>CM075348.1:110660108-115660108 GCA_037693485.1 Kitagawia praeruptora | reverse complement strand
AATGGTACCATCACATTTTTGGCTTCTATACATGGTACACCTCACATATGGTTTCTGTCTTAGTCCTACCCTTCCGTTAAACCAATGTTAACAAAACGTTTAAAAACATCCAAACCACAAAAAAACACATCCAATTTCAATTGTTCTTGAATGGTGAATTTACCCTTTTAACCTTGGCTGTATAAACCCAACTCCACCAGTTTCTTCTCGATTGTTCTTCATTTTGATCTGTTCTTGTTGGAACAGACCTCCTTCACACTCCCTTTTCAATTCCTTCATTTCACACACCTTCTAAATTCATTAAATCTCTCCTTTCATCTCTCGTCCCTTTCCCTTTCGAGTTCATTTCTTGTTGGTTTCGATCGCATATACGCAGCGGAAACAGTAAATAAAAATCGAAACCAAACCCCGGATCCATGTATAATATATCGAATAATCATGGTAGATAGAACGATTACCTTATCGAAGCTTTACGTTTAAAGAATGATGGAGATGCAAGCCTCCCACGAATATTGAGCGCTCCTCTTCGAAGCCTCCTCTACGGTATCCACACGAACACTCGAAAAACGATTCTTCAATGGAAGAGAGGTACTAGCCTCCAATGATAATATGAGATGTAGATTTTTAGGGTTTTTGGTTTTGGGATGTGGCTCAACTGATTTTTCACGTACCATAATCTTCACCCCATATCTTTATATATAGGATAGTATAAAGCCAAAAAGCCCATGTCAAAACCTAGCCCAAATATGATTTAATTAAATAATAAAATCTAATTCTATTATTCAAATAAATAATTAAGTCAAACTTAATTATTAAAATCATATCTCATATATCTTTGTATTTTATTATATCTTAATTAAGTCACACTTAATTAATATAATAAAATCCAACTTATCATTAATTAATTTAAATTCATAATTTAAATTAATTCTTCCTTTAAAATGTTCTATGTGTGTGACCCTGTAGGTTATTATTTATTTTGGCAATAATTTTATTCTCCAATAAAATTATAAACAATGAGCGGTATCTAGTAATACATCATTGCTACCCAATTAAATAATAATTAAATCGTGATTCGATAAACCTTTTGTTCCCGTGTAATATAATCCCTTTAACCAAATATTATAGATTAAACTCGAGGCATGTTAATTGTCATCCTCTTCATAATTTAATCCGGGTTTACTTGATCCATGAGTAGACTATTAATAACAAATCATTATTTGAGCACGGCCATGCATTTTATAGTCTCACTCAATCAAGAGGCCAATAATATCTCTCCTATTTGATAGGAGGGTTAAATCCTTTATCTATCATTCATATTTCTCATACGATTCACAATATACCCGATGTCCACTTTTATCATTACCCGGTCAAAGGTAACTTTTAATGTAGTCAAAGTATATTATCCTCGTATAGAAATATAATGATCTCAAGTCAAAGGATCATTACACCATTATCAATGTGAGTCTTTCTTATGACTTAATTAACATGAAGAATCTCACGGTGGGTCTGTCCAGTACCATGTACCCTACATGTACCTATGTATTGACTTTAGTATCTCCATACTTATAACCAATGAGATGTGGTTATCAGTCAAAAACATACTAATCTATTTATGTATTATTATTGTCCTGTATAATAATACTCGACTAGGGACCTTTAAGAATATGATATATATTATATAATCTCAAATTCAAGTTATAAACTTAAACTATATAATGTGTATCATTATTCTAAGGACATTTATTATGCTAACAAATATCGCAGTAATTAAAGTCATAATAAATTCATTTATTTAATAATCAAATGACATAAGATTTATTCGAGAAACAATGTATTGCCTCTAGGGCACCTACACTAACAATCTCCCACTTGCACTAGAGCCAATCACCCATGTATCTAATACCCATGGAACTAGTGTGACCGTCGTGCTTCTGCTGCGACAGGCCTTTGGTCAGTGGGTCTGCAATGTTATCATTTGTATGCACTTTACATATATGTATTTCACCCCTTTCATTAATCTCTCGTATGAGGTGATATCTTCTGAGTATATGTTTGGATCGGGAGTGCGATCTAGGCTCTCTAGCCTGTGCAATGGCCCCATTATTATCGCAGTATAGATCAATGGGATCTGCAATCGATGGAACCACTTCCAAATCAGAAATGAATTTTCTAATCCAAACTGCCTCCTTAGCCGCTTCACAAGCTGCAATGTACTCAGCCTCCATTGTAGAATCAGCTACTGTTTCTTGCTTTGAACTCTTCCAGCTTACAGCACCTCCATTTAGACAAAACACAAAACCAGACTGTGATACAGTATCATCCCTGTCTGTTTGGAAACTTGCATCAGTGTAACCCTTTACAACCAGTTTCTCCTCTCCTCCATACACCAAGAATGAATCTTTAGTCCTTTTCAGGTACTTTAGAATTTTCTTGACTGCCGTCCAGTGACCTTCACCTGGATTAGACTGATATCTGCTCGTCATGCTCAAAGCATACGAAACATCGGGGCGAGTACATACCATTGCATACATGATAGATCCAATTGCTGATGCATATGGAACTTTATTCATGTGGTCCTTCTCATCTAATGATTTCGGACACTGGTCTTTAGAAATCGTTATTCCTTGAGACACAGGGACATATCCCCTTTTAGCATTTTGCATACCAAAACGATGCAAAACCTTATCAATGTATGTACTCTGACTTAGACCGATCATCCTTTTAGATCTATCTCTATAGATCCTCATTCCTAGAATGTAGGTTGCCTCTCCTAAGTCTTTCATAGAGAAATTGCTCCCTAACCACGTCTTAACAGCCTTTAGAGAAGGTATGTCATTCCCCATTAGTAGTATGTCATCAACATACAGTACTATGAATGCCATATGGCTCCCACTAACCTTCTTGTAAACACAAGGTTCATCCTCATTTTGAATAAAGCCATACTCCTTGACTGTTTCATCAAAACGAATATTCCATCTCCTAGAGGCTTGCTTCAACCCATAAATGGATCGTCGTAATTTACATACCTTGCCAACATTCCTTGGATCGACAAAACCTTCAGGTTGTGTCATGTACACATCCTCTTCAAGGCTCCCATTAAGGAAAGCTGTTTTGACATCCATTTGCCAGATTTCGTAATCATGGAATGCTGCAATTGCAAGCAAAATCCGTATGGACTTGACCATGGCAACTGGTGAGAAAGTTTGATCATAGTCAATACCATGAATTTGTTTGAACCCTTTCGCAACCAGTCTTGCTTTATAGGTCTGAACATTTCCTTCCATGTCAGTTTTCTTCTTGAAAACCCACTTGCACCCTACGGGTTTTACCCCTTCAGGTGGATCAACCAAATCCCAAACTTGGTTTTCGTACATGGAATCCATCTCGGATTTCATGGCTTCAAGCCATCTCTTAGAGTCTGGACTGTTCATAGCATCTTGGTATGTGAGAGGCTCATCCTCATCTATGAGCATCAAATCCCCACATTGAGTCAAAAGAAATCCATATCTCTCTGGCTCATTGCGAATTCTACCAGATCTACGAACAACCTGTGTTTCTTGAGCATTATCATTATTCTGCTCTTGTTCCGCCTCTAGTTCAATGCTATTTTGTGGTTCTCGATCTTCATCGAGATCTATAGTTCTCCCACTGTCTCTTTTGGAAACAAAATCTCTTTCCATGAAGACAGCATCTCGAGCAATGAACACTTTCTGCTCAGAAGGACTATAAAAATAATACGCCTTTGTTTCTTTAGGGTATCCCACAAAATTGCACTCTTCGGATTTAGGTCCAAGCTTGTCAGATACTTGACGTTTTACAAACGCCTTGCATCCCCAAACTTTCATAAAGTTCATGCTTGACCGTTTCTCCTCCCATATCTCATATGGAGTCTTTTGAACCTTCTTGGTTGGAACACGGTTAAGTGTAAAAGCCGCTGTTTCTAGAGCATAACCCCAGAAACTTATTGGAAGATCTGCATGACTCATCATCGATCGTACCATGTCCAACAGAGTACGATTTCTCCTCTCTGAAACTCCATTCCATTGAGGTGTACCTGGCGGAGTGAGTTGTGATACAATACCACACTCCTTTAAATACTCTTTAAATTCGGTGCTTAAGTATTCACCACCACGATCGGATCGTAAGATTTTAATACTTGCACCTCCGCCTATTTGCTTCTCTACTTCAGCCTTGTATTCTTTGAATTTTTCAAAAGAATCGGATTTATTCTTCATAAGATACACATATCCATATCTACTGAAGTCATCAGTAAATGTTATGAAGTAGTAGTAGCCTCCTCTAGCCATCACACGCATTGGGCCACATACATCACTATGTATTAGCTCCAAACGTTCAGTGGCCCTTTGACCCTTACCAGTAAAAGGGGCTTTAGTCATCTTACCAAGCAAACAAGATTCGCATTTTTCGTATGATTCAAAATCAAACTTATCCAAGTATCCATCCTTATGTAATTTGGATATGCGTTTCTCATTTATATGTCCTAGACGACAATGCCAGAGGTATGTTTGATTTGAGTCATTAACTTTAAGTCATTTGTTTTCTATGTTACAGATAGGTTTATCTAAATCAAGAACATATAAACCATTAAATAAACGTGCAACACCATAGGTTAAATCATTCAAAGCAAAAGAGCAACTATTGTTCTTTATTATAAACGAAAAACCTTTCTTGTCCAAACAAGAAACAGAAATAATGTTTCTGCGAATCGCAGGCACGTAAAAACAGTCTTCAAGTTCTAAAACAAGCCCAGAGGGCAAAGTTAGATAATAAGTTCCTACGGCTAAAGCAGCAACTCTTGCTCCATTGCCTACTCGTAGGTCCACTTCTCCCTTAGCCAAAGTCCTACTTCTCTGCAGTTCCTTCACATTTATACAAATGTGAGAAGCACATCCAGTATCCAATACCCAAGATGTAGAAGTAGACAGATTGACTTCTATAACATATATTCCTGAAGTAGAAGCTTGTTGAGCCTTCTTCTTCTTCAGATCCTCCTTCAATCTATCCTTCTCAAGGATTGATCGAACGGATAGAGAGTTTGTGTTGTTTGTCATTATTTAGTATCTACAATGTTAAAAGCACATAATAAACATTAGATTGTCTGAGTTATCATTATTATGTTCAAATGATTATGATATATTCATAATATATCTCCCACTATTTTTATCAAATTAATAGCCCTTACTATTAAATCGAAAAGAATATCCCATAAAACTTTTTAGTGAGCCATGATCCATATTTCGTCATATCCTAAGTCAACCACTGGAAGTCTTTAAAACATGATTATTTAGGTAGACAACAGTTGTCAGTTATATCATATATAATTCTTGGATAGTTTGGTGAACAACAATTGTTCTTGTCTATCTAATAGATTTTGAACCAAACTCTATGCTTCTAAGTTCATAATATTTGAATATAACCGTTTATTTTCACCTTATTATGACGACTTAGTTAAGTTAGACCCAATGATTCAACGGTCGAATATAACCGTTTATATTCGTCACATCTCACCATGATAGACAGGAGTCCCCTGCCACTAGCAGTCATTCCCCTTATCGATCTAGGATTTAATGAGTGTTCATTCATTGGAAAGCATCCGATTAAAACTTAATATTTTGTTAAGGGGTTTTGAATTAAAACGATCATGATCCCATCATAAAGAGATTCCCAATTTTTCCTTGAATTAAATACTTCAAATCAATATTCATCAATAGTTTGATTTCCAGGTTGTTGGAGGAGTCACAAGTGGCCTCACTTAATACCCAACTTCCTTACAGGTAAAACCTGTTTTTGACAAAATCTCCCCATATCTAAATAATTGAAAATTCGTATTTAATTCCGTGTTTCATAAACACGGAAATCTCATGATCGTTTGTTCATTTTAAAATCTCGAATCGTTACAGATTTTATCTTGTTTAGCATGGCAAGCATGGCATGGGTGACGTATCTAATACATGCATACATCATTAATCTAATTAAAATATGCATACATTTGCTACTCTACACATACATTATATGTAAAGTGCATCACCTAAAATAATATGCTATGGTTATGGCCCAATCCTATGCGATTTTTCCAAGCTAATGGAAAAATCATGGTCAATCTATGGTGGTAATAACTAATTATTACATAATCTCTTGCTTCGCTTCCAAAGCTGCCTTGATTGCCTCCAAGCTCCTCTTGAAACATTTTACAAAAGAACTCGAGTTGCATTCGAGATAAAATAATTACAAAAAAGAAAAAAACGACATGCAAGTCGTATTTAATTATTACAAACCATAAATTAGATATAATAAAATAAATTGAAAACTAGGTCTTGGGGCCATAACCATGCATCATGCTCACATAGCAATTAAAAGCATCACATATTGTATAAACACAATTTTATACAACATAAATTAAATATGATCAAATCATAAATAATAAAATTAATGCACTTTAATTAAATATTAATCTAGTAATCAAAATTACTAATTAATAAAATTTTGCATACTCCAAGTTAAACATTAACAATTATAATTTAATCTAGCATGCAAAACCTGTCTGAATTTTTTTTTTTTTTTTTTTTAAAAAAAATAGCAGATACGCATCTACAGTATGCGTTTATGGCCTAATCTGTTAATTTTATCAGAAACGCATTCAGCGTATGCGTTAATGGACGAAACCCTAGCAGATGCGCATACTGAGTATGCGCATCACCTGTACATGCAATTTTCTACAGTTTTTCAGATTACCCAGTTCGATCGTTTGATCATTGTAAGTCGCGATTTTGATTCCAACCTGATCGTACAGACCTTACGAATACTCAGGAACACAAACACAATCATATAACATTGATTCAAGAACGTTTTGAAACCAAAACCTAGACGATATGAACATGTATGTATAGGTTTTACGCATGAACTGAATTTCTGCAAATCTTATCTCCTGTTACGACTTCAACTGGTTTGTTAAACGTTAAGGTTACGATTTAATCCCATTAATCCAGTACAGATCATCTGGACGCAACAAAATAGAAGAAAACGAAGCATGCAGTTCACGTTTTTGTGCAGTAGGGTTCTTCGACAAAAATCAGAACTGGTATAGCACAAACCAGATTGTTTACATCATTATAGACCAGATAATGTTACGATTTAATCCTGTTATAACATGGCTTAGCAGATGAACACAGCAAAACCAGAAATACCGAAGCATGCAAAACGCAGTTATCATGCAGAATGGTTTACGGGAAAAAGAAAACAGAACTGGTAAGTCATGTAACAGATCGTATAAATCAATTATAACCAGATTATCATATTATACAACCTGTCTCTGATACCTTGTTGGTTTCGATCGCATATACGCAGCGGAAACAGTAAATAAAAATCGAAACCAAACCCCGGATCCATGTATAATATATCGAATAATCATGGTAGATAGAACGATTACCTTATCGAAGCTTTACGTTTAAAGAATGATGGAGATGCAAGCCTCCCACGAATATTGAGCGCTCCTCTTCGAAGCCTCCTCTACGGTATCCACACGAACACTCGAAAAACGATTCTTCAATGGAAGAGAGGTACTAGCCTCCAATGATAATATGAGATGTAGATTTTTAGGGTTTTTGGTTTTGGGATGTGGCTCAACTGATTTTTCACGTACCATAATCTTCACCCCATATCTTTATATATAGGATAGTATAAAGCCAAAAAGCCCATGTCAAAACCTAGCCCAAATATGATTTAATTAAATAATAAAATCTAATTCTATTATTCAAATAAATAATTAAGTCAAACTTAATTATTAAAATCATATCTCATATATCTTTGTATTTTATTATATCTTAATTAAGTCACACTTAATTAATATAATAAAATCCAACTTATCATTAATTAATTTAAATTCATAATTTAAATTAATTCTTCCTTTAAAATGTTCTATGTGTGTGACCCTGTAGGTTATTATTTATTTTGGCAATAATTTTATTCTCCAATAAAATTATAAACAATGAGCGGTATCTAGTAATACATCATTGCTACCCAATTAAATAATAATTAAATCGTGATTCGATAAACCTTTTGTTCCCGTGTAATATAATCCCTTTAACCAAATATTATAGATTAAACTCGAGGCATGTTAATTGTCATCCTCTTCATAATTTAATCCGGGTTTACTTGATCCATGAGTAGACTATTAATAACAAATCATTATTTGAGCACGGCCATGCATTTTATAGTCTCACTCAATCAAGAGGCCAATAATATCTCTCCTATTTGATAGGAGGGTTAAATCCTTTATCTATCATTCATATTTCTCATACGATTCACAATATACCCGATGTCCACTTTTATCATTACCCGGTCAAAGGTAACTTTTAATGTAGTCAAAGTATATTATCCTCGTATAGAAATATAATGATCTCAAGTCAAAGGATCATTACACCATTATCACTGTGAGTCTTTCTTATGACTTAATTAACATGAAGAATCTCACGGTGGGTCTGTCCAGTACCATGTACCCTACATGTACCTATGTATTGACTTTAGTATCTCCATACTTATAACCAATGAGATGTGGTTATCAGTCAAAAACATACTAATCTATTTATGTATTATTATTGTCCTGTATAATAATACTCGACTAGGGACCTTTAAGAATATGATATATATTATATAATCTCAAATTCAAGTTATAAACTTAAACTATATAATGTGTATCATTATTCTAAGGACATTTATTATGCTAACAAATATCGCAGTAATTAAAGTCATAATAAATTCATTTATTTAATAATCAAATGACATAAGATTTATTCGAGAAACAATGTATTGCCTCTAGGGCACCTACACTAACATTTCTCTCCCTCTCCTCGATGCTCTCTGCGAACTGTATATACTTATGTACTGCGTGTATACGCGAGTTACAGTTGGTCAAATTTGGGGTCCAATCGGTGGGTCAAGTTCATGTGTGTATGTGTGTCGATTTAGTGTGTGTTGCTGCATCTGTTCTTGTAGAGGTAGTGGTGGCGATTCCAACTGTGTACAGGGTGGTGTGCGTGAGTGTGATTGATGTGTGTGTGTGTGGATTATCGAGGGTATGCTGCTGTGTTGATGCTTGGTCAGATATACACTACTAGTATATGTTAATTCGAGTATAGCGAAACCAGAAAAGGGGGACTGACAGAGAGAAAGGGAGGTGAAGATATGTGTATATGTTTTGGCACAGTGGTAATTGGAGATGGGATGGAGTGGAGTAATTGGGAATGAGAACTAGAGTGAGGAATGGGTTCGATGAAAGGAATTATTGTGTGTATATGTGTGTTTGGTTCTTGTTAGTTAATGCGAAATCGTTGTTGCGTTTGGGTTACTATAGTATGTTACTGGGCAGTGGTGTTGTTATTGGGTGGTCGTTGGTATGAATAAGGAGAGAAAGATGGCTATGTGTAGGAGGGTGTCCGTGAGGTGTGGGAGGGTGTCAGTAGGTGTTAAACGTTTTGTTAACATTTGTGTAACAAAAGGGTAGGACTAAGACAGAAACAATATGTCACGTGTACCATGTATAGAAATAAAAAATGTGATGGTACCATTGGCAAAAGTCAATTCTACAAGTGTACCAAAGAGAATATCCCTTTAAATTTTCATCATACTGTACTAGTAGTTAACAATTCTAATTTAAATACAATAATTATTTCAACTAACATATACATATAATATATATTTTTTAAATAATTTTTTTCCAAAAAAGTCACTATTTTAACTTGAAAACAATTATGATATTCTTTCATATAATTTGAATTAAATTTCATAATTAATATCTTTTAATCAACCACTTTTTTAATATATAGTCAATCATAATTATATTATTATACATTAGATTTTATTTTATAAAATATATTATACAATTGTAAACGATTTAATTTTATATATTTACAGTCTAACTCAACCTGAAATCTGAAAAATTTAGATTTGAACCCATATTTTAAATAACTCAGATGAAATTTATAACTTTAAAGACTCTAATTATTTTTAAGTCAAACAAAAATGTTTACTTAATTTATGCGCTCGCTTTACTATATTCGCTCTATCTTGAAATCTAAAAATTAAAAATTGAATTTGAATGATTGTACAGCCCACACGAAATTCACGAAATAATTTTAAATTTAATGATGATTTAGCAATTATTATTTTAACTCTAATTATCCAGAAAATGAAGAAGAAAAAAAGGAAAAATATTATTTGTTACTAATATGTGTTTATCCTTTATTATAATAGTTGAGTTACCCATGTGTAGTTAAGATATAGTTAGCCGATCAACTCCTAAATTTAAGACAAATCATATTATTTTAAAAGTTTTCCTTCTTTAATGTTCCCTTCCTACTATACTAATCATGGTTAGGTGATAATTCTAATTTAAATTTAATAATTACTTGATTTAACACATTCATATATTACATATTTTTTAATTTCAAAATAATTTATACTCCCTCTATTTTTTATTATATAACGTTTGATTTTTTGCACACATTTCCAAATTCTTTGACCGGACACTTAAAATTATTATTTATAAGATTTTCGTTTTTTGAATTAAAATACACAATAAATATTTTAATTCACAAAAAGAAAATTTAAAAAATAATAATTTTAAGTACCCGGTCAAAACACTTGGAAATGAGTGAAAAAAGTCAAACGTCATATAATAAAAAACGGAGGGAGTAATAAATTACTATTGTAAACTAAAATTAATCAAGATTATACAAATATATAATATTAACTGATTTTCATAATATTAACTAACTTATCACTTTTTCGATTTACAATTAATCATAATTACACTATTATATATTACATATTAATTTTCATAAATATAAATAAGAACGAATCAGAAGTTACAACCAAAATTGAAAGAGTCATATCATTCTCATCCCAATTTACTTATCTTGATTACTTAACATCTTTGTATATAATAATTTTTAGTATTAAATATAAATTAATATGTTGTTGGCGGGAATCGAACCATAAACCTCTGTATACAACAACTTTTAGTGCTGTTGTATCTAACGGTCATGATCTACTTGAATTGAAGATCCAACAGTTATGAATTGTTTGGTTAACCAAACTACAAACCACAAAAGATCTATTTGCTTATGATAATATCGTATAGATAACTATTTTATTAAAATTCAACATATTCATATATTACATATTTTTAATGTCTAAATTATTTATTACGGACTACAATGTTAAACTAAAATCAATCAGGATTATACATGTGACAACCCGGGTCAAATTCTGAGCCTTTTTTCGAACATCGGGTCAATTCCCGATCACGAATCCGAAAAAGCCAAAGTAAACTGGCCTAAATGCCGCCAACTTGGGAAATCCACAAGCCCACCACAGGCTCCCAAAAGATCATGATTTGTTGGTGCACTTAGTAGTAGTACTTTGCCTTATAAACTGAACAGAAGCCCCAAATCTTCTCGATGTGGGACTGGGGTGTTACAAACTCCCCCACTTAAACTCCTGACTGTTAGATATTGATTCAAGTGATATCAGGATCTGGATTGTTACTGATCAGATACTGATGCTGACGTCATTAGTAATACAACGTCAGTATGAAGGTATCATCAGGATTAGAAGCTGGTCAGGATTTTGTGAAGATTCTCTTCAGACCAGAGATCAAGGAAGATTGATATGTCGGTTGCTAATTTGTAGGAAGACAGCTATCATACGAGATATGCATTCAGAGTAATATGTAATTGATTTAGAATATCTTGTGATTGATAGTGTAGCTGTGTATGTTATATAAACACAATTTAGGTTTTACATAATTGTAATCGCATACACGAGTTATCTTGTAACCTAGAAGCTCTTAAGAACATAGGGATTTCTTAAGAGAGTTTGTAACAGTTTTATATCATAATTAATAAAGCTATTATTGATTCATACTTGTGTTATTTCTGTTTAAGTCGAAAATCTTATACAATTATATTCAACCCCCCTTCTACAATTGTTAATTACTGGGCAACAATTGGTATCAGAGCAAACTGATTAATAGTCATCAGAAACGATCTTAAAATGTCGACAAGCAAGTATGAAAGCATTAAGATTCCCATTCTCAAGAAAACTGAGTATCCAACATGGAAGATGAAGATGTTGATGTATCTGGAAGCTACAGATCCTGACTATCTTGACAGGATCAATGATGGACCATTTCTTCCAACAAGATTAGTTGCAAGAACTGAGACTGTTGCTGAACACTATGTCATCAAGGCAAAGAGTGGGTAGACTCCAGAAGAAATGGCTCAAGTGCTCAAAGATGCAAAGGTAAAAAATATTTTGCATAACAGTCTTGATAATGTCATGTCAAATAGGGTAATAGCATGCAAGACTGCAAAGGAAATTTGGGATACCTTGGAAACTCAATGCCAAGGTACTGAATCTATCAAAAGAAACAGAAGGGCTCTGTTGATTCAGGAGTATGAGCAGTTCGATGCTAAATCTGATGAAAGCCTTACTGATATGTATGATAGATTTCTGACACTGCTGAACAATCTATCTCTAGTTGGCAAAGAGTATGATCCAGAGGATTCAAATACCAAGTTTTTAAGAGCTCTAACTGAGGAGTGGGATACTCAAGCTTCAATCATAAGGCATCAATATGATCTGAAGATGCTGTCTCTTGATGAAGTTTATAGGAAGCTTAGAACCTATGATCTCGAGGTTCAACAAAGAAAGAATAAGAAAAATGTCAAGGCAAAATCTGTTGCTTTAAATGTTGAATCAAAATCAAAGGGAAAAGCTAAGGAGATTTCTAGCAGAAAGAGTAGAGTTGTAGAGTCAATTCCTGATGACTCATCATCAGATACTGATGCTAAGTCTGATTCTGATACTGATGATGACTCTACTGATTCTGATATGATGGAGATGGTTGATATGATAGTCAAGGGCTTCAAGAAGATGAAGTTCAGAAAGGCTAGGAAGCAAGGTAAGTTCTAGAAGAAAACCTCAAATACTGATAAAGACAGGTACAAGAAGAAAGAAGACAAAAGCAGCAAATTTGACAAGTCAAAAGTCAGATGTTACAACTGTGATGGAATGGGTCACTTTGCAACTGAGTGCAAGAAAACCAAAACTAAAGTTCTCATCTCTTCAAGCAAGGATTGGATGGACTCATCATCTGACTCAGAAGAAGAGAAAGTGAATTATGCTTTGATGGCTAATACTGATGAGACTTCAACTGCTGAAAATAATGTATCTGAAACCTTGTTTGATTTTGATACGAATAATTTCTCTGAGTTAAGGTCATTTCTTAAGTCTCTGCATATCAGCTTTAGGAGTCAATCTCTTGAAAATACTAGAATAAAATCTCAAATGGCAGAGGTAACTAAAAGAAATGATCATTTAGAAGCTGAGTTAATTTTCTTGCAGGAAGTTCAAACAGAATGTGATAATGCTAAACACATGAAACTTGAAATAGAGTTTAAATGTAATGAACTTGAAATGCAACTTAAGGATGCATATGAAAAACTCAGAACTTGGACATACTCTGGAACAAAAACTCATGAAATTATCACAGATAAAAACTGGAAAGAGTGTCTAGGTTATAAGCCAGAGAATGAGAAAAAGAACAAAGAAAAAGTTGTTTCATCTAATCCAGGAAGAGTTGTTATTAATGACTCAACCAATCCAAAAACCTATAGATATGTTACAGACAGAATAAAGACTAAATTAAAGCCTGTGAATTATGTGTATCCAGAGAATCCCAAATCAATTACTGAAGAGGGATCCACTTCTGCACAAAATTCAAAATTAAAGTCTGTCCAAAACAAGAATGTAGGTCTTTTGTCAAAGAAACAACTGAGAGATAGAATCTGCGAAGTTACAGATAAAAAGAGAGTTCCTACTGCTAAAAGAAATAGGAATGGTAAAGTTGGAATAAACAAAGAGAATAATTAAAAGTATATTCCAAATGCACCAAGAAAGACATGTTTTAATTGTGGTAACTCTAATCATCTTGCTATTGACTGCAGGAGGAGTAAGAAGAAGACTAATGTAATTCCTAAGTCTGACATTAGGAATAGGATAGTATTTTATAAACCACAAAATCCTTGTTTTCGTTGTGGTAGTAAATGGAATTCTATTTATATGTGTGAAGAATATCATAATTTGTACTACAATGTGTATGAACCATTGCCAAAGTTCAATAAAAGTGTAAATTCTGGTAAAACAAAGAATGAGAATTTTAAACATGCATCTGTTAACTCTGATGATAACAAAATAAATTCTAAAGGAGTTAATCCTAAAGAAAATATTTTTGTTAAGAAAACTTCTGCTGCTAAAAATGTTAAATTGCATGCTAAAAGAACCCAACAAGTATGGGTTCTTAAAATTTCTAATTGAGTTCTTTGTGATTCTGATTGTAGGATAAAAAGAAAAATGTGTTAGTCATGGACAGTGGATGCTCTGTGCACATGATAGGAAACAAATCCCTGCTATCAGAATTTGAGGAGAGAGTTGGCCCAACTGTGTCTTATGGAGATGGCAACATTGGACAAACTTTGGGATATTGCAATATAATCATTGGGAATGTCATCATTGAAAAAGTAGCTCTGGTGAAGGGACTCAAACACAATCTTCTGAGTGTTAGTCAAATCACAGACAGAGGTTATCATGTCAACTTCTATGATACTCACTTTGAAGTGATCAGCAAGGCATTAGGAAAAGTTGCTCTAACTGGTCAAAGGCATGGTAACATTTATGAAGCCAACATCTACACTAATACTGATGAACCCACTACATGTCTCATCAGTAAAGCATCAGTAGATGAAAGTTGGAATTGGCACAAGAAGCTTTCTCATCTCAATTTCAACAATATAAATGAGTTGGTAAAGAAAGACTTAGTAAGAGGATTACCAAAAGTACTGTATACTCCAGATGGACTTTGTGATGCTTGTCAGAAGGCTAAACAAAGAAGGACATCTTTTAAGAGTAAGACAGAATCCTCAATTGATGAACCATATCACATGCTTCACCTTGACTTATTTGGACCAGTCAATATAATGTCCATCAGCAAGAAGAGGTACACTCTAGTTATTGTTGATGAATATACTAGATATACCTGGGTGTATTTTCTACATAGAAAAGATGAAACGGCTGAAATACTACTTGACCATGTAAGACTCATTGAGACTGGCACAAAGTATAAAGTCAAGATTTTAAGAAGTGATAATGGAACTGAATTCAAGAATTCAGCAATGGAAGAGTTCTGCAAATACAAAGGAATAGTTCAACAATTCTCTGCTCCAGGCACACCCCAGCAAAATGAAGTGGTTGAAAGAAAGAACAGAACTCTTATTGAAGTTGGTAGAACTATGTTGGAGGAAGCAAAACTACCTACATATTTCTGGGCAGAAGCAGTCAACACAGCATGCTACACTCAGAACATTACACTGATCAACAGACATGGTGTAACTCCTTATCAGATGATCAAGGAAAAGAAGCCAAGTCTGAACCATTTGCATGTATTTGGCTGTAAGTGCTTTGTTCTAAGACCTCATCCTGAACAGCTTGGAAAATTCGAGACTAAAGCTGATGAGGGCATCTTTATTGGCTATCCATCATCAAGAGCCTTTAAAGTCTACAATCTAAGAACAAAGACAGTCATGGAGTCTATAAATATATCTTTTGATGATAATAAGATTACAGGAATTGCTGAAGACTTACATGATAGCTTGATTTTTGCAAATGAAGCTTCCAAGAATTCTGATGAAATCTTATCAGATACTGATAATCCATCAAATCCTGACGATCCAATTATTACTGATGAAACATAGATTATTGATGGGAATGCAAATGTCAAGGGGGAGCAATAACAAGAGACCATCAACACTGAATCAAATCAAACATTAGGAGGAGATTCATCAGAAACAGATTCAAGTGATAATTCTGACAGCAGATCAGAAAAAGATAGCAATATCTCAAGGGGAGCTTCTAGCAACACTAGTTCTTTTGAAGATAACACTAATCCAGGGGGAGCATTAAATTCAAGGAATGATCTACCACCAGCAAGGAAATGGACTAAAAGCCATACTCCTGATTTAATTATTGGGAATCCTGAAGTAGGTGTTAGAACTAGAAGTGCAACTCAAAATGAATGTCTTTATCATAACTTTCTGTCAAAGGAGGAACCTAAGAAAGTTGAAGATGCACTCAAGGATGCTGATTGGGTTATGGCTATGCAAGAAGAACTAAATGAGTTTGAAAGAAATGAAGTCTGGAAACTTGTACCAAGGCCAAAAGGAAGGTCAATTGTAGGTACAAAGTGGGTGTTCAGAAACAAGACAGATTCAGATGGCACCATTATTAGAAATAAAGCAAGACTAGTTGCAAAGGGATATTCTCAACAAGAAGGAATAGACTATGATGAAACATTTGCTCCTATTGCAAGATTGGAAGCTATCAGAATCTTTCTGGCATATGCAGCCCATAAGAAATTTAAAGTTTTCCAGATGGATGTGAAAAGTGCTTTTCTCAATAGAGAATTAGAAGAGGAAGTTTATGTTGAACAACCTCCTGGCTTCGTTGATTCAAAACATCCAGATTATGTCTACAGACTGGATAAAGCACTTTATGGACTAAAGCAAGCTCCAAGAGCCTGGTATGAAACATTGGCTCAATTCTTACTGGAAAGTGGATTCAAAAGAGGTACAATTGATAAAACCTTGTTTTATTTGAATCATGGTAAGGATTTGCTGTTAGTTCAAATTTATGTTGATGATATCATTTTTGGGTCAACTAACTCCAAATTATGTGAGAAGTTTTCAATGCTAATGCAGTCTAGATATCAAATGAGCATGATGGGAGAGATGAGCTATTTCTTAGGTCTGCAAGTTAAACAGACTGATGATGGGATTTTTATCAATCAGTCAAAATACACAAAGAACCTCTTGAAGAAGTTTAACATGCAAGACAGCTCTACTGCATCAACTCCCATAGCTACAGCTACCAAGCTTGATCTTAATCCAGGTACAGAGGCAGATGTAACCAATTACAGAGGTATGATTGGCTCACTTTTGTATCTAACTGCTAGTAGACCAGATATCATGTATGCAACCTGTCTATGTGTAAGATTTCAGGAAAATCCCAGAGAGCCACATCTCATAGCAGTCAAAACGATTTTCAGATACTTAAAAGGCACACCATCTCTTGGCCTTTGGTATGCTAGAGAATCTGATTTTAATTTATGTGGTTATTCAGATGCTAATTTTGCAGGCTGCAAAATAGACAGAAAAAGTACTTCAGGCAGTTGTCAGTTTCTTGGAGGAAGACTTGTTTCTTGGTTTAGTAAAAAGCAAAAGTCTATCTCTACATCAACTGCAGAAGCTGAGTACATTGCTGCTGGAAGCTGTTGTGCTCAAATTATGTGGATGAGAAATCAGCTAATGGACTATGGTTTGTCATATTCAAAAATACCTATTTATTGTGATAACCAAAGTGCTATTGCTATGACAGGAAATCCAGTACAGCATTCTCTTACTAAGCATATCAGTATCAAATATCATTTTATAAGAGAGCAAGTGATGGAAGGGACAATTGAGTTACACTTTGTTCCTACTGATCAACAGCTAGCTGATATATTCACCAAGCCACTTCTTGAAGCTACGTTTACAAAGTTGGTGAATGAACTGGGAATGGTAAACTATGATAGTTTCTAAGAACAGAGAAAGTTCAAATACTGATACTCGTCGAATCCTGATGCATTTCGAATCCTGATGAAAAGTCAATCCTGACTTCATTCAAACATCGAATACTGATGCAACGTTTCACTTATCAGTAATGTATATTAGTACTTTGTTTATTGCTCTGTTTTCCTGATATACTTGTGACTATTGAACTTGTTAATAAGGTGATTACTTTAATAAGTTCTCATGTTTATTTCTTCGATTTAATTATTTGAAAAACAAGTTCAATGCAGAAAATAATGAATAAGATTATAGAAACAAATTTTTTTTATTAATAATAAGAAAGAAATTACATTCATAGATTACATCTTTTTGTTCTCTATCTACTAATCTATTCAACAGAGAAATAAAGTCCAAACCATTCCATTGTTAACAGCCATCCCAGATCCCATCTTTGCCACTTTGTTTGGATGGAAGTTGAAAGGGATAAGGTTATTTTTGGTGACATATTCATTAACAATGGTTGGAGGTTTTGGATGAGGATGCCTTAGAGGAAAGCCATGCTAATGTTGCCTGGAGAGCAGCATCGATGTCAATCACTTTTGCAGGTCTTTCTTTCTTGATTTCTTCAAGACCAGCATCCATCTGCAACCACAAAGTCTCAAGTTGTCTTTCCCAGTTGAAAGCATCAAACTCTTCATGAGTGTAACTGAAGATATCTCTCTTCTCGACGAGATGGAGATTCTTTTCTTTGATGGTGAGGTTCGACATCTCTTTTGCTAAGATATTTTATGAGAAGAGCTTTTGGTTTACAGGAGAGAAGAAGGGTTAAAAAGATAATGGACAAGTCTCTAGACGTTAAATAGAGAAAGGAGTGGAACGAGAATATGAAACGCTTCATATTCTGGTGTTGGTACCAGGTATTTTTAGATTGTGATGTTTTAATATCTTTAATTAAAACAAATTACCAAGTTTGTTTTCTTTTCATAATCTTATTTCTCGAGAATTGCGGGCGCGGGCGCGTGTGTTGTACTTATGTAAGTATATATTTACAATTTGGAAATCGTGTCACGTGTAGTTATCACCACTCTTACACGTAATTTGGTCCATTAATTATGTGTGCACGAGTCGATTACTGACACCTGTCCTTGAGATATCATTAGTTTTGTCTAAAATCAATTTAGTTTTCTAAATTGATTCTTTTATTTTCAAAAGTATCAGTATTGTATCGTCTTTTCTACTTTGTGCAAACATAAACCCTAACTGCTAAAGACTACAAAATCTCTTCGTTCAACCAGAATAGAGAATCAATTGTTTGTAAATAGTAAAGTTGTCGTCAATGGTGTTACTTTTGCACCTAATAATTTTGTTGCTATTCTTGATCATCGGGACTTGACGAATGATTTTCATATCATTCAAGATTTCTTGGCCTCAAGTCCAATTAACTATGCATTAACACAACCCTCCAAAGTTTCTTTTAAGAGTGTTATGCAGGTATGGTCAACAGCAGTTTTTGGTGAAGGTATGACAACAAAGAATCTGTAAAGCATAATGAAATGTAATATGTAATGGAGGACATATATAACTCAACTAGGATAAAAGATAAATAATATTAACTCTATACAGGGATCGTGAAATTTGAAGAACAGGCACCAACAAGGATCAAGTCGCTGAAAGAAGTTCATTAACATGATCAAGCCTCAGTGACAGAATAAGATGTACAGATGATTCAGTTGAAGGGCCAAAAGATTTCATGTATTTGAAGATATTGCTGCAGGCTAATAAATTGGAATGTAACGAAGGTGTGAAGATCAAGATCAGTGATAGTCACTTGTGAACCAGACCAGTGCACCAAGTGTCAACACATACGGGAAGGATCAACACATTAATTCATAGAAAGAATTGCCAAAGCCTATTGACGATCAAGGACAGACATAATATCTCAAGGTATTGTCAAAAGTTAATTTACTCTGAAAATTAAATAAGTAACAGATTAATTAATTATTTATAACAAAATAATTAAATTAATCTGGTACTTGAATTATTTTCTGAGGTAAATTAAAACAGCAGAATAAACAGAAGAGAGAAAATGAATAGTATCCAAAATCACTATTCATATGAATAGTAACCGAAATCACTATTCACATGAATAGTAACCGAAATTACTATTCATGAATAGTACCCAAAAGTACTATTCATAAAGTAAGAAACATGTGGGGCCCGCATGAATTAAAAAATCAAAGTTTAAAACTTTGAATTGAAAACTGCAGTTTTGAAAGTTTGAATGTT
This sequence comes from Kitagawia praeruptora, assembly GCA_037693485.1. Lineage (NCBI taxonomy): Eukaryota > Viridiplantae > Streptophyta > Magnoliopsida > Apiales > Apiaceae > Kitagawia > Kitagawia praeruptora. The sequence goes on along the minus strand of CM075348.1, from coordinate 115,640,138 downwards.
GAAATTTGTTCATGAAAAATTCAACAGGCTGCTACTGAACGTCACCCCTTACGTTATTAAATGGGGTACTATGCAACATAGTGATTTTCTAGAAAATCTATAAATAGGCCTGTTGTATTTCATTTCAAAACACACCTCAACACACAACTTTCTCTCTCTCTTAAATATCTTCTCTGTGTAAGCTGCTAGACAGTCCATCTAGTAGGAAAGCCGGCTTAGCCCTCTTTCAGGAAGTGTCGGATAGAAGGTCCTCGTGCCTAAACTATCCTTAGGAGTGTTCGAGTTTTTGAAGCTAATCCGTTGGATTAGAAGTTGTAACACCCCTTGGGTTTTTATCAGTTCAAAGATATTTTCCCGAACCAATTGTTTTATTTCGATTCAGTTGTTGACCTCATTTTTCACATCTCGAAAATCGAAATATTTTTAAATAACGTATTCTACCCCACTTCTACGTTATTCCGGACCTAACAATTGGCATCAGAGCAGGTTGATCGATATACAGATCAGATCCAGTGTTGTACGTCACTGTTCACAGATACGGTACTGTTCACAGATACGGTACTATTCACATATACGGCACTATTCACAAATACGGTACTATTCACAAATACGGTACTATTCACAGATACGGTACTGTTCATAAATACCGTACTATTCATTTTGAGCCACTCTGTTACTATACAAAAAGTCATACAATCATGATAGAGAAAACACAAACTCCAACAACAAGCAGATATGAATCAATTAGAGTTCCAATACTCAGGGCATCAGAATATCCCATATGGAAGGTGAAGATGGAAATGTTTCTGGAGGCTACAGATCCAGAGTACTTAGACAGAATCCATGATGGTCCACATAAGCCTACAAAATTGTCTGTTGTAGTTGCTGGAGAAGAACAGAAAATGATTCCAAAAGAGAAGAAAGACTACACTCCTGAAGATATCTCCTCTATTAGCAAAGATGCTAAAGTAAGGCATTTATTACATAACGCCCTTGACAATGTTATGTCTAATAGGGTCATTGGATGTAAAACTGCTAAGGAGATTTCGGATGCTTAGGAAGTCAGATGTCAAGGAACCAAAGCCATCATAAAGAACAGGAGAACAATACTCACACAGGAGTACGAGCACTTTGACTCAAATGCTGATGAGTCATTAACAGACATATATGACAGATTCCTGAAATTGTTGAATGATCTATCACTGGTAGATAAGGAGTATAATCTTGAAGACTCCAATCTGAAATTCTTGTTGGCTCTTCCTGAGAAATGGGACTTAAAGGCCACTACCATCAGAGACAATCATGATCTAGAAGACATGTCCCTTGATGAAATCTATGGAATGCTTAAGACTCATGAGCTTGAGATGGAACAAAGAAGCAAGAGGCATGGAAGCAAGACCAAGTCAATTGCTCTTAAAGCTGAGGAGAAAGCTTCTAAAGAAATTGCTGTGAAAAAGAGTCAATCCAAAGGAAAGGCTCTTATTACAAAGTCTGATACTGAGTCATCAAATTCTGATGATGACTCAAACTCTGACAATCTCACAGACTCTGATGATGATGGTAGTGATGCTGAGATGATACAACTTGCAGCCCTAATGGTGAAAGGCTTCAAGAAGATGGCTTACAAGAACTTCAGGAAAGGAAAGAAGTTCACACGAAGAGATTCAAATTTTGACAAGAAGAATTTCAGAAAAACTGAGGGAAAGGAAAGCAGGTCTGGGAAAGTCGACAAGTCCAAGATCACATGCTATAATTGTGGTGAGAAAGGACATTTTGCACCTGAGTGCAAGAGAGCCAAAGCTGATAAAAGTCAAGCTTACATCACAAAGAAGAAGGACTGGGCTGACACTTCAGACTCTGAAGATGAGGTGAACTACGCCTTGATGGCAAATGTTGATAGTATCTCTGAAGCTACTAAGACCAAGGTACCTCACTCTATTCTAGCTTTTGATACTACTGATATATCTGAGTTAAGACTCTTTCTTAAAAACTTGCATGTTAGCTATAGAGATCAGACTTTAGAAAATGAAAGAATAAAATCTGAAAGTCTAGATCTTAGAAAGAGAAATGATTATCTAGAATCAGAATTAGTCCAGATGTTAGAAATTCAGAAAGAGAGAGATGATGCTATTTTTGTTAAAACTGAATTATTGAAAAAGCATGCTTATCTTGAATCTGAACTTGCTAAAGAAAGAAACATTCTTAAAATTTGGACTAACTCTGGTAAGAAAACTCAGGATATCATAAACAATGATTGTTGGAAAGAAGGTCTAGGTTACACTGATAAAAAGAAAACTGTCAACCTAGAAGCTGAGACATCTAAACCTGTATTTACTAAAAAGGATGCAAAACTCAAAATTAATCATGTGAGGTTTGTACCAAAATCTGACAAACCAAAACAGGATAAAGCCAAATCAGTAGATATTAGTTCAATGTCTCAGAAACAGCTTAAACACAAGCTGAAGGAGTTAAAAAGAATAAACAAGGTAAAAGAACCTAGGAAAAACAGAAATGGAAAGGTAGGCATCAGTAAAAGCAATAACTATATGCCTATTCCCAATGCTCCTAGGAAGAAATGTTATAACTGTGGAAGTCCTAACCATCTTGCTGCTTTTTGCAGGAAGAATAAAAATATAAACTCTACACCTCCTAAGTCAGGAGTTAAGAGTGGTTCAGTTAGGTTTAAGCCACAGAATCCTTGTTTTCACTGTGATAGTATTTGGCATTCTATTTATACATGCAAAGAGTATCATAAGTTGTATTATGATTATTATGAACTTAAACCCTCTTTGAATAAATTCAAGATTGATTCTACATGTATAAATTCTGATAAAAAGAATGTTAGCACAAACTCTGATAAGACTTCTGCTGCAAAAGCTAACAAACTTAATAAGACCAAAGGATCCAAGCAAGTCTGGGTCCTTAAAATTAATCATTAGTGGTTTTTGTGATTGCAGGGTAACAGGAAAAATATCCTTGTTCTGGACAGTGGATGCTCAGGACACATGACTGGAAATAAAGCCCTGCTATCAGAATTTGTGGAGAAGGCTGGCCCAAGTGTTTTTTATGGAGATGGCAACATAGGAAGGACTCTGGGATATGGCAATATCAAACTTGGGAATGTCATCATTGAAGCTGTAGCTCTAGTCTCATGACTCAAACATAATCTGCTAAGTGTGAGTCAAATCTGTGACAGAGGTTATCATGTGGGTTTCTTTGAAGAACACGGTGAAGTTGTAAGCAAATCTACAGGAAAAGTTGTTCTGAAGGGATACAGGCATGGTAACATTTATGAAGCCAAGCTTTCAACAAACTTTGATGGCTCTGCAATCTGTCTACTGAGTAGAGCATCAATTGAAGAAAGCTGGGATTGGCACAAGAGACTTTCTCATCTGAATTTCAACAGCATTAATGAGCTAGTGAAGAAAGATCTTGTGAGAGGATTGCCCAAATCAGTTTTTACCCCAGATGGCCTATGTGACTCATGTCAAAAGGCAAAACAAAGGAAAACTTCATTCAAAAGTAAGACTGAATCCTCAATTCTTGAGCCATATCACTTATTGCATGTTGATTTATTTGGTCCAGTAAATATAATGTCTATTGGAAAGAAAAGATATGCTTTGGTTATTGTTGATGAATACACCAGATATACATGGGTATATTTCATGCACAAGAAAGAAGAAACTGCATCAATCTTAACAGAGCATGTCAGACAACTGGACAAAGGATCTAAGCATACAGTGAAAATCATAAGGAGTGATAATGGCACTGAGTTCAAGAATGCAGTCATGGAAGAGTTTTGTAAAAAAAATGGAATAAAGCAAGAATTCTCTGCACCTGGAACTCCACAACAAAATGGAGTAGTAGAGAGAAAGAACAGGACTCTCATAGAAGCTGCAAGGACCATGCTTGATGAAGCAAAGCTGCCAACTTACTTCTGGGCTGAAGCTGTGCAAGCTGCTTGTTTCACACAGAATGCTACACTCATAAACAAGCATGGTAAAACACCATATGAAATGGTGAAAAATAAGAAGCCGAACCTGAAGTACTTTCACGTGTTTGGATGTAAGTGTTTTGTTCTTAAGACTCATCCAGAACAGCTTTCCAAATTTGATTTAAAAGCTGATGAAGGAATCTTTGTTGGATACCCACTATCCACAAAAGCATTCAGAGTCTACAATCTGAGAACAAAAGTGGTCATGGAATCTATCCATGTGTCTTTTGATGATAAAAAGATAACAGGACTTGAAGATTTTGATGAACATGACCAGCTGAGATTTGAGAATGAACAAAATTCTGATACTCTTTCAGACTCTATTGTTCAATCTATACCAGTAGATTAGACAGCAGCACATGTTGAGGGGGAGCAAGTGAACAATGAAAATGAACCCCAATCAAGTGAAGAAACATCAAAGAATGCATCTGCTGGTTCATTAAACTCTGATTCATCAAACTCTGAAAGCAACATCTCAGGGGGAGCAAACAATGATTTTGGATCTACTAGTCATCACACTCAACACAATCATGAACTTGGAGAATCATCAAGATCAAATCTGCCGAGACAAAGGGTATGGAGTAGAGCGCATCCCTTTGAACAGATCATTGGTGAACCGGACACGGGTGTACAGACTAGAAGAGCAACACAGAATGAATGCAATTTCGCAGGATTTTTATCTCAAATTAAACCTAAAAAGGTTGATGAAGCTCTTGATGATCCAGATTGGGTAACTGCAATGCAGGAAGAACTCAATCAGTTCGAAAGGCAGAAAGTATGGAAGCTGGTGCCAAGACCAAAAGATAAATCTGTAATTGGCACTAGATGGGTGTTTAGGAATAAACTGGATGAAAATGGTATTATTACGAGGAACAAGGCTCGATTGGTAGCAAAGGGTTACTCTCAAGAAGAAGGAATTGATTATGATAAAACCTATGCTCCAGTTGCAAGGCTTGAAGCAATCAGGATGTTCTTAGCATTTGCTGCACACTCCAACTTTAAGGTTTTTCAGATGAATGTGAAGAGTGCATTTTTGAACGGAGATCTAGAGGAAGAAGTCTATGTTGAACAACCCCCTGGGTTCGAAGACAAGGAATTTGAAGGTTTTGTGTACTTTCTCTTCAAAGCTGTCTATGGTCTCAAGCAAGCCCCTCGAACATGGTATGATACTCTCTCCAAGTTCTTACTTGAAAATGGTTTTACAAGAGGTATCATCGACAAAACTCTCTTTCATAAAAAGCATAAAAATGATATAATTCTGGTACAAGTATATGTGGATGATATAATATTTGGTTTGTTAGTTACAGAGGCATGCCTGTACACATCTAATAACAAGCCTAATTGTTTGTAATGCTTTGCATTACTTACATGACCTCTTAACTGAGGGAACCTCTAGTTGTAGAGTTTCTGTTTGTATTGTACTTGTAGTAGGCATCAAATCCTAGTTGTGTAATTGTACAAATAGAGTCTAGAATAATGCTTGAAAGAAGTTCCAAGGTTCATGCCTCAAGCAAGGAGTTAAAGACTGTCAAATAATCACAGTTGGGATTTGAAGAAATGAAGAATTTGCCTAAGTACCAATTCGAGAAGTATATTTGTCTATTCGAGAAGTCCAGCATTCGAGAAGTCAGGGATTCGATATCTCAAGACACTATTCGATATCCCTGAATACACTGTTCGATATCTCATTCGATATCTCAGGGATTCGATACGTCTACTACTCTATTCGAAAACTCAAGAAGTCAACAAGTCAAGATGGTATTCGAGTTCTCAAAGAGTCAACAAGTCAAAGTTCCATTCGATATCTCAAGGACTCAGAAAGCTATTCGATATCTCGAGGATTCGATAAGTCAAATGTTTTATTCGACAACTCAAGGAATCCTGATGGAAAAGAGCTATTCGAGAAGTGGTTCAATATGTCAATATAACAGTATTCGAGAACTCAGAGTTATCGATCAAGTCAATTCTAGTTCTCGAATCACTTACTTAGTCACTTCTCGAATACATTCTTGGAGACAAAATACTGAAGAAATTGTACAAGTCAGAAACCTGCAACAAGCCAATGCACTTTATGGACCACAATCTGTAACGTGCTCTGGAAAGCCTACAAGGAAGCTTGGAGAGATATAGAAGAGACAAGGAGCTAAAGAAGTGGATCTAAACAGGCTTTGCAAAGTCAAATCTGTAACCGTTTGGACACTTACTCAAAAAGGATAGACAGACTAGAAAGTAATTTGTTTAGCTTCCTTATTTGCAGTAAGTAGGCTGTATCCATGTTCTATAAGGACACAGCCTCACTTTATAACTTAGTAACTTTTGTGAGTCAAGTTTTTCATACACTGTAAGCTATATCTCTCTGAGAAAAACGAAGCTGAGAATACTACCATTTGTATTCACAGATTGTAGCAACCTTTATCTAATAATACATTAGATTAAAGTGATATTGTGTCTTGTGTTGTTTCTTTATCCGCACCTTCACTTCTACACACACAGGCACTTATCTGCTACATAGACTCAATCCAAGAAAAGTTCAAGAATCCATTCACCCCCCCTCTGTATTCTTTTACCGTATTCAATACTCAACATGGTTCTACTAATGATTTGCTATGCAAGAGATTTGCTAAGCTAATGCAGAGTAGGTATGAGATGAGCATGATGGGTGAGTTGTCCTTCTTCCTTGGACTTCAAGTTGTTCAGAAGCCTGATGGTATTTTCATCTGCCAATCAAAATACATAAAGGATCTTCTGAAGAAGTATGGGATGGAAGAAGCAGCTACTGCCAAGACCCCGATGCCAACTGCAGTCAAGCTTGATGAAGATAAATCTGGTAAGTCAGTTGACATCACGAAGTATCGAGGTATGATCGGCTCTCTCTTGTACTTAACTGCTAGTAGACCAGATATTATGTTCGCAACTTGTCTATGTGCTAGATTCCAGGCTAACCCTAAAGAGTCACATCTTATAGCTGTTAAACGTATTTTCAGATACCTTAAGGGAACCCCCAATCTTGGGATTTGGTACCCTAAAGGAACAGGTTTTGACCTAATTGGCTATACAGATTCTGACTTCGCAGGTTGTAAGATTGATCAGAAAAGTACTTCTGGAAGCTGTCAGTTTCTAGGAAGAAGGTTGGTATCTTGGTACAGCAAGAAGCAACACTCAGTATCTACCTCGACAGCCGAAGCAGAATACATTGCGGCAGGTAGTTGTTGTGCTCAGATCTTGTGGATGAGGAATCAACTTCAGGACTATGGACTCATGTTGGACAAAATTCCAATTCTATGCGACAACACGAGTGCCATTGCCATTGCCAACAATCCAGTTCAACACACCAGGACTAAGCACATTGATATCAGGTATCATTTCTTACGAGAGCATGTCATGAATGGAACTGTGGTATTATATTTTGTTCCCACAGATCAACAAATTGCAGACATCTTTACTAAACCACTGGATGAATCCACTTTCTCCAGGTTAGTTGGTGAACTTGGGATGTTAAATCTGTCTAATTAATTTTGGATAATTAATAACTTCAATTTGTTATAAATTCACAGGTATTTTAAATGTCCATATTTTAGGACTTGTGAATTTACTTTGCATCTAGTCCTCATCTTACAGTTATCTCTATATTAATTGCCATGCTTATAAATGCTATATTTTATGGTAATGATTTAGTAAATAATTGTGTTAATTGTAGCATAATTAAATAAATATTTTATTGACATATATCAATTAATGATATTTTGTTAATTTTATGTCTATTTAATTGTGAGTTTATCTGATTATTGTGGATTAATTCTTGATTTACTGTGTGATTATTTTTAAATCCATAATAATTAGAAGTATTATATGTGTATGTGTATAGACTGATAGGTTTCGGCGATAAGATGTTTTTTCGGCCGACAGGTTTCGGTGATAAGATGTTTTTTCAGCTAATTAGGTAGTTAGGTGAGAAATTATTGAGCGGTGTTATTTTTCAAACATAACCTGTCACTATTACACCTAACCCACTAATACTTGAAACCTTATAAATGATGAGTTTTTGTTTGTGTTTAACATCATCAATTTTCATATCTACAGAGCATATACACACAATTGCTGAATATTTCAAGCTTTGACCGGAAAGATCTCACAATCCAGCTGGTGGTTTTAGAGCGGATTTCATATTCTTGTTATACGCACTAACCCTTGTTTTTGAATTTCCTCAAAGTTTTTGAAAATGGCATTGCAGGGAAGCTTTTTAATTGCAAAAGTTAATCCTGTTTCTATTCAGCAAATCGAAACCCTTCAGGATGAGCAATTTCGGGCTTGGACACAATTTCTGAATGAACATTCATTAATCCGTTATGCTTTAGTTACACAGGTGCAGCTTAACCATGATGCATTATGTGAACTATATTGCAGTGCGGTTAACACTTCTGGACAGGACGGGTGTGCATTCACATATCGGCTATTTGGTAGGTCGATTAGGGTCACTGAACGAGATGTTAATCGAATTCTTCATTTTCCTATGGAAAATCTCGTTTCTGATCCTACACCCGAACAGATTGAAATGTTCTTTCGCTTTATAAGGTACCAAGATGGCAATTTCAACACTGGTAATCTATCTAGAACGTTTCTAACCCAGTATTGGAATTTCTTCTTTCACACTCTTAACCATGTTTTTTCCTCAGATAGAACAAATCAAGATCGAATACATGAATTTATTCAAATAATAGGGTATGCGGTCGCCAATAATTTGAGGATTAATTTTGGAAAAATAGTGCTTGGTCAAATCATTTTAAAAATGAAATGCTTGGGAACAAGAGATGTTCAGACTCAAAATGTCAAATGTCTATATCCAAGGTTTCTACAGTTAATATTGAATGATTTTTTGAATGATGAAGACAGGGTACGCTTGGAAAATGGTCAAAAGGTGGAATGTTCTTCCATGAAGACGAATGTAATTAATTACATAAGCAAAAAGAAATATACGGATGTGCCTACAGTCCTAACTGAATATCTAAAGACTGTCCCACTTCCGTTGTTACCACGACCAGTGAGAGCAGGTATACGACAAGGTAATATTTCAATCCCTGCTATTTCAACCTCTGTATTCCCTATTGTGTCACAGGAAATACAGTTTCTACAGCCCCCAGTGGCCATCTTACCCGACCAAGAGCAGGAAATCCCACCGACTCTAACACAGGTCGAAGAGCCCATTCTACAAATGCAAACACAAACACAACAAACTCCTACACCTCAATTGTCACTTAAACGACCAGTCATCCATATTATTGAGGGAGATAGTGCCTCAGCAGCACCACATAAGGAGTTAGTTACATCAGCCGCTCTACCTCATTCTAAACGGAGTAAACCCAATGAACCTGAGGTAACGGCAAATGTTAGTGAAACAATTCTTTCTTATCCAATAAGTGAAAATATAAATAAGGTTGAATTGACGGGAGCAACTGGTGAATCTTCAATTTTACGGAAAGATCCATCGGTAGGAGGTTCTTTTATGAACCAAGTGTCTTCACAGACATACGAGGGAAACTTGGGTTTTGTGCCATTTAATCGATTCAAGTTTAACCTCCCAGAGGGAAAATCTCTGGATCTCTTTCGAGATTTACCACTTTTTACCAGTGGTCGGCAACTCGCTTCACGCGAGGACGGAAGCTCACGAACTTTCATTGCACCATCCGTGACCTCTGAAAAAGGGGCTAGGATGATTTCATTTGCAGGTACACATATCGGTGGAAGCTCTAGAGGAAAGTTGAGGGAAACACCAACAGAACATGTAAGTGTAACCCAAACCATTAAACCGAGTGAATATATAGTGTTGAGTGAAACACCTGCAGAACGTACGAGTGAGTAACCTACTCAACCACATGCACCTGTAACCAGAAAGGAATATAGCAGACTCCTTACACGGGTCCAAACAATGGAGAAAGAGTTGCAAAATATCTGTAAGTCCATTGCAGAAATTAAAAATTTGCAACTTATTCAACATGATGCATTCCAGGTTCAATTAAGTTCCATGGCAGCCCAGTTTAGTCATGCAATTAATTCCTTGGTGAAGACAACTTCGTCTAAATTACCGACTCCAGCTCCTACTATTTTGAAGGATAACCCAACTGAGGGGGAGAAGGTGGATGGGCAAGAAGCTACTAGGCGTAATAAAGGGAAGGAAAAGATTGTTGACATGGAATTAACTTTATCTTGGGAAAGGAAAAGCTAATGGGAGTATTAGTGCTATGTGGAAAGAAAACAAAGGCAAAACTTGAAGATATGTTCAGTCTAAAGGAACAATTGTCTTAAACTTGTTTTAAATTTTAGAAATCTGGAAAATGTATATATATGATCCAGAATACGCTTTAATATTATTTATCTTTGTATTTTATTTGTATCAGTTGAGTTATCCTCTAGGTATTTGCTTGTCAAACCCTAACAATCAAATAGGGGGAGATTGTAAAGCATAATGAAATGTAATATGTAATGGAGGACATATATAACTCAACTAGGATAAAAGATAAATAATATTAACTCTATACAGGGATCGTGAAATTTGAAGAACAGGCACCAACAAGGATCAAGTCGCTGAAAGAAGTTCATTAACATGATCAAGCCTCAGTGACAGAATAAGATGTACAGATGATTCAGTTGAAGGGCCAAAAGATTTCATGTATTTGAAGATATTGCTGCAGGCTAATAAATTGGAATGTAACGAAGGTGTGAAGATCAAGATCAGTGATAGTCACTTGTGAACCAGACCAGTGCACCAAGTGTCAACACATACGGGAAGGATCAACACATTAATTCATAGAAAGAATTGCCAAAGCCTATTGACGATCAAGGACAGACATAATATCTCAAGGTATTGTCAAAAGTTAATTTACTCTGAAAATTAAATAAGTAACAGATTAATTAATTATTTATAACAAAATAATTAAATTAATCTGGTACTTGAATTATTTTCTGAGGTAAATTAAAACAGCAGAATAAACAGAAGAGAGAAAATGAATAGTATCCAAAATCACTATTCATATGAATAGTAACCGAAATCACTATTCACATGAATAGTAACCGAAATTACTATTTATGAATAGTACCCAAAAGTACTATTCATAAAGTAAGAAACATGTGGGGCCCACATGAATTAAAAAATCAAAGTTTAAAACTTTGAATTGAAAACTGCAGTTTTGAAAGTTTGAATGTTGAAATTTGTTCATGAAAAATTCAACAGGCTGCTACTGAACGTCACCCCTTACGTTATTAAATGGGGTACTATGCAACATAGTGATTTTCTAGAAAATCTATAAATAGGCCTGTTGTATTTCATTTCAAAACACACCTCAACACACAACTTTCTCTCTCTCTTAAATATCTTCTCTGTGTAAGCTGCTAGACAGTCCATCTAGTAGGAAAGCCGGCTTAGCCCGCTTTCAGGAAGTGTCGGATAGAAGGTCCTCGTACCTAAACTATCCTTAGGAGTGTTCGAGTTTTTGAAGCTAATCCGTTGGATTAGAAGTTGTAACACCCCTTGGGTTTTTATCAGTTCAAAGATATTTTCCCGAACCAATTGTTTTATTTCGATTCAGTTGTTGACCTCATTTTTCACATCTCGAAAATCGAAATATTTTTAAATAACGTATTCAACCCCCCTTCTACGTTATTCCGGACCTAACAGAATCCGTACATGTCCTTTGAGTACAATGGTACTACTTATAAAGTGACTCCAGAGGTGATAGAGAAAGCTCTTCAACTACCATCTCTTAATGGCAAACAAGCAGAAAGTGTTTCTGATGCTACACTTCTTGATTTTGCAAAGAGTCTTGGAATCAAAGGACAACCAATGAAGTTTGGGGATTTATACAGAACAAAGTTTAAGAAGGAATGGAATTTCTTCTTTGATACTATCAGTCGTTGTTTTCTGAATAAAGTCTCTAACTTTGATGCATTGCCTTCAGCTTCAGTTCAAATTGGGTACTCTCTAATCCATGAAACTCCTTTTGATTATGGATTATTTCTTTTGAAAGCCTTTTATGCTAGAAAAACAGAAAAGTGTGGATATGTCTGTTTTATTATATTCTTTCAATTGATATTCTCATATTTATGTCCCAATGTTGAATTTGAAAATGATGATAAATTGCCTATCTTAAAGATTTCTGAAAACAATATCAAATCCTTGGAGAAATCTGATAAGGTAAATAACTTGGAAAGTAATCCTATTATTCCTAATAAGGTCAGGCTTCTTTTGACAAAGAGAATGCCTACTTATTATGGATCTATCACTGATGGTCTTAGACCTATTCCAAGTGCTATGAGACAGGAAATTACCCATCCTATTTCTGACCAAAGCACACAACCCAAACACTCTACCAAACAGTCATCCACCTCTAGTGTCTCACAAAAGGCATCAGTTGTAAAATCAAAGAAATTAGCTGGATCTGATGTGTCTGGAAGACAATTAGGATCAAAGAATTTCTCCACTCCAACCCATTCTCAAAAGAAGTCACAAGGGGGTGAACAAGGGATCTTAGCTAAGGAGAAATCTGTGCTTAAAGTTGATCAATCTTTGATTGATATAGGGGTGTATAAGGAAACAGGAGAGAAGAGGAAATTCAGTCAGACAAATGATTCTGAGTCTGATTATGATTCTGATGATGACAAAGTGCCTTTGTCAGTTTTTTTGAAGAAAAAGGAAGTCACTGCTGTTGTTCCTAAAGAAATGGCTATTTTTGAAAAGCCAAAGAAGAGAAGGAGATTACTTAAAAAGAGCCAATACTTCATTCCTCTAGAGATACAGAATCTTGATGATGATATAGAGAATATTCTGAATCCAATTGTATCATTAGTTCCTGACTCAACTACAAATCCTGATATCTCTACTCCTAATACTTCACCTGTGAAGACTGTTGAAATTTCTGATTCTCCAGCACCTACATTTCCAAAAAGAAGTATAATAGAAATGTTTGTGGATGATGTGAACAAAATTGCTGCACAGCTTGGATTAAAGCCTGTCTCACTTCAACAGAAAGATGCTTCTGAAAAGGTTTTTCATGGATAGAAGAAACAGAGGACTACTTCACCTCTGAAAGGATCTAGCCCACAAGAACCTGAACTTCAAAGTAGTTTAGCAGCTATTGCAGATCCAGTCACACAAGAACCATTCATTTAAAGTATGGATGCAGACATTGCTGAAGGAATAGTCCCACAAGAACCATCTTCTCAAAGTGAAGATGCAGGCAAAATCACATCAGCAAAGGAGTTTCCTGACACTGCTCAAGGGACTTCTGAAATTAAATTTGACTTAGTTCAAAGTCTGGCAGATAAAGCTGCTCATGCCAAGCATATTGTTGAATGTGATGAAATACTGAAGGACACTGCATATGAGGGAAGTACACAAGAACCTTTGACTCAAAGTGTTGAAGAAGCTTCGCAACCTCAGACTACACAAGAACCATCACTAGAAAATACTAATGCAAGTCATGCTTTAATTACAACTGTCAATCCTGATACAAGTACTATTGATTCAAGAATTCCACTGCTTATCGAGCCAATTTCTGCAAGGCCAATGGAATCTTTCATTACTTCATCAGGTAACACTTCTATCTCTACTTCTCTTAATACTGATAGTATGATTACAGATAGACTTGATACAAGGGACACCACTATTTGTATGACTTCAGTCCACTCTCCTCAGCCACCTCTTATTTCTTTGAATTTGTTGAGCCAGAACCTTTCTAGTGAGACTGAGAGTAAACAATTAGAGAAAAAGAAGAGTGAAGAGAGGCAGTCTCCTGAACTGGCAAAAGGTGAGGTAGAAAAGAGTGAGAAGTTACAAACTTCTGGAGAGGTAGTAGTTACTATTGAAAGTAACTTAGGTCACATTGTGAGAAGTGATGAGATCACTTTAAAAAAAAGAAAGATCTAGGAAATGTTTCTACTCCCATTGCAGGTCTTCAAGAACCAACAGTTCCATCTACGGTTGCTTTGAAATTGAAAGGAATTATGAATCCTGAAGATAATGTGGATGATAAACTTCCTGAGGCTGATGATAGCTCAGATGATGATGATCATGATGATGATAATCCTGAGGCAATTCAAATACAGGCAGCTCTAAAAGCAAGTCTAGGATCTGCTCATGGATCTTCAAGTAGGTATATGCAGTCTGTTACTCAAGAAGAGTTCAGAGGGGAGTACAGTTCTAAACTTCCTGAACATACTCGAGCCATGAGGGGATATGAATGGGATACTGAATGGAATCAGCCAGATGCTGAGATGAACTTCAATAATGCTCTTTTTCATTCCAGTCATATTGCCACTAGGATGTCTACTCCTGAGCTTAAGGCTCTTATCAAGACTAATACTCTTTTAGCAAAAGGATTGAAAGATGAAGTCCAGACTATCAAGTCTGACAATGAAAAGTTTCATACTCGGTTTCTCAAGGATTATGCTGAGATTTCTACTACTTGCCAGCTTGATCGTTTAAGCACTTCTTTCACTACTAGGATGAATGTTATGGAAAATAAAGTTGATACTTTGCCTTCTAAAGTTGACACTATTGATGAAACTCTCAAGCTTATTTTATCTTTCTTTATTGAGGAGGGTTCTGATGTCAAAAAGGGGGAGAAGGTAGTCAGCAAAACAAAATGCTCACCTAATCCAGTTGTTAGAAAGGATGATGATACTTCTGGAAATGATGGTGGTGGTGGTCAGTTAAATGAAGCAGAAACCTCTGATGCTGCTTTGGTGGCAAAGAAAAGTACATCTCATACTCAAACCAAGCAGTCAACTCATGTTTCTAGATCTGGCAAGAGAACCGCGAGAACATTGATACAATCTCAAGTCATGACAGAAGAACAATTTCAAGCGCCTGGTCTAAATCAGTCACTTCCGAAAATTCTTGAAGAAGGTGAAGATTTGCTTATTACTAATATAAAAGATGCTCCACATCTCTTCAAGAAGATAACTTCTAAAATAGGTGTGAGTGAAATTGTTTATCACAATGGTGTTAAAGTTCAACAACATCATGCAAGGGAGGCTTTAGCCTTAGTTTCTAAAGAAAATGCTAACATGAGTACTCAAGAGTTTTTAGAAGAACAAAAGAAGATTCTTGAAGAAATTGAACGAAAGAAGGAAGCTCCTACTGCAAGTAGAGGAAGAGGCAGAGGAGGTAGAAACAGAGGCAGAGGAAGAAAACCTGTACAAGCAAGTACAAGGCAGACAAGATCAAGTGGAATCAGAATTGAAGAAATTTCTGATGATAGAAAGAAGAAAACTCCACTTCGTCTTGAATTGGTTCCAGACAACAAATTTAATGATCCTGATGAAACTATCAATACAGAAGTTGAAGAAGAAAGTTTGCTGAGAGCTAGGAAGAAAAAGTCTATTGTGAAAGCACAGGAAGGTGTTTCTGAAGAGTCTTAGGCAGATGAGATTAATCAAAGAAGGTTCGGGGAATTTGAAGAAGAAAGAAAACTCAAGAAAACTAATAATGACATTACTGAGGATGCAAGAATTGAGTACTTGAAAAGAATATTTGAATCTGATAAAGATTTATGGTACGATTCCAATAAAGTTTTTGAGGAGGAAATTCCTAGTGAACCAAAGCACAAGAAGAAAGGAAGAAAATGGGAACATGTTGATGATATGAAATATACTGGACCAAGGATTTTCAAATCTGCTGGAATATTTTTACCACCTCCAATGACTCCTGGTCTTCAGAAAGCTAAAGTTTCTGAATCTGACAAATCTCCACCAAAATGGACCAAGATGCAATCTGAACTGACAGGTTTGGTACCTTACACTAGAGGCGGTATTGGTTTTAGGGATGCTGAAGTAGAATTTACAGCTCATACAGATCACAATTTTCTTGTTAAGAAATTTGATGATGAACTGACTATTGATGATCTTTGGGAACTTGAATCTATTGCAATTGTTGCTTGCGTTGTGGAATCTAAGAAAGTCGAAAAGATGTTGTACTTCATGAAGGACAAGAGTGTTAAGAAGTTATTTATTCATGATGTGTTATGCAAGACAACAAAAGAACTGAAATATGTTCTTTATCTACTTGAAAATAGAGTAATTCCAGATACAGAAGCCAGTGTTTATCAAACTGGTGTAATATGATCTTAAGTACAATCAGATTCAGATATCTAGATGGAGGATCAAGGTATGATGGTAATTATACTCCCATGTACATGAATACAGAAGGTTAAGAAGTAGAAATGCAAAGGGGTTCAGCTATTAAAGAAGTAATTCTGATGCAAGAACAGTTGTCTTTGAATCCTGGTGGAAGAGATCTTGCATATTTACTGGTATGAGAGTTGAATTTACCAAGAAGCTCAATTCAGAATCTCAGGGCTGGTATCTATCAGATTGACAAGAACAATGAAGAACTCAGGAGTCTGAAGAAAAGATTGATTCAGATTCTGGGAGAAAAGGAAGAGGAGTTATTATCAAGTTTCTTGCAGATAAATAATTTCTTTGTGAGAATTTCTGAGACTAAGCCTGAAGATTACTTGTAGAATTTTGTTTTGAGTTTTTGACATCATTGAATCAAAGAATTTGTGCTTTATTTCATTAAGTACAAATTGGGGGAGATTGTTAGATATTGATTCAAGTGATATCAGGATCTGGATTGTTACTGATCAGATACTGATGCTGACATCATCAGTAATACAACGTCAGTATGAAGGTATCATCAGGATTAGAAGCTGGTCAGGATTTCGTGAAGATTCTCTTCAGACCAGAGATCAAGGAAGATTGATATGTCGGTTGCTAATTTGTAGGAAGACAGCTATCATACAAGATATGCATTCAGAGTAATATGTAATTGATTTAGAATATCTTGTGATTGATAGTATAGCTGTGTATGTTATATAAACACAGTTTAGGTTTTACATAATTATAATCACATACACGAGTTATCTTGTAACCTAGCAGCTCTTAAAAACATAGGGATTTCTTAAGAGAGTTTGTAACAGTTTTATATCAGAATTAATAAAGCTGTTATTGATTCATACTTGTGTTATTTCTATTTAAGTCGAAAATCTTATACAATTGTATTCAACCCCCCTTCTACAATTGTTAATTACTGGGCAACACTGACGTCCTCGTCAGGCCTGAACGGATATCCCATAGGTCCGGATCGTTCCTCTCTAACTATTATGGGATAATACCGGCTAGCTTCGTGTCCCCACCTCCGGACCTCTGTCCATTGTGGGATAATACCACCAGCCTTCGTGTCCCCACCTCCGGCAACTTGACGGGTCAAGCTTTCGAGAGTCGGCTCTGATACCATATGTGATAACCCGGGTCAAATCCCGAGTCCTTTTCGAAAATCGGGTCAAGTCCCGATCACGAATCCGAAAATAAGCCAAATTAAACTGGCCCAAATGCAACCAACTTGGGTAATCCACAAGCCCACCACAGGCCCCAAAAAGATCAAGATTTATTGGTGCACTTAGTAGTAGTACTTTGCCTTATAAACTGAACAGAAGCCCTAAATCTCCTCAATGTGGGACTGGGATGTTACAATACATATATATAATATTAACTAATTTCATAATATTGACTACTTTACCACTTTTTTATTTACAATTAATCACAATTGTACTATTTTATATTACAAATTAATTTTCATAAATATATATTAGGGCTAACCAGAGTGTACAACTAAAATTAAAATATTCAAATTATTTTCATACTAATTTACTTATCTTGGTTACTTAACAATTTTATTTTAAATATTATAAATTTTTATTAAAAGAATATTTACTACTACATGAATAAATTTTATCTATAATATATAATATTTTAATAATTCAAATTATCAATGTAAATCATAAGGTATATACAAACTTTAATAAATCAATTTGTATTAAATTAAAAAATTTAAAAATAAAGAAATATTTATCACACAATTCTAAAAACACGTTCAAAATTGAAGTTACACAAACTTTTAAAATAATTAGTTATAAAAAATTTAAATTCAACCAACTACCTTCTTACATTTTACTTTTGAGTATTGTTTAATTATATAATAAATAATGGGACAAACAAATTTATCTGATAATATATTTGAATTATTCAAAATATTAAATATGCTCTTAAATAGAAGTAGACATTATTTGGGGTATAAATTATCAATGAAAAAATGAAAAACATTATAGATTCAATGAAAATATTGTTAGTGAATATTTCATAATAAATTGGTCAATTCAACGCAAATTTTCTTATAAATCACTATTTTTTATTGATAATCAATCCATCAGTTAAAGGGCAAACGACTTCTACAAAAATAATCAAACTTGCAGATTTTCTTATAAATCACTATTTTTTGTAGGTAATTAATTCATCAATAAAAATGCATACAACATCTACAAAAATTATTAAAATTGAACAAACACAATGTAAAATAGATTAAATCAGGGTTTCATTCTTCCTATCGTTCAAGCAGATCTTCAGTTGTGGTACATCTTTCGCTTATATCACTGAAATATAAAGTCATTTAGGCGAGATTAACTAACAATTTGTTGTAGTCGTGAGGAATATGCATATCTAATTTGTTAGAAGGTATTTGAACAACCGACCATAACTGCGATTCTATACTATCCAAATTAATGAACCAATACTTTATAACAAAATCCAATACATGGGTAAACAAAATTCACTAACAGAGTACTAGACTATAAATAAAATAGATATTTATTGAAAAATAAAGTAAAAAGTGAGCTTATCATTCACGAGGAGATAGTACAAAATCCAAAATATAAGTAGATAAAACCCACCAACGGGGTACTAGACTCCCAATAAAGAGAGATATTTATTGAATAATCAAGGAAAAACAGTAAAAAGGGGGCTTCTCATCAACCAAAAGACTGTTGTTAGCTCCTAAACTTTAGTTTAGTCTTTTTAGGGAGAGTGAGTAGTGGCTACGAACTTTATTATAAAAATTGTTAATATTCATACTAAACTGTTCGATACACCTAAAATTATATATTAGTTTTAATAAAGGGGTGCCTTTTTAATTTTTAATTTTTGATTTAAAGTAATAATATCAATTCTCATTTCCTAATCTAAGGGAGGTTATGTTAAATTTGTTTGATTGGTTGATGATATATATTTTTTGATATCTACAAATCCTAAAATATAGGAACAAAAACTTACTAACTTGGTAGAAAAATTCTACACAAAAAGAGATACGTATTAAAAAAACAAGATTAAGAAAAAAATTAAAAAAGAAGGCTTAATTTTGGTGGGGAGACTTTACACTATGTATACTACTTAGCACCTCAATGTTGTTCTCACTTACATAATTACATGTTGTTCCCAGTTACATGGTTACATACTTACATAATTTGGATATAGAATAATATTTCATGTAAATGTCATGTTTTTTCTATTCACATATTTTATTTCGTTTCGTGTACACGTAAAAATTCGGGTAGTTTAGTGTCATTTTGGGTTCGAATTTCAGGTACATGATTTAATTTCACATTGTTTTTGTGCAAGATCCCAAAGTACACGACATGGATGTATGTGTAATAAATGATTTGTCAAGGTTATGTAAGCCTTTTTTTCTAATATATGTCAGAAAAATATACTCATTGTTAGAGAAAAATGAATTTAATGCGATAATTAAATTACAAGAACACATATATAATAATGTGATTACGTGTTTATATATTACACACTTGATTTCGGTTTCATAGACATTATTTTGTTTTAACAAGTTAGTCAAAAAGAAAAAAGTTAGGTAATGATAATTTTCAAATGTCTTATTTTTACCAGTAAAAGAAACTAAAATTTAAGATACCATGTTTTAATAGAAAAGAATAAAAAATCAAATATACAAACTACCAAACTGAAAATGCACATTTTAAGCTGTAATTACAAACAAACTAAGGGCAATCATAATAAACTCTAATAGTCATACCTTGCTCTAACAACGCGATATGTTGGATTTGTTTGATTGATAGATAATTTTTATTTTTCTACAGTAAATCAATTCACTAATAAAAGGACATGTAATCTGTAAAAATGATATTGAACAAACATATAACAAATTAGATTAGTTAAAAGTTTCATTTGACATAATTACGTTCGTTTCGTGGATCCTGCACAGTAGATATCCTTTCTCATATTGCTGAAACATGTAAATTTTTCTTGAAAGACAATCTAATGATTCATTACGGTCGTGAGAAATACGTGTATGTGTTTTTTTAATATGTATTTGAAAAATTGACTACGACCCGTACAAATATTTCAATGAACTAATATAGTAAATATTATAGGGATCCACGGTACTGAGCATTTAAATATACCAAATTTCCAAAAGAACAAATTTCAAAATATGGGTAAAAAGTTTACTAATTAGGTAGAAATATTTTCAATAAAAAGGAGAAAATAAATGAAACTAAAATTAAGAAAAAAACAATAAAGATTGGTTTTAAACTTTTCTACGGGGATGGTAAATGTTTTGGTAATTTATTGATAAAATTAATATTAATGCAATTGGTATAAACCGAAGGATAAGTAATTTTTACCTAAATTAATTTACATTGTAATGAAATTATCTTTTTTTTCTAAATAACAAAAAAAATGTTTTAATTAACTAATTCATATATTTTACCCGTCAGTGCGTAGCACGGCTATAATGCTAGTGAGACATAACAATAATTTTGTTTAAAATTTTACATATCATATACAAATAATTTAATCCATTATATCTAGGGCTGTAAATGAGTCGAACCGAGCCGAACTCTTAACTGTTCGTGTATCAACTTGTTATAAATACATCGAACTCGAACTCGAGCTCGAACTTTAATCGAGCCAATATTTTTGTTTGTGTATCGACTCGTTAAGAAATTTTTTATTCACGAACATGTTCGCGAACAGTTCACGAACATGTCTAACGAGCTACTATTCACGAATATCTCATGAATAGTGTTCATGATTTCGTGTTCATGAACACCTCAACCTGTTTTTTCTAGAAAAATTTTAATGCAATTGAAATAAAAATATAATTGGGGATGAAACATTGAAAACTTGAGAAATGCTTCAAATTTAGACTTATCAACGAATCAAATTTGGATCAAATTTAGTTAATACATAACGAACTAATGTTATAATTTATAATGTAACATATGTATAATTTAATTATTATTAATAAAAAAAATTATAAATTTAAACAAAGAAAATATAACGACACTACACCATAAAAGGCCTACGGCAACACCAAAAAAATGTTGCCAAAGGCCCGAAATATGTTGCCTTAAGCCCAAAAAACCCCAAAGGCAACATTTTGCT
The DNA here is from genome assembly GCA_037693485.1 of Kitagawia praeruptora. Taxonomy (NCBI): domain Eukaryota; kingdom Viridiplantae; phylum Streptophyta; class Magnoliopsida; order Apiales; family Apiaceae; genus Kitagawia; species Kitagawia praeruptora. The sequence continues at coordinate 115,618,846 of CM075348.1, read as the reverse complement.
TGTGTTGCTATTTTTTCCGTTGCCTTTGGGGTCAAAGGCAACATTCAACTTCTCTATGGCAACATCAGTTTTCTGTTGGCGTAAACTAGCTATGACAACAATATTATCAGTTTTTACCAACATGATATTATGTTGCCTTTGGATTAAACATTTTGCAAAAAAGTGGGCCCCAATGTTATGGCTATGCCAACACAATTTTTGTCTACTGCAACATTTTTTAGCACCTTTTTTTAACATTAATTATCCTTTTTACCAACACTTTATAGCATCCATGGCAACACTTTTTTATTTACAACAAAAATACACAAAATTGAATATATGCATTTCCAAAATAACCGAATCAATACAATTATAATAGTTCGTAATCCTTATCGCATCCCCTGATTACATATAATTCTTTCAAATAGTCTAGCAACAAATTTGACTCTCAGGATTCTTTCAACAGCATCTTCAATTCTGGACACTGGTATATCCCCTTATTCCACCAGAGAAAATGAATCATCCAGAAATAATTCATATCTGGAAGGCACCATCACCTACAAATTTTTATAAGGTAGAAATTGATGTTAGTTACATTAAAGGACCTTTAGCACAGGTGTTAATTTTCAGTCTTTACCATGTCAACTCCTGCATTGATAGTTGATAACACAAATTGTCGGTAATTTGAGCCATAGGGATCGGAAAGTCTGTCAAGTGCTTCCCAGTCTGTAATTACCATACCCTGCAGCAAAATACATCTCCGAATTTTTCTCCGTTTACTTTATAAGGAAACGAGTTTCACATTAATAATGGAGCATTGCACATAATTCTCTAATTAGAAGCAACATGCTTAAAAAGAAAAGGATGCCCCTAATCATGATTATGTTTTGATTCAAAAAAAATTATTAACGGTTACACTACCTTAAATCCTAGCTGATTTTTGTTTAAAGGTATCAGATTCATTAGGTAGTTTCCCATGACACCTCAAAAAAACTAAGATGATTAATCACAAATACTCTTAAAATAGTAGTGGATGAACAAAACAGAGGTTTGGAGGCACTATCAAGAAAAGCAAAATGTGTTCACCAATGCAAAGCAATAGAGGCACATAATAGCAACAAAACAGTTGTACTCCTCTGTACCTAAAACATTAGAAAACACATACATGATGATTGGAATGTCATGTTTGAGCATGCATATCACTGAAGTACTCGCGCAAGAGTTTCAGCAGCTTGTATTCTGTCGCTAGAATTCCGTCGCAGCATTATCTAAGAACACAAACAACATAATACAGTTACTTGTAATTCAAGATCTTCACATTTTATAGATGTAAAAGAGCACTTGTAGATAAAATATTATGCAAAAGTTTCTGCAGGTAAGAAGGCTACAGAGTTGATCATTTAGATCCATTAGGCACAAAAAAGGCCATAGCACCACAAGGTTTAATGTTGGAAAGTACGAAAATGGTAATCTAGAGTTTTAAACATTCATTGTGAGAAGAATTCTAGGATGTTTACAGAGCTAGCTGACAGATCATGTTTTTAATTTAGATGAATGCTACTTGCAAAAGTAAACTAGCTTTTTATTCTCAGTCACATGATAAACAAGTAATGCATATTAAGAAAATAGATTAAAATTATGCATGTATCACTGCAAGAGTTAAAATAAAACACACACTGAAACATAGGAATAAAAATAAATTAGCATCTTTATTAAATACACAATCATCCTGAAGTAAATAAAAGTTACAGTCATAGTAAAACAACTAAGAAAAAAACATCAAACTAACTAAAAATTAGTAAAGAACAACAACAAACAGATTATACTAGCACATAAATAGAAAAATGAAAAAGACAGAAGTACATAAAAACACAAAAAAACATCTGGGTTGCTAACAAAGAAACTAAAAACAAACACACTGACAGACAGACAGGGTTCGATGAATTCAAAAACAAGTGTTAAGAAAATGGATGAAGAGTGAGTGGTGAAGTTATATTAAGGCAACTCAAGTATAAATAGCTGGAAACTATGAGAAGCATTGAAGTACATTTAACAAGTAAACCTGACGTCTCCAACATAGAAAACAAAACCAAGCAAAAGTGCAGAGAGCTTTTATAAGTAGCCTTCATTCTCATTCACTATCTTAACATAGGAATACATAAACTTTCAACCCATGGCAGCTCCATGAGCCGGACCATTTGCGTGTCATTGTCAAGTTCTAAAAACAAAGTTATACTGGATGCACTTTGCGTGATTAGAACAGGGCAATAATTAGAAACCACTATATCAAATTTATCCGGGAGAAACAAATAACCGTCGTGCAATTTTGTGTGCAGCATCCCATGTATTAGATTCACCAAATAAAAAGAATTTATATTTCTGGAATGCCTAACTAAAATAAATAAGATCAACTCTCTAAAGCTACAATAACTGAAAAACATGAACATACCATATTTTCCAACAATACCCGCCTTCTTGGTTCTCTTAGTCTACAATTTGATTAGGCAAATACTATGAGAATGAGAAGAAATTAAGATAGGATTATGCATTATGAACAATATTAAAGTAATCAATGAAAGTTGACATGTGCAAATATTTGACCAATAATCTGTTGTAGACCCTACACTTACAAAAGTATTTGACCAATTACACCTATAGCCACATTGGTGGATGCAGGGTGCAATTGTCCCCAATGAACTTCCAATCACATAAACATATTTCGATTTGATTTTGACCACATATTATCTAAAATTCTAGCCCACTAAATTAACAAACTTGAACCTATTAATTAATCTATTGCACACTCCATACTTTAGACCAGAATAAATTACAATAACAGACAGATATATTATACTTAATTATCAATACTAAAATTTTAAGATAGCAAGCTATAATCTACACACATAGCAAGGATTTTAAGAGTACAAAATAATGCAGAGCAAGTATTCATTTAGCAACTTGTTATCAAAGTTAACATCAGATACCCATGGAGACATTTTGTACAAAATTCCAGGTAGCAGATGTCAGGTCTCGTTGTGGATGCCCTGCTAAATCCATCCTAGTGACACATAAAAGAGAGAATCGGGAGTGGCCCAGCAGTGGCAAAGCTATGTCAAGTACCCCAAAAACATAATAAGATAATAACACCATAAAGCCTAGGTGGAGAGTTGAAATAGTTATCTACCTGAACTAGTTAAGAATGTAGCCCTGCTGGGAGAACCCTCGTTGATACAACGTCTAATCAAATCCACCACACTATCTTTGAAATAGGATGCAACTTCCGACAGAGTGTTTTCTATGTTAGTACTAGTGACAAGTGTTCATAAATTACCTATGAAAATGAATTCTTGGGGACCTTTCATCGAACACTTTACATCATAACGAGAAAACTTCATGAAAATAGCAAATAGCAATAAGAATCTAAAGCCAGAAATAAAAATTGAATCTTTGACAAAACATTTCAATACCCATTATCAAATGACTAAAAACACTAAGAACATAAACACAAACAAGTACTCACAAAACATACTAAGTCCAAATACTCAGAAAACATAAGATATAGAAATACCTTAAAGTCGAAGCCCCAAAATCGAACTAACTGAAACCCTAATTTCAAAGCCCCAAATTGAACCCAATTGAAGCCCCAAAATTGACCAACCCGTTTCAAGCCCTAACTCGAAATTAATCCTGAGAAACAGAAAAAAGCCCCAAATTAGTGAATTAAAGCCCCAAACTGAACCAATTAAACCGAGGAGAGAGAGGAGAGAAAGAAATGAGAGTATGAATGTAAGAGAGGAGAGAGAGGACAGAAAGAAATGAGAGTATAGTGTGTGTGATTATCGAGTGTGAAGACCGGAGAAGCCAGAGAGTGGAGCGGAGAGACCAGAGGAGAGCGGAGAGAGCGCAGAGTGTGTGTCTGAAAATGAAAATGGAAAGTGAAATGTGTCTGAGGTATTTAGCGGTCTAAAAATTGGTTGGGCGCTATTTTTGCCGCTCACCAATTTTTAGCCTAGATTTTTATTTTTTTATTTAAAAATGTAATTTATTTTTTCATTAAATATTCAATTTCTTTTTTCTTTTTGTTAAATGATTCCTTTTACATAATTGAAGTAATATATTCAAATATTTTTAATCATATAGGGAAATATTTTTATTTTCATGATATATTAAAATATATTTAGAAAAAAAATCATTTTAAAAATTTTGTTTAATAATATTTAATGAACATAAAAATAAAATTATACATCCTAAAATGTTTTAATATTTTTAATGAAATATTCATTTCTACCGGAATATTCTCGATAATTATAAAAATTCTTCATTATTTTTATCCAAATAAATTAATTTTCATGTTAAAAATGGTTAAAATTTATATTTTTAGTAGAAAATGTAAAATTTTGTTCATTACAAAATTATGGCAACACAATTTCATACCTACAGCAACATGCAAACACTTTTATTCTATGGAAACATATTTTTGCTACCTGAGACAACATAAAAATGATAATGTTGTAATAGCCAAAAACATGCATGTCAAAGGCAACATATCCAAAGGCAACATAGGCTCTAAATGTTGTCGTAGGCCTTTTATGGTGTAGTGCGAATAGACAAAATAAACTAACATATTATTTCGTTACACTTACTTATACAATTATTTACAAGTTATCGTGAATTCAAAAACTCCCGTTAAATGTTATTGAAATATGTTCAAGAACATATATATATATAAAGTTTGTGAACAAACTTATTAATGAACCATATTTACGAACAAGGTTCACGAACTATATTAACGAACTTGCTCATGAACTATATAATTGAACTTGTTCGCGAACTTCCGAGCCGAACTATGTCGTGTTCGGGTTCAACTCATTTACGAGACGAACCCCAAAATCGTGTTCATGTTCGACTCGTTTACAAATCGAACCGAACTCGAATCAAACTTTTTTCGAACCGAACACCGAACTGTTTGTGAGCGTATCGACTCATTTACAGCCCTAATCCATTATATCTATTATATGCCAACATGGGTTTTGAGCCTATTTAGTAAATTACGAATTTGTCCTTAGACATATTTTAATGTAAAAAAAACTTTGAAGTTAAAAGGAATTGAACCCATGACCTTTAAGAACCATTAACTTTATGTTCACATGTACAACCACTATACCAAATCACCTTTTGTGACATATTTTAAACTCATTCATTACATGCTCAAATAACTCACTTATTAGCTATATTTATTTTATGATTTACTCAGGATAAAAATGCCCATATAATTATATTAATTTTAGTAATTTGACTCACTTATTAGCAAATTAGCAAATCCAACAAGGCCTTTCAAGCCTCTTTAGTAATTTACTAATTTGCCCTTCCATATATTAATATTCAAAAAATGCGTGTCATGAGAATTTAACTCACAACCTCAATGTTAAGAATGAATTACTTCACATCTCCAACCATTACACCAAATAAATTTTTAAAACCTTTTTAGAACTCTTTTGTTATAATGTCCAATAATTTTTTATTCATATATTTTACAATCAAACCGGAGCCAAATTATTCATATTCAAACTTTTCTGGAAATGTATTCAATTCGAACTTTCGAGTTGCTTGGTCTCGGCTAATAAAATTTTCGAATTCAGTGATAGTATTCGTGTTAAGCTCAAGTTTTAGGTATTTAAGTATTTTACCGAGCAAAGTTTAAGTTTTAAATTACTCGATTCTCGAGGTTCGCGAGACTAATCAGACTTCTAATATTAATTTTTTTAAAATATATTTCAATGTAAATATGCAATATTTTATATAATTCATATATTTTATCGAGTTGAACCCGAGTCGAACCGTTTATATTCAAACTTTTTTCAAAATTGGTTAAATCGATTCGAGATTTCAAGCTTTATGAGTAAAGTTTCGAGGTTAAAATTCAAAGGCAAATTGAACTTGAGCTCGAGTTCAAGCTTGACAGAACTTTTTAGCCGAGTTTGAGCTTTATTGTGGCAGTGTTCGAATCGATTACACCCCACTCTCATTGCTATTGGGTAATATATTTTGATTGACTAGAAAAAGATAATTTAAGGAAAACAAAATAAAAATGATTGCAAATGAGATTTGAAATTCATATTAATTATTATATAAATATTTAGATAAAACACATATAGATAGGTCAAAGATATTCATTAAAAAAATAGATTATGGATAATCTTTTAAAAATAATAGATTTAAAACGTCTAACTGTATTATTGAGATATGATACTTAGTAGATAATATATCACAATGTACATGAATACAAACCAAAATTTTAGCTAATTTTAATATAAATTACAAGAATATTAAAGCAGTGTCACATGATCACATGACCACTGCCACACCACCACCACCACCACGACATGCACCACTACCAAAATTACCAGAATTTTATCTATAATAATATGAACACCACCACTAACACCCCCAAAATCACCAATATCAAAGCAAAATCACTAGGAATTCAACTAAAGTTACCAAAATTTAAAAATAAATCACTGAAATTTGAACGCAAATTACAAGAATATTCCAGATTTGGAATTGTGTAAATGTTCGAAACTATTGGTAATAATGTTGACGGTAATAAAGTGAGTAAAAATGTCATTGATCGACATTACAAACATAGATTTATTGAGAGAGGGATGAATAAATTAGTGGAGGTGTGATTAGGAATGTGACTAGAATTGGTGACAAACATGTTCATCAGTTACTTTCGAAGTGGTGGTCGATTTGGTGACCATAAAAGATTGCAGAGTGATGATGGTTTATACACACACTCCATCTTTCTCACCCACCCAAACACATTATACATATGTGTATGTATATAATGAACGATGATGACAAATGGAATAAGGTAGTGATAACGGCGTTGTAAAGCAAGTGATGGTGTCTAAGGTCGCCGAAAATGTAAGGGGCATGGGAGTGGATGTGGGAAGGTTCAGATGTAAATTAGATTTGAATGTATGTCCATGATTAGTTTTCGAATCTCCTATCTGGAAATGATCTTATTTAGCACTTGTATATATATAAACACGTGTGTCTACTGACTCATGATTAAAATTTTAAATTACGTATTATTTAATCATTCCAAGTTATGTTTTTTAAATTGTTAGATGTGATTGTATTGTTATGATCATATATAAAATTCAGGTAAGAAATTTGAGTTATATTAGTGTCCATAAAAAATACCATACTAATAACGTATAGTGTTTCAAAAATTAAAAATCGTCTATTTAATAAAATCAAAACAACAACATTATATGAATTTAAATGGTGCCCGTGCTTTGCACGGGCTATCATGCTAGTTATATCTATTATAGGCCAACATGGGTTTTGTGCCTATTTAGTAAATTACAAATTTGTCCTTACATTTATATTAATGTTAAAAAAAATATAGTTGGAAGGAATTGAACCCATGACCTTTCAACAACTGTAAATTTATGTTTACATGTCCAACCACTAGACCAAATCACTTTTTTGTGAAACATTTGAAACTCATTCACTACATCATGCTCAAATAACCACCTATTAGCAATATTTATTCTATAACCTTCTAACAACTGTAACTTTATGTTTACATATCCAACCATTAGACAAAATCATTTTTTTTGGAACATTTTAAACTCATTCACTACATGCTCAAATAACCACCAATTAGCAATATTTATTTTATAATTTATTCAGGATAAAAGTGCCCACATAATTTTACTAATTTTAATAAGTTGAATTTTGATAAGAATTAAAACAATGACATTCAATATACTCATAAATTTATGTTCACGTTTATTTTTATGATTTATTAGGGATAAAATCGTTCAAATATTTTCACATATAATAGTAAAAAATGGTAGTCGGGGAGGAAAAATATAGATTGACAAAGATGATGTCGTCAAAGTCAATTAAGAAAGGTACTGAGTGGCCGAAAATTGGTCAAAAAAAAATCAAAGTGAGGAGGTAGGTGACGAAAAATAAGTAGAAGTCTATCTCAACTAGGTAAACGGGCGGAAGTGAAAATAGATCTATAAAAATTTATTACAATATTTCTCTCTTTTAACAATTATGTCTATATATTAGTCAAATAGCCAGAATATGTTTATTATTAAATTGTTACAAAAAATGATAAATGAAGTGTATAATATATTTTTACTCGATATCAGTAGATTTATTAGAGATAAAATCATTAAAATATTTTCACATATAATAGTAAAAAATGGTAGTCGGGGAGGGAAAATATAGATTGACAAAGATGATGTCGTCAAAGTCAATTAAGAAAGGTACTGAGTGGCCGAAAATTGGTCAAAAAAATCAAAGTGAGGAGGTAGGTGACGAAAAATAAGTAGACGTCTATCTCAAGTAGGTAAACGGACGGAAGTGAAAATAAATCTATAAAAATTTATTACAATATTTCTCTCTTTTAACAATTATGTCTATATATTAGTCAAATAGCCAGAATATGTTTATTATTAAATTGTTACAAAAAAGGATGAATGAAGTGTATAACATATTTTTACTCGATAAGAGTATAATATTTTATTTTAAGTATGAAAGGTACTTAGTGGCCGAAAATTGGTCAAAAAAAATCAAAGTGAGGAGGTAAGTGACGAAAAATAAGTAGAAGTTTATCTCAAGTAGGTAAACGGGCGAAAGTGAAAATAGATCCATAAAAATTTATTACAATATTCCTCTCTTTTAAAAATTATGTCTATATATTAGTCAAATAGCCAGAATATGTTTATTATTAAATTGTTACAAAAATTGATGAATGAAGTGTATAACATATTTTTACTCGATATCAGTATAATATTTTATTTTAAGTATGAAAGGTACTGAGGTGGCCGAAAATTGGTAAAAAAAAAAAATCAAAGTGAGGAGGTAGGTGATCGAAAATTAGTAGAAGTTTATCACAAGTAAGTAAACGTGCGGAAGTGAAAATAGGTATATCAAAATTTATTACAATATTTCTCTTTTAACAATTATGTCTATATTAATCGAATGACCCGAATATGTTTATTATTAAATTAATACAAGAAATGATAAATGAGGTGTAAAACATATTTTTATTAGGCCAATTAAAGAAGAAACTTACAACAACTTTTTAAAAATCATTTACTACATGCACAAATAATTCGCATGCTCTACTTTATTTAATTTTTATTTTGTGATTTAATCAAGTTAAAATTATTAAAATGAATTGTACAGTTGTCTGCCTATTATGTTTAGTACAAGTGACTTTTAAAAATCATTTACTACATGCACAAATAATATGCATGCTTTACTATATTTAATATTTATTTTGAGATTTAATCAAGTTAAAATTATCAAAATGAATTGTGTTGTGTTTAGTACAGGCCAAAATGATTTTTTGACGATAACTCTTATACTAATTTAAAACATTATTATACTAATTTAAAACATTATTTTGTGATCAATTAAATAATTTACATGTGAGATATAAACATTGTATTAATTTTTTAATTAAATAAAAGAACTGTAGTTGGGTTAGAAAACGATATTATAAATTAGTTCGTAGATTCAATACAAATAATTATGAGATTAAGATCTATACCTATATTAATGAAAGATAGATATTTAAAAAGAAAATACTAAATTGTATAAAATACACAAATTATAATTATCGATTAGTTGAATTTAAGGACTGTAAAAATGATTGAATTTAAAAAGATAAATTCAAAAAATAACTAATTAGATTGTAAAGAAATTCAAAATTATAGGTCACTAAAAGTGTTTTTAAAAAAAGACTACATGTTATGTACGTATACACAATTATATAATTATTAATAGTTACTTATGAAGCTTTTATATATAATACATAAAAAAAATCATAGATCATGTATTTCATATTAACAATCAATATGTAAGAAAATACTATATAAAAGTCGTATGTTTCTCGATGGATACATCGCTATCAATACCACCATTAACAACACATCGCTAACACCACTACCACCATCACTACCATACCACCACAATACCGTCACTATCACACAACAACACTAGAATCACGAGCGAAATCACTAAAACTTTTAATGCAATCACATCAACACCACCCTTTGCACTACCAAAAAAAATCAAAATGAAAGCAGAATTACTCTACTTTCAACTTGAATCACCAAAAACTGAATCCAAATCACTAAAATTTTAAATGCAAATTACCAAAATTTTTAAAATTTGAAATTCTGATAGTGTTCGGAGGTGCTGGTGTTGATGGTCGGTAGTAAAGTGGGTGAAAACGACATCGATGGAGCTCTATAAACTCGGATCTTATGTGAGAGGACAACAAACGAGATGAATGAGCTAGCGGAGTAGGGTGGTTGGAATTCGATGATAAACGTGTTCGCAAGTTATTTTTAGAGTGTTGGTCGATTTGATGACACGAAGAAATGGTTAAGTGATGAAGGTGTATAGATGTATACACATAATGTATACAAGTGGAGAAGAGGTGGTGATGACATTGTTGTATTGTCGAAGATGGTGTAAAAAAATCTTCAAAAATAGTAGAGGTGGAAGGGTAAAGTTGGAGATGTATGTTACATTTGAATGTGCACCACCACTTACACCACCAAAATCAAAGCAGAATCAAAGAAAATTCAACTTGAATCACCAAAATTATACTAAAAATTTTGAATACAAATTACCAAAAAATTCCAAATATGAAATTTTGATAGTATTCGAAGGAGTTGGTGATGGCATTGATGGTGGTAGAGTGGGTGAGAACGACATCGGCAGGGATTTATAAACTCATTTATATTGTTAGAAGATGAAAAATGGAATGAATAAACTATCGAATGTGGGGTCGGGAATGTAGTTGGAACTCGGTGATAAAAATGTTCATAAATTATTGCTAGAGTGATGATCGATTTGGTGACACGAATGAATGATTGAGTGAGAATGGTGTATATATGCACGCATTATACATTTGAGCATGAGATTAGTTCTCAGTCCTCATTATAATCCTCATTATAATATGAGTTATCATTTGAGCACTTTCCTATATATGTCTATACGTGAGTCTCCTAAGTCAAGGATAAATTTTTCAAAATACTTATAGTTCTGTCTTTCTAAACTAATTTTTTTAATTTATTTATAAAATGCATACGAATTCTTAAGTGTAAGTAAAATATTACAATAATATCTGAAATTCAGGTAAGAAATTCGACTACTATTAATCTTCATAAAATATATATTTGATTAAATATATCACACTAATAACGTATAATATTTCAAAAATTATGAAATTACGAGTCATCTACTTCAAAAATAAATAAAAATGAATTACAATAATTTAAATGGTGCCCGTGCTTTGCAGAGAAAATGCCCAAAATGCCTAGATTTGGAGCCCCTTGGCCCGAAATACTGATATGCGGAGCGGATGGCCCAGAATGCCCACGGGATACGCATGTGGGAGATGCGTATCCCACGCCACTGTAGCAGCCTTCTTTTCCAGAGCTCAACGTCGCCGGCGACTTTTACATTTTGTTTCACCATCCTCGATCTCTCTCTCTCAGGCAAATCTCCATATAAACAAATCACCACAGGACCACAAACGTATCTCCTTCCTCCTCCCGTGGTTAGTTTCTCTCCGTTGGCCCCGCAGGGGCTTATACGAGCTTCGACGGAAAACAAATCGGAAACTTAGCTTCGAATTAGGTGTTTCTAGTCCGGAAAACGAAATGTATTAACGTTGGTATGTATGTGTAGAGTATGAAAATTCGATTCTATTGGTATATAAAACATTATGGGAAAGTGATGGATGGTATGTGAATAGAAGGTTGAACGGAAATCGACCGAAATCGCCATTTGTCACCTCTGTCGTGTTTCTGAGCGAGATCTGAGCGAGAGAAATGATGACGTGAGACACGCATGTCTGGGATGCGTGTCTTGCGATACGCATTTCCCAACAGCGTGTCTCAGGACACGCATGTACTGGTAGATTTCATATTTACAAAACACACGTCGTTCACAAATGCGTGTCCCAGACACTGGTGGGTATTTTGGACCCTCACTCGCGCATATAGGTATTTTGGACCCTTTGTTTTGGGAGGTGGGCATTTAGGGCCTTCACCCTGCTTTGCACGGGCTTTCATGCTAGTTACTTCATATTTTACAAACGTTAAATTTAATTTCATATTTAAATTTTACGTTTTTAGTCTAAAAAATATGTACTAATATATATCCATGAAACAACAAGTAGACATAAGACAATTACAAAAAATCATTTACAGAAAATGCATAACAGAAATTACTTATTTATCCTCTTCACTCAATAATTTCACATTCAACAATAGTGTATTCACCACTCATCGCATATTTATTGATATGGACATATGATAGATACAAAGAGACGTATATATAGTTGGCTTCTCAATTCATCCAAAGCACTATCTTCCAATCTAGCCCGTCTCATCCAAAGCAGACCCTTTTCATCCGCCAAGCAATCATTCTCCACAACTTTTCTCATAATTGTAAGTGTTTTTATGAATATATATTTATGATTCTTGAATTTTATGTTAGTGTTACTACAAGATCTTTGTTGGGTTTTTAGTTAATCAAGTTTTGTGATTTGGGTTGTTTTGATTTGTTGTAAAGGTTGTAGATTTCATGGGTTTTGATGATTTTTGTACTTGGGTTTGAGTTTTGATCATGTTTTTGTAAGTGGGTTTGGCTCAAGTCAACTGATTGAGTAGATATGTATGGATTGATTTGTCAAGTAATGAAAATAGTGTTTGTTTTTTCATTTTATTAAATAAAGACTCTTTCTTTTTTTTGATGATTCCCCCTTTGTAATTGAAAATTGGGTCCTTTTTAATGTAAGTTTATTCAAGATTTGTTAAGGTTTTTTTTTCTGGGTATTGATTTGTATGCCTTGTTTCTCCAGTTATCGTAGAAAGAAGGGGATTAAATGGCTAAAAGTAGCTTCAAGCAAGAGCATGAATTTGGTAAATTTTACTTGACTTTGAGGTTCAACGAATTGATGAGTTAATAGATTTAGGTGTTGATTATGTTATTTGTTTGCTCTTCAGAGAAAAGGCGTGCCGAGGCTGGAAGGATTAGGGAGAAATATTCGGATAGAATCCCGGTGAGAATTTTTTCATTGATATCTTTATTTTTGGAACTAATTATTGTTTTGAGCATGTTGATTTCTTGGTGCATTACGTTATTGTTATGTTTGTGTAATTGGTGGTTGTCTTATGTCACTGCCAGAAATATGTGTCAACTAGCTAGTCTGACGTATTCATTTCACATTAGATTTGACAAGGATAGACTGGATAGTTGATAATGATCAGCAAATGTTCTGGTTGCTTGTAGTTTAAAAAGTCACTACTACTTAGCGCAGAACCACTTCTATTTATTTGTGAGCTTTAGTGGGTCTACGGTGGCTTATTTGACGACACTTTTCCACAAAAGGACTGGATTGTCTTGGAAGGATAGTGTCTTCTAGAACCTTAAAGAATATTCTTGTGCATAACCTTCTTAAAGATTTCAAATAAAGAGGTTCTAGAAACAAAATCTAGGCACTTTATTACCATGTCGGACAGTCTTGATGACTGCATTAGCAGAAGCATGTTTATGTTTATAGTTGATGCCGTTGTAGCTGGAAATTCCTATTTTTACTTATGATGTAATTCCGCGTAGGTTGTAATAAGCATTAAGCTGAATGCATTCTAAATTTAGAGAGAAACCAAAGTATTATTGCTAATGTCATATATATATTTCGTAAAAACAGGTTTTCCCTCTCTAGTCATTATGATCTAGTTTAATTTTCATGTTGATTATGTAGCATATCTTGGATTTTCACTCATGAAATTGCATTCAATTCATTGAGTGCTTTATAAAGTATTAGAAAAAAACGTTTTTTTTGTTAATTTTAAAATGTAATATCAACTACTCTCTGTTACAGTATGAAATAAGATGTCTAATCCTTGAATATTACTGGAATACTGATTTTGTGTTATCTTTTTGTTTTATTTTCTTATGAAAAGGTGATTGTGGAGAAGGCTGAAAAAAGTGATATTCCTAACATTGACAAGAAAAAGTAAGTGATCTTTTTGTTAATTATTTGTCCTTCCCTGATATTTTTATCATTGTAGTAAATACCACTTTTGGATGATGCTTACAGTTTCCCTGAAATCAGTATTTAGTTTCAATCACCTGAAAAAAGGTTTATCATCTTAGTATGAAAATGTGGTTGAGAAAAGTTGATGAAAGTCGCGGGCAATATAAAACAAAATTAGAAGTAAACACGGTTTAAAATTAAAAAAGTGCTGGATGTTATGTTAAAATAAGAAAAAAATCGTTTTGTATTAGTTGATCATGACTTTTAGTGCAACTATGCTTTAATAACAAGAAAGGAATTACCTTCCATCGGAGGATTTAGGCTTTGTCAGGATTACACATCTAATTAAGGTTAGGATTTTGTGAAGCATTGAAAAACTATATCATAATTTTTTTTGCAACTCTTAACACTGAGAAAGTAGAACAGTCTAAAAGGCAGGGCAGTGCGTGGAAGGCTAGTTATATAATTTTCCTTGTTAGCTAACCTGTTCATTCTGACTTAATGTTATCAGATACCTTGTTCCAGCTGACCTGACTGTTGGGCAATTTGTTTATGTGATTCGGAAAAGAATCAAACTAAGTGCTGAAAAAGCAATATTCATCTTTGTGGATAATGTGCTCCCACCCACAGGTAATTGCATTGCTAGTGCCACAGTAAGTTATATCACATCTGTGTTTTGTTTCAACTAGTTAAACTGTAATGTCTGTTATTGCAGGAGCAATAATGTCCAGCATATATGATGATAAGAAGGATGCAGATGGCTTTCTCTATGTCACATATAGTGGGGAAAACACATTTGGTTACTAGATCCTCTTTCATTGTTCATGTCCGTTCAATCTCACTTATCATCTTATGTGCTGGTGTCGCCAACAGTTATATAATTATTCTGTTAAATTATCTACGTTATTGAACTGGCAATAATCCAAGTTACAAGACTGGCAGTAACCATTTGTAAATTTCTAGTTTGTATATAAATTGACTGAATTATGTTGGTTTACTTAATAATATACGTTTTCCTTTTAAAATCATGTAGCGTTTGTTTATTACTTAGTTTTGGTTAAAAATGTAGCTCAAAATTAGATTGTCTACCTACAAGGTTACAACAGTAGGATTTATTCAACTTAGAAAGTTACAAGGTGATCCAGTGTAGAAGCACATAGTTCATGGAAAAGAAGCCAGTGGTGTCTAAATTTTATTCTACATGTTTAATTAAATGTTTTGTTATGATGTATTGGGTTAAGTTTAGTAACACAAGTTACTCGATGTGAAGCACAGAATGGGCATAAGTTAGGGGACAAATTTCCCTAGATGTTTGTAATATCTTGTTATATGATGTATCTTAAGCTGTTGTACGTAACTTTTGATACATTAAGCTTTTACAGTTTCTTTACTCCTTGGGAAGGAAAATTTTAGCTTGATACTGTATGCTTTATGATCTAGAAAAACAGCTTGAGTTGGCAGCACGCCAGCATTCAAGGTGTCTAATTCCAAAATCTCCCCGAGTACTTGTAGACTAAAGATATTATCATGACCAGCCATGTACAATATTCTTGTTTCACATACCGCTTCAAGTATGTGTAGGGTAATTACGATGTCAGCTGCTATGACAGTGCCTTGTAGGCGCAATTACCAAATAAAGTGCTTTTACCGGTTTAAAATATGAGAAATGCTGTGATCCCCAAAATGGTTCCCGAAACGATTCAAATTTTGTTGTCCTCCATGCCTCACACCAATGATAAGCAGTTACCCGTTTTTCTTTAGCTGGTTGTTAATGGTAACATTTTCCCTAATTTTGCACTAGACTGACTCCCGTCGGCACAACAGGATCCAAGATTTGCTCTCTAACTTTGCAGGCCACAACAGGGTTATTTTAACCAATATGAATATGCAACCACCTAAATTTTACGGTATGCAATTGTCTAATTGTCATTTTCATTCCACTTTTGTGCTTGTACTGTCGTTCAAATGACCAATTTGGATGGGCAAATTAAAATTAGGTAACCCCCAAACTCAATATTTTCGTGCATGATCATGTACATGCTGAGCTGAACAATCGAAACAGAGTCCCTATAACTAACCTCTACAACTACACGGCCTGAGCCATCTCATAACATCGATAAATTCAAGTCAAGCACTTGTTGTGATTTATTTACAAGACTTTCAGCAATACTTTGAAAGATGAGCTCTTTTATGACCCGTATGGAGTTTTTCCCGGTCATACTATTAATTCTCAGCCTGCCTTTTATTAATCTAGTGCATGGACAACTTTCGGGACCGAGTGGTGATTCAACTCCATCTCCGCTGCCTGGCTCTACGCCTGCACCACTGGTGCCTAATACTCCGACAGCACCACCTCCAGTTAACTGTAATTGTTCTGTGAGTCTTCTCAAGTTCGCGACATGCTCGCTTTATCTTAAAGGGGCACGGATTTTTCGTCCAGTTTGTTGTTTTAAATTAATTATCCTTACCAATGAACAAATTGCATCATGCATTTGTTTTGCAGCAAGAACTAATTTCTTCGGCTTGACTACAGATACCTCAACTGCAGTAAACAAGTTACTAACAGCATGCAACCGCATGTAGATACAATAGCTTATTCGATGATGTGTTTATTGTCAAATTCTACTTGCATAAAGTTCTCATGTACGTTCAAATTATAAAATTGAACTTCTGTTGTGGCCTTTGCATAACTTTTATTAGTGAGCCAAGGGCTTGAGTAATTATTTGTCTCAATCAAATTTATGTAGGACTTATGTTTCACTAGAAAACCATCTTACCCTGAAATTCTACAAACCTTAGGGATTCAATGAAATTAAGTACAGACTAATTTACAAATAAGATTCACCATATTATCTGAACATAAAATATACTTCAGAATTAAAAAAATGCATATTCACTAAATTACAAACAAAATTCAGTTAAAAAATTTAAGATTCGTTGTCTGTAGAGTTTTTGGCTAAAATGGTAAAAAAAAAAAAAAAAAAAAATTGGCCTTTAAATCTGAACATTTATTGATGGAAATTGGCACATTCAGAGAACATCAATTAAATGCAAAATTATAACAGTACTATAGTTTTTTACACATCAATAAAACCACTGGTGCCAGGAGTAGCACCATCATGCACAAACAAATCCATCAGGAACTTTCTTTCCACAGGAATTTACAAGCAAACTGAGAGCAACAGGCACTTCAAGGTTCACAATTCCGACCACATTAGCCTTAATCACTGTACATAAACATACTGCAGCTTCAACATCTGCTAAACCTTTCAACAATGCACAACATTCGGCACTAGGTTTAGCACCGATTGTCTCATGAATGAGTCCTAGCCAGTCACCACAAACACCAAACTTGAGGGTATCTCTAGGGCACTTGGCCTGAGTTTTCGGAACATTGGGCTTCCCTGACGAACTTGTTGGAGGACATGGAAGTTTGTGGCATGTAATAGTACTAGTAAAAAGAATACTATGAAGTAAAATGAAAATGCATATTGCCTTCCTGGATACCATTTCTCTTAAAAGCAAGGTGGATGTACTAGTTTGAATCAGTTCTGAAGATGAAACAGTGGATTTTAAAAAGTTGGGAAGAAAAAAGTAGTGGACACTGTGAGACCAGGAATAATCATGAAACTAGAAGATATATTGAACTTGTGTTGAGCAAGAAACTTGTAGGGTATCCCTGTTTGAATCAAGCACATGCAAATTGGCTTCTAGTCCTTTGGGCCATCCTGCTACTATGTGATCAGAATTTCACAAGTTCCCAATCCTATTTCACCAAAAATCTAGATGGGGCCTACGCTCCCCTACTTCAATCATTTTCATTTCATATTTTAGTTTATTAGACTTGTATCTAATTTCCAATCAATTAATCTGTGAAATAGCAAGAAATAATAGAGTATTAGGTAACAAGGTTATATATTCATGGTTCACCCCCGCATCCTTATAATGTTGTTTATTTATCAATATATGTAATTAAGGCTATGTGTAATCAATACTCGGTATATGGCAATGTTTTTTTAAAATATTTTGCTTCAGGAGTACATACAGAAGTTATCTGGTTCCGGGAAGAACGATATATCACATCACATGTATTCAAGACAAATTGATGCCACAAAAATACAGACAAGATGGTAAAGTACATCTTTCGACAAGAGAGACCTTGTTTAATCATCAGAGAACGGCCGCCCCGTTATAGATCATACAAGATGCAGAGTCTGCTACCAAAAAATAGAACACGACAAGTCTTAACAGAAAAGGTAGTCTGCTCCACATGGAGGTCCTACCCGGTTGGCCGGTTCACAAGACTTCCGCATCAGCGGATTTTAAGGAAAGTTCAGCAAACGCAGTTTTACCTTATTTTTTTAACACAGAGATCGATAGGTATAACTGTTTGCTATCATTATTAAAGTGTTGGTTCATTAATACTTTAAAGATAAGAACTGGTATATGTAGAATCCGGGAGGGCTATGACCACACCCGCTTTCCTGGAAGTCTCACCGTCCTATGTTTTAACAATTCTAGAAGTGAGGAGGACGAAATGAATAAATGATATTGCTGAATAAACTTCCCAACCTCCGAAAACTCTATCGAGATAGCAATGCGTATTTAGGAGAAGAGATGGTAACGGTTTCCCACAACTTCAATATTTATATTATGCGGATTTCCCAGCTTAAGAAAATTGAAGGTGGATGAAGGAGCCATGCCAAATCTGTCAGAACCAGAGGTTGGTGAATGCAAAAATTTGGAAATGCTTCCCAGGGGTTTGAGATACCTCACCAAATCTGTCAATTGCACCCAAATCGACGGTTGGAATTTTAACTGTTTCAGAGTGGAATCTTCTATCACTAATGATTATTAGTTTGCAACTTATTCGTAATGGCACGAGTTATGATAAAGAAGTCCATTCAAATCAGTACAGAAAACTATAATTGATACAATCACGGAACTTAATGATCACAATAACTATTAATCATTATAAGTTATTAAAAAAACGAAAGAACTCCTACAGGCTACAGTTCAAGGGTGCCATTTCTAGTCTTCAAGTTGGGAGAAAAATGCAATTCAAAATTCAAGGCACGCATTACTCACTACGACATAAACATATGACATATAGTAATAAAATGTTCACCTGTATTATACAACAGCCACTTTCTTGTTTCGATACTTGGATGTTGAGTGGTTGACACATCTTCCATTCTTTAAGGTACCTCAAACAACACTGATTTCAGCTTAGAAATACAGAATATGGAAAATAATTAGAGAAGTGGTCTGGTGATTAAAAAAAGATTACAAACATCCCTACTATACATGACCTCTTCAGTATCATATCCTTTTGTCTTCTGCTCTTCATCTCAGGTCTAAAACAATCAAATAAGACTGCTCTGCATAATATATCAGGCACAGCAAAGTAGTTGGCATTTTCATAGGATTGCTTAAAACCCAGCGGAACCTACTAATGATGAGTATGTTGCATTTTCATCTGTAGATGCGGGCCTCCTTTCACCATCCTTACTTGAAGTTCCGCGACTAGAAAGTTGCCCACACTCTATATTGGCTGTATGGCATAGTTCTAATCTACGTTCCTTTGCTTCTTGGACATCACCTTCCCAGCAAGTTTCAGAGATTATTTCAAGTGCTGTCTCTATTTTGTCCTCAGCAATAAGTTCGCCATTTTGCAAAAGGACGAGATATACTTGTTCAGCACAAGCCTTCCGAATCTGCATAAAAAGTATTCGTGAAACATGCAATTAAATATAAACAGGCAATCAATGTATAATTCATGTAGCTCAGCTGTCCACTAATACCTGAAAATTACTTTCTCGATTTCTAGGAAAAAGATAAAGTTTTAATTAAAGTTATTATCATGATGGAATGTAAGATTTCCAATTAAATCTCATAGTAACAGAACTTCAACTGTTGGAATTTTAAAGTAATTCTAACACAAACTTTACATGAAACTAAATAAACAGTATTCATGTCACTGTTCAATTTTTTGCACTGAATGTACTGCATAAAACTGATGCCAAACTCTTTACGGGAAAATGAAGGACAATAACATAATATTTCGCAAGTAGCACAAACCTTTGGGTATCTATGGGAAAGGAACGTAAGAAGATGAGAGAAGGCCTTAATATTGATAGGCTCTGCAATTGAAGCAATGTAGCCAAGTATGGCAATGCCAGCATATAACTTAGAAAAGTCCTTTGATCCCTTCAGTTCTAGAGCAAGTGATTCCAAAACTCCAGCGCAAAATATCGGAGTTTGAGCCTGAAGTTGAGAAATTTAATAAAGAAAGAAAGATTCGTCTGTAATTATGCTTTCAAGTGAAAACTTGAGAACATAGAAATATGTTCACTTATTACAACATAGAAATTATGCTTTTGATATACATGGTACACATTTTAATTTTCTTTATTTTCTTTAAGGGACTTTAAGATACAATTTTCTACAAAAATATAACAAGTTTGTCAATAGTAGAAAAGAGCGGTCAACTGCAATGAAGACTAAGACCGCATCAGTCATATATATACTGATAGTAGAATCCCAGAATAAATTATCTAATTAATTGCAGATGAAATGCCATTTGATGCATGCCTTAACTTTCACCTCATCCAAATGTTTCAGTTAAATACGTTTGACGTCATCACTCTTTTTGCCCTCACGATACATGTAAGGACTTCATATTCACAAAATTATGAGCTCAAATATTTCCAGGACATCAAACCCCAGATGTAGTCCAGGAACCTCAGTTCACTGGCACTCTGGCTCTAGCAGCAGTAAGTACTAATTGTCAATCCAGCTGATAAAACATGCCCAGAAAAGCCTATCACATAGGGTCAAGGAGTCATAGTAATTCGATTTTCTGTAAGGATTATAATTGGTATAGACAGGTTTCTATGTACAAGTGATTACAAATATAAAACTCCAAGTCAAATGTGGGGAAACATCGCGAAGATAAGATGATTACCTCCAAGTCAAGGAACACCCTTTTGCTGAACAAAATCTCGATAGTCTGCAAAAAAATAGAAGCATAAATTCAAGAGCATATTGATTTGGAATAATTAATTACCATTAAGGGAACATGAAGCGTTGTTTGTGAAATGACATTATCATATGAATAAATATTTCTGAAATTAACAAAATAGGCATGAATGTTGCTATTCCACAAAAAAAATGTGTCTGAACATATGATGGAAGAAGCACGCATTTCTATTATAATACGCTACATCATTATCCTGACACTATGAAAGGATATGATCTTATCATTTTCTACATTTCAAACGAGGATGTCAGGAACTCAATTTTTGTAAGTGTTTTCGTGTGTGTTTTTGGTGTTTTATGATTTATTTGATAACAAATAACAATAACAAGTAAACAATATAGATAGAGGATAGAGAGGGAGTGAGTGAGCAGTCAGGGGAGGGAGGAGGAGGGGGAGAGTGGTGGACAAGTCCATTTTTATGTAATAAAGATAATTCAATGTACAAACAATTCTAGCTATATATAGGCACATAACTAACTAACTCAGTAATGACCAAAACTTCTATTTCCCAGTACAAAAGTGTTATTGCAATCCTGACAGAGGATCCCTCCTCCGGTACACAGAGTTTACACAAAAACTTGAATTTTCTTTTTCTAGGAGTGGTAATCTTGAGATTTTAAATGGCTTTTCTCTTATGGAATAATAAACCTTTACATCCACACTCTAGTTATATGATGACATGCTCAAGGATGCTTCCTTTTTAAGATATTAGTTTTTAATTTTTTTTCCCAAATTATAATATGATTGTAACAAATTTTCACCGATATACAATAAAGAAACAATAGTACAACTTTAAATTATAACTACATGTGATAGCCAGTGCTTTTCATGTTACTGGACAATGCTAACTTGAATAATGTGATACAACAATTACTTTGTTGCCCCCAAACACCTGGCATGCCAGTATTACACTAATCATGCATATCTTTATTACTTTTGTGTGTGGGTTTGGGGGGGGGGAGTGTTGTTATGTGCTTATAAACGTAAGGAATCAGAACGATCAATTCGAGAGATTACGGTACCTTTAAGGTGGGTATTATGACTCTGTCACATTTTCTGTACTTATCGAGTACCCAAACAATGTCCTGACATAAACTCAGCTCCCTTGAGGTGCTTTCTTTTGATTCTTTAGTTTCAGTGGCTTGAAGGTACTCCAGTAAAGCGCTTAGTGAAGTCTTTCTCAAAGACTCTTGCAAGCCACCAATGGAAATAACTATTCCAGCCATCAAGTATTTACTATAACAACTAAACTGTAGTAACTGAACAAAACGGCAATACCAGTATGTGGGAACCTGCAGTCAAATTAATGTTTTCCCATCAATATATACACACTGTAAATATCATTATTCAAATAAATAGGAACCGCCTCATTTGTACTCACTGCCAACTTTATATCTGCTTCATTGGGAATAACTTTTTCGAGCATTTCCCTATGGGGTAAGAAGGGGACAAAAATTGCTTCATTATATAAAATCCTATGAAGAACCTTGGCAGCTATTTCTCTCATCTTATCCATCTTCTCAACAGCTTGTTTGGCAATGCCTCCGACTACACTTGCAGCGATATGTGAATCAAATAATGATTGCATTTGGTCATTCACGACCACCTGTCCCTTAATTCGATCCTGAGAATCGCTGCCTTGTGATTTCCTTTGGGAAACAGATGAATCTTTCTTACATAGAATATATGAACACTTCTCAAGTCCATACATTGCAGCCTCGCGAACCCAAGAGCCTACGTCACCTCTGTTATCCACCGAGTAATCTTCAAGAGCTCCAAGTAAACTTTGCATCACTTCATTTCTGATCATAAGATACAAAGACACGATATCCTTATCAGGAAGCAACTCTGAACATTCTTTGGTAGCACATAAAGTTTCACATGCTGAGACAAGTCCTTTAACGGCATTAACCCGTGCTTCAGCGTCCCTGTCTTCTGGTTTCTCCTAGTACGTTCAACATTTGTTGATTTTAGGTCGTCACGTAATTTAAAGAATTCTTTACAAATCACAAGAGGAATGTATGTTCAGCTAGTTATTGATTTAGTCATCCCTTATATAAGAAAGAGAACAGCATTAAAGTAATATATTATATGGAGGCATTTATGGGAATGGAGATCAAGAATGGGAAGGATATGGAACCTTATGGGGTAAGTGGGGAATGAGTGAACTAGTTAACGAGAACAACTTTCTTATTTCAACCAATTAAATCCCTCAACAAGCAGTAAGACATGGGATCATTCCCATTAACCAGGTTGACATACCATAACCAAACGACCCCTATATCTTCAGCCCAAAACCTGCTATATATTGTGTATATACATAAACAGCTTTAAGAATGCTATATATTGTGCATTTGAATTATATTAGGGAAGAGAAAGGTAACGTCATACACGTGCATGTATTTTTATTATATCCATCTCCACATTCTCACCATTTCATTTTCTTCATCATTTTTTCTATAACTATGTTCAATTATTTTTATTCTCTTGCTTTTTAACAGGTATTATTATTCAATTTCAACCAACCTTAACAAACATCTAATAAGGAGATTTCAGTAGAGGTAAAAAAGAAACCAGATCTGTGCACAAAGCAGAAGAAGGTTACCTCGACTGCACAAGAATCGCACAGCTTTAGAAGCACTGACTTCCACTTTGTCACCAAAAACTCCAAGGGCAAAGAACCTATTGCCAATGCAGATCCTCTTCTTACAGCAACATTGGCATCAGTCAGATGTTCCAAGTATTTTGAAGTGATATCATAGGCACCTTTATTAGTTGTCTTACCAAGGTATGCTAGAACAAAGTGTTTAAAGGCTTCAACAGCCACATTCTGCAAACCAAAAAGGAAATCAATTTATTCTTGGGGGCATGGTGAGAAAATTGAAAATTCCAAAGAAGTTCAGAAATATTTCATTAGTTAACCAAGGAAAGACCTGAATCTGGCTATTAGGATGCCTCATATTTTCATTCAGAGTATCAAGCAGACTATGCTTTATTTTTTCTGGCAAGGAAATGTTTGACAAAGATATACATTCAATGAAGCGGGAAACTGCAGAACGCATAATCTCTCCACCCTTTCCACGGTACAACCGTGCTTTTTCAATTGCAGGTACCAGACCAGCAATACTTTTCTGCTTATCTGAAAGCTAATAGTTAGAATCTGTAGGAAATGACTAATGAAGCCATTGTGTAAAATATCTCAAACAAAAAATTCTCACTCTACTTTATAACTGATGACCCCCACTCGCTCCCTTTACATTGAAGAAGGGTCATATAAAAGAATAAATTATAAAGCTGGCAGGTACGAAAAACAAAACACATTATCTATCTACTTTAAAACAAGTTAACCTAACTAGGAAATCAGGTAAATCACATTTGTACAAGGCCCTGCCTAAGTGTTTGGTCTATATATGATAGAAACCTCAAGCCAAAGGTCAATAAAGACTACCAACAAGTTTTTTTAAGTTAAAGGTCAAGGTCATTTTTATCCTTAGAAATAATAATAGCTTCTGTAAAAGCTGATAATAGCTTCTGTAAAAGCTGCTTTCCGCAGGTTGGTGTTACCAAACGCTGCTTTGGCCTGAAAAGCTGGGAAAGCAATGCCAGATAGGCTCTAACTTATATTAGATCAATAATATGAAATGGTACTAAAACTCGGAAGAATTTAAAGCATTATAACAAATTCTGGGAAGTTGCTTAGGGCAAGGGAATGACCATTACCTGTGCTAAGAATATAACCACACTTGTGAAGAGCTAAAACAAGTTCTCCAGCAGCTAATGTCGCACCATGACGCATGCACAAGTCAGATGAGAGGGTGCAAGGAATTACTTTCTCCAAAATGAAATTTGCAGAATAGTCAGGATCGTATTTCACAAGAACAGAAAGTGCACTTGAAGCAAGCTCTCTTAAGGCTTTATCCTGAAAGTAAACAAATAATAGTTTATGTCATAAAAGTTTGTCTAGTAAATAAGTATAACGATAAGATGTAATACACATTTGACAGTAACTTCAAGCAAGAACTACATACATTTTTCAGCAAAGTAAATGCTTGACTCAAAATTAATTAGGGATATATAAATTCTTGACATTAGATAACAGAAATACACAACCAAAAACTGATGAAACTTCCACTACCAATCAAATGGATGGAGCAAACTTAAGCATTCTTACATAACATTTGACCTTGTGTATAAGACAACTACCGCTGTTTAATTTGTCTTTTGTAGCTACATCAGTAGCCTCTGTTCAATTTACCCACTAAACCGGTTTGGTTTCGTAGTCCAATTGGTTTTGTTTATGAACAAGTGCAAGATTACTGTTTTATGTGTGAGAAATCATCTATGAACTGTCCACTAGAAAACAGGAGTAGGGAAGGGGTGGGAGGGTTGAAGTTAGGGGAACATTAATACATAAAACAAAACTAGAAAAACGATTACAGATAAAATCATTTATTCAACCTCAAAGAATTATAGCAGCAAGGGAAAACCTAAATTATAAAGTAGAAACCTACCCAGTGACAGATCTTGTTGTACAGCAGGTCCTCCATGAACGGATAAAGGTAACCATCATATTGAGCAATACTGGCAGCAACATGAAGATAAGCATTTACACGGGATGACAATGCAAAATAATCTGCGGTATTTACTATGTCAATACCATGAGGATAACTCCCCTGTCTACCAACATTCTCCTGAAAAGCAGCTGCTGCTGCTCGTCTACAATTAACCTAATCACAAAGTATTGCGTAAAGTATAGACAGATTATCACATTTTATTTTGCAAACCACTAAACATTTAGGGAAATAAATAAATATAATGATAAGCACCTCACGATCATAGCATGCAACTGTTAATAGGTGAGGGGCAAGCTGTTCCAAGATGCTTTTCATGTCAGTGTGAGCATATGCACGACCAAAAGCCCAACAAACATAGGCCGCCGCATCACGCACATGAGACCCAACACTATGTGGTCCCCTTCGAATATCATAATGCAATGCCTGCCTTGATGAACTTTACTTTAACTTCAGGGATGTAATGATGAATGTATTTGTGTAATGCAAACAAGCGTACTAAATCTGAAAATCTAAGATTACGTGTAGTTGCACTAACAAACAAAGAATAGTGTGTGTTGTTGTCTTTTGTTCAGACAAAATAAAAGAAATGTGTGTTGTTGACTTTTCAAGAATAACCATGTAGAATATATAAAACACTGTTGTCTATTGTTCTAACAAAACAAAAACCTGTGTTGTTGACCTTTCAAGAATAACCATGTAGAATTTATAAAACCTCTATACCTATATAATCTTAGTCTACACTTCTTGAATGTATTTGTCCAGCCTTTTAACATTTTAAATAATTTCTGTAGAATTCAGAACCTCAATCAATACACACTGATGTATCTGTAAAGGTCTTTTAATGATTTAAAAAGAATATGAAATTGCTAAACTGTACAAACACAAGCAATACCCCTGAATAACATCTTTTACACAATTTATCTATCAATCCCTCTCTAGTTTCTCTCTTTTTAACAAAATAAACTTCTGCACTACAATATTAACGGGGTGGTAATAATTATACAAAAGATATTTTACATGAGGGACCCCTACAGCAACCAACCACTAACCCCTTTTAAGTTGTAAGTACAAGGACCACAGATAGAAGACACAATATCAGGCTTAGAATTGGGATATTTTGTGTGCAGTTAAAGATTAAAGTAAAGAACAGACCTTTATGACAACAGGTAATACTTTAGGAAGACTGATGGGTAGGAGTAATCCTCTACGTGCTAGTTCAGCCAACGCCAAGCATCCCCCATGCCAGGAACCATCTCCCTTTGTAATAAAAATTATAAATGTATAAATGTGAAATTTGATATAAGAGCCTACCAAGCACTCTACAAGTTACTTTTATTTAACATTTAAAAAGTAAGAATATATAAAAATGATATTATTTTCTATGGAGATAAGAGCAAAGAACACATATTAGATAATTGCTTCAACATACCTCTCCTGGTGAAAACAGCTCTAGCACAGACGAAAGAACTTCATCTGAGAGGGCAAACGTCAGACATGAAGTGATGCGACCAATACCTTTGGCAGCAGACCAGCGCACAACAGTATCCTAATGCATCAATAATCATACCAGAAAATACATTTTAGCTCAGCAGACATAAGAATAATTTAGATCTACTGTTATCATAATCTTGTTTTACAGTCACGGTCTGTTAAGTACACAATCATATGAGGACCAGAAGAGTCTATGGAGATTGCTAATCCAAAATATAAAAAAAGATCATAATTCTTAAATAACACTGAGGATGCATGCTATTCTTCCATGTCTTATTAAACACGGTCTACCCACATTTGCAGCATATAATATAGAAAACTGAGACTTGTTTTTTATATATCCATTTTAAACAAAAATGTGCAAATAACTTTTTTGCCAAATGGCACAGTTTAAAGATTACAGCCTACCCACAGGAGCATAAAATAACAAATAACTCTGAGGATTGTTTTAAATATAAAATATTCATATACATATGATACAAAAAAAGTGCAATATATACATTTTCCCCAAATCTCAAAAATCTTGAACTTTAAATATGAGGATAAAAAGGCATAGCCATCAACGGAAGAATGAGAAAATCAATCTTAGAATTATTATAAGTTTATATATATATATATATATATATATATATATATATATATATATATATATATATATATAATATCACAAAATTTTAAACTAGAACAAATGTCGATGTTTTAAATAGAAGGGAATTTAATGCCAAAAAGATGATTTTAACTCTCTAACTTACTGTGTCTCTCAGCCCTGAAAGCAATAACTCAATCATCTCTTCTACGATTTCAGGAACATCCATTTCTTCCTCATGCAGGCACTCTTCAATGGCTAAATTCTTGGAATCCAGATCCACACTATAGCTAGTTGAACGGGAAACAGATAGAGGACTCTCCCCAAGCGTCTTAAATTTTGTCTACATCAAGAAACAGGATTTGGAAAAAATGCCTTAGACATCCAGAGCAATGTATATCAGCATGCACCACAAAAAATAATGGAACATATTATTAGCACTAGATTAAAGGATCGATGGGCTTATTACAACTCAATATTAAAAAGAATTACAAATTTCCAACACAATCCCGTCAAAAATTCAACAAGCAAAATTCAGCAACTGAATTTCAACAAAAAATGGTCCAGTTCGTTTGGAAATCAAAGCATGTTGTGATTAAAAAAACATGATTAGGCACAAACAGAAACATATACAAATTCATAATGCAACATAGATATGACATTCTAACCACATAGCGCCAGGATGGTGAACGATGAGGAAGGCTAATAAGCCCAATCCGCTGAGTCAATTTCACCAAATACTTCCTCAGTAAAGGGCTCCTCGCTGCTCCAGCAGACTTGATCAGAACAGAAGAATCACTCCAGACAGCAGGAACCACATCAACTAACAGTCTCCTGCTGCCAGCCTACGAATTTAGAGGCAAAAGCGTTGTGTTATCCAAGGAGAAATAATTCCAAAAGGCATATCAACAATTTTTATGTGGGAAAAGGGAAGTTAACTTATGTGAGTTTTTCCTGATTCCTGAATTAACTTCTGTGCTGCTACTTTCTTTTTGCGAATAAACTTCTGTGCTTTTTTTCTTTTTTACTGATTTTACTTCTGTGCTTTCTTCTTTTTTTGCTAATTAAACTTCTAAAATATTACTTCTACTAATATAGGGTCCAGCATTTCACCTAAAATGGCTATCCCTGGTTGAAGATGCACTGACAAGTAACAAACTAAAAGTATATCTAATTACTTGTATTCTAGAAAGGCTAGGGGTTTTTTAAAGAGGGTCCCCACACCTAAGAAAGCACACGTGTCTCACTAAAACCTTGCTCCCGAGTTTTAAAGAGGGTGGAAAGCAAGTGAAGGGAACTGGGAAAGTAAAATACTTTCATTTTCAATCATATTTGTGCTCCCGAGTTTTTAATAGGAATGAAAGCAAGTGAAGATGAATGGAAGTTTAGCATTCTTCACTCCAAAACTGGGATGAAAGTTCTTTACTTCCACATCATTTACTTTCTTCAGTTTTAAAAACTCGGGAGTAGGGTGTAAGAATTGAACCCTCAACCTTCTGCTGGAGGGTGCTGGAGGGTGAGGGTGTCATAATGCTGAGCACTGCCCCTTTGTTCACTGCTACTCTTAATATTCTAAGAAAAGATTCTTTCTCCATTGAAAGGATCAAAGGAGACAAACTGCACACAATCTTTCTACCATGCGGTGTCACTTTATGGTCATCTTATCACATATCCCTTACTGCTCCTACCCTCCGAAAAAAACAATTAAAGCAAGAAAAGGAAATACGATGTATAGAATCTTAAGATCTGTTACATTTCTTTTTACATCACAATGCTGCCAAAAGCCAAAATCTAATCTTGTTTTGAATACCCAGGTGCTTAGCAGAGAGAACTATTATTAATGTAGGCATTTACACTTTGCATTCTAATCCTAATTATGATTATCAAAGAGGAAAGAGGAAAAAAACCAGAGCATTTAAACACGTGCGTTGTGATAACCCGGGTCAAATCCGGGGTCTTTTTTCGAAAATCGGGTCAAGTCCCGATTCCGAAATAAACCAAAGCAAACTGACCCAAATGCCACCAACTTGGGTAATCCACAAGCCCACCACAGGCCCCCAAAAGATCATGATTTGTTGGTGCACTTAGTAGTAGTACTTTGCCTTATAAACTGAACTAAAGTCCCAAATCTCCTCGATGTGGGACTGGGGTGTTACATGTGTGCCTGCACATAGAGTCACACCATGACAAGAACTTTATCAAATGGCCCATGCTTGGGATTCTTCACCAAAAACTCCCACAGTAATTACTCCATCCAAAATTCACATGAATTGACATGATTCATCCTACGAAAACTGTGATTGTGGACTCATAGTCTAAATTCTATGTAGTTCACTTCCCACAATATCTTTAAAGTTTTAACATACTGTCAAATAGATATTCAGTTTTTCTCAAAAGGTATTTGATTCAGTTTTTCTCAAAGGTATTTGACATAACACAACTTAAAATCCTTCCAGTGCATAATAAGTTGCTCTATTTGCTATTTTCCTAGAGAACCCTTGGCAAATCCCTTTAATATGTCTATTAATCTTAAACAATAGGTCGAAAAGGTGCCAAATCCAATGATACATGATACTGCAACCAACCACATCATCTGGTCTGATGACAGCCAACTTAGCATATCATTACGATTCCACATAAAAATTATATTTGCTTTAAAGCTCCCCATTTCCAATTTTATAGTAAAAAATACACAATCCATAAAAACCAACTATGATGAGGTTCGTACAATGTATCAGAAATATAAGGCACAACAAAACTAAATATGAATTAGGCTTAAAATAACCTTAAAAATTGCTGCCAGTGCTTCAACGGCACCAAGTAACTGAAAGTGGTGTAGAGCATCTCCAGTGACAGAAGATAGAACATCATGTGTCCATTCAATAAAGCTGGGTAAGAATAGCAAAGAAATATCAAAGCTAAAGCAACAATAGAAAAGTTACAACTTAACTCAAATCATATTATACCCGTAAAAAAAAATCAACTAATCATCTACGTATGCACTACAGCCATTTCTCCCTTTTCCAACAGGAACAGACATAATCTGCAGGTCAATGTGTAGAAATTCTCTTTGTTCCAGGATGCTACTTATTGCACTACTACATTTTGTAATAAATCTTGCTGCATGTAACATGTGATCAACCATATTTTTTTATGCAGAAGAAGTACTATTACAGGTACAACAGGCTGTGATTATACATAAGAAACATATCCATATATGACACTACTGATTGTTTGCTCGAAGAAAGCTCCCTTTGCTTGTTAAGAAGTCATCTATGAAATGATAAATTTTGTCTTCCAAAAACTGGATATTATAATATAGATTGCAATCAACCACATGCAAAAAGTCTGGCTAGTTTTGTCTTCACGCATTGTAGCTCATACCCTTTTTCTCAGTTACCTAGAATAACAACATAAGCAAAAAAAGATTTACAGCCAACTGAAAATATGAAAATTATGCTCCTTAATCACTTGGGGTTCCCAAAATAGACCAAAATAGACATATTCCTTAATCACTTGGGGTGCCCAAAATAGACAAATTCGGGTACACAAGTACATGAACATACTTATATAGTAATATCATAATGTTATCGCTTAGAGAAGGTTGCTTAGTGATAACATAGATTTTGTAGAATGAGAACTACATCGTATATTAGAATTCAAAACATATAGTCACTATTTCGGTATTTCCACTACAATGAGATAGACATACCTCTTAAAAGGCTTCAGCATGTCTGGACGGGTTAGAAGCCTTGAGAGCAGCAACCCAGCCATGGTACGCATAGGACCAGCATTTGACAGATAATCTTTAGAGAACCCTAGTATCCTAATTACTAGTGGAGGTGAATCATCTCCACCAAGATAGTTGCTATCTGCCATACTTGTATCCACAGAAGAGATATCAAAAGGAACCAACACCAGTATGTATAGCCATAGTAGTGTTACACATTTTGTCTCCATCTCTCCGGTACTTTCTTGCCTCAATGACGTCAGTGCTTTGCTGTCGTGGCATTTCTCCAAAAGAGATACAGCAAATTCCAAATCCGAGACCTGGTGAGGGAAGAACCTGATAACAGCCTTGTACCCACAAACTGTAACTAACGAGTAGATTATAATACATAAAGGCTTAATCACTTCAAGAACTTCATTGTTAGCTAGACCTGGTTCAATTGTTTTTGAACGGACAAGGGACATTAAGGGAGAAATAATGCTTTCCAGATATGGCTCTAGCAGTTGGCCCTGTTCCTGATACTTGTCCATCTGCAAAAGCAGTATTTACAATAAGAACAAGGAAAAGAAACTACATTATTGTTATAATGTCTTCATATATTACTCGAGAATACAAAATCAGTGAATAGAATAAAAAATAAAAGATAAAGAAATAGTTTATAAGCCAAGAGCATCAAGAGGCCATTTATAAACTTCCACTATATACATTGAAAACGACAGTGTTAATAATTAACTTAACGAGCCCTCATTCATTACTTGCTAATTTACCGAAACTCTCACTCGTTCATTTTCTCGAACACCTGGAATACCTCACTCCCTATCACATCTCAAAAACACAATCCTACATTGCCTGTTGAACAATATACACACAAACTAACAAATAAACCGCAATTCTACCTACCTAACTTCTCAGCACCTCACATAACCACAATACCTACATATACACACACATACATTAACTAATTAACAAACAATGCTCTAAATAGTAATATATATTTCTCGGTCCGGTCCTAACATAATAGAGACAGTGCTCGATAAACGAATAAAATTGTGGAGGACTAACAATGGATCGGATTTTACGAACGGAGGAGAGATCGGTGACGCGGCCATTGGAAACAATAGTGTGTAGAATAGACTTGACTTGCTCCCATTCTTGTAGAAAGTATCTCTGTAAAACTGCTTCTTTTGAATCTTGCTCGTCTTCTTCAGCTACAATTGGTGCTGTTACAACACTCTCTAATTTCTCCATTGTTGCTTGATGTGTGTGTGCGCCGCTTTTTGTTGGGTGTTTTGAGATGCTGGAAAGAAAGCAATCTGTTCTTTCTAAAATGATTCAAAATATCGTAATCTGAAAACTATCGGCTCCTTATTTCGCCCGACCAACCCGCACCGTCCAAACCAACCTTATATATGAACTTCCAGCACTTCCGGCATTAAACTCAATCTTAAATACAAACCAGAAACCTACATTAAATAAATTATATTTCATTTATTTTAATGGTCCCGCTAGGGGCATCTTCACAAAAACTTATAAAATTTTTGGCTCTATTCAATAAAAATATAAAAAAAATAAAAAAAAATGTTATTGTTCATGTGCCACGTCATCACGTGAACAGTAACTTTTTAAAAAAAAAATTAATTTTTTTTATTTTTTTGTTGAATAGAGCCAATAATTTTAAACGTTTTTTGTATTGGGGTACCCCTAATTTAATCATTAGATTAGCTTGAAATATTTAATTTAGGTTTAGTTTCTAGTTTCTATTTTTAGTTAGTTTCTATTAGAACAAGACCCTATATATATAGGAAAAAGAGTTTCTACCTGACACTGAAGTAAACTTTTCTACAGTATCGCCTTAAATTAAATCTGGACCATAGATTAATCTAATCCAAAGGCCCCGCTAGGGGCACCACATACAAATTGAATACACCCTCACACACACAATCCCACCTAATTTCTTCCATTTTTTATTTGATTTTTCCCGTCAATTAATGAATTTTTTTTAAAATCTGACTTCACTGTATTTTTCTCCATCTCTCAACGATCAGTTTGCATATCATATGTGCAACAAAATCGTGATTTTAAGGCGACACTGTAGAAAAGTTTCCTACAGTGTCAGGTAGAAACTCTTTACCCATATATATATAGGCTAGTGATCAAATAGAAACCAATCTTAGAATAGAAACTAGAAACCAACACTAAATAAATTATATTTCATTTATTCTAATGGCCCCGCCAGGGGCACCTTCACAAAAAGTGTTTAAAATTATTGGCTCCATCCAGCAAAAAAAAAAATACTGTTCACGCTGACGTCACTGCCACGTCAGCAGTGAACAATATTTTTTTTTTTTTGCTGAATGGAGCCTAGAATATTATGAACTTTTTGTATTGGGGTCCCCCTAGTTTGGTCATTAGATTAGAGTTTAGTTTCTAGTTTCTATTTTAATTTGGTTTCTATTTGAGTAGGACCCTATATATATATAGGGAGCTACTCTAATGAGACCCTACTATTGTGAGAACTGAGAACTGGGCCTTTTAAAAGCCCAATACGTACGACAACCCGTTCCTATCACTACTCTGCCAATCATTCTCTCACATCCCACCAATTAAAACCAACTTCTTCTCTCCACTTCTCGTCCCCTCCTTGTCGAGTGATTCACCCTCAAATTTGAAATCGACACCATTTCAAAAATTCAAAATACAATCACATATACAACTTATGTATGCATCTTCGTGTCAATATTGTGCACATATATCGTGCAAAATTGAAGAATTATAGCTAGATCTACACGTATTGGTCATCAATAATTAGGTATTTCACTATTCTATCATCAATCAATTGTTGACACAAGAAACAAACATTCAAACCACGTTTTTATATATTGTTGTTTTATATTTAGTGATTTTTGAAATTTTTCTTACCGTTTTTTGTACTGATGTGATTGTATAAGTGGAGCATGTAATCAATTCTCGATATTGTAACTTTGTTTTTAGTTTAATTTGTAAAAATTCTAACAAATTTGGATTTTTAATTATCAATTTCAGGTAAACATATGAAATATATATGGTGATTTTCTTTGATTCTTTTCTTAATTGTTGGTGATATGTATATTTTACCTTTTTCCGGTAATTTTTTGAAATATCTTTTCTGGTAATTAGGTGATTCTAAAAGTTGATATGTGCTTTTAGAGAATGTTTTTAATATAATATTTGATCCCATGCTCTTGTAAAATATGTAATGATCTTAGTTAAGCTGATTTGTAAATTAATAATAAGAATCACTATTTTTTATGTCATTTTTTTGGTGATTTGACATATTTGTCGGGTGATTTGTTCCATATTACTGTAATTTGTTTCTTAATTTTAGTGATTCAGTAATGTAAAGATATATGTTGACATTTGGTGATTTGTGTTAAAAGAATGATAGATATCATCATTTTTATACTTAGCCTACATTTGGTGATTTGTGTTAAAAGAAGGATAGATATCATCATTTTTATATTAATTAGCCTTATTTGTATTTTATTGTCATAAATCTATGATTGCTGATATTTTTTTTTTCTTTGTCTGTAGATTATTCTTGTTCTAATTTGGTCTGAAGTTAGTCATGGTCCGTTACTAGGACGTTTGCAGAGATTTTTTTTTTTTTTTGCATCCATGTGATCGAAAGTGTTAGAAAATGGAGTTTTTAGAGCATAAGTAATTTATGTTCTTGATGTTAATTCCGGATTTTAACGATTGGAAATTGTTCCTTGATATGGGAACTTAAATTTTCATATATGGGTCTAAGTAATTTTCTTAGTGAAACCCATAGAGAAATGGAGTTGAAGTTAGTAGCTTGAATAAGCTTGAAATGAGAATGTGTATTTATCCCACATGGATTATTGATTTATTTTAATATTATAAACATGCTGTCAAGAGTTGGACTATACTCCTAGTTAAGTCCTGTAAACTCTCGAGGGTTAAACTTACTGTCGGAAACAAGGTTGCTGTCAGGAAGGTGAAACTTACTGTTGGGAACAAGGTTGTTGTCAAGGAAGTAAAACTTACTGTCAGAAACAAGGTTGCTGTCAAAGAAGTAAACTTACTGTCAAGTTCAAACTGTTGACAGTTACTTTAAAGGTACTGTCGGGACTTGTTGACAGTAACTTCTGCGTGGTTGTGACAGTAAAGTCTGAGTATTTATTCTATTAATTGGAAGTCATAATGTGGATAAATATATATTGTAACAGTTACGATTTATTTAATTATAAATCATCCGTTTTGATTTTTTATTGAATGTAAATCGTGGAGTTACAATTGGGTGGCATCAGTTACGTTTAGCCTCTAGTATAAATAGAGACCTAAGCTACTGATTGTTTGATACATAAAAACATACTGTCCACACCATACATTCTCTGTTCTCTCTATACACTCTGTTCTCCCTTTATATTCTGTACTCCACCAGTAGGTTTTTCTGGCGACTGAGGTGCTAGTCGAAGTTGAGTTTTCTGGTTGCTGTGACCATCTAACTCGGAGCTGTTTTATCCTGGAAGAATATTGCCAGCATCCTGACACAGTGTAAGTGGAGGCAATTATCTCTTCAAGAACAATCAGGACTTCTTTGCAAGGACTGGTGACTCAGCTGATTATTTCTTATTTGATACCTGCATAGCTATGGCTTCTGGTATGATTTCTTATCTTCCTTTGTTCTATCAGTTACTGATTTGCATGTGTTTTACCTTCGTGTTTTGTTTCGTTAATTGTTTGCTTGGCCTTGGCTTGTTAAATACGATATATAACTGCCTCTATGTTGCTGTAGTAGTCAATATTCCCAACATTCTTGAAGAGATAATTCGTTATATAGTATTTAGCATAATGGTTAACGAGAGTGAGATTCCTGCTAGTGGTAGTTCGGTTGCATCTGTTGGGGTCATTGATTGGACCACTTACAGTTTTCCACAACCTGTTGAATTAACTGGCTTGCCAGAGAAATTCAATGGGGGCGTTGGCTTTTCTCGTTGGCAGAAAAGGATGAAGTTGTGGTTGACTGTAAAGGGTCTATGGCCTGTTGTGGAATATGAGAAGCCGGTTGTGGATCAAGAGAAGGCTGATTCAGTTAAGAGTTATGCGAAGTGGGCTGAGAAGGATGGGGTTGCTAGGGCAGCAATTCTGGCTGCTCTAACCAACACATTGTTTGATGTGTACTCTTCTGATGCCTACACCGCAAAACTCTTATGGGAGAAGCTGGACCAGACACATAATACTGACTCACAAGGTCTGGAAAAGTATTCTGTGGCTAGGTTCCTTGATTTCAAGCTGGTGGACAATAAGTCCATGACTGAGCAAGTGCATGAATTCGAGATGATAGTGCATGCTTTGAAGGAGTCTGGAATGGACCTCCCCGAAAAGTTTAAGGTGATGAGTGTGATTGAAAAGCTCCCAAAGTCTTGGGAAGAGTTCTCTCTCTCCCTGAAAAGATAGAAAGGAGAGATCACATGGACCAACCTTATGTTGGACATCTCGGTGCAAGAACAACACAAGTCTAAACAGGGACATGTGATGCCAACTGAGCATGGAAGTTCGAAGGTAAATGTAGCTACTGTAGGACAGAAAAGGAAGGCTGTCTCTAAGAAGGGTAATAGTAATAAACCTAAGAGTGACAAGGATAAGGCCAAGAAACCAAAGGCAAACAAACCATGTTGGTCTTGTGGGCAGGTTGGGCACTGGAGTAAGGACTGCCCTACAAAGAAAGCAAAGAAAGCCGAGGGGGTAGCTCAAGCGAATGCTGTGCTTGGAACCTCAAGTGGGCCTGTAGCGAACATGGTTGTTGGTGAGGCTTTGGCTTCTGAAACCAACGTAGACCGGTATGTTACCTACAACCCTGTACTATTTTCCACTTATCTGTCAAATGAATGGTTGATTGATACTGGAGCTAATGTGCATATTTGTGCTGACATTAGTTTATTTGTATCTTATCAACAGAGTCATAGCTTGACAGTGACGATGGGAAATGCAAGTGCTGCTCAAGTACATGGAGTAGGAAACGTGGACCTGAAGTTTCCTTCGGGACGTATTCTATCTCTGACGAGAGTGCATCATGTTCCCGACATGCGTAGAAATATAATAAGTGGTAGTTGTTTAGTAGCTAATGGCTTTGAAGTTTCTCTCAAATGTAATAAAGTAGTTCTTATTCATACTGGTACATTTTTTGGCAAGGGTTACTTGTCGAATGGTTTATTTGTGATAAATGCTGAGCCCGTTTTGGGTGCTTTTAATAAGATTACTCCTTCTGTTAATTATGTTGAATCTTCTGATTTATGGCATGCTAGACTTGGTCACTTAAATTTTGGTGCTCTTAAAAATATGATGAACTTAGAGTTGATTCCAAAACACACTATAGAAAAGAATTCTAAATGTCAGGTATGTGTGTCTGCTAAACAAATAAGGAAACCTTTTCATAATATTGTTAGGGATTCAGACTTGTTAGATTTAGTACACACTGATATTTGTGAATTTGGTGGTGTGTTGACTAAGGACCATTTTAGATACTTCATTACCTTTATAGATGATAGTAGTAGATACTGTTATGTTTATTTACTTAGACATAAGGATGAAGCACTTAGTAAATTCATTATATATAAAACTGAAGTAGAAAAACAAACTAGTAAGGTACTTAAACGGTTGAGATCTGATAGAGGTGGTGAGTATACGAGTAACGCTTTTAATGAATTTTGTGCAAACAATGGTATAGTTCATGAAATTACCCCACCATACACACCTGAGTCTAATGGGGTTGCTGAGCGAAAGAACAGAACATTTAAAGATATGATTAATAGTATGCTTATTAATTCTGGGTTGCCTAAATACATGTGGGGAGAAGCTCTGAATACGGCTTGCCATATTCTGAATAGAGTTCCTCTGAAACACATGGATAAGACACCCTATGAGTTATGGAAGAGCAAGAAAACTAGTCTTAAGTATCTTCGTGTGTGGGGGTGTCTTGCTAAGGTACTTGTCCCTGAACACAAGAGAAAGAAACTAGGTCCGAAGACTGTTGATTGTATCTTTCTAGGCTATCTTGAGACCACTACAGCTATGAGATTTTTAGTATTAAAATCTGACATAGATGGTATAGTGGCAAACACGATAGTTGAGTTTCGTGATGCTACATTCTTTGAGGATGTTTACCCTATGAAGACTGGTATGCCACAAGATACTTCTAATGAAGATCCTACTCACACATCAAGTTCTATTCCTGATCATGTGGAAAAGATGACAAATGTGGGGGCGGAACCTAGTAGTAGCTCTACTCCTAATGAGTTAGAGGAACCACGAAGGAGTAAGCGTGCAAAGGTAGTCAAGGATTTTGGAAGTGATTTTATCACTTACAATGTCGAGGACGAACCTTTAACTTTCCGACAAGCTATGGATTCTTCAGAGTCTAGGCACTGGAAGGGCGCTGTAAAGAGTGAAATTGACTCTATTGTTTCTAACGGAACATGGGAGTTAGTTGATCTCCCTCCTGGGTGTTCTACTATCGGGTGTAGATGGATTTTTAAAAGGAAGTTGAACCCTGACGGATCAATAGATAAGTACAAAGCTAGACTGGTAGCTACGGGTTTTAAGCAAATGGAGGGTATTGATTACTTTGATACATACTCTCCTATAGCTAGGATGACAACAATCCGAATGCTTGTAGCATTGGCTTCCGTACATGGTCTTATCATCCATCAAATGGATGTAAAGACAGCTTTTCTTCATGGTGAACTTGAAGAAGAGATTTATATGGATCAGCCTGAGGGATTTGTTGCATCTGGTAACGAAAGGAAAGTATGTAAGTTGATCAAATCCATCTATGGCTTGAAACAAGCTCCTAGGGATTGGCATAAAAAGTTTGATGAAACTATAGTGTCGTTCAGTTATGATATTAATGATAGTGATAAGTGTGTCTACACCAAAGTTAAAGGTAGTGAGTGTGTCATCTTGTGCCTATATGTAGATGACATATTATTGTTTGGAACCAATATTGAGATTATTAACGAGACAAAAGCTTTCTTGAAAAGGCATTTTGAAATGAAGGATATGGGTGAGGCTAGTGTGATTCTTGGTCTCAAGCTGACTCAGTCAGCTGAAGGAATAACTTTATCGCAGTCTCATTATATAGAGAAATCTATACTTGAGAAATATGGTTATTCACAGTGTAGAATCGCTAGTACACCCTATGATCCTAAAGTTGCCCTTGTCAAGAATACTTCAGGAGTACCTGTGTCTCAGTTAAGGTATTCTCAGATTATAGGGAGTTTGCAGTATCTTGCTAACTGTACTAGACCAGATATTTCATACTCTGTGTCTAAGTTGGCTAGATATACAAGCTGTCCAAACAGAACTCATTGGGATGCTCTTGATAGAGTACTTAGATATCTGAAAGGCACAATGTACCTAAGTTTACACTATAGGAGATTTCCTGGTGTACTTGAGGGGTACAGTGATGCAAGTTGGATAGCTAAGAAGTCTGGTTCCAATGGAGTGACTGGATACGTGTTCACTTTAGCAGGTGGAGCAATATCCTGGAAGTCGACAAAACAGACTATAGTTACTCGGTCAACTTTTGAGGCTGAGTTGTGTGCACTTGATGCCACGGGGACGGAGGCTGAATGGTTACATGGACTTATGTCCGCGATACCTGTAGTAAGCAAACCTCTTCCTGCATTTGCTATTCATTGTGATAGTAAAACAACTATCGACAAGATTAGCAGTAAAAAGTATAATGCTAAAACAAAGAGACACATCCAAGTTAGACTAAAGTCTATAAGGGGTTTAGTGTCTGATAGGATTATAGCTGTAGAGTTCATAGGAACTCAGAATAATATAGCTGATCCTTTAACTAAAGGACTGGAACCTGCAGTGGTCCTTAAGTCGAGGTTGGGGATGGGGCTGTCAACCCATCAAAGTTCATCATCAGTGGGAACCCAATACACATGAGAGGAGATCCCTTGAAGTGTATTCAATGTGGTAATAACAAGCTGTAAGGATGAATTGGTAGTACCTTTGCTACATAGATGATACTGTTTGTATCTGAGTCTATCCCCTGTAAACCTAGAAGGTACTGATACTGCTAGTAGCAAGAGTTATTATAACTCTGAATGGGGTCAAGTCATTTGACGAGATGGTAGCAGTACATCTCTGGAGATGCCCAGCTAAGCGAATGTAATTGTGTGGTCGCAATTAGAGGGAAGGGTTATTCCTTGAAACATTCGACGAACAGGATCGAGACAAGACCATTAATGTCTCAAAGCCGTAGATTGGCACCATAGCCTTTGATTTGTCATCGTCTATGGAACATGATTACATCAAACGGATTAAGATTCAAGGTGAAACATTCCATCTGAATCCGGTAGTCATTGAAGTAGAGGACTTAGGAGGGTTCAAACCCGGAAGGGTACCAACTCTGAAAAACAAGTCATGATGTAAAACCTGAAGCATTTCTGTATGGATTTGTGGGGGACTGTTAGAAAATGGAGTTTTTAGAGCATAAGTAATTTATGTTCTTGATGTTAATTCCGGATTTTAACGATTGGAAATTGTTCCTTGATATGGGAACTTAAATTTTCATATATGGGTCTAAGTAATTTTCTTAGTGAAACCCATAGAGAAATGGAGTTGAAGTTAGTAGCTTGAATAAGCTTGAAATAAGAATGTGTATTTATCCCACATGGATTATTGATTTATTTTAATATTATAAACATGCTGTCAAGAGTTGGACTATACTCCTAGTTAAGTCCTGTAAACTCTCGAGGGTTAAACTTACTGTCGGAAACAAGGTTGCTGTCAGGAAGGTGAAACTTACTGTTGGGAACAAGGTTGCTGTCAAGGAAGTAAAACTTACTGTCAGAAACAAGGTTGCTGTCAAAGAAGTAAACTTACTGTCAAGTTCAAACTGTTGACAGTTACTTTAAAGGTACTGTCGGGACTTGTTGACAGTAACTTCTGCGTGGTTGTGACAGTAAAGTCTGAGTGTTTATTCTATTAATTGGAAGTCATAATGTGGATAAATATATATTGTAACAGTTATGATTTATTTAATTATAAATCATCCGTTTT
The DNA here is from genome assembly GCA_037693485.1 of Kitagawia praeruptora. Classification (NCBI taxonomy): domain Eukaryota; kingdom Viridiplantae; phylum Streptophyta; class Magnoliopsida; order Apiales; family Apiaceae; genus Kitagawia; species Kitagawia praeruptora. The sequence continues at coordinate 115,577,269 of CM075348.1, read as the reverse complement.
GATTTTTTATTGAATGTAAATCGTGGAGTTACAATTGGGTGGCATCAGTTACGTTTAGCCTCTAGTATAAATAGAGACCTAAGCTACTGATTGTTTGATACATAAAAACATACTGTCCACACCATACATTCTCTGTTCTCTCTATACACTCTGTTCTCCCTTTATATTCTGTACTCCACCAGTAGGTTTTTCTGGCGACTGAGGTGCTAGTCGAAGTTGAGTTTTCTGGTTGCTGTGACCATCTAACTCGGAGCTGTTTTATCCTGGAAGAATATTGCCAGCATCCTGACACAGTGTAAGTGGAGGCAATTATCTCTTCAAGAACAATCAGGACTTCTTTGCAAGGACTGGTGACTCAGCTGATTATTTCTTATTTGATACCTGCATAGCTATGGCTTCTGGTATGATTTCTTATCTTCCTTTGTTCTATCAGTTACTGATTTGCATGTGTTTTACCTTCGTGTTTTGTTTCGTTAATTGTTTGCTTGGCCTTGGCTTGTTAAATACGATATATAACTGCCTCTATGTTGCTGTAATAGTCAATATTCCCAACATCGAAAGTAAGGTTTTTACGATCATGTTTTGCTCTTATGAATTGGTTAGTTTCTTATTCTACCTTAGAAACTACACATACACATGCAAAAGAGTTGTTGTAATTTTTTTTATTTTTGTTTTGTTAAGTTTTTTGGTTTATAGAAGCCTTTTTTTTTTTTTTTTTTTGAAGCCTTTTCTTAGATGTATACAAATATTTACTTGAGAATAAAAGAAATCTCAAGTGTAATTTATTTGATGAAACAGATTAAATTTAATAGAATGTGTACCAATGTTTACATTTTTGTTTAGCCAAATGGAGTACTGGTCTTATTAAATTAAAAAAGGCAGATCTACTTATCTTAGTTTATGTAGTAAGTGAAAATTATGTCTCGGAAATCAACTTTTTAAAGAGATTCGGTTGACATTCAAATCCAAGTCACTTTTTTCCCAATTCAAGGTTATACACAAATGAGTAAAAATTACTATAAAAATTGGATATTGGGCATGTAATCATTACCGATCACTAAATGAGTAAATTCCAATTGACTAAGAGTGAAACTAGATTTTATATTTTTATAAAAAATCAGAAATCATCTTCTTCTTTTTTTTGTATTTTAAGAGTTGAATATTTATAAGAATAAAATTTATCATTTTTATTGTAAGATCAACAAAAAATTACACAAAATATCAATTTTTATTATATTATAGTTGAGTATTTTGAATCATCAAAAAAGTATATACAAATCATCTTTTTTGTATAAGAGGAGATGATCATTTGTTAAAATTTATCTTCATAAATTTAGTGGGCATTATAAAAAAATCACACAAATCATCAAAAAATACATTAAAATAATCTCTCTCTCTTTTTTTTTTGTATAAAAAGATGAGTATTTATAAAAATAATATTAATATTGATATTGCATAGTTAAAGAAAAGATACAAATTACCAAAAAAAGTACACAAAAATCACCTTTAGCATTTTTAATAATAATTATTATTATTTTCATTGCATATCTCTGAAAAATAAACATTAATTATTTTTGTTGCACATAAAGAGGAGAGAAATTAAGAAAATAATGTCTATTGTTTATATTGGATTTCATAGAACAAGAAGATTTTAATTATCAAAAATAGAGCAAAAAACCTTTTTTCTATTTAAATAGTCGAGTTATAGAATAATATTTATCATTTATATCACCTATTTAACCCAAAAATATATACAAATCACCTTTTTTTTAAGACAAAGAGCTAAATTTTAAGAAAATAATATATATTGCCTATGTCGCGTAGTCATTAAAAATACGTATAAATCACCAAAAAAACACACAACTATACCCTACAACTTACCAATTTTTTAGTAACAAAATGAGGAAGGTACACAATGAAAATATATTAACCATAACAAAATGGTATACATGATAGAGGACCTCCTACAAAGATGAGTCTTTTGGAACAAGCTCCACAAGAGAAAACACAAACATGACACAATCTATCTCTAAACAAATATCTGCTGCTTATTAAAACCACATAAAAAAGGGGTAAAAGGCATAACTGAAAAACAACAAAATCAGAGAATCCTCCTCATAGATGAGGGCACCAGGGCAACAACGTATCAGGCACCAAACACCCAAAATTGAAACTATTTGCAACATCTCTTTTCCCGAAATCTTAGCACCAGCATCGTAAAAATTGTTTGTTGACAAAAAATTGTTAAAGCTAGCCAAAACAACACAAATAGCGAGGAAATAATTTGATTTGAGACCATACTTATTAGAACTGAGAAGACAAAAATTTAGAGACATAGTGTCTGAAATTTTTTGATAACTATACATCATAAGTATTTTATATAACCACTTCGATTAACTACCGTTACAATCACCATTTCCATCACATACAAAATCATTGTTACTATCTTACATAATAAATCACTAAATTTAAGTATAAATCACGAAAAAATTAGCACGAACCACCAAATCTCAACACGAATCACCAAAATATTTAAAGACAAATTACTTAAATACACTATCTCCACTATACATACCACCACCGTATCAACCATCTCCGACATAATCTTAATCCCCATGCCTCTAACACTGCCGACATAACCGTCATAACTACCATCTCTACTAAAATTATTAGATCTGAAAAGTTACTTATCCGAATCAGGCCATACACGATATGCTTTATACTTAGACTACATCAATCGGAAACAAGAGGTGAAAACGTCAAGACGAGATCGAGAAACAAGGATAGATCTGCAAAATACAGATCGGAAGTGGTGTAGCAATGGTATTGACTTACTCTTCATGATGATATTTTTCGGTGACGATGTTGGTGTGAAGAAAGACGACCAGAGTGTGTGGAGAAAATATGAGTTCGTCGGAGAAAAGTTTATATACGTGTGTATGTATATAAGTATGTATGTATAATTGGGGTTGTGGATTGACTGTGTTGCTGATCTGATAAGTGGTGTTGGTAAAAGAGGATGGGAAAACAGGTGTGTGGTCCAAATTAGAAGATAATGTTATAAAATAGAGGGCTGAGATTTGGTCTCAGTTCTCATTTTAAGTAAGGGTCTCATTTGAGCATCTGCCTATATATATATATATATATATATATATATATATATATATATATATATATATATATATATACTAGTGATCAAATAGAAACCTCCCTTAAAATAGAAACTAGAAACCAACACTAAATAAATTATATTTCATTTATTCTAATGGCCCCGCCAGGGGCACCTTCACAAAAAGTATTTAAAATTATTGGCTCCATCCAGCAAAAAAAAAATTACTGTTCACGCTGACGTCACTGCCACGTCAGCAGTGAACAGTAATTTTTTTTTTTGCTGGATGGAGCCAAGAATATTTTAAACTTTTTGTATTGGGGTCCCCCTAGTTTGGTCATTAGATTAGCTTTAAATATTAGATTAGGGTTTAGTTTCTATTTTAATTTGGTTTCTATTTGAGTAAGACCCTATATATATATATATGTTGTGAGAAAATTCCGCAACAACACCCCGAGAGAATATCGCTGGAATAACCGAATTTGTCCTTGGATATCGGACGTTGAAGCAGGTTCGCACATCCGCAACTTCAGCTCTGGCTCCAACTGCCGAAGTGGGTGGAGATTTGTGGTGTTTTTGGGACTGAATTAGCAAGGTCACCGGACAAAATGGCAAAACTCCGGCCAAATATGTCCAGAATATGATCACCGAGGGTACACGTGCCTTACGCGTAGAGAAGTGAATATCCGAACCCCCTTGCCAACTGCCTACATATCCTATTTATTAAATAGGAATCAAGCCCCAATGTAGTTCTTTAGGTTACGGACTCCTTTTCTTGATCAATAAGCCACGAAATTGATAGAGTTTTACTCAGAAATACGCCTTATCCTTGAATTAGCCAGCTGCCTTGCAGAGTCCTACTCGAAGTATACCACTAGAAGTCCATTTATCCATGTATTTTCATATAATTATCCATATATATTATGTATATAACGTGTATATCCCATTTGATGTAGTAGAATCCATCTCAAAATCCATCTCTTGAGTCCATTTCCGTGCTCCTAAAGTTTAGGAACAAGAGTCCTTGTCCAACTTTACTTCTGTTAGACAGAGGTGGAGCCTGTAAGCACACCTTCACCTATACAGCTTCCCTCTAAACCGAACCTCCACCTCCAGAGCTACCCTTCAAATGTACACCTCCACAGCTTCCTTTAAACCCATACCTCCACAGCGGAATCTCCAGAGCTACCTCCATATTCGTACCTCCACAGCGGAACCTCTAGAGCTTCCCTCAAACTTTCCACCTCCAGAGCTTCCTCTAAAACTGATCCTCCTCAAATATCACTCAAACCACTCAAATTGGGCCTCCAAACATCCATGGGCCTAAAATTAAATCCATTACAAATTTTGGGCACAACAATATATATATATATATATATATATATATATATATATATATATAGGCATTTGCTCCATACATAACATCCTTATATAACAAACAATAAAGAACACCTTAGATCTATTAGATCCTTTGGTCCCGCCAGGGGCACCCAATACAAAAAGTTATTATTTTTTTACCCTCTAGCCATCCAATAAAAAATTTAAAAAAAATAAAAAATTAACTGTTCATGATGATGTCATGCTGACGTCAGCAGTGACGTCATCATGAACAGTAAATTTTTTTTTTTTAAAAAAAAAATTTGCCGGATGGATAGAGGGTAAAAAATAACAACTTTTTGTATTGGGTGCCATGACGGAACTCTTATATTAGATTAGATATGAGGTATTCTTTATTGTTTGTTATATAAGGTGTTTGTTATGGAGTGCAACTATATATATATATGAGTAGGGTTCTAGGGAGAACCTCCCTATCAAGAGAACTAGGAGACCCAATCTTAGACCATAGATCAATGCCTGTTTTAAATTATATAAGAAAATAATATTCAGTGGCAATTTCGTTATTATTTTGAAGTCTGGGACACATATCATAAACGTTTTACACAAATAACTCTATAGAATCTTATAAATATGGAAAGATTTTTGATCAAATTCTGATTGACGAGAATGATGATTATGTTTATCATGGAAACGATTCACCAAATCAACAATCAAAATTGAAATACAGTTGTACAATAACATACCCATACATGTTCTGAGTAAATGTAAAATTGTTTGAAGCAAAAGACGACCAAGAAAAAATGGCGGATCACACTATTGTCAATGAGTAAGTCACTACTCTACCATGATTTTATTCTTTTTGATTATCTAAAAAGAACATCCGGTTATCATCTACAATCAGTTTTTGTACCCAACAGATTCTGCTATGTGTTCCATAATAATGCTAAGATTTTGGTGTAAATCAACATACAGTAATGACTGTACATGGAGACAAACATAAACTCTCACCCTCAGAAGATTAACGAAAATGGGTCATTGAAACAGTGTTTGAATCATTTTTATTCTTCGGTAGTGAAGAATATCAGGAGCATCTATGTTAAAGGCTATCTAGAACACTTCCATGAGTGTCGGGAATTCTATCTTGGTGATCCGAATAGATCCCAAGGTTTCTGACTATGTTTTTATGTGTTATTCAATCGTATGTGACTTTTATGATTTGCATTAGATAAATTTTTGCCTAATTTTTTTTCAAACATTTTAATCTCAGGCATGCGTTCCAATCAGACTAGGATATATATGATTAATTTATGCGTTCCAATCATAATAGGAAATGATTAAGGCAACCTCTCTGCCAATGAGTCCATTGGAGAGTCTTGCATCTTCTGCTGTTCGAGTAGCCAACAAGACAAGAACGAAACTCATTGTTGTGCGCTTACTCGTGGTGGGACTACAACAAATCTAGTTGCCAAGTACAGGCCAGCAGTCCCAATTCTCGCTCTCATTTGTTGACCCAGTTCTTACAACGGACTCCTTTGATTAGAACTGCAATGATGAAAGCCCAGCAAGGCACAACCTGGTATATAGAGGCCTGATCCTGATTCTTGCTGAAGGATGTGCAAAGGCTACCGATGCAGAACCAACTGAGGTGATCCTACAAGCTGCTTTAAAATCAGCAATAAAGAAAGGATTGTGTAGTGTAATGTAGTAACAGATGCCAATAGTTTTGATGAGAATTGTACATAAAGAGATTTTATTTGATGTCATTGAACAACAGCAAGACTCTGTATAACTGTTGGTTAGATTCTTTAAGGTGTTCCCATAAAAATTCACTAATGTCTTGAGTAGTAAATTTTTTATGCACATATTTTCTCAATGTTTAGATTTCCTCTAGTGATATGAAATTTAGTAAATTTATTTGTGGAATAGAATTAAAATTTTTACATGCTATAATACTTTTGAAAAAAAACACTTTAAAAAAACTCAGTGTTCATAAAAATGTATTTCTCAAAAGAGTATTCAGATTATTGAATATTATATTAAGATTTTTTTAGTGTATTTATTAGAAATATAAAAATACCTTAAGAAATCTTAAAGCTTTTATGGAATCTTAAGTATTTTAAAATAATTTATGGCATATTCATCGAAAAGAAAATAAATATTTCTAAATTTTATATAATACATACTAAAACTCTCAATCGAATATTTGGGTTCCATTAATTTATTCAATTTTTTTTAAAATTATAAATTGTGAGATTCTTCATGGAAAGGGTAATTATCTTATTATTGTTTGATACCACACATTCTCAGTTATTGAAAAAGTAGAGATACTCCAATTTTTTTAAAAAAAATCTATAATTATAATATAAAATATTTGAAGTAATTTAAAAAAAATTAATAGTACAAGAAAATAAATTTAAATGTTTTTAAATTTAGAAATGCTTTCTCTTTAAAATTTATTCATTTTAGTAAATTTTTTCTTGGACATAAGTCTTCCCACATTTTTGCTTACTTCTTTTCACACATTCTTTCTACTTTCCAAAAAAATAATAATTTTCTGATTAATATTTAAAAATTATTTAAAAAATGTTTTTTTTGGTATATTATAAAACAATTTGTATTTACATAAATTTTTTTATTTTATCTGAAAACTAATGATGTTACGTTAAAAATTTTGTATATTATTTTCTTTATATTTTATTTAATACTTAATAGAATCTTTTGTAAATTAATAAAAAAAAACACTTAATGAAATCTTTAAAATATATTAGTAGTACACTTAACGGAATCTTTAATAAAATAATAAAAAATATGAAATTAAATTTCTAATAAATTAGGCAAAATACTTAACGAAATCTTCAATAAAGATTTCGTTAAGAGAATACTTAACGAAATCTTATAAAAATATAAGAGAATCTTATAAAATACTTAACGAAATCTTATAAAAATATAAGAGAATCTTATGAAAATGTAAGAGAATCTTATAAAATGCCTAACAGAATCTTGGTGTATTATAAATTATAAAATGCCTAAGAGAATCTTGGTGTATTATAAATTATAAATTGTGAGATTCTTCATGGAAAGGGAAATTATCTTATTATTGTTTGATACCACACATCCTTATTTGCTTGTCTTTTTATTTTTGTTAAAAGACAAGCAAATAAGGATTCAGTGGCTCGTTTACCTTGTTTGCTTCATTGTCAAAACTCAAAACATTTGTCTCCTCCTTTTATGTTATTGGAGACCCTATGATTGCTATCTTTAATAAAATTCTTGTTTTACCTCAAAAAAATAAATACATAAGAGATCAAAATAATTGTATTAAAATTTTATAGGGTTCAATGGAACACATAATAATATTAAAATTTAAGTAGAGTATTTAGTAGAACACCTAAAAAATCATATAAAGAATCATTTAGATTTTTTAAAAAATTTATACGAATTCACTTTAAAAAATCATACATTACTTTGAAATATTAAAAATCTATTAAGTGTTGTTTCAAAAAAATTTATTAAAATGTGTTCTTCAAAAATACTAATATTGTTTTAAGTGTTCACATTCACTACGTAAGATTATAAAAACAAGTAAAAAATATAACATTTTTAAATAAATATGGATGTTATAAAATTTATTTGAAACATTTTGGAAAATCTTCAAAACACCTTAAATAATCTCAAACCACTTTAGAATCTCAAATTGATCTATAACAAATTAAAACTTTATATTCTTCAAAACACCTTAAAAAATCTCTAAGAGATCAAAAATAAAAAATCTAATAAAGTAGTATTTCGGTTTCAAAGTAAGTAACACCTACAGATTCTCTTACGTGTTTCAAAAAAAATTAAATTCTAATTCAAAAAAATCTCAAAAATTAAAAATATTATTCTAAATAGAAATATTATAATACTTTGAAGAATCTCAAAAGTTTTTAAAAAAATTAGTATAAATATCTAATAAAATAATACTACAATTTTAAAATAATTAACAAAACACCTAAGAGAATCTTGGTGGGAAATATTTAGAGTGTTGTACTTGTACCTAAATATATTCAAAACTTATTTTATATCAATAAAATATTTAGTAAAATTTTAATATAAATATCTAATAAAGCAGTATTTCGATTTCAAATTAATTAACAAAACACCTAAAAGAATCTTGGTGTATTACATAATATTTTTATATATTTCTTATTTTTAAAAATAATATACATTTCTTCTAAAATTATGTTACATTTAGATATATTATGTGACACACTAAGATTCTCTTACGTGTATCAAAAAATTAAATTATAATTTGAAAAAACCTAAAAAATTAAAAATATTTTTTTAAATAGAAATATTACAAAACTTTGAAGAATCTTAAAAGTTTTTAAAAAATTAATATAAATATCTAATAAAATAATACTACTACTTTAAAATAATTAACAAAACACCTAAGAGAATCTTGGTGGGGTACATAATATTTTTATACAATTTTCAAAAAAAGAAAACTATACATTTCTTTTAAAATTAAATTACATATTAAAATATCATCTAATACACCAAGATTCTCTTATGTGTTCCAAATCATTATATCAATTTATTTCCTCTTAGTATTTTTTGAGATTCCTTCGAGGATTATTTTAAAAGACATGCTATAAAAAATTTGAAATCTAATTAAAAAAATACTATAGATTTTCTTAAATTTTCATTTATCATTTAGTGTTGTACTTATGCCTAACTATATTCAAAACTTTTTTTTTGGAATAACAAAGGATTTAATTTAAAATATTTAGTAGAATTGTAATATAAATTTCTAAGAAAGCAGATTTCAAAGTAATTACCAAAACAAACCTTGGTGTAGTACATAATGTTTCTATACATTTCTTTTTTTTTTTTGAAAAAAATTATACATTTTCTAAAATTAATTTATATTTATAAATGCTATGTTACACAACAAAATGCTATTTATACATAATGCTATTTATAAGGGAGTTAAGTTCTATGGAGACCACCATTTGAGTGGAGACCGTGGAGACCATATACATTATGCACTCAAAACATTGCAAAACATATATATTTGCAAAAAATGTTCAATTAACATTGTTATTTCATTCAAAATCTTAAAAATCATATATGATTTGCAAGTAGAACATGTTTTGGAGAACAATACGTTCTGCAATATTTTGTTTGCAGAACATACATGATTTTCAAGATTTTAAATGAAATTTGCATGTAAAACATATATGATCTTCAAGATTTTCAATGAAATAGATGGTATAGTGATTTTCATAGAACATGATTTTCAATAAATAAGTTTTTGCAATGTTTTGATTGATATTGGTCTCCGGTCTCCACTAAAAATGTACCACCATAGAACTTAACCCATATATAAGGATATAATATTGTTGAGTAAAGTTCTATGAAGTACTGTTTTAATTGGAGTACTTGGAGTACATATACGTTCTGCATTCAAAATTTTGCAAACTTTATTATTTTGCAATGCTTATTACGTGAATATCACAATTTCATCGAAAATATTGTAAATTTTGTATGTTTTGCTAACAAAATATTGCAAAACGAATTGTTCTGTGAAACACATTTGTGTTGCAAAACATATATGTTCCGATGACAAAATATAAAGAATTTTCAAGATGAACATATTGCAAAACATACATAATTTTCAAGATTATCAATGAAATTATGATATTCATATAACAAGGTTTGCAAAATAATAAATTTTAAAATATTTTGAATGTAGAACGTATATGTACTTCAAGTACTCCAATTAAAACAGTACTCCATATAACTTTACTCTAATATTGTTAACGAGTTTTAATTAAAAATGAAATATGAATGATTAGAAGATATGATACAATTGATGTTTTTAGGTGTTTATAAAAGGTAATATGTTCAACTAAAAGTAAATGTGAAAAAGGCAATCGGCTATTTACCATTAATTATATTATGTTATTATTTATTTTAATAATTAGGATAACGAAAACCAAACAGACAAACTTTCATTGTTTCGGATTTAATGTAATTGTATAGATTTATATATATGTTGGTTATGATATTTTTAGAAAAAAAAAAGATATTTCAGTTAGAAAATATAGAAAAGATATTAGGTTTTTGCTGAAAAATATAATTAGTTAGTTATTAGTAATTATAATATTATTAGTTTATTTCAGTAAATAGAATGACCCATGATATTTTTGGAAAAAGGAGAGGTGATAAGTGGATTTTATATCCACTTGGAGCGTTCCATATCGGCTTAAATTGATTTAGTTGGCCTCAAGTGTGTTGTATTTTTGATGTGTTCTGGTTAGTTGTGCAGGTTTGTAAAGCATGTGGTTAAGGTTTGCTTTTCCATGATCTTGGTGTGGATTTCGAGTTTGGAATCAAGGAAGGAGTGCTTCCCTACGCTTTCATGAAGGTTTCAAGTCAAGGAAAATAAAGAAAGGAAGTTAATGTAAAAAGAACGGATGCAAACGGAGAAGAGACGAAGAAAAAATCCAGAAAACAGCAAAAGAATTGAAAATGGGCAGTGCTGGCAGCGCTCTAGGAGGGCTGGCAGCGCTCGGAAACAGAAAAACCAGCGCTGGCTGCGCCAGGCAAGCGCTGGCAACGCCCGGAAATGCTGGAAATTGCTGATTTTATTCCTACTCCGATTTAAATTGTATTTTTAGGGTTTTTCTTGCTGGACAAGATATCTAGGGCTATAAAAACATATTGTATCATTGTAATTCGTATCAATAACTCAGAGAAACATAGAGAGAGCCAGAGATAGAGATTCAGACTTGGAGAAGGATTTCCGGAAGGACGTGACAGCATTCGGAGATCTAGATCTACTTTTGTTTTCTTCTAAATTAGGCGATACTCTGGATTTTGGATTTGTTTTCTTAACTCTATTACTCTAGCACTATTGTTTTTATTCAGACTTTGTTTATTATCATGGTTTCATCAGATCCCATGATGATGAACGGTTCGATTATGAACTAATCGTTGTCATGGGATTCTAACGAATTTATTTATGGAGCTTTAGTATCTTGATGCTTTAAAGATCTGTGTGTGATGTATAATTGATATCCTCGTATGGTTGTGCTTAATGTTTTTAGATGAGTAGCTAACATCTAAATTGTTAATCTTTTGTGAAACGAGAGTGGATCTTGAGATTTAGAACTTGTCATGCTAGCATAGGATAAGTTGATGTATGATTGATGTTGGGACCCAACAATAAGGCAGTGATATATATTAAACAAGAACAGACAATTAATCAATTAACAAAACAAATCACGAAGGCATAAACAAGAGTATAATCAGAGACTGTAATTAACAAGAAAAAACAAGAATACTTATCTCCCACAGAAGCTTTAGCAACTACTGATCAGAGAGAGAACAACAGCTGAGTCACCAAGCCCTTCGAGAAGACTTGGCTATTCTTGAAGAGATTATTTCCCCACTTACGTTGTGATTGGGTTACAGCAATATCACTTCCAGGATAAAACATCACAGATCAATGGGTTCACATGTACTCCAGTGATCAACAGCGACCAGCACCTCAGTTCACCTGAGAATTATGTATTATCTCTGTATGTGTTGAGAGAGAGCAGAGAGGGATGAAGGCAGATAGGGTTTCTATCCTTAGGATGTATCGTGTCTAGTTAACGTTCCATTCTGTATGTATATAATACCAAAAATAAACGTAACTGATACTCCATAAAAGGAAAGTAAATATTTTGATTTAATTGCATTAACTGAATAATCAGGATTTATTTTTTCGGTTACACTTCGTCAGGACCTGATGTCCATCAGGATTGGCCAACATCAGTATCTAATCCATCAGGATTTTGGTCCGTCAGGATCTTGATGCCCATCAGTATTTGGTCATCTTCAGGATCTGTCCATCAGTCTCCTTCTTTCAACTCAATTTATCTATGGATTCCACTAAGAAAATGTCTTAGATCCAAACATGAAAGTTTAAGTCCTCATTACAAGGAACAACCTTCACTTGTTAGTTTCCGGAAATGACATTAAGAACATATTATAAATATGCCTCAAACTTTCCATTTTCTAACAATTGACATCATGATTTGTAGCGTAAATAGAGATATATTATGCTGCCCTATGTGATCAATATGGATAACTTGTGCTTCAACCGTTATGTTTTCAAATCTTATAGAGATATAGGGTCTAAGCATAATTGGTGTCTATTCATCTTCTATCTCTTTTGTGGATGTATGGGTAGTTTGGTATACGTATACTGAGAAGTAGCGTGTACTTGTTTCGTGTTGTCTGATCAGATATCATAACCATTGCATATAGTGATTAAAGGCATCAGATCTAAGCGAAGTATTTAACGAAGTTAGGATCCCATATTTTCTCTCGCATAAATAATTCTATTTAAATTCACGTTAGTTAATTAATTCTTAGCTTGTTAATTTGTTTTTTAGTTAATTTTAGTTAATCAAAACCAAAATTTGTTAATTGTCTTAGCAGTGAATAATAATCATACATTGTTGCATAGGTGCATTAACTGAATTGAAACCTAAACCAGATCTCTGTGGGAACGAACTTGACTTATTCATATATTACTTGTGACCGCATACGCTTGCGTGATTTAGTGCAAACAAGTTTTTGGCGTCGCTGCTGGGGATCATCGGTGTTTTATTTTTAGTTTATGTGCTTGTCATCAGTGGTCGTTAGAGTTCACTGACTCGAATTGTTTACGTACATAGTTGTTTGTTTCTTGGTGTTTCAGGTACTTGAACGTGTATGCATACACGTTCTCAGACTCGTAAATTGGAAGAAGAACTTGCAGCAGCTAAAGAGATGGGAGAACCAGGAGTAGGAGTCGCAGCAGCTAAGGCTTCGAAGGACTATTCTCAGCCGAAAATTAATGACATCTGTTGTGCCCAAAATCTCCATGGGCTAGATTTAGGCCCATTAAGCTATAGGGTTCAATCCATATGGGCCAGAAGATAGATCCAGTATAAGATATGAGGATCAGATATGATGAAATGAGCACTCGCTGAGAAGATAGTCAAGAAGCTACAAGTATCATGAGGTTCCTGATGAACCGGAAGCTGAGTAGATTATGAATGGACCAGGTTCCTTCCCGTAGAAGAGTTCAAGACAGCCTAGCAGCAGTAATGAAGAAAGCAAGAGCATATGGGAACCACAAAGAGGCTCCCCAGACTAATATATTTGTTATTTGTGCAGGTACAGTTTCCTGTAGAGAGGTTCCTGAGAAACAAGTTCCTAGACAGAGGTTCCTGAGAACCAGGTTCCGAAACATAGGTTCCTGAGCACCAGGTTCCTGAGCGTAGCTAGTCAGAAAGAGACCGAATTATTATTAGAGTGTAATTCTAGGGCGCAGTTGATCCTAGAATGCCTCTAATAGACATGAGAATTATAGTAGAGTACGAACTCGAGTTCTACTCTACTTAGCCAACCAGTTTGTGGTAAACTCTAAAGGAACTTAAGTCCAACACGAACTAGACAACCGAATACAGCTGGTCAAGCAGAGTCAGCTTCGCATTAGAACTACGTGAGCTTGATCCCTATATAAACAAGGGTACGTTGGCACCTTGGGAGAACGGACACAGATCTCGCTAATGGAACCTGTGATGATTCTCGTAACCTCTCAAGCTCAGCTCACCCCCACCATCAAATCACACCCAAATCATCAAAAATAGCCAATTACATGTTTTACACTTGTAAATTCCAATGGGCCTCCGAAAATCACGTTGATTACGAAAATCCCCCATCAACATTGGCGCTAGAAGGAGGGGAATTCTTTGCTCGTTTGTGGAGGACAAACGAGAAATCAAACAAAAAGATGGGTGTTTATTTATTCTTGGGTCTGGTTATTTGAGAGAGATGGCAGTTGTTGTTTACGATAAAACTACATGCGTCAATACAAACAGGAATATTAAAATCACATGTTTGGGAGGCAGCGTAAAGATCAGATAAAGAATAGATGGAAAAGCTTCTCCTTGTAACCGACATACAAACAAACACTAATGGGCATCAAAGACGAAACGACATGGACAAATATATATGATAGTACTGGTCGCTGCAGTTGTATCTAGGCAAGACGTATGGATAATTTACAATGTACCAGAGGAGATATTATAGACGATAGCAGCGGTGTCTCAATGGCAGACCATGAATCTTTAGTCGACGTTTACATCAGGTGTCAAAAAAAAAATTGGTGCTGGCTGTGGGGACATGACCATGGTTGGTTCAATAATTTAGATTAACGTTGGACACTATTAAAGTTGTATACGACCAGATAGTAATTAGAGACCCGTATTTGAGAAGCAGCGGAAGATTACATGTAGATTGCATGGGGTATTTCTCATGATAACCCAACCCAAGCCAAACATAAATATTGGTGGCTATCAAAACAAGATTGCATGGACATATTGGATATGGCGATACCTGCTACAGCTTCCTGCATCAAACCAGGGTAGAAGATTTTTTATGATGTACCAGGGGTGGTGACATAGACAATAACGGTGGCGAATCCATGGCGGTTGAAGAAACATATAGAAAACACCTACATGCATATATTAGTTTACAACCAGGAGATTAAGGATATGATTAACCATAACCTTGTAACTAATTTCAAGGAGAAAGATAGAGTCTTTGTGGTGCTTTGATGGAGGCTCGAAATCCCATATTCTATAATTGTTATGTAGCTGCGAACATAGAGCTAGGCCTGATTAGAATTGAGGTTATGGATATCACACTGACATATTCTGATGAAGGTTTGAAGTTTGAATGACGGCCACATAACACGGTGTCAATCTGTCAAAGGCGAACATAAGTATAAGTGTCAACGTGAGCACAGTTGTCACAACACAAAAGCAGGAACACCAAGGTACACACAGAGGAGTAAAGGACATAGCTATTTTGTTGGTGAAATCGTGCAAGTAAATTATGCGGATATGAATTCTGGAGAACATGTTTGTACGAGGGATGCATAAAACGTCTAGCCAAGGCTGTAGTTACCGAATAAAGACCAACAGGACAGTGCTCGCATTCATGTTCGTTTGAAGGTTTGACGTTTATGGTTGCTGGTTCTGTGATGGTGATAATCAGCAGACAACAACCAGTGTTTAGAGAGATGCCTGAGCAAATAGCGTGTATATGTTTTGGTAGTTAATTATATCCTGGCATCAATAGTGAACCGCAACAAGTTGGTGGTTGTGATACAAAGGAGCTAGGTGCATAATTAAAGCCCTACAAACCCATACATGAATGTACGTACAAGGAGTACAGGCTGTGACAACACAACAGGAGATGCAAAGAAGGTTCTACCAGAATTTACGAAATTTGTTCGTGTAAGTAATTCACCTGATTTCTAGAGACTGAGTGAATCATAGAGAACGAAGTGCTAGAGAAGAAGACAATGTTAGCACGCAGTGAGAACAAGAGGGTAGTTCAGTCAATGAAATACGAGGATGAATGATTATAAGCATGTGGATAGGTCGGTTAGAGAGCGTGGTGGTTTGATCAAAATATCAGCAACGGCAACACACAATATGATTACCAGTGATTAACAGAAGCTGTCCAGGAGATTTACGTTTATGTAGAGAAAACAAAAGAATCATCAAACCAAGTAACACTTTGATAGAAGAGTGCAAGCCTTAACGGAGCAATTGTGCCGGTGACAAGGGATTAAAGATAAGGACATTGAATACCACGGACTGCGATAGCAACATGGTATTGGCGGTGAGACGATAAAGCTACAATCTGATATTGCTGGTATTAAAAATAAAGACAGCAAGCACCATGCGCTTAACGATAACAACGATACATCAGTAGCAATGATTTACTAGTGGTAAATAGCGGTAGTAATTGTGATGAGACCAGTGGAAGAATATAACCAGTAGAAGAATAGTTGTGGTTATCAAAGAATATATCCAGAAAGGAAGGTTGATAGGGAGTTAAACTGAAGCCCGAGGTTACGTCAATATATGAGATATGGTTCACTTGTGTAGCTTGGATGAAGGGAAGACTATACTTGTAGTGATACAAAAACAAAGAAGTACTGGAAGAAGCAGCTACGACATTAGCACCTGCTTCTTACCATGTAGGATAATTATTTTTCATTTACTGCGGTGGTGGTGACTAAAGAATGGACATCCAGCGAATCAATAAAGGTCTAGGCAGGTTACCTTATGTGGTAAAACAATTAAGAAAACGAGGAAGCACTGTAAGTGAGGCTGGCAACATGTTCCCAGTCTGGTAAGAAAAAGAAAAATGATGGTAATACATGCTGAGGGAACCGTAGTGTTAAGTTATAAAGATTGAAGGGAAAAAAAAAGGTCCATGTGATGCATAAACCCTACAGGAGCTATACATGAATGTACGTGGAGATTGAAGCATGAAGAAGCATAGAAAACTAGGTTGTTTGCGTGAGATAAGGGACCTAACGCAGAAGTTCAGAATTCCGGGGCTGCAGTTTTTAAGCCAACTTGACAGAATAAACTGTTTTCATCTAGAAGGTTGTAGATGCAGTATGATACACCGCTCGAAAGGTACCGGAGTCTAGTTTCCAGCAAAATTTACGGATCGTAAAAATACTTTTCCAACAGGAAGTTATGCCATATTTAGTCAAGAGTGGTCCAGCTGTCCAGAATTCTGCGTCTCCCGTTTTTGAGCCAAATTCGCAGAATAAACTGCTTTGATCTGGAAGGTTCCAAGTGCAGTGCGATAAACCGTTGGAAAGGTACCGGAGTCTAGTTTTCAGTAAAATTTATGGCTCGTAAAAATACTTTTTCAACAGGAAGTTATCCCATTTTTAGTCAGAGGTGGTCAAGCTGTCCAGGTTGCAGTTCTGGGTAAAGTATTTGCATTAAGATGATAAAGCGTTGATAAGTAAAAGCAAGGGTGAATTATGATAGTAGCTGATGACAAATTTAAAGTTTGATAGCAAAGAAGAATTGTGGACAACATATGCAGGGAGCACAATGATGTCAAGTTTTGAGGGAAGAAATGAGGTTACACGTACGATGCTGCAGAAATTAAAAACAAAGGCTGCAAATTGGTGGATGACCCCGGTCTGAGGTGGTGAATGTTGTATACACCGTGGCAAGGACGAGTCAAAGAGCTTGAAGCGATGTGCTACAGGTAGATGGTTACAAGTATAGAAATCAAAAGGCCGACAACTACAGAAACAAACATGCCCTGGTGTACGTGTGGAAATGGGAGTCATAGAAGATTATATGGAACCATGTATAGCAGAAGGCCTTAAAATTAAGAAGCTAATGAAGATGTCCAGAATAAGCATGTAGCAGGAAGTTGACAGTGATGGTGGTGCCAGATACATAAGCACCCGTTCCGTGAACAAAGATGGAGCCACACAGTGATGTCTCGGTGACAACTACATACATGGAAGGCTTTCAATTTGCCTCTGACCATCAAGTGAAATGAAGCAGTGGTCTCGTGGCAGCAATTAAACCTAAAGGGAGGCATAGACGCAGCTAACAGAGGGAGCAAAGAAGATGATTTCTAGAAGGATCAGAGTTGATGGCGATGTAATGATACAGGAAAGATGATTGGCAGCTGGGAGTCACTTGCAAAGCAAACTCTCTGCAATGAACCAAGCTAAGTATTCAGTTCAATTTTATTATTTAATTCTGCGAATAGATATATTAGTGGCAGTAACCGTATGCCTAAGATTCTATCTGCATGAACTAACAATGTCGTGAAAAATATCATGCCTAGAATAGTTTACTTGCATCTTGTTATTTTAAATATGTGCAGGGATACATGGCAAGTACCAATATCGGCTCGATAATAAAAATATGAATGATGAACATTGATGAAAGACGAAGAATTGAGGGTCAAGATACCAGAAAAGTCTAAGGAAGATTGCAGCAACAGTAGTGAGTACAGGAAGAGTTTGGATTTGAAATCGAAGACCAAAGGTGACAAAGCAAATTCTTCCGGAAACCGCTTTGCAGACACACAGAGCTAAGCCTCCTATCTTATCATATTCTCTATTTTGCAAGTATTATATATATATATATATATATATATATATATATACATGTCAAGAAATCTATGCTAGACAGCATATAGAATGAGGATAAACAGAAGATGCCATGATATATGACTAGCACGCATCCTAGAGAGATAGAAGCTAAAAATAGAAGTGACGAATTAGGTCTAGTAGAAGATCCTCAGAGTAGCAGAGTAAGAAAATTCATTTGACTAGCATGTTAATAAATAATGAGAAAGTCATTAAAAAGAAATTAGATTTAATATTCTACATATATGACCTAACTCAAATATTTGCATGAGACATACATAATAAAATGCATGTGCATATTATGTGTTATAGTTCTTATATTCATTAATGTGCATTAATTATGTCATGAATATATATATTGTTGCACTGTATATATGCCTGCAAAATTGAGATATCATGCAGGATTGCTTGCTAAGCATTACAGAACTAAAGTGAGAAGCTTCAGTCAATTCAGTGAGCTGCTGGAAATACTTTGCAAATAGTCTCTCTCAACATCTCTTGTTTCTTACAATGAGTTAGCTCGCGTAAGCTTAGAGGTGTTGTATTGGGATATTTGTATTTGATATAGAGATTCGCTCTCAACGCATGTCATAAGAGGTTAAAAAAATCGAGAGAAGGAGATATAGCAAGATGATTCAGAATGAAAAAAGACCTACTGACAGGAGGTTCCCGGAACCAGAGGTCTCTCCCCGCATACAAGAATTTTGCTGATGAGTAGATACTTGAGTAAGAAGGCCAGAAAAATGAGGTCTCGAGAAGAATATACCTCACTTATGAGATCATATGACAAAGAAGAAATTAGAGGAAAAGTTGAAGCTATTAGAAGGAATTATGCGAAGATGTTACAGTGTCGATCGAAGCATTAGAGAAGATTTAGCATGACTTGAAGAATAGATTAGGTCACTAGCAACCTCAGAAAAGGAACCTCATTCAGTGACCTGATAGACATGGTTGATGTTGATTTATGAAAGTTTCAGATACACAAGAGTAACTTTGATAAGGTTAAACAGTTCAGGTCCCCCAATAGATATAAGGGAACCTCTTGAAAAGGAAAAGAAGTGAAGCTCAAGCTGAAGAAAGCACAAATTACTAAGCTTCACAGATGAATATTCAACAACTTGTTAGAGAGCAATTGACATGACGATCAGAATTGATTTTGGAAAGACTAGAGAAGTTGACATTTGTTATGATGATAGAAATTGAGCATTTTGCCTCAAGGTTAATGAAGAATTATGGAGCTTCCAGAATATAGTTCTCCATCGAAGACAAGCTTCCCTGAAGAACTGGGGGGAGGGTAGTATAACTACTATTGCAAAAATTGAGGATTTCAAAATTTTAAGAATTCAGGTTCAGGAACCTCATAGCTTAGATTTGGTTCAGAAACCTCGCAGATTGATTTGGTCTAGTACTTTGAAGAGCAGCATGCTTGCATCATGAACACATCAATGAGTTTTCAGATCTAAAAATATAAAGCTTAACGGAGGCTTTCACTTCACAGCAGATCGGTCTAGAGAAAGATCCAGGTGATACCTCTTCATTTATGCTTACATATTAGTAGAAACCTCCCAGGTACGCGCAACAAATCTTGCTATACATAAAGCATGCATAAGCATCTATGCTGTTGAGGTCTTACATGAGATAAGGCTATGATTATGTCTTGATTATGTTTCTAGATGTTAGAATGCACATTTAACTGCATCTCACAGGTTCCTTGATATATACCTGTAGCTTCCAGGTTTCGTTATATTTACCTGTAGCTAACAGGTTCTACGTTACTCATATGGAAATTCTGGTAATATCTTCCAGATTTAGTTGTTTCACTAGAATCTAGTGGATTATTTTTTATTTTCTTGTAACTAACATGTTGTAGGATCATTCATATATACCTGAAGTTTTTATGTGACAGGTTCCGGGATCGTTGATATTGATTAAAAGCCAACTGTAGACAGCTTTTGATTAGCAGCTTCCTGTTAGAAGTTCTTAGCCAGACGATACTTGAGTAGAAGAAAGTGTACATACAACAAGAATTCTTAGGGATTCACCTTGTGCCCGGATTCACTTGGTGCCCCTTGTATTTGAGACGATTTACCTTGCACCCTATGGATTCTCTAAGTGCCCTTCTTAGGACTCACCTAGAGCCCAATTAGACTCACTTGTAATTTCAGGTTCATTTATACCGGAATCTCATAGCAACAGCTTCCAAGTTCACATGTAGCTAACAGGTTCATATGAAGAGATTCTGGTGAACACACCGCGAGATCTTTCTATCCATAAAGGATCACGTAAGTCTTCGTCAGACTAGTATTTTGATTAGACAGCATGACATTTCTTTTAGCAAGCATTGATGATAGTGGAAGAAGATTTATTGTGCTTATGATAAGGTTAGTCTTCTTTATACTTAGAACGATGATGATGATTATAACTTCCTTATTGTTCTTTTACGTAACAATAATTACCCAAAAGAACTGGGGGGTATTCCTACTTAGACAGTATCGTGCATGATATGATTTGCTATTTCATATGCCAATTTGAAAATTTTAAGTGCTTGTTTTAGTACTTGTATGGTGAAACAGGTTACCTTGACGAACAGGTTCCTGTAGCATTGACAGAATTTGCAGGTTACCTTAACTAACAGGTTCCTGTAGCATTGACAGTATTTGCAGGTTACCTTGACTAACAGGTTCCTGTAGCATTGATAGTATTTGCAGGTTACTTTGACTAACAGGTTCCAGTAGCTTTGACAGTGTTCATGAAATATGAGTAAGATTTGACATAATGCAGACAGAATGTGCAGATTATGATTGATTGATCAGAATTAGCTTATAGACAGATTGTGTTGAGTATAGTATTAAGCCTCAGGCAGCCTCCTGAGCAAGAGTTAAGTCTCAGGCAGCTTCCTGAGCAAGTATTAAGCCTCGGGCAGCTTCCTGAGCAAGCATCGAATTAAGCCTCAGGTAGCTTCCTGAGCAAGAGTTAAGTCTCAGGTAGCTTCCTGAGCAAGTATTAAGCCTCGGGCAGCTTCCCGAGCAAGCATCGAATTAAGCCTCGGGCAGCTTCCTGAGCAAGATTTAAGTTTCAGGCAGCTTCCCGAGCAAGTATTAAGCCTCGGGCAGCTTCCCGAGCAAGCATTGAAAAGCCTCAGATAGCTTCCTGAGCACAAGCAAAGCCTCAGGTAGCTTCCTGAGCACGAGAAAAGCCTCAGGTAGCTTCCTAAGCACAAGCAAAGCCTCAGGTAGCTTCCTGAGCACGATAAAAGCCTCAGGTAGCTTCCTGAGCATGAGAAAAGCCTCAGCTGACTGAGCACGACATTGTTGCCAAAAGCCTCAAATTTCTTGAGCACATGATTCAAAAGCCCTGTTGACAGGCACCTAAAGTCCTGAAAAAAGGCATCTAAAGTCCTGACAAAAGGCATCTAAAGTCCTGACAAAAGGCACCTAAAGTCCTGACAAAAGGCACCTAAAGTCCTGACAAAAGACACCTTTAAAGGAACCTGTATGGAGCCGAGACTGGCATACAGGAACCTGAAACTATATGTTTCACCCCTCCGTGGAGCCGCCACTGGCACAAGAGGAAGTGGGAACTTGTGTGGAGCCTAGACCGGCACACTTGTTCTTAAAGAGAAGCCTAATAAGCTCTCCCTCATGTGGAACCGCTTTTGGCACATGGGAAGAAGGAATAAGTTCCTTAGCATTTACCTTCATGAGATGTCTAGCCTGACACATGAAGAAGAGGAATCTGTGTGGACTCCCAGAACGGCGCACAGGTTCCTAGAATCGCCTCGAGGCACAAAAGGAACCAACATGCCTCGAGGCATGTTGGGACCTAGAGTTTAGGATTGGGAACCAAGCAGGTGACCTTTCCAAGAGAAAAAAGGAACCAACATGCCTCGAGGCATGTTGGGACCTAGAGTTTAGGATTGGGAACCAAGCAGGTGACCTTTCCAAGAGTTGACCCGAATTATGCAAGAGAAATTTTACTAATATTAACTGGTTTCTGTTCTATGTTTTTATTTTGTTTTGCAGGATTAATCAGCTATTCGTGAGGAACCTGGTCTAGTTATTCAGCAATGAAAAGTTAAAAAGTTATCAAGAAAGGTTATGGTTTTAGAAACAGTACTCGAAGTATGAAGATAAGAGGTTCTAAGTTTACAAAGGTTTGAAAGCTCCAAGTAGAGCAAGAAGCTGAGGTTTCTAGGAAGCTATTTAGATGGTTCAAGAGGTTCCAGGGTTGTTTTGTCTTACGAATAATGGAGATTCCTGGGGTTATAAGCAAGCTGTCAACAAATTCTATGAAAGCATGGGATGAGAGATCAGTTCATACAAGCCAGTTTGGAAGAAGAAAGAAGTATTGCTTGAACAATTAGAGAGTATTTATCACGAGTTCGCAGTCTGATGATAATGATCTACAAGAAGACGGCTTTAGAAAAGTTTCCAGGTTAGTTTTCAGCACAATTCTTTGATTTTTGATTTGAGGATTTAATTTGGAATTTGCATACAGAAGCGTAGTGTATCCTGTTTCTTACGCCGAGTTAGCTCATGTAATCTTGGATGCACGATGTGAAAATTATGCATTTTCCCAAAAGGAGTAAATAAAGGTTGAACCTCTTGATTGGAAACTATTGAGGCGCCACTCGCTTTTCAAGACTTCTAGATATACAAAAGACATGTGAAGACATTGAAGACAAAGATCACCTAAGAAGATACAGAAGTAAGCAGAAGTATGATAACATCCCGAAACCTCAGAAGTGTCCTTGGAGAGATTTTGCAAAGTTATTAGAAATATGTACAGAGAATGACTAGTAGTTGAAGAGTGAAGATTTGTCAGAAGAATGAGTTTCGAAGAAGAAGAAGAGAACATGTTCCTCACCAAGAAAAAAGCTGATCAATACTATGTTTACTAAAACATTATGTGTCCTGTTTCTTACGCCGAGTTAGCTCATGTAAGCTTGGATATGTGTTGTTGAAGTAATACATTTTAATAGAAGTGATTAAGCATTGGACCCCATATCAGAAAGTTTAATAGGTTCCTCTCGCGCTGCATGACTTTAAGGAACCGGAGGGTAGTTGTTGTGCCCAAAATCTCCATGGGCTAGATTTAGGCCCATTAAGCTATAGGGTCCAATCCATATGGGCCAGAAGATAGATCCAGTACAAGATATGATGATCAGACATGATGAAATGAGCACTCGCTGAGAAGATAGTCAAGAAGCTACAAGTATCATGAGGTTCATGATGAACC
The DNA here is from genome assembly GCA_037693485.1 of Kitagawia praeruptora. Lineage (NCBI taxonomy): Eukaryota > Viridiplantae > Streptophyta > Magnoliopsida > Apiales > Apiaceae > Kitagawia > Kitagawia praeruptora. The sequence continues at coordinate 115,553,561 of CM075348.1, read as the reverse complement.
GGAAGCTGAGTAGATTATGAATGGACCAGGTTCCTTCCCGTAGAAGAGTTCAAGACAGCCTAACAGCAGTAATGAAGAAAGCAAGAGCATATGGGAACCACAAAGAGGCTCCCCAGACTAATATATTTGTTATTTGTGCAGGTACAGTTTCCTGTAGAGAGGTTCCTGAGAAACAGGTTCCTAGACAGAGGTTCCTGAGAACTAGGTTCCGAAACATAGGTTCCTGAGCGTAGCCAGTCAGAAAGAGACCGAATTATTATTGGAGTGTAATTCTAGGGCGCAATTGATCCTAGAATGCCTCTAATAGACATGAGAATTATAGTAGAGTACGAACTCGAGTTCTACTCTACTTAGCCAACCAGTTTGTGGTAAACTCTAAAGGAACTTGAGTCCAACACGAACTAGACAACCGAATACAGCCGGTCAAGTAGAATCAGCTTCGCATTAGAACTACGTGAGCTTGATCCCTATATAAACAAGGGTACGTAGGCACCTTGGGAGAACGGAACACAGATCTCGCTAATGGAACCTGCAATGATTCTCGTAACCTCTCAAGCTCAGCTCACCCCCACCATCAAATCACACCCAAATCATCAAAAACAGCCAATTACATGTGTTACACTTGTAAATTCCAGTGGGCCTCCGAAAATCATGTTGATTACGAAAATCCTCCATCAACAACATCCAATCTAGTATTGTCAGGCCAGCCATTGCAGCTAACACTTTTGAGATCAAGCCTAGCACAATTCGAATGGTACAGAATTCAGTTCAGTTTGGGGGTGCTCCAACTGAGGATCCTAATATGCACATTCAGGACTTTATTGAGATCTGCGACACCTTCAAGTTCAATGGTGTGTCAGAAGATGCTGTGAAATTGAGACTTTTCCCATTCTCTTTAAGGGATAAGGCTAAGGGTTGGTTACACTCTCTACCAGCCGGTTCCATTACTACTTGGGAGGATCTTGCTCAGAAGTTTCTCACTAAATTCTTCCCCATGGCTAAAACTGCAGCAATAAGGAACGCTCTCACTCAATTTGCACAGCAGTCTGGAGAATCTTTGTGTGAAGCTTGGGAACGCTACAAGGAGATGCTTAGAAAGTGTCCTTATCATGGTATGCTTGATTGGATGGTGATTAATGGTTTCTACAATGGGTTGGGAGCACAGTCTAGACCTTTGCTAGATGCAGCATCAGGTGGAGCTTTGTGGGCTAAGAGCTACGCAGAAGCTTATGATCTAATTGAGACGATGGCTGCCAATGAATATCAGAATGCAACTTAGAGACTAGCACAAGGCAAGGTAGCAGGTATTCTAGATGTTAATACAGCCACAACTTTAGCAGCTCAGCTAGAGGCAATGAATAGGAAAATAGATTTTTTGGCAAATCATGGGATTCGGCAGGTAGCTAGTGTTTGTGAGCTATATGCAGGCGCACATGAGATGAATCAATGTGCTATCTCTACGAATCAGTGCAGTTTGTGAGCAACTATCAGAATCAGCAACAGCCAGCCCCAAATACTTATCATCTGAGCAACAGAAATCATCCGAATTTCAGTTGGAGCAATAATCAGGGTGGCATGCTTCAACCACATCAACCTTATCAGCAGTTTCAGAGTCAGCAATATGGAGCTCAGCCTTACAATTCTTCAGGTTTTCAACAGCAGCAAGGGCAACAGCCCCATGCAAGTGCGGGGCAATCTTCTTCTGAAAGATCTGAATTGGAAGAATTGAGGTTGATGTGCAAGAGTCAAGCAGTTTCGATCAAGTCCTTGGAGAACCAAATTGGCCAAATTGCTGGTGCTTTATTGAATAGACCACAAGGATCTCTTCCTAGTGACACGGAGGCTAATCCAGGCAAGAGGGAAGTTGTCCATGAGCAGGTGAAAGTAGTTACTTTGAGATCTAGAAAGGTGACAACCGAGCAGAAATCAACAGCTAAGGAAGATGTAGAAGTTCAGAATCATCAGGTGGAAAAATCTACAACACCAGAAATTGAAAAATCTGACTTGGTGGCTGATCAGCTAGATGGTGAAGTGGATAAGAGCAAGAAACCTGTTGAAAAAGCTACTCCTAAGCAGTCTACAGAGAGCACTCGGATTTACCCTCCTCCTCCATTTCCTCGACGCTTGCAGCAAAGTCAAGAAATTCAATTTTAGAAATTTTTGGACATCTTCAAGAAATTGTCCATTAATATTCCTTTTGCGGAAGCTTTAAAAAAGATGCCGAGCCATGCTAAGTTCATGAAGGGTATTCTCTCACGAAAGTTGAAGCTAGAGGAATTAGAGACAGTTGCTTTGACGGAAGAGTGCAGTGCTGTTCTACAGCAAAAGTTACCTCCTAAACTTAAATATCCGGGAAGTTTCACCATCCCGTGCACTATTGGCAACTTATCTTTCGACAAGTGTTTGTGTGACTTAGGAGCTAGCATTAATCTGATGTCGTTGTCTGTCTTTAAGCAACTTGGTCTACCGGATCCGAACCCTATGAACATCTCGTTACAGTTGGCTGATCGGTCGATCGCGTATCCAAGAGGAATAGTGGAAGATGTCTTGGTAAAGGTGGATGAGTTTATCTTCCCTGCTGATTTTGTCGTTCTAGACTTTGAGGAAGATAAGAAGATTCCCATCATCTTGGGAAGGCCATTCCTAGCTACCGGCCGAACTTTGATTGATGTGTAGAAAGGGGAACTAACTATGCGGGTGCAAGATGATAAGGCCACCTTTAATCACTAGTACAAAACTGGCCTATTACGTCGCTTTTTTTGGTCTTTTACGTCGCCCTTTTGGCGACGTATACAGAGGCGTCGTATAAAGTCACCATCTTTTACGTCGGTTTAAAAGGTGACGTATAAAGCTTCATATACGTCGGCTAAAAAGACGACGTATAAGACCAAAAAGGGCGACGTATAATGTCATAAAAAGGGCGACGTATAAGATCAAAAAGTGCGACGTATAATGTCATAAAAAGGGCAACGTATAAAATCAAAAAGGATGACGTATAATGTCAAAAAAAGGTGATGAATAAGACCAAAAAGGGCGATGTATAAGATCAAAAAGTGCGACGTATATGTCTATTGAAAAATGACAATTTTCCCCTGTTTATATTTATATATACATCAAAATTCCTGTTATTACAAACCAAAAAAATAATAAAACTTGAAACCCAAATTTCTCAACAAAGTGACTAATTAAATTAAAATAATAATTACATACTTGAAAATACATCTCCATGTTTAATTATATAAATTTCTCCAATTTAGAATTAGCACTAGACTTGCTTTAAATAGCCTACTCTATTGGTCTTTGTAGTTCATTCATAGCTTTAGCAAGCTCGTCAAACATTTTCTTAGCATATTTCTCCTTCTCTTTAGCTTCTATGTACTCGGCCTTCTTCATATCATACTTCAGCCAGGGCAATTTCTTCTTCATTGAATCAACCTACAAATGATTAGGATGCTCAGCTTGTTTTCTGTAAACAATGAAAATTTATACTATTTACGAAAAGAATCTATATTAGGGAATTAGAAGGCAAACCTTTGCTATGAGTTCTTCCCTTTGACGAACGCGCTCAACATCTCTTTCCTGCTTAACATTAATTGACTTCAGCTGATCCAAAGTTTCTCGATTTTGCCTAACTGCCTAAAATATAACACAACGTGTTTAGTATTGTTAAATAGACACTACAAGTCCAAAAACTATTCCAACTATTTTTAGAAAAAAAAAACTAACTTGTTCAAGATAAATTATCTCCTTACAAGAATTTGGGAAAGAGATATTAAAGGACCTAATTTATATTTATAAAAAGGACCCAATTTATAACTGATGTACTTTCCAAGGTTAGTGACATTGCAAGTTTCTGAAAAAAATAATTGACAAAATTGGGAAAACAACATTTTTTATTTAAAATCGTTCTGAAAGCTTCAGGTGCTAGAAGCTTCTCTTTATTGGGGTACATTTCAAGCAACCTTATGACCCCTGGACTATTCTCAAAATAAATTAACATGACTTAACAGGTGCATCCAAAGTTCTGAGGATAAATTTAAAATTGTGTATTTATTAAATATGTTTGTGAGAATATACAAACAAAACTAGGGCTATGAAAGAGCTCGAGTTTGTTCATGGACAACTTGGTTAGATAGCAGCTCTAGTCAAAGTACTACATAAAACTTTAAAAATTGAACTAGTTGTGGTTAACAATGTTAGTATGCAGTAACTAATTATTCAGAGACTACAAAGGAACAATTGTTGGAAACACGACACAATCAAAATTGAATGTAATGCAAGTATCAGGAAGAACATAAAATGAGCAAACAAGAATAGCAGATGGTTGTATTTGTATTACGTAACATAAAAAGATAAATTGACAATTGACTTGTAACCTAGTTAGGGATACAGAAGTATCTCATACCAGGAGACTTTTCACATTTTTCACTTCCAGTTGGCTCTCCGTATATACTTCATCTGCACCTAGCTTTTTCAGTTTTTCTTTTGCTTCATCTGATTCGGCTCTGCAACAAAATCCCCATAAAAACTAGAGCCTTTCTTCCAAATCACAAATTTTATAAGTTACACACCTGCTACCACATATATTAAACAATTGCTGGTGCCCCAACAGAATTCTGGTAACTACTCAGTGATTAGGCAATACGTTCATAGGAAAGGCTAACAAAAATTATCACTTTTGGAATTACTAAGTGAAATAACACCAATACATAATAATGCACACGATTGTTGGATAATAATGTACCAATCAAGTAAAAATGAGTCAAATTTCCAGTTTGGCAAAAAAGTGAAACTGAATCGTCATATACATTGCACATTCTAAAACAAGTCAAAGGGAGAGCTGAAACATCAAGGTGTCATGTAAACAACAAGCATAACAATAATACATATATGTGTTAAGAGGAAAATAGCCCAAGGATAGCAGCTGTTGTTTCATGTCCAGCTATAAGCATCGTCATCAAGTCATCTCTTAGCTGTTGAATGAAATCATCAGGAAAATAAGATAGGACCACTATAGTCTAAAAATTGACTGAGGTAGGATCTAACGAAAGGTTGCAAAATCTTACCTGGCGATCATAAATATCGGCTCCCCTCATATCGACTAGGAAACGAAGAAGACTTGCATCTTACACACTTATCGGGCATGCTAAAATTTACTTTTCTGTGCTTCAGAAAGTTATTGTATTAGCAAAGTATTTCACACAATACCTACCTTAAGTTCTCATGCTCTTATAGGGACATAAAACAAGGCCCTGACTATGGTTCCTAAAAAAAATTAAATAATAAGATAATAGGTCAACATAATATTCAATTTGAATAAAATTTTTAGTTATGATAAATGGTAGTAAATGCTAAACTTTGACAATATACATAATTGGCAAATAAAAAAACATCAAAGTCTTTCAAGGAATTCCAAAACAATTTACAACAAAAAACAGAGCGCTTAAAAATACTATCATCTATTTCTTGATCTTTTTTTTTCTTTCTTCATGCACAATGTAATCAATCCTTGCTGTTGAAAGTGATGAAGTTTGATAGAAATTCAAAAAAAAATACCTTTTCACTGAATTTCTTCTCCAGTTCTTTAACAAGCTTAAGATGAATCTTACGGAAAGCTTTCCTCAACCTGTAAGGCACATGAATCACAACAGATTTGTGATTGGCTATATCGATTTGGCTGCAAGAATAGTAGAAGCATGTTATTTGACTTGAACGGACAAACAATGGAGAGAGATGTCAAACAATACATAACGCTAAATAGCTTACGCAACAGAGTTAATGTAAAGATCCTTGAGATCACTTTTGAGATCCTGCTTTGTGTTTTCCAGGTCGAACAATGCCTGAGAACACTTTTGAAATAGATATAACAATGCTATAAACACAACAAAAACATCGTACAGTGTTGTAAACACATTACCTGGGCAACAGACTCCTCAAAGTCAGTTGGTTCAAGCAAGGGGCTTTTCATATATGATGTATAAAACATCACTACAAGAATAAATCGAACAAGAATTGAGTTGAAAAGTGTCGAATTGATGAAGTTCTCAGAGAGGCGATTTCTAGGGTTTTCAGTTTGAGAAATTTGGGACAAGAAATCGAAAACTGATGGATGAATTCGACGTATTTTGATGAGAAAAACACGAAAATGGCATCCATTTTTGTGAACGATTAAGTGTGTGACTGGAAAATCAAAATCGTCGGTTAGGATTATTGAGAAAGAAAAGAGGCGAGAGAGAAAACTCAGGCGAGAGAAATCGAAAACTGAGAGAGAAACTAAGTTTGTTATTTTTCATAATTTTTTCATATAAGTAAATACGTCGGCTATACTAATGGCGTCGTATATATATATATATATATATATTTTATACGTCGGATAGTGAGAAAGACGATGTATATGTGCTAAGATTTTATACGGCGGGTAAAAAACACCGACGTAAAATGTTCTTTTTTTACGTCGGTCAAAAGGGGACCGACGTATATGTTGACAATATATGACGCCTTTTACCTCAATCGACGTAAAAGGTCATCTCAAAAGGGTTATATACGTCGAACTTTTAAAAAAGTGACGTATAAAGTATTATATATGTCGCCTATTTTTATGTGCGACGTAAAAGAGGCTACGTAATAGGCCAATTCTGTACTAGTGAATGTGTTTTCTCCTACGAAGATTTCAGATGATCCAGAAGTGTGTTTTTCTATGGAATCCCATGCATTGTCTTTCCAAAAAGAAAAAGGTGATTTGAAATTGGATGCATTGCCTAGTGTTCCAAATTTTTCGGAGAAATCTGAGTCAGGTAAGATGCTCGAGGAAGTTGATGCTAATAAATCTTCCATACAAGATCTCTCGCATGTAAAGCTCGGAAAACTTCCACCGCATTTGAGGTATGTCCTTTTTAATGATGAGTTAGTAATTTTTGAAGAGGGTCATGATAATGTGTTAAGATGGTGGATAGTTGATGATGAGGTAGAAGAGTGTTCTGTTCAGTCGGCTGAGAGGGATAAACACCTTAGAGGTGTGAGGGAAAAAAGAAGGCGAAGAAGTCAACGGGTGGAAAAATCAAGGTGAAGAATGAAAGAAAAGTTGTGTTGGGAGTAAGCAATCAAGATGTCAACGTTCGTATGAATGGTCTGTCTGTTGAGGATGGTTCAGTTATTCTCTTGAAACTGCCATGAAGTGAGGAAGCAACGTTCGGCTAAATGACGTCAACGATAGCGCTTCGTGGGAGGCAACCCACGTGTTTCGGTAGTTTTAGGTATGTTTCCTGCTATCCCTTGTATTACTTTCAATTCAATGGGGACATTGAATATTTTAAGTTTGGGGGTGGTTTGGGGATAAGTATTGTGTAGTAGTTATTTGTGTGTCATTGTGTTCATATAGATATCATATTTTGCATATTAGTATTAATTCATGCATGTTCGTTCGTGTTATTTATGTTTGTTTCATGTAGGACATGCTGTTATTTTGCTTTTGTATATCATGTGAGTCCATTATAGTTGCAATTTCATGACATACATATTTCATGATCCCTTAGGATGAGCTAATTCTGATTGGTAGGTCGATGTCTATTTGAGTGTGGTAATGATGAGTAGAGGGTTGATTTATAGTTCCTATGAAATTGACTTGCATGTTTCAGAAACAAATTTTTACACAGTCTCATCGTTTGCTTTTGGGCTAGGTTGAGGTCATGCTTGTTTGGTTGTTTTGAGATTTAATCACTTGATTATATTTAGAATTTTCGTTATTCCGTTGATGGCGTAGGAGTACTAAAATATAAGTTTAGGGGAAACTAGGGATTTCATGTTAATTGTTAATAGTTGTTAATAATGGTTAGGCGTCAAATGGCTAGTAGTCGGCTCATATTTTTATGAGTAGTCTAGGGTTGGATGAGATGGAGCGAAACGCACTCATTCCAAGTTAGTGGTGTTTGAAAAAAAAAGAAAAAAAATCAAAAAGAAAAAAAAAGAAGTGAAAAATTGAAAGAAAAAAAAGAGTTATGTGAATGTTTATATGCAAAATTAACCAGGGTGAGCTCTTTAATACTCGAGCAATTAAGTTCTAGGGGATTTTGTGCCTAGTGACCTAAGGCTTTTATAGTCTGGGATCCACTAACCTAACGCTCACTACATGGGTATTATTGTATAAGCCTTTAGGGGTCTCATCCATTGCATGGTTAAATAAGCATGCGTTATTGTATATAGTATTATGAGTCGTAGTGGTTAGTAATAAAGCATGAATTCCTGTCTAACTTGAATGATGATGGAGGTGTTTCTAGGTTATGAAGTGTTTACAGTCTATTCTATTTATAAACCTGTGATTGTCTTGGCGAATAATGAGTATGATTTTGATCTAGTGTTAGGAGTATATCTGTTGAGTATCGCACACACGCACGTTTTTGTTCATGTATTGTTAGTATACGGGGACTTTGTCGAGCTCTATTTGGATTTAGTTGCATTCTTTGAGATATTTGCTTGCTAGTTGGTTTTGGTTAGTTCAAGGGGATCCTTGCATTTTCATATTAGTTGCATTCATGCATTGCATTGTTTAGTTAGAAGGATTTTGTGGGTACATTCGCTATAGGCCCTCACGAGAACTCACTCGTCCACTAGGGCTGCCTAGGGGTTTAAAGGGCTTGTTGCATATGCCAAATGCAACCGTGATCACCTACGGAAGTGGTACTAGTTAGTTAGTGTTTAGTTGTTTATGCTTGAGGACAAGCATCGGTTTAAGTTTGGGGGTGTGATAAGTGGATTTTATATCCACTTGGAGCGTTCCATATCGGCTTAAATTGATTTACTTGGCCTCAAGTGTGTTGTATTTTTGATGTGTTTTGGTTAGTTGTGCAGGTTTGTAAAGCATTTGGTTAAGGTTTGCTTTTCCGTGATCTTGGTGTGGATTTCGAGTTTGGAATGAAGGAAGGAGTGCTTCCCTACGCTTTCATGAAGGTTTCAAGTCAAGGAAAATAAAGAAAGGAAGTTGATGTAAAAAGAACGGATGCAAACGGAGAAGAGACGAAGAAAAAATCCAGAAAACAGCAAAAGAATTGAAAACGGGCAGAGAGGGCAGTGCTGGAAGCGCTCTAGGAGGGCTGGCAGCGCCCGGAAATAGAAAAACCAGCACTGGCTGCGCCAGGCAAGCGCTGGTAGCGCCCGAAAATGCTGGAAATTGCTGATTTTATTCCTACTCCGATTTAAATTGTATTTTTAGGGTTTTTCTTGCTGGACAAGATATCTAGGGCTATAAAACATATTGTATCATTGTAATTCGTATCAATAACTTAGAGAAACATAGAGAGAGCCAGAGATAGAGATTCAGACTTGGAAGAAGGATTTCCGGAAGGACGTGACAGCATTCGGAGATCTAGATCTACTTTTGTTTTCTTCTAAATTAGGCAATACTCTGGATTTTGGATTTGTTTTCTTAACTCTATTACTCTAGCACTATTTTTTTTATTCAGACTTTGTTTATTATCATGGTTTCATCAGATCCCATGATGACGAACGGTTCGATTATGAACTAATCGTTGTCATGGGATTCTAACGGATTTATTTGTGGAGCTTTAGTATCTTGATGCTTTAAAGATCTGTGTGTGATGTATAATTGATATCCTCGTATGGTTGTGCTTAATGTTTTTAGATGAGTAGCTAACATCTAAATTGTTAATCTTTTGTGAAACGAGAGTGGATCTTGAGATTTAGAACTTGCCATGTTAGCATAGGATAAGTTGATGTATGATTGACATCATGATTTGTAGCGTAAATAGAGATATATTATGCTGCCCTATGTGATCAATATGGATAACTTGTGCTTCAACCGTTATGTTTTCAAATCTTATAGAGATATAGGGTCTAAGCATAATTGGTGTCTATTCATCTTCTATCTCTTTTGTGGATGTATGGGTAGTTTGGTATACGTATACTGAGAAGTAGCGTGTACTTGTTTCGTGTTGTCTGATCAGATATCATAACCATTGCATATAGTGATTAAAGGCGTCAGATCTAAGCGAAGTATTTAACGAAGTTAGGATCCCATATTTTCTCTCGCATAAATAATTCGATTTAAATTCACGTTAGTTAATTAATTCTTAGTTTGTTAATTTGTTTTTTTAGTTAATTTTAGTTAATCAAAACCCAAATTTGTTAATTGTCTTAGCAGTGAATAATAACCATACATCGTTGCATAGGTGCATTAACTGAATTGAAACCTAAACCAGATCTCTGTGGGAACGAACTTGACTTATTCATATATTACTTGTGACCGCGTACACTTTCGTGATTTAGTGCAAACAAGAGGTTTTAGTTAGAAAATTTAGAAAAGATCTTGTGTTTTAGCTAAAAAAGATAATTGGTTAGATATTAGAAATTATAATATTGTTATTTTGTTTTATAAAATAGAATTGCCCATAACTACAAAATAAAAATGTACAATGATATAGGAAATTAATTAAAAAGTAACTAAGTAAGGGTAACTAAGTAAAAACACAAAGTACCGTACCAACCGACCGACCGACCAAACTTTCAATGTTTCGACTATTACAATATGTCGAAACTTTAAAAGTTTTGGTCGGTACTTACCTTATTTAAATAATAATTAACCAATTATCTTTTTCAGCTATTACCTTTTTTAACTTTTCTAAATAAAATCATTTTTTCCAAAATTATGATCTTTCTAATTAATAAAATAAACTAATAATATTATAATTACTAGTAACTAATTGAAATTGGAAGATATGGTGTGATATTTTTCAGGTGATGTTTTTAGGTATTTATAAAAGGTAATATTTTCAACTAAAAGTAAATATGAAAAAGGCAATCAACTAATTACCATTAATTATATTATATTAGTATTTATTTTAGGTGTTTTAATAGTATAGATATTGTATATATTTTTTTTATAATGAAGGGTAAATAAGTAAATTCATGAAATACCAAAAAATATATACCAAAAAATTTGTACCAAAATTTTTATTGTTTCAGCTATTATATAATTAATTAATTTTTAATTCAATATAATCATGTTTACGAATTATACAAATGTTTCCTTATTATAAAAAACGTATACAGATTTTTAATATATTTTATTAAAAATTGGAAAATATGGTGTGATATTTTCAGGTATATATTAATGATTGTAAGATTAGTTTTAAATCAAAAAAGTAACGTGTTTTAATTCGAAAGGAAATATTAATGATTGAAAGATATGATACGATTGATGTTTTTAGGGCGAGTGCCCAAATGCCCCATTTTCAATCTTCATGGCCCTCTCTACCCCATTCCAAAAAAACGACCCAAAATACCCCATAGATACGGTATTTCGTGTTGCAAAACAGTTACGCCGTTTCGTCCTGCGCATCACCCCTGTTGCGGCATTTCGTCCCCCACATTAGGCCTGTTGAGACAGTAAAACAGAGCATATGCGCTACACGAAGTAGCGCAACAACCAAAAAAAAAAACAGATACGCTACCCAAAATTCAGTATTAGGGGTAGGTGAGGGCCATGCTTCTTGGATTTGGTCCATTTTGGGCATTATCTCTTATGTTTTTAGGTGTATATAAAAGGTAATATTTTCAAGTAAAAGTAAATGTAAAAAAAGGCAATCGACTAATTACCATTAATTATATTATGTTACTCCGTATTATTTATTTTAGGAGTTTTAATAGTATAGATATATCGTATATATTTTTCTTTATAATGAAAAAATAGGTACCTAAACTCTTAATGTTCCGGCTATTATATAATAGTATAGTATACATATGATACGATTGATGTTTTTAGGTGTTTATAAAAGGTAATATCTTCAAGTAAAAGTAAATGTGAAAAAAGATAATCAATTAATTACCATTAATTATATTATGTTATTTTTTATTTTAGGAGTTTTAATAGTATAGATATCGTATATATTTTTTTTATAATAAAGGGTAAATACGTAAATTTACGAAGTACAAAAAAATAGGTACCAAAAAATAGATATCAAAACTTTTAATGTTCTGGGTATTATGTAATAGTATAGATTGATATATTCAAGAATATGGTTTTACAAAAATTAGGAGAAATAGTAAATATATAGTATTGTGTTGTTTTCCTTTCTTTATATAACTAGTTGAAAACCCGCGCTTCGCGCGGACGAAAATAATTTTCCTGAAAAATTTAAAAATTTCCCATTTGAATTTTATGTTAAGTTTTGAAAATAAAAATAAATATACAAATTTTATTATAATTATAATTCTTTTATTTATAAATTTATAATAGAATTCCATTTTTCCTAAAATTTCATATTATTTTAAAAAATATATAAAATTCTATTATAATTATAATTCTTTTATTTATCATTTATTTAACAAAAAAAGACTATTATCAAAAAATACTATTTTATTGAAAATTTTGAAGATCATATATGTTCTATAATCAATCAAGTCAAGACATTGGAAAATATATTTTTTTTGCGAAGAATTGTTTATGAAAATTACTATTTCATTGAAAATCGGGCAAATTTGTTTTGCACTCATAACATGTTTCATAGAATAATATGTTTGGCAATATTTAGTTTGTATAACATATATGATTTTTAAGATTTTATTAAGTATATATGATTTTCAAAATTTTAATGAAATAGTAATATTCATAGAACAATAAATATAGTTATATACACAATTTGGTTTCTTTCATTCATGCTTTTACTCGATTATAACTCCTTACTTCTAGACTCTTCCAAGTGAACTGAAAACATAATTGAAATCGAGTTTTGGCTTTAATTCATTTGTGTCAATATAAATATAGAACAATTAAAGACATAAAAAAAATATTTTCAGATAGCAGGACTGTTCCACCATGCTTTGTTCCTGCTACTTCCACATATTTCAAGTCAATATAACACAACAAAAGCAAAAAGAAGTTGCCATCATTTATACTACCTCTAAAATCTTATCACTCCATAATATGTAGTAAAATCATGCTATATATGAAAATTCTACTGGTACATACATTATCCCTAACAAACATCGGATTCTGAAATTAAAACATGTTCTCAGAAGTACAATTCAATTATGATCCTAACAGGTTCTTTTATATCTAATGACTAATAGTGTCATTTAATTTGATTTGTAACACTAAATATCTAGTTTCATTTATAAGAACTTGACAGGTACATTAACTTAACAAAACTAAAAAGAAGACAGGTTTTTGTAAGGTTCCAGTACTGGTATAACTTTTCTTTCATTTTTTTAAAGTTAGGGGCTTAATCTAGAGACTCCGGAATTACCAAAGTGTCAAAGGATATATTTCCCTGCCTACACTAACAAAACGTTGGTTAATGATGCGGCCTGCAACATTACAAAGTTAAAACCTCAACTTTCAAATTTCTCTGTCGCACAGGACAATACATCTAGAATTCAAAGTCTATCACATACACATGACCAACTGCCTGACCCTTTGCACTACTGGTACCAGGAGAGACATTGGTATACTTAAGCTCTTTTCTAAAGACAATTTCGAATGAGGGTGATGAAAACAAAACTTCAGTCTGAAACTGTGACAATATCCACAATGTTTAGTAAGGCTATGTAAATTAGAGTAGCTTACGCATTATGCCTCATGGCCACTTCTGTAGTCTAAGCCAAATATGATAATTGAATTGCAAAGAAAACCCAATAGTTTTAATTTGAAGTGTATTTGTAAACGAAAACAACAATTTTCATGCAATTTAAACATGAAAAGTTCCAGGAGGTTATGCTTCATAGAATGAATTATAATGATATGAAGATGGTAGGAAAATGGAAGTTGTTTAGCAAGTCCATAAAAGTACAAACTTAAATATATAACAGCGGGTCATTAGTTGTGTATAATTAAATGGAAGGATTATTGTCTAAAAGCACCAGTTGACCATATTCTTTGTAGAAGCATAGGGTTTTTTTTTGCAGGGTCGTCGCCCAAATAAGGTGCAATTTTTATAGCATGTAATCTTCACCACCTTGTACTCCATCTCCAGAAATGTCAATGTCCTGGCCTGAATATCAAAATGTTAGATTTGTAAGAAATGTCTAGCTAGGACACTTGGCTTCATCATTTCTTAAGTTGGTAATGTCAGTCTAGCAATAACAATAACAACAGGCGAAAAGATCATAACTGGATAATTAAAAATCTGTAGTTGTATATCAATATGAAGATTGCAGTTAAGTCATAGTAACAACCTGCGAGGTTCTATTGCTGCTGTGTATTAATATTATAGTTTTTTGAAATCATTTTTTTTGTGGGACTGTTGTGGTGGCGCAAGAAGTATCAAAATAAGAAGGTTGATGTCATACCGGTGGTAGAGTTCGAACTCATAATATTTCTGAAGACCTCTTTGTAAACAATGTTCTTGATAAGAGTGTGATCTTTCACGTCACTATTCGCATTGACCACGATCAAGCCTTCCCGATCAGTAACTCTTGACAGCGCTACGTATACTTGTCCATGAGTGAACACCTGGCCAGGCAGATATAGACCAACACGTTTAAAAGACTGGCCTTGGCTTTTATTAATAGTCATCGCGAAACATGGTGTCACTGGTAGCTGTCGTCTATTAAGTTTGAATGGCCATTTTGATTCTTTGGGTGACATTATTATTCTTGGAATAGTAATATTATTGCCAACATTCTTTCCAGAAATGATGTCACCCCGAATGAACCATTTACCCAAACGTGTGACTATTAATCTTGTGCCATTACAAAGACCCTCAGATTGATTTAAATTTCTGAGTAGCATGATGGGGGTCCCTTCCTTAAGCTTGATATCATGATTTGGGATGCCGCTAAATTGCAATGTATGTAAAAACTCGGGTGGATACAAGAGATCATCGTCATCAGTTTTAATGCTTGCCTTGCATACGCTATCAGAGCTTAGATATGTCCTCCAATCTCCTGGTATCATGTTCATGAGGTAGTTATTCAATTCATCGACCATTTCAATTTTTGGTGTAAGTATAGCTCGCTCCTTTAAGTAAGCAGGATTTCTGTAATTTTCCAGTAATGAAGGATAGACAGCACTCACAATTTCTTTAATCGGCTCTTCTACAGGTGGTTTGCATAAATCATGAGGAATTTTGACCATTTCTTGTTCTGGGTCATCATACATTGAACCATCTCCGATTTGTAACAACCATTTATCAAACAATGCTATTCGCTCTGCCTCTACATGGCTTATCCCTTCCTTACGGAGTCTCATATTTTGTTTCAACTCATAAACCTCGAAGTGAGGCCAAAGGTAGGATGAGTTAAGGGAGGCATCAATAATTTCTGCTCGCGAACCTTGTGGGATAACTGGCAAAATCTAGCGGAAGTCGCCTCCACACACCACTATGATGCCTCCAAAGGGCCTGGAACGACTATCCTCGTATCGCGTGCTCAGAATATCTCTCAAGGTTTTGTCAAGAGCTTCAAAATAGTACTTGTTAGTCATCGGTGCTTCGTCCCAAATAATGAGAGAAGTCTTTTGGAGAAGCTTGGCTAACTGTATGCCGTGTTTGATTTCACACGTAGATTCAGTTGTGACATCCAACGGGATACGAAATCGGGAATGTGCTGTCCGGCCATTTGGCAACAATAGCGATGCTATCCCTGAGGTTGCAACTGGGAGAACTACCATTGACTCGGATCTTAGTTTTGATGCGATTGTATTCCACAAAAATGTTTTGCCAGTGCCACCGTGACCACTAACGAAGAATAGTTTGCCTTCATCACGTTGAACAGATTGCACAATTGCATCATATGCTTTTCGCTGGGAATTATTTAACGCATTGAGGGATTTTTCGTGCAAGGCTTTCAACTTGGGCCGATCATAATCCAATTCCTCGTTCAACAATCTATTCCCTAAATCTCGGGTGAGCGAAGAGTCAGGTTGTGGCATTCCATCTATGTCCTTTAAGCTCTTGCCTAATTTCTGCATGAGGCCTTCAATTTCAACCAGTGTGTATGCTTCAATTTGTTGTTTCGTTAGTTGGAGGTTTGGGACCTGGAACCTCTTTCTTTGCAATTGAAGCATGTCTTCTGTGAGTATTTCGAAATCAGCTTTCCAAAGTTCAACTACGTTAGAAACTTGACAAAATATGAGAATTGTGACAAAAAGATTACGCAATTCATTCCCAGTTGCCCAAACCGCAGCCTCGGATAGGCAATCCATCCACTCCCTATCATCATCCAATAAGCCTAGAGCGTATGCAGCCTTGAAAGTTGGATATGTAACTCCATTTACTATTCTGATGTTCTCAAATGAGGTGCTTCCTTTCACAAAATTAAGAAGCATGCGTAGGTAGAAGCGCTCTCCACTTGATGGATGTGCAAAGTATATTCTGCCAACAGTTATTCCTTTCTTTCGCCTAGTCCATGTTTTTTCCCTGGAATTCCAAACCCAATGCTTGGGGAACTCGGCATAAGTTAGGCTGCGTGCATCTTCATTTTTCTTGTTTGTTTCTAACCATTCTGTAAATTTGGTCTTATCTATTCCCGGAATGTTGAGAACACTCTCCACAGTTTTGTTTTCCTCAAACACCACGGTATGCTCACCTGGCAAGTGAAAGGGTAGTCTTTCAACTGCTGGGTACCTATAGTTTATGCTGAATTGAAAAATTCTCTAGCAAGCCTCACATGCTGATATGTATCTGCAATCTAGGTATTCCTTAATTTCATCCCTCTCATCAGTGGCCTCAATCACGGCGGTTGCTCTATCCGGGCCTTTGTTAATATATTTGAATAAATATTTTATTGATCTTGCACTGTTGCAGAGCTCGACATTAATATGAGCATCAAACTTGACTAACAAATTTCTGTTGTAAGGAATTACGTATCGATTGTCCAAAAAGACCCCATTTTTTTCAACTTGAACACCGGTATTCCTACGTCTATAGACTGGAAAGCCATCCTCTCCAATTGTGGTGGTCTCATTGAATTCTTTTGGAAAAAATTTGCTGCACATTCCTTTTTGCATACAAGGAGAGGCTGCATTGGCGTGACCACATGGTCCATGAAGCATAGATTTTTTTACCGCGTTGTATCCATCTGGGTCTGTATTGATGTCTGGGATCTCTGCACTTATTATTGTATCAATATAATCTACCGAAGGATTCTTCATTGATGGGTGCAAGAAAAGCAGTATATGTGCATGAGGTAATCCCCTCTTTTGGAACTCTATTGTGTACAAACCTACATGAACATTGTAAACTTATGAATATGTAGGAGAATATTTTAAGTTCCTAAAAGAAATAGACAATGCCAATTTTTTGTCAAGATGTTGCGTGTTAAAACTGGGGGCAACGACAAAATATAGAAGACTCACATGCCAGTACTTTTCCAAACGGTTGTTCTTTTTTGATGTAATGCATGAGCTGCTGCAACTTTATCTCAAACACCCTACATACGACATCAACTCTGTTGGGGTCATCTTTTTGTCCTATCAAGTTGAGCATGTCATTTATCTCTGGCCATTTTGGGTTGCACGTGAATGTGATGAATAAATCCGGGTACCCTGCCCACCGGCAAATTGCCATTGCATCTTGGTAATTTTGAACTCTGTAACGCGGTCCTCCGGTGTGTGATGATGGCAAGATGATTGATTTTCCCACTGTGGAGGAGTCTGAATCCCCACGATTCATTGCATCCATCAAGCCCGAGTATAGTTCTGTCCTGAGTTCATCTTGATGGGTCCGGATCCACCTAAATCTTTCTTGCTCAACTGCCATGTAAGCATCCACAATATATTGTTGCAGAAATCTTCCAGCTCGAAGCAAAGTATGTCCCTCATTGAGTCTTTGTTGTAGTCTGAAACAGTAATATTGGCACATTGTTAATAGCTACCGCTTAGAAGGCTTTGGGCCTTTGTCCATTAAGGCTATACCCAATCTATAGCCGTCTTCGCCATAGGGGTGGATTAATGGATATGCCATGGCCATGTAGCTTGGGTGCAGCTCGTCAATATGTGTAATTCCTGCTATACGGTGGCGTACAAGGACATCGCGTTCAAATTTTTTACTAGTGATATCACCCACTATCAAAAGACCTACTTCAGATTGTGTTGGGATGTTGTACTGTCTACCGTCCCTGGTTTGGTCTGCAGGCAGCCGCAAGTGGAAGGTAGCTTGTGGTTGTTCTTTGAACGTCCCTTGCTGTTCTAAAAGATTTAACCAAACTGCTGTGCTCGTCTAACATATCCCCTAAACCTTGGACAATGCTCTGGTCAATAGCTGGGTCTTTTCTGGATTTTTTAGCGTATTCATTCTATTAGTAATCTCATGATCGGTGTCATATATGTAGAGCTGGGCGAACAGGGGTTTTTTGCCTAGTGGTGGGAGCAAAGAGCTTTTGTTGTGGTAAATTTGGCCACTTGCGCGAAACACAAAAGGGCCCTTTTTTGTTGATTAGTTTATCCACCTGAACTCCCAGTGATGCGATAGCAAACATAGAGTTGTAAGTCCTTAAATTCCGGTGGAAATTTCTTCCTTGTTGTCCAGAATTCGAGCCAAGCAGATGGTTGAGTAAAGCGGGTGGTTGCCTTAATAGGGGAAGCTTTACACGTCCTTCCATGCAACAGAATGTGAATTGTGGGTTGGTGGTCTGCTTGTTTCTTTGGATCCGTTCCTCATACCATAACATGGCACCACAATGCATGCATCAATGGGTTGGAGGACCGAAATATGAAGGAAGTGTGTGAGCAGCTGCAATGACTGAAAAGCGCCAAAACATGTTAGCAATAAACATTCAAGTTTAGGGTGATGCAGAATATATGTTTCGAGAGAAGTCCTACGTAACAAATTAAGGTTGTGTTATTCTGTACCTGGAGCCTTATTCGTTGGCAAAAAATTTGGTATGCCCAGATCAATGGATGGCAGGGCAGTTGGGTTGTACCAGACTGTATTTGTTAACTCGAATAACTTGTAGAAGGGGGGGTTGAATACAAGTTATATAATCGTGTCTGATTTTTGCTTGATTATATGAACAAGAATAAACGAATGAATCAAACTCTTGTTTATATTAATAAGATCAAATACAAACTCTACCAAAGGTGTACAATACCTTTAGCAGCTGCTGACAATACAAATATCTCTCTGTTTGTTTCGAACTCTCGAATACAAACCTTATATAGAGCTACGCACATTCACAACACACGCTCTTTACAATGATATTGAGAGAGTATTTATAATGCTACCTATCAACTAATAACAGAAAGATATAATCCATACATGACAATGTTCTGCCTTCTAGTCGATAGTTTCCTTCAATAGAAAACTCTTTCCTTCATAATGTCTTCTTGCTTGTTCTTCAAACAACGATCCTGTTTTATAGCACTTGCCAGTTTCTGTAGTATCTATAATGACATCATCAGTAACATGACTGATATCAGGATCTGTACACTGCATCAGTATCTGATCAACCATCAGTATTGGACCGTCATCAGGATTTGCTCTCTGTTCCTGACATGTAGTCTCCGATACACTGTTCATTCCAGACTAAACTATACAGATAACTGTTTTACACATAAAACCTATATACAGTGCTAAATCCTTTATAAGATCAGGATTACAAGAAGTATAATGTGTAAATTCTATTCTTAACATCACAACTTATGAATTATTCCTAACAATCTCCCCCTATTTATGCTTTATAATCTGAAGCATAAATCTAAGTTGTGGATGTCAAAACATATAACAATACAACCAGAATAGAATTTATGAATGTAGAATTATGAAGTTAAGTACCTCCTTCTCAGATGTAGACGCTTATCTAGTACTTAGAAGAAAGAATTTTAACTATTAATGCTGCTCTTCCTTTACCACTTCCTAGCTGAGATTCACCACTGTCACTCCTGCTAGTTCTTCTTTTTACTACCCTTTGTCTAATCTTTATCTCCCCCAGCTTTATCTTCAGTCTGGTGGTGTTGTTGTTGTCTTTGAATTGTCTTTATCTCCCCCTTTTTGACATCAGCAACATTAATTCCAAGAGATTCAGAAACAGAACAAATGAGATTCATAAGAACTGCTAGATTTTCCATAATTATGACTTGGTTATCTTCAAGTGATTGAAGTCTTGTTTGAATAGCAATTTGAGAATTCTGAATATCTTTCAAAACATCAGAATGAACTTCAATATTGGAAGTGCTTCTAGTATCTTCAGTATCAGAATCAGAAAGAATTGTATCTTCAAGTCTTGTAGAAGAAGTTGCTTGAGTTGTATGATATTCAAGTAATAAAACCTGATTAGAAGTATCAACATCTTCATCTTTCTGTTCTGGAACTGAAACATGATCATCATCTCCTTCACCAGTATTCTGTGTACTAACATCTTCAAATCCTGACTCCTCCTTAGAGTGATCAGAGACTGTTGATGTCTCAATTCTAGCTGAAATTGGAAGTACATACAAAGGAACACTAGGATCATTAGGATCTTCATCTGGTACATATGTATCAAGAGATTGCTTTATCCTGGCACCTCTTCTGTTAATGATTTCTGCAAGCCTCTCCTTTTGCTTCTGAGCTTTAACTTCTGGCTTTGCATTGTGATGTGCTAGGTCATTCTTCTGAACTCACATGGAGAGAGGGTTCCTCATATGGCATGTGGCTTGAGGTTTTCTCCAAGGAGTGAGCTGCTATAGTCTCTGAACCCATACAATCATCTTCTTTCCTTTCAGAAACTACAGGCTCCAGTATACCACTTTCAGGTTCTTTACTAGACTCTGATGTCTTCAGTAATACTTCATTAGACACCATAGTTAGTACATCACCGTCTTTAAGTGTTGTTTGCTGAGACACACCCTCAAGGTGAATAGACTCTGACTGAACAAAATTTGTTTGATCTTCAGAAAAATCAACCAAAGTCATTCCTCCCATATCATAGGGTATCTCACTTGCATTCTCAGTCATCACAGAAGTCCTTTCAACATCATCTATCACAGCTCCTGAGTCATCCTTCCTCTGATTAGATGGTTCTTGTGTTGCAGTGACTGTGATCTGATCTTTCCTACTATTCACCACTGGTGCAATAGTACCTTCTGTTGACTGCTTTCCTCTATCTACTTCCTCCAGTTTTTCACCTTGAGCTAAAGCATCTTCAATAATTACATCCTTGTCAAATAAATATGCATGAAGTGATTGAAGTGCAACATGCTTCGAGAGTCCAAATTTCTTGACTAATTGTCTTCTGACAGATACATAGAAATACATCTTCATTAAGTCAAGTCTTTGATGTAGAAGTCCATATTCATCTGGAAATAAAAGTTTTGGTACTCTTTCAACCAGAAAATCTAGAACAGGCCTTGACAACTTCACTTTAAGAGAAATTAGTCCCATAGCCAGTCTGTATGATAATGTAGTTTCCCATGAAGAATCAATATCCAGATCTCTCTTGTCAAATACTGACATAGATGTAGCTTGATTTGTAGAAACCTGCATGATATTAGTTGGACTAGACTCTGTGTGTGTAGGTGACAATTGAATCTTTCTCCTTGTTCTCCTGGTATAGTGAGCAAAAGATTTATCCTGAGAAGACTCAAGAGGTGTAGACACAGAAGTGATCTTGGGATGAGATCTTTGTTCAATAGACACAGTCTTTTGAGAGACAGTATCCAGTAACTGTTTTCCCTTTTTAAGAACTACAGCCTTTTGGGAGACTGCAGCCTGGCTGTGACTTGGTTTTTCATCTCTTTGTGCTAACAAAGAAAGTTGAATTGCAGCCTTCAATTCTGCTCTCTCAGCAAGAGTTAAATCATCATCATCTTCACTAGAATTACTACTACTACTTGACACAACAAATCTTCTCTTCCTTACAACTGATGTCTTTTGAGAAACACCAGAGGTTGGTTTCTTTGAAACAATAGGCTGTGGATCAAAATTTGGTTCTTGAATTGTTTCAGAGACTATAATGTTTTGGGCTACTTGGGTAGACACAGGTGGGTTCTCCTCCAATTGAGATTCCTGAGCCATTTCACCACAAAAGAAAGAAGAATTGTAGAGAGTAGGAAGATGAGCTTTAAGAATTACCTGAACATGATGTGGATAATGAATTACAGGTATTTCATCTAGATTCTTTTCATTGTCCTTCTTTGTAATGTCAGAGAAAATTCTCTTTTGCTGTTCATAAGAAGAAACACAATGTTCTCTACCAAATCTAGTTTCAACATCAGGAACGAAATGGTTAATAAACAATTGCATAAATCTATGATAATAAACCATTTTCCTGTTTTGATCTCTTAACCCAAGTTTAATACTCATCTGACTTAAGATAATATGACCAATGTTGATTACTCTGTCATAAAGCAAACTATAAGCAATATGTGATGTAACAGAAGTAATTTGCTGAAAAGAACTACATTTGCCAGTAAAACATTTAGCAATTTGATCAAAGTAAAAAGACCATTCCTTTCTAAGAAAAGACCTATTCAACTGGCTCATGTTATCTAGAGGTCCACTATAACCTAATTCAGACAACATAGTTCTTATATTATCATCAGATGGTACATTCTCATAACTATCAGTAACAGGTATGCAAAGTACTGAATTAACAACAGATTCAGTAATGTCAAATGAATCTTGTCCTAAATGTAGAACAATCTTACCTGATTGACTCTGAGTAGAATCAATTACCTCAGCATTCTTCCATGCTTGTGAAACAGCTACTTGATTAATCTGTGGAGATGCTGTCAATGCATAACTTAATGGTCCATATGCCAGAAAGTCCATGATTGGATGAAAATCAGATGATACTCCTTCCTTGTTGGTGATAGCTGCAACATGATTGTTTGTCATAAAATCAAAGTCACCAAACTTGAAGGCTACTGATTTAGGTAATCTTCTCTGAGCTGCCATTTTTGATCTGAAAAGAAACTTGAAAAATTCTTGAAATGGATTAGTGATTTTGAAAACTCAAAAGTGATTTTTGCTTTAGAGAATGTAAAATTAGAGAAAGCAATTACACGATTAGAGTTTCAAAACAAATATATTTCACAAATCTTTCAGACCACTATCCCACGTTGACACGTAGATTGACAGGTGTCAGTCCCTGAAAAATGCGGTTACCCACGATTTTTGGAAAATAAAATCCAAAATTGATTTTTCATGAAATAAATCAGGGTATAAATAAGTAATACTGATCAACTTCCTTTTCCTGATGACCTCTCATCAAAATAATCACAAAATGCAATGTTATTTAAAAATATAATTTTCAAATCCTGATGGTCACACATGAAATCCTGACCAATATCATCAGAGACTCAATATGGAGTTTTCTACGTGGCATTTTTCTTTTATCTGAAAAAGAAACAAACAATTAATCTGAACAGAAAATCAATTGGTTAGATATTTTCAATATTTCTTGAAACAAGAAATATAGTCACACGCAATAATTAGCATTTGACTTCATTAAAACTTCCAAGTGACTGCTCAGCTTCTCACGTCTTCCTTTAAAAGAACCAGACGCCTTATGCCATTCTCCATAACCTTTCAATTTCTTTTCTTCTTAACAATGCTTCTCAAACCAAAAACCCCTTCAAACCCATTTTCCAGATTTTCCTTGATCGATGAACATCCTGTTCTTGATCATCTCTTTGAACAAATGACTCTTCTCATCGAACTAATCATGAATGGATTGGTTTTCGAAAATATCCAGAGGTTTCTCCTAGAACATCCATCTGTTGGATACAATCTTCCCCTAACCTCCTCAAAACTTGAGGATGAAGAATTTGGCCGAGAGTCTGAGGTTGATCTTGATGGAGATGCTATTCATTTAAGTTAGCTGCTCTCATTCAAGTCGCCCAGACAAGGAATCCAAGAGCAAACGAGGCTTTCATCCCCTGATGGATTTCTTGAGATGCTCCTTGTCCTGTTCCTCAGAGTTCATATCAAAGACAAGTATAGAGTAGAAATTTAGACAAAAAGATGTTGTATTTCATTTCCATGTAATGATTTTTATTAATGAAAATACAGTTTCTTGTTATCCGCTTGTCTTTTGATTTTTTTGAATGATGTATAAATTATCAGTATGCAAATATTAAAACTTGCTAGCATAGACTTAACACATCACAGAATCAGATTACTATACAAAGTAAACGTCAGGATCTGAGACAATTTTCATAATCCTGATACTGACACAATACTGATGACGTCAGCATCCTGATGACAAATCTAATCCTGATGATTATTAACAAGTCTATCATACTGAAATTTATCAAGGCAAAGTGTTATAGCTAAAACATTTAACAATCAAATGTAGATCCTGACAGGAATATCAAGTCTATAAGCTAAGAACAACATACCTTGCTACTTTTGCAGATGTTACAGATCTAAAAATTTAACATTCCTAACTCACTTACTAGTCTACTGAATGTAGTCTCATCAAGTGGTTTAGTTAGAATATCTGCAAGCTGTTTGTCAGTAGGAACAAAATGAAGTTCCACAGTACCATTCTCAATATGTTCTCTAATAAAATGATACCTGACATCAATGTGCTTAGTCCTTGAATGTTGAACTGGATTTTCTGCAATTTTAATAGCACTAGTATTATCACAAAACATAGGAATATTACTAAGTGTCATACCATAATCCAACAACTGATTTCTTATCCAAAGGAGCTGTGCACAACAACTGCCTGCTGCTATGTACTCAGCTTCTGCAGTTGAGGTTGAAACAGATTGTTGCTTCTTGCTTGCCCAAGAAATCAATCTATTTCCCAAGAATTGACATGTACCTGTAGTGCTTTTCCTGTCTATCTTACACCCTCTTGTGAAGCCATTTTCAAGAAGAAATTTAGACAAAGTCTCATACCATGCTCTTGGTGCCTGTTTTAGTCCATAGAGTGCCTTGTCAAGTTTGTAGACATGATTTGGAAACTTTGGATCAACAAATCCAGGTGGCTGTTCTACATAAACTTCTTCATCAAGTTTGCCATTTAGAAAAGCACTCTTTACATCCATCTGGTATACCTTGAATTTTGAATGAGCTGCAAATGCAAGAAACATTCTGATTGCTTCCAATCTTGCTACAGGTGCAAAGGTCTCATCATAATCAATGCCTTCTTCCTGAGAATAACCCTTGGCCACCAGTCTTGCTTTGTTTCTTACAATCATACCAGATTCATCTAGCTTGTTTCTGAAAACCCATCTTGCACCAACAATAGATCTATCTTTAGGTCTTGGTACCAGTTTCCAAACTTTATTTCTCTCAAACTCATTTAATTCCTCCTGCATTGCAATTACCCAATCAGGATCCTGTAAGGCTTCTTCAACCTTCTTAGGTTCATTCTTTGAGAGAAAGCAACTATACAAGCAGTCATTTTGAATTGATCTTCTAGTTCGAACACCACTATTTGGATCACCAATTATCAAATCTTCAGTATGATCCTTTGTCCATTTTCTAACAGGTGGTAGATTAACTCTGCTAGTCTCTCCCCCTAAGTTAGTGGTATCCCTTGTAGAAGAATTCTCTCTACCTTCAAAAACTCTCCTTTGATCAATAGAATCAGTAGATTCCATATTGCTGCTAGCCTGCTAGTTACTGATCTTTCCTCAGTAGACTCTGAAAGGTCAGTTCCTGATGGAATAGATTCTGAAAGACTAGTCTGCTCCTGATGATCACTGTGTTCTCTTTGATTTATTTGCTCCCCCTCAACAGTAGCATTCCTTTGAGAAGCAATAGAAATTCCTTCTGGAGAACCTTCATCATCACTTGAGAGTATCTCAGAATTCTTCAGATTTTCAAATTCCAATTTGTCATGGCTTTCATCAGTTTGCAAAATTCCAAATTTCTTATCATCAAATGCAACATGAATTGATTCCATAACAATGTGAGTTCTGAGATTATAAACTTTGAAGGCCTTAGATGCTGAATATCCTAGAAAAATTGCTTCATCCGATTTGGCTTCAAATTTTCCAAGTTGTTCTGGATGAACTTTTAGGACATAGCATTTGCATCCAAAGATGTGAAAATATTTCACACTTGGTTTCTTTCCTTTGATCATCTCATAGGGAGTTTTTCCATGACTATTTACCAAGGTACAGTTCTGAGTGAAACATGCAGTGTTAATAGCTTCTGCCCAAAAATAGGTTGGAAGTTTTGCATCTGCAAGCATGGTTCTTGCTGCCTCTATGAGAGTCCTGTTCTTTCTTTCCACTACACCATTTTATTGAGGTGTACCAGGTGCAGAAAACTGTTGAGTGATTCCATTGTCTGCACAAAACCCCTCCATTGTAGAATTCTTGAATTCTGTACCATTGTCACTCCTAAGTACTTTGACTTTGTACTCAGAGTTATTATGAATATTCTTGATGAGTTCAATGATTTGCTGAGGAGCTTCATCCTTCTTGTGTAGAAAGAACACCCATGTGAACCTTGTGAAATCATCCACCATAACTAGAGCATATCTTTTCTTGCTGATAGACATAATGTTTACTGGACCAAACAGATCAAGATGTAGCATGTGAAATGGTTCAGTAATTGAATTTTCAGTCTTGCTCTTGAAAGTGGTTCTTCTCTGCTTTCCAAGCTGACATGCATCACAAAGTCCATCTTGCACAAAATTCGCCTGAGGTAGGCCTCTCACCAAATTGTGTTTAACAAGTTGATTAAGCTTCTTGAAATTAAGATGTGAGAGCTTCTTGTGCCAATTCCAGCTTTCATCACTTGTTGCTTTGCTGTAGAGACATCTAACAATTCCTTTAGATGTATCACTTAAGCTGGCTTCATATATGTTACCATGTCTTTGACCAGTTAGAACAATGTCTCCATTCTGCATATTCAAGACTTTGCATCCTTCTCTGTCAAAGATTGATTTGTAACCTTTATCACCCAGTTGACTTATGCTTAAAAGAGTATGTTTCAAGCCTTCAACCAGTGCTACATTTTCTATGATGACATTCCCCAAAATAATTGAGCCATATCCCAGAGTTTCTCCTTTGTTGCCATCTCCAAAAGATATTACTGGGCCAGCTTTCCTCTCAAACTTTGTAAGCAGGGACTTCTTTCCAGTCATATGTCCAGAGCATCCACTGTCCAAGATAATTGAATGCTTCTTTCCTGTGCCCTGCAAACAAAAAGTAACTAGTTAGAATTTTTTAGGACCCAACTTTGATTGGATCCTTTCTTACTAGATTTAGAGACAACAGACTTTGAAGATTTTGCATTTATTTTACCTGTTGCAGAGTCAACTTTAGACTCTGATCTCACAAACTGTTTGTGACTAGGAGTTTCAGATTTCAAAGAATAATAGTCATAATACAGTTCATGATATTCTCTACACATGTAAATGGAATGAAGTAAACTACCACAATGATAACAAGCTTTTTGTGGTTGGTATTGAATTTTCTGAGTCTTGGGGAATCTGGACTCAGTTTTCCAAGAAGGTTTTTGATTGCAGTCTAGGGCCAAATGATTATGATTTCCACACTTATAGCATTTTTTCCTAGGTGCATCAAGTACATTCTTGTAATTGTTTTCTTTGTTAATACCTTCTTTTCCATTCCTATTTCTTTTGATCTTGCTAGACTCTGAAAGACCATCTA
This sequence comes from Kitagawia praeruptora, assembly GCA_037693485.1. NCBI lineage: Eukaryota > Viridiplantae > Streptophyta > Magnoliopsida > Apiales > Apiaceae > Kitagawia > Kitagawia praeruptora. The sequence goes on along the minus strand of CM075348.1, from coordinate 115,526,053 downwards.
ATCTCTGTTTCAACTGAGACTTAGACAGAAACCCTATGTTTACATTCTTAGGTTTCTCTAACACTTTCTCATCTGAATAACTATTGTTAATCCTTTTGTGTACAACAGGGGTACCTTTTGAATCAACAAATTTAACATGATTAGGTTCAGAAACAATTTTCTTACCTTCAGATTTAGATGTGTTAGCTTCTACCTTACTATCATCATTGACAATAGCTACTTTTTCTTCTTGTCTAGCCTTATCAAAACCTAAACCATTAACCTTACCACGAATTCCACTCTCAAAGATTTCTATTGTCTTCTTACTGGAATTGTTAATGGTCTTAATCACATCTCTCTCTTCTTCTAGTTCTTTTCTGACATAGTCATAAGCCTCAAGAATTACACTATAATCATGCTTAGCTTTATCAGAACTCAACTTGTATTCTTCCATTTGAATTAATTCAGATTCAAGAAAATTATTTCTATCAACTAATTTATCATTCTTAACCTTAAGTTCATCTCTTTCACAAGTAAGAATTCTAAAATTAGTCATAAGATTTTTAAACTCAGCATGGATAGATCTAATTTCATCAGAATTTAAGCTATCAAATGAATCAAGAGAGTGAAGTGATACCTTAACAGAGGATGGAGAAATTTTCTTTGGAGATCCAGGTTTGTCTGAACTATTGGCCATCAATGCAATGTTGTCATAATCCAATTCATCTTCAGAGTCACTGGAATCAGCCCAATCCTTCTGTGTGACCATAAGTGCATTACCCTTTCCTGAATTCCTAGGCTTCTTACACTCACTAGCAAAGTGTCCAAGCTCGCTGCAGTTAAAGCACTTGATCTTGGCCTTATCAAGCTTGACAATTGTACTTTTGCTTTTGTCACTCTTCTTCTCCTCCTTCTTTTGAAAAGGTCCTTTGCTAAATCTTCTCCTGTTGAATTTTCCTTTCTTGAAAGCTTTAGCAAACATAGCAAAGAGTTCTTGCATCTCAGATTCAGAATCATTGTTGTCAGAGTCCAAATCAGTAGTCTCTGACTCAGAACTTTCTTTGCTTTTCTTCTTCCTTAAATTTTTTACAGCAATCTCTTCATGCTGTTCTTCAGGAAGCTTCTTAACTTCAGATTGAGCAGTAAGTGCAATAGTCTTCATCTTTCCTTCACTCCTGCTCTTCTTCTGCTGCTTGTCAAGTTCATAAGCTCTCAATTTTCCATATACTGCCTCTAATGAAATCTCATCCAGATCATTAGCTTCCTCAATTGCAGATATCTTCTCATTGTAGAAATCAGGCAAAGCTTTCATGAACTTTGTATTCATGTCCTCCAAGTCATAATATTTACCATGCATGGCCATCTCATTGATGAGTTTTGTAAACCTATCAAAGGTATCAGTAAGTGACTCACCAGACTTGGATTCAAAGTACTCATACTGTTGTATAAGTAATGTCCTCATATTCTTCCTGACAGGCTTAGTTCCTTCACAGTGAACCTTAAGATTGTCTCATATATCCTTAGCAGTTTTACAAGAGAGAACATAGTTAGTGAGAACAGAATCAAGACTGTTGAATAATATGTTTCTCACTTTAGCATCTTTGAGAACATTCTCCTTGTCCTTATCTGACCATTCAGATTTTGGCTTCTCTGCTGTATGTTCTGGAACAACCACACCATCAACAGTTGCTTGTCCAACGACCTTTGTTGGAACAAAAGGTCCATCTCTGATTCTGTCAAGATAATCAGGATCTGTTGCTTCCAGATGATGCAACATCTTTACTTCCCATAGAGTATATTCGTTTCTCTTGAGCATAGGAATTTTAGTATTCCCATCCTTGTAACCAGACATGATTGCAGATCTTTATGATTATTCGAAATCAACCTGCTCTGATACCAATTGTTAACTCGAATAACTTGTAGAAGGGGGGTTGAATACAAGTTATATAATCGTGTCTGATTTTTGCTTGATTATATGAACAAGAATAAACGAATGAATCAAACTCTTGTTTGTATTAATAAGATCAAATACAAACTCTACCAAAGGTGTACAATACCTTTAGCAGCTGCTGACAATACAAATATCTCTCTGTTTGTTTCGAACTCTCGAATACAAACTGTTAGATATAATTGATGTGATTTAATGTCAGTGTTTAAGTGTTTCAGGTAAAGAGAGTTTAACTTGTTATTGAAAGCAGTTGTAACAGAGTTTGAGTATACGCTGATTGCTGGAAGCGCAAACGCTGACAGAGGAAAGCGTAAACACTGATAGCTGAATACATGGAAGCGCAAACGCTGTTAGCGTGGAGAGAACAGAGTTTGCTAAAGTCTGTCTACTGGAAGCGTCTACAAGTCAACAGAGTTTGAAGATTAATTTAATATTAATATGGAAGCGATATCTTTGAAGATTGGATAGCTGTCAAAGAGATCGAGTTGACTTAGAAGACGTGTAGCAATCGTAATTGATATCAATTGTATAGCTTAATTTTAGGAGAATCAATTTACGATTGTACGTAGCTGTATATCTTATAAATACAGTTAGGTTAACCCTAGAAGGGTATCCATCGTGAACGAATATCATTCTTGTAACCTAAGCAGCTCTCTGTGATACTTTACATCACCGAGAGTGGAATTATTAATTCCAAACAGTTTTAAAGAGTTAAAACGTGTGTTCTTGTTACTTATTTTATACAATTCTTGATTATATATTGTGTATTCGACCTAACAAGTGGTATCAGAGCGGTATCTGTTACTTTATTACAGTTAAAGATCCAAACACAATAGTAATCAATGGCAGAGATACCTCCACCATCTGAAAAAGCCCCTACTACTGTAAGTAGGTATGAAACAATTAGGGTTCCTATCCTGAGGCCGTTAGAGTATGCAATTTGGAAGGTGAAGATGACCATGTTTCTGGAGGCTACAGATCCAGAATATCTGGACAGAATTTATGAAGGTCCTCACAAACCTACAAAGTTATCTGCTGCTGCTGCTGGTGAGGAACCAAAAGTCATACCAAAAGAGAAGAAAGATCTATCTGCTGAGGATCTTTCATCTATTGCAAAGGATGCGAAGGTAAGGCATTTACTTCACAGTGCATTAGACAATGTTATGTCTAATAAAGTGATAAACTGTACAACTGCAAAGGAGATATGGGATGCACTTGAGGTTAGATGTCAAGGAACACCTGCAATTAAGAAGAACAGAAGAAACATACTCACACAGGAGTATGAGCATTTTGAGGCAAAACCTGATGAGACCATGACAGAAACATTTGACAGATTCTGTAAACTGCTCAATGATTTGTCATTGGTGAATAAAGAGTATGATTTGGAAGATTCAAATCTCAAATTTCTTCTCTCTCTACCTGAAAAGTGGGATGTGAAAACGACCACTATTAGAGATAATTATGAACTTGGTGAAACAGAGATTGATGAAATTTATGGTTTGCTCAAAACCCATGAATTGGAATTGGAGCAGAGAAACAAAAGATCTAGTAGAAAGTCAAAGTCTGTTGCTCTCAAGGTTGAGGAGAAATCATCAAAGAAGGAGGCATCAAGGAGAAAGGCAAAAGGGAAAGCCTTAGTCATCCATTCAGAGAATGAGTCATCAAACACTGATGTTGACTCAAACACAGATGATTCATCTGATTCTGAAGATGATGAAGAAATGATGCAAATGGCTGCATTGATGGTAAAGACCTTCAAGAAGATGGGATACAAGAACTTCAAGAAGGGAAAGAGATTCTCCAAGGACTACTCAAAGTTTGATAAGAAGAATTTCAAGAAATCTGAAGGAAAGGACTTCAAATCTGGAAAGAAAGACAAGTCTGAAATTCAATGCTACAAGTGTAAGGAGATGGGTCACTATGCTCCTGAGTGCAAAAAGGGTAAAACTGAAAAAGCACTCTACACCAAAGGCAGAGATTGGGCAGACACTTCAGATTCAGATGAGGAAGTCAACTATGCTCTCATGGCTACTACTCAGACTGAAAATGATGATCTTAAGGTACCTCCAACAACCTATGCTTATAATACTGATAATATAACTGAATTGAGAATTTATCTTAAAGCATTGCATATCAGTTATAGGGATCAGACATTAGAAAATGAGAGGATAAAGTCTGAGTGTTCTCAACTCAAAGAAAGAAATAAACTTGTTGAGGAACAGCTAGAGAACATGAATAAAATTCAAAAAGAGAGAGATGATGCAGTGTTTATTGAACAGGAGTTGCTAGGTAAGTATAAGCAACTAGAATCAGAATTGGAGGATAGTAAACACATCATTAAAACTTGGACACACTCTGGTAAAGACACTCAAGAAGTGTTTCAGTCAGATACAGTAGGTCTAGGTTACTCTGTAGGAGATGAACTTAGATTTGAAAATAAGGTAAAAGTAAGACCATATTGTTCATCTGAGGGTAATGTCATGGGAACAGGTGGACCTAAGACTGAAGCACAGAAAAAGGCTGTTAAAGAGTCATATGCTAAAACTTTTGTTAAAGAGGCTAACATTGGCTTAATGACAGATAAACAACTCAAGCATAAGCTTAAGGAGATAAAATCTGTAAACAAACAGAGTATGCCTAAGAAAAACAGAAATGGAAAGGTAGGCATAACCTCAGGAATTAAGCCAATGCTTGCTTCATTAGCTCCCAGGAAAACATGCTTTAATTGTGGTAGCACTAATCATCTTGCTAGTTTCTGCAGTAAGAATAAGAACATTAATTCTTTGCCTTCTAAAACTGCAGTAAAGAGTGATTATGTGAGAACTAGACCACAGACTTTATGCAAACACTGTGGAAGTACTTGGCATTCTATTTACACTTGCAGAGATTATCATGCTATTTATTATAATTACTATGAACCCAAGCCAAATTTGAAGTGGGTTAAAGTAAACTCTGCAAATGAAAATTCTGAAAAAGTTAGCTTAAACTCTGTTAATTTGAATTCCGCTGCAAAAGCTAACAGAATTAAGAAAGCCAAAGGATCCAAGCAAGTCTGGATCCTTAAAACTAATAATCAGTGATTGTTTGTGATTGCAGGGCACCAGGGTCAGTACCCTAGTCGTGGACAGTGGATGTTCAGGACACATGACAGGAAATAAAGCCCTGCTATCAGAGTATGAGGAGAAAGCTGGCCCAGAAGTTTCCTATGGAGATGGCAACATAGGACATACACTGGGATATGGCAACATTAATCTTGGAAATGTCATCATCACAAATGTAGCTCTGGTTCCAGGACTCAAGCATGATTTGCTATCTGTGAGTCAAATCTGTGACAGAGGATATCATGTAGATTTTCAGCTTGAATATTGTCAAGTGATCAGCAAATCTACAGGGAAAGTTGCTCTAGTTGGAAACAGACACAACAACATCTATGAAATCAAATTGTCAACAAACACTGATGGCAAAGCAGTGTGTCTGTCTACAAGGATGTCCAGTGAAGAGAGTTGGAAATGGCACAAGAAACTCTCTCATTTGAATCTGAACAATATCAATGAGCTCATAAAGAATGATCTTGCAAGAGGACTACCAAAGTCATTATTGAATGTAGAAGGCCTGTGTGATTCTTGTCAAAAGGCCAAACAGAGAAAAACCTCTTTCAAGAGCAAATCTGAGTCTTCAATTGTTGATCCTTATCATCTCCTACATGTTGATCTTTTTGGACCAGTAAATGTCATGTCACTTGGAAAGAAGAAATATGCTCTAGTCATTGTTGATGAATACACCAGATACACATGGGTGTATTTTCTAGCAAAGAAAGATGAAACTGCTTTAACACTGACAGAACATATATTGCAACTGGACAAAGAGTCAGAGAATCAAGTGAAGATAATCAGAAGTGACAATGGAACTGAATTCAGGAATTCATCAATGGAAGAATTTTGCAAGAGTAAAGGAATTAAACAAGAGTTTTCTGCACCTGGTACTCCACAACAAAATGGTGTAGTGGAGAGGAAGAACAGAACTTTGATAGAAGCTGCCAGAACCATGCTAGATGAAGCAAAATTGCCAACATATTTCTGGGCAGAGGCAGTTCAAACTGCTTGTTTTACTCAAAATGCAACTCTGATCAACAAGCAAGGTAAAACACCATATGAAATGGTGAAGAAGAAAAAGCCAAATCTAAAATATTTTCATATTTTTGGATGCAAGTGCTTTGTGTTGAAGACTCATCCTGAACAGTTGACCAAATTTGACCTAAAGGCAGATGAAGGAATTTTTGTTGGCTATCCACTGTCAACTAAAGCTTTCAGAGTCTATAATCTGAGAACAAGAGTGATCATGGAGTCTATTCATGTGTCATTTGATGACAAGAAAATAACTGGACTTGAAGATGTTACTGAGCATGATCAACTGCGCTTTGAAAATGAAGACTTATTAAACTCGGATGATACAGATCTGACAAACACTGATGAGGTCAATTCTGAACCTCTACTGGTAAACACTGAAGAAACTATTCAGTCAGAAACAAGGGAAGAACCAGTTGAGGGGGAGCATGAAGAATCACATCAAAGTGATAAGTCAAACACTGAAAGTGACTCAATTGATGATTCTGAATCAAACTCTGTTGATTCAAACTCTGATCATTCAAATTCTGAGCAGTCACATTCAGGGGGAGCATCTGAAAATGAAGAAAGACATCAAGAAAATCAGGAGAGCATGGATCAAGGGGGAGGATCACATGATGACAGAAGCAATCTGCCTTCTGCAAGAAAATGGACTAAGTCACATACACCTGATTTAATTATTGGTGATCCAGATGCAAGAGTTAGGACAAGAAGTGCAACAACAAATGAATGTCTGTTTCATGCATTCTTGTCACAAACTGAGCCAAAGAAAGTGGAAGAAGCTCTTAAAGATGCTGACTGGATAACAGCAATGCAAGAAGAGCTAAATGAATTTGAAAGAAATGAGGTGTGGACCCTTGTACCAAGGCCAAAGAACAGATCTATTATTGGTACTAAATGGGTTTTCAGAAATAAAACTGACAGTGATGGTGTGATCACAAGGAACAAAGCAAGACTGGTAGCTAAAGGCTATTCACAGCAGGAAGGAATAGATTATGATGAGACTTTTGCACCAGTTGCCAGGTTGGAGGCAATAAGGATGTTTCTTGCCTATGCTTCTCACAAGAAATTCAAGGTTTTTCAAATGGATGTGAAAAGTGCTTTTCTGAATGGAAAACTTGAAGAAGAAGTTTTTGTTGAACAACCACCTGGTTTTGTAGATCCAAAATATCCAGATCATGTCTACAGGTTAGACAAGGCACTCTATGGACTTAAACAGGCACCTAGGGCATGGTATGAAACACTTGCTAAATTTCTGCTAGAAAGTGGGTTTCACAGAGGTACTATTGACAAAACTCTGTTTTACTTTCAATCTGGTAATGACCTGCTCTTAGTACAGATATATGTAGATGATATCATTTTTGGATCTACTAATGATAAACTCTGTAAGAAATTTGCCAAGCTCATGCAGTCAAGATATCAAATGAGTATGATGGGAGAGTTAAGCTACTTTCTAGGCTTACAGGTGAAGCAAACAGATGATGGAATTTTCATTAATCAAGCAAAATATACCAGAAATCTACTCAAGAAATTTGGCATGCTTGACTGTTCATCTGCAACAACTCCCATGGCAACTGCAACAAAACTGGACAAAGATACAGGTTCATCAGTGGATATGACAAGCTACAGAGGGATGATTGGTTCTCTACTTTATTTAACAGCTAGTAGACCTGATATCATGTATGCCACCTGTCTTTGTGCAAGATTTCAGGCAGATCCAAGAGAACCACATTTAACAGCTGTGAAGAGGATTTTCAAATATCTCAAGGGAACTGCAACTTTAGGACTGTGGTACCCAAGAGAATCAGATTTTAAGCTACTTGGTTACTCTGATGCAGATTTTGCTGGATGTAAGATTGACAGAAAAAGCACAAGTGGAAGTTGTCAATTTCTTGGTGACAGACTAGTATCTTGGTACAGTAAGAAACAGAAGTCAATATCTACATCTACAGCTGAAGCAGAGTATATTGCTGCTGGTAGTTGCTGTGCACAGATTCTATGGATGAAGAATCAACTGCTGGATTATGGATTAAGGTATTCCAAGATACCTATTTTCTGTGATAATCAAAGTGCTATTGCAATGACAGGTAATCCAGTACAACACTCAATGACCAAGCACATCAGCATAAGGTATCACTTTATCAGAGAGCATGTAGAGGAAGGCAATATTGAGCTTCACTTTGTGCCTACAGATCAACAACTAGCAGATGTTTTCACAAAGCCTCTAAGTGAAGCAACATTTACAAGACTGGTCAATGAACTAGGGATGGTATCTGGTTTTGACTAAACATGTTGGTTAGACTCAAACTCTTTCAAATAAAATGTGTTGCTCATGTCTCTGTAAATTACTATAGTGCTATGTGAACCTTATTAATTAAACTCTGTTAGCATGATTGTTGGTCATACACTGTTAATACGTTTGTTAAACTCTGTGAATTCTGAGTTGATTTTTTGTCTGAATGAAGATACCGATGAAGAAAAATGTATAGAGCATGATTTTCAGTGATAAATCAATATTCTTTTTGAGTCACTGTAATCTAATCAGAAATTGCACAGTAAGTTAACACAGCATGATACTGTTTCATATTTAGAGCATCTATTAGTTTATTAGATCCTAAACTCTGAATCTATGAATACAGTATGCATTGCCTCTCATGAATAATACTGATATTGATGAACTCTAAACTCTGATTAGTGACACTCTGTTTCCAAGCTATACTTGATTCTTGATGATTCTGTGTTTGCACTTGTGAAAATTTTAAAACTTGAGATGTGTCATTGATGATTTTGGTGAGAAACAGTTCATGTCTGTACCCTGTGAGATTTTGAGCCAAATCAGTGATTGATACATTTTATATCAATCAGAGTTTATTGTTGTGCGATATTCATCAGTAAGTATGTTGCTCTAGAACTTGCATTAAACCATTTTGGGACTACGTGATATATGTGTGCATGAAGATGATAAAGGCATTAGGATTAACCATTTTTCTTCAAACACTGTTCACAACATCTTTGAACACTGTTCATAAACTCTGTTCATAAACATGACCCGTAGTAAACCCTTTTGAGCCTAATTAACTGCTCATTTTCTTGAATACTGAAGTATTAAGAGCAGTTATCTTCTTTTGTTAAATCTGATTCAAACAGGTGAGTATTTCTCAAGAAAAGATATCTTACTCAGTATATATATATATGTCAATAATAATAATAAAAAAAAAAAAAAAAAATAAAAAAAATAAATAAATAAATAAAAAAATGTATATATACTGATCATCTTGTACAAAAATGTACTAACCATTTGACTGAACATTTTGATCAAATAAATTGTTCAGTTCGAAATTCTCATTCGAAAACATCTCTTCTCATCTGTTTGATTTCACTCAATTACAACCCTGAACAAAGTCCTTTTGATTTGTGCATATATGTAATCGAGGTGGTATAAATTTGGTGGACATTCAAGCTTATGGTAGTATCTGCTTTTACTGATTGAATCTGAGAGTAAACACTTCACCTAAACACTTGTGTGATGTGAGAGTTTGTGAGAAAATCCTTGACATGTAACTCACTGAATGATGCTATGATGTTTATCTCCTGATCTTTTTGTCTTTAATGACTGTGTGCTTATGTGGATAATCATGATCATAAACTGGAACAGAGATATTCAGATTTCTGTAATTAAGGAACTACAGAGTTTAGCATTCATCATATACTCTGTGTTTAATATGAGAGTTTGTGCATTCAGTGTTTATTGTTTTGATTTATGGATTCTATGAAATATTAGATGCTATAAAAATTGATTTGGTAAACTCTGCTACTCACACACGAAAATCACGACTGTGCGTTTTTGAAAGGGTTTTTGTGATAAAGATTGAAAATTGGACAAACACTGATTGATTGTGCTACATACTCTAAGGTATATTTTCATTAAGATAATTTGAAAATTTTGGAGTAAATGGAGTAGTTGACAACTGTTAATTAGTGTCATTAGTGGTAACGTGTCTTGAAAAATGGAACGACAGCGGTAATAATGGCTTTTACTGCGCCTGTCTTAAGTGAACCGTTGCATGTGTGACACCTGTCCCACTAACTCATCATTATGTCTACCTTTTACACTTTTCAAGGGAACAGTTGCGTGTTTTCAAGTAAAAACGTTTGAGTTTAGTTTTTAACTATAACTCAAATTACTTTTTGTCACAATCATTTTTATCCACACGTATTCACTTTACCAAAACAGAGAACCTCTTTGTTTTTCACCTTGGCATTTTCACAAACACCTTTCTTGCAAAACATTTTCACAGTTGATTCTTACTTATTTCTTGATTCAATGGCAACTAAACCTTTCACTGTCTTTGGTCTACGTTTTGTGCCTAACAACTATGCAGCTTTACTTGAGAATGACCGGGCACCAGAGCCGTTTCATCTTATGCAAAATTTTCTTCGAGATTCTGAAATTGGGCAAGCGCTGGTTGAACCGGCTACTCTATCTGCTTCCCAAGTCGTTAATTTCTGGCAAAACTCAAGATATATTGAAGGAGGAGAGACTGGAACTCCGTCTATCATCTTCTCTCATGAAGAACAAGAGTTTGTGATTACTCCACAAACTGTTCGCGATGTCATGGATTTTGACACACATACCTCATATGCTGTTGTTTCTGAGCAAAATCTGAGGGAAATGCTCACAGAAATTGGGTACATGGAATCACTTGCCAAGCTGGGCAGTGTAAGGCGACCAAACTTGCGAAAAGAGTGGAATTTTTTCTTTGATTGCATTACAAGGACATTCCAGAAGAAGGTAACCAACTGGGATGCTATTCCAATGGACAGTCTACAAATTGGGTATTCTCTACTTTATGGTAGTAATTTTGATTTTGGTAGATATGTTTTGATGAATTTGGGTGATAAGTTGTCAGAGTCTACTACAGTTTACTTTGCTAGATTTTGTCAACTTCTATTCAATGCATGTGTTCCTGGTTTGACTGTTGATGAAGCTGATGAAATTCAACCTTTTAGAGTCACTAAAAGAATATTTTCTGATATGTCTAACAAAGATGTTGGAAAAGACTTGCCTCCCTTAGCATTGCCGCTTGCTTTGCAAAATTTTGTCAATCAGCCACAAGACTCTGATACACATCAACCAGAACAACCAGAACCACAGCCTATGCCTGAACCTTTAGCCACTGATCGTACACAAAACATACCATCTCAACCTACTCAAACACCTGAACCCACACCAACAACCACTGAACAACCCATATCACCTCCAACACAAACAGAACCTCAAACCAAACCTGACCAAATGAACACTGAACCAACAAACCCTGTCTCTACTACTCATCCACAACCACCTTCAAAGCCAAAAAGGAAGAAACATACTGCAATCAACACTGAACGTGCTAAGGCTAAACAGTCAACTCCAAAGGCTGTTTATTCTAGAAGATTCATACAAAGGGCAAACAGACCTTCACCACCTTTGGTTGAGGAAAGTTCTAGTGAGAGTTCCAGTGAAGCTGCAGAACAGGTTGCGGTACCTCAAGCTAAGAGGAGGAAGCTTATTCTGACTGATTCTGATGATGAGCCTGTTGCAGAGGCTCAAGAGAAAATCTCATTTGATATTCCTACTGGTGAGCCAGAGGTTATCATAGAACCTGAAATCCCAGAATCAGGAGTCAAGGTTGCTGAACCAAAAGTTGATAAGGTTCAAGACAATGAAGATGCTAGAGATGTTTTATCTCCAATGGAAGAGTTTGCTGAAATTCCGATGTCTTTTAATCATGAAGCATCTACTCCACCACTCATGGAGGTTACAATGTCTATAGATACTGGTGTTGCTGATGGGCCAACTGTTGTTCTTGAAGACACTGTGGTTGCATCACACACTGAGTTGAACTCTGATGCCAATAATATTTCTGCTCATGGTGAGGAGGTTGATAAACCAGAGAAGGTTCTTTCTTCAGAGCAAACTCCAATTGATAAAGGAAAACAGGTTGCTCAAGAACCTATTTTTGCTCAAGAACAAATTGCTCAAGAACAAATTGCTGCTCCAGAACCCAGTCTTTCTGTTGCCTCTACTAGTGAATCAATGAGTGATTCTGTTGAAGCTAATAGTACAGGAGTTGACCAACCACAACATCAGCCAGATGGTCAGAAAACAGGTGAAAAACCAGATTTTGCTGGGCCTTCTAATAATGAAATTGATGATGGTTATTTGGCCAAGCAAACTGCTGAATGGTACAAGTCAGACTGTATTTTTCCTCCTGGAAGGGCAGAAAAGTTTCTTGAAGTCAATTCTAAAAAGATTACAAATCCAGAAATTTTCACTTGTTTGCAAGGCACAGTGATACAAATCAAAACTTTGAATAATAGATTTGATGACACTCAGAAATCTATTGTTGATCTTCGCACTGAAGTTGCTACTCATGAAGAGAAAGCTCAACTAGCTAATGCTAAACTCTTTCAACAATTTGCCAAAGCTCAATCTAATCTTAATGACAGACTGAGTACAGTTGAAAAGAATCAGACTTTACTGGCTGAGAAAGTTGATTCTATAGCAAATTCTCTTGAGTTAATCACCTCCATACTGATTCAAGACAGTGATGATGTCAAAAAGGGGGAGAGAGTTTCTAAAACCAAGTGTAAGAAAGATCAAACTCTGTCAAAGCAAGATAAAAATGATGATGAAGAAGCCAATGCTGATAAGGACTTAAGAAATGTGAATCTTAGACAAGGACATGGGAGGTCTTCAAGGTCAAAGCCGAATTTGGTGATAGATTCAAATGCTCAGAGTACTTCAGGATCAAAGCCAAAGGATTTGTTATTCTCTGACAATCCACAAACAGATGAAGAATTGGCTGCAAAACTTTTTCGAGAAAAGAATGCTGAAGCTACACTTGAGGATATTCAAGCTGAAGAGAAGTTGTTACAGAAAGAACATCTAAAAGCTGTGAAGTCCAAGAAAGTGAAGAAAGTTGTTAAAACTTCAAAGTCTGCAAAGCCTGTGATGAAAGGAATTGTAATTAAAGAAAAACTATCTGGTATTCAAGAAGAAGAAGAAGAAGATACTGGGAAGCTAGTTAGAAAGTCTTCTCTTGATGCTAAGTTGAAATTAAAAGAGAAAGTTGATGAAGAGAGCAAGGGCAAAATGATAGTTACAACCTCTGTTGCTACACAAGTTGTACAGACACAAAGTAAACCCTTACCTGGTTTTTCAAGGGCAAAGATTCCAGTGCAAGAACAAGCAGGAGTAACTGGTGAGTATCAACATAATAAATCTTGTTCAGGAAAGCCACCAGGGAGAAATACTTCTGGATTAGGTGCAACAAGAGATTTGAGATTTAGTAACAGTCCAAGAGATCCCTCTGCACTTGTATCTCTTGGTTCTGGTATTAATCAAGAAAATCTAGACAAGTTGGAATCAGTTCAGGTAGTTCATCAAAGGAGCTTAGATATTCACTTTCTACTATACTTTATGGCAGATGGGTCAGTGTATAGAGTGAATGAAGAAGCAATCAAGTTAAAATTATTTGAGGAACTTCAGTATGTCTTGCATATCTTCAGAGTTAGAAATCAAAGAACACAGATCATTGCTAATTCTATAAGGAAGCATATGCTGAAAGCTAAAGCTGCTACAGGAACAAAGTCTGCTGAAAAGTATGTTCCAAAATACAGAGACTGGAATGGAAATCTGATTGAAATGCAGAAGGGAACTACAAGGTTGAAGACTGATCTTGGAATTACAGTTCTTGATTTCAATGTAAAGTCTGAAGAATTAAAGTACATCAGATTGGGAAATGAAATGAGGAGGAACAAGATCTATGATCTCAGGGCTGCTATTTTTCAAACGGATGAAAGTGATCCAGAGTTAAGAGAGATCAAGCAAGCTATGGAAATTGAACTTGAAAATGCTGAAAGGAGATTGTTGATTGATTATCTCAGAACAACTCCAGATCTTGAGGAGGTTAGGTAGACAGAATTTGTAAGTATTTCGAATTTTCTGTAAATTTTGCTAAGTCAAGTTTAAACTCTGATTATATGTTAAACACTGTGTTTTTATTTGTTAGTTTTGACATCATCAATTATTATGAACTTGTACATTTTTCTAATGAACAAGTTGGGGGAGATTGTTAGATATAATTGATGTGATTTAATGTCAGTGTTTAAGTGTTTCAGGTAAAGAGAGTTTAACTTGTTATTGAAAGCAGTTGTAACAGAGTTTGAGTATACGCTGATTGCTGGAAGCGCAAACGCTGACAGAGGAAAGCGTAAACACTGATAGCTGAATACATGGAAGCGCAAACGCTGTTAGCGTGGAGAGAACAGAGTTTGCTAAAGTCTGTCTACTGGAAGCGTCTACAAGTCAACAGAGTTTGAAGATTAATTTAATATTAATATGGAAGCGATATCTTTGAAGATTGGATAGCTGTCAAAGAGATCGAGTTGACTTAGAAGACGTGTAGCAATCGTAATTGATATCAATTGTATAGCTTAATTTTAGGAGAATCAATTTACGATTGTACGTAGCTGTATATCTTATAAATACAGTTAGGTTAACCCTAGAAGGGTATCCATCGTGAACGAATATCATTCTTGTAACCTAAGCAGCTCTCTGTGATACTTTACATCACCGAGAGTGGAATTATTAATTCCAAACAGTTTTAAAGAGTTAAAACGTGTGTTCTTGTTACTTATTTTATACAATTCTTGATTATATATTGTGTATTCGACCTAACACAAACCTTATACAGAGCTACGCACATTCACAACACACGCTCTTTACAATGATATTGAGAGAGTATTTATAATGCTACCTATCAACTAATAACAGAAAGATATAATCCATACATGACAATGTTCTGCCTTCTAGTCGATAGTTTCCTTCAATAGAAAACTCTTTCCTTCATAATGTCTTCTTGCTTGTTCTTCAAACAACGATCCTGTTTTATATCACTTGCCAGTTTCTGTAGTATCTATAATGACATCATCAGTAACATGACTGATATCAGGATCTGTACACTGCATCAGTATCTGATCAACCATCAGTATTGGACCGTCATCAGGATTTGCTCTCTGTTCCTGACATGTAGTCTCCGATACACTGTTCATTCCTGACTAAACTATACAGATAACTGTTTTACACATAAAACCTATATACAGTGCTAAATCCTTTATAAGATCAGGATTACAAGAAGTATAATGTGTAAATTCTATTCTTAACATCACAACTTATGAATTATTCCTAACAGTATTGGTGATGCTGGAGACAATTGGTTGTCTAGACGTACGTTCTGCAATCATTTATGCACATGTTTCTCAGTACTGATTCGTATGGAATTAGCACGACCGGGTGATCAAATTCTTGGGGGTGGGGGTTCAGTTTGAGGTGCATTTAGGAATGCAATAATGTATGATTAGAAGTTATGTTTTTACAGGGTTGGATATAAATCATGCAGAAGTTTTAAGCCCAAATCGAGTGTGGAAATACCTGATTGATGTTCGAAGGTGGCTGGAAGCGGGTGTTTGGCTGCTGGGTGGTGAATTACCGGATATAAATTAGCCTGGACGCTTTCATTTCCGTAGAGAAGCCTGCTAGCTGAAAAGCTGATTGTTGTCAATAATTGGCATGCACGTTTCAAGTTTTCCGAAAAAGAAGTCAATTCATTATGAACGAAGCAGTGGCTATACCATTGAATGGTGTAAGTTCAATTACACACGGAAGATTCATTAACTGTGCTAGATTTTGTGCGTAAATTTGCATAAGTGCTCGATATAGTTGGGGATCTTGACTGTCCTTCTTGATCCTTTTAGCAAGCATAGTAATTTTTCGCTTGATCCTAGCATGCTTGGCTATTTTTTTGGAAAGCAAGGATGAGAGAATACTCTTACTATGACTGGAAGGTTCCCCTATTTGGCGCTTTAGGCGAATCTTGAGAGTCCTTTGATGCCTTGCAAGTGTAGATAGGCAGCGTTGCAAACATGTGCTTTGCATGGAGAGAGCTCCTGAATGGCCATAATTTTGGGTAGCAGGATGAAGCTTGTCCCTTTTGCCTGCAATAAAATGTTAATTGTGTAGGTTAGATGCACTGTATATGTAGGTACTTATGTAGGTAGGTAATTTGTTACAGCAATCATATTAAGAAGTTGGAACCCAGCATTTTCGAATGCTCTAAACCTTCAACTCAGTGATGCTGAAATTACTTTCATGTGAATTTAACCTTACCGTTAACCATTACTGATGTCTTCTATGTATAAGTGAAAACAGATTCAGCCTTGCAACATGCTTGTAGTCGACTGTAAACCTTGGGCAGTGAGATACCTGGAAGAGATTCGAAGTAAAGAATAAAGCGAGGACAAATGAGATTAATGCATAGGAAATGTGCTTGTAACTATTGTTTGGCACAATTGACATAATTTGTCACGTAGTTTCCTAATATCTGGATCTATCTAACTGAGTGTGTCAAAGGTGTAAAACTACATACAGGAAACTGTTTAATTAAATCATGTAGCTTTGTGACCAAACTTTGTTGCCATTTTTCTAAACCGTTGGGTGGTAAACGGTGGCTTTTCTATGGAAGGATGAAGTGATAATAGTTACTGGATGCAATACACCTGTCCTGAACCTGAAGTTTACACAGACAACACCAATAACTTAAGAGAGGTAGGTAAACAGCCTTCTATTAATTAGAGTTATATGTATAGCACCAAAGGCCAAAATAATAATGCCTTTTTTGGTTTTCTTATTACTCCAGTAGAATTAGTACCTAATTTTTAATTATTTTTTGGAATTCAATGTATTTTTTTGGCATTTTTTTATAAACTAATTGTTTTTTCCTTTTCCTCTTTCTTTTTTATGAAATCTCAACATAATTTTTGTTTATTAGAATTCCATGGTAGCCTACAAAAATAATATAATAATAATATATAATATTATTATATGATAATATAATAATATATATTATTTGAAAAGGTAAATGTTATAATAATATATAATATTTGAAGCAAATATTTTTTGTTGGTAGAATAGGTATTAATTTTTCAATATTCTTTTTTATGAAATCTCAACATAATTTTTTAATATTTTATAGTAATCCTTTTTATGTGCAAAGGGAAAATGTAAACAGCCTTCTATTAATTAGAGTTATATGTATAGCACCAAAGGCCAAAATAATAATGCCTTTTTTGGTTTTCTTATTAGTAGAATTAGTACTTAATTTTTAATTATTTTTTGGAATTAAGGCTCCAAATGTATTTTTTGGCATTTTTTTTAGAGAAATTGACAAATTTACGTTCTTTTTACGTTTTATTTGCAATAATACGGACCCGTCTAATTAATTTCACTTTAACGTTTCTTGTATTCTTAAATTGCATAAATACGTTCATTCAATTTAGTTGTCTGTTTCCTTCGTATTACTGAATTCTTTAAGCTCAATTCTTATCCAGTTTTGATTATTTCTTTCTTTACATCTCTATTTCACCTTCTTCACCATTAATCTCTCAATCTCATCATTAATTTCTCTTTCTTTCTCCACTTCTGTTTCCCTTCTTCCTCTCTCCCATCTCTACTATCTCCGATCTATTTCTTTTTAATACGATTCACCATCAAGAGATGGAAGATCCTTTACTATGTGATTGTAATTAACGGTTTGGGATCGGAGTTTTGAATCCGACGTATGGTGGTTGAACGGCAGAAATCGCCGTCGGGAATTTTTGTAAAATTAGTTGTAATTGTTGATGTTTGGGGGTTGATTGTTGATGTTTGGGGTTGTGAAATTGTTTGTAATTTGTGGTGGTGGCGGCGACCGGCTATGGAGGTGGGAATCGTAAAGGTGGCGGTGGCGATGGCTATAGAGGTGGGCGTCTCTTCTTTGAGGTGAAATGACTGCAATTTAGAGCACAATGCTGACTTGATATTAGGTGGTAATCCATGATATAAAGCATCCCTTGTATTTAATGGAATGAAACCTGGTCTGGCCACCTAAATATTTAGACAAATAACTTGATCATTTAACATAGCCAAATAAAATAAAATATAGCCGTTGCTAAAGATAACATATAAGAATTAAACTGATACCTTTAATTGGGCTTCAGATTGTTGTGGTTACATTTGTGGTTACTGGCCCCGCAGGGGCACCATTTTAACTACAACGTGTTATGCAACCAGTTGTAACGTGCTAAGTAACTCAATACAAATTTAAAATTTTAAGTTGATTTTGGTTGTCTCGTGAATTTTTTTTTTTTACTAATTGCAGTTGCAGTTGCAAATAGGATTGCAAGGCCATAATTCTCTATTTATAACAGTTGCAACTGAATGCAACTACATGCAAATGAATGCAACCACATATGTAACTGAATGTAACTGAAAAATAAAAGTTAAATTTTCATTTTTTTAATAAAAATTAATAAGTACCTTTATATGTAACCACATATTTTTTAAATTTTTTATATGATTCTGAGTACTTTTACTTATAAAGGTACTCAGAATCATAAAGGTACTATTCAATTTTTTTTTAAAAGTGGGATGATTTTGGTGGATTTGGGTTGCAAGGCCCCGCCAGGGGCCATATTCAACTGAATGCAACCACATTCAACTGAATGCAACCACATTCAACCAAATGCAATCCCACATGCAACTTTTTTTTAAGGTGGGATGATTTTGGTGGATTTGGGTTGCAAGGCCCCGCCATGGGCAATATTCAACCAAATGCAACCACATTCAACTTGTTGAAAGTGGTTGCATTCAGTTGAAAGTGGTTGCCCCTGCGGGGCCATGCAACCCAAATCCACCAAAATAGAATCCCACCTTAAAAAAAAAGTTGCATTCAGTTGCTGATTTGGGTTGCAAGGCCCCGCCAGGGGCAATATTCAACCAAATGCAACCCCACAAGCAACTTTTTTTTAAGGTGGGATGATTTTGGTGGATTTGGGTTGCAAGGCCCCGCCAGGGGCAATATTCAACCAAATGCAACCACATTCAACTTGTTGAAAGTGGTTGCATTCAGTTGAAAGTGGTTGCCCCTGCGGGGCCATGCAACCAAAATCCACCAAAATAGAATCCCACCTTAAAAAAAAGTTGCATTCAGTTGCTGATTTGGGTTGCAAGGCCCCGCAAGGGGCAATATTCAACCAAATGCAACCACATTCAACTTTTTTTTAAGGTGGGTGATTTTGGTGGATTTGGGTTGCAAGGCCCCGCCAGGGGCAATATTCAACCAAATGCCACATTCAACTTGTTGAAAGTGGTTGCATTCAGTTGAAAGCGGTTGCCCCTGCGGGGCCATGCAACCCAAATCCACCAAAATAGAATCCCACCTTAAAAAAAAAGTTGCATTCAGTTGCTGATTTGGGTTGCAAGGCCCCGCCAGGGGCAATATTCAACCAAATGCAACCATATTCAACTTGTTGAAAGTGGTTGCCCCTGTGGGGCCATGCAACCCAAATCCACCAAAATAGAATCCCACCTTAAAAAAAAAAAGTTGCATTCAGTTGCTGATTTGGGTTGCAAGGCCCCGCCAGGGGCAATATTCAACCAAATGCAACCACATTCAACTTTTTTTAAGGTGGGTGATTTTGGTGGATTTGGGTTGCAAGGCCCCGCCAGGGGCAATATTCAACCAAATGCCACATTCAACTTGTTGAAAGTGGTTGCATTCAGTTGAAAGCGGTTGCCCCTGCGGGGCCATGCAACCCAAATCCACCAAAATAGAATCCCACCTTAAAAAAAAAGTTGCATTCAGTTGCTGATTTGGGTTGCAAGGCCCCGCCAGGGGCAATATTCAACCAAATGCAACCATATTCAACTTGTTGAAAGTGGTTGCCCCTGCGGGGCCATGCAACCCAAATCCACCAAAATAGAATCCCACCTTAAAAAAAAAGTTGCATTCAGTTGCTGATTTGGGTTGCAAGGCCCCGCCAGGGGCAATATTCAACCAAATGCAACCATATTCAACTTGTTGAAAGTGGTTGCCCCTGCGGGGCCATGCAACCCAAATCAGCAACTGAATGCAACTCTAATATATATATATATATATATCACTCTTATATAACAAACAATAAAGAACACTATAAAATCATTTATTCCAATAGATCCATTGGCCCCGCCAGGGGCCCCCAATACAAAAAGTTCTTATTTTTTTAGGCTCTATCCATCCAGCAAAAAAAAAAAAAAATTTTGAAAATTTTACTGTTCATGATGACGTCACTGATGACGTCATCGATGAACAGTAAATTTTTCAAATTTTTTTTTTTTTTTTTGCTGGATGGATAGAGCCTAAAAAAATAAGAACTTTTTGTATTGGGTGGCCCCGCCAGGGGCAATGGATCTATTAGATATGAGGTGTTCTTTGTTGTTCTTTATATAAGGTGTTCTTTATGGAGTCCAACCCTATATATATATATATATATATATATATATATATATATATATATATATATATATATTATATTAGAGTCCAAAAATGAGGTCGAAAATGGAAATTGAAAAATGGAACATGAAATCAGTAATTTAGTTGCATGTTCAGTTGAAAGTGGTTGCCCCTGCGGGGCCATGCAACCCAAATCCAAATCCACCAAAATAGCATCCCATCTTAAAAAAAAAAAAAAAAAGTACACAACTGGTGAAACAGGCGGCTGTGAAAGAGGAGGGAAGGAGGGGGTAGGGTTAGGGTTAGTATTTTTGCAATTTTGAAACTTAGTATAGTAAAATTGCAAATAGTTTAGTAAAATTGCAAATAGCTATTCTTAACAAAAGTAAATGTGCAAAAATTTACTTTTTCTTATTTATTTATGAAAAAAGCTCTTTTTTTATAAAGTAATTGTTTTTTCCTTTTCCTCTTTCTTTTTTATGAAATCTCAACATAATTTTTTTTATTAGAATTCCATGGTAGCCTACAAAAATAATATAATAATAATATATAACATTATTATTATATGATAATATAATAATATAATAATATATATTATTTGAAAATGTAAATGTTATAATAATATATAATATTTGAAGCAAATATTTTTTGTTGGTAGAATAGGTATTAATCTTTCAATATTCTTTTTTATGAAATCTCAACATAATTTTTTAATATTTTATAGTAATCCTTTTTATGTGCAAAGGGAAAATTTTATAGTATCCATCAAGGGCCTAAAGGGTTCTTTTTTTGGGTATTTTTTTCTTGAGTAAAATAATCATTTTTTGTTTTTTTATATAAAATCACAACTTAATTATTTTTATTAGAGTTCTATGGCTATAAACAACCAATCAATTTTTTGTTATAATGAGAAATAAAAATTAAGTTCCGTAGTGTGTTGGGTTAAAAAAATGTGCCAGCTTTTCGTGAACTTTTTTTGGAGTAAAATAATCATTTTTTGTTTTTTTATATGAAATCACAATATAATTATTTTTATTAGAGTACTATGGCTATAAACAACAAATAATTTTTTTGTTATAATGAGAAATAAAAATTAAGTTCCACGGTGTGTTGGGATTAAAATTTCCCAGCAACTTTTGATTATTACCAATGTTTGCATGGGACAACAATATTCAACAACTAAATGAAGCAAAGGTGGTTGGAAAATTAAGAAAATTTTAACAATTTATCTGAATCACGGGAAAAAGCATTGTTTGAACGAAAATGTCACAATGAAGTATATATTTGAGCAACCAAATTATGCCTGTGTAAAAACCCCAACTACTTTGATAGGGGTTCAATCTCCATACGTAAGCATGCTGGCAGATAAATGTGTAAATTATAAAGTAACAAACAGAAGGCACCCAGTGGAACTGAAAGTTGGAACTAAGTTAAAATAGCATATAGATAGAACAGCAGGTTCAGGTTACATATTGTTTTATTTTTGCCTGGGACTCGAAGTCTATTACAGGCTAATGTTAACAACCTGACCAAAAGCTAGTGCTTAAAAATGTAAAAGTAGTACTTAAGACGCTAGCATACCACATAAAGTGGAGTGGGAATTTGGCTAAGCTGCCACGTTGCTACCTCCAGCGAGGTCTTGGATAACAGGTGAAAGCTTCCTCTTGCGCTTATTGTCACTTTCCGGGGCATTCTCCTCACCAGCTGATGCCTCTACCAGATTAGCAGTAGCCTGGGAAATGAGAGTAGGTTAAATGTGCAGGTCGACATTTATTTTTCGAAGAGGTGCAAATTAGCGAGGCAGGAACTTTGCTTACCGCTGCAAGAGCATTCTTAGCATGAGCAGATTCCAACTCGCCCACAGGGGTATAAACCGCTGATACTCCATAGTCCTGCAGTCCATCAACTAAATTGTACTTGTTCAGCTTCAGCTTGAAGACAAGCTCTTTGCCCAAAAGTGGGTGTAGCTCAGCAGGAACAGAAGTATCCCCCGGAGGTATTTTATTGATCAGTTTTTTTGCTGAGACGTCTAGCAAGCGCTCAACAATAGAATTGAACAAAACCACAGTTGTGGTTCCAGTGCCATCCTCCACCTGAACATTAACGCGAAACCTAGAGGACAAAGGTAAGTCAGAAAATATCTATACATGTATTTAAAGTAAAAACGTGACCAACACTACAACATCTGGCGGCTTACAATGCTAAAGGCAAGTCTACCAGCTCGCCACAACCATTGCAGATATAAACCCCATCTCTTGGAATAGCCTTTCTGACACATGATTTGCATGAAACATAATACCATCCAGAGTGATCGTTTAAGGCAGTTATTGTGGCCTTCAAGGTTACAACATCAACCTGCAAGACCGTGTGATGTTAGGCTCAATGAGCCAGGTGGGAGTTATGTCACCAACCATAACTGTTTTGTTTAGGGCCCAGTATATATACCTTTAGCTCACCAGCACAGGTAGCATTCACCAGAGCCTCAACACTCATGCGATTAACGAACATCGCCTCCTCTGGAGTCAATTTCACAGCAGATGGGCCTTCAATAGCCACAACTTTAGGAGACAGGGCTGAAAATCTTTCCCTTATAGAGTTGACATGTTCAACATCCGGGTTAACATAAAGCCTGCTCTCGCTAGTTGTAGCGAAAGTCATAGCTCCTGCAAAACATAGTCGGCCATGAGATAGAGTTCATAAACATTCCCAATAAAACACTGAGCCAAGGCACTGCCAAATGTTGTTTCCTTTTTGCCAAGCTGATTGTGTTTTTTTCTAATTTGGGTAAAAGTCTATACCTTGATAGGTCTTTACAGTAACAGAAGAGACAACAATGACATAGGGACCATCATCCTGAACAGTGTATAGTGTAGGATCAAATAGCTCTCCTAACTTTCCCCATAGAGTCACTGTACTTGTGACAGAACTAATACCACATCAAGTTATGGGAAAAAATATTAGCAACGGAAAATCTCATGGTCAAAAAAGTAGAACATTGCACAGAAGAAAGAACATTGCACAGAAGAACCATAATATGAGTTTAGCCTTGTAATATGATTTTAAAATGAAATTAGCAAGGGAGCCTATAAGTTTATATCACAAGCATGGATACTTCAAAGAAAACAAATAAGGAGAATGGTTTACAATGTAATAAAAAAGCACAAAATAGATTTGCTGGAGTTTTTTCATCATATATGGTCAAGTCTAGAAAGTATAAAGTGGATCAGTTATTGTACCTAGAAACATAATCATGTTCTATGGCGTTGTTCATTATTCCCAAGTGTTATAATTTTTTGTTTTTTGTGGCCATTTATGCAACCATGAGGTAGTGATCCATTATTCTTTTTCTTTAAAATACATCAGATTGAGGCACTACTAGAGGTAATTATCTGAGGTTATATGACAAAATCAGATCATATTCATCAAAATCTACGAATCTAACAATGACAACCAGTGAGGCTAAACTATTATAAAATCGAAAACCAAAAAGCATAAAAAACACATAAGATATATTAACGGTTTTATCAACAAATGGTTTCATAAAATGCAAAAGCATTAGGCAAAAAAAATATTGAATAATGTGGGCTCTTACTAATCAGTGAAAATTCTAATATCTCTTTTTCGGCGTCCAGCCCCAACAACTTCAATCTCCCCAAAGCCACAGAAACAACCTACAATATCTGCATATTCCAAACGTCGTAAATGGTTTTGTTTCAGCCTTGCACAATTTTATTACATACGTGTACATCAAGTCTTGCAAAAGATACCTGAGAGAGTACTGACATCATCGGCACGACTTCGGAGTGCAGCTTGATTAACAAATTGAAAGTCGTACCTCGGAATAGACGCAACATCCTCACCAAGCTCCTGAACACCAGTTGTTGCCAGGAAAAGGAGCCTCATATTGCTTGCAAGAGGCCGGTATGGATAAATATTGGTAGTAACCTTAACGTTCCGAAGGTTGTAGACCAGACCCTCGGTTAGAAGGCGTTTGAATCGAGGTACCAGATGCTTGCGCACAGCAGCATGCATCAGAATCTCCTGGAACCAACATATAATTACACAGTTAACACAAAAGAATCAACCGCTAAAGTAGGTATGTTAAAAAGCACCCACCTTCTCATCGATGAGAACCATGTCCATGCTAAGCAAGGTATTGTCCTTTGTACTGATAAAGTCCCACATCCTACAAATACGAACCCTTATTACCCAATCTTCTGCGTCACCCTTCAAATCGGAAAGATAGCTGTATGCCATAGCTGCACCGGAAGAAAAGAAGGCAATCAAGAGCAACCACATATTTAGACTATTAGCATATACAATACTTAACCCAGGGAAACATAAGCCAACAAACTAATTAACTAAAATCACCTAATGGACACAACAAAGAATCATATAGTATGATTAGAAAAACTCTAACCATCATGTAAAAGCAAGAACAGACCAATCCAGTAAAATTTTGAAATTAACATATTTATATCTGGGACAATCAGTGAACAAACAATGAAATCATGTAAAAGTAAGAACATACCAATCCACTAAAATTTTGAAATTAACATATCTATACCCGGAACAATCAGTGAACAAATTCAGAGCAAACAATGAAATGATGGAAAAGGAAGAACAATTAAGTTGGAGCGCACCTTTTTTAATAAAACAATTAAATCATGTAAAAGCAAGTACAGACCAAGCAAATAAAATTTGAAATTAACATATCTATACCCGGAACAATCAGTGAACAAATTCAGAGCAAACAATGAAATCATGTAAAAGGAAGAACAATTAAGTTGGAGCACACCTTTTTTAATAACTTGCTCCGTGGGATGATTCTGTGATCATTCACCATTGTCACTAGCCTTGAATATCTATATGCGAATCGATGAGCAGCCAATACGTTTTCGGTTACCAAAGTGTGTAACCGGCGAAGCTTTTGAGATCCATCATCTAAATAATTACAAGGGAGGCAAGAAGGCGCACAATATGAGCGAATTTATTACACAGACGAATCTATGTATGGCACAAAAATGGTAAAAAGTCTATAAAATGTAGGAAAAAGAGAATTGGGCATTAGGGGACTGAGATAACGCCACGTCATACGACCGAGTTTTTACTTTATATATATGTATAGATTTAAAAACGGGTTTTGGTCCACAACCACCGTGGGATGGAGCAGCCATCAGGAGGGTCCGCAACCTTTCAATGCGGAAGAAGGGTCCGCAACCTTTCAATGCGGCACAAGGGTCCGCAACCCTTCATTGCGGCAGTATTCTTGTGAAAATTAAATTAAAAATAGAAAAATAAGATAAAATTCGAATATAAATTCATAAAATTTCAAATATTAATACTCATTAATTCTGTGATTAATTTTACATTAGATTCACTAATTTTCTATTTTTTGAGATTTTTACATTAGATTAACTAATTTAGGAGTACGGGTCAAATCGATAGTTGACCACGACTTTTACCTTCCAAATTAATTTATTATTTTTTGAAATATTGGGAATATCACTAAATTAGACATATATTGATTTACGTGCGGTTGTATCGTCGATAAGTATTTTTTAAAAAATAGAAACAACAATCCGGGACAAAGCACTAGTTAGATGTACTGGTCAAATCGATAGTTCACTACCACTTTTACCATCCAAATAAACTTATTATTTTTTCAAAACTTGGGAATATCACTAAATTAGACATATATTGACATATGTGTGGTTGGATCGTCGATAAGTATTGTACATGGCATATAAGTAGTAAATTTCCTGAGAAGTTATCTAGTTTGTACACCAAATATCCGGAATTCAAAACGGATTTTAATGCATGTGTGTACAGGTCGTTGTCACCCACGGAATTTGAAGGTAGATGGGAGGAATTGGTCAAGAAGTACAAACTTGAGGATCATGTTTGGTTGAATGAAATGCATCGCATTAGACATCAATGGATTCGTGCTTACACAAAGTCGCATTTTGCCGCCGGTATGACCACTACCTCTAGAAGCGAATCAATGAATTCATTTTTTGATGAATATGTGCAAGCATCTACCGGTTTGAAAGAATTCATTGAGAATTCCCAAAAGGCTTTGGAGGCACAATATCTTAGGGAGGTTAAAAGTGACTACGAGAGCGAAGAAAGGGAAAGGAGACTAGTATTGCAATCATCCTTGGAAATTCATGCATCCGAAATTTACACGAAAGAGATGTTTAGGCGTTTTCAAAAGGAGCTTCTAAAAAGTACATCTTATGTCGTGACGAAAACTAAAGGTGGATGTCATTTGTTTAAAATGTTCGTGGTTGAGAAGTCTACCGTGCCGGAGGATCATAGAAGAAGCTATCGGTTGACGGCCCATATTGATGGAAAGATTGAATGTGTTTGTATGCAATTTGAACATTCCGGGATGATTTGTAAACACATGATCCGTTACCTAGACATGAAACAAAAAATACGTATACCGAATGATTACATCATGTCTAGGTGGACAAAAAATGGCAACAAAATTGCCGGACCTCTACCTTATACCCCTCCCATTCTTGGTAATGTTGGTGAATCACAAGCATCAAGGTATAGTGCATTGTGCAAATCATTTCAAAATTTAGGCGCTGTTGGTAGTTGTTCCGTCCCACGTTTCAACTACGTGATGAACTTGATTGAGCGAGATAGGTGTCACGTGGAAATTGCTTTTCCACAAGAAGATAAGACCGAAAAAATGAACGAGTCGTTTCCTCAAGAAGATTGGGATCATGATCCGATATTCGATCCTTCAATGTCACAAACTAAGGGACGAAAGAAAGCGGCAAGATATAAAAGTGGTATTGAAACGTCAACTTCAACAACCAAGCAACGAAAGTGCGAAAAATGTGGGTTGGTAGGAGCAAACCATGAAAGAAGAAATTGTCCTGGCAATTAGTTTCAATTGTATTCTGTAATATTTGAAACTATTTTTATTAATTATAATCTTAATTTTCAATGTAAGGTATTAATATGCAATCCATGCATTTGTACTAGTTTCAATTAGATTTTTTTCCAGTTTTTCGAATATTAGGAAAAACATATTTAAATTTGGGAAAAAAAATAATTTTTAATTTATCTCGGATTTTATATTTAACAATTGAAATAAATTGCAATTTTATCATTTTTCCAAATTTTAATATCAAGAAACAAAAAAAAATTAATGTGTCTATCTGCAACGCCTCATTGCGGCAGAGAGGAGCCCAGTAGCTTTTCTCTCTCCTCCCCTGTTTTCCCCTGTAACAGGGGAAAACAGGGGAGGAGAGAGAAAAGCTACTGGACTCCTCTAACAGGGGAAAACAGGGGAGGAGAGAGAAAAGCTACTGGACTCCTCTCTATAGCAATGAGGCGTTGCGGATAGCAGTAATTTTTTATTATTATTTATTTCCTGATATTAAAAATCGAAAAAAGCATAAATTATATTTTATTCCTAATAATTAATTTAAAATTCGAGAAAAATGGAAAAAATTATTTTTCCCAATTTTTTAAACTAAAATTCGAAAGAAACGATTAATTTAAAATATAAATTTATGTTTTTTTCGAATTTTAAAGCAATAATTATAAATAAATAATTTAAAATATTATTACTTAATAAAATATTGAAATATGAGCGGAATTCATTTCGCATTCATATATGAACGGTTGCTTAAACTTTCAGATGTGGCATTCCTGGCCGAGTGGTTTGTTGCGAATCGATACATCGAGGTTAAGCGTGCTTGGGCTAGAGCAATTTAGGATGGGTGACCCACTGAGAAGTTCTCTTTTTACATTTTTTTTAAAGTTTGCTTAAAAACAATCCTCTCTTTTCCAAAATATTCAATTTAAAAATCATATATGAATACTTAAATTTTATTTTAATCCAAATGTCCCAAGAAAAAATAATTTAGTAATTCAAAAAAATTATTATCTGATTTTTTTGAGCAACCTTAAAAAAAAAATCCCATTTTTCTCGAATTTTAAATTAATTATTAGGAATAAAATATAATTTATGCTTTTTCCGATTTTTAAATGCAAATTTGTTCAAGTTTTAAAATAAAATTTGGGAAAAAAATATTTTTTAATTTTTCTTTAATATTTGAAATAAATTGTAATATTATTGCACACCTCTAACTGACGACAAGCTGATGTCATGCTATTGTAGTACGCCGCGAGGAGTCATTGCGGCTGGATACGTACGACAAGTTGATGTCATGCTGTTGTCCGCGAGGAGTCATTGCGGATGGATACGTACGACAAGCTGATGTCATGCTGTTGTAATGCTGTTGTAGTATGCCGCAATGACTCATTGCGGCAGGATGCACCCACCAGTTTTACACAGTCTTCCATATGTTCAACTTACATTCCCAAAAATTCAAATGTTATTTTCAAGTTACATTAATTTTTTTTTTGAATTCCAATGTTGGAAAAATTTTACTTTATAATTTTTTCTCTATAAATACTCACACCCTCAACCTAAAATTTCATATTCTAATCTTCTTATCATTTTTCTCTCTAGCAACAAAGAGTAAATCATGGATTCTAAAAATGAGAAGAATGCTAGTTTAAAAGCAAAGTTGGTAGAAGCCAAGAGAGAAATCAAGCTTCTTGAAGATAAAGTTGTTGATTTGGAGGTAAAAGTCGAAGATCTCGAAGAAGCCTTGAAAGAGGCTAACATGGAGAATGCCTATTTGAGGAAATTGTACGGGCATGGAGATGAATATCCGTAGACGGAAGAAGAAGGAGGGCGAATCTCCGAAGAAATTTTTTTAAATAAAAATTGTATTTTGATGTTTTTCCCCCTCCAAAATTATTATCCCCCTCCAAAATTATTATTAATGAATTAAAATTTTCTTTTCATGTTTATTCTAAATATTTTTGTATTATCTCCAATTCAATTAAAAAATATATATTTTCAACATTTATGTTAAATTTTAAAATAAATTTTGGGGAAAAAATAATTCTGGGGCTAGAGCAATTTAGGATGGGTGATCCCCTGGGAAGTTCTCTTTTTCCATTTTTTATTTTTTTTAAGTTTGCTCAAAAAAATTAGATAATAATTTTTTGAATGGTAAATTATTTTTTCTTGGGACATTTGGATTAAAATAAAATTTAAGCATTCATATATGATTTTTAAATTGAATATTTTGGAAAAGAGAGGATTTTTTTAAGCAAACTTTAAAAAAATAAAAAATGTAAAAAGGGAACTTCCCAGGAGGTCACCCATCCTAAATTACTCTAGCCCAAGCACACTTAACTTCGATGTTTCAATTCACAACAAACCACTCGGCCAGGAATGCCACATCTGAAAGTTTAAGCAACCGTTCCTATATGAATGCGAAATGAATTCCGCTCATATTTCAATATTTTTTTAAGTAATAATATTTTAAATTATTTATTTATAATTATTGCTTTAAAATTCGAAAAAAAAAAATTTATATTTTAAATTAATCGTTTCTTTTGAATTTTAGTTTAAAAATTGGGAAAAATAATTTTTTCCATTTTTCTCAAATTTTAAATTAATTATTAGGAATAAAATATAATTTATGCTTTTTTTCGATTTTTAATATCAGGAAATAAATAATAATAAAAAATTACTGCTATCCGCAACGCCTCATTGCGGCATAGAGGAGTCCAGTAGCTTTTCTCTCTCGCAATGAGGCGTTGCGGATAGACACATTATTTTTTTTTGTTTCTTGATATTAAAATTTGGAAAAATGATAAAATTGCAATTTATTTCAATTGTTAAATATAAAACTTGAGATAAATTAAAAATTATTTTTTTCCCAAATTTAAATATGTTTTTCCTAATATTCGAAAAACTGGAAAAAAAATCTAATTGAACAAAACCTATCCGCAAGGAGTCATTGCGGATAGGTTTTAATTTTTTTTTTAAATGGTCTGCTTGTTTTTTCTTCTACCCAGTAAAAACAGACAGCAAAAAAAGCTGCAATAAGGAATCTGTTTTTACTGCTTTCCATCTACATTTTATAAAACCTGTTTTAACCACATAAACGCAAAATACCATATCAACCAATCCCAACCAATATAAATACAACAATACAACTACCTACTTTTAAAGCAAAATTAACAAAATAATAATACAATCAAATAAACATGATCAAAATTAACTAAAGTCCCAGCTGCCTCTGTTGTAACCCGGCAGTAGTCATTTTCCGTGCTTCCCCTTTAAAAAGCTCCCAAGCTATGCGATACCGGAAAGTCAAAACATCATGTACAGGGTGCCACATTGCATCTTTCAATGATATGCCGCCAAGTATAGCATCCATATACTTGCAAACGTACACGCCACAATCAGCGCCGCCTTGTTGCTTCGGTCGATCCGTAACGAACTTCACATCCATGAAACTGTCTTCAGCAAATCTCAAAGGTTCCAAGAAATGAAGCATGCACGGCAATAATTTTTCCTACAAATTTACCACAAAAAATTAGTAACTGCCTCAAGAAAGAAGAATGGTTTAAAAAACATTGCATAAGATTACCATGACATAAATCTCCTTGGCGTACACCTTTCGTAAGTCACAATAAGATCCATGCTCCCGGAGAGGATCAATTAAAAGCAATTTCATTCGTTCAAAGTCCACAACAAACAAAAACCAATGACCACCTGTGCATACGGGGAACATAGCAACATCACACAAGTTTATTGGTGGCCCAAAGTACTGGTCTTGGTAGGTAGTATAGAAATTTTCCTGCTCTTTTAACCGCTCCGGAGTTTTACAATTTGGATGCATCTGCAAAAAAAAGAAAATAAGTTATGAAATGCAAGAATTCTTGCAATTTCTATTATTCTATATTTCTTGCATTTTATAACCTTATTTCTATAATTTTGCATTTTAGACCTTATTTCTCTATTTCTTGCATTTTAGACCTTTATTTCTATAATTTTGCATTTTAGACCTTTATTTCTCTATTTCTTGCATTTTAGACCTTTATTTCTCTATTTTTGCATTTTAGACCTTATTTCTCTATTTCTTGCATTTTAGACCTTTATTTCCCTATTTCTTGCATTTTATAATCTTATTTCTATAATTTTGCATTTTAGACCTTTATTTCTCTATTTTTGCATTTTAGACCTTATTCTCTATTTCTTGCATTTTAGACCTTTATTTCCCTATTTCTTGCATTTTATAACCTTATTTCTATAATTTTGTATTTTAGACCTTTATTTCTCTATTTCTTGCATTTTAGACCTTTATTTCTCTAATTCTTGCATTTTAGACCTTTATTTATCTATTTCTTGCATTTTAGACCTTTATTTCTATAATTTTGCATTTAAGACCTTTATTTCTCTATTTCTTACATTTTAGACCTTTATTTCTCTATTTTTGCATTTTAGACCTTATTTCTCTATTTCTTGCATTTTAGACCTTTATTTCCCTATTTCTTGCATTTTATAACCTTATTTCTATAATTTTGCATTTCAGACCTTTATTTCTCTATTTCTTGCATTTTAGACCTTTATTTCCCTATTTCTTGCATTTTATAACCTTATTTCTATAATTTTGCATTTTAGACCTTTATTTCTCTATTTCTTGCATTTTAAACCTTTATTTCTCTATTTTTGCATTTTAGACCTTATTTCTCTATTTCTTGCATTTTAGACCTTTATTTCCCTATTTCTTGCATTTTATAACCTTATTTCTATAATTTTGCATTTTAGACCTTTATTTCTCTATTTCTTGCATTTTAGACCTTTATTTCCCTATTTCTTGCATTTTATAACCTTATTTCGATAATTTTGCATTTTAGACCTTTATTTCTCTATTTCTTGCATTTTAGACCTTTATTTCTCTATTTTTGCATTTTAGACCTTATTTCTCTATTTCTTGCATTTTAGACCTTTATTTCCCTATTTCTTGCATTTTATAACCTTATTTCTATAATTTTGCATTTTAGACCTTTATTTCTCTATTTCTTGCATTTTAGACCTTTATTTCCCTATTTCTTGCATTTTATAACCTTATTTCTATAATTTTGCATTTTAGACCTTTATTTCTCTATTTCTTGCATTTTAGACCTTTATTTCTCTATTTCTTGCATTTTAGACCTTTATTTCCCTATTTCTTGCATTTTATAACCTTATTTCTATAATTTTGCATTTTAGTCCTTTATTTCTCTATTTCTTGCATTTTAGACCTTTATTTCCCTATTTCTTGCATTTTATAACCAAATAATAAGTTATGAAATGCAACAATTAACTAATTAACCAAATAATAAGTTATAAAATGCAATAATTAACCAAATTAAGGACTAAAATGCAAGAAATTTGAATTGATTTACCTCCAAGTCGGTGCAATGCCCAGCTGCAATGGTCGTGAAATAACTCATGCCAAGGAAAAACCTCTTGCATTGACGGCCTAGCACTTTATGCTGAAAATATGAACTCTCCCTAAGCTTCAGCAGCTCAACATATGCATCCAAAACTGACGACTCTATTTCTTTATCGCGTTTTAAGCATTGGACATTTTGCCAAGCAAGCTCCGTAACCATCCCACTAACACTCCTAATAAAATTATGCTTTTCACCCCACCAATGCTTAAACAGCCAGTTGATTTTCCGATTTTTCAATGGCCTCCTCATATCACCTGATACATAAGCATGCCGCCTCTGCGCATCCTTGTATTTATCCTCTTCAGTGTCCAACTGCAAATACATGTCAAGGTTATTTATCCTTGTATTTATCCTCTTCATCCTTGCAAATACTGCAAATAGCAAGCCAAAACGAATGTATGATTCAAGATACATACCCCAAGCATTTCTCTTAACTTATTAGGAATAACACCACTGATACTACCAAACTTCACAAGTCCACCCGCCACTGGGGTAAACTCTGAACCAGGAGTAGTGGTTTCAACCTGCCATTCGATGAAGATACAAAAATCATATACACATTTCAAATACAATACGTCAAGGTTATTTCAAAGTTAAAGATTATTACGTCAAGGTTGACACCAGGAGGAATGGGGCGGTCTGATAAAGGTGTTACCATGGGTGTAGAAGGAGAAGGAGCAACTGTAGTGTGAACCTGTATCGGCTGTGAAGGAGGAGGGCTAACCTGCAACCACAATGTGATAAAAACATGAATAACATATTCAAAGTTGGTATATAAGAAAGGAAATTACAAATAGGAGAGATTAGTACCTCAATATGAGCATCAGGGGGGACAGACTATGAAGGAGGAGGGCTAGATCCCGGGGTCGGCTGTGTAACAGGAGGAGGAGCTGCTGTGGTCTCAACTGTAGTCTGAACCTGTATCGGTTGTGAAGGAGGAGGGCTAACCTGCAACCACAATGTGATAAAAACATGAATAACATATTCAAAGTTGGTATATAAGAAAGGAAATTACAAATAGGAGAGATTAGTACCTCAATATGAGCATCAGGGTGGACAGACTGTGAAGGAGGAGGGCTAGATCCCGGGGTCGGCTGTGTAACAGGAGGAGCAGCTGCTGTGGTCTCAACTGTAGTCTGAACCTGTATCGGCTGTGAAGGAGGAGGGCTAACCTGCAACCACAATGTGATAAAAACATGAATAACATATTCAAAGTTGGTATATAAGAATGGAAATCGCATTTTAGACCTTTATTTCTCTATTTCTTGCATTTTATAACCTTATTTCTATAATTTTGCATTTTAGACCTTTATTTCTATAAATTTGCATTTTAGAGCTTTATTTCTTTATTTCTTGCATTTTACACCTTTATTTCTCTATTTCTTGCATTTTAGACCCTTATTTATCTATTTATTGCATTTTAGACCCTTATATTATTTTTATAGAAGTACAAACCTCAGTATTTCGACGTATGATCCAATATCATGTAAACATCCTCTAGAGTGATGGTGATCTCACCAAATGGGAAATGAAAGGTGTTGGTCTCTGGCCTAAACCTCTCCACCAACGCCGTGATCAATCGGATGTCGTTCTGGGGAATCGAGCGTGGGTTGGTAAACGCTCGAAAACCCCAGTCTGACAGCAAACTAACCTGGGTGTCATCAAATACTGATAAGTGGATTTTATATCCACTTGGAACATTCTATATCGGCTTAAATTGATTGTTTTGGACTCAAGTTTGTGTAGTTTTGATGTGTTTTGTGTAGTTGTGCAGGTTTCTAAGAATATCTAAGCTTTTGTCGTTTTTGGAGATTTAATTGATTAAAATTCGGATTTTCCGGGAAGGCTGCGCAGCTTATACTGTTTTGGTCATATCTGGAGTTCTAGAAGTCCGTTTTCAGCGATCTTACTGCTCACGCGAAGCTTGAGAGATTTTCTACAACCTGGAAAAGGAAACAAGTGCAAGAAACGTACTGATTAAAGGCGCGCACGTAATCTTTATTAAAGAAGGCTGGGAATTTACTGTTTTGCCCTTTTTCTAATTCTAATTGTATTCTGGGCAGTTTTGGGTACCTTCTTTAAATCCTAATTGTAATAGAAGGCAATATCTTGCTGGGCAAGATTTGTAGAGCCTATATAAACACATCATACCATTGTAAATCATAACAATTGATAGCTAACAATTCATAGCTATAACAATTCATAGCTTGTAATCGTATCAAGGTACTTTTGATCTTCAATTCTTCAATATTATGTTTTCATTCATTATCATTATTATTTTGTTTTCTTTATTAAATATGCGTAACTAATTCTCTAATCTGAGGATTGGGTAGTATTCCTTGGTATTAATGCATGCTTGATTATGTGATTTTCTGCTTTGCTGATCTGTTAATGAGATCTTAACACAATTAGGGGAGTCATGAACCCTTGATTGTATTCTAGGGATTGTAATAAGCTTGGGAGAGAAGTTGCAATCTTAGTACATGATTTAACAGACATAATTTGAATATTAGATCGGGAGATTAATAGGAGAATTGTGAGACATATAATTCTTGGCACTTAACAGTTTATAGATATACTTTGATTGTATCACGGGAGTGACAATTAGGGTGTAGCTGTAGGCACTATATTGTAACCTGGGAGGGTGCAGTATAACTTTAGAAGAATTGTTTTCAGCAAGGTAGGAACACAGATATCACATTAATATTGAGCATGTATTGAGACCAAGTGAAGAACCCCAGTTCTTAGATTGTTTTCCCATATATTTGAATCTCAGTTTAAAATCAATTCTTAGTGCTTATAATTAGTTCTTAGTTAATTTAGTTAATACAAAAACCCAAAATTCTTCTTACACACTTCTAGACGAAAAGAGATAAGAAACCTGAACTTTGTATTAAATTTAGTCCTTCCCTGAGAACGAACACACAAAAATACTACTAACAAATTGGCGCCGCTGCCGGGGAAGGCAGTATACTTGAGTTTAGGTTAATTGTTTCTTATTGTTTAGATTTTAATTGGTTCCACAAGTTGTTTTGTTGGTGATTTTCAGGTGTATGCTACGTTCATCTTGCGTTAGAAAGTTGGAATTTGACCCTGAAATCGAGCGTACCTTGAGAAAGATAAGAAAAGAGAAAGCTAAGATGACGGACGCTGAGAATGTTAACGCGAATGTTAATGCGAATGTTAATGCAAATGTTAATGTTGATCAGACTTCTATTTGGGACCATGAGACACCTAATCCTGCCAATTGCATGTACAAAACTCCAGAGATTGGTGCAACCCAATTCAATATTAACCCGAGTTTAATTCAGATGATCAGCAATCAAGCTTTTGAAGGAGATATTGAATTAGAAGACCCACACAGACATCTAGAGCGTTTCGTGCAGATGTGTGGCTCATTCAGAATCAATGGTGTTACGAGTGATCAGATTCGTCTCCATATGTTTCCCTACTCTATTAAGGGAAGAGCTTTGGAATGGTTTCAGCAACTTCCAAACACTGCGGTTGCTACATGGGATAGTCTTTCTACTGCATTCTTGTCCAAATATTATCCTTCTGACAAGACGCAACAATTGAGGACTATGATTATGAGTTTCAAAGCACAACCGGGTGAAGGTCTATATCAGGCATGGGAGAGATTCAAGGCACTATTGAGGAAGTGTCCACATCACGGCTTGGAAGATTGGCAGATCATCAGTACTTTTTATGGAGCCATGAATGCAGATATTCGTTTGAGTTTGGATGTGGCTGCTGGTGGAAATTTCAAGAAGGCACCAACTACACAGTCTAAAGCACTCCTTGAGGAATTGGCATCTAATAATTATTCATGGGCACCTAGTGGGACGAGCTCAGCTAAAGCAGCACAAGAATCTGAGATGATCAACATGCTGGCTCAAAAATTGGATACTCTAACTCAGGAGGTGCGAGGACAAAGAGAAAATCTGAATGCTATTTCTTCACCTATGGAGGGGTATAATGATTATGGTGCTAATCAGAACTCTTATGTGCAACAATTTCCAGAAGAAGCATCTTTCATTCAGGGAAGACAGCCGTGGCCTGTTCAGAATAACTCCTATTACAATCCAAATCAAAGGCCAAACAACAATCTTTCTTACAGTAATAATCATGCGGCTAATCCTTCTTATGCATTTCCAGGGCAGAATCAACCTTCTGGTTTTCAGTCACGACCACCATATCAAGCACAGCAGCAGTATCAACCTCCTCCGAAGAAAGAACCAGCTGATTGGGAGGTTGCACTAAATAAGATTATGCAAGGAACTTCTGGGGCATTGGCTAATATGGAATCAAGAATAGAGCAGATGGCATCATCTCAAAAGATGCTAGAAACACAGATTGGACAGATTGCCTCCAAGATGGGTGTTCGTGAGCAAGGATCACTTCCTAGTCAACCCGACCAGACTTGTAAAGAGCAATGCAAAGCAATTACTTTGAGGAGCGGGAAAGAATTGCCCGAGGTTGAGGTTCTCGAGCCAAAAGAGAAGGATGCTGAAAAAGAAAGTGAGATAGTAGAGATCGATGCAGAAAAGTCAGAAAAAGTAGATGAAGAGAAGAAGGAAGAAGAACCAGAAAAGCCGTATGTTCCTCCACCACCTTATGTTCCTCCTATTCCATTTCCACAGAGACTTCACAACAGGCAGTTAGAGAAGCAGTACGAGAAGTTCTTGACTATGTTCCGACAATTGCATGTCAATATTCCTTTGGCTAAAGCTTTGAATCAAATGCCACTCTATGCTAAATTTCTTAAAGAGATGTTGACAAAGAAGAGGAAACTTGAGGATGCAGAAACCATTACTCTCAATGCTGAATGCAGTGCAATCATCCAAAAGGCCATTCCTCAGAAATTGAAAGATCCGGGAAGCTTTTCTTTGCCTTGCACTATTGGGAAGATGGAGAACACGAAAGCCTTGTGTGATTTAGGGGCTAGTGTGAGTTTGATGCCATATTCAATCTGTAAACGACTTGGTCTTGGGGAGCTTAAAAAGACACGGATTTCACTTCAGTTAGCTGATCGTTCTGTTAAATATCCGTTGGGGATCGTTGAAGATGTGGTTGTCAAAGTGGATAAATTTGTCATACCTTGTGATTTTGTGGTGTTAGAGATGGATGAAGATGTCGAGATGCCCATTATCTTGGGAAGGCCATTCTTGGCTACTGCTGGCACTACTATCGATGTTAAAGCTGGAAAATTGACATTGAATGTTGGCGAGGACAAAGTGGAATTTGATCTGAATAAAGTAATGAAGATGCCTCCTTTTGGAGCAACTTGTTTCACTGTTGACATAGTTGATGAAATTGTGCAGCTCGAAAATGAACACTTCATGGGAGCAGAACGGGTGTTAGATGATGTAGTAGAAGAAGAAGAAATTATTGTTCGAGACACGGAAGTTGAGATGGTTTTTACACTTTCCGAGGCACCACAGGTGGAACTTAAACCTCTACCTTCTAATTTAAGGTATGTCCTTTTGAATAATGAGCTAGTGATTTTTGAAGAGGGGCATGATAACGTGTTGCGAAGGTGGAAAACCGATGATAAGGAAGAAGAAATTTTTGTTCAGCCGGTTGAGTCGGAGAAGCACATTAGAGGTATGAAGAAGAAAAAGAAAAAGATTAGGCCGTTGGGTAGAAAAATCAAGTTGAAATCTGATGGAAGAGATTTGTGGAAATTAAGCAAACCGGATGTCAACGTTCGTATGAATGGTTTGTCTGTTGAAGATGGTTCAGTTATTCTTTTGAAACCACCATGATTTGAGGAAGTAACGTCAAGCTATTGACGTTAAAGGAGCGCTTCGTGGGAGGCAACCCACGCATTAGTGTAGAAAAAAAAAATATTTTTTTTGAGTGTTTTCAGAAAAAAAAAAAAAAAAAAAGGGCAGATTGCAGGTATGTAACGCAGGTTGCGCCTGCGTTACTGGTTTCAGGGCAGATTGCGGGGGAGTAACGCAGGCTGCGCCTGCGTTACTGGAGAAAAGGCAGGCTGCGGAGGAGAGGCGCAGGCTGCGCCTGCGCAACTGCTTGTGAGGCAGTTTGCTGAGCACGCGCGCAGGCTGCGGCTGGAACAGTTTGGTCAGATTTTTTTTTTTTTTTTTTTTTCTCCCGGGCGCTGCTGTTGGTTTATATATATAAAAAAAAAAGTTTTCACCTCCCATTCTATTTATACCCCCATCTCTCTAAATCTTTTCCTATTTCAATTCCAAAACCCCATCTTTTCCTCAAAAATTCTAAACCTATTTCTATTCTAATTCATATTATTATTATTATTATTATTATTATTATTATTATTATTCTTATTATTATTATTATTATTATTATTATTATTTTATTATTATTATTATTATTATTATTATTATTATTATTATATTTAGTATTATTATTTATTTTTATTATTTTTTATATACCCACCTATACATACAAATCCAATTCCTCTTCTATTTTATTTTAATCTCTAAAAATTCAATTCTAAAGAGGAATTAATTGCAAGTTCACCTCTTTGATTCGTATTGGGTAAATCTTTTTCTCTAATCTTATTACGAATTTGTGTTCTTGTCAATGGGATTTTGTAGTGTTCAGGCAAGGTGGCCAGACTATGGAGCTCGTATGCAGTATCCTCCGCCAGATTCATCCGAGGAGGAGGACGAGTAGGTATGTTTTCTACTATCCCTTGTATTATTTCCATTCAATGCGGACATTGAATATTTCAAGTTTGGGGGTGGTTTGAGGGATATGTAGTTGTTGTTGTATTATTTGTTCATGTAGGATTTCATGCTTTGCATATTAGTAGTAGTAAATTATGCATTTATGTTCGTGTTATCTACGTTTGTTTCATATAGGACATTCTGTTTTTATGTTCGTATATCATGTGAGTTCATATTAGTTTGCATTTGCACCCATGCTTGATAGGAATTTTGTGTTGTTGACGCTTTTGATTGAGAAGTGATATGCTTTGTTCTTGTGCACACACATACACTAGTAAGTTGAAGCTAGTAGACTTATTGAATGTTGTAAGTAATTAGAAGAACATGAATATGTGCAAGATGATTTAGTTTGCATGCTTTGAATACAAGTTGGTGCGTTAGAGAGATTTTTGCTTGGGATTGAGTATGTTTTTCCACCAAGCGAGATTTTGAGCCATATTGCATATTTTTTGCAATTTATTCGTTTGCTTGAGTGTCCACGGATTGTTTGCATTGCTAGCAGTTGTTTGAGGTCTTTCTTGAAACGCATGACATTATTTGACGATTAAAATGATAAAGGCATTTAGGAATAACCGCATATTTTCCCATATTACCACACCATGTTTACATGATCAATTAGTTAACCCGTTGAGCTTAATCTTATTTTTCGGTGACATACCACATTACTTGCCTAGACCTTTTTCTTGTATTGGCCGTACATTAATTTGGACCCACATTGTCAAAGGCTAGTATAGTGCTTAAGGGAGTAATAAGGTGTGCAAGGAAGGGTTTATTGTTGGTCATACTTTTGGGGAAAATATTGAGATTGGGTTTGGTTGTTACTTGATAGTCGGCATATGTAATAAATTGTGGGATCATTGTTATTGTTTATATTATTGTTTTATTTAGCTCTCGAAAAAAAGAAAAAAAAAAGAAAAAAAAAAGAAGAAGAAAAAAAAGAAGAAAAAAAAGAAAAAAAAAAAATATTATGAGAGCAAGTTTGTGTTTGTTGTGATCCTACTTTAGTCGACTAGTCGAGTGTTCTTAGTAAAATTTATGTGGGAGGAACATAGGGTGTTGTGTATGGTTCATTATGGTACTTACTAGCTTTTGACACTTCACCTGTTTTTGGCTTATTTGACATACCTTGTCCCTAGCCCACGTTACAACCGAATTAAAGACCTTTTGATTATCGTCATTGATGTATGTTGTGTTAAGAGTTAGATTGATACCAAATGTCAAGCATGTTTATGATTTTGTTGGAATTGAGTGATACACTTACCCTTGTTCTTGAGTGAATATTCTTTTGTGAGTGGATTGTGAGTGTTTGCTTATTTTTGCGTATGAGATCCCGAGTTTTGTCTCAAAGATGTGCTCTTGTAGGCTTAGCATGTTTACTAACTTATTCTTACACTTGACATGGACTTGTGAGAACTTATGCATGTTCATTGAGTAGACTATGTGAATACTTGCACTTTCGACACCAAGACATTGCGTATTTACTTTGATTCTTAAGTTGATATGGCATGAGAGGATTTGAAGGTTTGGTAGGCTAGATTAATTGCATTTTTCATATTAGTTGCATTCATGCATTGCATTGCATTAGGTTAAATGGATTTTGTGGGTACATTCGCTATAGACCCTCACGAGACCTTACTCGTCCACTAGGGCTGCCTAGGGGTTTAAAGGGCTTGTTGCATATGCCAAATGCAACCGTGATCACCTACGGAAGTGGTACTAATTAGGTAGTTGTAATTGTTTATGCTTGAGGACAAGCATCAGTTTAAGTTTGGGGGTGTTTGATAAGTGGATTTTATATCCACTTGGAACATTCTATATCGGCTTAAATTGATTGTTTTGGACTCAAGTTTGTGTAGTTTTGATGTGTTTTGTGTAGTTGTGCAGGTTTCCAAGAATATCTAAGCTTTTGTCGTTTTTGGAGATTTAATTGATTAAAATTCGGATTTTCCGGGAAGGCTGCGCAGCTTATACTGTTTTGGTCATATCTGGAGTTCTAGAAGTCCGTTTTCAGCGATCTTACTGCCCACGCGAAGCTTGAGAGATTTTCTACAACCTGGAAAAGGAAACAAGTGCAAGAAACGTACTGATTAAAGGCGCGCACGTAATCTTTATTAAAGAAGGCTGGGAATTTACTGTTTTGCCCTTTTTCTAATTCTAATTGTATTCTGGGCAGTTTTGGGTACCTTCTTTAAATCCTAATTGTAATAGAAGGCAATATCTTGCTGGGCAAGATTTGTAGAGCCTATATAAACACATCATACCATTGTAAATCATAACAATTGATAGCTAACAATTCATAGCTATAACAATTCATAGCTTGTAATCGTATCAAGGTACTTTTGATCTTCAATTCTTCAATATTATGTTTTCATTCATTATCATTATTATTTTGTTTTCTTTATTAAATATGCGTAACTAATTCTCTAATCTGAGGATTGGGTAGTATTCCTTGGTATTAATGCATGCTTGATTATGTGATTTTCTGCTTTGCTGATCTGTTAATGAGATCTTAACACAATTAGGGGAGTCATGAACCCTTGATTGTATTCTAGGGATTGTAATAAGCTTGGGAGAGAAGTTGCAATCTTAGTACATGATTTAACAGACATAATTTGAATATTAGATCGGGAGATTAATAGGAGAATTGTGAGACATATAATTCTTGGCACTTAACAGTTTATAGATATACTTTGATTGTATCACGGGAGTGACAATTAGGGTGTAGCTGTAGGCACTATATTGTAACCTGGGAGGGTGCAGTATAACTTTAGAAGAATTGTTTTCAGCAAGGTAGGAACACAGATATCACATTAATATTGAGCATGTATTGAGACCAAGTGAAGAACCCCAGTTCTTAGATTGTTTTCCCATATATTTGAATCTCAGTTTAAAATCAATTCTTAGTGCTTATAATTAGTTCTTAGTTAATTTAGTTAATACAAAAACCCAAAATTCTTCTTACACACTTCTAGACGAAAAGAGATAAGAAACCTGAACTTTGTATTAAATTTAGTCCTTCCCTGAGAACGAACACACAAAAATACTACTAACAAATACCCAATCGTCGAGGTTGGCTGTCAACTGGCGGACATCCAACTTCTCCCGCTCACCCCCTGCCATATGTGACTGCTAATATGATCATCCTGCATGGTCAAGAGGGATCTATCGAGAGGCCCGCACTGCATATCCATAGCATCTGCAATGTGCAAGATCAAAAAAATAAGGCACATTTCATAAACATGTACCAAAATTGGCTAAAATTATCATTCCATTAAGACATATTTAAAACAAGAATAAATTAACAATGAATATCATTTATCAAATAAAATGCAGTACTAATATGTTAATTAATCAAAATTCGAATTAATAAATCATATTAATTCATAAATTCAAATTTTAAACTCAAAAATTCAAATTAATATTTCAATATTTCGAATTAAAATTTCCACAACTCATAAAAAAAATTATAATTATAATTTCATAATTATAAACCCTAATAATTCGAATTAATTCATAGTTTTAATAAAAATTCGAATAATAATTCGAAACCTATTTCTAAATTGGGCATTTCGAGCTAATTCAACCTAATTAAAGATGAGAAATCCTAATTTCAACTCAATTGAGGGTAAAAGCCCTAATTTCAAACTAATTCAAACCAAAAATGGGTAAAATTCGAACTATGAACCCTAATAATTCGAATTAATTCATGATTTTAACTAAAATGAAGCAAATAAACACCACCCACAGTTAAAAACGAATCAAACCATGTACATATAATTGTGAGTAGTAATGTATATAGTAGTGCGTGTGTGTATGTATAACTACGTGCGTGTGTGTAAGTGTCAATTAGAAGATACCTTGAGGAGGAAGATCGCCTGACATTCTCAACTGTGTGTGTTAATCGCCCGAAATCGGCTAGAAATCGCCTGAGAGTCGCCTGGAAATCGAGCTCTGTGGTTAATTAGGTTCAGTTCGGGTCGCGGAAACCGCAATGGGTGATTGTGTACTGCTGGTATCCGCATCGTATCATTGCGGCAGACTATTTAAGGGTAAAATAGTAATTGCATGTTTTTCCTCTTCCGCTATGTTTCATTGCGGCAGTTAGCATGTTTTTCCTCTTCCGCTATGTTTCATTGCGGCAGTTATTTTGAGGGTGAAAACGTAATTTCATATTTTTTACTTGTTTCTATATTTCAAATTAACAGCTTTATTGATTTATTATTTTTTATTACTTTTATTAATTATAAAACTATAATAATTTATTTAAAATTTTATGTAATAATTCAAATTTTATAAACAATTTTATATTTTATAATGTATTAATTTACCAATTTCTTTTTAATTTTAATAAATAATAAAAATAAAAGTATAAAAACATAAAATAATATTTAATACTGTTTTGTTTTGAAGTAAATTACAAATAATTTTGTTTGGTGTAGTGGTCATGTTGGTGTTATCTCTGGGGAATAAAGTATTTTTAAGTTAAAAACGCTGCCGCAACTATTCATTGCGGCTTCCTTTTTTTTTTTTTAAATTTTCCTGCCGCAATGAAGACTTGTGGCAGTGTACGAGTTTGGTGGCTGTGGACTATTTTCAACCAACGGTGGCTATGGAATGGCACCCTTTAATAACATATCACTGGTGACCAAATTGTTTCCAAAAAATTTTCTCAAAAAACAATTGTTTCAAAATTTAAT
This sequence comes from Kitagawia praeruptora, assembly GCA_037693485.1. Taxonomy (NCBI): domain Eukaryota; kingdom Viridiplantae; phylum Streptophyta; class Magnoliopsida; order Apiales; family Apiaceae; genus Kitagawia; species Kitagawia praeruptora. The sequence continues at coordinate 115,481,902 of CM075348.1, read as the reverse complement.
ATTCCATCATTAATTATCATGTTTAATGTATTCTCTAATACTCCTCTTTATAATTTGCATTTCTTTAACTTCATCTTAAAAACAAAAAACTTCAAAAAGTTGAAAAAAATTCCGTGTAGATGTTTCGAGAGAAACATGATTATTTTGATGAAACAAAAAATACACGTGCATGTATAAGCGGAACAGCTTTTGTGAAGAAAAAATAAAAGCCACACTTGTAGCTACAAACGTGCAACAAAAAACACTGTGACCCGATCAAACCCTATATTCGCACACACCCAACTTTTCATTTCCTCTGTTTATTTTCCAAAAATTATTCTAAAAAAAGTTCAAAGTTACTGTTATTTGACCATATTGATTCTTGTATAATTGAGCTGAAAATCAAGAAAAGAAAGAAAGATGGGTAGTCCAGACAAGAAAGTGAACAGTGGATTCTTCTCATCTATGAGTTCTAGTTTTTCAAGATTTGGGATTGCTATGGGTAGATCTGTGAACGGGTATGTATGTTTGTGTTATATCTATGTATTCTTGCATGTTTGTGGTTTTGTATTATCTTTTTTTATTGATTGTTTGTGTGTGTGTTTTTTCTATGTGTCATGTGTCAGATTAAGTGGTGTGTGTGTTTTGATTGTTGTTGGTGATTATTAGTCCATGGATTATACTAATTGTGTAGATTAGTAGTATTATAATTCTGTGCGCAGAGGTAGAGATAATTTGCTTATATTCTGTATTCCATGGCAATTATCACAATCTGTTAGGCAGCTACCCGATTTAGTTCGACTGCTAGATGCACTATTACGATTTTGAGGGGGGGCATGTGACAGGTTTTATTGATTACCCAATTCATTATTTCGGACAGACCTGATTTTTGATCTTGGCTTGAAATTGCTGCTAGTGTTACAAAACAGCCTTTTAAAAATTATGTTTATGCTTACTGAATCAAAATTGTGCAGTCTAGACTAGAATTTTTTATTGAAGATACTTTTAGATGTTTTTTCCTTTCAAAATAAAAGATATATGAATAGCTTAGTGGCATATTTTAACAAATTGGTAGACATAATTATCTAATATCTTCGATAAGCTGTACTAGATTAAGACAAGCTTCTGTTGATATGTAATATCTCAACCTCTTTGATAAGCAGTATTAGAATACCACACTTCTGTTGATACATAGTTTCTTTAAATTTGTTGCTTACTATATTCAAATCCTGATAGCTTCTACAATCTTTGACTTAGTAGCTTATTGATATTTTGGGTTGTTCTAGGACCAGTAAAATGGCTTTCTCTTGACAAATTCCCCAAAAGTTCATGAAACTTCTGTGGTTTCTAGCATGCTTATTAAAATAATTGGTGTTTGGGGAACTACTATTTTAAGATGTACTGTATCAACAACCACTTCCTGTTCACCCTATTCCTGTTTATATCTCTAGATTACTTGGTTATGAAGGGGTGGAGGTTATAAATCCAGAAGGCGGGAAAGAAGATGCAGAAGAAGAAGCTCAGAGAGGAAGATGGAAGGAAGAGGTAGGCTTTGATACTGTTTTGATGCTGGTGATATCTTCTTATCTTCTATTATAGTAGCCTTAAGCTTTATTGTTTATATATAATTAGCATAGCACTAGCACAAATCTAACCATGTGAACCCACTATATTCCATGAAGCCATATGTAAATTTAGACTAGTTTCAGTTTTCAAGATATAAGCAAAGGCTGATTGAATATCTCCTTTCTGATTTGTAGCCTATCACTGATTACAGAAGGTTCAAGTTTTAGACCCCAATTCTTTTGCTATTAATTGGTCGGAATGGCCTTAAGATCAAGGCCACCGAAAATTAGGGTCATTCAGACCATCTGTTTGAGCTACAAAAAGAAAGACTTTAAAAGCAGAATGGTCTGAGTGTAATAAGTTGTGGACTTGTGGGACAAATCAATACAACTACTGATAGAGTATCATTTCAGCTATTATATTTTTAAATTACAAACAATAGGCATATCTATATTTGTTTGTATGAAATTCTAGGGGCCGTTTGGATGGGTGATGGGAAAAAATTCTGGGAATGCTGGTAAATGGGAATGGAATGTTATGAAATTCTATGAGGTAGGGAGAGTTATAATTTATCCACCTAGAGCGAATAAGGTTCCGATTCCGTGCAACAAAATTACTAATCCAAACACTAACACGTGGGATCGGGGTGTCAATTTTCGTTAACCGGGCTTATTAACTATGAATCAAACGCCCTCCTAAAAAGGTGAGTTGAATGAAATTTCATGCTTATAGTAATATCTAACAAGTTGCTGTATTTGTAACTTGGAATAATAAATTTGAATTATCAGTAATTATATTTAAGTAAAAGAATTATCTTTAGTTATAAGAGTTATGTAATTATTTTATATAATTAGTGTTCTAAAGAACCTTGGAAGTATAATAATTTAGTGATACATGTGGTGGGGATTCGAATAATAGGCTTTTAGAACCTTTCATTTTCCCCTTGTCCTATCGTTTTCTTTCTTTTTATTTTTATTTTTCTGGCAATATAAATCACAAGTCCTTTATCTGTCTACTGAAAAAATATCAAATTAAATAAATGTATCAAGTCCAGCTATCTACTGGTTTTGCTAAAATAAAGTTGGACTAGTATTTTCTTCAGTACTAAGTAGTGTTTAAATTTTTGCTTGAAACATCTGTAGCATGCACTTAAATTTCACTTTCTGTAGCGTAATATATATCTTTGAGTGACTGTAAGGACTCTTAAAATGAATCATGGATCTGTACCTATTTAGTAAACACCTTGCTTGAATATGCTATCTGGACACAAGTACATATAACCGATCGAAGCAAAAGTTGCTTATTTACTGGTATTATCCATTTATGTAAGTATGAGGTATCATCATTGTGCTTGTACTAAAACTTTATTTTGAAAACCAGTTTATTAGAAAGGCATGATTACTGTAGTATTCAGTCACTGGTAGGACTGTATGATCATAGACTGGAAACCCCTTGCACTAGCTAGTTCTCTATGTAGGCAGATTCAGACGAGTCTTCCTTTGATTTACTTATTTTATTTTTTACTCCTGCCTTACTCCAGAAAAAGATAGATAAATATGATTTGTTTAAAGTAAGTATCTGCAAAGATCAAGATGACTTGTTTACTTCCTATGAGTGTTTCACTTGATACATAAGGTCATTTCTTGTTTTTTTAATTTTTTTTTTTGAGACAATCTTTCTTACAGGAACGCGACAGTTATTGGAAAATGATGCAAAATTATATTGGGTCAGATATAACATCGATGGTCACTCTTCCTGTCATGATATTTGAGCCAATGACAATGATTCAGAAGATGGCAGAGGTTTGTGATAATTTATCTGCATATCTTTTGTTTGTTGATTGTTCTTGTTTTTTGACCCGTGCAATTTGTCGCATTTCTTGAGACAGTTGATGGAATACTCTCATCTACTAGACCAAGCAGATGAATGTGAAGATCCGTACATGCGATTGGTTTATGCATGTGAGTGTACTATAGGACTGGTAGTTTTATGACAAATTTGCAATGTACGATACTTATTATAAAAAATTAATATCATTTCTTTTCAGCATCATGGGCAATCTCTGTATACTTTGCTTACCAACGCACCTGGAAGCCTTTTAATCCTATTCTTGGAGAGACTTATGAGCTGGTCAATCACAACGACATTACATTCATTGCTGAGCAGGTGGGCTGACGAGACAGATATTCAACTTTGATACAAATGACTTGGAGAGCACGATTTCTCTGAATTCTAGTTAATTTTGAAAGTTATTGATTTCTGGTTTACAGAAAATTTGTTTTCTAATTTTTGTTACTTGTAATTTATTAAATTTTAAAACATTGCAGGTGTGTCATCATCCTCCAATGAGTGCAGGCCATGCTGAAAATAAGCATTTTACATATGATATAACTTCGAAGTTGAAAACTAAGCTGTTAGGGAATTCAGTTGATGTGTATCCACTTGGAAGGTCAGTTTAACATTTTTATATTCACTCATTTTACTATAGATAGTTTGTCGCTTTTCTTTTCTGGATTACAAGAATTCAATATTCTCATTATATCTCTCATTTTCACTATTGTTTAAATAATGGGGAAAAAGAACAAAACAGTAGAGGAGTTGTCCTCTATTTAATTATGCATTTTGTGCTAGATCCTTTTCTAGCATTTGATGACAGTCTTCATGCAGGATACAAATTGACCAAGTCTTCATTAGTAACAATAGTTTGTCATATCTATGCAATTTTTTGAGTTTTATTGTGTATTTCCCATCCTCTCCTGTCAATTAGATCTTTGGGAGATGCTTTAATGTTTAAACTATTTATAAACCTATAGGCAATAGCTCTTAATTATTGTTGCAGGAAGTTGTGAACAGAATATATGTAATTAAAATTTTATTTGCTTGCAGGACACGTGTGTCACTTAAAAGAGATGGCGTAATCCTTGATTTAGTTCCACCTCCTACGAAAGTTAACAATTTGATATTTGGACGGACATGGATAGATTCACCAGGGGAGATGGTTATGACAAATATGACTACTGGAGACAAAGTTGTGCTCTATTTTCAACCGTGTGGCTGGTTTGGGTATGTTTCTAAATATTGTAAATCCTACTATGTTGACAAGATATTTTCCATACTGTTTCTAGAGTCATATTTGCATGTTACATGCTGTAATCCTGCTTAACTTTTTTAATTACTTGAAATACCTATTTGGGGCATATTGTTATAGTTCAGTACCGTATTCACTTTGTACGAGATTGTGGTGTTGTTTGTTTGGAAATTTCATCTCTCTTCAACAAGTGCATTCACATTTTTGTGCACATGGTCATGCACTAATATTTAATGTGTTGGTTTCCCTTCCCATCTCCTAATGCTATTCAATGATTGTTGTTGGCCCCCAGTGCTGGTCGATATGAAGTTGATGGTTATGTATATAATGCTGATGAAGAACCTAAGATATTGATGACTGGTAAATATAATGAGTCCATGAGTTATCAACCATGCGATATGGAAGGGGAACCACTTCCTGACACAGAATTAAAAGAGGTAAAGTTATCAAATATTTAATCGTTAGATAGTTCGAGTATATGATTTCTTATCAACTATATTTAAATTTAACAAAATAAAATAAAACATGAAAAATTAATCTTAAAGATGATAATAATAAAAAATTTGTAACGATATACATCTTATGAGTATTGACACAAGTATTTTGTCACAAGGTATGATTGTTAAAAATGTACAGGTCTGGAGAGTAGCAGACCTCCCTGCTGATGACAAATTCGGCTATACATACTTTGCACATAAGTTAAATAGCTTCGAAACTGCCCCTAGAAAGTTTTTGGCTTCAGATTCTCGCATCCGTCCTGATAGATATGCCCTTGAAAAGGGTGACCTATCTAAAGCTGGTGCAGAGAAGAGCAGGTTCTCTCTCTCTCTCTCTCTCTCACACACACACACACACGCACACATGCGGGATAAGTAAACACTTCTAAATGTTCATAGGAACATTTGTTGTTTTAAATGATTAGATGCACTCAAATATAAATTTATGACCCTTAGATTCAGTGCTTAGCTTTTAACTGCTCTATATGCTGCACAACTTTGCTGTGGGCCTGTGGCCACTATGGAAGTTTTTTAGAACTAATTAAATATGTAGAAATGATAAAGTAGTCACAAGTGAGGTTCTGAATGCATGCCCTTACTGAAGGTCCTTAGAATAGTTTATGGGTATTTGCTACAGTGAGTTCAATAATCCTCTATCTCCGGACCCAGATAACCCTTGCAGAGAGTGAGAGAGGTCTTAATGCTTTTCTTGTAGTCTATAAAAACAGCATGGGACTTGGAAGCTCACTATTCTTCTTGAGAATCATGGATAACATAACTAGTTTATAAAGAGACAATGCCTTAAAACCATTGTTTCCCTTTTAAGTAATTCATCCATTAAGTTGTGGTAGTATCATGCAGTTATTAGTATTGAAATATTGCACTCCTGGACTGACCATCCAACATAAAACTTGTATTTTGTTAAGATTCATGGACCCTACTTTCCTTAGCTGTTAGATTGGTCTGGTACCAATTTAACCAACTAATTACCCAGATTGGTGAAAAGGTGTAATTTCTTGACACTAGGAATTTTGTGTGCATCACCCATCATTGCTAAAGAGATAATGGAAGATTATGACGGACTATTTGACTAGCATGTACTCTAATCAATTCTTTAATTCATGTTCTCTGTTTTGTTAGCTGACATTAGAGTATATTCATATTTAATATGGTTATATATACATGATTGTACAACATAAATTTGTTTATTTAATACTGAAAGATGCAGTTCTCTCTTCTGCCCTTAATTTTAAGCTTTCATGAATTCTTCCTCACATTCCCGCACCTGTTTCTTGTGCTTGGCTACTGAGGGGTGATGAGTTTAGTAAAGGTTAGACAAGAAAATTTAATGGAAATTCATAGCATTGTTGTTTGGTGGATACCCCTCACCCTTGGTAAGAAGAGGTCGAGGGTTCAAGATGCTTAGAGCTCAGACATTACCCATAAAAATGACAATAATAATTCTAGTACATTGTTGTGTTCTAATTTCTACGGAAAAGTAAGTTTGACCTTTGCATTTGATTCGATAGACAAGAATATGTTAGATGATGCTTCTTTGTTACTTCTGTAACCTTTTTATTAGATAATCCAATATAGCCGTTAGTAGTCTGTAACATTTTTCATATTTTCTTAAGATTATGTGAAAAATTAAATACATCCGTTTCCGATCTAATTTTGAACTCCATGATTCTTAATATGTAATAGGGTAAAGGTAAAATACGTAAATACTTGAGCCAAATTTAAGCTTAAATTTGGAAGAAGTGTGAGGTTATCATGGTTAATTGATAGAACCCTTGATATAATTCCGCAACAATGTCAACAACAGCAAGAAATTATAATAGATTTGACTGTGTTTTATTGATTACAATATCAGAAAGATAGATACCCAGGTATTCGAGAGACCTGGTACTCTCCCTAGAGCATAAGTAGCTCAATACAAATTAATTCTGCCTGCCTCTCACACCTCCTCTCTTGACAATATATTCTGTCAGTACCTTCCAAATATAAAAGATACTCATTTATTCTCCCAGATTCATACTAATCAATTATAGCATATATATTAATATTCTAATTGATTTAGTAGTATCAATTAGACAGCCCAGAATCCTTTTTTTTACGTCTGTAATACGTGTATCTGATTGAGGCTCTATCATTACCCCCTCGCAGAACTTTCACCTTGTCCTCAAGGTGAAAATCAGGAAACTGATAACCTTTGGTAAGTTTTCACCTCCCCTGCATGACCCCCAATAAGAGAGCAATGATGCTCTCTCAAAAATGTTGGTATCAAGGATGAGGTCCTTGACAACACCAGGCGACCTTTATACAACAACTTACCTCGTTCCAAACTAAATTCAAGAACCTTCTTTCCCAACTTTAAATCAGCTACCACCTGAGATAGAAATTCATCATTCTCAACCTCTTTTTGGAGCACATTCCAATCTGCCCAGCTGGTATATGCCAACTCAGAGCAATCAGCCCCAATTGGAGTGCGGGACAATGCATCAGCATCACGATTTCCCACACCTGGCCTATACTGAATGATAAAATCATATCCTAACAGTTTTATCAACCACTTTTGGTACTCAATGCTCACTAACCGCTGCTCCAAAAGATGTTTAAGACTCTGCTGGTCAGTGCGAACAACAATTTGTCTTCCTAAAAGGTACGGTCTCCACTTCTGCACTGCCAGAACTATAGCCATTAGTTCTTTCTCGTAAATGGACTTCAGCTGGGATCGAGAATTAAGAACTTGACTGTAATAAGCTAAAGGGTGCTGATCTTGCATTAACACGGCTCCTAACCCATACCCGGATGCGTCAGTTTCCACCACGAATTGTTTATTAAAATCAGGCAAGGCAAGAACCGGAACAGAAACCATGGCTGTTTTAAGCTTCTCAAATGCTGTTGTAGCTTCCAATGTCCACCCAAATCGATCCTTTCGAAGCTGATCAGTTAGAGGTCGTGCTATACTGCCGTACCCTTCCACAAACTTGCGATAATATCCAGTGAGCCCCAAAAAACCACGCAACTCTTTGAGAGTCTTCGGAAGCGGTCATTTGACCATGGCTTGTATCTTGGATGGATCCACTGCCACACCATCACCCGAAATTATATGACCCAAATACTCAATTCGTTGTCCAGCAAAAGTGCACTTTTTTTATTAGCATATAATTCATGAGAATCCAGTACCTCTAATACCGCAGCCAAGTGTTCCATGTGGGCTTCCATGGTTTCACTATAAACCAAGATATCATCAAAAAATACGAGTACAAAACGACGGAGGTATGGTTTGAACACTTCGTTCATCAAGGATTGGAATGTTGCTGGAGCATTAGTAAGTCCAAAGGGCATGACAAGAAATTCATAGTGCCCCTCATGAGTTCAAAAAGCTGTCTTATGTACATCCTCTTCTCTTACACGAATTTGGTGGTATCCGGATTTAAGATCTAATTTAGAAAACACATTAGCCCCATGTAACTCATCAAGCAATTCGTCAATCACTGGAATTGGAAACTTATCTGGCACAGTTTCTTTATTCAAAGCACGGTAGTCTATGCAAAAACGCCAACTCCCATATTTTTTCTTCACCAACAATACTGGACTCGAAAAGGGACTAGTGCTTGGTTGTATAATCCCTGCTGCTATCATTTCTTTCACCAATTTCTCAATCTCATCCTTCTGAATTTGAGGGTAACGATATGGTCGTACACTAACTGGAGGCACTCCGTCTCGTAAAATTATAGCATGCTCGTGGCCTCTACGCGGGGGTAGAGTTGTCGGCATGTGAAAAACCTTTTCAAACTTTTGCAACACCTCTGTAATTGTCAAGGGAATTGATGCCTCTTCCTCAGTAGTCTCAACAACCGAACTACCCAGTTCCACCATTACACCTGCTCCCTCTTGTTTCAAAGTTCGTAACATAGCTTTCAGAGATTCGTGTTTTCTGCAATGTTGGGTCTCCTTTTAACATGATATTTTTTCCTCCAATGATAAACTTCATGGTATGGGTAGTCCAGTTGTGATATGTGTTACCTAGAGTCTGAAGCCATTGTACTCCTAAAATTACATCTGTGCTTCCCAACTCCAATGGAAGAAAATCGTCAACAATCTCTAATCCTTGTAAAGAAATCATCACCCTTTTGCAAACACCTTTGCTTGGAATGGCTTTCCCTATCCCATTTGCACCCCGTATGCTTCTGTCGGAGTAATTGAAAGATTTAATTTCTGGACCACCTCCTTGGTAATAAAGTTGTGTGAAGCACCACTATCCACAAGAACCATGACTGCAAGGCCATTAATGTTGCCGGTCATTTTCATAGTCTTCGGTGGAGTTAGCCCAACCACTGACTTTAGTGATACTTCCACCGTTTGTGATTCAGTTTGTACATCGTGGGCCTCAATTTTTACTTCTTCGACTTCTTCATTATCGTCCAACTCCTCTTCTTGCTTCACTAACACTTGTAACTCTGGTTTCTTACACCGATGGCCGATAGAGTACTTTTCATCACAACGATAACACAATCCTTTTGCACGTTTGGCTTGTAGCTCCGCATCTGTCAAACGTCGATACCCACCACGGCGCTCTCCTGCAGCAGCCCCGCGTTCATTGGTCTTTGGAACATCCCCGATGAGGTTATTAGGATTTAGCCCATTATTCCTAAAGAAACCCGATCCTCTCTTCTGTTCTTTGTGAATGTTAATTTTGTCCTCAACCTTTTGGGCCAGGTCCATAGTCTTTTCTAATCCATTGGGCTCCAGTACCCTTAATTCTCCCTTAATATCAGATTTTAGTCCCTTAACGAATGTAGACTCCAAAACAGGTTCTGAAATCTGCTCCAATGAGGCAGCCAACATCTCGAATTGCTTCCTGTATTCTTTCACGGTAGTTTCTTGTTTCAGGCCAAGAAATCTATCATACATAGAGCCTTCTTGATTGTTACGAAACCTTCTCAATAACAAGGACTTCAGTTCTTCCCAGTTTGTTATCTTCCTACGCTTATCTTCCCATCTGAACCAGTTAAGAGCGTCACCCTCCAAACACACAACAGCTGCTTCCAATTTCTCGGCGTTATTGAGACGATTTAAAGTGAAAAAACGTTCTGCCCTATACGTCCATGAATCTGGATCTTCACCCTCAAAGATAGGTGACTCAATTTTCCGAGCCCTAAAATCAGGTCTCTCCCAAGATCCCTTCTCCCGACCACTGACACGGGTTGAAGATAGTGTTTCTGTTGACTTCAAACCGTTTTCTCCGAACGACTTGTCACCACCTGCCAATTCTTTCATAAGTTCCTCCTGTGCACGTCGCATCTGCTGAACTTGGTCCACCAAGGTTGCAATCCCATGTTCCACTACAGGCAATCGCTTCATGTCCTCCTTCAAGGTTTTCAGTTCACTTTCCATTGACTCCACCCGCGTATCCATTCTAGTGTTCGTCATAACCTGCTCTGATGCCAAATGATAGAACCCTTGATATAATTCCGCAGCAATGTCAACAATAGCAAGAAATTATAATAGATTTGACTGTGTTTTATTGATTACAATATCAGAAAGATAGATACCCAGGTATTCGAGAGACCTGGTACTCTCCCTAGAGCATAAGTAGCTCAATACAAATTAATTCTGCCTGCCTCTCACACCTCCTCTCTTGACAATATATTCTGTCAGTACCTTCCAAATATAAAAGATACTCATTTATTCTCCCAGATTCATACTAATCAATTATAGCCTATATATTAATATTCTAATTGATTTAGTAGTATCAATTAGACGGGTCTGGATCCTCTGTCCCCTTCCTCCGTGTCTCCTCCGTGTCCCCTTGCTTTTTTAATACAAAATGAGTGCCCCTGCGGGGCCCATTTTAAATAAAAATATTTTTTATTTAAAATGGGTATTTTTATTTAAAATGGGCCCCGCAGGGACACTCATTTTGTATTAAAAAAACAAGGGGACACGGAGGAGACACGGAGTAAGGGGACAGAGGATCCCGGCTCCAATTAGACAGCCCAGAATCCTTTTTATTACGTCTGTAAAACATGTATCTGATTGAGGCTCTATCATTAATCTTACAGCTAGTGATCAACAAAAAACTTTTAGGTAATGATTATGAACATTGGAGCAGTGAGTTTTAAGCGGAAACAATTAACACAACATAAAATGCTTCTAGAATAATGGGATCCAAGCATCCGGATGAACACAAGTTTGTTCAGATTTATTTAGATGTAAAGTTCTGGACTTTTTTTTATTTTTGAAAAAGGAATATAACTGTGCAATGCCACATCATTTACTGGCAGCATGAATTATCAAATGTGGAACTGGATCAAAATATAGGTAGAATCTGCAGTAAAATGTCGAAGATATGTCAATTAGGTCGTACTGATTCTCAACAAATTTTGAGTGTTTGTAGTGACCCAATTATTGTTTCAGATGTATCACAAATAGGCAACAGTACTTTGGAGAAATAATTAGCCTTCTAAAGACAATAGTAACATAACAAATTTATAAGTAGGCTTATCATTTTTCTGCCCATTACACTGTAAACTAAAATTTGCAAATATTTCAAAACTTCTCAGTTTAGAGGAGAAGCAGAGGGCAGAAAAAAGGATGCGGGAAGCAAAAGGCGAACAGTTTGTGCCAAGATGGTTTGATCAAACTGATGAAATTGCTCAAACACCTTGGGGAGACTTGGAAGTGTACGAGTACAATGGTAAATATGCTGAACATCGAGCAACTGTAGATAGTTCGGATAGCCATGTTGCTGAGGATGTCACATCAATAGAGTTCAACCCATGGCAGTATGGAAATTTGCCTACAGAATGACATATCCTGGGCTGTGATTAGATGATATCCGTGCTTAATGTTTTTATGAAGTTTATCTTTGTAACACTTACTAATTGTACATACTTAGAGTAATGTGTTCTGTTACCCCAGTTAAAAAAGCAAATTAACAGTGATTGTGTTGCTGCCCAGTTTTAAATCTCAAGTAATGTGGCTAGACTTTGCAGACACTATTTTTAAATTCTTACAAACCATAAAGTAACCTCGTGAACCCTTGTGAGATTATGATTATCATAGCTGTTGTTCAGGGCGGTATTTAATACGGTAAAAAAAAACCAGAGGACTTGAGTTGCTGCATTCTATAAGTGGCATAATATAAGCCATTAAGTGGTTGATTGTCATTAGGGACAACCACTGAAAAAAAAACACAGTAAAATCTAGAGCTCAATGTTAAACTACAGAAACAATGTAACAATGTAGAAGTTTTTGGCTCATTTTCATGGAGCTCTGAGCAGGGGTTTTTGGCTGAGAATGGAAACTTTTGACAAGACTGATGATGAATTCACTAAGTAGGGAAATGACCAGTAATAGGTTCTGTTTCATGGAGCTTACAGAATGTATTATTGTTTTCACAACACTGGCGTGTGCAGATTCCGAAGGTGTTGCCTCCTACGGGAAGCACTTGGATGTTTCTTAAACGGAGTAGGAGCATTTCAAGAGCAGGCAAGGAAGAAAGCAAAAGATAAGACAGGACAGGAACTGTTGCACTTGCGGATTGCTATGGCAGATTGGCACGATGTTCCCAAAACCTGACGTGATATATATTTTGTACAAGTAGAACCGAGGAAGAGGTTTCTGATTGCACTCAAGGCAGAAAGAAATTTGGACAGTAGAACAATATCTAAAGCCAACCTTCGAGACCTGCTACTCTGCTTTCTCGTATCTTTAATCTTCCTTGTACGCGTACAAATATAGTCCAATGAACAAGTCTTGCAACACTTGGGATCCTTGCACTACTTCCGCTCAGGCCATCATCTGTAGTCTCTTCCATTGCAAATTAATCGTTCTTTTTTCCATCTTCAGACAGGGCCTTTCATGAAAACCAAAACAAAACAATAAAAAAACGGTAATTTTTTTTTATTTAAAAAAATCGAAATTACCAAATTAAATACTAACTAGAAGTGTGCATAATTGTACAAGAAATCATTTGCACCATAATATATATATATTTTTTTTATATTGCGAGCAATCTGCAACGCGATGGAGATATCTTTCCGTTGTATAAATATGAGCGCGTACTTGATTATAGGCCTATCACTATGGTTACACCATAAAAACAATTTTATTTATCTATTTACGTAAGGAGTCACATGAATAACATTTACATGTATTTTTCACTTTATTTATCGGATTACACATAATGGCTTTATGGTGCAACAATTGGTGTTATGGTTGGAACCAAAGTAGACACTTGTGTTCATACATGAGAAAATTCCTCAACCACGTCGCTGATCACTCGACGGATATAAGTCTTGTTGACGGAGGAATTTGGTAACAACAAAATTCGAGGTACTTCGCCGGAAACAAGATCTACAGCGGTGGTTCTTTGCCGGATAAGTCACCGGAGTGTGGTGGCTGTGATGAATTGGGGGCTGAGATTGAGAGGGTTCTTGGTGGTGGCTCGTAGCTCTTCGCTTCCATCCCCCTCAATTTGCCTACGTACCTCTATATTTATAGAGGATCAAGCCCACGTAGTTCTTGGAGAGCAAGAAACCCAATTGGGCTTGGATTGACGAACTAGCTTCCGGAATGTTCTACTATGAGGCCTAACCACAAAGGCCCAAGGCTCATCCAGGATCTCAAGACTTCACGGATAAGGAAACTTCCCACGGACTAGTCCTATCCGCTACCAGCTATTTCTTGATCTCAAGGATGCAGGTATAGCCGTGGTTTACCCCAAGTGCAGAACGCATCCCTGTCCCCCGAATGAGAAGCACCCACCAGATAGCAGGACAGGTGATCCAGAGCTTTTGGGTGCAAAGTGCAGGATTACTCCAAAGTTCCCCAATGAGAGCGCGCCCATTGGCTACAGGAACAGAGCTCCCAAAACACACACCAGAAAGTCCCCATCTTTCCACCTTAGGGCGCACGGATGCATCCCTTAGCGTCTAAGAAGGGTCCTTATATCCAGGCAAACCCCTGGAGGCCTTCTGCGACGGACATCCCCCTCCTGAGATACGACAGGAGGGAATTCTTCAATAATCTTTGTAAAACCTGTTGATAATTGTCTTCATTCTGCCTTTATGCTTCTCAGGGCGCGCCCTCCACATATATGAAGTAAGGGCGCGTCCTCCTTCATTAAAAACTATAAAAACTTGAGTAGAGTTCCATCTTTGAGTAGAATTCCAGCTTGAGTAGAAATCTCTGATATGGAAGTATCAATTAGGGCGCGCCCTCCTTATAAGGAAAGTGAGGGCGCGGCCTAGTTTCTTCAATCTGTGCCAAAACCCTAATTTATCATGAAAATCCCCAAATTGAACCCGTATCTGACCCGGATCCATTTTAGAATACCCGAACCGAATTTTGGGCATAACAACTACCCCCCAATTCCATGTAAAATCAAAGATGAAGCATGGAATTTCAATCTTAAACAACACCAAAATTTTTGTAACTATTCCTCTTCAGGGCGCGTCCTCGTTCCTCATCTTCAAGATTCTATGCGGAGGGCGCGTCCTTCAATTCTTCAATCTTATCTCCTTGACAACCCTAGTTTCAATTTTTTCGTAGAGGAATAACACAAATGCATCACATCTCTAAGCTTACATGAGCTAACTCGGCGTAAGAAACAAGAGATATTATGCACAAGTATAAACCTCTCACAGGGCTCGTACTAAAGCTAAATATTTACAGAGGACAAGCCTTATGATATTAAGGCGTACGGACCCCTTCAGTTGTTATCCACATACACTACCATGGTCTTTTCAAGTTCCTTCTGCATTAATCAAGCCAAAGGGCATTCCAATGTAGCGGTATAATCCTCTATCATGCTGTTGCATCTTCCAACTGACCAATCCGAGGAAGAGGAAAACTATCATTTGGGCAAGCCTTTGTTCATATCACTGAAATCTGCACAAGTCCTCCATTTCCCATTAGGCTTCATAACGAGAACCGGGTTAGGTAGCCACTCGGGTAGTAAAACTCTTTAATCAAGCCAACATTTAACAATCTATCAACTTCTTCCTTCAATGCAATAGCTTTTTCTTCAATTACCGGACATCGCTTCTGCCTAATACCCTTCCTGTCAGGATTTATACTCATGTGATGACACATGACCTTTGGGTCAATGTCCACCATACTAGCATGACTCCAAGCAAAAACATCTCAATTTAGCAAAAGAAAGCTTGTGAGCATATCTCTCTACTCAGAATTCAACTAAGAACCGATCTTCAAAATTTTACTTGAATCTCTAGCATCGATCAAAATTAAGATTGTATCTTCTGTCGAATCTATCTTTTCCACCGGTTGAGGCATTCTTCAATCAATATCAAAATCAAGACTTTGAGGGTCTTCAATCATGGCACTATCCTTGGAGGGCACATCCTCTTTGAGAGGGAAGTCTTCCTCGACAAGGGCATTCACCATGCCTTCTAATAACATTCTTCTTCCCTTGATCTTTTTATCTCATCAGGACTTTCTTCTTCAAGCTTTTCTAGAATCCCTTCTTGAAAGTCATCAGAGACGAGTATCTGAGGGCGCGCCCTCCAGGTGGACACACCCTCATCTTCTGTTTTTTGAACAAAATAATGAGCCTGAATTTCTCCCTTGATGTTCATGATTCCTTCAGAGCTTCTTTTAATAAGGGCGCGCCCTCCATCCTTTTATCTCCTGAAACCTTTATTTCTTCCAATAAGGGGGCGCCCTACCAGGGCATTGTGAGCTGTCTCCTGATCCAAAACCATGAATTCCATCATCCGAGTTACTGAGAGAGAACCTTCTCCAAGAGTTACTGGTAACCTGATTGCATCGATCACTTCACAACTTCTCCTGAAAAACCATAAATCCATGCATTTTCTGGAAATCCCAACTTCTTGTAAGTGTCGTAATACAGAATATTCACTGAACTTCCATTGTATACAAAAACCCGATGCACGTTCTTAGAGCCAATCCATAACCAAGGCATTATTATGTGGGTGGTGCACCCATCTAGCTTTATCTTCAGTGAAAGTGATACCCGCAAACTTCCCTTTAAAAAACTTAGGTGGTTTCAACTCCAAGCTATTCACGTCAGTAAGAGGTCTATGCCTTACGTCTCTAGCATACCTCCCCAAAGCATTGTTATTATTACCCCCCAAGTGTTGTCCTCCAAAGATAGTGTGAATACTCCCTTCTTTGATAAATTTCTTCTCCTCAATTTTGTCCTTATCACGGAGGGCGCGCCCTCCGTTTTTCTTCTCAGGATTCTTCTTATGCTTCTTGACCTCTCTGACAATCCAATCGGTCAAGTATCCTTCCTTGATCAGATCTTCAATTTTATCCTTCAGCTGACAACATTCATGAGTATTGTGACTTGTCAACTCATAGTACTCACAGTGCTTCTTCTTATCCTTGCTTTTCCAAGCAAACAGAGGAGACAGCTTCTTAACAAGCCCGTTATTCTTGTTCACCTCAAAGATGTGCTCAATCAAAGCCGATAATGGAGTGTAATTATTTGTCCTTCGATCATAAGAATACGTATCTGGAATTCCCCACTCTCTTCCAACACTAGTTGCATTCACTCCATTAGCGCCGATTCCGATACGATATACAGGACTTGTAATCTTCCCCTTAGCGTTCCCTGAGCTTCTGTCTTCCGATTTTTTGCCAAGGATTACTCCACTATCTTAAAAGATTCAGCCTGTGCAAAAACATCAAGCAACATAGTTGAATCCCTTTCTTGAAGACACTTCCAGAAATCCGTCTCTACTTGCAAACCAGTTATCAAGAAATTCTTAAGTGTCTCATCAGTTGTTCCTCTAATCAAAGCGAATTCTGCATTGAATCTTTTAAAGTAAGATTGAAGACTTTTGCCTTCTTTCTGCTTGATGCTGGCTAGAGTTGTAATGGGAGGAGCATACTTCACTGCTGCTCAGAACTTGGCTAAGAACAAAGTCCTCATCATCCCCCAATAGGTAATCACTCCAGATCCAAGCTTTTGAAACCATTGCTAAGCATTCTCACTGAAAGTTGTTGCCAGTAGATGACATCCAGCCAAGTCAGTTACTTGGTAAACATCCATCTCAATGTCAAAACATCCTAAGAATTCCACAGGATCTGCATTTTCAAGAAAACGTAGATCATTGGTCATATATCTATATCATGTAGGGAGCTGTGCCTCTCTAACCTCTGTTGAAAATGGAGATGGAGTTTGTGCCGTAGAAGGTATCATTCCTCCATCCAAGTGAGAAAGAAGCCTCTTCAAGTCGTCGACATTAAAAATCCTCACACGTGGAATATTTTGAACATTTGGTGGCACAATTGTTTGAGTACCCCTCAATAGTGGAGGTTTAGCTGTCGTCTGAGCATTTCCTGGAGCTCCGGCATGAAGTTGTGTGAGAATTACCTCTTAAATATGAATTTGTTCCTTTTGACTTTAAGCTTGTAGATTTCCTCCAATCCGTGGATTCCCTGAGCTTGTGGATTTCCTTCATTTTGTGGATTCCTTTGAGGTCGTGGATTTCCCTGAGAACCTCCTCGATGCTTTACTTTAGAGGGAGGGCGCGCCCTCACTTCACTAGAAGTACTTGAAGGAATTTGAGTGATACGAGGAGCTCTTTCTCCTGAGGGCGCATCCTCTTTGTTGTGAAGTCGCCTCTCTCATTGATACTTCTTCATCCTCTAATCTTCATGGTCTCAACTACTTCTTCCAGCATCACCTTGAGGAGGAGCTCGTTCATATCCAAGGGGCCTCGACCTGTGATCAGGGGGCACGCGCTGTGGATCACATGTCCTCAATTCCAAGTGCTTCTTTTTCTTCTGATGCTCAAGGAGTACCATCCTTAGATTATCATCACCAATTATTTCTTCAAGCTAGCAAAATCTCTATTTTCTCTAGGAAGCCTCTCTGTCACGTTAGATTTCACTGAGGGCGCGCCCTGACCAATGTGGGTGAGGGGTCGCTTTCTCCTAAACAGCCGGCATCCTACAATCACGAACTTCTCCATAGGATGTTCAACAATAGGGGCTCCTTCTTCAAAATAATCCATCCTTCAAGGAGTCACCAGTTGAAACTTCCTATCTTGCATATCCTCCCCTCCTCAAGAGCTTCCTTTGACCAAGATACTATCAAGTGGATTGATGACTTCATAGTTCGGGAAGAAGAAAAAGTTCCGCATCGCATCTTCTACCCGAAGGCGCGTCCTCCATTGTATGAGAATTATTCAAACTCATCCTTCAGGGCGCGCCCTACAGGCATAATCTTGCATTCTCGAAAACGTTGAAAATTTCACTAGGGAAAGTGTACACAAAGTGTACATGGACTACCCCCCTAGACTAGGAGGTAATTAATTTAGCTTGTAGTCTACTATTCAGGCATTGCTCTACTTCAATCAACTTCTGGTAGAAAGAGTGCATTCTCTGTTCACGGGCTACTTCAAATCTCATCCCATGAAGGGGCATCTCAAAATGAGGCATCCTATGAATAACATCTCTCAAAGAGGCATCCCCGTAGGGGTATTCCGCTGTTCACACAAACCTGAAATACGTGTATATATAGGGCTAGGGAGGTCCATCAATACTACCCCCCAGCATCAGAATATCATTCCTTAAAGAAGCGTCTCTTAAAGAGGTATCCCAAGGGGGAATTTTAGGAGAGAGCCGTTGGAGTTGCTGAGGACGCGCCCTGTTGCTTAGGGCGCGCCCTATATGGACGAGGGCAATGACAAAGTCTCTTCTAGTCCGGATGAATGTCATTCTTGTGTAGAGGGGCTCACTCATGACCTTGGGGCCTCAACCTGCCTGGCAGGGGGCACGCTCTAAGATTCATGGGGACGCACATTAATACAATTTTCTTCAAGCAAAAGATATGCCCTGGATCGTTGCGATCATACTTGCAGACGAAGCCACAACATGAGGTTGATAAGCTAGGGCGCGCCCTGATGCCTATCATTCAGGTCATTGTAGATACTAGGGCGCGTCCTCTGTAGCAAAGTATAGTTTCTTCATAGAGGGGCTCGCTCACGACCTTGGGGCCGCAACCTAATAATTAGGGGGCACACACTATGGTTCGTGGGGCCACAACTCAACAGCTTCTTTCCTTTTAGAATCCAAGCAGTAAATTATCCTCGTAGATATTGGAGTCCGCTTGAGCATTTTCATCTTTCCTTGAGGGCGCGCCCTAACTAGAAAGGTCCTCTAAGGGAGAGTTCCTTGAGGGCGCGTCCTATGTTGGAGGATTTTCCTGAAGTCGTGCATTTCCTTGAAGTGGAGTCCTGATGTAGAGCATCGCCCTGGGGTTGAGAATTCTCACCCTATCTTCCAACAGTTGCACTATGAGAAATCAAGGGAACGATTGTAGGGCCTTTCTTGAGAGCGCGCCCTCAGCAATACGTCGAGGGCTATTCCTCACTTTGATGATTAGGCCAGACCATGTCATTCTTACATCTTCGGCTTCATTATCTTCCAATGAGATCTTCAAAGTGGGCTCTCTCGTGTCCAAGGGGCCTCGATCTGTAACCAGGGGGCACGCGCTGTGGATCACGACCTTGAGGAAGGGCTCGCTCATGTCCAAGGGGCCTCGACCTGTAATCAGGGGGCACGCGCTGTGGATCACGGGGCCACGATTCCAAATTCTCTATTTTCTAGCTAGGCAAACCCCTATAGGCTTTCTCATCAGGAAAACCCCTAGAGGCCTTCACATCAGGCAAACCCCTGGAGGCCTTCACATCAGGTAAACCCCTGGAGGCCTTCTCTTCAGGTAAACCCCTGAAGGCCTTCTCATCAGGTAAACCCCTGTAACTTTATACATGCAATAAATATATGGAGTAAAATAATATAGAGGTTGTATATTACCTGGAGGCGCGCCCAGTCAGGGGAAGGCACGCTTCATAATAATCTTCTGAGGCCTGTTCTGCTTGAATTAGAAAAATTCACCATTTGCAGCTCTCTCCTATATCATCTTCCATGGGTGTTCCCTGTAGCACGTCCTGGCAGTGCGCTCTTGATAAGAGATAATGTACCTTTTAGAGAATCTTTGAGGCTTTTCTTTCGAGGGAGGGCACGACCTCGACCTCACTTCACTGGAGGTATCTAAAGGAACTTGAAAAATACGAGGGAATCTACCACCTGACAGCGAGCCCACTTTATTATGAGGTATATCTATCCCCTCAATATATCTCCATTCTTCTATCACCGTTATCACGGCTACTTATTCTTCTAGTATTATCTCGAGGGAGAGTTTGTTCGAATCCAAGGGGCCGCAACCTGTTATCAACAGGGGGCGCGCGCTGTGGATTACCACTCCGTGCTAGAACCCGTTTGCATCCAAGGGGCCCAGACCTGTTATCAACAGCGGGCGCGCGCTGTGGACTATCACTCTGTGGAAGGGCTCGCTCATGTCCAAGGGGCCTCGACCTGTAATCAGGGGGCACGCGCTGTGGATCATGGGGCCTCGCTCCCGAGCCTTATTCCGAGACGTTCCTTCAAACTAGCAAAGCTCCTCCTCATAGTAGCGAGGTTTTCCTTAATTCGTTGGATTTCACCAGATGGGTGAGGAGCCACCCTCTCTAGAGGATGCATCCTGGAGATGCGGACGTGTTCAACCATCGAATTTTCCTAAAAGTTGGAAATCATCCGAGCCTTGGCTACCACCCTCAGGGCGCGCCCTAAGGGTTATTGGGTATTCTCTCTCACCATCTTTAATTCCATCTTTAACTCGAGGATTCTCCTACAAAAGTCCAAGAAACAAACAACAAAAATCTCAACAAAACAAGTCAAGGGTTACCTTGAGGGCACATCTTGATGGTGAGGGCGCGCCCTAATGGTGGACGAGTTCCCGATAATTGCGTCTCTTCTCTGGAACATCCTTCTTCGAATCATATTTGAAATCGCCCCATAGAAAACCTAGTTCGACGTCATTGACCGGAAATCACCATTCTTGAAAATACCCAGAACTGTCTTTTTGCAACAGCAGCGTGAAAATCATCTTTAGAACCATCTTTTTTTTTTTATCACATCGAATCTCACTAAGGGTGCGCCCAGAGCGATGGGGATGAGGGCGCGCCCTCTCTTGAGGATCCAAGAACCACTTCGAGAACTTTCCTAACTTGGAGGGCTTTCCTTGTTCGGCGATGATTTCGTGGGATCCTCCGAGATTTTCTCCTACTTTCTTGCACCTTCTCCGCAGAACTCAATCTTGACCCGAAGTTATTTATGGAATCTCTCATAGGATAAAATTGCTCCAGTGATGCCGCCTTACTGATAGGAACGGGCGGCTGTCCGCCGGTAATGGCTGGAGTTCCATGGTGGTGCGGAGGAATAGAAATTTCCTCCGGAACAGAAGCTTCGTGACGAGCTTGGTTGCCCCCAAGCTATCTTCAGAACGTAATCCTCCTTTTCCTGAAAACCCCCACGCTGATTATGAGACATCTTTTCCTCCTAAGATGAAGATCTTGATTGGCTTGCCCTCCTTCTAGCGCCAATTTGTTGACGGAGGAATTTGATAACAACAAAATTCGAGGTACTTCGCCGGAAACAAGATCTACAGCGGTGGTTCTTTGCCGGATAAGTCACCGGAGTGTGGTGGCTGTGATGAATTGGGGGCTGAGATTGAGAGGGTTCTTGGTGGTGGCTCGTAGCTCTTCGCTTCCATCCCCCTCAATTTGCCTACGTACCTCTATATTTATAGAGGATCAAGCCCACGTAGTTCTTGGAGAGCAAGAAACCCAATTGGGCTTGGATTGACGAACTAGCTTCCGGAATGTTCTACTATGAGGCCTAACCACAAAGGCCCAAGGCTCATCCAGGATCTCAAGACTTCACGGATAAGGAAACTTCCCCCGTCGAGGACTAGTCCTATCCGCTACCAGCTATTTCTTGATCTCAAGGATGCAGGTATAGCCGTGGTTTACCCCAAGTGCAGAACGCATCCCTGTCCCCCGAATGAGAAGCACCCACCAGATAGCAGGACAAGTGATCCAGAGCTTTTGGGTGCAAAGTGCAGGATTACTCCAAAGTTCCCCAATGAGAGCGCGCCCATTGGCTACAGGAACAGAGCTCCCAAAGCACACACCAGAAAGTCCCCATCTTTCCACCTTAGGGCGCACGGATGCATCCCTTAGCGTCTAAGAAGGGTCCTTATATCCAGGCAAACCCCTGGAGGCCTTCTGCGACGGACATCCCCCTCCTGAGATACGACAGGAGGGAATTCTTCAATAATCTTTGTAAAACCTGTTGATAATTGTCTTCATTCTGCCTTTATGCTTCTCAGGGCGCGCCCTCCACATATATGAAGTAAGGGCGCGTCCTCCTTCATTAAAAACTATAAAAACTTGAGTAGAGTTCCATCTTTGAGTAGAATTCCAGCTTGAGTAGAAATCTCTGATATGGAAGTATCAATTAGGGCGCGCCCTCCTTATAAGGAAAGTGAGGGCGCGGCCTAGTTTCTTCAATCTGTGCCAAAACCCTAATTTATCATGAAAATCCCCAAATTGAACCCGTATCTGACCCGGATCCATTTTAGAATACCCGAACCGAATTTTGGGCATAACAAGTCTGATCAACCCTAGTATGTTAATACTTGTGCATATGGCAAGTTCATCAAACAAACAACATGGAGTCACATCTCGATATCGATTTATCAAAAAATTCAATGATTTCAAAACATGAATTAACCATTTTACGGAATCTAGTGATATAATTTGTGTTTTTCCCTTTTTCCGATTTTCCAAGTTTATATACGGTTGGCATATTTACACCAAATTCACTTTTCAGAGTTTAATTACTTGTTGACAATATTCTTAATTAGAGTCCGGCTCTATGGAGTACTGTTTAATTGGAGTACGTTGGAGTACATATACGTTCTGCATTTAAAATAATTTAAAATTTATTATTTTGCAAACCTTGTTATATGAATATCATAATTTCATTGATAATTTTGAAAATCATGTATATTTTGCAATATGTTCATCTTGAAATCCTTTATGTTTTGCAATCAGAACATATATGTTTTGCAACCCAAATGTGTTTTGCAGAACAATTCATTTTGCAATATTTTGTTAGCAAAACATACAAAATTTTCAAGATTTTCGATGAAATAATGATGTTCATGTAATAATATTTGCAAAATAATAAATTTTAAATTATTTTAAATGCAGAACGTATAAGTACTCCAACGTACTCCAATTAAACAGTACTCCATAGAACTTTTCTCTTCTTAATTATGCTTCTACATGTAGTATGTAGATTTGCTTGCTTGTTTATTGACGACTATTTGACAGTTTAACAGTAACATGATTATATGGTACTCCCCCTCCGTCTCATAATAAGTTGCTCGTTTGAAATGTCGGGACTGTTCATAACATGAGACAAATTACTAATTTACGTCTAATTTATAAGACCAAATATAGTCATGAATAATCTTGTTGGATTCGTATTTATGAATACTTTAATACAGTGAAGTTTTTATATTTAATACTAATACGAAATTCAAGATATTAACGATCAAAAGTGTGCGTTGACAAATGTGTCCAATCAATCAGACAACTTATTTAGAGACGGAGGGAGCAGATGGTATTGTGGTTTGGTTGAATAAAAGTGGAATGGCAGGTTGGGAAATGGATCGAAATATGATTATAAATAGAATCTCCGTGTTCACATCATAAAATCTCAATTATAATTATTTATTATGATAGAGTAAAGTTCTATGAAGTACTTGGAGTACTTGGAATACATATACATTTTGCATTCAAAATTTTGCAAACTTTATTATTTTGTAAAATTTATTACATGAATATCACTATTTCATCGAAAATCTTAAAAATTTTGTATGTTTTGCTAACAAAATATTGCAAAACGAATTGTCCTGCGAAACATATTTGGGTTGCAAAATATATATGTTCAAAACATAAAAGATTTCCAAGATGAATATATTACAAAATATACATAATTTTCAAGATTATCAATTAAATTATGATATTTATATAATAAGATTTGCAAAATAATAAATTTCAAAATATTTTGAATGCAAAAATACTCCAATAAAATTAGTACTCCACAGAACTTTTCTCGGTGGGATTTGAATCTTTTATATTTAGTGGTTACTAGCTTATAACCCGTGCGATGCACGGATTTTTTTTATATGTAAAAAATTTTATTTTATGTTTCAATTACATTTTTATATAATCATTATTTACAATATTTCATTTTAATTTTAATATTAAAAATTTAATATAAATTTAATTAATGATATGCATGGTTTAAAACTTATATTATAAAATTTTAAAATAAATATATCGTTGATAGAATTCGAACCTTGAAATTTTAGTAAATTAATTTAATTATATAATATATTTAATCATTAGATCTAACGACTCTGATTTTTTACTAAAAATCTAATGGTCATTATTCGTATTATACGGATTTTTATTATATTTTGTTAGTGATTAGAAGATATGATGTGATATTTTTGGTTTTATATTAATTATTGCTAGATATGATATGTTTGAAAGATATGATATGATTGATGTTTTTAGTTGTTCATAAAAGGTAATATCTTCAACTAAAACTAAATGTGAAAAAGGCAATCGACTAATTAGCATTAATTATTATGTTATTATTTATTTTAGGTGTTTTAATTGTATAAATATCGTATATATTTTTCTTTATAATAAAGGTTAAATAAATAAATTCACGAAATACTAAAAAACATATACCAAAAAATAGCTACCAAAATTTTTAATATTTCGGCTATTGTATAATTAATTAATTTTAATTTAATATAATTTAATATACTCATGTTTACGGATTATACTAATGTTTCCTTATTATAAACAAAGTATACAGATTTTTAATATATTTTATTAATAATTGAAAAATATGATGTGAGATATTTTCGGGTATATATTAATGATTGTAAGATTAGTTTTAATTTAAAAAGGTAACGTAGTTTAATTCGAAAGGAAATATTAATGATTGGAATATATGATAAGATTGATATTTTTAGTTGTTTATAAATGGTAATATCTTCAATTAAAAGTAAATGTGAAAAAGGCAATCGACTACTTACCATTAATTATATTATGTTATTATTTATTTTATAATTTTTAACAGTATAGATATCATATATATTTTTCTTTATAATGAATGGTAAATAAGTAAATTCACAACGTACCAGAAAATAGGTACCAAAACTTTTAATGTTTCGGCTTTTATATAATAGTACTAGCTTATATAGCCCGTGTAAAGTACGAGTTACTTTTAATTTTTTATAATTTATTTATAATGTAATATAGTATTATAAATATTAATTTTTAATATATTATTGGAAGAATTTGAACCTTACATTTTTGTATATAATAATTTTTAATATTAAATATCAATTAATATGTTGTTGGTGGGTATCGAACCTTAGACCTCTGTACATAACAACTTTTAGTATTGTTATATCTAACTGTGATGATAAAATCTAACAGTTGTGAACGAGGGATAACCAAAAATGGGGATAACTAAAAAGGGGTTAACCAAATTACAAATTATATCCCATTTCGCTTATTATAGTATAATAACTAGCTTAAAACTCGTACGATGCACATATGTTCTTTAATATAATGATTTTTTTAATTTGAATTAAAAAATTTAAGATATGAATTTTTAGGCTTAAAATTTTTAAATAATATGATCTGATAATAATTATATGTATGTTGTCCGTGATATTTATAGAGAAGGATGGATTTAACTTTGAAAATATAGAAAACAATGGTATGTGTTTAGCTAAAAAACATAATCGATTAGTTATTATAATACTATTATTTTATTTTACTTAAATAAAGTTGGATAAAATATATTGTATTCTACATGAAAAAGAAATTGATTAGTTATTGAAAAATAGAATTGGTAACATGTTTTACCTGAAAAAAGAAATTTATTAGTTATTATTAATTACATAAGTAATTATGTAAGGATAATTAATTAAAAATAACATGTACCATTAAGTAAGGGTAAATATGTAAAATCAACTGATACCGTACCGACCAACCAAACTTTTAATGTTTCGGCTTTTATATATGCACGGATGTCTTTTAATATTATATGATTTTTTTAATTAATTTGAATTACTTTTTTTTAAATAAGAATTTTGGAGGCTTAAATTTTTAAATAAGATGATTTGATAATAATTATATAAATGTTATCCGTGGTGTTTCTAACAAAAGAGTGATTTTAGTTAGAAAATATTGAAAAGATGACATTTTTGTTGAAAAAGGTAATCAGTTAATTATTAGTACTTCATTACTTATAAAATTATTATTTAATTTTATTAAATAGAATGCAGTGATTTAGCTGGAAAAAGAGATGTCTTAGTTAGAGAAAATGAAAAAGGAAACATGTTTTTGGGGAAAAAAGTAATTAGTTTATAGTAATTATAATTCAATTATGTTATTTTACTAAATGAAATTGCTCATAATATTTTAAGAAAAGGAAAAATTAATGTTGCCCGTGATATTTTTAGAAAAAGAGTGATTTTAGTTTTAAAAAAATAGAAAAGATGATACATTTTAGCTTAAAAATTTAATAGATTAATTACTAATATTATAATATTGTTATTTTATTTTATTAAATAGAACCATCCGTGATATAATTGGAAAAAGACAGATTTTAGTTAGAGAAAATAGAAAAAGTAATGTGAAAATTAAAATTGTGACGTGTTTTAGGCGAAAAAGGTAATTGATTAGTTTATAATAATTATAATTTAATTATGTTATTTTGCTAAATGAAATTGCTCGTGCCTTTAGATAGTGAGAAATTAATGTTGCCTGTGATATTTCTAGAAAAAAAGGAAGTTTAATTATGAAATATGGAAAAGACGATACGTTTTAGTTGAAAAAGGTAATCAGTAATTATTAGTATTATAATATTATTATTTTATTTTATTAAATAGAACCACCAGTGATATAATTGTAAAAAATATATTTTAGTTACAGAATAAAGAAAAGGTAACATGTTTTGGCTGAAAAAGATAATTGATTAGTTAATAGTAATTATAGAAAAATTAAAAAAGAAACATGTTTTAGGTGAAAAAGGTAATTGATTAGTTTATAGTAATTATAATTCAATTATGTTATTTTAGTAACTAAAATTGCTCTTAATGTTTTATGAAAAGGAAAAATTAATGTTGCCGTGATATTTTTAGAAAAAGGGTCATTTTAGTTAGAAAATAGAGAAAACATGATACATTTTAGCTGGAAAACTTAATCGATTAAATATTAATATTATAATATTGTTATTTTATTTTATTAAACAGAACCGCCCGTGATATAATTGAAAAAAGAAAGATTTTAGTTAGAGAAATAGAAAAGATAATGTGAAAATTAAAAAGGTGCATGTTTTAGGTGAAAAAGGTAATTGATTAGTTTATAGTGTTAGGAATAATTCATAAGTTGTGATGTTAAGAATAGAATTTGCAAATACTTCTTGTATATCCTGATCTTATGAAGGATTTAGCACTTTGTATAGGATATATGTGTTAGACAGTGTTCTGTAGAGTTAAGTCAGGAACAGGGCATCAAGGACTACATTTCAGGAACTGAGAGCAGATCCTGATACGACAAGTCAAATACTGATCAAATACTGATGGAATGGTCAGATCCTGATGCGAGATGGAATCCTAATATCAGTCGTGTTACTGATGATGTCATTATGGATGCTACAGAAACTGGCAAGTGCTATAAAACAGGATCGTTGTTTTGAAGAACAAGCAAGGAGATATCATGAAGGGAAGAATTTTCTATTGATGGAAACTATCAACTGGACGGCAGAACATTGTCATGTATAGATTAACTTTCTGTTATTAGTTGATAGGTAGCATTATAAATATTCACTCTATATCTTTGTAAAAAGAGTAAGTTCGAGAGGTTTGTAATCGTGAGTATACGTGAATATACGAGAGTATAAACAGAGAGAGATTTGTATTGTCAACAGCTGCTAAAGGTATTGTACACCTTTGGTAGAGTTTGTATTTGATCTTATTAATACAAACATTTTGATTTATTCGTTTGTTCTTGTTTATTTATTCGAGCAAAAATCAGACACGATTACTTAACTTGTATTCAACCCCCCTTCTACAAGTTATTCGGGTTAACAATTGGTATCAGAGCAGGTTGATTTCGAATAATCATAAAGATCTACAATCATGTCTGGTTACAAGGATGGTAATACTAAGATCCCTATGCTCAAGAGGAACGAATATACTCTATGGGAAGTAAAGATGTTGTATCACCTGGAAGCAACAGATCCTGATTATCTTGACAAAATTAGAGATGGACCTTTTGTTCCAACAAGGGTTGTTGGACAAACAACTGTCAATGGTGAAGTTGTTCCAGAACATACAGCAGAGAAGCCTAAATCTGAATGGATAGATAAGGAAAAGGAGAACGTTCTTAAAGATGCTGAAGTGAGAAACATACTGTTCAACAGTCTTGACTCTGTTCTCACTAACTATGTTCTCTCGTGTAAGACTGCTAAGGAGATATGAGACAATCTAAAGGTTCATTGTGAAGGAACAAAACCTGTCAGGAAGAATATGAGAACACTACTTATACAACAGTATGAGTACTTTGAATCCAAGTCTGGTGAGTCACTAACTGATACCTTTGATAGGTTTACTAAACTCATCAATGAGATGACCATGCATGGTAAATATTATGACTTGGAGGATATGAATACTAAGTTCATGAAAGCTCTGCCTGATTTCTACAATGAGAAGATATCTACAATTGAGGAAGCTAATGATCTGGATGAGATATCATTAGAAGCAGTCTATGGAAAACTGAGGGCTTATGAACTTGACAGACAGTAGAAGAAGAGCAGGAGTGGAGGAAAGATGAAAACTGTAGCACTCACTGATCAATTTGAATCAAAGAAGCTTCCAGAAGAACAGAATGTTGAGTCTACTCGAAAGGACTCAAGGAAGAAGAAAAGCAAAGAAGGTTCTAAATCTGAGACTACTGATATAGACTCTGACAATGATGATTCTGAATCAGAGATGCAGGAACTCTTTGCTATGTTTGCTAAAGCTTTCAAGAAAGGAAGATTCAACAGGAGAAGATTTAGCAAAAGACCTTTTCAAAAGAAAGATGAGAAGAAGAGTGACAAGAGTAAAAGTACAATTGTCAAGCTTGATAAGGCCAAGATCAAGTGCTTCAACTGCAGCGAGCTTGGACACTTTGCTAGTGAGTGTAAGAAGCCTATGAATTCAGGAAAGGGTAATGCACTCATGGTCACACAGAAGGATTGGGCAGATTCCATTGATTCTAAAGATGAATTGGATTATGACAACATTGCATTGATGGCAAATGTTTCAGACAAACCTGGATCTCCAAAGAAAACTTCTCAATCTTCTGTTAAGGTATCACTTCACTCTCTTGATTCATTTGATAGCTTAGATTTTGACAATATTAGATCTATCCATTTAAGAATCTTATGACTAATCTTATTAGAATATTATATAGTTTATTAACCTAAACATGTTAAATTTGTTGATTCAAAAGGTACCCCTGTTGTACACAAGAGAATAACAATAGTAATTCAGATGAGAAAGTGTTAGAGAAACCTAAGAATGTCAATATAGGTTTTCTGTCTAAGTCTCAGTTGAAACAGAGACTAGATGGTCTTTCAGAGTCTAGCAAGATCAAGAGAGATAGGAATGGAAAAGAATGTATTAATAAAGAGAACAATTACAAGAATGTACCCGATGCACCTAGGAAAAAATGCTATAAGTGTGAAAATCATAATCATTTGGCCCTAGACTGCAATCAAAAACCTTCTTGGAAAACTGAGTCTAGATTCCCCAAGACTCAGAAAATTCAATACCAACCATAAAAAGCTTGTTATCATTGTGGTAGTTTACTTCATTCCATTTACATGTGTAGAGAATATCATGAATTGTATTATGACTATTATTCTCTAAAATCTGAAACTCCTAGTCACAAACAGTTTGTGAAATCAGAGACTAAGATTAACTCTGTAACAGGTAACTCCAAAGCAAAATCTTCTAAGCATGTTGTTTCTAAATCTAGTAAGAAAGGATCCAATCAAAGTTGGGTCCTAAAAATTTCTAACTAGTTACTTTTTGTTTGCAGGGCACAGGAAAGAAGCATTCAATTATTTTGGACAGTGGATGCTCTGGACATATGACTGGAAAGAAGTCCCTGCTTACAAAGTTTGAGAGGAAAGCTGGCCCAGTAATATTTTTTGGAGATGGCAACAAAGGAGAAACTCTGGGATATGGCTCAATTGTTTTGGGGAATGTCATCATAGAAAACGTAGCACTGGTTGAAGGCTTGAAACACACACTTTTAAGCATAAGTCAACTGAGTGATAAAGGTTACCAATCAATCTTTGACAGAGAAGGATGCAAAATCTTGAATATGCAAAATGGAGACATTGTTCTAACCGGTCAGAGACATGGTAACATATATGAAGCCAGCTTAAGTGACACATCTAAAGGAATTGTCAGATGTCTTTACAACAACGCAACAAATGAAGAAAGCTGGAATTGGCACAAGAAGCTCTCACTTCAAGAAGCTTAATCAACTTGTTAAGCACAATTGATATAATATATTTTTATATATATATTAGATGATTTTATTCTCATATTTATTGTGTTTTGCATTGATTTGGATTTTTTATTTAATAGATTTGATTGTTTTATTGTAGTAAATAAAGAATTCATGACTTGGAAGGATTTGGAGCAAAAAGAGCTATTTTGGAGATAAAATAGAAGGAAATTCGTATTATTGGGCTACACGGGCTGTTTAACACTGTTTGGGCCATATCTTGAGTTCTAGAAGTCAGAATTTGACGATCTTACTGTCCACGCGAAGCTTGTGGAATTATCTTTAATTCAGAGGTGGTCCAGTAAGAAAAATCCAGTTGGAAGAGCCCAGAAATAGAGGAGAAAAAGAAGTTACGAATTTTACAAGAAAATCCTATTCAATTATGGATATCTTTTTGTAAATTTATTAGAATATTAAAAAATACTTTTATTAGGAGATAAAAAATCAGATTTGATGATTAGTTTTATTATTAGCTTTTAAGAGAGAGGGGAGAAAATAGAGACAGACACTTTTTACTTTTTATAAAGCTAGGGTTTGTTCTTCATCTCTATTGGTTTGTAAGCACTTGGTTTAATTTGGATCTTCATTGTTCTTCGTTAATACAAAGTTTAAGGTATTCTTTATCTCATCTTGTTTATTAGTATATGTTTTATATGGCTTTCTTCATTATTTTTGTTGTTCTTATTCATAGTATGAGTGAGTAGTTTAATTCTAGGGTATTAAGGGGAGCCATGTTTGCACCATGATTTGGGCTTAATTTGATTAGTAGATTGATGGGTAGAGAGTAATTCTGATTGATATGTTCTAATTCTTAATTTGTGTAATTACGCAATATCACGGATTAATCGATTGCAATAGGAGTAATAGATCGAAAGATTTTACTACTAGAGGCTTACATACAATTAGCGGAATTGAAGGTGATTGTGGAAGCATCATTAGATATTCTGAGAGTGTTAATGCTTGAAAAAGATTAACCATTGCTTTAATTACTTAATCCCATTAAAAAGCTATACCTTTGTGATTTGTTTGGTGTAAGCATGGTGAACCTGAATTGCCCTGGATCCCTTCATTAATTGATTTAAATCGTAGTTAAATTTGTTTTAGTAGTTAATAAAATTCTCTAATAATCGTTTGTGACTAGAAACAATTGATAATAGTTGAATTGAAATTGAAACTGTCTCCTTGAGGAATCGACCCGTATTTGTTAGTATCTACTACAATTGATACCGTGCGCTTGCGGTTAGACATAATTTAACACATCAAGTTTTTGGCGCCGCTGCCGGGGAGACGCCTAGTTTCTATAATTTTAGTTCGATTGTTTTAAATTGTTTCTCTTGTCTCTTTGGAACTCTTGTTCCAACTGAGACCGATCTTACTGCTTTTCCTTGTTTAGTTGTTGATGCCCAAGACCAGGTCTCAAACGAAAATAGATCAAGCGAAAGAAGATACAACTCTTCTTAGTCCAGATTCTGGAATTACTTGTCAACAATACATAGATCAACAAAGGAAAGAGAAGCAGCAAAAGATATCTGAACCAAAGATTAAAATGGCAGACCTTCCTCCCAAATCTTTGAAGAACTACTCACAGCCCTCTCCGAGTGGGGTACCTACCGGCCTTGCTATGCCAGCGATTCAAGCAGCAAATTTCGAGATCAAGCCTGCTTTGCTCACTATGATCCAACAGAATCAATTTGCTGGGCTTACCTCTGAAGACCCTACACTTTATCTGCAACGGTTTAAACAGCTTTGTTCTACAATTAAACATTAGGGAGTCACTCCAGACCAGTTGAAAGTCATGTTGTTCGGGTTCTCTCTTCGTGACAAAGCTCAAAAATGGTTGAATGATATTGACTTGACCAAGTGGGATGAGATTGCTCAGGCTTTCTTAACTGAGTTCTTCCCTCCTAACAGAACCGACGATTTGATCGACAAGATGATGGGTTTTAAGCAAGATTATGGTGAATCTCTTCGGGATGCTTGGGACAGATTTAAGGATTATCAACGTGCATGCCCTCACCATGGTCTTGAGAAGTGGTTTATGCTTAAACGCTTCTACAATGGTCTTGATCCTGAAACAAAAGGTACAGTTGATAACGCTGCAGGTGGCGTGTTTTTAGACAAAGGAGTTGATGATGCATATGCTTTTCTTTCAAATTTGGCTGCCAATCACTTCAGTAACCCGAGAGCAACCATGAAAGGGGGTAAACTTGAAGTGGATGCTTATTCTCTATTATCATCTCAACTAGCTGCATTGACTCAGGAGATCCACTCATTGAAGACATCTCAGCCCTCTACTCCACCTATGAGTATCAATGCATTGTCATCCATGACTCCTATGAATAATCCTGTTTGTGAAGTCTGTGGCATCCAAGGCCACTATGGTAACGATTGCCAATACAATGCTCAAAATTCACAAAATTTTCAGATGTAGCAAGCCAATGTTTTCCAACAGCGGCAGCAGTACAATCCGTACTCCAACACTTACAATCCTGGTTGGAAAGATCATCCGAATTTCTCGTATAGGAACAATAATACTTAGAATCCACAGGTTCCTAATCAGCAGCAGCAATATCAGCAGTCGTATTAGCCTCCTCCACAGCAGCAGTATAGGCCCCCGCAAGGACCTATGAATCCCCCTGGATTTCAGAAGCCATATCAGAATTATGCTCCTCAAGCAAATCAAGCTGCACAGGCTGATAATCAAGGTGACATGATGAAGATATTGTTACAAATGCAAAAGAATATGGAGGATACCAATAGGAAGATGAACCAGATGGAGATTCATAATAAGATGTTGGAAACTCAGATTGCTCAAATGGCTAGTTCTTCGTCTACAAGGCAACAAGGCTCTCTACCAGCACAACCAACTCAGCCAAAGGAAAATGTGAATGGCATTACTCTTAGGAGTGGTCGTACATATGATGCTCCTCCAATGCCTACTGACGATGTTCCTACTGAGAAAGAAAAAGAGAATTTTGAGGAAGACAAGGTAGAGAAAGTTGTTGAAGACACAAACGAAGGTGAAACTGAGGAAAGCAAGGAAAAGGACAAAGAAAAGACTATAGTCACCCCTCCACCATCTATGCCAAAGCTCTCATTCCCTAGCAGGATGAACAGAACTAAGGTGGACCAGCAGTTTGGTAAGTTCATGACACTTGTCAAGAATCTTGAGGTAACAGTTCCTTTCACTGATTTAATTTCTCAAGTTCCATCATATGCAAAGTTTCTTAAGGATATTCTCTCTAAGAAAAGATCTTTTGGTGAGGTAGAGACAGTAGCTTTTACTGAGGAGTGTAGTGCTGTTTTACAGAATAAGTCTCCACCTAAGCTTAAAGATCCTGGTAGTTTTTTGATCCCATGTCATTTAGGTGCATTGTTTATTGATAAAGCTTTATGTGATTTAGGCGCTAGCGTCTCAGTCATGCCTCTCTCGATTTTTCAAAAATTGAACATGGGAGAATTAAAATGTACATAGATGACTTTGCAAATGGCAGACCGTTCGATAAAATATCCTCTTGGAATTTTAGAGGATGTGCATGTTAGGGTTGGAAAATTCTATATTCCTGTAGACTTTGTAGTTCTAGATATGGAAGAGGATAGCCAAATACCTATTATTTTAGGTAGACCATTTCTCTGTACTGCAGGTGTTGTAATTGATGTTAAAAGTGGGACTCTCACATTGAGCGTTGGTGATGATAAAATTACTTTTACTCTAACCTCCGCCCTTAAATCCCCTTTGTTTGAGAATACTTGCTGCAGGATTGATGTTATAGATGGAATTGTCCAAGATGAGACACCTCAGATTCTATTGAATGATGCATTGGAAGCAGTGCTCATGCTTGAAGCTTACGAAGGAGAAGGACATGCTGAAGTCGATTCATTGATTCTTGAGTTGGATGGTGTAGCTGATCCGAATTGTGAGGTAACCAAAACTATCGCTTCTTGTGGTCAACCTCAGGTAAAAAAGTTAGAGTTAAAGCCTTTGCCATCTAATCTCAAATATGTGTTTCTTGATGATGAAAAGACTTGTCCTGTGATTGTTAGCTCTAGTCTTGATGATAACCAGGTTTTTAAGCTTCTTATTGTTTTGCGTGCGCATAGAAAAGCTATTGGGTATAGTATTGATGATCTTACAGGGATTAGCCCAGATTTTTGCATGCATAGAATTCACTTAGATGATGACCATAAGCCTTGCATACAGGGACAACGTCGCTTGAACCCTAACATGCAAGAGGTTGTTAAAAAAGAAGTTTTGAAGTTGTTAGATGCGGGCATCATTTACCCGATTTCCGATTCTAAATGGGTAAGCCCAGTTCAGGTAGTCCCTAAGAAAGGAGGAACAACGGTAATTAAGAATGATAAAGATGAATTAATTCCCACTCGAATTGTCACCGGTTGGCGAATGTGCATTGATTACCGTAAGTTAAACACTGCTACTAGAAAAGACCATTACCCTCTCCCTTTCATTGATCAGATGTTAGAAAGACTTGCTAAGCATAAGTACTTTTGCTATTTAGACGGATATTCAGGGTTCTTTCAGATCCCTATACATCCTGATGACCAAGAAAAGACTACATTTACTTGCCCATATGGTACTTTTGCATATCGTCGAGTGGCTTTTGGATTGTGCAATGCCCATGCTACTTTTCAGCGTTGCATGACTGCCATATTTTTTGATTTCATAGAGTCTATCATGGAAGTATTTATGGATGATTTCAGTGTTTATGGGTCTGATTTTGATGTATGTCTGCATAATCTTTCTAAAGTGCTTAAACGTTGTGAAGAGGTGAATTTGGTTTTGAATTGGGAAAAGTGCCACTTCATGGTAAATGAAGGAGTGGTACTTGGCCACTTGATTTCTGAACGTGGCATCCAGGTTGACAAAGCAAAAATTGAGGTGATTGAGAAGCTTCCTCCTCCTGTTAATGTCAAGGGAGTGAGGAGTTTCCTTGGTCATGCGGGTTTTTATCGTCGTTTTATAAAAGATTTTTCAAAAATTACAAAACCCCTCACTGAATTGTTGCTTAAGGATGCCACCTTTGTGTTTACTGACGCTTGTTTGGAGTCTTTTAACAGGATTAAGGAAGCTTTGATAAGTGCACCAATCATTCAATCTCCAGATTGGAATCTTCCATTTGAAATCATGTGTGATGCAAGTGATTATGCTGTTGGAGCAGTTCTCGGTCAAAGGAAAGACAAGGTATTACACGCCATCTACTATGCAAGTAAAACCTTGGATGAAGCTCAAGTTAATTATGCTACGACTGAGAAGGAACTTCTAGCCGTGGTCTACGCTCTTGACAAATTCTGAGCATATCTCATTGGCTCCAAAGCCATTGTTCACACTGATCATTCAGCACTCAAATATCTGTTGGCGAAAAAGGAAGCAAAGCCAAGGCTTATTCGTTGGATTCTGTTACTCCAAGAATTTTACTTGGAAATCAAAGACAAGAAGGGTGCTGAGAATGTAGTTGCGGATCATCTTTCACGATTGCGTTTCAAATCAGATATTGCGTCAAACACTCTTATATATTGACGATTCTTTTCCAGATGATCACTTGTTTTCGGTTGCTACTCAAACTCCATGGTATGCAGATTTTGCAAATTTCTGTGTTAGTGGATCTCACCCTCCAGAATTGACTTATCAGCAAATAAAGAGGTTTTATCATGATGCTAAACAATATTTTTGGGATGACCCTTTCTTGTATCGCAAGTGTACTGATGGAATCTTTCGTAGATGTGTCCCTGAGTTCGAAGTACATGACATTCTCAAGCATTGTCATTCTCTCGCATGTGGAGGCCACCATGGTCCTTCCAAAACTGCTGCTAAGGTACTTCAATCCGGGTTCTTTTGGCCGTCTCTATTTAAGGATGCTCGTGCTTTCTATTTGGCGTGTGATGCATGTCAAAGGACGGGTAATATTTCTAAACGCCATGAGATGCCTCAAACCGGTATTCTTGAGGTCGAGATATTTGACGTATGGGGTGTTGATTTTATGGGACCTTTCCCAAGTTCTTGTGGGATGAGATACATCTTAGTTGCAGTCGATTATGTGTCCAAGTGGGTTGAAGCTGTTGGAACGGTAACCAATGATTCCAAGGTCATTATGAAGCTCTTTAAAAATATCATCTTCCATCGTTTTGGAGTTCCTAGAACAGTGATAAGTGATGGTGGTTCTCATTTTCGCCACCGATAGTTCTAAACTTTATTGAAGAAATATGGTGTTACTCACAAGGTCGCTCTTGCATATCACCCTCAAACAAGTGGCCAAGTGGAGGTTTCCAATCGACAAATGTAACACCCCCAGATCCGAGGTCAGGGATCTGGTCGTTACGGTCTCAATATCCATCCACAAAACCAACATAATTTAAATTACAACCTTGTGACCCAAAACCACAACATAAAACACACCCGTTATAGTCCCAGAGATGAAATTAGAGTTACCATCAATATTATTAATCACAAGTTTGAGTTCTCACAATCCAAAGAATTACAATTTATTAATACATACTCTTTGCCATCCATTTACATAAATACATCTGATAAACCAAAAGCTGACAGTCTAGCCTACTGGTAGCTTCTACCTCAGCAATGTCGTCCATGACATCAGTAGGCAACCCTAACCGCTGTCCCTGCTTACACCGAGTACTCCTTGTGCTGGCCGTCAGATCTATCTGTTGTTGTGATATAATAATAATAACGCAAGGGTGAGCGATAGCCCACCAAAAATAATATAACTGACAGTGATATATATGACAGTTCAAAGATATATTTTGAAATCATATGCCATGCCTTAATGAAAAGAGTTCCAGCTCAATATAAAGGATGAAGTTACAAGGTAACTCAAAGTATGTAAATTCTGTGGAAATATCTGCTATATCAAGATGACCAAGATAGCATCATTTTCATAAAAGAGGAACTTGCAGAAAAATAGTGCAATTCCAGTTTTCAACATGTTTCAACACTGCCAACACAGATGTTGTTGCAGAAGATTTCGAATCTTGAAAGATGAACTAATACGGGAGCATTGCCGCGCCAGATGCCCTGACGTTTACGATGATCAGTCATATGTCATGCATCTCATCAGTCGTTCTCTACATGTAGAAGGTAGCTCCGACGGATTTACTTGTCTACCGCCCTCTGGAACTCCTAAGCCAACGGTTGGGCTATTGCTGGACCGGCGCCACTCGGCCACTTACGCGTCTCCTATTTCATTTAACATCCATCATTGTGAAATGTAATGTTCGTTCCCCTTTTCCCCAGGTATGATACCTGTTGATAAGACTCCACAAGGTAGTCGTATCTAATGTGGAAAGGAAAATTTACCTCTATTTCCCAAGCTGTTGCTTGTTAATGGATACCAACTTGTTCCAACATTCTACCCTTCGAATGATGAGAGGGTACGCACAATTCCAAGAATAATAGCAACCAAGTTGTGAGTGAAACGAACTATTTATGACCGGGCAGTCACAAGATAAAATAACATTCCTCAAGTAAGGTTCCCTTATGATAGAATCGAAGGAGGGATGGAATTACTGAGAACCTTCCTCGATAATATAATAATAAAAATAAGACTCTGAAATAATTTATATATAATGTTCGAGGGTCGATGATACTATGTGAATGAAACCAAGTGTCTTTGAAACGAGTTAGAAGAATTAAATGAATATTCTAAAGAATATTTATTAAGTCAAAATATTGAAGGAATAATCCTAATATAAAATATTACTCGGAATAATCCTCGAATAAATATTCACAAATGATATTCATTAAATAATTAATGAATATTATTATAAACTGTACTTAATCAAATAATTATAACTCGACTGGATAGTCGAAATAATATTCACTGAATAAATAGTGAATACTCAGATTAAATAAACTTATCGATTAAATAAAATTTGAACGAATATTCGAATTAATATTCACTGAACAAATAGTGAATATTCAAAATAATAATACTTATCGAAGAAGTAATTATCAAGTGAATGTTCGAAACAATATTCATTGAATAAATAATGAATATTCGAATTAATAATACTGATTGAAGGAATAATTACCAAATGAATATTCGAAACAATATTCACTGGACAATTAGTGAATCTTCAAATTAATAATAATATTTATTGAAGAAATAATTATCAAATGGATATTCGAGGTAATATTCATTGAATAAGCAATGGATATTTAACTTAAGAAGGATACTTATTGATGAAATAATCATCGACTGAATATTTGAGACAATATTCAATAAATAATTAATGATTATTCAACTCAATAAGATTTATCGAAGAAATGATTATCGAATGAATATTTTAAATTATGTTCAATAATTGAATCGACTTTAAATGAATGTCGGAGATAATATTTATCGCCTCAAGGAAATATCCAAAATAATATTTATCGAATAACTGGAGTTCGAATCAATGTTCACTAATATTTATAAAATAAATAGAGATTGAATGAATATTCGAAATAATATTCATATAAATAAATAAGGCTCGAATGAATATTGAAAATAATATTCGTTAAATAAATAAACTCGAATGAATATTCAAAATAATATCTAATGAGTAAATAAGAATGAATATTCTTTAAGTGAATAACTTAACTGAGGGTTCGAAATAATATTCGAATATTAAATCGACTTTAGATGAATATTAAGGATAATGTTCATCTAATAAATAAATATCTGATGAATAATCCGAATAATATTTATCAAATAATCTCAAAGGAATATTCCAATAATATTCGCCAGATAATAAATGGAAAATATTTACTTAAATACTTTCCTCTGAAAATAATATCAATATATCAAGAAATAACGACTCCCGGTCTATAATCAAAGAATGAGATTCAACTGCCCTTCGCTTAAGGGTCTTAGTAATATCCGGCTTATAACAGATATAATAACTATCTGGCTTATAAGCCAACAATAATTCAGGGAACAAGTATATCAATATGACTTTGAAAGTAGGCATGCATGCTATGACATATGTATAACAGAATCAATTCATATATATATACATATTATCACAACAACAGCCTTTAAAAAGGAAGTTTTGAAACTTGCCTGGGAATCGAGTGCGGGTAGGGGTAGCGTGTCCCGGGTCAGCCTGGTGATCTATAAATAGCCAAGGCATTCGAGATTAATCACTTAACACTTTACAAAGGTTAAATATAAACTCTACTTAAGTCAAAACACGTTTTCGAATCATCTCGTTATACACCTCTTAGTGTAACTCTCTTTTATCACCGATGCGGTTCGACATATGTTCGCTATTATGACACATCATCATACCCACACTTGATACATACTTAAGCCATGTAAGTTTTAAGATCGATCATTTACGAATCAAGATTGTACTACGAGTTTTATCGCCCGTTTTTTATGTCGTTTATCAAAGTCATAACCAAGCATGCTTTTAGGGGTTCGTTCGCGTTTAACCTTGATTCGAATATTTTATAAAATCGGAAAACGATCCGGTTGACATGAGGTTTTCTCCCACACCTTCCTTTTTTTCTCTAATATTTAATTATTAAGATTCGCCACTGAATTCGTACTATTTAAGGGGTTCAATTTCAGTTACGAACTTTCATTTACGGTTTCGAACCACCTTTACGATTTTTATCATAACTCCTAAACCGTAAGTCCATTTCACACGAGCCTTATATCAAAACGAATCTTATAACGTAATCTATCTTGTAATGGCAGGAGACGAAACTAGACAGTGAGTTAAAGATACTGTCAAACACGTTTTCTTAAGTGTTAACGAAAATTCGGCATTACGACGGCTATAAATCGGACGTTCCAAAAATCGTAATCATCAAACCGAGCCACACCGGGCATCCATAAAATTTATACACATATTATACATCCTCAACTGTCCAAGAACATCTACTTCATCCTCATATTCATCATAACTCTTAAATCAAGAAACCACTACATAATCATGCTTTCATGTTTGTATTAACATCATACTCCTAACTAATCTCGAAACCATTCAACAATCATCAAAACTTAAACTAAGAGCTAGGGTTTCAAGAGAGTTATACCTTCCTTGGAGAGTGTGCTAGCCTTGCTAAGCTTGATCTAGTCCTTGTATAGCCTTAGAAATCTTAAACTAACAAGAATCAACAAGAACATGATTAGAGTTTTTCGGATCTGTTAGAACTCAGTTGAAAGAACATGAAAAACGAGGCCCTTACCGACATTTTCTGAACGAGGCTCCTAAAGGAGAGTTGTAGATCATCTTTCCAGATTTCCAACCATATAAAGAACACGAAATTCCATTGAGAAACGAAGGAGATATGGCCATTTTAAAATCGTCACAGAAACTGTCATGAATCTGGACAGTTTGTTTCTTCAACTTGGGGAGGTGATTTCACTAGGCTACACTCATTAGATGGCCATGATATTTTGAGAGAATCTTCTCCATGATATGAGGGAGCTGTGGTTAAAGTTTGGTGATTTTATGATGGCTAGAAATGGAGATATGATTTTTCTTCTTGAGAGTGTTTCTGCTGTGCAGTTTTGAAGAATGGAGAGAAATGGAGTTGCTTAGCTTTGTTCTTGGACAATAATGCATAAAGTGATTGCCTTGGATAATATCTAGATATTATAGATGTGTATGGCTGTGTTGGGACTTGTGCAAAGAGTCTTGGGGAAGCTTTGCTAATTGTTTTGTTTCTTGAAATGATTTAAGTGTTTTAATCACTTAAATTCCTAATTGCTCTTGATTTAATCTTTGATTAAATCATCCAATCTACTCGATATAATTCTCTTGATGATCATGTAGGATATTTAATCTTGTAATGAACTCAATCCAAATTCCATAATTCGTTCGCTTTATCTTTTAATCTCGTTGAAAAGTTTCAGCGGTTTCTAGAACGCTCGCTTCACTATCTCTGTGGTTTTCGCTCCAAATCCCCAAATCAAATATAATAAAATTCTAAAATATTAAATCCTCAAATCCTCAAATTTAATATCTCATTTCTTGAATATAATAATATATAATTCAGTGCCCGGTCAAATATTACACCATAATAGAAATTGGAATTTCTGAATTCTGATCGTCTTTACATACACTTATTTTCTCCGTGAATCACTAATATGACTTCGAAATATCCATACCATGTCTCGTACATAGGGTGGCGGGTAAAATTTCTTGGTTCCCAAAATCACTATTCATCCATGAAAAACACTATTCACGTATGGAAACACTATTCACTGATGCACTTAATCCAAATAAGAAAAGTTTTAATTCTACCAAAAATTTGGGTTCTTACAGTCTCCCCTCCTTAAAAGGATTCCGTCCCGGAATCAGTCCGAGAACAAATGGGGGTACTTTTCCAGCATCGTGCTTTTCAATTCCCATGCTGATTCTTCCACAGTGTGATTTTGCCACAAG
This sequence comes from Kitagawia praeruptora, assembly GCA_037693485.1. Taxonomy (NCBI): domain Eukaryota; kingdom Viridiplantae; phylum Streptophyta; class Magnoliopsida; order Apiales; family Apiaceae; genus Kitagawia; species Kitagawia praeruptora. The sequence goes on along the minus strand of CM075348.1, from coordinate 115,439,780 downwards.
ACTCTGACTAGCTCGATGACCTTGTTTCGGAGCACTTGCTCTTTTCGATCTATGGTTTCCACAGGCTGCTCCACATAGGTTAGATTTAGTTGCATGTCTACGTGCTCGTATTCTACTATATACTTAGCGTCCGGATTGTAATTTCTCAACATCGAAACATAAAACACATTGTACACTTGTTGCAGATTTGGGGGTAATGCTAGTTCGTAAGCTAGTTCTCCGATCCATCCGTAATCATTCCAATCCTTTTACAGCACTTCTCACCAGTGCTACAATACTCCTCTTATCCTTTTTCGTCAACTTTGCTACTTTTCGTACAACACACTATCCGGGCTATGCTCTTACCCAGTCATATATTATTAACCTTATTGGTATCTGCAGTGACTTTGGTATCACTATCTCGCCGTGAATTCGGAGATATCCTCACTCGTACTATGCATTTCCTGATTGCTTTAATCTTCGCAATCTCGATCAATGTATAAAAATAGAAGAATTTATTGAGAGATCACTATGATCAATGAACATTTGTCATATTGCATAGTTAGTACAGAAGGGGGCCAGCCTTTGGTACTTGACAAGCAATTAAACAAGTTACGGTATTCCACCTAGACTTCTATCACACAGACAGATAGTCACGTAGAAGTACCTCCCCTCCTTAAAGGGTTGTTCTTCTCAATTCAAAAAGAAGATGAATAAAAGAGAAGAAAATAAAAGAATTTCAAAGAATTATAGAAAGTTCTCATGATTGAAAAATATCATATTTAGGATTTACCTCTGAACTATAAAGGTTCATTAGGGAAGAAAATAATCTTATTCGTATCAAATACTACTTTATCGTAATCTCACGTGTCGCATGTCCTTGCTGCTCTGTCCATCATTCTATGGACCAATACTCTTGCTCGATCTTAGCATTACTCACTTTTGGAAAATCCTTCGTCCCTTTCGGGTTAGATCTTGGATTCCTTGCTTGACATCATCATTACTGGCATTCCACGCCACATTACTAGCTTTTTCATATTCACAATACTTAACATCATCAGGTGGTCGTCCCGAGAGTTCGTTTGGAAAACCCATTCATCACTCCATTCATAACATTCCTTGCCTCACATTCCATAATTATTTTCCCAACCTTTTCTTTATCAATCACATCCTTCTCGCTTTCTGATTCTTATTCGTTTCTGTAAGACATCCTTTGTAATTGACACCTTCTTATTGGTATCCCGTCACCTTTTATTCGATAAGCATCACATCTTTGGGGTCAAACTTTCTTTGATCATCCATCTAATTTCTTAATTTCTCAATCCATGTATCTCTTTATTAATCAATCAGTCTATTCCAAAATTCCTCGAGTTCTCTCTACTTAAAGAGAGTTAATCTGTATGTCATTTATGCTTTCAATTTCAACTTTCTGTTTATCAAATTACTTTCCATGTCCATTTCATACTTTTCTTACTCTATTGCTGGGGTTTCCCAAGAGTCCGCTTATCTAACTCCCTTATTGATCCTCAACTCTATTTCATTTATATCAACCGTCTTGTTTCTATTTCGACTATAATCTCCTTATGAGCTTTCATAGCATTCTCATTTATTTCAAACATCATATCATTCCAACTTATACACTCTGAAATAAATCTTGCTTATTTCTATAACTTGGATCCAATATAATCTATTCCTGCCAAACTTGCCTCTTAGCATTATGAATCTCCAACCTCATGTTCTCTATCTTGTTTGCGCAGAAATACGCCAACATAAACGGCTTGTCATTCATCAACATGCCATTTAGCTTATCAATGGCAGTATTATCTTTATCTTTGCAGTGTTCTCGCATTTCTTAGAAGAATCGCCCCTATATTAACGTAGCCCTATGTTGAATCACCATCGTTTGCTGTAGTGCTTTAATAGCTAATCATACGGGTTCCCTAATCGTCGGGTCAAAATCCTTTAGGAAGATAAAATAATCGCCATCCCCTATCCATGAGGAATACTTCCTGAACTTGACGTAGACAATACACGAAGCAGATAAAATTGCAGAAGAGCTTCAAGCATCATAGCTAAGCCAGGTTGAAGAAATTATGAATCTTATATCTTCAGTAGAAGACTGGAAACTGAACGGTTTACTTAGTCGAGTTTGAATCATGGTCCTGGTTTACCTCAAAATAGGACCTCCTAACGCAAGTAATATACTTATGACGATATCAGGAATCGAATCTTTACTTAAGCTACTCTTATGGTTGATTCTTGTACAATTATTAGAGGGAATGTAAATTCCTCCACCACATTCTGACCTTCAAAGTCCTTTTCAATACCATTCCGTTTCTTTGGTATGAGCATTTATAATTACTCCTCAACACTTAAAGTGTCGGCCACCTCATTGGCCTTTCCTGATAATAATTTCTTGTAATCGGTGTTTTCTGGATCTATTTAAGTCAAAATTTTCTACCTCATTCCTCTCACTGTTGGGTGAAAGTATTCTTCCTTAGACTCTGTTGAAGGAGAGAAATATATATCAGTCTTTTTCCATAAGTTATTGCCTTAATCCTTAAGTGTGACTTTTATTCACAGCTAATTTCTCATCAGGTCTAGGATATCTTTGTCTCAGGCCTTTCTTGCTTTAACACAATCTCAACCTGATTGGTTCAATCCATTTTCTCATAGTTTTATACATGCCCCACTTGGCATTATTATGTCATATATGTTCCTACCAAATTTCCATTTTGAAATCCATAATATTACCTTTTTCATTATAAGATTTCTTAGGTCATCCTCATCATTCCTCCTGTATTTTCTAGGTACATGGTATCTCACAGTATCATTGATCAATACTACAACAATTCTGCCTATGTACTTTTCAAGACTCCTTATAACAAATCCTTACAGGTTATTGTTACCTTGGTCGATTCAACTTATACCATCTGAGTTTATAACATCTTTATTAGGGGTAATGCTATCCTTTATGCATTCCCAAGGTTCATCTTAATTTATGGATATTATATCCTCAATTCTATTTTCAAGAAATACTTACATCCTTTAAGTGACAACCAATCATATATCCTTAATAAGTGTCTCTTTTCAATCATTCTATCTTGATAATCTATCGGTAGCTTAATGCTCACTTTTTCTCTCAAATGAACGTCAGTCTTCATGACCTTACACAAGACAACACATGTCTATCTGCTCTTCTTACAGAATTTGGTGATGGTAGTAAGGATGTTCTAGAAGATATTGGTCGTATTCAACGTGAATCTTTTAGTACTTGTCCTACTTATTAAAGATACTAAGTTTCAAATAACAATTATGCATTCTACTGCTCAATCTTTGGCAATCTTCATAAACCTTTTATTGGTCACTTTCCTCAGTCATACTATGTCCCTGGTATATATAAAACCCATCATCCTGCATCTCAATTCATTTTATATCACAAGTCCTCGCGGTTGGCGCTTAATTAGAAGCACCCTGCTTTGTCCTTACAGTGCTGGTTAAGTCACTTGCTAATCCTTTGTGACTTGGCCTCCCCTGGTCACACTAAATATGTGAGTTTAGGGGTTGGCTAATAGAATTACTTTTCTAGCAATTTCCGGAATAGTGCCTTCTTCTTTGATACCTTTTGATCTTTTCAAAACTTTACTCCATATAAGTCTCAATCGACTTCTCGGTACCGTCTCTGGTCACCTTCCTTTACTTTTATCTTTTTAACTATTCTTATTAATTCCACGTGTCACGTAAGCTTAACACTTCTGGCATACAACCTTTTCATTTGAGTCAATCCCGGAATTTCTCAGTCCGGCTTGTTTCTTAATTACATTTCCCTTTTTACCATCCAATCTCGACTTCATCAGTTTATTTCTAGAATCAATCAAAATAATCGGGGTCTGTCTACCAATCCGTATAGCGGCTACCTCAACCAATCCACAGGGTTCGCTCTAGTTCCACTTCTTAGTCTTATAAATAAGTCCGGTTACGGGACCGCAATCTTTGTCAAGTCCTGAACCAATCTTTGGTAATACATTATGAACCTTATGAAATTTCTCACCTTTGTTGGCGTGGTTGGCCTTTTTCCATTTGAAACTGTCTTTAACTCGGTAGGGTCAACCAACACCACTCACTATTGATCGTGTGTCCTAATAACTGAACTTCATTTTTCCAGAATCGTACCTCGAGAACTTGGCCTACATTGTTCCTTCAAGTTTCATTTAAAAACATTTTCAATCACATCTTAACCACTGATCGCCTTACTTGATCCATTTACGATTCAGTGTTGGAATAACTTAAGGTAATTACTATAATCCATTCAAGGAAAAGGAAGAATTTAATATTCCTCTGAATCACATGCATCTAATGTTTTTGGTTCATCATTTCACTGAGTTGAACTAAACTTATACTTGGTTCCTGACAATAGTCTCATTACTAGTTCATCATAGACTCACTGGTCTTTTCCTCGTGTAGGTTCTGAGATCATCGTCTCGCTTACTACTTCCTTATATAACTTTATCCAATCATGCCATCACTTTCCAATGTCTTTATTTTTCTAAGTTGATCCCTTCATCAAATGATCATTTCCCTGAACCCAACCACCTCATCAATCTCAGTTTGACTTATAAATTATAACCTATGAAATCTGCCTTCTCACGGTGAATTACCATTAACAATATTCACACTATTCCATTCATCACATGTTATGGCACTTGCTACCTCTATTTCAACTGCTCCTGGAGACTCTGCTCCCCTGACATATATCGGTGTCTTTAATAATCACACAACATTCTACTCTTTTCTCATTAATCTGAAAGTCTCTAGGGACTCTTATCTATCCCTATATAAGATCTCAAGTTATTCTTCCAATCCGTCTTACTTGCTGGTTCTACATCCGGTAGTTCGACTATGAATCCAATATTGCATCTTTAGTTCTCTTAATAATACCTCAGATCTTTATGCTCACTCCTCTAAGCACTATACCTTAACTCTTACAGTCTCTCTGGCTGTAGCCCTCATTTACTCAAGGGTAAACTTTTTTTGTCCTTAACAGGATTCTCCTTCTTAGTTGGAACCTCCTTAGGGTCCTCAGTAGGGTACTCTACCGAGTCTTCAAGCCGATTGTCAACATATCATAGAGCATCACTGTGTTGCTGCTCGAACGCCTCAAGGTCTGTCGCCTTACAAGTCGATACGAGAACGCCCTAAGTTACTATCATGATACTTAAGAGTTCCCATAAGGGTTTTATATGTTAATACTACATTAAGTAGTCTGACTGTGAACTTGGCAAGAGTTCTTATTATCATAGTGAATTTATTGTTTTAACGTCGCACCATCTCTGGGATTTATAACGTAACTCTCTGATACCATTTCTGTAACACCCCCAGATCCGGGGTCAGGGATCTGGTCGTTACGGTCTCAATATCCATCCACAAAACCAACATAATTTAAATTACAACCTTGTGACCCAAAACCACAACATAAAACACACCCGTTATAGTCCCAGAGATGAAATCAGAGTTACCATCAATATTATTAATCACAAGTTTGAGTTCTCACAACCCAAAGAATTACAATTTATTAATACATACTCTTTGCCATCCATTTACATAAATACATCTGATAAACCAAAAGCTGACAGTCTAGCCTACTGGTAGCTTCTACCTCAGCAATGTCGTCCATGACATCAGTAGGCAACCCTAACCGCTGTCCCTGCTTACACCGAGTACTCCTTGTGCTGGCCGTCAGATCTATCTGTTGTTGTGATATAATAATAATAACGCAAGGGTGAGCGATAGCCCACCAAAAATAATATAACTGATAGTGATATATATGACAGTTCAAAGATATATTTTGAAATCATATGCCATGCCTTAATGAAAAGAGTTCCAGCTCAATATAAAGGATGAAGTTACAAGGTAACTCAAAGTATGTAAATTCTGTGGAAATATCTGCTATATCAAGATGAACACGATAGCATCATTTTCATAAAAGAGGAACTTGCAGAAAAATAGTGCAATTCCAGTTTTCAACATGTTTCAACACTGCCAACACAGATGTTGTTGCAGAAGATTTCGAATCTTGAAAGATGAACTAATACGGGAGCATTGCCGCGCCAGATGCCCTGACGTTTACGATGATCAGTCGTACACTACAAGAAATATGGGCTATTGCAACGCCAAAAAAGTGTCATATTAGACCCCAAATGTGTTACAATAGAGGTTTTTGCAACGTTTTTGCCAAAATTGAGCGTTGCATCTGCTGCCGTTGCAATAGACCCCTATAGCAACACTTTATGAACTTATTGCAACATTTTTCAAGTATTGCAATATCCCCTTTAGTGCAACACTTTTGTCTTGTTTTGTGACACTTTTAAGATGTTGCAATAGACTATTGCAACACCATTTTGTAACATATTTTGGTTAAAAGTGTTGCAAAGTCAATTTATTGCAACATTTCCATGTAACATTTTCTCCTCTATTATAATGCTTTTGGTTTTTTTAACAACATTTATATGCAACACTTTTGTTCCTATTGTAATACATTTATATTGTTTTAGCAACATTTATGTGCAACACTTTGTATTAGTCCAATTTGCAATATCCTATTTGAAATGTCAATAAACCAATACAAAAGCATATCAAACCAGAATCACATTTCCAATTCAACAGACTATACCATAAAGCCTAAATAGAGTCGGCTTATACAATAAAATAGCAAATCCAACAGAATATATGTCAATCCCAAAAAGGGTTAGCTTGTACCACAATATCATCTTACATCTAGTACCAAAATCTAAAGTCGAAACACATATCGACTCTCAAATTCTCAATTTACATTAGGGGTCTCAATGATTTATTGCCTTGCAGTACAATACAAGCCTTCCATCTGGATAATGACATATAACTGACTGGTGCTTCCTTTTACTGGAAAAAAATGATTTTTGATTAGTATGAAACTCATAAATGATGAACATGCAAGTAACAAATTTGTGTCAAAAGAAAGAACTTACCTATTGAACTCAAGGACATTTAGAATCTCGTATGAAACATTAATCTAGATACAACTATTAAAAACTACTGATGAATTTAATACTATGGTCTCTTACGTAGGTATATTAATATAGATACAATTGACTCAGAAGAGTATTCCACACAGGATGGCGGATGGCTTATTAAGAACACTACTTGTAAATTAATGAATGGAAATTAAGAAAATCAGAATAAATATGGTCACAAAGCGATATAGCATGAAGGCATGCATCTAACGCCATGGAATATTGTTATTGACAGAGTGAAGAGAGTATGGACTACTAACAATTAAGCTCAACCTCATGACGTGGAATCTAGCTAGCTATATCACACGCACAGACCCCTGACATATATGCTAGTGTATATTCATGCCAGAATATACATGTAGACGGGAATGGAATTTTAAATGTCATGGATTAGAGAATCCAGTCCTTACAGATGATGATGAACCAAGCTGAACAACACCATGAGGAAGAACAGGAATGACTACAACCGTCTGCCGATCAGAACTAAAATAATTAGTATTTACAGGAGTGATAGGCTATTATGAGATTGTACAAACACACTACCTGCATTCCTGCTGAAATTTGTTGATGCATCTCACTTACTACCTAACATCATCCAGAAACAAGAATAATGTAAATACCGTATGTAGGAGTAGGACTAGATAAAACAGTATGACTTATACTGCGTTACTTTATATAATTTGTTTATTAAATGTAAATTCAAATCAGTTTCAGACAAAAAAAAAAGAACCTATTACATTACACTTAAATCACGAATCACCCTTTTCTCCTTGTAATTTCAAACTTCATATCACAATTAGATTACTATATCTAGGCTTTACTTCTTGTAACATCTGGTCATTAGCAGACACATATATGGTAAAATGTATACCTCTGGTGGATAGAATTCTTTCGTATAGTTCTGTAAATGCAGCTCGCCCAACAAGTCTGAAGAAACATAGATGTTGTTACATATTTTAAGTTTTATCACACACTTATAAATGTACATGTAACTAAGACAAAATATTAAACAACATAAAATGGCAGTCAGCTGAACTTGTAGCACACTATATATTCAACAAAATGCCACAACGAAGCAAATTAAACACAAGAGAGGTACACTGAGTATAGCTACAGATATCTACTTATACTGCAAGAGCATTACTGGCAGTTTGATATTCATCTCGAACAGTAGATGCAGTCACACTTAAAGCAAAGAATTAGTACAGTAACATATATTGTACGAGACCAATAGTCAGAGGTATAGAATAAATACCCTGCTAATTAAGATGAATTAAGTGCTTAGCAAACCACAAAGAACAGGTAAAGAATAAATACGACAATGTAAATAATATTGGGAAGCAAATATGCAATATACATAAACTCAGCAACTATATTCAGTCAACACTCAACATACAGTTTATTTTTTAAATAATATAGTAACCTGTAATAGTAATTTGTAATATGATGAAATTTCATGTACAAAAAGGTTTGATCGGTTAAACAAGGTTTGGATTCGAGTGAGCAGCTTGCAAGATCCAGCAAATATTGATGACGAGAAACCACATTCAGCTGTAAACATGATAGAGTCTTCTAAACACGGATGCCTAATTTGCTCCTCAAGGAGTTTTAATCTGGAACTACTAATGCCTCCTAAATTTATTTTGGGTTCAGAGTTCTGGTACAGTTCAAATTTAATTTTTTGGATAAAACCTCCTCTCATTCAGTGAAACAAAAACCATGAACAATCTAACTATTGAACCTTCCTAGGTATCATACCACATGGTTTGGTTTTCCTACTTGTTGCTGATTAGCTAATTCTTCTTCGCTTAATTTACTTATCGAGTTATTGTTTCACTCTAAACTTTGTAATCGTAGCTCTCCCATTGCTGTACAATGTTTGTTTTCATAAGTTTTTCCAATGTGTAGTTCCAATTAGTGCTGAATTCTGAGGATCTGTTTTAAAGCCTACTTAATTATCAGCCATGACATGCCTTCAAGCTAATTTTAATAGCCAAGATATGCCTATAGTCTAATGTCATGTTCTGCAATGGCCTCTACTATTTTACCTCAGTCATATACAATAACTTTCATAGCCAAGTTATTGTATAAGACTGAGGTAAAATCTCATAATCATCCATAGAATTCCTCTCACTTTCATAGACAATGGATAGCAATATGAAAAAACCATCAACACCCCATCACTAACCTTAACATAAGATTAAGGTCCTATTTTGGGAAACCACATTGTTTCCATGGCTGGCAACGGGCTTTGCCTTCCATTTTTGGTCTCCTTATTTTTGTTTTTCGATTGTAAGGCATTGTAGCAAATCTGTTAAAATATAATCAGGAGAGGTCCAAAACATAATCAAAAAACTAGTACTAGAACTTAAAATAGAGTAATCAATAAGTTTATAATGATCAAAACTCACAATATCGAAAATCCCATGAGCAAAAGTATTGATATTCGTTTCCAGACCCTGCCTTGTGAGTTTCTGGTCAAATGCCAACAATGTGGCTGCTGCAGCTATGGCAGATGATCTTTGATTCATTAAATTTACATCTGCACAATATAAAACATTTACAATACATGTACAAATATGTCCTGATAAAAATGAACCTAAACATTATGAATTTTAATTACCTTTGACTATGGCATATATCAGATGGATTGGCACCACACTTCTTGGTTGATTATTGTTCCGGAATTTACAAATGAAGTAATGAAGATAGGGAAAAGGAGTGATTAAATTCATTTTCAATTCCAATGTATTCAATACCAAAAGCTCCATTCTTTGTATCGTTTTGCTCTCAAAATTATAATCTTCCATGGGAAAATCTGTAAGTAAATGAACCTTACATTCCTCCATCTTTGCCGCTATAGCTAAACAAGCCACTGATAATAGTCTAACAATACTTGATTGAATCCAATCGAGCATTCACAATCCAGTCTCCACTACTAATCAACAAAGAAGATTGGCTAGTGAGTTCTCGACGTAACAATACTTGAATATACACGATTAACACATGTAATTAAATAACAAAAAAATCACAGCTTGAGAAAAATCTCCACACTATGAGCATATAATTAATTGTTAACAAAATTAAAACAATATTAACACAAGAATCTAACAAATTTGACAAATACAAGCTTTAATCAAACATACAATCGAAAAAATTCAAATACATATATATATATACATGTATAATTCATTATAATCGGAAAAAGATGGGTATTTTACCTCTAATTGAAGCTTTACTCAAATCTTTGTTCAATTAGGTTTGGGGTTTTGCTGAATAGATTATACTTGAGATGAAATATGTGTATTTGTGAGAGAGAGAGAGGAGGGAGGCAGAGAGCGGCGGTGAGATGAGAGAGATAGTGGTGAGATTGTTTTTGGGGATTGTTTTTTTTGTTTTAATCGTGTATGAAATATTTTGGTATCTTTTTTATCCCGCTCAACCAAAAAATCAAGTTCCCGCTTATAATTTTGGACAAAGTGTAACGTTTATTGTAACGTTTTTGCTAAAGTGTTGCAATTGTTCTAAAATTTCAAAATGAGCCTTTTGCTTGCAACACTTTTCGTATTTCTTGCAACATTTTTAAAAATATTGCAATAGGCTACCAAGTTTTGTGTCTATTGTAACACTTTTTGTAACACAAATATATATTGGGCTTGCAATAGCCCATATTTCTTGTAGTGGTATGTCATGCATCTCATCAGTCGTTCTCTACATGTAGAAGGTAGCTCCGACGGATTTACTTGTCTACCGCCCGTTGGAACTCCTAAGCCAACGGTTGGGCTATTGCTGGACCGGCGCCACTCGGCCACTTACGCGTCTCCTAGTTCATTTAACATCCATCATTGTGAAATGTAATGTTCGTTCCCCTTTTCCCCAGGTATGATACCTGTTGATAAGACTCCACAAGGTAGTCGTATCTAATGTGGAAAGGAAAATTTACCTCTATTTCCCAAGCTGTTGCTTGTTAATGGATACCAACTTGTTCCAACATTCTACCCTTCGAATGATGAGAGGGTACGCATAATTCCAAGAATAATAGCAACCAAGTTACGAGTGAAACAAACTATTTATGACCGGGCAGTCACAAGATAAAATAACATTCCTAAAGTAAGGTTCCCTTATGATAGAATCGAAGGAGGGATGGAATTACTGAGAACCTTCCTCGATAATATAATAATAAAAATAAGACTCTGAAATAATTTATATATAATGTTCGAGGGTCGATGATACTATGTGAATGAAACCAAGTGTCTTTGAAACGAGTTAGAAGAATTAAATGAATATTCTAAAGAATATTTATTAAGTCAAAATATTGAAGGAATAATCCTAATATAAAATATTACTCGGAATAATCCTCGAATAAATATTCACAAATGATATTCATTAAATAATTAATGAATATTATTATAAATTGTACTTAATCAAATAATTATAACTCGACTGGATAGTCGAAATAATATTCACTGAATAAATAGTGAATACTCAGATTAAATAAACTTATCGATTAAATAAAATTTGAACGAATATTCGAATTAATATTCACTGAACAAATAGTGAATATTCCAAATAATAATACTTATCGAGGAAGTAATTATCAAGTGAATGTTCGAAACAAAATTCATTGAATAAATAATGAATATTCGAATTAATAATACTGATTGAAGGAATAATTACCAAATGAATATTCGAAACAATATTCACTGGACAATTAGTGAATCTTCAAATTAATAATAATATTTATTGAAGAAATAATTATCAAATGGATATTCGAGGTAATATTCATTGAATAAGCAATGGATATTTAACTTCAGAAGGATACTTATTGATGAAATAATCATCGACTGAATATTTGAGACAATATTCAATAAATAATTAATGATTATTCAACTCAATAAGATTTATCGAAGAAATGATTATCGAATGAATATTTTAAATTATGTTCAATAATTGAATCGACTTTAAATGAATGTCGGAGATAATATTTATCGCCTCAAGGAAATATTCAAAATAATATTTATCGAATAACTGGAGTTCGAATCAATGTTCACTAATATTTATAAAATAAATAGAGATTGAATGAATATTCGAAATAATATTCATTTAAATAAATAAGGCTCGAATGAATATTGAAAATAATATTCGTTAAATAAATAAACTCGAATGAATATTCAAAATAATATCTATTGAGTAAATAAGAATGAATATTCTTTAAGTGAATAACTTAACTGAGGGTTCGAAATAATATTCGAATATTAAATCGACTTTAGATGAATATTAAGGATAATGTTCATCTAATAAATAAATATCTGATGAATAATCCGAATAATATTTATCAAATAATCTCAAAGGAATATTCCAATAATATTCGCCAGATAATAAATGGAAAATATTTACTTAAATACTTTCCTCTGAAAATAATATCAATATATCAAGAAATAACGACTCCCGGTCTATAATCAAAGAATGAGATTCAACTACCCTTCGCTTAAGGGTCTTAGTAATATCCGGCTTATAACAGATATAATAACTATCTGGCTTATAAGCCAACAATAATTCAGGGAACAAGTATATCAATATGACTTTGAAAGTAGGCATGCATGCTATGTCATATGTATAACAGAATCAATTCATATATATATATATACATATTATCACAACAAAAGCCTTTAAAAAGGGAGTTTTGAAACTTGCCTGGGAATCGAGTGCGGGTAGGGGTAGCGTGTCCCGGGTCAGCCTGGTGATCTATAAATAGCCAAGGCATTCGGGATTAATCACTTAACACTTTACAAAGGTTAAATATAAACTCTACTTAAGTCAAAACACGTTTTCGAATCATCTCGTTATACACCTCTTAGTGTAACTCTCTTTTATCACCGATGCGGTTCGACATATGTTCGCTATTATGACACATCATCATACCCACACTTGATACATACTTAAGCCATGTAAGTTTTAAGATCGATCATTTACGAATCAAGATTGTACTACGAGTTTTATCGCCCGTTTTCTAAGTCGTTTATCAAAGTCATAACCAAGCATGCTTTTAGGGGTTCGTTCGCGTTTAACCTTGATTCGAATATTTTATAAAATCGGAAAACGATCCGGTTGACATGAGGTTTTCTCCCACACCTTCATTTTTATCTCTAATATTTAATTATTAAGATTCTCCACTGAATTCGTACTATTTAAGGGGTTCAATTTCAGTTACGAACTTTCATTTACGGTTTCGAACCACCTTTACGATTTTTATCATAACTCCTAAACCGTAAGTCCATTTCACACGAGCCTTATATCAAAACGAAGCTTATAACGTAATCTATCTTGTAATGGCAGGAGACGAAACTAGACAGTGAGTTAAAGATACTGTCAAACACGTTTTCTTAAGTGTTAACGAAAATTCGGCATTACGACGGCTATAAATCGGACGTTCCAAAAATCGTAATCATCAAACCGAGCCACACCGGGCATCCATAAAATTTATACACATATTATACATCCTCAACTGTCCAAGAACATCTACTTCATCCTCATATTCATCATAACTCTTAAATCAAGAAACCACTACATAATCATGCTTTCATGTTTGTATTAACATCATACTCCTAACTAATCTCGAAACCATTCAACAATCATCAAAACTTAAACTAAGAGCTAGGGTTTCAAGAGAGTTATACCTTCCTTGGAGAGTGTGCTAGCATTTCTAAGCTTGATCTAGTCCTTGTATAGCCTTAGAAATCTTAAACTAACAAGAATCAACAAGAACATGATTAGAGTTTTTCGGATCTGTTAGAACTCAGTTGAAAGAACATGAAAAACGAGGCCCTTACCGACCTTTTCTGAACGAGGCTCCTAAAGAAGAGTTGTAGCTCATCGTTTCAGATTTCCAACCATATAAAGAACACGAAATTCCATTGAGAAACGAAGGAGATATGGCCATTTTAAAATTGTCACAGAAACTGTCATGAATCTGGACAGTTTGTTTCTTCAACTTGGGGAGGTGATTTCACTAGGCTACACTCATTAGATGGCCATGATATTTTGAGCGAATGTTCTTCATGATATGAGGGAGCTGTGGTTAAAGTTTGGTGATTTTATCATGGCTAGAAATGGAGATATGATTTTTCTTCTTGAGAGTGTTTCTGCTGTGCAGTTTAGAAGAATGGAGAGAAATGGAGTTGCTTAGCTTTGTTCTTGGACAATAATGCATAAAGTGATTGCCTTGGATAATATCTAGATATTATAGATGTGTATGGCTGTGTTGGGACTTGTGCAAAGAGTCTTGGGAAGCTTTGCTAATTGTTTTGTTTCTTGAAATGATTTAAGTGTTTTAATCACTTAAATTCCTAATTGCTCTTGATTTAATCTTTGATTAAATCATCCAATCTACTCGATATAATTCTCTTGAAGATCATGTAGGATATTTAATCTTGTAATGAACTCAATCCAAATTCCATAATTCGTTCGCTTTATCTTTTAATCTCGTTGAAAAGTTTCAGCGGTTTCTAGAACGCTCGCTTCACTATCTTTGTGGTTTTCGCTCCAAATCCCCAAATCAAATATAATAAAATTCTAAAATATTAAATCCTCAAATCCTCAAATTTAATATCTCATTTCTTGAATATAATAATATATAATTTAGTGCCCGGTCAAATATTACACCATAATAGAAATTGGAATTTCTGAATTCTGATCGTCTTTACATACACTTATTTTCTCCGTGAATCACTAATATGACTTTGAAATATCCATACCATGTCTCGTACATAGGGTGGCGTGTAAAATTTCTTGGTTCCCAAAATCACTATTCATCCATGAAAAACACTATTCACGTATGGAAACACTATTCACTGATGCACTTAATCCAAATAAGAAAAGTTTTAATTCTACCAAAAATTTGGGTTCTTACAACAAATCAAAAGAATTTTGGAGAAGATGGTGGCAAAGTCTAGAAAAGATTGGTATTTGAAGCTAGATGATGCTTTGTGGGCTTATCGGACGGCATATAAAACACCTATAGGAACCACTCCCTACCGGTTGGTTTATGGCAAAGCATGTCACTTGCCAGTGGAATTGGAACATCGCGCTTTTTGGGCTATAAAAGAACTCAACATGGATTTGAAGGCTGCGGGGCAAGTCAGACTTCTTCAACTTAATGAGTTAGATGAGCTTCGATTTGATGCTTATGACAATTCTCGGCTTTACAAGGAGAGAACGAAGAAGATGCATGACAAGATGATTCAGAGAAGAGATTTTCAGGTTGGTGACAAGGTGTTGTTGTTCAATTCCAGACTTCGACTTTTTCCAGGGAAGCTCAGATCAAGATGGTCTGGACCTTTTACCGTCACCGAAGTCAAATTTTATGGTGCTATTGAAATTATGGGATGAGATGGAACAAAATTTAAGGTCAACGGTCAACGGTCAACGCCTTAAATTATATGTGGATGGTGCATTCGTAGGAAATATGGAAGTGATTTATCTCGACAACCCCTCCACGGAGATCTGAACCAGCTGAGTCGAGCCAACGACGTTAAACAAAAGCGCTTCTTGGGAGGCAACCCAAGCCTTGTTGTGTACATTATTCCTTCTCTTCTTCAAAAAAAAAAAAACGAATTTTTGAGCAGGTTGCATGTCTGTAACGCAGGCTGCGCCTGCGTTTCTGCTTTCGGGGCAGTTTGCAGGTGTGTAACGCAGGCTGCGCCTGCGTTACTGGAGTAGGGGCAGACTGCGGGGTTGTAACGCAGGTTGCTCCTGCGCAACTGTACCTGGGGCAGTCTGCTTGGTACGTGCGGCAGGTTGCGCGGATTACAGTGAGTTGTCAGTTGATTTTTTTTTTTCAGCTGTGTACGTTTATATATATAAAAAAAAAACTTTTTCCACTCCCATTCTATTTATACCCCTATTTCACCTAATTCTTTTCCTATTTCAATTCCAAAACCCCCCATCTCTCCTTAAAAATTTTAAACCTATTTCTAATCTAATTCTTTTTCTTAAAATCATCAAATCTTTTTTCTATCCTATATCAAATTTCAAATCCCACTCAAATTTTTTCTTTTTCACATTATAATTTTTATATTCATCCTATCACTCCATTGTCTATATATACCCATACATACACACCCAATTCATTCTCTTCCTTCTCTACATCTCTAAAAATTCAAGTTTGGGGGAAAATTAGTACAAGTTCACCTCTTCGATTCGTAGTTGGGATATCTCTTCTCTAATTCTGTTTTTTTTAATTACGAATTTATGTTCTTGTACATTGGGGGTTTTGTATTATTTTTGTTAATTGGGTATTTTTGGAGTGATATTGCTTGGTGGTTTTTGGTGGGATATTTCTTGGTGGATGTTGGTGAAGCTATTGTTGAGTGGGGTTTTGGTTATTATGGCTCCTAAGCGAATGAGGGGTGGTTTTCACACCCGACACCTTGATTCCAGGGGAGTTTCCTTTCTTTTCTTTTTAGTGTAGTTTTATTTTGTTTTTAGTTGTAGTTTTTTATCTTGTTCATTAGTTCATTGGGGACAATGAACCGCTTAAGTGTGGGGAAGGGTTCTCAATGTTAAGAGAATTTAAAAAAAAGAAATTTAAAAAATTAAAAATACCAAAAATAATTCTAGCCATGCAATTTGATTAGTTGTTGTATTTTGCTTGATACACCCATGCATGCATAGAATTCTTGTGTTCTTGACGCTTTTGTATGAGAAGTGACGTGCTTTGTTCTTGTGCACACACTTTCACTAGCAAGTTGAAACTGGTAGACTTAATTGGATGTTGTAAGTGATTAGAATGACATGAATATGTGCAAGATGACTTGGTTTCTATGCTTTGAGTACAAGTAGGTGCGTTAGAGAGTCTTGTTACTTGGGATTGATTATGTTTTGTCACACCAAGTGAGTTTTGAGCCTATATGCATATCTTTAGCATGATTTTTCGTTTGCTTGAGTATCCACATGTTGTTTACATTGCTAGCACTTACTTGAGATCTTTCTTGAAATGCATGACATTAATTGATGATAAGATGATAAAGGCAATTAGGTATAACCTCATATTTCCCATAATTCAAAACCATTTATACATGATCAATTAGTTAACCCTTTAAGCCTAATCCTATTCTTTCGGTGACACACTACGTTACTTGCCTATATCCTTTTCTTGTATTGGCTTTACAATAATTTTTGATCCTAAATTGTCAAGGGCTAGTATCGTGCTTAAGGGAGTAATAAGGTGTGCAAAAGGGGGGGTTTTATTGATGATCATACATTTGGGGAATATTGATTTTGGGTTGATGCTTGCTAGTCGAAATTCATAATAATATCCATGGATCATTGTGTTTATTCCTTAGCTCTCAAAGAAAAAAAAACAGAAAAAAAATAGAAAAAAAAGAAAGAAAAAAAATAAAAAATTGAGAGCATTCTTATGTTTGTATGATCCTTCTTCATTCGACTAGTCAAGTTATTATGTAAGGGTTATTGAAAAATCCAAGTGTGGGGAAGTATTTGTTTTAATAGAAAGGGAATTGAATAATGATTATTGTTGGGTACTAGCTTTTGACATTAACCTGTTTTAGCTTTACTTGACATACCTGGTCCCTAGCCCACGCTACAACCCGAATAAAGACCTTTTGATTGTCATCAGTGATGTATGTTGTGTTGAGAGTGAGATTGATTGCGAGTGTCAAGTTGTGTTTATGATTTTGTTGGATTTAAGTGATACACTTAACCTTGTTCTTGAGTGAATATTCGTTTTTGAGTGAAATGTGAGTTATTACTTGTTTTGGCATAGGAGATCCCGGGTTTAGACTTAAAGATGTGTTTCTTGTGGTCTTAGCATGATTACCAACAATTTTTACACTTGACATGAATTTTTATGACCTTCTGCATGTTAGTTGAGTAGACTACGTGAATACTTGCACTTTCGACACCAAGACATCGTATGTTTACTTTGATTCTTAAGTTGATGTGGCATGAGAGGACTTGTGTGTGTGGTGTTGTGTTAGCATTGATCTTTTGCATGGTTAGATGAATTTTGTGGGTATATTCACTATAAACCCTCACGAGACAACACTCGTCCTACTAGGGCTGCCTAGGGGTTTAACGGCTTGTTGCATATGCTCAATGCAATCGTGTCATCTACGAAAGTGATGTTTTGTTAGGACTTAGTTTTTATTTTACTTATTTGCCCGAGGACGTGCAAATGCTTAATGTGGGGATGTTTGATAGAATATATTTTTATATATATTTTGGATGATTTTATTCTCATATTTATTGTGTTTTGCATTGATTTGGATTTTTTATTTAATAGATTTGATTGTTTTATTGTAGTAAATAAAGAATTCATGACTTGGAAGGATTTGGAGCAAAAAGAGCTATTTTGGAGATAAAATAGAAGGAAATTCGTATTATTGGGCTATTCGTATTATTGGGCTACACGGGCTGTTTAACACTGTTTGGGCCATATCTTGAGTTCCAGAAGTCAGAATTTGACGATCTTACTGTCCACGCGAAGCTTGTGGAATTATCTTTAATTCAGAGGTGGTCCAGTAAGCAAAATCCAGTTGGAAGAGCCCAGAAACAGAGGAGAAAAAGAAGTTACGAATTTTACAAGAAAATCCTATTCAATTATGGATATCTTTTTGTAAATTTATTAGAATATTAAAAAATACTTTTATTAGGAGATAAAAAATCAGATTTGATGATTAAGTTTATTATTAGCTTTTAAGAGAGAGGGGAGAAAATAGAGACAGACACTTTTTACTTTTTATAAAGCTAGGGTTTGTTCTTCATCTCTATTGGTTTGTAAGCACTTGGTTTAATTTGGATCTTCATTGTTCTTCGTTAATACAAAGTTTAAGGTATTCTTTATCTCATCTTGTTTATTAGTATATGTTTTATATGGCTTTCTTCATTATTTTTGTTGTTCTTAATCATAGTATGAGTGAGTAGTTTAATTCTAGGGTATTAAGGGGAGCCATGTTTGCACCATGATTTGGGATTAATTTGATTAATAGATTGATGGGTAGGGAGTAATTCTGATTGATATGTTCTAATTCTTAATTTGTGTAATTGCGCAATATCACGGATTAATCGATTGCAATAGGAGTAATAGATCGAAAGATTTTACTACTAGAGGCTTACATACAATTAGCCGAATTGAAGGTGATTGTGGAAGCATCATTAGATATTCTGAGAGTGTTAATGCTTAAAAAGATTAACCATTGCTTTAATTACTTAATCCCATTAAAAAGCTATACCTTTGTGATTTGTTTGGTGTAAGCATGATGAACCTGAATTGCCCTGGATCCCTTCATTAATTGATTTAAATCGTAGTTAAATTTGTTTTAGTAGTTAATAAAATTCTCTAATAATCGTTTGTGACTAGAAACAATTGATAATAGTTGAATTGAAATTGAAACTGTCTCCTTGAGGAATCGACCCGTATTTGCTAGTATCTACTACAATTGATACCGTGCGCTTGCGGTTAGACGTAATTTAACACATCAACAATCTGGTGAGAGGCCTACCTCAGGCAAATTATGTGAAAGATGGACTTTGTGATGCTTGTCAGCTTGGAAAACAAAGAAGAACCACTTTCAAGAGCAAGACAGAAAATTCAATTACTGAACCATTTCACATGCTACATCTTGATTTATTTGGTCCAATAAACATTATGTCTATCAATAAGAAAAGATATGCTCTAGTCATAGTGGATAATTACACAAGGTTCACATGGGTATTCTTTCTACATAAAAAGGATGAAGCTCCTCAGCAAATCATTGAACTTGTTAAGAATATTCAGAATAGCTCTGAGTACAAAGTCAAAGTACTTAGGAGTGACAATGGTATAGAATTCAAGAATTCTACAATGGAGGAGTATTGTGTAGACAATGGAATTACTTAACAGTTTTCTGTACCTGGAACATCTCAGCAGAATGGTGTAGTAGAAATAAAGAACAAAACTCTCATAGAGGCAGCAAGAACCATGCTTGCAGATGCAAAGCTTCTAACCTATTTCTGGGCAGAAGCTATCAACACTGCATGTTTCACTCAAAATTGCACCTTGGTAAATGGTCATGGAAAGACTCCCTATGAGATGATCAAAGGAAAGAAGCCAAGTGTGAAATACTTTCACATCTTTGGATGCAAATGCTATGTCCTGGAGGTTCATCCAGAACAACTTGGAAAATTTGAAGCCAAATCGGATGAAGCAATCTTTCTAGGATATTTAGCATCAAAGGCCTTTAAAGTATACAATCTCAGAACTCACATTGTTATGAAATCAATTCATGTTGCATTTGATGATAAGAAATTTGGAATTTTGCAAACTGATGAAAGTCATGACAAATTGGAATTTGAAAATCTTAAAGATTATGAGATTCTCTCCAGTGATGATGAAGGTTCTCCAGAGGAAATCTCTATTGCTTCTCAAAGGAATGCTACTATTGAGGGGGAGCAAATCAATCAAGGAGAACACAGTGTTCATCAGGAGCAGACTAGTTATTCAGAGTCTACTCCATCAGGAACTGATCCTTCAGAGACTAATGAAGGAAGATCAGGAACTAGCAACAGTATGGAGTCCACTGATTCTACTGATCAAGGGGGAGCTTTTGAAGAAAATGAACACTCTTCTACAAGAGATACCACTAACTTAATGGGAGAGTCTAGCAGGAGCAATCTACCACCTATTAGAAAATGGACAAGGGATTATACTGAAGATTTGATAATTGGTGATCCAAATAGTGGTGTTCGAACTAGAAGATCAGTTCAAAATTATGTTCAAAATGAACCTAAGAAGGTTGAAGAAGCCTTACAGGATCCTGATTGGGTAATTGCAATGCAGGAAGAATTAAATGAGTTTGAGAGGAACAAAGTCTGGAAACTGGTACCAAGACCTAAAGATAGATCTATTGTTGGTGCAAAATGGGTTTTCAGAAACAAGCTAGATGAATCTGGTATGATTGTAAGAAACAAAGCAAGACTGGTGGCCAAGGGTTATTCTCAGGAAGAAGGCATTGATTATGATGAAACATTTGCCCCTGTAGCAAGATTGGAAGCAATCAGAATGTTTCTTGCATTTGCAGCTCATTCAAAATTCAAGGTATACCAGATGGATGTAAAGAGTGCTTTTCTAAATGACAAGCTTAATGAGGAAGTGTATGTGGAGCAACCACCTGGTTTTGTTGATCCAAAATTTCCAAATCATGTCTACAAACTTGACAAGGCACTCTATGGACTTGATAAGTGGATTTATATCCACTTGGATCGCTTCATTTTGGCTTAAATTGATCGCTAGGATCTCAAGCATTTGTGTGTTTTAATGTGTTTTTGTGAGAACTGTGCAGGATATCGTTCTTTAGGTCGGAATGAACTTTTCTTGGATTGTATGGTGTTTTTAAGCTCAGAGGTGCATTAGTGTGAAGTGGCGGAAGAAACTGGATGAAAAACAGCAAAGCAGGAAAGAAGAAGCCTCGCGAGTAGAGGGGAGAGCGCAACCGCGCTTAATTTACATTGTTTTAGCGTGCGGGCGCGCCTGAATTGTTGCTGAGCTTAAGAAGCGCGCGGGCGCGCCTATTTCACACTAATGTTGCGCGCGGCCGCGCCTAATGCCGACAGAGAATTCCAGAAAGTGCAGAAATTCAACTTTGACAAGGTAATTGCTACAATTCCTACTTCTAATAAGTATGGTAATTGCTCTGGGCGGCTGGTACTTTCTAGAATCAGTCCTATGCATGGAATTTGCAATTCTTATCTTATTCAAGAACGGAAATTGCCAATCTTCTATTTCAACTCTAAAACGGCAATTGCTTGGAGGATAGGCAAATTGGGGCTATAATTACACATCTTGGGGGACAAAAAAAAACAGACACCATAACACCAGAGATCAGATTCACATACTTCCATATCATCCATCTTTTGGAGCACGAGATCGAGAAGCCAAGGCGAGGATTGTGATGACAAAAAGATCTAGACATAGTTTTCTTGTATTTCTCTATTAGGCGTATCTTTTGGATGCTTGTTCCATACTCGGATCTGTTCTCTAAACCTTGTTACTTTATTAATTTATTCATCTTTGCTATCTTGTTTATTATCATGCTTTCATCAAATCCCATGACGATGAGTGGTTCGATTATGAACTAATCGTTGTCATGGGATTCTAACGGATTTATCTATGTAGCTTAGTACGTAGTTTGCTTGCTTTAAAGATTTATGTGTGGTGAATTCTTGATATCCTCGTATGGTTGTCCGTCATGAATTTAGATGCGTAGCTAACATCTAATTTGTTAATCTCTTGCGAAACGTGAGTGGATCTTGAGATTTAGAACTTGCCATGCTAGCAGAGGATAGGTTGATGTTTTAACATCATGATTTGTAGCGTAAATAGAGATATTATGCTGCCCTATGTGATCTCAATAGACAACTTGTTCTTCAACCGTTATGTTTTAAAATCTTATAGAGATATAGGGTCTAAGCATAGTTGGTGTCTATTCATCTTCTATCTCATTTGTGGATGTATGGGTAGTTTGGTATAGGTATACTGAGAAGTAGCGTGTACTTGTTTTGTGTTTTCTGATCAGATATCATAACCATCACATGCATTGATTAAAGGCATCAACTCTAAGCGAAGTATTTAATGAAGTTAAGATCCCATGTTTTCTCTAGCATAAGTAATTCGATTTTAATAATCATTAGTTAAGTAATTCTTAGTTTTGTTAATTTGCTTCTTAGTTAATTTTAGATAATCAAAACCCAATCTTGTTAATTATCTTAGCAGTGAATAAAAACCATACATTGTTGCATAGGTACATTAGCTGAATTAAAACCTAAACCAGATCTCTGTGGGAACGAACTTGACTTAATTCTATACTACTTGTGACCACGTACGCCTGCGTGTATTAGTGCAAAAACAAGTTTTTGGCACCGCTGTCGGGGATCATCGGTGTTTTATTTTTAGTTTATGTGCTTGTCATCAGTGGTCGTTAGAGTTCACTGACTCAAATTTTTCTTACGTAGTTGTTTGTTTCTTGGTGTTTCAGGTACTTGAACATGTTGCAGCAGTTAAGGATATGGGAGAACCAGTAGGAAGAGCAGCAGTAGTTAAGGCTTTGATGGATTTTTCTCAGCCGAAAATCAATGACATCCAATCTAGCATTGTCAGGCCAGCTATTGCCGCAAATACCTTCGAAATCAAGCCTAGCACGATTCAGATGGTGCAGAATTCAGTTCAGTTTGGGGGTACTCCTACGGAGGATCCTAATACGCATATCCGGGATTTCATCGAGATCTGCGACACCTTCAGGATCAACGGGGTGTCGGAAGATGCTATCAAATTGAGACTTTTTCCATTCTCTTTAAGGGATAAAGCTAAGGGCTGGTTACACTCTCTACCAGCCGGTTCCATTATTACATGGGAGGATCTTGCTCAGAAGTTTCTCACTAAATTCTTCACCATGGCTAAAACAGCAGCAATCAGGAACGCTCTAACTCAGTTTTCACAGCAGTCTGAAGAATCTTTGTGCGAGGCTTGGGAGCGATATAAGGAGATGCTAAGGAAGTGTCCATATCATGGGATGCCTGATTGGATAGTGATTAACTGCTTTTATAATGGCTTGGGTGCACAGTCAAGACCCATGCTAGATGCAACATCATGTGGAGCTCTATGGGCTAAGAGCTATGAGGAAGCTTATGAGTTGATTGAGATGATGGTTGCGAATGAATACCAGAATCCAACTCAGAGATTATCACAAGGCAAAATAGCAGGAATTCTGGAAGTTAATACAGTCACAGCTCTAGCAGCTCAACTAGAGGCACTTAATAAGAAATTGGATTCTATGTCAAAGTATGGGGTGCCTCAAATTGCTAGTGTTTGTGAGTGATAAGTGGATTTTATATCCACTTGGAGCGTTCCATATCGGCTTAAATTGATTCACTTGGACTCAAGTTTGTTGTATTTTTGATATGTTTCGTTGATATGTGCAGGGTTATCAATCGTTGGTTAAAGTTGGCGATTTCGTGATGTTGAGGGGATTTCAAGAGTATGAAGTGATGAAATGAAGCTTTTCGTACCAATCTTGGGGAAGTTTGGAGTTCTAGGAATGAAGATGACATTATTCGAAGAAAGAGCAAGAGAAAGCAGAAGAAAAACGACGAAACAATGAAGGAAATCATGCATGAACAGATTTTTTCCAGGACATGGTGCAGAGTCTAGGCCATGGCGCGCCTGGGCAGATTTTTCTACGGGACATGGCGCGGAGTCTAGGCCATGGCCTGGTAGAATTGTTGATGCATTGTTTTGGCTATATCTTGAGTTTTAAAAATCCGTTTTGGACGATCTTACTGTCCACACGAAGCTAACGAGATTATCTATCATTCTAAAGTGGTCCAGATGTCCAAACACAACTGGAACGGCCCAAAAATAATGAAGAAAATTCAGTTACGAATTTTCTTTTAAAACAGAATCAGTTTAAGAAACATATTCTATTTTAATTCTGATTTGGTAGTTTCCTTACTGGGCAAGACTTCTAGAGCCTATTTAAACACATCCTACCATTGTAATTTGGATCACCATTACATATCAATTACTTAGGTTTATTTGTATTTTTTTCATACTTTGTTTTTATCATGGTTTCATCAAATCCCATGATGACGAGCGGTTCGATTATGAACTAATCGTTATCATGGGATTCTAACGGAGTTATCTATGTAGCTTAGTAGTTTGATTGCTTCAATAATTTTTGTCAATATCTTCAGCGTGATTCCGGGACGGAATCCTTTTAAGGGGGGAAGACTTTAATAACCCTAATTTTAGCAATGCTACAGTGATCACATGAATAGTGAATTTTGGGGATTTAGAGAGATGGTATGTAGGTATGCTATAATGGAAACAGGAAATGAATAAACAGAAACCATATTAGTGTTGCACTACGAAAATAAGTGACTCGAAATGACAATGGATTTCAGAAATTCCTGAATATGGATTTTGAGGATTTTGATTTCGAATAAGCTTTGATTGGATATTAAGGAGCATGGAAATATTAAAGGAATTATATATTGAGGAATTAGAAGATTTAGATTTAACCAGAGGATTATTAAGTTAAGAGAATACCAAAGGAAATTGGATTTGTAAATGATTTCAAAAACCACTGAGATAATGAGGTATATTCGAAACGAACCACAATTAGACGAGTATGGAAACCAAGCAACCAAGATTAGTAATATAACAAGGATACATACCATATTATTTACCAATGTGATGGGCATTTTACTTAGAAAATTTAGAAAATAAGAGATTAGAGCATCCAAGTGGTGTCATTAGCCATTAACTTGTTTTTAAGGGTAAATTAGTAACTTTGCAAGGTGTTAACTACAAATATCTTCACAAGCTTCCACAAGACACTAGAATGATCAAGATTAAAGGAAGATAAGATCAAAAATTAGGAGAAAAATCTCTCCCCATCTTCCTCATTACTCCATTTCTCTCATTTCCACAAACTGCCCAGCTAGAGCAAGGAGGAGAAGAAAAATCATATCTCCATTTCTACCCATGATAAAATCACCAAATTTGAACCACAACCTCTCCACTCCATGGGCATTAGTCGATCCAAATTTCATAGCAATCCAAGTAGTGTAGCCTAGACAAATCATCTCCCCAATTTGAAGAACCAAACTGTCCAGGATTGTTCACAGGTTCTGTGATGATTTCCAAATGGCCATATCTCCTTCATGACTCAATGTAATTTTGTGTTCTTTATATGGTTGGAAAGCTGGTGAGATTCTCTACAACTCTCCTTTAGAAGTCTCATTCAGAAAACCTAGGTAAGGGCCTCGTTTTTCATGATCTTTAAGTCGGGTTCTAATAACTCCGAATTTCTAACTTTGTTTTCTTCAATTCTTTTGATCATCCAAGCTTACCCAAGGCTATACAAGGACTATACAAGGTTTAGAAAGCTATTGCACACATCAAGGAAGGTATATTACTTGAGACCCTAACTTGAATTATGAGTTTATGGTTGATTATGCTTAGTTTAGAAGTTAAGTTGTATAAAGCATGAAATCTTGATGATATGGTTGTTGATATGTGTTTTAAGTTGAATATGGAAGGAGTATGTGCTTGTAACCATGGTTGGTAAGGTGACCACATGGTGTAGGTGATGGTGTATAAGGTGGATGATTGATTTGGAGGAGTTTGATTTTGGAAAGTATGAAAATATAGCCGTTATAATGTCCGATTTTCGTTAAACCAAGAAACTGCCCTGTTTTGGACCCTGTACCCGTACGGTAGGTTTCTGTCCCGACCCCCAAATGACCATGATGAGTAAGAGCTTGGTTCATAGATCATTTTGATATAAGGTGCGTAAAAATCTGATGAACGGTTTAGGAGAAAAGTCAGTTTTAGTGAAAGACATTCGAAAACCGAGAAAACGTAATTGTATCAACTTTGAGGCTAAAGTTACCATACTTAGACATTTTTATAAGTCACGAAATTTTGGGATAGTGTAGTAGGGTGGTCAGAGGACCCTTTACAGTTGACCTTGCATTAAAATTCGAAATCTATATTTTCTGAGAATTTTTACAGTCGCGTGTGGTTATTAAGGGGAATGGTGGAATATGCTAAAACTTAGATCGAGTTTAAAAATGGTTAAGTGCATGTAAACTTTTGGTGCATAAAAACCATGTTAAACTTATAATATGAGTTAAGGGTGTTATGGTGTAGAGATTAAGTGATTAAGTGGGATATATACTAATGGTGATCCTTTCGTTCCTATAGAAACGGGAGACGAACTCAGGATTCCACATACTCGCTTTAGAGATCCAGGCAAGATCTTTTCTATCCCTACTTGGAAATTATTTATCTTCAAAGAAACTTGATTTCATGAAATATATATATGTGATGCTATTGTTACTATATTGTTAAGAAATGGTTTTCCTTGATTATTGATGTAAAAAAGGGAAGGTATATGAGTATGATATGAATATGGATATGAGTATGAGTATGAGATGGATATGAATATACATAGAGATGATTATGCATGAAGTGAACATGCCTTATGATTAAGGGAATATAAAGGAATGGTATCAGTTGTTATCTAAAGATATATAAAGGAATGGTATCAGTTGTTATCTAAAGATATATAAAAGGAATGATATCAGTTATTATTTAGGGTTATATGATTTATAATATTATATTCTTTCTAAGTATTGTGATTTAATAAATATTATTGAATGGTATTTAATACTTTTGAGATAAATGGAATACTCTACGTATATAAAAGCATATTGATTTCATTGAATACAGAGGAGATGTCTGAGTCATAATCAAAGTATTATGACATATATAATTTTTTAAAGGTGATGATAAATGGAAATGGAAATGATATATGTGAAAGGAAATGTGAATGGAAATGGAAAATGTGAAATGGTATTTGATGATTTGAAAAAGGGGGATTGCAACAGTAAGCGTAAGAGGCTGTGTGGTAGTGGCACAGTCCAGCATCCAATATTTTATTTCGGCACGAAGATGCCAAGGGAGGATGTAGCAGGTAGCCTTCCTCCAGGGTTGATTACCAGGTAGGGATCATCCCTTCTACTAGTAGTAAACAGAGAACGGATACGGTCAGGCGACTGATCATCGTCCTACGTATCTGGCGCCAGCAGAGATCCCCAAAACTTGAAAGAAAGAATTGAAAATGGTTTTCAGATTTCTATAACTGAAAACAGAAAAGTGATATGGAATGATGGAATTATTGTTACAAACGAAGAGAAACTTATTTTATATTAATTTATATGCTTGTTGCATAAGACGGAAATGAGAAGATTATAGCGAGAGATTTGTTCAAGTTTTTATATTATCTTGAAAGATTACACTGAAATGGTATATTGATGGTTATAGCATTCAAGAAGAGGGACTGATATTATATGATGTTAGAAGCGAGACTGATGGAATGATACTATATATTTCTTACGTACAAGGATAATTGGAAAGTGTATATACATATTGAATGGAAATAAAATTCTTCCATAATAACTGAAGTTGCTTTTGTCTATTATATATATACAACGGTTTATTTTCCTTTGATGTTAGTAGATAGAAATTATCTTGCTGAGCTATTTTGGCTCATTCTTGCTACTTATCTATATACAGCTAGGAATGCCAATACTTCGCAGAACGCCCCGCAAGAGGGTAGGGGAAAGGCGACCTTCTGAGAGCACGCTAGCATCGATTCCTGAGGTAGCGTAGAGGCAGACGGGTTCTGAGAGCTTATGTATAATTAAGGGTGTAAGAATGTAATAAACTTTTGCTTGTTGGAACGCTTCATGTCGAAGTGTCATTCAACAATGTACTTAAGTATGATCCTGGTTTGTAATAACTGTTCAACTCTTAATTTTATTATGGTAAATGTTGTTCTCTGAGCATATGACTGGTGTGTGTGTTTATTATTGCGGGGTCAATGGCATAAGTATTAACCAAAAAAAAAAAACTCAAGAGATATTGATATTGAATGGAAATTGGTCCGTGATGGCCCGGATTTATGACCCCGGATTTGGGGCTGTCACAGTTTGGTATCAGAGCTTAGAGTCATATTGCTCAGGAACAAGAGTGATAGTAATATACGCATATAGATATATAGGTAAGGATATAAAATATGAACTCACATCGAGTTCAAGGGGGGTTTATCGAACGAAGCGTTTATTCTAAGTAGTGATTATAATTTTATAGATTATTGCTAATAAAGGTTATTATGCTAAAAGTGTTAAGTTTATGTAGCACACGAGATAGATATGAGAAAGGGAATACTTGATGTATAGGGAGGTGTACGTTAGATAACCTCGTGAGTAATTCCAGGGTGACCTATCATCTCTTATTCAAAAGGGGCCGGTATCTTTTCAAAACTTTCTGGTACCTTTGGAATGTGTTTCAAAATTGTATTTTATCTATTTTAGTCAAAATATTTTCCTAAGATTATTTTTGGAAGAGGGTATTTATCATCGTGACTAAATATTTTCTTTATACTTTTTATTCCAACTAAGAGGAACAATCCCATATGTATAAACAAGGACGATCTGTCTGTGTGATTGAAAGTCAGAGGGGACGCCCTCACTTGTGTGACATACGGGTTCTTTCATCAGATTGATTTTCCAAATATCCTTTTGTTTCAAATAAAAGTTATTTAAAACTCTTAATCTTATAAATTGTTGTGGGACCCTTGCTTGTTTCTGGGTTCGTTTCAAATCAAAGTTTCTTAAATTCTATAAATTGTTTCGAATATAGAAGATTTCATTAATGGATGGGATAATGGAAGCAAGGTTTAGAGTATACGTGATTATAAAAGGGAATTTGAGATTCCAAGGGAAATTTCAATAAGAGATAATTAGAACTGGAAGCGTTCGATATAAGAGAGGAAGGAATTTCGCGAGAAGAAATGGGTATATTTGATGATTAGTAAGAGAAAAGAATATGAGGAATTTTAAGGCATAATTAAGATTTACTATTGAGAGTAAGGTGTATTTTGAGGATAGAGTCAGAATAAGGATAAACAAAGGAAGTGGAGATAATTAATGAAGGATTCGAGGTGCAATAACTTTTAGTGGGGGAGGGTCAATATTGTGACTAATACCCTAAGTAGCAGAGAGAGATTAAAGATGTTAAGTATTCAAAGGATTAAATCCAAAAGGTGTGAATGAGTAAAACTTGAGGTAAAGATTTTGATAAGAATAATAAAGGGAAATTTCAGAGGTGGAATAGATAGTATATCATGAAGGAACTAAGGTGGATCAGCAAGATGTAAAAAGCGTATAGTGAACAATAGACATATGGGATAAGGTATCCGGAGGAAATTGCAGGTACGCTCTAATTTAACCTCTTAAGTGTAAATGTTTGGTTAGGGATTGACTAAGTCAATGAATGGTGTAAATGGACTGATAATATAGATAAGAATAATCTATCTGTGAGAAAGTAAACTATGGTGATATAAGAAAGTGTGTTATTCTCGTGTCATCCAAATCAATATCTGTTAAGAGTCAAAGAACTCTATAAAAAGGAGATTAAGAGTATTGGGGAAAGCGTGAGAATATTTTCAAGGATGAAAGGAAAGTATATGTTTGTATAAGTATGAACAGGAAATATATATTATAGATAATATTTTCTTACAATTATTTCAAGGAATATTATTATAACTTATTTTCTGGAAAATTTTACAGAGGTGATATATACAAATGTTGGAGTATTAATATTTTATGTCATGATAGAGATCAAAACATAGTTAAACAATAGTGAGATACACTACCATTCAGGGAAGGCCAATGTGGTGGCCGATACCCTTAAACAAAAGAGGAAGGAGAGATGAGATAAGATAGAATGACTGAATACAGGAGGAGATTTGCAAGGAAAAGATAGTGAAAGTATTGCTATTGATAAGCTAAATGGCATGTTGATGAATGACAAGCAAGTATATGTTGGTGTATTTCTGTATAAACAAGATAGAGATGTTTAAGGAGAAACTAAAGGATGGAGGGAATAATATGAGAATTAGAAGGTGTAATGTGAGAAAGGTATTTGTCAATATCTTCAGCGTGATTCCGGGACGGAATCCTTTTAAGGGGGGAAGACTGTAATAACCCTAACTTTAGCAATGCTACAGTGATCACATGAATAGTGAATTTTGGGGATTTAGAGAGATGGTATGTAGGTATGCTATAATGGAAACAGGAAATGAATAAACAGAAACCATATTAGTGTTGCACTACGAAAATAAGTGACTCGAAATGACAATGGATTTCAGAAATTCCTGAATATGGATTTTGAGGATTTTGATTTCGAATAAGCTTTGATTGGATATTAAGGAGTATGGAAATATTAAAGGAATTATATATTGAGGAATTAGAAGATTTAGATTTAACCAGAGGATTATTAAGTTAAGAGAATACCAAAGGAAATTGGATTTGTAAATGATTTCAAAAACCACTGAGATAATGAGGTATATTCGAAACGAACCACAATTAGACGAGTATGGAAACCAAGCAACCAAGATTAGTAATATAACAAGGATACATACCATATTATTTACCAATGTGATGGGCATTTTACTTAGAAAATTTAGAAAATAAGAGATTAGAGCATCCAAGTGGTGTCATTAGCCATTAACTTGTTTTTAAGGGTAAATTAGTAACTTTGCAAGGTGTTAACCACAAATATCTTCACAAGCTTCCACAAGACACTAGAATGATCAAGATTAAAGGAAGATAAGATCAAAAATTAGGAGAAAAATCTCTCCCCATCTTCCTCATTACTCCATTTCTCTCATTTCCACAAACTGCCCAGCTAGAGCAAGGAGGAGAAGAAAAATCATATCTCCATTTCTACCCATGATAAAATCACCAAATTTGAACCACAACCTCTCCACTCCATGGGCATTAGTCGATCCAAATTTCATAGCAATCCAAGTAGTGTAGCCTAGGCAAATCATCTCCCCAATTTGAAGAACCAAACTGTCCAGGATTGTTCACAGGTTCTGTGATGATTTCCAAACGGCCATATCTCCTTCATTACTAAATGTAATTTTGTGTTCTTTATATGGTTGGAAAGCTGGTGAGATTATCTACAACTCTCCTTTAGAAGTCTCATTCAGAAAACCTAGGTAAGGGCCTCGTTTTTCATGATCTTTAAGTCGGGTTCTAATAACTCCGAATTTCTAACTTTGTTTTCTTCAATTCTTTTGATCATCCAAGCTTACCCAAGGCTATACAAGGACTATACAAGGTTTAGAAAGCTATTACACACATCAAGGAAGGTATATTACTTGAGACCCTAACTTGAATTATGAGTTTATGGTTGATTATGCTTAGTTTAGAAGTTAAGTTGTATAAAGCATGAAATCTTGATGATATGGTTGTTGATATGTGTTTTAAGTTGAATATGGAAGGAGTATGTGCTTGTAACCATGGTTGGTAAGGTGACCACATGGTGTAGGTGATGGTGTATAAGGTGGATGATTGATTTGGAGGAGTTTGATTTTGGAAAGTATGAAAATATAGCCGTTATAATGTCCGATTTTCGTTAAACCAAGAAACTGCCCTGTTTTGGACCCTGTACCCGTACGGTAGGTTTCTGTCCCGAACCCCAAATGACCATGATGAGATAGAGCTTGGTTCATAGATCGTTTTGATATAAGGTGCGTAAAAATCTGAGGAACGGTTTATGAGAAAAGTCAGTTTTAGTGAAAGACATTCGAAAACCGAGAAAACGTAATTGTATCAACTTTGAGGCTAAAGTTACCATACTTAGACATTTTTATAAGTCACGAAATTTAGGGATAGTGTAGTAGGGTGGTCAGAGGACCCTTTACAGTTGACCTTGCATTAAAATTCGAAATCTATATTTTCTGAGAATTTTTACAGTCGAGTGTGGTTATTAAGGGGAATGGTGGAATATGCTAAAACTTAGATCGAGTTTAAAAATGGTTAAGTGCATGTAAACTTTTGGTGCATAAAAATCATGTTAAACTTATAATATGAGTTAAGGGTGTTATGGTGTAGAGATTAAGTGATTAAGTGGGATATATACTAATGGTGATCCTTTCGTTCCTATAGAAACGGGAGACGAACTCAGGATTCCACATACTCGCTTTAGAGATCCAGGCAAGATCTTTTCTATCCCTACTTGGAAATTATTTATCTTCAAAGAAACTTGATTTCATGAAATATATATATGTGATGCTATTGTTACTATATTGTTAAGAAATGGTTTTCCTTGATTATTGATGTAAAAAAGGGAAGGTATATGAGTATGATATGAATATGGATATGAGTATGAG
Source organism: Kitagawia praeruptora (assembly GCA_037693485.1). Taxonomy (NCBI): domain Eukaryota; kingdom Viridiplantae; phylum Streptophyta; class Magnoliopsida; order Apiales; family Apiaceae; genus Kitagawia; species Kitagawia praeruptora. The sequence continues at coordinate 115,406,947 of CM075348.1, read as the reverse complement.
TATGAGATGGATATGAATATACATAGAGATGATTATGCATGAAGTGAACATGCCTTATGATTAAGGGAATATAAAGGAATGTTATCAGTTGTTATCTAAAGATATATAAAGGAATGGTATCAGTTGTTATCTAAAGATATATAAAGGAATGGTATCAGTTATTATTTAGGGTTATATGATTTATAATATTATATTCTTTCTAAGTATTGTGATTTAATAAATATTATTGAATGGTATTTAATACTTTTGAGATAAATGGAATACTCTACGTATATAAAAGCATATTGATTTCATTGAATACAGAGGAGATGTCTGAGTCATAATCAAAGTATTATGACATATATAATTTTTTAAAGGTGATGATAAATGGAAATGGAAATGATATATGTGAAAGGAAATGTGAATGGAAACGGAAAATGTGAAATGGTATTTGATGATTTGAAAATGGGGGATTGCAACAGTAAGCGTAAGTGGTTGTGTGGTAGTGGCACAGTCCAGCATCCAATATTTTATTTCGGCACGAATATGCCAAGGGAGGATGTAGCAGGTAGCCTTCCTCCAGGGTTGATTACCAGGTAGGGATCATCCCTTCTACTAGTAGTAAACAGAGAGCGGATACGGTCAGGCGACTGATCATCGTCCTACGTATCTGGCGCCAGCAGAGATCCCCAAAACTTGAAAGAAAGAATTGAAAATGGTTTTCAGATTTCTATAACTGAAAACAGAAAAGTGATATGGAATGATGGAATTATTGTTACAAACGAAGAGAAACTGATTTTATATTAATTTATATGCTTGTTGCATAAGACGGAAATGAGAAGATTATAGCGAGAGATTTGTTCAAGTTTTTATATTATCTTGAAAGATTACACTGAAATGGTATATTGATGGTTATAGCATTCAAGAAGAGGGACTGATATTATATGATGTTAGAAGCGAGACTGATGGAATGATACTATATATTTCTTACGTACAAGGATAATTGGAAAGTGTATATACATATTGAATGGAAATAAAATTCTTCCATAATAACTGAAGTTGCTTTTGTCTATTATATATATACAACGGTTTATTTTCCTTTGATGTTAGTAGATAGAAATTATCTTGCTGAGCTATTTTGGCTCATTCTTGCTACTTATCTATATACAGCTAGGAATGCCAATACTTCGCAGAACGCCCCGCAAGAGGGTAGGGGAAAGGCGACCTTCTGAGAGCACGCTAGCATCGATTCCTGAGGTAGCGTAGAGGCAGACGGGTTCTGAGAGCTTATGTATAATTAAGGGTGTAAGAATGTAATAAACCTTTGCTTGTTGGAACGCTTCATGTCGAAGTGTCATTCAACAATGTACTTAAGTATGATCCTGGTTTGTAATAACTGTTCAACTCTTAATTTTAGTATGGTAAATGTTGTTCTCTGAGCATATGACTGGTGTGTGTGTGTGTGTTTATTATTGCGGGGTCAATGGCATAAGTATTAACCAAAAAAAAAAAAAAAAACTCAAGAGATATTGATATTGAATGGAAATTGGTCCGTGATGGCCCGGATTTATGACCCCGGATTTGGGGCTGTCACATATATTACACATTATTGGTCAAAACAAAGCAAAAGAACACAAACTTTCTCCCATTTCCTCTCCAAAACTGCTACTCTCGGTTCAAGCATAGAAAGGAGGGGTTCCCACCATCATTTGATCTCCAAATTTTTATGGTAAGTACTTCATATCATAGCTTAGGTCCCCTAAAACTTTCAGCCTCAAATTCATCTTTTACCATTTTCAAATAAATCATCAAAGTGATGATGAATAGTGTTCTTCAAGAACTAACATTGTTTTTTTCTTGATTTCTTTGATGATCTAAGCTATCTTAAAGCCACTCAAGGATCATATAAAGCTTATTAAGGCTATATCATACTCCAAGGAAGGTAGACCTCTTGAAACCCTAGCATGTGATTTGAGATTTATGTATTTTTTGATGGGTTTAGCTTTGTATGATTATAGTGGTGAATATAAGCATGATTATGTAGTTAGTTATGTGATTTAAGAAGCATGATGATCTTAAGGTTAAGGCCAGTGGTTCTAGGGCTTGTTGAGATGAGAATCATATTTATAAGTTGTATGGATGCCCGGTGTGGCTTGGTTTGATGATTACGAATTTTTAGAACGTTCGATTTATAGCCGTCGTAATGCCGAAATTTCGTTAACCTTAAGAAAACGAATTTGACAGTAGATGTAACTCACTGCCTAGCATCTTAATCTGCCATGTTAAGATAGATTATGTTATGAGCTTCGTTTTGATATAAAGATCGCATGAAATGGACTTACGGTTTAGGAGTTATGATTAAATTCGTAAAAGTGGTTCGGAACCGTAATCAAAAGTTTGTAACCGAAATTGGATCCCTTTAATATTGCGAAATCAGTGGCGAATCTTAATAATTAAATATTAGAGGTAAAAAGGAAGGTGTGGGAGAAGACCACATGTCAAAAGGATCGTTTTCCGATTTTATAAAAATGTTCGAATCAAGGTTAAACGCGAACGAACCCCTAAAACCATGCTTGATTATGACTTTGGTAAATAACTTAAAAAACGGGCGATAAAACTCATAGTACAATCTTGATTCGTAAATGACCGATCTTAAAACTTACATGGCCTAAGTATATATCAAGTGTGGGTATGATGACATGTCATAATAGCGAACATATGTCGAATCGCGTCGATGATAAAAAGAGTTACCCTAAGAAGTGTATAACGGGATAATTCGAAATCGTGTTTCGACTTAAGTAGAGTGTATACTTAACCTTTTTAAAAGTGTTAAGTGATTAATCCCGAATGTCTTGGCTATTTATAGATCACCAGGCTGACCCGGGACACGCTACCACTACCCCTACCCGCACACGATTCTCAGGCAAGTTCAAATCCTTTTTAAAAGGCTGTTGTTGTGAATATATATATATATATATATATATATATATATATATATATATATATATATATATATATGCTTTCTGTTATACATATGTCATAGCATGCATGCCTACTTTTAAAGTCATATTGATATACTTGTTCCCTGAATTATTGTTGGCTTATAAGCTAGATAGTTAATATATCAGTTATAAGCCGGAAATTGTTAAGACCCTTAAGCGAAGGGTAGTTGAATCTCATTCTTTGATTATAGACCGGGAGTCGTTATTCCTTGATATATTAATATTACTTTCAGAGGAAATAATTAAGTAAATATTTCCCATTTATTATCTGGCAAATATTATTGGGATATTCCTTTGAGATTATTTGATAAATATTATTCAGATTATTCATCAGATATTTATTTATTCGATGAATATTATCTTTAATATTCATCTACAGTCGATTTAATATTCGAATATTATTTCGAACCCTCATTTAAGTTATTTACTTAAAGAATATTCATTCTTATTTACTCAATAGATATTATTTTGAATATTCATTCGAGTTATTTATTTAACGAATATTATTTTATTATTCATTTGAGCCTTATCTATTCAAATGAATATTATTTCGAACATTCATTCAGACTCCAGCTATTCTATAAATATTAGTTGACCATTGATTCGAACTCAAGTAATTCGATAAATATTATCTTCAACATTCAGTTACAGTTCAATTATTGAATATTATTTCAAATATTCATTCGACAATCATTTCTTCAAGAAATATTATTAAGTTGAATATTCATTATTTATTCAATGAATATGGTCTCAAATATCCATTTGGTGATTATTTCATCAATAGATCTTATTATTAATTCGAATATTCATTATTCGTTCAATGAATATTATTCTGAATATTTATTCAAAGATTATTTCGAGCAATACTCTTCCAATGACTGTGACTTAATAAATATTCTTGGAATATTTATTTAATGCTTCGAACTCGTTTCAAAAATGAGTTACTCCAATCACATAGTATCTTCGACCTTCGAATATTATATAAATTAATTCAGAGTCTTATTATTGTTATTATATTATCAAGGAAGGTTCTCAAACTCTATTCTTCGTTCAATCCTGTCTCTCAAATAATAAGGGAACCTTACTTGAGAAATGTTATTTATCTTGTGGACTTCCCGGTCATAAATTCTTGGAAACTATTCTTTCCACTCGCAACTTGGTTGCTATTATGCATGGAATCTTTGTGTACCCACTCATCATTCGAGGGGTAAGAATGTTGGAACAAGTTGATATCCATTAACAAGCAACAGCTTGGGAAATATTTGTGAATCTTCCTTTCTAACTAGATACGACTACTTTGTGGAGTCTTATCAACAAGTATTACACTTGGGGAAAGGGAGAAGATCTTTATGTTTCAGAGTTATGGATGTTTTGCGAACTAGGAGTCGTGTAAGAGGCCGAGTAGCGCCGGTCCATCCCATTGGCCCAACCGTTGGCCAGGGAGATCTATCAGGGCGGTAGACAAGTAAATCCGTCAGCTATTCCTTCTACCGGTAGTAAAACTAATTTGAGCTATACATGCTGCGACTGATCATCGTAGATGGAATTGCGGGCGCGGTGAAAACTCCAGTATTAGTTCATCCTCCCAGATTGAAATCTTCTGCAACACCATCTGTGTTGACAATGATGAAACATGTTGGAAACGGGAATTGCAATATTTTCTGCAAGTTCCTCTTTTACGAAAATGATGGTATCTTGCTTATTTCGACATAGCAGATACTTACACGAAAAATACAAAATCATTTGAGTTACCTTGTAACTTCATCCTTTATATTGAACTGGCACTGTTTTCGTTAAAGGCATGGCTTATGATTTCAAAAATATACTTTGAACTGTCATATATATATATATATATATCTATGCAATTATATTATTGTTGGTGGGCTATTGCTCACCCTTGCTTACTATTATGTCACAACAACAGCTAGGTCACATGGCCCGCGTCAGGTGCACTCGGCGCAAGCAGGTTACCCGACCCACCGGACTTCCCGCTGATATTGTTGCTGCCATTGCTGAGGTAGCACAGATAGTCAGCTTTTGCTTCCAGTTTAATTATATGTATCAATAATGTTAATCAATAACAAAACTTTTAAACTTACGATGTTATCCTTTTGGTCTGTAATAACTTATATTCGTAAATTCGTAATATGAGACTTATTTCAATTTCAACTCTGGGACTATAACTGTGTGTGTGTGTGAGTGGATATTATTGTGGGGTCACAGCATGTGATTTATTTATTGTGAATTCAAGTAAAGTATCATTCATGGAAAATAAGACCGTAACGACCCGATCCCGGACCCCGGATCTGGGGGTGTTACAGAAATGGTATCAGAGAGAGAGTTATATATCCCAAGAGATGATGCGATGTTATATAATAATAAATTCACTAATATAATAAGAACTCTTGCCAAGTTCACCTAAAACCCTTATGGGAACTTTTAAGTATCATGATAGTAATATAGTTCGTCTTGTGTAGGCGAGCGACATGGCTGCCATGGAGGCATCTGCGAGACAGCCTGATGAGTACACAGAGGTGATTGAGTAAGAGGAGGAGGACCCCGAGGAGGTCCAAGTTGATGCTGATACTGATGTTATTGAGTCTGAGGAGGAGGGGGACCCGGAGGAGGTCCAGGCAAGAGAAGATACTGAGTTAGTTGCTGAGGATGTTGACGAGGAGGACTCTGAGGAGGACCAGCGTGTACCTAATGTTAGAGGGATGGAAGGGGATACTGACATGACCCCAGAGCCACAGCAGACTGAGGCCGCACAGCCGGCAGATCCCTCTACTCCGCCCCATATTCCGCTTGAGGGGTTACCTATAGGAATGCATAGCTTCTTGGTGAACCGATTGACTATAGATCTGGCCATAGCTGAGGCCCGGTTGGCAGAGTCCCGCAGAGAGCTAGCGGCAGAGAGGGAGGCCCGGTTGGAGAACTAGGGCAGGGGACGTGCCAGGGCTAGAGAGATGTACAGGCAGGTGACCGGCATAGGGCTTAGGGCTCGTATGAGGGTGCGACAGCTACCCAATGATTGTCACGGCATGGTATCCAGGGCTGATGTAGAGGAGATATTTCGCCTTGCTATGAGGAGGGTGCGAGCGTTGGCCCACCGTCGTGGCTGACTGCAGTGATAGTGATGTATTGGTCTAGTTGTCTAGTCTTGTACGGCATAGTAGCGCCGATTTTTGGTAGGGATAGTTTCAGCATGTAGTTCCCTGTTGCAGACTAGACAGATAGACAGCTTATTTCACTTTTGACCAGTTATTATTCGGATGGTTGTACTTTTTAAAACTATTGTTGGATGTCGGATATTGTACCGTTTGGTACCTGGTATATATTTATTTCCCTTTCAGTCACTTCAGTACCTCTACGACGCAATTCATTAGCTTGTTCTGTTATATTTGCATATATTGCGTTCGATTAAAAATCTGCCATGATATATAGAACTATGGGATCTTAAATCCAATTATGCATCGATATTGTGAGGAGAAACCCTCTAAAATAGGTAAATAAACCTAATATATATAGTCCAAATTTTCAGTAGAATGCCTCCAAGAAGATTGGGTACTAGGGCTAACCCCCATGAGTCTACTGACCAAGAAAGTCACAATCAACCTGAGGAAAACCTTGAGTATAATGAGGAACAGGACCAGGATTATAATGAACAAGAAGATTCCCAGTATGGGATGGGGGATAAAACTTTCTATACTGCAGACTTCGAAGAGGAAGTAGAAGAAGGGGAAACGGAAGTCCAATATCAGGGGGAGAACTAGGGCGAGAATCCTATGGGGCAATTCATGGATCTGCTTAGGCAGAATTTGAACCAATATCCCCAAGCACCCCAAGGAAACAATACCAATGTGGCCACTTCTTTCCGAGCCTTCAAGTCCCTCAAACCCCCAGAGTTTCACGGGTGGGCTGATCCCGTAGAGGCAAGGGCATGGATCAAGGAAATGGAGAAATCTTTCGAGATTCTAAGTATTGATGAGGCCCAGAAAACTATTTTTGCTACCTACCTTCTAAAAGGTGAGGCCAACTACTGGTGGGAAGCCAAGAAGAATATGGAGACAGATGCTATAGTTACCTGGGATAGGTTTAAACAGTTGTTTCTCGAGAAGTACTTTCCGAAGTTCATGAAAACCCAGATGGAGCTTAAGTTTCTAGAGTTGAAACAGAACAATATGACAGTGGCTGAGTATGAAGCCAAGTTTACTGAGTTATCAAGGTTTGTACCAGAGTTTGTGGATACTGAAGAGAAGAAAGCTAACAGGTTTCAGCAAGGACTGAAACAGTGGATTCAGAACAGAGTGGCAGTTCTAGATATTACTGATTATGCCACCTTGGTGCAGAATGTTAGGAATAATTCATAAGTTGTGATGTTAAGAATAGAATTTACACATTATACTTCTTGTAATCCAGATCTTATAAAGGATTTAGCACTATATATAGGATTTATGTGTAAAACAGTTATCTGTACAGTTTAGTCAGGCATGAACAGTGTATCGGAGACTACATGTCAGGAACAAAGAGCAAATCCTGATGACGGTCTAATACTGATGATGATCAGATACTGATGCAAGATGAAATCCTGATATCAGCCGTGTTACTGATGATGTCAATATGGATGCTACAGAAACTGGCAAGTGCTATAAAACAGGATCGTTGTTTGAAGAACAAGCAAGAAGATATTATGAAGGAAAGAATTTTCTATTGAAGGAAACTATCGACTAGAAGACAGAACATTGTCATGTATAGATTATATCCTTCTGTTATTAGTTGATAGGTAGCATATAAATACTCTCTCTATGTCATTGTAAAAAGTGCGAATGTGCGTAGCTCTGTATAAGGTTTGTATTCGAGAATTCAAAACAAACAGAGAGAGAGATTTGTATTGTCAGCAGCTGCTAAAGGTATTGTACACCTTTGGTAGAGTTTGTATTTGATCTTATTAATACAAACAGAGTTTTATTCATTCGTTTATTCTTGTTCACTTAATCAAGCAAAAATCAGACACGATTATATAACTTGTATTCAACCCCCCCTTCTACAAGTTATTCGAGTTAACAATTGGTATCAGAGCAGGTTGATTTCGAATAATCATAAAGATCTGTAATCATGTCTGGTTACAAGGACGGGAATACTAAGATTCCTATGCTCAAGAGAAACGAATATACTCTATGGGAAGTAAAGATGTTGCATCATCTGGAAGCAACAGATCCTGATTATCTTGACAGAATCAGAGATGGACCTTTTGTTCCAACAAAGGTCATTGGACAAGCAACTATTGATGGTGTGGTTGTTCCAGAACATACAGCAGAGAAGCCAAAATCTGAATGGTCAGATAAGGACAAGGAGAATGTTCTTAAAGATGCTAAAGTGAGAAACATATATTCAATAGTCTTGATTCTGTTCTCACTAACTATGTTCTCTCTTGTAAAACTGCTAAGGATATTTGGGACAATCTTAAGGTTCACTGTGAAGGAACTAAGCCTGTCAGGAAGAATATGAGGACATTACTTATACAACAGTATGAGTACTTTGAATCCAAGTCTGGTGAGTCACTTACTGATACCTTTGATAGGTTTACAAAACTCATCAATGAGATGGCCATGCATGGTAAATATTATGACTTGGAGGATATGAATACAAAGTTCATGAAAGCTTTGCCTGATTTCTACAATGAGAAGATATCTGCGATTGAGGAAGCTAATGATCTGGATGAGATTTCATTAGAGGCAGTATATGGAAAATTGAGAGCTTATGAACTTGACAAGCAGCAGAAGAAGAGCAGGAGTAAAGGAAAGATGAAGACTATTGCGCTTACTGCTCAATCTGAAGTAAAGAAGCTTCCTGAAGAATAGCATGAAGAGATTGCTGTAAAGAATTCAAGGAAGAAGAAAAGCAAAGAAAGTTCTGAGTCAGAGACTACTGATATGGACTCTTACAACAATGATTCTGAATCTGAGATGCAGGAACTCTTTGCTATGTTTGCTAAAGCTTTCAAGAAAGGTAGATTTAACAGGAGAAGATTTAGCAAAGGACCTTTTCAAAAGAAGGAGGAGAAGAGGAGTGACAAAAGCAAAAGTACAATTGTCCAGCTTGATAAGGCCAAGATCAAGTGCTTTAACTGCAGCGAGCTTGGACACTTTGCTATTGAGTGTAAGAAGCCTAGGAATTCAGGAAAGGGTAATGCACTTATGGTCACACAGAAGGATTGGGCTGATTCCAGTGATTCTGAAGATGAATTGGATTTTGACAACATTGCATTGATGGCAAATGGTTCAGACAAACCTGGATCTCCAAAGAAAACTTCTCCATCCTCTGTTAAGGTATCACTTCACTCTCTTGATTCATTTGATAGCTTAAATTCTGATGAAATTAGATCTATCCATGCTGAGTTTAAGAATCTTATGACTAATTTTAGAATTCTTACTTGTGAAAAAGATGAACTTAAGGTTAAGAATGATAAATTAGTTGATAGAAATAATTTTCTTGAATCTGAGTTAATTCAAATGGAAGAATACAAGTTAAGTTCTGATAAAGCTAAGCATGATTATAGTGTTATTCTTGAGGCTTATGACTATGTCAGGAAAGAACTAGAGGAAGAAAGAGATGTGATTAAGACCATTAACATTTCTGGTAAAAAGACACAAGAAATCATCGAAAATGGAATCCGTGGTAAGGTTAATGGTTTAGGTTTTGATAAAGCTAGACAAGAAGAAAAATTAGCTATTGTCAATGATGATAGTAAAGTAGAAGCTAACACATCTAAATCTGAAGGTAAGAAAAGTGTTTCTGAACCTAATCATGTTAAATTTGTTGATTCAAAAGGTACCCCTGTTGTACACAAAAGGATTAACAATAGTAATTCAGATGAGAAAGTGTTAGAGAAACCTAAGAATGTAAACATAGGGTTTCTGTCTAAGTCTCAGTTGAAACAGAGATTAGATGGTCTTTCAGAGTCTAGCAAGATCAAAAGAAATAGGAATGGAAAAGAAGGTATTAACAAAGAGAATAATTACAAGAATGTACCTGATGCACCTAGGAAAAAATGCTACAAGTGTGGAAATCATAATCATTTAGCCCTAAACTGCAATAAAAAACCTTCTTGGAAAACTGAGTCCAGATTCCCCAAGACTCAGAAAATTCAATACCAACCACAAAAAGCTTGTTATCATTATGGTAGTTTACTTCATTCCATTTACATGTGTAGAGAATATCATGAACTGTATTATGACTATTATTCTTTGAAATCTGAAACTCCTAGTCACAAACAGTTTGTGAAATTAGAGTCTAAAGTTGACTCTACAACAGGTAAAGTAAAAGCAAAATTCTCAAAGGCTGTTGTTTCTAAATCTAGTAAGAAAGGATCCAATCAAAGTTGGGTCCTAAAAAATTCTAACTAGTTACTTTTTGTTTGCAGGGAACAGGAAAGAAGCATTCAATTATCTTGGACAATGGATGCTCTGGACATATGACTGGAAAGAAGTCCCTGCTTACAAAGTTTGAGAGAAAAGCTAGCCCAGTAATATCTTTTGGAGATGGCAACAAAGGAGAAACTCTGGGATATGGCTCAATTGTTTTTGGGAATGTCATCATAGAAAATGTAGCACTGGTTGAAGGCTTGAAACATACTCTTTTAAGCATAAGTCAACTGGGTGATAAAGGTTACAAATCAATCTTTGATAAAGAAGGATGCAAAATCTTAAATATGCAGAATGGAGACATTGTTCTAACTGGTCAAAGACATAGTAACATATATGAAGCTAGCTTAAGTGATCCATCTAAAGGAATTATTAGATGTCGTGCGTAGCTCTGTATATATAAGGTTTGTATTCGAGAGTTCGAAATAAACAAAGAGAGAGATTTGTATTGTCAACAGCTGCTAAAGGTATTTGTACACCTTTGGTAGAGTTTGTATTTGATCTTATTAATACAAACAGAGTTTGATTCATTCGTTTATTCTTGTTCATATAACCAAGCAAAAATCAGACAAGATTATATAACTTGTATTCAACCCCCCCCCCTTCTACAAGTTATTCGAGTTAACAATTGGTATCAGAGCAGGTTGATTTCGAATAATCATAAAGATCTGCAATCATGTCTGGTTACAAGGATGGGAATACTAAGATTCCTATGCTCAAGATAAACGAATATACTCTATGGGAAGTAAAGATGTTGCATCATCTGGAAGCAACAGATCCTGATTATCTTGACAGAATCAGAGATGGACCTTTTGTTCTAACAAAGATCGTTGGACAAGCAACTGTTGATGGTGTGGTTGTTCCAGAACATACAGCAGAGAAGCCAAAATCTGAGTGGTCAGATAAGGACAAGGAGAATGTTCTTAAAGATGCTAAAGTGAGAAACATATTATTCAACAGTCTTGATTCTGTTCTCACTAACTATGTTCTCTCTTGTAAAACTGCTAAGGATATATGGGACAATCTTAAGGTTCACTTTGAAGAAACTAAGCCTGTCAGGAAGAATATGAGGACACTACTTATACAAGAGTATGAGTACCTTGAATCCAAGTCTGGTGAGTCACTTACTGATACCTTTGATAGGTTTACAAAACTCATCAATGAGATGGCCATGCATGGTAGATATTATGACTTGGAGGATATGAATACAAAGTTCATGAAAGCTTTGCCTGATTTCTACAATGAGAAGATATCTGTGATTGAGGAAGCTGTTACGACCAACTCAACACGCAAGTGCACGTGATCTCAAGTAATACAGATAGCAAATAAGGTTCGTTCCTACAGGGACTCGTTGTATTGTCTAGCTAATTCACTCACCAATGTATGATTGTTTTCCGATGCTAAAACAAATAATAAAGTGGATTGTTGTTATTACTAAAATTTATCTAAGAAATTATAACTAATTATCAACTGCTTAACTGAGATTTATGTCGAATTACTTATGCAAATAAAACATGGGAATTTAGTTTCTTTAAACAATCCATCTATAGTCTCCAAATCCCTAGCCTTGTTCATGTGATTTATTGACACCTGATCGAACACACAAAACTGATATAAGCCAACTTCCGTTACACAAATACCATCCTAAACAATATCCACAATAAAGATAGAAATCATTTAGTCTTCCGATTATGCCAAGTCTTCATATGTCTATAAGAATTAAACATAATGGTTGAGGTGCAAGCATTCAATTGATCACATAGTCGTCATAAACCGATTAGAGTTACGACACTAATTACGAATGATATTATCACGCATAAACCTACGCTAACATGGCAAGTTCTAAACTCTTATTTCCACTTTCGCTTCAACAAGAATTAACACACAATTACAGGAGTTAGCTACTCTCCTATAACGAATTAAAATCAACCATGATAGGATATCACATCAATCACACTATAGGCATCGAGAAGATTCAACACATAAAATTCATGAATAAATCCACTAAACCCCCATGACAACGAATTAGTTCATGATCGAACTAATCATCATCATGGGTTCCAATGAAAACATGACTCTAAAATAAACAAGTAAAAATATAGAAGAAGAAATAAGGTTTAGAATTAAATCCCCAAAATAGAAGAGTACAAAGGTTCCAAGAATAATCCTTGCTTGTCACTAGCTTGGAGAAATTCCTTGAAATTGTGCTTGAAATCTAGATGAAATTGTTGATAGTTGCTAAGAAAAACTAAGAACAACGATCCATATGTTTTTTAGGTTTTTCAAGTATATAAACAAACCCTCATAAAAATAGGCCCAACAAAATGACCCGGTTCAGCAATTAACTGAAAATAGACTGCGCGAATAAAAACATGAGATGACCCGCGCCATTGCGCCTAGTCCTCGCGCAACAGCGCTCAGTTGATGCACCCAACCGCGCAGCTGCGCCCCCATGCGCGCAGGAGCGCTTGCGGCCTCCTGGAACTCCTCCTGGCGCTTGCTGTGCGCGCTACTGCCCTGATACTAGCGCTATAGCGCTCGATAGATGCTGGAACCCGCGCAAGGGCGCCCCAACTACGCGCAACAGCGCTCGATAGCTCCTGACATGCAACCTGTCTCCCCGCGCGCGCTATGACACTTTGGCTCGCGCAGCTGCACCCATGAGCCCCTGGAAATGCTATCAAACACTTGCATTCTTTCAATCACTTGCTTCCTTGCTAAGCATATCTTCCACACTTGACTTCTTCACTCAAACGAAACTTCACCTCCATTAATTCGTTTGAACACCACAATGCCTTCAACGATTTAACCTACACAATTTATACAAAAACATATCAAATGACTACGAAACTCAAGAACTAGCGAACGGTTAAAGTCCAACCGGAAGTTAAATAGTGGATATAAAATCCACTTATCAAACCCCCAAACTTAAACCATTGCTTGTCCTCAAGCAATGCAAACTCAACCTAAAATGATGAATGAATGCAACTAAGAATTTAATGTCATGATTATGCAAGATTGTGTCCTAATGCAATGATCCCACACAAATTATCCGAAACCAACTCAACAAGCAAACACCTCAACGACTGCAACAACTCCAAACAGAGCTCGACTAAGGCCCCGTATACTAACAATACATGCTCGGAAACGTGGTGTGTGCAATTCTCACTCGATATACTCTCGAAACCAGATAAAAGGCATAACTCATCCTTCGCCAAAACAATCACATGTTTATAAACAGAATGAACTTTAGACACTCCATGACTCAAAGACACCGCCATCGTCATTCAAGGTAGACAAAGATTCATGCTATATTACTACGACGCTATATACAATACGTATGCTTATTTAACCGTGCAATGAATGAGACCCCAAAAGGCTTATACAATAATACCCATGTAGCGAGCGTTAGGTCAGTGGATCCCAGACTATAAAAGCCTTAGGTCACTAGGACTAAGTCCCCTCAGACTTAATAACTCGAGTATTAAAGAGCTCACTCGTGGTTAATTATGCATTTAAATTATTTATATGACTCTTTTTTTTTCTTTTTTTTTTTCATTTTTTTTTTTTTTTTTTTGCGATCTGGAATGAGTCTTTCTCATTTCCAACCCTAGACTACTCATATAAATATGAGCCGGCTACTAGCCATTTGACACCTAGCCATTATTTAAAAATTAATACAACTAGCATGAAATCCCTGTTTTTCCCCAAACTTATACTTAAGTGCTCCTACGCCATCAAGGGAATAACGAAAATTCTAGATATAAATAAGTGATTAAATCTCAACAACCAAACAAGGTATGACTCGATCTAGCCCAAGAGCAAACAGTGAGACCGTGAAAAGATTGTGTTCCCGACACATGCAAGTCAATTTCATAAGTACTTAAATCAACCCTCTATTCATTGTCATCACACCCAAATTAACGTCGACCTATCGAGCCAGAAACAGACACTCATATGGAATCATATAAAATGCATGAATGCATGAACAACATGATAAAAAAAAATCCTAATTAAAACTATATGACATGGCATCCTAAATGCAAACTAAATGGCATGGCAAAACTAAATGCAAAAATACTAACATGAATATGCATGAATATGCAACTATATGCAATGCAACTACTCTTGATACCCTAAAATCACCCCCAAACTTAAAAATTTCAATGCCCTCATTGAAGGTAAAATTAAAGGGTACAAGAGATACTCCCCTAGTCGTCGGCATCGTCACCCTCCTCGGGTGGTGTATCTGGTGGTGGATAGACGTGGTGCGCTCCAAAGATAGGCCATGTAACCTGAAAACCCTGCTGCTGGTACACTCCATCCAATGACTGAGTCAAGTCTGTAGCAAATCTGTGTAACATGGCATTCGTAGTATCCTGACGCCTCAACATGCGTCTGAACTGAGCATCACTAAAAACCACAGTGCCCTGACTCGCCTGTGCCTGAGAAGGTCCCGCTCGGTCTAGGTGTGGCTGCGGAGGTACCTGCTCAACCGGTGGTGGAGCACCACCCTCCTCAAAAATCTCAACATAACCCAGACCCCTCGGGTGAGGAACACCACCCGACCACTCCGCCATCTTATTAATAGCCGCGTGCTTGATAGAACCCCTCGGCCTGAGCAGCGTCTCATCACTATGCCAACGAACACCCACATGAACACACAACTCAGCGATAATGACTGCATGTGGGATCCCGCCTGTCGTACCACCCTTCAAGAACTTCAAGATATTTTGATAGACTAATTCTCCGAGATCAATATACTTCCCGTTCAAAATACCCCACAAAATGATGGCACGCTCAACACTAACATCAGTAACATGAGTAGTAGGCATTACACGAGCACAAATAAACAAGAACCAAGCTCGAGCATACCTCGTCAAAGCAGCTGCCGGAAATGTACTCGGCGTGGTAGAACCTGCCTTATACCTCCAAACCGTACCCGGGATACACATCCCTGCTATGATAGCATCTAGGTCAACATCATCCCTAGTTTTCTGCCCCCAATCCTCAACATTCCTAGGCTTCGGTGATTGAGACAAAACACGCCGGATATACCCAGGCTTATAAGCAACTGCCTGTCCCCTAACCATAGTGATTCCATTCTTGTCATCCTTGGCATTGGCATAAAATTCCCTAACAATGCTCAAGGGAACTGCCACCGGCTTAGCACAAAACATCACCCAACCCAACTCCCTAACCATAGCGCTCAATTCACCATCCTCACCCGAAGGCTCAAAACCCCTCTCCTGAACCACAGCTCTTGACAATAAATTTTCGAACTCATCTTGAGCCGCCTTGGAAACAAATTTATCAACATCATAATTCGGCGCCACCTCCTCCTCCGAACTACTACTACTCGGCACACGTACTCTTTTGGGAGCCATACCACTCTTTGAACAACCCAATGTCAACAAACACCCCAAAAATCCACAATATAGGATAAACAATTCACAATATATCTCCACACACAATATCCCAATTCCAACAATTCAATTCACTAAATAATTAAATTAAGAGAGAGGATTACCACTTGAATTGAAGATGAGAACCTTGAAAGCACTCCCCCAAACTTTGAATTAGAGAAATCTTGAAGCTTGTATGGAGTTTTAATGATTTGGAATAAAGAGGGGATTTGTGTGTATAGGTAATTATGTAGAGATAATTAATGGGATAGGATTGAGATGGGTTTGGAAGATGTAGGAATTGAATTGAAGAAAGGGGATAAGGTATAGATTTAGGTAGAGAGAGTTTTAGGTTTAGGAGTAGAAGATGTGGGTATTTGTATGTAATGTTCGGCTGGGTCTTTTGTTACACACGGTTTTGTATTTTTTTTTTTTTTTTTTTTTTTTTTTTTTTTTTTTTTTTGAACAAGGACCGCGCCATTGCGCCACAAGGAAGCGCCATAGCGCGCATAACCTCCTGGATTCAGTCCTTGCCGAGCGCTGTTGCGCGAGAGAGTGGCGCTATTGCGCGTATTGGCTCCTGGAAGGCAGTAGCGCTAGGCGCTGTTGCGCTATATAGGCGCTGCTGCGCTTGGCAGCCCCTGCTATATTTTTTTTTTTTTTTTTTTTTTTTTCAAAGAATACACCAAAAGCGTGGGTTGCCTCCCACGAAGCGCTCTTTTTACGTCATTAGCTTGACGTAGCTCCATCTCCTTAATTTGCACAAATTAGAACCGCAGTCTCAATTTCGCGATTCAACTTCTCTCCAAAATATGGTTTCAACCGCTGACCATTGACCTTGAACGACTGTTCCGGTAACTTGTCAAAAATCTCCACTGCCCCATGTTGAAAAACTGTTTTGACTGTGAATGGGCCTGACCAACGTGACTTCAACTTCCCAGGGAATAACCGAAGCCGAGAGTTATACAACAAAACCAATTGTCCGGGTACAAACGTCTTAAGAACCAACCGACGGTCATGCCACCTTTTTACTTTCTCTTTGTAGAGTTTGTTGTTCTCATAAGCTTGCAAACGGAACTCGTCCATTTCATTCAACTGAACCATACGCCTCTCACCTGCTGCTGTAAGATCGAAATTCAACTTCTTCAATGCCCAATATGCCTTGTGCTCTAACTCAGCTGGAAGATGGCAAGCTTTCCCATACACTAGTTGAAACGGTGACATTCCCAACGGTGTTTTATAGGCTGTCCGATAAGCCCACACTGCTTCATCCAGCTTCAATGCCCAATCCTTCCTAGAAGGACTAACTACCTTCTCCAGAATCCGTTTAATTTCGCGATTAGAGACCTCGGCTTGCCCATTGGTTTGAGGATGATAAGCTGTAGCAACTCGATGATTGATGTTATAGCATGCCATCAGAGATGTAAATTTCCGATTGCAAAAATGCGTACCCTCATCACTGATTATAACTCGTGGAGTGCCAAATCGAGTAAATATGTTCTTGTGGAGAAAATTAAGCACCACCTTAGCATCATTCGTTGGAAGTGCTTTTACCTCCACCCACTTTGACACATAATCCACGGCCAGAAGAATATATTGATTACCACATGACGGAATGAACGGTCCCATGAAGTCGATTCCCCACACGTCAAAGATCTCTACCTCCATCATGACATTCAGAGGCATCTCGTCCCTACGAGAAATATTACCCACTCGCTGACATCGATCGCACCTCAACACAAACTGATGAGCATCCTTGAATAGAGTTGGCCAATAGAACCCTGCTTGAAGAATACGTGTGGCTGTCTTCTCACCCGCATAATGACCTCCATAAGCTGTAGCATGAAAATCACTGAGAATAGCCTCGGTCTCACCGTAAGGAACACAACGCCTAATAATCTGATCAGCTCCTTGCTTGAACAAAAACGGTTCATCCCAAATATATTGCTTGACATCGTGCAAAAATTTCTTCCTTTGAGCATGAGAGAGCTCAGGTGGAATGATGTTGCTTACTAGATAATTCACGAAGTCTGCAAACCATGGTTCATCATCTTGCACTTTGAATAATTGCTCATCAGGGAAGAACTCATTAATGACCGTGTTGTCTTTAGGTGACTTGCCATGATCTTCCAATCTAGAGAGATGGTCAGCTACCTGATTCTCCGTCCCCTTTCTATCCTTGATTTCCACATCGAATTCTTGTAACAGAAGAACCCAACGAATCAATCTTGGCTTAGAGTCCTTCTTCGCAAGGAGATAGCGAATGGCAGCATGATCCGTATAAACTGTCACCTTTGTACCAAGCAGATAAGAGCGAAACTTTTCAAACCCGTAGACAATAGCAAGTAGCTCCTTCTCAGTGGTCGTGTAGTTCAACTGAGCATCAGTTAGTGTTTTACTTGCATAGTAAATAACGTGGAACACTTTTTCTTTCCTTTGGCCTAGAACGGCCCCAAGTGCATAATCGCTGGCATCACACATCAAAGCAAATGGTTGACTCCAATCAGGAGCTGTAATAACTGGAGCAGAAATTAGTTTCTTCTTCAAGATCTCGAATGCATGTGAACAAGCCTCATCAAACTTGAATGGCACATCTTTTTCCAAAAGATTGCATAACGGCTTAGAAATTTTTGAGAAATCCTTTATGAAGCGCCTATAGAACCCCGCATGACCAAGAAAGCTGCGAATACCCTTGACTGAGACGGGAGCAGGAAGGTTCTCAATAGTCTCCACCTTTGCTTTGTCAACTTCCAAACCTTTACACGATACCTTGTGTCCCAGAATGACACCTTCTTGTACCATGAAATGGCACTTTTCCCAATTTAGAACAAGATTCGTCTCCACACAACGTTTTAGAACCAAACTCAAGTTTTCCAAGCACTCATCAAAAGAATCCCCAAAGACTGAGAAGTCGTCCATGAATACTTCCACATTAATTCCAATCATGTCAGAGAAGATGGCCATCATGCACCTTTGAAATGTAGCTGGTGCTCCACACAACCCGAAAGAAACACGTCTGAATGCGAATGTGCCAAATGGACAAGTGAATGTAGTCTTCTCCTGATCCTCGGGTGCTATACAAATCTGATTGTACCCAGAATACCCATCAAGCAAGCAATAGTACTGATGTCCAGCCAATCTGTCGAGCATCTGATCAATGAATGGAAGTGGGAAATGATCTTTCCGAGTGGCCTTGTTCAATTTCCGATAATCCATGCAAATCCTCCAACCCGTAACTGTTCGCGTAGGAATGAGCTCGTTCTTCTCATTAGTCACCACTGTCATGCCCCCCTTCTTAGGCACACACTGTACCGGACTCACCCAAGAGCTATCAGAAATTGGGTAGATAATGCCCGCGTCAAGCCATTTAAGAATTTCCTTTTTCACAACTTCTTTCATGACAGGATTCAGTCTCCTTTGATTATCAACTGTAGGGTTAGCTCCCTCTACCAAAGGAATTTTGTGCATGCAGTACGACGGACTGATACCCTTGATATCTGCTATAGTCCACCCAATGGCTGATTTGGAATCCCTTAAGATTCGCAATAGTTTTTCCTCTTCTATTCCTGAAAGCTGAGAAGATATAATAACAGGTAAGGTAGAAGAATCACCAAGATAGGCATACCTTAAATGTTCAGGCAATGGCTTAAGTTCCAATGTAGGTGCTTCCTCGATGGATGGCTTAAGTCTAACATGAGACTTTTTCAATTCTGACAACCCCAATGATTCAAAAGAACTTTGAAACTTCTTCCATGGTGATGCATTAAGATATTGCAATTGTTCTTCATCCTCTTCGGTCTCAACCTCCAAGTCATTAGAAAGAACTCTTTCCAACACATCAGCTTTTATCAAGTGTTGAGTTGCGGGGTTAACCACCTTGTCGATCATATCAATTTTGAAACACTCTTCATCGTCAATTGGAAACTTCATTGCATTGAAAACATTAAAAGTGACATCTTGATCGTGCACCCTCATAGTGAGTTCCCCCTTTTGGACATCGATAAGAGTTCGGCCCGTCGCCAAGAATGGTCGTCCCAAGATGATAGGGATCTTCTTGTCTTCCTCGAAGTCAAGAATAACAAAGTCTGCTGGAAAGATAAGCTTGTCGACTTTCACCAAAACATCCTCAACTATCCCTCGCGGATAAGTAACAGAACGGTCAGCAAGTTGTAGAGTCATGGTAGTGGGCTTTGGCTCTGGAAGACCAAGTTGCATGAAAACTGATAAGGGCATGAGATTAATACTTGCACCCAAATCACACAAACATTTGCTGAATGAGATGTCTCCAATAGTGCATGGAATGGTGAAGCTTCCTGGATCCTTCAACTTAGGAGGCAACTTTTGTTGCAAGATGGCACTACATTCCTCCGTCAAGGCAACGGTCTCTAACTCCTCAAGTTTCAATTTCTTCGAGAGAATACCCTTCATGAACTTCGCATAGCTCGGCATTTGCTCAAGAGCCTCCGCAAATGGTATGTTAATCTGCAGCTTCTTGAATACATCCAAGAACTTAGCGAATTGCTTGTCTAACTTTTGCCTTTGAATTCGTTTTGGGAATGGAGGAGGTGGAAACACCTTATCTTCTACTTCTTTTTGAGAATTAACACTCTTGTGAATGATAGGAGCTGAAGGAGTAGCATTAGGAAGCAAATCAGAACCAGATTCGACCTCGACTGAAGATTCAAGTTTTTCCTCGGTTGCTTTTTCTACGTTCTGACCTTGTAGACTTCTTCCTGATCGTAATGTTATTACCTGAACCTGTTCCTTTTGATCTTTCTTGCCTGGATTCACCTCTGTGTCACTCGGAAGCGTTCCTGGTTGACGGTTCAACAAAGCATTGGCTAGCTGGCCAATTTGATTCTCTAAAGTTTTCAATGACACTGCCTGACTCTTATACATCATTCGAAGCTCTTCCAATTCCGACTTCTCAGACTGATTCAATGAAGTTCCTTGAGATGGTTGAAACCCCGGTGGATTGAATGGTTGCCTTGGAGCATAAGGTGGTGGTTGATAGTTCTGATTACTTGGCCTTGCATTGAACTGCTGATTTTGTGGTTGCTGAGCACCTCCCTGATTGTTGCTCCAACTGAAGTTAGGATGATTCCGATTGTTGGGATGATAAAATTGTGGCACTGGTTGCTGAGATCTTTGAAAATTACCAACAAATTGTGCGGATTCAGCTGAGATAGCACACATATTTGTGTCATGTGCCCCTGCACACAATTCACACACCATAGCAACCTGGTTAGTACCAAGATTAGAAAGGGAATCTACCTTCATTGTCAATGCTTTGAGTTGGGCAGCAATAGCAGTAGCTGCATCCAAGTCAAGAACTCCGGCCACTTTCGCAGGTGGCAAGCGTTGAGTAGGATTCTGAAACTCATTGGCCGACATCATTTCAATCAGATTGTAAGCATCCTCATAGCTTTTTGCCCATAGCGCACCTCCAGAAGCTGCATCTAACATAGGCCGGGACTGAGCTCCCAACCCGTTATAGAAATTGCTGATTATCATCCAATCCGGCATTCCATGATGAGGACAACGTGCCAATATCTCCTTGTACCTCTCCCAAGCTTCCCCCAAAGATTCCTGGGAATGCTGAGCAAACTGAGAAATGGCATTCCTGTAAGCTGCTGTCTTCGCCATGGAGAAATACTTGGTCAAGAACTTTTGAGCACAGTCTGCCCATGTTGTAATAGAGCCTGATGGCATAGAATGTAACCAACTCTTGGCTTTATCCTTGAGAGAGAAGGGAAATAGCCTCAATCTGATTGCGTCATCTGTAACTCCGTTGAATTTGAAGGTGTCACAGATCTCAAGGAAGTCCCTAATATGAGCATTGGGGTCTTCAGCAGGACTACCCCCAAACTGGACTGTGTTCTGAATCATCTGAATGATGTTTGGCCTTAGCTCGAAATTGTTAGACCCTATAGCTGGGCGAACAATACTAGTATGAATGTCCTCCACTTTCGGCTGAGAGAATTCACTCAAAGCCTTCGCTGCTTGTTCTTGATTTGCCATAACTTTCCTTGCTTCAAGATTGTCTTCTAACCCAAAATCAAGTCTTCTCCTAGCTAGTTCTTCTCTACGTGCTAGTTCGTCTCTACGTGCACGAGCTCGTGTACGCATAAACTCTCAACACGTACCTGAAATTCACCAACAAGAAATTTTATGAAAACGTCCTAGTCACCGAAATTCAATGACCACTGATGGCAAATATTGAAACTAAACAAAATAAAACCGCGTCCCCGGCAGCGGCGCCAAAAACTTGTTACGACCAACTCAACACGCAAGTGCACGTGATCTCAAGTAATACAGATAGCAAATAAGGTTCGTTCCTACAGGGACTCGTTGTATTGTCTAGCTAATTCACTCACCAATGTATGATTGTTTTCCGATGCTAAAACAAATAATAAAGTGGATTGTTGTTATTACTAAAATTTATCTAAGAAATTATAACTAATTATCAACTGCTTAACTGAGATTTATGTCGAATTACTTATGCAAATAAAACATGGGAATTTAGTTTCTTTAAACAATCCATCTATAGTCTCCAAATCCCTAGCCTTGTTCATGTGATTTATTGACACCTGATCGAACACACAAAACTGATATAAGCCAACTTCCGTTACACAAATACCATCCTAAACAATATCCACAATAAAGATAGAAATCATTTAGTCTTCCGATTATGCCAAGTCTTCATATGTCTATAAGAATTAAACATAATGGTTGAGGTGCAAGCATTCAATTGATCACATAGTCGTCATAAACCGATTAGAGTTACGACACTAATTACGAATGATATTATCACGCATAAACCTACGCTAACATGGCAAGTTCTAAACTCTTATTTCCACTTTCGCTTCAACAAGAATTAACACACAATTACAGGAGTTAGCTACTCTCCTATAACGAATTAAAATCAACCATGATAGGATATCACATCAATCACACTATAGGCATCGAGAAGATTCAACACATAAAATTCATGAATAAATCCACTAAACCCCCATGACAACGAATTAGTTCATGATCGAACTAATCATCATCATGGGTTCCAATGAAAACATGACTCTAAAATAAACAAGTAAAAATATAGAAGAAGAAATAAGGTTTAGAATTAAATCCCCAAAATAGAAGAGTACAAAGGTTCCAAGAATAATCCTTGCTTGTCACTAGCTTGGAGAAATTCCTTGAAATTGTGCTTGAAATCTAGATGAAATTGTTGATAGTTGCTAAGAAAAACTAAGAACAACGATCCATATGTTTTTTAGGTTTTTCAAGTATATAAACAAACCCTCATAAAAATAGGCCCAACAAAATGACCCGGTTCAGCAATTAACTGAAAATAGACTGCGCGAATAAAAACATGAGATGACCCGCGCCATTGCGCCTAGTCCTCGCGCAACAGCGCTCAGTTGATGCACCCAACCGCGCAGCTGCGCCCCCATGCGCGCAGGAGCGCTTGCGGCCTCCTGGAACTCCTCCTGGCGCTTGCTGTGCGCGCTACTGCCCTGATACTAGCGCTATAGCGCTCGATAGATGCTGGAACCCGCGCAAGGGCGCCCCAACTACGCGCAACAGCGCTCGATAGCTCCTGACATGCAACCTGTCTCCCCGCGCGCGCTATGACACTTTGGCTCGCGCAGCTGCACCCATGAGCCCCTGGAAATGCTATCAAACACTTGCATTCTTTCAATCACTTGCTTCCTTGCTAAGCATATCTTCCACACTTGACTTCTTCACTCAAACGAAACTTCACCTCCATTAATTCGTTTGAACACCACAATGCCTTCAACGATTTAACCTACACAATTTATACAAAAACATATCAAATGACTACGAAACTCAAGAACTAGCGAACGGTTAAAGTCCAACCGGAAGTTAAATAGTGGATATAAAATCCACTTATCAGAAGCTAATGATCTAGATGAGATATCATTAGAGGCAGTATATGGAAAACTGAGAGCTTATGAACTTGATAAGCAGCAGAAGAAGAGCAGGAGTGAAGGAAAGATGAAAACTGTAGCACTTACTGCTCAATCTGAATTAGAGAAGCTTCCAGAGGAATAGCATGATGAGCCTGCTATAAAGAACTCAAGGAAGAAGAAAAGCAAAGAAAGTTCTGAGTCAGAGACTACTGATATAGACTCTAACAACAATGATTCTGAATCTGAGATGCAGGAACTCTTTGCTATGTTTGCTAAAGCTTTCAAGAAAGGAAGATTCAACAGGAAAAGATTTAGCAAAGGATCTTTTCAAAAGAAGGAGGAGAAGAAGGGTGACAAAGGCAAAAGTACAATTGTTAAGCTTGATAAGGCCAAGATCAAGTGCTTTAATTGCAGCGAGCTTGGACACTTTGCTAGTGAGTGCAAGAAGCCTAGGAATTCAGGAAAGGGTAATGCACTTATGGTCACACAGAAGGATTGGGCTGATTCCAGTGATTCTGAAGATGAATTGGATTATGACAACATTGCACTGATGGCAAATGTTTCAGATAAACCTGGATCTCCAAAGAAAACTTCTCCATCCTCTGTTAAGGTATCACTTCATTCTCTTGATTCATTTGATAACTTAAATTCTGATGAAATTAGATCTATCCATGCTGAATTTAAGAATCTTATGACTAATTTTAGAATTCTTACTAGTGAAAGAGATGAACTTAAGGTTAAGAATGATAAATTAGTTGATAGAAATAATTTTCTTGAATCTGAGTTAATTCAAATGGAAGAATACAAGTTAAGTTCTGATAAAGCTAAGCATGATTATGGTGTTATTCTTGAGGCTTATGACTATGTCAGAAAAGAACTAGAGGAAGAGAGAGATGTGATTAAGACCATTAACATTTCTGGTAAAAAGACACAAGAAATCATTGAAAATGGAATTCGTGGTAAGGTTAATGGTTTAGGTTTTGATAAGGCTAGAGAAGAAGAAAAAGTAGCTATTATCAATGATGATAGTAAAGTAGAAGCTAACACATCTAAATCTGAAGGTAAGAAAAGTGTTTCTGAACCTAATCATGTTAAATTTGTTGATTCAAAAGGTACCCCTGTTGTACACAAAAGGATTAACAATAGTAATTCAGATGAGAAAGTGTTAGAGAAACCTAAGAATGTAAACATAGGGTTTCTGTCTAAGTCTCAGTTGAAACAGAGATTAGATGGTCTTTCAGAGTCTAGCAAGATCAAAAGAAATAGGAATGGAAAAGAAGGTATTAACAAAGAGAATAATTACAAGAATGTACCTGATGCACCTAGGAAAAAATGCTATAAGTGTGGAAATCATAATCATTTGGCCCTAAACTGCAATCAAAAACCTTCTTGGAAAACTGAGTTCAGATTCCCCAAGACTCAGAAAATTCAATACCAACCACAAAAAGCTTGTTATCATTGTGGTAGTTTACTTCATTCCATTTACATGTGTAGAGAATATCATGAACTGTATTATGACTATTATTCTTTGAAATCTGAAACTCCTAGTCACAAACAGTTTGTGAAATTAGAGTCTAAAGTTGACTCTACAACAGGTAAAGTAAAAGCAAAATTCTCAAAGGCTGTTGTTTCTAAATCTAGTAAGAAAGGATCCAATCAAAGTTGGGTCCTAAAAAATTCTAACTAGTTACTTTTTGTTTGCAGGGCACAGGAAAGAAGCATTCAATTATCTTGGACAGTGGATGCTCTGGACATATGACTGGAAAGAAGTCCCTGCTTACAAAGTTTGAGAGAAAAGCTGGCCCAGTAATATCTTTTGGTGATGGCAACAAAGGAGAAACTCTGGGATATGGCTCAATTGTTTTGGGGAATGTCATCATAGAAAATGTAGCACTGGTTGAAGGCTTGAAACATACTCTTTTAAGCATAAGTCAACTGGGTGATAAAGGTTACAAATCAATCTTTGACAAAGAAGGATGCAAAATCTTGAATATGCAAAATGGAGACATTGTTCTAACTGGTCAAAGACATGGTAACATATATGAAGCCAGCTTAAGTGATACATCTAAAGGAATTGTTAGATGTCTCTACAGCAAAGCAACAAGTGATGAAAGCTGGAATTGGCACAAGAAGCTCTCACATCTCAACTTCAAGAAGCTTAATCAACTTGTTAAGCACAATCTGGTGAGAGGCCTACCTCAGGCAAATTATGTGCAAGATGGACTTTGTGATGCATGTCAACTTGGAAAGCAAAGAAGAACCACTTTCAAGAGCAAGACTGAAAATTCAATTACTGAACCATTTCACATGCTACATCTTGATCTGTTTGGTCCAGTAAACATTATGTCTATCAGCAAGAAAAGATATGCTCTAGTGATAGTGGATGATTTCACAAGGTTTACATGGGTGTTCTTTCTACACAAGAAGGATGAAGCTCCTCAACAAATCATTGAACTTGTCAAGAATATTCAGAATAACTCTGAGTACAAAGTTAAAGTACTTAGGAGTGACAATGGTATAGAATTCAAGAATTCTACAATGGAGGGGTTTTGTGCAGACAATGGAATCACTCAACAGTTTTCTGCACCTGGTACACCTCAACAGAATGGTGTAGTGGAAAGAAAGAACAGGACTCTCATAGAGGCAGCAAGAACCATGCTTGCAGATGCAAAACTTCCAACCTACTTTTGGGCAGAAGCTATTAACACTGCATGTTTCACTCAAAACTATACCTTGGTAAATAGTCATGGAAAAACTCCCTATGAGATGATCAAAGGAAAGAAACCAAGTGTGAAATACTTTCACATCTTTGGATGCAAATGCTATGTCCTAAAAGTTCATCCAGAACAACTTGGAAAATTTGAAGCCAAATCGGAACTCACATTGTTATGGAATCAATTCAAAATTTATAATCTCAGAACTCACATTGTTATGGAATCAATTCATGTTGCATTTGATGATAAGAAATTTGGAATTTTACAAACTGATGAAATCCATGACAAATTAGAATTTGAAAATCTGAAGAATTCTGAGATACTCTCCAGTGATGATGAAGGTTCTCCAGAAGGAATTTCTGTTGCTTCTCAAAGGAATGCTACTGTTGAGGGGGAGCAAATAAGTCAAAGAGAACAAATGATCATCAGGAGCAGACTAGCTATTCAGAGTCTACTCCATCAGGAACTGATCTTTCAGAGTCTACTGAAGGAAGATCAGTAACTAGCAGCAATATGGAATCTACTGATTCTACTGATCGAAGGAGAGTTATTGAAGGCAGAGAGAATTTTTCTACAAGAGATACCACTAACTTAGGGGGAGAGATTAGCAGAGTCAATCTACCACCTGTTAGAAAATGGACCAAGGATCATACTGAAGATTTGATTATTGGTGATCCAAATAGTGGTGTTCGAACTAGAAGATCAATTCAAAATGAATGCTTGTATAGTTGCTTTCTCTCAAAGAATGAACCTAAGAAGGTTGAAGAAGCCTTACAGGATCCTGATTGGGTAATTGCAATGCAGGAGGAGTTAAATGAGTTTGAGAGAAACAAAGTCTGGAAACTGGTACCATGACCTAAAGATAGATCTATTGTTGGTGCAAGATGGGTTTTCAGAAACAAGCTAGATGAATCTGGTATGATTGTAAGAAACAAAGCAAGACTGGTGGCCAAGGGTTATTCTCAGGAAGAAGGCATTGATTATGATGAGACCTTTGCACCTGTAGCAAGATTGGAAGCAATCAGAATGTTTCTTGCATTTGCAGCTCATTCAAAATTCAAGGTATACCAGATGGATGTAAAGAGTGCTTTTCTAAATGGCAAACTTGATGAGGAAGTATATGTGGAACAGCCACCTGGATTTGTTGATCCAAAATTTCCAAATCATGTCTACAAACTTGACAAGGCACTCTATGGACTAAAGCAGGCACCAAGAGCATGGTATGAGACTTTGTCTAAATTTCTTCTTGAAAATGGCTTCACAAGAGGTACAATTGACAAAACTCTATTCTTTAGAAAGATAAAAGGTGAATTGCTTTTAGTTCAAGTTTATGTTGATGATATTATTTTTGGCTCTACTAATGAAAAGTTGTGTGCTAAGTTTAGTAAGCTTATGCAGTCTAAGTATCAGATGAGCATGATGGGTGAATTAAATTATTTCTTAGGCTTGCAGGTCAAATAGATTGAGACTGGTATTTTCATTAATCAGTCAAAGTATATCAAAGATCTTTTAAGAAGGTTTGACTTTCAAGACTGTGCAGTTGCAAAAACACCCATGGCAACAGCCACTAAACTAGACTCTGATCCTAAAGGGAAGACTGTGGATAATACTAGTTATAGAGGCATGATAGGCTCATTGTTATATCTAACTGCAAGTAGGCCAGATATAATGTTTTCTACCTGTTTATGTGCTAGATTCCAAAGTGATCCTAAGGAATCTCATTTAATTGCTGTGAAGAGAATTTTTAGATATCTCAAAGGAACTCCAAATCTTGGTTTGTGGTATCCTAGAGAATCTGATTTCTTTCTAATTGGCTATTCAGACTCTGATTATGCTGGGTGTAAAATAGATAGTAAAAGCACTACAGGTACATGTCAATTCTTGGGAAACAGATTGATTTATTGGGCAAGAAAGAAGCAACAATCTGTCTCAACCTCAACTGCAGAAGCTGAGTACATAGCAGCAGGCAGTTGTTGTGCACAGCTCCTTTGGATAAGAAATCAGTTGATGGATTATGGTATGACACTTAGTAATATTCCTATGTTTTGTGATAATACTAGTGCTATTAAAATTGCAGAAAATCCAGTTCAACATTCAAGGACTAAGCACATTGATGTCAGGTATCATTTTATTAGAGAACATATTGAGAATGGTACTGTGGAACTCCATTTTGTTCCTACTGACAAACAGCTTGCAGATATTCTAACTAAACCACTTGATGAGACTACATTCAGTAGATTGGTAAGTGAGTTAGGAATGTTAAATTTTTAGATCCTTAACATCTGCAATAGTAGCAAGGTATGTTGTTTTTTAGCTTATAGACTTGATATTCTTGTCAGGATATATATTTGATTGTTTAATGCTTTAGCTATAACACTTTGCCTTGATAAATTTCAGTATGATAGACTTGTTAATAATCATCAGGATTAGATTTGTATCAGGATGCTGACGTCATCAGTATTGTGTCAGTATCAGGATTATGAAAATTGTTTCAGATCCTGACGTTTACTTTGTGTAGTAATCTAATTCTATGATGTGTTAAGTCTATGCCAGCATGTTTTAATATTTGCATACTGATAATTTATACATCATTCATAATCAAAAGACAAGTAGATAATAAGAAATTGTATTTTCATTAATTGAAATCATTACATACATGGAAATGAAATACAACATCTTTTTGTCTAACTTCTACTGATAATCCTATACTTGTCTATTGATATGAATTTTGAGGTACAGGACAAGGAGCATCTCAAGAAATCCATCAGGGGATTTGAACAGCCTCATCTACTCTTGGATTCCTTGTTTGGGCGACTTGAATGAGAGTAGCTAACTTAAATGAATAGCATCTCCATCAAGATCAACCTCAGACTCTCGGCCAAATTCTTCATCCTCAAGTTTTGAGGAGGTTAGGGGAAGATTGTATCCAACAGATGGATGTTCTAGGAGAAACCTCTGGATATTATCGAAAACCAATCCATCCATGATTAGTTCGATGAGAAGAGTCATCTTTTCAAAGAGATGATCAAGAACAGGATGTTCATCGACCGTGAAAGATCTAAAGAATGGATTTGAATGAAATTTTGGTTTGAGGAGCATTGTTGTGAAGAACAGAAATTGAAAGGTTTATGGAGAATGGCATAAGGAGTCTGTTTCTTTTAAAGAAAGACATGAGAAGCTGAACAGTCACTTGGAAGTTTTAATGAAGTCAGATGCTAATTATTGCATATGACTGTATTTCTTGTTTTAAGAAATATTGAATATATCTAACCAATTGATTGTTTTTCAGTTTAATTATTTATTTCTTTTCAGATAAAAGAAAAATGCCACGTGGAAACTCCAATTAAGTCTCTGAAATCAAGATGATATTGATCAGGATTTCAAGTGTGACCATCAGGATTTGAGATTTATTATTTATTTTTAAATCATATTGCATTGTATGATTATTTTGATGGGATATCACAACAGGAAAAGGAAGCTGATCAGTATTGAGTTTTATCTTGACAATACTCTGATTTATTTCATGAAAATCAATTTTGGATTTTATTTTCCAAAAATCGTGGGTAACTGCATTTTTCAGGGACTGACACCTGTCAATCTACGTGTCAACGTGGGATAGTGGTCTGAAAGATTTGTGAAATATATTTGTTTTGAAACTCTAATCGTGTAATTGCTTTCTCTAATTTTACATTCTCTAAAGCAAAAACACTCTCTAGTTTTCAAAATCACTAATCCATTTCAAGAATTTTTCAAGTTCTTTTCAGATCAAAAATGGCGACTCAGAGAAGATTACCTAAGTCAGTAGCTTTCAAGTTTGGTGACTTTGATTTTATGATGAACAATCATGTAGCAGCTATCACCAACAAGGAAGGAGTATTAACTGATTTTCATCCAATCATGGACTTTCTGGCGAATGGACCATTAAGTTATGTATTGACAGCATCTCCATAGATTAATCAAGCAGCTGTTTCACAAGCTTGGGAGAATGCTGAGGTAATTGATTCTACTCAGAGTCAATCAGGTAAGATTGTTCTACACTTAGGACAAGACTCATTTGATATTACTGAATCTGTTGTTAATTCAGTACTTCACTTACCTGTTAGTTTGATTTATGAGAATGTACCATCTGATGATAATATGAGAACTATGTTGTCTGAATTAGGTTATAGTGGACCTCTAGACAACATGAGCCAGTTGAATAGGTCTTTTCTTAGAAAGGAATGGTCTTTCTTCTTTGATCAAATTGCTAAATGTTTTACTGGTAAATGTAGTTCTTTTCAGCAAATTACTTCTGTTACATCACATATTGCTTATAGTTTGCTTTATGACAGAGTAATTAACATTGATCATATTATCTTAAGTCAGATGAGTATTAAACTTGGGTTAAGAGATCAAAACAGGAAAATGGTTTATTATCATAGATTTATGCAAATGTTTATTAACCATTTTATTCCTGATGTTGAAGCTAGATTTGGTAGGAAACATTGTGTTTCTTCTTATGAACAGCAAAAGAGAATTTTCTCTGACATTACAAAGAAGGACAATGAAAAGAATCTAGATGAAATACCTGCAATTCATTATCCACATCATTTTTAGGTAATTCTTAAAACTCATCTTCCTACTCTCTACAACTCTTCTTTCTTTTGTGGTGAAATGGCTCAGGAATCTCATTTGGAGGAGAAACCACCTGTGTCTACCCAAGTAGCCCAAAACATTATAGTCTCTGAAACAATTCAAGAACCAAATTTTGATCCACAGCCTATTGTTTCAAAGAAACCAACCTCTGTTGTTTCTCAAAAGACATCAGTTGTAAGGAAGAGAAGATTTGTTGTGTCAAGTAGTAGTAATTCTAGTGAAGATGATGATGACTTAACTCTTGCTGAGAGAGCAGAATTGAAGGCTGCAATTCAACTTTCTCTGTTAGCACAAAGAGATGAAAAACCTAGTCACAGCCAGGCTGCAGTCTCCCAAAAGGCTGTAGTTCTTAAAAAGGGAAAACAGTTACTGGATACTGTCTCTCAAAAGACTGTGTCTATTGAACAAAGATCTCATCCCAAGATCACTTCTGTGTCCACACCTCTTGAGTCTTCTCAGGATAAATCTTTTGCTCACTATACCAGGAGAACAAAGAGAAAGATTCAATTGTCACCTACACACACAGAGTCTAGTCCAACTAATATCATGCAGGTCTCTACAAATGAAGCTACAATCAAGTCAGCAAATGACCATAGAGATCTGGATATTGATTCTTCATGGGAAACTACATTATCATACAGACTTGCTATGGGACTAATTTCTCTCAAAGTGAAGTTGTCAAGGCCTGTTCTAGATTTTCTGGTTGAAAGAGTACCAAAACTTTTATTTCCAGAAGAATATGGACTTCTACATCAAAGACTTGACTTAATGAAGATGTATTTTTATGTATCTGTCAGAAGACAATTAGTCAAGAAATTTGGACTCACGAAGCATGTTGCAATTCAATCACTTCATGCATATTTATTTGACAAAGATGTCATTATTGAAGATGCCTCAGCTCAAGGTGAACAACAGGAGGAAGTAGATAGAGGAATGCAGTCAACAGAAGATACTATTGCACCAGTGGTGAATAGTAGGAAAGATCAGATCACAGTCACTAAAACACAAGAACCATCTAGTCAGAGGAAGGATGACTCAGGAGCTGTGATAGCTGATGTTGAAAGGACTTCTGTGATGACTGAGAATGCAAGTGAGATACCCTATGATATGGGAGGAATGACTTTGGTTGATTTTTCTGAAGATCAAACAAATTTTGTTCAGTCAGAGTCTATCCACCTTGAGGGTGAGTCTCAGCAAACAACACTTAAAGACGGTGATGTACTAACTATGGTGTCTAATGAAGTATTACTGAAGACATCAAAGTCTAGTAAAGAACCTGAAAGTGGTATACTGGAGCCTGTAGTTTCTGGAAGGAAAGAAGATGATTGTATGGGTTCAGAGACTATAGCAGCTCACTCCTTGGAGAAAACCTCAAGCCCCTTGCCATATGAGGAACCCTCTCTCCATGTGAGTTCAGGTATAAAAACTCCTTCTAAACTCTATTTTTCTGTAGGTCATGAGAGCACTTATCCAAATTTGAGTGATACACTTGAAAAGATGGACTTAGATCCACAAACTGAGAGGCTGGCTCCTGACCAGGCAAAAGGTGAGGTAGAAAGAGTGTTGACTTTAGTAAGTCAAAGTGAGAATGAGGGTATGGATGATCAACTCCATAGTGAGGGAGAGAAAATTAGGAAACCATCGTTTGATTTCTGGGATCAGGTTTTTCCAGAATCTTGGTCTGAAAATCTTGGTATGGATGCTGGTACTTATTCATTCATCAAAATGTATCAGAAGAATGACCTAGCACATCACAATGAAAAGCCAGAAGTTAAAGCTCAGAAGCAAAAGGAGAGGCTTGCAGGAATCATTAACAGAAGAGGTGCCAGGATAAAGCAATCTCTTGATACATATGTACCAGATGAAGTTCCTATTGATCCTAGTGTTCCTTTGTATGTACTTCCAATATCAGCTAGAATTGAGATATCTACAGTCTTTGATCACTATAAGGAGGAGTCAGGATTTGAAGATGTTAGTACACAGAATACTGGTGAAGGAGATGATGATCATGTTTCAGCTACAGATCAGGAAGATGAAGATGTTGATACTTCTAATCAGGTTTTATTACTTGAATATCATACAACTCAAGCAACTTCTTCTACAAGACTTGAAGATACAGTTCTTTCTGATTCTGATTCTGAAGATTCTAGAAGCACTTCCAACATTGAAGTTCACTCTGATGTTTTGAAAGATATTGCTATGAAAACAAGACTTCAATCACTTGAAGATAACCAAGTCACAATTATGGAAAATCAAGCAGTTCTGATGAATATCATTTGTTCTGTTTCTGAATCTCTTGGAATTAATGTTGCTGATGTCAAAAAGGGGGAGATAAAGACAATTCAAAGACAACAACAACAACAACACCAGACTGGGGGAGATAAAGCCGGGGGAGATAAAGAGCAGACAAAGGGAAGTAAAAAGAAGAACTAGGAGTGACAGTGGTGAATCTCAGCTAGGAAGTGGTAAAGGAAGAGCAGCATTAATAGTTAAAATTCTTTCTTCTAAGTACTAGATAAACGTCTACATCTGGGAAGGAGGTACTTAACTTCATAATTCTACATTCATAAATTCTATTCTGGTTGTATTGTTATATGTTTTGACATCCACAACTTAGATTTATGCTTCAGATTTTAAAGCATAAATAGGGGGAGATTGTTAGGAATAATTCATAAGTTGTGATGTTAAGAATAGAATTTACACATTATACTTCTTGTAATCCTGATCTTATAAAGGATTTAGCACTATATATAGGATTTATGTGTAAAACAGTTATCTGTACAGTTTATTCAGGAATGAACAGTGTATCGGAGACTACATGTCAGGAACAAAGAGCAAATCCTGATGACGGTCTAATACTGATGATGATCAGATACTGATGCAAGATGAAATCCTGATATCAGTCGTGTTACTGATGATGTCAATATGGATGCTACAGAAACTGGCAAGTGCTATAAAATAGGATCGTTGTTTGAAGAACAAGCAAGAAGATATTATGAAGGAAAGAATTTTCTATTGAAGGAAACTATCGACTAGAAGACAGAACATTGTCATGTATAGATTATATCCTTCTGTTATTAGTTGATAGGTAGCATATAAATACTCTCTCTATGTCATTGTAAAAAGTGCGAATGTGCGTAGCTCTGTATAAGGTTTGTATTCGAGAATTCGAAACAAACAGAGAGAGAGATTTGTATTGTCAGCAGCTGCTAAAGGTATTGTACACCTTTGGTAGAGTTTGTATTTGATCTTATTAATACAAACAGAGTTTTATTCATTCGTTTATTCTTGTTCACTTAATCAAGCAAAAATCAGACAGGATTATATAACTTGTATTCAACCCCCCTTCTACAAGTTATTCGAGTTAACACAGAAGGCAACCATTGTGGAAGCAGGAAGTGATCAGATGCAGAGGGAAAGAGAGAAAGGGGGAGTAAAAAGGAAGCATGCCAGCATGGGCGGAGGTTCCACTGGAGGAAAACCCCCAAATAAGTTTAGCAGAGGAGCGGTTTCCCTACCTGGAAGGAGTAAGGGATTCCGACCATCCGTAAGCACAAGTTTGAGCTAGGGCGGTAAACAGTCAGGAGTGTCCCGTTCCCACCCGTCCCGACCTCCATTACCATTATGTGCTACATGTGGGAAGAGGCATCCCGGGGTGTGCAACCTGAAACAGATAAACTGCTATAAGTGTGGACGAACTGGTCACTATGCCACCGCTTGCACTACGATCATCCCTAATAGCACCACTTGTTTTCAATGCGGACAACAAGGGCACATGAGAAAGGATTGCCCGATGAGCAAGCCAGCAGCCTCAGGGGCAAGTAAAGCTGACTCCAATAGGCCACCAACTGCTAGAACTTTTAACATGACAGTACAAGATGCCGTGAGGGACACGGATGTGATAGCAGGTACATTCTCTCTCAATTCAGTCAGTGCAAATGTCTTATTTGATTCCAGAGCAACTAAGTCTTTTATATCTAGAGATTTTGCGCGTAAATTGAAACTTAAAACTCAACCACTAAGGGAGTCTTTGCAAGTAGAGATAGCTAATCAGGAAGTCATTCCAGTTAATCAGATTCACCCGGATTGCAAATTAGAAATATGAGGACGATCCTTCTGTGTTGATTTGATCCCTTTTAAGCTAGGAGAATTCGATGTTATTTTGGGAATGGATTGGTTGTCTCGTAATAATGCGCAAATAGATTGTAAAGGGAAAAAGGTTAAGTTGAAAACCCCAGGGAAGAAGGAAATAGTGTTTAAGGGGCTACGGCAGACCCAGACCATTCTAACCATGGCACAGACCAAGAGACTGCTACGAAAAGGGAATGAAGCTTATTTAGCTTACGTTATAGACACCCAGAAAGAGGCGCCCAAGATACAAGACATTCCGGTAGTCAACGAATTTGAAGACGTGTTTCCTCAAGATCTTCCCGGATTACCACCAGATAAAGTCATTGAGTTTGCTATCGAGTTAGCCCCGGGGACGGCGCCAGTTTCCAAGGCCCCGTACCGATTGGCACCAGTGGAAATGAAAGAGCTAGCAAAACAATTGCAAGAATTGTTGGATAAGGGTATGATAAGACCCAGTGTGTCGCCTTGGGGCGCACCAGTGTTGTTTGTTAAGAAAAAGGACGGGAGTATGAGGTTATGCATCGACTATCGAGAGTTGAACATGCTAACCATAAAGAATAAGTACCCGTTACCCAGGATTGATGATTTGTTTGACCAGCTAAGAGGAGCGGTGTATTTCTCCAAGATTGACTTGAGAACCGGATATCACCAACTGAAGATTAAACCTGAAGATATCCCAAAGACTGCATTCCGTACTAGATATGGACATTATGAGTTCTTGGTGATGTCGTTTGGATTAACCAACGCCCCAGCAGCTTTCATGGATTTAATGAATAGAGTGTTCAAGGAATATTTGGACCAGTTTGTTATAGTCTTTATTGATGATATTCTGATCTACTCAAAGACGGAGGAAGAACACACCGAACATTTGAGGATAACCTTAGAGACACTCCGGAAGGAGCAGTTATATGCCAAATTCTCAAAGTGTGAGTTCTGGAAAAATGAGGTGCAATTTTTAGGGCACGTAATCAACAGAGAAGGAGTGCTAGTTGACCCCTCCAAGATAGAGGCAGTTTCAAATTGGGAGCGACCAACCACTCCAACAGAGGTAAGGAGTTTCATAGGGTTGGCAGGATACTATAGATGATTTGTTCAAGATTTTGCAAAGATTGCAGCCCCATTAACTCGACTTACCCGTAAAACTGAGAAATTTGAATGGACTGAAAAATGCGAGGAGAGTTTCCAAGAGCTAAAGAAGAGGTTGGTAATGGCCCCAGTGTTGGCGTTGCCTGATGGAAAAGGAGATTTCGTGATTTACAGCGATGCTTCACATAAAGGATTGGGATGCGTGCTTATGCAAAACGGTAAGGTAATAGCGTATGCGTCAAGGCAATTGAAGGATTACGAGATCCGATACCCCACCCATGATCTGGAATTGGCAGCAATCGTTTTTGCCTTAAAAATTTGGAGGCACTACTAGTATGGAGAGAAGTGCGAAATTTACACTGACCATAAGAGCCTCAAGTACATTTTCACGCAGAAAGAGCTTAACATGCGCCAGAGAAGATGGCTAGAGCTAATCAGGGATTATGACTGTGAAATTCGCTATCACCCGAGTAAAGCCAATGTGGTGGCTGACGCCCTTAGTAGGAAAGAGAAGCTCAAAATGATAACTACGGAGGAAGAGTTGATAAAAGACTTTGAGAAGCTGGAAATTGAGATTAAGATACCTGAAGAAGGTCAAGAAAAGTTGATGGAAATTCGAATCCAGCCTCCATTATTAGAAAAGATTAAGCTATGCCAAGAGCGGATATTGGAAGAAGAAAAGAACTTGACAGAAGAGATAATGACTGGAGAAGAGATTAAGTGTGAAAAAGATAAAGAAGGGATCATGAGATACATGTGGAGGATATGGGTCCCGAACATTCAGGAACTCAAGGACGAGATTTTATATGAGGCACATAACTCAAGGTACTCAGTGCACCCCGGTAGTACCAAGATGTATAGAGATTTAAAAGAGTACTACTGGTGGCCTAACATGAAAAAGGACGTTGCAGAATGGGTAAGCAGATGCTTGACCTGTCAACGAGTGAAAACAGAGCACAACCCCTTAGAGATTCCCGAGTGGAAATGGGAACATATAGCCATGGACTTTGTAGTAGGTCTACCCAGGACCAAAGCCAATCATGATTCCATTTGGGTAATCATAGATCGACTAACAAAGTCAGCTCATTTTCTTCCGATCAACGAAAGGTATACTATCGACAAGCTAGTGGATATCTACCTAAAAGAGATAGTGGCGCGACATGGAGTCCCAGTCGCCATAGTGTCTGACAGAGATCCTAGATTCAACTCCAGATTTTGGAAAAGCTTTCAGGAATGTGCAGGAACCAGGCTAAACATGAGTACAGCCTACCACCCCCAAACAGACGGGCAAAGTGAAAGGACTATCCAAACACTAGAAGATATGTTGAGAGTCTATGCTATAGACTTTAAAGGAAATTGGGATGATCACTTGCCATTGATAGAATTCTCCTACAACAATAGTTTCCATTCAAGCATAGGAATGCCGCCTTACGAGGCCCTTTATGGAAGGAAATGCCGATCTCCCCTATATTGGGACGAAGTTGGAGAGCGAAAGATGCTCGGACCTGAGATGGTCCAACGGACAAAAGATGCAGTGGATCTAATTAGAGGTCGGCTGGTAGCAGCCCAGGATCGACAAAAGAAATATGCCGACTTAGCTCGGAAAGGAAAAGAATATGAAGTAGGAGACCTAGTGTTCCTGAAAGTATCTCCTTGGAAGGGTTTAATGAGGTTTGGAAAGAAAGGGAAGCTGAGCCCTAGATATATTGGACCATTTGAGATCTTAAGACGTATTGGGGAGCTAGCTTATGAACTGGCATTACCCCCGAATCTGCAGCAAGTGCACAATGTGTTCCATGTCTCAATGCTGAGGAAGTATAACCCAGATGCCAAACATATAGTGGAATTGATGTGTCAAATTATACCTAACCGCAAGCGCACGGTATCAATTGTAGTAGATACTAGCAAATACGGGTCGAATCCTCAAGGAGACAGTTTCAGTTTCAATTCAATTGCTATCAATTGTTTCTAGTCACAAACGATTATTTGGGAATTTTATTAGCTACTAATGCAAATTTAACAAAGTTTTATATCAATTAATTAAAGGATCTAGGGCAATTCAGGTTCACCATGCTTACACCAAACAAATCACAAAAGTATAGCTTTTCAATGGGATTAAGTAATTAAAGCAATGGTTAATCTTTTTCAAGCATTAACACTCTCAGAATATCTAATGATGCTTTCACAATCACCTTCAATTCCGCTAATTGTATGTAAGCCTCTAGTAGTAAAATCTTTCGATCTATTACTCCTATTGCAATCAATTAATCCGTGATATTGCGCAATTACACAAATTAAGAATTATAACATATCAATCAGAATTACTCTTTACCCATCAATCTACTAGTCAAATTACGCCCAAATCATGGTGCAAACATGGCTCCCCTTAATACCCTAGAATTAAACTACTCACTCATGGTAGAAGTAAAAGCAATAAGAATAATGAAAGAAGCCATAATAAACATATAATAACAAAAACAAGAGAATAAAGAATACCTCAAACTTTGTATTAACGAAGAACAATGAAGATCCAAAATTAAACCAAGTGCTTACAAAGGAAGAGATGAAGAGAGAGACCCAAAACCCTAGCTTTTGTAAAATATATAAAGTACGTCCTATATCTCTCTCCCCCTCTCTATCCCACGTTTTTATAATATATCCCCCAATAAAATCTGATCTCTTTCTTCTAATAAAAGTATTTTTAATATCCTAATCAATTTACAAAAAGATATCCATAATTAAATAGGATTTTCTTGTAAAATTCGTCACTAATTTTGCTCCTCTGTTTCTGGGCTCTTCCAGTTGGATTTTGCTTATTGGACCACCTCTGAATTAAAGATAATTCCCTAAGCTTCGCGTGGACAGTAATTTCATCAAATTCTGACTTCTAGAACTCAAGATATGGCCCAAACAGTGCAGGCAGCCTGTATAGCCCAATATTACGAATTTTCTCTTATTTTATCTCCAAAATAGCTCTTTTTGCTCCAAATCCTTCCAAGTTATGAATTCTTTATTTCCTACAATAAAATAATAAAATCTATTAAATAAAAATCCAAATCAATGCAAAACACAATAAATATGAGAATAAAATCATCTAAAATATATATAAAAATATACTCTATCAAACATCCCCACACTTAGCATTTGCACGTCCTCGGGCAAATAAGTGAAATAAAAACTAAGTCCTAACAAACATCACTTTCGTAGATGACACGATTGCATTGAGCATATGCAACAAGCCGTTAAACCCCTAGGCAGCCCTAGTAGGACGAGTGTTGTCTCGTGAGGGTTTATAGTGAATGTACCCACAAAATTCATCCAACCATTCAAAAGATCAATGCTAACACAACACCACACACACAAGTCCTCTCATGCCACATCAACTTAAGAATCAAAGCAAACATACGATGTCTTGGTGTCGAAAGTGCAAGTATTCACGTAGTCTACTCAACCAACATGCAGAAGGTCATAAAAATTCATGTCAAGTGTAAAAATCGTTGGTAATCATGCTAAGTCCACAAGAAATACATCTTTAAGTCTAAACCTGGGATCTCCTATGCCAAAACAAGTAATAACTCACCTTTCACTCAAAAACGAATATTCACTCAAGAACAAGGTTAAGTGTATCACTCAATTCCAACAAAATCATAAACACAACTTGATACTCGCAATCAATCTCACTCTCAACACAACATACATCACTGATGACAATCAAAAGGTCTTTATTCGGGTTGTAGCGTGGGCTAGGGACCAGGTATGTCAAGTAAAACTAAAACAGGTTAATGTCAAAAGCTAGTACCCAACAATAATCATTATTCAATTCCCTTTCTATTAAAACAAATACTTCCCCACACTTGGATTTTTCAATAACCCTTACATAATAACTTGACTAGTCGAATGAAAAAAAGATCATACAAACATAAAAATGCTCTCAAATTTATTCATTTTTTTTTCTTTTTTTTCTTTTTTTTTTCTTTTTTTTTCTTTTTTTTTTCTTGAGAGCTAAAGAATAAACACAATGATCCATAAATATTATTATGAATTTCGACTAGCAAGCATCAACCCAAAAACAATATTCCCCAAAAGTATGATCATCAATAAAACCCCCCCTTTTATGAACACCTTATTACTCCCTTAAGCACGATACTAGCCTTTGACAATTTAGGTTCAAATTCAATGTAAGGCCAATAGAATAAAAAGGATAATGGCAAGTAATGTAGTGTGTCACCGAAAGAATAGGATTAGGCTCAAAGGGTTAACTAATTGATCATGTATAAATGGTGTGGAAATATGGGAAAATATGAGGTTATACCTAAGTGCCTTTATCATCTCATCATCAATTAATGTCATGCATTTCAAGAAAGATCTCAAGTAAGTGCTAGCAATGTAAACAACATGTGGACACTCAAGCAAACGAAAAATCATGCAAAAGATATGCATATAGGCTCAAAACTCACTTGGTGTGACAAAACATAATCAATCCCAGGTAACAAGACTCTCTAACGCACCTACTTGTACTCAAAGCATGAAAACCAAGTCATCTTGCACATATTCATGTCATTCTAATCACTTACAACATCCAATTAAGTCTACCAGCTTCAACTTGCTAGTGTAAGTGTGTGCACAAGAACAAAGCACGTCACTTCTCATACAAAAGCGTCAATAAACACAAGAATTCTACGCATGCATGGGTGTATCAAGCAAAATACAACAACTAATCAAATTGCATGGCTAGAATTATTTTTGGTATTTTTCATTTTTTAATTTTTTTTTTTTTTTTTTTAAACAAGTAATACACTACGTTTGAGAACACCTCCCCACACTTAAGCGGTTCATTGTCCCCAATGAACTAAAGAACAAGATACAAAACTACAACTAAAAACAAAATAAAACTACACTAAAAAGAAAAGAAAGAAAACTCCCCTGGAATCAAGATGTCGAATGTGAAAACCATCCCTCCTTTGCTTAGGAGCCATAATAACCAAAACTGCATTCAACAATAGCTTCACCAACAACCACCAAGAAATATCCTGCCAAAAACCACCAAGCAATATCACACCAAAAATACCCAATTAACAAGAATATTACAAAACCCCCAATTTACAAGAACACAAATTCGTAATAAAAAATTAGAGAAGAAAAATCCCAACTACGAATCAAAGAGGTGAACGTGTACTAATTTTTTCCCAAACTTGAATTTTTAGAGATGTAGAGGAAGAAAATAATAAATTGGGTGTGTATGTATGGGTATATATAGACAATGGAGTGATAGGATGAATATAAAATTTTAATGTGAAAAGGAAAAATTTTGGGTGGAATTTGAAATTTGATATAGGATAGAAAAAGATTTAGGGGAAAAAATAAAATAAAAAAAATAATAATAGTAATAATAATAATAATAATAATAATAATAATAATAATAATAATAATAATAATAAATATGAATTAGAATAGATATAGGTTTAGAATTTTGAAGAAAAGATGGGAGGTTTTGGAATTGAAATAGGAAAAGAATTAGGGGAAATAGGGGTGTATAAATAGAATGGGGTGGAAAAGAAATTTTTTTTTTTTATAAAACAACAACAACGGATGAACAGTGGTGAAAGAAAACTATCTCCTGGAACACGCGCAGACTGCGCTCGCGCACAGCAAACCGCGCCCAGGTCAGTTGCGCAGGCGCAAGCTGCGTGACTGACGCGCAAGCTGCCCCTCTTCCAGTAACGCAGGCGCAGCCTGCGTTACACCCCCGCAAACTGCCCTTATTGCAGAAACGCAGGGGCAACCTGCGTTACTGACCTGCAAATTGCTCAAAAAACGATTTTTTTTTTTTTTTTTTTTTTTTTTTTTTTTTTTTTACAACAACACTCATTTTTTTCTCTCTTTTTTTTTTTTCAACAAGGCTTGGGTTGCCTCCCAAGAAGCGCTTTTGTTTAACGTCGTTGGCTCGACTCAGCTGGTTCAGATCTCCGTGGAGGGGTTGTTGAGATAAATTACTTCCATCTTTCCTACGAATGCACCATCCACATATAATTTAAGGCGTTGACCATTGACCTTAAATTTTGTTCCGTCTCGTCCCATAACTTCAATAGCACCATAAAATTTGACATCGGTGACAGTAAAAGGTCCAGACCATCTTGATTTTAGCTTCCCTGGAAAAAGTCGAAGTCTGGAATTGAACAACAACACCTTGTCACCAACCTGAAAATCTCTTCTCTGAATCATCTTATCATGCATCTTCTTCGTTCTCTCCTTGTAAAGCCGAGAATTGTCATAAGCATCAAAACGAAGCTCATCTAACTCATTAAGTTGAAGAAGTCTCGCTTGCCCCGCAGCCTTCAAATCCATGTTGAGTTCTTTGATAGCCCAAAAAGCGCGATGTTCCAACTCTACTGGCAAGTGACATGCTTTACCATAGATTAACCGATAAGGAGTGGTTCCTATAGGTGTTTTGTATGCCGTCCGATAAGCCCACAAAGCATCATCTAACTTCAGGTACCAATCTTTCCTTGACTTTGCCACCATCTTCTCCAAAATGTTCTTAATTTGGCGATTAGAAACCTCCACTTGGCCGCTTGTTTGAGGGTGATATGCAAGAGCAACCTTGTGAGTAACGCCATATTTCTTCAATAAAGTTTCGAACTGTCGATGGCGAAAATGAGAACCACCATCACTTATCACTGTCCTTGGAACTCCAAATCGAGGGAAGATGATATTCTTAAAAAGCTTCATAACAACCTTGGAATCATTGGTTACTGATCCAACTGCTTCAACCCACTTGGACACATAATCGACAGCAACTAAGATGTATCTCATTCCACAAGAACTCGGGAAAGGTCCCATAAAATCAACACCCCATACGTCAAATATCTCGACTTCAAGAATACCGGTTTGAGGCATCTCATGGCGTTTAGAAATATTACCCGTCCTTTGACATGCATCACACGCTAAACAGAAAGCACGAGCATCCTTAAATAGAGAAGGCCAAAAGAACCCAGATTGAAGTACCTTAGCAGCAGTTTTGGAAGGACCATGGTGGCCTCCACATGCGAAAGAATGACAATGCTTGAGAATGTCATGTACTTCGAACTCAGGGACACATCTACGAAAAATTCCA
Source organism: Kitagawia praeruptora (assembly GCA_037693485.1). Lineage (NCBI taxonomy): Eukaryota > Viridiplantae > Streptophyta > Magnoliopsida > Apiales > Apiaceae > Kitagawia > Kitagawia praeruptora. Next base: position 115,363,523 of record CM075348.1, on the reverse strand, counting down.
TCAGCACACTTGCGATACAAGAAAGGGTCATCCCAAAAATATTGTTTAGCATCATGATAAAACCTCTTCCTTTGCTGATAAGTCAATTCTGGAGGGTGAGATCCACTAACACAGAAATTTGCAAAATCTGCATACCATGGAGTTTGAGTAGCAACCGAAAATAAGTGATCATCTGGAAAAGAATCGTCAATAAGAGTGTTTGACGCAATATCAGATTTGAAACGCATCCGTGACAGATGATCCGCAACCACATTCTCAGCACCCTTCTTGTCTTTGATTTCCAAGTCAAATTCTTGGAGTAACAGAATCCAACGAATAAGCCTTGGCTTTGCTTCCTTCTTCGCCAACAGATATTTAAGTGCAGAATGATCAGTGTGAACAATGACCTTTGAGCCAATGAGATAGGATCGGAATTTGTCAAGAGCGTAGACCACAGCTAGAAGTTCCTTCTCAGTCGTAGCATAATTGACTTGAGCTTCATCCAAGGTTTTACTTGCATAGTAGATGGCGTGCAATACCTTGTCTTTCCTTTGACCGAGAACTGCTCCAACTGCATAATCACTTGCATCACACATGATTTCAAATGGAAGATTCCAATCTGGAGATTGAATGATTGGTGCACTTATCAAGGCTTCCTTAATCCTGTTAAAAGACTCCAAACAAGCGTCAGTAAACACAAAGGTGGCATCCTTAAGCAACAATTGAGTGAGGGGTTTTGCAATTTTTGAAAAATCTTTTATAAAACGACGATAAAAACCCGCATGACCAAGGAAACTCCTCACTCCCTTGACATTAACAGGAGGAGGAAGTTTCTCAATCACCTCAATTTTTGCTTTGTCAACCTGGATGCCACGTTCAGAAATCAAATGACCAAGTACCACTCCTTCATTGACCATGAAGTGGCACTTTTCCCAATTCAAAACCAAATTCACCTCTTCACAACGTTTAAGCACTTTAGAAAGATTATGCAGACATACATCAAAATCAGACCCATAAACACTGAAATCATCCATAAATACTTCCATGATAGACTCTATGAAATCAGAAAATATAGCAGTCATGCAACGCTGAAAAGTAGCAGGAGCATTGCACAAACCAAAAGGCACTCTACGATATGCAAAGGTACCGTATGGGCAAGTAAATGTAGTCTTTTCTTGGTCATCAGGATGTATAGGGATCTGAAAGAACCCTGAATATCCATCTAAATAGCAAAAGTACTTATGCTTAGCAAGTCTTTCTAACATCTGATCAATGAAAGGGAGAGGATAATGGTCTTTTCTAGTAGCAGTGTTTAACTTACGGTAATCAATGCACATTCGCCAACCAGTGACAATTCGAGTGGGAATCAATTCATCTTTATCATTCTTAATTACCGTTGTTCCTCCTTTCTTAGGGACTACCTGAACTGGGCTTACCCATTTAGAATCAGAAATTGGGTAAATGATGCCCGCATCTAACAATTTCAAAACTTCTTTTTTAACAACCTCTTGCATGTTAGGGTTCAAGCGACGTTGTCCCTGTATGCAAGGCTTATGGTCATCATCTAAGTGAATTCTATGCATGCAAAAGTCTGGGCTAATCCCTGTAAGATCATCAATACTATACCCAATAGCTTTTCTATGCGCACGCAAAACAGTAAGAAGCTTAAAAATCTGGTTATCATCAAGACTAGAGCTAACAATCACAGGACAAGTCTTTTCATCATCAAGAAACACATATTTAAGATTAGATGGCAAAGACTTTAACTCTAACTTGTTTACCTGAGGTTCACCACAAGAAGTGACAGTGTTGGTTACCTCACATTTCGGATCAGCTGCACCATCCAACTCAAGAATCAATGAATCGACTTCAGCATGTCCTTCTCCTTCTGAAGCTTCAAGCATGAGCACTGCTTCCAATGTATCATTCAATAGAATCTGAGGCGTCTCATCTTGGACAATTCTATCTATAACATCAATCCTGCAGCAAGTATTCTCAAGCAAAGGGGATTTAAGAGCAGAGGTTAGAGTAAAAGTAATTTTATCATCACCAACGCTCAATGTGAGAGTCCCACTTTTAACATCAATAACAGCACCTGCAGTACAGAGAAATGGTCTACCTAAAATAATAGGTATTTGGCTGTCCTCTTCCATATCTAGAACTACAAAGTCTACAGGAATATAGAATTTTCCAACCCTAACAGGCACATCCTCTAAAATTCCAAGGGGATATTTTATCGAACGGTCTGCCATTTGCAAAGTCATCTGTGTACATTTTAATTCTCCCATATTTAGTTTTTGAAAAACCGAGAGAGGCATGACTGAGACACTAGCACCTAAATCACATAAAGCTTTATCAATGAACAATGCACCTAAATGACATGGGATCGAAAAACTACCAGGATCTTTAAGCTTAGGTGGAGACTTATTTTGTAAAACAGCACTACACTCTTCAGTAAAAGCTACTGTCTCTACCTCACCAAAAGACCTTTTCTTAGTGAGAATATCCTTAAGAAACTTTGCATATGATGGAACTTGAGAAATTAAATCAGTGAAGGGAACTGTTACCTCAAGATTCTTGACAAGTGTCATGAACTTACCAAACTGCTGGTCCACCTTAGTTCTGTTCATCCTGCTAGGGAATAGGAGCTTTGGCACAAATGGTGGAGGAGTAACTGCAGTCTTCTCTTTGTCCTTTTTCTTGCTTTCCTCAGTTTCACCTTCACTTGTATCTTCAACAACTTTCTCTACCTTGTCTTCCTTAGAATTCTCTTCTTCTTTCTCAGTAGGAACATCGTCAGTAGGCATTGGAGGAGCATCATATGTACGACCACTCCTAAGAGCAATGGCATTCACATTTTCCTTCGGCTGAGTTGATTATGCTGGTAGAGAGCCTTGTTGCCTTGTAGATGAAGAACTAGCCATTTGAGCAATCTGAGTTTCCAACATCTTGTTATGAATCTCCATCTGGTTCATCTTTCTGTTGGTATCATCCATACTCTTTTGCATTTGTAACAATATCTTCATCATGTCACCTTGATTATCAGCCTGTGCAGCTTGATTTGCTTGAGGAGCATAATTCTGAGGAGGCCTTTGGAATCCAGGGGGATTCATAGGTCCTTGAGGAGGCCTATACTGCTGCTGTGGAGGAGGCTGGTACGACTGCTGATATTGCTGCTGATTAGGAACACTTGAATTCTGAGCATTATTGTTCCTATATGAGAAGTTCGGATGATCTTTCCAACCAGGATTGTAAGTGTTGGAGTATGGATTGTACTGCTGCCTCTGTTGGAAAACATTTGCTTGCTCCATCTGAAAATGTTGTGAATTTTGAGCATTGTATTGGCAATCATTACCATAGTGGCCTTGGATGCCACAGACTTCACAAACAGGATTATTCATAGGAGCCATGGATGACAATGCATTGATGCTCATAGGTTGAGTAGAGGGCTGAGATGTCTTCAAAGAGTGGATCTCCTGAGTCAGTGCAGCTAGTTGAGATGATAATAGAGAATAAGCATCCACTTCAAGTTTACCCCCTTTCTTGGTTGCTCTCGGATTACTGAAGTGATTGGCAACCAAATTTGAAAGAAAAGCATATGCATCTTCAACTCCTTTATCCAGAAATACACCACCTGCAGCATTATCAACCATACCTTTTGTCTCAGGATCAAGACCATTGTAGAAGCGTTTAAGAAGAAACCACTTCTCAAGACCATGGTGAGGGCATGCACGTTGATAATCCTTGAATCTGTCCCAAGCATCCCGTAGAGATTCACCATAATCTTGCTTAAAACCCATCATCTTGTCGATCAAATCGTCGGTTCTGTTAGGAGGGAAGAACTCAGTTAAGAAGGCTTGAGCAATCTCATCCCACTTGGTCAATTCAATATCGTTCAACCACTTTTGAGCTTTATCACGAAGAGAGAAACCGAACAACATGACTTTCAACTGGTCTGGAGTGACTCCCTGATGTTTAATTGTAGAACAGAGCTATTGAAAGCGTTGCAGATGATTTGTAGGGTCTTCAGAGGCAAGTCCAGCAAATTGATTCTGTTGGATCATAGTGAGCAAAGCAGGCTTGATCTCGAAATTTGCTGCTTGAATCGCTGGCATAGCAAGGCCAGTAGGTACCCCACTCGGAGAGGGCTGTGAGTAATTCTTCAAAGATTTGGGGGGAAGGTCCGCCATCTCAATCTTTGGTTCAGGTATCTTTTGCTGCTTCTCTTTCCTTTGTTGACTAAGAGGAGTTGTATCCTTTTTCGCTTGATCTTCTTTCGTTTGAGACCTGGTTTTGGGCATCAACAACTAAACAAGGAAAAGCAGTAAGATCGGTCTCAGTTGGAACAAGAGTTCCAAAGAGACAAGAGAAACAATATAAAACAATCAAACTAAAATTAGAGAAACTAGGCGTCTCCCCGGCAGCGGCGCCAAAAACTTGATGTGTCAAATTATACCTAACCGCAAGCGCACGGTATCAATGGTAGTAGATACTAGCAAATACGGGTCGAATCCTCAAGGAGACAGTTTCAGTTTCAATTCAATTGCTATCAATTGTTTCTAGTCACAAACGATTATTTGGGAATTTTATTAGCTACTAATGCAAATTTAACAAAGTTTTATATCAATTAATTAAAGGATCTAGGGCAATTCAGGTTCACCATGCTTACACCAAACAAATCACAAAAGTATAGCTTTTCAATGGGATTAAGTAATTAAAGCAATGGTTAATCTTTTTCAAGCATTAACACTCTCAGAATATCTAATGATGCTTTCACAATCACCTTCAATTCCGCTAATTGTATGTAAGCCTCTAGTAGTAAAATCTTTCGATCTATTACTCCTATTGCAATCAATTAATCCGTGATATTGCGCAATTACACAAATTAAGAATTATAACATATCAATCAGAATTACTCTTTACCCATCAATCTACTAGTCAAATTACGCCCAAATCATGGTGCAAACATGGCTCCCCTTAATACCCTAGAATTAAACTACTCACTCATGGTAGAAGTAAAAGCAATAAGAATAATGAAAGAAGCCATAATAAACATATAATAACAAAAACAAGAGAATAAAGAATACCTCAAACTTTGTATTAACGAAGAACAATGAAGATCCAAAATTAAACCAAGTGCTTACAAAGGAAGAGATGAAGAGAGAGACCCAAAACCCTAGCTTTTGTAAAATATATAAAGTACGTCCTATATCTCTCTCCCCCTCTCTATCCCACGTTTTTATAATATATCCCCCAATAAAATCTGATCTCTTTCTTCTAATAAAAGTATTTTTAATATCCTAATCAATTTACAAAAAGATATCCATAATTAAATAGGATTTTCTTGTAAAATTCGTCACTAATTTTGCTCCTCTGTTTCTGGGCTCTTCCAGTTGGATTTTGCTTATTGGACCACCTCTGAATTAAAGATAATTCCCTAAGCTTCGCGTGGACAGTAATTTCATCAAATTCTGACTTCTAGAACTCAAGATATGGCCCAAACAGTGCAGGCAGCCTGTATAGCCCAATATTACGAATTTTCTCTTATTTTATCTCCAAAATAGCTCTTTTTGCTCCAAATCCTTCCAAGTTATGAATTCTTTATTTCCTACAATAAAATAATAAAATCTATTAAATAAAAATCCAAATCAATGCAAAACACAATAAATATGAGAATAAAATCATCTAAAATATATATAAAAATATACTCTATCAGGAATATGAACACGTGGACATGCAACCAGACTTGACCTATATAGAGCAACCCGTGGAAATCATAGATAGAAAAGATCAAGTGCTCCAAAACAAGGTCATCAAGCTTGTTAGAGTTTTGTGGCAAAACCACAACGTAGAAGAATCAACCTGGGAGCTAGAAAGCGCAATGATGGAAAAGTACCCCCATTTGTTTTCCAACTGATTCCGGGACGGAATCCTTTTAAGGAGGGGAGACTGTAAGAACTCGGATTTTTGGTACTAATTAAAACTTTTTATTATGTAATAATATAGGAGTGAATAGTGGTTATGACTACGATGTAACGAATGTCTATTGAATGAATGAGATGGGTTCAGGTTCAAATATTTATGTGTCATGAAGAATGCATTTGGTTGACAGCATAGATAAGAATGATCTATCTTTTAAGGGATATAAGTTATATTATTCCAAGAAAGATTATTCTAGTGTCATCCAAATCAATATCTGTTATTAGTCTAGTGGTTCCGTAAAAGGGTTAAGGAATGCCCTAAAGAGGACCAGGGCATTATTATTATATATAAGGAATAAAAGAAATAATAAAGTGTGAATAGTGTTTTTGGGTGAAACAAGAATATTATTAGCCGACGCTATATAGGAGTATTCAGAACGGATTTCCGAGTTCGTATTAGTGATCCAGAGGTGAAATGAGTGTATGTAAACGATATCGGATTCGGAAAAATAGCACTTTTATTTTCTCCAAGATTTCTCGAGACACTAAAGGATTTAAGGAATTACTAAAGGGATTTAAGGAATTTAAATTCGAGAAGTATTAAGAAAGATTGAGAATAGTATCATAAATATTAAGAAGGTTTTCGGTAAAACCCTAACTAGAAACTTATGAGTTATTCCCTCGAACGATCAACGAATTAAGCAATAACCGGACAAAGAAGCATATAAGCAACCAAGGATGCATCCAATATAGATAGTGGATTATGACATCATGACTTTATCAAAATATCTTGCACCAAAATGCAATTAACCAAGGACTTAAGTGCAAAAACACAAGAGTGAAGGACTTGGATGCAATTTCTAAGGATAAGGAAATTCAAAAAGGACCAATTAGAGCATGACACCTAGCCAAAAGAAGATGCATCCATTAGATATTGGTATATATCACTTATATTACACATTATTGGTCAAAACAAAGCAAAAGAACACAAACTTTCTCCCATTTCCTCTCCAAAACTGCTGCTCTCGGTTCAAGCATAGAAAGGGGGGTTCCCACCATCATTTTATCTCCAAATTTTTATGGTAAGTACTTCATATCATAGCTTAGGTCCCCTAAAACTTTCAGCCTCAAATTCATCTTTTACCATTTTCAAATAAATCATCAAAGTGATGATGAATAGTGTTCTTCAAGAACTAACATTGTTTTTTTCTTGATTCCTTTGATGATCTAAGCTAGCTTAAGGCCACTCAAGGATCATATAAAGCTTATTAAGGCTAGATCATACTCCAAGGAAGGTAGACCTCTTGAAACCCTAGCATGTGATTTGAAATTTATGTATTTTTTGATGGGTTTAGCTTTGTATGATTATAGTGGTGAATATAAGCATGATTATGTAGTTAGTTATGTGATTTAAGAAGCATGATGATCTTAAGGTTAAGGCCAGTGGTGCTAGGGCTTGTTGAGATGAGAATCATGTTTATAAGTTGTATGGATGCCCGGTGTGGCTTGGTTTGATGATTACGAATTTTTAGAACGTTCGATTTATAGCCGTCGTAATGCCGAAATTTTGTTAACCTTAAGAAAATGAATTTGACAGTAGATGTAACTCACTGCCTAGCTTCGTAATCTGCCATTTTAAGATAGATTATGTTATGAGCTTCGTTTTGATATAAAGATCGCATGAAACGGACTTACGGTTTAGGAGTTATGATTAAATTCGTAAAAGTGGTTCGGAACCGTAATCAAAAGTTTGTAACCGAAATTGGATCCCTTTAATATTGTGAAATCAGTGGCGAATCTTAATAATTAAATATTAGAGGTAAAAAGGAAGGTGTGGGAGAAGACCACATGTCAAAAGGATCGTTTTCCGATTTTATAAAAATGTTCGAATCAAGGTTAAACGCGAACGAACCCCTAAAACCATGCTTGATTATGACTTTGGTAAATAACTTAGAAAACGGGCGATAAAACTCGTAGTACAATCTTGATTCGTAAATGACCGATCTTAAAACTTACATTGCCTAAGTATATATCAAGTGTGGGTATGATGACATGTCATAATAGCGAACATATGTCGAATCGCGTCGATGATAAAAAGAGTTACCCTAAGAAGTGTATAACGGGATAATTCGAAATCGTGTTTCGACTTAAGTAGAGTGTATACTTAACCTTTTTAAAAGTGTTAAATGATTAATCTCGAATTCCTTGGCTATTTATAGATCACCAGGCTGACCCGGGACACGCTATCACTACCCCTACCCGCACACGATTCTCAGGCAAGTTCAAATCCTTTTTAAAAGGCTGTTGTTTTGAATATATATATATGCTTTCTGTTATACATATGCCATAGCATGCATGCCTACTTTTAAAGTCATATTGATATACTTGTTCCCTGAATTATTGTTGGCTTATAAGCTAGATAGTTAATATATCAGTTATAAGCCGGAAATTGTTAAGACCCTTAAGCGAAGGGTAGTTGAATCTCATTCTTTGATTATAGACCGGGAGTCATTATTCCTTGATATATTAATATTACTTTCAGAGGAAATAATTAAGTAAATATTTCCCATTTATTATCTGGCAAATATTATTGGGATATTCCTTTGAGATTATTTGATAAATATTATTCGGATTATTCATCAGATATTTATTTATTCGATGAATATTATCTTTAATATTCATCTATAGTCGATTTAATATTCGAATATTATTTCGAACCCTCATTTAAGTTATTTACTTAAAGAATATTCATTCTTATTTACTCAATAGATATTATTTTGAATATTCATTCGAGTTATTTATTTAACGAATATTATTTTATTATTCATTTGAGCCTTATCTATTCAAATGAATATTATTTCGAACATTCATTCAGACTCCTGTTATTCTATAAATATTAGTTGACCATTGATTCGAACTCAAGTAATTCGATAAATATTATCTTCAACATTCAGTTACAGTCGATTCAATTATTGAATATTATTTCAAATATTCATTCGACAATCATTTCTTCAAAAAATATTATTAAGTTGAATATTCATTATTTATTCAATGAATATGGTCTCAAATATCCATTTGGTGATTATTTCATCAATAATTCTTATTATTAATTTGAATATTCATTATTCGTTCAATGAATATTATTCTGAATATTTATTCAAATATTATTTCGAGCAATACTCTTCCAATGACTGTGACTTAATAAATATTCTTGGAATATTTATTTAATGCTTCAAACTCGTTTCAAAAATGAGTTACTCCAATCACATAGTATCTTCGACCTTTGAATATTATATAAATTAATTCAGAGTCTTATTATTGTTATTATATTATCAAGGAAGGTTCTCAAACTCTATTCTTCGTTCAATCATGTCTCTCAAATAATAAGGGAACCTTACTTGAGAAATGTTATTTATCTTGTGGACTTCCCGGTCATTAATTCTTGGAAACTATTCTTTCCACTCGCAACTTGGTTGCTATTATGCATGGAATCTTTGTGTACCCACTCATCATTCGAGGGGTAAGAATGTTGGAACAAGTTGATATCCATTAACAAGCAACAGCTTGGGAAATATTTGTGAATCTTCCTTTCTAACTAGATATGACTACTTTGTGGAGTCTTATCAACAAGTATTACACTTGGGGAAAGGGAGAAGATCTTTACGTTTCAGAGTTATGGATGTTTTGCGAACTAGGAGTCGTGTAAGAGGCCGAGTAGCGCCGGTCCATCCCATTGGCCCAACCGTTGGCCGGGGAGATCTATCAGGGCGGTAGACAAGTAAATCCGTCAGCTCTTCCTTCTACCGGTAGTAAAACTAATTTGAGCTATACATGCTGCGACTGATCATCGTAGATGGAATTGCGGGCGCGGTGAAAACTCCAGTATTAGTTCATCCTCCCAGATTGAAATCTTCTGCAACACCATCTGTGTTGACAATGATGAAACATGTTGGAAACGGGAATTGCAATATTTTCTGCAAGTTCCTCTTTTACGAAAATGATGGTATCTTGCTTATTTCGACATAGCAGATACTTACACGAAAAATACAAAATCATTTGAGTTACCTTGTAACTTCATCCTTTATATTGAACTGGCACTATTTTCGTTAAAGGCATGGCATATGATTTCAAAAATATACTTTGAACTGTCATATATATATCTATGCAGTTATATTATTGTTGGTGGGCTATTGCTCACCCTTGCTTATTATTATGTCACAACAACAGCTAGGTCACATGGCTCGCGTCAGGCGCACTCGGCGCAAGCAGGTTACCCGACCCACCGGACTTCCCGCTGATATTGTTGCTGCCATTGCTGAGGTAGCACAGATTGTCAGATTTTGCTTCCAGTTTAATTATATGTATCAATAATGTTAATCAAAGGCAAAACTTTTAAACTTATGATGTTATCCTTTTGGTCTGTAATAACTTATATTCGTAAATTCGTAATATGAGACTTATTTCAATTTCATCTTTGGGACTATAACTGTGTGTGTGTGTGAGTGGATATTATTGTGGGGTCACAGCATGTGATTTATTTATTGTGAATTCAAGTAAAGTATCAATCATGGAAAATAAGACCGTAACGACCCGATCCCGGACCCCGGATCTGGGGGTGTTACATCATAACCATCACATGCATTGATTAAAGGCATCAACTATAAGCGAAGTATTTAATGAAGTTAGGATCCCATGTTTACCCGTGTAGAAGTAATTCAATTTTAATTTTCATTAGATAATTAATTCTTAGATTGTTTATTTGTTTTATTTAGTTAATTTTAGTTAATTAAAACCCAAATTTGTTAATTGTCTTAGCAGTGAATAATAATCATACATTGTTGCATAGGTACATCTACTGAATTAAAACCATAACCAGATCTCTGTGGGAACGAACTTGACTTATTCATATATTACTTGTGACAATGTACTCTTGCGTGATTTAGTGCAAACAAGTTTTTGGCGCCGCTACCGGGGATCATCGGTGTTTTATTTTAGTTTATGTGCTTGTCATCAGTGGTCGTTAGAGTTCACTGACTCGGATTGTTTCTTACATAGTTGTTTAGTTTTATGTGTTGCAGGTAGAAATGGGAGAACTAGCAACAGCGAAAGCATTGATGTATTACTCTCAACCAAATATCAAGGACATCCAATCTAGCATTGTCAGGCCAGCTATTGCAGCTAATACTTTCGAAATCAAGCCTAGCATAATTCAGATGGTGCAGAGTTCATTTCAATTTGGGGGTGCTCCGACTGAAGATCCTAACATGCACATCCGGAATTTCATTGAGATCTGCGACACTTTCAAGATCAACGGGATGTCGGAAGATGCTATCAAATTGAGACTTTTCCCATTCTCTTTGAGGGATAAAATTAAGGGCTGGTTGCACTCTCTACCAGCAGGTTCTATTTTGACATGGGAGGATCTTGCTCAGAGATTTCTCACTAAATCTTTCCCCATGGCAAAGACCGCAGCAATCAGGAACACTATTACTCAATTTTCACAGCAGTCTGAAGAATCTTTGTGCGAAGCTTGGGAGAGATATAAGGAGATGCTAAGGAAGTGTCCACATCATGGGATGCCTGATTGGATGGTGATTAACTGCTTTTATAATGGCTTGGGTGCACAGTCAAGACCCATGCTAGATAAAGCATCAGGTGGAGCTCTATGGGCTAAGAGCTATGAGGAAGCTTATGAGTTGATTGAGATGATGGCTGCGAATAAATACCAGAATCCAACACAGAGATTATCACAAGGCAAATTAGCAGGAATTCTGGAAGTTAATACAATCATAGCCATAGCAGCTCAGCTAGAGGCACTTAATAAGAAATTGGATTTTATGTCAAAGCATGGGGTGCCTCAAGTTGCTAGTGTTTTTGAGCTATGTGAGGGCGCACATGAGACGAGTCAACGTGCCATATCTTCTGAATCGGCACAGTTTGTGAGCAACTTCCAGCAACCTTCGCAACCAGCTCTAACCACCTATCATCCCAATTTCGACTGGAGCAACAATCCAGGTTTTCAGCAACAACCTCAGGTTAATGCAGCGCAATCTTCGAATGAAAAATCTGAATTAGATGAATTGAGGTTGATGATTAAAAGTCAGGCGGTATCTCTTAAGACATTGGAGAATCAGATTGGGCAAATTGCAAGTGCCTTTCTCAACGGACCGCAGGGAGTTCTTCCTAGTGCCATAGAGGTGAATCCAGGAAAACAAGATGGCATGGAGCAGGTTAATGCCATAACACTCAGATCTGGAATAGTCACGAACGATCAGAATTCAGCAATTGAGGATGAAGAAGGAATTCATGATCAGGATCCTACAAAAAAAGAAGAAAATTCTGTTTAGTCAGAACCTGTGGTGGATAGTGATAAGGAGGAAGAGTGTGAGTCACTAGGCTTGGCTGATCTCTGGGTTTCTAAGGTGCTGATTGATGAGGTTGTTTCATGGTCGAATCTTGAGGATAGTGCAATTGAGTCTTTTCTTGAGGAAGATTTTTTGATTGATGGTAATGAAGATCTTCATGAGTTGTATGGGAATTTTACTTCTGATGAGATGTTAGATGAATTGAATACTATTTGTGCTAAGCATGAAATTCAACTTGAGGAGAGTTCTTTTTATCCTAAATCTGTTGTGAAGACATCTGTTGGTGAACTACCCACTTTCGTTCCTAATCCGTCTATTTCCACTCTTACTCAGTCTTTGGTGGTTAATAATGAAAATCATCATATTGAAGAAGTTTCCAGACTCGAGTTTAAACCACCAGATCAGCTGAGGTATGTATATTTGGGTCAATCGTCTACTTTGTCGATTATTATTATTGCTAACTTGTCAGGTAGTGAAGAGAACAATGTTACTGACACCTTTGTTAGGAATAATTCATAAGTTGTGATGTTAAGAATAGAATTTACACATTATACTTCTTGTAATCCTGATCTTATAAAGGATTTAGCACTATATATAGGATTTATGTGTAAAACAGTTATCTGTACAGTTTAGTCAGGAATGAACAGTGTATCGGAGACTACATGTCAGGAACAAAGAGCAAATCCTGATGACGGTCTAATACTGATGATGATCAGATATTGATGCAAGATGAAATCCTGATATCAGTTGTGTTACTGATGATGTCATTGTGGATGCTACAGAAACTGGCAAGTGCTATAAAACAGGATCGTTGTTTGAAGAACAAGCAAGAAGATATTATGAAGGAAAGAGTTTTCTATTGAAGGAAACTATCGACTAGAAGGCAGAACATTGTCATGTATAGATTACATCTTTCTGTTATTAGTTGATAGGTAGCATTATAAATACTCTCTCAATATCATTGTAAAGAGCGTGTGTTGTGAGTTCGTGTGCGTAGCTCTGTATAAGGTTTGTATTCAAGAAGTTCGAAACAAACAGATAGAAATTTATTTTGTCAGCAGCTGCTAAAGGTATTGTACACCTTTGGTAGAGTTTGTATTTGATCTTATTAATATAAACAGAGTTTGATTCATTCGTTTATTCTTGTTCATATAATCAAGCAAAAATCAGACACGATTATATAACTTGTATTCAACCCCCCCTTCTACAAGTTATTCGAGTTAACAATTGGTATCAGAGCAGGTTGATTTCGAATAATCATAAAGATCTGCAATCATGTCTGGTTACAAGGATGGGAATACTAAGATTCCTATGCTCAAGAGAAACGAATATACTCTATGGGAAGTAAAGATGTTGCATTATCTGGAAGCAACAGATCCTGATTATCTTGACAGAATCAAAGATGGACCTTTTGTTCCAACAAAGGTCGTTGGACAAGCAACTGTTGATGGTGTGGTTGTTCCAGAACATACAGCAGAGAAGCCAAAATCTGAATGGTCAGATAAGGACAAGGAGAATGTTCTTAAAGATGCTAAAGTGAGAAACATATTATTCAACAGTCTTGATTCTGTTCTCACTAACTATGTTCTCTCTTGTAAAACTGCTAAGGATATATGGGACAATCTTAAGGTTCACTGTGAAGGAAATAAGCCTGTCAGGAAGAATATGAGGACATTACTTATACAACAGTATGAGTACTTTGAATCCAAGTCTGGTGAGTCACTTACTGATACCTTTGATAGGTTTACAAAACTCATCAATGAGATGGCCATGCATGGTAAATATTATGACTTGGAGGATATGAATACAAAGTTCATGAAAGCTTTGCCTGATTTCTACAATGAGAAGATATCTGCGATTGAGGAAGCTAATGATCTGGATGAGATTTCATTAGAGGCAGTATATGGAAAATTGAGAGCTTATGAACTTGACAAGCAGCAGAAGAAGAGCAGGAGTGAAGGAAAGATGAAGACTATTGCACTTACTACTCAATCTGAAGTAAAGAAGCTTCCTGAAGAACATCATGAAGAGATTGCTGTAAAGAATTCAAGGAAGAAGAAAAGCAAAGAAAGTTCTGAGTCAGAGACTACTGATATGAACTCTGACAACAGTGATTCTGAATCTGAGATGCAGGAACTCTTTGCTATGTTTGCTAAAGCCTTCAAGAAAGGAAGATTCAACAAGAGAAGATTTAGCAAAGGACCTTTTCAAAAGAAGGAGGAGAAGAAGAGTAACAAAGGCAAAAGTACATTTGTCAAGCTTGATAAAGCCAAGATCAAGTGTTTTAATTGCAGCGAGCTTGGACACTTTTCTAGTAAGTGTAAGAAACCTAGGAATTCAGGAAAGGGTAATGCACTTATGGTCACACAGAAGGATTGGGCTGATTCCTGTGATTCTGAAGATGAATTGGATTATGACAACATTGCATTGATGGCAAATGGTTCAGACAAACCTGGATCTCCAAAGAAAACTTCTCCATCCTCTGTTAAGGTATCACTTCACTCTCTTGATTCATTTGATAGCTTAAATTCTGATGAAATTAGAACTATCCATGCTGAGTTTAAGAATCTTATAACGAATTTTAGAATTCTTACTTGTGAAAATGATGAACTTAAAGTTAAGAATGATAAATTAGTTGATAGAAATAATTTTCTTGAATCTGAGTTAATTCAAATGGAAGAATACAAGTTAAGTTCTGATAAAGCTAAGCATGATTATAGTGTTATTCTTGAGGCTTATGACTATGTCAGAAAAGAACTAGAGGAAGAGAGAGATGTGATTAAGACCATTAACATCTCTGGTAAAAAAACACAAGAAATCATTGAAAATGGAATTCGTGGTAAGGTTAATGGTTTAGGTTTTGATAAGGCTAGACAAGAAGAAAAAGTAGCTATTGTCAATGATGATAGTAAAATAGAAGCTAGCACATCTAAATTTGAAGGTAAGAAAATTGTTTCTGAACCTAATC
Organism: Kitagawia praeruptora; assembly: GCA_037693485.1. Classification (NCBI taxonomy): domain Eukaryota; kingdom Viridiplantae; phylum Streptophyta; class Magnoliopsida; order Apiales; family Apiaceae; genus Kitagawia; species Kitagawia praeruptora. Next base: position 115,348,290 of record CM075348.1, on the reverse strand, counting down.
ATGTTAAATTTGTTGATTCAAAAGGTATCCCTGTTGTACACAAAAGGATTAACAATAGTAATTCAGATGAGAAAGTGTTAGAGAAACCTAAGAATGTAAACATAGGGTTTCTGTCTAAGTCTCAGTTGAAGCAGAGATTAGATGGTCTTTCAGAGTCTAGCAAGATCAAGAGAAATAGGAATGGAAAAGAAGGTATTAACAAAGAGAATAATTACAAGAATGTACCTGATGCACCTAGGAAAAAATGCTATAAGTGTGGAAATCATAATCATTTGGCCCTAGACTGCAATCAAAAACCTTCTTGGAAAACTGAGTCCAGATTCCCCAAGACTCAGAAAATTCAATACCAACCACAAAAAGCTTGTTATCATTGTGGTAGTTTACTTCATTCCATTTACATGTGTAGAGAATATCATGAACTGTATTATGACTATTATTCTTTGAAATCTGAAACTCCTAGTCACAAACAGTTTGTGAAATCAGAGTCTAAGGTTGACTCTGCAACAGGTAAAGTAAAAGCAAAATCTTCAAAGCCTGTTGTTTCTAAATCTAGTAAGAAAGGATCCAATCAAAGTTGGGTCCTAAAAAATTCTAACTAGTTACTTTTTGTTTACAGGGCACAGGAAAGAAGCATTCAATTATCTTGGACAGTGGATGCTCTGGACATATGACTGGAAAGAAGTCCCTGCTTACAAAGTTTGAAAGGAAAGCTGGCCCAGTAATATCTTTTGGAGATGGCAACAAAGGAGAAACTCTGGGATATGGCTCAATTGTTTTTGGGAATGTCATCATAGAAAATGTAGCACTGGTTGAAGGCTTGAAACATACTCTTTTAAGCATAAGTCAACTGGGTGATAAAGGTTACAAATCAATCTTTGATAAAGAAGGATGCAAAATCTTGAATATGCAGAATGGAGACATTGTTCTAACTGGTCAAAGACATGGTAACATATATGAAGCTAGCTTAAGTGATACATCTAAAGGAATTGTTAGATGTCTCTACAGCAAAGCAACAAGTGATGAAAGCTGGAATTGGCACAAGAAGCTCTCACATCTTAATTTCAAGAAGCTTAATCAACTTGTTAAGCATAATCTGGTGAGAGGCCTACCTCAGGCAAATTATGTGCAAGATGGACTTTGTGATGCATGTCAGCTTGGAAAGCAAAGAAGAACCACTTTCAAGAGCAAGACTGAAAATTCGATTACTGAACCATTTCACATGCTACATCTTGATCTGTTTGGTCCAGTAAACATTATGTCTATCAGCAAGAAAAGATATGCTCTAGTGATAGTGGATGATTTCACAAGGTTTACATGGGTGTTCTTTCTACACAAGAAGGATGAAGCTCCTCAGCAAATCATTGAACTTGTAAAGAATATTCAGAATAACTCTGAGTACAAAGTTAAAGTACTTAGGAGTGACAATGGTACAGAATTCAAGAATTCTATAATGGAGGGGTTTTGTGCAGACAATGGAATCACTCAACAGTTATCTGCACCTGGTACACCTCAGCAGAATGGTGTAGTGGAAAGAAAGAACAGGACTCTCATAGAGGCAGCAAGAACCATGCTTGCAGATGCAAAACTTCCAACCTACTTTTGGGCAGAAGCTATTAACACTGCATGTTTCACTCAAAACTGTACCTTGGTAAATAGTCATGGAAAAACTCCCTATGAGATGATCAAAGGAAAGAAACCAAGTGTGAAATATTTTCACATCTTTGGATGCAAATGCTATGTCCTAAAAGTTCATCCAGAACAACTTGGAAAATTTGAAGCCAAATCGGATGAAGTAATTTTTCTAGGATATTCAGCATCTAAGGCCTTCAAAGTTTATAATCTCAGAACTCACATTGTTATGGAATCAATTCATGTTGCATTTGATGATAAGAAATTTGGAATTCTGCAAACTGATGAAAGCCATGACAAATTGGAATTTGAAAATCTTAAGAATTCTGAGATACTCTCCAGTGATGATGAAGGTTCTCCAGAAGGAATTTCTATTGCTTCTCAAAGGAATGCTACTGTTGAGGGGGAGCAAATAAATCAAAGAGAACACAGTGATCATCATGAGCAGACTAGCTATTCAGAGTCTACTCCATCAGGAATTGACTTTTCAGAATCTACTCCACCAGGAACTGATCTTTCAGAGTCTACTGAAGGAATATCAGTAACTAGCAGCAATATGGAATCTACTGATTCTACTGATCAAAGGGGAGTTATTGAAGGCAGAGAGAATTCTTCTATAAGAGATACCACTAACTTAGGGGGAGAGACTAGCAGAGTCAATCTACCACCTGTTAGAAAATGGACCAAGGATCATACTGAAGATTTGATTATTGGTGATCCAAATAGTGGTGTTCGAACTAGAAGATCAATTCAAAATGAATGCTTGTATAGTTGCTTTCTCTCAAAGAATGAACCTAAGAAGGTTGAAGAAGCCTTACAGGATCCTGATTGGGTAATTGCAATGCAGGAGGAGTTAAATGAGTTTGAGAGAAACAAAGTCTGGAAACTGGTACCAAGACCAAAAGATAGATCTATTGTTGGTGCAAGATGGGTTTTCATAAACAAGCTAGATGAATCTGGTATGATTGTAAGAAACAAAGCAAGACTGGTGGCTAAGGGTTATTCTCAGGAAGAAGGCATTAATTATGATGAGACCTTTGCACCTGTAGCAAGATTGGAAGCAATCAGAATGTTTCTTGCATTTGCAGCTCATTCAAAATTCAAGGTATATCAGATGGATGTAAAGAGTGCTTTTCTAAATGGCAAACTTGATGAGGAAGTGTATGTGGAACAGCCACCTGGATTTGTTGATCCAAAGTTCCCAAATCATGTCTACAAACTTGACAAGGCACTCTATGGACTAAAGCAGGCACCAAGAGCATGGTATGAGACTTTGTCTAAATTTCTTCTTGAAAATGGCTTCACAAAAGGTACAATTGACAAAACTCTATTTTTTAGAAAGATAAAAGGTGAATTGCTTTTAGTTCAAGTTTATGTTGATGATATTATTTTTGGTTCTACTAATGAAAAGTTGTGTGCTAAGTTTAGCAAGCTTATGCAGTCTAAGTATCAGATGAGCATGATGGGTGAATTAAATTATTTCTTAGGCTTGAAGGTCAAACAAACTGAGACTGGTATTTTCATTAATCAGTCAAAGTATATCAAAGATCTTTTAAGAAGGTTTGACTTTCAAGACTGTGCAGTTGCAAAAACACCCATGGCAACAACCACTAAACTAGACTCAGATCCTAAGGGAAAGAGTGTGGATAATACTAGTTATAGAGGCATGATAGGCTCATTGTTATATCTAACTGCAAGTAGGCCAGATATAATGTTTTCTACTTGTTTATGTGCTAGATTCCAAAGTGATCCTAAGGAATCTCATTTAATTGCTGTGAAGAGAATTTTTAGATATCTCAAAGGAACTCCAAATCTTGGTTTGTGGTACCCTAGAGAATCTGATTTCTTTCTAATTGGCTATTCAGACTCTGATTATGCAGGGTGTAAAATAGACAGGAAAAGCACTATAGGTACATGTCAATTTTTGGGAAACAGATTGATTTCTTGGGCAAGCAAGAAGCAACAATCTGTCTCAACCTCAACTGCAGAAGCTGAGTACATAGCAGCAGGCAGTTGTTGTGCACAGCTCCTTTGGATAAGAAATCAGTTGATGGATTATGGTATGACACTTAGTAATATTCCTATGTTTTGTGATAATACTAGTGCTATTAAAATTGCAGAAAATCCAGTTCAACATTCAAGGACTAAGCACATTGATGTCAGGTATCATTTTATTAGAGAACATATTGAGAATGGTACTGTGGAACTTCATTTTGTTCCTACTGACAAACAGCTTGCAGATATTCTAACTAAACCACTTGATGAGACTACATTCAGTAGATTAGTAATTGAGTTAGGAATGTTAAATTTCTAGATCTTTAACATCTGCAATAGTAGCAAGGTATGTTGTTTTTAGCTTATAGACTTGATATTCTTGTCAGGATCTATATTTGATTGTTAAATGCTTTAGCTATAACACTTTGCCTTGATAAATTTCAGTATGATAGACTTGTTAATAATCATCAGGATTAGATTTGTATCAGGATGCTGACGTCATCAGTATTGTGTCAGTATCAGGATTGTGAAAATTGTTTCAGATCCTGACATTTACTTTGTGTAGTAATCTAATTCTGTGATGTGTTAAGTCTATGCCAGCATGTTTTAATATTTGCATACTGATAATTTATACATCATTCAATAATCAAAAGACAAGTAGATAATAAGAAATTGTATTTTCATTAATTGAAAGCATTACATATATGGAAATGAAATACAACATCTTTTTATCTAACTTCTACTGATAATTCTATACTTGTCTATTGATATGAATTCTGAGGTACAGGACAGGGAGCATCTCAAGAAATCCATCAGGGGATTGAATAGCCTCGTCTACTCTTGGATTCCTTGTCTGGGCGACTTGAATTAGAGCAGCTAACTTAAATGTATAGCATCCCCATCAAGATCAACCTCAGACTCTCGGCCAAATTCTTCATCCTCAAGTTTTGAGGAGGTTAGGGGAAGATTGTATCCAATAGATGGATGTTCTAGGAGAAACCTCTGGATATTATCTGAAACTAATCCATCCATGATTAGTTCGATGAGAAGAGTCATATTTTCAAAGAGATGATCAAGAACAGGATGTTCATCGACTGTGAAGAATCTAAAGAATGGATTTGAATGGAACTTTGGTTTGAGAATCATTGGTGAGAAGAAAAGAAATTGAAAGGTTTATGGAGAATGGCATAAGGCGTCTGTTTCTTTTATAGAAAGACGTGAGAAGCTGAACAGTCACTTGGAAGTTTTAATGAAGTCAGATGCTAATTATTGTGTGTGACTGTGTTTCTTGTTTTCAAGAAATGTTGAATATATCTAATCAATTGATTTTTGTTCAGATTAATTGTTTATTTCTTTTTCAGATAAAAGAAAAATGCCACGTGGAAACTCCATATTAAGTCTCTGGAATCAGGATTTCAAGTGTGACCATCAGGATTTGAGAATTATTATTATTTTTAAATCACATTGCTTTTTGTGATTATTTTGATGGAGGTCACAACAGGAAAAGGAAGCTGATCAGTATTGATTATTTATACCCTGATTTATTTCATAAAAAATCGATTTTGGATTTTATTTTCCAAAAATCATGGATAACCGCATTTTTCAGGGACTGACATCTATCAATCTACGTGTCAACCTGGGATAGTGGTCTGAAAGATTTGTGAAATATATTTGTTTTGAAACTCTAATCGTGTAATTGCTTTCTCTAATTTTACATTCTCTAAAGCAAAAACACTCTCTAGTTTTCAAAATCACTAATCCATTTTAAGAATTTTTCAAGTTCTTTTCAGATCAAAAATGGCGACTCAGAGAAGATTACCTAAGTCAGTAGCTTTCAAGTTTGGTGACTTTGATTTTATAATGAACAATCATGTAGCAGCTATCACCAACAAGGAAGGAGTATTAACTGATTTTCATCCAATCATGGACTTTCTGGCGAATGGACCATTAAGTTATGCATTGACAGCATCTCCACAAATTAATCAAGCAGCTGTTTCACAAGCTTGGGAGAATGCTGAGGTAATTGATTCTACTCAGAGTCAATCAGGTAAGATTGTTCTACACTTAGGACAAGACTCATTTGATATTACTGAATCTGTTGTTAATTCAGTACTTCATTTACCTGTTAGTTTGATTTATGAGAATGTACCATCTGATGATAATGTGAGAACTATGTTGTCTGAATTAGGTTATAGTAGACCTCTAGACAACATGAGCCAGTTGAATAGGTCTTTTCTTAGAAAGGAATGGTCTTTTTTCTTTGATCAAATTGCTAAATGTTTTACTGGTAAATGTAGTTCTTTTCAGCAAATTACTTCTGTTACATCACATATTGCTTATAGTTTGCTTTATGATAGAGTAATTAACATTGGTCACATTATCTTAAGTCAGATTAGTATTAAACTTGGGTTAAGAGATCAAAACATGAAAATGGTTTATTATCATAGATTTATGCAATTGTTTATTAACCATTTTATTCCTGATGTTAAAGCTAGATTTGGTAGGGAATATTGTGTTTCTTCTTATGTACAGCAAAAGAGAATTTTCTCTGACATTATAAAGAAGGACAATGAAAAGAATCTAGATGAAATACCTGCAATTCATTATCCACATCATTTTCAGGTAATTCTTAAAACTCATCTTCCTACTTTCTACAATTCTTCTTTCTTTTGTGGTGAAATGGCTCAGGAATCTCATTTAAAGGAGAACCCACCTGTGTCTACCCAAGTAGCCCAAAATATTATAGTCTCTGAAACAATTCAAGAACCAAATTTTGATCCACAGCCTATTGTTTCAAAGAAACCAACCTCTGGTGTTTCTCAAAAGACATCAGTTGTAAGGAAGAGAAGATTTGTTGTGTCAAGTAATAGTAATTCTAGTGAAGATGATGATGATTTAACTCTTGCTGAGAGAGCAGAATTGAAAGCTGCAATTCAACTTTCTCTGTTAGCACAAAGAGATGAAAAACCTAGCCACAGCCAGGCTGCAGTCTCCCAAAAGGCTGTAGTTCTTAAAAAGGGAAAACAGTTACTGGATATTGTCTCTCAAAAGACTGTGTCTATTGAACAAAGATCTCATCCCAAGATCACTTCTGTGTCTACACCTCTTGAGTCTTCTCAGGATAAATCTTTTGCTCACTATACCAGGAGAACAAGGAGAAAGATTCAATTGTCACCTACACACACAGAGTCTAGTCCAACTAACATTATGCAGGTTTCTACATATCAAGCTACATCTATGTCAGTATCTGACAAGAGAGATCTGGATATTGATTCTTCATGGGAAACTACATTATCATACAGAATGGCTATGGGACTTATCTCTCTAAAAGTGAAGCTTTCCAGGCCAGTTCTAAATTTTCTAAGTGAAAGTGTTCCTAGACTTTCATTTCCTGAAGAATATGGACTTCTACATCAAAGACTTGAATTAATGAAGATGTATTTCTATGTATCTGTCAGAAGACAATTAGTCAAGAAACTTGGACTCTCGAAGCATGTTGCACTTCAATCACTTCATGCATATTTATTTGACAAAGATGTCATTATTGAAGATGCCTCAGATCAAGGTGAACATCTGGAGGAAGTAGATAGAAGGAAGCAGTCAACAGAAGGTACTATTGCATCAGTGGTGAATAGTAGGACAGATCAGATCATAGTCACTGCAACACAAGAACCATCTAGTCAGAGGTTGGATGACTCAGGAGCTGTGATAGCTGATGTTGAAAGGACTTCTGTGATGACTGAGAATGCAAGTGAGATACCCTATGATATAGGAGGAATGACTTTGGTTGATTTTTCTGAAGATCAAACAAACATTGTTCAGTCAGAGTCTATCTACCTTGAGGGTGAGTCTCAGCAAACAACACTTAAAGACGGTGATGTACTAACTATGGTGTCTAATGAAGTATTACTGAAGACATCAGAGTCTAGTAAAGAACCTGAAAGTGGTATACTGGAGCCTGTAGTCTCTGGAAGGAAAGAAGATGATTGTATGGGTTCAGAGACTATAGCAGCTCACTTCTTAGAGAAAACCTCAATCCCCTTGCCATATGAGGAACCCTCTCTCCATGTGAGTTCAGGTATAAAAACTTCTTCTAAACTCTATTTTTTTGTAGGTCATGAGAGTACTTATCCAAATTTGAGTGATATACTTGAAAAGATGGACTTAGATCCACAAACTGAGAGGCTGGCTCCTGATCAGGCAAAAGGTGAGGTAGAAAGAGTGTTGACTTTAGTAAGTCAAAGTGAAAATGAGGGTATGGATGATCAACTCCATAGTGAGGGAGAGAAAATTAGGAAACCATCATTTGATTTCTGGGATCAGGTTTTTCCTGAATCTTGGTCTGAAAATTTGGGTATGGATGCTGGTACTTATTCATTCATCAAAATGTATCAGAAGAATGACCTAGCACATCACAATGCAAAGCCAGAAGTTAAAGCTCAGAAGCAAAAGGAGAGGCTTGCAGGAATCATTAACAGAAGAGGTGCCAGGATAAAGCAATCTCTTGATACATATGTACCAGATGAAGTTCCTAATGATCCTAGTGTTCCTTTGTATGTACTTCCAATATCAGCTAGAATTGAGACATCTACAGTCTCTGATCACTCTAAGGAGGAGTTAGGATTTGAAGATGTTAGTACACAGAATACTGGTGAAGGAGATGATGATCATGTTTCAGCTCCAGATCATAAAGATGAAGATGTTGATACTTCTAATCAGATTTTATTACTTGAATATCATACAACTCAAGCAACTTCTTCTACAAGACTTGAAGATACAGTTCTTTCTGATTATGATTCTGAAGATACTAGAAGCACTTCCAACATTGAAGTTCATTCTGATATTTTGAAAGATATTCAGAATTCTCAAATTGCTATGCAAACAAGACTTCAATCACTTGAAGATAACCAAGTCACAATTATGGAAAATCAAGCAGTTCTGATGAATATCATTTGTTCTGTTTCTGAATCTCTTGGAATTAATGTTGTTGATGTCAAAAAGGGGGAGATAAAGACAATTCAAAGACAACAACAACAACAACACCAGACTGGGGGAGATAAAGAGCAGACAAAGGGAAGTAAAAAGAAGAACTAGGAGTGACAGTGGTGAATCTTAGCTAGGGAGTGGTAAAGGAAGAGCAGCATTAATAGTTAAAATTCTTTCTTCTAAGTACTAGATAAACGTCTACATCTGGGAAGGAGGTACTTAACTTCATAACTCTACATTCATAAATTCTATTCTGGTTGTATTGTTATATGTTTTGACATCCACAACTTAGATTTATGCTTCAGATTTTAAAGCATAAATAGGGGGAGATTGTTAGGAATAATTCATAAGTTGTGATGTTAAGAATAGAATTTACACATTATACTTCTTGTAATCCTGATCTTATAAAGGATTTAGCACTATATATAGGATTTATGTGTAAAACAGTTATCTGTACAGTTTAGTCAGGAATGAACAGTGTATCGGAGACTACATGTCAGGAACAAAGAGCAAATCCTGATGACGGTCTAATACTGATGATGATCAGATACTGATGCAAGATGAAATCCTGATATCAGTTGTGTTACTGATGATGTCATTGTGGATGCTACAGAAACTGGCAAGTGCTATAAAACAGGATCGTTGTTTGAAGAACAAGCAAGAAGATATTATGAAGGAAAGAGTTTTCTATTGAAGGAAACTATCAACTAGAAGGCAGAACATTGTCATGTATAGATTATATCTTTCTGTTATTAGTTGATAGGTAGCATTATAAATACTCTCTCAATATCATTGTAAAGAGTGTGTGTTGTGAGTTCGTGTGCGTAGCTCTGTATAAGGTTTGTATTCAAGAAGTTCGAAACAAATAGAGAGAAATTTATTTTGTCAGCAGCTGCTAAAGGTATTGTACACCTTTGGTAGAGTTTGTATTTGATCTTATTAATACAAACAGAGTTTGATTCATTCGTTTATTCTTGTTCATATAATCAAGCAAAAATCAGACACGATTATATAACTTGTATTCAACCCCCCCCTTCTACAAGTTATTCGAGTTAACAACCTTTGAAGAGCGAAGAAGGCTGAAAATTGTTATCAAGGATGTAGCACCGGAAAAGATAATTAAATGGCCATATAAAGATACAGTGTAGAAATTTTCAAGAGAAAAAGCCATTGCCATGTCTAGCTAATTCACTCTAAACAAGCACTTCGTGGGAGGTAACCCACGCTTTTCGATATTTTTATTTAGGTATGTTTCCGACTATCCCTTGTATTACCTTCCATTCAATGCGGACATTGCATATTTTAAGTTTGGGGGTGGTTTGAGAGATATGTAGTTATTTTTATGTCATTGTGTTCATGTAGAAATCATATTTTGCATGTTTAGTGTAATTCATGCATGTTTGTTCATATTATTTATGTTTGTTTCGTGTAGGACATTCTGTTTTTATTTTCGTATACCATGTGAGTTCATTCTAGTTGCATTTGCATAGCATGCATATTTCATGATCCCTTAGGATGAGCTAATTCTGATTGGTAGGTAGGTGTCAAATTGAGTGTGGTAATGATGAGTAGAGGGTTGATTTATAGTTCTTATGGAATTGACTTGCATGTTTCAGAAACAAAATTTTTACATAGTCTCATCGTTTGCTTTTGGGCTAGGTTGAGGTCATGCTTGTTTGGTTGTTTTAGATTTAATCACCTGATTATATTTAGAATTTTCGTTATTTCCTTGATGGCGTAGGAGCACTAAAATCTAAGTTTGGGGGAAAACAGGGATTTCATGTAAATACTTGTCAATAATGGCTAGGCGTCAATTGGCTAGTAGCCGGCTCATATTTATATGAGTAGTCTAGGGTTGGAATTGAGAATTCTCATTCCAGATTGCATATATAAAAAAAATTCAGAAAAAAAATGAAAAAAAAATTAGAAAAAAAGAAAAAAAAAGTCAAAAGTTCAATTGTTAAATGCAAAATTAACCACAAGTGAGCTCTTTAATACTTGAGTAATTAAGTCTGAGGGGACTTAGTCCTAGTAACTTAAAGCCCTTGTGGTTTGGGATTGTTGACCTAACACTCGCTACATGGGTATTATTGTATGTTAGGCCGAATACACAAATATAATCAAGATTTGTATGAGAGATTAACAAGAACACACGTTTTAACAATTAAAAACTGTTTAGAATTAATAATTCCTCTCTCAGTGATGTAAACTATCACAGAGAGCTGCTTAGGTTACAATGAATGATAATTCGTTGTTCAATACCCTTCTAGGGTTAACCTAACTGTATTTATAAAACATACAGCTACTGTACAATCGTTAAATTGATACTCCTATAATTATGCTATACAATTGATATCAATCACGATTGCTACACATCTGCTAAGTCAACACAATCTTTTTGACAGCTATCCAATCTTCAAAGATATCGCTTCCATAATTGTCTTCAATTATTCTTCAATCACTGTTGACAAGTAGACGCTTCCGCCAGACAGAGTTTATCAAACTCTGTTGCGCTTCCATCCGTCAGCGTTTAACAAACTCTGACCTGCTTCCAGCTAAACTCTGATTTATCCCTGTTATGCTTAAACACTGATTAATACTTATATCAATTATTTCTAACATTGTATAAGCCTTTTGGGGTCTCATCCATTGTACGTACGGTTAAATAAGCATGCTTGTATATAGTAATAAAACATGGATTCTTGTCTACCTTAGATAAGGATGGAGGTGTTCCTAGGTTATGAAGTGTCTACAGTCTATTCTATTTATAAACTTGTGATTGTCTTGGCGAAGAATAAGTATGATTTTGATCTAGTGTTGGGAGTATTTCTGATGAGCATCACACACACGCACGTTTCTGTCATGTATTGTTAGAGTACGGGGATTTAGTCGAGCTCTATTTGGATTTAGTTGCCTTCTTTGAGATATTTGCTTGCTAGTTGGTTTTGGTTAGTTCGAGGGGATCGTTGCATTTTTATGTTAGTTGCATACATGCATTGCATTGCATTAGGTAGTGATGAATTTTGTGGGTACATTCGCTATAGGCCCTCACGAGACCTCACTCGTCCACTAGGGCTGCCTAGGGGTTTAAAGGGCTTGTTGCATATGCCAAATGCAACCGTGATCACCTACGAAAATGGTAATAATTAGTTAGCGTTAGTTGTTTATGCTTGAGGACAAGCATCAGTTTAAGTTTGGGGGTGTGATAAGTGGATTTTATATCCACTTGGAGCGTTCCATATCGACTTAAATTGATTCACTTGGACTCAAGTTTGTTGTATTTTTGATATGTTTCGTTGAGATGTGCAGGGTTATGAATTATTGGTTAAATTTGGCGATTTCGTGATGTTGAGGGGATTTCAAGAGTATGAAGTGAATAAATGATGTTTTTCGTACCAATCTTGGGGAAGTTTGGAGTTCTAGGAATAAAGATGACATTATTCGAAGAACGAGCAAGAGAAAGTAGAAGAAAAATGATGAAACAATGAAGGAAATCATGCATGGGCAGATTTTTCTCCAGGACATGGTGCAGAGTCTAGGCCATGGCGTGCCTGGGCAGATTTTTCTACGGGACATGACGCGGAGTCTAGGCCATGGCCTGGTAGAATTGCTGATGCATTGTTTTGACCATATCTTGAGTTCTACAAGTCCGTTTTGGACGATCTTACTATCCACGCGAAGCTAACGACATTCTCTATCATTCTAAAGTGGTCCAGATATCCAAACACAAATGGAACGGCCCAGAAATAATGAAGAAAAGTTAGTTACGAATTTTCCTTTAGAACATAATCAGTTTAGGAAACGTATTCTATTTTAATTCTGATCTGGTAGTTTCCTTGCTGGGCAAGACTTCTAGAGCATATTTAAACACATCCTACCATTGTAATTTGGATCACCATTACATATCAATTACTTAGGTTTATTTGTATTTTTTTCATACTTTGTTTTTATCATGGTTTCATCAGATCCCATGATGACGAGCGGTTCGATTATGAACTAATCGTTGTCATGGGATTCTAACGGGGTTATCTATGTAGCTTAGTAGTTTGATTGCTTCAAAGATTTATGTGTGGTGAATTCTTGATATCCTCGTATGGTTATGCTTCATGTGTTTAGATGCGTCGCGAACATCTAATTTGTTAATCTCTTGTGAAACGAGAGTGGATCTTGAGATTTAGAACTTGCCATGCTAGCATAGGATAGGTTGATGTTTAACATCATGATTTGTAGCGTAAATAGAGATATTATGCTGCCCTATGTGATCTTAATAGACAACTTGTTCTTCAATCATTATGTTTTCAAATCTTATAGAGATATAGGGTCTAAACATAATTGGTGTCTATTCATTTTCTATCTCTTTTGTGGATGTATGTTTAGTTTGGTATTTGTATACTGAGAGGTAGTGTTTACTTGTTTCATGTTGTCTGATCAGATATCATAACCATCACATGCATTGATTAAAGGCATCAACTCTAAGCGAAGTATTTAATGAAGTTAGGATCCCATGTTTACCCTTGTAGAAGTAATTCGATTTTAATTTTCATTAGATAATTAATTCTTAGATTGTTTATTTGTTTTATTTAGTTAATTTTAGTTAATTAAAACCCAAATTTGTTAATTGTCTTAGCAGTGAATAATAATCATACATTGTTGCATAGGTACATCTACTGAATTAAAACCATAACCAGATCTCTGTGGGAACGAACTTGACTTATTCATATATTACTTGTGACCATGTACGCTTGCGTGATTTAGTGCAAACAGTGAGCTATGTGCGGGTGCACATGAGACGACTCAATGTGCCATATCTATTGAATCAGCGCAGTTTATGAGCAATTTTCAGAGATCACAACAGCTAGCTCCCAACATCTATCATCCTAATTTCAGCCGGAGCAACAATCAAGGTGGTTTGCAACAGCCACAACAGCCTTATCAGCCGTTTCAATGGCAACAATTTGGAGCTAAACCGTTCAATCCTTCAGGTTTTCAGCAACAGTGTGCTCCAAGGCAACAATTCCAACCTCCTGGATTTCAGTAACAACAGTCTCATGGGAATGCTGGTCAATCTTCGAATGAAAAATCTGAAGTGGATGAATTGAGGTTGATGGTTAAAAGTCAGGCGGTATCTCTCAAGACATTGGAGAATCAGATTGGGCAAATTGCAAGTGCCTTACTCAACAGGCCGCAGGAAGTTCTTCCTAGTGACACAGAGGTGAATACAGGAAAACAAGATGGCATGGAGCAGGTTAATGCCATAACACTCAGATCTGGAAAAGTCACCAACGATCAGAATTCAACAATTGAGGATAAAGAAGAAATTCATGATCAGGACCCTACAGAAAAAGAAGAACATTCTGTTTTGTCAGAACCTGTGGTGGATAATGATGAGGAGGAAGAGTGTGAGTCACTAGGCTTGGCTGATCTCTGGGATTCTAAGGTGCTGATTGATGAGGTTGTTCCATGGTCGAATCTTGAGGATAGTGCAATTGAGTCGTTTCTTGAGAAAGTTGTTTTGTTCGAGTATAAGGGTAATAAAGATCTTCATGAGTTATACAAGAATTTTACTTCTGATGAGATGTTAAAGGAATTGAATGCTATTTGTTCTAAGCATGAAATTCAGCTTGATGATAGTTCTTTTAATCCTAAGTCTGTTGTTAAGACTTCTGTTGGTGAACCACCCACTTTTGTTCCTAATCCGTCTATTTCCACTCTTGATCAGTCTTTCGTAGTTAATAATAAAAATCATCATGTTGAAGAAGCTTCCAAACTCGAGCTTAAACTACCAGATCACTTGAGGTATGTATACTTGGGTCAATCATCTACTTTGCCTATTGTAATGGTTGCTAACTTATCAGGTAGTGAAGAGAATAATGTTACTGACACTTTTGAGGAGCAAAGAAGGCTGAAACTTGTCATCAAGGATGTAGCACCGGAAAAGATAATTAAATGGCCATATAGAGATACGGTGTAGAAATTTTCAGGAGAAAAAGCCATTGCCATGTCTAGCTAAAGACTTTAAACAAAGGCGCTTCGTGGGATACAACCCACGTGTTTCGATGATTAGGTATGTTTCCTACTATCCCTTGTATTACCTTCAATTCAATGGGGACATTGAATATTCTAAGTTTGGGGGTGGTTTGGGGGATAAGTAGTGTGTAGTAGTTATTTGTGTGTCATTGTGTTCATATAGATATCATATTTTGCATATTAGTAGTAATTCATGCATGATCGTTCGTATTATTTATGTTTGTTTCATATAGGACATTCTGTTATTTTGTTTTTGTATACCATGTGAGTTCATGATAGTTGCATTTGCATAGTATGCATATTTCATGATCCCTTAGAATGAGCTAATTCTGATTGGTAGGTCGATGTCTAATTGAGTGTGGTAATGATGAATAGAGGGTTGATTTATAGTTCCTATGAAATTGACTTGCATGCTTCAGAAACAAAACTTTTACACAGTCTCATCGTTTGCTTTTGGGCTAGGTTGAGGTCATGCTTGTTTGGTTGTCTGAGATTTAATCATTTGTTTATATTTAGATTTTTCGTTATTCCCTTAATGGCGTAGGAGCACTAAAGTCTAAGTTTGGGGGAAACCAGGAATTTCATGCTAGTTGTAATATTTGTTAATAATGGCTAGGCGTCAAATGGCTAGTAGCTGGCTCATAATTATATGAGTAGTCTAGGGTTGGAAATAAGAATTCTCATTCCAGATTCCATATATGAAAAAAAAAATGAAAAAGAAGTAAATAAAAAGAAAAAATAAAAGAGTAAAGGAAAGAAAAGAAAAAAAAAAGAGAGTTTTGTGAGAGTGTGAGTGTGTAAAATTGACCACGAGTGAGCTCTTTAATACTCGAGTAATTAAGTCTGAGGGGACTTAGTCCTAGTAACCTAAAGCCCTTGTGGTTTGGGATTGCTGATCTAACGTTCGCTACATGGGTATTATTGTATAAGCCTTTAGGGGTCTCATTCATTACACGGTCAAATAAGCACGTTGGTTGTGATGTATATAGTTGTTTGTCATTAATAAAGCATGGATTTCTAGCTAACTCAGATGAGGATGGAGGTGTTCCTAGGTTATGAAGTGTCTACAATCTATTCTATCTATAAACTTATGATTGTCTTGGCGAAGAATAGGTATGATTTTTGATCTAGTTTGGGAGTATTTCTGATGAGCATTGCACACACGCATGTTTCTGTCATGTATTGTTAGTATACGGGGGCTTAGTCGAGCTCTATTTGGAGTTATTTGCATTCTTTGAGATCTTTGCTTGTTGATTGGTTTTGGTTAATCTAAGGGGATCGTTGCATTTTCATATTAGTTGCATTCATGCATTGCATTGTTTTTGCATTGTTAGTTAGATGGATTTTGTGGGTACATTCACTATAGGCCCTCACGAGACCTTACTCGTCCACTAGGGCTGCCTAGGGGTTTAAAGGGCTTGTTGCATATGCTAAATGTAACCGTGATCACCTACGGAAGTGGTACTAGTTAGTTGTATATAGTTTTGTCTGTTTATGCTTGAGGACAAGCATTGGTTTAAGTTTGGGGGTGTGATAAGTGGATTTATATCCACTTGGATCGCTTCATTTTGGCTTAAATTGATCGCTTGGATCTCAAGCATTTGTGTGTTTTAATGTTTTTTGTGAGAACTGTGCAGGATATCTTTCTTTAGGTCGGAGTGAACTTTTCTTGGATTGTTTGGTGTTTTTAAGCTCAGAGGTGCATTAGTGTGAAGCGGCGGAAGAAACGGGATGAAAAACGGTAAAGAAGGAAAGAAGCAGCCTCGCGAGCAGAAGGGAGAGCGCAGCCGCGCTTAATTTACATTGTTTTAGCGTGCGGGCGCGCCTGAATTGTTGCGGAGCTTAAGAAGCGCGTGGGCGTGCCTATTTCACACTAATTTTGCGCGCGGCCGCGCCTAATGCCGACAGAGAATTCCAGAAAGTGCAAAAATTCAACTTTGACAAGGAAATTTCTACAATTCCTACTTCTAATAAGTATGGTAATTGCTCTGGGCGGCTGGTACTTTCTAGAATCAGTCATATGCATGGAATTTGCAATTCTTATCTTATTCAAGAACGGAAATTGCCAATCTTCTATTTCAACTCTAAAACGGCAATTGCTTGGAGGATAGGCAAATTGAGGCTATAAATACACATCTTGGGGGACAAAAAAAAACAGACACCATAACACCAGAGATCAGATTCACATACATCCATATCATCCATCTTTTGGAGCACGAGATCGAGAAGCCAAGGCGAGGATCGTGACGACAAGAAGATCTAGACATAGTTTTCTTGGATTTTTCTATTAGGCGTATCTTTTGGATGCTTGTTCCATACTCGGATCTGTTCTCTAAACCTTGTTACTTTATTAATTTATTCATCTTTGCTATCTTGTTTATTATCATGCTTTCATCAAATCCCATGACGATGAGTGGTTCGATTATGAACTAATCGTTGTCATGGGATTCTAATGGATTTATCTATGTAGCCTAGTAGTTTGATTGCTTTTAAGATTTATGTATGGTGAATTCTTGATATCCTTGTATGGTTGTGCTTCATGAATTTAGATACGTAGCTAACATCTAATTTGTTAATCTCTTGCGAAACGAGAGTGGATCTTGAGATTTAGAACTTGCCATGCTAGCATAGGTTAGGTTGATGTTTTAACATCATGATTTGTAGCGTAAATAGAGATATTATGCTGCCCTATGTGATCTCAATAGACAACTTGTTCTTCAAACGTTATGTTTTCAAATCTTATAGAGATATAGGGTCTAAGCATAGTTGGTGTCTATTCATCTTCTATCTCTTTTGTGGATGTATGGGTAGTTTGGTATACATATACTGAGAAGTAGCGTGTACTTGTTTTGTGTTGTCTGATCAGATATCATAACCATCACATGCATTAATTAAAGACATCAACTCTAAGCGAAGTATTTAATGAAGTTAGGATCCCATGTTTTCTCTAGCATAAGTAATTCGATTTTAATAATCATTAGTTAAGTAATTCTTAGTTTTGTTAATTAATTTGCTTCTTAGTTAATTTTAGATAATCAAAACCCAATCTTGTTAATTATATTAGCAGTGAATAAAAACCATACATTGTTGCATAGGTACATTAGCTGAATTAAAACCTAAACCAGATCTCTGTGGGAATGAACTTGACTTAATTCTATATTACTTGTGACCACGTACGCTTGCGTGTATTAGTGCAAAAACAGGACTAAAGAAGGCACCAAGAGCATGGTATGAGACTTTGTCTAAATTTCTTCTTGAAAATGGCTTCACAAGAGACTCTGATTATGCAGGGTGTAAAATAGACAGGAAAAGCACTACAGGTACATGTCAATTCTTGGGAAATAGATTGATTTCTTGGGCAAGAAAGAAGCAACAATCAGTTTCAACCTCAACTGCAGAAGCTGAATACATTGCAGCAGGCAGTTGTTGTGCACAACTCCTTTGGATAAGAAATCAGTTGATGGATTATGGTATGACACTTAGTAATATTCCTATGTTTTATGATAATACTAGTGCTATCAAAATTGCAGAAAATCCAGTTCAAAATTCAAGGACTAAGCACATTGATGTCAGGTATCATTTTATTAGAGAACATATAGAGAATGGTACTGTGGAACTTCATTTTGTTCCTACTGACAAATAGCTTGCAGATATTCTAACTAAACCACTTGATGAGGCTACATTCATTAGATTGGTTAGTGAGTTAGGAATGTTAAATTTCTAGATCTTTAACATCTGTAAAAGTAGCAAGGTATGGTGTTTAGCCTATAGACTTGATATTCTTGTCAGGATCTATATTTGATAGTTAAATGCTTAAGCCGTAACATTTTACTTTGATAAATTACAGTATGATAGCCTTGTTAATAAACATCAGGATTAGGATTGCTATCAGGATGCTGACGTCATCAGGATTTTCGTGTCAGTATCAGGATTGTGAAAATTGTTTTAGTCTATGACTTTGTGTTTCAAATCCTGAAGTTCAATTATGTAGTGGTCCAATTCTGAGTTTTGTTAAGTCTATACTAGGAAGGTTTAACACATGCATACTGATAATTTATACATTATTCAGATCAGTCAAATAAACAGACAATAGACAAGTAGATAATAAGAAAGCTTGTATTTTCATTGATCGAAAGCATTACATACATGGAAATGAAATACAAACATCTTTTTGTCTAACTTCTACTGATAATCCTATTCTTGTCTAATGTTATTGGATCTTGCTTCTTTCATGCATCTAAGATACAGGACAAGGAGCATCTCAAGAAATCCATTTTGGATTTGAACAGTCCCATCTGCTCTTGAATTTCTTCTCATGGTGACTTGAAGGAGAGCAGCTGGTACAACCCCATGTTTATTGAGGACTGATGGATAAATGAATAGCATCTCCATCAAGATCAACCCCAGACTCTTCACCAAATTCTTCATCATCAAGGTGTGAAGAGATTAGATGGAGATTTTGTTCAACTAGTAGATGTTTTAGAGGAGAATTTTGGACATCATTTGGGTTAATATCAACCATATCTATCTAACTCGATGTAAAAGTCATCTATTCTAAGAGATTGTTCACTTGCTCCTGATCATTAAGAGCATAGAACTTTTCAGAGGAAATGAACCGAAAGTTAGAGTTCATATGAAGACTTGGGTTGAAAGCCATGGTTTACAGAGAAAAGATTGAAAGGATTTTGGAGTGAAGAATGGCATAAGGCGTCAGTTTCTTTTATAGAAATACGTGGGAAACTGAACAGTCGTTTGGAGATTATCAATGCAGTCAGTCATTATTGCGAATGACTGTATTTCTTGTATTTTCAAGAAAGGTGAAACGTATCTAACCAATTGATTTTGTTCAGATTAGTTGTTTATTTCTTTTTCAGATAAAAGAAAATACCACGTGGAAACTCCATTTAGTCTCTGGAATCAGGATGATGTTGGTCAGGAATACAAATGTGTTCACATCAGGATTTGTGATTATTAATATTTAGAAATCACATTAAAATTTGTGATTATCTTGGTTGAAAGATCACATCAGGAAAGGAAGCTGATCAGTATTGATTTTTATTTTGATTTTACCCTGATTTATTTAATTGAAATCAATTTTGGATTTTATTCTCCAAAAATCGTGGGTAACTGCATTTTTCAGGGACTGACACCTGTCAACCTACGTGTCAACGTGGGATAGTGGGTCTGAAGGATTTTTGAAATATAATTGTTTTGAAACTCTAACTGTTTATTGCTTTCTCTTAATTCATATTTTCTAAAGCGAAAAACACTCTCGAGTTCTCAAAATCACTAATCAATTTCAAAGATTTCTCAAGTTCTTTTCAGATCAAAATGGGAGCTCAAAGAAGACTACCCAAATCAGTAGCTTTCAAGTTTGGTGACTTTGATTTTATGATGAACAATCATGTTGCAGCTATCACCAACAAGGAAGGGGTGTCAGTAGATTTTCACCCAATCATGGACTTTATGGCGAAAGGACCATTAAGTTATGCCTTGATAGCATCTCCACAGATTAATCAAGCAGCTGTTTCACAAGCCTGGGAGAATGCTGAGGTAATTGATTCTACTCAGAGTCAATCAGGTAAGATTGTTCTACACTTAGGACAAAACTCATTTGATATTACTAAATCTGTTGTTAATTCAGTACTTCACTGACCTGTTAGTATGAATTTTGAGAATGTACCATCGGATGATAATGTTAGAATTATGTTATCTGAGTTAGGTTATAATGGACCTCTAGAAAACATGAGCCAGTTAAATAGATCCTTTCTTAGGAAAGAATGGTCTATCTTCTTTGATCAAATTGCTAAATGTTTTACTGATAAATGTAGTTCTTTTCAGCAAATTACTTCTGTTACATCACACATTGCATATAGTTTGCTTTATGACAGAGTAATTAACATTGGTCACGTTATCTTAAGTCAGATGTGTATCAAACTTGGGTAAAGAGATCAAGATAGGAAAATGGTTTATTATCACAGATTCATGCAACTGTTGATTAACCATTTTATTCCTAATGTTGAAACTATATTTGGTAGAGAATATTGTGTTTCTTCTTATGTACAACAAAAGAGAATTTTCTCTGACATTACAAAGAAGGACACTGAAAAGTATCCATATGAAATACCTTCAATACACTATCCACAACATGTTCAGGTACTTCTAAGAACTCATCTTCCTACTATCTATAATTCTTCTTTCTTTTGTGGTGAAATGACTCAGGAATCTCATTTGGTTGAGAACCCCCTGTGTCTACCCAAGTAGCGAAAAACATTATAGTCTCTGAAACAATTCTAGAACCAAATTTTGATTCACAGCCTATTGTTTCAAATAAACCAACCTCTGGTGTTTCTCAAAAGACATCTGTTGTAAGGAAGAGAAGATTTGTTGTCTCAAGTAGTAGTTCTAGTGAAGATGATGATAATATATCTCTTGCTGAGAGAGCAGAATTGAAGGCTGCAATTCAACTTTCTAAGCTAGGACAAAGAGATGAAGCACCTAGTCACAGCGAGGCTGTAGTCTCTCAAAAGGCTGTAGTACTTAAAAAGGGAAAACAGTTACTGTATACTTTCTCTCAAAAGACAAGGTCTATTAAAAATGATATAATCCCAAGATCACTTTTGTGTCTACACCTCTTGAGTCTTCTCAAGATAAATCGGTTGCTCACTATAACAGGAGAACAAGGAGAAAGATTCATTTGTAACCTACACACATAGAGTCTAGTCCAACTAACTTTATGCAGATCTCTACAAATGAAGCTACAATCAAGTCAGCAATTGACAATAGAGATATTGATTCTTCATGGGAAACTACATTGACATACAGACTGGCTATGCAAGTTATTTCTATCAAAGTTAAACTTTCCATGCCTGTTCTAGATTTTCTGATTGAAAGAGTTCCTAAACTTTCATTTCCTGAAGAATATGGACTTTTACATCAAAGACTTGACTTAATGAAAATGCATTTCTATGGATCTGTCAGAAAGGAATTAGTAAAAAATTTTGGACTTTCTAAGCATGGTGCACTTCAATCACTTCATACATACTTGTTTCACAAGAATTTTATTGTTGAAGATGCTCCAGCTCAAGGTGAACAAGAGAAGGTAGTAGATAGTGGAATGCAATCAACAAGAGATACCATTGCACCAGTGGTGAATAGTAGAATAGATCAGATCACAATCACTACAACACAAGAACCATCTAGTCAGAGGTTGGATGACTCAGGAACTGTGATAGCTGATGCTGAAAGGTCTTCTGTGATGACTGAATTTGCAAGTGAGAAACCTTATGATATGGGAGGAATGACTTTGATTGATTTTCCTGAAGATCAAACAAATATTGTTTAGTCAGAGTCTATCCACCTTGAGGGTGTGTCTCAGCAAACAACACTTAAAGACGGTAACACACAAACTATAATGTCTAATGAAGTATTACTGAAGGCATTAAAGTTCATTGTAGAACCTGAAAGTGGTATACTGGAGCCTGTAGTTTCTGAAAAGAAAGTAGATGCTTGTGAGGGTTCAGAGACTATAGCAGCTCACTCCATGGAGAAAACCTCAAGCCGCTTGCCATATGAGGAACCCTCTCTCCATGTGAGTTCAGGTATAAAAACTTCTTCTAACCCCTATTTTTCTGTAGGTCATGAGAGCACTTATCCAAATTTGAGTGATACACTTGAAAAGATGGACATAGATCCACAAACAGAGAGGCTGGCTCTTGACCAGGCAAAATGAGAGGTAGAAAGAGTATCGACTTTAGATAGTCAAAGTGAGAGTGAGGGTATGGATGATCAACTCCATAGTGAGGGAGAGAAAATTAGGAAACCACCATCGTTTGATTTCTGGGATCAGGTTTTTCCTGAATCTTGGTCTGATAAAATTGGTATGGATGCTGGTACTTATTCTTTTATCAAGATGTATGAGAAGAATGACTTAGCAAAGCACAATGCAAAGCCAGAAGTTAAAGCTCAGAAGCAAAAAGAAAGGCTTGCAGGAATCATCAACAAAAGAGGTGAAAGGCTAAGACAATCTCTTACTCCACATGTACCAGAAGAAATTCCTAATGATCCTAGTATTCCTTTGTATTTACTTCCAATATCAGCTAGAATTGAGACATCAACTGTATCTGATCACTCTAAGGAGGAGTCAGGGTTTGTAGATGTTAGTACACAGAATACTGGTGAAGGACAGGATGATCATATTTCAACTTCAGATCAGAAAAATTAAGATGTTTGTAATACTACTCAAGTATTATTGCTTGAATATCATGCTACACAGGCAACTTCTTCTACAAGGCTTGAAGATAAGGTTATTTCTGCATCTGAGTCTGAAGATACAACAAGCACTTCCAACTTTGAAGTTAATTATGAAGTTCTAAAGGATAAACAAACTGAAGGAGATAAAAGAAGAACTGAGGGTGACAGAGGTGAATCTCAACAGGGAAGTGGTAAAGGAAAAGAAGCATAAAATAGTTGAATTCATTCTTCTAAGTACTAGATATTTGTCTACATCTGAAGAGTGAGGTACTTAATTCATGATCTTAAATTCATAAATTCTATTCTGGTTGAATTGTTATATGTTTTGACATCTACAACTTAGATTTATGCTTCAGATTCTAAAGCATAAATAGGGGGAGATTGTTAGGAATAATTCATAAGTTGTGATGTTAAGAGTAGAATTTGCAAATACTTCTTGTATATCCTGATCTTATGAAGGATTTAGCACTTTGTATAGGATATATGTGTTAGACAGTGTTCTGTAGAGTTAAGTCAGGAACAGGGCATCAAGGACTACATTTCAGGAACTGAGAGCAGATCCTGATAGGACAAGTTAAATACTGATCAAATACTGATGGGATGGTCAGATGCTGATGCGAGATGGAATTCTGATATCAGTCGTGTACTGATGATGTCATTATGGATGCTACACAAACTGGCAAGTGCTATAAAACAGGATCGTTGTTTTGAAGAACAAGCAAGGAGATATCATGAAGGAAAGAATTTTCTATTTATGGAAACTATCAAATGGACGGCAGAACATTGTCATGTATAGATTAACTTTCTGTTATTAGTTGATAGGTAGCATTATAAATACTCTCTCTATATCATTGTAAAAAGAGTAAGTTCGAGAGGTTTGTAATCGTGAGTATACGAGAGTACAAACAGAGAGAGATTTGTATTGTCAGCAGCTGTTAAAGGTATTGTACACCTTTGGTAGAGTTTGTATTTGATCTTATTAATACAACCAGTTTGATATATTCGTTTGTTCTTATTTATTTATTCGAGCAAAAATCAGACACGATTACTTAACTTGTATTCAACCCCCATTCTACAAGTTATTCGAGTTAACATATAGTAATTATAATTTAATTTATGTTATTTTACTAAATTAAATTGCTCGTAGTGTCTTTAGATAGTGAGAAATTAATGTTGCCCGTGATATTTCTAAAAAAAGAAATTTTAATTATGAAATATGGAAAAGATGATATTGAAAAAAGACAAATTTTAGTTTGAGAAAATAGAAAAGGTAATGTGAAAATTAAAATGTTGACATGTTTTAGGTGAAAAAGGTAATTGATTAGTTTATAGTAATTATAATTTAATTTATGTTATTTTACTAAATTAAATTGCTCGTTGTGTCTTTAGATAGTGAGAAATTAATGTTGCTCGTGATATTTCTAGAAAAAAGGAATTTTAATTATGAAATATGGAAAAGATGATATTGAAAAAAGACAGATTTTAGTTAGAGAAAATATAAAAGTTAATGTGAAAATTAAAATGCTGACATGTTTGGGTGAAAAACCAAAATACCCACATTTTAATTCCGGATGTCCAAAATACCCACCGACGGAATCGTCCGCCCAAAATACCCACGAACCACGCATTACACCAATGCGTACAGCTGACTACGCATTCTGATAATGCGTTGAACGTAACCACGCATGTGGTGACTGCGTGGATTGTGCAAAAAACGTTTCTGTGGTTGTGAATAGTGACCACGTATACGCATGTTGAACATGCGTTTTCGGGGATGCGCATGTCCAACATGCGTATATGGCGTACTGTTCATCGTCTTCTTCAGCAGCCGCCGGAGGCGATTTGACGATAAAATTTTGACCATAACGTTCGTCCTTTCCAGGCATCGAACACTTGCATCCTATATACCAAAATGATCGCCTTACTCTCCTCTACAAACCTATGTCCATCGTTTTTTATTTCTTTTGCCGGATTCGGAAGCCCCAAACCAAGCTCTTTTTCCGATATAATATTCAGATCTATTTTTACATGCCCCTGCGAGGCCAAACTCAACAAATCAAACATGGTAAAATGGATAGGCACGTATGAGCTTCATTTTGATGCCAATAGGAGGAGTGGAGGTGGCCGGAGTGGGGAGAACGGAGGGGGTGCGACGGGAAGGACGATTTCGGGGGAGAGAGAGCGCCGACAGTGTCTGTGAGATAATGACGTGGGATGACGTCATCACGCATTCTGAGAATGCGTGACCTGTGATACGCATGTTCAACATGCGTATCCCAGGCTGCGCATTCTCAGAATGCGTAGACCGTGGGTAATTTCGGGCAGGGGTTGAGCAAAAGTAGTGTAGTTTGGGCATTTTTTCGACATGTTTTAGGTGAAAAAGGTAATTGATTAGTTTATAGTAATTATAATTTAATTTATGTTATTTTACTAAATTAAATTGCTCGTAGTGTCTATAGATAATGAGAAATTAATGTTGTCCGTGATATTTCTAGAAAAAAAGAATTTTAATTATGAAATATAGAAAAGATGATACGTTTTAGCTGAAAAGTGTAATCGATAATTATTAGTATTATAATATTATTATTTTATTTTATTAAATAGAACCACCGGTGATATCATTGGAAAAAAGATATTTTAGTTACAGAATAGGGAAAAGGTAACATGTTTTGGCTGAAAAAGGTAATTGATTAGTTAATAGTAACTAATACAATTATGTTATTTTATTAAACAAAATTGCTCGTAGTGTTTATAAGAAAGGAGAAATTTTAGTTAGATACAATATAAAAGATATTGTGTTTTACCTAAAAAGGAAAATTAATTAGTTAGTGCAAAATAGAAAATGTAATATGTTTAATCCGAAGAAGGAAATTAATTAGTTAGTATGATGGATTTTATCTGTAATTAAGTAAGGGTAAATAAGTAAAATCAACAGGTGCCGTACCAACCAACCAAACTTTTAATGTTTCGGTTTTTATATAATAGTATAGATATAGATTTGTGTAATAAGGAGTAGCTGTTAAAGTTCCCCCTCCAACAATCCAGGATCAGTCACTAAATTGCATTTTAGTTTTAACAAATTAAAAAGAAATTAATACATATTTAGATATCGATTAATTAAAAATCGGTTTTAAATAAATTGGTTTTAATTAAAAAGAAATTAATACATATTATTAGTTTTAACTTTTGTTGATTAATTACAACCAAATAAACCAAAAAATATCGATTAATCCGACTAAAATTTTTTGATCCTTCGTATACATCTATACTATTATATAAAAACCGAAACATTAAAAGTTTGATTGGTCGGTACCTGTTAATTTTACTTATTTACCCTTACTTAATTACAAATAAAATTCATCCTATTAATTAATTAATTTCCTTTTTTAGATTAAACATATTACCTTTTCTATTTTTTACTAACTAAATAATTTCCCTTTTAAGATAAAACACAATATCTTTTATATTGTATCTAACTAAAATTTCTCCTTTCTTATAAACACTACGAGCAATTTTGTTTAATAAAATAACATAATTATATTATGAATACTCTTAACTAATCAATTACCTTTTTGAGCCAAAACATGTTACCTTTTCTCTATTCTGTAACTAAAATATCTCTTTTTTCAATTCTATCACATTTAGTTCTATTTAATAAAATAAATAATAATATCATAATACTAATAATTATCGATTACCTTTTTCAGGTAAAACGTATCATCTTTTCCATATTTCATAATTAAAATTCCTTTTTTCTAGAAATATCAAGGGCAACATTAATTTCTCACTATCTAAAGACACTACGAGCAATTTAATTTAGTACCACTGAGTCCCCTATATGATGTGGCTATCGTGGAATACCTCTACGTCGAGGAGAGGGGGGACGCCCCCGATCCTTGGCGGCAATGAGGAGGTCCTCAACTACCTCAGTACACCAAGAAGATCATCTATCAAAACAAGCCCCCTGCTTGGTATGGACTTCACTAATATCAGCGTGCATTGCCCCAATTTGAAGGAGAACTCATAGTGGGGTCACATTAAATTCTCTTCATTACAAATGGTGTCAACTCCAAATAATTCAAGAAGGTTGCTGAAACATGTTGATTCCTCATCACATCTACAATTATAATAAGGACTCGGGGGGTAGTGGCATTACATAAACACCACGCCTAGCAGGACATTTGAAAATTTGCAAGACAAGGCCGGCACCTAGCGTTGCGAGGCCGCACCTAGCGTTGCGAGGCCATACCTAGCGTTACGAGGCCGGCACCTAGCGTTGCAAGGCCGTACCTAGCGGTGTGAGCCTGCAAACTCGACACCTTGCGATGCGAGGCCTCTCGGCCCCATAGGCGCAATCAGGATCATTTGAAGACCCCATCAGCTATTCTAAAATACTTGGGAAAAATTTAAAAGATATGAAGAGGCGTTATGGAGGAATCTATACATGCTAAAATCATGCAACCTGAGTCCCTTGTGCAAGCAGATACGAGGCCTATGGTACTTTGCAATATTATAAACATCAAATAAAGGAGCATCAATAAAGCAAGCCAATCCAGGTTCAAGGAGTATCCAAATAAGCAAAAGAAATTAAGTTTACAAGCGCGAGGCAAATAAAGGGAGTGCCCGCATCTCCACTGAGTCTAGCAGATAAAGTTTAAAAGCAATTAAAAGAAAGTCATAGGGATCCATTTGCCGCTTCCTCATTCATCTCCATCTTGAGGTTATCAGCAAACTTCCCAGTCTCTTCGCCCAACGGTACCAATCAAAGTCGTCAACCTTTTCAAGGAATTTTTTCATGAAGTCAACAGATCCTTGGGTCTCGGCCTCCTCAATGATAGTGGGAAGAACATTAGCAGCATCTTTAGCTTCATTCCCTAACTCAGCGACGCGGTCTCTAAGCTCCTTGATCTGGGAGTCTGACTGCTCCATCTCAACAGCATGATCCAGCTTAAGCTTCTTTCTAGCTGACTGCTCCTCGTGAAGCTCTCTCTTAAGCTTCTCAGTCGCGCCTTCAAATTCTTTCCTCAAACTATTTTTTGCATCCTCGGCATCAGCCTGAGCCTGTGCAAGTATGGATTTGAGATTCACAATCTCTTCGCTCATCTTACTATTGGAAGAAGCCAAGGCTCGAACCTCCTTGTGGTGACGCAATTGATGGAAGAAAAGCTCAGCTATAGCTTTAGTCTTGGAAGCATTGGACTCCTCCAGAGATTGTAGGGACCAGGAATACATATCAATCTAAAAAACATGGGCATGTGCCAATTTGCCATACGTCTGGTGGACCAGTCCAGGAGAAGGATGAAGGGGAGAGAGACTCGCGTCGTCCTTGTTCTTCTTTAGTGGTGGTTCTTCATGAAGACTTGTTATCTCAGTTGATTTTTTCTTACTAGGATGGAGGGAAGAAGATGATTGTCGAAGAGGCGTTGCGAGAGTGGTCTGCATAGGAGGAGGCATGACAACATCAGACTTGGTAGCTGAACCCCCAACAAGGGAGGAATGGTGAGTCAGATCTCCGAAAGGGTTAAGAGAGGTACTCGCAGCTTTGTCCTTCTTCATGAAAGGGACCGCGGAAACCAGGACCTCACGAGGCTATTCTATGTTATTCTTTTGCAAAATACCACATGTTGGGCCACATATGATGTTTCTTTTTCAAAATAGAAACCAAAACATACACACTTAATATTCAAGCTGGTACGAATTGGTTTGCGAGGAGAATTAAATTTACAAAGCAAGCAGACAGCTTGCATGGTAGAAAAATAAAGCGTAGCGAGGTGGCCAGTATGAGGAGACATGGGCTCGTATTAAATTAAAAATTTGAAAATTGTCAAGCGAGGAGGCTTCCCGACAAATCAAATAATTATTTTGATTTTATTTTTGAAGAAATTCTGAAGACCAGAAAAAATAGTTCTCCGCTACATCTGCGTGCACCAAAGAACTGGGGGGGTAGTTGCTATGCTTGAAAATTGATACAAACTCTAAGCAGACTCATTACAAGAATTGAGGAGGTCTCGCGACGTATGAGGCTGCGAGGAGGCCCCGCAACGTATGAGGCTGCGAGGAGGCCTCGCGACGTATGAGGCTGCGAGGAGGCCCCGCAGCGTATGAGGCTGCGAGGACGCCTCGCGACGTATGAGGCTGCGAGGAGGCCTCACAATGTAAGAGGCTGCGAGGAGGCCTCACAATGTATAAGGCTGCAAGGAGGCCTCGTAATATATGAGGTTGCAAGGAGGTCTCACAACATATGAAGCTGTAAGGAGTCCTCTCAACTTACGAGGAGGCCTCTCATCATAATAACAAGGAGCAGAGGAGATCACTCTCATCATACTTTAAGAAGACCTGAATATATAGGTGAAAGCCTGAGCTCACACATTAGCATGACAGGAGATATAATTGTAACAACTTATGACTGCAAGGCCCTATGGGGTCATCATCTTAGCGGTTGGGAGTAGATCTCGAGACACGACAGCTATCCGAAATCATTCAAATTCATAGGGGTCGCAGTGCGATCCTAAGGCAATTTAGATAGTTATGCATTCATCTACAGCAATCTATAGCGAGCACAGGCCTCGCATCGAAGTTTTGACAAAGCAGTTTTTGAGTCCACATCGCATCTTCAATGACAATATGGACTCGGGGGTAGTTGTTATGCCCAAATCTTGGCATAAGCCCTAAGCAAGCCTAATGGGCTAGAATAAACGTCCACCTCTCATAATGGGCTCACATATCTCTCGCTGGGCCCAAATATTTAAGAAGGATCAACAACAAGGCATGCGGCCCGATTAGGGATCGCCTCACCTCTATCTCATAAATCTCTTGAAGACGCTCTCACCCCAGGGGTCACCTCACTATGATCTCCTGCTAATACTCAAGACGTCCTCTCATGCCAATAACAAAGGAGAAGGGGTCTCACGCTAGGTCTCCAAGGGATCTCACGTTAGGCCATATAAAAGTATCATTGTCCATACATTTAAAAGTATGATATAGTTTTTCTTATATGGCCTTTCTGGAAGGGGTCAACGCCCATATAAGATCAGTTTCTCGATTCCTCTGAAGCAGATTTTTTCTAGACCCTTGGAAGTCGATTCTTGAGAAAAACACACAAGTCACATTCAATAAAAATGCATTCAATAGTTATTTTCTTCGATTCATCAATAAAAAATCTCTTTCCTTCATCAACTTAATTGCTAATAACTTTAATATTATATATATTTCTGTTTCACCAACTTAATATTCAAAGGTTCATCATGAATGGCCATAACCATTCAGAAGGCATCTTGAATTTACAACACGAATCAATGACAAAAGGCACAGAAACAATCTTAAAACTATTAATTGTCATTTATTTTGAACAAATTTTAAATATAATTAACATTTTAAATCAAACTCATTCATTTTTTATAATTATCATTTTGATTATTTGTCCTTAAATTTATTTTGTGGTTTCCTATTAGTTAAAAAATCTAAGAGTGTAAAGTCAATTAATTAGTTAGTGCACATTAAAATTAATATTAAATTAGATTTATTAATATTTAAATAAACGTTTTATAATTATCTTTCAAAATAAGAACCAACCATTTTTTTCATTATTAACATTTTAAATATCTGTCCTTAATTTAATTTTTGGATTACCATTAATTAAATGAAATCCAGGAATATAAAGACAATTGCTTAGTAAGATCGTAATAGATATAATAATAAATTAGATGTACAATTAGTTAAATATATATAAATTTGATGTGATACATGTGTAAATAAAATATTAATTTCAAAGATTTATTTAATAAATTTATTATTTCAAAATTTATAAATTATATATTTTTTTATGTCTCATATTTTTCTCCGCTTCTAAGCTTTTTCACTTCCATCTTTTACAAGCTAATCAAATTGATGTTTATGAAATATATGGGTTAAATTGAAAAATTAAAATAAGTTAAAATCGTATCATTGTAAATTTTATTTATGGTCTGTTGTGAGACTAACAGACAAATCTACTGCAAAAAATTAGTCTATCTATTTTTTTGAGATTATATCACACCCCGGTAAGCATCCTTATTTCTTCCTCAAACTAAGTATGACTACCGTAGTTGTATATCTACGAAGTGTTTTTATTTGTTAATTTAAATTACTAGATTGAGAAAAGTTAATGTTTATGAATGATGTTGTTTTTTTTTGTAAAAGTTAATCACTTTATGCATCTACTTTTGATGTTCTTACTAACAAAAATCCTACACACTTATTCACACACACATGCATGTTCCAAATTAAAACATGTAATTTTTCTTAACTTAATAATACTTATATTAATATATTTGTTCGTGTGTCGAATACATATTATGCCACAATTTTGTTGTGGTCAGAGTAGTTATAAAAACCACCTAAATATATTCTCCAAAATCATTTATGTACTTTAGTAGTCAACTTTAACATAGGTACTCAATAAGCTCAAGTCACGAAATTATATAAACTGCTAAGAGAATAAACTTTACCACTGCTTACTCACTTAAAAGATCTTCAATTTTAGTCTTTTCTTAATTTTTTGAATTTACATAATTTTTGGTGGATCCTAAATGTGAATGAATTTCATGTCATAGTTAATGATTGTTATTGTTTATCTGAGAATATAAGGTGAATTTTATTTTTAATTTTTTGGAAACTAAATTTTTCAGTTTACTTTACGGGCAGGTCACCAGAACATACGCAAACAAGGGAAACAACGATATGTTATTAATGGGATATGTACTCTCAATAAAGTACTTTATGGTGTATGATTACAAACTTTTATTGCCGCATTCACATTCAAAAAAGTAAGAAAATATATGATAAATATGGTCGTTTGACCTGTGTCGTTAACAATATTTGTAATATTTTTCTAACCTTTGTGGTCAAGAGCAATTTTTTCTGAAGAATAATTTGAAAATTACTGAATAATATATATAATTTTCTTATTTAATTAAAATCTATTATTATAGTTTCTATTAGTAACATAACAAACATGTTAATATCTGACATATTATGACAGAAAATTAACTAACTATATGTATGTCTTATAAGATCTTTACGGTTTTACAAATACATTGAATCATGAAGTTACATCTATATATAACAAGATTGCTCGGCTAATAGTATGTTAAGGTCATTGGCAACGAGCTAGTTCAATACGATGAAATTTCCATTTTACTTGACTTTAAATGTAAATATTCATTTGTCATGGGTTTAAATGTTTCTAAACTTATGACTTAGGATTTATTATATCACTCACTCACTCACTCAATTTCTTATTTTTTTTATTATCCTTAATATAATTTATCCATTGCGTGGGAAAAAATTATAAACAAGCTTTTGATGCTTTGTTTGAATTCCAACGAGATGTTAACTCGAATAACTTGTAGAAGGGGGGGGTTGAATACAAGTTATATAATCCTGTCTGATTTTTGCTTGATTATAAAAACAAGAATAAACGAATGAATCAAACTCTTGTTTGTATTAATAAGATCAAATACAAACTCTACCAAAGGTGTACAATACCTTTGGCAGCTGCTGACAATACAAATATCTCTCTGTTTGTTTCGAACTTCTCGAATACAAACCTAGCTACGCACACGAACTCACAATTTCGTCTCACGCCTCACACTCTTTACAATGATATTGAGAGAGTATTTATAATGCTACCTATCAACTAATAACAGAAAGATATAATCTATACATGACAATGTTCTGCCTTCTAGTCGATAGTTTCCTTCAATAGAAAACTCTTTCCTTCATAATATCTTCTTGCTTGTTCTTCAAACAACGATCCTGTTTTATAG
This sequence comes from Kitagawia praeruptora, assembly GCA_037693485.1. Taxonomy (NCBI): domain Eukaryota; kingdom Viridiplantae; phylum Streptophyta; class Magnoliopsida; order Apiales; family Apiaceae; genus Kitagawia; species Kitagawia praeruptora. Next base: position 115,315,594 of record CM075348.1, on the reverse strand, counting down.
CACTTGCCAGTTTCTGTAGCATCCATAATGACATCATCAGTAACACGACTGATATCAGGATCTGCACACTGCATCAGTATCTGATCAACCATCAGTATTGGACACGTCATCAGGATTTGCTCTCTGTTCCTGACATGTAGTCTCCGATACACTGTTCATTCCTGATTAAACTATACAGATAACTGTTTTACACATAAAACCTATATACAGTGCTAAATCCTTTATAAGATCAGGATTACAAGAAGTATAATGTGTAAATTCTATTCTTAACATCACAACTTATGAATTATTCCTAACAATCTCCCCCTATTTATGCTTTACAATCTGAAGCATAAATCTAAGTTGTGGATGTCAAAACATATAACAATACAACCAGAATAGAATTTATGAATGTAGAATTATGAAGTTAAGTACCTCCTTCACAGATGTAGACGTTTATCTAGTACTTAGAAGAAAGAATTTTAACTATTAATGCTGCTCTTCCTTTACCACTTCCTAGCTGAGATTCACCACTGTCACTCCTGGTTCTTCTTTTTACTACCATTTGTCTGATCTTTATCTCCCCCAGCTTTAGATTTATCTTTATCTCCTTCAGTCTGGTAGTGTTGTTGTTGTCTTTGAATTGTCTTTATCTCCCCCTTTTTGACATCAGCAACATTAATTCCAAGAGATTCAGAAACAGAACAAATGAGATTCATAAGAACTGCTTGATTTTCCATAATTGTGACTTGGTTATCTTCAAGTGATTGAAGTCTTGTTTGAATAGCAATTTGAGAATTCTGAATATCTTTCAAAACATCAGAATGAACTTCAATGTTGGAAGTGCTTCTAGTATCTTCAGTATCAGAATCAGAAAGAACTTTATCTTCAAGTCTTGTAGAAGAAGTTGCTTGAGTTGTATGATATTCAAGTAATAAAACCTGATTAGAAGTATCAACGTCTTCATCTTTCTGTTCTGGAACTGAAACATGATCATCATCTCCTTCACCAGTATTCTGTGTACTAACATCTTCAAATCCTGACTCCTCCTTAGAGTGATCAGAGACTGTTGATGTCTCAATTCTAGCTGATATTGGAAGTACATACAAAGGAACACTAGGATCATTAGGATCTTCATCTGGTACATATGTATCAAGAGATTGCTTTATCCTGGCACCTCTTCTGTTAATGATTTCTGCAAGCCTCTCCTTTTGCTTCTGAGCTTTAACTTCTGGCTTTGCATTGTGATGTGCTAGGTCATTCTTCTGATACATTTTGATGAATGAATAAGTACCAGCATCCATACCCAAATTTTCAGACCAAGATTCAGGAAAAACCTGATCCCAGAAAACAAATGATGGTTTCCTAATTTTCTCTCCCTCACTATGGAGTTGATCATCCATACCCTCATTCTCACTTTGACTTTCTAAAGTCAACACTCTTTCTACCTCACCTTTTGCCTGGTCAGGAGCCAGCCGCTCAAATTGTGGATCTAAGTCCATCTTTTCAACTGTATCACTCAAATTTAGATAAGTGCTCTCATGACCTACAGAAAAATAGAGTTTAGAAGGAGTTTTTATACCTGAACTCACATGGAGAGAGGGTTCCTCATATGGCATGTGGCTTGAGGTTTTCTCCAAGGAGTGAGCTGCTATAGTCTCTGAACCCATACAATCATCTTCTTTCCTTTCAGAAACTACAGGCTCCAGTATACCACTTTCAGGTTGTTTACTAGACTCTGATGTCTTCAGTAATACTTCATTAGACACCATAGTTAGTACATCACTGTCTTTAAGTGTTGTTTGCTGAGACACACCCTCAAGGTGGATAGACTCTGACTGAACAAAATTTGTTTGATCTTCAGAAAAATCAACCAAAGTCATTCCTCCCATATCATAGGGTATCTCACTTGCATTCTCAGTCATCACAGAAGACCTTTTAACATCAGCTATCACAGCTCCTGAGTCATCCTTCCTCTGACTAGATGGTTCTTGTGTTACAGTGACTGTGATCTGATCTTTCCTACTACTCACCACTGGTGCAATAGTATCTTCTGTTGACTGCTTCCCTCTATCTACTTCCTCCAGTTGTTCACCTTGAGCTGAAGCATCTTCAATAATTACATCCTTGTCAAACAAATATGCATGAAGTGATTGAAGTGCAACATGCTTCGAGAGTCCAAATTTCTTGACTAATTGTCTTCTGACAGATACATAGAAATACATCTTCATTAAGTCAAGTCTTTGATGTAGAAGTCCATATTCATCTGGAAATAAAAGTTTTGGTACTTTTTCAACCAAAAAGTCTAGAACAGGCCTTGACAACTTCACTTTGAGAGAAATTAGTCCCATAGCCAGTCTGTATGATAATGTAGTTTCCCATGAAGAATCAATATCCAGATCTCTTTTGTCAAATACTGACATAGATGTAGCTTGATTTGTAGAAACCTGCATAATATTAGTTGGACTAGACTCTGTGTGTGTAGGTGACAATTGAATCTTTCTCCTTGTTCTCCTGATATAGTGAGCAAAAGATTTATCCTGAGAAGACTCAAGAGGTGTAGACACAGAAGTGATCTTGGGATGAGATCTTTGTTCAATAGACACAGTCTTTTGAGAGACAGTATCCAGTAACTGTTTTCCCTTTTTAAGAACTACAGCCTTTTGAGAGACTGCAGCCTGGTTGTGACTAGGTTTTTCATCTCTTTGTGCTAACAAAGAAAGTTGAATTGCAGCCTTCAATTCTGCTCTCTCAGCAAGAGTTAAATCATCATCATCTTCACTAGAGTTACTACTACTACTTGACACAACAAATCTTCTCTTCCTTACAACTGATGTCTTTTGAGAAACACCAGAGGTTGGTTTCTTTGAAACAATAGGCTGTGGATCAAAATTTGGTTCTTGAATTGTTTCAGAGACTATGATGTTTTGGGCTACTTGGGTAGACACAGGTGGGTTCTCCTCCAATTGAGATTCCTGAGCCATTTCACCACAAAAGAAAGAAGAATTGTAGATAGTAGGAAGATGAGTGTTAAGAATTACCTGAAAATGATGTGGATAATGAATTGCAGGTATTTCATCTAGATTCTTTTCATTGTCCTTCTTTGTAATATCAGAGAAAATTCTCTTTTGCTGTTCATAAGAAGAAACACAATGTTCCCTACCAAATCTAGCTTCAACATCAGGAATAAAATGGTTAATAAACAATTGCATAAATCTATGATAATAAACCATTTTCCTGTTTTGATCTCTTGACCCAAGTTTAATACTCATCTGACTTAAGATAATATGACCAATGTTAATTACTCTGTCATAAAGCAAACTATAAGCCATATGTGATGTAACAGAAGTAATTTGTTGAAAAGAACTACATTTGCCAGTAAAACATTTAGCAATTTGATCAAAGTAAAAAGACCATTCCTTTCTAAGAAAAGTTCTATTCAACTGGCTCATGTTATCTAGAGGTCCACTATAACCTAATTCAGACAACATAGTTCTTATATTATCATCAGATGGTACATTCTCATAACTATCAGTAACAGGTAAGTAAAGTACTGAATTAACAACAGATTCAGTAATGTCAAATAAATCTTGTCCTAAATGTAGAACAATCTTACCTGATTGACTCTGAGTAGAATCAATTACCTCAGCATTCTCCCAAGCTTGTGAAACAGCTACTTGATTAATCTGTGGAGATGCTGTCAATGCATAACTTAATGGTCCATACACCAGAAAGTCCATGATTGGATAAAAATCAGATGACACTCCTTCCTTGTTGGTAATAGCTGCAACATGATTGTTTGTCATAAAATCAAAGTCACCAAACTTGAAGGCTACTGATTTAGGTAATCTTCTCTGAGCTGCCATTTTTGATCTGAAAAGAAACTTAAAAAAAATTCTTGAAATGGATTAGTGATTTTGAAAACTCAAGAGTGATTTTTGCTTTAGAGAATGTAAGATTAGAGAAAGCAATTGCACGATTAGAGTTTTAAAACAAATATATTTCACAAATCTTTCAGACCACTATCCCACGTTGACACGTAGTTGACAGGTGTCAGTCCCTGAAAAATGCAGTTACCCACGATTTTTGGAAAATAAAATCCAAAATTGATTTTCATGAAATAAATCAGGGTATAAATAAGCAATACTGATCAGCTTCCTTTTCATGATGACCTCTCATCAAAATAATCACAAAATGCAATGTGATTTAAAAATATGATTTTCAAATCCTGATGATCACACATGAAATCCTGACCAATATTATCAGAGACTTAATATGGAGTTTCCACGTGGCATTTTTCTTTTATCTGAAAAAGAAAATAAACAATTAATCTGAACAGACAATCAATTGGTTAGATATTTTCAATATTTCTTGAAACAAGAAATACAGTCTCATGCAATAATTAGCATTTGACTTCATTAAGACTTCCAAGTGACTGCTCAACTTCTCACGTCTTTCTTTAAAAGAACCAAACGCCTTATGCCATTCTCCATAACCTTTCAATTTCTTTTCTTCTCAACAATGCTTCTCAAACCAAAAATCCCTTCAAACCCATTTTTCAGATTTTTCTTGGTCGATGAACATCCTGTTCTTGATCATCTCTTTGAACAAACGACTCTTCTCATCGAACTAATCATGAATGGATTGGTTTTCGATAACATCCAGAGGTTTCTACTAGAACATCCATCTGTTGGATACAATCTTCCCCTAACCTCCTCAAAACTTGAGGATGAAGAATTTGGCCGAGAGTCTGAGGTTGATCTTGATGGAGATGCTATTCATTTAAGTTAGCTGCTCTCATTAAAGTCGCCCAGACAAGGAATCCAAGAGCAAACGAGGCTTTCATCCCCTGATGGATTTCTTGAGATGCTCCTTGTCCTGTTCCTCAGAGTTCATATCAAAGACAAGTATAAAATAGAAATTTAGACAAAAAGATGTTGTATTTCATTTCCATGTAATGATTTCTATTAATGAAAATACAATTTCTTGTTATCTGCTTGTCTTTTGATTTCTGAATGATGTACAAATTATCAGTATGCAAATATCAAAACTTGCTAGCATAGACTTAACACATCACAGAATCAGATTACTACACAAAGTAAACGTCAGGATCTGAAACAATTTTCATAATCCTGATACTGACACAATACTGATGACGTCAGCATCCTGATAACAAATCTAATCCTGATGATTATTAACAAGTCTATCATACTGAAATTTATCAAGGCAAAGTGTTATAGCTAAAACATTTAACAAACAAATATAGATCCTGACAAGAATATCAAGTCTATAAGCTAAGAACAACATACCTTGCTACTTTTGCAGATGTTAAAGATCTAAAAATTTAACATTCCTAACTCACTTACTAGTCTACTGAATGTAGTCTCATCAAGTGGTTTAGTTAGAATATCTGCAAGCTGTTTGTCAGTAGGAACAAAATGAAGTTCCACAGTACCATTCTCAATATGTTCTCTAATAAAATGATACCTGACATCAATGTGCTTAGTCCTTGAATGTTGAACTGGATTTTCTGCAATTTTAATAGCACTAGTATTATCACAAAACATAGGAATATTACTAAGTGTCATACCATAATCCATCAACTGATTTCTTATCCAAAGGAGCTGTGCACAACAACTGCCTGCTGCTATGTACTCAGCTTCTGCAGTTGAGGTTGAAACAGATTGTTGCTTCTTGCTTGCCCAAGAAATCAATCTATTTCCCAAGAATTGACATGTACCTGTAGTGCTTTTCCTGTCTATTTTACACCCTGCATAATCAGAGTCTGAATAGCCAATTAGAAAGAAATCAGATTCTCTAGGATACCACAAACCAAGATTTGGAGTTCCTTTGAGATATCTAAAAATTCTCTTCACAGCAATTAAATGAGATTCCTTAGGATCACCTTGGAATCTAGCACATAAACAGGTAGAAAACATTATATCTGACCTACTTGCAGTTAGATATAACAAAGAGCCTATCATGCCTCTATAACTAGTATTATCCACACTCTTCCCCTTAGGATCAGAGTCTAGTTTAGTGGCTGTTGCCATGGGTGTTTTTGCAACTGCACAGTCTTGAAAGTCAAACCTTCTTAAAAGATCTTTGATATACTTTGACTGATTAATGAAAATACCAGTCTCAGTCTGTTTGACCTGCAAGCCTAAGAAATAATTTAGTTCACCCATCATGCTCATCTGATACTTAGACTGCATAAGCTTGCTAAACTTAGCACATAACTTCTCATTAGTAGAACCAAAAATAATATCATCAACATAAACTTGAACTAAAAGCAATTCACCTTTTATCTTTCTAAAGAATAGAGTTTTGTCAATTGTACCTCTTGTGAAGCCGTTTTCAAGAAGAAATTTAGACAAAGTCTCATACCATGCTCTTGGTGCCTGCTTTAGTCCATAGAGTGCCTTGTCAAGTTTGTAGACATGATTTGGAAACTTTGGATCAACAAATCCAGGTGGCTGTTCTACATATACTTCTTCATCAAGTTTGCCATTTAGAAAAGCACTCTTAACATCCATCTGGTATACCTTGAATTTTGAATGAGCTGCAAATGCAAGAAACATTCTGATTGCTTCCAATCTTGCTACAGGTGCAAAGGTCTCATCATAATCAATGCCTTCTTCCTGAGAATATCCCTTGGCCACCAGTCTTGCTTTGTTTCTTACAATCATACCAGATTCATCTAGCTTGTTTCTGAAAACCCATCTTGCACCAACAATAGATCTATCTTTAGGTCTTGGTACCAGTTTCCAAACTTTGTTTCTCTCAAACTCATTTAACTCCTCCTGCATTGCAATTACCCAATCAGGATCCTGTAAGGCTTCTTCAACCTTCTTAGGTTCATTCTTTGAGAGAAAGCAACTATACAAGCATTCATTTTGAATTGATCTTCTAGTTCGAACACCACTATTTGGATCACCAATTATCAAATCTTCAGTATGATCCTTTGTCCATTTTCTAACAGGTGGTAGATTAACTCTGCTAGTCTCTCCCCCTAAATTAGTGGTATCTTTTGTAGAAGAATTCTCTCTACCTTCAAAAACTCTCCTTTGATCAATAGAATCAGTAGATTCCATATTGCTGCTAGTTACTGATCTTTCCTCAGTAGACTCTGAAAGGTCAGTTCCTGATGGAGTAGACTCTGAAACGTCAATTCCTGATGGAATAGACTCTGAATAGCTAGTCTGCTCCTGATGATCACTGTGTTCTCTCTGATTGATTTGCTCCCCCTCAATAGTAGAATTTCTTTGAGAAGCAATAAAAATTCCTTCTGGAGAACCTTCATCATCACTTGAGAGTATCTCAGAAATCTTCAGATTTTCAAATTCCAATTTGTCATGGCTTTCATCAGTTTGCAAAATTCCAAATTTCTTATCATCAAATGCAACATGAATTGATTCCATAACAATGTGAGTTCTGAGATTATAAACTTTGAAGGCCTTAGATGCTGAATATCCTAGAAAAATTGCTTCATCCGATTTGGCTTCAAATTTTCCAAGTTGTTCTGGATGAACTTTTAGGACATAGCATTTACATCCAAAGATGTGAAAATATTTCACACTTGGTTTCTTTCCTTTGATCATCTCATAGGGAGTCTTTCCATGACTATTTACCAAGGTACAGTTCTGAGTGAAACATGCAGTGTTAATAGCTTCTGCCCAAAAGTAGGTTGGAAGTTTTGCATCTGCAAGCATGGTTCTTGCTGCCTCTATGAGAGTCCTGTTCTTTCTTTCCACTACACCATTTTGTTGAGGTGTACCAGGTGCAGAAAACTGTTGAGTAATTCCATTGTCTGCACAAAACCCCTCCATTGTAGAATTCTTGAATTCTGTACCATTGTCACTCCTAAGTACTTTGACTTTGTACTCAGAGTTATTATGAATATTCTTGATGAGTTCAATGATTTGCTGAGGAGCTTCATCCTTCTTGTGTAGAAAGAACACCCATGTAAACCTTGTGAAATCATCCACCATAACTAGAGCATATCTTTTCTTGCTGATAGACATAATGTTTACTGGACCAAACAGATCAAGATGTAGCATGTGAAATGGTTCAGTAATTGAATTTTCAGTCTTGCTCTTGAAAGTGGTTCTTCTTTGTTTTCCAAACTGACATGCATCACAAAGTCCATCTTGCACAAAATTCGCCTGAGGTTGGCCTCTCACCAAATTGTATTTAACAAGTTGATTAAGCTTCTTGAAATTAAGATGTGAGAGCTTCTTGTGCCAATTCCAGCTTTCATCATTTGTTGCTTTGCTGTAGAGACATCTAACAATTCCTTTAGATGTATCACTTAAGCTGGCTTCATATATGTTACCATGCCTTTGACCAGTTAGAACAATGTCTCCATTCTGCATATTCAAGACTTTGCATCCTTCTCTGTCAAAGATTGATTTGTAACCTTTATCACCCAGTTGACTTATGCTTAAAAGAGTATGTTTCAAGCCTTCAACCAGTGCTACATTTTCTATGATGACATTCCCCAGAATAATTGAGCCATATCCCAGAGTTTCTCCTTTGTTGCCATCTCCAAAAGATATTACTGGGCCAGCTTTCCTCTCAAACTTTGTAAGCAGGGACTTCTTTCCAGTCATGTGTCCAGAGCATCCACTGTCCAAGATAATTGAATGCTTCTTTCCTGTGCCCTGCAAACAAAAAGTAACTAGTTAGAATTTTTTAGGACCCAACTTTGATTGGATCCTTTCTTACTAGATTTAGAGACAACAGATTTTGAAGATTTTGCCTTTATTTTACCTGTTGCAGAGTCAACTTTAGACTCTGATCTCACAAACTGTTTGTGACTAGGAGTTTCAGATTTCAAAGAATAATAGTCATAATACAGTTCATGATATTCTCTACACATGTAAATGGAATGAAGTAAACTACCACAATGATAACAAGCTTTTTGTGGTTGGTATTGAATTTTCTGAGTCTTGGGGAATCTGGACTCAGTTTTCCAAGAAGGTTTTTGATTGCAGTCTAGGGCCAAATGATTATGATTTCCACACTTATAGCATTTTTTCCTAGGTGCATCAGGTACATTCTTGTAATTATTCTCTTTGTTAATACCTTCTTTTCCATTCCTATTTCTCTTGATCTTGCTAGACTCTGAAAGACCATCTAATCTCTGTTTCAACTGAGACTTAGACAGAAACCCTATGTTTACATTCTTAGGTTTCTCTAACACTTTCTCATCTGAATAACTATTGTTAATTCTCTTGTGTACAACAGGGGTACCTTTTGAATCAACAAATTTAACATGATTAGGTTCAGAAACAATTTTCTTACCTTCAGATTTAGATGTGTTAGCTTCTACCTTACTATCATTATTGACAATAGCTACTTTTTCTTCTTGTCTAGCCTTATCAAAACCTAAACCATTAACCTTACCACGAATTTCACTCTCAAAGATTTCTATTGTCTTCTTACTGGAATTGTTAATGGTCTTAATCACATCTCTCTCTTCTTCTAGTTCTTTTCTGACATAGTCATAAGCCTCAAGAATTACACTATAATCATGCTTAGCTTTATCAGAACTCAACTTGTATTCTTCCATTTGAATTAATTCAGATTCAAGAAAATTATTTCTATCAACTAATTTATCATTCTTAACCTTAAGTTCATCTCTTTCACAAGTAAGAATTCTAAAATTAGTCATAAGATTCTTAAACTCAGCATGGATAGATCTAATTTCATCAGAATTTAAGCTATCAAATGAATCAAGAGAGTGAAGTGATACCTTATCAGAGGATGGAGAAGTTTTCTTTGGAGATCCAGGTTTGTCTGAACTATTGGCCATCAATGCAATGTTTTCATAATCCAATTCATCTTCAGAGTCACTGGAATCAGCCCAATCCTTCTGTGTGACCATAAGTGCATTACCCTTTCCTGAATTCCTAGGCTTCTTACACTCACTAGCAAAGTGTCCAAGCTCGCTGCAGTTAAAGCACTTGATCTTGGCCTTATCAAGCTTGACAATTTTACTTTTGCTCTTGTCACTCTTCTTCTCCTCCTTCTTTTGAAAAGGTCCTTTGCTAAATCTTCTCCTGTTGAATCTGCCTTTCTTGAAGGCCTTAGCAAACATAGCAAAGAGTTCTTGCATCTCAGATTCAGAATCATTGTTGTCAGAGTCCATATCAGTAGTCTCTGACTCAGAACTTTCTTTGCTTTTCTTCTTCCTCGAATTCTTTACAGCAATCTCTTCACGCTGTTCTTCAGGAAGCTTCTTTACTTCAGATTGAGCAGTAAGTGCAATAGTCTTCATCTTTCCTTCACTCCTGCTCTTTTTCTGCTGCTTGTCAAGTTCATAAGCTCTCAATTTTCCATAGACTGCCTCTAATGAAATCTCATCCAAATCATTAGCTTCCTCAATTGCAGATATCTTCTCATTGTAGAAATCAGGCAAAGCTTTCATGAACTTTGTATTCATATCCTCCAAGTCATAATATTTACCATGCATGGCCATCTCATTGATTAGTTTTGTAAACCTATCAAAGGTATCAGTAAGTGACTCACCAGACTTGGATTCAAAGTACTCATACTGTTGTATAAGTAATGTCCTCATATTCTTCCTGACAGGCTTAGTTCCTTCACAGTGAACCTTAAGATTGTCCCATATATCCTTAGCAGTTTTACAAGAGAGAACATAATTAGTGAGAACAGAATCAAGACTATTGAATAATATGTTTCTCACTTTAGCATCTTTAAGAACACTCTCCTTGTCCTTATCTGACCATTCAGATTTTGGCTTCTCTGCTGTATGTCCTGGAACAACCTTACCATCAACAGTTGCTTGTCCAATGACCTTTGTTGGAACAAAAGGTCCATCTCTGATTCTGTCAAGATAATCAGGATCTGTTGCTTCCAGATGATGCAACATCTTTACTTCCCATAGAGTATATTCGTTTCTCTTGAGCATAGGAATCTTAGTATTCCCATCCTTGTAACCAGACATGATTGCAGATCTTTATGATTATTCGAAATCAACCTGCTCTGATACCAATTGTTAACTCGAATAACTTGTAGAAGGGGGGGGTTGAATACAAGTTATATAATCCTGTCTGATTTTTGCTTGATTATAAAAACAAGAATAAACGAATGAATCAAACTCTTGTTTGTATTAATAAGATCAAATACAAACTCTACCAAAGGTGTACAATACCTTTAGCAGCTGCTGACAATACAAATATCTCTCTGTTTGTTTCGAACTTCTCGAATACAAACCTTATACAGAGCTACGCACACGAACTCACAATTTCGTCTCACGCCTCACACTCTTTACAATGATATTGAGAGAGTATTTATAATGCTACCTATCAACTAATAACAGAAAGATATAATCTATACATGACAATGTTCTGCCTTCTAGTCGATAGTTTCCTTCAATAGAAAACTCTTTCCTTCATAATATCTTCTTGCTTGTTCTTCAAACAACGATCCTGTTTTATAGCACTTGCCAGTTTCTGTAGCATCCATAATGACATCATCAGTAACACGACTGATATCAGGATCTGCACACTGCATCAGTATCTGATCAACCATCAGTATTGGACACGTCATCAGGATTTGCTCTCTGTTCCTGACATGTAGTCTCCGATACACTGTTCATTCCTGATTAAACTATACAGATAACTGTTTTACACATAAAACCTATATACAGTGCTAAATCCTTTATAAGATCAGGATTACAAGAAGTATAATGTGTAAATTCTATTCTTAACATCACAACTTATGAATTATTCCTAACACGAGATTTTTTTATGAAATTAACAAAGTAAAAAACTGAACAAGAAACTAAGTTACTAGAAGTAATTTATGTGTAGTGTAGTTAGGGTTACACAACATTTTGATCTAGACAACTAAATAAAATTGGACCGGGTTTGTCAGTCGAAGACCCGGATTGGATCGTATATAAACGGTCCGGTCTCCGATCCTTCAAATTTCCGTCATGTCCGGTCCAAACCCAGAAAAATTCGGATCAGATCGAAGTTTGTGTGTGTAATTCTTTATATTACTTTATTTATGTAATATAAATATTAAATATTTAAATACATCATAATTTAACAAACTAAATTAGTAGATAAAAAATTGATGAAATAGTAGAGTTCGACATTACAATCAAAATAATTAAATGTAAAAAATTTATTTTTTGATGCTAATATATATTTTTAGTAATTATTTAATATTTTTTAGAATTATACCTTTGGTGCGTAGCACGGGTAAAATGCTAGTTATAATTTAATTTATGTTATTTTACTAAATTAAATTGTTAGTAGTGTCTTTAGATAATGTCTTTAGATAGTGAGAAATTAAAGTTACCGTGATATTTATAGAACAAGGGAATTTAATTTTGAAATATAGAAAATATGGTATGTTTTAGCTGAAAAAGGTAATTGGTAATTATTAGTATTATAATATTATTTTATTAAATAGAACCACTCGTGATATATTTGGGAAAAGAGATATTTTAGTTATAGAATAGAGAAAAGGTAATTGATTAGTTAATAGTAATTATAATATAATTATGTTATTTTATTAAAAAAAATTGCTCTTACTATTTATAAGAAAGAAGAAATTTTAGTTAGATACAATATAAAAGATATTGTGTTTTACCTGAAAAGGGAAATTAATTAATTAGTGAAAAATAGAAAAGGTAATATGTTTAATCTGAAAAAGGAAATTATGTAAGGGTAAATAAGTAAAATCAACCGGTACCGACCAACCAATTTAATGTTTGGATTTTTATATAATAGTATAGATCTGTTGGTTTCGAGATTATTTACATTAGTTATCTTGTTACGTACTGCACCAATAGAATATATATTGTTCATCAGCTTGCAAGGACCAATAGAAGAAAAATGAGGAAGAGTAATTAACCACAAACTAATTTCACTCTGAATGATTGGAAAAGTAATGAAATCACAAACTAATTTCACTCTGAATAATTGTCTATCTTTTAGGAGACCCATTTTAAATTAATTTGCATACTTGCAGGCAATCAGACCATATCTTTACCATGCACCACAGTCCTTACCTCTGCAAGTCGGGGCTCCATCACAGACCATGAGAGAACAACGAAAGCTAGAATTACACCAGTATGATCAGTATATGAACCACCTCAGACCAATTTTAGACCATACAAGTAAGTTCGCATTGGGTTGGGTCGACTAACAGTAACATGACATCTCCTGTGATTGTAATGTATAGTGCAACAATCACATTTGACATACAGTAAGGAGCAAAACGAACCAAACCAGATTGATATAGCACACAATGATGATATAAATAAGCCTAACTGTCAGCAGAGCAACAATTACCAAAATAAGATTTGTGGATCCAAATAAAACTTCTACATGCCAGTCAAACCATCAAAAGCAAATCTGGAACAAGATAATCCCGTTAGACGACTTTGAGACGAAGGTTACCTATATAAAACTAAGAAAAAAACTACTCCACAGCAACGACCTATAAGCTTTCCATCTTTACACAAAAGCATCATCATTATTGTCTGGGAGAGGCTAATCTGCAGCACCAGTACTGTCAGAAAATGTGTCACTAACATGATGAAACTACCATATTAAGATTAAAAATTTCAAGAAAAAAATTTTAAAAAATAAAAATAAATAAAGATCAACAATGTCAACCTTACTTGTAATGATTATAACAGAAATATCCAATACCAAGATAAATTTAACTTCAGATGAAAAGAAGTGGATTTTGCTTGTGAGTAAACACAATCAACAGATAACTATATATTGAAATAGAGTGTTCTTAAATCCAAGATATTGTCGTAGTATAATCATAAGGCGATTCCTAGTTAATATATAAGTTGCAGGATAATTTGTTTTGTTGAGATAAAGATTGAAGAGTAGGGCTTGGTGGTTTTAATTCAAGCAGTACTTACATAACCTAGGACAAAACAGAGACTATTGTACTCTATAGATGTTCCCAAAAAAGAAATGGGACTTTGAAATTGGGATTGCTGGAGAATGTTCGTTACCTACTTACAAATAAGGGTTATTAAGACATTGACCCTTAAAGTTTGGCCAAATATACACATAAACCCTTAAAGTAAAAAAGCATACATTCATGCCCTTGAAGTATGTCCTTTGTACATATCGGCCACTTTCACGATCAAATCGGCCAGAATTTAAATATCGCCGATGAAGTGAGGGGTAATATCGGAAACTATGTGTTGATGTGTACAAATGTACATACTTCAAGGGTTGATGTGTACAAATGTACATACTTCAAGTGTTAATCTGTACAATGTGCATTAACTCAGAAACTTCAAAAAAAAATCTTGATTTTCACATTTTTGATTTTTTATTAAAAATAATTTTATTACATTTAATAGTATTTTTATAATAAGTCTACAACATCTTATGAATGATATTATATTACAAGTCTTGTTTTCTAAATGTGTTAATCTGTACAATTTGCATAGTTTAAATGGTAAAATGTATATACTATTAGTAAGAAATGAAACGAGGCAATTTTTCCAATGAGACTTCGGGATCGAAGAGTGCAATCCTCGTTCCGGTCCCCGATCCCCCAACCCCTATCCCCTATCCGCACCCCGAACCCGCCACGATCCCGAACGGGTAATATTTTGCTCTCCGATCCCCGCCCTGAACGGGGAACGGAGGTCCCCGCGGGTAATCAGGGATTTTTATTTTTATTAAAAAAATGCTATACCTTTTCTTCTCCTCTTTTGTTTCTACGTAGTTTTAATTGGAAAGTAATTATTAAACCATCACTAAATTAAACAGTAAGACTTGGACCCCCACCGCCAGTTAAACAATATAAGACTATTGTTGGTGGTACCACTCTCAAGTCTGCACCTTTTCAATCACATGGGAAAACTGTCATAACAAAGGGTACCTTGAAAGATGCAGCAAAGCTTCCCGTTAGGAGGAAGCTAGATGCAAAAAAGTAGGTGGAGCAATCTAGTTGGAAACTTTTGACTCTTTAGTACTATTAAGACTTTTTGGCTATTGATCATTATGCTCATTATGTTATGGTAAACAAATGATCAGTTTGATCATCCAGAATTGTGGTTATCTATTTTGCTATGTAATGAATGCTAGACTTCTGAATGGTTTGTTGAACTTTTGGTATCTCATTTCGCAGTCCAAGGAAAAATTGCCTCGTTTCATTTCTTACTAATAGTATAGACATTTTACCATTTAAAGTATTCAAATTGTACAGATTAACACATTTAGAAAACAAGACTTGTAATATAATATCATTCATAAGATGTTGTAGACTTATTATAAAAATACTATTAAATGTAATAAAATTATTTTTAATAAAAAATCAAAAATGTGAAAATCAAGATTTTTTTTGAAGTTTCTGAGTTAATGCACATTGTACAGATTAACACTTGAAGTATGTACATTTGTACACATCAATCCTTGAAGTATGTACATTTGTACACATCAACATATAGTTTCCGATATTACCCCTCACTTCATCGGCGATATTTAAATTCTGGCCGATTTGATCGTGAAACTGGCCGATATGTACAAAGGACATACTTCAAGGGCAGGAATGTACGTTTTTTTACTTTAAGGGTTCATGTGTACATTTGGCCAAAATTCGAGGGTCAATGTCTTATTAACCCTACAAATAATGAAGTGGTATTTGAATTCTTAAAATGAGTTTTTGAATGGACATGTAAAACATTGGAGTAATGGCTAGACTTAAGTACTTAACCCCCAGCCCCCTGTTATACATCATACACAGCATGCAGTTTTTTTTTTTTTTTTTTTGCCAAATCACAGGATAAAGTTTTATACAAACCTTACTAATTTTCGAAATTTTTCAAAAACTTACTCGTAGTAAATTATATAACCTGCAGTCACTCGGTCCCAGTCTACCTGATTTACTATAACTAGCATAGTACTTGTTCTTATGACATCATTCCTTTGCTCTTTTTCATCAAATAAAAATGTTTTGCTTTGACTACGAAAACAGCAGGAAATACGTTGTCCAGCCAAAGTATAAACTGAAGATTAGGATTATTGTATTTTCATCATCTGCTACAGAATTACTTTAGGTACTCATATCTATATCACTCCTGGATATTTTTTAGCAAATCTCCCCTATCTCTACAGGTTTCTACAAGATGCTTGAGCCATTTAGTTTCAACAAACATCCATATATATATATATATATATATATATATATATATATATATATATATATATATATACAGAAACACATATAAATGAATTCAAAATGCTTCTGTGTGTGAAGCTCTCTCTTTTTTTCTTCATTTTTAAAGTATAATATCATGATTTAATTATGTTTCATCAGCATATAAGCATATTCACCATTCTGATTTGTTTATTAGGTATCAATGACCCTGATTTTCAAGGCATTTTATTACTTTGTATCAGCAGTGATGAATTAAGGCTGTTTCTGCTTTGAGGGTTGGAGCAGTGGAGGTACGTTCAATGGTTTTGTAGGGTTTTTATCATAATATCGACTAGATATTGTGATACTGACCTATTTATCTGCTGTAGTAATTAGAAGGGGGGTATCTGACAAATTGAGATTGTAGCCCACCCTCATCCAGTGTAATTCCATATTTTTGTTTGCTAAACAACTTTTGATTGTAACTTGAATTTAAATAAGATTCTATGCACAATTATCAAATTTTTAATCATGTCATTAGACAAGTTTAAGACAGCAACAAAATGTATATCGTAGATAAAAGGGTCATCGCAAGCATGCTAGTGACCAGTTATACAAAAAACCAGAACATATTTAGATATATTACCACGAGCTTTAAAAATTTACCTCCTACTAAAAGCCAGTTCCTATGGATCATAACTCCAAAGTACAAGGAAACAGAAGTCAAAGGGAAACAGCAGCTCATCACAATCAACTACTTGAGTTAAATATCTAACAAAAACATAGAATTACTAACCATTTGGTAGGTACTGACAATAGGGCTTGAATTTATTTGCGCGACGCCTCCAAAATCACTTTAATTTGCTTATTGCTCAAGTCCAACTTCTTAGCATTCAGTTGAATCTCCATCAAGCGAAAATCAGCCCATTTTTCCTCCAGTTCGCTCGCCTTTTTCCTCCCCATAGAACTAATTATATCCATTACACACTTCTTCGGCATCCCAGATAGCGTTTCCAACTCCAGCGCCCTAGTTAATTCTGGATACATAGATGTGGAATCTTTCAAATTTTTACTGTTTACTTCTTTATGCACATTCACATTTCCTAAAACCACAGCATCCTCTTTGTCATTTTCACCATCGCGAGTCATAACTTTCTCCTTACCTTTGTTTACAACAATTTTCCCCTTTCCTTTATTGTTAACTACTTTTGAGGTCTTATCAACCTCCACATCACCAACTACCACATTATCCCCTCGAACATTCTGACCGTCACTATTCGCAACATTCTTATAGTTGTCACCATCACCATGAGCATCATCTAAAACCACATTACCCTCTTTATCATACTGACCATCCCTCGAAAAATGTTTCCTCTTCTTCTTACCTAGTTTCCGACCCTCATTAAGAAAAGTATCATCAGCTACAGCTACATTATCCTGTTGACTATCGCAAGTCACAACTGTCCCCATCCCTTTACTTTTAACTACTTTGAACGACTTACCAACCTCAACATCGTCACTAACCACATTAACCCCCTGAACATTCTGACTATCACTATTCATATCATTATCACCAGATACAACATTGTCACTATCAAGACTCACAATTGTATGTTGTCCCCAGCACTTAATTAATTTGGAAAGCTCAAGTAATTTCGCATGATGGGGTTTGGAGATATCATACTCAGAGTTAACATACCTATTCTTCATCCTCCAAAGCTTATCAGTAAGTTGTCTTCTCTGAACATCAAAAGAAAGAAATGGCTTAACAAAATCAAGAAACTTACCCATATCATCGTAAGGGTTGGCTTGTTTAAGCATCTCATAATCATTTATAGCCTTTAAAAGTGAAATATCATCCTCTTCACTAAACACCAATTTTCTTCTTGGCTGCGATATTGAAGACATGGGTAAAACAAATAAGGGTGTGGCTACAAAAGGGGTGTGTTTATATATATTTTGTGTGTATGTATAGTGATTTGAAATAATACAGGAAAGTGTGTCTTTTCAACAACTCCAGAACTTTACCACTTCCCAAGTACCCAGTTTTGCCACTTCTTGTTCTCTCTATTATAATGGGGTGTTTGGGAACTTATTGAATATGTTAACTTATTTTTAAGTTAAAAGTTAAGAAACCTAATTTTTTAATATATTTTTTAATTTATTTTTGCAATTTATTGAATTTCAAACATAAATTAAATATTTGTATAAAAAAAATTAAGGTGAGTCAAACAAGCCAAATGTTTTCATTAAAAAAGTAAAGTTTCTTCTATGTTTGCTGTTACATGACCACTGACCATACTAGGAAGAGAAAAAAAACGGGTAAAGATCGGATGTAGAGCTGTAATTCGGATCGAATCGGGCGAGTTTGAGTCGGATAGTTATTCGAGCCAAGTTTTTTTTTACGAGAGTCGGCTCGTTTAACTAAACGAGCCTAATTTTCTGCCCGAACTCGGCTTGTTTAACTAAACGAGTCGAGAGTCGAGCCGGCTCGTTAGCTAAACGAACATATTTAAACGAATTGAGCGAGTCGAAATAACAATTAAACGAGCCTAATTTTCTACCCGAACTCGGCTCGTTTAATTTCACGAGCCGAGCTGAGCCGACTCGTTTATTGAAACGAGCCGTAACCTCTACCCGAACTCGGCTCGTTAAACTAAACGAGCAGAGTCGAGCCAGCTTAAACGAGTTCGAGCCGGGTGAGCTCACGAGCTTCCCGACTCATATTGCAGCTCTAATCGGGTGGGTCGGAATTTATAATATTTATTTATTACGATCAACTAGCAATATTGTTCGTGATTCGCACATGGAATGGTATTTGTTTTGTTGATTTTATAATTTATTTGTGATTTCTTAATGCTATACATATATGACGTTATTCATTTCGGAATAATTTTTTTGTAAAATCGTATTACGGTCATGTTATTGTTCTCTCTACTATTGTAACCAACAATATCACATGTACGTGCATGCGATAGTAATGTTGAGCTCGTACTCTAAAGTAACGTTTAGCACGTATTTGATTTAAAAACAAACCAAACTTAATATTCTAAAATTTAAACCAAATATTCTTGGTACTTGGACCAAAAATTCATAACAAATAAATAATGAAAAATCCATGATAATCAAAATATTGAAACAATAGAAGCAATCCAAGTATCAATAACCAACTCCAAATAACAAATATGTCGACCATGCTCTCAAGGCTTTAAAATCATCAAAGTAGCTCCAAAGATTCATTTGATTCATTTCTCCTATCAACAATAACAATTCATAAGTTTGTAGATTTACTTGGTTGAATATCTAAGAACTGAAAATAAAATGGCAGAATTTGTAGAGAAATAATGTTAAAACCATTTTAATCTTCTTTCTAGTAGATTTTGCTGAATCTAGAGTACTTTCTGTTAGAAAATGGAAAGTTTGAGGCATATTTATAATATGTTCTTGATGTCATTTCCGGAAACTAACAAGTGAAGGTTGTTCCTTGTAATGAGAACTTAAACTTTCATGTTTGGATCTAAGACATTTTCTTAGTGCAATCCATGGATAAATTGAGTTGAAGTTGCTTATTTGAAATGGGTTATGTGGGTTATTTAGTTGAAATAACTTGAGTCCCACATAGAATTGGTAATGAAAGGTTGGTGGCTTTATATAGCTCCATGTGCAAGTGATAAGTGGAGTTTATATCCACTTGGAGCATTCTAAATCGGCTTAAATTGATTGTCTTGGGCTCAAGTTTGTTGTAGTTTTGATGTGTTTTATTTAGTTGTGCAGATTTACAAGGATGTTGATTATGGTGGATGTTTTTGTCGTTTTTGGAGAATAAATTAATTAAAATTCGGATTTCTGAGACGGTTCGCAGTCTACACTGTTTTGGACATATCTGGAGTTCTAGAAGTCCGTTTTCAGCGATCTTACTGCCCACGCGAAGCCTGGGAGATTTTCTACAACTTGGGATAGGATTCCCACGAGCAAATTGCGCCAGGTAGGAGAAATTTTCGCGAAGAACAGACTGTTGGGCGCAAGTTGCCCCTGAAAAATTACAGTTTTTACTATTTTGGCCATATCTTGAGTTCTACAACTCCGTTTGAGGCCCGTAAGCTGTCCACGCGAAGATAACGAGATTCTCTATCATTCTAAGGTGGTCCAGAGGTCCAATTACGTTTGGAACGTTCCAGAATATCTGAAGAAAAGTCAGCTACGAATTTCCCTTTAAATCAGAATCAGTTTAGGAAACGTATTTTGCAGAAATTCTATTATAATTCTGTTTTGGTATTTTCTTGCTGGGCAAGACTACTAGAGCCTATATAAACACATCCAACCCTTGTAAATTGTATCATTAGTATCATTAGGATCATCATTAGGAGTAGAACCATTACATATCAATTACTTAGATTTATTTGTAATTTGTTTTTATCATGGTTTCACTTGATCCCATGATGACGAGAGGTTCGATTATGAACTAATCATTGTCATGGGATTCTAACGGATTTATTTATGGAGCTTTAGTATCTTGATTGCTTTAAAGATCTGTGTGTGATGTATATCTGATATCCTCGTATGGTTATGCTTAATTGATAGATGCGTCATGAACATCTAATTTGTTAATCTTTTGTGAAGTGAAAGTGGATCTTGAGATTTAGAACTTGCTATGCTAGCATAGGTTCATAATTGTTTATCAATATGATTCGTGGTGTGAGATGAGAATACTTATACTGCCCTGTGTGATCTTTATGGATAACTTGCTCTTCAACCGTTATGTTTTCAAATTCTATAGACATATAGGGTCTAAGCATAATTGGTGTCTATTCATCTTCTATCTCTTTTGTGGATGTATGGATAGTTTGGTATACGTATACTGAGAGGTAGCGTGTACTTGTTTCGTGTTGTCTGATCAGATATCATAACCATTGCATATAGTGATTAAAGGCGTCAGATCTAAGCGAAGTATTTAATGAAGTTAGGATTCCATGGTTTTTCTTGCAGACGTAATTAGATTTTAATTCTTGTTAGTTACTTAATTCTTAGTTTTGTTAATTTGTGTCTTAGTTAATTTAGTTTAATAAACCCAAAATTGTTATTGTCGTAGCAGTGCATAATAACCATACATTGTTGCATAGGCATATTTACTGAATAGAACCATAACTTGATCCCTGTGGGAACGAATTTGGACTTAACCTTATATATTACTTGTGACCACGTACGCTTGCGTGATTTAGTGCAAATAAGTTTTTGGCGCCGCTGCCGGGGATCATCGGTGTTTTATTTTTAGTTTATGTGCTTGTCAATAGTAGTCGATAGCGTTCACTG
Source organism: Kitagawia praeruptora (assembly GCA_037693485.1). Lineage (NCBI taxonomy): Eukaryota > Viridiplantae > Streptophyta > Magnoliopsida > Apiales > Apiaceae > Kitagawia > Kitagawia praeruptora. The sequence continues at coordinate 115,294,147 of CM075348.1, read as the reverse complement.
ACTCGGATTTGTTTTTCTTATCTATCTTGTTTAGTTTGTTGTGTTTCAGGTACTTGAGTGTGTGAAGATGGAAGGTGACGAGTTGCCATGGTGGGCATATTCGAGTACATCCATGCCTTATCAATGTGAGCGGTGTTTTGGCGTTCATGATCCCTCACAATATTGTTACTACGGAGGAGTTGATCCATATGTCACTTATGAGGAACAACCATATTTTCAATACCATCCTCAACAGTACCAGCAAGATGTTCCAGATATGTCATATTTCTATGGAAGTGAAGATTTTCAACATCAGCAACCTACTCCTACTTTTCAGTCAGATGAGGTTGATGCTATGGAGGAGATTAGGATGCTTCTAAAGAGTACTGAGGAGTCTATCAATTCAATGGGGACACTAGCTGCTCAAATTTTGAGAGCCTTGGAACAAGAGAATCAACAATTCATGCTAGAGGCAACACCAGAGGATAATGATGACTTGGAGCGAGGTACTGCATGCTTAATTGAGGAAGACAAATTCCAAGAGGAGGAGAGTGTTCACAAGCCATGTGAGGAATTTGATCATGTTAGGATGGTGGAAGATTTGGAAAGGGCACTATTTGGGACAGACACTGTTGAGCTGCACAAATTTCAAAAATTGGTATGTGCGTACCAAGAGGTTGAAGAACATGGGAAAGATGCAGGTCTTCTACTTGTCTCAGAGTTTAAAGATGGAGGTAGCGCATTAGAGCCAATGGAGGAAGTTCTCTTTGAGGAACCAAAGGCTTTAGGAACTTACATTTACCCTCCTCCATTATATTCAAGCGAAGCCCGTGTGTTGTTCTACAAATTGTCAGATTTTGGGTCAACAGATGAAGGCATTGTAATAGGACAGAGTTGTTACACGAATAGGCAAAGCGAGGAGAATGAGCAAAAAGTGTGCCGCCGTGATGACGATGAAGTCTCGCGAAAAGAGGACCAGGCGAACTATTATCATCCTTAATGGAGACTTGGAAGTAACGTCAAGCAATTGACGTTAAAGAAGCGCTTGGTGGGAGGCAACCCACGCTTTTCGGCAATTTTATTTAGGTATGTTTTCTACTATCCCTTGTATTACTTTCATTCAATGAGGAAATTGAATATTTTAAGTTTGGGGGTGGTTTAAGGGATAAGTAGTGTATATATATGTGATTGTTAGTCATTGTGTTCATGTAGGATTTCATGCTTTGCATATTAGTAGTAGTAAATTATGCATTTATGTTCGTGTTATCTACATTTGTTTCATATAGGACATTCTGTTTTTATGTTCGTATATCATGTGAGTTCATAGTAGTTTGCATTTGCACCCATGCTTGATAGGAATTTTGTGTTGTTGACGCTTTTGATTGAGAAGTGATATGCTTTGTTCTTGTGCACACATATACACTAGTAAGTTGAAGCTAGTAGACTTATTGAATGTTGTAAGTGATTAGAAGGACATGAATATGTGCAAGATGATTTAGTTTGCATGCTCTGAATACAAGTTGGTGCGTTAGAGAGATTTTTTTTTGCTTGGGATTGAGTATGTTTTTTCCTGCCAAGTGAGTTTTTGAGCCTTATTGCATATTTGTTGCAATTTATTCGTTTGCTTGAGTGTCCACGGATTGTTTGCATTGCTAGCAGTTGTTTGAGGTCTTTCTTGAAATGCATGACATTATTTGACGATTAAAATGATAAAGGCATTTAGGAATAACCATATATTTTCCCATATTACCACACCATGTTTACATGATCAATTAGTTAACCCGTTGAGCTTAATCCAATTTTTTCGGTGACATACCACATTACTTGCCTAGACCTTTTTCTTGTATTGGCCTTACATTAATTTGAACCCACATTGTCAAAGGCTAGTAGAGTGCTTAAGGGAGTAATAAGGTGTGCAAGGAGGGGTTTTTTGTTGGTCTTACTTTTGGGGGAAATATTGAAAATTTTTGTTTACTTGATAGTCGGCATTTGTAATAAAATTTTGGGATCATTGTTATTGTTTATTATTGTTTTATTTAGCTGTCGAAAAAAAAAGAAAAAAAAAAGAAAAAGAAAAGAAAAAGAAAAGAAAAAAAAGGAAAAAATATTATGAGAGCATGTTTGTGTTTGTTACGATCCTATTTCAGTCGACTAGTCGAGTGTTGGTTTTAGTAAAAATTACGTGGGGGGGGGGAAATAGGGTGTTGTGTATGATTTATTATGGTACTTACTAGCTTTTGACACTTCACCTGTTTTGGCTTATTTGACATACCTTGTCCCTAGCCTCGTTACAACCCAATTAAAGACCTTTTGATTATCGTCATTGATGTATGTTGTGTTAAGAGTTAGATTGATACCAAATGTCAAGCATGCTTATGATTTTGTTGGAATTGAGTGCTACACTTACCCTTGTTCTTGAGTGAAAATTCTTTTGTGAGTGGATTGTGAGTGTTTGCTTGTTTTTGCGTATGAGATCCCGAGTTTTGTCTCAAAGATGTACTCTTGTAGGCTTAGCATGGTTACTAACTTATTCTTACATTTGACATGGGCTTGTGAGAACTTATGCATGTTCATTGAGTAGACTATGTGAATACTTGCACTTTCGACACCAAGACATTGCGTATTTACTTTGATTCTTAAGTTGATATGGCATGAGAGGATTTGAAGGTATGGTAGGATATTAGTACTAGATTATTTGCATTTTCATTTAGTTGCATTCATGCATTGCATTGCATTGGATTTTGTGGGTACATTCGCTATAGGCCCTCACGAGACCTTACTCGTCCACTAGGGCTGCCTAGGGGTTTAAAGGACTTGTTGCATATGCCAAATGCAACCGTGATCACCTACGGAAGTGGTACTAGTTAGTTAGTTAGTTGTAATTGTTTATGCTTGAGGACAAGCATCGGTTTAAGTTTTGGGGTGTGATAAGTGGAGTTTGTATCCACTTGGAGCATTCTAAATCGGCTTAAATTGATTGTCTTGGGCTCAAGTTTGTTATAGTTTTGATGTGTTTTATTTAGTTGTGCAGATTTACAAGGATGTTGATTATGGTGGATGTTTTTGTCGTTTTTGGAGAATAAATTAATTAAAATTCGGATTTCTGAGACGGTTGCGCAGTCTACACTGTTTTGGACATATTTGGAGTTCTAGAAGTCCGTTTTCAGCGATCTTACTGCCCACGCGAAACCTGGGAGATTTTATACAACTTGGGATAGGATTCCCACGAGCAAATTGCGCCGGTTAGGAGCAATTTGCGCGAAGAACAGACTGTTGGGCGCAAGTTGCCCCTGAAAAAATACAGTTTTTACTATTTTGGCCATATCTTGAGTTCTACAACTCCGTTTGAGGCCCGTAAGCTATCCACGCGAAGATAACGAGATTCTCTATCATTCTAAGGTGGTCCAGAGGTCCAATTACGTTTGGAACGTTCCAGAATATCTGAAGAAAAGTCAGCTACGAATTTCCCTTTAAATCAGAATCAGTTTAGGAAACGTATTTTGCAGAAATTCTATTATAATTCTGTTTTGGTATTTTCTTGCTGGACAAGACTTCTAGAGCCTATATAAACACATCCAACCCTTGTAAATTGTATCATTAGTATCATTAGGATCATCGTTAGGAGTAGAACCATTACATATCAATTACTTAGATTTATTTGTACTTTGTTTTTATCATGGTTTCACTTGATCCCATGATGACGAGAGGTTCGATTATGAACTAATCGTTGGTTGTCATGGGATTCTAACGGATTTATTTATGGAGCTTTAGTATCTTGATTGCTTTAAAGATCTGTGTGTGATGTATATCTGATATCCTCGTATGGTTATGCTTAATTGATAGATGCGTCATGAACATCTAATTTGTTAATCTCTTGTGAAGTGAAAGTGGATCTTGAGATTTAGAACTTGCTATGCTAGCATAGGTTCATAATTGTTTATCAATATGATTCGTGGTGTGAGATGAGAATACTTATACTGCCCTGTGTGATCTTTATGGATAACTTGCTCTTCAACCGTTATGTTTTCAAATTCTATAGACATATAGGGTCTAAGCATAATTGGTGTCTATTCATCTTCTATCTCTTTTGTGGAGGTATGTATAGTTTGGTATACTTATACTGAGAGGTAGCGTGTACTTGTTTCGTGTTGTCTGATCAGATATCATAACCATTGCATATAGTGATTAAAGGCGTCAGATCTAAGCGAAGTATTTAATGAAGTTAGGATTCCATGGTTTTTCTTGCAGACGTAATTAGATTTTAATTCTTGTTAGTTAGTTAATTCTTAGTTTTGTTAATTTGTGTCTTAGTTAATTTAGTTTAATAAACCCAAAATTGTTATTGTCTTAGCAGTGCATAATAACCATACATTGTTGCATAGGCATATTTACTGAATAGAACCATAACTTGATCCCTGTGGGAATGAATTTGGACTTAACCTTATATATTACTTGTGACCACGTACGCTTGCGTGATTTAGTGCAAACAAGTTTTTGTGGTGTGGCTACTGGGATACAATCATATTGATAAACAATTATGAACCTATGCTAGCATAGCAAGTTCTAAATCTCAAGATCCACTTTCACTTCACAAGAGATTAACAAATTAGATGTTCATGACGCATCTATCAATTAAGCATAACCATACGAGGATATCAGATATACATCACACACAGATCTTTAAAGCAATCAAGATACTAAAGCTCCATAAATAAATCCGTTAGAATTCCATGACAACGATTAGTTCATAATCGAACCTCTCGTCATCATGGGATCAAGTGAAACCATGATAAAAACAAAGTACAAATAAATCTAAGTAATTGATATGTAATGGTTCTACTCCTAATGATGATCCTAATGATACTAATGATACAATTTACAAGGGTTGGATGTGTTTATATAGGCTCTAGAAGTCTTGCCCAGCAAGAAAATACCAAAACAGAATTATAATAGAATTTCTGCAAAATACGTTTCCTAAACTGATTCTGATTTAAAGGGAAATTCGTAGCTGACTTTTCTTCAGATATTCTGGAACGTTCCAAACGTAATTGGACCTCTGGACCACCTTAGAATGATAGAGAATCTCGTTATATTCGCGTGGACAGCTTACGGGCCTCAAACGGAGTTGTAGAACTCAAGATATGGCCAAAATAGTAAAAACTGTAATTTTTCAGGGGCAACTTGCGCCCAACAGTCTGTTCTTCGCGAAAATTGCTCCTACCCGGCGCAATTTGCTCATGGGAATCCTATCCCAAGTTGTAGAAAATCTCCCAGGCTTCGCGTGGGCAGTAAGATCGCTGAAAACGGACTTCTAGAACTCCAGATATGTCCAAAACAGTGTAGACTGCGCAACCGTCTCAGAAATCCGAATTTTAATTAATTTATTCTCCAAAAACGACAAAAACATCCACCATAATCAACATCCTTGTAAATCTGCACAACTAAATAAAACACATCAAAACTACAACAAACTTGAGCCCAAGACAATCAATTTAAGCCGATTTAGAATGCTCCAAGTGGATATAAACTCCACTTATCAGCAAGTGTAGTGCACAACTACTAAGGCATGTGGGTGTGCATGGATGTAGAGTGGGCCTCGCGCACACACACACGCGCACCGCCGCCGCCCGCCTCGCCACGACACGACACGACTCGGGTCGGGTCGGGTCGAAGGGTGATTTAGGCGAATGTCTCGGTGTCTCGCGTACGCGAGGCGACCTGGGTTTGTGCCGGGCCAACAGGTTTTGCTTTACAATTCTCGTCTCAAACTTTTTCCGCGTAAGCTCAAGTCAAAATGGTCGGGTCCATTTACAGTCAAGTCGGTGTTTCCACATGGAGCGGTGGAGATATATAGGGGTTCTATTGATGAGGTTTTTAAAGTGAATGGACAGAGACTCAAGCCGTATTATGGAGGTTTGGTGAACCGCGAGAAAGTTGCCGCGGTTTTATCTTGTTCGTAATTTTCTGGAAGAATGTCAAGCTAATGACATTAAAAGAGGACTTTTTGGGAGGCAACCCAAATTTGGTTGTATATTTTATTAGGGGTTCATTGTTTTTTGCAAAAAAAAATAAAAACAAAAATAGTCAGAATTTCAGCATGCGCCAGCGCCTGATGCGTCAGCCGCGCGCAGGAGCGCCACAGTGACGCAGAAGCAAGCCGCGCCTCAGGCGTCCGATCCATGCACCAGCGCGCATCACCGATCCGCGCAACAGCGCCCATTCCGCGCTTCAAGCGCCAGGACCTCCTGCATAAACCGAAAATTTTTGTTTAAAACTTATACTCTCCATCTCTTTTCCCTTTTTATTCTCTATTCAACTCCAAATTCAATCTCAAATCAAAACCCTAATATCCCTAAATTCTATCCTACATCTAATACAAATCCCAATTCCTTTTCCATCTCTAAATTACATACACCATTACCTATATATACACCCACCATACCTATACATACACAAACCCTTCTATATAACCCAAAATTTCTCAACTTTCATCCATTCAAAGTGCCAAAGGGGAATTAAATTCGAAGTTTTTGGGGATTCATCTAGCAAGTTCACCTCTTTGATTCAATTGGGTAATATTCTATCTCATCTTTTATTTGAATTTGTGAATTTGGCAAGCTAGGGTTCTTGGTGTGTAATTTGAGGGATCTTTGTTTGGTGAATTGTTTGGAGATTGTTGATATTTGCTTGATAATTGTTGATTATGGCACCTAAGAGGCCACGATTAGCGGGTAGTGGTAGTAGTGCTCCTCCCTCTTTGGATGAGAATGATGTTGTGGGAGATGGAGTGGAAATATTTGTGAATGAGAATGCCAAGGCGGAGTATGGTAGGTTAGTTTCGAAGGGGGGGGGGTTATTCAGGAACGGAGGCTTGTGCCCCGTAAGTATGAGGAGATGGTGGCGATGATTAGTGAGCGGGGTTGGACGTTATATATTTTGTGAATTTGCTAATGATGCCGCGTTGGATGTGGTTAGGGAGTTTTATGCTAATGCTTCAATAGCAAGGAATAATTCCACGGTTGTTAGAGGTCGGAAGGTGGACTATTCGCCTCGTGCTATTCGTAATTTGATTAGGCAACCGCCTAAACCTAGAGATGCTACGGATTGGGGACAAAAGTCTAGGGATGATGTTGATCTTGATGCACTCATTAGTGAGCTATGTGTTCCGGGAACGGAGTGGAAATGTAGGTTAGGTACATAGATAAAGTGTACTTTCCCGGCTTCATCATTGTCTAGTTTTGCAAAGGCATGGTTCTTTTTCATAAGTTCTAATATCATTCCGTCAAACCATGTTTCCGATGTTACTGTTGATAGAGCTATTTTTCTATGGGGTATTCTCAAAGGTGAGTATGTTGACCTTGGGTACCTTATTAATCAAAATATTCTTCGGTTTTTGGGAAGCAATTCGTCGGCTAGTATTCCTTATGCTTCTATCATCGCGTACTTGTGTGATGCATCGAAAGTCAAATGGTATAAAGGTGAGCCGGTGCATAAACCTATGGCTTCTATTAAGGATGCTACTATTGACCGGTTGAGGTTGAAGGAGTGGTCGGGCGGCATTCCTCATCCTCGGGATCTAGGCTTTGTTGTGGATGATGCTAGTGGTCAGGGAGCGGGCACTCCGCCACATGTTCCAAGGGCACCGGGAGAGGCTATGGCAGGTACTTCACAGCATACGGTGGATATGTCCGTTTTTTAATCTTATTTTCGTCGAATGACTAGGCGGATGGATGCTATGCATGTTAGCAGTCGCCAGTATTCTGAGGACATGGGCATAGCCTTGGAGGCAAAGTTTCAGTCACCTAGTACTCCTGTTCAGTGGCCTATATTTGGAGCTCGGACTCCGTACCCTCCGCCTGATTCATCTGACGAGGATGACGAAGGTGACGACAGCGAGGATGAGTAGGTATGTTCTGCTATCCCTTGTATTTACTTCCATTCAATGCGGACATTGAATTTTTCAAGTTTGGGGGTGATTTGAGGGATTAGTAGATGTTGTTGTATTGTTTGTTCATGTAGGATTTCATGCCTTGCATATTAGTATTAGTAAATAATGCAATTATGTTCGTGTTATCTACGTTTGTTTCATATAGGACATTCTGTTTTTATTTTCGTATATCATGTGAGTTCATAATAGTTTGCATTTGCACCCATGCTTGATAGGAATTTTGTGTTGTTGACGCTTTTGATTGAGAAGTGATATGCTTTGTTCTTGTGCACACACATACACTAGTAAGTTGAAACTAGTAGACTTATTGAATGTTGTAAGTGATTAGAAGGACATGAATATGTGCAAGATGATTTAGTTTGCATGCTTTGAATACAAGTCGGTGCGTTAGAGAGATTTTTGCTTGGGATTGAGTATGTTTTTACACCAAGTGAGCTTTTGAGCCTTATTGCATACTATTGCAATTTATTCGTTTGCTTGAGTGTCCACGGATTGTTTGCATTGCTAGCAGTTGTTTGAGGTCTTTCTTGAAACGCATGACATTATTTGACGATTAAAATGATAAAGGCATTTAGGAATAACCACATATTTTCCCATATTACCACACCATGTTTACATAATCAATTAGTTAACCCGTTGAGCTTAATCCTATTTTTTCGGTGACACACCACATTACTTGCCTAGACCTTTTCTTGTATTGGCCGTACATTAATTTGAATCCACATTGTCAAAGGCTAGTAGAGTGCTTAAGGGAGTAATAAGGTGTGCAAGGAGGGGTTTTTTGTTGGTCTTACTTTTGGGGTAAATATTGAAAATTGGGTTTGTTTATTTGATAGTCGGCATGTGTAATAAATTCATGGGATCATTGTTATTTGTTATATTATTGTTTTATCTAGCTCTCAAAAAAAAAAAAAGAAAAAAAAAAGAAAAAAAAAGAAAAAAAAAGAAAAAAAAAAGAAAAAAATATATATATATTATGAGAGCATGTTTGTTTTTATTATGATCCCACTTTAGTCGACTATTCGAGTGTTTTTGTTGAATAAATTATGGGGGGGGGGGAAATTAGGTGGTTGTGTATGATTTATTATAAGTTCTTACTAGCTTTTCACACTTCACCTATTTAGGCTTATTTGACATACCTTGTCCCTAGCCCCATTACAACCCAAAATAAAGACCTTTTGATTATTGCCATTAATGTATGTTGTGTTAAGAGATAGATTGATACCAAATGTCAAGCATGCTTATGATTTTGTTGGAATTGAGTGATACACTTACCCTTGTTCTTGAGTGAATATTCTTTTGTGAGTGGATTGTGAGTGTTTACTTGTTTTTGCGTATGAGATCCCGAGTTTTGTCTCAAAGATGTACTCTTGTAGGCTTAGCATGTTTACTAACTTATGCTTACATTTGACATGGGCTTTTGAGAACTTATGCATCTTCATTGAGTACACTATGTGAATACTTGCACTTTCGACACCAAGACATTGCGTATTTACTTTGATCCTTAAGTTGATATGACATGAGAGGATTTGAAGGTGTGGTAGGATATTAATTGCATTTTCATATTAGTTGCATTCATGCATTGCATTGCATTGGATTTTGTGGGTACATTCGCTATAGGCCCTCACGAGACCTTACTCGTCCACTAGGGCTGCCTAGGGGTTTAAAGGGCTTGTTGCATATGCCAAATGCAACCGTGATCACCTACGGAAGTGGTACTAGTTAGTTAGTTAGTTGTAATTGTTTATGCTTGAGGACAAGCATCGGTTTAAGTTTGGGGGTGTGATAAGTGGATTTTATATCTACTTGGAACATTCTAATTCGGCTTAAATTGATTGCTTTGGCCTCAAGTTTGTGGTAGTTTTGATGTGTTTTGTGTAATTGTGCAGGGTTAAAGAAATATCGATTAAAGGTGTAGTTTCCGTCGTTTTTGGTGCGTTTTGTGGAGTTCATTGATGATATGGAATGAAGAATGGTGGCTAATATCAACTCCTAAGAAGTATTCAAGTCATTAAGAATGAAAGACGGAAGCTCATGCAAAAGGAACGGGAAGAAAAGGCGAAAAAAGCAAAGAAAAATCAGTTTTCGCAGAACGGTACCAAGCCGGGAGCTCCCAGCCGTGTTTATGCAGATTGCACCGGCGCTTCAGGCGCCCAAACGGCGCTCCTGCGCTACGGAGGTGCGGGTGAAAAATCAGCCAGAATTTCTGATTTTGTTTTGGCCATATCTTGAGTTCTAGAAGTCCGTTTTGGATGATCTTACTGTCCACGCGAAGATAACGAGATTCTCTATCATTCTAAAGTGATCCAGAAGCCCAATTACAGCTGGAACGTTCCAGAATTACTGAAGAAAAGACAGCTGCGAATTTTCCTTTAAAACAGAATCAGTTTAGGAAACGTACTTCTATTATAATTCTGATTTGGTATTTCTTGCTGGGAAAGATGTCTAGAGCCTATAAAAACACATCCAACCCTTGTAAATTGGATTTTTATCATCATTACCTACAATTACATATCATAGTTTTGTTTTTGCAAGAGAGAAAAGGAGAGAAGGATTCAAGCTCGGTAACAAGCAAGGATCTAGATCATCTTCATCTTTTGTATACGTTGAATCATAGATTTGTTTTCTCAAACTCTTAGACTTAATAATATCTTTCATTATTTTCTTTCATATCTTGTGTAATAACATGTTTTCATCAAATCCCATGACGATGAACGGTTCAATTATGGGCTAATCGTTGTCATGGGATCCTAGTGGATTTATCTATGTAGCTTAGTAGTTTGCATGCCTTAGAGATTTACGTGTGGTGAATTCTTGATATCCTTGTATGGTTGTGCTTCATGAATTTAGGTGCGTCGCGAACATCTAATTTGTTAATCTCTTGCGAAACGAGAGTGGATCTTGAGATTTAGAACTTGCCATGCTAGCATAGGATAGGTTGATGTTTTAACATCATGATTTGTGGCATGAATAGAGATATTATGCTGCCCTATGTGATCTATGTGGATGACTTGTGCTTAAACCTCTATGTTTTCAAATTCTATAGAGATATAGGGTCTAAACATAATAGGTGTCTACTCGTCTTCTATCACTTTTGTGAATGCATGCGTAGTTTGGTACTAGTATACCGAGAGGTAGATTTTACTTGTTTCGTGTTATCCGATCAGATATCAAATCCCACATGCGTATTGATTAAAGGCATCAACTCTAAGTGAAGTATTTAATGAAGTTAGGATCCCATATGTTTATTCTCATATAAGTAATTCGATTTTAATTCTTGTCAATTAGTTAATTCCTAGATTTATAATTTACATCTTAGTATAATTTAGATAATCAAACCCAAACTTGTTACTTTTCTTAGCAGTGAATTAAAACCATACATTGTTGCATAGGCATATTTACTGACTGAAACTTAACCAGATCTCTGCGGAACGAACTTAATTATATTACTTGTGACTACGTGTGCTTGCGTAATTTTGGCACAACAAGTTTTTGAGAATTCTCTTGATTTCATGATTAGAAACCTCCGCTTAACCGTTAGTTTGGGGATGATAGGCCGTGGCAACACGATGCGTCACATTATACCTAGCCATCATAGCAGTAAATTGACGATTGCAAAAGTGTGTCCCCTCATCACTTATTATAGCTCTTGGAGTTCCAAAACGCGTGAAAATTTGCTTGTGAAGGAAGTTCAGCACCACCTTAGCATCATTGGTCGGTAAAGCCTTCACCTCGACCCATTTAGAAACGTAGTCCACCGCCAATAGAATGTACTGATTATTGCAAGAAGAAACAAACGGACCCATGAAATCAATTCCCCACACATCAAAGATCTCGACTTCAAGAATAGTATTAAGAGGCATCTCGTTCCTCCTAGAGATATTTCCAACCCTTTGACATCGATCACAACTCATTACGAACCTATGAGCATCTTTAAACAGAGTCGACCAATAAAATCCCGCTTGAAGTACTTTTTGAGCTGTTTTATCACCACCATAATGGCCTCCATATGTGGTAGAATGACAATCATGCAAAAGGGCTTCCGTTTCACTGTAAGGAATGCACCTTCTTAAAATCTGATCCACACCAATCTTGAACAAGAATGGCTCGTCCCATTGGTACCACTTCACATCATGTAGAAACTTCTTCTTTTGAGCATAAGAAAAGTCCGGAGGGATGACATTACTAACAAGATAGTTCATAAAATCTACAAACCATGGCTCTTCACCTTGCACCCCAAAAAGTTGCTCATCTGGAAAAGATTCATTAATAAGAGATTTGCCATGTGAATCCTTACCGTGGTCCTCCAAACGTGATAGATGATCAGCTACTTGATTTTCCGTGCCCTTCCTATCCTTGATTTCCACATCAAACTCTTGCAATAAAAGAACCCAACGAATCAATCTAGGCTTTGAATCCTTTTTCGACATGAGATATCGAATAGCAGCATGATCCGTATAAACAATCACCTTCGTACCAAGCAAATAAGATCTGAATTTCTCGAAAGCATAGACAACTGCTAGTAGCTCCTTCTCTGTAGTGGTGTAGTTAAGTTGTGCATCATTAAGGGTTTTACTAGCATAGTAAACCACATGAAAAATTTTATCCTTCCTTTGCCCAAGAACAGCTCCAACCGCATAGTCACTAGCATCACACATTAGCTCGAACGGTTTCTCCCAATTAGGTGCGGTAATGATAGGTGTAGTAGTCAACTTCTTCTTCAAAAGCTCAAAAGCCGCAAGACACTCATCATCAAACTTGAAAGGAACATCCTTCTCCAACAAATTGCACAAAGGTTTAGAGATTTTTGAGAAGTCTTGAATGAATCGCCTATAGAATCCCGCATGTCCAAGAAAACTACGAATTCCCTTAACGGAGATAGGTGGAGGAAGATTCTCGATTGTCTCCACCTTAGCCCTATCCACTTCAAGCTCTCTTCCAGATACCTTGTGCCCAAGAATAATTCCTTCTTGCACCATGAAGTGACACTTTTCCAAATTAAGCACCAAATTCGTTTCCACACACCTCTTCAAAACCAAGCCAAGATTGTGCAAGCACTCATCATAAGACGTACCAAAAACTGAGAAATCATCCATAAAAACTTCCACATTCGAGCCAATCATGTCTGAGAAAATAGCCATCATGCACCTTTGAAAAGTGGCTGGAGCACCACATAGTCCGAAAGAAACACGTCGGAAAGCAAAAGTACCAAAAGGACATGTGAATGTGGTCTTCTCCTGATCTTCCGGGGCAATACAAATCTGATTGTAACCTGAATAACCATCAAGGAGGCAATAGTACTCGTGTCCCGCCAACCTGTCTAACATCTGATCAATGAATGGCAGAGGAAAATGATCTTTTCTCGTGGCTTTGTTGAGCTTCCTATAATCCATGCAAACTCTTCATCCCGTGACTGTTCGAGTAGGAATGAGCTCATTCTTATCATTAGCAACAACTGTCATGCCTCCCTTCTTTGGCACACATTGAACCGGGCTCACCCGAGAACTGTCTGAGATAGGATATATAATACCCGCATCAAGCCACTTTAGAATTTCCTTCTTCACCACCTCTTTCATAATCGGATTAAGTCTCCGCTGATGCTCAATAGTAGGCTTAGCTCCCTCCTCTAGCAGAATTTTGTGCATGCAATAAGAAGGGCTGATTCCCTTGATATCTGCTATAGTCTAACCAATGGCTGATTTGAACTCTCTCAGAATTCGCAAGAGCTTATCTTCCTCACTACCTGACAAGTTAGAAGCAATAATAACCGGTAATGTAGATTCATCACCAAGAAAAGCATACCTCAAGTGTTCGGGCAATGGTTTGAGTTCAAGTGTAGGAGCTTCCTCAATAGATGGTTTCAGCCGACCCTCAGAATTTTTCAGCTCTCCTAACCCCAAAGATTCAAATGGTAAGTCAAATTTCTTCTTCCATGGAGCTGAATTTAATTGTTGCAATTGCTCGGCTATTTCCTCATCTTCAAAATCAGAATCACCAACTAACACTCTTTCCAAAGAATCTGACTTAAGCAATTGCTCTATCTCTGTAGTCACCGCAGAATCAACCAAATCCACCATCAAACATTCTTCCTCATCCGTGGGAAATTTCATCGCATTGAACACATTAAAAGTAACATTTTGGTCTTGCACCCTTATGGTGAGCTCTCCTTTCTGCACATCAATCAAGGTACTACCCGTAGCTAAGAATGGCCTTCCCAAGATTATGGGAATCTTCTTATCTTCCTCGAAATCCAAGATAACAAAATCAGTAGGGAAGATGAGCTTATCAACTTTCACCAAGACATCCTCCACTATGCCTCTAGGATAAGTAATTGAACGATCGGCCAACAGTAATGAGATGTTAGTTGGCTTTGGATCCGGTAGACCAAGTTGCAAGAATACTGACAAGGGCATGAGATTGATGCTAGCTCCCAAGTCACACAAGCACTTCTCAAAGAATAGATTACCAATAGTGCATGGAATAGTAAAACTACCCGGATCCTTTAGCTTCGGCGGCAACTTCTGTTGCAGAACGGCACTACACTCTTCCGTTAAGGCAATGGTCTCTAATGCATCAAGCTTCAACTTATGAGAGAGAATGCCTTTCATGAACTTAGCATAGCTCGGCATCTGTTCAAGAGCTTCCGCAAAAGGAATGTTAATATGCAGCTTCTTGAACACCTCTAAGAACTTAGCAAACCTCGTATCCAAATTCTACTTCTGGAGTCTTCTAGGATATGGAGGATGAGGATAAATCTGAGTGTTGTTCGTAGACTTCTCCACAGAATTTTTAACAAGTTCCTTGCTCTTCTCTACTTCACCATCCAGCTCCTCAGCTATTAAGTCAGATTTCTCATTGACAGACACTGCAGATTTTTCAACTTACTGATTCTGCACTTCTTCATCTTCTTTAGCAGCCGATTCAGGATCTGATGTCACCTTTCCCGATCTCAAAGTCACTGCCTTGACCTGTTCTTTGCCATCCCTCCTACCTGGATTAGTCTCTATATCACTAGGAAGAGTTCCTTGAGGCCTACTAAGTAAGGCACTTGCAATCTGTCCTATCTGGGTTTCCAAGACTTTCTGGCCAACTTGTAGGTTCTTTACCGCTATCCACACATCATCTGATTTATCATTAGATGATTGCCCCATATGAGCCTGGAGCTGTTGCTGCTGAAATCCAGGAGGTTGATATGGTGCCCTTGGAGCATAAGGCTGTTGAAAGCCTTGATTGAATGGCTTCGCTTGCTGATAAGGTTGTTGTGCACTCTGATTGTTGCTCCAGTTAAAATTGGGATGATTCCTGTTGCTAGGATGATAAGTAGCTGGAACTGGTACATTAGATCTCTGGAAATTACTCACAAATTGTGCTGATTCAGAAGAGATAGCACACTGATTCGTCTCATGTACGCCCGCACATAGCTCACAAACACTAGCCACCTGCTGAACTCCATAATTTGCAAGAGAATCCACCTTCATAGTCAAAGCCTTCAACTGAGCTGCAATAGCTGAAGCTGTATCCACCTCAAACATACCTGCTACCTTGCCTTGAGAAAGCCTCTGGGTTGGATTCTGATATTCATTGGCAGCCATCGTCTCAATAAGTTCATAAGCTTCATCATAGCTCTTAGCCCATAGAGCTCCTCCTGATGCTGCATCGAGCATAGGTCTAGATTGTGCTCCCAACCCATTGTAGAAACTATTGATCACCATCCAGTCAGGCATGCCATGGTGTTGACACCTACGAAGCATCTCCTTGTATCGTTCCCAAGCCTCACACAGAGATTCTCCAGATTGCTGCTGAAATTGGGCTAGCTAATTCCTCAATGCTGTATTTTTTGCCATAGGGAAGAATTTAGTAAGAAACTTCTGAGCAAGATCCTCCCATGTAGTAATGGAACCAGGTGGTAGAGAGTGTAACCAGCCCTTAGCCTTATCCTTCAGAGAGAATGGGAAAAGTCTCAACTTGATAGCATCATCCGAAACACCATTAAACTTGAAAGTATCACAGATCTCGATAAAGTCCCGAATATACATGTTAGGATCCTCCGTAGGAGCACCCCCAAACTGAACCGAATTCTGTAGCATCTGAATAGTGCCCGGCTTGATCTCGAAGTTATTAGCCGTGATGGCTGGCCTGATGATACTAGACTGGATATCATTGATCTTCGGCTGAGAATACTCCTTCAAAGCCTTAGCTGCTGCTGCATCTGCCATTGCTATTGTAGTTTCAGCTTCCTCGTTCTTATTCTCTAAATTCTCTACAAGATCGTCTTTTGCCAGTTTTTGTAAACGAGCTTGCAAACGTGTTGGCATACAAACCTAAGTACCTGCAAACACCACGAAACAAACAAACTAAGTAAGAAATCCGAGTCAGTGAACGCTAACGACCACTATTGATAAGCACATAAACTAAAAATAAAACACCGATGATCCCCGGCAGCGGCGCCAAAAACTTGTTGTGCCAAAATTACGCAAGCGCATGTAGTCACAAGTAATATAATTAAGTTCGTTCCGCAGAGATCTGGTTAAGTTTCAGTCAGTAAATATGCCTATGCAACAATGTATGGTTTTAATTCACTGCTAAGAAAAGTAACAAGTTTGGGTTTGATTATCTAAATTATACTAAGATGTAAATTATAAATCTAGGAATTAACTAATTGACAAGAATTAAAATCGAATTACTTATATGAGAATAAACATGGGATCCTAACTTCATTAAATACTTCACTTAGAGTCGATGCCTTTAATCAATACACATGTGGGATTTGATATCTGATCGGATAACACGAAACAAGTAAAAGCTACCTCTCGGTATACTAGTACCAAACTACGCATGCATCCACAAAAGAGATAGAAGACGAGTAGACACCTATTATGTTTAGACCCTATATCTCTATAGAATTTGAAAACATAGAGGTTTAAGCACAAGTCATCCACATAGATCACATATGGCAGCATAATATCTCTATTCATGCCACAAATCATGATGTTAAAACATCAACCTATCCTATGCTAGCATGGCAAGTTCTAAATCTCAAGATCCACTCTCGTTTCGCAAGAGATTAACAAATTAGATGTTCGCGACGCACCTAAATTCATGAAGCACAACCATACAAGGATATCAAGAATTCACCACACGTAAATCTCTAAGGCATGCAAACTACTAAGCTACATAGATAAATCCACTAGGATCCCATGACAACGATTAGCCCATAATTGAACCGTTCATCGTCATGGGATTTGATGAAAACATGTTATTACACAAGATATGAAAGAAAACAATGAAAGATATTATTAAGTCTAAGAGTTTGAGAAAACAAATCTATGATTCAACGTATACAAAAGATGAAGATGATCTAGATCCTTGCTTGTCACCGAGCTTGAATCCTTCTCTCCTTTTCTCTCTTGCAAAAACTAAACTATGATATGTAATTGTATGTAATGATGATAAAAATCCAATTTACAAGGGTTGGATGTGTTTATATAGGCTCTAGACATCTTTCCCAGCAAGAAATACCAAATCAGAATTATAATAGAAGTACGTTTCCTAAACTGATTCTGTTTTAAAGGAAAATTCGCAGCTATCTTTTCTTCAGTAATTCTGGAACGTTCCAGCTGTAATTGGGCTTCTGAACCACTTTAGAATGATAGAGAATCTCGTTATCTTCGCGTGGACAGTAAGATCATCCAAAACGGACTTCTAGAACTCAAGATATGGCCAAAACAAAATCAGAAATTCTGGCTAATTTTTCATCCGCACCTCCGCAGTGCAGGAGCGCCGTTTGGGCGCCTGAAGTGCCGGTGCAATCTGCATAAACACGGCTGGGAGCTCCCGGCTTGGTCCCGTTCTGCGAAAACTAATTTTTCTTTGCTTTTTTCGCCTTTTCTTCCCGTTCCTTTTGCATGAGCTTCCGTCTTTCATTCTTAATGACTTGTATACTTCTTAGGAGTTGATATTAGCCACCATTCTTCATTCCATATCATCAATGAACTTGTTAACTCGAATAACTTGTAGAAGGGGGGGGGTTGAATACAAGTTATATAATCGTGTCTTGTTGGGTGGTGTCAACCCAAGTACCACATCGAGGAGATAAGAGATAATTCTCTTGTATATAGAGCAGCCGATTAACTCCATTAGTATGAGGCCTTTTGGGAGTGACCCAAAAACAAATCCGTGCGGGCTCGGCCCAAAGCGGACAATATCATACTATTGTGGAGTTATGGCTTGCTAGCGGCCCAACAAGTGGTATCAGAGCCCATGGTTCGGGTATTGGATCCTGGGGGTTATGGGTTGCAGGTGTTCGATGTGGGAGGTTTCCCTCAGTGGCGATTGGAGATTTGTTGGGTTCCTTGTGTCGAAAGTCTTCCTGAAAGGGTTCAGGCGGCGGGTTCTACGAGGTGAATCGTGGCGGGTTCTACGAGGTGAATCGTGGCGGTGCAAGATGTAGACAGATTAATCGCAGTGTAAGACCAAGGGTTATGTGGTTCTTGGTTTGAGGGGAGGATTGTTGGGTGGTGTCAACCCAAGTACCACATCGAGGAGAAAAGAGATAATTCTCTTGTATATAGAGCAGCAGATTAACTCCATTAGTATGAGGCCTTTTGGGAGTGACCCAAAAACAAATCCGTGCGGGCTCGGCCCAAAGCGGACAATATCATACTATTGTGGAGTTATGGCTTGCTAGCGGCCCAACAAGAAAATGTTGGCCAAGTGAAAGAGCCTTTTTCTTGTATATATTGATACGTTTCAGTTTTCTGTATACAATATTACAAGCCTTAAAACCTAGCTAATTCACTACCGTTTACATATCATATTAACTATGGGCCTAGTTTAAGAATTAACCCAAAAACACTTTTGGGCCAAAAATACCCGCTCCAAGTCGCCTCACCACGGGGAGCTTAATCCACACCGTGGTGCAAAAGTTCCTTCCCCTACCTCAATAAACAGGCCTTCTGCACCTCCAAATCCGATCTCCACCGTTCAGAATTTAGATACATGAGTAAGGAAGACGCTGTCCAAAATTCAGGACGATCCGACCGTTGGAACTCCGGGAAACGCAAAAACAAAACAGCTAATGCAACCAGAAAAATTTCTACGAATTTTTCACATTAGCACCAAAAACTAGCCCAACCTTTCAATCTCACAATTCTCCACCTCGTACATCATTTGATCAACCTCAAATTATGGACGAACACTGAGAATACCATGAAAGCCTTGATATGTAAACCCCAACCGACTGCGCCATATTACCATGACTGCCTACGTACCCTTAACCGGGATCAAGCCACCGTAGTTCACACCATGGGGTGAAATCTCCACCTCACCCCAACACCGCCCCGAAGGGCATTCAACACCGGATGATATTCAGCAAGTCCAAGCAATGTTGAAACTTGCTCCCTGTCACCACCTTGGTTAACATGTCTGCCGGATTTTCATTTGTGTGCACCTTCAATAGAGAAACATCACCATCCTCTATGACATCTCGCACAAAGTGATACCTGACATCTATATGTTTGGTACGCGCATGATGAACTTGATTCTTAGCCAAGTGAATCGCACTTTGACTATCACACCACAAGTTAACATGATCCTGCTCAATCCCCAAATCACTTAGAAAACCCCATAACCACAATGCTTCCTTCACTCCCTCTGCAATAGCCATGTACTCGGCCTCTGTAGTAGAAAGTGCCACTGTAGCTTGCAACATCGATCGCCAACTAACTGGAGCACCATGTATACTAAACACATAACCAGTAGTAGATCGTCGTTTGTCAAGATCACCTGCATAATCCGAGTCCACAAATCCGCTAACCTTACATGTATCACCACCAAAGCATAAACCTTTGTCCATAGTACCCTTTAAATACCGCAGTATCCATTTCACTCCTTGCCAATGTGCTTTCCCAGGATTCGCCATGAATCTACTGACCACACTAACTGCTTGTGAAATATCCGGACGTGTACACACCATTGCATACATCAAACTGCCAACTGCACTAGCATAAGGAATACGCTCCATATTTTTCTTCTCTGCCGCTATACTAGGAGATTGTTTATTGGAGAGCCTAAAGTGTGGAGCCAATGGAGTCACCACTGGTTTAGCACTTTGCATCCCGAACCTCGCAATAACCCGTTCAATGTAGCCTTTCTGACTTAAGAACAATTTATGGTTCAACCTCTCTCTCTGAATCTCCATTCCCAAAATTTTCTTAGCAGCACCCATGTCTTTCATCTCAAACTCCTCACTAAGTTGAGATTTCAACCTATCTATCTCCACCTTGCTTTTTGAAGCAATAAGCATGTCATCCACATACAATAATAGATAGATATATTCACCTCCACGAAGCTTTCGAATATAAACACAACAATCATACTTACTTCTGGAGTACCCATGCTTTCGCATGAAGGAGTCAAATCGCTTGTACCATTGCCGAGGAGACTGCTTTAGTCCATACAATGACTTCCTCAAACGACATACATGACGTTCCTTACCCTCAACCTTGTATCCCTCAGGTTGACGCATATAAATTTCCTCGTCTAAGTTTCCATGCAAGAAGGTTGTTTTTACATCAAGCTGTTCTAGCTCAAGATCACCATGAGCAACAATACTCAATAACGCCCGAATGGAAGTGTGCTTTACCACTGGAGAAAAAATCTCGTTATAGTCCACTCCCTCTTTCTGCGCATACCCTTTCGCTACTAACCTCGCCTTGTACCTTGTACCACCGAGTTCAGAAGGGTCTTCTTTCTTCTTGTACACCCACTTGCAACCAATAGCTTTTCTACCTGCAGGCAAAGGGACTAAATCCCAAGTTTGGTTCTTTTTAAGAGACTCCATCTCTTCTTCCATTGCTGCCAACCAACTCTCACTATTACTATTCTGAATAGCTTCTTTGAAGGAAATAGGCTCATCATCCTCCACCGAGAGTGCATACTCTACTGCATTAACATGGCCGTAGTGTTTCAAAGGCTTATCTGACCCAAGCTTTTGAACTTGTTTGTATGCCCGTTTTGGCCTAGCAGAAGCCAAACTTTCCTCGAACTGTTGTCGTTCGCGTGCCTGCACATTTTCTTGCTCAATAGTCTCATATTCAAACTCATCATCCTCATCATCATGAGTGTCTCCATGATCTTCCTGTTGAACATGACTAGAACCTGGATGACTTGCAGATTCTATCTCAACCACTTGAGACTTAGAAGTCTCAATGTCACCACCACTAGTCACCTTAGCTTTCGGAGAAGCTACCATAGTGTCCTCATCAAACGTAACATCCCTGCTGATTATAAACTTAGAATCATCAATAGACCAAAGACGATAACCTTTTGTACCTGTTGCATACCCCAAGAATATAGCCTTCTTGGCCTTCGCATCAAGTTTTCCCTCGTCAACATGGTAGTAGGCTGTGCACCCAAAAATTCTAAGTCTCCCATAATCTGCATGTTTTCCAGACCATACGTTATAAGGTACATCTCCATTTAGAGATGCATGAGGTGACCGGTTGACAATATAGCGAGCTGTATTAATTGACTCCGCCCACCATTCTTTACCCAAACCAGCATAGGATCGCATACACATTGATTTTTCCCGCAATGTGCGATTGAGCCTTTCCGCAACCCCATTCTGCTGTGGTGTTTTTCTGACTGTCCAGTGTCTAACAATGCCTTCCTGATCACAAAACTCCTTGAAAGCACCATCTGTATACTCTGTACCGTTATCAGATCGCAGTGTCTTCAACTTTTTACCAGTTCTGTTCTCAACCATTGTTTTCCACTTCTTGAATATGTTGAATACCTCATTCTTATGTTTCATGAAATACACCCAAACATACCTAGAATAATCATCAACAAAAGTGACAAAATACCTCGAGCCTCCCTTGGAAGTGACTGAAGCTGGACCCCAAACATCTGTATGCACATAGTCTAATATACCTCTGCTTCTATGTTTACTTGCCTTGAACTGAACCCGGTGTGCTTTACCATACACGCAATGCTCACAAAAATCCATGCAAGCCTTTTTCAAGTTCTTCAACAAACCCTCTTCACCAAGATAATTTAGACCTTTTTCCGACATATGCCCAAGCCGCCTATGCCATAACCTAGTGCATTCACATGGGTCTCCACCACTGCCAGTAGCTACAACTGCCACACTATCAGTCACCGTTGTGCCCAAAAGCGCATAAAGATTTCCTCGAGAAATACCTTTCATCACTACCAAAGAACCACGAACAACTTTCATCTCACCGTCTTGTGTAACAATTTTGCACCCACCAGAATCCAAAGCACCAATAGAAATAAGGTTTTTCTTCAATTCAGGGACATGTCTCACATCCGTCAACGTTCTTACCACTCCATCATGCATCCTAATCCTTATAGAACCAAGTCCTACCGTTTTACAAGCATGGTTGTTCCCCATCACTACGGTTCCACCTTCGACGCCTCTATAAGTTGTAAACCAATTACGATTCGGACACATATGGTAAGAGCAACCAGAATCGAGAATCCACCTGTTTGTGATTTCTCCTTCACATGTGACAGAATAACAATCATCACTGACCCCTTCCTCCGAAGCATAACCAACCTCTTGTTTCTCTTTCTCTTGTACTTTTCTGGTATCCTTGTTGTTCTTGTTCTTCTTCCATGCAACCCTTTTATTAGGACAATTTGCTTTATAATGTCCAGACTCACCACACTTGTAGCACTTTCTCTTCGCAGGAGGTCTAGAATTTGACTTAGACTTACCTCTCCTACCTTTTCCTCGATCATTGCCTCTACCCCTTACAAACAACCCTTGTGCCTGCTCATTATTACCACTAGTATCCATACTGCTAGTTGCAATCTTCCGAAGATCATCCGCTAGAAGTGAAGTTCTAGTATCATCCATCGTAAGAGTGTCACCCACAAGCATCAATGTTTGTACAAGGTTCTCATATGACTTCGGCAACGAAAGAAGTAACAGAAGTGCTTGATCTTCATCACCTACCTCCACATCAATATCCTTCAAATCTGATATGCACCTATCAAACTTGTTGATGTAGTCCCGGATAGATGACCCTTCCTCCATCTTGCAAGTATATAGTCTCGACTTCAAATAGATCCGATTAGTTAGAGTCTTCGTCATGAAGTTGGACTCCAACTTTATCCAAACAGACGCAGCCGTTTTCTCGCCATCAACCAAGAATGCAACATCTCTCTCGAGGCATAACATGATTGAAGCCCGTGCTTCGAGATCTAATTCTTCCCAGTCTTCATCCGACATATCCTTGCCCCCCTTTGCCTTACCCGACAAAGCTTTGTGTAACTTTTGCGAGATAAGCAAATTCTTCATCTGCATCCTCCAATAGGAAAAATCATTCTTCCCATTAAATTTCTCTATCTCGTACTTCCCAACTTTGACTACACCGCCTGTAGAAGCCATACCTAACTTGTTACACAACCAGTCTCTCTCAGGAATTTCACCAAACACCTTGTGTGCACCACACAAGACTCAACCCAGAAACACCTCAAATCGGAGCTTTACCACCCAAATCTGATTCTAGCTCTGATGCCAATTGTAGGGTCCCAAACAAGGGACAACCCTTGACTCAGCGGAATAACACCCCAAAGAGAAGACTACGATCACAAGTTATAAGCTATAACAAGACAATAATCAAAGTAAACACACAAAGAGGAGAAAAGAGATAATTCTCTTGTATATAGAGCAGCAGATTAACTCCATTAGTATGAGGCCTTTTGGGAGTGACCCAAAAACAAATCCGTGCGGGCTCGGCCCAAAGCGGACAATATCATACTATTGTGGAGTTATGGCTTGCTAGCGGCCCAACAAGTGGTATCAGAGCCCATGGTTCAGTAATTGGATCTTGGGGGTAATGGGCTGCGGTGTAGCGATGTGGGAGGTTCCCCTTGGTGCGATTGGAGATCTGTTGGGTTCCTTGTGTCGAAAGTCTTCCTGAAAGGTGTTCAGGCGGCGGGTTCTGCGGGTAAGGCAGCGGTGCAAGATGTGGACAGATTTATCGCGGGTTTAAGACCACGGGTTATGTGGTTCTTGGTTTGAGGGGAGGATTGTTGGATGGTGTCAACCCAAGTACCACATCGAGGAGATAAGAGATAATTCTCTTGTATATAGAGCAGCCGATTAACTCCATTAGTATGAGGCCTTTTGGGAGTGACCCAAAAACAAATCCGTGCGGGCTCGGCCCAAAGCGGACAATATCATACTATTGTGGAGTTATGGCTTGCTAGCGGCCCAACAAGTGGTATCAGAGCCCATGGTTCGGGTATTGGATCCTGGGGGTTATGGGTTGCAGGTGTTCGATGTGGGAGGTTTCCCTCAGTGGCGATTGGAGATTTGTTGGGTTCCTTGTGTCGAAAGTCTTCCTGAAAGGGTTCAGGCGGCGGGTTCTACAAGGTGAATCGTGGCGGGTTCTACGAGGTGAATCGTGGCGGTGCAAGATGTAGACAGATTAATCGCAGTGTAAGACCAAGGGTTATGTGGTTCTTGGTTTGAGGGGAGGATTGTTGGGTGGTGTCAACCCAAGTACCACATCGAGGAGAAAAGAGATAATTCTCTTGTATATAGAGCAGCAGATTAACTCCATTAGTATGAGGCCTTTTGGGAGTGACCCAAAAACAAATCCGTGCGGGCTCGGCCCAAAGCGGACAATATCATACTATTGTGGAGTTATGGCTTGCTAGCGGCCCAACAAGTCTGATTTTTGCTTGATTATATGAACAAGAATAAACGAATGAATCAAACTCTTGTTTGTATTAATAAGATCAAATACAAACTCTACCAAAGGTGTACAATACCTTTAGCAGCTGCTGACAATACAAATATCTCTCTGTTTGTTTCGAACTCTCGAATACAAACCTTATACAGAGCTACGCACATTCACAACACACGCTCTTTACAATGATATTGAGAGAGTATTTATAATGCTACCTATCAACTAATAACAGAAAGATATAATCCATACATGACAATGTTCTGCCTTCTAGTTGATAGTTTCCTTCAATAGAAAACTCTTTCCTTCATAATGTCTTCTTGCTTGTTCTTCAAACAACGATCCTGTTTTATAGCACTTGCCAGTTTCTGTAGTATCTATAATGACATCATCAGTAACATGACTGATATCAGGATCTGTACACTGCATCAGTATCTGATCAACCATCAGTATTGGACCGTCATCAGGATTTGCTCTCTGTTCCTGACATGTAGTCTCCGATACACTGTTCATTCCTGACTAAACTATACAGATAACTGTTTTACACATAAAACCTATATACAGTGCTAAATCCTTTATAAGATCAGGATTACAAGAAGTATAATGTGTAAATTCTATTCTTAACATCACAACTTATGAATTATTCCTAACAATCTCCCCCTATTTATGCTTTATAATCTGAAGCATAAATCTAAGTTGTGGATGTCAAAACATAGAACAATACAACCAGAATAGAATTTATAAATGTAGAATTATGAAGTTAAGTACCTCCTTCTCAGATGTAGACGCTTATCTAGTACTTAGAAGAAAGAATTTTAACTATTAATGCTGCTCTTCCTTTACCACTTCCTAGCTGAGATTCACCACTGTCACTCCTGCTAGTTCTTCTTTTTACTACCCTTTGTCTAATCTTTATCTCCCCCAGCTTTATCTTCAGTCTGGTGGTGTTGTTGTTGTCTTTGAATTGTCTTTATCTCCCCCTTTTTGACATCAGCAACATTAATTCCAAGAGATTCAGAAACAGAACAAATGAGATTCATAAGAACTGCTTGATTTTCCATAATTGTGACTTGGTTATCTTCAAGTGATTGAAGTCTTGTTTGAATAGCAATTTGAGAATTCTGAATATCTTTCAAAACATCAGAATGAACTTCAATATTGGAAGTGCTTCTAGTATCTTCAGTATCAGAATCAGAAAGAACTGTATCTTCAAGTCTTGTAGAAGAAGTTGCTTGAGTTGTATGATATTCAAGTAATAAAACCTGATTAGAAGTATCAACATCTTCATCTTTCTGTTCTGGAACTGAAACATGATCATCATCTCCTTCACCAGTATTCTGTGTACTAACATCTTCAAATCCTGACTCCTCCTTAGAGTGATCAGAGACTGTTGATGTCTCAATTCTAGCTGAAATTGGAAGTACATACAAAGGAACACTAGGATCATTAGGATCTTCATCTGGTACATATGTATCAAGAGATTGCTTTATCCTGGCACCTCTTCTGTTAATGATTTCTGCAAGCCTCTCCTTTTGCTTCTGAGCTTTAACTTCTGGCTTTGCATTGTGATGTGCTAGGTCATTCTTCTGATACATTTTGATGAATGAATAAGTACCAACATCCATACCCAAATTTTCAGACCAAGATTCAGGAAAAACCTGATCCCAGAAATCAAATGATGGTTTCCTAATTTTCTCTCCCTCACTATGGAGTTGATCATCCATACCCTCATTCTCACTTTGACTTTCTAAAGTCAACACTCTTTCTACCTCACCTTTTGCCTGGTCAGGAGCCAGCCGCTCAAATTGTGGATCTAAGTCCATCTTTTCAACTGTATCACTCAAATTTAGATAAGTGCTCTCATGACCTACAGAAAAATAGAGTTTAGAAGGAGTTTTTATACCTGAACTCACATGGAGAGAGGGTTCCTCATATGGCATGTGGCTTGAGGTTTTCTCCAAGGAGTGAGCTGCTATAGTCTCTGAACCCATACAATCATCTTCTTTCCTTTCAGAAACTACAGGCTCCAGTATACCACTTTCAGGTTCTTTACTAGACTCTGATGTCTTCAGTAATACTTCATTAGACACCATAGTTAGTACATCACCGTCTTTAAGTGTTGTTTGCTGAGACACACCCTCAAGGTGAATAGACTCTGACTGAACAAAATTTGTTTGATCTTCAGAAAAATCAACCAAAGTCATTCCTCCCATATCATAGGGTATCTCACTTGCATTCTCAGTCATCACAGAAGTCCTTTCAACATCATCTATCACAGCTCCTGAGTCATCCTTCCTCTGACTAGATGGTTCTTGTGTTGCAGTGACTGTGATATGATCTTTCCTACTATTCACCACTGGTGCAATAGTACTTTCTGTTGACTGCTTTCCTCTATCTACTTCCTCCAGTTTTTCACCTTGAGCTAAAGCATCTTCAATAATTACATCCTTGTCAAATAAATATGCATGAAGTGATTGAAGTGCAACATGCTTCAAGAGTCCAAATTTCTTGACTAGTTGTCTTCTGACAGATACATAGAAATACATCTTCATTAAGTCAAGTCTTTGATGTAGAAGTCCATATTCATCTGGAAATAAAAGTTTTGGTACTCTTTCAACCAGAAAATCTAGAACAGGCCTTGACAACTTCACTTTAAGAGAAATTAGTCCCATAGCCAGTCTGTATGATAATGTAGTTTCCCATGAAGAATCAATATCCAGATCTCTCTTGTCAAATACTGACATAGATGTAGCTTGATTTGTAGAAACCTGCATGATATTAGTTGGACTAGACTCTGTGTGTGTAGGTGACAATTGAATCTTTCTCCTTGTTCTCCTGGTATAGTGAGCAAAAGATTTATCCTGAGAAGACTCAAGAGGTGTAGACACAGAAGTGATCTTGGGATGAGATCTTTGTTCAATAGACACAGTCTTTTGAGAGACAGTATCCAGTAACTGTTTTCCCTTTTTAAGAACTACAGCCTTTTGGGAGACTGCAGCCTGGCTGTGACTAGGTTTTTCATCTCTTTGTGCTAACAAAGAAAGTTGAATTGCAGCCTTCAATTCTGCTCTCTCAGCAAGAGTTAAATCATCATCATCTTCACTAGAATTACTACTGCTACTTGACACAACAAATCTTCTCTTCCTTACAACTGATGTCTTTTGAGAAACACCAGAGGTTGGTTTCTTTGAAACAATAGGCTGTGGATCAAAATTTGGTTCTTGAATTGTTTCAGAGACTATAATGTTTTGGGCTACTTGGGTAGACACAGGTGGGTTCTCCTCCAATTGAGATTCCTGAGCCATTTCACCACAAAAGAAAGAAGAATTGTAGAGAGTAGGAAGATGAGCTTTAAGAATTACCTGAACATGATGTGGATAATGAATTACAGGTATTTCATCTAGATTCATTTCATTGTCCTTCTTTGTAATGTCAGAGAAAATTCTCTTTTGCTGTTCATAAGAAGAAACACAATGTTCTCTACCAAATCTAGTTTCAACATCAGGAACGAAATGGTTAATAAACAATTGCATAAATCTATGATAATAAACCATTTTCCTGTTTTGATCTCTTAACCCAAGTTTAATACTCATCTGACTTAAGATAATATGACCAATGTTGATTACTCTGTCATAAAGCAAACTATAAGCAATATGTGATGTAACAGAAGTAATTTGCTGAAAAGAACTACATTTGCCAGTAAAACATTTAGCAATTTGATCAAAGTAAAAAGACCATTCCTTTCTAAGAAAAGACCTATTCAACTGGCTCATGTTATCTAGAGGTCCACTATAACCTAATTCAGACAACATAGTTCTTATATTATCATCAGATGGTACATTCTCATAACTATCAGTAACAGGTAAGCAAAGTACTGAATTAACAACAGATTCAGTAATGTCAAATGAATCTTGTCCTAAATGTAGAACAATCTTACCTGATTGACTCTGAGTAGAATCAATTACCTCAGCATTCTTCCAAGCTTGTGAAACAGCTACTTGATTAATCTGTGGAGATGCTGTCAATGCATAACTTAATGGTCCATATGCCAGAAAGTCCATGATTGGATGAAAATCAGATGATACTCCTTCCTTGTTGGTGATAGCTGCAACATGATTGTTTGTCATAAAATCAAAGTCACCAAACTTGAAGGCTACTGATTTAGGTAATCTTCTCTGAGCTGCCATTTTTTATCTGAAAAGAAACTTGAAAAATTCTTGAAATGGATTAGTGATTTTGAAAACTCAAAAGTGATTTTTGCTTTAGAGAATGTAAAATTAGAGAAAGCAATTACACGATTAGAGTTTCAAAACAAATATATTTCACAAATCTTTCAGACCACTATCCCACGTTGACACGTAGATTGACAGGTGTCAGTCCCTGAAAAATGCGGTTACCCACGATTTTTGGAAAATAAAATCCAAAATTGATTTTTCATGAAATAAATAAGGGTATAAATAAGTAATACTGATCAACTTCCTTTTCCTGATGACCTCTCATCAAAATAATCACAAAATGCAATGTGATTTAAAAATATAATTTTCAAATCCTGATGGTCACACATGAAATCCTGACCAATATCATCAGAGACTCAATATGGAGTTTTCCACGTGGCATTTTTCTTTTATCTGAAAAAGAAACAAACAATTAATCTGAACAGAAAATCAATTGGTTAGATATTTTCAATATTTCTTGAAACAAGAAATATAGTCACACGCAATAATTAGCATTTGACTTCATTAAAACTTCCAAGTGACTGTGTTAGAAATGATTGATGGAAACAGTGTTTGGAAGCTAAAGTTAGAAAACAGAGTTTAGCTGGAAGCAGTCAGAGTTTGGTTAAACACTGACTGGAAGCGCAAACAGAGTTTGTTAAACTCTGTAGCGATATTGTCTGAAGAGTCAACAGTGTTTGAAGATTGATAAATATGGAAGCAATATCTTTGAAGATTGGAAAGCTGTCAAAGAGATTGAGTTGACTTGGAAGACTGGAGCAATCGTGATTGATATCAATTGTATAGCTTAATTATAGGAGAATCAATTACTGATTGTACGAAGCTGTATGTTCTATAAATACAGTTAGGTTAACCCTAGAAGGGTAGTCGAACATTGAGATATTCATCCATTGTAACCTAAGCAGCTCTCTGTGATATTTACATCACTGAGAGAGGAATTATTAATTCCAAACAGTTTTTAATTGTTAAACAGTGTGTTCTTGTTAAGTTACTCATACAGTATTTGATTGCTTATTGTGTATTCGACCTAACAAGTGGTATCAGAGACTAATCTGTTACTTTATTACAGTTAAAGATCCAAACACAAAAGTAATCAATGGCAGAGATTCCTCCACCATCTGAGAAAGCCCCTACTACTGTTAGTAGGTATGAGACAATCAGGGTTCCTATACTTAGGCCATCAGAGTATGCAATTTGGAAGGTGAAAATGACCATGTTTCTGGAGGCTACAGATCCAGAATACCTTGATAGAATATATGAAGGTCCTCACAAACCAACAAAATTATCTGCTGCTGCTGCTGGTGAGGAGGCAAAGGTCATTCCAAAGGAAAAGAAAGATCTAACTGCTGAGGATCTTTCATCTATTGCAAAAGATGCAAAAGTGAGACATTTACTTCACAGTGCATTAGACAATGTTATGTCTAATAAAGTGATTAATTGCACAACTGCAAAGGAAATATGGGATGCACTTGAGGTTAGGTGTCAAGGAACTCCTGCAATCAAGAAAAACAGAAGAAACATACTCACTCAGGAGTATGAGCACTTTGAGGCAAAGTCTGATGAAACCATGACAGAAACATTTGACAGATTCTGTAAACTGCTCAATGATTTGTCATTGGTTAACAAAGAATATGATTTAGAAGACTCAAATCTCAAGTTTCTTCTTTCTCTACCTGAAAAGTGGGATGTGAAAACAACCACTATTAGAGATAATTATGAACTTGGTGAAACAGAAATTGATGAAATATATGGGCTGCTCAAAACCCATGAATTGGAATTGGAGTAGAGAAACAAAAGAACAAGTAGAAAGTCAAAATCTGTTGCACTCAAGGTTGAGGAGAAACCATCAAAGAAGGAGGCATCAAGGAGAAAGGCAAAAGGGAAAGCCTTAGTCATCCATTCAGAGAATGAGTCATCAAACACTGATGTTGACTCAAACACAGATGGTTCATCTGATTCTGAAGATGATGAAGAGATGATGCAAATGGCTGCATTGATGGTAAAGACCTTCAAGAAGATGGGTTACAAGAACTTCAAGAAGGGAAAGAGATTCTCAAGGGACTACTCAAAGTCTGACAAGAAGAATTTCAAGAAAGCTGAGGGAAAGGACTTCAAATCTGGAAAGAAAGATAAGTCTGAGATTCAATGCTACAAGTGTAAGGAGATGGGACACTATGCTCCAGAGTGCAAGAAGGGTAAAACTGAAAAGGCACTCTACACCAAAGGCAGAGATTGGGCAGACACTTCAGATTCAGATGAGGAAGTCAACTATGCTCTCATGGCTACTACTCAGACTGAAAATGATGATCTCAAGGTACCTCCAACCACTTATGCCTATAACACTGATAATATAACTGAATTAAGAATTTATCTTAAAGCATTGCATATCAGTTATAGAGATCAGACCTTAGAAAATGAGAGGATAAAGTCTGAGTGTTCTCAACTCAAAGAAAGAAATAAACTTGTTGAGGAACAGCTAGAGAACATGAATAAAATTCAAAAAGAAAGAGATGATGCAGTGTTTATTGAACAGGAGTTGCTAGGTAAGTATAAGCAACTAGAATCTGAATTGGAGGATACTAAACACATCATTAAAACTTGGACACACTCTGGTAAAGACACTCAAGAAGTGTTTCAGTCAGATACAGTAGGTCTAGGTTACTCTGTAGGAGATGAACTTAGATTTGAAAATCAGGTAAAGGTTAGACCACATTGTTCATCTGAGGGTAATGTCATGGGAACAGGTGGACCTAAGACTGAAGCACAGAAAAAGGCTGTTAAAGAGTCATATGCTAAAACTTTTGTTAAAGAGGCTAACATTGGTTTAATGACAGATAAACAACTCAAGCATAAGCTTAAGGAGATAAAATCTGTCAACAAAAAGAGATTGCCTAAGAAAAACAAAAATGGAAAAGTAGGCATCACATCAGGAATTAAGCCAATGCTTGCTTCATTAGCTCCTAGAAAAACATGCTTTAATTGTGGTAGCACTAATCATCTTGCTAGTTTCTGCAGTAAGAATAAGAACATTAATTCTTTGCCTTCTAAAACTGCAGTAAAGAATGATTATGTGAGAACTAGACCACAGACTTTATGCAAACACTGTGGAAGTACTTGGCATTCTATTTACACTTGCAGAGATTATCATGCTATTTACTATAATTACTATGAACCCAAGCCAAATTTGAAATGGGTTAAAGTAAACTCTGCAAATGTAAACTCTGAAAAAGTTAGCTTAAACTCTGTTAATGAAAATTCCGCTGCAAAAGCTAACAGATTTAAGAAAGCCAAAGGATCCAAGCAAGTCTGGATCCTTAAAACTAATAATCATTGATTGTTTGTGATTGCAGGGCACCAGGGTTAGTACCCTAGTCGTGGACAGTGGATGTTCAGGACACATGACAGGAAATAAAGCCCTGCTATCGGAGTTTGAGGAGAAGGCTGGCCCAGAAGTTTCCTATGGAGATGGCAACATAGGACATACACTGGGATATGGCAATATTAATCTTGGAAATGTCATCATCACAAATGTAGCTCTGGTTCCAGGACTCAAGCATGATCTGCTATCTGTGAGTCAAATCTGTGACAGAGGATATCATGTGGATTTTCAGCCTGAATATTGTCAAGTGATCAGTAAATCTACAGGGAAAGTTGCTTTAGTTGGAAACAGACACAATAACATCTATGAAATCAAATTGTCAACAAACACTGATGGCAAAGCAGTGTGTCTGTCTACAAGAATGTCCAGTGAAGAGGGTTGGAAATGGCACAAGAAACTCTCTCATTTGAACCTGAACAACATCAATGAGCTAATCAAGAATGATCTTGTAAGAGGTCTACCAAAGTCCTTGTTGAATGTAGAAGGACTGTGTGATTCTTGTCAAAAGGCTAAACAGAGAAAAGTCTCCTTCAAAAGCAAAACTGAGTCTTCAATTGTTGATCCTTATCATCTACTACATGTTGATCTTTTTGGTCCAGTGAATGTGATGTCTCTTGGAAAGAAGAAATATGCATTAGTCATTGTTGATGAATATACCAGATTTACATGGGTATATTTTCTTGCAAAGAAGGATGAAACTGCATTAACACTGACAGAACATGTAATTCAACTGGAAAAAGGGTCAGAGCATCAAGTGAAGATAATCAGAAGTGACAATGGAACTGAGTTCAGGAATTCATCAATGGAAGAATTTTGCAAGAGTAAAGGGATAAAACAAGAGTTTTCTGCACCTGGCACTCCACAACAAAATGGTGTAGTGGAGAGGAAGAACAGAACCTTGATAGAAGCTGCCAGAACCATGCTAGATGAAGCAAAGTTGCCAACATATTTCTGGGCAGAAGCAGTTCAAACTGCTTGTTTTACTCAAAATGCAACACTGATCAACAAGCATGGTAAAACACCATATGAAATGGTGAAGAAGAAAAAGCCAAATCTAAAATATTTTCATATTTTTGGATGCAAATGCTTTGTGTTGAAGACTCATCCTGAACAGTTGACCAAATTTGACCTAAAGGCAGATGAAGGAATTTTTGTTGGCTATCCACTGTCAACAAAGGCATTCAGAGTTTATAATCTGAGAACTAGAGTGATCATGGAATCAATTCATGTGTCATTTGATGACAAGAAAATAACTGGACTTGAAGATGTCAATGAACATGATCAACTGCACTTTGAAAATGAAGATTTATTCTCTGAAAAAGTAAACTCTGATCAGACTGACTTGACAAATTCTGTTGATCTAAACTCTGAACCTCTACTGGTAAATACTGAAGAAACTCTTCAATCAGAAACAAGGGAAGAACCAGTTGAGGGGGAGCATGAAGAATCACATCAAAGTGATAAGTCAAACACTGAAAGTGACTCAATTGATGATTCTGAATCAAACTCTGTTGATTCAAACTCTGTTGATGATTCTGAGAAGTCACATTCAGGGGGAGCATCAGAAAATGAAGAAAGGCACCAAGAAAATCAGGAGAGCATGGATCAAGGGGGAGGATCACATGATGACAGAAGCAATCTGCCTTCTGCAAGAAAATGGACTAAATCTCACACACCTGATTTGATTATTGGTGATCCTGATGCAAAAGTAAGGACAAGAAGTGCAACAACAAATGAATGTCTGTTTCATGCATTCTTGTCACAATCTGAGCCAAAGAAAGTGGAAGAAGCTCTTAAAGATGCTGACTGGATAACAGCAATGCAAGAAGAGCTAAATGAATTTGAAAGAAATGAAGTGTGGACCCTTGTACCAAGGCCCAAGAACAGATCCATTGTTGGTACTAAATGGGTCTTCAGGAATAAAACTGACAGTGAGGGTGTTATCACAAGGAACAAGGCAAGACTGGTTGCAAAAGGCTACTCACAACAGGAAGGAATAGACTATGATGAAACATTTGCTCCAGTAGCTAGATTGGAGGCAATCAGAATCTTTCTTGCATATGCCTCTCACATGAAATTCAAAGTATTTCAAATGGATGTAAAAAGTGCATTTTTGAATGGAAAACTTGAAGAAGAAGTGTTTGTGGAACAACCACCAGGGTTTGTTGATCCAAAATATCCAGATTATGTCTACAGGTTAGACAAGGCACTCTATAGACTTAAGCAGGCACCAAGGGCATGGTATGAAACCCTTGCCAAATTTCTACTAGAAAGTGGATTTCACAGAGGTACTATTGACAAAACTCTGTTTTATTTCCAAAATGGTAGTGACTTGCTTTTAGTTCAGATATATGTGGATGACATCATTTTTGGGTCTACTAATGATAAACTCTGTAAGAAGTTTGCCAAACTCATGCAGTCAAGATATCAAATGAGTATGATGGGAGAGCTTAGTTATTTTCTAGGCCTACAGGTGAAGCAAACAGATGATGGAATTTTTATAAATCAAGCAAAATATACCAGAAACCTTCTCAAGAAATTTGGTATGCTTGACTGTTCATCTGCAACAACTCCCATGGCAACTGCAACAAAATTGGACAAAGATGCAGGGTCATCAGTAGATATGACAGGTTACAGAGGAATGATTGGTTCTTTGCTCTATTTGACAGCTAGCAGACCTGATATCATGTATGCAACTTGCTTGTGTGCAAGGTTCCAGGCTGATCCAAGAGAACCACATTTAACAGCAGTAAAGAGAATATTCAAGTACCTGAAGGGCACTATAACTTTGGGGCTGTGGTATCCAAGGGAATCAGAGTTTAAACTTCTTGGTTACTCTGATGCAGACTTTGCTGGATGTAAGATAGACAGAAAAAGCACCAGTGGAAGTTGTCAATTTCTGGGTGACAGACTTGTTTCCTGGTATAGCAAGAAACAGAAGTCAATATCTACATCTACAGCTGAAGCAGAGTATATTGCTGCTGGTAGCTGTTGTGCACAGATTTTATGGATGAAGAATCAACTGCTGGATTATGGATTAAGGTATTCCAAGATACCTATTTACTGTGATAATCAAAGTGCTATTGCAATGACAGGTAATCCAGTGCAACATTCAATGACAAAGCACATCAGCATAAGGTATCACTTCATCAGAGAGCATGTAGAGGAAGGCAACATTGAGCTTCACTTTGTGTCTACAGAACAACAACTTGCAGATATCTTCACCAAGCCATTGAGTGAAGTTACATTTACAAGACTGGTCAATGAACTAGGAATGGTCTCTAGTTTTGACTAGAGATGTTGGTTAGACTCAAAAACTTATTGCTCATGTTTTCTGTAAATTGTTAAGTGCTATGTGAACCTTAGTATTAAACTCTGTTATGCATGCTTATGTTTAAAACTTTTTAAACTCTGTTAAGCATGTCTGTCTGTTAAACACTGTTAACATGTTAGATACACTCAGTGAATTCAGAATTGATTATTGTCTGAATGAAAACACCAATGAAGAAAAATGTATGAAGCATGATTCTCAGTAAATAAATCATGATTTTTTTTCTGAGTCACTGCTATCTAATCAGACTTTGTGCAGTAAATCAACACAGCATGATACTGTTTCATATTTATAGCATCTCTTAGTTTATTCAGTCCTAAACTCTGAGTCTATGAATATTGTGTGCATGGCCACTCATAAATAATTTTGGTTATTGATGAACTCTAAACTCTGATCAGTGACATTCTGTTT
The DNA here is from genome assembly GCA_037693485.1 of Kitagawia praeruptora. NCBI lineage: Eukaryota > Viridiplantae > Streptophyta > Magnoliopsida > Apiales > Apiaceae > Kitagawia > Kitagawia praeruptora. The sequence continues at coordinate 115,258,140 of CM075348.1, read as the reverse complement.
CCAAAGGTATGGTTCATGATGATTCCTTGTTTGTACTTGTGAAAATCATAAAACTTGAGATGTGTCAGTGATTAGTTTGGTGAGTTCAGACTCATGTTTACACCCTGTGAGAGTTTGAGCCAAATCAGTGATTGATACATTTTCTATCAATCAGTATTTATTGTTGTGTGATATTCATCAGGTAGTATGTTTCTCTAGAACTTGTATTAAACCATTTTGAGACTACAGGATATGTGTGTGCATGAAAATGATAAAGGCAATAGGATTTACCATTCTTTCAAACACTGTTCGAAATTCTTTTGAACATTGTACAAACACTGTATAAACACTGTTCATAAATTCCATCCTTGGTAAACCCCTTTGAGCCTTATTAACTGCTCATTTTTCTTATACTCTGAAGTATTAAGAGCAGTTAAATATTTTTTTTCTCAAACAGATGAGTGTTTCTCAAGAAAAGAAAAAGTTTACTCAGTATATATGCTAAAAAAAAAAACAAAAAAAAAAATAAAAAAAAAAAATATGAAAAAAAAGGATAAAAAAAAAAAAAAGAGCATATATACTGATCTTGTACAAATATATACTGTGACTGAACACTTTGTTCTCTTAAGATGCTTAGCTTGAAGTCACTCTTGAATAAAACATCTCTTTTCATCTGTTTGATCTTACTCCATTTAAACCCTGAATAAAGTCCTTTTGATTTGTGAATACATGTACTCAAAGTAGTGTAGAATTGGTGGACATTCAAGCATATGGTAGACTCTGCTATTTCTGATTGAATGTGAGTGTAAACACATCACCTAAACACTTGTGTGCTTTGAGAGTTTGTGAGGTTATACAGTTCATGACTGTTATTCACTGAATGATGCTCTGATTTCTATCTCTTGATATTTTTGTCTTTAAAGACTGTGTGCTTACTTGGATAATCATGGACATCAAAGGGAATAGAAGTTTTCAGATTTCTGTATTACAGTAACTACAGAGTTTAGCATTCATCAAACAATCAGTGTTTAATATGAGAGTTTGTGCATTCAGTGGTTATTGATTTTTGTTATGGATTCTATGAAATATTAGATGCTCTAAAAATTGATTTCAGTAAACTCTGCTTCACACACACTTAATTCACAACTGTGCAATTTTTGAAAGGGTATTTAGTGATAAAGTTGGATAATTGAAAAACACTGTTGAGTTGTGTTAAGTACTCTGAGGTAAAGTCTTATTGAGATGATTTGACTATTTTGGAGTAATTGGGGTAGTTGACAACTGTTAATTAGTGTTAATGTGTCTAAGTGTCGTGATTATAGGAATAACAGCGGTAATTATTAAGTGATCCATTGGCTGTTTGACACGTGTTCCATGATTGTGTCCCACTCACACACTACTCTACAACAGTTGCGCGCTTTTACTAAATAAACGATTGAGTTTTAATTTTACTCTAATCGTCTTTAGTCTCTCACTCCTTATCGATTCACATTCACCCACTCACAGTTACTTACATACTTATTCATTTTCACACTTCTCTTATTCTCTCCTTCACTTTTTGATAAACACTTACAGTGCATTCAAATCTTTTCTCTGCATATCTTCGTATCTTGTTACTAATGGCAACTAAAGCGTTTGATGCAGCAGGGTTAGTTTTTCTCCCTAGTAACTATGCAGCACCATTGGATAATGAAAATGCTCCACAGGCGTTTCACTTGTTCCAAAACTTCTTGAACGATTCTGAGATAGGGACGGCTCTAACTGCACCACGAACATTATCTGCTTCACAGATTGCTACTTTCTGGACAAACTCTGAATATGATGATGGAGGAGAGGCTGGCACTCCAACAATCATTTTCACTCATGAAGAATCAGAGTATATCATTACTCCAACCACTGTCAGGGATGCTCTGGATTTTGAGACACACACTTCTTACAGTGTTGTTGGTCATGATCGGTTGAGGACAATGTTGGAACAAATTGGATGTGCAGGAAACTTGAACAAGATAGGGTCTTTGAGACGGCCAAGTTTGAGAAAGGAATGGAGTTTCTTCTTTGATTGTATAACAAGGGCTTTTGGAAAGAAGACAACAAACTGGGATGCACTGCCTCTGGATACTCTCCAAATTGGTCATGCTCTACTATATGGAGGTAACTTCGATTTTGGTAGACTAGTACTAATGAACTTGGGAGAGCGATTATCTGAGTCTACTACTGTTTATTTTGCTCGTTTTTGTCAATTGCTATTTACTGCCTGTGTGCCTAACATTCCAATTGATAAAGCTGATGTTATTCAGCCTTTTCAAGTTGCTAAGAGAATGTTTTCTGATTTGACAAACAAAGATATCACTAAACAGCAAATACCTGAAATGTTTATGCCTTTAGCCTTACAAAACTATGTAAACCAACCACAAGATCCTCAATCACCACAACAAATACCTGAACCAATAGACACCATAAACTCTGAACCAACATCTACAACACCCACACCCACTGTACCTATTACATCTCATCAACCACAACCAGAAACCTTAAACTCTCCACCAATAAATTCAACACCCTTAAACACTGAACCCTCAAACACTGAAAAATTAAACACTGACACCTTAAACACTGAAACCTTAAACCCTGAGCCAGCTTCTACTGAACAACCCAAAACCAAGCCAAAAAGAAAGAAACACACCGCCCAAAACACTAAACACTCAAATGCTAAACAAACAACACCTGAAGCTGTTTATACAAGAAGGAAGAAACAGAAAGCAAACAGACCTTCACTTTCACCACCAAAAGAAAGCTCAAGTGAAGATGAAGAGGAGATTATTGTGCCAATCAAGAAAAGGAGACTAATTCTTTCTGATTCAGATGCAGAGAATGTTGTTGAAGCTCCAGAGGTGGTTTCACAGCAAACACCTACTGTTGAGGATACAGTGAATGTTGAAGTACCTGCAAAAGTTGACATGCCTGCAGAGAATATTGTGGATGACAAAGTACAAATACCTGCAGAGGTTGAAATGCCTGCAGAGGATAATGTTACTGTTGAAATATCTACAGAGGACAAAATGCCTGTAGAAGAGGATCAAAGAGATGGTTTGTCACCAGTACATGATGTTCCTGAATCAATTCTTGATCCTGTCTCACCTGTTGTTCATGTTGAAGCTCCTGGTGTAGCTGATGAGCCTGCAGTACATGTTCCTGAAGCTATAGCATCATACACAGAGTTAGTAACTTCTCCAATTCAAGACAAAGGTGATGAAGCTACAAAGGTAAACTCTGTTGCAGAGCCTGTGCAACATGAGGTCATTATTGAAAAGGTTGCAGAAGTTATTGCAGAAACTGTGGCTGACACTGCTCAACACAGTGGTTCATTAAAGGATGCTCAAGCTAAAGATGCAAGTGCTGAAGATGAATCTGCTAGTAGTGCAAACTCTGACTCTTTTGTGAGTGCACCTGTACAGATAGATAATAAGCATACATCTTTTGCTCAGCCTTGTCCATCTCATGCAGTTGAAGTAGAGCATCTTGCTAAATCTGCTGAAAATTGGTATAAACAAGATTGCATTTTTCCAAAAGGGAGAGCATCTGAGTTTGTTAAGCAAACTGCAAAGCAAATTTCAAATCCAGAAATCTTATCCTGTTTAAAGGCAACTGTGGTACAAGTCAAGACTCTGGAAGGAAATTTTGCTGACACTAAACACGAAATTGCTTCCTTGAAGACTGAGATTCAGTCAAGAGAGTTGAAGATGGAAAGAGAATCCAAAATAAAAGCTGTTCAGCTGTCCAAAGTTCAAGACACTCTCTTTGCCAGGCTAGGAAAGGTTGAAGAAAATCAGACTGCTTTATCTGCTAAGGTGGATTCAATTGCAAACTCTTTAGAGCTCATTACATCAATACTAATTCCTGATGATGTCAAAAAGGGGGAGAGAGTTACTAAGTCAAAATGCAAAGTTTCTCAAACTCTGACTAAAAAGGATGATGCTGGAGATGGAGGGGCAAGTGATAAAAGCAAGGTTTTAAACTCTGAAAGGCAAACTCTGAGATCTGGCAAATCTTTTAAATCACAGTCTGTTGGAACAAACACTGAAACTCAAGGTACTTCAAAGACTAAGAGTTTGGAATTAACATCAAACCCAAAGACTGATGAGGAGTTAGCTGTTAAGCTTTTCATGGAAGAGAATGCAGAAGGAGTGACCATAGAAGATGCTAAAGCTGAAGAGAAGAGTTTACAAGAAAAGCATCTGAAAGCTTTAAAGTCTGAAAAAGGAAAGAAGAATGTGAAAGTTGCTAAAGCTGCAAAGCCTGTTCTTAAAGGCATTCAAATCAAAGAAACTGTTGGTACAAATCAAAGAATGCAAATATTCAGAAAACCAACAGATGCAGAAGCCAAGCAAAAGCTGAAAAGTATAGTTACAACCTCTGTTGATACACATGTTGTACAAAAGAATGAAGACACAACCTCTGTTGCTGCACAAGTTGTGACCACACCATTATTGTCTTCTCAGTTGAAATCAACATTTAAGAGGGGTGCTCCTTATGATCCAAGACTAGAAGCTACAATTCCAATGGATTTTACTGATGGTAGAGCTTTATCTGGTAAAGTTGGATACAACAAAGAAGGTATAGGCTCACACAGAGATAAAAGGCAATATGTTGGTCCTAGAGATCCTTCTTCACTGTCTGTTCCAGGTAGTAGTGTCACTCAAGAGAGTTTGGACAAACTGGAGTCAGTACAGCTTGTATATCAGAAGAGTCTAGAAAAGGATTTCTTGCTATATTTCATGGCTGATGGAACAGTATTTAAAGTCTCTGAAAAGGATATTGAATTAAAGTATGCTGAAGAACTTGAATATGTCCTATATATTTTCAGTGTGAGAAATCAAAGAGCTCAGTCAGTTGCAAATGTGCTTCAACAAAGAATGATTCAAAACCTTGCAAGAAGGCAAATGAAATTCAACAGCAAGTATGTTCCTAAATACAAAGATTGGAATGGCAATCTGATTGAAATGGAGAAGGGAACTACAAAACTGAAGACTGATCTTGGGATTACTGTTCTGGATTTCAATGTAAAATCTGAAGAGGTGAAATATATCAGGTTGGGAAATGAGATGAGAAGAAACAAAATCTACGATCTTAGAGCTGCTATCTATCAAACTGATGAGAATGATCCTCAGTTGAGAGAAATCAAAGAAGCTATGCAGATAGAGCTTGAAAATGCTGAAAAAAGGTTGCTTATAGACTATCTCAGAACAATGCCTGATCTGCAAGAGATTAGAAATTAAAGTCTGTAAGAATTTTCTTATTTTCTGTAGAATTTGTTAAGTAAAAGCTTAAACTCTGTTTGTATGTTAAACACTGTAAAACTTTGTATTTGTTTTGACATCATCATTTACTGTAAACTTGTACATTTTTTTGCTAATGGACAAGTTGGGGGAGATTGTTAGAAATGATTGATGGAAACAGTGTTTGGAAGCTAAAGTCAGAAAACAGAGTTTAGCTGGAAGCAGTCAGAGTTTGGTTAAACACTGACTGGAAGCGCAAACAGAGTTTGTTAAACTCTGTAGCGATATTGTCTGAAGAGTCAACAGTGTTTGAAGATTGATAAATATGGAAGCAATATCTTTGAAGATTGGAAAGCTGTCAAAGAGATTGAGTTGACTTGGAAGACTGGAGCAATCGTGATTGATATCAATTGTATAGCTTAATTATAGGAGAATCAATTACTGATTGTACGAAGCTGTATGTTCTATAAATACAGTTAGGTTAACCCTAGAAGGGTAGTCGAACATTGAGATATTCATCCATTGTAACCTAAGCAGCTCTCTGTGATATTTACATCACTGAGAGAGGAATTATTAATTCCAAACAGTTTTTAATTGTTAAACAGTGTGTTCTTGTTAAGTTACTCATACAGTATTTGATTGCTTATTGTGTATTCGACCTAACAGACTGCTCAGCTTCTCACGTCTTCCTTTAAAAGAACCAGACGCCTTATGCCATTCTCCATAACCTTTCAATTTCTTTTCTTCTTAACAATGCTTCTCAAACCAAAAACCCCTTCAAACCCATTTTCCAGATTTTCCTTGATCGATGAACATCCTGTTCTTGATCATCTCTTTGAACAAATGACTCTTCTCATCGAACTAATCATGAATGGATTGGTTTTCGAAAATATCCAGAGGTTTCTCCTAGAACATCCATCTGTTGGATACAATCTTCCCCTAACCTCCTCAAAACTTGAGGATGAAGAATTTGGCCGAGAGTCTGAGGTTGATCTTGATGGAGATGCTATTCATTTAAGTTAGCTGCTCTCATTCAAGTCGCCCAGACAAGGAATCCAAGAGCAAACAAGGCTTTCATCCCCTGATGGATTTCTTGAGATGCTCCTTGTCCTGTTCCTCAGAGTTCATATCAAAGACAAGTATAAAGTAGGAATTTAGACAAAAAGATGTTGTATTTCATTTCCATGTAATGATTTCTATTAATGAAAATACAGTTTCTTGTTATCCGCTTGTCTTTTGATTTTTTGAATAATGTATAAATTATCAGTATGCAAATATTAAAACTTGCTAGCATAGACTTAACACATCACAGAATCAGATTACTATACAAAGTAAACGTCAGGATCTGAGACAATTTTCATAATCCTGATACTGACACAATACTGATGACGTCAGCATCCTGATGACAAATCTAATCCTGATGATTATTAACAAGTCTATCATACTGAAATTTATCAAGGCAAAGTGTTATAGCTAAAACATTTAACAATCAAATGTAGATCCTGACAGGAATATCAAGTCTATACGCTAAGAACAACATACCTTGCTACTTTTGCAGATGTTACAGATCTAAAAATTTAACATTCCTAACTCACTTACTAGTCTACTGAATGTAGTCTCATCAAGTGGTTTAGTTAGAATATCTGCAAGCTGTTTGTCAGTAGGAACAAAATGAAGTTCCACAGTACCATTCTCAATATGTTCTCTAATAAAATGATACCTGACATCAATGTGCTTAGTCCTTGAATGTTGAACTGGATTTTCTGCAATTTTGATAGCACTAGTATTATCACAAAACATAGGAATATTACTAAGTGTCATACCATAATCCAACAACTGATTTCTTATCCAAAGGAGCTGTGCACAACAACTGCCTGCTGCTATGTACTCAGCTTCTGCAGTTGAGGTTGAAACAGATTGTTGCTTCTTGCTTGCCCAAGAAATCAATCTATTTCCCAAGAATTGACATGTACCTGTAGTGCTTTTCCTGTCTATCTTACACCCTGCATAATCAGAGTCTGAATAGCCAATTAGAAAGAAATCAGATTCTCTAGGATACCACAAACCAAGATTTGGAGTTCCTTTGAGATATCTAAAAATTCTCTTCACAGCAATTAAATGAGATTCCTTAGGATCACTTTGGAATCTAGCACATAAACAGGTAGAAAACATTATATCTGGCCTACTTGCAGTTAGATATAACAATGAGCCTATCATGCCTCTATAACTAGTATTATCCACACTCTTTCCTTTAGGATCAGAGTCTAGTTTAGTGGCTGTTGCCATGGGTGTTTTTGCAACTGCACAGTCTTGAAAGTCAAACCTTCTTAAAAGATCTTTGATATACTTTGACTGATTAATGAAAATACCAGTCTCAGTCTGTTTGACCTGCAAGCCTAAGAAATAATTTAGTTCACCCATCATGCTCATCTGATACTTAGACTGCATAAGCTTGCTAAACTTAGCACACAACTTTTCATTAGCAGAACCAAAAATAATATCATCAACATAAACTTGAACTAAAAGCAATTCACCTTTTATCTTTCTAAAGAATAGAGTTTTGTCAATTGTACCTCTTGTGAAGCCATTTTCAAGAAGAAATTTAGACAAAGTCTCATACCATGCTCTTGGTGCCTGCTTTAGTCCATAGAGTGCCTTGTCAAGTTTGTAGACATGATTTGGAAACTTTGGATCAACAAATCCAGGTGGCTGTTCTACATAAACTTCTTCATCAAGTTTGCCATTTAGAAAAGCACTCTTTACATCCATTTGGTATACCTTGAATTTTGAATGAGCTGCAAATGCAAGAAACATTCTGATTGCTTCCAATCTTGCTACAGGTGCAAAGGTCTCATCATAATCAATGCCTTCTTCCTGAGAATAACCCTTGGCCACCAGTCTTGCTTTGTTTCTTACAATCATACCAGATTCATCTAGCTTGTTTCTGAAAACCCATCTTGCACCAACAATAGATCTATCTTTAGGTCTTGGTACCAGTTTCCAAACTTTGTTTCTCTCAAACTCATTTAACTCCTCCTGCATTGCAATTACCCAATCAGGATCCTGTAAGGCTTCTTCAACCTTCTTAGGTTCATTCTTTGAGAGAAAGCAACTATACAAGCATTCATTTTGAATTGATCTTCTAGTTCGAACACCACTATTTGGATCACCAATTATCAAATCTTCAGTATGATCCTTTGTCCATTTTCTAACAGGTGGTAAATTAACTCTGCTAGTCTCTCCCCCTAAGTTAGTGGTATCCCTTGTAGAAGAATTCTCTCTACCTTCAAAAACTCTCCTTTGATCAATAGAATCAGTAGATTCCATATTGCTGCTAGTTACTGATCTTTCCTCAGTAGACTATGAAAGGTCAGTTCCTGATGGAGTAGACTCTGAAACGTCAATTCCTGATGGAATAGATTCTAAAAGACTAGTCTGCTCCTGATGATCACTGTGTTCTCTTTGATTTATTTGCTCCCCCTCAACAGTAGCATTCCTTTGAGAAGCAATAGAAATTCCTTCTGGAGAACCTTCATCATCACTTGAGAGTATCTCAGAATTCTTCAGATTTTCAAATTCCAATTTATCATGGCTTTCATCAGTTTGCAAAATTCCAAATTTCTTATCATCAAATGCAACATGAATTGATTCCATAACAATGTGAGTTCTGAGATTATAAACTTTGAAGGCCTTAGATGCTGAATATCCTAGAAAAATTGCTTCATCCGATTTGGCTTCAAATTTTCCAAGTTGTTCTGGATGAACTTTTAGGACATAGCATTTGCATCCAAAGATGTGAAAATATTTCACACTTGGTTTCTTTCCTTTGATCATCTCATAGGGAGTTTTTCCATGACTATTTACCAAGGTACAGTTCTGAGTGAAACATGCAGTGTTAATAGCTTCTGCCCAAAAGTAGGATGGAAGTTTTGCATCTGCAAGCATGGTTCTTGCTGCCTCTATGAGAGTCCTGTTCTTTCTTTCCACTACACCATTTTGCTAAGGTGTACCAGGTGTAGAAAACTGTTGAGTGATTCCATTGTCTGCACAAAACCCCTCCATTGTAGAATTCTTGAATTCTGTACCATTGTCACTCCTAAGTACTTTGACTTTGTACTCAGAGTTATTATGAATATTCTTGATGAGTTCAATGATTTGCTGAGGAGCTTCATCCTTCTTGTGTAGAAAGAACACCCATGTGAACCTTGTGAAATCATCCACCATAACTAGAGCATATCTTTTCTTGCTGATAGACATAATGTTTACTGGACCAAACAAATCAAGATGTAGCATGTGAAATGGTTCAGTAATTGAATTTTCAGTCTTGCTCTTGAAAGTGGTTCTTCTTTGCTTTCCAAGCTGACATGCATCACAAAGTCCATCTTCCACAAAATTCGCCTGAGGTAGGCCTCTCACCAAATTGTGTTTAACAAGTTGATTAAGCTTCTTGAAATTAAGATGTGAGAGCTTCTTGTGCCAACTCCAGCTTTCATCATTTGTTGCTTTGCTGTAGAGACATCTAACAATTCCTTTAGATGTATCACTTAAGCTGGCTTCATATATGTTACCATGTCTTTGACCAGTTAGAACAATGTCTCCATTCTGCATATTCAAGACTTTGCATCCTTCTCTGTCAAAGATTGATTTGTAACCTTTATCACCCAGTTGACTTATGCTTAAAAGAGTATGTTTCAAGCCTTCAACCAGTGCTACATTTTCTATGATGACATTCCCCAAAATAATTGAGCCATATCCCAGAGTTTCTCCTTTGTTGCCATCTCCAAAAGATATTACTGGGCCAGCTTTCCTCTCAAACTTTGTAAGCAGGGACTTCTTTCCAGTCATATGTCCAGAGCATCCACTGTCCAAGATAATTGAATGCTTCTTTCCTGTGCCCTTAACAGAGGATGGAGAAATTTTCTTTGGAGATCCAGGTTTGTCTGAACTATTGGCCATCAATGCAATGTTGTCATAATCCAATTCATCTTCAGAGTCACTGGAATCAGCCCAATCCTTCTGTGTGACCATAAGTGCATTACCCTTTCCTGAATTCCTAGGCTTCTTACACTCACTAGCAAAGTGTCCAAGCTCGCTGCAGTTAAAGCACTTGATCTTGGCCTTATCAAGCTTGACAATTGTACTTTTGCTTTTGTCACTCTTCTTCTCCTCCTTCTTTTGAAAAGGTCCTTTGCTAAATCTTCTCCTGTTGAATTTTCCTTTCTTGAAAGCTTTAGCAAACATAGCAAAGAGTTCTTGCATCTCAGATTCAGAATCATTGTTGTCAGAGTCCATATCAGTAGTCTCTGACTCAGAACTTTCTTTGCTTTTCTTCTTCCTTAAATTTTTTACAGCAATCTCTTCATGTTGTTCTTCAGGAAGCTTCTTAACTTCAGATTGAGCAGTAAGTGCAATAGTCTTCATCTTTCCTTCACTCCTGCTCTTCTTCTGCTGCTTGTCAAGTTCATAAGCTCTCAATTTTCCATATACTGCCTCTAATGAAATCTCATCCAGATCATTAGCTTCCTCAATTGCAGATATCTTCTCATTGTAGAAATCAGGCAAAGCTTTCATGAACTTTGTATTCATATCCTCCAAGTCATAATATTTACCATGCATGGCCATCTCATTGATGAGTTTTGTAAACCTATCAAAGGTATCAGTAAGTGACTCACCAGACTTGGATTCAAAGTACTCATACTGTTGTATAAGTAATGTCCTCATATTCTTCCTGACAGGCTTAGTTCCTTCACAGTGAACCTTAAGATTGTCCCATATATCCTTAGCAGTTTTACAAGAGAGAACATAGTTAGTGAGAACAGAATCAAGACTGTTGAATAATATATTTCTCACTTTAGCATCTTTGAGAACATTCTCCTTGTCCTTATCTGACCATTCAGATTTTGGCTTCTCTGCTGTATGTTCTGGAACAACCACACCATCAACAGTTGCTTGTCCAACGACCTTTGTTGGAACAAAAGGTCCATCTCTGATTCTGTCAAGATAATCAGGATCTGTTGCTTCCAGATGATGCAACATCTTTACTTCCCATAGAGTATATTCGTTTCTCTTGAGCATAGGAATTTTAGTATTCCCATCCTTGTAACCAGACATGATTGCAGATCTTTATGATTATTCGAAATCAACCTGCTCTGATACCAATTGTTAACTCGAATAACTTGTAGAAGGGGGGGTTGAATACAAGTTATATAATCGTGTCTGATTTTTGCTTGATTATATGAACAAGAATAAACGAATGAATCAAACTCTTGTTTGTATTAATAAGATCAAATACAAACTCTACCAAAGGTGTACAATACCTTTAGCAGCTGCTGACAATACAAATATCTCTCTGTTTGTTTCGAACTCTCGAATACAAACCTTATACAGAGCTACGCACATTCACAACACACGCTCTTTACAATGATATTGAGAGAGTATTTATAATGCTACCTATCAACTAATAACAGAAAGATATAATCCATACATGACAATGTTCTGCCTTCTAGTTGATAGTTTCCTTCAATAGAAAACTCTTTCCTTCATAATGTCTTCTTGCTTGTTCTTCAAATAACGATCCTGTTTTATAGCACTTGCCAGTTTCTGTAGTATCTATAATGACATCATCAGTAACATGACTGATATCAGGATCTGTACACTGCATCAGTATCTGATCAACCATCAGTATTGGACCGTCATCAGGATTTGCTCTCTGTTCCTGACATGTAGTCTCCGATACACTGTTCATTCCTGACTAAACTATACAGATAACTGTTTTACACATAAAACCTATATACAGTGCTAAATCCTTTATAAGATCAGGATTACAAGAAGTATAATGTGTAAATTCTATTCTTAACATCACAACTTATGAATTATTTCTAACAGAACTCCACAAAATGCACCAAAAATGATGGAAATTACACCTTTAATCGATATTTCTTCAACCCTGCACAATTACATAAAACACATCAAAACTACCACAAACTTGAGGCCAAAGCAATCAATTTAAGCCGAATTAGAATGTTCCAAGTAGATATAAAATCCACTTATCAAGGAATTTTATTACCTGCAATATTGATATATTTTAACAGAACATCAGATTTTATATGTTACTACTGTTGAATCAGTACTTGGATTATTGAGCTGATCAGACATCAAATCCTGATGGACAGACTCTGAATATAACCAAATACTGATGGGCATCAGATCCTGACGGACTAAAATCCTGATGGATCAGATACTGATGATGACCAATCCTGATGGATCTCAGATCCTGACGATGGTTAAATCCTGATACAGCTGTAACTGAAAAATAAATACTGATGTAGTTAATGAAATTAAATCAGAATATTTACTTTTCTTTTAAGGCATATCTCTTACGTTTTATTTTTGGGTATTATATATATTGAAGATATAACGTTGAGAATAGATATACGTTAAGGAAAAACCCTTGTTAGCGATTACTCTCTGTTCTCTCTCGACACATACAGATTATATACATAATTCTCAGGCGAACTGAGGTGCTGGTCGCTGTTGATCACTGGAGTATTTGTGAACCCATTGATCGGTGCTGTTTTATCCTGGAAGTGATATTGCTGCAACCCAATCACAACGTAAGTGGGACAATATTCTCTTCAAGAACAGCCAAGTCTTCTCGAAGGGCTTGGTGACTCAGCTGATTTATTTCTCTCTTGTTGCCTTTGATAAAGCTATTGTGAGAGATAAGTTCTCTTCTTTTCTTATTATGTGTCAGTCTCTGATTATATTATTTTACCTTCGTGATTTGTTTTGTTGATTGGTTATCTGCCTGTTCTTGTTTAATATATATCACTGCCTCACTGTTGCGTTGTTTAGTGTAATATACCCAACAATCTTGAAGAGAATAATTGTGTTATATATTGTTAATTAACAAGATGGTTAACGAAACTAAAACTCCTGTTGTTGAGACTGTCTCCGGGTCTGGTGTCACTGCTCCTACCATCGACTGGACCACGTACCGTTTTCCACAGCCTATCGATTTGTCAGGAATGCCTGATAAATTCGGTGGGGTTGTTGGTTTTTCTCGTTGGCAGAAAAAGATGAAACTATGGTTAACGGTAAAGGGTCTATGGCCAGTGGTGCAGTATGAGAAACCAGTTGTGGATAAGGAGAAAGCTGAAACGGTTAAGGCTTATACTATGTGGGAGGAAAAGGATGGGGTGGCTAGGGCTGCTATTCTGGCATCTTTAGCGAACACTCTATTCGATGTTTATTCATCTGACTCCTACACTACTAAGCTCTTATGGGAGAAGCTTGACCAGACACATAATACTGACTCGCAAGGGTTGGAAAAGTATTCTGTGGCGAGGTTCCTTGACTTTAAACTGGTGGATACTAAATCCATGACTGAGCAGGTGCATGAGTTTGAGATGTTGGTACATGCCTTGAAAGAGTCTGGTATGGACCTTCCTGAAAAGTTTCAGGTTATGTCTGTGATTGAAAAACTCCCTAAGTCTTGGGAAGAGTTTGCACTCTCCATGAAAAGATAGAAAAGAGAGATCACTTGGACAAACCTGATGTTGGACATCTCTGTGCAGGAGCAACACAAGTCCAAGCAAGGACATGTGATGCCTGTTGAACATGTTGGGAGTTCGAAGGTGAATGTAGTGACTGTAGGATAGAAAAGGAAGTCTGTCACTAAGAAGGAAAACACTAAGTCTAATAAGGACGAGAACAAGGCTAAGAAACCAAAGGCAAACAAACCATGTTGGTCTTGTGGACAGGTTGGTCATTGGAGCAAGGACTGTCCTGTAAAGAAAGCTAAGAAACCTATTATGGGAGCACAAGCTAACACTGTGCTTGGTACCACTGGTGGGCCTACGGTTAACATGGTTGTTGGTGAGGCTATTGCTTCTGAAACTGGCAACGGGTATGTGACCTACAACCCTGTACTTCTTTCCACTTATTCGTCTCATGAATGGTTGGTTGATACTGGAGCTAATGTACATATTTGTACTGATATTACTCTGTTTGTATCTTATCAACAGACTCATGGAATGACGGTGACGATGAGGAATGCTAGTGAAGCTCAAGTACTTGGAATAGGAAACGTGGACCTGAAGTTCGCTTCTGGGCGTGTTCTATCCCTCACTAGAGTGCATCATGTTCCTGATATTCGTAGAAATATAATAAGTGGAAGTTGTTTAGTTAAGAATGGTTTTGAAGTTTCTTTGAAATGTAATAAAGTAGTTATTACAAATACTGGTGTATTCTTTGGCAAAGGTTATTTGTCTGATGGATTATTTTTAATAAATGTTGAGCCTGTTTTGGGCAGTTTTATTAATAATAATGTTGCTCCTTCTATTAATTGTGTTGAATCATCTGATTTGTGGTACGCACATCTTGGTCACTTGAATTTTGGTGCTCTAAAGAATATGATGAATTTAGAGTTGATTCCAAAACATGCCATTGATAAGAAATCTAAATGTCAAGTATGTGTGACAGCTAAACAAACTAGGAAACCCTTTCATAATGTGGTTAGGGATTCGAATGTGTTAGATTTAGTGCACACTGACATATGTGAATTTGGTGGTGTTTTGACTAAGGAACATAATAGATATTTCATTACCTTTATAGATGATTGTAGTAGATATTGTTATGTTTATTTGCTTAAACATAAAGATGAAGCACTGGATAAATTCATTATGTTCAAAACTGAATCTGAAACACAAACTGGTAAAGTACTTAAACGTTTGAGATCAAATAGAGGTGGTGAGTATACGAGTAACTCGTTTAATGAATTTTGCAAAAGCAATGGTATAGTTCATGAAGTAACTCCACCATACACACCTGAGTCTAATGGGGTGGCAGAACGAAAGAACAGAACCTTTAAGGATATGATCAATAGTATGTTGTTTAATTCAGGGTTGCCTAAGTACATGTGGGGGGAAGCTCTGAATACGGCTTGCCATATTCTGAATAGAGTTCCTCTGAAACATATGAACAAGACACCTTATGAATTATGGACAGAGAAAAGGACTAGTTTAAAATATCTTCGTGTGTGGGGGTGCCTTGCAAAGGTACTTGTCCCTGAACACAAAAGAAAGAAACTAGGATTGAAAACTGTTGATTGCATCTTTCTGGGCTATATTGAAACCACTACGGCTATGAGATTTTTAGTGTTAAAATCTGACATAGACGGAATAGTGGCTAACACTATAGTTGAATTTCGTGATGCAACATTCTTTGAGGATGTGTTCCCTATGAAGACTGGTATACCTCAGGATATTCCTGATGATGATCCCACTCACACATCGAGGTCCATTCCTGATCATGTGGAAAGGATGACAAATGTGGGGACAGATCCTGGTAGTAGCTTTACTCCTAATGAAGTAGAGAAACCTAGAAGGAGTAAGTGTGCTAAGGTAGTCAAGGATTTTGGAAGTGATTTTATCACTTACAATATCGAGGATGAACCTTTAACTTTTCGACAGGCCATGGATTCTTCAGAATCTAGGTACTGGAAAGGTGCTGTAAAAAGTGAAATTGACTCTATTGTTTCTAATAGAACATGGGAGTTGGTTGATCTACCTCCTAGGTGTTCTACTATAGGATGTAAATGGGTCTTCAAAAGGAAGATGAACCCTGATGGCTCAATAGATAAGTATAAGGCTAGGCTGGTAGCTAAGGGCTTTAAGCAAAAAGAAGGCATTGATTACTTTGATACATACTCTCCAGTTGCTAGAATGACAACAATCCGAATACTTATAGTATTGGCTTCTGTACATGGTCTCATCATCCATCAAATGGATGTAAAGACAGCTTTTCTTCATGGTGAACTTGAAGAAGAGATTTATATGGATCAGCCTGAGGGATTTGTTGCTTCTGGTAATGAGAGGAAAGTATGTAAGTTAATCAAGTCTATATATGGCTTAAAACAAGCTCCAAGAGACTGTCATAAAAAGTTTGATGAAACTGTTTTAGAATCAGAATTTGTAGTTAATGAAAGTGACAAGTGTGTCTATTACATGGTTAAAGGAAATGAATGTATTATTGTGTGCCTATATGTGGATGATATTTTGTTGTTTGGAACCAATATTGAGATTATTAACGAGACAAAAAGTTTCTTGAAAAGGCATTTTGAAATGAAGGATATGGGAGAGGCTAGTGTGATTCTTGGTATCAAGTTGACTCAGTCAACTGATGGAATAACCTTGTCACAGTCTCATTATATAGAGAAATCTATACTTGAGAAGTATGGTTATTCAAATTGTAGAATCGCAAGTTGTAACGCCCCCAAATCCGGGGTCAGGGATTTGGTCGTCACGCAGAAAACCTTAATAACAAATCACTTGTTTAACCACATTAAATCATCTGTAGCCATTAATAATTGAGTTACAACATTTGAGACCCCAACCACCAAGCATCTTTTAGGTTATAGGGCTAAAAACAAGAATCAACTCCTTACTACTAGTATGACTTCGTTGAGAAGTACACCAGCAACTAATACTATTTGGCACAAAGTAACATATATATTACACATCAGTATACTTACATATAACTTACTCCAGATATAAACTTTCTAAATCATATCGTCTTCATAAGGCACACTGCTCGCTTCATCTAAGCCATGCAGATAACCTCCTCCGGCTACCTTCCACTGAAAAGTTAATATTTGAAAACAAGCAAGTATGAGCGAAAGAATTGCTCAGCAAGTTATTACTAGATTTTAACAAAATATTCCATCAGGTGCATGGGTTTCCAACATTCAACCGATACTTAATATCATTCTTGAACATTTATAACCACGAAATTCGATAGGGAAAGTATAATGTTTGAAAATAATATCAACTGAACAATGTACTCATATAATATAAAAGGTGTCGTTACAAGGTAATTAAATAGCCACATCTTGTTTGCGCAGTAATACACCAACATAAACTTGCTGGTTATTCAATATGAAATCACTTACTTATTGATAATATAATATCAATTTCTCTTCCAATAATATAATATCAGTTTCTCTGCTATAACAAGATAATATAAATACTTGAACAAATCTCTCACTATCATCTTCTCATTTCCTTCTTATGCAACAATTATATATTTTAATATAAAAATCAGTTTCTCTTCATCTGTAACAATAATTCCATCATTTCATATCATTTTCCTTTTTCAGTACACAACTCTGTAACCATTATCAATTCTTTCTTTTAAGTTTTGGGGATTTTCACTGTTGCCGAATACGTGAGGCACGATGATCAATCGTCCTCCGTACCCGTCCCTTTTTACTACCGGTAGACGGAGGTAGGTCTGCCACCATCCCCCAGGAGGAAGGTCTGTTAGAAATGATTGATGAAAACAGTGTTTGGAAGCTAAAGTCAGAAAACAGAGTTTAGCTGGAAGCAGTCAGAGTTTGGTTAAACACTGACTGGAAGCGCAAACAGAGTTTGTTAAACTCTGTAGCGGTATTGTCTGAAGAGTCAACAGTGTTTGAAGATTGATTTGAGATAAATATGGAAGCAATATCTTTGAAGATTGGAAAGCTGTCAAAGAGATTGAGTTGACTTGGAAGACTGAAGCAATCGTGATTGATATCAATTGTATAGCTTGATTCTAGGAAAATCAGTTACTGATTGTATGAAGCTGTATGTTCTATAAATACAGTTAGGTTAACCCTAGAAGGGTAGTCGAACATTGAAAAATCTTTTGATTGTAACCTAAGCAGCTCTCTGTGATATTTACATCACCGAGAGAGGAATTATTAATTCCAAACAGTTTTTAACTGTTAAACAGTGTGTTCTTGTTAAGTTACTCATACAGTATTTGATTACTTATTGTGTATTCGACCTAACAAGTGGTATCAGAGCCTAATCTGTTACTTTATTACAGTTAAAGATCCAAACACAAGAGTAATCAATGGCAGAGATTCCTCCACCATCTGAGAAAGCCCCTACTACTGTTAGTAGGTATGAGACAATCAGGGTTCCTATACTTAGGCCATCAGAGTATGCAATTTGGAAGGTGAAAATGACCATGTTTCTGGAGGCTACAGATCCAGAATACCTTGATAGAATATATGAAGGTCCTCACAAACCAACAAAATTATCTGCTGCTGCTGCTGGTGAGGAGGCAAAGGTCATTCCAAAGGAAAAGAAAGATCTAACTGCTGAGGATCTTTCATCTATTGCAAAGGATGCAAAAGTGAGACATTTACTTCACAGTGCATTAGACAATGTTATGTCTAATAAAGTGATTAACTGCACAACTGCAAAGGAAATATGGGATGCACTTGAGGTTAGGTGTCAAGGAACTCCTGCAATCAAGAAAAACAGAAGAAACATACTCACTCAGGAGTATGAGCACTTTGAGGCAAAGTCTGATGAAACCATGACAGAAACATTTGATAGATTCTGTAAACTGCTCAATGATTTGTCATTGGTTAACAAAGAGTATGATTTAGAAGACTCAAATCTCAAGTTTCTTCTTTCTCTACCTGAAAAGTGGGATGTGAAAACAACCACTATAAGAGATAATTATGAACTTGGTGAAACAGAGATTGATGAAATTTATGGACTGCTCAAAACCCATGAATTGGAATTGGAGCAGAGAAACAAAAGAACAAGTAGAAAGTCAAAATCTGTTGCACTCAAGGTTGAGGAGAAACCATCAAAGAAGGAGGCATCAAGGAGAAAGGCAAAAGGGAAAGCCTTAGTCATCCATTCAGAGAATGAGTCATCAAACACTGATGTTGACTCAAACACAGATGAATCATCTGACTCTGAAGATGATGAGGAGATGATGCAAATGGCTGCATTGATGGTAAAGACCTTCAAGAAGATGGGATACAAGAACTTCAAGAAGGGAAAGAGATTCTCCAGGGACTACTCAAAGTCTGACAAGAAGAATTTCAAGAAAGCTGAGGGAAAGGACTTCAAATCTGCTAAGAAAGATAAGTCTGAAATTCAATGCTACAAGTGTAAGGAGATGGGTCACTATGCTCCTGAGTGCAAGAAGGGTAAAACTGAAAAGGCACTCTACACCAAAGGCAGAGATTGGGCAGACACTTCAGATTCAGATGAGGAAGTAAACTATGCTCTCATGGCTACTACTCAGACTGAAAGTGATGATCTCAAGGTACCTCCAACTACCTATGCTTATAACACTGATAATATAACTGAATTGAGAATTTATCTTAAGGCATTGCATATCAGTTATAGGGATCAGACTTTAGAAAATGAGAGGATAAAGTCTGAGTGTTCTCAACTCAAAGAAAGAAATAAACTTGTTGAGGAACAGCTAGAGAACATGAATAAAATTCAAAAAGAGAGAGATGATGCAGTGTTTATTGAACAGGAGTTGCTAGGTAAGTATAAGCAACTAGAAACTGAATTGGAGGATACCAAACACATCATTAAAACTTGGACACACTCTGGTAAAGACACTCAAGAAGTGTTTCAGTCAGATACAGTAGGTCTAGGTTACTCTGTAGGAGATGAACTTAGATTTGAAAATCAGGTAAAAGTTAGACCACATTGTTCATCTGAAGCTAATGTCATGGGAACAGGTGGACCTAAGACTGAAGCACAGAAAAAGGCTGTTAGAGAGTCATATGCTAAAACTTTTGTTAAAGAGGCTAACATTGGTTTAATGACAGATAAACAACTCAAGCATAAGCTTAAGGAGATAAAATCTGTCAACAAACAGAGATTGCCTAAGAAAAACAAAAATGGAAAAGTAGGCATCACATCAGGAATTAAGCCAATGCTTGCTTCACTAGCTCCTAGAAAAACATGCTTTAATTGTGGTAGCACTAATCATCTTGCTAGTTTCTGCAGTAAGAATAAGAACATTAATTCTTTGCCTTCTAAAACTGCAGTAAAGAGTGATTATGTGAGAACTAGACCACAGACTTTATGCAAACACTGTGGAAGTACTTGGCATTCTATTTACACTTGCAGAGATTATCATGCTATTTACTATAATTACTATGAACCCAAGCCAAATTTGAAATGGGTTAAAGTAAACTCTGCAAATGTAAACTCTGAAAAAGTTAGCTTAAACTCTGTTAATGAAAATTCCGCTGCAAAAGCTAACAGAATTAAGAAAGCCAAAGGATCCAAGCAAGCCTGGATCCTTAAAACTAATAATCAGTGATTGTTTGTGATTGCAGGGCACCAGGGTTAGTACCCTAGTTGTGGACAGTGGATGTTCAGGACACATGACAGGAAATAAAGCCCTGCTATCAGAGTTTGAGGAGAAGGCTGGCCCAGAAGTTTCCTATGGAGATGGCAACATAGGACATACACTGGGATATGGCAATATTAATCTTGGAAATGTCATCATCACAAATGTAGCTCTGGTTCCAGGACTCAAGCATGATCTGCTATCTGTGAGTCAAATCTGTGACAGAGGATATCATGTGGATTTTCAGCCTGAATATTGTCAAGTGATCAGTAAATCTACAGGGAAAGTTGCTCTAGTTGGAAACAGACACAATAACATCTATGAAATCAAATTGTCAACAAACACTGATGGCAAAGCAGTGTGTCTGTCTACAAGGATGTCCAGTGAAGAGAGTTGGAAATGGCACAAGAAACTCTCTCATTTGAACCTGAACAACATCAATGAGCTAATCAAGAATGATCTTGTAAGAGGTCTACCAAAGTCCCTGTTGAATGTAGAAGGACTGTGTGATTCTTGTCAAAAGGCTAAACAGAGAAAAGTTTCCTTCAAAAGCAAATCTGAGTCTTCAATTGTTGATCCTTATCATCTACTACATGTTGATCTTTTTGGTCCAGTGAATGTAATGTCTCTTGGAAAGAAGAAATATGCTCTAGTCATTGTTGATGAATATACCAGGTTCACATGGGTATATTTTCTTGCAAAGAAGGATGAAACTGCATTAACACTGACAGAACATATATTACAACTGGAAAAAGGGTCAGAGAATCAAGTGAAGATAATCAGAAGTGACAATGGAACTGAGTTCAGGAAT
Organism: Kitagawia praeruptora; assembly: GCA_037693485.1. Classification (NCBI taxonomy): domain Eukaryota; kingdom Viridiplantae; phylum Streptophyta; class Magnoliopsida; order Apiales; family Apiaceae; genus Kitagawia; species Kitagawia praeruptora. Next base: position 115,236,909 of record CM075348.1, on the reverse strand, counting down.
TCATCTATGGAAGAATTTTGCAAGAGTAAAGGGATAAAACAAGAGTTTTCTGCACCTGGCACTCCACAACAAAATGGTGTAGTGGAGAGGAAGAACAGAACCTTGATAGAAGCTGCCAGAACCATGCTAGATGAAGCAAAGTTGCCAACATATTTCTGGGCAGAAGCAGTTCAAACTGCTTGTTTTACTCAAAATGCAACACTGATCAACAAGCATGGTAAAACACCATATGAAATGGTGAAGAAGAAAAAGCCAAATCTAAAATACTTTCATATTTTTGGATGCAAATGCTTTGTGTTGAAGACTCATCCTGAACAGTTGACCAAGTTTGACCTAAAGGCAGATGAAGGAATTTTTGTTGGCTATCCACTGTCAACAAAGGCATTCAGAGTTTATAATCTGAGAACTAGAGTGATCATGGAATCAATTCATGTGTCATTTGATGACAAGAAAATAACTGGACTAGAAGATGTCAATGAACATGATCAACTGCACTTTGAAAATGAAGATTTATTCTCTGAAAAAGTAAACTCTGATCAGACTGATTTGACAAACTCTGTTGATCTAATCTCTGAACCTCTACTGGTAAATACTGAAGAAACTCTTCAATCAGAAACAAGGGAAGAACCAGTTGAGGGGGAGCATGAAGAATCACATCAAAGTGATAAGTCAAACACTGAAAGTGACTCAATTGATGATTATGAATCAAACTCTGTTGATTCAAACTCTGTTGATAATTCTGAGAAGTCACATTCAGGGGAAGCATCAGAAAATGAAGAAAGGCACCAAGAAAATCAGGAGAGCATGGATCAAGGGGGAGGATCACATGATGACAGAAGCAATCTGCCTTCTGCAAGAAAATGGACTAAATCTCACACACCTGATTTGATTATTGGTGATCCAGATGCAAAAGTAAGGACAAGAAGTGCAACAACAAATGAATGTCTGTTTCATGCATTCTTGTCACAAACTGAGCCAAAGAAAGTGGAAGAAGCTCTTAAAGATGCTGACTGGATAACAGCAATGCAAGAAGAGCTAAATGAATTTGAAAGAAATGAAGTGTGGACCCTTGTACCAAGGCCAAAGAACAGATCTATTGTTGGTACTAAATGGGTTTTCAGGAATAAAACTGACAGTGAGGGTGTTATCACAAGGAACAAGGCAAGACTGGTTGCAAAAGGCTACTCACAACAGGAAGGAATAGACTATGATGAAACATTTGCTCCAGTGGCTAGATTGGAGGCAATCAGAATTTTTCTAGCATATGCCTCTCACATGAAATTCAAAGTGTTTCAGATGGATGTAAAAAGTGCATTTTTGAATGGAAAACTTGAAGAAGAAGTGTTTGTGGAACAACCACCAGGGTTTGTAGATCCAAAATATCTAGATTATGTCTACAGGTTAGACAAGGCACTCTATGGACTTAAGCAGGCACCAAGGGCATGGTATGAAACCCTTGCCAAATTTCTACTAGAAAGTGGATTTAACAGAGGTACTATTGACAAAACTCTGTTTTACTTCCAAAATGGTAGTGACTTGCTTTTAGTTCAGATATATGTGGATGACATTATTTTTGGGTCTACTAATGATAAACTCTGCAAGAAGTTTGCCAAACTCATGCAGTCAAGATATCAAATGAGTATGATGGGAGAGCTTAGTTATTTTCTAGGTCTACAGGTGAAGCAAAAAGATGATGGAATTTTTATAAATCAAGCAAAATATACCAGAAACCTTCTCAAGAAATTTGGTATGCTTGATTGTTCATCTGTAACAACTCCCATGGCAACTGCAACAAAATTGGACAAAGATGCAGGGTCATCAGTAGATATGACAAGTTACAGAGGAATGATTGGTTCTTTACTCTATTTGACAGCTAGCAGACCTGATATCATGTATGCAACTTGTTTGTGTGCAAGGTTCCAGGCAGATCCAAGAGAACCACATTTAACAGCAGTAAAGAGGATATTCAAGTACCTCAAGGGCACTATGACTTTGGGGCTGTGGTATCCAAGAGAATCAGAGTTTAAACTTCTTGGTTACTCTGATGCAGACTTTGCTGGATGTAAGATAGACAGAAAAAGCACCAGTGGAAGTTGTCAATTTCTGGGTGACAGACTTGTTTCCTGGTACAGCAAGAAACAGAAGTCAATATCTACATCTACAGCTGAAGCAGAGTATATTGCTGCTGGTAGCTGCTGTGCACAGATTTTATGGATGAAGAATCAACTGCTGGATTATGGATTAAGGTATACCAAGATACCTATTTACTGTGATAATCAAAGTGCTATTGCAATGACAGGTAATCCAGTACAACATTCAATGACAAAGCACATCAGCATAAGGTATCACTTCATCAGAGAGCATGTAGAGGAAGGGAACATTGAGCTTCACTTTGTGTCTACAGAACAACAACTTGCAGATATCTTCACCAAGCCATTGAGTGAAGCTACATTTACAAGACTGGTCAATGAACTAGGAATGGTCTCTAGTTTTGACTAGAAATGTTGGTTAGACTCAAAAACTTATTGCTCATTTCTTTTTATGTAAATTGTTAAGTGCTATGTGAACCTTAGTATTAAACTCTGTTATGCATGTTTATGCTTAAAACTTTTTAAACTCTGTCAGCATGTCTGTCTGTTAAACACTGTTGGATACACTGTTAAACATGTTAGATACACTCAGTGAATTCAGAATTGATCATTGTCTGAATGAAAACACCAATGAAGAAAAATGTATGAAGCATGATTCTCAGTAAATAAATCATGATTCTTTCTGAGTCACTGTAATCTAATCAGACTTTGTGCAGTAAATCAACACAGCATGATACTGTTTCATATTTATAGCATCTCTTAGTTTATTCAGTCCTAAACTCTGAGTCTATGAATATTGTGTGCATTGCCTCTCATAAATAATTTTTGGTTATTGATGAACTCTAAACTCTGATAAGTGACATTCTGTTTCCAAAGGTATGGTTCATGATGATTCCTTGTTTGTACTTGTGAAAACCATAAAACTTGAGATGTGTCATTGATTAGTTTGGTGAGTTCAGATTCATGTCTACAACCTGTGAGAGTTTGAGCCAAATCAGTGATTGATATATTTTCTATCAATCAGTATTTATTGTTGTGTGATATTCATCAGGTAGTATGTTTCTCTAGAACTTGTATTAGACCATTTTGAGACTACATGATATGTGTGTGCATGAAAATGATAAAGGCAATAGGATTCAAACACTGTTAAAAAATTCTTTTGAACTTTGTTCAAACACTGTATAAACACTGTTCATAAATTCCATCCTTAGTAAACCCCCTTGAGCCTTATTAACTGCTCATTTTTCTTATACTCTGAAGTGTTAAGAGCAGTTATATTTTTTTTCTTCAAACAAATGAGTGTTTCTCAAGAAAAGAAAAAGTTTACTCAGTATATATGCTAAATAAATAAATAAAAAAAAAAAGGGGGGGGCATATATACTGATCTTGTACAAATATTTACTAACAGTGTGACTGAACACTTTATTCTATTAAAATGTTCAGCTTGTTATTCACTCATGAATAAAATATCTTTTTCATCTGTTTGATCTTATCTCATTCCAACCCTGAATAAAGTCCTTTTGATTTGTGTATACATGTACTCAAAGTAGTGTAGATTTGGTGGACATTCAAGCATATGGTAGATTCTGCTATTTCTGATTGAATGTGAGTGTAAACACTTCACCTAAACACTTGTGTGCATTGAGAGTTTGTGAGAATATCCAGTTCATGACTGTTATTCACTGAATGATGCTCTGATTTCAATCTCTTGATATTTTTGTCTTTAAAGACTGTGTGCTTACTTGGATAATCATGGACATCAAAGGGAATGGAAGTTTTCAGATTTCTGTATTACAGTAACTACAGAGTTTAGCATTCATCAAACAATCAGTGTTTAATATGAGAGTTTGTGCATTCAGTGGTTATTGATTTTTGTTATGGATTTTATGAAATATTAGATGCTCTAAAAATTGATTTCAGTAAACTCTGCTTCACACACACTTAATTCACAACTGTGCAATTTTTGAAAGGGTTTAAGTGATAAAGTTGGATAATTGATAAACACTGTTGAGTTGTGTTAAGTACTCTGAGGTAAAATCTCATTGAGATGATTTGACTATTTTGCAGTAATTGGGGTAGTTGACAACTGTTAATTAGTGTAAGTGTCGTGATTATAGGAATGACAGCGGTAATTATTAAGTAATCCATTGGTTGTTTGACACGTGTCCCATGATTGTGTCCTACTCACACACTACTCTACAACAGTTGCGCGCTTTTACTAAATAAACGATTGAGTTTTAATTTTACTCTAATCGTCTTTAGTCTCTTACTCCATATCGATTCACATTCACCCACTCACAGTTACTTGCATACTCATTCACTTTCACACTTCTCATATACTCTCTTTCACATTTTGATAAACACTTACAGTGCATATACATCTTTTCTCTGAATATCTTCGTATCACTTTTTATTAATGGGAACTAAAGCGTTTGATGCAGCAGGGTTAGTTTTTCTCCCTAGTAACTATGCAGCACCGTTGGAGACTGTAAATGCTCCAGAGGCGTTTCATGTGTTCCAAAATTTCTTAAAAGACTCTGAAATAGGGAAGGCTCTAACAGCACCAGCTACACTATCTGCTTCACAAATTGCTACTTTCTGGACAAACTCTGAATATGATGATGGAGGAGAGTCTGGTACTCCAACAATCATTTTCACTCATGAAGAATCAGAGTATATCATTACTCCAACTACTGTTAGGGATGCTCTGGACTTTGAGACACACACTTCTTACAGTGTTGTTGGTCATGATCGGTTGAGGACAATGTTGGAACAAATTGGATGTGCAGGAAACTTGAACAAGATAGGGTCTTTGAGACGGCCAAGTTTGAGAAAGGAATGGAGTTTCTTTTTCGATTGTATAACAAGGGCTTTTGGAAAGAAGACAACAAACTGGGATGCACTTCCTCTGGATACTCTCCAAATTGGTCATGCTCTACTATATGGAGGTAACTTCGATTTTGGTAGACTAGTACTAATGAACTTGGGAGAGCGTTTGTCTGAGTCTACTACTGTTTATTTTGCTCGTTTTTGTCAAATGCTATTTACTGCCTGTGTGCCTAACATTCCAATTGATGAAGCTGATGTTATTCAGCCTTTTCAAGTTGCTAAGAGAATGTTTTCTGATTTGACAAACAAAGATGTCACTAAACAGCAAATACCTGAGATGTTTATGCCTTTAGCCTTACAGAACTATGTAAACCAACCACAAGACTCTCAATCACCACAACAAATGCCTGATCCAATAGACATTATAAACTCTGAACCAACACCTACAACACCCACACCCACTGTACCTACTACATCTCATCAACCACAACCAGAAACTTTAAACACTGAACCTTTAAACACTGAACCCTCAAACACTGAAACCTTAAACACTGACACCTTACACTCTGAACCAACCAAAACCAAGCCAAAAAGAATGAAACACACTGCCCAAAACACTAAACACTCAAAGGCTAAACAAACAATACCTGGAGCTGTTTATACAAGAAGGAAGAAACAGAAAGCAAACAGACCTTCACTTTCACCACCAAGAGAGAGCTCAAGTGAAGATGAAGAGGAAAATGTGGTTCCTCCAATCAAGAAAAGAAGATTAATTCTTTCTGATTCAGATGAAGAGAATCTTGTTGAAACTCCAGAGGTGGTTTCACAGCAAACACTTACTGTGGAGATTGCAGAGGATAATGTTAATATTCAAATGCCTACAGAGGATAAAATGCCTGTAGAAGAGGATAACAGAGATGGTTTTTCACCAAGGGATAATATTTTTGACTCATTTGAACCATTCTCTGATCCTATCTCACCTATTGTTTATACTGAAGCTCCTGGTGTAGCTGATGAGCTTGCAGCAAAAGTTCCTGAAGCTGAAGCGTCACCCACAGAGCTAGTATCTTCTCAAATTCAAGACAAAGGTGATGAAGTTGATCAGGCAACAAAGATAATTTCTGAATCTATGCCTGTTGAAGCTACAAAGGCAAACTCTGTTGCAGAGCCTGTGCAACATGAGGTAACTGTTGAAAAGGTTGCAGAAGTTATTGAAGAAACTGTGGCTGACACTGCTCAGCACAGTGGTTCTTTAAAAGATGATCAATCTAAGGATGCAAGTGCTGAAGATGAATCTGCTAGTAGTGCAAACTCTGACTCTTTTGTGAGTGCACCTGCACAGACAGATAATAAACATACACCTTTTGATCAGCCTTGTCCATCACATGCCATTGAAGTAGAGCATCTTGCTAAGTCTGCTGAAAATTGGTATAAACAAGATTGCATTTTTCCAAAAGGAAGAGCATCTGAGTTTGTTAAGCAAACTGCAAAGCAAATTTCAAATCCAGAAATTTTATCCTGTTTAAAAGCAACTGTAGTACAAGTCAAGACTCTGGAAGGAAATTTTGCTGAAACTAAACAAGAAATTGCTTCCTTGAAGACTGAGATTCAGTCAAGAGAATTGAAGATGGAAAGAGAGTCTAAAATAAAAGCTGTTCAGCTGTCTAAAGTTCAAGACACTCTCTTTTCCAGGCTAGGAAAAGTTGAAGACAATCAGACTGCTTTATTTGCTAAGATTGATTCCATTGCTAATTCTTTGGAGCTCATTACATCAATCCTTATTCCTGATGATGTCAAAAAGGGGGAGAGAGTGGCTAAGTCTAACTGCAAAGTTTCTCAAACTCTGACTCAAAAGGATGATGCTGGAGATGAAGGGGCAAGTGATAAGAGCAAGGTCTTAAACTCTGAAAAGCAAACTCTGAAATCTGGCAAATCTTTTAAATCACAGTCTGTTGAAATAAACACTGAAACTCAAGGTACTTCAAAGACCAAGAGTTTGGAATTAACATCAAATCCAAAGACTGATGAGGAGTTAGCTGTTAAGCTTTTTATGGAAGAGAATGCAGAAGGAGTTACTTTAGAAGATGCTAAAGCTGAAGAGAAGAGTTTACAAGAAAAGCATCTGAAAGCTCTAAAGTCTGAAAAAGCAAAGAAGAATGTGAAAGTTGCTAAAGCTGCAAAGCCTGTTCTTAAAGGCATTCAAATCAAAGAACCTGTTGGTACAGATCAAAGAATGCAAGTATTCAGAAAACCAATAGATGCAGAAGCCAAGCAAAAGCTGAAAAGTATAGTTACAACCTCTGTTGATACACATGTTGTACAGAAGAATGAAAACACAACCTCTGTTGCTGCACAAGTTGTGACCACACCATTATTGTCTTATCAGTTGAAATCAACATTTAAGAGGGGTGCTCCTCATGATCCAAGACTAGAAGCTACAATTCCAATGGATTTTACTGATGATAGAGCTCTATCTGGTAAAGTTGGATACAACAAGGAAGGCATAGGCTCACACAGAGATAAAAGGCAATATGTTGGTCCTAGAGATCCTTCTTCACTGTCTGTTCCAGGTCGTGGTGTCACTCAAGAGAGTTTGGACAAACTGGAGTCAGTACAGCTTGTATATCAGAAGAGTCTAGAAAAGGATTTTTTTGTTATATTTCATGGCTGATGGAACAGTATTTAAAGTCTCTGAAAAGGATATCGAATTAAAGTATGCTGAAGAACTTGAATATGTCCTATATATTTTCAGAGTGAGAAATCAAAGAGCTCAGTCAGTTGCAAATGTGCTTCAACAAAGAATGATTCAAAACCTTGCAAGAAGGCAAATGAAATTCAACAGCAAGTATGTTCCTAAATACAGAGATTGGAATGGCAATTTGATTGAAATGGAGAAGGGAACTACAAAACTAAAGACTGATCTTGGAATCACTGTTCTGGATTTCAATGTAAAATCTGAAGAGGTGAAATATATCAGGTTGGGAAATGAGATGAGAAGAAACAAAATCTACGATCTTAGAGCTGCTATCTATCAAACTGATGAGAATGATCCTCAGTTGAGAGAAATCAAAGAAGCTATGCAGATAGAGCTTGAAAATGCTGAAAGAAGGTTGCTTATAGACTATCTCAGAACAATGCCTGATCCGCAAGAGATTAGAAATTAAAGTCTGTAAGAATTTTCTTATTTTCTGTAGAATTTGTTAAGTAAAAGTTAAACTCTGTTTGTATGTTAAACACTGTAAACTTTGTATTTGTTTTGACATCATCATTTACTGTAAAACTTGTACATTCTTGCTAATGGACAAGTTGGGGGAGATTGTTAGAAATGATTGATGAAAACAGTGTTTGGAAGCTAAAGTCAGAAAACAGAGTTTAGCTGGAAGCAGTCAGAGTTTGGTTAAACACTGACTGGAAGCGCAAACAGAGTTTGTTAAACTCTGTAGCGGTATTGTCTGAAGAGTCAACAGTGTTTGAAGATTGATTTGAGATAAATATGGAAGCAATATCTTTGAAGATTGGAAAGCTGTCAAAGAGATTGAGTTGACTTGGAAGACTGAAGCAATCGTGATTGATATCAATTGTATAGCTTGATTCTAGGAAAATCAGTTACTGATTGTATGAAGCTGTATGTTCTATAAATACAGTTAGGTTAACCCTAGAAGGGTAGTCGAACATTGAAAAATCTTTTGATTGTAACCTAAGCAGCTCTCTGTGATATTTACATCACCGAGAGAGGAATTATTAATTCCAAACAGTTTTTAATTGTTAAACAGTGTGTTCTTGTTAAGTTACTCATACAGTATTTGATTACTTATTGTGTATTCGACCTAACAAGGTCTACCACTACATCCTCCTTCGGCAACTCTTGGGCCGAAATGAAATATTAAGTGCTGGACTCTGCAACTTCCACACAGCCTCTTACGCTTACTGTTGCAATTCCCCATTTTTGTCAAATCATTATTCCATTCACATTTATCATTTTCATTTCCATTTCCATCTCACCTTTACACATTTCACATTTCTGTTTCACCTTTCCATTTTCATATCCGTATTATAATCATATGAAAACATTTATACAGGTATATCAATTCAAGACATACATTTATTTCATTATGATATTCCTTAAAATAACCTTTTAACAATATTTAATCATCCTTAAACACTTAAAATATCTAAAGAATAACTATTTAATAATCCCTTCTTAAATGAATATTATAATTAATATTCATTAAATTAAATAACCCTTAAAGTAACAATTATCGATATCATTCCAGATATTTTTAACCAAAAATGTCTCATTTATAACCATCGAAATATCTTTATTATTATTCCAGAACAAAGCAATTTTAAGAAAACATTTTAAAAATAATATTCATCTAATTAAATAAATTTAATTAGACGAATAAGGTTTATTTAATTAGTAGATGCTTCGAGAGGTATCTAATAATTAAATAAACACTAGTTTATTTGTGATGTTGCCATTAGGTTAATTATTGCGAAATTCTTTCTAAAATCTTTGCCCGGGTTTTCGAAAATATACCTCTCAAGATAAACCCTTCCACTTTTCCATTCATATATCAATACCTTTAAAATACACCAACTAAAATACTTTACATGGAAATCCCTTTTTAAGAAAGTCTGTAAACATCAACCCTTGTCCCCTTATATAACAAAATATTTATTAATAACGTCTGACAGGGTTTAGAACTCAAAGATCCTCAATTTACACATAACTGTAATATTATAAAATAACTTTATATAATAACTGATACCACTCCTCCCCATATCACTTTACTCCTTATAGTATATCACTCTCTCCATATCACATATATTTCCAGTCAAACCATTTTACTTAAAAGTAAACAATTGATCAAGATAAAGATAGAAGAAATCTTGCAAATATGGACTGAGGTCTTATTCTACACATTTCATATATTTCAAAATAAATATACTCTGAACGATAGAGTATGTATAAATAAACTTGCCTCTGGTCCTTAGCACCAAACGGAACACCGCGAATAAATCCTTGGCGTTTCGCCCAAGCAGTTCCATGAATTTTACACGACGCCTCGATCCTTCCTTTTTGATACACGTTGCTCCACTTGATCACGCCCTAATGGTACTGTAATTGTTACGAGTACGCGTCAGTCCAACCTCGTATCTCGAGTAGACCCAACTCAGAATTACCACTGAGTCACCTAAAGTCGTACTATAGTTGTTATCCCTATAACTGACTACTCAAATACCAATTAATGCACATAACACATTTAGTCAACTTCACTTAACATATACAATTATAATACTAGTGTCATTCTATGACAAAACTCAGTTTATAAATAATCCTCAAAATGCATTTAATCCCTGAAACACATAAATCCTTGAATTAAATCACTTAGCACATAAATCCTCGAGACAACAATTACCCTCGAATTAATTCACTTAACACATATACACATAAACAGTTAACACCCAAATCATACCTTTAAACCCTTGAAATCAAATAAGTTAAATAAATTAAAAATGCAGGGGATTTTTAGAAAATTTCGGCATGTAGTATTCGTTTATCGGACTATGGGCTCAGCCCCTCCATGCCAAACAAAACAATTTATAACCCTGCTTTTGATAAAATAAAAGCTGCCTCAACTTGCAGCAACATAAAAGTAAACAAATAATGAAAAGTACCCGCCCAGACATGCGGCACCTAGCACATAATAATTAACACTACTACTTACGCTACACCAATGATCGTATTTCTCACGCATTTTAATGATACACGTGACAACCAATCATTGATGTTCGTAAGCCCTAGGGAACAACCCCTAGCACTAACTATTACTTACGCTATATCAATGATCACATCACTTAAGTATATTAATTATACTCGTGATAGCTAATCATGGATATTCGTAAGCCCTAGGGATTAGTCGAAAAGAATTGCACAAGTCCTTTAAATATTGACATTTAAAAACTTGTGATCTTCTCATAACCCCTAGCACAATTCTAATTATTATAAAATTCTAACATTTAACATGTATCACGTATTCCCATACTTACCATTTAGTCAACTCATATAGCTCCACAATTAATGCCAACATCACTATTTACAATTAGTACATCATATAACTCCAACAATATACGACATATAACAATTAGTACTAATAATCATTTAGCACAAGGTAACTATACTTAGCCAACTCAAATAATTCTTAACATATAATATTCAGCTATAATAATTAACAATTAGCAATTAACAATTTGCACTTAACAACTAACAATTATCCTCTTTCGAATTAAATCACGAAAAATTAATACAATCATCTCGTACTTTATACCATCAATCATAATTAATAATTATCGACCCTCCGAACTAATTCACGAAAATTAATAATTAAACTCGCAATTTCACAACTAATTAAAATTACAATCAACTAATTAAATTACCACAATTAAATACATAATTTAAAAATATAGAAATTATACCCTTTCGATAACGACCCGAAAATCAAGCCACCGGAGTCTCCCTTTCCTCTTGCACACACATATACACACACTTCATATGCATATATATACACCAGCACCTTCACACTCAACATCACACCATCAACCCACGCCTTCTTCCCCGTCCTCCACCTCCTCCACGTCGATCTCACGCTGCGCCGCCACCCCGCGACCACCACCCATCGGACACGCCACCACCGCTGACCACGGTGGTCTTTCACCACACCCCGCGCTGCACACACTCACGCACATATACACCACTTACACACACATGCGTATGTATCTATATATATATATATATCCCCCAATTCAATTCCCCCAAATTCCAATTCTTAGAACCCTAATTTTTCCCCCAATTTCACTTCTCTCTCCCCGACCTCTGTTTCTCTCGGCTGCGTCTATTTTTCTCTCTAATTGGGCTTGGCCCAATTCCCTCTTATTAACTACTAACAATACTCCTCGGGCCCAATTAAAACACTACTTATTCGCTTACAAAACTAATAAACATCTTTTATAAATTGAAATTAAATAAAAATTTCGGAAAATTAAACTTTTCATTTTTAAAATCAAGAATATAAAATTACAAGCACGTGCATATTTTCGAAATATTTTTCGGATCAAAAATGAATAAAATATGAATTTTCAAAGTTTTGATCCTTTAAATACAATAAAACTCTTAAAATCATTTTAAAATACCTAAACATCCAAATTAATTCACCCAACCATTTTAAAACTAAATAATATTATAAAGATAATATTACAAAAGATTTCATGATTTTTAATTCCTCCGATAATTTTATAAAATCAACAGATGATCAAAATGCATGATTTAAATATATTTAAATCTTCAAAAATATAAATAAAATACATCAGCCTTCACAACTCACACAAATCATCATATAAACACATAAATACAACTTCACATATATTCCATCTTCCAACAATAATCACATAATATAGTTCATAATTACTCTGAACCAGACAATAATTAAATAATTCGCTTTTGAAATTCCTTGAACTGAATAATGAACAATAAAATAAAATAAAAAAATTTCCTCCTCATTTTAGGAAAACATTAATATTCTTAAAATAATACTAAAATCATTTTCTGAAAATTCGGGTTATTACACAACTACTCCGTATGATCCTAAAATTGCCCTTGTCAAGAATAGTTCAGGAGTTCCTGTGTCTCAGTTAAGGTATTCTCAGATTATTTGGAGTTTGCAGTATCTTGCTAATGGTACTAGGCCTGATATTTCATATTCAGTGTCTAGGTTAGCAAGATATACAAGCTGTCCAAACAAGACTCATTGGGATGCTCTTGATAGAGTGCTTAGATACCTAAAAGGCACCATATATCTTGGTCTGCATTACAGGAGGTTTCCTGGAGTGCTAGAGGGATATAGTGATGCAAGTTGGATAGCTAATAAGTCTGGTTCCAATGGAGTGACTGGATACCTGTTTACCCTAGCGGGTGGAGCAGTATTTGGAAGTCTTCTAGACAGACTATTATAACTCGGTCTACTTTTGAGGCTGAGTTGTGTGCATTAGATGCCACGGGGACTGAGGCTGAATGGTTACATGGACTGATGTCGATGTTACCTGTAGTAAGTCGTCCACTTCCTGCTTTTGCTGTTCATTGTGATAGCCGTACAACTATCGACAAGATAAACAGCAAGAAGTATAATGTGAAAATAAAGAGACATATCCAAGTTAGACTAAAGTCTATAAGGGGTTTAATGTCTGAAAGGATTATTGATGTTGAGTTTATTGGAACTCAAGAAAACCTAGCTGATCCTTTGACTAAGGGGCTTGAGCATGCTGTAGTCCTTAAGTCTAGGTTGGGGTTGGGACTGATAGCCCATAGTAATTCATCTACAGCGGGAACCCAATACACATGAGAGGAGATCCCTCGAAAGTGTATTCAATGTGGTAATAACAAGTTGTAAGGGTGAATTGGTTGTACCTTTAACTACATAGATTGATACTCACGTATCTGGAGTCTATCCCCTGTAAACCTAAAGAGTATTGTAACTGCCAGAATAGCAAGAGTTATTTGAACTCTGAATGGGGTCAAGTCTTATGACGAGATGCTAGCAGTACATCTCTGGAGATGCCCAGCTAAGTGAATGTAATTGTGTGGTCGCAATTAGAGGAAAGGGTTATTCCTTGAAGCATTCGACGAACAGGATCAAGACATGACCATTAACGTCTCAAAGCCATAGATTAGCACCATAGCCTTTGACTTGTCGTCGTCTATGGAGTGTGGTTACACCAAACGGATAAAGATTCAAGGTGAAATATTCCATCTGAATCGGGTAGCCATCGAAGTAGAGGACTTAGGAGGGTTCAAACCCGGAAGGGTACCTACTCTGAAAAACAAGTCATGATGAGGATAGATATGTATTTGCATTTATGTATGGATTCGTGGGGGATTGTTAGAAAATGAAATGTTTGAGGCATATTTATAATATGTTCTTGATGTCATTTCCGGAAACTAACAAGTGAAGGTTGTTCCTTGTAATGAGGACTTAAACTTTCATTTTTAGATCTAAGACATTTTCTTAGTGGAATACATAGATAAATTGAGTTGAAGTTGCTTGCTTGAAATGGGTTATGTGGGTTATTTAGTTGAAATAACTTGAGTCCCACATAGAATTGGTAATGAAAGGTTGGTGGCTTTATATAGCTCCATGTGCAAGTGTAGTGCACAACTACTAAGGCATGTGGGTGTGCATGGATGTAGAGTGGGCCTCGCGCACACACACACGCGCGCCGCCGCCGCCCGCCTCGCCACGACACGACACGACTCGGGTCGGGTCGAAGGGCGATTTGGGCGAATGACTCGGCGTCTCGCGTACGCGAGGCGACCTGGGCGAGGAATTTTATTACCTGGAATATTGATTTATTTTAACAGAACATCAGATTTTATATGTTACTACTGTTGAATCAGTACTTGGATTATTGAGCTGATCAGACATCAAATCCTGATGGACAGACTCTGAACATAACCAAATACTGATGGGCATCAGATCCTAACGGACTAAAATCCTGATGGATCAGATACTAATGATGACCAATCCTGATGGATCTCAGATCCTGACGATGGTTAAATCCTGATGCAGCTGTAACTAAAAAATAAATACTGATGCAGTTAATGAAATTAAATCAGAATATTTACTTTCCTTTTAAGGCTTATCTCTTACGTTTTATTTTTGGGTATTATATATATTGAAGATATAACGTTGAGAATAGATATACGTTAAGGAAAAACCCTTGTTAGCGATTACTCTCTATTCTCTCTCGACACATACAGATTATATACATAATTCTCAGGCGAACTGAGCTGCTAGTCGCTGTTGATCACTGGAGTATTTGTGAACCCATTGATCGGTGCTGTTTTATCCTGGAAGTGATATTGCTGCAACCCAATCACAACGTAAGTGGGCCAATATTCTCTTCAAGAACAGCCAAGTCTTCTCGAAGGGCTTGGTGACTCAGCTGATTTGTTTCTCTCTTGTTGCCTTTGATAAAGCTACTGTGAGAGATAAGTTCTCTTCTTTTCTTGTTATGTGTCAGTCTTTGATTATATTATTTTACCTTCGTGATTTGTTTTGTTAATTGGTTATCTGCCTGTTCTTGTTTAATATATATCTCTGCCTCATTGTTGCGTTGTTTAGTGTAATATACCCAACACTTCCACTATCGGACAATTCAGCGACATTGTTCTGAAACATATGAAATTAAGTAAAACATTAACAATTCTGAATGGTTGCAGTTAGTGTACCATTAACAAAATTGATTCATGTTCTAAAATCAAATTGAAATACTAACTTCTGTAAATACTGAAGGTCCTGAATAATTCATTGTTCCTGGAGACATTTCAGAAGTTGAGGTGGAAAAATCATAAGCATCAGTTACATAATAGAGATGACTGCCTGAATTAATATTGTCCTCTTCGAGTTGTATCTTTAGCTTAATATCTTTTCCATTAATTTCCTTAATCTTTGGATGGAAAGATATGTTTGACTGTTCATTTAAATGTAGAATAGTTATATAAAGGCTGGTATTACATTATCATTTTGTAGGCAATGGAATAAAAAACGTAACTATGTAATAAGGCTGAGTAGCAAACCTTAATCATGTCAGATTGCAGTCTTTTTGTAGTCATACCAATCAATCTTCTGGTAGCGCGATCCATTAATATGAATATATTTATTTATATAATACATTTGCTAATATAAATAATTAAATTTGTATAAATGTACCCAAATTTTATTACAATAATAAATATCATATACGTAATATCATATGTAATAAATTTAGTTTTAAAAAATAGGATTATAAAATTATATATTGGTAAAAGTTGCTCGGCATCGCTTCACGACGACACCTCGACGCGTTTATATTAACGAAAAAACACATATACTTGATTTATCTTCCTGTTATAATTTTAAAAAAAGTGGAATATTTTAATAGGACATCAATCAAAATTGAAATGACACAAAAAAATAAATTAAAAATTTCTTCTCACTGTAAAGCAAAATCTTATAGTTTTTATATTATGAATCGTTATATCTAATATTTTAAAAATTAAAAGATCAAAATTATATCATATTTTGTTTGAAAATATAATTTATATAATTATAAATATTAAAAAAAACAGTCGTAAATTGCATGGTTTATAAGCTATTAGTTTAAAAGTTTTTTTTCACACCGTAGAAACAAAATTTCTAAACTATTAAATTACATACAATTACAAAATATTTAAATCGTCACTATTCGTAATTTTAAAAAGAAAGTTATTTTATTTAATTGATTATACTTATTATATAATACATTTAGATAATATAAATAATTAAATTTGTATAAATGTACCCAAATTTTATTAGAATAATAAATATCACATACATAATATCATACGTAATAAATTTAGTTTTAAAAAATAGGATTGTTAAATTATAGATTGGTAAAAGTTGCTCGGCGTCGCCTCACGGCGACCCCTCGGTGCGTTTATATTAACGGAAAAAACTCATATACATGATTTATCTTCCTATTATAATTTAAAAAAATTGTAATATTTTATTAAAATTGAAATGACACGAAGAAATAAATTAAAAATTTCTCATTATAGTAAGGCAAAAACTTATAACTTTTATAATATAAATCGTTATATCTAATATTTTTAAAATTAGAGGATCATGATTATTTCAAATTTTGTTTGATAATATAATTTATATAATTATAACTATTAAAAAACAGTCATGTATTGCATGAGTTATAAATTATCAGTTTAAAAGTTTTTTTTTCATACCTTTAAGGTAAAATTTCTAAACTATTACATTACACACAATTACAAAATATTTAAATCGTATATCGCTCTTCCTAATTAAAAAATAAGTTACTTTACTTAATTTAATACACTTATTTATATAATACATTTTGCTAATATAAATAATTAAATTTGTATAAAGACAATTATTAGAATAATAAATATCACTTACGTAATATCATACATAATAAATTTAATAACAAAAAACATGGTTGGTAAATTATAAATTGATAAAATTTGTTCAAAGCATTTATATTAGTGAAAAAAAAACACATATACTTGATTTCTTTTCATGTTGTAATTTTAAAAATTTATAATATTTTAATAGGACATCAGTTAAAATTTGAATTACACAATGAAACAAATTTTAAAATTTCTCCTTATAGAAAAACAAAAACTTATAACTTTTATATTATGAATCGTTACATCTAATATTTTGAATATTAGATGATCAAAATTATATTACATTTTATTTGATAATAGAATTTATATAATTATAAGTATTAAAAAAACAGTCGTGAATTACATGGTTTATAAACTATTAGTTTAAAAGTTTTTTTTCACACCGTAGAGAGACAAAATTTCTAAACTATTACATTACATACAATTAAAAAATAATTAAATCGTCATTCTTCATAATTTTAAAAAAGTTATTTTATTTAATTCAATATACTTATTTATATAATACATTTTACTAATATAAATAATTATATAAATATTTCTAATTTATTATTAGAACAATAAATATCACATATGTAATATCATACGTAATAAATTTAGTTTTAAAAAACAGGATTGTTAAATTATATATCGTTAAAAGTTGCTCGGCATCGCCTCACGACGACACCTCCGCACATTTATATTAACGAAAAAATACATATACTTGATTTATCTTCCTGTTTTAATTTTAAAAAATTGTAATATTTTAACAGGATATCATTTAAAATTGAAATGACACAAAGAAACAAATTAAAAATTTCTCCTCATAGGTAGGCAAAAACTTATAACTTTTATATTATAAATCGCTATGTTTAATATTTTTAAAATTAGACGTTCAAGTTTTCATCAAATTTTGTTTGATAATATAATTTATAAAATTATAATTATTAAAAAGGGTGAAGGCCCAAAATGGCCCATTTCCATACATCATGGCCCTCCATACCCTATTTCAGAAATTCGACCCTAAGTGCCCCATAGATACGCAACTTCGTCTAGCAAAACAGCTGTTGAGCTACTTCATTTAATGCATAAGGGGGCTAACACGGTAAATCGTCTACCGCAACACCCATTATACGGCAGACCGTAATCAGAAACAAGCACTAATGCGCTAGACGACCTTGCGCATCAGAGGTTTCTTCTGAAAAACAAGATACAGTTCACGATTTGCCGTATCTTTGGGGCAGGGGAGGGCCATCAATCTTGGAAATGGTCCATTTTGGTAATTATCTCTATTAAAAAACAGTCGTGGATTGCATGCTGTTGTGCCCAAAATCTCCATGGGTTAGATTTAGGCCCATTGGGCTTAAGGATCCAATCCGTATGATTAACATGGGTTATGATTGAGGTCCCTTAAGTTAAATGGGGCTAAATAGCACGTGAAATGGATCTAGACAGGTTCAGGTTCCCGAAAGACAGCTTCCTGTAGACAGCTTCCCGAGAAACAGGTTCCTGCAGACAGGTTCCTGAGAGACAGCTTCCTGTACGAGAACAGATTTATTCCAGCAGAATTCTAGTATGATTAAGCCTCCTATTCTTTAGGAGCAAGTCATGAACATCAACTCCTTATTGGAATGTATTCCTTGGGCGCAGATGATCCTTGAATACATCTAATAGGACGAGAACTTGTAAACATACTCCTAGTCGGACTAGAACTTGAGTTCTATTCGACTTAGGTCGCCTATTCGTGGCTGAAATCTGGAGAAAAGGAGTTCCCCACGAATTAGGAACCTAGTTTATTGCCGCCTAACCAGACTTCTAGTCTAAAAAGAACTACGTGAACTTGATCCCTATATAAGCAAGGGTACGTAGGCACCTTGAGAACACGGTTACAAGCCTTGCGAGACACCTATGAGATTCTTGCTAACACGGTTACAAGCCTTGCGAGACACCTATGAGATTCTTGCTAACATGGCTACAAGCCTCGCAATACACCTACGAGATTCTTGAGAACACACGACACAAGCCTCAAGGGAACTCGCGAGATTCTTGTAAACGCTCTCGAGCTCAGTTCAACCCCTACAAAAAACCTCCATTCTCCATAGATTAGTTGATCGTTAGCCTTTACAACTCACCATAAACCTCTCAAAAGTTGTTACGAAATCCACTCATCAACATTGGCGCTAGAAGGAGGGGAGAGTTATCATCTTAAGAGTGGAAAGATGGCAGGCAGTTCTGATAGCGAAGCAACACAATCTGTAGAGAAAGATCAAACCCCGAAAGCGAAGAAGATTACTCCTGCTGACGTCCTAGAGCATCTAAAGTCGATTGAAGAAAGGCTTACAACCCTCGAACAAATAACACCGAAGAAGAAGAAGAAGTCGAAGTTAACAGCTGGTAAGAAGGGTAAAAAAAGTAAGATTAATCCCAAGCAGTTAGGCGTCGATGAAGAAGAACGTGAAAAAAAGGCTGAGGAGGAGATCGAAGACCCATAGAAAGATACTGAAGGTGAAGAAGATGGTGAACCGAAGGATAAACAACCTCCTGTTAAGGAACCTTCCATCGAGATAATTAAAGATGATTCAAGTTCAGTCGAGATTGCGAACAATTCGTGTATAGCAGATTCACAAGAAGCCGATGATAAAGATTAGGAAGCAAAGGACGGTGGAGCTGGTGATTTGAATGCTGAAGACATCAAGAAGATTCTAGTGAAACTCAAGGAAGAAAAGCAGTCAATAACAGAGGTTCCCAGAGTTAAGAAAGCTCCTGACGAGGTCATTATGAGCTTCCTATTTGCTGGAGTTAGGGCTGGTTCAGACTTCTGGAAGGAGCTACAAGTACGTGAACCTGGTACACTAGCTGAGTTCTACAAACAAGCTGAACTATATCAATGTGTGGAAGAATCCTTGCTGAAGTTGAGAGAAACAGAAGATCTTGGAGATGAAGCTAGTCATAAAGGAATCAAGCGAGAGAGGTCTCCAAGCCCGCAAGCATATGTTATTGGGGATCGAGCTTCCTCCAAAAGAAGTAAAGCAAAATCGAAGATAAAGTGCAACAATTATACCTCTTTGGTCGCTCTAGTAGACCACATCTTCACGGTTTATGGGAAAGAAGGAATATTTATGAAACCTGCACCTTTACCTATAGGAGCAAGGAAAGATATGAAGAAATATTGTGACTTCCATAAGGATAATTGCCATGATACTTCCGAATGCAGAGCACTGAAAGACCAAATTGAGGAATTGATTAAAGCCGGGAAGCTTGCGGAATGGATAGCTCAAGGTGACCAGTAGTTGAAAGTTTGAGAGCTTCCTTAAAATATAGTTGAGATACCTTTATTTATATATGTATTTCCTTCTTAGAACTGGGGGGTAGTGCATGTATACCTCCCTAGTAAGCAAACCTATTTCTTTCGAGTAGTTTTCAACGAAATTATGAGTAGTTCTTTTCCTTGTATTACGTAATACATGAGCTTATATTTAGCTTGTAAAACAAGGAACATACCTCATTCAATTCAGTGACCTGCGAGAAATACCTCACAAGTAATCTCTTTAAGTATCTCTTGTTTCTTACAATGAGTTAGCTCGCGTAAGCTTAGAGGAACCGTATTGGGATATTTGTATAGAGGTTCATTCTCAGCATGTTTCATAAGAAGATAAAGAAGAAAGGAGAAGACATGTTAAAGCTACAAGCAAGAATGATGTGAAGAGGTTATAGTATTTATTCGAGCGTTAAAGAAAATTCGACATAGTTGAAGATTTTGATGAAGAGTAGCTACAAGAATCTGATATGAGCATCTTGAAGAAAACACACAGTACTCAACTTCATGGATGAATATTCAACGACTTATTAGAGATTATAAAAGAATTGTGAAGCTTCCCGGAGTTAGTTCTTCATCAAAGACAAGCTTCCCTGAAGAACTGGGGGGGTAGTATAATTACTATAGGACGTGGTAGTTTGAAAATTGAGGATTTCAAACTTTTGAGAATTCAGGTCCAGGAACCTCACGATCAGTTCCAGGAAGCTCACGATTTGGTCCAGGAAGCTCACGATCAGTTCCAGGAAGCTCGCGATTTGATTCAGGAACCTCACGGCTAGGATGCAGTTTAGAAACCTCATAGCTCATATTTGGTTCAGGAACCTTGAAGATTGATTTGGTCTAGTATCTTGAAGAGCAGCATGCTTGCATCATGAGCACGTCAATGAGTTTTCAAATCTAAATGGAGGCTTCCACTTCACATCTGATTAGTCTACAGAAAGATCCAGGTGATACCTCTCCTTTTATGCTTACATATTCGTAGAACACCTCCCAGGTTCATTGATATATACCTGAAGTTGGTGTGTAACAGCTTCTAGGTTCATTGACATTTGTTAGAAGCCAATTATTAGTTTCTGATTAGCAGCTTCCTACTTGAAGTTCCCAGACAGCCGATACCTGAATAGAAGAAAGTGTGCTTACAGCAAGAGCTCTATGCCTATATAGGATTAATCTAGTGCCCTTCTGGATTCTCTTTGTGCTCCATCCAAGGATTCACTTAGAGCCTAGAAGGACTCACCAGGTTCCCTAAGCATATCCATGTATTGACCTAGTGCCCTTATGGATTCTCTATGTGCCCGTATAGGTTCACTTAGAGCCCAAAAGGATTCACTTGGTGCTTCATGCATCCATGCACATTTGTTTGGTATCCTAATGGATTCTCTTTGTACCCTTTTAGGGATTCATTTGGTGCCCAATTGGTTTCGGTTTTTTGTCCTAAGCAGAGGTTCATATAAATAACCAGTTGGATTCACCTTATGCCCTTACAAGGATTTGCATAGAGCCCAGAAAGATTCACCTAGAAAAGCCCTGTCAGCTACATGAACTCGATAGCCAGAAAAGATTTGCAAGCATGAAAGATTCATCTCGAAAAGCCCTATGAATCGTAGGCACACATTCAAAAGTCCCATAAGCATGTGGGCACCTAGTTAAGGGTTTTGGGAACCTAAGCATGGGTAACCTAACTTAGAGTTCGCTTTTACTTGAAAAGCTTCCAAAGGGATTCACCTTGTGTCCTTACAGATTTACTTGGTGCCCCTAGAGTTTGAAATGATTCATCATGTGCCCTATAGATTCTCTTTGTGCCCTCTGCAGGATTCACTTAAAGCTCAACTGGATTCGTCTTATGCCCTGTCAAGGATTCACTTAGTGCCCATTTGAATTCTCTAAGTGCCCTTCCCAGGATTCACCTAGAGCTCAATTGGATTCGCCTTGTGCCCTCATCAAAGCGATACAAAGATGAATACTCTCATTTTATAAAGCTTGTATATGATCGAAACAAGTACCGTACTACTAACAGGTTTTTGATAAAGCAGCTTGCAGCATCCTTGATGATCATCAGAAGCTTCCAGTTTATAGCTTCCTGCTTCCGGTTTCCAACCCACAGTTTATAGCTACAACTTCCAAGTTTAGTGATATTCAGCCGAAACAAGTAGTTTTCAGTCAACTGCTTCAACAAGCTATAGGAGGTTCACATGTTATGACGGCTCGGGGGGTAGCTCAATTCCCCTATGTCTAATTATTGTAAGGTTGCACAGAGAAGAGCTTCCATCTTCCAGGTTCAGTAACAGAACTACTTCAATCCAAACCGGCACAATGAAGCACAGATAAGTTCTACTTATATTCTTAACTATCATGCACATTTTCTGTCAATGAGAGCTTATATTCTGTCATGCTTAGATACATATAAATTTTAATGCGCATATTGCATGATCCTTAGAAATGAAATTTATGTGAACTTGTACTTAGGATGTTATCATGCCCTATAGGTTTACAGTTTACGCAACGTATATGCTTAGTTTATGATCTTGAACTTGTTAGTTGAATCAGTCAAGTAGATAATTGGTATGCCACTTGAGAAGGTACCATCAAATATAATGTAGATAATCGTTCATACTTGCATACATGCATCACTTATATGTGAGCTCTTCAGCTCGTATTACTAACCTATTTTTTCTAGTTTTCTTGGTGTTATGCCCAAAATCACCATGGGCTAGATTTATACCAATTAAGTCATAGGTTCCGATCAACAAGTATTGTATGAACCACGAGACAGATTGTTTCCAGTATCATATATGAAGACGAAACACAGAGAAATGAGCACTAGCTGAGAAGACAGTCAAGAGATTATGAGTATCGAGACGTTCTTGATGAACCAGTAGTTGAGCAGATTACGAATGAACCAGTTTCCTCTCCGCAGAAGAGCCCGAATCAGCCTAGCAGCAGAAATGAGGACAGTAAGAAGTACATGGGAACTATATAAAGACTTCCTAAACTAACACATTTATTATTTATGCAGGTATAGTTTCCTGTACAGAGGTTCCTGAGAACCAGATTTCGAGACATAGGTTCCTGAGCACCAGTTTCCTGAGCATAGACAGCAGAAAGATCTAGAAGCCAACCAGAGAGATGCAGAATCATTATAGGAAAGTACTCCTAGGATGCAGCTGATCCTAAAGTACCTCTGATAGACAAACATTAGATAGTCAAATGAAAAGAAGCTTATCAGATGAAGTAGCCTCTCGAGCAATCAAGTTATGATTTTCCAGGTTAACCTCGTGCCCTTTTTAAGGATTCATCCAGTGTCCTATTGGATTCGTTTTGTGCCCTCAGCATAGGTTCACATAACGCCCAATTAGGTTCACTTTATGCCCTTATTTGGATTCACGTGGTTCCCTCGACAATTGTAAGATTCACCTTGTCCCTTTTAAGGATTCATCTAGTGCCCTATTGGATTCGTTTTGTGCCCTCAGCATAGGTTCACATAACGCCCAATTAGGTTCACTTTATGCCCTTATTTGGATTCACGTGGTTCCCTTGACATTCTTAAGGTTCACTTAGTGCCCAATTAGATTCGCTGTGTGCCCTTGTCAAAGGATTCACTCAGCGCCTAATTGGATTCACTTTGTGCCCTTGTCACGATTCAAACAAGAAGACAAAGACCCGCATGGTTCACTCAGAAGAAACATGGGAGCACTGAAGGGATTGGATCTTAAAATATCAAGCTATTTAGGTTCCTCTCGCATCCTATGACTTCGAGGAACCGGGGGGTACTTGTTGTGCCCAAAATCTCCATGGGTTAGATTTAGGCCCATTGGGCTTAAGGATCCAATCCGTATGATTAACATGGGTTATTATTGAGGTCCCTTAAGTTAAATGGGGCTAAATAGCACGTGAAATGGATCTAGACAGGTTCAGGTTCCCGAAAGACAGCTTCCTTTAGACAGCTTCCCGAGAAACAGGTTCCTGCAGACAGGTTCCTGAGAGACAGCTTCCTGTACGAGAACAGATTTATTCCAGCAGAATTCTAGTATGATTAAGCCTCCTATTCTTTAGGAGCAAGTCATGAACATCAACTCCTTATTGGAATGTATTCCTTGGGCGTAGATGATCCTTGAATACATCTAATAGGACGAGAACTTGTAAACATACTCCTAGTCGGACTAGAACTTGAGTTCTATTCGACTTAGGTCGCCTATTCGTGGCTGAAATCTGGAGAAAAGGAGTTCCCCACGAATTAGGAACCTAGTTTATTGCCGCCTAACCAGACTTCTAGTCTAAAAAGAACTACGTGAACTTGATCCCTATATAAGCAAGGGTACGTAGGCACCTTGAGAACACGGTTACAAGCCTTGCGAGACACCTATGAGATTCTTGCTAACACGGTTACAAGCCTTGCGAGACACCTATGAGATTCTTGCTAACACGGCTACAAGCCTCGCAATACACCTACGAGATTCTTGAGAACACACGACACAAGCCTCAAGGGAACTCGCGAGATTCTTGTAAACGCTCTCGAGCTCAGTTCAACCCCTACAAAAAACCTCCATTCTCCATAGATTAGTTGATCGTTAGCCTTTACAACTCACCATAAACCTCTCAAAAGTTGTTACGAAATCCACTCATCAACACATGCTTTGGAAAATAATTTTTGTCCTTATATTAATACTATTAAATAACTATTATATATAGTTATTTTGTAATTAATAAATTATATAAAATATGTGAATCATGTTTATTATTCAATAAGGTAAAAAGAAAGTAATTAAAAATGAATTGTAATGATTAATGTTTAAATAATAAATAAATACACGATTACAATACAAAATGTATCGTACATATTACTCGGCGTCGTCTCGCGAAGGCGCCTCGACTCGTTTATATTAATAAAAATGATAAATTTTTATTTTTATAATTAATATCAGAAATTTATATACATTATTTTGTAACATACATTATCTTAATTAATTACCTACATTTAATATCTAAAATTATAATTCTTTTCTTTGTGTCATTGTGTAAATTGCTCTAACTTTTCTTAAATTTTGAAATTAAAAAACTAAAAATAGTTTATATCAATGAGCAGCCATTTGAAACAACTGAATAACGTCAAGTTTTTTAATTTTGAATATTTCAGATTTATGTAACATACATTTTATTAATTTTCTAACTTAAAAGAACAATATACTTTCTACTTTTACATCTCAAGATGGTTTATATTTACCAATATAATAAAAATTAAGGCCATAGACGATACTTATCCGGAAAACAAAACCTTTATACCAAAGCAAAAACAATGAGAACACTCACTTAAATTTTGGAAATCTTTGCATCTTTGTAAATATACCTTAAATTTTAGCTGATGTCATGACTACTTAATTGAATTGTGTTGGGAAAAATTTGCTAAATAAGTTGGGACATGTTTCCTCAACATTATTCATCATTTGCTGGAAGGAAAAAAACTCAATAATCTCTTTAGAATCTGTACATACTATGAGCTTCTTGTTTGAACACATCTCCTTTAGTTTTGCCAAAAATATGTATAAATGCTTCCCATTCCGCCTTGACTATTGCTAGGAAGATACTATAAGTTCTACCGTGTTAATTCATCATGAATCACGATGCCCCCTACACTTGGATTGTTATCTCTATCACATATCTCATTTTATTGCTAAAAGAAGAAGCATACAGTCTACATAGGGCATAGCCCAGGAGAACAAAGCCGAAAGGACAAAGCTACAGTCTAAATATCAAGTAAAATTTAGCCAGATAAACTAAGCCAACAAATAAATCAACTCTTGAAGCCATGTGTCTTTTTTAGCATTATTTTGAAACTTCTTGGCTGAGAAGGCCTAATCAAAAACCATGAAACACGTATATTGTTCAACAGAAACACGTATAAATAGAACCATATAAAAAGAAATCATACATTTTTATTGCTCCAGTTGGAACCTCAACATACTGAATATAATATATAAATATGCGAAAGACGTCCTAATGACCTACCAATTATAAATGTGTTCTGGTTGCCTGCGTAGAAAAAAATAATGAATTGAAGCTAAAAACTATTAGAATCTATATAAAATAACACAGGAACACTATACAAAGATAAAAATAATATTTTTCCATTGGTAAATAAACTCGAGAATAATTTGATAAGTATTTGTTCACACTTCGACTTGAGTATCACTGTGTAGCCAAGAGATTCACAAAACGAATAAACTCCTGCATTTATGTTTGGATGGAAGGATCTTAAGCACTTGTCTTCACAACTGCATCATAAGAAAAAATGATAAATATTAATGAAAGTAGATCTTTTAGTTTGTTATCTACTTTTTTAGCTACAGCTTGATCTGGGACATGCCCCATTACGATCATAAATGCTATACACGTCTACATATATGTTAACTTCAGAAAGGAAAAAAATTGAAGCAATATATTGTACTTTTGACTAAAACTGCAAAACCTAGGTGAAAATGCACAATGGTGAAACAACCGAGATATACATAAGAGCATATAACTAAGATTTCAAGCGCCCAACTACCATTTACCAGAAAACAAAGATGTAGATAGGTTGATGCATAAATAGTCTGCAGGTGTTAGAGCCAAATTTTAGGTTTATAAGTGATGCAACTAAAAGAAACATCAGAGTGGCCAAAGCTGCTATAACACCTGCAGAGACTTATTTCTATATTAGTACCAACCAATACTTATTTCTTGTTTCTGAATCATAGACTTGACTCTAGTGTTGACACTTTTGCAATTTACTCTGAAAAGCATAATACTTTACAAAGTTAAAAAATAAGAATATATATACCAAGGCAGCATCCATCTTTGATGTGCAACATACTGGTAAATTTGTAGCGATCCTTACAGGTTGAGTAAATACATTTCAATTTTTTTAGTAAATCATGATTCAAGTTTCAGATTTGACTCAAGCCAGTTACATGCTCAATAACCAATTAACATACTGAATAATCAATTGTGGAGGAGATATAGCTTAATTACATGAAGTTCAACAAATCCATATGGATTATTCCTGTTGATCTGGAAACAAATATAAGTTATTCAGCTTTAACCCACAGCGAACAAAGATAAAATGTAAAGTACACAATAAAAAGCATTTTGATTTATAGGGTATGAAATAAGAAGCATTAGATAGGCATTTCACTTTAGTAAAAGGAGGTAGACAGTTCTTAAGTCTATCACAATGTAACATTGCTTCCAAACCCCCTGTAGAACTGCCGGAGAGAAGTACCTACATAACATGTAGTAGTTAATATTCTCAAATTCCTGCTTAGTTAAAAAAAATAGGCATTGTTCAATGTTATGAGTTTCCATCAGAAATTAGGAACCTTGGTAGGTTTATTTATGTATCATGCATACGGATTACTTGTATCAACTATCAAAATACCTATTGTCATATAGCATGAAGTGGAGGAGCCAACCACATCCATACCAATGACAATCATCTCTTTGTTACCATCTACCTGATATTTTTTCAGAGCTGCAAATGTTCATCCAACTGCAATGTCTTCATGTTTCACATAGTATTTTAATCGAATCAAACACATTAAAAACATGGCACTTGTTTTATACGCTTTAAAATCTTTGATAAACGCTATGTGTAGGGTAACTAATAGCGAATAAAACTATAGTAAGAGAAAGAATCCCAGTAATAAGACCGGTTTTCACGACTAAAATAAGGTGACTTCCATAAAATTGCAACATGTTCCATGAAGGATTTTGTGGTTAATTTATCATTCAGCAGTCTTATAAACTAAAACAATTATACTTACAGTCTGATATAAGCAACCATTAAACTAGAACTGATGGTCATCATTAGTCAGTCAACAATAAAATATGTATGATTAAACGGGAATAATATTTGACAAAATTGAAATAGCATGATTTCCTTAAAGCTCGTGCCTGTATATCATTCATATTTAAAATCATTAAAGATAAAGCAAAACTCTCCTACAATCCTACTACGTTAGACATTTTAGAAAAAGCTCCTGTTTGCTCGACATTATCAAGAGTGTCTTTGATGGCATCGACTTTAATGGCAAGGCACAAATAAATCCGAAGATGCTAAAGAGGAAACACAAAGTGATTCTATGCTTGATGTCAACAATTCAGAAAATAAATTTGTCCCAAGCATGTATGATTGTTAAGGATTATTTTCAATAAGAAAGATAAGAAAATTTTCAAATGCAGCTCCACATCAGAATTACTAATTTATAAGAATCTTAGTCACCTGGTTTAGATATGGTGTTATCGTCTAGATCATCGTTAATGTATTGTCCTCAGATTTCTGTAGCAAAAGGACATAATAAAGAAAGTATAATATAAACCAATATATTAAAGCTCATGAGATAGATTTAAGACATTTAATTGATTTTATCGTACAAACCCTTGTTGAGACATACATGTCTAAAGATGATGATAACAAATACCACAAGGCAGAAAATGAATCAAGGAATCAAAGTTGACAAATAAATCAGGAAGCTAACTGAAATGCAGATCAACTAAAGCTACATCTTGTGAATGGAACTCTGCAAACAGTTAGGAAGTATTTCTGCAACAAGCCATGAGATGCTACAATCAAGTATCTGTAATCGGAAGAGAGTTTGCTATACCCATGCAACTAAATTTGAGAAGTCAAGAAAAGAAGAGTTCGAGAAGTCAGACCACTGCTATAACTCTATTCGAGTTATCTTAGACTTGGTGGATTCGAGAACTCTATAAAAGGGCTATTCGAGAAGTCAGGCTACTAAGAAGTCTCTATTCGAGAACTCTACGAGTTAGCCTGTTCGAGAAGTCATTCGAGAACTCGACAAGAGGTCTATTCAAGAAGTCATTATTCGAGAAGTCCTCATTCGAGATATCACTTTCAAGACATTTCCAGAAATGGCTATCACTTCAAGCATGTGTGTGTGACAAGTTATACCAAAAATGTACCATTACATTTTATGTGTTTAATTGTCTTCATATAGTTTAAATAAGCTGTATGAGCAGCATAGTGTAAGCAAGAAGATCATTAGGTTTTCTTGTAAACACATTATAACCTGCAGCTATGTATTTTCTACACAGAGTATGTTCTTCAAATACAAACCTCAGGTAGACCATTCAAACTCCACCTGAAATTTTTATTCCGTGTGTTTATTTATCTTGTTCACTGTCTGTTCTTTTACAAACTGTCTAAAATCTCACTAATTCGAAAAGAGTTAAGTTGAGATTGTTTGAGATTGTATTCAACCCCCCTTCTACAATCTCGTGGTGTATAACTGGGAAAGAACAACCCTCTTCATCATCTTCACATTCAATAGAATATACAATGTAAGAGCCAAGAGTAAAACTAATATGATAATTAGCACTTTAAGGGCCGGTAGTGGATGATAGTGTAATAAGACTGAAAAAAATACACCTTCATCTATTTTGTGGGTCTGAGCATCTGATCCATTGTCAGTCCTGTTCAGGTATTCTGGTTGTATTATCTCTTTAGAACCATTAGTACCAGAATTAGATCCTTTACTGTGTGCATTCCTATAACCTGCAATGTACAGTCATAAGGATCATAACCTTGGTCTATTGCCGATTCTGGATACATTAAATGATCCTTATATGCCAATATGGTGTTATTGTTGAAATTTAGTAAATTATGCATTAAGTATGTTTTGATCAATACCTTTATCTACTTTATTACATATCTCCTCTTTGTTGAAGGAATCCATCAGGTTCTTCACACCAACAATGGGCTCAGACGGGAACCAATCTACAAACAGTGTAATGCTTATTTACGACAAGAAATTTTTACAAAATTGGGTCAAGTACTTAACAATACTTGGTCTGCACAAACCAAGATGTTCTAAATCTGGAACTAACACTGTGATGTCTCTATTTTTATCACTACCTGATTCTGTTAAAAATGATTTAATGCCATAAACCGTTGGCGCAGACCAAGTATAGTTCAATGTACATAATGCATAGTTAATTTCCCATATATCTACAGAATTTCACCAAGTATAGTTCAATGTACATAATGCATAGTTAATTTCAAGTAGAATTAGGTAATCAGTATTGCGGAGTTAATAAGTTAATCAACATAACTATAACTATTGTAGAGTTAATCAGTTAATCAACTTGAATGACTATAACAGACTCGCTAATCTGACTTCACTTATCAAAATAAACCTAGGTTATCGAATAAAAACTTGATGAATATGACAACAGGCTAGCAATGAGCAATATGATTCTTGTTTTTCTTTGTACTATTGAGACTACCTTTACGGGATAATTGTCGATGCAGTCCTCCCTAGGATCATTTGAGAGAGAGATAGAGAGAGAGAGAGGTAGAGATAGGGGAGAGAGGGAGAGGATTACCTGCGGCATAGTTAAGGAGAAGTGAGAGAGATTAGTGGCTAGAGATATGAAAGAGATACAACGAGAGAGAGAGAGATAGAGGGGAGAGTGTAACAAAATCATAATTAAGGGCATAATATAGACATGTGTTGTGACAGCCCCAAATCCGGGGTCATGAATCTAGGCCGTCACGGAGCAATTTCCACTTATTAATATTCTTCTCTTGGCAGCTGGAGTATAAATGCATAATAAAACTCACCCTAGACCCCACACTTAAATATTAACACACACACACCAGTCATATGCTCAGAGAACAACATTCACCATAATAAAAGTTTAGAGTTAAATAGTTATTACAAACCCAGAATCATCCTTAAATACATTGTTGAATAATACTTCGACATGAAGCATTTCAACAATCAAAAGTTTTTTACATGCTTACACACTTAATTATACATAAGGCTCTCAGGACCCATCTGCCTCTACGCTATCTCAGGAATCGATGTCAGTGCGCTCTCATAAGGTCGCCTTCCCCCTAACCTCTTGCGGGGCGTTCTGCGTAGTATCGGCATACCTAGCTGTTATATAAATAAGTAGCAAGAGTGAGCTATAATAGCTCAGCAAGATAACTTCTATCAACTAACATCAAAGGAAAATAAACCATTATATATATATATATATATATATATATATATATATATAATAGACAAAAGTAAACTTCAGTTATTATGGAAGAATTTTATTTCCATTCAATATGTATATACACTTTCCAATTATCCTTGTATAAAAAAATATATAGTATCATTCCATCAGTCTCGCTTCTAATATCATATAATATCAGTTCCTCTTCTTGAATACTATAACAATCAATATACCATCTCAGTGTACTTTTCTAGGATAATACGAAAACTTGAACAAATCTTTCATTATCATTTTCTCATTTCCTTCATATGTAACGATTATATAATTTAACATAAAATCAGTTTCTCTTCATCTGTAACAGTAATTCCATCTTTTCATATCACTTTTCTGTTTTCAGTTATAGAAATCAGAAAACCATTTTTCAATTTTTTCCTTTAAAGGAAACGTTGGGGATTTCCACTGTTGCCGAATACGTAAGGACGATGATCAGTCGCCCTCCGTACCCGTCCCTTTTACTACCGGTAGACGGAGGTAGGTTCTCCACCATCCCCCAGGAGGAAGGTTCACCACTACATCCTCCCTCGGCACTCTTGGGCCGGAATAAATAATGGATGTTGGACTGTGCCACTACCACACAGCCTCTTACGCTTTCTATTGCAATCCCCCTTTTCAAATCATTTTTCCATTATCAAATACCATGTCACATTTTCCATCTTTCCGTTTCCATTTCCATTCATATTTCCATTCACATTTCCATTCACATTTATCATTTCCATTTCCATTTATCATCACCTTTAAAAATTATATATGTCATAATACTTTGATTATGACTCAGGCATCTCCTCTGTATTCAATGAAATCAATATGCTTTTATATACGTAGAGTATTCCATTTATCTCAAAAGTATTAAATACCATTCAATAATATTTATTAAATCACAATACTTAGGAAGAATATAATATTATAAATCATATAACCTTAGATAATAACTGATACCATTCCTTTATATATAACTCTAGATAACAACTGATACCATTCCTTTATATATAACTCTAGATAACAACTGATACCATTCCTTCATATTCCCTTAATCATAAGGCATGTTCACTTCATGCATAATCATCTCTATGTATATTCATATCCATCTCATACTCATATCCATATCCATATACATATCATACTCATATACCTTCCCTTTTAACATCAATAATCAAGGAAAACAAATTCTTAACAATATAGTAACAATAGCATCACATATATATATTTCATGAAATCAAGTTTCCTTGAAGATAAATAATTTCCAAGTAGGGATAGAAAAGATCTTGCCTCGGTTTCGGTATCCTGACGGTATGGTTCGTGGCTCTTCCGGAGTTTCTATAAACACAAAAGGACCGTCGTTAGAATACCACATCTCTTAATCACTACACTCTTGTATAACATTACCCTTGACACTTTAATATATGTTTAACGTATCACTATTACCCCAAAGGTTCAAGAACTTAACCATTTATAAACTCAATCGAAGTTTCAGGGGTTTTCACCATTTCCCTTAACAACCACACTTAACTGTAAAATTCTTAGAAAATATGGATTTTGAATTTTACCATAAGGCCAACTGGTAATGCCTCTTTGACTACCCTACTACCATATCCCAAAGTTTTATAATTGTTAAAAATGTCTAAGTATGGTAGTTATAGCCTCAAAGTTGGTACAACTACGTTTTCTCGACTATCGAACGTCTTTCACTAAAACTGACTTTTCTCCTAAACCGTTCATCCGATTTTAATGCACTTTATATCAAAACGATCTATGAACCAAGATATATCATCTCATGGTCACTTGGGAGTCTGGATAGTAAGGTACCGTACGGGTATAGTGTCCAAAAATAGGGCAGTTTCTGATTCTGACGAAAATCGAACATTATAACGGCTATATTTTCATACTTTCCAAAATCCAACTCCTCCAAATCAATCATCCACCTTATACACCATCACCTACACCATGTGGTCATCTTACCAACCATGGTTACAAGCACATACTCCTTCCATATTCAACTTTAATCACTTACAAACACATATATCATCATGAATAATCACTTATCATAACCTTAATCACTAAACTTTCTATAATCCATCATATATTCAAAGTAATACTAAAGGGTCTTGAGATTTATACCTTCTTGAAGCTTTGACAACACTTAACAATCCTTGGTATATCCTTAAACAACTTTATCTTAGCTTGGATCAACTAAAGAAACCATAAAAACAAAGTTAGTTTCTAAGGGTTACTATTCATCATCACTTTTGTAAACATCATAACAAATCGAAAAATAAGAGTTTGGCTCTAAAATTTTTACCACATCTTGGACTCTGCATAAGATTTGATTTGAGCTATAGATCACCAAAAACAAAGCTTCCTAGCTATGGTTTTGAGCTCCATCTTTTCGCTGGACAGAAACTGGACAGGTTTGGTTCTCCCACTTTGAGCATGGATTTGACTAGGCTATACTACTTGGATTGCTATCAAATTTGGAGAGAATCATGCCCATGGAGTGGAGAGGTTGTGGTTAAATTTGGTGATTTTATCATGGATAGAAATGGAGATATGAATTTTTCTTTGAGTTGTGTTCTTGTTTGGCAGATTGGAGAGCTTTGTGTTTATCTTGCTTCTTTCCCTTTACAAACGTTTTTCACCTTTTATCTATCATATACATCAGTTGTGTAGTCTTATAATAAAAGTCTTTGAAGTCCACCAATGA
Organism: Kitagawia praeruptora; assembly: GCA_037693485.1. Classification (NCBI taxonomy): domain Eukaryota; kingdom Viridiplantae; phylum Streptophyta; class Magnoliopsida; order Apiales; family Apiaceae; genus Kitagawia; species Kitagawia praeruptora. The sequence goes on along the minus strand of CM075348.1, from coordinate 115,202,926 downwards.
TAAAGAGCCAATTTTTGATCATCTAAACACCTTACCATGAAAAATGCTACTTAGTACTCAAGTTTGACAAGTTTATTCCTCTTCCACTTTGGTTTTAATGTTTGCACCAATGGGATTCCTTCCCTTACACTCTAATATCACTTAATATCAGCTCCATACTTGGGTTGGTCCGAATTTCGGCTTTTGGTTTGGGTTTTGTACAAAGTTCTCTCGTCATCTGATTCATCGAACGATTTCTGCGATCGTCTCAGTGGTTTTTCTCTTGTAAATCTCTTAAATATATTTTATCCTTTCCCACATCATATATTAATGTGTTAGGGTGATTCTAATCCTCAAGTAGGTATTAGATCCAATATCCTTGGTATATTCTCTTTTTCTCAGAAGTTGCTCTCCTGGTTATCTCTCGGGTTCTCAAGCATTCTCAAACTCGTCTAACAATCTAAATTCCCTTGGCATTTCTTGACTTGATCACTCCTTGGTTTAACCTAATTTCACTATTTCCTCAAGATATAAACCCTTTAACATTTCTATACTCCCTAATATCACATTCAATAGAGTCTCAATCGAAATCGAAAATCCTTAAAGTCCATATTCAGGAATTTCTGAAATTCGTCATCATTTCGAGTCACTCATTTTCATAGTACATCACTAATATGGTTTCCATTTATTCATTTTCTGTTTCATGTATAGAGTGCCTACATACCATTTCTCTAAATCCTTAAAATTTACTGTTCATGTGATCACTGTAGCATTGCGAAAGTTAGGGTTATTACAGTCTTCCCCCCTTAAAAGAATTCCGTCCCGGAATCATGTTGAAAATGTCCATATATACCTTTTCCATCCACACCTTCTAACTTCTACACCACTTTCTCTATCCTTTTTTTTCTTCATAATATCTCTATCTTGTTTGCGCAAAAATACACCAACATAAACTTGCTTGTCATTCATCAACATGCCATTTAGCTTTTCAATAGCAGTACTTTCACTATCTTTTTCTTGCAAATCTCCTCATGTATTCAGTCATTCTATCTTATCTCATCTCTCCTTCCTCTTTTGCTTAAGGGTATCGGCCACCACATTGGCCTCCCCTGAATGGTAGTGTATCTCACTATTGTTTAACTATGTTTTGACCTCTATCATGACATAAAATATTAATACTCCAACATTTGTATATATCACCCCTGTAAAATTTTCCAGAAAATAAGTTATAATAATATTCCTTGAAACAATTGTAAGAAAATATTATCTATAATATATATTTCCTGTTCATACTTACACAAACATATACTTTCCTTTCATCCTTGAAAAATATTCTCGCGCTTTCCCCAATACTCTTAATCTCCTTTTTATAGAGTTCTTTGACTCTTAACAGATATTGATTTGGATGACACTAGAATAACACACTTTCTTATATCACCATGGTTTTCTTTCTCACAGATAGATTATTCTTATCTATATCATCAGTCCATTTACACCATTCATTGACTTAGTCGATCCCTAACCAAACATTTACTCTTAAGAGGTTAAATTAGAGCGTTCCTGCAATTTCCTCCGGATACCTTATCCCATATGTCTAATGTTCACTATACGCTCTTTACATCTTGCTGATTCACCTTAGTTCTTTCATGATATACTATCTACTCCACCTCTGTAATTTCCCTTTATTATTCTCATCAAAATCTTTACCTCAAGTTCTACTCATTCACACCTTTTTGGATTAATCTTTTGAATAATTAACATCTTTAATCTCTCTCTTTTCTACTTAGGGTATTAGTCATAATATTGGCCTTCCCCCACTAAAAGTTATTGCACCTCGAATCCTTTATTAATTATCCTCACTTCCTTTGTTTATCCTTATTCTGACTCTATCCTCAAAATACACCTTACTCTCAATAGTAAATCTCAATTATACCTTAAAATTCCTCATATTCTTTTCTCTTACTAATCATCAAATATACCCATTTCTTCTAGCGAAATTCCTTCCTCTCTTATATCGAAACGCTTCCAGTTCTAATCATCTCTTATTGAAATTTCCCTTGGAATCTCCGGTTCCCTTGTATAATCACATATACTATAAACATTTCTTCCATCCATTAATGAAATCTTCTATATTCGAAACAATTTATAGAATTTAAGAAACTTTGAATTGAAACGAACCCAGAAACAAGCAAGGGTCCCACAACAATTGTGACAGCCCCAAATCCGGGGTCATGAATCTGGGCCATCACGGACCAACTTCAATTCAAAATCAATATCTCTTGGTTTTTTTTTTTTTTTTTTTTTTTTGTAATTAATACTTATGCAATTGACCCCACAGTAATACACACACACACACCAGTCATATGCTCAGAGAACAACATTCACCATAATAAAAGTTTAAAGTTAAACAGTTATTACAAACCCAGAATCATACTTAAGTACATTGTTGAGTGACGCTTCTACAAGAAGCATTTCAACAACCAAATTTATTACAACCTTACACACTTAATATACATAAAACCACTAAACCCCTTGCGCTTGCCATCTACCTCCGGAATCGATGCTAACGTGCCCTCAGAAGTTCACCTTTCCCTTACCCTTTTACGGGGCGTTCTGCGCAGTATTGGCATACCTAGCTGTATATAGATAAGTAGCAAGAGTGAGCTATAATAGCTCAGCAAGATATTATTATAACTAGAGTTTAAAAATGTGACCAAGTATACATGTATATACATATGTAAATGGTAAGCACTTATAGACTTTAAGGAAGAATCAAAATTCTTATTTAATAATACATCATCCACTTACTATTATAAGAAAGAAATCTAGAATAATACAGTATCAGTTTCTCTTCTTAAATATAACAATCAATATAATCTTTCAGTGTAATATCTCAGGATAATATGAATACTTACTTAAATCTCTTACTATCATCATCTCATTTCCTTCTTATGTAACAATTTTTATAAATTAATATAAAATCAGTTTCTCTTCATCTATAACAATAATTCCATCTTTCATATCATTTTCCCTTTCAAGTATACCAATCTGACTTTATCATTTATTCTTTATTCACATATTGTAGGGGTTTTCACTGTTGCCGAATACGTGAGGCACGATGATCAGTCGCCCTCCGTATCCGTCCCTTTTTACTACCGGTAGACGGAGGTAGGTCTGCCACCATCCCCCAGGAGGAAGGTCTACCACTACATCCTCCTTCGGCAACTCTTGGGCCGAAATGAAATATTAAGTGCTGGACTGTGCAACTTCCACACGGCCTCTTACGCTTACATTAAGTGCTGGACTGTGCAACTTCCACACGGCCTCTTACGCTTACATTAAGTGCTGGACTGTGCAACTTCCACACGGCCTCTTACGCTTACATTAAGTGCTGGACTGTGCAACTTCCACACTGTTATGCTAAATTCACGCAAGCGCACGTAGTCATAAGTAATATATGATTAAATCAAGTTCGTTCCCACAGAGATCTAGAATGGTGTTCAATTCAGTAAATATGCCTATGCAACAATGTATGGTTTTAATTCATTGCTAAGAAAAATAACAAATATGGTTTTGATTACCTAAATTAAGCTAAGATGCAAATTATAAAATTAAGAATTAACTAATTAACGAGAGTAAAAATTCGAATTACTAATATGAGAATAAAACATGGAATCCTAGTTTCATCATCTACTTCACTTAGAGTTGCAGCCTTTAATTAAAACATGCGATGGTTTTGATATCTGATCGGATAACACGAAAAGAGTAAAAGTTACCTCTCGGTATACTAGTACCAATCTATATATACATCCACAAAAGAGATAGAAGATGAATAGGCACCTATTATGTTTAGACCCTATATCTCTATAGAATTTGAAAACATAAAGGTTGAAGCACAAGTTATCCACTTAGATCACATAGGGTAGCATAATATCTCTATTCATTCCACAAATCATGATGCTTAACATCAACCTATCCTATGCTAGCATGGCAAGTTCTAAATCTCAAGATCCACTCTCGCTTCACAAGAGATTAACAATTCAATTTAGATGTTAGCTACGCATCTAAAAGCATTAAGATTAACCATACGAGGATATCAGTATTCACCACACATAAATCTTTAAGGCATGCAAACTACTAAGCTACATAGATAATTCTACTAGGATCCCATGACAACGATTAGTTCATAATTAAACCTTTCGTCACCATGGGATTTGATGAAAACATGGTAAATAACAAGATATGAATAAAAGAAGTAATTATATTAATAAACAAGAGTTTGAGAAAACAAATCTATAATCCAAAGTAACACAAAGGATGAAGTAGATCTAGATCCGTTGCTTGTCACGAGCGTTGAACCCTTCTCTCCTTTTCTCCCTTGCAGATCTAAGCTAGGTTACAATAATAAAACTATGATAATCTGTATATCTATTACAATGGTAGGATGTGTTTAAATAGGCTCTAAAAGTCTTGCCCAGCAAGAAAATACCAAAACGGAATTATAATAGAATTTCTGCAAGATACGTTTCCTAAACTGATTCTGTTTCTTTAAGGAAAATTCGTAGCTGACTTTTCTTCGGTTTTCCAGAGCCGTTCCAGATGTAATTGGGCCTCTGGACCACCTTAGAATGATAGAGAATCTCGTTATCTTCGCGTGGACTGCTTACGGGCTGAAAACAGACTTATAGAACTCAAGATATGGCCCAAACAGTGAATCTCACGCGTGCAGCCCAATAAATCCGAATTTTAATAAATTAAATCTCCAAAAACGACAAAAACATCCACCATAATCAACATCCTTGTAAATCTGCACAACTAAACAAAATACATCAAAACTACAAGAAACTTGAGCCCAAGACAATCAATTTAAGCCGATTTAGAATGTTCCAAGTGGATATAAATCCACTTATCACACCCCCAAACTTAAACCGATGCTTGTCCTCAAGCATAAACAATTACAACTAGCTAACTAGTACCACTTCCGTAGGTGATCACGGTTGCATTTGGCATATGCAACAAGCCCTTTAAACCCCTAGGCAGCCCTAGTGGACGAGTAAGGTCTCGTGAGGGCCTATAGCGAATGTACCCACAAAATCCATTTAACCTAATGCAATGCAATGCATGAATGCAACTAAATGAAAATGCAATTAATCTAATCTACCATACCATCAAATCCTCTCATGCCACATCAACTTAAGAATCAAAGTAAATACGCAATGTCTTGGTGTCGAAAGTGCAAGAATTCACATAGTCTACTCAATGAACATGCATAAGTTCTCACAAGCCCATGTCAAGTGTAAGAATAAGTTAGTAAACATGCTAAGCCTACAAGAGTACATCTTTGAGACAAAACTCGGGATCTCATACGCAAAAACAAGTAAACACTCACAATCCACTCATAAAAGAATATTCACTCAAGAACAAGGGTAAGTGTATCACTCAATTCCAACAAAATCATAAACATGCTTGACATTTGGTATCAATCTAACTCTTAACAAAACATACATCAATGACGATAATCAAAAGGTCTTTATTTGGGTTGTAATGGGGCTAGGGACAAGGTATGTCAAATAAGCCAAAACAGGTGAAGTGTCAAAAGCTAGTAAGTACCATAATAAATCACACACAACACCCTATTTTCCCCCCACATAATTTTTACTAAAACAAACACTCGACTAGTCGACTGAAATAGGATCGCAATAAACACAAACATGCTCTCATAATATATATATATTTTTTTTCTTTTTTTTTCTTTTTTTTTCTTCTTTTTTTCTTTTCTTTTTTTTTTTTCTTTTTTTTTTCCGAGAGCTAAATAGAACACAAACAATAATATAAACAATAACAATGATCCCATAATTTTATTACATATGTCGACTATCAAGTAAACAACCAAACCCAATTTTCAATATTTCCCCCAAAAGTAAGACCAACAATAAACCCCTCCTTGCACACCTTATTACTCCCTTAAGCACTCTACTAGCCTTTGACAATGTGGGTTCAAATTAATATAAGGCCAATACAAGAAAAAAAATCTAGGCAAGTAATGTGGTATGTCACCGAAAAAATAGGATTAAGCTCAACGGGTTAACTAATTGATCATGTAAACATGGTGTGGTAATATGGGAAAATATGCGGTTATTCCTAAATGCCTTTATCATTTTAATCGTCAAATCATGTCATGCGTTTCAAGAAAGACCTCAAACAACTGCTAGCAATGCAAACAATCCGTGGACACTCAAGCAAACGAATAAATTGCAAATAATATGCAATAAGCAATAAGGCTCAAAATCTCACTTGGTGGAAAAACATACTCAATCCCAAGCAAAAATCTCTCTAATGCACCTACTTGTATTCAAAGCATGCAAACTAAATCATCTTGCACATATTCATGTCCTTCTAATCACTTACAACATTCAATAAGTCTACTAGCTTCAACTTACTAGTGTATGTGTGTGCACAAGAACAAAGCATATCACTTCTCAATCAAAAGCGTCAACAACACAAAATTCCTATCAAGCATGGGTGCAAATGCAATCTATTATGAACTCACATGATATATGAACATAAAAACAGAATGTCCTATATGAAACAAACGTAGATAACACAAACATAAATGCATAATTTACTACTACTAATATGCAAAGCATGAAATCCTACATGAACAAATAATACAACAACAACTACTCATCCCTCAAACCACCCCCAAACTTAAAATATTCAATGTCCTCATTGAATGGAAGTAAATACAAAGGATAGCAGAAAACATACCTACTCGTCCTCGTCCTCCTCGAATGAATCTGGTGGAGGATATTGCGCACGAGCTCCATAGACTGGCCACCTTGCCTAAATACTACAAAACCCACAATTGACAAGAACACAAATTCGTAATAAAAATAAGATTAGAGAAAAAGATTTACCCAATACGAATCAAAGAGGTGAACTTGCAATAAATTCCTCTTTAGAATTGAATTTTTAGAGAATTAAATAAAATAGAAGAGGAATAGGATTTGTATGTATAGGTGTGTATATAAAATAATAATAATAATAATAATAATAAGAATAAGAATAATAAATATAATAATAATAATCCTAATAAAAATACTAATAATAATAATAATAATAATAAGAAATAAAAAAAATAAAAATAAAAAAAAAAAAAATAATAATAATAATAATACAAAATTAGAATTAGAAAAGAAATTGGTTTAGAATTTTGGAGAAAAGATGGAAGGTTTTGGAATTGAAAAAGGATTAGAAAAGGTTTAGAAAGGGGAGTATAAAAAGAATGGGGTGTAGAAAGAATTTAGTATTATATATATACACAGACGCACCACACTGAACAACCGGAAGGAAAAAAAAAAATTCTGAAAATCACTGCCCACGCGCCAGCTGCGCCCGTGAGGGGCAAACTGCCTCACATCCTGATGCGCCCATGCAATTTGCGTATCAGGACCGCAATTTGCTTCCCTTCCAGTAACGCAACTGCAAGTTGCGTGACAGCGCCGCAGTTTGCTTCTCTTCCAGTAACGCAGGGGCTAGCTGCGTTGCAGACCTGCAATTTGCCCGAAATTTGATTTTTTTTTTTTTTTTTTTTTCAACACTCAAATTTTTTTTTTTTTTTTTTTCTACACTAATGCAATGGGTTGCCTCCCACCAAGCGCTTCTTTAACGTCAATAGCTTGACGTTACTTCCTCAAATCAAGGCGGTTTCAAAAGAATAACCGAACCATTCTCAACAGACAAACCACTCATACGAACGTTGACATCTTGATTGCTTGCTTTCCACAAATTACTTCCATCAGACATCAACTTGAATTTACTACCCAATGGCCAAATCTTTTTCCTTTTCTTCTTCTCACCTCTAAGGTGCTTCTCCGACTCAACCGGTTGAACAAAAATTTCTTCTTCCTTATCATCTGCTTTCCACCTTCGCAACACGTTATCATGCCTCTCTTCAAAAATCACTAGCTCATTATTCAAAAGGACATACCTCAAATGTGGTGGAAGTTTCCCAAGCTTTACTTTCGAAAGATCACGAACCGAAGAACTGTCCGATTTCTCGCTCAGCAACTGATCAAATTTCTTTCTCTGACCCGTATCAACTATTTCCACACTGCAACACTCCTCATCCTCTGTTGGAAATTTCATTGCCTTGAACACATTAAAGGTGACACTCTGATCTTGCACCCTCATTGTAAGCTCTCCTTTTTGCACGTCAATTAAAGTCTTTCCTGTAGCCAAGAACGGTCTTCCCAAGATTATGGGAATCTTCTTATCTTCTTCAAAATCCAAGATCACAAAATCAGCTGGGAATATGAGCTTATCAACCTTCACCAGAACATCCTCCACTATACCCCTCGGATAAGTGATAGATCGATCAGCCAACTGCAAAGAGATGTTAGTTGGCTTTGGCTCCGGTAAACCAAGTTGCTTGAAAACAGACAAGGGCATAAGATTAATGCTAGCTCCCAAATCACATAAACACTTGTTGAAAGAAAGATTGCCAATAGTGCATGGAATAGTGAAACTTCCTGGATCTTTAAGTTTAGGAGGCAATTTCTGTTGCAACACCGCACTGCACTCCTCCGTTAATGCCACTGTTTCAAAATCTTCCAACCTTCTCTTTCGTGACAAAATATCCTTCATGAACTTTGCATATCTTGGCATCTGCTCCAATGCTTCAACAAAAGGAATGTTAATGGACAGTTTCTTGAAGACATCCATGAATTTCTGAAACTGTTTCTCTTGACTTTTCTTCAAACGTCCAGGGAATGGCGGAGGTGGATAGATCTGATTATTCATTGAAGATTGCTCCGGAGTAAACTTTTCAACAGGTTTCTTGCTCTTCTCACCATCTAGCTGATCAGCCACTAAATCAGATTTCTCAATTACTGGCACTACAGATTTTTCATCCTGCTGATTCTGAACATCTTCATCTTCTTCAGTTGCTGATTTAGGATCACTCGTAACTTTTCCGGATCTCAACGTCACAGCTTTCACCTGCTCATGGACCTCCCTCTTGCCTGGATTAGCCATTGTATCACTTGGAAGAGTTCCTTGTTGCATATTTACCAAGGCACTTGTAATCTGCCCCAACTGGGTTTCCAAAATTTTCTGGCCAGCTTGTAGGTTCTTTACCACCATCCTCAAATCATCCATCTCAGATTTTTCATTAAAAGATTGCCCCGCATGAGCCTGGGGTTGTTGCTGCTGAAATCCCAGAGGTTGATATGGTGTCCTTGGAGCATAAGGCTGTTGATAGCCTTGATTATATGGCTTCGCTTGCTGATAAGGCTGTTGGGATTGTTGTGCACCTTGATTATTACTCCAGCTGAAGTTGGGATGATTCCTATTATTCGGATGATAGGTGGCTGGAACTGGTGCAGCAGGTCTCTGGAAATTACTCACAAACTGTACTGATTCAGAAGAGATAGCACACTGATTCGTCTCATGTGCGCCCGCACATAACTCACAAACACTAACCACATGCTGAACTCCATAATTTGCAAGAGAATCCACCTTCATAGCAAGAGCTTTCAACTGAGCCGTAATCATTGCAGCTGTATCTACTTCAAAAATTCCTGCTGCCTTGCCTTGAGAAAGCCTCTGGTTTGGATTCTGATATTCATTAGCAGCCATCATCTCTATAAGATCATAAGCTTCATCATAGCTCTTTGCCCACAGAGCTCCTCCTGATGCTGCATCTAGCAAAGGCCTAGACTGTGCTCCCAATCCATTGTAAAAACCATTAATAACCATCCAATCAGGCATGCCATGATGAGGACACTTGCGTAGCATCTCCTTGTAGCGTTCCCAAGCCTCACATAAGGTCTCGCCAGATTGCTGTTGGAATTGAGTCAACTGATTCCTTAATGCTGCAGTTTTCGCCATAGGGAAGAATTTAGTAAGGAACTTCTGAGCAAGATCTTCCCATGTAGTAATGGAACCAGGTGGTAAAGAGTGTAGCCAACTCTTAGCCTTATCCCTAAGAGAGAATGGGAAAAGCCTCAACCTGATAGCATCATCCGTCACACCATTACATTTGAAAGTGTCGCAGATTTCGATAAAGTCCCGAACATGCATGTTGGCATCCTCCGTAGAAGCACCCCCAAACTGGACTGAATTCTGCACCATCTGAATTGTGCCAGACTTGATCTCAAAATTGTTCGCTGCAATAGCTGGCCTAATAATGCTAGACTGGATATCATTGAGTTTCGGCTGAGAATACTCCCTCAAAGCCTTAGCTGCTGCTGCTGCATCTGCCATCTCTACAGTAGTCTAAGTTTTCTCTTCTTTATTATCCACTATAAGATCGTCTTCCGCCAGTTCTTCCAAACGAGCTTGTAAGCGTGTTCGCATACAAACTTAAGTACCTGAAACACCACGAAACAAACAAACTAAGTAAGAATCCGAGTCAGTGAATGCTAACGACCACTGATGACAAGCACATAAACTAAAATAAAAACACCGATGATCCCCGGCAGCGGCGCCAAAAACTTGTTATGCTAAATTCACGCAAGCGCACGTAGTCACAAGTAATATATGATTAAATCAAGTTCGTTCCCACAGAGATCTAGAATGGTGTTCAATTCAGTAAATATGCCTATGCAACAATGTATGGTTTTAATTCATTGCTAAGAAAAATAACAAATATGGTTTTGATTACCTAAATTAAGCTAAGATGCAAATTATAAAATTAAGAATTAACTAATTAACGAGAGTAAAAATTCGAATTACTAATATGAGAATAAAACATGGAATCCTAGTTTCATCATCTACTTCACTTAGAGTTGCAGCCTTTAATTAAAACATGCGATGGTTTTGATATCTGATCGGATAACACGAAAAGAGTAAAAGTTACCTCTCGGTATACTAGTACCAATCTATACATACATCCACAAAAGAGATAGAAGATGAATAGGCACCTATTATGTTTAGACCCTATATCTCTATAGAATTTGAAAACATAAAGGTTGAAGCACAAGTTATCCACTTAGATCACATAGGGTAGAATAATATCTCTATTCATGCCACAAATCATGATGCTTAACATCAACCTATCCTATGCTAGCATGGCAAGTTCTAAATCTCAAGATCCACTCTCGCTTCACAAGAGATTAACAATTCAATTTAGATGTTAGCTACGCATCTAAAAGCATTAAGATTAACCATACGAGGATATCAGTATTCACCACACATAAATCTTTAAGGCATGCAAACTACTAAGCTACATAGATAATTCCACTAGGATCCCATGACAACGATTAGTTCATAATTAAACCTTTCGTCACCATGGGATTTGATGAAAACATGGTAAATAACAAGATATGAATAAAAGAAGTAATTATATTAATAAACAAGAGTTTGAGAAAACAAATCTATAATCCAAAGTAACACAAAGGATGAAGTAGATCTAGATCCGTTGCTTGTCACGAGCGTTGAACCCTTCTCTCCTTTTCTCCCTTGCAGATCTAAGCTAGGTTACAATAATAAAACTATGATAATCTGTATATCTATTACAATGGTAGGATGTGTTTAAATAGGCTCTAAAAGTCTTGCCCAGCAAGAAAATACCAAAACGGAATTATAATAGAATTTCTGCAAGATACATTTCCTAAACTGATTCTGTTTCTTTAAGGAAAATTCGTAGCTGACTTTTCTTCTGTTTTCCAGAGCCGTTCCAGATGTAATTGGGCCTCTGGACCACCTTAGAATGATAGAGAATCTCGTTATCTTCGCGTGGACTGCTTACGGGCTGAAAACAGACTTATAGAACTCAAGATATGGCCCAAACAGTGAATCTCACGCGTGCAGCCCAATAAATCCGAATTTTAATAAATTAAATCTCCAAAAACGACAAAAACATCCACCATAATCAACATCCTTGTAAATCTGCACAACTAAACAAAATACATCAAAACTACAAGAAACTTGAGCCCAAGACAATCAATTTAAGCCGATTTAGAATGTTCCAAGTGGATATAAATCCACTTATCACACACGGCCTCTTACGCTTACTGTTGTAAATTCCCCTTTTTATAAGATTATTATTCAATTTATCAACACCATTTCACATTTCCATTCCCGTATATCACTTCCATTCTCGCACATTATTTCTATAAAATATATGTATATAACATACACTAAAAAGAATGTTTATAATATAGCATTATAAACCATATAACTCTAGAGCATATTCGCTCCATTCGTAATCATCTCTATATTCATATTTCAGAAAACATATCCATCTCTCTTTAACTTCCCACAATCAAGAGAATATATTCTTTGCAATATAGCAACAAAAGCATCACATATACATAAATGTATTCCATGATATCATTATTATTCCGAAGATAAATAATTTTTAAAGTAGGGATAGAAAAATCTTGCCTTGGTTTCTGTATCCTGATAGTATGGCTGGTCCCTCCTCCGGAATTTCTATAAACACAAAAGGACCGTCATTAGAATACCACATCTCTTACTCACTACCCTCTCGTATAACAAAACCCTTTACACTTCAACATATGTTTAACGTATTATTATTACCCCAAAGGTTCAAGGACTTAACCATTTATAAGCTCAAACGAAGTTTCAGTGGTTTTCACCATTTTCCCTAACGACCACACTTAACTGTAAAAATTCTCAGAAAATATGGATTTTGAATTTTAATGTAAGGTCAACTTTCAAGGGTCCTCTGACCACCCTACTATACTATCCCAAAATTTCGTGACTTATAAAAATGTCTAAGTATGGTAACTTTAACCTCAAAGTTGATACAATTACGTTTTCTCGGTTATCGAACGTCTTTCACTAAAACTGACTTTTCTCCTAAACCGTTCATCAGATTTTAACGCACCTTATATCAAAACGATCTATGAACTAAGCTCTATCATTTCATGGTCAATTGGTAACCTAGGCAGTGAGGTACCGTATGAATACAGGGGTCACAAAACAGGGTAGTTTTCGTTCTAACGAAAATCGGACATTATAACTGCTGTAATTTCATACTTTCCAAAATCAAACTCCTCCAAATCAATCATCAAACACAATAATCATCACCTACACCATGTGGTCTTCATTACCAGCCATGGTTACACTCCCAAACTCCTTCCAAAATCAACTCAAACCACTTACAAACACTTATAACATCATAAACATAACCTTTATACCACTTAATCACTAAACACAACCATATCCATCATAAATATAAAAGGGCAAGCATGTTTATACCTTCTTGAAGCTTGGACAACACTTAACAATCCTTGATATATCCTTAAACAACTTTATCTTAGCTTGAATCAACTAAAGGAACCATAAAATCAAAGTTAGTTTCTTGAAATTACTATTCACTACTATTCATCATCAACTTTCATGAATTTATTACCTTACCAAATGATGCTTGATTGCTATGAAACTTGGTGGATGTCTCTATATATCCTCAAGTAACCTCCATGATTTTTCCCTTGATTTTTAGTTGATTCTAGCTAGGGTTTTGAAATTGATTTTTTTCTTGATGAATAGTGACCTACGAATTTTGATGAAATGAAGAAGATGAGATTTGTTTTGTGTTGGTTAGATCTTATCTTGGTGTTTACTTGTTAATCTAGAGTGTTATGGAAGCCTTGGAAGATATTTTGTGGTTAAAAGCCATGTGAAAGTACTAATTTACCCTTAAAAACAAGTTAATGGAAAGTGATACCACTTGGATTTTCTAATCTCTTATTTTCTAAGTTTTCTAAGTAAAATGCCCATCACATTGGTAAATAATATGGTATGTATCCTTGTTATATTACTAATCTTGGTTGCTTAGTTTCCATACTCGTCTAATTGTGGTTCGTTTCGAGTAAACCTCATTATCTCAGTGGTTTTCGAAATCATTTACGAATCCAATTTCCTTTGGTATTCTCTTAACTTAATAATCCCTTGGTTTAATCTAAATTCACTAATCCCTCAATTTGTCATTCTTATAATATTTCCATGCTCCTCAATATCCAATAGAAGCTTATTCGAAATCAAAATCCTCAAAATCCATATTCAGGAATTTCTGAAATCTATCGTCATTTCGAGTCACTTAATTTCAGTGTATAATATTAATATGGTTTCTGTTTATTCATTTTCTGTTTCCATTATAGGGTACCTACGTACCATTTCTCTAAATCCTCGAAATTTACTATTCATGTGACCACTGTAGCATTACTGAAGTTAGGGTTATTACATCCTTCCCCCCTTAAAAGGATTCCGTCTCGGAATCACGTCAAAAATGTCCATAGATACCTTTTCATCTACACCTTATAACTTCTATACCACTTTCTCCATCCTTTTTCCTTCATAATATCTCTATCTTGTTTGCACAAAATACACCAACATAAACTTGCTTGTCATTCATCAACATGCCATTTAGCTTATCAATAGCAGTGCCTTCACTATCTTTTTCTTGCAATTTCCTCTTGTTTTAGTCATTCTACGTTAGTTAATCTCTCATTCCTCCTTTAGCTATGGGTATCGGCCACCACATTGGCCTCCCCTGAATGGTAGTGTATCTCACTTATGGTTTATCCCTATTTTGATCTCTATCATGACATAAAATATACACACTTCGATCTTATTATATCTCGTCTCTGTAAAATCTTCCAGAAATCCGACTGGAATAGAATTCCTTGAAACAATTATAAGAAAATACTTCCTATAATATATATTTCCTGTTCGTATCTAAACAAGTCTATGGTTTACCCCCAAAATATCATTACTCTCCTTTTCATAGAATTTCTAACCCCTAACAGATACTGATTTTCCTTATCTAGATTATCAACCTACCTATACCATTCATTGACCACATTGATTCCTAACCAAACATTTACACTAAAAATTTAAATACTAGAAAAATGTTCACCTGTATCTGTATCCGGCTTTCTCAATGCCTCTCCTAAAGTCATATTGTACACCCTGGCAGTAGGTCTATTTGAAGCAGTCATACTTTGTCCTGGTGCGGACGACTCACCGGAACGGCAATCTCTGGCAAAGTGTCCTAATTTCCCACACTGGTAACACTTCATGTCACTCCTATCGACTAATGGACACTTGTCTAGAAAATGCCCCTTTTGTCCACACTTAAAGCAAGTTATTCCTAACACTCTACACACTCCTGAATGCTTCTTACCACACGTGTTACAATCTGGCAATGGTGGTCGCGATTGATTAGACTGAAAGATTCCTGTGGATCTACCACCTTGATTCACCGTCTCACTGTTAGTCTTATTATTCCCTGACTTTCCAAACTGGGGTTTTTGTCCTTTACCAAATTTATTAAAGTAGCTTCCCTCACTTGAACCTCCTTTTGGACCCTCAAATTTTCTTTTCTTGTTCTCTCGACCTAATTGGTTTTGTTCACTCTCGGCCTCAATAATAGATGCCTTCTGAACCACCGCAGCATACTCGGTCAACTCAAATGGTGCCACTTTCGTTCGTAGCCATGGTTTCAACCCTTGTTGGAACCTTTTTGCTCTTTGTTCCTCAGTACGCACAAATTCCGGAACAAACCTAGACAGTTCGGTAAATTTCGTTTCATACTCAGCCACTGTTAGATTTTCCTGCTTTTGCTCCAAAAATTTTATTTCCATCTGGTTCTCCAGATACCTAGAGGAATATTTGTCTAGAAACACCCTAGTGAAACGCTCCCAGGTTATCACTCCCGCTCCCTCGAGATTTTTCTTAGCTTCCCACCAATAATTTGCCTCTCCCTTTAGGAGATAGGCTGCAAAGACTGTCTTCTGATCTTCCTCTACCCTCAGTATCTCAAAAGCCTTCTCCATCTCTTTCAGCCATGCCCTGGCTGCTACTGGGTTAGTGGTTCCCTCAAATTCTGGGGGTTTTAATGACTTAAAAGCACGAAAAGAGTTAGCTGCCTGGTTGGGAAGAACAGGTGGTTGTGGCGGATTCTGTGGATTAGCTAAATTCTGCCTCAATAGTTCCATAAATTGGTTAAAAGGGTTACCACCATGATTTCCCTGTTGACCAGTTGATTCATCTTCTTCTTCCTCATGATCTTGTTCATTATGAGCGTTTTCACCCTGCCTATTATGACTTCCTTCCTCTCTCTCATTTTCCCTTGCATTCATTCTATTATTACGCTTAGGCGGCATGATTCTGTATATAACAATATTCTTCATTAATCACCCAAATTTAGGGTATAATATACATCATTTCTATATACACATTATCATATACACAATTATATCACTAGTCAACTCATTTATATACCATAATATTCTCAACTCAGCTTTAGCAATTAAGCGTATCACCTTTAGCACAATAACCTTTTCATTTAAGTCAATCACCTTATATACATCAATATTCTTGAATCTCAACATTTAATATCAAAATACGATAAAATTAGGCAAAATACATAAACTTCATTAATTATCCCCACTTCCTTTGTTTATCCTTATTCTAATCCTATCCCCAAAATACACCTTACTCTCAATAGTAAATCTCAATTATGCCTTAAAATTCCTCATATTCTTTTCTCTTACTAATCATTAAATATACTCATTTCTCCTCACGAAATTCCTTCCTCTCTTATATTGAAACGCTTTTAACTCTAATTATCTCTTATTGAAATTTCCCTTTGAATCTCCAGTTCCCTTGTATAATCACGTATATATACTCTAAACATTGCTTCCCTTATCCCATCCATTACTGAAACCTTCTATATTCGAAACAATTGATAGAATTCAAGAGACCTTAAATTTAAACGAACCCAGATATAAGCAAGGGTCCCACAACAATTTATAACATTAAGAGTTTTTAAATAACCTTTATTCAAAACAAAAGAATATTTGAGAAATCAATATGATGGAAGAACCCGTATGTCATACAAGTGAGGGCGTCCCCTCCGACTTTCTATCACACAGATAGATCGTCCTTGTGTATACTTATAGGGCCGTTCCTCTTAGTTGGAGTAAGAAATATAGAGGAAAATTTAAATCACAATGATAAATACCATCTTCCGAAAATAATCTTAGAGGAATATTTTGACTAATACAATTTTGAAACACATTTCAAGGATACCTAAAAGTTTTGAAAAGATATCGGCCCCTTTTTGAATAAGAGATGATAGATCACCCTGGGATTACTCATGAGGTTATCTAACGTACGCTTCCCGATACATCAAGTATTCCCTTTCTCATATCGATCTCGTGTGCTACATAAACTTAACACTTTTGGCATAATAACCTTTATTAGCAATAATCTATAAAATTATAATCACGACTTAGAATAAATGCTTCGTTCGATAAACCCCCCTTGAACTTGATGGAAGTTCACAAATTTTATATCATAACTAATACATTTATTATTATCACTCTTGTTCCTGAGCATTATGACTCTTAGCTCTGATACCAAACTGTGACAGCCCCAAATCCGGGGTCATGAATCTGGGCCATCACGGACCAACTTCCATTCAAAATCAATATCTCTTGAGTTTTTTTTTTTTTTTGTAATTAATACTTATGCAATTGACCCCACAGTAATACACACACACACACCAGTCATATGCTCAGAGAACAACATTCACCATAATAAAAGTTTAAAGTTAAACAGTTATTACAAACCCAGAATCATACTTAAGTACATTGTTGAGTGACGCTTCTACAAGAAGCATTTCAACAACCAAATTTATTACAACCTTACACACTTACACACTTAATATACATAAAACCACTAAACCCCTTGCGCTTGCCATCTACCTCCGGAATCGATGCTAACGTGCCCTCAGAAGTTCACCTTTCCCTTACCCTTTTACGGGGCGTTCTGCGCAGTATTGGCATACCTAGCTGTATATAGATAAGTAGCAAGAGTGAGCTATAATAGCTCAGCAAGATATTATTATAACTAGAGTTTAAAAATGTGACCAAGTATACATGTATATACATATGTAAATGGTAAGCACTTATAGACTTTAAGGAAGAATCAAAATTCTTATTTAATAATACATCATCCACTTACTATTATAAGAAAGAAATCTAGAATAATACAGTATCAGTTTCTCTTCTTAAATATAACAATCAATATAATCTTTCAGTGTAATATCTCAGGATAATATGAATACTTACTTAAATCTCTTACTATCATCATCTCATTTCCTTCTTATGTAACAATTTTTATAAATTAATATAAAATCAGTTTCTCTTCATCTATAACAATAATTCCATCTTTCATATCATTTTCCCTTTCAAGTATACCAATCTGACTTTATCATTTATTCTTTATTCACATATTGTAGGGGTTTTCACTGTTGCCGAATACGTGAGGCACGATGATCAGTCGCCCTCCGTATCCGTCCTTTTTTACTACCGGTAGACGGAGGTAGGTCTGCCACCATCCCCCAGGAGGAAGGTCTACCACTACATCCTCCTTCGGCAACTCTTGGGCCGAAATGAAATATTAAGTGCTGGACTGTGCAACTTCCACACGGCCTCTTACGCTTACATTAAGTGCTGGACTGTGCAACTTCCACACGGCCTCTTACGCTTACATTAAGTGCTGGACTGTGCAACTTCCACACGGCCTCTTACGCTTACATTAAGTGCTGGACTGTGCAACTTCCACACGGCCTCTTACGCTTACTGTTGTAAATTCCCCTTTTTATAAGATTATTATTCAATTTATCAACACCATTTCACATTTCCATTCCCGTATATCACTTCCATTCTCGCACATTATTTCTATAAAATATATGTATATAACATACACTAAAAAGAATGTTTATAATATAGCATTATAAACCATATAACTCTAGAGCATATTCGCTCCATTCGTAATCATCTCTATATTCATATTTCAGAAAACATATCCATCTCTCTTTAACTTCCCACAATCAAGAGAATATATTCTTTGCAATATAGCAACAAAAGCATCACATATACATAAATATATTCCATGATATCATTATTATTCCGAAGATAAATAATTTTTAAAGTAGGGATAGAAAAATCTTGCCTTGGTTTCTGTATCCTGATAGTATGGCTGGTCCCTCCTCCGGAATTTCTATAAACACAAAAGGACCGTCATTAGAATACCACATCTCTTACTCACTACCCTCTCGTATAACAAAACCCTTTACACTTCAACATATGTTTAACGTATTATTATTACCCCAAAGGTTCAAGGACTTAACCATTTATAAGCTCAAACGAAGTTTCAGTGGTTTTCACCATTTTCCCTAACGACCACACTTAACTGTAAAAATTCTCAGAAAATATGGATTTTGAATTTTAATGTAAGGTCAACTGTCAAGGGTCCTCTGACCACCCTACTATACTATCCCAAAATTTCGTGACTTATAAAAATGTCTAAGTATGGTAACTTTAACCTCAAAGTTGATACAATTACGTTTTCTCGGTTATCGAACGTCTTTCACTAAAACTGACTTTTCTCCTAAACCGTTCATCAGATTTTAACGCACCTTATATCAAAACGATCTATGAACTAAGCTCTATCATTTCATGGTCAATTGGTAACCTAGGCAGTGAGGTACCGTATGAATACAGGGGTCACAAAACAGGGCAGTTTTCGTTCTAACGAAAATCGGACATTATAACTGCTGTAATTTCATACTTTCCAAAATCAAACTCCTCCAAATCAATCATCAAACACAATAATCATCACCTACACCATGTGGTCTTCATTACCAGCCATGGTTACACTCCCAAACTCCTTCCAAAATCAACTCAAACCACTTACAAACACTTATAACATCATAAACATAACCTTTATACCACTTAATCACTAAACACAACCATATCCATCATAAATATAAAAGGGCAAGCATGTTTATACCTTCTTGAAGCTTGGACAACACTTAACAATCCTTGATATATCCTTAAACAACTTTATCTTAGCTTGAATCAACTAAAGGAACCATAAAATCAAAGTTAGTTTCTTGAAATTACTATTCACTACTATTCATCATCAACTTTCATGAATTTATTACCTTACCAAATGATGCTTGATTGCTATGAAACTTGGTGGATGTCTCTATATATCCTCAAGTAACCTCCATGATTTTTCCCTTGATTTTTAGTTGATTCTAGCTAGGGTTTTGAAATTGATTTTTTTCTTGATGAATAGTGACCTACGAATTTTGATGAAATGAAGAAGATGAGATTTGTTTTGTGTTGGTTAGATCTTATATTGGTGTTTACTTGTTAATCTAGAGTGTTATGGAAGCCTTGGAAGATATTTTGTGGTTAAAAGCCATGTGAAAGTACTAATTTACCCTTAAAAACAAGTTAATGGAAAGTGATACCACTTGGATTTTCTAATCTCTTATTTTCTAAGTTTTCTAAGTAAAATGCCCATCACATTGGTAAATAATATGGTATGTATCCTTGTTATATTACTAATCTTGGTTGCTTAGTTTCCATACTCGTCTAATTGTGGTTCGTTTCGAGTAAACCTCATTATCTCAGTGGTTTTCGAAATCATTTACGAATCCAATTTCCTTTGGTATTCTCTTAACTTAATAATCCCTTGGTTTAATCTAAATTCACTAATCCCTCAATTTGTCATTCTTATAATATTTCCATGCTCCTCAATATCCAATAGAAGCTTATTCGAAATCAAAATCCTCAAAATCCATATTCAGGAATTTCTGAAATCTATCGTCATTTCGAGTCACTTAATTTCAGTGTATAATATTAATATGGTTTCTGTTTATTCATTTTCTGTTTCCATTATAGGGTACCTACGTACCATTTCTCTAAATCCTCGAAATTTACTATTCATGTGACCACTGTAGCATTACTGAAGTTAGGGTTATTACAACAATTTATAAGATTAAGAGTTTTAAATAGCTCTTATTCGAAACAAAAGAATATTTGGGAAATCAATATGATAGAAGAACCTGTACGTCACACAAGTGAGGGCGTCCCCTCCGACTTTCTATCACACAGACAGATCGTCCTTGTGTATACATATAGGGCTGTTCCTCTTAGTTGGAGTAAGAAATATAGAGGGAAATTTAAATCACGATGATAAATACCATATTCCGAAAATAATCTTAGAGGAATATTTTGACTAAGATATATAAAATAAAATTTTGAAACACATTTCAAGGGTACCAAAAAGTTTTGAAAAGATACAGGCACTTAAAAAATAAGAGGTGCCAGATCAAAACTGGAATTACCCATCAGTGGAGGAAAATTTGAAACTCAATAACATAATTTAGCAGGGCTTTAGGAAATTTGAGAATAGGTACCGCTAATAGCTTCTGCCCAATTGAAAATCCCAATAATGGAAGGTTTTCCTCAAATACCATTTACATCTTAGACTGCGTACTTTCCAAAATTTTTTAAATTTGGCATTCACCATTTATCCTTAACCTATCGTCTGATATTCCCAATTATCGTCATTTACCTAGTCGTGACTTGGCTCGATACTCTCTGCCTTTATCCATAATAGAACACAACCTTCTAATCGATATACTTACGTAATATTGATCGTCTTGGCGTAACATTGCTCTAGTATCAAGGACCCATCAACTATACTTCTAAATTGTATAATCTAACATACCCTGTATACCCACGAGGTTATCTAACGTACACTTCTCAATACATCAAGTATCCCCTTTCTCATATCGATCCCGTGTACTATATAAACTTAACACTTTTGGCATAATAACCTTTTCATTTAAGTCAATCTCGGAATGTCTTAGTCTGTCTTGGTCCTGTATATCTTGGCTTTACCGACCAACCTCAGTTTCACCCTTTCATCTCCACAAACAATCAGTGTCTATTCACCGATCCACTTACAATATTTCTTCAAACTCCCTTAAACACAAGAAGACTTTAAATACCATTAACTTTGGCTCACCAATCTCCTCTCCCTATACTAAAACATAAACTTTTATTAGTAATAATCTATAAAATTATAATCACTACTTAGAATAAACGCTTGGTTCGATAAACCACCCTTGAACTCGATGTGAGTTCAAAATTTATATTATTACTGATATATTTATTATTATCACTCTTGTTCCTGAGCATTATGACTCTAAGCTCTGATACCAAACTGTGACAGCCCCAAATCCGGGGTCATGAATCTAGGCCGTCACGGAGCAATTTCCACTTATTAATATTCTTCTCTTGGCAGCTGGAGTATAAATGCATAATAAAACTCACCCTAGACCCCACACTTAAATATTAACACACACACACCAGTCATATGCTCAGAGAACAACATTCACCATAATAAAAGTTTAGAGTTAAATAGTTATTACAAACCCAGAATCATCCTTAAATACATTGTTGAATAATACTTCGACATGAAGCATTTCAACAATCAAAAGTTTTTTACATGCTTACACACTTAATTATACATAAGGCTCTCAGGACCCATCTGCCTCTACGCTATCTCAGGAATCGATGTCAGTGCGCTCTCATAAGGTCGCCTTCCCCCTAACCTCTTGCGGGGCGTTCTGCGTAGTATCGGCATACCTAGCTGTTATATAAATAAGTAGCAAGAGTGAGCTATAATAGCTCAGCAAGATAACTTCTATCAACTAACATCAAAGGAAAATAAACCATTATATATATATATATATATATATATATATATATAATAGACAAAAGTAAACTTCAGTTATTATGGAAGAATTTTATTTCCATTCAATATGTATATACACTTTCCAATTATCCTTGTATAAAAAAATATATAGTATCATTCCATCAGTCTCGCTTCTAATATCATATAATATCAGTTCCTCTTCTTGAATACTATAACAATCAATATACCATCTCAGTGTACTTTTCTAGGATAATACGAAAACTTGAACAAATCTTTCATTATCATTTTCTCATTTCCTTCATATGTAACGATTATATAATTTAACATAAAATCAGTTTCTCTTCATCTGTAACAGTAATTCCATCTTTTCATATCACTTTTCTGTTTTCAGTTATAGAAATCAGAAAACCATTTTTCAATTTTTTCCTTTAAAGGAAACGTTGGGGATTTCCACTGTTGCCGAATACGTAAGGACGATGATCAGTCGCCCTCCGTACCCGTCCCTTTTACTACCGGTAGACGGAGGTAGGTTCTCCACCATCCCCCAGGAGGAAGGTTCACCACTACATCCTCCCTCGGCACTCTTGGGCCGGAATAAATAATGGATGTTGGACTGTGCCACTACCACACAGCCTCTTACGCTTTCTATTGCAATCCCCCTTTTCAAATCATTTTTCCATTATCAAATACCATGTCACATTTTCCATCTTTCCGTTTCCATTTCCATTCATATTTCCATTCACATTTCCATTCACATTTATCATTTCCATTTCCATTTATCATCACCTTTAAAAATTATATATGTCATAATACTTTGATTATGACTCAGGCATCTCCTCTGTATTCAATGAAATCAATATGCTTTTATATACGTAGAGTATTCCATTTATCTCAAAAGTATTAAATACCATTCAATAATATTTATTAAATCACAATACTTAGGAAGAATATAATATTATAAATCATATAACCTTAGATAATAACTGATACCATTCCTTTATATATAACTCTAGATAACAACTGATACCATTCCTTTATATATAACTCTAGATAACAACTGATACCATTCCTTCATATTCCCTTAATCATAAGGCATGTTCACTTCATGCATAATCATCTCTATGTATATTCATATCCATCTCATACTCATATCCATATCCATATACATATCATACTCATATACCTTCCCTTTTAATATCAATAATCAAGGAAAACAAATTCTTAACAATATAGTAACAATAGCATCACATATATATATTTCATGAAATCAAGTTTCCTTGAAGATAAATAATTTC
This sequence comes from Kitagawia praeruptora, assembly GCA_037693485.1. Classification (NCBI taxonomy): domain Eukaryota; kingdom Viridiplantae; phylum Streptophyta; class Magnoliopsida; order Apiales; family Apiaceae; genus Kitagawia; species Kitagawia praeruptora. Next base: position 115,179,089 of record CM075348.1, on the reverse strand, counting down.
CAAGTAGGGATAGAAAAGATCTTGCCTCGGTTTCGGTATCCTGACGGTATGGTTCGTGGCTCTTCCGGAGTTTCTATAAACACAAAAGGACCGTCGTTAGAATACCACATCTCTTAATCACTACACTCTTGTATAACATTACCCTTGACACTTTAATATATGTTTAACGTATCACTATTACCCCAAAGGTTCAAGAACTTAACCATTTATAAACTCAATCGAAGTTTCAGGGGTTTTCACCATTTCCCTTAACAACCACACTTAACTGTAAAAATTCTTAGAAAATATGGATTTTGAATTTTACCATAAGGCCAACTGGTAATGCCTCTTTGACTACCCTACTACCATATCCCAAAGTTTTATAATTTTTAAAAATGTCTAAGTATGGTAGTTATAGCCTCAAATTTGGTACAACTACGTTTTCTCGACTATCGAACGTCTTTCACTAAAACTGACTTTTCTCCTAAACCGTTCATCCGATTTTAACGCACTTTATATCAAAACGATCTATGAACCAAGATATATCATCTCATGGTCACTTGGGAGTCTGGACAGTAAGGTACCATACGGGTATAGTGTCCAAAAACAGGGCAGTTTCTGATTCTGTCGAAAATCAGACATTATAACGGCTATATTTTCATACTTTCCAAAATCCAACTCCTCCAAATCAATCATCCACCTTATACACCATCACCTACACCATGTGGTCATCTTACCAACCATGGTTACAAGCACATACTCCTTCCATATTCAACTTTAATCACTTACAAACACATATATCATCATGAATAATCATTTATCATAACCTTAATCACTAAACTTTATATAATCCATAATATATTCAAAGTAATACTAAAGGGTCTTGAGATTTATACCTTCTTGAAGCTTTGAAAACACTTAACAATCCTTGATATATCCTTAAACAACTTTATCTTAGCTTGGATCAACTAAAGAAACCATAAAAACAAAGTTAGTTTCTAAGGGTTACTATTCATCATCACTTTTGTAAAAATCATAACAAATCGAAAAATAAGAGTTTGGCTCTCAAATTTTTACCACATCTTGGCCTCTGCATAAGCTTTGATTTGAGCTATAAAAAAAACCAAAAACAAAGCTTCCTAGCTATGGTTTTGAGCTCCATCTTTTCGCTGGACAGAAACTGGACAGGTTTGGTTCTCCCACTTTGAGCATGGATTTGACTAGGCTATACTACTTGGATTGCTATGACATTTGGAGAGAATCATTCCCATGGAGTGGAGAGGTTGTGGTTAAAATTTGGTGATTTTATCATGGATAGAAATGGAGATATGAAATTTTCTTTGAGTTGTGTTCTTGTTTGGCAGATTGGAGAGCTTTGTGTTTATCTTGCTTCTTTCCCTTTACAAACGTTTTTCACCTTTTATCTATCATATATATCAGTTGTGTAGTCTTATAATAAAAGTCTTTGAAGTCCACCAATGACAAAGAGCCAATTGTTGATCATCTAAACACCTTACCATGAAAAATGATACTTAGTACTCAAGTTTGACAAGTTTACTCCTCTTCCACTTTGGTTTTAATGTTTGCACCAATGGATTCCTTCCCTTACACTCTAATATCACTTAATATCAGCTCCATACTTGGGTTGGGCCAAATTTGGGCTTTTGGTTTGGGTTTTGTACAAAGTTCTCTCATCATCTGATTCATCGAACGATTTCTGCGATCGTCTCAGTGGTTTTTCTCTTGTAAATCTCTTAAATATATTTTATCCTTTCCCACATCATATATTATTGTGTTAGGGTGATTCTAATCCTCAAGTAGGTATTAGATCCAATATCCTTGGTATATTCTCTTTTTCTCAGAAGTTGCTCTCCTGGTTATCTCTCGGGTTCTCAAGCATTCTCAAACTCGTTTAACAATCTAAATTCCCTTGGCATTTCTTGACTTGATCACTCCTTGGTTTAACCTAATTTCACTATTTCCTCAAGATATAAACCCTTTAACATTTCAATACTCCCTAATATCACATTCAATAGAGTCTCAATCGAAATCGAAAATCCTTAAAGTCCATATTCAGGAATTTCTGAAATCCGTCATCATTTCGAGTCACTCATTTTCATAGTACATCACTAATATGGTTTCCATTTATTCATTTTTTGTTTCAAGTATAGAGTACCTACATACCATTTCTCTAAATCCTTAAAATTGACGGTTCATGTGATCACTGTAGCATTGCTAAAGTTAGGGTTATTACATGTGTCCTCCATCGGAATGACCGGCGTGGGTAATGATGTTTTAGGTCACCATGAAAATGTTTGTGTAGGATAAGCTATTTATTTTGGAAATTAAGTCCTATATACAAATCATTTCTATAGAAAATTTATATTGCAAATATTAAGTAACATAAAGACAAACTGATAACAACATAAACTTGTATGGTAAAATTTTTTGAATTGTCTGCTTCCCGTGCTTCCCGTTTTGTCCTGGCCATGACATTTTCCATATCAACATAAGCACTCAAAAATTTATCTTTCATAGCTTTAATTTCCTTGTCTCTAGCACTCAGAACATCGTCTTTTGTTGCTACAATTTTCATCAAATCATTCACATATAAATCATCCCTGGCACCTGAATCAAATTACATCAATCAATAACTCATCATCTAGATTTGTGAACAAATGAACAAATGGTACTGCTACAAATATACAAACATGTGCAACCCAGATTAATGTACATATTGTATTCAAAATAGTAGGAAGAGTTACAACATTACCTTTGTAGGATTTTCATCAAACATGTGGTCTACAAAAAAAAAAAATCAGTGACACATAATATAATTTTAATGCCTATACAAATTGGTATAAGTAAAATATAAAATTTTGACATGTGTTTTTATAAAGAACCAAAGCTAAGGATGATAAAAACAAATAACAAAAGCTTATCACGATAAGAATGCTACTACTAATCCACTTGATGTGTAGCATATGAATTTATATTTGATTTTTCTTCCATTCATGTGTAGTAAGCAAAGGCTACAAATTCAAAACACTAAAATCAGTATGCAAGCTTAATTATATGGATCAATTAATAGCATGAAAGGATAATAGTTTGCATACTGATACATCTCAGAGGAAAGTATTGAATACAAAATTACATACCGTAACTAATAGCCTGATAGCATGAAATTCAAAATTATATTCGATAAATCTCAGAGGAAAGTATTGAATATAGAATTTCAAAACAAACCCTGTATAGCATGAAATTCAAAATTACATTCGATAAATCTCAGAGGAAAGTATTGAATATAGAATTTCAAAATTCAAACCTTGTAATCTTGATAACCGATTGCAATCTTGATGACCCCTAAGAAAATGCGGAGCAAGCATAGTTAATTGAACTAATGTAGGAAGATAATGTAGGAAGTTTTGTTTTCTATTTTGAAAGATGTGTATTACCCATTTTAATCCGGGTCATAATAATTTGTACTGATTTGTAAGAGAATGTTGGATTTGGATTTTACCCATTTATGAATGGAGTGACCCGATTTCAAGTAGATTGACCAAAAAGGACATGTGAGTAGTGTAAATTTAAACTTTAAAAGGATAGAAAAGGTCTTTTTCCAAAGTCTTTGTATTCAAGAATTAAGATTATATAGATAGATATAGATATGTCACCTGTGTGTAGGGCAGAGCCAAAAATCGAAATGAAATTGAAATCGAATTAAAATCAATCCAAATCAAGTTGGTAAAAATTGAATATAAATAAAATCAAAAAAAACTATTTTAAACGGTTCGGTTCCGATTATAGATTACAACCGAACCGAAAAAATCTAATCGAATTGATTGTTATTATATTAATATAGGAATTTTATACATATTACATTTTTCATAATTTTTTATAAAATAATAATTACATTTAATTTTTAAAGTATGCAATAATTCTCTGTTCTGAGTTATGTGTTAGGAATAATTCATGAGTTGTGATATTAAGAATAGAATTTGCACATACTTCTTGTAATATCCTGATCTTATAAAGGATTTAGCACTTTGTATAAGATATATGTGTTAGACAGTAATCTGTAGAGTTAAGTCAGGAACAGTGCATCAAGGACTACGTGTTAGGAACTGAGAGAAGATCCTGATAAGACAAGTCAAATACTGATCAAATACTAATGGATGGTCAGATCCTGATGCAAGTTGGAATCCTGATATCAGTCGTGTTATTGATGATGTCATTATGTATGCTACAGAAACTGGCAAGTGCTATAAAACAGGATCGTTGTTTTGAAGAACAAGCAAGAAGGTATCATGAAGGAAAGAATTTTCTATTGATGGAAACTATCAACTGGATGGCAGAACATTGTCATGTTTAGATTAACTTTCTGTTATTAGTTGATAGGTAGCATTATAAATACTCTCTCTATGTTGTTGTAAAAAAGACGTGTGCGTTCGTGAGGTTTGTAATCGTAAGTATACGAGAGTGCAAACAGAGAGAGATTTGTATTGTCAGTAGCTGCTAAAGGTATTTGTACACCTTTGGTAGAGTTTGTATTTGATCTTATTAATACAAACAGTTTGGTTTATTCATTTGTTCTTGTTTTATTTATTTGAGCAAAAATCAGACACGGTTATATAACTTGTATTCAACCCCCCCTTCTATAAGTTATTCGAGTTAACAATTGGTATCAGAGCAGGTTGATTCGAATAATCATAAAGATCTGCAATCATGTCTGGTTACAAGGATGGTAATACTAAGATCCCTATGCTCAAGAGAAACGAATATACTCTATGGGAAGTAAAGATATTGCATCACCTGGAAGCAATAGATCCTGATTATCTTGACAGGATCAGAGATGGACCTTTTGTTCCCACAAGGGTTTTTGGACAAGCAACTATCGATGGTGAGGTTGTTCCAGAACATACAGCAGAGAAGCCTAAATCTGAATGGACAGATAAGGAAAAGGAGAACGTTCTTAAGGATGCTAAAGTGAGAAACATACTGTTCAACAGTCTCGATTCTGTTCTCACTAACTATGTTCTCTCTTGTAAGACTGCTATGGAGATATGGGACAATCTGAAGGTTTATTGTGAAGGAACAAAACCTGTCAGGAAGAATATGAGAACATTACTTATACAACAGTATGAGTACTTTGAATCCAAGTCTGGTGAGTCACTTACTGATACTTTTGATAGGTTTACAAAACTTATCAATGAGATGGCCATGCATGGTAAATATTATGACTTGGAGGATATGAATACTAAGTTCATGAAAGCCTTGCCTGATTTCTACAATGAGAAGATATCTGCAATTGAGGAAGCTAATGATCTGGATGAGATGTCATTAGAGGCAGTTTATGGAAAACTTAGGGCTTATGAACTTGACAGGCAGCAGAAGAAGAGCAGGAGTGAAGGAAAGATGAAAACTGTAGCACTCTCTGCTCAATTTGAATCAAAAAAACTTCCAGAAGAACAGCATGTTGAGCCTACTGTAAAGGACTCAAGGAAGAAGAAAAGCAAAGAAAGTTCTGAGTCAGAGACTACCGATATAGACTCTGACAATGAAGATTCTGAATCAGAGATGCATGAACTCTTTCCTATGTTTGCTAAAGCTTTCAAGAAAGGAAGATTCAACATGAGAAGATTTAGCAAAGGACCTTTTCAAAAGAAAGAGGAGAAGAAGAGTGACAAGGGCAAAAGTACAATTGTCAAGCTTGATAAGGCCAAGATCAAGTGCTTCAACTGTAGTGAGCTTGGACACTTTGCTAGTGAGTGTAAGAAGCCTAGGAATTCAGGAAAGGGTAATGCACTCATGGTCACACAGAAGGATTGGGCTGATTCCAGTGATTCTGAAGATGAATTGGATTATGACAACATTGCATTGATGGCAAATGTTTCAGACAAATCTGGATCTCCAAAGAAAACTTCTCCATCTTCTATTAAGTTTGTAAAATCAGAGTCTAAGATTAACTCTGTAACAGGTAACTCCAAAGCAAAATCTTCAAAGCATATTGTTTCTAAATTTAGTAAGAAAGGATCCAATCAAAGTTGGGTCCTAAAAATTTCTAACTAGTTACTTTTTGTTTGCAGGGCACAGGAAAGAAGCATTCAATTATTTTGGACAGTGGATGCTCAGGACATATGACTGGAAAGAAGTCCCTGCTTACAAAGTATGAGAGGAAAGCTGGCCCAATAATATCTTTTGGAGATGGCAACAAAGGAGAAACTCTGGGATATGGCTCAATTGTTTTGGGGGATGTCATTATAGAAAATGTAGCACTGGTTGAAGGCATGAAACACACACTTTTAAGCATAAGTCAACTGGGTGATAAAGGTTACCAATCAATCTTTGACAGAGAAGGATGCAAAATCTTGAATATGAAGAATGGAGACATTGTTCTAACTGGTCAAAGACATGGTAACATATATGAAGCCAGCTTAAGTGACACATCTAAAGGAATTGTCAGATGTCTTTACAGCAAGGCATCAAATGATGAAAGCTGGAATTGGCACAGGAAGCTCTCACATCTCAACTTCAAGAAGCTTAATCAACTTGTTAAGCACAATCTAGTGAGAGGCCTACCTTAGGCAAATTATGTGCAAGATGGACTTTGTGATGCTTGTCAGCTTGGAAAACAAAGAAGAACCACTTTCAAGAGCAAGACTAAAAATTCAATTACTGAACCATTTCACATGCTGCATCTTGATCTATTTTGTCCAGTAAACATTATGTCTATCAGCAAGAAAAGATATGCTCTAGTCATAGTGGATGATTACACAAGGTTCACATGGGTATTCTTTCTACACAAGAAGGATGAAACTCCTCAGCAAATCATTGAGATTGTCAAGAATATTAAGAATAGCTCTGGGTACAAAGTCAAAGTACTTAGGAGTGACAATGGTACAGAATTCAAGAATTCTATTATGAAGGAGTATTGTGCAGACAACGGAATCACTCAACAGTTTTCTGCACCTGGAACACCTCAGCAAAATGGTGTAGTAGAAAGAAAGAACAGAACTCTCATAGAAGCAACAAGAACCATGCTTGCAGATGCAAAGCATTCAACCTATTTCTGGGCAGAAGCTATCAACACTGCATGTTTCACTCAAAATTGTACCTTGGTAAATAGTCATGGAAAGACTCCCTATGAGATGATCAAAGGAAAGAAACCAAGTGTGAAATACTTTCACATTTTTGGATGCAAATGCTATGTCCTAAAAGTTCATTGTAATAACCCTAACTTTAGCAATGCTACAGTGATCAAATGAATAGTAAATTTTGGGGATTTAGGGAAATGGCAGGTAGGTACTCTACAATTGAAACAGAAAATGAATAATCAGAAACCATATTAGTGATGTACTATGAAAATAAGTTGTTAGGAATAATTCATGAGTTGTGATGTTAAGAATATAATTTTACTTATACTTCTTGTATATCTTGATTTATAAAGGTGTTAGGTCCGATAAGATTGTAGAAGGGGGGGGGGGGTTGAATACAATCTATACCAATTTATCGAAATTTGTCCTTTAAATAAAATTTAGTTTAGACAAATTTGTGCGGAATAAATTGAAACAAATTTCAAGTTGAATATAACAATATATTAACTTGATGGGTGTTACAATTTCAGTATAGATTAATTATCAAGATGATAAAAACAAATTAGAAAATTCGACATGAACTTTTCTAAATTTGTTAATAAAAATCAAGATAAGTGCTAGGACTAAAAACTCGCTAGTAGTACAAGAGACACAAATAAACAAGTTCCACCGGATAAAATATTACAAAGGTGATGAACTTGATTTTCTAGGAATTAATTTGTTCTTGGTGTTCTTGGTTTTTGATGAGAGAGAATGGAGCTCCTGGATATGTTTTGTAGATGTAATGTTCCGTGTATTTTGTTGTTGGCTGCCTTTGTCATTTTAATAGAAATTGATCAACAAAGCTTCTGACTCTTTTTCTTGATAATATGCCTCGAACTACCTTTGGAACTACCTTTCAAATTTCGGTACTACCTTTGGTGTTGTGCTTGTACTACCTTCAATAAGCCTTGCACTACCTTTAGAACTACGTTCGGCACTACCTTTGAAAAGGCTACTACCTTTCAATTTGCCGGTACTACCTTTCAATTATGTTCGGTACTACCTTTTCTGAATTAATAAAATAATTCAGTTGATTTGAATTGTGATCAAGTTGATTGAGCTGTGCTGTAGAAGACCAGTTGCGGGAAGGGGAAGTGGACAGCACGCGCGGCGGCTGTGCTTTTAAATCTGGCACGTGGAAGACACGCGCGTTCCAGGCGTGTTACGAACCCAGCCGACAGCATGCATGTGCGTTGAATCAGACAGCAACAATCACATTTGTAAACAATTAATGAAGTTTGTGTTCACACACAAAAATGCAACTTAGTACCTCACTTTCAACAGATCTTGCACTTCAATTGGGCCTTGAGCCCAATGGCTTTTCGACCGGCCCAGTTCATTTCTTTTGGATTCAACCCATGCAAATTCATAACCCAAATCTCTTTTGTTTTAATTTAATTAATTACTTAATCAATTAATCATTTAAACAAATAATGATTAATTCATTAATTACTTAATTAAATCAATTTAGATTAATACATTAATTCAACGTTAATTAACATGATAATTAATTTAATAAATAAATTAATTCAGAATGAATTAATTTATTAATTAAATAAATTACATAAATATGTTAATTAAATAAGAATTAATATAAATCTATTGATAGCGTAAATTCTTTTTCCTCGTAGCCAGTCCACTTGATAGTAAAATCATTGTGGTTAATGAATTTAGCACTTCTGTTGCTTGCACAATGATTTTCACTTATACCAATCTTGATAGCTTGAACCACTGAAGTTAATGACAAACAACCACTGTTTAATGTTGACACTCGATGCACGGTCTGGTTCATGAGTGACTAACAGCAATGATTGTTCTTCATATATTGACTTTAAAAACTGGTTCCTTTTCTTTTCTTCTTCTCTCTTTCATTCTCTGTACTGTCTTTGTCACCTTGAAATCTCTGTCACTTTAAACGAATCCACTTCTTAACAAATACTCCACTGAGGCTTGATCAGATGACTGAGCTTCTTTCAATGTAGTAATATCTCAAGTCTGTAGATTGACCTTGATCTTTTTCTTCTGACAGATAATACAATCTGAGATTCCTTGTGATAGTCTATATACTATTTACTACTACAATCTTGTTTAAGTTGAGTTGTATCCTCGAAATACAAATAGGCTACATCATATGCCTTTCAATCTCCCCCTATTTGTTTGTTAGACAATAACAATCAAATACCTAGAGGATAACTCAACTAACTCACTTAAACAAGAAAAAGATTAAGCATTTAGGAGCTTAACAAATAGTACATTAAAAAAATTTCTCTGGTTTGAATTTAACAATTCCAGAATCCTCAGTTGATGAAATGATAGATGATTGTTCCTCTAGCACTGAACTGATCTTCAATAGATAACTCATCTTCATTTCTGATTCTTCATATCTCTGCCTGATAATCCTTCAAATCTTACATTGGTGATTATCAGCAGTTCTTGATTTACAATCACTTCCCTTTTCTGACATCTGACTTTTCTCACTTAAGAAAAACAACTGTTCCTACTATGTAGAAAATGGTGAATCAATACCATTTCTAAAACTTCTAGGAAATCTACTACTCCTTCACTTAGACTTTATACATAGTACATTGAAAGACTAATAGAATAGTATTGTGATGTAAACTTCTCCTTATATCTCCCCTTTCTTCTCAACTGAATATCCCCTTACTTTTCCATCTAAGGCTCCCCCTTAGTAACTTGACTTGCTTCTCTTCCAAAGCACAGTCTGTAAATGCTCCCCCTTTCTAACCTGCTCTCCTTTTTCTTGTACCCCCTTAGTTGAGAAATCCTCCAATCAACTAGTTGACAAAGTAGTTGTACCAATTATAGAGTTCTTTGTTAGAAAGGAAGTTTCATTTTCTTCCTCACTATGAGTGTGTGATAGTGTTTAGTGTACCTCACAAGTGTTTCACTCTTCTCTCCACTCATTTGTGTTGAGTGTCTCACTTCTCTCTGTGTTTACACTCTTGCTCACTGGTGTATCACTCATATCACTCATAGCTCCAACATCCTTTAGTGTACCTGCAAGGAAAAATCACCCTAGCCTCTTCAAGAGAGGTCAGTGATGGTGCAATGGGAGTTCGCAAATCCCAATTCCTCGTTAGACTCATCAGACGAATCTGAGTCATAATCTACAAGTTGCTAGTTTTCCCTTTTTAGGGTTTTCAGATTTGAATTCTGAGAAGGTAGACAATGATCTATAAATTAGCATTGAGATCAAGTTTCCTTCGGATGCCTGTGAAGACATTACCTTGTTAAACTCATCAGGTAAATCTGAATCATAGTTCACAAGTTACCGATCCGCACCTATGTCGGACCCGTTACCCGCAGGATCCAGAGATGTTCCCTCTGGGGAGTTAGATAATGATCTTGTTGAATTTTGCATTGAGATCAATACCTTCTCTCGAGGTCTGTGAAGACTCTTGATTCATTAAAGAACCTTTAAATTATAATCCTAACCGTAAAATGGTTGGATTACAGGTTTCCGTCAATTCATCCTTAGTGTGTGCAATCTTACTTTGTGCATATGAAATATTTTGAATAGTGTATAAGATAGTGACTCTCCAACTGAATATCCCACACATCCTTATTTGCTGCATCAAGTGCAGTTACTCCCTGGTGACCTTTAGTCTGATAGGTTACTTCTTTTTAGGGGGTAAGTCAGAATGTGTTTGAGTTTGACTGTAGTCTGGGATAAAAGTTGTTGGGTTTACAACCTTATGACTAAACATGTGAGAAAACAAAATTCCATGTAGATGAACCTGCATTACAGAATATGAGCAATAGAGATAGAATGATATACAATGGAAGCAATCACAACTATAGAAGTTAAAGAGATCATGAGCCGGTTTTACTAAACAATAACAAAGACAAAAATCCAATTAATAAATATTAATCGAATTAATGTATGTTAATGTTTAAACCAATACAAACAAAACTATTTTATCATGTTTTAGATCCTGCATGTTAGATACCAACTGTTACCACTTGTTAACACTTGTTAGGTCTTGTCTTCCAATTGTTAGAACCTGAAAATCAAACGTTAGTTCCTAACCAATTGAATTGACATATACCATTTTGATACCAACAATGGTCCTATATAAGAAATTCTGTTAATAACAACAACACAACAAAGATTAGAAGTTAAAACAGCATTGTATGTGTGTGTTAAACAGAAGAATAGTAAAAGAACCAAATAAAGTGACCTGTTTGTAAGTTTTGAAAGTATAGTGACTAAACTGAAAAACTATACAAACTATTTATATACACATGAAAAATAATATACAAAAAATAAGAAATAATATACATAATAATTATATAAAATAAAAACTAAAAAGAAAAGAAAAATACGAATTTGTTTGTTTGTTTTTTTTTATTATTCAAAAATACATGTATTAATAATATTTACAGAATATTAGAAATAAAAGAAAATAATTTACAAAAATATTTACAACAATATAACTACTTAAAAACAACTAAATAGAAAATAAGAAACTACTAAAAATACCATAGGTTATCCTTTTTATGAAATCAAACATTAATAACAAAAGGACAAACACTACAAACCATTTAATAAACTATTAACTATTTACATAAATATTTGAAGTAAATTAATAAATCTATATATTTTCTTAATAAAATAACTTTCTTATAGAAAATCATTTAAAGAGAAAATATGACTTATTAAATCAACACAAATATTCAAAAGTAATTTTCAACAAAAATAGATTTCTCACTAATTTCAACTTGTAAAATTTGAGAAAAATATTTTTAGAGAAAATAAAAATATTCTAAAATTAAAAGAAGTAAGTAGGAATATATTAAGAAGATAATGACAATGATTTGAGAATTAACAAGCAAGAAAATAAGTTGATAAAATAATTATACAAGTGATTTTAATAACAAATATTTACAAAGTAATCACTTATAAATTATTAAAGAGCAAACCTCAGATATTAACTAGTTTAATTACTAGGACTATTTAACATACCCAATTCACCAACAATTCTGGTGAATGTGGATTCGTCAAGAGACTTAGTAAAAATATCTGCTGTTTGTTCTTCCGTGGGTACAAAATGTAACTCCACGGTACCATTCATGACATGCTCTCTAATGAAATGATACCTGATATCAATGTGCTTTGTCCTCGTATGCTACACAGGATTGTTGGAGATTGCTATGGCACTTGTATTGTCACACAAGATAGGAATTTTGTCAAGTACAAAGCCATAGTCTCGTAGCTGATTCCTAATCCACAAAATCTGTGCACAACAGCTCCCAGCAGCTATGTATTCAGCTTCGGCTGTAGAGTTGGAAACTGTTTGCTGTTTCTTACTGTACCAGGAAACCAACCTGCCACCTAGGAATTGACAACTCCCAGATGTGCTTTTTCTGTCTACAACACTTCCTGCATAATCTGAATCTGTATATCCAATAAGATTAAAACCAGAATCTTTAGGGTACCAGATGCCTAAGTTAGGCGTACCCTTAAGATATTTCAAGATTCGTTTTACAGCAATGAGATGAACATCTCTAGGATCCGATTGGAACCTTGCACACAAGCATGTAGCATACATAATATCTGGTCTACTTGCAGTAAGGTAAAGTAATGAGCCTATCATACCTCTGTAGCTTGTGATATCTACCTTAGCAGAATTTTCACATGCTCCAAATTTAACAGCTGTAGATGATGGTGTTCTTGCTGAAGATGAGTCCTCCATTTGATATTTCTTGAGAAGCTCTTTGACATACTTGGATTGACAGATAAATATCCCATCTGTCCTTTGACTTACTTGCAATCCAAGAAAGAACTTCAGCTCACCCATCATGCTCATTTCAAACTTACCCTGCATTAACTTAGCAAATTTCTTGCAAAGAAGATCATTAGTAGACCCGAATATAATATCGTCCACATAGATTTGAACTAATATTGTATCATTTTTATGTTTCTTTGTGAAGAGAGTTTTGTCTATGACACCTCTAACAAAACCATTTTCAAGTAAAAATTCAGAGAGAGTGTCATACCATTTTCTTGGCGCTTGCTTAAGACCATAGATAGCTTTGAAGAGAAAGTAGACATAGTCCATGAATTCTGGATCTTCAAAGCCAGGGGGCTGTTCTACATATACCTCTTCATCAAGCTTACCATTCAGAAAGGCACTCCTGACATCCATTTGATAAACCTTAAAGTTTGAGAATGCTGCGAATGCCAAGAATATTCTGATAGCCTCAAGTCTTGCCACTGGAGCATAGGTTTCATCATAATCTATTCCTTAAGCTTGTGAATAACCCTTTGCTACCAGTCTTGCTTTATTTCTCATCACTGTACCATCTTCATCTAGCTTGTTTTTGAATACCCACCTTGTGTCAACCACTTTCCTGTCTTTGGGTCTGGGTACCAGTTTCCATACTTCTTGTTGTTTGAATTGATTGAGTTCATCTTGCATAACAATCACCCAATCAGGATCAGAAAGAGCTTCCTCAATTTTCTTAGGTTCCATTTCAGATAGAAACCCTGAATAGTTACATTGATTTTGAGTAGCACTTCTAGTTTTGACACCAACATCTGGATCACCAATAATCAGCTCAAAAGGATGAGCTCTATTCCAAACAGTCTGTCTGGGAAGATTAGATCTTGATGATTCGCCTTGTTCTTCATTGTGATGTTGAGTATGACTAGTTGATCCTTCATTATCTCCCCCTGAGTTGTTGCCAGGTTGACTAGATGAATGTTCAGGGGTGTCAGGTGTATCTTCAGTATTATCATTGTTTTCACCACCATTACCCTGATCATCATCATTATTATCATTGTTGTCATTAGCATCAGCAAAAATCTCAGGTGGATTGTCATCATCTGAATCTGAATCTGTCATGTCATCAAAAGATAGCTTTTCAGATGAATCCTCAGTTTGGATACTAGGGAGTTTAGTGTCATCAAATGTTACATTGACACTTTCCATCATCTTCTGTTCATCAATCACATACACCCTGTATGCTCTCATTGTATAACCAATAAAAATTGCTTCAAATGCTTTGGCATCGAATTTACCACCTTGATCATCACCTTCTTTAAGCACAAAACATTTTGCCCCAAATACATGAAAGTATTTGAGTGATGGTTTCTTATCAGCCATAATTTCATAGGGTGTCTTCATTTGGTCTTTATTGATTAGAGTTCGATTCTGGGTATAGCAAGCAGTGTTGATAGCTTCAGCCCAAAAGTACAATGGAAGCCTTGATTCACTTAACATAGTACGTGCAGATTCAATCAAGGTTCTATTCTTTCTTTCCACTACCCCATTTTGCTGAGGAGTTCTTGGAGCTGAGTATTGTCTAGTTATACCCTTCTCGGTGCAAAAGTCATTTAGAACTGCATTCTTGAATTCAGTTCCATTGTCTGATCTTATAGCTCTCACTGGATACGTAGAATCTCGCTCAATTAATTTGATGTGATCAATCACCAGTTGTGGAGTCTCATCTTTAGAATTCAAAAATAGGACCCATGTGTATTTTGAAAAATCATCAACGATTACTAGAGCATATCTCTTTCTTGACATAGACATTACATTAACTGGACCAAACAAATCCATATGAAGTAATTGTAATGGTTCAGTTATTGAAGATGTGTCAGTGCTCCTGTGACTTGCCCTTTTTAGCTTGCCTTTTTGACATGCATCACACAGTCCTTCTTGAGTGAATTCCATTGAAGGCAAACCTCTCACCAACTCTCTTTTAACTAGAGAATTCATTGTCTTGAAATTAAGATGAGAAAGTTTCTTGTGCCATAGCCAGCTTTCATCTATGGATGCTTTAGAATAGAAGCAGTTGATTTCTTCATTGCTTCCTGTGTTCATATTGGCTACGTACAGATTGCCTTTTCTAACTCCTGTCAGTTGTGGCTTTTCATGTCTCTTGTGTGAAATTAGACAATTCTTCTTGTTGAAATAAACTTCATATCCTTTGTCACAAAATTGACTGACACTGAGCAAATTGTACTCAAGTCCTTTCACAAAAGAGACTTCATCAATGATAACATTTCCAGCTTCAAGTCTGCCATATCCATCAGTTCTACCTTTGCTGTTATCTCCAAAGGTAACTACTGGGCCGGCCTTCTCCACCACATTTGTCAGCAGGGTTCTATCACCAGTCATATGCCTTAAACATCCACTGTCCAAAATCCAGGTCACTCGTTCAACCTGCTCAACACCCTGCAATGACAAACGGATTAAACCTTCTTCGGAACCCAAATTTGATTGGGTCCAGAATACTTAAAGAATTGGCCTTTGTCAGGCAAAACAACATTTTTCACCTTAACACCAATTTTACCATTAGTCAACAAGCATTTTACCCTATAAACAGATTTTACAATCTTTTGTTTCATTTTGGGTATCCATGTTTGTTTACCAGCAATAACACTTGTTTCATTGACTGGACATTTGACCTTGTAAACAGCCTTAGTAAAACTTTGTTTAGGCTTAGGTACAAATGTCTCTCTCCTAACATTAGGAGGACTAGCAGTCTTTGATCTAACATTTTTATTTCTGTTCATGTGTTGTCGAGGAGCAGTCTTATTAGCACATGCATGATTACCATTAAAGTAAGCAGACATCACATTAAAAGCACAAGACATACAATTGACAACACCACATGCTTTATGAGAAGAATCAATAATAGGCATGGTATTCATGTTAGACATGTTATCATTCTGCTCCAACTTGTTATCACCTAACTCAATTTTAGATGAACTGGGAACAAACTTCACTGGTTTAATAGAAACAACCTTATTAGATTTAACATTTTTGGTTGTAGGTGCCTTAACAGATTTTTCATTAAGTTGGACACTTCCACTAGCAATGTCCTCAGTACGCATCTCCTCTTGAATAACAAGAGAAGTCATATCTAGAGGCTCTGCAACAGACTTCTTAAAGAGTGGATCTTCAACATTCTTAAGCACATATGGTATTCCCCTTTCTTTAGCACTAACAGGATTACGGGAATTTATGCCTAACATTCCAACAGCTTCGTTGTAGCCAAACCCTATTCCTACGGTTTGTTCTACAGCTTGTTTATTGAATAACTCTTTAGAAATTTTAACAGAATTAAAACAAGCAGATAATTTGACATTCTGTTCTTTTATCTTAGTTTCAAGTTCAGTAACTTTAGCAATTTGTTTATGCATGTATTCTGAAATCGACTTTTCTCTGTAGTTAAGTCGAGCTATTTCCTCTATATGCTTATCTTGATTAACATGCACCTTTTTTAACTCTACCACTTCATTTTCAAGTTTAGTGTTTAATAGAGTTATTCTTTCAATTGTTTTCTGTGCACAACCCATGGAACTATATAAGCTATTAATCAACTCAGCGTCAGTAAGAATTACCGGTGTAGTATAACGAGTTGATGTTTCAGCATTTGCCACCAGCGCAAAATTTCCATATTCTTCATCTTCACTATCTGTGTCATCCCAGCTTTTACCAGCAGCTACATAAGCTCTTCCAGTCTTCTTCTTTTCAGAAGCATAATCTCTTTTCTGTGCTTGTTTGGGTTTTTGACACTCAGTAGCAAAGTGTCCCAATTCATTACAATTAAAGCAACGAATCTTGCTTCTGTCAACAGTTCCAGTTTTGTATCCTCCCCTATTACTAGAGGATGAAGAACCTCCTCTTTGGAATCTGCTATTAGACTTAAACCTGAACTTTGGATTTCGCCTGAATCTGAAGTTACTGAATTGCCTCACCATCATTGCCATGGATTCATCTTCCAATTGATCTAGCTCTTCCAGTGAATAGAATTCTCCACCATCCTGAGTGGCTGGTGTCTGACCATGTTCCACTTCAGTTTGTTCCTTGTTAAAGCTTTTAGGTTGAACAACTTTAGCTTCCACTTCCTTAGGAACCTCAACTACTAGAGCTGTAGAAGAACTTGCCACTCTCCCTTTGCCAGAGAACTCCTTCTACTGTACTTGTTCTAATTCATACATTTTCAGAACACCAAACAGCCTTTTAAGAGCGATCTTATTTAAATCTCTAGATTCTCTTATGGCAGTAATTCTATGCTCTAGGTGAGTAGGCATAGTCAGTAAAAACTTCATGTTGATTTCCTTCTGGGTATATTGCTTGCCATGAACTTGCAAGTTGTTGATTATTTTGTTATACCTTTCGAACACTTCCTGAATGCCTTCATTAGGACCAGCTCTAAAGTGTTCATATTCAGAAGTCAAAATTTGAAGTCTATTTTCCCTGACTTCATCAGTCCCTTCATTAATAGTCTCAATAGTTTCCCAGATATGCTTAGCAGTTTTACAGTTCATCACATGGCTATACATTACAGCATCCAGGGAATCTATTAGAAATAGTCTCAAATTTTTGTCCAGTCCAGATTCCTCTTTTTCTTCAGCAGAAAAGTTCTTAGAGTCCTTTGGATAGGATTTAGCAGGTATTGTTACAACTCCATCAGTAACAACTTGTTCTTCATGAACCATAGGAATTTTAGGTCCATTTTTCAGAACATCCAAATATTTGGGATTTGTAACATCTAGAAACAACTCCATTTTATTTTTCCACATATCATAATTATCCTTATTAAATATGGGAATCTTAACAATGGATTTTGAAGACATGATGAATTTTTAAGTGAGTTAAAAATTCGAGATAAATTTTTGATTGAATAAAAATAGGATCTTGATTTGTGTATCAATCAATAGGCTCTGATACCAATTGTTAGGTCCGATAAGATTGTAGAAGGGGGGGGTTTAATACAATCTATACCAATTTATCGAAATTTGTCCTTTAAATAAAATTTAGTTTAGACAAATTTGTGCGGAATAAATTGAAACAAATTTCAAGTTGAATATAACAATATATTAACTTGATGGGTGTTACAATTTCAGTATAGATTAATTATCAAGATGATAAAAACAAATTAGAAAATTCGACATGAACTTTTCTAAATTTGTTAATAAAAATCAAGATAAGTGCTAGGAGTAAAAACTAGCTAGTAGTACAAGAGACACAAATAAACAAGTTCCACCGGATAAAATATTACAAAGGTGATGAACTTGATTTTCTAGGAATTAATTTGTTCTTGGTGTTCTTGGTTTTTGATGAGAGAGAATGGAGCTCCTGGATATGTTTTGTAGATGTAATGTTCCGTGTATTTTGTTGTTGGCTGCCTTTGTCTTTTTAATAGAAATTGATCAACAAAGCTTCTGACTCTTTTTCTTGATAATATGCCTCGAACTACCTTTGGAACTACCTTTCAAATTTCGGTACTACCTTTGGTGTTGTGCTTGTACTACCTTCAATAAGCCTTTCACTACCTTTAGAACTACGTTCGGGACTACCTTTGAAAAGGCTACTACCTTTCAATTTACCGGTACTACCTTTCAATTATGTTCGGTACTACCTTTTCTGAATTAATAAAATAATTCAGTTGATTTGAATTGTGAACAAGTTGATTGAGCTGTGCTGTAGAAGACCAGTTGCGGGAAGGGGAAGTGGACAGCACGCGCGACGGCTGTGCTTTTAAATCTGGCGCGTGGAAGACACGCGCGTTCCAGGCGTGTTACGAACCCAGCCGACAGCATGCATGTGAGTTGAATCAGACAGCAACAATCACATTTGTAAACAGTTAATGAAGTTTGTGTTCACACACAAAAATGCAACTTAGTACCTCAGTTTCAACAGATCTTGCACTTCAATTGGGCATTGAGCCCAATGGCTTTTCAACCGGCCCAGTTCATTTCTTTTGGATTCAGCCCATGCAAATTCATAACCCAAATCTCTTTTGTTTTAATTTAATTAATTACTTAATCAATTAATCATTTAAACAAATAATGATTAATTCATTAATTACTTAATTAAATCAATTTAGATTAATACATTAATTCAACGTTAATTAACATGATAATTAATTTAATAAATAAATTAATTCAGAATGAATTAATTTATTAATTAAATAAATTACATAAATATGTTAATTAAATAAGAATTAATATAAATCTATTGATAGCGTAAATTCTTTTTCCTCGTAGCCAGTCCACTTGATAGTAAAATCATTGTGGTTAATGAATTTAGCACTTCTGTTGCTTGCACAATGATTTTCACTTATACCAATCTTGATAGCTTGAACCACTGAAGTTAATGACAAACAACCACTGTTTAATGTTGACACTCGATGCACGGTCTGGTTCATGAGTGACTAACAGCAATGACTGTTCTTCATATATTGACTTTAAAAACTGGTTCCTTTTCTTTTCTTCTTCTCTCTTTAATTCTCTGTACTGTCTTTGTCACCTTGAAATCTCTGTCACTTTAAACGAATCCACTTCTTAACAAATACTCCACTGAGGCTTGATCAGATGACTGAGCTTCTTTCAATGTAGTAATATCTCAAGTCTGTAGATTGACCTTGATCTTTTTCTTCTGACAGATAATACAATCTGAGATTCCTTGTGACAGTCTATATACTATTTACTACTACAATCTTGTTTAAGTTGAGTTGTATCCTCGAAATACAAATAGGCAACATCATATGCCTTTCAAAAGGATTTAGCACTTTGTACAGGAAATATGTTTTAGACAGTTATCTGTAAAGTTTAGTCAGTAATGAACAGTGCATCGAGTACTACATGTCAGGAACTGAGAACGAATCCTGATATGTCAAGTCAAATACTGATCAAGTACTGATAGGATGGTTAGATCCTGATGCAAGAGGGAATCCTGATATCAGTCGTGTTACTGATGAAGTCATTATGGATGCTACAGAAACTGGCAAGTGCTATAAAACAGGATCGTTGTTTGAAGAACAAGCAAGAAGATATTATGAAGGGAAGAATTTTCTATTGATGGAAACTATCAACTGGAAGGCAGAACATTATCATGTATTGATTATCCTTCTGTAATTAGTTGATAGGAAGCATTATAAATACTCTCTCTATATCATTGTAAAAAGTGTCGTAGTCGAACAAGTATGCGTTGTAAGTTCGTGTGCGTAGCTCTGTATATATAAGGTTTGTATTCGAGAGTTCGAAATAAACAAAGAGAGAGATTTGTATTGTCAGCAGCTGCTAAAGGTATTTGTACACCTTTGGTAGAGTTTGTATTTGATCTTATTAATACAAACAGAGTTTGATTCATTCGTTTATTCTTGTTCATATAACCAAGCAAAAATCAGACACGATTATATAACTTGTATTCAACCCCCCCCCCCTTCTACAAGTTATTCGAGTTAACAATTGGTATCAGAGCAGGTTGATTTCGAATAATCATAAAGATCTGCAATCATGTCTGGTTACAAGGATGGGAATACTAAGATTCCTATGCTCAAGATAAACGAATATACTCTATGGGAAGTAAAGATGTTGCATCATCTGGAAGCAACAGATCCTGATTATCTTGACAGAATCAGAGATGGACCTTTTGTTCTAACAGAGATCGTTGGACAAGCAACTGTTGATGGTGTGGTTGTTCCAGAACATACAGCAGAGAAGCCAAAATCTGAGTGGTCAGATAAGGACAAGGAGAATGTTCTTAAAGATGCTAAAGTGAGAAACATATTATTCATCAGTCTTGATTCTGTTCTCACTAACTATGTTCTCTCTTGTAAAACTGCTAAGGATATATGGGACAATCTTAAGGTTCACTTTGAAGGAACTAAGCCTGTCAGGAAGAATATGAGGACACTACTTATACAACAGTATGAGTACTTTGAATCCAAGTCTGGTGAGTCACTTACTGATACCTTTAATAGGTTTACAAAACTCATCAATGAGATGGCCATGCATGGTAGATATTATGACTTGGAGGATATGAATACAAAGTTCATGAAAGCTTTGCCTGATTTCTACAATGAGAAGATATCTGCGATTGAGGAAGCTAATGATCTAGATGAGATATCATTAGAGGCAGTATATGGAAAACTGAGAGCTTATGAACTTGATAAGCAGCAGAAGAAGAGCAGGAGTGAAGGAAAGATGAAAATTGTAGCACTTACTGCTCAATCTGAATTAGAGAAGCTTCCAGAGGAACAGCATGATGAGCCTGCTGTAAAGAACTCAAGGAAGAAGAAAAGCAAAGAAAGTTCTGAGTCAGAGACTTCTGATATAGACTCTGACAACAATGATTCTGAATCTGAGATGCAGGAACTCTTTGCTATGTTTGCTAAAGCTTTCAAGAAAGGAAGATTCAACAGGAAAAGATTTAGCAAAGGATCTTTTCAAAAGAAGGAGGAGAAGAAGGGTGACAAAGGCAAAAGTACAATTGTTAAGCTTGATAAGGCCAAGATCAAGTACTTTAATTGCAGCGAGCTTGGACACTTTGCTAGTGAGTGCAAGAAGCCTAGGAATTCAGGAAAGGGTAATGCACTTATGGTCACACAGAAGGATTGGGCTGATTTCAGTGATTCTGAAGATGAATTGGATTATGACAACATTGCACTGATGGCAAATGTTTCAGATAAACCTGGATCTCCAAAGAAAACTTCTCCATCCTCTGTTAAGGTATCACTTCATTCTCTTGATTCATTTGATAACTTAAATTCTGATGAAATTAGATCTATCCATGCTGAGTTTAAGAATCTTATGACTAATTTTAGAATTCTTACTAGTGAAATAGATGAACTTAAGGTTAAGAATGATAAATTAGTTGATAGAAATAATTTTCTTGAATCTGAGTTAATTCAAATGGAAGAATACAAGTTAAGTTCTGATAAAGCTAAGCATGATTATGGTGTTATTCTTGAGGCTTATGACTATGTCAAAAAAGAACTAGAGGAAGAGAGAGATGTGATTAAGACCATTAACATTTCTGGTAAAAAGACACAAGAAATCATTGAAAATGGAATTCGTGGTAAGGTTAATGGTTTAGGTTTTGATAAGGCTAGACAAGAAGAAAAAGTAGCTATTATCAATGATGATAGTAAATTAGAAGCTAGCACATCTAAATCTGAAGGTAAGAAAATTGTTTCTGAACCTAATCATGTTAAATTTGTTAATTCAAAAGGTACCCCTGTTGTACACAAAAGGATTAACAATAGTAATTCAGATGAGAAAGTGTTAGAGAAACCTAAGAATGTAAACATAGGGTTTTTGTCTAAGTCTCAGTTGAAACAGAGATTAGATGATCTTTCAGAGTCTAGCAAGATCAAAAGAAATAGGAATGGAAAAGAAGGTATTAACAAAGAGAATAACTACAAGAATGTACCTGATGCACCTAGGAAAAAATGCTATAAGTGTGGAAATCATAATCATTTGGCCCTAGACTGCAATCAAAAACCTTCTTGGAAAACTGAGTCCAGATTCCCCAAGACTCAGAAAATTCAATACCAACCACAAAAAGCTTGTTAACATTGTGGTAGTTTACTTCATTCCTTTTACATGTGTAGAGAATATCATGAACTGTATTATGACTATTATTCTTTGAAATCTGACACTCCTAGTCACAAACAGTTTGTGAAATCAGAGTCTAAAGTTGACTCTACAACAGAAAGTAAAGGCAAAATTCTCAAAGCCTGTTGTTTCTAAATTTAGTAAGAAAGGATCCAATCAAAGTTGGGTCCTAAAAAATTCTAACTAGTTACTTTTTGTTTGCAGGGCACAGGAAAGAAGCATTCAATTATCTTGGACAGTGTATGCTCTAGACATATGACTGGAAAGAAGTCCCTGCTTACAAAGTTTGAGAGGAAAACTGGCCCAGTAATATCCTTTGGAGATGGCAACAAAGGAGAAACTCTGGGATATGGCTCAATTGTTTTGGGGAATGTCATCATAGAAAATGTAGCACTGGTTGAAGGCTTGAAACATACTCTTTTAAGCATAAGTCCACTGGGTGATAAAGGTTACAAATCAATCTTTGATAGAGAAGGATGCAAAATCTTGAATATGCAGAATGGAGACATTGTTCTAACTGGTCAAAGACATGGTAACATATATGAAGCCAGCTTAAGTGATACATCTAAAGGAATTGTTAGATGTTTCTACAGCAAAGCAACAAGTGATGAAAGCTGGAATTGGCACAAGAAACTCTCACATCTCAACTTCAAGAAGCTTAATCAACTTGTTAAGCACAATTTGGTGAGAGGCCTACCTCAGGCAAATTATGTGCAAGATGGACTTTGTGATGCATGTCAGCTTGGAAAGCAAAGAAGAATCACTTTCAAGAGCAAGACTGAAAATTCAATTACTGAACCATTTCACATGCTACATCTTGATCTGTTTGGTCCAGTAAACATTATGTCTATCAGCAAGAAAAGATTTTCTCTAGTAATTGTGGATGATTTCACAAGGTTCACATGGGTGTTCTTTCTACACAAGAAGGATGAAGCTCCTCAGCAAATCATTGAACTTGTCAAGAATATTCAAAATAACTCTGAGTACAAAGTCAAAGTACTTAGGAGTGACAATGGTACAGAATTCAAGAATTCTACAATGGAGGGGTTTTGTGCAGACAATGGAATCACTCAACAGTTTTCTGCACCTGGTATACCTCAGCAAAATGGTGTAGTGGAAAGAAAGAACAGAACTCTCATAGAGGCAGCAAGAACCATGCTTGCAGATGCAAAACTTCCAACCTAGTTTTGGGCAGAAGCTATTAACACTGCATGTTTCACTCAAAACTGTACCTTGGTAAATAGTCATGGAAAAACTCCCTATGAGATGATCAAAGGAAAGAAACCAAGTGTGAAATATTTTCACATCTTTGGATGCAAATGCTATGTCCTAAAAGTTCATCCAGAACAACTTGGAAAGTTTGAAGCCAAATCGGATGAAGCAATCTTTCTAGGATATTCAGCATCTAAGGCCTTTAAAGTTTATAATCTCAGAACTCACATTGTTATGGAATCAATTCATGTTGCATTTGATGATAAGAAATTTGGAATTCTGCAAACTGATGAAAGCCATGACAAATTGGAATTTGAAAATCTGAAGAATTTTGAGATACTCTCCAGTGATGATGAAGGTTCTCAAGAATGAATTTCTATTGCTTCTCAAAGGAATGCTACTGTTGAGGGGGAGCAAATAAATCAAAGAGAACACAGTGATCATCAGGAGCAGACTAGCTATTCAGAGTCTACTCCATCAGGAACTAATTTTTCAGAGTCTACTGAGGAAAGATCAGTAACTAGCAGCAATATGGAATCTGCTGAGTCTATTGATCAAATGGGAGTTATTGAAGGCAGAGAGAATTCTTCTACAAGAGAAACCACTAACTTAGGGGGAGAATCTAACAGAGTTAACCTACCAACTGTTAGAAAATGGACAAAGGATCATACTGAAGATTTGATTATTGGTGATCCAAATAGTGGTGTTCGAACTAGAAGATCAATTCAAAATGAGTGCTTGTATAGTTGTTTTCTCTCAAAGAATGAACCTAAGAAGGTTGAAGAAGCCTTACAGGATCCTGATTGGGTAAT
Organism: Kitagawia praeruptora; assembly: GCA_037693485.1. NCBI lineage: Eukaryota > Viridiplantae > Streptophyta > Magnoliopsida > Apiales > Apiaceae > Kitagawia > Kitagawia praeruptora. The sequence goes on along the minus strand of CM075348.1, from coordinate 115,154,568 downwards.
TGCAATGCAGGAGGAGTTAAATGAGTTTGAGAGAAACAAAGTCTGGAAACTGGTACCAAGACCTAAAAATAGATCTATTGTTGGTGCAAGATTGGTTTTCAGAAACAAGCTAGATGAATCTAGTATGATTGTAAGAAACAAAGCAAGACTAGTGGCTAAGGGTTACTCTCAGGAAGAAGGTATTGATTATGATGAGACCTTTGCACCTGTAGCAAGATTGGAAGCAATCAGGATGTTTCTTGCATTTGCAGCTCATTCAAAATTCAAGGTATACCAGATGGATGTAAAGAGTGCTTTTTTAAATGGCAAACTTGATGAGGAAGTGTATGTGGAATAGCCACCTGGATTTGTTGATCCAAAGTTTCCAAATCATGTCTATAAACTTGACAAGGCACTCTATGGACTAAAGCAGGCACCAAGAGCATGGTATGAGACTTTGTCTAAATTTCTTCTTGAAAATGGCTTCACAAGAGGTACAATTGACAAAACTCTATTATTTAGAAAGATAAAAGGTGAATTGCTTTTAGTTCAAGTTTATGTTGATGATATTATTTTTGGTTCTACTAATGAAAAGTTGTGTGCTAAGTTTAGCAAGCTTATGCAGTCTAAGTATCAGATGAGCATGATGGGTGAATTAAATTATTTCTTAGGCTTGCAGGTCAAACAGACTAAGACTGGTATTTTCATTAATCAGTCAAAGTATATCAAAGATCTTTTAAGAAGGTTTGACTTTCAAGATTGTGCAGTTACAAAAACACCCATGGCAACAGCCACTAAACTAGACTCTGATCCTAAAGGAAAGAGTGTGGATAATACTAGTTATAGAGGCATGATATGCTCATTGTTATATCTAACTGCAAGTAGACCAGATATAATGTTTTCTACCTGTTTATGTGCTAGATTCCAAAGTGATCCTAAGGAATCTCATTTAATTGCTGTGAAGAGAATTTTTAGATATCTTAAAGGAACTCCAAATCTTGGTTTGTGGTACCCTAGAGAATCTGATTTCTTCTTAATTGGCTATTCACACTCTGATTATGCAGGGTGTAAGATAGACAGGAAAAGCACTATAGGTACATGTCAATTTTTGGGAAATAGATTGATTTCTTGGGCAAGCAAGAAGCAACAATCTGTTTCAACCTCAACTGCATAAGCTGAGTACATAGCAGCAGGCAGTTGTTATGCACAGCTCCTTTGGATAAGAAATCAGTTGATGGATTATGGTATGACACTTAGTAATATTCCTATGTTTTGTGATAATACTAGTGCTATCAAAATTGCAGAAAATCCAGTTCAACATTCAAGGACTAAGCACATTGATGTCAGGTATCATTTTATTAGAGAACATATTGAGAATGGTACTGTGGAAATTCATTTTGTTCCTACTGACAAACAGCTTGCAGATATTCTAACTAAACCACTTGATGAAACTACATTCAGTATATTAGTAAGTGAGTTAGGAATGTTAAATTTCTAGATCTTTAACATCTGCAAAAGTAGCAAGGTATTTTGTTTTTAGCTTATAGACTTGATATTTTTGTCAGGATCTATATTTGATTGTTAAATGCTTTAGCTATAACACTTTGCCTTGATAAATTTCAGTATGATAGACTTGTTAACAATCATCAGGATTAGAATTGTTATCAGGATGCTGACGTCATCAGTATTGTGTCAGTATCAGGATTGTGAAAATTGTTTCAGATCCTGACGTTTACTTTGTGTAGTAATCTAATTTTGTGATGTGTTAAGTCTATGCCAGCAAGTTTTAATATTTGCATACTAATAATTTATACATCATTCAATAATCAAAAGACAAGTAGATAATAAGAAATTGTATTTTCATTAATTGAAAGCATTACATACATGGAAATGAAATACAAACATCTTTTTGTCTAACTTCTACTGATAATCCTATACTTGTCTAATAATATGGATTCTGAGATACATGACAAGGAGCATCTAAAGAAATCCATCAGGGGATTTGAACAGCCTCGTCTGCCTTTGGATTCCTTGTCTGGGCGACTTGAATGAGAGTAGCTAACTTAAATGAATAGCATCTCCATCAAGATCAACCTCAGACTCTCGGCCAAATTCTTCATCCTCAAGCTTTGAGGAGGTTAGGGGAAGATTGTATCCAACATATGGATGTTCTAGGAGAAACCTCTGGATATTATCTAAATCTACTCCAGCCATGACTAGTTCGATGAGAAAAGTCGTCTCTTCAAAGAGATGATCAAGAACAGGATGTTCATCGACTGAGAAAAACCTAAAGAATGGGTTCGAATGGAGTTTTGGTTTGAGAATCATTGTTGAGAAGAAAAGAAATTGAAAGATTTATGGAGAATGGCATAAGGCGTCTGTTTCTTTTATAGAAAGGCGTGAGAAGCTGAACAGTCACTTGGAATTTTTAATGAAGTCAGATGTTAATTATTGCATGTGACTGTATTTCTTGTTTTCAAGAAATGTCGAATATATCTAACCAGTTGATTTTGTTCAGATTAATAGTTTATTTCTTTTTTAGATAAAAGAAAGATGCCACGTAGAAACTCCATATTAAGTCTCTGGAATCAGGATGATATTGATCAGGATTTCAAGTGTGACCATCAGGATTTGAGAATTGTTATTTTTAAATCACATTGCTTTTTGTGATTATTTTGATGGGAGGTCACAACAGGAAAAGGAAGCTGATCAGTATTAATTTTTATCTTGATAATACCCTAATTTATTTCATGAAAATCAATTTTGGATTTTATTTTCCAAAAAATCGTGGGTAACTGCACTTTTCAGGGACTGAAACCTGTCAATCTACGTGTCAACGTGGGATAATGGTCTGAAAGATTTGTGAAATATATCTGTTTTGAAACTCTAATCGTGTAATTGCTTTCTCTAATTTTACATTCTCTAAAGCAAAAACACTCTCGAGTTTTCAAAATCACTAATTCATTTCAAGAATTTTTCAAGTTCTTTTCAGATAAAAAATGGTAGCTCAAAGAAGATTACCTAAATCAGTAGCCTTCAAGTTTGGTGACTTTGATTTTATGACAAACAATCATGTAGCAGCTATCACCAACAAGGAAAGAGTGTCAATTGATTTTCATCCAATCATGGACTTTCTGGCGTATGGACCATTAAGTTATGCATTGACAGCATCTCCACAGATTAATCAAGCAGCTGTTACACAAGCTTGGGAGAATGCTGAGGTAATTGATTCTACTCAGAGTCAATCATGTAAGATTGTTCTACACTTAGGACAAGATTCTTTTGATATTACTGAATCTGTTGTTAATTCAGTACTTCACTTACCTGTTAGTTTGAATTATGAGAATGTACATGTAAGAACCCTAAATTTTAGGTAATATTTTATTTTATTTAATATCTTGTGGCAATGTCAATATGGAACCTTTCTGGTCATCCCTGTGTTTAATAGGATTGATTGTCTGAGAAACTGTGTTGTTGTATTCCCTATGTAAGATAAAAAGGGAGATTGTGAAGGCAGGAGTCTTATTGTTAATGAGATTTATAAATGATTAGAGTGTTACAAGATTTATTAAGGATCATGACAAGGAATTATGGACATTAGAGGAATTTACACAATTAGTACTTAAGGAATTATAAGGGAAATCTCTACGCGACAAAATATTATTACGAGAGATTAATTAAGATACGATACGAATTAAAGATTAGATAATAAGCATTGGTGGGAGAATAATAATACAAGGAGTAGTATTGCATGCAAGCTCATGCAACTAAGTAGTTAGGAAAGCAAACTAGATGAACCAAATAGCAAGGGGAATAGTAACTAGTTGGCTTGCTTTTCAAAAAGTGGAGACAACAAGTACCAATGGCCATACCTATAGCCATGTCTAGATTTTACCATGCTAATACATGTAATTATATGTAACACCCAATCACATGTTCAACCACACAAACACAAAGAGAAAAAAATCAAACTCTCCCCCCCCCCCTTTGATATTGCTCTCGGCCAAGACAAGTGGAGAAGAAAGAAAAATTCTTTCTCCCACTTCCCATCAATCTAAATTCATACCATAATTCCTAGGTCATCTACATCATCTAATCAAGGTATGCTAGCAATTTCACTTCATTTCATCCATCCAATTCCAAGTTATAAAATGTTAAAGATTGGGTGAATAGTAACCATGTTTGATTTTCTTTTAGATCTTGGATTATAAGTGTTGTAGGAGATCATCTAAGGTGTTGTTGTGTTGTGAAAAGCTTATCCAAGGTCCCTAGGAGCTCAAGAAGGTATAAAAATCACAAACCCTCTTGGTTATGTAGTATTTATAATGTTTAGTAGTAGATCCATGCATGTATGAGCTAATCTTGGTTGTATAAGTGTTGGATGACTTGGATCTTGAGTTTTTATGTTGAGATTGTGACTTTTATGATTATGGATAACATATATGTCACCATGAGTGTTATGAACCATGATTTGAGTGTATTAAGTGTTGGTTGTATGGTGGAATTGTGAAAAATGGTTGATCTAAGTGATTTGAGCATGCTGATTTTATCCAGGAACATTGACCTGTATTGTGACACGATTTTGAACCCCCAAATGATGTCCCCTGATGTCCTACCTTATATGGATGGAAAGATAATTGAATGTAGTTTCTGGATATGTAAGGTTCATAGCTAGGTGATGTGTGGATTTTTAGTTATGGCCGGAGAAGTGATTTTTGTTTCTGGACTATGGACTGCATAAAGTGACCCCCTTGTGAACCTTGTTTAAACACCTTAAAAATTATTTGGGATCATGGAAAAATTAGAGAAGCTAGGAAATACAGTGGTGAAGGCTACCCAAAAAGAATTGGATTAAAATATGAATTTTTGGATTTTATAAAAATGCTAGAGTAAATTTCGCGCAAGGGAAAAAGTCGTTAGTGGAGCATAATTCTAGGAGTAATGGTTATGGTTCGAACGTGGTAACTAAATTAAGTCGAGTAAGTGACGAGCGTAAACGAGTGATGTCATGGACCTATAGTGGGGCTAGGGAGTCATAAGACGAAGTCGTTAAGTTAATTTCGTGTCCCCTTAAAACCCCGTAATTAGAAAGAAATTGTTAAGGTACTAACGAACGATTATTGTTTATGTATAGATCGTTCGAATTCACACGCTCGACCACCCCAACCAAACCAAGGCAAGTTTACTTTTCAAAACTTATACATATACAAAGATTTTCACTGTTGTGTTTGTAGTTTTCAAATTATATCAAATGCTATGTTTATCGAAATATTGATGCAATTGTGATTGTATAAGTACATATATGCTTGTACCCCTTGAACTTAGATAAAAATGTTTTCTTCGGACAACGACTCTAGCAATAGAGGTCGTAGCGGTCCGTATATACCTATTGACTGGGGAGCGGTATATTATTATATCGTATCTATATTGCGAAAACCCGAAGGGTCATTCGGGTGGTATCGTATATTCAAATAACTATTATTATATCTTCGTAAATACTCGAAACCCTATCTTGGATTGAAAGTTTATTTTATTGAATAATTATTTTATTACTTATTGATATTAAATCTTAAGATATCATTTAATAATTATTGTTCACTATTTTAAAAACAAAGTTAATCCAAGATACCTTTTAATACTTTCAAACTCGAACTTTTTCGAACTCAAAACATTTTCGAAAACCCCCGGTCAGGTTCTGCTTCTTGTATGATTTCAAGAATTATCGGTCGACTGTTGTCGAACCACAACTACTCTGTTTTCAATCAAAATCTGGTTTTTAAAAGAAAAAGAAAAAGGGACTCTGGCAGGTGTGGGAACCGTTGACGAACGATTCCCGGGATGTGTAAGCGGCCGTGAGCCAGGCGGTCCATCACTTATTATTCCGGCCCAGGTGTTGCCGAAGGATGATTACGGATGTAGTTTTCATCGAGGGTGATTACGGATGTAGTTTTCACTCAGGGATAGTTACGGATGTAGTTTCTATCCTTCTACCGGTAGAGAAGACCCGCGGATTATTGGACTCGGATGTGGCGACTGATCATCGTCAATCCCTGTCAGGTTTTATGTTTTCTTTAAGTCCCATTCCTCCACTTTGGAAAAATGCTTTGACACTGCATCTTAGGCCTATGTGCCAGTTGCCGATAGTGTCCTATTTTTATGAGAAAGATGTTGACTTTATGCAGTAGCTAGAACTGCAAGGTTATTTTGAAAACAAGGGCACGTCCTGGTGCACCTTTGAAATTTACCAAGTAATGACAAATGATTTTATAACTGATTGATACAACGAGTTTAATGACTGTTGTACATATGAAATGCTATATTGCTTACCTTATACTTATATTCTTGCTGAGCTATAGTTGCTCACTCTTGCTTGTTTTCAAATTTTACAAACACAACAGCTAAGAGAAATGGCAAGAACCTGTCAGACTGTTCGAAAGCAGGTGACTAGACCCCAGGCTGCAGTTGAGATCCCACCGGTAGGCCCCATTAGCCGGATTGGTTGGCAGCTTTTGTTAGTTCATTTTATTTATAAGTATGACCTGTGCAAGGCAGTGTACCGCAACAAACTTTCAAGCCGCCAACTTCGCTTCATATCGAAGTGTTGCTGGTAGCATAAATGCTATTTAATTCGGTCTGTAATAACTCTAAAACTTTTACTTTTGCTTAATCAAATGTATGACGTTTCTGAGACTCTAACCTGTGTGTGTGTGTGTGTGTGTGCGGTGTGAGTTTATTGTGGGGTCGATGGTTGTTTATTTATATCATGTGCAAGAACAAGTATGCTATTAATGGAAAATGGACCGTGAGCGCCTAGATCTCCGACCCCGGATCTGGGGGCGTCACAGTACAATCTGATGATGATGTAAGAACTATGTTATCTGCATTAGGTTATAATGGACCTTTAGATAACATGAGCCAGTTAAGAAGATCTTATCTTAGGAAAGAGTGGTCTTTCTTCTTTAATCAATTAGCTAAATGCTTTACTGGTAAATGTAGTTTTTTTGATCAAATTACTTCTGTTACTTCACATATTGCTTACAGTTTGCTTTATGATAGAGTAATTAACACTGGTCACATTATCTTAAATCTGATGTGTATTAAACTTGGGTTAAGAGATCCAAACAGGAAAATGGTTTATTATCATAGATTTGTGCAAATGTTTATTAACCATTTTATTCCTGATGTTGAAGCTAGATTTGGTAGAGAACATTGTGTTTCTTCTTATGTACAGCAAACGAGAATTTTCTCTGACATTACAAAGAAGGACAATGAAAAGAATCTAGATGAAATACCTGCAATTTATTATCCACATCATATTCAGGTAATTCTTAAAACTCATCTTCCTACTCTCTACAATTCTTCTTTCTTTTGTGGTGAAATGGCCCAGGAATCTCATTTGGAGGAGAACCTACCTGTGTCTACCCAAGTAGCCCAAAACATTATAGTCTCTGAAACAATTCAAGAACAAAGTTTTAATCCACAACCTATTGTTTCAAAGAAACCAACCTCTGGTGTTTCTCAAAAGACATCAGTTGTAAGGAAGAGAAGATTTGTTGTGTCAAGTAGTAGTAGTTCTAGTGAAGATGATGACAATATATCTCTTGCTGAGAGAGAAGAATTGAAGGCTGCGATTCGACTTTCTAAGCTAGGACAAAGAGATGAAGCACTTAGTCACAGCCAGGCTGCATTTTCTCAAAAGACTGTAGTACTTAAAAAGGGAAAACATTTACTAGATACTGTCTCTCAAAAGACTGTGTCTATTGAAAAAAAATCTCATTCCAAGATCAATTCTGTGTCTACACCTCTTGAGTCTTCTCAGGATAAATCTTTTGCTCACTATACCAGGAGAACAAGGAGAAAGATTCAATTGTCACCTACACACACAGAGTCTAGTCCAACTAATATCATGCAGGTCTCTACAAATGAATCTACAATCAAGTCAGCAAATGACTATAGAGATCGGGATATTGATTCTTCATGGGAAACTACATTATCATACAGAATGGCTATGGGACTAATTTCTCTCAAAGTGAAGTTGTCAAAGCCTGTTCTAGATTTTCTGGTTGAAAGAGTACCAAAACTTTTATTTCCAGATGAATATGGACTTCTACATCAAAGACTTGACTTAATGAAGATGTATTTCTATGTATCTGTCAGAAGACAATTAGTCAAGCAATTTAGACTCTCAAAGCATGTTGCACTTCAATCACTACATGCATATTTATTTGACAATGATGTCATTATTGAAGATGCTTCAGCTCAAGGTGAACAACAGGAGGAAGTAGATAGAGGAATGCAGTCAACAGAAGATACTATTGCACCAGTGGTGGATAGTAGGAAAAATCAGATCACAGTCACTGCAACACAAGAACCATCTAGTCAGAGGTTGGATGACTCAGGAGCTGTGATAGCTGATGTTGAAAGGTCTTTTGTGATGACTGAAATTGCAAGTGAGAAACCCTATGATATGGGAGGAATAACTTTGACTAGTTTTCTTGATGATCAAACAAACATTGTTCAGTCAGAGTCTATCCACCTTGAGGGTGAGTCTCAGCAAACAACACTTAAAGACGGTGATGTACTAACTATGGTGTCTAATGAAGTATTACTGAATACATCAGAGTCTAGTAAAGAACCTGAAAGTGGTATACTGGAGCCTATAGTCTCTGAAAGGAAAGAAGTTGTTTGTGAAGGTTCAGAGACTATAGCAGCTCACTCCTTGGAGAAAACCTCAAGCCCCTTGCCATATGAGGAACCCTATCTCCATGTGAGTTCAGGTATAAAAACTTCTTCTAAACTCTATTTTTCTGTAGGTCATGAGAGAACTTATCCAAATTTGAGTGATACACTTGAAAAGATGGATATTGATTCACAATCTGAGCGGCTGGCTCCTGACTAGGCAAAAGGAGAGGTAGAAAGAGTGTTGACTTTAGATAGTCAAAGTGAGATTGAGGGTATGGATGATCAACTCCATAGTGAGGGAGAGAAAATTAGGAAACCATCGTTTGATTTCTGGGATCAGGTTTTTCCTGAATCTTGGTCTGATAATCTTTGTATGGATGTTGGTACTTATTCTTTTATTAAGATGTATGAGAAGAATGACTTAGCAAAGCACAATTCAAATCCAGAAGTTAAAGCTCAGAAGCAAAAAGAAAGGCTTGCAGGAATTATAAACAGAAGAGGTGAAAGGCTAAGACAAACTTCTATACCATCAGTACCAGAAGATATTTCTAATGATCCTAGTATTCCGTTGTATGTACTTCCAATATCAGCCAGAATTGAGACATCAACAGTATCTGATCAATCTAAGGAGGCGTCAGGATTTGTAGATGTTAGTGCACAGAATACTGGTGAAGGACAAGATGATCATATTGCAGCTTCAGATCAGAGAGATGAAGATGTTTGTAACTCTAATCGAGTTTTATTACTTGAATATCATTCTACACAGGCAACTTCTTCTACAAGACTTGAATCTGAAGATATTCCAAATACTTCCAACATTGAAGTCAATTCTGAAGTTCTACAAGACATTCAGAAATCTCAAGTTGAAATTCAATCTAGACTTCAAACACTTGAAGATAACCAAGTCACTATTATGGAAAATCAAGCAGTTCTGATGAATCTCATTTGTTCTGTTACTGAATCTCTTGGAATTAATGTTGCTGATGTCAAAAAGGGGGAGATAAAGATAATTCAAAGACAACAACAATAACAGACTGGGGATAAAAGAGGAACTAGGGGAGATAAAGATTGTGACAGAGGTGAATCTCATCATGGAAGTAGTAAAGGAAAAGAAGCATCAAATAGTTAAATTCTTTCTTCTAAGTACTGGATACTGTGTCTAAATCTGAAAGAGGAGGTACTTAACTTCATGATTTTTGAATTCATAAATTCTATTCTGATTGTATTGTTATATGTTTTGACATCAATAACTCAGATTTATGCTTCAGATCTTAAAGCATAAATAGGGGGAGATTGTTAGGAATAATTCATGAGTTGTGATGTTAAGAATAGAATTTTACTTATACTTCTTGTATATCCTGATTTATAAAGGATTTAGCACTTTGTATAGGAAATATGTTTTAGACAGTTATCTGTAAAGTTTAGTCAGGAATGAACAGTGCATCGAGTACTACATGTTAGGAACTGAGAACGAATCCTGATATGTCAAGTCAAATACTGATCAAGTACTGATAGGATGGTTAGATCCTGATGCAAGAGGGAATCCTGATATCAGTCGTGTTACTGATGAAGTCATTATGGATGCTACAGAAACTGGCAAGTGCTATAAAACAGGATCGTTGTTTGAAGAACAAGCAAGAAGATATTATGAAGGGAAGAATTTTCTATTGATGGAAACTATCAACTGGAAGGTAGAACATTGTCATGTATAGATTATCCTTCTGTAATTAGTTGATAGGAAGCATTATAAATACTCTCTCTATATCATTGTAAAAAGTGTCGTAGTCGAACAAGTGTGAGTTGTAAGTTCGTGTGCGTAGCTCTGTATAAGGTTTGTATTCGAGAGTTCGAAACAAACAGAGAGAGAGATTTGTATTGTCAGCAGCTGCTAAAGGTATTTGTACACCTTTGGTAGAGTTTGTATTTGATCTTATTAATACAAACAGAGTTTGATTCATTCGTTTATTATTGTTCATATAACCAAGCAAAAATCAGACACGATTATATAACTTGTATTCAACCCCCCCCCCCTTCTACAAGTTATTCGAGTTAACATAAGTGACTTGAAACGATGACGGATTTCAGAAATTCCTGAGTGTGGATCTTAAGGATTTTCGATTTCAATTGAGACTCTATGGAATGTGATATGAAGGAGTATAGAAATATTAAAGGGTTTACATCTTGAGGAAATACTTAAATTAAGTTAAACCAAGGAGTGATTAAGTTAAGGAAATGCCAAGGGAATTTGGATTGTTAAACGATTTCAAAACCACTTGGATAATGAGGTATATTCGAAACGAATCGTACCTAGACGAATATGGAGACTAAACAACCAAGATTAATATCATAACAAGGATATACACACCACATTAGTATTTAGAAAAATCATTAAAACACTAATTAGGAAATTAAAAACAAAAACCACATGATCATCCAACAATGACATCATTTCCTACATCACTTTCCACTAACTTTCCAAGGATTTATTTAGAGAATTACTTGATAATTATCTTTTAAATCATACAAAATATCTACAAGACACTAGATAATCATCAAACCAACCACACAAATCTTAAGGGAAAATTCATGGAGCTTGCTTACATATAGACTAAGGTATGTATTAAATTTGATAGCAAACCAACTCCATTTGCATAGTCAATAAATTCATCAAAGTGATGGGTGAATAGTGATGATAGTAACTTTCTAAAACCAACTTTGTTTTTATGGTTTCTTTGGAAGATCTAACCTATAATAAGGTGATATAAAGGCTATACAAGGTGTATTAGGGCTTGTACTTACTCCAAAGAAGGTATGCTACTTGAAACCCTAGCTTGATCTTTGAGTTTATGGTTGGTTTTAAGGTTAAGCTTGTGGAAATATTGGATTTATGGTTATATAAGTGTTTAAAGGTATTTTAAATGATTATGGAAGTTTTTTGTGTTGGAAACCATGGCTGGTATGATGACCACATGGTGTATGGGTTGATATAGGTGTTGGATGATGAGTTTGGAGGTGTGAAAAATTTGGAAAGTATGAAAATATAGCCGTTATAATGCCCGATTTTCGTTAAAACAGTAATTACTTGTAAAAAACAGGGCAACCCGAATCTGTCAAAGTCAGTAGGGTATACCAACTGGTCATAATAGGATAGATCTTGGTTCATAGATCGTTTTGATATAAAGTACGTAAAAATCTGATGAACGGTTTAGGAGATATGGCCAAAATTTTAAAAGTGGTTCGGAAGCGTAAGTGCGAGTTCGTAACTTCAATTGAACACCTTTAACCTAAGTGATTCCGTTACGAATCTTGATAATTAAATAATAGAGGTCATAAGGAAGGTATAGTAGAAGGTGAAGGTCTTATGTCGAACGAATAATTTTTCACTTTTATAAAAATGTTTAGATTAAGGGTATGTTCATGGAATACCCCTTAAAGGGATAAAGGATAATTTCCTCGAGTTAAGGGTCGACTTAAAAGACTTTAAGACTCAAATACCAATTAAGTGTATAAGATATTGACATACCTTGATGATGGGGCATATGCTAATAATGATCCTTTTCGTTTTATAGAAACTCAGGACGAACACCGGGTCATACCTCTGGGATTTAGAGATCGAGGCAAGATTTCTTTTACCCTTATTTTGATAATTTGTTTATGTTAAAGAAAAGTGGTTTTGCTAGATAATATATGAATCTTATATCAATATATGATATGGATTACGGATATGGATTGTGGATATGGATATGAATATGGATGGAGCTAATATATTTTATGGCTTCAAAAGACATGAAAAAGAATGGTATCAGTTGTTATCTAGGGTTATATGGTTTATAATCTTCTGTTATTTATAATCTTTAAACATTTTTTATTTAATAAATATTATTTGAATATTATTTAATACTTTAAAGATAGACGGAATAGTTTATGTATTTAATAGAATATTTGATTTTATTAAAGACGGAAGAGATGTCTGAGTCATAATCAAAGTACTATGATGTATATATATTTTAAAGATAATGATAAATGGAAATGGAAAATGGAAAATATGGAATAGTGTTTTATAAATGGAATAATGATTTTTCAAAAAAGGGGATTACAACATACTTGCGTAAGTGGCTGTGTTTAGCACAGTCCAGCAACCATCATTTTATCAGGAAGTAGTGGAGAACCTTCCTTATTATGTTATTTCGGCCCATGTGTTGCCGATGGAGGATGTAGTGGAGAACCTTCCTCCAGGGATGATTGACATTCCTTCTACTAGTAGTAAACAAGGAGCAGGTACGATTAGGCAACTGATCATCGTCCTAACGTATCAGGCGACAGTGGATATCTCCAAAACTTTTAAAGAAATAATTGATAATGGTTTCAAATTTGCATTCTGAAAAAGGAAATGGTATGAAATTATGGAATTATTTTTATGGATTGAAGAGAAACTGATTTTATATTACTTTTATATACAATTGTTGTATAAAAGGAAATGGAAAGATTATATTGAGAGCTTGATTTTAAATGTTATATTATCTTGAGATATTATACTAAGATGATGTATTGATTACTATCTTGTTATAGAAGAGAAACTGATATTATATGATATTAGAAGAGAAACTGATATTATATTGTTTTATATCTTTTCTTCTCATAAAGGAAAAATAGATGGTGTATTGAATAAGTAATAATTAATTTTTTTATTATTATAATGGACTTTCCGGTTATTAAGATATATATATATATATATATATATATATATATATATATATATATATATATATGTATGTATGTTTTTAACATTGAGTCTGGTTTACAATAATATCTTGCTGAGCTATTATAGCTCACTCTTTCTATTTATTTTCATAACAGCTAGGGCAAATGCCGATACTCCGCACTACACCCCGCAAGAGGGTAAGGGAAAGATGACCTTTTGAAAGAGTGCTGGAGCCTATTCCCGAGGTAGCTCATGTAGGACGGATATATATTAGTAGACATATGTACATTAAGCGTGTAAGCTTGTGTAATAACTTTTGGTAGTTGAAATGCTTCCTCTCGAAGTAATATTTAGCAACGCTACTTAAGTAGGATTCTAGGTTTGTAATAACTTTTAACTTTAAACTGTTGTTATTATGGTTGTTGTTCTCTGAGCATATACTGGTGTGTGTGTGTGTGTGTGTTGAGATTAGAGTGGGGTCACTTGTGTGAGTATTAAATGGTAATAAAATATTAAAAAAAATGATAGTGCTAATAAATGGAAATTTGAGTATGATGGCCCGGATTCCTGACCCCGGATCTAGGGCCGTCACATTCATCCAGAACAACTTGGGAAGTTTGAAGCCAAATCGGATGAAGCAATCTTTCTAGGATATTCTGCATCAAAGGCCTTCAAAGTTTATAATCTCAGAACTCACATTGTTATGGAATCAATTCATGTTGCATTTGATGATAAGAAATTTGGAACTCTGCAAACTGATGAAAGTCATGACAAATTGGAATTTGAAAATCTTAATGAATCTGAGATGCTCTCCAGTGATGATGAAGGTTCTCCTGAAGAAATTTCTATTGCTACTCAAAGGAATGCTACTGTTGAGGGGGAGCAAATTAATCAAGGAGAACATAGTTCTAATCAGGAGCAGACTAGCTAATCAGAGTCTACTTTATCAGGAACTGATCCTTCAGAGACTGTTGAAGGAAGATCAGGAACTAGCAGCAATGTGGAGTCTACTGATTCTACTGATCAAGGGGGAGCTTTTGAAGGCAGAGAAAATTCTTCTACAAGAGATACCACTAACTTAGGGGGAGAGTCTAGCAGAGGTAATCTACCACCTGTTAGAAAATGGACAAGGGATCATGTTAACTCGAATAACTTGTAGAAGGGGGGGTTGAATACAAGTTATATAATCGTGTCTGATTTTTGCTTGGTTATATGAACAAGAATAAACGAATGAATCAAACTCTGTTTGTATTAATAAGATCAAATACAAACTCTACCAAAGGTGTACAAATACCTTTAGCAGCTGCTGACAAAATAAATTTCTCTCTGTTTGCACTCTCGTATACTTACGATTACAAACCTCACGAACCTCTTTTTTACAATGATATAGAGATAGATTATTTATAATGCTTCCTATCAACTAATTACAGAAAGATAATTTATACATGACAATGTTCCGCCGTCCAGTTGATATTTTCCGTCAATAGAAAATTCTTTCCTTCATAAAATCTTCTTGCTTGTTCCTCAAACAAAGATCCTGTTTTAAAGCACTTGCCAGTTTCTGTAGCATCCATAATGACATCATCAGTAACACGATTGATATCAGGATTCCATCTTGCATCAGGATTTGACCATCCCATCAGTACTTAATCAGTACTTGACTTGACGTATCAGGATTCAATCTCAGTTCCTGACATGTAGTACTCGATGCACTGTTCATTCCTGACTAAACTTTACAGATAACTGTCTAACACATATTTCCTATACAAAGTGCTAAATCCTTTATAAATCAGGATATACAAGAAGTATAAGTAAAATTCTATTCTTAACATCACAACTCATGAATTATTCCTAACAGATCATACTGAAGATTTGATAATTGGTGATCCAAATAGTGGTGTTCGAACTAAAAGATCAATTCCGAATGAATGCTTGTATAGTTGTTTTCTCTCAAAGAATGAACCAAAGAAGGTTGAAGAAGCCTTACAGGATCCTGATTGGGTAATTACAATGCAGGAAGAGTTAAATTAGTTTGAGAGGAACAAAGTCTGGAAACTGGTACCAAGACCTAAAGATAGATCTATTGTTGGTGCAAAATGGGTTTTCAGAAACAAGCTAGATGAATCTGGTATGATTGTAAGAAACAAAGCAAGACTGGTAGCCAAAGGTTATTCTCAGGAAGAAGGAATTGACTATGATGAAACCTTTGCACCTATAGCGAGATTGGAAGCAATCAGGATGTTTCTTGCATTTGCAGCTCATTCAAAATTCAAGGAATACCATATGGATGTAAAGAGTGCTTTTCTAAACGGTAAGCTTAATGAGGAAGTATATGTGGAGCAACCACCTGGTTTTGTTGATCCAAAGTTTCCAAATCATGTCTACAAACTTGACCAGGCACTTTATGGACTAAAGCAGGCACCAAGAGCATGGTATGAGACTTTGTCTAAATTTGTTCTTGAAAATGGCTTCACAAGAGTTACAATTGACAAAACTCTATTCTTTAGAACGATTAAAGGTGAATTGCTTTTAGTTCAAGTTTATGTTGATGACATCATATTTGGTTCTACTAATGAAAAGTTGTGTGCTATGTTTAGCAAGCTTATGCAGTCTAAGTATCATATGAGCATGATGGGTGAGTTATATTTCTATTTAGTTTTGCAAATCAAACAAACTGAGATTGGTATTTTCATTAATCAGTCAAAGTATATCAAAGATCTTTTAAAAAGGTTTGACTTTCAAGATTGTGTAGTTGCAAAAACACCCATGGCAACAACCACTAAACTAGACTTTGATCCTAAGGGAAATAGTGTGGATAACACTAGTTATAGAGGCATGATAGGTTCACTATTATATTTAACTGCAAGTAGACCAGATATAATGTTTTCTACCTGTTTATGTGCTAGATTCCAAAGTGATCCTAAGGAATCTCATTTAATTGTTGTGAAGAGAATTTTTAGATATCTCAAAGGAACTCCAAATCTTGGTTTGTAGTATCTTAGAGAATCTAATTTCTCCCTAATTGGCTATTCAGACTCTGATTATGCAGGGTGTAAAATAGACAGGGAAAGCACTAGAGGTACATGTCAATTCTTGGGAAACAGATTGATTTCTTGGGCAAGCAAGAAGCAACAATCGGTTTCAACCTCGACTGTAGAAGCTGAGTACATTGCAGCAGGCAGTTGTTGTGCACAGCTCCTTTGGATAAGAAATTAGTTGATGGATTATGGTATGACACTTTGTAATATTTCTATGTTTTGTGATAATACTAGTGCTATCAAAATTGCAAAAAATCCAGTTCAACATTCAAGGACTAAGCACATTGATGTCAGGTATCATTTTATTAGAGAACATATTGAGAATGGTACTGTGTAACTTCATTTTGTTCCTACTGACAAACAGCTTGGAGATATTCTAACTAAACCACTTGATGAGGCTACATTCATTAGATTGGTTAGTGAGTTAGGAATGTTAAATTTCTAGATCTTTAACATCTGCAAAAGTAGCAAGGTATGTGTTTCAGCTTATAGACTTGATATTCTTGTCAGGATCTGTTGAGTATTGAATATAGTAAAAGAATACAGAGGGGGGGGTGAATGGATTCTTGAACTTTTCTTGTTCGAGTCTATGTAGCAAATAAGTGTTTGTGTGAGCAAGAGTGAAGGTACGGATAAAGAACAACACAAGACACAATATCACTTTAATCTAATGTATTATTAGATAAAGGTTTCTACAATCTGTGAATACAAATGATAGTATTCTCAGCTTCGTTTTTCTCAGAGATAGCTTATAGTGTATGAAAAACTTGACTCAAAAGTTAATGACTAAGGAAGTGAGGCTGTATCCTTATAGAACATGGAAACAACCTACTTACTCCAAATAAGGTAGCTAAACAAATTACTTTCTAGTCTGTCTATCCTTTTTGAGTAAGTGTCCAAACGGTTACAGATTTGACTTTGCAAAGCCTGTTCAGATCCACTTCTTTAGCCCCTTGTCTCTTCTATATCTCTCCAAGCTTCCTTGTAGGCTTTCCAGAGCACGTTACAGATTGTGGTCCATAAAGTGCATTGGCTTGTTGCAGGTTTCTGACTTGTACAATTTCTTCAGTATTTTGTCTCCAAGAATGTATTCGAGAAGTGACTAGGTAAGTGATTCGAGAACTAGAAATGACTTGATCGATAACTCTGAGTTCTCGAACACTGTTATATTGACATATCGAACCACTTCTCGAATAGCTCTTTTCCATCAGGATTCCTTGAGTTGTCGAATAGAACATTTGACTTATCGAATCCTCGAGATATCGAATAGCTTTCTGAGTCCTTGAGATATCGAATGGAACTTTGACTTGTTGACTCTTTGAGAACTCGAATACCACTTTGACTTGTTGACTTCTTGAGTTCTCGAATAGAGTAGTAGACATATTGAATCTCTGAGATACCGAATAGTGTATTCAGAGATATCGAATAGTGTCTTGAGATATCGAATCCCTGACTTCTCGAATGCTGGACTTTTTGAATAGACAAATATACTTCTCGAATTGGTACTTAGGCAAATTCTTCATTTCTTCAAATCCCAACTTGTGATTATTTGACAGTCTTTATCTTCTTGCTTGAGGCATGAACCTTGGAACTTCTTTCAAGCATTATTCTTGACTATATAAGTACAGTTACACAACTAGGATTTGATGCCTACTATAAGTACAAAACAAATAGAAACTCTACAACTAGAGGTTCCCTCATTTAAGAGGTCATGTAAGTAATGCAAAGCATTACAAACAATTAGG
The DNA here is from genome assembly GCA_037693485.1 of Kitagawia praeruptora. NCBI lineage: Eukaryota > Viridiplantae > Streptophyta > Magnoliopsida > Apiales > Apiaceae > Kitagawia > Kitagawia praeruptora. Next base: position 115,136,422 of record CM075348.1, on the reverse strand, counting down.
CTTGTTATTAGATGTATACAGGCATGCCTCTGTGACTAACAATCTCCCCCAAATTGTGAGTGAGACCCTTAGTCACAATTTCATGTCTGATAACAAGCCTATCATACATAAAGATAAATCTTGACAAGTACATGTATGAAATTGATTGAATATTATTACAAAGAAAGCATTCTCACAGTTATGAAGAAATACTAGTCATTTTCCTTTGATCCTCCTTTTTAAGATTTGGCTTGTAGATCCTCCTTTTCTTTTTCTTCCTTGGCTTTCTTTGCATCACTCATTGCCTGGATGATGTCTTCCATGGCAGTGAGTTCTTCAATGAGAGGTGAGCCAGATAGGTCTCTGATGACTTCATTCAGTTTGGCTTCAAAGTAAGAGCTAATGTAATCCATTCTAATCTTCACATTTCTGCCGTATTTCATGTATTCCACAATGTAAGGATTATACTTGACTCTGCATAACCCTTTAGCTCTCAATTCTTCAGCTTTGGCTTCTAGAGTAGCTAACTCTTCTTCTCTCTTTTTTCTTCAAAGCTTCATACTTCTTTCTCAACTCTTCCTCATGATCTCTTTTCATCTTGATAAAATGAGCTATCTCAATTTTCCACCTTCTCTCCTCTTCATTCTCAAGGTTGAGTAGCACCATTATTCTTTGTAGATCATGTAACTTGCCCCAGTGTTCACACATGCCTTGCTTGAATCTTTTGAATCTCCCATCAGTGTATTTGAACTCTAGGCAGTCATCAACTATAGCTACATGATAGATTCTCTGAGCCAGTTGATATGCTATCTCATCTTCATCATAGTCTATGTTGAGACAGGGCAAGTCTAGTCCAGGAATGATTGTGAGTGCCTGAGATGTAGATGTTTTCACCTTTCTTGCCCTTCTGGCTGACATCTTCCATTTCAGCTTCTTTCCTTTGTTGCTTGAGAAAAATTTAAGACCTTTGTCTTTGGACCATTGTAGTATACCATTAGCAGTATGCTTTTTGATATACACAAGTGGTTTCTTGATTAGCATCTCCTTTTCTTGAGGTAGTGAAACATTTGCAGAGGCCATGGTATTTGGCTTTTGTAGGTCACTACTAACAGTATTCACCCTAGACTTAGAGTCTTGTGTAGTGGTGAGGTTACTGTTAGCAATGCCTATGGCTTGCTGTTTCACACTTGTCCTCTCATAGACTTTCCCTTGGTCCCTGCCATCTTTCTTTTCTTTGTCATCTTTCTTCTTTTTCTTGTCATCATCTCCCTTATCACTCCTATGATGTCTTATCCTTCCATCACTCTTGTCATCATCTTTATCTTCATCCTTATTTCTCTTGGGCTTGGCCAATTCTGGAATTGAACCAGTTGAAATGAATTCTCTAAGGATGTGCAATACCTCAATCTCCTCAGATGACCTTATCCCCTTCTTCTTTTGCATTTGATCAACTATGGCAATGATCAGTCTGTGGTTCTTAGAGGTGAGATCATTGGGAATAACCAATTGATCCACATCTTGAATTTTGGTATCGGACTGATAGAGGATGGTTCTTGGTTTGGTGCACACTTCAGGAAGTCTGGCTTGTTGACCATTTCTTAGTTCAGTATACAGACTCTGGTTGTTCTCCCCTTTCTGCTCAATTAGTTCCAAGATGGCATCAATCTCAGTGAATTTCAGTGCTGTCAAGGTATCAATAGATATGTGCCATATCTTGCCTTTTGTCACCATCATGATTTCCATGAGGTAGATCTGACTGAGCTTTCTTGGAATAACTGTTAGATAATGGATTTGATCTTTCAGGCTTCTTCTTTATAGCAGGGTATCTCCTCCAACCTTTGCTTTTGAGGCTTGCAGAAACTTCAAGAATGCAGCATCATGATAAACCTCTGAGTTTGCTACTTCTATCAGCTTGGCCTCTATAACCACATTCACTTCCACTAGATCAGCTTCATGTTTAGAAGGTTGGACTAGATCACTTGGCATGGATCCTGCCACCACTGTAGTGGTGACAGTTTGCTTTTGGCCACTTGGAGTAGTGATGTGCACAGGTGGTAAAGTGACCACTGGCAGTGTTGGAGGCTCATTCAGTTTAGCTTTGCCTTTGCCTGGCACATGAGGTGGTGTTGATTTTGAAGTTCTTTGAGCACCCTCATTGATCATGATTCCTTTTTCTTTAGGCTTCTCCCCCTTAGGATTTGAGTTCTTTGAGTTCCTTGTCCTCTTCTCCCCCTTAGGCTTGTTGTCAGACACAGAGGCTTTAGAATTGACCTTTGGGTTGGAAGATTCTTCAGGTAGAGGGAGACCCATGTGCTTCATCATGGCAGCCAACATAGATTGCTGATGTAGAAGGACATTAGCTGTGGTGGTTGCTTGAGTGTCCAACTGATCATTGAGGAGTGCAACCTTGTCTATAAGATTAACATTGGACTTAGTGAGAGTAGCCACCTCCTTTTCAAGAGTATCCACTTTAGTGAATAGCTCATGTGCCCTGAAACCAGAGAGTGATTGTTCTTGGAGTCTCTTCACTTCAAACTTTGACAGTTCATGCACAGGGACTTCAGTCACTAGCCTGTCTCCATAAAGATTTTTGAACATTGTCCTCAGCATGGCATTGGATTCTGTAGTTTGATCAGATAGAGCCTGAAATTTATGCCCCAGACCTGTGATAGAATCTTTTAGAAGAGCCAAACCATTATCCATCTTGGTGCATGTAGACTTGCATTCCAGAATGTCCTTGATGACTGACTCCAACTGGGGAAATTTGGAGATGAATTCTCTTTTGACTTCATTGACTTGGTGGATTGTGGCTGCAACTACTTCATTCACTTCTGATTGCACGCCTTTACCAAGATAGTGTGTAGCCTTCCAGATCCCCTTGTAGATGTCATTGACAACCTCATATACATCACTGGGGGTTAGAGATTTGGCATTGGACCCTAGTGAAGTGATGTATTCTTCTCTTAGATGTTGGAGGCCTTCTAAGAGAGGTACAGAGAATTTGCCTTGCAGCCAAGCATCCACATTTCCATCTCTTGCAGATTCATCTGCTATTTTCTGTTGTTGCTGCTCTACATCTTCTTTATGGCATAGCAAGATGGCTTCATAGTCAGAGTTGGGTAGGTTTGAGGTGACCAAGTTTTGGGCAATCTTTACAAACTCAGGGATCTGATCCACAACCAAGCTTTGAAGTGCTTCAACCGTCAATTATGGTGGAACAGACCCTGATCCTGTAGCACTGTCATGTTGCACAGGCTTCAACCATTGTGACAAAAAGTCAGAGCTAGAGCTAGGCAAGCTAGACTCCTCAGTTACAGATGCAACTTCTGCAACCGGATGGATTGACTCTCCTACTGGTGTCTCCACAGAAGTGGGATGAGTTACACCAGTAGTTGACACAGGCACAGAGTCTCTAGTGAAAACTAGTGGAACCTCTGAGTTTGTGATGGTGTCATTAGGAGATGCCCCAGCATGCATTCCCTCACCATCTAAATGTGGGTCCTGGGTTGTGAACAAGGTGTCATGCACCAAGTCACTTGAATCCATTGGCTCATCAAGAGAAAAGAATTCTTGATGATCAGTGCCTTGCTCCTCAATTGCTTGAGTTGCAGGCTGCAAAGAAATTTGAGTGGTAGATTCTGGAAGAGAAGTGTCTTGTGGAATAGATTTTGGCAACTCCCCCTGAGAGATAGAGGGAGTTTCAAATGTGATGTGCTCTCCACTCAGTGTTGTGCCAGCCTTATCACTCTCATGTGCTTACTCTGTACAGATAGATGCATTGGGGAGGATGCTTGATTCTATAGAATCACCCTGTTGAGAGGATACATCTAGTGAACTGTTTGCCCCTGATTTTATAACTTCAGCCATTTGTGTGATTGAAGAGGTGGTTTTAGTTTTCTTCTTCTTTGGCCTGATAAGGGGTGACTCAGGTGCCTCACTTTCTAACTCTACAGCCAATGCTGCTTCAGACAAGATGGTTAAAGGTGCAGAAGCAACCTGTTTTCTCTTCTTCTCCTTTTTACTAACATCACCCTTTTGAGAGGATGATGCAGTTGGCTCAGTGTTTGGTAGAGTGTTTGGTTGAGAGGGTTGGTTAGCATGCCCTGGGTTAGCATTTTGTCCTACTTGTTTGGGCTGTGCTAACTGTGACTTTGAGTCAAATGTTTGCATGTTGTGGGGGTAGGTCCTAAACAAACTCTCCATATGGGGAGTTATGTTTAGTCTTACATCCACATCATTCCTAGTCTCCAAATTACCAAAAATGAGTTTGGTCATGGATTTAGGATAGCCTATTCTATTTTTATTCATCCCATCTAATTCAATCAATTTATTATCTAAGAAGTTAAGTATAGAATGAATAAAACGAGGGAAGAAAATTTCATTACCTCTCTTGGCTGAGTTCTTACCAAGTCTCCCATACAGTTCTTGCAGAATGATAAGGCCAACATCTATCTTCTTTCCATATGCTAAAGCATAGCCTATCTGTTGTGCAGGTGTACTGATTTGGTCATAGCTGGATTTTCTTGCAGTGAAGACTTGAAGAAGTGTAGCAAACACATAGCTCCATTCTTTCCTCAAATGCTTCCTATTCAGATGCCCAAGACTGATTTTGTCTGCATATTTGATGAAATCAAAGAAGTCTTCCAATTCAACATTTGTAGCCAGTGGGTCATACACCTCTTGTTTGGTGCCCATCCCAAGTGCTTCATTCATGTCTTCTGTGGTGATAGTGATATTCTTGTCTTGAATCTTGCAGTAAATGATGTACGAGGTTATTGCAGAGTCAAGAGCCACCACCTCCACTGTAGCAGACTTCCAGAACTGTTCTAGAATGTCTAGATACAGAGTTGGGTTAACAGATAGAGCATTTTTTATGTATGATTCAGACATCCACTTCACAAAGCACTTGAAGTTGGCGTTGGGTGCCTCAACATCACTAGTTAGAGCAATGAAATTGGTGTTGAACTTTACTGTTGCCATTTGTGTAAGAGAGAGAGAGAGAGAAATTGAAGGTTGAAGAAGAAATTTAGCTTTTTGCAGTTAGGGTTTCAGAGGTTTTGGGAGTTTAGATGCTTGAGAAATCGAATGAAATGAATCGAATAGATGTGAAATTGCATAAGTATGAAGTACTTGAATTGTCGATTAGATGTATGTTATGTATCGACAAGTCAGGCATTCGAGAAGTAGAAAACAACTATTCGATAAGTCAAGAAAGGCTTATTCGATAACTCAAGCAGGTTGTAACTCACAGCTGGCAGTTTTTCTAATTTAGAAATAAATCTAAATTAGGTAAAAAATGTTTTTATGAGTAATTCTGAATTCTGAATAAAAATCCAAAATCGGTTAAAATTCAGCGAGAAATCAGCCTTTTCAAATGATTCGAGAACTCAGTCAATCGAGAACTAAAATACTATATTCGAGAAGTCAAGAAAACCTCTATTCGAGAACTCTAAAGGACTCTATTCGAGAACTCGAGAGTGCTCTAATAAGACTTGTTAGAGATGTCGAATAGTGAATCACTTGAGAAGTCTGACTTGTCGAATTATACTCATAGAAACTCAATTTTCACTATCTTTTTAAAATTTACCAGCCATATTCATTCAAGAATATTCTAGCAAATAAAACAGTGATTTTCTCAAAATTTCATAGAAATTTCAAGTTAACAAGAGAATATGATTTTCCAAATATGCAACAGATTTGAAATATTTATAAATCATATTTCAGCCAACACTAACTCCAAAAATATTGAGAATTTAGGTAAAGTAAGTGTTTACTACTGCAACAATCTAGATGGTGTATTCACCTAGCCAGAATCTGAAGAATTCAGCATTCCAATCTCACTAACCAACCTTGTGAAGGTGGCTTCAACTAATGGCTTAGTGAATATATCAGCTAGTTGTTTATCTGTAGAAACATAATGCAACTTAATGGTTCCATTAGTTGCATGTTCCCTTATGAAATGATATCTGATGTCAATGTGCTTTGTCCTAGAATGATTGACAGGATTGGCAACTATAGAGATTAATGCACTTGTGTTGTCACACATGATTGGAATTCTTTCCAACACAAGTCCATAATCTCTAAGTTGATTTCTAATCCAAAGCACTTGAGCACAACAACTTCCAGCAGCTATGTATTCAGCCTCAGCTGTAGAAGTTGACACAGATTGTTGTTTCTTGCTATACCAAGAGACTAACCTTTGTCCAAGAAACTGGCAGCTACCTGAGGTGCTTTTCCTATCCACTCTGCATCCAGCATAATCAGCATCAGAATAACCAACCAGATTGAACCCTGTGTCCTTAAGATACCATAGTCCCAAGTTTGGAGTGCCCTTTAGATATTTAAAGATCCTTTTTATAGCAATCAAATGTGATTCTTTTGGATTTGATTGAAACCTTGCACACAAGCATGTAGCAAACATGATGTCTGGCCTACTTGCAGTGAGATAGAGTAGAGAACCAACCATGCCTCTGTAGATTGAGATATCTACTTTCTCGCCTTTAGCATCTTCATCCAACTTAGTTGCAGTGGCCATGGGTGTCTTTGCAGGTGAGCAATCTTCCAAGTCAAACTTCTTCAATAAATCCTTGATGTACTTGGTCTGACTGATAAAGATACCATCTTTCCTTTGACTGACTTGCAACCCAAGAAAGAATGTCAACTCTCTCATCATACTCATCTCATATCTGCTCTGCATGAGTTTAGAAAATTTCTCACACAGCTTCTCATTTGTAGAACCAAAAATGATATCATCCACATATATCTGAACTAGGATAATATCATCACCATGCTTTTTTGTAAAACAGTGTCTTGTCCAATGTGCCTCTAGTGAATTGATTTTCAAGCAGAAATTGTGATAAAGTATCATACCATGCTCTTGGAGCCTGCTTAAGTCCATACAATGCCTTAAGCAATCTGTAGACAAATTCTGGGAAATGTGGATCCTCAAAGCCAGGTGGTTGTTGCACATAAACCTCTTCTTCCAACTCTTCATTCAGAAATGCACTCTTGACATCCATTTGATAAACTTTAAAGTTTGAATGGGCAGCAAATGCCAAGAATATTCTGATGGCTTCCAATCTAGCAACAGGGGCAAATGTCTCATCATAATCAATGCCTTCCTGTTGAGAGTATCCTTTTGCAACCAGCCTTGCTTTGTTTCTTACTATTACACCATCTTCATCCATCTTATTCTTCAGAACCCATTTTGTTCCAACAATGGTTCTATTCTTTGGTGCAGGCACAAGTTCCCATACTTTGTTCCTTTCAAATTGATTCAGCTCCTCTTGCATATAAATAATCTAATCTGGATCCAACAGTGCATCATCAAGTTTCTTAGGCTCAACCTGTGATAGAAAACAGCCATAGAGGCACTCATTTGGAGTTGTTCTCCTAGTCCTTACTCCTGCATTAGGGTTTCCAATGATTTGCTCTGCAGTGTGTGATCTATCCCATTTCCTTGAGTGTTCAGCCTGATTTCTCATTCTTGATGTTGCTTCATCATCCAAATCATGATCATTCTCATTTCCTCCCCCTGTGAGGTTGCCACTACTCACAGGTGTGTCTTGGATGCTTGTTTCTCCACTGTTGATTGGCACAAATTCTTCTCTTGTATCATCATTCACTTGAGTTTGTTGAACTTGAGTTTCAACTTCAGTTTCAATCTCTTCATCAGAATCATCTAGATTATCAAACTTTAATGGATCTTTATCTTCATCATTGGCTTCTTCTAGTCCAGGTAGTTTGCTGTCATCAAATGTCACATCTGTGCTTTCCATGATTTTCTTTTGACTGATGACATAAACTTTGTATGCAATTCTTTCCATAGAGTAGCCAAGGAAAATTCCTTCAAATGCCTTTGCATCAAACTTTCCAACATATTCAGAATTATCCTTCAATACAAAGCATTTGCTTCCAAAAGTATGGACATACTTTAGAGTAGGCTTCTTTCCAGTCATCAAATTGTAAGGTGTCTTTCCAGTGTTTTTGTTGATGAGGGTTCTGTTCTGGATATAGCATGCAGTGCTTACAGCCTCAGCCCAAAAACTTGTAGGCATCTTTGCATCAAGTAACATTGTTCTAGCAGCCTCAATTAGAGTTCTATTCTTTTTCTCAACAACTCCATTTTGTTGTGGAGTCCTTGGAGCTGAGAATTGCTGAGAAATACCATTCTCTTTGCAGAATGCTTCAAGTATGGCATTTCTGAACTCTGTTCCATTATCACTTCTTAGTGCAATCACACTTGCATTGTTGGCCTTTGCTTCCTTGTCAACTTTCTTTATGTGCTCAATGATTACTTGTGGAGCCTCATCTTTTGATGCCATAAATTCCACCCATGTATACCTTGTAAAGTCATCAACCATCACCAAGGCATACTTCTTTCTTCCTAGTGACATAATATTGACAGGCCCAAACAAATCCATATGAATGAGTTGTAGGGGCTTGGTTATTGATGTCACTGTCTTTGACTTGTGGCTTGATCTTTTCATCTTTCCTTTTTGACAGGCCTCACACACTCCTTCTTGACAGAATTCAAGTGTGGGCATGCCTCTCACTAACTCTCTTTTGACTAGATAATTAATGGCTTTGAAGTTCAGGTGTGATAGTTTCTTGTGCCACAGCCAACAATCTTCATTTGATGCTTTTGAGTAAAAGCAACAAATTTTGTCCTTGCTTGCAGAATCCATATTGGCTACAAACAGGCTTCCTTTCCTTACTCCAGATAGAGCAAAATCACCAGTCTTCTTGTGGGTGATCAAACATTCATCTTTGTCAAAATCCACCTTGAATCCTCTATCAGTAAACTGACCAACACTTAGCAGATTATGCTTGAGTCCCTTGACTAGTGCTACATCTTCAATGATGACATTACCAACTTTTAACTTGCCATATCCCAATATGTTACCAATGCTATCATCTCCAAAAGCAACCATTGGGCCAGCCTTTTCCTCATACTGTGATAGCAGGGCCATATCACTAGTCATATGATTTGAGCATCCACTGTCCAAAATCCACATGACCTTCTTTTCATTTTCTTTGCCCTGCAAACACAAAGGTATTACTTTTCCTTTGGTACCCAAACAAGTTTGGGTCCATGTGACTTAGAAACAGTTTTATCATAAACAACATGCTTATCAACTTTCTTGGTATTAGTCTTCTTGTCACTTTTAGAGGTCTTAGAACCTGAGGTTTCAGACTTAGGTGACAGAGGTACCTTCCTAGCTTTAGGAGGACTTGAAGACTTTGACCTTGTGTAGTGTGTGTGAGAATTGTGACTGATACAACCATTAATGAATTGTCTTCTTAAATTAAAACAACTAGTCATAACATTCATATTGCATGGCATACAGTCAAATTTATCACAAAAAGGTGCATCTCTGTGTCTTAGAGACACAGAACAATCATAGAAAGGTTTAGGCACACTACCAACAGGTTTCTTGCATGCATGAGTTAAATGATTGGTACTGAAACAGTTCTGACAAGTTTTCCTAGGGGCATTAGGCATATAAGCATAGTTGTTATCTTTGTTAATCCCTAGCTTGCCATTTCTGTTCTGTTTCTTCTTAGTCACTTTCTTCTCTGATTCACTCTTCCCAGCTGAAACAAACTTAACAAATTTCTTAGGTCTTCATCTATCAACTACTGACTCCTTGGCTTTTGACTTGACACTCTCACTCTTGGAGGATGCTTGTTGTTCACTGGATTGTGCCTCATCCTCATCATTCAACATTTGCTTGATGAGTAAGGCATTCTCATCAATTTCAAATGTTGATTTTTTAAAAATTGGGTTTTCAGCCTTTTTCAAAATGTGAGGCACTTCCTCATGAACAACTGTGTCATCTTCAATGACATCATAGCCTTTTCTCTATTTAAGAGGGTCAAAGTCAAGTCCAATAGCAGCTTTGGGTTTAGCCTGAATTTTCTCACAGTAGGATTGCACTAGACCAGATGAGTTCTTAAATGTTTTCAGTTTGAATTCATTTTCAGCTAATTCATCCCTAAGAGCCTTTTCCACTTGACTAGCACATAGAACCTTATTCTGCAGATATTCAACTTCTTTCTTAAGGTTTTCTACTTGCATAGCAGTTAGCTCAAGTTCCTCATTCCTTTTGGTTAACATTTCATTTCTAGAAGACAATTAAGCAATCTCCTCATTAGCAACAGTCATACTAGTATGAATATTAAACATCTCAACAGATAGTTGTTCAATCATGCATTTATACTCAAAAACAGACATATCTATAGTAGTGAGAGATGGTACCTGAGAATCAGATGGAGATGTGTCATCCTTGGAGTTGGCCATCAAGGCATAGTTGCAAAATTCTTGTACCTCTCCATCACTATCAGAATCATCCCAACACTTTCCTTCAGCAATGTAGGCCTTACCTTGTGTCTGCTTTTTCAGAAGGGCCTCATACTTAGCTTCGAGCTCAAGAAACTCTCTATCCTTCTTTTTAGGCTTCTTGCATTCACTGGCAAAATGCCCTAGGTCATTGCATCTATAACACCTTACAAATGACCTATCCACATGGCTGGTTTTGAACTTGTTCTTGTTTGGTTTCACAGGTGCCTTGCTCTTGTTGAATGAATGGTTTTGGGTTTTGGGTTTGAAGGGTTGATTCCTTTTGAATCTGATGTTTGGAAATTTTCTGGCCATGAAAGCATATGAAGTGTTTTCCATCCCATCTAGTTCTTCAAGAGTGTAAAACTCTTCTTCCTCCTTCTCCTCAACAGGTTCACTTACTTCAGCTTCAGTTTCTTCATCATCATCTACTAACTCCTCTATCCTTAGCTGGCTTGTAGATGCTTCTAGGTCTTGAATAGATTTGTTGACAATCAAGGCACATGATGTGTTTATCATTCTGCCATGATTGGCCTGGATAGCCCTTTTCTGAAGTAACTCAAGCTCATGAGTTTTTAAAACTCCATAGAGCACATCATAAGTGATTTTGTTCAAATCTCTTTCTCTTAGAGAAATGACCCTTTGCTCTAGATGATTAGGTGAAGATAGCAGAAACTTCATGTTTAACTCCTTGGTGCTGTAAACCTTGCCATTCATCTACAACTCAGTGACTACCTTGTGAAATCTTTCAAACATCTCAGTATTGCTTTCCTTGGGCTGTGCCATGAAAGCTTCATACTGTGTGACCAGTATCTGTTTCTTGTTTTCCCTGACCTCATCAGTTCCTTCACATAACACCTCAATGTGATCCCACATTTCTTTGGCAGATGTGCATGATGCAATGTTTGCAAACATTGACATATCCATGGAATCAATAATAAGCAACATGAGGTGACTGTCAAGAGCAACCTTTTCCCTTTCTGATTCCGTCCATTTGGATGGTTCCTTGGCCTCATAAGATCTTGGAACAGTTGTGGTTCCAACAGTCTTTTCAGGTATCTCTTGTTGTGGAACAAAAGGACCATTCTTGAGAATCTCAGGATACAAAGGATGAGAGGCTTTGATGAACAACATCATTTTTATCTTCCAGAGGTTGTAATTTTCTTTGTCAAACTTAGGGACTTTCATCGTTCCTGTAGTCTTTGGTGTATTCGAACTCATGATCGTTTTTCTGTTTTTGAATAAACAGCCCACTCTGATACCACTTGTTGAGTATTGAATACAGTAAAAGAATACAGAGGGGGGGTGAATGGATTCTTGAACTTTTCTTGTTCGAGTCTATGTAGCAAATAAGTATTTGTGTGAGCAAGAGTGAAGGTGCGGATAAAGAACAACACAAGACACAATATCACTTTAATCTAATGTATTATTAGATAAAGGTTGCTACAATCTGTGAATACAAATGATAGTATTCTCAGCTTCATTTTTCTCAGAGAGATATAGCTTACAGTGTATGAAAAACTTGACTCAAAAGTTAATGACTAAGGAAGTGAGGCTGTATCCTTATAGAACATGGATACAACCTACTTACTCCAAATAAGGTAGCTAAACAAATAACTTTCTAGTCTATTTATCCTTTTTGAGTAAGTGTCCAAACGGTTACAGATTTGACTTTTTAAAGCCTGTTCAGATCCACTTCGTTAGCCCCTTGTCTCTTCTATATCTCTCCAAGCTTCCTTGTAGGCTTTCTAGAGCACGTTACAGATTGTGGTCCATAAAGTGCATTGGCTTGTTGCAGGTTTCTGACTTGTAAAATTTCTTCAGTATTTTGTCTCCAAGAATGTATTCAAGAAGTGACTAAGTAAGTGATTCGAGAACTAGAATTGACTTGATCGATAACTCTGAGTTCTCGAACACTGTTATATTGACATATCGAACCACTTCTCGAATAGCTCTTTTCCATCAGGATTCCTTGAGTTGTCGAATAGAACATTTGACTTATCGAATCCTCGAGATATCGAATAGCTTTTTGAGTCCTTGAGATATCGAATGGAACTTTGACTTGTTGACTCTTTGAGAACTCGAATACCACTTTGACTTGTTGACTTCTTGAGTTCTCGAATAGAGTAGTAGACATATTGAATCTCTGAGATATCGAATGAGATATCGAACAGTGTATTCAGAGATATCGAATAGTGTCTTGAGATATCGAATCCCTGACTTCTCGAATGCTGGACTTCTCGAATGGACAAATATACTTCTCGAATTGGTACTTAGGCAAATTCTTCATTTCTTCAAATCCCAACTTGTGATTATTTGACAGTATTTATCTTCTTGCTTGAGGCATGAACCTTGGAACTTCTTTCAAGCATTATTCTTGACTATATAAGTACAGTTACACAACTAGGATTTGATGCCTACTATAAGTACAAAACAAATAGAAACTCTACAACTAGAGGTTCCCTCAGTTAAGAGGTCATGTAAGTAATGCAAAGCATTACAAACAATTAGGCTTGTTATTAGATGTATACAGGCATGCCTCTGTGACTAACAGGATCTATATTTAATTGTTAATTGCTTAAGCTGTAACATTTTACTTTGATAAATTACAGTATGATAGACTTGTTAATAAATATCAGGATTAGGGTTGTTATCAGGATGCTGACGTCATCAGGATTGTATTGTCAGTATAAGGATTGTGAAATCTGTGTGTTTATTGTTTCAAGTCCTGAAATTCAGTGATTCAATTCTGAGATTTGTTAAGTCTATGTAATCGAGCTTTAATACATTCATACTGATAATTTACACTTTTATTCAGATCAGTCAATAAACAGACAATAGACAAGTGGATAATAAGAAAGCTTGTATTTTCATTAATCGAAAGTATTACATACATGAAAATGAAATACAAACATCTTTTTCTCTAACTTCTACTGATAATCCTATTCTTGTCTAATGTTTTTGGATTTTGCTTCCTTTATGCATCTAAGATACAGGACAAGGAGCATCTATAAAAATCCATTTGGGATTTGAGAAGTTCTACCTGCTCTTGAATTTCTTCTCAGGATGACTTGAATGAGAGCAGCTGGCACAATCTCATGTTTATTGAGGACTGATGGATAAATGGATTGCATCTCCATCAAGATCAACCTCAAACTCGTCACCAAATTCTTCATCCTCAAGGTGTGAGGAGATTAGAGAGAAATCTTGTTCAACTGGTAGATGTTTTAGAAGAGACTTTTGGAAATCATTTGGGTTGATACTAACCATATCTAAATCGATGAGAAAAGTCATCTCTTCTAAGTCAGAAGAAATGAATCGAAGGTTAGGGTTCATATAAATATTTGGGTTGAAAGTCATTTGAAAAGACATGGTTTACAGAGAAAAGATTGAAAGGTTTTGGAGTATGGCATAAGCCGTCGGTTTCTTTTATAGAAAGACGTGGGAAACTGAACAGTCGTTTGGAGATTATCAATGCAGTAGTTATTATTGCGCATGACTGTACTTCTTGTATTTTCAAGAATTATTGAACGTGTCTAACCAATTGATTTTGTTCAGATTAATTGATTATTTCTTTTTCAGATAAAAGAAAATGCCACGTGGAAACTCCATTTAGTCTCTGGAATCAGGATGATATTGATCAGGAATACAAATGTGATTTCATTAGGATTGATGACTATTTTTTATTTTTAAATCATATTAAGATTTGTGGTTATCTTGATGAAAAGATCACATCAGGAAAAGGAAGCTGATCAGTATTGATTTTTATCTTGATTATACCCTGATTTATTTTATTGAAATCAATTTTGGATTTTATTTTTCAAAAATCATGGGTAACTGCATTTTTCAGGGACTAACACCTGTCAACTTACGTGTCAACGTGGGATAGTGGGTCTGAAGGATTTTTGGAATATATCTTTATTTTGAGACTCTGATTGTTTATTGCCTTCTTCTAATTCATATTTTCTAAAGCAAAAGTACTTTCGAGTTCTCAAAATCACTAATCAATTTCAAGTTTTCTCAAGTTCTTTTCAGATCAAAAATGGCAGCTCAAAGAAGACTACCCAAATCAGTAGCTTTCAAGTTTGGTGAATTTGATTTTATGATGAACAATCATGTTGCAGCTATCACCAACAAGGAAGGGGTGTCAACATATTTTCACCCTATTATGGAATTTATGGCGAAAGGACCATTGAGTTATGCCTTGACAGCATCTCCACAACTCAATCAAGCAGATGTTTCACAAGCTTGGGAGAATGCTGAGGTAATTGATTCTACTAAGATTCAATCAGGTAAGATTGTTCTACACTTAGGACAAGACTCATTTGATATTACTGAATCTGTTGTTAGTTCAGTACTTCACTTACCTGTTAGTTTGAATTTTGAGAATGTACCATCTGATGATAATGTTAGAACTATGTTGTCTGAGTTAGGTTACAATGGACCTCTAGATAACATGAGCCAGTTAAATAGATCTTTTCTTAGGAAAGAATGGTCTTTCTTCTTTGATCAAATTGCTAAATGTTTTACTAGTAAATGTAGTTCTTTTCAGCAAATTACTTTTGTTACACCACATATTTCTTATAGCTTGCTTTATGACAGAGTAATTAACATTGGTCAAATTATCTTAAGTCAGATGTGTATCAAACTTGGGTCAAGAGATCAAGATAGGAAAATGGTTTATTATCACAGATTCATGCAATTGTTTATTAACCATTTTATTCCTAATGTTGAAGCTAGATTTGGTAGAGAAAATTGTGTTTCTTCTTATGTACAGCAAAAGAGAATTTTCTCTGACATTACAAAGAAGGACAGTGAAAAGAATCTAGATGAAATACCTGCAATACACTATCCACATCATGTGCAGGTACTTCTAAAAACTCATCTTCCTACTCTATACAATTCTTCTTTCTTTAGTGGTGAAATGACTCAGGAATCTCATTTGGTGGAGAACCCCCCTGTGTCTACCCAAGTAGCCAAAAATATGATAGTCTCTGAAACAATTCTTAAACCAAATTTTGATCCACAGCCTATTGTTTCAAAGAAACCAACCTCTGGTGTTTCTCAAAAGACATCAGTTGTAAGGAAGAAAAGATTTGTTGTGTCAAGTAGTAGTAGTTCTAGTGAAGATGATGATAATATATCTCTTGCTGAGAGAGCAGAATTGAAGGCTGCAATTCAACTTTCTAAGCTAGGACAAAGAGATGAAGCACCTAGTCACAGCCAGGCTGTAGTCTCCCAAAAGATTGTAGTACTTAAAAAGGGAAAACAGTTACTGGATACTGTCTCTCAAAAGATTATGTCTATTGAAAAAAGGATCTCATCCCAAGATCACTTCTGTGTCTACACCTCTTGAGTCTTCTCAAGATAAATCTGTTGCTCACTATAACAGGAGAACAAAGAGAACGATTCATTTGTCACCTACACACACAGAGTCTAGTCCAACTAACATCATGCAGGTCTCTACAAATGAAGCTACAATCAGGTCAGCAATTGACAATAGAGATCTTGATATTGATTCTTCATGGGAAACAACACTGTCATACAAACTGGCTATGGGAGTTATTTCTATCAAAGTGAAACTATCCAGGCTTGTTCTAGATTTTCTAGTTGAGAGAGTTCCAAGACTTTCATTTCCTGAAAAATATGGACTTCTACATCAAAGACTTGACTTAATGAAAATGCATTTCTATGTATCAGTCAGAAAGGAATTAGTCAAGAAATTTGGACTTACTAAGCATGGTGTACTTCAATCACTTCACACATACTTGTTTCACAAGGATTTCATTGTTGAAGATGCTCTAGCTCAAGGTGAACAAAAGGAGGTAGTAGTTAGAGGAATGCAGTCAACAGAAGATACTATTGCACCAGTGGTGGATAGTAGGACAGATCAGATCACAGTCACTGCAAAATAAGAACCATCTAGCCAGAGGTTGGATGACCCAGGAACTGTGATGGATGATGCTGAAAGGTCTTCTGTGATGACTGGAATTGCAAGTGAGAAACCCTATGATATGGGAGGAATGACTTTGATTGATTTTCCTGAAGATCAAACAAATTTTGTTCAGTCAGAGTCTATCCACCTTGAGGGTGAGTCTCAGCAAACAACACTTAAAGATGGTGACATGATAACTATGGTGTCTAATGAAGTATTACAGAAGACATCAGAGTCTAGTATAAAACCTGAAAGTGGTATACTGGAGCCTGTAGTCTCTAGAAGGAAAGAAGATGCTTGTAAGGGTTCAGAGACTATAGCAGCTCACTCCATGGAGAAAACCTCAAGCCCCTTGCAATATGAGAAACCCTCTCTCCATGTGAGTTCAGGTATAGAAACTTCTTCTAAACTCTATTTTTCTGTAGGTCATGAGAGCACTTATCCAAATTTGAGTGATACACTTGAAAAGATGGACATAGATCCACAATCAGAGAGGCTGGCTCCTGACCAGGCAAAAGGAGAGGTAGAAAGAGTGTTGACTTTAGATAGTCAAAGTGAGAATGATGGTATGGATGATCAACTCTATAGTGAGGGAGAGAAAATTAGGAAACCACCATCGTTTGATTTCTGGGATCAGGTTTTTTCCTGAATCTTGGTCTGATAATCTTGGTATGGATGCTGGTACTTATTCTTTTATCAAGATGTATGAGAAGAATGACTTAGCAAAGCACAATGCAAAGCCAGAAGTTAAAGCTCAGAAGCAAAAAGAAAGTCTTGCAGGAGTCATCAACAGAAGAGCTAGAATTGAGACATCAACAGTATCTGATCACTCTAAAGAGGAGTCAGGATTTGAATATATTAGTACACAGAATACTGGTGAAGGACATAATGATCACATTTCTGCTTCAGATCAGAAAGATGAAGATGTTTGTAACTCCGCTCGAGTATTATTACTTGAATATCATTCTACACAGACAACTTCTTCTACAAGACTTGATTCTGAAGATATTCCAAACACTTCCAACATTGAAGTCAATTCTGAAGTTCTATAAGACATTCAGAAATCTCAAGTTGAAATTCAATCAAGACTTCAAACACTTGAAGATAACCAAGTCACTATTATGGAAAATCAAGTAGTTCTGATGAATCTTATTTGTTCTGTTACTGAATCTCTTGGAATTAATGTTGATGATGTCAAAAGGGGGGAGATAAAAACAATTCAAAGGCAACAAACTGGGAGAGATAAAAAGATTGGAGAAGATAAACGAAGAACTAAGGGTGACATAGGTGAATCTCATCAGGGAAGTGGTAAAGGAAAAGAAGCATCAAATAGTTGAATTATTTCTTCTAAGTACTAGATACAATGTCTACATCTGAAGAGGAAGGTTCTTAACTTCATGATCTTAAATTCATAAATTCTATTCTGGTTGTATTGTTATATGTTTTGACATCTACAACTTAGATTTATGCTTTAGATCTTAAAGCATAAATAGGGGAGATTGTTAGGAATAATTCATGAGTTGTGATGTTAAGAATAGTTATTGCACATACTTCTTGTAATATCCTGATCTTATAAAGGATTTAGCACTTTGTATAAGATATATGTGTTAGACAGTAATCTGTAAAGTTGAGTCAGGAACAGTGCATCAAAGACTACGTGTCAGGAACTGAGAGAAGATCCTGATAAGACAAGTCAAATACTGATCAAATACTGATGGATGGTCAGATCCTGATGCAAGATGGAATCCTGATATCAGTCGTGTTACTGATGATGTCATTATGGATGCTACAGAAACTGGCAAGTGCTATAAAATAGGATCGTTGTTTTGAAGAACAAGCAAGAAGATATCATGAAGGAAAGAATTTTCTATTGATGGAAACTATCAACTGGACGGTAGAACATTGTCAAGTTTAGATTAACTTTCTGTTATTAGTTGATAGGCAGCATTATAAATACTCTCTCTATGTTATTGTAAAAAAGACGTGTGAGTTCGTGAGGTTTGTAATCGTAAGTATACGAGAGTACAAACAGAGAGAGATTTGTATTGCCAGCAGCTGCTAAAGGTATTTGTACACCTTTGGTAGAGTTTGTATTTGATCTTATTAATACAAACAGTTTGGTTTATTCGTTTGTTCTTGTTTTATTTATTTGAGCAAAAATCAGACACGATTATATAACTTGTATTCAACCCTCCCCCTTCTACAAGTTATTCGAGTTAACTTTATGTAGGAAATTATACCTGGCAATTCGTTCGTACCGTATACTTTCGTGTCGTATACATTCTTGTTTTCTGTACATGCATGCTAAATTCAAACACGACATATTAAGAATTCGTGTCGTTCCGTATTTGTGTACATTTATTTCGTGTACGTTTCGTGTCGTATTTTGTGAAATTTTAAATAAAAAAATAAAAAAAATAATAAATAAATCAAAATATTTAAATATTAGATTTTTCGGTTAAATTTTTACTAGTTGACTCTTAAGTTAATAATTTAGAATGAGTTAAGTATGGTCAAATCTTGTTAAACTTAAATTTTAAACTATTTTTTATGTTCTTTTTGTAAAAATTACATATACAACATTTATCTATAATATGTATTCATACAATGTTATTTTTTTAGTTATTTATGTTTTTCGTGTATTTTCGTTTCATGTCGCATAATTAAGTGTAAACCCAAAATCGACACTAAATTTACCCGTGTAATTTCGTGTTCGTGTATTTTTGTGTTCATGTACCGAAAAGGTAAATACAAACACGATATTATCGTGTCATTTTCTTGTCATGTACGAAATTACCGACTCTATAAGAAACTACTAATAAACCTTTAGTTTTCAGCATGGAGCCATATTTCTTGTCCATAATCAAGAGTCTGAGAGCATTTCCATTGGTATTTGCTAAGATGATTGGCTAAAATATCGATTATGTAAAATTTGCTAAACCTATAAGGTATTGTGCTCTAATGTAGTTTGCTGTAATGATTGATTATATTTTAAAATTGATATGTTATTATTATTTTAGTTGTTATAAATAGAATTTAATTTTTTAATATGGCAATGAAATTGATGTGTAATTTCATTATAGGTCTCTAGAGATTCAGCAAATATAGCCAATATGTTTTGGTCGGCTAAAAGTTCGCTAAGGGTTAAGACCCGTTGAATTACCAATAATTTTATAAAATCTCTATATTTTTTATTTAAGATAAGCCATGTAGATTTTTAGTTAAGGAATTATGATGGTTTGAGATGCTTTAAGGGGCCATTTGATAAATCTCTGAATCATATTTTTTTTGAATGATTAAAATTTTGAACGAGTTTATTTTTTGGACGAGTCAATTTTCTGAATTGTTCATATAAATTAAAATATTTGACAAGTTTGAATCATATTTTTTTTTTATTTTTAATAAAATTAGATAAATTTGAAGTAAGCATAACATATATTCATTCATATAATAAAAAAGAAATTTGAATGCAAAAAGTGTTATTTACATAATAATATATAATATATAATATAAAATTTATATGATTTATATTCCAATATCAAATTTTATATCCTTGTGAAACATGTAAGGATAATAATACCGATGAATGAAAACCAAATTATTACTAAATAAATTAAATGTTTATTATACAATTAGATTGATTCAAATATTGAAATTATTTTAAAAAATATTATAAAACAAATAACATGAAAGAAATCGTCAAAATTATTTATATTAGAGTTTTTAGGTGTTCAATTTCATTTCATGACTAATGCATCCAGCTTTTTATGTTCCAGTCATTCAGCTAAAATTCTTGCTTCGTCAAAAAACTTTTGCTTGTCCAAAAATCAAAAAATAGCAAACAAATAATCTTAACCATATCATTCCTCTCGTTGAGTTCTATTATTTTCATTCAATCATTATTAAACGACCCCGTGTCTTAACACTCAAATTCACTAATAATCTAATGGCTTGGTAAATAAAAGTTGGTATATTGAAATTTCCTATCATCTTCGTATATGAAATATAAGAGCACTTCCAACGGTGTTGATTAAAAATGATTGGTTAAATTATATAAAATAATGATTATGTAAAATATGTTAAACATGTTAGACATTGTGCTCCGAGGGCATTGGCTATAATGATTGACTATATTTTAAAAATGATATGTTATTAATATTTTAAATTATTATTAATAGAATATATTTGTTGTGGAATAAAAACTAGGTTATGATTATGACGGCTAGGGTTCGGGAGCTTCGTGCTTTAATGGCTGCTCTCGTGCTCGTTGCTGAATCTGCCTTCACAAGATGCCTACGTACTTTGATGTGCATCAAAGATCAAGCCAAAAAACGTAGTTCTGAAAATGAGGGGTCAGACCCTTTATATAGGCTAAGAAGCCCCAAAATCGTAGTAGGGTTAGGTGACTTGATGGGCAAGTCACCGCCTAGAAGAAGGTTCCAGATCCTAATATGTAGGAGCCAGTTTCCATGTTGAAATATGTATCTTGGAGGCTAAGTCAGGCAAGGGTAATATCCTTGTTTGACTCTTATTGCTGAGCTGGTTATTACCCCTAATATTAATTACGAAATTAATATTATAAATAGGGTTTGGGCCCATCTAGCGGGCCCCACGTTTGGACCATTCTAGGTCTAATTAATGCCACATTAAATGTGTCTTTAGGGTTTACATTTAGCCCATATCATTTGCCCCCCAACTTCTAGGAAAACTGATCAGGTTTTCCTTAAAGTTTTAACGGCCTTTCCGAGACTTGGGTCAGGGTTTATTGCTCTTACGCGAGTACTTTCAACAATTTCATCTTAATGTAAAGCGTGGAGCGACCGACGCATTTACGACGATGTTGAACGACACTAAACGGTGTTAAACAGCACTACACAGCGCTAGTCAGCCATAAACAACGTTTAAACAGTGTTAAACGATGTTAAACGGCATAAAATGGCACTAACAACACTAATCGGCGCTAATCTGTGCTAATCGGCACTAATCTATGCTTAAACGGCACTAATCTGTGCTAATCGGCACTAATCTGTGCTTAAACGGCACTAATCTGTGCTAATCGGTACTAATCTGTGCTTAAACGGCACTAATCTGTGCTAATCGGCACTAATCTGTGCTTAAACGGCACTAATCTGTGCTAATCGGCACTAATCTGTGCTAATCGGCACTAATCTGTGCTAATCGGCACTAATATGTGCTTAAACGGCACTAATCTGTGCTAATATTAATCTCGTTTCAGTACTGAAAATCATCCGAAATTCGCTGAAAAAGTCGAGATCTAGGTCTACAAACTATCCGAGAACTGCTGAAAAAGTCGGGTTCTAGGACCACAAACTATCCGAGAACTGCTGAAAAAGTCGGGTTCTAGGACCACAAACTACCCGTGATCGGCCGGATCAACGGGTAGCTCGTGGTCGGCTAGCCCGTGATCGGCCGGAGGGGCTCAATTCACCGTGGTCGGCCACACGGTGATCGGCCGGAGACCTCCCTGGCACGGTGGTCGGCCACTTGGTGGTCTTCTTGTTCGTGGTCGGCTGGCACACCCCCGGGTGCAGTGGTCGGCCGTCTCGTGGTCGGCTGCTGCTCCCTCGGGCGTGGTGGTCGGCCGCTTCGTGGTCGGCCACTCCGTGGTCGGCTGAAGCTTCCCAAAACGCCATGGTCGGCTGCACGGTGGTCGGCTATGGCCCTCCGTGTGTCGTGGTCGGCCACCTCGTGGTTGGCTGGGAAGCCCGAACCTAAAACCCCTCCGTGATCTTGATCTCAAATCATTCGTCATCTTAAGGATCAAGATTCTTGATCTTGATCTCAAGTTATTTGTCATCTTAAGGATCAAGATTCTTGATCTTGATCTCAAGTCATTCGTCATCTTTAGGATCAAGATTCTTGATCTTGATCTCAAGTTATTTGTCATCTTAAGGATTAAGATTCTTGATCTTGATCTCAAGTCATTCGTCATCTTAAGGATCAAGATTCTTGATCTTGATCTCAAGTTATTTGTCATCTTAAGGATTAAGATTCTTGATCTTGACCTCAAGTCATTCGTCATCTTAAGGATCAAGATTCTTGATCTTGATCTCAAGTTATTTGTCATATTAAGGATTAAGATTCTTGATCTTGATTCTCAAGTTATTGTTTTGGTGATTCGTGACTTCTAACGATATTACTCCTTAATTAGCATTGCTAACCTTACACTTATGGTTGATCTCCTTAATTAACTCCTTAAGCATAATTAGCCTTTCAAAGGTCGTTTGTTTTGCAGCTTTAGCAATCATATCGGTTGTTTCTCCTCAGTTTGTATGAATTATAACGATCCTTTCTGTATAAAACGAGTAGTTTCTGTCCTTTTTTCATCTTTAAACGATAGATGACCTGTAAACGCGAATCAAGCTGAACCTTGACCTGATACAACAGGTCATGCTTCTTCTATAAAAGAAGATTGGTAGCCTTCATTTCAATCACTTATTCATTTCAAAGTTTTCAAGTTCTTAAGCTTTGTAGATTTTTAGTCCCAATCGGGGATCAAGATTCCAGATCAAGTTTGCAGCTTCAAGTTCAAGTTTCAATAGCAAGATGTCAGAGAACAGCCGACCAGTTGCCCCTCCCGTCTCCATGATGGAAGCATTCGCCAAGAGGAGCAAGATGAGGACAGCAAAAGGTAAAGAAAAAATAAAACCCCCTTCATACGTTGAGCATAAATTTGAATCTTTACTAGATCTGCTAAACATCATGAGGGATACGTTCCCAAATAGTGCAAGCTTAGATTCATTTTATAGTCCATGCAAGTTAAAGGAGAAGAATGTCGAAGAGATCAGGAGAACATACTACTTCCCAGATGCTATTAAAGTTCGACTTCCCAGTCTAACTGACAGAACTTGCAACTGGCATTCTGAGAGAATTTGCGTTCCTTGGGGTGCCCTAGATGCTGGATTCAGATTTCCGGTTGATGATTTTATCATCAGATTGTTGGCGGAGTATCAAATTCACCCTTGTCAACTGTATCCCAATGCCTGGAGGTACATCGTTATTTTCATAATAAGATGCCGTCAGCTGAACATCCCATTGTCTACTACAATGTTTCGGAGTATCTTCGGGGCTAGAAACTCTACTGACTGCAAAAAAGGATGGATCAGCCTTCAACACCGAGCCAAACTCCCACATATACTGAATCCCTTTTCTTTTCCAGATTCCCAACATTTCTGGGAAAGGGAGTTTGTAATCCTTGAGTGGGAAGGTGGTGACTGGGGCAACTACTTTGTGAAGAGATTTGGACATGTGGAAGATAGTTCACATTTCGTGTGTGAACTTACAGATTCGGAGTTACTAGACCGAGATAAGCTCCTAGCTGATGATGGTTGTACCCATTACAAAACTTTTCTGAATGAAAAGAATCTTGTTGAGACTGGCCTTAGCTTTCTTTCCATTGAGGGTAATTTTCTTACTTAACCATATTATGACCTCTGTTTGTTCTTATCCCGATGTTTTTCTCGTTGCATTTCAGCTGCTGAGGAGATTGACAGTCGTCCTCAGAATCAACCGACTGTGACTCAAAGGATGAAGAAAAAGGCTGCGGAGCTACTGAATCCCACTAAGCCTAGAGTCCCTCACTTCTTGGAAAGCTGCTCCCAAGGTGGGAAAAGATCCCGGAATGCTGATGGGGTTATCAGGACCCCTTTTATACCGTCATGGGGTATATGTGAGCAAGTTTCGGTTTGTGGGAGTCCTGACCTAGCTCTAGACTGGTCCAAACTTTCGATTACTCCTCCTGACAGAGTGACTTTGCATGCCAGGGAAAAGATGAATGAAAATTAGCTTCTGGGCGCTCAAGCCTTATATCAGGTATGACACTCCTTTTAGTAAGTTCGGTGTGATTTAGCTTTTACAAATCTCTCATGCCTTGTCAATTTTTCATTGCAGGTTAATGCCTATTTTCAGGCGGTTTCCACCCAAGGCTTGGCTTTCAGGGATGAGAATATATCCTTGAAAACTGACTCAGCAAGGTTTAAGGAAGAGATTGATGATCTACATTCTCAGGTTGCCCACGCTGAAGCGAATGCTCTATCCTCCCGAAAACAACTTGCTTCTTTAGCTCGAAAGAGGATGGATGATGCCAACAAGGTGATCAAAGCCTATCATAATTCTGAAGAATTTCTGAGCTTCATAGATGAACATGATGATGAGGTGCGCCCTTACAACATGTCTGTTGGTTGGGACAAGGCAATCAATGCTGTGAGTAACAAACATCCCTCAGTATCAGGTTCGGGTTCTAAAGGCAGCCGTAGATCTTCGGATCGGGAACCAAGATTGTTCCCGAAGCATCAGGTTCGGGTTCTAAAGGCAGCCGTAGATCTTCGGGACTCAAAAGACATCCCCCAGCTGCTAGTCAAAACTCAATCTCTTCGGGGTCTCGCGGAAAAAACCCGCCGCCTGCCAGAAAAGTTGGAGTAGTTCGACAACCAATCCCAGGCAAGAGGATGATCCGGAATGAAGACAGTTCGACCTTATCTTCCGGGGAGGAGGAAACCGAAGATGTGGAGACTACCGCTCAGCCTATGGTGGTTATTGATCAAGGCGGTGCCGAGGAAGAGACTTCAGATGAAGATTCAGGCGAGGAAGAGGATTCAGATGAGGATGAGTCGGGCGAGGAGAGAGGCGAGGAAGAATCTCCAGCTAAGTAGGATGGGTTCCCCCTATGGCCTTGCATGGCCCTATCTAGCCGTATGTGGCTTTATTTTATCAGCTTTCAATCAATGTCCTTCGGGACTTAACTCTTATTTGCTTGTTGTAACTTAACCTGAACATGGCCCTTCGGGGCGTTTCTATTTATGCATTTGTTTTGCTTCCATTTGTGTGTTCTTTATTTTCATTACTTGGTCATCCCTGACTCGAACTCATCAGGTGCTTGGCACATAAATAAAATCACACAATCATAGAATGGAAAACAAACTTGCATTAATAACTTGAAGTGGGTTCAAACCCTTACATAATTTCCTACTGTCCTACTCGGGGTACTAAGCCCTGGAATGGTTTCATCGAACCTTATTTCTACTTTTCTTAATAGATAGATAAAAGCCAAGTCCTTACTAGGAAGGCTTACACATAATAAATCTTGAGGTTCAAGGCATGCCAAGTACGGGGCACATCAACCCCGTCCAAGGTCTCCAACTTATATGATCCTCGTCCCAATGTCTTCTTGACTCGATACGGTCCTTCCCAGTTGGGGGCTAGTTTTCCCTTTTGGCCAACTCTAGAAGCCTCGATCTTCCTCAGAACTAAGTCACCTTGCTGGAAGAACCTTTCCTTAACCCTGTGGTTGTAATAAAAGGATGCTTTCTTTTGATGCTCCACATTTCTAGCATTTGCCTCGTCCCTGACTTCATCAATCAGGTCTAGGGCGAGTCTCATGCCCTCTTCATTGGTCTCTGGTTCAAATGCCTCAACTCGAGGTGATGCATGCATGATTTCTAGTGGTACAACTGCCTCAGCTCCATAAGCTAGCAAAAACGGGGTTGCTCCGGTGGTCACCTTACACGTAGTGCGATAAGCCCAGAGTATAGGCAGCAACTCATCTACCCAAGTGTTCCTTGAGCGTTTGACCTTTTTCTTTAGTCCGTCCAGGATGATCCGATTGGCCACCTCGGCCTGTCCATTTGCCTGCGGGTGTGCTACTGAGGTAAAACGAAGCTCAATAGCGTTTTCCTCACAGTACTTCTTGAATTCCTCATTGTTAAACTGTGTCCCATTATCCGTCACAAGGATTCGCGGGATTCCATACCTACAAATTATGTTCTCCCAAAAGAACTGGGAAACTTGCTTGGTGGTTATCTTGGCTAAAGGCTTAGCCTCAATCCACTTAGTGAAGTAGTCAATAGCGACAATCAAAAACTTCCTTTGTGCTGAAGCCATAGGGAAAGGACCAAGAATGTCCATCCCCCACATTGCAAACGGAATAGGAGAGCTGATTGAGGTTAACCTTTCAGGCGGCTGCCTTACAATAGGGGCGTGCTTTTGACATCTGTCACACTTCTTGACATAATCCTGGGCATCTGCCAACATCTCTGGCCAATAGAATCCCAGGCGGGTAATCTTGTGGGCTAGGGCTCTGCCCCCCAAGTGTTGCCCACAGATCCCTTCATGAACTTCTTCCAATGCTTCCTTAGCCTCTTGGGGCCTTAAACACTTCAAATACGGGATGACAAACGATCTCTTGTACAGGATGCCTTCGATCAAGGCGTATCTCAATGCTCTTACTGACAGCTTTCGTGCCTCCAAGGCATTGTCAGGGAGCCAACCGGTTTCAAGGTGAGTTTTGATAGGATCTATCCAACAGCCTCGAACATCGACTGGTGCTACCAACTTAGAGTTGACGGTCGGGGCCTTCAAGACCTGGAAGTAAACACTTCCTGCATAATTCTCTATCTCAGAAGAAGCGAGCTTAGAGAGGGCATTGGCCTTAACATTCTCTTCTCTTGGGATGTGCTCTACATAGCATTCGTCAAATTGAGTCATGACAGCTTTCACAACTCGCAAATATTTTTCCATAGTATCATCCTTGGCCTCAAATTCACCATTCACTTGCGAGACTACCAGTCTTGAATCTCCACACACTTTGAGGTTCTTGACCCTCATGACTCTGGCCAATCCCAATCCGGCTATTAATGCCTCATATTCAGCTTCATTATTAGTAGTAGGAAAATCCAATTTCAAAGCATATTCAACTGTGAACCCATCGGGGCTTTGCAAAACCAAACCTGCACCACTAGATTTTGTTTTTGATGCTCCATCAAAATAGAGCACCTAATACTCTTTCTGGTCAGCTATCAGTTCTTCATCTTTATCTTCGTTCTCAGGGGTGGTTATCATCTCCTGCCCCCCGACTTCTTGGTTGTCAATGGTGCATTCAACCACGAAGTCAGCCAATGCCTGAGCCTTGATGGCTGTCCGAGGTTTATACTTGATATCAAACTCTCCAAGCTCTATGGCCCATTTGATCAATCTTCCACTTGCTTTCGGGCTATGCAATATGCTTCTCAATTGTTGGTCTGTCAAGACTTCGATTTTGTGAGCCTGGAAGTACGGTCTCAATTTCCTTGAGGCAGTAATCAATGCCAAAGCAAACTTCTCAATGGGAGAGTAATTCAACTCCGCCCCATGTAGCACCTTACTCACGTAGTAGATGGGTTTCTGAACTTTCTTCTCTTCTTTAACAAGAACAGCACTCAATGCTTGTTCGGATACCGCCAGGTATAAGTAAAGAATCTCCCCAGGACTAGGTTTGGCCAACAACGGGGTTTCAGCCATGTATTTTTTCAACTGCTCAAAGGCCTCTTGGCTCTCTGTGGTCCACTCAAAATTTTTCACTTTCTTTAATGCCTGAAAGAAAGGCAAGCACTTATCACCAGATTTGGAGATAAATCTCCCCAGGGCTGCAACTCGACCAGTTAACTTCTGTACGTCCCTCACAGAACTAGGTGATTCCATGTCTAAGATGGCTTTGATTTTGTCAGGATTGGCCTCTATTCCTCTCTTCGAAACCATCAAACCCAAAAATTTTCCCGATCCAACGCCAAAAGCACACTTTGCTGGATTCAGCATCATCTTGTGGTGCCTTAGCACTTCAAATGCCTCTCTGAGGTGCCTAATGTGATCTGCCTTGAGTAGGCTTTGACTAACATGTCATCAACATAGACCTCCATGGTTTTTCCAATCAGATGGGCGAATATCTTATTCACCAGCCGTTGGTAAGTAGCTCCTGCATTCTTTAAACCAAAAGCCATAACAAGATAGCAGAAAACACCAAAGTCAGTTATGAAAGATACCTTAGGGATGTCCTCCTTGTGCATCTTAATCTGATTGTATCCGCTGAAACCATCCATGAAGCTCAACATTTCATGTCCAGCTGTGGCATCTATCAACATATCAATCCTAGGCAGAGGAAAACAATCTTTTGGACATGCATCATTCAGATCAGTGAAGTCTATACACATCCTCCACTTTCCATTCGCCTTCTTAACCATCACAGGGTTAGCTAACCATTCGGAAATTGAATTTCTTCAACAAACCCAGCTTCCAATAGTTTGTCAACTTCTTGCTTAATGGCCTCTTGCCTTTCAGGAGCAAAATTCCTCTTTTTCTGCTTTATCTTCTTCCGTGCAGGATCAACGTTCAATCTATGAGTTATAAGTTGGGGGTCAATCCCTGGCATGTCCGCTGCTGTCCAAGCAAACACATCGCTATTCTCTTGCAAGAACGCTGTCAATTTGCCCTTCAGGGGTTCCTTCAGAGATGCTCCTATGTATGTAACCTTTTCTGGGTCGCCCAGCTCCAGAGGGACGGGGATTAAATCCTCTGCTGGCTTCCCTCGGTGTTCATCATCACTACGGACATCCATGTCTTCAATCGGGAGTACCTGCCCCCCGACTCTATCAGCTCTTAGGGCGGATACATAACAACTTCTTGCCATCTTCTGGTCGCCTTTTTGTTCTCCGACCCCATTTCGGGTTGGAAACTTAATCTTCATGTGATATGTTGAGGCAATAGCCTTGAACGCATGAAGTCCAGTCCTTCCCAGGATTGCGTTATAAGTCGAGGCTGCCTTAATTACCAAAAAATTCAACATTTGAGTAGCTTCCTTAGGTTCCTGCCCGATTGTCATGGGTAACTGGATAGTACCCTCCACCTTGGACTCAACTCCATTAAATCCGTAGATGGGCATGTTGGTCGGGGTCAGCTGAGAATCGGTATATCCCATCTTCACAAAAGCATCATGAAACAGAATGTCAACAGAAGCCCCATTGTCTATCAAGACTCACTTTACCTCCGAGTTCCCAATCACAGGGGTTATAACTAACGGGTCATCATGGGGGAATTTCACCCCTTCAAGATCAGAATCATCAAAACCAATTACGATTTCAGTTCTAGCACGCTTCGGGGCCTCTCCCACGATGTGCATCACCTCCCTGGCGTATGCCTTTCGAGAGTTTGGAGTTGTACCGGCCGCTGTCGGGCCTCCCCAGATCATGTTGATAACTGGCCCTCGGGGCTGTGTGTTACGGTCACGATCATTATCCCTTCTATCATTGTTTCTCCTATCGTAGTCCCTTCTTTGGGTTCCACGATCTTCACCCTTGGTGAAGTTACTCAGTTTTCCTTTGCGGATCAAGAATTCGATCTCATCCTTTAACTGCCTATAATCATCTGTATCATGTCCCACATCTCGGTGGAACCGACAATCTTGATCCTTGTTTCTCTTTGCGGGGTCTCCCCTGAGTGGCTTCGGCCATCGGAAGTCCTTATCCTTCTCGATCTCCAACAAGATTTGACTTCTAGGAGTATTTAACCTTGCATAGTCAGAGAACCTTGGTCCCAAGCTCTTTTTTGGCGGCAAATCAGAGTCTTTGCTAGTTCGGGGATACTTGTCCCTAGCATCGTACTCCTGCTCTTGCTTGCACTTTTTTGTATCATTGTTACCCCGACCATTGCCTAATGTGACTTCCTTCTTCGTGTTATCCTCGGCCTTGATGTATTATCAGCCCTTCGCTGGAGCTCAGCCATATTCTCAGGGGGATGCTTTGCCAATGATCTCTTAAAGTATAGGTCGGTGGTACCATGCTCCAAGGCTACCATTGCAACCTTATTGTCCAGATCAGTGATGTTCAAAGTCTCCTTGGTGAACCTCTTAAGATAGTCTCTCAGACTTTCGTTCTTCCCTTGTACCACATACATAAGAGATGCAGAACTTTTCTCATGCGCTCTTCCGCTGATAAACTGACTAACGAAGGCAGCACTCAACTCCTTAAAGGAACCAATCGAGTTTGCAGGAAGCCGACTATACCATCTTTGAGCCATACCTGATAGAGTTTGAGGGAATGCCCTACACTTCAATGTGTCACTTGCAGGCTGCAACAGCAGAGCGTTTGAGAATGTTCTAACGTGGTTTGCAGGATCACCCATTCCATCGTAAGCTTTAATTGTCGGCATCTTAAACTTCTTTAAGATACGAGCATTCATCACCTCCTCAGTAAACGGGGGTGTGGGATCATCAGGATCCCCAAGTGGCATCAGATCCTTGGGGTTGCTCTTGGGGGTTTCCACCCTCGTTGTTCTTCCAATTGCGGCGTTAGCCCTTCTTTGCCTCCTTGAAGGCCCCTCTAGATCTATAAAGGGAATCGGTCCTGAGGTTGGAGGAAGCTGAGTTTGATTCAACCTAGCTTCTTCTCTAGCAATATCTTCCTTTATCCTTAAAATCTCGGCCTCGTGAGCCTTGATTCTTTCAGCAGCTGTCAAGGGAGGTCCATCATGGATAGTTTGTGTTCTCCTTCTTCATTCTCTGCTAGCACGTCGCCTTCTCGGGGCTTTATCACGATCATCATCAGTCGATGAATCATCGGTATAGGGGCCAGAGTAGTCAAGATGCTCTCGATCTCTGATTTTCAAGGCATGACCACTGGGTCCAGGAGGGTAATTAGGTAAACCATACATTGGATTGGTATTCCTGGGGAGATCCGTAGTATGGATCTGTACTCCTGGCGGTGGGCGACTGGGATCAATTAAAGGAGGAATCCGTAGTATGACCATAGGTAACGTCCCCCCGGCATGGGGATTAGTCCCTGGAGGTTGAGAAAACTGAGTTTGAGTAATCGCCCCTGTGACTGGGGGTATCTGCTCAGTAACAGGCGGAGCGGAGCTTAGAGGCAGAGCCTCAGTAGTGATTGGCTCGGTAGTGACTGGTGTTGTTCTTCGTGTATTTACCATGGTTGATGTCTTCTTCCCACAGACGGCGCCAAATGTTGTGGAATAAAAACTAGGTTATGATTATGACGGCTAGGGTTCGGGAGCTTCGTGCTTTAATGGCTGCTCTCGTGCTCGTGGCTGAATCTACCTTCACAAGATGCCTACGTACTTTGATGTGCATCAAAGATCAAGTCAAAAAACGTAGTTCTGAGAATGAGGGGTCAGACCCTTTATATAGGCTGAGAAGCCATAAAATCGTAGTAGGGTTAGGTGACTTGGTGGGTAAGTCACCGCCTAGAAGAAGGTTCCAGATCCTAGTATGTAGGAGCCAGTTTCCATGTTGAAATATGTATCTTGGAGGCTAAGTCAGGCAAGGGTAATATCCTTGTTTGACTCTTATTGCTGAGCTGGTTATTACCCCTAATATTAATTACGAAATTAATATTATAAATAGGGTTTGGGCCCATCTGGCGGGCCCCACGTTTGGACCATTCTAGGTCTAATTAATGCCATATTAAATGTGTCTTTAGGGTTTATATTTAGCCCATATCAATATTATTTTAATATAGAAATAAGTGATGTGACAATTCATTATAGGTTTCTAGATGTTCGATAAATATAGTCAATATCAAGAAATTATCTATAGTTATAGACAAGAGTTTTGTCATATTAGAGTATCTCAAACGGCAATAGGTATAATGGTTAGCTATAATAAGTGTTAGCTAAAATTTGCTGAAGCTGTACACATTGTGCTCCAATTGTGTTAGCAATAATGGTTAGCTATAATTCAAAAATAGTATTTTATTATTATTTTGGTTCACCTTTATCATTACTTCACCATGGATATAATTTAAATAAGGTAAAAAAGTGAAGTGGATATTTTAGATAATGGCTACAGACTCAACAGATATAAAAGATGAAATAAAGGATATCTATAATTTTTGCTAACAGGTCTTGTGGTTGAAGGGATATATTTTTTAGCTAATATGTATATCATAGTGCCACCTAGACTTTTTACCTAAAGGGTGGTGGTGGTTGGAGATGCTCTTAGAGCATCTCCAATGGGAGAGTCCCTTAGCAAAAAAATCCTACATTGCAAATATTTTAGATAATTTGTATAAATTTTGAATCTCCAACCATACAAAACCCTTGGCTATAATTATAGCCAATCGTTCTACGTTGGCCAAATTTGTCGAACCTATTAAGAACTGTAACAAACCTGTACATATAAATTTATTAATATAGCCAATCCCGTTGGAGCACAACATCTTACAAGTTCAATAAAATTTAGCCAATAATTATTTTATATTATTATAGGCAACAATTTTAGCCAATCTCATTGGAGATGCTCTAAGAGCATCTCCAATGTAGAAGACCCCTTAGCTAAAATCATAAATATAATTCCATAAATAAAATTTATAAAAATTTTGTAAAAAAATATTCACTCCAATGTAACATTACCCTTAGCAAAAATTATAGATAATTGTTAACACAAAATCACGCAAGTGCACGTGGTCACAAGTAATACAGATAGAAATCAATTTCGTTCCACAGAGATCTGGTTTTGGTTTTAAATCAGTCGATGTACCTATGCAACAATGTATGGTTTTAACTCACTGCTAAGACAAATAACAAATTGAGATTTGATTATCTAATTTAAACTAAGATGCAAAATATAAAACTAAGAATTAAATTAACTAATGAGAATTGAATCGAATTACTTATATGAGAATAAACATGGGACTCTAACTTCATTATCTACTTCACTTAGAGTTGATGCCTTTAATCAATGCACGTTATGGTTTTGATATCTGATCAGACAACACGAAATAAGTAAACGCTACTTCTCAGTATACGAGTACCAAACTAAACATACATCCACAAAAGAGATAGAAGATGAATAGACACCAATTATGCTTAGACCCTATATCTCTATAAGATTTGAAAACATAACGGTTGAAGAACAAGTTGTCTATTAAGATCACACAGGGCAGCATAATATCTCTATTGATGCTACAAATCATGATGTTAAAATATCAACCTATCCTATGCTAGCATGGCAAGTTCTAAATCTCAAGATCCACTCTCATTTCGCGAGAGATTAACAAATTAGATGTTCGCGACGCATCTAAATACATGAAACACAACCATACGAGGATATCAAGAATTCACCACACGTAATCTTTAAAGCATCAAACTACTAAGCTACATAGATAACTCCGTTAGAATCCCATGACAACGATTAGCCCATAATTGAACCGTTCATCGTCATGGGATTTGATGAAACATGATAAATAACAAGATATGAAATAAAGAAGCAATAATATTATTAAAATAGAGAGTTGAGAAAACAAATCTGTGATCCAACGTATACAATAGATGAAGTAGATCTAGATCCTTGCTTGTCACCAGCGTTGAATCCTTCTTTCCTTTTCTCCCTTGCAGATCTAAGCTACGTTACAATAATAAAACTGATGATCCAAATTACAATGCTAGGATGTGTTTAAATAGGCTCTAGATTTCTTGCCCAGCAAGAAATTACCTTCTATTACAATTAGAATTTAATTAAGGTGCTAAAAACTGCCCAAAATACAATTAAAACTTGAAAAGGACAAAACAGTAATTTCCCTGCTCCCAACAGTCTGTTTGTCGTGCTGTCTGCTCTCACTACATGCAGCCTGCTCGTACAACACCTGTTCCATGTTGTAGAAAATCTCCCAAGCTTCGCGTGGGCAGTAAGATCGCTGAAAACGGACTTATAGAACTCCAGATATGGCCAAAACAGTGTAGACTGCGCAACCATCCCGGAAAATCCGAATTTTAATCAATTTAATCTCCAAAAACGACAGAAGCTTCCACCTTAATCAATATTCTCGTAAGCCTGCACATCTACACAAAACACATCAAAAATACAACAAACTTGAGTCCAGGACAATCAATTTAAGCCGATATGTAACGTTGCAAGTGGATATCAAATCCACTTATGACACCCCCAAACTTAAACCGATGCTTGTCCTCAAGCATAAACAATTACAACTATCTAACTAACTGGTACCACTTCCGTAGGTGATCACGATTGAATTTGGCATATGCAACAAGCCCTTTAAACCCCTAGGCAGCCCTAGTGGACGAGTAAGGTCTCGTGAGGGCCTATAGCGAATGTACCCACAAAATCCCTTTACCTAATGCAATGCAATGCATGAATGCAACTAATATGAAAAAATGCAAGATCCCCTTCAAACTCACCAAAACCAACTAACAAGCAAATATCTCAAAGAATGCAATTAAATCCAAATAGAGCTCGACTAAGTCACTGTATACTAAAAATGCATGACAGAAACGTGAGTGTGTGCGATGCTCATCAGAAATACTCCCAACACTAGATCAAAAATCATACCTATTCTTCGCCAAGACAATCACAGGTTTATAAATAGAATAGACTGTAGACACTTCATAACTTAGAAACACCTCCATCCTCATTCAAGTTAGCTAGGAATTCATGCTTTATTACTACGTACACTACGACACATAATACCACAAACAATACGCATGCTTATTTAACCGTGCAATGAATGAGACCCCAAAAGGCTTATACAATAATACCCATGTAGCGAGTGTTAGGTCAGCAATCCCAAACCACAAGGGCTTTAGGTTACTAGGACTAAGTCCCCTCAGACTTAATTACTCGAGTATTAAAGAGCTCACTCGTGGTTAATTTTGCATTTAACAATTGGACTTTTGAATTTTTTTTTCTTTTTTCTTTTTTTTATGCAATCTGGAATGAGCCTTTCTCATTTTCCAACCCTAGACTACTCATATAAATATGAGCCGACTATTAGCCATTTGACACCTAGCCATTATTCAACAAATATTAACAACTAGCATGAAATCCCTGGTTTCCCCCAAATTTAGACTTTAGTGCTCCTACGCCATCAAGGGAATAACGAAAATTCTAAATATAATCAAGTGATTAAATCTCAAAACATCCAAACAAGCATAACCTCAACCTAGCCCAAAAGCACCCAATGAGACTGTATAAAAGTTTTGTTCCCGTAACATGCAAGTCAATTTCATAAGAACTATAAATCAACCCTCTACTCATCATCACCACACTCAATTAAACACCTACCTATCAATCAGAATCAGCTCGTCCTAAGGGATCATGAAATATGCATGCCATGAAAATGCAACTAACATGACTCACATGGTATACGAAAAGAAAAAAAAACCGAATGTCCTATATGAAACAAACGTAGATAACACGAACATAAATGCATAATTTACTACTACTAATATGCAAAACATGAAATCCTACATGAACACATAATACAACAACAACTACTAATCCCCCAAACCACCCCTAAACTTAAAATATTCAATGTCCTCATTGAATGGAAGTAAATACAAGGGATAGCAGAAAACATACCTAATTATCTGAATTATCACCCTCCTCGAATGAATCATGCGGTGGATACTGCGAACGAGCTCCATAGACTAGCCACCTTGCCTGAATACTACAAAACCCCCAATTGACATGAACACAAATTCGTAATAAAAATAAGATTAGAGAAAAAGATTTACCCAATACGAATCGAAGAGGTGAACTTGCAATTAATTCCTCTTTAGAATTGAATTTTTAGAGATTTAAAGAAGTAGAAGAGGAATTGAATTTGTATGCATAGGTGGGTATATATATAAGATGATGGATAGGAGGAAAAAAAGAAAAAAAATTTGAGAAGGTATGAAATTTGATGTAAGATAGAAATAGGATTTAGGGATTAAAATAATAATAATAATAATAATAATAATAATAATAATAATCATAATCATAATAATAATAATAATAATAATAATAATAATAATAATAATAATAATAATAATAATAAAAAATAAGAATTAGAATAGATATAGGTTTAGAGATTTGAAGAAAAGATGGGGGGTTTTTGAATTGAAATAGGAAAAGAATTAGGTGTTGAGATGAGATCATAATAGTATAAAAAGATTTAGGGTTGAAAAAGTTTTTTTTTTATATATATATAACAGCTGAACAAAACAATCGAGTGTACACTACCTTCAGCAACGTGCGCGCGCAACAGGGCAGACTGCTCACACAGCAGTCACGCAGGCGCAGCCTGCGTGACAGAGCTGCAGACTGCGACACATCCAGTAACGCAGGAGCAGCCTGCGTTACAGACCTGCAACC
Source organism: Kitagawia praeruptora (assembly GCA_037693485.1). Classification (NCBI taxonomy): domain Eukaryota; kingdom Viridiplantae; phylum Streptophyta; class Magnoliopsida; order Apiales; family Apiaceae; genus Kitagawia; species Kitagawia praeruptora. Next base: position 115,100,236 of record CM075348.1, on the reverse strand, counting down.
TGCTCGAAGAACAGAAACGCAGCAGCCTGCGTTACACATCAAAATTCGAATTTTTTTTTTTGAAAACACTCAAAAAAAAAAAATTTCCTACACTAATGCGTGGGTTGCCTCCCACGAAGCGCTCCTTTAACGTCAATAGCTTGACGTTACTTCCAAGCCTCCATTAAGGATTATAATAGTTGGCCTGGTCATCTCTTCGCGAAAATTCATCGTCATCACGGCGGCACACTTTCTGCCCTTTCTCCTCGCTTGGCCTATTCGTGTAACAGCTATGTCCTATTCCAATGCCTTCATCTGTTGACCCAAAATCTGACAATTTGTAGAACAACACACACTCGCGGGCTTCGTTTGAATATAATGGAGGAGGGTAAATGTAAGTTGCTGAAGCCTTTGGTTCCTCAAAAAGAACTTCCTCCATTGGCTCTAATGCGCTACCTCCATCTTTAAATTCTGAGACAAGTAGAAGACCTGCATCTTTCCCATGTTCATCAGCCTCTTGGTACGCACATACCAATTCTTGAAATTTCCGCAGCTCACCAGTGTCTGTCTCAAATAGTGCCCCTTCTAAATCATCCACCATACTAGCATGATCAAATTCCTCACACGGCTGATGAACACTCACCTCACCTTGGAATTTTTCTTCCTCAATTATACATGCAGTACCTTGCTCCAAGTCACCGTTACTCTCTGGAATTGCCTCTAATATGAATTGTTGTTTCTCTTGTTCCAAGGCACTCAAAGCTCGAGCAACTAGTATCTCCAAAGATTTGAGAGACTCCTCATTACTCTTTTCAAGCATCCTAAACTCCTCCATAGTTACAACCTCATCTAACTGAAAATTAGGAGTAGGTTGCTGATGTTGAAACTCTTCACTACCAAAGAAATATGACATATTTGGAACATCTTGCTGGTACTGTTGAGGATGGTATTGAAAATATGGTTGTTCCTCATAAGTGACATATGGATCAACTCCTTCGTAGTAACAATATTGTGAGGGATCATGAACGCCCAAACACCGCTCACATTGCTGAGACATGGATGTCCTCGAATATGCCCACCATGGCAACTCCTCGCATGCCATCTTCAAACACTCAAGTACCTGAAACACACCAAACTAAACAAGATAGATAAGAAAAACAAATCCGAGTCAGTGAACGCTAACGACCACTATTGACAAGCACATAAACCAAAAATAAAACACCGAAGATCCCCGGCAGCGGCGCCAAAAACTTGTTAACACAAAATCACGTAAGTGTACGTGGTCACAAGTAATACAGATAGAAATCAAGTTCGTTCCACAGAGATCTGGTTTTGGTTTTAAATCAGTCGATGTACCTATGCAACAATGTATGGTTTTAACTCACTGCTAAGACAAATAACAAATTGAGATTTGATTATCTAATTTAAACTAAGATGCAAAATATTAAACTAAGAATAAAATTAACTAATGAGAATTGAATCGAATTACTTATCTGAGAATAAACATGGGACTCTAACTTCATTATCTACTTCACTTAGAGTTGACGCCTTTAATCAATGCACGTTATGGTTTTGATATCTGATCAGACAACACGAAATAAGTAAACGCTACTTCTCAGTATACGAGTACCAAACTAAACATACATCCACAAAAGAGATAGAAGATGAATAGACACCAATTATGCTTAGACCCTATATCTCTATAAGATTTGAAAACATAATGGTTGAAGAACAAGTTGTCTATTAAGATCACATAGGGCAACATAATATCTCTATTGATGCTACAAATCATGATGTTAAAACATCAACCTATTTTATGCTAGCATGGCAAGTTCTAAATCTCAAGATTCACTCTCGTTTCGCGAGAGATTAACAAATTAGATGTTCGCGACGCATCTAAATACATGAAACACAACCATACGAGGATATCAAAAATTCACCACACGTAATCTTTAAAGCATTAATCTACTAAGCTACATAGATAACTCCGTTAGAATCCCATGACAACGATTAGCCCATAATTGAACTGTTCATCGTCATGGGATTTGATGAAAACATGATAAATAACAAGATATGAAATAAAGAAGCAATAATATTATTAAAATTGAGAGTTGAGAAAAAAAATCTATGATCCAACGTATACAAAAGATGAAGTAGATCTAGATCCTTTCTTGTCACCAGCGTTGAATCCTTCTCTACTTTTCTCCCTTGCAGATCTAAGCTACATTACAATAATAAAACTGATGATCCAAATAACAATGCTAGGATGTGTTTAAATAGGCTCTAGATTTCTTGCCCAGCAAGAAATTACCTTCTATTACAATTAAAATTTAATTAAGGTGCTAAAACCTGCCCAAAATACAATTAGAACTTGAAAAGGGCAAAACAGTAATTTCCCTGCTCCCAACAGTCTGTTTGTCGTGCTGTCTGCTCTCACTACATGCATCCTGCTCGTGCAACACCTGTTCCATGTTGTAGAAAATCTCCCAAGCTTCGCGTGGGCAGTAAGATCGCTGAAAACGGACTTATAGAACTCCAGATATGGCCAAAACAGTACAGACTGCGCAACCGTCCCGGAAAATCCGAATTTTAATCAATTTAATCTCCAAAAACGACAGAAGCTTCCACCTTAATCAATATTCTCGCAAGCCTGCACATCTACACAAAACACATTAAAAATACAACAAACTTGAATCCAAGACAATCAATTTAAGTCGATATGGAACGTTCCAAGTGGATATCAAATCCACTTATCAATAATCTCTTTTCGTTGGCTATATTTGGCCAAACTCTAGAGGTCTGTAAGGAATATTTTTATATGATCTATTACCTTATAAAAATATATTCCATTTATAACAACCTGAAATAATAATAACATACTATATTTACAATATAATCAACATTATAGCTAAGAGCATCTCCAATGGATAAGACCCCTTAGCTAAAATCACAAATATATTACCATAAATAAATTTTATAGAAATTATGTAAAAAAAACATCACTCCAATGGAACATTACTGTTAGCAAAAAGTTTAGATAATCTTTTTTCGTTGGCTATATTTGGCTAACCTCTAGACACCTGTAAGGAAGATTTACATGATCTATTACCTTAAAAGATATAGATTCTATTAATAACAACCTGAAATAATAATAACATACTGTATTTACAATATATACAACATTATAGCCAATATACCATTGGAGCACAACTTCTTACAGGTTCGGCAAATTTTACATAATCATTATTTTATCTGATTTAGCCAACCATTTTTAGCTAATACCATTGGAGATTCTCTAATATACTATTGGAGCACAACATCTTACAAGTTCAGCAAATTTTACATAATCAATATTTTATCCGATTTAGCCAATCATTTTTAGACAATACCGTTGGAGATGCTCTAAGAGCATCTCCAAGGCTATTATGTAAAATGCTTAGCTATAATCATTAGCTATAATGATAATGTAAATTTTTTGCTAAGGGTGAACATGTGTGCTCAAAGGGGATTATCTATAATCATGGTAATGTAAAATTATACATAAGGGCTTCATTGGTTCAACAAATATATCTTATCAAATATCATTATCTATATTTTTTTACTAAGGGATTAATGGTTGGAGTGCTCAAATTTTTACCTATTATCTAAATAATGTCACTAGATGCCAACTAGATGGCATTTAGATAATTTAGCTAAGGGTTTTCTACCTTTGGAGATATTCTAAGAGTGGCTAATTTTTTATATATTATGTATAAGTTTTTTTCTTTTGAAAAGCCATATAAACTTTTAGGTAAGAACTTAATATGGTTGAAAATGTTCTAACAATGTGATTGAGCCGTAGAATGTAGGTTGATTAGTAGGAGTATCATTTATATTTATCTAAGAAGCTAGATAATTTCTCGAAATTCTCAGAAGATCATACATAACAAATTTTATTCACGCAAATTATTTTAAATCTATGCAAGAACTATCAAACATTTTTGCATTCCTGCACATCTTGTAGATTTCATTACTGTATTCCAGTAAAGATGTAGATTAAGATGTGAAAAATCACATACCACAAAGGATAATTTTGATTTAACTATCATTGCAAATTTGTCCCGAAAGTTTAAGACGATGGACAACATAAGTTACATGATTTTTATGCATTTTTTTTAACCGAAATTGAATCGAATATAATCGAACCGAGAATATTAAAACCGAAACCAATTCGATAATTTGGTTACAACTACAATTTTCAATTTTTAAAATCGAATATATATATGATTACGGTTTCGGGAGCCGAACCACGCTCTACCCTAACATAGCCACCTCAAACAGGGGTAAAGGCCCTTTCTATCATAATTTTAATGAAAATAGTCCAAAATATCATAATTATGAAAAATGACCCTTTATATCACTCAAAAACGCATTATTTATATGCGTTTTTATGAAAACACTTTTTTATTAATATTTTTTTTTGAAAGCATCATTTTTAAAATTTAAAACAGAGTTTCTAAAAAAAATTAAAAATTAAAAATTTTGAAGATGCATCTCAAAGATGCGTGTATGGTGATAACGCATTGTTTACATGCGTCTCTATTTCAATAACGCTACATGTACATGTGTTGCTTTTATATTTCATGACATCCGGCCCAATTGCAGGCTCAAAGCCTGTGATTTTTCAGAATTTGTATAAATGCATAGTTTTCCTACATTTTTTTGTGATATTAAAGACCATTAATTTGAATAGTGATATTTTCGGCCTTTTTACTTTAAATTGTGAGAGAGAAAGGGCCTTTTCTCCTAAAAGACTCTGAAATTTGAAAAAGACGGTGGCCTAAATTCGAGGACCAAACAGCCAATCACAAAGCTAGCTTAAAGATACAGTAGTTATTTTTGGCCTTATCAAATTATCCACTCAGTTTTTTTGAACAAAATATACACTTTGAAATTAGAAACCCTAGTTTAATTTTTTCAGAAGGGGGAAGAAAAAATCAACCCCTTTTCACCAAATTGACCGTTCTTGATCTTCTTTGAATCTTCATTGTAATCTTCCAGAAAATTTATTCAAAACCCATTTTCTTTAAGTCCACCTTCAAGTCACACACACACAAAAACACATTATAGACACACAATATATGTGTCTATTCTTCTACTTTCTTGATTCTTATTGTGAATTTTCAAAATGTGGGTCTTTTTCTATTTGTGAATTGAAAGATACCCACAAAAAAATTAGCCATAAAAACCCATTATTTTTCTTGAAAATCTGAAGCTTCAAGATCACATTTTTGTGAGAATTTTGATTTTTTTTAGTGTCTTGGAAGATTCATATTGAAAAAGATTTGCAAAGAAGTTAAGAATCAGAAAGTTCTCTTCCCCCTTAAATTCAAGTAATTATTGTTGAATTAGTACTAGGGGGGGAAAATTAAATCAAGGGCTTTGTTCGAAATTTTCGAGAAAATTTAGTAGTCATGAAGCAAATGTCTCATATTGATAATATCCCAACAAGTCCAGGGAAGTTTAAGATGGATAAGTTCTGGTATATGCATAGGTTTAGGTGGCAATCTTGTCTTACAAAGCTCACATTTTGGTCTTTTGTGTTCTTGGGGTTGATTTTAGTGTGCTTCTTTAAGTCATCGTCTTCGTCCTCATCGTTGCCCTCGGATGTCTCGAGACGTTCCCTTAGGACTAGTACTTGGGGTGGCCCAGTTTGGGAGAAAAGGGTCAGATCATCTGCTCGAGTTAGGTCTAAAAATGGGATATCAGTTCTTGTTACAGGGGCTGCAGGGTTTGTTGGGACACATGTGTCTTCTGCGTTGAAACGTCGTGGTGATGGGGTTTTAGGGCTCGATAATTTTAATGATTACTATGATCCTTCGTTGAAACGAGCCCGTCAGGTGCTTTTGGAGCGCTCGGGTGTGTATATTGTGGAGGGTGATATTAATGATATGGTTCTTTTGGAGAAGTTGTTTGAGGTTGTGGCATTTACACATGTGATGCATTTGGCTGCTCAGGCCGGTGTTAGGTATGCAATGGAGAATCCGAGCTCGTATGTTCATAGTAATATTGCTGGACTTGTTAGTTTGCTTGAAGTTTGTAAGGCTGCTAATCCGCAGCCTGCAATTGTTTGGGCATCATCTAGTTCTGTTTATGGACTTAATACTAAAGTCCCGTTTTCTGAGAAAGACAGAACTGATCAACCTGCTAGTCTGTATGCTGCTACAAAGAAGGCCGGTGAAGAGATTGCGCATACGTATAATCATATATATGGACTTTCGCTTACTGGATTGCGGTTCTTTACTGTTTATGGTCCTTGGGGAAGACCTGACATGGCTTATTTCTTTTTCACAAGAGATATATTGAAAGGAAAGTCAATACAGATCTTTGAGGCTGCCAATCATGGCACGGTAGCTAGAGATTTTACCTACATTGATGATATTGTGAAGGGTTGTTTGGCAGCACTGGATACTTCTGAGAAGAGTACAGGTAGTGGTGGAAAGAAGAAGGGCCCTGCTCAACTGAGAGTGTTCAACTTGGGGAATACTTCACCTGTACCAGTTTCAAATCTTGTGAATATTTTGGAGAGGTTGCTAAAAGTGAAAGCGAAAAAATCTATAATGAAGTTGCCACGGAATGGGGATGTGCAATTTACGCATGCAAACATTAGTGCAGCTCATAGAGAGCTTGGATATGAGCCCTCAACAGATTTGCAAACAGGGTTGAAGAAATTTGTTCGTTGGTACCTCAATTACTATAAAGATGAAAAGAAGAGTGACCAATGATGCGTTCTTTGATTGTGTGGTAGGGTCATTCCACTCCTCTTTCACATTCCAGTTGATGTGACTGTTTTGATCTCTCTGTTCCTTCGATGATAATCTGCTTAATATGTATCCTAGTGAGGTCATATGAGGTCTCATCCCACTGTAAGGAAGTGAATGCATTTTTGTGATTGGTGAGCGTTGTGATTTGTATCGAAAATGCAGAAACATTTTTTCTACTCATCGACTGTAACTGTTGTAGTTTATCATTGTCAATCCACGGCTGATAGAACAATTTACTGAGTGCTAGACCTGTATCATCTTTATGCGATGCAATAGATAGTACACCTATAGTTTGGTTATTGTGGTTAATTGTTGATATTTTTAACAGCTCTATAAGTCGCAAATACTTATTTATATTCATGCTTTCTCAAATAATCTTTATGACTTTATGTTATTTACCTTCAAGTCTGCAGGTTTGAGATATCCGCCTTTGTATTGATACTTGTTCAGCTTCTATCAACCTGCATAGAAATGATACAGTATTAAGTACATGGATGCTGTGTAATTGATCTTATATTGGAAAGTAAAAAGTAAAAACACACGAATGTGATATGTTTTTTTAATGTAACTAGCTTGTTACCGTTTCCACTGTTCTAAAAATCCCCGATTCAACCGATTAATCCCCGATTAATCTTCTGTAAGGTAACCAATCGATTCGATTTTTGAAATTCGATTAATCCTGTTAATTTATTTAAAATGATATGTTTAATTGTAAATTAGACTAATATATTAAATATTATTATAATATCCGATTAATGCTCCGATTAATCCGTCCGATTAATCTCCGCCTACCCAATTAGGAGGTAGGCGGTACCCCAACCGTCCTGGACCGCCTAGCGATTTTTGGAACACTGCCGTTTCCTCATTCTTACTAAAGCATCATATACACCATTAAATTTTTTAGAATCATGTCTGTAATCAACCATTCAGTTTATATCAGTTTGAGAAATTCTACCTGAGTAGATTAGTTCTCTTGCCATTACTTTGCCCAAGGTACATTCGGACAGCTATAATATTTTATGGGGTTTTTAGGTTATTTTTACTTGCAGGACGTACTAGTCTGCGATTGATATATGTAGAAGTGCTTTTTGAAATCGTTATAGCTTTCTTGTCCTGTTTTCACTATAGTAACTGATGTACAATTTTATCTATCTATCTATCTATCTAATAATAGCCAGCAAGGTTCTATGCAAGAGTTCTTTTATATATATGAAAGGCATTCAGGCATCACTTTCTGATGCAAATTGGTTTAGAAGTATGATAGTGTCTACATAACATTTGTTGCTTATCATATAGGTAGAGGTTGGCAGACAAAAGTTACCCGGCACTAGCAGGTAATATATAGCTGCTTTTATCAGGATAAACTGTAGTCTAATGGCTCTGGTTATCCCTTCATCCACTGTGTCAACATTTCAGATATAAACTTTTTCTTGTTAATATTATCGGCTTATTCTATTATTATGCAGATTACTAGCTTGTGCCAAAGAAGCTACTGAAATCTCACTATGTTTTATTATATCATGACCTAGACTTGACGGTCTTGATGGCAACCAAATATATCTCTCTTTCTGTGCTCTTTGCTCTTTAGGAAGTGTAGACTCTCAAGTCGTAGTTACTATATTTTGATCGTGCAGAGATCATTTTTACCAAATGCCTTCTTTTTAGAAAAACCTTTCCCATTCAATCATTCTTATGGTTGTCCCGATCTGCAACCTAATATTTCTAACTGGTAAGAGTATTGTTTATATTTTAATTCTGACTAGCCGTTCATTATTACTCAATAGTGAGCAAGAAGTAAACTCTTAGAGGGTGTCTTTGTTCAAATCGTGATATGTGAATTCTGACATGGTTATTGGAAATCATAAGAAAGTGTGTGCTTAACTGCTTATAGAGTTCTAGTAGATACAAACTCTTGTTCTGCGTAGAACAATAATTTGTTGAATGAAGGTAAAATTTACCTTGCAAGCATGATCGCACATTACTCCTCAGTGCAATATGAGCTTTTGTTATGAAATCAAAAGTTAGCAAGTTATATAAGAGTCAGCAAGTTTTGTTCTCTTCAAGTAATCAGTCTGATCCCTTTAATTCAGTTTCTTGCTTCTTTTTTTAGGATGTGTTTCATATTACATCTGACCATGATCTGGTTAAACAATTTGTGAGCAAAGAGGTATTTGCATTTCTAAATTATAAAATGTGAACCTGACCTTCTTGTTGATTGATGGTTTTTACCCTTTATGACACATTCTAATTCGATTCTGTCCTCATTCTATATTTATCAACTGATGTGTGCGGTTTTGCAGTTAGCTTCATCTCTTTGTTATCTAGTACTAGCTCACAATAAAAGAGTAGCTCCAACTAGTTTTGTTATGTTGTTTGACTTGTTTCCTCAAGTGAGTTGGGTAGATACAATGGGATAATGCCTTAGATGTTGATATGAAGCTAGTTGTAAACTGGAAATCAGAAGTTAGAGGTTTTGATGGAACCATATGCATTCAAGATCCCCCCTCACTTTTGTCCTCGATGAAGTCACAGAGGATTTGGCAACATAACTTTTTCTTTTCTACATTGGGGGGAAGAGGGGGGGGGGGGTTAATTTGTTTGCTAAAAGTGCTGATATAGGTAATGCGCCTTAGCGAAGATTTCAGAAACATTATTTACATGCCTACTTGAATCCTGTTCAAGCTATTTCTTTTTCTGAAACTCTTAAGTCTTAAGCAATTAATCATGGATCCCGAATTCTTTAATACTTGATACCTCCCTAGGCACGAGCTAAGCATACTACCTACATCGGCAGTTATAGCAAATGCAAAGCTAGTGGCTAAGCCAACCTCTGCTATGTTTTTAGATAAGGCTAGCCAAAAGACTCTCTCTCTCTCTCACGCATGAGAGTCCGCCGCTAGTCCCCCTCCCCCCCCATCCCCCCATCCCCCCATCCCCCGCCCTCTTTCCCTCTCTTTCCCTCTCTTCTGCCCTCCGCCCTCCGCCCCTCCGCCGCCCCGCTGCCCCGCTGCTCTCCGTCGCTTGTTTTTCTGATTCAATAAAATCGGGTGTTACATAAACCTCGAAGATTCCAATCGAGCTTTATTCTCGGATCTGTTTTGGATTTGAAGGATCCAGTTTTGATTGTAATTGATTGCTTGTTTTAGTTGATCTAAGTTTAATTCGGATCTAAGGTTTCTAAGCCTTTTCCGATTGTAAGATCGATTTTGCTTTGTTGTCTCACCTTTGTGTGAGTTTGATTTTGTCTCACCGCTTGTTTGTGTGAGTTTTTTTGTCTCACCGTTTGTGTGAGTTTTGGTGCTGGATTATATTATCTTGGAGGTTTGTACGGATAATATGGATAAACACTTTGATGAAGTGTTAGTGTGTAGGTCTGCGAATATTGTAGCTCACTGCTTAGCGAGGGCGACATATTCTATGTCAGGTCTTTCAGAGTGGAATGTTTCTGCTCGAGATTGTATCATCTGTAACCTTGAGATATTTTAATGCAAGTACGATTTTATCAAAAAAAAAAAGATAAGGCTTAGCTTCCAGATAACGCAAAAGAATGGTCTTAAATCGAAGAAGCCACTAGAACAGCTAAGGCATAAACTAGAAGTCTTGCTGAACGATAGCGCCGCCATTACAGGATATCGACATTCACCAATGAGGAGATTTGGCCTATGTTTGGCACTTTGTACCAAATTTTAGGTAAGGATATGCTTCTAATTGTGTTATGGTTGAAAATCAAAAACATTAGAACAAATGAAAAATCTTGAGAACTAAAAGTAAGAACATTATGAATATTCAAATTCGAAAGACATGGAAAAAAAGAAAAGGAGAATACACACTTGGTTTAAATTATGAATATACTGAATATCTGAGAACGTTGCCAAGCATATACTAGAGAAGACCCTTCTGTTTGCAGCATTCAATTGCATCATCATAAATTTGCTCGAGTCCGTATTTAAATTTGAATCCAGTGTCTAACAGCTTCTTTGACGAGAGTCGAACAATTTTAGAATCTTTGAGCTTCTTTTGGAATCTTAATAAACCAGATTATGGTCATCATTTAAGTTAAATCTTCTTGAGCATTAAATTAGAAATAGTTCATAAAAAACCAAGACTTTACCTGGTCATTGATACTTCGTATTCAGGATATCTTTCTTGAAGAAATTTAGGGAAATCTTCAAGTGTTATTTCAGCCCCTGAGCAAATGTACCTTCCTCTAGCATTTGGATATTCAAAAAGGAAGATATGGGCAGTAGCCACATCATCTATGTGAACAAAGGAGGTATTACCAGAAAATTCAAATGGATTCTCGTCATCTGCTCAAATCAAAAACATCAAACAGAAGTCATGCATGTTCTAACATGACTACCTAGGTTTGGCTGAAATAGTAGTTTTTTACGAAATGCTGATGTATACATCAAGCCTTACAGATGGAGATAATAACATAACTTCGAAGAGCTTAAGGGGACAACATCATGAACCCCTTATAGCCAAAATACTTTTTTCGCGGTTCTGAGATCAACTAGTATGAATTTTCAAAACTTTCAGAAGGCCAATATTGAGGCTGTCGATTTCTGTAAAGACAGAGACATGAAAGCGCAATGACTGTGGCTGTCTATGTAGTTTAACAAGAACAATCTGAATTCGCTGAAGACAACTAGCTAGTATGGTTTAGGTTCTGATACTCATTCGCATGTTTCAAAGAGGACTTAACATCTAATCAGTCTATTAACTAGGTTATTAACTAGGAGCAAAATCAATTGTAAATCAAAGTACATACCAATTATCATTGACATTGCAGTGCGCACTGAGCCTGGAAAAAAAGGAGTAATAAAAGGACCATGAATAAAAGGAGGAAGTACAGTGACAAGATCCAGTCCATGTGTTTCTGCAAACTCCAACGCTGCTCTTTCAGTTAATGTCTTAGAAATGTAGTATGATTCTCTTACCGTCTTTAGAGATCTAACAACATCTACGTCGGTCCATGATGCGTCATCCAGTACTTCCAGATCTTTTCCACTAAACATCACGGTGGCTGCGCTTGAAGTGTACACAACTCTTTTCACAGTTTTCGAATCAAGGCATGCCTGTAAAATGCTTATGGTCGCATTAATTGATCTTTTTGTAATTGTTTCTACATCTTCTTTCACCTCAAAATCTATTGTATGAGCAAGATGAAACACCCCAACACATCCTTCAATCGAATCATTAAAACTTTCTGGTATGTCAAGATCTGCATTGAATATCCGAAGCCTCTCCAATGCTCCTGGTAGGTTTGTTAGATAGCTTACATCCTTCTTTTGGCCTAGAAGCGATATCAAAATTAATAGTTACCTAAATAAGCTTCATTTAACATGCGTAAAGAACAAAAGTAACTAAGATCAAGTTGATCAAGTATTGGCAGATGACCTCCAGCACGAAAAGGGGAAAACGAATGAATCAAATGTTGGGAGTTGTCCCACATTGTTTGTGGAAGGGGCATATAGCTAATTAATAAGCGGACTGTTAAATTCATTAGCATGAGACCTCTTGGGATGTATGCAAAAATAAATTTGTGCTGGGCTATCCCAGGATGAGCTTCAAGGGGAGGCAATTGGGGTTCGACAGGTGTTGAGCCCGATGTGTGAAGGGGGAGATTGTTGGAGTTGTCCAATATCCTTTACGGAAGGGGCAAATTGCTATTTAATAAGCGGTCAGTTTCATCAAACGTAATGACCAAAAGGGGCAAATTGCTATTTAATAAGCGGTCAGTTTCATCAAACGTAATGACCAAAACCTTTCTCCATGAAAAACATTTCATCACTGTACCATATTGCAATTTTACTAACTCTAATTCCTCAAATGCTTCTAGTAGTTGCTATTTTGCTTACTGTCAGGTAAGTTAAACAAATGATATTTCAAAACTGTACAAAAGTAATAATAATCTGATTAGACTAGGAACCAGTTTCTAATCAAAATTATTAGCAAAGGATCTGTCTATGTTTGGGAACATATCATAAACTTACTTGCATGATCAAATCTAATGGTGGTATTAACAGCAAAGCCATGTTGAAGAAGTCTCATGATCAGCCATGAAGCTACATATCCTGTTCCACCTGTTACACAAACAACTCCTTTCTCCATGTCCATTCCACTTTCAAACAAGAACCTTAATATTTGATCGCCTTTGACGACAGAATTATTGCGTAAAAGTGTTTCAGATTTTGGATAAGTGTTTACATAATCTTCTCCTGTCCGAATAAATGACTATCCGTTTTGATTCGGTTATATTAGTCGCGGGTCTCATTTTTTTGCATATTTTATCACCTTTAAGCTACTGTTTTCCTTTGTCTTAATCGGAAAGTTCCGCTCACAATCCAGCATCATTAGATGCTTAATTAAACAATGCACCTTAAAAATATAAGGGAGAAATGCAAATGCTTCCAAATTTTATTAGAAAGTAATAATGTAATGTGAAAATACAAACGACGTGCCGGTAACAAAATTCTCTTAAAAATGCACTTTTGTAATATAATCCTTCACCTTTAATTAAAGTAATGTGTATGCACAACTAACATAGACACTTAACTCCGATTAATGACCTCCTGTAGGTAGTATAATTAGAGAAATGACCCTCTTTATCATAATTTGGAGGTAAAATGCCCTAATTATTACAAATTAAAAAAATGATCCTTTTTATCACAGAAAAACGCCACTTTATCTCACGTTTTTAAAAAACGCAATGGCATCTTGCGTTTTTACTTTTTAAATATCCAACATCGATTTTCCAAAAAAAAAAAACATTGTAAAAAAACACAACATTATGTTGTGTTTCTAAGAAACGTAAGTCATATTGGCGTTTACACTTGTGGGCCCCGCAGGGGTGATCAATTTTCCAAAAACAAAAGAAGAAAAAACAGTGATAACGCAACTTCTTCATGCGTTGTTAATATTTTTTTAAAAAAAGAAAAAGAAAAAAAGGTGGTAATACTACACGTCAACGCGTTACTCAAAAACGCCAGACGCCTTTGCGTTTCTCTGTGAAAAAAAGAGGCATTTTCTAAATTTGTGATAATTAGAGCATTTTTACTTCAAATTGTGATAAAGAGGGCCAACACCCGTATAATTATTATTATATTAATATAAGTGATGCACGATTTTTTTGATATGTTCATAATTTTATTTTATGTTATAATTAAATTTTTATATAATCTTTTTTGTTAATAGTTTTTTATTTTTAATTTAATAAAATTTAATATACAATTTTTTAATTTAAATATGTTGTTGACGGGATTCAAACACTGGGTTTTAAGGAAAGTAATTCAAATATATAATATTTCTTATCAATAGATGTAACTATTCTTATTTATTTAGTAAAAATCTAACGATCATTATTCGTTGTATGGTTGAACCGTTGAACCAAAATACAAAAAATTGTACTTATATGTCTATTATAAATGTATGGATTTTTAATATAATTTTCTTTATGACTGAAAAATATGATGTGATATTTTTGGGTATATATTAATGATTGTAAGATTATGTTCTAAAGTAAAACATAACGTGTTTTATTTAGAATAAAAATATTAATGATCGGAAGATATGGTACAGTTGGTATTTTTTGATGTTTATAAACGGTAATATCCTGAATTGAAAGGCAACACCTTTTAATTAAAATAACTTATAATCCGTGCAATGCACGATTATTTTTAATACTTATAATTATATAAACTATATTATTAAACAAAAATTTTCTTAATAGTTATATTTTTAAGATTTATATATATTAAATTTAATTTAATTTTTATGAGATGAATTTTAATATTTTATTGAAGAAAAGAAAAACTCTTAATATCCCAATAAATCAACTTGAACTCACTCACAAACACAATAATGTAATATTTCATGCACCCCACAATATTATTAATACTCACACAGGTTGGAGTGTCAGAATCGAAATACAACATCCTTAATAACAATATCATAAGTTTAAAGTTATTACAACCCAAAATGACTACTAAGTCATGCTACTAATGTAGCTTTTACATGAAACTACATTAGTGGCTTAATCGTTTGTTTTGACACACAGTGATAGGCTAGAAATAGCCCAGGTCCAATTAAGCCCAACCTCAAGTCCAAAAATAACAAACAATCCAACTTATGAGAATAAGAGCAACCCAGCCCAAGCTAGTGGGCCCCGGGCCCAGAGCCACCGCCCCGAATCAGTGGACCCCAGAGTGATGACACATGGCACACGTGGCAGTCCAGCTCGGCCGACATCCCCACACGTGGCGCTGACCAGCATTAAAGTCCAAGCGACAGCATGTGTCAAATCATATACTCAACAACACTGCCACACTCCAGTCAACGGTCCCCACAAATAGGGACACGTGTCCTACATCCCGGGAATTCAGCACCTTGTCCCCCGGATCCAACGGACAAGAGTAAAGGTAACACACCCTTAAACCCTAACCCTAGGGCTATAAATACCCCTAGAAAATAGGGTTTAGGGGTTAGACATTATTACACACCTACACACATTTATTACTCTTGTGATACTCTGCTTGATTATTATCTTCCAAAGCCAACTCTCATTCTCACGCAGGAGGCACCTCGTGGCCAAACCCCCCTTCCGGTGTTGTTTTGCAGACACCCCACTACAGCTACACCACTTCCGAGACAGGAGTTGGCGAGGAAGCGCCCGATCAAGATTTAGAGTTATCATTGGCGCTAGAAGGAGGGGTCGAACCTCCGAACTCAAACCAAACAGCCGAACCAAGCAAATCTGAACCCCTCAAACCAGCTAAAGCCCACAACCATGCCTCGACAAAGAAAGTCCACCCAACGCCAAGCACTTAGCGCTCCGAGAGAAGAACCCCTAGTTCCTATCCCGGAACAGGCACCACAAAACCAGGTCCCAGTCCAGGAGAGGCTCGGGATCGGCCCGAACGATGCCCGGGTCATCGTTGAGGTGAACCGGTACAAGTATACAGACGTACCTCTTGACTCCGCACAAATGGAGAATTTGACCCCGGAGGAGCTGGCTGAAGCAATTCGAGCTTACCAAAGCCGCCCCCACCCAATACTAGAGCCCGAGCAAGCGGAGAACTCCGAAGGGTCAGCCAACTCCCACCAATCCTGAGCTTCGGTCTTTGACCGTCTCGGAGACCAGGGCAAAAGAACAAAGAAGGACCACAACCCTCAAAGCAAAGCCAGAGACGACGAAACCGATAAAATCAAGAAAATGGAGAGACTCCGGGAAAGAATAAGGCAGGAAGAACAGGCCAAGCTGGAACTTAGGATCCAGAAAAGGCTTCAAGATGAGGAAGAAAGGATAAGGAAATCCAAACCCAAGAGACCCCATCGAGAAATTAGCCCGGAGATCATCAAAGATGATGAAGAACGCCTAGACAACTTGGTACAAATGATCCACGAGTTGCAAAGAAAAGTTAACAGTGACTCTGGATTTGAGATCCAAGATACCCTCACCCCTTTCAGCTACTCCCTCGAAGCCATACCCCGGCAGAAGAATCTTAAGCATTACAACTTCGACTCCTTCGACGAGTTGGAAGACCCCGAGGAACACCTCAACTACTTTGAACAGATAGCCCTGATATGCTTCTACAATGACCTAACAAAATGCCGATTCTTTGCCTCTACACTGAAAGGAGCAGCCCAAAGATGGTTCAGCCGGATTCCATCCCGGAGTATACACAGTTGGAAAGAGTTCAGGGAAGCCTTCCTCCGGAGGTTCCGGGCCAACAAATCCCCGGAGTACCATATGTGCCACCTTGAAACTATTAGACAGCATGACAACGAGGCCCTCTCCGCCTTTATGAAACGGTTCCAAGAGGCCATAAACAAAGTCACAAATCTAGATGAGAGGGAAGCCTTGAGCATATTTCGGAAGAACCTAGACCCGGAACACAATGAGCGCTATGTTCTAGAGCTCGTGCACAAAGAACCCCAGAGCCTGGCCGCGGCCTATGCTATGGCCGCCAAGTTCATCAAAGAAACAGATATCCTGCAAGCCATGAGAATGACCCGGCAAGGGGCCTCGAGCAAGAACAAAGACGATCGGCCCAGAAGCGAGTATCAACCAGAAAAGAAATTCAAGCCCAACAAACAGAGCAACTACATCCCCAGCTCTCAACTAACCGTCCCGGACGGAAGCCACTTCTCGAAACCTAAGTCTGATACCAGGCCCCCGAGGCCAGAAAAATCCGAGCCACGTCCCGAACCAGAGTGGACACCCCTGAACCGACCCCGAGCCGACATACTGAAAGAAATCCAGGACAAACCCTTCTACTACCCGCCTAAGCCTATGGCCACAGCCCCGGAGAACAGGCCCAAACACAAGCATTGTGACTACCACGCAACTCACGGGCACACCACTGAGAACTGTGTCTCACTTAAATTCTTCATTGAGGAACAATTCAAAAAGGGGAATATGAACCAGTATGTGGCTCGGAGAAATGCAGAGAGGGGACAAGGACCCGGGGTACAGAAAACTAAAAATGTGGTACATGTAGTATTGGGTGGCTCCAACTCCCCCCCAAGAACTCCGGACTCCGGAGATGAGGTAATGATGGTGCAAACCGCTCCGGAGCAGATCATATCGTTCAGCAATGCCGATTTTGAAGGAATAGACCCCGATCATAACGAAGCCTTGGTGGTAAGCCTAGATATTACCGAAAATGAGGTAAAGAGGGTCCTCGTGGACAACGGCTCTTCGGAAAATATATTGTTTAAGCATACCATGGACAGGATGCAGCTCAGAAGCATAAAAATGAATGAATGCAGAGAGGACCCACTGTACGGCTTCGGCCACAACTTGGTCCCTGTTCAAGGAACCCTCTACCTACTTGTCCAGTTTGGCACGGCCCCGAAGCAAGTAACTCATATGGTCAAATTCTATGTGATCAACAGTCCATCCTCTTACAATGTGATTCTAGGGCGCCCAGCCCTGACCAAGCTCCGGGCCGTGACCTCAACCCCACACCTTAAATTCAAGTTCCCAACAGCAAGCCGATGCTATGGTCAAGCCCTAGTTATGGCTGAAACAGATCCAGAAAATAAGCGTAAAGCTTCTTCTTACCACAAGAATCAAAGCAGAAAGAAACACAGAAACACAACTTACAAAAACCCCGGGAAGGAGGTTCAAAATATCGAGAACTCCGAGGCCACTACACTGGAAGCAAGAGCTGCTACAGCCCGGGGATACCTGACTTCAAACTCCCAGGCCCGGGTTCAAAAATCATCCACGTTGAAAGATCAAGCCAAAGTCGAGCCCGCAGTAGAAACGGAGACAATTGAACTGATACCCGGAGATTCCGAAAGGAAAATCAAGATTGGGGCGGGGTTAGAAACAACCTTCAAAGAGGACCTAGTGTCATTACTCCGGGAATATGCTGATGTATTTGCATGGAGCCCGGCTGATATGCCCGGACTCCAAGAATCTTTAGCCATGCACAGCCTGGATGTTGACCCCAGGAGAAAACCCATAAAGCAAAAAAGAAGGAATGTTGCCCCGGAGAGACAGAGGGCCATAGATGAAGAGGTAGACAAACTCCTCAAGGCAGACATAATTTGTGAAATCAAGTATCCAGAGTGGTTGGCCAATGTGGTTCTAGTAAAGAAACCTAGTGGGAAGTGGAGGATGTGTGTCGACTACACCGACCTCAATGAGGCCTGCCCCAAGGATCCATACCCATTACCCAACATAGACCAACTCATTGATGCAACCTTGGGACATGTAATGCTAAGCTTCATGGACGCCTTCTTCGGATATAATCAGATCAAGATGAACCCTGCAGACATAGCCAAAACGGCCTTCATCACCCACAAAGCGGTGTATGCTTACAAGTTTATGCCCTTCGGGCTCCGGAATGCCGGGGCTACGTACCAAAGGGCCATAGTAGAGGTCTTCCAGGACCAAATAGGCCGGAACCTGGAGTCCTATGTTGATGACATCATCGCCAAATCCAAGACCATTGAAGAACACGTCCCGGATCTACGGGAATGTTTTGAAAATCTAAGGAAAAACCAAATGAAATTGAACCCGGAGAAGTGCACCTTCGGGGTGGCAGCAGGGAAATTCTTAGGCTTCATGATCAGCCAGAGAGGAATCGAGGCCAACCCAGAGAAAATCAGGGATATCCTAGACATGCAACCACCTCGGACCCAGAAAGACATCCAAAAAATGACCGGGTCATTAGCGGCCTTGCGAAGGTTTATTTCCAAGTTGGCAGAAAAATGTTTGCCTTTCTTCAACCTGCTCAAGGGAGCAAGCAACAAAAAGGAAATAGCATGGAGCCCAGAGTGCCAAGCATCCCTAGACACAATCAAGGAATACCTCTCATCACCACCATTGTTGACCAAGCCCGAGCCCGGAGAACCACTACATCTGTACCTCTCCGCCGGACCCCTAGCCGTAGCAGCTGCTTTGATCCGGGAAGATGGGGGGATCCAAAAACCAGTATACTATGTAAGCCAAGTTCTAAAGGATTCAGAAACCCGGTACCCCAATCTGGAGAAGTTCGCCCTTGCCTTAATCACAGCCTCGAGAAAACTCAAACACTACTTCCAAGGGAGAGAGATCAAAGTGGTAACTGATCAGCCGCTAAGACGGATAATCCACAAGCCAGATGCCTCCGGGAGATTGATAAATTGGGCAATAGAGTTAAGTCAATACCACTTAACCTTCGTACCTCGGACAGCAATCAAGGCGCAAGCCATGGCAGACTTCATCGTGGAATGCTCCTTTCCTGAGCCACAACACCCTTCAAAATCAGCCGAACATGAGGTAACCCCGGACAAATGCCTTGACTCATGGACTCTCCATGTAGATGGTTCCTCTACAGCGGATAGGTCCGGGGCCGGGGTCATCATGAAGAGCCCGGACGGCTTTCAGATAAACAGGCGATAGTCTTCAAATTTCAAGTAACCAACAATCAGTCCGAATACGAGGCTCTCCTTGCGGGGCTAAGACTAGCCCGAACTCTGAAACTCCGAAACCTGAGCATCTATAGCGATTCCCAAATCGTGGTACGTCAAACAAAAGGGGAGTACATCGCCAAAGATCCCAAATTGGCTCGATATCAAGCCCTGGTCAAAAGCTATTTAACCACCATCCCGGAACACCAAATCAGTCAGGTTAACAGAGACGAAAACTCTGAAGCGGATGAGCTCTCCAGACTAGTTCAAAACTCAGCCGAACTAGATAGATCCGTCTACTTCCAGGAACTTGAAAAACCAGTTATTGATCAAGAAGAAATAATGGAAACAGATGGCAGCCCGAACTGGATGACCCCTTTTATCCTCTACCTGGAAAAGGGGGAGCTTCCCGGGGACAAGATCCAAGCTAAGAGGCTGAAAAACAAAGCAGCAAAATACTTCATTGAAGATAACCAGCTCTATCGCAGAACGTTCTCATCCCCAGTTCTGAAGTGTGTGGGCCCGGAGGAGGCCAACTACTGTTTGCAAGAGGTGCATGAGGGAATTTGTGGAGACCACATGTCTGCGAAAGCCCTTGCCTACAAAATCATAAGGCAAGGGTACTATTGGCCAACAATCCACTCTGATGCAATGGAGTTTGTCAAGAAATGTAGAAATTGTCAGCTATTCAGCAACGTGCCAAGACAAAGCCCGGTCCTACCCTCATCGGTCCTCTCGCCAATCCCCTTTGCCGTATGGGGCATCGACATAGTAGGACCCTTCCCCCGAGCCAAGGGCGACCTGAGATACCTCCCCGGAGCAAAACAACTAATGCACAATTCCTGCTTGGAAATTTTACGTATTTTCCAAGTAATTTTACGTAGTTTCCAAGTTTGCATACTTGGAAAATACGTCTGCACCCCGGGCCGTAAGGATAGTCCCTCGGCCCGGGGCTACTCACACCAACAATGTGAAATATCCCTAACCACAAACTCCCTTATCCGGTTTACCTGCATAAAGGAGTGGGGGGCAGGACAAGCCACATCAAGCTAAAGTTACACAAAGAAAAAAGGCAGAAAAACATGATTACAAAACAATTGATAAAGAACAGGCCGGGCTGACCAACAGCCCGAAACACTTGAGAGTTAAGAAGTTACAACAATCCAAATAAAAGTAAGTTCAGCAAAGGGTATAAGAAATAAGGATTACATGGGCATAGCCCGAATTCTGGAACGCAGCCAGTATGGTAAATCAAGGTTCAGGAGGAGGAGAGGAATCGGGAGCATCATAAGGCTTAGGCTCGCTTTTGCCCCGGGCCAATGCATCCTCGGCAGCAAGGTACTCTGTGATGAAGTTGTCCCAGGTAGCAGTCCGGGGATCGGTCTTGATCATTTTTTCAGAGATCACCCAACAGCGGCGAATCTTTTTTGAAGCCACGGTTGCCAGGTCATCATCATAGGCTTCCGACTCCCGAAACTCGGCGATCACTTGCTCCTCGGGCTTCTTGGCCTTTAGTTCGTCCCGGAGCTTCTTTACCTCATCCCTATACTCCTTCATCTTAGCCTTAGCAGAGTCCCTCTCCTCAGCAAGAGCCTTGGTCGCCTCCTTGAACTTGCTCGCCTCATTTTTAATGGTTTCCCGCAGCTCAAGAAGCTCTGTCCGGGCAGCCTCCGCCTTCTTCTCCATCTCCTTCCTCTTCTCGGTCACCGAGCACAAGACATCCTGGGCCTCCTTGATCATTTCCAACTCCCGGCATGCAGCAGTAGCAGTACCAGCCATCCGGACCCCGAGCTACCAAAAACAAAAAAAAAAGATAAGAAGAGAGAGTGTAAGAAAACAAGACTAAAAACATGCAACATAGAAAGAGCTCGGGTAAGAACATACCTGGCCATAAACTGCCATCATATCTTGGAATTGAGAGAGGGCCGAAGTCTTACCCATCTCCTCTCACTCCAGCTTGCTGGGAAGATCAGCCAAGAAGCCAATGAAGTTCCGCTCCTCCGGAGAAACAGGCACAGACTCATGACGCCCGAAGTTGGCCCTCCTCGAGCTACCATCAGCTGTTGGCTCCTGAACTATCTCGCAGTCGGAGAGCATGGTTCCAAACTTTTCAGCCTGGACTGAAGAAACCCTAGGCCTCTTCCTCGGGACCAGCCCGGAATCTCCAACCCCGGCTTCCGGAGTCACCTCCTGGTTCTCAGGGCCCCGGTTCTCCGAGCCACCCTCCTGGTTAGCCCGTGAACCGCTAACCTCCCCGGGGGCCTTTGTATTGTCCCGGACATGCCCAATGTTCCGGAGAGCCGCAGCCAGGGACCTGTTTGCCTTGCTTATCTCCACGAACCGCTCAAACTCGGGCCTATAGCCGGGAAGACCTGAGAAAGCAACAAAGGCACATTAGTCTGGGGCAAAACAAATATCACAAAAACTAAAACGTAAGCTAAACACAACCCGAACTTACATCCTATTCCGAAAAGGTACTCGTGACTCATCAGGTCATCCCTGGTCACCTGCCTCTTAAGACCCCGGCAGAAGCCATGAACCCGGTCCATTGCCGCATCCTGAAGGTTGAAAACCTCGAAGTGCATAACCAAATGAGTCTCCTTGAAGGTGGGCATGAACCGGATATCAACGCCCCGGAGAAAAACGAATTCACCGTTACAACCCTTCAGAGATGGAAGCATGCCGAGAGGTTTGGAGGCTGAGTTGGGGTACCCACAAGCCGTACCCCAGAACCTAAACTCAAACATGGGCACGTTGTTGGATTTTACCAGCTGAAAGAGATGGTGGAAAAGTTTGAAAGTAGGCAATACCCCGGCGGTCTCGCAACATCCCAGGAAATAAGAAATCCACTTCACCGCATTCGGGGTCAGCTGGGTGATGGGGATCCCATACTCAAACAGGCACAGGGATTTGACAAACTGATGACACTTAGGCCCGTACCCCGACCTCGGGTGCTCCAGCCAGACTCCGACCCAACCTCCCTCGGGCCTATGGTATATCTTCTCCCCGGGCTCAGGCCATCTCCACTCAATATCTTCATCCAAGTGAAACGTGGCCCGGAATATTGGATCCCACACCACTGGCTCCTCCAAATACTCAGCCCTGAATGGCCCCACATCCATCCCGGAGCCTGGCTTACTTCTGAACTTCGAATCCAGAAAGGCCTTGTCATATTGGATCATATCAGCGACATCCGGGTTCTGGGCAAACTCCGTACTCAGGTCCCTGAAAAAATATGCCTGTGGGATCCCCGAGTGTCTCCGGACGAAGTAGTATTTAGAATGGCCCCAACTGCCATCCGGTTCACTGAGGCTGAACCCCGGGCCCATATCCTTCGTCGCTATATTTGTAAGAACCGGCAGACTACTCTTCCTCTTCTTACCCATTATACACCACTCTAAATCTACCAGATCAAGATTGCTATCCGAAGAACTAGCACTACCAGACGAACTACTAGGGTCGGAAAGGGGGACAAACACTCGCCGGGCAGTTACACGAAACTTCCTAACCATAAAAGTATACACTACCCCGGGCTACCCACCAAGCAAGGACGCAAAAATAAGAAACTACGGAAAGGAATCTACCCCGGAGATGATGATACAATAAAGCTAAAAAGCAAAGAAAGCTGGAGTAAGGAGACTTACAGAAGAATGAAGAAACCGAATAAGCGAAAAGCTTGAAAGCCCGAAGTGCACCTAGCCCGGAGCTCGTGTCTTCAAAGAAGCGTGGTAATGACAACAAGATGAAAACTCGTAAAAGACAAAAAGTGAAGGGGGGCAACCTTTATTTATAGGCGATTCAGAAGAGCAACTGCCACCACACGTGGCGGCCCAAAACAGCGGCCCAACATCCCCAAACCCGGAGATAATACGAGACAGCTGTTTTTCACTAAAATGTGGAAAATATCTCCAAAAAAAGGGGGGGTGAGAAGAAAAGAAAGGTTTTTAGAACAAACCAAAAAATATATATGTATGTATATACATCACTCCTAGCCCCGGGGATGCTCTTATAAGCACACACCCCGGGCCTGGGGGGCAACCAAAAAACAGATATTTCTCCTAAGTCACCCAAAGTCACGAAACTTTGGACTTGTGAAGATAACATTTCACTCCTAGTCCCGGAAATGCGCTTCTCGGCACACACCCCGGGCCCCGGGGGCAACCAAAAACAGAATTCCTTCCTCAAGGCAAGAGAGCTTAAGTACACCTACTATTCCCCCATTCGGAGAATCCGCATGAGGGAGTGGGGGGGCAAATGATAGGCTAGAAATAGCCCAGGTCCAATTAAGCCCAAAAATAACAAACAATCCAACTTATGAGAATAAGAGCAACCCAGCCCAAGCTAGTGGGCCCCGGGCCCGGAGCCACCGCCCCGGATCAGTGGACCCCAGAGTGATAACACCTGACACATGTGGCAGCCCAGCTCGGCCGACATCCCCACACGTGGCGCTGACCAGCATTAAAGTCCAAGCGACAGCATGTGTCAAATCATATACTCAACAACACTGCCACACTCCAGTCAACGGTCCCCACAAATAGGGACACGTGTCCTACATCCCGGGAATTCAGCACCTTGTCCCCCAGATCCAACGGCCAGGAGTAAAGGTAACCCACCCTTAAACCCTAACCCTAGGGCTATAAACACCCCTAGAAAATAGGGTTTAGGGGTTAGACATTATTACACACCTACACACATTTATTACTCTTGTGATACTCTGCTTGATTATTATCTTCCAAAGCCAACTCTCATTCTCACGCCGGAGGCACCTCGGGGCCAAACCCCCCTTCCGGTGTTGTTTTATAGACACCCCACTACAGCTACACCACTTCCGAGGCAGGAGTTGGCGAGGAAGCGCCCGATCAAGATTTAGAGTTATCACACAACTTTACATAAGTCGTACTTATAAATAAGACATATAAGAAGCTGATTACCTATCCAACTGATCTTTCCTACCTCAGGGATGACTGTAAGTAACTGTTCATGGAAATGCCTTACGTTTGCACACACTTGCAGGGGGTCATGAAAAATCTTGGGCATCTTTCGTAGCTTTTGTGTTCAACAAATCAAAACAAAGCACGAGTGAGTAAATATAGCCCAACAATTTTTCATCATAATGTGTTAGATCCGAAGTATCGTAGAAGTGAGGTTGAATACGATACTCCACTAATTTAAAAATTCTTTCGAATCTTTTGCGGATAACAAATTACGATTCTTGAAATGGGTTTGTGTTCTTGAGCATGAATAGTATTTAGAACGTAAAATTAACAAACACAAGATTTCCAAAATATACATCTAATAAGCTGTCCAAATTAAGATTTTCAAATTCAACCGGCTACGTGGCCCATTCCTGTCCAAGTATGCCAATTGCTTCTCCAATAAGCTGTGCAAAATATCCACTAACTGGCGGAGATAACTCGTGAAAGAATTATTAACAAAAAATAACTTCTTTAACAATTAAACTCTCACTTGTGGCTGCTGGAACTAGATTTTAATCAGTTAAAATCTGATTGTCGAAACCACACAGGTGGAAAATCACTGACTGGTGCTCTCAATGACGAAACCACACTGGTGGAAAACAATGGTGGAAACTAAGTGACTGGTGGAGAGAATACATGACTGGTGGAAATAACGCAAGACTGTGGAATCAATACAGACTGGTGGAATTATGGATAAGTGGTGGAAATGAAAGATGAGTAGTGGAAATGAATGGTGGACAATTTCGCCACTTAAAATTAAGCTTACTTCACATTTTCATCACTCACTTTTGTACTTTTTCAGTTTTTGCATTTTTATCTCGAAAAGTTCCATTCTTCCAATTTTAGAACAAGCACTTGTAAACCTGTATTGTCACTTAAAAAAAAATTATTTTGGTTCTTTTGATGGCAACATTGATGACGATCCTTCCCTTTGATCCTTAGTGCACTGGTCTGGTTCACAAGTGATTAACAACGGTTGTGATCTTTAAATGTGACAATTTCTTGTGTCGCAATCAACAGTCTTCACTTGATGTCTTTGTGTAAAAGCAACAAATTTTGTCATTGTTTGTAGAATCTAGATTGGCTACAAACAAGCTTCATTTCTTCACTCCAGTTAGAGCAAGTTCACCAGTTTTCTTGTGTGTGATCAAACACTCATCCTTATCAAAATCAACCTTGAAACCTCTGTCAGTAAACTGACCGACACTTAGCAGATTGTGCTTGAGCCCACTAACCAGTGTTATATCTTCAATGATAACATTTACAACTTTCATCTTGTCATATCCCAATGTGTTACCAATGTTGTCATCTCCACAAGTAACCATCGAATCATCCTTCTCTTCATATTGTGATAGTAGGGTCATATCACCAGTCATATGATTTTAAAACAGGATGCCACGTTTCATAAATTTACAAAAAAAATTAATTCAGCATTTATCATCAAACGAGCTATTATGTCAAGGGTTTGCACTATATCTAACAATTCGTTCGTAGCGTACATTTTCATGTCGTGTAAATTCGTGTTTCGTGTACTCAAATGCTAAACTCTAACACAATCTATTTAGGATTCGTGTATATTCGTATACTTTTATGTCATGTACTTTTCGTGTCGTGGTTAGTGTAAAATTGAATAAAAGTAAAAGTAGTAATAAATAAATAAAAATGAAAATTTAGGTCTTTAGCTGCAAAAGACCGGGAAAAATGAAAATTTCTGCCACAAGATAGGGTTCTGGGTCTATAAGATCCTGAACTTGCCCTTACGGTTATGGGCTGAAAACATGGGCTAGTCAACTAAAAGCCTATAACGGTTGGCAGAACAGAATTATTTTTGAGATGGGCAGCCCATTTAGGAGTCAGGATGTACAAAAACTATTACTCCCTCCGTCCCAACCAATTCTTTACATTTCTTTTTACACTTTCTGGCACACATTTTAAGGTGTATTTTTACGTTTACGTTTACGTTTCAAAATGATGTTTTTGACACACATTTTAAGATGTTTTTATATAAAAAAAGAAAATTTTAAAAATATGTTATGGAATTAACCTTAAAATGCATCTTAAAATGCGTGTCAAAAACATCATTTTGAAACGTAAACATCTACATGGGCTGAGGGAGTACAAAATGACCATGTCTAAATCCTGCTGGCTATTTTGTTGACCGAATTATAATTTTTTTTAAAAAGATAATAAATTGGTAGAGACTAATGATATTTGTCAGGAATATATGGTGAAGGGAGCAAAAGATTGGCCTACTTGTATCTATCTTTTGTTTCACAATAAACAAGAAATTAAGAAAATGACATCTCAATTTGGTAAATTCCAAAACAATAAAACAAGATCTTTTAATAGTGGTGTCGTTTTTATTTGTACCTATCTTCATATATTGTTTTGTTCATACGTTCTTATCAATAAATCTTTTAGGAATATGGCATTTTCTTGGTCTCGCGAATTGTAGAGGTAATTTTTCAATATATAATTCTGTATATGTACAATTAAATGAAAATTAGTTTTTTGAGATTTTTTGAAAAAAGTGATTTTAATTATATTTTCATAAAAATACTTTTTTTTTTCAAACATACGATTTTTAAAGTTGTTACAAAAACAATCCAATGCAACGGGATTAAACTGAATGCAACCAAATAACTTCAATTATATTTTCACAAAACAAAAAAAAATCCATATGATTATTTTTGGTTGCAAATTATATCCTATATATAATTAACTTAAGAGTTTGGGTGGTCGTCTGGTCGTCAGGGTAAAAAAAAAGAAAGAGTAAAAAGACAAAGAGTGAAACACTTTCGTGAGAGTCTAAAAGAGTTGTTTTATGTAAAGTAATCTTAATCTTCACCAAAATAATAAACAAATATACATAGGGTAAAGAGTTTCTACCTGACACTGTAGGAAACTTTTCTACAGTGTCGCCTTAAAATCACGATTTTGCTGCACATATGATATGCAAACTGATCGTTAAATTCACTAATTGACGGGAAAAATCAAATTAAAAATGGAGGAAATTAGGTGGGATTGTGTGTGTGAGGGTGTATTCGATTTGTGTGTGGTGGCCATTGGATTAGATTAATCTATGGACCAGATTTAATTTAAGACGATACTATAGAAAAGTTTTCTACAGTATCATGTAGAAACTCTTTTTCCATATACATATGGTCACTATCTATAAAAATGCAATCTATAATTATAAAAATGCAATCTATAAAAAAATATAAGCAAAAATGCAATCTATAAAAAAACATAAACAAATGTAAATAATATTATAAAACCACAACAAAATTCCCTAGGTTTTGATGGTATGGTTTGGTCGTGATGGACAAATTCAAAGACACTCACTACTACAGAATACGCTTTTAGCGTCGGTCAAAATAGGCTTTAGGCGTCGGTTATTGGGCGTAGTATATGAAGGCGACGCTATAGGTATAGGTCTATAGCGTCGGTTAAACGGGCGACGCTTGAACATGTTTGTGTCGGTGGTAGAACCGACGCTAAAAGGCTGATAACCGACGCTATAGAACAGGCAAAAGCGTCGGTTCGCAGAAATGCCGTTGCATAAAGTATAAAAATTTAGCGTCGGTTGTTCTTAGAACCGACGCATGAAGACATCCAAAAGCGTCGGTTAACTTAAATGCCGACGCATATGTATATGACCTATAGCGTCGGTTCCGTAAAACGCCGACGCCTAATCTCTTTACATTAAGCGTCGGTTATATAAAGTGACCGACGCCTGTTGCCTTTAGTTTTAGCGTCGGTTCTGTCAGATGACCGTCGCCTATCCTCTTTACTTTTAGCGTCGGTTCTGACAGATGACCGTCGCCTATCCGCTTTTTTTTTTTTGTTTTGTGTTTCCATATGCTACCTGCTCTACAAATCATAACACAATCTAAATCAGAACACAATCTAATTGATAATTTGATTAAAATAAATTTAAAATATTTAATGTTCATAATTTTACCATTGGAATATGTACAAATCTTTATAGTACTTGCAGCTATTAATCTTCTATTATATTACAAAGGTGCTCACTGCAGGCAGCTATTCTTACAGATTTAAGCTGAGTTACAAGAGCATTATGCCTCTACTTGACAAACAGTTCAAGAAATGCATGTGTCACCAAGGTTTCCCAAACTCGACAAACAGTTCTGACATATGAAAATAGAAGAAATCCTGGCCAGCCATCGTAGTAGACATTGTAAAAACACATCAGTTGATTTGAAACTTCTAGGAAGAAATTCATCCCTACAAACACAAATAAACAAAATGTACATTAGATATGCAAAGAAGGCATAACAATTGTACATAGAGTAAGAGGAACTAATGCTAACAACAATCTAGATATCTATTAATTATATCAGAAATGATAATATGTGTAACTTGCCACAACTCAGTAAAGCTCACATGTAGGATTGTTTATAAACCTTCCATTTGTTGCTCTTTAAGGTGAGCACAAACCAAACCAAAGTAAACACTGGATTAAATAAGAGCGCACCAAAAACAAGTCCAACCCACGATTTCGTTTTAGTTAGGTGTCTAGAGTTTGTTGCACCAAAAACTGCAGTTATATTAACAAAATTAAAAACGTAAATTATATCATTCGGTCTTCATATATAGTTTCTGCGATCCAGGTCTGGTCTATTGCAACTGGTTTTGTCGTATTTGGTAGACAATCTGATTCTTGCAGACCATGCTCTGGAATCATATGAAGTTGATGATCTATAAACTGGTTTATACGTATCGTGATGCAAGTATAACAATGCCAATTTCCAGTCACTCTTGAGTTGCTGAATATTTACCGGCTTTTTTGTATAAGCATTGGGAACAAAGCTATTTATCAGATTTTAAACTAAAGTTTCCACCACATACATATTAAGTTTGTAACAGGACAGAACAACAACATACATAGTAAGAGCTTATAAATCAACTTTACAACAACATTATATCCCTCCTACGAACACGTAAAAGACTAGTTAGCCGTCCACTTATATTGTTATGCTTCTTTGTGACCTTTACATTTTTTTCATCATTTTGGTTTTCAAACCTTAACTGCAGCATTTGAAACCAAATCGCACAAAATTGTACCACGTTTACCATTCTGGGTGAACT
Organism: Kitagawia praeruptora; assembly: GCA_037693485.1. Lineage (NCBI taxonomy): Eukaryota > Viridiplantae > Streptophyta > Magnoliopsida > Apiales > Apiaceae > Kitagawia > Kitagawia praeruptora. The sequence goes on along the minus strand of CM075348.1, from coordinate 115,070,460 downwards.
AAGAGCATCCTTGATAAGAGTGACTTGGTGCATTTAACCACTAAAAACTCCATAAATAGACAACAATACTCCCTACCCAATCATTGCCGATAGGAATGCATCGTGTAATGCAAAATGGTTGGCAACTTAAAAGAAGATGTCAACTCAAAAGTAGTTCTCATTTATGTCTTGGATGTTTTCCAGACCAGTCTGGTGAATTTTTTCTACATTACTTGGGCTCTATCAATCTTCACGAGTTTATGCAATTTGTTGCGGATTAACTACAGAATACAGACAAATCACACTGTTATCATTATCATCAGGACAATTTTCTTCTAATTGTGTGCATTGTTTCAGCGTTAAGTTGTACTTCAATTCAGAACTCTAGATGCCTTCTAAAAAATTCAGCTTATAAGCTGGTTGGCTCACTCAATATTAAGCTATCAAATTACTTTTCCCTGATCTCGTCCTGTTTTGTAGGCAAAGATATTAGGCTAATATTAACACCTAGTATATTATCACTATCAAAACCACTGTACCAGCATTTAGAATCTAAATTCATATTAATATAAATCAACCGAACCAATTCTGACCATAACCCGTTTAGCAGCTAATTTATCAACATACAATCGCACAATGACCCATACAAGCAGCTATGCATAAACCAACCATTCAAGTTCGCAGAATTTAATCGAAAAAATCCATAAATACCGATAATCACTGTCCAGAACATTATTCACCTCCAGAAAAAAGTAATTGTCGTACCTGATTATAGACATTCTAGAATAAAAAATTTTGCCCAAAGCTCTCGAATCTCATTGATTTCCTTTTTGGTATAGCTTTTCGAAGCAAGACCCTTCCAAATATAAAAGATAACATATTAAAAAAAAATCAAGAGTTCGATAAAGGTAAAAATAATTCTTTTTTCTCTTACCACTTTCCAATTATTGTTAGGATTTTTTTGACAAAGCATGACAATGTCATGCATGTACTTCATAACAAAATAACCACACTCGGTACCTCCTTCTTGCTGAGGACACTACAATAAACCAAAAAGATTTATTTAATACAAGTAACGAATGAGCAAAATAGCTGAATGTAAAAACCAAGTTATACTTGAACCTCAACATGATGCTAAAGAAATTCTTTTTTATTATTCCTCGCTCCACCTTGAGATGTATACAATTTAAATGCCCTGTAAAATAAGTAAATGTAATCACAACTCTAACTAAATTAGAAAATATAAATTACACTACGTGAAATCTGAATTCATATTTAACTTACGTTCGTGCAGGTGTTATCAAGCGTATTTTTCTTTCTTTTTTCAACGGATCAAAGACGTAGATTGTACTTTCACAGAGACAAAAAAGTAGTAACATCCAATGGTTGCTACAATAATATAGACATGTATGATGTATATGTTGGATTATAATAATAATACAATTACTAACAGAAATTTATTTTCTTCTTACTCTTGGTGGTAAGAGATAGGTAATTAGACGGCTAGTACTCAATTGAGATATTGGGGTAAATACAAACTATTACTAAATCTGTTGTAGCTATTATATATCTTGTCCATAGTTAATTGGCTGAGCAACATTGTTGGACGAAAACGAGTATGATGAGTACTGATTTTGATACAGAAAATCGACCAGAAAATACATACCCTGATTTTGATAGACCAGAAAATCGACCAATTGAACCCAGCAATCCAGCAGTTCAGAGAAGAATCCCGGCCGATGAACCCAGCAATCCAGCAGTTCAGCAGTTCAGAGAAGAATCCGGCCGATGAACCCACCTGGCAACTGAAGGGCTATTTGTGAGAGCGAGTGCTATAAGTGAAGTATTGGCCGGTCCTTCCTAGTCTCCTAAGTGTGTATCTGTATGGCAATTTAGAAGGAAAAAAAAATCAAAGGGGTTTAATTAAGGATTAAAAATATTTTCATACTTGTTCAAAAAATTATTTTTATATTATAAAAAATTAATATTGTAATTGATTAATGTAATATTTTAATATTTCAAAATAAATAAATAGATTAAAGTTTTTTGTCATAGTATAATGCAAATAATGAAGTGTGATTCGAATAGAATTTTGTCATAAATAATGATTCAAAATATTAAGTAGGAATTATTACATATTCATTATTTGTGTAATGAAAATATTAAAATTTTATTTTATAAATTTTATTTTATCTGAATAGACTTTTGTCTTGAATATTTATTTAATGTTTATATTCATATATTTAAAATAATTATATATATAATAATAGTAAATTGACTCCGATTAATCATTTTGATTAATTCCTGATTAGTCGACTAATCCATGTTCCGTGCCTTCTCCGACTATAGTTCCGAATTCCTTTTTATATAATACTCGTCATTATTAGTCATTTAAAATTAAAAATTTGCTTTCAATTTTCCGACACCCTTTTCCTTACCATCTCTTTATTAATGAACGATATTGTTTGCCCAATGACATATATCTTACTAATTTAGACGCTTAAATTCTAATTATAAATTAACGATGTTGTTTGCCCAATGAAAAGTATCTTACTAGTTTAGATGTTGAAAATTTTCAATTGCAATAAGATGCCTTCAAGTATATCAAAAATTATTATGTGGGTGAGCTTATTTTTCAGAAAAGTTGATTTATTTTAAAAAATAATCTATGATTTTCCTATTTTTTTTATTAAAAAGGCACTTTTTTTAGTAAAATTTAATTTTAATTTTAAATTTAAATTGTAAAATTAAAATTTTACTCATGTCACCACTAAAATAATGGCTAACATTTTTATAATTGAAATGCAAGAGACGATGTAAAGAGTTGAAAAGATTGGAAAAAAAATGGATAAAAATGTTTGTATTTTAATACATAAAAGATAAAGTATTATGGAAAAAGGAAAAAACAAGCAATTTAAAAATACAAAAGGACTTTTGGGGAAAAAAAGTATATCAAAAATTATTATGTGGGTGAGCTTATTTTTCAGAAAAGTTGATTTATTTTAAAAAATAATCTATGATTTTCCTATTTTTTTTTATTAAAAAAGCACTTTTTTTAGTAAAATTTAATTTTAATTTTAAATTGTAAAATTTAAATTTTATTCATGTCACCACTAAAATAATGGTTAACATTTTTATAATTGAAATGCAAGAGACGATGTAAAGAGTTGAAAAGATTGGAAAAAAATGGATAAAAATGTTTGTATTTTAATACATAAAAGATAAAGTATTATGGAAAAAGGAAAAAACAAGCAATTTAAAAACACAAAAGGGGAAAAAAAAAAAAGAACACCTGCTAGGACTCGAACTCGAGTCTTCTTCCAGGAAACCACACACAAATGCCAACTGCACTAGAGGCCCATTTGCTGAATAAGGCATATTAGTTAACTTTTATTACCAGCAGAATTTTCTTTTTCAATAATTTTTATTTAAAGCTTTAGGCGTCGGCATTACTAGAACCGACGCTACAGGTCCAACATTATTATCTTTGGCGTCGGTTGAGTAAAAACCGACGCTTATTTGTGGATTTTAGGCGTCGGTTAAGTAAACGCCGACGCTAAAGGGTTGGTTTTTAAGCGTCGGTTGACTAAAGACCGACGCTAAAGGTATGGATTTTAGGCGTCGGTTGTTTATGCGACGCTACAGGTTTATTATAGGCGTCGGTTAAATGAAAACCGACGCTAAAGGGTGAGTTTTAGGCGTCGGTTGTTCCATGACCGACGCAAAAGACCCAGAAAAAATGACTTTAAGCGTCGGTTAAGCTAAAAACCGATGCCTAAAGTATGTTTAAGCCACGGCTCTCTAGATAACCGACTCCTAAAGTGCGACACTAAAGGCCTATTTTGTACTAGTGACTTAAGAAAAACACACAGGATAAAAAAAGTTGTTATATCACGAACAATATAACACTATTAACAAATAACATATCATTTTTCAAAAATAAACAAAGTAAACAAACAAATAAACAAAAATAATAAATAAAGTAAACAAAAATATAAACAAACAACAACAAAATTTAACAAAATATATATAACACTTTTAACAAAAAGTTCTAAGGAATTTTTAGTAACCACACATTTTTTAAATTACTTAATAAAAAAAATAAAATAGTTATACCAATAAGTTCCAACATGTTTTAAGTATATTATATATAATCTAATGAAATACAAAAAACAAACACCCCAAAAAATATGAAATATTAAAATATATGTCAGGCTAAATGTTCAAAAATATATAATTTGCAAGAAAATCATTAAAACAAAAATATAAAAAACAAAAATAAAAATACAATTAACCACACAATCAACAAAAATTCTATTAAAAATATATTAAAAAAAATAATAAAATGTAATTTTTTTAAAAATGATTCGAAATGACACCAAAACTTAACAAAATATATTTCATAGAATAAAATCTAATATAAAACAAAATTGAAGACCACAAATTACTCCAATATAGTATAGAAATCTAAATCAACATAAAAAAACATGGAAAAAAGGTTTAATATTTTAATCTATATCACATCTAACCTAATAAGAAAAAAATATATGTATGAAATAATCAAAAAAATCCTAAATTTTAAAATGTAATTTACATTAAAAAAAAAACCCTTTAAGGAAAAGAATATTTCAAAAAAATAAAAAAAAATACTTAAAAATTTAATATCAAACAAAATTCTAAAAAACATACTAAAAATAGGGAACACAAAAAAACCCAAACAAAGAAAAAGACATAGTTATTAACTAAAAATGATATCTCAACAAAATTCCTAAAATAATTTAATAACTTAAAAATTCTAAAAATATTTAATTTCTTAACCGAGAAAAAAAAATGAAAACTAACAAAAAATCAAAAACTTCAATAATTATTATTATAAATTCACATAAACTTTTTGTTTTTGCAAGATAAATTTACAAATATTTTAATATATATATATATATGTATATATGTATAAATAGAATCCAAAAAAAAAAAACAAACAAAAAAGTACGGGGTTTAAAGCTAGTAAGAATAAAAGTTATAATTGGTTGTTTTCTTCGTTGTAAATCCCATTTGCCCAAATAAGTAGTAATTTCTCTAATTATATCCTTTTATACTATACAATTATAAGTAAATTAGTCAACTAATTGATAATTTAATACATTTTTCTTGAAACAGATTAATGAGAATCGTTGAATATAATGCTAAAAATATATTCTTTTTCATAATATAAATACTGTTGGTCCCGGAGTATTGCAGAGGGGGGGGGGGTTGAATGCAATACTGATAAATCGAAATCTTTAAAGTAACAACGAAAATAAAGATAACAGCTTATCAACAACAATATGCAAACACAAATGGATCAAGATTTCTCACAAAATAAATGTTTTATTTATCTTGTGAAGTGTTGCTACAACCTAGAGAAAAAGGGTGTTTTTCTCCAGCTTCGGTTTCTTGAGAGATACAAGAATTGTTCGTTGAAGCATAAAGAAAGGCTTCCATCCTTCTTTTGATAGATATTACAAACCATCATGTTATGCAAAATCACGCAAGCGCACGTTATCACAAGTAATATATGATTAAATCAAGTTCGTTCCCACAGAGATCTAGAATGGTGTTCAATTCAATTAATGTACCTATGCACCGATGTATGGTTTTTATCCACTGCTAATAACAAATTTAAGATTGATTATCTAAATTAAACTAAAGTGCAAATTATAAAACTAAGAATTAAACAATTAACGAGAATTAAAATCGAATTACTTATATGAGAATAAAACATGGAATCCTAGTTTCATCATCTACTTCACTTAGAGTTGCAGCCTTTAATTAAAACATGCGATGAGTTTTGATATCTGATCGGATAACACGAAACAAGTATACGCTACCTGTCAGCATACGCATACCAAACTAAACATACATCCACAAAAGAGATAGAAGATGAATAGACACCAATTATGCTTAGACCCTATATGTCTATAGAATTTGAAAACATAACGGTTGAAGAACAAGTTATCCATAAAGATCACACAGGGTAGTATAAGTATTTTCATCTCACACCACAAATCATATTGATAAACAATTATGAACCTATGCTAGCATGGCAAGTTCTAAATCTCAAGATCCACTTTCACTTCACAAGAGATTAACAATTCAATTTAGATGTTAGCTACGCATCCAAAAGCATTAAGATTAACCATACGAGGATATCAAGAATTCACCACACATAAATCTTTAAGGCATGCAAACTACTAAGCTACATAGATAAATCCACTAGGATCCCATGACAACGATTAGCCCATAATTGAACCGTTCATCATCATGGGATTTGATGAAAACATGGTATAAAACAAGATATGGATAAAAGAAGCAATAATATTAATAAAACTAAAGAGTTGAAAAAACAAATCTATAATCCAAAGTAACACAAAGGATGAAGTAGATCTAGATCCTTGCTTGTCACGAGCGTTGAATTCTTCTCTCCTTTTCTCCCTTGCAGATCTAAGCTAGTTACAATAATAAAACTATGATAATGTGTATCTCCCTATTACAATGGTAGGATGTGTTTAAATAGGCTCTAAAAGTCTTGCCCAGCAAGAAAATACCAAAACAGAATTATAATAGAATTTCTGCAAGATGCGTTTCCTAAACTGATTCTATTTTAAAGGGAAATTCGTAGCTGACTTTTCTTCTGTTTTCCAGAGCCATTCCAGACGTAATTGGGCCTCTGGACCACCTTAGAATGATAGAGAATCTCGTTATCTTCGCGTGGACTGCTTACGGGCTGAAAACAGACTTATAGAACTCAAGATATGGCCCAAACAGTGAATCTCACGCGTGCAGCCCAATAAATCCGAATTTTAATAAATTAAATCTCCAAAAACGACAAAAACATCCACCATAATCAACATCCTTGTAAATCTGCACAACTAAACGAAACACATCAAAACTACAAGAAACTTGAGCCCAAGACAATCAATTTAAGCCGATTTAGAATGTTCCAAGTGGATATAAATCCACTTATCACATCATATCAATATCAACCTTGATATCCTTTGTCACTGAATTGGCTGACACTGAGTAGGTTGTGCTTCAATCCATCTACAAGAGCAATATCTTCAATGACAACATTTTCAATCTTCAAACAGCCATATCCCACAGTGTAACCTTTGTTGTTGTCTCCAAAGGTTATGATTGGGCCAGCTTTCTCCACAAAATGTGATAGCAGGGCTTTATCACCTGTCATGATCCTGGAACATCCACTATCGATGATCCACATGACCTGCTTCTTTCTCTTGCCCTGCAAAACAGATGATTTTAATTTGCATCTGGTACCCAAACCTTGTTAAGTCCTGCAGTTACAGCATCATTTTTCATATCATCGTTTTTCACATTTAAATCAACACTTGATTAATCCTCTTATTTGACTTCTTTTTCTATCCACTCAGTTCTAGAGTTAGACTTGGTCTTTCTCTTAGTGGAATCTGCCTTTTTACCAACATAGGCAGGCTTAAAAGTCTCAGCACTTTGCATATAGGAACATTTTTCAGTAGATAGAATAGGCAGATTAAAACATGTACTCATGACAATGATTTTGCATGGCATGTAGTCAATATTATTACAGACATCCATTTCTCTTTGCATAATGGGGGTTCTATGTAAGTTACCATTAACCTTGGTTGCATTAACCTTGTTTTGATTAGGTTTCTTACAAACATGTGTTAAATGTTGAGATGAGCCACAATTTTTGCAAAGCTTCCTAGGAGCATCCTTAACATAAGCATAGCCATTTTTCTTGTCAATTCCTAACTTGCCATTCCTATTCTTAGCCTTGTAAACATTCGTGTTGACAGTATGTTCTGAAGTTGTTATCGAGTTACTTTTGACAATACCTTTCGTACCTGCTGTCTTGACAGTAGGTTTGATGGTTTCTGTCTTAGGTACTCTCTTGACAGTATCTTTGAAAGTTTCTGTCCTATCCTTGTTGACAGCTTCTTTAGAACATTCTGTCTGATTGCTTGGCAAAGTTTTTGTCATAGGAGACTTGACAGTATCTTTCCCTTCATTAGGTGTGCTGTCAATGCACTCATCCTCATCAAGAAGCTCTTGTTTGATGAGCAAGGAGTTCTCATCAAAATTAGCTTGAACAGTTTTGAAAATCGCTTTGTAAACTCTATTGAGGATATGAGGTTTGACAGCATCACCATCTGAACAATCATCAAACACAATTGCCTTTCCAGGCCTCCTACCATATTCGAAACCTATTCCTACCTTCTGATTCTCAGTGTGATTCTCATGATATTCCTGAACTAACCTAGAAGAATTTCTAAAAGCCTTGAGCTTAAACTCATTTTCAGAAACTTGATTTCTTAAGAATTCTTCTATTTCCTTAGCACAGACAATATCATTTTTCAATCTTGCATTCTCTTGAGCTAGTGAATCTAGTGGACTAGTTTTAAGCAAAAGCATTTCATTCTCAGATTTGAGTGTTTCATTCTGTTTAGTTAACTTAGTAATTTCTTCATGAGCAGTAGATAAACTAACATGAATGTTAAACATCTCAGCACTTAATTCTTCAATGATTTGCTTATACTCAGTTTTAGACATATCAAGTAAAATGAGAGATGGTACCTGATTTGAGGAACATGATGCTTCATCATCAGATTTAGCCATGAGGGCTAAGTTTACAAACTCTTCTTCCTCCTCTTCATCAGAATCATCCCAGCATTTTCCTTCAGCCACATAGGCTCTTCCTTGATTCTTCTTAAACTGACTTCTAGATCCTTTTTAAAATCTTTAATTCTGCTTTGGTCTTCTGCACTCAATAGCAAAATGACCTAGCTCATTGCAGTTGTAGCATCTAAACTTCGACCTATCCACTATCCCTGTCTTGTATCCACCTCTTGTGGCACCACCAGCAGTCTTTGAAAAACCTCCCTTGTTGAACTTAGATGTTTGACCCTGCGGCTTATATGACTTGTCTCTTCTGAACCTTATATTCTTGAATCTCTTAGCCATATAAGCCATGGTTGGATTGTCCATGCTTTCAATCTCTTCTACCATGTAGAAGTCTTCATCTTCAACATCTTTGAGCTGTAGAACCACTTTCTCCTCATCATCCAACACCTCTTTAATCTTCAAAGATGGCACCTGTGTTGGTTGTGAACTTTGTGAAGATTCACTTGGTAGAGATACTTGTGGTTCATGAGCTACAAGGGCTCCAGACATGTTTTCCATCTTTCCTTTGGCTCCAGTTTGAATAGCTCTCTTTTGAAAGAGTTTGAGTTCATATGACTTGAGCACACCATAAAGAGTTTCAAGAGAAACATCATTCAAGTTTCTTCTCTCTCTTATGGCTTTGACTTTGTGCTCAAGATGCTCAGGGAGAGTGAGCAGAAATTTGATGTTAATCTCCTTTCTGTCGTCATAGAACTTTCCATGAATTTGTAACTCAGCTATTAGCTTACTGAACCTTCCAAACATGTGGGTGAGTTCTTCACCAGACTTGGCCATAAAAGCTTCATATTGTGACACAAGAATTTGCCTTTGATTTTCTCTGACCTCTTCACTTCCTTAACACAATAACTCTATCTTACTCCACATCTCTTTAGCAGATGAACATCCCATGACATTACCACACATGGCTTTGTCTAAAGTGAGAGAGTCGAGCAAGACAAGTTGTAAGTAGTCATCCAAAGCTACTTTCTCCTTGTCAGATTCTGTGTACTCTGATGGTCTCTTAGCAACCCAGTGGGCTGGAATGACTTCATCGTTGACAGTAGCAGCAACTACTTCCTTCTGAGGAATGAAGGGTCTGTTCTCAAGGATTCTCAAGTACAGTGGATGAGCAGCTTTGATAAATAACAAGATCTTTCTTTTCCAAAAGTTGTAGTTCTCTTTATCAAAAACTGGAATCTTGATACAACTTGACTTCTGAACACTCGTCATGATCTCAGATTTATATATCAATCTGTTGCTCTGATACCAGTTGTTGGTCCCAGAGTATTGTAGAAGGGGGGGTTGAATGCAATACAGATAAATCGAAATCTTTAAAGCAACAACGACAATAAAGATTGTAGCTTATCAATCACAATATGAAAACATAAATGAATCAAGATTTCTTATAAAATAAATGTTTTATTTATCTTATGAAGTGTTGCTATAACCTAGAGAAAAAGGGTGTTTTTCTCCAGCTTCGGTTTCTTGAGAGATACAAGAATTCTTCGTTGAAGCATACATAAAGAATTAGAGACATATCTCTAAATAGACTAAGATACTCTATTGTCTCTATCACATGGGTTGTGGAGCTATTGTCATTTTCAAGTGGCAGCTCCTTACAACTTGCACACCCATGTGACTTTCCTAAATTGCTATATAAACAGAGTTAACATTACATGTAAAGCAACCTAGATTCTTTCTATTTTAGCTAATACAATTCTAGTAGATGTAGATTTATCATACTCTTTCAATTGACCAGCTTTGTCTTGTGAACTCTCAAGCTTCTGTCGTAGTCTTTGCAGGTCTGCCATAATCGATGGAGTGTTGCAACAAATCTGTTTCTTGAACATATAACCTGTCACGGGTTTGACTGAGAAAAATCCCCAAATCAAATAATTCATCTGGACAGTAACCTTAACCACCAGGTCTGCTGTCAGAAGAATATTCAGATATTTGACAATACGAGCTCCCGCCAAAGTTGCTGTCGGAACTCCAGACTTGTTGTCAAGTTGTGAGAATGTTGTTGTCCAATGCTTCAGCCAATGTTGCTGTCAGATGTAGCTTTTTGTCGTGATTTACAACATGTTGTCTTCTTGTAACCTTATTGTTAATGATGTGACAATAACATTTATTCTTGTTGTCTTCTAGATGTATGCATTGAGACTTGAACAAATGCATGAACTTCTTTCAAGACATACAATTATTATATGACAGCAATTTATTTGATTACAAGAACATACTCTGGCTGTGACAGTATGTTCGACTTAGTTGAAAACTAAGTACAGAGAAATCTAGTTAAGTTGTCTCTATGCTATCTGTTAGATATAATTGATGTAAATATTAATCAGTGTTTAAGTGATACAGTGATAAATCAGAGTTTAAACTGGAAGCAGTCAGAGTTTGAGTAAACGCTGATGGATGGAAGCGCAAACGCTGATTGATGGAAGCAACAAAGTTTGTTAAACTCTGTTTAGCAGAAGCATCTACAAGTCAACAATGATTGAAGATAAACATGGAAGAAATATCTTTGAAGATCAGATAGCTATCAAAGAGATTGAGTTGACTTAAAAGATGTGTAGCAATCGTAATTGATATCAATTATATAGCTTAATTATAGGAGTATCAATTACTGATTGAATAGAAGCTGTATGTTTTATAAATACAGTTAGGTTAACCCTAGAAGGGTATCGAACATTGAAATATTCATTCATTGTAACCTAAGCAGCTCTCTGTGATATTTTACATCACTGAGAGAGGAATTATTAATTCCAAACAGTTTTTAAGTACTAAAACGTGTGTTCTTGTTATTTTCTCATACAGTACTTGATTATATTTCGTGTATTCGACTTAACAAGTGGTATCAGAGATAATCTGTTACTTTATTACAGTTTAAGATCCAAACACAACTATAATCATGTCAGAGATTCCTCCTCCAACAGGTCTAGGCTCTGAGAAAGCTCCTACTACTGTGAGTAGGTATGAGACAATTAGGGTTCCTATACTCCGGCCAGCAGAGTATGCAATCTGGAAGGTGAAGATGACTATGTTTCTAGAGGCTACAGATCCAGAATATCTTGACAGAATATATGAAGGTCCTCATAAACCTACAAAGTTATCTGCTGCTGTTGCTGGTGAGGAATCAAAAGTAATTCCAAAGGAAAAGAAAGATCTAACTGCTGAGGATCTTTCATCTATTGCTAAGGATGCAAAAGTAAGGCATTTACTTCACAGTGCTTTAGATAATGTTATGTCTAATAAGGTGATTAACTGCACAACTACAAAAGAAATTTGGGATGCACTTGAGGTTAGGTGTCAAGGAACTGCTGCTATCAAGAAGAATAGAAGGAACATACTCACACAAGAGTATGAGAATTTTGAGGCAAAGTCTGAAGAAACCATGACAGAAACATTTGACAGATTCTGTAAGCTACTCAATGATTTGTCATTGGTTAACAAGGAGTATGACCTAGAAGACTCAAATCTCAAGTTTCTTCTTTCTCTACCTGAAAAGTGGGATGTGAAAACAACCACTATAAGAGATAATTATGATCTTGCTGATACTGAGATTGATGAAATCTATGGACTGCTCAAGACTCATGAATTAGAAATGGAGCAGAGAAACAGGAGATCAAGCAAGAAGTTAAAGTCTGTTTCTCTCAAGGTTGAAGAGAAACCCTTGAAGAAGAAATCAAAGGGAAAGGCTTTAGTCATTCATTCTGATAGTGAATCATCAAACTCTGATGATGATTCAAACACTTCTGATTTGTCTAACTCTGAGGATGATGAAGAAGAGATGAGAAAAATGGTTGTTTTGATGGTAAAGACCTTTAAGAAGATGGGTTTCAAGAACTTCAAGAAAGGAAAAAGGTTCTCTAGAGATTCAAATGACAGAAAGAGTTTCAGAAACTCTGAGAGAAGAGATACCAAATCTGGGAAGAAAGACAAGTCTGAGATTCAATGCTACAAGTGTAAGGAGATGAGTCACTATGCTCCTGAGTGCAAGAAGGGTAAAACTGAAAAGGCACTCTATACAAAAAGCAAAGACTGGGCAGACACTTCAGACTCAAATGAGGAAATTAACTATGCACTCATGGCTTCTACTCAGAATGAAGATTCTGAACTCAAGGTACCCCCAACTACCTATGCTTATAATACTGATAATATAACTGAATTGAGGATTTATCTTAAAGCATTGCATATCAGCTATAGGGATCAGACTTTAGAGAATGAGAGAATCAAGTATGAAAGTTCTCAACTTAAAGAGAGAAACAAAATTATTGAAGAAAAACTTGAAAACATGCAAAAAGTTCAGAAAGAGAGAGATGATGCTATTTTTCTAGAACAGGAGTTTCTAGGTAAATGTAAGCAATTAGAATCTGAATTGGAAGATGCAAAACACATTATTAAAACTTGGACACGCTCTGGAAAAGACACACAAGAGGTTTTTCAATCAGACACAGTAGGTCTAGGTTATTCTGAGGATGATGAACTTAGGTTTCAGAATACAGTCAAGATTAGACCACCACTTCCTTCTAAGAAATTTGGAACATTTGTTAATGGAATAAATGAACCTAGGTTTGAACATGGAAAGGAAGTTGTTAAGAGAGAACCAGTAAAAGCTAGTGTTAAACAGGTTAATATTGGTTCAATGACAGATAAACAACTCAAGCATAAGCTTAAGGAGTTAAAATCTGTTAAGAAACAGAAAGTGTCTAGGAAGAACAGAAATGGAAAAGTAGGCATTACCCAAGGTAATTATCCAATGCTTTCTACATTAGCTCCAAGAAAGTCATGTCATAACTGTGGTAGCACTAACCATCTTGCTAGTTTTTGCAGGAAGAACAAAAATATTAATTCTTTACCTTCTAAGTCTGAAGTAAAGAAAGTTAATGTTAGAGCTAGACCACAGACTTTATGCAAACACTGTGGTAGTACTTGGCATTCTATTTACACTTGCAGAGATTATCATGCTATTTATCATAATTACTATGAACCCAAGCCAAATTTGAAATGGGTTAAAGTAAACTCTGTAAATGTAAACTCTGATAAAGTTAGCTTAAACTCTATTAATGTGAATTCCGCTGCAAGAGCTAACAGAGTTAAGAAAGCCAAAGGATCCAAGCAAGTCTGGATCCTTAAAACTAATCCTCAGTAATTGTTTGTGATTGCAGGGCACCAGGGAAAGTACTCTAGTCGTGGACAGTGGATGTTCAGGACATATGACTGGAAATAAAGCCCTGCTAACAGAGTATGTGGAAAAGGCTGGCCCAAAAGTTTCCTATGGAGATGGCAACATAGGACATACTCTGGGATATGGCAATATTAATCTTGGAAGTGTCATCATCACAAATGTAGCTCTGGTTCCAGGACTCAAGCATGATCTGCTATCTGTGAGTCAAATCTGTGACAGAGGATATCATGTAGATTTTCAGCCTGAATACTGTCAAGTCATCAGTAAATCTACAGGGAAAGTTGTTCTAGTTGGAAACAGACACAATAACATCTATGAAATAAAATTGTCAACAAACACTGATGGCAAAGCAGTGTGTCTGTCAACAAGGATGTCTAGTGAAGAGAGTTGGAAGTGGTACAAGAAACTCTCTCATTTGAATCTGAACAACATAAATGAGCTGATTAGAAAGAATCTTGTAAGAGGGCTCCCAAAATCTTTATTAAATGTTAATGGCCTATGTGATTCCTGTCAAAAGGCCAAACAAAGGAAGTCATCTTTCAAGAGCAAAACTGAATCTTCAATTGTTGATCCTTATCATCTTCTACATGTTGATCTTTTTGGTCCAATGAATGTAATGTCACTTGGAAGAAAGAAATATGCTTTAGTCATTGTTGATGAACACACCAGATATACATGGGTGTATTTTCTAGCAAAGAAGGATGAAACAACATTAACTCTGATGGAGCATGTAAAGCAACTGGACAAATGATCAAAAAACAAAGTTAAAATAATCAGAAGTGATAATGGAACTGAATTTAGAAATGCAACAATGGAAGAATTTTGCAAAGACAGAGGAGTGAAGCAAGAGTTTTCTGCACCCGGTACACCACAGCAAAATGGTGTAGTTGAAAGAAAGAACAGAACCCTCATAGAAGCTGCCAGAACTATGCTTGATGAAGCAAAATTGCCAACTTATTTCTGGGCAGAAGCTGTTCAAACTGCCTGTTTTACTCAGAATGCCACTTTGATCAACAAGCTTGGAAAAACACCATATGAAATGGTGAGAGAAAAGAAGCCAAACTTGGAATATTTTCATATTTTTGGGTGCAAGTGCTTTGTGTTGAAAACTCATCCAGAACAGTTGACAAAATTTGATTTAAAAGCCGATGAAGGAATTTTTGTTGGCTATCCACTGTCAACTAAGGCATTCAGAGTTTATAATCTGAGAACCAAAGTGATCATGGAAACAATTCATGTGTCATTTGATGACAAGAAAATAACTGGACTTGAAGATGTAAATGAACATGATCAACTACACTTTGAAAATGAAGATTTATTCTCTGATAAATTAAACTTTGATGAGGCTGATCTAATAAACTCTGTTGAGCTAAACTCTGAGCCTCTACTGGTAAACACTGAAGACACTTTTCAGCCAGAGACAAGAGATGAACCAGTTGAGGGGGAGCATGAAGAATCACATCATAATGATAACTCAAATTCTGATAGTGACTCAGCTGAAAAATCTGGATCAAACTCTGATAACTCAAACTCTGATAATCCAAAATCTGACAGTTCAAACATTGAGCAGTCACATTCAGGGGGAGCCTCAGAGAATGAAGAAAGACACCAAGGAAATCAGGAGAACATGGATCAAGGGGGAGGATCAAACTCTGAGAGAAGTCATTTGCCTTCAGCTAGGAAATGGACCAAATCTCACACACCTGATTTGATAATTGGTGATCCAGATGCAAGAGTAAGAACAAGAAGTGCAACAACAAATGAATGTCTGTTTCATGCATTCTTGTCACAAACTGAGCCAAAGAACGTTAAAGAAGCTCTTCAAGATGCTGACTGGATAACAGCAATGCAAGAAGAGTTAAATGAATTTGAGAGAAATGAAGTCTGGACACTTGTACCAAGACCCAAGAATAGGTCTATTGTTGGTACAAAGTGGGTTTTCAGAAACAAAATAGACAGTGAAGGGGTTGTTACAAGAAACAAAGCTAGACTTGTGGCAAAAGGTTATTCACAGCAAGAGGGAATAGATTATGATGAGACTTTTGCTCCAGTTGCCAGGTTGGAGGCAATAAGGATGTTTCTTGCCTATGCTTCTCACAAGAAATTCAAGGTATTTCAGATGGATGTGAAAAGTGCTTTTCTGAATGGGAAACTTGAAGAAAAAGTGTTTGTTGAATAACCACCAGGATTTGTTGACCCCAAATATCCAGATTATGTCTACAGGCTTGATAAAACACTTTATGGACTTAAGCAAGCACCAAGAACATGGTATGAAACTCTTGCTCAGTTTCTACTAGAAAGTGGATTCCACAGAGGTACAATTGATAAAACTCTATTTTACTTTAAATCTGGTAGTGACTTGCTTTTGGTTCAAATTTATGTTGATGACATAATTTTTGGGTCTACTAATGATAAACTCTGTACAAAGTTTGCCAAGCTAATGCAGTCCAGGTATCAAATGAGTATGATGGGAGAGCTTAGTTATTTTCTAGGCCTACAGGTGAAGCAAATAGATAATGGAATTTTCATAAATCAAGCAAAATATACCAGGAATCTTCTCAAGAAATTTGGTATGCTTGATTGCTCATCTGCATCAACTCCCATGGCAACAACAACTAAGTTGGATAAGGATACAAGAGCATCAGTGGATATGACAAACTACAGAGGCATGATAGGGTCTCTTCTTTATCTGACAGCAAGTAGACCTGATATCATGTATGCAACCTGTCTCTGTGCAAGGTTTCAAGCTGATCCCAGAGAACCACATCTCACAGCAGTGAAAAGGATTTTCAAGTATCTCAAGGGAACCATTACATTAGGACTATGGTATCCCAGAGAATCAGATTTCAAACTTATTGGTTACTCTGATGCAGACTTTGCAGGTTGTAAGATAGATAGAAAAAGCACCAGTGGAAGTTGTCAATTTCTGGGTGACAGACTGGTTTTTTGGTATAGTAAGAAACAAAAATCAATTTCTACATCTACAGCTGAGGCAGAGTATATTGCTACTGGTAGCTGCTGTACACAGATTCTATGGATGAAGAATCAGTTGCTGGATTATGAATTAAGATACAGTAAGATTCCTATTTACTGTGATAATCAAAGTGCTATTGCTATGACAGGTAATCCAGTACAACACTCAATGACCAAGCACATCAGCATAAGGTATCATTTTATCAGAGAGCATGTAGAGGAAGGGAACATTGAGCTTCATTTTGTGTCTACAGACCAATAGCTTGCAGATATCTTCACCAAGCCATTGAGTGAAGCTACATTTACAAGGCTGGTAAATGAACTTGGAATGGTCTCTAGTTTTGACTAGAGGTACTGGTTAGACACAAACTTCACTTAAGTAATGCATTATTCATGGTTGTGTGATGTGTTAAATGCTGTATGAACTCGATTTTTAAACTCTGTTTGTAAACTCTGCTCATAAACTGTCAAACACTATTAGCATGCTAGATAAATTCTGAGTAATTCTGATAATGTTATTGTCTGAGATAAACACCAATGAAGAAAATGTATAAAGCATAATTCTCAGTTAGTAATCATGAATCTTTCTAAGTTATCTGTGATCTAATCTTAGAATGTGCAGAAATTCAACACAAGCATGATACTGTTCATATTTATAGCATCTCTTAGTTTATTTCTCTTAAACTCTGAGTCTCTAAATAATGTGTGCATTACCTCTCATTAATAATTTCTGATATTGATGACTTCTAAACTCTGATAAGTGACACTCTATTCCCAAGACATTACATGGTACTTGGTGATTCATTGTTTGCACTTGTGAAAATTTTAAAACTTGAGATGTGTCATTGTTTATTTTGGTGAGTACTAAAGCATGTCTGCACCCTGTGAGAATTTGAGCCAAATAAGTGATTGATACATTTTATATCAATCGAATTTTAATTGTTGTGTGATGTTCATCAGTAAGTATGTTGCTCTAGAACTTGTTTTAAACCATTTTGAGACTGCATGATATGTGTGTGCATGAAAGTGATAAAGGCACTAGGATTTCCCACATTTATATAAACACTGACCTTACATTAAACTCTTAGTGAACCCCTTTGAGCCTTATTAACTATTCTCTTAAACTCTGATGTATCAAGAGTATTAAACTCTGATATATGGAGAACAGTTAGATTCTTTTGAAAATTGAAGAGAAAACAGGTGAGAGTTTCTCTACAAATGAAAGTTTATTCGGAGGATATATATACATTAAAAAAAATGTATATCCTGATCATCTTGTACAAATATGTACTTAGCCAACTGAACACTTTGCACTATTAGTTTGTTTAGTTAGTCATTTACTCAATTATCTTCTTTCTTCTCATCTGTTTGATTTCAATCAAATATCAACCCTGACTAAAGTCCTTTTGATTTGTGCACACATGTATTCAAAGTAGTGTAAATTTGGTGGATAACCAAGCATATGGCAGCATCTACTTTTACTGATTAAACTTGAGTGTAAACACTGTCCCTAAACACTTGTGTGATTTGAGAGTTTGTGAGTTTAATCAAATCCTTGGCATGCAACTTACTGAATGATGCTTTGATATCTATCTCTTGATCTTTTTGTCTCCAGAGACTGTGTGCTTACTTGGATTATCATGAACATCAAAGGGAATAGATGTATTCAGATTTCTGTATTTAAGTTACTACAGAGTTTAGCATTCATCATATAGTCAGTGTTTACAATCAGAGTTTGTGCATCCAGTATTTACTGATTCAGTATTATGGATTTATGAAAAATTAGATGCTCTAAAAATTGGATTAGTAAACTCTGCTATACACACACAAAATTCACATTTGTGCAGTATTTGAAAGGGTTTCATTTACAAAGTTGGAGAAGTGATAAACACTGATGAATTTTTGTCAAAATACTCTAAGGTACATTTTATTTCAGATGATTTCACAATTGGGGTAAAAAGAGTTTTTGACAGCTGTTGGTTAGTGTTAAAGTGTTTATCTGTGCAAGTAATTACTGCGAAAAGGTAGCAGTAATTGGGGTTGTAATTACTGAGTATGTGTGTTTGTTCTGCTAGTTATTTGACACGTGTCCCACTCACACATCTTTCAATGATTGTGTTTTACTAATAATGGTAAGTGGTTGCGTGTTTTAAGGCGAAAAACGTTTGAGATTCACTCTTTACTTCATATTCACTTTCACCCACTCATATTCACTTTTTACACTTTCATTCACAGTTTCATTTGAAATTTTCATCAAACATCTTTCACTCATATCATTTTCATTCGTATTTCTTCTCAAACTATTCTAATGGCAACCAAACCTTTCAACACACTTGGTCTTTTGTTTGTTCCTAATAATTATGCAGCTCCATTGATCACTGAAAACTCTCCAGAAGCTTTTCATTTGATGCAAAATTTCTTGCGAGATTCAGAAGTTGGTTTTGCTTTGTATGATGATGGTGGAGAGAATGGGACACCATCAATTATTTTCACATATAATGAAACTGACTATGTTATCACTCCAGATACAGTCAGAGAAACCATGGACTTTGAAATTCATAATTCATATGCTGTTGTTTCTGAAACAAATATGCGAGAGATGTTGCAGCAGATTGGGTACTTAGGTCCGTTGGACAAGATTGGGTCAGTGAAAAGACCTCAGTTACGAAAAGAATGGAGTTTCTTCTTCGACTGTATTACAAGGGCTTTTGGAAACAAGGTCACCAATTGGGATGCAATTCCTACTGATAGTCTCCAAATCGGGTATTCTCTTCTTTATGGTTCTAATTTTGATTTTGGAAGACATGTGCTAATGAATATAGGGAGTAGGTTGTCAGTATCTAGAACTGTATATTTTGCTAGATTTTGTCAACTACTATTTTCTGCCTGTGTGCCAAATGTTACAATTGCTGAAGTTGATGAGATTCAGCCCTTTAAGGTCAATAAGAGAATATTCTCTGATTTGACAAATAAGGATGGTAACAGGGAGGTGCCAGCTCTAGTTTATCCTCTGGCATTACAGAACTTCATAAATCAACCACAGGAACCTCAACAACCTCAACAACCTCATCAAACTGAACAATCTCCAATAAACACTGAACCACTAAACTCTGAACAAATAAACTCTGATCCTCTAAACTCTGCACCACTAAACTCTGTCCCACAACCACCAACATCTCAGCCTTCTACTCAACCTCAACCATCCAAGTCCAAATCCAAACGTAAGGGGAGAACTAAGCATGTAGCTCATAACTCAAGGCACAGACTTGCTAGAGCCACACTGGCTAGAAAAGAGAAAAAGGAAAGAGCAAATAGATCACCATCACCATCTCTTGTTGATGAAGAATCTTCTTTTTCTTCTTATTGAGATACCTGCTGTTGAGATACCTGTTGAGGTAAATACTACTACAGAATGTGAGAAATCACCTGTTAATATGCCCATGGATGACAACAGAGATGGCTTTACTATGGATGATTTTGCTAAAACTGCCATGCCATTCTCTGATCCTATGATTCCTCCTACTTCTACTCTTCCAGTTCATTCTGAAGAAACTGGTGCAGTTGCTCAGCCTACTGTACTTCTTGAAGAAACAGTAGCTTCTCATACTGAAGTATTTTCAGATGCTCACCAGGGTTCTGATCATGATGAAGAAGTTGAAAAGGCAACAAAGAATTTAAACTCTGAAATTATGCCTGCAGTTGTTTCTCTCCCAGAGAATGTTGATAAGACTGTTGAAGATGTTGCAAAGAATGCAGAAGTTGCAGAGATTGTTGCAGAGAATACAGCTGAAGCTGTTGTAGAAACTGAGCACACTGTTGCTGAGAATGTTAAATTTGCAGAGAATGTTGAACATGTTAGTGTTGAAGCTGAAGGTGAAGAAAGTTCACATTCTGATTCTTTTGCCAGTGCACCTGTCCAGACTGAAGGAAAGCATGTAACTTTTGCTCAACCTTCCAAACAACATGAGATTGAAGTAGAGTATCTTGCTAAGTTTTCTGCAAATTGGTATAAGGAAGACTGTATTTTTCCTAGAGGGAGAGCAGCACATTTTGTGAAACAAACTGCCACTGAAATTTCAAATCCAGATATTCTATCCTGTTTGAAGGCCACAGTGGTGCAAGTCAAAACACTGGATGGCAGACTTGATGATTGTCAAAAGTCCATTACTGGTCTCAAAGATGATATTAAGGATAAGGATATGACTCTGGAGTTTGACACCAAACTCAAGATTACGAAATTCTCCAAGGCTCAAGACTCTATGTCTGACAGACTGACCAAAATTAAAGAAAAACAGAACAGTTTGTCTGATAAGGTTGATGCTATTGCTTCTTCCTTGGAGCTGATTACATCTATTCTCATGCCTGATGATGTCAAAAAGGGGGAGAGATATGCTAAGACTAAATGCAGGCAATCTCAAAACTCTGACTCAGAAGGATGATGCAGGAGATGGAGGAGCAAAAGATCAAAGAAATCTAAGGTCAAGGGCAACTGAGAAGAGTTTACTTTCTGGAAAAACTTCTAAGTCTAAGTCTGGTGGGGTAAATACTGATACTCAGGGTACATCTAAAACCCAGAGTTTGCTATTCATTGATAATCCACAGACTGATGAAGAGTTAACTACCAAAGTATTTCTAGAGGAGAATGAAGAAGGAGTTACTCTTGCAGACATTCAAGCTGAAGAGAAGAGTTTACAAGCTGAACATCAGAAAGCTTTGAAGTTTGGTAAGAGTAAGCAAAATGTGAAAGCTTCTAGGCATGTTCTTAAAGGCATTGAAATCAAAGAAAATGTTGTAGCTGATCAAAGGATGCAATTATTCAAAAAGCCAACAGAAGTAGAAGCTAAGCAAAAGCTTAAAGGCATTGCTAAAGAGGAGAGCATGTCAAAGAAATCAAACACAACTCCTGTTGCTAAAAGAGTTGTGCAGAACTCTCTATCTTCTTCTGGATTACAATCAATTTTTGGGAAGACATCAGTATTTGAACCAACCCCAGAAACTAGAGGTCCTATGGATTTTTCAGATCAAAAAGGTTTAGCTGGAAAGATCGGAAGTAATAAAGCTGGTCTGGGTTCAAGAAGAGATTCAAGACAACATGTTGGTCCTAGAGATCCTTCCTCACTGGCTGTTCCAGGTCGTGGTGTAACTCAAGAAAGCTTAGACAGACTGGAATCAGTACAGTTGGTTCATCAAAAGAGTTTGGAAAAGGATTTTCTCTTATACTTCATGTCTGATGGAACAGTATATAAGATTGGTGAATTTGATCTTGATCTGAAACACTGGGAAGAACTAGAATATGTTTTATATCTGTTCAAGGTGAGAAATAGAAGAACTGAGTCAGTTGCGAATGTGCTTAAAAGAAAAATGCTTCAAAATTTGGCAACTAGAGGTATGAAGTACAACAGCAGATATGTCCCTAAGTACAGAGATTGGAATGGAAATCTTATTGAGATGAAAAAGGGTACTACAAAGCTGAAGACTGATCTGGGGATTACAGTTCTTGATTTCAACTCACAATCAGAGGAAGTGAAATTCATCAGACTGGGTAATCAGATGAGGAGAAACAAAATCTATGATCTAAGATCTGCTATTTATCAGATTGATGAGAATGATCCTGAGCTAAGAGAAATCAAAGAGATAATGTAGAGAGAGCTTGAGAATGCTGAAAGAAGATTGCTGATAGACTACCTCAGAGCTACACCAGATCTTGAGGCAATTTTATGAATGATGCTCTGTAAGAATTTCTTGTTTTTCTGTTGATTTTGTTTAAGTAAATAGTTTAAACTCTGATCATTTATTAAACACTGCATTTGTCTATTTTGTTTTGACATCATCAATTATCATTAACTTGTGCATTTTTTATAATGAACAAGTTGGGGGAGATTGTTAGATATAATTGATGTAAATATTAATCAGTGTTTAAGTGATACAGTGATAAATCAGAGTTTAAGCTGGAAGCAGTCAGAGTTTGAGTAAACGCTGATGGATGGAAGCGCAAACGCTGATTGATGGAAGCAACAGAGTTTGTTAAACTCTGTTTAGCAGAAGCATCTACAAGTCAACAATGATTGAAGATAAACATGGAAGCAATATCTTTGAAGATCAGATAGCTATCAAAGAGATTGAGTTGACTTAAAAGATGTGTAGCAATCGTAATTGATATCAAATATATAGCTTAATTATAGGAGTATCAATTACTGATTGAATAGAAGCTGTATGTTTTATAAATACAGTTAGGTTAACCCTAGAAGGGTATCGAACATTGAAATATTCATTCATTGTAACCTAAGCAGCTCTCTGTGATATTTTACATCACTGAGAGAGGAATTATTAATTCCAAACAGTTTTTAAGTACTAAAACGTGTGTTCTTGTTATTTTCTCATACAGTACTTGATTATATTTTGTGTATTCGACCTAACACTATCACCCATAAATCCCAACAAATACTCTTATAGATTTAAAGATTCAAGGTTCGAATCCCGTCAATAACATGGTATTGTTAAACATTTATATCATCCTATAAACTACTCCTAAAAGTTCAAGGTTCGATTCCCCTCAACAACATATTATCATAAAAAATTTATATTATCTATTTTCACCATATCATTATTAAACATTTATATTATATTATATTTTTTTTGTTTGAATCAATATTATATTATAAATTATTCCAAGAATTTCAAGTTTCAATTCCCGTTAACAACATGTTAAATTTAAGAAATTATTTATCTATTTTCAAAATACAAGCAAATAACTTTAGAATACTATCAAATACGTATTACTATATTTTATTATCTTCTATAATTTATTTTTTTTACTAATTTAAAAGCAAATATTGAAATTATAAGATAAAAATATTTAAAATCTTCCGTGCATCGCACAGGTTGTAAGCTAGAATTTAAATTAAGCGTAAAATAGATCTTATCCATAATTTTGGTCACTGTATTGCCAAAATAATTTTAACCGCTAAATCTAATATTTAGAAAAATAGACGATAAAGATTATGTCATATTAAAAAGAAAATTATATTCTAAAAAGAATATAATTAAAAAAGGTTATGTTAGAATTAAATTTTAAAAAGAAAATTACAATATGAAAAAGGATGTAATCAAAAAGCATACAATCGAATTTTATTTATTTATTTTAATAATATTAAAAAAAGTCCATATTTACTATTTAAGTTCTATCTCGAGATCTAAAAATCAAATTTGGATGATTTTACAGTCTACACAGAACTCATAAAATTATCTTTAATTTAGTGATGATTTAACAATTATTATTGGAATGGAAACAATAAAAATCATAAAAGAAAATGTAATTATGAATTTTTACATTATTTTTGTTCAGTGTAAAAGACTTAAATTGATAATCCTATTCATTGTAGAAAATTTAATTATATATTATTTAAATAATTGACATACATTTTTTCGTATTTGAATATAAATATACTTTTTAGTTTACATTTTAAAATATAAAATATTTTTTTTTGCTAGATCCAACTTTTTTCATCTATTTATTTAAAGATCTAACAGTTTTTATTTATTTTATCGCACTGAAGACCAGACTACCGACTTCCAAAATTTTGGAGAAAATCACTCTTATACTTATTATTAAAAATTGTATTTGGTTCTTAGTAGAACTATCTTCAAGTGATAAAAAAGCTATTTCGATAATTAAAATGAAATATAAGTAAATTTCATAAATCGAATAGAATTTTTAACTTAAATAATCATCAATTTCTTCTCTATTTTGTTTCTGCATAGTTTTAATTGAAAATTAATGTTAAATCATCGCTAAATTAAAGATTATTTTGTTAATTTCATGCAGATCGTAAAATCGTCCAAATCATATTTTTTAAGAATTAAAGATAGAGCATAAATATTAAATTGAACGTTTAAAATCTTATATTTATTAATTTCTTAACAACAATTTGATATGTAAATTAATGAAATTTAAATTTTAAAAAATTAAAAATAATTATAGATATTATAAAAGATTATAAGCTTGTTTCTATAAATAAAATAAGCAGCTTAATTATGTCCAGGGAATGCTATATGCAATATTTATTCTGTTATTAATCTCGTTATAAGGTTTTTTAAATTTTGGAATTTTATAAATGAGCTTTTAAATTTTTAATAAAAATAAGAAAAATAAATTTCTATTATCTTTGTAAAACAAATAAAAGATTATACAATATCTCATCTTTATTAGAGGTTTGTTTGAAAAATCAAGTTTTGGTCGGAAGAGCATCTCCAACGGTATTGGCTAAGTTGATTGGTTAAATTTCAGAAAAGTAATAATTGGCCAAAATTTATTCAAATTGTAGGGTGTTTTGCTCCAATGGGAATTGCCTATAATGGTTCATTATATTTTAAAATATAATGAACCATTATAGGCAATTCCCATTGGAGCAAAACACCCTATCGTTGATCCTATCGTTGATATTTAATGTCTGTAGGTTCCTATCGTTGGTCCTCTAGTGTTAAAAAGACAGAGAGATGATTTATGATGAAAATGATGTCAAAAGATACTTTCTTATATCACTAAGAAATTTTCAGTCTTCCTGTTTGTTTTTGCCTCTCTTTTATCCTATAGGAGTTAAAAACACTTCAAAAAAATGTTTTATGCTATAAGAGGTAAAAAAATTCACTCCTAAAGTATGTTGGATTATCTCTAATAAAGTCACAGTTTCATCTCTCACATGCATTTTCTAATTTTGTAAAAATTACTATTGGCATGGTACTAATATCTTTGATATCTTTGTAAAAAAAAAAATATATATCCTTGATATCAGGAAAAAAATCTATTATATATATAATACCCCAACTTAAATTAGTGAGACATTTTAATCAACTAAATGTGATAGGTGGGAATCGAACTCCAGTCTTGACATTGATTTGCACACCATCTTACCACTACACCACTCAATCATATGTTTTATGAATCATACACATACTATGTGTTAGTGTATGTTCGTGAATTAAGAATATTTAGTATTATGACTATTAAATTTTCTAAATCATTTTTTTCGTGTTACATTTACAAATTTGTATCATATTATTTTATAGTATAAAATAGTGATTTATAATATGTAATTAACTTATACATTTTCAAATCATTCAGTTCAATAAAATAATATTAACAGTAAGTATTTACAATATTAATAGATAAATATAAGATATCTATTAGATATTTAAATTTTTTCGTTACATTTAAATGCATATTATTTCAAAAATGGTTAAATAAAGCGTAACAATTAGAACATTTAAATGCAAGTCATTGAACCAATGTAGTTCGACATATTTCAGATTCAAAATCGGAGCATGACTTGATGTTTTACAAGTACTCAAAATTTCATCATTTTATACATATAATATTAGCCTTGTCTGGAGGGAATTGCATCGTCATTTGCAAAATTTAGTATGTTTGTTCGTTCGTGGGATAGACGAGATTGTCATCCAACTACGATAGGGTTTGTAACATTCCACATCGATACGAATTAGTGTATTTGACGCCTCTATAAGAGCAAGTTAATATAATGCATATCAAAATTACAATCTTAGTATGTGGTGAGTTTTTAGGTCAAGAACTTGACATGATTTTAAGAAATACTTCGAATTGACCATGATTATTACAATTAAACTTCATCAACTCATTTATCACATTTCATAATTTTATAAAAAGTTTGAATTAATATCACAGTTTAAAATATTAGCTTATATCAATTTTAATAATAGTTATTTTTTTATAAAAAAGATCATTTATTGTCTTGATTTAATATTTAATGCCAATTTAGAACAAAAATTAAACTATTTGTTATTAATTAAAAAGTTTTTCCACCTATCAATGCAATTTTACAATCGCATATATATCCATTGATTTCAAATATCACCTATATTAAAATAATCAAAATAATGCTCATATACGAAAATTTTAGTTAAAAATTTATACTCACAGTTATATATAGGTTATAGATTACATACAATGAATTAATATATGAAACTCGATCATAATCAAAATAATGCTCGAACGACATTAGTACAAATATTTAAGTCTGATACTAGAAAATAGCTCGTCACTCGCATAGGTTTTAAAATATATAAAATTTCATTTTAAGAAAAAATATGAATTCTCCACTTACCGCGAGATTTCCGTATCCCATATGGGACGGGGATTAGTTAGCAAAATAATTTTATTTCTGGATCGGGACAGATTCAGGATGGGGGGAAAGATATCACTCCACACGATGTAGTGACCCAATTGTACTCATTCAATACATGCAGATTACATGTCACAAACAAAAAAATTTATCATTCGCTTTATGAGCTAAATTACCAACGTAGCGCAAATTAGTAATGTCTTACGTATAAATCAAAAACATTGATACTTAGTCAACTTATATTTGATATATCTAAAACATTATACATATGCTCAATAAACAAATAATTAAGAATGTTATTGTTACGTGTTAAACAAAAAATATCTAGAAATTAACCATGATAAAAACAAAGTATGAAAAGATACAAATAAACGTAAGTAATTGAGGACATCGAGTTTTTCTAGTGGGGGTGGTTTGTTAGACCCTTGACACGGTGGGTAAACAAGGGCGACCAAGAGTGCCGGCTTGGGCGTCCGAAACGTAGGCTGCCTTGACCCAAGACGTTGGTTTGATCATGCGGGGCTAAAGACTAAGTTTGCGGGAGCGAAAGACTAAGGCGGGGGCACGTATGTGGTTTGTTGCTGGCTGGAAACCAAGTTCTAGTGGGAAACGGTGAGCTGAGGCATATTCCTAGTCTGAGTAGAAGTGGGCTTGGTGCTGGGCGCTGGTGTGTGCGTGGGAGTCCTAGCATGCGCGGGATTCCTAGCATGCGCAGGAGTCCTAGCGTGCGCGGGAGTCCTATGCCTCTTAGGAGTTGGCATCAGGCGCGCGCGCGTCCTAGTTCTAGTAGGAGTTGGGCATTAGGTGCGGGTGTCCTACTCCTCGTAGTAGTTGTGTGCGGGCTAGCATCATCAGTTGGCTCCAGTTGGCTGATTCCTAGTTAGAGTCGCTGAAGGACTTCTAACAAGACCAGGAATAGGATACAATGTGTTTGGCTTATTATGCTAGTATTATTAGAAGAAGGTTATTTCTAGATAGAGATGATGGGTGCAAGAGTTCGGTTGTGAATGGTAAGAATGAACGAAGAGAACCAAAAAAAAAAATGTTTGCATCTACAGTTTCTGGATTTCTGTTGATGATTGGTGGTAATTGCTAGGGGTGTACACGGGTTGATAAAACCGATCAAGCCGATCCAAATCGACACTATTTCACCCGATCCAAACCGATTTTTTTTAAACCGATATATAATTGGATTGAAAAAACGTTAAACCGATTTAAATGGATTGGGTACGGGTTTTAATTTTTTTTAACCGAACCAACCCAACCCGATTAAAAAATAAATTAATTTAATAAAATATTTTTTATATCCATGATCCATTATTACATTGACCCATTTACATTTATATCAAAATTGAAAGCATAATGCCTACTGCAGTACCGCATAGCACTAGTGCTAACAGGTCTTTGTACCAGTCATGTATATTCATATATTTTGTCATGCAAACCATTAAAATACATGAATGTTAGAGAGAAAGTAGCAATATTTTATTTGTTATAGAAACTATGAGATGCAAGTCGTATGTTAAATTTTTATCGCAATCATGTTATGTTGAAATGTATTAAACATATGGTGAAACCTTTCATTATTTCAACAACCACAAAAATGATAACAATTTTTTAATATTTATTCATAACCCATCTAAACCGATCCAAACCGATCCAAACCGATTGGATTGGATTGGGTTGGATTACGAATTTAACTTTAATGGATTTGGTTGAAAATTTTTCAAACCGATTAAATTGGATTGGGTCAAAAAATTCTCACAACCCGCCCAACCCGAATTGTGTACACCCTTAGTAATTGCTAAATGAGCAGAAGAGGTCCAGGTTCTGAAGGAAAGTTGTCCTAGTTGAGTGCCACACTTCTTCATGTTCCAACATGAATATAATTTTTTTTCCGAGTTTTAGGATAGTTGATGGAATTGGTGATGGCTTCGAATGTAATGACAACATGTTAAAAATGCATTCTATTGCCACATTTCCTTGTAGACGGGATCCATTACATATATCACTTCTCTTATTACTTGAGTAATGAGCTCAGATTCTTATGAATTTGTACACAAAACTATGGTCTAATAGCGATTTTATCAGGAGACTACAATTGTGCCAAGTAGATTCTGGTTATCCAAGTAGATTCTGTTCATTGCTGTGGGCTGTGGCACTTCTATTGAAGATCATTGCACTTCTTTTTTATGCACTTGCTTTTCCAGCTGTAATATGACGATGGCCTGTCCTGGTCCCCCTTTTTGGTGTAAAAACAATAAGAATTTGATGACATTGCATTTGTTGGGTAAACATCAGGATGGGCCGGAAACTATTAGCATGTTTCACACGGTAGCTAGACTTTAAATCCGTGGGCCAAATCAAGCATTTCTGTGTTGAGACTTGAGAAGAATCAACAAATCAAACATAATATGGTAAAGGCATAATCTTATCAACATAATATGGTAGAACCTCGATAAAGGCATAATCTTGTCAACATAATATGGTAAAACCTCGATAAAGGCATAATCTTGTCAAACAAATAGTTTTTTAACATGAACAATGTATTTTTTACCTTGATAAATGAACAAAAATTTTCGGTCCTAAGAATATTCATTTATGGATGTACTCCCTCCGTCCATTGGAGTTCTTATCGTTTGCTTTTTGCACGGAGACCAAGATAGTGGGTGTAATATTGTTAAAATAAATGAAGTAGTGGGTGTAATAGTGATTTTGTTGTTAAAATATGTGAAGTAGTGGGTGTAATAGTGTAATAGTGTAAAGTGTTGAAAAAGTGGAGTGAAGTAGTGGATGTAATAATGTATTTTATTGTTAAAAGTTACTATTTTTAGTAATGTAAAGAAATGGAATGGACGGCCCAAAATAGAAAGTGTAAAGAAATGAAAAGGACGGAGGGAGTAATAGTAATGACTTAAATGTATTGTTCTTTTGAAGTTTTTTTGCTTCTTTGAGCCTTGCACATTAGGATCAAACATTGAAATTTTATCAAATTATACTCCCTCCGTCTCATAATAAGTTGCTCGTTTGAAATGTCGGGACTGTTCATAACAAGAGACAAATTACTAATTTACGTCTAATCTATAAGACCAAATATAGTCATGAGTGATCTTGTTAGATTCGTATTTATGAGTAATTTAATACAGTGAAGTTTTTATATTTAATACTAATACGAAATTCAAAATATTAACGATAAAAAATATGCGTTGACAAACGTATCCAGTCAAAACAGACAATTTATTTAGAGACGAAGGGATTAATTGTTATTACCAGTCAAATGTATCAAGAGAAGAAAAAGGCAAGGACTGTACATTTGATTTAAACCAGACTTGTGATCGCAAAAGGTATGGCAGTATGAAGGTGTCAATAATAATAATATTGTCACCTCAGAAGGACCAGTCACTAATACAAATGAAGACAAAAAGTAACAACTAACATGATTGCTTGAATAATTATACGGAGTACTCCCTCCGTCAGTACGTCCTAGTGATTAGTATACATTGTGTTTAGACACAGAGACCAAGAAAATATGTAAAAAATGAGTAAAGTTAGATAAAAAATGGGTAAAATTGTGTGACCTATCAATTTTTAATAATAGATTTGAGATAGTGGAGGAAAGTTTTGGTTGTACTCCCTCCGTTCCTAAAAACCTTTCCTGTTTATTTTGGACACGTTTGTCAATACACACTTTTGATCGTTAATATCTTTAATTTCATATTAGTTTTTGATATAAAAACTTCACTGTATTAAAGTACTCATAAATACGAATCCAACAAGATCACTCATGACTATATTTGGTCTTATAAATTATGCGTAAATTAGTAATTTGTCTCATGTTATGAACAGTCCCGACATTCCGAATAGGAAAGGTTTTATGAAACAGAGGGAGTAATAATGTGCCTGTTTGGCAACTCACATATGTAACTTATATCGGTGATAAGCCCATATCAACTTATTTGTTGGTGTTTGGGTAATCTATCATATGAACTTATTGCTAACTTATATGGGATAAGTTGAATGTTAAGAAATCCTAACTTTCAACTTTCAACTTATTCTTATTTCTCGATATACGCAATATATAATATCTTTCAAATCTTCAAAATAATATATCTTTTGATTCGTTCATTAAAAAATTAATATGTATATATCAAATTTCTCTACTCATCGAGATCTATCCATTGATATCCACTTATATATATTAAAAAACAAAAAATTTGAAAATATTTTAAAAAATTAACTTATAAGTTCTGATTTACCAAACACTCTACTGACTTATAATTTCTGATTTACCAAACACTCTATTAACTTATAAGGTAATATTTACTTATCACTTATATATCACTTATCACATTTAAGTTAAAAGTAACTTATCTTAAGATTTCCCAAACGGGCTCAATGTTTTATATTATAGATTTGAGATAGTGGAGGAAAGTTAGTAGGTGTAATAATATTTTTTATTATTAAAACTTTACTATTTTTGGAATGTATAGAAATGATAGGACATCTCAAAATAGTAAATGTATAGAAATGAATGGGACGGAGGGAGTATATATTTTCAAATCTACTCAGATCCAAAGAATTTATTGTTAGGCTTATCAGGAAGTGACAAATTATCTACGTATTAGATAGTACTCCCTCTGTCCCAACCAATTGTTTACACTTTACTTTTTGGGACGTTCCAATCAATTCTTTACGTTTCCTAAAATACTAAGTTTTACACCCACTATTTTAATTATTTTAACAATACTTTACACTATTACACCCATTACTTCACTTATTTTAACAATAAAATCACTATTACATCCACTACTTCATTTATTTTAACAATAAAATCAATATTACACCCACTACTTCATTTATTTTAATCTTAATTCTTGATATCCGTGTTACAAACAAATGATAACAAATCGTTGGAACGAAGGGAGTAAATGTTGGTTAGAATTAATTAATTCGATAATGTGGTTCAACCATAAATTTAAGACTGTTCTCAGTGTGATGACAGCTGCCAGCCTGACACCATGGAGAACTGGTGCTATGTTTGAGAAACTCAAGTGGGAGGGACCTAAACCAATGCACTACTAGATACCCACTACATATACATCTTATGTAGATACGTGTAAAATTTCTAGATTGACGATTATAACATCAAACTTTTGGGATTGTTTGGGGAAACTTTTTTCCAAAATAAGTTAACTTATTTTAAGATAAAATTAAAGATTCCTAATTTTTTAACTTATTTTCTAACTTATTTTTGCAACTTATTGAATCTCAAACATACATTAAATACTTCTACAAAAAAAAACTATTAAAATATAAAATTTTTACCCGAAAATAAATTCATAAACCCTAGAAAAAAGGTGAACCAAACGGGGCATTTATCTTATAGATACATGTAAAACTTCTAGGGTGATGACTATTGCAGCATATTTTTACATATTTAACTGAAAAGGGTAAATGGAGCAAAGAAAGGGTTTCATCGTTCCGCAAAAAATATGTTACAATAAACATCTGTAAGGACGTGATCCGATCCTATGTATGTATATCAGATTATGAGTATGTAGTAACTCCCAATCTTTTTGTTTCCATTGCTTAGCTATCACTCAGTGACAACTATTAAAAAAGACAAACAGGAGGCTAAGATTGTTAAGTAATTGACTTCTCAGCAGAAACCAAGGAAAATGTGGGCTGAAAGGTGACAAATATGTAAACCAGAACCCACCATCATCCTACTTATATAAAAAGTTTACAGTTTCTTGTCTACATATATACACTACTGAGGACATCTTGGGGACAAAGAAGCACTGTGAACAAAAACCATCTTGTCAAGTTCAAACTTTAAACTCATCCCAAGAGGGGAAAAGATTCAAGTTTCAGTTTTGTTGATTAAATTGGAAAGTATGGAGAAGGGTGTTGTTTGTGTAACAGGTGGAACAGGATATGTAGCTTCATGGCTGATAATGAGACTTCTTCAACATGGCTTTGCTGTCAACACCACTGTTAGATCTCACCCTGGTATGTAAATGTTCATTCATTGTTTCAAAATTTAAAAGGTTCAGATAGTGATCCTTCGAGTGTAGACTAATTTTTTAAAATTATTTATTAGTACAAATTTTGTACAGTGATATGTTAGGGGTATTTTATTTTGTTGAACTAATCAAACAGTAACCAAAATAGTTATTAGGAGAAGATTTTGAATATCTTTAGGCATTATAGTTCCTTCATTTGGAAATTGTAACTGTAGAGTAGACTTGCACTGTATCTTATCCGAAAATCCCAAATATAAGCACCCATTTCCGTAGCTAACCCATGACAACAAAATCAATTCTCATAAAAAACATATGTTGTAGACTTAATCAACTTTGGATTTTCATTATTATGAAATGTGTTATTATGGAGTTCTACGACAAAATCGGGATGTTATGGTTCTTGCTGAGAAAGGTTTATTGTATTTGATGAGGTTTTTGTTTTCTTAATATTTGATTTATTCACTACTGCCATTTGTGTTTGAATAGAGCTGTCAAGACTATTTTTAATCTTGTTTTCAAGGTATGGGTTAGTGCTTTCAAAAATTCTAGTTCACTTGAATTATCTTATATTGTTATCTATTTCCATCCTCTGGTATTTCAAAGTTTCAAACATAGCCTAAATTTTGTTTTGATCACTTTTAGACCAGAAGAAGGATGTCAGTTACCTCACAAACTTACCAGGAGCATCGGAGAGGCTTCGGATATTCAATGCAGATCTTGACAGACCAGAAAGTTTCAATGATTCAATCCAAGGATGTGTTGGGGTATTCCATGTTGCTCACACTATAGATTTTGAGGGGAAAGAGGATGAAGAAACAAACACGAAAAGATCAATCAATGCGACCATAAGCATTTTAAAGGCATGCCTTAATTCAAAAACAGTGAAGAGAGTTGTGTACACTTCAAGTGGATCCACTGCTATGTTTAGTGGAAAAGATTTAAGTGTACTGGATGAGACAACATGGACCGATATAGATTTTCTTAGGTCCCTAAAGACTTTAGGAGAATCGTACTATATTTCTAAGACATCAACTGAAAGAGCAGCGTTACAATTTGCAGAAACGCATGGACTGGAGCTTGTCACTGTAATTCCTACTTTTATTCATGGTCCTTTTATTACTCCTCATTGTCCTGGCTCAGTGCGCACATCAATGTCAATGATATTTGGTATGTGCTCTGCTATCTGATCTTTTGAATTCATTGGATGCTAAGTCCTCTTTCCAACTAAATATAACATTGAAATGGATAAATTTAAATTGCTTTTATATAAATATATGGACAGCTAGTGTCGCTGTGCTTTTTATTTTCATATGAATTTGCTGTATGTGCTGCAAGATAATGTGCTTCGTATGGATTTCCTATATGTGCTACAAGATAAAGTCCATAATACTCCATCTAACACTTCATATGCAATACCATAATAACATTCTAGTGATAAAAGTGACTACTGTAGTTTTTTCTTTGACAGGCGGCTGTTTTTGCTAAACCTTATTAGTCATGCTAAAACATGGGTAAATTTTGTTTAATGTTTTCAATTTGAGCAGGTGATAAGAACATTTTTGAATTTTCTGCTTGTACTTCCTTCGTGCACATTGATGATGTCGCTACTGCACATATCCACCTTTTTGAATATCCGAAAGCGAAAGGAAGATACATTTGCTCAGCGGTTGATATAACACTTGAGGAGTTCCCCAGATTTCTTTCACAACGATATCCAGAATATAATGTGACATCAAACAGGTAAACTCTTACTTTTCTTTGTAAACTACATCGAAGCTAATGGTCAAAAATATTCAACTAAGACTGTCATATTTATATATTTGCAGTTTCCTAAAGAATGTCAGAGATTCCAAGATATTCAGACTTTCCTCAAAGAAGCTCTTAGACACTGGATTCAGATATAAATATGGACTCGAGCAAATGTATGATGATGCAATTGAATGCTGCAAACAGAAGGGTCTTCTTTAATTCTATATCTGGCGAAGTTCTTACATATTGAGTACCATCATAATTTAAACCAAGTGTTTATTTCCCCATATATTCTTCTTCTCTTTTAACAATTTAATTTTCAAAATGTTCTTAAGTTTCGGTTTAAAATTTACATACCGTTTTTTATGTTTTTGGATGTCAACAGTCGAAGGACTGGATGAATTTCCTTGCTAGATTGGATTTGGACTTGTTGGACAATTTGTTATCTGGTCATCAATCTAAATATATGTTATTCGATCCTTTTATTTTTTTTGGTTTTGCAAACGCCTAGTGTTCACCGAAAACAAGCTTACATGTTTTCAGAGCAGGGTAATGTTTTGTTCAATGTGTTCATCTGTAAGACTGTCCTGCATATTTTCAGAACAGGGTCAAATGCGTATATACATTTTTTGCTAGTTATTACAGTTCTTTTTTTGTTTAGTAATACATATTGTAGTTATTACTTGAAAAACAAGGTTTGTTGTTACTTAAAACAAGGTAATATTCTTGATCCATTGCACTACTACTCTTCATTTACATATTGCCTGTGTCTTTCTTTTGATTTGTTTTCGGCAATTTTGCATGAACTTGGTTCAGGTAGAAAATAATATTATGTCCTTCGTAGTTGGAAAAAAAAATAATTTTGAAGTATAAAACAACTTTATAGGTATGTTCTGCTTATAAGAGGGGACGCAAATGACAGTTTTTGTAGTTATATTACAAGGTGAGTTGACAGTTTTTGTGCTAGTTGAAGTAACAATGATACTATCCACTTCAACTTTTATACGTTTTAAAGAATGAACAGTAAGAAACATAATTCAGGAAGGCATGAATCTGTTCCCGTTAATCCGTTATCAACAACATTATTATCCTTAAACCAAGGTCGTAAACGCATTCGTTTTTCCTCAAGGCCTTAAGTAGGATAGGTCCACAATTTTTGTTTTTCGTCGGAATTTCTTCGAAATTCATCGGAATCCTTCGAAACTCTCTCTTGACCTACGGCTCCAATCTCCAACAGATCGGAAAAACGATAGTGAATTGCGTCATTGAGGAAGTTGTAGTGGTCGTGGCATAGCACTATCGCCGGAAGATCGTCGAGTGTCGAGTGATGTGTGTATAATTATAAATGAGAGAGATTTATGTGTGTATAAATGAGAGAGAGAGATTGGGGCTATTGGAGCACAGTTTCTAAATGCAGGTTATTTTTACTGAATGCAAGTCATTGAGATAACAAAAATGACCCTCCTCATTTTTTGTGTAAACTGTATATAGTCGATCACTTTCTAGGTTTTTGTGCAGTACTGTCCATGCATCATGCATGACATTTTAATACATGCGTGTTCTTTATTTTTTATACATTTGTGTAAACTGTATATACTCAATCACTTTTCTAGGTTTTTGTGCAGTATTGTCTATGCATCATGCATGGCATTTTAATACATGTGTGTTCTTTATTTTTTATACATTTAATTTGATACATTAATGTTCTTTTATTTTTGATACATTTAACTTGATCTTTTCTAAATACGAAATATATATATATATATATATATATATATATATATATATAGGTAGCTACTCTAGTGAGAACCTCTTATAATGAGAACTTAGTCCCCAAACCAAATCACAAAAATCCAGCAGAATCACCAAATCAAAAAAAAATTATTATTTTCATTGCCATAACAATGATGGCGTCAGCATGACGTCGAGCGTGATGACGTGGCAGTGGGGCCCAAAAAGTTTTTTTGGGTGGGGGAAAAAAATTGGCGGGAAATTTTGCCAAATCACCATTTTTTGACGGGAAAATCTGCCAAATCACCATTTTTTGGCGGGAAATTTTTAAAATTCAAATTTTGTTTTTAAAAAAAAATCCGGCGACCTGATTTTTAAAAAATCGGGGGCCACCCCGATTTTTTAAAAATCAGGATAAGTTAGGGTTTAGGGTCTAGTGTTTAGGATTGTAAACAACCCTAAATCCTAAGTCCATATACGGTTTATTCGTCATTCTGAATATTTCCAAACCCAAAATTGAACTATTGAATCCTAAAAGTTAACTGTCGTGTTTAGGGAAAACGCTAGTCTTAGTGATTTACGGATCACCAATTTTTTGGCGGGAAAACCTGGCAAAGCACCATTTTTTTGGCGTGAAAAAGCGTGCCCAAAAAATTCTTATTTTTTTTGCGGGATTTTTTTTTTTGCGGGAATTCTTATTTCATGATTTCATTATTCCAGCAACATCCGAAATTTGTTATCACCAAATTCCTCCTTTAACAATTAGCGCTAGAAGAAGGGGATATATTTTTTGATTGTGGAGGACAATCAATTCATACGCATGGGGGGTTATTATGGATGTGAAACTGCTTTAATGGAGGAGCTAAATGATGAAGACGGTGGCTCTATTCTGAATTAAGATAAGTTTTTTTTTTATGATTCTGTCCATACAAATCTGTTATCTTATAAAATTCGTAGTAAATTCAATATATGTCGGATTTTGATGATTTTTAATGATTCGGAAAGATTTTTAAATTTCCTATAACTTTCATTCTTTGAGTTTTCTCAGATTACATCTCGATCTATTCTCTAAATCACAAAAACCAATCAGATCACGTTTTTCAGCATCTAGAAGTAAATCAGCAGACGTTTTATTTGATTCCCGGTTCGTTATATGTCCGTTTTTGATGAACCATATCTCGTCAGAAAGATCTTTTCGTTCTCTACAACTTTCGTGTTTTGTATTTTCCAAGAAAATATTGTTTAGAAGGTCAAAAAGGTTAAAAATAGATATGGTCTGAATTTGAATCGTGGAGATATTCAAGATTTTTTTTTTGCTAAAAGAGATATTCAAGATTTAAGATGCAATATTCGTGGTACATGAAGAACAAATAGAAGCTTTGGATTCTGAATTAAAGGGAGGCAAAAATTGAGTTTTTGTTGAAAACTATAAAAGAAGACCCTTTGGGTATTATTTCGGAAGGCCCTCCTTTGCGGTGCGTATTGCTTGGATTATTTTTGGAAGGCTCTTATTTGAAGAATCTATTATTTTGGAAGACCCTCCTTTGTAGAGGTAATATTTGGGAAGATCTTCTTTTGATGAGGGTAATATTTTGGAAGGCGCTCTTTTTTGGAGTAAGTAATATTTGGGAAGACCCTCTTTTCATGAGGGTAATATTTTTGAAGATGATCTCCTTTAAGGAGAGTTTTATTAAAAACCCCTGAAAAACCGTATTTTCGGGGGCATGTCCGTACTTCCGGCACCTCATCAAGGTTTGATCTTCGAAAAATTGAAATCCTGTGAGGAGGACATTTCTGGAATGGGGAACGACCTCCCGTGAGGAGGGTATCCCGAATTATTAAATCCTTGAAAAACCGTACTTTTGGGGGGGATGTCCGTACTTCCGGCACCTCATCGAGGTTCGATCTTCAGAAAATTGACCTCCTGAGAGGAGGATATTTCTAAAATGGGGAATGACCTCCCGTGAGGAGGGTATTCCGAATTATTAAATCCTTGAAAAATCGTAGTTCCGGGGGGGGGATGTCCGTACTTCCGGTGCCTCTCAAGGTTCAATCTTTGGAAAATTGACCTTCTGTGAGGAGGATATTTCTGGAACGGGGAACGACCTCATGTGAGAAGGGTATCCTGAATTATTAAATCCCTGAAAAACCGTACTTCCGGGGGGGATGTCCGTACTTTTGGCGCCTCATCAAGGTTCGATCTTCGGAAAATTGACCTCCTGAGAGGAGGATATTTCTAAAATGGGGAACGACCTCCCGTGAGGAGGATATCTCGAATTATTAAATCCTTGAAAAACCGTACTTCCGGGGGGGGGGGATGTCCGTATGTCTAGCGC
This sequence comes from Kitagawia praeruptora, assembly GCA_037693485.1. Classification (NCBI taxonomy): domain Eukaryota; kingdom Viridiplantae; phylum Streptophyta; class Magnoliopsida; order Apiales; family Apiaceae; genus Kitagawia; species Kitagawia praeruptora. The sequence goes on along the minus strand of CM075348.1, from coordinate 115,031,621 downwards.
CTTAGCAAGGTTCGATCTTCAGAAAATTGACCTCCTGAGAGGAGGATATTTCTGAAATGGGGAACGACCTCCCGTGAGGAGGGTTGGGTTTGTGGAGTCTATCAGGTTTCAGAATTGGATTCTGATTTGAGTTGGAAATTCCATAATTGGGTTCTAATTAGAATTAGGAATTTCAGAATTAAACTCTGTTTTGTTTAGGCCCAGTTTCTTCTCTTATAAATACTCATGTAATTGTAACACAACACAACACAACACAATTATGAGAGATCAATACAAAATTAGTGCGGCTTGTGAAGTAGGAATTTCCGAACCACGTAAATCTGTGTCTTGTTTGATTGTCGTTTATTTTCTTATTCTTGTTTATTCTCTTTGGGTTTTGCTTTCGTTATTGTATACTCAATAATGAGGGGATCCCGAATTATCAAAATCCTTGAAAAACCGTACTTCCGGCGCCTCATCAAGGTAATCTTTAGGAATATGACCTCCTTGAAGGAGGGTATTTCCTGCAGTGTTTGTTTTTCAGGATATTGCTCGGAATGCTTTGACTGACTCTTCCGGATAATGCTTGAATGACTCAACAACTGGTATCAAGAGCCTAGGTTTTCAGGCAAGTAGGAGCGATGGCAGAAGAAGGGAAAGTAATGATCAACAAATTTGATGGCAGAGATTTTGGGTTTTGGAAGATGCATATTGAAGATTATTTGTATCAGAAAAAATTACACGAACTGCTGAAGGAGAAAAGACCAGATTCAATAGATGAGAAAGAATGGAAGCTATTGGATAGGCAGGCTCTGGGTGTTGTCAGATTGACTTTAGCGAAGAACGTTGCTTACAATATCGTCAAGGAAACGATGACTTATGAATTGATCAAGGCGTTATCAAATATGTATGAGAAGCCGTCTGCTTCAAATAAGGTATATTTGTGTCGTTGGTTGTTTGCCACGAGATTGAGTGAAGGTGATTGTGTTGCTGATCATGTTAATGAATTTATCTCTATCCTATCAAGATTGACATCAATGGATATTAAATTCGATGATGAAGTACAAGCCTTGTTGTTGGTATCCTCGTTACCTGACAGTTGGTTAGGATTTGTCACTGCTATTTGTAATTCATCTGGGAGCGTTAAGATGACTTTTAATGGAGTTTGAGATGCGATTCTTGGAGAAGATATTCGTAGGAGAAACTCAGGAGAGTCGTCAGGTTCCTTGTTGAATACTGAGAGTAGAGGACAATCCAAAGATCGCAAGGAGATTGTTTGTTGGAATTATCAAAAAAGTGTCATTTCAGAAATCGGTGTACGACTCCCGCAGCTCCTAAAGGAAAGAAGAAAGAGGAAAATTCAGCTAATGTAGTTGAAGAAGTGGTGGATGATGATGCTTCGATTTGTTGTGTTGAATGTTCAGTTGAATCATGGGTTATGGATTCTGGTGCATCTTTCCATGATACCCCTTGCAAGGATTTGATGTTGAATTTCAGACTTGGGAAATTTTGGTAAAGTCCGTCTTGCTAATGATGAGACTTTGGATATGCGGGCATGTGAGATATTAATCTCAAGACCTCTTTGGGGACTAGCTGGACGTTGAAAGATGTAAGGTACATTCCTGGACTGTAGAAGATGCTGATATCTGTGGGTCAGTTAGATAAGGAAGGGTATCGAGTTACTTTCGGAGACATACAGTGGAAGGTTATAAAGGGGAATCTAGTTGTTGCTCGTGGAGAAAAAAAGGGGGACGTTGTACATAGTTAAACAATCTAGCTATGAAGCAAATACAGTTGTTGATGAGATTGGGTCTTTAACTTTGTGGCACCAAAGACTTGGTCATATGAGTGAAAAGGGTATAAAGCTGTTAACTTCGAAGGGGAAGATTCCAGAGCTGAAGAATGGGGAAGTTGGGTTCTGTAAGCCATGTGTTCTTAGAAAGCAGAAACGAGTTACTTTTGCGAAATCAGGGAGGACACCCAAGGCTGAGAGGTTAGAGCTAGTTCGTACAGATGTATATGGTCCAACAACAGTTGTGCCATTGGAAGGATCTCGCTACTATGTCACTTTAATTGATGATTCCACTATAAAGGTATGGGTTTATTTCTTGAAGAATAATCAGATGTGTTTGCTACTTTCAAGAAATGGAAGACCGAAGTTGAAAATCAGACCGGTTTGAAGATTAAGAGTTTGATGTTATATAATGATGGTGAGTATAGTAGTGATGAGTTTAAAAGCTATTGCGCAGAATATGGGATTAGAATGATAAAAACTATTCCAGAGACACCACAGCAGAATGGTGTTGCAGAGCACATGAATAGAACCTTGAATGAGAGGGCCAAGAGTATGAGGTTGCATGCAAGGCTGCCAAAAACTTTTTGGGCAGATGCAGTTAGCACAACAGTGTATCTCATAAATAGAGGACCTTCAGTTCCTTTGGGGTTCAAGATTCCTGAAGAAGAGTGGCAGAAAAATGAGGTAAATCTTTCACACTTGCGAGTTTTTGGTTGTGTTTCTTTTGTGCGTGTTAAAGATTCTGACAGGGATAAGCTTGATCTGAAAGCAAAGAAGTGTGTCTTCATTGGTTATGGCTAAGATGATATGGGTTACCATTTCTGGGATGAACTAACGAAGAAGGTCGTTAGAAGTAGAGATGTTACTTTTAATGAGAATGTAGTGTATAAGGATAAACTTGCAGTCGATTCCGAGTTTACAAAAGAAAAACCTGAGAAAGAAAAAGTAGTGCTTGAAGATATTACAGAAGAAGATCTTGCAGGAAATAGTGGGAGTTCGGGGAATGGTGATGACACAATTCCAGTTACTTCACAGGCTGAGTGTTATTCAGAGGCAGTTCAGGTGGATGATTCAGTTCAGTGGAAATCAGCCATGGAAGAAGAGATGAGTTCTCTTGAGAAGAATGCGACTTGGTCTTTAACAGAGTTATCAGTAGGAAAGAAGGCTTTACAGAATAAGTGGGTGTTCCGGATCAAAGAAGAACCTGATGGCAGCAAGAGATACAAGGCGAGGTAAGTAGTCAAGGGTTATCAACAGAAAAAGGGTATTGACTATACTGATATTTTTTCTCCGGTTGTTAAGATGACTACTGTTAGAATTGTGGCTGAAGATGAATTACATCTAGAGCAACTAGATGTTAAGACTGCGTTCTTACATGGTGATCTTGAGGAAGACATCTACATGGTACATCTAGAGGGATTTCAGGTAGCTGGGAAAGAAAACCTTCTTTGCAAGCTTATAAAAAGCTTGTATGGTTTGAAGCAAGCGCCAACACAATGGTACTTGAAGTTTGATAGCTTTATGATGAAGAATGGGTACACTAGGAGTGCTATGGATCATTGTTGTTATTAAACAATTTGATTAATCTTATATCATATTGTTGTTGTATGTTGATGACATGTTGATAGCAGGATCAAACATGAGGGAAATCAACAGGTTAAAGAGACAGATGTCTCAGGAATTCGAGATGAAGGATATGGGTACAACAAAACAGATACTTGGTATGAGCATCATAAGGGATAGATCTGAAGGTACTTTGAAATTATCTCAAGAGAAGTATATTGAGAAATTGTTGCAGAAATTCAGTGTCCAGGATGCGATGACAAGAAGTACATCGTTGGCGACTCACTTTAATCTCACGAAGAAGCAGTCACCTAAAACGGATGAAGGAAAGAAAGATATGGCTAAAGTTTTGTATGCATCTGCAGTTGGCAGTTTAATGTATGCTATGGTGTGTAAAAGGCCAGATACTGCTCATGCAATGGGAGTTGTTAGCAGGTTCATGTCTAATCCAGGAAGAGAGCATTGGGAAGCAGTCAAGTGGTTGTTGCGCTACTTGAAAGGCACGTCCAAGGTTACGTTATGTTTCAACAAGAAAGATGTTATCTTGGAAGGGTTCTCTGATGCAGATTTAGGTGGATGTTTGGATACAAGAAAAAGTACTATGGGATATATTTTCACTTTGAGTGGCACAGCAGTTAGTTGGATGTCTCGACTTCAAAAGAGTGTTGCTCTTTCAACCACAGAAGCAGAATATATGGCTATCTCTGAAGCTAGCAAGGAGATGATTTGGTTGAAGAATTTTCTTGAGGAGTTGGGCAAGAAATAGGCGGACAATGCTTTGTATAGTGAAAGTCAGAATGTTATTCATCTTGCGAAGAATCCCGTGTTTCATGCTAGGACTAAGCATATTCAGCTAAGATATCACTTTATAAGAGAGTTGATTAGCAATGGTACTTTGTCCTTGAAAAAAATCCTTGGTTCAAAGAATCCTGCAGATATGTTGACTATGGTGGTTACTAATGAAAAGTTGATGCTTTGAATAGCTTCAACTGACCTTCAGAACTGATTAATGAGAAGGTGCTGCATTAGTTAGAGTTATTGATCGAAGGATTAGGTGTTACTAGATTTACAAGAGTGAAGTGAAGATGTGGTCAGACTCCAAGTGGGAGATTGTTGGGTTTGTGGAGTCTATCAGGTTTCAGAATTGGATTCTGATTTGAGTTGGAAATTCCAGAATTGGGTTCTAATTAGAATTAGGAATTTCAGAATTAGACTCTGTTTTGTTTAGGCCCAGTTTCTTCTCTTATAAATACTCATGTAATTGTAACACAACACAATTGTGAGAGATCAATACAAAATTAGTGCGGCTTGTGGAGTTGGAATTTCCGAACCACGTAAATCTGTGTCTTGTGTGATTGTCGTTTATTTTCTTATTCTCGTTTATTCGCTTTGGGTTTTGCTTTCATTGTTGTATACTCAACAAGGAGGGTATCCCGAATTATCAAAATACTTGAAAACCGTACTTCTGGGGGGGGGGAAGTCCGTACTTTCGGCGCCTCATCAAGGTAATCTTTAGGAATATGACCTCCTTGAAGGAGGGTATTTCCTGTTGTGTTTGTTTTTCAGGATATTGCTCGGAATACTTTGAATGACTCTTTCGGATAATGCTTGGATGACCCTCCAACATAGATTCTCTCACACCTACAAAACTACTCATACATCTATTCTTTTTTAGATCTCTCATATTGTCTCGTTTATATCTACATGCATATTACGGGCACCTAGGTGCTCCATATTTTTTACTAATATTCCTCTCCTAGCTGTTTCAGTGACTCAGGAAATTTGGAACATCGAAGCATGCTTAGTTCTCTAGTCCAACAAGCTGCACCGAAGAGCAGGGGGTATTTGTTATGACATATTTTCGGTTGCCTCAATTATCTCCCAAATTTTCAAATACGAATCTAATAATAATTAACTTAATCCCCAAGTTAATTATTTCCTCTCTCTGAAATGAGGAATTATCTCCAATTTATGATAGAAAATATCTTCAAACGATATTCTTCAAATCTGGAAGGTATCCCAACGCAAATATAATTTAAAGAAATAAAATCTACTAATTCCCAAAATACATCCCTTAACAATCATAGGGATTAAAAATCAATCCTTAACAGAACTGTGTTGGCTTGATCTCTATAAATATAGAGTACGCAGGCATCTTGAAAAAGGATCCGACACATCTAACAAGTTGAGACACCTCTCAAGTCCTACCCCAAACATCCATAATCCCAAATCCCCCTATTTTCATGATTTCATTATTCCAGCAACCTCCGAAATTTGTTATCACCAAATTCCTCCGTTAACAATTGTGATGCTGCAGATGAAAAAGAGATAACAATACATGCAAATTGAAAGATACTATTCTGGGTGGACACTTTTAAAATTTCAAGTTTATTTTCTTCTCCTATACATTAGTTGTTCTACAATAAATGACCCTCTATGTTTTGTTTATTTATATTTTTTATTCTTTTATATTATTTTTTTCATGTGTAATTACATATAAATTAAATGAATCGTGAACACTATAGTTTTAAACTGTCCTAGACATATGAATATGGTAAAAAGTAAAATATTTTACATATTCATAATCAGTAAACAAATTGTTTTTTTATGGCAAATTGTTGCTTAAACATGGATGGAAAAGAAGATTCTCAGGTTAGTTTTAACAACAGTCAAATTCAGGTTATCTTTTGTTACAAATTTTTTCATATTCTTTTTCCATTAAATTGTGAAAATCCAAAGATTAGAATTGAGAAATTGAAATCAATTCGTGTCAAAATGTTGATATATAATTTTATCAGTACTTTTTTAATATAGTTTTTGATGCTAATTATATATTTTTATCGTGTATTTAATATTAAAACATGAATTTTATTATTTATTTAATTAATATTTCAACACAAACTGTTTCTCACACATTTTTCAAAAATAAACATATATTTGAAATACTTTTTATAAAAACAAAATCATAAATTATATAAATGAAAAATGAGAATAAGAATTAATAAAAGTGAAAAGGCTTTTAGGTCGCACAAATCGAAGTATGAGAAAAAAGTTTTGCACCTAAGTTAAGGCGAGAGGCAATCTCAAATATTAATTGTTTTAATATAGGATATTTTAATATGTAAAACTATAAAATTTTTATTGATGTAATATACCTATTTTAAAATTAAAAATATGGATATTTTTAAATAAAATAAACAAGGTTAAAACAAATTTAAAATTATAAATTTATTATTATATTATGAAACTTTAAATTGATATCGTAAATTGTTAATGTTATGTTGTGTTTCATCCATACATTTTAGTATTTTATTACAGTAATGAATATACACGGAAGTCAGCAAAACCCCAAACCACCTACATTTAATAGGGTATCATGCAAAAGGGTTTAAATTAGGGCTGAGCAAAAATCCGAAAAAATGAAGTTTTTGGTCTTGGGTAAAAAATATGCCCCGTAGTTTGTTTTTGGTCTTGGGTAAAAAATATGTCAGATTGAAGTTTCAGTAGTAGGCGGTGGATTCCTATTAGTATTTGATATAGTGCATAGTATATGTTTCATCTAGTAAAGGAAACACATGAAAATGCCCCAGAAGTCATAATGTTTGCTACATAAGATATAAGATATTTACAATAAAATGAAACAGCCAGACCTTTCTGCTTCTGTATTGCTTTGTAGTGAACTAGTGGTGGAATGGAATTGTGCAACTCCTTTATTTCTATAAATTTATCTTAGATTTTAGTAATTAATTATTAAAATTTGATATGTTTCGAGATAACAAATGTTTCATAGATGTAATTTTAAATTTTACGTACTTTTTTTAAGTAAGGTATGTCGGTTTTATCATTTTTATTTGAGGCGATTTTAAAACCGAAACCGAACCGAGTGCAACCGATCCGACATTTTGAATCCGAAACCGAACCGTCGGTTTCGGTTGCGATTTCGGTTTTAGATTTTAAAACCCGAAGAGTTTCGGTTTCGGTTTTACCATAAACCCGATCCGATCTGATCCGTGCTCTCCCTAGTTTAAATGTAATATCCATAACTTGAATAAATATGACCGGGCAACACTCCACTACAGTATATTTGCAAAACAAACTAGAAAACATAATTTTTTTGATAAATAATAAAAAATTTATGTAGTATAAACTTGAGTTCCAGAAAAGTTCGATTTCTTTTGGTATTTTATTCCAAATATTAAATATTTTTTGTCTTAGTTATTTTCTATTGTAGCCATATTTTCAAATATTTTTATTGAAAAAAATCATTGTTTTAGAGAAATTAAGTTTTTTTTTTCAAAAACAATTTTAAAAAATTTAATTAAAAAATCTATAAAATATAATCTATAAAATATTGTTGTTGGATTTCATTTACGAGCCTTGAATCAACTATTCGACTGAGAAAAATTCCTAAAGAGTTTTTGTCAATCCAACTCCCAACTTACATGCATCTAACATTTGAAATATTCATGATCAAAATTTATGTTTGGTTCTTAGACCAATCCAAACTAGGATCTCCAAATTGCTAGAGAGGGTTTAAGCACGGAAGCATGTCTAATGTTTGTTATTGAACTTTGCTTGCATATTAGTTATGCTTGATATTAGTCAAATATCATAACATGTTGCCTTAACACGGATGGCAATGGAATTTTTTTAGTTGCCTTGTGTGTCTGAGATCTCTTCCAGCCACAGTACCTTTAAACCAACTGTTATTTGATTTTTTCACCTTGGGAGTACCTGAGACCTCTTTTCGTGCTATAAGACCTTTAGACCAATAATTTGATTATTTCATCTTGGTAGCGGGGACAATCATGATATGCCCTGCTTCTGAATTATATCCTTACATACAATAAGCGTAAAAAAGATCTTATCCATAATTTTTGTTCAATTTTTTGGTTTGATCACTGAACTACAATAATAATCTCAACGCTGAATCTAATATGTTTCAAAATAGACGATCAAGATTATATCATATTAAAAAAAGTCATAATCTAAAAAGGATATAATAAAAAAGTTTGTATTAGAATTGAATTTTATAATGAAAATTATAATATGAAAATGATATAATTAAAAAATGATACAATTGAATTTTATTTATTTTTATTAATATTAAAAAAAGTTCATATTTACTATTTGGGTTTTATCTTGAGATCTAGAAATCAGATTTGGATGATTTTACGGCCCATGCAAAACTCACAAAATTATCTTTAATTTAGTGATGATTTAACAATTATTATCGAAATGGTAACACTCAGAATATCAAGAGAAAATATAATTATTAATTTTTACATGAATCCCATTCAGTGGAGAAGACCTACAGGGATTCAGTGGAGAAGACCTACATTGATAATCCTATCAATGTAGAAAACCAAATTATATGATTTAAATCATTGACATATACTTTTTTGTACTTAAATATAAATACACTTTTTAGTTTACATGTTAACAAATAAAATATTTTTTATGCTCAATCCATCGTTTTACATCTATTTGTTTTATGATGTAACAGTTCTTATTTATTTTGTCGTACTGAAGACTAGACTACGTACCGACTACCAAAGTTTTGGACAAAATCACTCTTATACTTACTAGCTTATAACCCGTGCAACGCACGTTTGCTTTTCTAATATCTGTAATTATATAATTTTTTAATATTTATTTATTATTAGTTTAGACATCAAATTATTGTTAAAAATTGATATAAAAAGATTTTACACATTCAATTTACTTTGTGTTTTATCTTGAATTACCACCTTCTATAGAGTCCAAAAGAGAATTATCACAAAATACATTTTTTTTATCTGTTTTTGTATGAAATATAATTATAAATCTTAATTAAGAAATCAAAAATAAAATTACACAACTATTTTTCGGAAAATCATTAAAAATTAATGAAATAATCCAAAGCAATTTTACCATAGAATTACATTTATCCAAATGATTCTACGGTAGGGCTAAATTCAAATCAAGTTTTTTTTTCAAATTTTATGTGTTAAATCTTTTTTAAATTCTACATTAGAATGTTATGTTTTTAAAAATTTTATTTGTAATTTATAGATGAAATTATATAGTGAAATCAATAGTTAAATTGGATACAAAATCATAGAAGGATAACATGAATAGTTAAATCGGAAAATTTAAGATAAACTACCTAATTAGCAGATGATTGAAATCATCAATACTCACAGAACTCAAGCAATATAATCCTACATCATATAAACCAACACAACACATTGTCGTGTAATCGTGGTACACCTCGATAAATTTTACAAACACCGTCCATGCAAGAAAGACAGTTCTATACATATTGATCACAGAAATTTTAAAATACTAGTTACAATATTGAACATCAAATCAAATCCAACAACATAAGATTTATAGTACACGAAATATAAACTTATGAGAGAGAGGTTTATTCTTTCCAATCTCTATCATGTGTGTGTTATATAATGCGAAAGTCTAAGACTCTAAGAATTCAAATTATAAATTTTAACATTTCCTTTAAATTCGATTAGAATTCTTCTTATTTATAACTTTAAATTTATATTCTAAATTAAAAATATTACCTATTATACTTAAAATAGAATAACTTTGAATGCATATTCTAACATTAGTTGAATCAATTAATTTGATTCACAGATAGTCTTCCACGCATATTTTAACATTAGTTTACCACATTAAAAATTTATTAAATATAACGTAGTTGCTGAGAGTCGAACCTTTGACCTATGGTAGCTTATAACCCGTGCAAATCACGGATTAGTTTTAATTTTTTATAATTTATTTATAGTTTAATATGATATTATAATATTAATTTTAATAAGTTATTGGAAGAATTCGAGCCTTAAATCTTTGTATATAATAATTTTTATTATTAAATATAAATTAATATGTTGTTGGCGAAAATTGAACCTTTAATTTTTATAATTAATTTATAGTGTAATATGGTATTATAAATATTATTTTTAATATGTTATATTGGAAGAATTCGAACCTTAAATCTTTGTATATAATAATTTTTTGTATTAAATATAAATTAATATGTTGTTCGAGAAGTGTAATATGATATTATAAATATTAATTTTTATACGTTATTGAAAGAATTCTAACCTTAAATCTTTGTATATAATATTTTTAATCTTTGTAATTGTAGATAATAATTTTTAGTATTAAATGTAAATTATAAATTACTATGTTGTTGGCGGAAATCGAACCTTAAATTTTTTGTAATTTATTTATAGTGTAATATGATATTATAAATATTAGTTTTAATATGTTATTGGTAGAATTCGAACCTTAATATGTTGGCTTAATGGCCTTTTAACCCTTAAAGTTTAGTACGAAATACCCACCAGCCATCCATGTTTCAAAACGTACCTTTTAGCCCCTGAACTATCCGTAAAGGTTCTATGAGCCCTTATACCGGTATAAAAATTGTAACGGTACATATCGGATGGGTAAAATAGACATTACATGTGTCCGTTACAATTTTTTTTAAAATTTTGTACCGGTATAAGGATTATTAGGACCTTTTCGGATACCTCAGGGGCTAAAAGGTACAACGTATTAAACTTGAGGTTTTGATTATGCGAGTGTCCGGAAAGGTCTTATTAACCCTTATACAGGTACAAATTTTTTTTTAAAAAAAATTGTAACAGACACATGTAATGTCTATTTTACACATCCGATATGTACCGTTACAATTTTTGTACCGGTATAAGGGCTCATAGGACCTTTACGGGTAGTTCAGGGGCTAAAAAATACGTTTTGAACATGGATGGCTGGTGGGTATTTCGTACTAAACTTTAAGGGTTAAAAGGCCATTAAGCCTAATATGTTATTGATAGTTTGGTTAACCAAACTTCAAACTACAAAAGATCTCTAGTTTCCTTATAATAATATAGTATAGATATAGATTATTAAAACTATATTTGGTTGTTAGTAGAACTATCTTCAAATAATAAGAAGGGTAATTTGATAATCAAAATGAAATAGAAGTAGATTTCATAAATCGAACATAATTTTTAACGTAGAAAATCATAAATTTCTTCTCTCTTTTGTTTCTGCGTAGTTTTAATTGGAAAATAATTGTTAAACTATCATTAAATTAAAGATTATTTTGTTAATTTCATGTTGTGTGGCATGGCCAGCATCTCCCTAAATCGGACCGTGGCACTAGGCACACTGGCTAAGGTTAAAGGAAATAAGGTTGCGCCTTGCTACAAGCACCGGGGCTTTTAGCGCAGTGGTAAGCGCCTGATCCTAACAATTGGTATCAGAGCTAGGTCGCGGGTTCGAATCCCATTAGGCGCAGTGTTAGCGCAGAAGGCATTTGTGCTGTCACGGGGTAGTGGCGGGCAGATGCTGGGGGGGGATTGTGTGGCATGGCCAGCATCTCCCTAAATCGGACCGTGGCGCTAGGCACACTGGCTAAGGTTAAAGGAAATAAGGTTGCGCCTTGCTACAAGCACCGGGGCTTTTAGCGCAGTGGTAAGCGCCTGATCCTAACAATGGGCCGTAAAATCGTTCAAATCAAATTTTAAGAATTCAAGATGGAGCACAAATATTAAATTGAACGTGTAAATTCGTATAAATAAATATATAATATCAATTTTTTAACAACAATTTGATAAGTAAATTAATAACATATAAATATTAAAAAAATTAATATAATTATACATATTAGAAAAAGGAGTCGTGCGTAGCACGGGCTATAAGCTAGTACTATATAATAAGAGTAAGAAAAATAATAAGCAAGTTTGACCATAGGTCTAGAGTTCGATCCTCACAAACAACATATTTTATTTAATATTTATATTTTAAACAGGCTATAAAAACAACTTTATTTCCGTAAATACATTGCTAATATCTTTAATTCCCTAATTTTTTGACATGAATCAAAAGTGTTTTCTTATTTCCTAATTTTCTATATATGAGTGAAAGTAAATCTACGTTGTTATATTTGATAACAAGCCTGAAAATTTAGTTGTTAACCTGTTATTGGATTTCAGTTTGCAATTTTACATGAAACCACACATTATGATACTAATTCTACGACCTACCTAGCAGTAAGGGTTTCAATCCAAAAAGACTTCTGGATACAAATTCCATGCGAGTGTCCTGCAACGAGTGCACAAATCAAACTAAATAAGCTTAACTTTGAATGTTTTCTTTTGCTTTCTGGTTCTGGATTTGCAGCTCAACTTTTTAAATATCTATAATTCCCTAGCAACGAGTTGGTTATTGTTGTTAATTTGTAAACTAGGAAATAAATATAAAAAGTAAAAATTATTTTGAAAAAAGAATTGTTACATCCTATTATATCCTTATATATAATAAACGTAAAAAAAGTTTTATCCAAAATTTTCGTTATGTGGTCTTGAGTATCGCTAAAACAATCTCGATCATTGGATTTAATAGTTTTAAAAATAGACAATCAAGATTATATAATATAAAAACGAAATTACTATGTAGAAAAGAGGCCTTTAAGTTAAAAAGATTGTGTGAGAATTTGATTATCCAAAAGTTTAAACTAAAATGTATTATAACTTAATAAAGAGATCAATTAAATTTATACTTACCGATAAATCATAAAATAGATATATAAGAACCGTTGAATCTAATATTATTGGTTATTATTAGAATTATGTTGAATATTAAAAATTATATTTTAATTATTTAAGGGATTGATGTGCCTGAGGATAGCTTAGCCTCAGGATTCTACCTGAGGTTAAAAGATTTTCAATACTAATATAAGGGTATTTAGGTAAATTACTGAAAAAAATTGATATTTACAAAAATGCCCATGCGAGGCCACTTATTTTATAGGTTTTTTGTGTTATAATCTCAGGAGAGATCCCTGAGGTTGTCCTCAGGGCCCAGTTTTCTCATTATTTAAACTACTTATAAGTAGATTTCCTACCTAGAATCATAAATATAAAAGTTCACTTTCTTTTCACTTTAGATGCCGGGTACTTTCAGCTTGGAAAATAATGTCAAACCCTTATTAAACTAAATAGGCTTAATGACCTTTTAACCCTCAAAGTCTCCACGAAAATACCCATCAGCCCTTACTATTTCAAAACGTTCCTTTTGACCCTCCAAGTATCCGTAAAGGTCCAATTAGCCCTTATACCGGTATAGGAAATGGTGAGTTTGGGGGATTTTTGGTTCGTTTTAATCGATTTCTAGCCGGATTTTTGCTATATTGTTGTTGTGTCGATTAAAACGAACCAAAAATCACCAAAACTCACCATTTCCTATACCGGTATAAGGGCTAATTGGACCTTTACGGATACTTGGAGGGTCAAAAGGAACGTTTTTAAACAGTGAGGGCTGATGGGTATTTTGGTGGAAACTTTGAGGGTTAAAAGGCCATTAAGCCAACTAAATAAACTAAAGTTATTTAGTGTGTTTCGTGTAGACCATATAATCGTCCATACCTGATTTTTAAAACTTAAGATAGAACACGAATAATAAATTGACCGTTCAAAATCTAATAAATGTATACTTTTTATTTTTTTAAACTCCAATTTAACTATATTTTCTCTAATTCTTTCAAATTTAACTTCTATAATTATTATAACAATTGTATATATATTGAGCGTAACAGTAATATTTGAAAATACACCTAAAGGGGAGGGGTGAATAGGTGTAATGACTAACAATGACCAAATAAATATTATGTCTGAAAATGTATGCTGGCAGCTAGCTGAGTTAACTCGATGCAACAAATAAATGAATACGCAGCTAGCTAGGATATGCAATGCAGAAATATAAATTGCAGTAAGTAAAGAACACCACGAGTTTTAGCTAGGTTCGACCCCTAATCTTCTATGGTCTACGTCCTAGTCCCTTACCAAATTGGTAAGAGAATATATTATTGATCACAATAAACCCAACTACACGATACAATAATATATCTCCCTTAAACTCCCAGTTACTGACTTCAGCTAGCTGGAACACCTATTTCCTGAACACAGCTCTCTAAGTTCTATACTACACCAAGTATTAACTTCTCTAGCCTACTGTTCCTCAAACCCTTGTTCCACTAACTTGACAATCCAGTAGCTACCAACTTTACAAGTTGAACAATACAATGGATAAAAAGAGATTACAACTCAAAACTATGAACTCTAAAATATCGATATACAATATAGTGCTAGAGCTTGTTTGTTGAATCTGAAATGAAGGTGCAGAGTTGTATCTTGTATTCTTTAATATAGATTTCAGGTCTATTTTGCAGAGAAGAAACATGCAGGCCTTTATAGTGAAGTGTAGGAGTTGAATTCTTGAGCAATCTTGCAACGGTCTTGAAGATAACTTCTCACGTGAGGGTTGTTCAAATTTAATCCCACTACTAACGTTCACCTGCAGGTTTTTCAGAATGATTCTCATGCAGAGAATATATTCAGTGGAGAGAGAGAGAGATGAAAGCAAAGTATTATGTTCTTGAATACATCCGTTAGTGATACATGAAGAAAACACTAGATATGATAATGAATATGTTTTCTTTTGAAATTTCTCCACAAGACAACAGATGGTGGAGTTTGTAAAAGTATGGAATATTTGTTAATTAATACAAGCATGCTTGGAAAGAGATCACATGGGTTGCTTTTAAAAGAACATTAAAGAATTAAAAGATTCTTTTAATGAGTGGAAGTTGTTTAAAACGACTTTTGAAAGGAAGAGTGCTTTAATATATATCATATCATGATTAGAGAATATTCAGATCACTCTTATATTGAAGCCTAGATTAAAACTATATAATCGAACTTCCCATTCATATTCAGGACATATTCTGGACAGTCTGCCAGCTTGCTGTGATGACCTGCTAGCTAGCTGAGATGCCCTGTGTTAATCTAAATAATGATATGAATAATGAACCTGCACAACAATATTAGTCCAGAACAAATACCCAGCTTGCTTACTATGTATGATCATCAAAATCAGAGAGTTTCAATCTCCTCCCTTTTGATGATTATACACCAATTTTAGGAGAAATACAACACTCCCCCTAAATCTAGCAATCATATAATTAGTAAGCAAATTCATAAGCAAATTCATATAAACTAAAATACAACCAAAGTACCACATATAGATAAATTAATACCAGTACTTAGGCATAAACCAAATCCATCAGAATTCAACACATAGCACAAGACATACTTAAAACAGCTTAACCAAGTTCAATAAAATAAAACCATATTTCAGAAATTCATAAATAAACCCCAAGTTTTCCCTAAAATGTTTCTCCCCCTTAATCATTAAAAAGAAGAGAATTAGGACTCATTTTTATCATCATCCTCTTTAGCATCTTCAACCAGAAGGGCTCCAGAAACATTCACATCAGGATCGGTTACATTTTCTTTGAGCACATGTCCAGCAGCTATATTTGCAAGATCATGCAGTTGTTGTGCACCAGAAACCGTAGTCGAATAAAGGCCAGTTCGAGTCGAAGCAGGGGTACCTGCACCAGCAATAAGGTCACGAAGAAATGAAATTTCATCAGCCATATCAGTGACTTTGGAGGTTAACACTTTAAGCGAAGCTCTTATTTCTTTCATGTCTTCAGAGCGATCCATCTCAGCCATGCTTGTACTTCCCAGATTTGCAGAAGGAGGAATAGAAGTAATAGGGGTAACAGGTGGAGGAAGTTCCACACGAACCACAGTACCATCAGCTACAACTTTTAAATTAGATTGTTGCAAACTCTTAACATCCAGGAATTCTTTAGCCACTTCAGAATCTTCTTCATTAAGCTTAATTCCATACCAATTAAAAACTAGAGTCAAGAATAATCCATATGGTAGACTAGCAGATGTATGAGGCTCGAACACATCCATCATGTTCTTCAAAATTAGTCCAGCCAAATTAAATGGCCTCTCAGACAACAACATTGCTACAACTGTAACATCTTGTCCCGCAAAGTTTGATCGACTTCCCGCACGAGGATTCACATTATCGATACAAACTTTAAATAAAACATGAGCAATAGGGGAAACAACAGCAGTAGTTGGAGGGGCATATTCCATTAAATTAGGTAAATCTCTAATTATCCTTAATTGATCCACTTCGGTAAAATTTTATAGCTCAGTAGGCCCTTTCTTAGTAGTGATAGACACAGTGGAGGGATTCTCAATTCCAAGATTATCGTTTATCACATTAGAAGTTAACATGATTTTCTGACCTCGAACACATGAAGAAAATACCATAGGTTTGATAATGATAAGATTTGCATAAAACTCATAAACTAGAGACGGATAACAAACACGAGGCAAATCTTTCAAAAAGGATTCAAACCCTAATTTCTTGAAATAATCATAAGCACCACACTTGAGATACGAGTTACCTGCGATAGGACGACCGAACACAATCTTTCACGAACCCAAATCACATTCCTTAAATCGAGACTCGAGTTCATCAGTAGAGAAGTTAATCCCGAACTTGCAACGTTTGACGGACAAACCCTCTCGAACCCCCGATCGTTGAACCTCAGATATTTCATCCCCACTTTCAATTTTCCAACAGAGAGAAACCGAGAGAGAAATGGGGTTTTATATCAAACGGGCCACTGATCTCATTAAAAAGTATCAAGTAGCTCACCGGTCTCCACGGGGACTCATTTAAGCCACTAAACTAAGAAATATATCATTTGCCCCCCTGCATTCACAAAAATAATACAATTTATGGTGGCCTAAGTGTCTTGGATAAAATTTATGGTGGTAAAAAAAAGTTCAATCTTGGATAGATTGTATTATTCTCACTTAGGGCACCATAAATTGTATTATTTTTGTGAATGCATGGGGGGAAATGATATATTTATTAGTTTAGTGGCCTAAATAAGTCCCCGTGGAGACTGGTGAGCTACTTGATACTTTTTAATGAGATCAGTGGCCCGTTTGATATAAAACCCGAGAGAAATGTGTATCGATTGAGAGCGGCGTGAAACCCTAATTGACTATGAGACAGCGTCTTATGAAAACTAAAGAGTCAGATTGGAGTCTCTATATCCTTCTTTTATGAATTAAAGGGGAAAAAATTTTTAGGATAAAAAATTAATAATACCCATCCCCGAATAAAATGAATCATGGTAAAATAAATTAACACATAACATATCTACAACATACATTATCATGATTTTATATTTAAATATTAAACAACATTGTTTTTAGAAAACAAATTAGATAAATAAATTTGACCATTTAGCACATAAATCAAGTAAGTGGACTAAATTATACAGAATAATCAATATTAAATATGTAAGAGAAATACTATGTGTACCAATCTTCCATAGCAGCTAGCTGGCTAGACATTACACATGCCTAATTCGCGACGTAGCACAGTAAAACGTTCTTCGGCTAGGGGCTTCGTGAAGATGCCAGCTAGCTGGTACTCTGTACTTACAAAGATCAGCTCAATTTTTCCCTTTGCAACATTGTCTCTCAATAAATGATGTCGAACGTCGATATGCTTTGTTCTTGAGTGATTCACTGGATTATTTGATATGTTGATAGTGCTTGTATTGTCACAATAAATGGGAACCTTACCACATTTAATTCCAAAATCTCGGAGTGTTTGAATCATCCATAGCATTTGAGAGCAACAACTTCCCGCTGCTAAATACTCCCCTTCAGTTGTGGATAATGCAACAGAAGTTTGCTTCTTGCTTTGCCAAGATACTAAACTATGTCCTAAAAATGTACAAACACCACTTGTACTCTTCCGATCAGTTTGACAACCTGCATAATCTGCATCACTATACCCAACAAGATCAAATGCATTTGTGATGGGATAAAATAATCCAAGAGTAGTAGTTCCACTTAAGTATTTGAAAATTCTTTTAATACCATTTAAGTGAGACTCTTTAGGTTGAGCTTGAAACCTAGCACAAACACATACACTATACATAATATCAGGTCTAGAGGATGTAAGATATAATAAACTACCAATCATACCTCTATACTTTCGAACATCTACATCTTTACCTCTTTCATCTGCAATCAGCTTGCTGGCAGAACTCATAGGTGTAGATTTTGCCTTGATATTCTCATAACCAAACTTCTTTAGCAAGTTTTTGATGTACTTGGACTGATGTACATATATTCCATCTTGAGTTTGCTTGATTTGGAGCCCCAAGAAGTAATTGAGCTCACCCATCATACTCATGTCAAACTCACTATGCATACACTTAGAAAACCATTTGCACATATTATCATTAGTTGATCCAAAGATAATATCATCCACATATATTTGCACAACTAGAATATCATTACCAGTAAGTTTAGTAAACAAAGTAGGATCGATTTTACCTCGAATGAAACCATTATTTATCAAAAACTTACTTAACCTTTCTTACCAAGACCTAGGAGCTTGTCGTAATCCATACAATGCCTTCTTCAATTTGAAAACATAATTAGGAAATTGATCACTCTCAAATCCAGGAGGTTGCTTGACATATACTTCTTCTTTCAAGTAACCATTAAGAAATGCACTTTTTACGTCCATTTGATGTAGCTTGAATTTCTTGAAGCATGCAAATGAGAGTAACATCCTTATTGACTCCAGCCTTGCAACCGGGGCATATGTTTCATCAAAATCAATTCCTTCTTGTTGATTATATCCTTGTGCAACAAGCCTTGCTTTGTTCCTAGTAACCGTGCCTTCTTCATCAACTTTGTTCTTGAAGACCCATTTTGTACCAATGATTGAAGCATCTTTAGGTGGCTCTACAAGTTCCCAAACATCACATCTTTCAAATTGATTAAGTTCTTCTTGCATTGCCATGATCTAATTTTCATCTTTTAGTGCTTCATTTACATTCTTTGGTTCCTCTTGAGCTAGGAAAGCGGCAAAAGCACAAAAATTAGCTTGACTTATCCTTGTCTTGATGCCTTCTGATTTATCACCAATAATCAACTCTGGAGGATGATTCTTTACTGTCCTTGTTGACTTTGGAAAATGGTGATGAGCCATGACTTCTTCATTGACTCTAATTCTCTTAGATGGTGGAGGGGTTTCATCTCCATTATAGATTGGCATCTTTTCTTGAGATTTCTGACCTCTAGAATCTTCCAAGGTGAGCTTTGACAACTTATCACATGTTTCATCTACTGGAGGAGAGATTTCAGCTTGATTATCATTAGCTGAACTTGATTCAGTCTCTTTTGCAGCTCGCTGGGTTGATGCTTTTCTTGAGTCTGTTTCATTGGCAACACTCTGAGTTGCTGTATTTGACCTTGGCAGCTCGCTGGCATCTTCTGCACCTGCAATTTCTTCCTCATCTCTTGACAGATCAACATTAGACTCTTGAAATAAAACATCAATTGACTCTTCAACACTACGTTTAGAGATATTATAAACTCTATATGAACGACTTGTTAAAGAATAACCTAAAAATATTGCCTCATAAGATTTAGCATCAAATTTACCATCTCTATCAATAGATTTGAGTACAAAACACCTGGATCCAAAGACCTTGAAGTAGCCTATGTTTGGATTCTTATTCTTCAGCAATTCATATGGAGTCTTGTTGAGAATAGGCCTGATTAGTACTCTGTTAAGAACATAGCTAGCTGTGTTGACAGCTTCTGCCCAGAAACTCCTTGGCAGCTTGCTCTCTTGTAGCAAGGTTCTAGCAGTTTCTTGTAAAGACCTGTTCTTTCTTTCCACAACCCCATTTTGCTGTGGGGTTCTTGGAGCCGAGAATTCATGAGAAATGCCTCTATCTTCACAATATGAGATAAAGTCCTTTTGGAATTCACCACCTCGATCACTCCTTATACTTACAAGTTTTATCTTAAACTTGTTCTCAAGTAACTTAATTAGCTTCTCAAATTCACTGAAAGCACAATCTTTAGTACGAAGAAACAATACCCATGTATATCTAGAATAATCATCTACAATAACAAATGCATATTGTTTTCCTCCAATGCTTTTATATGCTTCCGGACCGAATAAATCTAAATGAAGAAGCTCTAAAGGTTTAGAAGTTGATACCACATTCTTTGACTTATGTGGAGTCCTGATTTGTTTGCCTAATTGACAAGCCAAACAGGTTTCCTTCTTGACATACTTCAATTTGGGCAGTCCTCTAACTAGCTTCTTTGAAGACAGCTTGCTGAGTAAGTCCATATGAGCATGTCCAAGCCTTCTATGCCAAATTTCTGGATTTGTATCAACTGCAGCTAAACAACATGATGAATCCTGCATTTCAAGGTCCAAAATATATATATTTCCTTCCCTTCTAGCAACTAGGGGGACTTTGTTAGTGCCAACATTAATAGTACACTTCTCTTTATCAAAAAGAACAGAATGTCCATCATCATATAACTGACTTACACTAAGCAAATTATATTTAAGACCTTGAACATATTGTACTTTATCAATAGAAATGACACTATTACCAATTTTTCCTTTTCCAAGAATTTGGAGTGTTTTGCTATCACCAATAGTGACACTTCCACCCTTTTTCTTATTGAGAGTAAGGAACTGAGATTTATCACCACTCATATTACTTGTGCATCCACTATCCAAAATCCATTGTTTTGATCTTATTTTGACAACAAGACATACCTACAAAACAAATAAAACACAACTCAACATTTTGGTACCCATATTTGCTAGGGTCCAGAATGGTTAGTTGATAGAACATAAAGAACATTTAAATCAGATTTCTTGATCCACATTTGGACCACTTTAGAAGCTGTTTTTCTTGTTCCAGCTGTTTTGTCAGCTAGCTGCCTGTGAGATGTCTGTCTGTTCCAGCTAGCTGGGTTAGCATTCTGAACTTTGCAATGGTTTGCCAAATGACCTTTATTTCCACATTTGTGGCAGATTCTCCATGGCATGGCATAGTCATAAGGAATTCCATGTTTTCCATCATACTTTAGACGTGATGTTGAAGCCAATCCAACTCTTTCTCTTTCGATTGGAACCTTTGCATATTTCATCATTGTCTTGAGTGAGTCTTCTCCTTGAACGAACTTTCCCATTCCTTTCTGGAGATTCTTGATTTCAGTTTCCAATTCTTTGATTCTTTCAGCTTGTTGAGATACTTCCATTGAGCATGATTCCCTTGGAATAAATGCCTCTAAACATGCATCTTGAGCATCTATTTCTGCTCTCAGCTCGCTGAGTTCCTTCATGAGAGTATCATTTCTTTTGATAAGCACTTTGTTTATTCCTTCAAGCTGGGATATCTCAGCCTTAAGATCAGTAAGATTTTGAGCATGATTTTTATCAGGAATCTTTTCATCCATTAGCTCAGATATGATCTTCTTAAGTTGAGTATTCTTCCTCTTGAGTTTGTTATTCTCATATTTTAACTCTTCGAACACCTCATTAGATAAACTACTATGATCCTGCATGGTTAATTCATCTAATATAGAAGAATGAGAATATATATCAAAAAAATAATTTACCTCACTATTGTTGTCATCCGAATCCGAGACATCACTATCTACAAGGCCATCTTGAAAAATTCCTTGAGCATCATTCTCATCATCAAGACCAACAAGAGCTAGGTTCACCATCTCATCACTTGATTCATTTTCAGAATCTGAATCTTCATCATCACTCCATGTCAAAAGAGCCTTAGCTTTCTTTTTGTCCTTAGAGGCAGCTAGCTGCTTCTGTTTATTTTTCAGCTTGTAGCAGTCTCTTTTGAAATGACCTTTCTTGCCACATTCAAAACATGCTTCCTCTTTGACATCTTTCTTTGTTCCAGAAGCTCTACTTTTCTCCTTCTTCAGCTTGTTTTTCATGTCCAACAGCTTCTTGATTTTTCTGGATAAAAGAGCTAATTCTTCATCAGAATCTGATTCTGACTCCGAATCCAGCTTGCTGCCAGTGGAGTGTAAAGCTAAATTCTTCAATTTTTCAGCAGGAGCTTTGACTGATTCCATCTTGCTGTTATTGATTTTGCTTTCAAACTGCTCTAATTCGGCAAACACAGCCAAATGGTCCATAGAATCAATGGTGGGACATGATTCCAACGTAGTGACTTTTGCTTCAAAAATGAATAGAACTGCACTTAGAATTTTCATGTTTATTTCTTCTTGAGGTATGGATTTTCCAAGTCTCTTTAGAGTGTTGATGGTGACTTGAAATCTTTCTTGGCTTTCCTTGATTGTTTCACCATTCTTGAGCTTGAAATTTCCGAAGTCATTCATCAATTTGCTAAGTTTAACTTTCCGTAGAGTCTTTGAACCTTCATGATACGATTCCAAAGCATCCCACATCTCTTTTGCTGTCTTTAGAGAGGATACTTTGTCATACTCAGCTTGGTCTAATGCATTCATGATAGAGTTTCTAGCTTCTCCATTATAACCACATTTGATAATCTCCTCGGGAGTGAGATCATCAACATCTTTTGGTTTGTTTTTATCGTCTAGAAATTCAAAGTCTCCTTTTTGCACAACTCTTAGAACCAGAGGTTTCTTGGACAAGTAAGTCTCTATTCTGCATTTCCACCAATTGTAGTTCTCCGAGCCAGTGAGAAGAGGTGCCCTATAATCAGACTTTGGTTCGAGATAATTGTCAGCCATTTGATCGATACTTTTCCTGTTACAGAAATATTAGTATACCAAAGCTCTGATACCAAATGAAAATACACCTAGAGGGGAGGGGTGAATAGGTGTAATGACTAACAATGACCAAATAAATATTATTTCTGAAAATGTATGCTGGCAGCTAGCTGAGTTAACTCGATGCAACAAATAAATGAATACGCAGCTAGCTAGGATATGCAATGTAGAAAGATAAATTGCAGTAAGTAAAGAACACCACGAGTTTTAGCTAGGTTCGACCCCTAATCTTCTATGGTCTACGTCCTAGTCCCTTACCAAATTGGTAAGAGAATATATTATTGATCACAATAAACCCAACTACACGATACAATAATATATCTCCCTTAAACTCCCAGTTATTGACTTCAGCTAGCTGGAACACCTGTTTCCTGAACACAGCTCTCTAAGTTCTATACTACACCAAGTATTAACTTCTCTAGCCTACTGATCCTCAAACCCTTGTTCCACTAACTTGACAATCCAGTAGCTACCAACTTTACAAGTTGAACAATAAAATGGATAAAAAGAGATTACAACTCAAAACTATGAACTCTAAAATATCGATATACAATATAGTGCTAGAGCTTGTTTGTTGAATCTGAAATGAAGGTGCAGAGTTGTATCTTGTATTCTTTAATATAGATTTCAGGTCTATTTTGCAGAGAAGAAACATGCAGGCCTTTATAGTGAAGTGTAGGAGTTGAATTCTTGAGCAATCTTGCAATGGTCTTGAAGATAACTTCTCACGTGAGGGTTGTTCAAATTTTATCCCACTACTAACGTTCACCTGCAGGTTTTTCAGAATGATTCTCATGCAGAGAATATATTCAGTGGAGAGAGAGAGAGATGAAAGCAAAGTATTATGTTCTTGAATACATCCGTTAGTGATACATGAAGAAAACACTAGATATGATAATGAATATGTTTTCTTTTGAAATTTCTCCACAAGACAACAGATGGTGGAGTTTGTAAAAGTATGGAATATTTGTTAATTAATACAAGCATGCTTGGAAAGAGATCACATGGGTTGCTTTTAAAAGAACATTAAAGAATTAAAAGATTCTTTTAATGAGTGGAAGTTGTTTAAAATGACTTTTGAAAGGAAGAGTGCTTTAATATATATCATATCATGATTAGAGAATATTCAGATCACTCTTATATTGAAGCCTAGATTAAAACTATATAATCGAACTTCCCATTCATATTCAGGACATATTCTGGACAGTCTGCCAGCTTGCTGTGATGACCTGCTAGCTAGCTGAGATGCCCTGTGTTAATCTAAATAATGATATGAATAATGAACCTGCACAACAATATCAGTCCAGAACAAATACCCAGCTTGCTTACTATGTATGATCATCAAAATCAGAGAGTTTCAATATTACATAAAATTTTGATCCTTACGATATAATATTACATAAACTTTAAGAACCGTTGGATTTTAAAATATATATGAAAATCGTTAGATCTTATATATTGGAATATTCTATATTTTAATAAGGACATTACTTATTCATTAATTTAAAATTTGAATTCCATGAAAATATATTAAAAATGATATTTCATATTATTATACTTTAAAATATCAATAAAGTCCAAAAATATATTAAGGAATTCTTTTAATTTAATGAAATAAAAAAAACAAAAAATCCGTGCATTGCACGGTTATAAGCTAGTAAGCAAAAATTTGGAAAGGTTCAACTAATGGATTTTACTAAAATCCAGACTTTAAAATTAAAGTAAAAGGGTGAGAAAATGACATTCCCATCAAATTCTTATGTTGTGTTTGGTTGGGGTGAATGAATTTGGAAGGAATGAAATGAGATTTGAACTAAAATATGATTAAATTTTCAAAAGTTTCATTCCTTCATCCT
Organism: Kitagawia praeruptora; assembly: GCA_037693485.1. Taxonomy (NCBI): domain Eukaryota; kingdom Viridiplantae; phylum Streptophyta; class Magnoliopsida; order Apiales; family Apiaceae; genus Kitagawia; species Kitagawia praeruptora. The sequence continues at coordinate 115,006,845 of CM075348.1, read as the reverse complement.
TCCAATCCTTACCACATACACTATAGTTCAAACTCCCAAATTTGAGAAGGAATGGTTCAGTCATATTTTCTTGCCAAATCTCATCATAGAAATTTTGTTCTTACATATTTTATTTCCAAATGTTCCCTCATACCTTCATTGTTACCCTTTATTTTCACTCATTCTATTCCATTCCATTTCATTCCATTCTCCCTAACCAAACACAACATTAGTATTCAGATCGGAGAAGGCATTAAGAAACCAAGATAAAAACAGGAACAACATATACATATAATATAAGACAAGAGCAACAAATAGAAGGGATTCTTCTTCCTTCGATAATTTCTTTGAAACTATAGAGTTGTCTGCAGAAATCGTGCGATTTCAGATGATGCCATCCCTTTTCCTCCGTGACAAAGACTAATCACTGACCCATGTATTGATCTCTGTAATATCATTATACAAAAACAGATCGAGTTAATCAAACGTGTTGCTATCTATACAGACAGATTAAGGTTTAGGAAAGATCCATGTTAACAGTAATGAACTTCTTCTGTTAAGCGTTTCAAGCTTTCTTTGATGTGTTCATCAAAATGTTATTATTCGATTCATCTCAGCTTATGATTTTTCATTTTCCTGTTTTGTTCTTTATTCTTAATAAAATCTCGTTCTTCATTTTTCTCTAACATATAGCTAATTTATAACTATTCCCTACTGGTAGATGACAATTAAAACAAGTCAACAACGATACACTTGCATATTTAAAATTTTATTAGTATGAGAATTTCTCTCACATTAATAACGAATACAAGATTTTATTTAATTACAGTAAAACTAGTACATATAGATTTTATTTAATTTCGGAAGCACATGTTTTAGTTGTATATGCTAAATAAATCAGGCACCGAAAGGCCTCTGGTTGTAGCAGTCTAAGTTTTCCCCAGGGCTAACTCCAAGCATGGAGCAGTATCTCTTAAAGAAGCCCATCCGTCCCTCACCACCTGAGTTGGACCCCTTGCCGCATTCAATACCGTTGATTATGTTTGTTACCACTCCATACCCAGGAACCCTCCCAGCTGCAGAGTCTGCTGCTGATGGAATCCACACTCCAGTAATAACATCATGGCTTGACGGTTTGAGGGACAGTGGTGTCATCCAGAACCATAATGCAGTCTTGAATGAAATGGCAGGGTCACTTGCCACCAAATCCGGGTTGCTTAGCAGATCAAACCCTATAGCTTTTCCGGCTGGTCCATAGTTATAGTTGTTGTAACGCTGAATATAATATATATAGGCTCAGATAACAATCCTTTCGTAAAAAAGAAACAGAAATAAAAAATTATGACTAACTAAAAAAACAGAGGTTTAGGAACTACTAAATTTTAGAACTTGGATCTTTATTTAATCAAACAATTTCAATCAAAAGCGAACATATGACTTTAGCAATGTGAAATGTGAGAAAGAGAATGTTCCATACTAGGAGATTTGAATAGGACCACGGCCGTGATAGTTCTTATTTGGCACGCATGGCCATTCTGGATCTGAAGCATAGTAATCTGTTGGGGTTTGTTCCTCTTTGAAGCAGTATCCCCATGCATATGGTCCATCAGGTAAACTTGGCCCTCCACCTGTGTACAGAAAACATGTATAAAAGATTCTGTTCAGCGCAACAAAATTGGTTACAAAGTATGCATGTTTCATATTTGTTACACATACAACAGAAAACGAGCATAACAAGTTGAGTCAGCAAAGCTGTGTGGCAGAGTGATTATTTGTATAGTTTTGTGCTGAGTTGGCAAGACAGTTATGAGTTTGTTACAACTTGTATAGATATAAATAGATGTAGCCAGTCATGTTGAGTTAGTTAGATTCTTTCTCTCTCTCACTTGAGTCTCTAGCTTTGTATTCTATCTTAGTAAGATAGTTCTGTATATGAAGATGTATCATCATCTTCTTGATTGTAGACTTTGATTGTTCATCTATGAAATGTAAGCTTCTTTAACTCTGATCTTAAAGTTGTGATATGGTATCAGAGAGTATGGTCTCTGTCTTTTACTCATTGTTATCGTTCATTCTTGTTCATCGACGTTTTCTTGTTCGTCGTCATTGTTAGTCCTTGCTTGCCTCTGGTTCTTTGTCATTTTCATGAGCAGACGTACATATTCCGCTGCTGTATCGTCTAATTCAATGGCTAATCCAGTGAACTCAAGTGGAAATCAGACTCAATCTACAACAATTGATTCTTATCATCCATACTTCTTGCAGAGTTCTGATAATCCAGGTATCGCACTTGTTACTCAGCCATTAACTGCTCAAAATTATCAACAATGGAGTAGATCTGTAAAATTAGCATTGTCTGCTAAAAATAAAGTTGGATTGATTGATGGATCTCAATCCAAACCTGTTGAATCTTCACCTCTTTATGCTTTCTGGCATCGATGCAATGATATGGTGTTATCCTGGTTGTTAAACTCCATCTCTGCTGAAATTCGAGATAGTGTCGTATACTTTAGCACTGCAAAAGAAATTTGGGACGATTTAGCCATACGATTCACTCAAGGCAACGTTCCTCGCATTTTCTAACTCAAGAAGGATCTTACAAGCTTGAATCAAGGCAATATGTCAATTATTGCATATTTTACTCGAATGCGTACTTTAACTGATGAGTTGAATGCTTTATCTCCTATTCCTAAGTGTACATGTCCTCAGAATTCATGTACATGTGGTGTTAGTGCTAAACTAGAAGCTTATGAACAGATCAAAAGTCTAAGTCAGTTTCTGATGGGATTGAACGATTTGTATACTGGTATTCGTGGTCAAATGCTCATGATGAAACCGTTACCAACTCTAAGCCAAGCTTATTCTCTGTTGCTTCAAGAAGAAAGCCAACGTGCATCTCCTGTCATAACTGAAACTGTTGCTATGAATGTGAAATATAATGGATCTAAACCTAAGCCCTATTCTACAAGTTCTTCCAAGAAAAGTGATTCTTCAAATGAAATTTGTGATTACTGTCAAAATCCTGGACACATATAGGATAAATGCTTTTTCCTTCATGGTTATCCTGACTGGCATCGCCTGTATGGCAAGCCAAAACCTAAACTCAGACCTAAGAAAGCTGCTCAGGTCACTGTTAAGTCTGCAGATATAGATGACAAAGGATATGAACAATCCAAAGATATTTTCTCAGAGGCTCAATGTGAGCAAATTGCTAAAATGATACAAACAAGCATGAAATCCATCTCTGGATCAATTGTTTCTGTATCTCATCTGTCAGGTAAAATTCACAGTGTTTCATTGTCTCATACTGCTTTTAGTGTGCAAACTTCTTCAAATATTACATGGATCTTAGATTCTGGAGCAACAGATCATATAGTATCTAATCTTAGTCTGTTGAGCAACTATAAACCTATATCATCTATCTTACATTTACCAAACAACACTACTGTTCAAATTACACATGTAGGGGAAGTTCAGTTAAATCCTACAGTTTTGTTAACTGATGTTTTGTGTGTTCCTTCATTCCACTGCAACTTAATTTCCATCTCAAAATTAACTTCAGACACTTCTAATTCAGTTCTATTATCCAATCATAATTGTACATTGCAGGTCCCTTCCCAGAAGATGATGGTAGAGATTGGTAGGGCTGAAGCTGGGCTATACAATCTCACCATGCCTTCTTCTTATTTTCATTCTTAGTCCTGTTCTTCTGTTAATCATTTCTGTTCAAGAGTCTATGTTGAACCATCTGTTGAAGCTCAACTCTGGCATGCCAGACTTGGTCATCCTGCTGCTTTCATTCTGAATAAAGTCTTTGTTACTCCTTCTGTAAATAGTAGTCAATTTACTACTTGTGATGTTTGTCTTCAAGCTAAGCAACATAGGTTGCCATTTTCTGTTTCTGAGAACTCTAGCTATGACCTGTTCGAGCTGATTCATTGTGATCTATGGGGTCCTTATAACAAGAACACTCATGGTCAATGTAAATACTTTCTTACTATAGTTGAAGAGCATTCCAAATGTACTTGGGTTTATTTGTTATAAGAAAAATCTCAAGTATCTTTACATTTACAGAATTTTATATGTTTAATCAAAAATCAATTTCAGACCACTATCAAAACTGTTAGATCTGATAATGGTACTGAATTCACTAATCAAATTCTTCAGAAATTTTTCAATGACTCTGGTATTGTCCACCAGACTAGTTGTCCTTACACTCCCCAACAAAATGGGGCAGTGGAAAGGAAACATCAACATATTCTGAATGTTGCCAGATCTTTAATGCTTCAAGCAAATTTACCAAAATCTTTATGGGGTGACTGCATTCTTACTGCAGTTCATCTAATCAATTTGTTGCCTGTTCAGCAATTACAATTCAAATCTCCTTATGAGATTTTGTTTCATAAACCACCTAATTATGAGTTCTTAAAGGTGTTTGGCTGTCTGTGCTACATAGCTGATGTTTCTAGTCCTCCAGATAAGTTCAATCCTAGAGGACTTAAGTGTGTTTTTCTGGGCTACCCTTATAGTAAGAAAGGATATAGGGTTATGCACCTTGCTACTAGGAAATGTTATATTTTAAGGGATGTTATTTTTGTTGAAAATGTCTTCCCTTTTAAGGAATCTTCTTCTCTTTTGTCTCAAACATCATTGTTCCCATCGATTGCTTCTGACTTATCTCATACTGATGACACACCTGTTACTATTATGCCTCCTCTAGTAACTTCTGACATTCCTGATACATCTCAATCCATACCAAGTCTTCATTCTAATCCTACTTCTACTCCTACTGAGACTGTATCAGATTTACCTCTTCAACCTGTGTCCATCAGACCTGTGAGACATAAGACTTTACCAACAAAATACAAAGATTATACTGGTTTGCCTGCATCTACTACTGGTTCTCAGTCTACTGCTTTATGTACTTATCCTCTGCATAAGTTCATAGCTTATAATGCTTTTTCACCAACCTATAAGTCATTTCTAGCTAATGTTACTAAAGAATCAGTTCCTTATACTTATAAACAAGCTGTAGTACATGATCACTGGCAAGCTGCAATGGTTGCAGAGATTAGAGCTCTAGAAGATAATCACACATGGGATATTGTGCCTAAACCTCCAGATAAAAATATAGTCGAGTGTAAATGGTTGTTCAAAGTTAAGTACACACCAGCAGGGACTATTGATAAATACAAGGCTCGTCTTGTAGAAAAGGGGTTCACACAAACTATAGGGGTTGACTACTTTGAAACCTATGCCCCGGTTGCTAAAATGACTACAGTTCGTGTATTATTGGCTTTAGCAGCTAAATATAACTGGCATTTACATCAAATGGATGTAAATAATGCCTTTCTTCATGGTGAGTTAACTGAAGAAATTTACATGAAGTTGCCCCTTGGTTTTCAGCAATTATCTACTACTTCCACTACATTTCCAGCTGGTGTTGAACTTGTTTGCAGGCTATGAAAGTCGATTTATGGGTTGAAACAGGCACCTCGTGTTTGGAATCTAAAACTAGTTGCTACTTTGTTAAAATTTGGTTTTTCTCAGGCTGCTTGTGATCATAGTTTGTTCACCTTCAAAACTTCATCTGGATTCATTGTGGCTATTGTGTATGTGGATGATATCTTACTTGCTGGCAATTCCACAGAGTTACTAACTCAAGTTAAGGATTTTCTACATTCTCAGTTCAAAATTAAGGATTTAGGTCCTTTAAAGTACTTTCTTGGACTTGAAGTTGCTCGATCTACTACTGGCATATTTGTTAGCCAACGTAAATATGCACTTGATATTCTCAATGACACAGGTATGACTGCTGTCAAACCTTCTTCTGTTCCTATTGAGCAAAATCACAAATTAATTGAAAATACCTCACCTCTGTTGGTTGATACTGAGATTGGTGTTTATAGACGATTGGTGGGACGTTTACTTTATTAACTATTACTCGTCCAGATTTAGCATATGGGGTTCATGTATTATCTCAATTCATCTCCTGTCCTAGGGAAGATCATTTGTCTGTAGCTTATAAAATGGTCAAGTTTATCAAAGGTTCTCCAGGTCAAGGATTATTTTTCTCTACTGACTGTCCTTTACAGCTTACTGCATACAGTGATTCTGATTGGGAATTGTAATTGCTGAACAGGTAACAAATTGATTAGATGAACTGCAGTAAGAATGCAGTCACCCCATAAAGATTTTGGTAAATTTGCTTGAAGCATTAAAGATCTGGTAACATTCAGAATATGTTGATGTTTCCTTTCCACTACCCCATTTTGTTGGGGAGTGTAAGGACAACTAGTCTGGTGGACAATACCAGAGTCATTGAAAAATTTCTGAAGAATTTGATTAGTGAATTCAGTACCATTATCAGATCTAACAGTTTTGATAGTGGTCTGAAATTGATTTTTGATTAAACATATGAAACTCTAGCTTTGTATTCTATCTTAGTAAGATAGTTTTGTATATGAAGATGTATCATCATCTTCTTGATTGTAGACTTTGATTGTTCATCTGTGAAATGTAAGCTTCTTTAACTATGATCTTAAAGTTGTGATAATATTGCACCTGCCTTTATAAATATACTAATAAATTACCAGTGGTCTCGTGTGAGGTTTGAGGAAAGAAGGCCGTGATCTCCCTCTTCTGAGTGTCAGGGTCACCGGAGGATCCAAAAGCACCAAAGGACTTGGCAGCATCTATAAAAGCTTCATAAGTATAGAAGCCCTTGGCCGGACAAAGATCATCGTTTCGATGCTTTAACATGTCTTCAAACATAGACTTGCTGATCAAAGAACTCACATCTTGTCCCCCAACACCCAATGTCCACAACAATATAACAACCAATCCCCATAACCAGCCCATTTTGCTTACCATTTGCCTATGTATATATTTATTTTTGCTTAAGTACTTTGTAAAGTTTCAGGCTGGGATTGTTAAGCTACATATAGGCTGCTAAGCAAGTACTGTGACATCTTCTTCTTTTTTTGTAGGTGAGGCCGTGAGAATCACGCTCAAGTCTACGCCAGAAATGACTTGAATAACTTGACTAATTATATTGGACCATATCTTATATTTAATTACACGGTTATAATAACGGTCAAAATAAGTTAAAAGAGAAAAAGAATTTACATTTCATACACAAATTCTATAATTTCACTATTTCTGCTAAAATCCGGACTTTAAATTGAGGTAGAAGGAAAAAATTACATTTCTATCAAATTCTTGTATTCAAAGCAAGCACATGCTATATAAGATCTAGCAACTAGCATGATATATATTAACTTAGAAAAAAAAATGATATATATTAGAAAATGTACATTAATAAAAATCCAGACTCTGAATTATGGTAGAAGGAAAAAAAATTACATTTCTGCCAAATTTTTGTATTCAGAGAAGCCACACGATGTACAAGCATGATAAATGTTAGAAATGTTAGAAACTAAGGTTCCATTTATTTGTCGGGGAAAAAAATTTATGGAAGATATTTTTTCAAAAAATTCTTACTTTGAAAAATATTGGAAAATGTTTTTATAACGTCTTAGAAAATCGTGTATTTATAAGTGGATGAAATCCCCAATTATCCACATTTTAATATAAAAAAATAAAAATACCCACCGGCGGTAGAGAGTGCCCAAATTGTCCACCGACTACACATTACCTTCATGCGTATGAATGATTACGCATCACACTCATGCGTGTTCTTTGATGGCCACCACACTTCAAACACCAGACAACCACACACAAATACACACATACAAGCATAGTATACTGATAAGTGAGTTTTATATCCATTTGGAGCATTCCATATTGGCTTAAATTGAGTAACTTGGCCTCAAGTTAGTGGTAGTTTTGATATGTTTTTGTTTAAATGTGCAGGGTTGTAGAATTGTCGTTTAGGGTTAACGTTTCCGTCAAATTTGGAGTTGATTTTTGCAATGGAATGAAGTGTGGAGTCAAGCTTTAAGATCTTACGAAGATTCCAAGTAAAGATAAGTGACTACGGAAGCATTTGCAAAAAGAACGGAAGGAAAAGACGAAGAAATGAAGAAACGGAGCAGAAAATGGCAAATCAGCCGAAGCCCACGCGCAGGCTGCGCGGATTGCAGTTGATCTACGTGTAGGCAGCGCGCCTGGGGCGCAGGCTGCGCGCGCGCAGTGCTGGGAAAATTACAGTTTTGCCCTTTTTCGAATTCTGGCCATATCTTGAGTTCTACAAGTCCGTTTTGGGAGATCTTACAGTCCACGCGAAGCTAACGAGATTCTCTATCATTCTAAAGTGGTCCAGATGTCCAAATACAACTGGAATGGTCAAGAAATACTGAAGAAAAGTTAGCTACGAATTTTACTTCAAAACAGAATCAGTTTAGGAAACGTATTTTGTGCTAAACTGCAGAAATTATATTTTAACTCTATTTTGGGGAATTTCTTGTTGGAAAAGACGCTAGGGCCTATATAAACACATCCTACCATTGTAATTTGTATTTACATATCAATTACTTAGGTTTATTTGTATCTTTTCATACTTTGATTTTATCATGGTTTCATCAGATCCCATGATGACGAGCGGTTCGATTATGAACTAATCGTTGTCATGGGATTCTAACGGAGTTATCTATGTAGCTTAGTAGTTTGATTGCTTTAAAGATTTATGTGTGGTGAATTTTTGATATCCTTGTATGGTTGTGATTCATGTGTTTAGATGCGTAGCTAACATCTAATTTGTTAATCTCTTGTGAAGCGAGAGTGGATCTTGAGATTTAGAACTTGCCATGCTAGCATAGGATAGGTTGATGTTTAACATCATGATTTGTAGCGTAAATAGAGATATTATGCTACCCTATGTGATCTTAATAGACAACTTGTTCTTCAACCGTTATGTTTTCAAATCTTATAAAGATATAGGGTCTAAACATAATTGGTGTCTACCCATCTTCTATCTCTTTTGTGGATGTATGTTTAGTTTGGTATTCGTATACTTAGAGGTAGCGTTTACTTGTTTCGTGTTGTCTGATCAGATATCATAACCATCACATGCATTGATTAAAGGCATCAACTCTAAGCGAAGTATTTAATGAAGTTAGGATCCCATGTTTACTCTTGTAGAAGTAATTCGATTTTAATTTTCATTAGATAATTAATTCTTAGTTGTTAATTTATTTCTTAGTTTTTTTTTTGAAGAACAAAGGCGTTAATTCAATAATAAAAAGCCATACGGCATCTACACCAATGATCGAATCGATCAAACAGGAAATTGCAATCGTCTGTTCTCATCAAGAGACAGTTAAACGATATTTTAATGTATATAAAAATACAAGTACCCACTTCATGCATCCTCGTTAAAATTCTGGTACCCACTTTATCCTGGCCCGATTGAGCTATCGTTTGAGCTATCAACCAAAACTGTTATCCCGTACAAACTTTCTTCACTAAATCGCGACCCCGCTTACAATCAAGAAGCGAAAAAACCAAACTCTCACAAAGGAGAGAAAATCAAACCTCTCACGAAGGAGAGAAATCAAGCCGAAAATATACAAGTGCGAAAAATTAAATACAAAGTAAAATCCGACAATTCTTAGATCTGGGAAACAAAACCGCAAGAACAAGATAACTCGGACCAATTTCGAGAACAAACTCACTGGGAAGAACGAGGAATCCGAAACTCCGTGGAATTGAGATCTAAGAAAATGAAAACCAAATCTGAAAGCAAATTTAAAGGATAGAAATCCTTACCCACAAATGGAGATTATTGAAATAAACAAATCAAACAAGATACGAATAATAATCATATATTGTTGCATAGGTACATCTACTGAATTAAAACCATTACCAGATCTCTGTGGGAATGAACTTGACTTATTCATATATTACTTGTGACCACGTACGCTTGCGTGATTTAGTGCAAACAAGTTTTATACGCATTAGCCTTATGCGTTGTTCACTGACTACGTATTACTCGAATGCGTATGCAAGAACACGCATCACTCTCATGCGTTGTTCCCTTCTTTGCTGCTGGAATCAGCTCCGTATGTCCTTTTATTTTTCTCGTCTTTCTTCTGTGTCCTAAATATTTTGTATAGCTCCACTCAAATTTCATACTTTTAATACAGACTCCAACTTCTAATTTAGAGCATAATCAACAAAAGATACAAATGTCTTTTTGTATATATTAAAACCACAACTTTGAAAGTATCAAACTTACTGTAACATTTCACTTAAAGATTAGAAATCCTTCTTTGTTTTGCATTTGCTCAGACATTATGAACTCATAAGTTACCATACATGGAGGTCAACCAACTCAAATTGAAGGAGTATAAAATCAAATATAGTCAGATTATAACACACAATTGTGACAAACAGTTCATATAGGAATTATAAAATCAATTTTGAGAATACAAATCGGGACTACCTATCAATAGAAAGAGAGATAGGTTGCTTGAAGATGAATAGATACACGATTTCAATAGTACAGCAGCCGTATTTCAGCACCGTTCGCCATATTAAGCACTGTTGGTGTCTTGATATGTTTTCATTAGTTTGTATTGATGTGTTGCAATGCAAACTATATACGCATGTTCTAGTGGCGCATACAGTGGAAAAAAGGGCATTTCATCCCGCCCTGAGGTATTTTGGACAAACTGAATAAAAATACAGGCATTTTGGGCATTTTTTCTTTATAAGTGCTTATTTAAATATTAAATGTGGAATTATATGATGTGAAATTTTTCTAGATGGCCAATTATATGTGATATCGTGTTTACGTGCTTAAATGATGATTTATGTGCGCCGTGTTAGTCCGTGTATTTTTAATTTCATTTTTGATGATTTAAATCTATTTAAATCATGCATTATTGATCTTCTGGGATTTTTATAAAATCATTGGAGTTGTTAAAAATCACGAAATTTTTTATGTTATCATCTTTCTGATATTAGTTAGTTTTAAAAATTATCGGGAGAATTATTTTGGGTGTTTCAATATTTTAAATTAATTTTACGAGTAATATTGCAATTAAAGCATCGAAACTTGTAAAAATCATATTTAATTCATTTTTTATCCTAAAAATATTTTAAAAATATCTAGGTGTTCATAATTTTTCATTTTTATCTTAAAAATGAAAATTTTGATTTTCCACCAAGTCTCTATTTAAATTCGATTTTTAAAAGGGTTAATTAGTTGTTTTAATTAGAATTCAGCAAGGAAAATGAATGTTTTACCCTCAATGCCAATCCCAAAAATTGTTGTTCTTCCCCAAACTGTACATTGAAGGTGTTTGGCAAATCATATTTGAAACTTATTTCTCTGTTAAGTCCGTTCCAACTTATGATTGAGTGTTTGGGTATAAACTTATTTTTGTTAAAAACGAACTTATCTCGTCATAAGCAATAAGTTGGGGAACTTGTACTTTTCTCATATTTGACCAACTCTCCTCTCCACTCTCAGATTTGGGCTCTTGTTCACCTTCACCGACGACGCCGGTGGAGGCATGACTGCCTTGTCCTCAACAAAAACTTTAAGATTCACACTGGACTCAGAAACAACTGACAAATTCAACCATTGAGACTCGTCCACGCCAGAGATCCGTTAATTACGGTGGATAAACAAGTGTCGGAGGTGGTTGTTTGAGCTGCATCATTCATATTCAGATCCAACATCATGTTTCTTTTGTGTTTGTGTGGGGAGTGGAGGTGGATGAAGAAGAAAACACAGCTGGAGAGAGAGAGAGAGATGTAGCTGGGGCAGAGAGAACAGAGAGAGAGAGAGGGAAGAGACTACAAAGAAGAGAGTATCTTATTTTAACTTATAAGCTAAACATCCAAACACCAAAATATAAGTTATAAGTTATAATTTACTTATTTCATATAAGTTACTTATTCCATTTAAGTGATAAGTAACTTAATTTAAGATATCCCAAACAGGCCCATTTTCGGTGCTGCATCTCTACAACTCTCTCGAGTTCGCTTAATACCTCACACACAATTTCTCTCAATCACTCTCATAATCTCTCTCTGGACATATCTCTCTCTCTCTCTCCCTCTTCTCTTCCGTTTCTCTCTCGCAAAACCTCTCCCCTCTATTTTCCCCTGCAAACTGTCTGCGTGTGCTGCGTGTGGCTGCGGGAATGACTGTCGAGATGTGTGTGTATAACAGGTGTCCATGGGTATGCTCGTTGCAGCGTGTGTGTACGATGGTGGCGTGTGTACGGTGTATGGGTGAGTATACAGTTCGTGTGTATGTATGTATGCGAGTTGGGTGTGTGAAGTAAGAGTGTGTGTGTGTGTGCGCGCGTGTGTAAGCAGTATTGCGTGTGTATTTGGTGGCAGTCGAGTGTGTGTGTAATTGGTCGAATAGTGTGTTCAATCGGGGGCTTCTGTTGGATCGTATATTATGTGGTTCAACTGGGTGGTGTTTCCTGTGGTTCGATGTAGTTATTAATCAGTACTTTGTTTAAATTTGTTTCGTGAATAAATATTTATCAATCATGAGATGTTTCTACATTCGTATTGTTAGTTTTAGAATTTTTGTATTCGGATTTGTAAATAGATTAATGTGAGAATTGTTCAGTTTGGAAGTAGTTATAATTTAAATTGTCTATAACTTATTGGTTATAATATCCATTTCGGACGTAATAATTGTTGATGGGTGCCTTAAGTGGCTGTTTGACTTTGAATGAGTCGGTTGTATTCCGATGGGTTAGTCCACTTTATAAAGGAGGTGCTGTTCAAGGAGGTGCTGTCCGATTTTCGTAAAAAAATATTTAGTAAATTCTTATAGTAACTTAATAAGAATAATTTGCAAATCGATTTGATACACGTGTTTATGTGGTTTGTCTGGTTGTACAAAAGTATTTTATGAGTGTTAACGGAGGAATTTGGTGATAACAAATTTCGGGGGTTGCTGGAATAACGAAATCATGAAAATAGGGGGATTTGGGATTTTTGGATGTTTGGGGCTGGACTTGAGAGGTGTCTCGATTTGTCTCGTGTATCGGATCCTTTTTCAAGATGTCTGCATACCTTATATTTATAAGGATCAAGCCAACGCAGTTCTGTGTAATTGATTTGTGTCTATCCCTTACAGACTTTAGGGATAAACTTTGTTAATCTGGGTAATTACTGATTTTATCTGATTTAATCTTATCGTTGTGATATCTTCCTGATTTGAAGAATATCGTTTGAAGATATTTTCCATTATTGATTGATTAAGATTGATTCTTTCCTCGTTTCAGGGAGAGGATAAAACTTAGCGATTAAGTTATAATTATTAATCTGAATTAATAATTAATAATTAATAATATTAGGAAATTTGGGAGATATTAGACATGCCAAAAATCTGGCGTAACAACTACCCCCCAGTTCTTCAGTGTAGCTTGCTGCAGTGGAGAACTAAGCATGCTTCGATCATCCAAATTTCTTGAGTCACTGAAACAACTTGGAACACCCTCCTCCCGGGAGGTCGTATTCATTTCTCTAAAAACACCCTCCTCTCGGGAGGTCGTATTCCTAAAGATTGCGCCTTGATAATTCAGGATACCCTCCTCTCGGGAGGTCGTATCCTCTTTCTAGAAATACCCTCCTCTCGGGAGGTCATATTCCCAAAGTCGAACCTTGATGAGGTGCCGGAAGTACGGACATCCCCCCCGAAAGTACGGTTTTTGCAAGGATTTAATTATCGGGATACCCTCCTCTCGGGAGGTCATATCCAAATTCCAGAAACACTCTCCTCCCGGGAGATAATGTAGCTGAAAAATCGTACCATGATGAGGCGCCGGAAGTACGGACATCCCCCCCGAAAGTACGGTTTTTGTAAGGATTTAATTATCGAGATACCCTCCTCTCGGGAGGTCATATCCAAATTCTAGAAACACTCTCCTCCCGGGAGATAATGTTCTAGAAAATCGTTATAGTTTTATTAAAACTCTCCTTAGAGAAGATCGTTTTTTCACATATTACCCTCATCAGAATTGGGTCTTCCAAAATAATCAACTCTTCGAATAAGAGCCTTCCCAAATAATTACCCATGCAAAGGAGGGTATTCCAAAATAATAAACTCTTTAATTAAGAGCCTTCCAAAATCTTACCCCTACAAAAGAGGGCCTTCTAAAATATTACCCCACAAAGGAGGGCCTTCCAAAATAATAAATTATTCAATTAAGAGCCTTTCAAAATATTACCCCATAAAGGAGGGCCTTCCAAAATAATAAACTCTTTAATTAAGAGCCTTCCAAAATCATGTAACACGAAGATAACACCTAAAATCTTGAAAATCTTCACAATTCTAATTCTGCCCAGATCTATTTTTGGCGTTTTTGACCTTCTAAACGATTTTTTCTGGAAAATCACAAAACACGAAAGTTGTAGAGAACGAAAAGACCTTTCCCACGATATAAGGCTCATCAAAAATGGACTTATAACGAATCGGGAATTAAATAAAACGTCTGCTGATCTGCTTCTCGGTGCTGAAAAAACGAGATCTGATTGTATTTTGTGATTTCGAGAATAGATCGAGATATAATCTGAGAAAACTCAAAGAACGAAAGTTATAGGCAATTTAACAAGATTTCCGAATCATTAAAAATCATCAAAATCCGACATGTATTGAATTTACTACGAATTTTATAAGATAACAGATTTGTATGGACAAAATCATAAGAAAACTTATCTTAATTCGGAATAGAGCCGCCGCCTCTACCGCTTAGCTCCTCCATTAAAGCAGCTCCAGATCCATGAGAACACCCCATGCATATGAATTGATTGTCCTCCACAATCAAAAAATATATCCCCATGCTAAATCAATTGATTAAGATTGATTCTTTCCTCGTTTCAGGGAGAGGATAAAACTTAGCGATTAAGTTATAATTATTAATCTGAATTAATAATTAATAATATTAGGAAATTTGGGAGATATTAGACATGCCAAAAATCTGGCGTAACAATGAGTATAACCAATATGTGCTAAGTTTTAAAGCTTTATATATAGGACGCGTATGGGTAGATTAGATTGATAGTAAGATTTTGGTTGGTTTTGGCACTAAAGTAGTACTTCACCTTGATATAGGTACGAATAGAAGGCCCGGCCAGGAGCAGTACACGCGTAGATGGAAATTCGAGTAGGAAATGATTATCGGAGTTGACGGGTGTACTCAACGAGAGATTGACGAGTCTTAGGGAAAGATGGATGTATAATCGAGTAGAGGCCAACGTGTAAAGAAGTAGAAGCTGTTGTAAAGCGAGTGACGGATCGAGATATTGGATGTGGAAGCTTCATGTATTGAGGCAAGTGTCATTACTCCTCACTTGATATAAATTTGTGTCAAGCATTTAAAAAATGATTCTGTTAAGTCATGTTTACAAAGTGAAGTCCTTTGCAAATGTGTATTCCTTCACCTATCATTTAGGTGTGAACCCTTTTGAATGATTTCACAAAGATTCTTTTTCTTCAAAGATATTATAAATGTGATATGTTATTGGATTCCTCAGTAAGTGTCATTTCTTTTATTTTCTTCGCAAGTATTTAAGAAACTTTCTAAACAGAGGAAATCCAAGATTTTAAATTCTTACAAGAATCTTTTGGCATAATTTCTGATTTTAACATATTTTTACCCGATGGACCCTTTTTAGGGGATGTTTTCTTCAAACTGATTTACCTTTAAATATCATGAAATTATCTTACAAACGTTTATTTTGAACCACTTAACTTACCTAATTTAGTCCAAACTTTACATGGTGTTGGAGAAATTTTGTTAAATGTTTAGCACTTGACTATATCCTCGTTTTATCGTATATTCTCAGTTGTGGTTAATCATGTTGCCAGTAAAATTCTTTCTTCGATTCATTTAATGATGTATGATCCTATAGTATCGAACTTGTCGATACCCTTTGAGATTGTTCTTTATCTATCACCCCCTTTATCGTGTTGAACTCGTCGACATCTATTGATATTATTATTCTTTATTTACCTCTGTTGTTGGGTTGATCTGATTGATACCAGGTGATGTTGATATTCATCAGTGATTCGTAATTATGAATTGTTATTCTAGAACCTGAGTTTTCCAGTTAGTTGATGTGGTAAGGTTATCGATTGTTCCGACACCTAGTGGGTTTGATGTAGAATTGGATTATTTTTGACCGTAAGGTCGGACCATATCGTGGTCGTGATAAAATGTTTTTGACAGTAAGGTCGGACTAGATTCGTGGTCGGAAGTTAATAAGGCCAATATGTGTCGTGGATCCATTATAGGACATTTCTGTGTGCGATTGTCCGGGGTTAGTGCGTGATTGATCAGCAGCCTAACCTTATTGTTTTTTTAAAATATATATAAAAAAATCCAATTCTAATCTATACATTGAGATTGGGTTGCTTTTAAGCCTGATTCCTTTGAATCTTGTGATAATTATCTTTGGTTATCAGAACTTGATCAGTTCTCATTGTTGACACATCTTGTCCCAACGGAGCATTGTTGGCTCATCTTTGTATATGATAGTTAATTTATTCAGCTATTTTCTTTCACAGCTTATGATGATTATTCTTGTTGTTCAGAACCCATAATTGTTCTTGACATTGATTTATAGCTATATACACTTGCTGAGCATTGTTGTTTATTTTTCTCCGGTTATGAGAAAAGATTAGTGGACATTGTGGTCAGTTGAGTTTCCCTGTTACAGCAGCGAGAGGTGACATTCGGGATGTTGAATTTGGTCGGGTAGTGGTGTGAGCTCGTCAGAGGTTGGTTAACTGGTTCAGTAGAAGGACTTAATTTGTATAATAATTTTATTCTGAGATTGGACTGTAACGATGTAATATAATAGTTTGTTTCATACCATAACCTGTATGCGATCTTGGATCAGGGGTATATCTTTATTATTTTGGCTTATGTCCAGGTTTGTATTTTGTTAGTTGTGGTTCATGGCCCTAAATCTGTACCCCGGATTTTTGGGATGCCACAGTTTTCCTAAAATATATTTTCTCCGAAAAATGTTTTTCCCAAAAAATAAATATCCAATTTGATTTCTAAAAATTTCATCCTAAAATTTTATTTGAGAAAAAAAAGCTTGTAAAAAAGATTTTTTAGGAAAATTTTAACAAAAAAATGTTAACGAAAAAATTTTTCGAGAAAAAATTTCTTGGAAAAACTTTTTGGAAAAATATTCTTGAGATTAATTTTTCAAAAAAAATTCTCGGGAAAAAAATTTCACAAAATAAATTTTCAAAAAAAACTTTCGAGAAAATTTTTCTCAGAAAAAATTTCTCAAGAAAATTTTTCTCGAGAAAAAATCCTCGAAAAAAAATCTCGAGATTTTTCTCGGATTGATTTTCTCAAGAAAAAGTTCTCGAAAAAAATTTCCAAAAAAATCTTGAGAAAAATTTATCGAAATTTTTTTCAAAAAAAAAATTTTCGACAAAGAATTTCTCCAAAAATGGTTCTCGAATTTTTTTTTCTAAAGTCTAAACAAATATTAGTTATTTACGATTTTCTTCAAATACTTGTAAATTATAAAAATATTAGAATATTATTAGTCGTATAATTTTTTTTTTTCCTAACGTCTACCCAACCCTAGTTGCATAAAAATGATAGTTACGTGTGTTTCAAATCCATCACCGTAACTCTCCGTCCTAACCCTAGGAGTCGTCTTCCATGTGTTTTTCTCAAGATAGGCGAGGGGCTTTCACTGGGTTTTTTCTAGTGAAAAGCCCAAAACCTTTAGTTTTCTTTCGTTTTCGTTGATTTTCTTTCAATAAAAGCTAATCTTTTGGGTGTTTGTGTGTCTCTCCTTTTGGAGTGTGTATTTTGTCTCTCCCCTTTTGGGATATGTTGTTATGTTTTTAATTAGTTATGTTTTGGTTTATCTGGTGTTGGATTTATTAAAAATGATTTTGTTGATGTTTTTGAGAATCTGGAAAGCTTGCATCAAAGATGGGGCGGTGGCGATCGGCAAGAGCTCACCTTTCACAACCAAAGATTGTTCATCCTTTGATGGTTTTCACTTTCGGCATGTCTATAGCTGGTATCCGGCATGTAGATAGCTGGGGTGCCGTTCCTCTAACCTCAGTTTAATCAATTGGGGCTTCTGAATACTGGGCTAATAACGGTTGTTATGTGATAAGGTAAATTGTGATGCCGCTGTTTTCAGGGTAGAGATGCACAGAAGGCCCATCGGGCCGGGCTTTGACTGGGCTTTGAAAAGCCCGGGCTTTTTGGTCAAAGCCCGGCCCGGGCTTTGACTTTGACCGGGCCGGGCTTCTGTGAAAAATGTGAGCCCGTTTAGGCCCTCGAAGCGGGCCTCGGTGGGCTTTTTTCCGGGCCTGAAGCGGATCGGGCCGGATCGGGCTTTTTTCGGGATCAAATCGGATCGAGATTTTATGTTATATAAGAATGTTCTTTATGTAATAATGGCAGACATTTGTTAAACAATCTATATTGCCGATACAAATATTACATTTATCGATTTACTTTTTGATTTGATGATATATTAATTGATTACACGTGTACTTAACTTGTTTTCGTTCATGCATCGTAATATATGCATATAAATAATCTTATTATTAATAATGAATATGTAAATATATATGTACTTAAATTATTTTTATATTTGTAGGAAGTGTAAATACATAAATATTTATGTAAGTATACTAGAATAATCGAATTTTACCCGGGCTTTTTCGGGCCGAACTGGGCTTTTAATCGGGTCGGGCCGAAGACCGGGCTTTTTAAAAGACCGGGCTTTTGCCGGGCCGGGCTTTGCCAAAAAATATAGGGATGTTGGTGCAGTTTGGATCGCTTGGGATGTCTTCGATTTCATTTTTAGCTTCAAGAATTTTTAAGTTCTATGTGTTAAACGATCAGGAAACAAATCAACTAATTAGTTTTAGTTTATGTTTGTTTTCCAACCTGGTTGTATCGGCAGTCGGGGGGTTTGTCCCGACTATGTTATGCTTGATTCAATGAAAATCGCTTTACTTTTTGGCAAAAAAAAACCATCACCGTAATAAGCTCGAGGAGAGAGGTCGGCAGTTCATATTTTGAACTTTGTGTCATTAACGTACATGGCTATGGGCATATCTCTAAGAGCTACATGAAAAATTATAAAAGTTGACCAGGTCTCTACTCTCTACTGATTCTCTACTTATGCGGTTTCAGGGATAACAGGGTGCAAGTGACTATTTAAGAACAAGAAACAACAGTCACACGTTAGAAGACACAAAATATAATAGCAAAACATTTTATTGCATGATTTACCACGTGACTGAAAACCCAAAAGCTGTACTTTCTGTAGTATTTATATTATTAAATATAAAATGTATTACTCACTAATAGATAAATTGGTGTATGAAAAGGGTTCTGATGATAATTAGAACAAGCAACTTCAAGTGTGTCTTTTCAATGAAATATTCTTTATTATTTACAGCCTTTCTTAGCATCATCTCCCTCTACCCTTTTGATATGTACAACCCATAATTCTCTCTTATACAATTAAAAAATAGATTTAACTCCAACAATAATTACTATTGTAACTCCCACAATAATCACTATTATAACTCCCACAATAGTGTCATTTGTAACTCCCAATTCATTAACACAATAAATTAAATAAATTACTTTTATAGTTAACAAAACATATTTGTAACTCCAGGCAATTAATGCATTTTTTTTTATCAAATATAAATAAATGCGACTAATGAGAACGAGAATCTGTACATGCATTACATTTGTAAGTAGTCGAAAATTCGATGTATTCTATGTTTTGTGATTGAATGACTTGATTTGGCATTTTTAGTTTGTATTGTACGTGTAGCAATTCTTATTGAGTCTAGTGAAGGGCTTTAAAAAAAATATCATGATCAAGTACTTGTAAAGTACGTTGTGTTATAAATTGGTGAATCAGGTAGACGTGTCTAGAGTTATTGATTATTATAGCGTGAATATTGGTTATGAGAATTCAAATTTTGGGATACCTGTTTAATTTTAGTGGAGTTGAAGTTGAGAAAGTAAGAAACATGCAGTGTGTTGAAAAAGACTAGAGATGATAATGAAAATATGATATACATTTTCACTAGTAATATGATTGTAGATATTCTATAAAATGCATTATTACAAAAATATTTTTCGAACATCTTGGTTTAGATAAGATTTTAGAATATTAAGTTGTGACATATGTGATATTATCCCAACGAATAGTGGGAGTAAATATTGAAGTTACATTTATGTTTGAAGTGGGAGTCACGAAAATATTTGACAAAATAAGTCAAGTGGGAGATGTTGTATGTGACTTGTTTTTACCAAATTTAATAAAGAATAAAATACATATGAGTTATGTATTTGAAGGTTACAGAATATTAATTAAGTGAATACTTATTACTTAAGTTAAATATTGATTCAGAAATGACATTTATGTACGTGGAAGGACATTTTGAGTGTCAATAAGCAGGGAAATTGGAATGAATTTTTGATCAAAGTTAACTTCCTTTGGGTTTTAGGAGATGGAAAGAAGGCACCAAGAGCATGGTATGAAACTCTGGCTCAATTTCTTCTAGAAAGTGGGTTCAATAGAGGTACAATTGATAAAACCATGTTCTACTTTAAATCTGGGAGTGACTTGCTTTTAGTTCAAATATATGTTGATAACATAATTTTTGGGTCTACTAATGATAAACTCTGTACAAAGTTTGCCAAGCTCATGCAGTCCAGGTATCAAATGAGTATGATGGGAGAGCTTAGTTATTTTCTAGGCCTACAGGTGAAGCAAACAAATGATGGGATTTTCATAAATCAAAGCAAAATATACTAGAAATCTTCTCAAGAAATTTGGTATGCTTGACTGCTCATCTACATCAACTCCCATGGCAACAGCAACAAAGTTGGACAAAGACACAGGAGCTTCAGTAGATATGACAAGCTACAGAGGCATGATAGGGTCTCTTTTTTATCTGACAGCAAGTAGACCTGATATCATGTATGCAACCTGTCTCTGTGCAAGGTTTCAGGAAGACCCCAGAGAACCACATCTAACAGCTGTGTAGAGAATTTCAAGTATCTCAAGGGCACCATTAACTTAGGTCTGTGGTATCCTAGGGAATCAGATTTCAAGCTACTTGGACTCTGATGCAGACTTTGCTGGCTGTAAGATAGACAGAAAAAGCACCAGTGGAAGTTGTCAATTTCTGGGTGATAGACTTGTTTCTTGGTACAACAAGAAACATAAATCAATTTCTATATCTACAACTGAAGCAGAGTATATTGCTGCTGGTAGCTGTTGTGCACAGATTCTATGGATGAAGAATCAATTGCTGGATTATGGATTGAGGTACGGTAAGATTCCTATTTACTGTGAAAATCAAAGTGCTATTGCTATGACAGGTAATCCAGTACAGCATTCAATGACCAAGGACATCAGCATAAGGTATCACTTTATCAGAGAACATGTAGAGGAAGGGAATATTGAGTTTCATTTTGTGTCTACAGAACAACAGCTTGCAGATATCTTCACCAAGCCATTGAGTGAAGCTACATTTACAAGACTGGTAAATGAACTAGGAATGATCTCTAGTTTTGACTAGAGATTATGGTTAGACTTAAAACTTACTTATGTAATATGTTGCTCATATTTCTATGATATGTTAAATGCTATGTGAACTCTGTTGATTAACTCTGCTATGCAAACTCTGTTCGTATACTGTTAAACTCTGTTAGCATGCTCTGTAGGACATACACTGTTGACATGCTGGTTAAACTCTGATAAACTCTGATAATGTTATTGTCTGATATGAACACCGATGAAGAAATATGTATGAAGCATGATTCTCAGTAATTAATCATGAATCTTTCTAAGTTATTTGTGATCTAATCTTAGACTGTGCAGAAAATTACCACAAGCATGATACTGTTTCATTTTTAAAGCATCTCTTAGTTTATTTATCCTAAACTCTGAGTCTGTAAATACTGTGTGCATTGCCTCTCATGAATAACTTCTGATGTTGAGGAGCTCTAAACTCTGTTAGTTATACTCTGTTTAGTTAGATGCTGTAATTAGTAAACCCCCAAAGAGATTGTATATAGGATGTCATATTCTGATTATGTTGTGTCTAGGATGACCCAGGAACTTGCTGGTAAAAAGTAAGGGCTAAAATTCTCTAATTTTTGGTGACTAATCAGAGACTAGGAAGAACCAGGAACTTATCAAAAGATAAGGGCTAAAATTCTCTAATTTTTGGTGACTAGTCAAAGACTAGGAAGACCCGAGAACTTATCAAAAGATAAGGGCTAAAATTATAGGATTTTTGGTGACTGGTCAAAGATTAGGAAGACCTAGGAACTTGTCAAACTGATAAGGGCTAAAATTATAGAATTTTTGGTGACTAGTTACAACCTCTGATTATAAAAAAAAAAATAGTTAGAAAGGGGGTATAAGTTAGTTCAGAGTTTCTGTATATAAATTTTCTATAGAGTTTAGCATTCATCATACATTCAGTGTTTACTATGAGAGTTTGTGCAAACAGTGTTTACTGATTTATTTTATAGATTTTATGAAATATTAGATGCTCTAAAAATTGAATTGGTAAACTCTGCTATACACACACATATATTCACACATGTGCAGTTTTTGAAAGGATTATAGTAATGAAGTTGGAGAATTGACAAATGCTGACGAATTTTGTCTAGTACTCTAAGGTATATTTTATTTCGGACAATTTCTATACTTGGGGTAAAAAGTGTTAACTGCCAACTGTTGATCAGTATTAGAGTGTTAAAGTGTATTGGTAATAGGAGAGAGAGTAGCAGTAATTATTGCTATAATTACTGAGTATGCATAGCTATTCCATTAGATATGTGCCGCGTGTCCCACTCACACATTTCTCTAGGATCGTGTCCCACTTACACATGGTAACTGGTTGCATGTATTAATGTTAAAATGATTGGTTTTGATTTTTAATTACATATCTAATCATTTCACTTAAACGGTTCATATTCACTCACCCACTTACACACATCCACTCACAGTTACTTTTCACACAACCACTCAGTTACTTCGTTCTTTCACTTGGGTATTTTTGCAAACACCTTACATTCATATCACTTTTCACTACTATTTTCTTCTCACATCGATTCTAATGGTAACCAAAGCTTTTACTGCTCAAGGGTTATTTTTTGTTTCTAATAAATATGCAGCCCCATTGAACAATGAAAATGTTCCAGAGGCGTTTCATCTGATTCAGAATTTCTTGAGGGATTCGGAAATTGGTCAAGCTCTAGTTGAACCACCAACACTCTCTGCCACACAGATTGTTTACTTCTCGCAGAACTCTACTTACGACGATGGAGGAGAGAATGGGACTCCTTCAATCATATTCACACATGAAGAAACAGAGTATGTGATTACTCCAACAACAGTCAGAGAAATCATGGGTTTCGATACACACTCCAAATACAGTGTTGTTGGTGAGAAACATCTAAGAGAGATGTTGCAGCAAATTGGGTTCTCAGGTTCTTTAGCCAAACTTGGATCAGTGAAGAGGCCGCAGCTGAGGAAGGAGTGGAGTTTCTTCTTCGATTGTATAACAAGGGCCTTTGGAAAGAAAGTCACAAACTGGGATGCTATCCCTACTAACAGTCTCCAAATTGGGTATTCTCTTCTCTATGGCAGTAATTTTGATTTTGGTAGACTTGTTTTAATGAACATAGGTGATAGATTGTCAGAGTCTACTACTGTCTATTTTGCTAGATTCTGTCAATTATTGTTTACTGCTTGTGTGCATGGTATTGTGATTGCTGAGGATGATGTTATTCAGCCTTTTAAAGTCAATAAGAGAATATACTCTGATTTTACAAATAAGGATGCAACCAAGGGGGAATTACCTGCTATGTTTTTATCCCTTGCCCTTCAAAACTTTCTTAATCAACCCCAAGAACCACAACAGGCTGAGCCTCAACCTACAAACACTGAACCTCAACAACCTGCAAACACTGAACCTCAACAACCTACAAACACTGAACCATCACCAACCACAAACACTGAAACACCACCAATCACTCAACTTCAACCACAAACTCAACCTCAAGCCCAACCTCAACCTGAACAACAACCACCACCTGTTAAACCAAAACATGAAGGCAGAACAAAGCATACAACACATAATTCAAGGCATAGCTCTGCCAGGGCTAAAAGGGTTAGAAAGGAATGAAAGGAAAGAGTAAACAGGTCTCCATCACCTTCTGTAATAGAAGAAGATTCTACTGAAGAAGAAGAGGCGGTTGAGGTGCCTCAAGCTAAGAGGAGAAAGTTGATACTTGAAGAGTCTAATGATGAGATGAACATTGAAGCTCCATAGGTGATTTCTCAGGAAATACCTACTGTTGAGGTACAGATTGCAGAAGAAGCTGTTCATATAACTGAGAATGTACAAATGGATGAGGCAAACAGAGATGGTGTTGCTGTTATGGATGATTTTGTTGAAACATTCATACCATTCTCTGATCACATTAATGTTCCTATCTCACCTGTCAATGCTAATTCTGGAGAAACTGGTGTAGCTGATCAGCCTACTGTAGTACTTGATGAAATAGTAGCCACTCATACTGAGTTATTCTCTGATGCTCACCAAACTATTGAAGAGGGTGAAGAAGTTGAACAAGGTGAAATTTTAAAGTTTGTTGAAACTAGAGAACAACCTGCAGAGCATGTTGATGAAATTGCAGAGAATGTTGTAAACACTGTTGTTGAAACTATTGAAGCTGCAGTGCATATTGATGAGACTGATCCAGTTGCAGATGCAAATGCTGAAGTTGAAGATGAAGGAAGTGAAGAATCTAACTCTTCTCAGAGCATACCAGTGTAGACTGATGCCAAGCACACACCTTTTTCTCAACCTTCAAATACACATGACATTGAAACAGAGTATTTTGCTACATTCTCTGAGAATTGGTATAAAGATGATTGCATTTTTCCAAGAAAGATATCAGCTAAATTTGTTCATAAAACTGCTAAAGAGATTTCAAATCCAGAGATTCTTTCATGTCTGAAAGCAACTGTTGTTCAAGTCAAAACTCTGAATGAAAGGTTTGATGATTCTCAGAAGGCAATCACTGATCTGAGAACTGAAATTGTGACAAGAGACATGAATATGGAGAGAGATACCAAACTCAAGATCCAGACTTTCTCTAAAGCTCAAGAAACTCTGATTAAAAGGCTAGGCAAAGTTGAAGAAAATCAGACTGTCTTGTCTGGAAAGATTGATTCTATTGCTATCTCCTTGGAGCTGGTTACATCGATCTTGATTCCTGATGATGTCAAAAAGGGGGAGAGAGAGTTGCTAAGTCAAAATACAGGCAATCTCAAACTCTGACTCAGAAGGATGTTGCTGAAGATGGAGGAGCAAATGATAAAGGGAAAAGATTAAGAGTTGATCAAGGTTTGAGTCAAAAATCTGGAAAATCTTCTAAGTCAAAGTCTGATGGAATATATACTGATGCTCAGGGTACTTCAAAGACCCAGAGTTTGCTATTCACTGATAATCCACAGACTGATGAAGAATTGGCTGCTAGATTGTTCCTTGAAGAAAATGAAGAAGGAGTTACTATTAAAGACATTCAAGCTGAAGAGAAGGATCTACAAGAAGAACATCAGAAAGCTCTGAAGTCTGGCAAGTTCAAGAAAAATGTGAAAGCTCCTAGGCCTGTTCTTAAAGGCATTATTATCAAGGAAAATGTTGGTGTTGATCAGAGGATACAGATATCTAGAAAACCAACAGAAGCAGAGACTAAACAGAAGCTGAAGGGTAAAGTTGGTGAGGAAGAGAAAGTTTCAAAGAAGGTAAATACAACCTCTGTTGCTACATAAGTTGTACAGAAGCCATTGTCTGCTCAATTGCAAACGATTTTTGGGAAACCAACAATTCGTGAACAAACTCTGGAGATTGGAGAGGCTGGAGGTAATTTTCTACAAAGCAGAGCTCTAATGGGTAAGCAAGGTCGAGATAAATCTGGTTTGGGTTCCTATAGAGAAAATAGAATGAATACCAGTCCTCAAGATCCTTCATCACTAGCTGTTCCAGGTCAAGGTGTTACTCAAGAGAGTTTAGACAGACTGGAATCAGTACAGTTGATTCATCAAAAGAGCTTAAAAAAGATTTTCTTCTATACTTCATGGCTGATGGGACTATATATAAAATTGGTGAGTATGATCTTGATTTGAAGCTTTGGGAAGAATTGGAATATGTTCTGTATATTTTCAAAATGAAGAATCAAAGGACTCAACAAGCTGCAAATGTGCTAAGAAAGAAGATGCTGCATAATTTGGCAGTTAGAGGTATAAAATACAACAGTCATATGTCCCAAAGTACAGAGATTATCAAGGAAAGATTGTTGAGATAAAGAAAGATAGTGCTAAGTTGAAGACAGATTTGGGTATAACAGTTTTTTATTTTAATTCTGAGTCAAAGAAAGCACAATTCATCAGACTGGGTAATGAAATGAGAAGAAAGAAAATCTATTCTTTGAGATCTGCTATCTACCAAACTGGTGAAGATGATCCTAAGCTGAAAGAGATCAAGGAGGTTATGCAGAAGGAACTTGAAAATGCAGAAAGAAGATTGCTTATAGACTATCTCAGGTCAACACCAGATGTTGAAGAAATTAAGGAATAAAGCTCTGTAAGATTTTCTTGTTTTCTGTAGATTTTGTTAAGTAGAAGCTTAAACTCAGTTTGTATATTAAACACTGTATTTGTCTTATTGTTTTGACATCATCAATTATTATAAACTTGTGCATTTTTGCTAATGAACAAGTTGGGGGAGATTGTAAGATATAATTGATGTGAATAATAATTAGTGTTTAAGTATTACAGTGAAATATCAGAGTTTAGCTGGAAGCAGTCAGAGTTTATGAAAGGCAGAGTGTATTAACTTGTAACACTATAACTGATGTAACTCAATTAAAAGAAAAGATACTTAACCAGAAGACAATCAAGAACAAGAAGTCACAAGAAATCAACACTATATGAAGACAAGGTAATTGATACAATTGAACATGTTAACTATGATCAAGCCAAGAAGAAATCATTGAGAGAAGTTCAAGTCAAAGTTGTTCAGGCCTCAGTGATTTGAGAATTCGAGATTCAAGATCATAACTATCAGTATCAACAAGACCAATTGATTTCAAGTGAACAAGAAGGAAAGCAAATATTGGAAAGCCAAGTTACTAAGTGAATATGGTAATTTATTCAAGAAGCAGAAACACTATCAAGACTAGTCACTTATGAACCAGACCAGTGCATCAAGTGTCAGGATATTGATAGCAAGTTTATGTCAGTAATAAAGACCCATGTTCAAGAGCTTGCTGAAGAATAAAGAAGACATGAAGATATCACAAGCTCAAGATGTGCATTGAAGTTTCAAGTTGAAGACCAGAATATTTTCTAAGTACTAAATGTTCTGGATGGCCAAGTAGAATATTTCTAAGTAGAAGTTCGACTTAGAAATTTCGAGATGGCTAAGTAGAAATTCTCAAGTAGAAGTTCTACTTAGAGTGCAGCTTCAACATGACACATGGCATCTTCTGATTGGCAGATTTCCAAGCTTTCAAGATAAGGCAAGATTTATGTGGACATCATTGGGCCACGTACATCTTAGTCTTTGAAGACTACAGGTCATAGATTACATGTAGTATAAATAGAAGCACTTGTGTAATGTTTTAGTTAGTGAGCAATATTGAGAAAAACACAAGAGAAAGAGAGAGAGTATATTCACAGAGCTTAGAATCATTCACTTCTCTCTGAACTTCTGTTATACTTTGTAATGAATGTTGTAGCAACCTTTTTAAGTTATATATAAAGAAATATATTCCTTGAATCTGTGTGTTCATTTATTGCATCGTATTTATTGCTTCTCATAATCGAAAAGTTGTATTCACCCCCCCCTCTACAACACATTTGGACCTAACAATTGGTATCAGAGCGGATGTTTAACATACAAAACATAGATCCTTGTGTTTGGTAGAAGAATCGTGAGTTTTCATTTTCTAGATCTACTTTTCATTTTTTCGAAAAGTGTGCTTTAATTCATTTCCATTGAAAACTCATCCGGGAAAAATTATTTAAATACTCCAGGTGTGATTATTTGGCTTGGGTGTATTTTAATTAATTTTTGTGAATTAATCTGGGTTCATTGATATTTGGTGTTCTTGAGTGTTCATCATCTGTTCTTGTCAAAGAAGATAACCCAACAACTTTTTGATCTCCTTTTTCAAACAAACAAAGATAGTCAAAAAGGTGTTTTTGTACTTTTGATTTGATTATTATTCCTTGGCCGAAAGCAAAAGAAAGTGTACTCAGTGCTTTGCAAGTGGGTTAGTCACTTTCGGCGTGTAAAGTATCAAAAGTCAAAAAGGTGATATTGTTTATTCAATATTAAAGTAATCTGCAGAAAATTATTCTAAGGACAAAAAGTTCTACATAGAATTTCTACTTGAGATTTTCTACATAGAATTTCGACTTGGACAATTTCTACTTGGTGAATTTCGACTTGAACAATTTCTACTTAGAGAAATTTCGACTTGAGCAAAATTTCTACTTAGAGAAATTTCGACTTGGCAGAAGTTCTACATAGATATTCTACATAGCCTAGTCTTGGGTACTTGGAAATTTTTAGTGACAAGATTTGAAATGGCTCCTAAAAATTCTTTCAAGATCCCAATGTTCAACCGAGATCACTATGAAGAATGGGTTTTCAGAATGAGACTCTACTTAGAGACTATTAACCCTGAGTATCTGGAAGTCCTTGAAAAGGGTAAATTTGTTCCAATGAAAGCTATTCCTGAGCGTACGGAAGGAGAGGAGGTTATACCTGCTCGGTCTGAGCCTAAAAAGGCAGCGGACTTTACGGATGCTGACAAGGAGCAAATAGCTTATGATACTTCTGTAAGACAAACCTTGATGGAATCTCTTGATCATGAAATGTTCAACATAGTCAAAGGTTTGAATACAGCAAAGAAAATTTGGGACAAGATAGAAGTTGTCATGGAAGGATCTGCAGAGGTTAGAAGCAACAAGACACTTATACTCAAGATGGAGTATGACACCTTTAGAATACGAAAAGGAGAAAGCATAACAGATGTCTATCTACGATTCAGTCAGTTGGTATTGGATTTGAATCTGAGAGGTGTTACTCTCCCCATGGTTGAGACCAATACAAGATATCTGAGGAACCAGCCAAAGAGCATTGAACATAGGGTCTACGCAATCAGAGAAACCAGAGATTTGCATACAACTTCTCTGGAAGAATATTATGGAATTCTGAAGACCTATGAGCTGGAGACACTTCAAGATCAAGCATGGGACAATGATTCAAAAGGAAAAGAAACTGCATCAGGATTAGTTGCTGATGAGGAGGAGTCTAAGAAGGCAATGGTTGCAGCAAAGCCTAAATCATCACCTGCACCGCATCAAGTTGATAATGATGACGAGTGTGCATCTAATAGTGATGATGACTATTTCACCCAAGAAGAGCTGGACAACATGGACGATAGTGTCGTGGCATACATGGCAAGGAAGTTCAGCAACATGAGATTTAGAAAGAGCAACCGACCACAGAGAAATTCTTCATCTTACTATCGGGCTGCTAAGGGTGGTGGTAGTTCATCAGGCTACAAAAGCAAAGGCAAGAGTACCAGCTACAAATCTCCGTTGGATTTCAAAATGAAGTTCAATTGCTATAATTGTGGTGAACCTGGACATTTTGCCTCGGACTGCAAAAAGCCTAAACAGACTTATCCAAAAGAGACATTTGAAGCCCTCAAAAGCAAGTATGAATCGCTGGTGAAAGAAAAACATGGTAAAAGAGCTTTAGTAGTAACAGAAGGAAGAGCTTGGGATGATTCAGATGAGGAAGATGTTACTCATGTAGCAAACTTTGCGCTCATGGCTGAGACATCAGAGGAACCAGAGGTACCAGTTCTAACCCTTAAAGTAGAAATGTCTATTGATGATTATAAGGAACAGAACGGCGCTCTTAGCGAAGAGATCTACATGTTGTGCAAAAGCCTAGACACTTCTCAAAAGGAACAGAAAACACTTGTCGCCAAAAGCAGAATGCTTGAGGCAAAAGTGGAAGAGTTAGAGGCCGCTTGCACTGTAGATACTTCTCTAAGAGATTTTATTAAATCTTTGGAACACAAGCTCGTCCTTAAGGCAGAAATAGAATCATGTTTAAGGAACAAACTAGCTGAGTTAGAAACTAAATGTGAAGCTTACAAACTAGCTGCTAGTAAAGTGTATGTAGATAATGACGTATTTAAGAAGATAACTGGAGTAGGTGTAGGACTTGATTATTCTGATCTTTCTAAGAAAGAAGGCAAGAGACATATCGATCCTAGCTCCAGTGACCTTAAAAAGGAAACACCTAGTATTCTTAAATCTTCTGTCAAACCCATCTACAAACACCTTGTTCCTAGAATAGAAGAAGAAGAGACTGAATTGATAGCTAGATATGAGATTGAGATGGAAGATCGTCAGAAAGCACAACCTATAACTCCTATTAAACAAGTTAAAATCAATTTCCCTAGTGATGAATCTAGACTAGGAATAGGAGCTAAGGCTGTTAAACAACAAGGGAAGAAAGGCATAAAAGAGGTTAAGGCTGAACGAATAAAGAAAGCATGTTATCACTGCAAATCTACTGAACATCTTTCTTATGCATGTAAAGCTAACATAAATGTTCCTGCTGCACATGCCATGCCTGTCACACATACAATGAATAATCTGCATCAGAATCATGCACAGTGTGGTCAACCTAATTGTATGCCATGCACTTTTAACGTCATGCAAACTTTTGTGAATTTAATGAATGCATCTAACCAGTCATGCTCAAATACTGCTGCTAGTTCAAACATCAAAAAGAAGCTTGGGAGAGCCAAGACTATCAGTCCTCCTAAAGTTAGGAGTGACAAACCTTCTCCTAGGACTGATAAACATGTCAAGTCTGAGAAAGGAAAGGAGGAAGTCGAAAGCTCTAGTTATGTTAAGAAAAGTGCATCTCCTGTTGTTAAATCTGTTGATTCTAAATCTTATCGAAAAGCCGGGCCCAATCAAAGTTGGGTTCCGAAGAAAGTCTAACCAATCTGTCATTGCAGGGCATTAAGCAAAAGAGAAATAAAGTTATATGGGTGCTAGACAGTGGAGCATCGAGGCATATGACTGGAAACAAGTCCCTGCTTACAGAGTTGGTTATGAAAGCTGGCCCTTATGTTACCTTTGGAGATGACAGCATAGGTGTGACAAAGGGATATGGCAAACTGAAAACTGGCAATGTCATCATTGAAGATATTTCCTATGTTGAGGGATTAAAGCATAATTTGTTGAGTATCAGTCAATTCTGTGACAAAGGTTACGAAATTGTCTTCAACAAGAAAGGTGTATCAATCACTCACATCAAGGAAGGTTCATTGGCTTTGAGAGGAGTTCGAAAGGCAGATCTTTTTGTTGCAGACATGGATTCAGCAAATCAGAATGAAGTCACCTGTTTCTACAGCAAAGCTTCGGATGATGAAAGCTGGTTATGGCACAAAAAATTATCTCACTTAAACTTCAAAACGATGAATGCTCTCGCGAGGCGAGAATTGGTGAGAGATCTACCTCAAATGGAGTTCGCTCCGAAAGGACTCTGTGAAGCCTGTGAAATGGGAAAGTCGAAACGAGCATCGCATAAAAGCAAAGAAATTTCTAGTATCACTGAGCCTCTGCAACTTCTTCATATGGATTTGTTTGGCCCAGTGAATGTCCTATCTTTGTCTAGGAAAAGATATGCATTGGTAATCGTGGATGACTTCTCCAAGTATACATGGGTATTGTTCGCAATGACGAAAGACGAAGTACCTTTCCTAATCATTGATCACATCACTCAAATTGAGAATGTTTCAACACTTACTGTGAAGACGATTAGATCAGACAATGGCACTGAATTTAAAAACGCAGTGCTAAATGACTTCTGTGTATCTAAGGGAATACGTCGTCAGTACTCAGCCCCGAGAACTCCACAACAAAATGGAGTAGTTGAAAGGAAGAATAGAACATTGGTTGAAGCAGCAAGAACTTTGTTGTGTGATTCGAAACTTCCTCTGTATTTCTGGGCAGAAGCAGTGAGTACCGTGTGTTACACTCAAAATCGATCCTTGATCATAAAAGATAAAGAAAAGACACCATGTGAATTAATGAACGGAAGAAGACCAACAATCAAATACTTTCATGTCTTCGGAGCAAAATGCTATGTACTAATAGATGATGAAAATCTAGGCAAGTTTGCAGCAAAAGCTCGTGAAGGAATCTTTGTTGGTTACTCCACAGATGTGGTAGCAGCTTATAGGGTGTTCTTAGTAAATGATCGAAAAGTGACTGAAAGCTACAACGTCAGATTCGACGATACCAAACTCTCATCAATTTCAAGAGACTCTAATGAACCTGAGTCCCTAAAATTTCAGAATCTGGACTTAGAAGAACTTGAAGATGAACCTGAGTTGGTTGTCCCATTAAATGTTCCAAGTGTACGTGAAGAACCTGAGTCTAGTGAACAAGCTAATTCTACAAGATCAGGAGAGACTTTTTCAGTACGAACCGGCAACAACTCAGGGGGAGTAAATAGCAGCTCAAGGACTACTGTTCAAGGCTCGAGTCGAGTTGACTCTAGTTCTGTAGGAGCTGGTACTAACTCAGGGGGAGTTAGTGAAAGTATTCAAAGTAGTCAGCACCACAATTCAGAAAGTCATGCTGAATCATCAAGACAATTTCCAAGAGAACGAGTATGAAATAGAGACCATCCGTTTGAATTGATTATCGGTGATCCAGATGCTGGTGTGTCTACTAGAAGAAATGCAAGAGCTGACCTGGCTAATATTTGCTTATATTCTGGGTTCTTATCCAAGCTTGAACCTAAAGAAATAGAAGAAGCTCTTGGTGATGCTGATTGGGTGATTGCAATGCAAGAGGAACTCAATCAGTTTGAAAGGCAGAAAGTTTGGAAACTGGTACCCCGACCAAAGAACAAATCAGTAATTGGAGCAAGGTGGGTATTCAGAAATAAAATGGATGAAAACGGACTTGTAACACGAAACAAGGCTCGTTTGGTTGCAAAAGGTTATTCTCAGCGAGAAGGAATTGATTATGATGAGACCTATGCACCAGTTGCAAGACTTGAGGCAGTCAGGATGTTTTTGGCATTTGCAGCACATAAGAACTTCAAGGTTTTCCAGATGGATGTGAAAAGTGCCTTCCTGAACGGAGAGTTAGAAGAAGAAGTGTATCTGGAACAGCCGCCTGGCTTCGTTGATCCAGAACTTGTAGATTTTGTGTATCTTCTCTTCAAATCTGTCTATGGCCTCAGGCAATCCCCAAGATGTTGGTATGAAACCCTATCCGTATTCTTAATTGAAAGTGGTTTTACTAGGGGAGTAATTGACAAAACATTGTTCTATAAGAATGTGAAGAATGATTTAATACTTGTTCAAGTCTATGTGGACGATATTATCTTCGGGTCATCGAATGAGCGCTTGTGCGAGAAATTTGCTAAGCTAATGCAAGACAAATACGAGATGAGCATGATGGGAGAGCTGTCTTTCTTCCTTGGGTTACAGATCAGTCAGAGAAAAGATGGTATCTTTATCTGTCAATCCAAGTACGTCAGAGATTTACTCAAGAAGTACAATCTAGAAGATGCATCAGCAGCCAAGACTCCCATGGCAACAGCCACGAAGCTTGATGAAGACAAAACAGGTAAACCAGTTGACATCACAAGCTATCGAGGTATGATTGGCTCACTTCTCTATTTAACTGCAAGTAGACCCGATATAATGTTCGCGACTTGTTTATGTGCAAGGTTCCAAGCGGATCCTAGAGAATCACATCTCATAGCCGTCAAAAGAATTTTTAGGTATCTCAAGGGCACACCAAATCTAGGAATTTGGTACCCAAGAGATACAGGTTTTAATCTAATTGGCTATACGGATTCAGACTATGCAGGTTGCAGGATTGATAGGAAAAGCACATCTGGTGCTTGTCAATTTCTTGGCAGAAGATTGGTGTCCTGGCAAAGTAAAAAGCAACATACAGTATCTACTTCTACTGCTGAAGCGGAGTACATTGCTGCTGGAAGCTGTGTAGCTCAAATACTGTGGATGAGGAACCAATTGAAGGATTATGGCATGGAGCACAAGAAAATTCCAATTATGTGTGACAACACAAGTGCCATTGCCATAACCAACAATCCTGTAGATCACTCAAGAACCAAGCACATCGACATCAGGTATCACTTCATAAGAGAACATGTCGAGGAGGGGACTGTGGAGCTACATTTCGTGCCCACAATGCAACAAATTGCAGATATATTCACCAAACCTCTTGATGAAGTAACATTCAATAGGTTGGTTGGTGAATTGGGAATGCTTAACACAAGTTAGTAAAGCCTTATATCTGTAAAATCCATGGTTATGTTGGTATATGCAAGCTGTTTAATCATTATGTGTTTAGACTTTAAAATGCCTAATTAATGATTATTATAGGATGCATATAGTGTGATTTTGCATGAATTCAGTGTGTTTTAAGTGTCTTTTATAGCACAATTATTTGAATTTATGCTTGTTAGATTGCATGAACATAGGGGGAGTTAAATTCATACTATTCTAAATTTTGCATGATTTTTAGATGAATTTACCTGTGTTTTTCATGTAATTAGAGGCCTTAGAATTATCAAGGAATGTTTTAATTATGTCATATATTAAAAATCCTTGAATTGATATTTATATTAATTTGGCAAAATTAATTGTTGAGTTTTTCAAAGAAAATTTGTCAAATTATTATAAGTATCTTCAAAATTTCGAGTTAGTTCCTATCTCGAAACTCATCTTGAAATTCTGGTTGAATTTCGATTTGAGCTTCCAGAGTGAAGTTTTGAAAATTCTAAGTCTGGGAAGAATTTCGAGTTAGACTCTATCTCGAAATTCAACTCGAAATTCGACTTAGAGTTCGACTTAGAGTTACCAGTGTGCCTATTTATTCATTCTTCAAAATATTCGAGATAAATTCTATCTCGAACTCCATCTCGAAATTGAGATGTGGTTTCCATTTTTGGGAATATTTTGAAATGATCTGAGAGAATAACTTCGAGTTAGTTATTAATTTCGAGTTAGACTCTATCTCGAAACTCAACTCGAATTTCGACTTGATGTTCGAGATAGAGCTCTCAGTTGGTTTTAAGGGGATTTTTCGAGTTAACTCCTAACTCGAAGTCTATCTCGAATTTCTACTTGAATTTCGAGATAGGTTTCCCTAGTAAGGTTGGTGTGTGCTGTTTACATGGTCGTTTATAAGTTAAATGGTAAAGTTTTTCGAGTTAACAGCTATCTCGAACTCTATCTCGAAGTTCGACTTAAAAAGTTCGAGATAGACTTCGAGATAGACTTCGAGATAGACTTCGAGATAGGATTTCAACTTGAGTGTTCCCTGTATGTACTTAATGTTTTTCACATTTTTTATCAGGGGCATTTCTGTCATTGCACATTCATGTCTATATATACATCTCTAACTCGATCTTTTCTTTCACTTTTACCTAATAGAGTTTTACAGCCGCACATATACATACAGGCGATTTCATATTCTCAACCATTGATTCGTGATTTTTGTGACAAATCTCATACGGACAACGAATTGATGCCCATTTTTAGACTGCTATAACCTGTGTGTCATCATTAATCACTGTTTTTGTGTGTTTGTGTAACGATTCATTTCTCTTGAGATATATACACACGTATATATACACACAATTTCACAGATCTGTTCAAAAACGATTTTACACACAAACACTTCACTGTTAAAGCAGATTTAATTAGTGGTTTGAAACTTGCCTTCCATTAACTGTTAATTTGCTCCCGTAGTTTAATTTTTCAAAAAGAGGCTTTTGTGTTCTTGATAAATTAAAAGGGACATTACGGTTAATTCAACAATTAATTGTTTTTCATAAATTACTATTAAAATTCACATTTTTCTAAAGGAAAAACTTTTAATTAAAATGGCTCACCAATTTTCACTTGCCAAAAACAATTTTTATAATATTTCTACGGAAATTGGTGATCAACTCCCGCGCTTTAAGTCTTGGATACGATTTCTCAATTTGTATTCCAAAGCTAGCGATGCTTTTACTGCTAAACCTACACTAGTGCATGATGCTTTACAGCAATTATGGACTAGTGCGGTTTCTTTTGGGAGCAAATCAACCCCTTTTGGTTTCAGGTTTACCTTAGCGGGTCAGGAATATGAGGTGACTGAACAAATTGTCAACAAGGTTCTGGGATTCCCCATTAAAGATGCTTATGATTCAGAACCTACAGCTACAGAACGCCTCAGATTCTTTGAAGAAATAGGGTGTTATCCTCCGACTGGCCGGATCACTGGAAACATCCAAAAACAATTTCTTCATGTGGAATGGAATTACTTTTTCAAGGCCATCACAAGATGTTTTCGGGCACGAGAAAGCGATTACCATCAAATTTCCATTCCCATGCAAAACCTTGGAATTGCCCTAGCAAGAGAGCTGGATATAAATTATGGACGATTAGTTCTCTCTGAGATAGTGGCCGTGATGGGATCTCCTGCAAGCAGAGACCTCAACACCACAGATGTTGTCTGCTGGTTTCCTCGGTTCCTACAGATGCTGATCAATGGTTTAGTACCGAAGGATGCTCTTGCAGTTAGACGGAGTTTTGCCAGAGGTCCAACATCTGCACCGCTAGGGATGGGCACTAAGTCACTTTCAACAGTTGAAAATCAGGATAAACATCATGGAAAACCGATGTCTATTCCTGATACCTTACAAAAGTGGCTTACATATGATGAGGGAGTTACCACTTTGATGGAATTCTCGCAAGCTTCATCACATGCTCAGAATCGGTCTGCTCATGCTGAGGCCTTTGAAGGGATTCCTGATGAGCAAAGCGGTGACGAACAAGGTAATGATTCAGGTAATCTCTCTCTACATTCTACTCATTCCTCTTCCTATGTTTCTGATTCCCAGACCCAAGAGACTGCTAGCCCGCAGGATCTATCCCAGGGTGAGAGCTATATTTCTAATTCCTTGTCACCTAAGTCACCGGAATCCAAACAGCCAGCACAAGTAAATGTAGGATATGATGAAGAGAGTGAACCCGAAGAGCAGCAACTCATTCGAAAGAAACCCAAAATTTCTCATGCTGCTACTTCTAAATCTCAGTCAAACCCTAGAACGTCACACGCAACCACTCCACCTCACGAGAGTGGTTCACCCCTTGAACAATCTGCACATAGGGATTTTGATTTTGATGATGATTTTGTACCTCTTAAAGATACTGTTGCTTCAAGAGGACATGAAGCTTTAAAAACTTCAACCGTACCTTCACCGGTACGTACTGATGCTACAAAGAGGATCGGTTCTGATGTTGTACAAGAACACTTTGTAGCCTCTCAGCCTGAGATTCCAACTCAGGAACAAACAGTATTTGATCCCATAACTGCAAATTATTTTGCTTATCCAGTTTCTGCAGGTACTGCTTCATATTTTGGATCATTTATTGAAGATATACACGAGCGTGAGACAGGGAGTGTGTGTGAGAGGTTAGGGAGAGAGGGACCTTCATTTTTAAGGCCCGAAACCGAGCGCCAAATACCAACAGAACGAGTATTAGAGCGAGGTCACCTAAACCAAACACCGTCCCTTAATTCTGAAGATCTTGAATCTCGTATGTCTTCTATGGAAAATCAAATGAAGCAGTTTGGGCAGTCAATGGGGCAGTTAGGGATGAATGTTGGAAATAATCAAAGGGCACTTGACGACTACGCAGCACGAATGGCAATTCAAGCTTCAGCTTTTACTGTTTTGACAAATCAGGTAAATGACTTGGGCCATGCTGCTGGTGTCTTGGGAAACACCCTGAATGACAGGATGGGAGCAATGGAGCTTACAATGGATAATCTGGCTGTGGAGATAAGCAGAGTTATGTTCGCAATCAGAAGTTTTGTGCCCCAGGAGTGTTTCGCGCCGCAACAACCTCCCCCCGATGCTGGTACAGGTGGTGCTAGTGGAGCAGGACCCTATGGTTCTGGTTTTGAAGATTTTGATACAGCTGGTGGATCTGGAGACCAGGGTGGAGTTCAGGATAACTCACCTAAGGGGGAGAGTATAAAGGAGACGAGACAGCAGGGAGTTCAAATT
The DNA here is from genome assembly GCA_037693485.1 of Kitagawia praeruptora. Taxonomy (NCBI): domain Eukaryota; kingdom Viridiplantae; phylum Streptophyta; class Magnoliopsida; order Apiales; family Apiaceae; genus Kitagawia; species Kitagawia praeruptora. Next base: position 114,968,657 of record CM075348.1, on the reverse strand, counting down.
GAAGAAATTCCAGAACAAGCTGATCTTGTAAAAGAAATGGAAATTGAGCCGTCTATTGATGAAGAGGCTCTAAGAAAGAAAAAGGGTAAGGCAATAGCGATTGAGCAAGATGAGCCATTCGTTGATCTGAGTCATCAAGAAAAAGTACAGGAGGTACTTGACTCAGATTCCGATATGGAAGACGCACCGTTGAAACATGCTATAAAGAGATCATTGAAGGATCAAGGTGGAGGTGCTGGAATGTCTTTCGGATTGCCTGAAGAAATTACTGTTGATGAGGAAACCCTTAAATCTCAAAAGTTAGCCTTGGATCAAGCTGAGTTCTTTAAAATGAAGGCAATGCAAGAACGTGCTGTATTTCTAGAAAAGAAAGTGGAGCTACAAGGGAAGCAGTACGATTATGAGCTTGCAAGGCTAGCTGATCCTCAAATTGATCTGGACAATAGAAGGATAGGGCAGAAGTGGGATGACGCAAGAAAGATATTGATGGGACCATGTACAAAAGGAGATCATAACAAGGAAGCAGATGATCTGTTCTACAACCTAAATTTGCAGAATCCAATGGCTGCTGACTACATAAATGCTTTAAAGAGATTAATTTCTAAAGTCAGGGTTGGATACAATTCAACGCAAAAGGAGTGGCAGGTTATTTTGTCTTTCACAGAAGGAGTCCCAATGTCTTTCATGTATGTGGATGACCAATTCATGACGAGAAGATCTGCATCAGAGTTGTTCTTGCTAGCAACAAAAATTCAATACTCTCATTCTGAGAATCTAAGCATTCTGTATAGGGATCACTTAATGCAGCTAGCAGAGGACAAGGGTCCAGAATTCTCAGCATATCCAAATGTTGTCCGGATGGTGGTTGACAGTAAAATGAAGAGGGTGAGCTTGGAGGAAAAGGACTTAATGGAACTTTCAGTGGAATCTCTTAAGGCCGTCTGTAGGCAAATGATGAGTAAGGGATTCGCTTCTGAGCTTAAAGATAAATCAGTGAAGACCATTGAAAGTGTCATACTAAAGAAGAGCAATGAGGTGTGGAAGTGTGATGTCATTGCTCCGAACCCTCTTGATAATGTGAAGATTGAACCAGAGCTGATAGAGAGGAATTGGAATATTCTCCAAGCAATGAAGAATGTTGATGAAGCTCTGAATCTTCCTTCTGGAGCACTTGAACAAGGAGAGATAAGGGAGGCAGTTGGTGTTCCAGGAAGAGATAGTGTATACTGGATACACTCTTTTGCTGAAAATACAGCTGATGCCTTAGTATTCATAGATGCAGACCAGAAGCAAACACTCTTGCATATGAGTAGACAATGGCTGAAATAGACTCAAGATGCTGCATTTCTGGAGAAAGTGTTATATGTGTTCAAATGGGAAGATGTGGAAGTTAAGTATGTGACAGAAAAGCAGAGACTCGTGAGTTACCTGTCTGATGTAGTAGTGGAAAAGAAGCGATTGGAGCGAGATGCGGCTAGTGTCCACAATACTAACCGTGTCATAGGCTATCCCAAAATGATCTATTGTCAGTTTAAAGCTGATAAAACTCATAGGAAACCTCGGCTTATAATGAAGAAATTTGAGGAAATTCCAGAGATCAGGACTACTCAGGAGGTGGACAAACTCAGAAGGCTTTTCAAACATCCTTACCCAGAACCCAGGAACCCTCTAGAGATGGAAGCAGTAAGTTTGTTGAATACTAGGTGGACGCAACTTCATAATCCAGTATATAAGAAACAAAAGCAGCAGGAGGAGAAGCGCAGAAGGCAGAAAGAAGAAAAGGACCAAGCTGCTGAAGCTAGGAAGAGGAAACGGAATTAGGGTTAAAGGTCAGAGTGGTGTGAACTTGAAATTGGAAAAACTTCATGTCTTTCGGTTGCTTTAACTCACTTGAGGAAAATTCATCTTAGAATGAATCCAATAAGGTGATATAAGTTTGACTAAAAGATATGAAATAATCCAGGTGATAGGAATCATTCAAATGATCTTTAATTCGAGGTTCGAATTCTGTTTCTAGTTTAAGTTCTTTGTATTGTTTTCAAGTACTTTTCAATTGTATATTTTTCAAGAATGTAATGTTAATTATCTTTTCTCGTCTCATTGTTTAGTTGAGTTATCCTTCATTAATTTGAATGTCATTGTTAGACAATCAAATTGGGGGAGATTGAAAGGCAGAGTGTATTAACTTGTAACACTATAACTGATGTAACTCAATTAAAAGAAAAGATACTTAACCAGAAGACAATCAAGAACAAGAAGTCACAAGAAATCAACACTATATGAAGACAAGGTAATTGATACAATTGAACATGTTAACTATGATCAAGCCAAGAAGAAATCATTGAGAGAAGTTCAAGTCAAAGTTGTTCAGGCCTCAGTGATTTGAGAATTCGAGATTCAAGATCATAACTATCAGTATCAACAAGACCAATTGATTTCAAGTGAACAAGAAGGAAAGCAAATATTGGAAAGCCAAGTTACTAAGTGAATATGGTAATTTATTCAAGAAGCAGAAACACTATCAAGACTAGTCACTTATGAACCAGACCAGTGCATCAAGTGTCAGGACATTGATAGCAAGTTTATGTCAGTAATAAAGACCCATGTTCAAGAGCTTGCTGAAGAATAAAGAAGACATGAAGATATCACAAGCTCAAGATGTGCATTGAAGTTTCAAGTTGAAGACCAGAATATTTTCTAAGTACTAAATGTTCTAGATGGCCAAGTAGAATATTTCTAAGTAGAAGTTCGACTTAGAAATTTCGAGATGGCTAAGTAGAAATTCTCAAGTAGAAGTTCTACTTAGAGTGCAGCTTCAACATGACACATGGCATCTTCTGATTGGCAGATTTCCAAGCTTTCAAGATAAGGCAAGATTTATGTGGACATCATTGGGCCACGTACATCTTAGTCTTTGAAGACTACAGGTCATAGATTACATGTAGTATAAATAGAAGCACTTGTGTAATGTTTTAGTTAGTGAGCAATATTGAGAAAAACACAAGAGAAAGAGAGAGAGTATATTCACAGAGCTTAGAATCATTCACTTCTCTCTGAACTTCTGTTATACTTTGTAATGAATGTTGTAGCAACCTTTTCAAGTTATATATAAAGAAATATATTCCTTGAATCTGTGTGTTCATTTATTGCATCGTATTTATTGCTTCTCATAATCGAAAAGTTGTATTCACCCCCCCCTCTACAACACATTTGGACCTAACAGTTTAGTTAAGCGCTGACAGATGGAAGCTCGACAGAGTTTGTTAAACTCTGTCTAGAGGAAGCGTCTATTGGTCAAAAGAGATTGAAGAATACTTATGGAAGCAATATCTTTGAAGATTGGATAGCTGTCAAAGAGATTGTGTTGACTAAGGAGACGTGTAGCAATCATAATTGATATCAATTGTATAGCTAATTTATAGGAGTATCAATTATCGATTGTATAGCAGCTGTATATCTTATAAATACAGTTAGGTTAACCCTAGAAGGGTATTGTATAACGAATTATCATTCATTGTAACCTAAGCAGCTCTCTGTGATATTTTACATCACTGAGAGAGGAGTTTTTAATTCCAAACAGTTTTTAATTGTTAAAACGTGTGTTCTTGTTAATCTCTCATACAAATCTTGATTATAATTGTGTATTCGGCCTAACACATAATTTTGTAATGAACAAAATTTTACATTTTCTAATAAAAATAAAAGTTTAACCTTTTTCACATGAAAGTTAATTTATTTGGATAAAAATAATTAAGTAGTTTTTATAAAATTCAAGAATATTCTAGTAGAAGTGAATATTTTATTAAAAATGATAAAATATTTTAAGGTGAATAATTTATTTTTATGTTCATTAAATATTATTCAACAAAATTTTTAAAATGAATTTTATTCTATACATATTTTAATATATCATTGAAATAAAAATATTTTTGTATATGATTAAAAATATTTGAATATATTATTTCAAATTATGTAAAAGAAATTGAATATTTAATGAAAAAATATAATTCTTTTTCTGAATAAATAAAAAATAAAAAATTAAATTATTTTTTCCTTAAGAGACAAAAGCAGACCAAAACATGACAATTTCGGGCAAATTAGTGAGAGCGACAATAATCCCGCCCAACTAATTCAATATACCGCTCTTTTTTCACTTACTAAAAACAAGTCTCACTTTACTTCCATATTTTCTCATTTGCCGTCTCTCTCTCCACTCATCTCTCTCTCTCTCGGCTGGAGCGTACACGCACACTCACACAATATTCACACACATTCTCTATACTCTCTCCTCTCTTTCTCTCTCACATTCCTATGCACATCTCTCACAATCTTTGCTGCTTTAGTATTCGGGTTCAATTGTTCAATTTGGGCCTTTAGTTTAATATTTTTTTCACTAATTTGGGGCTTTTTTTCTCTCTCACGATTGATTTCGAATTAGGGCTTCAAACAAGTCAAGTCAATTTTGGGGCTTGAATTTGGTTCAATTTGAGGCTTTAAAATTAGGGGTTTGTGTTCGATTTGGGGATTCAGAGTTCAAGGTATTTCTATTTCTTCAATCATATACAGAGATTGCTACTATCATTGGGCATGAGGTATACAATTTTCACATGTTTATTTCTTCATATGTGTGTTTATAAGACTATTATGTTATTTCTTCTGAAGGTGCTTCACCACTTTTTCAAATCGGAAACTCGGGAGGACAGTATGTTTGGAAATTACCATCAGTTGTCATCCTTGTATCTTCTGATGGGTACTAGACTGAGATAAAGCAATTCTTATTCTAGTGTGTAATTGTTTAAAGACTATATAGCTCTACATTAATTCTTGTACCCAAGATTCCCACTCTGTAATTTTAAATTGTATCTGTCATTGATCAATGTATTAGACAACCAATACAGAAAGCTTATAGAATATTACTTATGTTACAATAATGTAAATACATCTGTAAAGATACGGAGTTAAAATTACTATATCCCATATTTATTTATGCAAGGAAAATACTTGATCTTGTGTTTCATATGGAATCAAAGAGGTGTAAAATACTTCTGATGTAGATTATAATTCACAAGGTTTAGTCTGGTTGTCATGATTTAAGAAAGTACTGACATTTATTGTCTAGTGATGCTGCTAACTTCTTCCTACTTGTCTGGGCATATTTAATGACCATAAAGAAAACGAATTTAGATATCAAGCAATGAATGTGACTTATGTTGCAAGTACTAGTGAAACCATAATAATTTACTCCTAATACCCTTTAATTCACTATATTTAATGACCATAATTTACTGATGGATGTAGTAAGTAGATTATTTAATTACAGTGTTATATAGCTTCTTCAATCTTGGAAAGAAGTTCTTGCTTTGTGTTGATGGGCCCTCTGCCAAGGACTGGAGAGGTGGAAGAGCTGCATACATGCAAATATATAGCTATTAATCTCATATCGTAGCAATATTACAAAAAATTACAGAGAAAGAACCTAAGCTAATTCTTCTCAAAGACAATAAGGAACATGATCTAGTTGAGTTTGCATCATTAATAGGCTTTCTGTTACTGTTATCTTTAACTTTCTGCAATGCTGTTGGTTCTTCTGTACTCCAACAATGTTTCTTTTAATTTTACGAGAACCCGTTTTTCAATCAAGCTATTGGGAGTAATGTTCCGCGATCTCATTTCTTTCCTATAAATGCGAGTTCAGATTTACTTCTTGTTCAGGTTAACCTCTTAACTTAGATTGAGTTGAAAAATGTTGTTATTTAAGAAGGTTGATATACGGATCATGACCTGAATTTAATAAGGTTGATATATGCATATCTATTAAGTAGATGAAATGCCAGGGTACCTTTGCACAATTTCTTAACTAGGTGGATCAGTGTTGATTCACATATAACATGCTCAATTATATCAATACATTTGGGTTATTCTGTTATTCACTATGCTGGCAATTATATATTTTTAATACATTTGGATTTATAACATGCTTTCTTATTAATATGTTTCACAGATCGAGCAATAAGCATAGTAATAGGCATTGCTGCAGCGTTTATGATCGGTGGACTTGCTGGTGCAGTATCTCGAGTGACAATGAAGACGGTACTCCAATGACTAGTGGCACAAGCTCTTAATTTAGTCATAGCATATGTTTATGTTTTAGACCAACTTTTTTTGTTGTTATGTTAGTCTTATGTACTTAGTAAGATTGTAGTTTATGTACTTATGACACCAGCTTTTATGTCTTTTGCTCTAAATTTGGGTTGTTATGATTATATTGAATATGGTATGGATTATTATGATTGTAAAGTTGGTTGTGTTGATTTGGTTATCTAGGCAATGCATATTTTCATATACATGATTTTTTGTTGGAAATAGAAAAGTGTTGCCATTGATGTTATAAAGTTTTGGCAAAACGAAAAATTAATGTGAAGAAATGTTGCTAGAAAATGATGTTGTAGTCAAAATTTTGTGTTGGCATTGAAGTGGGCCCCACAGTGGGACCAAAAGTGGGCCCCACAGTGGGTCCCAAAACTGGGCCCAACAGTGGGTCCCAAAAGTGGGCCCCACTGGTGGAATCCACTATTTTAAAAAAAAATGTTACACAAAGCCAACATAATATTATGTTGTTAAAGACTAATAATAATGTTGCTATAACAAGTCAATGCCAACATTAAAACTGATGTTGCCATAGAGAATAAGAATGTTGCCATTGACCCCAAAGGCAACGACAAAAATAGCAACATCAGCAAAATGTTGCTTTTGGGCTTTTTTGGGCCTACAGCAACATATTTTGGGCCTACATCAACACTTTTTGGGCATTGCCGTAGGCCTTTTATGGTGTAGTGTCCGTTAGATTTTTCAAGGGTATTTTTATCTTTTCAAACATGAAATGGGTATATTAAACCCGATTGCTCACCAATTCATTAGAATGAACCCTAACTACATTGAGTTCATAGTTTTAAGGGCTAATTACACAATTAACCTCATCCAAACACATAAACGCATGAATTAATTGTTGGATGCTTTAAAGATGAAGCTTTCAATTTGTGTTGGCGGCATTGGTGTTATTTTTGTTTGATAATAACCAGTTATGTGTTTGTATTGTTCAATTTCGTGATCAAGTTATGTTCTTTGTGTTGTTAATTTTTGAATTTATTACGAATTTGTGTTTGTGGCAATATTTTGAGTTGTGGCATTATTTTGATTTATGAAATTACGAATTTGTGTTGGTTGCCGTATTTTGAATTTTTAAATTTTGTTCGATCTTTTGTGCTTTTATATATTGAAATATGTATTATGAATGTTTGGTATTATAAATGATGTTGTTGTGTTGTTAGATATTTTGATAATGTTCAACTACTAAATTGCCTACTTTAAAAAAGTTTAAAAGGCTTAGATTGCAAATGTATTGGAAACTACAAGTTTGAATGCATTAAAACTTTAACATTTGAATGCATTGTAACGACCATCTTGAAAGCATTGTAATTTTCCAATGGTGAGAAGGGGGTTGAATTTCTCTTTAATGCATGATCCACTATATAAACAAACACTTTTAGTACTATTTTATGCACAAACATATCACAAGTTCTTAATATTTAGTTCATAATCGTGCCTGCTTGGAAGAAACCATCTCATCATGTTGTGAAAGTTAATTGCAAGGATGTGTTTGATAGGCCGAATTTGAAAGTTGTTGTTGGTTGTGTGATGAGAAACCATCTAGGAGAGTGGATTAGGGGGACTTCGGGTATGATTGATATGGCAATTCAAGTAGTTGCAAAATTATGGTCCATCTTTTATGGATTGAAACTAACTTGGGAGAAGGGGGATGTTAAACATGTTGTTACAGAATCTGAAACTGAGGAGGTTGTTAATCAGGTGAACAATCCTGATCCAGACTTTTTCCTTGCAGATTTAGTATTGCTAATCAAGAACTTGGAAAATGAGACAAGGGGGACGTGTCATTCAACATGTTTCCAGAGATGGCAATGGAGCTGCTACTACTCTTGCAAACTCTCAGCTTGATTGTGATGGTGGTATGAGAGAGCTTGTTGATGCCCCTGCTTTCACAGAGTCCGTTCTTGTTGTTGTTAAGGCATGATTGCTATGGATTATATTCTTGCAAATTGTTCTGTTTTGATGTTTTTTTTTGTTTTCTATTTAGCAATTTTGTTTGGACTGATTGAGGTGGATGGTGAACACTGATTTTTAAGATTATGATTGGATGGTGATGGTTTTAAATTTTAATTATAATGATTATTAAGTTCATGTCGATTTTTGAACGTTGAATCGTTTCTTTCTTTATGTATACTTCATTTTCATTTTTATTGTGTGTGCTGCCTAGGTATGTGTGACTTGATGTGGTTGATTGGAAAAAGGGTGTTTATATTTATGTTTGTGTAATGTTAGTTTGTTTTAGTATTTTCATAATTATGTGCATTGTATTTATTGTTTTATCCCCATAGTTGTTCTAGTATTGTATAGACAAAAAGATCCCTGAAAAAATTAATAGAGTTAGCTAAAGTTGACGATAGTACACATTTTTTAAAAATGTTAGAACTCAAGTACTATAAATGAGAGTTTTTGAATGTATTACGCAAGTGTTCTAACAACTACACAAAGTGTATTTTATTGGTAAACAAATATGACACACTTCCTGCCTAGATGTATTGAGCAGAATTAGAAAATAACATAAAAAATGTATGCAACTCGTCGAAACACCACATATCAACATAAAAACTACATTATACGTATTTAGCTCAACAAGTTCCCAATTTAGCAAAAACCACGTAGAATTTTTTCGGTAACTCGCAATAAAGTCAATATATAAGAAAGAAACGAAACATATTTGTCATAAGAACTTAATATGCTTTTTAACTTTAGCAGTACTTATAATGATCTTTATGATAACACTCTATGGGAGTCAAAGAAGCTTACAGAAAAAAAGGCAAGCCCACCAGGTTGTGCAAAGAGAATGAATTAAAAAATTTACTCTGTTTTCCTCGATGAGTTTTCTAGCTTTTATGTTTTCCAACAATATCCTTTCCAACTTCAGAGGTGGAAATGGCTCCGATCCATTCGGATTTCGGATTATCGGATCGGACCTCCGATCTGTTTAATAAATTTTAAAAAAGTAATTTTTTTTATTGTAATAACCCTAATTTCTGTACTTGAGAAAAATTTTCATTTGAGGGATGAATAGTGATTTACATGGATGAATAGTGAAATTATGGATGAATTGTGATTTTTGAGGATTAAGAAATTTTTTCATGTCACCCTATGTACGGGATAGGAAATGGATATTTCGAAGTTATATTAGTAATCTACGAGGTAAATAAGTGTATGTAAACGCGATCGAAATTCAGAAAATCGAAAGTTTATTTTTATGGAATATTTGACCGGGCAGTGAGGAGCATATCAATGCGACCAAGACAAGTGGTATATTTAAATTGAGGATTCAAGGATTTTATATTTTATTATTTTATTAAAGTGATTTAAGGATTTAGAACGAAAACCTTCGAGTTAATGTAACGAACGTTCTAGAAATCGCTAGAACTTTATAACGAGGTTAAGCGATTAAGTGAACGAATTATGGATTATGGATTGAACAGGTGACAAGATTAAATACCATGCAAGATTTTTAAGTGCAACATATCAAGAGAATTAGTGTGAAACCAAGCTAGATTACCAAGTGATTTAAGAATAGTGCAAGGGTGATGTGTTCATCTAAAAACCAAGCAACAAAAACACCTAAACTCTCTTAATTCTTAACACATGTGTGGAGGAGCTCAAGAGAAGCTAAAGACCATAGCACAAGGAAATATCTAGCAATATTAATTCATTATCCAAGCAAAAAGAACACAAAAACTCTCCCCCTTCCATTTCTCTCCAAACTGCCCAGCATGAGCAACTATGAAAGCAAAATTCATAACTCCACTTCTACCCATTCATAAATCACCATATTTTACCCAGAGCTTCCTCATTGTATGGAGAACACACTTTTAAAATTTCATGGCCAACAAAGGAGTGTAGCCTAGTCAAATCCCTCCTCCAAGTTGGAGAATCAAACCAGTTCAGTCCATGGCAGTTTCGACCTCTTATCTTAGAAAATCAATAAGTCGAGCCTCAAGCATCCCCTGGTGATGAGCTAGGACTTAAAAGAAATCCCTTGAAGAGTAGAAGGTGTGGTACAAATTTGAGAACCAATCTCTAATTTTTCGATTTTGTATAGATTTTACAAAGTGATGATGAATAGTAAGGAATAATATTTTAAGTTGTTTTTATGATTTGTTCATGGCTTTTTAGGCTTTGTTAAGGCTACCCAAGGCTATTCTAAGGGGTATCAAGCTTTCTTAGTATTGTTAGATCTTTAAGGAAGGTAAAACCCTAAACCATGCTTTGAGGTTTTGTGAGTTTTGATGGAGTTTTGATGTTAGTGTAAAGTTAAGATCATGTTAAGTGGTTTTATGATTGTTTGGCTTTGTATAATGTGTAAAATGATGGGTGTTGATTTTGGAACCTCACCACTGGTCCTAGAGATGTATAAATGATGTTTGTTGATGTTGAGGATGATTGGTATGGCTTGGTTGTAGTGTTGTAAAATGGAAATGTCCGAGTTATAGCCGTTGTAATGGCGAAATTTTGTTTTCTCCTAAAAACAGTAGCAACCCAAGACAATGAACTTGTTTAAATGGTAACCACTTCCCATATTGTGTAGATATTGTTGTCTAGTTTATTTGGCCGCAAGAATCATGTCAAAAGAGTTTACGGTTTAGGAGATGTGACCATTTTAGTGAAAGTTGTTCGAGGAATGGAATTGCAGAAATGTACCTACTTTGAGGCTATGATTGAGACCCTTAAGAGGTGCTACTTTGACCATCCGTTTTGGCTCAGTTAAAAGAGGAATTTCGAGTCGACTAAAACACGAGAATTTTTAAGAATTATCAAGGCAACATATTGGTGTAAAGAACGAGGTTATAAATGGTTAAGTATAACTTCAATTTGAGGAACGCTTTCGGACTAAACTTGTGACTTAAGTGTTTATCGATTAACATGGACTTAGTACGAGTCCAGAGGGATCCATTAATGCCTTGGTTGTGATTTGCTTAAGTGTTTAAGCCTTAATTTATAAGTGGATTGTATAGGGGATTGATTGAGTATTTTCTTTGACTTGTTTAGATTGTCGGACACCGTCACGAACCCGTACTGCATCCAGAGTACCAGGCAAGTTTACTTATGCGTACTCTATTATTCAGAGTATATATATATATATATATATATATATATATATATATATATATATATATATTGAAATGCAGGAAATATATTGATTAAGTTTTCGATCCTTAATTGCAAGTATACTAACTCTTACTCTATCGTTCGGAGTAGAGATATTTTGTAATGAAAGTTGTTCGTAATAGTAGTTAAATGCTAGTAAACATAATGAGGAGATAATGGAAGTATGGTTAGAAGTAACCTACGTTCCAAGTAGATGATGTAACATAAAGAGTAGGCGATGAGCACGAAGTGCTGAGGAGAATTGAATTTTTGAAAACTCGGACAAAGCTTTTTAAAAGAATTTCGCAATAATTAATCTAAAGGCAACATCGCAAATAAACCTCATTCGTCTAATTAAATTTATTTAATTAGATGAATATCATTTTCAAAATGTTTTCTTAAAACCGCTTTGTTCCGGAGAAATAGCAAAGATGATTTAATGAAATTATTCTATCTAGTTGATTACTTATCGGAGATGTTTTCTTCTTGCAATTTAATGCATATACCTTGTTGTTGATTGTTGTAAGAACCCAGATTTTTGGTAGGAATTAAAACTTTTATTATATAATTGAGTATAAGTGTAGCAGTGGTTCTAATGAATAAATATTGAGTGGATTGGATTCAAATGTTTATATGTCTTGAAGAATGCTATTGGTTGATATCTTAGATTAGAATAATCTATCTCCTAGAAAGTAAGATATAGTATTCTAAAGAGGAAGGAAATATTCTCATGTCATCCAAATCTATATCTGTTATTAGTACAGTGGTTCCGTAAAAGAGTTAAGGAACGCCCGAAAGAGAGCGAGGACATTTTTCTAAATATAAGGAATGAAGAAAGAATAAGTGGTGAATAGTGTTTTTGGTGGAAATGGAAATATTATTAGACGACGCTATATAGAAGTATTCAGAACAGATTTCTGAGTTCGTATTCATGATCCAAGGGTAAAATAAGTGTATGCAAACAATATCAGATTCAGAAAAATAGCACTTTTATTTTCTCCGAGATTTTGATAGAGTATATTTTTATATATATTTTAGATGATTTTATTCTCATATTTATTGTGTTTTGCATTGATTTGGATTTTTATTTAATAGATTTTATTGTTTTATTGTAGGAAATAAAGAATTCATGACTTGGAAGGATTTGGAGCAAAAAGAGCTATTTTGGAGATAAAATAGGAGAAAATTCGTATTATTGGGCTACACGGGCTGTTCTACACTGTTTTGGCCATATCTTGAGTTCTAGAAGTCCGTTTGACGCCCGTAAGCTGTCCACGCGAAGCTTGTGGAATTATCTTTAATTCAGAGGTGGTCCAGTAAGCAAAATCCAACTGGAAGATCCCAGAAACAGAGGAGAAAAAGAAGTGACGAATTTTACAAGAAAATCCTATTCAATTATGGATATCTTTTTGTAAATTGATTAGGATATTAAAAATACTTTTATTAGGGGATAGAAATCAGATTTTATCATTAGTTTTATTTATTAGAACGTGGGGAGAAAAAAGAGGGAGACATATACTTTTACTCTTTAAAAAGCTAGGGTTTTGGTTTTTCTATCTTCATCTGTTCCTTTGTAAACACTTGGTTAATTAAGCTTGGATTCATTGTTCTTCGTTAATACAAAGTTTAAGGTACTCTTTATCTCATCTTGTTTATTAGTATATGTTATATATGGCTTTCTTCATTATTTTTGTTGTTCTTAATCATAGTATGAGTGAGTAGTTTAATTCTAGGGTATTAAGGGGAACCATGTTTGCACCATGATTTGGGCTTAATTTGATTAGTAAATTGATGGGTAAAGAGTAATTCTGATTGATATGTTATAATTCTTAATTTGTGTAATTGCGCAATATCATGGATTAATCGATTGCAATAGGAGTAATAGATCGAAAGATTTTACTACTAGAGGCTTACATACAATTAGCGGAATTGAAGGTGAGTGTGAGAACATCATTAGATATTCTGAGAGTGTTAATGCTTGAAAAAGATTAACCATTGCTTTAATTACTTAATCCCATTAAAAAGCTATACCTTTGTGATTTGTTTGGTGTAAGCATGGTGAACCTGAATTGCCCTAGATCCTTTAATTAATTGATTTAAAACCTTTGTTAAATTTGTTTTAGTAGTTAATAAAATTCCCAAAGAATCGTTTGTGACTAGAAACAATTGATAATAGTTGAATTGAAATTGAAACTGTCTCCTTGAGGAATCGACCCGTATTTGCTAGTATCTACTACAATTGATACCGTGCGCTTGCGGTTAGACATAATTTAACATACCAAGTTTTTGGCGCCGCTGCCGGGGAGACGCCTAGTTTCTATTATTTTAGTTTGATTGTTTTAAATTGTTTCTCTTGTCTCTTTGGAACTCTTGTTCCAACTGAGACCGATTTTATTGCTTTTCCTTGTTTAGTTGTTGATGCCCAGGACCAGGTCTCAAACGAAAGAAGATCAAGCGAAAGAGGATACAACTCCTCTAAGTCCAGATTCTGGAATTACTTGTCAACAATACATTGATCAACAAAGGGAAGAGAAGCAGCAAAGGATATCTGAACCAAAGATTGAGATGGCAGACCCTCCTAAATCTTTGAAGAACTACTCACAGCCCTCTCCGAGTGGGGTACCTACTGGCCTTGCTATGCCAGCGATTCAAGCAGCAAATTTCGAGATCAAGGCTGCTTTGCTCACTATGATCCAACAGAATCAATTTGCCGGGCTTGCCTCTGAAGACCCTACAAATCATCTACAACGCTTTCAACAGCTCTGTTCTACAATTAAACATCAGGGAGTCACTCCAGACCAGTTGAAAGTCATGTTGTTCGGTTTCTCTCTTCGTGACAAAGCTCAAAAGTGGTTGAACGATATTGACTTGACCAGGTGGGATGAGATTGCTCAAGCCTTCTTAACTGAGTTCTTCCCTCCTAACAGAACCGACGATTTGATCGACAAGATGATGGGTTTTAAGCAAGATTATGGTGAATCTCTTCGGGATGCTTGGGACAGATTCAAGGATTATCAACGTGCATGCCCTCACCATGGTCTTGAGAAGTGGTTTCTGCTTAAACGCTTCTACAATGGTCTTGATCCTGAGACAAAAGGTATGGTTGATAACGCTGCGGGTGGTGTGTTTTTAGACAAAGGAGTTGATGATGCACATGCTTTTCTTTCAAATTTGGCTGCCAATCACTTCAGTAATCCGAGAGCAGCCAAGAAAGGGGGTAAACTTGAAGTGGATGCTTATTCTTTATTATCATCTCAACTCGCTGCATTGACTCAAGAGATCCAATCATTGAAGACATCTCAGCCCTCTACTCAACCTATGAGTATCAATGCATTAGCATCCATGGCTCCTATGAATAATCCTGTTTGTGAAGTCTGTGGCATCCAAGGCCACTATGGTAACGATTGCCATTACAATGCTCAAAATTCACAACATTTTCAGATGGAGCAAGCAAATGTTTTCCAATAGAGGCAGCAGTACAATCCATATTCCAACACTTACAATCCTGGTTGGAAAGATCATCCGAACTTCTCATATATGAACAATAATGCTCAGAATTCAAATGTTCCTAATCAGCAGCAATATCAGCAGTCGTACCAGCCTCCACCACAGCAACAGTATAGGCCTCCGCAAGGACCTATGAATCCCCCTGGATTCCAAAGGCCTCCTCAGAATTATGCTCCTCAAGCAAATCATGCTGCACAGGATGATAATCAAGGTGATATGATGAAGATATTGTTACAAATGCAAACAAAGATGAACCAGATGGAGATACATAATAAGATGCTAGAAACTCAGATCGCTCAAATGGCTAGTTCTTCATCTACATGGCAACAGGGCTCTCTACCAGCACAATCAACTCAGCCAAAGGAAAATGTGAATGCCATTGCTCTTAGGAGTGGTCGTACATATGATGCTCCTCCAATGCCTACTGACGATGTTCCTACTGAGCAAGAAAAAGAGAACTCTGAGGAAGACAAGGTAGAGAAAGTTGTTGAAGATGCAAACGAAGATGAAACTGAGGAAAGCAAGAAAAAGTACAAAGAGAAGACTGCAGTTACTCCTCCACCATTTGTGCCAAAGCTCCCATTCCCTAGCAGGATGAACAGAACTAAGGTGGACCAGCAGTTTGGTAAGTTCATGACGCTTGTCAAGAATCTTGAGGTAACGGTTCCTTTCACTGATTTAATTTCTCAAGTTCCATCATATGCAAAGTTTCTTAAGGATATTCTCACTAAGAAAAGGTCTTTTGGTGAGGTGGAGACAGTAGCTTTTACTGAAGAGTGTAGTGCTGTTTTACAAAATAAGTCTCCACCTAAGCTTAAAGATCCTGGTAGTTTTTCGATCCCGTGTCATTTAGGTGCATTGTTCATTGATAAAGCTTTATGTGATTTAGGCGCTAGCGTCTCAGTCATGCCTCTCTCGGTTTTTCAAAAACTAAATATGGGAGAATTAAAATGTACACAGATGACTTTGCAAATGGCAGACCGTTCGATAAAATATCCCCTTGGAATTTTAGAGGATGTGCCTCTTAGGGTTGGAAAATTCTATATTCCTGTAGACTTTGTAGTTCTAGATATGGAAGAGGATAGCCAAATACCTATTATTTTAGGTAGACCATTTCTCTGTACTGCAGGTGCTGTAATTGATGTTAAAAGTGGGACTCTCACATTGAGTGTTGGTGATGATAAAATTGCTTTTACTCTAACCTCTACTCTTAAATCCCCTTTGCTTGAGAATACTTGTTGCAGGATTGATGTTGTAGATGAAATTGTCCAAGATTATACTCCTCAGATTCTATTGAAGGATACATTGGAAGCAGTGCTCATGCTTGAAGCTTCAGAAGGAGAAGGACATGCTGAAGTCGATTCATTGATTCTTGAGTTGGATGGTGCAGCTGATCCGAATTGTGAGGTAACCAACATTGTCACTTCTTGTGGTCAACCTCAGCCGATAGAGTCGGAGAAGCACTCTAGGGGTGTGAAGAAGAAAAAGAAGAAGATTTGGCTGTTGGGTAGTAAAATCAAGTTGAAGTCTGAGGGGAGATTTTTGTGGAAAGCAAACAATCAAGATGTCAACGTTCATAGGAATGGTCTTTCTGTTGAGGATGGTTCAGTAATTCTTTTGAGACCGCCTTGAGTTGAGGAAGTGACGTCGAGCCAACGACGTTAAACAAAAGCGCTTCTTGGGAGGCAACCCAAGCCTTGTTGAAGAAAAAAAAAATGAGTGTTGTTGAAAAAAAATAAAAATAAATAAATAAATCGAAATTTAGTGTGTAACGCAGGTTGCGCCTGCGTTTCTGCAATTGGGGCAGGTTGCGCCTGTGTAACGCAGGTTGCCCCTGCGTTACTGTACTAGGGGCAATTTGCGGGAACATGCGCAACTGGCGCTGGCGCATCTGGACTTGAGGCAACTAGCGTCCCACGCGCGACTTGCGCGTGAACCAGGTGACAGATTTTTTTTCCCACGCGCCTGCTCCCGAAGCCTGCTGTGCACCTGTTCCCGGACCTGCTTCCAAAGCTGATACCAAACCTGCATGCATGCATCCAGGTCCGAACCTGACTGCTGAGTTTAATACCTGGTGTGCTATTTTGAAAAAAATCGCAGGTTGAGGGATTTGAACCCCTGACCATGGGGGTGAGCAACACACTGATTCTATTTCCCACCACCAACCACTTGGGCTGCTTCAACTGTTGTGTTTATTTTGGAGCTTCTTTTACATAAGCCCATATGGTAACATGAATTTTAATTAAATGGGAGCTACATTTCTACATGTTTTTCAGGGGCCACTTCATGCTTATGCATTAGGGGAGTATTCTTCACCTTTCTTTGTGTATTTGTTGTTATTATTATTATTATTATTATTATTCTTTATTATTTTTGTTTTTTATTTAGGAATTATATATATATATATATATATATATATTTTCTTTTCTTTTCTTTATTTTCTTTCCTTTCTTTTATATATTTGTTCATTGAGGACAATGAACCACTTAAGTGTGGGGATGAGTTCTCAATGATAAAAAAAATCCAAAAAAATTATATATTATAAAATTAAAAAAAAAATAAAAAAATTAAAAATACCAAAAATAATTCTAGCCATGCAATTTGATTAGTTGTTGTATTTTGCTTGATACACCCATGCATGCGTAGAATTCTTGTGTTTATTGACGCTTTTGTATGAGAAGTGACGTGCTTTGTTCTTGTGCACACACTTACACTAGTAAGTTGAAACTGGTAGACTTAATTGGATGTTGTAAGTGATTAGAATGACATGAATATGTGCAAGATGATTTGGTTTTCATGCTTTGAGTACAAGTAGGTGCGTTAGAGAGTCTTGTTACTTGGGATTGATTATGTTTTGTCACACCAAGTGAGTTTTGAGCCTATATGCATATCTTTTGCATGATTTTTCGTTTGCTTGAGTGTCCACATGTTGTTTACATTGCTAGCACTTACTTGAGATCTTTCTTGAAATGCATGACATTACTTGATGATGAGATGATAAAGGCACTTAGGTTTGACCTCGTGTTTCCCATATTTCCACACCTTTTATACATGATCAATTAGTTAACCCTTTGAGCCTAATCCTATTCTTTCTATTCTTTCGGTGACACACCACATTACTTGCCATTATCCTTTTTATTCTATTGGCCTTACATTGAATTTGAACCTAAATTGTCAAAGGCTAGTATCGTGCTTAAGGGAGTAATAAGGTGTGCAAAAGGGGGAGTTTTATTGATGATCATACTTTTGGGGAATATTGATTTTGGTTGATTCTTGTTAGTCGAAATTCATAATAATATCTATGGATCATTGTGTTTATTCCTTAGCTCTCTTAAAAAAAAATAGAAAGAAAAAAAATAGAAAAAAGAAAAAAAATGAGTAAATTTGAGAGCATTCTTATGTTTGTATGATCCTTCTTCATTCGACTAGTCAAGTTATTATGTAAGGGTCATTGAAAAATCCAAGTGTGGGGAAGTATTGGTTTTAATAAGTATGGGAGTTGTTTTAATTTCATTGTCGGGTACTAGCTTTTGACATTTAACCTGTTTTAGCTTTACTTGACATACCTGGTCCCTAGCCCACACTACAACCCAAATAAAGACCTTTTTATTGTCATCAGTGATGTATGTTGTGTTGAGAGTGAGATTGATTGCGAGTGTCAAGTTGTGTTTATGATTTTGTTGGAATTGAGTGATACACTTAACCTTGTTCTTGAGTGAATATTCGTTTTTGAGTGAAAGGTGAGTTATTACTTGGTTTGGCATAAGAGATCCCAGGTTTAGACTTAAAGATGTATTTCTTGTGGGCTTAGCATGATTACCAACGATTTTTACACTTGACATGAATTTTTATGACCTTCTGCATGTTGGTTGGGTAGACTACATGAATACTTGCACTTTCGACACCAAGACATCGTATGTTTACTTTGATTCTTAAGTTGATGTGGCATGAGAGGACTTGTGTGTGTGGTGTTGTGTTAGCATTGATCTTTTGCATGGTTAGATGAATTTTGTGGGTATATTCACTATAAACCCTCACGAGACAACACTCGTCCTACTAGGGCTGCCTAGGGGTTTAACGGCTTGTTGCATATGCTCAATGCAATCGTGTAATCTACGAAAGTGATGTTTGTTAGGACTTAGTTTTTATTTCATTTATTTGCCCAAGGACGTGCAAATGCTTAGTGTGGGGATGTTTGATAGAGTATATTTATATATATATTTTAGATGATTTTATTCTCTTATTTATTGTGTTTTGCATTGATTTGGATTTTTATTTAATAGATTTTATTGTTTTATTGTAGGAAATAAAGAATTCATGACTTGGAAGGATTTGGAGCAAAAAGAGCTATTTTGGAGATAAAGTAGGAGAAAATTCGTATTATTGGGCTACACGGGCTGTTCTACACTGTTTTGGCCATATCTTGAGTTCTAGAAGTCCGTTTGAGGCCCGTAAGCTGTCCACGCGAAGCTTGTGGAATTATCTTTAATTCAGAGGTGGTCCAGTAAGCAAAATCCAAATGGAAGAGCCCAAAAACAGAGGAGAAAAAGAAGTGACAAATTTTACAAGAAAATCCTATTCAATTATGGATATCTTTTTGTAAATTGATTAGGATATTAAAAATACTTTTATTAGGGGATAGAAATCAGATTTTATCATTAGTTTTATTTATTAGAACGTGGGGAGAAAAAAGAGGGTGACATATACTTTTACTCTTTAAAAAGCTAGGGTTTTGGTTTTTCTATCTTCATCTCTTCCTTTGTAAACACTTGGTTAATTAAGCTTGGATTCATTGTTCTTCGTTAATACAAAGTTTAAGGTACTCTTTATCTCATCTTGTTTATTAGTATATGTTACATATGGCTTTCTTCATTATTTTTGTTGTTCTTAATCATAGTATGAGTGAGTAGTTTAATTCTAGGGTATTAAGGGGAGCCATGTTTGCACCATGATTTGGGCTTAATTTGATTAGTAAATTGATGGGTAAAGAGTAATTCTGATTGATATGTTATAATTCTTAATTTGTGTAATTGCGCAATATCATGGATTAATCGATTGCAATAGGAGTAATAGATCGAAAGATTTTACTACTAGAGGCTTACATACAATTAGCGGAATTGAAGGTGAGTGTGAGAACATCATTAGATATTCTGAGAGTGTTAATGCTTGAAAAAGATTAACCATTTCTTTAATTACTTAATCCCATTAAAAAGCTATACCTTTGTGATTTGTTTGGTGTAAGCATGGTGAACCTGAATTGCCCTAGATCCTTTAATTAATTGATTTAAAACCTTTGTTAAATTTGTTTTAGTAGTTAATAAAATTCCCAAAGAATCGTTTGTGACTAGAAACAATTGATAATAGTTGAATTGAAATTGAAACTGTCTCCTTGAGGAATCGACCCGTATTTGCTAGTATCTACTACAATTGATACCGTGCGCTTGCGGTTAGGTATAATTTGACACATCAGATTTCCCCTGGGCACTGAAGGATTTAAGGATTTAATAAAAAGATTTGGGGAATTTAAATTCAAGGATTATAAAGGAGGATTGAGAATAGTAGTATTTATATTAAGAAGGTTTCCGGTAAAACCCTAACAATAGAACCTTGAGATATTCCTCCGAACGACCAATGAAATAAGCAATAACTGGACAAAGGAACAAGCAGGGAGCCAAGATGCAAGCATGTGTAAGTGGATAAGACCAAGTAACTAAGTAGATACAAGAGCAACTAGCTAGCATACTTAGCTAACAAACCAAGTACTTAGCTTCATCTCATCACATTACCACAAAGACACCAACACTTGTCCCTTTAAATTGCGTCATCCATGACCACACCACTTTATTAAAGGTACTTTATGTAAGATATTATCCAAACATACCAATAATACACATTGGATGAGATTAGAACAAGAGAAAAAGCAAGATAAACACAAGGCACTCCAATCTGCCAAGCAAGAACACAACTCAAAGAAAAATTCATACCTCCACTTCTATCCATCCTTAAATCACCAAATTTTAACCATAGCTTCTCCACTCCATGGGTAACATTAGATCAAAATTTCATGGCCAACAAAGGAGTGTAGCCTAGTAAAATACCTCCCCCAAGTTGAAGAAGCCAAACTACCTTGTTCTTGACAGTTTCTGTCCAGCGGAAAGAGGGGGCTCAAAACCCTAGCTAGGAAGCTTCAAATCTGATAATCTAGGACTCAAAACAAAGCGTATGAAGAGGCCTAGATGTGGTAAATAATTGAGAGCTAAACTCTTATTTTTCGATTTGTTATGAATTTTACAAGATTGATGATGAATAGTAATGAATAGTGTTTTACTTGGTCTTTCGTGTTTTATTCTTAGAGTTCAAGCTTCCTAGGTGCATACAAGGCTAAAGGACCCATTGTAAAGCTCTGTTATTGTTCTTAAGACATAAAGAGAGGTACAAACCGAATCCATGTTTGAGTTATAATGAGTTTTATGGGAGTTTTTACAAGTAGTGTAAAGATGAGTGCTTGTTAAGGATATACATGATTGTTAAGCCTTGTTTTGATATGTTTATGTGGAGTGGTGACCATTTACCTTTACCACTGACCTTAGAGGTCATGTGAGAGTGTTAGGTTGTGATATTAGAGCATGGGTTGCCCGGTGTGTCTTGGTTGTGATGTAACAATTTTGAAACGTTCGATTTATAGCCGTCGTAATGCCTAAATTTCGTTAACCCTTGAAATTAGTGCATAGAAGTAGCCATAAGCCACTGATCTTGATAAGTATGTGACATACCCTTGTAGATCTCGAGTCATAGATCATTTTAGCGTGAGAATCGAAGCAAATGGATTTACGGTTTAGGAGTTATGGTCAAAATCGTAAAAGTGGTTCGAAATCGTAAATGCGAGTTCGTAACTGAAATTGAACCCCCTTAATATGATTAATTCAGTGGCGAATCATGATAAATAAATATTATAGAAAATAAGGAAGGTGTGAGAGAAAACTGATGGTTTCGATCATCAATACGCAGTGAAAACATGAGTAAAATAAATCGAAACCAATCCCGGATCCATGTATAATGTATAGATAATATGGTAGATAGAACGTTTACCTTATCGAAGCTTTACGTTTGTATAATAATGGAGATGCAAGCCTCCCACGATCACTGAGTGTTCCTCTTCGAAACCTCCTCTACGGTATCCACACGAACACCTTCAAGAACGTCTCACGATCTTGTCCGGAAGAGAGGTACTAGCCTCTAATAAAAATATGAGATTAGGTTTAGGGTTTTGGTATGCGGCTTATGCAGTGAATTTTTGTCGTGCCAAAAAAAAAACTCATGCCTCCAATGCTATCATCATATATTTATATGATAGTGTGAAGCTAATAAGCCCAAGTCAAAAACCTAGCCCAAATTTGATTTATTAAATAATAGAATAAAATCCTATTATTCAAATAAATAATAATTAAGTCATACTTAATTATTAAAAATCAACAATCATATCTCATATTTCTTTACATTTTATTATAGCTTAATTAAGTCCCACTTAATTAATATAATAAAATCCAACTTATCATTAATTAATTTAAATTCATGATTTAAATTAATTCTTCCTTTAAATGTTCTATGTGTGTGACCCTATAGGTTATTATTTAATTGGCAATAATTTTATTCTCTAATAAAATTATAAACAATGAGCGGCATCTAGTAATACATCATTGCTACCCAATTAAATAATAATTAAATCGTGATTCGATAAAACCTTTCGTGATTAATGTCTCCCTGTAATATAATCCTTTTAACCAAATATTATAGATTAAACTCGAGACATGTTTATTGTCATCCTCTTCATAATTTAATCCAGGTTTACTTGATCCATGAGTAGACTATTAACAACAAATCATTATTTGAGCACGGCCATGCATTTTTATAGTCTCACTCAATCAAGAGGCCAATAATATCTCTCCTAATTATAGGAGGGTTAAATCCTTTATCTATCATTCATATTTCTCATACGACTCATAATATACCCGATGTCCACTTTTATCATTACCTGGTGAAAGGTAACTTTTAATGTTGTCAAAGTATATTAATCCTCATATAGAAATATAATGATCTCAAGTCAAAGGATCATTACACCATTACCACTGTGAGTTATTCTTATGACTTTATTAAACATGAAGAATCTCACTGTGGGTCTGTCCAGTACCATGTACTCCTACATGTACCTATGTATTGACTTTAGTATCTCCATACTTATAACCAATGAGATGTGGTTATCTGTCAAACAACATACTAGTCTATTTATATATTATTATTGTCCTATATAATAATAATCAACTAGGGACCTTTAAGAATATGATATATTATATAATCTCAAGTTCAAGTCATGTACTTAAACTATACAATTTGTATCATGATTCTAAGGACATTTATTATGCTAACAAATATATCGCAGTAATTAAAGTCATAATAAATACATTTATTTAATAATCAAATGACATAAGGTTTATTCAAGAAACAATGTATTGCCTCTAGGGCACCTACACTAACAATCTCCCACTTGCACTAGAGCCAATCACCCATGTATCTAATACCCATGGAACTAGTGTGACCGTCGTGCTTCTGCTGCGACAGGCCTTTGGTAAGTGGATCTGCAATGTTATCACTTGTGTGCACTTTACATATATGTATTTCACCCCTTTCATTAATCTCTCGGATGAGGTGATATCTCCTGAGTATATGTTTGGATCGGGAGTGCGATCTAGGCTCTCTAGCCTGTGCAATGGCCCCATTATTATCACAGAATAGATCAATCGGATCTGCAATCGATGGAACCACTTCCAAATCAGTAATGAATTTTCGAATCCAAATAGCCTGCTTAACCGCTTCACAAGCTGCAATGTACTCAGCCTCCATTGTAGAATCAGCTACTGTTTCTTGCTTTGAACTCTTCCAGCTTACAGCACCTCCGTTTAGACAAAACACAAAACCAGACTGTGATACAGTATCATCCCTGTTTGTTTGGAAACTTGCATCGGTGTAACCTTTTACAACCAGTTTCTCCTCTCCTCCATACACCAAGAATGAATCTTTAGTCCTTTTCAGGTACTTTAGAATATTCTTGACTGTCGTCCAGTGACCTTCACCTGGATTAGACTGGTATCTGCTCGTCATGCTCAAAGCATACGAAACATCTGGGCGAGTACATACCATTGCATACATGATAGATCCAATTGCTGATGCATATGGAACTTTATTCATGTGGTCCTTCTCATCTAATGATTTCGGACACTGGTCTTTAGAGATCGTTATCCCTTGAGACACAGGGACATATCCTCTTTTTGCATTTTGCATACCAAAACGATGCAAAACCTTATCAATGTATGTACTCTGACTTAGACCGATCATCCTTTTAGATCTATCTCTATAGATCCTCATTCCTAGAATGTAGGTTGCCTCTCCTAAGTCTTTCATAGAGAAATTGCTCCCTAACCAAGTCTTAACAGCCTTTAGAGAAGGTATGTCATTCCCCATTAGTAGTATGTCATCAACATACAGTACTATGAATGCCACATGGCTCCCACTAACCTTCTTGTAAACACAAGGTTCATCCTCGTTTTGAATAAAGCCATACTCCTTGACTGTTTCATTAAAACGGATATTCCATCTCCTAGAGGCTTGCTTCAATCCGTAAATGGATCGACGTAATTTACATACCTTGCCAACATTCCTTGGATCGACAAAACCTTTAGGTTGTGTCATGTACACATCCTCTTCTAGGCTCCCATTAAGGAAAGCTGTTTTGACATCCATTTGCCAGATTTCGTAATCATGGAATGCTGCAATTGCAAGCAAAATCCGTATGGACTTGACCATGGCAACTGGTGAGAAAGTTTCATCATAGTCAATACCATGAATTTGTTTGAACCCTTTCGCAACCAGTCTTTCTTTATAGGTCTGAACATTTCCATCCATGTCAGTTTTTTTCTTGAAAACCCACTTGCACCCTACGGGTTTTTACCCCTTCAGGTGGATCAACCAAATTCCAAACTTAGTTTTCGTACATGGAATCCATCTCGGATTTCATGGCTTCAAGCCATCTCTTAGAGTCTGGACTGTTCATAGCATCTTGGTATGTGAGAGGCTCATCCTCATCTATGAGCATCAAATCCCCACATTGAGTCAAAAGAAATCCATATCTCTCTGGCTCATGGCGAATTATACCAGATCTACGAACAACCTGTGTTTCTTGAGCATTATCGTTATTCTGCTCTTGTTCCATCTCAGGTTCAATGCTATTTTGTGGTTCTCGATCTTCATCGAGATCTATAGTTCTCCCACTGTTTCTTTTGGAAACAAAGTCTCTTTCCATGAAGACAACATCTCGAGCAATGAACACTTTCTGCTTAGAAGGACTATAAAAATAATACGCCTTTGTTTCTTTAGGGTATCCCACAAAATTGCACTCTTCGGATTTAGGTCCAAGCTTGTCAGATACTTGACGTTTTACAAACGCCTTGCATCCCCAAACTTTCATAAAGTTCATGCCTGACCGTTTCTCCTCCCATATCTCATATGGAGTCTTTTGAACCTTCTTAGTTGGAACACGGTTAAGTGTGAAAGCCGCTGTTTCTAGAGCATAACCCCAGAAACTTATTGGAAGATCTGCATGACTCATCATCGATCGTACCATGTCCAACAGGGTACGATTTCTCCTCTCTGAAACTCCATTCCATTGAGGTGTACCTGGTGGAGTGAGTTGTGATACAATACCACACTCTTTTAAATACTCTTTAAATTCGGTGCTTAAGTATTCACCCCCACGATCGGATCGTAAGATTTTAATACTTGCACCTCCGCCTATTTGCTTCTCTACTTCAACCTTGTATTCTTTGAATTTTTTAAAAGAATCGGATTTATTTTTCATAAGATACACATATCCATATCTACTGAAGTCATCAGTAAATGTTATGAAGTAGTAGTAGCCTCCTCTAGCCATCACACGCATTGGGCCACATACATCACTATGTATTAGCTCCAGACGTTCAGTGGTCCTTTGACCCTTACCAGTAAAAGGGGCTTTAGTCATCTTACCAAGCAAACAAGATTCGCATTTTTCGTCTGATTCAAAATCAAACTTATCCAAGTATCCATCCTTATGTAATTTGGATATGCGTTTCTCATTTATATGGCCTAGACGACAATGCCAGAGGTATGTTTGATTTGAGTCATTAACTTTGAGTCGTTTGTTTTCTATGTTACAGACAGGATTATCTAAATCAAGAACATATAAACCATTAAATAAACGTGCAACACCATAGGTTAAATCATTCAAAGCAAAAGAGCAACTATTGTTCTTTATTATAAACGAAAAACCTTTCTTATCCAAACAAGAAACAGAAATAATGTTTCTGCGAATCGCAGGCACGTAAAAACAGTCTTCAAGTTCTAAAACAAGCCCAAAGGGCAAAGATAAATAATAAGTTCCTACGGCTAAAGCAGCAACTCTTGCTCCATTGCCTACTCGTAGGTCCATTTTTCCCTTAGCCAAAGTCCTACTTCTCTGCAGTTCCTGCACATTTATACAAATGTGAGAAGCACATCTAGTATCCAATACCCAAGATGTAGAAATAGACAGATTGACTTCTATAACATAAATACCTGATCCAGAAATCTGAACACCCTTCATTTTCTTCAGATCCTCCAAGTAAGCATGACAGTTTCTCTTCCAGTGACCAGGCTTGTGACAATAGTGACAATCACCTTTGTCAGCCTTTGCGACATCTCCCTTCGGCTTTTTAGCCTTTTTGAAAGAGGGCTTAGAAGGACCAAGATCTTTCGGTGTAACCTTTTTCTTGCCCTTCCATTTCCCCTTTCCCTTAGTACCTTTCTTGCCCACCATCATTATGGGAGCTTTCTCAGGTGCCTTGACCATATTTGCTTCAGTGGTCCTTAGCATGGCCAAGAATTCCATAGGAGTCTTATCTTGCTCAGTCATATTAAAAGTCATTATGAACTGAGCATATTCGCTTTTCAAAGATTGCAAGATTATATCGACTTGAGCCTCTTGCTGAAGCGGGAAACCCAAACGAGCAAGGTAATCACAATACCCAATCATCTTTAGAACATGTGGTCCGACTGGTCCATTGCCCTGCTTGCACGAGAAGAGTGCTTTGCTTGTGTTGAACTTTTCCACACGAGCCTGTGATTGAAACATCGTTGAAAGATGTTCAAACATAGTATAAGCATTCATATCAAAATGCTGGTTCTGAAGCTCAGCATCCATAGTAGCAAGCATAAGACAAGCCACATCAGTTGCATCATCAATATGCTTCTGATAAGCATTTCGTTGAGCAGCAGTGGCATTGTTAGCAGGGGCTGCCGGTGCAGGAATATCAATCACATAAGATTTCTTTTCCTGCATGAGAACAATTCTCAAATTCCTAGACCAGTCAAGGAAGTTCGATCCTGTCAGCTTGTCCTTCTCAAGGACTGATCGCACAGAGAAAGTGTTGTTTGTGTTTTGTGCCATTTGTTTTCTACAATGATAAAATGCATAAGATAAGTTAGATTGTTACATTAATTATGTTCAAGTGATTATGACATATTCATAATATATCTCCCACTATTTTTATCAAATTAATAGCCCTTACTATTAAATCGGAAAGAATATCCCATAAATCTTTCTAGTGAGCCAAGATCTATATTTCGTCATATCCTAAGTCAACCACTGGTAGTCCTTAAAACATGATTATTTAGGTAGACAACAGTTGTCAATTATATCATATATAATTCTTGGATAGTTTGGTGAACAACAATTGTTCTTATCTATCTAATAAATTTTGAACCAAACTCTATGCTTCTAAGTTCATAATAGTTGAATATAACCGTTTATTTTCACCTTATTATGACGACTCAGTTAAGTTAGACCCAATGATACAACGGTCGAATATAACCACTTATATTCGTGACATCTCACCATGATAGACAGGAGTCCCCTGCCACTGGCAGTCATTCCCCTTATCGATCTAGGATTTAATGAGTGTTCATTCATTGGAAAGCATCTGATTAAAACTTAAAATTTTATTAAGGGGTTTAGAATTAAAACGACCATGATCCCATCATAAAGAGATTCCCAATTTTTCCTTGAATTAAATACTTCAAATCAATATTCATCAATAGTTTGATTTCCAGGTTGTTGGAGGAGTCGCAAGTGGCCTCGCTTAATACCCAACTTCCTTACAGGTAAAACCCGTTTTTTGACAAAATCTCCCCATATCTAAATAATTGAAAATTCGTATTTAATTCCGTGTTTCATAAACACAGAAATCTCATGATCGTTTGTTCATTTTAAAATCTTGAATCGTTACAGATTTTATCTTGTTTAGCATGGCAAGCATGGTATGGGTGACGTATCTAATACATGCATACATCATTAAACTAATTAAAACATGCATACATTTTCTTCTCTACACATACATCAAATGTAAAGTGCATCACATAAATTAATATGCTATGGTTATGGCCCAATCCTATGCGATTTTTCCAAGCTAATGGAAAAATCAAGGTCAATCTATGGTGGTAATAACTAATTATTACATAATCTCTTGCTTCGCTTCCAAAGCTGCCTTGATTGCCTCCAAGCTCCTCTTGAAACATTTTACAAAAGAACTCGAGTTGCATTCGAGATAAAATAATTACAAAAAAAAAGGAAAAACGACATGCAAGTCGTATTTAATTATTACAAACCATAAATTAAAATTAACAAAATAAATTAGAAACTAGGTCTTGGGGCCATAACCATGCATCATGCTCACATAACAATTAAAAGCATCACAATTTTATACAACATAAATTAAATATGATCAAATCATAAATAATAAAATTAACACACTTTAATTAAATATTAACTTAGTAATCAAAATTACTAATTAATAAAATTTTGCATACTCAAAGTTAAGCATTAACATTTGTTATTTAACCAAGCATGCAAAACCTAGTAGGGAGAGATTTTTTTTTTTATTATTATTTATTTAAATAACAGCAGATACGCATCACCTATATGCGCACTTGACATAATCTGTAAATCTATTAGACACGCATCCTACGTATGCGCATATGACTGAAACCCTAGACGATACGCATCCTTAGTATGCGTATCTACAGTACTATTCATATTGCAGCATTTTTCTGAAAACCCCAGTCAATCATGTTCTTCATATTATCGCGATTATGATTCCATATGATTCCAAACTCTTAATACAGACCTTCCGATTACTCAAGAAGTAATAACACAATCAATATCACAGTTGGGACGATTAAAACTAAACCTAGTAGTATGTTTGTATGAACACGTAAGTATATGTATATACATGAACTGAAAAATCTGCAAATTGCTCATGATAATCAACTGCAAATCGTTTGTTAGACGTTCAAATTACGATTTAATCTTACTAACACATGGCAGATCACTGGACACATCAAAACCAGTAGAAAACGAAGCATGCAGTTCGTAAATACCATGCAGTATGGTTCTCGGGAAAAAACAGTTCTGGTATAGCACATAACAGATCATTTACATCATTTACAACCAGATTATCATATTATACAAGCAGCTCTGATACCATTGATGGTTTCGATCATCAATACGCAGCGAAAATAGGAGTAAAATAAATCGAAACCAATCCCGGATCCATGTATAATGTATAGATAATATGGTAGATAGAACGTTTACCTTATCGAAGCTTTACGTTTGTATAATAATGGAGATGCAAGCCTCCCACGATCACTGAGTGTTCCTCTTCGAAACCTCCTCTACGGTATCCACACGAACACCTTCAAGAACGTCTCACGATCTTGTCCGGAAGAGAGGTACTAGCCTCTAATAAAAATATGAGATTAGGTTTAGGGTTTTGGTATGCAGCTTATGCAGTGAATTTTTGTCGTGCAAAAAAAAAACTCATGCCTCCAATGCTATCATCATATATTTATATGATAGTGTGAAGCTAATAAGCCCAAGTCAAAAACCTAGCCCAAATTTGATTTATTAAATAATAGAATAAAATCCTATTATTCAAATAAATAATAATTAAGTCATACTTAATTATTAAAAATCAACAATCATATCTCATATTTCTTTGCATTTTATTATAGCTTAATTAAGTCCCACTTAATTAATATAATAAAATCCAACTTATCATTAATTAATTTAAATTCATGATTTAAATTAATTCTTCCTTTAAATGTTCTATGTGTGTGACCCTATAGGTTATTATTTAATTGGCAATAATTTTATTCTCCAATAAAATTATAAACAATGAGCGGTATCTAGTAATACATCATTGCTACCCAATTAAATAATAATTAAATCGTGATTTGATAAAACCTTTCGTGATTAATATCTCCGTGTAATATAATCCCTTTAACCAAATATTATAGATTAAACTCGAGACATGTTTATTGTCATCCTCTTCATAATTTAATCCAGGTTTACTTGATCCATGAGTAGACTATTAACAACAAATCATTATTTGAGCACGGCCATGCATTTTTATAGTCTCACTCAATCAAGAGGCCAATAATATCTCTCCTAATTATAGGAGGGTTAAATCCTTTATCTATCATTCATATTTCTCATACGACTCATAATATACCCGATGTCCACTTTTATCATTACCTGGTGAAAGGTAACTTTTAATGTTGTCAAAGTATATTAATCCTCGTATAGAAATATAATGATCTCAAGTCAAAGGATCATTACACCATTACCACTGTGAGTTATTCTTATGACTTTATTAAACATGAAGAATCTCACTGTGGGTCTGTCCAGTACCATGTACTCTTACATGTACCTATGTATTGACTTTAGTATCTCCACACTTATAACCAATGAGATGTGGTTATCTGTCAAACAACATACTAGTCTATTTATATATTATTATTGTCCTATATAATAATAATCAACTAGGGACCTTTAAGAATATGATATATTATATAATCTCAAGTTCAAGTCATGTACTTAAACTATACAATTTGTATCATGATTCTAAGGACATTTATTATGCTAACAAATATATCGCAGTAATTAAAGTCATAATAAATACATTTATTTAATAATCAAATGACATAAGGTTTATTCAAGAAACAATGTATTGCCTCTATGGCACCTACACTAACAAAAACCTTATGTCAAACGGATCATTTTTAGATTGTATAAAAATGTTTGAACCTAAGTTAAGAGCGAAGAACCCCTTAAAAGAGCACTTGGTTATAACTTTCGAAAGTCACTTAGAAAACGAACAATAAATCTCGAGGTATAATCTTTAATAGTAAACGACCGACCTTAGCACTTTTGTGGAATAATTATCTACCAAGTATAAGTGCAATGACATGCCTTGATAGCGAGCAAATGTCGGGTCATAGCGGTGTTAATAAAAAGTTATACTAGAGGGTGTATAACGAGATAACTTGAAAACGTGTGTCGACCTAAGTTAAGTATATACTTAGTCTTTTTAAAAGCATTAATTGATTAATCTAGAATGGTTTGATTGTTTATAAATCCCCGAGCAGACCCAGGACACACTACCTCTACTCGACTACCAGACAAGTTTCCAATACTTTGGAACTGTTGTTGTGATAATATATATGGTTTGATTTTGTTATACATATGCCATAGCATGCATGCCTGTTTTTTTCAGATTATATTGTGATACTTGTTCCGAGATTTGGTATTGGCTTTTAAGCTAGATATGATATATTAGTTATAAGCCGGATTTTGTTAAGACCCTTAATGAAGGGCATATGATCTTCATTCATTAATATAGACCGGGAGTCGGTATTTTGAAATATAGAGATAGTCGTGGAAACTCGGAGGGATTCCAGCGACAGATTACTAACCAGTCGAGGAATGTTATTTGAATATTATCTCAATCGAGAAGTACTATATGGATATTATTTTGAATATTCATTCGAGTTTATTTATTTAATGAATATTATTTTTAGTATTCATTTGAGCTTTATTTATTTAAATGAATATTATTTTGAATATTCATTTGAGTTTATTTATTTATTGAATGTTATTTTCGAATATTCACTTGAGCTTATTTACTTAATGAATATTATCTTGAATATTCATTTAATGTTTAATTATTTTCTTGGATATTAATTTGAATATTTATTCGAGGAATTATTTATTTAATGAAAATTTTATATATACTTATTCGAGGGTTATTCATGAGCAATATTTTATATTAAGAATATTCTGGAATTATTTACGGTTTAATAAATATTCTTTGAATATTTGTTTAATTTTTTCAACTAGTTCTAAAATAAGATATTTTATTCAAAAATTTCCTTGATCTTCAAATACTATGTAAATTATTTCTAAGTCGTATTATTATTATTATTTTTATCGAGGAAGGTTCTCAAAACTCTATTCTTCATTCGTATCCATCTTCCAAAATATAAGGGAACCTTGCTTGAGAGTTGTTATTTCTTTGACTGCCCGGTCATATACTTGTTAAACTACCTTTTCACTCACATCTTGATTCTTTTCAAACATCGATATGAGTCTTTTTGGTTACCTCCTCAACACTCGAGGGGTAAGATTGATGGAACAAGTTTATATCCATTAACAAGCATCAGCTTGGGAAATATTAGTGAATTTTCCTTTCCAACTAGATACGACTACTTTGTGGAGTCCTATCAACAAGTATTATACTTGGGGAAAGGGGGACGAACTTTACGTTTCAGAGTCATGGATGTTATTCGAACTAGGAGACGCGTAAGTGGCCGAGTGGTGCCGGCCCAGCAATGGCCCAACCGTTGGCCGGGGGGTTCCAGAGGGCGGTTGACAAGTAAATCCGTCGGTGCTTCCTTCTACATGTAGAAAACAATGATGGGGAGCATAACATGCGATTGATCATCGTAAATGTTATGGCTCCTGGCACGGCAATGCTCCCGTATTAGTTCATCTTTTAAAGTTAGAAATTTTCTGCAACATTATCGGTGTTGGCAGGGTGAAAAAGTGTTTGAAACTGGAATTGCAATATTTTTTCCTGCAAGTTCCTCTTTTATGATAAATGATGCCATCTTGCTTATCTTTGGCATAGCAGATATTCCCACAAAAATATATTTTGAGTTACCTTGTAACTTCATCTTTTACGATATACTGGCATCATTTGCGTAAATGTATGGCATATGGTATCAAATATACTTTTGAACTGTTATATATTGTTGTTCAGTTATGCAATAATTTGGTGGGCTATTGCTCACCCTTGCTTTATTTATTATATCACAACAACAGTTAGATCAGATGTCCCGCACAAGGTGCACTCGGCGCAAGCAGGTGTCAGCCGTCAGAAGATTAATCGCTGAGGTCATAGCTACCATTGCTGAGGAGGAAGCTATTGGTAGGCTAGTTGTTAGCTTCTAAGTGTCAAAGGTATTTAGATATATGATTTATGTAAATGGATGGCAAAGAGTTTGTAATAATTAATTGTAATTCTCTTGGGGTGTAAGAACTCAAACTTGTGATTAATAATATTTGGTAGTTACTCTGATTTCATCTCTGGGACTATAACGGGAGTGTTGTTGTTATTGTTTTGGGTCACAAGGTTGTAATTTGGTTTATATTGGTTTGTGGATGAATATTGAGACCGTGATGACCGGATCCCCGACCCCGGATCTGGGGCTGTTACAAAAATGGTATCAGAGCGTTACGTTATGAATCCCAGAGATGATGCGACGTTAAAACAATAAATTCACTACGATAATAAGAACTCTTGCCAAGTTTATAGTCAGACTACTTAATGTAGTACTGACATATAAAACCCTTATAGGAACTCTTAAGTATCATGATAGTAACTTAGCTCGTTCTCGTGTCGACTTGTAAGGCGGCAGACCTTGAGGCGTACGAGCAGCAACACAGTGATGCTTTATTATATGTTGGTGATCGGCTTGTTGATTCGATGGAATACCCTACTGAGAACCAGGAGGAGGTTTCAGCTAAAGAGGAGAATCCTGTTAGGGATAAGGAGTTTACCCTTGAGGAAATAAGGGCTGCAGCCAGAGAGACTGTAAGAGTTAAGGTATAGTGCTCAGAGAAGTGAGCGTAAAGAACTGAGGTATTATTAAAAGAAATAAAGATGCATATTGGATTCATAGCCGGACTTCCGGATGTAGTACCAGCAAGTAAGACGGATTGGAAGAATTACTTGAGATCTTATATGGGGATAGATCAGAATCCTTAGAAACTTTCAGATTAATGAGAAAAAGAGTTAAAAGGATGCATGATTATCTAAGACATCGATAGAGGACGGGGAGCAGAGTCTCCAGGAGCAGTTGAGATAGAGGCAGCAAGTGCCATAACATTTGATGAATGGAATAGTGTGAATATTGGTAATGGTAATTCGCCATGAGAAGGCAGATTTCGTAGGTTATAATTTATAAAGTCAAATTGAGATTGATGAGGTGGTTTGATTCAGGGAAATGTTCATTTTATAAATGGATCAACTTAGAAAATAAAGACATTGGAAAGTGATGGCATGATTGGATAAAGTTATATAAGGAAGTAGTAAGCGAGACGATGATCTCAGAACCTACACGAGGAAAAGACCAGTGAGTCTATGATGAACTAATAATGAGACTATTGTCAGGAACCAAGTATAGGTTTAGTTCAACTCAGTGAAATGATGAACCAGAAACATTAGATGCATGTGATTCAGAGGAATATTAAAGTCTTTCGGTAACTTGGATGGATTATAGTAGTTACCTTAAGTTTATTTCGACACTGAATCGTAAATGGATCAAGTAAGGCGATCAGTGATTAAGATGTAATTGAGGATGTCTTTAGATGAAACTTGGAGAAGTAAGTGTTTGCCAAGATCTCGAAGTATGAATTTTGGCAAAATGAAGTTC
The DNA here is from genome assembly GCA_037693485.1 of Kitagawia praeruptora. Classification (NCBI taxonomy): domain Eukaryota; kingdom Viridiplantae; phylum Streptophyta; class Magnoliopsida; order Apiales; family Apiaceae; genus Kitagawia; species Kitagawia praeruptora. Next base: position 114,933,986 of record CM075348.1, on the reverse strand, counting down.
AGTTATTAAGACGTGCGAGCAATAGTGAGTAGCGTTGGTTGACCCCGTCGAAATAAAGGTAGTTTCAATTGAAGAAGGCCAACCACACCAACAAAAGTGAGAAATTTCATAAGATTCACAAGGTATTGCCAAAGATTTGTTCAGGATTTTACAAAGATTGCAGTCCCGTAACTCGACTTATTTGTAAAACTAAAAAAAAGTTTGAGTAGGCAAGGAAAATGTGAGAAAATCTCCCTGGAGCTAAAAGATGAAATTGGTGACGACCCAGCATTGGTGTTGCCTAATGGAAAAAGGAAGATAGTGTGATATATTATGATGCATCTCATACAGGTTTAAGTGGTATTAACTATTAGGACATATATGTATCAGGGAGACGGGGCATGTTTCAGTTTGGAACTTTTGGTTTCCTTTTATGGAGGTATATATTGGTTCTTTTCCAGTGATTAGACTTTCAACGTCATTCCGTTATTATAACTACTTACGATTCTACCTACTTGTATGTACCTAGAACTATTCTTCAGGTTCCGAAATTAATCTTCTTAGTGTTACCAGTGGGCGAATAGATTTACCAAAATTTCCCTAATACTGGAAAGAAATTCAACAAAATTTGGAAAACCTTGTCTTTCTGATTATCAGAGGACGTCACTAAAGAAAGTGGAAACTGGAGCGAACCCTGTGGATGGGGTAAGGTAGTCAAGGACCAAAACGGACTGAGAAATTCCGGGACTGACTTAAATGAAAAGGCTATTATGCGGCACGTGGGATTGATAAGAGAAGTTGAAAGGAAAGGTGACCGAAAACGGTATCGAGAAGTCGATTGAGACTTATATGGAGTAAAATTTTGAAAAGATTAGGAAAAGTATCAGGGGATTAGGATGAACGAAGTACGGCGGTGCTCGAGTTGAGTGACTATGCTACCCTGGTACCTAAGATTTACTGTATAAGGGAAATCAATGCACGAATACACAAAGAAGAAGTTTAATAGTACGTGAGGAAAAGTATATCGATAAGCGTAACCTATCCCAGATAAATTAGATTCGCTATGGACGAGGGAGACACCCTGCCGGCTACTGCTAGGAAAGTAATGCTATAAGCTAACCCCTAAACTCACATATTCTAGTATGGCCAGTTGGAGCCATGTCACAAAGGATTATCAAGTGACTAAACCAGCAATGTCAGGACAAAGCGGGGTTGCTTTTAACCAAGCGCCGACCGCGAGAACTTTTGGATATAAAGTACAGTAATGCATATGTGTATGATTGACCAGATTCTGAGTAAGAATAGAAGTATGGTGAGTTGAGACACATGATGTTGGGATATCATTAATGCAATGGATACATTATGACTGAGATAGATGATCAATTTAAGTGTATAGAAATGGTCAAAGCTTGTTCGGTATGATACAGAAATTTTGTCCGAAGCTAATATCTTTGATAAAATCAATAGGTACTAAGAGATTCACGTTGAACTCGACCAATACCTTCCAGAACATCCTTGCTACCATTACCAAATTCTGTAAGATAGATAGGCATATGTTGTCTTTAGGAGGTCATGTAGACTGACACCCATTTGAAAGAAAAAGGTTAGCATTAAGCTACCTATAGATTATCAAGATGAGAATGATTGGAAAGAGACCCTTATTAAGAATATAGGATTTGATTGTCAATTAAAGGATGTGAGTATTTCTTGAAAATCGAATTGAGGATAGAATATCCATAAATTAGGATGAACCCTAGGGATGCACAAAGGATGGCATTACCCTAATAAAGACATTATGAATTTGGATTATATAAGTTGGATTGACTAAGGCAACAACAACCTTTAAGGATTTATTTAAAGGAATTTCGAAAAGAACATAGACAGAATTGTTATAGGCCGGATTGATGAATGATGTTTGATATACCCTGTACCAAGAAAATACAGGATGAATGATGAGGATGACCTAAGAAACCTTACAAGGAAAAAGGTAACATTTTGAGTTTCCAAAATGGATGTTTGATAGGGAATGTATGACATGATAATACTAATAATGCCAGACGAGGCATGTGTGAAACCATGAGGAGTTATGGATTGAACCAATAAAGGTTGAGATTATCCTAAAACAAGGAAGAACTAAGAGAAGAAATTTCCTAGGTATGATTGGGAGTAACCGTGGTAAAGTTCGCACAAAAAGGTGGAAGCAATGACTTATGGAAAAAGGACTGATATATTTTTCCCCTTAAGCAGAGTCTAAAGAAGAATACTTTCGCCCAACTGTGATAGGAATGAGGTAGAAAATTTTAAGTTAGAATAGACCCAGAAAACATTGATTGCAAGGAATTATTATTATCAGGAAAGGCCAATGAGGTGGCCGACACTTTAAGTATAAAGGAGTAATTATAAATGCTCATACCAAAGAGACAGAATGATATCTAGAAGAACCTTGAAGGTCATAATGTGATGAAGGATTTACAGTCCTTTTAATGATGGTGCAAGAATCAACCATAAGAATAGTTTAAGTAAACATTCGATTCCTGATGTCGTCTTAAGCATATTACCCGCATTAGGAGGTCCTATTTTAAGGTAAACCAGGACCATGATACGAAATTGATTAAGTGAATCGTTAAGCTTCCAGTCTTCTACGGAAGACATATGATTAGTAATTTCATCAACCTATCATAGCTACGAGGCTTGAAACTCTTCTACAATTTTATTTGCTTCATGTATTATCTACGTCAAGTTCAGGAAGTATTCCTTATGGATAGGGAGTAGTGATTAATTTGTCTTCCTAGAGGATTTTGATCTGACAATTATGGAACCCGTAGGATTAGCTATTAAAGCGCTACGTAAACGACAAACGATGGTGATTCAGCAATGGACTACATTAGTGTAGTGGTTCTGAGAAATTAGGTGATAACGACTGTAGAGATGTCGGAATGACAAACAGAAATAGATTATATTGGATCTAAGTTAGAGAAATCGTCAAAGTTTATTTCGGATGGTTTAGTTTTGGAATGACGTGATGCTCTATGATGGTTCATAAAGTGATTATAGTAGAAATGGAAGCCAAGTGGCTGATAGAAATAGAAACAAGATTGCCAATATAAAGGAAATAGAGTTGAGAATCAATAAGGGAGTTAGGTATGCGGACTCCTGAGAAACCCTAGTAATGAAGCTAAAAAAGTTAAAATTGAAAGCATAAATGACATATGGACTAACTCCCTTTAAGTTGGGAGAATTCGAGGAAATTTGGAATAGATTGATTGAGTAATAAGTAGACTCATGGATCGAGAAAGTGAGAATTTAGATGGTTGAACAAAGGAAAGTTTGACCCCAAAAAAAATGTGATGCATATTGAGCACATGTGACGGTATATCGATAGGAAGGTACTAGATGCAAAGGGTGTCCCAATAATGAGATGACGGTGAAGATAAATAACAGAAACGAATAAGAATCAGATAATCAGAAGGATTTGATTGATAAAGAAAAGATTAGGAAATAATTATGGAATGTGAAGTAAGGAATGTTATGAATGGATTGATGAATGGGTTTTCTAACGAGCTCTCGGGATGACAACCTGATAGTGTTAGTATTGTGAATATGAAAAAGCTAGTAGCGTGGCGTGGAATGTCAGTAACCATGATGTCAAGCGAGAAGTCTAAGACTTAACTTGAGAGGTTGAAGATTTTCCAAAAGTGAGTGATGCTAAGATCTAACAAGAAGAATAGGTCCATAGGATGATGGACAGAGCAGCGATGATACGTTGACGCGTGAGATTACGATGAAGTAGTATTTGATACGATTACGATTATTTTCTTCTCTAATGAACCTCTATAGTTCAGAGGTAAATTCTCAGTATGATATTTTGCAATCATGAAAACTCTCTATAATTCTGTGAAATTCTTTTCTTTTTCTTATCTCTTATTCATCTTCTTTTTTAATTAAGAAGAACAACCCTTTAAGGAGGTACTGCTACGTGACTTTCTGTCTGTGTGATAGAAGTCTAAGTGGAATACCATAACTTGTTTAATTGCTTGTCAAGTACTAAAGGTTGGCCACCTTCTGTACTAACTATGCAATAGGATAAATGTTCATTGATCATGGTGATCTCTCAATAAATTATTCTAGCTATTTCTATATATTGATCGAGATTGCGAAGATAAAAATGATCAGGAAATGCATAGTACGAGTGAGGTTATCTACGAATTCGCAACGCGATAGTGATACCAAAGTCACTACAGCTACCAATAAGGGTAATAATATATGATTGGGTAAGGGCATAACCCGGATAGTGTGTTGTATGAAAAGTAGCAAAGTTGATTGAAAAAAAGGATAAAAGGAGTATTGTAGCACTAGTGAGAGGTGCTGTAAAATGATTGGAATGATTACGGATGGATCGGGGAACTAGCTTACAAACTAGCATTACCCCCAAATCTGCAACAAGTGCACAATGTGTTCCATGTTTCGATGTTAAGGAAATATAACCCGGATGCCAAGCATATTGTGGAATACGAGCACGTGGACATGCAACCAGACTTAACCTATGTGGAGAAGCCTGTGGAAATCATAGATCGAAAGGAGCAAGTGCTCCGAAACAAGGTCATCAGGCTTGTCAGAATTTTGTGGCAGAACCACAACGTAGAAGAGTCAACATGGGAGCTAGAAAGCGCGATGCAATAAAAGTACCCCCATTTGTTTTCAGACTGATTCCGGGACGGAATCCTTTTAAGGAGGGGAGACTGTAAGAACCCAGATTTTTGGTAGGAATTAAAACTTTTATTATATAATGGAGTATAAGTGTAGCAGTGGTTCTAATGAATAAATATTGAGTGGATTGAATTCAAATGTTTATATGTCTTGAAGAATGCTATTGGTTGACAACTTAGATTAGAATAATCTATCTCCTAGAAAGTAAGATATAGTATTCTAAATAGGAAGGAAATATTCTCATGTCATCCAAATCGATATCTTTTATTAGTCCAGTGGTTCCGTAAAAGAGTTAAGGAACGCCCGAAAAGAGCGAGGACATTTTTCTAAATATAGGGAATAAAGAAAGAATAAGTGGTGAATAGTGTTTTGGTGGAAATGGAATATTATTAGACGACGCTATATAGAATATTCAGAACAGATGTCTGAGTTCGTATTCATGATCCAAGGGTAAAATAAGTGTATGCAAACGATATCAGATTCAGAAAAATAGCACTTTTATTTTCTCCGAGATTTCCCCTGGGCACTGAAGGATTTAAGGATTTAATAAAAAGATTTGGGGAATTTAAATTCAAGGATTATAAAGGAGGATTGAGAATAGTAGTATTTATATTAAGAAGGTTTCCGGTAAAACCCTAACAATAGAACCTTGAGATATTCCTCCGAATGACCAATGAAATAAGCAATAACCGGACAAAGAAACAAGCAGAGAGCCAAGATGCAAGCATGTGTAAGTGGATAAGACCAAGTAACTAAGTAGATACAAGAGCAACTAGCTAGCATACTTAGAGCAACTCCAAGAGAGTACTTAAATGATCTCCTAGATGAAAATATAGGGATTTTGACAAAAAAAAAAAAGTCACTCCAACAGCCTCTTTGTTGGTCCTTAAAAATTTAAGTTACTCATATTCTTCCTTATTTATAACATAGCTGGTACCGTTCCTTACACTATTTTTCATGAATAAACTATTAGTTTCCCTCCATTTCCACCTCTTTCACTTTTTCCCTCCCTCTTTTCCCTCTCTTTTTTAGTATTAATATAATAATAAGGAGTAAAAATGAGGAGTATTGTTGGAGTTACCATGCCTTATAGTATCCTAAATCCTTAGGAGTCTAATTATTTATTATATTTATAAGGGATATGCTAGGAGACTCTTGGAGTTGCTCTTAGCTAACAAACCAAGTACTTAGCTTCATCTCATCACATTACCACAAAGACACCAATACTTGTCCCTTTAAGTTGCATCATCCATGACCACACCACTTTATTAAAGGTACTTTATGCAAGATATTATCCAAACATACCAATAATACACATTGGATGAGATTAGAACAAGAGAAAAAGCAAGATAAACACAAGGCTCTCTAATCTGCCAAGCAAGAACACAACTCAAAGAACAATTCATATCTCCACTTCTATCCATCCTTAAATCACCAAATTTTAACCATAGCTTCTCCACTCCATGGGTAACATTCGATCAAAATTTCATGGCCAACAAATGAGTGTAGCCTAGTCAAATACCTCCCCCAAGTTGAAGAATCGAAACTGCCCTGTTCTTGACAGTTTTTGTCCAGCGAAAAGAGGGGGCTCAAAACCCTAGCTAGGAAGCTTCAAATCTGATGAGACAGGACTCAAAACAAATCTTATGAAGAGGCCAAGATGTGGTAAAAATTTGAGATCCAAACTCTTATTTTTCGATTTGTTATGAATTTTACAAGATTGATGATGAATAGTAATGAATAGTATTTTACTTAGTCTTTCATGTTTTATTCTTAGAGTTCAAGCTTCCTAAGGTGCATACAAGGCTAAAGGACCCATTGTAAAGCTCTTTTATTGTTCTTAAGACATCAAGAGAGGTACAAACCGAATCCATGTTTGACTTATAATGAGTTTTATGGGAGTTTTTACAAGTAGTGTGAAGATGAGTGCTTATTAAGGATATACATGATTGTTAAGCCTTGTTTTGATATGTTTATGTGGAGTGGTGACCATTTACCTTTACCACTGACCTTAGAGGTCATGTGAGAGTGTTAGGTTTTGATATTAGAACATGGGTTGCCCGGTGTGGCTTGGTTGTGATGTAACAATTTTGAAACGTTTGATTTATAGCCGTCGTAATGCTGAAATTTCATTAATCCTTGAAATTAGTGCATAGCAGTAGCCATAACCCACTGATCTTGATAAGTATGTGACATACCCTTGTAGATCTCAAGTAATAGATCGTTTTATCGTGAAAATCGAAGCAAACGGACTTACGGTTTAGGAGTTATGGTCAAGATCGTAAAAGTGGTTCGAAACCGTATGTGCGAGTTCGTAACTGAAATTGAACCCCCTTAATATGATTAATTCAGTGGCAAATTGTGATAAATAAATATTAGAGATAATAAGGAAGGTGTGAGAGAAAACCTCACATCAAACGGATCATTTTTTGATTGTATAAAAATGTTCGAACCTAAATTAAGTGCGAAGAACCCCTTATAAGAGCACTTGGTTATAACTTTCGAAAGTCACTTAGAAAACGATCAATAAATCTCGAGGTATAATCTTTATTAGTAAACGACCGACCTTAGCACTTTTGTGGCATAATTATCTACCAAGTATAAGTGCAATGACATGCCTTCATAGCGAGCAAATGTCGGGTCATAGTGGTGTTAATAAAAAGTTACACTAGAGGGTGTATAACGAGATAACTTGAAAACGTGTGTCGACCTAAGTTAAGTATATACTTAGGCGGGATTATGCATTACTAGAGTGGTTGAATCAAGTTGAAGATTCAAGAATTTTTTAGTCATTTGATTTTATTTTGTTAAATGATGTACTCATTTGTTTAGTAAGGCACTCTTTTTTCCCCGCTTGAGTTTTTTTCCCATAGGGTTTTGCTCTTGTGGGGTTTTTAACGAGGCCTTTTTTGGTGGATATAAAGGTGTAATTATCTAAACTTCCGGAGGAATCTCTTTCCTATGGGTTGTTAGACTCATGGATTGGTTAAGCATACCTTTCGGTTAGATGATGAAGCTTTTATTATCTTTTTGATGTATAATCTTTTCATGAATGAAATTTATCATTCTTGGCAAAAAAAAAAAAAAAAGCGTTAAGTAATTAATCTCGAATGCTTTGATTGTTTATAGATCCCCGAGCAGACCCAGGACACACTACCCCTACTCGACTACCAGGCAAGTTTCCAATACTTTGGAACTGTTGTTGTGATAATATATATGGTTTGATTTTGTTATACATATGCCATAGCATGCATGCCTGTTTTTTTCAGATTATATTGTGATACTTGTTCCGAGATTTGGTATTGGCTTTTAAGCTAGATATGATATATTAGTTATAAGCCGGATATTGTTAAGACCCTTAATGAAGGGCATATGATCTTCATTCATTAATATAGACCGGGAGTCGGTATTTTAAAATATAGATATAGTCGTGGAAACCCGGAGGGATTCCAGCGACAGGTTACTAACCACTCGAGGAATGTTATTTGAATATTATCTCAATCGAGAAGTACTATATGGATATTATTTTGAATATTCATTCGAGTTTATTTATTTAATGAATATTATTTTTAGTATTCATTTGAGCTTTATTTATTTAAATGAATATTATTTTGAATATTCATTTGAGTTTATTTATTTATTGAATATTATTTTCGAATATTCACTTGAGCTTATTTACTTAATGAATATTATCTTGAATAATCATTTAAGGTATTTTCTTGGATATTTAATTTAAGGTTTAAATTACTTAATGAATATTATCTTGAATATTCATTTCCGGAAGGTTTAATTTAAGGTTTAAATGAATCAAGGTTAGATACTTGTTGATGAAGATCAGATGCATAAAAAATGTCAGAATTATTCAAAATATTTTCTTCATTGAGAATTATGATGAAGGTAAATTCTTTCCCAACAAATATCTTTGAGCTCTTCTGGAAATGTATCAGCTACTTTTTTCTACAAAATATGAAGACAAATATAGTTAAGTTTAAATAGTTATTTGATGACATTAATAGAGTCTGTATTACAACAAAAGAATTCATTTGTAAATTATACATTTTTCAAGGTTCGACTTAAATTCGTTGCAGTGGTATTAAGATTTCTTTTTACAGGTAGATCAAGGAGGATCATGTTTGATGTTGCAGTTTCATCCTCTACCAACATTAGCACCTTAAATCTGAAGTTTAATTATAAGGGATTATAATATTAAATATATCATTAAGCGAATATATATTTTTTCTAAAAAAAACATATATACGACGCAATTAGTTAGTTAGAATTACTATAAATACCTCTTATCAGGAACAGGGAAACCTCTTGGACAAAGTAGGCATTTAAATGTGGCATCAATCTTATTAACTTCACTTTCGCACTGAGGGCAACAATTGTAATACGATTTGTACTCCTCATTGACCTTACTATTCTTGACACGACAAATAACTTCTTTTTGCGCATAAATTTTTAGATGCATATATAGATTATGTTTTATATTAAAAACTTAGATATTGAAATGAATGTATACTGAAATTCAAATTTTTATAACACAAACTCGATCAATTCGGCATCTTTTAAATTACGGAGACCATTCAAAGTGTGAAATTTAGTTTGAGTGTTGTTAGGTTGTTCCTGAATGCTTGAGATAGATTGAGATGCCACATATCCAACTTCTTCAAGTCTATATTAATGTTAAAAAATATGAGTAGTTTGTGTTTTCCATTGTAACATGTTAACGAAAATACATATATGGTGTATAAAAATACCTCTCTCTCATTATTTCAATGATATCGTCATCAATATTCAAATATACTTTAGTGGATGACAATGATTTAATTTGCACAACACCTGACAAATTTTAGAAATTCATGTTAAAATGTTATAATATAATTAATAATAAATGAAATGACATTATTATTGCATACCTTTCCAGGTCACGACTTTCGTAATGGCTAGAATTATAATTTTTTGTTCTGATTCATCGGCATCAATCATCCTTTTAACTGATGATGCAAGATCTCCCCATATAATCACATCATGAACATATCTATTTTTGGAATAAATAAATATGTTGAAATTAGTGAAATTATTTCAAAAAAATTTAAAAATTGCGTAGCAATATTAACATAATAATGAATATTTCAATGACTAATTTTATATTTTTTAAATATTAATATTTCAATGAATACTTTATTTTTTATTAATTTTATATTGAAACTTTAAATATAAAATTAAATATTATATTATGAAATAATTACAATAAATATAATAAAACTATGTTGCGACATTAATATTATTTTAAATGTTTATAATTACTTTATTCATACTTGTACTGTCTTGTTAGATTTTAGAAAGTATGCAACATGACAATAAACTATAAAGAAAGAAGTAATGGGACATGCACATGATAGGTATATATAAATTTATTTTTGAATCTTTCATTCTGTAAGACTCAAATTAAACTAAATTAATTAACCCATAATAAAGGGTTTAAGTGTTTGACTATAATGATTCACTCCGTGGTTGGTAGATGTCAGTAATTCAAGCTACTTGTTACTAATAAAAATTATAAAGTCAATTCATTTGGTATTCTTATTCTTATATAAAAAAATTATTACTACTTTAATTAAAATCCATCTTGGTCGAACCCTTCAAAAATCCATAATTCCATAAAAAAAAGGTTGTTTATCAATTTTCTTTATTAGTCATAATTGTGACAGCCCCAAATCCGGGGTCATGAATCTGGGCCATCACGGACCAACTTCCATTCAAAATCAATATCTCTTGGGTTTTTTTTTTATAATTAATACTTATGCAATTGACCCCTCAGTAATACACACACACACACACCAGTCATATGCTCAGAGAACAACATTCACCATAATAAAAGTTTAGAGTTAAACAGTTATTACAAACCCAGAATCTTACTTAAGTACATTGTTGAGTGATGCTTCTACAAGAAGCATTTCAACAACCAAATTTATTACAACCTTACACACTTACACACTTAATATACATAAGACCACTAAACCCCTTGCGCTTGTCATCTACCTCGGGAACGGTCGCCAGTACTCGCTCAATAGGTCGCCTTCCCCCTACCCTCTTGCGGGGTGTCGTACGGAGTATTGTCATTGGTCCTAGCTGTATATACATAAGTAGCAAGAGTGAGCTATAATAGCTCAGCAAGATATTATTATAAACTAGAATTTAAAAATGTAACCAAGTATACATGTATATACATAGGTAAACGGTAATCAATTATAAGCTTTAAGGAAGAATAAAACTCTTATTTAATAATACATCATCCACTTACTATTATAAGAAAGAAATATAGAATAATACAGTATCAGTTTCTCTTCGTAAATAATATAACAATCAATATAATCTTTCAGTGTAATATTTCAGGATAACATGAATATTTACTTAAATCTCTTACTATCATCTTCTCATTTCCTTCTTATGTAACAATTTTTATAAATTAATATAAAATTAGTTTCTCTTCATCTATAACAATAATTCCATCTTTCATATCATTTTCCCTTTTCAGTATACCAATCTGACTTTATCATTTATTCTTTATTCAAATATTGTAGGGGTTTTCACTGTTGCCGAATACGTGAGGCACGATGATCAGTCGCCCTCCGTATCCGTCCCTTTTTACTACCGGTAGACGGAGGTAGGTCTGCCACCATCCCCCAGGAGGAAGGTCTACCACTACATCCTCCTTCGGCAACTCTTGGGCCGAAATGAAACATTAAGTGCTGGACTGTGCAACTTCCACACGGCCTCTTACGCGTACTGTTGTAATATTAAGTGCTGGACTGTGCAACTTCCACACGGCCTCTTACGCTTACTGTTGTAATATTAAGTGCTGGACTGTGCAACTTCCACACGGCCTCTTACGCTTACTGTTGTAAATCCCCCTTTTTATAAGATCATTATTCAATTTATCAACACCATTTCACATTTCCATTTTCTCGCTTTCATTTCCATATGTCATTCACTCATCTCATTTCCATTCTCGCACATTACTTCTATAAAATATATATATAACATAATACTTTGATTATGATTCAAACATCTCCTTTATATTCAAGAATTCAAATATGCTTTTATATACGTAGAGTATTCCATTTATCTCAAAAGTATCAAATACCATTCAATAATATTTATTAAATCACAATACTTCGAAAGAATATAATATTATAAATCATATAACCCTGGATAATAACTGATTCCATTCCTTTATATATCTTTAGATAACAACTGACACCATTCCTTCATATTCCCTTAATCATAAGGCATGTTCACTTCATGCATAATCATCCCTATGTATATTCATATCATACTCATATACCTTCCCTTTTTACATCAATAATCGAGGTAAACCATTTCTTAACAATATAGTAACAATAGCATCCCATATATATATTTCATGAAATCAAGTTTCTTTGAAGATAAATAATTTCCAAGTAGGGATAGAAAAGATCTTGCCTTGGTTTCTGTATCCTGATAGTATGGCTGGTCCCTCTTCCGGAGTTTCTATAAACACAAAAGGACCGTCGTTAGAATATCACATCTCTTACTCACTACCCTCTTGTATAACAAAACCCTTTACACTTCAACATATGTTTAACGTATTATTATTATCCCAAAGGTTCAAGAACTTAACCATTTATAAGCTCAATCGAAGTTTCAGGGGTTTTCACCATTTTCCCTAACGACCACACTTAACTGTAAAAATTCTCAGAAAATATAGATTTCGAATTTTAATGCAAGGTCAACTGTCAAGGGTCCTCTGACCACCTTACTACACTATCCCAAAATTTTGTGGCTTATAAAAATGTCTAAGTATGGTAACTTTAACCTCAAAGTTGATACAATTAAGTTTTCTCGGTTATCGAACGTCTTTCACTAAAACTGACTTTTCTCCTAAACCGTTCATCAGATTTTAACGCACCTTATATCAAAACGATCTATGAACTAAGATCTATCCTTTCATGGTCAATTGGTAACCTAGGCAGTGAGGTACCGTATGAATACAGGGGTCACAAAACAGGGCAGTTTTCGTTCTAACGAAAATCGGACATTATAACTGCTGTAATTTCATACTTTCCAAAATCAAACTCCTCCAAATCAATCATCAAACACAATAATCATCACCTACACCATGTGGTCTTCATTACCAGCCATGGTTACACTCCCAAACTCCTTCCAAAATCAACTCAAACCACTTACAAACACTTATAACATCATAAACATAACCTTTATACCACTTAATCACTAAACACAACCATATCCATCATAAATATAAAAGGGCAAGCATGTTTATACCTTCTTGAAGCTTTGACAACACTTAACAATCCTTGATATATCCTTAAACAACTTTATCTTAGCTTGAATCAACTAAAGGAACCATAAAATCAAAGTTAGTTTCTTGAAATTACTATTCACTACTATTCATCATCAACTTTCATGAATTTATTACCTTACCAAATGATGCTTGATTGCTATGAAACTTGGTGGATGTCTCTATATATCCTCAAGTAACCTCCATGATTTTTCCCTTGATTTTTAGTTGATTCTAGCTAGGGTTTTGAAATTGATTTTTTTCTTGATGAATAGTGACCTACGAATTTTGATGAAATGAAGAAGATGAGATTTGTTTTGTGTTGGTTAGATCTTATCTTGGTGTTTACTTGTTAATCTAGAGTGTTATGGAAGCCTTGGAAGATATTTTGTGGTTAAAAGCCATGTGAAAGTACTAATTTACCCTTAAAAACAAGTTAATGGAAAGTGATACCACTTGGATTTTCTAATCTCTTATTTTCTAAGTTTTCTAAGTAAAATGCCCATCACATTGGTAAATAATATGGTATGTATCCTTGTTATATTACTAATCTTGGTTGCTTGGTTTCCATACTCGTCTAATTGTGGTTCGTTTCGAGTAAACCTCATTATCTCAGTGGTTTTCGAAATCATTTACGAATCCAATTTCCTTTGGTATTCTCTTAACTTAATAATCCCTTGGTTTAATCTAAATTCACTAATCCCTCAATTTGTCATTCTTATAATATTTCCATGCTCCTCAATATCCAATAGAAGCTTATTCGAAATCAAAATCCTCAAAATCCATATTCAGGAATTTCTGCAATCCTTCGTCATTTCGAGTCACTTAATTTTAGTGTATAATATTAATATGGTTTCTGTTTATTCATTTTCTGTTTCCATTATAGGGTACCTACGTACCATTTCTCTAAATCCTCGAAATTTACTATTCATATGACCACTGTAGCATTACTGAAGTTAGGGTTATTACAATAATTCACGTGTGATAATTTTGTTGTCATTAAAATTAAAAATTATGAATTTTATGAATTTAAAGTTGATTGATAAATAAAACAAAAAGAATATTAATTGCCTTTTGTACATTTTATATTGACATAAAAATTAGTAAAAAAATATTATACATATCTATACTATATTGATCATGTCTGGAAAATAATATTATACATATCTATACTACATTTTGGTTTTTGGTATTTAATTAATAAATTAATACTATTTAAACAATCAATCAAATAATATTATTATTTCACTTCTACTCCTAATTTTACTCCTAAATATTCTACTCGTAATTCTAAACTAAAACTATAATTCTAAAGAATAACAAAAAAATAGGAATCATAAAACGAATACAATTTTAACTATTATTTGACTTAAAATAGGAATTATAAAAGGAATAATATTATTTATTTCTAAAAAATAGGAATCTTAAAAGGAATATAATTCTGACTAAAAAATTGGATTTATAAAAGAAATACAATAAAATTAGCGGGAGGGCTTAAACGAAGTTGCTCAAGGTCCACTAAAGGAGGTTGTGATGGTAGCTGATGATTACTAAATGAGAGTAATACTCAACATAATTGTCGAATGTTATTCCACAGTTTCCTAGCATTAATGGGCATTTACATATTGTGAGTTCTTATGTATGCCTTCTTTTGAGAGCGCAAAATGATTATTTTCACTGTTGTCACGTTAAAACGGAGTTCCACAAAATGCAAACCATATATTGGATCAGAGGAAGGTTAAGTTACAAAGGTGTTAGGAGAGAGTTTAAATTATTAAAAGTTATTAAATTGACGAAAATATCAGTTATAACATAATTTGAATTTATGAGTAATCGAGGGAAATTAACTTTCTAACCTTCCATCACTGACCTTAAACTTAAATTGCGGCCTATCACCATATTTAGTCTTCTTCATCTGAAATCCCTCAGACTCTTCAAGAACTCCTATAACATCTATAAATTAAAACAATTGCAATATATTGGACGAATACAAATAAAATTAAAGTATTACTTAAAATATATATATATTCAAGTATACCATATGCAAATTCTGGTTCTCCATCTTTATAAGTAGGCTCATCATTACACGTCTCTATTGCCAATGACTTTAAATCTTCCAACCCTACAAATTCAAACTTGTTCATCACCAAAAGTGGATTATTTTCTTGTACATGAACCACCTCTGTTGCATTTGTAAAAGAAATAGCCATTTTTGACGATACTGGTCGCAGTTTCCAAATGCGCTCTTCACATTGAAGTTAGTGATAATATAAATTTCTCCCTCCTCTAGTTTTTTCTTTGAATCTTTCCAGATGTTCACATATACAAATGCTTGAATATGATAACCCTGGAAGACAGCATATATGTCAAATAATTAAAAATTATAATCAGTAAAAAGTTTACATAAAAAAGAATATATAATGCATCAGGTACATACATCTATATCTACCAACAAACAATTAAAACAATTAAACAACCAACAATAAATATCTAAATCATCTTAACGATTTATATCTTAACGTAGATAAATGATTAAAGAATCAATTAATTAGTTTGATGATATCTAAATCCTATAATTATACTTAACGGAAAAAAAATCCTATAATTATAATTTTAATGATTAGACCAATTGTTGTCAAGATTTGGGTGTGTACAATATATATATATATATATATATATTGGACCCGCTTTATGCAAATACAGGTTAGTAGTAATATGATGAGTTTTCAAACAAATTGCATGGTGGATACGCATAATTTGAGTTTTATGTTTTTGCTTTTAATAACTTTTTGTTAAATGAAATTATTTATGCAAACATTTTACCAAGGCAAATTCCAAAAAAGTAAAACAAAACTGGTGTTTAGTGTTTTTTTTATTGTTTTTAATAATTATGCTCTCAAAAACAAAAATATTAATTTTTTTTTAAATGATGTTGTGGCAACAATTTTTTTTAAAATTTTTAATTAATGTATAGAGGGTAGAAGTGAAGGTGCCCCTGGTCAAGGCTGCGATTGTGAAAAATTAAAACCTCATTAAAAGCATTGTGGGTGAAATAAAAATTGATGAAACATATTTAAATAACGTTAGCCAAAACAAAAGAGTGCATTAAAAAATTACCAGTTTTATTCGGTAATCCAGGCTTAGCCGTTATACTTTAAAAATTGGAGGGGCAATTTATAGAAGGAAAATGCTAGAATTATAGAAATTTACACAAAAAGTTTTACACAAAAAGTTTTACAGAATGGTAGGTGTCTTAATTTAATTGGCTATAACTTAATGTACCCCTGCATTCACATCAATATCAACCAATAAAGATCTACATTAGTAGAATCCAGCTCATTCTGTGAAAAAATTATGTAACCAATTCTGTGCACCTAGCATTACTCTTTATAGAAATAGATGGCAACGGCACGGCAAGTCCTCGATCAGTGGAAACAATGTAAAACATGAAGCAAAGCTTCTACCTAAAAGTGTGTAGCAAGAGCAAGACCAATACTTCTAAAATAGCTGTATATTAACTACTAGTTTCCATCAACACATTAAGTCTTGTAGCAAGACCAATATTTCTAAGGTACCTGTGTATAAGCAACTGGTTTCCATTAATACAACCAGAAACCTTCACAAGGTTCAGGTGTTGTAAAATACATATCATGGCCGTCTCACTAACAAGCTCATGGTTTGCTCATCTTGACTTGGAGGTAGCTGCTTATCCTACTATACTAATTAATAGTCCTAAAGGCTGCATCCGAAGCAGTTCTCACTTCTCACAGAGCTGTCAATCGTGCCATCTTGCAACAGTCCGTGGCATAGGACATGAATAAATACAATTGCAGAAGCCAGCCAAATGTCACAAGATGCACTACAATTTAAACAAAAAAATGACACAAAACCCAGTTATTTCAACAAAATAATAGTTACCATCTTATCTGCTTTCTTTACATGTCTTCCTCTCTTTTGTTATATGGAGATAAGAATATCTGATTTTTCTGCCTTTCCAAATTTTCATTCAAAAATTATATAATCACATCACTTGCAATATTCTAAAAAGGCATAGCCCCGAAGTGGTACTGAACAATACTGAATTAGTAGAGGTGAATATGATTGTACAAATTAAATGGTGATATACTTGAAGGGATGCAGTCACATCTAAGCTGAGATAGAGAGAAGTTGAGGAAAAGTAGCATTATTAGAAGGTGGAACACAGAAGTTCCCAGCACCCTGCAATCAAATTAAAATGAAGGGTACACCATAATTTAACTTAAAGGTTATAGTCTATTCGTCTCTATTTAATGAGCTGCTATAAAAACGAAACCAAAGAACAATTAAGAGAAGGTAGGTTGCGTACTTGCACTTGAGTTGCGGGTATGTAACTAAAGAACAATTACAGTAACCAGAGAAGCCCTTGCAACCAGTTTTGGCTTTCTGCCTAATTAAGCTTGTACGTAATAAAAAGGTTAGAACCCAATATAAATTAACCTACAAGGCTACAACTTAAATGATTACAAGTTTTTATACGCACATATGCAGAGAAAGAGAGCTACAACAAATGTGAAATACACAAAGTTGCCAGGACAATATGGAAGCAAAACTATCATTTCTAGTTTTGTAAGTAAGCATCATCCAGTAAGCAAATGTACTTCAGAGTAAAAAGAGCCTGCTTACACAAAGGATTAAGCGGCAATCAACAATTCACTATGTTTGTCAAAGATGTGAATTGTAGATCATCAAGTGCTCTAATAATACACAGTTTATTTATATCAATCTAGCTTATGGCACACCAGCACTAATAAAAGCTGATAAGTGTCATATCTTATAGCTTTGCAAAAACAAGCGACCGCTACTAACTTACATATCATGGTATATATGTAGTTGGAAAAATATTCGTGTGTTGATGCACAAAATAACCAGAGATAACATATAGCCATATATACCTTAAACATGCATTGTAACCAAGATTTCATGGTTAGTTATTGCGCAGCTTTATCAACAACATATAGTTTGTTTCAATTTAATAGCTTACAAACCATGTGAAATTGACAAAACACGAAGTAAATGCGAACAAATTTTAATGGATGAACAATGACTACTTCGCCTTCCCACATAGAATAGTAGAATACAATGATGACTTCAATTTTCTTTCCTTGATGAAAGACGCCCTGTAATTCTAATGTCACTGCAATTATGACTAAGAATGAACAGAACTCACGAAAATCTCATGTAAATATCAATATACAAAAGGTTTGATGAGAAACTAGCTGATAATAAAACTGTTGCAACTCCAAAGGGGATATAAACCTGAATTAAAAAGAATTTCCAATGGCATTATACAGTCAACTAGCAACTACGGAGTAGTATGTGGGAACCTGTCATGTGTAGAAAAAAATCTAGGAAACGAGTAAAAAACTAATAATATAAATTAGTGTTTGAGTTGCTCGTAGGAGTTGGTGTTCAAGCTGTCTTTAATATTTCAGACTTTCTTCTTATTCCTTAACCCCAGAAAAGTTATACTAGAAAAACTTTCTAGGCTTCAGGGCCTGTACTGGTAGTGGTTCCAACAGAATTGAGTTTGGAGGGTTGAATGGAACTTTGTTAAAACCATGTCTACTCTACCCCCCCTTTGCCTTCATCTTGTTGACATCTCAATTCCTCTAGCAATCTTAGTTTGGTTGTGGCCTTCTTCTATGGATATATCTAGTCTAGTATCCATATTCTTGATTCATAATGACCTTTGCATTATACTTTCAAGTAGTAGCAACTATTATCACAACAGAGGATCGTAACTGGTTCCAATTTTCAGGCAATAGCATAATTCCTTATGTATTTGTATTTCACACACCATCAACACCGAGAGCAGATAGATAAACATTAGAAATACAATCAACGCAACAAAATATAATGCAAAGCAACACAACTCTTCAAACACAATTCAATTGAACAAACCAAACTAAAAGCAACATTAACAAGGCGAAAATCCAAAACATAAATAGAAGTATAACAAAAACACATAAAACATAAATAGTAAAACAAAAACACATAACTAATCCATAACAAAGCAGGTAACATTAATGAATTCAGTCTAATCAAGACCTGCGAAACAAAACATTCTTCTTATTATTAGGAAGGAACAATACTAGTAAGTAAGTAATACGAAAACACCAGGAATCAAACGGGGCTGAGAAGCTGGGCAATGGAAGGCTTGGGCTCGGTGTTCATGCCGATAACAATAATTAAAGGTATGAAGCCATAGTGAACGACGACCTTGGCCTTTTTCAGCAACCAAGTTGGCCATTCTTTCAGTGGTTTGGGTATTTCCATGTCGCTCAATCTACCTCCTCCACCTCCTTTGCTTATAATCTTGCTGCTGCTTGTTGACCCTATGGTTGACTTTCCCTTGGGCTTTAATGTTAGCTTCGATGCCATGATTTCTCGATCTCTCTCCCTCGATTTCTCGATCTCTCCTCCTGCGCTTCGCGTAAGATGTGATGTTTGTGTAGGTAGCTATTTGTTTATATTATATAGAGCCCTAATTTCTTTAATTCGGACACCGGCCGGGTGGGTGGATGGATCATGGATGGGTTGGTAATTTGGTATTAGTCCAGCCCAAACTCCCCTATATTCCTCCTTTCCTTTTTAACATCTTTATCTACTTGTTTCTAATAACATTATTAATGGTATAATAAATAAACTTAATAAAATATCTATACTAAAACTTTTAATAAAATTATCTCTCTTTTTTTTAACTTTCATTCTCAAACAAATTCTCTGATTGCATTTTCTTCAAGACCATTTCTGATATAAATACTACTCCCTCCGTCCCTAATTAGTTGTCCAGTTTGACTTTTCAGTGGTCAAATTGACTAATTTTTTATCGAAGATTAAAATTAATCCGTTTATTATTTTAAAAAACTGAAAATCACATATTAAAATAGATTAAAAATAGTTTACAATGGTATAATTTTTTTAAATATTTTTCATTATGTAATATATATAAATTTTAGTCAAATTTGAGTCAATTTGACCAACAAAAATAGAAACTGGATAACTAATTAGGGACGGAGGGAGCAGTATTTTAGCTCATGATCTCCGACTGTTTCACTAAGAGAATCAATAAAAATCAACCATTGATTAAATAAATTAAGAAAAATGTTAAAATCCCCAAAATTGTTTATGAAACGGTTCAAAAACGTTAAATTGTCAAAATATTATTGGTTATTTTCTCATAAATGAGATGGACCCCTCATGCATACATATGAATTTCACCAATAAAATCACGCTATGTATCATTCGATAATATTTTCGGGATTCATTTCGATTTATGTAGCATTACTATAAAATTTATAACTGAAATTAATCTTAAATTTTAATTTTGAGATTGGTTCTAATTTGAATTTAAATGTGTACTTTAATGAATCTGACTTACAATTTATATTGTCAGGAAAAAACTTACAATTTATATCAGTAAAAAGGGCGTTGGCAAAGTATCCGGTATTTAAAATATATTTTTTTACTTTATTATTTTTCTAAATATAACATTTTTGCACTAATTATTAGTATAAATTTTTTCTTTTTGAATAATTAAATTTATTATCTTTAAATAAGTTTATGTTCTATCAAATTTTGGGAAGATTGAGAATCCAACCTGAAATATAGGATTACAAGAATACTATAGTATTACACATTATATAACCATATCGAATAAGATGTCAGTGAAAGCTTTTTTCAGACTATTTAATTTATTCAAACATAAAATAAATATTAAATATTATTATATTTAATTTATAAGCTCATAATTATAATTAAATATTTTAACAATCTTCCATTTGGATTACAAATCTATCTATTCTATTATATTAAAGCCGAAACATTAAAAGTTTGGTTGGTTGGTTGGTTGGTACCTATTGAATTTACCTAATTACCCATACTTAACTATTAACTAAATACATAATTTCCTTTTTCATATTAAACATATTACCTTTTCTATTTGTCACTAACTAATTAATTTCCCTTTTCAGGTAAAGCACAATATCTTTATTATTTTATCTAACTAAAATTTCTCCTTTCTTATAAACACTACAAGCAATTTTGAAAATAACATAATTATATTATAATTACTATTAACCAATCAATTACCTTTTTTAACCAAAACATGTTACCTTTTCTCTATTCTATAACTAAAATATCTCTTTAACTAAAATATTTTTTTTTACAAATATATCACGGGGTTCTATTTAATAAATAATAATATTATAATACTAATAATTATCAATTACCCTTTTCAACTAAAATATATCATCTTTTCCCTATTTTATAATTCAAATTCCTTTTTTCTAGAAATATCATGGGCAACATTAATTTCTCAATATCTAAAAACACTACGAACAATTTAATTTAGTGAAATAACATAAATTAAATTATAATTACTATAAAGTAATTAATTACATTTTCCACCTAAAACATGTTTCTTTTTTAATTTTCTCTAACTAACACCTCACTTTTTTCAGTTAAATCACGGCATTCTAAATTATAATTTTATAAGTACTTATAATTAAACGATTACCTTTTTGAATACCTTTTTCACCTAAAACGTATCATATTTTCCATATTTTATAATTCAAATTCTTTTTTTCTAGAAATATCATGGGCAACATTAATTTCTCACAATCTAAAGACATTACGAACAATTTAATTTAGTGAAATAACATAAATTAAATTATAATTATTATAAACTAATCAATTACCTTTTTCACCTAAAACATGTCATCTTTTTAATTTTCACATTACATTTTCTATTTTCTCTAAATAAAATCAATCTTTTTTCAATTATATCACGAACGGTTCTATTTAATAAAATAAAATAACAATATTATAATGTTAATAATTAACCGATTAAGTTTAAGCTAAAATTTATCATATTTTCTATATTTTCTAACTAAAATATCTCTATTCTTTAAAATATCACGGGCAACACTAATTTTTCCTTTTCTTAAAACTTTACGAGCAATTTTATTTAGAAAAATAACATAATTAAATTATAATTACTATAAACTAATCAATTACCTTTTTCACCTAAAACATGTTTCCTTTTTAATTTTCTATAACTAACACCTCACTTTTTTCAGTTAAATCACAGCATTCTATTTAATAAAATAAAATTATAATTTTATAAGTACTTATAATTAACCGATTACCTTTTTGAACTAAGATGTATTATCTTTTCAATATTTTCTAACTAAAATCCCTCTTTTCATAGAAATATAACGGATAACATGTATAATTTTTTTTTTTGCTAATTAACATTTATATAATTATTATCAAATCATCTCATTTAAAAATTTAAACCTCCAAAATTCATATTTTAGAAAAAGTAAATCGAATTAATAAAGCATATCATATAATATTAAAAGAAATCCGTGCATCGCACGGGTTTTAAGCTTACTATTATATAAAAGCCGAAACATTAAAAGTTTTGGTACCTGTTTTTTGGTTCTTAGTGAATTTACTTATTTAACATTCATTAAAAAAAATATATTTAATATCTATACTATTAAAATAGTAAAATAAATTATAATATAAAATAATTAATGGTAATTACTAATTAGTCGAATGCCTTTTTTCACATTTACTTTTAGTTGAAGATATTACATTTTATAAACACCTAAAAAATTAATCGTATCATATCTTCCAATCATTAATATTTCCTTTCGAATTAAAACACGTTACCTTTTTGTTTTATAAGGAAACATTAGTATAATTCTTCATTAAAAAGAAAAATATATTCGATATTTTTACTATTAAAACAGCTAAAATAAATAATAACATAAAATAATTAATGTTAATTAGTCGATTGCCTTTTTCGCATTTACTTTAATTGAAGATATTACCTTTAATAAACAACTGAAAACATCAATCGTATCATATCTTTCAATCATTAATATTTCCTTTCGTATTAAAATACATTACCTTTTTGATTTAAAACTAATATTATCACACCATATTTTTCAATTATTTAATAAAATATATTAAAAATCCATATACGTTATTTATAACAAGGAAACATTAGTATAATTCGTAAACATGAGTATATTAAATTATATTGAATTAAAATTAAAAAGTCATTAAAAATAATGATTACATAATTGTAATATTGAATAAAATTTATAAAATAATAAAATAAACACCATATCAATAAATTTTATTTATAACATAATAAAATTTTATTATAATTTTATAAATCTATATCTTCCAATCAGTAATATTTTCTCCTAATTTAAACACTTTGACTTTTAATTTAAAACATAATCTTGCAATAATTAATATATACCCAAAAATATTACACTATATCTTCTAATCACTAACAAAATATAATAGACATCCGTATACTACGAATAATGACCGTTAGATTTTTAGTAAAAAATCAGAATCGTTAGATATAATGATTAGATATATTATATGATTAAATTAATTTACTAAAATTTCAAGGTTTGAATTCCGTCAACTACATATTTATTTTAAAATTTTATAATATAAGTTTTAAGCTATGCATATCATTAATTAATTTTTTATTAAATAATTTAAGTTAAAATTAAAATAAAATATTAATTATTATTATTTAAAAATGTAATGGTAACATAAAATAAAATTTATTGTATATCAAAAGAAATCCGTGCATCGCACGGGTTATAAGCTAGTACTATTATATAAAAGCTGAAACATTAAAAGTTTGGTTGGTCGGTCGGTTGGTACAGTACCTGTTGATTTTACTTATTTACCCTTAATCAATTACATATAAAATCCATCTTACTAACTAATCAATTTCCTTTTTTAAGTTAAACATATAATTTTTTCTATTTTTCATTAACTAAATAATTTCTTTTTTCAAGTAAAATCCAATATCTTTTATATTTTATATAACTAAAATTTCTCCTTTACTAATCAATTTCCTTTTTCAGGTTAACCATATTAACTTCTATTTTTTAATAACTAAATAATTTCCTTTTTTAAGTAAAATATAATATCTTTTATATATTATCTAACTAAAACTTCTCCTTTACTAATCAATTTCTTTTTTCAGGTTAAACATATTACTTTTTCTATTGTTTAATAACTAAATAATTTCCTTTTTTCATGTAAAATGCAATATCTTTTATATTTGATCTGAATAAAATTTCTCCTTATTTAAAAAACTACGATCAATTTTGTTTAATTAAATAACATAATTATATTATAATTACAATTATTTAATCAATTACCTTTTTCAGCCAAAACATGATATCTTTTCTCTAACTAAAATATATTTTTTCCCACTTATATCACGGACGATTACCATTTTCAGCCAAAACACGTTACTTTTTTTAAATAATTTCCTTTTTTCATGTAAAATGCAATATCTTTTATATTTGATCTGAATAAAATTTCTCCTTATTTAAAAAACTACGATCAATTTTGTTTAATTAAATAACATAATTATATTATAATTACAATTAATTAATCAATTACCTTTTTCAGCCAAAACATGATATCTTTTCTCTAACTAAAATATATTTTTTTCCACTTATATCACGGACGATTACCATTTTCAGCCAAAACACGTTACTTTTTTTTTCTTTAACTAATAACTCTTTTTTTTCCAATTATATCACGGGCGTTTCTATTTTATAAAAATAAAATAATAATATTACAATACAAATAATTAACCGATTACCTTTCAACTAAGACTTATCATCTTTTCTAATTAAATTTCCTTTTTTTTTTCTAGATATATCACGGGCAATCAATTTCCTTTTTCAGGTTAACTATATTACCTTCTATTTTTAATAACTAAATAATTTCCTTTTTCATTTTTCAATAACCAAATAATTTTCTTTTCCAAGTAAAATATAATATCTTTTATATATTATCTAACTAAATTTCTTTTTTACTAATCAATTTCCTTTTCAGATTAAACATATTACATTTTCTATTTTTTAATAACTAAATAATTTCCTTTTTCAGGTAAAATAAAATATCTTTTACATTTGATCTAACTAAAATTTCTCCTTATTTAAAAACACCACGAGCAATTTTGTTTGATTAAATAACATAATTATATTATAATCACTATTAATTAATCAATTACCTTTTTCAGCCAAAACATGTAATATTTTCTCTAACTAAAATATCTCTTTTTCCAATTATATCATGGACGGAGCCGAAAAAGGTAATAAATTAATTATTAATATTATCAGTTTGTTGTATTAAATAGAACCGCCCGTGATATATTTGGAAAAATAAATATTTTAGTTAGAGAAAATAGAATAGTAACGTGAAAATTAAAAATGTGACATGATTTATGTAAAAAAGATAATTGATTAATTTATAGTAATTATAATTTAATTATGTTACTTTACTAAATACAATTGCTCATTGTGTTTTTAGAAAATGAGAAATTAATATTTCCCGTGATATTTCTAAAAAAAGAATCTAATTAGAAAAAATAGAAAAGATGATATGTTTTATCTGAAAAGGTAATCGGTTATTATTAGTATTATAATATTATTATTTTATTTTATAAATAGAAACGCCCGTGATATAATTGGGAAAAGATAGATTTTAGTAAGAGAAAAGAAAAAAGGTAACGTGTTTTGGCTGAAAAGGGTAACCGTCCATGATATAATTGGAAAAAGAAAGATTTTAGTTAGAGAAAAGGTAACGCGTTTTTGGCTGAAAAAGGTAACTGATTAGTTAATAACAATTATAATATAATTATGTTATTTTATTAAACAAAATTTCCCTTAGTGTTTTTAAAAAAGTATAAATTTTAGTTAGATAAAATGTTAAAGATATTGTATTTTACCTGAAAAGAAAATTATTTAGTTATTGAAAAATAGAAAAGGTAATATGTTTAACCTGAAAAAGAAAATTTATTAGTCAAAACACGTTACCTTTTTTCTTTTCTTTAACTAAGAACTCTCTTTTTTCAATTATATCACGGGCGTTTCTATTTTATAAATATAAAATAATAATATTACAATAATAATAATTAACCGATTACCTTTTCAGCTAAAACTTATCATCTTTTCTAATTAAATTTCCTTTTTTTCTAGATATATCACGGGCAACATTAATTTCTCATTTTCTAAAAATACTACGAGCAATTTTTTTTAGTAAAATAGCATAATTAAATTATAATTGCTATAAATTAATTAATTACCTTTTTCACATAAAACATGTCACATTTTTAATTTTCATGTTACCTTTTCCATTTTCTCTGACTAAAATCTCTCATTTTCCAATTATACGATTCTATTTAATACAATAAAATAATAATATTATAATATTAAAAATTATTCGATTACCTTTTTCAGCTAAAACGTATCATCTTTTGTATATTTTCTAACTAAAATCCCTCTTTTATAGAAATATATCACGGACAATAATTAATTTATCATTTTTCTAAAAATATTACGAGCAATTATATTTTGTAAAATAACGTAATTAAATTATAGTTACTAAAAACTAATCAATTACTTTTTTCACCTAAGACATGTTATCTTTTTAATTTTCTCGAACTAAGTCCTCTCTTTTTCGAATTATATCAAGAATTTTTTTTAATAAAATAAAATAATAATTTTATAATTAATAATAATTAATCGATTGCCTTTTCAACTAAAACACATCATCTTTTCTATATTTTCTAACAAAAATCCCTTATTTTCTATAAATATCCTAGATAACATTTATATAATTATTATCAAATCATCTCATTTAAAAATTTAAGCCTCCAAAATTCATGTTTTAAAAAATTTAATTCAAATAAATGAAAAAAATCATATAATATTAAAAAAATCCGTGCATCGCACGGGTTTTAAGCTATATCTATACTATTATATAAATTTCGAAACATTGAAAGTTTTTGTACCTGTTTTTTGGTACTAAGTGAATTTACTTATTTACCCTTCATTATAAAAAAAATATATATGATATCTATACTATTAAAACTTCTAAAATAAATAATAACATAATATAAATTAATGGTAAGTAGTCAATTTCCTTTTTTCACATTTACTTTTAATTGAAGATATTACATTTTATTAACTCCTAAAAACATCAATCGTATCATATCTTCCAATCATTAATATTTTCTTCCAAATTAAAACACGTCACCCTTTTAATTTAAAACTAATCTTATATCATTAATATATTAAAAGTCTGACTTCGAGTGGGTTTTTGATGATTTTGATTACATATATGCATAGATTGGTGCATATAAAGATGTTGTGTATATGTATAGATTAATATAATATCATATTTTTCAATTATTAATAAATATATTAAAAATATGTATACGCTGTTTATAATAAGAAAACATTAGCCAAAACATTAAAAATTTTGAAACTTATTTTTTGGTATATGTTTCTTAGTATATCGTGAATTTACTTATTTAACCTTTATTATAAAGAAAAATATATACAGTATCTATACTATTAAAACATCTAAAATAAATAATAACATAATATAATTACGGTAATTAGTCGATTGTGTTTTTCACATTTACTTTTAGTTGAAGATATAACCTTTTATAAACACCTAAAAACATCAATCATATCATATCTTCCAATCATATCATATCTAGCAATAATTAATATATACCAAAAAATTTCACATCATATCTTCTAATCATTAACAAAATCTATACTATTTACTATTATATAAAAGCCGAAACATTGAAAATTTTGGTACCTATTTTTTGGTACATGTTTTTTGGTACCTGTTTTTTGGTACGTCGTGAATTTACTTATTTGCCCTTCATTATTAAAAAAATATATATGATATCTATACTATTAAAACTCCTAAAATAAATAATAACATAATATAATAAATGGCAAGTAGTCGATTGCCTTTTTTCACATTTACTTTTAATTGAAGATATTACCTTTTAGAAACACCTAAAAACATCAATCATATCATATCTTCCAATCATTAATATTTCCTTTCGAATTAAAACATGTTGTCTTTTTAATTTAAAACTAATTTTACAATAATTAATATATACCCATAATAAATTGTAAGTAATCGATTGTTTTTTTTCACATTTACTATTTATTGAAGATATTACCTTTTATAAACACCTAAAAACATCAATCGTATCATATCTTCCAATCAGTAATATTTCCTTTTGAATTAAAACACGTTACCTTTTTAATTTAAAACTAATTTTACAATCATTAATATATACCCGAAAATATCACATCACATTTTTCAATTATCAATAAAATATATTAAAAATCTGAATACGTTGTTTATAATAAGGAAACATTATTATATTCCGTAAACATGAGTATATTGAATTATATTAAATTAAAATTAATCTATACTATATTATAAAAGACGAAACATTAAAAGTTTTGGTACCTATTTTTTGGTATATGTTTTTTAGGATTTCGTGAATTTACTTATTTAACATTTATTATATATAAAAAAATACGATATCTATACTATTAAAACACCTAAAATAAATAATAACATAATATAATTAATGGTAATTAGTCGATTTCCTTCTTCACATTTACTTTTAATTGAAGATATTACCTTATATGAACACCTAAAAATATCAATCATATCATATCTTCCAATCATATCATATCTAGCAATAACTAATATATACCCAAAAATATCACATCACATCTTTTAATTACTAACAAAATATAATAAAAATCTGTATGCTACGAATAATGACTATTAGATTTTTAGTAAAAAATCAGAATGGTTAGATGTAATGATTAAATATATTATATGATTAAATTAATTTTCTAAAATTTCAAGATTCGAATTCTATCAACGACACATATATTTTAAAATTTTATAATATAAGTTTTAAACCATGTATATCATTAATTAAATTTATTATAAATTATTAAAATTAAAATAAAATATTGTAAATAATGATTATATAAAAATATAATTGTAACATAAAATAAAATTTGTTACATATCAAACAAAAATCCGTGCATCGCACGGGTTATATGCTAGTTATATAAAATAACATTTACATTGAATAATCTTAGGTGCGCACAAAATAATATTTTTTTTTTGAAATATCTTTCTTAGTTGATTTGGATCATCTTTTATTATAATACCTGAGTCTACTACACGTCAGTTAACCAATCAGAATCGGGAAATTATTTTAAGACCAATCAGAGCTAATTCCTAAAATTTAGCCAATCATGTTATATTAAGAATTTTCCTTATTTACAATCTCACTCTACCTCTTTAACCATGATTAGTTAACACTTCTAATCTTTTATTATAATACCTGATTCTACCACACGTCAGTTAACCAATAAGAATCATGGAATTATTTTAGGACCAATCAGAGCTAATTCCTAAAATTTAGACATTTCCTTATTTACAATCTCAACCTACCTCTTTAACCATGGTTAGTTAACACTTTTAATTTAAATACAATAATGATTTTATTAAACATATCCATAAATACCTATTTTTTAAATAAAAAAAAAATTACTAGAAAAACACAATTTTAATTTGAAATCAATCACGATATACCACTACGTATTTTAAATTAAATTTCATAATTAATAATTCATTAATCAACCACTCTTTTAATATAAAGCCAGTCACAATCATATTATCATAAATTATAAATTGATTTTTATAATATATATATTGTACAACTATAATCGATATTAAATAATTATAATCTAACTTAACTAAAAATCTGAAAAATCGGATTTGAAATTAGATTTTAAATAACATGGATAAAATCCATACCTTCAGAAATTTGATTTTTTTTATAATCTCAAAAATATATTTATTCATAATTTGTTAATAAATTTAATTAATAAATGCATATAAGCCAACACTACAAAATCGAACTTGAACAAATTTTAAATAACTTGGATAAAATCCATATCTTCAAAAATTCGATTTTTTAAAAGGGTCAAAATTATATTTATTCACAATTTGTTGATAAAATAATTAATAAATTCATATAAACGAACACTACATCAATACCTTATATATAATAAGCATAAGGGAGATATTATCCAAATTTTTTGTCGTCGTCATTGTACTACCAAAAACATATGATCCGTTGGATTAAAAGTCATCCGCTGGATTATAAATTATATCCTTATATATTTATTTATAATTTTCATTTTGTTAATTTACTATAATACCCTTTCTTCATCGATTTGTTTTTTTCCTTCATCATTAGAACTAAATTTAATTTAAAAATATCTTTATAAGTGGGATCTTATCAAAATTATATGATCCGTTGGATTGAAACTAGACGATCAAGATTAGATCACATAAAAAAAATTATAATCTAAAAAGGATATAATTAGAAAAGGTTGTATTAGAAGTGAATTTTAAAACAAAATTATAATCTAAAAAGGATATAATTAAAAAAGTTGTATTAGAATTGAATTTTATTTTTTATTTATTAGTATTAAAAAGTTTCATATTTACTATTTGGCCTCTATCTTGAGATCTAGAAATCAGATTTGAATGATTTTACGATCCATGCGAACCTCATAAAATTATCTTTAATTTATTGATGCTTTAATAATTATTATTCAAATAGAAACACTCAGAATATCAAGAGAAAATATAATTACGAATTTTTACATTAATCATAATCTATGTAGAAGTTCTACATTGATAATGCTATCAATTGTAGAAAACCTAATTGTATATGATTTAAATCATTGACATATACATTTTCGTAATTCAATATAAATATACTTTTTATTTTATAACATATTAAAATATAAAACATTTTTTATGCTAAATCCAACAATTTTCATCTATTTATTTTAAGATCTTTGTCGTCCGGAGGAATAGACGATTATCAAAATTTTGGACAAAATCTATCTTATATAAATATATATACGGAGTACTTTTTAGTTTATAACATATTAAAATATAAAACATTTTTTATGCTAGATCCAACGGTTTTCATTTATTTATTTTAAGATCTTTGTCATACGGAGGAATAGACTACCGATTATCAAAATTTCGGACAAAATCTCTCTTACACCTATTGTTAGTTACAGAGGCATGCCTGTACACATCTAATAACAAGCCTAATTGTTTGTAATGCTTTGCATTACTTACATGACCTCTTAACTGAGGGAACCTCTAGTTGTAGAGTTTCTGTTTGTATTGTACTTGTAATAGGCATCAAATCCTAGTTGTGTAACTGTACAAATAGAGTCTAGAATAATGCTTGAAAGAAGTTCCATGGTTCATGCCTCAAGCAAGGAGTTAAAGACTGCCAAATAATCACAGTTGGGATTTGAAGAAATGAAGAATTTGCCTAAGTACCAATTCGAGAAGTATATTTGTCTATTCGAGAAGTCCAGCATTCGAGAAGTCAGGGATTCGATATCTCAAGACACTATTCGATATCTCTGAATACACTGTTCGATATCTCATTCGATATCTCAGGGATTCGATATGTCTACTACTCTATTCGAGATCTCAAGAAGTCAACAAGTCAAGATGGTATTCGAGTTCTCAAAGAGTCAACAAGTCAAAGTTCCATTCGATATCTCAAAGACTCAGAAAGCTATTCGATAACTCGAGGATTCGATAAGTCAAATGCTCTATTCGACAACTCAAGGAATCCTGATGGAAAAGAGCTATTCGAGAAGTGGTTCGATATGTCATTATAACAGTATTCGAGAACTCAGAGTTATCGATCAAGTCAATTCTAGTTCTCGAATCACTTACTTAGTCACTTCTCGAATACATTCTTGGAGACAAAATACTGAAGAAATTGTACAAGTCAGAAACCTGCAACAAGCCAATGCACTTTATGGACCACAATCTGTAACGTGCTCTGGAAAGCCTACAAGGAAGCTTGGAGAGATATAGAAGAGACAAGGAGCTAAAGAAGTGGATCTAAACAGGCTTTGCAAAGTCAAATCTGTAACCGTTTGGACACTTACTCAAAAAGGATAGACAGACTAGAAAGTAATTTGTTTAGCTACCTTATTTGCAGTGAGTGGGCTGTATCCATGTTCTATAAGGACACAGCCTCACTTCATAACTTAGTAACTTTTGTGAGTCAAGTTTTTCATACACTGTAAGCTATATCTCTCTGAGAAAAACGAAGCTGAGAATACTACCATTTGTATTCACAGATTGTAGCAACCTTTATCTAATATACATTAGATTAAAGTGATATTGTGTCTTGTGTTGTTTACTTATCCGCACCTTAATTTCTGCACACACAGGCACTTATCTGCTACACAGACTCAATCCAAGAAAAGTTCAAGAATCCATTCACCCCCCCCCTCTGTATTCTTTTACCGTGTTCAATACTCAACAAGTGGTATCAGAGAGGGCTGTTTATTCAAAAACAGAGAAACGATCATGAGTTCGAATACACCAAAGACTACAGGAACGGTGAAGGTCCCTAAGTTTGATAAAGAAAACTTCAACCTCTGGAAGATAAAGATGATGTTGTTCATCAAAGCCTCTCATCCCTTGTATCCTGAGATTCTCAAGAATGGTCCTTTTGTTCCACAACAAGAGATACCAGAGAAGACTGTTGGAACCATAACAATCCCTAGAGCTTATGAGGCCAAGGATCCATCAAAGTGGACAGAGTCAGAAAGGGAGAAGGTTGCTCTTGACAGCCACCTCATGTTGCTCATCATTGATTCCATGGATATGTCAATGTTTGCAAACATTGCATCATGCACGTCTGCTAAAGAGATGTGGGATCACATTGAGGTGTTGTGTGAAGGGACTGATGAGGTTAAAGAAAACAGGAAACAGATATTGGTCACACAGTATGAAGCTTTCATGGCACAGCCCAAGGAAAGCATCACTGAGATGTTTGAAAGGTTTCACAAGCTAGTTACTGAGTTGCAGATGAATGGAAAGGTTTACAGCACCAAGGAGTTAAATATGAAATTTCTGTTGTCTTCACCAAATCATCTGGAGCAAAGAGTCATTTCCCTTAGAGAGAGAGATTTGAACAAAGTCACCTATGATGTACTCTATGGAGTCCTAAAGACTCATGAACTTGAGTTGCTTCAGAAAAGGGCTATCCAAGCCAACCAAGGTAGGATGATAAACACATCATGTGCCTTGATTGTCAACAAATCCATTCTGGACCTAGAAGCATCTACAAGCCAACTAAGGATAGAGGAGGTGGCAGATGATGAAGAAACTGAAGCTGGGGTGAGTGAACCTGTTGAGGAAAAGGAGGAAGAAGAAGAGGAGTTTTACACTCTGGAAGAACTTGATGGGATGGAAAATACCTCATATGCCTTCATGGCCAGAAAATTTCCAAACATCAGATTTAAAAGAAATCAACCCTTCAAACCCAAAACTCAAAACCATTCAGCCAACAAGAACAAGGCACCTGTGAAACCAAACAGAAATAAGTTCAAAACCGGTTATGTGGATAGGTCATCTGTAAGGTGTTATAGATGCAATGACCTAGGGCATTTTGCCAGTGAATGCAAGAAGCCTAAAAAGAAGGATAGAGATTATCTTGAGCTAGAAGCTAAGTATGAGGCCCTTCTGAAAAAGCAGACACATGGTAAGGCCTACATAGCTGAAGGGAAGTGTTGGGATGATTCTGAGAGTGATGAAGAGGAACAAGAATTCTGCAACTATGCCTTGATGGCCAACTCCAAGGATGACTCATCTTCATCTGATCCTCAGGTACCATCTCTCACTACTATAGACATGTCTGTTTCTGAATACAAATGCATGATTGAACAATTATATGTTGAAATGTTTAATATTCATACTAGTATGACTGCTGCTAATGAGGAGATTGCTAAACTGTCTACTAGAAATGAAGTATTAACCAAAAAGAATGAGGAACTTGAGCTAACTGCTATGCAAGTAGAAAACCTTAAGAAAGAAGTTGAATATTTGGAGAACAAGGTTCTATGTGCTAGTCAAGTAGAGAAGGCTCTTAGGGATGAATTAGCTGAGAATGAATTCAAACTTAAAACTTTCAAGAAATCATCTGGTTTAGTGCAATCCTACTGTGAGAAAATTGAAGCTAAACCCAAAGCAGCTATTGGACTTGACTATGACTCTCTCAAACAAAGGAAAGGCTATGCTGTCATTGAAGAGGACATAGCTGTTCATGAGAAAGTGCCTCACATTTTGAGAAAAACTGAAAATCCAATTTTTAAGGAATCAACATTTGAAATTGATGAGGATGCCTTACTCATCAAGCAAATGTTGAATGATGAGGATGAGGCACAATCTAGTGAACAGCAAGCATCCTCTAAGGGTGAGAGTGTCAAGTCAAAGACCAAGAAGCCAGTAGTTGATAGGCCAAGACCTAAGAAGTTTGTTAAGTTTGTCTCAGCTGGGAAGAGTGAATCAGAAAAGGAAGTGACTAAAAGGAAACAGAACAGAAATGGCAAGTTAGGGATTAACAAGGATAACAACTATGCTTATATGCCTAATGCCCCTAGGAAAACTTGTCAGAACTGTTTCAGTACCAACCATCTAACTCATGCATGCAAGAAACCTGTTGGTAGTGTGTCTAAACCTTTCTATGATTGTTCTGTGCCTCTAAGTCATAGAGATGCACCTTTCTGTGATAAATTTGACTGTATGCCATGCAATATGAATGTTATGACTAGTTGTTTTAATTTAAGAAGGCAGTTCATTGATGGTTGTATCAGTCACAATTCTCACACACACTACACAAGGTCAAAGTCTTCAAGTCCTCCTAAAGCTAGGAAGGTACCTTTGTCACCTAAGTCTGAAACCTCAGGTTCTAAGACTTCCAACAGTGACAAGAAGACTGACACTAAGAAAGTTAACAAGCATGTTGTTTATGATAAAACTGTCTCTAAGTCACATGGACCCAAACTTGTTTGGGTACCAAAGGAAAAGTAATACCTTTGTGTTGGCAGGGCAAAGAAAGTGAAAAGAAGGTCATGTGGATTTTGGACAGTGGATGCTCAAATCATATGACTGGTGATATGGCCCTGCTATCACAGTATGAGGAAAAGGCTGGCCCAATGGTTGCTTTTGGAGATGACAGCATGGGTAACACATTGGGATATGGCAAGCTGAAAGTTGGAAATGTCATCATTGAAGATGTAGCACTAGTCAAGGGGCTCAAGCATAATCTGTTAAGTGTTGGTCAGTTTACTGATAGAGGATTCAAAGTGAATTTTGACAAAGATGAATGTTTGATCACCCACAAGAAGACTGGTGATTTTGCTCTATCTGGAGTAAGGAAGGGAAGCCTGTTTGTAGCCAATATGGACTCTGCAAACAAGGACAAAATCTGTTGCTTTTACTCAAAAGCATCAAATGAAGATTGTTGGCTGTGGCACAAGAAACTATCACACCTGAACTTCAAGGCCATTAATTCTCTAGTCAAAAGAGAGTTAGTGAGAGGCATGCCCACACTTGAATTCTGCCAAGAAGGAGTGTGTGAGGCTTGTCAAAAAGGAAAAATGAAGAGATCAAGCCACAAGTCAAAGATAGTGACATCTGTAACCAAGCCACTACAACTCATCCATATGGATTTGTTTGGGCCTGTCAACATAATGTCACTTGGAAGAAAGAAGTATGCCCTGGTAATGGTTGATGATTTTTCAAGGTATACATGGGTGGAATTTCTGGCATCAAAAGATGAGGCTCCACAAGTAATCATTGAGCATATAAAGAAAGTTGACAAGGAAGCAAAGGCAAACAATGCAAGTGTGATTGCATTGAGGAGTGATAATGGAACAGAGTTCAGAAATGCCACACTTGAAGCATTCTGCAAAGAGAATGGCATTTCTCAGCAATTCTCAGCTCCAAGGACTCCACAACAAAATGGAGTTGTTGAGAGAAAGAATAGAACTCTAATTGAGGCTGCTAGAACAATGTTACTTGATGCAAAAATGCCCACATGTTTTTGGGCTGAGGCTGTGAGCACTGCATGCTATATTCAGAACAGAACCCTCATCAACAAAAACACTGGAAAGACTCCTTACAACTTGATGACTGGAAAGAAGCCTACACTGAAGTATATTCATACTTTTGGAAGCAAATGCTTTGTACTTAAGGACAATTCTGAATATGTTGGAAAGTTTGATGCAAAAGCATTTGAAGGAATTTTTCTTGGCTATTCTATGGAAAGAATTGCATACAAGGTTTATGTCATCAGTCAAAAGAAAGTTATGGAAAGCACAGATGTAACATTTGATGACAGCAAACTACCTGGACTAGAAGAAGCCAATGATGAAGACAAAGATCCATTGAAGTTTGATAATCTAGATGATTCTGATGAAGAGACTGAAACTAGAGTTGAAACTCAAGTTCAACAAACTCAAGTGAATAATGATACAAGAGAAGAATTTGTGCCAATCAATAGTGAAGAAACAAGCATCCAAGACACACCTGTGAGTAATGGCAACTTCACAGGGGGAGGAAATGAGGATGATCATGATGAGGATGATGAAGCAACATCAAGGATGAGAAATCAGGCTGAACACTCAAGGAAATGGGATAGATCACACACTGCAGAGCAAATCATTGGAGATCCTAATGCAGGAGTAAGGACTAGGAGAGCAACTCAAAATGAGTGCCTCTATGGATGTTTTCTATCACAAGTTGAGCCTAAGAAACTTGATGATGCATTGTTGGATCCAGATTGGATTATTGCCATGCAAGAGGAGCTGAATCAATTTGAAAGGAACAAAGTATGGGAACTTGTGCCTGCACCAAAGAATAGAACCATTGTTGGAACAAAATGGGTTCTGAAGAATAAGATGGATGAAGATGGTGTAATAATAAGAAACAAAGCAAGGCTGGTTGCAAAAGGATACTCTCAACAGGAAGGCATTGATTATGATGAGACATTTGCCCCTGTTGCTAGATTGGAAGCCATTAGAATATTCTTGGCATTTGCTGCTCATTCAAACTTTAAAGTTTATCAAATGGATGTCAAGAGTGCATTTCTAAATGGAGAGTTGGAAGAAGAGGTTTATGTGCAACAACCACCTGGCTTTGAGGATCCACATTTCCCAGAATTTGTCTACAGATTGCTTAAGGCACTGTATGGACTTAAGCAAGCTCCAAGAGCATGGTATGATACTCTATCACAATTTCTTCTTGAAAATCAATTCACTCGAGGCACATTGGACAAGACACTGTTTTACAAGAAGCATGGTGATGATATGATCCTAGTTCAAATCTATGTGGATGATATCATTTTTGGTTCTACAAATGAGAAACTGTGTGAGAAATTCTCTAAACTCATGCAGAGCAGATATGAGATGAGTATGATGGGAGAGTTGACATTCTTTCTAGGGTTGCAAGTCAGTCAAAGGAAGGATGGTATCTTTATCAGTCAAACCAAGTACATCAAGGATTTATTGAAGAAGTTTGACTTGGAAGATTGTTCACCTGCCAAGACACCCATGGCCACTGCCACTAAATTGGATGAAGATGCTAAAGGCAAGAGAGTAGATATCTCAGTCTACAGAGGCATGGTTGGTTCTCTACTCTACCTCACTGCAAGTAGGCCAGACATCATGTTTGCTACATGCTTGTGTGCAAGGTTTCAATCAAATCCAAAGGAATCACATTTGATTGCAATAAAAAGGATCTTTAGATATCTAAAGGGCACTCCTAACTTGGGATTATGGTACCCTAAGGACACAGGGTTCAATCTGGTTGGCTACTCTGATGCTGATTATGCTGGATGCAGAGTGGATAGGAAAAGCACCTCAGGAAGCTGCCAGTTTCTTGGACAAAGGTTAGTTTCTTGGTATAGCAAGAAGCAACAATCTGTGTCAACTTCTACAGCTGAGGCTGAATACATAGCTGCTGGAAGTTGCTGTGCTCAAGTGCTTTGGATTAGAAATCAACTTAGAGATTATGGACTTGTGTTGGAAAGAATTCCAATCATGTGTGACAACACAAGTGCAATCTCTATAGTTGCCAATCCTGTCAATCATTCTAGAACAAAGCACATTGACATCAGATATCATTTCATAAGAGAACATGCAACTAATGGAACCATTGAGTTGCATTATGTCTCTACAGATAAACAACTAGCTGATATATTCACTAAGCCATTAGATGAAGCCACCTTCACAAGGTTGGTAAGTGAGATTGGAATGCTGAATTCTTCAGATTCTGGCTAAGTGAATACATCATCTAGATTGTTGCAGCAGTAAACACTTACTTTATCTAAATTCTCAATATTTTTGGAGTAAGTGTTGGCTGAAATATGATTTATAAATATTTCAAATCTGTTGCATATGTTGAAAATCATATTTTTATTAACTTAAAATTTCTATGAAATTTTGAGAAAATCACTATTTGATTTGCTAGAATATTTTTCAATGAATATGTCTGGTAGATTTTAAAAAGATAGTGAAAATCAAATTTTTATGAGTGATGGGTATAGTTCGATAAGTCAGACTTCTCGAATGATTCACTATTCGACATCTCTAATAAGTCTCATTAGAGTACTCTTGAGTTCTCGAATAGAGTCTTTCTGAGATATCGAATAGAGGAATTATTGACTTCTCGAATATAGTAACTAAGTTCTCGAATGACTGAGTTCTCGAACACTATATTTGAGTTCTCGAATCATTTGAAAAGGCTGAATTCTCGCTGAATTTTAATCGATTTTGGACTTTTTGTCTAAAAGTTTAATTCACTCATAAAAACACATTTTATTTAATTTAGAATTATTTCTAAGTTAGATAACTGCCAGCTGTGAGTTTCTATCTGCTTGAGTTATCGATTAAGCCATTCTTGACTTCTCGAATAGTTGTTTTCTACTTCTCGAATGCCTGACTTGTCGATACAAAACAGTCTGCTAATCGACAATTCAAGTACTTCATACTTATACAATCTCACATCTATTCGATTCATTTCATTCGATTTCTCAAGCATCTACACTCTCTAAACCCCTGAAACCCTAGCTACGAAAAGCCAAATTTCTTCTTCAACCTTCAATTTCTTTTCTCTCTTCTACACGAATGGCAACAGTAAAGTTCAACACCAACTTCATCGCTCTCACTAGTGATGTTGAAGCACCCAATGCAAATTTCAAGTGCTTTGTGAAATGGATGGCTGAGTCGTATATCAAGGATGCACTCTCTGCCAACCCAACTCTATATCTAGATATTCTGGAACAATTCTGGAGTACTGCTATTGTGGAGGTTGTAGCCCTGGAAAACGCAATCACTTCATATGTCATCTACTGCAAGGTTCAAGATAAGGAAATCACTATCACTACTGCAGACATGAACCAAGCACTAGGCCTACAACAAGAGTCATTTGACAGACTGGCCACTAATGCAGAGTTGGAGGAATTCTTTGAGTTCATAAACTACTCAGATGGGATTAACCTTGGAAAGCTAAACAGAAAGAATCTGAGAAAGGAGTGGAGTTATGTGTTTGCAACTCTTCTCCAAGTCTTCACTGCCAGGAAATCAAGCTTTGACCAAATCAGTGCACCTGTGCAGCAAATTGGATATGCTTTGGCCTATGGAAAGAAGATAGATGTTGGCCAAATCATACTTCAAGAATTATATGGGAGACTTGGTAAGAACACAACCAAGAGAGGTACTGATATTTTCTTCCCTCGCTTTATTCAATCTGTACTTAATTATAAAAATGCTTCATTGATTGAATTGCCTGGGATTGATAAAAATAAAATAGGCTATCCTAAGTCCATGACCAAACTCATTTTTGGTAACTTGGAAACTAGGAATGATGTGGATGTAAGACTGAACATAACTCCCCATATGGAGAGTTTGTTTAGGACTTACCCCCACAACATGCCAACATTTGATGCAAAATCTAAGTTAGCACAGCCCAAGCAAGTAGAACAAAATGCTAACCCAGGGCCTGCTAACCAACCCTCTCAACCAAACACTCTACCTCTTACTGAGCCAACTGCATCATCCTCTCAAAAGGGTGATGTTAGTAAAAAGAAGAGAAAGGAAGTAATGTCTGCACCTTTAAATATCTTGTCTGAAGCAGCATTAGCTGTTGAATTAGGTCTAGGAAGTGAGGAATCTGAGTTACCCTTGCACAGAACAAAGAAGAAGAAAACTAAGACCACCTCTTCAGTTATACAAATGGCTGAAGTTGTAAAATCAGGGGCACACAGCTCACTAGGTGTATCCTCTCAACAGGGTGCACCTATAGAATCAAGCATCCTCCCCAATGCACCTTCTTGTATAGAGTCAGCACATGGGAGTGATAAGGCTGGCACAACACTGAGTGGAGAGCACATCACTTTTGAAACTCCCTCTATCTCTCAGGGGGAGTTGCCAAAATCTACTCTAAAACACACTTCTCTTCCAGAATCTATCTCTGAAATTTCTTTGGAACCTGCAACTCAGACAACTGAGATGCAAGGTATTGATCATCAAGAATTCTTTTCTCTTGATGAGCCAATAATTTCAAGTGACTTAGTGCATGACACTTTGCTCACCACTCAGAACCCACATTTAGATGGTGAGGGAATGCATGCTGAGGCATATCCTAATGACACCATCACAAACACAGAGGTTCCCCTAGTTTTTACTAGAGACTCTGTGCCTGTGTCAACTGCTGGTGTAATTCATCCCACTTCTGTGGTGACACCAGTAGTAGAGTCAATCCATCCGGTTACAGAAGTTGCATCTGTAACTGAGGAGACTAGCTTGCCTAGCTCTAGCTCTGACTTCATGTCAACATGGCTGAAGCCTGTGCAACATGACAGTGCTTCAGGATCAGGGTCTGTTCCACAACAATTGACGGTTGAAGCACTTCAAAGCTTAATTGTGGATCAGATTCCTGAGTTCACAAAGATTGCTCAGCACCTTCTCACTGCAGACATGCCCAATCCAGACTATGAGGCTATTCTGTTATGCCATAGGGATGATGTGGAAGTGCAGAAGGCAAAGATCATTGATGATGCTGAGAGAGATGGCAACATAGATGCCTGGTTGCAAGGAAAATATGATATTACTCTCGATGAAGCACTTCAGTATCTCAGGGAGGAATACATCACTTCACTGGGCTCCAATGCAAAATCCCTGTCACCTGGTGAAGTGTATGAAGCTGTAAATGACTCCTACAAGGGTTTCCTCAAGGCTGCACACTATCTTGGCAAGGGAGTCAAAACTGAAGTCAACAGGGTGTGTGATAAGACAGCCACTTCAGTAGCAGAAGTCAAGAGGGCCTTTGATGCTAAATTTCCTCAATTGGACAGTGTGTTCAAGGACATCAAACACTGCACCTCTACCTGCACTCAGGTGGACAATGGGCTGGCTATGCTAAAAGATGCTGTCACAGGTCTGGGGCATAAATTTCAGAATCTATCTGACCAGACTACAGATGCCAATGCCATGCTGAGGATAATGTTCAAAAATCTTTATGGAGATAGACTAGTGACTGATGTCCCTGTGCATGAATTGTCTAAATATGAAGTGAAGAGGCTTCAGGACCAATCTTTATCTGGCTTCAAGGCCAATGAGTTATTCACTAAGGTCAACACTCTTGAGCAGGAGGTAGCTACTCTCACCAAGACCAATGCTCATCTCACAGAAAAGGTTGCATTGCTAAATGATCAGTTGGACACTCATGCATCCACCACAGCTGATGTCCTTCTGCATCAACAATCCATGTTAGCTGCAATGATGAAGCATATGGGTCTCCCTCTACCTGATGAATCTTCACTCCCAAAGGACATTTCTACAGCCTCTGTGCCTGACAACAAGCCTAAGGGGGAGAAGAAGGCTAGGAACTCAAATTCAAAGGGGGAGACAAAGGGAGAGAAAGGCATAATAATCAAAGAGGGTGGTCAACAAAGGGCTTCTAAGTCTCTAGCAAATGTGCCTGGCAAGGGAAAAGCCAAAGTAGATGAGCCTCCATCTATCTTGCCAGTTGTCACCTTACCAACTGTGCACATCACTACTCCTGGAGGACAAAAGCAATCCATAACTACCACAGTGGTTGCAGGGAGTATGCCATCTGACAAACCTCCAATCTCTATATCTGAGAGTGCCAAGCCTGTAGAAGTCAAAGTTGTTACTGAGGCCAAGCTACAAGAAGTTGCTAACTCCAATGACTATCATGATAAAGCCTTCTTGGAGTTTCTGAAAGCCATAAGGGAACAGGTTGGTGACACTCAGTTTTATCTAAGGGAGGTGAAGAAGCAGATAGACTACATCACTGTCATCCCCAAGAAAGTCAACAATATATGGGTCAAGGAGATAGTGATGGTTTCCAAACTAAAGATATGGCATCTAACATACCAGACTCTACAAGACCTAAAGCACTCAGAGATAGATGCCATACTTGAGATCATTGAGAAGAAAAATGAGAACAGCAAGAGTCTGTTTGATGATTTGAGGAATGGTCAACCTACAAGGCTACCAGAAGTGATCAAGAAGCCATGGACAATTATTTATCAGTCTGGTACCAGAATTGAAGATATCAAGCAATTGGTCATTCCTCATGATCTCACCTCCAGAAATCACAGACTGATCATTGCTATCATTGATCAATTACAGAAGAAGGTTGGAGCCAGAAATGCTGAAGAAATTGAGGCACTGCATATCCTCAGAACCTATATTGCAACTGGTGAAATTCCAGAGATGGCTCAACCTAGGAGAAATAAGGATGATGATTCTGAAGACAAAGGTGATGGGAGGAGAAGACATCACAGGAGAGATAAGGGTGATGAAGATAAGAGGAAAAAGGGGGACAAGGATGAAAAGGATGATGATGACCAGGGTAAAACATATGTGAGAAAGAATGGAAGACAGCAAGCCTTAGGCAATGCTAGCAGTAATCTCACCACAACACAAGACTCTAAGTCTAGGGTGAATACTGTTAGTAGTGACCTAGCAAAATCTACATCTATGGCTTCTGCAACTGTCTTACCATCTCAAGAAAAGAAGAAGATTCAAGTCAAGAAACCATGTGTATGTTTCAGAAAGCAATCTGCTAATGGAATACTACTATGGTCTACCAACCAAGGTCAAAGATTTCTGCCAAGCAACCATGTCAAGAGGATAAAATTTAAACATGCTGCAAGGAGAGTGAAGCTATCCAAATCTAGAGCCCTAACAATCATTCCAGGATTAAAGCTCCAGCCACTTGATGAAGACTTTGATGAAGAGCAACTGCAATTTCTAAGAGCTCAAAAGATATGCTATGCTACAATTGTGGATGACCACCTTGAAATCAAGTACACTGATGGGAAAGAAATGAAATTCAAACAAGGGGGTTGTCAACATTGGGGTAAATTGTATGAGATAGAAAGAATCATTGCATTGCTGGATTCTAAGGACAAGGTGGAGAAAGTATGGAAGCTGGAATTGATTGACTTTGTGAAAATGAAGAAAGAATATGCTGAGAAGATAAGGAAGGGCTGCTATGAGAAATGGTTAGAAAGGGAGAAAGAAATTGATAGACTGGAGATTGAAGCAGAAAAGCTAAGGGCAAAGGGATTGTGTAGAGTTCAGTTTGATCCCTATGTGGTGAAGTATAGGAGGAGAAATGGAGACAATGTCAATATAAGAATGAACCTACTCAGTCACTATCCTGCCAACATTCTGAAGCCAGTGCTTGAAGATTTCAAAAACTCTATTATGATTGAAGAATTGGATGCTATGACAGAAATCATGAGAGCATTAGATGAGATTGCAAGAAAGGAGAAAGAAAGGAAACAGAAAGCATATGATGATCTACAAGCCAAGGCAATGGAGATGCAATCAAAAGAAAACGGCTAG
This sequence comes from Kitagawia praeruptora, assembly GCA_037693485.1. Lineage (NCBI taxonomy): Eukaryota > Viridiplantae > Streptophyta > Magnoliopsida > Apiales > Apiaceae > Kitagawia > Kitagawia praeruptora. The sequence goes on along the minus strand of CM075348.1, from coordinate 114,890,219 downwards.
TACCTCATCATACTGTAAGAAGTATTTATCTTGTAATTTCATTTAGGTGTTCAATCAAATCACATACCTGTACTTTTAAAGTTTTATCTTTATGTATGTTAGGCTTGTTATCAGACATGAAATTGTGACTAAGGGTCTCACTCACAATTTGGGGGAGATTGTTAGTTACAGAGGCATGCCTGTACACATCTAATAACAAGCCTAATTGTTTGTAATGCTTTGCATTACTTACATGACCTCTTAACTGAGGGAACCTCTAGTTGTAGAGTTTCTGTTTGTATTGTACTTGTAATAGGCATCAAATCCTAGTTGTGTAACTGTACAAATAGAGTCTAGAATAATGCTTGAAAGAAGTTCCATGGTTCATGCCTCAAGCAAGGAGTTAAAGACTGCCAAATAATCACAGTTGGGATTTGAAGAAATGAAGAATTTGCCTAAGTACCAATTCGAGAAGTATATTTGTCTATTCGAGAAGTCCAGCATTCGAGAAGTCAGGGATTCGATATCTCAAGACACTATTCGATATCTCTGAATACACTGTTCGATATCTCATTCGATATCTCAGGGATTCGATATGTCTACTACTCTATTCGAGATCTCAAGAAGTCAACAAGTCAAGATGGTATTCGAGTTCTCAAAGAGTCAACAAGTCAAAGTTCCATTCGATATCTCAAAGACTCAGAAAGCTATTCGACAACTCGAGGATTCGATAAGTCAAATGCTCTATTCGACAACTCAAGGAATCCTGATGGAAAAGAGCTATTCGAGAAGTGGTTCGATATGTCATTATAACAGTATTCGAGAACTCAGAGTTATCGATCAAGTCAATTCTAGTTCTCGAATCACTTACTTAGTCACTTCTCGAATACATTCTTGGAGACAAAATACTGAAGAAATTGTACAAGTCAGAAACCTGCAACAAGCCAATGCACTTTATGGACCACAATCTGTAACGTGCTCTGGAAAGCGTACAAGGAAGCTTGGAGAGATATAGAAGAGACAAGGAGCTAAAGAAGTGGATCTAAACAGGCTTTGCAAAGTCAAATCTGTAACCGTTTGGACACTTACTCAAAAAGGATAGACAGACTAGAAAGTAATTTGTTTAGCTACCTTATTTGCAGTGAGTGGGCTGTATCCATGTTCTATAAGGACACAGCCTCACTTCATAACTTAGTAACTTTTGTGAGTCAAGTTTTTCATACACTGTAAGCTATATCTCTCTGAGAAAAACGAAGCTGAGAATACTACCATTTGTATTCACAGATTGTAGCAACCTTTATCTAATATACATTAGATTAAAGTGATATTGTGTCTTGTGTTGTTTACTTATCCGCACCTTAATTTCTGCACACACAGGCACTTATCTGCTACACAGACTCAATCCAAGAAAAGTTCAAGAATCCATTCACCCCCCCTCTGTATTCTTTTACCGTGTTCAATACTCAACACCTATTATTAAAACTGTATTTGATTGTGAGTAGAACTATCTTTAAATAATTATAAGGATATTTTGATAATCAAAACGAATTATAAGTAGAATTCATAAATCAAATAGAATTTTCAACTTAAAAAATCGTCAATTTCTTATCTTTTTTTGTTTCTGTGTAGATTTAATTATATTAAACCATAATCTTAAAAAACATGAAAAGTCGTCTTGTCTTTTGACATGGTGAGTAGTCTGTTGTTAAGTGTCATTCTCTAAAGTTATCAGTTTTTGCTTATAAAACTATCATTTTCTTTCTGTTCAATCAATGGCTTCAACTAGCAACATCATTCAAGCGATGAATAACATCTCTTTGGATGACGAAGAAGAAGGAGGCATAACGTTTGATCTTGGAGTGGGAAGAGAGAATTTGGAGGTGGATATTACTATAGATACTAAACTCTGTTTGGTTGGTAGATTCTTGGTTGAAGGTGTGATCGATTTTGTTGCAATGAAACAAACGCTTGCTGCATTATGGCACCCAGGAAGAGGAGTATCTATTAGGGAGATTGAGCCAAACTTGTATTTGTTTCAGTTCTATCATGAGGTGGACATCAAAAGGGTAATGGAAGGGAGCCCTTGGTCTTTTAATAGGAAGGCTTTGATAGTTTCTCGAATGAAGGAGGGTGATGTTCCGAGAGGTGTTAGTCTGAATAATCTGGAGCTTTGGGTACAGGTTCATGACCTTCGTGTAGGATTTATGACAGATAGGGTGCTAAAAGAGATAGACAATTACATAGGTGTTTTTGTGGATTCATGCTCAAAGAATTATAATGGTGTTTGGAAGGAGTATTTAAGAATCAGAGTTTCTATAGATGTTACACGTCCACTTAAAAGGAGAATGAAAATCAAAAGTTCTGGTGCTGATTGGTTTTGGATCAATTTTAAGTATGAAAATGTGCCAACATTTTGTTTCATCTGTGGGATCATGGGGCATTCTGAGAAATTTTGCAGTCTGTTATTTGAAGTACCTGAGAACGAGATTACAAAACCTTACGGGATATGGATGAGAGCTCCTTTAAGACGTCAAATTCAACTAATAGGCTCCAAATGGCTAAGAGAAGGTGGGGTGGAAGATGACTGGAACACGACAAAAACTGGTGGAGATGGGAGGAGCACGATGAAGCAAAAATCAGATCCAAAAAATCAGGGAGTAGGTACAGATGGCGGAAATCACGAAAGTGGTTTGAAAGATAAGGAAATTGGCGGGCATTCTGGTGTTTTGAATGAAGGAAATATGATAGAGCTGGCAAATAAATTTGAAACAGGAAATCAGGGGATAACAGTTATCGAAAATAAAAAAAGGACAAATGGTGGGCCGGATCAACATGCTAGTCTGGGCTTGGATGCATATCAAACTGAAACAGAAGTGGATGAGATGGATCAAAATTCGAACAAAAATCCAACAGTGAAACTGGATTCAAAAAACGGGCATATGGCGGGCTCTGGAACAGGGGTCCGCCTTCAACAATGAGTCTCATAAGCTGGAATTGCCGTGGGCTTGGTGTTATGCAAAATCATGCAAGCGCACGTTGTCACAAGTAATATATGATTAAATCAAGTTCGTTCCCACAGAGATCTAGAATGGTGTTCAATTCAATTAATGTACCTATGCACCGATGTATGGTTTTTATCCACTGCTAAGACAAATAACAAATTGGATTTTTTTTTATTAGCTACTAAATTAATTATCAAACTAAAGATTAACTAATTAAACAGATTAAAGTCGAATTACTAATATGAGAATAAAACATGGAATCCTAGTTTCATCATCTACTTCACTTAGAGTTGCAGCCTTTAATCACTATGTGCAATGGTTTTGATATCTGATCGGATAACACGAAACAAGTATACGCTACCTGTCAGCATACGCATACCAAACAAAACATACATCCACAAAAGAGATAGAAGATGAATAGACACCAATTATGCTTAGACCCTATATGTCTATAGAATTTGAAAACATAACGGTTGAAGAACAATTTATCCATAAAGATCACACAGGGCAGTATAAGTATTTTCATCTCACACCACGAATCATATTGATAACAATTATGAACCTATGCTAGCATGGCAAGTTCTAAATCTCAAGATCCACTTTCACTTCACAAGAGATTAATAATTCAATTTAGATGTTAGCTACGCATCTAAAAGCATTAAGATTAACCATACGAGGATATCAAGAATTCACCACACATAAATCTTTAAGGCATGCAAACTACTAAGCTACATAGATAAATCCACTAGGATCCCATGACAACGATTAGTTCATAATCGAACCTTTCGTCACCATGGGATTAGATGAAAACATGATAATTGACAAAATATAAAGGAAGAAATAATATTAATAGTAAAAGAACACAAAAGATGAAGTAGATCTTGATCCGTTGCTTGTCACGAGCGTTGAATCTCCTTCTCCTTTTCTCTCTTGCAATTCTATGTTACAATAATAAAACCATTTTTTCCCTTTTACAAGGCTAAGATGTGTTTATATAGGCCTAGATATCTTGCCCAACAAGAAAAACAACCTAGAATACAATTAGAAATAGGTTTGGATACCAAAAATACAATTAGAATTCGTTTTAGGGGTAAAACTGTCAAAAATCAGCAACTCAGGCCGTCCAGAGCGCAGCCAGCGCTGCATAGAGCGCAGTCTGCGCTGCATTTTCTGTCCTGGGCACTGTTCAAGCGCAGCCTGCTGCTATAGCGCTGCTAGCGCTCCCCTTGCTGTTTCTGACACTATTAGGGCGCTGCCTGCGCTGGTACTCCTGTCCAGAATTTTGATTTTGCTTTATTCTTGTAGAAAATTTCCCAAGCTTCGCGTGGACAGTAAGATCATCCAAAACGGACTTCTAGAACTCCAGATATGGCCAAAACAGTGTAGACTGCGCAACATACCCTGAAATCTGAATTTTCCACAATTTGCTCATTTTTCATCCGTTTTCTCTTCCGATTCTTTTGCCACTTCCCGTTCTTCAATTCTAGACTTATAAATCCTCTTGATAGTTGATATTAAGTCGTCATTCTTCATTCCATATCATAAATCAACTCCAAAAACAACGGAAAGTTCACCCCTAATCGACATTTCTTCAAACCTGCACGTTTAAGCAAAACACATCAAACATACCACAAACTTGAGTCCAAGTACACCAATTTAAGCCGATATGGAACGTTCCAAGTGGATATAAAATCCACTTATCACACCCCCAAACTTAAACCGATGCTTGTCCTCAAGCATAAACAATTACAACTAACTAACTAACTAGTACCACTTCCGTAGGTGATCACGGTTGCATTTGGCATATGCAACAAGCCCTTTAAACCCCTAGGCAGCCCTAGTGGACGAGTAAGGTCTCGTGAGGGCCTATAGCGAATGTACCCACAAAATCCATTTAACCTAATGCAATGCAATGCATGAATGCAACTAATATGAAAAATGCAAAATCCCCTTCAAACTCACCAAAACCAACTAACAAGCAAATATCTCAAAGAATGCAACAACTCCAAGCAGAGCTCGACTAAGTCCCCGTATACTAACAATACATGAACAGAAACGTGCGTGTGTGCAATGCTCATCAGAAATACCCCCAAAACTAGGTCAAAAACCATACATGCTTTCCGTCAAGACAATCACAGGTTTATAACTAGAATAGACTGTAGACACTTCATAACCTAGGAACACCTCCATCCTTATCCAAGGTAGACAGAAACTCATGCTTTATTACTATGACACTATATACAATACGCATGCTTATTTAACCGTGCAATGAATGAGACCCCGAAAGGCTTATACAATAATACCCATGTAGCGAGTGTTAGGTCAGCAATCCCAAACCACAAGAGCTTTAGGTTACTAGGACTAAGTCCCCTCAGACTTAATTACTCGAGTATTAAAGAGCTCACCCTGGTTAATTTTGCATCAAACAAAAACTGACTCTTTTTTTTTCTTTTTCTTTTTTTTTTCTTTTTTTTTCTTTTTTTTTCTTTTTTTTTTCTCACAATCTGGAATGAGCCTTTCTCATTTCCAACCCTAGACTACTCATATAAATATGAGCCGGCTACTAGCCATTTGACACCTAGCCTTTATTAACAATTATTACAACTAGCATGAAATTCCTGTTTTCCCCCAAACTTAGATTTAAGTGTTCCTACGCTATAAAGGGAATAACGAAAATTCTAAGAATAAACAAGTGATTAAATCTCAAAACATCCAACAGGCATAACCTCAACCTAGCCCAAAAGCACCCAATGAGACTGTGAAATTAATTTTGTTCCCGTAACATGCAAGTCAATTTCATAGAAACTATAAATCAGCCCTCTACTCATCATCATCACACCCAAATCAACATCCACCTATCAATCAGAATCAGCTCGTCCCTAGGGATCATGAAATATGCATGCCATGAAAATGCAACTAAAATGGACTCACATGATAAAACAAAAATAACAGAATGTCCTAAATGAAACAAACATTGATAATACGAACAAATATATGCATGAATTACGACTAATATGCAAAACATGATATCTATATGAACACAATGACTCACAAATACTACTAACACATATACATACTACTTATCCCCAAACCACCCCCAAACTTATAATATTCAATGTCCGCATTGAATGGAAGTAAATACAAGGGATAGTAGAAAACATACCTGAAAACACCGAAACACATGGGTTGCCTCCCACGAAGCGCTGTCGTTAACGTCATTTAGCCGGATAAATATGATTCAAATCATGGTGGCTCGAAGATCGCATTTGACTTGTCCTTAGCAGAAGGACCATTCACCCATTGGTTGACAACCTTCTTGCTATCTTCTCACATCCTTTCTAAATCAAACTTCACCTTGCCTCTTCCTCCAATTAACTTTTTCTTTTTCTTCTTCACACCTCTAAAGTGCTTCTCCGACTCAACCGGCTGAACAAAAATTTCTTCTTCCTTATCATAGGTCTTCCACCTTCGTAACACGTTATCATGTCCCTCCTCAAAAATCATTAGCTCATTATTCAAAAGGACATACCTCAAATGTGGTGGAAGTTTCCCAAGCTTTACTTTTGAGAGATCTTGAACCGAAGAACTGTCAATGGAATCACTGATAGGATGCTTTAGCACGCGCATAATCGATTTTTCGCTCAACAATTTATCCAACTTCTTTCTCTGACCCGTATCAACCGTTTCCACACTGAAACACTCTTCATCCTCTGTCGGAAATTTCATGGCCTTGAACACATTAAAGGTGACACTCTGATCTTACACCCTCATTGTGAGCTCTCCTTTTTGCACATCAATCAAAGTCTTTCCTGTAGCCAAGAACGGTCTTCCCAAGATTATGGGAATCTTCTTATCTTCTTCAAAATCTAAGATCACAAAATCAGCAGGAAAGATGAACTTATCAACTTTTACCAAAACATCCTCTACTATACCCCTCGGATAAGTGATCGTCCTATCAGCCAACTGCAAAGAGATGTTAGTTGGTTTCGGCTCCGGTAGACCAAGTTGCTTGAAAACAGACAAAGGCATAAGATTAATGCTAGCTCCCAAATCACATAAACACTTGCTGAATGAAATGTTGCCAATAGTGCATGGAATAGTGAAACTTCCTTGATCTTTCAGTTTAGGTGGCAACTTCTGCTGCAGAACCACACTACACTCCTCTGTCAATGCCACTGTTTCAAAATCTTCCAATCTTCTCTTCCGTGACAAAATATCCTTCATGAACTTTGCATATCTTGGCATCTGCTCCAATGCTTCAACAAAAGGAATATTAATGGACTGTTTCTTGAAAACATCCATAAACTTCTGAAACTGTTTCTCTTTACTTTTCTGCAAGCGTCCAGGATATGGAGGAGGTGGATAGATCTGATTATTCCTTGAAGATTGCTTCGAAGTAGACTTTTCAACAGGTTTCTTGCTCTTCTCACCATTAAGCTGATCAGCCACTAAATCAGATTTCTCAATTTCTGGCACTGCAGATTTTTCAGCCTGCTGATTCTGAACATCTTCATCTTCTTCAGTTGCTGATTTAGGATCACTTGTGACTTTTCCGGATCTCAAAGTAACTGCATTGACCTGTTCTTTGTTGTCCCTCCTGCCTGGATTAACCTCCGTATCACTAGGAAGAGTTCCTTGTGGCCTACTAAGTAAGGCACTTGCAATCTGTCCTATCTGGGTTTCCAAGACTTTCTGGCCAGCTTGTAGGTTCTTTACCGCTATCCACACCTCATCTGATTTATCATTAGATGATTGCCCCATATGAGCCTGGGGCTGTTGCTGAAATCCCGGAGGTTGATATGGTGTCCTTGAAGCATAAGGCTGTTGATAGCCTTGATTAAATGGCTTCGCTTGCTGATAAGATTGTTGAGTATTTTGATTATTGCTCCAGCTGAAATTGGGATGATTCCGATTATTAGGATGATAAGTGGCTGGAACTGGTGCAGCAGGTCTCTGGAAATTACTCACGAACTATGCTGATTCAGAAGAGATAGCACACTGATTCGTCTCATGTGCGCCCGCACATAGCTCACAAACACTAGCCACCTGCTGTACTCCATAATTTGCAAGAGCATCTACCTTCATAGCAAGAGCCTTCAACTGAGCTGTAATCATTGAAGCTGTATCTACTTCCAAAATTCCTGCTGCCTTGCCTTGAGAAAGCCTCTAGGTTGGATTCTGATATTCATTGGCAGCCATCATCTCAATAAGTTCATAAGCTTCATCATAGCTCTTTGCCCACAGAGCTCCTCCTGATGCTGCATCTAGCAAAGGCCTAGACTGTGCTCCCAACCCATTGTAGAACCCATTAATAACCATCCAATCCGGCATGCCATGATGAGGACACTTGCGTAGCATCTCCTTGTAGCGTTCCCAAGCCTCACACAAAGTCTCGCCAGATTGCTGTTGGAATTGAGTCAACTGGTTCCTTAATGCTACAGTTTTCGCCATAGGGAAGAATTTAGTAAGGAACTTCTGAGCAAGATCTTCCCATGTAGTAATGGAACCAGGTGGCAAAGAGTGTAGCCAGCTCTTAGCCTTATCCCTCAGAGAGAATGGGAAAAACCTCAACCTGATAACATCATCCGTCACACCATTACATTTGAAAGTGTCGCAGATTTCGATAAAGTCCCGAACATGCATGTTGCCATCCTCCGTAGGAGCACCCCCAAACTGAACTGAATTCTGCACCATCTGAATTGTGCCAGACTTAATCTCAAAATTGTTTGCTGCAATAGCTGGCCTAATAATGCTAGACTGGATGTCATTGAGTTTCGGCTGAGAATACTCCTTCAAAGCCTTAGCTGCTGCTGCATCTGCCATTGCTACTGTAGTTTCAGCTTCCTCTTCCTTATTCTCTACAAGATCGTCTTCTGCCAGTTCTTCCAAACGAGCTTGTAAGTGTGTTCGCATACAAACTTAAGTACCTGAAACACCACGAAACAAACAAACTAAGTAAGAATCCGAGTCAGTGAACGCTAACGACCACTGATGACAAGCACATAAACTAAAATAAAAACACCGATGATCCCCGGCAGCGGCGCCAAAAACTTGTTATGCAAAATCACGCAAGCGCACGTTGTCACAAGTAATATATGATTAAATCAAGTTCGTTCCCACAGAGATCTAGAATGGTGTTCAATTCAATTAATGTACCTATGCACCGATGTATGGTTTTTATCCACCGCTAAGACAAATAACAAATTGGATTTTTTTTATTAACTACTAAATTAATTATCAAACTAAAGATTAACTAATTAAAGAGATTAAAGTCGAATTACTAATATGAGAATAAAACATGGAATCCTAGTTTCATCATCTACTTCACTTAGAGTTGCAGCCTTTAATCACTATGTGCAATGGTTTTGATATCTGATCGGATAACACGAAACAAGTATACGCTACCTGTCAGCATACGCATACCAAACTAAACATACATCCACAAAAGAGATAGAAGATGAATAGACACCAATTATGCTTAGACCCTATATGTCTATAGAATTTGAAAACATAACGGTTGAAGAACAAGTTATCCATAAAGATCACACAGGGCAGTATAAGTATTTTCATCTCACACCACGAATCATATTGATAACAATTATGAACCTATGCTAGCATGGCAAGTTCTAAATCTCAAGATCCACTTTCACTTCACAAGAGATTAATAATTCAATTTAGATGTTAGCTACGCATCTAAAAGCATTAAGATTAACCATACGAGGATATCAAGAATTCACCACACATAAATCTTTAAGGCATGCAAACTACTAAGCTACATAGATAAATCCACTAGGATCCCATGACAACGATTAGTTCATAATCGAACCTTTCGTCACCATGGGATTAGATGAAAACATGATAATTGACAAAATATAAAGGAAGAAATAATATTAATAGTAAAAGAACACAAAAGATGAAGTAGATCTTGATCCGTTGCTTGTCACGAGCGTTGAATCTCCTTCTCCTTTTCTCTCTTGCAATTCTATGTTACAATAATAAAACCATTTTTTCTCTTTTACAAGGCTAAGATGTGTTTATATAGGCCTAGATATCTTGCCCAACAAGAAAAACAACCTAGAATACAATTAGAAATAGGTTTGGATACCAAAAATACAATTAGAATTCGTTTTAGGGGTAAAACTGTCAAAAATCAGCAACTCAGGCCGTCCAGAGCGTAGCCAGCGCTGCATAGAGCGCAGTCTGCGCTGCATTTTCTGTCCTGGGCACTGTTCAAGCGCAGCCTGCTGCTATAGCGCTGCCAGCGCTCCCCTTGCTGTTTTTGACACTATTAGGGCGCTGCCTGCGCTTGGAGAGCGCATCCTGCGCTGGTACTCCTGTCCAGAATTTTGATTTTGCTTTATTCTTGTAGAAAATTTCCAAAGCTTCGCGTGGACAGTAAGATCGTCCAAAACGGACTTCTAGAACTCCAGATATGGCCAAAACAGTGTAGACTGCGCAACATACCTTGAAATCTGAATTTTCCACAATTTGCTCATTTTTCATCCGTTTTCTCTTCCGATTCTTTTGCCACTTCCCGTTCTTCAATTCTTGACTTATAAATCCTCTTGATAGTTGATATTAAGTCGTCATTCTTCATTCCATATCATAAATCAACTCCAAAAACAACAGAAAGTTCACCCCTAATCGACATTTCTTCAAACCTGCACGTTTAAGCAAAACACATCAAACATACCACAAACTTGAGTCCAAGTACACCAATTTAAGCCGATATGGAACGTTCCAAGTGGATATAAAATCCACTTATCACTTGGGACCCCATGGGCCTTCCAATTCTTGTTGGAGTTAAGTCTCCAAAAACGTCCCAGTTTTATTTTTCTTAGTGAAACGTTATGCAGAAAAGATAGGGTATAATATGTCAGAAATAGATTGAGCTTTGAAGGTTCATTTTCAGTTGAGGTGCAGGGCCAAAGTGGGGGGCTAGCATTGTTATGGAGGAATATGAATGAGGTGAAGGTTCTATCATTTAGTAAAAATCATATCGATGTGATGGTGGAGATAAAGGATTGGGATTTGGGAAAGATATAGATTAACTTGCTTATACGGAGAACCAAATAGAGCCAAACGACAGGAAACATGGGATCTCATCAGAAAGCTACACTCGGTTGATACATCTTCTTGGTGCATTATAGGAGATATGAATAATATTCTAACCCATGATGATAAAAGAGGAGGTAACCCTTACCCTCAATGGCTGCTTCGAGGTTTTCAATCCGTGGTAGAAGAATGTGATCTCAACGATATGAAACTGGAGGGTTACAGGTATACATGGGAGAGAGGATATGGAACTGAAGATTGGGTGGAAATCCAACTGGATAGAGCTTTAGTCTCGACCAGTTTTATGCAGGTTTTTTCAGAGGCTAAATTGTCTAATGTTGAGATGTCAACCTCAGACCACTATCCAATTTTCTTTGAGCCTAAGATAATAGTGAAGCCATCTTAGGTCAAAAAGTTCAAGTTCGAAAATGTTTGGTTACGAGAACCGATGTGTATGCTGATAGTTAAAGATACTTAGAGTATGCATCAGCATAAGTCGATTCAGGAGAAGATAATGTTATGTTCAGAAGTTCTGTCGAGCTGGGGGAAGGAAATCACAGGTAAATTCAAAGATAGAATCAGTCAGAGTAAGAAGATAATGCTTTCGATGAAGGGAAGAAGAGATAATAGGTCAATAAAGCTTTATCAAGAGGCTTCTAAGCAACTCGAAGCGGTGTATACTCAGCAGGAGATATTTTGGAAATAGCGTTCTAAGCAGCTTTGGCTTCGTGAGGGGGATCAAAACAGCAAATATTTTCATGCAGCTACAAAGGTAAGAAGAAGAATAATAAATTATATTTCGAAGCTGGAGGATAAAAATGGAAAGATAGTGGGGTGGGAAGATGGTTTGCAGGATGTTATGGTAGGTTACTTTGATGAGTTGTTCTCAAGGTCAGATACAAACTATGAAAGAGTAATCGATTGTGTTTCTAAATGTGTGACATATGAGCAGAATAAGATATTGATGAGGGATATTGAGAAAGTTGAAGTCAAGAGGGCACTGTTCAGCATGCACCCTGATAAATCTCCTGGGACAGATGGAATGAGCCCAGCATTTTATCAAAAATATTGGAATATTGTAGGCGAGGACGTTTATCAGTTTGTTAAACAATTTTTTGCAAGTGGCAGATTCGATGATAAAGTTGCAGATACAAATATAGTCTTGATCCCTAAAAAGCAGAATCCTTTGAGAATGACTGATTTGAGGCCCATATCATTGTGTAACGTTTTATACAAGGTTGCCTCTAAAGTGCTGGCCAACAGATTTAAGGGTATCTTAGACGGTATGATTTCTGAGACACAAAGCGCTTTTATTCCTGGCAGATTTATTACGGATAATATATTGATTTCATACGAAATAATGCATTATATGAAGAGGAAATCCACAGGAAAAACAGGATGTATGACGCTCAAATTAGACATGAGTAAAGCTTATGATCGTATGGAATGGAGTTTTTTAGAGTCAATGTTGATCAAAATGGGGTTGAATGATCGATTGGTTAAGCTGTTTATGGAGTGTGTAAAATCTGCGAAATATCAAATAAGTCATGCTGGTACAGAATTTGGCTCGATTATTCCCTTAAGGGGTATTCGTCAAGGTGATCCCCTATCTTCATATCTTTTCTTGATTTGTATGGAAGGATTTACAGCTTTGATTAAAGATTTTGAGAGGCGTAGTCTGCTGAAAGGGGTTCAAGTAGCTCGTGGTGCTCCATCACTTTCTCATATGTTCTTTGCAGATGATACTTATATTTTTTGCAAGGCAAAACCGGAGGTAGCTGATCAGATGGTTGACATGCTCCAGATTTTTTAACATGCCTCTGGACAAAAGATTAATGTGGATAAGTCGTATGCTTTCTTTAGCAGGAATACGCAGCAGAATGAGAGGGTAAGCATCTGTAATATTCTCAGAATAGGGGAAGCAGGAGATAATTCTACCTATTTAGGTTTACCGAATATGCTTGGTAGAAAGAAAACCTCGATATTTGGTTATTTGAAAGATCGTCTCAGAGATAGAGTACAAGGGTGGGATAAGAAGTTTTTATCAGGAGGTGGTAAAGAAATTCTTTTGAAAACAGTGGCACAGTCGCTCCCAAATTATGACATGGGTATATTCTTGATTCCTCAACAAACATGCAAGGAATTAGAAGGCATTATGTCGAATTTTTGGTGGAAAACATCTAAACAGAAAGAGAAGGGTATTTCTTGGCTCAGTTGGGATAGAATGTGCAAAAGGAAAACTCAAGGTGGAATGGGCTTTCGAAAGTTACACGAATTTAATATTGCTCTTCTGGGTAAACAAGTATGGCGTTTTTTAACAAATCCAGACAGTTTGGTGAGTAGGTTATACAAGGCCAGATACTTCCCGAATAATTCTTTTATGGAGGCAACGTTGGGGAATAATCCAAGTTACACTTGGAGAAGTATCTTAGAAGCTCAGGTGTTGCTGAAGAAATGAGCAGTCCGTAGAGTGGGGAAAGGAGAAACAATTAGTATCGAGAACGATCCTTGGATGCCACATAAAGAAGATCCTTACATCCATACTTCGCATGAAGCTATAAGGAACAGGAATGTTAATTCTTTGATGGTTACTGGAGAGCGTGAGTGGGATCATGATCTTATAAATGATATTTTCAATGAAAGGGATGCAAATTTAATTCTGTCTATACCGTTGAGTAATAGTGATGTGGACTCATGGTTTTGGAATAATGAGAAGTTGGGTTTATACACAGTTAAAAGTGCATATGGTCTACTCGAAAGGAATGATTTGCAAATGCTATCAACAAATAACTCGGGCTTATGGAAGAAGATGTGGAATCTGAAACTACCTCTAAAGGTTAAGACGTTCCTATGGAGGGCTCTTTGTGGTATTCTTCCTACTAAAGATCAGCTACAACGGAGAAGGGTGGCTGTGGATACTCTATGTCCAGTCTGCAATGTAGAACTGGAATCAGTTCTGCACTCACTAGTTTACTGCCAGGTAGCTAAAGAATGCTGGAAATACTCGGGGTATGTCTTTAATTTGCAACCATGCGTGAGTTTCTTTGATTGGTTTAAGATGGCTACTGAAGTGTTCAGGACCGAAGATTTGCATTGGATAGGAATGATTTGCTGGTCAATCTAGAAAAATAGAAATGCAATAGTTTGGAACCAAAGAGGGGAAGAGTTTGTTCAAATTGTAGAATCAGCAAAGCATATTTTTAATCAGTGGAGATACGCTCAAGACAAGTCATTTAATAACTTCCTTGGGTTTATGACTCAAGCAGATGGCAATGAGTGTTGGAAGAGACCAAATGTAGGAGAATTAAAAATCAATGTTGATGCTGCATGTTTTACAGACTCGAACAGATACAGTTTTGCTTTTCTAGTCCGAGACAACCAGGGAAAGGTGATCGAAGCAATGTCAAAATGCAAGTAAGGGCAGGTGGATCCGGAAATTGCAGAAGCCATGGGAATCAGAGAAGCATTAAACTGGGTGAAGGAGAGGAATGTGGAGAATGTAGTGCTCGAATTAGACTGTCTAGGTGCGGTTCAAGCAATTAGATGCTCTCAAATCACTTTATCCTATTTAGGTAGAGTGATAGATGAGTGTAAGGTCATGCTGTCTCAACTTAAACAACACAATGTGGTGTTAAACTTTGTTAAACGGTCTGCGAACAAGGTGGCTCACGAAATAGCGAGACACTCGAGTTCTATAGCTGATCGTAGTTGGAGTGGTGGGGATGTCCATCATCTCTTTAGTTCTATCTTGTACGATGATTTGAAAGTCTAATAAAATGCTTTCTTTTTTGACAAAAAAAAAATATATTAAACCAACATTAATTTAAAGATTATTTTGTTAATTTCATGTGGGCTGTAAACGTCCAAATCAAATTTTAAAATTTAAGATAGAGTACAAATATGAAATCGAATATGTAAAATCTTATATATATCAATTTTTAAACACCAATTTGATATGTAAATTAATTATAAAATTTCATAATTATAGATATTAAAAAGGAGCCGTGCGTTGCACGGGTTATAAGCTAGTATACTTTATTTATTTTAATTATTAAATATACGCTATAAGAGTTGTAATAACCGAAAGTTTTCTTAATAATTTTACGTCGAGCCTCTCTGAATAAACTTTTCGTAAACTCAATATCATTAATTTTTTTAATGCGTATAAGTATTTGTTTAGTGCGACGTTATTTTATTTTTATAAGTCGTGATGTACTATTATTATTACTAGCAATACTATTATTATTGCTACCAATTTTATCTATGTTGCAACTATAATTATAATTAGGATTTTAGAAAAAAAAATTGCAATTATATATTTTACAAATATTGTAGGAATAAAATATTAGCACTATTATATAAATGAGCTCCTCACCTATTCTATAAATTAGATCAAGTGATTAGCTATTAGTAATTAGTGTAGTAAATATATTTATTGGCTAATTGGACTATAAGCCCACCTCCATAAGATGACCATTTTTATTTGTCTACCTAGCCCATTATAAGCCCAAGTTTTTATTATCAGCTATTAAAGGAAATTGTGGAAAAGTAGTATCATCTCCCTCATTTGTTTTCACCAAGAGAAAAGAGTTAAAGAGAGAAAAGCACAAAAACCTCCATAAACACAAATTTAAAAAGCTTATAACATCCTAGATTTGTGTCTGATCATACATGCATTTTCATATTTGAGTTGCTGGTTAGAAGCTCTACAAATCGATATATATATATATATATATATATATATATATATATATATATATATATATATATATATATATATATATATATATATATATATATATAAAGGGTTTCAGAAAGTTGTTTTTTTGATTAATTCTAAAAGCTAAAAGCTTGATTTTCATAAAAAGGGTATGAATTTATGCCCCTAAATTTCTTTATTCATAATTTTACATGTTTTGTTTATGTAATTGTTGAAACCCTTGTATTAAATTAGTGATTTATATTAATTTGAGTTAGGGTTTGTGTTGCAATCAATTGTGATTATTGAATTTGGGAGTGATTGTGTGTATGGTGGATCAGAGGCCACCACTGCATCGGCGACGGTGGTCGGCAGTGGTGGGTGAGCAGTCAGAGGGAGAGAGTGAGACGAGAGGGAGAGAGAGATGAGGGGTTCGAGAGAGAGGGGAGAAAGAGAGGGGCGAGAGCAGAGAGGAGAGAGAGATAGGTAGCGAGCGAGAGAGATGAGGGCGGAGGGAGAGATTGTGCGAAGGAGAGAGGGGGAGATAGAGAGAGACAGGCGGGGATATAGAGGGAGAGAGGCGGAGAGAAAGAGAGAGAAGTGTTAACTCGAACAACTTGTAGAAAGGGGGTTGAATACAAGTTATATAATCGTGTCTGATCTTTTCTCGAATAAATAAACAAGAACAAACGAATAAAACCAAACTGTTTGTATTAATAAGATCAAATACAAACTCTACCAAAGGTGTACAATTACCTTTAGCAGCTGCTGACAATACAAATCTCTCTCTATTTGTTTCGAACTCTCGAATACAAACATTATACTCTCGACTCACAATCGCTCGACACTTTTTACAATGATATAGAGAGAGTATTTATAATGCTACCTACCAATTAATAACAGAAAGATAATCTATACATGACAATGTTCTGCCGTCCAGTTGATAGTTTCCATCAATAGAAAATTCTTTCCTTCATGATATTTTCTTGCTTGTTCTTCAAACAACGATCCTGTTTTATAGCAATTGCCAGTTTCTGTAGCATCCATAATGACATCATCAGTAACACGACTGATATCAGGATTCTATCTTGCATCAGGATCTAACCATCCCATCAGTACCCGATCAGTATTTGACTTGTCATATCAGGATTCAATCTCAGTTCCTGACATGTAGTACTTGATGTACTGTTCCTAACTGAATCCTACAGATTACTGTCTAACAAATATATCCTATACAAAGTGCTAAATCCTTTATAAGATCAGGATATACAAGAAGTATAAGTAAAATTCTATTTTTAACATCACAACTCATGAATTATTCTTAACAAGAAGAGAGTGTGGGGGTGGAGAGATTTAGAGTAGAGAGAGGTGGAGATCGAGAGATGGAGAGATTGAGGGAGAAGGAAGACGAGAGAGAGAGAGAGAGAGAGAGAGAGGGAGAGAGAGAGAGAGGGAGGGAGTAAGAGATAGAGACAGAGGAGGAGGTCGGGAGGGAGGAGCCGCCGGCGCCGCTATGGCGTCTGGCTGGCGTCCCGACGGTGGTAATGGGAGTGGTGTTGTTGTTGTTATTTTACAGATTTATTTATTTGCTTTATGATTAAAATTGTGTATTAATTGATTAAATTGGAGTTTAATTCCTACCCTAACTCTCGGAAACTTTGTATTTCTATTCGTATTATTTCAATTCTTGATTATTTTCGAGCTATCAATTATGGGATTTATTTGCTGCTCTTTATGATGCAATAATTCTTTTGAGTATTATTTTCTCATTAAATATTACGTTACTGATAGAATTAGTTTACTTGTGTAATACATTCCCTATAAGCGTAGAAGCAATTTTGTTGCTATCGGGTCGGTCTCTTTAATTCGAGACGACTATTTATTTCGATTCAGTGGAACTATTCTCATTTGTTCGAGATAGTTAAGTTTATTCTTCTCAGTTGGATTTATTGTACAAATTCGACAACAATTATTGATTATCTCTTAATTGGTTCATCGTTCGAATTAATCAATAGGGATTATGCTATTTAAAATTTGTTAGAGTTTTACTCTTGGATCAAATGAAAAATATTTTATTTTAACGTTCATCCATTTGGAGTATTATAATTATTCGAGTAGTACTAGTTCAGTACGACTCATTATGTTTCATTTTAAGACTATTCTCATTATTTCGAGATAGTTGCCTTTCTTGTCAAGGGTTGGCACTTTGTTCGTGTCAATCAATTAAAACATATTTATTGAGAGTTACATCAGTCCATTGTTCGGATTGGTGGTACATTGAGTAAAACTGGCAGTCCTCCAGATCAATTAAATATTTTTCCTGCGAAATTTATCTCAAAATATCAGTTCATTAAATGTTCGGGAATTCTGTATTCTACTGGTCAATTTTGGGAAAGAGGCCCATTTTAGAGAAAGAGAGACTTGTGTACCTTTATATGGACACAAGAATATTTTAGGCACTATGATGCCAGGGTTGATATAATCACCCACTATGATGCTAGCATTCATACTATATATTATATTCGTTGATATCGTATGGTAGCCGTGATCGGGTGAAGTGCGGTGTCATTGGAGGACGGTATTCCCGGTCGGATAGTTGATCGCCCCGCCGAGATACCGAAAGGATGGAAGACCAGTTATTCTTTTATCATGAGTCATCAGAGTTCACAAAAAGAGTCATTTCGAGTATTCTATTTTCGAGACGAGTCTTGAGTCAATTTATCAGATTTCTGATATCTTAACTATTTTCTTAAATTTTGAGTATTTCTTTCGGTATATATCACGATATCCATGTACCGAGTAAGGAGAGAATTATCTGAGCACCATAGTTGTTCACTCTTGCTTTACAACATTTGTTCAGTTGTCAAGAAAGAAAGATGTGAGACATCCAGCCAGGGATCCAGAGGCAAGGGAAAAGCTCCAGGCTATGCTGACAAGGACTAGAATGGCCAGCTGGAACCTTTTATCTTTTCTACCTTTATAGACTTTTGAAAGATTTTATTCGGAGATGTAATAATCGTATTGTAATAAAGTGTGAGACCAATCTTGGATCTGTGGAGTGGGACTGTTCCATTCCGTTGTAATAAAGATTTTATTATTATTGAGCTAACGTGTGTTGCAGGATGCTGAGACCTGATGTGACGTCCCGGGTCCCCGGACAGGGAGGATTTGGGGGCGTCACAGCGTTGGTATCAGAGCGTTAGTTATATCTTTAGGAATCGTACGAGCCTATAATTATAACACGACGTGAGAGTTTAGAGATATATTGCGATGTTGAGATTTTAGCACTAAGTGCCTTACACCCTTATATAAGTATATCTATATAAGTATCTAATCGATTAGAACCTGTTGTGACCGAAGTTCCTTGTACTTTTGTAGATGACTACTTCAGGACTTGATGATTTCCGCTCAGCTAGAGACAGATCTCCTACACCTTACCCTCAGGGACCCCTAGATCCCAGCTCAGGTTCAGACAGTGACCTGTCTTAGGAGATTGTACCTATGGATAGTGACTCGGAGGACTCTTCTATCCGGATTCTTACACCTTCTCCACCTCATGTGATAGACTTGGTTTATTCTCCTGACCAGATCATAGAGGTAGCTGATTCTCCGATACCAGTGATTGACTAAGAGACACCTACTCCAGAGATTGAGCAGCCAGCTCAGATTCTAGAGCCCATTACTTTTGAGCCGATTGATGAGGGCAAGCTTTCGCCCGTCCGTACTGAGATCATACCTAGCTTATCCGCTCCAGTGTCTAGAGTGGATACCCCTACCAGAGTATCAGCTTTTGTTGATTTGTTTGCTACTACAATTCCAGTGTATGCTTCGACTCCGACAGTCCCTATTATACCTGACTACATGTTTTCACTTATCAGTGCTACTCCTGCTTGTGACACTGCTCCGTCAATACCTACCATACCTGCACCTGTTCAGCCTCATGTGGCTGTTGATACTACTGCTGCGATGCCCCCTGTTCCTCCTGAGTATGCTGGTGTGGCAGGAGAGCCAGTTCCTTGGCACATCCACCATACCCTGTTTCAACATTATCGCTGGTTGTGGTCTCGTTATGAGGAGATCTTTGCTACTAGGGATGGCATCCTCCGACTATTATCTATCCTAGATCCTTTTGCTGTGCACCATGGAGGGAGTTTATTAGTGAGAGATGTAGCTATGGAGATTGTGCATGAGATTTCCCTTTCTGTTCTGACGGTACTCCGGGCTGACATTGCTGCTTTACCATCTTCCAGCACCGGACAGGTTGACTAGAGTAGAGTTGCTACCTTGATATCAGTGGCTTTGGGGGAGTTTCGTAGGAGGGTTGGCGAGATGTTTGGCCAGTGACTTGTTGCTGCTGTTGACGGAGTATAGTCTTTTGTTTAGGGGATGTCATATATGTATGCTTGCGCATTCCCACCCTTTTGGATAGCATGTATATTATAGCTAGTGGTGACCCGCTTTTTGTATGGCGTCTTGATAGATCTTTCTGTATAGGGTGCACATATTCTGATGATCGATGTATTGACTAGATATAGTTGACTCTATGCCCAGCTTGTTGGGTAGTTATCTTATTATCTCTACGTGCTAGCATGACAGTAGACGTCCCACGATGTATTTCTATTCTGATGATGGGTCTGTATTATGATGATGATGTATTCGGTATTATGACCTGGACTGTACCAGTATGGTACCTTGTGATATATATTATTATGATCTGCTAGTGGTACTGTTATCTTATCTGTTGTAGAACTATATTATGTTAGAAGAGCATGCTAGATTATTTCCCATGATACTCTTGGAATAGTAAATTCTTTTCAGATACTACGACTTAAAATGAGTTTTTTTTTAAAATTTTTTTTGAAAACCAAGGATTAAAACGACGATTTAGTTTTAAAACTTAAAGATTTTTATAAGAATTGCCAGTAAAACCTGAATTAGTTTCTTTTCACGAGTACGCTGAACCTTTTTATAATAAGGAAAAAGAGTAACTGTTTTATAAAGAGATAAAAGAGAAAATCATGATTTTGAGTATGGTTTATTTTTAGAAACCAGAGATTTTGACCAAGTAAATAATTGTGTATGCCTGTCATAACTCTGCCAGCAATGGTGTCATATAACTGCATACCTATGATATAACATACCATATTGTTTTCACTCTTATAGAAAAAGATGCCACCTAAAAGAGGAAGACCCCCAAGAAACCCTCGTCTTCAACCTGAAGTGAATCCAGAGAATGAGATTCCACCTCGGAACCCAGTTCCTAACCCAGTTCAAACCCGGAACCAGAACCCGCTCAGAATCCAAACCAGAACAATAACCCGATGAACCTGCTTTTGGACTTTCTTCTTCAACATGCTCAGAACCCTCAGCCTCAGTAGAACCCAAACCCAGTGGGAGGAAATCCACCTCCAGCTCAATTGACTCATGCTACAGTGACGTTCAAATCCTTCAAATCTCTAAACCCACCCGAGTTTAAAGGTACTACTAATCCCGTGGAGGCTAGAATTTGGTTACGAGAGATAGAAAAGACTTTTGAAATTGTGGAAGTGGAAGAAAATAAGAAGATAGTGTTTGCAGCGTATATGTTGAAAGGTGAAGCCAACTACTGGTGGGAAGCAAAGAGAGCTTTAGAGGGCAACGCGGTCATTCCATGGACCAGATTCACCACCTTGTTTCTAGAGAGGTATTTTCCCAAGTACCTAGAAAATTAAATGGAGATCAAGTTTTAGGAACTCAAGCAAGGGACGATGACTGTTGCGGACTACGAAGCCAAGTTTACAGAACTTTTAAGATTTATACCCTATCATGTGGACACTGAAGAGAAGAGAGCTAAGTGTTTTCAGCAAGGGTTGAAACCCTGGATCTAAAATAGAGTTGCCGTATTTGAGATCACCAACTATGCAACCTTGGTTCAAAAAGCGGCTATAGTGGAAAGTGGAAGTGAATTGTACCCGAAGGATAGAGATGGGAAGAAGAGAAAGTTTCAGAGTGGTGGAAGCAGTTTTGTGAAGAGATCTGACAATCGTAGTGACACGAGGCCATTTGTGAAAAGAGAGGATAGAAGCTCAGATACTAGGAGGATCGGGAACCATGACACCAGAGGAAGCAATCAGAGGACCAAACCTCAGCGGACAGTGACATTATGCAAGAAAGACCACCATTGCCAGAGTGCAAGACATGTGGAAGGAAACACCCTGGACCCTGCCAGCAAGCTACTGTGAATTACTTCAACTGCGGACAGAAAGGTCATTATGCTTCTAGTTGCAAGGATAAATCTATCACCTGCTTCAATTGTGGGAAGAAAGGTCACGTGTCCCGGGATTGCCGATAAACTGCTAAGGAAAATCCAGTGCCTCGACTCATAGCACCTCCCAGTAACAAGCCGACAGCAAGAACTTTCAACATGATAGTGAGGGATGCTATTGATGACAGCGATGTGATTGCAGGTACGCTTCTAGTAAATTCTGAGGATGCGTGTGTTCTAGTTGATTCTCGTGCTACCAAATCTTTTATTTCTGAGAACTTCATGAATAAGTTTAATCTTGAGACTGTGCCCTTAGAGGGAGTTCTGAGTATAGAATTAACAAATCAGGAGGTTATTCCAGTGAACCGATTGTGCCAGAACTGTTCTATAGAGATTCAAGGTCAGCGTTTTGACGCAGACCTCATTCCCTTTAAGTTAGGGGAATTCGATGTAATCCTAGGGATGGATTGGTTAGCACGTTACGATGCCCAAATAGATTGTCGTCGGAAGAAGGTTAGCTTAACTGGACCTAACGGTATCAGAATCCCGTTTCGCGGACGAAAACCGGCTAAAGATTTTCTGTCAATAATTCAAGCTAAGAGATTACTTCGACAAGGATGTCAAGCCTATCTGGCTCATGTGATAGATACCAAGAAGCAAAACCCTACCATTGATGAGATTTCTGTAGTTCAACAGTTCAAAGATGTTTTCCCTGATGAATTGCCTGGGATGCCACCAGACCGAGAGATAGAATTCACAATTGATCTAGCACCAAGAACCGCACCAATCTCAAAGGCACCTTACAGAATGGCACCAGTAGAAATGAAGGAATTGGCAACACAACTGCAAGAGTTACTTGAGAAAGGTGTAATCAGACCAAGTGTATCCCCGTGGGGAGCTCCAGTGTTGTTCGTAAAGAAGAAGGACGGATCTATGCGGCTATGTATCGATTATCGCGAACTAAACAAGATGACTATCAAGAACAGGTACCCTTTACCTAGAATCGACGATCTGTTTGACCAACTTAAGGGAGCTACTCATTTTTCAAAGATTGATTTGAGATCCAGCTATCATCAACTGAAGATCAAGCCTGAGGATATTCCTAAGACTGCCTTTAGGACCCGTTATGGACATTAAGAGTTTCTAGTGATGTCTTTTGGATTGACGAATGCTCCAGCTGCTTTCATGGATTTAATGAATCGTGTATTCAAGAGATACTTGGATCAGTTCGTGATTATGTTTATTGATGACATTCTGATTTACTCAAAGTCTCCTGAAGATCATGTAGAACATCTCCGTCTAGTTTTGGAAGCACTGAGGAAGGAAAAGTTGTACGCTAAATTTTCGAAGTGCGAATTTTGGTTGAAAGAAGTTCAATTTTTGGGACATATTGTGAGCGGCGAAAGAATTTCTGTGGACCCCGCTAAGATAGAAGTCGTAGTAGATTGGGAGAGACCCAAGACTCCAACAGAGGTTAGAAGTTTCCTTGGACTAGCTGGTTAATATCGCAGATTCGTGATAGATTTCTCCAAGATAGCTACGCCACTAACTCGACTTACCAGGAAGAGTGAAAAGTTTGAGTGGACCTCCAAATGTGAGGACAGCTTTCAGGAATTGAAGAGGAGACTGACTACTGCCCCAGTTTTGACCTTACCCGATGAAAAAGGTGATTTCGTGATTTTCAGCGATGCTTCTCACAAGGGTTTAGGATATGTAGTGATGCAGCACGGGAAAGTAATAGCTTATGCCTCTCGTCAGTTGAAGGAATATGAATCCCGATACCCTACTCACAACCTGGAACTTGCTGCCATTGTTTTTGCACTCAAGATTTGGAGACATTATCTTTATGGAGAGAACTGTGAGATCTTCATGGACCACAAAAGCTTAAAGTACATATTCACCCAGAAGGAATTGAACATGAGACAAAGAAGATGGTTAGAATTGATCAATGACTACGACTACTCGATAAATTATCATCCAGGGAAAGCTAATGTTGTAGCTGATGCTTTAAGTAGAAAGGAAAGACTCAACCTGTTGACGACCTCAGAAGAGTTAGTCAGAGAATTTGAGAAAATGAAATTAGAAGTCAAGGACCCAGTCCAAAACAATGAAAGAGTTTATACCATTCATTTTCAACCAGAGTTATTAGAGAAGATTCGCCGCTGTCAGGAGCAAATAATGGAAGAAATTAGATCAGAGTTGACCGGAAAAGAGTTTTTGAGTCCTAGAGACGATAAGGGAATTAAGTGATTTGCTTTGAGAATTTGGGTTCCTAATGTTACAGAATTGAAGGAAGAAATCATGAGCAAGGTGCATAATTCGAGATATTCCATTCACCCAGGGAGCACCAAAATGTATCAAGATATCAAGAAGAATTATTGGTGGCCTAACATGAAGAGAGAGATTGCAGAATGGGTAAGCAAGTGTCTGACCTGTCAGAGAGTTAAAGCAGAACATCAACGACCCAGTGGTTTACTTCAATCATTAGAGATTCCAGAGTGGAAATGAGAGCACATCACCATGGACTTTGTAGTAGGTTTACCTCGAACCAGAGCGAATCACGATGCTATTTGGGTTATAGTTGATAGACTTACGAAGTCCGCTCATTTTCTGCCGATCAGCGAAAGGTATTCAGTAGAAAGACTGGTAGGTTTGTATTTGAAGGAAGTGGTAGTTCGTCATGGAGTACCCGTATTAATAGTGTCAGACCGAGATGCCCGCTTTACTTCTAGATTCTGGAAGAGTTTTCAAGAATGCCTTGGCACCAAGCTAAATCTGAGCACTGCCTATCATCCACAGACAGACGGACAGAGCGAAAGGACAATTCAGACGATAGAAGATATGCTGCGAGCTTGCGCCTTAGATTTCAAAGGAAGCTGGGATGATCATCTGCCGTTAGTAGAGTTTACGTACAATAACAGTTATCACTCCAGTACTGGCATGGCCCCGTATGAAGCTTTATATGGAAGGAAGTGCATATCTCCACTTTGTTGGAATGAAGTCGGTGAAGGAAGACTACTCGGGCCAGAAATGATTCATCAGATAGAGCAATCCATAGAGACGATTCGCAAAAGATTAGTTGCTGCTCAAGAACGTCTGCGAAAGTATGCAGATCTAAAGAGAAAAGATAAATCATTTGAGATAGGAGATAAAGTATTGTTGAAAATTTCTCTGTGGAAAGGAGTGATGAGATTCGGGAAGAAAGGGAAACTGAGTCCTAGGTATATTGGACCCTTTGAGATTCTTAAGAAGGTTGGAGCCGTGTCCTATCAATTAGCCTTACCACCAGATCTTCAGCATGTTCACAATGTATTCCATGTGTCAATATTGAGGGCTTATCATCCTGACCACCGACACGTATTAGAGTACGAACCTATCGATGTCAAAGCTGACCTACCTACGTAGAGTAACCAGTGGAAGTTGTGGACTTCAAAGTGCCTGAGCTGCGGAATAAGAAAATAAATTTAGTGAAAGTAATTTGGAGGGATCGTCAGGTCGAAGAAGCTACTTGGGAATTAGAGGATGAAATGCGTACAAGATACCCTAAGTTGTTTAGCAAGTAATATTGATCCCGAGGACGTAATCCTTTTAAGGGGGAGAGATTGTAATAACTGAAAATTTTCTTAATAATTTTACGTCGAGCCTCTCTGAATAAACTTTTCGTAAACTGGATATCATTAATTTTTTTTAAATGCGTATAAGTATTTGCTTAGTGCGACGTTATTTTATTTTTATAAGTCGTGATGTACTATTATTATTACTAGCAGTACTATTATTATTGCTACCAATTTTATCTATGTTGCAACTATAATTATAATTAGGATTTTATAATTTTTTTTTGCAATTATATATTTTACAAATATTGTTGGAATAAAATATTAGCTCTATTATATAAATGAGCTCCTCACCTATTCTATAAATTGGATCAAGTGATTAGCCTATTAGTAATTAGTGTAGTAAATATATTTATTGGCTAATTGGACTATAAGCCCACCTCCATAAGAGGACCATTTTTATTTGTCTACCTAGCCCATTATAAGCCCAAGTTTTTATTATCAGCTATTAAAGGAAATTGTGTAAAAGTATAGTATCATCTCCCTCATTTGTTTTCACCGAGAGAAAAGAGTTAGAGAGAGAAAAGCACAAAAACCTCCATAAACACAAATTTAAAAAGCTTATAACATCCTAGATTTGTGTCTGATCATACATGCATTTTCATATTTGAGTTGCTGGTTAGAAGCTCTACAAATCGATATATATATATATATATATATAAAGGGTTTCGGAAAGTTATTTTTTTGATTAATTCTAAAATCCTGATTTTCATAAAAAGGGTATGAATTTATGCCCCTAAATTTCTTTATTCATAATTTTACATGTTTTGTTTATGTAATTGTTGAAACCCTTGTATTAAATTAGTGATTTATATTAATTTGAGTTAGGGTTTGTGTTGCAATCAATTGTGATTATTGAATTTGGGGGTGATTGTGTGTATGGTGGATCGGAGGCCACCACTGCGTCGGCGACGGTGGTCGGCAGTGGTGGGTGTGTAGTCGGAGGGAGAGAGTGAGACGAGAGGGAGAGAGAGATGAGGGGTTCGAGGGAGATGGGAGAAAGAGAGGGGCGAGAGCAGAGAGGAGAGAGAGATAGGTAGCGAGCGAGAGAGAGATGAGGGCGGAGGGAGAGATTGAGCGAAGGAGAGAGGGGGAGATAAAGAGAGACAGGCGGGGAGATAGAGGGAGAGAGGCGGAGAGAAAGAGAGAGAAGAGAGATTGGGGGTGGAGAGATTTAGAGTAGAGAGAGGTGGATATTGAGAGATGGAGAGATTGAGGGAGAAAGAAGACGAGAGAGAGATAGAGAGAGAGAGAGAGACAGAGGAGGAGGTCGGGAGGGAGGAGCCGTTGGCGCCGCCATGGCGTCCGACCGGCATCCCGACGGTGGCGATGGGAGTGGTGTTGTTGTTATTTTATTGATTTATTTATTTGCTTTATGATTAAAATTGTGTATTAATTGATTAAATTGGAGTTTAATTGCAAAATATGATTAGATTAAAATTTGGTTTAGTTTTAAAGAAAAAAATGTTGATTTTATGAAAAATAGAGATTCTTTAATTGGAATAATGAAATTAAGGCATGAGAAAATCCAAATGAGATTATTCACTTGTATGAGCAATGGATCTTATAAAAAGGATATAAAATAGGAATGAGTTATAATCAAATTAGAAGCTAATGAAAATTATAAGACAAGGGTTATTAGTTTCCAAAATAAGAAGAGCTAATTGATTTCTTTAGTTGAAAGTTAAAATGAGAAGGGAATTATGATTTGAGAGAATTATGAGCATAGAACTAATTTGATAAATTACATTTTTATAAGAATAGGAATAGTGATTATGTATTTAAATTAACCGAAAATGGATTCTTTGATTTTGAGAATAAATAGGAACTAATATTATTAGTTCTCTAAAGTGGATTTACTATTAATTAAAAAGCTCTTAGTGGAATTTTAGAGACTTGGTACAAGTCACACTTCTTAGAAAAATTTCTTATTTAAAATGAGAATTATAGAAAATTTGTGTCAAAACCTTTTGTTTATTTTATTCGAGATATGTTGTTAAATTATCAAATTAGTGCCATATATTAGAGACCTTAATTCAAATAGAAATTTCTCTTACGAATAATTGAAATTGATTTGCATAGTGTATAAAATCGAGATATTAAAATAAATAGGAAAATCAACTAGAGCCTCCATATAATTTATATTACTTTGCGAATAAGGCATTACGAGATTTTAAGCTTACGAGATTATTCCCAACTATTCGTTCGAGAAGTACTTGATTATCGAGAGCATGATTACCGAATTATGTGACCCTTCGTGATTTAAATTCTTACCCGAGTACTAAAATTATTTCTGATAATTAATTATAGAAATTCTTTCTGAAACTTGAGAATCTTGCTAGCGGGTAACGCTTTTATTTACTTTGTAGCTTTTAGCGTCGAGACAGAGGCAAGTTCATTCCTACCCTAACTCTCGGAAACTTTGTATTTCTGTTCGTATTATTTCAATTCTTGATTATTTTCGAGCTATCAATTATGAGATTTATTTGCTGCTCTTTATGATACAATAATTCTTTTGAGTATTATTTTCTCGTTAAATATTACGTTACTGATAGAATTAGTTTACTTGCGTAATACATTCCCTATAAGCGTAGAAGCAATTTCGTTGCTATCGGGTCGATCTCTTTAATTCGAGACGACTATTTATTTCGATTCAGTGGAACTATTCTCATTTGTTCGAGATAGTTAAGTTCATTCTTCTCAGTCGGATTTATTGTACAAATTCGACAGTAATTATTGATTATCTCTTAATTGGTTCATTGTCGGAATCAATCAATAGGGATTATGCTATTTAAAATTTGTTAGAGTCTCTTGGATCAAATGAAAAATATTCTATTTTAACGTTCATCCATTTGGAGTATTATAATTATTCGAGTAGTACTACTTGTTCAGTACGACTCATTATGTACATTTTAAGACTATTCTCATTATTTCGAGATAGTTGCCTTTCTTGTCAAGGGTTGGCACTTTGTTCGTGTTAATCAATTAAAACATATTTATTGAGAGTTACATCAGTCCATTGTTCGGATTGGTGGTACATTGAGTAAAACTGGCAGTCCGCCAGATCAATTAAATATTTTTCCTGTGAATTTTATCTCAAAATATCAGTTCATTAAATGTTCATGAATTCTGTATTCTACTGGTCAATTTTGGGAAAGAGGCCCATTTTAGAGAAAGAGAGACTTGTGTACCTTTATATGGACACAAGAATATTTTAGGCACTATGATGCCAGGGTTGATATAATCACCCACTATGATGCTAGCATTCATACTATATATTATATTCGTTGATATTGTATGGTAGCCGTGATCGGGCGAAGTGCGGTGTCATTGGAGGACGGTATTCCCGGTCGGATAGTTGATCGCCCAGCCGAGATACCGAAAGGATGGAAGACCAGTTATTCTTTTATCCTGAGTCATCAGAGTTCACAAAAAGAGTCATTTCGTGTATTCTATTTTCGAGACGAGTCTTGAGTCAATTTATCAGATTTCTGATATCTTAACTGTTTTCTTAAATTTCGAGTATTTCTTTCGGTATATATTACGATATTCATGTACCGAGTAAGGAGAGAATTTGCTGAGCACCATAGTTGCTCACTCTTGCTTTACAACATTTGTTCAGATGTCAAGAGAGAAAGATGTGAGACGTCCAGCCAGGGATCCAGAGGCAAGGGAAAAGCTTCAGGCTATGCTGACAAGGACTAGAATGGCCAGCTGGAACCTTTTATCTTTTCTACCTTTATAGACTTTTGAAAGATTTTATTCGGAGATGTAATAATCGTATTGTAATAAAGTATGAGACCAATCTTGGATCTGTGGAGTGGGACTGTTCCGCTCCGTTGTAATAAAGATTTTATTATTATTGAGCTAACGTGTGTTGCAGGATGCTGAGACCTGATGTGACGACCCGGGTCCCCGGACAGGGCGGATTTGGGGGCGTCACAAGAGTATTATTATTGGTTGGTGAATAAATTACCAATCAAAAAATTAAAATTATTTTAGAAGCAATCAGAATTTACTTATTTACTTCTAAACTTTAAATCAATCAATCATATACAAAATTTTTATTATTTACCATGCTTATTCTAATTTACTAATCGCGGTTAAATTAAATTTTAATATAAAATATCTTGATTTAATAACTTCGCATATCACTTGGTTTTTAATTAAAAAAAAATTCTACTAATCGTAAATATTATTTTCTATAAATCCACATAACAGTATATTAGATATGGTTATATATCTTTTAGTTATAAATTGTTTTTGAATATCCTTTATTATAAAAAAAAGAATACCCGAATCTAACATGTATAAGTTAACCAATCACAAGATTGTGAATTATTTTAACATCAATCAGAATCTATTAAATTTTAATCAATTAAACTTAATGTAACATGTTTCTGTATTGGATCTATATTCTACATTTCAGCCAATATTAAACTCAAATCAAGTTACACTCAATAACAATTAATTTTTACTTTTTCATATAATTTAACTAAACATAATAACTAATAATTTTTATTATAGCGGTTAACTAATAAACAATTCATATAAAATAAAATTATTACAAACTAAATAATATAATTATTATATCAATTTAAACATTACAGGAAATTTAAGCCATTTTTTCCCTATATTCCCCATCAGACTTAGCCAACTTTGATAAACTAAGTGTATGCATCAATTCTTCTCATGGCTAAATCATATTAGTTTCGATTAAGGTACTATTTTATATCTTTTTATTATAAGGCATTCTATACTTGGACATATTATCTTTTTATTTCGATTGTGTATATGTATTATATGTGTCGTGTTTTAATTGTCCAATAAATTTAACAGAAAAACGTTTCCGACAAAATAAAGAAGAAAATGATTTAGGTTCCAGATTCTCTCAGAATTACTTCCCATTAGAATATTCAGTAGCAAACTTCAATAATTCAGCGACTTACTAAATTGTAGGCATCAATCCTTATCACATTACACTGATTTGTTTACAATTATTAGGTGTGCCTATAAATAAATATTTTTTTACAATGTTGGGTTGCCAATGTTATTCAGTGACAACTACTTAACAATTTTATTCTAAATACAATAATTATTTAATTTTATAATTTATACATTAGTACATGAATCTATTATATTTATAATAGATATTTTGATATCTCAAACTTTCAATTAAAAATCATAAGGAATAATTAAAATCATGAATTAAAAATTATTAACAATATAAAACTATTTACCACACTATTCTAAATACACATTCAAAATTAAAGTTATGTAAAATATTAAATAATTCAGTCATAAAAAAAGCTAATCAAAAAATTAAAATGTTAAAATGAATTTTAAATCAATCATCTTGTAACATTTTAATTACGAAATTTTTTAACTATGCAATAATTATTGGGAAAAAAATTGACCTGACAATATATTTGAATTATTCAAAATATTAGATATACTCTTAAATAGTACTTTACATTATTTGGTGTATAAATTATCAATCAAAAAATAAAAAATATTACAGAGTCAATGAAAATATTATTAGTGAATATTTCCATAATAAATTGGTCAATTTATCACAAATTTTCTTATAAATAACTATTTATTGATAATTAATTCATCAATAAAAGGACATATGTCATACACAAAAATAATCAAACTTGCAAAAATCATCAATAAAAGAGCATATAACATCTACAAAAACAATTAAAATTGAACAAACACATAGTAATTATATCACAAATTTCTTTTATCCAATCATTGAATAGATCTTCAATTATGGTATATCTCTAGCTTATGTCACTAAATTATACAGTCTTTTCGGCGAGATAATCTAACAATTTGTTATGAACGTGAGCAATATGTATATATGATTTGTCATAAGGTATTCAAATAAACGACCAGAACTGTGATTCTATACTATCCAAATCAATGAACTAATATAACAAAATCTAATATATGGGTAGACAAAATCCACGAATAGGATATTAGGCTCTCAATAAAAGGAGATATTTAGTGAAAGCCAAAGTAAAATTAAGGAAAAGAAAATCAGACTTATCATTTACAAGGAGTTAGTACACAAAGAGAGATTCTACAGAAAGAGAGATATTTGTTAACGAGAAATAAGAAAAAATATAAAGGAGGGTTTCATTTTGTTTTGGAGACTTTACACCATGCATGCTAGTATGCTACTCTTAGTTTTGTTTTGTAACATTTCAATGTTGTTCCAAGACATATAATTAAACATTTACATAAATTGGATACATAGTATATTTAATATAATTGCTATATTTTTTCAATTCGTGTATTTAATTTCATTTCGTGTACACGAAAAATTTGTGTAATTTAGTGTCATTTTGTGTTCTAATTCCGGGTACACGATTTAGTATAATGTTATTTTCGTTCAAGATCCTAAAGTATATGACATGAATGTACAAAACGATTTGTCATGTCTACATAAGCTATTTCTTCTTATATGTGTAAGAAAAATATACTCATTGTTAAAGGAAAATGAATTTCATGTTATTTAACCCAAAATCTGAATTACAAGGACACATATATAACAATATGATTATGTGTTTATATATTACACACTTGATTTTAATTTTATGGATAGTAGCTTATTTTCACAAGTTAGTCAAATTAAAAAAAGATAGGTGATACTCATTTTCGTATGCCTTATTTTAAGAATAAAAGAAAACTTAAATTTATTAATCCATGTTTTACTAGAATAGAATAAAAAAACCAAAATACAAACTTCCAAACTGAAAATGCACATTTTTAGTTGTCTTTACAAATAAGCTAAGGACAATAACCATAAAATCTAACAATTATATGTTACTCCAAGAGCGTGATATATTGAATTTGTTTGGTTAGTTGATAATTTTTTTATAGTAAATCAATTCATTAATAAAAGGACACATAATTTGTAAAAATTATACTGAACAATCTCATAGCAAACTAGATTAGATGAAAGTTTTTATTGTTATAACTACGTTCGTTTCATATATCTTGCACAGTAGATATCCTTTCTCATATCGCTGAAACATGCAATTTTTTTTATAGACAGTCTAATGATTTATTGGAGTCGTAAGGATTAAGTTTCTACACATTTTTAATATGTAATCGAAAAATTAACCACGACCATACAAATATTTTAAATAAATTAATATAATAAATATTTTAAGGATTCGATATTTAATAAATATACCGAATTCTTAGAATTTGAGTGAAAATTTTGTTAACATGATACGTAGAAATATTCTCTAACAAAGAGAGAAATAAAATTAAAGATAAATTTTAAAAAAAACAATAAAAAGGGATTTTGAACTTTTCAACGGGGGGTTGTATTTGTTTTGATGATTGGTTCATAATACTAATATTAATTCAAGTGGTATGAATTCACGGATAAGTAATTTTATACTTACGTTAATTAACATTCCAATAAAATTAAATATTTTTCTAAACAAAAATTAAAATAATATATTTATATTAATTTATTAATATAATTTATCGGTCGGTGCGTAGCACGGGTAGAACGCTAGTTTAAATACAATATTGATTT
The DNA here is from genome assembly GCA_037693485.1 of Kitagawia praeruptora. Taxonomy (NCBI): domain Eukaryota; kingdom Viridiplantae; phylum Streptophyta; class Magnoliopsida; order Apiales; family Apiaceae; genus Kitagawia; species Kitagawia praeruptora. The sequence goes on along the minus strand of CM075348.1, from coordinate 114,857,065 downwards.
TATTAAACATATCCATAAATACATATTTTTTAAATCAACTAGAAAATCACAATTTTAATTTGAAATCAATCATGATATACTATTATATATTTTAAATTAAATTTCATAATTAATCATTCATTAATCAACCACTCTTTTAATATAAAGTCAATCACAATCATATTGTCATACATTATAAATTATTTTAATAATATATATTATACAATTATAATCGATATTAAATAATTATAATCTAAATTAACTAAAAATCTGAAAAAATCGGATTTGAAATTAAATTTTAATTAACTTGGATAAAATCCATACCTTCAAAATTTTGATTTTTTTTATAAGCTCAAAAATATATTTATTCATAATTTGTTACTAAAATTAATTAATAAATGCATATAAGCCAACACTACAAAATCGGATTTGAACAAATTTTAAATATCTTGGATAAAATCCATATCTTCAAAAACTCGATTTTTTGAAAGCTTCAAAAATATATATATATATTCACAATTTGTTAATTAAATAATTAATAAATTTATATAAACAAACACTACATATATTTTAATTATTTTTATTATTAAATATACGCTATACGATTATTGTTATTGGTTGGTGAATAAATTACCAATCAAAAAATTAAAATAATTTTAGAGGCAATCAGAATTTTCTTTTAAACTTTAAATCAATAAATCATATACAAAATTTTTTATTATTTACCATGCTTATTCTAATTTACTAATCGTGATTAAATTAAATTTAAATATAAAATATCTTGATTTAATAACTTCGCACGTCACATGGTTTTTAATTACCGTAAATATTATTTTCTATAAATCCACATAACAATATATTACATGCGGTTATATATCTTTTAGTTATGAATTGTTTTTTAACATCCTTTATTATAATAAAGGACACTCGAAATCTAACATGTATTAGTTAGTTAACCAATCACAATATTGTGAATTATTTTAACATCAATCAAAATCTTTTAAATTTAAATCAATTAAATTTAATGTAACATGTTTCTCTATTGGATCTAAATTCTACGTTTCAGCCAAGACAAACTCAAATCAAGTTACATTCAATAACAATTAATTTTTATTTTTTCATATCAATTAATTAAACATAATAACTACTAATTTTTATTTTAACGGTAATTAATAAACAATTTATATAAAATAAAATTCTTACAAACTAAAAAATATAATTATTATATCAATTAAAACATTACAGGATATCTAAGCCGCTTATTCCCTATTCCCCATCAGACTTAGCCAACTTTGATAAACTAAGTGTATGCATCAATTCTCCTCAAGGCTAAATCATTTCAATTTTGGTTAAGGTACTACTTTATATCTTTTGATTATATGACATTCTATACTTGGACGAATTATCTTTTTATTTCGATTGTATATATGTATTGTATGTTTCGTGTTTTAATTGTCCAATAAATTCAACAGAAAAACGTTTCTGACAAAAAAAATGATTTAGGTTATCATCAACCCCAGTCCGGATTCTCCCAGAGTTACTTCCCATTAGAATATTCAGTAGCAAACTCCAATAATTCTACAACTTACTAAATTGTAGGCATCAATCCTTATCACATTACACTGATTTGTTTACATTATTAGGTGTGCCTATAGATAAATGTCTTTTTATAGTGTTGGGTTGTCAATGTTATTCAGTGACTACTTAACAATTTTATTATAAATACAATACTTATTTAATTTAAAAATTTATACATCAATACATAAATCAATTATATTTATAATAGATATTTTGATATATCAAACTCTCATTTCAGAATCATAAGGTACAATTAAAATCATGAATTAAAAATTATTAACAATATAAAACTTTTACCACACTATTCTAAATACACATTCAAAATTTAAGTTATGTAATGTATTAAATAATTCAGCTATAAAAAAAAAAGCTAATCAACCAATTAAAATATTAGAATGAAGTTTAAACCAATCATCTTTTAACATTATACTTACGAAATTGTTTAACAATGCAATAATTAATGGAAAAAAATTGACCTGACAATATATTTGAATTATTCAAAATATTAAATATACTCTTAAATAGTTCTATACATTATTTGGTTTATAAATTATCAATCAAAAAATAAAAAATATTACGGAGTCAATGAAAATATTGTTAGTGAATATTTCCATAATAAATTGGTCAATTTAGCACAAATTTTCTTATAAATCACTGTTTATTTATTGATAATTAAATCATCAATAAAAGGACATATATGTCATCCACAAAAATAATCAATAAAATGGCATACAACATCTACAAAAACAATTAAAATTGAACAAACACATAGTAAATTATATCATTAATTTCCTTTATCCAATCATTGAACAAATCTTCAATTATGGTACATCTCTAGCTTATATCACTAAATTATACAGTCTTTTCGAGGAAATAATCTAACAATATTTTGTTATAAACGTGAGGAATATGTATATCTGATTTGTCATAACGTATTCAAACAACCGACCAGAACTGTGATTCTATACTATCCAATCAATGAACTAATATATATGGGTAGACAAAATCCACGAACAGGATATTAGGATCTCAATAAAGAGCGATATTTAGTGAAAGCCAATGTAAAATCAGGGAAAAGAAAATAAGGCTTATCATTTACAAGGAGATAGTACAAAATCAAATATTTTGGTAGATAAAATCCACCAAAATATTATAATATTATAATATTATAATATTTATAATATTATAAATTAGACTCTCAATGATATTTTTATTGAAAAATAAAGAAAAAAAATTCTAAAAAAAACTTAAAAACCTGATATCAGCTCCTAAACTTTAGTTTATCATTTTTTGGGAAAAGTGGAGAGAGAGAGAGAGAGCAACAACTATGGTTTTTGTTATAAAATTATTAATAATGATAAATAAAAAAGGTTGATACACTTAAAATTATATATTGTCACTTAAAATTATATATTGTTTTTAATAAAAGGGTGCCTTTTTGAATTTTGGATTCTTGAATTAAAGTAATAGTATCAATTCTCATATCTTAACCTAAGAGCATATATTGAATTTGTTTGGTTGGTTGATTATATTTTTTTTATATCAACAAAGCATAAAAAATGGATAAGAAAACTAAATTACTTGTTAGAAAGATTCTACACAAAGAGAGATATTTGTTAACGAGAAATAAGAAAAAATAAAAAAGAGGGTTTCATTTTGTTTGGGAGACTGTACACCATGCATGCAACTCTTAATTTTGTTTTGTAACATCTCAATGTTGTTCTAAGACATATAATTACATATTTACATAACTTGGATACATAGTAATATTTCATGTAATTGTTATATTTTTTCTATTCGCGTATTTCATTTCATTTTGTGTAAACAAAAAATTTGTGTAATTTAGTGTCATTTTATGTTTTAATTTCGGGTACACGATTTAATATCATGTCATTTTCGTTCAAGACCCTAAAGTACATGGCATGAGTGTACAAAACGATTTGTCAGATCTAAAAGCTATTTCTTCTTATATATGTTGGAAAAATATACTCACTGTTAAAGGAAAATGAATTTCATGTTATTTAACCCAAAATCTGAATTACAAGTGTTAGATATTGATTCAAGAGATGATCAGGATCTGGGCATTACTGATCAGATACTGATGCTGACGTCATCAGGAATACAACGTCAGTATTGGACTATCAGGATTAGAAGCTGGTCAGGATTCCATGAAGATTTTCATCAGACCAGAGATCAAGGAAGATTGATATGTCGGTTCCTAATTTGTAGGAAGGCAGCTATCATACAAGATTTGCATTCAGAGATATATGTAATTGATTTAGAATATCTTGTAATTGATAGTGCAACTGTGTACACTATATAAACACAGTTTAGGTTTTACATTTTGTAATCGCTTGCACGAGTTATATTGTAACCTAGCAGCTCTTAAGAACATAAGAATTTCTTAAGAGAGTTTTGTAACAGTTTTATATCAGAGTTAATAAAGCTGTTATTGATTCATACTTGTGTTATTTGTTTTAAGTCGAAAATCTTATACAATTGTATTCAACCCCCTTCTACAATTGTTATTTACTGGGCAACAATTGGTATCAGAGCTAAACTGATTAATTTAAATCAGAAACGATCTTAAGATGTCGACAAGCAAGTATGAAAGCATTAAAATTCCAATTCTCAAGAAGACTGAGTATCCAACCTGGAAAGTGAAAATGTTGATGTATCTAGAAGCAACTGATCCTGACTATCTTGACAGGATCAATGATGGACCATTTCTTCCAACAAAACTAGTTGCAAGAACAGAGACTGTTGCTGAACACTATGTCATTAAGGCAAAGAATGAATGGACGGCAGAAGAAAAGGTTCAAGTACTCAAAGATGCAAAGGTAAAGAATATTTTGCATAACAGTCTTGATAATGTCATGTCTAACAGAGTAATAGCATGCAAGACTGCGAAGGAAATTTGGGATACTTTGGAAACTCAATGTCAAGGTACTGAATCTATCAAAAGAAACAGAAGGGCTCTGTTGATTCATGAGTATGAGCAATTCGATGCTAAATCTGATGAAAGCCTTACTGATATGTATGATAGATTCTTGACTTTACTGAACAATTTATCACTGGTTGGCAAAGAGTATGATCCAGAGGATTCGAATACCAAGTTTCTCAGAGCTTTAACTGAAGAGTGGGATACTCAAGCTTCAATCATAAGGCATCAATATGATTTGAAGATGCTGTCTCTTGATGAAGTCTATGGGATGCTAAGAACTCATGATCTTGAGGTTCAACAGAGGAAGAACAAGAAAAATGTCAAAGCAAAATCTGTTGCTTTGAATGTTGAATCAAAATCAAAGGGAAAAGCTGAGGAGGTTTATAACCGAAAGAGTAGAGTGGAAGAGTCAATTCCTGATGACTCATCATCAGATACTGATACTGAGTCTGATCCTGATACTGATGATGACTCTACTGATTCTGATATGATGGAAATGGTTGCTATGATAGTCAAGGGCTTCAAAAAGATGAAGTTCAGAAAGGCTAGGAAGCAAGGGAAATTCCAGAAGAAAACCTTTAATGCTGACAAAGACAGGTACAAGAAGAAAGAAGGCAAAAGCAGCAAGTTTGACAAGTCAAAAATCAGATGCTATAACTGTGATGGGATGGGTCATTTTGCAACTGAGTGCAAGAAGACCAAAACCAAAGCTCTCATTTCTTCAAGCAAGGATTGGATGGACTCATCATCTGACTCTGAAGAGGAAAAAGTGAATTATGCTTTGATGGCTAAAACTGATGAGACTTCTGCTGGTGAAACCAAGGTATCTGAAGTTTTATTTGATTTTGATACTAATAATGTTTCTGAGCTAAGATCTTTCTTAAAATCTCTGCATATTAGTTTTAGGAGTCAATCTCTTGAAAATACAAGAATAAAATCTGAAATGGCAGAGGTTGTTAAGAGAAATGATCATCTAGAAGCTGAGTTAATTTTCTTGCACGAAGTTCAAGCAGAATGTGATAATGCTAAACACATGAAACTTGAAATGGAGTTTAAATATAATGAACTTGAGAGGCAACTTAAAGATGCTAATGAAAAACTCAGAACCTGGACACATTCTGGTACAAAAACTCATGAAATCATTTCTGATAAAAACTGGAAAGAGTGTCTAGGGTATAAGCCAGAAAATGAGAAAAAGGACAAAGGAAAGGTTGTTTCATCTAACCCTGGAAGAGTTATAGTTAATAACTCAACAAATCCAAAAACCTACAGATATGTTACAGACAGTACCAAAACCAAATTAAAGCCAGTTAATTATGTGTATCCAGAGATTCCCAAATCTACTTCAGAAGAGGGATCTACTTCTACACATCATTATGAGTCTAGAACTGTCAAAAACAAAAATGTGGGTCTTTTGTCCAAGAAGCAATTAAGGGACAGAATCTGTGAGGTAACAGATAGCAAGAGAGTTCCAACTGTCAAAAGGAACAGGAATGGTAAAGTTGGAATAAACAAGGAAAATAATTATAAGTATATTCCAAATGCACCAAGAAAAGCATGCTTTAACTGTGGTAATTCTAATCATCTTGCTATTGATTGCAGGAAGAGTAAAAAGAAGCCAACTGTAGTTCCTAAGTCTGACATGAGGAATAAATCAGTATTCTATAAACCACAGAATCCTTGTTTCCATTGTGGCAGTAAATGGCATTCTATTTATACATGTGAAGAATACCATAATTTGTACTATAATTATTATGAGCCTTTGCCTAAGTTCAATAAAAGTGCAAATTTTGGAAAATCAAAGAACTTGAATTCTAAACATGCATCTGTCAAGATAAAGACTAATTCTGATGGAGTTAATTCTGATGAAAATGTCTTTACAAGAAAATCTTCTATTAATAAAGATGTTGATTTGCATGAAAAGAGAACCCAACAAGTGTGGGTTCTTAAAAATTCTAACTGAGTTCTTTGTGATTCTGATTGCAGGGTAAAAAGAAAAATGTGTTAGTCATGGATAGTGGATGTTCTGTGCACATGACTGGAGACAAAACCTTGCTATCAGAGTTTGAGGAAAAGGCTGGCCCAACTGTGTCTTATGGAGATGGCAACATTGGACAAACTTTGGGATATGGCAGCATTGTAATTGGAAATGTCATCATTGAAAAAGTAGCTCTGGTGAAAGGACTAAAGCACAATCTGTTGAGTGTTAGTCAGATCACAGACAGAGGTTATCGTGTCAACTTTAATGATACTCATTTTGAAGTTATCAGCAAATCTACTGGAAAGATTGCATTAACAGGTCAAAGACATGGTAACATTTATGAAGCCAACATTCACACCAACACTGAAAATCTAACTACATGTCTCATCAGTAAAGCATCTGTAGATGAAAGTTGGAATTGGCATAAGAAGCTTTCTCATCTCAACTTTAACAATATAAATGAGTTGGTCAAGAAAGACTTGGTGAGAGGATTACCAAAGGCTCTATATACTCCTGATGGACTCTGTGATGCTTGTCAGAAGGCTAAACAGAGAAGGACATCATTCAAGAGTAAATCTGAATCCTCAATTGCTGAACCATATCACATGCTACATCTCGACTTGTTTGGACCAGTGAATATTATGTCCATCAGTAAGAAAAGATATACTCTAGTCATTGTTGATGAATATACTAGATTTACCTGGGTTTATTTTCTTCACAGAAAAGATGAAACTGCTGAAATACTGCTGGACCATGTTAGACTTATTGAAACTGGCACGGAATACAAAGTCAAGATTCTGAGAAGTGATAATGGGACTGAATTCAAAAATTCAGCAATGGAAGAGTTCTGCAAATACAAAGGAATAGTTCAACAATTCTCTGCTCCTGGCACTCCTCAGCAAAATGGAGTAGTTGAAAGAAAGAACAGAACTCTTATTGAAGCTGGTAGAACTATGTTGGAAGAAGCTAAACTACCTACATATTTCTGGGCAGAAGCAGTCAACACAGCTTGTTACACTCAAAATATAACACTAATCAACAGACATGGTGTAACTCCTTATCAGATGATTAAGGAAAAGAAGCCAAGTTTGAAGCATCTACATGTGTTTGGCTGCAAGTGCTTTGTTCTAAGACCTCATCCAGAACAGCTAGGAAAATTTGAGACAAAAGCTGATGAGGCCATCTTTATTGGCTATCCAACAACAAGAGCCTTTAAAGTCTACAATCTGAGAACAAAGACAGTCATGGAGTCTATTAATGTATCTTTTGATGATAGAAAGCTAACAGGAATAAAAGAAGACTCTCATGACAGTTTGACTTTTGCAAATGAAGCTACCAATAATCCTGATGAAGTCACGTCAGATACTGATATTCCATCAGATCCTGACGATCGATCAATTCCTGATCAAACACCTGTTACTGATGATGACGCAAATAATGCAAATGTTGAGGGGGAGCAAGAGCGAGACATCACTAGTACTGATACAACTCAAACATCAAGTAGAGATTCATCAGAAACAGACTCAAGTGACAATCAAGATATTACATCAGTTGAAGATAGCACTATCTCAGGGGGAGCTTCTAGCAACTCTAGTTCTTTTGAAGAAAACACCAATCCAGGGGGAGCATCCAGTTCAAGAAATGACTTACCATCAGCAAGGAAATGGACAAAAAGTCATACTTCTGATTTAATCATTGGGAATCCTGAAGCAGGTGTTAAGACAAGAAGTGCAACTCAAAATGAATGTTTATATAATAACTTTCTGTCAAAGGAGGAGCCCAAGAAAGTTGAAGATGCACTTAAGGATGCTGATTGGGTGACAGCTATGCAAGAAGAACTGAATGAGTTTGAAAGAAATGAAGTCTGGAAACTTGTACCAAGACCCAAAGGAAGGTCTATTGTAGGTACAAAGTGGGTATTTAGAAATAAGACTGATTCAGATGGCACAATTGTGAGAAATAAAGCAAGACTAGTAGCAAAGGGATATTCTCAACAGGAAGGAATAGATTATGATGAGACTTTTGCTCCTGTTGCAAGGCTGGAGGCCATCAGAATTTTTCTGGCATATGCAGCTCACAAGAAATTCAAAGTATTCCAGATGGACGTAAAAAGTGCATTTCTCAATGGAGAACTGGAAGAGGAGGTATATGTTGAACAACCTCCTGGATTTATTGATCTCAGACATCCAGATCATGTCTATAGACTGGATAAAGCACTTTATGGACTAAAGCAAGCTCCAAGAGCCTGGTATGAAACCCTAGCTCAATTCTTACTGGAAAGTGGATTCAACAGAGGTACAATTGATAAAACCTTATTTTATTTGAATCATGGTAAGGATTTGCTGTTAGTTCAAATATATGTTGATGATATCATTTTTGGGTCAACTAATACTAAGCTGTGTGAGAAGTTTTCAAAGCTAATGCAGTCGAGATACCAAATGAGCATGATGGGAGAAATGAGCTATTTCTTAGGTCTTCAAGTTAAACAGACTGATGAAGGGATTTTTATCAATCAGTCAAAATACACAAAGAATTTACTAAAGAGGTTTAACATGCAAGACAGCTCTACAGCTTCCACTCCTATAGCTACAGCTACAAAGCTTGATCCTGATCAAGGAACTGAAGTAGATGTAACCAACTATAGAGGAATGATTGGCTCACTCTTATATCTAACTGCTAGCAGACCTGATATCATGTATGCAACCTGTCTATGTGCAAGATTTCAAGCAAATCCTAAAGAACCACATCTCATTGCAGTAAAAAGGATTTTCAGATATCTAAAGGGCACATCCTCTCTTGGCCTTTGGTATCCCAGAGAATCAGACTTCAGTTTATGTGGCTATTCAGATGCTGATTTTGCTGGATGCAAAATAGACAGGAAAAGTACTTCAGGCAGTTGTCAGTTTCTTGGAGGAAGACTAGTTTCTTGGTTCAGTAAAAAGCAAAAGTCTATCTCCACATCAACTGCAGAAGCTGAGTACATTGCTGCTGGAAGCTGTTGTGCTCAGATCATGTGGATGAGAAATCAGCTAATGGACTATGGTTTGTCATTTTCAAAAATACCTATTTATTGTGATAACCAAAGTGCTATTGCTATGACAGGAAATCCAGTTCAACATTCTCTTACAAAGCACATCAGCATCAGGTATCACTTCATCAGAGAAAAAGTACTGGAAGGAACAATTGAACTTCATTTTGTTCCTACTGATCAACAGTTAGCTGATATATTCACCAAGCCACTACCTGAGGCTACTTTTACAAAGTTGGTGAATGAGCTTGGAATGGTAAACTATGGCAGTTCCTGAGAAAAAGAAGCCATCAGATACTGACGACTTGCACATACTGATGGAAAGTCAATCCTGACAATGGTCAACGTCGAATCCTGATGCAATGATTCGATAATCAGTATTTTGTCAGAATCTAACTGTCCTCATTTTATCTCAATTTCATGATTCAAGCTATGGTTAATGTTATTGAATTCCTGATAATGTGATCACTTTAATTAGTCCTCATATTTATTTTCAGATAACATGTTAAATCAGGAAAAATATTGAATAGAATAGAATAAACAAGATTTTTCATTGATAATAAGAAAGAGTTTACATTCAAAGATTACATCTTTTGTGCTCTCTATCTACTAATCTATTCAACAGGAAATAAGAGACCAATCCACTCCATTGTTAATAGCCATCCCAGATCCCATCTTTGCCACTTTGTTTGGGTGGAAGTTGACAGGGATAAGGTTATTTTTGCTGACATATTCATTAACAATGGTTGATGGAGTTGGATGAGGATGCCTTAGATGAAAGCCATGCGAATGCTGTTTGGAGGGCAGCATCTATGTCGATCACTTTTGCAGGTTTTTCCTTCTCGATTTCTTCGAGACCTGCATCCATCTGCAACCAGAGAGTCTCCAGTTGTCTTTCCCAGTCGAAAGCATCAAACTCTTCATGAGTATAACTAAAAATATCTCTTTTCTCTAAGAGATGGAGGTTTTTCTCAATGATGGTAAGGTTCGACATTGCTAAAACTTTTGATGAGAAGGGTTTTTCTGATTTTTCTTACAGGAGATAATGAAGCGTTATAGAAGTAAGTGGACAAGTCTCTACGATTAAATAGAGAAGGGTGAAACGAGAATATGAAACGATTCATATTACTGGTGCAAGTACCAGGTATTATTCGATTGTGTTGTTTTAAATTTCTTTATTTAAAACAAAATTACCATGTTTTATTTTGGTCACAATTTCATTTTCCGAATAATATGTAGTGCGTGTGCTCACTCGATGCTTACATACAGTTAAAGATGTAAGTCATGACGCGTGTAATCCTCACCACTCTCTCACGTAATTTGGTCCATTACTTTAGCCTAAACGAATGATTTACTGACACCTGTTTTTGAGAAGTTACAAGTATTGTCTAAAATCAATTAAGTTTACTAATTGATTTAGTTTTCTCAAACTATCAGTAAAGCATCGTCTCTCTTTGTCTCTGCACTCTCAAACCCTAATTTCAAAATTAACTCATCTTTTGTGTTTGAAATTCCAATGGAGAACCTATTCATGAACAGCAAGGTGGTAATCAATGGAGTTACTTTTAATACCAATAACTTCACTGCAGTTCTAGATCATCAGGACTTGCCGAGTGATTTCCACATTATTCAGGACTTTTTGGCCTCAAGCCCAATCAATTATGCTCTAACCCAACCTGCCAAGATATCTTTTAAGTCTGTTATGCAGGTTTGGAACACAAGTGTTTTTGGGAAAAGTCATTCATCAGAGAATCCTCAGATGAGCTTTGAATATGACAATGTTACATACTATGTGACTCCTGAGATTGTCACTGAAGCCCTACACTTACCATCAATCATTGGTAAGCCTGTATTCAAAGTTCTTGATGCAAAACTTCTTGAGTATGTTGTAAGCTTGGGTTACAATGGAACACCAAAGAAGTTTGGAGAGCTCTACAGGACAAAGCTCAAGAAGGAATGGAATTTCTTCTTTGATACTATCAGCAGATGTTTCTTGAATAAAGTGTCAAACTTTGATGCCTTACCCACAGGTTCAGCCAAAATTGGGTACTCTCTAATTCATGATCTCTCATTTGATTATGGTTCCTTTATATTAAAGGCATTAAGTGAAAGAAAAGCAGATAAATGTGGTTATGTTTGCTTTCTTAGATTTTTTCAATTAATATTTTCTCATTTATGTCCTCATGCTGTTTTTGAGAATGATACAATTTTGCCGATATGTAAAATCTCAGAAAACAATATAAAGAGTCTAATCAATTCTGATAAGGCAAATAAGTTTGTGGGACCTCCATACATTCCTGATGAAGTATGGTCTCTTTTAAGAGAGAGAATGCCTATTCAATATGGCCCAGCAACTGGTGCTATGGAACAGGACCTTACACATCCTATTCCTGACACAAGCACACAACCTAAACACTTACCTAAACAGTTAACCACCTCTGGTGTCTCACAAAAGGCATCAGTTGTAAAATCAAAGAAATCAGCTAGATCTGATATGTCTAAGAGGCAATCAGGGTCAAAGGATTTCTCCACTTCAACTCATTCTCAAATGAAGTCACAAGGGGGTGGACAAAGGGTTTTTGAAACATCTGGTTTGGATAAAGGAACAGGAGGGAAAAGGAAAGTTGATCAAGGAGTTATTTCTGATTCTGATGATGATACAATGCCTATATCAGTCTTGTTGAAAAAGAAGGAGATTGATGTTGCTGATACAAGAGAAGTGGCTGTCTCTGAAAAGCCAAAGAAAAGAAGAAGATTAATCAGCAAAGGCAAATTTGTTGATCATACAGAATTTCTGAATCTTACTGATGATATGGAAGGCAATCCTGATGTTGTTAATCAGGATGGATCATCAGTTCCTGATGCTACTGCTAATCCTGACATCTCTACTCCAAATAATTCACCTATGAAGACTGTTGAGATTTCTGATTCTCCAGCATCTGAATCTACAAAGAGAAGAATTATTGAGATGTCTGTTGATGAAGTAAATGCTATTGCTGCTCAGCTGGGTGTTAAACCTTCACCTCTTGAAGTAAAAACTGCTGAAGCAAATGTTTTTCACAGACAAAAGAAACAAAGGACTACTGTGTCATCTCTGAGAGGATCCAGCCCACAAGAACCTGAACTCCAAAGGAGTTCAGAAGCTATTACAGATCCAGTCACACAAGAACCACCTACTCAGAGTGTAGGTGCAGACATTTCTGAAGGAATAGTCCCACAAGAACCATCTTCTCAAAGGGAAGATGAAGACAAGAATATTCCTGCCCCACAAGAACCATCTTCTCAAAATGAAGATGCTGGCAAACTCACATCAGCAGGGGAGTTTCCTGACAATGCTCAAGGGGCTTCTGAAATTGAAATTGAACTTGCTAGAAGTCTGGCAGAAAAAACTGCTCATGATTTGCACATTGCTGAATGTGATAGAGTGATTGCTGACACTGCATTTGAGGGAAGTACACAAGAACCTTTGACTCAAAGTGTTGAAGAAGCTTCAAAACCTCAGACTACACAAGAACCATCAGTAGTAAATACTGATGCAAGTCATGCTATAGTTGCAGTGGTCAATCCTGATGAGAGTACTACTGATCCACTTATTCCATTGCTTGTTGAGCCAATTTCAGCAAGGCCAATGGATTCTTTAACTACTTCATTAGGTAACATCTCTTTCTCTACTTCATTTACTACTGATAGTATGATTACAGATAGACCTGATAATGGGGATACCTCTATCTGTATGACTTCAGACCACTCTTCTCAGCCATCTCTTATTTCTTCACAATTAATGAGCCAGAACCTTTCTTGTGAGATTGAGAGTGAACATTTAGAGAAAAAGAAGAGTGATGAGAGGCAGTCTCCTGAACTGGCAAAAGGAGAGGTAGAAAAGAGTGAGAAGTTATTAACTTCTTGTGAGGTAGAAGTTGCTATTGAAAGTAACTTAGGTAACATTGTGAGAAGTGATGAGATCACTTTAAAAGAAAAGAGAGATTTAGGAAATGTTACTAATTTGTCTGCAGGTCATCAGGATTCACCAGCTGTATCTACTGGTGTTTTGAAACTGAAAGGCATTATGCTTCCTGATGATGATGTTGAACATAAACTTCCTGAGGCTGGTGGTGGCTCAGATGATGATGATGATGATGATCATGCTGATCTTGAAACAAAGCAAATGCAGGCGGCTATAAAAGCAAGTCTCCAATCTACTTATGGGTCTTCAAGTAGATACATGCAGTCAATGACTCAAGAAGAATTCAGAGGGGAGTATAGTTCACTTCTTCCTTCTGATACTCGAGCTGCAAGGGGACATGAATGGGATACAGAATGGAATGAACCAACTGCTGAGATGAATTTTCAAAATGCTCTGTTTCATTCTGGTCATATTGCTACGCGGATGCCGACACCTGAACTTAAGGCTCTTCTCAAAACCAATGCTCTTCTAGCAAAGGGATTGAAGAGTGACATTGACTCTATGAAGGCTGCAACAGATAAATTTCAAGCGGGTATTCAAACATCTGTTTCTGTATCTGCTACTGCTTCTCAAGCACGCCTTCTTGCAGATGATATTAAAGCTCTTGATAAGAGATTGGATTCTAGAATGACTGTCTTGGAATCAAAAGTTGATACTATTGATGAAACCCTCAAGCTTATATTGTCTTTCTTCATTCAGGATGATACTGATGTCAAAAAGGGGGAGAAGATAGTCAAAACAAAATGTTCACCTGATCCAGTTGTACAAAAGGATGATGATAATTCTGGAAATGATGGTGGTGATAAGTCACATCATAAAGTTGAAACCTCTGATGCTGCTTTAGTAACAAAGAGAAGTCAATCTACTCAAACTAGGCAGTCAACTCATGTTTCTAGATCAGGTAAGAAGACAGTGACAATAATGATGCAATCTCAGAATCCAAAAGAAGAACAGGTTGTGACACCTGGTTAAACTCTGTCAACCATTCCTGAGGATGATGTGTATGTGGAACAGGATGAGGGTGCTGCTGCTAATCTGTTTCATGAACTTGACACTGGGGATGGTCGTGTTCTTAAATTATTTCATAAAGACAAAAGAGTTCAACAGTATCATGCTGAGAAAGCACTTGTCTTATCTGCTGAAGAAAATCCAAGCATGACTACTGATGAGTTCTTAGAAGAACAGAACAGGATCTTTGAAGAGTTTGCAAAACAGAATAAAACTCCTGCTGCAAGAAGAGGAAGAGGCAGAGGAGGAAGATACAGAAGTAGAGGAAGATTATCTGCTCAAACAAGTATAAGGCAAACAAGATCTAGTGGAATCAAATTGAAAGATGTTTCTGAAAATGAAAAGAAGAAAACTCTACTATCTCTTGCATCAACTCCAGATAACAGATTCAATGCTCCTGAAGAAATTGAAGAGGAGATATTGCCTTTGAAAAGGAAGAGTAAGGTAGCTGTTCAATCTACTGCATCTAACGAGAAGTCAGTCGTTGATTCAATTCCTGATGTTGTTCCTGAAGAGACTGAAATCTTAAAAGAACTTAAGATTATGATTCTTAAGGTTGTGGTTGAATTTCACAATGTGGAAGTTTTTGAAGATACATTGGAGTATGAACAAGAAAACTTCAAAAGATTTAAAAGAGAAAGTGAAATCAGAGCTAAAGCCACAAAAGCAGAAAAGATAACAACCAGGGATTACTTAAGAAATGTTCATAGATCAGACAGGAAGTTATGGTATGATAGAGATAGATCTGTTCCTGATCATCAGCAGGATTATCCAACTAATGAGAAGAAGAAGAGTAAGAAGAAGGAGGTGGATAAGGTTGATTATAGGAAACCAGTTGTGTTCATATCAGCTGGATTGATAAAAGAGTCTTCTTTGATCAATGAATTTCTGATTGTTAAAACAGAGTCTACTACTTTTATTGCTGAAAATCCACCAAAATGGGTGAGTATGCAATCTGGCTTGAGAGGATGGGAACCTGGCACAAGGGGAGGAATTGGATATAGTCATGCACTGGTTATTTTCATTGCACAAACTGATCAATATGCTCTAGTTGACAAGATTGGGGATGAATTAACTGTAGATCATCTTTGGAAACTTGAAGCTGTTGCTATCATTGTTGATTGTCATGCTGATGCAAAGAAAATAGAGAAGCTGGTGTACTTCATGAAAGATGGAAGTGTGAAGAAGATTCCTATTCATGAATTGTTGTGTAAATCTGCAAAAGAACTGAAATATGTTCTGTATCTTCTCAGAAGTAAAAGAATAAATGTTAGTGAAAGAGAAGTTTATCAAAATTGGTGTGTCATGATTTACATGAAGATTAGACAGAGATTCATGGATGGAGGAACAAGGTATGATGGCAATTATATTCCCATGTACTTAAATTTAAGAGATATAGAGGTTGAAATGAAGAAAGGTACAGCTGTTAAAGAAGTGTATCTAGGCATGGAACAACTATCTCTAAATCCAGATGGGAAGGAAATTGCTTATGTGTTGCTAGGTGACTTAGATCTTCCGAGAAACTCAATTCAGAACATCAGGGCAGCTATTTATCAGATTAATGAGGAAGATGAAGAACTCAAAAATCTGAAGAAGAAACTGATTCAAATTCTTGAAAGCAAGGAAGAAGAATTGTTATCTGAATTCTTGAGACTGAATTTGTTTTATCAAAGAATTTCTGAAACTGTTCCTGATGATTTTTAGAAGGTATTTTGTTTTGAGTTTTTGACATCTTGAATCAAGGAATTTGTGCTTTGTTTTATAAAGAACAAATTGGGGAGATTGTTAGATATTGATTCAAGAGATGATCAGGATCTGGGCATTACTGATCAGATACTGATGCTGACGTCATCAGGAATACAACGTCAGTATTGGACTATCAGGATTAGAAGCTGGTCAGGATTCCATGAAGATTTTCATCAGACCAGAGATCAAGGAAGATTGATATGTCGGTTCCTAATTTGTAGGAAGGCAGCTATCATACAAGATATGCATTCAGAGATATATGTAATTGATTTAGAATATCTTGTAATTGATAGTGCAACTGTGTACACTATATAAACACAGTTTAGGTTTTACATTTTGTAATCGCTTGCACGAGTTATATTGTAACCTAGCAGCTCTTAAGAACATAAGAATTTCTTAAGAGAGTTTTGTAACAGTTTTATATCAGAGTTAATAAAGCTGTTATTGATTCATACTTGTGTTATTTGTTTTAAGTCGAAAATCTTATACAATTGTATTCAACCCCCTTCTACAATTGTTATTTACTGGGCAACAACAAGGACACATATATAGCAATGTGATTATGTGTTTACATATTATACACTTGATTTCAATTTTATGGACAGTAGCTTATTTTCACAAGTTAGTCAAATTAAGAAAAAATACTCATTTTCATATGTCTTATTTTAAGAACAAAAGAAAACTAAAATTTATTATTAATGTTTTACTAGAAAAGAATAAAAAACCAAAATACAAACTTCCAAATTGAAAATGCACATTTTAAGTTGTCTTTACAAATAAGCTAAGGGCAAAAACCATAAAATATAACAATCATATGTTACTCCAAGAGCGCGATATATTGAATTTGTTTGCTTAGTTGATAATATTTTTTTTATAGTAAATCAATTCATTAATAAAAGGACATATAATTTGTAAAAATGATATTGAACAATTACATAACAAACTAGATTAGATGAAAGTTTCTATTGTTATAACTATGTTCGTTTCATATATCTTGCAAAGTAGATATCATTTCTTATATCGCTGAAACATGCAACCTTTTTTTGATAGACAGTCTAATGATTTATTGGAGTCGTGAGGATTAAGTTTCTACACATTTTTAATATGTAATCGAAAAATTAACCACGGCCATACAAATATTTTCAATGAATTAATATAATAAATATTTTAAGGATTCGATATTGAATAAATATATCGAATTCTCAAAATATGGGTGAAAAATTTGTTAACATGATACGTAGAAATATTCTCTAACAAAGAGAGAAATAAAATGAAATCTCAATTTAAAAAAAAACAATAAAGAGGGATTTTGAACTTTTCAACGGAGGTTGTATTTGTTTTGATGATTGGTTCATAATATTAATATTAATTCAATTGGTATGAATTCACGGATAAGTAATTTTATACTTGTGTTAATTAACATTCGAATAAAATTATTTATTTTTCAAAATAAAAATTTAAATAATATATTTATAATAATTTATTAATACAATTTATCTGTTGGTGCGTAGCACGGGTAG
Source organism: Kitagawia praeruptora (assembly GCA_037693485.1). Classification (NCBI taxonomy): domain Eukaryota; kingdom Viridiplantae; phylum Streptophyta; class Magnoliopsida; order Apiales; family Apiaceae; genus Kitagawia; species Kitagawia praeruptora. The sequence continues at coordinate 114,839,317 of CM075348.1, read as the reverse complement.
AATGCTAGTAAAATTTTAAATATGTGAGTCGTATTAGAGGGTTTTGGTCAACCAACTACTTAGACTTTCAATGATTGAATATATGATTGGTCTAAAAACATTAATATTTAAATATATACGGAAAATTATTGAAATTATGTTAAAAAGATGAAAACTCTTAATTTATCATCTATGTTATATATAAAAAATGAATTTAATTAACAATCAAATTAAATCAAAGAAGTTATAATTTTTTTATCATAAATATTACAAAAGCACAATGATTATTTAAAATGATCAATTAGATTATAGCTGGACTATAAAGTATGGTACATTTGAATTTTTATATAATATATTGATCAATATAATATATAATGGTTGAGTTATAACCTATAATTCGATCAACTGTGACGTCCCAAATCTGGGGTCAGGATTAGGTGCCACAAAACAAATACGAGGAAACATAAATTTAAATAAATCTAAATTACACAAACGATCCCTCAACAAGGATCGATCTCAGTTTATGGTATGAAACAAGAAATCTAAAATATACAAACTATTACCACAACTATATCTAATCTAGACACAATCCACTATACCATTAAATCTATAGCTCATCCAAAACAAGACTGACCACGCTAGCTCCGAAATCTATCCTATAAAGAATGCCTCGTCACTCTCGTTCGACTTGTAGAACGTAGGCATGCCGTCGTTAACCCTAGTTGAAAAGTTAGGTGAATAAAACAAGAGCGAGTCAAAAATGTTCAACAAATGTATAGAGAAACAACAATTTCTTAATAAATCGTTGATATACAGAGTCAATGATACATTAATCTCAAAAGAGTAAACTCATTTCCATTCTAGAATAAAACCTTTGATTCTTTAAACCATAACTTTCATCAAAACAGTTCTATCATTAGAACATATGAATAGAGTTTCCAATTTTAAAAGGGACCACTTTTCCTCCTCCTCCACCTCAATATGGAAGAACTGAGGTTTTACCATTACAATTGTGTCCTGGTGTATAGTGCTCATCACACCAAAAACATAAGTTCTTTGCTATTTTCTCACTCATTTCTACAGGGGTAAGTTTTCTCCTGGTGACAGGGGGTTTGGTAGGAGCAATTGACTTGGTGGTGTTTGCATTAGTTGTAAGTGCAGTATAGGATTTAGGGTTGTTGACAAGAGAAGTAGAAGAAGGTTTAGTTGTTGCAAGAGTGGGTAGAAGGGGTGGTTTGATAGATAATTTAGACATCTTAGCCTTAGAGGATGCTTCCTGTAATTTTGCAAGGTAGAGGGCTTGTTGTATAGATTTTTTAGTAAACATTCTTACCGATAGCTGAATCTCATTCTCTAATCCCCCTAAATATCAACTCAACATGTATTCTTTATATAAGTTTAATCTGCTAGTAAGAGCATCAAAAGAATCGTGATAATCTTGAACATAACCTATTTATTTAAGTGTCGTTAATTTTGCCATGGTATCATCTTATAAATCTCCAAAATGAACATTGATGTCATCAGTGTACTGACTCCAACTCTCCAAGTAGGCATGATATTATTACATTTCTGCATATAAGTCTGATGCCATAAGAGAGCCTTACCTTTTAAATGAATAGCAGCTAATCTAACCTTTTGATGGTCAGGGAGGGCATCAATTTGAAAGAATTGATTACACTTATACAACCAAGAGCGAAGCTTAGTACCATTAAACTTAGGAAATTCTATTTTAGTCATTCTAGCCGAGAAAGTGGGGTAGTTGGTTTGATGGTCATTATGGGGTAATTCCTTATCCGTTCCAGTACTAGAATTAACATTCTCTGTACTCTTAGACTCAGAGGCTACCAGTTTAGCAACTTGACCAGATAGACCCAACAACAACTCATTAATTTCAGCAATAGATTTAGCATTTAATTTGTTCTATATTGTGATTGTTGTTATTACAGGTTTGTACTAAACGTTGGTTTTGAGCTTAAACGGGGTTTTAAGATTTACCTACATCGTGCTGAGATCTGAATGCTCTCCTCCTTCATCATCAGATGTACCAGATCTGGTGTTTCACCCTTGACCCATAGCTCCAAGGCTCATGTGGCTCTGATACCAGTGATACAGTTGCATAGATTAACTAGTCAGACCCTATAATAGAGATGAAACCAGTAGAAAACTCTTAGAGGATTTGTAACGCCCCGACTTCCCAATATTGAAAATATACTTTTCATAATAAAATAGACTTTGATACATGGGAATTTTAGAAAATTTCGGCATGAAGTATTCGCAAATCGGACTATCCACCTGTATTTTACCCCAAACCAAAATCCAATATAACAAATACAAATAAAACTTAATACACCAACGATTCCTCACCGAGGATCGATTCCAGGTTATGGTATGAAACAAGAATCTAATCAATACAAATTATTACAACTTCTATCTCTGCTCTAATACAAATTATTATACCATCTAGTTCATAGCTCAATCTCAATCTATGCTCACCCGCTCTAGCTCCGAAATCTATCCTGTATAGAATGCCTCATCGCTCTTATTCGCAGGGATAAATATAGTAGATCATCCTTATACCTAACTGCAAAGGGTTAGGTAAAACAAAGCAAGAGTGAGCCAAAGAACGCTCAGTAAGTTAATAATATAGTGAAACAATGATAAAACGATAATTTATTGATGAACAATATCAATGAATACTTTATCTCCAAAGATCAATCAATTTCCATCATAGAATAAAAATTTTCCATTTACTACAAACCATCACTACCTCAGATAAAACCTTGAGAAAAAGAATATCAAGAAATCCTCCAATCATTCTTACTCCACTTTCAACGTACAATGTTACTCGTGAAGGGAATAACTGGGAAACTTCTATCCATCCTTAATCTCATTGTTTTACTGAGTTTCCAAATTTTAATCAAGATAGAAATAACTAACTCTGATATCCACAATTTTGAAACTAATGACCATTTTCCTTGAAACATATATATCTTATAAAAAAACGTTCCTTTCTTTCATCACTTTTCACTAAAACATTCTTTTCTTTAAAACCCTTTCATCTTTGAAATATTCTTTTCACAAACCTTTCAAAAACATTTTAAGCTGATTGGAGTTTTTTCACGACTACGGACAATACGGGTGATCAGCCACGTAAAGTCCCCATACCGGACACGAAGTCCCTCTGGACTATAACACCCCCAGATCCGGGGTCAGGGATCTGGTCGTTACGGTCTCAATTTCAATCCACAAAACCAACGTAAATTAAATTACAATCTTGTGACCCGAAACAACAACATAACACACCCGTTATAGTCCCAGAGATGAAATCAGAGTAATTACCAAATATTATTAATCGCAAGATTGAGTTCTTACAACCCAAAAGGTTTACAATTAACCAATACATACTCTTTGCCATCCATTTGCATATACCATATAAGAAATACATTTGATAGTCAAATGCTAACGACTAGCCTACCAGTAGCTGCCTCTTCAGCAATGGTAGCTATGACCCCAGCGGGTTAACCCTTTGATGGCAGTCACCTGCTTACGCTGAGTGCGCCTTGCGCGGCTATCTGATCTAGTTGTTGTTGTGATATAGATAAATAAAGCAAGGGTGAGCAATAGCCCACCAAAAAGAATATAATTGAACAGTAATAATATATAACAATTCAAAATATCTTTGATACCATATGCCATGCATTAAGAACGTAGTACCAATATAAGGTATCAGATGAAGTTACAAAGTAACTCAAAATATAATTATTCCGTGGAAATATCTGCTATGTCAAAGATAAGCCAGATATTATCAATTTTCATAATAGATGAACTTGCAGGAAGAATATTGCAATTCCAGTTCAAACACTTTTCAAGCCTGCCAACAATGATAATGTTGCAGAAAATTTCCCCATTTGGAAGATGAACTAATACTGGAGTTTTCACCGCGCCCGCTGTTCCAATCCTTACGATGATCAGTCGCAGACTGTATAGCTCAAATTAGTTTTACTACCGGTAGAAGGAAGAACTGACGGATTTACTTGTCTACCGCCCTGCTAGATCTCCCCGGCCAACGGTTGGGCCAATGAGATGGACCGGCGCTACTCGACCTCTTACACGACTCCTAGTTCGAATAACATACATGACTCTGAAACGTAAAGTTCCTCCCCCTTTCCCCAAGTATAATACTTGTTGATAGGACTCCACAAAGTAGTCGTATCTAGTTGGAATGGAAAATTCACCAATATTTCCCAAGCTGATGCTTGTTAATGGATATAAACTTGTTCCATCAATCTTACCCCTCGAGCATTGAGGAGGTAACCAAATAGATTCATATCGATGTTTGAAAGAATCAAGATGTGAGTGACACGATAGTTTAGCAAGTATATGACCGGGCAGTCCAATAAATAACATCTCTAAAGTGAGGTCCCCTTATATATTTTTGGAAGTTGAGCGAGTATTTAAATCTTCTTATAAGATAGATTTAAATGAAAATAAAGTTTTGGGAACCTCCCCTTGATAAAAATAGTCATAAAATACTCCGAAATATTTTACACCATATCTGAAGGTGAAAGATAATCTTTGAATAATATAAATCATTATAAAAAGAATTTAAATAAATATTCCAAGAATATTTCTTAAATCAATAATAATTAAGGAATATTATTAAATCATAATATTGCTCGTAAAAAATCCTCGAATGAGTATATAGAATTATTTACGAAATAAATCTCTTCTTGAATGAATATTCAAATGGTATTCATTAAATGATTAAACTCAATTAAATATTTAATATAATATTCACTAATTAAATTAAACCTTAAATGAATATTTGAAAATAATATTCATTTAATAAATAATACTCTAAATGAATATCAAAATAATATTCTTTTAATAACCAAAACTTTAAAGGAATATTCAAAATAATATTCCTTAAGTAAATAGAACATCCAATGAATATTTTACAATAATATTCATCAAGTACATAAAATCTTAAATGAATATTCAAAATAATATTCATTTAATAAATAAAATTTCCAAGAATATTAAAGTAATTATTCATTGAATAATCAAACTCTAAATGAATATTCTAAACTAATATTCATTTAAGTAATTAAAGCTCAAATGAATATTAAAATTATATTCAGTAAATAAATAAACGCGAATGAATATTCAAAATAATATTCATATAGTACTTCTCGATTGAGATAATATTCAAATAACATTCCTCGAATAATTTCCAAGTAATTAATACTTTATGGAAATATAAATAATGTTCATAAATAACATTCCTCAAATAAACTGTCAATGGAACCCCTCCGGGTTTCCACGACTATCTCTATATTACAAAATACCGACTCCCGATCTATATTTAATGAAGGAATATCATACGCCCTTCACTAAGGGTCTTGACAAAACAATCCGGCTTATAACAGATAATTCATATCTAGTCTATAGGCCAATATCAATTTAGGGGAACAAGTAATTCAATATTAACTTGAAAGTAGGCATGCATGCTATGTGACATATGTATAACAACAATCATATATATTATTACAACAACAGTTCCAAGGTATTGGAAACTTGTCTGGTAATCCTGTAGGGGTAGTGTGCCTCGGGTCAATCCGGTGATCTATGAATAGTCACAATATCCGATGTTATTCACTTATACTTTTAAAATGGCTGAGTATAGACTTAACTTAAGTCGAAACACGTGTTAACTCGAATAACTTGTAGAAGGGGGTTGAATACAAGTTATATAATCGTGTCTGATTTTTGCTTGATTGTATAAACAAGAACAAACGAATAAATCAAACTCTATTTGTATTAAATAAATCAAATACAAACTCTACCAAAGGTGTACAAATACCTTTAGCAACTGCTGACAAAATAAATCTCTCTTTCTGTTTGTTTCGAACTTTCGAATACAAACCTTATACAGAGCTACACACACAAACTCAATTGCTAAACTCACAATTGCTTCACACGACCACACTTTTTACAATGAAATAGAGAGAGTATTTATAATGCTTCCTATCAACTAATAACAGAAAGATAATCTATTCATGACAATGTTCTACCGTCCAGTTGATAGTTTCCATCAATAGAAAATTCTTTCCTTCATGTTATCTTCTTGCTTGTTCTTCAAACAAAGATCCTGTTTTATAGCACTTGCCAGTTTCTGTAGCATCCTTAATGACATCATCAGTAACACAACTAATATCAGGATTGCACACTGCATCAGTATCTGACCATCCCATCAGTACTTGACTTGTTCTATCAGGATTCGATCTCAGTTCCTGACATGTAGTCCTCGATGCACTATTCCTGACTTAAATTCTACATATCATTGTCTAATACATATATCCTATACAAAGTGCTAAATCCTTTATAAATTAGGATATACAAGAAGTATAAGTGAAATTCTATTCTTCACATCACAACTCATGAATTATTCCTAACAATCTCCCCCTATTTATGCTTTAAGATCTGAAGCATAAATCTGAGTTGTTGATGTCAAAACATATAACAATACAATCAGAATAGAATTTATGAATTTAAAAATCATAAAGTTAAGTACCTCCTTCTTCAGATGTAGACAAAGTATCTAGTACTTAGAAGAAAGAATTCAACTATTTGATGCTTCTTTACCTTTACCTCTTCCACGATAAGATTCACCTTTGTCATCCTTAGTTCTTCCTTTATCTTTCTCAGTCTGTTTATCTCCCCCAGTATGTTGCCTTTGAATTTTTTTATCTCCCCCTTTTTGACATCAGCAACATTAATTCCAAGAGACTCAGTTATAGAACAAATAAGATTCATCAGAACTCCTCGATTTTCTATAATAATGACTTGGTTATCTTCAATTGTTTGAAGTCTTGATTGAATTTCAACTTGAGATTTCTGAATGTCTTGTAAAACTTCAGAATTGACTTCAATGTTGGAAGTGTTTTGAATATCTTCAGATTCAAGCCTTGTAGAAGAAGTTGCCTGTGTAGAATGATATTCAAGTAATAATACTCAATTAGAGTTACAGACATCTTCATCTTTCTGATCTGAGCTGCGATATGATCATTCTGTCCTTCACCAGTATTCTGTGTACTAACATCTACAAATCCTGACTCCTCCTTGGATTGATCAGATACTGTTGATGTCTCAATTCTGGCTGATATTGAAAGTACATACAAAGGAATACTAGGATTATTAGGAATTTCTTCTGGTACAAGTGGTGTAGAAGTTTTTCTTAGCCTTTCACCTCTTCTGTTGATAATTCCTGCAAGCCTTTCTTTTTTGCTTCTAAGCTTTAACTTCTGGCTTTGCATTGTGCTTTGCTAAGTCATTCTTCTCATACATCTTGATAAACAAAAAAGTACCAGCATCCATACCAAGATTGTCAGACCAAGATTCAGGAAAAACCTGATCCCATAAATCAAATGATGGTGGTTTCCTAATTTTCTCTCCCTCACTATGGAGTTGATCATCCATACCCTCATTCTCACTTTGACTATCTAAAGTCAACACTCTTTCTACCTCTCCTTTTGCCTGGTCAGGAGCCAGCCTCTCAGATTGTGGATCAATATCCATCTTTTCAAGTGTATCACTCAATTTTGGATAAGTGCTCTCATGACCTACAGAAAAATAGAGTTTAGAAGAAGTTTTTATACCTGAACTCACATGGAGAGAGGGTTCCTCATTTGTCAATAGGCTTGAGGTTTTCTCCAAGGAGTGAGCTGCTATAGTCTCTGAACCCTTACAAACATCTACTTTCTTTCTAGAGACTACAGGCTCCAGTATACCACTTTCAGGTTCTCTACTAGACTCTGATGTCTTCAGTAATACTTTATTAGACACCATAGTTAGTATGTCACCGTCTTTAAGTGTTGTTTGCTGAGACTCACCCTCAAGGTGGATAGACTCTGACTGAACAATGTTTGTTTGATCTTCAAGAAAATCAGTCAAAGTTATTCCTCCCATATCATAGGGTTTCTCACTTGCAATTTCAGTCGTCACAGAAGACCTTTCAACATCAGCTATCACAGCTCCTGAGTCATCCAACCTCTGACTAGATGGTTCTTGTGTTGCAGTGACTGTGATCTGATCTGTCCTACTATCCACCACTAGTGCAATAGTATCTTCTGTTGACTGTTTTCCTCTATCTACTTCCTCCTGTTGTTCACCTTGAGCTGAAGCATCTTCAATAATGACATCCTTGTCAAATAAATATGCATGAAGTGATTGAAGTGCAACATGCTTTGAGAGTCCAAATTTCTTGACTAATTGTCTTCTGACAGTTACATAGAAATACATCTTCATTAAATCAAGTCTTTGATGTAGAAGTCCATACTCTTCTGGAAATAAAAGTTTTGGTACTCTTTCAACTAGAAAATCTAGAACAGACTTGGACAGCTTCACTTTGATAGAAATAACTCCCATAGCCAGTCTGTATGATAATGTAGTTTCCCATAAAGAATAGATTCATTTGCTGACTTGATTGTAGCTTCATTTGTAGAGACCTGCATGATATTAGTTGGACTAGACTCTGTGTGTGTAGGTGACAAATGAATCTTTCTCCTTGTTCTCCTAGTATAGTGAGCAAAAGATTTATCCTGAGAAGACTCAAGAGGTGTAGACACAGAAGTGATCTTGGGATGAGATCCTTTTTCAATAGACACAGTCTTTTGAGAGACAGTATCCAGTAACTGTTTTCCCTTTTTAAGTACTACAGCCTTTTGAGAGACTGCAGCCTGGCTGTGACTAGGTGCTTCATCTCTTTGTCCTAGCTTAGAAAGTTGAATTGCAGCCTTCAATTCTTCTCTCTCAGCAAGAGATATATTATCATCAGCTTCACTAGAACTACTACTACTTGACACAACAAATCTTCTCTTCCTTACAACTGATGTCTTTTGAGAAACACCAGAGGTTGGTTTCTTTGAAACAATAGGCTGTGGATCAAAACTTGGTTCTTGAATTGTTTTAGAGACTATAATGTTTTTGGTTACTTGGTTAGACACAGGTGGGTTCTCCTCCAAATGAGATTCCTGAGCCATTTCACCACAAAAGAAAGAAGAACTGTAGAGAGTAGGAAGATGAGTTTTAAGAATTAACTGAACATGATGTGGATAATGAATTGCAGGTATTTCATCTTGATTCTTTTAATTGTCCTTCTTTGTAATGTCAGAGAAAATTCTCTTTTGCTATACATAAGAAGAAACACAATGTTCTCTAGTAAATCTAGCTTCAACATCAGGAATAAAATGGTTAATAAACATTTGCATAAATCTATGATAATAAACCATTTTCCTGTTTTGATCTCTTGACCCAAGTTTAATACTCATCTGACTTAAGATAATGTGACCAATGTTAATTACTCTGTCATAAAGCAAACTGTAAGCAATATGTGAAGTAACAGAAGTAATTTGCTGAAAAGAACTACATTTGCCAGTAAAACATTTAGCAATTTGATCAAAGAAGAAAGACCATTCCTTCCTAAGAAAAGACCTATTTAAATGGCTCATGTTGTCTAGAGGTCCACTATAACCTAATGCAGACAACATAGTTCTTATATCATCATCAGATGGTTCACTTGCATAATTATCAGTAACAGGTAAGCGAAGTACTGAATTAACAACAGATTCAGTAATGTCATAAGTATCTTGTCCTAAGTGTAGAACAATCTTACCTGATTGACTCTGAGTAGAATCAATTACCTCAGCATTCTCCCAAGCTTGTGAAATAGCAGCTTGATTTATTTCTGGAGATGCTGACAATGCATAATGCAAAGGTCCAATAGCCATAAAATCCATCACAGGATGAAAATCAGCTGATACTCCTTTCTTGCTGGTGATTGCTGCAACATGATTATTCATCATAAAATCAAAGTCACCAAACTTGAAAGCTACTGATTTAGGTAGACTTCTTTGAGCTGCCATTTTTTATCTGAAAAGAACTTGAGAAATCTTGAAATTGATTAGAGATTTTGAGCACTTAATGAATGTTTTTGCCTTAGGAAATACGAATTAGAAGTTAGCAATAAACAATCAGAGTCTCAAAATAAAGATATATTCAAAAATCCTTCAGACCCACTAACCCACCTTGACACGTAGGTTGACAGGTGTCAGTCCCTGAAAAATGCAGTTTACCCACGATTTTTGGAAAATAAAATCCAAAATTGATTTCAATTAAATAAATCAGGGTAAAATCAAAATAAAATCAATACTGATCAGCTTCATTTTCTGATGTGATCTTTTTCACCAAGATAATCACAACTCTGAATGTGATTAAAAATAATAAAAATAATCATCAATCCTGATGAAATCACTTTCGTTTTCCTGATCACTATCATCCTGATTCCAAAGATTAAATGGAGTTCCATGTGACAATTTCAGAATTTAACCTGAAAAGAACATCAATAATCTAAACAAAAAATCTTGTTAGATTGTCAAAAATATCTTGGAAATATGAAAGAACCAGTCATACGCATAGATGCATACGCCGATACATTGAATATTTAAAATGACTGTTTAGCTTCTCACTCTTTCCTTTATAAACCCTTGATGTCTTTTGCCTTTCTTAACTCCAAAAACACACAAAACCTCTCTATAAACACAGAGCTTCCACAAAACACAATGACCTTCAACCCAATCTTTCGATTTCTCACAGATGATGAACACCAAAGATTCAATATTCGTCTCTTTGAAGAGATGACTTTTCTCATCGTTTTAGACATGGTTGGAGTAGATCCATATAATGTCCAGAACCTTCTTTAAGAACATCCATCTGTTGGATAAAATCACCCTCTAACCTCCTCAAAACTTGAGGATGAAGAATTTGGCCGAGAGTCTGAGGTTGATCTTGATGGGGATGCTATACATTCAAGTCAGCTGCTCTCATTCAAGTCGTCCAGACAAGGAATCCAAGAGTAATCATCAAAGTGACTCTTGAGATGCTCCTTGTCCTGAAGTAGATCTTTGAAGACAAAGAACATCAACAACTTTAGACAAGAATAGGGTTATCAGTAGAAATTAGACAAAAAGATATTTGTATTTCATTTCCATGTATGTAATGCTTTCAATTAATGAAAATACAATTTCTTATTATCTACTTGTCTGTGATTGTTTATTGACTGATCTGAAAAACATTATAAACTATCAGTATGAATGAATTAAAGTTTGCTTGCATAGACTTAACAAAACTCAGAAATAGATCACTACAAAAAAATGAACTTCAGGATTTGAAACAATAGTACACACAAATTTCACAATCCTGATACTGACGATAAAATCCTGATGACGTCATCATACTGATAGCAATCCTGATCCTGATGTTTATTAACAAGTCTATCATACTGAAATTTATTAAAGTACAATGTTACAGCTTAAGCATTTAACAATCAAATATAGATCCTGACAAGAATATCAAGTCTATAAGCTGAAAACAACATACCTTGCTACTTTTGCAGATGTTAAAGATCTAGAAATTTAACATTCCTAACTCACTTACTAATCTACTAAATGTAGTCTCATCAAGTGGTTTAGTTAGAATATCTGCAAGCTATTTGTCAAAAGGAACAAAATGAAGTTCCACAGTACAATTCTCAATATGTTCTTTAATAAAATGATACCTGACATCAATGTGCTTAGTCCTTGAATGTTGAACTGGATTTTCTGCAATTTTGATAGCACTAGTATTATCACAAAACATAGGAATATTACTAAGTGTCATACCATAATCCATCAACTAATTTCTTATCCAAAGGAGCTGTGCACAACAACTGCTTGCTGTTATGTACTCAGCTTTTACAGTTGAGGTTGAGACAGATTGTTACTTCTTGCTTGCCCAAGAAATCAATCTGTTCCCCAAGAATTGACATGTACCTGTAGTACTTTTCCTGTCTATTTTACACCCTGTATAATCAGAGTCTGAATAGCCAATTAGGGAGAAGTCAAATTCTCTAGGATACCACAAACCAAGATTTGGAGTTCCTTTGAGATATCTAAAAATTCTCTTCACAGCAATTAAATGAGATTTCTTAGGATCACTTTGGAATCTAGCACATAAACAGGTAGAAAACATTATATCAGGTCTACTTGCAGTTAAATAAAACAATGAGCCTATCATGCCTCTATAACTAGTATTATCCACACTCTTTCCCTTAGAATCAGAGTCTAGTTTAGTGGCTGTTGCCATGGGTGTTTTTGCAACTACACAGTCTTGAAAGTCAAACCTTCTTAAAAGATCTTTGATATACTTTAACTGATTAATGAAAATACCAGTCTCAGTCTGTTTGACCTGCAAGCCTAAGAAATAATTTAATTCACCCATCATGCTCATCTGAAACTTAGACTACATAAGCTTGCTAAACTTAGCACATAACTTTTCATTAGTAGAGCCAAATATGATATCATCAACATACACTTGAACTAAAAGCAATTCACCTTTTATCTTTCTAAAGAATAGAGTTTTGTCAATTGTACCTTTTGTGAAGCCATTTTCAAAAAGAAATTTAAACAAAGTCTCAAACCATGCTCTTGGTGCCTGCTTTAGTCCATAGAGTGCCTTGTCAAGTTTGTAGACATGATTTGGAAACTTTGGATCAACAAATCAAGGTGGTTGCTCCACATACACTTCCTCATCAAGATTGCCATTTAGAAAAGCACTCTTTACATCCATCTGGTATACCTTGAATTTTGAATGAGCTGCAAATGCAAGAAACATCCTGATTGCTTCCAATCTTGCTACAGGTGCAAAGGTCTCATCATAATCAATGCCTTATTCCTGAGAGTAACCCTTGGCCACCAGTCTTGCTTTATTTCTTACAATCATACCGGATTCATCTAGCTTGTTTCTGAAAACCCATTTTGCACCAACAATTAATCTGTCTTTGGGTCTTGGTACCAGTTTCCAGACTTTGTACTCATTTAACTCCTCCTGCATTGCAATTACCCAATCAGGATCCTGTAAGGCTTTTTCAACCTTCTTAGGTTCATTCTTTGAGAGAAAGCAACTATACAAGCATTCATTTTGAATTGATCTTCTAGTTCGAACACCACTATTTGGATCACCAATAATCAAATCTTCAGTATGATCCTTTGTCCATTTTCTAACAGGTGGTAGATTGCCTCTGCTAGATTCTCCCCCTAAGGTAGTGCTATCTCTTGTAGAAGAAATCTCTCTGCCTTCAAAAACTCCCCCTTGATCAGTAGAATCAGTAAATTCCACTCTGCTGCTAGTTACTGATCTTTCCTCAGTAGACTCTGAAAGATCAGTTCCTGATGGAGTAGACTCCGAATAGATAGTCTGCTCTTGATGATCACTGTGTTCTCCTTGATTCATTTGATCCCCCTCAACAGTAGCATTCCTTTGAGAAGCAATAGAAATTCCTTCTGGAGAACCTTCATCATCACTGGAGAGTATCTCAGAATTCTTCAGATTTTCAAATTCCAATTTGTCATGGCTCTCATCAGTTTGCAGAATTCCAAATTTCTTGTCATCAAATGCAACATGAATTGATTCCATAACAATGTGAGTTCTGAGATTATAAACTTTGAAGGCATTAGATGCTGAATATCCTAGAAAGATTGCTTCATCCGATTTGACTTCAAATTTTCCAAGTTGTTCTGGATGAACTTTTAGGACATAGCATTTGCATCCAAAGATGTGAAAGTATTTCACACTTGGTTTCTTTCCTTTGATCATCTCATAGGGAGTTTTTCCATGACTATTTACCAAGGTACAGTTTTGAGTGAAACATGCAGTGTTAATAGCTTCTGCCCAAAAATAGGTTGGAAGTTTTGCATCTGCAAGCATGGTTCTTGCTGCCTCTATGAGAGTCCTGTTCTTTCTTTCTACTACTCCATTTTGCTGAGGCGTACCAGGTGTAGAAAACTGTTGAGTGATTCCATTGTCTATACAAAAATCCTCCATTGTAGAATTCTTGAATTCTGTACCATTGTCACTCCTAAGTACTTTGACTATGTACTTAGAGTTATTTTGAATAATCTTGACAAGTTCAATGATTTGCTGAGGAGCTTCATCCTTCTTGTGTAGAAAGAACACCCATGTGAACCTTGTGAAATCGTCCACTATCACTAGAGCATATCTTTTCTTGCTGATAGACATAATGTTTACTGGACCAAACAGATCAAGATGTAGCATGTGAAATGGTTCAGTAATTGAATTTTCAGTCTTGCTCTTGAAAGTGATTCTTCTTTGTTTTCCAAGCTGACAAGCCTCACAAAGTCCATCTTGCACAAAATTTGCCTGAGGTAGGTCTCTCACTAAATTGTGCTTAACAAGTTGATTAAGCTTCTTGAAGTTGAGATGTGAGAGCTTCTTGTTCCAATTCCAGCTTTCATCACTTGTTGCTTTGCTGTAGAGACATCTAACAATTCCTTTAGATGTATCACTTAAGCTGGCTTCATATATGTTACCATGTCTTTGACCAGTTAGAACAATGTCTCCATTCTGCATATTCAAGATTTTGCATCCTTCTCTGTTAAAGATTGATTGGTAACCTTTATCACCTAGTTGACTTATGCTTAAAAGTGTATGTTTTAAGCCTTCAACCAGTGCTACATTTTCTATGATGACATTCCCCAAAACAATTGAGCCATATCCCAGAGTTTCTCCTTTGTTGCCATCTCCAAAAGATATTACTAGGCCAGCTTTCCTCTCAAACTTTGTAAGCAGGGATTTCTTTCCAGTCATATGTCCAGAGCATCCACTGTCCAAGATAATTGAATGTTTCTTTCCTGTGCCCTTAACAGAAGATGGAGAAGTTTTCTTTGGAGATCCAGGTTTGTCTGAAACATTTGCCATCAATGCAATGTTTTCATAATCCAATTCATCTTCAGAATCACTGGAATCAGCCCAATCCTTCTGTGTGACCATAAGTGCATTACCCTTTCCTGAATTCCAAGGCTTCTTACACTCACTTGCAAAGTGTCCAAGCTCGTTGCAGTTAAAGCACTTGATCTTGGCCTTATCAAGCTTGACAATTGTACTTTTGCCTTTGTCACTCTTCTTCTCCTCCTTCTTTTGAAAAGGTCCTTCGCTAAATCTTCTCCTGTTGAATCTTCCTCTCTTGAAAGCTTTAGAAAACATAGCAAAGAGTTCCTGCATCTCTGATTCAGAATCACTGTTGTCAGATTCTATATTAGTAGTCTCTGACTCAGAACTTTCTTTGCTTTTCTTCTTCCTTGAGTTCTTTACAGCAGGATCTTCATTCTGTTCCTCTGGAAGCTTCTTTGATTCAGATTGAGTAGTAAGGGCAACAATCTTCATCTTTCCTTCACTCCTGCTCTTCTCCTGCTACTTGTCAAGTTCATAAGCCCTCAGTTTTCCATACACATCCTCTAATGATATCTCATCCAGATCATTAGCTTCCTCAATTGCAGATATCTTCTCATTGTAAAAATCAGGCAAAGGTTTCATGAACTTTGTATTCATATCCTCCAAGTCATAATATTTACCATGCATGGCCATCTCATTGATGAGTTTTGTAAACCTATCAAAGGTGTTAGTAAGTGACTCACCAGACTTGGATTCAAAGTACTCATACTATTGTATAAGTAATGTCCTCATGTTCTTCCTGACAGGCTTAGTTCCTTCACAGTGAACCTTAAGATTGTCCCATATATCCTTAGCAGTTTTACAAAAGAGAACATAGTTAGTGAGAACAGAATCAAGACTGTTGAATAATATGTTTCTCACTTTAGCATCTTTAAGAACATTCTCCTTGTCCTTATCTGACCACTCAGATTTAGGCTTCTCTGCTATATGTTCTAGAACAACTTGACCATCAACAGTTGCTTGTCCAACAACCTTCGTTGGGATAAAAGGTCCATCTCTGATTCTGTCAAGATAATCAGGATCTGTTGCTTCCCGATGATGCAACATCTTTACTTCCCATAGAGTATATTCGTTTCTCTTGAGCATAGGAATCTTAGTTCCCATTCTTGTAACCAGACATGTTTGCAGATCTTTATGATTATTCGAAATCAACCTGCTCTGATACCAATTGTTAACTCGAATAACTTGTAGAAGGGGGGGTTGAATACAAGTTATATAATCGTGTCTGATTTTTGCTTGATTAGATAAACAAGAATAAACTAATAAATCAAACTCTGTTTGTATTAAATAAATCAAATACAAACTCTACCAAAGGTGTACAAATACCTTTAGCAGCTGCTGACAAAATAAATCTCTCTTTCTCTCTGTTTGTTTCGAACTCTCGAATACAAACCTTATACAGAGCTACGCATACAAAACTCACGATTCGAACTCTTTTTACAATGATATAGAGAGAGTATTTATAATGCTACCTATCAACTAATAACAGAAAGATAATCTATACATGGCAATGTTCTGCCGTCCAGTTGATAGTTTCCATCAATATAAAATTCTTCCCTTCATGAAATCTTCTTGCTTGTTCCTCAAACAAAGATCCTGTTTTATAGCAATTGCCAGTTTCTATAGCATCCATAATGATATCATCAGTAACACGACTGATATCAGGATTCCATCCTGCATCAGGATCTGAGTACTTGATCAGTATTTGACCTGACGTATCAGGATTCAATCTCAGTTCCTGACATGTAGTACTCGATGAACTGTTCCTGACTTAAATTCTACAGACTATTGTCTAACACATATTTCCTATACAAAGTGCTAAATCCTTTATAAGATCAGGATACATAAGAAGTATAAGTAAAATTCTATTATTAACATCACAACTCATGAATTATTCCTAACAATCTCCCCCTATTTATGCTTTAAAACCTGAAGCATAAATCTGAGTTGTTGATGTCAAAACATAAAACAATACAATCAGAATAGAATTTATGAATTCAAAAATCATGAAGTTAAGTACCTCCTTCTTCAGATATAGACATAGTATCCAGTACTTAGAAGAAAGAATTCAACTATTTAATGGTTCTTTTCCTTTACCACTTCCATGATAAGATTCACCTTTGTCATCCTTAGTTCTTCTTTTATCTCTCCCAGTCTGTTTATCTCTTCCCCCAGTCTGTTGCCTTTGAACTATTTTTATCTCCCCCTTTTTGACATCAGCAACATTAATTCCAAGAGATTCAGTAACAGAATAAATGAGATTCATCAGAACTGCTTGATTTTCCATAATAGTGACTTGGCTATCTTCAAGTGTTTGAAGTCTTGATTGAATTTCAACTTGAGATTTCTGAATGTCTTGTAAAACTTCAGAATTGACTTCAATGTTAGAAGTGTTTGGAATATCTTCAGATTCAAGTCTTGTAGAAGAAGTTGCCTGTGTAGAATGATATTCAAGTAATAAAACTCGATTAGAGTTACAAACATTTTCATCTTTCTGATCTGAAGCTGCAATATGATCATCTTGTCCTTCACCAGTATTCTGTGTACTAACATCTACAAATCCTGACTCATCCTTAGATTGATCAGATACTGTTGATGTCTCAATTCCGGCTGATATTGGTAGTACAAATAAAGGAATACTATGATCATTAGGAATATCTTCTGGTACTGGTGGTATAGAAGTTTGTCTCTTAGCCTTTCACCTCTTCTGTTTATAATTCCTGCAAGCCTTTCTTTTTGCTTCTGAGATTTAACTTCTGGCTTTGAATTGTGCTTTGCTAAGTCATTCTTCTCATACATCTTGATAAAAGAATAAGTACCAGCATCCATACCAAGATTTTCAGACCAAGATTCAGGAAAAACCTGATTCCAGAAATCAAACGATGGTGGTTTCCTAATTTTCTCTCCCTCACTATGGAGTTGATCATCCATACCCTCATTCTCACTTTGACTATCTAAAGTCAACACTCTTTCTACCTCTCCTTTTGCCTGGTCAGGAGCCAACCTCTCTGATTGTGGATCAATATCCATCTTTTCAAGTGTATCACTCAAATTTAGATAAGTACTCTCATGACCTACAGAAAAATAAAGTTTAGAAGAAGTTTTTATACCTGAACTCACATGGAGAGAGGGTTCCTCATTTGGCATGGGGCTTGAGGTTTTCTACAAGGAGTGAGCTGCTATAGTCTCTGAACCCTTACAATCATCTTCTTTCCTTCCAGAGACTACAGGCTCCAGTATACCACTTTTAGGTTCTCTCCTAGACTCTGATGTCTTCTGTAATACTTCATTAGACACCATAGTTAGTATGTCACCGTCTTTAAGTGTTGTTTGCTGAGACTCACCCTCAAGGTAGATAGACTCTGACTGAACAATATTTGTTTGATCTTCAGGAAAATCAGTCAAAGTTATTCCTCCCATATCATAGGGTTTCTCACTTGCAATTTCAGTCATCATAGAAGACCTTTCAACATCAGTTATCACAGCTCCTGAGTCATCCAACCTCTTACTAGATGGTTCTTGTGTTGCAGTGATTGTGATCTGATATTTTCTACTATCCACCACTAGTGCAATAGTATCTTCTGTTGACTGCATTCCTCTATCTACTTCCTCCAGTTGTTCACCTTGAGCTGAAGCATCTTCAATAATGACATCCTTGTCAAATAAATATGCATGAAGTGATTGAAGTGCAACATGCTTCGAGACTCAAAATTTCTTGACTAATTGTCTTCTGACAGATACATAGAAATACATCTTCATTAAGTCAAGTCTTTGATGTAGAAGTCCATATTCTTCTGGAAATAAAAGTTTTGGTACTCTTTCAACAAGAAAATCTAGAACAGGCCTGGATAGCTTCACTTTGATAGAAATAACTCCCATAGCCAGTCTGTATGATAATGTAGTTTCCCATAAAGAATCAATATCCAGATCTCTATAGTCATTTGCTGACTTGATTGTAGCTTCATTTGAAGAGACCTGCATGATATTAGTTGGACTAGACTCTGTGTGTGTAGGTGACAAATGAATCTTTCTCCTTGTTCTCCTAGTAAAGTGAGCAAAAGATTTTTCCTAAGAAGACACAAGAGGTGTAGACACAGAATTGATCTTGGGATGAGATCATTTTTCAATAGACACAGTCTTTTGAGAGACAGTATCCAGTAACTATTTTCCCTTTTTAAGTACTACAGCCTTTTGAGAGACTGCAGCCTGGCTGTGACTAAGTGCTTCATCTCTTTGTCCTAGCTTAGAAAGTCGAATTGCAGCCTTCAATTCTTCTCTCTCAGCAAGAGATATATTATCATCATCTTCACTAGAACTACTACTACTGCTTGATACAACAAATCTTCTCTTCCTTACAACTGATGTCTTTTGAGAAACACCAGAGGTTGGTTTCTTTGAATCAATAGGTTGTGGATTAAAATTTGGTTCTTGACTTGTTTCAGAGACTATAATGTTTTGGGCTACTTGGGTAGACACAGGTGGGTTCTCCTCCAAATGAGATTCCTGAGCCATTTCACCACAAAAGAAAGAAGAATTGTAGAGAGTAGAAAGATGAGTTTTAAGAATTACCTGAACATGATGTGGATAATGAATTGCAGGTATTTTATCTAGATTCTTTTCATTGTCCTTCTTTGTAATGTCAGAGAAAAATTCTCTTTTGCTGTACATAAGAAGAAACACAATGTTCTCTGCCAAATCTAGCTTCAACATCAGGAATAAAATGGTTAATAAACATTTGCATAAATCTATGATAATAAACCATTTTCCTGTTTTGATCTCTTAACCCAAGTTTAATACTCATCTGATTTAAGATAATGTGACCAATGATAATTACTCTGTCATAAAGCAAACTGTAAGCAATATGTGAAGTAACAGAAGTAATTTGCTGAAAAGAACTACATTTGCCAGTAAAACATTTAGCAATTTGATCAAAGAATAAAGACCATTCCTTCCTAAGAAAAGATCTATTTAACTGGCTCATGTTGTCTAGAGGTCCACTATAACCTAATGCAGACAACATAGTTCTTACATCATCATCAGATGGTTCACTTGCATAATTATCAGTAACAGGTAAGAGAAGTACTGAATTAACAACAGATTCAGTAATGTCATAAGTATCTTGTCCTAAGTGTAGAACAATCTTACCTGATTGACTCTGAGTAGAATCAATTACCTCAGCATTCTCCCAAGCTTGTGAAACAGCAGCTTGATTTATTTCTGGAGATGTTATCAATGTATAATGCAAAGGTCCAATAGCCATAAAATCCATCACAGGATGAAAATCAGCTGATATATCTTTCTTGGTTGTGATTGCTGCAACATGATTGTTAGTCATAAAATCAAAGTCACCAAACTTGAAAGCTACTGATTTAGGTAGACTTCTTTGAGCTGCCATTTTTGATCTAAAATGAACTTGAGAAATCTTGAAATTGATTAGTGATTTTGAGAACTTGAATGAATGTTTTTGCTTTAGGAAATACGAATTAGAAGTTAGCAATAAACAAACAGAGTCTCAAAATAAAGATATATTCAAAAATCCTTCAGACCCACTAACCCACGTTGACACGTAGGTTGACAGGTGTCAGTCCCTAAAAAAAATAGTTTACCCACGATTTTTGGAAAATAAAATCCAAAATTGATTTCCATTAAATAAATCAGGGTAAAATCAAAATAAAATCAATACTGATTAGCTTCATTTTCTGATGTGATCTTCTTCACCAAGATAATCACAACTCTGAATGTGATTAAAAATAATAAAAATAATCATCAATCCTGATGAAATCACTTTCGTTTTCCTGATCACTATCATCCTGATTTCAACGATTAAATGGAGTTCCACGTGGCAATTTTAGAATTTAACCTGAAAAGAACATCAATAATCTAAACAAAAAAAATCTTGTTAGATTGTCAAAAATATCTTGGAAATATGAAAGAACCAGTCATATGCATAGATGTATACGCCGATACATTGAATATTTAAAATGACTGTTCAGCTTCTCTCTCTTTCCTTTATAAACCCTTGATGTCTTTTGCATTTCTTAACTCCAAAAACACACAAAACCTCTCTGTAAAAACAGAGCTTCCACAAAACACAATGACCTTCAATCCAATCTTTCTTTCTCATTGTTTTAGACATGATTGGAGTAGATCCATATAATGTCCAGAACCTTCTCTTAGAACATCCATCTGTTGGATACAATCACCCTCTAACCTCCTCAAAACTTGAGGATGAAGAATTTGGCCGAGAGTCTGAGGTTGATCTTGATGGAGATGCTATACATTCAAGTCAGCTACTCTCATTCAAGTCGCCCAGACAAGGAATCCAGGAGTAATCATCAAAGTGACTCTTGAGATGCTCCTTGTCCTGAAGTAGATCTTTGAAGACTAAGAACAACAACAACTTTAGACAAGAATAGGATTATCAGTAGAAATTAGACAAAAAGATGTTTGTATTTCATTTCCATGTATATAATGCTTTCAATTAATGAAAATACAATTTCTTATTATCTACTTGTCTGTTGTTCCCTGTTTATCAAATGATCTGACTAATGATATAAATTATCAGTATGAATGAATTAAAGTTTGCTGACATAGACTTATCAAAACTTAGAATTAGAATACTACACAAAGTAAACGTCAGGATCTGAAACAATTTTCACAATCCTGATACTGACACAATACTGATGACGTCAGCATCCTGATAACAATTCTAATCCTGATGAATATTAACAAGTCTATCATACTGAAATTTATCAAGGCAAAGTGTTATAGCTAAAGCATTTAACAATCAAATATAGATCCTGACAAATATCAAGTCTATAAGCTAAAAACAACATACCTTGCTACTTTTGCAGATGTTGAAGATCTAGAAATTTAACATTCCTAACTCACTTACTAATCTACTAAATGTAGTCTCATCAAGTGGTTTAGTTAGAATATCTGCAAGCTGTTTGTCAGTAGGAACAAAATGAATTTCCACAGTACCATTCTCAATATGTTCTCTAATAAAATGATACCTGACATCAATGTGCTTAGTCCTTGAATGTTGAACTGGATTTTCTGCAATTTTAATAGCACTAGTATTATCACAAAACATAGGAATATTACTAAGTGTCATACAATAATCCATCAACTGATTTCTTATCCAAAGGAGTTGTGCACAACAACTGCCTGCTGCTATGTACTCAGCTTCTGCAGTTGAGGTTGAGACAGATTGTTGCTTCTTGCTTGCCCAAGAAATCAATCTGTTTCCCAAGAATTGACATGTACCTATAGTGCTTTTCCTGTCTATCTTACACCCTGCATAATCAGAGTCTGAATAGCCAATTAGGAAGAAATCAGATTCTCTAGGATACGACAAACCAAGATTTGGAGTTCCTTTGAGATATCTAAAAATTCTCTTCACAACAATTAAATGAGATTCCTTAGGATCACTTTGGAATCTAGCACATAAACAGGTAGAAAACATTATATCTGGTCTACTTGCAGTCAGATATAACAATGAGCCTATCATGCCTCTATAACTAGTATTATCCACACTCTTTCCCTTAGGATCAGAGTCTAGTTTAGTGGCTGTTGCCATGGGTGTTTTTGCAACTACACAGTCTTGAAAGTCAAATCTTCTTAAAAGATCTTTGATATACTTTGACTGATTAATGAAAATACCAGTCTCAGTCTGTTTGACCTGCAAGCCTAAGAAATAATTTAATTCACCCATCATGCTCATCTGATACTTAGACTACATAAGCTTGCTAAACTTAGCACACAACTTTTCATTAGTAGAGCCAAATATGATATCATCAACATACACTTGAACTAAAAGCAATTCACCTTTCATCTTTCTAAAGAATAGAGTTTTGTCAATTGTACCTCTTGTGAAGCCATTTTCAAGAAGAAATTTAAACAAAGTCTCAAACCATGCTCTTGGTGCATGCTTTAGTCCATAGCGTGCCTTGTCAAGTTTGTAGACATGATTTGGAAACTTTGGATCAACAAATCAAGGTGGTTGCTCCATATACACTTCCTCATCAAGATTGCCATTTAGAAAAGCACTCTTTACATCCAGCTGGTATACCTTGAATTTTGAATGAGCTGCAAATGCAAGAAACATTCTGATTGCTTCCAATCTTGCTACAGGTGCAAAGGTCTCATCATAATCAATGCCTTCTTCCTGAGAGTAACCCTTGGCCACCAGTCTTGCTTTGTTTCTTAAAATCATACCAGATTCATCTAGCTTGTTTCTGAAAACCCATTTTGCACCAACAATAGATCTATCTTTAGGTCTTGGTACCAGTTTCCAGACTTTGTTTCTCTCAAACTCATTTAACTCCTCCTGCATTGCAGTTACCCAATCAGGATCCTGTAAGGCTTCTTCAACCTTCTTAGGTTCATTCTTTGAGAGAAAGCAACTATACAAGCATTCATTTTGAATTGATCTTCTAGTTCGAACACCACTATTTGGATCACCAATAATCAAATCTTCAGTATGATCCTTTGTCCATTTTCTAACAGGTGGTAGATTGCCTCTGCTAGATTCTCCCCCTAAGTTAGTGGTATCTCTTGTAGAAGAAATCTCCCTGCCTTCAAAAACTCCCCTTTTATCAATAGAATCAATAGATTCCATATTGCTGCTAGTTACTGATCTTTCCTCAATAGACTCTGAAAGATCAGTTCCTGATGGAGTAGACTCTGAATAGCTAGTCTGCTCCTGATGATCACTGTGTTCTCCTTGATTTATTTGCTCCCCCTCAACAGTTGCATTCCTTTGAGAAACAATAGAAATTCCTTTTGGAGAACCTTCATCATCACTAGAGAGTATCTCAGAATCCTTCAGATTTTCAAATTCCAATTTGTCATGGCTTTCATCAGTTTGCAGTATTCCAAATTTCTTATCATCAAATGCAACATGAATTGATTCCATAATAATGTAAGTTCTGAGATTATAAACTTTGAAGGCCTTAGATGCTGAATATCCTAGAAAGATTGCTTCATCCGATTTGGCTTCAAATTTTCCAAGTTGTTCTGCATGAACTTTTAGGACATAGCATTTGCATCCAAAGATGTGAAAGTATTTCACACTTGGTTTCTTTCCTTTGATCATCTCATAGGGAGTTTTTCCATGACTATTTACCAAGGTACAGTTTTGAGTGAAACATGCAGTGTTAATAGCTTCTGCTAAAAAATAGGTTGGAAGTTTTGCATCTGCAAGCATGGTTCTTGTTGCCTCTATGAGATACCTGTTCTTTCTTTCCACTACACCATTTTGCTGAGGTGTACCAGGTGTAGAAAACTGTTGAGTGATTCCATTGTCTGCACAAAAATTCTCCATTGTAGAATTCTTGAATTCTGTACCATTGTCACTTCTAAGTACTTTGACTTTGTACTCAGAGTTATTCTGAATAATCTTGACAAGTTCAATGATTTGCTGAGGAGCTTCATCCTTCTTGTGTAGAAAGAACACCCATGTGAACCTTGTGAAATCATCCACTATCACTAGAGCATATCTTTTCTTGCTGATAGACATAATGTTTACTGGACCAAACAGATCAAGATGAAGCATGTGAAATGGTTCAGTAATTGAATTTACAGTCTTGCTCTTGAAAGTGGTTCTTCTTTGTTTTCCAAGCTGACAGGCATCACAAAGTCCATCTTGCACAAAATTTGCCTGAGGTAGACCTCTCACTAAATTGTGCTTAACAAGTTGATTAAGCTTCTTGAAGTTGAGATGTGAGAGCTTCTTGTGCCAATTCCAGCTTTCATCACTTGTTGCTTTGCTGTAGAGACATCTAACAATTCCTTTAGATGTATCACTTAAGCTGGCTTCATATATGTTACCATGTCTTTGACCAGTTAGAACAATGTCTCCATTCTGCATATTCAAGATTTTGCATCCTTCTCTGTCAAAGATTGATTTGTAACCTTTATCACCCAGTTGTGTGACAGCCCCAAATCCGGGGTCATGAATCCAGGCCGTCACGGACCAATTTCCATTTATTAATATTCTTCTCTTGCAGCTGGAATATAAATGCATAATAAAACTCACAATAGACCCCACACTTAAATATTAACACACACACACCAGTCATATGCTCAGAGAAAAACATCCACAATATTAAAAGTTTAGAGTTAAACAGTTATTACAAACCCAGAATCATCATTAAATACATTGCTGAATAATACTTCGACATGAAGCATTTCAACAGTCAAACGTTTATTTCATGCTTACACACTTAATTTTACATAAGGCTCTCAGGATCTATCTACCTCTACGCTACCTCAGAAATCGGTGCCAGCGCGCTCTCAGAAGGTTGCCTTCCCCCTACCCTCTTGCGGGGCGTTCTGCGTAGTATCGACATACCTAGCTGTTATATAAATAAGTAGCAAGAGTGAGCTATAATAGCTCAGCAAGATAACTTCTATCAACTAGCATCAAAGGAAAATAAATCATCATATATATATATATATATATTAAACAAAACAATTTCCAGTTATTATGGAAAGAAATTTTGTTTTCGTTCAAGACATATATTTTTCAATTATCTTTGTACGAAAGAAATATGTAGTATTATTCCATCAGTCTCTCTTCTAATATCATATAATATCAGTTCCTCTTCTTAAATGCTATAATAATCAATATACCATCTCAGTGTACTTTTCTAGGATAATATGAAAACTTGAACAAATCTTTCGCTATCATCTTCTCATTTCCTTCATATACAACGATTATATAATTTAATATAAAATCAGTTTCTCTTCATCTGTAACAGTAATTCCATCTTTTCATATCACTTTTCTGTTTTCAGTATAGAAATCTGAAAACCATTTTCCAATTCTTTCCTTTAAAGAAAACGTTGGGGATTTCCACTGTTGCCGAATACGTAAGGACGATGATCAGTCGCCCTCCGTACCCGTCCCTTTTACTACCGGTAGACGGAGGTAGGTTCTCCACCATCCTCCAGGAGGAAGGTTCACCACTACATCCTCCCTCGGCACTCTTGGGCCGGAATTAAATATTGGATGCTGGACTGTGCCACTACCACACAGCCTCTTATGCTTATTGTTGCAATCCCCCTTTTCAAATCACTTTTCCATTAACAAATACCATTTCACATTTTCCATTTCCATTCACATTTCCCTTCACATATATCATTTCCATTTCCATTCACATTCCCCTTCACATATATCATTTCCATTTCCATTTATCATCACCTTTAAAAAATTTATATATGTCATAATACTTTGATTATGACTCAGACATCTCCTCTGTATTCAATGAAATCAATATGCCCTTATATACATAAAGTGTTCCATTTATTTTAGAAGTATTAAATAATACTCAATAATATCTACCACAACATTTAGAAAGAATATTTTTAACATAATATTATAGATCATATAACTTTAGATAATAACTGATATCATTCCTTTATATAACTTTAGATAACAACTGATACCATTCCTTTATATAACTCTAGATAACAACTAATACCATTCTCTCATATTCCCTTAATCATAAGGTATGTTCACTTCATGCATAATCATCTCTATGTATATCCATATCCATCTTCATATCATACTCATATACCTCTCCTTTTAATATCAATAATCAAGGAAAACAAATTCTTAACAATATAGTAACAATAGCATCACATATATATTCCATGAAATTAAGTTTCTTTGAAGATAAATAACTTCCAAGTAGGGATAGAAAAGATCTTGCCTCGGTTTCGGTATCCTGACGGTATGGCTCGTGGCTCTTCCGGAGTTTCTATAAACACAAAAGGACCGTCGTTAGAATACCACATCTCTTACTCACTACACTCTTGTATAACATTACTCTTGACACTTTAATATATGTTTAACGTATCACTATTACCCCAAAGGTTCAAGAACTTAACCATTTATAAACTCAATCGAAGTTTCAGGGGTTTTCACCATTTCCCCTAACGACCACACTTAACTGTAAAAATTCTCAGAAAATATGGATTTTGAATTTTACCATAAGGCCAACTGGTAATGCTTCTTTGACTACCCTACTACCATATTCCAAAATTTATAATTTTTAAAAATGTCTAAGTATGGTAGTTATAGCCTCAAAGTTAACACAATTACGGTTTCTCGGTTTTCGAACGTCTTTCACTAAAACTGACTTTTCTCCTAAACCGTTCATCAGATTTTAACGCACTTTATATCAAAACGATCTATGAACCAAGCTCTATCTCCTCATGGTCACTTGGGGGTCTGGACAGTAACCTACCATACGGGTACAGTGTCCAAATACAGGGCAGTTTCTTGGTCTAACGAAAATCAGACATTATAACGGCTATATTTTCATACTTTCCAAAATCAAACTCCTCCAAATCAATCATCCACCTTATACACCATCACCTACACCATGTGGTCATCTTACCAACCATGGTTACAAGCACATACTCCTTCCATAATCAACTTTAATCACTTACAAACACATATAACATCATAATCTTAACATTTACACCACTAAATCACTAATCAACTCAATATCCATTATAAATAAATAAGGGTAAGGACATTTATACCTTCTTGAAGCCTTGACAACACTTAACAATCCTTGGAATACGCTTAATCAACCTTACAATAGCTTGAATCAACTAAAGGAATCATAAAAATAAAGTTAGTTTCTAAGGGTTACTATTCATCATCACTTTTGTAAATATCATAACAAATCGAAAAATAAGAGTTTGGCTCTCAAATGTTTACCACATCTTGGCCTCTGTATAAGCTTTGATTTGAGCTATAGATCACCAAAAACAAAGCTTCCTAGCTATGGTTTTGAGCTCCATCTTTTCGCTGGACAGAAACTGGACAGGTTTGGTTCTCCAACTTTGAGCACGTATTTGACTAGGCTATACTACTTGGATTGCTATGAAATTTGGAGCGAATCATGCCCATGGAGTGGAGAGGTTGTGGTTAAAATTTGGTGATTTTATCATGGATAGAAATGGAGATATGAATTTTTCTTTGCCTTTGGTTTCTGCTGGACAGTTTGTGGAATGGTGTGTTTCTTTGTGTGTTCTTTGCTTTCTCTCTTGGATAATGATGTATCCTCTTGTTTCTATCCCTTTGAATCAGATCCTTATATCTTAATTAAGTATATTTGAAGTCCACCAATGAGAAAGAGCCAATTGTTGCTCATCTAAACACCTTAACATGAAAAATGCTACTTAGTACTCAAGTTTGACAAGTTTACTCCTCTTCCACTTTAGTTTTAATGTTTGCACCAATGGGATTCCTTCCCTTACACTCTATTATCACTTAATATCAGCTCCATACTTGGGTTGGGCCGAATTTGGGCTTCTCCCCATGTCCTTGGGCTTTTGTTTGGGTTTTGTACAAAGCTCTCTCGTCATCTGATTCATCGAACGATTTATGCGATCGTCTCAGTGGTTTTTCTCTTGTAAATCTCTTGAATATATTTTATCCTTTCCCACATCATATATTAATGTGTTAGGGTGATTCTAATCCTCAAGTAGGTATTAGATCCAATATCCTTGGTATATTCTCTTTTTCTCAGAAGTTGCTCTTCCGGTTATCTCTCGGGTTCTCAAGCATTCTCAAACTCGTTTAACAATCTAAATTCCCTTGGCATTTCCTTGACTTGATCACTCCTTGGTTTAACCTAACTTCACTATTTCCTCAAGATATAAACCCTTTAACATTTCTATACTCTTTAATATCACATGCAATAGAGTCTCAATCGAAATCGAAAATCCTTAAAGTCCATATTCAGGAATTTCTGAAATCCATTATCATTTTGAGTCACTCATTTTCATAGTACAACATCAATATGGTTCCTGATTATTCATTTTCCATTTCAAATCTAGGGTACTTACATACCCTTTCCCTAAATCCTCAAAATTTACTGTTCATGTGATCACTGTAGCATTGCTAAAGTTAGGGTTATTACAAGTTGACTTATGCTTAAAAGAATATGTTTCAAGCCTTCAACTAGTGCTACATTTTCTATGATGACATTCCCCAAAACAATTGAGCCATATCCCAGAGTTTCTCCTTTGTTGCCATCTCCAAAAGATATTACTGGGCCAGCTTTCCTCTCAAACTTTGTAAGCAGGGACTTCTTTCCAGTCATATGTCCAGAGCATCCACTGTCCAAGATAATTGAATGCTTCTTTCCTGTGCCCTGCAAACAAAAAGTAACTAGTTAGAATTTTTTAGGACCCAACTTTGATTGGATCCTTTCTTACTAGATTTAGAAACAACAGGCTTTGAAGATTTTGCTTTTACTTTACCTGTTGCAGAGTCAATCTTAGACTCTGATTTCACAAACTATTTGTGACTAGGAGTTTCAGATTTCAAAGAATAATAGTCATAATACAGTTCATGATATTCTCTACACATGTAAATGGAATGAAGTAAACTACCACAATGATAACAAGCTTTCTGTGGTTGGTACTGAATTTTCTGAGTCTTGGGGAATCTGGACTCAGTTTTCCAAGAAGGTTTTTGATTGCAGTCTAGGGCCAAATGATTATGATTTCCACACTTATAGCATTTTTTTCTAGGTGCATCAGGTACATTCTTGTAATTATTCTCTTTGTTAATACCTTCTTTTCCATTCCTATTTCTTTTTATCTTGCTAGACTCTGAAAGACCATCTAATCTCTGTTTTAAATGAGACTTAGACAGAAACCCTATGTTTACATTCTTAGGTTTCTCTAACACTTTCTCATCTGAATTACTATTGTTAATCCTTTTGTGTACAATAGGGGTACCTTTTGAATCAACAAATTTAACATGATTAGGTTCAGAAACAATTTTCTTACCTTCAGATTTAGATGTGCTAGCTTCTTCTTTACTATCATCATTGACAATAGCTATTTTTTTTTTCTTATCTAGCCTTATCAAAACCTAAACCATTAACTTTACCACGAATTCCTCTTTCAAAGATTTCTATGGTCTTTTTAACAGAATTGTTAATGGTCTTAATCACATCTCTCTCTTCCTCTAGTTCTTTTCTGACATAGTCATAAGCCTCAAGAATAACACTATAATCATGCTTAGCTTTATCAGAACTTAACTTGTATTCTTCCATTTGAATTAACTCAGATTCAAGAAAATTATTTCTATCAACTAATTTATCATTCTTAAACTTAATTTCATCTCATTAGTCATAAGATTCTTAAACTCAGCATGGATAGATCTAATTTCATCAGAATTTAAGCTATAAAATGAATCAAGAGAGTGAAGTGATACCTTAACAAAGGATGGAGAAGTTTTCTTTGGAGATCCAGGTTTGTCTAAAACATTTGCCATCAGTGCAATGTTGTCATAATCCAATTCATCTTCAGAATCACTGGAATCAGCCCAATCCTTCTGTGTGACCATAAGTGCATTACCCTTTCCTGAATTCCTAGGCTTCTTACACGCACTAGCAAAGTGTCCAAGCTCGCTGCAATTAAAGCACTTGATATTGGCCTTATCAAGCTTGACAATTGTACTTTTGCCTTTCTTCTATATCAGTAGTCTCTGACTCAGAATTTTCTTTGCTTTTCTTCTTCCTTGAGTTCTTTACAACAGACTCTTCATGATGTTCTTTTGGAAGCTTCTTTGATTCAGATTGAGCAGTAAGTGCAACAGTCTTCATCTTTCCTTCACTCCTGCTCTTCTACTGCTGCTTGTCAAGTTCATAAGCTCTCAGTTTTCCATACACTGCCTCTAATGATATCTCATCCAGATCATTAGCTTCCTCAATCGCCGATATCTTCTCATTGTAGAAATCAGGCAAAGCTTTCATGAACTTTGTATTCATATCCTCCAAGTCATAATATTTACCATGCATGGCCATCTCATTGATGAGTTTTGTAAACCTATCAAAGGTATCAGTAACTGACTCACCAGACTTGGATTCAATGTACTCATACTGTTGTATAAGTAGTGTCCTCATATTCTTCCTAACAGGCTTAGTTCCTTCACAGTGAACCTTAAGATTGTCCCATATATCCTTAGCAGTTTTACAAGAGAGAACATAGTTAGTGAGAACAGAATCAAGACTGTTGAATAATATGTTTCTCACTTTAGCATCTTTAAGAACATTCTCATTGTCCTTATCTGACCACTCATATTTTGGCTTCTCTGCTGTATGTTCTAGAACAACTTGACCATCAACTGTAACGCCCCGACTTCCCAATACTGAAAATATACTTTTTTTTATAGTAAAATAGACTTTGATACAGGGGAATTTTAGAAAATTTTGGCATGAAGTATTCGTAAATTGGACTATCCACCTGTATTTCAACCCAAACCAAATTCCAATTTACAATCACAATAAAACTTAATACACCAATGATTCCTCACCGAGGATCGATTCCAGGTTATGGTATGAAACAAGAATCTAAATTATACAAATTATTACAACTTCTTTTTCTGCTCTGAATACAAAATTACTATACCATTTAATTCGTAGCGATATCCCAATCTGTGCTTACCCGCTCTAGATCTGAAATCTATCCTGTATAGAATGCCACATCGCTCTCATTCGCAGGGATAAATGTAGTAGATCATCCTTAATCCTAACTGCAAAGGGTTAGGTAAAACAAGCAAGAGTGAGCCAAAGAATGCTCAGCAAGTTAATAATATAGTGAAACAACAATATCTCGATAGTTCATTGATGAGCAATATCAATGATTAATTAATCTCAAGGAAAGAATTCAATTTCCATCATAAGACAAACTTTCCATCTCCATCAAATCATAAATTTCATGAAAACATTCCTTTATTGAAACATACTTTCCATAAAACCCTTTTTAAAATCATTTTAGTTGATTGGAGTTTTTTCACGACTACGGACAATACGGGTGATAAGCCAGGTAAAGTCCCTAGCCCGGACACTCGATCCGTCTGGACATAAAATTGGGTTCCCAATTAGGCAACACATTGGCCTTTAAAGATGCTGGACTGGTCCCACCAGAACTACAGCACAAAATAAAACATGCTGGTCCGGCGTCACCCGGCCTCTTACGCCTCCAATCTGAAGGAATCCGTGGAAAACATTTTAACGGAATTCCCCCACATCAAATCTTTAAAACATTTCATTTTTAAGTCCTTTATACTCACTGATAACAGATCAGCCCAGTATAAGGAATTTCAAAACACCTTTAATTAATTAACTCATTTCCATTTGCAAATTTTAGAAGATGGAGGGTCAGGGAAGCAATTGATATAAGGTATTATAAATAGCAAAGCAATAAGATTGAACTAAGCAGTGTATAGTTCAGCAAAATAGAATCATATATCAACAAGGAAACATGATAAATTGAATAACTGAGCAATTATTTAGATTCTAGAAATGGAACAACAATTATAAAGAAAGCAGGGAATAAAGAAAATTCGAAGTTCAACAGAAGATTTAAATTACTGCACTAGCTAACCACTTATTTCAAAGGTTACTAACTGATAAAATTTTCATGTCAAAATTCGAACTTACATAAAAGATTTGAATAATTTAAAATGAAGATTTAAGAAATTCTCAATTACCCAAGGTCTCACTCTTGTCAGCTAAGCACTCATAGGCTTCAGCTGCCAAACCGGCATGACAATAATGAGTTTGAATAATTAAGAAGATCTCAATTCATTCTTGGCTTTAACTGTCACTGAGCAACACATGCCTCAACAACAGTATAAACCTCGAATTAGTTTACATGAATTTGAAAGAAAACATACTTTGCAAAATATTAGTAAAGACGAGGAATATTGAAATAAATAATTTTAAAAGAATTCAACACCTGAATGATAGGTGAGGAAAATATACAATGACTGAATAATTTAAGAATGAGGGTTTGCAATTTAATAGAACAAGAATGTCACAAGAATAACAATGAAAGGTATATACACTAGCAAAATGATTTGAAAGAAACATCGTATAATTAACAGAACAAGTTTACATTATTCAGAATAAATATGAAGAGATAATGGCTAGAAAGAAAGGATTTCGAAAGAACAATTAAATAACATAAAAGGTTTCACATCACTTGACCAATAAGTGAGGTATAGTAAACTTGCCTCAATACACGCAGTTTCCAATTCCAACATCTCAATCCTTTACTCACTTTACATGAGTCTCTACTTCTTTATACATTGGTCTTTATTTGACTGTACACCTGTCATTCCTCCATAATTGTCAGTCACTCTGTCCTTATACTCGTCGCTTCGATGAATATCTCATTCCTTAAAATTCTGTCCTTATGTACACTGGCTCCTAGCCGGGCCTCCTACTTGTACCTATAGAAAGGTAAAGTATTATTTTAGTACGCTTGTAACTTTAACCTTCTAACTCGTTCTACCCAAACACGTCCTATAACTCTTTACAACTTATCACCTTTAGCTCATATAGATCATATTCTCAAAATAGCAATATATAACCACATAAATCACATAGCACTTAGCACATATTATTATTAATTACTCTTATATCCTATAATTCACATAGCACATTGGTTCACAAATATCTCTTGTCTAATTACTATAAAAATTAGAAAAATAATTGCAAAGAAAATTGGATAGCACCTCTTTTATAATATTGTCTAACCTGTCTAAACAAAATTTACCAAATCAGAATCAACAATTCAGAAATCAACACATTCTTTGCTTTACACTAACTCGATACCGTCTCATAATATGCACAATCATACTAACATACATCACTTACTATTCTTTTGACCATCCGCACACTTAGCATTTAACATATATCCTTGAATCATTCACAAACCAAATCATAGTATGTACCTTTTACTCTAACACTCAGAATCCAGTTATTACCCATACTAATAGTTATACTTATTATTGTAAACATAATGTACAATCTGATAATCATATAACATCTTCGTTAATCACTAATAATTATTAAACTACACTGGTCAGCACTTAACAATTTATAACATTGGAACTTATACCACTTTAAATCCATGAAACCACAATAGTCAAATACATAACACATGTCTCCTTGTACGATTTACAACTCCACTACAACTCGTAGACATAAACCCTTCATATTTATTATCTTAAAATTAAATTAATAAACAAAACTTATATGTAACCATGTAAACACTTAAAATCGAACTTGCACCTATTTAGTCTACCAAATAAATCCCTCAATTTACATTTAAATAAACATTTATACAACCAATTATAATATATAACTTATCATTTCATCCACTGACAAACCAAGTCAATCACGTAATTTATCAACATCGTTTGAATACAAGTTGATAACGAAATTCTAATTATTCGATAAAAATGTAAACACTATTTTTTAGAAAGTTTATAATTTTAGAAAATTCGGGCAGCATCCCCTTTGTACGGGTATACTGCCAGTCGGCACAGCCGACACCAAAATCAGCAACAAACATAATATACAATCCCTTATACATATAACCTGCTACAATTTACAATTTCACTGAATTAATACAACCAAGCATCTACTGTAATCAATTGTAATCTCAGAAAAATGCTACATCACGGAAAGAAATAAAACTCAACTACAACAACCAAACTACGGGACACAGCCCAACAATACTTTACAATAACAAAACTGAGCTCGGAAATTTAATCCAACACACACAGCAGACATACTCACGCGCACACACCATACCAACACTATATTCGCGCGCACACACACACACACTGCCATACATATACACACACTCGACCATAAACACACGCACGCAAGTTATACACACACCACTGCAATTTATACACACATTGATACGCAATTGGCCACGTTGGGACACACCTACGAACCACAAACAGAGTTCACGAACAGGGAAGGGAAAGCACACTCACCCCCGCATACAGCTGCGATATATACATACACCCACAACAGTCGCACACACACATCACACACTCAAACCATCAGCAGAACACATACATTGTTTATGCACACACAAGAACACTCTCACGCACCACACACCATTTATTTGCGCAACTGCCAATTTGGTAAAGAACATAGGAAGGAGGGGGTTTCTTGAGAGAGAAAACGAGAGAAAGGGTGAGAGAGATTGGTTGAGCGAGAGAGAGAGTAGAGAGTGACGAGAGAGAGATTATTCTGGGAGATTCAAGAATCTTCGAGAGAGCTTGAGTGATTGTTAGAGAAGCAGGACTGAAAATGAATTGGGGGAGTAGCACAGCCAATTTAGGGATTAAAAGGAAATGGGTATTTTGAAATTTACTAATAAATTTTCTATTTAACACAAAATCAGCTTGGTAAAATAGAAAATAAATGGGTAGTATTTAAGAAAAATCATAATTTTTTTTAAAAAAGTATAACATGAATTTACCTATCTCCTCATATTTTTAAAATATTTTTAGGATAAAAAATGAATTAAATATGAATTTTACAAATTTTGATCCTAAAAATATAATAAAACTCTTAAAATCCTTTTAAAATACTTAAACACTCAAAATAATTCACCCAATAATTTTAAAACTAAATAAATATACAAATATGATATTGTAAAAGATTTCGGGATTTTTAAGTACTCCGATGATTTTATAAAAATTTCAAAGATCAATAATGTATAATTTAAATAGATTTTTATTCACAAAAATTCAAATAAAAATACAAGGACCTACACGACACACATACATCACCATATATGCACGTAAACATGATGTCACATATATTCAACTAAAAAAAATTCAGATCATATATTCAACATTTAATAGTAAATAATATTATTTATAATTACGAATTTTCTAAGGCGTTATATCCTTCCCCCCTTAATAGGATTCTGTCCTCAGAATCGACCGGAAGAAAACATAATGACGGTATTACCCAATCATTTTTCTTTCGATTTCCATGTCTTTTCTCCCACACTTGCATTCCTTTATATCAATCCACATATCGATAGGCTCATCTCGTAGGCCTTCGAATTTCTAACATAAACTTAATCCTTTGGTTTGCATGTCTCGTTACTTCTAAATACTTATCCCTCATACATGACGATCTCTTTCTACCGAAAATTCGACATGACCTATTTATATAATAGACTATGTCCTGTATAAAAGTATCTAAATTACTAATCCAATCATCCATAAATAATTCATTCATATTCAATACTAAAACAAAACCTGCCATAACCTGCAGCCAACATATAAACAAAGAAATCTTCCTTGACTTGAAGTAAACGGGTAAAAATTAAATCTTTAATACCACTTCCACACTCCTACTCATATTTAAGGTTGCCCCAAATAAAACTTTGAGAAAAAGAATATCAAGAAATCCCCATATCATTCTTACTCCCCTTTCAACGTACAATGTTACTCGAGGAGGGAATAACTGGAAAACTTCTATCCATCCTTAATCCCATTGTTTTACTGAGTAACCTTTTCGAAACTAATAACCATTTACCTTGAAACGTGTATATCTTATTCGCGATACCACTAGCCGGGTCATAACATTCCAATACCATTCACAAATCAAACTTCTAATCCAATTAAGCTCTAGTAATTCTAACATCGGATAAAATCAACACATAACTTAACATACGTAAAGCAAAGTATACATCACCCATAATTAACTTACTACCTGCAAAACTCATTTAAACTTCATTGTACCCAATTCTCGAGAAATTGACTTCCAAAACATTACTCTACATACTCTACAAATCCTCAAATTTAAACTATCTACACTATAACTCCAAAATTTATTAATAACCAAATAAGCGAAATAAGATACGCGTCCACCACTCATTTCCTTGAACGATTCCATTCTTCTACAGTCCACTCCTTCACATTCTGCTTCAATCAACTCATCTTGGTACTTCTCAATTTCCTCTAATAATTCATTTGCAATAATCAGGACTTTTGGATCTTCCATCTTTAACTTCCCAAATTCTTTGAACTTTTACATGAGCATTGTATGCCTATTTAATCTTTCCTGGTTCATCTGGTTGCACTGACACTTGAGTGGTTTCCGATCTCTTCTTTGACTCCTAAAAGCTTTCTCCACTTTTATCCATTCATTTCTTGATTCATAGTCTTGTCCATTGCTATAACTATCTTGGTAAAATCTTTGACAATCTAAAGAAATTCCTAGCTGATCCTTCAAAATTTTCGATCTCCGCTGCCGTCTTAGACCTCTCCCGATTCATTGTTGCTTCGTCTTCACGTAGTCCACTTTGATTCTTTCGTCATATCCTGAACACTATAACTCTTTCAATTCCAAAGCTCGTACTTAGAATTCCTATGCATGTTCTTTTATATCCTCAAATATCTTGCTATGTCTTCCAATCTTGGATCTTCGGAACTGGTTACATTCCTGATTGTAATTAATTAATCAACTTTATATCTCTGTCTGGTGCTAATCCTGGTAATTCATCAAGTCACATATCCGAGAATTCTTGACCTCTAAAATCTGCTTCACTTTAATTATCTCCTTATTGATTTCTCCCACATTTACAAAATAACCTTAAAATCTTATTATAATAACCACTTAGTCTACGTTACCATTAAAACTCCTTTATTCACTTTCTGACTTGAAAGACAACTTACATATCTCTTGAAAATCATAATTTCACCTTCTTATCCTTACAACTTGCTTGTACTTTATAGTTAACTATACAATCCAATCCTAACTCACACTCAGCTCTTTCAACCGCCATCACATACCAATTATACCAATCATCCCTCCATTTTCGACTTTAACAAAATTACCATTTCATGTCCTTATTATCGAATCTTATATGTGTGTTATCGAGCCACTACGTAAGCTAACTTGATATTCAATCTTTGCTTTAACCTCAATTCTCAAACCTGATCATTCAATTCTCATTCGACGTAATTGTAGCTTATACCACTCCAAATTTCATCATCTCCATCTTTACTACTCTCAATTATTGATAGCTTTTAGAAATCACAAGGGTTTATAACAAAAGGGGATCAATAGAATAGACAGGTATTAACATGTATGAATATAAGATGAGTTTTGTTTGATAAAATTTTTATAAAGGATTTAACTGAGAGATCAATATTTTGAACTAATTTCAGGTTACATTTGTCACTTAGGTCAACCGCCATAGCACAAGAAGGGGGCCAACCTTCTGCACTTTCATGACAAACACAATCAGTGGCGTCCCACCAGACTTATATCACATAGATAAGATGTCCCTGAATCCCCTATATACAAAGGGTTGTTCATCCCAGTCAGAATAAATAAGGTCAAGTATTCAGAGAGAACAAAATGAATTCAAAAGTTTCAAAAGTTTATATATCTACAATGTTGAATGAGGAATAGCAAATATTCTGGGAAAATAGAAAGAATTCAAGGGTCTCAATAATTTATATGCATCATGTTGAATCAAGTAATCCCCTGAAAAATAGAGGTATCTTTGAAAAATAGAAATGTGTTCAAATGAATTTGAAAAGTTCGTCATCAATTGAAATATAGTTGATTATCAAAGGTGATGGGGTATCATAAAGATAAGAAGAAACAAAAAGAAAGGTTAAATCTCCTTAATCAATAAATTAAATGAAATCAACAGCTAGTAATGAATAACCATGTCCTTACTCCATCACATGCCAGAAATCACATTTTGCATCTTGTTTACCGTCCTTTCGCACTTTCTATGTCGTTCACGGGGTAACTAAAGTTGCAAAGGAAATTCTAGAACATACATGAAAGTCTACACGTAGCATCCTCCAAGTTGGTAACTCCGGTCGTCTATTTAACGTAGGCGGCGCCGAATCAACTGCCTCGTCCAAAGTCGTACCTTAGAATGAATCGAATTCTTGCTCGCGTGATATGTCGAAATACTAACTAACGTCGCAACCGTTGTCCTAATAACCTAAGGCGAATCTTATCCTAAATCGTTCTATCTAACATCCCACCAAAATACGTATACTTAATCATCCTAACTTGTTTCAGTGACCATAACCTGTTGCTCTGATACCAACCTGTAACGCCCCGACTTCCCAATACTGAAAATATACTTTTTTTATAATAAAATAGACTTTGATACAGGGGAATTTTAGAAAATTTCGGCATGAAGTATTCGTAAATTGGACTATCCACCTGTATTTCAACCCAAACCAAATTCCAATTCACAATCACAATAAAACTTAATACACCAATGATTCCTCACCGAGGATCGATTCCAGGTTATGGTATGAAACAAGAATCTAAATTATACAAATTATTACAACTTCTTTTTCTGCTCTGAATACAAAATTACTATACCATTTAATTCGTAGCGCTATCCCAATCTGTGCTTACCTGCTCTAGATCCAAAATCTATCCTGTATAGAATGCCACATCGCTCTCATTCGCAGGGATAAATGTAGTAAATCATCCTTAATCCTAACTGCAAAGGGTTAGGTAAAACAAGCAAGAGTGAGCCAAAGAATGCTCAGCAAGTTAATAATATAGTGAAACAACAATATCTCGATAGTTCATTGATGAGCAATATCAATGATTAATTAATCTCAAGGAAAGAATTCAATTTCCATCATAAGACAAACTTTCCATCTCCATCAAATCATAAATTTCATGAAAACATTCCTTTATTGAAACAAACTTTCCATAAAACCCTT
Source organism: Kitagawia praeruptora (assembly GCA_037693485.1). Classification (NCBI taxonomy): domain Eukaryota; kingdom Viridiplantae; phylum Streptophyta; class Magnoliopsida; order Apiales; family Apiaceae; genus Kitagawia; species Kitagawia praeruptora. Next base: position 114,799,912 of record CM075348.1, on the reverse strand, counting down.
TTTAAAATCATTTCAGATGATTGGAGTTTTTGCACGACTACGGACAATACGGGTGATCAGCCACGTAAAGTCCCCAGCCCGGACACTCGATCCGTCTAGACATAAAATTGGGTTCCCAATTAGGCAACACATTGGCCTTTAAAGATGCTGGACTGGTCCCACCAGAACTACAGCACAAAATAAAACATGCTGGACCGGCGTCACCCGGCCTCTTACGCCTCCAATCTGAAGGAATCCGTGGAAAACATTTTAACGGAATTCCCCCACATCAAATCTTTAAAACATTTCATTTTTAAGTCCTTTATACTCACTGATAACAGATCAGCCCAGTATAAGGAATTTCAAAACACCTTTAATTAATTAACTCATTTCCATTTACAAATTTTAGAAGATGGAGGGTCAGGGAAGCAATTGATATAAGGTATTATAAATAGCAAAGCAATAAGATTGAACTAAGCAGTGTATAGTTCAGCAAAATAGAATCATATATCAACAAGGAAACATGATAAATTGAATAACTGAGCAATTATTTAGATTCTAGAAATGGAACAACAATTATAAAGAAAGCAGGGAATAAAGAAAATTCGAAGTTCAACAGAAGATTTAAATTACTGCACTAGCTAACCACTTATTTCAAAGGTTACTAACTGATAAAATTTTCATGTCAAAATTCGAACTTACATAAAAGATTTGAATAATTTAAAATGAAGATTTAAGAAATTCTCAATTACCCAAGGTCTCACTCTTGTCAGCTAAGCACTCATAGGCTTCAGCTGCCAAACCGGCATGACAATAATGAGTTTGAATAATTAAGAAGATCTCAATTCATTCTTGGCTTTAACTGTCACTGAGCAACACATGCCTCAACAACAGTATAAACCTCGAATTAGTTTACATGAATTTGAAAGAAAACATATTTTGCAAAATATTACTAAAGACGAGGAATATTGAAATAAATAATTTTAAAAGAATTCAACACCGCAATGATAGGTGAGGAAAATATACAATGACCGAATAATTTAAGAATGAGGTTTTGCAATTTAATAGAACAAGAATGTCACAAGAATAACAATGAAAGGTATATACACTAGCAAAATGATTTGAAAGAAACATCGTATAATTAACAGAACAAGTTTACATTATTCAGAATAAATATGAAGAGATAATGGCTAGAAAGAAAGGATTTCGAAAGAACAATTAAATAACATAAAAGGTTTCACATCACTTGACCAATAAGTGAGGTATAGTAAACTTGCCTCAATACACGCAGTTTCCAATTCCAACATCTCAATCCTTTACTCACTTTACATCAGTCTCTACTTCTTTATACATTGGCCTTTATTTGACTGTACATCTGTCATTCCTCCATAATTGTCAGTCACTCTGTCCTTATACTCGTCGCTTCGATGAATATCTCATTCCTTAAAATTCCGTCCTTTTGTACACTGGCTCCTAGCCGGGCCTCCTACTCGTACCTATAGAAAGGTAAAGTATTATTTTAGTACGCTTGTAACTTTAACCTTCTAACTCGTTCTACCCAAACGCGTCCTATAACTCTTTACAACTTATCACCTTTAGCTCATATAGATCATATTCTCAAAATAGCAATATATAACCACATAAATCACATAGCACTTAGCGCATATTATTATTAATTACTCTTATATCCTATAATTCATATAGCACATTGGTTCACAAATATCTCTTGTCTAATTACTATAAAAATTAGAAAAATAATTGCAAAGAAAATTGGACATCACCTCCTTTATAATATTGTCTAACCCGTCTAAACAAAATTTACCAAATCAGAATCAACAATTCAGAATTCAACACATTCTTTGCTTTACACTAACTCGATACCGTCTCATAATATGCACAATCATACTAACATACATCACTTACTATTCTTTTGACCATCCGCACACTTAGCATTTAACATATATCCTTGAACCATTCACAAACCAAATCATAGTATGTACCTTTTACTCTGACACTCAGAATCCAGTTATTACCCATACTAATAGTTACACTTATTATTGTAAACATAATGTACAATCTGATAATCATATAACATCTTCGTTAATCACTAATAATTATTAAACTACACTGGTCAGCATTTAACAATTTATAACATTGGAACTTATACCACTTTAAATCCATGAATCCACAATAGTCAAATACATAACACATGTCTCCTTGTACGATTTACAACTCCACTACAACTCGTAGACATAAACCCTTCATATTTATTATCTCAAAATTAAATTAATAAACAAAACTTAGATGTAACCATGTAAACACTTAAAATCGAACTTGCACCTATTTAGTCTACCAAATAAATCCCTCGATTTACATTTAAATAAACATTTATACAACCAATTATAATATATAACTTATCCTTTCATCCATTGACAAACCAAGTCAATCACGTAATTTATCAACATCGTTTGAATACAAGCTGATGACGAAATTCTAATTATTCGATAAAAATGTAAACACTATTTTTTAGAAAGTTTATAATTTTAGAAAATTCGGGCAACATCCCCTTTGTACGGGTATACTTCCAGTCGGCACAGCCGACACCAAAACCAGCAACAAACATAATATACAATCCCTTATACATATAACCTGCTACAATTTACAATTTCACTGAATTAATACAACCAAGCATCTACTGTAATCAATTGTAATCTCAGAAAAATGCTACATCACGGAAAGAAACAGAACTCAACTACAACAACCAAACTACGGGACACAGCCCAACAATACTTTACAATAACAAAACTGAGCTCGAAAATTTAATCCCACACACACAGCAGACATACTCACACGCACACACCATACCAACACTATATTCGCGTGCACACACACACACACACTACCATACATATACACACACACTCGACCATAAACACACGCACGTAAGTTATACACACACCACTGCAGTTTATACACACATTGATACGCAATTGGCCACGCTGGGACACACCTACGAACCACAAATAGAGTTCACGAACAGGGAAGGGAAAGCACACTCACCCCCGCACACAGCTGCGATATATACATACACCCACAACAGACGCACACACACATCACACACTCGAACCATCAGCAGAACACATACACTGTTTATGCACACACACGAACACTCTCACGCACCACACACCATTTATTTGCGCAACCGCCAATTTGGTAAAGAACAGAGGAAGGAGGGGGTTTCTCGAGAGAGAAAATAAGAGAAAGAGTGAGAGAGATTGGTTGAGCGAGAGAGAGAGAGTAGAGAGTGACGAGAGAGAGATTGTTCTGGGAGATTCAAGAATCTTCGAGAGAGCTTGTTATGCAAAATCACGCAAGCGCACGTTGTCACAAGTAATATATGATTAAATCAAGTTCGTTCCCACAGAGATCTAGAATGGTGTTCAATTCAATTAATGTACCTATGCACCGGTGTATGGTTTTTATCCACTGCTAAGACAAATAACAAAATTGAGATTGATTATCTAAATTAACTAAGTGTAAATTATAAAACTAAGAATTAAACAATTAACGAGAATAAAAATTCGAATTACTTATACGAGAATAAACATGGAATCCTAGTTTCATCATCTACTTCACTTAGAGTTGCAGCCTTTAATTAAAACATGTGATGGTTTTGATATCTGATCGAATAACACGAAAAGAGTAAAAGTTACCTCTCGGTATACTAGTACCAATCTACGCATACATCCACAAAAGAGATAGAAGATGAGTAGGCACCTATTATGTTTAGACCCTATATCTCTATAGAATTTGAAAACATAAAGGTTGAAGCACAAGTTATCCATAAAGATCACACAGGGCAGTATAAGTATTTTCATCTCACACCACGAATCATATTGATAAACAATTATGAACCTATGCTAGCATGGCAAGTTCTAAATCTCAAGATCCACTCTCGCTTCACAAGAGATTAACAATTCAATTTAGATGTTAGCTACGCATCCAAAAGCATTAAGATTAACCATACGAGGATATCAAGAATTCACCACACATAAATCTTTAAGGCATGCAAACTACTAAGCTACATAGATAAATCCACTAGGATCCCATGACAACGATTAGTTCATAATTAAACCTTTCGTCACCATGGGATTTGATGAAAACATGGTAAATAACAAGATATGAATAAAAGACGTAATTATATTAATAAACAAGAGTTTGAGAAAACAAATCTATAACAAAAGATGAAGTAGATCTAGATCCGTTGCTTGTCACGAGCGTTGAATCATTCTCTCCTTTTCTCTCTTGCAGATCTAAGCTGGTTACAATAATAAAACTATGATAATGTGTGTATCTATTACAATGGTAGGATGTGTTTAAATAGGCTCTAAAAGTCTTGCCCAGCAAGAAAATACCAAAACAGAATTATAATAGAATTTCTGCAAGATACGTTTCCTAAACTGATTCTGTTTTTTTAAGGAAATTCGTGGCTGACTTTTCTTCAGTTTTTCTGGAACGTTACAAACGTAATTGGACCTCTGGACCACCTTAGAATGATAGAGAATCTCGTTGTCTTCGCGTGGACTGCTTACGGGCTGAAAACAGACTTATAGAACTCAAGATATGGCCCAAACAGTGAATCTCACGCGTGCAGCCCAATAAATCCGAATTTTAATAAATTAAATCTCCAAAAACGACAAAAACATCCACCATAATCAACATCCTTGTAAATCTGCACAACTAAATAAAACACATCAAAACTACAAGAAACTTGAGCCCAAGACAATCAATTTAAGCCGATTTAGAATGTTCCAAGTGGATATAAAATCCACTTATCACACCCCCAAACTTAAACCGATGCTTGTCCTCAAGCATAAACAATTACAACTAACTAACTAACTAGTACCACTTCCGTAGGTGATCACGGTTGCATTTGGCATATGCAACAAGCCCTTTAAACCCCTAGGCAGCCCTAGTGGACGAGTAAGGTCTCGTGAGGGCCTATAGCGAATGTACCCACAAAATCCATTTAACCTAATGCAATGCAATGCATGAATGCATCTAATATGCAAATGCAATTAATCTAATCTACCATACCTTCAAATCCTCTCATGCCATATCAACTTAAGAATCAAAGTAAATACGCAATGTCTTGGTGTCGAAAGTGCAAGTATTCACATAGTCTACTCAATGAACATGCATAAGTTCTCACAAGCCCATGTCAAGTGTAAGAATAAGTTAGTAAACATGCTAAGCCTACAAGAGCACATCTTTGAGACAACACTCGGGATCTCATACGCAAGAACAAGCAAACACTCACAATCCACTCACAAAGAATATTCACTCAAGAACAAGGGTAAGTGTATCACTCAATTCCAACAAAATCATAAGCATGCTTGACATTTGGTATCAATCTAACTCTTAACACAACATACATCAATGACGATAATCAAAAGGTCTTTAATTGGGTTGTAACGGGGCTAGGGACAAGGTATGTCAAATAAGCCAAAACAGGTGTAGTGTCAAAAGCTAGTAAGTACCATAATAAATCACACACAACACCCTATTTCCCCCCCACATAATTTATAATTTTTCTTCCAACAAAACACTCGACTAGTCGACTATAGTAGGATCACAACAAACACAAACATGCTCTCATAATATATTTTTTTTTTTTTCTTTTTTTTTCTTTCTTTTTCTCTTTTTTTCTTTTTTTTTCGAGAGCTAAATAAAACACAAACAATAATATAAACAATAACAATGATCCCATAATTCTATTACATATGCTGACTATCAAATAAACAAACCCAATTTTCAATATTTCCCCCAAAAGTATGACCAACAATAAACCCCTCCTTGCACACCTTATTACTCCCTTAAGCACTTTACTAGCCTTTGACAATGTAGGTTCAAATTAATGTAAGGCCAATACAAGAAAAAGGTCTAGGCAAGTAATGTGGTATGTCACCGAAAAAATAGGATTAAGCTTAACGGGTTAACTAATTGATCATGTAAACATGGTGTGGTAATATGGGAAAATTTGCGGTTACTCCTATTGCCTTTATCATTTTAATCGTCAAATAATGTCATGCGTTTCAAGAAAGACCACAAACAACTGCTAGCAATGCAAACAATCTGTGGACACTCAAGCAAACGAATAAATTGCAAAAAATATGCAATGAGGCTCAAAAACTCACTTGGTGGAAAAACATACTCAATCCCAAGCAAAAATCTCTCTAACGCACCGACTTGTATTCAAAGCCTGAAAACTAAATCATCTTGCACATATTCATGTCCTTCTAATCACTTACAACATTCAATAAGTCTACTAGCTTCAACTTACTAGTGTATGTGTGTGCACAAGAACAAAGCATATCACTTTTCAAACAAAAGCGTCAACAACACAAAATTCCTATCAAGCATGGATGCAAATGCAAACTATTATGAACTCATATGAAAAAATAGCAATCATGCAAAATTTACTACTACTAATATGCAAAGCATGAAATCCTATATGAACAAATAATACAACAAGAACTACTAATCCCTCAAACCACCCCCAAACTTAAAATATTCAATGTCCGCATTGAATGGAAGTAAATACAAGGGATAGCAGAAAACATACCTACAAGCCGCCTTACATATCCTTCCCCATCGCAACTCAACATGCTTGTTCAGCTAAAATCCCCTTTCTATAGCAATTGGCCTCACCAACAACCGATTAAATTCAACCTCCGTATCCGGAGAAGAAAATCCCACAACACTAACACCACCTCTCCCACGCTTAGGAGCCATAAGAATCAATACCCAACTCACAAAATTCACCAAAATCCACAAAAAATTCGAACTCACAAATATCCCCAAATAATCAAGAACACACAACCCTAATAATGCAAGAACACAATTCGTAATATCAAAATAAAAGGAAGAAATATACCCCAAATACGAACCAGAGAGGTGAAGCTTGCAATTAAAAATCCTCCAAACTTGAATCTTGAAGCCTTGAAATTAATTGTAGTAGATAGAATTGGAATGGGGTAGGATTTGTGTGTCTATAGGTGTATATATAGATGGGTGTATAAATTTGGAGAAAAAAAATAAATAAATAAAAAATAAAAATAAAAATAATGAAATAAAATAAAATAAAATAAAAAAATATGAAATAAGAGATGGATTGGGGATGATTTGGAATTAATATGGAACTAGAATTAGGATTTTAGGTGGAGAAAATAATTAGAAAAGGGGTTGGAATTAATTTAGGAGATGAATTAATTATTTAATATATTAAAACATATAATACACGTACAAAAACTCTAAACTCACCTGGCCAGAAAGATTCGCACGACATGGCACAGAATTGACGCTACAGCACGCGCGTGTCAACTGTTGAAACAAATTCATCCGCTTTTTTTTTTTCAACACACGACACAGACTTGTGTTTTACTACTCTGGACAGTAACTTGTCTCGGCCATGTCGTGCAATCGGCGCTGTAGCGCGTGGGAAATTCTTCTGAATATATTTTTTTTTTCTAACATCACTCGTACAAAAACTGTACCTGATCAGAAGGTTATTGGCGCTCCTGCGCCTGTTGAGCGCCTGATGCGCGGCTTGCTTCTGCAATTTTTTTTTTTTTTTTGAATACCTATACTACAACAAAGTACAATAATACTTGGGTTGCCTCCCAAGAAGCGCTTCTTTAACGTCAATAGCTTGACGTTACTTCCTCAACTCATGGCGGTTTCAAAAGAATAACCGAACCATTCTCAACAGACAAACCATTCATACAAACGTTGACATCTTGGTTCCTTGCTTTCCACAAATCTCTTCCTTCAGACTTCAACATAATTTTACTACCCAACGGCCAAATCTTTTTCTTTTTCTTCTTCACACCTCTAATGTGCTTCTCCGACTCAATCGATTGAACAAAAATTTCTTCTTCCTTATCATAAGTTTTCCACCTTCGCAACACGTTATCATGCCCCTCTTCAAAAATCACTAGCTCATTATTCAAAAGGACATACCTCAAATGTGGTGGAAGTTTCCCAAGCTTGACATTCGAAAGATCTTGAACCGAAGAACTGTCAATGGAATCATTGATAAGATGCTTTAGCACATACATGTCAGATTTTTCGCTCAATAACTGATCAAACTTCTTTCTCTGACCCGTATCAACTATTTCCACACTGCAACACTCTTCATCCTCTGTTGGAAATTTCATGGCCTTGAACACATTAAAGGTAACACTCTGATCTTGCACCCTCATTGTAAGCTCTCCTTTTTGCACATCAATCAAAGTCTTTCCTGTAGCCAAGAACGGTCTTCCCAAGATTATGGGAATCTTCTTGTCTTCTTCAAAATCCAAGATCACAAAATCAGCAGGGAATATGAGCTTATCAACCTTCACCAAAACGTCCTCCACGATGCCTCTAGGATATGTGATAGATCGATCAGCCAACTGCAAAGAGATGTTAGTTTGCTTTGGCTCCGGTAGACCAAGTTGCTTGAAAACAGACAAGGGCATAAGATTAATGCTAGCTCCCAAATCACATAAACACTTGTTGAAAGAAAGGTTGCCAATAGTGCACGGAATAGTGAAACTTCCTGGATCTTTCAGTTTAGGAGGCAACTTCTGTTGCAGAACAGCACTACACTCCTCCGTCAATGCCACTGTTTCAAAATCTTCCAACCTTCTCTTCCTTGACAAAATATCCTTCATGAACTTAGCATATCTTGGCATCTGCTCCAACGCTTCAACAAAAGGAATGTTAATGGACAGTTTCTTGAAGACATCCATAAATTTCTGAAATTGTTTCTCTTGACTTTTCTTCAAGCGTCCAGGAAATGGAGGAGGAGGATATATCTGAGTATCCTTTGTAGATTGATCCAGAGTAGACTTTTCAACAGTTTTCTTGCTCTTCTCACCATCAAGCTGATCAGCCACTAAGTCAAATTTCTCAATTTCTGGCACTGCAGATTTTTCAACCTGCTGATTCTGAACATCTTCATCTTTTTCAGTTGCTGATTTAGGATCACTTGTGACTTTCCCTGATCTCAAAGTAACTGCATTCACCTGTTCTTTATTGTCCCTCCTGCCTGGATTAACCTCCGTATCACTAGGAAGAGTTCCTTGTGGCCTACCACCTAAGGCACTTGCAATCTGTCCTATCTGAGTTTCTAAGAGCTTCTGACCAGCTTGTAAGTTCTTTAACGCTATCCACATCTCATCAGATTTTTCATTAGAAGATTGCCCCGCATGGGCCTGGGGTTGTTGCTGCTGAAATCCCGGAGGTTGATATGGTGTCCTTGGAGCATAAGGCTGCTGATAACCTTGATTGAATGGCTTTGCTTGCTGACCCTGAAATTGATGATAGGGCTGCTGATAAGGTTGTTGAGCACCTTGATTGTTACTCCAGCTAAAATTGGGATGATTCCTGTTGTTCGGATGATAATTGGCTGGAACTGGTGCAGCAGGTCTCTGGAAATTACTCACGAACTGTACTGATTCAGGAGAAATAGCACACTGATTCGTCTCATGTGCGCCCGCACATAACTCACAAACACTAGCCACCTGCTGAACTCCATAATTAGCAAGAGAATCCACCTTCATAGCAAGAGCCTTCAACTGAGCCGTAATCATTGCAGCTGTATCTACTTCCAAAATTCCTGCTGCCTTGCCTTGAGATAGCCTTTGGGTTGGATTTTGATATTCATTAGCAGCCATCATCTCTATAAGATCATAAGCTTCATCATAGCTCTTTGCCCACAGAGCTCCACCTGATGCTGCATCTAGCAAAGGCCTAGACTGTGCTCCCAACCCATTGTAGAACCCATTAATAACCATCCAATCAGGCATGCCATGATGAGGACACTTCCGTAGCATCTTCTTGTAGCGTTCCCAAGCCTCACACAAGGTCTCGCCAGATTTCTGTTGGAATTGAGTCAACTGGTTCCTTAATGCTGCAGTTTTCGCCATAGGGAAGAATTTAGTAAGGAACTTCTGAGCAAGATCTTCCCATGTAGTAATGGAACCAGGTGATAGAGAGTGTAACCAGCTCTTAGCCTTATCCCTCAGAGAGAATGGGAAAAGCCTCAACCTGATAGCATCATCCGTCACACCATTACATTTGAAAGTGTCGCAGATTTCGATAAAGTCCCGAACATGCATGTTGGCATCCTCCGTAGGAGCTCCCCCAAACTGAACTGAATTCTGCACCATCTGAATTGTGCCCGACTTGATCTCAAAATTGTTCGCTGCAATAGCTGGCCTAATAATGCTAGACTGGATATCATTGAGTTTCGGCTGAGAATACTCCCTCAAAGCCTTAGCTGCTGCTGCTGCGTCACCCATCTCTACAGTAGTCTCAGTTTCTTCTGTCTTATTCTCCACTATAAGATCGTCTTCCGCCAGTTCTTCCAAACGAGCTTGTAAGCGTGTTCGCATACAAACTTAAATACCTGAAACACCACGAATCAAACAAACTAAGTAAGAAATCCGAGTCAGTGAACGCTAACGACCACTGATGACAAGCACATAAACCAAAAATAAAACACCGATGATCCCCGGCAGCGGCGCCAAAAACTTGTTATGCAAAATCACGCAAGCGCACGTTGTCACAAGTAATATATGATTAAATCAAGTTCGTTCCCACAGAGATCTAGAATGGTGTTCAATTCAATTAATGTACCTATACACCGATGTATGGTTTTTATCCACTGCTAAGACAAATAACAAAATTGAGATTGATTATCTAAATTAACTAAGTGTAAATTATAAAACTAAGAATTAAATAATTAACGAGAATAAAAATTCGAATTACTTATACGAGAATAAACATGGAATCCTAGTTTCATCATCTACTTCACTTAGAGTTGCAGCCTTTAATTAAAACATGTGATGGTTTTGATATCTGATCGAATAACACGAAAAGAGTAAAAGTTACCTCTCGGTATACTAGTACCAATCTATGCATACATCCACAAAAGAGATAGAAGATGAGTAGGCACCTATTATGTTTAGACCTTATATCTCTATAGAATTTGAAAACATAAAGGTTGAAGCACAAGTTATCCATAAAGATCACACAGGGCAGTATAAGTATTTTCATCTCACGCCACGAATCATATTGATAAACAATTATGAACCTATGCTAGCATGGCAAGTTCTAAATCTCAAGATCCACTCTCGCTTCACAAGAGATTAACAATTCAATTTAGATGTTAGCTACGCATCCAAAAGCATTAAGATTAACCATACGAGGATATCAAGAATTCACCACACATAAATCTTTAAGGCATGCAAACTACTAAGCTACATAGATAAATCCACTAGGATCCCATGACAACGATTAGTTCATAATTAAACCTTTCGTCACCATGGGATTTGATGAAAACATGGTAAATAACAAGATATGAATAAAAGACGTAATTATATTAATAAACAAGAGTTTGAGAAAACAAATCTATAACAAAAGATGAAGTAGATCTAGATCCGTTGCTTGTCACGAGCGTTGAATCATTCTCTCCTTTTCTCTCTTGCAGATCTAAGCTGGTTACAATAATAAAACTATGATAATGTGTGTATCTATTACAATGGTAGGATGTGTTTAAATAGGCTCTAAAAGTCTTGCCCAGCAAGAAAATACCAAAACAGAATTATAATAGAATTTCTGCAAGATACGTTTCCTAAACTGATTCTGCTTTTTTAAGGAAATTCGTGGCTGACTTTTCTTCAGTTTTTCTGGAACGTTACAAACGTAATTGGACCTCTGGACCACCTTAGAATGATAGAGAATCTCGTTATCTTCGCGTGGACTGCTTACGGGCTGAAAACAGACTTATAGAACTCAAGATATGGCCCAAACAGTGAATCTCACGCGTGCAGCCCAATAAATCCGAATTTTAATAAATTAAATCTCCAAAAACGACAAAAACATCCACCATAATCAACATCCTTGTAAATCTGCACAACTAAACAAAACACATCAAAACTAGAAGAAACTTGAGCCCAAGACAATCAATTTAAGCCGATTTAGAATGTTCCAAGTGGATATAAAATCCACTTATCAGAGCTTGAGAGATTGTTAGAGAAGCAGGACTGAAAATGAATTGGGGGAGTAGCATAGCCAATTTAGGGATTAAAAGGAAATGGGTATTTAGAAATTTACTAATAAATTTTCTATTTAACACAATAAAATTAGCTTGGTAAAATAGAAAATAAATGGGTAGTATTTAATAAAAATCACAAAATTATTTTTAAAAAGTATAACATGAATTTACCTATCTCCTCATATTTTTAAAATATTTTTAGGATCAAAAATGAATTAAATATGAATTTTACAAATTTTGATCCTTAAAATATAATAAAACTCTTAAAATCCTTTTAAAATACTTAAACACTCAAAACAATTCACCCAATAATTTTAAAACTAAATAAATATACAAATATGATATTGCAAAAGATTTCGGGATTTTTAAGTGCTCCGATGATTTTATAAAAATTTCAAAGATCAATAATGTATAATTTAAATAGATTTTTACTCACAAAAATTCAAGGACCTACACGACACACATACACCACCATATATGCACGTAAACATGATGTCACATATATTCAACTAAAAAAATTTCAGATCATATATTCAACATTTAATAGTAAATAATATTATTTATAATTACGAATTTTCTAAGGCGTTATATCAACAGTTGCTTGTCCAACAACCTTCGTTGGGATAAAAGGTCCATCTCTGATTCTGTCAAGATAATCAGGATCTGCTGCTTCCAGATGATGCAACATCTTTACTTCCCATAGAGTATATTCGTTTCTCTTGAGCAAAGGAATCTTAGTATTCCCATCCTTGTAACCAGACATGATTGCAGATCTTTATGATTATTCGAAATCAACCTGCTCTGATACCAATTGTTAACTCGAATAACTTGTAGAAGAGGGGGGGGTTGAATACAAGTTATATAATCATGTCTGCTTTTTGCTTAATTAAATAAACAAGAATAAACGAATGAATCAAACTCTGTTTGTATTAAATAAATCAAATACAAAATCTACCAAAGGTGTACAAATACCTTTAGCAGCTGCTAACAAAATAAAACTCTCTCTCTGTTTGTTTCGAACTCTCGAATACAAACCTTATACAGAGCTACGCATACAAAATCAATCGCTCCTCTAACTCACGTCCTCTTTTACAATGATATAGAGAGAGTATTTATAATGCTACCTATCAACTAATCACAGAAAGATAATCTATATATGACAATGTTCTGCCGTCCAGTTGATAGTTTCCATCAACAGAAAATTCTTTCCTTCATAATATCTTCTTGCTTATTCCTCAAACAAAGATCCTGTTTTATAGCACTTGCCAGTTTCTGTAGCATCCATAATGACATCATCAGTAACACGACTGATATCAGGATTCAATCTTGCATCAGGATCAGACCATCCCATCAGTACTTGATTCAGTATTTGACTTGACATATTAGGATTCAATCTCAGTTCCTGACATGTAGTACTTGATGCACTGTTCATTCCTGACTTAAATTCTACAGACTACTGTCTAACACATATCTCCTATACAAAGTGCTAAATCCTTTATAAGATCAGGATATACAAGAAGTATAAGTAAAATTCTTTTCTTAACATCACAACTCATGAATTATTCCTAACAGTTAGTAAACATGCTAAGCCTACAAGAGTACATCTTTGAGACAAAACTCGGGATCTCATACGCAAAAACAAGCAAACACTCACAATCCACTCACAAAAGAATATTCACTCAAGAACAAGGGTAAGTGTATCACTCAATTCCAACAAAATCATAAACATGCTTGACATTTGGTATCAATCTAACTTTTAACACAACATACATCAATGACTATAATCAAAAGGTCTTTATTTGGGTTGTAACGGGACTAGGGACAAGGTATGTCAAATAAGCCAAAACAGGTGAAGTGTCAAAAGCTAGTAAGTACCATAATAAATCATACACAACACCCTATTTCCCGCCCCCCCACATAATTTTTCTATTTTTTTTCCAACAAAAACAATCGACTAGTCGACTAAAGTAGGATCACAACAAACACAAACATGCTCTCATAATATATATTTTTTTTCTTTTTTTTTTCTTTTTCTTCTATTCCTTTTTTTTTCTTTTTTTTTTCCGAGAGCTAAATATAACACAAACAATAATATACACAATAATAATGATCCCACAATTTTATTACACATACCGACTATCAAGTAAACAAACCCAAACCCAATTTTTAATATTTCCCCCAAAAGTATGACAACACCCCTCCTTTGCACACCTTATTACTCCCTTAAGCACTCTACTAGCCTTTGACAATGTGGGTTCAAATTAATGTAAGGCCAATACAAGAAAAAGTCTAGGCAAGTAATGTGGTATGTCACCGAAGAAGATTAAGCTCAACGGGTTAACTAATTGATCATGTAAACATGGTATGGTAATATGGGAAAATATGTGGTTATTCCTAAATGCCTTTATCATTTTAATCGTCAAATAATGTCATGCGTTTCAAGAAAGATCTCAAACAACTGCTAGCAATGCAAACAATCCGTGGACACTCAATGTAATAACCCTAACTTTAGCAATGCTACAGTGATCACATGAATAGTAAATTTTGAGGATTTAGAGAAATGGTATGTAGGTACTCTATAATGGAAACAGAAAATGAATAAACAGAAACCATATTGGTATTGTACAATGAAATTAAGTGACTCGAAATGACGATAGATTTCAGAAATTCCTGAATATGGATTTTGAGGATTTTGATTTCGAATAAGCTTCTATTGGATATTAAGGAGCATGGAAATATTAAAGGAATTATATATTGAGGAATTAGTGAATTAGGGTAGACTAAGGGATTTTTAAGTTCAGGAAATACTAAAGTAATTTGGATTGTTAAATGATTTCAGAACCACTGAGATAATGAGGTATACTGGAAACGAATCACAATTAGACAAGTATGGAAACCAAGCAACCAAGATTAGTAATATAACAAGGATACATACCACATTATTATTTACCAATGTGATTGGCATATTACTTAGAAAATTAAGAAATTAGGAGATTAGATCATCCAAGTGACATCACCATCCACTAACACATGTTTAAGGGGGTAGATTAGTCTTTTAACATGATTTTAACCACAAAAATCACCAAGCTTCCACTACACTCTAGAATTACCAAGATTAAGCCAAGATAAGATCAAAAACCAACACAAAAATCTCTCCCCCTTCTTGTTTACTCCATTCGGCAAAAACAAAGAAAAAAGAAGAAAATAAAATCCAAAACCCTAGCTAACATCAAGATTAAATCAAGGGAAAAATCATGGAGCTTCTTGGAGGATAGATTAAGACAAGTACAAAGTTTCATATCCATCAAGCATCATTTTCATAGGTAATAAAATCTCCAAAGTTGATGGTGAATAGTGATGAATAGTAGTTTTCAAGAACTAACTTGTGTTTTATGGTTTCTTTAGACTATACAAGCTATTGTAAGGTTGTTTAAGGGCTAGCTAAGGATTATTAAGTGTTTTTAAAGCTTCAAGAAGGTATAAATATGCTTGCCCTTTTATATTTATGATGGATATTGTTGTGTTTAGTGATTAAGTGGTATAAATGTTATGATCATGATGTTATATGTGTTTGTAAGAGATTAAAGTTGATTATGGGAGGAGTATGTGCTTGTAACCATGGTTGGTAAGATGACCACATGGTGTAGGTGATGGTGTATAAGGTGGATGATTGATTTGGAGGAATTTGATTTTTGGAAAGTATGAAAATATAGCCGTTATAATGCCCGATTTTTTGTTAAACCAAAGAATGCCCTGTTTTTGGAGCAACAAACACGTATGGTAGGTTCCTGTTTAGAACACCAACTGACCATGAGGTGATAGATCTTGGTTCATAGATCGTTTTGATATAAAGTGCGTTAAAATCTGATGAACGGTTTAGGAGAAAAGTCAGTTTTAGTGAAAGACGTTCGAAAATCGAGAAACCGTAATTGTGTTAACTTTGAGGCTATAACTACCATACTTAGACATTTTTAAAAATTATAAAATTTTGGGATATTGTAGTAGGGTAGTCAAAGAGTCATTACCAGTTGACCTTGTAGTAAAATCCGAAATCCATATTTTCTGAGAATTTTTACAGTTAAGTGTGGTCATTAAGGGAAATGGTGAAAAACATTGAAACTTTGATGGAGTTTAAAAATGGTTAGGTTCTTGGAACACTTGGGTTATAATAGCATGTAATTCACATAGTAAGCATTAAGGGTGTAGTTATATAAAGGTGAAGTGAGAAAGGAATGTAGTATTCTAACGACGGTCCTTTTTGTGTTTATAGAAACTTCGGGAAAGCCACGAGCCATACTTCCAGGATACAGAGATCGAGGCAAGATTTCTTCTATCTTTACTTTGGAAAACTATTTATCTTCAAAGTAAAATGCTTTCATGGAATATATATATATATTATCTATGGTTGCCATATTACTAAGAATTTATTTCCTGATTCTGGGAATTAAAGAGAGATGGATATGATCTATGAATTATGAGTATGGATATAAATACGAGATGCATAAAGTGATCATACCTTATGGTTAAGAATTATACAAAGGAATGGTATCAGTTGTTATTTAGAATTATATAAAGGAATGGTATCAGTTATTATCTAGAGTTATATGATTTATAATATTATGTTAAAAACATTCTTTCTAAATGTTGTGATAGATATTACTGAGTATTATTTAATACTTCTAAAATAAATGGAATACTTTATGTATATAAGAGCATATTGATTTCATTGAATACAGAGGAGATGTCTGAGTCATAATCAAAGTATTATGACATATATAATTTTTAAAGGTAATGATAAATGGAAATGGAAATGATATATGTGAAGGGAAATGGAAAATGTGAAATGGTGTTTTATAAATGGAATAATGATTTGAAAAAAGGGGATTGCAACAGAAAGCGTAAGAGGCTGTGTGCGGCACAGTCCAACAACCATCATTTTATCAGGATGTAGTGGAGAACCTTCCTCATTATTTTATTTTCGGCCCATGTGTTGCCGATGGAGGATGTAGTGGAGAACCTTCCTCCAGGAGGATGTAGTGGAGAACCTTCCACCAGGGATGATTGACATTCCTTCTACTAGTAGAAAACAAGGAGCGGGTACTTAGGCGACTGATCATCGTCCTAACGTATCTGGCGCTAGCGGATATCCCCAAAACTTTTAAAAGAAGTGTTGATAATGGTTTCAGGTTTGTATACTGAAAAAGGAAAATGGTATGAAATGATGGGATTATTTTGCAATAGGAAGAGAAACTGATTTTATATTTTATATTATTTTTATATAAGTGTTGTATAAGAAGGAAAATGGAAATATTATACTGAGATGATATAATGGTTTTAATTATTTTAGAAGAGAAACTAATATAAGAAGGCTATATATTTCTTTTGGTATAAAAATAGTTGAAAGGAGTATTTATCAAATAAAAAAAAATTCTTTCATAATAATTATGAATTGTCTTATGTTTGTTATACAAATATATCTATGTTTTATCTTTGATGATAGTCTATAAAGTTTATCTTGCTGAGCTATTATAGCTCACTCTTGCTACTTATCTATATACAGCTAGGTATGCCGATACTTCGTACCACGCCCCGCAAGAGGGTAAGGGAAAGGCGACCTTCTGAGAGCGCGCTAGCACCGATTCCTGAGGTAGCGTAGAGACAGAAGGGTTCTGGTAGCCTTATGTATAATTAAGTGTGTAAGCATGTAACGAACTTTTGGATTGTTGAATTGCTTCATGTCGAAGTATTATTCAACAATGTATTTAAGTATGATTCTGGGTTTGTAATAACTTCTTAACTCTAAACTTTTAATATCGTGGATGTTGTTCTCGGAGCATATGACTGGTGTGTATTAATTTTATTAAGTGTGGGGTCGATTGTGTGAGTTTTATTATGCCTCTATATTCCAGCTGCAAGAGAATAATATTAATAAATGGAAATTGGTCCGTGACGGCCTGAATTCATGACCCCGGATTTGGGGCTGTCACAGTTTTGTATCAGAGCTAAGAGTCATAATGCTCAGGAACAAGAGTGATAATAATAAATGTATCAGTAATAATATAAAAAATTTAAAAATTTGAACTTCCATCAAGTTCAGGGGTGGTATATCGCATGTAGCATTTATTTTAAGCATATATTATAACTTTATAGACTATTACTAATAGAATTTTATGTTTTATTATAGGGAGCGGAGATGGGTGAGCCGAGTCAGGACCCCCAGTGGCTAGGATTATCTGAGCAGGAGATTGTAAATCTGCAGTCAGTAGGAGTAGAGGTTCCAGACTATGCTGTTGCTGACCTCCGGAGGAGGGTTCGCGCGGAGGCCCTAGAGAGATATGAGATTAGAGTGAGATTGGAGGAGGCAGAGAAGCGTAGACAGAGGGATGCCTTGGCTGTGGTACCATATACCAGTAGACCCTTGGTAGGATCTGATGGGGCAGGTCCTTCCCGAGTGAGGTCAGACATTCCAGAGGAGGAGATGCCATTGCGTAAGAGGCCTAGGTTATCGGTTATAGCTGAGGAGCAGACTGAGTGGAGAGATATCCACGTGATTCCTACTCCTGTCCCAGTGCCCTCACCAGTTCCATCCCCTCTACCGAGTCCTGATCCTTTGGAGGATCCAGTAGAGCCATTCACTCCACCAGGACACTTTATTTTATCAGAGGATGAGTTGGAGGATGACCCTTCTGAGGATGCAGATACGGAGCCCGTTCCTCCATCTCCACCAGTAGTTCCACCTCCACCTGTAGAGGCACCTTCCCCAGTCGCTATACCCCCTCAGGAGGCACCCATACTGACAGGTGATCCACTTCCAGCTATTGTGTTATCAGAGTACTTTGTCTTACAGGGATAGTTGGAGGAGTCCCGTAGGACTATAGATACACTTTTGCAGAATCGGACAGAGGGAGGGGAGGTACTATTCCTGATGGTTTGTCTTTGGGCTTAGTTAGTATTGAGTTACGAGCACTCGGTGATATTAGGAGGTTGTTGGGAGATAGGGGGACCCAGCATGGAGAGCTCAGATAGTAGACACGGTCACCACTATGGTAGTGCAGATCAGGGACATTGTCAGAGCGGCGTTACCGTGATTCGGAGTAGTAGTCTTAGACACTAATCAGACTAGTCATCTTGTTGATGTCATTTTGGGGATTAGGTTAGTTGTTTACTGTCTTAATCCCAGTCTGATTAGAGGACAGTTAGTAGTACTTTTGTGATAGCGGATTAGTATGTACGGTTATGCTTGTGGGGTTTCGAACCTTGTACTCTATGATGTATAATACTAGTAGTAAAAGACGTGGTACCCAAGTTGTAAAATATATATGTAAATTAATGAAGTTTGTACATTCTGTCTAAATCTTTTACTGTGCTTTAATATTAAATGTGAGATTCCAAAAATATTGATATATATATGAGGTGATTGACTTAAATGAAAAGGTTATTGTGCTAAAGGTACCAAGTTTATTTATTAAATTGGTATTATAACTAGATATTAACTGTAATGTATAAATGAGTTAACTAATGATATAGTTGTGCATATATGGAAATGATGTATGTTGTACCCTAAAATTGGGTGATTAATGAAGAATATTGTTTTATACAGAATAGTGCCGCCTAAGAGTAATAATAGAGCGAATACAAGGGAGAATGAAAGAGATGAAGGAAGTCATAATAGATAGAATGAAAATGCTCATAATGAACAAAATCATGAAGAAGAAGAAGAAGAATCAACTGGCCAACAAGGAAATCAAGGTGGTGATCCCTTTAACCAATTCATGGAACTATTAAGGAAGAATTTAGCTAATCCATAGAATCCTCAACAACCACCTGTTCTTCCTAATCAGGCAGCTAACTCCTTCCGTGCCTTTAAGTCATTGAAACCCCCAGAGTTTGAGGGAACTGCTAACCCAGTAGTAGCCAGAGCCTGGTTAAAAGAGATGGAGAAAGCTTTTGAGATATTGAGGATAGAGGAGGATCAGAAAACAATCTTTGCAGCCTATCTCTTAAAGGGAGAGGCAAATTATTGGTGGGAAGCTAAGAAGAATCTGGAAGGTGCGGGAGTGATAACCTGGGAGCGTTTCACTAGGGTGTTTCTAGACAAATATTCCCCTAGGTATCTTGAAAATCAAATGGAAATAAAATTCTTGGAGTTAAAGCAGGATAACCTAACAGTAGCAGAATATGAAACTAAATTTACTGAACTGTCTAGGTTTGTTCCAGAATTTGTGCGTACTGAGGAACAAAGAGCAAAAAGGTTCCAGCAGGGATTGAAACCATGGCTACGGACGAGAGTGGCACCATATGAGCTAACTGATTATGTTGCGGTAGTTAAAAAGGCATCTATTATAGAAACCGAGAGTGAACAAAATCAAATAGGTCGAGAGAATAAGAAAATGAGATTTGAGGGTCAGAAAGGAGGTTCAAGTGAAGGAAGTTACTTTAGCAAGGGTGGTAAAGGACAAAAATCTCAGTTTGTGGGAAGGTCAGGGAGTAACAAGGCTGTTAGTGAGACTGTGAATCAGGGTGGTAAGTCCTCAGGAACATTTCAGTCTAATCAATCAAGACCACCATTACCAGAGTGCAATACGTGTGGTAGGAAGCATACAAGAGTGTGTAAACTGTTGGAAGTAACTTGTTATAAATGTGGACAGAAGGGGCATTACTCTGACAGGTGCCCATCAGTTGATACGAACCCTAGGAATGATGTCAAGTGTTACCAGTGTGGGAAATTAGGACACATGGCTAGAGATTGCCGTTCTGGTGGGTCGTCCGCAACGGGACAAAGTGTGACTACTTCGAATAGACCTACTGCCAGGGTGTATAATATGACTTTAGGTGAAGCGTTGAAAAGCCGGATACAGATGCAGGTAATAATTTTCTTCTATTATTTAACCTTGTAAATTAAACGTTGGTTAGGGATCGACTAAGTCAATGAATGGTGTGGGTAGATTGACAATCTAGATAAGGAAAATCAGTATCTGTTAGGGGTCAGAAAATTCTATGCAAAGGAGAATAAGAGTATTTTGGGAAAAGCACAAACTTGTTTAGGTACGAACAGGAAATATATATTATAGGTAGTATTTTCTTACAATTGTTTCAAGGAATCTTATTCTAGTCAAATTTCTGGAGGATTTTACAGAGACAAGATATAATAAGATTGAAGTGTTCATATTTTATGTCATGATAGAGATCAAAATGTAGCCAAACCCTAGTGAGATACACTACCATGGCATGTTGAGGAATGACAATTAAGTTTATATTGGTGTATTTTGCGCAAACAAGATAGAGATATTATGAAGGAATAAAGGATAGAGAAAGAGGTGTAGAAGTCAGAAGTGTGGATGAAAAAGGTATCTATAGACATTTTCAACTTGATTTCGGGACGGAATCCTTTTAAGGGGGAAGGATGTAATAACCCTAACTTTAGCAATGCTACAGTGATCACATGAATAGTAAATTTTGAGGATTTAGAGAAATGGTATGTAGGTACTCTATAATGGAAACAAAAAATGAATAAACAGAAACCATATTGGTATTGTACAATGAAATTAAGTGACTCGAAATGACGATAGATTTCAGAAATTCCTGAATATGGATTTTGAGGATTTTGATTTCGAATAAGCTTCTATTGGATATTAAGGAGCATGGAAATATTAAAGGAATTATATATTGAGGAATTAGTGAATTAGGGTAGACTAAGGGATTTTTAAGTTCAGGAAATACTAAAGGAATTTGGATTGTTAAATGATTTCAGAACCACTGAGATAATGAGGTATACTCGAAACGAATCACAATTAGACGAGTATGGAAACCAAACAACCAAGATTAGTAATATAACAAGGATACATACCACATTATTATTTACCAATGTGATTGGCATATTACTTAGAAAATTAAGAAATTAGGAGATTAGATCATCCAAGTGACATCACCATCCACTAACACATGTTTAAGGGGGTAGATTAGTCTTTTAACATGATTTTAACCACAAAAATCACCAAGCTTCCATTACACTCTAGAATTACCAAGATTAAGCCAAGATAAGATCAAAAACCAACACAAAAATCTCTCCCCCTTCTTGTTTACTCCATTCGGAAAAAACAAAGAAAAATAAAATAAAATAAAATCCAAAACCCTAGCTAACATCAAGATTAAATCAAGGAAAAAATCATGGAGCTTCTTGGAGGAAAGATTAAGACAAGCACAAAGTTTCATAGCCATCAAGCATCATTTGCATAGGTAATAAAATCTCCAAAGTTGATGGTGAATAGTGATGAATAGTAGTTTTCAAGAACTAACTTGTGTTTTATGGTTTTTTTAGACTATACAAGCTATTGTAAGGTTGTTTAAGGGCTAGCTAAGGATTATTAAGTGTTGTTAAAGCTTCAAGAAGGTATAAATATGCTTGCCCTTTTATATTTATGATAGATATTGTTGTGTTTAGTGATTAAGTGGTATAAATGTTATGATCATGATGTTATATGTGTTTGTAAGAGATTAAAGTTGATTATGGGAGGAGTATGTGCTTGTAACCATGGTTGGTAAGATGACCACATGGTGTTGGTGATGGTGTATAAGGTGGATGATTGATTTGGAGGAATTTGATTTTTGGAAAGTATGAAAATATAGCCGTTATAATGCCCGATTTTTTGTTAAACCAAAGAATGCCCTGTTTTTGGAGCAACAGACACGTACGGTAGGTTCCTGTTTTATCTTTGATGATAGTCTATAAAGTTTATCTTGCTGAGCTATTATAGCTCACTCTTGCTACTTATCTATATACAGCTAGGTATGCCGATACTTCGTACCACGCCCCGCAAGAGGGTAAGGGAATTAGGGAAAGGCGACCTTCTGAGAGCGCGCTAGCACCGATTCCTGAGGTAGCGTAGAGACAGACGGGTTCTGGTAGCCTTATGTATAATTAAGTGTGTAAGCATGTAATGAACTTTTGGATTGTTGAATTGCTTCATGTCGAAGTATTATTCAACAATGTATTTAAGTATGATTCTGGGTTTGTAATAACTTCTTAACTCTAAACTATTAATATCGTGGATGTTGTTCTCGGAGCATATGACTGGTGTGTATTAATTTTATTAAGTGTGGGGTCGATTGTGTGAGTTTTATTATGCCTCTATATTCCAGCTGCAAGAGAATAATATTAATAAATGGAAATTGGTCCGTGACGGCCTGAATTCATGACCCCGGATTTGGGGCTGTTACACTCAAGCAAACGAATAAATTACAAATAATATGCAATAAGGCTCAAAAGCTCACTTGGTGGAAAAACATACTCAATCCCAAGCAAAAATCTCTCTAACGCACCTACTTGTATTCAAAGCATGCAAACTAAATCATCTTGCACATATTCATGTCCTTCTAATCACTTACAATATTCAATAAGTCTACTAGCTTCAACTTTTTAGTGTATGTGTGTGCACAAGAACAAAGCATATCACTTCTCAATCAAAAGCGTCAACCACACAAAATTCCTATCAATCATGGGTGCAAATGTAAACTACTATGGACTCACATGAAATACGAACATAAAAACAGAATGTCCTATATGAAACAAACGTGGATAACACGAACATAAATGCATAATTTACTACTACTAATATGCAAAGCATGAAATCCTACGTGAACACATAATACAACAACTACTAATCCTCCAAACCACCCCCAAACTTAAAATATTCAATGTCCGCATTGAATGGAAGTAAATAAAAGCGATAGTAGAAAACATACCTACTCGGCGGAACCAGAGAAAGCGCCTTACATATCCTTCCCCATCGCAACTCAACATGCTTATTCAGCTAAAATCCTCTTTCTGTAGCAATTGGCCTCAACAACACCCGATTAAATTCAACCTCCGTCGTCATAGACGAAAATTTCACAACACTAGCATCACCTCTCCCATGCTTAGAAGCCATAAGAATCAATACCTAACTCACAAGAAGCTCAACCAATATTTACCAAGCAATATCATACCAAAAATAGCCCAAAAACCAAGAATAATACAAAATCCCCAATTTACAAGAACACAAATTCGTAATAAAAATAAGATTAGAGAAAAAGATTTACCCAATACGAATCAAAGAGGTGAACTTGTAATTAATTCCTCTTTAAATTGAATTTTTAGAGATTTAAAGAAGTAGAAGAGGAATTGGATTTGTATGTATAGGTGGGTATATATATAAGATAATGGATAGATGAGATTTAAAAATTTAGAGTGTAGGAGAGATTGAAGAGGTTTGGATTTGATGTAGGATAGATATAGGAATTAGGGGATGAGAGTTGGAATAAAATTTGGGTGAAGATTATGTTGTGAAACAACAATTTTCGAGCAAAAAATCTGGCCAGAGGAGTTGTCATGCAGGCGCAAGCTGCGTTATAGAGTCGCAGACTGCGCAAGGGACAGTAACGCAGGCGCAACCTGCGTTACAAGGGGACAAACTGCGGGAAGATCAGAAACGCAGGCGCACTTCCAAGCCTCCATTAAGGATGATAATAGTTGGCCTGGTCATCTCTTCGCGAGACTTCATCGTCATCACGGCGACACACTTTCTGCCACTTCTCCTCACTTGGCCTATTCGTGTAACAACTATGTCCTATTCCAATGCCTTCATCTGTTGACCCAAAATCTGTCAATTTGTAGAACAACACACACTCGCGGGCTTCGCTTGAATATAATGGAGGATGGTAAATGTAAGTTGGTGAAGCCTTTGGTTCCTCAAAGAGAACTTGCTCCATTGGCTCTAATGCGCTAACTCCATCTTTAAACTCTGAGACAAGTAGAAGACCTGCATCTTTCCCATGTTCTTCAGCCTCTTGGTACGCACATACCAATTTTTGAAATTTGTGCAGCTCACCAGTGTCTGTCCCAAATAGTGCCCTTTCCGAATCATCCACCATCCTAACATGATCAAATTCCTCACATGGCTTGCGAATGCTCACCTTACCTTGGAATTTGTCTTCCTCAATTAAGCATCCAGTACCTTGCTCCAAGTCACCATTATTTTCTGGAATTGCCTCTAGTATGAATTGTTGTTTCTCTTGTTCCACAGCACTCACAACTCGAGCAACTAGTATCTCCAAAGATTTGGGAGACTCCCCATTACTCTTTATAAGCATCCTAAGCTCCTCCATAGCATCAACCTCATCTGACTGAAAAGTAGGAGTAGGTTGCTGATGTTGAAACTCTTCACTACCAAAGAAATATGACATATTTGGAACATCTTGCTGGTACTGTTGAGGATGGTATTGAAAATATGGTTGTTCCTCATAAGTGACATATGGATCAACTCCTTCGTAGTAACAATACTATGAGGGATCATGAACGCCCAAACACTGCTCACATTGCTGAGGCATGGATGTCCTCGAATATGCCCACCATGGTAACTCCTCGCATGCCATCTTCAAACACTCAAGTACCTGAACACACCGAACTAAACAAGATAGGTAAGAAAAAATATGAGTCAGTGAACTCTAGCGACCATTATTGACAAGCACATAAACCAAAAATAAAACACCGATGATCCCCGGCAGCGGCGCCAAAAACTTGTTTGCACTAAATCACGCAAGCGTACGTGGTCACAAGTAATATATGAATAAGTCAAGTTCGTTCCCACAGAGATCTGGTTTTTAATTTAGTTTAGTACCTATGCAACAATGTATGATTATTATTCACTGCTAAGACAAATAACAATTTTGGGTTTAATAAACTAAGTTAACTAAGAATTAAATTATCAAGCTAAGAATTAACTAACTAACGAGAATTTAAATCAAATTACTTCTGCAAGAGAAAGCATGGAATCCTAACTTCATTAAATACTTTGCTTAGATCTGATGCCTTTAATCACTATATGCAATGGTTATGATATCTGATCAGACAACACGAAACAAGTACACGCTACCTCTCAGTATACGAATACCAAACTAAACATACATCGACAAAAGAGATAGAAGATGAATAGACACCAATTATGCTTAGACCCTATATGTCTATAGAATTTGAAAACATAACGGTTGAAGAGCAAGTTATCCATAAAGATCACATAGGGCAATACAAGTATTCTCATCTCATACTACGAATCATATTGATTAACAATCATGAGCCTATGCTAGCATGGCAAGTTCTAAATCTCAAGATCCACTTTCACTTCACAAGAGATTAACAGATTAGATGTTAGCTACGCATCTAACAATTAAGCATAATCATACGAGGATATCAAATATACATCACACACAGATCTTGAAATCATCAAGATACTAAACTCCATAAATAAATCCGTTAGAATCCCATGACAACGATTAGTTCGTAATTGAACCTCTCGTCATCATGGGATCTGATGAAATCATGATAAAAACAAAGTATGAAAATATACAAATAAACCTAAGTAATTGATATGTAATGGTTATCTAAATTAAAATGATAGGATGTGTTTATATAGGCTCTATAATTCTTGCCCAACAAGAAATTGCCTTCTATTATAATTAGAATTCAATTAAGGTACTAAAAACTGCCCAAAATACAATTTGAACTTGAAAAGGGCAAAACAGTAATTTCCTACTCCCATCAGTCTGATTGTCGAGCTGTATGCGCCCAACACACGCAACCTGCTTGTACAAGACCTGTCCCATGTTGTAGAAAATCTCCCAAGCTTCGCGTGGGCAGTAAGATCGCTGAAAACGGACTTCTAGAACTCCAGATATGGCCAAAACAGTGTAGACTGCGCAACCTTCCCGGAAAATCCGAATTTTAATAAATTTAACCTCCAAAAAACGATAGAAGCATTAACCATAATCGACATTCTTGCAAACCTGCACACTACACAAAACACATCAAAACTATAACAAACTTGAGTTCAAAACAATCAATTTAAGCCGATATGGAACGCTCCAAGTGGATATAAAATCCACTTATTAACAACCAAGCAGTCAATCGATCATACCAAATTATATAACCATTTATCTTACAAATAGAAACTTTACTTATAGAAATAAGGATTTAATCATATAAACACTTGAGCAATAACCATCAATTTCTCAACTCATTAATGAATTGCACCATATGTACATATACATCATTCGACTTCTATGGTAATCATCACTCTCAATCTCAAATATCAGAGAGCCAATCATAAACACTATAATTTCAATACACGAATTGTATTCATCTTATTCCTTTTACTAACATAATTCGAATCAAAGTTCAAGAATTGTACTCTAATAATTAAAATAACTACTTTAATATTAATAAAATATCACATAATTCAAATATTCAGAAGTTTACTACTAAAACCGCACATGCAACCATCTAATATTAACCAAAACAAGCAAATAAGATTATGAACTCTTTTTTATAAAAAAAATTTCGAAATAAATATATTTATATATATACGTGACTAAGCTTTGAAATTGGAACATACCAATTCCTTCACATGTAATATCAACCCATTTAACACCAATTGATATCACAACTACATATTATCACTAATTCATTTCAATTAGCACATGGAAATCGAATCACATAAATTCAATAAATGAAAATCTATTCAATTAGACCATATGAACTCGAATTCAAGATGAGATAAAAAAAAATTGGAACATAGCATCATGATAACATCACCAAACCCATAAGAGTTCATCACCATCAGCTCCCCACGACCTGTACTAGCATCGCCACTCCACACTAGTCACACCTTGATTACCATACCACCAAACAATCTTTCCCTCCTTCGGCTTCACAGTCTAAGAACCTAATTGGCCGCACCGAAACACTACACATATACTTAGCCTTTATCACAGGAGCTCGACTCTACATACACACACGCCTATATATATATATAGGCCTTTGCTCCATAAAAAACACTCTTATATAACAAACAATAAAGAACACTATAAAATCATTTATTCCAATAGATCCATTGGCCCCGCCAGGGGCACCCAATACAAAAAGTTCTTATTTTTTTAGGCTCTATCCATCCAGCAAAAAAAAAATTAAAAATTTACTGTTCATCGATGACGTCACTCATGACGTCATCGATGAACAGTAAATTTTCAAATTTTTTTTTTTTTGCTGGATGGATAGAGCCTAAAAAAATAAGAACTTTTTGTATTGGGTGGCCCCGCCAGGGGCAATGGATCTATTAGATATGAGGTGTTCTTTGTTGTTTGTTATATAAGGTGTTTGCTATGGAGTCCAACCCTATGTATATATATATATATATATATATATATATATATATATATATATATATATATACAGCTACCACACAAACCCACACGCGCACACCACAACTTACGCACACAGTACACAGACATACAGTAGTAATTCGAACCACAAACAACAACACCCAATAACAACTCACAGTTACAGAGGAGAACAGATGAGGGAAGAGAGAAATTTTGAGAGATTGTGGAGAACGAGAGGAAAAAAAATGAAAAAGAGGGAGATGGGAGAAGGTTCGAGAGAACTGGTGAAAAATGGAGGAGAAGACCAGTGACTTTGGGATAAGAAAAGGAAGTGCAAAACAATCATTTACATTGCTGAAAATCAAATTAACAAAAATTAATTAGCCTTTTAAAATCGAAATCAAATAACAATTTGGTGGAAAATTAATTTTTTTTTTTTTTAAATAAAGAGTACAAAATTAGGAACACACACATATTTTTAAAATATTTTCAGGATCAAAGATGAATTAAATATGAATTTTACAAATAATGATCATTTAAATGCAGTAAAACTCTTAAAATCATTTTAAAATACTTACACACCCAAAATAATTCTTCAAATAATTTTAAAAACTAAATAATATCATAAAAATAATATCACAAAAGATTTCTTGATTTTTAATAATTCCGATGATTTTAAAAAATTCTCAAAAGATCAATAATGCATAATTTAAATAAATTTTAAATCATAAAAATTCAAATAAAAATACACGGACTCACATTTCACATATACATGATCATATAAGCATGTAACACGATGTCACATATATTCATTCTAAAAAAGTCACCTCATATAATGCACATTTAATATTAGATAATAATAATTATAAGTACGATATTTTTAGGGCGTTATATCCTTCCCCCCTTAATAGGATTCTGTCCTCAGAATCGACACTAAGAAAACATATGACGGTATTCTCAAACATTTCTCTTTCAATTTCCATGTCATTTCTTCCACACTAGCATTCCTTTATATTAATTCATATCTCGCTACGCTTGGCCTGTAAGCCTGCAAATTTCATCATAAACTTAAACCTTTGGTTCACATGTCTCATTAATTATAGATACGGATCACTCGTAAGTGACGATCCTATTCTACCGAAAATCGGACATGACCTATTCGTAAAATGGACTATGCCCTGTACACAACGCCTCAAGTACTAAACCAATCATCCACAATAATTCGTATATATATATATATTATTAAAACAAAAGCTGCCTTGACTTACAATAAACATGTAAATAATTAAATCTTTAAAACGAATTTCACGTGACTAAAACAGTTGTTACTACTTCCACGTTCTTACCCATAACTCAGGTTGCCCCAGATAAAACTCTGAGAAAAGAATATCAAGAAATCCCCTAATCATTCTTACTCCCCTTTCAACGTACAATGTTACTCGAGGAGGGAATAATTAGGAAACTTCTATCTATCCTTAATCCCATTGTTTTACTGAGGCATCATTTACTTTAAAACATATATATCTTATTTGGAACACAAATTATCCTGAGATCACAACCCTCCAATACCAGTCACAAATTAACCTTTCAATCCAATTAAACTCTAACAATTCTAGCATCTGATAAAATCAACATTTAACTTGACATGCGTAAACCTAAGTATACTTCATCAATAATTAACTTAAAACCTTCAAAACTTATTTAAACTATGCACATTTTAATTCTAACATTTTTCAACAACTGAATAACCGAAATATAACATTCCTAGCTGGTCCTTCAAAGTTTTCAATCTCTGTAGACGTCTTAGGCCTTTCCCGATTCATTACTGCTTCATCTTCATGGTATTCACATCGGTCTTTTCGTCATATCCTGAAAATTATATTTCTCCCGATTCCAAAAATCGTACTTAGAAATCTTGTGCATGCTCTTCCCATATCCTTGAATATCTTGAGATGTCTTCCGACCTTCAATCCTTGAAAGTCATTACCTATCTGGTAATAATTAATTAATCAACTTTATATCTCTGTCTGGTAATAATCCTGGCAATTCTTCAAGTTACATATCCGAGAAATCTTGACCACTGGAATCTGCTTCACTTTAATTATCTCTTTATTGATATCTCCCACATATATAAAATAACTTTAGAATCTTATTATAATAAACTCTTAGTCTGCATAACCATTAAAAATCCTCTATCCACTTTCTGACTTGAAAGACATCTTATATATCTCTTGTAAATCATAATTTCACCTTCTTACCCTCACACATTTTCTGTACTTTATAGTTAACTATACAATCAAATCCTAACTCACACTCAGCTCTTATAACTGCCATCACATTCATATTCTTCATGTCATCATTCATCATTATATTAAACTTGTCGCTTCTAGTTCTATTACTACCAACAATACTATTTTTTCCACCTACCCTCATAGCTTTCCATCTTTATCCTAGTACGATTACAATATACTTCCTTTGGAAATCCCATCTTCTAACATTGGCGATCCTGCTAGTCTCAGTAATTCATATTCCTTGGGTGGCTATGATGCCTCTTTATCCTGGCTTTCAATATTTTCTAGATCCCAAATTCCTTTCTAGTTAAATCTCTTATCTCTTATTAACACCATTCTTGAAAATTTCCTGGTTCTCTGTCTTGTTATTCCCAGATTACACACTTGTATAATTGTAGAAGGGGGGGGTTGAATACAATTCTTGATAGTTATAAATTTCTGATAAAAACCACAGAAATCTATAAAGAAATAATTGCTGAATAGAAATGGTTCACAAACACATAAAAAATCAGTTGGTTAAATGTACCACCTGAGACTTTTATTTGAAGAAAACCCTGTGATACAAATGTACACAGCTTCTGTGTTTACAACTCTTTGCTTCTAAAGATATTCAAGAAACCCTAAGCAAATATGTAAGTTTTCTTACTATCTAACGAGTTGCTACACTTGGTTATATATCCCAAGTTTACAAGTGCTACAGGAATAAGATAATATTAATCTAATTCAAGTTGACTTGCTACTCCACTCCAAATCCACATGTAGCCGAAAGGTTGTCCTTGTGAACAGATATGTCCCCTGCACCTTTCTTGTATGTACTGTGTAAATGGAATGCTTCTTTCTTTTGTGTTTCCAAAGCATGGCTGCCATACTGCTTTTTATACCTACTATCAACCCATGTGATCTGTCAGTCAAACCTGTCCTTATCAACTGCTAATTCCTAGCTAGCATAGGATAAAGTGACAATGATTATCCGTTGATGTTGTGCACAATTATCCGTTGACGGTAGTTTGAGCTTTATCCGTTGATCGAGTAGATTTGAGTTGTATCCGTTGATAGAGCCCTATTCATATCCGTTGATACACTTTCACTTAGACAGAATTACATAGCATAGCTTATTTACAATTGGCTACCCTATTCTGCCTATCCATTGATGGTCAACATGACTCTGAACAAAAACACTATCAACTGATAAATAGAGATATTGCAGTATGCTACAAAACCTCATCCGTTGATGAGCTACCTGTCAACGAATAGTTATAAAGTCTTATCCGTTGACAGTTACAAAACTTGACTTATACAATTTTGCTTGAATGTTAAGTTATCATCAACTACAACATATTCCTAACATGTCTTCCTTTTCTTACCATCTCATTCCATCTACGTAAACTCACTCTTATTCTAAATTTTATGGATCCTCTGACTATATTCACACAAGTTATTAATTCCACACAACCACTTTACTTCCTCATTCATAGCTTTAATTCTTTTTAAAATTCCTTAAAAATGAACCGTCTCACTCTACCTTGTCTTGCACAAGTTATCTCGTTCCGGTTCTAAAACTTTTGTACTTGACAATTAGTGTCGAAACCTCTAAAATCTCGTACTATTCCATCTACTACATCCACAATAAAATATGTAATAAACAAGGGTTCATCAAAAGTCTTTGCTCAACATAACTATCACATACCAACTATATCCATTATTATTCGATTTTAGACCTTAACAAAATTAATAATCTCGTGTCCTTGTTATCTGCTCCTTGTCCATACTTGCTTTAACCTCAATTCTCAAACCTGTTCATCCAATTTTTCATTCGACGTAAATGTAGCTTACACCACTCAAAATTTCATCGTCTCCATCTTTCCTACTCACAATCATTGATAACTTATAGAAATCACAAGGGTTTATAACAAAAGGGATCAATAGAATAGACAGGTATTAACATGTATGAGTACAAGATGAGTTTTGTTTGATAAAAATTTCATAAAAGAATTTAACTGAGAGATCAATATGATCATTGAACTAATTTCAGGTTGCATTTGTCACTTAGGTCAACCACCATAGCACAAGAAGGGGGCCAGCCTTCTGTACTTTCATGACAAACACAATCAGTGGCGTCCCACCAGACTTCTATCATAAAGATAAGATGTCCCTGAATCCCCCATATAAATAGGGTTGTTCATCCTAGTTTGAATGAAGAAGATCAAGTATTCAGGGAAAAATAGAAAAAATTTCAAGAGTTTCAAAAGTTTATAAGTATAATGTTGAATTACATAACCCCTGGAAAATAGAGGTGCCTCTGGAAGAATAATAATGTGTTTAAATGAATCTGGAAAAAAAATTCGTCATCAATTGAAATATAGTTAACTATCAAAGGTGAAGGGGTATTATCAAGATAAGAAGAAACAAAAAGAATGGTTAAATCTCCTTAATCAATAAATTAAATGAAATCGACGGCTAGTAATGAATAACCACGTCATTCCTCCAACCCATGCTAGTAATCGCATTTCGCATCTTCCTTAAAATCCTTTCACACTTTCTATATCGCTCGCGGGGTAACTAAAGTCGCAAAAGAAATTCTAGAACACAAATGAAGGTCTACACGTAGCATCCCCCAAGCTGGTAACTCTGGTCATCTATTTAATGTAGGCGGTGCCGAATCAACTGCCTCGTCCAAAGTTGTACCTTCGAATGAATCAAATTCTGGCTCGCGCGATATGTCGAAATACTAACTAACGTCACAACCGTTGTCCTAATAACCTAAGGAGAATCTTATCCTAAATCGTTCTATCTAATATCCCACTTAAATACGTATACTTAATTATCTTAACTTGTTTTAGTGACCATAACTTGTCGCTCTGATACCAACCTGTAACACCCCAACTTCCCAATATTGAAAATATACTTTTTATAATAAAATAGACTTTGATAAAGGGGAATTTTAGAAAATTTCAGCATGAAGTATTCGCAAATCGGACTATCCACCTGTATTTCACCCCAAACCAAATTCCAATTTAACAAATACAAATAAAACTTAATACACCAAGATTCCTCATCGAGGATCGATTCCAGGTTATGGTATGAAACAAGAATCTAATCAATACAAATTATTACAACTTCTATCTCTGCTCTAATACAAATTACTGTACCATCTAATTCATAGCTCAATCTCAATCTCTGCTTACCCGCTCTAGCTTCGAAGTCTATCCTGTATAGAATGCCTCATCGCTCTCATTCACAGGGATAAATATAGTAGATCATCCTTATACCTAACTGCAAAGGGTAAGGTAAAACAAAGCAACAGTGAGCCAAAGAACGCTCAGCAAATTAATAATATAGTGAAACAATGATAAAACGATAATTCATTGATGAACAATATCAATGAATACTTTATCTCCAAAGATCAATCAATTTCCATCATAGAATAAAAATTTTCTATTAACTACAAACCATCACTACCTCAGATAAAACCTTGAGAAAAAGAATATCAAGAAATCCTCCAATCATTCTTACTTCACTTTCAACGTACAATGTTACTCGCGAAGGGAATAACTGGGAAACTTCTATCCATCCTTAATCTAATTATTTTACTGAGTTTCCAAATTTTAATCAAGATAGAAACAACTAACTGTGATATCCACAATTTTGAAACTAATGACCATTTTCCTTGAAACATATATATCTTATCAAAAACGTTCATATCTTTCATCACTTTTCACTGAAACATTCTTTTCTTTAAAACCCTTTCATCTTTGAAATATTCTTTTCAAAAACATTTTAAGCTGATTGGAGTTTTTTCATGACTACGGACAATACCGGACACGAAGTCCCTATGGACCTTGAAATTGGGTTCCCAATTAGGCAACACATTGGCCTTTTATGCTGGACTAGGACCACCCAACCTCTTACGCTAAATAAAATGCTGTACTGGGCACTCTCCCAACCTCTTACGCAAAAAAAAGCTCGACCGGCGTCACCTGGCCTCTTACGCCTCCAATCTGAAGGAATCCGTAGAAAACATTTTGACGGAATCCCCCACAATGAAATCTTTGAAACCTTTAAAACATTTCACTTTAGTCCTTTATACTTACTGATAACAGATCAGCCTAGTATAAGGAATTTTTAAAACATCTTTAATTACTGTTAGATATAATTGATGTGATTTAATATCAGTGTTTAAGTGTTACAGGGAAACAACAGATTTTAACTTGTTAATGAAAGCAGTCGTAGCAGAGTTTGAGTATACGCTGACAGATGAAAGCGCAAACGCTGACAGATGGGAGCGCAAACACTGCTGATTGGAAGCTCGACAGAGTTTTTGTTAAACTCTGTTTGGAGGAAGCGTCTATTTTTCAACAGAGATTGAAGAATACTTATGGAAGCAATATCTTTGAAGATTGGATAGTTGTCAAAGAGATTGAGTTGACTTAGAAGATGTGTAGCAATCGTAATTGATATCAATTGTATAGCTTAATTATAGGAGAATCAATTAACGATTGTACGAAGCTGTATATCTTATAAATACAGTTAGGTTAACCCTAGAAGGGAAATCATCGTGTACGAATATCATTCATTGTAACCTAAGTAGCTCTCTGTGATATTTACATCACTGAGAGAAGAATTATTAATTCCAAACAGTTTTTAAGAACAAAAATGTGTGTTCTTGTTATTCTCTCATACAGTACTTGATTATATATTGTGTATTCGGCCTAACAATTGGTATTAGAGCCAATTTGTTACTTTATTATAGTTTAAGATCCAAACACAATAGTAATCAATGGCAGAGATTCCTCCTCCATCAGGTTCTGAGAAGGCTCCTACTACTGTTAGTAGGTATGAGACAATTAGGGTTCCTATACTTAAGCCAGCAGAGTATGCAATATGGAAGGTGAAAATGACCATGTTTCTGGAGGCTACAGATCCAAAATATCTTGACAGAATTTATGAAGGTCCTCATAAACCTACAAAGTTAACTGCTGCTGTTGCTGGTGAGGAATCAAAAGTGATTCCAAAGGAAAAGAAAGATCTAACTGCTGAGGATCTTTCATCTATTGCTAAGGATGCAAAAGTAAGGCATTTACTTCACAGTGCTTTAGACAATGTTATGTCTAACAAGGTGATTAACTGCACAACTGCAAAAGAAATTTGGGATGCACTTGAGGTTAGGTGTCAGGGAACTGTTGCTATCAAGAAGAATAGAAGGAACATACTCACACAGGAGTATGAGCATTTTGAGGCAAAGTCTGAAGAAACCATGACAAAAACATTTGACAGATTCTGTAAACTGCTCAATGATATATCATTGGTTAACAAAGAATATGATCTAGAAGACTCAAATCTCAAGTTTCTTCTTTCTTTACCTGAAAAGTGGGATGTGAAAACAACCACTATAAGAGATAACTATGATCTTGCTGATACTGAGATTGATGAAATCTATGGACTGCTCAAGACTCATGAATTGGAAATGGAGCAGAGAAATAGGAGATCAAGCAAGAAGTTGAAGTCTGTTGCTCTCAAGGTTGAAGAGAAACCATCAAGGAAGAAGGCAAAAGGAAAAGCCTTAGTCATTCATTCAGAAAGTGAGTCATCAAACTCTGATGTTGACACAAACACAGATGGAACATCTGATTCTGAAGATGATGAAGAGATGATGCAAATGGCTGCATTGATGGTAAAGACCTTCAAGAAGATGGGATTCAAGAACTTTAAGAAGGGAAAAAGATTCTCCAAGAATTATTCAAAGTCTGACAGGAAGAATTTCAGCAAATCTGAGAGAAAGGACTCCAAATCTGGGAAGAAAGATAAGTCTGAGATTCAATGCTACAAGTGTAAGGAGATGGGTCACTATGCTCCTGAGTGCAAGAAGGGTAAAACTGAAAAGGCACTCTATATAAAAGGCAGAGACTGGGCAGACACTTCAGACTCAGATGAGGAAGTTAACTATGCACTCATGGCTTCTACTCAGAATGAAGATTCTGAACTCAAGGTACCCCCAACTACCTATGCTTATAATACTGATAATATAATTGAATTAAGAATTTATCTTAAAGCATTACATATCAGTTATAGGGATCAGACTTTAGAGAATGAGAGAATCAAGAATGAGTGTTCTCAACTTAAAGAGAGAAACAAATTTGTTGAAGAAAAACTTGAAAACATGCAAAAAATTCAGAAAGAAAGAGATGATGCTGTTTTTATAGAACAGGAGTTGCTAGGTAAGTATAAGCAACTAGAATCTGAATTAGAGGATGCAAATCACATTATTAAAACTTGGACTGATTCTAGAAAAGACACTCATGAGGTTTTTCAAGCTGACACTGTTGGTTTAGGGTACTGTGAGGAAGATGAGCTTAGATTTCTAAATCATGTGAAAGTTAGGCAAACTCTTCCAACTAAAAAATTTGTTCATGGTACAGTTAAAACTGAACATGGAGCTGTTAAAAGTGAACCAATAAAAACCTGTGCAAAACAGGTTAACATTGGTTCAATGACAGATAAACAACTTAAGCAAAAGCTTAAAGAGATAAAATCTGTCAACAAACAGAAAATGCCTAGGAAAAACAGAAATGGAAAGGTATGCATTACATCAGGAAATAGGCCAATGCTTGCTACATTTGCACCTAGAAAAACTTGTCATAACTGTGGTAGTACTAATCATCTTGCTAGTTTTTGCAGGATGAACAAAGACATTAATTCCTTACCCTCCAAATCTGGAGTGAAAAAGAATAATGTCAAACCTAGATCACAAACATTGTGCAAACATTGTGGAAGTACTTGGCACTCAATTTATACCTGCAAGAATTATCATGCTATTAATCATAATTACTATGAACTGAAACCTAATTTGAAATGGGTTAAAGTTAATTCTGCAGGTGCTAAGACTGAAAATGTTAGTTTAAACTCTGATAATGACAAATCCGCTACAAAAGCTAACAGATTCAATAAAGCAAAAGGATCCAAGCAAGTCTGGATCCTTAAAACTAACAATCAGTGATTGTTTGTGATTGCAGGGCACCAGGGAAAGTACCCTAGTCGTGGACAGTGGATGTTCAGGACACATGACTGGAAATAAAGCCCTGCTATTAGAGTATGTGGAGAAGGCTGGCCCAAAAGTTTCCTATGGAGATGGCAACATAGGACATACTCTGGGATATGGCAATATTAATCTTGGAAGTGTCATCATCACAAATGTAGCTCTGGTTCCAGGACTCAAGCATGATCTTCTATCTGTGAGTCAAATCTGTGACAGAGGATATCATGTAGATTTTTAGCCTGAATACTGTCAAGTCATCAGTAAGTCTACAAGGAAAGTTGCTCTAGTTGGAAACAGACACAATAACATTTATGAAATAAAATTGTCAACAAACTCTGATGGCAAAGCAGTGTGTCTGTCAACAAGGATGTCCAGTGAAGAGAGTTGGAAGTGGCATAAGAAACTCTCTCATTTAAATCTAAACAACATCAATGAGCTGATAAAGAATGATCTTGTGAGAGGACTTCCAAAGTCCTTGTTAAATGCATATGGCCTATGTGATTCATGTCAAAAGGCCAAACAGAGAAAGGCTTCCTTCAAAAGCAAGTCTGAGTCTTCAATTGTTGATCCTTATCATCTTCTACATGTTGATCTTTTCGGACCGGTGAATGTTATGTCTCTTGGAAAGAAGAAATATGCTCTAGTCATTGTTGATGAATACACCAGATACACTTGGGTGTACTTTCTAGCAAAGAAGGATGAAACTGCATTAACTCTGACAAAACATATAATGCAGCTGGACAAAGGGTCAAAGAATCAAGTGAAGATTATCAGAAGTGACAATGGAACTGAATTCAGGAATTCAACAATGGAAGAATTTTGCAAGAACAAAAGAATTAAACAAGAGTTTTCTGCACCTGGCACTCCACAACAGAATGGTGTAGTTGAAAGGAAGAACAGAACTTTGATAGAAGCTGCCAGAACTATGCTTGATGAAGCAAAATTACCAACCTATTTCTGGGCAGAAGCTGTTCAAACTGCTTGTTTTACTCAGAATGCCACTTTGATCAATAAGCATGGAAAAACACCATATGAAATGGTGAGAGAAAAGAAGCCAAATCTGAAATATTTTCATATTTTTGGGTGCAAATGCTTTGTGTTGAAAACTCATCCTGAACAGTTGACCAAATTTGACCTGAAGGCAGATGAAGGAATTTTTGTTGGCTATCCACTATCAACTAAGGCATTCAGAGTTTATAATCTGAGAACCAAAGTGATCATGAAATCAATTCATGTGTCATTTGATGACAAGAAAATAACTGGACTTGAATATGTGAATGAACATGATCAACTGCACTTTGAAAATGAAAATTTATTCTCTGATGAAGTAAACTCTGATGAGGCTGATCTGATAAACTCTGTTGAGCCTGTTAGAACCGGTTGAGGGGGAGCATGAAGAATCACATCATAGTGATAACTCAAATTCTGATAGTGACTCAGCTGAAAAATCTGAATCAATCTCTGACAACTCAAACTTTGATAGTCCAAACACTGACAGTTCAAACTCTGAGCAGTCACATTCAGGGGGAGCCTCAGAGAATGAAGAAAGACACCAAGGAAATCAGGAGAACATGGATCGAGGGGGAGGATCAAACTCTGAGAGAAGTCATTTGCCTTCAGCTAGGAAGTGGACCAAATCTCACACACCTGATCTGATTATTGGTGATCCAGATGCAAGGGTTAGGACAAGAAGTGAAACAACAAATGAATGTCTGTTTCATGCATTCTTGTCACAAACTGAGCCAAAGAAGGTTGAAGAAGCTCTTAAAGATGCTGACTGGATAACAGCAATGCAAGAAGAGTTAAATGAATTTGAGAGAAATGAAGTTTGGACACTTGTACCAAGACCCAAGAATAGGTCTATTGTTGGTACTAAGTGGGTGTTTAGAAACAAAACTGATAGTGAAGGGGTTGTTACAAGAAACAAAGCCAGACTTGTGGCAAAAGGCTATTCAAAGCAAGAGGGAATAGATTATGATGAGACTTTTGCTCCAGTTGCCAGGTTGGAGGCAATAAGGATGTTTCTTGCCTATGCTTCTCACAAGAAATTCAAGGTGTTCCAGATGGATGTGAAAAGTGCTTTTCTGAATAGAAAACTTGAAGAAGAAGTGTTTGTTAAACAACTACCTGGTTTTGTAGATCCAAAATATCCAGACCATGTCTACAGGCTAGACAAGGCACTCTATGGACTTAAGCAGGCACCAAGAGCATGGTATGAAACTCTGGCTCAATTTCTCTTAGAAAGTGGGTTCCACAGAGGTACAATTGATAAAACCTTGTTTTATTTCAAATCAGGATGTGACTTGCTTTTAGTTCAGATATATGTTGATGACATTATTTTTGGATCTACTAATGATAAACTCTGTAAGAAGTTTGTCAAGCTCATGCAGTCCAGGTATCAAATGAGCATGATGGGAGAGCTTAGTTATTTTCTAGGCTTACAGGTGAAGCAAACAGATGATGGTATCTTTGTCAATCAAGCAAAATATACCAGAAATTTTCTCAAGAAATTTGGCATACTTGACTGCTCATCTGCAACAACTCCCATGGCAACTGCAACTAAATTGGACAAAGATACAGGATCACCAGTAGATATGACAAGCTACAGAGGAATGATTGGCTCTCTTCTCTATCTAACAGCAAGTAGACCTGATATCATGTATGCAACATGTCTGTGTGCAAGATTTCAGGCAGATCCAAGAGAACCACATCTAACAGCTGTGAAGAGGATTTTTAAGTATCCACTAGTACAAACTGGACCTATTGCGTCGCCACCTATTGCGTCGGTTATGGACCTATTGCGTCGCACTTTTACCTATTGCGTCGGTTGTTTGCATTAACCGACGCTATAGGCCTATTGCCAGAAGCTTTAGCGTCGGTTGTTTGCATCAACCGACGCTATAGGTAGAGCCTATAGCGTCGCCCTTTTGAGGGGCGACGCTATAAGTATACCTATAGCGTCGCCCTTAAAATGCCGACGCTATAGGATACACTTATAGCGTCGCCCCCTAAAATGCCGACGCTATAGGTATAGCCTATAGCGTCGCCCCTCAAAAGGGCGATGCTATAGGTATAGCTTATAGCGTCGCCCTTTGAAATGCCGACGCTATAGGTATTTTCCATTTTTTATTTTTTACCCATTTTTAACTAGTTTGTAAAATAAATCAAAAAAAAATAAAAATAGGAAAAATGAAAATTTTGAAAATAAATTCATATACACCAAAGTAGACATACTCACTATTTGTGCGATGAATGTTACCTTATTTTCCCTAATTTTCCATTTTTTTATTTTTTTCCCATTTTTAACTAGTTTGTAAAATAAATCAAAAAGATAAATAAAAATAGGAAAAATGACAATTTTTGAAAATAAATTCATACAAACCAAAGTAGTCGTACTCACCATTTGTGTGATGAATGTTACCTTATTTTCACTAATTTTCCATTTTTTTAGTTTTCCCCATTTTTAACTAGTTTGGAAAACAAAACAAATAAATAAATAAAAATAGGAAAAATGACAATTTTTGAAATTAAATTCATACAAGTAGTCATACTCACTATTTGTGTGATGAATTTTAACATACTTTCACTAATTTTTCATTTTTTTTATTTTTCCACATTTTTAACTTGTTTGTCATATAAATCAAAAAAATAAATAAAAATAGGAAAAATTACAATTTTTGAAAATAAATTCATACACACCAAAGTAGTCATACTCACCATTTGTGTAATGAATGTTACGTTACTTTCACTAATTTTCCATTTTTTTTATTTTTTCCCATTTTTAACTAGTTTGTAAAAGAAATCAAAAAATTAAATAAAAATAGGAAAAATGCCAATTTTTTAAAATAAATTCAGATACACCAAAAATCACTTTATATTAATGTAAATATTTATATTAAATAATATAAATATAAACTTGTAAAATTCATATTTAATTAGTTTTTTCTTAAAATCATTTAAAAAATATGGGAAGACAGCTAATTTAAAATTTTACGTTTTAAAATTTGAATATATAAAATAAAAGTAACATATTTTTTTTAAAAAAATGGTATTAAAATTATAAAAAGATATGTGTGTTAAAATCTCGTATAACCCGGTCTTTTTATTTTTTGATTATTTTCCCAACAATAAAATGATGAGTGTTTATTAACATTCGTACGGTTCTAAAAAATAATATGTAAAAATATGAATTTTTAAAATACTAAATCTTAAAATTCAAATAAATAAATTTCTAAATTAATAAAATACATAAATTAATAAATTTTCTTTTTAAAAAAGTAAAGAATATATCGGATGAAAAAAATTAAAATAGACCAAAATTGACAACAGAATCCCATTTACAAGAAGGCGGCACAAGCAATTGCAAGAGCGGCAATTTTTCCGCCCAAAATTTCACCAATTCCCTCTCTCTCTCTCCCTCTCTCTTACTCTCTCATACTCTCTCAGTACACCTCTCTTTCACTCTCCCTTCCAAATTCATTCTCTCACTATCGTACTTACAGGTTCTCTCTCTCTCTCTCATCAAGGCGCTCTCTCTCTCTCTCTCTCTCTCTCTCATCATGGCTGATTCAATAGTTTGTTATTAAACCCCAATTATTATAAACCCTAGTTTTGAGATTTTGGGGTTTTTTAAAAAGATGACTTAGATTATTGAATCTGTATTTTCTTGTAATTTTGGGGTTTGTTTATGTAATTTTTTAGATTTTGTTTACATTTTACCTATATTTAATTTGATTCTTGGGTTTTATGTGAAATACGATGTTTTGCTTATCTCTGTCTGAAATCGATGTTTGCTAATCAAACTAAGTTTTGCTTCTACTTTGGAATTTGCTTCTAAAGAGTACCAGAAGATTGATGGTACACTTGTTCCTCATTCCTCTACAAATAAAAATCCCAGCTATGAAGTTATCAGTGCTCTTAACACTCTGTGTGATGATCCTAAGAATACTGTGTTTATTGTTAGTGGAAGAGGGAGAAGTTCCTTAAATGAGTGGCTTGCTCCATGTGAAGGCCTAGGACTAGCTGCTGAACATGGGTACTTCATAAGGTATTTCTTTTCGCAAACTTCTTAGCATCTTTTCTTAGCGGCACTTTTAAGAAATTTTATTTGTCTTTGCAGGTGGGCAAAAACTTCCGACTGGCAATCCAGTTTGGCTGTAGATCTCGAGTGGAAGAGAGTTGTGGAACACATAATGAGAATGTATACAGAAGCTACAGATGGCTCCAGTATAGAAAATAAAGAAAGTGCTTTGGTGTGGCACCATCAAGATGCAGATCCTGATTTTGGATCCTGTCAGGCAAATGAGTTGTTAGATCATTTGAAACATGTCATTGCTAAAGAACCTGCTGTTGTTAAAAGGGGAAAGGATATTGTTGAGGTTAAGCCACAGGTATGCTTTTTTTTTTCCCTCTTCCTCACCCTCTATGCATTATATATAACTTGCTTAACTAGCAACTTACAATTTGTAGGGTGTAAGCAAAGGTTTGGTCACAGAACAAGTAATCTCGAAGATGGTTGGTAGCGGTGAGACCCCTGATTTTATCCTGTGCATTGGAGATGATAGGTCAGATGAAGACATGTATGAGAGTATTTTAAAGACTGTTTCATCTGCGGTAGTCCCTGCTATTCCAGAAATATTTTTCTGCACTATCGGTCAAAAGCCTAGCAAAGCCAGATACTTCCTTGACGATACTTCCGAAGTTCA
Organism: Kitagawia praeruptora; assembly: GCA_037693485.1. Lineage (NCBI taxonomy): Eukaryota > Viridiplantae > Streptophyta > Magnoliopsida > Apiales > Apiaceae > Kitagawia > Kitagawia praeruptora. Next base: position 114,756,607 of record CM075348.1, on the reverse strand, counting down.
GGAGCTGCTCCAGTGGCTTGCTGAAACATCGTCGGGTTTTCATTGATGATATAAGAGAGACCTGGACTTCGTGCACATTGCTATAGGAGGTAAAACAGGTTTGTCATCATCAAGTCAGCATCCAATCCTGTACAGATGCTTATATGAGGTAAAATACTCATGGTCCTGTACAAGATAGATTGCTCCCCTTGGTGTTTAGAAGTCGCCATAAATTGTATAGGTAAACTTCCAAAGGTTCTTGTTATATTTACTTATTAAAAGTCTGTACATGTAAGCTTTTCGAAGGTTCATCTTATTTGTACTTTACTAATTAAGTAGTACATTATTATCAGTCTTTACTCACGTCCCCAACTCCCCATTGTGTCATTGCTTTCCGAAGCTTGCATTGTGTCATTTTGTAATATTTTGGTTGTATTGAATGATTTTTGTAATATTTTGGTTGTATTGAATGGTTTGTTTTGTATTGGGATTAAAATTGTGTTTAGATTTGTTTGGTGTTCTTGGATTATATTTTGTAATGGTGAAATTCCAATTTTGAAATAATTTTTTTTTAAAAAAAATTGACCTATAGCGTCGGTCATTTGTAAGGGCGACGCTATAGGCTTTTTTAAAAAAAATAAAAATTAATCTATAGCGTCGGTCATTTGAAAGGGCGATGCTATAAGCTACACCTATAGCGTCGGTCATTTGTAAAGGCGACGCTATAAGTTGTACCTATAGCGTCGGTCATTTGAAAGGGCGACGCTATAGGTTTTTTTTTTTAAAAAAAAATTAACCTATTGCGTCGGTCATTTGAAATGACCGACGCCTAAAGTAGGATTTAGCGTCGCTATTTTAACCGACGCTATAGGTATAGACCTATTGCCACGCCTACATGTACTACGCCATTTAACCGATGCAATAGGTCAATTTGACCGTTGCAATAGGTCCAGTTTGTACTAGTGATCTCAAGGGCACTATAACTTTAGGGCTGTGGTATCCAAGAGAATCAGATTTCAAACTACTTGGCTACTCTGATGCAGACTTTGCAGGCTGTAAGATTGACAGAAAAAGCACAAGTGGAAGTTGTCAATTTCTTGGTGACAGACTTGTTTCTTGGTACATCAAGAAACAGAAATCAATATCCACATCTACAGCTGAAGCAGAGTATATTGCTGCTGGTAGCTGTTGTGCACAGATTCTATGGATGAAGAATCAACTGCTGGATTATGGATTGAGGTATAGCAAAATACCTATTTTCTGTGATAATCAAAGTGCTATTGCTATGACAGGTAATCCAGTACAACACTCAATGACCAAGCACATCAGCATTAGGTATCACTTTATCAGAGAGCATGTAGAGGAAGGCAATATTGAGCTCCATTTTGTGTCTACAGAACAACAACTTGCAGATATCTTCACAAAGCCATTGAGTGAAGCAACATTCACAAGACTGGTCAATAAACTAGGAATGGTCTCTGGTTTTGACTAGAGATGTTGGTTAGACTCAAAATTTTACTTGTGAAATGTGTTGTTCATTTTTCTGTGAATTGTTAAGTGCTATGTGAACTCTGTTGATTAAACTCTGTTATGCATACTCTGTTAACATGTTTTGTTTAAACACTGTTAAGCTCTGTCAGCATGTTTGTATGTCATACTCTGATAACATGTTTGATAAACTCTGTAAATTCTGAATTGATTATTGTCTGGATGAAAACACCAATGAAGAAATATGTATGAAGCATGATTCTCAGTAATCAAATCATGACTCTTTCTGAGTCACTGTGATCTAATCAGAACTTGTGCAGTAAGTTAACACAGCATGATACTGTTTCATATTTATAGCATCTCTTAGTTTATTTGGTCCTAAACTCTGAGTCTATGAATACTGTGTGCATTGCCTCTCATAAATAATTTCTGATTTTGATGAACTCTAAACTCTGATAGTGACACTCTGTTCCCAAAACATATACAAGGTTCTTGATGATTCCTTGTTTGTACTTGTGAAAATTATAAAACTTGAGATGTGTCATTGTTAATTTTGGTGAGTTTCAATTCATGTCTGCACCCTGTGAGAATTTGAGCCAAGTAAGTGATTGATACATTTTATATCAATCAGATTTTATTGTTGTGTGATGTTCATCAGTGAGTATGTTGCTCTAGAACTTGTTTTAAACCATTTTGAGACTGCATGATATGTGTGTGCATGAAAATGATAAAGGCACTAGGATTTACCATATTTCTCCAAACACTGTTCATAAATTCCACCCTTAGTAAACCCCTTTTGAGCCATAATAACTGCTTTCTTTTAAATTCTGATATATCAAGAGCAGTTATATTCATTTGGAAATTGAAGAGCACACAGGTGAGAGTTTCTCTACAAAGGAAAGTTTACTCAGTGAATATATATACATAAAAAATGTATATATGCTGATCATCTTGTACAAATATGTACTAACAGTGCAACTGAACACTTTGCTCTATTAAATTGTTCAGTTAGCCATTTATTCATTTATTCTCTCTCTTCTCACCTGTTTGATTTTACTAAATTACAACCTTGAATAAAGTCCTTTTGATTTGTGCATACATGTACTCAAAGTAGTGTAGATTTGGTGGACAATCAAGCATATGGTAGTATCTGCTTTTACTGATTGAACTTGAGTGTAAACACTTCACCTAAACACTTGTGTGCCTTGAGAGTTTGTGCGTTTATCAAATCCCTGGCATGTTACCTACTGAATGATGCTTTGATATCTATCTCTTGATCTTTTTGTCTATAAAGACTGTGTGCTTGCTTGGATAATCATAGACATCAAAGGGAATAGGTGTATTTAGATTTCTGTATTTAAGTTACTACAGAGTTTAGCTTTCATCAAATAATTAGTGTTTAATATGAGAGTTTGTGCATTCGGTGTTTATTGTTTTACTTTATGGATTTTATGAAATATTAGATGCTCTAAAAATTGATTTGGTAACCTCTGCTACACACACATATATATTCACAACTGTGCAATTTTTGAAAGGGTTTCAGTGATAAAGTTGGAAAATTGACAAATGCTGTTGGATGGTGTTTAGTACTCTAAGGTAAATTTTCATTGGGATAATTTGAAAATTTTGGAGTAAATAGAGTGTTTGACAACTGTTAATGAGTATAAATGTGTTAAAGTGTCTTGGTAATAGGGAATTGAATACAGCGGTGATAATTGCTATTTTACTGCGCGTGATTAATTGATCTGCTGGATGCATGACACGTGTCCCACTCACCTATTATTGTGTCCCACTCACACATTAATCTAGGAACTGTTGAGTGTTTTAATGCACAAACGATTGGGTTTTTTTTAATTACAACTTTAATCACTTTTATGTATCACGATTCATTTTTACTCTTATCTACACATCCACTCATATTCACTTTACTAAATCACACAGTTCCTTCGTGTTATTCACTTTGACATTTTCACAAACACCTTTCCTACATACCATTTTCACTGCCATTTTCTGCACTATTCTTGATTTAATGGCTTCTAAACCTTTTACTGCTGTTGGTCTTCGATTTGTTCCTAACAACTTTGCAGCCCCACTTCATAATGAACGTGTACCAGAAGCGTTTCATCTTATGCAGAACTTTCTCCGCGACTCCGAGATTGGGCAAGCTTTGACTGAACCTCCTATTCTATCTGCATCTCAGATTGCCACTTTCTGGCAGAACTCAAAGTATGTGGATGGAGGAGAGAATGGGACTCCGTCCATAATTTTCACTCATGATGAATAAGAGTTTGTGATTACTCCACAAACTATAAGAGAGACTATGGATTTCGACACTCACACCTCATATGCTGTTGTTTCTTTGACTGCATCACAAGAACATTCCAGAAGAAGGTCACCAACTGGGATTCCATTCCTATTGACAGTCTGCAAATTGGGTATTCTCTACTCTATGGCAGTAATTTTGATTTTGGTCGTTATGTCTTAATGAATTTAGGTGATAAATTGTCAGAGTCTACTACAATATACTTTGCTAGATTTTGTCAACTACTATTCACTACTTGTGTATCTGGGTTAGTTATTGATGAAGCTGATGTGATTCAGCCTTTTAAAGTCAATAAGAGAATATTCTCTGATATGACTAATAAGGATGCTGGTAAAGAGAATATACCTGCCTTTGTTTTGCCACTTGCCTTGCAGAACTTTCTCACCCAACCCCAAGATCCACAATCACCACAAAATGAACCCCAACAAACACAACAACCAGAACTACAACAAATGCCTGAACCATTGGCCACTGACCATACTGAAACCATACACTCTAAACCTATCCCATCACCTGAAACTTCACAGCCACCTCTAAACTCTACATCAAATTCTCAACCTTCATTTCACACTCAACCTGAAATCATACCAGACACTACTACTCAACCTCAACCACAATCTAAACCAAAAAGGCAAAAGCATACTGCACATAATACAAGGCATTCCAAGGCTAAATAGACATCTACTGGAGCTGTTTATACCAGAAGAATCATCAAACGGGCAAATAGGCCTTCATCACCATCAGTTGATGACAAATCTACTGAAGAAGAAGAGGTAGTTGAATTATCTCAAGCCAAAAGGAGGAAATTGATACTTGCAGAATCTGATGAAGAGCAAGTTGCTGAAGCTCCAAAGGACATCTCTAAGGAGACTCCTATTGTTGAGACAGGGATTATCACTGAACCGGTTCTAACAGAGAATGAACTTCAAGCAGAAAATGAATTTCAAGCTGATGAGCCAGTCATTGCTCCTATGGAAGATTTTGCTGAAAATTTTCAGACATTCTCTATTGAAGATGAAAATCAAATTCCAACAACCATGGCTGCTACAAACTCTGTTGACACTGGTGTTGCAGATCAACCTACTGTGGTGTTAGAAGAAACAGAGGTTGCATCTCACACTGAGTTCATTTCTGATGCACATCAAGGCTCAGCACATGGTGAGGAAATTACTCAAGCACAGGTTGCTTATCAAGAACAAATTGCTGTTAATGTAGAAGAACAGGTTGCTCAAGTAGAACCTGCTACAGATCATAATGATGAAGCTGCCTCAGTTGCAGATGCAGCTGAAGATGACTCTGCTGAGGGGAGAGCAGAAACTGACTTTCCATCTAATGTTGAAGTTCAGACTGATGGACTGAAATCAGGGAAGAAGACAGGCTTTGCTGGACCTTCTTTCTGGGATGTTGAAGATGAGTACTCAGAGAAACAAAATGCAGAATGGTATAAGGCTGATTGCATTTTTCCTATTGGACGTGCAGCCACATTTCTTAAGGAAAAATCTCAGACGATTTCAAATCCAGATATTCTAACTTGTCTACAAGGAACAGTGATTCAGGTTAAGGCTTTAAATCACAGATTTGATGAGAATCAGAAAGCATTTCGTGATCTCAGAACTGAAGTTGCTACTCATGAGGAGAAATCTCACAGAGAAAAGTCAAAGCTCTTTCAACAATTTTCTAAGGCACAGGAGACTCTTACTAAGAGATTGAGTAAAGTTAAACAAAATCAGACTTTGCTAACTGAAAAGGTTGACTCTATTGCAAACTCTCTTGAGTTAATAACATCTATTCTGATTCCAGATGGTGATGATGTCAAAAAGGGGGAGAGAATTGCTAGAACTAAGTGCAAGAAGTCTCAAACTCTGTCAAAGAGGGATCATCTGGATGATGAAGGTACAAATCCAGAGAAGAGGTTAAGAAAGTTTGATACTGTAAATCCACAATTTGGAAGGTTCACAAGATCAACAAGGTCAAGCTCAGCAGCAAATACAAATATTCAGAGTACTTCAAGACAAAAGGATTTGTCATTCTCTGACAATTCACAAACAGATGAAGAGTTGGCTGCTAAGATTTTTATTGAAGAAAATCCAAAGGGTGCTACACTTGAAGATGTTCATGCTAAAGAGAAACTTTTACAAGAAGAACATGTGAAGGCATTGAAGTCTTGAAAAGGGAAGAAGATTGCTAAAGCTTCAAGGCCTGTAGAGAAAGGAATCAAGATCAGAGAAAATGTAGTTGGCATTCAAGAAGAAGAAGAAGAAGAAGAAGGAAAATTGATAAGAAAATCTTCTCTTAATGCAAAGTTGAAACTGAAAGGAATAATGAGTGAAGAAGACAAAGACAAAGAGGTAGACACAACCTCTGTTGCTACACAAGTTGTGAGTGAATCTCTACCAGTACAAAGCAAACTCTTACCTGGGTTCTCTAGACCTAAGATTCCAGTTCTAGCACAAACAGAAGGGATTGGTAGTTACCAACATAGCATAGCTTGTTCAGGAAAGCCTCTTGGCAAGAATACTTCTGGTTTGGGTTCAAAAAGAGATTTAAGATTCAGTAACAGTCCAAGAGATCCCTCAACACTCATTTCTTCTGGTTCTGGTATTATTCAAGAGAATCTGGATAAACTGGAGTCAGTTCAACTAGTTCATCAGAAGAGTTTAGATATTCACTTCTTATTGTACTTCATGGAAGATGGAACAGTATATAGGGTGAATGAAGATGCTATCAAGCTCAAATTGTTTGAAGAACTTCAGTATGTTCTGTATATATTCAGGGTCAGAAATCAACGAACAGCACTCATTGCTAATTCAATAAGAGGATATATGCAGAGAGCCAAAGCTTTTACTGGATCAAAGACTACTGAAGAGTATGTGCCTAAGTACAGAGATTATCGAGGGAGACTGATTGAAATGCAGAAGAACAGTGCTAGATTGAAGACTGATCTTAGTGTAACAATTCTGGATTTCAATTCAGAATCTAAACAGGCATATTTCATTAAGCTGGGAAATGATATGAGGAAGAACAAAATCTACTCTCTAAGAGCTGCAATTTATCAGACTAGAGATGATGATCCTCAGTTGAGAGAAATCAAGCAAGTTATGCAGAGAGAGCTGGAAAATGTAGAAAGAAGATTACTCATTGACTACCTTAGAACAACACCAGATCTTGAAGAGGTTAGGTAGAAAGAGCTTGTAAGTAATTCTGATTTTCTGTAGATTTTGTTAAGTCAAGATTAAACTCTACTTAAATGTTAAACACTGTGATTATATTAGATTGTTTTGACATCATCAATTACTGTGAACTTGTGCATTTTTATTAATGAACAAGTTGGGGGAGATTGTTAGATATAATTGATGTGATTTAATATCAGTGTTTAAGTGTTACAGGGAAACAACAGAGTTTAACTTGTTAATGAAAGCAGTCGTAGCAGAGTTTGAGTATACGCTGACAGATGGAAGCGCAAACGCTGACAGATGGGAGCGCAAACACTGCTGACTGGAAGCTCGACAGAGTTTGTTAAACTCTGTCTGGAGGAAGCGTCTATTTGTCAACAGAGATTGAAGAATACTTATGGAAGCAATATCTTTGAAGATTGGATAGCTGTCAAAGAGATTGAGTTGACTTAGAAGACGTGTTGCAATCGTAATTGATATCAATTGTATATCTTAATTATAGGAGAATCAATTAATGATTGTAAGAAGCTGTATATCTTATAAATACAGTTAGGTTAACCCTAGAAGGGAAATCATCGTGTACGAATATCATTCATTGTAACCTAAGCAGCTCTCTGTGATATTTACATCACTGAGAGAGGAATTATTAATTCCAAAAAGTTTTTAAGAACAAAAATGTGTGTTCTTGTTATTCTCTCATACAGTACTTGATTATATATTGTGTATTTGGCCTAACAATTACTTAACTCATTTTCATTTACCATTTTGAAAGACTGATGTTCAGGGAAGCATTTGATATAAGGAATTATAAACAGCAAAGCAATAAGATTGAACTAAGCAGGGTATAGTTCAGCAACACAAGATCATATATCAACAAGGAAACATTAATCAATAAAATAACAGAGCAATTATTAAGATACAAGAATTTGAACAGCAACTATAAAGAAATCAAAGAATACAGAGAATTCGAAGTTCAGCAGAAGATTTAAGTTACTGCACTGATTATAACCACTCATTTTAAAGATTATCAATTTATGAAATTCCGTTGCAAAGTTTGAACTAACATGAAAGATTCGAATAGTTTAAAACGAAGATTTAAGAAATTCTCAATTACTTAAGGTCTCACTCTTGTCAGCTAAGCACTCATAGGCTTCAGCTGCCAGAACCGGCATGACAATAATGAGTTTAAATAATTAAGAAGATCTCAATTCATTCTTGGCTTTAACCGTCACTGAGCAACACATGCCTCAATAACAGTATAAATCTCGAATTAGTTTACATAAATTTGAAAGAAAAACTTTCTTTAAAGAATATTAATAAAGACGAGTAATATTGATATAAAATAATTTTAGAATGATCAACACCTGAACAATAGGTGAGGAAAATAAACAATGTCAGAATAATTTGAGAATGCGTATTTGTAAATTAGTAGAAGAAAATGTCACTGGAAATAAAAATGAAAGGTATATGCACTAGCAAAAAGATCTGAAAGGAATATCGTATATTTGACATGACAAGTTCACATTATTTAAAATGAAAATGAAAGGTACAGATGCCTACAAAAAAGGATTTGAAAGAACGCATATATAAATAACAGAAACAGTTTCACATCACTTGAACGATAAGTGAGGGATAGTATACTTACCTCAATATACGAAGTTTCCATTTCCATATCTCAATTCTTTACTCATTGTACATCTGTCTCTATTCTTATTCACTAGCCTTTACTCGATCATACTTTCGTCTTTCTTTTATTACTTATCAGTTGCTATGTGAGCACACACATCAACTCCGATAATTGTTCCATTTCTAAGAATTCCCACTACATTTGCGCTGGCTCTTTGCTGGCCTCCTATGCGTACCTATAGACAGGTAAAGTACTACTTTAGTACGCGTATAAACTTAACTGTCTAACTCGTTCTACCCCAACGCACCCCTATATCGCTTTACAACTTAACACATAGAACACATATTAATTACATTCTCAAAATAGTCAATATGACCATATAATTCACATAATCACTTAACACGTATAATTCATATCTATTCCCCAAATAATCCTTATCAGATTACAGAATAATTATAAAATAATTCCAATAAAATTTGGACAGTACCTCCTCTAAAATATGACCTAACCTGTTAGAAAAACACTTAATATAATCAACAATTCCAGAATTCTACTAAAAGTTCATATACAATTAGTAAATATATCAGTACACTTTTAATCCTCAATTAATAATTCATGAAATCCGAATATTATTTATAATCGAGAAAGAAACTATATAATAAATAATATTTTTAGAAAAAATTTGACAGCATCCCCTTTACACGGATAGCCTACCAGTCAAACACAACCTACACAACCAAGCAGTCAATCGATCATACCAAATTATATAACCATTTATCTTACAAATAGAAACTTTACTTATAGAAATAAGGATTTAATCATATAAACACTTGAGCAATAACCATCAGTTTCTCAACTCATTAATGAATTTGACCATATGTACATATACATCATTCGACTTCTATGGTAATCATCACTCTCAATCTCAAATATCAGAGTGCCAATCATAAACACTATAATTTCAATACACGAATTGTATTCATCTTATTCCTTTTACTAACATAATTCGAATCAAAGTTCAAAAATTGTACTCTAATAATTAAATAACTACTTTAATATTAATAAAATATCACATAATTCAAATATTCGGAAGTTTACTACTAAAACCGCACATACAACCATCTAATATTAACCAAAACAAGCAAATAAGATTATGAACTCTTTTTTATAAAAAAAAATTCGAAATAAATATATTTATATATATACGTGACCAAGCTTTGAAATTGGAACATACCAAATCCTTCACATGTAATATCAACCCATTTAACACCAATTGATATCACAACTACATATTATCACTAATTCATTTCAATTAGCACATGGAAATCGAATCACATAAATTCAATAAATGAAAATCTATCCAATTAGACCATATTAACTCAAATTCAAGCTGAGATAAAAAAAATTGGAACATAGCATCATGATAACATCACCAAACCCATAAGAGTTCATCACCATCAGCTCCCCACGACCTGTACTAGCATCGCCACTCCACACTAGTCACACCTTGATTACCATACCACCAAACAATCTTTCCCTCCTTCGGCTTCACAGTCTAAGAACCTAATTGGCCGCACCGAAACACTACACATATACTTAGCCTTTATCACAGGAGCTCGACTCTACATACACACACGCCTATATATATATATACAGCTGCCACACAAACCCACACGCGCACACCACAACTTACGCACACAGTACACAGACATATAGTAGTAATTCGAACCACAAACAACAACACCCAATAACAACTCACAGTTACAGAGGAGAACAGATGAGGGAAGAGAGAAATTTTGAGAGATTGTGGAGAAGGAGAGGAAAAAAAATGAAAAAGAGGGAGATGGGAGAAGGTTCGAGAGAACTGGTGAAAAATGGGGGAGAAGACCAGTGACTTTGGGATAAGAAAAGGAAGTGCAAAACAATCATTTACATTGCTGAAAATCAAAATAACAAAAAATAATTGGCCTTTTAGAATCGAAATCAAATAACAATTTGGTGGAAAATTAAAATTTTTTTAAAAAAATAAAGAGTACAAAATTAGGAACACACACATATTTTTAAAATATTTTCAGGATCATAGATGAATTAAATATGAATTTTACAAATAATGATCCTTTAAATGCAGTAAAACTCTTAAAATCATTTTAAAATACTTACACACCCAAAATAATTCTTCAAATAATTTTAAAAACTAAGTAATATCATAAAAATAATATCACAAAAGATTTCGTGGTTTTTAATAATTCCGATGATTTTATAAAATTCTCAAAAGATCAATAATGCATAATTTAAATAAATTTTAAATCATAAAAATTCAAATAAAAATACACGGACTCACATTTCACATATACATCATCCTATAAGCATGTATCACGATGTCACATATATTCAATCTAAAAAAATCACCTCATATAATGCACATTTAATATTAGATAATAGTAATTATAAGTACAATATTTCTAGGGCATTATAGGATTAACCAAGAATAAGGGTAATCCTGGTAAGAATTAACTTAAGATGGAATTTAAATGCGGCTGAATAAGAGAACAAGTGACATTGTATTCAGAATAATTCTAAGAGATAAGACTACAATTTTTCTAATGTGTACTATATATTGTCCCATACAAAAACTAAAATGAAATAACTAGCGGGTTTTATATGAAACTGCCCACACATCTTAAAAAAAATATCGAGTAGCTACCCAATCAACATGGCGACTCATTTAAACCACTAAAGTGATAAAATATATCATTCCGTTAAATTTATTTCAAAACTTTGACAATTAACATTAAAAATGCATTGACGTGTCATGCTCGGATAACACATAAGGGATATTTGGAGATTTGACTAATCAGGTAGAACATGACGCTAATTTTCTTTATATATCATACTTGTATTTATACTAGTATATCCTTTATTACAATACCTGAGTCTACCACACCATGCGATTAACCAATCAAAAACGAGGAATTATTTTAGGACCAATCAGATTCCATTCCTAAATTTTAGACCAATCATATCATATTAAAAGTTTTCCTTATTTATGTTTCTATACCCACTTTACTAACTGTAGTTAGTTAGCAATTCTAATTAAAATATAATAATTATTTAACTTAACATGCTTATATATTATATATACTTTTAATAAAAAAATATTCGATAATAAATTTCTCATATAATTTATTTTCACTTTTATTAAATAACAACTATATATTTACGGAACTACGCTAATTATGATAATAACTCAACCAACATGGAAACTGTTGGTCCCGGAGTATTGCAGAAGGGGGGGGGGTTGAATGCAATACTGATAAAATTCAATTTTTAAAACAACAACAATGATAAAGATTACAATTTATCAGTAGATGTATGCAAGCAATAAGTGAAACAAGATTTCTCACAAAATAAATGTTTTATTTATCTTGTGTGAAGTGTTGCAACAACCTAGAGAAAATGTTCTCCAGCTTCGTTGTCTCTTGAGATTACAAGATTGCTTCGTGTGCGTACATGTGTATGGAAAAGAATCTGAGATGTGTATCTAAGTTGACTAAGATACTCGGTTGTCTCTATCGCATGGGGTATTGAGCTGCTGTCGTTTTCAAGTGGCAGCTCAATACAATTTGCACACCCATGTGACTTTCCTAAATTGCTATACAGACAGGATAAACCTTACAAGTAAAGCAACCTAGATTCTTTCTATTTCTAGCTAATACAATTCTAGTAGATGTGGATATAACATACACCTCGAATTGACCAGCATTGTCTTGTGAATCTCTTAAGCTTCTGTCGTAGTCTTTGCAGGTCTGCTACAAACGATAGAGTGTTGCAGCAAATCTGTTTCTTGAACATGTAACCTGTCACGGGCTTTGACTGAGAAATATACCCAAATCAAATAATTCAATGTGACAGTAACCTTAACCACCGAGTCTGCTGTCAAAGGAATATTCAGTGGTTGACAGTACGAGGTCCCGCCAGTGTTGCTGTCGAAACTCCAGACTTGCTGTCAAGTATGAGAATGTTACTATCCCATGCTTCAGCCAATGTTGCTGTCGGATATAGCTTTGTCGTGACTTTGCAACATTTGTCTTCTTGTAACCTTACTGTCAAGAACATGACAGTAACTTTTACATGACAACAATTATTCGATTACAAAGACATACTCTGGCTGTGACAGTATGTTCAACTTAGTAAAAACTAAGTACAGGGAAATATAGTTAAGTTGTCTCTATTCTATCACCTATAAATCCCAACAATCTCCCCCAATTTGTTTTTATGGACAATAACAACAAATTTACAATTAAAACGTGCTGACAACTTAACTAACATAGATCAGAATAGTTGAAATACCATATCTGATAAATGCTAAGAAAAATCTAGAACATGAAGCTTATGAACTAATTGCAAATCAATTGCTCCTATTGAATGAGCGAATCGGATATTCAAATAACGAAATACGTCATACAACTTAAACTTCTTAAAAGAGCACAAGTTTAGCCACTTATTTATCGCACTTACTTTACTTGTCGTGGCCATAAACTTATTTACCGCAAGAAGTTAAAAAGATTATACTTTGACATTGTATTTAGTCAAACGAAAGTATACATCTTAAAAGCCTTAAGCCTATTAGCTTAACGGACTTTATACATCAACAAACTCCGAGTTATATTTATTTTATCTCGTCTTAACGGAGTATTGTGATTAAAGTATTCTTAGATTTAAACGATCTATCAAAAGAAAGAATACTACTTCTAAAGAGCACAAGTTAGCCACTTGTTTTTATTGCACTTACTTTTATTGTTTCATGTGGCTAAAAAGTTTGATTCGTGCTAGAAGTAATAATTATACCTTGACATTGTATTAGTCAAACAAAGGTATACAATTTGAAGCCTTAAAGCACTATAGCTTTTAAACAAGGTCTTCCAATATTACTCCATCATTATTTATATCTATCGGGAGTAATTAAAAGTATACTTTGATCGAAATTTAAATATCAAAGGAAGTATACTTACAATCTAACTTAATATTCTTATACGAATATTAAAGTTACATCCTTGGACCAAGTACCGTAACATACTAGTCCAACTTATATATATTCTTCATCATATTTGTTTCGTAGATATTGTTGTCTAACTTTTGTAGTGAAGTGAAGTTGAAGTGAGGTGATTCTCGTACTAAGACCCAAGTCCTAGGCACTAGCGGGGAGTTAGTGGCCTTTGCACCGTGAAGAAGAGGAAAGACCCGAGACCTATCATGTAAGACCCAAGACCGACAAAAGCCAAGAATCAATAGTCTACACCAAGGTTCTACATCAACTTTGAAGAAGTAGCGGGGAGTTGCTGTCTAAGATAAGTTGTGTAGGTTTTACAACGACTTTGAGGTGGTAACGGGTAGTTACGCACCAACACGAGTCTTGTATTTGTTTGCATTTATTTTGAGGTGGTAACAGGTAGTTACGCACCAAGACAAATATTTGTAGGGTTGTAAAGGCTTCTCCGCCTACTAAAGGAGCGAGTTTATTTTAAGGGAAAATCTCGAGTCCGGAGAGGAGCTCGGGGACTGGAGTAGGGGTGAGCGAATCCATTAGGGGTTGCGCCATCGCGAACCAGGATAAAATCTCCTGTGTGGTATTTTCTTTACTTGTCGTTTATTTTCCGCACTTATAAACTGCTAACGACTCGGTAAAATATTTTAAAAAGGGAAAAATATTTTAAAATGCCATAATAATTTTTAAATTGGATATTAAGCTATTCAACCCCCCTTCTAGCTTAAAATAGCCCTCTTACGGGACCTAACAATTGGTATCAGAGTAGTGCTTTTTAACGTGTTTGTTGAGTAATTTGCAAATTAATAGGCACAACAATAAGTGATCCTACATGGCGTATCTAAATACCTTCGGTTGTGGTGAAGGCCTATCTAGCTCTCGCCCTCCTCTATTTGATGGCACCAACTTTGTAATATGGAAAACGAGGTTTCGCATCTATGCTAGATCTCAAGGAGTCAAAGTTTGGATGGCCATAGAAGACGGAGTTGTAATTCCTACCGAAACTGTTGACGGGGTCGTCATTGAAAAGAAGGTTAGTGAATACACTCTCGCCGAAGAAAATATGATGAATACTGTCGCTAAAGTAGAAATGGTTCTCACAAGTACACTTGCCGAAAAAGAATACAAACGAGTAAACAATTACAAGTCGGCACAAGAAATGTGGAACAAATTAGTGGTTACCTACGAAGGTACCATTGATATAAAAGATTATCGGATGGATACTTTGATTCAAGAAAATGAGAACTTTAAACTCCAAGAAGGAGAAAAAATCATCGATATGGAAACAAGATTTACTCGTATAATCGATGAATTATCTTAACTCGGGAAAAATTATACCCGTAATAAGAAGAACCGAAGAGTTCTTAAATCTTTACCTCCTAGTTGGAAGGTTAAAGTTACTACAATTAAAGAAATGCATAATCTAAATGATTATGACATCGATAGTCTATTTGAAAACCTTCGTGCATACGAAGAGGACAATCTTCCGGATAAGGTCATTCCCAAAGTGGAAGACAAAAAGAAGAATATGGCTTTAAAAGCTATACTAAACGATGAAAATGAAAATGACGAAGATTTAAACGAAGAACTACAAGATCTAGATGAAAGCAAAATTGCTTTACTAACGAGACAACTTCGTCGTGTGGTTCAAAGCAAAGCTCAAAGATATGGAAAAGGATTCCTAAAATCAAATAGCCAACAAAGAGTTTTTAATTCTAAAGGAATGCCAAATTACTCTCAAAATTATACTCCTAACTACAAGAGTAATTTTCCACCAACGAGCTATAACAAAGGCAAAGGCGCTCAAAATACTAATGCCTATAACAATGCCAATAACAATAATAATCCCCCTTACACTCCTCCAAAACATAAAGAACAAAATCTGGAGGAAACACAAGAAGTGTGTTTCGAGCGTAAACAACCGGGTCACTTTAAAAGAGAATGTCCAAAACTTTCTTAAGGTAGAATTCTCGTGGCCAAAAATGGTTGGGATTTGAGTGAAGATAAAGAAGCTCCGGAAGCTAGTGAAGAAGTTGTCAATCTATGCTTAATGGCTATCGGAGACGAAGCTACTTCAATACAAGCCTCCACTTCAAATCAAGAGGTAAACGCTAATCTCAACTACATTTCAAATAAATTGCATTTAGATGAATCTAACTTGAATTTAGTTGATATGAGTAAGTTTGACTTGATTGAGCTTGTAGTAGGTATCAACAATAAGTATAAAGATGTTGATAAAAGGCTTCACTCATTGTGGTTCGAGAAAATGAAACTCGAAGAAATGCATCACACGCAAAGTAAAGAGTTTACTCGGATGATGGATTTGAAAATCCAAAACGAAAATGAAATAATATGCTTGAGTGATCAAAATCATCTTTTGAAAGGTGAAGTCAATACATTCAAGGATAATGCTCTCAATCTTGAAGTAGAAAATGTGGCTTTAGTACTTCAAGTGGAAGAGATTGAAAATGAGAAAGTACAACTCAACAACAATATTAATGAACTTCATGTTGAGTTATTGAACTTAAAGATACTTAACGAATCATTGGTTCAAAACAATGTAACATCTCAATTTCAAGTAAATAATCTTGAAAATGAGAATGAGCTATCACAAATCTTTGAGTCAAAAGAAAAAGAATTACAATTGGAAACTCAAAGAGTAAAAGAAGAAAATTTTAAGCTCATATCTCAAGTTATGGATCAAGAAAGATTCTTTAATAACAAGATTGATGCCTTAGAAAGAGAAAAAGAAAATCTTGAAGTTGTTATTCAAAGATTTACAAAAGGCAATGAGATGTTGGATAAAATGGTACATACTCAAGTACCCCATAACCGTGAAGGTTTGGGATATAATAGAAACATTCCCCATGTGCGAAATGTTCAACCACAAGTTCAACCTACAATGGCTCCTCCTAGACCACAAACTTTAAAATGTTCATATTGCAACAAAGAAGGACATTCGGTTCTTGATTGCAAATACAAGAGTGGTGAAATTAAGGAGAAGCATGTATGGTTTCGTAAAGGAACAAAACCATACAAGGTTGAAAGGCAAGTACCATTTAACAATGTTGCTTGCAATGGTCAAAGGGAACAAAGGTTTCAACAACCTATGGTATTTCAAAATAGAAACACAATAAATCATAACACTGCTAGTAGGTATGCATCTAGAAATCAATATATTCTTAATCGGAATTACTATCCTCAAAATGCTCCCTACTTTGCAAATGATAGATACAATGTGCATCATGCTAACTATAGATCTTATGATTATGCTAGACACACACATCATGTTAGACACAATGCACCTAGAAATACTTATATGCCTAACAATGATTATCATATGCCTAGATTTTATCATGCAAATTCAAATGTTACATATGATGGACTAACCCGAGGACCCTCAAGACAAAAGGGTACGTATAAATTTAATTGATTGTTTTTGTAGGTGTGTCTTGCCACTAAGCAAGACATGTGGTACCTTGATAGTGGATGTTCAAGACATATGACCGGTAACAAGTCACTTTTGAACAACATTAAAAAGGTAACCGCGAGAAGTGCTACATTTGGAGATAGTAGTAAAGGCTTCATTGTTGGAATTGGAGACATCGGGAATAGTCACTTAAAGATATCAAACGTACAACTAGTCACGGGGCTAAGGTACAATCTACTCTCGATTAGTCAACTTTGCGACAATGATTACAAGGTAATTTTCTATACTACTCATTGTTGTATTTTAGATAAGAATTGGAAATTGATTCTCACTTGCTCTCGAAACAAAAATGTCTATACGTGTGATATGAGCAAGCATAAGAATGTATGCCTAATCACTACAAACGATGACCCGTGGCTTTGGCATCGAAGATTAGGGCATGCCAACATGAAGTTGATTAGAAATATATCAACAAAAGATCATGTTTGAGGTATACCAAAATTGAATTATCAAAAAACCATACTTGTGAAGCTTGCGAAATTGGAAAAAAATTATAGCCTCTCACAAAGCAAAATTTATGGTATCTACCTCTAGTCCTCTCGAGCTATTACATATGGATCTTATTGGTCCGGTTCTATTCAAAGTCTCGAAGGTTGTTCCTACACATTAGTAATTGTTGTTGATTATTCAGGATTTACTTGGACGGAATTTCTTAAATCAAAAAGCGACGCTTTCGAATCTTTCTCTTCTCTATGTAAAAAGATTCAAAATCAACAAAATAATACCATAGTCTACATACGGACTGATCATGGTAAAGAATTTGAGAATTCTAGCTTTACGAATTTTTGTGATGAAAATGGTATCACACATAATTTTTTCGCTCCCTATACTCCACAATCTAACGGAGTGGTTGAAAGGAAAAATAGAACTTTACAAGAAATGGCTAGCACAATGCTTAATGAATATCGTCGACCTAAATATTTTGGGCCGAAGCTATGTCTACCGCTTGTCATATTCTTAATCGGGTTTTGCTACGTCCTATAAAGCAAAAGACTCCCTACGAGCTTTACTTTCGCAAAACACCGAAACTTAGCTATTTTCGAGTATTTGGTAGTAAATGTTTTATTTTAAATTCGAAAGATTACCTTACCAAATTTGATCCTAAATCAAGTGAAGGTATATTTCTCGGTTACTCTACAAATAGCAAAGCTTATCGTGTATTTAATCTTAAAACTCTTGTGGTGGAAGAATCAATGAATGTAGCTTTTGATGAAAGCAAACAACCACCAAAATATAAAGATCTTGTTGAAAAAGAAGATGTCGAATAAGATGATATAGAAAATATTATTCGACAATTCGAAAATATGGATCTCGGGACCCCCGTTCCAAGAAATCCACTAGAATTGGTCGAAACGGAAGTTGAACTCCCTAAAGAAATTCCCTACAATTAAAAGTCATCCTTTAGACAATGTTCTTGGAGACTTAAGTAAAGGAGTTCAAACGCGGTCACAATTACAAAATGTGGTTAATCATCTTAGTTTTCTATCTCAAATAGAACCTAAGACCACGAAAGAAGCTTTGTTAGACGAAGATTGGATATCTGCTATGCAAGATGAACTACTACAATTTACTCGTAGCAAAGTTTGGGAACTTGTTCTAAAACCCAAGGATACTTCCATTATTGGAACTAAGTGGGTGTTTAGAAACAAGTTAGACGAAAATGGAACGGTTGTTCGAAATAAAGCGCGTATAGTCGCTCAAGGCTATACCCAAATGGAAGGTACAGATTTCGATGAAACTTATGCACCCGTAGCACGAATTGAAGCGATCCGAATGCTATTAACTTACGCGTGTCATAAAGATTTCAAGTTTTACCAAATGGATGTAAAATCGGCCTTCTTAAACGGGATATTAGAAGAAGAAGTTTATGTTAAACAATATCCCGGTTTCGAAGATGCCACATATCCGGAATATATATATAAATTATATAAAGCCCTATATGGCTTAAAGCAAGCTCCAAGAGCTTGGTACGAAAGGTTGAGCAAGTTCCTACTAGAAAACAATTTTAAAATGGGAACTGCCGATAAAACCTTATTTACGAGACAAGAAAAGGATGATATCCTACTCGTACAAATATACGTAGATGACATCATCTTTGGATCAACCAATGATGTTCTATGTAAAGAATTCTCTGAAAATATGAGTAAAGAATTCGAAATGAGTATGATGGGAGAATTAAATTTCTTTTTGGGATTGCAAATTAGGCAATCGAACGAAGGCATCCATATCTCTCAATCCAAGTATTGTAAAGAGATGTTAAAGAAATTCGAAATGGATAATGCCAAACCCATCTCTACTCCTATGTCTACTTCTGAAAAATTAACGGAAGATCCTAACGGTATTCCCGTGGACACTAAGAAATATCGGGGTATGATTGGTAGTTTGCTCTATATTACCGCAAGTCGACCCGATATACAATATAGTGTTTGTAAGTGTGCTAGATTTCAAGTAGCACCTAAAGAATCTCATTTATCCGCGGTAAAAAGGATATTGAGATATCTAAAAGGAACCATTGATGTAGGTCTTTGGTATCCGAAAGGAGTACCATTCGATTTAGTATGTTTTTCTGATTCGGACTATGCCGGGCATTTAGTCGATAGAAAAAGTACTAGTGGTACATGTCAGTTTCTGGGAGGTTGCTTAGTCTCTTGGTTTTCTAAGAAACAAAAGTTGGTATCAATCTCCACAATGGAAGCTGAATATATAGCGGCTGCAAAATGTTGTGCTCAAATCTTGTGGATGAAGCAAACACTAGCCGATTACAATATTAAATTTGATGTTATATCCATCTTATGCGATAACACGAGCGCTATTGATCTTAGCAAAAATCACGTGTTACATTCAAGATCCAAGCATATAGATGTGAGACATCATTTTTTACGTGATCATGTCAATAAAGGCGACATCAAAATGACTCATATCGAAACTGAGTACAATCTCGCGGACATCTTCACAAAACCATTAAATTCCCAAAGATTCGCTAAACTCCGTTTGGATTTAGGAATGTTGGAATTTCCAAAATAAATGGTTTATATATATATATATATATATATATATATATATATATATATATTTGAGACTATTTATTATAATTTATAGTCATCTCACGAAAAAGTTATCTTTTCAGGATATACGAACGTCAAAAACTCAGATTTGTCGATAATGATAACATATGAAACTTTATCGATCGGGTTTTGACTTTCATTCGGGAAGATAAAACTAGTCGAAGGAATATTTATCGAAATTTATTTCATAAATATTCTTGAGATACTATAAATATGATATTTAATCTCAAGTAAAAAGTATCAAAATGCCTAAATATTTTCTCATATTTATTTGATATTATGATATATTATTATATAATAATTATGATTTTATAAAATTATTTTCAGATACAAAAAGTACTCCCTCCGTCCCTTTTGATTATTAACATTTCACTTTTTCAAAACTTTCTGGCACGCATTTTAAGGTGCATTTTAAGGATAGTTAAATAATTTTTTTTTAAATTTTCTTTTTCTGTATAAAAATTTAATGTTTAAGGTATACTGTTTACACATCCTCAACCCTATCTCAAAACTCTCTCGTCTCTCTCGAGTTCTTTCTCGTCGCGCCTCTCAAATTCCGATCAAAACCCAAGTTTTAAACCGGTTAAATGTCTAAATACACCAAATCGAGTCTCTCTTCTTCTTTTATATCAATTAAATCAGTTGATTGATATAGATAATCACTGGGTAGGTCAAATCAATGAGAATCGTGGCTCCAAATCGTCAATTTTCATTATAAATTGTTCGATAAAGCTCGAATTCGACATATATATACATATGTATATCTTTATACTCCTCGATTTTAACTAAATTTTGAAACCCTAACTCTAACCTGGTGATATTGAGTGATTAATTGTAGGATTCGACTGATTTGAGAACGATTCGGAGTTTATACGTCAATAGAGAGCAGCATTAAGGCATTAAAAAGGCGTGTTTGGTTAACTCGGAGGTTAACTCAGTCCGCGACTGAGTTAACCAGGTAAGTCACAAGCGACAATATGCTGTCCTTGAGCTCAGGTGATGCTCTCTATCCTAGATCGAGTCATATAATTGATTAATTATCTAAATGTGCTAAATCTGGATTGCATGTATACTATGTGTGTTTATCTTTGGTAGAACTTAGTTTTTAAAAGTTCTTATAGTGTTCTTATGCTTGATGAGTGATTGTAATTCGAACAGCATGTTATATAGTTTTGCAAATTCGAAAAGGATGATTGAGTGACTCTTATAAAATGTTTATCAAATTACGATCTAGTAGATCTGCTC
The DNA here is from genome assembly GCA_037693485.1 of Kitagawia praeruptora. Lineage (NCBI taxonomy): Eukaryota > Viridiplantae > Streptophyta > Magnoliopsida > Apiales > Apiaceae > Kitagawia > Kitagawia praeruptora. Next base: position 114,735,173 of record CM075348.1, on the reverse strand, counting down.
GATTGAGTCTGTATGTGATCATTAATGTTGATAAATCAAGAAGTTAGAATAAGTGTGATTACTTATTCGGTTTATGAGTTGAAATGTCTATTGAAATGACTTTGTAAAGTATATGATCCTAGAATAGAGGAAATGCTATGAGTTATGCAAACTGGACATTTTCTGTTATGACTATGTCTGACTGGTTAATTATTAATTAAATAATACTTGATGGCTGGTAAATTAAGTTTGATTCAAGTTCACTCTATAGAGTTACTATATTTTTTTCATCTAATGAAGCATGCTTGAATTGTCTGATTAGTTTATTATAATATGATACAGTTGATTAATGATGGACACTATACTTGAAAATTGCTAATTTTGAAATTAGATATACTTTGTCTTGTCAAATATATGAGTGTGTCCTGCCTGAGCATGAAACTTATGATATATATCATTACTAAGTGATCTTCTCTAATCTACACTGGCTTGAATAAACTGAGTAATGATAATGTTATATAATGATGATTGATATACTATAATTTTGTGAGTCATGAACTGCTGATCTAGAGTATGTAGTATGGGTTCATTTTATTTGAAAATTCACCACTGTCAATTGCAAATGACTATACCTGAACCCTACAACTATCTATCTTGATACTTATAAAGATTTCTGACTTATTCTTGGTATATGTGCTTCATTGCTGTTATCCTTGTTCTATAAATGTGTGCCATAGAGACAGGTGCTGAGAAATTCAAATTGTGTGATGTTTATTGTGTTATCTATCTTGTGCAAGTTATCTGTGATGACATTTTTTATTACCTGGAATTAGGGCTGTAAATGAATCGATACGCTCACGAACAGTTCGGTGTTCGGTTCGAAAAAAGTTCGATTCGAGTTCGGTTCGATTTGTAAACGAGTTGAACATGAACACTATTTTGAGGTTCGTCTCGTAAATGAGCTGAACCCAAACATGACATAGTTCGGCTCGAAAGTTCACGAACAAGACATAGTTCGGCTCGAAAGTTCACGAACAAGTTCGATTATATAGTTCATGAGCAAGTTCATTAATATAGTTCGTGAACCTTGTTCGTAAATATGGTTCATGAATAAGTTTGTGCACAAATTTCATATATATACGTTCGCGAACATAATTTCTTTAACATTTCACGGGAGTTCTTGAATTCACGATAATTTGTAAATAATTGTCTATTTTGTTGGTTTATTTTATCTATTCATTCTATTTTCTTTGTTTAAATTTATAAATTATTTTTATTAATAATAATTAAATTATACGTATGTTACATTATAAATTATAACATTAGTTCGTTATGTATTAACTAAACTTGGTCCAAATTTGATTCCTTGATAAGTTTAAATTTGAAGCATTTCTCGAGTTTTCAATGTTTCATCCCCCAATTTTATTTTTATTTTAATTGCATTAAAAATTTTCTAGAAAAAAAAAGGTTGAAGTGTTCAGGAACACGAAATCATGAACACTATTTATGAGATGTTCGTGAATAGTAGCTCGTTAGACATGTTCGTGAACTGTTCGCGAACATGTTCGTGAATAAAAATTTTCTTAACGAGTCGATACACAAACAAAAATATTGGCTCGATCAAAGTTCGAGCTCGAGTTCGAGTTCGATGTATTTATAACGAGCTGATACACGAACAGTTAAGAGTTCGGCTCGGTTCGACTCATTTACAGCCCTACCTGGAATTGATAAGAATACATAGTTCGAAACAGAGAATGGATATGTAGTAAGTTAATTTCACTACACACACAAGCCCCTATATTAAGACCTGGCTAGGAATTCCTTTGAGATTCCTAGTATCTGGATCACTGATGTGGTTGGCCACTTAGACTTTATGAATTATATGTGCATTTAGTTAAAATTATATGAGCATTCAATTAAATTATCTATGATGATTAAATACTCTCCTATGGTATATGACTTATTTACAGTCCAAGTTGAGTCTGTGCAGTGTGACTATGTGTTACACTAATTAATTGCATATTCTGTGAACAAATGGTATATGTGTAACATGTTTTGGTATCTTGTATGCATAAAAGTTTTGTTGACTTTCAAAGAACTGACCAAACTTTCCCAAGTTGTCACAGTCATATCAATCATGTGTACACTCATTTAATGAATTACACTATCTTACATAAAACCTGCATGTAGTTTTTCAAAGATCATGACATCACTGTGGGCCTTTAGTCCTTTTTGTTGGAGATTTGCACAGCCTCTTATTCCTGTGTCCCCTGTTGGTGGTTTCTAAGCATTAAATGACTTGTCATTCCATGCATGCCTATACATATTAATAATATTCCTTATTCCTTTACATTCCTAAAAACATTGTCCTTCCATGCATGCCTATACATATTAATAATATTCCTTATTCCTTTACATTCCTAAAAACAGCTGTATGCATGCATTATCCAAACTGAACCTCTCTGCATATGTGTCCTTGCTTTGGATTTTACAAATCTTTTGAAATATTTATTTTTCAAAATCTGTATGAATTCTATGCATTTTATTGTTCATACAACAGTAATTTAAAAAAAAAAATCAAACTTGCATGTTTATCTATAAATGACATTGCTAGATAATTCATTTTGCACACACTTCATTTAATTGCTACACACTATATCAGTTCACTACACCATGGACTTTGTCAAACTTCCCTCAAACCCTAAATCCAAAAACAAACCTGAAAACCCTTATCTGCTTGAAAACATGGAAAACAATCAGTTCATCCACTCTAAACATTCATCCTTCAGAGTTGTCCCCCCAAGACTCCAAAACTTAATAGCTAACAGAAAACCAAGAAGAGGTTTTAAGAGTACCTCTATACCCTTCTACCAGAGTTCAAAGTTCCAAGCCCCAAATACTTCTAACCCTAGACCTAGAAAGCCCTACTGGCCAAAGGTCTATACCAGAAAATTTAAACCACAACTTGTGCCTCAACCCATTCCAAATCCCCCCTCACACCCTGAACTTATAAACCCTTCTGATTCCAAAAAGTATCTTGAGATGGTCAAAAATATCCAACCTGGAATTAATACCCAAGTTCATGGTGTTGTAGCTGAGATAGTTAAGGCATCTAAGTGGGAAGGTCTAGTTTGTCACCTAGGTAAAAGGTATTGTGTCAACAAAATGGGTGAGTTCTACTTGAATATGAGGATAACAAAAGGTTTAAATGGCATCTTGCACTTCACCACTGTAGTTGATAAGAAACCAATAATGATTGATCAAAAAACCATCAACAAAGCATTGCATGTACTTGCCATCTTAACTGATGAACCTTGTTTAGACATCTATTCTTATTTTCTGTTCAATAGGGGTGAGTATAATGCCATGCTTAGTGTCTTGTGTGAGTCAAATGTCCCATTGGGTCTTTGTGATAATAATTGTGGTATTCATTACAAACACTTCTCTCCCAAGTTTTAACTTCTTGCTTTGATTCTTAGGGCAAACATAATTCCAAAACCTAATCAAAGCAAATACTTTGATTTTTATGATATCAAGGTACTCTATGTTCAGTATTTCTTACATCATTCTGTTAAACATGATAAATGCAAATTTAATTGACTACATGCCCTATGGACTGCTGATTGCTTTTATATTTGACATTTTTCATATCACCATGCCTACAAACTCCACCTTCATTGCTGATTCTCACATAACTCCCACACACACTCGAGCACAAGTCCCTTTCATGTACTGTGAACCTCAAGCACCCATTCCCATTGTTCTTCCTAAGTCATTCATGAGGAAAATGTCTTTTTAGCTGATCTAAATTGTGTTCAAATGATGATAAAAGAACAGAATCTAGAACTTAGGAAGTTAAAATCTGAGAATGAGGACATAAAAGCTAGATTAGGGTTCATTGAAGGTCTTGCTGCATCTACTATAGGACATTATGGATCTAGGGATATGGAAATTGTTAACTCCTACCAAGTTCAATTGGTTGAAGATATGGGTTTGGTGAATGAGTTAGGAAATGTGAATGTTGGCTTAGGTGGCTTAGATGAAAATGGGCTACCTGATCTTGTGGGTGAATTTGGTTTTGTGGCTGCCATGGAAAATGTTTCTGGATGATGTCGTGTGTGTGCTTTGTGTGACTGCTGTTGGTTCTGATCTGCTTTTGATGTTATGTTTTCAATCTCATTGTAATTTTCTGTTCTTGTTGGCTGATTTGTTATCTGAACTTTTATTTTGTGAGTTTGTTAAACTCATGTGTAATCCTAAGTTGTAATATTTGGAACCTTGTTAGACGTTGGAAATCAGAAGTATATAGACTTCTGATGGTTTGTAATATGTAAACAGGGTTAGGGATCTGTTCTACTTAATCATTGAACCACAATGATTAAAATGAACAAATTTTCACTTGTAATATAATCCTATCCTGTTAACTAAATGACTTGTGCCATGTCTATTATCATTTATATTTTGCATATATGTGATGCCCAACCTATGCACCTATCTCATAAGTTATTGTATCTCACTCTCACTTTTCATAAAGATTCATTCCTGTTAATGATGGTAAGTAATATGGTCGACTACAAAGGTATAATCTGGTCTACTCTTAATCCTGATTCAAAGTAGTATGTTCTAAGTTTTTTTATTTTTCTGGCCATTATATAGAGTGTAGTAGTCAAAACGTAATGTAAAAATAGTTCACCAGATTGTATTAGTATTTGCAAATGTAATCAGCTAAGTGTGTCAGTTTTGAACTAGAATGTATTAGGTCATTCTCTTGTAATTTGTACTCTATCTAGAAAAAGAACTGAAGTGAATTAGCTTGTATTAGCATTCCTTGATGTAACTAGCACTTAATCGAGCTGTATTGAAGACTGTGTAACAGGGATTAGAATATGGTAGGTCATATCCATGTAAATTCTAGTTTGTAATGAGATTATAGATTGTATTAGCATGAAATGTTATAAAAGGTTTAACGTTGTACTTCATGCCATTTTGGGCTCTAGAATGTACTCGACTTAGTAATATGAGTGACTTGGTGTTACATTAAAATGGCTATGTAATAAAACATACAGTTTTATTAAGATATGTTTAATTTTATATTCTGGTTAGAACTTGTCTACCTGTATAATTGTTCAAATTGCCTTATATCATGTACTGTTTCATACAAGATGACATTAGCATGCCTTATACAGTTCTGTATTGTATGTATAACATGGAAATATCGTACAGTTTCAACATAATGTTCAACGAGTAAAACATGAATAATATGTTGCAATTGTTCTGATAAAAACATGACTACATGTCTATCAGGTGATAAACGAAACATGTAGTAGATACGTTTAGTGCTACTTGTGTCTTGACATGCCAATATAATACTTTCTTAACTTAAATCCTTATTTAATCTGTATAAATAGCATCTATTAAGGGGAAGCGATAGATAAATTAGTAACTTTCTTTTCAAACAAAAGTGGAAGGAAATCAAAAAGGGAAGAAAACGAGATTAATAGATGTTTGGCATATGTGTTATATAAAAGGGAATAAATTAAGAATTTTTGGCACTTTACCAAACAAAAGGGGAAGACAGAATACTCATTCTAAATTAAATTTTTTTTTACGAATTCTCTATTACTGACAAGTAAAATTGCTTTTTGCAGGAATCAATTAAGTTTCTTGGAAAGGATCGATAAGTACTCTCCCTTAGATTAATATCTTTATGTGCAAATTATTTTTCAAATATCATGCATACATCAAGGGGAAGCACACGCTCAAAATTTAAATTTTATGTTTGTTTGGCAAATACCGAAAAGGGGAAGATTGAAAGGATATCTTCGATATAATATTTATTTTGGTATTTGTACGATTTAACATAAAATTTAAATACACGTAGAATCCTCTCCACTAGGTCATATATTTAATTGATTCGGTCAAAAGTCAATTGGTCAAATCTAGCAAAATCTATCATCCTACTTATATTTTAAACATAAGAGATATTTCATTTCGCGAAAAATCAAACTATATTTTACGGAATATATCTCTACATCAAGGCAATAAGATCGAAAAAGGAATATCGTGATCTGATATTTTTTAGATCTTCGTTGCGAATATTGATAAGGCGACAAGCTCAAATAATGAATATTAGAGAATTAATATTCTTTAGAGAACTCGTGCTACATTTAAAAACGATTCGCTTTATTCTAAAAAGAATTCTATCTTCGCACTTAAAATGTTTTCACATCCTAGAAAAGACATTTTATATTCAAGTATATTAATATTCATTGATGGAATATTAGTACTTATCCTTATCATGTGTCAGAAATATTTAAAGTAATTTTTTCTCCCGTTTCGTAATTATATCATATTTCGGATAAAATTATTTTAATCGCTCAAAAATATTTCCGACTCTCTCTAAATATTTTATATATTATAAAATATACTCTAAGTATTTATTTTAATCAAAACATTGGTCAAAAGATTTATTTATTTCAAGAAAAGACCAATCATATTTTATTTGGAACCAAAAGCTGATTCAATCGTTTTAAATCTAAATAAAATACTTCTACCTGCTAGAATGACTTGAAACTTGAGATTGATGATTTAAATACTATTTTGTATGCATGGTTAAAGCTGTTTCGTAATTTTTTGGGAATTTTGGTCCGGGCACGTAAATCGAGGTAATTAGTCAATAGTTGACCACATTTGACCAAGTCAACATTGACCAAAATTGACCAAACTTTCCAGAATATTATTTTATATTATTCCCAAGTGTTCCATAATTTTATAATTATTTATTGGGTAGTTTCGTATTTTTTGGGTATTTAATTAACGATACATGTTACGTATTTAATCGTTAATTGATACGAGTCCGATACATTATTAAAACACAGCTGGTTTCTAATACCAAACCCACTTCAAAGAAACACAAAACCACCCTCAACTAACACAAACCACTTGTCATGTCATCAATCCAAGTGAAATCAATCTCAACCACTCCTTTTCATTCAATCTACACCATTCCTTTCACCCAACTCTCTCTATAAATAAATCCTCTCATCCACCCATTTCAAAAATAAGCTAAGAGCCAAATACATGCTGGGAATTTAGAATTAGAACACACTTTCATATTTATAATATCTCTCTTCATCTACTTCATCTCAAAAACCTTCTCTCTCCCAAATATATATCCATATATACAAGGTTTTTGATACACCAAGCTTAATTCCACCCAACCAAGCTTAGTCCACCCAAGCTAGCTCATCTACCACCACTTTCCGGCCTCCCGAAGGGCTGCCCAAGTTCGTCCACCATCCAAAATCTGGCCGAACCTCCGGCGAACTTTTTCCGGCGACCTTTAAAAGTGGTAATTTTTAGCTTCGTCTTTGTGTTTATATTTGAGATTTGTGATTAACTTCTATACTTCATCTTAATCTCTATTCCTGGATCTATATAAGATACCAAAAGTCTCTTTATAAAAGAGAACAACAATATAAACACAAGTTCAACTCATATATCTCTATGGCAATATATATAAGCAAAGAGTTGAACCAAGTACTTGATCTTTGAAAAGAAACGTTATATTACAAGAAAGATCATATCAAAGTACTTAATCTCAAAAGTTGTGAGATTATTCAAATTTGTAACAATAATTATTTCGTTCGGATTCCCAACTAACATCTTTAGTGTTCCGTGGGATATTCAAATAACGAAATACGTCATACAACTTAAACTTCTTAAAAGAGCACAAGTTTAGCCACTTATTTATCGCACTTACTTTACTTGTCGTGGCCATAAACTTATTTAGTGCAAGAAGTTAAAAAGATTATACTTTGACATTGTATTTAGTCAAACAGAAGTATACATCTTAAAAGCCTTAAGCCTATTAGCTTAACGGACTTTATACATCAACAAACTCCGAGTTATATTTATTTTATCTCGTCTTAACGGAGTATTGTGATTAAAGTATTCTTAGATTTAAACGATCTATCAAAAGAAAAATACTACTTCTAAAGAGCACAAGTTAGCCACTTGTTTTTATTGCACTTACTTTTACTGTTTCGTGTGGCTAAAAAGTTTGAATCGTGCTAGAAGTAATAATTATACCTTGACATTGTATTAGTCAAAAAAAGGTATACAATTCGAAGCCTTAAAGCACTATAGCTTTTAAACAAGGTCTTCCAATATTACTCCATCATTATTTATATCTATCGGGAGTAATTAAAAGTATACTTTGATCGAAATTTAAATATCAAAGGAAGTATACTTACAATATAACTTAATATTCCTATACGAATATTAAAGTTACATCCTTGGACCTAGTACCGTAACATACTAGTCCAACTTATATATATTCTTCATCATATTTGTTTCGTATATATTGTTGTCTAACTTTTGTAGTGAAGTGAAGTTGAAATGAGGTGATTCTCGTTCTAAGACCCAAGTCCTAGGCACTAGCGGGGAGTTAGTGGCCTTTGCACCGTGAAGAAGAGGAAAGACCCGAGACCTATCATCTAAGACCCAAGACCGACAAAAGCCAAGAATCAATAGTCTACACCAAGGTTCTACATCAACTTTGAAGAAGTAGCGGGGAGTTGTTGTCTAAGATAAGTTGTGTAGGTTTTACAACGACTTTGTGGTGGTAACGGGTAGTTATGCACCAAGACGAGTCTTGTATTTGTTTGCATTTATTTTGAGGTGGTAACGGGTAGTTACGCACCAATACAAATATTTGTAGGGTTGTAAAGGCTTCTCCGCCTACTAAAGGAGCAAGTTTATTATAAGGGAAAATCTCGAGTCCGGAGAGGAGCTCGGGGATTGGAGTAAGGGTGAGCAAATCCATTAGGGGTTGCGCCATCTCGAACCAGGATAAAATCTCCTGTGTGGTATTTTCTTTACTTGTCATTTATTTTCCACACTTATAAACTGCTAATGACTCAGTAAAATATTTTAAAAAGGGAAAAATATTTTAAAATGCCATAATAATTTTTAAATTGGATATTAAGCTATTCAACCCCCCTTCTAGCTTAAAATAGCCCTCTTACGGGACCTAACACTTCCAACAGCAGCCCTTCCGCAATCTTCTCTATCTCCTTTTGGTCGGAGATCCCCTCTTCTTCAAGATAAGTGTGAAACTTATCAACCCAGAGATCAAGCCGCTCATCGGTAGCAGCTATCTCCATCTCCTTCTTGAGACTCGGTGGTTCTGGCTTCGCTTCTCCTGCTGATGGCACCTTGGATGTAGACATTTCCTCAGCCTTCCTCTTACTCATTATCTCTAAAGTTTTTTAGTGTGTTAAGTGAGAACTAAGGGTTTGGCCTCGGTCTTATTTATAACACATTAAGTGACTCTACAGCTTCCAACTGCCTCTATTTAATGAAGTAATTAAACTTTAAATTAAAAAGACTGACAAATACCCGGGGTCATTTCAAATGACGCGAATACTTATCACTAGCACACGTATGAATTAAGTTAATGTCACGTGACTACTCAATACATAAATTAAAATAGGCATGTGATTTGAATTTAGCATAGTCATAGCAAACATGCTGTCAAATAAATAAGTAGCACATACGACAATAACTTCTCATGACAGTAACATTGAGAGCTACGGTCACAAGCTGCGATTTAACCATATTGAAAATGTAAAAACTAGTAAGTTAACATACCAGATTTAGCATTCCTAATTCACTTACCAACCTGTTGAAGGTTGCTTCATCTAGTGGTTTCGTGAAAATATCTGCAAGTTGCTTTTCTGTTGGAACATAAATCAGCTTCACAGTTCCCTTTTTAACATGCTCTCTTAGGAAATGATGTCTGATGTCAATGTGCTTTGTCCTGGACTGTTAAACTTGATTATCTGAGATGGCTATGGCACTAGTGTTATCACAATAGATAGGGATATTGGACAACTCTAAACCATAATCCATTAGCTGATTTTTCATCCAAAGAATTTGAGCACAGCAACTTCTAGCTGCAATGTATTCAGCTTCTGCAGTTGAAGTAGATACAGAATGCTGCTTCTTGCTAAACCATGACACTAATCTTCCACCAAGAAGTTGACAGCTTCTTGTTGTACTTTTTCTATCAATCTTGCATCCAGCATAGTCTGAATCCGAATAACCAATCAAGTCAAATCCAGTGTCTTTAGGATACCAAAGGCCTAAGTTTGGAGTGCCTTTAAGATACCTAAAGATTCTCTTGATTGCTACTAAGTGTGATTCTTTTGGATCAGCTTGAAACCTTGCACAGAGACATGTAGCAAACATAATGTCTGGTCTGCTAGCAATTAGATATAGCAACGATCCTACCATGCCTCTGTAGGTACTAGAATCCACTTTCTTTCCTTTAGGATCCAAATCCAGTTTGGTTGTAGTAGAGATAGGTGTCTTGGCAGGTGATGCATCTTCCATGTTAAACTTTTTGAGAAGTTCTTTGACATATTTCGATTGGCTTATGAAGATGCCATCATCCTTTTGATGAATTTGTAGACCTAGAAAAAATGCCAATTCTCCCATCATGCTCATCTCATATTTGCTCTTCATAAGAGATGAAAACTTTTCACACAGCTTCTCATTTGTAGAACCAAAGATTATGTCATCAACATAAATCTGAACCAGAATGAGGTCCTTGCCATGGTGCTTGTAGAACAGTGTCTTATCCACCACACCTCTTGTAAATTGATTCTCAATGAGAAAAGTAGAGAGAGTCTCATACCAAGCTCTGGGGGCTTGCTTCAATCCATAGAGTGCTTTGAATAGCTTGTAGATACAACTCAGCATCCTCAAATCCAGGTGGCTATTCAACATACACTTCCTCTTCTAATTCTCCATTAATAAAGGCACTTTTGACATCCATTTGGAACACCTTGAAGTTACAGTGTGCAGCATAGGCTAAGAAAATCCGAATAGCTTCAAGTCTGGCAATAGGTACAAATGTTTCATCGTAATCGATTCTTCCTGTTGACAGTAACCTTTAGCTACTAGCCTTGCTTTGTTTCTTGTCACATTTCCACTTTCATCTAACTTGTTTCTAAAAACCCACTTTGTGTCAACGACTGACTTCCCTTTAGGTCTAGGGACCAGCTTCCAAACATTGTTTCTCTCAAATTAGTTGAGCTCTTCTTGCATGGCTATCACCCAATCTGAATCAAACAATGCTTCATCAATTGACTTTGGCTCAGTTTGAGATAGAAAACATGAAAACATGCTGTCAGCAGAAACATTTCTCCTTGTCCTTAAACCAGTATTGGGATCACCAATGATTAGATTGCTAGTGTGATCTCTGTTCCACTTAGTGGTTCTAGGCAAGCTTCTTTCTTGATCTGCTTGTTCATCTCCTCTTCGAGGGGTTGATTCTCCACCATGGATGTTTTCTCCTTCATGTTCTTCAACATCTCCAGAATCATTCTCATTCTGATGATTAGCAGATATAGTTTAAGACTGAGTTGGAGTTTGAGTAGCATCATTGGAGTTGATAGCATTTCTCTCAAACTCAATGTCCTGAGTACAAGTAGGTTCATCAACAACAATTTCTTATTCTTCCAATTACCCTTGATTTTCAAATCTAAGAGGCTCCATTTGACCATCCTCTTGCAATCCTGGGAACTTGGTTTTATCAAATGTGACATTTACACTTTCTTCAATGATTTTATGATCAATGACATAGACTCTGCAGGCAGTCCTTTCTAATCCATATCCCATGAAAATGCCTTCATAAGCTTTAGCATCAAACTTTCCTTTTCTTTCATGGTTGTCAATCATCATGAAACACTTACTCCCAAATACATGAAAATATTTGACAGTAGGTTTCTTTCCTGTTAACAGATAGTAAGGAGTGTTTCCATGAGTCTTGTTGATCAAGGTTCTGTTCTGTGTGTAGCAAGCTGTGTTAATAGCTTCTGCCCAGAAATATGTTTGTAATTTAGAATCATTCAACATAGTTCTCGCAGCTTCAATGAGAGTTATGTTCTTCCTTTCTACAACTCCATTTTGTTATGGTGTCCTGGCAGTGGAGAATTGTCGGATAATGCCTTCTTCCTTGCAGAAGTTTCCTAATGTGGCATTTCTGAACTCAATACCATTGTCACTTCTCAGATATTGAACTTGAGCATTAGGGGTACTTTCAGGAACTCTTATGTGATCAATGATTTCTTGAGGAGCTTAGTAGTCATCCACCATTACCAGGGCATATCTCTTTCTTGCAATAGATTGAACATTTACTAGACCAAACAAATCCATATGAATTAATTTGAATGGCTCAGTGTTGGTATTCACTTGCTTTGACTTGTGCACAGTTCTTTTCAATTTACCCATTTGACAATCCTCACATAGTCCTTCTTGACAGAATTCCTGTTGAGGTAGTCCTCTCACCAAATCATTCTTCATCAAAATATTCATATTCTTGAAATTGAGATGTGAGAGCTTCTTGTGCCAAAGCATGCTTTCACCAATTGATGCTTTACTGTAAAAACAGTAAGCCTTGTCTTTCTTCAGAGAGTTGAAGTCTGCAACAAACAAGCTTCCTTTCCTGACTCCTTTCAAGGAGAGGCTTCCATCCTTCTTGTGATAGATATTACAAACCATCATATCAAAATCAACCTTAAATCCCCTGTCACTGAATTGGCTGACACTGAGTAGGTTGTGCTTCAATCCGTCAACAAAAGCAATATCTTCAATGACAACATTTCCAATTTCCAAACATCCATATCCCATAGTGTAACCTTTGTTGTTGTCTTCAAAAGTTATGATTGGCTATATCACCAGTCATGTGCCTGGAACATCCACTATCGATGATACACATGACTTGATTCTGCTTCTTGCCCTGCAAAACAGATGATTTAATTTGCATCTGGTACCCAAACTCTGTTGGGTCCTGCAGTTACAGCATCATTGTTCATATCATTCTGCTTCACATTTAAATCAACACTAGAATCCTCCTGTCTGACTTCTTTTGCCATCCACTTCTTTTTAGAGTTAGACTTGGTCTTTCTCTTAGTGGAAGCAGCCTTTTTACCAACATAGGCAGGCATAAAAGTCTTAGCAGTTTCTAAATAGGAGCATCTTTCAGTAGACAGAATAGGCAGATTGAAACAAGTACTCATAACAACAATTTTGCATGGCATACAGTCAATGTTATTACAGACATCCATATTTCTTTGCATAATGGGGGTTCTATGTAAGTTACCACTAACATTGGTCGCATTAACCTTGTCCTGTTTGGGTTTCTTACAAACAAATGTTAAATGTTGAGATGATCCACAATTATTGCAAAGCTTCCTAGGGGCATCCTTAACATAACTATATCCATTCTTCTTATCAATCCCTAACTTGCCATTACTATTCTTAGGCTTGTAGACATTTGCCTTGACAGTATGTTCTGAAGTTGTTGTTGAGCTACCTTTGACAGTATCTTTCTTTCCCTCTGTCTTGACAGCAGGTTTGAAAGTTGCTATCTTGGGTTCTCTCTTGACAATATCTTTTGAAGTTTCTGTCTCATCCTTGTTGTCAGCTACTTTAGAACATTCTGTCTGATTGCTTGGTAGAGTTTCTGTCACGGGAGACTTAACAGTATCTTTTCCTTCGCTCAGTGTGCTGTCAATGCACTCATCTTCATCAAGTAGCTCTTGTTTGATGAACAAAGAGGTTTCATCAAAATTAGATTGAAGATTTTTGAAAATCGGTTTGTAAACTCTTTTGAGAATATGAGGTTTGACAGCATCACTATCACCAAGAGCAATTGCCTTTCCATGCCTTCTACCATACTCGAAACCTATTCCTACCTTCTGATTCTGAGTGTGATTATCATGATATTCCTGGACTAACTTATAAGAGTTTCTAAATGCTTTGAGTTTAAACTCATTTTCTGCAATTTGATTCCTGAGAAATTCTTCTATTTCCTTAGCACAGACAATATAATTTTTCAGTCTAGCATTCTCTTGAGCTAATGAATCTAGGGGACTGGTTCTAAGCAATAACATTTCATTTTCAGATTTGAGAGTTTCATTCTATTTAGTTAGCTTAGCAATTTCTTCGTGAGCAGCAGATAAACTAACATGAATGTTAAACATCTCAGCACTTAAATCTTCAATGGTATGCTTATACTCAGTTTTAGACATATAAAGTAAAACTAGAGATGGTACCTGATTAGATGAACTTGAAGCTTCTTCATCAGATTTGGCCATGAGGGCTAAGTTCACAAACTCTTCTTCTTCTTCATCTTCAGAATCATCCCAGCATTTTCCTTTAGCCACATAGGCTCTTCCTTGATTCCTCTTAAACTGATTTCTAGATCCTTTTCCCTGATTCTGTTTTGGTCTTCTGCACTCAGTAGCAAAATGACCTAGCTCATTCCAGTTGTAACACCTGAACTTCGACCAATCCACCAACCCTGTCTTGTATCCTCCTCTTGTGGCACCACCAGTGGCTTTTGAAAAACTTCCCTTGTTGAACTTAGATGATTGACCCTGTGGCTTGTATGACTTGTCCCTTCTGAACTTGATATTCTTGAATCTCTTAGCCATATAAGCCATTGTTGGATTATCCATGCTTTCAATCTCTTCTACTGTGTAGAAGTCTTCATCTTCAACATCTTTGAGCTACAGAGCCACCTTCTCCTCGTCATCCAACACCTCTTCAATCTTTAAAGACGGCATCTGTGTTGGTTGTGAACTTTGTGATGATTCACTTGGACAAGCTACTTATGGTTCATGAGCTACAAGGGCTCCTGGCATGTTTTCTACCTTTCCTTTGGTTCCTGTTTGAATAGCTCTCTTTTGAAAAAGTTCGAGTTCATATGATTTGAGCACACCATAAAGAGTTTCAAGAGAGACATCATTCAAGTTTCTTCCTTCTCTTATGGCTGTGACCTTATGCTGAAGATGCTCAGGGAGAGTGAGCAGAAATTTGATGTTAATCTCCTTTGTATCATAGAACTTTCCATGAATTTGTAACTCAGCTATTAGCTTACTGAACCTCTCAAACATGTGTGTAAGTTCTTCGCCTGGTTTAGCCGTAAAGGCTTCATATTATAATACAAGAACTTCACTTCATTCACACAGTAACTCTCTCTTACTCCAAATCTCTTTTGCAGATGTACATCCCATGACATTACCACACATGACTTTGTCTAATGTAAGAGAATCGAGTAAGAAAAGTTGTAAGTAGTCGTCTAAAACTACTTTCTCCTTTTCGGTCTCTGTGTACTCTGAAGGTTTCTTAGTAACACAGTGGACTGGAATGAGTTCATCATCCACAGTAGCAGCAGCTACTTCCTTTTGAGGTATGAAGGGGCCATTCTCAAGGATTCCCAAGTACAGTGGAAGGGCAGCTTTGATAAATAACAAGATCTTTCTTTTCCAGAAATTGTAGTTCTCTTCATCAAAGACTGGAATCTTGATTCCACTTGACTTCTGAACACTCGTCATGATCTTCAGATTTGTATATCAATCTGGATGCTTTGATACCAGTTGTTGGTCCCAGAGTATTGCAGAAGGAGGGGGTTGAATGCAATACTGATAAAATTCAATCTTTAAAACAACAACAATGATAAAGATTACAATTTATCAGTAGATGTATGCAAGCAATAAGTGAAACAAGATTTCTCACAAAATAAATGTTTTATTTATCATGTGTGAAGTATTGCTACAACCTAGAGAAAATGTTATCCAGCTTCGTTGTCTCTTGAGATTACATGATTGCTTCGTGTGCGTACATGTGTATGGAAAAGAATCTGAGATGTGTATCTAAGTAGACTAAGATACTCTGTTGTCTCTATCGCATGGGGTGTTGAGCTACTGTCGTTTTCAAGTGGCAGCTCATTATAATTTGCACACCCATGTGACTTTCCTAAATTGCTATACAGACAGGATAAACCTTACAAGTAAAGCAACCAAGATTCTTTCTATTTCTAGCTAATACAATTCTAGTAGACGTGGATATAACATACACCTCGAATTGACTAGCCTTGTCTTGTGAATATCTTAAGCTTCTGTCGTAGTCTTTGCAGGTCTGCTACAAACGATAGAGTGTATAACGACCTAGAATTTTTTGCGATTTTTTTAAAATGTTTATCTATTTGTTAAATGTGGAACTTATGTGGAATATATGATGAGTATATTTTGATGAAGTCAAATTATGTGTGAAAATATGATTACGTGATTATATGATGATTGGTATATATCGTATCTGTAACGCCCCCAAATTCGGGGTCAGGGATTTGGTCGTCACGCGGAAATCCTTAATAACAAATCACCTGCTTAACCACATTAAACCATCTGTAGTCATTAATAATTGAGTTACAACATTTGAGACCCCAACCACCAAGCATCTTTTAGGTTATAGGACTAGAAACAAGAATCAACTCCTTACTACTAGTATAACTTCGTTGAGAAGTACACCAGTAACTAGTACTATATCATGCAAAGTAACATATATATTACACATCAATATACTTACATATAACTTACTCCAGCTATAAACTTTCTAGATCATATCGTCTTCGTAAGGGCACGCTGCCCGCTTCATCTAAGCCATGCAGATAACCTCGTCCGGCTATCTTCCACTGAAAAGTTAATATTTGAAAACAAGCAAGTATGAGCGAAAGAATTGCTCAGCAAGTTATTTCTAGAGTTTAACAAAATATCCCATCAGATGCATGGGTTTCCAACATTCAACCGATACCTAATATCATTCTTGAACATTTATAACCACGAAATTCTATAGGGAAAGTATAATGTTTGAAAATAATATCAACTGAACAATGTACCAATATAATATAAAAGATGTCGTTACAAGGTAATTAAATAGCCACATCTTGTTTGCGCAGTAATACACCAACATAAGCTTGCTGGTTATTCAATATGAAATCACTTACTTATTGATAATATAATATCAATTTCTCTTCCAATAATATAATATCAGTTTCTCTGCTATAACAAGATAATATAAATACTTGAACAAATCTCTCACTATCATCTTCTCATTTCCTTCTTATGCAACAATTATATATTTTAATATAAAAATCAGTTTCTCTTCATCTGTAACAATAATTCCATCATTTCATATCATTTTTCTGTTTTCAGTATAGAAATCTGAAAATCATTCTCAATTCTTTCTTTTAATCTTTTGGGGATATCTGCTGGCGCCAGATACGTAGGACGATGATCAGTCGCCTGACCGTATCCACTCTCTGTTTACTACTAGTAGAAGGGATGATCCCTACCTGGTAATCAACCCTGGAGGAAGGCCACCTGCTAACATCCTCCTGGAGGAAGGCCACCTGCTAACATCCTCCCTTGGCATCTTCGTGCCGTAATAAAATAATGAATGCTGGACTGTGTCGCACACAGCCCTGACACAGCCTCTTACACAAGTTTTATTGCAATCCCCCTTTTTCAAATCATTTTACCATTATCAATACCATTTCACATTTTTCCACTTTTCCGTTTCTATTCGCATTTCCATTCACATATATCATTTTCATTTCCATTTCCATTTCACCTTTCCACATTTCACATTTCTGTTTCACCTTTTCATTTTCATATCCGTATTATAATCATTTGAAAACATTTCTACAGGTATATCAATTCAAGACATACATTCATTTCACTATGAAATTCCCTAAACAATCTTTTAACAATATATAATCACCCTTAGGACACTTAGAATATCTAAAGAATAACTATTCAATAATCCCTTTTAAATGAATATTATAATTAATATTCATTGAATTAAATAACCATTAAAATAACATTTATCAATATCATTCCAGACATTTTTAACCAAAAATGTCTCATTTATATCCATCGAAACATCTTTATTATTATTCCGGAACAAAGCGATTTTAAGAAAACATTTTAAAAATAATATTCATCTAATTAAATAAATTTAATTAGACGAATAAGGTTTATTTAATTAGTAGATGCTTCGAGAGGTATCTAATAATTAAATAAACACTAGTTTATTGGTGATGTTGCCATTAGGTTAATTATTGCGAAATTCTTCTAAAAACTTTGTCCGGGTTTTCGAAAATATACCTCTCAAGATAACCCCTTCCATTCATATATCAATACCTTTAAAGTACACCAACTAAAATACTTTACATATAAGTCCCTTTTAAGAAAATCTGTAAATATTAACCCTTGTCCCCTTATATAACAAAATATTTACTAATAACGTCTGAAACAGTTTAGAACTCAAATATCCCCAATTTACACATAATTGTAATATTATAAAATAACTGTAGATAACAACTGATACCATTCCTTCCCATATCACTTTACTCTTTATAGTATATCACTCTCTCTATATCACATATATTTCCAATCAAACCATTTTACTTAAAAGTAAACAATTTATCAAAATAAAGATAGAAGAACTCTTGCAAATGTGGACTGAAGTCTTATTCCACATATTTCATATACTTCAAAATAAATATACTCTGAACGATAGAGTATGTATAAATAAACTTGCCTCTGTCCTTAGCATCAAACGGAACACCGCGAATAAATCCTTGGCGTTTCGCCCAAGTAGTTCCATGAACTTACACGACACCTCGATCCTTCCTTTTTGATACACGTTGCTCCACATGATCACGCCTTAACGGTACTGTAATTGTTACGAGTACGTGTCAGTCCTACCTCGTATCTCGAGTAGACACCACTCGGAATTACCACTAAGTCACATAAAGTCATACTATAGTTGTTATCCCTATAACTGACTACTCAAATACCAATTAATGCACATAACACATTTAGTCAACTTCACTTAACATATACAATTATAATACTAGTGTCATTATATGACAAAACTCAGTTTATAAATAATCCTCAAAACGCATTTAATCCCCGAAACACATAAATCCTTGAATTAAATCACTTAGCACATAAATCCTCGAGACAACAATTACCCTCGAATTAATTCACTTAACACATATACACATAAACAGTTAACACCCAAATCATACCTTTAAACCCTTGAAATCAAATAAGTTAAATAAATTAAAATGCAGGGGATTTTTAGAAAATTTCGGCATGTAGTATTCGTTTATCGGACTATGGGCACAACCCCTCCAAAGCAATTCAACCCTGTTTTTCAATTCAACCAATCCAAGGAAAATCAAGTTGCCTCAATTGCAACAACATAAAAGTAAACAAGTACAGAAAGTACCCGCCCAGACATGCGGCACCTAGCACATAAGGAAAAGTATCCGCCCAGACATGCGGCACCTAGCACATAAAGAAAAGTAAACTACGTTTATCCACATTTAAGCCAACACCACGTAGTTGGCACTTATACTTTCAACATATACTATAACTTGATTTATACCATTTAGCACATAGCCATTTAGCCATTCATATACTTACACCTCCTATAACAATAACAATTCAACTTTCTATCCCAAAACCATTATCGATAATCATTTGACCAATTGTAAACAAATACCAAGTAATTGACTCGACTTATAGCACTTAGCACGTAAACATTTATCGATGGCCATAAACAACTAGCAATTAGTACTTAACATTTATAGCTAGCAAGATAGTATAACCTCTACCTATTATAATTAACAACCAACAATTAGCAATATCCATACTTTACAACAATTAACACCAACTCGCAATTAATACCACTAATTGCAATTAACAAACATATACTCTCCGAATAATCACGGACATTAAAACAATAAACTCACAATTCACAACTAATTAAACTACAACACTTGACTAATTTAACAATTAAACTACTACAATTAAGCTATATACTCACAATTTAAACTAATTAAATCACCACAATTATAAATAGCAATTATACTCCTCCGAATTAAATACGGAAATTCAACTAATATTCTTAATTAACAATACTAAGCTAATTATGAAAATTAGCAAATTAACTAGCAATTTAAACTAATTAAATTACTACAATTCAACAACAATATATATAGCAATTTATATCTACTTAATACGAAAATTAAATAATTAAAGTACGAGATTATACCCTTTCGTTGGTTCGCTCCGATGATTCGCAAAGAAAGTCAAGCTCCACCATCTCTCTCCCCCTTTCTCTCTCGACCCAATCTCTCTACACCATCTCTCTTGACTCCTCCTTGCTGCACAGCAGCCTTGAGCTCGCAGCCCCACCTCCGCGCCTCCTGCTGGACACGACGGGAACCACCGCCGCCTCCGGCCGCCACCGCCGGCCGCCACCGCGCGCGGTGGCTTCCCCTTCCTCCTCGCCTGCACTGATGCTACCAGTTACACACACTACACACACAGCGATATACACACACAACTCACATATATACACGCATAATTATATACATAACACACCCAATTGATTTCTCTCTCTATTTCTCTCCAATCTCTCTTCTCTTTTCTTCCCCTTTCTCTTTCTTTTCTCTCTTTCATTTTCTTCCTCTTTCTTGCGTTTTCTCTGGATGCTTCTACTGCATTCTTTTCTTTCATTTAAATGGGCTTGGCCCAATACTCCTTTTATTAACTGATAACACTACTACTCGACCCAATTATAACTAATAAACGACTAAAAATCACAATTAAATAAAACTTCCGGAAAATTACACTTTTCATTTTTAAAATAAAGAATATAAAATTACAAGCACGTACATATTTTCGAAATATTTTTCGGATCAAAAATGAATTAAATATGAATTTTCAAAGTTTTGATCCTTTAAATACAATAAAACTCTTAAAATCATTTTAAAATACTCAATCACCCAAATTAATCCACCCAACACTTTTAAAAACTCAATAAATATATAAAGATAATATTACAAAAGATTTCATGATTTTTAATTCCTCCGATAATTTTATAAAATTAACATAGGATCAAAATGCATGATTTAAATATATTTAAATCCTCAAAAGTAAAGATAAAATACATCAACCTTCACAACTCACACAAATCATCATATAAACACATAAACACAACTTCACATACATTCCACCTTCCAACAATAATCACATAACATAGTTCATAATTACACTAAACCAGACAATAATTAAATAATTCGCTTTTGAAACTCCTTGAACTGGAATAATGAACAATAAAATAAAAAAAAAAATTTCCTCCTCATTTTAGGAAAACATTAATATTCTTAAAATAATAATAAAATCATTTTCTGAAAATTCGGGTTATTACAGTATCTGCTCGTGGAATTTTATTTATATTTTTGGAGCATTAAAAGTATTTTTAAAGTGCATATTTAATCTTTTAAAATCCATATTAAATCATTGGAGTTGATTTTAATCATGAAATGTTTTGCATTATCATCTTTGTGATATTGTTGAGTTAGAAAAATTAGTGTGGATATTTAATTGTGAGATTTGTTATTTTAAAATGATTTAAAAAGGATTATTTCTTTTAAAGAGCCTTTACTTCGAAAATTCATAATAAATCCATTTTTGATCCAAATATTAATTTAAAACTGTGGGGAGGTCTGTAATTTCATAAACTTTGTTTTAGAATTTTTAAAATTATTTTTATCTTAATTTTCCATTTTATTTCGATTTTTAAATGATTAAATCAGCTTTTAAAATAAAATAGATTTTTCAGCATTTGGCAAAAGACTATTTTGCCCCTGCCTCTATATAACAGCAGTCGTGCCCCATTTTCTTCTCTTGTTCGTTGTTTTCAGCAGCAGAGGTATTCTCCTCCTTCTTTTCTTCATTCCTCTTCGATTTTAATCACCAAAACATGCTTAAATGTCTGTTTTAATTCCTCAAATCATGTTCTTAAGTTTATTTGATAATTGGTTTGAGTTTGGAGTGAGTTTGTGTATGTATATATTCGTTTGTGTGTATGTATATGTTCTGAGATTTACATGCAAGCTCAATTAGTAAATGATTTGGTGATTAGATGATGTGGTTATGTGATTAAGAGCATAATATCAAGATTTTATTAAGTTTGGTATGTGTTCTTTTGTTTTGAGAAAAACCCTCTTTTCCGGCCATGTTTTTCCAGCGAGTGGGTGGTTGGAGATGAATAAGTGATGGTTGTGCAGTGGTATTAGATTATTATAAGTATTAAATTGTAACTTAAAGTGATTGCATGTAAGAGGTTTTGCATTTTCAGATTTTACCAAATTTATATGAACAAATATATGAATTGATATGCTTCTTTTTGGTGATTAAAGATTTTTCTTAATGATTTCATGCTAACTATTAATTAATTAAATGATATGTATGATTTTTCAGATTATTATATATTTGATTCAAATTTTTTATTATTAATAATTTATTCGAATTTTCATGAGATATTAAAATGAATTATTATGTGAATTAATGTTAATTAAGTGATAATCATGCAATATGAATTTAGATGGTCATATGTAAGATGTTTCGAATTATTAATAATTAATTCAAATTTTGAGAAATTATTAAGGATAATTCGAATTCTTTTAGTAATTAGTTAATAATGAGATTTTGTTGATTATATGCCAAGTGCTAGTTGACGCTATTGATAGTTAATTTTGGATTTAAAGTAGTATGGTAAAGTGTAAGTAGTATGATTATGAATTGATATAAGATATATAAATCCTTGGGCTTGTAGGTGGATTTTAAATTCATCGTAGGGGATTGATTGTGAATTGAGTCGGTAATGTTCCGACGGGATAGTCCTATAAACAGAGGAAACTCTGCCCGATTTTTGTAAGAATTATAAGTTGTAAAGTCTATAGTACAAAGTTATAAGTTGATTGTAAGTCAAGATGCTATTGTGTGCTAAGTGTTAAACTGACATACGTGAATCGCATGTTTTAATTGCTAAGTGCTTAAATGATTACTTGATTATATGAAAGTACTTGGTGAATATGTTTAGTATGGTCAAGGTATGTATATGTGTTAAGTTATTAAACGTTGTAGGAACCGTTGGGTAGAATAGAGTTAGACAATTGAGGATTATAGTGTACTGAAGCAGTACTCTACCTGTATATAGGTACCAATTGGAATCCTAAGAGTGAGATATTTATCGGAGTTGACAAGCGTATTGGTAGCAAGATTGACGAATTATGGAGGAAAGATAGACGTATAGTCGATTAGAGACCAACGTGCAAAGAAGTAGAGACTGATGTATAATGAGTAGCAAATCTATGTGTTGAAAACAGAACTACGTATACTGAGGCAAGTATTTATATCCTTCACTTATTGTTCAAGTGAAGCATATCTGACCCTGTTATTTATCCTATGTTTCATTCAAATCAATGTGCAAGTAACTCTGTCTTTACTTGCAGTTACTTTTCTTAAACTGATAGACCATGTTGATTCAAGCATGCCTATCTTATACCATGTTGCTCATAAATCTTGTTTAGCCCATTTTATTCATATAACCAGAATTCTATGATCAACTGTTTTATAAACAAGAAGTTCTAAAGTAGCCTAATTCTTTTTAGCTGCTTTTTGACCATATTGTCATACTACTTTCCAGAGTCAAACCTAATTGACTGACGGATAAACCACTATTTTAAATAACCTATGTCCGTTGTCAGTTAAACCTATGTTGACCTTAAAACTTATAAACTCCTTTAAAATTTCCTTAACACTTGAAATCCTGATCAATTGCCTTAGTGACTTGAGTCTATATCTTCTTGATCCAGGCTTGTATCCCTGATTCTTTAATGTTAGAAAACTTAGTCAATCCCTTTGACTTTTATCATTGCAAATCAAAATGAGTTGTTTTCGTAAAACTACCTTGAAGCTACCTAGACTGGGCTGATTTGTTATCAGAGAGTCGAAAGTACTTCGAGGTAAGGGTTTGAAAAGGTTAAGAGTTGAAATGTTTTACGAAGATAAACTAAGTTTTATAAATTGGAATGGTTTTAAAATGAAAGGTTTTATAATATGTTAGGAACTCCGTCTAAATGGTTTCTACGGATTCCTGACGATTGGAGAGACGGAACGAACGGGTAATGCCGGTTCCGTCAGTTTTTGAGGTGTATTATTGTGTAATTCTGGTCTGTCCAGTTCGACACCCTTATAGGCCAATGTGTTGCCTCTTGGGAACCCAAGCAATCCTAATGAGAGTAAATGATGACCAGAGGGACTTTGTGTCCGGTATGTGGACTTTATGGGCTGATCACCTATATTGTATGTTATATTTAAAACTCCAATCAGTTTTCATAAAATGATGATTGCTTTTATTATTATGAAATGTTATTGATTTACGCAGTTTTGAATTATCTATTGCTAGCCTAATTACCAAATGATGCCCTGTCATTATCAAATGCCAGTACTGCTTTTAATATTCCCAACAGATTTATTTCTATCTTGTTATCAGTTGATCCCCTGTCATATTCAGGTGTCAGTATCAGTTATGATTTGAGGAATGAAAAGTTTAATGCTCTAATGGAAGTTAAATTTCTCCCTTGAGTTAAATTGATCATTGATATTATTCATCAATGAATTATAGAGATATTATTGTTTCACTTTATTAATAGCTTGCTGAGCATTGTTGGCTCATTCTTGCTTTATTTTTCCCTCCCCTTTCAGTTAGGGTTACAGATTAACTATCTTCGAATGACAATTCGATTGAGAGCGATGAGGTGATCTCTAAAGATTAGATTGTAGAGTCACAATGGACCGCGCTTCAGATAAGAAGGTATAATAGTTGTTGTGATTTAGTTTCTTGTTTCATACTATAACCTGAGATCGATCCTTGTTAAGGGGTCGTCTGTATGATTAAGTTATACTTAATTGTATTGGTTGTGGCACAAAATCCTGACCCCGGATTTGGGGGCGTCACAGAGTGTTGCATCAAATCTGTTTCTTGAACATGTAACCTGTCACGAGCTTTGTTTGAGAAAAATACCCAAATCAAATAATTCAATGTGACAGTAACCTTAACCGCCGAGTCTGCTGTCAAAGGAATATTCAGTGGTTGACAGTACGAGGTCCCGCCAATGTTGTTGTCGGAACTCCAGACTTGCTGTCAAGTATGAGAATGTTACTGTCCCATGCTTCAGCCAATGTTGCTGTCGGATGTAGCTTTGTCGTGACTTTGCAGAATTTGTCTTCTTGTAACCTTACTTCAAGAACATGACAGTAACTTTTATTCTTGCTGTCTTCTGGATGTATTCCTTGAGGCTTGAACAAATGTATGAACTTCTCCCAAATCATACAATTATTACATGACAGCAATTATTCGATTACAAAGACATACTCTGGCTGTGACAGTATGTTCAACTTAGTAAAAACTAAGTACATGGAAATATAGTTAAGTTGTCTCTATGCTATCACCCATAAATCCCAACAGAAACATTAGCATAGAACTATTTAATTTAACATGCTTATATATTATATATAATCAAAAAATATTCGATATATAATACATTTCTCATATTATTTATTTTCACTTTTATTAAATAACAACTATATATTTATGGAATTACGCTAATTATTATAATAACTCAACCAACATGGAAACATTAGCAAAGAAAGTGGTAAGGTACCAATATTTAAATAGCAAATCATGTTCTAATAAACGAGAAAAAAATCACGCTCCCCTCCCCATTAATTTTTATGGGATTCCATGATGTGTGATAATTTTATTTTATTTGAACCCATATAACAATTCAATCTCATAATCCAGTTATAAAATTGAAGATTAGCAATCTGATTTCATCAAATTCTTTATTATAATACCTGAGTCTACCAATGTACAATTAGCCAATCAGAAATTGGGAATTATTTTAGAACCAAGAGTATGCTGGGCCTGAGAATGTCCTCAGATAACATCCCTGAGGTTAAAAGAAGTATAGTTGTAAATTAGGGGCATTTTTGTAAATGTAAGGGATGAATATTATATTTACAAAAATGCCCATGCGGGGCCAATTGATTTATAGGTACAATTTGTTTTAACCTCAGGGAGGTTACCTGAGGACATCCTCAGGCCCATTATTCTCTTAGAACCAATTAGAGCTAATTCCTAAATTTTAGACCAATAATGTTATATTAAAAGTTTTCCTTATTTACAATATCAACCTACCTCTTTAACTATGGTTAGTTAACAATTCTAATTTAAATACAATAATGGTTTTATTAAACATATCCGTAACAAATTTTAAAATCAAAAAATATTTACTAGAAAATCACAATTTTAATTTGAAATCAATCATGATATATTATTATATATTTCAAATTAAATTTCATAATTAATCATTCTTTAATCAACCATTCTTTTAATATAAAGTCAATCATAATCATATTATCATACATTATAAATTGATTTTCATAATATATATTGTACAATTGTAATCTATTTTAAGAAATTATAATCTAACTCAACTAGAAATCTGAAAAAATCGGATTTGAAATCAGAATTTAAATAATTTGGATAAAATCCATACCTTCAAAATTTTGATTTTTTTAAAAGTTCAAAAAAAAATATTAATAATTTGTTAATAAAATTAATTAATAAATGCATATAAGCGAACACTACAAGATCAGATTAATTGGATCGATCATATTTTTGGGAAAAAAATATATTTTAGTTAAAAAAGTTAGAAAATGTAATCAGTGAAAAAGGTTTGGTTAGTTATTATTTAGGAGAAAATGAGATATTTTAGCTTGAAAATATATACCTTTTAGCTGGAAAAGGTAATTAGTAAGTTCTTTGTGATTATAATATTATTAGTTTATTTCATTAATTAGAACAACCATACTGAAAAAAATCGGATTTGAAATCAGATTTTAAATTTTAGACCAATTAAACTTAATGTAACATGTTTCTCTATTGGATCTTGATTTTACGTTTGAGACAAGATTAAACTCAACTCAAGTTACACTCAATAACAGTTGATTTTTATTTTTTTCATATCAATTAACTAAACATAATAACTACTAATTTTTATTTTAACGATTAACTAATAAACAATTTATATAAAATAAAATTCTTACAAACTAAAAAATATAATTATTATATCAATTTAAACACTAAGGGAAATTTAAGCCGCTTATTTTCTATTCCCCATCAGACCCAGCCAACTTTGATATATTAAGTGTATGCATCAATTCTCCTCATTCCTAAAACATATCAATTTCGGTTTTGATACTATTTTATATCGTTTTATTATATGACGTACTATACTTGGATAGATTATCTTTTAATTTCGATTATATATATGTATAGTATGTTTCGTGTTTTAATTGTCCAATAAAATCAACAAGAAAAATAGAAAATGATTTAGGTTATCATCTTCCCCAATCCAGATTATCCCAGAGTTAATTCCCATTAGAATATTCAGTGGCGAACACTAATAATTCTGCGACTTACTAAATTCTAAGCATCAATCCTTACCACATTACACTGATTTGTTTACATTATTAGGCGCGCTTATAGAAAAATGTTTTTTACAGTGTTGGGTTGTCGATTTTATTCAGTGATTACTTAATAATTTTATTCTAAATATGATAATTATTTAATTTAAAAATAATACACTAATATATGAGTCTATAAATCTATAATAGATATTTTGATATCTCAAACTCCCAATTTGAAAGCATAAGGTACAATTAAAATCATGAATTAAAAATTATTAATAATATAAAACTATTTAGCACATTATTCTAATTACATATTCAAAATTTAAGTTATGTAAAGTATTAAATAATTTGGTAAAAAAAAAACTAGCATGAACCAATTGAAACATTAGAATGAATTTTAAACCAATCATCTTTCACATTTTAATTGCGAATTTTTTACAAAGTTAATTGCGAAAAAATTCATGTAGTTTAGTGTCATTTTGTGTTATAATTTTGGTACACGATTCAATATCATGTCATTTTCGTTCAAGTTGCAAAACGATTTGTTAGGTTTACATAAGCTATTTTTGTGTTCTAATTTCGAGTACACGATTCAATGTTTATTTTGTCAGAAATAAAGTAGGTTTCGGGGGTTCATTGATTAGTACACCTCAGGTGCTGTCATGTCATTTTCATTCATGAATGTGCAAAATGATTTTTCAGGTCTACGTAAGCTATTTCTTCTTATATATGTCGGAAAAATATACTGACTCTTAAAGAAAAATGAATTTCATGTTATTTAACCTAATATCTAAATTACAAGAGCACATATATAATAACGTGATTATGTGTTTATATATTATAAACTTGATTTCAATTTTATGGACAATAGCTTATTTTCACAAGTTAGTCAAATAGAAAAAAGATAGGTGATACTCATTTTCATATGTCTTATTTTAAGAGTAAATTAAAGTAAATTTATTATACCATGTTTTACTAGAAAAGAATAAAAAATCCAACATACAAACTTCCAAACTGAAAATGCACATTTTAAGTTGTCTTTACAAATAAGCTAAGGCCAATTACCATAAACTCTAACAATCATAATTTACTCCAAGAGCGCGATATATTGAATTTGTTTGGTTAGTTGATAATATTCATTTTTCAATAGTAAATCAATTCATTAATAAAAGGACATATGATTTGTAAAAAAGATATTGAACGATCACATAACAAACTAGATCGGATGAAAGTTTCTATTGTTATTATTATGTTCGTTTCATGTATCTTGCACAGTAGATATCCTTTCTCATATCGCTGCAACCTTTTTTTGATAGATAGTCTAATGATTTATTGGAGTCGTGAGGATTGAGTGTCTATATATTTTTAATATGTAATCGAAAAAATTAATCACGACCATACAAATATTTTTTCAATGTATTAATAAATACTTTAAGAATCTGATATTGAATAAATATACCGTATTCTCAGAATATGGGTGAAAAATTTGTTAACATGATACTTAGAAATATTCTAACAAATAGAGAAATAAAATGAAAGTTAAATTTTAAAAAAAAACAATAAAGAGGGGTTTTGAACTTTTCAACAGGGGTTGTATTTGTTTTGATTATTGGTTCATAATATTAATATTAATTCAATTGGTATGAATTCACCGATAAGTAACTTTTATACTTAAGTTAATTAGCATTCTAATAAAATTATATTTTTTTCTAAATAAAAATAATATATTTAATAATTAATATAATTTATCTGTCGGTGCGTAGCACGAGTAGAACGCTAGTTATCCTACGATTTCATAATTTTCTTTTGTTTGCATATAATTCTCCATTTTGCATGAATGTAATGCATGTGTTTTTATCATAACAACGTATTTACTTTTTGTTCTTTTGATCATTATCATGTTAATTAATTATTTATTATTTTTTCCCTTTTTCTAGGTAGTCTGTCCAATTAGTGTACTAACTGTCAATCCAAAATCTTAACATTGACCATCAATTTTTTAATCAAAGTGATATATTTTGACACTTTAGTGGTCTAAACGAGTCGCCGTGGAGATTGGGTTGCTACTTGATATGTTTTTGTGAGATGGGTGGGTAGTTTGATGTAAAATGACTAGCAAATAGTAAATGAAATGTGATTTGATAGTCTATGTGGCCATCTGCTACAAGTGGTCCCAGGTTACCTGATAAGCGTGCGTTTAATCTTAATATTGTCCCTATATTTAAGTTGTTTTGCATTGATTTGGATTTTTATTTAATAAATTTTAATGTTTTATTGTAGGAATCAAGGAGTTATAATAAAAGAAGGCTTGGAGTTTAAATAGCAAGAGTTGGGGATTAATTGGATAAAAAATCGGATTTTATGGGTCGCTGCGCAGTCTACACTGTTTGGGCCATATCTGGAGTTCCAGAAGTCCGTTTTAGGCGATTCAACAGCCCACGGAAAGCTTGTGAGAAGGGCTTCAATTTAGAAGTGGTCTTGCATTTAAAATCCAGTCGAACCAGCCCAGAAACAGAGCCCAAGATGCAGTTACGAATTTCTATTTTTGGAATTCTATTTTGATTGGGAAATCTCCTTGTAATTATATTAAATAATTAAAAATACTTGTATTAGGGGTTTTTTTTATGAGATATAGATCAGACCTAATACATACATACATACAACGTACGAGAGAGAGGCAGGGAGAAGAGAAAGAAGAAGCGAGAAGAAGGAGATTTCAGCCATTGAAGACGTTCAACTGGATTTGTTTTCTTCAACTTTTTGTTTAGAATTCTTTCCTTAACTTTTTACATCATCAATATATGCTATCAATTCTTGTATGTTTTTGAGATCTTTAGTATGAACTAAATTTATAAAGTTGGGATTTTTATGGAACCCTAGCATGGGATTATTGGTATTTTGTTAAAGAGTATTGTTTGCAGTTCTACGGTTTACTCCTTCAAGTGATTTTCTTGCTAATACTTGCTATTGTCTGATCAACTCTAGTAGGTTAATGGGTTAATTATAATACCGAGAGGGTTATATTTAATTGACATAAAACTTGAATGGTGCATGCTTAAATCTTTTGATTATAATATTGTTGCGGTATAGACATATATTGTGACCATGCATAGTTTTGTGAATTGGTGCTTACTTGTATTCTGAAGAGTAAATTGGCATAGACATATGTTAGTTTATTTGATAGGAATTATATCATAGTGATTTCGAGAGAAACCTATGACCATTGAATTCTAGCTAGTAAATTGTGAATTTGCTATAGTACTTTGCAACTTTATTACCGATTTTCATGTGTTAGGGGGAAGTAATTATCCTGACTTATCTTCTCATACTTGAACACATTAAACTCTCTTCTCTAGTATAATTAGTTGGTTATTTTAGTTCTTATAATTAATTTAGTTATAAAAATCAACAAACAATATTTTGTTCGATAACCAAGTTGTTAGATATTACTTGTGATTGATACAAATTTGCAGTCCTTGAGGAACGATTTTCGGTATTTACTACTATATTACTTGCTTGCGATTGTGTACACTTGCACATCCAGATTTTACGCAACAAGTTTTTGGCACCGCTGCCGGGGACTGTTTTAGTTGTTAATTGCGAATTTAATTTTCTTGCAGTTTGGTTTTTGTTACTTCTGTGCTAATGGGAGTAATATTTGTTTCTTATCAGGTGTCTTTGTGTATGAACGAAGAACCTTCAGGATTAGTTGTCTTTGATCCTGAAATTGAGCGAACTTTCAAAGCAAGAAGGAGAGAGCAACGCAAAATTAAAGAAGCGAACCTAGTTATGGGTGATGAGACTGTTAATAACCGAAATGTGGCACCTAATGTTCAAGATGGTACGATGGTGTTAGATGACAGAGATAGTGCCATTCGGCAGTATGGGAAACCTCGTGTTGGTGATTTAAACTCAGGGATTGTCAACCCCGTTATTCAAGCAACACAATTTGAGCTGAAGCCAGTCATGTTCCAGTTGTTGCAGACTGTAGGTCAATTCAGTGGGATGTCTAATGAGGATCCTCATCTTCATCTTCGGTTGTTTGTTGAGGTTTGTGATTCTTTCAAACTTATTGGAGTCACAAATGACGCTTTGAGATTGAAGTTATTTCCATATTCTTTGAGAGACATGGCTAGAGATTGGTTGAACTCATTGCCACCAGGTTCTGTGGCTAATTGGAATGATTTGGCAGAAAAATTTCTTATGAAGTATTTTCCTCCCACCAAGAATGCAAAGCTTCGTAATGAGATTAATTCTTTTCAGCAGATGGATGATGAATCTTTATATGAGGCATGGGAGAGATTCAAGGCATTACTGAGAAAATGCCCACATCATGGTCTTCTTCATTACATTCAGATGGAGACATTCTATAATGGTCTCAATAATCAGACAAAGTTGGTGGTGGATGCATCTGCAAATGGAGCTCTATTGGACAAATCTTATAATCAGGCATATGAGATTCTTGAGACAATTGCAACAAATAATCATCAGTGGATAACTAATAGGGCTCAATCTGGGAAAAAAGTGGCTGGAATTTATGAGGTTGATGCAGTAACTTCAATGAGAGCTCAAATGTCATCCATTGAGAATATGCTCAAGAACTTGACGACGGGAGGTAATCAATCTATGGGGCAGTCGACGAGTTCACAGGTTAATCAAATCAAGAATGTTTCATGTGTGTATTGTGGTGAAGAGCATACTTATGATAGTTGTCCTTTGAATCCTGAATCTATCTATTATGTGGGAAATCAAAATAAGGGTGGCCCTTATTCAAACAACTACAATCAATCATGGAGGCAACATCCTAACTTTTCTTGGAACAATCAAGGGGCTACTTCTGGAACTTCATCAAATACCTTTAGGCCTAATTATCCGCCTGGATTTTCTCAACAAGCTCAACAACAATTGCCTCAACAAGCATCTCAATCTAGTTCTCTTGAAAATGTGCTTAAAGCATACATGACAAGTAATGATGCTCTCATCCAAAGTCAAGCAGCATCACTGAGAAATTTGGAGAATCAAGTTGGGCAACTAGCTAATGAGCTAAGAAATCGACCACATGGCACTCTCCCTAGCGACACCGAAAAGCCTAGGGATGTTGGGAATAAGCACTGCAAAGCCATGACATTGAAGAGCGGGAAGGTTGTGGAGAATGCTATATCTAAGTCCAAAGAAGGTGATTCCTCTATGACTGAAGGTGAGGAGAAAAATTCAGAAAATAATGGTGTCCAGACTTCTAAGGTGGTTCCAATCATGCAACCACAACCACCATTCCCTCAACGGTTTCAAAATCAGAAGCAGGATGTTCAGTTTAAGAAATTTCTAGATGTTCTGAAACAGCTTCACATTAATATTCCACTTGTAGAAGCTCTTGAGCAAATGCCCAATTATGTGAAATTCATGAAGGACATTCTTACAAAGAAGCGGAGGTTGGGAGAGTTTGAAACTGTGGCTCTAACACAAGAGTGTAGCTCATTCGTGCAGAATAAATTACCACCGAAGATGAAAGATCCAGGGAGTTTCACAATTCCTTGCACTATTGGAAATTCTTATTGTGGTATGGCATTGTGTGATTTGGGAGCTAGTATAAATTTGATGCCTATGTCTGTGTTCAGGAAATTAGGAATTGGAGAAGTTCGACCTACAACTGTCACTCTTCAATTAGCAGATAGATCTCTTGCTCATCCTGAAGGAAAGATTGAAGATGTTTTGGTCAAGGTGGACAAATTCATCTTCCCTGCTGATTTTATTGTCTTGGATTATGAGGCAGATCGGGAAGTTCCCATTATCTTGGGTAGGCCATTTCTTGCTACCGGAAGAACATTAATTGATGTACAAAATGGGGAGCTAACAATGAGGGTTCAAGATGAAAAGGTGACTTTTAATGTTTTCAAGGCTATGAAATATTCTGATGATGTAGAATATTGTTCAGCAGTCACTTTGGTTGATGATCTA
The DNA here is from genome assembly GCA_037693485.1 of Kitagawia praeruptora. Lineage (NCBI taxonomy): Eukaryota > Viridiplantae > Streptophyta > Magnoliopsida > Apiales > Apiaceae > Kitagawia > Kitagawia praeruptora. Next base: position 114,701,982 of record CM075348.1, on the reverse strand, counting down.
GTTTCTGAAAAACTAGTGTATAATTCTTCACATGACTCTTTAGAGCAATTGATTCTTAATGTATCTGAAGATGAAGTTGATGATGCTGATCTTTTAGCTTGGTTGGAAGCTAATTCACATGGTACAAGAACTAGAGGCCATTTTGAGTCACTAGAGTTATCATCAAGGGAATTCAAGATTCCAAAGCCATCCATTGTCGAACCACCGGAGTTAGAATTGAAAGCTCTTCCTTCTCATTTGAAATATGCTTATTTGGGACCTTCTTCTACTTTGCCTGTTATTGTCTCTGCTAACTTGTCTAGTTCTCAGGAAGAACAATTGTTGGAAATTCTTAAGAAGCACAAGAAAGCTATTGGGTGGACTATTGCAGATATTCGAGGTATTAGCCCTTCTGTTTGTATGCACAAAATTTTGTTGGAAGATGGTGCTAAGGGTTCTATTGAAGGCCAACGTAGATTGAATCCTATTATGAAAGAGGTGGTAAAGAAAGAGATTATCAAATGGCTTGATGCAGGAATCATTTATCCAATTTCAGATAGCTCATGGGTTAGTCCTGTTCAGTGTGTGCCTAAGAAGGGTGGATTTACAGTGATAAAGAATGAAGATAATGAGTTGATTCCGACCAGAACAGTCACGGGTTTGGAGAATATGCATTGATTATCGAAAGTTGAACAAGGCCACTAGGAAGGATCACTTTCCATTGCCCTTTGTTGATCAAATGCTGGACAGACTTGCTCAAAGAGAGTACTATTGTTTTCTTGATGGGTACTCTGGTTATAATCAGATAACTGTAGCTCCAGAAGATCAGCACAAAACTACATTCACATGTCCTTATGGTACTTTTGCCTTTCGAAGAGTTTCATTTGGGTTGTGTAATGCGCCTCCAACTTTTCAAAGATGTATGATGGCTATCTTTTCTGACATGGTTGGTGATTTTCTAGAGGTGTTCATGGATGATTTCTCTGTGTTTGGAGATTCTTTCAGTGATTGTCTATGTAACTTGGGTAAGGTGTTAAAAAGATGTGAGGAAACTAATCTTGTACTCAACTGGGAAAAGTGTCACTTCATGGTGAAGGAGGGCATCGTATTGGGACATAAAGTTTCAAAGAAGGGACTCGAAGTTGATAGGGCGAAAATTGAAGTCATTGAGAAGCTACCTCCTCCTACTTCCGTCAAGAATATTCGAAGTTTTCTTGGGCATGCAGGTTTCTACAGACGGTTCATTAAAGACTTTTCAAAAATTTCTAAGCCACTTTACAAGTTATTGGAGAATGATACTCCCTTTCAGTTTGATGAAGCATGTTTGAAGGCTTTCGATGAATTAAAGCAGAGGTTGATTTCAGCACCTATCATGATTGCACCAGATTGGAGTTTGCCCTTTGAATTAATGTGTGATGTAAGTGATTATGCAGTGGGTGCAGTAATGGGTCAAAGAAAGAACAAGGTATTTCATCCTATCTATTACGCAAGTCGCACTTTGACCGGAGCTCAATTGAATTACACGGTGACTGAAAAGGAGCTTCTTGCTGTTGTGTTTGCCTTTGACAAGTTTTGCTCTTATCTTGTGGGCACTAAAGTGGTTGTCTTCACGGATCATTCAGCCATCAAGTACTTAATCACTAAGAAGGATGCAAAACCACGGTTGATTAGGTGGGTTCTTTTGCTTCAAGAGTTTGATATTGAGATACAAGACAGAAAAGGTGTTGAAAATCAAGTAGCTGATCATTTATCAAGAATGGAGTACAATGAGGAATCTAGCACTTTGATTCCTATTAAAGAAACATTTCCAGATGAACAGATGTTTCAGGTACAACTCTCTAATGTTACTCCTTGGTTTGTTGATTTTGCCAATTATTTGGCTACTGGGTTAATGCCGCTGGATTTATCAAGTCAACAAAGAAAGAAATTCTTGCATGATGTGAAATCTTATTTTTGGGATGAGCCTTATTTGTTCAAGCAAGGTGCAGACCAAATTATTAGAAGATGTGTTGCTGAATTTGAGGTGCAAGATATTCTCTTCCATTGTCATTCATCTCCTTCTGGTGGACATTTTGGTGGACAACGCACTGCTGCAAAGGTATTGCAATCTGGTTTCTTTTGGCCCTCTCTGTTCAAGGATGCTCATGCATATATTGTTAGATGTGATCGTTGTCAAAGGGTTGGTAATATCTCGAGAAAAAGTGAGATGCCTTTGACTAATATTCTTGAAGTAGAGTTGTTTGATGTGTGGGGCATTGACTTCATGGGTCCATTCCCTCCTTCTTTCAAAAATGAATACATCTTAGTGGCTGTTGATTATGTTTCTAAATGGGTGGAAGCTGCTGCCTATCCCACTAATGATGCAAAAGTTGTCGTCAAGTTCTTAGACAAGCATATCTTTACTCGCTTCGGAACCCCAAGGGCTATAATCAGTGATGAAGGTACACACTTTGTGAATAAATTGTTGTCTAATACTTTAGCTAAGTATAATGTGAGACACAAGGTAGCTACCACCTATCATCCTCAAACTAATGGGCAAGCTGAGTTGTCTAACAGAGAAATTAAGAATGTTCTTGAGAAAGTGGTGAATCCGAATCGAAAGGATTGGTCTACAAGGTTAGACGAGGCTCTTTGGGCTTATCGTACTGCGTACAAAACTCCTTTGGGTATGTCTCCATATCGGTTGGTTTTTGGAAAGGCATGTCATCTACCGGTTGAGCTTGAACATAAGGCTTATTGGGCTCTCAAAAATCTAAATTTTGACATGCAACTTGCTGGTGAAAAGAGATTGTTGCAACTTGATGAGTTGGATGAACTACGATTCTTCTCTTATGAGAATGCTAAGCTCTACAAGGAGAAGACAAAAAAATGGCATGATAAAAACATTCAATCTCGAGTGTTTGAAGTGGGGCAACATGTCTTATTATTCAACTCAAGGCTGAAGTTATTTCCGGGAAAGCTGAAATCAAGATGGTCCGGACCTTTCACAATTGTGAGAGTACGTCCTTATGGAGCTGTGGAATTACGTGATAATCAAGGGGGTGAATTTCAAGTCAATGGACAAAGGCTGAAGCATTATTGGGGAGGTGAGATTGTACGTGACAAAGCCTCACTTGATTTAATAGAGCCATGATCGAGAATAATGTCTAGCTAAAGACATTAAAGAAATGCGCTACTTGGGAGGCAACCCATGATTTTGTATGGTTAGTAAATTTTTATTTCATTTTTCTTTTTGTATTTATTTTTAGGTTAGATATTTTTATTTTGTTTTTTTTACTCCCATATGATGCTTTGATGATTTGATTTCAAGTGTTTCAGGAATAAATAATTTTTTTGAGTACAAGGATGGTTTGAAAAAATTTATGGGAAAAAAAAGAGGAAACAAAGTGTGCATTTTCAATACCATGACAGGAATTTATTAAACTGGTGAAATCGAAATAGAAATAGAGAATGAATACTGGCGTATCAATTTGTCCAAGCCATGGTTTTAACGCCCTGTTATTTTGGGCTCGACAATACCAGCAGTATTAAAATTTCAAGCCGGCATTTTCCATCCCTGCTATTTTTATAATTGAGGATCAGATATTCAATACCGGGGTATAGAGTTATCTATCCCGCGGTTTTCATTCTCTGCAAAGCACTGCGCGCATGATCCTGGCTTCCTGCGCGTACATCAACAGCGCTTTCATAGTCCAAGAGCATCTGCTTGGCCCATTTTCAGTTGTCCTCTTCACAAGTCAAGCCATCCATCAGCAACTCAATTCGAGCCCATCTCCTGATCAGTCCAATCTCAATGCAAGGTCCAACCCAATTTCAATGCAAGTGTCCTAGTCAACAGCAGCCCAGTTAGCACTTATGTGTCGCCCAACTTCCATCTCATCAGTCCAGTCAGCAAATCCGTCACTGCTCAGTCAGCTGCCACCTCATGTCCAGTCACCATCCACGTCATCAGCCACCTTTCGCCTAGTTAGCAGTCCATGTCAGCATCCATGTTCCTGCTCTTTTACAAAAACGTTTTGGAAATGGAGGGAGTAGGGAGTGGGGAGTTGAACCCATGACCTTAAGTGCCAAAGAGCTTCTATGTGCCCTCTTCAACCACTTGTGCTACTTATAATCTGTTGATTGTAAATGGACTGACATTTATATCTAATGAACATGGGTCCAAGAATTTCAGCACATTTTCAAGGAGGTTGGAGCAAGTTTCAACAATAATTTTGGAAGGCCACTTCATGCAATACTAGGGGAGTATTTTTAACATTTCTTTGTACATATTTTTTTCCTTTATTTTTATTTTTGTATTTTTTTTAGGATCTTTTTAATTGTAGATATTTTATAAATATTATTATTCATTGGGGACTATGAACCGCTTAAGTGTGGGGAGGGATTTCCATTTAAAAAATAAAATAAAATAAAAAATTAGGATCATTAATATTTTCTTTTTCTTTTTCTTTCTTAATTTTTTAGGACATTAGATATTTCTTTTTTAGATTTTATTTTAGGATATTAATAAAAAAAATTTAGAAAAACACAAAAAAAATTAGAAAACTTAAAAATTGATTGCCTTGTCAATATAGCGTGTTAATAAGGATAAGTACACACCATGTAGCTAATCTTTCGAGTGTCATATGTATGTCTCCTTGGCGTAAAACACCTTATACATGATGATGTCTTGTACGTGCTTGCGAAAAATTTAAAACTTGAATGTACGTCATTGTCAATTTTGATGAGTATTGCATGCTATCACCATGTGAGATCTTGAGCCTTAATTTGCGATTGATACATCTTTTGTCAATCTATTTTTTTTGTGGTGAGTTATTCGTCATTGCATGTGTTGCTCTAGAACTTGCTTTAAACCAGGTCGTGCGCATATTGATATTGTGTATTGTGTGAAAATGATAAAGGCACTAGGATTAACCGTATTGTCCCAAACAGTATCCTTGAAATTAATCCTTAGTGAGCCCCCTTGAGCCTATATCCTTTTTCTTCGTATATCACTATCTAAATTTTGAGCTTTATATTTCTTCTTGTCTTGATTGACTAGTAGAGCATTGTGATGTATACAAGGGATTGGTAAAATATTAAGTGTGGGGATATCTTTGTCATTGTGTGAAATTTTGGGTGGGAATTGAATTGGTTTGGGCTATACCTTCTTCGTGACACCTCAATAAAGTCACTCGAATCAATAAAAAAAAAGGAAAAAAAATCAAAAAAAAAAATGAAAAAAAAGGATGAAAAAGAAAGAAAGAGAGTGTATGTTCAATGGTTCTTGCAATGTGAAATTTATGGGTTTACATTATTATGTGGGATAATATCTCAAGGTTAGTTTCATGTTGAATGCTTCAAGTGTATATGAACATTATGCTCTATTAGTTGTCAAGTTTAGCCACTTGTTAGCCTATTTCTTTGATTTCCTACCCCCGCACCTAAGCCTCGTTACAACCCTTGACAAAGACCTTTTGATTTATATGAACACGAAGTCTAGAGATTTTGGTGGACAAGCAAGCTTATGGTAGCATATGTGCATTTGATTGAACTTGAGTGATACAGTTGCACCTAAACACTTGTGTGATTTGAGTGTTTGTGAGGTTATTTTCCATCATAAGCATGCTGTTTTCTTGTTGATTGAGACTTTGATGTTATTCATGATATTTTAGTCTTTTAAGACTATGTGTGCGTGCTTGAATATTTGTGTCGGTGTGTAAAGTTGAGGAATCGCATTATATGACATCTCAGAGCTATTACATGATTAAGTTTGCATGTGTGGAGTGCTATGATATATTTCATGTTTGAGACTTGGCAGTCAGAATAAAAATTAGGAATTTTGTGGGTATATTCACTACAAACCCTCACGAGACCTTACTCGTCCACTTGGGCTACCTTGGGGTTTAAAGGGCTTGTTGCATATGCCAAATGCAACCGTGATCACTTACGGAAGTGGTATTAGTTAGTTAGGACTTAGTTTTTTCTTTCTTCTTTGCCCGAGGACGTGCAACATGCTAAGTGTGGGGATGTGATAAGCGTGCGTTTAATCTTAATATTGTCCCTATATTTAAGTTGTTTTGCATTGATTTGGATTTTTATTTAATAAATTTTAATGTTTTATTGTAGGAATCAAGGAGTTATAATAAAAGAAGGCTTGGAGTTTAAATAGCAAGAGATGGGGATTAATTGGATAAAAAATCGGATTTTATGGGTCGCTGCGCAGTCTACACTGTTTGGGCCATATCTGGAGTTCCAGAAGTCCGTTTTAGGCTATTCAACAGCCCACGGAAAGCTTGTGAGAAGGGCTTCAATTTAGAAGTGGTCTTGCATTTAAAATCCAGTCGAACCAGCCCAGAAACAGAGCCCAAGATGCAGTTACGAATTTCTATTTTTGGAATTCTATTTTGATTGGGAAATCTCCTTGTAATTATATTAAATAATTAAAAATACTTGTATTAGGGGTTTTTTTTATGAGATATAGATCAGACCTAATACATACATACATACAACGTACGAGAGAGAGGCAGGGAGAAGAGAAAGAAGAAGCGAGAAGAAGGAGATTTCAGCCATTGAAGACGTTCAACTGGATTTGTTTTCTTCAACTTTTTGTTTAGAATTCTTTCCTTAACTTTTTACATCATCAATATATGCTATCAATTCTTGTATGTTTTTGAGATCTTTAGTATGAACTAAATTTATAAAATTGGGATTTTTATGGAACCCTAGCATGGGATTATTGGTATTTTGTTAAAGAGTATTGTTTGCAGTTCTACGGTTTACTCCTTCAAGTGATTTTCTTGCTAATACTTGCTATTGTCTGATCAACTCTAGTAGGTTAATGGGTTAATTATAATACCGAGAGGGTTATATTTAATTGACATAAAGCTTGAATGGTGCATGCTTAAATCTTTTGATTATAATATTGTTGCGGTATAGACATATATTGTGACCATGCATAGTTTTGTGAATTGGTGCTTACTTGTATTCTGAAGAGTAAATTGGCATAGACATATGTTAGTTTATTTGATAGGAATTATATCATAGTGATTTCGAGAGAAACCTATGACCATTGAATTCTAGCTAGTAAATTGTGAATTTGCTATAGTACTTTGCAACTTTATTACCGATTTTCATGTGTTAGGGGGAAGTAATTATCCTGACTTATCTTCTCATACTTGAACACATTAAACTCTCTTCTCTAGTATAATTAGTTGGTTATTTTAGTTCTTATAATTAATTTAGTTATAAAAATCAACAAACAATATTTTGTTCGATAACCAAGTTGTTAGATATTACTTGTGATTGATACAAATTTGCAGTCCTTGAGGAACGATTTTCGGTATTTACTACTATATTACTTGCTTGCGATTGTGTACACTTGCACATCCAGATTTTACGCAACATTACCCCCTCAATCTTTTATCATAACGATTTTGCCCCCTGTGGGAATATTCTTCTAAGTATCTTTACCATCATTTGACTTGTCATTATCCCTCATATTCTGAGTCTTTTCACCAGCCACTGTAACTATCTTTTTAACTGTTGGATTTATGACTGAGTATGCATCACACTACCCAAATATACCCTAAAACAATTTTTGCCTCTATATGTAAAAAAAATCCCTCATACCTCAAATTTCCATGCCTACAACCATCCCATCTTTGATCACCTGAAATTAGTGGAGTCGACTTTCAATGACATACCAGAAGAATTGTTGCTTATGATTTTTTTTACTACAACCCATGCAGTCTCTTATACCTGTGAGGTTTGTCTGCAAATCCTGGAGTCAAATCATTTGCGGTACATATTTTTTCTCTGCTCATCTTTCTCAATAAAGAAACTTTATATTCTATCGGAAAGTGATAAAAAATCAACAAGTCTGGATAGTGAAACGTATATACGATGATATCTTTGTGAAATAACCAGTGTTATGGAATTTGTGACGGGTTATTATGTTTTTTCTTCTTCTACCGAATATTTGGATTCACACTCTACCATACTTTATGGATCCCACCTTTAGGAAAATACTTCCTCCACTAGATATCGAGTATTCACAAATCACAGTGTGTTCATTTGTGTTTTGGGTATCACGACGAAGACTACAGGGCTGTTAATGTTGCACGTTTTCGACGTGTAGACTATGTTTGTATATATTGTTTGAGCAACGAGAGTTGGAAAGTCTTAAAATTTCTCATGACTATAAATTAGGTTCCTGGTCTCTACAGTATTTGAAGGGCCAGGTTGGTAAATGGTTGTGCGTATATTCTAGAATATAAATATACAGGATTTGTATCTTTCGATTTGAGTTGTGAGATATTTTGAGCAGCAGTTAAGAAGCCTAGAGATTTTTCGGATTCTGATTTTACTATGGAAGAATACAGAGATTCATTAGCTCTTATAGGACGTGTTTTGATAGTTAGAGGTTTGGCTTTTGTGATGGCGTTATTGAGAGTGAGTGACAACTCATTTTCATGGGATAAGATGTTACTTATCGAAGAGGTCTCGTATTGTAGATATCAATCCGCGGGTTTCATAATTAAAGAAGAACTTGTTATAAGGCGGTACAACTCTTATGCAAAACTCAAGTGCACATTTTTCTTGTGCAATGTAGAGAATCAATGTCTACGCCAGTTTCCAACTCGATAGACATGTTTGACAACAGTGTAGTCCCCTAGTAATGTTGAATCTTTTATAAATGGAGGAGTTAATGCTAGACTCGGTGGTTTTGATGAAATTTTAAAGATGTACATCAAGCCTATCTATTTGATTGAGCCTATCTATTCTACTAAACCATAAATCACATGTTCACCTACTAAGCAACCCAAGGTAGAGAAGGTGGCTTCGACTTTTAATAGTTATAGAGCTGAGCAACAAAACCGAAATGGAGCTGAAACCGAATCGAAATCAGTAAAATGCAATAAAAAATTAACCAAACGAGAACGAATAGTCGAACCATTTTAAGTGATTCGGTTCTGGTTGTAGGTTGAACCAGATGGTTTGTTATTGTGTGGTTATATATATATTTACATCTTTATATTTTCTTTGCTACCTGTTGTGCCCAAAATTTGTAATGGGTTTAATTTTAGGCCCATGGAAGTAGAAGCCTGTTAATTTATTTGGTAGGTAGGTGTCTTATTAGAGGGAAGCTGTGCAGATGTCATTTTGGAGGGTAGCTATGCAGGTGTCATTTTGGAGGGAAGCTGTGCAGGTGTCATTTTGGAGGGTAGCTGTGCAGGTGTCATTTTGGAGGGAAGCTATTCAGGTGTCATTACAGGCTCCACCTCTGGTTGTCGAATGGATAAGGATTATCTCCTGAATTTTAGGGGATGCGAATTGAGTCCTTTTAATGGTCTATTTCATTGAAGGACACGTTTTTAGCATGATAAGTGTTGAATATTTGTGATAGATACATGGAGTTATTATAGGAGTAGGATTTGGGAGTTCTACTTCGAATAGGACTCTGCTAAATGGCTAGCTGAATTAGAGATAAGTTATATATCTGATAAAAACTCTCTTATTTCGTGGCTTAATCAACAAGGAAAGGATTCCTAACCTAAAAGAACTACATTAGGGCTTGATTCCTATAAATAGGATATGTAGGCAATTAGCAAGGGGTTCGGTTTTTACTCTTTGAATACACAAGGCACGTGTACCCTAGGTAATCATATTCCGGACACATTTGGCCGGAGTTTTGCCATCATTTTGTCCGGTGACCTTGCTAATCCAGCCAATTAAACACTATACACCATTATTAGGTTCAGCTGTCCTGTTTCTTTACAACTGTTCAAACAGTTTTATTATCCAAAAACTAAGGATAATTCCTATTGTTCTGGCGAGGTTTTCTTGAGGTGTTGTGTGAATTTTTTGCATAACATTTTTGGCTCTAGAAGGAGGGCATCTCCTTAAATCTGTTAGTGAATTAATGTCGGAAAGTTCTGAATCCGTTCGAACACCGGGCGGCGAGAGCGGTAAGCGTGATGCCAATCCTGATGGTGAAGTGACTGCTAGAGATATCCTCAACAATCTTCAAGCTATGGATGGTAGGATTGACCAGTTGGAAAAGAAATCATCGCGAAAGAAAAAAGGACAAAGAAAGCATAAGTCCTCGGAAAGGCGTACTAGGCATCGAGAAGTGATACCCATAAACCTGGATTTCGAAAATGAAGAAGAGCCTGAAGGAAGGGCTCGAAAAGACAATTTTTCTGATATTGAAACAAACCAGGAGAATGTGGATTGGAAAGAAGGCCCTAGGGATTCTCCAACTAGGAGTGTGAGCGTGTTTGACCGGGTGGGGAAGAAGCTCAACAACAAAGACTTACGGCATGTGTTGGATGGAAATAAGGAAAAGGTGACTGGAAATGATAACCTCGACAAATCTCAGTCGAAGGGTTCCAAGAGCTAAAGGAAGGAAAAGTCTCAAGGAGAAGAACAGACTTATGACAGGAGGTCCAAATCTACGAAGCTCTAGTCAGCAGTCGGTAATGATGACAACTCTAGCTCCCAAGACAGTTCAGCTCATAAGCAGGGTGGAGATTTGAATGAAGAAATAGATGGAAGTGGTGGTTACTTCTCGGATGGTGAGGATGAAAATTATAAGGTGGCTGATTTGAGGAAAGCTCTGGAAAAGATTAAAGCTGAGAAGAGGTCCACATCAGGGCTAGCTGTGGCTTCACCTTTCACCAAGAAGGTGTGAGATTCGCTCCTTCTACCTAGGTACAGGGGAGTGGGGGACCTGAAGTTTGATGGCACCACGGATCCAGTGGAATACCTCAGTCGCTTTAGTACGGAAATGGAGGTGTATCAAGTCAGGGATCGCACAAAGTGCCGACTGTTGGCATCTACCTTGAGAGACAATGCTCATCAGTAGTTCAAGAGGTTGCCATCTAACTTAATTCGTTCCTGGAGGCAAATGAGCGAGCTCTTTGTGACTCAATTCCGAGCTACGGTTGCGTTCGCACCACCTGCCAACACTTTGGCAAATATTAAGCAAAGGGAGAAGGAGACTTTAAGAGAGTACTTCAAACGTTTCAATGTAGAGGTGCCCAAAGTGAGGAAGGCTACATATGAAACCTATAAAAACTTCCTAATAGCTGGAATATGGCCTGGAAGTGATTTCTGGAAGGAGCTTCAGAAGGAGGAACCTGTCATGCTAGCTGATTTTTATGCGCGGGCTGAAGCTCATAAAGTTGTTGAAGAGTCTATGGCTAAATTGAGAAAGGATAACAACTCATCTGGTTGGAGTGGAAGAAAAAGGAGCAGGTCTTATAGTCCCAGGGGAAGGAATGTTGACAGGTGTGCCTCTTACAACAGAGCTTCAGCTTCTACTGAAAGGGAAGCTGGTCGAAAGGAAAGGACATCACCTCTAACTGTGAACGCAACTGGTTCAAGGAGGTCCGTGGAATATAAACCCCCACCTTTGAAGAACTATAATAAATACTTAGAGTATACCCCGTTAGTAGCACCTCTTGAGCATGTGTTTGAGGTCGGGGACAAAGCTGGAATGTTTAGGAAGCCGACCCGTGTTGGTCCCCCTGGAAGAAGGGCTCTAGGGAAATACTGCGCATTTCATGATGCAAACGGGCACGATACGGCTGACTGTCGTCACTTGAAAGACCATGTTGAGGATTTAATCAGGAAGGGATACCTCATGGAGTTTGTGGCTCAAGAGGCGAAAAAATATAAAGATGAGAAAGAAAGGAAGGAGGCAGAAAGAACGGTACCTGATCGAACAGCAAGGGCAAATAGCATTCGCACCATAATAGGAGGTCCCTACATTGGAGGCACAAGTAGGAACTCCATGAAGAATTTTTCCCGTGAGGCTAGGGGATCTCCCCTTACTAATGTTTTCCATCTGGCTGAAAGACCCCCAAAGATGTTCAAAGGGGAAACTGTAGACATCACTTTTACAGAAGAGGATGCCAAACACGTACATCACCCCTATAATGATGCCTTGGTGGTGACGTTCTCCATTGGGGGGATGAATGTGCACCGGATTTTGGTAGATAATGGAAGCTCATGCAATATAATAGCTTATGACACCTATCAGAAAATGGGACTCCTGGATAAGGAGATGTTCCCCTCTTATAATGATTTGTATGGTTTTACCGGAGGTCCAGTTCAGATTGTGGGACGAGTGAAGCTCCCGATCAGGATGGGGAGTGAACCTTATGTGGCAACCCAGGTTGCAGAGTTCATGGTTGTGAATGAAGATATATCTTATAATGCTATCATGGGTAGGCCTTTCTTGAAAGAGATGCGCGTGGTAACCTCTATCTACCACCTCTCAATGAAATTCCCAACTCCTAATGGGATTGGGTGCCTACGAGGATGTCAGTCAGATTCACGGGAATGCTACAGTAAGGCTCTGCGTACTGCTGAGCAGGCCTCAAAGCATTTGCTATTGGTAGATGGTGGAACAACTGACAACTGTTATCGTTATCTCGGACCCTCAAACACTTCGACTGGAGAGTCTTCCCAACAGAAAGGAGGGGTGTGTGAGAAGGAATCATGCAACGCGATTATGATTGTGCAACATCCAGATGAAGACCCTTACGTGGATGTAGCTTCGTTTTTGGGGGAAGGTGCTAGAAAGGAGGTGCTCATGCTGGAGGCACCTCAATCGAAAAATAAAAATGGTGATGATATTTTGTTTAAGGTATCGTGGAAGAAGTCGATGATAGTGACTTGGAAGGTGTGGAAATGTCAGAGCAGTTGCAAGTAGAGGTACCTGAACCTACTCAGGTGGAAAAAAAGGGAACCTGGTGGAAATTGATTTGGATCCCAGGATGCCCGAATCCAAAGAAAAAGCTGGTGCTGTAGGAGACACTGTATCTTTTATGGTGGATACCACTGATGCTAGCAAAGAGCTAAAAGTTGGAAAACAGCTGGATCCAAATATGCGGAAAGCTCTGATGGATTTCCTTAGAAAGAATATGGATGTGTTTGCTTGGAATCATTCAGACATGATTGGGGTACACCCAAAGGTAATGTGTCATCGTCTTAATATTGATCCAGAGGCGAAAACTGTAAGGCAAAAAAGAAGGGCCATAGGTGGCGAAAGAGCTTTTGCTTTGAAAGAGGGGGTGGACAGATTGTTGGCAGCTGGTCTGGTAAGGGAATCTTTTTACCCTATGTGGTTGGCGAACCCAGTGTTAGTGAAAAAGGCCAATGGAAAGTGGCATACCTGTGTGGACTTCACAGACTTGAATAAGGCGTGCCCAAAGGATAGCTTCCCGCTTCCTCGTATTGACCAGCTGGTAGATGCAACTGCTGGGCATGCTCTGCTGAGCTTTATGGATGCATATTCCGGATATAATCAGATTCCTATGTATGGCCCAGACCAGGAACACACCTCCTTTATAACAGACAAGGGGTTGTATTGCTACATTGGGATGCCTTTTGGTCTAATCAATGAGGGAGCTACATATCAGCGTTTGGTAAACATGATGTTCAAGAATCAAATTGGGAGACCAATGGAAGTATATGTGGATGATATGTTGGTAAAATCGAAAGAGGCGGCTGATCATGTATTGCACTTGGCAGAAATGTTTGACATCTTAAGGAAATATAGGATGAAGCTCAACCCTCAGAAATGTGTGTTTGGAGTAGAATCCGGAAAATTTCTCGGGTTCATGGTCAACCACCGGGGTATCGAAGCTAACCCTGCAAAGATTAAAGCTTTGTTAGAGATGAGGTCACCCAGGAGTGTTAAGGAGGTTCAGTCATTAAAAAGAAGAGTTGCAGCTCTGAACAGGTTCGTCTTAAAATCTTCGGACAGATGCAAGGAATTCTTTTCGGCAATTAAGAAAGGAAAGAACTTTGAGTGGATAGCTGAATGCGAAGCTGCTTTTGAGAAGCTGAAGGAACAGCTGGGCAGTCCCCCGCTCCTCTCAAAGCCGGTTGTTGGAGAGGTTCTGATACTTTATCTAGCAGCTTCTGAGTATTCCATTAGTGCGGTGTTGGTTCGAGAGGAAGGGAAGGAACAATTCCCCGTTTATTACGTGAGCAAGAGGTTGTTGGATGCGGAAACTAGGTATACTAACATGGAAAAATTAGCTTATGCATTAATCCTAGCATCAAGGAAGCTTTGGCCTTACTTTCAGTCTCACAAGGTGGAGGTGCGGACTTCTTTCCCGCTAAGGCAGGTGCTGCATAAACCTGAAACTTCTGGAAGGCTGATGAAGTGGGCCATTGAATTAGGGCAGTTTAATGTTGAATATAAACCGAGGTCCGTAATAAAAGGTCAGGCGTTGGCTGATTTTCTTTTGGAGTTTCCTCCATCATTCAAGGTAAATGGAGGTGAGAGCTACCTGTGGCAGAGATACTTGAGGAGAATTGTGCTCCATGGTGGACTTTATATGTGGATGGGGCAGTCAACTCCAATGGAGCAGGTGCCGGCATAGTTTTGGTAAGCCCTGAGGGACATAAGCTGCAGAGTGCTATCCATTTTTCATTCTATGCAACTAATAATGATGCCAAGTACGAGGCACTGATTGACGGATTGAAGCTGGCTTTGGAAATGAGGGTGGAAAATTTGACTGTCTTTAGTGATTCAATGCTGGTGGTTTGGCATGTTAAAGGAGGGTTTCAGGCTCGAGGCCCTCGCACTGATTTATACATGAGGTATGCATAGGAATTGATAAGGAGATTTAAGGAGGTAAATTTGGAGCAGATTCCTAGGACGAAAAATGCTAATGCAGATGCACTGGCTAAGCTAGGCTCTCAAAGGGAAGCTACTTTGCTGGGGGTCATTCCTTTAGAGGTTCAGCTTCAGCCGAGTATTTCAAAAGTTGAGGTTTTGAATGTGGATGCTACAGTGGAGGATCATTGGATGACCCCAATTGTGGAGTATATCACTAAGGGAGTTTTGCCTTTAGATAAGGGCGAAGCTCGAAAGTTGAAATATAAAGCGGCAAGGTATATGATGTATGAAGGAATCTTGTATAAGAGGGGTTTTAATAAGCCTTTGCTGCGGTGTATTTCCGGAAATGAATGCGAGTATATCATGCGGGAGGTGCATGAAGGGATTTGTGGTAACCATTCTAGAGGAACCTCTTTGGCACACAAAATACTTCGTCAAGGGTATTATTGGCCAACTTTGCAAGGAGATGCTCATAAGTATACTCGAGCGTGTGATCGCTGTCAGAGGTTCGCAAAGTTGGGTGCCAACCCAGCTACACCTCTTAAGCCTCTCACCAGCCCTTGGCCTTTTGCGGTTTGGGGGATAGATCTAATTGGGGAGCTTCCCAAAGGAAAAGGTGGAGTAAAATACGCAGTTGTTGCAGTAGACTACTTCACAAAATGGGCTGAAGCAGAACCTTTGGCTACTATAACTGCTGCAAAGTTGAAGGAATTTGTGTTTCGAGCTATAGTTTGTAGGTATGGAGTACCTTATAAGCTCATCTCAGACAATGGGAAGCAATTTGACAGCAAGGAGATGCGAGGTTTGTGTGAGGACCTTGGAATTTAGAAGGGGTTTTCAGCTGTTTGTCACCCCCAAAGTAACGGTCAGACAGAAGCTGTGAACAAGATAATAAAACATACTTTGAAGGCCAAGTTAGAAGAACGAAAGGGAAGCTGGCCAGAGGAGCTTCCAACGGTGTTGTGGTCCTATAATACCACTCCAAGAACAACAACAGGTGAATCTCCATTCATCTTAGCATATGGATGTGAAGCCATGGTGCCTGTTGAGATTGGGGCTGGTTCATTTAGAAAGGAAAATTATAAACTTGAGGATAATGAGGTGAATCATCGTTTGTACTTGGATCTTGTTGAAGAAGTACGTATGAATTCACAACTGAAGCTAGCTGCATATCAGCAGCGTACGCGGAAGTACTTTGATAAGAAGGTTCGAGCTCGCCCGTTGAAGGTGGGTGATTTGGTTTTGAGGAGGGTGCTACCCAATATGAAGGTACCTGGTCATGGTACGTTTGGAGCCAATTGGGAAGGACCATATCGTATAAAGACGGTTCTTTGGGAAGGTACTTATCATTTAACTGATTTGGATGGGAAGCTGATTCCTAGGGCATGGAATGCCAAACATTTGAGGAAATATTATCAGTAGGTGTGTTTTTCAGGTAACATTTTCAAGTAGACCTCTTTCAGGTATAGGATTAATAAAGGTAGCTTATTAGTTATAGCTGCCATCTTTAGGACAAGTAGATAATGTGATTTCGTCTTGCTATGCTCGGGGGGTAGTGCATGTACACCTCATCGATAGGAAATATCATGAATTTTGCTTCTATGAGGCCAATAAAGTTATTGCTTTCTTATAACATGTTCTGTTTTTAAAATTATGTTGTGTTCCCTTGTGTGCTTTATGGAATGAGTATGGAATTGCATGCATAAATATGTGAATTTAAGTTCTTCATCATAATTGTTATAATGTTAAAGAACTTGGGGGGTAGTAGGTTATATCACCTCCTTCTAGTTATTTGCATGATTTTAGGAAGTAAAACAAAATTGGTATATATATAGAAATTTCTAAGGTAATGAATTTTGGAATGAATTATGGTACATAAAGAACCTTATGGGAAGAGGTTTGCATAAGTGGTCCACCTATGAGGAGGTTCCAAAATGGAAGCTGTTTTGGAAATATACTATCAGGTTCAAGTGGATCCCAGGGAATCTGGGCGCATGAAGAGCCAAGGGATAAGGATATATCATGTAGGAGCCAAAATTCAGGCTACATGAAATGGAATAACTTATAAAAAAAAATGGTAAGGCAATGAGCTTCAGCTGGTTGAAAAAGTTAAGCTCACATATGAGGCACATTGTGTTCATATTTCTGGAAGAAGGTTTTATGGATTCTTTTTATAAAATAAATAAAGTCATATGGGAACCAAGGCATTGGTCATATGATGATTTTTCTATGTGGAAAGGCTAGGTGCGAGCAAATGGGAAGCTCTGCCTTAGTGTGGAACTCTACGCATTAATGTGTATGATTATTTAAGGATATTCATTTATGAGGATCTTGTGGTATGTTACATGGGACATTTTGTATAGGGAAAAAGGATTGGTTGGGTGCTAAACTGTTATGATCACCTAACGTATTAAATCATGTTAAGGGAAGCTTCATGATATATATACTGAAAAGATGATTATTGGTTTTGGAAATAGGGAGTATCCTATATGGTTTTAAGCAAATCGATACACTTGGATTATTTCCTTTAGACTTTGAATGGGCAACAACGACTTAACAGGAAATGTTAAAGCAGGGATTTATATCACCAGAAATTCGTAATGATCTTGACACTTTTATGAAGCTCATTTGGCTACGGGTGAACAGTTCCCATCCTGGTTTAGGTGTGTGCCACATCGGTGGAATACTCGTGCTTAGCATGGTAATTTCATATGGACAGTACAATAATATATGGAAAAATAAGATGCAAAATTAAGGAAAACCAAAGTTATGAGTTACATCTTGTGAGGCAGTACGAGGAGCCCACGACCTCATAAATTCAAAGTTAATGGCCAATAAGGTCGTTCAAAATAATTTTAAAAGTTTAAACCCACGCAGGGGTAGGAAGATTCTTCAATAATAAAAGGATTAAGGAGTAGGAGTGTCAGGGGATACCTGGGTCGTCGGAGCAGAAGGGATAGGAGCAGCTGTGTTAGAGGCATCTGTTTAAGCTTCAGCTACCTCTTTTGAGGGAACCTCCACCTCTTTCTCCTTGTCAGTTGGATAAATAGCATCCACCTTGGCTGCAGCAGTTTCCTTCTTCTTAATGTCCTCTACAGCTTTCACAGCATCTTCACCTAGCTGGGACCAATCAAGATAAGAAAACTTGAGATAGGTGGATTCGATATAGTCATTGATGGCTGCGTTATAGCCAACATCATAGGCTTTTTTCCTTTTCTCCTTCTGGACGGACCTTTCCTGGGCAAATTGGGTATTCATAGCTTCCATCTTTAGCTCTAGCTCATGAATCTGTTTGGCATAAGAAGAAACCAATTCTTCTTTTTCTGCATCTAGGATGGCAACAGAGTTGGATAGCTGATCACGTTCCTTTAACAACTTAGTTTCAACATATTTGAGCTTCTTATTAGCATCAAGGCATTTTTTCTTTTCGTCATCCTTGGCTTTGATGGATGACTTAAGTTGTTTCACCTCTTCAACAAGCTTCTGATTGCCTCTGGCTGTCTCCACAATTTTTTCACCATGTTTGAGGTAATGGAAGATATTCTGGGCATTGGCTTGAAGGGCAGTTTTTGCACCCTCAGCTAGTGATATCTTGTCCCAGGCAGCTACGGCTTCTTCGGGGATCTGATTCCCTATCATCTCAAAGAAATATTGCATATGAGGACCGAAACTTTCAATCTCTAGAGAAGATGACACTTTGGTTCTCTTGGTAGAATGGGCGCCAGGAGCATGAGTTCGTTCTGTAACAGGCGGGGGTAGTTTCCTCTTTGATGAGGTGGACGATTTTCCCAGGAGTGGAGAAGGAGCCTTGATTTTTGAAATTGGAGTGGCTACAATGGGGGTGACTGTCTCTTCATCATCTTCAAACATCTCTTCGTATTTGGTTGACTTCTTAATGAAAGAAGGGATTCCAGAGGCCATGTCTGCAAGATTTAAACAATATGGATACCGGTTAGAGAATTGTAAACTATAAAAAAGAAGATCAAACTGTTATAAAAATATATATTAATGACATGGATAAGGTAACAAACAGCTGCAGCTAGTTGGAGTTAGGGTACCTCTCCCAGGTATAAAATCACAACTCATGAGGTTATCACGGGTTAGTAGGCTGAGGCCATTTCCCAATTCGGCTGATAAATTCAATGCTTCTACAGCACGTTGGAGAGCTAGACCTTTTAAAGTGGTCTTGGCAGGAATATTTGGTGAAAGATTGAAATTTGTTCTTAATTGGGGGCAATCGTAACTGATAGGTCCATAATTCATCATATTTTTAATACCTATTTTATGTCTGTTTTCGTAATTTTATTAATTAATAAATTGTTTTATTTTGTTTTGTAGGAAAATAAATAAAAACAGATTTCTAACAGGAAAAGGTGCAAAAAGGGAAAGGAGGTGGAAAATTCTTGAAGTCAAAGAAATTGGAGGAAAAATCGAATACTTATCCGAGAAGAAAAGGAAATTGAAGAAATTATATTCAAGATCGGATTGTAATTAAAAGACCCAAGCCCAAGTTTTTCCCTATATATATGGGGCTCCTCTATCGTATTTGAGAACCACTTTAGACACCACTTTAGACACCAATTTTAGGAGTAGAAGTAGATTTATCTTTATTCAAACAAGTTTTACATACAATTTTGTTTCGTTATTTACCTTCCGGCCGCAACAACTTTTTCTGGTCTTCTTAATACTTATTCGGCAATTTGTTTATGTCCAGGAAGTTATTATCTTTGTTAATTTTATAATAATATGTTTGTTTTGTCTTAGGTTTATTTGTTTGTCTTAGGATTAGTATTCATTCACGTACCACAAATTCAATTACTTAGTTTAGTTTTTATTCGATAATGTCAATGTTCTTAACGTGCAATTGTTTCGTTTATATTAGTATCATGTCTGGCTAATTTTCTTACCCTAGGATGAAGATGAAGTTAATTTAATTATTTTTGATTTCTTCTCGTTCCTATTAATTGATTCTCATAATTGTTCTTGGTGCTAAATTGTTCAATTGACAAAGTGATTTTGATATATTATTGTTACCGGATTTATTTTTCATAGCCTATGCTTGCTCTTTGAAGTTTTGATAGGTTATTGTTAGATAACAAGTTTCATAGTATATGCTTGTCTCGTTAATTGATATATCCTATTTGTGAAAGAAAGAGGATTGATTTTTGGGCGAGTTGATATTAATTGTGATTGATTAATGGATTCGGATTCCTAGGTTTTTCATATTATTTGATAATCTTTGCTAATTAGGTTAATTAAAACTCATCTCAAATCTTATTGTCTAGTTCGCCTGAGTTAATTATTAGGGTTTTGAAAGTTCATAGTCTCTGAGGATCGATCTGTTTTTTGTACAACTAAACACTGTGCGCTTGCATTTATTTTACACATCAGTAACCGTAAAGAAATTGTTTGAGCCAGTCATTCATTCCTCTCTTACAACTTTTGAAACACTGGCCTTCATGAACACTCCAGGCAGTCAAGTAAAAGAAACCTGAATTTCTTCCAGTTGGCTTTAGCTGGTAAAAATACCCTAGCTCTCGAGCCGACATGGTCTTATTAAATTCTTTGTGGTATAGAATGTACATACACATCGCCATGCGATATGAGTTGATAGTAAGTTGGATGGGAGCTATGTCATAAAGTTAAGAAATCTCTTGGATGAAGGGGTGTAAGGGCAGAGATAACCCTAATTTGAAAAATTGAGCTGATAAAACAGCTCGAGGTAATGATTGTCCAGGCTCGAACATGTCAAACCTATGGCATCTCTCTTCGGGAGAAGGGACGACCAAAGAGCAACCTATATGGTGTGATTGGGTCAATTTCTTTAGCAAAGAAGTGGTCATGGAAGTACTCAAATTCTCACAGGACAGGTTGGCAAGAGGTTTTTCCAAGGTGCTATTTTCTAATTCATCTGTTAGAGAGTCTGTTTTAGGAGGAGCCGCGGAGATAGTATGCGAGGGGGTAGCTTTCATGGAGGAAGCTTCATCGGCAGTGAGTTCTTGAGGAAGGTTCGGTGTTGTTGATTCTAATGACATTTGTTCATCAGAAGAGGCTATAAGGATAGCAGGACGAGTGTCTTTGGTTTTATGATCAAAGAGGTTGGTACTTAATGAATGGGTTCTTATGGGATTAAGTGATCTAATTTTTTAACGGGTCTTGGTGCTTATAGAAGAAGACAAATTAATTTTAGAAGCCGGAGTGATAAAGGGAATTTGGTTTGTGCTTGGGAATTCTGGGGAGCGAGCTATCTCCTCAGAGGTAGAGTGCTGGGAGCTAGATGCAACTGATCCACCAGACATCTGCACAAAGTGAAGCAGGATGAGTAGGTGACCAGTGAGTTTTCCCAAGTGAAGTGTTTTAGTAGACATGTGTGAATGAGCATATGCTAAAGGCCAGGAGCAATAAAAAAAAAATAGGTTCGCATGAGTAGCTAACTGAACACAGGTATGCCCATCAAGGGACTTTAGCCATTCTTTGTGAATCGGGTATTTCTACATAACACATACATCATTTATACGGATTCAATTAAAATTAAGAATTGGTACATGCATTATAACAGCCAATAGCAATTTATTTCTGGAAAAGGGGAATCACATATGGTGAGTTTACGAGTTTAGATCAGCAAGGTCCGGGTTCTAGGGTTTTGATTTCCAGAGGATGTCGTGGTCCTAAAAGGAGAATACTTGGTCTTATAGTGATTTAAGAAGAAAATCAACGAAATATGATTACTTGTGCATGTAGATTTTAGTGGGTGTATCTAATTATGCATGTATAAGTGCGAATCGGAAGTAAATTGGAGCATGCTATTAAGCAGATAGCAATGAATATATGTAAAAACAGAGAGCAAGAAAGGATGTCATACCTTGAGAAGGTGTGGAGGGCTTAAGTTGTTGGGACCAGAGAGTATCACCGGACTGGTTCGCCTGTTTGGAGCTTCCAGTGAGGAGATGAACCGATGGGATTTTGGAAGAGAATATGTTTTGGGGATAAAAGAAAAATAAAAGTGGATGGAATGGTTTGAATATATATAAAAGGTAGTACCGTGTAAAAAAGAAATATGAAGCAAAAAGAGTTATTGTTGCCTTGAAGTATGAAACGGTGGAAGCTGTGTGAATGGAGAACACTGTTTTCGAGGGGACGTATGAGAGTTCCAATGTGACTTCAATTAGTGGAGCTTTCATTTTTTTTTCTTAGAATTGTTTTGGGAGTCTATTTGGAAAATAACGAAGTTAATTTTGAAAGAAAATTAGTTTTATTTTTTCATATAAAGGGATCAATTGGTTAAATGTAGATTTTAAAAAAAAAAAGAAAAGAAGAAAAGATTTCTCTTCGAATTTTTCTAACGAGTAGGGATGGAGCGGATTTTAATTAGGGAAAAATTATGGTTTTTTCTGTGTTTTGATGGCTTAGTTATGGCGAGTTCATTATTAAAATATAGGATATTAAGGTGTTATGTTAGAGCTGGATAAAAAAGTGAAGCTAAGCCTAAGGAAAGATGGCAAGGTTCCTTTTGCATTTTATGGATGCAAGGAACCGGGGGGTAGTTGTTGTGCCCAAAATTTGTAATGGGTTTAATTTTAGGCCCATGGAAGTAGAAGCCTGTTAAGTTATTTGGTAGGTAGGTGTCTTATTGGAGGGAAGCTGTGCAGGTGTAATTTTGGAGGGTAGCTGTGCAGGTGTCATTTTGGAGGGAAGCTGTGCAGGTGTCATTTTGGAGGGTAGCTGTGCAGGTGTCATTTTGGAGGGAAGCTGTTCAGGTGTCATTACAGGCTCCACCTCTGGTTGTCGAATGGATAAGGATTATCTCCTAAATTTTAGGGGATGCGAATTGAGTCCTTTTAATGGTCTATTTCATTGAAGGACACGTTTTTAGCATGATAAGTGTTGAATATTTGTGATAGATACATGGAGTTATTATAGGAGTAGGATTTGGGAGTTCTACTTCGAATAGGACTCTGCTAAGTGGCTAGCTGAATTAGAGATAAGTTATATATCTGATAAAAACTCTCTTATTTCGTGGCTTAATCAACAAGGAAAGGATTCCTAACCTAAAAGAACTACATTATGGCTTGATTCCTATAAATAGGATATGTAGGCAATTAGCAAGGGGTTCGGTTTTTACTCTTTGAATACACAAGGCACGTGTACCCTAGGTAATCATATCCTTTTTCTTCGTATATCACTATCTAAATTTTGAGCTTTATATTTCTTCTTGTCTTGATTGACTAGTAGAGCATTGTGATGTATACAAGGGATTGGTAAAATATTAAGTGTGGGGATATCTTTGTCATTGTGTGAAATTTTGGGTGGGAATTGAATTGGTTTGGGCTATACCTTCTTCGTGACACCTCAATAAAGTCACTCGAATCAATAAAAAAAAAGGAAAAAAAATCAAAAAAAAAAAATGAAAAAAAAGGATGAAAAAGAAAGAAAGAGAGTGTATGTTCAATGGTTCTTGCAATGTGAAATTTATGGGTTTACATTATTATGTGGGATAATATCTCAAGGTTAGTTTCATGTTGAATGCTTCAAGTGTATATGAACATTATGCTCTATTAGTTGTCAAGTTTAGCCACTTGTTAGCCTATTTCTTTGATTTCCTACCCCCGCACCTAAGCCTCGTTACAACCCTTGACAAAGACCTTTTGATTTATATGAACACGAAGTCTAGAGATTTTGGTGGACAAGCAAGCTTATGGTAGCATATGTGCATTTGATTGAACTTGAGTGATACAGTTGCACCTAAACACTTGTGTGATTTGAGTGTTTGTGAGGTTATTTTCCATCATAAGCATGCTGTTTTCTTGTTGATTGAGACTTTGATGTTATTCATGATATTTTAGTCTTTTAAGACTATGTGTGCGTGCTTGAATATTTGTGTCGGTGTGTAAAGTTGAGGAATCGCATTATATGACATCTCAGAGCTATTACATGATTAAGTTTGCATGTGTGGAGTGCTATGATATATTTCATGTTTGAGACTTGGCAGTCAGAATAAAAATTAGGAATTTTGTGGGTATATTCACTACAAACCCTCACGAGACCTTACTCGTCCACTTGGGCTACCTTGGGGTTTAAAGGGCTTGTTGCATATGCCAAATGCAACCGTGATCACTTACGGAAGTGGTATTAGTTAGTTAGGACTTAGTTTTTTCTTTCTTCTTTGCCCGAGGACGTGCAACATGCTAAGTGTGGGGATGTGATAAGCGTGCGTTTAATCTTAATATTGTCCCTATATTTAAGTTGTTTTGCATTGATTTGGATTTTTATTTAATAAATTTTAATGTTTTATTGTAGGAATCAAGGAGTTATAATAAAAGAAGGCTTGGAGTTTAAATAGCAAGAGTTGGGGATTAATTGGATAAAAAATCGGATTTTATGGGTCGCTGCGCAGTCTACACTGTTTGGGCCATATCTGGAGTTCCAGAAGTCCGTTTTAGGCTATTCAACAGCCCACGGAAAGCTTGTGAGAAGGGCTTCAATTTAGAAGTGGTCTTGCATTTAAAATCCAGTCGAACCAGCCCAGAAACAGAGCCCAAGATGCAGTTACGAATTTCTATTTTTGGAATTCTATTTTGATTGGGAAATCTCCTTGTAATTATATTAAATAATTAAAAATACTTGTATTAGGGGTTTTTTTTATGAGATATAGATCAGACCTAATACATACATACATACAACGTACGAGAGAGAGGCAGGGAGAAGAGAAAGAAGAAGCGAGAAGAAGGAGATTTCAGCCATTGAAGACGTTCAACTGGATTTGTTTTCTTCAACTTTTTGTTTAGAATTCTTTCCTTAACTTTTTACATCATCAATATATGCTATCAATTCTTGTATGTTTTTGAGATCTTTAGTATGAACTAAATTTATAAAATTGGGATTTTTATGGAACCCTAGCATGGGATTATTGGTATTTTGTTAAAGAGTATTGTTTGCAGTTTTACGGTTTACTCCTTCAAGTGATTTTCTTGCTAATACTTGCTATTGTCTGATCAACTCTAGTAGGTTAATGGGTTAATTATAATACCGAGAGGGTTATATTTAATTGACATAAAGCTTGAATGGTGCATGCTTAAATCTTTTGATTATAATATTGTTGCGGTATAGACATATATTGTGACCATGCATAGTTTTGTGAATTGGTGCTTACTGGTATTCTGAAGAGTAAATTGGCATAGACATATGTTAGTTTATTTGATAGGAATTATATCATAGTGATTTCGAGAGAAACCTATGACCATTGAATTCTAGCTAGTAAATTGTGAATTTGCTATAGTACTTTGCAACTTTATTACCGATTTTCATGTGTTAGGGGAAGTAATTATCCTGACTTATCTTCTCATACTTGAACACATTAAACTCTCTTCTCTAGTATAATTAGTTGGTTATTTTAGTTCTTATAATTAATTTAGTTATAAAAATCAACAAACAATATTTTGTTCGATAACCAAGTTGTTAGATATTACTTGTGATTGATACAAATTTGCAGTCCTTGAGGAACGATTTTCGGTATTTACTACTATATTACTTGCTTGCGATTGTGTACACTTGCACATCCAGATTTTACGCAACATTACCCCCTCAATCTTTTATCATAACGATTTTGCCCCCTGTGGGAATATTCTTCTAAGTATCTTTACCATCATTTGACTTATCATTATCCCTCATATTCTGAGTCTTTTCACCAGCCACTGTAACTATCTTTTTAACTGTTGGATTTATGACTGAGTATGCATCACACTACCCAAATATACCATAAAACAATTTTTGCCTCTATATGTAAAAAAAATCCCTCATACCTCAAATTTCCATGCCAACAACCATCCCATCTTTGATCACCTCAAATTAGTGGAGTCGACTTTCAATGACATACCAGAAGAATTGTTGCTTATGATTTTTTTTACTACAACCCATGCAGTCTCTTATACCTGTGAGGTTTGTCTGCAAATCCTGGAGTCAAATCATTCGCGGTACATATTTTTTCTCTGCTCATCTTTCTCAATAAAGAAACTTTATATTCTATCGGAAAGTGATAAAAAATCAACAAGTCTGGATAGTGAAACGTATATACGATGATATCTTTGTGAAATAACCAGTGTTATGGAATTTGTGACGGGTTATTATGTTTTTTCTTCTCCTACAGAATATTTGGATTCACACTCTACCATACTTTATGGATCCCACCTTTAGGAAAATACTTCCTCCACTAGATATCGAGTATTCACAAATCACAGTGTGTTCATTTGTGTTTTGGGTATCACGACGAAGACTACAGGGCTGTTAATGTTGCACGTTTTCGACGTGTAGACTATGTTTGTATATATTGTTTGAGCAACGAGAGTTAGAAAGTCTTAAAATTTCTCATGACTATAAATTAGGTTCCTGGTCTCTACAGTATTTGAAGGGCCAGGTTGGTAAATGGTTGTGCGTATATTCTAGAATATAAATATACAGGATTTGTATCTTTCGATTTGAGTTGTGAGATATTTTGAGCAGCAGTTAAGAAGCCTAGAGATTTTTCGGATTCTGATTTTACTATGGAAGAATACAGAGATTCATTAGCTCTTATAGGACGTGTTTTGATAGTTAGAGGTTTGGCTTTTGTGATGGCGTTATTGAGAGTGAGTGACAACTCACTTTCATGGGATAAGATGTTACTTATCGAAGAGGTCTCGTATTGTAGATATCAATCCGCGGGTTTCATAATTAAAGAAGAACTTGTTATAAGGCGGTACAACTCTTATGCAAAACTCAAGTGCACATTTTTCTTGTGCAATGTAGAGAATCAATGTCTACGCCAGTTTCCAACTCGATAGACATGTTTGACAACAGTGTAGTCCCCTAGTAATGTTGAATCTTTTATAAATGGAGGAGTTAATGCTAGACTCGGTGGTTTTGATGAAATTTTAAAGATGTACATCAAGCCTATCTATTTGATTGAGCCTATCTATTCTACTAAACCATAAATCACATGTTCACCTACTAAGCAACCCAAGGTAGAGAAGGTGGCTTCGACTTTTAATAGTTATAGAGCTGAGCAACAAAACCAAAATGGAGCTGAAACCGAATCGAAATCAGTAAAATGCAATAAAAAATTAACCAAACGAGAACGAATAGTCGAACCATTTTAAGTGATTCGGTTCTGGTTGTAGGTTGAACCAGATGGTTTGTTATTGTGTGGTTATATATATATTTACATCTTTATATTTTCTTTGCTACCTGTTGTGCCCAAAATTTGTAATGGGTTTAATTTTAGGCCCATGGAAGTAGAAGCCTGTTAATTTATTTGGTAGGTAGGTGTCTTATTAGAGGGAAGCTGTGCAGATGTCATTTTGGAGGGTAGCTATGCAGGTGTCATTTTGGAGGGAAGCTGTGCAGGTGTCATTTTGGAGGGTAGCTGTGCAGGTGTCATTTTGGAGGGAAGCTATTCAGGTGTCATTACAGGCTCCACCTCTGGTTGTCGAATGGATAAGGATTATCTCCTGAATTTTAGGGGATGCGAATTGAGTCCTTTTAATGGTCTATTTCATTGAAGGACACGTTTTTAGCATGATAAGTGTTGAATATTTGTGATAGATACATGGAGTTATTATAGGAGTAGGATTTGGGAGTTCTACTTCGAATAGGACTCTGCTAAGTGGCTAGCTGAATTAGAGATAAGTTATATATCTGATAAAAACTCTCTTATTTCGTGGCTTAATCAACAAGGAAAGGATTCCTAACCTAAAAGAACTACATTAGGGCTTGATTCCTATAAATAGGATATGTAGGCAATTAGCAAGGGGTTCGGTTTTT
Organism: Kitagawia praeruptora; assembly: GCA_037693485.1. Classification (NCBI taxonomy): domain Eukaryota; kingdom Viridiplantae; phylum Streptophyta; class Magnoliopsida; order Apiales; family Apiaceae; genus Kitagawia; species Kitagawia praeruptora. Next base: position 114,674,585 of record CM075348.1, on the reverse strand, counting down.
ACTCTTTGAATACACAAGGCACGTGTACCCTAGGTAATCATATTCCGGACACATTTGGCCGGAGTTTTGCCATCATTTTGTCCGGTGACCTTGCTAATCCAGCCAATTAAACACTATACACCATTATTAGGTTCAGCTGTCCTGTTTCTTTACAGCTGTTCAAACAGTTTTATTATCCAAAAACTAAGGATAATTCCTATTGTTCTGGCGAGGTTTTCTTGAGGTGTTGTGTGAATTTTTTGCATAACATTTTTGGCTCTAGAAGGAGGGCGTCTCCTTAAATCTGTTAGTGAATTAATGTCGGAAAGTTCTGAATCCGTTCGAACACCGGGCGGCGAGAGCGGTAAGCGTGATGCCAATCCTGATGGTGAAGTGACTGCTAGAGATATCCTCAACAATCTTCAAGCTATGGATGGTAGGATTGACCAGTTGGAAAAGAAATCATCGCGAAAGAAAAAAGGACAAAGAAAGCATAAGTCCTCGGAAAGGCGTACTAGGCATCGAGAAGTGACACCCATAAACCTGGATTTCGAAAATGAAGAAGAGCCTGAAGGAAGGGCTCGAAAAGACAATTTTTCTGATATTGAAACAGACCAGGAGAATGTGGATTGGAAAGAAGGCCCTAAGGATTCTCCAACTAGGAGTGTGAGCGTGTTTGACCGGGTGGGGAAGAAGCTCAACAACAAAGACTTACGGCATGTGTTGGATGGAAATAAGGAAAAGGTGACTGGAAATGATAACCTCGACAAATCTCAGTCGAAGGGTTCCAAGAGCTAAAGGAAGGAAAAGTCTCAAGGAGAAGAACAGACTTATGACAGGAGGTCCAAATCTACGAAGCTCTAGTCAGCAGTCGGTAATGATGACAACTCTAGCTCCCAAGACAGTTCAGCTCATAAGCAGGGTGGAGATTCGAATGAAGAAAAAGATGGAAGTGGTGGTTACTTCTCGGATGGTGAGGATGAAAATTATAAGGTGGCTGATTTGAGGAAAGCTCTGGAAAAGATTAAAGCTGAGAAGAGGTCCACATCAGGGCTAGCTGTGGCTTCACCTTTCACCAAGAAGGTGTGAGATTCGCTCCTTCTACCTAGGTACAGGGGAGTGGGGGACCTGAAGTTTGATGGCACCACGGATCCAGTGGAATACCTCAGTCGCTTTAGTACGGAAATGGAGGTGTATCAAGTCAGGGATCGCACAAAGTGCCGACTGTTGGCATCTACCTTGAGAGACAATGCTCATCAGTAGTTCAAGAGGTTGCCATCTAACTTAATTCGTTCCTGGAGGCAAATGAGCGAGCTCTTTGTGACTCAATTCCGAGCTACGGTTGCGTTCGCACCACCTGCCAACACTTTGGCAAATATTAAGCAAAGGGAGAAGGAGACTTTAAGAGAGTACTTCAAACGTTTCAATGTAGAGGTGCCCAAAGTGAGGAAGGCTACATATGAAACCTATAAAAAGTTCATAATAGCTGGAATATGGCCTGGAAGTGATTTCTGGAAGGAGCTTCAGAAGGAGGAACCTGTCATGCTAGCTGATTTTTATGCGCGGGCTGAAGCTCATAAAGTTGTTGAAGAGTCTATGGCTAAATTGAGGAAGGATAACAACTCATCTGGTTGGAGTGGAAGAAAAAGGAGCAGGTCTTATAGTCCCAGGGGAAGGAATGTTGATAGGTGTGCCTCTTACAACAGAGCTTCAGCTTCTACTGAAAGGGAAGCTGGTCGAAAGGAAAGGACATCACCTCTAACTGTGAACGCAACTGGTTCAAGGAGGTCCGTGGAATATAAACCCCCACCTTTGAAGAACTATAATAAATACTCAGAGTATACCCCGTTAGTAGCACCTCTTGAGCATGTGTTTGAGGTCGGGGACAAAGCTGGAATGTTTAGGAAGCCGACCCGTGTTGGTCCCCCTGGAAGAAGGGCTCTAGGGAAATACTGCGCATTTCATGATGCAAACGGGCACGATACGGCTGACTGTCGTCACTTGAAAGACCATGTTGAGGATTTAATCAGGAAGGGATACCTCATGGAGTTTGTGGCTCAAGAGGCGAAAAAATATAAAGATGAGAAAGAAAGGAAGGAGGCAGAAAGAACGGTACCTGATCGAACAGCAAGGGCAAATAGCATTCGCACCATAATAGGAGGTCCCTACATTGGAGGCACAAGTAGGAACTCCATGAAGAATTTTTCCCGTGAGGCTAGGGGATCTCCCCTTACTAATGTTTTCCATCTGGCTGAAAGACCCCCAAAGATGTTCAAAGGGGAAACTGTAGACATCACTTTTACAGAAGAGGATGCCAAACACGTACATCACCCCCATAATGATGCCTTGGTGGTGACGTTCTCCATTGGGGGGATGAATGTGCACCGGATTTTGGTAGATAATGGAAGCTCATGCAATATAATAGCTTATGACACCTATCAGAAAATGGGACTCCTGGATAAGGAGATGTTCCCCTCTTATAATGATTTGTATGGTTTTACCGGAGGTCCAGTTCAGATTGTGGGACGAGTGAAGCTCCCGATCAGGATGGGGAGTGAACCTTATGTGGCAACCCAGGTTGCAGAGTTCATGGTTGTGAATGAAGATATATCTTATAATGCTATCATGGGTATGCCTTTCTTGAAAGAGATGCGCGTGGTAACCTCTATCTACCACCTCTCAATGAAATTCCCAACTCCTAATGGGATTGGGTGCCTACGAGGATGTTAGTCAGATTCACGGGAATGCTACAGTAAGGCTCTGCGTACTGCTGAGCAGGCCTCAAAGCATTTGCTATTGGTAGATGGTGGAACAACTGACAACTGTTATCGTTATCTCGGACCCTCAAACACTTCGACTGGAGAGTCTTCCCAACAGAAAGGAGGGGTGTGTGAGAAGGAATCATGCAACGCGATTATGATTGTGCAACATCCAGATGAAGACCCTTACGTGGATGTAGCTTCGTTTTTGGGGGAAGGTGCTAGAAAGGAGGTGCTCATGCTGGAGGCACCTCAATCGAAAAATAAAAATGGTGATGATATTTTGTTGAAGGTATCGTGGAAGAAGTCGATGATAGTGACTTGGAAGGTGTGGAAATGTCAGAGCAGTTGCAAGTAGAGGTACCTGAACCTACTCAGGTGGAAAAAAAGGGAACCTGGTGGAAATTGATTTGGATCCCAGGATGCCCGAATCCAAAGAAAAAGCTGGTGCTGTAGGAGACACTGTATCTTTTATGGTGGATACCACTGATGCTAGCAAAGAGCTAAAAGTTGGAAAACAGCTGGATCCAAATATGCGGAAAGCTCTGATGGATTTCCTTAGAAAGAATGTGGATGTGTTTGCTTGGAATCATTCAGACATGATTGGGGTACACCCAAAGGTAATGTGTCATCGTCTTAATATTGATCCAGAGGCGAAAACTGTAAGGCAAAAAAGAAGGGCCATAGGTGGCGAAAGAGCTTTTGCTTTGAAAGAGGGGGTGGACAGATTGTTGGCAGCTGGTCTGGTAAGGGAATCTTTTTACCCTATGTGGTTGGCGAACCCAGTGTTAGTGAAAAAGCCCAATGGAAAGTGGCATACCTGTGTGGACTTCACAGACTTGAATAAGGCGTGCCCAAAGGATAGCTTCCCGCTTCCTCGTATTGACCAGCTGGTAGATGCAACTGCTGGGCATGCTCTGCTGAGCTTTATGGATGCATATTCCGGATATAATCAGATTCCTATGTATGGCCCAGACCAGGAACACACCTCCTTTATAACAGACAAGGGGTTGTATTGCTACATTGGGATGCCTTTTGGTCTAATCAATGAGGGAGCTACATATCAGCGTTTGGTAAACATGATGTTCAAGAATCAAATTGGGAGAACAATGGAAGTATATGTGGACGATATGTTGGTAAAATCGAAAGAGGCGGCTAATCATGTATTGCACTTGGCAGAAATGTTTGACATCTTAAGGAAATATAGGATGAAGCTCAACCCTCAGAAATGTGTGTTTGGAGTAGAATCCGGAAAATTTCTCGGGTTCATGGTCAACCACCGGGGTATCGAAGCTAACCCTGCAAAGATTAAAGCTTTGTTAGAGATGAGGTCACCCAGGAGTGTTAAGGAGGTTCAGTCATTAAAAAGAAGAGTTGCAGCTCTGAACAGGTTCGTCTTAAAATCTTCGGACAGATGTAAGGAATTCTTTTCGGCAATTAAGAAAGGAAAGAACTTTGAGTGGATAGCTGAATGCGAAGCTGCTTTTGAGAAGCTGAAGGAACAGCTGGGCAGTCCCCCGCTCCTCTCAAAGCCGGTTGTTGGAGAGGTTCTGATACTTTATCTAGCAGTTTCTGAGTATTCCATTAGTGCGGTGTTGGTTCGAGAGGAAGGGAAGGAACAATTCCCCGTTTATTACGTGAGCAAGAGGTTGTTGGATGCGGAAACTAGGTATACTAACATGGAAAAATTAGCTTATGCATTAATCCTAGCATCAAGGAAGCTTTGGCCTTACTTTCAGTCTCACAAGGTGGAGGTGCGGACTTCTTTCCCGCTAAGGCAGGTGCTGCATAAACCTGAAACTTCTGGAAGGCTGATGAAGTGGGCCATTGAATTAGGGCAGTTTAATGCTGAATATAAACCGAGGTCCGTAATAAAAGGTCAGGCGTTGGCTGATTTTCTTTTGGAGTTTCCTCCATCATTCAAGGTAAATGGAGGTGAGAGCTACCTGTGGCAGAGATACTTGAGGAGAATTGTGCTCCATGGTGGACTTTATATGTGGATGGGGCAGTCAACTCCAATGGAGCAGGTGCCGGCATAGTTTTGGTAAGCCCTGAGGGACATAAGCTGCAGAGTGCTATCCATTTTTCATTCTATGCAACTAATAATGATGCCAAGTACGAGGCACTGATTGACGGATTGAAGCTGGCTTTGGAAATGAGGGTGGAAAATTTGACTGTCTTTAGTGATTCAATGCTGGTGGTTTGGCATGTTAAAGGAGGGTTTCAGGCTCGAGGCCCTCGCATTGATTTATACATGAGGTATGCATAGGAATTGATAAGGAGATTTAAGGAGGTAAATTTGGAGCAGATTCCTAGGACGAAAAATGCTAATGCAGATGCACTGGCTAAGCTAGGCTCTCAAAGGGAAGCTACTTTGCTGGGGGTCATTCCTTTAGAGGTTCAGCTTCAGCCGAGTATTTCAAAAGTTGAGGTTTTGAATGTGGATGCTACAGTGGAGGATCATTGGATGACCCCAATTGTGGAGTATATCACTAAGGGAGTTTTGCCTTTAGATAAGGGCGAAGCTCGAAAGTTGAAATATAAAGCGGCAAGGTATATGATGTATGAAGGAATCTTGTATAAGAGGGGTTTTAATAAGCCTTTGCTACGGTGTATTTCCGGAAATGAATGCGAGTATATCATGCGGGAGGTGCATGAAGGGATTTGTGGTAACCATTCTAGAGGAACCTCTTTGGCACACAAAATACTTCGTCAAGGGTATTATTGGCCAACTTTGCAAGGAGATGCTCATAAGTATACTCGAGCGTGTGATCGCTGTCAGAGGTTCGCAAAGTTGGGTGCCAACCCAGCTACACCTCTTAAGCCTCTCACCAGCCCTTGGCCTTTTGCGGTTTGGGGGATAGATCTAATTGGGGAGCTTCCCAAAGGAAAAGGTGGAGTAAAATACGCAGTTGTTGCAGTAGACTACTTCACAAAATGGGCTGAAGCAGAACCTTTGGCTACTATAACTGCTGCAAAGTTGAAGGAATTTGTGTTTCGAGCTATAGTTTGTATGTATGGAGTACCTTATAAGCTCATCTCAGACAATGGGAAGCAATTTGACAGCAAGGAGATGCGAGGTTTGTGTGAGGACCTTGGAATTTAGAAGGGGTTTTCAGCTGTTTGTCACCCCCAAAGTAACGGTCAGACAGAAGCTGTGAACAAGATAATAAAACATACTTTGAAGGCCAAGTTAGAAGAACGAAAGGGAAGCTGGCCAGAGGAGCTTCCAACGGTGTTGTGGTCCTATAATACCACTCCAAGAACAACAACAGGTGAATCTCCATTCATCTTAGCATATGGATGTGAAGCCATGGTGCCTGTTGAGATTGGGGCTGGTTCATTTAGAAGGGAAAATTATAACCTTGAGGATAATGAGGTGAATCATCGTTTGTACTTGGATCTTGTTGAAGAAGTACGTATGAATTCACAACTGAAGCTAGCTGCATATCAGCAGCGTACGCGAAGTACTTTGATAAGAAGGTTCGAGCTCGCCCGTTGAAGGTGGGTGATTTGGTTTTGAGGAGGGTGCTACCCAATATGAAGGTACCTGGTCATGGTACGTTTGGAGCCAATTGGGAAGGACCATATCGTATAAAGACGGTTCTTTGGGAAGGTACTTATCATTTAACTGATTTGGATGGGAAGCTGATTCCTAGGGCATGGAATGCCAAACATTTGAGGAAATATTATCAGTAGGTGTGTTTTTCAGGTAACATTTTCAAGTAGACCTCTTTCAGGTATAGGATTAATAAAGGTAGCTTATTAGTTATAGCTGCCATCTTTAGGACAAGTAGATAATGTGATTTCGTCTTGCTATGCTCGGGGGGTAGTGCATGTACACCTCACCGATAGGAAATATCATGAATTTTGCTTCTATGAGGCCAATAAAGTTATTGCTTTCTTATAACATGTTCTGTTTTTAAAATTATGTTGTGTTCCCTTGTGTGCTTTATGGAATGAGTATGGAATTGCATGCATAAATATGTGAATTTAAGTTCTTCATCATAATTGTTATAATGTTAAAGAACTTGGGGGGTAGTAGGTTATATCACCTCCTTCTAGTTATTTGCATGATTTTAGGAAGTAAAACAAAATTGGTATATATATAGAAATTTCTAAGGTAATGAATTTTGGAATGAATTATGGTACATAAAGAACCTTATGGGAAGAGGTTTGCATAAGTGGTCCACCTATGAGGAGGTTCCAAAATGGAAGCTGTTTTGGAAATATACTATCAGGTTCAAGTGGATCCCAGGGAATCTGGGCGCATGAAGAGCCAAGGGATAAGGATATATCATGTAGGAGCCAAAATTCAGGCTACATGAAATGGAATAACTTATAAAAAAAATGGTAAGGCAATGAGCTTCAGCTGGTTGAAAAAGTTAAGCTCACATATGAGGCACATTGTGTTCATATTTCTGGAAGAAGGTTTTATGGATTCTTTTTATAAAATAAATAAAGTCATATGGGAACCAAGGCATTGGTCATATGATGATTTTTCTATGTGGAAAGGCTAGGTGCGAGCAAATGGGAAGCTCTGCCTTAGTGTGGAACTCTACGCATTAATGTGTATGATTATTTAAGGATATTCATTTATGAGGATCTTGTGGTATGTTACATGGGACATTTTGTATAGGGAAAAAGGATTGGTTGGGTGCTAAACTGTTATGATCACCTAACGTATTAAATCATGTTAAGGGAAGCTTCATGATATATATACTGAAAAAATGATTATTGGTTTTGGAAATAGGGAGTATCCTATATGGTTTTAAGCAAATCGATACACTTGGATTATTTCCTTTAGACTTTGAATGGGCAACAACGACTTAACAGGAAATGTTAAAGCAGGGATTTATATCACCAGAAATTCGTAATGATCTTGACACTTTTATGAAGCTCATTTGGCTACGGGTGAACAGTTCCCATCCTGGTTTAGGTGTGTGCCACATCGGTGGAATACTCGTGCTTAGCATGGTAATTTCATATGGACAGTACAATAATATATGGAAAAATAAGATGCAAAATTAAGGAAAACCAAAGTTATGAGTTACATCTTGTGAGGCAGTACGAGGAGCCCACGACCTCATAAATTCAAAGTTAATGGCCAATAAGGTCGTTCAAAATAATTTTAAAAGTTTAAACCCACGCAGGGGTAGGAAGATTCTTCAATAATAAAAGGATTAAGGAGTAGGAGTGTCAGGGGATACCTGGGTCGTCGGAGCAGAAGGGATATGAGCAGCTGTGTTAGAGGCATCTGTTTAAGCTTCAGCTACCTCTTTTGAGGGAACCTCCACCTCTTTCTCCTTGTCAGTTGGATAAATAGCATCCACCTTGGCTGCAGCAGTTTCCTTCTTCTTAATGTCCTCTACAGCTTTCACAGCATCTTCACCTAGCTGGGACCAATCAAGATCAGGAAACTTGAGATAGGTGGATTCGATATAGTCATTGATGGCTGCGTTATAGCCAACATCATAGGCTTTTTTCCTTTTCTCCTTCTGGACGGACCTTTCCTGGGCAAATTGGGTATTCATAGCTTCCATCTTTAGCTCTAGCTCATGAATCTGTTTGGCATAAGAAGAAACCAATTCTTCTTTTTCTGCATCTAGGATGGCAACAGAGTTGGATAGCTGATCACGTTCCTTTAACAACTTAGTTTCAACATATTTGAGCTTCTTATTAGCATCAAGGCATTTTTTCTTTTCGTCATCCTTGGCTTTGATGGATGACTTAAGTTGTTTCACCTCTTCAACAAGCTTCTGATTGCCTCTGGCTGTCTCCACAATTTTTTCACCATGTTTGAGGTAATGGAAGAGATTCTGGGCATTGGCTTGAAGGGCAGTTTTTGCACCCTCAGCTAGTGATATCTTGTCCCAGGCAGCTACGGCTTCTTCGGGGATCTGATTCCCTATCATCTCAAAGAAATATTGCATATGAGGACCGAAACTTTCAATCTCTAGAGAAGATGACACTTTGGTTCTCTTGGTAGAATGGGCGCCAGGAGCATGAGTTCGTTCTGTAACAGGCGGGGGTAGTTTCCTCTTTGATGAGGTGGACGATTTTCCCAGGAGTGGAGAAGGAGCCTTGATTTTTGAAATTGGAGTGGCTACAATGGGGGTGACTGTCTCTTCATCATCTTCAAACATCTCTTCGTATTTGGTTGACTTCTTAATGAAAGAAGGGATTCCAGAGGCCATGTCTGCAAGATTTAAACAATATGGATACCGGTTAGAGAATTGTAAACTATAAAAAAGAAGATCAAACTGTTATAAAAATATATATTAATGACATGGATAAGGTAACAAACAGCTGCAGCTAGTTGGAGTTAGGGTACCTCTCCCAGGTATAAAATCACAACTCATGAGGTTATCACGGGTTAGTAGGCTGAGGCCATTTCCCAATTCGGCTGATAAATTCAATGCTTCTACAGCACGTTGGAGAGCTAGACCTTTTAAAGTGGTCTTGGCAGGAATATTTGGTGAAAGATTGAAATTTGTTCTTAATTGGGGGCAATCGTAACTGATAGGTCCATAATTCATCATATTTTTAATACCTATTTTATGTCTGTTTTCGTAATTTTATTAATTAATAAATTGTTTTATTTTGTTTTGTAGGAAAATAAATAAAAACAGATTTCTAACAGGAAAAGGTGCAAAAAGGGAAAGGAGGTGGAAAATTCTTGAAGTCAAAGAAATTGGAGGAAAAATCGAATACTTATCCGAGAAGAAAAGGAAATTGAAGAAATTATATTCAAGATCGGATTGTAATTAAAAGACCCAAGCCCAAGTTTTTCCCTATATATATGGGGCTCCTCTATCGTATTTGAGAACCACTTTAGACACCACTTTAGACACCAATTTTAGGAGTAGAAGTAGATTTATCTTTATTCAAACAAGTTTTACATACAATTTTGTTTCGTTATTTACCTTCCGGCCGCAACAACTTTTTCTGGTCTTCTTAATACTTATTCGGCAATTTGTTTATGTCCAGGAAGTTATTATCTTTGTTAATTTTATAATAATATGTTTGTTTTGTCTTAGGTTTATTTGTTTGTCTTAGGATTAGTATTCATTCACGTACCACAAATTCAATTACTTAGTTTAGTTTTTATTCGATAATGTCAATGTTCTTAACGTGCAATTGTTTCGTTTATATTAGTATCATGTCTGGCTAATTTTCTTACCCTAGGATGAAGATGAAGTTAATTTAATTATTTTTGATTTCTTCTCGTTCCTATTAATTGATTCTCATAATTGTTCTTGGTGCTAAATTGTTCAATTGACAAAGTGATTTTGATATATTATTGTTACCGGATTTATTTTTCATAGCCTATGCTTGCTCTTTGAAGTTTTGATAGGTTATTGTTAGATAACAAGTTTCATAGTATATGCTTGTCTCGTTAATTGATATATCCTATTTGTGAAAGAAAGAGGATTGATTTTAGGGCGAGTTGATATTAATTGTGATTGATTAATGGATTCGGATTCCTAGGTTTTTCATATTATTTGATAATCTTTGCTAATTAGGTTAATTAAAACTCATCTCAAATCTTATTGTCTAGTTCGCCTGAGTTAATTATTAGGGTTTTGAAAGTTCATAGTCTCTGAGGATCGATCTGTTTTTTGTACAACTAAACACTGTGCGCTTGCATTTATTTTACACATCAGTAACCGTAAAGAAATTGTTTGAGCCAGTCATTCATTCCTCTCTTACAACTTTTGAAACACTGGCCTTCATGAACACTCCAGGCAGTCAAGTAAAAGAAACCTGAATTTCTTCCAGTTGGCTTTAGCTGGTAAAAATACCCTAGCTCTCGAGCCGACAGGGTCTTATTAAATTCTTTGTGGTATAGAATGTACATACACATCGCCATGCGATATGAGTTGATAGTAAGTTGGATGGGAGCTATGTCATAAAGTTCAAGAATCTCTTGGATGAAGGGGTGTAAGGGCAGAGATAACCCTAATTTGAAAAATTGAGCTGATAAAACAGCTCGAGGTAATGATTGTCCAGGCTCGAACATGTCAAACCTATGGCATCTCTCTTCGGGAGAAGGGACGACCAAAGAGCAACCTATATGGTGTGATTGGGTCAATTTCTTTAGCAAAGAAGTGGTCATGGAAGTACTCAAATTCTCACAGGACAGGTTGGCAAGAGGTTTTTCCAAGGTGCTATTTTCTAATTCATCTGTTAGAGAGTCTGTTTTAGGAGGAGCCGCGGAGATAGTATGTGAGGGGGTAGCTTTCATGGAGGAAGCTTCATCGGCAGTGAGTTCTTGAGGAAGTGAAAGGCAGAGTGTATAAACTTGTAACACTATAACTAATGTAACTCAATTAAAGGAAAAGATACTTAACCAGAAGACAATCAAGAACAAGAAGTCACAAGAAATCAACACTATATGAAGACAAGGTAATTGATACAATTGAACATGTTAACTATGATCAATCCAAGAAGAAATCATTGAGAGAAGTTCAAGTCAAAGTTGTTCATGCCTCAGTGATTTGAGAAATCGAGAATCAAGATCATAACTATCAGTATCAACAAGACCAATTGATTTCAAGTGAACAAGAAGGAAAGCGAATATTGGAAAACCAAGTTACTAAGTGAATATGGTAATTTATTCAAGAAGCATAAACACTATCAAGACTAGTCACTTATGAACCAGACCAGTGCATCAAGTGTCAGGACATTGATAGCAAGTTTATGTCAGTAATAAAGATCCATGTTCAAGAGCTTGCTGAAGAATAAAGAAGACATGAAGATATCACAAGCTCAAGATGTGCATTGAAGTTTCAAGTTGAAGATCAGAATATTTTCTAAGTACTAAATATTCTAGATGACCAAATAGAATATTTCTAAGTAGAAGTTCTACTTAGAAATTCGAGATGGCTAAGTAGAAATTCTCAAGTAGAAGTTCTACTTAGAGTGCAGCTTCAACATGACACATGGCATCTTCTGATTGGCAGATTTCCAAGCTTTCAAGATAAGGCAAGATTTATGTGGACATCATTGGGCCACGTATATCTTAGTCTTTGAAGACTACAGGACATAGATTACATGTAGTATAAATAGAAGTACTTGTGTGATGTTTTATTAGAGTGAGCAATATTGAGAAAACACAAGAAAAAGAGAGAGAGTACATTCACAGAGCTTAGAATCATTCACTTCTCTCTGAACTTCTGTTATACTTTGTAATGAATGTTGTAGCAACCTTTTCAAGTTATATATAAGAAATATATTCCTTGAATCTGCGTGTTCATTTATTGCATCGTATTTATTGCTTCTCATATTTTAAAAGTTGTATTCACCCCCCCTCTACAACACATTTGGACCTAACAATTGGTATCAGAGAGGATGTTTAACATACAAAACATAGATCCTTGTGTTTGGTAGAAGAATCGTGAGTTTTCATTTTCTAGATCTACTTTTCATTTTCTCGAAAAGTGTGCTTTAATTCGTTGGTAGTGAAAACTCATCCGAAAAATTATTTAAATACTCCAGGTGTGATTATTTAGCTTGGGTGTATTTTAATTAATTTTTGTGAATTAATCTGGGTTCATTGATATTTGGTGTTCTTGAGTGTTCATCATCTGTTCTTATCAAAGAAGATAACCCAACAACTTTTTGATCTCCTTTTTCAAACAGATAAGATAGTCAAAAAGGTGTGTTTGTACTTTTGATTTGATAATTATTCCTTGGCCGAAAGTGTAACAAGACATACTCAGTGCCTAGCAAGTGGGTTAGTTGCTTTCGGTGTGTAAAGTATCAAAAGTCAAAAAGGTGTTAAAGAAATAATATTGTTTATTCAATATTAAAGTAATCTGCAGAAAATCATTCTAAGGACAAAAGTTCTACATAGAATTTCTACTTGAGATTTTCTACATAGAATTTCGACTTGGACAATTTCTACTTGGTGAAGTTCGACTTGAGCAAAATTTCTACTTAGAGAAATTTCGACTTGGGCAAAAGTTCTACATAGATATTCTACATAGCCTAGTCTTGGGTACTTGGAATTTTATTAGTGACAAAATTTGAAATGGCTCCTAAAAATTCTTTCAAGATCCCAATGTTCAACCGAGATCACTATGAAGAATGGGTTTTCAGAATGAGACTCTACTTAGAGACAATTAACCCTGAGTATCTGGAAGTCCTTGAAAAGGGTAAATTTGTTCCAATGAAAGCTATTCCTGAGCGTACGGAAGGAGAGGAGGTTATACCTGCTCGGTCTGAGCCTAAAAAGGCAGCGGACTTTACGGATGCTGACAAGGAGCAAATAGCTTATGATACTTCTGTAAGACAAACCTTGATGGAATCCCTTGATCATGAAATGTTCAACATAGTCAAAGGTTTGAATACAGCAAAGAAGATTTGGGACAAGATAGAAGTTGTCATGGAAGGATCTGCAGAGGTTAGAAGCAACAAGACACTTATACTCAAGATGGAGTATGACACCTTCAGAATAAGAAAAGGAGAAGGCATAACAGACGTCTATCTAAGATTCAGTCAGTTGGTATTGGATTTGAATCTGAGAGGTGTAACTCTCCCCATGGTTGAGACCAATACGAGATATCTGAGGAACCAGCCAAAGAGCATTGAACATAGGGTCTACGCAATCAGAGAAACCAGAGATTTGCATACAACTTCTCTGGAAGAATATAATGGAATTCTAAAGACCTATGAGCTGGAGACACTTCAAGATCAAGCATGGGACAATGATTCAAAAGGAAAAGAAATTGCATCAGGATTAGTTGCTGATGAGGAAGAGTCTAAGAAGGCAATGGTTGCAGCAAAGCCTAAATCATCACTTGCACCACATCAAGTTGATAATGATGACGAGTGCGCATCTAACAGTGATGATGACTACTTCACCCAAGAAGAGCTGGACAACATGGACGATAGTGTCGTGGCATACATGGCAAGAAAGTTCAGCAACATGAGATTTAGAAAGAGCAACCGACCACAGAGAAATTCTTCATCTTACTATCGGGCTGCTAAGGGTGGTGGTAGTTCGTCAGGCTACAAAAGCAAAGGCAAGAGTACCAGCTACAAATCTCCTTTGGATTTCAAAATGAAGTTCAAATGCTATAACTGTGGTGAAGCTGGACATTTTGCCTCGGACTGCAAAAAGCCTAAACAGACTTATCCAAAAGAGACATTTGAAGCCCTCAAAAGCAAGTATGAATCGCTGGTGAAGGAAAAACATGGAAAAAGAGCTTTAGTAGTAACAGAAGGAAGAGCTTGGGATGATTCAGATGAGGAAGATGTTACTCATGTAGCAAACTTTGCGCTCATGGCTGAGACATCAGAGGAACCAGAGGTACCAGTTCTAACCCTTAAAGTAGAAATGTCTATTGATGATTATAAGGAACAAAATGGGGCTCTTAGCGAAGAGATCTACATGTTGTGCAAAAGCCTAGACACTTATCAAAAGGAACAGAAAACACTTGTCGCCAAAAGCAGAATGCTTGAGGCAAAAGTGGAAGAGTTAGAGGCTGCTTGCACTGTAGATACTTCTCTAAGAGATTTTATTAAATCTTTGGAACACAAGCTCGTCCTTAAGGAAGAAATAGAAGCATGTCTTAGGAACAAACTAGCTGAGTTAGAAACTAAATGTGAAGCTTACAAACTAGCTGCTAGTAAAGTGTATGTAGATAATGACGTATTTAAGAAGATAACTGGAGTAGGTGTAGGACTTGATTATTCTAACCTTTCTAAGAAAGAAGGGAAGAGACCTATCGACTCTAGTTCCAGTGACCTTAAAAATGAAATTCCTAGCATTTTTAAATCTTCTGTCAAACCCATCTACAAACACCTTGTTCCTAGAATAGAAGAAGAAGAGACTGAATTGATAGCTAGATATGAGATTGAGATGGAAGATCGCCAGAAAGCACAACCTATAACTCCTATCAAACAAGTTAAAATCAATTTCCCTAGTGATGAATCTAGACTATGAATAGGAGCTAAGGCTGTTAAACAACAAAGGAAGAAAGGCATAAAAGAGGTTAAGGCTGAACGAATAAAGAAAGCATGTTATCACTGCAAATCTACTGAACATCTTTCTTATGCATGTAAAGCTAAAATAAATGTTCCCGCTGCACATGCCATGCATGTCACACATACAATGAATAATCTGCATCCGAATCATGCACAATGTGGTCAACCTAATTGTATGCCATGCACTTTTAACGTCATGCAAACTTTTGTGAATTTAATGAATGCATCTAGCCAGTCATGCTCAAATACTGCTGCTAGCTCAAACATCAAGAAAAAGCATGTGAGAGCCAAGACTGTCAGTCCTCCTAAAGTTAGGAGTGACAAACCTTCTCCTAGGACTGACAAACATGTCAAGTCTGAGAAAGGAAAGGAGGAAGTCGAAAGCTCTAGTAATGTTAAGAAAAGTGCATCTTCTGTTGTTAAATCTGTTGATTCTCGATCTTATCGAAAAGCCGGGCCCAATCAAAGTTGGGTTCCGAAGAAAGTCTAATCAATCTGTCATTGCAGGGCATTAAGCAAAATAGAAATAAAGTCATATGGGTGCTAGAAAGTGGAGCATCGAGGCATATGACTGGAAACAAGTCCCTGCTTACAGAGTTGGTTATGAAAGCTGGCCCTTATGTTACCTTTGGAGATGACAGCATAGGTGTGACAAAGGGATATGGCAAACTGAAAACTGGCAATGTCATCATTGAAGATATTTCCTATGTTGAGGGATTAAAGCACAATTTGTTGAGTATCAGTCAATTCTGTGACAAAGGTTACGAAATTGTCTTCAACAAGAAAGGTGTATCAATCACTCACATCAAGGAAGGCTCACTGGCTTTGAGAGGAGTTCGAAAGGCAGATCTTTTTGTTGCAGACATGGATTCAGCAAATCAGAATGAGGTCACCTGTTTCTACAGCAAAGCCTCGGATGATGAAAGCTGGTTATGGCACAAAAAGCTATCTCACTTAAACTTCAAAACGATGAATGCTCTCGCGAGGCGAGAATTGGTGAGAGATCTACCTCAAATGGAGTTCGCTCCGAAAGGACTCTGTGAAGCTTGTGAAATGGGAAAGTCGAAACGAGCATCGCATAAAAGCAAAGAAATTTCTAGTATTACTGAGCCTCTGCAACTTCTTCATATGGATTTGTTCGGCCCAGTGAATGTCCTATCTTTGTCTAGGAAAAGATATGCATTGGTAATCGTGGATGACTTCTCCAAGTATACATGGGTATTGTTCGCAATGACGAAAGACGAAGTACCTTTCCTAATCATTGATCACATCACTCAAATTGAGAATGTTTCAACACTTACTGTGAAGACGATTAGATCAGACAATGGCACTGAATTCAAAAACGCAGTGCTAAATGACTTCTGTGTATCTAATGGAATACGTCGTCAGTATTCAGCCCCGAGAACTCCACAACAAAATGGAGTAGTTGAAAGGAAGAATAGAACTTTGGTTGAAGCAGCAAGAACTTTGTTGTATGATTCGAAACTTCCTCTGTATTTCTGGGCAGAAGCAGTGAGTACCGTGTGTTACACTCAAAATCGATCCTTGATCATAAAAGATAAAGAAAAGACACCATGTGAGCTAATAAACGGCAGAAGACCAACAATCAAATACTTTCATGTCTTTGGAGCAAAATGCTATGTACTTATAGATGATGAAAATCTAGGCAAGTTTGCAGCAAAAGCTCGTGAAGGAATTTTTGTTGGTTACTCCACAGATGTGGTAGCAGCTTATAGGGTGTTCTTAGTAAATGATCGAAAAGTGACTGAAAGCTACAACGTCAGATTCGACGATACCAAACTCTCATCAATTTCAAGAGATTCTAGTGAACCTGAGTCCCTAAAATTTCAGAATCTGGACTTAGAAGAACTTGAAGATGAATCTGAGTTGGTTGTCCCATTAAATGTTCCAAGTGTACGTGAAGAACCTGAGTCTAGTGAACAAGCTAATCCCACAAGATCAGGAGAGACTTCTTCAGTACGAACCGGCAACAACTCAGGGGGAGTAAATAGCAGCTCAAGGACTACTGTTCAAGGCTCGAGTCGAGTTGACTCTAGTTCTGTAGGAGCTGGCACTAACTCAGGGGGAGTTAGTGAAAGTAATCAAAGTAGTCAGCACCACAACTCAGAAAGTCACGCTGAATCATCAAGACAATTTCCAAGAGAACGGGTATGGAATAGAGACCATCCGTTTGAATTAATTATTGGTGATCCAGATGCTGGTGTGTCTACTAGAAGATCCGCAAGAGCTGACCTGGCTAATATTTGCTTATATTCTGGGTTCTTATCCAAGCTTGAACCTAAAGAAATAGAAGAAGCTCTTGGTGATGCTGATTGGGTGATTGCAATGCAAGAGGAACTCAATCAGTTTGAAAGGCAGAAAGTTTGGAAACTGGTACCCCGACCAAAGAACAAATCAGTAATTGGAGCTAGGTGGGTATTCAGAAATAAAATGGATGAAAATGGACTTGTAACTCGAAACAAGGCTCGTTTGGTTGCAAAAGGTTATTCTCAGCGAGAAGGAATTGATTATGATGAGACCTATGCGCCGGTTGCAAGACTTGAGGCAGTCAGGATGTTCTTGGCATTTGCAGCACATAAGAACTTCAAGGTTTTTCAGATGGATGTGAAAAGTGCCTTCCTGAACGGAGAGTTAGAAGAAGAGGTGTATCTGGAATAGCCGCCTGGCTTCATTGATCCAGAACTTGTAGATTTTGTGTATCTTCTCTTCAAATCTGTCTATGGCCTCAGGCAATCCCCAAGATGTTGGTATGAAACCCTATCCGTATTCTTAATTGAAAGTGGTTTTACTAGGGGAGTAATTGACAAAACATTGTTCTATAAGAATGTGAAGAATGATTTAATACTTGTTCAAGTCTATGTGGACGATATTATCTTCGGGTCATCTAATGAGCGCTTGTGCGAGAAATTTGCTAAGCTAATGCAAGAGAAATACGAGATGAGCATGATGGGAGAGCTGTCTTTCTTCCTTGGATTACAGATCAGTCAGAGAAAAGATGGTATCTTTATCTGTCAATCCAAGTACGTCAGAGATTTACTCAAAAAGTACAATCTAGAAGATGCCTCAGCAGCTAAGACTCCCATGGCAACAGCCACGAAGCTTGATGAAGACAAATCAGGTAAACCAGTTGACATCACAAGCTATCGAGGTATGATTGGCTCACTTCTCTATTTAACTGCAAGTAGACCCGATATAATGTTCGCGACTTGTTTATGTGCAAGATTCCAAGCGGATCCTAGAGAATCACATCTCATAGCCGTCAAAAGAATTTTTAGGTATCTCAAGGGCACACCAAATTTATGGATTTGGTACCCAAGAGATACAGGTTTCAATCTAATTGGCTATACGGATTCAGACTATGCAGGTTGCAGGATTGATAGGAAAAGCACATCTGGTGCTTGTCAATTTCTTGGCAGAAGATTGGTGTCCTGGCAAAGTAAAAAGCAACATACAGTATCTACTTCTACTGCTGAAGCTGAGTACATTGCTGCTGGAAGCTGTGTAGCTCAAATACTGTGGATGAGGAACCAATTGAAGGATTATGGCATGGAGCACAAGAAAATTCCAATTATGTGTGACAACACAAGTGCTATTGCCATAACCAACAATCCTGTAGATCACTCAAGAACCAAGCACATCGACATCAGGTATCACTTCATAAGAGAACATGTCGAGGAGGGGACTGTGGAGCTACATTTCGTGCCCACAATGCAACAAATTGCAGATATATTCACCAAACCTCTTGATGAAGTAACATTCAATAGGTTGGTTGGTGAATTGGGAATGCTTAACACAAGTTAGTAAAGCCTTCCATCTGTAAAATCCATGTTTATGTGTGTATATGCAAGCTACTTAATCATTATGTGCTTAGACTTTAAAATGCCTAATTAATGATTATTATAGGTTGCATATAGTGTCATTTTACATGAATTCATTGTGTTTCAAGTGTCTTTTATAGCACAAATCTTTGAATTTATGATTGTTAGATTGCATGATCATAGGGGGAGTTAAATTCATAATATTCTAAATTTTGCATGATTTTTAGATGAATTTACCTGTGTTTTTCATGTAATTATAGGCCTTAGAGTTATCAAGGAATGTTTTAATTATGTCATATATTAAAATCCTTGAATTGATATTTATATTAATTTGGCAATATTAAGTGTTGAGTTTTTCAAAGAAAAATTGTCAAATTATTCTAAGTATCTTCAAAATTTCGAGTTAGTCACTATCTCGAAACTCATCTTGAAATTCTAGTTGAATTTCGATTTGAGCTTCCAGAGTGAAGTTTTGAAAAATTCTAAGTCTGGGAAGAATTTCGAGTTAGCCTCTATCTCGAAATTCATCTTGAAATTCGACTTAGGGTTCGAATTCGAGTTACCAGTGTGCCTATTTTTTATTCAAAATATTCAAGATAAAGTCTATCTTACAGGGGATATTTTTGAAAAGATCAAGTCCAAGAGAATAACTTCGAGTTAGTCTCTATCTCGAAACTCAACTCGAATTTTGACTTGATGTTCGAGATAGAGTTCTCAGTTGGTCCAAGGGGATTTCTTTTCGAGTTAACTCCTAACTCGAAACTTATCTCGAATTTCTACTTGAATTTCGAGATAGGTTTCCCTAGTACTGTTGGTGGTTTTTGCTGTTTAAATGGTCTTTAATGATTAAATGGTTCAAGTGTTCGAGTTAATCTATCTCGAAATTTATCTCGAAGTTCGACTTGATAACATTTCGAGATAGACTTCGACTTAAAATTTCGAGATAGACTTCGACTTAGGTTCTCCCTGTATGTACTTAGTATTTTCATTCTTTTTAACAGGGACACTTTTGTCATTTCACAATCATGCCTATATATACATCTCTAACTCGATTAATTCATTCACTTTTACCTAATTAAGTTTTACAGCAGCCTCCATATACATACAGGCGATTTCGACTTACAGACCACGAATTCGTGATTTTTGTGACTAAACTCATACAGACCACGAATTACTGCCCGATTTTTGACAGCCATTATCTGAGTGATTATATCTGTGTTTGTGTATTTGTTCAACTGTTCATCATTATTCTTATCCATCTATACACACGCACATACACACACGAATATTCATATCAAGCTTTAGTAATTGGCTTGTAATTGATTGTCTCACTCACGATTTCACTGGTATTCGCCTGTAATAGTATCACTATTTACCCCATAGTTTAATTTCTCAGATTGCTTTTGGTATTCTCGATAAATTGAAAGGGATAAAACTGTGAATTTGTTGATTACTTGTTTATATCCCGTAGTTTGATTTCTTGAAGTGATTTTTGGTATTCACAAAAAGAAATTAAAAGGGCTATAACTGATACTTCTTTAATTAATTGTTTTTCGAAAATTAAAATTAAAATTCACATTTTGTTAAGGAAAAACATTTTAATTAAAATGGCTCACCAATTTTCACTTGCTAAAAACAATTTTTATAATATTTCTACGGAAATTGGTGATCAACTCCCGCACTTTAAGTCTTGGATACGATTTCTCAATTTGTATTCCAAAGCTAGCGATGCTTTTACTGCTAAACCTACACTAGTACATGATGCTTTACAGCAATTATGGACTAGTGCGGTTTCTTTTGGGAGCAAATCAACCCCCTATGGTTTCAGGTTTACCTTAGCGGGTCAGGAATATGAGGTCAATGAAGAAATTGTCAACAGGGTTCTGGGATTCCCGATAAAAGATGCTTATGATCCAGAACCTACAGCTGCAGAACGCCTCAGTTTCTTTGAAGAAATAGGATGTTATCCTCCGTCTGGCCGGATCACTGGAAACATCCAAAAACAATTCTTTCATGTGGAATGGAATTACTTTTTCGAGGCTATCACAAGATGTTTTCGGGCACGAGAAAGCGATTTCCATCAAATTTCCATTCCCATGCAAACCTTTGGAATTGCCCTAGCAAGAGAACTGGATATCAATTATGGACGCATAGTTCTCTCTGAGATAGTGGGTGTAATGGGATCTCCTGCAAGCAGAGACCTCAACACAACAGATGTTGTCTGCTGGTTTCCTCGGTTCCTACAGATGCTGATTAATGATTTAATATCGAAGGATGCTCTTGCAGTTAGACAGAGTTTTGCCAGAAGTCCAACATCTGCACCACTAGGGATGGGCACTAAGTCACTTTCAACAATTGATAATCAGGACAAACATCAAGGTAAACCAATGTCAATTCCTGAAAACATTCAACAGTGGCTTATATATGATGCAGGAGTTACCACCTTGGTGGAATCATCGCAAGTTTCATCATATGCTCAGAATCGGTCTGCTCATGCTGAGGCATTTGAAGAGATTCCTGATGAGCAAAGTGGTGACGAACAAGGTAATGAATCAGGTAATCTCTCTCTGCATACTACTCATTCCTCTTCCTATGTTTCTGATTCCCAGACCCAAGAGACTGCTAGCCCGCAGGATCTATCCCAGGGTGAGAGCTATATTTCTAATTCTCTGCCACCCCTGTCACCGGAATCCAAACAGCCAGCACATGAAAATGTAGGATATGATGAGGAGAGTGACCCCGAAGAGCAGCCTCTTACTCGAAAGAAAGCCAAATTTTCTCATGCTGCTACTTCTAAACCTCAGTCAAACCCTAGTGTGTCACACGCAACCACTCCACCTCACGAGAGTGGTTCTCCCCTTGAACAATCTGTACATAGGGATTTTGATGATGATTATGTACCTCTTGAAGATACTGTTGCTTCAAAAGGACATGAAGCTTTAAAAGCTTCAGCCGTACCTTCACCGGTACGTACTGATGCTGCAAAGAGGATCGGTTCTGATGTTGTACAAGAACATTTGTAGCCTCTCAGCCTGAGATTCCAACTCAGGAACCAACAGCAATTGATCCCATAACTGCAAATTATATTGCTTATCCAGTTTCTGCAGGTACTGCTTCATATTTTGGATCAATTATTGAAGACATACACGAGCGTGAGACAGGGAGTGTGTGTGAGAGGTTAGGGAGAGAGGGACCTTCATTTTTAAGGCCCGAAACCGAGCGCCAAATACTAACAGAACGAGTATTAGAGCGAGGTCACCTAAACCAAACACCGTCCCTTAATATTGAAAATCTTGATACACGTATGACTTCTATGGAAAATCAAATGAAGCAGTTTGGGCAGACAATGGGGCAGTTAGGGATGAACATTGGAAACAATCAAAGGGCTCTTGATGACTACGCAGCACGAATGGCAAGTCAAGCTGCAGCTTTTAATGTTTTGACAAACAAGGTAAATGACTTGGGCCATGCTGGTGGTGTCTTGGGAAACACTCTGAATGAGAGGATGGGAGCGATGGAGATTACAATGGATACTCTGGCTGTGGAGATCAGTAGAGTGATGTTCGCAATCAGAAGTTTTGTGCCCCCGGAGTGTTTCAACCCGCAACAACCTCCCCCCATGCTGGTACAGGTGGTGCTAGTGGAGCAGGAGCCTATGGTTCTGGTTTTGAAGATTCTTATGCAGCTGGTGGATCTGGAGACCAAGGTGGAGTTCAGGATAACTCACCTAAGGGGGAGAGTGGAAAGGAGACGAGACAGCAGGGAGTTCAAATCGAAGAAATTCAAGAACAAGCTGATCTTGTCAAAGAGAAAGAAATTGAGCCGTCTATTGATGAAGAGGCTCTGAGGAGGAGAAAGGGTAAGGCAATAGCGATTGAGCAAGATGAGCCATTCGTTGACCTGAGTCATCAAGAAAAAGTACAGGTGGTACTTGACTCAGATTCCGATATGGAAGACATACCTTTGGAACATGCTATAAAGAGATCATTGAAGGATCAAGGTGGAGGTGCTGGGATGTCTTTCGGAATGCCTGAAGAAATTACTGTTGATAAGGAAACCCTTAAGTCTCAACAGTTAGCCTTGGAACAAGCTGAGTTCTTTAAAATGAAGGCAATGCAAGAACGTGCTGTGTTTCTAGAAAAGAAAGTGGAGCTACAAGGGAAGCAGTACGATCATGAGCTTGCAAGACTAGCTGATCCTCAAGTGGATCTGGACAAGAAAAGGATAGGGCAGAAGTGGGATGAAGCAAGGAAGATAATGATGGGACCCTGTGCGAAAGGAGTTCATAACAAGGAGGCAGATGATCTGCTCTACAACCTGAATTTGCAGAATCCAATGGCTGCGGACTACATAAGTGCATTGAAGAGATTAATTTCTAAAGTCAGGGTTGGATACAATGCAACGCTTAAGGAGTGGCAGGTTATATTGTCTTTGACAGAAGGAGTCCCAATGTCTTTCCTATATGTGGATGACCAATTCATGACGAGAAGATCTGCATCAGAGTTGTTCTTGCTAGCAACAAAAATTCAATACTCTCATTCTGAGAATCTAAGCATTCTGTATAGGGATCAGTTAATGCAGCTAGCAGAGGACAAGGGTCCAGAATTCTCAGCATATCCTAATGTTGTCCGGATGGTAGTTGACAGCAAATTGAAGAGGGTTAGCATGGAAGAAAAGGACTTAATGGAACTTTCAGTGGAATCTCTTAAGGCCGTCTGTAGACAAATGATGAGTAAGGGATTCTCTTCTGAGCTTAAAGATAAATCAGTGAAGATCATTGAAAGTGTCATATTCAAGAAGAGCAATGAGGTGTGGAAGTGTGATATCATTGCTCCAAACCCTCTTGATAACGTGAAGATTGAGCCGGAGCTGATAGAGAAGAAATGGAATATTCTTCAAGCAATGAAGAATGTAGATGAAGCTCTGACTCTTCCTTCTGGAGCACTGGAACAAGGAGAGATAAGGGAGACAGTTGGCGTTCCAGGAAGAGATAGTGTATACTGGATACACTCTTATGTTGATGATACAGCTGATGCCTTAGTATTCATAGATGCAGACCAGAATAAAACAATCTTGCATATGAGTAAAAGTTGGCTGCTGCAGACTCAAGATGCTGCATTTCTGGAGAAAGTGTTATATGTGTTCAAATGGGAAGATGTGGAAGTTAAGTATGTGAAAGAAAAGCAGAGACTCGTGAGTTACCTGTCTGATGTAGTAGTGGAAAAGAAGCGAATGGAGCAAGATGCGGCTAGTGTCCACAATACTAATCGTGTCAAGGGCTATCCCAAAATGATCTATTGTCAGTTTAAAGCTGATAAAGCTCATTGGAAACCTCAGCTTATAATGAAGAAATTTGAGGACATTCCAAAGATCAGGACTACTCAGGAGGTGGACAAACTCAGAAGGCTTTTCAAACATCCTTACCTAGAGCCCAAGAATCCTCTAGAAATGGAAGCAGTAAGTTTATTGAATGCTAGGTGGACGCAGCTTCGCGATCCAGTGTACAAGAAAGAACAGCAGCAGAAGGAGAAGCGCAGAAGGCAGAAAGAAGAGAAAGACCAAGCTGCTGAAGCTAGGAAGAGGAAACGGAATTAGGGTTAAAGGTCAGAGTGGTGTGAACTTGAAGTTGGAAAAACATCATGTCTTTCGGTTGCTTTAACTCACTTGAGGAAAATTCACCTTAGAGTGAATCCAATAAGGTGATATAAGTTTGACTAAAAGATATGAAATAATCCAGGTGATAGGAATCATTCAAATGATCTTTAATTCGAGGTTCGAATTCTGTTTCTAGTTTAAGTTCTTTGTATTGTTTTCAAGTACTTTTCAATTGTATATTATTCAAGACTGTAATGTTAATTATCTTTTCTCGTCTCATTATTTAGTTGAGTTATCCTTCATTAATTTGAATGTCATTGTTAGACAATCAAATAGGGGGAGATTGAAAGGCAGAGTGTATAAACTTGTAACACTATAACTAATGTAACTCAATTAAAGGAAAAGATACTTAACCAGAAGACAATCAAGAACAAGAAGTCACAAGAAATCAACACTATATGAAGACAAGGTAATTGATACAATTGAACATGTTAACTATGATCAAGCCAAGAAGAAATCATTGAGAGAAGTTCAAGTCAAAGTTGTTCATGCCTCAGTGATTTGAGAAATCGAGAATCAAGATCATAACTATCAGTATCAACAAGACCAATTGATTTCAAGTGAACAAGAAGGAAAGCGAATATTGGAAAGCCAAGTTACTAAGTGAATATGGTAATTTATTCAAGAAGCAGAAACACTATCAAGACTAGTCACTTATGAACCAGACCAGTGCATCAAGTGTCAGGACATTGATAGCAAGTTTATGTCAGTAATAAAGATCCATGTTCAAGAGCTTGCTGAAGAATAAAGAAGACATGAAGATATCACAAGCTCAAGATGTGCATTGAAGTTTCAAGTTGAAGATCAGAATATTTTCTAAGTACTAAATATTCTAGATGACCAAATAGAATATTTCTAAGTAGAAGTTCTACTTAGAAATTCGAGATGGCTAAGTAGAAATTCTCAAGTAGAAGTTCTACTTAGAGTGCAGCTTCAACATGACACATGGCATCTTCTGATTGGCAGATTTCCAAGCTTTCAAGATAAGGCAAGATTTATGTGGACATCATTAGGCCACGTATATCTTAGTCTTTGAAGACTACAGGACATAGATTACATGTAGTATAAATAGAAGTACTTGTGTGATGTTTTATTAGAGTGAGCAATATTGAGAAAACACAAGAAAAAGAGAGAGAGTACATTCACAGAGCTTAGAATC
The DNA here is from genome assembly GCA_037693485.1 of Kitagawia praeruptora. Classification (NCBI taxonomy): domain Eukaryota; kingdom Viridiplantae; phylum Streptophyta; class Magnoliopsida; order Apiales; family Apiaceae; genus Kitagawia; species Kitagawia praeruptora. The sequence continues at coordinate 114,649,200 of CM075348.1, read as the reverse complement.
ATTCACTTCTCTCTGAACTTCTGTTATACTTTGTAATGAATGTTGTAGCAACCTTTTCAAGTTATATATAAGAAATATATTCCTTGAATCTGCGTGTTCATTTATTGCATCGTATTTATTGCTTCTCATATTTGAAAAGTTGTATTCACCCCCCCTCTACAACACATTTGGACCTAACAGGAAGGTTCGGTGTTGTTGATTCTAATGACAGTTGTTCATCAGAAGAGGCTATAAGGATAGCAGGACGAGTGTCTTTGGTTTTATGATCAAAGAGGTTGGTACTTAATGAATGGGTTCTTATGGGATTAAGTGATCTAATTTTTGAACGGGTCTTGGTGCTTATAGAAGAAGACAAATTAATTTTAGAAGCCGGAGTGATAAAGGGAATTTGGTTTGTGCTTGGGAATTCTGGGGAGCGAGCTATCTCCTCAGAGGTAGAGTGCTGGGAGCTAGATGCAACTGATCCACCAGACATCTGCACAAAGTGAAGCAGGATGAGTAGGTGACCAGTGAGTTTTCCCAAGTGAAGTGTTTTAGTAGACATGTGTGAATGAGCATATGCTAAAGGCCAGGAGCAATAAAAAAAAATAGGTTCGCATGAGTAGCTAACTGAACACAGGTATGCCCATCAAGGGACTTTAGCCATTCTTTGTGAATCGGGTATTTCTACATAACACATACATCATTTATACGGATTCAATTAAAATTAAGAATTGGTACATGCATTATAACAGCCAATAGCAATTTATTTCTGGAAAAGGGGAATCACATATGGTGAGTTTACGAGTTTAGATCAGCAAGGTCCGGGTTCTAGGGTTTTGATTTCCAGAGGATGTCGTGGTCCTAAAAGGAGAATACTTGGTCTAATAGTGATTTAAGAAGAAAATCAACGAAATATGATTACTTGTGCATGTAGATTTTAGTGGGTGTATCTAATTATGCATGTATAAGTGCGAATCGGAAGTAAATTGGAGCATGCTATTAAGCAGATAGCAATGAATATATGTAAAAACAGAGAGCAAGAAAGGATGTCATACCTTGAGAAGGTGTGGAGGGCTTAAGTTGTTGGGACCGGAGAGTATCACCGGACTGGTTCGCCTGTTTGGAGCTTCCAGTGAGGAGATGAACCGATGGGATTTTGGAAGAGAATATGTTTTGGGGATAAAAGAAAAATAAAAGTGGATGGAATGGTTTGAATATATATAAAAGGTAGTACCGTGTAAAAAAGAAATATGAAGCAAAAAGAGTTATTGTTGCCTTGAAGTATGAAACGGTGGAAGCTGTGTGAATGGAGAACACTGTTTTCGAGGGGACGTATGAGAGTTCCAATGTGACTTCAATTAGTGGAGCTTTCATTTTTTTTTCTTAGAATTGTTTTGGGAGTCTATTTGGAAAATAACGAAGTTAATTTTGAAAGAAAAGGAGTTTTATTTTTTCATATAAAGGGATCAATTGGTTAAATGTAGATTTTAAAAAAAAAAGAAAAGAAGAAAAGATTTCTCTTCGAATTTTTCTAACGAGTAGGGATGGAGCGGATTTTAATTAGGGAAAAATTATGGTTTTTTCTGTGTTTTGATGGCTTAGTTATGGCGAGTTCATTATTAAAATATAGGATATTAAGGTGTTATGTTAGAGCTGGATAAAAAAGTGAAGCTAAGCCTAAGGAAAGATGGCAAGGTTCCTTTTGCATTTTATGGATGCAAGGAACCGGGGGGTAGTTGTTGTGCCCAAAATTTGTAATGGGTTTAATTTTAGGCCCATGGAAGTAGAAGCCTGTTAAGTTATTTGGTAGGTAGGTGTCTTATTGGAGGGAAGCTGTGCAGGTGTAATTTTGGAGGGTAGCTGTGCAGGTGTCATTTTGGAGGGAAGCTGTGCAGGTGTCATTTTGGAGGGTAGCTGTGCAGGTGTCATTTTGGAGGGAAGCTGTTCAGGTGTCATTACAGGCTCCACCTCTGGTTGTCGAATGGATAATGATTATCTCCTAAATTTTAGGGGATGCGAATTGAGTCCTTTTAATGGTCTATTTCATTGAAGGACACGTTTTTAGCATGATAAGTGTTGAATATTTGTGATAGATACATGGAGTTATTATAGGAGTAGGATTTGGGAGTTCTACTTCGAATAGGACTCTGCTAAGTGGCTAGCTGAATTAGAGATAAGTTATATATCTGATAAAAACTCTCTTATTTCGTGGCTTAATCAACAAGGAAAGGATTCCTAACCTAAAAGAACTACATTATGGCTTGATTCCTATAAATAGGATATGTAGGCAATTAGCAAGGGGTTCGGTTTTTACTCTTTGAATACACAAGGCACGTGTACCCTAGGTAATCATATTCCGGACACATTTGGCCGGAGTTTTGCCATCATTTTGTCCAGTGACCTTGCTAATCCAGCCCATTAAACACTATACACCATTATTAGGTTCAGCTGTCCTGTTTCTTTACAGCTGTTCAAACAGTTTTATTATCCGAAAACCAAGGATAATTCCTATTGTTCCGGCGAGGTTTTCTTGAGGTGTTGTGTGAATTTTTTGCATAACACTACCTGTTGTTCTATAACTATGGCTGATAATATGTCAAGTACATTTTAATGCTTGCACTATCATCTTGCGCATCACATTTGCAGTATTAGGACCTTTATAACTATAGTTAATGGAAATATTGATGACATGCAAAAATAAAACAAAATTGAGACTTTGTATCTTGCAATTACCATACAATTGGAAAACCTAGCTCTTGTCGATTCTGTACGTTCACATTCACAAAATTATAGATATAAACATTTTAACAACACTCATCACCAGAAAGGTTGGCTGTAAAATCTTTATAGCTCTCTGCTGGCTCACCAAGCTTACATATTTATAGCTCCCTAACTAAACATCTACACCAAGCTACATAGGACTAGCTTCTGTATACATATTTGAAGAGAGAAAGGATTCATATAAAGCCAGAGAGTTTTAAAACTAAGTAGGTAGCTAAAATACATACACTTGCTATCTAAAATAGTTGAGCAGATTTAGCAAGTATAAAATTGAAGGATCAGTTAACAATTTCATTATAAAATATAAGCACATGCTACACAAAATATGTATTGAACAACAAACCATCACGAAAGTACAATTTATGTTGCCTCGATGACTAATTTTGTGTATACAAAATAAATTTTTTAGTGATTGTACCAACAAAGCAAAGTCAATTCACAAATGCTTGTATCGTATTGACAATCACAGGTATTATTACACAACAAATATATCAAATGCGTGTATGAACATACTCCAACAATTTACCCGCTTTAACACTTGATTGTATACACCAAAGTTCGCATCTGTTAAAAAAATTCTAATAAAATCCATCCTTGTTTTATATCCTGTAATTTTCGAATAGTAAAAGTAAGCAACTTCACAATCCAATACATTATGGAACACATACAAACATAAAACCGATACAAACATCAAAAATTAATGAAAAGAGAAGGAAGATGATGGAGGAAGAGAAAATCAGAAAATAGGTAGACAATAATTAGCGCAGTACATACACGGTGAGCTACAAAATCAAGATAAACAATTAATCAAACACAAATTTGAATTTAAAAAAAAACAATCAAGATAAACATTTAATCAAACACAAATTTGAATTTTAAAAAAAACGATAGCAAAAATTACGGATGAATGGAAACGCTGTTATAACATCCTAGAAAATTTCGAATTTAGAATTATTTATTTAATATAAATTATGAATTTTATTATGTGAGTATTGATGTAAAGGTGAAACGTATGTGAAAATTTTTCTTATGTGCTTATATGATGATTTGGATAAGTGGTGAAGGTCAGTATATTTTCATTTGTATTTTTTAGAATTTAAGTATATTTAAATCATGTATTTTTGATCCTCTGTAAATTTCATAAAATTATCGGAGGGCTTAAAAATTATGAAATCTTTTATAAAAATTATCTTTATATATTTATTGAGTCTTTAAAATTGTTGGGTGGATTAATTTGGGCGGTTGAGTATTTTAAAATGATTTTAAGAGTTTTATTGTATTTAAAGGGTCAAAATTTTGAAAATTCATAGTTAATTCATTTTTGATCCGAAAAATATTTTAAAAATATTTGCGTGTTCGTAATTTTATGTTCTTTATTTTAAAAATGAAAATTTTAAATTTTGAAATATTTTATTTGATTTCGATTTATAAGAGTCGTGTAAGGGTATTAATTGGGCCGAATGAGGTGTAGTGGTGAGTTATTGCTATTGGGCCAAGCCCAATATGAAGAGAAAGAGCTCAGTCGTTAGAAGCATTGAGAGAAGTCGGGAAAAAAAAAAAGAAAAAAAACGCAAAGAAAGAAAGAAGAAAAGAAAAGGGAGAAGAAGAAGATAGAATTGGGGGAACCAATTAGCAAAAATATACATACATAGATACATATATATACGTGTGTGCTGCGTGGGAATCATGTGGGGGTGGCAGCGGATTGAAGGCAGGAGGAGGAAGGGGGGGCGCGACATCGGGGAGTCAGGGGGCGGGGGATGGTTCCGGCGGGCGTGGTTCTGGCCGGCGTGAACAGGGGAGGGGAGATGAGGTCGCATGAGTGTGGGTTTGTGTATGGTGTTGTGCGCAGAAGATGGTAGAGAGAGAGGGAGAGCAGCGAAGAGAGAGATTATTCGAGGTAGATGGAGCGGTGATGACACCGTGGTGGTTCTCCGGCGAGTTGACTTTTTGGGCGGATCGGATCGGATCGGAAACAAAAATGGAGACATGGCCAAGAGCAGAGTACGAGTAAAAAGATAAGCAGAAGGACAAGTAGCGAAGTCGACGAGTGTATGAAGTAAGGAATGACATGAATTTGAGTCGAGGATCCATGGTAGGATCAGGAACTTCGTATAACAAGGCAAGTGTTCTTGCTAATCACTTATTGTTCAAGTGATGCAATTTAGTTTATTTATAGTATGTGATGATTTGGCCAAGTATAGATGGCAGATGACACATATACTTTTCTAAATAAGCGTGATGCTGTTTATCTCCCCTACCCGAAATTCGAACATCCGATTTGCAAAGAATTTTACAAATAACCTTTCTCGCTCAGTATCCTATTCCTGGAATGCCCCTTCTTCTATTTTCGTCGAAATTGTTTAAGAATTCCCTAAATAAAGGAAATCCAAGTTTTAAAATCCTTATAAATACCTGTTAGCGAAATTCCTGATTTTAACATATTTTCACCAATGGACCCTCTTTAGGGGATGTTTTCGTCAAACTGATCTGAAGTTTACTATAATGAGATTATTTTGCAAATAATCGTTTTATACTATTTCATTCACTTATGCTGAGTCAAACCTTGCAATGTGTAGATAAATTTTATAAAATGCTTAGTACTTGACCATATCTTTGCTCTGACTTAGAATTTCAATTGTTGAAAATCTTGTTGTGATTTATATCTTTTATTCTCGCTCAAGTGAATTCTCTCTTTAGACAAGTTAATGATGTTATGACCCCAATTACTCATATTTATCGTGTTGATACGTATTCAAATATTATTCTTTATATTCTCCATCCCATTTATTATCGAACTCGTCGGTATTTATTGAAGATCTTGATTATTCGGTTATCACCCTGTTTTGTATCGAACTTGTCGATACCCTTTGAGATTGTTCTTTATTTATCACCCCCTTTATCGTGTCGAACTTGTCGACACCTATTGATATTATTATTCCTTATTTACCCCGGTGTTGGTTTGATCTGATTGATACCAGTTGATGTTGATATTCATCAACGATTCTTAATTATGAATTAATTGTTATTCTGGAACGTGAGTTTTCCAGTTGGTTGTTGTGGTAAGGCTGTCGATTGTCCCGACGCCTAGTGGGTCTGATGTAGAATTGGAATATTTTTGACCGAAAGGTCGGACCCTATTGTGGTCGTGGTAAAATGTTTTGACCGAAAGGTCGAACCCTATTGTGGTCGTGATAAATTTTTTTGGACCGTAAGGTCGGACCAGATTCGTGGTCGGAAGTAATAAGGCCAATGTGTGCTGTGGATCCATTCTAGGACATTGCTGTGTGCTTTTGTCCGGGGTTAGTGCTGACTGATCAGCAGCCTAACCTTGATAATTCTTTTTTAAAAAAAAATTCCAATTCTAATCTATACTTTGAGATTGAGATGTTTAATTCTTGACTCCTTGGAAGTCTGTTTTAATGATACTTTGACATCAGAATCCCTTGTCAGTTTTAATTCTTGATGCACCTTGTGAATGGTGAATCATTGGCCCTCGTGGAAATCAAAGGTCGATATAACCGATCCTTTCATAGAATGAGTTGAAACTCTTTTGTTTATCAGATTTGTCTTCGTTATTGAAATTGTTATCACTATTTACACTTGCTGAGCATTGTTGGCTCACTCTTGCTTTTGCTTGTTTTCTTCAGTTGATAGAGATAATTAGTGGACCTAGTGGTCAGTTGGTAATGCTCTTCAGGTAGCAGGAAGAGACGTTCGAATTATGGACTCCGTTGAATAGTGGATGGGGAATTGTCAAGGTTGGATATATAGATAGATAGTGATTTGGTATCCTCACAAAATGTATAATATTTTATTCGGAGATTGGGTTGTAATAATGTAATTGATAGTTTGTTTCATACCATAACCTGTATGTGATCTTGGTTAAGGGGTTTTGTTATTATATAATGTTTATATCCAGGGATTGTATTATGTGTTTGTGGTTAATGGCTCCAAATCTGTACCCCAGATTTTGGAACTGTTACACTGTTGTGCTACCCATGATTGCTCCTGTATTGATATCGAATTTTGATTTTTAAAATTATGTTGAATGGCTTATGTACGATTGTGTCGATAGTGGTACACAGGTGACATGTAATTTCTCTAAACGTTTAAAATTTGAATTGTTGTTGTCGCCAAAAATGAATCTATGATTATAGTAAATTGATATTAGTGATTGTGTAATTTGTTAAAATATTGCATATTTTAGAATAGAATTGAGTTTAGGAATTTATAAATTTAAAAAAATAGTAAAAAGGGTCAATTTATAGGTTATTTTAAACTAACCAGTTGAGGTGAAATAATTAAATGTCCAAATAATGTAAAAAATATGGAGTGTTCACTAGTTTTATTAAGAATGTATTGATGCAATATCATAAAATATCCATCTATAAATTTTAAGATTAAACTTTATTTACCAAACAACAGAGGTAAAAATACAATAGCTATTATATGCCTAACCATTTTTTCGGATTTCAGCAAACTTGTATCAAAATAACTAGCACAAAACAAAATAAATTTAACAAAAGAGAAATATTCTATGAACACCATCATTTCATTAGAGATTTTGGAGACCATTTACGTTCTGCATTAAAAAATTACAAAAATTATTATTTTAGAAAACATATTACATGAAAATCACTATTTCGTTTAAAATATTCAAAAATCATGGATGTTTCGCAAGCAAAACATGTATGGTTTACAAAGTTCCGCAAATAGAACGTGATTTGCATAACAATATGTTTTGTAATATTTTGTATGATTTTAAAATTTCTTATCCGTAGATAACATGTATGATTTTAAAACGTAATATTATGTAATATTTTGTTGCACAAGATATTTTCCTACAACCTATGAATTCACTTGTACAATGGAGGAATGTCTGCAAATTATGGGATCAAATCATTGGCAGCGAATATTTTAACGAATTTCAACTTGCCCGAAAAAAAACCAACTCTAGCTTAAACAAATATCTTCTGCTCCAAGTGCCCATGGTTTTAAATCAACTAATCTCGTGGATAGTGATAAATATATATACCATGATATTGCTATAAAAAATTATCAGTGTTACAGGATTTGTGACGGGTTATTATGTTTGGCTTCCACTAAATATTGTTCAAACGCAAACTCTAGCATTATTTTGTGGAATCCCATCTTCAGGAAAACACTTCCTTAACTAGAAATCAAGTAGCCACAGCTTACTTAAATGCGTTTTGGTTATCACGATGATGATTATAAGATAATCAAGGTTGTAGTTTTTCCATGTATGTACTACGTTTGTATCTATAGTTTGAGCACCCATAGTTGGAAAGTTGTTGAATTTGCTGGCCGCATTTCTGGTATTGATGATTATGATAATTTTTAAGTCACGTTGCTTGCATCTGCAGTATACCAAGGGCAGGTTGGTAAATGATGTTGCATATTTTATAGGTCAATATTATATCTTATCTTTTGATCCAAGTGCTGAGATATTTATAGAACCTGTAATTTTTTATTATGGAAGAATACAGAGAATCACTAGTTCTTATAGGATTTATTTGTAATGGAATTATTGATGATTATTATTTTGATGATGATTAATGGAGGGCGTGTAATTGTTTTGTTGTGATGTGGGTATTGAGCGAGACTAGTAACTCCTATACATGGTATCACTCGTCCAATTGAAAAGCTTTTGGGCTGCCAAGTAGGCCTTAAGTCCACAATAGTATGATATTGTTCGCTTTGGACCAAACCCACACGAATTTCTTTTTAGGCACATCCCAAAAGGCCTCAAATTATTGGAGTTAACTAGCTCCTTATAAACTATCTATCTGCCCTCCCACAACCAATGTAGGACAACTTTTAACAATTTTCTCCTTCACACATCGGGCTCAACACCTATCGAATTTGCCACCATTTGGAAGTTCCTAACTATCTCGCTCCCCCTAGGCCCACACTGGAAGGCCCACCTACTCCTCCTTAAGCCCAACCTGATAACCCATCTACCTCTTTTTGGATCCATTCTGGAGCCCATTGAGATCGATATGGACCGTTATAACCTTAGCTTTGATACCACTTGTTAGGCTTGTTAAGCGAGTCGTACTCCACATTAGTATGATATTTTCCGCTTTGGACTGAGTTTGCATGGATTTATTTGTGGGTAACCCCTAAAAGGCCTCATGTATACTGGAAGCCCATCTGCCTCCTCTTGAAGCCCATTCTTCATCATAAAGCTGTCAAACTTCAAGTATCATTGTCTTGGCGCTTGCTTCAAACCATACAAGCTTTTCATGAGCTTGTAAACAAGGTTTTCTTTCCCAGCTACCCGAAATCCCTCTGGCTGTACCATGTAGATGTCTTCCTCAAGATTACCATATAAGAACACGGTCTTAACATCTAGTTGCTCTAGATGTAACTCTTCTACAACCACAATACTTAGCACAATTCTAACAGTAGTCATCTTAACAACCGGAGAAAATATATCAGTATAGTCAATACCCTTTTTCTGTTGATAACCCTTGACTACTAACCTCGCCTTGTATCTCTTGTTGCCATCATGTTCTTCTTTGATCCGGAACATCCACTTATTCTGTAAAGCCTTCTTTCCTACTGGTAATTCTGTTAAAGACCAAGTCTCATTCTTTTCAAGAGAACTCATCTCTTCTTCCATGGTTGATTTCCACTTAACTGAATCATCCACCTGAACTGCCTCTAAATAACACTAAGGCTCTCCATCCTCGGTCAATAACATATAATATGCTGAAGGAGAAAATTTTTGTGATGGCCTCATAATTCTAGTAGATCTTCTTACCTCAGCCTGTGGAGTAACTGGAACTATGTCATCACCATTCCCCAAACTCCCACTATTTGCTGCAAGATCTTCTTCTATAATATCTTCAAGTATTGCTTTCTCTTTCTCAGGTTGTTCCTTTGCAAGCTCAGAATCAAATGCAAACATGTCCTTGTACACTACACTTTTGTTAAAAGTAACATCTCTACTTCTAACAACCTTCTTCGTCAGTTCATCCCAGAAATGGTAACCCATATCATCTGAGCCATAACTAATGAAGATACACTTCTTTGCTTTCGGATCAAGTTTGTCCCTGTTAGAATCTTTAACAAGAACATAAGAAACACAACCAAAAACTCGCAAGTGTGAAAGATTTACCTCCTTTTTCTGCCACTCTTCTAACAATAAATAGAACTGGTGGGTATTTTAAATAAAGATGAACTTATTATAAAGAGTAGCGGCCCAAATGCAATACATAAGCATTCGTTTCTCATGTACAACCTAGTGAATCCATGTCTACAGAGATTTACAAGTCAATAGGCATGTGCGACAATGGTTGAGCCTAGTGGCGGATCTAGAAACAAAATTTATTGGGGGCACAATATGTAAATATAGAAAATCATTTAAAAAATTCAAAAATGATATGATGTTATTTAGAATAAAAATACTGACATTCAGATTTGTTCTCTACGAGTTTTCATTTTCTGAAAACGTTCTATTACATCTTCATTTTGATGAGTCAAACTCGCCAAATGAATCACGAGGGTTCAAAGTAGCCATACAAGTGAGCAAATTTGAGTTTGTTTCATTAAAGCGATCATTAAACTCTACAATTTGCACATCCACAACAACATTGAAATAATCAAATGAAAAATGATGCTCATAGGTGATACCTATTTTTTGTCGTCGATTTATTGGATTAATATAAGGCTCCATCATGTTTAGCATCTCAATATCATGCTTGTCACAAAATGAAGATATTTTCTTTAAAAGAAGATCCCACCCATTGAGTTTTATTTTTGCAGTTGTTGCTTAGCTGAGTTCACAAATGATATAGCATTCAAAATGTCTTGATCCTTTATTTGTAGAGCTTGAGCCAAAGAATATGTGATCCCTAAAATGTTGTTAGGTCAAATACACAATATATAATCAAGTACTATATGAGTAATTAACAAGAACACACGTTTTTAACACTTAAAACTGTTTGGAATTAACAATTCCTCTCTCAGTGATGTAAAATATCAAAGAGAGCTGCTTAGGTTACAATCAATGATAATCTCTCTGTTCGATACCCTTCTAGGGTTAACCTAACTGTATTTATAAAACATACAGCTTCGTACAATCAGTAATTGATTCTCCTATAATTAAGCTATACAATTGATATCAATCACGATTGCTACACGTCTTCTAAGTCAACTCAATCTCTTTGATAGCTATCCAATCTTCAAAGATATTGCTTCCATATTTTTCTTGAATCAATCTTCAAACACTGTTGACTCTCAGACGCTCCCGCTACAGAGTTTCACAACCTCTGTTGCGCTTCCAGTCAGAGTTTAACTAAACTCTGACGGCTTCCAGTTAATCTCTGTTTTGTTACTTTAGCTTCCAAACACTGTTCTCATCAATCATTTCTAACAATCTCCCCCAACTTGTTCATTAGCAAGAATGTACAAGTTTACAGTAAATGATGATGTCAAAACAAATACAAAGTCTACAGTGTTTAACATACAAACAGAGTTTAAGCTATTACTTAACAAATTCTACAGAAAATAAGAAAATTCTTACAGACTTCAATTTCTAATCTCTTGAAGATCTGGCATTGTTCTGAGATAGTCTATAAGCAATCTTCTTTCAGAATTTTCAAGCTCTATCTGCATGGCTTCCTTGATTTCTCTCAACTGAGGATCATTCTCATCAGTCTGATAGATAGCAGCTCTGAGATCGTAGATTTTGTTTCTTCTCATTTCATTTCCCAACCTGATATATTTCACTTCCTCAGACTTCACATTAAAATCCAGAATAGTAATTCCAAGATCTGTCTTCAGCTTTGTAGTCCCCTTCTCCATTTCTATCAGATTGCCATTCCAATCTCTGTACTTAGGAACATACTTGCTGCTGTATTTCATTCTTCTTCTTGCAAGATTTTGAATCATCTTTTGTCTGAGCACATTTGCAACTGACTGAGCTCTTTGATTTCTTACTCTGAAAAGATACAGAACATATTCTAGTTCTTCCCAGTATTTTAAATCAATATCCTTCTCAGCAACCTTAAACACTGTTCCATCAGCCATGAAATATAGCAGAAAATCCTTCTCTAAACTCTTCTGATATACAAGCTGTACTGACTCCAGTATGTCTAAACTCTCTTGGGTGACACCACGACCTGGAACAGCCAATGAAGAAGGATCTCTGGGACCAACATATTGTCTTTTGTCTCTGTGTCAGCCTATACCTTCTTTGTTGTTTCCAATTTTACCAGATAAGGCTCTACCATCAGTGAAATCCATTGGAGCTGTAGGTGCTAGATTTGGATCTTCAAGAACTCCTTTTCCAAATGTTAATTTCAACTGAGAAGACAATAGTGGTGTAGTCACAACTTGTGTATCAACAGAGGTTGTGTCTTCATTCTTCTGTACAACATGTGTATCGACAGAGGTTGTAACAACATTCTTCAACTTTTGCTTAGCTTCTGCATCTGTTGGTTTTCTGGACACTTGCATCCTTTGATTAGTACCAACTTGTTCTTTGATTTGAATGCCTTTAAGAACAGGCTTTGCAGCTTTAACAACTTTCACACTCTTCTTCAACTTATCAGACTTTAAAGCTTTTAGATGCTTTTCTTGCAGACTCTTTTCTTCAGCTTTAGCATCTTCTAGAGTAACTCCTTCTGCATTTTCTTCCATGAAAAGCTTAACAGCTAACTCCTCATCAGTCTTTGGATCAGATATTAATTCCAAACTCTTGGTTTTTGAAGTACCTTGAGTTTCAGTGTTCATTCCAACAGATTGTGACTTAAGAGATTTGCCAGATCTCAGAGTTAGTCTTGACTCAGAGTTTAAAGCCTTACTCTTGTCACTTGCTCCTCCATCTCCAGCATCATCCTATTTGAGCAGAGTTTGAGAAATTTTGCATTTTGACTTAGCAACTCTCTCCCCCTTTTTGACATCATCAGGAATGAGTATAGATGTAATGAGCTCCAAGGAGTTAGCAATGGAATCAACCTTATCAAACAAGGAAGTCTGATTCTCTTCAACCTTTCCTAACCTGGCAAAGAGAGTATCTTGGGCTTTAGAAAGCTGTGCAGCTTTGATTTTTGACTCTCTTTCCATTTTCAGTTCTCTAGTCTGTATCTCAGTCTTCAAAGAAGCAATTTCTTGTTGTGTGTCAGCAAAACTTCCATCCAGAGTTTTGACTTGTACCACAGTTGCCTTTAAGCATGATAAAATCTCTGGATTGGAAATTTGTCTAGCAGTTTGCTGAATGAAAGTAGCTGCTCTCCCTTTTGGAAAAATACAGTCTTCTTTATACCAGTTAGCAGCAAATTTAGCAAGGTGCTCTTGGTCAATTGCATGAGATGGGCAAGGCTGATCAAAAGATGTGTGTTTGTTATCAGTCTGTACTGGTGCACTCAGAGAAGAATCAGAGTTTGCACTATTTTCAGCTTCATGTTCAACACTTGCATCATCAGCTTGAGCAGCTTCTAAAGAACCACTGTGCTGAGCATTGTCAGCCACAGTTTCTGCAACAACTTCTGCAATCCTTTCAATATTCTCCTCATGTTGCTCAGGCTCTGCAACAGAGTTTGCATGTGTAGCTTCAACTTGCATAGGCTTAGAATTATCCTTAGTTGCTTGATCAACCTCATCACCTTTGTCAGGAATTTGATAAGCATCAGAGATTAGCTCTGTATGTGAGGCTACATTTTCAGTTAGGATAACTGTAGGCTGATCAGCTGCACCAGTTGCTTCAGAGTGAACAACAGGTGAGATAGGATCAGAGAATGGTTGAAATGAGTCAAGAATATCATTCATTGGTGAAAAACCATCTCTGTGATCCTCTTCTGCAGGCATGTTATCCTCTGCAGGCATAGCATTCACAGGCACAGCATCCTCTGCAGGTACTTCAACCTCTGCAGGTATTTCAACTTCTGCAGGTATAGCATTCTCTGCAACCTCAACAGTAGGTGTTTGCTGTGAAACCACCTCTGGAGCTTCAATAACTTGCTCATCATCAGATTCTGAAAGAATTAATCTCCTTTTCTTGGCTTGAGGCACTGCAATCACCTCTTCTTCTTCACTAGAGCTCTCCTTAGTTGGTGAAAGTGAAGGTTTGTTTGCCCTTTGAATCTTTCTTCTGGTATAAACAGCTCTAGGTAATGTCTGTTTAGCCTTTGAGTGTTTGGTGTTCTGTGCAGTGTGTATTTTTCTTTTTGGTTTGGATTTGGGTTGATCAGTAGGTACTGGCTCAGAGTTTATTGGTTCAGAGTTTATGTGTTCATTTATTTGTTCAGATTGTGGTTGATGAGATGTAGTAGGTACAGTGGTTGTGGGTGTTGACTCAGGTGCTGGTATAGGATGAGAGTGTATGGTTTCTAATGGTTCAGGCATTTATTGTGGTTCTGATTGTTGTGGTGATGGTGCAGATTGTGAATCTTGAGGTTGGTTGACATAGTTTTGTAAGGCTAGTGGCATAAACATAGCAGGTATTTGCTGTTTAGTGACATCTTTATTTGACAAATCAGAGAACATCCTTTTAGCAACTTTAAAAGGCTGAATGACATCAGCTTCAACAATTGTAAGATTAGACACACAATCACTGAATAACATTTGACAGAATCGAGAAAAATAAACAAATGTAGCCTCTGACAAACGTTCTCCCAAATTCATTAGAACTAGTCTACCAAAATCAAAATTACCTCTATACAGTAGAGCATGACCAATTTGGAGACTGTCAAGAGGAATTGCATCCCAATTTGTTGTCTTCTTTCCAAAAGCCCTTGTAATGCAATCGAAAAAGAAGCTCCATTCCTTTCTCAAAAGTGGCCTTTTCAGAGATCCCAGCTTATTCAAATCTCCTGAATAACTAATTTGCTGCAACATTGTCCGCAAGTGGTCGTCACCAACAACACTGTAAGAAGTGTGAGTCTCAAAATCCAGAGCATCCCTAACCGTAGTTGGAGTAATGATATACTCTGATTCATCATGAGTAAAAGTAAGTGTTGGAGTGCCAGACTCTCCTCCATCATCATACACAGAGTTTGTCCAAAAAGTAGCAATTTGCGAAGCAGAGAGTTTTGGTGGTGCAGTTAAAGCCTTCCCAATTTCTGAATCTTTCAAGAAATTTTGAAACAAATGAAACGCCTCTGGAGCGTTTGCATTCTCCAATGGGGCTGCATAATTGTTAGGAAGAAAAACTAACCCTGCAGCATCAAAAGCTTTGGTTGCCATTAGTGAGATATGATATGAAAATAGTCAGAGAAAAGATGTGTATGGTAAGTGTTTATTAAAATGTGAAAGAGAGTGAACCAGAGTTTTGAAAGTAATTGTGTATGCAAAGTAACTGTGAGTGGGTGAATATGAATCGATGTGTAGTGAGAGAACAAAAACGATTAGAGTAGTAATAATAAAACTCAATCGTTTATGTATTATAAGCACGCAACTGATTCTAGAGTAATGTGAGAGTGGGACACAATAATGGGACACGTGTCAAACAACCAGTGGATCACTTAATTATTACCGCTGTCATTCCTATAACCACGACACTTTGACATATTTACACTAATTAACAGTTGTCAAATACCCCAATTACTCCAAAATTGTCAAATTATCTCAATGAAACTTTACCTTAGAGTACTTAACACAACTCGACAGCGTTTGTCAATTTTCCAACTTTATCACCGAAACCCTTTAAAAAATTGCACAGTTGTGAATATAATTGTGTGTGAAGCAGAGTTTACCAAAATCAATTTTTAGAGCATCTAATATTTCATAAAATCCATAACAAAAATTAATAAACACTGAATGCACAAACTCTCATGGTAAACACTGATTGTTTGATGAATGCTAAACTCTGTAGTTACTGCAATACAGAGATCTGAATAATTCTATTCCCTTTGATGTTCATGATTATCCAAGTAAGCACACAGTCTTTGAAGACAAAAAGATCGAGAGATAGAAATCAAAGCATCATTCAGTGAGTAACAGTCATGAACTCGATAAACTCACAAACTCTCAAAGCACACAAGTGTTTAGGTGAAGTGTTTACACTCGCATTCAATCAGTAAAAGCAGATACTACCATATGCTTGAATGTCCACCAAATCTACACTACTTTGAGTACATATATGCACAAATCAAAAGGACTTTATTCAGGGTTGTAATGTAGTAAGATCAAACAGATGAGAAGAGATGTTTTAATCATGAGTGAATTTCAAACTGAACAATTTAACAGACCAAAGTGTTCAGTCACACTGTTAGTACATATTTGTACAAGATGATCAGTATATATACCCCTTTTGTTTTTAATATATATACTGAGTAAACTTTTCTTTTCTTGAGAAACACTCACCTGCTTGCATTTGATTTTTCAAAAGAATATAACTGCTCTTAATACTACAGAGTTTAAGAAAAATGAGCAGTTAATTAGGCTCAAAGGGGTTTACTAAGGGTGGAATTTATGAACAGTATTTGAACAGTGTTCAAAAGAGTTTTGAACAGTGTTTGAAGAAATAGTAAATCCTAGTGCCTTTATCATTTTCATGCACACACATATCATGTAGTCTCAAAATGGTTTAATACAAGTTCTAGAGAAACATACTTCCTGATGAACATCACACAACAATAAAAACTGATTGATAGAAAATGTATCAATCACTGACTTGGCTCAAAATCTCACAGGGTGCAGACATGAATTTGAACTCACCAAACTAATCAATGACACATCTCAAGTTTTATAGTTTTTACAAGTACAAACAAGGAATCATCAAGAACCATGAATTACTTTTGGGAACAGAATGTCACTTATCAGAGTTTAGAATTCATCAATATCAGAAATTATTTATGAGAGGCAATGCACACAATATTCATAAACTCAGAGTTTAGGACTGAATAAACTAAGAGATGCTATAAATATGAAACAGTATCATGATGTGTTGATTTACTGCACAAAATCTTATTAGATTACAGTGACTCAGAAAGAATCATGATTTAATTACTGAGAATCATGCTTCATACATTTTTCTTCATTGGTGTTTTCATTCAGACAATAATCAATCCTGAATTCACAGAGTGTATCCAACATGTTAACAGTGTTTAGCAGACAGACATGCTGACAGAGTTTAACAAAGTTTAAAAATAAGCATGCATAATAGAGTGTAACACTAAGGTTCACATAGCACTCAACAATTTACAGAAACATGAGCAATATATTATAAAAGTAAGATCTTGAGTCTAACCAACATCTCTAGTCAAAACTAGAGACCATTCCAAGTTCATTGACCAGTCTTGTAAATGTAGCTTCACTCAATGGCTTGGTGAAGACATCTGCAAGTTGTTGTTCTGTAGACACAAAGTGAAGCTCAATGTTGCCTTCCTCTACATGCTCTCTGATAAAGTGATACCTTATGCTGATGTGCTTTGTCATTGAGTGTTGTACTGGATTACCTGTCATTGCAATAACACTTTGATTATCACAGAAAATAGGTATCTTGTTATACCTCAATCCATAATCCAGCAGTTGATTTTTCATCCATAGAATCTGTGCACAGCAACTACCAGCAGCAATATACTCTGCTTCAGCTGTAGATGTAGATATTGATTTTTGTTTCTTGTTGTACCAGGAAACAAGTCTATCACCTAGAAATTGACAACTTCCACTGGTGCTTTTTCTGTCAATCTTACAGCCTGCAAAGTCTGCATCAGAGTAGCCAAGTAGTTTGAATTCTGATTCTCTTGGATACCACAGCCCTAAAGTTATAGTGCCCTTGAGATACTTAAAAATCCTCTTTACAGCTGTTAAATGTGGTTCTCTTGGATCTGCCTGAAACCTTGCACACAGACAAGTGGCATACATGATATCAGGTCTACTAGCTGTTAAATAGAGTAGAGAGCCAATCATTCCTCTGTAGCTTGTCATATCTACTGATGACCCTGTATCTTTGTCCAATTTAGTTGCAGTTCCCATGGGAGTTGTTGCAGATGAGCAGTCAAGCATGCCAAATTTCTTGAGAAGATTTCTGGTATATTTTGCTTGATTAATAAAGATTCCATCATCTGTTTGCTTCACCTGTAGGCCTAGAAAATAACTAAGCTCTCCCATCATACTCATTTGATACCTTGACTGCATGAGCTTGGCAAACTTCTTACAGAGTTTATCATTAGTAGATCCAAAAATAATGTCATCAACATATATCTGCACTAAGAGCAAGTCACTACCAGATTGAAAGTAAAACAGAGTTTTGTCAATAGTACCTCTGTGAAATCCACTTTCTAGTAGAAATTTAGCAAGAGTTTCATACCATGCCCTTGGTGCCTGTTTAAGTCCATATAGTGCCTTGTCTAACCTGTAGACATGGTCTGGATATTTTGGATCTACAAAACCTGGTGGTTGTTCTACAAACACTTCTTCTTCAAGTTTTCCATTTAAAAATGCACTTTTCACATCCATCTGAAACACTTTGAATTTCTTATGAGAGGCATATGCTAGAAAGATTCTGATTGCCTCCAATCTTGCAACTGGAGCAAATGTTTCATCATAGTCTATTCCTTCCTGCTGTGAATAGCCTTTTGCTACCAGTCTTGCTTTGTTCCTTGTGATAACACCCTCACTATCAGTTTTATTTCTGAAAACCCATTTAGTACCAACAATGGATCTGTTCTTGGGCCTTGGTACAAGGGTCCACACTTCATTTCTCTCAAATTCATTTAGCTCTTCTTGCATTGCTGTTATCCAGTCAGCATCTTTAAGAGCTTCTTCTACTTTCTTTGGCTCAGTTTGTGACAAGAATGCATGAAACATACATTCATTTGTTGTTGCACTTCTTGTCCTTACTCTTGCATCTGGATCACCAATAATCAAATCAGGTGTGTGTGACTTAGTCCATTTTCTTGCAGAAGGCAGATTGCTCCTGTCATCATGTGATCCTCCCCTTGATCCATGCTCTCCTGATTTTCTTGGTGCCTTTCTTCATTTTCTGATGCTCCCCCTGAATGTGTCTGCTCAGAATTTGAACTATCAGATTTTGAACTACCAGAGTTTGAGTCAACGGAGTTTGATTCAGAATTATCAACTGAGTCACTATCAGTATTTGAATTATCACTTTGATGTGATTCTTCATGCTCCCCCTCAACTGGTTCTTCCCTTGTTTCTGATTGAAGAGTCTCTTCAGTATTTACCAGTAGAGGTTCAGAGTTTAGCTCAACAGAGTTTGTCAGATCAGTCTCATCAGAGTTTACTTTGTCAGAGAATAAATCTTCATTTTCAAGGTGCAGTTGATCATGTTCATTAACATCTACAAGTCCAGTTATTTTCTTGTCATCAAATGACACATGAATTGATTCCATGATCACTTTGGTTCTCAGATTATAAACTCTGAATGCCTTAGTTGACAGTGGATAGCCAACAAAAATTCCTTCATCTGCCTTTAGATCAAATTTGGTTAACTGTTCAGGATGAGTCTTCAACACAAAGCACTTGCATCCAAAAATATGAAAATATTTTAGATTTGGCTTCTTCTTTTTCACCATTTCATATGGTGTTTTACCATGCTTGTTGATTAGTGTTGCATTTTGAGTAAAACAAGCAGTTTGAACTGCTTCTGCCCAGAAATATGTTGGCAACTTTGCTTCATCTAGCATGGTTCTTGCAGCTTCTGTTATTCCCAGATTACACACTTGTATAATTGTAGAAGGGGGGGTTGAATACAATTCTTGATTATTATAAATTTCTGATAAAAACCACAGAAATCTATAAGGAAATAATTGCTGAATAAGAAATGGTTCACAAACACATAAAAAATCAGGTGGTTAAATGTACCACCTGAGACTTTTATTCGAAGAAAACCCTGTGATACAAATGTACACAGCTTCTGTGTTTACAACTCTTTGCTTCTAAAGATATTCAAGAAACCCTAAGCAAATGTGTATGTTTTTCTTACTTTCTAAAGAGTTGCTACACTTGGTTATATATTCCAAGTTTACAAGTGCTACAGGAATAAGATAATATTAATCTAATTCAAGTTGACTTGCTACTCCACTCCAAATCCACATGTAGCCGAAAGGTTGTCCTTGTGAACAGATATGTCCCCTGCACCTTTCTTGTATGTACTGTGTAAATGGAATGCTTCTTTCTTCTGTGTTTCCAAAGTATGCTGCCATATTGCTTTTTATACCTACTATCAACCCATGTGATCTGTCAGTCAAACCTGTCCTTATCAACTGCTAATTCCTAGCATAGGATAAAGTGACAATGATTATCCGTTGATGTTGTGTCTACTTATCCGTTGATGGTAGTTTGAGCTGTATCCGTTGATCGAGTAGATTTGAGTTGTATCCGTTGATAGAGCCCTGTTCTCATCCGTTGATACATTTTCACTTAGACAGAATTACATAGCATAGCTTATTTACAATTGGCTACCCTATTCTGCCTATCCATTGATGGTCAACATGACTCTGAATAAAGACACTATCAACTGATAAATAGAGATATTGCAGTATGCTACAAAATCTCATCCGTTGATGAGCTACCTGTCAACGGATAGAGTTATAAGGTCTTATCCGTTGACAGTTACAAAACTTGACTTATACAATTTTGCTTGAATGTTAAGTTATCATCAACTACAACATATTCCTAACAATCTCCCCCAATTTATACTTGATGGCTATAAAGCATAAATTCATAACCTTGATGATAACAAAACATTCCTAACGATATATACACACTTCAGTATGCAAACATTGTATTAAGCTACAAAAATTAAAAACAGAAAGCTTTAAGAAACTTATCAGAGATGTGCTCCTTTAGATTGAGCAGATTAATGAGGTTTCCTCTCTCTGGTTGGCTGCACCCTTGACTTTCCTTCCTTGGTAGAGTTGGACTCAATTTGCACTTGAAGTTGCCTATAGAAGGTATCTTCTTCAACAACCTTTGGATTTAGCTTTAGTTGTAACCATCTCAGGTAGTCAGAACTAGCCTTTGACAGTTGGTCTTCTAACCTGAAGAATCTCCTAGTGCCCTCATTATCCCTGAACTCCATCATCCAAAAGGGTTGAATGTGGATTTTCTGTCCATTATAAGGGATCTTCATTTTCTTTGGTAGACTTGAGGGTGAGTTCCATTCTCTCCTTATTTCTTCTATTCTGCTAATTATCTCCCTTCTGGCTATCTCAGAGAACCCTGTGTGTCTCTTGAAAGCTGAGAACACTCTGGTCAATGTATGATAATTTTCTCCAAGAACCTTCTTTAGTGGCCATGTCCTCTGACTTCCTCCCTTGTAGACAAACACTAATCTCTCAGGCTGATTCTTGTACTTGTCAATTCCTCTTACTTCTGACAATTCATCCAAAAATAGATTCATGTCAGAGTATTCTTCAATTTCTGCCTGATAGATAAAGTCTTCTTTGTTTTCCAAGATTGGTTGTTTGACAATGGCAGGTACCCTAGCAACTTGAACTGGTCCCTTTGAAAGTTGCTTCTTTGGAGCCCTTTTCTTCTGTTTTGGATTTAGCAAGAATGAAGGAACTTCAATTGAATCAAAATTCACTGGTTCCTCTTTAGGCCTTATGGGGTCACCATGAAAGTTTACAGTTGGGTCGATTACTATTGCAGACATAGGTACTGGTGAACCAATTGTTTCTTTTTCTGGAGAGGGTTCTGGAGAAAGAACCCTCTTGGTTTTAGCTTTCCTTCTTCTAGGTTTGATTTTGGGAACTTCCTCAGGTTCCTTCATTTCAACCTCTACCTCATCCATTAACTCTTGAGCTAGCCTGGCTTGCTTCTCTTCTGAGTTTTCATGTTGATTTTCTGTACTTGGATGGGCTTCCCTTTGGATTCTGGAGACTTCTTCTCTTTTAGCTTCCACAAATCTAGGATGACTGTTGGATATATTTAATACTTTTCCATTCCTCATGATTACAGCCATCCAATCTCTTACACTCTTATTTGTCTGAACTTTGAACTCCATAATTGTTTTTCCCATTAGCTTTACTTCATCATTCTTGGGAAATGGGTAGTCCAATTGAAGCTTGTTCTTCCCATTTTCCTTTGGTGGTGAGTAGGCTCTGGTTTTGATAGCTGGTTCAAATTCTTTGACAAATGATGGCTCAGCATCATAGAATGTAGGAGCCACAACCCTTGGAGTGAGCACCTTCATGATTGTGGTTGATATTGTTGGAGCAGAAGATTGAGCATTAAGGAACAGAGTTGATGCAATTGATTCATTGATCATCCTCTCTGTCCTTAGAATTCTGTCATCAGCCTCCTTGTTTATCTTTTCCAAAGCTTCTATCCTGGCTTGCCTTTCACCATCTGAGATGTCTTCTAATCTTTGAATCTCAGGCAAAGCCACTTGTTTCTTCACAGGGGAAGCCTTTATCTCAAACTCTGTTGGATTGACCACTACAATTGGCTGTTGCTCCCCCTCAATATGTGCTATCTCACTACTGGTAGCTTGAAATTGGCCAGTAGATGTTGCAGCCTCTTCTGTGCTTGTTCCCATTTTCTCCCCCTTTTTGTTAGCATCAAGGGTTGGGGTTGAAGCTGCAAGTAGCATTTCCAGTAGTTGAGTTTGTTTTGTTTGATTGGCAATGATGGTGTGCAATTGAGATTCCATACTATCCACCCTTGAGGAAAGAAGCTGAACAGACTTAGCCAGGCTATCTTCTTTGAGAAGTTTGCTAGAAAGCACCTTCTGAGTGGTAGTAGGAGCTA
Organism: Kitagawia praeruptora; assembly: GCA_037693485.1. NCBI lineage: Eukaryota > Viridiplantae > Streptophyta > Magnoliopsida > Apiales > Apiaceae > Kitagawia > Kitagawia praeruptora. Next base: position 114,626,745 of record CM075348.1, on the reverse strand, counting down.
GTGCCTCAATCCTGGCATCTAGTGCTATTTTCATATCTCTAATTGCAGACTGGACCTCCTCTTGCTGTGTTCTTTGAATAACAGATTGCATCTTTTGTAATTTCAGGGAGGCCATTACTTGCTCAAGAACAGTCTTTCTCTGTGGTTCTGCAGTTTGGTGCTCAGCCTTAGCAGATTGGTATTGCTTCATGATTTCCACATTGAGATGCCCAAGTTCAGTGGCATTGGAAAACATCCATCCTGGAGTTTCATCTTCATTTATGTCTTCACCATCTGAACTTTGACTGTCATAACTGCCAAACTCTTCACTTCCAGCATTTGGAGACAGGGTTTGTAAAGCTTCTTTTGCTCTTTGAAGAGATTCTGAGGTGTGCACTAGGTGCATTGCCTCCTCTGCCTCCACATTGCCCTGCTGTGCCATGACTTGATAGGCAGAAACAGGATGAGTAAAGGTTTCAGGATCCAAAGAGATGGAGTCAATAACTGACTGATATTCCTGTCTAAATTCCATCTCTTTGGAAGCTTCATTAACCTCCATTAACTCACTTGCAATGACTGATTCTTCCTGCCTTATTTCTCCTGTAGTCCCTTCTCTCCTCTCATCTCTCTTTTCTTGCATCAGGGGCTCCCCCTGGCTCACACCTCTCACACCCTCACCTTCACCTACTAAGGTGGAACTCTCTAGCTCTCCTTTTGCCTGACCGGAAGAAATGGTCAGCCTCTCATTGATTTTCTCTCCTTTTGCCTGCTCACAAGGCAGCCTCTCACTCCCTTCCCTCATTCCTAAAAGTGTTTCAATTACTACAAACTCCTCCACAGTTGACATAGGAATGTCACATTTTGCAGTGGTAGAGAGAGTTGTCAACGGATAAGGAGTATCCGTTGATGTAGTAGTTATTGCTGTCAACGGATAGTTAGTTGAAGACATATCCGTTGATGAAGAAACACTTGTCAACGGATGAAGGATATCCGTTGATGAAGGTAAACGAGTATCCGTTGAAGTGAAAACCAACACGGAATCTGTGGTGATTGATTTTAAGGAAGAGGCCACAGATAGTGTTGTGAATTCAGGAATGGAAGATTGATGGCCCAACAAATCATCTAAAAGAGGATGACCACCAATTGTTGAGTGGGGCTTCTCCATGAATTTTAAAGATGGAGAATCAGGAATTGATGTAGAGATCATATCCACATCCAGAGATGGAGTTGGTGATGGTGGATCAAAATGTGTATCGATTTGAAGGTTAAGATCAAGGGGCTGTGACTCCACGTTTATTGAAGTCACATCAAACTGAATTTGAGAAGGTACAGTTTGCTGTACAGTGTGTGCACCCTGTGATTCCCCAATGGTTTTGGATTTTACCCTTCTACCATAGGTTTTTGAGGGAGAGCTATCTGTGTCCCTTGCCCTTTTGTGCTGTGTTCCTGAAATGGAACTCAAATTAGTAGTCACACCCTGTTGAGAGGATGTAACTAGAAATTGGCTTGTAGGTTCATTAACAGTCTTTTGAGAGACTGAAATGTTGTGTGCACTTGCCTTACCTTCCTTATCCTTAGGGCTTCTTTGATGTTCACCCTGTCCCTCACCACTCACTACCCCCTTCACACTCCCCTCAAGAGCTTTGGTAGTTTTTGCAACAGATGCCTTTTGAGAGACACCTGAGGTTTGTCTTTTAGATTGTGGTTTAGGAACTTTGGATTTGGTCACTTTGGTAGGAGCCTGTTTGGTCACAGTCACAGACTCCATTGTGACACTAGAAGGCAAAGAAATTTGGGGGTTGGAGATAGGAAGTTCAGGGTTGGAAACAGTTACCTGAATAATTGGTAGATATACCAATTGTACTTCTGCATTTAGGTTCATTCGAATCAAATCACTTAAGACTCTCTTCTCCTGAACAAAACAATTGAACTTGCTATCCGGGTTAGCAATGGATAGCTCATTCTCAGATACATGCAGTGCTAGGAGCATTAAAAATCTAGCAAAATAAACATTCTTGCCCCTAGTTTCCTTTTTACCTAATTTAGCTGCTATCTCATACATGACTAGTGTGCCAAAATTATAAAATTTATCAGTTAAAAGCATACAAAGCATAATTAGCATGGAGTTGGTAACAGCATCAAAGTTACTAATCTTGCCAGAAAAAGTTTTAATGAAGGCATCACAAAGATAACTCCATTCCTTAACCATACCTTTCCTAACAATTTTCCCTAAGTTCTCAGTACTAAGGGTATAATTTATGGAATTAAGCATGGTAACAATTTCAGCATTACTGGGTTCCTTCAGACAGTTATTCTCAGGCAATTTTAAACAAGCAGTTAACACATCAGAATTAACTACATAATTTTTACCCTTTAAAGAAAAAGCAAGTGTACCGTCTATGCCATTGTACTCAGCAGATGCCCACATCTCTTCGATAACCTCATGGATTAGAGGAGTGGTGGCAGTCATAGCATGTGACAGTTTGCATTTCTTCACGAAATTCATCATGGTGTGATATGCTTCTGGAGCGTTCACAGTATCAACAAAGGCCGCGAAATTGTTCTTCTCATAGGTAAACCCGGTGGAAGACATCATCTTAACAATAGGCGCCATTGGAGTGTTTGAGCTTTTGTTGCAGAGAGAGATTTAGTGAAGAAGATGCAGTTAACTAATGAGACTCTTGAAAATGAATAAAGGTGAAATGTGAGAATACAAAACAGCCTTTTATATATTCCAAGAATTAAAAATGAAATAATTAAGAGTAATTACCCCATTGGTCAAAAGTAACTGTCAGACAATAAATAAAAAGAAAAGAAGTACAGCCGTGACTAATTATACACGTTTATCAACGGCTATATAAAAAGTATATGTATATCAACGGATAAAGATTGGACGGTTGAGAAAACAGTTTATCCATCGATGACGTGGACAACCTGTTATCCGTTGACATACGAAAATCTAGTAATGTGTTTACACTACCAACGGATAAAAGGATATCCGTTGATAAGCAAATTTTGCCTTAGACAAAATTTCTGCTAAGAGTTATTCTGAGAGTTTTTAATTCTCAAGTAAATCAAAACACATTTCTAGCTGCAATACAGTATTATTAGATACCACTAGGAATTATGAAAAATTAAGCATACCTAGTTCACCTACCAATCTTGTGAATGAGGATTCATCAAGAGGCTTGGTGAAGATATCTGCAAGCTGCATTTCACTTGGCACAAAGTGCATTTCTACTGTACCATTCATCACATGCTCTATGATGAAATGGTATTTGATGTCAATATGCTTGGTTCTCGAATGTTGCACTGGATTTTCTGTGATGGCAATAGCACTAGTGTTGTCATAGAAAATTGGAATCTTCTCAACTTTTAGACCATAGTCAATAAGTTGATTCCTCATCCAAAGAATCTGTGCACAACAACTTCCAGCTGCAATGTACTCAGCTTCGGCTGTAGAAGTGGAGACTGAGTTCTGTTTCTTACTGAACCATGACACAAGCCTATTCCCTAGAAACTGACAGGAGCCTGTAGTACTTTTCCTATCAATTCTGCAACCTGCATAGTCTGCATCTGAATAGCCAATTAGATCAAAGCCAGAATCTCTTGGGTACCAAATGCCAAGGTTTGGTGTTCCCTTGAGATACCTGAAAATTCTCTTAATAGCAATCAAGTGAGACTCTCTAGGGTCAGCTTGAAATCTAGCACAAAGACATGTGGAGAACATTATATCAGGTCTACTAGCTGTTAGATATAGAAGTGAGCCTACCATGCCTCTATAGCTTGAGATGTCCACAGATTTTTCCTTAGTATTCAACTCAAGCTTAGTTGCAGTGGCCATAGGTGTTTTTGCAGAGGCACAATCCATTAAGTCAAATTTCTTTAAGAGATCATAAATATATTTTGTTTGACTTATGAAAATTCCCTCATTAACTTGCTTTACTTGTAAGCCAAGAAAGTAAGTTAATTCACCCATCATGCTCATTTCATACCTACTTTGCATAAGTTTGGCAAACCTTTTACAAAGCTTCTCATCTGTAGACCCAAAAATAATATCATCTACATAGATTTGAACAAGTATTGAAGAACCATTGACATTTCTATGAAATAAAGTTTTATCTACTGTACCTCTAGTGAAGTGATTCTCCAGAAGAAATTGAGATAAAGTGTCATACCAGGCTCTTGGTGCTTGCTTCAAACCATAAAGTGCTTTCAAGAGAAGATATACATAATCTGGAAATTCTGGATCTTCAAAGCCAGGAGGTTGATGGACATATACCTCTTCTTCCAGTTCCCCATTTAGAAAGGCACTTTTAACATCCATCTGATAGACTTTGAAGTTGGCATGTGCTGCATAGGCTAGGAAAATTCTGATGGCCTCAAGTCTTGCCACTGGTGCAAAAGTTTCATCAAAATCTATTCCTTCTTCTTGAGAATAGCCCTTTGCCACTAATCTAGCTTTATTCCTCACAATTATGCCATTTTCATCAGTCTTATTCTTGAGAACCCATTTGGTACCTATGATACCTCTATCATCAGGTTTGGGCACAAGCTTCCATACTTTATTTCTCTCAAATTGGTTTAGCTCTTCTTGCATTGCTAAGACCCAATCTGGATCTAGAAGAGCATCCTCCACTTTCTTAGGTTCCTCTTGAGACAGGAAACTACTGTATAGGCACTCTTCTTGTGTGGCTCTCCTAGTTTGGACTCTTGAGTTTGAGTCACCAATGATTAACTCAAAAGGATGATCTCCGGTCCATTTTCTTGAAGGTGGAAGGTTTGATCTAGATGAGGTTGCTTCATCTATGTGAGTATGATATTGTTGATTGGATATTGAGTTTTGACTTTGAGAAACTCCCCCTGAGTTTGTTGTCCTTGAGGAATTATGAAGTTGACTGTCAACAGAAGCATCATTTTGTCTATCAACGGATGCTCCATTTTGCCTGTCGACGGATACATGAGAATGTCTGTCAACGGATGCATCTGATGATCTAGTATGACTGTCAACGGATGCTTCATTTCCAGTGTTAGCATCACTTCTAGTTGGACCAACAGCTCTAGGTGAATTTCCAAGGTCATGATCTTCATTTTCCTCATCATCATCAATGTACATTCTTCCTTCTACCTCATTTTCAAATCTCAACTTTTCATGGAAGCCTTCATCATTCAGACCTAGAATCTTCTGATCATCAAACACAACATGTACAGATTCCATGACAATGTTGGTTCTTAAATTGTAGACTCTATAGGCTTTCCCTGCTGCATACCCAACAAAGATAGCTTCATCTGCCTTTGCTTCAAATTTTCCCAAGTTATCTCCATGATTCCTTAGCACAAAACACTTACATCCAAAGACATGGAGAAAAGCTAACGTTGGTTTCTTGTTGGTGAATAAGTGGTAGGGAGTCATTCCTCTAGCTTGATTGATCAAGGAAATATTCTGAGTGAAGCAGGCAGTGCTGACAGCTTCAGCCCAGAAATATGTTGGCAATCTTGATTCACTTAACATTGTTCTAGCTGCTTCAATGAGAGTTCTGTTTTTCCTTTCAACAACCCCATTTTGTTGAGGTGTTCTAGCAGCAGAAAACTCATGGACAATTCCATTCTCTTCACAGAAAATATTCATTGTGGAATTTTTGAATTCAGTGCCATTGTCACTCCTGATTCTTTGTACTTTTACTTCAGAACCATTGTTTACTTGTCTGAGATGATTGATGATGATTTCACTTGCACAATCTTTGGAGTGCAGGAAGAAAGTCCATGTAAACTTAGAGAAATCATCCACAATCACCAGACAGTATTTCTTCTTTGAGATGGACATGACATTTACTGGACCAAATAAGTCCATATGCAGCAATTGAAGGGGCTTAACAATAGATGACTCTGTCTTGCTCTTGAAGGATGATTTCTTTTGCTTTCTTAATTGGCAGGCATCACACAGTCCATCTTTGATGAACTCCAATTGAGGGATTCCTCTAGCAAGATCCTTTCTTACCAAATCATTCATTACTTTAAAATTCAAATGAGACAGCTTTTTATGCCATAGCCAACTCTCATCCTTGCTTGCTTTGCTGAAGAGACAAGTAATGGATTCTGAGCATACTGAGTTGAAGTCAGCTATGTAAACATTTCCTTTTCTAAAGCCTGTCAGAACCACATTGTTGTTTTTCTTGGTAGAAACAACACAGGCTTCTTTAGTGAACTTTACTTCATAGTCTTTGTCACAAATCTGACTGACACTCAGCAAATTGTGCTTCAAACCTTCAACTAAAGCCACTTCTTCAATGATGACATTGTCCTTTGTAATCAAGCCATATCCCTTAGTATAACCTTTGCTGTCATCTCCAAAGGTAATCCTAGGGCCAGCTTCCTCCTTGAACTCTGTGAGCAGGGCTGAATCTCCTGTCATATGCCTAGAACATCCACTGTCTAGGTACCATAGATTCCTCTTATTTCCCTGCACACAATCCAAAATACAAATCAAGTTGATTTTGGTACCCAAGTTTCCTTGGGTCCTTTCTTGTTAGCCTTTGGTTTTACACTCTTGGCAATCTTCACTTTGGGTGTAGATGCTTGAGTGATAGGTTTAGACAGATGCTCATTTGCATAAATATTTGATGCATGCATTTGTGAAAAATTGGCATACATATTATCCATGCTGGGGATGCTCCATGACATTTGTGGCATATTCACAGATTGAAAATAAGGATTAGGCACATATGGCATGTTCACATATGGATTTGAAAAACTAGCATTCTGATACAAACCAGGCATAACAGGCATTGCAGGCATACTTGGCATAGATTGAGGTACATGAACAGGAGTCCTTTTAACAGACTTGCAATTAGAAGATAGATGATTGACACTATTGCAATTACCACAAGTTTTCCTAGGAGCAAACTTGTCAGGAGAATAATTGTTTTTCTTGTTAATGCCTATCTTACCATTTCTGTTCTTTTTCTTTTTACCCTCAGTCTCTACCTTTTCATTAACTGACTTACCAACAGCCTTTTTGTTGGGTAAATCACCTGCCTTAGCCTTCTCACTTGATTTGGCTTGGCTACTTTCACCAGAAACAAAGTTCTTGGCTACTGGACCATACTGATTGTTCAGTCTCTTGAGTTCCTTCTTACTAACAGACTTTTTGTTAGTCGACGGATACCTCTCATCCGTTGATGGTTCATCTGTCAACGGATGATCACTATCCGTTGATTCACAAATAGTCTCTAGATCCTCAAGGCAAGGTTCTAGCTCCTTTTTCTTCTGAGTCCAGGTATCCCTTACAAATGATTCTATTCCCTGGACTTCTATTATGTTTTGAGAAATATTCCTACAACTTTGAAATTTAGCAATTATTCCTTGTTCTTTTTCAAGCTGGTTTCTTAAGATTAATTCTCTTTTTAACACAGCTTCAAGTTCATTTTTAGCATCATTGCAATCAACTCTCATTTTCTCAAATTCTAGAAATTGAACTTCCAGAACTGCATTTCTATCACTTAAGAACTGATTAGTTTCTTTAATCCTATTGTTCTCTTTAGTAAGTGATTTAAGAGTAACACTCAAGTGATATAGTTCAGTAGACATATCATCTATAACACTATTGCATTCCTCTTTGGTGAGCTCAGAGAGATTAGTAGAAAATACCTGATTGCTAGCTGAACTTGCTTCCTGCTCAGAATCAGCCATTAATGCAAGGTTGACAAACTCAGCATCATCATCAGAATGATTTCCATCAGCAGCCCAGTCATACTCTTGGGTCATGAATGCCTTTCCTTTCTGTCTGAGAAGATCAAAGTATTTCTTCTTGTAGTCAATAGTTTCAGTTGACTTTCCCTTGTTCTCAGATCTAGGCTTCCTGCATTCACTTATCATGTGACCAGCAATACCACAATTATAGCATTTAATTTTGGATTTATCCACATAATTGCTTGTAGAAAAATCCTTGTTAAATGGCTTGGCCACCCCAGAGTTTCTTCTGAATTTTAGCTTAGAGAATCTCCTAGATAGAAAGGCTAAATGCTCATCTATCTCATCCAATTCATCCTGCTGTAGGACACTCATTTCTTCAGACACCTTTTCCTTGCTTTTGCTTGATTCTGTTCTACCTTCACAAACCTCCCTGTTTGGTGTAGATTTAGCAGCTTCAGTCCTCTTTTCCTCCTTCTGCTCCAAGTTGGCAACAAGTGCAACTGACCCACTTTTCTTTTGGACCTTCTCAATTTCTTCATCCTGCTCCATTTCTAGTTCATATGTCTTTAAAGTTCCATAGAGTCTTTCAAGAGTAAATGACTTGTACTCTTGAGTGTTTCTTAGAGAAACAGTCATAGGCTTCCACTCTTTGGGTAGTGATCTCAGAAATTTGAGATTAGAATCTTTCACTTGGTAGATTCTTCCATACAGTTTCAAGCCATTCAGTAGCTTTTGAAATCTACTAAATGTATCATTCAATGTCTCTCCATTCTTGAAATGGAAGTGCTCATACTGTTGGATCAGTAGTTGCATCTTGTTTTCCCTTACCTGTTCTGTACCTTCACAAAGGGTCTGAACAATGTCCCATACTTCCTTGGCGGTAGTACAGTTGATAACATTGTCAACCATGTCTGTTTCTAAGCCATTAAACAGAATATTCATGGTCTTTTTGTCCTTGTGAACTTCTGCAATATCCTCAGCGCTCCATTCAGAAACAGGTTTTGGGATGTACGTGTCTGGTGCATCTGCAGCAAGACCAACTCTTGAAGCAGCCTTCATTGGAACATGAGGACCCTTCTCAATGCAATCTACAAAACCTACATCAATAGACATGAGATGTAAACGCATTTTTACTTTCCAGTGAAAGTAATTTTCCCTATCAAGAACCGGTATCTTCACTCCATAATCCTTCTTAGACATGTTGAAAGTGTGTTGATCTTTAAACTTCAAATATATTAGAAGCTTGCTCTGATACCAATTGTTATTCCCAGATTACACACTTGTATAATTGTAGAAGGGGGGGGTTGAATACAATTCTTGATTATTATAAATTTCTGATAAAAACCACAGAAATCTATAAGGAAATAATTGCTGAATAAGAAATGGTTCACAAACACATAAAAAATCAGGTGGTTAAATGTACCACCTGAGACTTTTATTCGAAGAAAACCCTGTGATACAAATGTACACAGCTTCTGTGTTTACAACTCTTTGCTTCTAAAGATATTCAAGAAACCCTAAGCAAATGTGTATGTTTTTCTTACTTTCTAAAGAGTTGCTACACTTGGTTATATATTCCAAGTTTACAAGTGCTACAGGAATAAGATAATATTAATCTAATTCAAGTTGACTTGCTACTCCACTCCAAATCCACATGTAGCCGAAAGGTTGTCCTTGTGAACAGATATGTCCCCTGCACCTTTCTTGTATGTACTGTGTAAATGGAATGCTTCTTTCTTCTGTGTTTCCAAAGTATGGCTGCCATATTGCTTTTTATACCTACTATCAACCCATGTGATCTGTCAGTCAAACCTGTCCTTATCAACTGCTAATTCCTAGCATAGGATAAAGTGACAATGATTATCCGTTGATGTTGTGTCTACTTATCCGTTGATGGTAGTTTGAGCTGTATCCGTTGATCGAGTAGATTTGAGTTGTATCCGTTGATAGAGCCCTGTTCTCATCCGTTGATACATTTTCACTTAGACAGAATTACATAGCATAGCTTATTTACAATTGGCTACCCTATTCTGCCTATCCATTGATGGTCAACATGACTCTGAATAAAGACACTATCAACTGATAAATAGAGATATTGCAGTATGCTACAAAATCTCATCCGTTGATGAGCTACCTGTCAACGGATAGAGTTATAAGGTCTTATCCGTTGACAGTTACAAAACTTGACTTATACAATTTTGCTTGAATGTTAAGTTATCATCAACTACAACATATTCCTAACAGCTTCTATCAAGGTTCTGTTCTTCCTCTCCACTACACCATTTTGTTGTGGAGTGCCAGGTGCAGAAAACTCTTGTTTGATTCCTTTACTCTTGCAAAATTCTTCCATTGTTGAATTCCTGAATTCAGTTCCATTGTCACTTCTGATAATCTTCACTTGATTGTCTGACCCTTTGTCCAGTTGTATTATATGTTCTGTCAGTGTTAATGTAGTTTCATCCTTCTTTGCAAGAAAATATACCCATGTGTATCTGGTATATTCATCAACAATGACTAGAGCATATTTCTTCTTTCCAAGAGACATAACATTCACTGGTCCAAATAGATCAACATGTAGGAGATGATAAGGATCAACAATTGAAGACTCAGATTTGCTTTTGAAAGAGGCTTTTCTCTGTTTGGCCTTTTGACAAGAATCACACAGGCCTTCTGCATTCAACAAAGACTTTGGTAGTCCTCTTACAAGATCATTCTTTATTAGCTCATTGATTTTGTTCAGGTTCAAATGAGAGAGTTTCTTGTGCCACTTCCAACTCTCTTCACTGGACATTCTTGTTGACAGACACACTGCTTTGCCATCAGAGTTTGTTGACAATTTTATTTCATAGATGTTATTGTGTCTATTTCCAACTAGAGCAACTTTCCCTGTAGATTTACTGATGACTTGACAATATTCAGGCTGAAAATCTACATGATATCCTCTGTCACAGATTTGGCTCACAGATAGTAGATCATGCTTGAGTCCTGGAACCAGAGCTACATTTGTGATGATGACACTCCCAAGATTCATATTGCCATATCCCAGAGTATGTCCTATGTTGCCATCTCCATAGGAAACTTTTGGGCTAGCCTTCTCCACATACTCTGATAGCAAGGCTTTATTTCCAGTCATGTGTCCTGAACATCCACTGTCCATGACTAGGGTACTTTCCCTGATGCCCTGCAATCACAAACAATCACTGATTATTAGTTTTAAGGATCCAGACTTGCTTGGATCCTTTGGCTTTCTTAATTCTGTTAGCTTTTGCAGCGGAATTCACATTTTCAGAGTTTAAGCTAACTTTTTCAGAGTTTACATTTGCAGAGTTTACTTTAACCCATTTCAGATTTGGCTTGGGTTCATAGTAATTATAGTAAATAGCATGATAATCTCTGCAAGTATAAATAGAATGCCAAGTACTTCCACAGTGTTTGCATAAAGTCTGTGGTCTAGTTCTCACATAATCATTCTTTACTGCAGTTTTAGAGGGCAAAGAATTAATGTTCTTATTCTTACTACAGAAACTAGCAAGATGATTAGTGCTACCACAATTAAAGCATGTTTTTCTTGGAGCTAATGTAGCAAGCATTGGCTTAATTCCTGATGTTATGCCTACCTTTCCATTTCTGTTTTTCCTAGGCATTCTCTGTTTGTTGACAGATTTTATCTCTTTAAGCTTATTCTTAAGTTGTTTATCTGTCATTAAACCAATGTTTACCTCTTTAACAAAAGTCTTAGCATATGATTCTTTAACAGCCTTTTTCTCAGCTTCAGTCTTAGGTCCACCTGTTCCCATAACATTACCTTCAGATGGACGATGTGGTCTAACTTTTACCAAATTTTCAAATCTAAGTTCATCTCCCTCAGAGTAACCTAGACCTACTGTATCTGACTGAAACACTTCTTGAGTGTCTTTACCAGAGTGTGTCCAAGTTTTAATAATGTGCTTAGTATCCTCCATTTCAGATTCTAGTTGCTTATACTTACCTAGCAACTCCTGTTCAATAAACACAGCATCATCTCTCTCTTTCTGAATTTTATTCATGTTTTCAAGCTGTTCCTCAACAAATTTGTTTCTATCTTTGAGTTGAGAGCACTCATTCTTGATCCTCTCATTTTCTAAAGTCTGATCCCTATAACTGATATGTAATGCTTTAAGATAAATTCTCAATTCAGTTATATTATCAGTATTATAAGCATAGGTAGTTGGGGGTACCTTTAGATCATCATCTTCATTCTGAGTAGTAGCCATGAGAGCATAGTTGATTTCCTCATCAGAATCTGAATCTCTGCCTTTTATGTAGAGTGCCTTTTCAGTTTTACCCTTCTTGCACTCAGGAGCATAGTGACCCATTTCCTTACACTTGTAGCATTGAATCTCAGACTCGTCTTTCTTTCCTGATTTGGTATCCCTTCTATCAGAATTTCTGAAACTCTTCCTGTCAGAGTTTGAATCTTTCTTAGAAAATCTGTTTCCCTTCTTAAAGTTCCTGAAACCCATCTTCTTAAAAGTCTTTACCATCAAGACAGCCATTTGCTTCAACTCTTCTTCATCATCCTCAGAATCAGATAATGCATCATTGTTTGAGTCATCATCAGAGTTTGATGACTCACTATCAGACTTTATGACTAAAGCTTTTCCCTTAGCTTTCTTCCTTGATGCTTCCTTCTTTAATGGTTTCTCCTCAACCTTAAGAGCAACAGACTTTGACTTCCTACTTGATCTTTTGTTTCTCTGCTCCAATTCCAATTCATAGGTTTTGAGCAGTCCATATATTTCATCAATCTCTGTTTCAGCAAGTTCATAGTTATCTCTTATAGTGGTTGTTTTCACATCCCACTTTTCAGGTAGAGAGAGAAGAAACTTGAGATTTGAGTCTTCTAAATCATACTCTTTGTTAACCAATGACAAATCATTGAGCAGTTTACAGAATCTGTCAAATGTTTCTGTCATGGTTTCTTCAGACTTTGCCTCAAAATGCTCCTACTCCTGAGTGAGTATGTTTCTTCTATTTTTTTTGATTGCAGGAGTTCCTTGACACCTAACCTCAAGTGCATCCCATATTTCCTTTGCAGTTGTGCAATTAATCACTTTATTAGACATAACATTGTCTAAAGCACTGTGAAGTAAATGCCTTACTTTTGCATCCTTTGCAATAGATGAAAGATCCTCAGCAGTTAGATCTTTCTTTTCTTTTGGAATCACCTTTGATTCCTCACCAGCAGCAGCAGCAGATAACTTTGTAGGTTTGTGAGGACCTTCATAAATTCTATCAAGATATTCTGGATCTGTAGCCTCCAGAAACATGGTCATCTTCACCTTCCAGATTGCATACTCTGATGGCCTAAGTATAGGAACCCTAATCGTTTCATACCTACTAACAGTAGTAGGGACTTTCTCAGAACTTGATGGAGGAGGTATCTCTGCCATTGATTACTATTGTGTTTGGATCTTAAACTGTAATAAAGTAACAACCTGTCTCTGATACCACTTGTTAGGTCAAATACACAATATATAATCAAGTACTATATGAGTAATTAACAAGAACACACGTTTTTAACACTTAAAACTGTTTGGAATTAACAATTCCTCTCTCAGTGATGTAAAATATCAAAGAGAGCTGCTTAGGTTACAATCAATGATAATCTCTCTGTTCGATACCCTTCTAGGGTTAACCTAACTGTATTTATAAAACATACAGCTTCGTACAATCAGTAATTGATTCTCCAATAATTAAGCTATACAATTGATATCAATCACGATTGCTACACGTCTTCTAAGTCAACTCAATCTCTTTGATAGCTATCCAATCTTCAAAGATATTGCTTCCATATTTTTCTTGAATCAATCTTCAAACACTGTTGACTCTCAGACGCTCCCGCTACAGAGTTTCACAACCTCTGTTGCGCTTCCAGTCAGAGTTTAACTAAACTCTAATGGCTTCCAGTTAAACTCTGTTTTGTTACTTTAGCTTCCAAACACTGTTCTCATCAATCATTTCTAACAAATGTGCAACATCAAGTATAAATAAAACACAAAATCAAATGATGTGAAGTATATCTGAAGGCCATTTGCTTGTCGTTGTTGCATATCATTTCCCCCATCTATTTCAACATATTTAAGTACCTCAATAACAGTTGGGAACAAATCAACTAGGCATAAAAGTGTTTTGTAATGTGAACCCCATCATGACCCACTTCCAGTATTAAGTTCACCACGACCTATTTCTTTTAAAACTCTCTCTTTTTTACTTTCTCGAAGCATATCCGTTCGCTATCATATCAAAGAAGTCTCCAACAGAAAAATATTTTTTTGCAACTGCTAAAACAACCAACTGAAGTTGGTGAGCAAAACAATTTACATAATCTGCTGAGCTATTTTCCCACATAATCAAAGATTTTAACCCATTAAACTCACGGCACATATTGCCTGCACCATCATAACCTTGTCCCTTGATCTGTTTTAAACTCAAACCAAATCCAGCAAGTAAAGAATCAATGACATATTCAAGTGTTGAAGAAGATGTCTCCTTCACATGAACAAGACCAACAAACCTCTCTTTAATAATTCTACTCCTATCATCAATGTATCGCATAACCACTTCCATTTGTTCTTTTTTAGATATATAACTTGACTCATCTACTAACAAACCAAACACGTTACCACCAATTTCATTAAGAATTGTTGAGTATTGAATATGACTAAAGAATACAGAGGGGGGTGAATGGATTCTTAAACTTTACTTCTTCTTGAATATGTGTAGCAAGATATGAGTTTGTGTGTGCAGATGTGTAGGTGTAGATAATGAACAACACAAGACACGATATCACTTTAATCTAATACTTTATTAGATAAAGATTTACTACAATCTGTGAATACAAATGATAGTATTCTCAGCTTCATTTTTCTCAGAGAGATGTGCTCTTACAATGTATGTGAAAAACTTAAAAACTTAATCTCTAAAGAAGTGAGGTTGTATTCTTATAGAACATGAATACAACCTTCTTACTACAAATAAGGTAGCTAAACAAGTTTACTTTCCAGTGTGTCTATCCTTTTTGAGTAAGCATCCAAACGGCTACAGATTTGACTTTGTAAAGTTCTGTTTAGATCTACTTCTTTAGCTCTTTGTCTCTTCTACATCTCTCCAAGCTTCTTTGTAGGCTTTCCAGAGCACGATACAAATTGTGGTCCATAAAGTGCTTTGGCTTGTTGCAGGTTTCTGACTTGTACAATTTCTCAGTAGCTTGTCTCCAAGAATGTATTCGAGAAGTGGCTAAGTGATTGATTCGAGAACTAGGATTAAATAACTCTGAGTTCTCGAATACTATATATTTGACATATCGAATCACTTCTCGAATAACTCTTTTTTTTAGGGATCCTTGAGTTGTCGAATAGAACACTTGACTTGTCGAATCCCTGAGATGTCGAATAGCTTTTCTGATCCCTTGAGATATCGAATGGACCTTGACTTGTTGACTCCTAGAGAACTCGAATGATGCTTTGACTTGTTGACTTTCTGAGTTCTCGAATAAAGTAGTAGACATATCGAATCTCTGAGATATCGAATGAGATATCGAACAGTGTATTCAGAGATATCGAATAGTGTCTTTTGAGATATCGAATCCCTGACTTCTTGAATGCTAGACTTCTCGAATATAACAAACATACTTCTCGAATTGGTACTTAGGTAAATTCTTCATTTCTTCAAATCCCAACTGTGATTATTTGGTAGTCTTGTTCTTCAAGCTTGAGGCATGAACCTTGGAACTTCTTTCAAGCATTATTCTCAGACTTTTAAGTACATTTACACAGACAGGAATTGATGCCTATTACAAGTACTAAACAAGTAGAAACTCTACAACTAGAGG
The DNA here is from genome assembly GCA_037693485.1 of Kitagawia praeruptora. Lineage (NCBI taxonomy): Eukaryota > Viridiplantae > Streptophyta > Magnoliopsida > Apiales > Apiaceae > Kitagawia > Kitagawia praeruptora. The sequence goes on along the minus strand of CM075348.1, from coordinate 114,611,201 downwards.
TTCCCTCAGTTAAGAGGTCATGTAAGTAATGCAAAGCATTACAAACAATTAGGCTTGTTATTAGATGTATACAGACATGCCTCTGTGACTAACAATCTCCCCCAAATTATGAGTAAGACCCTTAGTCACAATTTCATGTCTGATAATAAGCCTAACATACATAAAGATAAAACTTGAAAAGTACATGTATGAAATTTGATTGAGAACATGAATAGAACTACAAGATGAGTAATCTTACATAATATGATGAAATACTAGCCATTCTCATTTGATTCCATCTCCATTGCTTTGGCTTGTAGATCATCATATGCCTTCTGTTTCCTTTCTTTCTCCTTTCTTGCATTCTCATCCATAGCCCTTATGATCTCTGCCATAGCATCCAATTCTCCAAGCAGAATAGAGTTTTTGAAATCTTCAAGTACTTGTTTCAGAATGTTGGCAGGATAGTGACTGAATAGGTTCATTCTTATATTGACATTATCTCCATTTCTTCTCCTATACTTCACCACATAGGGATTGAACTGAACTCTACACAATCCTTTTGCCCTTAGCTTTTCTACTTCAACTTCCAGTCTATCAATTTCCTTCTCCTTTTCTAGCCATTTCTCAAAGCACCCCTTCCTTATCTCCTCAGTATAGTCTCTCTTCATCTTCACAAAGTCAATCAACTCCAGCTTCCATACTCTCTCCACTTTGTCTTCAGAATCCAACAATGCAATAATTCTTTCTATCTCATATAACTTGCCCCAATTTTGACAACCCCCTTTGTAATAACCCGAAATTTCATAAATTATTATTATTATTTAAATATTTTAATGGTTTTTCTGTAATGGGGGAATAAGATTGTGGATATTTTGTTCCAATTTGATGTGTCGTCTGGTAAATGTAGATTGAGTTACATATTTATATGATGATTTAGGAGTGCCAGCATGAGCCTGTATATTTTAATTTCATTTTCTGTGATTATATCACTTAAACACGGGCTTTATTTATCTTCTGGAGATTTCATAAAAACACAGGAGTTGATAAAAAAAATCACAAAATCTTTTGTGTTATCATCTTTATGATATTATTTAGTTTTTAAAATTATTGGGAGAATTATTTTGGGTGTTTAAGTATTTTAAAAATGATTTTAAGAGTGTTATTGCTTTTAAAGGATCAAAACTTGTAAAATTCATATTTAATTCGTTTTTTATCCTAAAAATATTTTAAAGATATGTGGGTGTTTGTAACTTCATACTCTGTATTTTAAAATTTTGAAGTTTGATGTTTCAACCCGTTTTCATTTAATTACAATTTTTAAAAGTGCTTTAATTGATTTTTTAGTGGTTTATTTTTCAGAAATATAAAATGACCAATAGGCTTGGTCTTCTTTCATACGTATAACTCAATTTTTCCCCATTTCATGATGGGTCTTGGTGCTTCTAGAGAATTCGGGAGAATTCTTAATTTTCTTTACTTGCTGATTCCTCTTCAACCTCTCTTCTCAATCTTTCAATCTCTCCTCTCTCCCCTCTCACTTAAATCTCTCCCCTCACTGTTCTACATACCTATACATATATATATACACGCGTGTGTATGTGTGTAATTATGTGGGTGACAAATGGTGTGAGTGTATGGGCTTAATTGAGTGGGTGTATTCAATCGAGTTCGTCATGTACTGTGAGTGTCAGGTCGAGTTTGAGGTGTGAGTTGATGATTCAACAGTGTGAGTGTGTGTTTATGGCAAGTCAGTGGTTTGTTTCCTTGTGTACTCATTTGCTCGTATCGATATACATATATAGGGTTGGACTCCATAGCAAACACTTTATATAACAAACAATAAAGAACACCTCATATCTAATAGATCCATTGCCCCTGGCGGGGCCACCCAATACAAAAAGTTCTTATTTTTTTACCCTCTATCCATCCATCATCTAAAAAAAAAAAATTAAAAAGTTACTGTTCATGATGATGACGTCATCAGTGACGTCATCATGAACAGTAAAATTTTTATTTTTATTTTTTAAATTTTTTTTTGCTGGCTTGATAGAGGGTAAAAAAATAACAACATTTTGTATTGGGTGCCCCTGGCGGGGCCAAAGAATCTAATAGATCTAAGGTGTTCTTTGTTGTTTGTTATATAAGAGTGTTCTGTATGGAGCAAAGGCCTACATATATATATATATATATATATATATATATATATATATATATATATATATATATATATATATATATTGCGTGTATGTGTCTCCGGTGTGGGTGCGCGTGTGTGGCAAAAGGGTTGGTCGAAATTGAGAGTTCTTGTTGTTATGGTTCGATTACTGGAGTAGTTCTGAGTTTGGGTGGTTTTGGGTTGGTGTATTTGTCGATGGGGGTGGATAGCCGAGTGGTGTGCGTGAGTTTGAATTACTGTGTCAGATTTTGGGGGTTTCGTTTATATGGTGCAGAGGTGATGTACTAGTGAGGGGATAATGCTGGTGGGGTGAGAAACGATTGTGAGAAGGAGGCAGGGGAGCTGCTGGGTGTACAGGGCGTTGAGGCTCGGGTGTATGTGGTGTCTGCGTGGGTGTACATGTGGTGTCGAAATGGTGAAAGAAAAAGGAAAATGAGGGGTATTAATGAGTTTATAAGAGTGTGTATGGAGGTATCGTGTCTATGTTCAAGTGGGTGTGTGTTGAGTTTGTGCTAAGGTGAGGAGTCAGGGGATGCAGGGAAGGTGGTGTGCGTGTTGTAGGTTAGTATGGTAGGCGCAAAGCAAGAAAAGCCGAGAGAAATAGAGGTGAGGTAATATGTGGTAGTTTAAGTGTGAAAGGGTTGAGTGAGTATTCAAAGGTTATGTTGGAGTGTGTGTTCTCTTATAAGTATGCAGTGGGTATAATTATGTGGTATGTGTGTGGTTGATGATGAAGGGGAAAGATATTCGGCAAAACAAAGAGATTGGATATATGAGGGTTATAGAGTAAAATGTAAGAAGGAATGAGGCAGTGTGCGTGCGTAGTTTTGTGTCTGTGATATAAGTAGGTGGAAGAGAAAAGTGAAAGAGAGAATGGAGTCATTGAATTATGTGAGGTGGTGTCCGAAGGTGTTGTAGGTGATGGCGGTTGGTGCAGAACATGAAAGTCGAGAGAGTTAGAGAAGTAAAAAGGAGCAGATGGATGACAAGGGCGTGGTGTACTTTGTATTATAATTGTGTGTGTACCGGTTTGGTGTTGGGACGACGGACTAGGGGTGATCATAAACCGCACCAAACCGCATCAACCGCCCGCACCGCACCAACCCGCACCACACCACGCGGTTTTTTATTGTCCGTGGTGCTGTCGCGGTTTGAAATTTTGACAAACCGCACGGTGCGGTGCGGGTTGCGGTTTAAAGTTTTTGAAACGCGGTTCAAACCGCACCGCACCGCAATATTTAATATATTATATAATTATATATATATATATATATATATATATATAATATTATAATATGTATATAATTTTAAAGTATGTGTATTAATATTGTATAGCCCAAAAAATATTTAAAGTTTATAATATGTATTATTGAAAAATATTTATGACTTTGAAATTTGTATTATGTTCCACAAGATTCAATTTGAATTTTGTAAACCGTCTATTTTAATTTTTCGTGATAATTAGGATTTGGAATTATGTATAAGTTTATATATAGTAATTTTTATTGAAGTTGTAAACCGCAATGAACCGCATCTCGTGGTGCGGTTTATGCGGTTTTAAAATTTTGTGGTGCGGGTGCGGTTTGAGAAATTGACCAAACCGCATACGTGGTTTGGTTTGCGGTTTTAGGAGGAAACCGCACCGCCCGCACCGCGATCACCCTTACGACGGACAATTGTTAAAGAAAAGACGAAAGTACGATCGTGGAAAGGTCGACAAAGGAGCAGAGATTGATGTACAGTGAATAAGGAATCGAGGTGTGGAAATTGGAAAACTCCGTATATTGAGGCAAGTGTTACTATCCCTCACTTATCGTTCAAGTGAGTTATTTCTTTAATTGTGTTATTGATACTGATGAGTAACTATATACCTTACCTGTCTTATTGTTGAAAATTCAATTAAAATGTTCTTTTAAATATCGATAATTTGTTGATGATTTATTGATGAAATTTGACTATTTTTACAATAATATTGTGAATCAGTGATATTTCCTTGTGGAATTAAACTAAACCAATTGCTTAGCTAGTCGGGATCCCACTAGTAGAACATTGACCCTATCATGTCTGAATACTCATCTCATACTTTCTTTTATTTCATTATGTGATGAAAGATTTTAGATTGCAAATACTTATCCTGTGATTTGGTGTGATTTAAGCTTTCGATAAAAGATATTTGTTCTATTAGCAATAATTTATTAAAAAATTTTGTTTTACTATACACTTGCTGAGCTTTTCTTCCGCTCATACTTGCTGTTGAAATTCTAACTTTTCAGTAAGGTAGTTTGGCGAGACTTATTCGCACAGTTCGGAAAGAGCAGTGACAGACGCTATTTCGAAGATGACTTGACTCAGGATGACTGGATCTAGAGTAAGATATATTTTATATAGTTGAACTTCAATAATTATTATTATGTATTAGATTCGCCGGCCTGGTATACTTCATGTCGAAGTTATACTAGTGCTTTAAGATTTGATCAAATAGATTGTTGTAAAGAAGAAAGCTTTTGTTTAATGGAATTTGGATTCTTGTTTCTAGCACTATAACCTAAAGATCTTGGATTGTTGGGGTCATGGATGTTATATTTCAATTTTGGACTATTAAAATGAAAATGTTTTATTAAACAGGTGATTACATTTTGAGGATTTTTGCGTAACGACCAAATCTCCTGACCCCGGATTTGGGGGGGTTACAAAATGGTATCAGAGCTGAGGTTATAGAAAACTAGAAACGAGAGTGTGTAGGAGTGTGTATAGCTAAGTAAGGAACGTCAGAGCTCATATAGAGTTCTTGTTGGACTATTGGATATAGTACCAGTTAACAAGTTAAGATTTGAGTGCTCGCGTGAGATGGTTGCGCTAAACTGGATAAAACACCTTGAGACTGTTGATGTCTACTAAAGAATTTCAGAGAGCAAGTCTTGGGTGGGTTGAGCAAATACAAAGACTGTGGCAAGTTCATTCTCTCCCTTTTCTCCTAAAAAAATTTGTGAGATTTCTATGAACATAATTGTTCTCAAGGATTTTATTGTTGTGGTGAAACTTTTTGGTGAAATTGTTGGTTACTCAAATATTTGCTTCAAATGTTGGAGTGATTATATCTATCGAAGAATTAAATTAATTATAAATCCTTTTGTGAGAAAAATGACATTTAAAAAAATATTAGTCGGTCTCATTGATCGGGACGACTCCTTCATATTATTCAATTAAAGCTTGTCTTATTACTTCGAGATAGCTGAATATTTATTTCTACTAGTTGGATTTATTTCTCAAATTCAACTACTCTTCTTGACCTCGGGTAATGGTTCATTGTTCGAACCATTTATTTAAATAGTAACATTTATTTTAAATCAAGTTATACTTCTTGAAGTGTCTACTTTGCTAAAATTGTTGAAGATTATTCGGTTGCTAATTATTGGCTATTTCGTTCATTTTCAATACCTTAAATTGTATTTTCTTGATAAATATAGTTATTCTCATTAATTCGAGATAACTACCTCCTTTGTCAAAGCGGATGATACATTATTCGTATCGTCGAACAAACTTTATTCTAATCTTTAAGGTTAGTCCATTGTTCGGATTAGCAGTGGAGTTTAAAAAAGCACTGACTGTGTGTCGTGCTTGACATTTAATTGCGAAATTTTGGCAGCTATTGATTTTAATAAGTTTTTACTCGGGACACTCTGGTGTGAACTGGTAAACATGGGTAATAACCCGTGGTTTCGGCGAGGTATTTTTATCCGAAAATGCGGATAATTATTTAGGCACTAATGTTGCCAGGGTTGAAAATGATAACCCATTTTATGCTAGCAAAGAGAAAGTGTCGGTGGTACCACATCATAGCCCTGATCAGGCTGGGTGGGGTATCACAGGAGAACGGTACTTACGCCATGGTAGTTGATCGCACCATGGGGGTACCGAGAGGTGGAAGACCAGTAATCTTTTCTTAAATTTTGAGCTGCCAAATAAGTTGTTGATTTTCTTGAAATTCTTGAAATTGTTGAGAAGTTCGTTTATGATGTTCTTGTGGTTGAGATGATTTGAACTCCTTGAGTTATCAGAGATTTTAATAGAATTTTGACATTCTCACAAATTTTGAAAAGTTGCTTATATAGCATTCGTGATTGAATATTATATGAGTTTTTATTTGTTCAAGCATTACCTTTTATCACCATCGTGTTATAAATTATTCTTGTATAAAATTTAGGATAGTGAACTTGCCGAACATTTTATGTGCTCACCCTTAGTTATTATTATAATGTTCTAACAATCAAAGGCGAGAACAATGAGTCTTTCGAATAGAAACAAAAGGACATGGGGATACTTTGAGCTGGGCGAAGCAAGAAGAGTGTTGTATTTGTATTGGTTATGATTGTATAATATAGCTTTATGTGAACGGAGACGTGATGACCAAGAAAGTTTCCAGGAATTAAAGAAGAGACTATTACGAGTCGAGATAACGTACTCACTTGAGATGATTATGTTGAACTGGACAAAACTTCTTATGGCTGGAGATGTCTATTGTGGAATTTTTAGAGATTATTACGAGTCGACGACGATATAGGGTATCGATAAACTTAGGACGTGGAGAAAAAGAGTTTAGATCGGACGACGAGCCAGCGAAGGAGCCGATAAAGAAGGCATACGTGGGAAGGAGCCGATACAGAAGGCATACGTGGAAATCTTGGCAATACCTTCCCTTCCGAATGAATTATTTAAAATTTCGTTAAGCGATACTTTTGCCTGTGATTATATTTCATTTTTGGAGGTTATATCTAATACTTGTGTTCAATCATATTTTGGTTCAATGGTTTCAGAAGTTGTTATGATACTTATTTTCAAATTTTTGAGGTTTTCAACTTTTGTTTCTCTCCAGTGATGGATAATTTTATTTTGCAATATGGTACCATTTGTTCGATACTTTCTTTTCTGGTTCTTCTTTTCGGAAATAACACCTTTGGATTTTGTTTAGTTTGAATCCAAGGTGTTTCTCAAATAATTATTTGTCAAAAGATATTAGTAATTAATTTGATCCTAAATTCCTTTCGTATTTCTTTACCCCAACTGAGACGAACAAGCCTACTTATAGGGGACACCAGGTACATCTATCTGTGTGATAGAAGTTGGATGGGACGTCATCGCTGGTGTGTTGTGTATTACAATAAGGCTGGCCACCTTTATTTGTAAATGTCGGAGCTAAGACGCACAACGTCGGGTTCATATGATCATATTGATCTCTCAGTTCTTCTCTTATTTCAAATCAGTTGCTAAAAAAAAAACTCGTAAATTGATAACCACAATTGTGAAGGAATTTACGGACGAGCGGAAGCGTGATATAACAATTATTCCGTAAAAACCATATATCGCACATATAGAAAATCATATAAAAACGTAAATAGCGGAGGAATCGAAACCTTACCTTGAAAATTCGAAGATGGTGTCTAGATGGTTGCTAGAAGTTGCTTCTCAGAGTGTGAAGCACTCTACCGGTATCCACCAAGATTGATTCTTCGATGAAGCTTTTTATAAAACTCGAAGCTTTATAAAAATGGAACTTTTCCTTCTTGAGAGAGAGAGAGAGATGAAGAAGATGGAGGCTAGCTCCCTTTAGGTTTTTCACAAAAACACAAGTGTATTCTTAGAATGAACTATCTCATTCTATTTATAGGGCACAAGTAGGTTTTAGTATAATTAATATATCAATATATATTAATATATAAATCCCACACTTTATCTTATAAAAAATGTTTAAATAATAATTAAAACTATTTTAATCATTATTATTTTTCTAAACTCTTTAGAAAATAACTTGCTCTCTCAAAATACCTTCATCAATAAATTAATCTTTTTATGGTGTGACCCTGTAGGTTCAATATTAAGCCGGTAGTAGAAATAAATAATAATAAACTTTTTATTTATTATTTATATGAATTCTAAAATTCATTAAATATAATTAACTGATTAATTATATTTATTCTACATCGTGAGTGATGCTTCTCAACATATCGCGACTATCCGAATAATATGAATTCACTGCTTAGAATACCAAGAACCTGTCAGTGCTAGTTACCGTACAATCAATTCCTTCTACCCTACAATATCCCGATTAAATACAAGGCATGGATCTCGTGTCAAGCCTATCAAATTTAATCATATGATTTCTTATTCATAATGCAAAGTTCATATTAATGCAAATTAGAAACTCCTTTCTAATTTCATTCACTCTGGCCAGAGATTCCAGAACTCGCATACTAAGAATAACATAGGATATTCACTTCCTTACTGGAAGGGGTGGATCCTTTATTGATCATTAACTATCTCCATACACAAATCCCTATGCCCAGAATAGACCTAATGGATGTCCTTGAGACTAAGGACTAAACCAAAGCACAGTTCATTGTATACAAGATTACTCTAACGATCTCAAGTCTAAGGACACTTGTACAACTATCACTTAGTGAACAACTATCGACACGTGAGTAAACTCCATTAGTTGTTCAACTTATCGAGTCATGTTCAGTGAACTTATTCCTTAATAAGCACCTACATACTAGCTATAGTGTCACCACACAAATGCCTATGAGAACAGACATCCTCCTGAAAGGAGCAAGCATAGTATGTACCAATCTTTGCGGATTCACTAACTTCCGATTAGTTATCCTATGATCAGGAACTGTTTAAGTCTAGAGTTATCATCTTCTAGATCTCACTATTATAATATCATTATAATTCTAGAAGCTTTACTTTAAACCATGAAATATCTTATTTAAAATACTTTAAATAGATAAAGCCCGTAATAAAAACAAATAAGTCTTTTATTAATATTAATGAAATCAAATAAGAGTACAAGAAAGTTCTTCCTAAATCATCATATATGATTGGATTTTAGGACAAACTCTTTCAAATTGTGGGGCAGTTGTTATGATAAAAAATCAGTTCTTTTTAAAATTTCTTGCCTCTTGTTATCTTAAATAGTTTTGAAGGTATGCCAACCAGGTTACAATAATTTAATCTCGACCCGATAAATCAAAGCTTTGCGATGGATTACCACGAGCAAAAGTGGATCAAGATGCGATTACAATACTAGCGACGTATAACGATGCCAGTTCGCTTTCTCTCTATCAATTTAAATGTGCTATCGAAAAGTTGGTTCAATTTCACTTGAAAGAAAGGCAGTGTGTTGTGAGACTCTAGTAACAGTTGTGTTAGATACGAAATTCAATATTTGATTCGGAATTTGGAAAGTTGATAAAAGGAACCCTAGGGATTTCTCTTAGCAGATTCCGAGGACGGAATCCTTTTAAGGGGGGTAGACTGTAATAACCCGAAATTTCATAAATTATTATTACTATTATTTAAATATTTTATTGGTTTTTCTGTAATGGGGGAATAAGATTGTGGATATTTTGTTCCAATTTGATGTGTCGTCTGGTAAATGTAGATTGTGTTACATATTTATATGATGATTTAGGAGTGCCAGTGTGAGCCTGTATATTTTAATTTCATTTTCTGTGATTATATCATTTAAACACGGGCTTTATTTATCTTCTGGAGATTTCATAAAATCACTGGAGTTGATAAAAAAATCACAAAATCTTTTGTGTTATCATCTTTATGATATTATTTAGTTTTTAAAATCATTGGGATAATTATTTTGGGTGTTTAAGTATTTTAAAAATGATTTTAAGAGTGTTATTGCTTTTAAAGGATCAAAACTTGTAAAATTCATATTTAATTCATTTTTTATCCTAAAAATATTTTAAAGATATGTGGGAGTTTGTAACTTCATACTCTGTATTTTAAAATTTTGAAGTTTGATGTTTCAACCAGTTTTCATTTAATTTCAATTTTTAAAAGTGCTTTAATTGATTTTTTAGTGGTTTATTTTTCAGAAATATAAAATGACCAATAGGCTTGGTCTTCTTTCATACGTATAACTCAATTTTTCCCCATTTCATGATGGGTCTTGGTGCTTCTAGAGAATTCGAGAGAATTCTTAATTTTCTTTACTTGTTGATTCCTCTTCAACCCCTCTTCTCAATCTCTCCTCTCTCCCCTCTCACTTAAATCTCTCCCTTCACTGTTCTACATACCTATACATATATATATACACTCGTGTGTATGTGTGTAATTATGTGGGTGACAAATGGTGTGAGTGTATGTGCTTAATTGAGTGGGTGTATTCAATCGAGTTCGTCATGTACTGTGGGTGTTAGGTCGAGTTTGAGGTGTGAGTTGATGATTCAACAGTGTGAGTGTGTGTTTATGGCAAGTCAGTGGTGTGTTTCCTTGTGTACTCTGTTTGCTCGTATAGATATACATATATATATATATATATATATATATATATATATATATATATATATATATATATATATATATATATATATATATATATATATATATATATATATTGCGTGTATGTGTCTCCGGTGTGGGTGCGCGTGTGTGGCAAAGGGGTTGGTTGAAATTGAGAGTTCTTGTTGTTATGGTTCGATTACTGGAGTAGTTCTGAGTTTGGGTGGTTTCGGGTTGCTGTATTTGTCGATGGGGGTGGACAGCCGAGTGGTGTGCGTGAGTTTGAATTACTGTGTCAGATTTTGGGGGTTTCGTTTATATGGTGCAGAGGTGATGTACTAGTGAGGGGATAATGCTGGTGGGGTGAGAAACGATTGTGAGAAGGAGGCAGGGGAGCTGCTGGGTGTACAGGGCGTTGAGGCTCGGGTGTATGTGGTGTCTGCGTGGGTGTACATGTGGTGTCGAAATGGTGAAAGAGAAAGGAAAATGAGGGGTATTAATGAGTTTATAAGAGTGTGTATGGAGGTATCGTGTCTATGTTCAAGTGGGTGTGTGTTGAGTTTGTGCTAAGGTGAGGAGTCAGGGGATGCAGGGAAGGTGGTGTGCGTGTTGTAGGTTAGTATGGTAGGCGCAAAGCAAGAAAAGCCGAGAGAAATAGAGGTGGGGTAATATGTGGTAGTTTAAGTGTGAAAGGGTTGGAGTGAGTATTCAAAGGTTATGTTGGAGTGTGTGTTCTCTTATAAGTATGTAGTGGGTATAATTATGTGGTATGTGTGTGGTTGATGGTGAAGGGGAGAGATATTCGGCAAAACAGAGAGATTGGATATATGAGGGTTATAGAGTAAAATGTTAGAAGGAATGAGGTAGTGTGCATGGGTAGTTTTGTGTCCGTGATATAAGTAGGTGGAAGAGAAAAGTGAAAGAGAGAATGGAGTCATTGAATTATGTGAGGTGGTGTCCGAAGGTGTTGTAGGTGAGGGCGGTTGGTGCAGAACAAGAAAGTCGAGAGATTTAGAGAAGTAAAAAGGAGCAGATGGATGACAAGGGCGTGGTGTACTTTGCATTATAATTGTGTGTGTACCGGTTTGGTGTTGGGACGACGGACAAGTGTTAAAGGAAAGACGAAAGTACGATCGTGGAAAGGTCGACAAAGGAGTAGAGATTGATGTACAGTGAATAAGGAATCGAGGTGTGGAAATTGGAAAACTCCGTATATTGAGGCAAGTGTTACTATCCCTCACTTATCGTTCAAGTGAGTTATTTCTTTAATTGTGTTATTGATATTGATGAGTAACTATATACCTTACCTGTCTTATTGTTGAAAATTCGATTAAAATGTTCTTTTAAATATCGATAATTTGTTGATGATTTACTAATGAAATTTGACTATTTTTACAATAATATTGTGAATCAGTGATATTTCCTTGTGGAATTAAACTAAACCAATTGCTTAGCTAGTCGGGATCCCACTAGTAGAACATTGACCCTATCATGTCTGAATACTCATCTCATACTTTCTTTTATTTCATTATGTGATGAAAGATTTTAGATTGCAAATACTTATCCTGTGATTTGCTGTGATTTAAGCTTTCGATAAAAGATATTTGTTTTGTTAGCAATAATTTATTAAAAAATTTGTTTTACTATACACTTGCTGAGCTTTTCTTCCGCTCATACTTGTTGTTTAAATTCTAACTTTTCAGTAAGGTAGTTTGGCGAGACTTATTCGCACAGTTCGGAAAGAGCAGTGACAGACGCTATTTCGAAGATGACTTGACTCAGGATGACTGGATCTAGAGTAAGATATATTTTATATAGTTGAACTTTAATAATTATTATTATGTATTAGATTCGCCGGCCTGGTATACTTCATGTCGAAGTTATACTAGTGCTTTAAGATTTGATCAAATAGATTGTTGTAAAGAAGAAAGCTTTTATTTAATGGAATTTGGATTCTTGTTTCTAGCACTATAACCTAAAGATCTTGGATTGTTGGGGTCATGGATGTTATATTTCAATTTTGGACTATTACAAGGAAAATGTTTTATTAAACAGGTGATTACATTTTGAGGATTTTCGCGTAACGACCAAATCTCCTGACCCCGGATTTGGGGGCGTTACACCCTTGTTTGAATTTCATCTCTCTTCCATCAGTGTATTTGATCTCAAGGCAGTCTTTCACAATTGCAGCATAGCAGATTCTTTGAGCTCTTTGAAATTACAGTTGTTCTTCATCAAAATCTTTATCTAGTGGTTGGAGTTTCAGTCCTGGATAGATAGTTAGGGCCCTTGACTTAGATGGCTTCACTCTCCTAGCAGCATGCTTGAATTTAAACCTTTTCACTTGATTGATTGGCTGAAACTTGTGACCCTTACTTGTAGACCATTGCAGAATTCCATTAGCAGTTTGTTTTTGGAAACATACAGATGGTTTCTTGATTTGTATCTTCTTCTCTTCTTGAGGTGGCAAAACAGTTGCAGAAGCCATTGATTCAGATTTTGGTAGGTCATTACTAACAACATTCACCCTAGACTTAGAGTCTTGTGTTGTGGTGAGTTTACTGCTAGCAATGCCTAGGGCTTGCTGTTTTCTATTCTTCCTCTCATAGACTTTGCCTTGATCATCATCACCTTTCTTATCCTTGTTGTCCTTTTTCTTCTTCTCATCTTTATCACCCTTATTACTCCTGTAATGACTTCTCCTTCCATCACTTTTGTCTTCATCTTCATCATCCTTATTTCTCTTGTTTTTGGCCATTTCTGGGACAATGCCAGTTGCAATGAAAGATTTGAGAATGTTCAGTGCTTCCACTTCTTCAGTAGTTCTGAATCCTTGCTTTTTAGTTAGTCTTTCAATGATGGCAATGATGAGATTTCTATTCTGAGGGGTAAGATGCTTGGGAATAATCAACTGCTTGATGTCATCAATTCTTGTTCTAGATTGGTAAATGATGGTTCTAGGATTTGTAAACACTTCTGGTAATCTGGCAGGTTGATCATTCCTTAAGTCATCATATAGACTTTTGTTGTTCTCATTTCTCTTCTCAATCAGATTGATCAACACATCTACCTTTGAATATTTTAAGACTTGTAGAGTTTTGTAGGTTAGGTGCCATATCTTGGATTTTGTTACCATCATTATCTCCTTAAACCATACACCATCATTTCTTTTAGGCATGAAGTGAGGTAGTCAATCTGATCATTCAAGCTCCTCAGATATTCTTGTGTGTCTCTAGCTTGTTCTCTTGAGACTTTCAGAAACTCCAAGAATGCATCATCATGATAAACATTTGAGTTTGCAATTTCTTGTAGCTTGGCCTCAGTAACCACCTTTACTTCTACGGGCTTGGCACTTTCAGTTTTAGAAGATGGAGGTTTATCAGATGGCATACTCCCTGTAACCACTGTAGTGGTGATGGATTGCTTCTGGCCACTAGGAGTAATGACATGCACAGTTGGTAGAGTAACAACTGGCAGAGAGGATGGAGGTTCATCAACTTTGGCTTTCCCTTTTCCTGGAACATGGGTTGTAGATTTTGGAGTCCTTTGATGACCACCCTCATTTATTTTGATACCTTTCTCCTTGGGTTTCTGTCTCTCCTCTGTAGGCTTCTCCCCCTTAGGCTTTGAGTTCCTTAATGTCCTCTTCTCCCCCTTAGGCTTGTTGTCAGGCACAGAGGCTGTAGTAGTGACCTTTAGGGTGGAAGAGTCTTCAGGTAGAGGGAGACTCATGTGCTTCATGATGGCAGAAAGTATCCGTTGTTGGTTGAGAAGAACATCAGCAGTGGCAGTGGCTTGAGTGTTCAACATTTCATTTAGAATGGCAACAGTGTATGTCATATGAGTGTTAGATTGCTTGAGAGAGACTACCTTCTTTTCAAGAGTATCCACCTTGGTGAATAGCTCAATGGCCTTGAAACATGAGAGAGATTGATCCTTGAGTCTCTGCACTTCAAATTTAGACATGTCATGTACAGGGACTTCTGTCACCAGCTTATCTCCATATTGATTCTTAAAAAGAATCCTCTGCATAGCATTGGCATAAGTGGTCTGATCAAATAGAGTTTGAAATTTGGCTGTTAGAGCACTAACAGTGTCATGAAGCAATGCCAATCCATTGTCCATCTGATGCAGGTAGAATTGCAGTCATGTATAGTTTTGAGGACAGGCTCTAGAGTGGGAAACTTGGCAGCAAATTCCCTTTTTAGTTCACTTACTTCCTTGGCTGTTGCATCACATACTTTGTTGACTTCAGTTTTAACTCCATTCCCAAGATAGTGAGCAGCCTTGAGGAATCCCTTGTAAGAATCATTCATAGCCTCATACACTTCACCAGGAGTCAGAGATTTGGCATTAGAACCCAATGAAGTGATGTATTCCTCTCTTAGATATTGAAGAGCTTCATTGAGAGTAATATCATATTTTTCTTGCAGCTAGGCATCTACATTGCCATCTCTCTCAGCATCATCTATTATCTTTGCCTTTTGCATCTCCACATCATCTTTGTGGCATAGAAGAATAGCTTCATAGTCTGGATCCGGCATGTCTGCAATGAGTAGGTTCTGAGCAACCTTTGTGAACTCAGGAATCTGATCCACAATTAAATTTTGAAGAGCTTCAACCGTCAATTGTTGTGGAACAGACCCTGATCCTGAAGCACTGTCATGTTGCACAGGCTTCAGCCAATGAGACATGAAGTTACAGCTAGAGCTAGGCTGACTAGACTCCTCAGTTACAGATGCAACTTCTGTAACCGGATGGATTGACTCTACTACTGTTGTCTCCACATGAGTGGGATGAGTTACAACAGTAGTTGACATAGGCACAGAGTCTCTAGTGACAACTAGTGAATCCTCTGTGTTTGTGATGATGTCATCAGGATATGCCCCAGCTTGCATTCCCTCACCATCTGAATGTGGTTCCTGGGTGGTGAGCAAAGTGTCATACACTAAGTCACTTGAGTCCATTGGCTCTCCAAGAGAAGGAAATTCTTGGTGATCAATGCCTTGCTTCTCAATTGCTTGAGTTGCAGGCTCCAAAGAAATTTGAGATGAAGATTCTGGAAGAGAAGTGTTGTTTAGATTTGATTTTGGAAACTCCCCCTGAGAGACAGAGGGAGTTTCAAGTGTGATGTGCTCTCCACTCAGTATAGTGCCATCCTTATGACTCCTTTATGCAGACTCCATACAATATTGTGCATTGGGGAGAATGCTTGATTCTATAGATGCACCCTATTGAGAGGATACATCTAGTGAGCTGTTTGCCCCTGATTTTAAAACTTCAGCCATTTGTGTGACTGAAGAGGTGGTTTTAGATTTCTTCTTCTTTGGCCTCTATAAAGGTGACTCAGGTTCCTCACTTTTGAAACTTAATTCTACAGCCAATGCTGCTTCAGATAATATGTTCAAAGGTTCAGAAACTATCTCATTTCTCTTCTTTTTACCAACATCACCCTTTTGAGAGGATGATGCAGTTGGCTCACTGTTTGGTAGAGTGTTTGGCTGAGAGGGTTGGTTAGCAAGCCCTGGGTTAGCATTTTGTCCTACTTGCTTGGGCTGTGCTAACTATGGTTTGGAATCAAATATTGGCATGTTGTGGGGGTAAGTCCTAAATAGACTCTCCATATGGGGAGTTATTTTGAGTCTTACATCCACATCATTCCTAGTCTCCAAGTTACCAAAAATGAGTTTGGTCATGGTCCTAGGGTAGCCTATTCTAGTCTTATCTATTCCAGGCAATTCAATTAACTTATTATCTACAAAATTAAGTGCAAATTGAATAAAACGAGGAAAGAAAATTTTAGTACCTCTCTTGGCTGAGTTCTTACCAAGTCTCCCATAAAGCTCCTGTAGAATGATCTGTCCAACATCTATTTTTCTCCCATAGGCCAAGGCATAGCCAATTTGCTGTGCAGGTGCACTGACTTGGTCAAAACTAGACTTCCTTGCTATGAAGACTTGAAGAAGAGTAGCAAAGACATAGCTTCATTCTTTCCTCAAGGACTTCCTATTCAACTTTCCAAGTTTGATTTTATCAGAGTAGTTGATGAAATCAAAGAAGTCTTCTAACTCTGCATTTTTGGCCAGTGGGTCATACTCCTCTTGTTGTAAATCCGGTGCTTTATTCATGTCTGCTGTGGTAATAGTGATGTCCTTTCCTTGGATCTTGCAGTAGACCACATATGAGGTTATAGCATTCTCAAGAGCGATGACCTCCACAGTAGCAGTCCTCCAAAATTGTTCTAGTAAGTCCAGATACAGAGTTGGGTTGGCTGAAAGTGCATCCTTGATATATTGCTCAGACATCCATCGAACAAAGCACTTAAAGTTTGCATTTGGTGCTTCCACATCATTATTTATTGCAATGAAATTGGTTTGAGTGGGTATGGTGAGTTGGGTGTTTTCCATTTTTATAGAGAGAGAAAGAAAACAAAGATTGAAGAGGAAATTAAGCTTTCGAAGTTAGGGTTTACAGAGGTTTTGGGAGTTTAGATGCTTGAGAAATCGAATGAAATGAATCGAATAGATGTAGAATTGTATAAGTATAAAGTACTTGAATTATCGATTAGATATATGTTTTGTATCGACAAGTCAGGCATTCGAGAAGAAGAAATCAACTATTCGATAAGTCAAGAAAGGCTTAATCGATATCTCAAGCAGGTTGACACTCACAGCTGGCAGTTATCTAACTTAGAAATAATTCTAAATTAAATAAAATATGTTTTTATGAGTGATTTAAAATTTCTGAATAAAAATCCAAAAACGGTTAAGATTCAGCGAGAATTCAGCCTTTTCAAATGATTCGAGAACTCAAATACAGTATTCGAGAACTCAGTCATTAGAGAACTCAATTACCATATTCGAGAAGTCAATCATACCTCTATTTGATATCTCCAAAAAGGCTCTATTCTAGAACTCGAAAGTGCTCCAAAAAGACTTGTTAGAGAAGTCGAGTAGTGAATCATTAGAGAAGTCTGACTTATCGAAATATTCTTTTCACTAATAAAAAAATTTAATTTTCACTATCTTTTAAAATTTATCAGACATATTCAATGAAGAATATTCTAACGAATTAAATAGTGATTTTCTCAAATTTCATAGAAATTTCAAGTTGACATAATATGATTTTTCAACATATGCAACAGATTTGAAATATTTATAAATTATATTTCAGCCAACACTTACTTCAAAAATATTGAGAATTTAGATAAAGTAAGTGTTTACTGCTGCAACAATCTAGGTGATATATTCACTTAGCCAGAATCTGAAGAATTCGGCATTCCAATCTCACTAACCAACCTTGTGAAGGTGGCTTCATCTAATGGCTTAGTGAATATGTCAGCTAGTTGTTTATCTATAGAGACATAATGCAACTCAGTGGTTCCATTAGTTGCATGTTCTCTTATGAAATGATATCTGATGTCAATGTGCTTTGTTCTAGAATGATTGACAGGATTGGCAACTATAGAGATTGCACTTGTTTTGTCACACATGATTGGAATTCTTTCCAACACAAGTCCATAGTCTCTAAGTTGATTTCTAATCCAAAGCACTTGAGCACAGCAACTTCCAGCAGCTATGTATTCATCCTCAGCTGTGGAAGTTGACACTGATTGTTGTTTCTTGTTGTACCAAGAGACTAACCTTTGTCCAAGAAACTAGCAGCTACCTGAGATGCTTTTCCTATCCACTCTGCATCCATCATAATCAGCATCAGAATAACCAACCAGATTGAACCCTATGTCCTTAGGATACCATAAACCCAAGTTTGGAGTGCCCTTCAGATATCTAAAGATCCTCTTTATAGCAATCAAATGTGACTCTTTTGGATTTGATTGAAACCTTGCACACAAGCATGTAGCAAACATGATGTCTGGCCTACTTGCAGTGAGATAAAGTAGGGAACCAACCATGCATCTGTAGATTGAGATATCTACTTTCTTGCCATTAGCATCTTCATCCAGTTTAGTGGTAGTGGTCATAGGTGTCTTTACAGGTGAGCAGTCTTCTAAGTCAAACTTCTTCGATAGATCCTTGATGTACTTGGTTTGACTGATAAAGATACCATCCTTCCTCTGCCTGACTTGCAACCCAAGAAATAATGTCAACTCTCCCATCATACTCATCTCATATCTTCTCTGCATGAGTTTAGAGAATTTCTCACACAGCTTCACATTTGTATAGCCAAATATGATATCATCCACATAGATCTGAACTAGGATAATATCATCACCATGCTTTTTGTAAAACAATGTCTTATCCAATGTGCCTCTAGTGAATTGATTTTCAAGGAGAAATTGTGATAAGGTATCATACCATGCCCTTGGAGCCTGCTAAAGTCCATACAATGCCTTAAGCAATCTGTAGACAAATTCTGGGAAGTGTGGATCCTCAAAGCCAGGTGGTTGTTGCACATATACTTCTTCTTCCAACTCTCCATTCAGAAATGCACTCTTGACATCCATCTGATAGACTTTAAAATTTGAATGAGCAGCAAATGCCAAGAATATTCTGATGGCTTCCAATCTAGCAACAGGGGCAAATGTCTCATCATAATCAATGCCTTCCTGTTGAGAGTATCCTTTTACAACCAACCTTGCTTTGTTTCTTACTATTACACCATCTTTATCCATCTTGTTCTTCAGAACCCATTTTGTTCCAACAATGGTTATGTTCTTTGGTGCAGGTACAAGTTCCCATACTTTGTTTCTTTCAAATTGATTCAGCTCCTCTTGCATGGCAATAATCCAATCTGGATCCAACAGTGCATCATCAGGTTTCTTAGGCTCAATCTGAGATAGAAAACAACCATAGAGGCACTCATTTTGAGTTGCTCTCCTAGTCCTTACTCCTGCATTTGGATCTCCAATAATTTGCTCTGCAGTGTGTGATCTATCCCATTTCCTTGAATGCTCAGTCTGATTTCTCAACCTTAATGTTGCTTCACCATCCAAATCATGATCATTCTCATTTCCTCCCCCTGTGAAGTTGCCACTATTCATATGTGTGTCTTGGATGCTTGTCTCTCCACTGTTGATTGGCACAAATTCTTCTCTTGTATCATCATTCACTTGAGTTTGTTGAACTACAGTTTCAACTTCAGTTTCAATCTCTTCATCAGAATCATCTAGATTTTCAAACTTTAATGGATCTTTATCTTCCTCATTGGCTTCTTCTAATCCAGGTAGTTTGCTGTCATCAAATGTTACATATGTGCTTTCCATAAATTTCTTTTGACTGGTGACATAAACTTTGTATGCAATTCTTTCCATAGAGTAGCCAAGAAAAATTCCTTCAAATGCCTTTGCATCGAATTTTCCAACATATTCTGAATTATCCTTCAGTACAAAGCATTTGCTTCCAAAAGTATGAACATACTTTAGAGTAGGCTTCTTTCCAGTCATCAAATTGTAAGGTGTCTTTCCAGTGTTTTTGTTGATGAGGGTTCTGTTCTAGATATAGCATGCAGTGCTCACAGCCTTAGCCCAAAAACATGTAGGCATCTTTGCATCAAGCAACGTTGTTCTAGCAGCCTCAATTAGAGTTCTATTCTTTCTCTCAACAACTCCATTTTGTTGTGGAGTCCTTGGAGCTGAGAATTATTGAGAAATACCATTCTCTTTGCAGAATGCTTCAAGCATGGCATTTCTGAACTCTGTTCCATTATCACTTCTCAATGCAATCACACTTGCATTGTTGGCTTTTGCTTCCTCATTAACTTTCTTTATGTGCTCAATGATTACTTGTGGAGCCTCAACTTTTGATGCCAGAAATTCCACTCATGTATACCTTGTAAAGTCATCAACCATCACCAAGGCATACTTCTTTCTTCCTAGTGACATAACATTGACAGGCCCAAACAAATCCATATGAATGAGTTGCAGGGGCTTGGTTATTGATGTCACTGCCTTTGACTTGTGGGTTGATCTTTTCATCTTTCCTTTTTGACAAGCCTCACACACTCCTTCTTGACAGAATTCAAGTGTGGGCATGCCTCTCACTAACTCTCTTTTAACTAAATAATTAATGGCTTTGAAGTTCAAGTTTGATAATTTCTTGTGCCACAGCCAACAGTCTTCACTTGATGCTCTTGAATAAAAGCAACAAACTTTATCCTTGCTTGCAGAGTCCATATTGGCTACAAACAGGCTTCCCTTTCTAACTTCAGATAGAGCAAAATCACCAGTCTTCTTGTGGGTGATCAAACATTCATCTTTGTCAAAATCCACTTTGAATCCTCTATCAGTAAACTAACCAACACTTAGCAGATTATGCTTGAGTCCCTTGACTAGTGCTACATCTTCAATGATGACATTACCAACTTTCAACTTGCCATATCCCACTGTGTTACCCATGCTGTCATCTCCAAAAGCAACCATTGGGCCAGCCTTCTCCTCATACTGTGATAATAGGGCCATATCACCAGTCATGTGATTTGAGCATCCACTGTCCAAAATCCACATGACCTTCTTTTCATTTTCTTTGCCCTGCAGACACAAAGGTATTACTTCTCCTGAGAGTCTGATGAAGTTATGTCATCCTTGGAATTGGCCATCAAGGCATAGTTGCAAAATCCTTGCTCTTCTTCATCACTATCAGTATCATCCCAACACTTCCCTTCAGCTATGTAGGCCTTGCCTGGTGTTTGCTTTTTGAGAAGGGCCTAATACTTAGCTTCAAGCTCTAGAAACTCTTTATCCTTCTTTTTAGGCTTCTTGCATTTACTAGCAAAATGCCCTAGGTCATTGCATCTATAACATCTCACAGATGACCTATCCACATAGCCAGTTTTTAATTTACTCTTGTTTGGTTTCACATGTGCTTTACTCTTGTTGAATGAATGGTTTTGGGGTTTAGGTTTGAAGGGTTGGTTCCTCTTGAATCTAATGTTTGCAAATTTTCTGGCCATGAAAGCATATGATGTGTTTTCCATGCCATCTAGCTCTTCAAGAGTATAGAACTCTTCTTCTTCCTTCTCCTCAACAGGTTCAGTCACTTCACCTTCATTTTCTTCATCATCTATTATTTCCTCTATCCTCAACTAACTTGTAGATGCTTCTAGGTCTTGAACAGATTTACTGACAATCAAGGCACATGATGTGTTTATCATTCTGCCTTGGTTGGCTTGGATAGCCCTCTTCTGAAGCAACTCAAGCTCATGAGTTTTAAGCACACCATAGAGTACATCATATGTTACTTTGTTTAGATTGTTAACTCGAATAACTTGTAGAAGGGGGGGTTGAATACAAGTTATATAATCCTGTCTGATTTTTGCTTGATTATAAAAACAAGAATAAACGAATGAATCAAACTCTTGTTTGTATTAATAAGATCAAATACAAACTCTACCAAAGGTGTACAATACCTTTAGCAGCTGCTGACAATACAAATATCTCTCTGTTTGTTTCGAACTTCTCGAATACAAACCTTATACAGAGCTACGCACACGAACTCACAATTTCGTCTTACGCCTCACGACACACACTCTTTACAATGATATTGAGAGAATATTTATAATGCTACCTATCAACTAATAACAGAAAGATATAATCTATACATGACAATGTTCTGCCTTCTAGTCGATAGTTTCCTTCAATAGAAAACTCTTTCCTTCATAATATCTTCTTGCTTGTTCTTCAAACAACGATCCTGTTTTATAGCACTTGCCAGTTTCTGTAGCATCCATAATGACATCATCAGTAACATGACTGATATCAGGATCTGCACACTGCATCAGTATCTGATCAACCATCAGTATTGGACACGTCATCAGGATTTGCTCTCTGTTCCTGACATGTAGTCTCCGATACACTGTTCATTCCTGATTAAACTATACAGATAACTGCTTTACACATAAAACCTATATACAGTGCTAAATCCTTTATAAGATCAGGATTACAAGAAGTATAATGTGTAAATTCTATTCTTAACATCACAACTTATGAATTATTCCTAACAATCTCCCCCTATTTATGCTTTACAATCTGAAGCATAAATCTAAGTTGTGGATGTCAAAACATATAACAATACAACCAGAATAGAATTTATGAATGTAGAATTATGAAGTTAAGTACCTCCTTCACAGATGTAGACGTTTATCCAGTACTTAGAAGAAAGAATTTTAACTATTAATGCTGCTCTTCCTTTACCACTTCCTAGCTGAGATTCACCACTGTCACTCCTGGTTCTTCTTTTTACTACCATTTGTCTGATCTTTATCTCCCCCAGCTTTAGATTTATCTTTATCTCCTTCAGTCTGGTAGTGTTGTTGTTGTCTTTGAATTGTCTTTATCTCCCCCTTTTTGACATCAGCAACATTAATTCCAAGAGATTCAGAAACAGAACAAATGAGATTCATAAGAACTGCTTGATTTTCCATAATTGTGACTTGGTTATCTTCAAGTGATTGAAGTCTTGTTTGAATAGCAATTTGAGAATTCTGAATATCTTTCAAAACATCAGAATGAACTTCAATGTTGGAAGTGCTTCTAGTATCTTCAGTATCAGAATCAGAAAGAACTTTATCTTCAAGTCTTGTAGAAGAAGTTGCTTGAGTTGTATGATATTCAAGTAATAAAACCTGATTAGAAGTATCAACGTCTTCATCTTTCTGTTCTGGAACTGAAACATGATCATCATCTCCTTCACCAGTATTCTGTGTACTAACATCTTCAAATCCTGACTCCTCCTTAGAGTGATCAGAGACTGTTGATGTCTCAATTCTAGCTGATATTGGAAGTACATACAAAGGAACACTAGGATCATTAGGATCTTCATCTGGTACATATGTATCAAGAGATTGCTTTATCCTGGCACCTCTTCTGTTAATGATTTCTGCAAACCTCTCCTTTTGCTTCTGAGCTTTAACTTCTGGCTTTGCATTGTGATGTGCTAGGTCATTCTTCTGATACATTTTGATGAATGAATAAGTACCAGCATCCATACCCAAATTTTCAGACCAAGATTCAGGAAAAACCTGATCCCAGAAATCAAATGATGGTTTCCTAATTTTCTCTCCCTCACTATGGAGTTGATCATCCATACCCTCATTCTCACTTTGACTTTCTAAAGTCAACACTCTTTCTACCTCACCTTTTGCCTGGTCAGGAGCCAGCCGCTCAAATTGTGGATCTAAGTCCATCTTTTCAACTGTATCACTCAAATTTAGATAAGTGCTCTCATGACCTACAGAAAAATAGAGTTTAGAAGGAGTTTTTATACCTGAACTCACATGGAGAGAGGGTTCCTCATATGGCATGTGGCTTGAGGTTTTCTCCAAGGAGTGAGCTGCTATAGTCTCTGAACCCATACAATCATCTTCTTTCCTTTCAGAAACTACAGGCTCCAGTATACCACTTTCAGGTTGTTTACTAGACTCTGATGTCTTCAGTAATACTTCATTAGACACCATAGTTAGTATATCACCGTCTTTAAGTGTTGTTTGCTGAGACACACCCTCAAGGTGGATAGACTCTGACTGAACAAAATTTGTTTGATCTTCAGAAAAATCAACCAAAGTCATTCCTCCCATATCATAGGGTATCTCACTTGCATTCTCAGTCATCACAGAAGACCTTTCAACATCAGCTATCACAGCTCCTGAGTCATCCTTCCTCTGACTAGATGGTTCTTGTGTTACAGTGACTGTGATCTGATCTTTCCTACTATTCACCACTGGTGCAATAGTATCTTCTGTTGACTGCTTCACTCTATCTACTTCCTCCAGTTGTTCACCTTGAGCTGAAGCATCTTCAATAATTACATTCTTGTCAAATAAATATGCATGAAGTGATTGAAGTGCAACATGCTTCGAGAGTCCAAATTTCTTGACTAATTGTCTTCTGACAGATACATAGAAATACATCTTCATTAAGTCAAGTCTTTGATGTAGAAGTCCATATTCATCTGGAAATAAAAGTTTTGGTACTTTTTCAACCAAAAAGTCTAGAACAGGCCTTGACAACTTCACTTTGAGAGAAATTAGCCCCATAGCCAGTCTGTATGATAATGTAGTTTCCCATGAAGAATCAATATCCAGATCTCTCTTGTCAAATACTGACATAGATGTAGCTTGATTTGTAGAAACCTGCATGATATTAGTTGGACTAGACTCTGTGTGTGTAGGTGACAATTGAATCTTTCTCCTTGTTCTCCTGATATAGTGAGCAAAAGATTTATCCTGAGAAGACTCAAGAGGTGTAGACACAGAAGTGATCTTGGGATGAGATCTTTGTTCAATAGACACAGTCTTTTGAGAGACAGTATCCAGTAACTGTTTTCCCTTTTTAAGAACTACAGCCTTTTGAGAGACTGCAGCCTGGCTGTGACTAGGTTTTTCATCTCTTTGTGCTAACAAAGAAAGTTGAATTGCAGCCTTCAATTCTGCTCTCTCTGCAAGAGTTAAATCATCATCATCTTCACTAGAATTACTACTACTACTTGACACAACAAATCTTCTCTTCCTTACAACTGATGTCTTTTGAGAAACACCAGAGGTTGGTTTCTTTGAAACAATAGGCTGTGGATCAAAATTTGGTTCTTGAATTGTTTCAGAGACTATGATGTTTTGGGCTACTTGGGTAGACACAGGTGGGTTCTCCTCCAATTGAGATTCCTGAGCCATTTCACCACAAAAGAAAGAAGAATTGTAGATAGTAGGAAGATGAGTGTTAAGAATTACCTGAAAATGATGTGGATAATGAATTGCAGGTATTTCATCTAGATTCTTTTCATTGTCCTTCTTTGTAATATCAGAGAAAATTCTCTTTTGCTGTTCATAAGAAGAAACACAATGTTCCCTACCAAATCTAGCTTCAACATCAGGAATAAAATGGTTAATAAACAATTGCATAAATCTATGATAATAAACCATTTTCCTGTTTTGATCTCTTGACCCAAGTTTAATACTCATCTGACTTAAGATAATATGACCAATGTTAATTACTCTGTCATAAAGCAAACTATAAGCAATATGTGATGTAACAGAAGTAATTTGTTGAAAAGAACTACATTTGCCAGTAAAACATTTAGCAATTTGATCAAAGTAAAAAGACCATTCCTTTCTAAGAAAAGTTCTATTCAACTGGCTCATGTTATCTAGAGGTCCACTATAACCTAATTCAGACAACATAGTTCTTATATTATCATCAGATGGTACATTCTCATAACTATCAGTAACAGGTAAGCAAAGTACTGAACTAACAATAGATTCAGTAATGTCAAATAAATCTTGTCCTAAATGTAGAACAATCTTACCTGATTGACTCTGAGTAGAATCAATTACCTCAGCATTCTCCCAAGCTTGTGAAACAGCTACTTGATTAATCTGTGGAGATGCTGTCAATGCATAACTTAATGGTCCATACACCAGAAAGTCCATGATTGGATGAAAATCAGATGACACTCCTTCCTTGTTGGTAATAGCTGCAACATGATTGTTTGTCATAAAATCAAAGTCACCAAACTTGAAGGCTACTGATTTAGGTAATCTTCTCTGAGCTGCCATTTTTGATCTGAAAAGAAACTTGAAAAAAAATTCTTGAAATGGATTAGTGATTTTGAAAACTCAAGAGTGATTTTTGCTTTAGAGAATGTAAGATTAGAGAAAGCAATTGCACGATTAGAGTTTCAAAACAAATATATTTCACAAATCTTTCAGACCACTATCCCACGTTGACACGTAGATTGACAGGTGTCAGTCCCTGAAAAATGCAGTTACCCACGATTTTTGGAAAATAAAATCCAAAATTGATTTTCATGAAATAAATCAGGGTATAAATAAGCAATACTGATCAGCTTCCTTTTCCTGATGACCTCTCATCAAAATAATCACAAGCAATGATTTTCAAATCCTGATGGTCACATATGAAATCCTGACCAATATAATCAGCGACTTAATATGGAGTTTTTCACGTGGCATTTTTCTTTTATCTGAAAAAGAAAATAAAAATTAATCTGAACAGAAAATCAATTGGTTAGATATTTTAAATATTTCTTGAAACAAGAAATACAGTCTCATGCAATAATTAGCATTTGACTTCATTAAGACTTCCAAGTGACTGCTCAGCTTCTCATGTCTTCCTTTAAAAGAACCAAACGCCTTATGCCATTCTCCATAACCTTTCAATTTCTTTTCTTCTCAACAATGCTTCTCAAACCAAAAATCCCTTCAAACCCATTTTTCAGATTTTTCTTGGTCGATGAACATCCTGTTCTTGATCATCTCTTTGAACAAACGACTCTTCTCATCGAACTAATCATGAATGGATTGGTTTTCGATAATATCCAGAGGTTTCTCCTAGAACATCCATCTGTTGGATACAATCTTCCCCTAACCTCCTCAAAACTTGAGGATGAAGAATTTGGCCGAGAGTCTGAGGTTGATCTTGATGGAGATGCTATTCATTTAAGTTAGCTGCTCTCATTCAAGTCGCCCAGACAAGGAATCCAAGACTTTCATCCCCTAATGGATTTCTTGAGATGCTCCTTGTCCTGTTCCTCAGAGTTCATATCAAAGACAAGTATAGAATTATCAGTAGAAATTTAGACAAAAAGATGTTGTATTTCATTTCCATGTAATGATTTCTATTAATGAAAATACAGTTTCTTGTTATCTGCTTGTCTTTTGATTTCTGAATGATGTATAAATTATCAGTATGCAAATATCAAAACTTGCTAGTATAGACTTAACACATCACAGAATCAGATTACTACACAAAGTAAACGTCAGGATCTGAAACAATTTTCATAATCCTGATACTGACACAATACTGATGACGTCAGCATCCTGATAACAAATCTAATCCTGATGATTATTAACAAGTCTATCATACTGAAATTTATCAAGGCAATGTGTTATAGCTCAAGCATTTAACAATCAAATATAGATCCTGATAGAAATATCAAGTCTATAAGCTAAGAACAACATACCTTGCTACTTTTGCAGATGTTAAAGATCTAAAAATTTAACATTCCTAACTCACTTACTAGTCTACTGAATGTAGTCTCATCAAGTGGTTTAGTTAGAATATCTGCAAGCTGTTTGTCAGTAGGAACAAAATGAAGTTCCACAGTACCATTCTCAATATGTTCTCTAATAAAATGATACCTGACATCAATGTGCTTAGTCCTTGAATGTTGAACTGGATTTTCTGCAATTTTAATAGCACTAGTATTATCACAAAACATAGGAATATTACTAAGTGTCATACCATAATCCAGCAACTGATTTCTTATCCAAAGGAGCTGTGCACAACAACTGCCTGCTGCTATGTACTCAGCTTCTGCAGTTGAGGTTGAAACAGATTGTTGCTTCTTGCTAGCCCAAGAAATCAATCTATTTCCCAAGAATTGACATGTACCTGTAGTGCTTTTCCTGTCTATCTTACACCCTGCATAATCAGAGTCTGAATAGCCAATTAGAAAGAAATCAGATTCTCTAGGATACCACAAACCAAGATTTGGAGTTCCTTTGAGATATCTAAAAATTCTCTTCACAGCAATTAAATGAGATTCCTTAGGATCACCTTGGAATCTAGCACATAAATAGGTAGAAAACATTATATCTGGCCTACTTGCAGTTAGATATAACAAAGAGCCTATCATGCCTCTATAACTAGTATTATCCACACTCTTCCCCTTAGGATCAGAGTCTAGTTTAGTGGCTGTTGCCATGGGTGTTTTTGCAACTGCACAGTCTTGAAAGTCAAACCTTCTTAAAAGATCTTTGATATACTTTGACTGATTAATGAAAATACCAGTCTCAGTCTGTTTGACCTGCAAGCCTAAGAAATAATTTAGTTCACCCATCATGCTCATCTGATACTTAGACTGCATAAGCTTGCTAAACTTAGCACATAACTTCTCATTAGTAGAACCAAAAATAATATCATCAACATAAACTTGAACTAAAAGCAATTCACCTTTTATCTTTCTAAAGAATAGAGTTTTGTCAATTGTACCTCTTGTGAAGCCATTTTCAAGAAGAAATTTAGACAAAGTCTCATACCATGCTCTTGGTGCCTGCTTTAGTCCATAGAGTGCCTTGTCAAGTTTGTAGACATGATTTGGAAACTTTGGATCAACAAATCCAGGTGGCTGTTCTACATATACTTCTTCATCAAGTTTGCCATTTAGAAAAGCACTCTTAACATCCATCTGGTATACCTTGAATTTTGAATGAGCTGCAAATGCAAGAAACATTCTGATTGCTTCCAATCTTGCTACAGGTGCAAAGGTCTCATCATAATCAATGCCTTCTTCCTGAGAATATCCCTTGGCCACCAGTCTTGCTTTGTTTCTTACAATCATACCAGATTCATCTAGCTTGTTTCTGAAAACCCATCTTGCACCAACAATAGATCTATCTTTAGGTCTTGGTACCAGTTTCCAAACTTTGTTTCTCTCAAACTCATTTAACTCCTCCTGCATTGCAATTACCCAATCAGGATCCTGTAAGGCTTCTTCAACCTTCTTAGGTTCATTCTTTGAGAGAAAGCAACTATACAAGCATTCATTTTGAATTGATCTTCTAGTTCGAACACCACTATTTGGATCACCAATTATCAAATCTTCAGTATGATCCTTTGTCCATTTTCTAACAGGTGGTAGATTAACTCTGCTAGTCTCTCCCCCTAAGTTAGTGGTATCTTTTGTAGAAGAATTCTCTCTACCTTCAAAAACTCTCCTTTGATCAATAGAATCAGTAGATTCCATATTGCTGCTAGTTACTGATCTTTCCTCAGTAGACTCTGAAAGGTCAGTTCCTGATGGAGTAGACTCTGAAACGTCAATTCCTGATGGAATAGACTCTGAAAGACTAGTCTGCTCCTGATGATCACTGTGTTCTCTCTGATTGATTTGCTCCCCCTCAACAGTAGCATTCCTTTGAGAAGCAATAAAAATTCCTTCTGGAGAACCTTCATCATCACTTGAGAGTATCTCAGAAATCTTCAGATTTTCAAATTCCAATTTGTCATGGCTTTCATCAGTTTGCAAAATTCCAAATTTCTTATCATCAAATGCAACATGAATTGATTCCATAACAATGTGAGTTCTGAGATTATAAACTTTGAAGGCCTTAGATGCTGAATATCCTAGAAAAATTGCTTCATCCGATTTGGCTTCAAATTTTCCAAGTTGTTCTGGATGAACTTTTAGGACATAGCATTTACATCCAAAGATGTGAAAATATTTCACACTTGGTTTCTTTCCTTTGATCATCTCATAGGGAGTCTTTCCATGACTATTTACCAAGGTACAGTTCTGAGTGAAACATGCAGTGTTAATAGCTTCTGCCCAAAAGTAGGTTGGAAGTTTTGCATCTGCAAGCATGGTTCTTGCTGCCTCTATGAGAGTCCTGTTCTTTCTTTCCACTACACCATTTTGTTGAGGTGTACCAGGTGCAGAAAACTGTTGAGTAATTCCATTGTCTGCACAAAACCCCTCCATTGTAGAATTCTTGAATTCTGTACCATTGTCACTCCTAAGTACTTTGACTTTGTACTCAGAGTTATTATGAATATTCTTGATGAGTTCAATGATTTGCTGAGGAGCTTCATCCTTCTTGTGTAGAAAGAACACCCATGTAAACCTTGTGAAATCATCCACCATAACTAGAGCATATCTTTTCTTGCTGATAGACATAATGTTTACTGGACCAAACAAATCAAGATGTAGCATGTGAAATGGTTCAGTAATTGAATTTTCAGTCTTGCTCTTGAAAGTGGTTCTTCTTTGCTTTCCAAACTGACATGCATCACAAAGTCCATCTTGCACAAAATTCGCCTGAGGTAGGCCTCTCACCAAATTGTATTTAACAAGTTGATTAAGCTTCTTGAAATTAAGATGTGAGAGCTTCTTGTGCCAATTCCAGCTTTCATCATTTGTTGCTTTGCTGTAGAGACATCTAACAATTCCTTTAGATGTATCACTTAAGTTGGCTTCATATATGTTACCATGCCTTTGACCAGTTAGAACAATGTCTCCATTCTGCATATTCAAGACTTTGCATCCTTCTCTGTCAAAGATTGATTTGTAACCTTTATCACCCAGTTGACTTATGCTTAAAAGAGTATGTTTCAAGCCTTCAACCAGTGCTACATTTTCTATGATGACATTCCCCAAAATAATTGAGCCATATCCCAGAGTTTCTCCTTTGTTGCCATCTCCAAAAGATATTACTGGGCCAGCTTTCCTCTCAAACTTTGTAAGCAGGGACTTCTTTCCAGTCATGTGTCCAGAGCATCCACTGTCCAAGATAATTGAATGCTTCTTTCCTGTGCCCTGCAAACAAAAAGTAACTAGTTAGAATTTTTTAGGACCCAACTTTGATTGGATCCTTTCTTACTAGATTTAGAGACAACAGATTTTGAAGATTTTGCCTTTATTTTACCTGTTGCAGAGTCAACTTTAGACTCTGATCTCACAAACTGTTTGTGACTAGGAGTTTCAGATTTCAAGGAATAATAGTCATAATACAGTTCATGATATTCTCTACACATGTAAATGGAATGAAGTAAACTACCACAATGATAACAAGCTTTTTGTGGTTGGTATTGAATTTTCTGAGTCTTGGGGAATCTGGACTCAGTTTTCCAAGAAGGTTTTTGATTGCAGTCTAGGGCCAAATGATTATGATTTCCACACTTATAGCATTTTTTCCTAGGTGCATCAGGTACATTCTTGTAATTATTCTCTTTGTTAATACCTTCTTTTCCATTCCTATTTCTCTTGATCTTGCTAGACTCTGAAAGACCATCTAATCTCTGTTTCAACTGAGACTTAGACAGAAACCCTATGTTTACATTCTTAGGTTTCTCTAACACTTTCTCATCTGAATAACTATTGTTAATTCTCTTGTGTACAACAGGGGTACCTTTTGAATCAACAAATTTAACATGATTAGGTTCAGAAACAATTTTCTTACCTTCAGATTTAGATGTGCTAGCTTCTACCTTACCATCATTATTGACAATAGCTACTTTTTCTTCTTGTCTAGCCTTATCAAAACCTAAACCATTAACTTTACCACGAATTCCACTCTCAAAGATTTCTATTGTCTTCTTACTGGAATTGTTAATGGTCTTAATCACATCTCTCTCTTCTTCTAGTTCTTTTCTGACATAGTCATAAGCCTCAAGAATTACACTATAATCATGCTTAGCTTTATCAGAACTCAACTTGTATTCTTCCATTTGAATTAATTCAGATTCAAGAAAATTATTTCTATCAACTAATTTATCATTCTTAGCCTTAAGTTCATCTCTTTCAGAAGTAAGAATTCTAAAATTAGTCATAAGATTCTTAAACTCAGCATGGATAGATCTAATTTCATCAGAATTTAAGCTATCAAATGAATCAAGAGAGTGAAGTGATACCTTATCAGAGGATGGAGAAGTTTTCTTTGGAGATCCAGGTTTGTCTGAACTATTGGCCATCAATGCAATGTTTTCATAATCCAATTCATCTTCAGAGTCACTGGAATCAGCCCAATCCTTCTGTGTGACCATAAGTGCATTACCCTTTCCTGAATTCCTAGGCTTCTTACACTCACTAGCAAAGTGTCCAAGCTCGCTGCAGTTAAAGCACTTGATCTTGGCCTTATCAAGCTTGACAATTGTACTTTTGCTCTTGTCACTCTTCTTCTCCTCCTTCTTTTGAAAAGGTCCTTTGCTAAATCTTCTCCTGTTGAATCTGCCTTTCTTGAAGGCTTTAGCAAACATAGCAAAGAGTTCTTGCATCTCAGATTCAGAATCATTATTGTCAGAGTCCATATCAGTAGTCTCTGACTCAGAACTTTCTTTGCTTTTCTTCTTCCTCGAATTCTTTACAGCAATCTCTTCATGCTGTTCTTCAGGAAGCTTCTTTACTTCAGATTGAGCAGTAAGTGCAATAGTCTTCATCTTTCCTTCACTCCTGCTCTTCTTCTGCTGCTTGTCAAGTTCATAAGCTCTCAATTTTCCATAGACTGCCTCTAATGAAATCTCATCCAGATCATTAGCTTCCTCAATCGCAGATATCTTCTCATTGTAGAAATCAGGCAAAGCTTTCATGAACTTTGTATTCATATCCTCCAAGTCATAATATTTACCATGCATGGCCATCTCATTGATGAGTTTTGTAAACCTATCAAAGGTATCAGTAAGTGACTCACCAGACTTGGATTCAAAGTACTCATACTGTTGTATAAGTAATGTCCTCATATTCTTCCTGACAGGCTTAGTTCCTTCACAGTGAACCTTAAGATTGTCCCATATATCCTTAGCAGTTTTACAAGAGAGAACATAATTAGTGAGAACAGAATCAAGACTATTGAATAATATGTTTCTCACTTTAGCATCTTTAAGAACACTCTCCTTGTCCTTATCTGACCATTCAGATTTTGGCTTCTCTGCTGTATGTTCTGGAACAACCTTACCATCAACAGTTGCTTGTCCAATGACCTTTGTTGGAACAAAAGGTCCATCTCTGATTCTGTCAAGATAATCAGGATCTGTTGCTTCCAGATGATGCAACATCTTTACTTCCCATAGAGTATATTCGTTTCTCTTGAGCATAGGAATCTTAGTATTCCCATCCTTGTAACCAGACATGATTGCAGATCTTTATGATTATTCGAAATCAACCTGCTCTGATACCAATTGTTAACTCGAATAACTTGTAGAAGGGGGGGTTGAATACAAGTTATATAATCCTGTCTGATTTTTGCTTGATTATAAAAACAAGAATAAACGAATGAATCAAACTCTTGTTTGTATTAATAAGATCAAATACAAACTCTACCAAAGGTGTACAATACCTTTAGCAGCTGCTGACAATACAAATATCTCTCTGTTTGTTTCGAACTTCTCGAATACAAACCTTATACAGAGCTACGCACACGAACTCACAATTTCGTCTTACGCCTCACGACACACACTCTTTACAATGATATTGAGAGAATATTTATAATGCTACCTATCAACTAATAACAGAAAGATATAATCTATACATGACAATGTTCTGCCTTCTAGTCGATAGTTTCCTTCAATAGAAAACTCTTTCCTTCATAATATCTTCTTGCTTGTTCTTCAAACAACGATCCTGTTTTATAGCACTTGCCAGTTTCTGTAGCATCCATAATGACATCATCAGTAACACGACTGATATCAGGATCTGCACACTGCATCAGTATCTGATCAACCATCAGTATTGGACACGTCATCAGGATTTGCTCTCTGTTCCTGACATGTAGTCTCCGATACACTGTTCATTCCTGATTAAACTATACAGATAACTGCTTTACACATAAAACCTATATACAGTGCTAAATCCTTTATAAGATCAGGATTACAAGAAGTATAATGTGTAAATTCTATTCTTAACATCACAACTTATGAATTATTCCTAACATAGATCTCTTTCCCTTAGAGAAATGACCCTCTGCCCTAGGTGGTTTGGAGAGGATAGTAGAAACTTCATGTTCAACTCCTTAGTGATTTAAACCTTTCCATTCATCTGTAACTCAGTCACCAACTTGTGAAATCTCTCAAACATGTCAGTAATGCTTTCCTTGGTCTGTGCCACGAAAGCTTCATACTGTGTGACCAGTATCTGTTTCTTGTTTTCCTTGACCTCATATGTTCCTTCACATAGAACCTCAATATGGTCCCACATTTCTTTTGCAGAAGTGCAGGATGCTATATTTGTAAACATTGAAATATCTATTGAGTCTATGATTAACAGCATGAGGTGACTATCAAGAGCAACCATCTCCTTTTCTGATTCTATCCATTTGGATGGTTCCTTGGCCACATAAGATCTTGGAGTAGTTGTAGTTCCAACAGTCTTCTCCTGAATCTCCTGTTGTGGAACAAAGGGACCATTCTTGAGAATCTCAGGATACAGAGGATGAGAAGCTTTGATGAACAACATCATTTTTATCTTCCAGAGATTGAAATTCTCTTTGTCAAACTTAGGGACCTTCACCATTCCTATTGTCTTTGGTGTATTCGAACTCATGATCGTTTTCTGTTTTGATCAACAGCCTGCTCTGATACCACTTGTTGAGTATTGAATACGACTAAAGAATACAGGGGGGTGAATGGATTATTAAACTTTTCTTCTTCTTGAATCTGTGTAGCAAGATATGAGTTTGTGTGTGTAGATGTGTAGGTGTGGATAATGAACAACACAAGACACGATATCACTTTAATCTAATATTTTATTAGATAAAAATTTGCTACAATCTGTGAATACAAATGATAGTATTCTCAGCTTCGTTTTTCTCAGAGAGATGTGCTCTTACAATGTATGTGAAAAACTTAAAAACTTAATCTCTAAAGAAGTGAGGTTTTATTCTTATAGAACATGAATACAACCTTCTTACTACAAATAAGGTAGCTAAACAAGTTTACTTTCCAGTGTGTCTATCCTTTTTGAGTAAGCATCCAAACGGCTACAGATTTGACTTTGTAA
Organism: Kitagawia praeruptora; assembly: GCA_037693485.1. Lineage (NCBI taxonomy): Eukaryota > Viridiplantae > Streptophyta > Magnoliopsida > Apiales > Apiaceae > Kitagawia > Kitagawia praeruptora. Next base: position 114,576,293 of record CM075348.1, on the reverse strand, counting down.
AGTTCTGTTCAGATCCACTTCTTTAGCTCTTTGTCTCTTCTACATCTCTCCAAGCTTCTTTGTAGGCTTTCCAGAGCACAATACAAATTGTGGTCCATAAAGTGCTTTGGCTTGTTGCCGATTTCTGACTTGTACAATTTCTCAGTAGTTTGTCTCTAAGAATGTATTCGAGAAGTGGCTAAGTGATTGATTCAAGAACTAGGATTAGATAACTCTGAGTTCTCGAATAATGTATATTTGACATATCGAATCACTTCTCGAATAACTCTTTTCTCCAGGGATCCTTGAGTTGTCGAATAGAACACTTGACTTGTCGAATCCCTGAGATGTCGAATAGCTTTTCTGATCCCTTGAGATATCGAATGGACCTTGACTTGTTGACTCCTAGAGAACTCGAATGATGCTTTGACTTGTTGACTTTCTGAGTTCTCGAATAGAGTAGTAAACATATCGAATCTCTGAGATATCAAATGAGATATCAAACAGTGTATTCAGATATATCGAATAGTGTCTTTTGAGATATCGAATCCCTGACTTCTTGAATGCTAGACTTCTCGAATATAACAAACATACTTCTCGAATTGGTACTTAGATAAATTCTTCATTTCTTCAAATCCCAACTGTGATTATTTGGTAGTCTTTGTTCTTCAAGCTTGAGGCATGAACCTTGGAACTTCTTTCAAGCATTATTCTCAGACTTTTAAGTACATTTACACAGACAGGAATTGATGCCTATTACAAGTACTAAACAAGTAGAAACTCTACAACTAGAGGTTCCCTCAGTTAAGAGGTCATGTAAGTAATGCAAAGCATTACAAACAATTAGGCTTGTTATTAGATGTATACAGACATGCCTCTGTGACTAACAAGAATACTTTTGAGTATTTCCTGTGCAAAATAATGACAAATATCTTTTTGAATACCTGGAGATATCATCTGATTATTCTCGGGTGCATTACGCAATGTGATCTTTCGGACAGTTTCAGTTTGATTTTGAGTGTACTTTATCATCTCCAAAAAATGTCCTCTATGAAGAGACTTTTTTGATTCATCATGACCACTAGAGCTGTAAACGAACTGGACTGTTCTTTAAGCTCGGTTCGTTTCGGTTTGTTCATCTGTGTTCGAGTTCGGTTAGCGCGTCCGATAACCTTACCGAGCTTGAGTTCGAACAAGAAAATATGTTCGGTAAGGTTATCGAACATTGTTCAGTTCATTAAGATTTCATTGGAGTTCGTTAAGAGTTCGTTAAGAGTTCGTCCGAGTTCGGTTCATTCGATAAAAACAATAATATTTACAATTTTTTTTATTTTTTTATTTTTGAAATTATTATATTTATTTGTTATACAATATTATATATATATAAATACCGAATTGTTCGTGTTCGGTTCGGTATGTTCACGAACAGTTCGTGTTCGGTTCGGTTCATTATTGAACTCGAGTTCGGACAAGAAAAATTATCCGATAAGCTTACCGAACATTGTTCAGTTCGATAAAAATTTGTCCATGTTCGTTAAAATTTCGTCCGAGTTCGGTTCGTTTACAACTCTAACGACCACGAAAAGGCAATGCACCATTCAAAAAATACCTACAAACATCAATAGAAGCATTTAATTTAATTTGATACTCATTCTTCGTGATATCGCTTTGCTTATGAAAAGCAACACCAATAGATTGAGCCTGTGTCATTAGATCATCACATTTTTCAATGCTCTGTTATGTGAACTACCGATAGTCTCAATATGAGCTCCAAAACTTTCTGTTTTGTTCCAACTAGAAAAGCCCTCTGTTATAAATACATCACCCCCTCCTTGTTTTCCAACCAGATCTTTAAATAAATAACAACACAAGCAATAAGTAGCATCAATTTTCACACTATACTCTAACCAACCATCATATGAATCAAACCACTATGGATTAAAACGTCTTAATTTATTTTCTATCATTTTTTTTGGAAAATCATGACCTTTTTGTTGACAAGGGCCTCTAGTCAAATATACACGCCTTATTTCATCCCTCTGATTAGGATGATATTCAACAATCTTTTTTCTATCAAAGGGATCACTGGGAAGATCTTTCAAATCATTATATTTAGGCATTGAAGGAACAGAGCTAGGTTGAGAAATTTTTACTTTTTGCTTTGATGATTCTCCACCAAAATCAGAATCGGAAGTTGAAGCCAATTTTCTTTTAAAATATCTCTCGATTGTATATCTGTTATTTCACAATAAGCGATAAATTATTCAATATAATAAAGAAAATGTTCAACTTTGATTTCATAAAACAAATAAACATCAAAAAATCTGAAATTAAGATAACAAATCACCACATAAATGTAATGATTCTTAATCAATTAATTATATTGCAATTAAAAGAGATTATGAACATATAATACCTCAAAATTGTAAAATCCAAGATGCCAAGATGAAAGAGTTACAGTCTTACAGAGATGATAATATTTTCAATGTTAGTTTAAAATGAAAGTACGATGAAAAACAAACTAACTGTTTATAAATATAATTCTTAATGTGTAACATACAAACTTGCAAATAATCTGAACTAATCTTGTCCAAAGTATCGTTGCTTTGCTAAAAGTAAAGTATAAATGTATTACTTTTATTTTATTTTTTAACAAACTACATTAATTCTGTTTAATTTATCTTATTATTATAATTTAATATTTTCTTTTTTGCTCTTCATTTTTTAATGTAAAACATAAATTGAACTTAATTTTTTTAATTGGGGACAATAATTTTTTTAGTGGGGACATGTAATAAATTTTAGTGAGGGTATTAAATAAATCATATATACTTTAATTACTTAACAAAAAAATTTCAGCGGGACTTGTCCCCCGCCTAGTTTACGTCATGATTTGAAAGCAGCCTTCTAATTTTTCCTGGAGTTAATATCTTGTATGATTTTCAATTTGGTTGTATTATTTGTAGTAAATATGATTAAGATTATGTTTTCATGCTAGCCATTTTTAAATGACTGAGTGGGTTGGTAAAATTATAATGAAATTAATTTAGAAGAATGAAAACTCCAAATTCAGTAGGTAGGCTTCCAAGATATCTGAGGAATTAAGAAACCCTTTTTTCTCTTCTTTAATAACTAAAATATATAAATAATGTACTTGGTTATGACAAAATTAAGGCAATAATGAAGTTCTATTCAGGCAAACATGATCGTGCAATAATTTCTTTGGATCCAAGTTGTGAGAAGATTCGAGAATTACCTATAAATTTTCTGGTATGATTGTACATTTATCATTTGAACATCAGGATGGGCCGGAGACAATTAGTATGTTTCATACACTAGATAGACTTTAACTCCGTGGGCCAAATCAAGCATTTCTGTTTCGACAAGAATTAACATACTACTATAGTTGCACTACGCCACATATGGGCTTCAGCAACGCTTTTTTCAGTGTTACGAGCAAAAGTGTAGCCATATATGCCTTAAAATTGGTCTACGCCTACACATTTTTTTAATGTTACCATTTCTTTAAATTAGTGTTACCGTAGCTTCCGATTGTATCTATCCTAACATGGAAGCAAGTGTAGGTGTTGGTCTTTAAAAAATGTGTAACCATTGCCCTTTAAAAATGAGTAAAAAATAGGCGGGCTTAATCTTTGTCCGAAAATTTGATTTAAGCGGGTCAAATTTCGCTAAATCTCCCAATTATTCCCTCTATCTCAATTATTCACTCTGTCACTCACTCTCTATCAACTTTCTCTCTCTCTCTCTCTCTCTCTCTCACTCTATATATCTCCCAAATTTCAATTAAACCCCAAGCAATCAGGGTTCTTCACAGGTTCTGTTCATGTTTAATTAGGGCTCTCACTACGGGTTGTGTTCGGGTTCAATTAGGGTTTGATCGGGTTCTTGTTTAACATCCAGTAGGAGCGGGTCTTCTAAGCACTGCAGAGAGGGCGATTGGGTCTTCAATTAACACCTAGTAAATTCATCTAATCGGAGGTGAAGATTGAAGAGAGGGCGATTGGAGGTGAAGAGAGAGCAAGTGGAGTCTTCATCGAGCAAACACTAGCATGTCACCTAAGTGTTGATTTGTAAGTATTTAATTTTAGGGTTTTTACTGGGCTTCAGATTTTGGGGGGGTTTTGATTGGTTGGTAATTGATTTTGTGTACACTTCGACATAGCACTCTCATCCGTAATTAGGTAAGTAGGGATGGGATTCTTGTTAACCTAGGTCCTTGCTGATGTCCCTCCTCCCTAGGTAGAAAAGCAGTAACGGGTCAATAACCTCAATATAGATGGAATATGGATGATCTCGAAAAGGCAGAGATGAAAAGTATACTTAGAACATGTTGTCTCATGGTTGACATAAAAGGCGATACATTTTGGTGAATACCTTTTTTGTTATTCTAATCTAGTACATCTCTAGTAGTTTTGTACGTGTAATTATAACTTTCTTGTTGTCGAATTTCAATTGGAACAGATTCGTGGTATCCAGAATCTGATTATCTATTCCCTGCCAGAGAGAAAGGAATTTTACCCCAAGGCATGTTATGTTTAAACTTCAAACCTTATTATGTCATGTCTTGCTGAAGCACTTAACTGAACATTTTTCAGGCCACCCTGTGTTATACCATTTCTTTCTTGGTTTCAAATAGTTAATATGCTCCAAGGGTCTGAAAGCATGACAACTACGGTGCTGTTCTCTTGCTTTGATATGCTCCGGGTAACATTTTTAACTCTAGTCATTAAGAATTTAGTATATGAATACATGAAGATGCGGTGCTTGTACACTCAGTACAGATATTTGAGAGGTGCATTAATAGGTTGCTTTTAAGGAATTATTATTGGAGGTTTTGGTGGCAGTCATATTGGGTGGGGTTTAGATATGATTGCCGACAATATTAATGAATTGTATATTGTAATGTCTTCCATTCTTTCTGAAATAACCCTAAGGTGTTACTGGAGTGAAATTATGTTACTTGGAGCATGCAACAATAATGTGCTATAGTATATAGAGCATGGTAAATGTTAGTCATCTTATTTGACTACCAATATAAGATTGAGCTTGCAAAGATTTGTGTTAGGATATTGCTTTGTTGGGGAAAATCTATTGGAACTTGTTAGAAATCTTTTCTGTATACAACTGTGTGAGTCATGGTTCATGTGTGTGTACTCGTGAACGCACGTATCTGTGCAAAATGGTTTCCATGAAGAATAAAACAGAAAAGGTCTCTTTCCCTACAGGTAGCTAATGAAGGAATCAACACTGCTATAAAATCCTTATGTGTATGTTGATGAAGTAGGACTTGCGACTTGAAATATTCAAGTGCAAATCATAAGTTATGAACAACTTATTTACCTTTCAGAGAATGCTAATTGTTGGCAGAGAGCCAACAAAGAGAATGGAAAGTTCAGATAAAGATGTCTTTATCTTTACATAGATTTTTTACGTGACCTCACAGTGGGAAGCAATTTTTAAAGCATCATGGTTCTTGCTCCATCATGGTCTCTCAATATAATTTCTGATTTTCTTAATATGCAAGAAGATTACTTTCTCTCTCGATCTTTCAAAGTTCTTAAACTTTAAAAATTGAAAATTTAGTTGGAGCCATTTACCTTTATAATTATTATGTAAATTTTTATTATTTACTTGTTCAATGTACGGAGCCATATATTTTAACAAAGTTCAGGTAATTTACTTGGTAACTTGCTGTTTGCTATTTTGTATATTCTTTTTGTTTGATTTAGTGTTAACGTATCTATTGTTGGTAAATGCTGCTGCTGGTCTCATTTTGCAGGACTTACAAACAATCCTGATACAAGGCTTCAAGTTGTACATATACTTTCTAGCACACGGAACCTGAAAATATGATTCTCTGCACTCAAGGTCAGTACTTGTTTTTTTGTTCTTTTTCACATAAATGTGTTACAATGAAAATTTCTGGTTTGATCTGAACCTACTTATACAATAGATTAACATCTAGTTTCTTGATGTCAGTAAGTAATCAAGGCTCTGTTTAGATTAATATATATTTTATAGTACTTGCCTAAGGTGATAAATGCATAGGATTAATTTGCGGCTACAGGTCTAGATCAGCTCTTATGCATTTTTTTTCTGGACTTGGACTCTCAAAAAAATTGATAGAAAGGCATTTTTTTTCTACATTGTCTAGATTTTATTGTATTTGTTGTTAAATTTATGAATTTTTAGGAATATTACAAGTAAAAAATGGTAGCTAGAAAAATAACTGAATTGGAATAAAAAAAAGTGCAATTAAATAACATTAATACAGAATTAATTTTTTTTACAAAATATTGTGCTTACATAGCGTTTCTATAAGAGCTATGTAAGTGCTATTTTTTTCGACTGGGCTGTGTTCAGGTTCAATTAGGCTTCATAACTGTATTTAATGTTTCGATTATGCTTTTTTGGGGATTCGATTATTTGGGGCTTACTCTTATAACATGCTTACTGTTTGGGCTTTTTCTTCTTGTATAAGATGCTTACTGTTTGTTGCATGGTTCGATTATGATTGTTTTTGTATTTTTATATGTTTCAGTTATGATTATTTACTTTAGTTTTGATTTTTTGTGTAATTTATATCTGTTTTGGAGTAATTTCGATTTACTTTTGTTCGATTTGTATGTGGCCATTACAGTGATATTTGTGATGGTATTTGTGAGTGTGAAAAAGGACGCACCGGTGTTGACTGCTCTACAGGTAATCTTTTATCTGATTGAAAATTCAGTTCTTGTCCCATCTTTTCTTTCTAACTTTACGAACTGTATATAATAAATTAAGTTATTTGCGGGGTTTCATTTCTGCCAGTCCCTGTATGATTGTGATTATTAATTTGTATCCAGAATTTCACTTAGTTAACAATGGAATTTCAATACTATTTCATGCACATTGTTGAGTCGCAAAACCGTGCCACAATATTGTTACATTGACAACATTGATTGATTGTATAAATAGTTATCAAGTAACCTATGTAGTGTTGGTCTATGTGGATCACAGTTGCTCAGTGTACTCATGTATTTCAGTCCCACTTAATGATACTCTTGGTGGGTATGTGTCATACTTGAAATTCTTACCATCAAGGATGGGTTAAATGAACATACTTTTATCATATCTGCTCTGCAGGTCCTGATGCTGTCAAGTATATTGTGAATCATGTTGATCTTCAAGCTGTCTTTTGTGAGCCAAAGACACTGAACACAGTGAGTTTTAGTTTCCCACAACATTGTGTAGACTTGTCCAGTTTAATTTCCTCTAGGAAGAAATATGAATAAAAAGATAAATTTCATTGGATACTAATTCCTTAATATGTGTATTAATTACAGGTGTTGAGGCATAATTGTATCTCCCAACAAAGTTATCCCCTGATTCCAAGTAAGATTCTTCTTTTTGGCTTAAAGTTCTTTGATACTGTGTTGGCTTAATTATGTATTATTACAAAAACGTATTTCTTACTCCATGCAGGATCCTTTCCGTCCAAGTGTTAAGATTACAAGCACCAAATTATGTTTCGTATTCTTATGTTTGCCCTTTCTAACATGTTTAAGTTGAATTGTAGGTGCTGATTAGATACTAAATTTGTAGTTGAGGTGCATAGTATTAAAGTTAGATACTCTCTCGTGACTACGTACGACAATACTACTGTATAACTTAATGTTTGGACATAATAAACTAGGTGTTAGGCATTCTGTCATATCTGCGCGGGGGTTTATGTGTAATGGACTGGAAGGAACAACTTGCTTACCATATGCTTTACCTTTCATATGTTTCTTATCTCAACTACTGTGTGTCTTTGGTTGTGGCTGCACAATTCACACAGGTAAGGATGGTTACTGGTGACAATCTTCAAACAGCAAAAGCAATTGCTTTAGAATGTGGAATACTACAATCAGGTGCAGATGCTACTTTACTGAATATCATTGAAGGGAAGACATTTCGTGATACTCCGAAGCAGAAAGACTAGTTATCGCTGTGAAGATATCTGTATGAATTATGCATATTCTCTTTTAATCTATTTAAGACAATGTCAGATCATTTTACATTTTACGCTATTTGGACAGCCTTTATGTATTGGAATTGGAATGGATTTTGGACAGCCTCTATGTATTGGAATGTTGACAATATTTTGAATGAGAACCTTTATTTTTCAATATCATATGTTGCCCTTTTTATTTAAAGTGTTGGCAAAAAGTATAAAAACGTTTAATAAATAAATGTAGGCATAGTGGTAATAGTGTTGGTAAAAACACCAAAGTGTTTCACAATTAGATGTTACAGTAGGACTAAAGAGGTGTTGGCATAGGTCTAGACCAACACTTTTAATAGTGTTACTACAAAGATAATGGTGTAGCCATAGATCTATAGCAACATCTTATAAGGTGTAGCCATATATCAGAAAAGTGTTGGCATAGGGGTCTACGGCTACACTTTTCTTCCATGTTACCAAAAATCGAAAAAGTGTTAGCATAGACCCCTATGGTAGCACCTGTTTTTGTAACACTGCCAAATTTGGTCAAAGTGTAGCCATAGGTGGTTTCAGGCTCTTTTAGCAACACTTTTTGGCCTATAATCACACTTTTTTGGGCGTAGCCGTAGGCCATTTGTGGCGTAGTGTTGGATCTCGACAAAAATGAATGACACTAAAACCTGTTGGTTTTTTATGATTTATAGATAAGTAATTAGAGAGGCATAGTAGGAGAAGACATGTGCATGAAGATGGATATATATTCGATATAGGTTTTGTACATCTTATTGCCTAAGGATCAAGTCCTTAATATAGGCATACAAAATAAAAACTGAAATTTCACTACACCATATATTGGCTATTGCAACCATATTTTTAAAAGTTTGTTAAAAAAACCGTTGCTATTGAGAAACCAAATCACATCAATTGCAATGCCTTTGAAAAGCGTTGTAATTGCACTGAAAAAATTTAAGAGAGTTAAAAACATTCATTCTATTGCAACAGTTTTCTTAAATCGTTGCAGTATATTTGATTTTTGGGCCCAAAAAATTGGCGGGCTTCTAAAATGTGTTGAAAATGTTGAGCGGGATCTTTACATTCTTTTGTCGGCTTACTAAAAATAATAAAAGAAAAAAAAACAAAATTCACAACACTCTCTCTCTCTCTCACACACACACAGAGACAATACAACGCATACAACATGCACAACACAGACACACTGCAGCCAAAACTCAAACTCGAAGAGATGAACTCAAGCTTGAATACTCAAGTTCGAAGAAGATTAAGGCTCAACAAAGGTAAATCATCCATCCCAAATCCTCTTCCCTAAAATTGATTATAAATCGAGCATTCATGTTCTTTAGAGCAAAAGATTAAAGCACGAATGTTCCTCCTTGTTCTGTAGTTTTGAATCGAGTTTGTTACATGCTCACATCTTATTCGTTATTTTTCAATTGCTCTTTTTTTGTGTTCTTAATTAGGGTTTTTATGTTTCTTATGTTAGTTCAAATTGTGTAATTGGGGATTTACCTTTGTTTATAGGGTTCATGTTGTGAATTTTCTTAAAGTTGGGGTTTATGTTGATTTTTCTTTCTTTGTAAAGAAATTTAGAATTGGGACTTGTCTTTGAGAGTATTAAGTCTATGTAAGTATTGAGAGTATTGTTTTAGGATTACATTTGATTATTTGGGGTTTTAAAATTTATTTTGGGTTTTGAATTTATTTGATTTCTAAGAGAATTCAAATTTGAATTTTAAGAGGTGTGTTTAAAAAGATTGCAACTTTGTCAGTGAAAAAACTTGAAACTGTTGACTATGAGATTATATGGAAGTTACTGGGTTTGGTTGTTTTCATTGCTAAAGGGATTGGTTTAAGGAAAATGATTGTATATAGGAGAAGAGCCCAAAAGTTAAAGCAAATCAAAACAGATTTAGAGTTTGAAGTTTCCCTTTCTTTTTAAAATTACAATAGAAGACAAGTAAATTATTCACATCCTTAGTTGTATCTTCTCTTTTTTTATTCTTCAAGTTTGAAATCAGGTTGTTGCTGTTGGCATGTGGCAATTTATGCTTTCTATTTTGCCTTATACGTACTCCTAACAGGATTTTCCGTATTCTCCTATTACTTATTAAAATTTTGAAGTCTTTCCATTATATTCAAATAAATGGACATTTAATTGCTACAAAGATCATCAGACCATTTCTCGATTTTGTTTTGAATTGGATATTCTTCTGAGTTCTAACTACTTTGTGAAAATCTCTTATCCGCAACTCTTTAACTGGAGATGAAATTTGTTCAGAGAACAAGTGTCATGATTTTGCGATTTGCCTCAGTGTGGAACAAGCACTGCAGAAGCAAAAAACAGGATTGTATCGACCCCTGTATGTTTCTGCTTTCTACTAATATCATGCCTCGTGTGGTTTATGTATATTGTTAAAATGAATCTAGCTAATCAATCAGGAGAAAAATATACTCGCACGGAAATATAAGGCCTGGGGTACTGGCAACCTGAAGATCATAGCCACATATATATGTACAAACAAATTTAGTTCAGTCCATATTTACAAGTCATGTTAATGTATAGGTTTGATTACATATTAAAATTTATTTGTCATATATATGTAGAGATTCTACATTGTATACTGCAAAATAATTAATGTCCTGCATGTGCGAAATATTATTACAATTTAAACGTAAAGATGTTTGTTGGAAAAAAAATACTATGATTAAAATGTAGTAGCGTTAATGATTACAATTTAGTAGCGTTAAAATGTAGTAGCGTTCATAGCGTTAAAAAATACTATGATTAAAATGTAGTAGCGTTAATGATTACAATTTTATACTATTTATTACTCACACAATTGACCCCACACTAATATCATCACACACACCAGTCATATGCTCAGAGAACAACATCCATTAATGATAGCAGTTAAAGATAAACTATTATTACAATCCCAGAATACCATCTATTACACCCATATATAAGTATATACTACCTTGAGAACAGGTGTCGATACTTTCTCATAAGGTAGACTTCCCCTTTTACCCTCTTCCGGGTTGTACTGCGACGTTTCGGCACCTGATCTAGCTGTTATATAAATAAATAGCAAGAGTGAGCTATAATAGCTCAACAAGATAAATTTTGTAAACTAGCATCAAAGGAAAATATATATATAAATAAATAAACTGAAAATTCACTATAATAATTCAAGAGAAAAATTTATCCTTAATTACTCCACATAACCTTTCATTTTCGTTTATAAGAAAAAGACATATAGAATAATATAATATCGGTTTCTCTTCTAAACAAAATAATATTCTATACTTCATCTCAGTATAATATCCCAGATAATATAACATTTGAGTAAAATCTTTCAATATAATCTTTTAATTTCCTTTTTATACAACAATCATATATAAAAATAATATAAAATCAGTTTCTCTTTTGTCCATAAAGTAATTCCATACTTTCATACCATTTTCCCTTTTTCAGTATATCAATCTGAAAACCATTATCAATTCTTTCTTTTAAAGTTTTGGGGATTCTGCTAGCGCCAGATACGTAGGACGATGGTCAGTCGCCTGACCGTACCTGCTCTCTGTTTACAACTAGTAGAAGGGATGATCCTACCTGGTCATCAACCTTGGAGGAAGGCTACCTGCTACATCCTCCTTCGGCAACTCTTGGGACGTAATAAATATTGAGTGCTGGACTGTGCCGCACACAGCCTTTTACGCTTTCTGTTGCAATCCCCCTTTTTTGTCAAATCATTATTCCATTTATAAAACACCATTCCACATTTTCCATTTTTCCGTTTCCATTTCCATTCACATTTCCATTCACATTTCCATTCACATATATCATTTCCATTTCCATTTATCATCACCTTTAAAAATATATATGTCATAATACTTTGATTATGACTCAGACATCTCCTCTGTATTCAATGAAATCAAATACGCTTTTATATATATAAAATATTCCATCTATTTTAAAAGTATTAAATAATAATCAAATAATATTTATTAAATCACAACTATTTAAAAAGAATATTTTTAACATTATATTATAAATATATAACTCTAGATAACAACTGATACCATTCTTTCATATCCCTTTAAAATATAAAGTATATTCACTTTATCCATATTCGTATCCAAATCCATAATCCATATTGAAAAATCTTAGTAAATAGGGAATATATCCCTAATCATCTCATCATATAAGATTCATATATTATCCACCAAAACCATTTCCTTTGAACATGAACAGTTTATCAAAATAAGGATAAAAGAAATCTTGCTCCCTTTAATCCATATCCATACTCATATTCATATACATCTCCCTTTAATTTCCAAAATCAGGAAAACAAATCCTTAACAATATAATAATAATAGAATCACATATATATATATATTCCATGAAATCATTTTTACTTTGAAGATAAATAATTTTTCATAGTAAAGATAGAAGAAATCTTGCCTCGATCTCTAATCCCAAAAAGTATGATCCGGTGCTCGTCTCGAATATCTATAGAAACGAAAAGGATCACCATCAGAATATATTCCACTTAACCACTTAACCCCTAGATATATATATACTAACACCCTTGACACATATCTATGTTTAACATATCATTATTGATCCAAAAGTTCCAAGAACTTATCCACTTTTAAACTCAATCAAAGTTTCAGTGTTTTTCACCATTTCCTTAACAATCACTCTCGACTGTAAAATTTCTCATAAATTATCAATTTCGAATTTTGACACACGGTCAGTGGGGATTGACTCTCTATTTACCCTAATATATTGTCCCAAAACTTCATAATATTTAAAAATGTTTAAGTATGGTAATTATAGCCTCAAAGTTGACACAATTACGTTTTCTCGGTTTTCGAACGTCTTTCACTAAAATTCACTTTTCTCCTAAACCGTTCATCAGATTTTGACGTACTTTATATCAAAACGATCTATGAACTAAGCTCTATCCTCTCATGGTCAGTTGACACACCCTACTGACCATTACCAGTTCGTGACCTCTGCCAAAATACAAGGTAGTTTTAGTTTTAACGAAAATCGGACATTATAACGGCTATATTCTTAACAATTCCCAAATCATCACTCCTCCCAATCCATCATCCAACACATATACCAGTCCCTACACCATGTGGTCATCATACCAACCATGGTTACAAGCACATACCACTTCCATATTCAATCAACTCAACTTATAACACACATATAATCGTAGTTTCATGACTTATACAAACTTATCCACTAAACTAACCATATTCCATCATCAACTAAAAAGGGGTGAGGATGTTTATACCTTCTTTGAAGCTTTAACAATCTTACTATAGGCTTGTAGTCCTTGATACACCTTGATACAACCTTAATATGCCTTAATCTTTCAAAACAAAACACAAAATCCAAGTGAGTTACTATTCATCCATCACTTTGTAAAATATGTATAAAATCGAAAACTTAGAGATTAATTCTCAAATTTTTACCACACCTTCTACTCTTCAAGGGCTTTCTTTTGAGTACTAGCTCATCACCGGGGGATGCTTGAATCTCTACTTATGGGTGTTTAAAGGTCGGAGGCAGAAACTGCTAGGAACAGGGCAGTGCGACTTCTTCAACTTGGGGGAGGGATTTGACTAGGCTACACTACTTTGTTGGCCATGAAATTTTGAACAAACCTTACACATGGAGTGGAGAAGTTAAGGTTAAAATTTGGTGATTTTATCATGGATATAAATGGAGATATGAATTTTTCTTTCATTGTTGGTCCTGCTGGGCAGTTTAGAGAGATTGATGCATTCTTTGTTTTCTTTTGCTTTTCTGCTTTGATAATGACTTGTAATGCTTATCTATCCTTTGTTTAGCCAAGCCTCATCCATTTTAATGTGTTGTTGGAAGCCTATTGGTCCAAGTGTTGATAGTCAAGCACCTTACTCCACTTTTATTTGCATGGAAGTCCTTAGCTTTTAGCATATTGCATCCAACATCCTTAAAGTCTTATAATTCTTCTACTTTGGTACTTCCCTTCTTAATCCACTTAAAATTAGCCCTTGAATGTGATTGGGCCAATGGTAAGGCCTATATCTTGTTATTGGTTTTATACTTGGGCCTTGTCCAAGAGTTTCTAGTTGTTGGATTCATCGAAGGATTTCTGTGATCGTCTCAGTGGTTTCTCCTTTGTAAATTTCTTGGATATATAATATCCTCCCCCACATCATATATTAGTGTGTTAGGGTGATTCTAATCCTCAAGTAGGTATTAGATCCAATATCCTTGGTATATTCTCTTTTTCTCAGAAGTTGCTCTCCCGGTTATCTCTCGGGTTCTCAAGCATTCTCAAACTCGTTTAACAATCTAAATTCCCTTGGCATTTCCTTGACTTGATCACTCCTTGTTTAACCTAATTTCATATAATTTCTCAATATAAATAATCCTTGTTACGTCCCCATACTCCTTAAAATCCAATACAATAATGCTCAATTTAAATCAAACATCTTCAAAATCTATACTCAGGAATTTCTGAAATCCGTCCTCGTTTCGAGTCACTCATTTTCATAGTACAACGTTAATATGGTTTCTGATTATTCATTTTCTGTTTCACTTATAGGGTACCTACATACCATTTCCCTAAATCCTCAAAATCACTAATCATTTAAGCACTGTAGCATTTCTAAAGTTAGGGTTATTACAGTCTTCCCCCCTTAAAAGGATTCCGTCCCGGAATCACGTTGAAAATATCAACGAATACCTTTCTCACATTACACCTTCTAATTCTCATATTACTTCCTCCTTCCTTTAGTTTCTCCTTAAACATCTCTATCTTGTTTGTACAGAAATACACCAACATACACTTGCTTGTCATTCATCAACATGCCATTTAGCTTATCAATAACAGCACTTTCACTATCTTTTCCTTGCAAATCTCCTCCTGTATTTAGTCATTCTATATTATCCCATTTCTCCTTCCTCTTTCGACTAAGGGTATCAGCCACCACATTGGCCTCCCCTGAATGGTAGTGTATCTCACTATGGTTTGTCTATATTTTGATCTATATCATGACATAAATATTAACACCTCCATATTCCTATATCTCATCTCTGTAAAATTTTCCAGAAAATAAACTGTTAGGTCGAATACACAATATATATATATAATCAAGTACTGTATGAGTAAATAACAAGAACACACGTTTTAGTACTTAAAACTGTTTGGAATTAATAATTCCTCTCTCAGTGATGTAAAATATCACAGAGAGCTGCTTAGGTTACAATGAATGATATTCGTTCACGATGGATACCCTTCTAGGGTTAACCTAACTGTATTTATAAGATATACAGCTACGTACAATCGTTAATTGATTCTCCTAAAATTAAGCTATACAATTGATATCAATTACGATTGCTACACGTCTTCTAAGTCAACTCAATCTCTTTGACAGCTATCCAATCTTCAAAGATATTGCTTCCATATTAATCTTGAATTAATCTTCAAACTCTGTTGACTTGTAGACGCTTCCAGTAGACAGACTTTAGCAAACTCTGATGCTCTCCTAGCCAGCAGTGTTTGCGCTTCCTTGTGTTCAGCTAGCAGTGTTTACGCTTTCTTCTATCAGCGTTTGCGCTTCCTGCTATCAGCGTATACTCAAACTCTGCTACGACTACTTTCAATAACAAGTTAAACTCTTTTTACCTGTAACACTTAAACACTGACATTAAATCACATCAATTATATCTAACAATCTCCCCCAACTTGTTCATTAGAAAAATGTACAAGTTCACAGTAATTGATGATGTCAAAACAATCAAATAAAAACAGTGTTTAACATATAATCAGAGTTTAATCTTGACTTAACAAAAACTACAGAAAATTCAAATTACTTACAAATTCTGTCTACCTAACTTCCTCAAGATCTGGAGTTGTTCTGAGATAGTCAATCAACAATCTTCTCTCAGCATTTTCAAGTTCAATCTGCATAGCTTCCTTGATCTCTCTTAAATCTGGATCATTCTCATCAGTTTGAAAGATAGCAGCTCTTAGATCATAGATTGTATTTCTCCTCATCTGATTACCCAGTCTGATGAACTTGACTTCCTCTGATTGAGAATTAAAATCAAGAACTGTAATCCCCAGATTAGTCTTTAATTTAGCAGTTCCTTTCTTCATTTCTACAAGATTTCCATTCCAATCTCTGTACTTAGGAACATACTTTTCAGTAGACTTTGACCCTGTAACAACTTTAGCTCTCTGCATATATCCCCTTATAGAATTAGCAATAAGCTGTGTTTGACGATTTCTGACTCTAAATATATGCAGAACATACTGAAGTTCTTCAAATAACTTTAACTTGATTGCTTCTTCATCCACTCTCTACACTGTTCCATCTGTCATAAAGTATAACAGAAAGTGAATATCTAATCTCCTTTGATGAACTAGCTGAACTGATTCCAACTTGTCTAGATTTTCTTGAGTAATACCAGAACCAAGAGAGACAAGTGCAGAGGGATCTCTTGGACTGTTACTAACTCTCAAATCTCTTTTTGAACCTAAACCAGAAGTATTCCTGCCTGGTGGCTTTCCTGAACAAGCAACATTATGTTGATATCCACCAGTCACTCCTGTTTGTGCTTGAACTGGAATTGTTGACCTTGAAAACCCAGGTAAAAGTTTACTTTGAGTCTGTACAACTTGTGTAGCAACAGAGGTTGTAACTATCATTTTACCTTTGCTCTCTTCACCCATTACCCCTTTTAACTTCAACTTAGCATCAAGAGAAGACTTTCTTATCAACTTTCCTTTATCTTCTTCTTCTTCTTCTTGAATACCAGATAATTTCTCTTTGATTTCAATTCCTTTCATTGCAGGCTTTGAAGCTCTGACAGTCTTCTTCCCTTTCTTGGACTTTAGTGCTTTTAAATGCTCTTTTTGCAATAGCTTCTCTTCAGCCTGTATGTCCTCAAGTGTAGCCTCAGCATTTTCTTCACGAAAGATTTTAGCAGCCAACTCTTCATCTGTTTGTGGATTGTCAGTGAATGACAAATCCTTTGGCTTTGAAGTAGAGGTACTCTGAATATTTGTATCTGTCACCAAATTTGGCTTTGACCTTGTAGACCTTCCATGTCCATGTCTAGGATTTGCACTTCTTAATCCCTTATCAGCATTGGCACCTTCTTCATCCAGATGATCTTTCTTTAACAGAGTTTGAGTTTGCTTACACTTAGTTTTAGCAATTCTCTCCCCCTTTTTGACATCATCACCATCTGGAATCAGAATAGAGGTGATTAACTCAAGAGAGTTTGCAATAGAATCAACCTTCTCAATCAACAAAAGCTGATTCTGTTCAACTTTGCTCAATCTGTCATTAAGATTCTCTTGAGCTTTGGAGAATTGTTAAAAAAGCTTAGAATTAGCTCTTTGAGATTTCTCCTCATGAGTAGCAACCTCTGTTCGAAGATCAACAATAGCCTTCTGATTATCATCAAATCTATGATTCAAGGACTTGATCTGAATCACTGTTCCTTGTAAACAAGTGAAAATATCAGGATTTGAAATCTTTGAAGAATATGTCTTGAGAAACATAGCTGCCCTGCCAGGAGGAAAAATACACTCTGACTTGTACCAATCTGCAGTTTGTTGAGTCAAATAATTATCATCAATCTTATTAACAGAAGGTCCAGCAAAGTTTGGTTTTGCTCCTGTTTTCTGACCATCAGTTGGAAATTGTGCATTTTCAGCTCCTATACTCCTTTCTTCAGAAGAATCACTGACAGATACATCAGTAGGTGCAACTGAAGCAATGTCTTCATCTTGAGCAACAATAGGTTCTTGAGCAACCTGTTTCCCTTTATCATCTTGAATATGCTCTGAAGAAATAACTTTCTCTGGTTGATCAATCTCCTCACCATGAGCAGAAACATGATGTGCATCAGAGTTTAATTCTGTGTGTGATGCAACCTCAGTGTCTTCAAGGACAACAGTAGGCCCATCTGCAACACCAGTATCAATAGAGTGTGTATCCTCCATGGGTATTGGAGTAGATGCTTCATTATCAAAAGAAAATGGAGTTTCATCAAACTCTTCCATTGTTGGCTCTCTAACATCTTCATTAGTTTGAACCTTAGCAAGTTCTGGTTCAGCAATCTTGACACCTGATTCTGCTATAGTAGGTTCGATGATAGTCTCTGTCTCACCAGTAGGAATATCACGAGAAAGTTTCTCTTGAGCCTCAACAATTTGCTCATCTTCAGAATCTGTAAGAATCAGTCTTCTCCTCTTTGCTTGAGGCACTTCAATCACTTCTTCCTCTTCACTAGAACTTTCCACAACTGGTGGTGATGAAGGTCTATTTGCCCTCTTAATGAATCTTCTGGAATAAACAGCTCTAGGAGATGTCTGTTTAGCCTTGGAATGTTTTGTGTTGAGGGCAGTATGCTTCTTCCTTTTTGGCTTAGATGTTGATTGAGGTTGAGTAGTAGTGATAGGGTTTATTGGCTCAGGGTTTAGTGGTTCAGGTTGTGTTTGTGGTGATGTAGTAGGTACAGTGTTTGTTGATGTTGGCTTAGGTGATGGTACAGGATGAGAGTGTATGGTTTCAGTGTGGTCAGTGGCTAAAGGTTCAGGCATGGTTTGTGTTTCTGGTTGTTGTGTTTGGTGTGGTTCATGTTGTGGTGATTGAGAATCTTGTGGTTGGTTTAGAAAGTTCTGCAAGGCAAGTGGCAGAACAAAAGCAGGTAAATCTTTACCAACATCTTTATTAGTCATATTAGAGAAAATTCTCTTATTGACTCTAAAAGGTTGAATCACATCAGCCTCATCAACTTCTAACCCAGGTACACAAGCATTGAACAAAAGTTGACAAAATCTAGCAAAATAAACTGTAGTAGACTCTGACAACTTATCACCTAAGTTCATTAGCACATATCGACCAAAATCAAAATTACTGCCATAGAGTAGAGAATACCCAATTTGCAGAATATCCATTGGAATGGCATCCCAGTTGGTGACTTTCTTCTGGAATGTCCTGGTGACACAGTCGAAGAAAAAATTCCATTCCTTTCTAAGATTCGGCCTCCTCACACTGCCCAGCTTTGTAAGAGATTCCATAAACCCAATCTCTGTTAACATTTCTCTCAAATTCTGTTCAGAAACAATAGCATACGATGTGTGTGTGTCGAAGTCCAAGGTCTCTCGAACAATTTGTGGAGTTATCACAAACTCTTGTTCGTCATGAGTGAAGATGATAGACGGGGTTCCATTCTCTCCTCCATCTATATACCTTGAGTTTTGCCAGAAATTGACTATCTGAGATGCAGATAGAACAGCAGGTTCAACCAGTGCCTGCCCAATTTCAGAGTCACGAAGAAAATTTTGCATGAGGTGAAACGCTTCAGGAGCACGGTCGTTCTCAAGCAGAGCTGCAAAATTGTTAGGTACAAAACGAAGACCAAACGAAGTAAAAGGTTTTGTTGCCATTAGATCAAGAAATAAGCAAGAATCGACTGTGAAAGTGATATGTAAGAAAGGTGTTTGTGAAAATGTCAAAGTGAAAGACAAAGGAGGGCTGTGTTTTTAGTAAAGTGAATATGAGTGGATATGGAGTGATAGGAACAAAACAAATGATTTGAGTAATAATAAAAAAAACTCAATCGTTTTTACATTGATAACACGCAACTGTTCCTAGAATAGTGTGAAAGTGGTACATAATGATGAGTGAGTGGGTGAAAGTGGGACACGTGTCAAACATGTAGTGAATCACTTAATCACGCGCAGTAAAAGCCATTATTACTGCTGTCTTTCCTATTATCAAGACACTTTACCACAAAATATACTCATTAACAGTTGTCAACCACTCCATTTACTCCAAAATTTTCAAATTATCTTAATGAAAATTTACCTTAGAGTACGGAACACAATCCATCAGTGTTTGTCAAATTTTCAAACTTTATCACTAAAACCATTTCAAAAATGCACAGTCGTGATTATTTTGTGTGTGAGTAGCAGAGGTTACCAAATCAATTTTTACAGCATCTAATATTTCATAAAATCCATAAATCAAATCAATAAACACTGAATGCACAAACTCTCATACTAAACACGAAGCATGTGATGAATGCTAAACTCTGTAGTTCCTTAAATACAGAAATCTGAATAACCCTATTCCCTTGATGTTCATGATTATCCAAGTAAGCACACAGTCATTATAGACAAAAAAGATCAGGAGATAGACATCAAAGCATCATTCAGTGAGTTACATGTCAAGGATTTCCTCACAAACTCTCAAAGCACACAAGTGTTTAGGTGAAGTGTTTTCTCTCAAATTCAATCAGTAAAAGCAGATACTACCATAGGCTTGAATTTTCACCAATTCTACACTACTTTGATTACATATATGCACAAATCAAAAGGACTTTATTCAGGGTTGTAATGTAGTAAGATCAAACAGATGAGAAGAGATGTTTTGAACATGAGTGAATTTCGAACTGAACAATTTAACAGACCAAAGTGTTCAGTCACACTGTTAGTATATATTTGTACAAGATGATCAGTATATATATATATATATATATATATATATATATATATATATATATATATATATTTATATACTGAGTAAACTTTTCTTTTCTTGAGAAACACTCACCTGCTTGCATTTGATTTTTCAAAAGAATATAACTGCTCTTAATACGTCAGAGTTTAAGAAAAACGAGCAGTTAATTAGGCTCAAAGGGGTTTACTAAGGGTGGTATTTATGAACAGTGTTTATGAACAGTGTTTGAACAAAGATGGTAAATCCTAGTGCCTTTATCATTTTCATGCACACACATATCATGTAGTCTCAAAATGGTTTGATACAAGTTCTAGAGCAACATACTCACTGATGAACATCACACATCAATAAAATCTGATTGATATAAAATGTATCAATCACTTATTTGGCTCAAAATCTCACAGGGTGCTGACATGTATTATTACTCACCAAAATAAACAATGACACATCTCAAGTTTTAAAATTTTCACAAGTACAAACAAGGAATCATCAAGAACTATGTATGTCTTGGAAACAGAGTGTTACTAATCAGAGTTTAGAGTTCATCAATATCGGAAGTTATTCATGAGAGGCAATGCACACAGTATTCATAGACTCAGAGTTTAGGACCAAATAAACTAGGAGATGCTCTAAATATGAAACAATATCATGCTGTATTAACTTACTGCACAATTTCTGATTAGATCACAGTGACTCAGAAAGAATGTTGATTTATTTACTGAGAATCATGCTTCATACATTTTTCGTCATTGGTGTTTTCATTCAGACAAAAATCAATTTAGAATTCACAGAGTTTATCAAACATATTAACAGTGAATGACAGACAAGCATGCTGACAAAGTTTAACAGTGTGAGAACAGAAACATGTGAACAGAGTCTGCATAACAGAGTTTAAACAACAAGATTCACATAGCACTTAACAATTCACAGAAATATGAGCAACACATTTTATAAGAAAATTTTGAGGCTAACCAACATGTTTAGTCAAAACCAGAGACCATCCCTAGTTCATTGACCAGCCTTGTAAATACTGCTTCACTCAAAGGCTTGGTGAAGACATCTGCAAGTTGTTGATCTGTAGGTACAAAGTGAAGCTCAATGTTGCCTTCCTCTACATGTTCTCTGATAAAGTGATACCTTATGCTGATGTGCTTGGTCATTGAGTGTTGTACTGGATTACCTGTCATTGCAATAGCACTTTGGTTATCACAGAAAATAGGTATTTTGCTATGAAACTCCTAAGTTTTGATGATCACAATCAGTAAGCCATTTGGCTTATAGATATAAAACAGCATGCCATTTGTATCTGCTTTAACTTGGTTTTGCAGGATAAAACAGCATGCCATTTGTATTTGTTCTAACTTGGTTTTGCAGGATAAAACAGCATGCCATTTGTATCTGCTTTAACTTGGTTTTGCAGTATAAAACAGCATGCCATTTGTATTTGTACTAACTTGGTTTTACAGAATATAAATAGTTTACTGATTGTATAATCAGTTGATACAAACAGCAAACCATAGGTCGTATGCAGTGCTTATGTTCAGAATCGAACAGCATGCCAAGTGCATGGTCATTCAGCAAGCCAGTTTCAGTAACAGCAAGCCAGTTTCACAAACAGCATGCTGATTTCAGTCTGGACAGTTTTGCCGAATATAAAGAATTCAAGGAACATCAAGTGGAAACATTGTTAGGAATATTTGTAAGGGCCCTCTGATTATTTATTAATTATTCCAACCCACCAGATCATAATTCAACTCATGGGGAACAATATATTCTCTACTTTGATTATAAGAAAAGGAGCATGACACTTTTGACTTTTTTATTCCAATCACATGCTCTTGTCTCTCTTGATATCAAATATTCTTTCTTCTTGCACGCTCAACATATCTTCTTCTTCATCAGTTGAATTTCCAGCACCTCCCACGTTCTTGAGAATCAAAGCAAATCTTATCTCATATTCAACCTTTTGATTTTCCTCCCGTTGGAGCCATTTCAAGCATTCTTTCAAATACTCTTGTTTACCTATAAAATAGATGTTAATGTTCAGTTCTTAAGATCAATACACGAGCAGAAAACAAGAAGATATATTCAAACACAAAGCCTTCATTGCAAAATCTTACAAACCTCTCAAACCCTACATATACGCATATATATATTTTCAGAGGGTTCATAGGTTAAATTGTATTATTCAAATCTGTATTGTTCAAGGTTGTAATTGTTTTGCTGTTGTACAAGATTGGCTTCAGGTTTTAGGGTGAGTCGAACTAGACTAGAGAAGTATACTTGGGAAGTAGTACTTAGAAAGTTAGTTGTTCACAGGTAAACAGCAAGCCATTTGTAATCAGCAAGGGTTAAGGGAGATATATTGTTGGATCTTGTAATCGGTTTATAGTTGATCAATAATATATTCTCTTACCAAGTTTGGTAAGGGACCAGGACGTAGACCATAGGGGATTAGGGGTCGAACCTGGCTAAAAGATTGTGTGTCTCTTTTACTTACTGTTTATATTCCTTCTGCATTGCATTTCAGGTACAATCAGCGTGCTGTTTGTGAACTGTGTTATTACAAACAGCAAGCTGTTTTCAGTAAATTTCAAAACAGTTCATAAATTCACACTATTAACCAAAAACACCTATTCACCCCCCCTCTAGGTGTTGTTTTCAATTGGTATCAGAGCGAGGTATACTAATATTTCTGTAACAGGAAGGTATCGATCATGGCTGAACAATATCTCGAAGCTAAATCCGATTATAGAGCTCCTCTCCTCACTGGATCAGAAAATTACAACTGGTGGAAATGTAGAATGGAAACATTCTTGTCCAAGAGACCACTAGTATTAAGAGTGGTGCAGAAAGGAGACTTCGAATTCCTGGATGATAAGAACAAACCAAAAGATGTTGATGATCTTACTCCCGATGAGATTATTAAATGTGGTTATAATGGAGAAGCTAGAAATTCTTTAATGAATGCATTAAATCAAGCTGAGTATGACAAAGTTTCGTCTCTAAATACAGCAAAGGAAATGTGGGATGCTTTGGAAACTTACCATGAAGGCTCAACAACTTTGAGAAAGGTGAAACTTAGCAAATTAATGAATGATTTCGGAAACTTCAAGCTCAAGGATGATGAAACTATTAAGGAAGGTCAAGCAAGGTTCCAGGTCACTATAAACTCCTTAAAGAGACTTGGAAAGGATATTCCACAAGATGAAATTAACATGAAAGTGTTAAGTGCGGTACCATTTATTTATGAAGCCAAGGTCACGGCTTTGGAATCATCATCAACAATCGACACCATGGATCACCTAGCTGTTTTTGCTGAGCTAGAACAGTTTGGAAGTAAGATAAACAAAAGTCAGATCGAAGGTGTTCGGGTTCCTGTAGCCAAAATGAAGAATTTGGCTCTTCATTCTACAAACAGCAAGCCAGAATCGTCAAACAGCAAGCTGTTTGAGTCTGATGAAGAATCTGATGAAGAAATGGCACTTATCTCACAAAAGATCAAGAGGCTGATTGAGAAGAAAAATAGAATGAAAAGAGAAAGAGGTGATTTCTCCAAAAAGAAAGCCAAGGAACAAACTTGCTTCGAATGTGGCAAGCCGGGCCATTTTAAAAAGGACTGTTTCAAGCTAAAGTCTAAACAGCAAGCTGTTTTCAAAGACAAGAGAAAATCAAAGGCCTTACTGACTTGGAGTGATGATGACTCAGACTCTAGTGATGACTCAAGTGAAGACATGGTGAATTTGGCTCTTGTAGGTCTAAATGATGAAGAAAGCTCACTAGGATCCATAAAAGAAGATTTTGTGGATAGTGATTATTCGGATTCAGAAGATGATACAAGTGAGGTAAATTCAATCTATTCTGATTTAAATTCCCCTCATATTATGCTAGAAAAACTAACCATGCAGGTACCAAACCATGTATCCATGATTTAGTTTATGGAACTGAAAAATAAGAACAACAAGCTGGAAAAGAAGAACAATCAGTTAAAGAAGATTATTGCTAAGTTAATGACTGAGAAGAATCCAGAAACAAACCATAATGATCTCATTACTGATTTAAAGGAGAAACTAGTTCAATTCGAAGGAGTCAACAAAGTGATTCTTCAAAGAAATGAGGCTCTCATGAAAGAACTTAGAAGATTGAAGTCAGAGATTAAAGAAAAGAATGAATGTATACAATCATTCAAGCACAAAGAGTCAAGTCAAGCCGAATCCTCAAAATCTGCAGAAAAGAGAAAACAGCAAGCTGAACTTATCAATCAGCAAGCTGATTTGATCTCTCTTCTGGAAAAAGAGGTCAAGAACCTCCAGAAAGGCATGGAAACCTTTGTTCAAGGAGAAGACAGCCTAAAGACATTAATGAAGAAGACAAATGTTCCCCTGGTCAGAGAAGGAGTTGGCATAAACTTAAACAAGAAGCATAGTGTACTTCAATATGATGGTAGAAATGGCATACCTTATGATTATGCTATGCCCTGGAAGACTTGCAACAAGTGTGGTGGAAAAGGCCATCTGGAAAAAGAGTGTGTGGTTCAAATCAACCACAAAGGAAAATCAGCTTACCAGAATGGAGCAGTCAGGCGACAAACAGCTTACCAGAATGCACCTGACAGAAGACAAACAGCTTACCAACAGTCACCAAAAGTGATCCAAAAGTGGATCAAGAAAGCTGATTTAAATGTGTTATATATTCTTGCTACTAACCAATCTGGACCCAAACCTATATGGGTACCAAAACATTAAGTTGGTGTTTGTTTGTTTTGTAGATATGTCTTGCCGCCAAAATAAAATCGAAACAATGGATTTTGGATAGTGGTTGCACTAGACATATGTGTGGAGACAAGTCTCAGTTCATAAGTCTCAACATGAAGAAAGGTGGAAGAGTTACAATTGGTAATAGTAAGACTCTTCGAATTCTTGGTATTGGTTCTATTGGTAATAGTAATATTTCGATTGATAAAGTTCAATATGTCAAAGGTCTTTCATATAATTTACTTAGTGTCACTCAATTATTTGATGATGGACATTTTGTTAAGTTTGGCATAGATAAAACTGTTATTACTATTGGTGCTAACAAAATCCCCCTAGTTGCTAGAAGGGAAGGAAATATATATGTATTAGACTTCGAAATGCAGGAAACAGCATGCTGTTTGTCTGCAATATTCGAAAATGATCCTTATATTTGGCATAGGAGGTTGGGACATGCACACATGGACTTGCTTAATAAACTATCAAGCAAGAATCTGGTCAGAGGACTACCAAAACTGAAGTATACTAAGGTTGAAGTATGTTCAGCATGCCAATTGGGTAAACAAATTCGAAGCACTCACAAAGCAAAGAAAATGCTTGATACAAGACTTGTAGGTATAAGAAGTGATAGAGGAGGTGAATTTGTCAATGAGAGCTTTATTGCATATTGTGAAGAAAGAGGAATCTCCCATGAATTTTCTGCTCCAAGAACTCCACAACAAAATGGAGTGGTGGAAAGAAAGAATAGGTCACTTCAAGAAACAGCAAGGACTCTCCTTCAAGAAAGCAAGCTACCTAGGAGTTTTTGGGCCGAAGCGGTGAATACGGCATGCTATTTGTTGAATCGAATTATAATCAGGCCAATGTTGGACAAAACTCCATATCAATTGCTGAGAAACAAGAAGCCAAATATCAGTTACTTCAAGATTTTTGGTTCTAAGTGTTTTGTTCTCAAGACAATTGGTAAAGATGGTAAATTCGATGCTAAATCTTATGAAGCTATATTTCTTGGTTATTCTTTAACAAGTAGAGCTTATAGAGTTTATAATATTAATAAGCATATTGTTGAAGAATCTATTGATGTTACCTTTCAAGAACCTAACAATGATCTACCAAGAGATGAGGAAGAATTTGCAGGTATGCAATCTCAAGTTACTGCAAATCAGCAAGCTGGAAGTGCAAATCAGCAAGCTGGAAGTGCTAATCAGCAAGCTAGAAGTGCAAAACAACAAGATGGAAGTACAAATCAGCAATCTGGAAGTGCAAATCAGCAAGCTGGAAGTGCTAATCAGCAAGCTAGAAGTGCAGAACAGCAAGATGGAGGTTCAAAACAGCAAACTGAAGATGAAGAGGAAACGGAAAATCAGCAAGCTAAGGATGATGTAAACACTGACAATCAGCAAGCTGGAAGTTCAAATCAGCAAGCTAAAGTGGAAGATACAATCTCTAAAATGGCAAAAATGACTTTGGAAGGTCCTAGAGGATCAAGGGCTACTGAAAAACTACATCTCTATGATGGAGAAGATCAGTCACCTCCAACAAAGATAAGAAGGACAACTCATGAAGAAATAGCTCAACATTCTTTACCGAGGGCAACAAGAACGGTCAAGAATCATCCTCCGGAGTTGGTCATTGGTGATATTACTGATGGAATCACTACAAGAAGAGGAAAAGCAAATTATTGTGCTCATGCAGCCTTTCTAGCTCAAGAAGAACCCAAAAACATTGATGAAGCATTAGAAGATGAGAATTGGATAATGGCCATGCAAGAAGAATTAAATCAATTTGAAAGGTGTGATGTTTGGGAACTTGTCAAGCCACCAGAAGATGCTTCACTCATAGGAACAAAATGGGTATTCAAGAACAAAGTTGATGAATTTGGCACCATTACTCGAAATAAAGCAAGGCTTGTAGCTCAAGGCTATAACCAACAAGAAGGCATTGACTTTGATCAAACCTATGCTCCTGTAGCTCGTTTGGAATCAATAAGGATGCTCCTGGCCTATGCATGTTTCAAGAAAATCAAGCTATATCAAATGGATGTGAAGAGTGCATTCCTAAATGGCGTGCTGGAAGAGGAAGTTTATGTCAAACAGCCTCCCGGATTCGAAAATGAACAATATCCAAACTATGCATTCAAGCTAAAGAAGGCTCTTTATGGATTAAAGCAAGCCCCTAGAGCTTGGTACAAAAGGCTTAGTAAGTATCTAATCCAAAATGGTTTCACTCGAGGTAAAATCGATCCCACATTATTTATTATGCAAAATGGTAAAGATATTCTTATTGTGCAAATATATGTGGATGATATTATATTTGGTGCCTCTAATGAATCTATGTGTAAGTGGTTTTCCAAGTGTATGCATAGTGAGTTCGAAATGAGCATGATGGGTGAGCTCAATTATTTCTTGGGTCTTCAAATCAAGCAATCTAAGGATGGAATTTTTGTACACCAATCCAAGTATACAAAAAGTCTACTGAAAAGATTTGGCTATGAAGATGTCAAGTCAAAATCAACCCCTATGGTTCAAAACAGCAAGTTGTTTGCAGATGAAAATGGTAAGGCAGTTGATATTAAAAAATATCGAGGTATGATTGGAAGCCTACTGTATTTAACTG
This sequence comes from Kitagawia praeruptora, assembly GCA_037693485.1. Lineage (NCBI taxonomy): Eukaryota > Viridiplantae > Streptophyta > Magnoliopsida > Apiales > Apiaceae > Kitagawia > Kitagawia praeruptora. The sequence continues at coordinate 114,548,390 of CM075348.1, read as the reverse complement.
CTTCTAGACCTGACATAATGTATAGTGTATGTGTTTGTGCAAGGTTTCAATCAAACCCTAAAGAGTCTCACTTAAATGCTATAAAAAGAATATTTCGATATTTAAGTGGTACCATTTCTCTCGGTTTATTTTATCCTATCACAAATACTTTTGATCTTGTTGGGTATAGTGATGCAGATTATGCAGGTTGCCTAATTGATAGAAAAAGTACCAGTGGTGTTTGTACTTTTCTTGGACAAAGCCTAGTTTCTTGGCAATGCAAGAAACAAACTTCGGTTGCTTTATCCACTGCAGAAGGGGAATATCTAGCAGCAGGGAGCTGTTGTTCTCAACTACTATGGATGATTCAAACCCTAAGGGACTTTGATATCAAGTGTAGAAAAGTTCCAATAAACTGTGACAACACTAGCACCATTAGCATTTCTAAAAATCCGGTGAATCACTCAAGAACGAAGCATATTGATGTTCGACACCATTTCTTGAGAGATAATGTTGCTAAGGGCAAGATAGAGTTGGTCTTTGTTCCAACTGAATTCCAACTAGCTGATATTTTCACAAAGCCTCTTGCAGAAGAAAGATTTTCAGTCATTCGAATGCAACTTGGTATGTGCTCTATGTAAATCAGCACGCTGGAAGGTAATTTCTGGTCAAATCAGCTTACCATTTGTTCTATCAGTATGTTATAATTGGTATGCTGATTATCCTACATTCTGGCATATCATTTGTTGATCTTAAGATTTTTAGTTTTTGATGGATTAAGGGGGAGAACTTTAGGAGAATGGCAAGGAGAATGGTTTCTAATTATTCTGAACATGCATGTTTTTAACATATGATCCTTAGTGTTATATTTCTTACATGTTAGATCATCGTTTTATATCTAATTTTGAGATGCAGGGATTTAGGGGGAGTTATTCTAATTCTCCTAAATTAATTGTAATCATCAAAAAGGGGGAGATTGAAACTCCTAAGTTTTGATGATCACAATCAGTAAGCCATTTGGCTTATAGATATAAAACAGCATGCCATTTGTATCTGCTTTAACTTGGTTTTGCAGGATAAAACAGCATGCCATTTGTATTTGTTCTAACTTGGTTTTGCAGGATAAAACAGCATGCCATTTGTATCTGCTTTAACTTGGTTTTGCAGTATAAAACAGCATGCCATTTGTATTTGTACTAACTTGGTTTTACAGAATATAAATAGTTTACTGATTGTATAATCAGTTGATACAAACAGCAAACCATAGGTCGTATGCAGTGCTTATGTTCAGAATCGAACAGCATGCCAAGTGCATGGTCATTCAGCAAGCCAGTTTCAGTAACAGCAAGCCAGTTTCACAAACAGCATGCTGATTTCAGTCTGGACAGTTTTGCCGAATATAAAGAATTCAAGGAACATCAAGTGGAAACATTGTTAGGAATATTTGTAAGGGCCCTCTGATTATTTATTAATTATTCCAACCCACCAGATCATAATTCAACTCATGGGGAACAATATATTCTCTACTTTGATTATAAGAAAAGGAGCATGACACTTTTGACTTTTTTATTCCAATCACATGCTCTTGTCTCTCTTGATATCAAATATTCTTTCTTCTTGCACGCTCAACATATCTTCTTCTTCATCAGTTGAATTTCCAGCACCTCCCACGTTCTTGAGAATCAAAGCAAATCTTATCTCATATTCAACCTTTTGATTTTCCTCCCGTTGGAGCCATTTCAAGCATTCTTTCAAATACTCTTGTTTACCTATAAAATAGATGTTAATGTTCAGTTCTTAAGATCAATACACGAGCAGAAAACAAGAAGATATATTCAAACACAAAGCCTTCATTGCAAAATCTTACAAACCTCTCAAACCCTACATATACGCATATATATATTTTCAGAGGGTTCATAGGTTAAATTGTATTATTCAAATCTGTATTGTTCAAGGTTGTAATTGTTTTGCTGTTGTACAAGATTGGCTTCAGGTTTTAGGGTGAGTCGAACTAGACTAGAGAAGTATACTTGGGAAGTAGTACTTAGAAAGTTAGTTGTTCACAGGTAAACAGCAAGCCATTTGTAATCAGCAAGGGTTAAGGGAGATATATTGTTGGATCTTGTAATCGGTTTATAGTTGATCAATAATATATTCTCTTACCAAGTTTGGTAAGGGACCAGGACGTAGACCATAGGGGATTAGGGGTCGAACCTGGCTAAAAGATTGTGTGTCTCTTTTACTTACTATTTATATTCCTTCTGCATTGCATTTCAGGTACAATCAGCGTGCTGTTTGTGAACTGTGTTATTACAAACAGCAAGCTGTTTTCAGTAAATTTCAAAACAGTTCATAAATTCACACTATTAACCAAAAACACCTATTCACCCCCCCTCTAGGTGTTGTTTTCATGCTATACCTCAATCCATAATCCAGCAATTGATTCTTCATCCATAGAATCTGTGCACAGCAGCTACCAGCAGCAATATACTCTGCTTCAGCTGTAGATGTTGATATAGATTTCTGTTTCTTGCTGTACCAAGAAACAAGTCTGTCACCAAGAAATTGACAACTTCCACTGGTGCTTTTTCTGTCAATTTTACAACCTGCAAAGTCTGCATCAGAGTAACCAAGTAGCTTAAAATCTGATTCTCTTGGGTACCATAGCCCTAAAGTTACAGTGCCCTTGAGATACTTGAAAATCCTCTTCACAGCTGTTAAATGTAGTTCCCTTGGATCTGCCTGAAACCTTGCACACAGACATGTTGCATACATGATATCAGGTCTACTTGCTGTTAGATAGAGAAGAGAGCCAATCATTCCTCTGTAACTTGTCATATCTACTGATGACCCTGTATCTTTGTCCAATTTTGTTGCAGTTGCCATGGGAGTTGTTGCAGATGAACAGTCAAGCATGCCAAATTTCTTGAGAAGATTTCTGGTATATTTTGCTTGATTGATAAAGATTCCATCATCTATTTGCTTCACCTGTAAGCCTAGAAAGTAACTTAGCTCTCCCATCATACTCATTTGATATCTGGACTGCATGAGCTTGACAAACTTCTTACAGAGTTTATCATTAGTAGATCCAAAAATAATATCATCAACATATATCTGAACTAAAAGCAAGTCACTTCCAGATTTGAAATAAAATAGAGTTTTATCAATTGTACCTCTGTTGAATCCACTTTCTAAAAGAAACTGAGCCAGGGTTTCATACCATGCTCTTGGTGCCTGCTTAAGTCCATAAAGAGCCTTGTCTTGCCTGTAGACATGGTCAGGATATTTTGGATCTACAAAACCAGGTGGTTGTTCAACAAACACTTCTTCTTCAAGTTTTCCATTCAGAAAAGCACTTTTCACATCCATTTGAAATACCTTGAATTTCTTGTGAGAAGCATAGGCAAGAAACATCCTAATTGCCTCCAATCTGGCAACTGATGCAAAAGTCTCATCATAATCTATCCCCTCTTGCTGTGAATAGCCTTTTGCCACAAGTCTTGCTTTGTTTCTTGTAACAACCCCTTCACTATCAGTTTTGTTTCTAAAAACCCACTTAGTACCTACAATAGACCTGTTCTTTGGCCTTGGTACTAGTGTCCACACTTCATTTCTTTCAAATTCATTTAACTCTTCTTGCATTGCTGTTATCCAGTCAGCATCTTTAAGAGCTTCTTCAACTTTCTTTGGTTCATTTTGTGACAAGAATGCATGAAACAGACATTCATTTGTTGTTGCACTTTTTGTCCTTACTCTTGCATCTGGATCACCAATGATTAAATCAGGTGTGTGAGATTTGGTCCATTTCCTAGCTGAAGGCAATTGACTTCATTCAAAGTTGGATCCTCCCCCTTGATCCATGTTCTCCTGATTTTCTTGATATCTTTCTTCATTCTCTGAGGCTCCCCCTGAATGTGACTGCTCAGAGTGTGAACTGTTAGTCTTTGGACTTTCAGAGTTTGAGTTACCAGAGTTTGATTCAGAATTTTCAGCTGAGACATTATCAGAATTTGAGTTATCACTTTGATGAGTTTCTTCATGCTCCCCCTCAACTGGTTCTTCTCTGGTTTCTGGCTGAAAAGTCTCTTCAGTATTTACCAGTAGAGGTTCAGAGTTTGTCAGATCAGACTCATCAGAGTTTAGTTCATCAGAGATTAAATCTTCATTTTCGAAGTGCAGTTGATCATGTTCATTTACATCTTCAAGTCCAGTCATTTTCTTGTCATCAAAAGACACATGAATAGATTCCATGATCACTCTTGTTCTCAGATTATAAACTCTGAAGGCTTTAGTTGACAGTGGATAGCTAACAAAAATTCCTTCATCTACCTTCAAATCAAATTTGGTCAACTGTTCAGGATGAGTTTTCAGCACAAAGCATTTGCACCCAAAAATATGAAAATATTTCAGGTTTGGCTTCTTTTCTTTCACCATTTCATATGGTGTTTTTCCATGCTTATTTATCAGAGTGGCATTCTGAGTAAAACAAGCTGTTTGAACAGCTTATGGCCAGAAATAGGTTGGTAATTTTGCTTCATCAAGCATAGTTCTGGCAGCTTCTATAAAAGTTCTGTTCTTCCTTTCAACTACACCATTTTGTTGTGGAGTGCCAGGTGCAGAAAACTCTTGTTTAATTCCTTTGTTCTTGCAAAATTCTTCCATTGTTGAATTCCTGAATTCAGTTCCATTGTCACTTCTGATAATCTTCACTTGATTCTTTGACCCTTTGTCCAGTTGCAATATATGTTCTGCCAGTGTTAATGCAGTTTCATCCTTCTTTTATAGAAAATACACCCATGTGTATCTGGTGTATTCATCAACAATGACTAGAGCATATTTCTTCTTTCCAAGAGACATAACATTCACTGGTCCAAAAAGATCAACATGTAGAAGATGATAAGGATCAACAATTGAAGACTCAGATTTGCTTTTGAAAGAGGCTTTTCTCTGTTTGGCCTTTTGACAAGAATCACACAGGCCTTCTGCATTCAACAAAGACTTTGGTAGTCCTCTTACAAGATCATTCTTTATTAGCTCATTGATGTTGTTCAGGTTCAAATGAGAGAGTTTCTTGTGCCACTTCCAACTCTCTTCACTGGACATTCTTGTTGACAGACACACTGCTTTGCCATCAGTGTTTGTTGACAATTTTATTTCATAGATGTTATTGTGTCTGTTTCCAACTAGAGCAACTTTCCCTGTAGATTCACTGATGACTTGACAATATTCAGGCTGAAAATCTACATGATATCCTCTGTCACAGATTTGACTCACAGAAAGCAGATCATGCTTGAGTCCTGGAACCAGAGCTACATTAGTGATGATGACACTTCCAAGATTAATATTGCCATATCCCAGAGTATGTCCTATATTGCCATCTCCATAGGAAACTTTTGGGCCAGCCTTCTCCTCATACTCTGATAGCAGGGCTTTATTTCCAGTCATGTGTCCTGAACATCCACTGTCCACGACTAGGGTACTTACCCTGGTGCCCTGCAATCACAAACAATCACTGATTGTTAGTTTTAAGGATCCAGACTTGCTTGGATCCTTTTGCTTTATTGAATCTGTTAGTTTTTGCAGCGGATTTGTCATTATCGGAGTTTAAACTAACATTTTCATTCTTAGTACTTGCAGAATCAACTTTAACCCATTTCAAATTAGGTTTCAGTTCATAATAATTATGATAAATAGCATGATAATTCTTGCAAGTATAAATTGAGTGCCAACTACTTCCACAATGTTTGCATAGAGTTTGTGGTCTTGGTTTGACATTATCCTTTTTCACTCCAGTTTTGGAGGGTAAAGAATTAATGTCTTTATTCTTCCTGCAAAAACTAGCAAGATGATTAGTGCTACCACAATTATGACAAGTTTTTCTAGGTGCAAATGTAGCAAGCATTGGCTTAATCCCTGATGTTATGCCTACCTTTCCATTTCTGTTTTTCCTAGGCATTCTCTGTTTGTTGACAGATTTTATTTCTTTAAGCTTATGCTTGAGTTGTTTATCTGTCATTGAACCAATATTAACCTGTTTGACACAGGTTTTTGCTGGCTCACTTTTAACAGCTCCATGTTCAGTTTTAACAGTACCATGAACAAATGTTCCAAATTTCTTAGAAGAAAGAGGTGGTCTAATCTTGACTGTATTCTGAAACCTAAGCACATCATCCTCAGAATAACCTAGACCTACTGTGTCTGATTGAAAGACCTCTTGAGTGTCTTTTCCAGAATGTGTCCAAGTTTTAATAATGTGCTTTGCATCCTCCAATTCAGATTCTAGTTGCTTATACTTTCCTAGCAACTCCTGTTCTATAAACACAGCATCATCTCTCTCTTTCTGAATTTTATTCATGTTTTCAAGTTGTTCCTCAACAAGTTTATTTCTTTCTTTCAGTTGAGAACTCTCACTTTTGATTCTCTCATTTTCTAAAGTCTGATCCCTATAACTGATATGTAATGCCTTAAGATAAATTCTCAATTCAGTTATATTATCAGTATTATAAGCATAGGTAGTTGGAGGTACCTTTAGTTCAGAATCTTCATTCTGAGTAGAGGCCATGAGTGCATAATTCACCTCCTCATCTGAATCTGAGGTGTCTGCCCAGTCTCTGCCTTTGGTGTATAGTGCCTTTTCAGTTTTACCCTTTTATCACTCAGGAGCATAGTGACCCATCTCCTTACACTTGTAGCATTGAATCTCAGACTTATCTTTCTTACCAGATTTGAAGTCCTTTCCCTCAGATTTTCTAAAAATTTTCTTGTCAGACTTTGAGTAATCCTTGGAGAATCTCTTTCCCTTCTTGAAGTTCTTGAATCCCATCTTCTTGAAGGTCTTTACCATCAATGCAGCCATTTGCATCATCTCTTCATCATCTTCAGAATCAGATGATCCATCTGTGTTTGAGTCAACATTAGTGTTTGATGACTCATTTCCTGAATGGATGACCAAGGCTTTTCCTTTTGCCTTCTTCCTTGATGCTTCTTTCTTTGAAGATTTTTCTTCAACTTTCAGAGCAACAGACTTTGACTTTCTGCTTGATCTTCTATTTCTCTGCTCCATTTCCAATTCATGAGTCTTGAGCAGTCCATAGATTTCATCAATCTCAGTAATATCAAGATCATAGTTATCTCTTATAGTGGTTGTCTTCACATCCCACTTTTCAGGTAGAGAGAGAAGAAACTTGAGATTTGAGTCTTCTAAATCATACTCTTTGTTAACCAATGACAGATCATTGAGCAGTTTACAGAATCTGTCAAATGTTTCTGTCATGGTTTCTTCAGGCTTTGCTTCAAAATGCTCATACTCCTGTGTGAGTATGTTCCTTCTATTTTTCTTGATTACAGCAGTTCCTTGACATCTAACCTCAAGTGCATCCCAAATCTCCTTTGCAGTTGTGCAGTTAATCACTTTGTTAGACATAACATTGTCTAGAGCACTGTGAAGTAAATGCCTTACTTTTGCATCCTTAGCAATAGATGGAAGATCCTCAGCAGTTAGATCTTTCTTTTCCTTAGGAACCACCTTTGATTCCTCACCAGCAGCAGCAGCAGTTAACTTTGTAGGTTTATGAGGACCTTCATAAATTCTATCAAGATATTTTGGATCTGTGGCTTCCAGAAACATGGTCATCTTTACCTTCCAGATTGCATATTCTGATGACTTGAGTATTGGAACCCTAATCGTTTCATACCTACTAACAGTAGTAGGTGCTTTCTCAGAACCTGATGGAGGAGGAATCTCTGCCATTGATTACTACTGTGTTTTGGATCTTTAACTGTAATAAAGTAACAGATTGGCTCTGATACCACTTGTTAGGTCGAATACACAATATATATATAATCAAGTACTGTATGAGTAAATAACAAGAACACACGTTTTAGTACTTAAAACTGTTTGGAATTAATAATTCCTCTCTCAGTGATGTAAAATATCACAGAGAGCTGCTTAGGTTACAATGAATGATATTCGTTCACGATGGATACCCTTCTAGGGTTAACCTAACTGTATTTATAAGATATACAGCTACGTATAATCGTTAATTGATTCTCCTAAAATTAAGCTATACAATTGATATCAATTACGATTGCTACACGTCTTCTAAGTCAACTCAATCTCTTTGACAGCTATCCAATCTTCAAAGATATTGCTTCCATATTAATCTTGAATTAATCTTCAAACTCTGTTGACTTGTAGGCGCTTCCAGTAGACAGACTTCAGCAAACTCTGATGCTCTCCTAGCCAGCAGTGTTTGCGCTTCCTTGTGTTCAGCTAGCAGTGTTTACGCTTTCTTCTATCAGCGTTTGCGCTTCCAGCTATCAGCGTATACTCAAACTCTGCTATGACTGCTTTCAATAACAAGTTAAACTCTTTTTACCTGTAACACTTAAACACTGACATTAAATCACATCAATTATATCTAACATAAACTCTACTAATATTTCTTAAAACAATTGTAAGAAAATATTGGTTATAATATAAATTCCTTGTTCGTACTTAAACAAGAGTATACTTTTCCTTTATCATTGAAAAATATATTCTCACACTTTCTCTCATACTCTTAATCTCCTTTCTATAGAGTTCTCTGTCCCTTAACAGATGTTGATTTTCCTTATCTAGATTATCAACCTACCTACACCATTCATTGACTTAGTCGATCCCTAACCAAACATTTACACATAAAAGGTTAAATTAGAGCGTACCTGCAACTTCCTCCGGATACCTTATCCCATATGTCTATTGTTCACTATACGCTCTTTACATCTTGCTGACCCACCTTAGTTCCTTCATGATATACTATCTATTCCACCTATGTAATTACCCTTTATTATTCTCATCAAAATCTTTACCTCAAGTTTCACTCATTCACACCTTTTGGATTAATCCTTTGAATAATTAACATCTTTAATCTCTCTCTGCTATCCTTAAAATACACTTTACTCTCAATAGTAAATCTCAATTATACCTTAAAATTCCTCATATTCTTTTCTCTTACTAATCATGAAATATACCCATTTCTTCTCGCGAAATTCCTTCCTCTCTTATATCGAAATGCTTCCAGTTCTAATTATCTCTTATTGAAATTTCCCTTGGAATATCCAGTTCCCTTGTATAATCACGTATACTATAAACATTACTTCCATCCATTAATGAAATCCTCTACATTCGAAACAATTGATAGAATTCAAGAAACTTTGAATTGAAATGAACCCAGAAACAAGCAAGGGTCCCACAACAATTTATAAGATTTAGAGTTTAAAATAGCTCTTATTCGAAACAAAAGAATATTTGGGAAATCAATATGATGGAAGAACCCGTACGTCACACAAGTGAGGGCGTCCCCTGTGACAGCCCCAAATCCGGGGTCATGAATTTGGGCCATCACGGACCAACTTCCATTCAAAATCAATATCTCTTGGGTTTTTTTTTTATATAATTAATACTTATGCAATTGACCCCACAGTAATACAAACACACACACCAGTCATATGCTCAGAGAACATTCACCATAATAAAAGTTTAGAGTTAAACAGTTATTACAATCCCAGAATCATACTTAAGTACATTGTTGAGTGATGCTTCTACAAGAAGCATTTCAACAACCAAATTTATTACAACCTCACACACTTACACACTTAATATACATAAGATCACTAAACCCCTTGCGCTTGTCATCTACCTCGGGAACGGTCGCCAGTACTCGCTCAATAGGTCGCCTTTCCCCTACCCTCTTGCGGGGTGTCGTACGGAGTATTGGCATTGGTCCTAGCTGTATATACATAAGTAGCAAGAGTGAGCTATAATAGCTCAGCAAGATATTATTATAAACTAGAATTTAAAAATGTAACCAAGTATACATGTATATACCTATGTAAACGGAAATCAATTATAAACTTTAAGGAAGAATAAAACTCTTATTTAATAATACATCATCCACTTACTATTATAAGAAAGAAATCTAGAATAATACAGTATCAGTTTCTCTTCTTAAATATATAACAATCAATATAATCTTTCAGTGTAATTTTTTTCAGGATAACATGAATATTTACTTAAATCTCTTACTATCATCTTCTCATTTCCTTCTTATGTAACAATTTTTATAAATTAATATAAAATCAGTTTCTCTTCATCTATAACAATAATTCCATCTTTCATATCATTTTCCCTTCTCAGTATACCAATCTGACTTTATCATTTATTCTTTATTCAAATATTGTAGGGGTTTTCACTGTTGCCGAATACGTGAGGCACGATGATCAGTCGCCCTCCGTATCCGTCCCTTTTTACTACCGGTAGACGGAGGTAGGTCTGCCACCATCCCCCCAGGAGGAAGGTCTACCACTACATCCTCCTTCGGCAACTCTTTGGCCGAAATGAAATATTAAGTGCTGGACTGTGCAACTTCCACACGGCCTCTTACGCTTACATTAAGTGCTGGACTGTGCAACTTCCACACGGCCTCTTACGCTTACATTAAGTGCTGGACTGTGCAACTTCCACACGGCCTCTTACGCTTACTGTTGTAAATTCCCCTTTTTATAAGATTATTATTCAATTTATCAACACCATTTCACATTTCCATTCCCATATATCACTTTCATTCTCGCACATTATTTCTATAAAATATATGTATATAACATACACTAAAAGAATATTTATAATATAGCATTATAAACCATATAACCCTAGATAACAACTGATACCATTCTCTTTCATATCTCTTTTACCCTAGAGCATATTCGCTCCATTCGTAATCATATCCACATTCATAATCCATATTCAAAAATCTCAGTAAACAGAGAATATATCCCTACTCATCTCATCATATAAGATTCATATATTATCCACCAAAACCATTTCCTTTGAACATAAACGGTATATCAAAATAAGGATAAAAGAAATCTTGCTCCCTTTAATCCATATACATACTCATATCTCCCTTTAATTTCCAAAATCAGGAAAACAATTCTTAACAATATAGCAATAATAGAATCACATATATATTCCATAAAATCATTTTTCTTTGCAGATAAATAATTTTTCAAGTAGGGATAGAAAAGATCTTGCCTCGGTTTCGGTATCCTGACGGTTTGGCTCGTCCCTCTTCCGGAGTTTCTATAAACACAAAAGGACCGTCGTTAGAATACCACATCTCTTACTCACTACACTCTTGTATAACATTACCCTTGACACTTTAATATGTTTAACGTATCACTATTATCCCAAAGGTTCAAGAACTTCACCATGTATAAACTCAATCGAAGTTTCAGGGGTTTTTCACCATTTCCCCTAACGACCACACTTAACTGTAAAAATTCTCAGAAAATATAGATTTCGAATTTTAATGCAAGGTCAACTGTCAAGGGTCCTCTGACCACCCTACTATACTATCCCAAAATTTCGTGACTTATAAAAATGTCTAAGTATGGTAACTTTAACCTCAAAGTTGATACAGTTACATTTTCTCGGTTCGCGAACGTCTTTCACTAAAACTGACTTATCTCCTAAACCGTTCATCAGTTTTTAACGTACTTTATATCAAAACGATCTATGAACTATGCTCTACCCTACCATGGTCACTTAGGGGTCTGGACAGTAAGGTACCGTGTGTGCACAGTTGCTAAAAACAGGGCAGTTTTCCGGTTTAACGAAAATCGGACATTATAACCGCTGTACTTTCATACTTTCCATATTTTAACCACTCCAAAACCATCATTCCATACTCAATCCAAACCCTACACCATGTGGACTACATTCCAGCCATGGTTACTAGTTCACAACACAAATCTCATATCAAATCCAACCATTCATAACACATACTCATCATAAACTTTACATTAACATCACTTAACTACTAACCAATTCATTTTCACCATAAATACAAAGAAGCAAGAATAGTTATACCTCCTTGAAGCTTTTAAGATCCTTAATAATCCTTGGGCACACCTTTAACAACCTTAGTATAGCTTGTATTAACTAAAGAAACCATAAAAACAAAGTTAAAAATTCGAAGTTACTGTTCACTCAGCTGAAAGAATCGCAAAAACGAAGGTCTTACCTACGTTTTCTGGAGGAGGCTTCTAAATGAAAGTTGTAGAGCATCTCATGGGCTTTCCAAAAAGCTAAAGAACACGAAATTCGGCTGAGAAACGAAGGAGTTATGCTCGATTTACCAACCTGCTTTCCTTTTTGGCCGAAATTGATGAAAATGGATGGGGGAGAGTTTCTCGCTTTTGTTTTGATCTAATCTTGTGTTTATCTTGGTAATACTAGATTGTCTTAGAAGCTTGGAAGATATTTGTGATTAAAAGCTTGTTAAAAGACTAATTTACCCTTGAAAATAATTAGTGGAAAGTGATGTAATACTTGTGATGTCATTAGATGAGTTAATCATCTCATTTCCTTGGTTTCCTTAAGTAAAATGCTACTAATTCTTATAAATGATAATGTGGTATGTATCCTTGTTATATTATTAATATTGGTTGCTTGGTTTCCATACTCGTCTAATTGTGATTCGTTTCGAGTATACCTCATTATCTCAGTGGTTTTGAAACCATTTAACAATCCAAATTTCCTTTGGTATTCTCTTAACTTAATAATCCCTAGGTTAAATCTAAATTCACTAATTCCTCAATATATAATGTTTCCATGCTCCTTAACATCTAATAGAAGCTTATTCGAAATCAAAATCCTCAAAATTTACTATTCATTTGGGCACTGTAGCCTTTCCAAAGTTAGGGTTATTACATCCTTCCCCCCTTAAAAGGATTCCGTCCCGGAATCACGTCAGAAATGTCCATAGATACCTCTTCATCTACACCTTATAACTTCTATACCACTTTCTCCATCCTTTTTCCTTCATAATATCTCTATCTTGTTTGCGCAAAATTACACCAACATAACTTGCTTGTCATTCATCAACATCCCTCTTTTAGTTATGGGTATCGGCCACCACATTGGCCTCTCCTGAATGGTAGTGTATCTCACTTATGGTTTGTCCCTATGTTGATCTCTATCATGACATAAAATATGCATATTTCGCTCTTATTATATCTTGTATCTGTAAAATCTTCCAGAATTCCGGCTCGAATAAAATTCCTTGAAACAATTGTAAGAAAATACTATCTATAAAATATATTTCCTGTTCGTATCTAATCAAGTTTGTGCTTTTCTCAAAATACTTATTCTCCGTTGCATAGAATTTCCTGGCCCCTAACAGATACTGATTTTCCTTATCTAGATTGTCAACCTACCTACACCATTCATTGACCAAGTCGATCCCTAACTAAACATTTATACTTACATGTGTAAATAATTAAAGAAAATATTTCACCTGCATCTGTATCCGGCTTTTTCAACGCTTCTCCTAAGGTCATATTATACACTCTAGCAGTAGGTCTGTTTGAAGCAGTCACACTCTGTCTTGGCGCAGACGACCCACCAGAACGACAATCCCTAGCAATATGTCCTAGTCTTCCACATTGATAACACTTTACATCACCCTTATCAGCTGATGGACACCTGTCCTGATAATGCCCTTTCTGTCCACACTTAAAGCAAGTTACTCCTAACATCCTACACTCTGCGATATACTTTTTACCACACGTGTTGCAATCTGGCAATGGTGGTCGCGATTGATTAGACTGAAAGGTTCCTATGGATCTACCACCCTGATTCACCGTCTCACTAACAGTCTTGTTACTCCCTGTCTTTCCCACAAACTGAGATTTTTGTCCCTTATCAACCTTGTTAAAGTAACTTCCTTCGCTTGAACCTCCTTTCCGACCCTCACATCTCCTTTTCTTACTTTCTCGCCCCATCTGATTTTGTTCGTTATGAGCATTTTCATTATGTCTATTTCGTCTTCCTTCATCTCTCTCATTTTCCTTTGCATTTGCTCTATTATTACGCTTAGGCGGCATGATTCTGTATATAACAATATTCTTCTTTAATCACCCAATTTAGGGTATAATATACATCATTCTCATATACACAATTATATCACTAGTTAACTCATTTATATACCATAATATTCTCAACTCAACTTTATCAATTAAGCGTATCACCTTTAGTACAATAACCTTTTCATTTAAGTCAATCACCTTATATACATCAATATTCTTGAATCTCAACATTTAATATCAAAATACGATAAAATTAGGCAAAATACATAAACTTCATTAATTATCCCCACTTCCTTTGTTTATCCTTATTCTAATTATATCCTCAAAATACACCTTACTCTCAATAGTAAATCTCAATTATGCCTTAAAATTCCTCATATTCTTTTATCTTACTAATCCTCAATTATACCCCTTTCTTCTCACGAAATTCCTTCCTCTTTTATAGCGAAACGCTTCTAGCTCTAATTATCTCTTATTGAAATTTCCCTTGAAATCTCGAGTTTCCTCGTATAATCACGTATACCCTAAACCTTGCTTCCATTATCCCATCCATTACTGAAATCTTCTATATTCGAAACAATTGATAGAATTTAAGAAACTTTGAATTGAAACGAACCCAGAAACAAGCAAGGGTCCCACAATAATTTATAAAATTAAGAGTTTTAAATAACTTTTATTTGAAACAAAAGGATATTTGAGAAATCAATATGATGGAAGAACCCGTACGTCACACAAGTGAGGGCGTCCCCTCCGACTTTCTATCACACAGATAGATTGTCCCCGTGTATACATATAGGGCTATTCCTCTTAGTTGGAGTAAGAAATATAGAGGTAAATTTAAATCACGATGATAAATACCATCTTCCGAAAATAATCTTAGAGGAATATTTTGACTAAGATAGATCGAATAGAATTTTGAACTACATTCCAGAGGTACCAGAAAATTTTGAAAAGATACCGACCCTTAATGAATAAGAGGTGCCAGATCACAACTGGATTTACCCACCAGTAGAGGAAAATTTGAAACTCAATAACATAATTTTAGCAGGGATTTAGAAAATTTAAGAATAGGTACCGTTAATAGCCTCTGCCCAATTTAAAATCCCAAATAATGGAAGGTTTTCCTCAAATACCATATATATCTAAGACTGCGTACTCTCCAAAATTTCTTGAATTTGGCACTTATCCTTTAGCCTTAAACTATCGTCTTATATTCCCAGTTACCGTCATTTACCTAGTCTTGACTTGGCTCGATACTTTCTACCTTTATCCATAATAGAACACAACCCTCTAATCGATATACTTTAAGTAATATTGATTGTCTTAGCCTGACACTGCTCCGGTATCAAGGACCCTTCAAATTATACTTCTAAATTGTATATTCTAACATACCACACATACTCACAATATTTTCTAACGTACACTTCTTGTTACCTCAATTATTCCCTTTTCTCATATCAGTCCCATGTGCTACATAAACTTGACACTTTTGGCATAATAACCTTTATTAGCAATAATCTATAAAATCATAATCACTACTTAGAATAAACGCTTCGTTCGATAAACCCCCCCTTGAACTCGATGTGAGTTCACGTACAATTTCTATTATTACTGATATATTTATTATTATCACTCTTGTTCCTGAGCATTATGACTCTTAGCTCTGATACCAAACTGTGACAGCCCCAAATCCGGGGTCATGAATTTGGGCCATCACGGACCAACTTCCATTCAAAATCAATATCTCTTGGGTTTTTTTTTTATATAATTAATACTTATGCAATTGACCCCACAGTAATACAAACACACACACCAGTCATATGCTCAGAGAACATTCACCATAATAAAAGTTTAGAGTTAAACAGTTATTACAATCCCAGAATCATACTTAAGTACATTGTTGAGTGATGCTTCTACAAGAAGCATTTCAACAACCAAATTTATTACAACCTCACACACTTACACACTTAATATACATAAGATCACTAAACCCCTTGCGCTTGTCATCTACCTCGGGAACGGTCGCCAGTACTCGCTCAATAGGTCGCCTTTCCCCTACCCTCTTGCGGGGTGTCGTACGGAGTATTGGCATTGGTCCTAGCTGTATATACATAAGTAGCAAGAGTGAGCTATAATAGCTCAGCAAGATATTATTATAAACTAGAATTTAAAAATGTAACCAAGTATACATGTATATACCTATGTAAACGGAAATCAATTATAAACTTTAAGGAAGAATAAAACTCTTATTTAATAATACATCATCCACTTACTATTATAAGAAAGAAATCTAGAATAATACAGTATCAGTTTCTCTTCTTAAATATATAACAATCAATATAATCTTTCAGTGTAATTTTTTTCAGGATAACATGAATATTTACTTAAATCTCTTACCATCATCTTCTCATTTCCTTCTTATGTAACAATTTTTATAAATTAATATAAAATCAGTTTCTCTTCATCTATAACAATAATTCCATCTTTCATATCATTTTCCCTTCTCAGTATACCAATCTGACTTTATCATTTATTCTTTATTCAAATATTGTAGGGGTTTTCACTGTTGCCGAATACGTGAGGCACGATGATCAGTCGCCCTCCGTATCCGTCCCTTTTTACTACCGGTAGACGGAGGTAGGTCTGCCACCATCCCCCCAGGAGGAAGGTCTACCACTACATCCTCCTTCGGCAACTCTTTGGCCGAAATGAAATATTAAGTGCTGGACTGTGCAACTTCCACACGGCCTCTTACGCTTACATTAAGTGCTGGACTGTGCAACTTCCACACGGCCTCTTACGCTTACATTAAGTGCTGGACTGTGCAACTTCCACACGGCCTCTTACGCTTACTGTTGTAAATTCCCCTTTTTATAAGATTATTATTCAATTTATCAACACCATTTCACATTTCCATTCCCATATATCACTTTCATT
This sequence comes from Kitagawia praeruptora, assembly GCA_037693485.1. Lineage (NCBI taxonomy): Eukaryota > Viridiplantae > Streptophyta > Magnoliopsida > Apiales > Apiaceae > Kitagawia > Kitagawia praeruptora. The sequence continues at coordinate 114,531,566 of CM075348.1, read as the reverse complement.
CTCGCACATTATTTCTATAAAATATATGTATATAACATACACTAAAAGAATATTTATAATATAGCATTATAAACCATATAACCCTAGATAACAACTGATACCATTCTCTTTCATATCTCTTTTACCCTAGAGCATATTCGCTCCATTCGTAATCATATCCACATTCATAATCCATATTCAAAAATCTCAGTAAACAGAGAATATATCCCTACTCATCTCATCATATAAGATTCATATATTATCCACCAAAACCATTTCCTTTGAACATAAACGGTATATCAAAATAAGGATAAAAGAAATCTTGCTCCCTTTAATCCATATACATACTCATATCTCCCTTTAATTTCCAAAATCAGGAAAACAATTCTTAACAATATAGCAATAATAGAATCACATATATATTCCATAAAATCATTTTTCTTTGCAGATAAATAATTTTTCAAGTAGGGATAGAAAAGATCTTGCCTCGGTTTCGGTATCCTGACGGTTTGGCTCGTCCCTCTTCCGGAGTTTCTATAAACACAAAAGGACCGTCGTTAGAATACCACATCTCTTACTCACTACACTCTTGTATAACATTACCCTTGACACTTTAATATGTTTAACGTATCACTATTATCCCAAAGGTTCAAGAACTTCACCATGTATAAACTCAATCGAAGTTTCAGGGGTTTTTCACCATTTCCCCTAACGACCACACTTAACTGTAAAAATTCTCAGAAAATATAGATTTCGAATTTTAATGCAAGGTCAACTGTCAAGGGTCCTCTGACCACCCTACTATACTATCCCAAAATTTCGTGACTTATAAAAATGTCTAAGTATGGTAACTTTAACCTCAAAGTTGATACAGTTACATTTTCTCGGTTCGCGAACGTCTTTCACTAAAACTGACTTATCTCCTAAACCGTTCATCAGTTTTTAACGTACTTTATATCAAAACGATCTATGAACTATGATCTACCCTACCATGGTCACTTAGGGGTCTGGACAGTAAGGTACCGTGTGTGCACAGTTGCTAAAAACAGGGCAGTTTTCCGGTTTAACGAAAATCGGACATTATAACCGCTGTACTTTCATACTTTCCATATTTTAACCACTCCAAAACCATCATTCCATACTCAATCCAAACCCTACACCATGTGGACTACATTCCAGCCATGGTTACTAGTTCACAACACAAATCTCATATCAAATCCAACCATTCATAACACATACTCATCATAAACTTTACATTAACATCACTTAACTACTAACCAATTCATTTTCACCATAAATACAAAGAAGCAAGAATAGTTATACCTCCTTGAAGCTTTTAAGATCCTTAATAATCCTTGGGCACACCTTTAACAACCTTAGTATAGCTTGTATTAACTAAAGAAACCATAAAAACAAAGTTAAAAATTCGAAGTTACTGTTCACTCAGCTGAAAGAATCGCAAAAACGAAGGTCTTACCTACGTTTTCTGGAGGAGGCTTCTAAATGAAAGTTGTAGAGCATCTCATGGGCTTTCCAAAAAGCTAAAGAACACGAAATTCGGCTGAGAAACGAAGGAGTTATGCTCGATTTACCAACCTGCTTTCCTTTTTGGCCGAAATTGATGAAAATGGATGGGGGAGAGTTTCTTGCTTTTGTTTTGATCTAATCTTGTGTTTATCTTGGTAATACTAGATTGTCTTAGAAGCTTGGAAGATATTTGTGATTAAAAGCTTGTTAAAAGACTAATTTACCCTTGAAAATAATTAGTGGAAAGTGATGTAATACTTGTGATGTCATTAGATGAGTTAATCATCTCATTTCCTTGGTTTCCTTAAGTAAAATGCTACTAATTCTTATAAATGATAATGTGGTATGTATCCTTGTTATATTATTAATATTGGTTGCTTGGTTTCCATACTCGTCTAATTGTGATTCGTTTCGAGTATACCTCATTATCTCAGTGGTTTTGAAACCATTTAACAATCCAAATTTCCTTTGGTATTCTCTTAACTTAATAATCCCTAGGTTAAATCTAAATTCACTAATTCCTCAATATATAATGTTTCCATGCTCCTTAACATCTAATAGAAGCTTATTCGAAATCAAAATCCTCAAAATTTACTATTCATTTGGGCACTGTAGCCTTTCCAAAGTTAGGGTTATTACATCCCCTCCGACTTTCTATCACACAGACAGATCGTCCTTGTGTATACATATAGGGTTGTTCCTCTTAGTTGGAGTAAGAAATATAGAGGGAAATTTAAATCACGATGATAAATACCATCTTCCAAAAATAATCTTAGGGAAATATTTTGACTAAAATAGATAAAATACAATTTTGAAACACATTCCAAAGGTACCAGAAAGTTTTGAAAAGATACAGGCACTTAATAAATAAGAGGTGCCATATCAAAACTGGAATTACCCATCCGTGGAGGAAAATTTGAAACTCAATAATATAATTTAGCAGGGCTTTAGGAAATTTGAGAATAGGTACCGTTAATAGCTTCTGCCCAATTGAAAATCCCAATAATGGAAGGTTTTCCTCAAATACCATTTATTTCTCTTATCAATCCCGTATGCTACATAAGCTTAACACTTTTGGCATAATAGCCTTTTCATTTAAGTCAATCTCGAAATTTCTCAGTCTGTCTTGGTCCTTAAGGTATATCTTGGCTTTACCGAAAAATCTCAGTTTCACCCTTTCATCTCCACAAACAATCAGTGTCTATTCACCAATCTATTTACTCTATAACCTCAAACTCCCTCATTTTCCTTTACATTTACCCTAGTATTACGTTTAGGCGGCATGATTCTGTACATAACAATATTCTCCATTATTTACCAAAATTTAGGGTACAATATACATTATTCCATATTCAATAATTATATCACCGATTAACACATTTATATATATATCCCTAGCCACTCACGAACATAACTCGACTCACTCATTTCCTCTCCCCATAATAAAACATAAACCTTTATTAGTAATAATCTATAAAATTATAATCACTACTAAGAATAAATGCTACATTCGATATACCACCCTTGAACTCGATGTGAGTTCATATTTTATATCATTACATATATATCTATAAGGGTATATTATTATCACTATTGCTCCTGAGCATTATGACTCTTAGCTCTGATACCAACTATGACAGCCCCAGATCCGGGGTCAGGAATCCGGGCCATCATACTCCAATTTCCATTTATTAACAATATCTCTTGATCTTTTTTTTTTACTATTTATTACTCACACAATTGACCCCACACTAATATCATCACACACACCAGTCATATGCTCAGAGAACAACATCCATTAATGATAGCAGTTAAAGATAAACTATTATTACAATCCCAGAATGTAACATCTCTGTCCCAAAACACCCACATGCATTTTTATTTTTATAAATAGAATTAATTATGATTATTAAATATTTTTAATTTGTCGTTCGTAAATCTTATATATTTAATTGCTAAAAGGATTATTATTTAAATATTTATAAGTGTTTGATTGAGAATACTTGTGCATAATAATAATTGATCATTTTGTATCAAAATGATATTATTTGGAGAATAATTATAGATTAAATTTATGGAGATCGAGATGTCGATTTTTATTAGGAGGGTAAATATTGAAAGTATTCTATTGAGACCCGATAATTTTTAGTTACGTGTTATGAATAATTTTTAGGATTTATTTCCATGAAATTTTCAAGTAGACTCGTAATTATTTAAAATACGAGATTTTTAGAGATTTGATGACTTTATATTATTAAGTTAAAGAGTATAATTATTTTGGAAAATTTGGGAGATAATTGTTTTAATAAAACAACTATGAATGGAATAAAAAGGAGATAAAATACGAATAGTAGTATTTTATTTGGGGCCTAGATTAATTGTTAGTAGCTACAATATGTATTGGGCCAAGCCCAATAGCACACAAAAACACAACACACGCAGAAAGAAGAGAACAACGGAGATTGAGAGATTGGGAGAAAAAAAAAGAGGGGGAAAATTAGGGATTTGGAAAGTGAAATTGGGGGTTTGAATTGTGAGGAAGAGGAGTGCGTGTGTGTGTGTGTGTGTGTGTGTGTATGTGCGAATGGAGTTGTGTGTATGTATATGTGCGGCGTGTGTGTGTGTTCGATGGCGTGTGTGGGTTTGGCAGAGGTGAAGGCGGCCGGAGGAGACCACCACCGTGGTGGTGGTGGCGTTGCGCGGCGTGAGGAAGGCAGAAGGGAGGAGAGAAAAATTTCATTCTTGCTCAAATCTTAGTCATTCTCTTGATTTCAACTTCTATATCGCTTAGAAATTAGAGGAGAGCTTATGTACTTAGCATAATCAAGCTTTCATTTGAAGTTTGGTGAAGATTAAAAAGCTAGGGTTTGGTTTCAAATTTTGGGGAATCTGATTTTGGTGTTTTCAAGAGTTGAGAGTCTAGTTTGAGCAAGGATTCCAAAGAAGTTTAGCAAGATCAAGAAGATTAATCATTTTGGGTACATCTTTAAATTGTATTGCAGAAGCAAAGGTGAGCATTTATCAAAGCTTTGCTTTATATATGTATACTCTATAATAACTTGTGATATTTATGGGATTAAAAGATATAACTAAGAAATGCTCAAGACTTGAATAAATACATATTACAAGAAAGAATTACATGATTTATCAGAATATGTGGGTTTATATGATTACGTGATGAAAGTACATACCCGATGACTACATTATAGTGAAATGAAGTATCACGTGGTTATAAATGATTGTTAATTGAATAAATTCTCTCAAGTATGATCTTCTATGATATCTGTTATCTGCTAATTGTGATAAGTGCTATTTGAATGAGTTATCTGAAATGTGCATATGAATGATATATGAGAAAGGTGAATACATGATGACAATATCATTGACATAAAAAGGGGTATTATGTCAACGTGAATATGTACATGGAAGGAAGGAATTAAATGGGATATATGATGTGCATATTGTTTCATTTGAGTCCCACTAATTAAAGGCGTTGTGACTGCCAATACTTTAGTATCAGCAATGTGAATAAATGGCCTAGCTAGCCATCAACGTGAATAAGAAAGTCCTCTGGACTATAAAGCAACGTGAATAGAAAAGTCCTCCGGACTATAAAGCAACGTGAATAGAAAAGTCCTCTGGACTATAAAGCAACGTGAATAGAAAAAAGAGCCTTTGAGGCCATGAAATCCCTGGAGATACTAAAGTCAAGTTGGTAAGTCACAACAAAGTAAAAGAAACAAGGTGAAAGAAAAGTGAGTCTCATGCATATGTGGCATACATTCATAGTAAGTGATTACTTGGATTTATTGAATGATGACTTGGAATTAATTGTGTGACTTCGTGTTGACAAGGTGCACAAATATGTTAAGTGAAAATATATGGCGATATTATGAATTTCTCCTATACGTGCTGGTTGTATATGATTTCTTGAATAATAGTGAAATGATTATCTGAAATTAATTATGTGAGGATAAGTTGATTAGGTATTCAAAGATATGATTGGATGATATGTACTTGTTATATATATATATATATATGATTAGCCTACAGGGTTCAATGTGAATGGCTTAACTAATTATCACAAATATACAGATGACCGTCGAGTCGATAGATGATTTCCTGGTTATATACAGAAAATAGTCAGATCTTATATAAAATTGTTTGTAATAATAAATATGTAGATTAGAGTCATTGAACTGATAACAGGGATAAGACTATGGAAAGATACGAGGAGAGTTGGGTAAATAAAGAAAGAATGAATTACAGGTACGTGTATATGACACTACGAGTTAACAAGTATATGCAGATATCTTTATAAATCGCGAAATACTGGATTGTCGGTTTAGAAGTATGTAAATTTTACCATAGTATATTATATGATGATATATGTTCACTGAGTTGTGACTCATTAAAATCGCTCATGTTTTTCAGGTTAAGTTGCATGGTCGGCCAACTGGATCTCCAGGGTCCCTCCTCCTCAGCATTTGCATATATAAATATGTTAAGTTTTTATTTCCGCTATTAAGATTAAATGTTGAGTTATCGTGTTATGTTGTATTGTATTATTGTTCACCTGATCGGTTAGGATAGGTTGAACTTGTGGTTTTTTTCCTTTAAAGTGGGAATTGTTGTTTGGTTAGGAAATGGAATTTGGTTTGGTTTAAAATTACAGGTGGATAGTCCGATTTACGAATACTTCATGCCGAAATTTTCTAAAATTCCCATGTATCCAAGTCTATTTTATCTAATTAATTCCCACAGTTGAGAACATGCTTTAACGGCTAAGTGTTATGTGTCTAGTGAGTCACGTTTTCTAAAATTTTCAGCTTCCGCGTATTAAAAGTATTTTAGAAGATTAATGCAGATTCTTTTTAAAAGTAATATTGTTATTTAGGGTTTTATTTATTCCCTAAAAATGTTTTTGAGAAAATCACACATGTATATAGGGATATTCGAGTATTTTATTTCCGTGAAATTTGCAAATAGACTCGTAATTATTTAAAATACGAGATTTTTAGAGATTTGATGACTTTATATTATTAAGTTAAAGTGTATAATTATTTTGGAAAATTTGGGAGATAATTGTTTTAATAAAACAACTATGAATGGAATAAAAAGGAGATAACATACGAATAGTAGTATTTTATTTGGGGCCTAGATTAATTGTTAGTAGCTACAATCTGTATTGGGCCAAGCCCAATAGCACACAAAAACACAACACACGCAGAAAGAAGAGAACAACGGAGATTGAGAGATTGGGAGAAAAAAAAGGGGGAAAATTAGGGATTTGGAAAGTGAAATTGGGGGTTTGAATTGTGAGGAAGAGGAGTGTGTGTGTGTGTGTGTGTGTGTGTGTGTGTGTGTGTATGTGCTAATGGAGTTGTGTGTATGTATATGTGCGGCGTGTGTGTGTGTGTGTTCGATGGCGTGTGTGGGTTTGGCAGAGGTGAAGGCGGCCGGAGGAGACCACCACCTGAAGGAATTTACGGACGAGCGGAAGCGCGGTATAACAATTATTCCGTAAAAACCATGTATCTTGCATATAGAAAATCATATAAAAACGAAAGACCGGAGGAATCGAAATCTTACCTTGAAAAATCGAAGCTTTATAATCTATGGTTGCTAGCAGTTGCTTCTCAGAGTGTGAAGCACTCTACCGGTATCCACCAAGATTGATTCTTCGATGAGGCTTTTATAAAACTCTAAGCTTTATAAAAATGGAGTTTTTCCTTTTGAGAGAGAGAGAGAGATGAAGAAGATGGAGGCTAGCTCCTTTTAGGTTTTTCACAAAAACACAAAATGCACACACTTCTCTTCTCATCTCTTTCTATTTATAGGGCTCATGTAGGTTTAGTATAATTAATATATCATGTATATATTAATATATATAAATCCCACAAAATGTTTAAATAATAATTAAAACTGTTTTAATCATTATTAAAACAACCTGCTCTCTCAAAATACCTTCATCAATAAATTAATCTTTTTTTTATGGTGTGACCCTGTAGGTTCAATATTAAGCCGGTAGTAGAAATAAATAATAATAAACTTTTTATTTATTATTTATATGAATTCTAAAATTCATTAAATATAATTAATAGAATAATTATATTTATTCTACATCGTGAGTGATGCTTCTCAACATATCACGACTATCCGGATAATATGAATTCACTGCTTAGAATACCAAGAACCTGTCAGTGACTAGTTACCGTACAATCAATTCCTTCTACCCTACAATATCCCGATTAAATACAAGGCATGGAACTCGTGTCAAGCCTATCAAATTTAATCATATGATTTCTTATTCATAATGCAAAGTTCATATTAATGCAAATTAGAAACTCCTTTCTAATTTCATACACTCTGGCCAGAGATTCTAGAACTCGCATACTAAGAATAACATAGGATATTCACTTCCTTACTGGAAGGGATAGATCCTTTATTGACCATTAACTATCTCCATACACAAATCCCTATGCCCAGAATAGACCTAATGGATGTCCTTGAGACTAAGGACTAAACCAAAGCACAGTTCATTATATACAAGATTACTCTAACGATCTCAAGTCTAAGGACACTTGTACAACTATCACTTAGTGAACAACTATCGACACGTGAGTAAACTCCATTAGTTGTTCAACTTATCGAGTCATGTTCAGTGAACTTATTCCCTAATAAGCACCTACATACTAGCTATAGTGTCACCACACAAATGCCTATGAGAACAGACATCCTCCTGAAAGGAGCAAGCATATTATGTACCAATCTTTGCGGATTCACTAACTTCCGATTAGTTATCCTATGATCGGGAACTGTTTAAGTCTAGAGTTATCATCTTCTAGATCTCACTATTATAATCTCATTATAATTCTAGAAGCTTTACTTTAAACCATGGAATATCTTATTTAAAACACTTTAAATAGATAAGGCCCGTATTAAAAACAAATAAGTCTTTTATTAATATTAATGAAATCAAATAAGTGTACAAGAAAGTTCTTCCTAAATCATCATACATGATTGGATTTTAGGACAAACTCTTTCAATCTCCCACTTGTACTAAAGCCAATCATTCTAGTATCTAATACTCATTCACTCATTATGACGATCGAAGTGAATCTTAGATTGCGGCTTAGTGAGTGGGTCTGCTATGTTGTTATGTGTGTCAACTCTCTCAATGTTGACATCTCTACTTTCAATGATCTCCCTATCAAAAGAAAGTGCCACAAAATAGTTTTGCAGCGTCACTTGCATCTATAAACTCTGCTTACGCTGTTGAGTCAGCCGTTGTAGGCTGTTTGGAACTCTTCCAATTAATCTCTCCACCCTTCAAGGTAAACACGTACCCTAACATGGATTTGCTATCATCACTTTCTGATTGAAAACTAGAGTAGGTATAACCCTTCTATTTTTTTTCCAACTCAGATCCACTAAAACTAAGAAAAATATCCTTAGTCCTTCGCAAGTACTTAAGGATGTTCTTCACTTCTTTCCAGTGGTCTTCACCTGGATCCGACTGATATCTTCTCGTCACACTAATTGAATAAGCACCATCAGGCCTAGTACATAACATCGCATACATGATAGATCCTATTGCTGAAGCATAAGGAATCTTACTCATACGCTCTCTTTCCTCAGGTGTCTTAGGACACATCTTCTCGGAAGGGATACTCCATGGCTCATCGGTATGAGACCTCTCTTGGAGTTTTTCATGCTAAAACTTTTAATCACTTTCTCGATGTATGTACTCTGGGTAAGACCTATCATTCTTCTAGATCTATCTCTATAGATCTTCATACCGAGAATGTAGGATGCTTCACCCAAGTCCTTCATAGTGAAGTTCTTCGATAGCCAAACTTTGACTGATTGCAGCATCGGTATATCATTTCCTATAAGAAGTATGTCATCCACATACAATACAAGAAATGTTACCGCGCTCCCACTAACCTTCTTGTAGACACATGGTTCATCAATGTTCTTGATAAAATCAAAACTCTTTGATTTTCTCATTAAAATAGATGTTCCATCTACGAGAAGCTTGCTTCAATCCATATATGGATCGCAAGTAAAATCCGAATTGATTTGAGTAGGGCTACATGCAAAAAGTTTCATCAAAGTCAATCCCTTGCCTTTGTCTGAATTCTTTTACCATGAGCCTGGCCTTATAGGTCTCCACCTGGCCATCTACTCCAATCTTTCTCTTGTATACCCTTTAGCACCTAACAAGTCTAACGTCCTCAGGTGCTTCAACCAAGGTCCATACTTGGTTGGTATACATAGAATCCATTTCAGATTTCATGGCACTCTGCCATTTCTCTGAGTCAACACTATGCCACATAAGGTTGTTTAGTCTGAACAGGTGTTTCCTCTTGAACCGTAGTAGTTTGTGCTTCTTGAACTTCATTAAGTTATATTTTGTTCCCACTGTTTCCTTCAAGGATTAACTATTTTTCCAAGAAGGTAGCATGTCTGGAGACAAAAACCCTATGATCGGTGTAGAAGTAATACCCTAAAGTCTCTTTAGGATATCCCACAAAACTACATTTTACGGATCGAGATTCCAGCTTATCAGGGTCAACTTTCTTGACATAAGCCAGACATCCCCAAATCTTAACGTGGTTAAGACTCGATTTCCTTTCTTTCCATATCTCATATGGAGTTTGAGGAACAGATTTGGAAAGCACCTTATTCAGTAAATATGCTGAGGTTTCCAATTCATAACCCTAAAGTGATACTGGAAGATCTGTATAGCTCATCGTGGATCGAACCATGTCTAACAAAGTTCAATTTCTCCTTTCAGATACTCCACTCAACTATGGAGTGTCCGGATGAGTCCACTGGGAGACTATACTATTTTCTTTGAGATAATCTAGAAACACACCACTCAAGTATTCATCTCCTCGATCTGATCGAAGAGCTCTAATACTATGTTTGGTTTATTTCTCTACTTCATAACTGTATTCTTTGAACTTTTCAAAGGCTTCAGATTTGTATTTCATCAAATACATATATCTGAATCTAGATCAATTATCTATGAAAGTCACGAAGTATTAAAATCCTGCCATGGCTTGCGTAGACATTTGTCCACATACATCTATGTGTACCAATACCAGCAACTCTCTAGCGCTCTCTCCATGTCCACTAAATGGAGATTTGGTCATTTTACCCAATAGACAAGACATGCATGTAGGATATGATTCAAAATCAAAGGGTTCCAATAACCTTCCCTTATGCAATGTCCGAAGTCTATTTTTACTAATATGACCAAGTCTGTAGTGCCATAAGTAGGTAGGATTTTCATCACCTTTTTTTTTTTAATATGAAGTAAAACATATTCTATGTCACATACATACAGACCATTATTTAAAGTTCCACTACCATAAAGAACATTATCTCTGAGGATTGGATGTTTAATATTCTGAATAATAAATGAAAATCCATCCAAGTCTAACATTGGAATAGAAATAATATTCCTCACAATCGAGGGAACCAAAATAACAATTATTTAAAATAATAGTCTTGCCCGTAGGCATATGTAAATCAAACGACCCTACAGCTATGGCAGCAACTCTTGCTCCATTGCCCATCCGTAGAATTGCCTTCTCTTCCCCAAGAGCCCTACTTCTCCTTAGTCCTCGCAACGAATTGCAAATGTGAGAACCACAAGTAGTATCTAATACCTAAGTAGAAGTTTGATTTAGTGACATGTTTACTTCAATCATAAACATATCTGAATTAGAAGTGGCAGTCTTACTAGCCTTCTTCACCTTCAGTTCTGCAAGGTAAACCTTACAGTTCATCTTCCAGTGCCTCACCTTGTTACAGTGAAAACAAACAGCAAATCCCAGCTTCTTAGCCCTTGAGAACTTTTCTCAAGCTTCGAAGCCAATCAGCATAGTTGGGACCAGTCAATATGTGAGCATCTAGTCTGCTACGGAGTGATTGTGCAGAAGACCTAGTGTATATATCTATATATATTAAGTCTGCAAATGATATACACATAACAACACTTAGCAAATATTCAATTTCATTATTAAAACACTATATGAATCGGGTCTTTATTCATAAGTGGCTCCCACTAGTTTATCTAATTTATACAACCCCCTAAGTGAATAAATAAGCATTCGTAATGCTAGTGGGAATAAGGATCATACATTCCATCACACAACCTCGGCTGTAGCACGAAACGCCATGTAATGTTCAATAGGCAGACAACTCTTGTCAATTACATCTTATGTTATTCCCTAATAAAACTTTAGCCTCTTGAATAATTGAGTCACGGCTGTAGCACGACAAACTCAATATTCTAAGTCAAGTCTAACCCAATTTTCGTACAATTGAATCAGTCTCCAATGGCCCACGGCTGTAGCACGTAACGACCATTAGATTCTAATTTATTGTACACATCTCTATGTAATAGACAAGTATTTCTAATTTCGAAATCAAAGCCCTCAGCTGTAGCACGAAACGACAATGATTTAAAAATGAGAACTACTTTCTACCATGTTGGAAGGCTATGACCGACACAAGCCCGTTGTGTCATTGGCCAATTACTACTTGATATAATTAAGAGGGATTTTATTATAAGGTTTATAATTATATATATTTATAGAGAAAAATTTCAAATAAATTTTTCTATAAAGTACCATAATTACTAACCAATTAATTAATAATTAAAACTATTTTAATCATTTGAATTATTTCTAAACCTTTTAGGAAATAAATCTTTTTGTTATTAACTAATAATTAAAACTCTTTTAATCATTAATTCTATTTCTAAACTCTTTAGAAAATTAATCTCTCCCTTAATATAATTTCATAAATTAAATAAATAATTAATAATATTAAGATCACATCTTAATCATTTTATAATAAATTAAATCTCATTTAATCAATCAATAAAATTGCTAACTAATTATTTATTTCATAAATAAATAATTATCAGCCATTATTAATTAATTAATATTATTTAACAATCATAATCATATTATAAAGAGATTCTTTTCTTCAATTAAATATTTCAAATCAATAATCGATAATCGGATGATTCCCAGATCGGGGGGAGCATTGTCAAGAGGCGTCACTTAATACCCTTTTCTTACAGATCAAAATCTGTTTTTGACAGAATCATCCTTTCTCTCAATATTGAAAATTCATATTTAATTACGTGTTTCAAAAACACAAAAATCTCATGATTGTATTCATAATATTATTATTAAGGCAAGAAACGATTCCTATTTCTAGATTTTCTAGCGCACGCTTTATGTTGATTTAAGTTCACCTAAATCTATCATCGCATGGTAAACATAGGCATATATCTCATATATAAACATAAATAAACATGTGTGCATGCAAGTAATATCATGTCACACAATGATATAATGATGTATGGATTTATTATAGCATTTAAAAAGCAATTTAAAATAATTAAAACATGCTTTAAAACACTTCTGGTAATATAAATATTTCAAAAATATTATATAATAAATATTTGACCACTCCATTAGATCCGTCTCGGAAAAACGAATCCAACGATATATTGCACGCCCAAAACGGAGTTACAAAACTCCAAAAAAATCAAATTTAATGTGACAGAAGGTCTGTAACGCATTTACCGAATGCGTTACAACAAATTAAAACTATTTAATTGTGTAACGCATGTGCCCTATGCGCAACAGGCATGTAACGTATTCCCGGAATGCGTTACCTCTTCCAGCGTATGCGCTCCACGCGCGAGACAGCAGCGTGCAGCAGAAGAATTTTTTTTTTTTTCTTTTTGTCCGAAACTGTCAGACGTCTCTGATTGTAACTGAACTTTGAGTAATGAATCAAAATTGTAACACCCACTTTAATAATAACTACATTAATAACTTTTATTAATATCTTTATAATTTTAATATTAATAAATTAATTAACAATTAATTAATAAATTAATAAAAAAATTATAAGGACATGATTTCTAAAATCAAGCAGTAAAAAAAAATACCAGGTGGTTATGGGGTCCTTGTGCAATTTTAATTTCATGTTATTCACATGCATGATTATTTTATGAATTTTAATCAAAACAATTTTTAAAAATTCATAACAAATAATCTACACATCACAAAATTATGAAAAAAATACCTACATGATCCACAACACTTGTAGAACCCATATCAGTGGTCAAAATCTCATGCAAATATTATTTCGATTTAATTCTTAATTAAATCCAAATAAACTTGCAAAAATCATAATAAATCCATACATGCATAAAAAAATCTGAAATTTTTTACATGAATCTCTATATGCATAACCTAGCTCTTATACCATTGAAGGAATTTACGGACGAGCGGAAGCGCGGTATAACAATTATTTCGTAAAAACCATGTATCTTGCATATAGAAAATCATATAAAAACGAAAGACCGGAGGAATCGAAATCTTACCTTGAAAAATCAAAGCTTTATAATCTATGGTTGCTAGCAGTTGCTTCTCAGAGTGTGAAGCACTCTACCGGTATCCACCAAGATTGATTCTTCGATGAAGCTTTTATAAAACTCGAAGCTTTATAAAAATGGAGTTTTTCCTTTTGAGAGAGAGAGAGATGAAGAAGATGGAGGCTAGCTCCTTTTAGGTTTTTCACAAAAACACAAAATGCACACACTTCTCTTCTCATCTCTTTCTATTTATAGGGCTCATGTAGGTTTAGTATAATTAATATATCATGTATATATTAATATATATAAATCCCACAAAATGTTTAAATAATAATTAAAACTATTTTAATCATTATTAAGACAACTTGCTCTCTCAAAATACCTTCATCAATAAATTAATCTTTTTTTTTATGGTGTGACCCTGTAGGTTCAATATTAAGCCGGTAGTAGAAATAAATAATAATAAACTTTTTATTTATTATTTATATAAATTCTAAAATTCATTAAATATAATTAATAGAATAATTATATTTATTCTACATCGTGAGTGATGCTTCTCAACATATCGCGACTATTCGGATAATATGAATTCACTGCTTAGAATACCAAGAACCTGTCAGTTACTAGTTACCGTACAATCAATTCCTTCTACCCTACAATATCCCGATTAAATACAAGGCATGGAACTCGTGTCAAGCCTATCAAATTTAATCATATGATTTCTTATTCATAATGCAAAGTTCATATTAATGCAAATTAGAAACTCCTTTCTAATTTCATACACTCTGGCCAGAGATTCCAGAACTCGCATACTAAGAATAACATAGGATATTCACTTCCTTACTGGGAGGGGTAGATCCTTTATTGACCATTAACTATCTCCATACACAAATCCCTATGCCCAGAATAGACCTAATGGATGTCCTTGAGACTAAGGACTAAACCAAAGCACAGTTCATTATATACAAGATTACTCTAACGATCTCAAGTCTAAGGACACTTGTACAACTATCACTTAGTGAACAACTATCGACACGTGAGTAAACTCCATTAGTTGTTCAACTTATCGAGTCATGTTCAGTGAACTTATTCCCTAATAAGCACCTACATACTAGCTATAGTGTCACCACACAAATGCCTATGAGAACAGACATCCTCCTGAAAGGAGCAAGCATAGTATGTACCAATCTTTGCGGATTCACTAACTTCCGATTAGTTATCCTATGATCAGGAACTGTTTAAGTCTAGAGTTATCATCTTCTAGATCTCACTATTATAATCTCATTATAATTCTAGAAGCTTTACTTTAAACCATGGAATATCTTATTTAAAACACTTTAAATAGATAAGGCTCGTAATAAAAACAAATAAGTCTTTTATTAATATTAATGAAATCAAATAAGTGTACAAGAAAGTTCTTCCTAAATCATCATACATGATTGGATTTTAGGACAAACTTTTTCACCATCGTGGTGGTGGTGGCGTTGCGCGGCGTGAGGAAGGCAGAAGGGAGGAGAGAAAAATTTCATTCTTGCTCAAATCTTAGTCATTCTCTTGATTTCAACTTCTATATCGCTTAGAAATTAGAGGAGAGCTTATGTACTTAGCATAATCAAGCTTTCATTTGAAGTTTGGTGAAGATTAAAAAGCTAGGGTTTGGTTTCAAATTTTGGGGAATCTGATTTTGGTGTTTTCAAGAGTTGAGAGTCTAGTTTGAGCAAGGATTCCAAAGAGGTTTAGCAAGATCAAGAAGATTAATCATTTTGGGTACATCTTTAAATTGTATTGCAGAGGCCAAGGTGAGCATTTATCAAAGCTATGCTTTATATATGTATACTCTATTATAACTTGTGATATTTATGGGATTAAAAGATATAACTAAGAAATGCTCAAGACTTGAATAAATACATATTACAAGAAAGAATTACATGATTTATCAGAATATGTGGGTTTATATGATTACGTGATGAAAGTACATACCCGATGACTACATTGTTAAATCGAATAACTTGTAGAAGGGGGGGTTGAATACAAGTTATATAATCGTGTCTGATTTTTGATTGATTATATGAACAAGAATAAACGAATGAATCAAACTCTGTTTGTATTAATAAGATCAAATACAAACTCTACCAAAGGTGTACAATACCTTTAGCAGCTGCTGACAAAATAAATTTCTCTCTGTTTGCACTCTCGTATATTTACGATTACAAACCTCACAAACTGAACTATTTTTACAATGACATAGAGAGAGTATTTATAATGCTACCTATCAACTAATAACAGAAAGATAATCTATACATGACAATGTTCTGCCGTCCAGTTGATAGTTTCCATCAATATAAAATTCTTCCCTTCATAATATCTTCTTGCTTGTTCTTCAAACAACGATCCTGTTTTATAGCACTTGCCAGTTTCTGTAGCACCCATAATGACATCATCAGTAACACGACTAATATCAGGATTCCCTCTTACATCAGGATCTGACCATCCCATCAGTACTTGATCAATATTTGACTTGACATATCAGGATTCGTTCTCAGTTCCTGACATGTAGTACTTGATGCACTGTTCATTCCTGACTAATCTTTACAGATAACTGTCTAACACATATTTCCTATACAAAGTGCTAAATCCTTTATAAAATCAGGATATACAAGAAGTATAAGTAAAATTCTATTCTTAACATCACAACTCATGAATTATTCCTAACAATCTCCCCTTATTTATGCTTTAAGATCTGAAGCATAAATCTGAGTTGTTGATGTCAAAACATATAACAATACAATCAGAATAGAATTTATGAATTCAAAAATCATGAAGTTAAGTACCTCCTTCTTCAGATATGAACATAGTATCCAGTACTTAGAAGAAAGAATTCAACTATTTGATGCTTCTTTTCCTTTACCACTTCCATGTTGAGATTCACCTCTGTCACAATCTTTATCTCCCCCAGTTCTTATTTTATCCCCAGTCTGTTGTTGTTGTCTTTGAATTGTCTTTATCTTTATCTCCCCTTTTTTGACATCAGCAACATTAATTCCAAGAGATTCAGTAACAGAACAAATGAGATTCATCAGAACTGCTTGATTTTCCATAATAGTGACTTGGTTATCTTCAAGTGTTTGAAGTCTTGATTGAATTTCAACTTGAGATTTCTGAATGTCTTGTAGAACTTCAGAATTAACTTCAATGTTGGAAGTGTTTGGAATATCTTCAGATTCAAGTCTTGTAGAAGAAGTTGCATGTGTAGAATGATATTCAAGTAATAAAACTCGATTAGAGTTACAAACATCTTCATCTTTCTGATCTGAAGCTGCAATATGATCATCTTGTCCTTCACCAGTATTCTGTGTACTAACATCTACAAATCCTGACGCCTCCTTAGATTGATCAGATACTATTGATGTCTCAATTCTGGCTGATATTGGAAGTACAAACAAAGGAATACTTGGATCATTAGAAATATCTTCTGGTACTGATAATGTAGAAGTTTGTCTTAGCCTTTCACCTCTTTTGTTGATAATTCCGGCAAGCCTTTCTTTTTGCTTCTGAGCTTTAACTTCTGGCTTTGAATTGTGCTTTGTTAAGTCGTTCTTCTCATACATCTTGATAAAAGAATAAGTACCAGCATCCATACCAAGATTATTAGACCAAGATTTAGGAAATACCTGATCCCAGAAATCAAACGATGGTTTCCTAATTTTCTCTCCCTCACTATGGAGTTGATCATCCATACCCTCAATCTCACTTTGACTATCTAAAGTCAACACTCTTTCTACCTCTCATTTTTCCTGGTCAGGAGCCAGCCGCTCTGATTGTGGATCAATATCCATCTTTTCAAGTGTATCACTCAAATTTGGATAAGTGCTCTCATGACCTACAGAAAAATAGAGTTTAGAAGAAGTTTTTATACCTGAACTCACATGGAGAGAGGGTTCCTCATTTGGCAAGGGGCTTGAGGTTTTCTCCAAGGAGTGAGCTGCTATAATCTCTGAACCCTTACAATCATCTTCTTTCCTTCCAGAGACTACAGGCTCCAGTATACCACTTTCAGGTTCTTTACTAGACTCTGATGTCTTCAGTAATACTTCATTAGACACCATAGTTAGTACATCACCGTCTTTAAGTGTTGTTTGCTGAGACTCACCCTCAAGGTGGATAGACTCTGACTGAATAATATTTGTTTGATCTTCAAGAAAATCAGTCAAAGTTATTCCTCCCATATCATAGGGTTTCTCACTTGCAATTTCAGTCATCACAGAAGACCTTTCAACATCAGCTATCACAGCTCCTGAGTCATCCAACCTTTGACTAGATGGTTCTTGTGTTGCAGTGACTGTGATCTGATCTTTCCTACTATCCACCACTGGTGCAATAGTATCTTCTGTTGACTGCATTCCTCTATCTACTTCCTCCTGTTGTTCACCTTGAGCTGAAGCATCTTCAGTAATGACATCTTTGTCAAATAAATATGCATGAAGTGATTGAAGTGCAACATGCTTCGAGAGTCCAAATTTCTTGACTAATTGTCTTCTGACAGATACATAGAAATACATCTTCATTAAGTCAAGTCTTTGATGTAGAAGTCCATATTCATCTGGAAATAAAAGTTTTGGTACTCTTTCAACCAGAAAATCTAGAACATGCCTTGACAACTTCACTTTGAGAGAAATTAGTCCCATAGCCAGTCTGTATGATAATGTAGTTTCCCATGAAGAATCAATATCCAGATCTCTATGGTCATTTGTTGACTTGATTGTAGCTTCATTTGTAGAGACCTGCATGATATTAGTTGGACTAGACTCTGTGTGTGTAGGTGACAATTGAATCTTTCTCCTTGTTCTCCTGGTATAGTGAGCAAAAGATTTATCCTGAGAAGACTCAAGAGGTGTAGACACAGAAGTGATCTTGGGATGAGATCCTTTTTCAATAGACACAGTCTTTTAAGAGACAGTATCCAGTAACTGTTTTCCCTTTTTATGTACTACAGTCTTTTGAGAAACTGCAGCATGGCTGTGATTAGGTGCTTCATCTCTTTGTCCTAGCTTAGAGAGTTGAATTGCAGCCTTCAATTTTTCTCTCTCAGCAAGAGATATATTATCATCATCTTCACTAGAACTACTACTACTTGACACAACAAATCTTCTCTTCCTTACAACTGATGTCTTTTGAGAAACACCAGAGGTTGGTTTCTTTGAAATAATAGGCTGTGGATTAAAACTTTGTTCTTGAATTGTTTCAGAGACTATAATGTTTTGGGCTACTTGGGTAGACACAGGTGGGTTCTCCTCCAAATGAGATTCTTGAGCCATTTCACCACAAAAGAAAGAAGAATTGTAGAGAGTAGGAAAATGAGTTTTAAGAATTACCTGAACATAATGTGGATAATGAATTGCAGGTATTTCATCTAGATTCTTTTCATTGTCCTTCTTTGTAATGTCAGAGAAAATTCTCTTTTGCTGTACATAAGAAGAAACACAATGTTCTCTACCAAATCTAGCTTCAACATCAGGAATAAAATGGTTAATAAACATTTGTATAAATCTATGATAATAAATCATTTTCCTGTTTTGATCTCTTAACCCAAGTTTAACACACATCTGACTTAAGATAATGTGACCAATGTTAATTACTCTGTCATAAAGCAGACTGTAAGCAATATGTGAAGTAACAGAAGTAATTTGATCAAAAGAACTACATTTACCAGTAAAGCATTTAGCTAATTGATCAAAGAATAAAGACCACTCTTTCCTAAGATAAGATCTTCTTAACTGGCTCAAGTTATCTAAAGGTCCATTATAACCTAATGCAGACAACATAGTTCTAACATCATCATCAGATGGTACATTCTCATAAATCAAACTAACAGGTAAGTGAAGTACTGAATTAACAACAGATTCAGTAATATCAAAAGAGTCTTGTCCTAAATGTAGAACAATCTTACCTGATTGACTCTGAGTAGAATCAATTACCTCAGCATTCTCCCAAGCTTGTGTAACAGCTGCTTGATTAATTTGTGGAGATGCTGTCAATGCATAACTTAATGGTCCATATGCCAGAAAGTCCATGATTGGATAAAAATCAGATGACACTCCTTCCTTGTTGGTGATAGCTGCTACATGATTGTTTGTCATAAAATCGAAGTCACCAAACTTGAAGGCTACTGATTTAGGTAATCTTCTCTGAGCTGCCATTTTTAATCTGAAAAGAACTTGAAAAATTCTTGAAATGGATTAGTGATTTTGAAAACTCGAGAGTGTTTTTACTTTAGAGAATATGAAATTAGAGAAAGCAATTACACGATTAGAGTTTCAAAACAAATATATTTCACAAATCTTTCAGACCACTATCCCACGTCAACACGTAGATTGACAGGTGTCAGTCCCTGAAAAATGCGGTTATCCACGATTTTTGGAAAATAAAATCCAAAATTGATTTTCATGAAATAAATCAGGGTATTATCAAGATAAAAAAAATCAATACTGATCAGCTTCATTTTCCTGTTGTGACCTCCATCAAAATAATCACAAAAGCAATGTGATTTAAAAAAAAATAATAATAAATTTCAAATCCTGATGGTCACATTTGAAATCCTGATCAATATCATCCTGATTCCAGAGACTTAATATGGAGTTTCCACGTGACATTTTTCTTTTATCTGAAAAAGAAATAAACAATTAATCTGAACAAAATCAATTGGTCAGATATATTCGACATTTCTTGAAAACAAGAAATACAGTCACACGCAATAATTAGCATCTGACTTCATTAAAACTTCCAAGTGACTGTTCAGCTTCTCACGTCTTTCTATAAAAGAAACAGACGCCTTATGCCATTCTCCATAAACCTTTCAATTTCTTTTCTTCTCAACAATGCTTCTCAAACCAAAATTCCATTCAAACCCATTCTTTAGATTTTTCACAGTCGATGAACATCCTGTTCTTGATCATCTCTTTGAAAAGACGACTCTTCTCATCGAACTAATCATGGATGAATTAGTTTCAGATAATATCCAGAGGTTTCTCCTAGAACATCCATCTGTTGGATACAATCTTCCCCTAACCTCCTCAAAACTTGAGAATGAAGAATTTGGCCGAGAGTCTGAGGTTGATCTTGATGGGGATGCTATACATTTAAGTTAGCTACTCTCATTCAAGTCGCCCAGACAAGGAATCCAAGAGCAGACGAGGCTGTTTAATCCCCTGATGGATTTCTTGAGATGCTTCTTGTCATGTACCTCAGAATTCATTTCATTAGACAAGTATAGAATTATCAGTAGAAGTTAGACAAAAAGATGTTGTATTTCATTTCCATGTATATAATGCTTTCAATTAATGAAAATACAATTTCTTATTATCTACTTGTCTTTTGATTATTGAATGATGTATAAATTATCAGTATGCAAATATTAAAACTTGCTGGCATAGAATTAACACATCACAGAATTAGATTACTACACAAAGTAAACGTCAGGATTTGAAACAATTTTCACAATCCTGATACTGACACAATACTGATGACGTCAGCATTCTGATAACAAATCTAATCCTGATGATTATTAACAAGTCTATCATACTGAAATTTATCAAGGCAAAGTGTTATAGCTAAAGCATTTAACAATCAAATATAGATCCTGACAAGAATATCAAGTCTATAAGCTGAACACAACATACCTTGCTACTTTTGCAGATGTTAAAGATCTAGAAATTTAACATTCCTAACTCACTAACCAATCTAATGAATGTAGCCTCATCAAGTGGTTTAGTTAGAATATCTGCAAGCTGTTTGTCAGTAGGAACAAAATGAAGTTCCACAGTACCATTCTCAATATGTTCTCTAATAAAATGATACCTGACATCAATGTGCTTAGTCCTTGAATGTTGAACTGGATTTTCTGCAATTTTAATAGCACTAGTATTATCACAAAACATAGGAATATTACTAAGTGTCATACCATAATCCATCAACTGATTTCTTATCCAAAGGAGCTATGCACAACAACTGCCTGCTGCTATGTACTCAGCTTCTGCAGTTGAGGTTGAAACAGATTGTTGCTTCTTGCTTGCCCAAGAAATCAATCTATTTCCCAAGATTTGACATGTACCTATAGTGCTTTTCCTGTCTATCTTACACCCTGCATAATCAGAGTCTGAATAGCCAATTAGAAAGAAATCAGATTCTCTAGGGTACCACAAACCAAGATTTGGAGTTCCTTTGAGATATCTAAAAATTCTCTTCACAGCAATTAAATGAGATTCCTTAGGATCACTTTGGAATCTAGCACATAAACAGGTAGAAAACATTATATCTGGTCTACTTGCAGTTAGATATAACAATGAGCCTATTATGCCTCTATAACTAGTATAATCCACACTCTTTCCCTTAGGATCATAGTCTAGTTTAGTGGCTGTTGCCATGGGTGTTTTTGCAACTACACAGTCTTGAAAGTCAAATCTTCTTAAAAGATCTTTGATATACTTTGACTGATTAATGAAAATACCAGTCTCAGTCTGTTTGACCTGCAAGCCTAAGAAATAATTTAATTCACCCATCATGCTCATCTGATACTTAGACTGCATAAGCTTGCTAAACTTAGCACACAATTTTTCATTAGTAGAGCCAAATATGATATCATCAACATAAATTTGAACTAAAAGCAATTCACCTTTTATCTTTCTAAAGAATAGAGTTTTGTCAATTGTACCTCTTGTGAAGCCATTTTCAAGAAGAAATTTAGAAAAAGTCTCATACCATGCTCTTGGTGCCTGCTTTAGTCCATAGAGTGCCTTGTCAAGTTTGTAGACATGATTTGGATATTTTGGATCAACAAATCCAGGTGGCTGTTCCACATACACTTCCTCATCAAGTTTGCCATTCAGAAAAGCACTCTTAACATCCATCTGGTATACCTTGAATTTTGAATGAGCTGCAAATGCAAGAAACATTCTGATTGCTTCCAATCTTGCTACAGGTGCAAAGGTCTCATCATAATCAATGCCTTCTTCTTGAGAATAACCCTTGGCCACCAGTCTTGCTTTGTTTCTTACAACCATACCAGATTCATCTAGCTTGTTTCTGAAAACCCATCTTGCACCAACAATAGATCTATCTTTAGGTCTTGGTACCAGTTTCCAGACTTTGTTTCTCTCAAACTCATTTAACTCCTCCTGCATTGCAATTACCCAATCAGGATCCTGTAAGGCTTCTTCAACCTTTTTAGGTTCATTCTTTGAGAGAAAAAAACTATACAAGCATTCATTTTGAATTGATCTTCTAGTTCGAACACCACTATTTGGATCACCAATAATCAAATCTTTAGTATGATACTTTGTCCATTTTCTAACAGGTGGTAGATTAACTCTGCTAGTCTCTCCCCCTAAGTTAGTGGTATCTCTTGTAGAAGAATTCTCTCTGCCTTCAATAACTCCCCTTTGATCAATAGAATCAGTAGATTCCATATTGCTGCTAGTTACTGATCTTTCCTCAGTAGACTCTGAAAAGTCAGTTCCTGATGGAGTAGACTCTGAATAGCTAGTCTACTCCTGATGATCACTGTGTTCTTTTTGATTTATTTGCTCCCCCTCAACAGTAGCATTCCTTTGAGAAGCAATAGAAATTCCTTTTGGAGAACCTTCATCATCACTGGAGAGTATCTCAGAATTCTTCAGATTTTCAAATTCCAATTTGTCATGGCTTTCATCAGTTTGCAGAATTCCAAATTTCTTATCATCAAATGCAACATGAATTGATTCCATAACAATGTGAGTTCTGAGATTATAAACTTTGAAGGCCTTAGATGCTGAATATCCTAGAAAGACTGCTTCATCCAATTTGGCTTCAAATTTTCCAAGTTGTTCTGGATGAACTTTTAGGACATAGCATTTGCATCCAAAGATGTGAAAGTATTTCACACTTGGTTTCTTTCCTTTGATCATCTCATAGGGAGTTTTTCCATGACTATTTACCAAGGTACAGTTTTGAGTGAAACATGCAGTGTTAATAGCTTCTGCCCAAAAGTAGGTTGGAAGTTTTGCATCTGCAAGCATGGTTCTTGCTGCCTCTATGAAAGTTCTGTTCTTTCTTTCCACTACACCATTCTGCTGAGGTGTACCAGGTGCAGAAAACTGTTGAGTAATTCCATTGTCTGCACAAAACCCCTCCATTGTAGAATTCTTGAATTATGTACCATTGTCACTCCTAAGTACTTTGACTTTGTACTCAGAGTTATTCTGAATATTCTTGACAAGTTCAATGATTTGCTGAGGAGCTTCATCCTTCTTGTGTAGAAAGAACACCCATGTAAACCTTGTGAAATCATCCACTATCACTAGAGCAAATCTTTTCTTACTGATAGACATAATGTTTAATGTAAGAACCCAAATTTTTGGTAGAATTAAAACTTTTATTATATAATGATGTAAGAATAAATAGTGGTTACAACTTCGACGTAACAGTTGTTCTTCTGAATAAATGGAATGGATTGAGATTCAAATATTTATATGTCATGAATAATGCTAGTGGTTGATAGCATAGATAAGAATAATCGATCTCCTAGGAAAATAAGATATGGTAATTCCAAATGGAGGAATTATTCGCATGTCATCCAAGTCGATATTTATTAAGAATCCAGTAACTCCGAGAAAGAGATTAGGAACGCTCGAGAAAACGCGAGAACAATTTTTCTAATTAGAAGGAATAAAGAAAAATAAGTGATGAATAGTGTTTTTGGTGGAAATTGGAATATTATCAAACGACACTATACAGAAGTATTCAGAACAGATTTCGGAAATCGTATTAATGATCAGTGGATGAAATAAGTGTATGTAAATGATATCAGATTCAAAAAAATAGCACTTTTATTTTCTGCGAGATTTCCCTAGACACTGAAGGATTTAAGGATTTATTAAGGAGATTTAAGGAATTTAAATTCAAAGATTATAAAGGAGGATTTAGAAGGATAATATAATTATTAAGAAGGTTTCCGGTAAAACCCTAACGATAAATCTTCGTGATATTCCATCGAACGATCCACGAAATGGAGCAATAACCGGACAAAGAAACAAACAAAGAACCAAAAGATGAGCATGTGCAAATTAGTGTGTAAGGGATGGAATCCCATTGGTGCAAACTATAAAACCAAAGTGGAAGAGGAGTAAGTCAACTACAACAAGGATGGCCTTCTAGCATTTCTACAAAATGGATATGCATAATGTGGGAGCAACATGTGAACCAATGGATGAGCAACACCACACTAAAAGAGATGAGGATTAAGAAGAGTGTTGGATAAGTGTAATAGATATCATTATTCAAGAAGAAAAGCAAAAGAAAGCAAAGAAAACATAAACACTTCAAAACTGCCCAGCAGAACCAAGATCAAGAAGAAAATTCATATCTCCATTTCTATCCATGATAAAATCACCAACTTTTTACCACAACCTCTCCACTCCATGGTCAATATTCGCTCAAAATTTCATGGCATTCTAATGAGTGTAGCCTAGTTAAATAGCCTCCCCAAGTTGAAGAACCAAACTGTCCAGGTTCTTGAACAGTTTCTGCAACGATTTTAAAACCACCATATCTCCTTCATTACTCAATGAAATTTTGTGTTCATTATATGGTTAGAAAGCTATTAATATTCTCTACAACTTTCCTTTAGAAGCCTTGTTCAGACAAACTCGGTAAGGGCCTCGTTTTGCATGATCTTTCAGTTGGGTTATAGAAACTCCGAAAATATCTAAGTATATTCTTGATGTTTCTTGATAGTTTAAGCTTGGTTAAGGAGTTCAAAGGACTAAACAAGGTTTATCAAGGCTATTACACTCTCCAAGGAAGGTATAATTCTTAAGGACCCTAGATCTAGTTTTGAGTTTTAAGCATGTTCTTGATAGTTTAGATTAGTTATGATGTTAGTGTTAGTATAAGCATGATTAGTTAATGATTTATATTGATCTAAGTAATATGATGATTATGGTGTTAAAATCAGTGGGTATTGGACTTGTTGAGATGAGAATCATGTGTATAAGTTGTATGGATGCCCGGTGTGGCTTGGTTGTGTTGTTACGATTTTGGAAACGTTCGATTTATAGCCGTCGTAATGCCCGATTTTCGTTAGACCTTAATAAACCATGAATAACAGTTGGGTTAAATCTATGACCTGAATGGATACATGGCTTACCCTTGTAGATCTCGAGTCGTAGATCATTTTGGAAAAAGAATCGAAACAAACGGACTTACGGTTTAGGAGATATGATTAATTACTAAAAGTAGTTCGGAATCGTAAGTGCGAGTTCGTAACTGAAATTGGATTCCTTTAATACTACGAAATCAGTGGCGAATCTTGATAATTAAATATTAGAGGTAAAAAGGAAGGTGTGAGAGAAAACCACATGTTGAATGGATCATTTTCTGATTTTATAAAAATGTTCGAATCAAGGTTAAACGCGAACGAACCCCTAAAAGCATACTTGGTTATGACTTTGGTAAATGACTTAGAAAACGGGCGATAAATCTCGAGGTATAATCTTGATTCGTAGATGACCAACCTTAGAATTTATACGACTTAAGTATATACAAAGTGTAAGTATGACGACGTGTCTTAGTAGCGAACGAATGACGGGTCATAGCGAGAATAAAGAGAATTTCACTAAAGGGTGTTTAGCGAGATAACTCGAAAACGTGTTTCGACTTAAATAAGTTATACTTAGCCTTTTAAAAAGTGTTAAGTGATTGACCTCGGTTATTGTGACTATTTATAGATCATCGGATTGACACGAGGCACCCTACCCCTTCAGGATTGCCAGGCAAGTTTCCAATACCTTGGAACTGTTGTTGTGATAATATATATGATTGTGTTATACATATGCCATAGCATGCATGTTTGTTTTCAAAGTATATTGGAATACTTGTTCCCTGAATTGATTTTGGCTTATAGACTAGATATGAATTATCAGTTATAAGCAGGATTGTTTTGCTAAGACCCTTAGTGAAGGGCGTATGATATATTCATTCTTTAAATATAAGACCGGGATTCGGTATTTTGTGACATATAGATAGTCGTGGAAACCCGGAGGGATTCCAGCGACAGAGTGGTATTCATTTTGAGGAATGTTATTATTAAACATTATTTATATTTCCAGAAAAGTATCAACTACTTGGAAATCTTTCGAGAAATGTTATTTGAGTATTATCTCAGTCGAGAAATATTAGATAAATATTATTTTTGAATATTCATTAGAGTTTGATTATTTAATGAATAATTACTTTGATATTCATTGGAATTTTATTCATTAAATGAATATTACTTTCGAATATTCATTTAAGGTTTATGTACTTGATAAATATTATTTTAAAAGTATTCTGTTCTAATTACTCAAGGAATATTATTTCGAATATTCCTTTAAAGTTTTGATTACTAAATGAATATTATTCGGATATTCATTTAGAATATTATTTGTTAAATGAATATTATTTTGGATATTCATTTAGAATATTATTTGTTTAATGAATATTATTTGGATATTCATTTGGAATGTTATTTGTTAAATGAATATTATTTTCAAATACTCATTTAAGATTTGATTTATTCAGTAAATATTATTTTAAATATTTATTTAAGTTTATTTATGTAATGAATATTATTTTAAATATTCATTTAAGAAGAGATTTATTTAATAAATAATTCTATATATTCATTCGAGGATTACTTACGAGCAATATTATTATTTAATAATATTCTGTAATTATTATTGACTTAATAAATATTCTTGGAATATTTAATTAAATTCTTTTGAATTCTTTTTGTAATGATTTATATTATTCAAAGGTTATCCTTCACCTTCAGATATTATGTAAAATATTTCGAAGTCTTTTATGACTATTTTATCAAGTGGAGGTTCCCAAAACTCTATTTTCATTTAAATCTATCTTATAAGAAGATTTAAATACTCGCTCAAACCTCCAAAAACATATAAGGAGGCCTCACTTGGGAGCTGATATTTATTTGACTGCCCGGTCATATTCTTGCTAAACTATCTTGTCACTCACATCTTGATTCTTTCAAACATCGATATGAATCTTTTTGGTTACCTCCTCAACGCTCGAGGGGTAAGATTGATGGAACAAGTGTCTATCCATTAACAAGCATCAGCTTGGGAAATATTGGTGAAATTTTCCTTTCCGATTGGATACGACTACTTTGTGGAGTCCTATCAACAAGTACTATACTTGGGGAAAGGGGGACGAACTTTATGTTTCAGAGTTATGGATGTTATTCGAACTAGGAGACGCGTAAGTGGCCGAGTGGCGCCGGTCCAGCAATTAATGGCCCAACCGTTGGCCGGGGGGGTTCTAGAGGGCGGGCGATCCGTCGGTGCTTCCTTCTACATGTAGAGAACAAATGATGGGGAGCATGACATGCGACTGATCATCGTAAATGTTGTGGCTCCTGGCGCGGCAAGCTCCCGTATTAGTTCATCTTCCAAATTGGGAAATTTTTCTTCAACATTATCATTGTTGGCAGGTTTGAAAAGTGTTTGAACTGGAATTGCAATATTCTTCCGCAAGTTCCTCTATTATGAAAATTTGATAATATCTGGTTTATCTTTGACATGACAGATATTTCTTCGGAACAATTATATTTTGAGTTACCTTGTAACTTCATCTCATAACTTATATTGGTACTACGTTCGTTAATGCATGGCATATGGTATCAAAAATATTTTGAACTGTTATATATTATTACTGTTCAGTTATATTCTTTTAGGTGGGCTATTGCTCACCCTTGCTTTATTTATCTATATCACAACAACAGCTAGATCAGATGGCCGCGCAAGGCGCACTCAGCGTAAGCAGGTGATAGCCGTCAGAGGAATAATTGCTGAGGTCTTAGCTACCATTGCTGAAGAGGCAGCTACTGGTAGGCTAGTTGTTAGCATTTAAGTATCAAATGTATTTATTATATGGCATATATAAATGGATGGCAAAGAGTATGTAATGGTTAATTGTAATTCTTTGGGTTGTAAGAACTCAAACTTGTGATTAATAATATTGATGGTTACTCTGATTTCATCTCTGGGACTATAACGGGTGTGTTTTATGTTGTTGTTTTGGGTCACAAGGTTGTAATTTAAATTATGTTGGTTTTATGGATGGATATTGAGACGGTAACGACCAGATCCCTGACCCTGGATCTGGGGGTGTTACATTTACTGGACCAAACAAATCAAGATGTAGCATGTGAAATGGTTCAGTAATTGAATTCTCAGTCTTGCTCTTGAAAGTGGTTCTTCTTTGCTTTCCAAGCTGACATGCATCACAAAGTCCATCTTGCACATAATTTGCCTGAGGTAGGCCTCTCACCAGATTGTGCTTAACAAGTTGATTAAGCTTCTTGAAATTAAGATGTGAGAGCTTCTTGTGCCAATTCCAGCTTTCGTCACTTGTTGCTTTGCTGTAGAGACATCTAACAATTCCTTTAGATGTATCACTTAAGCTGGCTTCATATATGTTACCATGTCTTTGACCAGTTAGAACAATGTCTCCATTCTGCATATTCAAGATTTTGCATCCTTCTCTGTCAAAGATTGATTTGTAACCTTTATCACCCAGTTGACTTATGCTTAAAAGAGTATGTTTCAAGCCTTCAACCAGTGCTACATTTTCTATGATGACATTCCCCAAAACAATTGAGCCATATCCCAGAGTTTCTCCTTTGTTGCCATCTCCAAAAGATATTACTAGGCCAGCTTTCCTCTCAAATTTTGTAAGCAGGGACTTCTTTCCAGTCATATGTCCAGAGCATCCACTGTCCAAGATAATTGAATGCTTCTTTTCTGTGCCCTGCAAACAAAAAGTAACTAGTTAGAATTTTTTAGGACCCAACTTTGATTGGATCCTTTCTTACTAGATTTTGAAACAACAGGCTTTGAGAATTTTTTCTTTACTTTACCTGTTGTAGAGTCAACCTTAGACTCTAATTTCACAAACTGTTTGTGACTATGAGTTTCAGATTTCAAGGAATAATAGTCATAATACAGTTCATGATATTCTCTACACATGTAAATGGAATGAAGTAAACTACCACAATGATAACAAGCTTTTTGTGGTTGGTATTGAATTTTCTGTGTCTTGGGGAATCTGGACTCAGTTTTCCAAGAAGGTTTTTTATTGCAGTCTAGGGCCAAATGATTATGATTTCCACACTTATAGCATTTTTTCCTAGGTGCATCAGGTACATTCTTGTAATTATTCTCTTTGTTAATACCTTCTTTTCCATTCCTATTTCTTTTGATCTTGCTAGACTCTGAAAGACCATCTAATCTCTGTTTCAACTGAGACTTAGACAGAAACCCTATGTTTACATTATTAGGTTTCTCTAACACTTTCTTATCTGAATTACTATTGTTAATCCTTTTGTGTACAACAGGGGTACCTTTCGAATCAACAAATTTAACATGATTAGGTTCAGAAACAATTTTCTTACCTTCAGATTTAGATGTGCTAGCTTCTACTTTACTATCATCAATGACAATAACTACTTTTTCTTCTTGTCTAGCCTTATCAAAACCTAAACCATTAACCTTACCACGAATTCCATTTTCGATGATTTCTTGTGTCTTTTTACCAGAAATGTTAATGGTCTTAATCACATCTCTCTCTTCCTCTAGTTCTTTTCTGACATAGTCATAAGCCTCAAGAATAACACTGTAATCATGCTTAGCTTTATCAGAACTTAACTTGTATTCTTCCATTTGAATTAACTCAGATTCAAGAAAATTATTTCTATCAACTAACTTATCATTCTTAACCTTAAGTTCATCTCTTTCACTAGTAAGAATTCTAAAATTAGTCATAAGATTCTTAAACTCAGCATAGATAGATCTAATTTCATCAGAATTTAAGCTATCAAATGAATCAAGAGAGTAAAGTGATACCTTAACAGAGGATGGAGAAGTTTTCTTTGGAGATCCAGGTTTGTCTAAAACATTTTCCATCAGTGCAATGTTGTCATAATCCAATTCATCTTCAGAATCACTGGAATCAGCCCAATCCTTCTGTGTGACCATAAGTGCATTACCCTTTCCTGAATTTCTAGGCTTCTTACACTCACTAGCAAAGTGTCCAAGCTCGCTGCAATTAAAGCACTTGATCTTGGCCTTATCAAGCTTGACAATTGTACCTTTGCCTTTGTCACTCTTCTTCTCCTCCTTCTTTTGAAAAGGTCCTTCGCTAAATCTTCTCCTGTTGAATCTTCCTTTCTTGAAAGCTTTAGCAAACATAGCAAAGAGTTCCTGCATCTCTGATTCAGAATCACCATTATCAGAGTCTATATCAGTAGTCTCTGACTCAGAACTTTCTTTGCTTTTCTTCTTCCTTGAGTTCTTTACAACAATTTCTTCATGCTGTTCTTCCGGAAGCTTCTTTAATTCAGATTGAGCAGAAAATGCAACAGTCTTCATCTTTCCTTCACTCCTGCTCTTCTTCTGCTGCTTGTCAAGTTCATAAGCTCTTAGTTTTCCATATACTGCCTCTAATGATATCTCATCCAGATCATTAGCTTCCTCAATCGCAGATATCTTCTCATTGTAGAAATCAGGCAAAGATTTCATGAACTTTGTATTCATATCCTCCAAGTCATAATATTTACCATGCATGGCCATCTCATTTATGATTTTTGTAAACCTATCAAAGGTATCAGTAAGTGACTCACCAGACTTGGATTCAAAGTACTCATACTGTTGTATAAGTAGTGTCCTCATATTCTTCCTGACAGGCTTAGTTCCTTCACAGTGAACCTTAAGATTGTCCCATATATCCTTAGCAGTTTTACAAGAGAGAACATAGTTAGTGAGAACAGAATCAAGACTGTTGAATAATATGTTTCTCACTTTAGCGTCTTTAAGAACATTCTCCTTGTCCTTATCTGACCACTCAGATTTAGGCTTCTCTGATGTATGTTCTGGAACAACAACACCATCAACAGTTGCTTGTCCAACGACCTTTGTTGGAACAAAAGGTCCATCTCTGATTCTGTCAAGATAATCAGGATCTATTGCTTCCAGATGATGCAACATCTTTACTTCCCATAGAGTATATTCGTTTCTCTTGAGCATAGGAATCTTAGTATTCTCATCCTTGTAACCAGACATGATTGCAGATCTTTATGATTATTCGAAATCAACCTGCTCTGATACCTATTGTTAACTCGAATAACTTGTAGAAGGGGGGGTTGAATACAAGTTATATAATCGTGTCTGATTTTTGCTTGATTATATGAACAAGAATAAACGAATGAATCAAACTCTGTTTGTATTAATAAGATCAAATACAAACTCTACCAAAGGTGTACAATACCTTTAGCAGCTGCTGACAAAAATAAATTTCTCTCTGTTTGCACTCTCGTATATTTACGATTACAAACCTCACGAACTGAACTATTTTTACAATGACATAGAGAGAGTATTTATAATGCTACCTATCAACTAATAACAGAAAGATAATCTATACATGACAATGTTCTGTCGTCCAGTTGATAGTTTCCATCAATAGAAAATTCTTCCCTTCATAATATCTTCTTGCTTGTTCTTCAAACAACGATCCTGTTTTATAGCACTTGCCAGTTTCTGTAGCACCCATAATGACATCATCAGTAACATGACTGATATCAGGATTCCCTCTTACATCAGGATCTGACCATCCCATCAGTACTTGATCAGTACTTGACTTGACATATCAGGATTCGTTCTCAGTTCCTGACATGTATTACTTGATGCACTGTTCATTCCTGACTAATCTTTACAGATAACTGTCTAACACATATTTCCTATACAAAGTGCTAAATCCTTTATAAAATCAGGATATACAAGAAGTATAAGTAAAATTCTATTCTTAACATCACAACTCATGAATTATTCCTAACATACATTATAGTGAAATGAAGTATCACGTGATTATAAATGATTGTTAATTGAATAAATTCTCTCAAGTATGATCTTATATGATATCTGGTATATGCTAATTGTGATAAGTGCTATTTGAATGAGTTATCTGAAATGTGCATATGAATGATATATGAGAAAGGTGAATACATGATGACAATATTATTGACATAAAAAGGGGTATTATGTCAACGTGATAATGTACATGGAATGAAGGAATTAAATGGGATATATGATGTGCATATTGTTTCATTTGAGTCCCATTAATTAAAGGCGTTGTGACTGCCAATACATTAGTATCAGCAATGTGAATAAATGGCCTAGCTAGCCATCAACGTGAATAAGAAAGTCCTCTGGACTATAAAGCAACGTGAATAGAAAAGTCCTCCGGACTATAAAGCAACGTGAATAGAAAAGTCCTCTGGACTATAAAGAAACGTGAATAGAAAAAAGAGCCTTTGAGGCCATGAAATCCCGGGAGATACTAAAGTCAAGTTGGTCAGTCACAACAAAGTAAAAGAAACAAGGTGAAAGAAAAGTGAGTCTCATGCATATGTGGCATACATTCATAGTAAGTGATTACTTGGATTTATTGAATGATGACTTAGAATTAATTGTGTGACTTCGTGTTGACAAGGTGCACAAATATGTTAAGTGAAAATATATGGCGATATTATGAATTTCTCCTATACGTGCTGGTTGTATATGATTTCTTGAATAATAGTGAAATGATTATCTGAAATTAATTATGTGAGGATAAGTTGACTAGGTATTCAAAGATATGATTGGATGATATGTACTTGTTATATAAATATATATGATTAGCCTACAGGGTTCAATGTGAATGGCTTAACTAATTATCACAAATATACAGATGACTGTCGAGTCGATAGATGATTTCCGGGTTATATACAGAAAATAGTCAGATCTTATATAAAATTGTTTGTAATAATAAATATGTAGATTAGAGTCGTTGAACTGATAACAGGGATAAGACTATGGAAAGATACGAGGAGAGTTGGATAAATAAAGAAAGAATGAATTACAGGTACGTGTATATGACACTACGAGTTAACAGGTATATGCAGATATCTTTATAAATCGCGAAATACTGGATTGTCGGTTTAGAAGTATGTAAATTTTACCATAGTATATTATATGATGATATATGTTCACTGAGTTGTGACTCATTAAAAGCGCTCATATTTTTCAGGTTAAGTTGCATGGTCGGCCAGCTGGATCTCCAGGGTCCCTCCTCCTCAGCATTTGCATATATAAATATGTTAAGTTTTTATTTCCGCTATTAAGATTAAATGTTGAGTTATCGTGTTATGTTGTATTGTATTATTGTTCACCTGATCGGTTAGGAAAGGTTGAACTTGTGGTTGTTTTCCTTTAAAGTGGGAATTGTTGTTTGGGTAGGAAATGGAATTTGGTTTGGTTTAAAATTACAGGTGGATAGTCCGATTTACGAATACTTCATGCCGAAATTTTCTAAAATTCCCCTGTATCCAAGTCTATTTTATCTAATTAATTCCCACAGTTGAGAACATGCTTTTTAACGGCTAAGTGTTATGTGTCTAGTGAGTCACGCTTTCTAAAATTTTCAGCTTCCGCGTATTAAAAGTATTTTAGAAGATTAATGTAGATTCTTTTTAAAAGTAATATTGTTATTCAGGGTTTTATTTATTCTCTAAAAATGTTTTTGAGAAAATCACACATGTATATAGGGATATTCGAGTATTTTATTATAAAAAGTATATTTTCAATATTGTACAGGTTAGGGTGTGAAACAGAATACCATCTATTACACCCATATATAAGTATATACTACCTTGAGAATAGGTGTCGATACTTTCTCATAAGGTAGACTTCCCCTTTTACCCTCTTCCGGGTTGTACTGCGATGTTTCAGCACCTGATCTAGCTGTTATATAAATAAATAGCAAGAGTGAGCTATAATAGCTCAGCAAGATAAATTTTGTAAACTAGCATCAAAGGAAAATATATATATAAATAAATAAACTGAAAATTCACTATAATAATTCAAGAGAAAAATTTATCCTTAATTACTCAACATAACCTTTCATTTTCGTTTATAAGAAAAAGACATATAGAATAATATAATATCGGTTTCTCTTCTAAACAAAATAATATTCTATACTTCATCTCAGTATAATATCCCAGATAATATAACATTTGAGTAAAATCTTTCAATATAATCTTTTAATTTCCTTTTTATACAACAATCATATATAAAAATAATATAAAATCAGTTTCTCTTTTGTCCATAAAGTAATTCCATACTTTCATACCATTTTCCCTTTTTCAGTATATCAATCTGAAAACCATTATCAATTCTTTCTTTTAAAGTTTTGGGGATTCTGCTAGCGCCAGATACGTAGGACGATGATCAGTCGCCTGACTATACCTGCTCTCCGTTTACTACTAGTAGAAGGGATGATCCTAACTGGTCATCAACCCTGGAGGAAGGCTACCTGCTACATCCTCCTTCGGCAACTCTTGGGCCGTAATAAATATTGAGTGTTGGACTGTGCCGCACACAGCCTCTTATGCTTTCTGTTGCAATCCCCTTTTTTGTCAAATCATTATTCCATTTATATAACACCATTCCACATTTTCCATTTTTCCGTTTCCATTTCCATTCACATATCCATTCACATTTCCATTCACATTTCCATTCACATATATCATTTCCATTTCCATTTATCATCACCTTTAAAAATATATATGTCATAATACTTTGATTATGACTCAGACATCTCCTCTGTATTCAATGAAATCAAATACGCTTTTATATATATATAATATTCCGTCTATTTTAAAAGTATTAAATAATAATCAAATAATATTTATTAAATCACAACTATTTAAAAAGAATATTTTTAACATTATATTATAAACATATAACTCTAGATAACAACTGATACCATTTTTTCATATCCCTTTAAAATATAAAGTATATTCGCTCTATCCATATCCATAATCCATATTCAAAAATCTTAGTAAACAGGGAATATATCCCTAATCATCTCATCATATAAGATTCATATATTATCCACCAAAACCATTTCCTTTGAACATAAACAGTTTATCAAAATAAGGATAAAAGAAATCTTGCTCCCTTTAATCCATATCCATACTCATATTCATATACATCTCCCTTTAATTTCCAAAATCAGGAAAACAAATCCTTAACAATATAATAATAATAGAATCACATATATATATATATATATATATATTCCATGAAATCATTTTTCCTTTGAAGATAAATAATTTTTCAAAGTAAAGATAGAAGAAATCTTGCCTCGATCTCTAATCCCAAAAAGTATGATCCGGTGCTCGTCTCGAGTATTAATTTCGAATTTTGACACACGGTCAGTGGGGCTTGACTCTCTATTTACCCTACTATATTGTCCCAAAATTTCATAATATTTAAAAATGTTTAAGTATGGTAATTATAGCCTCAAAGTTGACACAATTACGTTTTCTCGGTTTTCGAACGTCTTTCACTAAAATTCACTTTTCTCCTAAACCGTTCATCAGATTTTGACATACTTTATATCAAAACGATCTATGAACTAAGCTCTATCCTCTCATGGTCAGTTGACACACCCTACTGACCCTTACCAGTTCGTGACCTCTGCCAAAATACAAGGTAGTTTTAGTTTTAACGAAAATCGGACATTATAACTGCTATATTCTTAACAATTCCCAAATCATCACTCCTCCCAATCCATCATCCAACACATATACCAGTCCCTACACCATGTGGTCATCATACCAACCATGGTTACAAGCACATACCACTTTGTTGGGATTTATGGGTGATGGAATAGATAACTTAACTAGTTTTATTGGTATACTTAGTTTTACTAAGTAGAACATACTGTCACAGTCTGAAATGTATTCTTGTAATTTAAAATAAATACTGTCATGTAATAAGTGTAATTCTTGGAAGAAGTTCGATTATGTTCAAGCCTCAAGAAATACATAAGTTCGACAGAAGGAATAAAAGTTACTGTCAAGCCCTGACAGTAAGGTTACAAGGAAACAACATGTTGCCTAGGTCGACAGCAAGTTTCATGGAGTCGACAGCAAGTTTCGACTTGACAGCAACATTGGCTGAGATTCTGATGACAGCAACTTCAATATGTAGTTTGCGACAGTAAGTTTGGAATTCTTGACAGCAATCTCTGCGGGAAATACATGCTGTCAATCAAAGCACAATTCTTGACAGCAATCTCTGCGGGAAATACATGCTGTCAATCAAAGCACAATTCTTGACAGCAATCTCTGCGGGAAATACATGCTGTCAATCAAAGCACAATCCTTGACAGTAATATCTGCGGGAAATTCATACTGTCAACCAAAGCATAATCCATTGACAGCAAATTTTGTGGCAAACACACTGTCATATAGAATCAAATTGATTTAGAAATTTTCTAAGTCAAAGTAAGCGACAGAGTACATGTTCAAAAGAAGCAGGCGTGTTGTAATATTCAACCTTTACAGCAAGCTTGGAAAGTCTATAACTGAAGCTTGAGAGATCACATGGAGCAACCTGTAAAGTCTAGAGCAGATAAAATTAAATACGGCTAGATCTGGGTGGCTCAAATGTGGAAAGTATCTTAAAGTTACTTTGTGATGATCACATGGGAATAAATCATGGAATGAGCTGCAAAAGGAATATAACAGCAACTCAACAACCCATGCTGATAGTGGTAGTACAGTAGACTATCACACTATAAATAGAGCACTCTATTTATACAACAATATAACTCTACAACTGTAATCTCTTGAGTATTTGAAGCTTGAGAATTATTTTGTTCTCAAGGTTGTAGCAAAACTTTGCAAAATAAATAAAACAATTATTTTGTGAAACATCTTGTTAAATATTACTTGTGATTGCATTTCTTCTACTAGTAAATTACAAACTCTATTTAAGTTGTTGAAATAGTTTTTGAAATTTATTAGTATTGCATTCAACCCCCCCTTCTGCAATACATTCCGGGACCAACAACTGGTATCAGAGCTTTCAGATCAATACACATATCTGAGATCCAAATGACAAGTATTCAAAGGTCAAGTAATATCAAGATTCCAGCTTTTGATAAAGAAAACTACAACATATGGAAGAAGAAAATTATGTTATTTATCAAAGCTCAGAATCCACTATTCCTAGGTATTCTGGAAAATGGCCCCTTCATTTCTCAAAAGGAAATTCCATCTGCTACAGTTAATGATGTAGTAATCCCAGCTCATTGGGTTGCTAAGAAGTCTTCTGAGTATAATGACTCAGAAAAAGAAAAGGTAGCACTGGATGATCATCTGCAACTCATTCTACTAGATGCACTTACCCTGGACAAAGCTATGAGCGGAAATATAATAGCATGCAACTCTGCCAGGGATATGTGGAAAAAGATAGAACTGTTATGTGAAGGAAGTGAAGAGGTCAGAGAAAATCAAAAACAAATACTTGTGTCACAATATGAAGCGTTTATGGGCAAGCATGGAGAAGAGTTAACTCACATGTTTGAAAGATTTAGCAAACTAATAGCTGAGCTCCAGATTCATGGAAAGTTTTATGAAAAGAAAGAAGTCAATATCAAGTTTCTGCTAACTCTTCCAGAACATCTTGAGCATAGAGTAACAGCCATAAGAGAAGGAAGAGATTTAAACTCTGTTTCTCTTGAAACATTGTATGGAGTTCTAAAATCTTATGAACTTGAATATTATCAAAAGAAAGCCATACAAAGTGGATCCAAAGGATTGATGGCAAACATGGTTGGTGCTCTAGTTGCTCAAGGACCATCATATTTTCAAGCAAGTGAGCAAATTCAAAATGATCAACAACCTCAATTTTCATCTGTGAAAATTGAAGAGGTGGTTGAAGATGAAGAAAAGGTTGTTCTTCAACTAGAAGATGTTGAAGATGAAGAATTCTTCACTCTAGAAGAAATGGAGAAAATGGATAATCCAACCATGGCTTTTATGGCAAGAAAATTCAAAAATATAAGGTTCAGGAGGAACAAGCCATATAAGCCTCAAGGTCAATTTCCAAAATATAACCAAGGAAGCTCATCAAAACCTGCTACTAGCACCAAGGGAGGATACAAAACAGGAATGGTAGATAGGTCAAAGTTTAGATGCTACAATTGCAATGAACTTGGTCACTTTGCTACTGAATGCAAAAGACCAAAACAAATACAAAGAATGGAGAGAGGAACTGGAAGTCAATTTAAGAAAGGACAAGGAAAAGCCTATGTGGCTGAAGGAAAATGCTGGGATGAATCTGATAATGAAGAAGAAGAGGAATTTATGAATCTAGCCTTGATGGCTAGAGAGGATGAAGAAGCATCAACCTCGACAAGTCAGGTACCATCTCTAGTATTACTAGATATGTCTTTAAATGACTATAAGCAAACCATTGAGGAAATGAGTACTGAAATGTTTAATATTCATACTAGTTTATCTGCTGCAAATGAAGAAATTGCTAGATTAACTAAAGAAAATGAAGTACTCAGATCCAACAATGATGTGTTGTTGCTTAAGACCAGTTCTATTGATTCTTTAGCCCAGGAAAACGAAAGATTAAAAAATGATTTAATCTGTGCTAAAGAGATAGAGGAATATCTAAGAAAAGAAATTTCTGAAAATGAATTTAAGCTAAAGGCATTTAGAAATTCCTCTAAAATAGTTCAAGAATATCATGAGAAATATACTGAAAGTAAGAAGATAGGCATAGGCTATGATTATAGTAGGAGACCTGGTAAAGAGGCTGTTATACAGAACAATGATGATGACAAAACTGTAAGACCTCACATCCTAAAAAATGTGAGCAATCCAATCTTCAAAAGTACAGAGTTTGAGGTTAATGAAAATTCCCTAGTTATTAATCAAGAACTCTGTGATGAAGATGAGAGGGTTGACAGTGTATCTAAGAAAGAAAAAGATTCTGTTAAAATGACTATGACAGAAACAGTATTAAACAGCCCAACCAAGTGTTCAAAAGATACTGTCAAGAAGTCAACCAAGACAGTAACTTTCAAACCTACTGTCAAGACAGCAAGTACAAAAGATGCTGTCAAAAATAGCTCGACAGTATCTTCTGAACAGATTGTCAAGACAGTTGTCTCCAAGTCCAAAAACAGAAATGGGAAGCTAGGCATTGATAAAAAGAATAATTATGCGTATGTTAAGCAGGCACCCAGGAAACTTTGCAATAATTGTGGCTCCTCACATCATTTAACTCATGTTTGTAAGAAATCAACTAGTAGCATATCTAATGCAACAGAGTTGAAAGGGAACTTACACAGAACCCCCATTATGCAAAGAGAATTGGTAGTTTGTAATAACATTGACTGTATGCCATGCAAAATTACTGCCATGAGTACATGTTTTAATTTGCAAATTTCATCTAATGAATTATGTTCTTATATGCAAACTGCAAAGACTTCTGAATCTACTAAAGAAAGTGAGAAGTCTGCTCTCACTAAGAAAAAGTCTAAGTCAAAAACTAAGTGGGTAATAAAAGAAGTCAAGGAACCATCTTCTGATAATATTGTTTCAAATATTGATAAGGTTTCTGATGATACTGAGTATGCAGGACCCAACAAGACTTGGGTACCAAATGCAAATTAAACTCTTTCTGTCTTGCAGGGAAAGAAAGGTAAACAGGTCATGTGGATAATTGACAGTGGATGTTCCAAACACATGACTGGTGATATATCCCTGCTATCACAATATGTTGAGAAGGTTGGCCCAACAATAACCTTTGGAGACAACAGCAAAGGTTACACTGTGGGATATGGCTGTTTAAAAGCTGGAAATGTTGTCATTGAAGAAATCTCTCTTGTGGAAGGTTTGAAGCATAATCTGCTCAGTGTAAGTCAATTCACTGACAAAGGATTCAAAGTTAACTTTGGCATGATGGAATGCACAATCCACCACAAGAAGGATAGAAGCTTATCTCTGAAAGGAGTAAGGAAAGGAAGCCTATTTGTTGCAGACTTAAACTCAACAAATGAGGAAAGAATATTTTGCTTCTACAGCAAAGCAAGTGTTGGAGATAGCATGCTTTGGCACAAGAAACTTTCCCATCTCAACTTCAAAACAATGAACATGCTAATGAAGAAGGAATTGGTGAGAGGACTACCTCAACAGGAATTCTGTCAAGAAGGACTGTGTGAAGATTTTCAAATGGGAAAACTGAGGAAAGCAATGCATAAATCAAAGCAAGTCAACACTAACACTGAAGCACTCAAGTTGATTCACATGGATCTTTTTGGACCAGTGAATGTTCAATCACTATCCAGAAAAAGATATGCACTGGTCATGATAGATGACTATTCTAGGTACACTTGGGTGAAATTTTTTGAATCAAAAGATGAAGCTGCTCAAGAAATCATTGATCACATAAGGGTACTTGACAGGACCCCTGAAGCAAAAGTTAAATTTCTAAGAAGTGACAATGGAACTTAATTCAGAAATGCTACACTTGGAAACTTCTGCAAAGATCAAGGGATTGTTCAACAATTCTCTGCTGCAAGAACTCCACAGCAAAATGGAGTTGTAAAAAGGAAAAATAGGACACTTATTGAAGCTGCAAGGACTATGTTGAGCAATGCTAAATTACCAATATATTTCTGGGCAGAAGCCATCAACACTGCTTGTTACACACAGAACAGGACACTAATCAACAAGGCTCATAGCAATACTCCTTACTATCTTTTGACAGGAAAGAAACCTACTGTCAAGTACTTTCATATTTTTGGAAGCAAGTGTTTTTTTATGAAAGACAACCATGAAAGAAAAGGCAAGTTTGACACTAAAGCATATGAAGGCATCTTCATGGGATATGGGATAGAAAGGACTGCCTACAGAGTCTATATCATGGAGCACAAGACAATTGAAGAAAGTGTCAATGTCACGTTTGATGAAACCAAGTTTCCAGGGTTAAATGAGGATGGTCAAATGCAACCCTTCAGATTTGAGAATCAAGGATACTTGGAAAAAGAAGAATATGTTGATGAAGAACCAAGTCTCACTCAATCAATGGGATATGAGAAAGAATCTGTCAATACTCATAATCTAAATCAAACCTCAGCCCAATCACAGACAATTTCAGGCATCAATCAACAAGACTGTGAGACTGGAGAATTTGAGCTAAATGAGCAAAACAATGAAAATGGTGGAGAATCAAATCCTCATATTGATGAAAGACAATCTCATCAAACAAGTAGCTTGCCTCAATCAACAAAGTGGAATAGAGATCATACCAGTAATCTAATTATTGGAGATCCTAATACTGGTGTAAGGACAAGGAGGAATATCTCTGCTGAAAGCTTGTTTTCATGTTTCTTATCTCAAATGGAACCAAAAATAGTTGAAGAAGCATTGTTGGATTCTGATTGGGTGATGGCCATGCAGAAAGAGCTCAATCAATTTGAAAGAAACAATGTTTGGAAGCTGGTTCCAAGGCCAAGAGGAAAATCAGTCATTGAGACAAAATGGGTCTTCAGAAACAAGATAGATGAAAGTGGAAATGTGACAAGAAATAAAGCTAGGCTAGTGGCCAAAGGTTACTGTCAACAGGAAGGGATAGATTATGATGAAACATTTGCACCTGTTGCCAGACTTGAAGCCATAAGAATTTTCTTAGCCTTTGCTGCACACTGCAAATTCAAAGTATTTCAAATGGATGTCAAAAGTGCCTTTCTAAATGGAGAATTAGAAGAAGAAGTGTATGTTGAACAGCCTCCTGGATTTGAAAATGACAAACTGCATAATTTTGTCTACAAACTGTTCAAGGCCCTATATGGCTTAAAGCAAGCACCAAGAGCCTGGTATGACACACTATCCACTTTTCTCCTGGAAAATCAATTTATAAGAGGTATGGTGGATAAAACTTTATTCTATAAATACCATGGCAAAGACATCATTCTTGTGCAAATATATGTTGATGACATAATCTTTGGCTCAACAAACGAAAAATTGTGTGAAAAGTTCTCATCTTTAATGAGAAACAAGTATGAAATGAGCATGATGGGAGAATTAGCATTCTTTCTTGGTCTTCAAATCTATCAGAAGAAGGAAGGAATCTTCATCTGTCAATCTAAGTATGTCAAAGAACTTCTCAAGAAGTTTAACTTAGAAGATTCATCACCTGCCAAGACACCTATCTCAACAGCCACCAAATTAGAGTTAGATTCTAAAGGCAAGAAAGTGGATTCCAGTACCTACAGAGGCATGGTTGGATCATTGCTTTACTTAACAGCAAGCATGCCAGACATAATGTTTGCTACATGTCTCTGTGCAAGGTTTCAGGCTGATCCAAAAGAATCACACTTGGTTGCAATTAAAAGAATCTTTAGATATCTCAAAGGCACCCCAAATCTAGGTCTTTGGTACCCTAAGGAAACTGGATTTGATCTAATTGGATATTCTGATTCAGACTATGCTGGCTGCAAGATTGACAGAAAAAGTACTACAGGAAGTTGTCAATTTCTTGGGGGGAGATTGGTGTCATGGTTCAGTAAGAAGCAACACTCAGTTTCTACATCAACTGCAGAAGCTGAATATATTGCAGCTGGAAGTTGCTGTGCACAAATACTTTGGATGAAGAATCAATTAATGGATTATGGACTAGAGTTGTCAAATATTCCTATCTACTGTGACAACACTAGTGCCATAGCCATATCAGACAATCCAGTTCAACACTCCAGAACAAAGCACATTGATATAAGGCATCATTTCATCAGGGAGCATGTTGAAAAGGGAGATGTAAAATTGGTTTATGTTCCAACAGATAAGCAACTTGCAGATATATTCACCAAGCCATTGGATGAAGCAACATTTATCAGGTTGGTGAGTGAATTAGGAATGCTAAATCAGGTATGATTATCTAACTGGTTTATCAATTCTCGATACGCAGCTCATGACAGAAACTTTCAAGGTACTGTAATAAAAAGTATTGTCACTAGAAGGTACTGTCATGAGAAGTTAAGGTACTATGTACTACTTATTCAGATAGCATGTTTGCTATGACTATGCTAAAAGGATTTTTAGATATCATGTTTGCTATGACTATGCTAAAAGGATTTTTAGATATCATGCTTGCTATGACTATGCTAAAATAGTTTTACATGTCTGTCTTAATACGGTTTTAAGAAATCAAGTGTTCTTAACTTAAGTTATGTGTGAACAGTGACAGCATGTTTTTACGCTTAGTTTACTGTCAGATAAACTTACTGTCACTCATTAAATTGATTGACAGAAATGTTGTTAGCGCACAGGTTACTGTCAATGAAAGTTGCTGTCACGAGAAATTGCTGTCAAAAATAGAAGAAAGAAAGAAA
The DNA here is from genome assembly GCA_037693485.1 of Kitagawia praeruptora. Classification (NCBI taxonomy): domain Eukaryota; kingdom Viridiplantae; phylum Streptophyta; class Magnoliopsida; order Apiales; family Apiaceae; genus Kitagawia; species Kitagawia praeruptora. The sequence continues at coordinate 114,487,321 of CM075348.1, read as the reverse complement.
AGCGCACAGGTTACTGTCAATGAAAGTTGCTGTCACGGGAAGTTGCTGTCAAAGATAGTGGAGAGATATATATGTACATTAATGTATATATATATATATATATATCTATTTTTAATCCACCAATCCACGATCTAATAGCAACTGCCACGTAATATAGCAAGTGAAGTTAATGGGTAAAATCATTATCACACGTTCAATTAAGACAGGTTAAATCGATTCATCTTATAAACTGAATCTACCGTTTAATCTACTATCACTTTCATTTGCAAAAACCTTTCAACCTTCTGCATCCAAAAACCGCATTTTCTCTCTCATTTTTCAAAGCATTCAACAATGGCACCTAAACAAAGTATTGCTCAAACCAATTTTGCTGGTATCTACTCTCCTAGTGATGCTGGTGAAAACTTCAAAGGACTTATTTCCTTCTTAAATAAATCCTACCTAGGTCATGCAATAACCTCTTCCCCCAAAATTGATGTTGTTAGAATTGAAAAATTCTGGAAATCTGCAAGTGCTCAAGGAACTGGAGAGAATGAAACAATTAAGTTCAATATAGATGATGCAAGTCATTCTCTTTCAGTAAAGAATATCAATGAGGCTTTGGGTATTGTGTTGGCCAGTGAAGAAAACTTTAAGGAACTAGCAACTGATGATACTCTGAAGAAGTTCTTTCTGAAGATTGGATATTCAGGCTCTAAAATTGATGAAACTTCTGATAAATGGTATCAAATGGGAGAAATGGACAGAAAATATCTAAGAAAAGAGTGGAGCATGATCTTTGATGTTATGGTGAAGGTGTTCTCTACCAAGTCTACAGGCTGGAATGGAATACCATCATACATCAAGAAACTCACTCATTCTGTAGTCCATGGATACAAGGTGAACGTTGGAAAGCTGATTATGGCACAGTTGAAAAGCGCCATAGGCAAAAAGGTATCCATATATCCTCGCTTTTTAACTATGTATATTAATAATATTTGTGGAAATGTGGTAGATACTTCTAATTTTGAAGAATGTCCTGTTTTAAAGAAAAACACACACACATCTCTTAACACACAAAATTTGAATGCACATATTCCACTATGTTTCACACAACACATGGTTAATCAAGTGCCCAACCTTGGTTTTCCATTTCCAACAGATTACACTGTTTTCACAATTGAGAATGAAGCTGAATTAGACCCAAATTCAGTTAACCCACATTCTACACCATACATTCCACCTAGGGACTCTAGACTACCAAAAGCCCTTAAAATTGCCAAACAGGAATCCAAGAAAAGATCCCTAGAGAGTGAAACTGGTGACAATGTGGTGAGTCAAGAGGGAGTTACTGCACCTAGTGCAGCAAATAAGGATGGTAGTGGAATAGAACCCACAGTAGCCCCTTCTGAGCCTAAGAAGAAGAGAGCTAGAAGGGCCAAGGTTACTGTCAGCCACCCTACAGTTTCCCAAAAGACTGTAGAGGATGATAGGGAAATAAACTCACCTCTAGGTGTCTCTTCTCAACAAGGGACATCTATTGAAATTGGCCTGTCTCCCAAGGCACCTTGTAAAGAGTCTGCACAAACTCAAGAACTCACTCTTGAGGAACCTGTATTTGAAGATACACACATAGAGATAGAGCACAGTGAGGAATTCATTCATACTATTGATGTTCCACAATCTTCTTCTGTGGAACAGCCAATTAATCAATCTGAAATTCAATCTTCTTCTTTCATTCCTACATCTGTTGTTTCTTCTGAACAACCTAGAGAGGGGGACAGTACCAACCCCTCAGGTTTTGATCATCCATCTCAAATCTTGGATGAGCCCCCATCTAGTGGTCCACAAGAACCCATTTCTCAAAGTGAAATGGATACCACTCCATCAAACACTGGATTAGATCAAGATGCAAATTTGCCAGAAATTGAAACAGCCAGCATCTTGATCGATTCCCTCAAAGCATCTTACCCTAGGGAAGTTGCTGTCACAGCCAAAGATGCTGTCAATGACAAACCAGAAGGTGCTATCAATCAATCAAGTGACAGCACCATTCTGACAAAAGATAATGTCAAAGGTCTTTCTAAAGATGCTGTCATCACTGTTCAACCACAACTACAAGAAGGATTAGTTGAAGATATCTCTGATGATGAATTGCCTCTTTCCAAGGCCTTCAAGGTAAAATCTACTCTTTTGCATGTTAGTACTGCTCATACTAATGCATCTAGGATGAGTGAGGGAGTGAAAAATAAAAGAGAGATAAAAGAACAGAGAAGTGAGGACAAAAATGAGAGGCAGCCAAATGTGCTGGCAAAAGGAGAGGGACTTGAGCATGTCCAGAGTGATCTTGAGGGAGCCAGTAAACAAAAGGCATTAGGCCTTGAGGGAATTTCTGTGAGAGATGATGAGATCATCCATAAAAACAATGAGAGTGTGAGAACCCCAACAACTTCCATGCCCCAGACTTATCCTCAACCTCCAAAGAGGCTTAGGTCTAGTGGTCCTTCTGCATCCACAAATGACAGACTCCAAGCTATTGAAGATAGATGTGCTAAAATGGAGAGCAAGCTGGACACTCTGTCATCTTCTGTAAAGACTGGTTTTGCTGAAATTCAAGCCACCCTGCTGTCACTTTCTTCCTTCATTCAAGCTGCCAACTTAACTAAGGGGGAGAAAGTAATAGATCAGAAAAAGGCTGAGCAACCAGAAAGGAAAATGGGGTTACAAGGAGAAGATAAAAGTCAGGGGGAGCAAAGGAGTAAGGGGGAGCAAAAAGATACTGTCATAGCCTCTGGAACTGGAACTGGTGAACAACTGTTTGAAACTGAAGTAGATGGGGAGAAAATGCTAGTATCTGAGGAAGTATTGAAAATGATACAAATAAATAAAGCATCTTCCATCAAAATTAGTGAACCAGTTCCTGAAAAGAAAGAATCAACTTTGGAGAGGCTTTGGAGAGAAAAGGAGGAGTCTAACAGGATGGGTAAAGGCAAGGGCAAGCTGCCTGAATATATCTCTTCTTCAAAGTTGGTTACCTGGACTGATGGAAGCACATATTCTCAAGAAGAAGCTGATTCTATAACAGTAAGTCATATGGAGAGCACCTTGAACAATAAGGATGAGGAATTCAACAATCTGGTGAATGGAGCAATCACAGAATCTAAAGGAAAACCTGCTAAATTGGCAGAAGCTTTGAAAGAAAAGATTGTAAATCTTTCTGTGAAGATTAGCTCAGAGAAGAGGTGGGCAGTTGAAGTTTACCTGAAGAGTGGACATTCAATATTCATAACAACTCAACTGCTAGAAACTTTCTCTGCCAGAGTGCAATACATCCTTGGGATTCTAGTTAAGAAAAACTCTACCATCTTTGATGAAAGTCTCTATATGCAACCTGAGCACAATGGTTAACAGCAAACTCCCAGAAGTATGTCTCCAGCCATATGGTGTAAGCTTTGAACAGACAACAGCCAAAGGAACTAAAGGACTTGGGTTCTTAACTCTTGAAGGCAAAACATCTCTACAAAGCAAAGTTATCATGGATGTACTTATGTTATTGCTGAAAGCACCTATCACCAAGGAAAGGATTCAGGCAGTTAAAGATATCCACAAGATAATGGCAAAGAGAGATATGGAATACAGTGCCAAAATTAAGAAGCTCATTGCCAAAGCAAATTCAAGCAGAAATGCTCAAGGTGGAAACTGCACTTTTGATGACACCTTGGAAAAAGATGGTGATGACAATCAAGATGGAGGTGAAGCTGGAGGATCTAAGAAAACAGAACTGGGAGACTCTTCAAAAGAGCAAACTCAAGTCAAAGAAGCAGAATCTCCTGGAACAAGCAAGAAAAATGAAGAAAAAGGGAAAGAAGAGGAGATACTTGAAGCATCAGAAATTAATCAAGCAGAAATGGAAATTGACAGTATGTATTCTGAAAAAGATACTGTCAACAAAGATGCTGTCAAGGAAAATGAAGTTGCTGTCAAAGATGCTAACAGGGAACATGAAGATACTGTCATGAAAAATGCTGTCAAAGAAGACACAATCAGAAGCCCTATCAAAGATGCTATCAATGATTCTACTGACAAATCATCCAAGACAGTAAGAATCAAAAGAAAGTCAAACAGGCCAAAAAGGGGAAAGACTGTCTATTCTGGTCAAAGAAAAGCTACAGGTCTAGGGCTTAAGAAACCAATCCTGAGCAGAAGAATGAACAGCCTGGAACAACTTCAAGAGAAAGCCAAAGAATCAATCACTTCTGTATCCATAGAATTTGATGAGTCAAACGAAAAAGTCACAAGATACATTCTATGGGAGAACAAAGAAAGATTGATTATGGTAGAACCTGATTTCACTCAGATATCAAAATCAAAAGTAATATCCAACAGTCTAGTTCAAACTCAAACACATGTAAGAAGAAGAATTGATTATTTCAATTTGAAAAGAATGGTTGAACTCCTGGAAAGCTATGGTGATATCTCTGAAAAGATCATGGATCCTGTTCGAAAGTACTTTGCAATCAGAAATGCAGAATTCACTGAAAAACATGGTGACTGGACACTTCAAAATGATGAAGATGTTTTTGAAGCTCTAGGTCTGGAAAATGAACAAGACAACCCTATCCCTGAGTATAACTGGAATGAAATGCAAAAACCTTATTCAAAGCAAGAGATGGATAGGTATGAGGTAGAGCAGAAATTCAGAGAAGAATTAGCTTCAAGACAAAAATCTCGTCAACAGATAGAAGAAGAGATTGAAGCTCAAATGAAGGAAAGTTGGAGTAAACTCAACAAGGTCAACAGCAGTGAATTAAACTATCAGCCAATTGTACTGGACAATCCTCTGAGAATCAAATATGGCAAAGAAGAAGTCTACATAGACAGCTTTTCTAAGTTGAAGACCAGTGTGCTAAAAGAACTGTACTGGCAAGTGATAGGATCATCTAACAAACTTGAAGCACTATGTTCTTGGGAGCTAGATATGATTTTTGATCAAAGGAAAGGAGAGAATCCCAGTTTGGACAGACAAAGAAGGGTAACTTTAAATCAGCTTCCTGGCAGAAGATTCAAGATGGAGGGAAATGTGTTGAAATTCAGATCAATCGTAAGGCAAAATGTTTATTGGATGGAACTCAGAGATGTATTAAACACTACTTCATCAATGATCAAAAAGTACATCGTGGAAAATGAAGATGATGCACAGTCCCCTGAAGAAAAGGAGTTAATTGAAAATCTCAGAAGAGCTCTGAGGGAAAAGGAGCAAGGCGAAAGTTCAAATCAAGCTAAGTAAAGATTTTTTCTTGATTTTTAATTATGAACTTTTATGATACATTTTTTTTTAAACAATCCAGTTTAATCATTGTTCAGAAATGAAGAGTTTATTCTTTCTGATCTATGTTAGTTAAGCTGTCAGCATGATATTTGTAAATTTGTCCTTATTGTCCATAAAAACAAATTGGGGGAGATTGTTGGGATTTAGGGGTGATGGAATAGATAACTTAACTAGTTTTATTGGTATACTTAGTTTTACTAAGTAGAACATACTGTCACAGTCTGAAATGTATTCTTGTAATTTAAAATAAATACTGTCATGTAATAAGTGTAATTCTTGGAAGAAGTTCGATTATGTTCAAGCCTCAAGAAATACATAAGTTCGACAGAAGGAATAAAAGTTACTGTCAAGCCCTGACAGTAAGGTTACAAGGAAACAACATGTTGCCTAGGTCGACAGCAAGTTTCATGGAGTCGACAGCAAGTTTCGACTTGACAGCAACATTGGCTGAGATTCTGATGACAGCAACTTCAATATGTAGTTTGCGACAGTAAGTTTGGAATTCTTGACAGCAATCTCTGCGGGAAATACATGCTGTCAATCAAAGCACAATTCTTGACAGCAATCTCTGCGGGAAATACATGCTGTCAATCAAAGCACAATTCTTGACAGCAATCTCTGCGGGAAATACATGCTGTCAATCAAAGCACAATCCTTGACAGTAATATCTGCGGGAAATTCATACTGTCAACCAAAGCATAATCCATTGTCAGCAAACTTTGTGGCAAACACACTGTCATATAGAATCAAATTGATTTAGAAATTTTCTAAGTCAAAGTAAGCGACAGAGTACATGTTCAAAAGAAGCAGGCGTGTTGTAATATTCAACCTTTACAGCAAGCTTGGAAAGTCTATAACTGAAGCTTGAGAGATCACATGGAGCAACCTGTAAAGTCTAGAGCAGATAAAATTAAATACGGCTAGATCTGGGTGGCTCAAATGTGGAAAGTATCTTAAAGTTACTTTGTGATGATCACATGGGAATAAATCATGGAATGAGCTGCAAAAGGAATATAACAGCAACTCAACAACCCATGCTGATAGTGGTAGTACAGTAGACTATCACACTATAAATAGAGCACTCTATTTATACAACAATATAACTCTACAACTGTAATCTCTTGAGTATTTGAAGCTTGAGAATTATTTTGTTCTCAAGGTTGTAGCAAAACTTTGCAAAATAAATAAAACAATTATTTTGTGAAACATCTTGTTAAATATTACTTGTGATTGCATTTCTTCTACTAGTAAATTACAAACTCTATTTAAGTTGTTGAAATAGTTTTTGAAATTTATTAGTATTGCATTCAACCCCCCCTTCTGCAATACATTCCGGGACCAACACACTTCCATATTCAATCAACTCAACTTATAACACACATATAATCATAGTTTCATGACTTATACAAACTTATCCACTGAACTAACCATATTCCATCATCAACTAAAAAGGGGTGAGGATGTTTATACCTTCTTTGAAGCTTTAACACTCTTACTATAGGCATGTAGTCCTTGATACACCTTGATACAACCTTAATATGCCTTAATCTTTCAAAACAAAACACAAAATCCAAGTGAGTTACTATTCATCCATCACTTTGTAAAATCTGTATAAAATCGAAAACTTAGAGATTAATTCTCAAATTTTTACCACACCTTCTACTCTTCAAAATATTTCTTTTGAGTACTAGCTCATCACCAGGGGATGCTTGAAGCTCTACTTATGGGTGTTTAAAAGTCGGAGGCAGAAACTGCTAGGAACAGGGCAGTGCGACTTCTTCAACTTGGGGGAGGGATTTGACCAGGCTACACTACTTTTTTGGCCTTGAAATTTTGAAAACCCCTTACGAATGGAGTGGAGAAGTTATGGTTAAAATTTGGTGATTTTATCATGGATAGAAATGGAGATATGAATTTTTCTTTGAAAGCACCTTTAGAGAGATTGATGCTTTCTTTGTTTTCTTTTGCTTTTATTCTTGGATAATGACTTGTAATGCTTATATATCCTTTGTTTAACCAAGCCTCATCCATTTTAATGTGTTGTTGGAAGCCTATTGGTCCAATTGTTGATAGTCAAGCACTTTACTCCACTTTTATTTGCATGGAATCCTTAGCTTTTAGCATATTGCATCCAACATCCTTAAAGTCTTATAATTCTTCTACTTTGGTACTTCCCTTCTTAATCCACTTAAAATAAGCCCTTGAATGTGATTGGGCCAATGGTAAGGCCTATATCTTGTTATTGGTTTTATACTTGGGCCTTGTCCAAGAGTTTCTAGTTGTTGGATTCATCGAAGGATTTCTGTGATCGTCTCAGTGGTTTATCCTTTGTAAATTTCTTGGATATATAATATCCTCCCCCACATCATATATTAGTGTGTTAGGGTGATTCTAATCCTCAAGTAGGTATTAGATCCAATATCCTTGGTATATTCTCTTTTTCTCAGAAGTTGCTCTCCCGGTTATCTCTCGGGTTCTCAAGCATTCTCAAACTCGTTTAACAATCTAAATTCCCTTGGCATTTCCTTGACTTGATCACTCCTTGTTTAACCTAATTTCATATAATTTCTCAATATAAATAATCCTTGTTACGTCCCCATACTCCTTAAAATCCAATACAATAATGCTCAATTTAAATCAAACATCTTCAAAATCTATACTCAGGAATTTCTGAAATCCGTCCTCGTTTCGAGTCACTCATTTTCATAGTACAACGCTAATATGGTTTCTGATTATTCATTTTCTATTTCACTTATAGGGTACCTACATACCATTTCCCTAAATCCTCAAAATCACTAATCATTTAAGCACTGTAGCATTTCTAAAGTTAGGGTTATTACAGCAACACTTTTCGGACGTATTGCAACACTTTGTAAAAGTGTTACAATAAGAGTTTTTGTAGTTTGTTGTAACACTTTTATATGTTTTAGCAACATTTTTAATGTGTTACAACAGACTAATGCAACACTTTTTTGTAACATTAATTGACTTAAAAATGTTACAAAGTGAGTTTATTGCAACATTTTTTTGCAACATTTTTATGCATTTTGCAATACTTTTGGTTTTTTTTGCAACAATTATCTGCAACATTTTGGTACCTTTTGCAATACTTTCTAGTTTTTTAGATTTTATTGGCAACACTAATTTGCAACACTTTTTATTCTTCCAAATTGCAATGACATATCAGAAAAATTAATATACCATACACAAAAGCATATACCAAACCAGAAAACATATGTCAATAAAGCCTAAACATAATCAGCTTTTATCAAAATATCATCTTACATCCGGTACTTAATCTAAAGTCGAAAAACATATCGACTTACACCACAATTCTACGTACATTAAACTTAGTCTTTCATGTCAAGACAACTTATAAATATTTTCCTAACAGATTGTCCATGCACTTTGTCTTCCCTTGGAAACATCAGGAACGCTAAGCTTGCAAATTCAGTAAACTGAAATGCACGTTAGCATCGTGCCACCACCAAATTGGAGGAACATGAAGCCCTGAAGTACGGAGCCCTCTATGGGTAAGTACGGAGCCCTGAAGCAAGAAAAATAGATTAGTTCATAGTAGTACATGAAGCACTTGTTGTAGAGAAGCTGAACATCGAGCTTATCTCCCTCTATTTTTTCCTGAAACTACCTGCTCATTTATCAAACGATCAGATTCTGAGTCTATATTAATTGCTAGTTGGTCACTTGATCCCTTTCTTAAACTTCTTACATGAGCATTAGACGGGCCTGGTGGAATGGGTATGTTTACAGGTTGCCCCTGCATGAGAACAAACAACACATACAAGTTAAAAACACATAAATCTTGTCACCAGATACTAATATAGTACGTGAGCAACTTTTACTAAACCATCTACTAGAAATATGTTTGGACTCAAAAAGGATTGACAAATTCTGTAAAGAGCAATAAAGGTTTGTCTCACAATCCCGTTGTTCAGCTCTAACACAAGAGTTAGAAACATTAATCCCTTGACATGAAGGTATTAGGATATACATTAAGTGAGGTGACACATCATTCTAAGATGTTAAAGTTATTAGGATTCTCACAAGCTTTGCTGGCTTGATTGAAATTGCATTATTCTGTTCAGCAGTTTTAAGTGGAATTAAATTAAGAGGATTTTTTAATTCATGTTTCTTAAAAGTATCTCTAAGGAAAGGGTGAGCCCACTTCGAAGAGATTCACGTGTCTACCGACATTAAGTGTAATAGAAGAACTTTACCAGCATTGATTTCATTCATTACTTTCTTCACATGCTCATCAGGTCCTATATCAATTATCAGTGTCTCAACAATCTCATATCCGTAATTAGACATTGCCCGTAAAAAGCATAAACCAAACAGTGTCACAGGCACGACAGGAAATAGAAGTAATGCAGATCCACCTCTCAGATTATTACCTTTTCAAGTTCTTCTTCTACAGCCTTAGCAATGTCATTTTTTTGCTCAAACGCAGCATCCAGGTTGAGCTTTGGTACCGTACCTCTGATAACTACATAATCAGAAAATTTATTAAATGTTTGCAAAAATAAATATCTATAACTGAAATTCCTTTTAACACAGATAAATCAACAGAAATATATATTTACCATCATAGACATAGGCCTGAATCTGGGACCTTGTATAAGTCAGTCGGTAAAACGCATCATTGGCCTTCTCTGATAAGGCACGGTACTGAACTGATGCTACAACATTGACAAAAACATTGTCCTGTAACCAGCAAGAATCATTTCAGTTCTGATAACACAAAAGAAAACCTCACGGGTTTATATAGAAACGAAATTCAGCAATGCATCTATACACATCACGCAGAAAAAAGATCAAGGATTGAAGAGAGTGGCCATAGAAACTATCAAAGTACAAAGTAAGACACAACCTTTTCAATTAGCGTTGTGAACATCAGTATAGTATCACCACGATATGTAGACTAAAGAATCAGACCTTTGTTTTGGTTTCATACTTTACTTTCAGCTGTTGGACCCTAAGAGTTTTCACTGCTGCTGCTGTTGTTGTTCTGTGGGTGGGGAGACAGGAGAGAATCGGAGATTTTGTGATGGGGACATTGATACATCAAATGTTGCTAAACATCTTTATGTTCTTTTTACTACTAAAATGTAGGCTTCATCAGATTCTGTTAAGGAGATTCCTTTTAGCAATGAGATATTCTGGTCAAATATGTTAAGTTTATATATATATATTGAGAAATAAAAAACACTACTAGAACTAAAATATGAAAAAATATGCATTTGAAACACATACACTATGTCTCCAGCAGTAGATGGTGAGCCATATTCATCCAAAAGCAGCATAAACCTTATTACAAAATCAATGGGACATACAAAACACAACATAAACCTTATTACACAAAACAGAGATGGGATAATACCTACAAATTCAAGCCCTAATTTAGTTCTTAAAGTAAATTATTCCAAACCATACAATAAAGCAAAAAAAAGGCTAGAGACAGAGTTACCAAATAAAGAATCGCATCGAGTCACTCGACTCACCGAGTTAGTAAAGAGTCACCACCGAGTTGAGCGTCAAAACACCAAAAATGGACTCATTGAAACAAGTATTGCCTGAAATCAAGAATAAACTCATCAATTTGTTCATAAAAATCGAAAATCAAATGAACTCAAAACCTAGGGTTTGAAAAAACTTCAATGAAACCAAAGGGCTTTTTGAATATGATGTTTAAAACATCATTACGAGTGAGAATCGAACACAGATTGATTCCCAAAAATTTAACACAACAATCCTACTAATTAACACAAAAATCCTACTAATTGAATAGTTTATATCAGTTTTAATCCAACATATAATCGAAAAAATTCACAAGCATACATATTTATACATGTATAATCCAATAAAATTAAAAAAAATGGGTACTTTTACCTCTAATTGAAGTTTGAATCAAGATTTACTATAAACTTTTATCTAATCAATTTTGGGCTCTAATCGATTTTGGAGACTTGATACAATTTTGGGGTTTTAGGATTTTGCTCTAATTAGGGGCTTGAAACAGAGAGAAGAGTATTATTGATACAATTTTGGGGTTTTTATTGTAATAAAATTTTTGGCACGAAAATATTTTGGCAAAGCCCGCCAGTGAAAAATTTGAATTCCCGCTTATAATTTCGGTCAGGTTGATCAAAGTGTTGCAATATTAGATAGTGTATTGTAACACTTTTGGTAAAGTATTGCAATTGTTATAAAATTTCAAAATGATCATTTTGCTCAACACTTTTGGTATTTCTTGCAACATTTTTAAAAATATTGCAATAGACTACAAAGTTTTGTGTCTATTGTAACACTTTGTGTAACACTTATACATATCGGTGTTGCAATAGGCCATATTTGGTGTAGTGAAATATCGTATTTGTTATTATTATTTGATTATTTAATATTAAATGTGGATTATAGGGTGTGATTTTTTTTAGATAAAATGTATGTGACAACATGTTTACAGGTTTATATGGTGATGTATTTGTGACGTGCTAGTCCGTGTAATTTTTATTTGAATCTTTATGATTAAAATTTACTTAAATCATGCGTTATTGATCTTTGAAATTCTCATAAAATTATCGGAGTATTTAAAAATCCTGAAATCTTTTGCAATATCATATTTGTATATTTATTTAGCTTTTAAAATTATTGGGTGAAATATTTTGAGTGTTTAAGTTTTTTAAAATGATTTTAAGAGTTTTATTGTATTTAAAGGATTAAAATTTGTAAAATTCATATTTAATTCATTTTTTTATCCTAAAACTATTCTAAAAATATGTGTGTGTTCCTAATTTTACACTCTTTATTTTAAAAAAATGAAAAGTTTTATTTTTCGTTAATACCCCCAATTAAACGCGATTTTCAAAAGCTAATTAATTAAATTTGTAAAGTGTTATCAACATTTTAAAATTCCAAAATGCTCTTATATCTTTTTAACTTAGAAACCCAGCTCCCCTGTTTGTTTGTTTATTCAGTGTGTGTGTTCGGTGGAAGTCTCTGGATTGCTCTTTGACACACTCTCGAACCATCTCTCTAAATCTCTCGCCTAAATCTCTCTCTCTCGATCTCTCTCAAACTATCTCTCTCCCTCTCCTCTCTCTCTTTCCACGACAATCTCCCCTCTCTCGCCAATTCTTCTCTCTCAACTGAAGCATCTCTCTAGTTTTTCTCTGTCGAGAAATTCATTTCCCCACCTCTTTCTTGTTCCACCCGACTGTACTAGTGGGTGTGCAGGTTAAATCGTGTGTATGTGTGCTGCTAAGTAATCAAGGATGTGTGTGTGCGTGTAAACTGCTTATGTGTATGCGTATGGATATGCAACTGTTTGCGAGCTGCTGGGTTGTGGTTCAAATTGCGCAGGTGTGGCGAGCTGTGTGGCTGTGGCTGGATTTCTGCGTGTGTATGTGTTAAGGAAATATTGATGTCGGGTTATTGAGTTTTCGAGTCAGTTGTGTGTGTCCTTCGAGTTGTTCTGTGTTTGATTGGAGTTGGATTGTTTAATGTTAGGAATCTACCCGATTCCCTGCGAATGCGGAAGCGATTTGGTAAATATGTGCGCTTAGATCCCACAAATATACGTGATAGTAATGAAGCAACAAACCAACAATACAGTAAAAAAGACAAGAGATTTAACGTGGTTCGGCCCAGCCTACATCCACAAGAGCAACAACTTCACACTAGATAAAAGAGTTTACAATATCCGGGTATCCGGCCCCTTGAATTTCATACAAAAATTCAGCCCTACAATACCTATTATGTATATCCCCAACTCACTGAAGTGTTTATCTCAAAACCTCCCCCTATCACTATTTCCCGACAACCTTTCCTTCTCTCCCTCTCCCAACCCGGACAGTGCCACACAACCTGATAGAAAGACCCCCTGCAGCGGGACCACCTCCGATGGCTGCAGTCAGACCCAAGTACCCTAAGGAATATTTTAGGCACGAGGACCTTCTATCCCGACACTTCCTGAAAGCGGGCTAAACCGGCTCTCCTACTAGACGGACTATCTAGCAGCTATATAGAGAGAGAAGAGAGAATTTTGGTGTAAATATTATGAATGAGGAGAGGGGTATTTATAGGATGAAATGGGGGGGTTGGTGAGTGTGAATTTGGTGAGGTTGGAAAGAATAAATTGTTGGCTATTGGCTGCCTAACAAACAAAAACGGCTGCATAACAATCTCCCCCTCTTTCCAAACTCATAGCTCTTCACTTGCACTCCATACTTGTGCCTTGTTAGCACAACTCCAACTTTTCCTTGATCCGTATCATTTCCTACGACAAAAACTCCCCCCGAGTCCAAGACTCCAAACTATACCCTAGTTTGCACATTCATTCTCGAATGCCCACTTGCTATACGCACAAGTGTACCATTGACCTCTATTTGTCCAACTACATACATGTGAAGCAATCTGTTGTATACACACATACTCACTTGATTCACGTTGGCCAATCCCATATGTAGTCCATCACACACACAAGTGTGACCATCACACAAACAAGTGTGACCATCGATCTTTCATTTACTCCCCAACTGCATATCAAACAAATCAATCTGTTGCATGGTTCACTGCTCACTTGATTCGTGTTGATCGATGCCCATATGCAGCTGCAACACACCAACTATTCGTTGATGTCGTGGAAGCCCTTCGACCAAGCATCCATTTCAGCAGTCTTTGCACCATCGTCTAGACTTGACAGCAATACAACCGCAGCAGTATACTTCAAGTCACTCTTCCCTCGTGCACGAGATAACCAGATTTTCGAAGTTCCAGTACGTTCTGGCCACGTACTAATCAGATGATATATTCCCCCACGTAGCTTTCCCTTTATCCGAACCACACGGCCTCTTTTGATATTCATAGCTCCCCCTACTACAGAGCATCTGTAGCCTTCTGAAGCTAACCGACCGATAGATATTAGATTCTTCCTCAGCTTAGGCACATATCTTACCCCGTTCAAGCTGCGAACTATTCCATCGAACATTTTCATTTTCACAATTCCAATCCCCTTGATCTCACAAGTAGATCCATCAGCCAAACAAACTGTTTCATTCTTTGTATCTTGGAATTTGTCAAAATGCCCCCTCTCGGAACATACATGGTAAGATGACCCTGAGTCTAATATCCATTCTCCTGGAGAACTAGTGCCTCGATTGAAGACGGTGCAAACATCTTCACAATCGAGAGTAACCACAGCCAATGATGCATCTGGATCCTTCTTATTAAGAGGACAATTTGGCCTAATATGACCCCACTCCTTGCAACCAAAGCACTGCATGCCCTTTTCCCTGTATCTGGATTTACCCCTGCTATTGGTAGATCCTCTCACAGCACCTCTTCCTCTATTATTTTGACTACGCAAAGCCAAAACTGTCATTCCGTCCTTGTCACCATCCTGGTTTTTCCTTCCAGCATTTGACAAAAGTGCTGACTGAACCTCCTCCATTTTTAACGTGTCCTTTCCGTACAAAATGGTTGTGACCAAATGATCGAATGACTCCGGAAGCGAAGTAAGAAGAATAAGGGCCTTATCTTCTTCCTCCAATTTTACATCAACCTTTTCAAGTTGATCAACAATACCATTAAACACATTCATGTGCTCAATAACATTGCCTTGAGCTGCCATCTTCAGCTTGTATAACTCGCGCTTCAGATTTAACTTTGTAGTCAAGTTCTTCCCGAGATACAATGTCTCCAACTTTGACCATAATTCCTTCGGCGTGCTTTCGTCAACAACATTATTGATAATGTTATCAGCAATGCATAGTCTGATGGTACTCATGCATTGCGACTCAGCATCCTCCCAATCTTCATCGCTCATCTTTGTCGGTTTTCCTTCCTTCCCCTTCAAAGCCCTTGCTAGCTTCTGTTGGGTTAGGATATCCTTTACCCTTCTCTGCCAAAGAGTAAAACTTCCTTTACCATCGTATGGAGTCACTGTGAATCCTTTAATACTTGTCATGATCTTCGTTTGCACACACAAACCAATCCAAACAACTAAATCAATTGGCCAGGAAAGTGTAAGAAACAATGGGAGCACTTCCGTCAAAACGGCGCCAAATTAGACAACCACTTTTCTTAACGACTTTCCTTCGGCACCAACAATTTAGACACAACTATCTCTGATGCCAACTGTTAGGAATCTGCCCGATTCCCTGCGAATGCGGAAGCGATTTGGTAAATATGTGCGCTTAGATCCCACAAATATACGTGATAGTAATGAAGCAACAAACCAACAATATAGTAAAAGAGACAAGAGATTTAACGTGGTTCGGCCCAGCCTACATCCACAAGAGCAACAACTTCACACTAGATAAAAGAGTTTACAATATCCGGGTATCCGGCCCCTTGAATTTCATACAAAAATTCAGCCCTACAATACCTATTATGTATATCCCCAACTCACTGAAGTGTTTATCACAAAACCTCCCCCTATCACTATTTCCCGACAACCTTTCCTTCTCTCCCTCTCCCAACCCGGACAGTGCCACACAACCTGATAGAAAGACCCCCTGCAGCGGGACCACCTCCGATGGCTGCAGTCAGACCCAAGTACCCTAAGGAATAGTTTAGGCACGAGGACCTTCTATCCCGACACTTCCTGAAAGCGGGCTAAACCGGCTCTCCTACTAGACGGACTATCTAGCAGCTATATAGAGAGAGAAGAGAGAATTTTGGTGTAAATATTATGAATGAGGAGAGGGGTATTTATAGGATGAAATGGGGGGGTTGGTGAGTGTGAATTTGGTGAGGTTGGAAAGAATAAATTGTTGGCTATTGGCTACCTAACAAACAAAAACGGCTGCCTAACATTTAATTCTGCTGAATAAGTTTGCATTTTGTGCCGAGTTTTCTTGTTCTTGTTTTGTTTAAATTTGTGTGTTTGTTCGAGTTGAAATTGCTGGAATTTAGTTTGGGTTCGTTAAACTCTTGTATTGGTTGTGTTTTTGGCTAGTTCAATTTACGATTACATCATGTCAAAGTTTTTCTAAAATTTTCTGTAATAAATTGCTTTTAAAATAAAATCTGTTTAAATTCTAGATTTTAAAATCGTATGTTACTAGTACATCAGCTTGTATCCGAAAAGTTATTGTACATTGGTATGAATTACAATTTTGTATGAGATGTTAAATGGGGGAATATAGATTGATTTTAAATAGTAATCGTTGTCCTGTGTTAGAAATTGTAAGTGAGATTTTCTGCACTTAAGTTGTTTGTGTATGGTACATAATGAGTTGTAAGTACGTAATAAGATCTGAAATTGACTATGGAATGTTTTGTTGTGGTTATATAGAAGCCACGGATTTCTTAAATGCTTGGTTGAGTCGGTTGTAGTCCGACGAGTTAGACTATATTTGAAGGAGGTGTTGTCCAATTTTTGCTAGAATTATTTTGTAAGTTATATTGTAAATTGATTAGCAGTATTTATAATAGATATAATACAAGTGTTAATAAGGGTAAGCGTAAGATAATAATACGTGTTAAGTGCTTATGTGATTATATGTTATTATTTCGAGAATATGATCTGTATGAACTATATGTGTTAATCGTATATCGTATTAGGACGCGTTTGGGTAGAACAGAGTTAGACGTTTAAGGTTATAAATGTACTGAAGTAGTACTTTACTTTGATATAGGTACCAGTAAAAGGCCGATTTAGAGCCAGTGCATTTAGAGGTGGAAGTTCTGAGGAACGAGTTATTCAGTGAAGTAGACGAGTGTGTGCATGTAGAAGCTGACTAGTGATAAGGAAAGATGAATGGATGACTGAGTACAAAGCCAGCCAATAAGAAATAGAGACCGATGTACAATGAGTAAAGAATCGAGATGTTGGAATTGAAAACTTCATGTATTGTGGCAAGTTTACTTTACCTCACTTATTGTTCAAGTGATGTGAAACCTTTCGTGTTATTTATTCGTTCTTTCAAAATTCCTTCTTGCTAGCCATTATACTCTTCATTTTATTCTAAATAATGTGAACCTGTTCTATTAATTATGAGATATTCCTTTCAAACCATTTTGCTAGTGTCTACACCCTTTATTATTATTTCCAGTGACACTCTTCTTCTATAAATTTACAAGCACTCAATCTAAAATTATTCTGTCATTGTTTATTTTCCTCACCTATTGTTCAGGTCAGGTGTTGGATTCTTTTAAAATAAATTTAATTCAATATTTTTCGTCTTTATTAATATTCTTCAAAGAACGTTTTCTTCAAATTGTTGTAAATTAATTCGAGGTTTATACTGTTGTTGAGGCATGTGTTGCTCAGTGACGGTTAAAACTAAGAATGAATTGAGATCTTCTTAATTATTCAAACTCATTATTGTCCTGCCGGTTTGGCAGCTAAAGCCTATGAGTGCTTAGCTGACAAAAGTGAGATCTTGGGTAACTGAGAATTTCTTAAATATTCGTTTTAAATTATCCAAATCTTTTATGTAAGCTCGAATTTTGCCATGAAATTTTATCAATTGATAACTTTTGAAATAAGTGGTTAGCCAGTGCAGTAACTTAAATCTTCTGTTGAACTTTGAATTTTCTTTATTCCCTGCTTTCTTTATAATTGTTGTTCCATTTCTAGAATCTGAATAATTGCTCAATTATTCAACTTATCATGCTTCCCTGTTGATGTATGATTCTGTTTTGCTGAACTATACCCTGCTTAGTTCAATTTTATTGCTTTGTTGTTTATAATACCTCATATCAATTGCTTCCCTGAACCACAGTCTTATATAATTGAAAATGAAAATGGTTTAAATTAATTAAAGATGTTTTAAAATTCCTTATACTGGGCTGATTTGTTATCAGTGAGTATAAAGGACTTTAAAGTGAAATGTTTTAAAGGTTTTAAAGATTTTATTGTGGGGGATTCCGTCAAAATGTTTTCTACGGATTCCTTCAGATTGGAGGCGTAAGAGGCCGGGTGACGCCGATCCAGCATTTTTTTAGCGTAAGAGGCTGGGGGAGTGCCCAGTCCAGCATTTTATTTAGCGTAAGAGGCTAGGGTGGTCCTAGTCCATCAGTAAAGGCCAATGTGTTGTCTAATTGGGAACCCAATTTCAAGGTCCAGAGGGACTTCGTGTCCAGTATGGGGACTTTACGTGGCTGATCACCCGTATTGTCCGTAGTCGTGAAAAAACCCCAATCAGCTTAAAATGTTTTTAAAAGGAATGGTTTTAAGAAAAGGAATGTTTTTATAAGATACATATGTCTCAAGGTAAATGGTTATTAGTTTTGAAATTGTGGATATCAGAGTTAGTTGTTTTCTACTCGATAAAATTTGGAACTCGGTAAAACACTAGGATTAAGGATGGATAGAAGTTTCCCAGTTATTCCCTTCTCGAGTAACATTGTACGTGAAAGGGGAGTAAGAATGATTGGGGGATTTCTTGATATTCTTTTTCTCAAAGTTTTATCTGAGGTAGTATGGTTGAAGAAAATAGAAAATTTATACTCTATGATGGAAATTGAATGTTCTTTTGAGATAATTATTCATTGATATTGTTCATCAATGAATTATCGAGATATTATTGTTTCACTATATTATTAACTTGCTGAGCGTTGTTGGCTCACTCTTGCTTTGTTTTACCTAACCCTTTGCAGTTAGGTTTAAGGATGGTCTACTACATTTATCCCTGCGAATGAGAGCGATGAGGCATTCTATACAGGATAGATTTCGGAGCTAGAACGGGTAAGCACAGACTGGGATTGAGCTACGAATTAGATGGTATAGTAATTTGTATTAGAGCAGAGATAGAAGTTGTAATAATTTGTATAATTTAGATTCTTGTTTCATACCATAACCTGGAATCGATCATCGGTGAGGAATCGTTGGTGTATTAAGTTTTAATTGTAATTGTTAATCGGAATTTGGTTTGGGTTGAAATACAGGTGGATAGTCTGATTTATGAACACTTCATGCCGAAATTTTCTAAAAATTTCCCCTGTATCAAAGTCTATTTTATTATAAAAAAATAAATATATCTTCAGTATTGGGAAGTCGGGGCGTTACAAAAACGTTGCTGATAATTCTGTTAATAAGCAATCACAGTACAATGTGTAATTTAACTTCAGAATTGTATATATACTTGTATACAAAGTTAACTGTAATCTTAAGTTTCCTAGTATAAAATATGTAAGCTAGTATGTTTGCATACTGTAACAACTGTCGTTATTTTGACGTTAATTATTGCAATTAGGATAATAGTGATGATAAATATATTGTAAACGATCAGTTTTTTTAATTACCACAAACATAATCACTTCATTCCAAGAAACATGAAAAATCTACATGCCACGATTATACGATTTTACAACATTTGAGATTATAGTACTTGTATCAGCTGTCTTCTGTACGTTTTAACCCATTAATTGGATTTTGAAATCTCTTTTTTGGAATTAAAAGGATCTTTTTGATCAACTCTAATCACATTTCCTTGGCACATTCCATTAAATCTGTTGTAAATATGCATTACAGGTGAATAAAGTATGTAGTGGAGATAATAAAGATGCATTTTCAGGTAATCAATTATACAGTAACTATTAAGCATGCTTTCATTAAAGTCAGCAGAATAGAACACACAGCAAAGCAGCATATCAGCTACGAACACGCACATTGTATGTACTTGCAAGTTGCGAATGTAGTAGCTACGAATACGTACATTAAGATGGTGCCAGGTTTTTTCTTCTCCTCAAATATTTGAAGTAGTTAAAATTTCATGTGTTGAAACTTTGCATACCAGTCTTTCATTTGCTGCTCTAAGGAAATAAATCTGTTAGGGGTTTTAAGGTTTCGTCTTATAAACTCTTTTGTAGGATTGCAATGAATTTCACCAAGCTAAAGATGGAGATGGGTGGGTTGAACAATTTTCGCAACCCTTCCTGTTTGGTTTAATGCAGAAGGTATACATAGATGTGTCTTAGAAATATCTACATGTATAATGTTTTCTATCTATGCTTCTGCTACATCTCTGTCGAATCTTCTGTCTAGATTAACTAAAATGAGTTTATCTTGGATTCTAAGTCTATCGATGTTGAATTAGCTAGTCTCCGATTTGTGTTATGGTATAGCTTACCGTTAGTGTTTCTGATATACTAGTATGGCTGCTATTATAATACAAGTAAAACATTGATTGTTATAATCTTTTTCTGCTGCATATTGTTCTGTAATTTTATGCTGATCTAAGCAAAGCTATGTCAATTTTTTGTTGTTTTTCGTAGATGTTGAAAGAATCTCAAAGCAAAGACAATCTTACTATACAGTGGGATATTGGTCTGATCAAGAAACATATAGCGTATTCTTTGCTGGTTAGTTTTTACCAAGATGTTGTATCTACTAGTTTACAATGTTAGTGATAAACTCTTGTTCCATAGGATATAATTGAAGAGAAATGCACACCGGTAGGAATGGAATGAATAATGGGCAAAGTGATGTTTATACTTTTATTTACCTATGTTTAAAGTGTATATAGGGTAAGTTGAACAAGGAAGATTTTATTAAACGATATAAGACCTCTTCCCTGTTTCAGTCCCATCCTAGTGTCTGCATTCCCATCTCTGTGTCAATAGATGGAATCTAATCTGCCGTTTATTAGATATTCAGTATTCCCTCACAAATATATACTTTGTTGCAAACTCTCGTAGTTTGAGTGTCTCACTGGTGCATTCAAATTTACCTGATAATTGCAGGTGATAGCAGATAGAGGACTTGAACTTCTGTCAACGACTTTTATGTTCAGTGTTCTTGTGAGTATCAATTCACTACGATTACTTGACCATGTGTAATCAGTGTTCTTCTGCATTGTCTTAATTTTTATTACCTTTTAATTCCAGGTGCCATCATTATACTTTGTGCAGTCGGTAGCAATTCTTCTGGTCAGAGTTCATCGAAACCTTACGTCACAAGCAATCGGCATATGTAGTTTTTAACTAATTTATTTTGGTTTTCCGATGTATAATTGTTGAAAAAAAATTGATGTATAAGAATTATAAATTTATTTAACTTTGAACAAAACATATGTACTTGCATTTTTGGCATAAAGTTGCCTTGGTTTATGAAATATTGATGATGTTTGGATTGTGACTATAAATGGCCTAGTTTAGTGTATTTTCAGCATGATCCTGCTATTTTTTTTTTTGAAAAAATGTTACAATAGGGTCAAAATATGTTGCATTAATCTATAAAAAATCAGTGCAATTGGTCTGAAAAATGTTGCCTTAAAGTGTCAATTAACTATCTTCTTATGCTACTGCAATAGGTTTTGATTGTTGCTATAGAGCCTAAAATGTTGCTACTGACTTTTATTGCAATGATTTAATTATGTTGCTGTATGGTATAAAAAACGTTGCTAAATCGACCTATTGCAAGGCAACCGGATGCAACGCTCAAATTTTGCAAATTTGTTGCCATAGACTCTACTGCAACGAATATAGGCCTTAAGGCAATGTTTTCCCGTCGTTGCAATATGCAGTATATGGTGTAGTATTTAGAAATAAATAGAAACATTATTGAAATTTATTCTTGACTTGATTCTTGCCACCAAATCAGTCTTCAATAAATATTGAAGCATATTCCAACACTCCTCCTTACTTCAATATTTCTTTATTGCCATGTTCAAATCAATATTAGAAATATCATCTTCATACTATAATGCATTGTTTTTGTTTTTGTTTTTTTCTTGTTTCCTTGTAGATTCTTTTCATGTATACCGACCACGAATTATAGTCGTCTCCATCATATACTTCAGGAGCAAACTCTAATTTTTTTAGAATCAGCTTCCATGACTTAGAATATAGACAAGGTTTATGGTTATGGTTATGGTTATGGTTATGATTATGGTTGTGGATATGGTTATGGGCATTGTTTTTGCATATGGTTATGGGTCATGGTGTTTTTATCAAAAGCATAGGTCCCTTAAGAAGAAAGCTCTGATACCATGTTGGTTTTTTATGATTTAGAGATAGTAAGTAGAGAGGCATAGTAGGAGAAGACATGTGCATGAAGATGGATATATATTTGATATAGGTTTTGTACATCATATTGCCTAAGGATCAAGTCCTTTATATAGGCTTACAAAATAAAAGCTGAAATTTAGAAATAAATAGAAACATTATTGAAATTTATTCTTGACTTGATTCTTGCCACCAAATCAGTTTTCAATAAATATTGAAGCATATTCCAACAAAACCTCTTGTTTTAAAAAAAAGAAAAAAAGAAAAGTTTTTATCCTTCTTTGAGCCTGGCATTTAGGATCAGATATTGACATCTTAACTAATTAAAATTGTTACTACTAATCAGATATGTCAAGAGAAGAAAAAGGCTAAGATTGTACATCTGATGCTTGTGGTAGCAAAAGGTACTCCTATTACATTATGAATTAAGGTGTCAATTATAATAACACTGACTACCAGTCACAGATACACATATGGGGTGGGGTGTTTGGGAGAACTTATTTTCCAGGATAAGTTAACTTATTTTAAGTTGAAAGTTAAGATTTCTAACTTTCCAACTTATTTTGTAATTTATTTTTTCAACTTATTGAATCTCAACCAATGTTGTTAAAGGCGAGAGGCGCACCAAGGCGCCAGTCCCTCCTGGAGCCTAGGCGACGAGGCGCGCGCCTCATCGAAGTGAGGCACTTGGTCAAACTCGGTGGAAAATCGGTCAAACTCGGTCAAAATTGGTCAAACTCGGTCAAGATTGGTCAAAATCAGTAGACAACTGGTCAAAATCAGTAGACAATTGGTCAAAATCAGTGGAATATCAGTCAAGAACAGTTAAATCAGTCAAAAGCAGTGGAAAATCAGTCAAAATCACTCACAAACAGTCCAAATCAGTCAAAAATAGGCTAAAAGTGCGCCTCTTGCGCCTCACTGCGCCTCGGGTGTAGAGGCGCGCGCCTCATTGAAGTCGATGCGCCTCGGTCAAGTCGAGGCACTAAATGTGCGCCTCGATGCGCCTCGCTGCGCCTCGTGCGCCTAGGCGTGCCTTTAACAACACTGATCTCAACATACATTAAATACTTATATTAAAAAATTATCAAAATATAAAATTTTTATCCGAAAATAAGTTCATAAGTCCATAAGTTAAGTTGAGACAATGGGGCTGTTTGACGTAACTTAAAAAAAAAGTAACTTATTGCTTTAAGTTAATAAGTTGATTATAAGTGATAAGTAAATCAAAAATTATAAGTCACTAAAGTGTTTGGTAAATCAGAACTTATAAATCAGTAGAGTGTTTGGTAAATCGGAACTTATAAGTTAACTTTTTTTTATTAATTTCAAAATATTTGTTTTTTAATATATAAAATGGATATCAATGGATAAATCTCGATGAGTAGAGAAATTTGATATATATATATATATATATATATATATTATTTTTTTAATAAACGGATCAAAAGATATATGATTTTGAGGATTGAAGGATTTTATATTTACGTAAATCAAGAAAATAAGTTGAAAGAAATAAGATGAATGTTAGGTTTCCCCAACTTCTAAAAAACGTCTTAAAATCTGATATAAACCCATTGGACAAATTTCCCAAACACTTACAAATAAAATGGACCTGACTTTAAGCCCAAATAAGCCCAATAAAAGGTAGGCCAAGCATGCACAATATAACAACTTATTCAAATCTACTGAATCCAAAGTATTTGTTGTTATGCTTATCAACAAGTCACAAACTACTCCCTCCGTCCCATTTTATGTGAACCTCTTTCCTTTTTGGTACGTCCTAAAAAAAAAGAACATATAAACTTAATATTTTTGAACACTACTCTCACTATTACACCCACTACTTCTCCACTTTTTTATTAAATAAACATTATTACACCCACTACTTTCCTCCAGTATCTCATATTGATAGATCTCACCACTTTACCCACTTTTCAACTAACTTTATTCTATTTCTACTACTTTTATTAATCTCCGTAAAAATTAAACTAATTCATATATTATGGGACGGAGGGAGTATATAATATTATGTTACATAAATGTCCGGTAAAATTAATTAATTTTAACGGGACCTTGGAAGCACTTTGAATTAAGTGCAAAAAGTTAAACGAGTTATAAATAGAACTAGAATAACTTGTCACCGCTTGGCATAAAAGGAGAGCGTGGGCGAAAATAATAGAGAATTAGCTCGTCAACTGAATCCGTACAAATTTGTTTTTGACACATCTTAAAAGGTCTTGAAATTACATGAATGCTTATAAATTAGCTATTGACCTCTTCCACAAACGATGTGGGATAACCTGTGTTTTTAAAACCGGACCGGACCGGCCGGTTCGACCGGTCGGACCGCTAACCGGTGGCAGATCCGGTTCGGTTCACCCCTAAAACCAGTTCCCCGGTTTTCCTATTTAAAACCGGTCAAAACCGGCCAAAAACCGGTCAAAACCGGTATCGGACCGGACCGGACCGGCAGTTTATTGAATGACACGGGAAAACCCAACTCAAAAACTTCCGGTGAACTTCGAAAACCCAGACCGGGGGTTACAGATTAGATTAGGTGAAAAAAAAGAGTAAGTTGACTACATATATCAAGCTCTAGCCTCTAGGCTTTTAATAAAGCTGGGTTTTTGTTTTATTACATATTATTATTATTTTTTTTTTTTTTTTTTTTTTTGTCAGAAATAACTTTTTAATTAATGAATTGTATCAAAGTACAATATCCGTATAACCGGAGAAAGAGTTTCTTTCATTCAAGAAAGTTTATCATCTAACCGAAAAGCACGCAAGTTGCTTCCGGACGCTTAGACAATATAACTTTAATGTCTGAATAGAAAACCCACCAAATAAGGCCTCGTTAAAACCCCGCAAGAGTAAAACCCTATGGGACAAAAACTCAGGGGGGAAAAAGAGTGCCCTACTTAAATAAATGAGTACACCATTTTACAAAAATCTAAAAACAAAAGATTGGAAACTTCTTAATTCTTCAGCTTGATTCTTCCACTATGAAAATTCATAAACCCGCCTTCATCCATCTTCTCACACTTCTTCCCACCAGAATAGGTATCTTGTTGATTCCCCTAAAATCCAAAATTCTGACATCATCCATCTTCTATTTACATTTCTTTCCACCCACGAAAACTGAAAATATCAACACAACAGATAAACCTATGTTAAAAACCATTTATTGAATATACCTTAAATAATTATTATACTCAGTATACATAATAAAGTTGAACAATTTTATATATCTAACCAAAAGGTCCCCTATGGTTAGACATATAAAATATCAATTTTCCTTGATTAGAAACGTCAAAACTGATTAATATTTAAAACGCCCAAATATGAGCCATCAATCATGATCGCTCATAAATGGTACAAAACATATAATAACCTTTTTAGGCCCATAATATACGCCATCAACCATGGCCACCAAAAAATGGTACAAAAACTTAAACATCACTTAAGATCCAAGATTTTAGTCATCAAATAAAATTAATTAAGTATCAATTAGCATTTATTAGAAATTTATAACACTTATTCTAGGAAAATTCAAATTTCAAAAATTAAAACAACAATTAGGGGAATTAATAACTAATTTAAGATTATAAAAATAGATTCAGTTAAAACTAATAAATGAAAGAAATAAAAGATGTCATTAAAGCAATAAATTTAAAATTCAATTTTATGAAACTGAAAAATAAATACTACATTTAAAAAATAATAAATATAGTCAAAGCTAAATTACATCCAAATACAACAACAATTCAGTCAAATCAACATTTATACTTCTAAAAATCATTAATGCACATAAAGAATTAGGAGTTACAAAATTTTGGAAACACTAGCTTAAATTAAGCAAATCAGCATTTATAATTATTAAACCATTAATGTTTATAAAGATTAAAATAATTTACAAGAACTTTCAAACGGTAGCTTAAATTAAGCAACAATACTTAATTATCAATCAATCATAACAAATTCAATTAATTACTCTAAACACTAAGCCAATGTCTTGCCATCAATTTCTCAAAGAACAACAAAAGTCAACTACAATGTTTTAAAATGGAAACCTTGTAACCGATAATTAAATAAAACTTGATGACAAAGTAAATATTTCATTCAAATTCAGTGGATAGAAATTAAAACGGCCAAGCTTAAAACGTACTAAATGACATTAAAAAACTAATTAGACTATCAGTTATACATTTTAAACATAAATGAATCCTAAAATTAGCCCTATCATTTAAAGCATAAATCATGCCTAAAATTAGTCATATAAACATGCATAATTAAATCAAATATAAATGCATTTAGATCTCCTAATCACAAAATAATTTCCATATACAAACACAGCAAACAAACGAAATTCAAAACATAGAAAACAATAATTCAGTAAACTCAACACGTAGCAAACTCAGTAATCAATCGACTAGAAAAAATAACAAAACAGAACAAGCTATAATTCAACAGCAATTACAATAAAAAACTCCTATACAACAAAACTGAACAGCAAAAACAAACCCAGACATGAATTAGAATCGGAACCAATACACTCAGCGATCTCAATCAACACAACACAACAACACAGTAACATTACTCAGTTCTCAAACAAGAATTTGAAATCAACACATCAAAACCTTCTAGTCAACTCGGCATAAAAACTAAACAAAACCACGCAAAAACTAAACTCGAAAACAACTCAGCGATTGACTCTGTTAGACTCAGCAAAACAAACAACGCAAACTCGCTGAAACTCAGACTTCAAGAACAACAAAACTTCAACAATACTACCAGGAACCATTCAAACAACAATACTTCAACAGTAAAACAAGAAACTCAACATTCGAACCATTCGCTGAAACAAGAAATTCAGAAGAAACAAACAGTTTGACAGAACTCAACCACTAACCGATTCGACTCACGAACTCAGCTACGAGCATATTTGATAACACAAAACAAAACTGAAAACAAACAAGCAACACGCAGAATTGGTTTGAAAAAACAGGATTGGTCGACATTAAACAAAAAAACACAGCAACAAAACTGAAAATAATCGATTAAACCACAAAATTGGGGAAGAGGGTTTAAAAATAAGAAAAGGAGTGTATAACTTGCAGAGTTCAAGGGTTCGATTATAGATTTCACGAAAGACACCAGAGTTGGAGACGTCGGAGAGTGTGAATGTGTGTTCATCTTCTCTTGATTCAACAAGTGTCGACTTAAATAAAGAGGATAAACTGCAATTTCAACAAACAAGTTTTATTACATATTATTATTCATAATTTTCATTCATATTTTTTATATTATATTATATATTTATATAATTAAATATATATATATATATATATATATATATATATATATATATATATATATATATTTATATATTACATAATTATGACGTCACACCGGTTGAACCACTGGTTGAGCCGGTTGAACCAATCGAACCAGTAACCAGTAGAGCTTCCAGTCTCCCAACATCACTTGTATAAATAACCGATAGCTTCTTGTGTAAATAAACACACTTATACTTCATACAGTAGAATTTTTCTTTAGTTGTTGAATAAATTGGAAAAGGTGTTTGTGTAACAGGTGGAACAGGATATGTAGCTTCATGGCTGATCATGAGACTTCTTCAACAAGGGTATGCTGTTAACACCACTGTTAGATCTCACCCTGGTAAGTTCATTCCTCTGGTAATTCTTCAAGTAGAATTGTTTAGTTACTAATCTTTTTGTAAATGATTTTCTTTTATAATTAAACACACACACACACGCCTTGTATTTGACAAGATTCGAACCTTCAATATCCCGTTTTCGGGAGCGAGGAAGATACTGCTGGATCAAGAGGTCATTGGTTTTTTTATGAATGATTTTTTACAGGGTGAATGATATGCCTAGAATTTTTCTTGGTTGAAGTAACTTAGGAGTAACGCCTAACCAAAATAGCTTTGTATTAGAAGCATTTCAAAACCTTTAGGCATTAGAGTTGATCATTTGAAATTGTAAATCACCTTGTGCATTTTAAATTTATGTTATGACGAATCTGGATGCAATGATTTCTGTTGAGAAAGAGGTTTCGGTTTTTTTGTATGCTTCCAATTTGAACCCTCACTTCCACTTTTCGTGTTTGAATTGAGCTGTTGAGAATTGATTTTTAATTTTTATTAAGTAACCAACTCATCTAAAACCTTAAGGTGTTAGAGAAAGGTCTTATATAGATCTTATATTATATTCTAACACTCCCCCTCACTCGAAAGCCCATTTTTTGGTCGAAGCCCATTTTGGGTCGAAGAGTGGATCACGAGCGCTCATCTTTGGAGCATAACTTGACCTCTGCGTGCCTGAGTTTTGATACCATATTAAGTAACCAACTCATCTAAAACCTTAAGGTGTTAGAGGAAGGTCTTATATATATCTTATATTATATTCTAACAATTTTGTTCTTTAGGTATGTTCTTAGTGCTTCCAATTTTACTTTGATAACCGTTTACTGTTGGCATTTCGGCTCTCTGGTCTTTCCAAATCCCATGTTTCAAGCATAACCTAATACTAACTTAACCCTATAGACATAAAGAAGGATGTCAGTTACCTCACAAACCTACCAGGAGCATCAGAGAGGTTTCGCATATTCAATGCAGATCTTAACAGACCTGAAAGTTTTAATGAATCAATTCAAGGATGCGTTGGGGTATTTCATACCGCTCATAACATAGATTTTGAGGGAAAAGATGATGAAGAAACAAACACGAAAAGATCAATTAATGCAACAATAAGTATTTTACAGGCGTGCGTTGATTCAAAAACAGTGAGAAGAGTTGTATACACATGCAAGCGTAGCTGCTATAATGTTTAGTTGAAAAAATCTGGACGTACTTGATGAGACAACATGGACTGATGTAGACTTTATTAGATCTCTATAGATATTTGGAGAACCATACTACATTGCCAAGACATTAACCGAAAGAGCAGCATTACAGTTTGCAGAAATGCATGATCTAGAGCTTGTTACTGTAATTCCTACTTTTATTCATGGTCCTTTCATTACTCCTCATTGTCCTGGCTCAGTGCGCTCTTCAATGTCGGCTATTTTTGGTATGTACTTCACATTTACAATTACTCCCTCTCAGAATATATAAATTGAGAGAGTTTAAGTCCGCTTTTTAACATGAAACAACATGTGTTTCAGGAAATTGTAATTGTCGTTGTTAAATTATATGAACAACAAGGATCAGTGTGCTTTCATATCTCCATCTCATTGGAAATACATAGTGTCCATATAGATATATTCTTCTTTGTTCATTGGCTCGTCTTTACAAGTCAACCTTAGGGTCTTCATAAGTTCTTATTAGGAAAATGATTGCTTTTTTGGCGATGGGTTTGGTCATCCAACCCAGGGTATGTAATGGCACCCTCAATTGTTAATTAACTTAAGACTTAATTGCACTTTGCACCCCTATACTTAGGCGAAAATTCACTTTGGTGCCTACTATTCAAACAATTACAATTTGCATCCCGATTATTTCAATCCCGCTACAATTT
Source organism: Kitagawia praeruptora (assembly GCA_037693485.1). Taxonomy (NCBI): domain Eukaryota; kingdom Viridiplantae; phylum Streptophyta; class Magnoliopsida; order Apiales; family Apiaceae; genus Kitagawia; species Kitagawia praeruptora. The sequence continues at coordinate 114,457,495 of CM075348.1, read as the reverse complement.
GCACCCCTTTAACGATTTCAAGCTAATTTTGACTGTTACCGTTAGTCAAAGTAAGGGTATTTCAGTTTTTAATTATTATATTAAACAATTTATTTTCAAAAAAAAAAAGTAAGAAACAAAATTTAAAAATTGATTTTTTTTCAAAAAAATTGAAAAAAAAACAAAATCTTAAATTTATGATATTTATTTTATGGATAATATTTTGAAAATTATAACAAATGTAGTTTATATTTAAATAATATTTTACGAGATTTTAGTAATGTAAATATTTATAAAAATATGAATTATAAATTATATTTTAAAAAATCTGTGAATTGTAGATAAAATGTTGGTAAATCTAAAAATCTAAAAAATATAAAAGTAATTGAAATAATTTAATTTTAAAAATTATTGTAGAGTATAATGACCGAAATACTCTCATTTTGACTAACGGTCACGGTCAAAATTAGCTTGAAATCGTTAAAGGGGTGCAAACTGTAGCAGGATTGAAACAATCGGGATACAAATTGCAATTGTTTGAATAGTAGGCACCAAAGTGAATTTTCGCCTAAGTACAGGGGTACAAAGTGCAATTAAGTCTTAACTTAATGGTGTTGTCTCCACAGTCCACACAATGTACATGTGGGAGAGGAAGCTCTTCCTATAAATAGAAGGAATGGTTACATGAAGAAAGGCATCAGATTTGAGAGAATGGGTTAGAGTAGTTGAGTTTCTGAAACCAGAGTATTATGTTACGTTGGGGAAAATTTCTACTGATATTATTGTGAAAGATAAAATATGGTTCAGTTAAACAGCCTCAGGGTTTTAGTAGAGTCGGTAACGTGACAAGTAGTGATAGGCAAATTTTCGTACAATGCAATCCTATGTCTTTTCTTTTACTGATTTATTATCTTCCAGTGCCACTATTTTTTGTTCTGCGCAGAACTGTCTTGCCTAAAAGTTCAAGAGTAGGCCTGAACTGCTCCCCCTATCAATTTATTAAGTCTGAAAGTTATTAAATTCTTAGTAATTGATCTCAGTACTGCCAATATACATAATAAAACCTGTGTTTAAAGTTTGATATGAATGATACTCCAATGAAGACTAATCTACCTAAACCTGTGTACTCTTGCTAACAATGCATGAATTTTGTTTAACGTTCTCAATTTGAGCAGGTGATGATATTCCGTTTGAATTTCCTGCTTGTCCCCTTTGTGCACACAGATGATGTGGCTACTGCACATATCTTCGTTTTTGAACATCCAAGCGCTAGAGGAAGGTACATCTGCTCAGCGGTGGATAGAACACTTGATGAGTTCAATAAATATCTTTCAGAAAGATATTCCGCATATGTATCATCAACCAGGTGAAGCCTTGTTTTTGTGTAAATTATTTATAGGCTAATGGTCAAGAAAATCTAACTGAGTGCCACAATAATGTTTTTGCAGTTTCCATAAGAACGAAAATTCTACAATTTCTCGAGTCTCGTCAAAGAAGCTTTTAGACACTGGATTTAAGTATAAATATGGACTAGAGCATATATATGATGACGCAGTTGAAAGCTGCAAACAGAAGGGCCTTCTCTAATCCATCATTTATGACCGGAAAAGTTCCTTTCCCTATTGCATTTTTCGATTGTTTAAACTTTAACTTTTATATTGTTCTCAAGTTTCAGTTTTTAAATTTCAAAGATTATGGGTTTCAACCATTATACTACGAAAAAAAAACCCTGTCAAATTGGGATTTCAGCGTGGATTGTGGTTTAATTTAGCTGAATTTTGATCTCAATATTTCTACTCTAATGTGTTATTTAACATTTTTTTGACCTGAGACTTTCAAGGAAACAGCTTCCTCTAAGATAAGATGCACGCAACGGAGGAATCTACAGGGAGCAGTTTAAACAACTTTTTAGGGTTCATGTTCAGAAACAATATACAAATAACACAACAAATTTATCGGCTAATTTTTTTAGGTCAGAAATCTGCATATAGAAAATATTCCCTCTAAACTGTAGCTTCGAACATAGTTTCTTATTCTAGAATGAAATACTAGGTGTTTGGAAAATTTGTATCATGTTTATCAGAAAGTTACAGTTTGAAACCCAGGGAAGGGAGTAACTGAGACCATAAGACCCATAATAGACTAACAAATTAACAATGCAAGCAAATGTTTAGTGTTGATGGGGGAGTAGTGAGTAGTTAGGATGACAAAACAAACCCTTACAACCAACCTGGCAAGAACGTGAAAAAATGAAAAAAGTAAAAACAGAATAACTATCGGCCCACCATGAAAATTGAAATAGAGTTCATTCACATTTTCCACTACCTTTTTTAGTGAACTGAATTATCTAGCATTCCTCTGCTATATAACTCTGCGCACGAATTAAGAGCCACACACATAGCCCCACAGATATACAAATGCAGAACTTATCCAAACTAAACAAGCCGATATACAAATGCAGAACTTATCCAAACTAAACAAGCCAGTTAGGAGTAATAGACAGTAGCAACATCTTCATCATAGCATCTGTTGCATCCCATATTTTAAATTAACAGTATCGTTGTTTAACTGAAACAAAGAAACACAAAAGATTTGTCACTCTGGTTAACTCCCTTCTGTTCCAAAAGATCTACAACTCTACCTTGTCTCCCATCATTCCTGAAACACAATGTTTTACACAAACCATCTTGTAAGGTGAAAAGTTCAAAGTGACAATACAAGTTATTTTGATATCATTAAAAAATTCAACACTCAAATATGTTCATATGTACCCAATAAAAATTAATTAAACTGGACAGCTAATTTGCATGGAACTAAATAGTGTATACTAAAAACACAACTTAAATATCAAATAAATCGCTCAAGCACTATTGGATACTGACAAACTTTTACAAAGGTGAACACTTCAACAGAATAAGGTTGCAATGGATGAAGCATGAACCACACACTCAAAACTTGCAACAGTAAACAAAAACGACAACATGATTACTTGAGAACTTCATGGCAACAGCTTTAAATTACAAAACAAAAGGAAAAAAAATTACCTTGCTATCCGACTCATCTATCTTTCCATCCAAGTATCTTAGAGTTTCAGTTTGAATCCCTTAGAAAGAAAATCATCCCTACAAGAGATATTGTCAACGAAAGGAAAAAGGATCAGTGAAGAACATTAGGCATTAGCCCGAGAATGATTAATCCATCAACCGCAATCACGCAAAAGATACCCCGACTCAGTGCAAAAGACAACAAATCAATAAAGCCTATCATGTGATCAGTAAGTGCTAACCACTCTACTTATGTATCTTTAAAATATAGACATTACTGAAATATTCTAGTATACTTGGTTGCAAATTAGCTGTCTCTTCTTAGTTCTCCTTTGGCTTGTTAAAGTACAGTATAAGGTTGCATAGGGAATGCATTGCATAAATTGAGACAAAATCACAGATATTATGTAATAGAATGACTGGAGATCCCACAGGCCAGTCCAGGGACTCTTTGCAGTGTATATTAATATTGATATGGAATATGAGAATGAAGAGAGACAGTTCCTCCAAACCAGCGTTGTTTAAGGCGCAAATTATAAAAATGTGCAAGACCCAAGTTTGAAGCGTCATCGCAAAGCGCCAATAATCGCGCGCCTTTTTACCTCAAAAAAAAATTTAAAAAAATAAAAAATTGCCATACATGCAACTACATCATATGAAACTAGTTCAACTAGAACAAAATGATACTCAATAGTCAAAATGCTGGTTAAAATGTCTTTTCTATATTACCTAATTTCTTTTCTGCCAGTCAACACATATGAACACTCAGAGAAAGCAAACAAATATAAACAAGATGTCCGTAAGAAAAGAGAAATGTTAACTTCTCTTCTTGCTTGACTAAGATTAGCATCACTAAATATATTAGCTATAGTTGTTGCATAATGCTTATAGCTGTGCAAAGCATAATATATGTGCTTTCTTGGAACTGGCCACTGGTCAAGTGTTCCATCTAGCTTTTCGGCATTTAGTGTGAAGCCCGTGCTTAATGTGCCCTCTATTAGCAGTACAAAATTCTAGAAGTTTGTATAGTGGTGTACTAGATGTTTGTTTAGTGGAAGACAACATTTACCAAGTACATAAAAAAAATAATTAAGAACCGTGTGAGATTAAAGTTCAAGAAAATCTAATTCTGATAAAGGCGAGCTAGTGAGCTACACAAAAAGTGTTAACCACTTTCATAAATCCTTATTAACTCATTTGAAAACAAAAAATGCAATAGACAAACATGTGATCTTTGTGCCATTGCGTTAACAACAGTCGTACGGATAATGTGGTCACCATACCAGGAAATTAAGTAGTGTAGTTTCATTTGAACCTTAATGTAAAAATTACGGTTACTACAAGAATTTTTCTCACGTTCTCAAGCTTTATGTAAATTAAGATTATTGCGCATATTATTTTGATAAAGGTGAGCCAAATAAACGATGTTGACTCCTTCTATACCTCAGTACAGAAAATTTTAAAATAAAACAACAAAATGCAGCAGATACATGCGATCCTTGTACCATAACACTAAAGAGCCATTTGAATTAATATGGCAGTACAACATACCTGTCAGGAACTGTCCTGATTACTAGTAGTATTATTAATGTTATGAAATATAATGTGTTGTAATAATAGTATGCAATGTGTCCTACTAAGTAATATTATCATACTAGTAGTATTAGTGGGGTTGTTAGTGGTATTAGTGGGATAGTTGGTGTGAATTAGTTTAGTGTTGTGAGCTGTTTTATTCTGTTCTTTGCTGCCTATAAATGCAGTTGTTTGAGGTGCTGTTTGATTATCAATGAATATATGAAAAGGAATGTTATTCCAATTCTCTCTCTCTCTAATCTGTTAGCTTCTTCTATAAGCTATTCTGATCTGCTTCTTCTCTGCAGAAACTCTGCATTTCTGTGCTCTATTATCTGTTCTCTGCATATATCCTACCTGCTATACTTCTATCACAGCTTATTCTAGCTGTTCTATCTGCTATAAACACTAAAAAATACCAAAAAGAGCCACAAAACCTGTCAAGAACACACCTGTTCCTGACAAATGGTATCAGAGCACTGTTTTTGATTCAACCACTGCTTCAATTATGTTGTGCTGTTCTATAGAATACTGAATACAGAAGGATTCTTAAGTGTTGAGGAATGCTGATGTCAAAAGAATTGATAATGGAGACCAGAGGAGCTAAGGATTTCAATGAACAAATGCAAGAGTTTCAACATCAATTTGTATGTTACAAAGAAAAATCTAATCAGAGATTCCAGGAATTAGAGGAGTTAGTAGGACTAGCTGCTCAAAAGATGGAGATTCTGAGGAAGATGAAAGCTGAGAAGAAAAGAAGAGAAGTGTTTAAAGACCTTGCACATGATGCCTTGGCAACTTATACAGGGAAACCTATCTATGATGAAGGGCCTGTCTATGATGAAAATCCAGGGGAGGATCAAGAGTGCTGGCCAGAACAGGATTTCATCTTAGCAGCACTAGGAGATGGCAACTCAGACTCACCTTATACACTACAATCTGAAATCTGCACAAGTGAAAAATCAGAGGAGTTCGAAGATTTTTCAAACCTAAAAGACTTTGATAGTCTGCCATATGTGTGTGAGCAAGTTTGCACATTCATAATGTCAAAAGAAGATGCTACAAAATATTTGGACAACCACCAGAATCAGGATGCCTTTTGCAGAAATAGTCCAACAGTTGCAGAGTCTTCTGGTTTTGGTTTGGACAAGAAGTCTAGCTATCTTGATAGGCAGACTATGACTATCTTTGATCCAGGTGGTCTTGTGAAAAAAGATTATTTACAAGGTGTTACACTGCTCTTTAAAGACGAGGAAGTTTCAATAATAAATTCAGCTTATGGTCAATTGGGACATCTGCAACTGAAGGATTTGGAACAAACCAAGCCTGAATTGAACAAGGCAATCAAACCTGAATACTATGAAGTGTCAAGGACCAATGCCACAATATACATATATGATCCAGGAGGAGATTCAAGTTGTCTCCATGGTATACTACTTGGTGTTTTTTGCTGGAATTCAAAAATATTCAGCAAATTATTCAGCAAGATGTTTTCACTGGAAGGAGCTGCACTTGAAAGGACAAGCATACATGGTAGAGATCTGCTCGATCCAGGTGGAAGGAAGTGTGAAGAGTTTTAGCAGAAACCATGAGGACATGGTTAATTTTAAGGGGGAAGGTCTGTCAGGAACTGTCCTGATTACTAGTAGTATTATTAATGTTATGAAATATAATGTGTTGTAATAATAGTATGCAATGTGTCCTACTAAGTAATATTATCATACTAGTAGTATTAGTGGGGTTGTTAGTGGTATTAGTGGGATAGTTGGTGTGAATTAGTTTAGTGTTGTGAGCTGTTTTATTCTGTTCTTTGCTGCCTATAAATGCAGTTGTTTGAGGTGCTGTTTGATTATCAATGAATATATGAAAAGGAATGTTATTCCAATTCTCTCTCTCTCTCTAAATTCTGTCTCTCTCTCTAATCTGTTAGCTTCTTCTATAAGCTATTCTGATCTGCTTCTTCTCTGCAGAAACTCTGCATTTCTGTGCTCTATTATCTGTTCTCTGCATATATCCTACCTGCTATACTTCTATCACAGCTTATTCTAGCTGTTCTATCTGCTATAAACACTAAAAAATACCAAAAAGAGCCACAAAACCTGTCAAGAACACACCTGTTCCTGACAATACCACATAGATAAATATCCTACATCTATGCGTACATTTTATAGTAACAAAATATCTTTAGGAAAACTAGAAGAATTGTCTTATGATTCAGGAAAGGGCGTAGAGAGTCAGAGATCATATAGCGCAAAAAAGATTAAAAACTGTATAAGCCTCCACATTTAATTACAAAATATAAAAAACTAAGCAAGAAGTCAAACATATTCAATGTAAGGAGCAAATGTAACCCATAAACTGCAAGCAAAAGAAGTCTAAGCCACAGTATTGATCCACAATATGCAGGCAAACACTGAAATTATAACACAATTCATATCTATAAATTCTTGTGTTTGTTTATTATAGTGCATATCAAGTATATGTTTAAAATACTTACTAGTCTGTTAAAATATATTCAGCACATTATTAACGTCCTAGCTAACGTGACTAAGTTATATATCAAAAGATGACAAGATGATGACTACCAAAGAAAAACAAAACTGAAGACCACCCAAAAAAAAAAAGCATAACACATTTCTTACCTTTTCTTTTGTTGTTTCTCCTCTTTCTTGTCTTCTGATCGCTTCTGCAACTGCTCATTTTTGGTCAGTTCTAAGAGACTCTCTCTGTATAATTGTAAACCAAACTTGAATTAGGTAATTTTGGGAATTTTTTTATGTACCACAACATTATCATCTGACTATTTGCCTTGTAACTTGTAAGATACAGAAGACGGCACTTACCAACTAAATAATACAATAAATCCTTCTTAACTCAATTGAAAATATGCAAGAGACAAAGATGCGATCGTTGAACCATTGCAGGAAAAACAGTCAGTCGTATAAATTAATAAGGTAGTACACCATACCGTAAAAACGAATATCTTAATTTCACTTAAACAACCTTAAAGTAACCCATAAACTGCAAGAAAAAAAAATTCTTAGCCACAGCATTGATCCACCATAAATAGGCAAACACTAAATCCATACTACAATTCATTTTAACCCATGCTTTAATTTGTTTATAGTGCTTATCAAATATATGTTTCATAATACCTACCAGTCTAGTCAGCAAACACGATTAATGTCCCGGATAACGTGATATCAAAATGACCAAGTTGTACCAAAAGATAACAAGACGATAACTGCCAACGGAACACACAACTATAGACCACACAAGAACAACTTTTACCTTTCCTTTTGTTGTTTCTTCTCTTTTTTGTTTTCTGATGACTTCTGCACATGCTCATTTTCAGTCAGTTGTAAGAGACTTTCTCTATATAGTTGTGAACCAAACTTGCTCGGAATCCCATGAATCCTAACATTCTTTCCTACCTTCCTTTCAGGGTCATACCACACAAGTCTTGTGCTGTCCACCTCTAGAAGTACATCCTTACCACTCTTCGAAAAAGCAACAGGTCTAAAATACTGAAAAGATCCAAGTGCACCATGTTGCTCCACGGAAAATGCTTTGTACCAAGGATTTTCAGCCTCATGATTATCTACCATCCACACATCCATACGAGAATTCATGCAATTATCAAAGATGCAGAAGGATCCTCCAGTAGGAACAGAAAAATTCCCATTGTTGGCAGTAGGAAAACGGAACTCCTTGAATTGTTCAAGCCCGAGATCAAAACCAAGAATCGTTCTATGGTAAAAATCTACCGAATACCTATTTGCCAACCAATATAGAGATCCATTCTTAAACATGCCCAAGAGAGTTACAAGAGAAAAATTACTGGGAACATTCTGAATTTCTGTCCATTTATTAGATTTCAGGCTATAGACTACGACCATTATGCCAAGATACTTAAATGGGTTTAGCTTTTGAAACTGAGCAACCTTGAAAATCTTATAATCATCATTAACATGATCATAACCAAACCCACACGGGGAAGCCTCCATCAGGTCTAAAAAATAACCAATCTTACGTGGCAACCTAGGTATCTTTTTATACTTCCGAGTAGATGGATTCAACAGTAAGAACTCATTCATTCTATTTTTACAAAAACATACCAAACAATTCGCAGTACCCACGAAATGAGCACCCGATAAAACATCCTTAACTGTATCATCTAAACATATAGCAGTAGCATCATTAGCATCATACAACGAGTCGAGATCAGTCACGCAATACTGAGCACCAGTAATAAAAACACCATCACCATCAGGGTTACACTTAATACTGTTCTTAAGATGTTTTTTACGAAATGCAGGGCTATCGATTATCGAACACCATTCTTTAGATACAGCTCGACAACGAAAAATATACTTAACTGGGACGAAACAGAGTATTTCATCAATTAAATCATAAAGAAGAGCCATTTTTTTTAAAAAAAATCTAGGGTTTAATAAACTAGGCAGAGCAAATGGGATTAATGTATCTATGTAGAGAATGTATGTAGAGAAAGAGAGTACTGATAAACTATATTAATGAAGAGAGAGAGAGAGAGAGAGAGATTATCTTGAGTGTTCCAGTGAAGCCCCAATTCAATCAAAGCCCTAATTGCGACGCTTTGCGGATAAATGCATAAATAGACCATCGGGTCGGATCCGGATTTATTTAGACGAAATTCAGATGAGAATGATTTATTTTCTTGTTTCCACTGTTTTTTCCTTTTCGGGTAAAAAGATTTAGCTGAAATTGTAGAAAATTTTTCTACAGGCTCGCCTTAAAATCACGATTTTGCTGCACATATAATATGTAAATTGATTGTTGAGAGATGGAGAAAAATACAGTGAAGTCAGATTTCAAAAAAAAATCACGGGAAAAATCAAATTAAAAATGGAGGAAATTAGGTGGAATTGTGTGTGTGAGGCTGTATTCGATTTGTGTGTGATGTCCCTAACAGAGTCATTGGATTAGATTAATCTATGGCCGAGATTTAATTTAAGGAGATGCTATAGAAAAGTTTTTTACAGTTTCAGGTAGAAAGTCTTTTTCCTTTTCTTTCATAATAAAAGGCAAACAGTGGGATGAAATTGCTAAAATCACTGACCTTTCAACTAAAACAGAAATTTTTAAAAAATTAATTAGTAATATTACCTAATACTACTTAATTTAATTAAATTGAAAAATTTATTATTATGTATCTATTTGGTAATTTTATTATTATGTATAATGTACGCATTATAAAAAATTAAAAAATTATATAAATTGGGCATGGAGTTAAAAATATTAATTTTTACAAATAAAATTATAAAATAGAAATTAATTATTCAGAAAAGAACCAAGAAAAAAATTGATATAAGGACATTCTTTTTCTCACATCATGGCTTTAATTGGTTACAAAGAACTGCTGTTGACTATTTAAAAAAGAAAAAAAAAGGGACTGCTGTTAGCAATATTGACTTACCTATAGAAATTTCTAATCCAACATGTAGTCAAGTATGCACCAACTAGCCTAGATTGTTTTTTGAAAGGAACTAGCCTAGATATGGACACAAAGATTTACCTTTGGAACCACCTTGCCATTTTTGTGAAAGCATAAATTATAAAATCACATCCAAGAGATTTTGGCAAAAATTAATAACAAGTATTCTCTTTTTTATTATAATGGAGAAGGGCATGGAGAGAGGAGTTTGTGTCAGGTGGAGCAACATACGTAGCTTCTTGGCTGATCATGAGACTTCTTCAACATGACTATGCTGTTAACACCACTATTAGCCTGGTAAGTTGATGGATTCTGTTTGTAAGTGTACAGTTCTTTTTGTGATGCTATTTTGTATCTAGCCCTGCTTTGCAGTCACTACAAGATTTATACAGTAAAACTGTGGGAGTACAAGTACTAACCACTGCTATATTCTTGTAATAATCAAACATTAACCAAGCTAGCTAGAAGCATTTGAAAATCTTTAGGTATTAGAGCTGATCATTAGAAATTGTAATCGTACACTTGATCAACTTATGAATTGTCATTGTTATTAAATGATAATGTGGAGTTTTACGAAGAACGGGATCGATGAATTTGTTTCTGTTAAAAAAATGGTTTTTTGTGAGGCTTTTATCTCCTTTCTATCTGGTTCATCCACTTCCCCTTTTCGTGTTTGAATTGAGCTGTCAAGACTTGATCTTGTTGCTTAGGCTTTCAGGTTCACTAGTGTTATATTCTCGTATTGTTGTCCTTTTCATTCGCTGATTTGTCCAAACAATTAATTAAGTTTTTAAGATAGCCTAAAATTTGTTTTCATCACTTTCAGACCAAAAGAAGGATGTCAGTTACCTCACAAACCTACCTGGTGCATCGGAAAGGCTTCAAATTTCCAATGCAGATCTTGACAAACCAGAAAGTTTCAATGACTCAATTCAAGGATATGTTGGGGCGTTTCATGTTGCTCATCCTATAGATTTTGTTGCGAATGAAGATGAAGAAACACTCACGAAAAGATCAATTAACGCAACCATAAGCATTTTGAGGCATGCCTTGAATCCAAAACAGTCAAAAGAGTTGTGTACACTTCAAGTGAATCTGCTGTCACGATCAATGGAAACGATCAATGGCCTCATCGTTTTATAAGTAAATTAGATGTGTGTCTATTTTACCTGATAACTCTGAATCTCGATCGGGTACTTCCTCGCCAACTCCCGTCTCGGAAGGGGTGTAGCTGTAGTGGGGTATCTGCAAAACAACACCGGAGGGGGGGTTTGGCCCCGAGGTGCCTCCGGCGTGAGAATAAGAGTTGGCTTTGGAAGGTAATAATCAAGTAGAGTATCACAAAGTAATAAATGTGTGTAGGTGTGTAATAATGGCTAACCCCTAAACCCTATTTACTAGGGGTATTTATAGCCCTAGGCCTAGGGTTTAGGGGTAGGTTACCTTCACCCCCGACCGTTGGATCTGGGGGACAAGCCGCTGAACTCCCGGGATGCAGGGCACGTGGCTTTTGTCTGGTCTGGCCGTTGACTGGAGTGTGGCCACGTTGTGGTGGGCATGATCTGGCACGTATCTTCCTTTGTCTTTTAGTGTTGGTCAGCGCCACCAATAGGAGTGTCAGCCGAGGGGGAGTGCCACGTATGCTGGGTGTGACGAGTCAGGGGGTCCCCTAGTCCGGGGGTGGGGACCACGCCACGTGGTGGTGTCCCGGGCCCGGGGTCCACTGCTCTGGGCTGGGCCGCTCTTATTCTTATGAAATGGTTTGCTTATGCTTTTGGGCTTCTTATTGGGCCTTGGCTGTTTAGGGCCTATCATTACCTTTCCTGTCCCTTGAGAATATTAGATGAGTGAGCTACAACATTAACAGTATTACAAACTTCATCTGTGTGAACTTGACTTGTGTTGGAACAGAAAGAGGTAGTAGACTTCTGAAAATTAATAAGTTATCACGGATGCTGCATCATACATTTGAAGACATGATTTAATAATCATAGCTTCTTTAAAGCCTGGAAAAAGAGTAAGAATGTCCTCTGTAGAAAAAAATCAGAAATCAAAGGTGATGCTATATTATTTAATCCCTCCATCCCAAATTACTTTTTTTTTTTTTTTTTGAAACAAAGGAAAATTTTCATTAAAACACCGAATACTCCGAAACAACAGTCTCCAACACAGATATTGGAGGAGACGAATACAAATTGTAGCTATCTAGCTCACAAGGGACACGCGCCATCAGATGCGCCGCCTCGTTCGCTTGCTTTCTAACGTAGTGTAACGACAAATTAGACCTAGACCGCATAATGTTTCGACAACTATCAAACACATTACCAATCTCTAGATGGTTTACATTGCCTTTACATATGGCATTTACTGCAGTCATAGAGTCACTCTCGACTTGCACACTCTGATCACCCCGAGTTTGCAACCAGACGAGGGCCTCATTGATCCCAATGGTTTCCGCCTCAAGGACAGACACTTCTCCAGAAAAATGCATACATTTACCTTGAATGAACTGACCACAGAAATCCCGCAGCACCATTCCAACTCGAAATGAAACATGTCCTTGGATAACAGAGGCATCCACATTTAGCTTGAGTGTGCCTTCTGCAGGGGGCTCCCACCTCAGACCATTTATCCCTGGATCATTCCTAGTGCTGATTCTGGATCCGAGTTTTCTCGACATAACCTCCCGCCACTCCATTACTTGCCTTTTGCTCCTTTCCATGGCAATTGCAGGGGTCAGAATCTTATTCTCCCAAACTTTCAGATTACGAGCTTGCCAGATTCCGTAGAGAACAGTGGCAATGTTAGACGCTTCTAGGTTCGTGGCTGTAGCCAGTTTCTGCAATAATCAGGTAGGAGCAGACTCGACCTCCCTCATGTCATGGGTCATATTCATAAAACTCCAGCAGTCCATTGCGAATTTGCAGTCGAAAAAAAACTTGGAGAAGATGCTCCACATCCGTGTTACACATAGGGCAGACGGTGGTGACATTAACTCCCTTTCCCCTTAGCATATTTCTCACAGGCACATTGTTTCTTCCAAATCTCCACACAAACATCCGGACTTTGTGAGGTATTTTTAGCGACCATAATTTCTTCCAGCCTGTAAACTGGATAATATCATGCTGGGGTGGTTTTTGATCACACCAGACTCTGTAAGCCGACTTTGCACTGTACACACCATCACTTGTATGCACCCAAGCTATACGATCCCTTGCCTGGTTCTGGGGGATACGAGTAGCCAGAATAATATTTGCATCAACATCTTGGAAACAGTTTTGAACTAACTGTGAATTCCATTGCTTGGAGTCCGGAAGGAAGAAATCACAAACTCTTGCGCTTCTCATGCTATTTGTATGACAGTCTTCCACACAGAAATCAAGCTTCGGTTTTAACCAAGCGTCAGAAAATGCATCAATCGTCTTACCATCTCCTAGAACCCAACGAAAACCTTTAGCAAAAGCCTCCTTGGCTTGCCATATTCCCGACCATATGAAACTAGAGCCCCCACCTCGGGCAGCCTTTAGAATATTTGTATGGGGGAAGTAACGAGCCTTAAAGACTCTCGAAACCAGAGAATCGGGTTTGTTTAAGAACTGCCAAATATGCTTGCCCAGCAGAGCGAGATTAAAACCATGCAGGTCTCTAAACCCCAATCCCCCATTACTTTTGGACATGCTTAACTTACTCCAAGAGTGCCATCGAATGCCTTTGGAAGGAGAGGAGTTAGTTTTCCACCAGTACCCATTCATCATAGTCTCCAGCTCATCACACAGAGATTTTGGGATAAAAAAACATGACATACAGTAACTCGGAATAGCCTGTGCTACATTCTTAATCAAAATCGCCTTACCAGCTTTTGATAATAATTTAGAACTCCAATTTTGAAACCGCTTTCCTACACGATCTTTCAAGAAAGCAAACACCCTCTTTTTGGAACGACCAATCAAAGACGGAAGACCTAAATAATTTCCTTGAGTCAGATCGTTTCTAACCCCCAACATTTGTGTAAGCTCCTCTTGCTTATCTTTTCTAACGTTGGCACTAAAGAAAATGCCCGATTTCTGGTAATTAATCGCTTGACCTGACAAGAGCTCGTACCTAGCTAAAAGAGATATCACTGCCTCTGCTTCAGAGGTTGTTGCTTTGAAGAACAAGAAAGAGTCATCTGCAAAGAGCAAGTGAGTGATTGCAGGGGCACTTGGGCTGATTTTACACCCACTAATACGACCATTGACAGCAGCATTACTTATAGACGAAGATAGGCCTTCCACACATAGAAGAAAAAGGTATGGCGATAAAGGATCGCCCTGCCTTAGACCACACTTCGGAAGAATTGGACCCACATAAGTACCATTAAAACACACTGAGTAAGAAACAGTAGTAACACACAACAAAATCCAGGAAATCCACTTCCTACTAAATCCCATCTGCATCATACGGTCCTTTAAAAACATCCAGTAGACTCTATCGTATGCCTTACTAACGTCGAACTTTAAGGCGACCTCCCCCTCCGTCCCAGAATTTTTCCTCTTCATGAAATGCATAATCTCGAAAGCTATAAGAACGTTATCAGATATGTTCCTACCTGGCACAAAAGCCGATTGATTATCTGAAATAATACCAGGAAGAATAATTTTCAACCAGTTAGCAAGAACCTTGGCAAGAATTTTATAGAGAACGTTACATAATGCAATGGGTCTCAAGTCCTTCAAATTATCAGCATTTTCTTTCTTAGGAATAAGCACAATATTCGTGTCACTAATCCCCAAAGGGAAAGCATTCTCAGATAGCCAAGATTTGCAGCATTTAAAAACTTCTTCTCCTAGGCATCTCAAGAAGTGTTGAAAGAAAGCAGGATTGAGCCCATCAGGGCCACTAGCTTTATCAGGATGCATTTCTTTTATAGCAGCAGTGAATTCCTCGTAAGACAACTCTGCCACAAGACTATCATTTTGAGCATCTGTGATAATTGAACCATTTGTGGTCATATCAAACTGCCTGTTCTCCCTGGTGCCAGAAAACACATTCGAAAAGTACTCTTTCACCAATGTACACATCCCTTCATGATCACTAACAACTACACCCTCGTCATTTTTAAGAAACAGGATGTTGTTCATCTTATTACGCAAAGAAGTAGACACATGAAAAAATCGAGAATTAGTATCACCCTCCTCAAGCCAAAACACTTTCGCTCTTTGACGCCAATAAGTTTCTTCTTGTAACAACATGTCGCTGAGAATGTTCCTTTCTTGAAAATAAGCAGTCACCCCCGCTTCATCCACACGATTCACCAGCCCATCCACAACTCCCTTTTAAGCTTTAATTTTGTCACGAAACTTGTGAAAAAAATTCTGACTCCATTTTGCCATGAAGGAGGATACAGAAATTAACTTAGGAAGAAGGTTACAAGCAGGCAAAGTAGACCAAAAGGAAGTAACTTCTTCTGCAAAACTGGCTTCCTTAAGCCATACATTCTCAAAACGGAACCTAAACTGTTTCATAGGCATGTTTACATTCATTAAATCCAAGGTAATAGGATCATGATCAGAGCTTACTGTGTGCGAGACTGAAAGCTTGCATAGCGGGAACTTACACCACCAGGCTGCATTAGCAAAAGCTCTATCTAATCTCTCTCTAACCCAATCAGGGGTACCTCTACTACGCTCCCAAGTATACATGCCTCCCTTCAAGTCTAGCTCAAGTAAACCACTATCTTCAATTGCTAAGCGAAACCCATCTAACAGCGACTGGGGATGCAACACTCGACCCCTTTTGTCTGAGGAGTAAAGCATATCATTAAAATCCCCTAGGATACACCAAGGAAGAGAAGAACTAGTTGCTAGGCTTCTGATGAGATTCCACGACTGTTGCCTCCTTGTTCTTTCTGGAAAACCGTAAAAACACGTGAGACGCCAAGCATAGACACTATTATCAGAGATATGCACATCAATATAATTACTAGAAGATGCCAGAACACTACAATTAACACAAGGCTTCCAAAGAATGGCCAGGCCACCTCCACGACCCACCCTGTCAACTGCAAACATCGACGAAAAACCAAACTTCACACGAATTTCTTCAATTCTTTTGCTATATGAAATAGTTTCTGAAATCCATCCCAAATTACTTGTTCACTTTGAAAGAGTAAAGATGTTATATTACACATATCTTAAGGTCCGTAAATTCATTTTCTAGTTTCCTTTTTGTAATTTTTTTTGATATTTAGCTTTAAGTACTTTATATTTTGAAAAAATTTACAGAAGAACTCAATGCAAAATGTTATTAGTCCCCACTAAAATCCAGAGCAAAATTTTTATTTTCAAAGCAAGTTTCTGTTAAATGACAAAATTGCCCTTATTTTAAACCAAGTCTAGCCCCCTGTATTCACAAAAACAAGGACAATTTGGTCTTTTCAAGAAACTTGCTCTGGAAATAAAAATGTTGCTCTGGATTTAACATTTCCCTAAACTTTTCTTCTATTTTAGATTTGTAAAATTTTATGGCTCTGTTAGTGTTGGCAACGCCACTGTTTGTAATCAACCAAAATTTATTGGCTTCTCAACAAAACCAACCAAAATGTGGTCTGAAAGTTGACAGAAAACTGCAAGGACATATCAGCTTAAATGATGTTTTCCCATATTGAGAATATTGGGGTTGATAGGAGTCGAACCTGAGTTCTCAGTTCTCCTAAAACCTCGAGATTTTAGATGAGAGGAAGGTCCAACCGAATTTTTATATTATATTCTATTAACAATTAGCTATAAACTTTTCTTCTATTTTAGATTTGTAAAATTTTCTGGCTCTGTTAGTGTTGGCAACGCCACTGTTTGTAACCAACCAAAATTTATTGGCTTCTCAACAAAACCAACCAAAATGTGGTCTGAAAGTTGATAGAAAACTGCAAGGACATATCAGCTTAAATGATGTTTTCCCATATTGAGAATATTGGGGGTGATAGGAGTCGAACCTGAGTTCTCAGTTCTCCTAAAACCTTGAGGTTTTAGATGAGAGGAAGGTCCAACCGAATTTTTATATTATATTCTATTAACAATTAGCTATAAACTTTTCTTTTATTTTATATATGTAAAATTTTATGGCTCTGTTACTGTTGGCAACGCACTGTTTGTAACCAACCAAAATTAATTGGCTTCTCAACTAAACCAACCAAAATGTGGTCTGACAGAAAACTGCAAGGACAGAACAACTTAAATGATGTTTTCCCATCACATGGCCTAATTTGGTTACTAATTATGAGCCTTACTTAGAAACAAAAACCATCTTGCCATTTTGTCAGGTTCATAATCTAAAGAAATTTTGAAAGAACAAATAGAGTTAATAATAAGTTTGTTTTTTACTTAAAAAATGGAAAAAGGCATGCAGAAAGGTGTTGTTTGTGTAACTGGTGGAACAGGATATGTAGCTTTTTCGCTGATAATGAGACTGATAATCCGGGTCAAATCCCGAGCCTATTTTCGAAAATCGGGTCAAGTCCCAATTCCAAATCCGAAATAAGCCAAAGTAAACTGGCTCAAATGCAACAATTTGGGTAATCCACAAGCCCACCACAGGCCCCCAAAAGATCATGATTTGTTGGTGCACTTAAACTCCTGACGTCCTCGTCAGGCCTGAACGAATATCCCATAGGTCCCGGATCGTTCCTCTCTAGCCATTGTGGGATAATACCGGCTAGCTTCGTGTCCCCACCTCCGGCAACTTGACGAATCAAGCTTTCGAGAGTTGGCTCTGATACCATATGTGATAACCCGGGTCAAATCCCGAGCCTATTTTCGAAAATTGGGATAGGTCCCGGATCGTTCCTTTCTAGCCATTGTGGAATAATACCGGCTGACTTCGTGTCCCCACCTCCGGCAACTTGACGAATCAAGCTTTCGAGAGTCGGCTATGATACCATATGTGATAACCCGGGTCAAATTCCGAGCCTATTTTCGAAAATTGTGTCAAGTCCCAATTCCGAATCCGAAATAAGCCAAAGTAAACTGGCCCAAATGCAACAACTTGGGTAATCCACAAGCCCACCACAGGCCCCCAAAAGATCATGATTTGTTGGTGCACTTAGTAATATTATTTTGCCTTATAAACTGAACAGAAGTCCCAAATCTTCTCGATGTGGGACTGGGGTGTTACAGCATGGCTATGCTGTCAACACCACTATTAGATCTCACCCTGGTAAGTTCTTGGATTTTCTTTTTGTACTTGTACATTTCTCTTAGTGAATTAGTAAAAGCTACTCCCTCCGTCCCAGCCAGTTCTTTACATGGTGGCTGGGCACGGAGGTCAAGGATAGTGGGTGTAAAGTGAGTGTAATATTGTTAAAATAAATGAAGTAGTGGGTGTAATAGTGATTTTATTGTTAAAATAAGTGAAGTAGTGGGTGTAATAGTGATTTTATTGTTAAAATAAGTTAAGTAGTGGGTGAAATAGTGTAAAGTATTGTTAAAATAAGTGAAGTAGTGGATGTAATAGTGTTAAAACTTACTATTTTGGGTAATGTAAAGAAATGGTGGGACGGCCCAAAAAGGAAATTGTAAAGAAATGGATGGCACAGAGGAAATATTTTCTATCTTAAGTGTGGCAGTACAAGTACCACGTGCTCCTTATATTCCTGTACTAACAAAAAATTAACAAACATAGATACTATTAGAATAGAAGCATGTGAAAGCCATTACGTATTAGAGTTGATCATATAGAGATTTTAATAGTACAGTAATCAACTTTTGAATGATATGAAATGCTAGTATGGAGTACTTCGATGATCCGGATAAATTTTGTTTTGATCACTTTTAGACCAAAAGAAGGATGTCAGTTACCTCACAAACCTACCCGGGGCATCAGAAAGGCTTCAAATATTCAATGCAGATCTTGATAAACCAGAAAGTTTCAATGACTCAATTCAAGGATGTGTTGGGGTGTTTCATGTTGCACATACTATTGATTTTGAGGGAAAAGAAGATGAAGAAACAGTCATCAAAAGATCAATTAATGCGACCATAAGCATTCTAAGGGCATGCCTTGATTCAAAAACAGTGAAAAGAGTTGTGTACACATCAAGTGAATCTGCTGTCAAGTTCAATGAAAACGCTTCAAGTGTACTGGATGAAACTTCGTGGACCGATGTAGATTTTGTTAGATCTTTAAAGAAATATGGTGGACCATATTAGTACATTTCTAAGACATTAACCGAAAGAGCAGCCTTAAAGTTTGCAGAAACGCATGGACTGGATCTTGTCACTGTACTTCCTACTTTTATTCATGGTCCATTCATTACTCCTCGTTGTCCCGGCTCAGTGCGAGTTTCAATGTGCTTCACATTTACAACAAATTTTTCTCTGAATTCAAAAATTGATGAGATTTCAGTTGGACAGGAACATGAAAATTGGAAAAGTAACTCTACAAAATGTCTCTAATGGAATTCTTGTTGTCCTTGTTAAACAATATAGACGATTAGCGTCACTGCGCTTGTATATCTCCATTGTTTCAGGAAATTAATAACATCCATGTGGTCCATGTTGTTATTCAGCTCCTCTCAAAAGTCGAACTTTAGGAGTTTTTCTTATTAGGCAATTGATGGGTTTGGTCACTCAACCCAAACCTGAAATGACATCGTCAATTGTTGACTTGTTTTGTCTTTGCACGATGTACGTGTGGGAGATGGAGCCATTTCCTTCTTTTAATTAATTATAGAGGATAGCTGCACCAAGAAATATATCAGATATAAGACAACATATCTAGCATGACTTAGAGTAGTAAATTCCATTGAGTTCTTATAACTTTAGAGAAACACTTCAAAACGGTATTACCAGTGAATATGAATTTCTTTGGTGAACTAGTAACTGGCATATTGCCAACGACACAAAACTGTTTTTTTCTTGGTATCTTCCATTACAGCTATATATCTGTTTTTGAACACTGCATACTAACTGATAAAGACATTATGATTGCTGGTAAGGAAGCATATATTTGGCTGAAGGGCAGCAAGATGTCCCCTTTCAGACTATAGTATGAAATCTGTTTGTTGGGCTTGAAATACATGACCACTCCAGTAAATAATAATTTAGCTAAACCTCGGTAGGCATGCTAAAGTACATGAATTTGGTTTAATGTTCTCAATTTGAGCAGGTGAGGAAAATCTACTTGAATTTCCTGCTTGTTTATCCTTCGTGCATGTGGATGACGTACTGGCTACTGCACATATTTTTCTTTTTGAATACCCGAATGCTAGAGGCAGGTAGATTTGCTCAGCCGTTGATGTAACAGTTGATAAGCTCCAAATATTTCTTTCAGAAAGATATCCTGAATACAATGCATCTTCAACCAGGTAAAGTTTTGTTTTTGTGTAAACCCTTTATCTGTTTTTGGTCACTGACTGCCAATATTACTTTTCTGTAGTTTCCTGAAGGTGAAAGATTCGAAAGAAACGCGAGTCTCATCCAAGAAGCTCTTACACACGGGATTTGAATATAAGTATGGACTTGAGCAAATGTACGACGACGCAATTGAATGCTGCAAACAGAAGGGTCTTCTCTAAAATTTATGTTACGCGAAGTTCCTACATATTCAGTATCGTTATATTTGAAAATACCAGATTATATCCCACATGGCTACATCGTTTTATAAGTAAATAATTTACCTTTCCAGTCCCTGTTTCTGCGCATAGAGAAATGGAGTAACATTTAATTGTTTTGTATACCACTACCTCTATGTCACTATGTGTGCTTTGGTCTTTGGGCAAAAAAAATCGGATTTTTACCTTTCCGCGGAACATATGCTACAATATACATCTGTGATGACCCGACAATGTACGTATATACAGATTCTAAAAGGTCATTTGTTAAATTTGAATGAAATTTTTTGAATCATTAGTAGGTCGGGATGATTAGTATTTTTCGATGATTAGTGATCTGGATGATTAGTATTTCTGGATGATTAGTAATAGTGATTAATAAATTTGGACGATCTGGATGAATATATTATTTGAGTGATCTGAATGATTAATTTTCATATTTTCAACAAATGATAAATTATAAAATTTGTCAAAATCAATATTAAATTTATCGACACATATTTTTGAAATGCACATAATATATAATAAAACATTTATTGTGAGATGCTTCTAGTTTAATTTTATAAAATTAATATAATTTGCCCGTTTATTTCTATTTTTATACTATTTTTATAGTAATTTGAAAAAAATGAACGCATGCCTATAGCATAACTGTGACGAACTTAATGAAGTGCAAATATATTAAAGAAGAAATGCAAATGCATTAAACAGGCAAACAAAGTAGTAGATTATTTTAATATTACATATGCATTTATTGATATAGTACCGTTAATGAACCGTCCAACATCAAATTTGTGACAGTACCATTCAGAATATTTTTAGTGTCGTCTAGTAGATTAGATAATTTGACAAACGATCTGACCCGGTGATTTGTGTCGTCCAGAAAATAACCCAAGCTTAACAAACAATCTGAACTTGTGAATGGTTCAGATTCAACTATTTCAGCGTGGTTCAGTTGTTATCAAATGGGCCCTAAGTCTCTTTGTTTCCAATGCCTATCTATCACAAAGTGACAACGATATAAGACAAACAGGAGGCTAAGATTCTTAAGTACTTGACTTCTCAGCAGAAATCAAGTAAATTGTGGCCAAAAAGGTGACAAATATGTATATCAGAACCCACCATCATTCTACTAATTTGTAAAATTTAGGTTAAGTTTTAGTTTCAATGAAGATCTTAACAATTCAAGGATGCGTTGGCGTGTTTCATGCCGCTCATAACATAGATTTTGAAGGAAAAGAAGATGAAGAAACACACACTTGAAGAATAATCAATGCAACAACAAGCATTATACAGGCTTCCGTTGATTCTAAAACAGTGAGAAGAGTTGTATACACTGCAAGCTCAACTGATGTCATGTTTAGTGAAAAGATGTTATGCATCCACTAAGGGCCCATGAGCAGCCATTAAGCACAGGTCCAGGCCAATAATCTAATTGAATATGCAAGGCAAAGGAAACAGAAAAAACTGGGGCTCAACCACGGAAGTCAAGGGGCAATAACGTCAAAGCAGAGGAGCAACATAAAAGGGGAGCGAGGGTTGGGATTAGGGTATGCTGAGATTTGGTTATTTTGTATTTTCTATACTTGGGAGAGGCTGTCCTCTCGAAAGGCAGTGTTATCTATCATTTACGTTTAATTGTCATTCGTATTTCCTTAATTGAGTACGTTTGTGAGTTAATCTACTATAATCGTATCCATTTGAGTTTGATTCTTAACAAGTGGTATCAGAGCAGTGACGATTCCATGGCATCCACAACTCCAACGGTGACTCAGCGGGTCGATGACGACAAAGAGACGATGACAGATTTCGAGAAAGAGCTGAGGGAGATGATTGATAAGGCATTTGATAAGGCCATGGAGGCTGTGCACCGCTCTTTGAAGGAATTTAGAAGGAGCGTCAAATCATAACCACGAAGAAATTGGAAGCAGAGTTTGAGGGCCTTGAGTCGGAGATGGGGGGTAAGCTGACGGAGATGTAGTCATTTACGGTACCCATCAAGGACAATATTGACGGAAGCATTGACAACCGGGGACCGGGTTCTACCGGAATACTCACACCCTTGGTGGGGCTGGATGAGAAACCTACATCAGGTCGTCATATGAGTTTATCTATAGGTCCACAGTAATACCAGTTTGGAGATACCCTTGTGTAGCAATCAGAGTCATATGTGCTTCAGCTGTTCGATGAAAGTCCTGACTATGTTAAACCGGTAAGTCAATCATTGAGTACTCTAGCTCATATTAAAGTTGTGGATAAAATGGATGATTTAATGAATAGGGTAGAGAAACCTGTGAATAATAAATGTGAGGATTCGAGTAAGTCAAAATCGATACAACCTGCAAAGTCTGCCATTAAAATGTTGGGTGTTAGTTTTGAGAGAGTGCAAGTAGATAAAGCTCTGTTATCCTCTTCTATTGTCTTGCCTGTTATGTTGTGCAAAAAGGATTTAAAAATATATTCTCAACAACTTGTCAAGTATGACATGATTATGGGTTCTAAGCTACATGATAATGAGTGTGATAAGGTTCTGAGTTACAAGCTTCATGAGGATGAACATGGTAAGCATCGTATGAAAGGGAGTTATAAGGATGGGGATAAAGGTCGATGTAATGGAAATAGGAGCACTGTCGGTACCCCTCAACTTGCACCAGAGTTGTGTCGTGCTTCTAATGGGATGGTGCACCGAGCGGTGAAAATAGATGAATGGCCTGTTGAAGAGAATACAGGCATTATGGTCATTCTCGTGAGTGCTCCTGGTAATGGCAAAGTCTTGGACCTTTTCTTAATTACATATGTCACGGACTTGCTGCACATGTAAAAGAGACGAGATGACACTTGTGAACATATCAATGACGAAATAGGAGGGGATTCTATCAGCTGCGAACTTGAACTGGCAGGTCCCGAGTACGAAAGTCAGCTGGGTTTATCTTCTCTTTCTAAAGCAGTTTGTGAGGAATTGTTTTGTTGTGAGTTTTTTGATAGAGAAGCTTGTTCACAAGCCCTAAGTGCCGACATAACTAAAGTTAAGAAAGCTACTATCACAGTGGATAATCATCTGAGCCCAGCGCACACCTTGCTTCAAATACAGTGTGTTGATCAGAAGGGACTTATCTAAGATATTTTAAGAACTGCAAAGGACTGTAATATTTAGATTGCGTATGGAAGAGTCCCTCCAAGTGTAAAGGGCTATCGTACTCTGGATTTATTCATTCAAAAAACACATGGAGGAAAGGTTGAGTTTCAGGATACCTTGTGTTCCCGTTTGAAGGAGCTGCATCAAGTGCGAGTCACCATCACCAATCGAGGTCCAGACACTGAACTTTTGGTTGCTAATCCAGTTGAATTATCAGGAAGGGGAAGGCCTCGTATTTTTTATGATGTAACATTTGCATTGAAGATGCTAGGGATATGTGTCTTCTCAGCGGAAATTGAAAGACATTCAACAACAGATCTCCAGTGGGAGGTTTACAGATTCCTCTTGATTGACAGCCGTGAATTTCCTCTAGCTAGTAAAC
Organism: Kitagawia praeruptora; assembly: GCA_037693485.1. Taxonomy (NCBI): domain Eukaryota; kingdom Viridiplantae; phylum Streptophyta; class Magnoliopsida; order Apiales; family Apiaceae; genus Kitagawia; species Kitagawia praeruptora. The sequence goes on along the minus strand of CM075348.1, from coordinate 114,433,321 downwards.
GAGCTAACCTGTTGAAAGATTTACTTAAAGATATGGTTTCTCTGAAGAGAACTCAAGTGCTTTGCTTTTACATGGGTCAACCTGACCTATCTTTGGAACTTGTCCAACAGGTTTTACCTGTAAATGAACAAGATTACAATTATGGAATGCTTGCATTTCCTGTATTAGAGCTTGGCAGGATGGAAGATGCAGAAAAAATAGCGAAGAAGGGGTTTGAGATCAACAAGGAAGATCCATGGGGGAATCATGCTATCTGCCATGTACTTCAGTTTGAGTGTCGATTCAAAGAAGTAGTGGAATTCCTGGAAGTTCACTCACAATCGTGGAATGCCTTATCATCTTTCATGATTACACACAACTGGTGGCATGTTGCACTTGGTTACTTGGAAGGGCAATCATCCATTGAAAAAGTTTTAGAGGTTTATAATGGCTTTATTTGGAAGGAATTAGAAAGATGTGATGCTACCGCTGCAGAGGTGTACCTCAATGCACTTGGCTTATTATTGCGGGTCTATTTACGAGATCGAATATCTGACTTTGGTGACAGTTTGAAGATCTTAGCAGAGTATCTGACAGATAAACAATTTTGGCATCTTGAATGGCACCTTGAATTGTTGATATTATGGGCCTTAGCATGTGCTGGTAAACATTTCGATGCAGAAAAGTTGCTCGATAGCCTAAAGTGCAGAGTGTCTGGGATGACATGTATGTATATGTCTAGAGGAAGTCATGCTGAACTCCCCTACACCAAAGAAGACTGCAAAAAGTGGCACACTAATAATACTAAGGGGTGTGAGGAGTTGGTAAATATGGAGTATGTGGCCGCTGATACGTCTTCACCTGATGGATCACAGGGTCTTGTTTTCCGCAATCCCGAGGAGGCTCGTGGAACTATTTATGCAAACCTTGCTGCAATCTCTGTTACACAAGGAGATTTCGAACAAGAAGATAGATTTGTGTTGCAAGCGCTGTCAGCAGTACTTGACCGCCCAGGAGATATTTTGGAAGTAGTTGATCTGTATCTCATGTGCAGGAGGTCACACGAAGCTATTGCAAAGTGGAAAAGTTGCAGTCATACCAGGCTTCTTCCCACAGGATCAGGTCAATCTCCTAGAAGGCCTTATGTGACCCCGACTTCATGGGAAGATCTTACCAGAGTCCAACACCAATGTCCGCATTTCCACCTTGAGGACAAGGTGAGTTTTTGGGGCCGGGGTAATGTTATGCATCCACTAAGGGCCCATGAGCAGCCATTAAGCACAGGTCCAGGCCAACAATCTAATTGAATATGCAAGGCAAAGGAAACAGAAAAAACTGGGGGTCAACCAAGGAAGTCAAGGGGCAATAACGTCAAAGTAGAGGAGCAACATAAAAGGGGAGCGAGGGTTGGGATTAGGGTATGCTGAGATTTGGTTATTTTGTATTTTATATACTTGGGAGAGGCTGTCCTCTCGAAAGGCAGTGTTATCTATCATTTACGTCTAATTGTCATTCGTATTTCCTTAATTGAGTACGTTTTTTAGTTAATCTACTGTAATCGTATCCATTTGAGTTTGATTCATAACAAAAGATTTAGACGTACTTGGTGAGACAACATGGACTGATGTAGAATTTGCTAGATCTCTAAAGATATTTAGAGAAACTAATTACTACATTGCTAAGACATCAACTGAAAAAGAAGCATTAGAGTTTGCATAAAAGCATGAATTGATGCTTGTCACTTTAGTTCCTACTTTTATTCATGGTCTTTCATTACTCTTTGTTTTTCGGGCTCAGTGCACTCTTCAATGTCAGTTATTTTGGTATGTACTTCGCTTTTCAATTACTCCTGCTCAGAATAAATTGATGAGATTTTAAGTCAGCTTTGTAACATGTAATGAATATTCGAATAGAATCTTTGCAGATGCCTTTCAGGAAATTATAATTGTCTTCCTTAAATTCTATGGACAACAAACGTCATTGTGCTTTCATCTCCATCTCTTTGCCATCTCTTTGGAAATTCATAGCGTCCATATAGATGTGGTCTTCGTTGTTCATTGGCTTATCTTTACAATTCAATATTAACACCTTCTTGGTATGATAATGCTTGCCTTTGTACCGATAGTTTTGGTCATTCAACCCAGAGTACGAAATGGCATTCTCGATTTTTGACTTAATTCTTTTGAATTCACACATTATACATTTATACGTGTGGAGAGGGAGCTCTTCCTATAAATATAATGACTAGTTGCATGAAGAAAGGCATCAGATTTGAAAGAAAGTATAGAGCAAGGGTTAGAGTGATAGTTAAGTTTCGGCAATAGATTTTTTTGTTACTTTGGGAAAAAAGACATATTATTATGGCTTAATTATAACTTAAACCTTGAAGTATGATTCCATGTACACATAAAACCTTAAAGAAAAATGTCGTACACATCGAACCTTTAAATATCAATACTTGTACATACAACCCCTTAACACTGAATCTTACATTTTGATGGAGGGTAAAAAGGGTAGAAGCAATATATTTTCCCTCCAAAATTGCAAGATAGTTTCCCTCCGATAGACTGGAAAGTCTGAATGAATACGATGGTGAAATAGAAGTAAACAAAAGAAATGTAGAATTTCCAGCTTATAAAGATACAGAGGAAATGAAATGGAAAGTGGGAATGATCTTTCGGGTTCATTACGAATGCATAAGAGCAATCAGAAAGCATTCATACGAAGTGAAAGACATATGATGTAGCCTATTTGTATTTCGAGGATACAACTCAACTTAAACAAGATTGTAATAGTAGATAGTATATAGACTGTCACAAGGAATCTCAGATTGTATTATCTGTCAGAAGAAAAAGATCAAGGTCAACCTACAGACTTGAGGAATTACTACATTGAAAGAAGCTCAGTCATCTGATCAAGCCTCAGTAAAGTATTCATTAAAGAAGTGGATTCGTTTAAAGTGATAGAGATTTTAATAGTGACAGATATAGTACAGAAGAATTGAAGAGAAATGAGAAAAGAAAAAGAACCACATTTTAAAGTCAATATATGAAGAACAGTCATTCCGGTTAGTCACTCATGAACCAGACAGTACATCGAGTGTCAACATTAAACAGTGGTTATTCGTCATTAACTTCAGTGGTTCAAGCTATCAAGACTGGTATGTGGGAAAATCATTGTGCAAGCAACAGAAGTGCTAAATTAATTAACCACAATGATTTTATTATCAAGTGAACAGGCTACGAGGAAAAAGAATTATCATAAAGAAATTCTAAGTGATATATTCTTAATGTTGAAACCCCGGTTAGAATTGTTGTTTTTTTTGCTAAGCAAAAGGAGTCCGGTTTCAGAGCCTCAATAGACCGTAGCTTACACCTGGACGGGTTATGGGAAAATAGAATAATAAAAAAGAATTGCAAAGTGATATATTCTTAAAGCTGGAACCCCGGTTGGAATTGATATATTTTTTGTTAAGCAAAAGGAGTCCGGTTCCAGACGCTCAGGTAACCGCAGTTTAGAGTTTAAGGATAATTTTATATTAATAAATATTTTATTTATTTAGAAAATTATATTTATAAATATCTAATAATTTTAGATATTGATTTTTATAATTTCTGGATTAAAATAATTATTTATTAATTAAAGATTATAAGCTGTGCGGGTTAAAAAGCATTTCTACGGAGCCCATCCCTAATAGGACAAAATAGGCCCCAGTTGATTGTAAATGGAATAGCAGGTTTTATTTGTTTCAATTGTCTTGCCGATTGTCTTGGTAGTACAATTAGAGATTGTCTTGGAAAGCTAGATTGTCTTGGCGATTGTCTTGGTAGTACAATTAGAGATTGTCTTGGAAAGCTAGATTGTCTTGGCGATTGTCTTGGTAGTACAATTAGAGATTGTCTTGGAAAGCTAGATTGGCTTGGCGATTGTCTTGGTAGTACAATTAGAGATTGTCTTGGAAAGCTAGATTGTCTTGGTGATTGTCTTGGAAGTACAAAGCTGATTGTCTTGGAAGAACAGATTGTCTTGGAGATTGTCTTTGATGTACAATTTGATATGAAAATAGGCAGGGACTTCAGCTTGAAAAAAAGAAGGAAAATTCTACTAAGGCAATACACGGACAACAAGATACAACACACAACATTATATCTATCAACACAGAAAGAAACCCGGCAGCCATTCTCTCTCAAATACAAGAACCTGCAAGAGTTAAATAAATTCATAGAAAATCAAGTTCTCAATATTTGTAATATCTGATCCGATAGAACTTGATCATTTGTATCTCTTGTACTACCAGCGAGTTTTTACTACTAGCACTTATCTTGATTTTTATTAACAAATCTAGAAAAGTTCATGTCGAATTTTCTAATTTGTTTTTATCAACTTGATAATTAATCTGTACTGAAATTGTAACACCCATCAAGTTAATATATTGTTATATTCAACTTGAAATTGGTTTCAATTAATTCCGCACAAATTTGTTCAAGTCAAATTTTATTCAAAGAACAAATTTCGAATAAATGGTATAGATTGTATTCAACCCCCCCTTCTACAATCTTATCGGACCTAACATTTGGCATCAGAGCCTATTGATTGATACACAAATCAAGATCCTATTTTTATTCAATAAAAAATCTATCTTGAATTTTTAACTCACTTAAAAATTCATCATGTCTTCAAAAGCCATTGTTAAGATTCCCATATTTAATAAGGATAATTATGATATGTGGAAAAATAAAATGGAGTTGTTTTTAGATGTTACAAATCCCAAATATTTGGGTGTTCTGAAAAATGGACCTAAAATTCCTATGGTTCATGAAGAACAAGTTGTTACTGATGGAGCTGTTACAACACCTGCTAGATCCTATGAAAAGGACCCTAAGCTCTATTCTTCTGATGAAAAGGAGGATGCTGGACTAGACAAGAATTTGAGACTCATTCTGATAGATTCCCTAGATGCTGTGATGTACAGTCATGTGATGAATTGTAAAACTGCTAAACACAATTGGGAAACTATTGAGATAATCAATGAAGGAACTGATGAAGTCCGGGAAAACAGACTCCAGATTTTAACCTCTGAATATGAACACTTCAGAGCTGGTCCTAGTGAAGGCATTCAGGAAGTGTTTGAAAGGTATAACAAAATAATCAACAACTTGCAGATCCATGGCAAGCACTATACACAAAAGGAGATTAACCTGAAGTTTTTGCTGACTATGCCTACTCACCTAGAACATAGGATAACTGCCATCAGAGAATCTAGAGATTTGAATAAGATTGCTCTTGAAAGATTTTTTGGTGTTCTGAAGACCTATGAGTTGGAACAAGTACAGTAGAAAGAGATTTCTGGTAAAGGCAGAGTGGTAAGTTCTTCTACAGCTCTAACAATTGAGGTTCCTAAGGAAGTAGAAGCTAAGGTTGTTCGACCTTACAGCTCAGACAAGGAACAGACTGAAGTGGAACATGGTCAGACACCAGCTACTCAGGATGGTGGAGAATTTTACTCACTAAAAGAGCTAGATCAGTTGGAAGATGAATCCATGGCAATGATGGTGAGGCAATTCAGTAACTTCAGATTCAGGCGAAATCCAAAGTTCAGGTTTAAGTCTAATAACAGATTCCAGAGAGGAGGTTCTTCATCCTCTAGTAACAGGGGAGGATACAAAACTGGAACTGTTGATAGAAGCAAGATTCGTTGTTTTAATTGTAATGAATTGGGACACTTTGCTAGTGAGTGTCAGAAACCCAAACAAGCACAGAAAAGAGATCATGCTTCTGAAAAGAAGAAGACTGGAAGAGCTTATGTAGCTGCTGGTAAAAGTTGGGATGACACAGATAGCGAAGATGAAGAATTTGGAAATTTTGCGCTTGTGGCAAATGCTGATACATCAACTCGTTATAGTACTCCGGTAATACTTACTGATTCTGAGTTGATTCGTAGTTTACGTGATTCCTTAATTAATGCACAAAATGAAAATGCTAGACAAGTTCTGTTAAACACTAATCTTGAAAATGAAGTGTTAGAACTAAAAAAGGTGCATGTTAATCAAGATCAGCAAATAAAAGAAATAGCTCGACTTAACTACAGAGAAAAGTCGATATCAGAATACTTGTCAAAACAAGTTGCTAAAATTGCTGAACTTGAAACTAAGATAAAGGAACAGAATGTCAAATTATCTGCTTGCTTTAATTCTATTAAAACTTCTAAAGAGTTTTTCAATAAACAAGTTGTAGACCGAACCGTAGGAATAGGGTTTGGCTACAACGAGGCTATTGGAATGTTAGGCATAAATTTCCCTAATCCTGTTAGTGCTAAAGAAAGGGGAATACCACATGTGCTTAAGAATGTTGAAGATCCACTATTTAAGAAGTCTATTGCAGAGCCTCTAGATTTTACTTCTCTTGTTATTCAAGAGGAGATGCGTACTGAGGACATTGCTAGTGGAAGTGTCCAACTTAATGAAAAATCTGTTAAGGCACCTACAACCAAAAATGTTAAATCTAATAAGGTTGTTTCTCAGGAACCAGTTAAGTTTGTTGAGTCAACCAGTTCGTCTAAAACTGGGTTAGGTGGTAATAAGTTGAAGCGGAACAATAGCATGTCTGACATGCATATCATGCCTATTATTGATTCTTCTCATAAAGCATGTGGTGTTGTCAATTGTATGTCTTGTGCTTTTAATGTCATGTCTGCTTACTTTAATGGTAATCATGCATGTGCTGATAAGACTGCTCCTCGACAACATATGAACAGAAACAAAAATGTCAGATCGATGACTGGTAGTCCTCCTCATGTTAGGAGAGAGACATTTGTACCTAAGCCTAAACAAAGTGTTACTAAGGCTGTCTACAAGGTCAAATGTCAAAGAAAGTTGGATACCCAGAATAAAACAAAAGATTGTCAAATCTGTTTATAGGGTAAAATGTTTGTTGACTAATGGTAAAATTGGTGTTAAGGTGAAAAATGTTGTTTTGCCTGACAAAGGCCAATTCTTTAAGTATTTTGGACCCAATCAAATTTGGGTTCCGAAGAAAGTTTAATCCATTTGTCATTACAGGGTGTTGAGCAGGTTGAACGAGTAACCTGGATCTTGGACAATGGATGTTCAAGGCATATGACTGGTGACAGAACCCTGTTGACAAATGTGGTGGAGAAGGCAGGCCCAGTAGTTACCTTTGGAGATAACAGCAAAGGTAGAACTGATGGATTTGGCAGACTTGAAGCTGGAAATGTTATCATTGAGGATGTGTCCTTTGTAAAAGGACTTGAGCATAATTTGCTCAGTATCAGTCAATTCTGTGATAAGGGATTTGAAGTCCACTTTAACAAGAAGAATTGTCTGATTTCACACAAGAGAAGTGATCAACCATCTCTTACAGGAGTCAGAAAAGGAAACTTGTACGTAGCCAATATGAACACTGGAAGCACTGAAGAAATCAACTGCTTCTACTCTAAAGAATCCAAAGATGAAAGCTGGCTATGGCACAAGAAACTTACTCATCTAAATTTCAAAACAATGAACTCTCTGGTTAGAAGAGAGTTGGTGAGAGGTTTACCTTCAATGAAGTTCACACAGGAAGGACTATGTGATGCATGTCAAAAGGGCAACTCACAGGAGCACTGACACATCTTCAATAACTGAACCTCAACAATTACTTCATATGGATTTGTTTGGTCTACTTAATGTGATGTCAATATCAAAGAAAAGATATGCTCTTGTGATTGTTGATGATTTTTCAAAATACACATGGGTTCTGTTTCTGAATTCCAAAGATGAGACTCCACAGCTAGTGATTGATCACATCAAGTTGATTGAGCTGGATTCTAAGTATCCAGTGAGAGCTATAAGATCAGATAATGGAACTGAATTCAAGAATGTAGTTCTGAATGATTTCTTCACTGAGAAGGGTATAACCAGACAATACTCAGCTCCAAGAACTCCTCAGCAAAATGGGGTAGTGGAAAGAAATAATAGAACCTTGATTGAAGCTGCACGTACTATGTTAAGTGAATCAAGGCTTCCATTGTACTTTTGGGCTTAAGCTATCAACACTGCATGCTATACCCAGAGTCGAACTCTTATCAACAAAGACTTGATGAAGACACCCTATGAAGCTATGACTGAAAAGAAACCAACACTCAAATACTTTCATGTATTTAGAGCAAAATGTTTTGTGCTTAAAGAAGGAGATGATCAAGGTGGAAAATTCGAGGCCAAAGCACATGAAGCAATTTTTATTGGTTATACAAGAAGAGCTTACAGGGTGTACGTGATTGATCAACAGAAAATGAGTGAAAGTGTCAATGTAACATTTGATGACACTAAACTCCCTAGTATCCAAACTGAGGATTCTGAAAAGCTATCTTTTGATGATATGACAGATCCAGATTCAGATGATGACAATCCACCTGATGTTTTTGCTGATGCTAATGACAACAATGATAATAATGATGATGATCAGGATAATGGTGGTGAAAACAATGATAATAATGAAGATACCCCTGACACTCCTGAACAATCATCTAGTCAACCTGGCAACAACTCAGGGGGAGACAATGAAGGATCAACTGGTGACACTCAACATCACAATCAAGATCAAGGTGAATCATCAAGATCTAATCTTCCCAGACAGACTGTTTGGAATAGAGCTCATCCTTTTGAGCTAATCATTGGTGATCCTGATGTTGGTGTGAAAACTAGAAGAGCTTTTCAAAATCAATGTAATTATTCAGGGTTTCTATCTGAAATGGAACCAAAGAAAACTGAAGAAGCTCTTTCTGATCCTGATTGGGTGATTGCTATGCAAGATGAACTCAATCAATTTAAACAACAAGAAGTATGGAAGCTGGTACCCAGACCTACAGACAGAATAGTGGTTGGCACTAGGTGGGTATTCAGAAACAAACTTGATGAAGATGGCACAGTGACGAGAAATAAGGCAAGACTGGTAGCAAAGGGTTATTCACAAGCTGAAGGCATTGATTATGATGAGACCTACGCTCCAGTGGCAAGACTTGAGGCTATCAGAATATTCTTGGCATTCGCAGCATTCTCAAACTTTAAGGTTTATCAAATGGATGTCAAGAGTGCTTTTCTGAATGGTAAGCTAGATGAAGAGGTATATGTAGAACATCCCCTGGCTTTGAAGATCCAGAATTCATGGACTATGTCTACTTTCTCTTCAAGGCTATTTATGGTCTTAAGCAAGCTCCAAGGAAATGGTATGACACTCTCTCTGAATTTTTACTTGAAAATGGTTTTGTTAGAGGTGTCATAGACAAAACTCTCTTCACAAAGAAACATAAGAATGATACAATACTAGTCCAAATCTATGTGGATGATATAATATTCGGGTCTACTAATGATCTTTTGTGCAAGAAATTTGCTAAGTTAATTCAGGATAAATTTGAAATGAGCATGATGGGTGAGCTAAAGTTCTTTCTTGGATTGCAAAGAATAGATGGAATTTTTATCTGCCAATCCAAGTATGTCAGGGAGCTTCTCAAGAAATATCAAATGGAGGACTCATCTTCAGCTAGAACACCATCATCTACAGCTGTCAAATTTAGAGCATGTGAAAATTCTGCTAAGGTAGATATCACAAGCTACAGAGGTATGATAGGCTCATTACTTTATCTTACTGCAAGTAGACCAGATATTATGTATGCCACATGCTTGTGTGCAAGGTTCCAAGCGGATCCTAGAGATATGCATCTCATTGCTGTGAAACGAATCTTGAGATATCTTAAGGGTACTTCTAACTTAGGAATTTGGTACCCTAAAGATTTTGGTTTTAATCTGGTTGGATATACAGATTCAGATTATGCAGGAAGTGTTGTAGATAGAAAGAGTACAACTGGGAGTTGTCAATTCCTAGGTGGAAGACTGGTCTCCTGGTACAGCAAGAAGCAACAAACAGTTTCTAACTCAACAGCTGAAGCTGAATACATAGCTGCTGGAAGCTGTTGCGCTCAGATCTTGTGGATTAGGAATCAGCTACGGGACTATGGCTTTGTACTTGACAGGATTCCTATCCTGTGTGACAATACAAGTGCCATAGCAATCTCCAACAATCATGTGCATCACACGAGGACAAAGCACATTGACATCAGGTATCATTTTATTAGAGAGCATGTCATGAATAGTACCGTGGAATTACATTTTGTTAATTCTCAAATCGTTGTCATTATCTTCTTAATATATTTCTACTTACTTCTTTAATTTTAGAATAATTCATTTTCTCCAAAAATATTTTTCTCAAATTTTACAAGTTGTAATTTGTGAGAAATCTATTTTTCTTGAAAATGTTATTATTTTGAAAGTCACTTTTGAATATTTGTGTTGATTTAATAAGTCATATTTTCTCTTTAAATGATTTTCTATAAGAAAGTTATTTTTATTAAGAAAATATATAGATTTATTAATTTACTACAAATATTTATGTAAATAGTTAATAGTTTATTCAATATTTTGTAGTGTTTGTCCTTTTGTTATTAATGTTTTATTTCCGTCTAAAGGATAGCCTATGGTAGTTTTGTGTAAATTCAAAGTTTTGTAAATTATTTTCTTTTATTTATAATATTCTGTAAATATCATTAATATAATTATTTTTGAATAAAAAAAATCGTATTTTTTCTTTTGTTTTTAGTTTTTATTTAATATTATTATTATGTATATTATTTCTTATTTTTGTATATTATTTTTCATATGTATATAAATAGTTTGTTTTTTTTTGGTTTAGTCACTAGACTTTCAAAACTTACAAATAGGTCCCTGTACTTGGTTCTTTTGTACTTCTTCTGTTTAACACACACATATCATGCCGTTTTAACTTCTAATCCTTGTTGTGTTGTTGTTGACAGACTTCCTTATTTAGGACCATTGTTGGTATCAAAATGGTATATGTCAATTCAATTGTTTAGGAACTAACGTTTGATTTTCAAGATCTAACAATTGGAAGACAGGACCTATCATGTGCTAACAATTTCTAATAGTTGGTATCTATCTTACAGGACCTAAAACATGATAAAATAGTTTTGTTTGAATTGGTTTAAACATTAACATTCATTAATTTGATTAATATTTATTGTTAATTGGATTTTTGCCTTTGTTTTTGTTTAGTAAAACTGGCTCAAGATCTATATCTTTCCTACCTCAAAATTTCTTTCTACAGCTGTGACTGCTTATATTGTAAATCTTTTGAAATCACAACTGTATATCATTTCCTTTAAGATTAAATGCAATATTTTCTCAGAAATCTTTTCAAAGATAAAAATGCATTCTATCTCTATATTGCTCATATTAATTGTGTGATGCAGGTTCATCTAAATGGAGTTTTGTTTTCTCACATGATTAGTCATGAGGTTGTAAACCCAACAACTTTTATTCCAGACTACAGTCAAACTCAAACACATTCTATCTTACACCCTAAATGGAAGTAACCTATCAGACTAGAGGTCACCAGGGAGTAACTGCACATGATGCAACAAATAAGGATGTGTGGGATATTCAGTTGGAGAGTCACTACCTTATACACTAACCAAAATATTTCAAATACACAAAGTGAGAATGCACACACTAAGGATGAATTGACGGAAACCTATAATCCAACCATTTTACGGTTAGGATTATAAGTTAAAGGTTTTTTTAATGAACCAAGTGTCGTCACAAGACATTAGAAGGGAATCTTGATCTCAATGCTAAATTTATAGATCATTGTTTACCTTCTCAGAATTCAAATCTGAAAACCCTAAAAAGGGAAAACTAGCAACTTGTAGATTATGACTCAGATTCATCTGACGAGTCCAACGAGGATTTGGGATTTGCGAACTCCCATTGCACCACCACTGACCTCTCTTGAAGGGGCTAGGGTGATTTTTCCTTGCAGGTACTGTTAGTGTAGGTGCCCTAGAGGCAATACATTGTTTCTCGAATAAACCTTATGTCATTTGATTATTAAATAAATGTATTTATTATGACTCTATTTACTGCGATATTTGTTAGCATAATAAATGTCCTTAGAATAATGATACACATTATATAGTTTAAGTTTACAACTTGAATTTGAGATTATATAATATATCATATTCTTAAAGGTCCCTAGTCGAGTATTATTATAAAGGAAAATAATAATACATAAATAGACTAGTATGTTTTTGACTGATAACCACATCTCATTGGTTATAGGTATGGAGATACTAAAGTCAATACATAGGTACATGTAGGGTACATGGTACTGGACAGACCCACCGTGAGATTCTTCATGTTAATTAAGTCATAAGAAAGACTCACAGTGATAATGGTGTAATGATCCTTTGACTTGAGATCATTATATTTCTATACGAGGATAATATACTTTGACTACATTAAAAATTACCTTTGACCGGGTGATGATAAAAGTGGACATCGGGTATATTGTGAATCGTATGAGAAATATGAATGATAGATAAAGAATTTAACCCTCCTATCAGATAGGAGAGATATTATTGGCCTCTTGATTGAGTGAGACTATAAAATGCATGGCCGTGCTCAAATAATGATTTGTCTTAATAGTCTACTCATGTATCAAGTAAACCCAGATTAAATTATGAAGAGGATGACTAAATACATGCCTCGAGTTTAATCTATAATATTTGGTTAAAGGGATTATATTACACGGAAACATTATATCACGAAAGGTTTAATTGGATCACCAATTATTATTATTACTTGGGTAGCAATGATGTATTACTAGATGCCACTCATTGTTTATAATTTTATTATTGGATATTAAAATTATTGCCAACGTAATAATAACCTAAAGGGTTACACAATAAGAACGTTTTAAAAGGAGTTTTAATTTAAATATTAGATTTAAATTAAATAATTAAAATTCGAAATTGATTATGGAATCAGATTTCGTTTTTAATTAAATGATTATAAATTCGAAATTGGATAAATAATTAATTGAGTTGGACTTAATTAATTAAATGTTATTTCAAATTTAATTCATTAAAAACCCAAATCAGTTTGTTTTAATTGAAGCCCAAGCTGATTAGGGTTAGGCCCATCTTTCTCCCTATAAATACATAAAGATATATTGGTTATGGGAACACTTTTGCAAAATCGTTTTTTTCTTAAAAAACCCTAGCTGCTCTATTCTTTGAGAGGCTAGAGAGAGAGAGAGGCTGATTTTGGCTAGTACCTGCTCCTTGGATCGTTGGACAATCGAACGTTCGTGTGGACGATTTAGAGACGCGGATCTTGCATCAAGGGTTGCGTGGTGATCACAATCTAGGACCTCCATCTGTCAACCGAATTCGTAAAGCTTCGTAAAGGTACTGATTCTATTCACCATAATCAGCATGTCTTATACATGGATCCTATGATTAGGGTTTCGGATTTTTATTGTTTTTACGACTGTTTTCGCTGCGTTTATGCCCCGAAACCCTTCAGGTACACTAAAGGATGTTGGAGCTATGAGTGATATGAGTGATATACCAGTGAGCAAGAGTGTAAACACAGAGAGAAGTGAGACACTCAACATAAATGAGTGGAGAGAAGAGTGAAATACTTGTGAGGTACACTAAATACTATCACACACTCACAGTGAGGAAGAAAATGAAACTTCCTTTCTAACAAAGCTCAAGTAATTGGTATCAACTACTTTGTCAACTAGTTGATTGGAGGATTCCTCAACTAAGGGGGAGAAGTAAGGGGTACAAGAAAAAGGAGAAAAAGGGAGTAGGTTAGAAAGGGGGAGCATTTACAGACTGTGCTTAGGAGGAGCATTTAAGTCAAGTTACTAAGGGGGAGCCTTAGATGGAAAAGTAAGGGGAGATTCAGTTGAGAAGAAAGGGGAGATACAAGGAGAAGATTACATCACAATACTATTCTATTAGTCTTTCAATGTACTATGTATGAAGGCTAAGTGGAGGAGTAGTAGATTTCCCACAAGTTAAGTGGAGGAGTAGTAGATTTCCCAGCCATTGTCTACATAGTAGGAACAATTGTTTTTCTTAAGTGAGAAAAGCTGTGTCAAAAAAGGGAAGTGATTGTAAATCAAGAACTGTTGATAATCAGAAATGAAGATGATTTATCTATTGAAGATCAGTTCAGTGCTAGAGGAACAATCATCTATCATTTCATCAATTGAGGATTCTGGAATTGTTAAATTCAAACCAGAGAAATTTTTTTAATGTACTATTTACTAAGCTCTTTAATGCTTAAACTTTTTCTTGTTTAATTGAGTTAGTTGAGCTATCCTCTAGGTATTTGCTTGTTATCGTCTAACAAACAAATAGGGGGAGATTGAAAGGCATATGATGTAGCCTATTTGTATTTCGAGGATACAACTCAATTTAAACAAGATTGTAATAGTAGATAGTATATAGACTGTCACAAGGAATCTCAGATTGTATTATCTGTCAGAAGAAAAAGATCAAGGTCAATCTACAGACTTGAGGAATTACTACATTGAAAGAAGCTCAGTCATCTGATCAAGCCTCAGTAAAGTATTCATTAAAGAAGTGGATTCGTTTAAAGTGATAGAGATTTCAACAGTGACAGATACAGTACAGAAGAATTGAAGAGAGATGAGAAAAGAAAAAGAACCACATTTTAAAGTCAATATATGAAGAACAGTCATTGCGGTTAGTCACTCATGAACCAGACAGTACATCGAGTGTCAACATTAAACAGTGGTTATTCGTCATTAACTTCAGTGGTTCAAGCTATCAAGACTGGTATGTGGGAAAATCATTGTGCAAGCAACAGAAGTGCTAAATTAATTAACCACAATGATTTTATTATCAAGTGAACTGGCTACGAGGAAAAAGAATTATCATAAAGAAATTCTAAGTGATATATTCTTAATGTTGAAACCCCGGTTAGAATTGTTGTATTTTTTGCTAAGCAAAAGGAGTCCGGTTTCAGAGCCTCAATAGACCGTAGCTTACACCTGGACGGGTTATGAGAAAATAGAATTATCACAAAGAAATGCAAAGTGATATATTCTTAAAGCTGGAACCCCGGTTGGAATTGATATATTTTTTGTTAAGCAAAAGGAGTCCGGTTCCAGACGCTCAGGTAACCGTAGTTTAAAGTTTAAGGATAATTTTATATTAATAAATATTTTATTTATTTAGAAAATTATATTTATAAATATCTAATAATTTTAGATATTTATTTTTATAATTTTTGGATTAAAATAATTATTTATTAATTAAAGATTATAAGCTGTGCGGGTTAAAAAGCATTTCTACGGAGCCCATCCCTAATAGGACAAAATAGGCCTCGGTTTATTGTAAATGGAATAGCAGGTTTTATTTGTTTCAATTGTCTTGGTAGTACAATTAGAGATTGTCTTGGAAAGCTAGATTGTCTTGGCGATTGTCTTGGTAGTACAATTAGATATTGTCTTGGAAAGCTAGATTGTCTTGGCGATTGTCTTGGTAGTACAATTAGAGATTGTCTTTGAAAGCTAGATTGTCTTGGCGATTGTCTTGGCGATTGTCTTGGTAGTACAATTAGAGATTGTCTTGGAAAGCTAGATTGTCTTGGAAGTACAAAGCTGATTGTCTTTGAAGAACAGATTGTCTTGGAGATTGTCTTTGATGTACAATTTGATATGAAAATAGGCAGGGACTTCAGCTTGAAAAAAAGAAGGAAAATTCTACTAAGGCAATACACGGACAACAAGATACAACACACAACATTATATCTATCAACACAGAAAGAAACCCAGCAGCCATTCTCTCTGAAATACAAGAACCTGCAAGAGTTAAATAAATTAATAGAAAATCAAGTTCTCAATATTTGTAATATCTGATCCGATAGAACTTGATCATTTGTATCTCTTGTACTACTAGCGAGTTTTTACTCCTAGCACTTATCTTGATTTTTATTAACAAATCTAGAAAAGTTCATGTCGAATTTTCTAATTTGTTTTTATCAACTTGATAATTAATCTGTACTGAAATTGTAACACCCATCAAGTTAATATATTGTTACTAGAATGTGTGCCCGTTGCGCGGGGCTTAGCAAGTAATATGAAATTTTTTAATTTAATATAATATAATAAATTGACCCGTTCCGCATGACTTCGATTTATTCTAAAATACACTTATATTAAAATATAAATCTTTGTTTATCTAACAAAGATATAATAAAATAACCTATATTCCAATTTTTTTTCGCATGGTTGGAGCAGATACCTTCTCATCTTTTTGCGAGGAAATATTTCAGTTGCATCTAAGAATAATGCCTCCGGGGAGCCAGGTGCTCCAGGCGATCCGTCTGGGTCGGGAATCAATATGACAAAAGCTGTCATTGGAAGCCTGGAATTTGGTTTTGCTAATATAGCAGCTTACCAGACTGGGTACTTGGATAGTTTTCTTGCCAATGAGAAGAATAGCACTCATGGCGACAAAGCTGGGAGTGCTGATCAACATCTTCAAGTTTCAAGTGAACACAAAAAATCAGAGGTCTAAACTTTTGAATACAAAGCCAATACTACCAAGACCAAGATAGGAATGGCTTGGAAAAGAAACTAACATATTTTCTTTTTCTTTCTGTTGTATAATTAGAACAGAAATTTTACTAAATGTTTAACAAAACATGCTACTTAGACTAACACACTACTAATTCTACTATTTCAGGCTTTCTATAAGCATAATTGCATAATGTACGCCTCATAGCCTAGCCAATGTTCGAGCGAGCATAGAACCCATAACTACTTTTGAGGTTTGACAAACATCAAGATTTGTGCAAACAACATTCGAAAGTGAATTTTTTTTTGCTGCAGCTAATCTTCTGTCAGTAGCTTTTTTTCCATCCCTCAATTATTCCATTTGACAAAAACAGACAGATTTTATCAAGTAATATTTATAAAGTAAACATAAAGATATTTATCAAATAATATTTGCTACTGCTATAGACATAGTCCACACATCACAATGATGACTTCCCACTAAAATGACTTCTAGCATTCAATATTGCTGAGCACATTGTACACTCTGGACTCCTCTATGCATATCATCAACATCATCACATGTAGAGTACGATCAGATACATAAATGAGCACCATTATTAGTTTACAATAATCTAAAATTCAGATTTATGTACCATGATTGACTTACTGGCCATTTTGAGAATAAGAAACTTCAGCTTTTCATTCATGTAAAGGCCCATTCATGAAAGTGGATTCCGGTAGACTTATGTAAGGGAAGATCTGTTGTGATAAAAACTATAATCCAAGCAGAGACAATAATCTTCATAGTGATGCAACAATGTTTACCACTGCAATAAGTCTAAAGCAGTAATTAATTCTTTAAGGCAGTAACAATATAAGTATTATGGCATATAAACAATTTAGTCCTTGTACGACTTATATAACTTAAAGGATGTTTGTTCTAAGAAACTAAGACACTATTGGTATTCTTGACATATTTTAAGATGAATTTATAATAAGATTTTGAAAATTTCCAAGAGAAAGCTAATGCACTCACAATCGAAAGAAGTAATGAGTTTAATGATGGCAACAAAAAAACTAAGACACTCATAATTGAAGCACACTTTAGAGAAGTTTAGGCTTACATAGGTAACATATGGTCTAGATACATTCAAAATTTTAATTTGCATATGAAAGGAGAGAAGATATTTGAATCTTCTAACAATTAAACATCATGCGTTAAACATCCTGCATTCTTCAGTTTAAAAGGGCATAACCATAACTACTGATAGGATTAGTAGAAGAAGAAACCTAAAAGTATAGACACTTTACTCCTAGCTATGTGAAACCATTCTAACAATTACATTAAACAGCTCCTATAGCATAGCGCTCACAATTAAAATATAAGCACACAATTAAAATACCTGAATGTTGGTAAATCAGTTCATTTTTTCACTTGATCAAACCATCAAACATGTCCCGTGCAAACTCCAATCTGCAGTCAAATATTCAAATCATCGCAACCTGCAAATCAAAATTTAACGTGTCAAAAAATAAAACTGTAACACTTAATGAAACGATAAGTGCTAGTAACTAATCACCAAAAGATCAAAATCATTTGTAACACAATTATAGAATATGATAGAATTTAGTAATAAAATGTATTTGAAAAGACCTTTACGTAAATGATCATTTCATCTAAAAATTTGAGAACTATTGTACAATACGAAAATAGTGGGATACAAAGTTGTACTACTTCAATTCAGACTAAATTTATCATACAATTGGTATGTAAACTTAAACCTACAACAAAATTAAACAATAGGAATTAGTAAAATTAATAAAAATAAAAAAAGGTTTTAGAGATAGGAATTACTAACATAACTTCTCATCAAATTATAAAGTTAAGACGTTGCAAAAGGACTTGATCTTTCATTACATAATCTAGTTCCATTTAATATAAATGGAAGGCCAATTTCTACCATGTGTAATTGGAAGGTCTTACTTTCATGTCCTACAAATGGATCTATGGTCTAGTTCTAAGCCATCAAATAACAAAAAGAACATAAGACGAAGGTTGTAACACCTCCCAACTCATGTTTGACACATAAACTTACATTAATTATTATGTTTAGTACTATGTGTATTAAACTTGCTCAAAAATTTTATAATTGGCATCCTCGCTCCATAATTATAATTTAATCCATTTGTAAAATAAACTTGCTCAAAATATTTATAATTGTGAATTACCCAATTTTTTCCTTGTAAAAAAATAACTTCTTATGTTTAAAATATGCACATTCAAATAAAAAATAAATACACAGCTATCAGATTTCATATTGTATACCTAGGGACTGCACAAATCTTAATTGTGTCATGTAGCTGCTCTCAGATTGTATACAAAATATGCACATGCATATACACTGCAAAATTGATCCTACATGTTTCAAGAATCATGAAATCACACAGACTTCCTCACAAATGTATTCCTCGCAAATTTTACTGACTCCTTCAAATGTCATATCATTAACTAAAATCTATTGTTTAATCAAAATGAAATAGTCTCCTCAAGAGAAGAGATGATACCTATCAATGACTTGAAGCTTTCGCAAAATCTTTTCACCTTGCCTCCCATCCATCTACTACTAAGAACAAAGATAAGTAGAGAAGATTAACATACAACAATTACACAATAGTTTTCATATAACAATATTGTAAATTAAAGAATCATATTCGCACATGAATATCAAATATATAATGTAGAAAGACCAATTATATATATACAAAAATGTGAAACAATTTATACATTTGGAATTGGAGTGCAAGTAACTAAATCATTACAGTGTTAATAAAATTATCACAACAAAGCATATTCATTCTTATCGAATTAACAATCACTTTACCTCTCAACAGATACATCTAGAAACAATATAAAAACATCTTCATTCAAGCTTTCAATCTCTCCATACCTATCCAACTCCTCCAAAATATCTTCATAAAAATTCTAAACCATACAAAAACATAATAATAATTCAAGAACACAAAACTTGATTACTATTCATCTCAAGAACACACTTAAAATTCAAGCTTAGTTATAATGATTTTAAAAGATTTAATCCATACCTTACTTTGTCATTTTTAAACATAAAAGTACAGTGAAAAATTCTTTCAAGTCTTCAATCAAACAGTTGGGTTGCATAAATCAAAATCATCGCAATATTGATATATTCATTGAAATGATGTGACAATAAATAGCAAATTGTAAGAAAAAGAAAGAAAAACACCTGAATCGAATTTACATCCAATCTCTCATGAAACTGCAATCATCAATTATACATATACATAGCACTCATAAGGAAAAGATTGCTCTTTTCTCATTCTTGCCTAAATTTTGTCGTAGCCTGTTGAAACTCTAATATGGGTAATTTTCATCTCTTTTGGTGCAATTACAAAAATTGAACCTGCAAAAAATCAAAAAGAAAGATAAATGAAAGGTGTAAATAATAAAAAGGAGATTGAAGAAAAGAAATACAAAGGGAAGAAGAGCTAATTGTGTAGAGTAGAACAAATAGAAACAACTAATATCAAGAATTTGAAATTCAGATCCGGTGCATAAAAAGATAATGGAAAGCATATGATTTAAATTTTAGTTTGAATTGGAACCGGATAGTATGTAATGGGGAAAAGCAAAGCTTCCTCTATAAGCTTTACAGCAGCAACAACGTACGCGTATAATACAATGAAATGAATGGCTGTGATGAAAAGGAATTATAAGTCAGTATAGTCAAATGGCAATTTGTTGTGAATACGGAAAAAGGAAGATGGTAATATGGTAAAATAGCATCAAAAAACACAACAGCTTTTATAATATAGATAGATATTCAACTTGAAATTGGTTTCAATTAATTCCGCACAAATTTGTTCAAGCCAAATTTTATTCAAAGAACAAATTTCGAATAAATGGTATAGATTGTATTTAACCCCCCTTCTACCATCTTATCGGACCTAACACGAAGAAGGAAGGTCTGTGAAGTTTATTAAAAGTGAAAAAACAAGAATAAGAGCTGTGTGTAAGGATCCTTGTCCCTGGTTCTTGTTGACATCATTAAATTTTGAAAAAAACTTTCCAACTAAAAAGAGTAGGACCAGGTACAAAGAAATGCAAGATCGTATTGATAAAGGTAAAAAAGGGAAAGATGTGAATGTCAAAAAAGCTGTTAGAATGAGTGCTAGAATGACGGGCAAAGATGTGTTTAAAGCACCTGCAAATGAGAAGGATTTTCAAAACAAGCCTCAATGGAATCCTTGTGTTAATGTAACCGATCAACTCAATAGTAATACAGGTCCAATGAAGGTTGGGAAACAAATAGCACCTCCAGTTAAGCAATTTAAGACAATCCTTGGAGGGACTGTTAGAAATAATCACTAACAAAGCAATATAGAGGCAGTTATATATCGTATTTAACAAGTCAAGGTCAGGCAAACAATTAACGAAACAAAACACGAAGGTATAAAACATGCATATCAGTAACTGTAAAAACAAAGGAAAGATAGATGACATACCAGTAGCCATAGCTATAGCAGTATATCAAACAAATAAGAGAACAGCTGAGTCGCCAGGCCTTGCTCGAAGTCCTAACTGCTCTTGAAGAGATAATTGCCCCCACTCACACTATGTCAGGATGCTGGCGATATTCTTCCAGGATAAAACAGCTCCAATCTATATGATCACAGTAATCAGAAAGCTCAACTTCGACTAGCACCTCAGTCGCCGGAAAACCTACAAGCAAAGCAGCTTCGACAAGAAGGGAGTAGAGAGTGTAGAGAGGAGAAGAGAATGTAGGGTGTGGTGTATCAAAACCAGCAGCTTAGATTAAACACATAAATAAAATCCCTCGCCCAGGTTGCCTCGCGTACGCGAGATGCCGAGACATTCGCCCAAATCGCCCTTCGACCGAGTCGACCCGAGACGAGACGTGGCGTGGCGAGGCGGGCGGCGGCGCGCGCGTGAAGCACACAGTAACACCATGCACCATCATACACCTTAGTAGTTGTACACTACCCATGTGTGTGATTCTATATAAAGCCAACAATCCCCTTTATTTATTTCAATGTGGGACAAATATACATTCTCATTTTCAAGCTCTTTCAAGCTACCCACTTCAACTCTATTTCTCTATGGATTTCACTAAAAAATTACTTAGACCCATATACAAAAATTTAAGTCCTCCTAGCAAGGAACAATTTCCAATCGTTACAATCCAGAATTAACATAAAGAACAAAAAATAATTATGCTCTAAAATCTCCATTTTCTAACAATCCCCCACAAATCCATACAGAAATGCTTCAGGTTTTTCATCATGACTTGTTTTTCAGAGTCGGTACCCTTCCGGGTTTGAACCCTCCTGAGTCCCCTACTTCGATGACTGCCGGATTCAGATGGAATGTTTCACCTTGAATCTTAATCCGTTTGATGTAATCATGTTCCATAGACGATGACAAGTCAAAGGCTATGGTGCCAATCTACGGCTTTGAGACATTAATGGTCTTGTCTCGATCCTGTTCGTCGAATGCTTCAAGGAATAACCCTTTCCTCTAATTGCGACCACACAATTACATTCGCTTAGTTGGGCATCTCCAGAGATGTACTGCTACCATCTCGTCGAATGACTTGACCCCATTCAGAGTTATAATAACTCTTTCTTACTAGAAGTGTCAATACCTTCTAGGTTTACAGGGGATAGACTGAGATACAACAGTATCATCTATGTAGCAAAGGTACTACCAATTCATCCTTATAGCTTGTTATTACCACATTGAATACACTTCAAGGGATCTCCTCTCATGTGTATTGGGTTCCCACTGATAATGAACTATGATGGGTTGACAGCCCCATCCCCAACCTCGACTTAAGGAGCACTGCAGGTTCCAGTCCTTTAGTTAAAGGATCAGCTATATTATTCTGAGTTCCTATGAACTCTACAGCTATAATCCTATCAGACACTAAACCCCTTATAGACTTTAGTCTAACTTGGTGTGCCTCTTTGTTTTAGCATTATACTTTTTACTGCTAATCTTGTCGATAGTTTTTTTACTATCACAATGAATAGCCAACGGAGGAAGCGGTCTGCTTACTACAGGTATCGCGGACATAAGTCTGTGTAACCATTCAGCCTCCGTCCCCGTGACATCAAGCACACACAACTTCAGCGGTTTCCTGGAACACGTATCCAGTCACTCCATTGGAACCAGACTTCTTAGCTATCCAACTTGCATCATTGTACCCCTCAAGCACACCAGGAAACCTCCTATAGTGTAAACTAAGGTACATTGTGCCTTTTAGATATCTAAGTACTCTATCAAGAGCATCCCAATGAGTTCTGTTTGGACAGCTTGTATATCTAGCCAACTTAGACATAGAGTATGAAATATCTGGTCTAGTACAGTTAGCAAGATACTGTAAACTCCTTATAATCTTAGAATACCTTAACTGAGACACAGGTACTCCTGAAGTATTCTTAACAAGGGCAACTTTAGGATCATAGGGTGTACTAGCAATTCTACACTGTGAATAACCATATTTCTCAAGTATAGATTTCTCTATATAATGAGACTGCGATAAAGTTATTCCCTCAGCTGACTGTGTCAGCTTGAGACCAAGAATCACACTAGCCTCACCCATATCCTTCATTTTAAAATGCCTTTTCAAGAAAGCTTTTGTCTCGTTAATAATCTCAATATTGATTCCAAACAGTAATATGTCATCTACATATAGGCACAAGATGACACACTCACTACCTTTAACTTTGGTGTAGACACACTTGTCACTATCATTAATATCATAACTGAACGGCACTATAGTTTCATCAAACTTTTTATGCCAATCCATAGGAGCTTGTTTCAAGCCATAGATGGATTTGATCAACTTACACACTTTTCTTTCATTACCAGATGCAACAAATCCCTCAGGATGATCCATATAAATCTCTTCTTCAAGTTCACCATGAAGAAAAGCTATCTTTACATCCATTTGATGGATGATAAGACCATGAACAGAAGCCAATGCTACAAGCATTCAGATTGTTGTCATTCTAGCTACTGAAGAGTATGTGTCAAAGAAATCAATGCCCTCCTTTTGCTTAAAACCCTTAGCTACTAGTCTAGATTTGTACTTATCTATTGAGCCGTCATGGTTGAACTTCCTCTTAAAAATCCATCTACACCTGATAGTAGAATACCCAGGAGGGAGATCAACTAACTCCCATGTTCCGTTAGAAACAATAGAGTCAATTTTACTCTTTACAGCGCCCTTCCAGTGCCTAGACTCTGAAGAATCCATAGCTTGTCGGAAAGTTAAAGGTTCGTCCTCGACATTGTAAGTGATAAAATCACTTCCAAAATCCTTGACTACCTTTGCACGCTTACTCCTTCGTGGTTCCTCTACCTCCTTAGGAGTAGAGCTACTACTAGGTTCCGCCCCACATTTGTCATCTTTTCCACATGATCAGGAATAGAACTTGATGTGTGAGTAGGATCTTCATTAGAAGTATCTTGAGGCATACCAATCTTCATAGGGTAAACATCCTCAAAGAATGTAGCATCACGAAACTCTACTATAGTGTTTGCCACTATACCATCTATATATGTCAGATTTTAGCACTAAAAATCTCATAGCTGTAGTAGTTTCAAGATAGCCCAGAAAGATACAATCAACAGTCTTCGGACCTAGTTTCTTTCTCTTGTGTTCAGGGACAAGTACCTTAGCAAGGCACCCCCACACACGAAGATACTTAAGACTAGTCTTCTTGCCCTTCCATAACTCATAGGGTGTCTTATCCATGTGTTTCAGAGGGACTCTATTCAGAATATGGCAAGCCGTATTCAGTGCATCTCCCCACATGTATTTAGGCAACCCAGAATTAAAAAGCATACTATTAATCATATCTTTAAATGTTCTGTTCTTTCGCTCAGCAACCCCATTAGACTCAGGTGTGTATGGTGGGGTAACTTCATGAACTATTCCATTGCTTGCACAAAATTCATTAAAGGAGTTACTCGTATACTCGCCACCTCTATCAGATCTCAACCTTTTAAGTACTTTAGTAGTTTGTTTTTCTACTTCAGTTTTATATATAATGAATTTACTAAGTGCTTCATCCTTATGTCTAAGTAAATAAACATAACAGTATCTACTACTATCATCTATAAAGGTAATGAAGTATCTAAACTGGTCCTTAGTCAACACACCACCAAATTCACAAATATTAGTGTGTACTAAATCTAACAAGTTTGAATCCCTAACAATATTATGAAAAGGTTTCCTTATTTGTTTAGCAGACACACATACTTGACATTTAGAATTCTTTTCTATGGTATGTTTTGGAATCAACTCTAAGTTCATCATATTTTTAAGAGCACCAAAATTTAAGTGACCAAGTCTAGCATGCCATAAATTTGAAGATTCAACATAGTTAACAGAAGGAGTAATATTATTAATCAACGCACCCAAAATGGGCTCAGCATTTATTACAAATAAACCATTTGATAAGTAACCCTTGCCAAAAAATGTACCAATATGAATAAGAACTACTTTATTACATTTGAGTGAGACTTCAAAACCATTAGCTACTAAACAGTTGCCACTTATTATATTTCTACGCATGTCGGGAACATGATGCACTCTCGTCAGGGATAGAACACGTCCCGAAGGAAACTTCAGGTCCACGTTTCCTACTCCATGTACTTGAGCAGCACTTGCATTCCCCATCGTCACTGTCAAGCTATGACTCTGTTGATAAGATACAAATAAACTAATGTCAGCACAAATATGCACATTAGCTCCAGTATCAATCAACCATTCATTTGACAGATAAGTGGAAAATAGTATGATGCTGAAATTCTTGCCCCTGTTGCTGCTGTATTCCCCATGGACTGTATGGTTCATCTCCAAACTGCTGATTTTGGAGCAAGTAGGATGGATATTGGGATTGCTCCAGACCACTCTGATTATAGTCCCAGCTGAAATTTGGCCGGTTTCTGTTATACTCACATTGATGAGTGTAATGTCCACCTGCACACAGCTCACATACAATTACGTAGTCCTGCTCCCAATAATCCATTAATTAAAAAAAACAGTTCAAGTCAAACAAATTAACTTCTATTGTAGTAAAACATATAAACAAAAATAACACCGAGTCCCCGGCAGCGGCGCCAAAAACTTGTTCGCTATTTTCTCTACGCAAGTGTACGCAGTCCAAAAGCAATATAGGGAAATAAGGATCGTTCCCACGAAGACTCGGTTATTTAGTAAATATGCCTATTCAACAATATTGGTTAATTATAGAAGCTTGAACGAACTAAAAATGGTGTAATTGCAGATAACAATGAACTAATGACTTAACGGCGAATTTGCTTAAAATAATATGAGAGATGCATGGGGTCCTAATTTCATGAATGTTTTAACTCTTATTAATTATCAAGAATTAATGTGTTACAATTGTTAAGAATGCTAGCGGGAACACGACACTAATATGAGCCATCTTTCAATTAACTCACACCATTCCAAATAAACATCCACAAAAGAGATAGAAGTTATAAGGGCATCAATTATATCCAAAACACTATATGTCTATGTGAATGGGTGATACAATCGATTTAATCACAAGTTCCGCAATTAACTACATAGGGGAATAATGTTCGTTCGAATCTATACTCCAAAATGCGGAGAAGCCGACATACCTATGCTAGCATGGCAAGCCCTAAATTTCTAAATCCACTTTCGCAATCATTAGAAATTTGGCACAATAGATGTTAGCTATTCACCTATATTTAATTAACACAACCATGCAAGGCAATCTTATATAGAAATTGTAAACACAAATTATCTATCAAATTAACATGAGCATTAACAATTCATTACAATAGAACCCCATGAAAGTGTTTAGTTCATAATTAAACTAGGCACCTTTATGGAATTAAATAAAATCATGGCAGAAAATTTCATAAATTAAATATAAAATTACAAGATTAAAAATAAAAATAATTAGAATTAAAATGGCTTTCGAAAATTCAGTTTTTACAATTAATTAAAAACAAGAGAAACCGATTAAAACAAAACTACGGACAAAATGCAATTTAAACTAAAAGTATTATATTAACTATATAAAGTAACGGACAAAAAATGGAAAAGTAAAGAATTAGTCACCTGGGCTTGTCTGAACTGTCGGAAGGAGAGAAATCAAATATCACCTGTCCCGCGCGTGGCTGACACGCGCTCACTCTCCCACCAGCGCGTGAACCGCACGCGCCAGTACTGGCCGTTGATTTCTTCGCGTGGTTCAGTACTGCTCCTTCGTGCTCTAATGTTCTGTCTTGCAATTTGTAATGCTTTGAACGAATTGTGAGAGGAAAAAAAATTGATTACTCTACTGTGCTTTCCGAATAATCACCGAATAAAATAGAGAAGTCCTCCTGATAATCCCCTTAAAATCTTAAATTAATTCTTATAATAATTTTTCAGAAATTTTTAAGTGTATAAAATAAAATAAAATTACAGAAATTCAAAGTGTTTAAATTATAATAACATTACAGAAATTTAATTTATATAAAATAAACTGTTTGCAGAAATTCAAACTGTATAAAATAAAATGAAATTACAACAGAAAATGATGAAATTTTGGAGAGAATATACAACTGCAAATCAGTTCTCCGGGGTTTTTAAAACTAAGCACATCACACCTATTTATAGTGCAATTTAGCACGTTATGTATTACAAAGTCAGAAGTATTAAAAGTCCTGCCTAATTTCTAACAACTCTATAGAAATTTGCACACGCTTCCAGCTCTTCTCAACTCTTCTCCACGCGGTGGTTGAAACGCAGCTCCGTAGAAATGCTTTTTAATCCGCACAGCTTATAATCTTCGATTAATAAATAATTATTTTAATCCAGAAATTATAAAAATAAATATCTAATATTATTAGATATTTATAAATATAATTTTATAAATTAATAAAATTATTTAATAATATAAATAATTCTTTATTGTCTAAGCTGCGGTCTCTGGTCGTCTGGAACCGGACTCCTTTTGCTTAACAGAAATTATATCAATTCCAACCGGGGTTCCAGTTTTAAGAAAATATCACTTTCCATATTTTTGTGATAATTCTTATTTCTTCATTGCTCGTCCAGATGCAAGCTACGGTCTCTTGAGGCTCTAAAACCGGACTCCTTTTGCTTAGAGAAAAATATAACAATTCCAACCGGGATTCCTGCTTTAAGAATATATCACTCAGAACATCTTTATGATAATTCCTTTTCCTCGTAGCCAGTCCATCTGAGCAAGAAATCCACCGTCTTTTAAACTTTTATCGCCAGGATACCTGAAGCTGTGAGTTCTGCACTACAAAGACTTGAAACAACATAAAACTAATTAAAAGACACAACATACTTAAGGATAAACCACCAATTTAGGTCCATTTAGCGCATAATAAGTGGATATAAAATCCACTTATCACACCCCCAAACTTAAACTGATGCTTGTCCTCAAGCATAAACAATATAACTATATACGACTAACTAGTACCACTTTCGTAGGTGATCACGGTTGCATTTGGCATATGCAACAAGCCCTTTAAACCCCTAGGTAGCCCCAGTGGACGAGTGAGATCTCGTGAGGGCCTATAGCGAATGTACCCACAAAATCCATCTAGCTCATGTAAAAGATTTAAAACCAATACAACACCATACATTCAAATCCTCTCATGCCATATCAACTTAGAATCAAAGTAAATAATGCAATGTCTTGGTGTCGAAGGTGCAAGTATTCACTTAGTCTACTCAATGAACATGCATAAGTTCTCAAAAGTCCATGTCAAGTGTAAGAATAAGTTGGTAATCATGCTAAGCCCACAAGAGTATATGTTTGAGTCAAAACTTGGGATCTCATATGCAAAAACAAGTAATAACTCACCTTTCACTAACAAAAGAATATTCACTCAAGAACTAGGGTAAGTGTATCACTCAATTCCAACATCATCATAAGCATGTTTGACATTTGGTATCACTCTAACTTTTAACACAACATACATCAATGACGATAATCAAAAGGTCTTTATTTGGGTTGTAACGGGGCTAGGGACAAGGTATGTCAAGTAAAGCCAAAGAAGGGTAAAGATAATTGTCAAAAGCTAGTACCTAACACAATATTCATTCAACTCCCTATTTATCACCCCCAAACTTGAAATTTCCTTTATTCTTTTACAATAAATAACTTGATTAGTCGAACAAAGAAGGATCACACAAACATAAGTATGCTCTCATATAAATAATATTTCTCTTTTTTTTTTTTTTTTTTTTTTTTTTTTTTTTTTAAGGAGAGCTTAATAGACACAAATACAATGATCCATTTTATTAGTACAAAATTTCGACTAACAAGTGAACAACCCAACCTAATATTCCCCCAAAACAATGACCATCAATAAACCCCCCTTTGCACACCTTATTACTCTCTCAAGCACTCTACTAGCCTTTGACAATTTAGGTTCAAATTAATGTAAGGCCAATACAAGAAAAAGGTTTAGGCAAATAATGTGGTGTCACCGAAAAAAATAGGATTAAGCTCAACGGGTTATCTAATTGATCATGTATACATGGTGTGGTAATATGGGAAATATGTGGTTATCCTAAATGCCTTTATCATGTTATCATCAAATAATGTCATGCGTTTCAAGAAAGACCTCAAACAACTGCTAGCAATGCTAACAACATGTGGACACTCAAGCAAACGAATAAAATGCAAAAGATATGCATATAGGCTCAAAAGCTCACTTGGTGGAAAAAGCATAATCAATCCCAAGCACAAAGATCTCTCTAACGCACTTACTTGTATTCAAAGCATGAAAACCAAATCATCTTGAACATATTCATGTCCTTTTAATTACTTACAACATTCAATAAGTCTACTAGCTTCAGCTTACTAGTGTATGTGTGTGCACAAGAACAAAGCATACCACTTCTCAATCAAAAGCGTCAACAACACAAAATTCTTGTCATGCATGGGTGCATCAATAGAATAATCTTCACAAGGCTAGAATTATTTTTGTGATTTTTAAAATTTTTGATTTTTTTTTTGATTTTTTTTTTTTTAAATGCATATGCAACTACTACTTATCCCCCAAACCACCCCCAAACTTATAATATTCAATGTCCGCATTGAATGGAAGTAAATACAAGGGATAGTAGAGAACATACCTGAAAAACACTGAAACACATGGGTTGCCTCCCACGAAGCGCCTTTCTTTAACGTCTTTAGCTAGACTTGGCCACGATTTTCCTCTTGAAAAATTTCTGCACCGTATTTCTATAAGGCCATTTAATGATCTTCTTCGGGGCAATGTCATTGACGACAAGCTTCAACCTCCTTCGCTCTTCCAAAGTGCCCGTGACATTGTTCCCACACCATATTTGAATAACCAACGAATAGATGATAATCTGATTATCTGAAATCATCCATCCACTACCTGTATGCTTTTGTAAATCCGCCAAACGTACTTCTTCCTTATCAGGCGGTAAATCTGCTGAGATAATAGTGGATAAGGTTGGAGATGTCAACCTTCTCTGCTTCTCAACAAAACCAATCGCATTGTCCACTAACAAATTTTTCACATCTGCCGAGCGCATACTGTCACAAAAATTTGAAATAACCCTTTCAAAATTCTTGTCCGGAGGTAATTCTGCTGAGATGATGATAGAAGATGATACAAATGAGCTCGAATCAAACTCCTGAGATTGAGAGGATATCAACTGCAGTTCCAAGTCAGGTGGTTCCTTGATAGAGGCTTTTGGAGGTTTGCCTTCTGCAGATAGCACTTCTAGTGACTCGAAACAATGCATCATTCCAACACTTTGTGAATTATCCTCTAACAACGTTAGATGCTCGTCTTCATTCTTCTCAGGTCCCAATTCTAGAAACATAGGATGCTCCAGTGGATCTTCATACAAATTATCCTCTAATTTATCATAAACCAGAACATCCTTCATTGATATTGTTACAGATTCTTCCACATATCCTTCATGTTCAGAATTTAATTGAGACACCTCAACAAGTTCATGGCTCTCAACTAACACAATTTCAAAATTCTTCTTCTCAACATCTTCAACATTTTCAGATTGCAAAGGATGTGGTTGCGGCTGAATATTCATAACTGCATTTTCTGACCTTTCTTCTTTATCAGCTTCCTGTTCTGCTTCTTCCTCATCTTCGCCCTCAGACTCTCCTTTCTGAACTTCGATCATGGTCTCACCCGTGGCTAAGAATGGCCAGTCAAGACTGATAGGAAGGTTCTTGTCCTCCTCCTCTACAGCTAGGCCTTCTGTGTCACTTGCAATTTGATTCCATGTTTTCCATGCATTTGCAATTTGACCAATCTGATCTCCTATTATCTGGAGAGACGATGCATTGCTTTCCATCATCAACCTAATTTCTTTTAATTCAGCTTCTTCGGTCGACTGTTGGTTAGACCAAGTCTGAAATTGCTGCTGCTGAAATTCAGGAGTTTGAAAGTGTTGATGCACTGGAGCATAATGATGCTGAAATTCTTGCCCCTGTTGCTGCTGTATTCCCCATGGACTGTATGGTTCATCTCCAAACTGCTGATTTTGGAGCAAGTAGGATGGATATTGGGATTGCTCCAGACCACTCTGATTATAGTCCCAGCTGAAATTTGGCCGGTTTCTGTTATACTCACATTGATGAGTGTAATGTCCACCTGCACACAGCTCACATACAATTACGTAGTCCTGCTCCCAATAATCCATTAATTAAAAAAAACAGTTCAAGTCAAACAAATTAACTTCTATTGTAGTAAAACATATAAACAAAAATAACACCGAGTCCCCGGCAGCGGCGCCAAAAACTTGTTCGCTATTTTCTCTACGCAAGTGTACGCAGTCCAAAAGCAATATAGGGAAATAAGGATCGTTCCCACGAAGACTCGGTTATTTAGTAAATATGCCTATTCAACAATATTGGTTAATTATAGAAGCTTGAACGAACTAAAAATGGTGTAATTGCAGATAACAATGAACTAATGACTTAACGGCGAATTTGCTTAAAATAATATGAGAGATGCATGGGGTCCTAATTTCATGAATGTTTTAACTCTTATTAATTATCAAGAATTAATGTGTTACAATTGTTAAGAATGCTAGCGGGAACACGACACTAATATGAGCCATCTTTCAATTAACTCACACCATTCCAAATAAACATCCACAAAAGAGATAGAAGTTATAAGGGCATCAATTATATCCAAAACACTATATGTCTATGTGAATGGGTGATACAATCGATTTAATCACAAGTTCCGCAATTAACTACATAGGGGAATAATGTTCGTTCGAATCTATACTCCAAAATGCGGAGAAGCCGACATACCTATGCTAGCATGGCAAGCCCTAAATTTCTAAATCCACTTTCGCAATCATTAGAAATTTGGCACAATAGATGTTAGCTATTCACCTATATTTAATTAACACAACCATGCAAGGCAATCTTATATAGAAATTGTAAACACAAATTATCTATCAAATTAACATGAGCATTAACAATTCATTACATTAGAACCCCATGAAAGTGTTTAGTTCATAATTAAACTAGGCACCTTTATGGAATTAAATAAAATCATGGCAGAAAATTTCATAAATTAAATATAAAATTACAAGATTAAAAATAAAAATAATTAGAATTAAAATGGCTTTCGAAAATTCAGTTTTTACAATTAATTAAAAACAAGAGAAACCGATTAAAACAAAACTACGGACAAAATGCAATTTAAACTAAAAGTATTATATTAACTATATAAAGTAACGGACAAAAAATGGAAAAGTAAAGAATTAGTCACCTGGGCTTGTCTGAACTGTCGGAAGGAGAGAAATCAAATATCACCTGTCCCGCGCGTGGCTGACACGCGCTCACTCTCCCACCAGCGCGTGAACCGCACGCGCCAGTACTGGCCGTTGATTTCTTCGCGTGGTTCAGTACTGCTCCTTCGTGCTCTAATGTTCTGTCTTGCAATTTGTAATGCTTTGAACGAATTGTGAGAGGAAAAAAAATTGATTACTCTACTGTGCTTTCCGAATAATCACCGAATAAAATAGAGAAGTCCTCCTGATAATCCCCTTAAAATCTTAAATTAATTCTTATAATAATTTTTCAGAAATTTTTAAGTGTATAAAATAAAATAAAATTACAGAAATTCAAAGTGTTTAAATTATAATAACATTACAGAAATTTAATTTATATAAAATAAACTGTTTGCAGAAATTCAAACTGTATAAAATAAAATGAAATTACAACAGAAAATGATGAAATTTTGGAGAGAATATACAACTGCAAATCAGTTCTCCGGGGTTTTTAAAACTAAGCACATCACACCTATTTATAGTGCAATTTAGCACGTTATGTATTACAAAGTCAGAAGTATTAAAAGTCCTGCCTAATTTCTAACAACTCTATAGAAATTTGCACACGCTTCCAGCTCTTCTCAACTCTTCTCCACGCGGTGGTTGAAACGCAGCTCCGTAGAAATGCTTTTTAATCCGCACAGCTTATAATCTTCGATTAATAAATAATTATTTTAATCCAGAAATTATAAAAATAAATATCTAATATTATTAGATATTTATAAATATAATTTTATAAATTAATAAAATTATTTAATAATATAAATAATTCTTTATTGTCTAAGCTGCGGTCTCTGGTCGTCTGGAACCGGACTCCTTTTGCTTAACAGAAATTATATCAATTCCAACCGGGGTTCCAGTTTTAAGAAAATATCACTTTCCATATTTTTGTGATAATTCTTATTTCTTCATTGCTCGTCCAGATGCAAGCTACGGTCTCTTGAGGCTCTAAAACCGGACTCCTTTTGCTTAGAGAAAAATATAACAATTCCAACCGGGATTCCTGCTTTAAGAATATATCACTCAGAACATCTTTATGATAATTCCTTTTCCTCGTAGCCAGTCCATCTGAGCAAGAAATCCACCGTCTTTTAAACTTTTATCGCCAGGATACCTGAAGCTGTGAGTTCTGCACTACAAAGACTTGAAACAACATAAAACTAATTAAAAGACACAACATACTTAAGGATAAACCACCAATTTAGGTCCATTTAGCGCATAATAAGTGGATATAAAATCCACTTATCAAAAGCCTCACCAACAACCATGTTTGCTACAGGCCCACTTGAGGTTCCAAGCACAGCATTCAGTTGAGCTACCGCCTCGGTTTTCTTTGCTTTCTTTGTAGGGCAGTCCTTACTCCAGTGCCCAACCTGCCCACAAGTCCAACATGGTTTGTTTGCCTTGGGTTTCTTGGCCTTATCCTTGTCATTCTTAGGTTTATTACTATTATCCTTCTTAGAGACAGCCTTCCTTTTCTGTCCTACAGTTGCTACATTTACCTTCGAACTTCCATGCTCAGTTGGCATCACATGTCCCTGTTTGGACTTGTGTTGTTCTTGCACAGAGATGTCCATCATAAGGTTGGTCCAGGTGATCTCTCATTTCTGTCTTTTCAGGGAGAGAGGGAACTCTTCCCAAGACTTTGGGAGCTTTTCAATCACACTCATCACCTTAAACTTTTCGGGGAGGTCCATTCCGGACTCCTTCAAAGCATGCACTATCATCTCGAACTCATGCACTTGCTCAGTCATGGACTTATTGTCCACCAGCTTGAAATCAAGGAACTTAGCCACAGAATACTTTTCCAGACCTTGTGAGTAAGTATTATGTGTCTGGCCCAGCTTCCTCCATAAGAGTTTTGCGGTGTAGGCATCATAGGAGTACACATCAAACAAGGTGTTCGTTAGAGCAGCCAAAATGGCCGCCCTAGCCACCCCATCCTTCTCAGCCCACTTCGCAAAACCCTTAACTGATTTAGCCTTCTCTTGGTTCATAACCGGCTTGTGAAAAACTGTAAGTGGTCCAATCTATGACCCCAGCAGATGCAACCGAACTACCACTAGCAGGAATTTCACTCTCGTTAACCATTATGCTAAATACTATATAACCGAATTATCTCTTCAAGAATGTTGGAAATAATCACTAACAAAGCAATATAGAGGCAGTTATTTATCGTATTTAACAAGTCAAGGCCAAGCAAACAATTAACGAAACAAAACACGAAGGTATAAAACATGCATATCAGTAACTATAAAAACAAAGGAAAGATAAATGACATACCAGTAGCCATAGCTATAGCAGTATATCAAACAAATAAGAGAACAGCTGAGTCGTCAGGCCTTGCTCGAAGTCCTGACTGCTCTTGAAGAGATAATCGCCCCCACTCACACTGTGTTAGGATGCTGGCGATATTCTTCCAGGATAAAACAGCTCTGAGCTATATGATCACAGTAATCAGAAAGCTCAACTTCGACTAGCACCTCAGTTGCCGGAAAACCCACAAGCAAAGCAGCTTCGACAGGAAGGGAGTAGAGAGTGTAGAGCGGAGAAGAGAATGTAGGGTGTGGTGTATCAAAACTAGCAGCTTAGATTAAACACATAAATAAAATCCCTCGCCAAGGTCGCCTCGCGTACGCGAGACGCCGAGACATTCGCCCAAATCGCCCTTCGACCGAGCCGACCCGAGACGAGACGTGGCGTGGCGAGGCGGGCGGCGGCGCGTGCGTGAAGCACATAGTAACACCATGCACCATCATACACCTTAGTAGTTGTACACTACCCATGTGTGTGATTCTATATAAAGCCAACAACCCCCTTTATTTATTTCAATGTGGGACAAATACACATTCTCATTTTCAAGCTCTTTCAAGCTACCCACTTCAACTCTATTTCTCTATGGATTTCACTAAAAAAATTACTTAGACCCATATACGAAAATTTAAGTCCTTCTAACAAGGAACAATTTCCAATCGTTACAATCCAGAATTAACATTAAGAACATAAAATAATTATGCTCTAAAAACTTCATTTTCTAACAGGGACAACTATCAAGTCTGCGCCTTTCTTAGCACATGGAAAGAATATAGACTAGAGTATATAATATGATGATGCAATTGAAAACTGAAAAAAGAAGGGCCTTCTCTAATCATATTCAGTACCATCATACTATAAACCAAGAAATCGTTTCTTTATTGCTTTTTACGGCCGTGTAAACTTTAATTGTTATAGTGTTCTTAAGTTTCAGTTTTAAGAGTTCATATTTTCAAAGTTTTTGGATCTCAACCGTTATACTTCGAAGAAAATCCCGGTTAGATGGGATTGGAACCTGTATGTTCTATAGTGAGCAAAACCTTGCAATTTTTGAACAGTTATGGATCATCAGACAGATGAAGAAACAAAGGGTTTTGTATATCTGAAATAGTAATTCTTCCTCTAGAGGTAAAATATCTTAAGTAAATTCTGTTTACATGCTTTAGACAAACTCCTCTTTTTCTGTTCACCAAATCTAGACTTAATTTTTCAATGAAAGCAAATGTTTATCGCTTATTTCTACCAATGATAGAAGGCAAACCAAGATATCTTCAGTAATTTGAGACAGCTCCAACGTTAAGAATATTAGAAACTTCATTTACGTGAACTTTGCTTGTGTTAGAACTAAAAGCGGTAGTAGACTTCTGAAAATTGATAAGTTGCCATGAATGCAGCATCCTACATCTGAAGACATGATTTGATAATCATACCTACTTTTTAGCTTGGAAAGAGAGAACGGTGTCCTCTGTAAAAAAAGATCAGAAATTTAAGTAGATGTTAGTAAAATATTTACTCCCTCCATCCCAAATTTATTTGTCCACTCTGACTTTTACACATATATTAATCCGTAAATTATTTTCAAAATTTTCTTTTTATAATTTTTTTTAACATTTAGCTATAAATACTTTATATTTTGAAAAAATATACATGTAAGAACTTGATACAAAATGTTATTAGTCTATCAAAGAAATATAGTAGCTGTCAAGTTATCTTCTATTTTAGCTCTCAAATGTAAAATTTTCTGGCTCTGCCATTGTTGGCAACCCTAAATAAAGAAAAAGAGTAGGCTGAGATTGCAAAGTTATTGTCTTCTCAACTACACCAAACAAAATGTGGTCTGAAACTTGACAGATACATTGTAAGGACATCATCAACTTAAATGAATTGTTCCCATAACATGGCATAATTTGATTACGAAAATCTACTGTAAACAAAATTAAGAACTTAACACCATCTACCTATTAATAATAACTTAGATACAAAGATCCACTCTGAACAAAAACCATCACTACGCCATAAGTGAGCATACACAACCCTTTTTACAAAGCGTTGCACAGAAAGCGTTTCGTTAGATAGAAATTTTGGGTCTTTTGCAACTGAGCTGAACAGGTGTTGCGTTAGATATAATTTAGTGTTGCGTATTACCCACAGTGTTTCACATCATGCAACACTAACTGCTGGTGTTGCGTTAGATACTTTTTTCATTTTAATAAATGGTGACGTGGCAGAAGTGAGACCCACATGTGCTGACCTGGCATTTACTGACGTGGCAATTGTGGGACCCACATTTGCTAACGTGGCAGAAGTGGGACCCACCTTTGCTGACGTGGCAGAAGCGTTGCATTAGATACCAGTAGTGTTGCATTTGCTGTTTGAAGTGTTGCATTAGATATATTTATATATTTTTTTAAATATGACGTGGCAGATGTGGGACCCACCACTGCTGATGTGGCAGTGTGGGACCCACAAGGGTGATGTGGCAGGAGGCCCATCATGCTAACGTGGCAATTGTGGGACCCACAATTGCTGATGTGGCAGAAGTGGGACCCACCTATGCTGACGTGGCATTTGTTGACGTGGCAGAAGCGTTGCATTAGATACCAGTAGTGTTGCATTTGCTATTTGAAGTGTTGCATTAGATATATTTATTTATTTTTTTAAAATATGACGTGGTAGATGTGGGACCCACCACTGCCGACGTGGCAGTGTGGGACCCACAAGGGTGACGTGGCAGGAGGCCCATCATGCTGACGTGGAAATTGTGGGTCCCACAATTGCTGACGTGGCAGAAGTAGGACCCACCTATGCTGACGTGTCATTTACTGACGTGGCAGAAGCGTTGCATTAGGTAACAACAGTATTGCATTTGTTGTTTGAAGTGTTGCATTAGATATTTATTTTCTTTTATTAACTAGTCTTGTCCCGAATGATGAATCTATTTTTTTAAATTATTTTTTCGACGTTCCAATCGCACAGATGTCATGATATAACGATTTTAGTGATGCGATAATTTTTTTAAAAAATTCCTACATGTATTTGGTTTGGTTTTCTAACGGTCAAACCGGTCAAAGTGCACTTTCCTTTTAACTAGTCTTGTCCCGAATGATGAATCTATATTTTTAAATTATTTTTTCGACGTTCTAATCGCACGGATGTCATGATATAACGATTTTAGTGATGCGATAATTTTTCAAAAAAATTCCTACATGTATTTGGTTTGGTTTTGTAACGGTCAAACTGGTCAAAGTGGACCTTCCTTTTAACTAGTCTTGTCCCGAATGATGAATCTATTTTTTTAAATTATTTTTTCGACGTTCCAATCGCACGTATGTCATGATATAACGATTTTAGTGATGCGATAATTTTTTAAAAAAATTCCTACATGTATTTCGTTTGGTTTTGTAACGGTCAAACCAGTCAAAGTGGACCTTCCTTTTAACTAGTCTTGTCCCGAATGGTGAATCTATTTTTTTTAATTATTTTTTTGTCATTCCAATCACACGGGTGTAAAGATATAACGATTTAAGTGATGTGGTATTTTTTTTTTAAAAAATTCTATATTTATTTGGTTTGGTTTTTAATGGTCAAACCGGTCAAAGTCGACCTTCCTTTTAACTAGTCTTGTCCCGAATGATGAATCGATTTTTTTTAAATTATTTTTTGACGTTCCAATGGCACGGGTGTCAAGATATAATGATTTTAGTGATGCGGTAATTTTTCAAAAAATTTCCTATATTTATTTGGTTTGGTTTTATAACGGTCAAACCGGTCAAAGTGGACTTTCCTTTTAACTAGTATTGTCCCGAATGATGAATCTAATTTTTTAAATTATTTTTTCGAAGTTCCAATCGCACGGATGTCAAGATATAATGATTTTAGTGATGCTGTAATTTTTCAAAAAAAATTCCTATATGTATTTGGTTTGATTTTATAACGGTCAAATCGGTCAAAGTGAACCTTCCTTTTAACTAGTCTTGTTCCGAATGGTGAATCTATTTTTTTAAATTATTTTTTTGGCGTTCCAATCGCACGGGTGTAAAGATATAACGATTTTAGTGATGTGGTAATTTTGTAAAAAAAATTCTACATTTATTTGGTTTTTAATGGTCAAACCGGTCAAAGTCGACCTTCCTTTTAACTAGTCTTGTCCTGAACGATGAATCGATTTTTTAAAATTATTTTTTCGACGTTCCAATCGCACGGGTGTCAGGATATAACGATTTTAGTGATGTGATAATTTTTTATAAAATTTCCTTCATTTATTTGGTTTGGTTTTATAACGGTCCAACCGGTTGAAGCGACCTTCTTTTTAACTAGTCTTGTCCCGAATGATGAATCTATTTTTTTAAATTATTTTTTCGACGTTCCAATCGTACGGATGTAAAGAAATAACAATTTTAGTGATGTGTTAATTTTTAAAAAATTTCTTAGATGTATTTGGTTTGGTCTGGTAACGGTCAAACCGGTCAAAATCGACTTTCTTTTTAACTAGTCTTGTCCTGAATGATTAATCTATTTTTTTAAAATAATTTTTCGACGTTCCAATCATACGGATGTCAAGTTATAATGATTTTAGTGATGTGGTAATTTTAATCTTATATGATTTTATAATTGTTTGCACTAATTCACGCAAGCGTACGTGGTCACAAGTAATATATGAATAAGTCGAGTTCGTTCCCACAGAGATCTGGTTATGGTTTTAATTCAGTAGATGTACCTATGCAACAATGTATGGTTTTTATTCACTGCTAAGACAATTAACAAGATTGGGTTTTGATTAACTAAGATTAACTAAAAAGCAAACTAACAACTAAGAATTAATTAACTAATTAACTAATGAGAATTTAAATCGGATTACTTCTGCAAGAGAAACCATGGAATCCTAACTTCATTAAATACTTTACTTAGATCTGACGCCTTTAATCACTATATGCAATGGTTATGATATCTGATCGGATAACACGAAACAAGTACACGCTACCTGTCAGCATACGTATACCAAACTAAACATACATCCACAAAAGAGATAGAAGATGAATAGACACCAATTATGCTTAGACCCTATATGTCTATAGAATTTGAAAACATAACGGTTGAAGAGCAAGTTATCCATAAAGATCACACAGGGCAGTATAAGTATTTTCATCTCACACCACGAATCATATTGATAAACAATTATGAACCTATGCTAGCATGGCAAGTTCTAAATCTCAAGATCCACTTTCACTTCACAAGAGATTAACAAATTAGATGTTCATGATGCATCTATCAATTAAGCATAACCATACGAGGATATCAGATATACATCACACAGAGATCTTTAAAGCAATCAAGATACTAAAGCTCCATAAATAAATCCGTTAGAATCCCATGACAACGATTAGTTCATAATTGAACCTCTCGTCATCATGGGATCTGATGAAACCATGATAAAAACAAAGTATGAAAAAATACAAATAAATCTAAGTAATTGATATGTAATAGTTCTACTCCTAATGATGATGATACAAATTACAAGGGTTGGATGTGTTTATATAGGCTCTAGAAGTCTTGTCCACCAAGCAATTGCCTTTTTAGAGTTGGAATAGAAGATTGGCAATTTTCGTTCTTGAATGAGAATAGAATTGCAAATTCCATGTGTAGATCTGATTCTGGAATGTTCTAGCCACCCAGAGCAATTACCATACTTATTAGAAGTAGGAATTATAGCAATTTCCTTGTCAAAGTTGAATTTCTGCAGCTCGGCACATAATACGTTTCCTAAACTGATTCGGTTTTTAAGGAAAATTCGTAGCTGACTTTTCTTCAATATTTATGGACCGTTCCAGTTGTATTTGGACCTCTGAACCACTTTAGAATGATAGAGAATCTCGTTAGCTTCGCGTGGACAGTAAGATCGTAAAAAACTGCTCAGATTTTTAGCGCGACTTTGAGCAGACTGCTCAGAATTGGCGCAGTCTGCCCAGCAATAATCTGCACTCCAGTTCGAATTTTGGCGCAGACTGCTCAGATTTGGCGCAGTCTGCCCAGCCACAATCTGATGGAATTTTCTGTTCCTCGTTTTTCAGCTTTTTATTCTCGTTCCTTTTGCAATAGCTTCCGTCTTTAATCCTTCTTGACTTGTATACTTCTTGGTAGCTGACATTAGCATCCATTCTTCATTCCATATCATAAATCAACTCCAAAATGACATTTCTTCAACCCTGCACAATTAAGCAAAACTACAACAAACTTGAGTCCAGGTACACCAATTTAAGCTGATATGGAACGCTCCAAGTGGATATAAATCCACTTATCAATAATATAAACCTCCTAAAATTACTACTCACTCTAAATAGTCTCGTCCCGATTGCATATAATATTTTTTTAAAAAAATTTATAAGATAAATTTATTATTTGCATAATAATATTTTATATAAGTACATGTGTATATGTAAAATTAGAATTTAAAATGGAAATCAAATATTAAATTAAAATGAAATTAGAATTTTTACCAAAATATTTAAAAAATAGAATAGAAAATCCCATTAAAAAATGTAAAACTTTGAAGGCGCACAAATTTTCCGCTTAACCAAAATTTTCAGTTTTTCGTTTCCCCATTCTCCCCCCTTTATCCCCCTAATCTCCCCCAAACTTTCCTCTTCACCACTTATTCTAAAATTTACTCTTATAAAGTGATATACAGATTTTCCTCTCTAATTATAAGCTTTTCCTTACATCTCTATTACAATCTTCATCTCTAACTGGTAATTAGGGTTGTTCAATCGATTTCTTCCCTTCAAATTAGGGGGTTTTCAGTTTAGATTCAATTTATTTCTTAGTTTAGATTCTCTTAGATTTCAACTGCTGCCCTAACTAATACAGAGGATAGATACAGTACAAGGCAAGATAGATCTGGTGTGGGTCAAATTTACAAATTTCAGTCCTCGAACATGTATGTATACATCAAATCGACATCGGAAACAACCACACATCACCATTTCTAGTACAACAACGATTGACCGAAAACACACACACACATATAAAGTTTGAGCTCCCAATCCAAACACATCCGTTCATGGACGAACAAGCCCAGGTAACACTATTTATCTATCTTTTATGTGTTGGTTCTTAGTACTGTTGGTTTATGTTTGGTGTTTGACAATTGTTGAAATTCATTTTTTATTTGATTTAGGATATGGGTTTTGATTTTTAATTGGCGTGATTAATGTAGATTATGGCTTCAAGGAAGGCTTGTGCTGAGATTGTATTCAACATAAATAAAGAGGCTGCTGCTCGTGTGATGTTGTTTGAGCAAAAAGCTGTTTTTTTATACAAAGATATTAATTTTTTTAGAAAGATATTGATTCGCTTAAATTGTCATGGGTTTGGATGTTGAAGTTTAAGGATGAGATACACTCTAGCTTCTAAGGTTAGCAGTAATATATAATGAAGTGTACTATTAAGATATGTAAAGGTCTGACTGTTTGCATAATGTTTACAAGCCTGAGAGCGATGGAAGAAGGTTGGTTGCACTGAAATTTGTGGCAACAACTATACTGCTCTATACTCCTGATCCTAGTTGTAATAACCCTAACTTTAGCAATGCTACAGTGATCACATGAATAGTAAATTTTGAGGATTTAGAGAAATAGTATGTAGGTACTCTATACTTGAAATAGAAAATGAGTAAACAGAAACCATATTAGTGATATACTATAAAAATAAGTGACTCGAAATGACGATGGATTTCAGAAATTCCTGAATATGGATTTTTGAGAATTTTGATTTCGAATGAGCTTCTATTAGATATTAAGGAGCATGGAGATATTAAAAGAATTATATATTGAGGAATTGGTGGATTAGTATAAACTAAAGGATTATTAAGTTAAGGAAATACCAAAGGAAGTTGGATTGTTAAATGATTTCAGAACCATTGTGATAATGAGGGATATTCGAAACGAATCACAATTAGACGAGTATGGAAACCAAACAACCAATATTAGTAATATAACAAGGATACATACCACATTATTAATTACCAAAAGTATTAGCATAATACTTAGAAAAACAAGAAAAAGAGATTGTGAGATCATTAGAATGACATCACATTCCACTAACTTGTTTTAAGGGTAGATTAGTCATTTTAGCATGGTTTTACACACAAAATATCTCCAAGATTCCACCATACTCTAGAATTCTCAAGAATTAAGCAAGATAAGATCAAAACAAAAAAGAGAAATCCATGATTCTCCATTTCTCTCAAACTGTCCAGCAGGAACAGGAAGGAGAAGAAAAATCATATCTCCATTTCTATAAATGATAAAATCACCAAATTTTAACCTAAGCCTCTCCACTCCATGGTAAATATTCGCTCCAAATTTCATAGCAA
This sequence comes from Kitagawia praeruptora, assembly GCA_037693485.1. Taxonomy (NCBI): domain Eukaryota; kingdom Viridiplantae; phylum Streptophyta; class Magnoliopsida; order Apiales; family Apiaceae; genus Kitagawia; species Kitagawia praeruptora. Next base: position 114,390,265 of record CM075348.1, on the reverse strand, counting down.
TCCAAGTAGTATAGCCTAGTCAAATTCATGCTCAAAGTGGGAGAACCAAACCTGTCCAGTTTCTGTCCAGCGAAAAGATGGAGCTCAAAACCATAGCTAGGAAGCTTTGTTTTTGGTGATCTATAGCTCAAATCAAAGCTTATACAGAGGCCAAGATGTGGTAAAAATTTGAGAGCCAAACTCTTATTTGTCGATTTGTTATGATTTTTACAAAAGTGATGATGAATAGTAACCCTTAGAAACTAACTTTGTTTTTATGGTTTCTTTAGTTGATCCAAGCTAGTATAAGGTTGATAAAGGATGTCCCAAGGCTTGATAAGGGTTGTTAAAGCTTCAAGAAGGTATAAATCTCAAGACCCTTTAGTATTACTTTGAATATATGATGGATTATAGAAAGTTTAGTGATTAAGGTTATGATAAGTGATTATTCATGATGATATATGTGTTTGTAAGTGGTTTAAGTTAAATATGGAAGTGGGTTGTGATTGTAACCATGGTTGGTATGATGACCACATGGTGTAGGGTTGATATATGTGATTGGTGAATGGATTTGGAGGAGTTGAATTTTGGAAAGTATGAAAATATAGCCGTTATAATGTCCGATTTTCGTTAAACCAAAAAATGCCCTGTTTTGGCACCCATATTCACATGGTAGGTTCCTGTCCAGAGCACCAACTGATCATGAAAGGCTAGAGCTTGGTTCATAGATTGTTTTGATATAAGGTGCGTTAAAATCTGATGAACGGTTTAGGAGAAAAGTCAGTTTTAGTGAAAAATGTTCGAAAACCGAGAAACCGTAATTGTGTCAAATTTGAGGCTATAATTACCATACCTAAACATTTTTAAAGGTTATGAAATTTTGGGACAATATAGTAGGTTGAACAGAGATTAAAACGCCACTGACCTAGCATTAAAATTCGAATTTGAGAATTTATGAGAAATTTTACAATCGAGTGTGGTTATTAAGGGAAATGGTGGAATACACTAAAACTTAGATCGAGTTTAGAAATGGTTAAGTTCATGTAAACTTTTGGTGCATAAAAAATTATGTTAAGCATATAATATGTGTCAAGGGTGTTATTGTATAGAGATTAAGTGATTAAGTGGGATATGTACTAACGGTGATCATTTCGTTCCTATAGAGACGGGAGACGAACTCAAGATCCTACCTACTCGCTTTAGAGATCCAGGCAAGATCTTTTCTATCCCTACTTGGAAAATTATTATTTTCGAAGAAAATGATTTTTATGGAATATATATATATGTGTGTGATTCCATTGTTGTTATTTTGTTAAAGAATTTATTTCCTGAATTGTGGGGATTAAAGAGAGATGGATATGAACTATGAATTATGAGTATGGATATAAATACGAGATGCATAAAGTGAACGTGCCTTATGGTTAAGAGTTATATGAAAGAATGGTATCAGTTGTTATCTAAGGTTATATGAGTTATAATGTCATTCTTTTAAATATCGTGATTTGATAAGTATTATTTGATTATCATTTACTATTTTAAAAGTAGATGGAATACTTTATATACATATGAGAGTACTTGATTTCATTGAATACAGAGAAGATGTCTGAGTTATAATCAGAGTATTATGACATAAATATTTTATAAAGTGATGATAAATGGAAATGGAAATGATATATGTGAATGGAAATGCGAATGGAAACGGAAAAGTGGAAAAATGTGAAATGGTACATGATAATGGTAAAATGATTTGAAAGGGGGATTGCAACAGTAAGCGTAAGAGGCTGTGTGGGAGTGGCACGGTCCAGCATTCAATATTTTCTTATGGCACGAAGATGCCAAGGGAGGATGTAGCAGGTAGCCTTCCTACAGGGTTGATTACCAGGTAGGGATCATCCCTTCTACTAGTAGTAAACAGAGAGCGGATACGGTCAGGCGACTGATCATCGTCCTACGTATCTGGCGCCAGTAGATATCCCCAAAACTTAAAAGAAAGAATTGAAAATGGTTTTCAGATTTTTATAACTGAAAACAGAAAAGTGATATGAAATGATGGAATTATTGTTACAAACGAAGAGAAACTGATTTTATATTAATTTATATGATTGTTTCATAAGAAGGAAATGAGAAGATTATAGCGAGAGATTTGTTCAAGTTTTTATATTATTTTGAAAGATTACACTGAAATGGTATATTGATGGTTATAGCGTTCAAGAAGAGGAACTGATATTATATGATGTTAGAAGCGCGACTGATGGAATGATACTATATATTTCTTACGTACAAGGATAATTGGAAAGTGTATATACATATTGAATGGAAATAAAATTCTTCCATAATAACTGAAGTTTGCTTTTGTCTACTATATATATATAACGGTTTATTTTCCTTTGATGTTAGTAGATAGAAATTATCTTGCTGAGCTACTATAGCTCACTCTTGCTACTTATTTATATAACAGCTAGGTATGCCGATACTACGCAGAACACCCCGTAAGAGGATAGGGGGAATGCGACCTTTGGAGCGAGCGCTGGCACCGATTCTTGAGGTAGCGTAGAGGCGGACGAGATTCTGGTAGTTTTATGTATAATTAAGTGTGTAAACATGTAAGAACTTTTGGTTGTTGAAATGCTTCATGTCGAAGTATTATTCAATAATGTATTTAAGGATGATTCTGGGTTGTAATAACTGTTAAATTCTAAACTTTTATTATAGTGAATGTTGTTCTCTGGGCATATGACTGGTGTGTGTGTGTGTATTATTGCGGGGTCAATTGCATAAGTATTGATTTTTATAAAAAAAAAAAGACCCAAGAGATATTGATATTGAATGGAAATTGGTCCGTGATGGCCTAGATTCATGACCCCGGATTTGGGGCTGTCACAGTTTGGTATCAGAGCTTAGAGTCATATTGCTCAGGAACAAGAGTGATAGTAATATATACACATATAGGTATATAGGTAATGATATAAAGTATGAACTCACATCGAGTTCAAGGGGGGTTTATCGAACGAAGCGTTTATTCTAAGTGATGATTATAATTTTGTAGATTATTGCTAATAAAGGTTATTATGCCAAAAGTGTTAAGTTTATGTAGCATACAAGATCGATATGAGAAAGGGAATACTTGATGTGTTGGGAAGTGTACGTTAGATAACCTCGTGAGTAATTCCAGGGTGATCTATCATCTCTTATTCAAAAGGGGCCGGTATCTTTTCAAAAATTTCTGGTACCTTTGGAATGTGTTTCAAAATTGTATTTTATCTATCTTAGTCAAAAATATTTCTCTAAGATTATTTTCGAAAAATGGTGTTTATCATCGTGATTTAAATTTTCCTCTATATTTCTTACTCCAACTAAGAGGAACAATCCTATATGTATACATAAGGACGATCTGTCTATGTGATTGAAAGTCGGAGGGGACACCCTCACTTGTGTTACGTACGGGTTCTTCCTTCATATTGATTTCTTAAATATCCTTTTGTTTCGAATAAAAGTTATTTAAAACTCTTAATCTTATAAATTGTTGTGGGACACTTGCTTGTTTCTGGGTCTGTTTCAATTCAAAGTTTCTCGAATTCTATCAATTGTTTCAAATATAGAAGATTTCCTTAATGGATGGAATAATGGAAGTAATGGTTATAGTATACGTGATTATACAAGGGAACTGGAGATTCCAAGGAAGATTTCAATAAGGGATAATTAGAACTGGAAGCGTTTCGATATAAGAGAGGAAGGAAATTCGTGAGAAGAAATGGGTATATTTGATGATTAGTAAAAGAAAAGAATATGAGGAATTTTAAGGCATAATTTAGATTTACTATTGAGAGTAAGGTGTATTTTGAGGATAGAGTCAGAGTAAGGATAAACAAAGGAAGTGGGGATAATTAATGAAGGATTTCGAGGTGCAATAACTTTTAGTGGGAGAAGGTCAATATTGTGACTAACACCCTAAGTAGCAAAGAGAGAGATTAAGGATGTTAATTATTCAAAGGATTAATCCAAAAAGGTGTGAATGAGTAAAACTTGAGGTAAAGATTTTGATGAGAATAATAAAAAAAAGGGAAATTTCAGAGGTGGAGTAGATAGTATATCATGAACGAACTAAGGTGGATCAGTAAGATGTAAAGAGCGTATAGTGAACAATAGACATATGGGATAAGGTATCCGGAGGAAATTGCAAGTACGCGCTAATTTGACCTCTTAAGTGTAAATGTTTGGTTAGGGATCGACTAAGTCAATGAATGGTGTAAATGGGCTGATAAATAGATAAATCTATCTGTGAGAAAGTAGACTATGGTGATATAAGAAAGTGAGTTATTCTCGTGTCATCCAAATCAATATCTGTTAAGGGTCAGAGAACTCTATAGAAGGAGATTAAGAGTATGAGAGAAGGTGTGAGAATATTTTTAAGGATGAAGGAAAAGTACATGCTCGTATAGTTACGAACAGGAAATATATATTATAACCAATATTTTCTTACAATTGTTTCAAGGAATATTTTTATAACTTATTTTCTGGAAAATTTTACAGAGGTGATATATACAAATGTTGAAGTATTAATATTTTATGTCATGATAGAGATCAAAATATAGACAAACCATAGTGAGATACACTACCATTCAGGGGAGGCCAATGTGGTGGCCGATACCCTTAGTCGAAAGAGGAAGGAGAAATGGGATAATATAGAATGACCGAATACAGGAGGAGATTTGCAAGAAAAAGATAGTGAAAGTACTGCTATTGAAAAGCTAAATGGCATGTTGATGAATGACAAGCAAGTTTATGTTGGTGTATTTTTGCGCAAACAAGATAGATATATTATGAAGGAAAAAAAAGGATAGAGAAAGTGGTGTAGAAGTTAGAAGGTGTGGATGAAAAAGGTATCTATGGACATTTTCAACATGATTCCGGGATGGAATCCTTTTAAGGGGGAAGGTTGTAATAACCCTAACTTTAGCAATGCTACAGTGATCACATGAATAGTAAATTTTGAGGATTTAGAGAAATAGTATGTAGGTACTCTATACTTGAAACAGAAAATGAGTAAACAGAAACCATATTAGTGATATACTATAAAAATAAGTGACTCGAAATGACGATGGATTTCAGAAATTCCTGAATATGGATTTTTGAGAATTTTGATTTCGAATGAGCTTCTATTGGATATTAAGGAGCATGGAGATATTAAAAGAATTATATATTGAGGAATTGGTGGATTAGTATAAACTAAAGGATTATTAAGTTAAGGAAATACCAAAGGAAGTTGGATTGTTAAATGATTTCAGAACCATTGTGATAATGAGGGATATTCGAAACGAATCACAATTAGACGAGTATGGAAACTAAACAACCAATATTAGTAATATAACAAGGATACATACCACATTATTAATTACCAAAAGTATTAGCATAATACTTAGAAAAACAAGAAAAAGAGATTGTGAGATCATTAGAATGACATCACATTCCACTAACTTGTTTTAAGGGTAGATTAGTCATTTTAGCATGGTTTTACACACAAAATATCTCCAAGCTTCCACCATACTCTAGAATTCTCAAGAATTAAGCAAGATAAGATCAAAACAAAAAAGAGAAATCCATGATTCTCCATTTCTCTCAAACTGTCCAGCAGGAACAGGAAGGAGAAGAAAAATCATATCTCCATTTCTATAAATGATAAAATCACCAAATTTTAACCTAAGCCTCTCCACTCCATGGGCAATATTCGCTCCAAATTTCATAGCAATCCAAGTAGTATAGCCTAGTCAAATGCATGCTCAAAGTGGGAGAACCAAACCTGTCCAGTTTCTGTCCAGCGAAAAGATGGAGCTCAAAACCATAGCTAGGAAGCTTTGTTTTTGGTGATCTATAGCTCAAATCAAAGCTTATACAGAGGCCAAGATGTGGTAAAAATTTGAGAGCCAAACTCGTATTTGTCGATTTGTTATGATTTTTACAAATGTGATGATGAATAGTAACCCTTAGAAACTAACTTTGTTTTTATGGTTTCTTTAGTTGATCCAAGCTAGTATAAGGTTGATTAAGCATCTCCCAAGGCTTGATAAGGGTTGTTAAAGCTTCAAGAAGGTATAAATCTCAAGACCCTTTAGTATTACTTTGAATATATGATGGATTATAGAAAGTTTAGTGATTAAGGTTATGATAAGTGATTATTCATGATGATATATGTGTTTGTAAGTGGTTTAAGTTAAATATGGAAGTGGGTTGTGATTGTAACCATGGTTGGTATGATGACCACATGGTGTAGGGTTGATATATGTGATTGGTGAATGGATTTGGAGGAGTTGAATTTTGGAAAGTATGAAAATATAGCCGTTATAATGTCCGATTTTCGTTAAACCATAAAATGCCCAGTTTTGGCACCCATATTCATATGGTAGGTTCCTGTCCAGAGCACCAAATGATCATGAAAGGCTAGAGCTTGGTTCATAGATTGTTTTGATATAAGGTGCGTTAAAATCTGATGAACGGTTTAGGAGAAAAGTCAGTTTTAGTGAAAGATGTTCGAAAACTGAGAAACCGTAATTGTGTCAAATTTGAGGATATAATTATCATACCTATACATTTTTAAAGGTTATGAAATTTTGGGACAATATAGTAGGTTGAACAGAGATTAAAACTCCACTGACCTAGCATTAAAATTCGAATTTTAGAATTTATGAGAAATTTTACAATCGAGTGTGGTTATTAAGGGAAATGGTGGAATACACTAAAACTTAGATCGAGTTTAGAAATGGTTAAGTTCATGTAAACTTTTGGTGCATAAAAAATTATGTTAAGCATATAATATGTGTCAAGGGTGTTATTGTATAGAGATTAAGTGATTAAGTGGGATATGTACTAACGGTGATCCTTTCGTTCCTATAGAGACGGGATACGAACTCAGGATCCTACCTACTCGCTTTAGAGATCCAGGCAAGATCTTTTCTATCCCTACTTGGAAAATTATTATTTTCGAAGAAAATGATTTTTATGGAATATATATATATGTGTGTGATTCCATTGTTGCTATTTTGTTAAAGAATTTATTTCCTGAATTGTGGGGATTAAAGAGAGATGGATATGAACTATGAATTATGAGTATGGATATAAATACGAGATGCATAAAGTGAACGTGCCTTATGGTTAAGAGTTATATGAAAGAATGGTATCAGTTGTTATCTAAGGTTATATGAGTTATAATGTCATTCTTTTAAATATCGTGATTTGATAAGTATTATTTGATTATCATTTACTATTTTAAAAGTAGATGGAATACTTTATATACATATGAGAGTACTTGATTTCATTGAATACAGAGAAGATGTCTGAGTTATAATCAGAGTATTATGACATAAATATTTTATAAAGTGATGATAAATGGAAATGGAAATGATATATGTGAATGGAAATGCGAATGGAAACGGAAAAGTGGAAAAATGTGAAATGGTACATGATAATGGTAAAATGATTTGAAAGGGGGATTGCAACAGTAAGCGTTAGAGGCTGTGTGGGAGTGGCACGGTCCAGCATTCAATATTTTCTTACGACACGAAGATGTCAAGGGAGGATGTAGCAGGTAGCCTTCCTACAGGGTTGATTACCAGGTAGGGATCATCCCTTCTACTAGTAGTAAACAGAGAGCGGATACGGTCAGGCGACTGATCATTGTCCTACGTATCTGGCGCCAGTAGATATCCCCAAAACTTAAAAGAAAGAATTGAAAATGGTTTTCAGATTTCTATAACTGAAAATAGAAAAGTGATATGAAATGATGGAATTATTGTTACAAACGAAGAGAAACTGATTTTATATTAATTTATATGATTGTTTCATAAGAAGGAAATGAGAAGATTATAGCGAGAGATTTGTTCAAGTTTTTATATTATCTTGAAAGATTACACTGAAATGGTATATTGATGGTTATAGCGTTCAAGAAGAGGAACTGATATTATATGATGTTAGAAGCGCGACTGATGGAATGATACTATATATTTCTTACGTACAAGGATAATTGGAAAGTGTATATACATATTGAATAGAAATAAAATTCTTCCATAATAACTGAAGTTTGCTTTTGTCTATTATATATATATAACAGTTTATTTTTCTTTGATGTTAGTAGATAGAAATTATCTTGCTGAGCTACTATAGCTCACTCTTGCTACTTATTTATATAATAGTAGGTATGCCGATACTACGCAGAACACCCCGTAAGAGGATAGGGGGAAGACGACCTTTGGAGCGAGCGCTGGCACCGATTCTTGAGGTAGCGTAGAGGCGGACGAGATTCTGGTAATTTTATGTATAATTAAGTGTGTAAACATGTAAGAACTTTTGGTTGTTGAAATGCTTCATGTCGAAGTATTATTCAACAATGTATTTAAGGATGATTCTGGGTTGTAATAACTGTTAAATTCTAAACTTTTATTATGGTGAATGTTGTTCTCTGGGCATATGACTGGTGTGTGTGTGTGTGTATTATTGCGGGGTCAATTGCATAAGTATTGATTTTTATATAAAAAAAAAAGACCCAAGAGATATTGATATTGAATGGAAATTGGTCCGTGACGGCCTGGATTCATGACCCCGGATTTGGGGCTGTCACACTAGTGGTTCTGCTGAACCCCCGAGTAATCAACATCCCTGTTTGTGTGTTTTTTCATGATAGTGTTTATTTTTTAAAAATTTTTGGTTAAGTTAGTAACTATGCTATTTTATCAGGCACAATGACACTTCATTCTGAATTGGAGGAGCGAGTGGCATGTTTTGTTGGAAAGTCAGCTGCTTTAGTGACTGACATGGTCCATTTTGGTAATTGAAAGACCAATTGCAAAGCTTTCATTGACTGTTGTTGGAGTATCCCTTGCACTCGCTCTTTGTTCTCAAGTCATATTGGTCCACAGCTTTGTTTGCTCTGGTATGTTTTACTGCTCAATTTTCAGGAGACAAAACTACATTTCAATGACTTTATTGCTGCAAGTTTATTATGACATGTTAACAGTTTGATTGGTAAGATTAAAATTTTCAAGGGATATCTTTCACATGTATAGTTATTGACATAAAAGAGCAGGTTACGGAAATCCAGAAAGATCTCACTGAAATAACCATTTCATATTGTTTCCTCAATATGGTGCACCTTAAATATAAAATTATTGTTGCTGGTCATAAGAGTTATAGATCAAGGAAACAAGTAGATTATTACTACCTTTGTTTAATGTTCCTTTTTTTTTCTCTCTTACAAACTCCTGTTAAACTTAGACACTTAGTACATTAGTACAGTAGTACTCATGTTTCCATTTGCACTTCGTTTACTAATTACTTTCTCTGATTTCCTGAACATTTTAGGAAACCATAGGGGAGGACTCTCTGTCGGCAAAGCAATATCATCTGGGTGCAAAGCAGCTGATCTTGTAGTCTCATATCTGAATTCTTCTTCAGAGGATAATCTGTCAAGGGAAAACTGTACTTAAGTATCTGAAAGGTATGTACATCACTTTCAATCCGATGTGGTCTCATGAGTCATGTTTGACTATGTTGCTGATGTATCAGGCAGAACAACGTGCGGCATTAAATCTTGCATCATACGGAAGTAGCCATTCACTCAAATTGAGCAAATAAGATGTGATCTTATACTCTGCCAAGGTAAACTAGTGATAGGCTATCTGTTTTATAATGTACATATGAGAACCTGTTCTTTGATATCGTTTAATTGTAAATTGAGATTCTTGTGGAGGTACATCTGTAAGTCTGTAACATCCAGAATACTAATTACTAGGAGATGGTACTAATTATATTCAAACCCTTAATTGCTTGTTAGTTTAGGTTACAAGGTAGACTGCGCAAATGTTCATATTCGTAGCATTTTTAGGATGCAGGTCTTTCCTGTTTGTTCTGAAAGCAAGGTATGGATAGTAACAGATATGACGGTTTGCCATTTTCTGCATTGTAATGTCAGATTCTGAATTCAAACTACTCTATTAGCATATCCTTCAATGTAGTACATGCCTGGGACTTGTGTAAAAAGATTTGGTACTACTTTATTCCTAAAATTTGAGATGTCATCATATTGTGTAACCGTTTAAAATGAATCTAATAGAATTAGCATGTATCTGGAAAAATTATTAAGAGTTTTGTTAGCTGTCATATTAATCCATGTCAATATATACTTCAATCTTTTAACCCACAGGCTGCATCACAATGTAGAATGGATGAGATGATGCATGGAGAAAGAGGTTGGCGAGAGCTTGCGACCATGGGAGATACAATGGAGCAAATTAATAATAGAATTGAAGGATTTTTATGGCTCCAATTAGTAATTATTTTTGTACCTTTAACTAGCTAGTATTAGAACTTGGTATTTTTGTAAACTGTCAAGTATTTTTGTTGGCCGCATCATTGCCTTGTGGTTGGTTTGGACTAGGTGGCTTGGTTTGGACCAGATTGTTTTATGTATAAACAGCTCAGCCATTTCAAATTTTTTGTAAAAAAGTGTTGCATTTGACTATATATGATGTTGCATTATGGTATATTTAGTGTTGCTTAAAAAAAATTAGTGTTGCATTAGACTCAAATAGCGTTGTGTTAGATAGTGGACCCCACTGCTGACGTGGCATATGGGTCCTACTGCTTACGTGACATGTGGGTTCCCACTGCTGACGTGGCATGTGGGCCCATTGTTGACGTGGCACCTTGGTGGGCCCCACTGCTGACGTGGCATGCCCCCCCCCATTTTGACGTGGCATCTTGCTGATGTGGCATCATTCTGACCTGGCAACTTGCTTACGTGGCACTTTGTTGACGTGTCATGTGGCCCCACTGATGACGTGGCACCATTGTGAGCCCCATTGCTGAAATGGCTAAAAATCTAACGCAACGCCCTGTAGTGTTGCATTTGCATGCTTTTCGCGTTGCATAAGGCATCTTATGCAACACTTTCGTGGTATTGCAATAGCTTGGCAAAGCGTTGCATTAGGGGTCTTACGCAACGCCAGTATTGGCAACGCCCCTCTAGCATTGCGTAAGACCTAACGCAATGCTTTTCAGGTCTATTGCAACTGTAATTGGGGGTTGCGTATGTGCGTTTATGGCGTAGTGCATATTGCCATTTCAGATTTTGAAAAACAAACCTAAGAGATTCTGACCGAAAAAATAAAGTTAATAATAAGTTTTTTCTTTGTAATTATAACAGAAAAAGGCATAGAGAAAGGTGTTATTTGTTTAACAGGTGGAACAGGATATGTAGCTTCATGGCTGATAATGAGACTTCTTCAAAATGGATATGCTGTCAACACCACAGTTAGATCCCACCCTGGTAGGTCTTCTTTTCTGAAATTTATACAGGTTACTAGAGTGATTCCTCGAGGGTAATAATCCTGTTGTAATAATCCCTTCGGATCTTCAATGCAGATCTTGACAAGCCAGAAAGTTTCAAGTGTACTGGATGAAACTTCATGGATGGATGTAGACTTTGAAAGATCTCTGAAGTCATCTTCAGGACCATATTACATTTCTAAGACAGTAAGTGAAAGGGCAGCGTTAGAGTTTGCAGCAATGCATGTAGTGGATCTTGTCACTGTAGTTCTTACTTTTATCCATGGTCCTTTCATTACTCCTCGTTGTCCCAGCTCAGTGCACGCTTCAATATCAGTAATATTTGGTATGTACTTTTACAACAAATTTCTCTCTGAATTCATAAACTGTTGAAATTTATGGCTCCATTTGGGAATGCCGGTGAAAACTGTTGTTTGGTATGTAAAAATCAGATAATTGTTTGGTAGTATTTTTAATATGTGAATGTTTTAAGGTATAGTATTTTTTTTTAATATTGTTTTTGATTTTGTTTGATTGTGAAACTTGTAGTTGCAGCTTCCGGCAAAAGCTGAGAAACAGTTTTTCTATGCATGTGGTTGCTTTATTTAAAAGGAACTTTTAGACCAAAAATACTTTTTGTAGAAACTGCTTTTCTACTTTACCAAAACATTTTTACCTGCGTGTTTCAGCAAAAAATGGGTGTTGATGTCTGCAAAACCAATATCGATCCAATTGGAATAGAAACTATACAATATGTCTCTAATTTTATATGCACTGTCCTTGTTGAACTATATAGACAATTAGCATCATTGCACTAGCATTAGGGGTACGTTTTTCTTAATAAGCATTTGATGGGTTTGGTTACTTGGTCCAGAGTATGTTCTGTCTTTTTTCTTTTATAGGTACGTGACCTTTTGTTTTCACACAATGGGTGTTTGGGAGATGGACCCTTCATTTTTTTCCGGTTAGAGATTTAAGAGAACTTATAGGGCATGACCTAATGCGGTGTTTCTGTAAGAGTTTTTTTTAAACTTTGGGAAAACACTTAAAAATGGTATTATTAGTAAGAGAAAAGTTCTATGGAGTACTGTTTTAATTGGAGTACTGCATTCAAAATATATTAAAATTTAGGGGTTTTTTCTATTATATCCCATTTTAAAATGTCATTTGCAATTATGTCCTATGTTAATTTGTAATTACAAATCTATCCCAAATTATGAATATGTCTCATTTTAAAGTATAACCATGATTAATTTATTAACCACACATTTGCAAAAGATAATTTTGTCCTCCTTTATCAATTAAATTTTATTAAATCTAATACATAGAGCAATTTTTTTTATTTTACATTTTTTCCTATGACTCAGGAACAACGTAAATGTGCGCGATGTTACTAAAAAAGAGTACGTATTGGTTCTGTTTGATTATAAATAAATCGTGTCATTATAAGCAATTATTCAAAAAATATAAAAAAGACGTTAAGAGTAGAGATAATTAAAATTCAGGATCCTAGGACATCTATAGAATTTTTAATATATCAGATATTTGTAATACAAATGACCACACACAAAGATGAAATACCTAAAAATGAGTTTTAAGGTCTGAAATTAGTTTGTTCAAACTAATTCAAGTGTGTCCCTGTGGGGCCGGGACGAGGGAGGGAGGATGGGTGGGATAAAAAGAGAAGGATATTTTAGTCTTATTTAATATAAATATAAATATATATAATTATATGTGAATAAATTATATATGAGTTAAATTTACTCATAGGACATATTTATAATTATTCAATATATAAAGAGGGATATATTTATAATTGACTTGTTAATTTGGGACATATTAAACTAATACCCTAAAATTTATTATTTTGCAAATCTTGTTATATGAATATCATATGATAATCTTGAAAATCATAAATCATCTTGAAATCCTTTATGTTTTGCAATCATAACATATATGTTTTGCAACCCAAATGTGTTTCGCAAAACAATTCGTTTTGCAATATTTTGTTAGCAAAATATACAAAATTTTCAAGATTTTCAATGAAATAATGATATTCATGTAATAAGCTTTACAAAATAATAAAGTTTACAAAATTTTGAATGCAGAACGTATATGTACTCCAAGTACTCCAAGTAAAACAATACTCCATAGAACCTTTCTCTTATTAGTAAATATAAAATTTATTTTTGGAAGTGACAGTTGGCATATTACCAATGCCGTGAGTTTCCTTTCACTGCCTTGGTATCTTCTAGTAGAGCTATGCGTCTGTTGTGCACACAATACTCTTTTGAAACTTATTCAACTGCTTGTTGGGCTTCATATACATGACCAGGCTAAACCTCAGGTAAACATGCAAAAAATGCATGAATTTTCTTTAGAGTTCTCAATTTGAGCAGGTGACGAGATTCAACTTGAATTTTCTCCTCGTGTATCCTTCGTGCACATGGATGACGTGGCTACTGCACATATCTTTCTTTCTGAATACCAGAATGCTAGAGGAAGGTACATTTGCTCGACCGTTGTTATAATAGTTGATAAGCTCCAAATGTTTCTTTCATAAACATATCCAAACAGGTAAAGTCTTGTTTTCGTGTAAACTCTGTATCAGTTTTTGGTCGACCATAGGTGACTTCCAGTATTATGTTTCTGCAGTTTCCTAAAGCTCAAAGATTCCAAAAAATTCCAAGTATAATATTTAAGAGTTACATTCAATACATCAGTCATTTTCTGGAAGTTGCTTGTTTAAATTTCTAAATTATTTTATTTTCTTAGCTCTGTTAGCTAAGAAAAACAACAAACTTGTTGATGTTTTGCAATTTAATCAGCAATCTTAAATCTCTCTGTGATTCGTTTTACTGAACTCCTGAACAGGTTAACTCAACAACAGGTAATGGATAAAATATCAGTAATTGACTTTTAAATAGTTTTCGGTAGGGGCCAATGCTAAGGGAAGTGGGCCCAGCTTCAGCTGGGTAAAAAATTGTAGGTAAAAGGTAAAAAAAAAAAATTACCGCTGGGTAAAAAATAAGAAATATAAATTTCATTTATAAGTTTTTTAGTTTATAACTTATATATCCTAACCTAAACACAGACTCACAGAGACGAGAACAGAGACTACAGCAGAGAGAAACTAGCATCGCAATTCTTCACCATTCACACCAAGCTTTGTATATTATCATTCAAACTCAGATATTCATCATTAAGGAAAAGGTAGTTCTCTATCTTTGAAACAAATATTGAGTTATTGACTCGCACTCTATCATTAAGGATATCTTTCGGGTTGTATGATGCTTCACATTGAAAAAGAATATGTTGATGGTATTGATTCGGAGGATGTGATTGATTACTTCGAGTCTATCGAGATCATAGAGCTCAATTTAGATAAGGTACTATTTGTTTGCTTGTAATTTATATGTTGAAGAAAAATGGTAAAAGGCCATTTTTGGTGTCTAAACTTGTCATGTTTTGACGATATGATGTCTGTACTTTTAAAAACTTTGAATTTGGTGTCTGAACCCGGTAAATTATTTCAAACAAGTTTATATGCCGGTTTTTTAACCGGTAACCCATATATCTGGTGCACTTTTAACATTATTTTATTGGTTTTCGGAAAATATTGATATTACAAGGTTGTCATGGGTGTCCCACTGCGCTCCATTTTGCTCCTCATCTGTGCTTCTGTTTATAGGTCCAGTCAAAAAACCCAGCTTTCATTTGAGCAAGACCTTTTCGATGTTTAGTTAGCAAAACCTTGCAATTTTGGAAAATTAATGGATAAAGGACCATCAGAGAGGTGTAAAGAAACAGAGGGTTTTGGTATGGGATCTAAACAGACTCATTATGAGATTTAGTGATAATGTTAGGCTGAAATTAGCGGGTCCAGAAAAATACTGAAGCTCTCGTAATGCTACTGTTGTGCCCAAAATTTGTAATGGATTTAATTTTAGGCCCATGGATGTTTGGAGGCCCAATTGGAGTGGTTTGAATAATATTTGAGGTTTAGCTGTAGAGGTTCCGTTATGGAGGTGGAAAGTTTGATGGAAGCTCTGGAGGTGGAAAGTTTGAGGGAAGCTCTGGAGGTGGAAAGTTTGAGGGAAGCTCTAGTGGTTCCGCTGTAGAGGTATGAATATGGAGGTAGCTCTGGAGATTCCGTTGTGGAGGTATGGGTTTAAAGGAAGCTGTGGAGGTGTACATTTGAAGGGTAGCTCTGGAGGTGGAGGTTCGGTTTAGAGGGAAGCTGTATAGGTGCAGGTGTGCTTACAGGCTCCACCTCTGTCTAACAGAAGTAAAGTTGGACAAGGACTCTTGTTCCTAAACTTTAGGAGCACGGAAATGGACTCAAGAGATGGACTTTGAGATGGATTCTACTACATCAAATGGGATATACACGTTATATACTTAATATATGTGGATAATTATATGAAAATACATGGATAAATGGACTTCTAGTGTTATACTTCGAATAGGACTCTACTAAGTGGCTAGCTGAATCAAGGATAAGGCATATTTCTACACAAACACTTCAAGATCAGCATGGGAGGAAGGATAAAATACATCAAAAACGTGGCTTAGTGCTCAAGAAAGGGGTCCATGACCTAAAGAACTACATCGGGGCTTGATTCCTATAAATAGGATATGTAGGCAGTTGGCAAGGGGGTTCGGATATTCACTTCTCTACGCGTAAGGCACGTGTACCCTCGGTGATCATATTCTGGACATCTTGGCCGGAATTGAATGCCATATTGTCCGGTGACCTTGCCGATTCAGCCCCAAAACACCACAAATCTCCACCCGCTCCGGCAGTTGGAGCTGAATCTGCCAGCTGAAGCTGCGGACGTGCGAACCTGCTTTAACGTCCGATATCCAAGGACAAATTTGGTTATTCCAGCGATATTCTCTCGGGGTGTTGTTGTGGAATTTTCTCACAACATTTTTGGCGCTAGAAGGAGGGGAATCTCCGATCTTTTGAGAAGAAAAATGTCTAAAAGCTTCGGTGATGATCGCACCTTGAAGAACGATCGAGGTAATCTTGAAAATGTGCCCGAGAATGAAATCTCGAGCAAGGATTTCACGGATTAAATTCCAAATAAGGGTAGGAGAATCATTACTCTAAAAAAAAATCTGAAAAATTGGAGAAACGGAGGGGAAATCATGGCTTGTTGGAGAAAATGCGAAGATGAAGGGAGGTAATCACCTTCATACTAGTCATTTGATGGTGAAAATGCATAAAGGATGATATATGACTCAAATATGCACATATTTTTGGCTTGATGGAAGAGACATGAAAAGAATGGCCGGAAAATGAAGTTTTTAGATGTTAATTTCGATCGGAAATACCCAGAAACGAGGTCCCGCGATGAGAACTTCTACGACCCGGCAGCTTCCCATGTAAGGGGTGCTGATATGTTTAACTATATATACAGGTGAAGCTGAGCATCCACCCGCTAATGGACTGGTCCCAACTTGGCGAAGATGCAGTTAAAGCGGTGGAGGATATCAAGAAAAAGGAGGTTGCTAGAACCAAGGTGGATGATGCTGATCCAGCTGTTGAAGAAAAGGAAACAGAGGTTCCTAATAAGGAGGCAGCTGATACTCAAGCAATTGCCTCAAACGCAGCTGCCCCTACTCCTTCCATCACAAATGGAGGTATGACCACATCCACCTGCTCATGGAGGTACGACCATCTGGAGAGATTTGGTCGAGAGTTTCTAGTGGCAAAGACAGGGGAGACCTTAATCTCGAGGTTGCACCTATGGAGAAGGTTTCTATAAAGTCCCCCAAATACTTTATCTTGGCATATGATAAGGAGATTCTTATGGTCAGAAAATGGTGAATCTCAATTTAGAGGTTCAATCGGTTGGAGGTTTAATCTCAATGTATATGAGATAACACCCCGAGTTATCTAAAAATTGGGGAATTTGTATACGGTCCCTAGTTAGAGCTGAAGATGGAAGCTCTGAACACAAAGCTTGCCCAGGAAAGGTCGGCTCAGAAGGAAAGAAGGAAGGAAGCCTATGAAGCTGGCTACAATGTTGCCATCAACGACTATATCAAATCCACTCACCTCAGGTTCCCTGACCTAGACTAGTCCCAACTTGGCGAAGATGCTATTAAAGCGGTGGAGGATATCAAGAAAAAGGAGGCTACTAAAATCAAGGTGGATGAAGTGAATCCAGCTATTAAGGAGAATGAGGTGGAGGTTCCCATGAAAGAGACAGCTGAAGCTCAGGCAAATGCCTCCAACATAGCTGCTCTCATTTCCCCTGCTCCAATAATCCAGGAACATGCCGATTAGAGGTGAACCTGCATGGAAAGGAAGGTGGAGCTAGATGCGAACCTCTTGACCAAGGAGGTACCAATGAACCAGGAATGCAGTTGAAGCTGTTTGTTCAATCTGTTGGGTATGTGGATGTAGCAGTACCTGGAGATAGGAAAGGTGTAGCTGAAGAGGTGTAGGTACATAAAGAGGTGTAGGTACATATGTGAAGGAGCAGGTACAACTGGCTCCACCTTTACCTGACAGAGGTAGAGTTATGCAAGGACCTCAAAGTTGGCACTTGATTCTTATATGGAGGTATTGGATAAATATGAAGATTACTGGAAGATAGAAGAGCAAAGGAAATAATCTGGGTCAATCATGGCGGTTTTAACACGCAACTTAAGGTTCGACAGTTGAACCCGGAGCTTCCACTACAACAAGCTACTACAATTGGTTGAGGTTCTCTAAAGGATCCACCTTATGCCATGACAAAATTCACTACAGGATTCTTAATATAGAAGAACGAAGAAAACATGTTATCAGGTAGCCTTAATGGAGGAACCTCACGATGAAGGTTCCAGTTTTTCGGGGGGTAGTACCACCCATGGCATTGATGCAAATGGCTACTCTAATGAAGGATAATGAAGGCAATGCGCACCATGTGGAAGTTATGACTAAGGATAAAAAAAAAAGTACAAGGGAACCTTGCGGAGTTCTTGGTTGGTCATGTGGCAGCACCTACAAAAGTTGGTGAAAGCAACTTATAGGGGTGTTCATAACGGAAGCTTCACCAATAGTGGAAGGTGGAAGCTCAGAATATCTAGTTGAAAGCATCGAGCAAAAGGTGTCAAGTTATGGTTTAAAAGATGCTGAAGCTCCAGTAAAAAAGGCTATTCAGGAAGCTAAAGGCGAACTGGTACCTCTTATAAACTGAAAGAGGAGAGTGGCACATTCTGAACAATACAACATGAGGAACTTATAAAGCCTCTAAGGTGATCAGCTGATAGAGGATCCAATAATAGGGTTAAAAGAGGAAGCTCCTGGAAAGAAACCATCTCAGCTCATGAAAGCTTCAAGCAATATAATCATGGCATTCTTCATGATGAAGAATCTCGAGGAGGTTCACATACTGTAAGCCCCGTTGGCATGACAAGGCATGATAAGTTGGAAGGTGTTTCACAAAGAGGTTCTCCTCCTATGAGCTTCTCGAATATTGGAAGCTGGAATTTGGGAATACCTTATGGAAGGAATTGCAGAAGGAGTAGATTATAATAATCTCAATAAGATTCTGGAAAAGATGCTATTGGACAAAGAAGGAGGTACAAATGACCTCTTAATTATTAAAGGAACTGGCACGAGGTTCCCATATGGAGCTACCTACCAATCGGCGGATGCAGAATGGAAATCTATGTTAAAGGCATGTAAGCAGGAACCTCTCAAGGGAAAATTCACCAGAAACTATGAAAGCCTAGGAAAATAACAGAGTTGACATTGGAATCTCGGTTGGAGAGGATTTGGACTTTTGTATGTTGAGGCAATGGAAATTAGGTGGGACTGAAGACGCCATCTCAAAATTGGTAGATGTCAATAATCTTAATGAAATATGAAGGATCGAAAGGCAACCTGGGTGGCACATGAGTGAAATATTCATCTCAGTTTCGAAGGTGAACCGTACAAGGAGATTGTTATCTATCAAGAGGTAGCTCCCCCCAAGGCACTATCATTGGCAGCTTTCTTGTTAAAAGGATAGAGGTTGATGGGTTTCAGCTGCAGGAGCAGCTTCCTTGGTATTAACCTGCTGGTTGTAGGTTGGTTTTAGCTGCTGGAGCAGCTTCCTCGGATTTCACCTGCTGGTTGCAGGTTGATTGGTTTCAGCTGCAGGAGCAGCTTCCTTGGTATTAACCTGCCGGTTGCAGGTTGATTGGTTTCAGCTATAGGAGCAGCTTTCTTGGTATTAACCTGCTGGTTGCAGGTTAATACGTTTTAGTTGCAAGAGCAGCTTCCTCGAATTTCACATGCTGGTTACAGGTTGATTGGTTTTAGATGCAAGAGCAGCTTCCTCGGATTTAACCTGCTGGTTGTAGGTTGGTTTCAGCTGCTAGAGCAGCTTCTTCGGATTTCACCTGCTGGTTGCAGGTTGATTGGTTTCAGCTGAAGGAGCAGCTTCCTTGGTATTAACCTGTCGGTTGCAGGTTGGTTGGTTTCAGCTGCTGGAGCAGCTTCTTCAGATTTTACCTGCTGGTTGCAGGTTGATTGGTTTAAGCTACAAGAGCAGCTTCTTTGGTGTTCACCTGCTGGTTGCAGGTAGCTTCTTTGGTATTCACCTGCTGGTTGCAGGTAGCTTCCTTGGTATTAACCTGCTGGTTGCAGGTTGATTGGTTTCAGTAGCAGGAGCAGCTTCTTTGGTATTAACCTACTGGTTGCAGATTGATTGGTTTCAGCTGCAGGAGTAGCTTCTTTGGTATTAACCTGCTGGTTGCAGGTTGATTGGTTTCAGCTGCAGGAGCATCTTCCTTGGTATTAACCTGCTGGTTGAAGGTTGATTAGTTTCAGCTGCAGGAGCAGCTTCCTTGGTATTAACCTACTGGTTGCATATTGGTTGGTTTCAGCTGTTGGTGTAGCTCTTTTGGATTTTACCTGCTGGTTGCAGGTAGCTTCTTTGGTATTCACCTGCTGGTTGCAGGTAGCTTCTTTTGTATTCATCTGATGGTGACATGTTGATTGGATTCAGCTGCAGGTGCAGCTTCATTGATTTTTAGCTACGGATTGTAGCTTCATTGGAATTCACCTATTGATTGCAGGTTCATTGGCTTCACCTGTTGGCAGCAGGTTCATTGGTTTAATCTACAATATGCAGGTGCACATTCGTGTGGAGCTTCCCTATATTTTCTAGCTCGGGATATTCAAGCATGGCTTGGACGTATTTGGATATTGGAATTTTGGAGATACCTCCCCAGTAGACACCTTTGGTTAAGGATTCGGTGGACCTTTTTAGGCTTGGGTGAGATAAAACGGTTTATTAGGTACGACTATCACATTTAGGTTCAGGTTTTGATATGTTTAGTCATCACTAAAATGTGTGTCATTTTATTTGCATGACTTATGTGGATTATATGTTTACATGATCTATGTGGATTATATGTTTATGTGTTTATTTGTTCTTTGTTTATGTGTGAATCTTGAATGGTTGGATCTAGTTCTTTATTATCGTTGGTCATATGCTAAATAAATAGGAGGGTAGTGAGAATATGGACATGCTAGGTAGATCCTCTTAAGTATGAACCTCTTAGGTATGAACCTCCACGGGGAGTATGGACTGGCTCGCGAAGTTCCTATGCTTATAGGATCGTGAGGTGCCTTAATGGAGTCTAGATCGCGAAGTTCCTATGCTTATAGGATCGTGAGGTGCCTTAATGGAGTCTAGATCGCGAAGTTCCTATGCTTCTAGGATCGCGAGGTGCCTTAATGGAGTCAGGCTCGCGAAGTTCCTATGCTTATAGGATCGCGAATATTGGAATATGGATTGGCATATGGATTGGAATATGGATTGGCATGTGGATTGGAATTCGGATTCGACTATGAGCTCATCAAACCCTTGTTCGAGTAGTGAAGCTCTTTCATTTTTGAAAATCTTTACGTCAATGGAATGATATTTAAAAGCATATGGAGACTTGATACGAGTTATACCTACAAGAATCTTAAAAGGCCAAGTTCTGGAAGTGTGGTTTAGCTACAACTGCTTATGTTTTATTGAGGTTCAGGTTCAGGTACAGCTGCATGTTTTTGACCAATTGCTTCTGAGCTGGCTAATATATTTCGAATTCATGTTGAAGGAGGTTTGCATGTCATATCGAAAGGAAATCCAACGGCTCGGGGGGTACATTAGATTTTCGTCGAAGAGCTGGCAGATTGGAAAAGAGGTTCTCATTATGAGCTTGCTGAGGGGGAGCTTCTACCAAGTAGGTTCAATGGCCGAACCTGATCTAAATCAGAACCATAAGGGAACAGATAAGTTCTATTCTCATGTTTTTACATATTAATTATCATGCATGTTTTATGTACATGGATGGAAATTTTTCATAGCCTTAAGCTAAAAACATCATTCGAACCTCATCTTTTCAAATGGATCATTATCTTTAGCATTGCATTAGCTCATGATTATCAAAATGCGCATTTCAAATGATTTCAAGGAAACAAGTTTGCATGGATTTATAAAGAAAAGGTCATCATTCCATATACATTTATTAAATTATGCATGGTTTTCAAAAGGTGTTTTCAAAGTTGCTAGCTGAAGCTGTCAGGTAGGTACCTAGGCACGCTATATGCCCCATAATGTAACCACTTGGAAAGACATAGCAGCAATTCAGGAGGTTTTCATAGCTGATCCCTTGGTCCCCCTTGTGGTACGTATATGGAATCATTTATAACTTACAACGCTCGGAGGATCCCAAGGTTTATGGGAAAGGTCTGGAAAGTCCCACGATGCTGGGCATTATAGGGGAAGCCCTCAAAATACTTAACAACTTCTTTGGAGGTCCATTGTGATATGTCTGTGGAAATTTTTGAAAATTGTGGCATTATGTCTTGAAAAGCGTGTTCGCCAAGGTTCTGCTTGATTGTAGAGGCAACAACGGATTTATATACAAAATCATTTGCACTTGCATACTTCCATGAATTTTTTCTATGTGTATGAGCTGTATGCATTATATATGTGAGCTATTTAGCTCCAACTACTAATCATCGTTTCTAGTTATTGTCGTAGCTCAGGTTTGGAAGTTTAAGGTATCTTTGCAACAGCAGGAGCTCTCTACGGAAGCTCCATGGCATGGCTCACGAGAATTTCTTACACGAAAGTTATCTTAGCAGGAGAAAGGAGCATCTTGAGGAGTCAGATTATGGTTTTCAAGGAAAAATGTCGGAAGCTAGTAGGTTCAGCTACGAAACTGAGGATGTTTATAACAGGAGGTGGAACATCGTACGTGATCTATGGTATACAGATGGGTCTCAGTTGATGATTCAGATTGAGGTACATATGCAGAAGCATTATGTTTCCTGTTTATTACGCCGAGTTAGCTCATGTAAGCTTGGAAGTACAGTGTTGAAGCTATGTATCTGTCTGAGAAGGTAAGGAAGGATTGGGCCTCTTCTTGTATTGGTTCCTTTCTCATTCCATGACATCAAGGAATCGGGGGGTAGTTGTTGTGCCCAAAATTTGTAATGGATTTAATTTTAGGCCCATGGATGTTTGGAGGCCCAATTGGAGTGGTTTGAATAATATTTGAGGTTTAGATGTAGAGGTTCCGTTATGGAGGTGGAAAGTTTGATGGAAGCTCTGGAGGTGGAAAGTTTGAGGGAAGCTCTGGAGGTGGAAAGTTTGAGGGAAGCTCTAGTGGTTCCGCTGTGGAGGTATGAATATGGAGGTAGCTCTGGAGATTCCGTTGTGGAGGTATGGGTTTAAAGGAAGCTGTGGAGGTGTACATTTGAAGGGTAGCTCTGGAGGTGGAGGTTCGGTTTAGAGGGAAGCTGTATAGGTGCAGGTGTGCTTAAAGGCTCCACCTCTGTCTAACAGAAGTAAAGTTGGACAAGGACTCTTGTTCCTAAACTTTAGGAGCACGGAAATGGACTCAAGAGATGGACTTTGAGATGGATTCTACTACATCAAATGGGATATACACGTTATATACTTAATATATGTGGATAATTATATGAAAATACATGGATAAATGGACTTCTAGTGTTATACTTCGAATAGGACTCTACTAAGTGGCTATCTGAATCAAGGATACGGCATATTTCTACACAAACACTTCAAGATCAGCATGGGAGGAAGGATAAAATACATCAAAAACGTGGCTTAGTGCTCAAGAAAGGGGTCCATGACCTAAAGAACTACATCGGGGCTTGATTCCTATAAATAGGATATGTAGGCAGTTGGCAAGGGGGTTCGGATATTCACTTCTCTACGCGTAAGGCACGTGTACCCTCGGTGATCATATTCTGGACATCTTGGCCGGAATTTAATGCCATATTGTCCGGTGACCTTGCCGATTCAGCCCCAAAACACCACAAATCTCCACCCGCTCCGGCAGCTGGAGCTGAATCTGCCAGCTGAAGCTGCGGACGTGCGAACCTGCTTCAACGTCCGATATCCAAGGACAAATTCGGTTATTCCAGCGATATTCTCTCGGGGTGTTGTTGCGGAATTTTCTCACAACAGCTACGTTGACCTGGACTTCATTGGATGACATGTGGTGGTAACATTTTACTGAAGATACTTAATTTCTCTGAAGATAAATAAATACAATGTTGATTAAACTAAAAAGCTTAAATATATATGCTGCTATATACACTAAATGCTGCTAAATACTAAATATGCTGCTAAATGTGTGATAACAGGACCACTAGTGAGGAGAGTGATACTGATACACAGATAGATAGGAAACAGCCCGGGACCATCAACTATACCAATGATCCTAATAAAGTTGTCACGATAACAAAATACTAGAAGATGAACAAAAGCTAAAGTAATTAGAATACAGTGACTGATACTTTGATCAGTCTACATTATACCTGTTGGGACAATCAGATCGTGGCCCTGCGATTTTTGATACAATAAATTAATGAATACGAATACAAAAGTCACCTTGTTAACGGTTGATTCCACGCTCTTCTATTGTATTCCCAAATTCCCTTGAGCGAAGTGTGGCATTCGTCTCCTCAAGTTAACCTCTCTTCTTGCTCCTAGGTGGCTACAAAATTTTTCTTTTTTTCAACCCTAGCAAGAAGAGAATAAAAATATATATAGGGCTACAATAGGGATCATGGATAATTAGGTTGGGCCATCTAATTACATCTTGGGCCTAGCCCAATGTAATTAAATATTAATTCAATCCACTAAAGAATTAATATTTGCACTACCTTTCCTAATACCGCAATTTAATTATTTAATTGGGTTCCAATATTATTTGCTTATTAAATTCCCCATGTTTAAAATAGCGAATGCCCATTAATTAAATAAATTACTGATAATTCATTTAATTAATATCTTTTATCCTTGATCATCCACTCAACCTTTATTTAATTATGCCGGAATAAATCCACCTGCAGGGTTTCACATAATTAAATCTTTTTGAGCTTTCAAGGGGACATCATTAACCCGAATATTATCAGGACATGGATTCCTTCTATAAATAATATTCACCATGTATATAATTCCATCACCCAAAATATAATGATATAATTCAAAAGAATTATTTCATATATAAATCAAAGCATGTAAATAATATACACGTGTCAATTACTATATCCGGATTAAGAACCTAAGCATTAATAATAACATAGAATCTTAGTTCTCCTTCTTAATCAGTATAAGGGAACAATTCTAAATTTGATCCTGTTCAATATACACAAAGTATACTAGTATTATTTATTAGTCAATATAAACTAATCTAAATAATACTACAGCCATACCAGTGGATTGTCCAACACCACCTGTGCTGTGAACCTTATTATATTATATAAACCGTATTTAACAATCTAATATTCTGTATCCCATTTGATACTAGATTGTCCACAATATATAATATTAGACAGCATGTAAACATTCAAATGATTCTCAATAAAACTGGGCCAGAAATAAATGTATATACTTCAAATAAATATTTTCAGTATACACTAACAATCTCCCACTTATACTCAAAATATTCTATGAGTATATCAGTGTTTATTTAATCCACTATTACATAAAAAACTATGTGTCCATCCATCTGACTCCTATCGCTTCCACATGCCTGTCCAAAACCATGGCTGGCAAGCTCTTTGTGAAAGGATCTGCCCGGTTGTCTTCTGATGAAATGTGAGCCACAACTATATCTCCTCGCTTTACGATTCCTCGTATGAGATGATACTTACGTTCAACATGTTTAGCTGCTTTGTGGTCTCGCGGTTCCTTCGAATTTGCCACAGCACCAGTGTTATCACAATACACTGTCAGACTCCTAGGCAAATTAGGTACCACATCCAAGTCCAAAAGGAAGTTCCTGAACCATACAGCCTCCTTTGCAGCCTCAGAGGCCGCCACGTACTCGACTTCCATGGTAGAGTCTGCAATGCATTTCTGCTTTACACTCCTCCATATAACGGCTCCACCTCCCAAAGTAAAAACATATCCCGAGGTTGATTTCCTCTTATCCCTATCTGATTGAAAATCTGAATCAGTATATCCCAAATGAAATAGATCTGAGGCCTTGTAAATTAACATATACTCCTTAGTCCTTCGCAGGTACTTGAGTATAGTTTTTACTGCACTCCAATGTTCCTGACCTGGGTTCGACTGATATCTACTAACCATGCCTACAGCAAAGCAGATGTCAGGCCTCGTACATAACATAGCATACATTAAGCTTCCACATGCCGAAGCATAAGGAACTGCTTTCATGCTCTCTATATCCTTAGGTATCGAAGGACACTGCTCCTTGGATAGAGCAACTCCATGCTTAAAAGGTAGAAAACCTTTCTTAGAGTTCTGCATGTTAAAACGAGCTAATACTTCATCAATGTCAGGCTCTTGAGATAAAGCCAACATCCTTTTCTTGCGATCCCTTATTACATTGATCCCAAGGATGTATGCCGCTTCACCTAAGTCCTTCATGTCAAATTGTTTGAACAACCATGCCTTTACTGATGACAACATCTTAACATTGTTTCCAATGAGTAAAATGTCATCTACATATAGTACTAGAAAAACCACTACATTACCCTCACTTCTCTTATACACGCATGATTCGCTTGGACTTTGATCAAATCCATATGACTGGACTGCATGATCAAAACGAATATTCCAGTCCCTAGAAGCTTGTTTTAGTCCATAAATAGACCTCTTAAGCTTACATACTAGATGCTCTTGGCCTTCCTTAATGAATCCCTTTGGTTGCTGCATATAGATGGTTTCCTCAAGACTTCCATTAAGGAAAGCTGTCTTGACATCCATCTGCCAAATCTCATAATCGAGATTAGCTGCTATAGATAAAAGAATCCGGATCGACTTAAGCATAACAACCGGCGAAAAAGTTTCCTCATAATCGATCCCTTCTTTCTGAGTATACCCTTTCGCAACAAGTCGTGCTTTCCAGGCTTTCACCTTTTTGTCAGATCCTCTTTTCTTCTTTTAGATCCACATACATCCAACGGGTTTTACACCTTTGGGTGGTTCCACGAGCTCCCAAACTTGATTGGAATACATATATTCCATCTCAGATTCCATTGCCTTTTTCCAAAGATCTGCATCTTTATCTAGAATTGCCTCTTCGTATGTCCTGGGATCCTCATCATGTTCACCAGAGACCAAGTCCGAGGACTCTCCCAAAAACATGAATCTTTATGGTTGTTGAACAACCCTCCCACTACAACGAGGCACTGGTGCGGTACTAGTGTCAAGTTGTGCATTTTCTTGTGGTTGTTCTACTTGTACTATTGGCACTTGGGGATTATCTGTCCCTCCCACTAATTCTTCTAAAACGATACTACTCATGGGTTTATGACTCATAATATAGTCTTCCTCTAAGAATCTAGCATTGGTGCTAACAATGACATCTCGATCCCTAAGACTATAAAATGAATAACCTTTCGTTCCCATGGGATGTCCTACAAACAACCTTACTTCGGTACGAGATTCTAGCTTGGTCGCGTTCTTGTTCAGCACATGTGCTGGACAACCCCAAATCCGAATATGTCTTAGACTTGGTTTGCTACCAGTCCACAATTCTATTGGAGTCTTGGGAACCGACTTAGAAGGTACCAAGTTTAGAAGATAAGCCGCTGTTTCTATAGCATATCCCCAGAACGACTTTGGTAAATCAGAATAACTCATCATCAATCTAACACTCTCTAAAAGAGTCCGATTCCTTCTCTCTGCTACACCATTCTGCTGAGGTGTGCCAGGTGCAGACAACTGGGATGTAATCCCATTTTCTGATAAATATTCCCTAAATTCTCCAAGCAAGTATTCTCCACCACGATCTGATCGTAGTGACTTGATACATTTTCTATGTCGTTTCTCCGTTTCAGCTTTGAACAACTTAAATTTGTCAAAGCATTCTGATTTACGGCGCAACAAATAAATGTATCCATATCTAGCATAATCGTCAATAAAAGTGACAAAATATTCATAACCACCTCTTGCTTGGATATTCATAGGTCCACATAAATCAGTATGAACCAATTCTAACACTTCTTTGGATCTATTCCCCTTTGCTTTAAAAGGCCTATTAGTCATCTTACCTTCCAAGCAGGATTCGCAAACTGGAAATGGCTCCACTGCCAACGAGCCCAATGGCCCATCTACTACCAATCTTTGAATCCTCCTCAAGTTAATATGACCTAATCTTAAGTGCCAAAGATATGTTTGGTTCAATTCAGAAGGATTCTTTCTTTTGTTTGAGCTAGAAAGAATGTTATTAGATTCCTTTTGTTGCAGCATTGGTTGGATAGGATTAATAATATATAAATTGTCTTGCAATGTACCAGAACATATAACTCGTTTATTCATCATAATAGAAACATTACGATCCAAACAAACATTATAACCATCCATGGCAAGTTTAGAAACCGAAATCAAATTCCTTCTAAACGAAGGTACATAAAGACAATTGTTCAAAACCAAAATCCTATCA
The DNA here is from genome assembly GCA_037693485.1 of Kitagawia praeruptora. NCBI lineage: Eukaryota > Viridiplantae > Streptophyta > Magnoliopsida > Apiales > Apiaceae > Kitagawia > Kitagawia praeruptora. The sequence continues at coordinate 114,362,041 of CM075348.1, read as the reverse complement.
TCGCCAAAAGACAAAGTAATTATTCCAACTGCAACTACTGCTACTTTCATAGCATCTCCCATGAACACATATATCTCGCCATCTCTAAGCATTCTGGTTTGCTGGAACCCCTGCATAGAGTTACAAACATGGTCAGTGGCTCCTGTATCTACACACCAAGTGCTCGTAGATATAGCCGCTATATATGTTTCTGTAACTAGAGAAAGAGACATACCAGTATTGTTTGTCTTCTTAGGAAGATGACAATCCTGTTTCCAATGACCTGACTGCTTGCACCTGAAGCACTTGCCCTTAGGCTTTTTCACAGCACCTTGAACTCCCACTGCATTAGCAACCTTTCCAGCTTTCTGTGTCTGAACCTTTTTCTTCTTCTTACCTTTCGGCTTAGAAGAAGAAGCTTTCTCAGCCACATTCACTTGAACATTCTGCTTAAAGAGTCCTTCAGCTGCCTGAAGTTCTGTCAAAAGTTCCGCGAGACTATACAACCTTTTGTTCATGGTGTAATTCAAGCGGAACTGTTCAAAACTTTTCGGCAGACTCATAAGGATGATATCGATCTGGGTTTCCCCATCAATATCAGCACCAAGGATCTCCATCTCATTCAGATGAGACATCATCCTGAGAACATGATCCCTTACAGGTGTTCCTTCATTCATCTGAGTGTTCATTAAAGCCTTCATTGCTACTTGCCTAGCAGCCCTATTCTGTTCTCCAAAAAGTTCCTTGAGATTAAAGAGCATATCTGAAGCTGTGTCCATAGCCTGATGCTGATGTTGCAAAACACCTGACATTGCTGCCAGAATGTAACATCGCGACATCTCATCAGCCTTAAGCCACCACTTATAATACTCCTTTTCACTTTCTGGAGCATCTTCAGCAGGCTGATCTGGCTTGGGTTCATAAGTACAAAATTTGTACTCCTCATCAGTCAACACGTACTATGTCCAAATTACGTTTCCATTCAATATAGTTTGGTCCCGTAAGTTTGTTATCCTTAAGTATGGTGAATAGTGGATTAAAGCCCATAATGATCTAATCCTGAGAATCATACATGTAACACATAATCAGAGAGTTGCACAAATCTTAAAACCTATTGGTTTCCTCTAACAATTAATTAAAATTAATGCACTAATATTTAAACATCATAAGTATCTGGTACGCCACGATGGGTGACATATATACCACTTAAATTCGTTTAAATATTACTTCGGTCCAATTACTAAATAATACGCCACGTTAGGGTGGACTATATATTATTTTTCATAGCTAAGTGTATACCATTATCAAATCTTAAATTAATAACAATAAGACCGGATGCCACCATTAAATATTTCAAATCAATAATCGATAATAGGATAATTCCCAGATCGGGGGGAGTATTGTCAAGAGGCGTCACTTAAGACCCCTTTCTAGACAGGAGAAGATATGCTGGCCACGTCTTTGTCTTCCCTGTGAATTTCTTTTAACACCAGCGTGGGGTCTAGTGAAGAAACCAACATAACAATTCTTGTCATTTCTTTTTAATACTAGCGTGAGTCCAGTGGCTTATCTTCACGCCACTCACGGGACAACCTTGTACTAAAAAAAAAAAATCAGTCGTACTACCATGTTCTGTTCTTGCCACACGCAGCCCACAAATAAAACGAACTAGCAGCTACGCAGCGGATACAATCTCTCCTCCGAATTTGATTTTAAGCCGCAAGTAATTGTTACAAGATACCCGGATTTTTACAAAATCCATCAAACAATTACATAAAAATTGATCTAATACAAAACTAATTTTATAAAATCTATTCTAACACGATCAACCCTCGTGTATTACAACCACGATAAACCACGTGTAAAAACCAAACAAAAATTAACCACGATTAAACCACGTGGGATCCAAACACATAATTAAATATACATGGCCATAATAGTGGATAACAACCTGCAAAACAGAATATACAAGCCTACCACTATGTACATGCATATATAATTACGACATGGACATCGTATCAAAAATCGCAGAACCATAGAACCTAGCTCTTGATGCCAATTGTTGGGACAATCAGATCGTGGCCCTACGATTTTTGATACAATAAATTAATGAATACGAATACAAAAGTCACCTTGTTAACGGTTGATTCCACGCTCTTCTATTGTATTCCCAAATTCCCTTGAGCGAAGTGTGGCCTTCGTCTCCTCAAGTTAACCTCTCTTTTTGCTCCTAGGTGGCTACAAAATTTTTCTTTTTTTCAACCCTAGCAAGAAGAGAATAAGAATATATATAGGGCTACAATATGGATCATGGATAATTAGGTTGGGCCTTCTAATTACATCTTGGGCCTAGCCCAATGTAATTAAATATTAATTCAATCCACTAAAGAATTAATATTTGCACTACCTTTCCTAATACCGCAATTTAATTATTTAATTGGGTTCCAATATTATTTGCTTATTAAATTCCCCATGTTTAAAATAGTGCATGCCCATTAATTAAATAAATTACTGATAATTCATTTAATTAATATCTTTTATCCTTGATCATCCACTCAACCTTTATTTAATTATGCCGGAATAAATCCACCTGCAGGGTTTCACATAATTAAATCTTTTTGAGCTTTCAAAGGGACATCATTAACCCGAATATTATCAAGACATGGATTCCTTCTATAAATAATATTCACCATGTATATAATTCCATCACCCAAAATATAATGATATAATTCAAAAGAATTATTTCATATATAAATCAAAGCATGTAAATAATATACACGTGTCAATTACTATATCCGGATTAAGAACCTAAGCATTAATAATAACATAGAATCTTAGTTCTCCTTCTTAATCAGTATAAGGGAACAATTCTAAATTTGATCATGTTCAATATACACAAAGTATACTAGTATTATTTATTAGTCAATATAAACTAATCTAAATAATACTACAGCCATACCAGTGGATTGTCCAACACCACTGGTTGTCCAACACCACCTGTGCTGTGAACCTTATTATATTATATAAACCGTATTTAACAATCTAATATTCTGTATCCCATTTGATACTAGATTGTCCACAATATATAATATTAGACAGCATGTAAATATTCAAATGATTCTCAATAAAACTGGGCCAGAAATAAATGTATATACTTCAAATAAATATTTTCAGTATACACTAACAATAACCTCCACAAGTATTGCTCAACTTTAGGAGGAACCGAAAGTCACCAAAGCGACTTCCACCCAGAAAAAGGGAGACTGGACCTTAAACTACTTCACCACTCAGCATCATGTAGCCCGTAGCCGCTTTAACTCCACCAACATCCGGACAGTTAGAAAGATGAGGGGGTTGAATCATATGAATACACGTATCCTTTTTATAGGGTAGCCAAGGGGTGTTCGAAATGGGAAAATCCTAACCACTGCCCGCTTTAACTCCTATACCACCACATAGTAATTCTTGATCATGAGAAAACACGCCTCTCTATTTGAAAGAAGGATTAGTAGCTAGTTTAGCAGTGAGGAAACTGCCTTCAGAATAAAAGCATGTTTTAAACATCTTGCTAATTATAAGACAACACTCGTACGTTTGTGAGAAGTTGCCATATTGTTTAGTCTAATTTATGCACAAGAGCTTTATTAATTTTATGCAAAGACTTGAAGCTTAAGCCTCTCTTCGTTTTCAGTATATGCACATTTTATTCCGACATAACCTTTATTTGTCGTGCCCTTGATTCCCCATTAAAAAGAAATTAAGAAGCTGCTCAATCTCCTCGTGCAACACTCTTGTCTTAAGCAACATCTGTTTACATGTCGCTTCTTTCTACCGATGATAGAAGGCAAACGCGCTTCGCAGCGGCGTTACAATATTTTTAAAAGAATTTAATACATTTACGTAATATTAATATTAAATTTTAATAATTAAATAATCTTGTTTTATGAATCGATTTCTTGTTAAACACGATTCTTTCGATTGAGCAATTTTCTTGTTAAAACCGAAATCCTAACTTTAACATATATTATAAAGACTTATATAATAATTTTTATTCATAAAATCGAACCATAAAAAATAAAAAAAATTATGACATCGGTATCAAATTCTAATAGCTAATATAATCTATTGTAGTGAGTCGTCTTCCCTTTAAATACGTTTCGAGCCGCTTTTATTTGGAACGGAAATTCTAACTTCATTATATAAAGAGAGTAAATTTCAATTTTTATATTCTTTAAACTTTCTAATATTTATGGAATTTTAAAAGATGAAAATACATCTTATATTTTCTGTATATTATAGATATTCATGTATTTATTTACAACTTCCGCATAGGAATGTCTTTCTGTTATGTTAACATATCAAAAAAAAAATACGAAGACTTTTCGTTACGGGAATAATATTAAATTTATGAATATATTTTTCTAATGCAAGTATAATTAACTTGAATAAAAAAGTTAAAATAAAGAATTTCTAGGAAAAAAGATATATAGTTTTAAAATAAATCGTATAAGACGTCTCCACCGTCCTCATATTCTACTTCCAATAAAACATTTTATTTTATGTATTCCATATGTATTCAAACATATTTTATACGGTCTTCTCTAATGAACCGCTTTCTCGTTAAATATGGTACCTAACTTTTACATATATCACTTGTATGATAATGTTTATCCATAAAAATCATATCCTAAAAATAAAATAAAATTTAAAACATCAATATGATATTTTAATAGCTAATACAATCTTTTATAGTGAGCTGTCTTCCCGTTAAACACGTTTCTAGCCGCTCTGGTTTGGATTGAAATTTCTACTTCATTACATATTATTGATGAATATTATCTTACACAAAACTTTTTTCCTTAAAATCAAAACCTAAAAAATAGAGTGAATTCCAATTTATACTTTCTCTATACTTTCTAAAATTATGGAGTTTTAGAAAATGAAAACACATCTTATTTTCTCTTTTTATTATGGAACTCTTGTATTTATTTTATTCAAACATCTTTTATACGGTCTTCTCTAATGAACCGCTTTCTCATTAAACACGTTTATTACTATTGATCCGCTCTCTCGTTAAGACCAAAAACCTAACTTTTACATATATCACTTGGATGACAATATGTATTGATCCGCTCTCTCGTTAAGAACAAAAACCTAACTTTTACATATATCCTAAAAAAAAAATTATAACATTAATATGATATTTTAATAGCTAATACAATCTTTTATAGTGAACCGTCTTCCCGTTAAATACGTTTCGAGCCGCACTCGTTTGGGATTGAAATTCCAACTTCATTACCTATTATTGATGATACTTATCATACACAACAAATTTTTTCCTTAAAATCAAAGCATAAAAAATAGAGTGAATTATAATTTATAATTTCTCTAGATTTTCTAAAATTTATGAAGTTTTAGAAAATGAAAACACATCTTTTTTTCTCTTTATATTATAGATACTCAATTATTTATTTAGGATTCCTACATGAGAATGTTCTTTTATTATGTTAACACATCAATTCTTTTCTTTTTAAATATGATAAACTTTTTTATGACAATAGTATTGGATTTATGAATAAATTTTCCTAATATATAGAAGTATAATTAACTTATATAAAAAAGTATAATTTAAGAAGATCGTACTTTCTATAAAATATTTAATTATATGTCTGCTCTATATATTCAAACATCTATTCTACTTCTAATAGTGATAGGTCCCGAAGGAGGGTAAAATTAGCTAGAAGGAGGGGTTGAATAGCTTATGACCCTTCTAAAAATTAGAGCTTGGCGTTTTTAAATTTCTTTCTCCTTTTAAAATTAATTACTTATAAATAAGTAATATAAAATGCGGAATATAAAAGCGAGAAAGTAAAAAGATTGACACGATCGATATATCCTGGTTCGCGATGCCCGCAATCACCTAACGGATTCGAACACCCCTACTCCAGTCCCCGAGCCCCTCCCGAACTCGAGATTTTTCCATTATAAGAATCACACTCCTTATAGTAGGCAGAGAAGCCTTTACAAACACTATGTATTTATCTTAGAGCTTAACTACCTGTTACCTCTTCAAAATACAATAGCAAACCCCTTACAAGATTATCTTGGACCGTAAACTCCCCGTCACCTCCTCAAATGCTATGCAAGTATAACACTTACGAGTTTATCTCGGAACGTAACTCCCCGTTACTTCCTCACAACTACGTAAGACCTTACGAGTTTATCTTGAAGCGTAGCTTCTCCACTACCTTCTCAAAACCATGTAATAAAACCACTTACAAGTTTATCTTGAAACGTAACTCCAAGTTACTTTCTCAAAACTGTGCAAGCAAAACCTTTGCGTAGACTTTAGTATCTACACCCTTTAACGGTCTTCGGTCTTAGGTCTTAGATCTTGGATCTTTTCTCCCTTTCACGGCGCAAAGATACCCAACTCCCCGTTAGCGTATCTAAGGCTTGGGTCTTAGAGCGAGAATCACCTCACTTCACTTCACCTCACGTCAAAGGATATAATACAAGTACTACGACTTGAAAATACCTTTTAAAATGACGATTAAAAATGAACTAGTATCCAAACTAGATCAAGTGGGAGGATATATACATATTAACAAGTTAGACTACGTTAATACAAATATAAATCAAGTATATTAATTTATATAAATATTCGGTGTGGCCGAATATTAATAAAATTAAATATACAATTTACTTGTGTAAAAACAACACAAATAAATACGAGAAAGAGCGAGTAAAAAATATTCCGTAAAATATTAAACAAGCTACTAACTCAAAGTATACAAATGTTAAAACACTTGTATTGAAATATTATAAGACCGAGATCAACAATGAAATGGTCGAAAATAATATTCCTAGGCCAAAGAGCCTTGATTTATCGAAGTTAGAGCGAGTTGCTAATATTCGGAAGAATATAGAACAAGCTACTTAAGATTGACAAATATTAGTGTTATCACAACAACACTTGTATATGGCTTCTATATAGCCGAATATATATATAAATATATATATAGATCGTCTAAGCGAGGGACGCTATTACGCGTTAATGCTAGTGCGGAAAATATAAAATGCGTGAATATAAAACACACAAAATAATCAATTAAGCACACCACACACAAGCATATAAATACAACTCACATGTACGGAAAAGTAACTCGCTTTATCTATAGGATAAAAATGAGGGCCGCTATTATGCGTTAAATTAGTGCGAGAAATGTAAAAACCTAATAGAGTAATAATTCGGCCGAATATAATTCAAGTAGTTGCCGAATTATTTGAACTAAATTTCGGTTAAGAAATAAGTTCAAGAAGCCTTGGTTTAGTCCTTAAATATTTGAGCTCAAGTAAGATTAAAAGGACTAGTATAAACCAAGTTAAGAAGCTCTCTTTTGATTTAAAGAATAACAAGTTTAAGTCACTTGTTTTATGTACTTTTAAACACAAATCAAAAGATGTTCTTAGCCTTTCAACCAAGTATTATCAAGAGGTTGCTAAGGACTTAAAGAAGAGCAAGTAAACACTTCAAGAGGCTCTTCAATATTCTGCACAACTTGTCACTTATACACTACACGAAAATATTCAAGAACAAGTGTATAAAGTGGTGACAAAGTGCAAGCAAAACTCAAGCCAAATGAGCACCAACCAAGGAGTATTAAAGGAGGTTATTATGGTGACTCAAGAACACATATAAGAGCACTTATAGGCTGCTTAAAACGTGCAAACAAACTGCCTAAAGAGGGCTTGGCCGAGAGCTTAAAGATGAGCAAGAAAGAGGTCCAAAGTCACTACCAAATGGCCGGATTTGAGCACCAAACAAAAGGTAACCAAGGAGGTACCAAAGGTGACTCAAATATACAAGTAAGACCACTCAAGAGGCTGCACAAAATCGTGCTTGAAGCTGCCGAAAGAGTACTTTCCGAGAGGTAGGAAGAAGTGCAAGAAAAGCACCAAAAACACCGCTTAAACAAGGCCTAGTTGAGCACCACTTGAATGTAATTCAAGAAGGATAAAAGGGTGACTCAAACCACACTTAAGAACACCTTGGGGAGTGTAAAAACTGAGCTCAAGAACAGCCCCAAGAGTGATGGCCGGATGATGTTTATATGCTCAAGAAATGAACTAACAACAAAGCTTTAAAGATTGTTAAAAAATGGAGCAACAAAGCTTTGTTATCCAAATATTTTTGGAGGTTTTTGGTACGCTAAGAAGGCTGATTTCTGGAGAGAAAATAGCAGCACTTCTAGGATACAAAAAGCTCAAGAGAAATGGGTGGAGTTAGCTTGCTATTTATAGGCAAAATGGTGAAAAGGTGAGCCAATAAGAGCCTGACACTTGGCACCTACTAATAAACAAATAGCAAAGCCACTTTCCTGGAAATTCATGCTAACTTGGTCCCAATCTATGGGTATATACCAGCTATATAAGTGTAGGGATTGTATATTAGTTTCGTTTTACCCGAATAAATCGAAACTACGCATATTAACACGAAACACCCACTATATTAAGATAAATCGAAAAATATCTTACAAATTATGAAACTTTGGGAATCCTCTTGAAATATTCCCAGAAGAATATGGTAAAAATTTCACTTAAAAATGAGTTGTCCTTTTATGACTTTTAATCGACTGAAAAATCAATTACGAGTCGATTTTAGAGGCCTGGGAAAAAGTCATTCAAAAATCGTGAAATTTTGTCCAAATTTCTATTTAATCATTTTAGTGATATCCTAAAAATTTCAAGTCAAAATAATGTATCTAGGTATTTTATCCAAAAATATTTCGATAAAATGCACTTACGCGACGGAATAAAATACGCTAACCTTTTGTCGTAACTTGTCGACATTTTGGCCATAGTTTTGACTTTGAAAATATTCAAATATAATATTCCTCAAATAATAATAACCATAAAGTCCTCGGAATATTTATTTTGAAATTTTACGATTTTATCCATTTAAGTGAAATTCGTTAAGGATTCGGGATAAAATTCGTTTTTATTCTTTCTGCAAGTCAATAAATAAGGCAATCTTGAAAATATTACCTTGAAAAATATATTGAATATATTCAAGGGTAAAACCTTTGAAATGAATCTTCTAGAATAAATCTAGCATTTTACGGCTCGTAAAATCATTGTTCAGAATATTTCAATATTCTTGCCTTTTTGACTTTGCTTAAAAAAATGTACCACAAATAATCTAGACTAGAAAATATCATTTTACTGACATTCCTTATCTAAATTAATCATTAGTACGAGAAAGCGTAATTTACTAAACAATGTAGTAAATTAATTTTTCACTTTCGTATTTTGACAAATCACCAAAACTTACCGGTGAGAGAGATTGTTTTACGATAACTAACTATCCTACAATCTTCCCCTTTTTGGTATTTGTCAAAACTATTCGTGAGAAATTATATATGTGTGAGACTAACTTCCCCTTGCTTTATGCCTTCGAACTAAAGTTAAAATAGTTCGAAAATTCGAAAAATTTTGAAAACGGCAAGGTTCCTACACATACATAATATCTCTAGGAGAATTCACAACTTCCCCTAAATCACACGGTCACACATATATAATTCATCTTCCCCTTTTTGATAAAAACAAAACAGTGAAAAATAAATTACAAGTGTGAGTGGGAGAGATTTATACTAAGCACAAGAGAAATATAAAAGGGGAGGGGATTATAACTAATTATTACAGACCGAGAGCTCCACCAATCCACCATATTTCTCCAAAATTAGTCCACTTCCCAAATCTTCACAAAAAAATATTGGACTAATTTAATTATACAAACATGAGTGCCTAGTCTACAAATTACATGAATTATCTCCCCACAAAGTACAACAAGACAAGTATATTGTAATGCAATTTAAAGTACATGGTCTTGTAGTAGCTTCGAGATGTTGCAATGCAGTGCATAAATTGAGTAGACAGTTGAAGAATCTGGCAATGTACTTGGCTTGAGGCTACTACGAAAATGTTGACTCCAATGCATGAGCTGAGTAAGCTTTTGAGAGATTGATATTGTGCATGACTTGAGGCTCAACAGTCACAGCTAAAGAGTGCCTAATGCTGCAATGTTAGTACTCAACTAGAGTGTCAGTAAGAATTCAAGTGTGTATCAAAAGTGAAATGACAGAGCGAAAGTTAGAGATACATCACAGAGCTTGGGCTTCAACAAATTTTGCAAATACAAACATAAGTCCTTGAGGTTCCTGTTAAAGCACAAAGTAATCCTAAAAAATACAACTATATGCATTAATGTGGCCAGTTCCCCCTGGGAACAGATCAAAGAAATCTCAAGAGGATTTTTAGGTAGTCCATGAGTTCGGTGGCAAGTGTGTGTAGTGACTTTACTCATGACAGTGCAACATAGTTAAATAAGAAAATGTAAAGTACTAGACAAGCAACTGCAACTGCATTCATTAAATCCAAGCAAAAGTACAACATAATAACTTCTAAGTCCAACTAACATAGAAAACAGCTGGAAATAGAACTGATAGCACCAACAACATATAAGTACTAGGATAGTAGGATAATAGCTAGAGCATCACAAGCTAGCATAAAGTCATACAAAAGCACACACAACAACACATAGCAAGCATCACAGACAAGTCCAACCAACACCACCACCAACATTCAGGTTCGACACAAGCTAACACTCAATCCACTTGATTGTAGTGTTCATTGCTGACCACTGCATCAATCAAGTTCTCACATTCCATGTTCTCAGAATTGGTCACATTGACCTCAGTCTCATTGTTCTTAGTTTCCTTAACCTCATTCTCTTTACCATCATTTTCTGCAATCTCAAAAGCTTCATCAATCATCGAACCCCCATTTATAATATTCTGCACTGGAACTCCCAAGACAATGTCATTGCTGACATTGTTACCACCATGCATATTAATTTGAAGTTGGATCAACTGAGAGAGACTATTCTCATGCATAGGTATTCTAGTCATAGTAGTGTTGATGTACTCCTTCAGAGTATCTAGCTTAGTGGTGATCCTAACATAGTTGGCTTGAAGCACATCCATAGAGGTTTTTAAAGTAGCATAACTCTGTTTCAGTGCCTCTATCTCAGCAACCATGGATTCATACTTCTCAAGAGACATTGAGAGAGTAATAGGAGTTGTCTTGGGTTCGAAAGGTTCCAAAGAGTGATTGTGAATCTCAGAATCTCTATAAATGTTGAGAGAGATCACAGACCTAGTATTGTGAGTAGAGAGAGTTGCAGTGATATGAAAGAGAGGTGGAAGGCTGATGGTGTACTTCAAGTACTCAAACAGCTTGGTCAAGAGAAGACGAAAGCGGTTAAGTCCAGCCCTAGATGCAGAGTACATCCTAGAGAGAATCATATAAGGAATATTGAAAGTAATTCTGTTTGTGGCAACCTTATACATCACTTTCATCTCAAGAAAAGTGATAAGTTTGTCAGAGGAGGGATAAATGTTGTTTTTGACCACAAGAGCAAGATTTTGATACAAAGGAGCAAAGTGTTCAATACGAAAACCTTTGTCATTGTTAAAGATGTTTTGAGGCACATCAATCTTACAAAAACAGGAAATAAAATTCCTATACTCAATCTTGTCAAAGATGAAAGTTTTAGGCAAGTCTACATTTGGGAGAGAAGCAAATGCAGGGTTAAGTTGAAGAGCTTTGACAAGAGTTTCTTGGTCGACAAGAACAGGAGAACCTCCTACAACAGAAGACAGATAGATACCCCCATTGACCCCTGGATTAATGGCTAGGTTAGCATAAAACTCAGCCACAAGGTTAGGTAGGACTCTCTTAGAGGGAAATGAGACCAGTGGTTCAAGGTTAGCTCGAGTGAGTATCTTGATCAAGTCATGATCAGATGGAAAATCTAGCAAATAGCCAGTTTAGAGCTTGGCCTTAGAGGACCTATTGTGAGCATGGTTTGACACAAAGATTGGAGGGTTAGGCTTGATCTTCTTCTTCTTATTCCTATTAACAGAAGTAGAAGGGAACTTGACATTGTTGGTGTTTGTGTTTAAAGACAAAGTGGTGTCAACTGAATTCATGGCAAAAACAATTAATACACTTAGCCACAAATAATGAACAAGAAGACAATAGATATCAATGCAAGTGTGAAACATAAATGCAGCAAGGGGTCTTCTTAAATACACACAAGCATGCTCGAGATAAATTCAAAAGAATAAAGAAAACAGTACAAGCACAGTGCAAGGGTACATACACAGTAAGCAAAGGACATGCAAGTACACTGCAGGATATGACATGAGGCTAAAAAGCAAAGCTACCAAGCCATTATATATAACTGAATGATCAGAAAAAGGCATACAACTAACCTTATTCTAGCAACAAACGGTAAGAGCATTAAGTGAAAATATGGTAGTTACTAAGATTGGCAAACCTTTTACTGAAAAGCAGCATTTTAAACAATTCTATAATCACATTTACAGGCATCAGTCATAAAATATGGCACATACACTCACACAAGCATGCTGGCATTTATATGTATAACTCACACACAAACTCACATATGCACATACATATATCCTTAATCACAGAGTACTAAGCACAAGTGCACAGACCTAATCCTATGGTAGTACATTCAGAATACAGATAGGATCAAACCAGACAAGTAACTAAGATCACTTAGTTAGCTCACACAGATTGCAACTAGATTGCAACCAAGCAAACAAGATCATCAACTCCAACTCACAGGCATGCAGAGGCAATTTAGATAAAATAATTCAAATAGGCATGTTGTCAACAAAGCTCATAATGAATTTGGACATAATATGAGAGATGCACACAGATAAGATACATTGCTAGCAACCTAAGACAATAATATAATCATAGCATAGTGATACAATCAACTAGGACTGATACAATCAAGATTCAGACATTTTAAAAAAAACTTATCAGTACCAAAAGATCATATCAAGCAAAAGTAAACACTTAGGTGCTAGGTGTGTGTCCAGGCATGGCACATGTGACAATTAAAAACAAATGCACATAGAGAATTTATCAAATATGCTCGAATGCAGAATAGCAATCTCTAAGCACATGGCAACAAGTCACACATTATATCTGTAGCAAAGAGAAAGATATGCACACAGACACTGAAACAAATATGTGCACATGCATGGTCTTGCAATTTTAATATAGCAATTCTTATCTAATAGCAGAGTAGCACACATAACTTTTTCAAAGTTAAGCTAATTGCTAAGATAGACTCGAATAGGCAACACACAACTTATATTGCAAATACACATATAGCAATCAACTCACAATCAGGGACTAAAAGCATTATCAAACCATACATGCATTAGACAATAAAACTAATCACAATTAAGTACCATCTGCAAAGGTTCGAGAGAGATGTACCTTGATCATGGTGGTAATACACATGATAAATTCCATAGCCTACTTAAACACACAATCTTACCATTTCACTTACTTGAAAAAAAAACTTCACAAGTTCATATTAAAGTGCATCAATACAGTGACAAAACACAATGAACCAAACAGAGACATTAGCATTAGCATTATCATTAGCATAATAAAATCAATACAAATATAGAGACAATTGAATGATCATCACAATTATAATCAAACAATATCAATGCAATGGGATGCCTTTTGGTAAGGCAGAAATCTAAAATTAAGAGATTAATCAAAACAAGACATTTCTGTCATACCAAAAAGATCTCAATACAGGAACATTGAACTATGCAATCAAAACAGTCCTAATGTTCTAAGAATCTCTATCGAAATATTACGATTTCTATCTGTGCGCCCAGGAGCAAGAAATCAAGAACCTCAATATAAAGTTCCTGTTCGCACGATAAAAATCATATTATTGAGACAGAGGAATCACATGCAGGGCTCTTAGTACAAAACATCGATCAGTAGTATGACTTTTATATGTGTGAACAGAGATCATTAACCCTAAATGTTGAAGAATAACGATGATCAACACCCTCTGTACACCATATAAAGTCGCATTACTTGGACATTGATTAAACAGACTCAAATACACACAAACAAATCGATTTCTCGATTTGTCGAAGGCTTTTTGTTAATTTTCGAATATCGACGAAATTTGGGGAAAACAAATTCTAGGAAAGAACTTGAAAAGTCGATATTACAAGGTGTGTATTTGGGTGTGTAGAACATGAATTTGTGGTCAATTTCTCCGATCAAACACAGACATGGCCGGAATTTGATTTTCGAAAAACTAGGGTTTATAGTCGAGAGAGAAGAGAGTGCAGGGTATGAATAATTTTCCTTTTTGGGAAATTATTTATAAAACATTTGGACGGCTCAGATCTGATGAGACGTTTGAATCTATGGCCCAGATCATTTCGCGCGTTTCCAATACTCTGACTATTGACTGTATGACCACATACACGCATCATGCACACACGTATCAGCCCCTTCACAAAATTTGAATTTTGTGAATTTAATTTGTATTTTCGATTTTCAGAAAAATGAATTCTAAAATTCGATATAAAATAGCAAATTAATCAGAAAAAAATTCACCAAAAATTCCTGCGCCACCAGAAAATTTGCTACTTTAATTTAGAATATTAAAGTACACAAAGTTCCAATTTTTCGAAAATAAATAAGATTTATATCTTAATAAAAGATACTTTGGAACTTATTCAAATTAACTTGTAAAAATTAAACAAACCACATACTACTTTTGGCGTTAATTATTTGCAGCTCACAACATTGTCGAAGAGATCTGAACGTTCAAGTCCCGCTTGAAAATCCGCTTAAACAATGTTCTAAGTTGTAAGATAATTAAAATAAATTAATATATATTTTGAATAAAGTTTAGTAAATTAATTCGGGCACTTCATCATTCCTAAATCAAAACGCAATTTAGCGAATCTTTCGGAGCTTAATGGTTTCGTGAAAATGTCCGCAATATTCACTTCGATATCGATGTGTACCATTTTAATATCGCCTTTATTTACATGATCATGAAGAAAATGATGTCGGATATCTATATGTTTAGATCTCGAATGCAATACCGGATTTTTATTCAAATCAATTGCACTCGTATTGTCACATAAAATAGATACCACATCAAATTTTATAACATAGTCGGCTAGTGTTTGCTTCATCCACAAGATTTGAGCACAACATTTCGCGGCCGCTATATATTCTACTTCGGTGGTAGAAATTAAAACTGGATTTTGTTTCTTTGAAAACCAAGAAACTAAACATCCACCAAGAAATTGGCATATGCCACTAGTGCTTTTTCTATCAATTAAATGACTCGCATAATCCGAATCAGAAAAACACACTAAATCAAACGGATGTCCTTTAGGATACCAAAGACCTAAGTCTGTAGTTCCTTCAAGATATCTAAATATCCGTTTAACCGCGGATAAATGAGATTCTTTCGGATCCGCTTGAAAGCGAGCACATTTACCAACACTAAATTGTATATCCGGTCTACTAGCCGTGATATAAAGTAGACTTCCTATCATCCCTCGATATTTCTTGATATCCACGGAAACACCGTCCTTATCTATAGATTACTTATCGGAAATTGACATAGGAGTACTTATAGGTTTTGCGTTTTCCATCTCAAACTTCTTTAGCATTTTTTTACAATATTTCGATTGTGAAATATGAATGCCATCTTGAGTTTGTTTAATTTACAAACCTAAGAAGAAATTTAATTCTCCCATCGTGCTCATTTCGAATTCTTTACTCATCTTTTCGGAGAATTCGTTACATAGTGATTCTTTGGTCGCACCAAAAATAATATCATCTAAGTAAATTTGAACGAGCAAAATATCATCGCCTTCATACTTAGTGAATAGAGTAGTATCCGCAATTCCCATTTTAAAACCGCTATCGATTAGGAATTTGCTTAACCGCTCGTACCAAGCTCTCGGAGCTTGTTTCAACCCGTATAAGGCTTTATACAATTTGTACACATAATTAGGATGTTTATGGTCTTCAAATCCCGGTGGTTGTCTTACATAAACTTCTTCTTCTAAGACACCATTTAGGAATGCCGATTTAACATCCATTTGATAGACTTTGAAACCTGTATAGCAAGCGTAAGCCAAGAACATTCAAATTGACTCGATTCTAGCTACGGGAGCATAGGTTTCGTCAAAATCTATACCTTCCATTTGAGTATAGCCTTGAGCAACTAATCGTGCTTTATTTCTTACCACTTCTCCACCTTCGTCTAATTTATTACGAAAGACCCATCGAGTTCCAATAATGGAAGTGTCGGGTGGCGGAGGTACGAGCTCCCAAACTTTATTGCGAGTAAATTGATTTAGCTCATCTTGCATGGCATCAATCCAATCCTCGTCTAATAAAGCTTCTTTGGCCGACTTGGGCTCGATTTATGATAAAAATGCTACATTACTCACAATGTTATGAACTTGAGCTCGAGTTTGAACCCCTTTACTAAGTTCACCTAAGACATTATCTATAGGGTGATCTTTGATCAAAGGAATTTCCGGAGGCAATCAAGCTTTAACTTCATTTATTTCAAGAGTATTAGTAGGAATTTTATTTCCTAGATCCATGGTTCCCATTTATCGAATTATATTCTCAACTTCGGTAGTAGAACCATTTTTAGGATCATTAGAGTCATCATCCTCTTCAACTAAATCTTTAAACTTAGAAAGTGGCTTTGATTCATTAAACACAATATTTAATGTCTCTTCCACAGCTAAAGTTCCAAGATTAAATACCCGATAAGCTTTGCTAGTATTTGAATAACCGAGAAATACGCCCTCACATGATTTTGGGTCGAATTTCGTTAGGTAATCTTTCGAATTCAAAATATAGCATTTACTTCCAAAAACTTTGAAATAGCTTATCTTTGGAGTTTTACCAAAATAAAGTTCATATGGAGTCTTCATTTTGATAGGACGTAATAAAACTCTATTTAGAACGTCGCAAGCCGTAGACATAGCTTCGGTCCAAAAATACTTTGTTCTACGATATTCATTCAACATCGTATTTTCCATTTCTTGTAACGTTCTATTCTTCCTTTCAACAACCCCGTTAGATTGAGGTGTATAAGGAGCAGAAAAGTTATGAGTGATACCACATTCTTCAAAAAAGTTAACAAAATCCGAATTGTCAAATTCTCGACCATGATTAGTCCTAATATAGACGATCGTGTTATTTTTTTGATTTTGTATTTTTTGCAAAGTGCAACAAACGATTTAAATGCATCGCTTTTTTGCTTTTAGGAATTCCGTCCACGTATAGCGAGAGTAGTCGTCAACTACCACAAGAGCGTAAGAACACCCTCCTAGGCTTTGTACGGGAATCGATCCTATAAGATCCATATGCAAAAGCTCAAGTGGTCTAGTAGTAGACACCATGAATTTGGCTTTATGAGACGAACGAATTTGTTTGCCAATTTCACAAGCTTCACATACATGATCTTTTACGAAGTTTATTTTTGGTAATCCACGAACATGTTCTTTCAAACAAATGTTCTTCATGAGTTTCATGTTTATATGACCCAATCTACGGTGCCATAACCATGGTTCCTCATTCATGGATACTAAACAAACATTTTCGTAATCATTTAAGTCGCACGAATAAACATTCTTAGTTCGTGGGCACTTAAGAATCAATTTTCACTCTTTGTCATAAATCGCACAATGAGTGGAAAGAAGATTACTTTGCAACCATTATCACATAGTTGACTTATCGAAAGCAAGTTGTACTTTAGTCCGGTGACTAATTGTACATTCGAAATTTTAATGCTTTCGTTGCCAATATCACCAATACCGACAATAATACCTTGACTGCTATCACCAAAAGTTACACTTCTGGTAGTTACCTTTTTAATATTATTCAACAAAGATTTATTACCCGTCATGTGCCGTGAGCAACCACTATCGCGATACCACAAATTCTTCTTAGCGGTAAGGCACACCTACACAAATGATTAGTAAAATCGATTGGTACCCCTTTTTCTTGAGGGTCCGGGGGTTAGCACATCATAAGGTAAATGAGTATTTTCATGAATAAATCTTGGCATCGGATAATCATTCACATACACAACATCATTTCTAGATGCTTGATCCCTATTAGATATATGATAAGGATTTCTCCTAGGCATATATTTGGGATTACCACGAAAAGCATGTTCATTACCACCACGGGGAAATATAGTAGTAATAGAATCTCTAGAATGATTATTGGCATGATAATTCACATGATCATTACTAACATGAGCATTAAACTTTTTAGGGTAAGTTTGATGTCTCACATTGGTGTGTTGACTCGATCGAGCATTAAAATGACTTATATTTCTAGGCATAGAATCTTTTTGACTCCGAATATAAGCATTGTTGTTCGATCCTTGAGCAACAAAATTTCTCCTAGTAAAATTTTGTTGACTAGTGTTTTTAGTACTAGTACTTGCAACATTGTTAGAGTTCCTTGGTTGAAATTTAATTGGCTCTTGATGATAAAAATGCTTTGGTTGTTTGTTAGCATTTTTAGCCGAATTCTTTTGAGCAACATTAGCTCCCTTAGATATCCACTTATACTTCCCCTTAATTTCACCCATTTTAGCTTTACAAAATGGACTTCGATGTCCCTTTTTGTTGCAATAAGAGCAAACTTTCGTAGGTGCATTAGGAGAAACAAACTTAATGGGAGTAGAAACATGTGCTTCTTTTTTAGGAGGATTATTTGCATCATATCCTAAACCTTCTTTGTTAGAGGATATCTTGGGATTATATATCATGCTTTCCAACATAGCATTGCTCTTCGTGAATTGCTTGACTATAGAATCAAGATTGTGTTTTTCTTGCATCAAGACATTAATCTTGTCATTTAGCACTTTCTCTTGATCTATGACTTGAGCCATAAGCTTAGCATTCTCACTTTTGAGCCTTTCACCTTCTAAGATACTTGAGTTTAATTCTAAAAACAAGTGTTCTCTTCCATTAGCTTCAATGTTGAATTGCTCTCTCAACTTAGCAAATTTGGCATCTTTTTCGGCTAATGTTATTTGGTGATCAAGATTTAAATCTTGTATGGCTTGTCTAAGCTCTTTTTCTTTGTCACCCGTTGATGCTCATACAAGTTCGCTTATCCGATTTTCTTGTTTAGCTATTTCATGTCCCATCGATTCATTATGAAGTTTTAAATTCAAAATTTCGACATGAAGCTCACAATTCTTCTCGGAAACTTGTATCTTTTCTTTTTCCAATTCTTCGGCTTGAACAATTAGAGAAATATTCTCAATTTCGAGATTTTGAATATTTTCATTCTTTTCCTTTATCTTGAGTTTCAAGCGATCATTCTGTGAAGAAATGAAATCGGAATATTCTTTTGAAGGAATTTACGGATGAGCGGAAGCATAGTATAACAATTATTTCCGTAAAAACCATATATCGTACATATAGAAAAGCATATAAAATGAATAAGCGAGGAATCGAAACCTTACCTTGAAAAATCGAAGATGGTTTGGATGGTTGCTAGCAGTTGCTTCTCAGAGTGTGAAGCACTCTACCGGTATCCACCAAGAATAATCTTCGATGAAGCTTTTATAAAACAAGCTTTTATAAAAATGGTGCCTTGATCTTTTTGAGAGAGAGAGAGATGAAGATGGAGGCTACTAGGGTTTTCACAAAACCACAATGCATACACTTCTCTTCTCATCTCTTTCTATTTATAGGGCTCATGTAGGTTTAGTATAATTAATATATCATGTATATATTAATATATAAATCCCACAAAATGTTTAAATAATAATTAAACTATTTTAATCATTATTAAAAAACAACTTGCTCTCTCAAAATACCTTCATCAATAAATTAATCTTTTTATGGTGTGACCCTGTAGGTTCAATATTAAGCCGGTAGTAGAAATAAATAATAATAAACTTTTTATTTATTATTTATATGAATTCTAAAATTCATTAAATATAATTAACTGATTAATTATATTTATTCTACATCGTGAGTGATGCTTCTCAACATATCGCAACTATCCGGATAACATGAATTCACTGCTTAGAATACCAAGAACCTGTCAGTGCTAGTTACCGTACAATCAATTCCTTCTACCCTACAATATCCCGATTAAATACAAGGCATGGATCTCGTGTCAAGCCTATCAAATTTAATCATATGATTTCTTATTCATAATGCAAAGTTCATATTAATGCAAATTAGAAACTTCTTTCTAATTTCATACACTCTGGCCAGAGATTCCGGAACTAGCATCATAAGAATAGCATAGGATATTCTCTTCCTTTACTGGAAGGGGTAGATCCTTTATTGACCGTTAACTATCTCCATACACAAATCCCTATGCCCAGAATAGACCTAATGGATGTCCTTGAGACTAAGGACTAAACCAAAGCATAGTTCATTATATACAAGATTACTATAACGATCTCAAGTCTAAGGACACTTGTACAACTATCACTCAGTGAACAACTATCGACACGTGAGTAAACTCCATTAGTTGTTCAACTTATCGAGTCATGTTCAGTGAACTTATTCCCTAATAAGCACCTACATACTAGCTATAGTGTCACCACACAAATGCCTATGAGAACAGACATCCTCCTGAAAGGAGCAAGCATAGTATGTACCAATCTTTACGGATTCACTAACTTCCGATTAGTTATCCTATGATCAGGAACTGTTTAAGTCTAGAGTTATCATCTTCTAGATCTCACTATTATAATCTCATTATAATTCTAGAAGCTTTACTTTAAACCATGGAATATCTTATTTAAAACAGTTTAAATAGATAAAGCCCGTAATAAAACCAAAACAAGTATTTTATTGATATTAATGAAATCAAATAAGAATACAAGAAAGTTCTTCCTAACTCATCATACATGATTGGATTTAGGACAAATACTTTCAATCTCCCACTTGTACTAAATCCAATTACCCTGGTATCTAATACCCATCTTCTCTTTATGACGATCAAAGTGAATCTGAGACAATGACTTTGTGAGTGGGTCTGCTACGTTGTTATGTGTGTCAACTCTCTCAACCTTGACATCTCCTCTTTCAATGATTTCCCTAATCAAATGAAAGCGCCGCAAAACATGTTTGGAATTTTTATGAGACCTAGGTTCCTTGGCTTGTGCTATTGCTGCGTTGTTATCACAATACAACACAATAGGCTCTTCAATGCTAGGAACAACTCCCAACTCAGAAACAAATTTCCTCATCCAAACGGCTTCTTTTGCAGCCTCACTTGCAGCTATATACTCTGCTTCCGCTGTGGAGTCAGCCGTTGTAGACTGTTTGGAACTCTTCCAACTAATCGCACCACCATTAAGAGTAAACACGTACCCTGACATAGATTTGCTATCATCACTTTCTGATTGAAAACTAGAGTCAGTATAACCCTCTATTTTCAACTCAGATCCACCAAAAACAAGAAAAATATCCTTAGTCCTTCGCAAGTACTTAAGGATGTTCTTCACTGCTTTCCAGTGGTCTTCACCTGGATCAGACTGATATCTGCTCGTCACACTAATTGAATAAGCAACATCAGGCCTAGTACATAACATCGCGTACATGATAGATCCTATTGCTGAAGCATAAGGAATCTTACTCATACGCTCTCTTTCCTCAGGTGTCTTAGGACACATCTTCTCGGAAAGGGATACTCCATGGCTCATCGGTATGAGACCTCTCTTGGAGTTTTCCATGCTAAACCTTTTAAGCACTTTCTCGATATATGTACTCTGGGTAAGACCTATCATTCTTCTAGATCTATCTCTATAGATCTTCATACCGAGAATGTAGGATGCTTCACCCAAGTCCTTCATAGTGAAGTTCTTCGATAGCCAAACTTTGACTGATTGCAGCATCGGTATATCATTTCCTATAAGAAGTATGTCATCCACATACAATACAAGAAATGTTACCGCGCTCCCACTAACCTTCTTGTAGACACATGGTTCATCTATGTTTTTGATAAAACCAAACTCTTTGATTGTCTCATCAAAACGGATGTTCCATCTACGAGAAGCTTGCTTTAACCCATATATGGTTCGCAGCAGCTTACATATTAGGTGTTCATTCCCTTTGGAAACAAAACCCTCTGGCTGTGTCATATACACTTCCTCTTCAAGTTTCCCATTGAGGAAGGCCGTTTTCACGTCCATTTGCCATATCTCATAGTCGTAGTAAGCAGCAATCGCAAGCAAAATCCGAATTGATTTAAACAGGGCTACAGGCGAAAAATTTTCATCAAAGTCAATCCCTTGCCTTTGTCTGAATCCTTTTGCCACGAGCCTGGCCTTATAGGTCTCCACCTGGCCATCTGCTCCAATCTTTCTTTTGTATACCCATTTGCACTCAATAGGCTTCACATCCTCTGGTGCTTCAACCAAAGTCCATACTTCGTTGGTATACATAGAATCCATTTCGGATTTCATGGCACTTTGCCATTTCTCTGAGTCAACACTACTCATAGCCTCATTATAGGTCATAGGGTCATTATCATCAATGATTGACAACTCATTGTCATTCTCAATGACAAGGCCATAATACCTCTCAGGTTGGCGAGACACTCTCTCTGACCTACGAATGGGCTGTACCACAGAAGGTTGTTCAGTCTGAATAGGTGTTTCCTCTTGAACCGTATTAGTTTGTGTTTCTTGAACTTCATTAAGTTCTATTTTGCTCCCACTGTTTCCTTCAAGGATAAACTGTTTTTCCAAGAAGGTAGCATGTCTGGAGACAAAAACCCTATGATCAGTGTAGAAGTAATACCCTAAAGTCTCTTTAGGATATCCCACAAAACTACATTTTACGGATCGAGATTCCAGCTTATCAGGGTCAACTTTCTTGACATAAGCCGGACATCCCCAAATCTTAACGTGTTTAAGACTCGGTTTCCTTTCTTTCCATATCTCATATGGGGTTTGAGGAACAGATTTGGAAGGCACCTTATTCAGTAAATATGCTGAGGTTTCCAATGCATAACCCCAAAGGAATACTGGAAGATTTGCATAGCTCATCATGGACCGAACCATGTCTAACAAAGTTCGATTTCTCCTTTCCGATACTCCATTCAACTGTGGAGTATATGGAGGAGTCCATTGAGAGACTATACCATTTTCTTTGAGATAATCTAGAAACTCTCCATTCAAGTATTCACCACCTCGATCTGATCGAAGGGTTTTAATACTATGTTTGGTTTGCTTCTCCACTTCATTCTTATATTCTTTGAACTTTTCAAAGGCTTCAGATTTGTGTTTCATCAAATACACATATCCGAATCTAGATCGATCATCTGTGAAAGTAATGAAGTACGAAAACCCACCCATGGCTTGCGTAGACATCGGTCCACATACATCTGTGTGTACTAATCCTAGCAAATCTGCAGCCTTCTCTCCATGTCCACTAAATGGAGATTTGGTCATTTTACCCAATAGACAAGACTCACATGTAGGATATGATTCAAAATCAAAGGGTTCAAGTAACCCTTCCTTATGCAATGTTCGAAGTCTATTTTCACTAATATGACCAAGTCTGCAGTGCCACAAATAGGTGAGATTTTCATCATCCCTTTTCCTTTTATTAGTATGTTCAATTTGTAGTAAATTATGCTCAACGTCACATACATACAGACCATTATTTAAAATACCACTACCATAAAGAACATTATTTCTAAGAATTGAACATTTATTATTCTGAATAACAAACGAAAATCCAGCCAAGTCTAACATGGGAATAGAAATAATATTCCTCACAATTGAGGGAACAAAATAACAATTATTTAAAACAATAGTCTTGCCCGTAGGCATATGTAAATCAAATGATCCTACAGCTTCAGCAGCAACTCTTGCTCCATTTCCCATCCGTAGAATCACCTCCTCTTCCTCAAGAGTCCTACTTGTCCTTAGTCCCTGCAACGAATTGCAAATGTGAGAACCACAGGCGGTATCTAATACCCAAGTAGACATTTGATTTAATGACATATTCACTTCAATCATGAACATACCTGAATTAGAAGCGGCAGTCTGACTACCCTTCTTCTTCTTCAACTCTGCAAGGTAAACCTTGCAGTTCCTCTTCCAGTGCCCCACCTTGTTACAGTGGAAGCAAACAGCTTTGCTCTTGTGGTCTTCAGCTTTTGGTGGAACTGGCTGTTTCTCACCTACTTTCTTCTTCTTGGGAGGGTTCTTCTTCCTTTTCTTAGGATTGGAACCTTCACCAATTAGAAGAACAGAACTCTTCTTAGAGGGAAAGTTCGATTCCGCAGTCTTCAACATGTTGTGGAGTTCAGCCAAGCTGACGTCCAACTTATTCATGTGAAAGTTCACAACAAACTGCGAAAATGAACCAGGAAGTGATTGCAAGACCAAGTCTTGACTTAGCTCCCTATCCATGACAAAACCAAGCTGTCCAAGACGTTCAATCAAATTGATCATCTTAAGTACATGGTCATTCACAGATGATCCCTCCGACATCCTACAGCGGAACAGCTCCTTCGATATCTCATATCGAGCTGTCCTCCCTGCCACATCATACAACTCTTGTAGATGCTCTAGGATAGTGTGAACATCCATAAGCTCATGTTGCTTCTGTAGCTCAACGTTCATGGAAGCTAGCATGATACATTGAGCAACATTAGCATCATCTATCCACTTACGATACACAACATGTTCATCATTATGTGCATCGTCAGCAGGTTCAGCAGGCTTAGGTGAGTCAAGCACATATTCCAACTTCTCAACCCTGAGAACAATTCTCAAGTTTCGAAGCCAGTCAGCAAAATTCGGACCAGTCAATTTGTGAGCATCTAGTATGCTCCGGAGTGATAGTGCAGCAGACATAGTGTATATAGTAAATCTGTAAATGATAAACACATAACAACACTTAGCAAATATTCAATTTCATTTTAAAACACTATATGAATCGGGTCTTTATTCATAAGTGGCTCCCACTAGTTTATCTAATTTATACAACCCCCTAAGTGAAAAATTAAGCATTCATAATGCTAGTGGGAATAGGGATCCTACATTCCATCACACAACCTCGGCTGTAGCACGAAACGCCATGTGATGTTCAATAGGCAGACAACTCTTGTCAATTACATCTCATGTTATTCCCTAATAAAACTTTAGCCTCTCGAATAATTGAGTCACGGCTGTAGCACGACAAACTCAATATTCTAAGTCAAGTCTAACCCAACATTCCGTACAATTAAATCAGTCTCCAACGGCCCACGGCTGTAGCACGTAACGACCATTAGATTCTAATTTATTATACACATCTCTATGTAATAGACAAGTATTTCTTATTCCGAAATCAAAGCCCTCGGCTGTAGCACGAAACGACAACGATTTAAAAATAAGAACTACTTTCTACCATGTTGGAAGGCTATGACCGACACAAGCCCGTTGTGTCATTGGCCAATTACTACTTGATATTATTTAATTTTTAGAGGGATTATATTATGTTACAATCATAATCATATTATAAAGAGATTCTTCCTTTTAAATTAAATATTTCAAATCAATAATTGATAATTGGATAATTCCCAGATCGGGGGGAGCATTGTCAAGAGGCGTCACTTAATACCCCTTTCTTACAGATCGAAATCCGTTTTTGACAGAATCATCCTTTCTCAATATTGAAAATTCATATTTAATTACGTGTTTCAAAAACACAAGAATCTCATGATTGTATTCATAATATTATTATTAAGGCAAGAAACGATTCCTATTCTAGATTTTCTAGAGCACGCCTTATTTTGATTTAAGTTCACCTAAATCTATCATCTCATGGTAAACATAGGCATATATCTCATATATAAAATTAAATAAACAAGTAGGCATGCAAGCAATATCATGTCACACATTGATATAATGATGTATGGATTTATCATAGCATTTAAAAGCAATTTAAAACAATTAAAATATGCTTTAAAACACTTCCGGTAATATAAATATTCCAAAAATATTATATAAAAAAATATTTGACCACTCCATTAGATCCGTATCGGAAATACGAATCCAACGATATATTGCACGCCCAAAACGGAGTTACGAAACTCCCAAAAAATCAAATTTAATGAGACAGAAGACTGTAATGCATCACAGGCATGCGTTAAAACAATTTAAAGCCATTAAATTTTGTAACGCATGCTGTAAATGCGCGTCAGAGACTGTTACGCATTCATTGAATGCGCAACCCCCTCAACCCCGGTTGCGCGCCACGCGCCAGACAGTAGCTCAGCAAGTTTTTTTTTTTTTCTTTATTAATCTGACAGTCAGCCAACCGTTGTAGTACTATACTACTGTTGCCGTTACTGTACGAGTATAACTCAAAACAAAACTGCCGAATAATGACTGTAAATGCTGTAATAACTTTTTATTATTATCTTTATAATTTTAATATTAATAAATTAATTAACAATTAATTAATAAATTAATAAAAAATTATTTGGACATGATTTCTGAAAATCAACAGCAGCAAAAATTACCAGGTAACTATGGGGTCCTTGTGCAAATTTTAATTTCATATTATTCACATGCATGATTATTTTATGAATTTTAATCAAAACAATTTTTAAAAATTCATAACAAATAATCTACATATCACAAAATTATGAAAAAAATATCTAGATGATCCATAACACTTATAGAACCCAGATCAATGGTCTAAACTTCATGCAAACATTATTTCGAATTAATTCATAATTAAATCTAAATAAACTTGCAAAAATCATAATAAATCCATACATGCATAAAAAAATCTGAAATTTTTATATGAATCTCTATATGCAAGAACCTAGCTCTGATGCCATTGAAGGAATTTACGGATGAGCGGAAGCATAGTATAACAATTATTTCCGTAAAAACCATATATCGTACATATAGAAAAGCATATAAAATGAATAAGCGAGGAATCGAAACCTTACCTTGAAAAATCGAAGATGGTTTGGATGGTTGCTAGCAGTTGCTTCTCAGAGTGTGAAGCACTCTATCGGTATCCACCAAGAATAATCTTCGATGAAGCTTTTATAAAACAAGCTTTTATAAAAATGGTGCCTTGATCTTTTTGAGAGAGAGAGAGAGATGAAGATGGAGGCTACTAGGGTTTTCACAAAACCACAATGCATACACTTCTCTTCTCATCTCTTTCTATTTATAGGGCTCATGTAGGTTTAGTATAATTAATATATCATGTATATATTAATATATAAATCCCACAAAATGTTTAAATAATAATTAAACTATTTTAATCATTATTAAAAAACAACTTGCTCTCTCAAAATACCTTCATCAATAAATTAATCTTTTTATGGTGTGACCCTGTAGGTTCAATATTAAGCCGGTAGTAGAAATAAATAATAATAATAAACTTTTTATTTATTATTTATATGAATTCTAAAATTCATTAAATATAATTAACTGATTAATTATATTTATTCTACATCGTGAGTGATGCTTCTCAACATATCGCGACTATCCGGATAACATGAATTCACTGCTTAGAATACCAAGAACCTGTCAGTGCTGGTTACCGTACAATCAATTCCTTCTACCCTACAATATCCCGATTAAATACAAGGCATGGATCTCGTGTCAGGCCTATCAAATTTAATCATATGATTTCTTATTCATAATGCAAAGTTCATATTAATGCAAATTAGAAACTTCTTTCTAATTTCATACACTCTGGCCAGAGATTCCGGAACTAGCATCATAAGAATAGCATAGGATATTCTCTTCCTTTACTGGAAGGGGTAGATCCTTTATTGACCGTTAACTATCTCCATACACAAATCCCTATGCCCAGAATAGACCTAATGGATGTCCTTGAGACTAAGGACTAAACCAAAGCATAGTTCATTATATACAAGATTACTATAACGATCTCAAGTCTAAGGACACTTGTACAACTATCACTCAGTGAACAACTATCGACACGTGAGTAAACTCCATTAGTTGTTCAACTTATCGAGTCATGTTCAGTGAACTTATTCCCTAATAAGCAGCTACATACTAGCTATAGTGTCACCACACAAATGCCTATGAGAACAGACATCCTCCTGAAAGGAGCAAGCATAGTATGTACCAATCTTTGCGGATTCACTAACTTCCGATTAGTTATCCTATTATCAGGAACTGTTTAAGTCTAGAGTTATCATCTTCTAGATCTCACTATTATAATCTCATTATAATTCTAGAAGCTTTACTTTAAACCATGGAATATCTTATTTAAAACAGTTTAAATAGATAAAGCCCGTAATAAAACCAAAACAAGTATTTTATTGATATTAATGAAATCAAATAAGAATACAAGAAAGTTCTTCCTAACTCATCATACATGATTGGATTTAGGACAAACACTTTCATCTTTGTCATTGACATGAATATCCTTTAAACGAGCAACTTCTTTTTGAAGCTCAATGTTTGTCTCACGATTTTTATTCCTTTCGGAACTAACCGTAGCAAACTTGCAATTCATATTGCCAAGACTCGATTTTAACGAGTTGATCACATGAATTAGTTCGGATGAATCCAAACTAGAATAATCCAAACTTGACAAATGCACATTTAAATTATCACTACTATATGATGCAACATTTAAATTTGAGGTTGAGTCTAGAGATACCTCATGGTTAGTAGTGGATTCGTCGGAGATAGCCATTAAGCAAAGATTGACAATTTCTTCGGTTTCTTCCGGTGCTTCTTCGTCTTCGCTTAAATCCCATCCATTTTCCGCAACAAGACCGCGACCCTTAGGTAACTTTGGACATTCACGTCTAAAGTGACCGGTTTGTTTGCATTCAAATCAAACATCTTGTGCTTCTTCTACTATAGGCTCCTTTGCTTTGGGTGCCGAGTAGTTCTTCGTATAATTCGGACTATTATACGAATTGTTACCTTGAGGTGCGCCTTGATTTTTAACATAATTCGTATTAGGGGAATTGTTATACGAATTAGGCGCACCTTGGTTTTTAGCATAGCTCGTAGTCGGAGAATTATTTCGATAATTCGGCTTTCCTTTTGAATTAAAAATTCAATTTTGATTATTTGATTTTAAGAAGCCTTTTCCGTATCTTTGAGCTTTACTTTGTAAGACACGACAGAGTTGTCTCGATAATAAAGCAATTTCATGCTTGTCGAGATTTTCTAACTCTTCGTTTAAATCGTCATCGTTTTCTTCTTCATCGATTAATATAGCTTTCAAACCCATACTCTTACGTTTGTCATCCATTTTAGGAACAACTTTATCTGGTGTGTTATCTTCCTCGTAAGCACGAAGGTTTCCGAATAAACTATCGATGGAGTAGTCGTTAAGACTATGCATTTCTTTTATAGTGGTAACTTTAACTTTCCAACTCGGAGGCAAGGCTTTTAAAATCCTTCGATTTTTCTCATTGGTCGTATAGACCTTACCAAGTTGAGCAAGCTCATCGATTACACGAGTAAACCTCGTTTTCATATCGATGATAGTTTCACCTTCAAGGAGTTTAAAATTCTCGTACTCATGAATTAAGGTATCCATCCGAGATTCCTTAATATCTTTTGTACCCTCGTAAGTGATAACTAATTTGTTCCACATTTCTTGTGCCGACTTGAAATTATTAACACGTTTGTATTCTTTTTCCACAAGTGCACTAGTTAGAACCATTTCCGCTTTCGCGGTTATGTTCATTCGAATTTCTTCCTCGGGAGTATATTCACTCACCTTTTTCTCGATAGATATTTCATCTACCATTTTGGTGGGAATTACTACACCATCTTCGATAGCCATCCAAACTTTCACACCTTGGGATCTGGCATAAATCCTAAATCGTGTTTTCCAAGTTGCAAAATTTGTGCCATCGAATAGTGGAGGTCTAGAACTCGAAAGTCCTTCACCACATCCGATCGTATTTAAATACGTCATTTAACGATCTATTTTTGGTTACGTTTTTGAACATCACAACGTTCAAATAACGAGATTAAAAGTAACTGCTCTGATACCAACTGATAGGTCCCGAAGGAGGGTAAAATAAGCTAGAAGGGGGGGTTGAATAGCTTATGACCCTTCTAAAAATTAGAGCTTGGCGTTTTTAAATTTCTTTCTCCTTTTAAAATTAATTACTTATAAACAAGTAATATAAAATGCGGAATATAAAAGCAAGAAAGTAAAAAGATTGACACGATCGATATATCCTGGTTCGCGATGCCCGCAATCCCCTAACGGATTCGAACACCCCTACTCCAGTCCCCGAGCTCCTCCCGAACTCGAGATTTTTCCATTATAAGAATCACACTCCTTATAGTAGGCGGAGAAGCCTTTACAAACACTATGTATTTATCTTAGAGCCTAACTACCTATTACCTCTTCAAAATACAATAGCAAACCCCTTACAAGATTATCTTGGACCGTAAACTCCCCGTCACCTCCTCCAATGCTATGTAAGTATAACACTTACGAGTTTATCTCGGAACGTAACTCCCCGTTACTTCCTCACAACTACGTAAGACCTTACGAGTTTATATTGAAGCGTAGCTTCTCCACTACCTTCTCAAAACCACGTAATAAAACCACTTACAAGTTTATCTTGAAACGTAACTCGAAGTTACTTTCTCAAAACTATGCAAGCAAAACCTTTGCGTAGACTTTAGTATCTACACCCTTTAACGGTCTTGGGGCTTAGGTCTTAGATCTTGGATATTTTCTCCCCTTCACGGCGCAAAGATACCCAACTCCCCGTTAGCGTATCTAAGGCTTGGGTCTTAGAGCGAGAATCACCTCACTTCACTTCACCTCACGTCAAAGGATATAATACAAGTACTACGACTTGAAAATACCTTTTAAAATGATGATTAAAAATGAACTAGTATCCAAACTAGATCAAGTAGGAGGATATATACATATTAACGAGTTAGACTACGTTAATACAAATATAAATCAAGTATATTAATTTATATAAATATTCGGTGTGGCCGAATATAAATAAAATTAAATATACAATTTACTTGTGTAAAAACAACACAAATAAATACGAGAAAGAGCGAGTAAAAAATATTCCGTAAAATATTAAACAAGCTACTAACTCAAAGTAAACAAATGTTAAAACACTTGTATTGAAATATTATAAGACCGAGATCAACAATGAAATGGTCGAAAATAATATTCCTAGGCCAAAGATCCTTGATTTATCGAATATATATATAAATATATATATATAGCTCGTCTAAGCGAGGGACGCTATTACGCGTTAATGCTAGTGCGGAAAATTTAAAATGCGTGAATATAAAACACATACAACAATCAATTAAGCACACCACACACAAGCATATAAATACAACTCACACGTACGGAAAAGTAACTCGCTTTATCTATAGGATAAAAACGAGGGCCGCTATTATGCGTTAAATTAGTGCGAGAAATGTAAACACGTAATAGAGTAATAATTCGGCCGAATATAATTCAAGTAGTTGCCGAATTATTTGAACTAAATTTCGGTTAAGAAATAAGTTCAAGAAGCCTTGGTTTAGTCCTTAAATATTTGAGCTCAAGTAAGATTAAAAGGACTAGTATAAACCAAGTTAAGAAGCTCTCTTTTGATTTAAAGAATAACAAGTTTAAGTCACTTGTTTTATGTACTTTTAAACACATATCAAAAGATGTTCTTTGCCTTTCAACCAAGTATTATCAAGAGGTTGTTAAGGACTTAAAGAAGAGCAAGTAAACACTTCAAGAGGCTCTTCAAAATTCTGCACAACTTGTCACTTATACACTACACGAAAATATTCAAGAACAAGTGTATAAAGTGGTGACAAAGTGCAAGCAAAACTCAAGTCAAATGAGCACCAACCAAGGAGTATTAAAGGAGGTTATTATGGTGACTCAAGAACACATATAAGAGCACTTATAGGCTGCTTAAAACGTGCAAACAAACTGCCTAAAGAGGGCTTGGTCGAGAGCTTAAAGATGAGCAAGAAAGAGGTCCAAAATCACTACCAAATGGCCGGATTAGAGCACCAAACAAAAGGTAACTGTCATTGGAGGAATTTCGTAACAACACGAAATCAGAGGTTTCCTGGAATAGTAGAGCCAATTTAGATGAATGTAGCTGTTTTTTAGGGATTTAGGGTTTATGAAAAAAGAGGGGGCTGAACTTGGCAGGTGTCTCGATTTGTCTCGTGTATCGGATTCCATCATATCTACGTATCGGACCCTTTGCCAAGATGCCTACGTACCAATTTATATTGGATCAAGCCCACGTAGTTCTATGCAATTGTGTTTATCCCTTAGAGACTTTAGGGAAAAACTTTATTAATATGGTAATTATTGATTTTATCTGTGTTGATGAGTGGATATCGTAACAACTTTTGAGAGGTTTATGGTGAGTTGTAAAGGCTAACGATCAACTAATCTATGGAGAATGGAGGTTTTTTGTAGGGGTTGAACTGAGCTCGAGAGCGTTTACAAGAATCTCACGAATTCCCTTGAGGCTTGTGTCGTGCGTTCTCAAGAATCTCGTAGGTGTATTGCGAGGCTTGTAAAAAACATGTTCCCAAGGTGCCTACGTACCCTTGTTTATATAGGGATCAAGTTCACGTAGTTCTTTTTAGACTAGAAGTCTGGTTAGGCAGCAATATTCTAGGTTCCTAATTCGTGGGGACCTCCTTTTCTCCAGATTTCAGCCACGAATAGGCGACCTAAGTCGAATAGAACTCGAGTTCTAGTCCGACTAGGAGTATGTTTACAAGTTCTCGTCCTATTAGGTGTATTCAAGGACCATCTGCGCCCAAGGAATACATTCCAATAAGGAGTTGATGTTCATGACTTGCTCCTAAAGAATAGGAGGCTTTATCGTACTATAAATCTGCTGGAATAAATCTATTTTCGCACAGGAAGCTGTCTCTCAGGAACCTGTCTGCAGGAACCTGTTTCTCGGGAAGCTGTCTGCAGGAAGCTGTCTCTCGGGAAGCTGTCTCTCGGGAAGCTGAACCTGTCCAGATCTATTTCACGTGCTATTTAGCCCCATTTAACTTAAGGGACCTCAATCATAACCCATATTAATAATACGGATTGGATCCTTAAGCCCAATGGACCCAAATCTAGCCCATGTAGATTTTGGGCACAACAACTACCCCCCGGTTCCTCGAAGTCATAGGATGCGAGAGGAACCTAAATAGCCTGATATTTTAAGGTCCAATCCCTTCAGTGCTCTCATGTTTCTTCTGAGTGAACCATGCAGGTCTTTATCTTCTTGCTTGAATCGTGACAAGGGCACAAAGTGAATCCAATTAGGCGCTGAGTGAATCCTTTGACGAGGGCACAAAGCGAATCTAATTGGGCACTAAGTGAGCCTTAAGAATGCTAAGGGAACCAAGTGAATCCAAATAAGGGCATAAAGTGAACCTAGTTGGGCGTTATGTGAACCTATGCTGAGGGCACAAAACGAATCCAATAGGGCACTAGATGAATCCTTAAAAGGGATAAGGTGAATCTTAAGATTGTCAAGGGAACCACGTGAATCCAAATAAGGGCATAAAGTGAAACTAATTGGGCGTTATGTGAACCTATGCTGAGGGCACAAAACGAATCCAATAGGGCACTGGATGAATCCTTAAAAGGGCATGAGGTTAACCTTGAAAATCACAACTTGATTGCTCGAGAGGCTGCTTCATCTTCTATGCTGCTGTTCATCTGACTGTCTAGTGCATGCTGTCTATTAGAGGTAGTCTAGGATCTGTTTGGCTTCTAGATCTTTCTACTGTCTATGCTCAGGAAACTGGTGCTCAGGAACCTCTCTACAGGAAACTGTACCTGCACAAATAACAAATATATTAGTCTGAGGAACCTTTTCTGTGGTTCCCATGTACCTCTTACTGTCTTCATGACTGCTGCTAGGCTGACTCGAACTCTTCTTCAAGGAAGAACCTGGTCCATTTGTAATCTGCTCAGCTACTGGTTCATCAGGATCCTCTTGATACTCATAATCTCTTGATTGTCTTCTCAGCTACTGCTCATATCTCTACGTTTGATCATCATATCTGGTACTGGAGACAATCTGTCTCCTGGCTCATACAATACTTGTTGATTGGAACCTACGACTTAATAGGTCTAAAACTAGCCCATGGTGATTTTGGGCACAACACTAAGAAAACTAGGAAACATAGATTAGTAATACGAGCTGATTAGCTCACATATAAGTGATGCATGTATGCAAGTATGAATGATTATCTACATTATAGATGTTGTTACCTTCTCAAGTGGCATATCAATTATCTACTTGACTGATTTAACTAACAAGTTCGAGATCATAAACTAAGCATATACATTGCGTTAACTGTAAACCTATAGGGCATGATAACATCCTAAGCACAAGTTCACATAAACTTCATTTCTAAGGATCATGCAATATGCGCATTAAAAGCTATATGTATCTAAGCATGATAGAATATAAGCTCTCATTGATAGAAAATGTGCATGATAGTTAAGGATATAAAGACATGAAAGTAGAACTTATCTGTGCTTCATTGTGCCGGTTTGGATTGAGGTTCCGTTACTAAACCTAGAATGGAAGCTCTTCTTTGTGCATGCTCACAATAATAAGATATAGGGGAATTGATCTACCCCCCGAGCCGTCATGACGCACGAACCTCCTATAGTTTGTTGAAGCGATTGACTGAAAATTGCTTGTTTCGGCTGAATATCACTGAATCTAGAAGCTGTAGCTATAAACTGTGGGTTGGAAACCGGAAGCTGGAAGCTACTAACTAGAAGCTTCTGATGATCATCAAGGATGCTGTAAGCTACTTTATCAAAAACCTGTTAGTAGTACGGTACTTCTTTCGATCATATACAAGCTTTAAAAAATGAGAGTATTCATCTATGTATCGCTTTGATGAGGGCACAAGGCGAATCCAATTGAGCTCTAGGTGAATCCTGGGAAGGGCACTTAGAGAATTCAATTGGGCGCTAAGTGAATCCTTAGTAGGGCATAAGACGAATCCAGTTGAGCTTTGAGTGATCCTGAGAAAGGCACTTAAAGAATTCGACTGGGCGTCAAATGAATCCTTTTGGCTTTAGGGAGCACGAAGTGAATCCATCCGGGCTCTAGGTGAATCATGGCAAGAGCACGAAGAGAATCCGGTTGGGCACTAAGTGAATTCCTTTGTGGCATCAAGTGAATCCTTATAGGCTCTAAGTGAATCCTGCAGAGGGCACAAAGAGAATCTATAGGGCACATGATGAATCATTTCAAACTCTAGGTTAGGTTACCCATGATTAGGTTCCCAAAACCTTTAACTAGGTGCCCACATGCTTATGGGACTTTCGAATTGTGCCTACGATTCATAGGGCTTTTCGATGTGAATCTCTCGTGCTTGCAAGTCTTTTTTGGCTATCGAGTGCCTGCAGCTGACAGGGCTTTCAAGTGAATCTTTCTGGGCTCTATGCAAATCCTTATAAGGGCTTAAGGTGAATCCAACTAGTTGTTTGTGTGAACCTCTGCTTAGGACAAAAACCGTAACCAATTGGGCACCAAATGAATCCCTAAAAGGGTACAAAGAGAATCCATTAAGATACCAAACAAATGTGTGTAGATGCATGAAGCACCAAGTGAATCCTTTTGGGCTCTAAGTGAACCTATACGGGCACATAGAGAATCCATAAGGGCACCTGGTGAATACATGAAAATTCTTGGGGAACCTAGTGAATCCTTCTGGGCTCTAAGTGAATCCTTGAATGAAGCACAAAGAGAATCTAGAAAGGGCACTAGATTAATCCTCTAAAGGTATGGAGCTCTTGCTACAAGTACACTTTCCTCTATTCAGGTATCGGCTGGCTGGGAACTTCAAGTAGGAAGCTGCTAATCAGAAACTAACAATTGGCTTCTAACAAATGTCAATGAACCTGGAAGCTGTTACACACCAACTTCAGGTATATATCAATGAACCTGGGAGGTTTTCTACGAATATCTAAGCATAAAAGGAGAGGAATCACCTGGATCTTTCTGTAGACTGATCAGATGTGAAGTGGAAGCCTCCGTTAAGATTTGAAAACTCATTGACGTGTTCCTGATGCAAGCATGCTGCTCTTCAAGATACTAGACCAAATCAATCCTCAAGGTTCTTGAACCAAATATGAGCTATGAGGTTTCTAAACTGCATCCTAGCCGTGAGGTTCCTGAATCAAATCACGAGCTTCCTGGACCTGATGGTGAGGTTCATGATCTGAATTCTCAAAATTTTGAAATCCTCAACTTTCAACGTACCATGTGCTATAGTAATTGTAATTGTACTACCCCCCCAGTTCTTCAGGGAAGCTTGTCTTTGATGAAGAACTAACTCCAAGAAGCTTCACAATTCTTCGATAATTTCTAATAAGTCGTTGAATATTCATCCATGAAGTTGAGTACTGTGTGTTTTCTTCAAGATGCTCATATCATATTCTTGTAGATACTCTTCATCAAAATCTTCAACTATGTCGAATTTTCTTTAACGCTCGAATAAATACTATAACCTCTTCACATCATTCTTGCTTGTAGCTTTAACATGTCTTCTCCTTTCTTCTTTATCTTCTTACGAAACATGCTGAGAATGAACCTCTATACAAATATCCCAATACAGTACCTCTAAGCTTACGCGAGCTAACTCATTGTAAGAAACAAGAGATACTTAAAGAGATTACTTGTGAGGTATTTCTCGTAGGTCACTGAATTGAATGAGGTATGTTCCTTGTTTTACAAGCTAAATGTATGACGTAATACAAGGAAAAGAACTACTCATAATTTCGTTGAAAACTACTAGAAAGAAATAGGTTTACTCGCTAGGAAGGTATACATGCACTGCCCCTAGTTCTAAGAAGGAAATACATATATAAATAAAGGTCTCTCAACTATACTTTAAGGAAGCTCTCAAACTTTCAACTACTGGTCACCTCGAGCTATCCATTCCGCGAGCTTCCCGGCTTTAATCAATTCCTCAATTTGGTCTTTCAGTGCTCTGCATTCAGAAGTATCATGGCAATTATCCTCATGGAAGTCACAATATTTCTTCAGATCTTTCCTTGCTCCTACAGGTAAAGGTGTAGGCTTCACAAATATTCCTTCTTTCCCATAAACCATGAAGATGTGGTCTACTGGAGCGACCAAAGAGGTATAATTGTCGCACTTTGTCTTCAATTTTGCTTTACTTCTTTTGGAGGAAGCTCGATCCCCAATAACATATGCTTGCGGGCTTGGAGACCTCTCTCGCTTGATTCCTTTATGACTAGCTTCGTCTCCAAGATCTTCTGTTTCTCTCAACTTCAACAAGGATTCTTCCACACATTTATATAGTTCAGCTTGTTTGTAGAACTCAGCTAGTGTACCGGGTTCACGTACTTGTAACTCCTTCCAGAAGTCTGAACCAGCTCTAACTCCAGCAATCAGGAAGCTCATAATGACCTCGTCAGGAGCTTTCTTAACTCTGGGAACCTCTACATTAAAACGTTTGAGGTACTCTGTCAAGGTCTCATCTGCTCTCTGCTTGATATTGGCCAAGGTATTGGTTGGGGGTGCAAAAGCGACGAAAGCTCTAAACTGAGTAACGAAGAGTTTTCCCATATTCTCCCAGGAATTTATAGAATCTGATGGTAACCTCTTAAACCATTGATGAGCTCCACCATAAAGGGTTGCAGCCAATAATCTACACCTTGTTGGCTCCTTAACTTGATAAACATCCATCTCAGTATTGAAACGACCCAGATACTCCACAGGATCCGTAGTGCCATCAAATTTAAACTCGTTTGACATACGATAGGATTTAGGTAACGGGGATTTTCTAACCTTCTTGGTGAATGGAGATGAGGTCATCGCACCTGTTATTGACTGCTTTTCTTCCTTAAGTTTCACTAGAATCTTCTTGATGTCTTCAGCATTCAAATCACTAGCTCCACCGTCCTTTGCTTCCTTATCTTTATCATTGGCTTCCTGTGAATCTGCTATACACGAATCGTTCGTGGTCTCGACTGAACTTGAATCATCTTTAATTATCTCGATGGAAGGTTCCTTAACAGGAGGTTGTTTATCCTTCATTTCACCATCTTCTTCACCTTCAGTATCTTTCTTTGGGTCTTCGATCTCCTCCTCAGCCTTTTCTTCACGTTTTTCTTCATCGACGCCTAACTGCTTGGGATTAATCTTAGCTTTTTTACCCTTCTTACCAGTTGCTAACTTCGACTTCTTCTTATTCGGTGTTATTTGTTCGAGGGTTGTAAGCCTTTCTTCAATCGACTTTAGATGCTCTAGGACGTCAGCAGGAGTAATCTTCTTCGTTTTCGGGGTTTGATCTTTCTCTACAGATTGTGTTGCTTCGCTATCAGAACTGCCTGCCATCTTTCCACTCTTAAGATGATAACTCTCCCCTCCTTCTAGCGCCAATGTTGATGAGTGGATATCGTAACAACTTTTGAGAGGTTTATGGTGAGTTGTAAAGGCTAACGATCAACTAATCTATGGAGAATGGAGGTTTTTTGTAGGGGTTGAACTGAGCTCGAGAGCGTTTACAAGAATCTCACGAATTCCCTTGAGGCTTGTGTCGTGCGTTCTCAAGAATCTCGTAGGTGTATTGCGAGGCTTGTAAAAAACATGTTCCCAAGGTGCCTACGTACCCTTGTTTATATAGGGATCAAGTTCACGTAGTTCTTTTTAGACTAGAAGTCTGGTTAGGCAGCAATATTCTAGGTTCCTAATTCGTGGGGACCTCCTTTTCTCCAGATTTCAGCCACGAATAGGCGACCTAAGTCGAATAGAACTCGAGTTCTAGTCCGACTAGGAGTATGTTTACAAGGTCTCGTCCTATTAGGTGTATTCAAGGACCATCTGCGCCCAAGGAATACATTCCAATAAGGAGTTGATGTTCATGACTTGCTCCTAAAGAATAGGAGGCTTTATCGTACTATAAATCTGCTGGAATAAATCTATTTTCGCACAGGAAGCTGTCTCTCAGGAACCTGTCTGCAGGAACCTGTTTCTCGGGAAGCTGTCTGCAGGAAGCTGTCTCTCGGGAAGCTGTCTCTCGGGAAGCTGAACCTGTCCAGATCTATTTCACGTGCTATTTAGCCCCATTTAACTTAAGGGACCTCAATCATAACCCATATTAATAATACGGATTGGATCCTTAAGCCCAATGGACCCAAATCTAGCCCATGTAGATTTTGGGCACAACAATCTGATTTAATCTTATCGTTGTGATATCTTCCTGATTTGAAGAATATCGTTTGGAGATATTTTCCGTTATTGATTGATTGAGATTGATTTTTTCCTCGTTTCAGAGAGAGGATAAAACTTAGAGGTTAAGTAATAATTATTAATCTGAATTAATAATTAATAAATATTAGAAATTTGGGAGATTATTAGACATGCCAAAATTATGGCATAACAACTAGCCCCCAGTTCTTCAGTGTAGCTTGCTGCAGTGGAGAACTAAAAATTCTTCAAGCTTCCAAATTTCTTCGATCGCTGAAAAAACTTAAAATAGATGATTAGAAAAACACTTAGAGCACCACTGTGCTCGTTAGGCGTATGCGGATGCAAGTGTGATAGAATGCAATGACCTGTATAAGATATATATATTTGCCAAGGTTTTCAAATGTGCGAGAATAAATAATTCGTTTGAAATCCATTGCGATCCTTGTTGTCTAGTTAGGACCTTGGCGCTTGTATATATCCCGAACTGGCATACACGCTCTTCAAGTGTCTAATACAACCACATAAGGATGTGTCTGGCGGGGTCTTCACTAAGAGATGTAGATGTAATTCTGGTGAACTTTGCACGCGCGCTGGCTGTGCATGTCTTAAAGATATTTTGCATAGGGATGCCTTCCCACCCATGCGACCTTTAGCTCAAGATCTGGTCATGGGCCTTCAATAATAATCCAGAGGGTGCTGCACTTTACTCAACGTGTCGTATTGCGAAATTTATAGCTTGTCCAGGCTACCCTACTTGGCAATTTAGTTCGCAAGTTTGAAAATATTTTTGACATATGTACTATCGCGACATTATATGAAAAATATTTTACAAATCCAAATGCAATAATAAATATGCTCTTTTAAGAACGTCGCGATATTTATTTGCTTCAAAAATAATGCTCCTTTTCTTTGTACAAAATCTTTTTCAGAATTATGCATCTCGCATATATATTTTTTCTTCAAAATATGTAGCTCGTACGAAATTGTAAAATATCCACAATCAATCATCATAAATATCCACAATTCCGCAATTCATCAACATAAATATCTCATACGATATTTTCTAAATCGCAATAATTTTACAAGCATAAAAATATATTGCTCACACGAATTTTTAAATAATAAATATTTTTTCTGAAAAATATTTAAAAACACATGATTCATGCATGCATGGCATAATAATTAATTTGCAGAAAAATAAATTTAAAGATGAAAGTCTTATCTTTAATTTCCGTTGGTAGTATCCGGAAAGAAATCGCATCTTGCTGCTGCGTGTTAAGTCGCTAATTTATTCCTAACTGCGCGTGGCTATCGCTTTTGTCCATTTTTTTCTTCTATTCCTTCGCTTGCCAATTTGTAACTCCTGTTTATTGCTTCTTTTTCTTTATTTTCCTGTTGCTTGCCTCGTTGTTCCTCCATTTTCTTTGTTTTGTTTTTGCTTCACTGGTCCCACGAATTGCTGCAAGTCAAGTTTTTGCTTCACATATCACTCTTGTTTTGGTTTTTGTATGTAGCCCCCGCGTGTTGTTTGGTGTCTTGCCACGTCTGGTCTTCACTCTTTCTCCAGTTGATTTCATGATTCCACCTCATATTAATTTATTTTCCCTGCTACCATGCATCGTTTCTTTTTTGTTTTCCCCGCTGCTACGCATCGTTTCTTTCTTTTTTTTTTTGTCGCTGCGAGTCTTCTTCTTGCAATATATCTATTTTTTCATTTGTTTTGTTAAAATGTTTACGGATCCCATATTTTTTGTGTCATCTGATTCCCTTCCTGCTTGTTTGTCTTCGATCTTCTTATTTTTGCTGCTGCGTCGTTGTGCACATGCTTCTTCCTACTGGATTGTATGCAAACGAAACATGTATGTTCTCCTTCTGTTAATGGCGTGCCTGAGCCTCGAGTCCGTATATTGTATTTTGTGTTCCAAATTGTACTCTTCATGTCTTTTGTGATTATTGATCCCTCCACCGCCATCTTGTTAGAACTACTTTGATTGTGTTCCAACACCGTGAATTATGAATTATTCGTCCTCCTCGAATAATTAAACCCCTCCTTCTAGCGCCAAATGTTGTTGGAGAAATTTCGTAACAACACGAAATCGGAGGTTTGCTGGAATAGTAGAGCCAATTTAGATGAATGTGGCTGTTTTTTTAGGGATTTAGGGTTTATGAAAAAAGAGGGGGCTGAACATGGCAGGTGTCTCGATTTGTCTCGTGTATCGGATTCTATCATATCTATGTATTGGACCCTTTGCCAAGATGCCTACGTACCAATTTATATTGAATCAAGCCCACGTAGTTCTATGCAATTGTGTTTATCCCTTAGAGACTTTAGGGAAAAACTTTATTAATGTGGTAATTATTGATTTATCTGATTTAATCTTAGCGTTGTAATATCTTCCTGATTTGAAGAATATCGTTTGGAGATATTTTCCGTTATTGATTGATTGAGATTGATTTTTTCCTCGTTTCAGAGAGAGGATAAAACTTAGCGATTAAGTAATAATTATTAATCTGAATTAATAATTAATAAATATTAGAAATTTGAGAGATTATTAGACATGCCAAAATTATGGCAAAACAGTAACCAAGGAGGTACCAAAGGTGACTCAAATATACAAGTAAGACCACTCAAGAGGCTGCACAAAATCGTGCTTGAAGCTGCCTAAAGAGTACTTGCCAAGAGGTAGGAAGAAGTGCAAGAAAAGGACCAAAAACATCAATTAAACAAGGCCTAGTTGAGCACCACTTGAATGTAATTCAAGAAGGATAAAAGGTGACTCAAACCACACTTAAGAACACCTTGGGAGTGTAAAAACTGAGCTCAAGAACAGCCCCAAGAGTGATGGCCAGATGGTGTTTATATGCTCAAGAAATGGACTAACAACAAAGCTTTAAAGATTGTTAAAAAATGGAGCAGCAAAGCTTTGTTATCCAAATCTTTTTGGAGGTTTTTGGTACTCTAAGAAGGCTGATTTCTGGAGAGAAAATAGCAGCACTTCTAGGACACAAAAAGCTCAAGAGAAATGGGTGGAGTTAGCTTGCTATTTATAAGCAAAAAATGGTGAAAAGGTGAGACAATAAGAGCATGACACTTGGCACCTACTAATAAACAAATAGCAAAGCTACTATCCTGGAAATTCATGCTAACTTGGTCCCAATCTATGTGTAATACCAGCTATATAAGTGTAGGGATTGTATATTAGTTTCGTTTTACCCGAATAAATCGAAACTACGCATATTAGCACGAAACACCCACTATATTAAGATAAATCGAAAAATATCTTAAAAATTATGAAACTTTGGGAATCCTCTTGAAATATTCTCAGAAGAATATGGTAAAAAGTTCACTTAAAAACGAGTTGTCCTTTTATGACTTTTAAACGGCCGAAAAATCAATTACGAGTCGATTTTAGAGGTCCGGGAAAACGTCATTCAAAAATCGTGAAATTTTGTCCAAATTTTTTTTTAATCATTTTAGAGATATCCTAAAAATTTCAAGTCAAAATAATGTGTCTAGGTATTT
The DNA here is from genome assembly GCA_037693485.1 of Kitagawia praeruptora. NCBI lineage: Eukaryota > Viridiplantae > Streptophyta > Magnoliopsida > Apiales > Apiaceae > Kitagawia > Kitagawia praeruptora. Next base: position 114,319,341 of record CM075348.1, on the reverse strand, counting down.
TATCCAAAAATATTTTGATAAAAAACACTTACGCGAAGGAATAAAATACGCTAACCTTTTGTCGTAACTTGTCGACATTTTGGCCATAGTTTTGACTTGTAAAATATTCAAATATAATATTCCTCAAATAATAATGACCATGAAGTCCTCGGAATATTTATTTTGAATATTTTATGATTTTATCCATTTAAGTGAAATCCGTTAAGGATTCGGGATAAAATTCGTTTTTATTCTTTCTGCAAGTCAATAAATAAGGCAATCTTGAAAATATTACCTTGAAAAATATATTGAATATATTCAAGGGTAAAACCTTTGAAATGAACATCGTCTAGAATAAATCTAGCATTTTACGGCTCGTAGAATCATTGTTCAGAATATTTCAATATTAATGCCTTTTTTGACTTTGCTTAAAAAAATGAACCACAAATAATCTAGACTAGAAAATATCATTTTACTGACATTCCTTATCTAAATTAATCATTAGTACGAGAAAGTGGAATTTACTAAACAATGTAGTAAATTAATTTTTACTTTCGTATTTTGACAAATCACCAAAACTTACCGGTGAAAGAGATTGTTTTACGATAACTAACTATCTCACAAATAGAACTTTTATTTATATGTTTTTTCTATAAATTTGAACTCTTATTCTCTATAAATTCGAACTCCTATTCTACTTCCAATAGAACTTTTAATCATATGCCTTATAAATACTTATTCTACTTCCAATAGAACTTCTAATCATATGTATGTCCTCTAAATTCGAACTCTTCTTCCATACAAATTCGAACACCTATTTAACTTCTAATATGTTAAATGATATTTTAATATTTATTAGCGTTTAAATTTGAACTCTTATTCTCTATAAATTTGAACTACTATTCTACTTCTAATATAACTTTTAATCATACTAGCTTATAACCCGTGCGATGCACGGATTTTTTTTGATATGTAACAAATTTTATTTTATGTTACAATTATATTTTTATATAATCATTATTTACAATATTTTATTTTAATTTTAATAATTTAATATAAATTTAATTAATGATATGCATGATTTAAAACTTATATTATAAAATTTTAAAATATATTTGTCGTTGATAGAATTCGATTCTTGAAATTTTAGTAAATTAATTTAATTATATAATATATTTAATCATTACATCTAACCATTCTGATTTTTTACTAAAAATCTAATGGTCATTATTCGTAGTATACGGATTTTTATTATATTTTGTTAGTAATTAGAAGATATGATATGATATTTTTGGGTATATATTAATTATTGCTAGATATGATATGATTGTAAGATATGATTGATAATTTTAGGTGTTCATGGAAGGTAATTTTTCAATTAAAAGTAAATGTGAAAAAGGAAGTACACTAATTACCAATAATTATATTATTTTATTCTTTATTTTAGATGTTTTAATAGTATCGATATCATATATATTTTTCTTTATAATAAAGGAGAATTCGAATCTTGAAATTTTAGTAAATTAATTTAATTATATAATATATTTAATCATTACATCTAATGATTCTGATTGTTTACTAAAAATTTAACGGTCATTATTCGTAATATACGGATTTTTATTATATTTTGTTAGTAATTAGAAGATTTGATGCGATATTTTTGGGTATATATTAATAATTGCTAGATATGATATGATTGGAAGATATGATAGATATTTTTAGGTGTTTATAGAAGGTAATATCTTCAATTAAAAGTAGATGTGAAAAATGAAATCGACTAATTACCATTAATTATATTATGTTATTATTTATTTTAGGTGTTTTAATAGTATAGATATCGTATATTGTTTTTCTTTATAATAAAGGTTAAATAAGTAAATTCACGAAATCCTAAAAAACATATACCAAAAAATAGGTACCATAACTTTTAATGTTTCGTCTTTTATAATATAGTATAGATTAATTTTAATTTAATATAATTTAATATACTCATGTTTACGGATTATAATAACGTTTTCTTATTATAAACAACGCATACAAATTTTTAATATATTTTATTAATAATTGAAAAATATGATGTGACATTTTCGGGTATATATTAATGATCGTAAAATTAGTTTTAAATTAAAAAGGTAACGTGTTTTAATTCGAAAGAAATACTAATGATTGGAAGATATGATACGATTGATGTTTTTAGGTGTTTATTAAAGGTAATATCTTCAATAAAAAGTAAATGTGAAAAAAAGGCAATCGACTACTTACCATTTATTATGGGTATATATTAATGATTGTAAAATTAGTTTTAAATTAAAAAGGCAACATGTTTTAATTCGAAAGGAAATATTAAGGATTGGAAGATATGATATGATTGATGTTTTTAGGTGTTTATAAAATTGTAATATCCTCAATTAAAAGTAAATATGAAAAAAGTCAATCAACTACTTACCATTTATTATATTATGTTATTATTTATTTTAGCTTTTTTAATAGTATAGATATCATATATATTTTTTTAGAGTGAAGGGTAAATAAGTAAATTCAATAAAAAGTAAATGTGAAAAAAGGCAATCGTCTACTTACCATTTATTATGGGTATATATTAATGATTATAAAATGAGTTTTAAATTAAAAAGGCAATGTGTTTTAATTCGAAAGGCAATATTAATGATTGGAAGATATGATATGATTGATGTTTTTAGGTGTTTATTAAAAGGTAATATCTTCAATTAAAAGTAAATATGAAAAAAGTCAATCGACTACTTACCATTTATTATATTATGTTATTATTTATTTTAGGAGTTTTAATAGTATAGATATCATATATTTTTTTTAGAGTGAAGGGTAAATAAGTAAATTCACGACGTACCAAAAAACAGGTACCAAAAATCAGGTACCAAAAAACTGGTACCAAAACTTTCAATGTTTCGGAATTTATTTAATAGTATAGATGACTTCTAAATATTTATTCTACTTCCAATAGAACTTCTTATCATATGTTTGCCCTATAAATTCGAACTATTCTCCTATATAAATTCGAACTATTATCCTATATAAATTCGAACACCTATTCTACTTTTAATATGCTAAATGATATTTTTATATTTATTAGTGTTTAAAATCCAAAAATTCTACAAAATTAGAAAATAGAATGAGATGATTTGAGATGCGTCACCTAAACGCCCGTGTATCCTCCTTTATATATATATATATATATATATATATATATATTGATGATTTAATTTAATATTATAATTATATTTTTATATAATCATTATTTTTAATAATTTTTTAAATTTTAATTTGATATAATTTAATATATTCATGTTTACGGATTATACTAATGTTTACTAATTATAAACAATGTATACGATTTTTAATATATTTTATTAATAATCGAGAAATATGTTGTGATATTTTCGGGTATATATTAATGATTGTAAGATTTGTTGTAAATTAAAAAGGTAACATGTTTTAATTATAAAGGAAATATTAATGATTGAAAGGTATGATACGACTGATTTTTTTGGTGTTTATAAAAGGTAATATCTTCAACTAAAAGTAAATATGAAAAAGGCAAGCGACTAATTACCATTAATTATATTATGCTAATATGTATTTTAGGTGTTATATTTTTTTTTAAAATTACGGGTGATATTTTCGGAATATAGTAATGATTGTAAGATTTGTTTTAAATTAAAAAGGTAACGTGTTTTAATTCGAAAGAAAATATTAATGGTCGAAAGATATGATACGATTGATGTTTTTAGGTGTTTAGATGAGTTGGTCGGAAGTATTCCTGATGACCAATTTTTAGTGTTGGGTGGCGATTTCAATGGTCACATTGGTGAGAGGGCAGATGGCTATCGCAGCGCTCATGGGGGTTTCGGCTTCGGGGCCAGGAATGTCGGTGGGTCCGCGTTGTTGGAGTTTGCTACTGCCCACGAGTTGGTAATCGTGAATTCTGTTTTTCAGAAGAGGGCTGAGCACCTCATCACCTTTAGTAGTGGGGGGCACAACACTCAAATCGATTACCTACTTACGCGCAGGCGTGATGTTAGGGTGTGCGTGGATTGCAAGGTGTTCCGGAGTGAGGCGTGTGCTTCCCAACACCGTCTGTTGGCCATAGATCTATCCATTGGGGGTCGAGTTGTTCGCAGGACGAGAGAGTCTAGACCAAGAATCCTTTGGAAGGATTTGAAGGGTGAGAAGGCGGCCGAATTCAGGGAGTCTCTACTCAGTGAAGGTTGTTTTGCTCGTGGTGGAGATGTCAACTTTAGGTGGACTAACATGGCGAAGGCTATTCGGTGTGTGGGCGAGAAGGTGGTGGGGGTTTCCTCAGGAAAGTTTAGTGGTCCTAAGGAGTCGTGGTGGTGGAACGAGGAGGTTCAAAAGAAAGTAAAGGCTAAACTTGCGCTCTTTAAAGAGCTTTTGTCGATTTGTGCAGGGACGGAGAGGTCTCTGAAGTTGGAAGTATACAAGGTGGCGAGACGAGAGGCAAAAAAGGCTGTGGCAAAAGCCAAAGCTGAAGCCTATGAGGGGCTGTACAAGCGCCTAGATACCAAGGAAGGAGCGAACGCTATCTTTAAACTAGCTAAAACTAGGGAGAGAGGGCGGCGCGACCTGGGTTCTGTAAAGTTTGTTAAGGATGATTCAGGCCAGGTGTTAGTGAATGAAGATGCTATTAAGGAGAGGTGGAGTTTGTATTTTCATAATCTTTTCAATGAGGTTAGGAGGTGTGGTGCCGATGTGGAGCAAGAGGTCTCTCTTTCGTCTGTGCGTTCTTTCGGTTTCGGTTCCTGTGAGCGTATCAGCAAGGATGAAGTCAAGGGTGCCCTGCAAAAGATGGCAAGAGGGAAGGCGGTTGGTCCGGATCAGATCCCAATCGAGGTGTGGCTTTGCCTTGGTGAGGTTGGCGTACAATGGCTAGCAGATCTGTTCAATGTTCTCCTCTTGGGTGCTAAGATGCCAGCTGAATGGAGGCGTAGTATTGTGGTCCCTTTTTTCAAGAACAAAGGCGATGCTCAGAGTTGTAGTAACTATCGGGGTATTAAACTACTTAGTCATACTATGAAACTTTGGGAGAGAGTGGTTGAATGTCGGATTAGAAAAGAAGTTGAAATCTCAGAGAATCAATTTGGTTTTATGCCTGGGAGATCGACGACCGAGGCCATTCATCTCGTCAGACGCCTTATGGAGAAGTTCAGGGAACGTCGCAAAGACCTCCATATGGTGTTCATTGATCTTGAGAAGGCCTATGATAGCATCCCTCGTGAAGCTATTTGGAAGAGTCTGGAGGAGAGGAGAGTGTCGTCGGCGTACGTTAGGGTGATTCAAGACATGTACTTCCAAGCTAGTTCCTGCGTCCGGACCCCAGTTGGTGACTCCCGTTTTTTCCCTGTTGAGATTGGGCTTCACCAAGGGTCGGCCCTTAGTCCTCTTCTTTTCGCCCTTATCCTAGATGTCATGTCGCGAGGGATTCTAGATGGCGTCCCTTGGTGCATGCTTTTCGCTGATGATATCGTGTTAGTGGCGGAGTCGAGGGGGGAGGTGAACGAGAAATTTGAGCTATGGAGATCTACTTTGGAGCCCCAAGGTTTGCGTGTGAGCCGGTCTAAAACCGAGTATCTCTGGTGTAACTTCAGTGGTGAGGCCAACGAGGAAGGGGTGGAGGTTAGGATTGAAGATCAGATCGTCCCTCGTACGGATAAGTTCAAGTATTTGGGTTCGATCATCCAGAAGGAAGGTGAGATTGAAGACGATGTCACGCATCGTATCAAGGCCGGGTGGCTAAGGTGGAGGGCAGCGTCAGGGGTGATGTGCGACAAGAAAGTCCCATTAAAGTTGAAAGGGAAATTCTATAGAGCGGCAATACGTCCTGCGATGTTATATGGTTCGGAGTGTTGGGCGGCGAAGAAGGCCCTCGAGAGCAAGTTGGAAGCGGCTGAAATGAGGATGTTGCGGTGGTCTTGTGGGCGCCCGATAATGGATAGAATCCCGAATGTGGTTTTTAGGAGCGAGCTTGAGGTGGCGCCTTTTCCTGCGAAAGTTAGGGAAGGAAGGTTGAGATGGTTCGGCCACGTCCGTAGGAGGCTAGCTGAAGCCCCAGTGAGGAGGGTCGAGAGTCTTTCGGTTGTTGGGGTGAGGAGGAGGGGCAGACCGAGGAGGTCGTGGGAAGAGCAGCTTAGGCTGGATTTAAAGGCCTTAAACTTAAATGAGACTGTTACGCCATATTTTCGGTTGCCTCTAATAATCTCCCAAATTTCCAATATTATTAATTATTAATTCAGATTAATAATTATAACTTAATCGCTAAGTTTTATCCTCTCCCTGAAATGAGGAAAGAATCAATCTTAATCAATCAATAACGGAAAATTTCTCCAAACGATATTCTTCAAATCAGGAAGATATCACAACGATAAGATTAAATCAGATAAAATCAGTAATTACCCAGATTAACAAAGTTTATCCCTAAAGTCTCTAAGGGATAGACACAAATCAATTTCACAGAACTGCGTTGGCTTGATCCTTATAAATATAAGGTACGCAGGCATCTTGGAAAAGGATCCGATACACGAGACAAATCGAGATACCTCTCAAGTCCAGCCCCAAATATCCAAAATCCCAAATCCCCCTATTTTCATAGTTCCGTTATTCCAGCAACCTCCGAAATTTGTTATCACCAAATTCCTCCGTTAACAATTGGCGCTAGAAGGAGGGCATAATTTTTCGTTTGTGGAGGACAAACGAATATCAAGCAAATTGGGAATTGGGGTTCGTTAATTTAATCATGGAGGCAACCGCACAGTCAATAGGAGACGACCACGCGCGGACAAAAACCAAAGGCAGTGAATACAAGACACGACGGAGCCGCTGGATTAAAGGAAAAAAGATGGCAGCCATACAACAAAGTGATTCGTGTATCGGCAGGAATTAAAAAGGAAAAAATTGGTAGAACACGCAACGGAGGCCAGCAGCAACACATAGATAACAAATTTGAAGGATGCATAAAGACATGCTGCGGGTCCTGCTGGAAGATCTGGAAGGCCAAAGACACGTTTAAAAAAAAATCGGCAAAAAAGAAAAGAAAAGAAGACAAACAAACAGGAAGAGAATAGAAGGCATAAAAAGGATGGGACCTGCAATTTTAACAAAGTAAATAAAAAGAAGACAAGGGAATGGCCGGGACAACAGGAAAAAAAAGAAAAAGAATTGTGCGGCAGCATGAAGCAATAAATGGCGGTGCTCGGAAATTTACAACCGGCTGGAAACGGAAAATAAAGATAAGATTTTTATCTTCTAAATATATTTACTGCAATTAATTACATAAATATTTTATGTCATGCATATTATATTTTTATTATTAAAATATATGCGAGATATAAATTATTTTCGGTTGAATATTTTAGGCATACTTAAATTAACATGTTTATTATGCATGAATTATGTCTCAAGTTTTTTATTTTTGCATATACTATTGCATCATATATATATGTCAGAAAATTATTTTTAAATTTGCGGTTTGGATTTGTCAAAAAAGAAGACCCTCTAGTTTATTATTTTGGAAGGCCCTCCTTTGTAAGGGTAATATTTTGGAAGATTCTTATTCGAAGAGTTTATATTTTGGAAGACTTTTAATTGAAGATTTTATTATTTTAGAAGGCCCTCTTGTGTGGGTAATATTTTGGAAGGTCCTCCTTTATAGGGGTAATATTTTGGAAGGCTCTTATTCGAAGAGTTTATAATTTTGGAAGGCTCTTATTCGAAGAGTTTATAATTTTGGAAGGCTCTTATTCGAAGAGTTTATAATTTTGGAAGGCTCTTATTCGAAGAGTTTATATTTTGGAAGGCTCTTATTCGAAGAGTTGATTATTTTTGAAGACCCTTTATGATGAGGATATTTTTTATAGAAGACCTTTTGTGTGTTGCTGATATTTTTTATAGAAGACCTTTTGTGTGTTGCTGATATTTTTTAGAAGACCCTTTGTGTGTTGCTGATATTTTTTGGAAGACCCAAGTGTAGCTGATATTTTTTGGAAGAATCTTGGGATAGTGATATTACTTTGGGAAGATAACCTCCTCTAAGAAGGATCTCCCTTATTTTTTGTGTTAGACGACCTCCTCTAAGGAGGGTCTTCATAATTTATATATAAAAAAAAAATGGTCTCCTTTGAGGAGAGTTAATGGAATAAACTTCGGGAAATCCACCTCCTGTGAGGAGGGATATTTCTGGAATGGGGAACGACCTCCTTTGAGGAGGGTATCCCAAATTACCAAAGTCCTTGCAAAAACCGTACTTCCGGGGGGGATGTCCGTACTTCCGGCTCCTCATCAAGGCACGAACTTCGGGAAATCCACCTCCTGTGAGGAGGGATATTTCTGGAATGGGGAACGACCTCCTTTGAGGAGGGTATCCCAAATTACCAAATCCTTGCAAAAACCGTACTTCCGGGGGGGATGTCCGTACTTCCGGCGCCTCATCAGGGTTCGAGCTTCGGAAAATCCACCTCCTGTGAGGAGGGTATTTCTGGACAAAAATGGTCTCCTTTGAGGAGAGTACTACTGATCTCCTTTGAGGAGAGTATTATAAAATTCTGAGGAAAATGACCCCCTTTGAGGGGGATACCCTCTAGAAGACATGGTAGATATGACCTTTTTCGACTGGATGTTGCTCAAAATGCTTTGCACGACTCTGCGAATAATGCTTTGATGGCTCTCCAAAATACATTTTCTTACACATACAAAACTTATTATTTACATATCGCATATTGTCTTATTTACATCTACATGTATATTACGGGCACCTTGGTGCTCCATATTATTTATTAATCTTCCTCTCCTAGCTGTTTCAGTGACTCAAGAAATTTGGAAGATCGAAGCATGCTTAGTTCTCCACTGCCGCAAGCTACACTGAAGAACTGGGGGGTAGTTGTTACGCCATATTTTTGGTTGCCTCTAATAATCTCCCAAATTTCCAATATTATTAATTATTAATTCAGATTAATAATTATAACTTAATCGCTAAGTTTTATCCTCTCCCTGAAATGAGGAAAGAATCAATCTTAATCAATCAATAACGGAAAATTTCTCCAAACGATATTCTTCAAATCAGGAAGATATCACAACGATAAGATTAAATCAGATAAAATCAGTAATTACCCAGATTAACAAAGTTTATCCCTAAAGTCTCTAAGGGATAGACACAAATCAATTTCACAGAACTGCGTTGGCTTGATCCTTATAAATATAAGGTACGCAGGCATCTTGGAAAAGGATCCGATACACGAGACAAATCGAGATACCTCTCAAGTCCAGCCCCAAATATCCAAAATCCCAAATCCCCCTATTTTCATAGTTCCGTTATTCCAGCAACCTCCGAAATTTGTTATCACCAAATTCCTCCGTTAACAGAGACCATGACCGCTGATAGGTGTTCCTGGAGGCGCCAGATCAGAGTGGTAGATTCTCTTTTAGGGAGCGGCTCAGTTATTGAGAGCCTCAGAGTTGGGTTGTCTCGGTTATCTTTATTTTAGAAGTTCGGCTGTTACGTTCTCATCTCTCGTTTTTTTTATGTATTTATTTTCTTTTTCTTTTTCATATTGACTTCTGTTTACTAGTTGTGCAGTTTCAGGGAGCTTGACAAGGTGTCATCTTAGATCTGAGTGTTTTGTAGAGCGGAGTAGTCAATCCCCTGGTAGGTAAGCCCCATGTGTTCAAAGCCATGGGCTCAGGTATGTCGATGAGCCTTTTTCTAATATTAGAAAATCCTTGTGAATATCACACACTTTTAGCTTATGTGCACTTAGCCGGGGGTCTTCACGGAAACAGCCTCCCTACCGTTAAAAGCAGGGGCATGGTCTGCGTACATCTCACCCTCCCCAGACCCTGCTCTGAGCGGGATATACTAGGTATGTTTGGTTTGGTTTTTTTTTTAATAAAAGGTAATATGTTCAACTAAAAGTAAATGTGAAAAAGGCAATCGACTAATTACCATTAATTTTATTATATTAATGTGAAAAAGGCAGATCGACTAATTAGTGTTAATTTTATTTTGTTAATCGACTAATTACCATTAATTATAACGTGTTTTAATTCCAAAAGAAATATTAATGATGGAAATATATGATAATGTGAAAAAAGCAATCGACTAATTACCATTAATTATAACGTGTTTTAATTCGAAAATAAATATTAATGATGAAAAGATATGATACGATTGATGTTTTTAGGTGTTTGTAAAATGTAATATCTTGACTAATTAGCATTAATTATATTATGTTATTATTTATTTTAGGTGTATTTATTTTTCTTTATAATGAAGGGTAAATAAGTAAATTCACAAAGTACCAAAAAATAGGTATCAAAAAATATGTACCAAAAAACGGGTACCAAAACTTTCAATATTTCGGATTTTATATAATAGTATAGATTACAAACTTCATTTATGTGAATTTATGAACTTGACTTGCCCAAATCAATGAAAAAAAAAAAGAATAGAATAAAAATGAACTATTTTCTCTTCTTTTTTTTTTTTTTTTCTAAATCTTCCCAAAAGTGGGAAGAAGATTTTGTACATAAATATAAAAGGATTTTTTTTCCAAATTTTTAGGAATCTTTTCTTTTATTTCTACAAATAGAATTTGGAAACAAGTTAAGAAATTAAAGTTTTTCAAATAATTTAAACTATTATAAATTTATAACAATTAACATGTAATTAAGGTTATATGCAATTATGCATTTGTAAATCCAAATTCACACAAGTATAGTCCTTTTATATTGGTTTCCAATGCTTTGCTATCATTTGGCATCCATAAATAAAGGCAAAGAGTAGGCTGAGATTGCTAAATTAATTGAATTCTCAACTCAACCACCCAAAATGTGGTCTGAAAGTTGACAGATAATACGGATATATAAACTTAAATGATGTTTTCCATCACATGGTCTAATTTGATTACAACTTAAAAGCATATTTAGGGTTGTATTCAATTGGAATTTTGTAAAAAAAAATTAAATTTTAAAAATTCATAGGTATGAACTTAGGACTTTTTTAAAAAAAATTGATGATATTCAATTTGGACTTTAAAATGTCTTTTAAAATATATTCAATTTGAATTTTAAATTGTTTTTAAAATCTAATGGTATTCAGTCTGAATTTAAAAATATTCATTAAAATTTGGTAATATTCAAAAATTCATATTAAAAAATTCATGAACTTTTTGAATTTAATAAAATGGTGAATTTTGAACTATTTCCTATTGTATTTTTTATCTTTTGAAATCTAGTCAAAATATGTGAAATTTTAATGAATTTATCAAAATTGTCTCAAAATTTGTTAAACAACAAAATTTTACATAACTCTACAAATATCCGCATAAAATTAAAATTAATAACAATTTTATAAAATGAGTAACATGTACCTGAGGTTGACCTCAGGTAGTACCCTGAGGTTATAAGTATTTTTAATGTAAATGCAGGAGGGTAGATTAGTAAATTCAGGATGAATAATTTGTATTTACAAAAATGCCATTGAATATATACAGGAAAAGGATATAACCTCAGGGAGTTACCTGAGGTCATCCTCAGGCCCATTTTTCTCTTATAAAATACATAAATTATTACAAATTTATCAAAATCTAAATTAAATACACTCCTTCCATTTTGCCAACAACCACTCCGAACATAAACAAGCTAAATACTAAGAGTAACGCTATGTACCACAAATTGGTACGCAAATATTGCTCCAAAATAATGTGGTAAAGGTTATCTGACATAATGAAAATTTTTGCTTGGGTAGTTGGTGTGAATGCAAGGATCCATTATTATTATAACCAATTGAATTATTACAATTGGCATTTGGGAAATTTTTTGAGTACCAATTTGGGTACCTATCATTTTCCTTAAACTATTACGGAGTACTAATTTTGCCATTTTGTCATGTACAGATTTTAAAAACAAACTTCAAGGATTTGACAGAAAATTAAAGTTAATAATAAGCTTTTTTCTTTGTAATTAAAATGGAAAAGGGCATGGAGAAAGGAGTTGTTTGTGTAACTGGTGGAACAGGGTATGTAGCTTCTTGGCTGATCATGAGACTTCTTCAACATGGCTATGCTGTTAACACCACTATTAGATCTAACCCTGGTAAGTTGTTGGGTTGTTTTGTATCTGTACAGTTCTTTTAGTGATTCTTCAAGTATAAGCTTTATTATTACCAGTTTTGTACAGTAAAAGTGTGACAGTATAAGTATAGTATAGATACTATTAGAAGCACTTCAGAATCTTTAGGTATTTGAGTTGATCATTTAGAGATTTTAGTAGTACGCTTAATCTACTTCGAATGTTATGGAATTGATCATTTAGAGATTTTAGTAGTACACTTAATCTACTTCAAATGTTATGGAGTTGATCATTTAGAGATTTTAGTAGTACACTTAATCTACTTCGAATGTTATGTTACGAGATTTTAGTAGTACACTTAATCTACTTCGAGTTCTAGGCACCCCAAATTTGTTCCCAAAATTTATACTTAAATGATGTGGCATAACACATGACATATTTTAATTTGTGATTCATATGTATGCACAGGGGTCCCATTTTATAGCGAAGAAAGTTACCAATCATAATCCTAACACATAAGCATTTGGGAATTTTTTTTTGGGAATTTTTTTGGGGTATTTAGCATTTTCCTATGATAATATGGACTGTTATGAAAAAGATTTTGGTTATTTTCTTTGATGAAGTTGTTATTTCATTTCTATCTGGTTTGTCCACTTTCCGGTTTTGGGTTCGAATTGAGCTGTCGAGACTTGATTTTTAATCTTGTTGCTTAGGCTTTCAGATTTGCTTGAGTAATAATCTTGCATTTTTGTCCTTTTTATTCTCTGATTTTTCAAAACAATCAAGTGTTTAACATAGCCTAAATTTTGTTTTGATCACTTTTAGACCAAAAGAAGGATGTCAGTTACCTCACAAACCTACCCGGGGCATCGGAAAGGCTTCAAATATTCAATGCAGATCTTGATAAACCAGAAAGTTTCAATGACTCAATTCAAGGATGTGTTGGGGTGTTTCATGTTGCACATACTATTGATTTTGAGGGAAAAGAAGATGAAGAAACAGTCATCAAAAGATCAATTAATGCGACCATAAGCATTTTAAGGGCATGCCTTGATTCAAAAACAGTGAAAAGAGTTGTGTACACATCAAGTGAATCTGCTGTCAAGTTCAATGAAAACGCTTCAAGTGTACTGGATGAAACTTCGTGGACCGATGTAGATTTTGTTAGATCTTTAAAGAAATATGGTGGACCATATTACATTTCTAAGACATTAACCGAAAGAGCAGCCTTAGAGTTTGCAGAAACGCATGGACTGGATCTTGTCACTGTACTTCCTACTTTTATTCATGGTCCATTCATTACTCCTCGTTGTCCCGGCTCAGTGCGAGTTTCAATGTCAGTGATACTTGGTATGTGCTTCACATTTACAACAAATTATTTCTCTCTGAATTAATAAAAACTGATGGGATTTCATTTGAGCAAGAATTTGAATATTGGAAAAGAAACGCTACAAAATGTCTCTATTGGAATTCTCAGTGTCCTTGTAAAACTATATATACAATTAGCGCCATTGCACTTTTATATTCCCTTTACATTGATGGGTTTGGTCACTCAACCCAAGCATGAAATGACAGTCAACTGTTGACTTGTTCTGTCTTTGCACTATGTATGTGTGGGAGATGAAGCTATTTTTTGCATACAATTAGAGAGGATGTTTGCATCAAGACAAATATCCGATTAAAGAGAGATATATAGCATGACTTTGAAGTGGTACTTTTTGTGACAGTTCTTTTAACTTCGGATAAACACATAAAACGGGTTACTAGCGAATATAAATTTATTTGTGGACGTGACAGTTGGCCTAATAATTGATTAATTGATAATGATGTCATTATTGCTGGTAAAAAGCATATATCTGGCTACAAGGGCTAGAAGATAATGTTCCCTTTCAGACTATATTATAAAATCGGTTTGTTGTGCTTCATGTACCAGACCATTCTGGTGAACACAATTTTCGCTAAACCTCTGTAGGCATATGCTAAAAATGCATGAATTTTGTGTCATGTTCTCAATTTGAGCAGGTGATGACATTCTAATTGAATTTCCTACTTGCATATCCATGGTGCATGTGGATGATGTGGCTACTGCACATATCTTCCTTTTTGAATACCCGGATGCTAGAGGAAGGTACATTTGCTCAGCCGTTGATATAACAGTTCATGAGCTCCAGATATTTCTTACAGAAAGATATCCTGAATACACTGTATCTTCAACCAGGTGTAGTCTTGTTTTTGTTTGTACTCTTTATCAGTTTTTGGTATAGAAGATTTAAGTGACTTCCAGAGTTATGTTTCTGCAGTTTATTAAAGCTTAAAGAATCCAAAAAAATTCTTATTTCGTCAAAGAAGCTCTTAGACACTGGATTTGAATATAAATATGGACTTGAGCAAATGTATGATGATGCAATTGAATGCTTCAAACTGAAGGGTCTTCTCTAAAATCAATGTTCAAATGCTGCAGACAGAAGGGTCGTCTCTAAAATTTCTGTTCAACGGTACCTACATATTCTTATTTTTATGTTCGATGTGTGTGTATTTTACCTTTCTGGTCCCTATATCCATGCTGAATATGTTTGGTTTAGCATGATTATCACAGGGGTTGTTGGTAAAAACAAATTCTTGATTATTGCATTGTAATGTAAAACTAGCTCTAATTCCCGAGCAAAGTGTTATCATCTTTTGCATTGGAGAACCTCAGCCTCCTCAAGCATCCTTGTTTGCCCTTTTCAAAAAAACATTGATGTGGGTTTTCAAAAGCATATAATATTCTGGCATATAACATTGGTGTTTTTGCAACATATTGTTCCGTGCTTAGATGTGTGTACGGGGAGCCCACCACCTCTGTGGGCTTGGGGGAAAAAGGTAGGATTTAACCTTTCAGCGGAACAAACAATTTATATAGAAACTCCCAGTCTTTTTGTTTCCAACGCTTAGCTATCACAAAGATTGTCAAGTAATTGACTTCTTAGCAAGAACCAAGGAAAATGTGGCCAGAAAGATGACAAATAGGTAAATCAGAACCCACCATCATCCTACTTATTAGTAAAATTTGAGTTGTAGTTTCATGCTGATTTGACGTAGCAGAAAGTTTTAAAGAATCAATTCAAGGATGCGTTGGAGTGTTTCATGCCGCCCATAACATAGAATTTGAGGGAAATAAGATAAAGAAACAAACACAACATCAACAAATGCAATAAGCATTTTACAGGCATGCATTGATTGGAAACAGTTATACACTGCAAGCTCAGCTGCTATCGTGTTTCGTGCAAAAAATTTAGATCTACTTGATGAGACAACATGGACCGATGTAGAATAATATGTTATAAAACTTTAAGATATTTGGAGAACCGTACTACATTGCTAAGCCATTAAATGAAGGAGCAGCATTAAAGTTCGCAGGAAAGCATGAACTGGATCTTGCAACTGTAGTTCCTACTTTTATTCATGGTCCTCTCATTCCTCCTTATCGGGCTCAGTGTGCTCTTCAATGTCAGTTATATTTTGTATGTAGTTCCAACAGAATCTGTGCAAGATGTCTTTCAGGAACTAGTATTTGTTGTTGTTAAACTATATAAGTTATTGGGCTTCAATCTCCATCTCTTTGAAAATGCATAGCATCCATGCAGATGTGGTCTTTGTTGTTCATTGGCATATCTTTACAAGTCAACATTAGGGCCTTCCTATTAGGAAAATGATTGCCGTTGTACCAATGGGTCTGGTCATTCAACCCACAGAGTATGAAATGGCGCCCCTCGATTGTTGACTTAATTGTTTTGTCTTCACATGATATATGATATTCACATGATATATGATAGGCCACAACCAATCCGGACCGGGTTCGGCCCAGAACCGCGCGAGGGTCTTCAATCCAGATTGGGCCGGAGTTAGCAGACTTATGACTCAAGCCCAATATACATGGAAGTATGGCAGATATGAGTCATGATTGTGGTCCTACATGACAGTGACAAATAAGGGAATCCTAGGATTGGCACAATCATGTCCTTATCGAGCCACGTGCTGACATGCTAGGTACACACGCTATCACAGATATCACGTGGACACGTGGGAATTATCAGCAGCGGACAAGTGTCCCGTCTACCTCGAATTCAACGCTCATGATTGCAGGTACCTACTCCTAAACCCTAATCCTTGGCCTATAAATAGGCCAGGAGAAAAAGGTAAAGGGGTTACATTATCTTTACACACTCATATACACACACATCCTCCATAATTAGATACTCTAGTCCTTATCTTTTATTCTCCAAAGCCGTCACTTATTCTCACGTCGGAGGCGCCGCGGGCTCAAACCCTCCTCCGGTGTTGTTTTGCATACACCCAACCACCAGCTTCACCTCTTACCAGGCGTGGGAAAGGCGGAGGAGGCACTAGATCGGGTCTTGGAGTTATCAATATACGTGTGGGATAGGGAGCTCTTCTGATAAATAGAACGACTGTCACTGGTGGTTAAAAAAAAAAGGTATCACAATTTAGAGAAAGAATAGGGCGAGGGTTGGAGTGATAATTTAGTTCTGCAAAAATGTTTTTTGTTGCTCTGGGAAA
This sequence comes from Kitagawia praeruptora, assembly GCA_037693485.1. Lineage (NCBI taxonomy): Eukaryota > Viridiplantae > Streptophyta > Magnoliopsida > Apiales > Apiaceae > Kitagawia > Kitagawia praeruptora. Next base: position 114,302,688 of record CM075348.1, on the reverse strand, counting down.
AGACCCTAGACATATTATTAAGGATATGTAATAATTCAATTGAGCCCCCCGTCCTATTACACCTTACGGTTTTAGGATGGTTGGTAACTTAACAATTTTGGTAGGCAAACTGCTATCTATTATCTTGTCTGCGCAGAACAGGCTCGTCATCTGTGCTTCTCTGCTCACGGATCCAGTCACAAAACTTAGTTTTCATTTGGATGAGAGTTAGATCTCAAAAGACCTTTTCCATGTAATATATATTCAGCAAAGCCTTGAAATTTTCGAACATTGATGATAAACGACCATCAGAGGGGATGCAGAAATAAAGGGTTTTGCATATCTGCAAAGGTAAATCTGCCTGGAGCAGCCATTACGAGAAAAAAGTAAAGTAAGCTTCTATTATTCACTTGACTGTTTAAAAAGGAAAAAGGTTATGAACTTTGACACACTCTGAAAAAACTCACAACTGGAGTCCTGTTTTCAGCTAGCATTTGCTTGCTCTGATACAATATTCCAAAAGATGATAGCATGTAAATAACAATCCAAAAGATAATAACAGAAGTAACTTATGGACAAAATGACAAGTGCATTTCATTTATCTTTTTTTATGACCCTAAAATTTGACCTGGAAATGCTACTAACTACACCGATGATCCTAATATAATACTCCCTCCGTCCCTAAATATCATTCCTGTTTTGACTGGACACGTTTGCCAACGCGTACTTTTGATCGTTAATATCTTTAATTTCGTATTAGTTTTAAATATAAAAACTTCACTGTATTAAAGTACTCATAAATACGAATCCAACAAGATCACTCATGACTATATTCCGTCTTATAGATTAGACGTAAATTAGTAATTTGTCTCATGTTATGAACAGGGCCGACATTTCAAACAAGAAAAACAATGTGAGACAGAGGGAGTAGTTGTCACAACAGTGAAATACTTGAACATGAAGAAAAGAAATTAATTAGAATCCAGTGACTGATCGTCTGCATTTAACCCTCCACAAAAAGTGCTTAAAACTGAATAAGATCCTGGCTTGTCCAATAGTAAGAAACAGAGATACTGATTGGAATAATAAATATATGGTTAGCAATACAGTATATTCCTAAATAATTTCTCATTTTAGCCCTTGTAATTTGCAACTACAATACAATGATATGTTGTATGTGGTAATATATGTGCTCAGAGTATAATACAATAAATTGTTCTATAAACTTCAGTCACCAATAAACTAATTCATAAAAAATGATTCTATTTTATAGATATAATATTAAAAAACTTGAGTTTCCAAATAATTTTAAATTATGACAAAGTTGTAGGCAAATGAAGATCCAAATTTACACAAGTGTAATTCTTCCTTTTTTTAGTTTCCAATGGTTTGCCAACCTTAAATAAAGGTAAAGAGTAGGGCGTGATTGCTAAATTAATGACTTTTCAGCTCCTGACCAAAAAAAAATTGACTTCTCAACTGAACCAAAGAAAATGTGGTTTGAAAGTTGACAGATTTTGTAAACAAAAATAAGAACTTAACATCATCTCTCTTACCCACAAAAAAACTTATTGGTCGTTTGAGATTGCTTAAAATAAGTTTTTTTTTGATTTAATGGAGGTGTTTTTAATTTAAATGAAAAAGTAAAGTTGTTTACTTTAAGTTGAATGAATGTGTTTGGGTAATTTTACTTAAAGTTAAATAGGGGTTTAATAATTTTTACTTAAAGTGAAATTTGACTTAAAAAAATTTTAAATTCATAATATTTAAACTTTACAAGAATCATGAAAAAAAAAAAATTCAATAAATCATAAGTCAAAAGTAACTAGATGGAGCTTATAACTTTAAGCAGTTTTTTAACTTAAAGTCACACTACACAAACAGATCAAAAATGACTTAAAGCCATTTTTAGCTTTAAGCCAAGTTTGCCAAACAGGTTGTTAGATAGAAAAGGCCACTCTGAACAAAGCCAATCTTGCCATTTTGTCAAAGTTCGAATTTTAAACCACATTCAAGAGATTTTGGAAGAAAAACAAAAATTAACTATAAGAATTCTCTTTTTTTGTTATAATGGAAAACGGCATGGAGAGAGGTTTTGTTTGTGTCACAGGTGGAACAGCATACGTTAGCTTCTTGGCTGATCATGAGACTTCTTCAACATGGATATGCTGTTAACGCAACCATTAGATCTCACCCGGGTAAGCTTACAGATGTTAAAACATAGAGCGTGTTTGGCTTAACTTAAAAAATGTTACTTATCACTTAAAGTGCTACTTACTCACTTTAAGTGAAAAGTGATATTTTTCACTTAAAGTTAGGTGTATCTGTTTGGCTAATTCTACTTAAAGTAAATTTATTTTTAAAAAAATTAACTAAAAAAAAGAAATTTATATTTTTTAAACATAATATAAAAGTGTAAAATACAATTATATGCAAAGAATATAATACGAGTTAAAAGGTGACTCAAATACATAAAAATTGATATGAGAAAAAAAATAAGTGGAAAAAAAGTACCTCAAGTCTACTTTTTTTTTTTAAGCTCAGTTTCACTTTAAGTTGTTAAAATTAAAGATGAGCCAAACGGCTCATTTCTACTTAAAGTGGGCTAGAAAAAAAAAAAAGGAACGCCAAACATGCTCATAGACTTTAAACATAGACTTTTTGTATTCTTAGCTTCACTTTCGGCACCGTCATAGACTTTGTGCAACTTTGTAATTGATAGCATAGACTTTCATGTACCATTTACTTGTATAAATTAGTTGCTTCCGTTTGTAATACCATTAAGCTGAATTACATACTTTCTTGTTATCTTCTTCATTTATCAGTGTCATATATACTGTCCATTTACATATATATACACACAACACACAATCTTTATCATGGTATCAGAGCTTACCTATTAGCTCCGGCAAATAAGCCTCTAAGTCTCTGGCAGGCTCTCGTTGTCGACCATCTTTTCCGGCGAGTCAGTTCTCTCTGTCATTTACACAAACAGTTTGTGTGTAAAGTTAGAAGCTGCACAGACCAAACCATATATACACTATTTCCGCTGCATATACACACTCTTAATCTTCTGGGAACCCTCCAAACACAGTCCGAGTCGACTCAATAACTCACCCAACTCAACTCAACGAGTTCAACAGTTACGCATCTCGTGAAATACCGACAAAGCTTATCACTTTTGGAAAGGAGAAAGAAGCTCATACACAGCCTTCTCAAGGTCTTCCACTTCATCCTTGATAGACAAAGCAATCTGGTAGCAAGTCTCAGATCCGGGCTGGTCATTAAGGACGAAGGACCAGTTGAGAAAATATCTTTTGATTGGGTATTTGTTTGCCGGGTATTTTTCACCGCCTTCTCATCTTTATTAGTTTTACTGCGGTTACTTTACAGTTTGAGCCTTTAGTTTTTGAGTCTTTAACTACTGAGTAACTAAACCTTCGGTCCTTACATTTTGATCCCTATATTTTCTCAATCAAGTTTTCTTTTGTAAAATGGAAAAAGAAAATAGTTCTCCGATTCAAACAATTTTGAATGGCTCGAACTATATAATTTGGTCTCAAGCTATGCGCAGTTATCTGAAAGGAAAAAGACTTTGGCGATATGTAAACGGAGATTTTACTATTCCTACAAAAGAAAAAGATGAAACTGACTCCAAACTGAAGGACCGTATTGAAGAATGGGATGTCAAAAATCATCAAGCTATCACATTTTTTAGAAACTCGTCAGTTTCTAAAATCAATTTACAATTTGGGAATGTTAGAAACCATTTCACCCAAAACCTTAAGGTGTTGGGGAAGGCCCTTTCAAGGATCTTATACTCATATATATTTAACATTCCCCCTCACTCGCACGCCCACTATGGGGTAAGAGTGGTCACTAGGAGCCCATTTTTGGAGCAATACCTTAGTGCCAAATTAAATTGAGAATATTGGGGGTGGTGGGGTTCGAACTTGAGACCTCCACAAACACCAGAGCTCTGATACCATGTTAGAAACCATTTCACCCAAAACCTTAAGGTGTTGGGGAAGGCCCTTTCAAGGATCTTATACTCATATATATTTAACAGGGAACTATGAAACAGCAAAAGAAATTTGGGATTTGTTGGCATCACGATACACCACATCTAACCTTTCTCATCAATATCAGATTATGTGTTCATTAAGTAAGTAGAAGCAAGAGTCTGGTCAACCGGTAGCAGATTTTCTCTCACAAATACAATCACTTTGGGATCAGTTGACACTATCTGAACCAAAGTGGTCACACACAGAGGATGCAACACTCTATCAGGCATATCGTGACCAACAACGACTCATCCAGTTTCTGATGGCTCTTACTCAAGATTTTGAACCAATTAGAGCAGCTCTACTTCATCGTGTTCCTTTACCCTCTCTGGAGGGTGCTGTTGCTGAACTTATCTCTGAAGAAACTCGACTTGGCATTGGCAAACTCAATCATGTGACAGACACAGTCCTTGCAGTACCTCCCTCTTTCAATACTGATAAACCATTTTGCAAGTTTTGTCAACAAAATGGACATACGACCAGGGATTGTAGGACACTTCGTAATCACATTTGTCAACATTGCCATCAAAAGGGTCATTACTCTCCACAATTCTACAAAAGAAAGCCACCTTTCCGTTCCAACAAATTGTCCCACACTTCTGCTGCTGCAACCTCCGAATCTACATCAGACTCATCTACAAGTGAGCTTGAATCCTTACTCCGACAGGTTTTATCTAAAACCAGTTCTCCATCCACTGCATTCTCAGTCACTTCAGGTACTTCTTGGTATTTTGATTCTGCATGCTACAATCATATGACAAATGATCCATCCATATTTATCATGAAAACACATAACTCATTCCTTCCGAATATTCAAACTGCTGATGGCTCCACCATGAATGTGACACAAATTGGCACGATATCCCCGGAAGATCTTTCTCTTCCTGACACATACTTTGTGCCTAATCTTTCACTTAATCTTATTTCTATTGGTCAATTATGTGATCTCGGTCTAAATATTATCTTTACCTCTGCTGGTTGTCTTGTACAGGATCCTCAGATAGGACAGACTCTTGGGACAGGACGTAGATGCGGAAGGTTGTTTGAGCTTACTTCCCTTCATCTTCAAACACCAACATCATCAACATCATCCACTCATCTAGTAGCTTCTGTTTCATCTACATCTACAATATGGCATTCCCGGTTAGGTCATCCATCATATGCTCGTTTACGTAATCTAATTTCAAGTGGTCATTTAGGTAATGTAAGTGACAATACAGTTGAATGTGCTCCATGTAAACTAGCAAAACAACATGTACTACCTTTTTCTATCAAATATGATAAATCTTCTGCTCCTTTTGATCTTGTTCATTCTGATATTTGGGGTCCTTCTCCAACTCCTACTATGGGGGGATCTAGATATTATGTGATATTTGTTGACGATTTTTCTAGATTTACATGGATATATATTTTGAAAAATCGATCTGAGTTAGGAGAAACTTACAAAAAATTTTCCATAATGATCCACACTCAATTTAAACAGAAAATCAAACTTTTTCGTGCTGATAATGCCAAAGAATAGAAAGAATCCGAACTCACTAAATTTTTGGCATCTTATGGTACTCTTGCACAAAGTTCTTGTCCTTACACATCACAACAAAATGGTCGTGCTGAACGTAAACATAGACATATTTTAGATACAATTCGTGATCTGCTCATTTCTTCTTCTTGTCCAGAATTCTTTTGGGGGGAAGCTGCTCTAACAGCTGTCCATACAATAAATATGATTCCATCCCCTATTATTGATAATGTGTCTCCTTATGAAAAATTATATGGTGAACCTCCGTCATATGATTCTCTTAAGGTTTTTGGTTCTGCATGCTTTGTTCTCCTTCCATCACATGAAAGAACAAAATTAGAGCCACGTGCCCGCCTTTGTTGTTTTATTGGATATGGAAGTGGTCAAAAGGGATATCGTTGTTGGGATCCTATTTCACAACGACTTCGTGTCTCTCGTAATGTTACTTTTTGGGAGCATAAAATGTTCTCATCTATGTCAGAATTTCACATTGACACCTCTGCTAGCATTTCTCACTTTACAGATCCTTTTATTGATCTACATCCGAGTGATGAATATGTAGAATCTCCAATATCTTCTTCTGATATACATTCAGTAGATCCTTCAGTTGAGCTCACACAACCATCTCCATCTACTACTATCCCTACAGCAGGTCAGTCTGAGGATTCCAGTACCGATCATCCCATTTTACCATCCTCTTCAGATGAGCATACTCATCGATCTACTCGGGTAAGAAAACCTTCTGTTCGTCTTACTGATTATCATGTATATTCTGCTATAGAATCATTGCACGAGCCTCAAACATATAGAGAGGCAAGTGTTAACCCTCTTTGGCAGGAGGTTATGGCAGAAGAACTTCAGGCATTAGACAAAAATCACACTTGGGATGTGGTTACCTTGCCTCCTGGCAAAACAGTTGTGGGTTGTCGATGGATCTATAAAATTAAGACAAATGCTGATGGCTCCATTGAGAGATATAAAGCTCGTCTAGTTGCTAGAGGCTTTACCCAGGAATATGGCATTGACTATGAGGAGACTTTGGCACCAGTTGCTCGTCTTACTTCAGTTCGAAGTTTACTCGCTGTTGGAGCATCAAAACAGTGGGATATGTGGCAAATGGATGTCAAAAATGCTTTCCTTAATGGCGACTTAGATGAAGAAGTTTATCTCAAACCTCCTCCCGGTTTTGATCTCTCTCCAGGTCAAGTGCTCAAGCTTAACAAGGCACTTTATGGCCTAAAACAAGCACCTCGAGCTTGGTTCGAAAAATTTAGCAAAGTCATTAGTGAGCTAGGATTTTCTTCTAGTCCGTATGATCATGCTCTCTTCATTCGACGGACAAATCGAGGAATTGTTCTTCTCCTCCTCTATGTAGATGATATGATTATCACCGGAGATGACAGTGCAGGTATCTCTGAACTCAAACAGTTTCTCAGTCAGCAATTTTAAATAAAAGATCTTGGTTCATTAAGCTACTTCTTAGGTCTTGAGGTTTCTTCTGTACCTACCGGATACACCCTTTCTCAAGTCAAGTATGCATCTGATCTTTTGTTGAAATCTGGAATTAGCGACACTAAGATCACATCTACCCCTTTGGAATATGGGGTAAAACTTAACTCCAAAGATGGTGACCTACTTGACAACCCTACATTGTATCGTCAGTTGGTAGGAAGTCTGATCTACCTTACTGTCACTCGTCCTGACATTGCTCATGCCGTTCACATTGTTAGTCAATTTATGGCAGCTCCTCGCACTTCTCACTATACAGCTGTCCTTCACATAATTCGCTATGTCAAGGGCACCATCTTTCATGGCCTACATTATGCATACAACTCATCACTTGAGTTACATGCCTACTCTGATGCTGATTGGGGTGGTGATCCCACTACTAGATGTTCTACTACCGGATTTTGCTTCTTTCTAGGCGACTCTCTTATCTCTTGGCGTAGTAAGAAACAGTCCCTTGCCTCAAAATCCACTACCGAGTCAGAATATCGAGCTCTAGCTAACACCACACAGGAATTAATTTGGCTACGATGGTTACTTGAAGAAATGATTGTAACTCATTCTCCAGCCACAATTATCTACTGTGATAGCAAAAGTGCTAGGGACATTGCTCACAATGATGTCTTTCATGAACGCACTAAACATATAGAGATTGATTGTCATTTCACCCGTCAACAGGTTGCAAAAGGAACAGTTCATCTGCATGCTATCTCTGGTACAGATAATACTGCAGATATTTTCACGAAATCTCTTCCTCCTGGTTCATTTCGTGATCTTGTTTGCAAACTCAAGATGTTCCTTCAACCATCTTCAGTTTGAGGGGGGGTGTTAAAACATAGACTTTAAACATAGACTTCTTGTATTCTTAGCTTCACTTTCGGCACCAACATAGACTTTGTCCAACTTTGTAATTGATAGCATAGAATTTCATGTACCATTTACTTATATAAATTAGTTACTTCCGTTTGTAATACCATTAAGCTGAATAACATACTTTCTTGTTATCTTCTTCATTTATCAGTGTCATATATACTGTCCATTTACATATATATACACACAACACACAATCTTTATCAACAGATTTATTTTTTTTTACTTTTGTACTTACAGTTCTTTCTTTTGGTGATTTTATAGTAATAAAATTTGTTTGATCAACTTTTAGACAAAAAGAAGGATGTCAGTTACCTCACAAACCTACCTGGAGCATCGGAGAGGCTTCGGATCTTCAATGCAGAACTTGACAAGCCAGAAAGTTTCAATGACTCAATTCAAGGATGTGTTGGGGTGTTTCATGTTGCTCATACTATAGATTTTGAGGGGAAAGAAGATGAGGAAACAAACACCAAAAGATCAATTAATGCGACCATAAGCATTTTACAGGCATGCCTCGATTCAAAAACAGTGAAAAGAGTTGTTTACACTTCAAGCGGATCTGCCGTGGCATTTAGCGGAAAAGAATCAAGTGTTCTGGATGAGACTTCGTGGACTGATGTAGAGTTTGTTAGGTCTTTAAAGACATCTGGGGGTCCATATTTCATTTCTAAGACATTAACCGAAAGAGCAGCCTTAGAGTTTGCAGAATCGCGTGGATTGGATCTTGTCACTGTAGCTCCTACTTTTATTCACGGTCATTTCATCACTCCTCATTGTCTCGGCTCAGTGGGCACTTCAATGTCAGTAATATTTGGTATGTAATTCGCTTTTACAGCAAATTTCTCACTAAATCTATATACATATCAGATTTAATCGTAATAGGACATGATTTTTGAAGTAGGATTATAGGAACAACGTCTCTTGTATGATTTTCATGGGCCTTGTTAAACTATAGTCTATCTAGACAATTTTCATCATTGCGCTTTCATATTTCCATCAAAAGTATAGAATTGGCTGCAAGGGATATGTGATTATGTCCCTTCTCGGACTATATTATAAAGTCTGTTGTTCTTGGCCACTCCACTGAACACTATCTTAGTTAAACCTCGGTAAGCATGCTAAAAAAAGCCTCAATTTCAGTTCTTGGTCTTAATTTAAGCAGGTGATGAGAATAGACTAAAATCTTCTACTTCTATGTCCTTCGTGCACGTGGATGATGTGGCTACTGCACATATCTTTCTTTTTGAATATCCAAATGCGAAAGGAAGGTACATTTGCTCAGCCGTTGATATAACAGTTGATGAGCTCCAAATATTTCTTTCTGAAAGATATCCTGAATACAATATATCGTCAACCAGGTAAAGTCTTGTTTCCGTGTGAAATATTTTGGGTTTTTGGTCAGGAAGATTTAAGTGACTACCAAAAGTATTCTTCTGCAGTTTCCTAAAGCTCCATGATTCCAAAACAATTCAAATCTCGTCAAAGAAGCTCTTAGACACTGGATTTCAATATAATTATGGACTTGAGCAAATGTATGATGATGCAATTGAATGCTGCAAACAGAGGGGTCTTTTGTAAAATTTATGTTTGAAGAACTTCCGAGATATTCAGTATATTTATAATTGAAAAAACGCGATAATATCTCATATCATTCCTCGTTTTATAAGTGTATACGATGCGTGTATATGATACCTTTTCGGTCCACATTTGGTTCTAAATATGTTTGGGTTTGCTTAATTTTATGTGATGTATGTTAATCAAAAAGATTGTTCTACTCCTTCAGTTCTTCTTAGATTTTGCTTTGAAAAACAGGGCTAGTTGATGAAGAAAATTCTTGACTCGTTGCAATGTAATGTAAAACAGTTTCTTAGGCTATGTTCACTTGGATTGAATGAATGAGGGGAGAATGGAATGAAATTTATACTATTATTTGGGGGAGATTGGGGAAAGTGTTTATAAATTTCATTCCTTGCTTCATTCCTCTCCAAATAATTTGAACTAGAATTCTAACCCACATGTTTTGGAAGGAATGCTCCATTCCCAATCTTCATCATTTTCCTTGCAATCTTCATCATAAAAAACTTCTTCTCCCTCATATTTGTTCATTATTTCCTCCAACATCCCCTTTTCTTCATAAATTTTGTTTACAATTTTCATTCCATTCCTACCTTATTCCATTCTTTCCAAGTGAACACACCCTTAGTGTTAGCTTCAAAAACTCGGCTAGTTGATAAATAAGATGCTTGATTCATTGCAATGTAATGTAAAATAGTTGTATATACTTAGCAAAAAAAAAATAGTTGTATATGCAGCCTAGTATGGTACTACACTAGGGTATTGGTAATGTCCTTAAAGCGTGTGAAAAGAGTGGCTTTCGCCCATTCAGAATGAAAAGGCTGAGTGCTCACCTCGAGACTTGAGAGGGAGTATGGACTGAGAAGGTTGAACGCTAGCTACACCTTGAGAGGGACAGCCGGTCGTGAACAAAAGATTTTTCAGCTTTTCCTGGTGCAAAGATGCGCTGGACTGCTGCTTTGAGAGACAGTTTGATCTGTATTCTAGCGCCATTTCAGTTAGAGATGTTTGTCCCAATTCCTGATCTACAGCTTCCATCCTGAGACTACTATCATTTCCTTTTTGGATTGCATCTACTAGCACTGGTCCAGCATGATATGACTTTGTTCAGTTCTTTAGAGACCGAAAAGGATTCTTCATTTAATGTCATCTTATTAACTGACATATTCAATAAACGCCTCCAATATCACAATTTGAAAATAAATGGCCCCAAATATCACAGCTCAAAATTTGGCCCCAAATATCACTACAAAACACATTATAATCTAGCGTTTTTATATTTTTTTTTCTTTTTTCCCCCTAGAACGCCAATGCGTCTAGCGTTTTGGGACTTTTTTTTTTTTTTTGTGTTGAAACGCTGGTTCATCCAGTGTTTTCAGTTCAAACACCACTTTATGTGGTGTTTTGGTGCTTTTTTCCTTTTTTTTCAAATTTCTAATTAAAATTGTATTTTTAAATTAAAAAAGTACAATTTAACTAAATTTAGGGGTTCAACAATTAATTTTTAGAGTTCAATGTTTCCATTTTGGGTTTTAGAAATATTCGAAACGACGAATAAACCGTATACGAACTTAGGGTTTAGGGTTGCCCTAAACCCTATACCCTAAACCCTAACTTATCCTGATTTTTAAACGCGTTAGCGTTTAAAAATCAGGCCGCTGGATTCAATTTTTTAATTAAAATTTTTAAATTTAGAAAAATCAATTTTAATTAGGGGTTCAACAATTAACTTTTGGGGTTCAACATTTCCATTTTGGGTTTTAGAAATATTCAAAACAACAAATAAATTGTATACGAACTTTGGGTTTAAGGTTGTTTACAACCCTAAACCTTAGATCCTAAACCCTAACTTATCCTGATTTTTAAACGCGTAAGCGTTTAAAAATTAGGCCGCCGGATTCAATTTTTTAATTAAAATTTTTAAATTTTATTAGTATTTGATATGGGCTGAAAATAAGCCCTAAAGACACATTTAATGTGGCATTAATTAGACCTGGTATGGTCCAAACGTGGGGCCCACCAGATGGCCCAAAACCCTAGTTAAATATTAATTTCGTAATTAATATTTAGGGTTAATCAACAGCTGGGAAATGCAAGTCAAATAAGGATATTATCTTTATAAAGAGTAGCCTCCAAGGCACGTAGTTATACAAGGAAACAAACTCCTACAAAGTAGGAGTCTAGGACTTTCCTCAAGGCTGACTTGCCCACCAAGTCACCTAACCCTATCATAATTCTTAGCCTTCTCAGCCTATATAAAGGGTCAGACCCCTCACCTCAGAACTACGTTTTTGGCTTGATCTTTGATACACATCAAAGTACGTAGGCATCTTGTGAGGGCAGATTCAGCCACGAATACGAGAGCAGCCATTAAAGCACGAAGTTCACGCACCCTAGCATTAAATACAGCAAACCCTAGCCACAATCTAATAACCTAGTTTTTATTCCACAACATTTGGTGTTGTCTGTGGGAAAAGACATCAACCATGGTACAAACACGAAGAACAGCACCAATCACTACAGCGCCACTCACTACTGAGGCTTTACCAATTAGCTCTGCTCCGCCTATCACTGAACAAGTACCCCCAGCAACAGGGGCGATTACTCAAACTCAGGCTTCTCAACCCCCAGGGACGGATCCCCATGCTGAGAAGACGTTACCTATGGTCATCCACCCTGGTCAAGGAACCAGCTCCCTTCAGACGCTGGTTTCTCCTTTAGTTGATCCCAATCGCCCACCACCAGGAGTACAGATCCATACTACGGATCTCCCCAGGAATACCAACCCGATGTATGGTCTGCCTAACTACCCTCCAATTACTCAAGGTCCTGGACCCAGTGGCCATGCCTTGCAGATCCGAGATCGAGAGTACTATGACTACTTCGGCCCCTATACTGATGATACATCATCTGACGATGATGATCGTGATGAAGCCCCGAGGAGGCGACGTGCTAGCAGAGAACCTAGAAGGAGAACACAAACTATCCATGACGGACCCCCTTTGACAGCTGCTGAGAGAATTAAGGCTCATGAGGCCGAGATTTTAAGGATAAAAGAATATATTGCTAGAGAACAAGCTAGGTTGAATCAAACTCAACCTCCTCCAACCTCAGGACCGATTCCCATTATAGATTTAGAGAGGTCTTCAAGAAGGCATAAAATGGCTGACGCCCCTACTGGAAGAACAACAAGGGTAGAAACCCTCAGGGGCAACCCCAAGGATCTTATGCCACTTGGAGATCCTGATGATCCCACACCCCCGTTTAATGAGGAGGTGCTGAATGCTCACATCTCCAGGAAGTTTAAGATGCCGACAATTAAGGCTTATGATGGAACGGGTGATCCCGCAAATCATGTTAGAACATTTTGGAACGCACTTCTGTTGTAGCCTGCAAGTGATGCCTTAAAGTGTAGGGCGTTCCCCCAAACCCTGTCTGGCATGGCTCAAAGATGGTACAGTCGTCTACCTGCGAATTCAATTGGCTCTTTTAAGGAGTTGAGCGCTGCTTTTGTTAGCCAATTCATCAGCGGGAAAGTTCACGAAAAAAGTTCCGCGTCTCTTCTGTACGTGGTGCAAGGAAAGAATAAAAACTTGAGGGACTACCTCAAGAGGTTCACTAAGGAGACATTGAACATCACTGACTTGGAAAACAAGGTGGCCATGGTAGCCCTGGAACATGGAACCACTGATGAATTCTTTAAAAGGTCATTGGCGAAGCATCCTCCTGAAAACATGGTCGAACTCCAGCGAAGGGCTGATAAGTATATCAAGGCTGAGTATAGCATGAAGAAAGAAGACACAGGAGGTAATGGCAAGGGTAACAATGACTTCAAAAAATGAAAGCAAGACCAGGAGTATGATGCTAGGGACAAGTATCCCCGTACTAGCAAAGACTCTGAGTCAACACCAAAGAAGAATTTGGGACCAAGGTTTTCTGACTATGCAAGGTTGAATGCCCCAAAGAGCCAGATCTTATTAGATATCGAGAAGGATAAGGACTTTCGATGGTCGAAGCCACTTTGGGGAGACCCCGAGAAGAGAAATAAGGATCTATACTATATATTTCACAAGGATGTAGGACATGATACGGATGATTGCAGACAATTGAAGGATGAGATTGAGTTCTTAATCCGTAAGGGAAAGCTAAGTAAATTCACTAAGGGTGAAGATCGTGGAGCCCAAAGAAGGGATTATGATAGGAGGGACGATGATAGAAGAGATAATAATCGTGATCGTATCACGCAGCCCTGAGGGCAAATTATCAACATGATTTGGGGAGGTCCGACGACGGCCGGCACAACTCGAAATTCACGAAAGGCCTATGCTAGAGAAGTGATGTACATTGTAGGAGAAGCCCTAAAGCGTGCTAAGACAGAAGTAGCAATCGGTTGGTCATAACCCCTGTGATTGGAAATTCAGAAGTGAAGCGAGTCTTGATAGACAATGGAGCTTCTGTGGATATTTTGTTTCATGATGCATTCGTGAAGATGGGATACACTGATTCTCAGCTGACCCCGACCAACATGCCCATCTACGGATTCAATGGAGTTGAGTCCAAGGTTGAGGGTACTATTCAGTTGCCCATGACAATTGGGCAAGAACCTAGGGAGGCTACCCAGATGCTGAATTTTCTGGTAATCAAGGCATCCTCAACTTATAACGCAATCCTGGGAAGGACTATACTTCATGCGTTCAAGGCTGCTGCCTCCACTTATCACATGAAGATTAATTTTCCAACCAGGAATGGTGTTGGAGAACAGAAAGGTGACCAGAAGATGGCAAGAAGTTGCTATATATCTGCATTGAGAGCTGATGGAGTCGGGGGGTAGGTACTCCCAATTGAAGACATGGATGTCCGTGGAGATGATGAACATCGTGGGAAGCCGGCAGAGGACTTGGTTACCATACCTCTGGAGATAGGCGACCCTGAGAAAGTTACCTATATAGGAGCTTCTCTGAAGGAACCTTTGAAAGGAAAGTTGATAGCATTCTTACAAGAGAATAGTGATGTGTTTGCTTGGACAGCCACTGATATGCCAGGGATTGATCCCCAACTCATAACTCATAAGTTGAATGTTGATCCTAACCGGAAGAAGATAAAATAGAAGAAGAGGAATTTTGCTCCTGAAAGGCAAGAGGCCATTAAGCAAGAGGTCGATAAGCTCTTAGAGGCTGGGTTCATTGAAGAGATTCAATTTCCCGAATGGTTAGCTAACCCTGTGATGGTCAAGAAAGCAAATGGGAATTGGAGAATGTGTATAGACTTTACCGATCTGAATGACGCCTGTCCAAAGGATTGTTTTCCCCTGCCGAGGATAGACACGTTGATAGATGCCACAACTGGACATGAGATGTTGAGCTTCATGGACGGGTTCAGCGGCTACAATCAGATTAAGATGCACAAGGATGATATCCCAAAGGTATCTTTCATAACTGACTTTGGTATTTTCTGCTATCTTGTTATGGCTTTTGGACTAAAGAATGCAGGAGCTACATACCAACGACTGGTGAATAAGATATTCGCCCATCTGATTGGGAAAACCATGGAGGTCTATGTTGATGACATGTTAGTCAAGAGCCTGTGTAAGGCAGACCACATTAAGCACCTCAGAGAGGCATTCGAAGTGCTGAGGCACCACAAGATGATGTTGAATCCAGCCAAGTGTGCCTTTGGAGTTGGATCAGGAAAATTTTTGGGATTGATGGTTTCGAAGAGAGGCATAGAGGCCAACCCTGACAAGATCAAAGCGATTCTGGACCACTACACCATAGATTGGATATGGCAATCAAATTTTAGAAAAATGTTGAAAAATCATTGCCGTTGATTGACAATTTCAATGGGTTTTTATCAGTTAAGATGATTCGTAACACTTTTTAAAAACCATTACGATAGAGTTTAAAAAATCTAAAAGCTGGAAGTTATTGCAATGCTTTTAGAACTTCGTTGCTATAGACAACATAAAAAGCCCGCAATTTTTAAGCGGGCTGCCAAAAGTCTGAGCGGGCTTTCTTAAAAAAATGGGCGCTCAAAATAAAAATACTAAAAAGTAAAAAGCGGGGCAATAATTGAGACACACACACATAGATATACTCTTAGACACACATACTCTCAAACACTCTCAAACCCAAATATACACTCTCAAACACTCTCAAATCGAAGACTTTGGGAGATTAAAGCTCACTCGAAGATCGAAGACCAGAAGCTCGAAGTTTAAATGTGGGAGATTAAAGTTCTAAAATACCGGTATGTTCATATCGACTTTGAATTTTTTTGTTCGACTTTGGGTTTTATTTTTGATTTTGGGATTTTTTTTGTTCAAAATTCAATTTTTTGTTTGTCTGTGAGCTAATACCGATTTTGTATGTTCATGTTTTGTATGTTTATGTTAATTGTAGATTCAATTAGGGTTTTTGTTAATTGTAAATTCAATTAGGGTTTTGTTTATGTGTTTCAATTAGGGGTTTTGTGTTCGAACAATTAGGGGTTTTGTGTGCACAACTTATAGGAGTTTATGTGTTCTGTTTTTTTATGTCTTGTGCTTTGTTTTCTTTTGGTCTGAGACAATTTTATGTTTTGAGTTAATTTTTGTGTTTTGAATAATGCAAGAAATTTTATGGCACCCATTTCCAGTTCCCTAGATGAAAGTGATTACTATGGCAACAATGAACAGGTTGATAAGGAGATAACTAATGAGATGGAAGCAATTGCAGCTGCCTATCACATATACAGGAATGTGGCTCAGCCTGGTTCCAAGTGAGAAAATCTATCTTAAGACCATTTCTTACTCCAATTCTCCACTGTCCAGGGTACTCTATTAAATTTTTAATATTATACGTCTGAAGGTACATTGATGAACAGGACCTGCGGAGATTCATGCTTAGGGAGGAGGTCGATTTTGTGTTTCCACTGATAAATGTTGCTGAGACGGGACAGGTAGATAGGAAAGCTTTAACGGAATGGGTGGTAAGCTTCTATCCTTTATGTAATATATTATAAATGGGTAATATTATTCTCATTATTCTGTTTTTTTCAAATTAGACGTCACAATTCAAATATGTTATCAGTTTGAACTCTTTAATGACTGAAAACCTTCAACCTTACTACGACTAACAACTATCAGATGCGAAAAGTGATGATCACAGAAATTAGACTTTCTGGGTTGATAGTTGCTCTATAATGCTATATATATACTTGTGGAAGTATTTCCATTTAGCATTATAAAACAGACATCGTATTTAAGTTTCTTGTACATATGAGCTTGCATGTACAAAACTATTTTCAACTGCTACATTGAAGGTATGAAGTTACAGATAAAACTCCCAACCTTAAATGAGGATGTGATTTTATAGTCTCTTAAATGATCAGCAAGAACCTTCAATTATTTATTGAAAAGATCTATAGCTCCTCTGAGTCAGTAGTTTGATTCATCATAAAAAACACCCATCTGGATGATTGGTAAATACTGATAAAACCAAATAATCAAGTTTAGATCCTTGTCATTTGTGCAGGTGAAGGTTTATTCAAAACTCCTATAAAATTAACAAAATTTTATGTCATTTTATGTTTTGAACATGTGCAAGAAATTGCTGGAAAAAATGCAGGAAATCGACGAAAACTTAAAGATGCACACAATTCTGGCCGTAGAAGTTATGCTCAGATTGGGAACGAAATGGTATGGTAATTAGGGATAACCATGTTCGCATTTTATATACTAGATAGCAGCAGTTTGGTAATTCTTATTTGCAGATTACTTAATAATTTTACTAACATAAATTCCTTCTTGTTTCACTCTATATGTTTTTGCTAGAAAATAAAGAAGGGCATGCCTGAAACACCCACGAAGTCACAGATATACCCTAAAACTCGCAAGGGTTATGAGGTAACAACTACTACTTATATAAATCTATTGTCACAAAATATGTTATGTATATTGAAATTGTTTTACTGTCATATGTTATGTAGGACGATGCTAATGAAGCAGAAGATGTTATAGTGGAATTAGATTTTGCAGCTCATGGGCCAAATTGGTCGGTTGGAAGAAGTGGAAGGACAAGGAAAACAAAGAATATGTGCCGAAAAAAGACAGCAAGAAATCAGCAGAATTGGCAAAACTAAGAGAGGAACTTTCTGTTGAAATGGAGGAGAAGATGAACCGTAAACTCAAAAGGATTTTGGAAAAGATAGCAGAACAGAATCCTACTTTGACAATTGTTGTTGATGATCAGGTGGGTGCTACTGATGATGAGGAAGAGGCAGGAGATGGAAATGGAACTACTGATGCCTAAATTGTCGTTTATTATCCTTGCTTATGTTTCATATTTGGTGAATGTATGAACTAGCTATAGACGAC
This sequence comes from Kitagawia praeruptora, assembly GCA_037693485.1. NCBI lineage: Eukaryota > Viridiplantae > Streptophyta > Magnoliopsida > Apiales > Apiaceae > Kitagawia > Kitagawia praeruptora. The sequence continues at coordinate 114,284,819 of CM075348.1, read as the reverse complement.
GTTGTGTACGAACTACAATGTCGTTTTATTTTGCACTTAGCTCGATTTGATGGGTTTTATGCCTTTGTATTATTTTGGATCAGTCGTGGGGATGGTCTTGGTATTATTTTGGACAGATGGTATTGATGTACTAGTTGGATTGGTGTTTGTAATGGTGCCAAGTTATTTTGGTGGATTCTAATTGAAACATACTAGTCATGCCCAACTGTTTTTAGAAAAGCATTGCTATTTTCTATAAAAATGTTGTCTTTAATTGTTGTTTTTGTTATAGAAACCATTGCGATTGGACAAAAAATGTTGCCAATTTTGGTTTAAAATGTTGTCATAGCCTACATTTTGCAATGTTTAACAAAAAAAATACTCACTAAAAGCATTGCAATAAGCTATTGCAATGCCAAAAAATCGTTGCTATAGGTCTAAAACCATTGCCACATACGGTTTTTGCAATGAATTTTATCGTTGCCATATGGTACAAAATTCGTTGCTACATAGACATATAGCAACCGGACCAAAGTTAACGCCCGATTTTTGCAAAAGCATTGCAATAGACTCTACAGCAATGGTTTTAGGTGGTAAAGCAACACTTTTAAGTGGTTGCCATATCCAATATATGGTGTAGTACCACCCCGTTCTATACGAGATGTGCAGAAGTTAACAGGCCGAGTTGCTGCTCTGAGGAGATTCATCTCCAAATTTGGTGACAAATGTTGCCTTTCTTTCAGGCATTGAAGAAGGTGAAAAATTTTGAGTGGACTTCTGAGAACCAAGAGGCTTTCGAGCAGCTGAAGAAGTACATGGCTGAAGCCCCACTGTTGGCCAAGCCTAGGCCCGGAGAGACTCTTTACCTATACCTGGCGGTATCCGAACAAGCATTGAGTGCTATCCTTATCCGAGAAGAAAAGAAAATTCAGAAACCTATCTACTATGTGAGCAAGGTGTTGCATGGGGCTGAGTTGAATTATTCACCCATTGAGAAGTTTGCTTTGGCATTAGTAATAGCCTCGAGGAAGTTGCGACCTTACTTTCAGGCACATAAAATTCAAGTCTTGACAGACCAGCAGTTGAGGAACATACTGCACAGCCCTAAGGCCAGTGGAAGGCTAATCAAATGGGCAATTGAATTAGGAGAATTTGATATCACATACAAGCCTCGAACAGCCATCAAGGCTCAGGCATTGGCTGACTTCGTGGTTGAATGCACCATTAACAACCAAGAAGTCGGGGGGCAGGAGATGGTAACTACCCCTAGGAAAGAGGATAAGGATGAGGAACTTGTACCTGATCTGAAAGAGTATTGGGTGCTCTATTTTGATGGAGCATCAAAAACAAAATTCGGTGGTACAGGTATGGTTTTACAAAGCCCCGATGGGTTTACGGTTGAATATGCTTTGAAGTTAGACTTCCCAACGACCAACAATGAAGCTGAGTATGAAGCTCTAATAGCCGGTTTGGGCTTAGCTAAAATCATGAAGGTCAAGAACCTGAAAGTTTGTGGAGACTCAAGGCTTGTGGTATCGCAAGTGAATGGTGAGTTTGAAGCTAAGGATGAAACTATGGCGAAATACCTGAGAGTCGTGAAAGATGTTATGACTCAGTTTGAGGAGTGCTATGTTGAGCACATTCCGAGAGAAGAGAACGTTAAGGCCGATGCCCTGTCCAAGTTCGATTCTTCTGAGATAGAAAATTATGCAAGGAGTGTTTACTTCCAGGTCTTGAAGGCCCCCGACCATCAACTCGAAGTTAGTAGCACCAATTGATATAGGAGGCTGTTGGATATACCCTATCAAAGCTCACCTTGAAACCGGATGGCTCCCTGACAATGCCTTAGAAGCACGAAAACTGTCAGTGAGAGCATTGAGATATGCCTTAATTGAAGGCATCCTTTATAAGAGGTCGTTTGTCATCCCGTACTTGAAGTGTTTAAGGCCCCAAGAGGCAAAGGAAGCATTAGAGGAAGTACATGGAGGGATCTGTGGGCAGCACTTGGGGGGCAGAGCCCTAGCTCACAAGATTACTCGTTTGGGATTCTACTGGCCAGAGATGTTGGCTGATGCTCAAGATTATGTTAAAAGGTGTGATAGATGCCAAAAGCATGCTCCAATTGTAAGGCAGGCGCCTGAGAGGTTAACATCAGTTAACTCTCCTATTCCGTTTGCAATGTGGGGAATGGACATACTCGGCCCTTTCCCTGTAGCTTCAGCACAAAGAAAGTTCTTGATAGTGGCCATCGACTACTTCACTAAGTGGATTGAGGCTAAACCTTTAGCAAAGATAACCACCAAACAAGTTGCCTAGTTCTTTTGGGAGAATGTAATTTGCAGGTATGGAATTCCCCGAATCCTTGTGACGGATAATGGGACACAATTCAACAATGAAGAGTTTAAGAAGTACTGTGAGGAAAATGCTATCGAGCTTCATTTTACTTCAGTAGCACACCCGCAAGCTAATGGACAAGCTGAGGTAGCCAATCGGATTATCCTTGATGGACTAAAGAAGAGGGTCGAACGCTCAAGGAATACTTGGGTGGATGAGTTACTGCCTATACTTTGGGCATATCGCACTACCTGCAAAGTAACAACCGGAGAAACCCCTTTCTTGTTGGCTTATGGAGCTAAGGTAGTGGTGCCCCTAGAGATTATGCATGCATCACCTCGGGTTGAGGCATATGAACCGGAGAATAGTGAAGAAGGCATGAGACTAGCCCTTGATCTGATTGACGAGGTCAGGGATGAAGCGAATGCCAGGAATGTAGAACATCAGAAGAGAGCATCCTTCCACAACAACCAAAGGGTTAAGGAAAGGTTCTTTCGACAAGGCGACTTGGTTCTAAGGAAGATAGAAGCCTCAGGAGTAGGCCAGAAGGGCAAGCTAGCCCTAAAATGGGAAGGACCATATCGAGTTAGGAAGGTGTTAGGACGAGGATCTTACAAGCTGGAGACTTTAGAAGGAAACGAGGTGCCTCGCACTTGGCATGCATCGAATCTCAAAGTTTACTATGTTTGATTGTCCAGAGTGAGACTTAGCTTATATTTAGTATGAAAATAGAAATAAGGTCGACAAAACCATTTTAGAGCATGTTGCTTCCAGTAGGTAATAGAGTATCTATGTAAGGGTTGAACCCATTTTATCAACGTCCTTTGACAAGTTAATGGAGATTGTTTTGCTTTCTTTTAAGTCATCTCTTTTGTTTTAAAAGATATAAAAAAATAAAAGTTAAAGCCTCGAATTAGCTTGTAAGTTTAGCGCAAGCCAAGTGGCCAAGAGCCGTAAGAACTCAACAAGCAAGACAAGCTATAAGCAAAAGATAAGTAGTTGGAAACCAAGGAAACTAGATGCATAAATATATATAGTTAAAACCCCGAAGGGTAAAAATTCAGGACGGATATTACAAAAGCAAGCCATGCAAGGAAGTCTAATCATCTAGGTTATCAATATAGTCATCCCCAGTCTTCTTAGGGGAAGGAAGCTTTTTAGGGGAGGCATCTAATTCTTCCGCAATGGGGGAAGAAGGTGGATCTTGAGTAGGCTGAGAGTCCTCCATAAGAACAATCTCTGCAGTTACCTTTTGAGTAGCAGCAGAAAGCCCTGGAAAAGTAGGAACGGGAAACCTCTCCAAAGATATTCCCTCTATTTTCCCGCTCAGCTCAGTAATGATCTCCTCCGAGCAATCCTTAAAGGTAGTAAGGAAGTTAGCATCATAGTCATCATTTAAAATATCTTCGAACTCCTTCGAAGCTTTAAAGTCAGCAATGATATGATCTCTGTTTTGCTGCACCTCCAAGTGCAGCCTTCGGTTCTTCTCCTTCTCTTTAGCCAGCTCTTTCTCCACATCCTTGAAACGAGAAAAGTTTGCCTCAGAAGCGGCGAAATACCTATCCCTATCTCTCTCTGCAATGGTCTTCTCGGCACACATCTTCTTGAGATTATGGACGGCGGCCTGAAGATAAGCGTTCATCTGCGAAACAAGTGTTAAAATAAAGTAAGAAAACGAAATAGCAGCTAAGGTAGAAGGTTTAAAGGTAAAGGTATACCGAAGCAACAGCTTGAGACCCAAGAAGCTCAATCTGTAGATCATCAGAAGATTCAACAATGTGAGCCCTGTCTCGTGGAGTGACTACACTCCTAGACCATTCGGCTGCGGCCTTTGAGTCACCCACGGCAGTGTCCCTATTGCACAAGCCTCATCCTACAGTGAAAGGGGTGATGTCTTCCTCCACAGGGACAGGTTTCTCTTGAAGAAAGGCAGGAACCTTCTCCGTGACAGGGGTGGAGTCCTCAGTTCTAGACCTTTTGGTCCTTTGTCTTTCTATTGCAACCCTGGTAGCAGAAGCTTCCTCTCTCTTCTTGAAAATGACATCCAAACCAGCCCTACCTGCGAGAGCAAGTTGATATATTGAAGAAAGTGATAAACAGTCGAAAGATTGAAAAGAAATACAAAAGAGAAGTTTTAAATTACAATCTGGGCCTAAGTCACTAAGTCCGCAGGCTTGAAGAGAGCCCTCGGAAATTAAATCCGCGCAGTGATGAAGATTATCGCTGGTCAACGTGGCTATAGCAGCCTCTTCATCCACACCAAGTTTTAAACTTTTTATAGGCCCATCTTCGGCCTTACAAAAATTGGGCCTAAAGAGGTCATCCCAATTACCACCATCCCAGAAAACATAAAACCATTCCTTTTTCCAATTGGGAAAGGAATCAGGGTTGGAATCAGAAATAAAACAAGAACGGTTTAGAGTTCGAGTTTGAATTTTAACCCAGCCCGAGTTATTTGGAGTGTTGACGAATTTGAACAAATAGCGAAAAACGGAGACATTGGGCTCAAGCCCATGCCTCCTGCATTGGACCATAAAACAATGGATAAAACGCCACCCATTGGGCATGAGTTGAGTTGGGCAAACCCTTGCTTCGGCTAAAAGGCGACAAACAAAGGTAGGAGGCGGTAGTCTAAAACCGCCATAAAAAGTTTCTTTATAAACCCTAATAGCCCCGGGTTTTGGATGACAAGACCTTTCATTTATGGCTAGAGCAACGGCCCTATAAGGCCCACGAATACCAAAGAGTCTGGCATAAACATCTATCTTAGTTTGTTTATACTTAGATTTATATTTATAAGCATCTAATTAGAGTAAGTTGGGAAACGATTGACCAAACTCATTTAAAAGATCTACGAGAGAAAAAACTTGAGCATGGACAAGAGATTTTTTACCCCGAGAAGCCGCCCTTGGAGCGACAGTAGAGGTGGTCTGAGCTAGTTGCGATTGACTGGAGGAGCTTGAATTCTCCATGGATGTTCTTCGCTTTAAGGCTTGAACTCAGAAAAGCTTCAAGAAATGACCAAGAAGGATGAAGATTCAACGATCTTCAAACAGAAACTGGGAAATGCCGTGGTGGTTGGAACGCCGAAAATCGCCTCACGGTTGAACCCTAGCAGAACTTTTAGAAATATTTTGAAAAGGACTCGAGAGAGAATTCTTGCAGAGTAACTTTGAGAAAATGAAGTATGAAGAAATGAAAATCGTCTCACTCTTTTATAGAACTCATAGCCAGTCACTCAACCGGTCATGGAAGGTTTATGGGCTATCAACAAGTGACTGGGCCTTTGAGTAGGCGGGAAGCCCATAGAATTCAAAATTTGAATGAAATTCTACCAAATTCTAGATAGTTCAATAACATTCTTAAAAAAACGAGAGTTTGTCAAAATAAAAAGAATTAGGCTGGGAGCCCAAGAGAAGAATCCACGTCCAGAAGGCAAAACTCCTAGGCGTTGGTTTACTAGACACCTCCTTGGCTGTGATACCCACGCCAAGGTTGAAGTGACGAATGAAAGATGTTAAAGTACCCATGCCCAGGAGGCTAAAACTCCTAGGCATTGATTTACTAGACACCTCATTGGCTGTGATACCCACGCCAAGGTTGAAGTGACGAATGAAAGATGTTAAAGTACCCACGCCCAGGAGGCTAAAACTCCTAGGCGTTGATTCACCAGACACCTCCTTGGCGGTGATACCCACGCCAAGGTTGAACTAACATATGAGGAGCTTCAGAAAACCCACGCCCAGGAGGCTAAAACTCTTTGGCGCTAGTCAGCAATATACCTCCCAGGCGGGGGTACCAACGCCCAGGCTGAAGTGATACAAAAAAGGATGTAAAGCACCCATGCCCAGGGAGCCAAGTCTCCTGGACGTGCTTGAAGAAAAAGTCTTCCAGGCGGAGGTACCAACGCCCAGGACACGTTAACAGTTGACAAGCTTATTTTTGAAGTTGTCCTCAGGGCAAAATTCTTAAAAAATAAGGAATAATTAAAATAAATACTTACGAGTACGTGGAAATTCCTCAAGAATTAGGAAGAATACAGAAAAATGTAAGAAAAATTATTGAGATGCTGAAATAATTATGCTAATAAGGCATAAAAACTCTATAATAGTGCCGAAATTGCTATAAGCAAGCACAAGTTAAAGCCTCGAATAAGGCAAATCGTCGTAAATGTGTAGGTCGCTCCAACCTTTACAAAAAGACGATATATGTGAAACACTAGTGTACAATTATAAACCCTGACCCAAGTCTCAGAAAAGACCGTTGAAACTTTGAGGAAAACCTGATCAGTTTTCCTAGAAGTTGGGGGGCAAATGATATGGGCTGAAAATAAGCCCTAAAGACACATTTAATGTGGCATTAATTAGACCTAGTATGGTCCAAATGTGGGGCCCACCAGATGGCCCAAAACCCTAGTTAAATATTAATCTCGTAATTAATATTTAGGGTTAATCAACAGCTGGGAAATGCAAGTCAAATAAGGATATTATCTCTATAAAGAGTAGCCTCCAAGGCACGTAGTCATACAAGGAAACAAACTCCTACAAAGTAGGAGTCTAGGACTTTCCTCAAGGCTGACTTGCCCACCAAGTCACCTAACCATATCACAATTCTTAGGCTTCTCAGCCTATATAAAGGGTCAGACCCCTCACCTCAGAACTACGTTTTTGGCTTGATCTTTGATACACATCAAAGTACGTAGGCATCTTGTGAGGGCAGATTTAGCCACGAACACGAGAGCAGCCATTAAAGCATGAAGCTCATGCACCCTAGCATTAAATACAACAAACCCTAGCCACAATCTAATAACCTAGTTTTTATTCCACAACAGTATTGCCTTGGGTTTTAACAATTAACCTTTGGGGTTCAATTGTTCCATTTTGAGTGTAGAAATATTCGGAATGACGAATAAATGGTATACGAACTTTAAAAAAATATAAATTTATATTTTAATTGACTATTTGTAAATACGTTTTTTAATATTTTTCCAAATACGTATTTAGGAGAAAACAAAAAAGAAGAAAAAAATAAAAACAAAAAAAAAATAAAGAAATAGACCAAAACGCCACACTATGTGGTGTTGTCCCCCCCACCCAACACTCTATTAAGTAGCGTTCCTCCAAAAACAGAATCTCAAATAGCGTTTTCTGACTAGAACGCTAGACGCAATTTTGTCAATGGAGTAGAAGTGCGCACTTCTACTTAAAAAAACCAAAAAGCTACACGCAACTGTGTTTTGGAGTGATATTGGTCATTTTTTTCAATTTTTGATAGATATGGCCAACAAAACCAAACTAAACCAAACATACCCAGTATATCCCGCACAGAGCAGGGTCTAGGGGGTGAGATGTACGCAGACCATGCCCCTGCTTTTAACGGCAGGGAGGCTGTTTCCGTGAAGACCCCCGGCTAAGTGCACAAATAAGCTAATATTGAGTGATAGCCACAAGGGCTGTCTAAGTTTCGAAAGAGGTTCATCGTCATACCTGCGCCCACGGCTTTGAACACATGGGGCTTACCTGCTAGGGGACTGACTACTCCGCTCTTCAAGACACTCATATCTAAGATGCCACCAAGCCAAGCTCCCTGCAACTGCAAAACCAGAAAATAGAAGACAATAAAAACGGAAAATGAGAACAATAAAGCCGAACTACTAAGATAAAGTTAACCGAGACAACCCAACTCTGAGGCTCTCAACCACGGAGCCGCTCCCTAAAAGAGAATCCACCACTCTGATCTGGCGCCTCCAAGAACACCTATCCGCATTCAAGGCCTCATTTAAGTTTAAGGCCTTCAAATCCAACCTAAGCTGCTCTTCCCACGACCTCCTCGGTCTGCCTCTCCTCCTCACCCCCGCAACCGAAAGACTCTCGACCCTCCTCACTGGGGCTTCAGCCAGCCTCCTACGGACGTGGCCGAACCATCTCAACCTCCCTTCCCTAACTTTTGCAGAAAAAGGTGCCACCTCTAGCTCGCTCCTAAAAACCACATTCGGAATTTTATCCAACATCGTGCGCCCACAAGACCACCGCAAAATCCTCTTTTCAGCCGCTTCCAACTTGCTCTCGAGGGCCTTCTTCGCCGCCCAACACTCAGAACCATACAACATCGCAGGACGGATTGTCGCTCTATATAATTTCCCTTTCAACTTTAAAGGTACTTTCTTGTCGCACATCACCCCCGACGCTGCCCTCCACCTTAGCCACCCCGCCTTGATACGATGCGAGACATCGTCTTCAATCTCACCTTCTTTCTGGATGATTGAACCCAAATACTTGAACTTATCCGTACGAGGGACGATCTGATCTTCAATCCTAACCTCCACCCCTTCTTCGTTGGCCTCACCACTAAAGTTACACCAGAGATACTCAGTTTTAGACCGGCTCAAACGCAAGCCTTGGGACTCCAAAGTAGATCTCCATAACTCCAACTTCTCGTTCACCTCCCCCCTCGACTCTGCCACTAACACGATATCATCAGCGAAGAGCATGCACCAAGGGACGACATCCTGAATCCCTCGCGAGAAGACATCAATGATAAGGGCGAAAAGAAGAGGACTTAGGGCCGACCCCTGATGGAGCCCAATCTCAACCGGGAAAAAACGGGAGTCACCCACTGGGGTTCTGACGCAAGAACTAGCTAGGGAGTACATGTCTTGAATCACCCTAACGTACGACGACGACACCCTCCTCTCCTCAAGGCGCTTCCAAATAGCTTCACGGGGGATGCTATCATACGCCTTCTCAAGATCAATGAACACCATATGGAGGTCTTTGCGACGATCCCTGAACTTTTCCATAAGGCGTCTGACGAGATGAATGGCCTCGGTCGTCGATCTCCCAGGCATAAAACCAAATTGATTCTCTAAGATATCAACTTCTCTTCTAATCCGCCATTCAACCACTCTCTCCCAAAGTTTCATAGTATGACTGAGTAATTTAATACCCCGATAATTACTACAACTCTGAGCATCGTCTTTGTTCTTGAAAAAAGGGACCACAATACTATGCCTCCATTCAACTGGCATCTTATCACCCAAGAGGAGAGCATTGAACAGATCTGCTAGCCATTGGATGCCAACCTCACCAAGACACAACCACACCTCTATAGGGATCTGATCCGGACCAACCGCTTTCCCTCTAGCCATCTTTAGAAGGGCACCCTTGACTTCCTCCTTGCTGATACTCTCACAGGCATGGAAAGATAGCACAGATGTAAGAGAGACCTCTTGCTCCTCACCGATACCACTCCTCCTAGCCTCATTGAAAAGGTTATGAAAATACGAACTCCACCTCTCCTTAATAGCATCTTCGTTCACTAACACTTGGCCTGCCTTGTCCTTAACAAACTTAACAGAACCCAGGTCGCGCCGCCCTCTCTCCCTAGCTTTAGCTAGTTTAAAGATAGCATTCGCTCCTTCCTTGGTATCTAGGCGCTTGTACAGCTCCTCATAGGCTTCACCTTTGGCTTTCGCCACAGCCTTTTTTGCCTCTCGTCTCGCCACCTTGTACGCTTCCATCTTTAGAATCCTCTCCGCCCCTGCACAGATCGACAAAAGCTCTTTAAAGAGCGCAAGTTTAGCCTTTACTTTCTTTTGAACCTCCTCGTTCCACCACCACGACTCCTTACGACCACTGAACCTTCCTGAGGACACCCCCACCACTTTCTCGCCCACACACCGAATAGCCTTCGCCATCTCGGTCCACCTAGAGTTAGCATCTCCACCACGAGCAAAACAACCTTCGTTGAACAGAGACTCCCTGAATTCGGCCGCCTTCTCGCCCTTCAAATCTTTCCAAAGAATTCTTGGTCTAGACTCTCTCTTCCTGCGAACAACTCGACCCCCCATGGATAGATCCATGGCCAACAGACGGTGCTGGGAAGCACAGGCCTCACTCCGGAACACCTTGCAATCCACGCACGCCCTAACATCACGACTGCGCGTAAGAAGGTAATCGATTTGAGTGTTGTGCCCCCCACTACTAAAGGTGATGAGGTGTTCAGCCCTCTTCTGGAAAACAGAGTTCACAATTACCAACTCCTGAGCACGCTGTAGCAAACTCCAACAACGCAGACCCACCTACATTCCTGACCCCGAAGCCGAAACCCCCATGCGCGCTGTGATAGCCATCTGCCCGCTCACCAATGTGACCATTGAAATCGCCACCCAACACTAGAAATTGGTCATCAGGAATACTTCCGACCAACTCATCTAAATAGACTCAGAAAGCCTCCTTCTCAGAATCGCCCAAATCGACTTGAGGGGCATACGCATAAACCACGTTCACCACCTTCTCCCCAACCACAACTCTAACGGACATGATCATGTCGTTGCACCTCTTCACTTCCACGACGTTGTCTTTTAAATCTCTTGCCAAAAGAATGCCCACTCCGTTTCTTGAGTTGACAAGACCTGAGTACCACAATTTATACCCATTCGCTTCTCTGGACTGAGCCCCCTTCCACCTAGTCTCTTGAATACACGCCACATCCACTGTTCGCTTCTTTAGTACGTCCACTAGCTCCAAAAATTTTCCCGTTAAGGTACCTAAATTCAAACTGGCAACACGCAAACTACGCGGCATCGTCAAAACAAATGAGCAGGTACGAATCACACAAAAATATCACAATTATATCTATAGCACAAAAAAAAAATCTAAGTTATATACCGTAAAACACAAAAATTGAATCAGGTAATAGAGACTAATTAACGAAAGTAAAGTAATCATATACACGCACAAATGTTACCGTTAATCTTGAACCAGAAATCACGGGTAAGAAAAATAAAACCTTCATTAGAAGTACTCAATTAAAAGCGTTACTTTTAAATGAGAAACTGTTACAATTTTTAGTATTTTTGCATTTTCATAATTTAAATTATCAATATATATATCTGAGTAGCACTCTATGGAGAACCAACTTACGTGAAAAACCGTGGAGAACCCTATGATTCTGTAGTAAAACCAATTTTTTTCAATTTTTTTTTGATTCTGTAACAGAACCAATTTTTTTTTCCAAAAAAAAAATAAAATAATTTTGAAACTGCCATGTCATCACTGCCACGTCAGCATGTTGACGTGGCACTGCCACTTCACCTGCCACGTCATCACTACTGATGTGGCAGGTGATGTGGCACTACCACGTTAGCAGACATGCCACATCAGCTTTGTCCAGAATTTTTTTTTGTAAAACCAATTTTTTTTTAATAGAACCAAAAAATTAAAAAATTGGTTCTGTAATAGAATCAGAAATTAGTATAGAATAAATGGCTCTCCACGATTCTCCACGTAAGATGGTTCTCCATAGAACAATGGCCTATCTATCTATCTATTATATAAAGGAGAACCCGCAGAAGCTCTAGAATCGCTCGAATTCTATTTAGTATCTATTTTCCAAGAGCTCCTCTATTTTAAATACTTAAAAATAAAACTTGCTTCTTTAGACCCTACTTTTTAGAGAAGAAAATCGAAATCTTTTTAGAATTGGATAGATTCTTTTACAAGTCCTTTAAAATTATAAATCTAATCAAATTCTAATATTTTTAGGACCTATATATACATGTAGCACGATCTTGATTGTTTATCAATATATGCATCGTATTTATTTTGATTCATCTTCTGATTGTATCAATTTATTCATGACGCTCACAACATCAACATTAGGATTTTAAAGTTTTTCTACTGTATATTTGTTCTTTTTATGTGAAAATTCCAATGATAAGTTTCAAAAAAACCGAGGCTAATCTCTTATTTACAAGAAGATATTTAAGTATATGTAGTTTAATAATGTGATGGATTGTAGCCTCAAGAAGAACACATCTCAATCATGTTTCATACCCATCAATATAGACACGTTATGGCCATCCTTTTACTTTTGATAGTATTGGGTTGTATATTTTTGATAATTAATTCGTGATATTTATCTCTCTTTCACATGTATAGATGCGTCTATGCTGCATTCAATGTCACTGCAATATCTGCATGCTACCCTTAGTACTCCCTCCGTCTCTTAAAACATTTCCTATTTACTATTTCGGGACATTCAAAATACTTTTCCCCTTTCTATTTTAAGTCATATAAAACAATATTTAATATCCACTACTCCACCCACTACTTCTTAAAAATAATATTCAATACCCACTACTTCATACACTACTCCTTAAAAACAATATTTAATAACCACCACTTCACCCACTACTCTTTAAAAACAATATTCAATACACAATACTTCACCCACTATTCTTTAAAAATTAAATTTAATATCAACTACTTCACCCACTACTCCTTAAAAACAATACTCACTACTTCTTAAAAACAATATTTAATATACACTACTCCATTAAAAAGCAATATTAATTACCCACTATCTTAAAACCCGTGTTTTTAGTCAAATGGGAATCGTTTAAAGCAGGGCCGTTCCATACTTTATTAGGGCCCAGGGCGAAACTCGAAAAAAGGGTCCTAAATTTTTTTCCCCCAAAACATTTAATATGATAATACCAAAAATAATTCAAGATAATTCCTAATAAAATCAAACAAATGAAACATCATAGTACTAACATAAAAATTAATGGCAAGCGCACGATCTAGTTTTAGTATTTTAGATATCGATCCACAGAGACTAACATTTTCGCAAGCCTTAATTTTTAATTTAGTCGAATTAGAACAAAATTTTTAGTGAGATTTGATTTAACTAATTAACAAATAAAATATACCTACATTAACGAGACAAAAAGGAAAACAATTTAAAAGTACTAATTAAATTACAAGGAGGAATGCGTAATTAATATAATGATGATTACTTGAATGCTAATAATGATTATACAATTAATTAAAGTAATGACCACATAATGATTAGACATTAACTATAATAATAGAAAATAAAATCAAACACACCTGCTAATACTAAGATGACATGGCAGTAGAAAAATTCAAACTAAAACAAGGTGAATGGTAATGGATCGGACAGTAGAACAGAATAAAATATGGGCCGACAACATGCAAATGGGCCTAGTTAAAAATGAAACTAAAATCGAGACTAACTTAAAAACTTGGGCCAGAAATTATACTAACAAACCAGGCAAGACATAATATAACATGGGCTAAAATTAATTTTTCAGAATTTTGGGCCCCCAATAATTTTGGGCCCAGGGCAGTTGTCCTGGTGGACCTGCACCTGGACCGAGCCTGATTTAAAGAGACGGAGGGAGTAGTACATATGTTTCATTGTGAATGTGCTAATAAACTTTGTTCTTTTTTCTGAACAAATCTAGAACAATCTACATGCATGATTTGAAGCTACACTTATGAAAGTTCATCTTCTCAAAGTCAACTATGGGCCTGTTTGGCAACTCATTTTCTGACCAACTTATGCCTTAAAAGTTGATAAGTCCTTATGGGGGGTGTTTGCCAAAATAAGTTTTGGCTCAACTTATAACTTATAATCACATAAGTTGAATGTTAGGAAATCCTAACATTCAACTTATGCTTATAACTTATTTCTCGATATACGCAATATATAATATCCTTCAAATCTTCAAAACCATATATCTCTCGATCCATTCATTAGAAAATTGATACGTATATCTCAAATTTCTCTACTCATCGAGATCTATTCATTGACATCCATTGTTATATATAAAAAACAAATATTTTGAAAATTATAGAAAAAAGTTAACTTATAAGTTCTGATTTACCCAAACAGTTTACTGATTATAAGTTCTGATTTACCAAACACTTTACTGACTTATAAGTTATGCTCTACTTATCACTTATATGACATAAGTGCTTATAAGTCATAAGCTACATTTTTTAAGATACCCCAAACACCCACTATATTATAACACCTTAACATATCCATCTATTTGATTATTTTTATGCGCTTTCTTTTGTCTTTTCATAATTCATTCTGGATTGTTTACTTTTATTTAACTTTAATTGTTTGTTTATTTGCAGAAAAAAACCCGGTACCTAAAGGTTTGAATTTACGAATTTAATATTTATTTTCTTCGTTTTATTTTTAAATTTATGATTTGTTATGATTTTAATTATAATTATGAATTATTAGTAACTATTGGTTGTTATTTACTTTGACTTTTGTATTTTTTTGTTTGATCTCAGTACAGAAACATATGGTCGCGTGAGCAAGAATTAGGAGATCTTTCTCTGTTTGAAAAGTAGAAGCACTTGAGAAACTTGACATAAAAGGTTTGAACTTTTTTCATTCTCTCTTTATTTATTTACTGTTAATTGTTAATTTATCGTTATTATCTTCTCATTGTTACATATTCGAAATAGAAAAGAAATTTTATATGCTTACATTTATATATATACAATCTTTGCTTCTAACGATCAAATTTTATCACCATGTTTGTAATCCTTTTCTTACTTCTGTTTACTTTTCAGGTTGTTTTTTTTGTTGATTTTAAGTTTTGAATTTACTAATTTAATATTTGCGTTCTTCCTTTTTTTTTAATTTTGTGATTTGTTATGATTTTAGTTATAATTATGGATTATTAGTAAACATTGGTTGTTATTTACTTTGACTTTTATATTTTTTTTGTTAATGATCTCGGTACAGAAACATATGATCGCGTGAACAAGAATTATGATATCTTTCTTTGTTTGAGAAGTAGAAGCAATTGAGAAACTTGACATAAAAGATTTGAACTTTTACAGTTCCATCTTTATTTATTTATCATTAATTGTTAATTTATCGTTATTATCTTCTCATTGTTCTTCATCATAATATTCCAACGTATATTCTTTTAATTAATTCAATCAAATTTGTTTTTTTTTATCAAAATGTATTTATTACAACGGGTGTCGGCCTAAGAAAACGTGACACAAAATTGACATAAAAATTAAGTATATAATTTATTTTGTTGTCTATATATATAATAGATTTTGTACAATATTTTGTTAACTAATTTATTTACAAATATTTTCTTTTGATTTCTTTCTTAAATAATCTATATTTTGATTTTTTTATTAAAATACTACAAAGTCGCCGCGATACACGGCTAATATGTATTTATTACAACGGGTATCGGGCTAAGAAAACGTGATACAAAATCGATATAAAAAATAAGTATATAATTTATTTAGTTGTTTACATATATTAAAATTTGTAAAATATTGTGTTCATTAATTTATTCATAGATTTTTTTTTCTTTCGATTTTTTTCTTAAATTTATATTTTGAATTTTTTTAAAGAAATATTACAAGGCCGCTGTGAAGCGCGGCTTAATCAACTAGTATATATATAATGGAGGATAAAAATCTATGTAGTCAAATTTATCTATATCTATATTAACGGGAAAACTAAATTTAAAATCCGTTATGAAAAACATATATACAACTAATAAGAAAAACATTTTTCTACTATATATAATCTATCAAATTTTATATTTGCATTATTATAGTGTTATATATATTTAGTGTAAAGCAAATTTTTGGAATGGTATAGCGTGGTACATAAACATGCACCATTTTAACACTCTTAATCCTAACCCAATTGATACATTGAGACCTTTAAGTACATCTAAAATAAATTTTAAATATTTTAACAAAAAAAATACTAAAACAAACAACTGAGTTAAAATTATTCAAAAGGTGGTCTTTTTTTTTTTTTTTGTAAAATTCAAAAGGTCATCTTAAACGAATGTAAAAAATATTATTGATATATTTATAATTACAAGAGATGAATCTTAAAGTTAATATTTAAAGAAAAATTAGAAAAATATATTTAACAAAAAGATGATTAAAGATAAATTTTTAAAGAGATATATATTAAAATATGTATTATCATCATAAATGAAATTGCAATTGAATATTAATAAGAAATAACGTAATATATATATATATATATATATATATATATATATATATATATATATATATATATAGGGTTGGACTCCATAACAAATACCTTATATAACAAACAATAAAGAATACCTTAGATCTAATAGATCCAATGCCCCTGGCGGGTTGACTTACGAAATAGTAGGGCTATGTTCACTTGGATTGAAT
Source organism: Kitagawia praeruptora (assembly GCA_037693485.1). Taxonomy (NCBI): domain Eukaryota; kingdom Viridiplantae; phylum Streptophyta; class Magnoliopsida; order Apiales; family Apiaceae; genus Kitagawia; species Kitagawia praeruptora. The sequence continues at coordinate 114,268,476 of CM075348.1, read as the reverse complement.
GGAATGAGGGGAGAATGAAATGAAATTTATACTATTATTTGGGGGAGATTGGGGAAAGTGTTTATAAATTTCATTCCTTGCTTCATTCCTCTCCAAATAATTTGAACTAGAATTCTAACCCACATGTTTTGGAAGGAATGCTCCATTCCCAATCTTCATCATTTTCCTTGCAATCTTCATTATAAAAAACTTCTTCTCCCTCATATTTGTTCATTATTTCCCCCAACATCCCTCTTAATTTCTTCATAAATTTTGTTTACAATTTTAATTCCATTCCTACCCCATTCCATTCTTTCCAAGGTGAACACATCCTAGGAGTATGACTAATGTTCGTTGTTATGCCCGAATTTGACATAAGTCCTAAACAGGCCTAATGGGCCAGAATATCAGTACATCTCACATAATGGGCCTAAGAATGAGGAATGGGTCATTAAAGTCCGCCATCACAGGGAAGTTCATCACATTATTTTATAGACTGGGATCGCCAGCGAGCCCTAGATATGGGATCGCAGTTAGCGAGGTCCAGCGTGGCCTAGGGCATGTTCACTACGAAGGCTTACGGTCAGACCCAGCGAGGTCGCGTAAGTAGTTTATCTCCACAAAAGCGAGGATCGCCTCGCATGGACAGACCCAGCGAGGTCGCATGCGAGGCCATCTAGTCAGTTTCGCCAATAAATGATGCTTGAAGCCTCATGCTAGCCGTGGGTTCCCTATTAATAGGCCATGGGTCATGAGCAATATAAATGGGTAAAATATAACCCAAGAAGACGACTAGTGGATTTGGGTCAAGCCGAGCCCATAGAAACCCTAGCCCGTCTAGGTAACTTCTTCTCTAAGAGAACTACGTATGGCTTGATCCCTATAAATAGGGTACGTAGGCATCTTGTAAAGATATGAGAAACAGTTCACCACTGAATTTCAATAGACAAGAGCAGCCACAAACAATCACCAATCACCTCCGTGTTCTTCGTGTTCATAGCAAAATATCCGTATTTTGCTCCGTGATTCCAGCAAACCTCCAAAATATTGTTATACAATATTCTCCCTATAACATTTGGCGCTAGAAGGAGGGGTAGTCGTTGATTTGGGAGAACAATGACTAAATCAAACAAGAAGAGAAACGGAGATCGGGAGACCCCGGGGTCGCATAAGAAAGACACAAACGACCCTCGGAGGAATAATCTACCAGAGAGCGAGGCGCGTAGGGAGGGGATCGAGGACGAATCTGAGAAGGAGCAAACGCCCCCTGTTGTTCAACAGGTGGCCTTGCCTGGCGAAGTCATGACATTTTTGAAAGGCCTTGGTGACCAAATGATCGAGGTAAGAGAAAAGGTGGCCAAGATGGAGAAGCGACATAGTTCTAGAGGCTTAAAGAGGAATACAAGGACAGGGGATCGAACTCACCAGGCAGAAAGTAGCAAGGGTCCCGCCAAGAAGCTAATTGGGGACTTCGATGATGTGGTGACGGATCGGACGAACCCCGATTGGGTAGAGGAGGTGGCTACTATGGATAAGGAGGGGTCGAAGGCGAAGCCCGCCTCCTCTGAAGGACGATCCGTTAGTGTCTTTGACCGAGTTGGAAAGAAACTCAGCGAGCACGATCTCCGTCTCAAGTTGGTAAAGCTCAAAACTAACAAAGATGGAGGGTCTAAAAACAAGAGTAAGGGCCCTCATCAACCCTTATCTCCTCGAAAAGATCGTGAGCGGTCATATCGTCGCATTGACAGACCCCCCTCTCCTCGCAGAGAGCGTGAGCGGTCCCATCATCGCGAGGACAGACCCCCTTTCAATCGAGAACGTGAGCGATCCCAACATCGCGAAGAAGACCCTAAAGATAAGGATCGTAGGAATGACCAAGAGGAATCTAGTGCCCCAAAAAGGACTCAATCTCATCATGCAAGCAATGGAGGAAAGAATGATGGAGACAAAGAGGCCAGAATTGGAGATTATAAGCTAGAGGAACTGAAAAAGGCACTAGATGCTATGAATAATGAGAAAGGGATTTTTAGTAACATGGGCTCCTCCTCACCCTTTACTCATGAAATTCGCACTGGTCCACTGCCCGCAGTGTTTCGAGGTCATCACTCTGACATGACCTATAACGGAGAGACTGATCCAGCCGAGTTCGTTATTCGGTTCAACAATGAGATGGACGTGTACCAAGTATCATTATTAGCGAGGTGTAGGCTGTTCGCAGCTTCGCTAAGGGGGAGTGCTCAACAATGGTTCTCGAAGCTAGGGTCCCTAGTTGTCATAGATTCTTGGGAACAACTCGTGGATATCTTCATCAAACAGTTCCAATCTTCAATGCTTTATGCACCTCCTGTGTCCACATTGGCGAACATAAAACAGAAGGAAGGAGAGAATTTACATGATTATTTTAAAAGGTTCAATGCTGAGGTACCTCGTGTTCGAGGTGCAAATGATGAGGCCGTGAAAATTTTCTTTATCGCAGGGGTAAGAGAAGGAACTAAATTTTGGGAGAAACTACAGGAGCAAACCCCTGGTACACTTTCAGAGTTGCACCGGGTCGCTGAGCCCTTTAAGCGCGTTGAGAAATCATTGGCAGATCTCAAGAGGAATGCCGGGACTGGTAGCAATGGAAGTAAAGGTAAAGGGGTAAAAAGAAGGGATTCTAGAAGCCCTAGGAGAAGACAGGATCGTAGCCCGAGCCCGAAAAGAAGGGATCGCGATTCCTCAAGACGATCCCCACCTCGTGCTCGTCTGGCTAGAGACGAAGACAAATTTGTTCCCTTAGTGGCTTCAGTTGATCATATCTATGCTGTCAACGCTAATAAAGGAATGTTCACAAAACCTCGTGCTATGGGTCCACAAGGAATGTGGAACACTACAAAGTATTGTGATTTTCATGAGCAAAAGGGGCACGATACAACGGACTGTTGGCAACTTAAAGAACAAATTGATCGTTTGATTCGAGAAGGGAAGTTAACAGAGTGGGCGGTCCGCGAAGTGAAAAAGCATCAAGAGAACTCAGGAAAATCAAGAATAGGATATCACGCTGTACCTCATGAGGGCCAAAATGCAGAGCCTCGCAAGGAGAGGGAAGAGCGAGGCAATAGCATCCATGTGATCATTGGTGGGCCACATATTGGAGGAGATAGCAACAAGGCAAGGGAAAGATATGCTCGCGAGGCAAGGGAGCGACCCCTCACCAATGTGCATCATTTGCAGGAACGACCCCCAAAGCTTTTCAAAGGGGAAGATACAAATATAATGTTCACTGAGGAGGATGCGAAGTGGGTACATCATCCTCACTCTGATGCTCTAGTGGTTCGAGTTCGCATTGGTTCCCAGAATATCTACAGAGTGTTGGTGGATAATGGAAGTGTCGTGAATGTCTTGATGTATGGTGTCTACAAGAAAATGGGATACGTAGCCAAAGATCTAATTCCTACAGTAGGCCACCTCTATGGATTCACTGGAGCTTCTGTTAGTGTAAAAGGACTTATCAGGCTTCCCATCACTTTGGGGGACGAGCCCTACATCACCACGCAGGTCGCTGATTTCATGGTCGTGGATCAACCATCTGCTTATAATGCTATTATGGGGCGACCCATCTTGAAAGAAATGAGGGTGGTGACTTCTATCTATCACCTCTCGATGAAGTTTCCTACCCCGCAAGGCGTGGGATGTGTTAGAGGAATTCAACATGAGTCTCGAGAATGCTATAATCAGGCCTTTAAGTCAGCAGAAAAGGGAAGAAATTATATGGAAAGCGAAGAGGATGAGAGGGCTCGCAAGTCGGCATCGCAACCCTCAGTTGGTTGCAATATGATATCTATCGAGGAGTTGCCAGATAATTATTTTGACAACTTAGGTATACAGGTAGAGCCAATACCAGGGGCAATTATGATGGAGGCCTCGCAACCTGTGTTGGTTCTACAAGAAGGAATTGTTGAAGAAGCTAGTGATGAAGAGGAAAGTCCAGAGCAGGCCGCTGTGCGAGCCCGAAAAGGTAAATGGGTTCGCAAGGAGACATCAACATTGGTAGATTTGCCTAATGGGATCACACGAGAAACAACAATTGTGACTGAGTATGGACATGTAGGAGCGACCCCTGACTCGGGGGCGGAAGTCATGAGGCAAGTTGAAGCAGAATCTAGTCGGGCTCGAGATGTTGAAATTGACCTGGACCCTCGTATCCCTGAGCATGTGGAGCGAGCCGGGGCCGCAGAGGATACCATATCTGTTCTTGTTGATGCCAAGGATTCTACGAAGGTTTTGAAGATCGGATCGCAGTTGAATCCCGATCTTAGGGGAAGGCTCGTGGAGTTTCTTAAAGCTAATTTGGATGTATTTGCGTGGTCTCATGAAGATATGGTAGGGATTGATCCCAATGTGATGTGTCATAGACTCAATCTTGATCCAAGCAAGAAGGGAGTGAGGCAGAAAAGAAGACCAATAAGTGGAGAGCGAGCCGAGGCTCTAAAAAAAGAAGTTGACAGGCTACTTGAGGTCGGGCTCGTTAGGGAATCATTTTACCCTGACTGGCTCGCAAACCCTGTCCTAGTCAAGAAGCCAAATGGGAAGTGGCGAACATGTGTGGATTTCACTGACCTCAACAAGCATTGCCCAAATGATAGTTTTCCACTCCCAAGGATTGATCAGCTGGTAGATGCAACAGCGGGGCATGCGCTCTTAAGCTTCTTGGATGCCTATTCTGGGTACAATCAAATACCAATGCACGGGCCTGATCAGGAGCACACCTCGTTCATCACAGATAGAGGCCTTTACTGTTATATTGGGATGCCTTTTGGACTCCTCAATGCAGGTGCTACTTATCAGAGGCTCGTTAACATGATGTTTGCGAAGCAGATTGGAAAGACAATGGAGGTCTATGTAGATGACATGATCGTGAAGTCCAAGGAGGCTAAAGATCATATAGCCCACCTCGCAGAAATGTTCGATATATTGAGGAAATTCAGAATGAAGCTCAACCCCAGAAGTGTGTTTTTGGGGTCGAATCTGGAAAGTTTTTGGTGTTTATTGTTAACCACAGAGGCATTGAGGCTAATCCAGCTAAAATGCATTGATGGAAATGAGGTCGCCAAGAAGTTTCAAGGAGGTACAAAGTCTAACTAGAAGGATCGCAGCATTGAATCGATTTGTTTCTAAATCATCAGACAAGTGCCACGAATTCTTTAAAGCAATCAAGAAGATGGGAAGGAGTTTTGAATGGACCCCTGAGTGCGAGGAAGCTTTTCAGAGGATAAAAGAACATCTGGGCTCGCCTCCATTACTCTCTAAGCCCAATGAAGGTGAAATTCTTATTGTTTACTTGGCAGTTTCAGAATATGCCATCAGTACTGTCCTCATTCGCGAGGAGGGAAAGCTTCAGCTCCCCGTTTACTATGTCAGTAAAAGATTGTTAGATGCCGAGACTCGCTACACCAATATGGAGAAGCTCGCCTATGCTGTGGTTTTGGCTTCGCGAAAGTTGAGGCCATATTTTCAGGCTCATAGTATCCAAGTTCGCATTGCGTACCCACTTAGGCAAGTAATGCATAAACCCGAGGCCTCGGGTAGACTTTTAAAGTGGACCATAGAGCTGAGTCAGTTTGATATTGAGTACAAGCCTCGAGGTGCAATAAAGGGGCAAGCTTTAGCAGATTTCATATTGGAGTTTCCTTCCCAATCTGAGGAAGATGCCTGGGCTCTAATAGCGATCCCAGGCGTGGTTGACCCCAAATTCAAAAATGAAAATTCAGCCTCGTGGTGGGAGTTATATGTTGACGGGGCATTTAATAAAGAAGGGGCCGGAGCTGGGATCGAGCTTGTTACACCTGAGGGTCGCAAGTTAAGTAGTGCTGTTCACTTCGCCTTCGAAGCTTCTAATAACGCAGCTGAATACGAGGCTCTCATAATTGGCCTCAAGCTCGCAATAGAAATGAAAGTAGAGAATCTCAATGCATATAGCGATTCTATGTTAGTCACGGGTCATGTTGGATGTGGATGGCAAGCCAGGGGACCCCAGATTGAGCTGTATTTAAAGTGTGTGCAAAGGCTTATGAAGTCATTCAGGCAAGTAAAGGTGGAATTTATCAGGAGGGCAAAAAATCAAGGAGCAGATGCCCTCGCGAAAATGGGCTCGCGACACGAGGCCACTTTACTTGGGATTATCCCCTTGGAAATTCAAAATAAACCAAGTGTACCAGAAGAATTTGTTATGGAAATAGCGAGCCAGGAATCAACATGGATGACCCCTATATGGGAGTATGTGAAGAATGGAATGCTACCTCAGGATAAAAAAGAAGCGAGGAGGGTCAAATATCAGGCGGCTCGCTATGTTATTTATGACGAGGTCTTGTATCGAAGAGGGTTCAACACTCCACTCTTGAGGTGTGTAGATGGAGAAGAATGCAACTATATTTTGAGAGAGGTTCATGAAGGAATATGTGGCAATCACTCGGGGGGTAGTTCCCTAGCTCAGAAAATTCTACGACAAGGGTATTTCTGGCCCACATTGAAAAGGGATGCTTTTGAGTTCGCTAGGCGATGTGACAAGTGTCAAAGATATGCAAATTTCAGTAATGCTCCGGTTGCTCACCTCACCTCGTTGATGAGCCCTTGGCCCTTTGCCTTGTGGGGAATAGATCTTATTGGCGAACTCCCTAAAGCTAAGGGAGGAGTAAAATATGCAGTGGTGGCCGTAGACTATTTCACTAAGTGGGCCGAAGCCGAGCCCCTTGCTACCATTAGGGGTGAGCAAAAATATCCGAAAACCGGGTATCCTTATTTTTTATCCGATATCCGATTAAAAAAATCCGAAAATTAGGATATCCGATCCGAAAAATTCGGACCGGATATCCGATCCGATTTTTTTAAATAAATTCGGATACGGATCCGGATCACAAATTTAATAGATAGCGGATATCCGGATCCGATCCGGTTTTATTATATTTAATAAAAAATTAATTATTTATATATATATATATAATATATATATATATATATATCTATATATCTATAAGACTATAACACGATACCTAAACTAAATCCTAATGAAATTATCAACAAAAAAATTAAGAGGCTGACTTGAGTCTTCACAAACCCTATTCAGTATTCAATTCATATTCCAGGCTCAGCCTCCACTCTCCAGGCTCTGCCACTCGAGACAAAAAACCTGATAAGATTAAAAGTATCAGGCATTCAGGTATGTATAATATCATTACATTACTATGTTAGTACATAGTTTTTATCATTTTGATCGATAATAATAGATATTTGTCATTTGATGGTTCTGTCATCTGTGTCCGAATATTGACTTCATCTGTACATGAGTGATGAGTTCATATAATTTATTTATTTGATAGTTAAAATGTTAAATCGTTCTGTATCTTTTTATTCTCTTCTCTTGCAGTATTGCATGACACGTGCTTCTGTAGAATGTAGTGTTAGTTCTAAAGTTATTAAACAAACTTTAGAATAGAATCAACCCCAAATTCATCAGCATTGAATCAACCATAATTAAACATGCTTTTTCCTCTTTTGCCATATACATTACTGTGAAAAATTAATGCATGCCATATAAATGTTTATAAATGTTTTGGACGTTTTATGCAGGTAAGAAATAATGTCATCTACTGTTAACGATGACATTGATACTATAAATTTGGAAGATATGGACCTAGGTAATCAAGAACCGAATAACCAACAAAGTGAGCAGAATCACGAAAAAGTCTCGCCAAGTAGAAAAAAGAAACCATCAAAAGCTTCTAAACGAGGTGAGGGTTCTTCTCATAAAAGAAAAAATTCTTCTCCATGGTGGGATCATTATGATTATGATAAAATTACTAATCCTGATTTTGCTAAATGTAAGTACTGTTCTACCTTGATTGGTTGTAGCACTAATAATGGGACTACTCCTTTAGCTAATCACACTAAGCGATGCAAGATGTTACCTGCTAATTTGGATAAAAAAACAGAAAATCTTGAATTTTGAATCTGAAACCATAGTCAATAAAGACGGAACAACTGAGACCATTAGTGTTTCGAAGCCTTGGATATTCAACCAAGAGGCTTCCAGATCTGCTCTTGCAAAAATGTTAATCATGGATGAGTTACCTTTTATGTTTGTAGAACGAGAAGGGTTTCGTTTATTTTGCAAGTCCATGCATCCTGAATTTTCAATACCTTCACGATTCACTACGGCAAGAGATTGTTACACTCTTTTTATTGAGGAAAAGAGGAAGTTAAAGGATTATTTTAAGAAATTATCTTCTAGAATTTGTTTGACGACCGATGCTTGGACCTCTGGTCAAAATTTGAGTTATATGTGCCTCACAGCTCATTTTATTGATGAAAATTGGAATTTGCATAAAAGAGTGATTAATTTTTGTCCACTTGCTGGTCATTCCGGAAAACTTATTGGTAGAGCTGTTGAAAAGTGTCTTACTGAATGGGAAATCAAAAATATTTTGACTGTGACAGTAGATAATGCCATCTCTAATGAAGTTGCTCTTGATTATCTGAAACGACGATTTAATCATTGGGAGTGTGGTGTCTTAGATGGAAAATTTTTGCACATGAGGTGTTCTGCACATATTTTAAACTTGGTTATGAAAGATGGCCTAACCGACCTTGATATTTCAATTGTAAAATCTCGTACTTTTGTGAAGTATGTAAGGTCTTCTCCTGCCAGGCTACAAAAATTCCAGGATAGTGTTGAAGAAGAAAAATTAGATAACAAAAGTCTTGTTTGTCTGGATGTCGAAACTAGATGGAATTCAACCTATTTGATGCTCGAGCCTGCTTTGAAATTCAAGAAGGCATTTGCTAATTTAATTTTGAAAGATTCCGCTCTTTTAAAAGAAATGAAAAAGGTTGGCGGAGATATGTCAACTGAGGAGTGGAAACAAGTGTCAACTTTTCTGCCATTCTTAAAAGTTTTTTATGATGCTACTTTGAAAATGTCAGGTTCCCTTTATGTGACTTCTAATTGCTATATTGATGCTATATTTGGTGTTGGTTACGTGCTCTCCCAACATCTTAATCACGAAGATGCAACAGTTAGACATATGGCCGCACAAATGAAGTTCAAGTATGACAAATATTGGGGTAATATTGATAAGCTCAATTTATTCATGTTTATCTCTGTTATCCTTGATCCAAGAAGAAAAATGGTTTACGTTGATTGGATGGTAAAGGCCTGGTTTGGGATTGAGAGAGCCATGAGTTTGTATTTGAACATAAAATCTACTTTTTGTTCGTTATTTGACTTTTATGCTTCTTCTATGCCTGATCCAAAGATTGCAGCCAAATCAAGCAATTCAAGTTCCACCTCAGCCACTAGCTTTCAGAGTAAAGACAAAGAAAATGAAAAAATGTTTGATTTTTCAGAATTTTTAGGCAGCACATTTGAAATAGAAGTAGGAGGTGGAATCCATGAGAAAAAAGTAGAGTGGGAAAAATATTTAGAAGATGAACGAGAATCAAATGAGTCGTGTCCTAATGTTCTGCAATGGTGGAAGGATAATAAAAATAGATATCCTACACTTGCTAAGATTGCTCGAGACATTCTAGCCATTCCAGTGTCTACAGTCGCTTCAGAGTCTGCCTTTAGTACGGGTGGACGCGTTCTTGATTCATTTCGTACTTCGTTGACTCCAAGGATGGTAGAAGCTTTGATTTGTGTGCAAGATTGGCTGCGAACTTCTAAGCATCCTTTTATCATAGAAGAGAGTTTACTCGACTTAGAAAAGTTGGAAAAAGGTTAGTTCTATATCAGTTTTTATTATAATATTAGTATTTCAGTTGCCTAATTAAATGCAGGCTTTAATCATTTTTTCTGTTCCTGGTTTATAGGTATGGAGAGCTTGACACTAGAGCAACCAGTGATTCTCATTGACGAAACAGTTGATGATATGTGAATGATCAATGTGTTCCTCTTCCGCAAGTGTTTCTTTCTGTTTCTGAGTCTAAAAGGATTTTCATTTCTATTATCATTCAGTAAATTTGTTTGTTGGATATTGTAACCGTGGCCACTGGTTTTGAATAAATTTCAATCTCATTTGTGTTACTCTTTGAATCGGTTTAGTAATTATCTTGGCAATAAGTATTGTTGCTTCTGCACTTTGCGGTAAGTAGTGAACATATATCCTACATGTAATTAGTAATTAGTTTTCTAAATTATTAGTGTAATTATTGTTTTAGTGCATCAGATGTACATGTTGCTACTTGTTAATGCTGATCTTGATAGTTGATAAGCAGATCAAACCAGTCTCTATACATGTCTCTATTGCAGATCTTTTTGTTAAGTTTTACCTTTTAGGCTATTTTCTTTTTATTGTAGATAAATGATACAGGAAGAAATCCGCATCACTATATCTAGTATCTACTTGCTATTTTGAAACAGACCATGCTTGTAAATTTGTAATTCCTGGAAACAAGAGTTTAAGAAACCTGCAACTCTTCAATTGCGATGAAGGAAATGACCTGTAGCATTTCCCACTTAAGCGAACCTCTGGAGTAGCATTTCCCATCATCAATATACATTAGGTTTCACAATTTTATTTTGGTAAACAAAATAGAAATTAAAACATGTGTAAAAACTCACATTAAAGCATTAGTTGGTAAAATGGGTCATAAAAAGAGTTATTTTGGTGACTAAAAAATATGCTTGAATTGGATCCGGATAATCCGATTTCCGATCCGATATAAGCGGATATCCGAATATCTGGATATCCGAATAAACCGGAACCGGAATGGAATTTTAGCTATCCGAAAAACCGGATATCCGATCCGAATATCAAAACCGGACCGGATATCCGGTTTTGCTCACCCCTAGCTACCATCACAGCTAAAAAATTGAAGGACTTTGTGTACAGAGCAATTGTTTGTCGCTATGGGATCCCATATCAGCTCATTTCAGATAATGGGAAGCAATTTGATAGCAATGAGATGAAAGAATTTTGTGAGAGTCTGGGAATCAAGAAAAGTTTCTCTGCTGTGAGTCACCCTCAGATTAATGGACAAACCGAGGCCATCAACAAGATAATCAAGCATACCCTAAAAGCCAAGTTGGATGAGAGTAAGGGTAATTGGCCCGATGAGCTACCAAAGGTCTTGTGGTCATACAACACGACCCCAAGGTCTACCACATGCGAGACTCCATTTTCTTTGACATATGGATGCGAGGCCATGGTGCCCGTGGAGGTAGGGTCAGGTTCGTTCAGAAGGGAACATTACCACCCCAAGTCAAACGAGGTCAATCACAGGCTCTACTTAGACATGATTCAAGAGTCAAGAGAAGAGGCTCAGTTAAGGCTCGCGGCTTATCAAAGGCGAGCCGCGAGGTACTATAATGGAAAGGTTCGCGTGCCACATCTTCGCGTGGGGGACTTGGTGCTTAGGAGAGTGATGCCTAACACTAGGGTCTCGTCTCATGGGGTCTTTGGAGCCAATTGGGAAGGGCCCTATAAAGTTTATGGTGTCATCAATGAAGGGACTTATTATCTAACTGATATGGATGATAAGGTCATGCCACGAGCCTGGAATGCAGAACATTTGAGGAAATACTACCAGTAGAAACTTCGCTCCTGGTGGTCTCTATCTACTACTACTTAGCATGAATAAATTCATACAAAGTACTCGGGGGGTAGTGATCGTATAGACACCTCCTCGTTATGATGTATTGAAAGTTGGGCTTCGTCCCTAGTATTTATATATATGAAGTTTGTTCTCCAAGAAGTTGTGCAATTTTGTTCTTTTGTCAATATTTCAAAATTTTCAGGACTAGGCCAGCACAGTGTATGCGAGGCCGAACAACCCTCAAGTCAATGAGGTCGCGAGCGAGCACTTACTGCGACCTGAGGGAATGTCTTCAGAGTTTAGTTAAAAGTATCTCCTTAAAGAAGTTCAAAGTTTAAATTAAAAAGAAATCAAGGTGCGACCTCCATCTCTGTGTCTGCAACCTCGCAAGGAAGGCATCGCATGTCTTGATTCCAAAGAGATGGGGTACACCTTGAAGTTTAGCAAATTAAAAAGAAAAAGCTACAAATTCTACAAGGAAAGCTTCGCAGCTGCGAGGTCAATCTACTTGCTAATATTTCAGAAACATAAAGAAGGCAAGCTATCTATAAAGCTAAAGCAAATACAAGATATGAAGAAATGAAGACAGTTATGTAAATTAAATAGTTACTGGGTCGCTACGCGAGCCCAACAAAGTTATCAATGAAGTTATCACAAAAATATTACAACTTGCGAGACATTCAAGGGGTGTCCGCATCCCCAGTTCAAAATATTGGAATAAACAAGTCATGCAGCAGTCTCACTGGGTTTCTCTTGGTTAGCAGCATTAGCCTTAGCAGCCTCGCTAGCGACCCTGGTCACCTCCTTCGCATTTTCTTCTTCAATCTCCTTGCGGAGGTCAGCTGCGAACTTGGCATTGCCAGGACCGAGCTGCGACCAGTCAAAATCAGGAACTTTCCTTATAAAGCCATTCATAAACTCGGTCTGAGCGGCCTCCTCCACAGCCTCGCGATCAGATTGAGCAGCAGCGAGCTCCGCTTTTAGCTTGTTCAATTCCTCCTCATGTTTTTTCGTTAGCTCCTCCTCGTGCTGCTCCGCCTCGGTCAGGGACTTATGGAGTGTTGTTTTTTCGTCATTAACAAATTTAAGCTCAGATCGGAGGGTCGCAGTTTCAGTCTGAAGGACTCGTTGGTAGTTTTCCATCAGAAGCTTCTTTTCCTCTTCAGCTTTGATCTTTAGCGACTTTATCTCCTTTTCCAGCTTGTCATTAGCAGAGACGACGCACTTCATCTCTCTTAGATGCGAGGCTTGGCGAATAAACGCTTCAGCTAGACATTTGGAGACCGATTCAGAGTTTTCAATCAGCTCTGCACCCACCCACTTGGTGCATTCTTCTTCAGTGGCATGGGTGTACCCGTGCTTCGCATATAGATGATGAACAGGAGTTGTTACAGCGGGCTTTGTTACCTGTGGCAAGGGGCCATCCTTCTTTTGCTTTTTGGAGATATGTTCTGGATTGCCCTGCGATGGCTGATGTGGGATCGCAGTAGATGCTGGAAGTGGAGGAGGCAGAAATTCATTATTTTTTCTAGGAGTAGTAGAAACCGGCTTCGCAGTTTGAGTGTCCTTGCTCTGCAAGAATGGAGGCCTGCGACCTTTGCCCGACATATCTGCAAAATAAACATTGAAAGCAGTTAGAGTCTATAATCATAAAAGAAGAAAACGTGAAGACAATATATAGAAGTTATTGGACTATGACAGTAAAGTAATTCTCACTCTCTGCGACTACAACCCTAGAGGACGAGGCTTCCTCTTGCCTTTTTCTTTTCCGCGATGCCTTCTTCGCATTTGAAGGCCCCGCCTGAGTGGGAAACTCGATCCCCTCCTTTAGGAATCCGCATTCGACTAAATTTTCTAAAGTGAGGAGGGTTCGTACATTCCTGTCCTCGCAGGGTGTTTTCAATACATCGTCAGCTCGTGTTTTTTCCTCGCCCTTCAGGACGGTTCGCACTTGGCCTACTGGAAGATAGTTAAATGAAGTCTTTATTCTGGTCACCTCGTGAACATAAAGATAAGGCCCCTTCCATGAGCCTGCGTTACTTGGAGCGCTGTGGTAAAGGTCTTTCTTATTAAATTCTGTCCAGACCGAGAAGTAGACATAGCCGAAGTCAGATGGCCCGCATCTTTTCAATTGCAAGAAGTATCCCATGGTCCTCGCATCAAGCTTGGGATATCCTAGTTTATGGTAGATGATGTAAAGGGCTATCATTGCTCTGTACCCGTTGGGATTGATTTGAATGGGAGCAAGGTGGTAGGTCTCGCACACGTCTTTAATAAATGGGTGGAGAGGTGAGGAGACACCGATTTTCATCATAGCAGATGACAACACCATTCGAGGCACTCTTCCTCCATTTTCTGTATGGTTGAAGCGATAGCATCGCATTGAAGCCTTTGGCAGAATAATTTTGCCCTCCGATCTGTATGTATCAACTGCCTTTTTTAAGGACTCAGTAGTAAGAGTTGTGAATAAGTCCCTGCAGCCTAAGATGCGACGCTGACCTGGCTTTTCCTTCGATCCTTCTTCAATGTCTTCAGGGCGAGGTCCCCCAACATAGATAATGCCCTCTAGCTCAGGCTGAGGGGTCGGTATGTAAGGTTGTGGGGAGGCTTCGGGAATGTAGCTGTAATCTTCAAAGTTAACGACTCTGGCCACTTCGTCCAGACCGCCATCATCAGAGGAAGGTTCTTCATAATCAGAATCGTCGGAATTGGCTTCGTTATTACCTCCACCCTCGAGTTCGTAGTAAGCATGGCCAAGAGAGTCTATTGATGAGGTGCTGGTTAGTACTATGGGGCTTATGTTGAGCAGATTCTTATCAAGGGGAGATAGAGGCTTGGGGACATTGGCAAAAAATCTCTGCCCTTTCTTCAGTAGTCTATCAACCTCACCCAGAACTGACGAGACTGGAATAGCTGTGGATGTTGGGTTTACTGAACCTGAGGGGATATTGACAGAGTGACTTTGCGAGCTGGAGGGTCGTCTGGTTCTCCATGTATTTAGCGGGGTTTCTCGGGTGAACTCTTCTTGGGACCACAGCGGGTCCATATATAATTGGAAGGAGTTGTCGCTTGTGTTTGCAGCCTTGGCAATGTTTGCAGCAGCTTGTTCGCTAATGGAGATGTGGGGGAGAGGTGAAGGAGTCTTTGAGCTATCGTTGGACATCTGAAAAGATTGTGGAGTATTAGTGTGTGCACTTACAGAATATCAAAAAAAGATAAAGGAAGAAAGAATTCAATAGAAGGAAGGTACTAAGTGTTCTCACTTCACTCACGAAGAATAAAGGGGTCGCACGTTTACTCTGTTTTTGGTTGTATGTCTACCTATAAAAGGGGTTGCGTTCTTTCGTCTAAGCGAGGCAGGGCTCGCAGTGTGAAATTAAGTGTGTGGGGTCGCAGTTAATTAGGCTCGCATCGCATGCAATTATCAATGTATATTTATGAGATTATAAACTACACATGCGTTCAAATGAAGAACAAGAGAGAGAAACTTACTTTTGGTGAAGAAAGCTGAAGATCTTGAGGAAAGTTGGCCTCGTTCTTGATTAAAAGCGAGCTGGGTCTCTGTTTGATCCGGGAGCAAATTGGCAGCACTTCGGTATGTTGTTAATAAGGAAAGTGACAAATGATTTGAAATTTGAGGTTTATATAGTAGTAAGGAGAGAGACAGATGTGCTACACGTGTCATCATCTCAGCAACTGTGACCAGATCTCTAGACGCGCCAGCTGTTAGCAGCTATTCGAGTTCATTGGGCCTACAATGAGAGCCCATAAAGGAATAATCAATAATGGGCCTTGGCCTCGCATTCAATCTTCTGGAAGACATTCTTTGAGTCCACATCACATTTCTAATGGCAATATGGACTCGGGGGGTAGTTGTTATGCCCGAATTTGGCATAAGTCCTAAACAGGCCTAATGGGCCAGAATATCAGTACATCTCACATAATGGGCCTAAGAATGAGGAATGGGTCATTAAAGTCTGCCATCACAGGGAAGTTCATCACATTATTTTATAGACTGGGATCGCCAGCGAGCCCTAGATATGGGATCGCAGTTCACGAGGTCCAGCGTGGCCTAGGGCATGTTCACTACGAAGGCTTACGGTCAGACCCAGGGAGGTCGCGTAAGTAGTTTATCTCCATAAAAGCGAGGATCGCCTCGCATGGACAGACCCAGCGAGGTCGCATGCGAGGCCATCTAGTCAGTTTCGCCAATAAATGATGCTTGAAGCCTCATGCTAGCCGTGGGTTCCCTATTAATAGGCCATGGGTCATGAGCAATATAAATGGGTAAAATATAACCCAAGAAGACGACTAGTGGATTTGGGCCAAGCCGAGCCCATAGAAACCCTAGCCCGTCTAGGTAACTTCTTCTCTAAGAGAACTACGTATGGCTTGATCCCTATAAATAGGGTATGTAGGCATCTTGTAAAGATATGAGAAACAGTTCACCACTGAATTTCAATAGACAAGAGCAGCCACAAACAATCACCAATCACCTCCGTGTTCTTCGTGTTCATAGCAAAATATCCGTATTTTGCTCCGTGATTCCAGCAAACCTCCAAAATATTGTTATACAATATTCTCCCTATAACATTCGTATTGACTGCAATTAAAATACTCCTTCTTAAGATCAGTTGGGGCAAGTTCCGAAGGTCAGCCTCAATTTAAGCCTCCTCATCCATGCTTCTAGCTACAAGCGTACAAGAATGCTTCATCACCGGAGTCTCTGCCTCCTTACTAACAGAGTGTTAAGACCTGAGATTTCTGAGTGTCATATGCATGATAATTTAACCTCAGGAAATTTATCTGAACTATCATTAAAAAAAAATTAAAAATTTAAAAAGTTATTGTTCATGATGATGACGTCATCAGTGACGTCATCATGAACAGTAAACTTTTAAATTTTTTTTTTTGCTAGCTTGATAGAGGGTAAAAAAATAACAACTTTTTGTATTGGGTGCTCCTGGCGGGGCCAAAGGATCTAATAGATCTAAGGTGTTCTTTATTGTTTGTTATATAAGAGTGTTCTGTATGGATCAAAGGCCTATATTAGGGGTGGGAAACGGATAATACGGATTCGGAAATGGCCATATCCGTATCCGGATCCGGCAATTAGTAATGATATCCGAATCTGTATCCGGATCCAGAAATATCCGGCTGAACCGAATACGGATAATATCCGAATGAATTCGGATCCGAATCCGGATATATCCGGATCCGCCACTTGCAATCCAAAATTATTGCATTAGCTGGGAATTGAACCCGAGTGCTGCTCCTTTTACTTTCCTAAATTCCTAATGCCAGACTAAAACCACTTATGCTATTTGATTGTTGTGTTACAATGCTTAATAATTAATCATAACTTAGTATAAACATGCTTATATTTTGTATTTTAATAATTAATGATGACTATATTATTATATTATCTTGATAGAATGATAGACATGCTTATATTTTGTAATTATATATTAAAATATATATTTAATATTAAAAATAAATTAAAAATATATATTATATATAATTCATTTCGGATACGGATATTTTCGGATACGGATGCGCCTATATCCATATCCGCATCCTAAACTCCCGGATTCAGATACGGATAATATCCGGTTGACTCTGAATACGGATAATATCCGTTTTTTTCCGAATACGAACACAAATATTTCGGACGATTATCGGATTTTTCGGATTTTTTTTCCAGCTCTAGCCTATATATATATATATATATATATATATATATATATATATAGTTAAGTTCTATGAAGACAGTGTACACCGTGGAGACTATATACATTATGCACTCAAAACATTGCAAAACATATATATTTGCAAAGAATGTTCAATTAACATTATTATTTCATGCAAAATCTTAAAAATCATATATGATTTACAACAAGAACATGTTTTGGAGTGCAATATTTTGTTTGCAGAACATACATGATTTTCAAGATTTTTAATGAAATTTGCATGTAAAACATATTTATTCTTCAAGATTTTCAATGAAATAGATGATATAGTGATTTTCATAGAACATGATTTTCAATAAATAAGTTTTTTCAATGTTTTGATTGATATTGGTATCCGATCTCTACTAAAAATGTTGGTATTCATAGAATTTAACTATATATATATATATATATATAGGAAAATTACAAAGTTTTAAAAATTCTTCAAAATCTAAAAAAAATATAGTTAATTATTAATTAAAAAAGTGATAATTAAAATAGGTAGGGTATGGTTGGTAATCTACAAGATCTTATGCAATAAATATTCACTAAGTAAGTTTTCAATATAAAACACTAATTAAAACTAAAACAAGTTCTATAATTAAAACTGTATTAACATTAATAAAATTGCATTTACATATTATCGATATATTATGTATCAACTAACAAACATAATAGTTTTAGTAAGAGAAAAGCATATAAATAAAATAAATAAATAAAAATATTCAAGTAAACTTATGATAATTAAAAATTGAAATATTTGAAATTAATTTGTAAATATTAAAAATATAAATGAAAAAAATTCCATTAAATCAAATAAAAAATTAACAAGTTTGAAATTTTAAAATTTAGAAAAAACTTATCAAAAAATTATTTGATATAATACAAATAAATATTAAAATAAAATTATCAAATTCAAATTTAAAAGAATAATAAATGACTTATTTGTATTATTTGATATAATACAAATAAATATATTTATATATAAATATATTTATATGTAAATGTTAGGTCCAATAATATTGTAGAAGGGGGTTAAATACAATCTATACTTTTTTATTCAAATTTGTCCGTTGAATTTAAATTGAATTTCGACAAATTTAAGCGAAAATAAATGAATCAAAATTAAAGTTGAATATAACGATATATTAAAGTTGAGGGTTGTTACAAAATCAGTACAGAATAAAATTAAGTTGTTAGAAACAAATTATTTAACATGAACTTTTCTTAAAAACTTGTTTTTGACTGAACCAATGGCTCGTCTCACTTTTTGGTGAGTTTTACTTTTCATCTATTGATGAGTATATCTCTTGATTAATCATTGTCCCAAATCTCGTAAGTTTGTTATTAGCTACTGGATTCATGGCGGGCTCTGCAGGGAATGAAAATTTGGAAGAAGCATATGTACATCTTTCACTGAATAATGAAGATGATGAAGGGTTTGTATTCGAAGAATTACCAGGAAATGAGACTACAGAGGGATTAGATCGGTGCCTGGTGGGAAGAGTGGTAACAGATAAAAAAGTAAACTTTCAGGCAATGCAGGATACGTTAGCATCAATTTGGAGGCCAGTTAAAGGGGTATTTATGGAGGAAACCAGTCAGAAGAACATGTTCTTGTTCAAGTTTTTTCACGATCTAGATATGCAAAGAGTACTTGATGATGGTCCATGGACATTTAATCAACAAGCCCTCCTAGTGAAGAAGTTCAATGCGGAGGAACAATTAAAAGACATTAATTTATCAGAACTGTACATGTGGGTTCAGATTTTTGATGTTCCGGTGGGTTTCAAATCAGATTTTGTTCTTAAGTCCATTGGTAACTATATAGGGAGGTTTCTAGAATCTGATCCAAAAAACTTTCAAGGGATGTGTAAGAGTTTTCTAAGGATCAAGGTGGCTGTGGATATAAGGCCGCCATTAAAGAAGCAGATGAAGATAAAGAAAGCAGGCGGGGAGTGGCTCTGGATTCGTTTTCAGTACGAACGACTCCCTCCTTTTTGTTTCTATTGTGGGAGAATAGGTCATTCGGAAAAATTCTGTGAAGTCAGGTTTGACAATGCATCTGAAACGGAAGGGAGAAAGTATGACAGTTCGTTGCGTGCAAATTTAAGAAAGCAAACCAATGGGACTGGGAATCAATGGATTAGAGGAGCAGATGGGACAGTCATAATGCCGGGGGGATTGGCCGGAGAAGGAAAAGGTGGATCAGGGAGGGAGGAAATGGATAAGGAAAGCGGAGGTTGTTACGGAACTGGTAACTTTGATCCCAGGAAATCAGGTAGTTCAGTAAGGACGGGAGAGAATAAAGGGGGGGATCATCCTATGACAGTTGTAACAGTAAGGAATACTTTTAGTGAAGACTTGAATACAAGGTGGGAGAATCAGCAGGGCATAATTCAAAATAGATTGGTTGATATGGAGGCGATATTACAAGAAACAAATTCATCAGATATCATTGAAATTACGGACTCAAAAAGGCGTCGTACTGATGAGCCCACTGGAGGAAAGCCCATTGGAGGAAAGCCCATAGGCTATACAGATGAGGTGGATAATATGGAGATTGGGTCAAGTACTAAAGTGGACCAAAAAAACTTGGAAGTGGCGGGTCTTGCGATGCAGGCCCGCCAGTCATTATGAGTGTCCTAAGCTGGAACTGCCGAGGTGTTGGGCTACCTTGGAATATTCAGTTCTTAACAGACGTTATTCGTCAAAAAAAGCCCACTTTCATATTCTTATGTGAGACAGTAGGTAGACGGAGTAAAATGGAATGGCTTCAGAGAAAGTTAGGGTATGAGGGTCTGTTTGTGGTGGAACCTATAGGACGTAGTGGAGGTTTGGCTTTGCTGTGGAAAGAGAAGGAGCAGGCGAAACTTAATAGCTATTCAAAGAATCATATCGATGTGCAGGTATTCGTGGAGGATATGCAGGAGTGGAGGTTGACGGGTCTTTATGGAGAACCGAAGAGGGCTCAGCGTAGACAAACTTGGGATCTGTTACATAATTTGTCAAGGGACGCCAATTTACCTTGGTGTGTCATTGGAGATTTAAATAACGTAGTTGCTCAAGAGGATAAGAAAGGCGGTGCACCGTATCCTAATTGGTTGATTGAGGGTTTTAACCAAGCTTTAATTGATACGGGTTTGAAGGACTTAGAATTGGTGGGACATCAATATACTTGGGAGAGGGGAAGAGGTACGGTAGAGTGGACAGAGGTTAGGCTTGATAGAGCTATGGTGTCGAGAAGCTGGTTGGATGCTTTTGTCTTGGCAAAATTATATAACTTAGAAGACTCGACGACTTCTTCAGACCATAGTCCCATCTTCTTAGAGCCGAAGCCAGTGAACCATAGGAAGGGTAAGAAGTCATTTCGATTCGAGAATGCGTGGTTATCTAAACCAATGTGTGCACAGATTATCAAGGATAACTGGACGGGATATCAGGATCTGGATATTGTGGAGAAAATTCAAATTTGTGGGGACAAGCTTGGCGAGTGGGGAAAGGAGATAACGGGGAAGTTCAGTAGTCGAATTAAGCTATGCAAAGCTGAGTTAAATCAGCTTCGTGGTAAGAGAGATAATGCTTCTGTGGACAGATTTAAGGAGGTCAAGAAACAGTTGTTTAAAATATTTGATCAGCAAGAAACTTTTTGGAGGCAGCGATCAAAACAACTGTGGTTGAAAGCTGGGGATCGTAATAGTAAATATTTTCACGCAAAGGCTAGCTCAAGGAAAAGGACAAATCAAATTCAGAGGCTTAAAAATGATGATGGTGGCTGGGTAGAATGGAATCATGGATTGCAGGAGTTGATTTCGAGCTATTTTAGAGAGCTTTATACTTCTGGTACGACAGATTGGGATGAAGTTATTGATCAGATTCCTTGCACTATTACGGAGCATCAGAACATGGAACTAGTAAAGCCAATATCGAATGAGGAGGTTAAGAATGCTCTTTTTCAGATGTATCCGGATAAAGCCCCGGGTCCCGATGGGATGACTCCGGCGTTTTTCCAGAAACATTTGCACTTGATAGGAAATTATGTGATTAAAGTTGTCAGTCAATTTTTCAGGGATGGAACAGGTTTGCAGGAGATAAACCGTACTAATGTGGTGTTAATACCAAAAAAGAAGGATCCAATGAAAATTACTAATATGCGACCCATCTCCCTGTGCAATGTTCTGAGCAAGATTGTCACTAAAGTTATGGCGAATAGATTGAAGGAATTTCTGGGTAATGTTGTGAGTGATACACAGAGTGCTTTTATTCCGGGGTGACTTATTTCTGACAACATAATGGTGTCATATGAAGTGATACATTATTTAAAAAGAAGAAGACGCGGAAAAGACGGATATATGGCACTTAAACTTGACATGAGCAAGGCTTACGATAGAGTAGAGTGGGGATATCTCAGGGCGATTATGGGAAAAATGGGGTTCAGTTCGTGGTGGGTTGAATTGGTAATAAGATGTGTGGAGTCAGTGACATATGACATCAGTCATGGAGGGTATGATATGGAGACGATTTTACCTGGACGTGGGCTTCGACAAGGGGATCCATTGTCTCCGTATTTGTTTATTTTATGTACTGAGGGATTGTCAGCTATTATTCAGAAATATGAGAGCAATAAGTGGATTCGGGGAGTTAGTGTTTGTCGTAGAGCGCCGATTATTACTCATATGCTGTTCGCAGATGACAGTTATGTGTATTGTAAAGCATCTTCAGAGGAAGCAGGAAGGATACTTGAGCTGTTGGGGAAATTTGAAAGGGCTTCGGGACAGAAAGTAAATTTGCAAAAATCTACGGTGTTCTTTAGCTCAAATACAATAGGGTATAACCGAGAGGAAATTTGTGGTATCTTGCAGATGGGTGAGGCTACAAATCACAGTATGTATCTTGGCCTTCCCAATATTCTTGGTAGGAATAAATCGTCTGTTCTGGGGTTCCTTAGAGAAAGGGTTCGAAAGCGCATCCAGAGCTATGATAATACGATTCTATCAAGAGGAGGGAAAGAAATCCTGTTGAAAATGGTGGTATCGTCTCTTCCCACCTTCGCGATGAGTGTGTTTTTGTTACCATGGGGAATTATCAAGGATATGGAAAATCTGATGAACAGATTCTGGTGGCAGTCCTCGAATAATCAGCATAAAGGGATTCATTGGATGGAGTGGAGAAGATTAACATCTCATAAATCAGTGGGTGGAATGGGTTTTAAAGATTTACATGATTATAATTTGAGTATGCTAGGCAAGCAAGGGTGGCGTCTCCTAACTAATCAATCTAGCTTGGTGAGTCGAGTCTATAAGGCAAGGTACTATCCAAGGACTGATTTTCTAAATGCTTCACTTGGGAATAATCCAAGTTTTGTTTGGAGGAGCGTTTGGGCGGCGAAAGATTTACTTAAATCAGGGGTTAGGTGGACTGTGGGTGCAGGTAGGAGCATTGATATCCTTAATCAACCTTGGTTAGTGGATGATTGTAACCCGTATGTTACGAGTAGGATGCAGGTCTTGGAGGATAATAGGGTGGAGTCTCTGATGCAAGTTAATAATCGAGCATGGGATGAAGAAATCTTGGCAGACTTGTTTAATAATCATGATATGCAATGTATTTTGCAGGTGCCGTTGAATCCGAACTGGGATGAGGATCGTTTGTACTGGAAGGAGGAGATGGGTGGTACGTATTCAGTGCGGTCTGCATATAAGTTACTTCAAGTGCAGAATGGTCGATGGAATGGATTTGATCAAGCTGGCTTGTGGAGTAAATTCTGGAGGATCAAAGTTCCATCAAAAGTAGCCCATGTTTGTTGGAGGGCTATCACAGGTTGTCTCCCGACAAGGTCTCAGCTGTATGCACGTTATGTGCCTGTGCAAACTAACTGCCCAATTTGCAACTTTGGAGAAGAAACTATTATTCATGCTTTGGTTTCATGTAGTTTTGCAGTGTCATGTTGGCAGAAAGTTTTAGGTACCAGTGCTCTTGTTAATATGTCAACGTTTAAGGATTGGTTTGATCATATGCTATCCAACTACAATAGTGACAGATGGGCAGAAGTGGTTATGTTGTGCTGGGCAGTATGGAACGCTCGAAATGAACTGGTATGGCAGCAGAAAAGATCCCGAGTTGATAGCGTAATTAATTCAGCCAAAAATTACTTTGTGCAATGGAAAAATGCCCAAAATTCTGGTGTTATTGCTCTATTCCCAGGTGATAATGATAGGGATGGAGTGACAAGTTGGGTTAAGCCGCAGGAGAATATAATCAAAGTATCGGTTGATGTAGCTACGTTTTCAGATCATGGAGCTTTTGGTGTTGGCCTGGTCGCCAGGAATTCGTCTGGAGAGCTTATTCATGCTCAGACATGGAGGTTTTGGGGCATTAGACAGGCGGATTTTGCTGAAGCTATAGCCATAAAGGAAGCTTTGAGTTGGTGTAAAACACAGGGTGGACAGATCATGGAGGTCGAGTCTGACTGCTTGGTGGTGATCCAGGCGATCAGAAGTAGGGTGTCAATGGTTTCACCAGTTGGTAGAGTCATCGAGGAGTGTCGTGAATCTCTTCTCGGTCTAAAAAACGTTAGTTTGTTATTTGTGAAACGGTCAGCTAATATGGTGGCTCACAACTTAGCTAGGTCATCATATTCTTTTCCTGATCGAACCTTTAATGGGAGTGATGTTCCCGTTGAGGTTAAGAGGTGTATTGCTTATGATTTGGGTATTAAATAAAAACTTCATTTTGAGTCAAAAAAAAAAACATGAACTTTTCTTAATTTGTTAGTAAAAATCTAGATATGAACTTAGAGTAAAAACTAGTTAGTAGTACAAGAACATCAAATAATTAAATTATAACAGATACAATATGTGAAACAAAAAACTTAAGATTTTCCAGAATTAAAGTCTCTGTAGTTGAACTTTAACGATGAGAGAGTTCTTTATTGATAACTAGCTTTATAGCCCGTGCATGCACTGACATACTTTGGCAGTTCATAATAGCAACAGCTGTTGTGGCGACCCTTAGAGCATCTCCAAGAGACTCTTAAATGAGCTCTTAAGTCCAAAAATAAAGAGTATGGGGAAAAAATGGGCTCCAAGAGACTCTTAGTGGCTCTTAAAAAGGTTAAGAGCCTTCTCTCTGCTCAATTTTAAGAGCTACTACATGGCTCTTAACTATTTTCAACCAATAAAATATTCACTTGCACATGGTTGGATTCAAATGTATGTCATAGTTAGGTTTGAAATATTAATAAAATATGAATTAGGAGTCAAGATAACGAGCATTGTTGGAGTTGACACGAAAATCTATGTACTAACTTGCTAACAGCCATATAATTTATATTATATTTAAGAACCAACTAAGAGATTGTTGGAGATGCTCTTAGTTTATTAAGAATCAGTAGCCACACGTAAAGTATAACCTGGCTACCTCAAATATGCATTATTTTTAATGTCGTCCTTGTGCACACTTTGTTGCATAGTGTCGTCTTCAACAATAAAAATGGATTATTAAACTTGAACATTGTTGGATAGGTACGCACTACAGGGAGCATGACAAGGAGTGTTGGATGCTCTACAATAGTTTCCCTGAGCCTCATGTGCTTTGAAAAAGTTATATTTCGCACACCTGCCAACAATATATTTTCCAAAGCACGAGAATAATTTAGTAGTAGTTTAGTAGTAGTCTAGTAGATTATTAAAACAATGATATCAATTTGGACACTCATATACAAGATGCTTGTGCTTATGACTTGAACATAAATTTAAATTATAAGGCTATTTCCATAAGATATCCTCCAAGTTTGAGTAAAAGAATGTTAAATAATCTGCAACCAATTTAAATTATAAGGATATTTCCATAAGATATCCTCCAAGTTTGAGTAAAAGAATGTTAAATAATCTGCAACAACAAAAATGAGGATGGCCGACATCAACATTGACATGGAAAGATATAAATTTATTTTATAAATTTCCATAATAATGTTTTATTATATTTAGATATTAATATAAATTTATTTTGTGGCTATTTAGATTGCTTTCTGATTTAAAATATGTTCATTTATTGATTTGTGTTCACTTTTTTAATTTAAATTTTTTCTTTGTAAACTAAGAATTTGTTTTTAATTTTTATTTTAGAAACATATTTATTGTCAAACCTAAAAATAGAATCTTTAATGATTTTTATTAAAATAATTTTTTTAAAGCACTTTTATTTGGTAAACGATTTATTTTTTGTAAATTATATTTTAAGTTTTAGCTTAACATATATTTAAATATTTCATATTTTTTGGGGAGTTTTCTTCTATTTTATTAGAATATATATAATATACATTAGACACGTGGGAACTTACTGGTTTAACTATTTGTTGTGGATTAAAATCTAGGTCACGAATTTGTAATTAATGCTAGGGTTCGGGAGCTTCTCGCTTTAATGGCTGTTTCCGTGTTCGAGACTGATCGGTCCTCACAGAGTGCCTACGTATCTCGTATTGAGAATCAAGCCAAAAACGTAGTTCTGAGAATGAGGGGTCAGACCCTTTATATAGGCTGAGAAGCCCTAAAATCGTAGTAGGGTTAGGTGACTTGGTGGGCAAGTCACCGACTAGAAGAAGGTTCTAGTCTCCTTCCATGTATGAATCAGTTTCCATGTTGAAGTATGTGCCTTGGAGGCTAAGTCAGGCAAGAGTTATATCCTTGTTTGACTCTTATTTGCTGAGCTGTTTATTACTCCTAATATTAATTACGAAATTAATATTATAAATAGGGTTTGGGCCTATCTGGTGGGCCCCACGTTTGGACCATTCTAGGTCTAATTAATGCCACATTAAATGTGTCTTTAGGGCTTATTTTTAGCCCATATCATTTGCCCCCCAACTTCTAGGAAAATTGATCAGGTTTTCCTTGAAGTTATAACGGCCTTACTCGAGACTCGGGTCAGGGTTCATCTTTATACACTAGTGTTTCACGAGTATTGTCTTTATGCAAAGCATGGAGCGACCGACGCATTTACGACAATGTTAATTCGATGCTAATCGGCACTAATAAGCCTTAACGACGTTTAAACAATGTTTAAACGATGTTGAACGGCATAAAACGGCACTAACTTGTGCTTTTTGGCACTAATATGTGCTTATCAATGCTAATCGGCACTTAATCGGTGCTTATCGGCACTAATCTGTGCTTATCGGCACTAATCGGTGATAAACGATACTTAATCGGTGCTTATCGGCACTAATCGGTGCTTATCGGCACTTATTTGCACTAATCGGCACTAATTTGTGCTTAACCGACACTAATTTGTGCTTAACCGGCACTAATCTGCGCTAATCGGCACTAATCTGTGCTAATCGGAGAAGACTCGGGACAATTGCAGCCTCTTCTGGGCAGCTAGCCAGCCGACAGGGGTCCTGGTCAGCTGCCAGGTGCTCCTGGTCGGCTGCCAGGAGATCCTGGTCGGCTACCAGGAGATCCTGGTCGGCTGCAGGAGATCCTGGTCGGCTGCAGGAGATCCTGGTCGGCCAGACCCCCTCTGTGGCACCTGGTCGGCTGCCAGTGCTCCTTGGTGGCTGACAGGTGCGCCTTGGTGGCTGACAAGTGCTCCTCGGTGGCTGACAAGTGCGCCTTGGTGGCTGACAAGTGCTCCTCGGTGGCTGACAAGTGCACCTTGACCGGGGCTAAGTGTCGATCCAAACGGCACAAAATGATGCTTAAACGACGTTTCACCTATGTTAAACGACGTCGAACGGCGTAAGACGGCACTACACGGTGCTAATCGACGCTAGACGGCGCTAAGTTGAAGGTCGATGTTCGTTCCGGAAAGTAAGAAACCTTCAACAGAACCATCAAACGATCCAACCAACTGACGGGAGGTGCCAAGATAGGTGCCAAGATAGGTGCTAGGAGGTCGGATGGAGCCCCTCCATGGCACCTGGTCGGCTGGAGGATGCTCCTGGTCGGCCAGGGGGTGCCAGGAGGTCGGCTGGAGCTCCTCCGTGGCACCTGGTCCGCTGGAAGATGCTTCTGGTCGGCCAGGGGGTGCTCCTGGTCGGCTGGAGCCTTCCAAGGTTGTAGAAAACTCCGTGACCTTCGCGTGGACTGTAAGATCGTCCAAATCTGATACCCGGAGCTCAAGATATGACCCAAACAGCGTGAGGTCGGATTGGCAAGAGCTCCTGGTCGGCCAGACCTCTTCCTGGGCAGCTGGTCGGCTGCCAGTGCTCCTGGTCGGCTGGGAACCTTCCATGGTTGTAGAAAACTTCATGAGCTTCGCGTGGACTGTAAGATCGTCAAAATCTGATACCCGGAGCTCAAGATATGACCCAAACAGCGTGAGGTCGGATTGGCAAGAGCTCCTGGTCGGCCAGACCTCTTCCTGGGCAGCTGGTCGGCTGCCAGTGCTCCTGGTCGGCTGGGGACCTTCCATGGTTGTAGAAAACTCTATGAGTTTCGCGTGGACTGTAAGATCGTCCAAATCTGATACCCGGAGCTCAAGATATGACCCAAACAGCGTGAGGGCCTCTTGGGTGCTCACGGTCGGCTGCCAGGTGCTCCTGGTCGGCTGCCAGGTGCTCCTGGTCGGCCAAACCTCCTCCATGGCACCTGGTCGGCTGCCAGGTGCTCCTGGTTGCCTGCCAGGTGCTCCTGTTTGGATGCCAGGTGCTCCTAGTTGGCCGACAGGTTGACGGGAGATCCATGTTGACTTCAGCGATGCTAAACGACGTTTCAATCTATGTTAAATGACGTTGAATGGCATAAGACGGCACTACACGGTGCTAATCGATGCTTGAACGACACTTAGTTGAAGGTCGATGTTTGTTCCGTAAAGTGAGAAACCTTCAACAGAACCATCAAACGATTCAACCAACTGACGGGAGGTGTCAGGAGGTCGGCTGAAGGCATTATTAGGGGGCCAACTAGTCTCAAGATGAGCTTTGATAGGATCAATCCAGCAACCTCCTACATCAA
Organism: Kitagawia praeruptora; assembly: GCA_037693485.1. NCBI lineage: Eukaryota > Viridiplantae > Streptophyta > Magnoliopsida > Apiales > Apiaceae > Kitagawia > Kitagawia praeruptora. The sequence goes on along the minus strand of CM075348.1, from coordinate 114,240,242 downwards.
TCGGTGCTACCAACTTAGAGTTGATGGTCGGGGCCTTCAAGACCTGGAAGTAGACACTTCCTGCGTGATTCTCTATCTCAGAAGAAGCGAACTTAGATAGGGCATCGGCCTTAACATTCTCTTCCCTTGGAATGTGTTCCACATAGCATTCTTCAAACTGAGTCATAACAGCTTTTACGACTCTCAGGTATTTTGCCATAGTTTCATCCTTGGCCTCAAACTCACCATTCACTTGCGAGACTACCAATCTTGAATCTCCACACACTTTGAGGTTCTAAACCCTCATGACTCTAGCCAAGCCTAAACCGCCTATCAAGGCTTCGTATTCAGCTTCGTTGTTGGTTGTCTGAAAATCCAACTTCAAAGCATACTCGACCGTGAACCCATCGGGGCTTTGCAAGACTAAACCTGCACCACTAAATTTTGTTTTTTGATTTTTTTGATGCTCCATCAAAATAGAGCACCCAATACTCTTTTAGATCAGGTACAAGCGCTTCATCCTTATTTTCACATTCTTGGTTGGGTACTATATCCTGCCCCCCGACTTCTTGGTTGCTAATGGTACATTCAACCACGAAATCAGCCAATGCCTGAGCCTTGATGGTTATCCGAGGCTTATACGTTATGTCAAATTCCCCGAGCTCAATTGCCCATTTGATCAATCTTCCACTAGCTTTCGGGCTGTGCAATATGCTTCTCAACTGTTGATCCATCAAGACCTAAATCTTGTGTGCCTGGAAGTACGGTCGCAGCTTTCTTGAGGCAGTTATTAATGCCAAAGCAAACTTCTCAATGGGGGAGTAACCCAACTCAGCCCCATGCAACACCTTGCTCACATAGTAGATGGGTTTCTGAACCTTCTTCGCTTCTCTATCAAGAACAGCACTCAATGCTTGTTCAGATACCGCCAGGTACAGATAGAGAGTCTCCCCAGGACTAGGCTTGGCCAACAACGGGGCTTCAGCCATGTACTTCTTCAACTGTTCAAAGGCCTCTTGGATCTCTACAGTCCACTCAAAATTTTTCACCTTCTTTAATGCCTGAAAGAAAGGCAAATACTTGTCACCGGACTTGGAGATGAATCTCCCTAGAGCCGCAACTCGGCCAGTTAGCTTTTGTACATCTCGTATAGAGCGGGGTGGTTCCATGTCCAATATTGCTTTGATCTTTTCAGGGTTGGCCTCTATGCCTCTCTTCGAAACCATCAATCCCAAAAATTTTCCTGATCCAACACCAAAAGCACACTTGGCTGGATTTAACATCATCTTGTGGTGCCTCAGCACTTCGAATGCCTCTCTGAGGTGCTTAATATGGTCAGCCTTGAGTAGGCTCTTGACTAACATGTCATCAACATAGACCTCCATGGTTTTTCCAATTAGATGAGCGAATATCTTATTCACCAATCGTTGATAAGTAGCTCCTGCATTCTTGAGACCAAAAGCCATAACAAGATAACAGAAAACACCAAAATCAGTAATGAAAGATACCTTTGGGATGTCTTCCTTGTGCATCTTAATCTGATTGTAACCACTGAAACCATCCATGAAACTCAACATCTCGTGTCCAGCTGTGGCATATATCAGGGTGTCAATCCTTGGTAGAGGGAAACAATCCTTTGGGCATGCATCATTCAAAATCAGTGAAGTCTATACACATCCTCCACTTCCCATTTGCTTTCTTGACCATCATAGGGTTAGCCAAGCATTCGAGGAACTGAATTTCTTCAATAAAACCAGCTTATAAGAGTTTGTCAACCTCTTGCTTGATGGCCTCTTGCCTTTCAGGAGCAAAATTCCTCTTCTTCTATTGTATTGTCTTTCGCTCAGGATCGAGATCCAACCTTCAGAGAAGCTCCTATATAAGCAACTTTCTCAGCTCGCTTGGCCATCATGGCTTCAATGTTTGTCTTGGTCTTGGACTTCTCAGGCAGCCTCTCGGCTGGCATGCATTCGGCCTTGAGTGTTGAACGTCTTTGGATCTTAATTGGAGGTTCATGACCCCTTCAATTTTGGCCTTCATAACTAATCTTGGCCTTCATGGCTAATCTTGGCCTTCATGGCTAATAACTTGTGTTTCTCAACCTAGAATTCGGGGTTGATTCCTCGATTTAGATTTTGATAAATGCAATCTCATGGGCTTCTTGCCTTTTAAACTTCTAAGACGAGAACTTGCTTGAACTTCTTAATCCTTGTTCAAGGACCCTTAATAATGCAATGTTCTCCGTTGGCCTTCATCCTTGGATTCTCAACCCTAGTACTTAAGAAATATTGAAGAGTAGTCAGTCCTTAACATCCTCGGCCTTCCATGGCTTTGATTGTTGTTGCGTGTGGCTTTTATCTGCTTGTCTTTTATCCAGGGTCCTTCACGGACTTAAACTTTTACTTGGTCTTGCTGTAACCTAACTCTTGACCCTTCGGGGTATGCATTTGTTTATTTTCTATCCGTGTATTTTTTATCCTCGGTCATCCTTGACTTGCACTCATCAGGTGCTTGGCACATAAATAAAATCACACCATCAATGAATGGAAATCAAACTTGCATTAATAACTTGAAATGGGTTCAACCCTTACATAGAGTACTACTATCCTACTCGGAGCAACATGCTCTCCAATGGTTTCAATGAACCTTATTTCTACTTCTACTAGATAAATATGAAGCTAAGTCCTATGAAGCTAAGTCCTACTAGGATAACTTGAGCCCATCGGGGCTTTGCAAGACTAGGCCTGCACCAGATTTTGTTTTAGATGCTCCATCAAAATAGAGCAACCACCACTCCTTTTGGTCTCCTCCTTATTACTCTGAAGTTCACTTCCTGCTTGGGGTATTACCTCCTGCCCCCCGACTTCTTGGTTACCAATGGTACATTCAACCACGAAGTCAGTTAACGCCTTAGCCTCAATGGTTGTCCGAGGCTTATGTGTGATGTCCTCTGACGGCCTTTCTTGGCGTTCCTTACCACTGCGGACATCCATATCTTCAATCGGAATGACCTGCCCCCCGACTCCGTCAGGCCTTAACGCGGCTACATAACAGCTTCGTGCCATCTTTTGATCGCCTTTATGTTCTCCAACACCATTCCTGGTTGGGAACTTGATCTTCATATGATAAGTTGAGGCAACAGCCTTGAATGCATGAAGTCCAGTCCTTCCGAGGATAGCGTTGTATGTTGAAACCGCCTTGATTACCAGGAAGTTCAACATCTGAGTGGCCTTCTTGGGCTCCTGTCCAATAGTCACAGGCAATTGAATAGTCCCTTCAACTTTGGATCCTACTCCATTAAATCCATATATAGGCATGTTATTGGGGGTCAACTGAGAATCATTGTACCCCATCTTCACAAATGCATCATAAAACAGAACGTCAACGGAAGCTCCATTATCTATCAAGACTCACTTCACCTCTGAGTTTCCAATCACAGGAGTTATGACCAACGGGTCGTCATGGGGGAACTTCACCCCTTCAAGATCAGAATCATCAAAACCAATTGCGATTTCAGTCTTAGCCCGCTTCGGGGCCTCTCCCATGATGTGTATCACTTCTCTGGCATAAGCCTTCCGAGAATTCCTTGTTGTGCCGGCCGCAGTCGGGCCTCCTGAGATCATGTTGATTACTGGCCCTCGGGGTTGTGGGTTGCGATCGTGAACGTCATCCCTTCTATTATAATCTCTAATTTGATTAACACGATCTTCACCCTTAGTGAAGTGGCTCAATTTCCCTCTTCGGATTAAAAACTCGATCTCATCTTTGAGTTGCTTGCAATCATCAGTGTCATGCCCCACATCTCTGTGGAATCTGCAATACTGATTCTTGTTTCTCTTTGCGGGATCACCCCTGAGTGGCTTCGGCCATCGGAAATCCTTATCCTTCTCAATGTCCAACAAGATTCGACTCCTAGGAGTATTCAACCTTGCATACTCAGTGAACCTTGGTCCTTGGTTCTTCTTAAGGGCATAGTCGGAGTCCTCGCTAGTTCGGGGATGCTTGTCCCTAGCATCATTCTCGTGGTCATCATACTCATGGTCTTGCTTTCGCTTTTTTGTATCATTGTTACCCCGACCATTGCCTATTGTGACCTCCTTCTTCGTGCTATCCTCGGCCTTGATGTACTTATCAGCCCTTCGCTGGAGCTCAGCCATATTCTCGGGAGGATGCTTTGCCAATGATCTCTTAAAGTATAGGTCGGTGGTGCCATGCTCCAAGGCTACCATTGCAACCTTATTGTCCAGATCAGTGATGTTCAAAGTCTCCATGGTGAACCTCTTAAGATAGTCTCTGAGACTTTCGTTCTTCCCTTGTACCACATACATAAGAGATGCAGAACTTTTCTCATGCGCTCTTCCGCTGATAAACTGACTAACGAAAGCAGCACTCAACTCCTTAAAGGAACCAATTGAGTTTGCAGGCAGCCGACTATACCATCTTTGAGCCATTCCTGATAGAGTTTGAGGGAACGCCCTACACTTCAAAGCATCACTTGCAGGCTGCAACAGCAGAGCGTTTGAGAATGTTCTAACGTGGTTTGCGGGATCACCCATTCCATCATAAGATTTAATTGTTGGCATCTTAAACTTCTTTGAGATACGAGCATTCATCACCTCCTCAGTAAATGGGGGTGTGGGATCATCAGGATCCCCAAGTGGCATCAGATCCTTGGGGTTGCTCTTGGGGGTTTCCACCCTCGTTGTTCTTCCAGTTGGGGCGGCAGCCCTTCTTTGCCTTCTTGAAGGCCTCTCCAAGTCTATAAAGGGAATCGGTCCTGATGTTGGAGGGGGTAAAGTCTGATTTGATCTGGCTTATTCTCTTGCCATATCTTCCTTTAACCTTAAGATCTCGGCTTCATAAGCCTTAATCCTCTCAGTAGTTGTTGAAGGGAGTCCATCGTGAGTAGTTTGAGTTCTTCCTCGAGGTTCTTTACTTGCACGTCGCCTCCTTGGAGCTTCATCACGTTCATAATCATCGTCAGAAGATGACTCATCCGTATAATGACCAGAAAAATCGCGATAATCTCGATCTCGGATATACAGGGCATGACCACTTGATCCAGCTCCTTGGGTAGGAGGGTAGTTAGGCAGCCCATACATCGGATTGGTGCTTATGGGGAGATCCGTAGTATGGATCTGAACCCCTTGTTGAGGGTTGTTGGGATCTACAATCAAGGAAGAAACCCCCACCTGGAGGGGGTTAGTCCCTGGATTTGTGTGGACGATCGGAGGTAGCGTACTCTCAACATGGGAAGTCGTCCCTAGGGGTTGAGAAACTTGATACGGAACGATAGTCCCGGATGTTGGAGGTACTTGTTCAGTGACAGGCGGAGCAGAGCTAAGAGGTAGAGCCTCGGTTGTGAGTGGCTCTGTAGTGCTTGGTGCTATTCTTCGTGTTGGAACCATGGTTGATGTCTTCTTCCCACAGACGGTGCCAAATGTTGTGGATTAAAATCTAGGTCACGAATTTGTAATTAATGCTAGGGTTCGGGAGCTTCTCGCTTTAATGGCTGTTTCCGTGTTCGAGACTGATCGGTCCTCACAGAGTGCCTACGTATCTCGTATTGAGAATCAAGCCAAAAACGTAGTTCTGAGAATGAGGGGTCAGACCCTTTATATAGGCTGAGAAGCCCTAAAATCGTAGTAGGGTTAGGTGACTTGGTGGGCAAGTCACCGACTAGAAGAAGGTTCTAGTCTCCTTCCATGTATGAATCAGTTTCCATGTTGAAGTATGTGTCTTGGAGGCTAAGTCAGGCAAGAGTTATATCCTTGTTTGACTCTTATTTGCTGAGCTGTTTATTACCCCTAATATTAATTACGAAATTAATATTATAAATAGGGTTTGGGCCTATCTGGTGGGCCCCACGTTTGGACCATTCTAGGTCTAATTAATGCCACATTAAATGTGTTTTTAGGGCTTATTTTTAGCCCATATCACTATTCTTTATATATGTATATGTAATTATGTAATTGTGAATACACATATATTTGTACTTTTTTTAAAGAAAGTTTGTATTATCTTTTTATGTTTTTGTGGTGGTATATATTTGTTTTAAGTGCATTATATTAAAGTTTATTGTTGTTTTTAGTTTTTTACATTTAGATCTCTTTTTTTTGAATTGACGTTTATTTTGTATATTATATTTTATTGAATTTTGGTGTCATTTATAACATGTTTTTTGATTACTTTTTTATTATCTTATTTTACCATATATTTTCTTTAAAACTTCTTTTTTGTTTTGTAATTAAATGTACATTCTTGTTTTTTTAAAAATTATTTTTTGAATTGAAATTCTAATGATATGCTTTGTTTACTTGTTTATTATATATAAAGAATGAATTTGAGACTTATTTTTAATTGTGATTTTTTGCTAATTTATCCTTGTTTGTTAATATTAGAAACATATTTGTTGTCAAACCTAAAAAAGAATCTTTAATGATTTTTATTAAAATAATGTTTTTATTAAAACACCTTTATTTGGTAAATGATTTGTTTGAAAATTATATTTTAAGGTTTAGCCTAACATATATTTTAATATTTCATTTTTTTTTGCCGTATTCTCTTCTATTTATTAGAATATATCTAATATATTTTAGGCATGTGTTAACTTATTGTAATTTAACATACATGTGAACACTTTTTTAAAGAAAGTTTATACTATCTCTTATATTTTTGTGTTGGTTTATATTTATTTTAAGTGTATTATATTAAATTTTCTTGTTGATTTTAATTTTCTAAATTTATACTTTTTGTTTTGAATTAGTATTTGTTTTGTAAATTATTTTTTGTTTTACATATATTTTAAGTGCTTTATATTTATTTTTTGTTTTCCGATTATAACATGTTTTTTCATTACGTTTTTAATATCTTGTTTTACATATATTTTCTTTTAAAAAATTTGGTTTGTAATTAAATGTAAATTCTTCTTTTTTTAAAAAAATATTTTTGAATTTAAATTCTAATGGCATGCTTTGTATACTTGTTTATTGTATATAAAGAATGAATTTGTGATTTATTTTTCATTATGTTTTTTTTTGTATTTTATCCTTATTTGTTAATTGTATGTAAGTTTTGTGTTATTACAACTATTTTCCCAATAATAGTAATTAATTAAGTTGATGATGATGAATATTTTATTAGTTTTATTGTTTATTAATTTATTTTAAATTTTATTGTTGATGAATTTATTATAGGATTTTTTGTACTTATTATATTTAGATTCTCTATTAATTATTTTATTTTAGATTTTCGGATTTTTTTTTATTTATTTACAACTTTAGTACCAAATCTAGAATCTTTGCAAAATAATAAAATGTTAGTTTATTGATTTGTGTTTATTTTGTGTTGACTTTTATTAGTATAATTTTTAAAAACATGTTTGTTGTAAAATCTAAAAGTAATTTTTTTTATGACTTTTTTATTAAAAATTAAGTTTTCTTGATTTTGTTTTGGTAAGGTTTTTGTTAAATTATATTTTAAACTTTAGTCTAAATTATTTTTGTATTAATTTTAGTTAACAATAATTTTCTTAACTATAATTTTTTTTGTTTTATCATTTATTATTTATTTTAGTGCACTCTTTTTTTTATCTTGTTTGTTAAATTAAAAATACCATTAGTTACTTGGTAGCATAGTTTTAGCTTTTTTGGAGCATAGTTTTAACTTTTAAGCCCAACTTCTAATTTATTCTCTAGCCCATTTCTTCTTTTTAATGAAGTTATTTTTCAAACCTGACGACCATACTACGATCACCTGATCCTCCTTACGCCAATTATATATAGGATATAATAGTTTTTCCTTTTGCCATGTAAAATTGTAATTTTTTTTGTGCATACTTAACAATAATTTGTCAACTTACATTTACAAGCAGAAAAATAAAAAAATTTAGGATGATAGAATGTCCATCAAATAGTTGTCCATTGTGTTGTAGCTTCAGCATGTATTGTGATACATGATCTGGTAGATATAGAGGAATATCTTGCGAACTATAAGAGTAAATTGAGTTTACCTTAATATCAAAATTTACCACCACTGGCTTCGCTATGAAATTTTGTTGAGCAGATCCAAGGTGGGACCATGGTAAATTTTAAAACCATGCCTGAGATAAGATTGATTTCAGAACAGTATCTTTAAATCTTTTTTCCTCGATACATCCTAGAAAATAAAAGTATCCTCTATAAATTTCTTAATGGGTGACCATCGAGTGAATGTTAATAAAAAATTTCAGTTTTATAAGATCGTGTTCCAGTGCCAGCTAATAAGATGTGTCATTAAATAAAAAAATGTGTTTGTCGTCCATTGAAGGATCTCAACTTAATGCAAGCAGCTCCAAAAGAATATGAGAATAAATCCTTGTTTATGAGCAAATTGCTATAGTAAATAGCATATTGAGGACATATTACTGGGAAAAAATTAAAAGCTTGACTTGCTGTGATCTTTTCTACATACACGAGAGAGAAGCTAAATGGAAGCACACAACGAAGCCTATGGCACATAGATCTTCAAGTGCAAATTATCAGTACAACCAAACTCATGGCCAAATTATCATGGTAGAAAACACAAGATTATCAATCAGAAATGAAATGTATATAAATACCGATGGACAAAGTGGCAAACAAACCCACACTAAAAAAGAATTATTATAATAAATTTGCCAGTTACTAATTTAGAGATTTAAATAAAAGTTGAGTGCTACTTTTTAAACACATTTAGATGTTAAAATTTGAGAGTATTATTCAAATTTAGAGGCAGATTTATTATTTTAAAATGCTTCTTCTAATGTTGTTGTACCTTAATTGAAGTTGGAGATATGCTGGTATCATGTGATGGAGAGCAGAATACGATAAAAAATCTGTGGAAGGAAAAATTACAGGATATGCTATCCATATCAGTTAATAGCATAACTTCAGAAGGTTTCATTGCAGCTATCGTTGATTTGTAAGGCATTTTTCAAATTGTTTTTAGTCGTACAGTTTATGTGAAAAAAATTATTAGCTTTCTAGATTGTGAATTTAATAATATAAAACTTACAAAATTTTAAAGGACTTGCATATATTTGGATAAGGCCATTTGGAAGCACCTTCTACTACTCTAGTCTTAGCGTCTTCGGGGAGCTTCTCTTTCTCTTGTTTAAAATTTTTATGATTAGATAACTTGTGTGACTACCAAAACTGCGTTATGAAATTCTTCGGACATCAGATGCCAATACCAATGTGACTAAGGCCACATTGGTTTCTTTCATGTTGCACAAGTGTTGGATCACCATGTGTCTTCTTTTTTGTTGAGCATGAATACCAAAAATGATTTAGAAGGTGAACAAACTAATCACATATAAAAATCCACTAAACGCCCTTGGAATCAGCATGTACAGGTAATCATGAAGCAATCAATACGTACTGCTAGGGATGAAATAGAGTTTGGAATTTAATTTACTCGAGAAGTACTAATGGTTTCCACTTTCTTGTATTTTCAAATAGTTTAAGTGGTTTTACTAAAGATAGATTAATCAATTTATAACTTATTATACTAAAAAATGGGATACATAGTACAGTTTCATTGGTTTACAGAATAGTAAATTAGTTTCTAGTTTTTGTCCAACCTCCAATGCTAAATGGAATAACTTGTGTCAGATTGACAAATGTGATATGGGTTAATTTCATTACTGCATATCAAGGTTCAACACTAAGTACATTATTAAAAGTAAACAAAGAAAAAATCTCTCAAATAAGAGAAAAGCAGTGCAGGTATTCTAATAACTTGCAAGAAAAATAAATGGCATGCAATTCCAAATGGCAGTTATATTTTATTAGATTTGAGACTGTGTTCACATTTTTAAACTTGTCTGAGAGCAACCAACCAGATTCACATGGCTAAGAATAATATTGAATCACCACAATCTTCCATAATTTCAACTCACCCAATATAAGTTCCGTAGATCCTACAAAAGCTCTAACCTTTGTACCAGAGTTCCACAACTCGGTGTGTCAAACACTTTTGTTTTGGTTGATAAAAGTTACTTAGCCTGAAATCTACAAGCTTTAGCAATCTACTTTTGGCTATCAAGGAATAAGATCCTTCTGTATCCCTATCAAAGATTCCTCTCCACATCAATCTGAAATGACAACTTATAGAGTTTCCAAATTTCATTCAATCCTATAAATCTCTGAATTTTTGAGTCTTCAACTGATCTGATATTTATATTTTTTATTTCAAGATTTGCGTCTCTTTATTCAAGATTCTAAAATCTATTCATTTTAACGTTTCACATATTGCTAAAGGCTTTTTTTTCCATACCAGGACTTGATAATTAAAAGGCCCGTATTTACATTTTAATATAACAACTTATTATCCTGCATGTGAAAGAGATGGTCGATTGTGTAATATGTACCCATAAATCTAACCACATCTAGGATCTACTTTTATGCAAAAGAACGAAATTTAAGAAATAAACCTCATGGTCAGGATATGCCGCTGAACCTGATTGTCTATATACACAGACTTTAACAAATTGAGGATGCTCAAATGGTCAACTTCTTAGATGCTGAAACCTATGAACAGGAAACAGAGGATAATCAAGCCTTAGTCTCACTATGGCCTTTTAAGAATATTAATAGGAAACCGAGGATAATCAAGCCTTAGTCTCCTATGGCCTTTTAAGAACATTATTCTAGTTTAAATGGAGATCTTCTTTATGACTCAAAAAATAATGAAAAATGTGAACATGAAAGAAGGGAGTACTTTTTCGCATGCTAGAAGTAATTGGCACATTTTCTTGTGTACTACGTAAAAGTAGTTGCTAATAATATCTTTAAGAATCATATGTAGTTTCATATATAAAAATCTGAAGGATGATTCATTTCCTGGCTCCATCAGTTTGTAAATTAAAATAAATGTAACTTGTAAGGTACAAATCAATAAATATGCAAGGCAATGCTTAGAGAGGATGTTGTACACACATACAAAGAATGATGCAGAAGATGACCTTCCAAGTTCCCTAGAAGGCATAAAATCGTATGATAAACGACGAAATCAATTTCCTGCATCTGTCTTTAGTCTTTACATTTTACAATACGGAACGTAAGGTTATCTGATAACCATATAGTTTCGTAAATTAAAACACGGAGACGCTATCTAGATATTTTAGTGACAACTCCTCAAATAGCCTAACATTGGCATTCATACCTAAAACTAAAGTTTATTATCAACTCAAATTAGTGAAACTAATAGAAAAAGCTCTAAAAAAGCTCAAGGATTTTTACCAGTTTAAAGTAGAATCTTGGTATTGTCATGCGAGAAGATTTTTTTAAGTAGGACAGGCCACAATCAATCCACACTGCCACCTAGCACTCACATTGAACAATTGCACCTTAGAGTCTGTTCATTAAGAAATGAGTTCTGTTTTTCATAAACACAAACATAAATGAAATACACAATTCATCTAAATGAAAATAATAATGTGCACATATACATGACTATAATAGCTTGCCTTGAGGAAACTCACTGAAATCATTATATTCCAGTACATTAGCCACCAATCTTCGGATATTCTCCGCTCACCGCCAGCCACTATAAGATCCACGACCGTGCTCAAAGTACTTTTTTTATGTTGGGATTCTGTCCACCCTCAAGATCAACGGAAGCAAATGATAGAGCTCCAATAGGTAGATTGAATTTCAAAACCAAATTCTGTAATCGTAAGTAACAAAATCATTTTTGTTTACTTGGATATCCGGGTTTTAAAGACATACACGAAGGAAGAGAAAGGGGTGAGGACTGGAGAAGGTAGAGGTGGACGGAAGCTGTAAAGTGCAAGGATCGGATGGAGGAATAACATAGAATGTGAAGAGTTGTGTGCAAATATAATTACGTGGCTTTGTGACCTGGAATGAGGTGGGGTTGGTCGTTCTGCTGACGTGGAATTAAATGTCTTAACAAATTGCAGTATTATATATAGAAATATAGAATAGATTTTTGAGTGAAATGTTAAGTGTTGAAGTCTGTGGTCGCTTGTGATATTTAACCAAAAACCTCCTGACTTCAATTTGTCAATTAACCCTCCAAAGACTTTTCACTAATACTCTTGAGTAATACAGTATAACCTCTACAAATTAATACTCGATAAATTAATAATCTCGATAAAATTAATAATTTGTCCAGTCCCAACTTGGGACCAGTACAAAATTGGATCATAATCGATAAAATAATAAGATAATAACTTTTTTGAAATCTCAGTGTATATATATTGGTCCCAACGAAACTATAAATTAATAATTACTAAAAGATTCCAAATTCTAAGATTGTCTAGTAAAAAATGAATCTATAATCACTTATTTTTTGTTGAACTTCAAATCTATATTGAGTTCATCTTTAAATCTTCTCATTGCACTTAGGAGTTTGGGCATTGTCTTCTCGTATTTCAACAAAAAGTTGTGAAGAGTTGTTTCCGTTTGCAATGCTTCTTTCCGAGTGATCGGTTCCAAAGCTAGTGAATCAAACTCAAATTCAATTAATTTGTGAATGTACATTAATAGAATGTTACTTGGAACTTGTTTTTGTAATTTATTTTTCATTTCTAACTAATATACATTGTAAATAGTACATTGGACTTGGAAATTTAAAGATCATACGTAAAACCTCTTTAAATTAATAAATTATTAATTTATCTATATAATAATATCTCGCTAAATTAATAAAATATCCCGATCCCAACATTATTAATTTATAGAGGTTTTATTGTACCTTTGATTTTGATGCATTTGGTAATACTTTTGAGCAATGCTGATAATATTGTCCAATTGAACTGTTAATACTTTTTTGAAATCTCAATAATACTTTCCAATAACTGATAATACTTTCAATAATAACTTTCCAATAGCTGATAATACTTTCGGTAATACCTTTCTATTAACCGCTGATAATACTTTCAATAATAACCTTCCATTAATAGCTTCGGTAATAGCTTGTTAAAGAAAATTGAACTTGAACTTGTTAAGAAAATCAAATTCACAGTATTGCAATTTTCGAATTTCATTACTCTCTTACTTTAATAATATTACGTAAATTTGAAATATAATATTATTATTATAATAAATATTGTTCAAATTTAATTCAGCGATTAAATAACCTACAACATAAAATATACAATATTATCATTAGAAATAAACAAATAACTTTTATATTCATAAATGTATACAATTAAAATATCATTTTCCTTACAATTTAAAATAAACAAATTTAATATTTCCTTTAAGTTGGGTGAAAAATCAAAATCCCCACATTTTAGAACACAAACACCAAAATACCCACAGGAGGTGGTGAATACCGCACAAAATGTCCACAGATTGCGCATGCGATTAATGCGTAGGCTGGGATGTGTATTTGAAGAAGAGAATAATGTTCCTGAGATTACCTCAGGAACTTACCTAAGGTACTTACCTTACTTCTTTATAAAATCTTATAAAATAAATGGCCCCGCAAGTGCATTTTTGTGAAAACTAGATTATTCATAAGATTTTTCTTGATTTTATGGAAACATCTCAGGGAAAATACCTTAGCTAATCTCAGGTACAACATTCTCTTTGAAGAATGCGTATATGAGGTCGCTCATCTCCTGCTGCTGGCGTCAGCTAACGTCATTTTTGTAGAAACTGTTCCGGCATCTCTCTCCCTACAAATTGCCCCTCCGTTCGGCTCTCTCCCTCCATCACCATCCAGCATCCTCCACCATATCTGAGTACATCAAAATGATGCCCACACCTCCCTCTCCATTTTCCATTACTTCGTTATTGATATCCGATCCCGTCGGGATGTGTATATTCCCATAAAAAAATGGATCGAAAAAACGAGATCATATTTGAAATTTGATAACCGGGAATAGAAATGAAAATTGAATGACATAGAGTTGTAGAGAAGGAGAAGACAAGTATTTTTGTATATAGTATGTTAGTGGACGAAGTCGGGATGGACGTGAACGGAGCTTACCTAAATTTTGAAAAAAAATCATCTCAAAGTCATTTCTCTCTCATTTTCGGTAAAGACGACTGACAATACTGAGGTTACTCATCTCTCAGATGCACATCCTATAATACGCATTCTTAGGATGCATATCCCAGTTACGCATGTGATAGACAAATCGTAAATTGTGAAGTATCATCCTATATGTATTTGAAAAATGCGTATTCCGTGAGTAAAAAAGACGAAGCCAATTAAATATGAATATTTTGGACAATTTTCATTCAAAAGTTATATAGTTTAGACATTCTTCCCCTTTTTTTTAAGTTCTCTTCTATATTATACTATTTCGATCGAATTTTCCAAAAACTCGTAACATTTTTTATCCTACAGAATCACACTTACATTTTTTTTAACACAAAACTTAAGTAGGGATGGCAACGGGTCGGGTTCGGCTCGGGTTTTGCAAAATCCAAATCCAAATCCAAATATTTTCGGGTTTCGGGTTTCGGATCGTATCGGGTTTCAGATCCAAAACTCAATATCCAAATCCAAATCCGTCGGGTTTCGGATCGGATCGGGTTTTTTTTTCGGGTATTCAAAATTAAAAATAGTGTAAATAAGTTGATTAACAAAAAAATAAAAAAATTGTGTAAGTAAGTTAAAAAATACCGCTACATCCATGACAATTTGTTTTCTCGATCTTTCCATATCTTATGTTTCAAAGATATGTGTATGTATAATATGTATTTATAATATACATTTATATAATATATATATATATATATATATATAATAGTGTATGTATAATATGTATTTGTAATATACATTTATAGAATACTAGTACTTGTAACTACCTTGAAAGGAAGAAATTTAGGACCGTTACGAATATACCAGATGTGTGTCAAGCAGGACTAGCGTAATTGCCCGTGCGAGGCACGGGCACTGGACCAATTTCTCATTCAAAATCCGTGACAAAGCACTAGTTACAAGTACTAGTTAGAATAGTAGTGATCTACTAAGATCTCCAACAAAATTAATTTTTTATTTTTTGAAAATTTGGGAATATCACTAAATTAGATATATCTTGGCATCTGTACAGTTGGATCGTCGAGATATATTTTTAAAAAAATAGAAACAACAATCCGTGACAAAGCACTAGTTAAAAGTACTAGTTAGAATAATAGTGATCTACTAAGATCTCCAACCAAAATAATTTTTTAATTTTTGAAAATTTGGGAATATCACTAAATTAAAATATATTTTTAAAATAGAAACAACAATCCATGACAAAGCACAAAAATAGAAATTCTACAAACTACTTAAAAAAGAGGGAAAAATCAAATTATTAGAAAATTATGTAATATCATCACAAAAATAGTTAGCATGAATACTTAAATTAAATTTAGGATATATATATATATATTCGGGTTTTTTTCGGGTTTCGGGTTCGGGTCGGGTTTGGATCGGATTTCGGGTCGGGTTTCGGATCGGTATATGCAATATCCATATCCATATCCAAAAAATTTCGGCTCTAAAAATCATATCCATATCCATATCCAAAAAATCGGGTTCGGGTTATCCAAAATTTCGGGTTTCGGATCGGGTATCCATCGGATCGGTTTTTTTTTTCGTCCCTAAACTTAACTAAACTTGATTAAAGTATAGACAGATATAAAACCCCGACCATTTCGCAGTCGGATCAATTATGAAACACATACACTGATACACATACAACACCACGCTCTATATATACCACTTGCACTACTAAGTTTTGATAAAAACACACCATTGTTTGTTACTTTGTTGTTTCATTTTGCCCTAAATTTCAATGGAACCTACATTTCTAATCGCTATTCTCTCAATTGCGCTTGGCGCTATTGTAATTTTCCTAGTGTTTGGCAATTACTTTGGCAAAACGAGATCGCAGATCGATACCATTACGAATAACAAGGGGATTGTTGATTCCAAGCCTGCGTCCAAGCCGCAACACAAGAAAGTGAACTCCAAACCTCATTCTCATGGTGCTGATAAGGTTGATGTGATTTTGAGTTGTGTGTGTGTGTGTGTGTGTGTTAGGGTTTATGTGTGATTTGGTTCATGTTGAATTGAATTCAATTGAAGAGTGTGTTTTATGTGTGTGTGTGTGTGGATGTGTTAGGTGAATATTGAGTTGCGTTTTGTTTTGTTGTGTTTTGATTTAAACAGAATTGAAATGATCACCGTGTTTGATGTGTGTGACCGAGATATTTAGTTTTACTGTTTTGATATATGTAGAATTGAGATGATCAACTTGTTTGATGTGTGTGTGTGTGTGTGAGAGAGAGAGAGAGAGAGAGAGAGAGGGAAATTCATTTTTAGTGTTTTCATATATGTAGAGAGAGATTCATTTCATGTGTTTTGATTTCTGTAGAATTGAAATGATCACTGTGTTGATATGTGTGTGTCTGTGTGATTCATTTTTAGTGTTTTAACTTGTGTACACTGAATTGAACACCATGTTTGATATGCATATAGTACATATATATGTTACTGTTATTAATGTGTGGGATGAATATTGAACTATCGTCATTTGTTCATGTGTGGTTTGTTTTTAGTATTTTTAATAATTTTAGAATTGAAATAGACCTCGCGCTTGATTTTTGTTAGTGTTTATGAATGCTTGGGGCGAACATCTAGAATTATGATATATGTTAATAAACGGTTTTTTTTTGTTTAGAATTTAACTGAACAGCTTGTCCTTATACAGATTTTTTTATTAGTGTTACTAATTAATGCTTTAAGTGGATATTGAAGTATTCTGTTTTGTTTATTTATTGTTCTTTTTTGGTATTTAACTCATGGGTCTAGTTTTAGTACAAACCAAGAGAATGAGAACCATGTTGGTTCAACAAGTTACATTTGTTGAATATATATGTATCCGTAATTTTTGTGAATGCTTGGGTTAAATAGTAAATTATCGTATTATAAATGAAATTCTCACTTAATCTCTTATAAATCTATAGTTTGTTTTATAGTAATGTCTGATTTATGCATAATTCAATGAACTTTGTGTTTGATGCTGCATTCTAATGTTTATAAATGATTTGTTTTTATATTAAACGATCATGTTTTGTGTGCGACTATGGGTAAATGTATCATTGATAAATGGTGATTTTATTAATTTGTTTATGCTTACCTAGATATGTGGTCACTTATCCTGGAACTGAATTGCTTGCAATGGGCAATCATGGAAATCTCTATTTGTGTGTAATTGATGCAGTTTCATGTTGTAATAGATATGTATATGAATGTAGGACTTGAACAAGCGGCATCACCCTCTCGATCTGAATACATTGAAAGGACATGGGGATTCTGTTAATGGCTTAAGTTTCTCATCTGACGGCCGTAGTTTGGCAACTGGTAACTAGTATTGATCATCATCCTGTTAACTTCTACATTTCACTAATTCATATGCTATTATTTTAATTAGTTTATATTCATTATTATTTATTATTTCTCGTTATTGTTTGCCTATGATAGCAACTGAATTATAGTTGTGTTTTTCAATCCAAATAGTTTTACAGATTTTTTATATATCCACCTCAAAAAAAAAAAATTATGTATATTTTTCTCAGGAGAATCAGTGACTTTCTAGTTTGTTGTAGCTTAGGTTACCAGTAACTATGATCTTTGGATTAAAATTTAAATAATTTTAAAATTTTCCTACCAAACAACAGAAGGAATTCATATTATTCACTCTCACCTTGATGGTCGTTCTATTTCACCGAAGAGTTTCATAACTAAATGTAATTAGCCCATTCACCACCTCTTGTCTAAATCTAGTTTTTTCTCTTTGTTATGAGCCTGATATAAAAAATTAGTGTTCCCTCTTTAGCGCTCTCTATCTGCTATGTGTAAAGTATCCCTCTGCTATGTGTAAAGTATCCCTACTCAGTACTCTCAGTTGCAAAATAATAATTTGTTAAATCAGTATCCAGAAGAAGCTTATGCTTCCGTGATAGCATTAAATATTGCAATGAACTGTTCATATAATTGGATTGATTAACCAAATAGATGTGTTGGTCTACCGAAATTTATGCCTACATATCTTTTATTGGGTGGAGTCCCATTTATCTGTCTATTTGGTGGAGTCCTCTGTTTGACGAGGGATCAAAGTAGTTGTTGTGCTGACCTGGATAAGAAAAATGCACAACTTTATTTATCCGATCATGAGTCATGACTAATACAAAGTAACATACATAGCTTTACAAAATCTTTTAACTTCAATAGTTTGTTCTGTGATTAAAATATATATGAACCCTTGTCTAGGAGAGAATAAGACTCATGCATTACCTTGGATCCCATGTCCAGATAACTGAAGCATATCCAAATGCTCTTAAACAGAAAACATGAATATATACAGCTTTGCTAAAGATGACTTGAAACTGAATTGTCATGAAGACCTCTTTTAAGCAGCACCCTCAGAACAGAAGCTGAGAACAAGAATATCATTAACTAATAGAACATTAAATGCTATATTTTCTACTTTGAAGATATGTTTATAATTTTACACTAATTGAGGTATCAGTAACGCTGATTTTAAAACTAATAATCTCAAGTAATCATGTCTCCAAACTTTAGAATACATCCTAGGAAGCACCGACTCGGGTGCGGCGACACGGGACACGGGACACGGGGATACGCCAATTACCAAAGTGTCTTGGATACGGGACACGGCAAAAAAAAAAATACTAATAAAATATATATATTTTGTATATGTCATAAACTGAACATCTTCATTCATAATAATAATTAAGTTTCTTACAAAACAAGTGGTAAACTAATCTGACATCTATTCTGCATTTTCATTGAAATGATAATCTGAAGTGGTAAACTAATATATTACCACTCTATGTAACTGCCATGATATTGATAAGTGGCCTCTTTTGAGGATCACCCCATCCATCTGAAACAATGCTCAGCCCCTTTTCGTTCCAAGTCTGTTTGATTGGTAATAAGCATCTTTCAAGATGTATGTATGTATATATATGTGTGTATGTATATATATTAAAGAGGCTGGGTTGGGCTCTCTTTTTTATGGACTGTGGGCTTTTTTTATGGGCCTCGTCAGTGAGCCGTGTCCCCCGCGTGTCGGACGCGTGTCGACCGCGTTTGCTTCACGACACGCCACCTGGCGTGTCCGACCCGTCCCCAGGCGTGTCGCCGTGTCGGGGCCGTGTCGGCCGTGTCCGACACGCGTACGGCACCCAAATTGGCGTGTCGGTGCTTCCTAGAATACATCAGTATTAATACAAGGCCTTATAAATTTTCTGAGCCCGTCTCTAGATAAAATAAGACAGATAGGTTATCATTAGAATTTATGTCCAGCAAACTTCGAGCATGCTCAAATTCCCATCTTGAATCCGAATCTTCCAAATGTTTGCTGAATTATAACCTGTAATGTGGATTGTCAATGTTTCGTGTATCCCACATTTTTAGCAACATTCTTGAAATAAAAGGCTAGGAACAAGGATATGAGAACTTAGTAGAGTACTGTATACTAGAACTATGCTGGGTTGAACAATATATGTACTCTAGAACAAATTAACATCTCCTTATCACTGAATCCCAAATTATTATATCAAGGAATCAAAATGTAACCGAATTACTGACATGATGTTATTTTAAAAATTGCCTTGCTTTCCAGTAAGACGATTAATATTTGGAGGCCAAAAGAAGCTATTGTCCATCATAAACTAAAAAAATATATGGCTTTATAATTTGATGTTTCATGTCAACAACACTGTTTGCCATCAGTACTAACTAAAACAACTTTATTGGGAAAATTGTTTGTGTGTATATATATATATATGTGTGTGTGTGTGTGTGTGTTTGTGTCAGGACTTGTGAGTTCCTGAACTTGTTTGAGACTATTTTTGTAGTTTTCTGTTTATAGAGGGATAGAACAGCTAGATATAGGCGAGACATAGAGAGATTAGACAGAGATAAGAGAGAGAGAGAGAGAATAAGAGCAGAAATTTAGAGATAAGATAGAGATCAGATAAGACTTGAAGAGAAAGAAAGAGTTTTACATAGAGAAACTCTGGGGAGAGAGAGAAGTGGTGGAAAAAAAATTCCATTTTCGTTTATCATTCATAATGAAAAGTAACACAGTACAATGGTATTTATAGGCACACATAGTAGCTAGCTCTGTAATGGCCATAATACCCTCACATGCTAATAGTACTAGCATTCACACATATGCCACTACTTAACACAATATGACTACTACTCCAATATACTGCAATACTTATAATACTGAATCTGACTGTGTGTGTGTGTGTGGATTATTTTATCAGTGGTCAGCTCCAGTTTGAAGTTCATGACCTTTATGTTTTTCTCTCTCAAAGTATTTTATTCAGTCTATTAACTCAAACTTAATGCTGGCCACAAATTTGATTTGATAAATGAAGATGATTTATAATGGTTATTAGTTTGTCCTACTAAAATACACGTACAGGTGTGGTAACCTTCTATATCTGCTTATCATCACTAGCCATTAGAAAAGCTCTATGACCCTTAGCGAGTTAGCGTACTGATATTACAGTAAATAATTACTTCTCCATATTTTAACATATCCCTGCATTTAATTCTTAATAGTTAATAATGATCTTTCTTCATATCTTGCATCCTTGAGTACTTACACTTTTGTTGTTGCTTATGCATCCAGCTTGCGGTGATGGAGTGGTTAGGGTGTTTAAGTTGGATGACGTTTCAAGTAAAAGTTTCAAGTAAGAATGTCAAGCTCTTTTGACAACCTCTATGTTATTAATGTGCGTGTCTTCTTGCTTATTGTGACACTTGTTTTTTTTCCAGATTTCTTAGAATCAACTTACCTCCTGGAGGTCATCCAACAGCAGTTGCATTTGGTGATGTTGTGTCTTCCTATATCGTTGCCTGCGAGGCACTTGTTGGTTCCTCCTTGTACATGTATGGAGAAGAGAAGCCCCAACCTTCAGCTGATACTAAGCAGCAGTCTAAACTTCCTTTACCTGAAATTAAGTGGCAGCAACATAAAGTTCATGATAAAAGAGCTATAATTACCTTATCTAGAACTTCAGCAACCTATGGCAGTGCAGATGGAAGTACAATTATTGCATCATGCTCCGAAGGTAAATGCTGATTCTCTGTTTGGTAATTTGTACTAATTTTAATTTATTTGCAAATTATCAGTTGATTGCTGATAGAGTCATTGTTAAAAGGTCCTTGACATGCCTACAGCATATCATCCTGTTGATAACATGTCGTATCATGTTTCTAGAAATGTTGTTTGTTCTAGGATTCTTCTTGTTAATAGGTAATTTTGCATGTAATGTTGGTCTTCTTTCCATGCAGGCAGGTGAGGCAGATATGTCATTTCTCATGCTAATAGAAATATAGTATTTGAATCATCTGTCAGGAATTTGTGGGTTTAAATTATTTTGTCCTGATTTTCTTCATATCGTGCAGGAACTGATATCATACTTTGGCATGGAAACACTGGAAAGATCTTGGGGAATGTTGACACTAATCAACTTAAAAACACCATGGCTGCTATATCTCCAAATGGTCGTTTTATTGCTGCAGCAGCTTTTACTGCTGATGTTAAGGCAAGTTTGTCTAACTTTCACTAGTTGATCTATCGGGGTCTTATAGATGATTAATTTTTTTAGGGTTTTCTTTAAGTGGTTGTGGTCCATGATATAGTTACAATGTTTCAGAAGCATATTGTTTAATATCATTACGGTTTATGACAAACTGAATGTTGTTGATTCTATGTTAGAGTGTCAAGAGCATTTGAAGGGGTTAGCTTGTGTGTGATGAACTAGGATATAACAAAGGCTACTTATACATATTTTACATGGCTAAAACAAGACAGCCGTTTCTCTCATCTATTCCAAACGAAAAAGCTTCATTTATAGTGTAGACTTGAGAACTTGTATTTGCAGATAGTTTTTGCCACTTCATGGATCCCGGTGAAATTATTGTTGGACATAGTTTTTGCATCATACGATCAAATGGACATTCTATGTGGAATTGTCAATATCATGAAGATGGACCACTCATTTTTTATTGATCAACCAACAACCGTAGTTAGGTCCAACCATTAATTACTTCTGTCATCTTCATGTAATTGGTAGATAAAAAGGATTGACCAGTCATTAAAATAAGGCCAATAATAGACACAGGTTGTGTAGATAATTTATCAATATATGTCATTATAAAATAAAATATGCCAACTTACATTTAAGCTAAGGATGCCAAGTCAAATGTTCTCAGCATGCTGGGCAGTATTAGTTTCTTAAATTCCCATTTAATTTGACAATTTTGTCAAAAACTATACCATAAAACTCTTTCTAGGTATTGTTAAACTGTAGATAGTCATAAACTTGGTTTTAGAATCATCTCTAGAACCTGAGGGGATACTGTCTATCTGTTTTGGGGATTTCCTTGTTTAGTTATTAACTTATATTGTTATGCAAAGCATGGTTATCACGTCGCCCGACTAGTCACGACTAGTCGTCGACTAGTCGATAAGTCGACAAAGCAGAAAACGGCGAGCAGCGACTTGTTGTATTAGTCGACCCATGGATAAAACCCGGATCCGACCCGGAACCCGGTCCAATACCCGATCCGGATTAACAAAAAAAGCTAAAACGTACAGAAAAAAGAAGAAGAAGAAACGATGGATCGTGGACTTTTTAAGAAGATGATGATGAATTGATGATACAGAAAAAAGAAAAAGAAACGATGGTATATAAGAAGAAGATGATGTATATATTGTATGTATATTGTCCAGATCTACTTTTTAAATTATTGATGCATGTTGACTTTTTTTTCCTTTACAGCACGATCATTTGTTTATCATGTATATATATATAAATACTTGTGTCATGATTTGAGAAATGGATCATACTGATATTGGGCCAGGATAAGTCCAAGTTATTTTGTAATGGGCTTGGGTTGGTAGACTTTCAGCTTTAGCTTTAGCTACAATCTTAACATTTTGACTACTTTTTCAACCCACTAGCATCTAACTTAATTTTTCATTTGAAAAAAAGGATAAACAATATATTTAAAAAATGTTTAATTTATTTAAAAAGGCTTATTGATGAATGTTTAAAAGAAATAATCAATGGAGACTAAAAATTGATATATTTTTATCTATATTATATTTTATAAATATATAAATATATATGCACGACTTTTTACGACTAGTCACGACTAGTCACGACTAGTCGATTCCACGGTACCCAAGCGTCGAGGCTCGACTTGTCGACTTAATAACCTTGATGCAAAGGACCTATACTTGTGATGCGGAATCAGCTTGGTAGGTGAACTTTCAATGACAGAAGATGTTAGGATTGCAGACTGCACGGGGCTTCTATTATATAAGCATTTTTGTTTTCCTTTTTTCTAGTTGTGGAGTCACAGTAACCACAAGAACTGATAAAACCAACTCATAGATTCCTTTGAGGTAGTATGAGAGTCATTGCTTATCATCCCATACCTGGGTAATTAATGCCCAGGCTGTTGGAAACAACATATGCCATCTAAATAAAATATGAAGACTTTAGGCCTGTTGAGCAATGTAATAATGGACTAATAATTTTTTAATATCAAAATAACTCTTTGAAAGCAGATAATTATGAATATTATATATGTTATGTGTCAGTGGCATATTAAACAAAGTCTTGCTACTTAAACAATAACACTCAACTTTGGTCTTTGCCAAAAGGCTGTAGCCTCTCCTATGGAAATTTGTAGCTACGTAAATACTTTAAATTTACCATCACAATTATTTAGTCGGATTTGCTTTGCAATTTTTCTGTAAATTGGATGCTTTGTACCAATCCGCTTCTAAGCTGCATGTTCCCTTTACAGGCATAGAAAACTATTTGCTATATGACTTTTATACGCATAAAGTGTATTTTATATTTCCATGTCATTGTTGAAATGTATTCTACTTGTGCATAATCAAAAGTTGACTTTGAACCTTTCTTAATCTGAATTAATAGGCATTGAAGTTATATTCTTTACATGTTCATTTTTCAGGTTTGGGAGATTGTATACTCGAAGGATGGTTCAGTTAAGGAGGTCTCAAGAGTTATGCAACTCAAAGGGCATAAGGTTATTTTTTGGGTTATTTATACATCTTAAGATTGTTTCCTAGAAGGATGGTTCAGTTAATTGTGTGTTTGTGCATGTTATAGTGAATTTATGAAATTTAGAATTGCACACATGCATCCACTGATGTTTGAATCCTCAATCTCCTATTACCAAGAGGAGTGGGATATCAGCTAGGCAGCCCAGGATAAGCCTTGTGGATAAATAAGGCGAAGTTGTCTGTTACACTATTTTATCCTTTATGTCGAAGTTGCCGAATTTATATTGTTCACTCCTATCATGTTCTAGCTAGAAAAGTATCCCTACATGTTCTTCCCATACTTCTCTGTCCTTCATATTATTTTTATTTTATTTTCAACAATTCTTGTTAATTTGTCTACAGAGTGCAGTTACATGGCTGTGTTTCAGTCCTGATTCAGAACAAATTATAACATCATCAAAGGATGGTACCATGAGGGTATGGAATATTAATGGTATGTTTAATTTCATGTACTTTAATGCACCTTTTTTGAACCGTGGATTCTAAAAAATTTGAAGGTAGTTATCATTTAAAAAATTGTGGGACAAAGTGGTAGAACAATAGCAGTGTTGATGGATATTCAAAGAAGAACAGCTTTTTTGAGAAAACATGGTGTCTGATAAATTAACAAAAAAATGAAGGTTTTAGATACTGTTGTTAAAAGCTTGTATGCAATCCTGTCTAAGCTTTATACTTTTGCTTGTCCATTTTACAGATGAATTGTTCATACAAGTATTTATAATCTATCATTTATTCTTCATATTGAATTGCATATTATATTTTGTCATTTTTAGTTTCTGTTGCTTTAGCTTCACAATTTTCCTACGTTTATGTGAAATATGAGATTTTGTTACAGCTAATTGGGTAAAAGGTTTCTTCGAACTGATTCATTGGTTGGATAATTTTCTACAATCTACATTATGTTGCTAAAGAAATTTATTCATTGTTATTTTTAGTTCGATATCACCTTGATGAGGATCCAAAAACGTTGAAGGTGTTTCCTGTTCCATTGAAAGATTCAAATGGAACTACTTTGAACTATGATCGTCTCAGTATTTCACCCGATGGAAGAATACTAGCAGTTACTCACGGTCCACTGTTGCAGTGGTTATGTGCTGAAACAGGGGAGATTTTAGATACAGCTGCGAAGGCACATGATGGTACAAGTTCTACAAATTTGCCCATCTCTTTTTCGGTTTAATCTTTCCCTCTTTAGACTAGTCCTTTTTCAGCTTAACCAAATTTGCGAAGGCACATGATTAAGCATGATACTCAGGGAACTCTTTTTCCTTGTCAAAGTCCAACAAATTTATAACTTTGCCGGTCTGCAAGTCTACTCTTCTGATTTGTGAAATTTCTCCTGAATATTATGCTTAATCATGTTCCTGCTGTAGATTTTTTGCAACACTATTCTTACAAAGCTTATGATTTTCATGCAGGTGACATTACAGACCTTGCATGGGCGCCAAGTGGTATTCCAATGGGTAAGCTTTTTTCCCTTTCAGGAAAATTTCCTGCTCATTTTTCTGCTAATTAGATTTAGAGTTCACAGGCTTAAACTGTTTTTTTTTTTTTTTTAAATAATTGGGGTCTTGCTCAAATGAGAACCCCCAATTAGTGTGAGATATGAGATCTAATCCTAGCCACTCATTTTTATACTTTGTCTTCATCTCCCACCACCCATTAATTTTTTTAATTTTTTAATATCTCACCACCATCTTCTTCCTCCTCCAACCACCCACCCACCACCTCCGACCACCGGCGACTAGCAAAAATTACCACCAAATTACGAAAATCACCACAGCCAAACCATTACAAACCACCACTGCTTCCGGGCACCAACTCTGACCACCGTCAACTAATCAACGACGTGCCAAAATCACCAGAAATCCATTACAAATCAGTATAAAATCACATAAATCACCATAAATTCTAGAAAAATACCAGCTGGTTGGGTTGATTATGAGCAGATCCACCACATCACCACCAACCACCACCATTAACACCAGCCCGCCACCAACACCACCACTATATCAGCGTTTAACCACCACCACATTATCGCCACAAAAATTAAAACAAAGTCATCAAAATCAAAAAATTAAACTGCCACCACCATGGATGAAATTGAGAGAGAGAGAGAGAGTCGGGTGGGGGCTGGAGGGAGAGGAGGGAATAGAGTGGCGGCAGATTTTGGGGGGGGGGGGCGGGGGTGTGGCAGTGGGCGGGGGGCGTAGTGGCAGTGACTGGAGGGAGATGATGATGGTCAGATGAAGAGTATAGATGAGAGAGAAGAGATAGTATAGAATGGAAAGGAAAGAGATATTGGGTGAAGATTAAAAGAAAATATATAAATTAGATCTCAGTTCTCATTTTATTGGGGTTCTCATTTGAGCAAAACCCTTAATAATTGTGTTTCAAGTTCTAGAAACGAGGGGAGTAAAATATGGTGAGAAACTACGAATATTATCTTTCCTAGTTTTCTCGAGGTTTTTGATAGAGAAGGAGAATTTCCAAAAATTTCTCTCCAAAACTTTCTTTTCTCTTGTGGGAGGATTGGGAGAGAAGCTCAGAACTTTTATAATAATCCCATCTGTATTCTTTATATCTCAAAATCAAAACACCACTCTTGGAGCAAACCCAAGAGAGTCCATTTAACTTCTTATTAGTTTTTTTCTTTCACCTTTTTTTCTTTCTCTTTTCTTCCTCCACTAAAAACTCTGGAACTGAGATGGTCTGGTTCTGCATTGATTCACTTTTCAAGGAAAGTCGTACTTGCTAGGAACCTACTACATGATCACACATCTTGTGAAGAAAAATATAGACATGTTTGGTTTAATGATTAGGTACCGGGGGACAAAGAACTTGGGAGAATTCCCAGAAATTAGTTTTCAACATATAACTAGTTATTTCAATAATATTTGGGCTTGATTTACAAAATCTAATCCCTATTTCTAATAAAGCTGAACAAAATTTGCCTCTGTAAATTAATCAATAAAACATTAGTTCCTTTAGAGTACTTTTTTAACCGCTAGGCCAAGCCTTTCAGATCTTTGGGATACTTTAGGTAATGGGCTTTCAAAACCTCCTAGATTCTTTGGGCTTTTCCAGCTGTCCTGCATCAATTTTCTTGTGCTAAAAAGTTCTTGATTTGATGGATCATGATGTGAAGCGCATTTACTGTCAAAGTTTTGATATGCCGACATTAAGATACTTTAGATCGTTAAGCGTGCCAAAATTACAAGAAGTCCTTTTCCCTGAGCATTAACTACTTGCAGCCGAGTTAGTTTTGTGTATATGATATGGACAATCCTGGACAATCTCAAACATGAGATCGAGGTTAATGTGAACTCTCAACTATATTGACCTGAGAAGCATCTGAGTCAGAAAATGTGGGATGAACCTAGGAAGAATCACCTACCTATTTTGATGATATTGGTAAAAAGCCAATGTGTTGCTAGCATCTACGAAGTTCAGGTGATTCTGAAATTTGGTTGATTTGGACCAGGATGTAGCAACCAAAGTAAATTACTCTAATATTCCCTGATAAATAAACTTATGTAATAAATATTAACACATTTAAGAACAAAATAACTGTCCAAGATAATTAAATTCTAGTAGTATGTACTCAACAACTTGGCTTCATGATAATAAAAGAAAATCAAGTACCACTAATATTTTTTTTTTTATATAGAAAATCCAAATAAAATTCTTCATAGTTAAAAGTGTTCAAATCTATAATAGTGATGATTAAAATTGGCAGCCACAGTTTAAAAAGTAATTTAGATCTGGTCAATCCCCTTCATGTCATAATTGCGGTAAAAAGCAGCACTTCTGGAACGTAGCTGGGGTTTCCCATAAGTAAGCACAAAATCGGGGCTTAACTGGGCTCTGAGCTTACGCATCTTTTCACAGCTATGGGTATATACATCAGAGTAGAATTTGCTGATGAAAATAAGAACTATTAATGTAACCTAATAACCCGACTTGTTAGGATTTTGCTGATGAAAATAAGAACTATTAATGTAACCTAATAACCCGACTTGTTAGGATATATTGAACTGTAACATGAGTGGCCATGTGAATGATTTTTGTAATTTTAATTGGATTTTTAA
This sequence comes from Kitagawia praeruptora, assembly GCA_037693485.1. Lineage (NCBI taxonomy): Eukaryota > Viridiplantae > Streptophyta > Magnoliopsida > Apiales > Apiaceae > Kitagawia > Kitagawia praeruptora. The sequence continues at coordinate 114,212,030 of CM075348.1, read as the reverse complement.
GTAGCTTAATACATATTCTATAATGACTTTGTTGAAGTATGCCTTGACTGTGAATCCAAAGATGATATCAATATAATGGTTCGTAATAATAATAAGGGTCCTGAGCTTATTACTTAATGTTGTAACTTGCACTCGTCCGCTAATCTAGTTCGCTCTTTTATTTTTATTTTTTCAGGAAACAAAAAAATAACAGTTCTAGCCACTTCAGGCACAGACAAGAAAGTGAAGTTGTGGGCAACACCTTCTCAAAGTCGATCTTAGTGGCTCTGATGCGATGCTTGATGACTTTAGCCACTGGTCTGCTTCCCAAACTTTGGTTCAATCCCTTTCTAATGAAAGCTGCTTTAAATGTAGCTGACTGTTAGAATGTAGTGTGAAATTCAAGAATTAGGCTGCAGAATATAAAAATGAGATCCATATCGCGGTTTATGTTTATGCAGAAATATGCACTGATTTTGATAGAAATCTTGGTTTCGTGTAGTGGTTTAGATAAAATGGCATGACGTTGGTAAACTATCAAGCTTCCACCAGACTTGGTTCTCAGAAGTGATAGGGGGGCTATCTTTGTAAGATACATCAATGTATACAAATATGGAATAGATAGACCTTGTCACTTGCATAACTTGGGGAACCTACCTCATGTTAATACCCGAGCTTTGCGGAACCTACCTCATGTTAATACCTGAGCTTTGCCCATTTTCATATAATTTTTTTTACAAGGATGGCGAAATTTTATTGTATTTTTGCTGAATCCAGCCTTTTAAAGATTTGTGGCTGAACCTGACCGTAGGCCAAGCAATTGTATCAGCCAATGCCATTTTCAACAGCATTCAATTTGCCATTACTTAGTGCCTGTTTGGTTGGTCTTAAAGTTGGTGGCTTATGGCTTATAAGCGCATAAGAGCTTATGGGGGGTGTTTGCCTATTTAAGTTTTAGCTCAACTTATAACTTATATGTTGATAAGTTGAATGTTAAGAAATCTTAACATTCAACTTATTCTTATTTCTCGATACACGCAATATATAATATTCTTCAAATCTTCAAAATTATTTATCTTTTGATTTGTTCATTAAAAAATTGATATGCATATATCAAATTTCTCTACTCATCGATATCTATCCATTGACATCCATTGATATATATTAAAAAACAAATATTTTGAAAATAATAAAAAAAGTTAACTTATAAGTTTTGATTTACTAAACACTCTACTGATTTATTAGTTTTGATTTACCAAACACTCTACTAACTTATAATTTCTGATCTAATTATCATTTATATGATACTTATGCTTATAAGCCATAAGCTACTCATTTTAAGTTAATTATGGTTTCTTAATTGATTTCTGATCTAATTATGGTTGATGAATAATTTTCTTAATTGAGAAATGATTATTTAGTAGAAGAAATGAACTAACATTCCATATTTCCATGTATGTTGTAGTCATCAAGAGTACGTTTTATAATTATTAGAAGCTGATTGAGATTTTTGAGAGTGCGATAGTGGGACTTATCAACTTCTGGTTCTAATTAGCTGGACATTTCAAGTTCCTTAAAGCACCTCCAAGAGTCTATTAAATCATTCTTAAATATATTATAAAATAAGAGAATGTTGTACCTGAGATTACCTCAGGTATTTTCCCTGAGATACTTCCATAAAATCAAAGAAAAATCTTATAGGTAATCTAGATTTCATAAAAATGCCCTTGCGGGGCCACTTATTTTATAAGGAGATAAGACAAGTACCTTAGGTAAGTTCCTGAGGTAATATCAGGAACATTATTCTCATAAAATAATAGCTCTTAGTGATTTAATGTGCATTCATGTTAGATATTGATTCAAGTGATATCAGGATCTGAGTTATTACTGATCAAGATACTGATGCTGATGTCATCAGTAATACGATGTCAGTATAAAGGTATTGTTAGTATTAGAAGCTGGTCAGGATTACGTGAAGATTCTCATCAGACCACAGATCAAGGAAGATTGATATGTCGGTTCCTAATTTATAGGAAGGCAGCTATCATACAAGATATGTATTCAGAGTTATATGTAATTGATTTAGAATATCTTGTACTCCCTCTGTCCCTCTCATTTCTTTACAGTTACTATTTTGGGGTGTCCCTCTCATTTCTTTACATTCCAAAAATATTAAGTTTCTCCCACTATTACACCAACTATCTAATATATTTAACAATAAAAAATACTATTACACCCACTTCTTTTCTCCATTATCTCAAATCTATAATTAAATATTAATAGGTCCCACCACTTTACCCACTTTTCATCTAACTTTACTAATTTTTTACACATTTTCTTGGTCTCCGTGTCCATCCCTCATGTAAACAACCATGAGGGACGGAGGGAGTAATTGATAGTGTAACTGTGTACTCTATATAAACACAGTTTAGGTTTTATATTATTGTAATCGCTTACACGAGTTATCTTGTAACGTAGCAGCTCTTAAGAACATAAGAATTTCTTAAGAGAGTTTGTAACAGTTTTATATCAGAATTAATAAAGCTGTTATTGATTCATACTTGTGTTATTTCTGTTTAAGTCGAAAATCTTATACAATTGTATTCAACCCCCCTTCTACAATTGTTAATTACTGGGCAACAATTGGTATCGGAGCAAACTGATTAATAGTAATCAGAAACGATCTTAAGATGTCGACAAGCAAGTATGAAAGCATTAAGATTCACATTCTCAAGAAAACTGAGTATCCAACATGGAAGGTGAAGATGTTAATGTATCTGGAAGCTACTGATCCTGACTATCTTGACAGGATCAATGATGGACCATTTCTTCCAACAAGATTAGTTGCAAGAACTGAAACTGTTGCTGAACACTATGTCATCAAGGCAAAGAGTGAGTGGACTCTAGAAGAAAAGGCTCAAGTGCTCAAAGATGCAAAGGTAAAAAATATTTTGCACAACAGTCTTGATAATGTCATGTCAAACAGGGTCATAGCATGCAAGACTGCAAAGGAAATTTGGGATACTTTGGAAACTCAATGTCAAGGCACTGAATCTATCAAAAGAAACAGAAGGGCTCTGTTGATTCAGGAGTATGAGCAGTTCGATGCTAGATCTGATGAAAGCCTTACTGATATCTATGATAGATTTCTAACACTGCTGAACAATTTATCTCTAGTTGGAAAAGAGTATGATCCAGAGGATTCAAATACCAAGTTTCTAAGAGCTCTAACTAAGGAGTGGGATACTCAAGCTTCAATCATAAGGCATCAATATGATCTGAAGATGCTATCTCTTGATAAAGTTTATGGGATGCTAAGAACCTACGATCTTGAGGTTCAACAGAGAAAGAACAAGAAAAATGTCAAAGCAAAATCTGTTGCTTTGAATGTTGAATCAAAATCAAAAGGAAAAGCTGAAGAAGGTTCTTCAAGAAAAAGTAGAGTTGTGGAGTCAATTCCTGATGACTCATCATCAGATACTGATGCTAAGTCTGATTCTGATACTGATTATGACTCTACTGATTCTGATATGATGGAGATGGTAGCTATGATAGTCAAGGGCTTCAAGAAGATGAAGTTCAGAAAGGCTAGGAAGCAAGGTAGGTTCCAGAAGAAAACCTTCAATGCTGACAAAGACAGGTACAAGAAGAAAGAAGACAAAAGCAGCAAATTTGACAAGTCAAAAGTCAGATGCTACAACTGTGATGGAATGGGTCATTTTGAAACTGAGTGCAAAAAGGCAAAGACCAAAGCTCTTATCTCATCAAGAAAGGATTGGATGGACTCTTCCTCAGAATCTGAAGAAGAAGAGGTGAATTATGCACTAATGGCCAATACTGATGAGACTATTGCTGTTGCTGAAGCTAAGGTATCTGAAACCTTGTTTGATTTTGATACAAATAATGTCTCTGAGTTAAGGTCTTTTCTTAAGTCTCTGCATATCAGCTTTAGGAGTCAATCTCTTGAAAATACTAGAATAAAATCTCAAATGACAGAGGTAACTAAAAGAAATGATCATTTAGAAGCTGAGTTAATTTTCTTGTAGGAAGTTCAAACAGAATGTGATAATGCTAAACACATGAAACTTGAAATAGAGTTTAAATGTAAAGAACTTGAAATGCAACTTAAGGATGCTAATGAAAAACTCAGAACTTGGACACACTCTGGAACAAAAACTCATGAGATAATCACAGATAAAAACTGGAAAGAGTGTCTAGGTTATAAGCCAGAGAATGAGAAAAAGGATAAGGAAAAAGTTGTTTCATCAAATCCAGGAAGAGTTGTTATCAATGACTCAACAAATCCAAAAACCTATAGATATGTTACAGACAATACAAAGACTAAATTAAAGCCTGTGAATTATGTGTATCCAGAAAATCCCAAATCAATTACTGAAGAGGGATCCACTTCTGCACAGAATTCTAAATTAAAGTCTGTCCAAAACAAGAATGTAGGTCTTTTGTCAAAGAAACAACTGAGAGATAAAATTTGTGATGTGACAGATAAGAAGAGAGTCTCCACTATCAAAAGAAACAGGAATGGTAAAGTTGGAATAAACAAGGAGAATAATTATAAGTATATTCCAAATGCACCAAGAAAGACATGTTTTAATTGTGGTAACTCTAATCATCTTGCTATTGACTGCAGGAGGAGTAAGAAGAAGACTACTGTTATTCCTAAGTCTGACATTAGGAATAGGACAATATTTTATAAACCACAAAATCCCTGTTTTCATTGTGGTAGTAAATGGCATTCTATTTATATGTGTGAAGAATATCATAATTTGTACTACAATGTTTATGAACCATTTCCAAAGTTCAATAAAAGTGCAAATTCTAGCAAAACAAAGAATGTGAATTCTAAGCATGCATCTGTTAATTCTGATGATAACAAAATAAATTCTAAAGGAGGTAATCCTAAAGAAAACGTTTTTGTTAAGAAAACTTCTGATGCTAAAAATGTTAAATTGCATGCTAAAAGAACCCAACAAGTGTGGGTTCTTAAAAATTCTAACTGAATTCTTTGTGATTCTGATTGCAGGGCAAAAAGAAAAATGTGTTAGTCATGGATAGTGGATGTTCTGTGCACATGACTGGAGACAAAACTCTGCTATCAGAATTTGAGGAAAAGGCTGGCCCAACTGTGTCTTATGGAGATGGCAACATTGGACAAACTTTGGGATATGGCAGTATTATCATTGGAAATGTCATCATTGAAAAAGTAGCTCTGGTGAAAGGACTCAAACACAATCTGCTTAGTGTTAGTCAAATCACTGACAGAGGTTATCATGTCAACTTCTATGATACTCATTTTGAAGTAATCAGCAAATCTTCAGGGAAGGTTTCTTTAACTGGACAAAGACATGGTAACATTTATGAAGCTAACATCTATACCAATACTGATGGACACTCTACATGCCTCATCAGTAAAGCGACTGTAGATGAAAGTTGGAGTTGGCACAAGAAGCTTTCTCATCTCAACTTCAACAATATAAATGAGTTGGTAAAGAAAGACTTAGTGAGAGGATTACCTAAGGTATTGTATACTCCAGATGGACTTTGTGATGCTTGTCAGAAGGCTAAACAAAGAAGGACATCTTTTAAGAGCAAGACAGAATCCTCAATTGATGAACCATATCACATGCTTCATCTTGACTTGTTTGGACCAGTAAACATAATGTCCATCATTAAGAAAAGATATACTCTAGTAATTGTTGATGAGTATACTAGATATACATGGGTGTATTTTCTACACAGAAAGGACGAAACAGCTGAGATACTTTTGGACCATGTGAGACTCATTGAGAATGGCACAAAGTATAAAGTCAAGATTTTAAGAAGTGATAATGGAACTGAATTCAAGAATTCAGCAATGGAAGAGTTCTGCAAATACAAAGGAATAGTTCAACAATTTTCTGCTCCAGGCACACCCCAGCAAAATGGAGTAGTTGAAAGAAAGAACAGAACTCTTATTGAAGCGGGCAGAACTATGTTGGAGGAAGCTAAACTTCCTACATATTTCTGGGCAGAAGCAGTCAACACATCATGCTACACTCAGAATATTACACTGATTAACAGACATGGTGTAACTCCTTATCAGATGATCAAGGAAAAGAAGCCAAGTCTGAAGCATTTGCATGTATTTGGCTGTAAGTGCTTTGTTCTAAGACCTCATCCTGAACAACTTGGAAAATTTGAGACTAAAGCAGATGAGGGCATCTTTATTGGCTATCCATCATCAAGAGCCTTTAAAGTCTACAATCTAAGAACAAAGACAGTCATGGAGTCTATAAATGTATCTTTCGATGATAAGAAGATTACAGGAATTTCTGAAGACTTACATGATGATTTGATTTTTACAAATGAAGCCTCCAAGAATTCTGGTGAAATCTTGTCAGATACTGATAATTCATCAAATTCTGATGAACCAGTTATTACTGATGAAACACAGATTATTGATGGAAATGCAAATGTTGAGGGGGAGCAATATCAAGAGACCATCAACATTGAAACAAATCAAACATCAGGAGGAGATTCATCAGAAAAAGATTCAAGTGACAATTCTGACATAAGATCAGAAACAGATAGCAATATCTCAGGGGGAGCTTCTATCAACACTAGTTCTTTTGAAGATAACACCAATCCAGGGGGAGCATCAAATTCAAGGAATGATCTACCACCAACAAGGAAATGGACTAAAAGTCATACTCCTGATTTAATTATTGGGAATCCTGAAGTAGGTGTTAGAACCAGAAGTGCAACTCAAAATGAATGTCTTTATCATAACTTTCTGTCAAAGGAGGAACCTAAGAAAGTTGAAGATGCACTAAAGGATGCTGATTGGGTTATGGCTATGCAAGAAGAACTAAATGAGTTTGAAAGAAATGATGTCTGGAAACTTGTACCAAGGCCAAAAGGAAGGTATATTGTAGGTACAAAGTGGGTGTTCAGAAACAAGACAGATTCAGATGGCACCATTATAAGAAATAAAGCAAGACTAGTTGCAAAAGGATATTCTCAACGGGAAGGAATAGACTATGATGAGACATTTGCTCCTGTTGCAAGACTGGAAGCTATCAGAATCTTTCTTGCATATGCAGCCCACAAGAAATTTAAAGTTTTCCAGATGGATGTGAAAAGTGCTTTTCTCAATGGAGAATTAGAAGAGGAAGTTTATGTTGAACAACCTCCTGGTTTTGTTGATTCAAAACATCCAGATTATGTCTACATACTGGATAAAGCACTTTATGGGCTAAAGCAAGCTCCAAGAGCCTGGTATGAGACATTGGCTCAATTCTTACTGGAAAGTGGATTCAAAAGAGGTACAATTGATAAAACCTTGTTTTATTTGAATCATGGTAAGGATTTGCTTTTAGTTCAAATTTATGTTGATGATTTCATTTTTGGGTCAACTAACTCCAAATTATGTGAGAAGTTTTCAAAGCTAATGCAGTCTAGATATCAAATAAGCATGATGGGAGAGATGAGCTATTTCTTAGGTCTACAAGTTAAGCAGACTGATGATGGGATTTTTATCAATCAGTCAAAATATACAAAGAACCTTTTGAAAAAGTTTAACATGCAAGACAACTCTACTGCATCAACTCCCATAGCTACAGCTACCAAGCTTGATCCTAATCAAGGTACTAAGGTGGATGTAACTAATTACAGAGGTATGATTGGCTCACTGTTGTATCTAACTGCTAGTAGACCAGATATCATGTATGCAACCTGTCTATGTACAAGATTTCAGGCAAAACCCAGAGAACCACATCTTATAGCTGTCGAAAGGATTTTCAGATACTTGAAAAGCACACCATCTCTTGGCCTTTGGTATGCTAGAGGGAATCTGATTTTAATTTATGTGGTTACTCAGATGCTGATTTTGCAGGCTGTAAAATAGACAGAAAAAGTACTTCAGGCAGTTGTCAGTTTCTTGGAGGAAGACTTGTTTCTTGGTTTAGTAAAAAGCAAAAGTCTATCTCTACATCAACTGCAGAAGCTGAGTACATTGCTGCAGGAAGCTGTTGTGCTCAGATCATGTGGATGAGAAATCAGCTAATGGACTATGGTTTGTCATATTCAAAAATACCTATTTATTGTGATAACCAAAGTGCTATTGCTATGACAGGAAATCTAGTACAATATTCTCTTACTAAGCATATCAGTATCAGCTATCATTTCATAAGAGAGCAAGTAATGGAAGGGACAATTGAGTTACACTTTGTTCCTACTGATCAACAGCTAGCTGATATATTCACCAAGCCACTTCCTGAAGCTACGTTTATAAAGTTGGTGAATGAACTGGGAATGGTAAACTATGATAGTTTCTGAGAACAGAGAAAGATCAAATACTGATGCTCATCGAATCCTGATGCATTTCGAATACTGATGAAAAGTCAATCCTGACATCAGTCAAACATTGAATACTGATGTGACGTTTCACTTATCAGTAATGTATTTCAGTATTCTGTTTTCTGTTATGTTTTCCTGATATACTTGTGACTTTTGAACTTGTTAATAAGGTGATTACTTTAATTAGTTTTCATGTTTATTTCTTTGATTTAATTACTTGAAGAACAAGTTCAATGCAGAAAACAATGAATAAGATTAGAGAAACAAAATTTTTCATTGATAATAAGAAAGAGTACATTCATAGATTACATCTTTTTGTTCTCTATCTACTAATCTATTCAACAGGAAAAGAAGTCTAAACCACTCCATTGTTAGCAGCCATCCCAGATCCCATCTTTGCCACTTTGTTTGGGTGGAGGTTGATAGGGATAAGGTTATTTTTGCTGACATATTCATTAACAATGGTTGATAGATTTGGATGAGGATGTCTTAGATGAAAGCCATGCTAATGTTGCTTGGAGGGCAGCATCGATGTCAATCACCTTTGCAGGTCTTTCTTTCTCGATTTCTTCGAGACCAGCATCCATCTGCAACCATAGAGTCTCAAGTTGTCTCTCCCAGTTGAAAGCATCAAACTCTTCACGAGTGTAACTGAAAATATCTCTCTTCTCTACGAGATGGAGATTCTTTTCTTTGATGGTAACTCTCGACATCTCTTTTACAAAGATATTTGTGAGAAGAGTTTTTAGTTTGCAGGTGAGAAGAAGGGTTAAAAAGGTAGTGGACAAGTCTCTAAGCGTTTTATAGAGAAAGGAGTGGAACAAGAATATGAACCGATTCACATTCTTGTGTTGGTATCAGGTATTTTTTAGATTGTGGTGTTCTAATTTCTTTAAATTAAAACAAATTACCTTGTTTTATTTTTAATCACAATCTTATTTCTCGAAAACTGCAGGCGCGTGTGTAACACTCTTGTGAGTATATACTTACAGTTTGAAAATCGTGTCGCGTGCAGTTATCACCACTCTTACACATAATTTACCCCATTACTTATTTGTGCACGAGTCGATTACTAACACCTGTCCTTGAGAAATCATTAGATTTGTCCAAAATCAATTTAGTTTTCTAAATTGATTCTTTTATTCTCAAAGTATCAGTATTGTATCGTCTCTCACTTTGTGCAAACATAAACCCTAATTGTTCGAGAATACAAAATCTCTCTGTTAAACCAAAATGGAAAATCAATTGTTTGCAAACAGTAAAGTTGTCATCAATGGTGTTACTTTTGCACCTAACAATTTCGTTGTTGTTCTTGATCATCAGGATTTGTCAAATGATTTCCATATCATTCAAGATTTCTTAGCCTCAAGTCTGATTAACTATGCATTGACACAACCCTCCAAAGTTTCTTTTAAAAGTGTTATGCAGGTATGGTCAACAGCAGTTTTTAGTGAAGGAATGTCAACAAAGAATCTGTACATGTCCTTTGAGTATAATGGTGCTACTTATAGAGTGACTCCAGAAGTGATAGAGAAGGCTCTTCAACTACCATCCCTAAATGGTGAGACTCCAGCAAAGCTTACTGATGCTTTTCTTCTGGAGTTTGCTTTAAAGTTGGGCTACAATGGACAACCAAAGAAATTTGGAGATTTATTCAGAACCAAGCTAAAGAAGGAATGGAATTTCTTCTTTGATACCATAAGTAGGTGTTTTCTGAATAAGGTGTCTAACTTTGATGCCTTACCCACTGCTTCAGTTCACATTGGGTACTCTCTAATCTATGAAAATCCTTTTGATTATGGGTCTTTCATATTGCGAGCATTAACTGCTAGAAAGAAAGATAAATGTGGTTTTGTTTGCTATACTAGATTTATTCAGTTAATATTCTCATATCTATGTCCCAATGTTGAATTTTCTGATGATACAGATTTGTCTATCTTTAAGATTTCTGCAAACAATATTAGCTCTCTGCTTAAAAGTGATAAGGCAAATGGTTTTGAAGGAACTAATGCATTTATTCCTAATGAGGTCAGGCTTCTTTTAGCCAAGAGAATGCCTACTCATTATGGATCTATTACTGATGGTCTCAGACCTATTTCTGGTGCTATGCGACAGGAAACTACCCATCCTGTTTCTAACCAAAGCACACAACCCAAACACTCTACCAAACAGTCATCCACCTCTGGTGTCTCACAAAAGGCATCAGTTGTAAAATCAAAGAAATTAGCTAGATCTGATGTGTCTGGAAGACAATCAGGGTCAAAGAATTTCTCCACTCCAAACCACTCTCAAAAGAAGTCAAAAGGGGGTGCACAAGGGGTCCTGGTTAAGGAGAAATCTGTGCTTGAAGTTGATCAATCTTTGATTGACATAGGGGTGTATAAGGAAACAGGAGAAAAGAGGAAATTCAGTCAGAAAATTGATTCTGAGTCTGATTATGATTCTGATGATGACAAATTGCCTTTATCAGTTTCTTTGAAGAAAAAGGAAGTTATTGCTGTGACTCCTAAAGAACTAGCCATTTCTGAAAAGCCAAAGAAAAGAAGGAGGTTACTTAAGAAGAGTCAATACTTCATTCCTCTGGAGAGACAGAATATTGATGATGATATAGAAGACAATCAGAATCTGGTTTCATCATCAGTTCTTGACTCAACTACTAATCTTAATGTCTCTACTCCTAGTACTTCACCTGTGAAAACTGTTGAAATTTCTGATTCTCCAGTCTCTACATCATCACAGAAGAGGACATTTGATATGTCACTGGACAAGGTTGTTGGCATTGCTGTCAAACTTGGACAAAAGCCACCACCTCTTTATAAGCAACAACAAACTACAGCAAACATTTTTGAACGACAAAAGAAACAAAGGACATCATCACCTCTGAAAGGATCGAGCCCACAAGAACCTAAACTTCAAAGTAGTTCAGCAGCTACTGCAGATCCTGTCATACAAGTATGGATGCAGACATTGCTGAAGGAATAGTCCCACAAGAACCACTTTCTCAAAGGGAGAATGAAGACAAGAATATTCCTGCCCCACAAGAACCATCTTCTCAAAGTGAAGATGCAGGCAAAATCACATTAGCAAAGGAGTTTCCTGACACTGCTCAAGGGGCTTCAGAAATCGAAATTGACTTAGTTCAAAGTCTGGCAGATAAAGCTGTTCATGCCAAGCATATTGCTGAATGTGATGATATACTGAAGGACACTGCATATGAGGGAAGCACACAAGAACCTTTGACTCAAACTGTTGAAAAAGCTTCACAACCTCAGACTACACAAGAACCATTAGTACATAATACTGATGCAAGTCATGCTTTAGTTGCAGTTGTCAATCCTGATGCAAGTACTACTGATCCAAATATTCCATTGCTTATCGAGCCACTTTCTGCAAGGCCAATGGAATCTTTAATCACTTCCTCAGGTAACACTTCGATATCTACTTCTCTTACTACTGATAGTATGATTACATATAGACCTGATACAAGGGATACCTCTATCTGTATGACTTCAGACCACTCTTCTCAGCCACCTCTTATTTCTTTGAATCTTTTGAGCCAGAACCTTTCTAGTGAGACTGAGAGTAAACAATTAGAGAAAAAGAAGAGTGAAGAGAGGCAGTCTCCTGAACTGGCAAAAGGTGAGGTAGAACAGAGTGAGAAGTTAAAAACTTCTGGAGAGGTAGTAGTTACTCTTGAAAGTAACTTAGGTCATGTTGTGAGAAGTGATGAGATCACTTTAAAAGAAAAGAGAGATTTAGGAAATATTTCTATTCCCACTGCAGGTCTTCAGGAATCAACAGTTCCATCTACTGTTGATTTGAGATTGAAAGGAGTTATGAATCCTGAAGATAATGTGGATAATAAACTTACTGAGTCTGATGATAGCTCAGATGATGATGATGATCATGCTGACGATGATCCTGAGGCAATTCAAATGCAGGTAGCCATAAAAGCAAGTCTAGCATCTGCTTATGGATCTTCGAGTAGATACATGCAGTCTGTTACTCAAGAAGAGTTCAGAGGGGAGTACAGTTCTACACTTCCTGCTGATACTCAAGCTGCAAGGGGATATGAATGGGATACTGAATGGAATCAGCCAAATGCTAAGATGAATTTTCATAATGCTCTTTTTCATTCTAGTCACATTGCCACGAGGATGTCTACTCCTGAGCTTAAGGCACTTCTCAAGACTAATGCTCTTCTAGCAAAAGGATTGAAGAGTGAGATTGATTTTATGAAGGATGATAATGCTAAAGTTCAAGCTGATATTCATACAACTGTTTCTATATCTTCTACTGCTTCTCAAGCTCGTCTTCTTGCTGATGATGTTAAGGCACTTGAAAAGAAAATGGAGTCATGAATGGATGTTGTTAACTCGAATAACTTGTAGAAGGGGGGGGGGGTTGAATACAAGTTATATAATCGTGTCTGATTTTTGCTTGGTTATATGAACAAGAATAAACGAATGAATCAAACTCTGTTTGTATTAATAAGATCAAATACAAACTCTACCAAAGGTGTACAATACCTTTAGCAGCTGCTGACAAAATAAATCTCTCTCTCTCTGTTTGTTTCGAACTTTCGAATACAAACCTTATACAGAGCTTCTAACGAACTTACAATTCGTTCAATCACAATTGCTCTTTTACAATGATATTGAGAAAGTATTTATAAAGCTACCTATTAACTAATAACAGAAAGATAATCTATATCCGATCCGGTGACTCCTCCGCCGTCCCACGCCTGGAATGCGGTGTAGCTGGGGGTCGGGACTCTGCAAAACAATGTCGGGAGGTGGGTTTGGACCCGCGGCACCTCCGGCGTGAGAGTAAGTAACGGCGTTGGAGAAGCAAGGATAAGAATGGGAGTATCTAAATATGAGGGGTGTGTGTATATGAGTGTGTAAAAAAGAGAATGTGTAACCCTTTTTCATGGGCCTCCCCTTTTTAGTGTGCATACCTGGGTCTTGTAGATGTAGGACATGTGTCCAGGTGGAGAATGTGGTGGAGTGTGTTGGGACCATTCTGGAGTGTGGTTGGCACATGTTAATCATTAGTTATTAATAGTTGTCACTATCAAGTAGGACCCCGAATCAGGACTAAAGTTCCACGTGTCATAGCGGTTGCCAACTTGGATTTTTACTAGCCCGGGCTCATGCCATCTATTATTTGTATATTTGATATGGACATAGTGATCCGGGCATAGTCGAAGTAGAGGATCCGGGTTAGTGCTATTTATAGCCTATCATTTGCCCCCCACTCCCCTATGCAGATTTTCTGGATGGGGGAGTAGTTTGGATTGATACTTATTTGCTTAGTGGCTTTAAAGAAAAATCGGTTTGAATATTGCTCCAAGTCTGGGGTTTGAGCATAGTGAGGAGTCTGGAGCTAAGAGTTGACTTGATTCTTCACAAGTTCAAAATTTTTAGACTTTGAGTAACTTGGGAGAACAATTGGTTGAATCTTGTCCCCAAGTCCGGAGTCTGAATGTAGAGAGGAGTCCGGAGCAAGGAAATGTATTTTCATTACTTAAAAGAAATGTTTGCTCATAGCTGCCCCCTGATCCGGAGTCTGAATGTAGAGACGAGTCCGGAGCAAGAAAATGTACTTTTCATCGTTTAGAAGAAATTTTTTCTCATAGCTACCCCCTGAGCCGGAGTCTGAATGTAGAGAAGAGTCCGGAGCAAGGAAATGTATTTTTCATCGTTTAGAAGATTTTTTTTTTTATAGCTACCCCCTGAGCCGGAGTCTGAATGTAGAGAAGAGTCCGGAGCAAGGAAATGTATTTTTCATCGTTTAGAAGAATTTTTTCTCATAGCTGCCCCCTGAGCCGGAGTCTGAATGTAGAGAAGAGTCCGGAGCAAGGAAATGTATTTTTCATCGTTTAGAAGATTTTTTTTTTATATAGCTGCCCCCTGAGCCGGAGTCTGAATGTAGAGAAGAGTCCGGAGCAAGGAAATGTATTTTTCATCATTTAGAAGAATTGTTTCTCATAGCTGCCCCCTGAGCCGGAGTCTGAATGTAGAGAAGAGTCCGGAGCAAGGAAATGTATTTTTCATCGTTTAGAAGATTTTTTTTTTTTTCATAGCTGCCCCTGATCCGGAGTTTGAATGTATATAGAGAAGATTCCAGAATAAGGAGATGTATTTTTCATTGCTATAAAGAAATTTTTGCTTTATAGCTTGGGCTTACAGCCTGGTTTACGTACTTCGAATTTTTTTTCGAAGATTTATTGATTTGATGCCTATGGCTCTGTCTTAAAGCCTCATTTTTTGATTTGTTGCCTATGGCTCTGGCTTAAAGCCTCGTTTTTTGATTTGTTGCCTATGGCTCTGGCTTAAAGCCTCGTTTTTTGATTATTATTATTGTTTTTTTAAATTTTTTTTTATGGCGCTGGCTTAAAGCCTCGTTTTTTTTTTTGATTTTTTGCCTATGGCGCTGGCTTAAAGCCTCGTTTTTTGATTTGTTGCCTATGGCTCTGGCTTAAAGCCTCATTTTTTGATTTGTTGCCTATGGCTCTGGCTTAAAGCCTCGTTTTTTGATTTTTTGCCTATGGCGCTGGCTTAAAGCCTTGTTTTTTGATTTTTTGCCTATGGCGCTGGCTTAAAGCCTCGTTTTTTGATTTGTTGCCTATGGCTTAAAGCCTCGTTTTTTGATTTTTTGCCTATGGCGCTGGCTTAAAGCCTCGTTTTTTGATTTGTTGCCTATGGCTCTGGCTTAAAGCCTCGTTTTTTGATTTTTTGCCTATGGCGCTGGCTTAAAGCCTCGTTTTTCAATTTGTTGCCTATGGCGCTGGCTTAAAGCCTCGTTTTTCGTACTTCGAAGATTTATTGATTTGACTTCATTTATGTTGTCCGGATAGAGCAACCAGAAGTGATGTAGTACCAAGGAAATGTTCGTGGAAACTTCAACTAATTCAAAACATTGTGTGCACAACACAGCAAATTGAGTGCAGCAGGAAAAATATGTGTTTAGGGAAACTTTATACTTTGAAGTGGAAAAACTCAGCTGGGAAACCATGGTCTGATTGCATAGGCATGTAGTAAAAGTGTAGCTTCTGGACTTGAGCTCTGCCCTTTGAGGTAGATTTGCAACTAGCTTATATAGCTCTTTAATCATCATATTGATATGAAGTATCTGCTTGGAATCGTCCTGATGTATAGATTCTCACCAATACTCCGAAAACTTGTCAAGCAACTAGTTTTTTCTTTTTGATGATGATACCAGCAGGATTCAGCCACTTTTTGTCATCAGTACTACTTTATCCAGATTCCCTTGAACGACTTGGAAGTAAGACTTTTAAGAATATTTTATCCTTGTATGTTTTTATCCTTGAACGATGTTTAATACGCGATCAAAGTGTTGAGCAGCAGCTTCTTCGGCATTTTTGTAGGACCATTAAGCACCCCAATATTGTGCCGGTTGTTGAGCTGGCAGTTTAAGCCCTTCTTCAAATAGATCATCAGAATTCAGAACATTTGGCTTCTAACCGAGAGCTTGAATATCATATATTTGCAGGACATGTACATCGTAATTTTGGCCTTGTGTTTCAATCTCAGAAGCTGTATTGAAACATAATTGAAATATCACTGCGACAATATCATCTTTTTCAAATTAAGGAGCTGTGACTGGGATGATTGAGGTAGAGAATCTTCTTGCTTCCAATGGATGACTTTGTAATGTGACTTGGCAAGACTGAGAAATGCTCCATGGTGCACAACATTTGGAAGCCCATTTGATTTCACCAGAACTATGACATATTAGCTTCTGAGAGTTCACTTTTAGGAATTGTCCATACTGGATAGTATTTTTGCAGAGAATCTGCGCTACCAATAAAATAAAATAAACTTGTACAGCTACTGCATCTGTATATACTAAAGTTTTCAGCGGATTTGAAAGTGTTGCAGCAGCTTTTGTTCCACTATCGTGGAATTCAAGATGTCTTTCTGCCTTTGGATCTTGCTTTTCTGGCTGGATTTTGATTTGTTGTCATCAAGAATTACAGCTGGTCTTTTAATCTTAAACAGTTGGCTTCTAGCACCTGATCTTCTGAGGAGCGCTCAGTATCAGAAATTTGGCCATAAAAGTTGATGCAGCAATGTGGTATTCCAGTAGATAGCTCTGCCACGTAGTTTGTTGTTTTGCACAGGAATGAAACCAGATTCAATTAGTCCCTTGGCCACACGCTTCTTGCTGCAGGACCTTTAACTATTTGTTGAAGTGAGATCACTCCTTCTGGAAAGCTCTTCTTCATTATGATGTACTGTAGTGATATTTGAGCTCTTAAGGCCATCCTCCACTTTCGATTTGTATCTCGCTCTTGGTGACCTCATTGCATCACACAAATAAGTTATGTATTAGCACATCTGTTTCATTTACTTGTAGAAAAGCATTTAAAAGAGAATGGTAGACTTCGTATAATCATTAACAAATTAGTATAGTATGTGAGCATAGTTCAGAATGTTTGAAACGCTACAAAGGCAAATATCAGCAAGAATTACAAAATATTTCAATTTTGACAGAAGGGTTTAAGATTTACCCCGTAAAGTGATTCAGCTCACACTTGCGTAACTCCTTCCAATTATATAAAGAGGGAGCGATATATATTGAACAAGTTATGATGTTGAAGGGTTTTAACATGAGTTAAATATGCACAATAGCAACAAAATATATACAGGTGTGTGCGTGCCCGTAGGCATTCTGATTTCTACTCACTGACACCCATATATAATGAGAAAATGAAATATACGTGTGTAGCAAAAACAGATGTGTGTACATAATAGAGATACTGTTAGGAACTCTATTTTGTGGTTTTATATAGGTGACTGTTTTTATGTTTTCTGATATAGAATTTCAGTAAAGTAAGCTAACAAGTAACAAACTAAGCTAGTTTGATTTAGAGAACTAAGAAGTAGAGATAGATCAGAGAGGCAGAGCAGAGAATTTGAGAGAGAAGATAGACTGCAGAAGAAGAAACACACACACAGCAAGAGAGCTTTGGTTGAATGTAATTCCACAAAATAGAGTTCCTAATAGTATCTCTATTATGTACACACATCTGTTTTTGCTACACACGTACATTTCATTTTCTCATTATATATGGGTGTCAGTGAGTAGAAATCAGAATGCCTACGGGCACGCACACACCTGTATATATTTTGTTGCTATTGTGCATATTTAACTCATGTTAAAACCCTTCAACATCATAACTTGTTCAATATATATCGCTCCCTCTTTATATAATTGGAAGGAGTTACGCAAGTGTGAGCTGAATCACTTTACGGGGTAAATCTTAAACCCTTCTGTCAAAATTGAAATATTTTGTAATTCTTGCTGATATTTGCCTTTGTAGCGTTTCAAACATTCTGAACTATGCTCACATACTATACTAATTTGTTGATGATTATACGAAGTCTACCATTCTCTTTTAAATGCTTTGCTACAAGTAAATGAAACAGATGTGCTAATACATAACTTATTTGTGTGATGCAATGAGGTCACCAAGAGCGAGATACAAATCGAAAGTGGAGGATGGCCTTAAGAGCTCAAATATCTCTACAGTACATCATAATGAAGAAGAGCTTTCCAGAAGGAGTGATCTCACTTCAACAAATAGTTAAAGGTCCTGCAGCAAGAAGCGTGTGGCCAAGGGACTATTTGAATCTGGTTTCATTCCTGTGCAAAACAACAAACTACGTGGCAGAGCTATCTACTGGAATACCACATTGCTGCATCAACTTTTATGGCCAAATTTCTGATGCTGAGCGCTCCTCAGAAGATCAGGTGCTAGAAGCCAACTGTTTAAGATTAAAAGACCAGCTGTAATTCTTGATGACAACAAATCAAAATCCAGCCAGAAAAGCAAGATCCAAAGGCAGAAAGACATCTTGAATTCCACGATAGTGGAACAAAAGCTGCTGCAACACTTTCAAATCCGCTGAAAACTTTAGTATATACAGATGCAGTAGCTGTACAAGTTTATTTTATTTTATTGGTAGCGGAGATTCTCTGCAAAAATACTATCCAGTATGGACAATTCCTAAAAGTGAACTCTCAGAAGCTAATATGTCATAGTTCTGGTGAAATCAAATGGGCTTCCAAATGTTGTGCACCATGGAGCATTTCTCAGTCTTGCCAAGTCACATTACAAAGTCATCCATTGGAAGCAAGAAGATTCTCTACCTCAATCATCCCAGTCACAGCTCCTTAATTTGAAAAAGATGATATTGTCGCAGTGATATTTCAATTATGTTTCAATACAGCTTCTGAGATTGAAACACAAGGCCAAAATTACGATGTACATGTCCTGCAAATATATGATATTCAAGCTCTCGGTTAGAAGCCAAATGTTCTGAATTCTGATGATCTATTTGAAGAAGGGCTTAAACTGCCAGCTCAACAACCGGCACAATATTGGGGTGCTTAATGGTCCTACAAAAATGCCGAAGAAGCTGCTGCTCAACACTTTGATCGCGTATTAAACATCGTTCAAGGATAAAAACATACAAGGATAAAATATTCTTAAAAGTCTTACTTCCAAGTCGTTCAAGGGAATCTGGATAAAGTAGTACTGATGACAAAAAGTGGCTGAATCCTGCTGGTATCATCATCAAAAAGAAAAAACTAGTTGCTTGACAAGTTTTCGGAGTATTGGTGAGAATCTATACATCAGGACGATTCCAAGCAGATACTTCATATCAATATGATGATTAAAGAGCTATATAAGCTAGTTGCAAATCTACCTCAAAGGGCAGAGCTCAAGTCCAGAAGCTACACTTTTACTACATGCCTATGCAATCAGACCATGGTTTCCCAGTTGAGTTTTTCCACTTCAAAGTATAAAGTTTCCCTAAACACATATTTTTCCTGCTGCACTCAATTTGCTGTGTTGTGCACACAATGTTTTGAATTAGTTGAAGTTTCCATGAACATTTCCTTGGTACTACATCACTTCTGGTTGCTCTATCCGGACAACATAAATGAAGTCAAATCAATAAATCTTCGAAGTACGAAAAACGAGGCTTTAAGCCAGCGCCATAGGCAACAAATTGAAAAACGAGGCTTTAAGCCAGCGCCATAGGCAAAAAATCAAAAAACGAGGCTTTAAGCCAGAGCCATAGGCAACAAATCAAAAAGCGAGGCTTTAAGCCAGCGCCATAGGCAAAAAATCAAAAAACGAGGCTTTAAGCCATAGGCAACAAATCAAAAAACGAGGCTTTAAGCCAGCGCCATAGGCAAAAAATCAAAAAACGAGGCTTTAAGCCAGCGCCATAGGCAAAAAATCAAAAAACGAGGCTTTAAGCCAGAGCCATAGGCAACAAATCAAAAAATGAGGCTTTAAGCCAGAGCCATAGGCAACAAATCAAAAAACGAGGCTTTAAGCCAGCGCCATAGGCAAAAAATCAAAAAAAAAAAAAAAAACGAGGCTTTAAGCCAGCGCCATAAAAAAAAATTAAAAAAACAATAATAATAATAATCAAAAAACGAGGCTTTAAGCCAGAGCCGTAGGCAACAAATCAAAAAACGAGGCTTTAAGCCAGAGCCATAGGCAACAAATCAAAAAATGAGGCTTTAAGACAGAGCCATAGGCATCAAATCAATAAATCTTCGAAAAAAAATTCGAAGTACGCAAACCAGGCTGTAAGGCCAAGCTATAAAGCAAAAATTTCTTTATAGCAATGAAAAATACATCTCCTTATTCTGGAATCTTCTCTATATACATTCAAACTCCGGATCAGGGGCAGCTATGAAAAAAAAAAAAAAATCTTCTAAACGATGAAAAATACATTTCCTTGCTCCGGACTCTTCTCTACATTCAGACTCCGGCTCAAGGGGCAGCTATGAGAAAAAATTCTTCTAAATGATGAAAAATACATTTCCTTGCTCCGGACTCTTCTCTACATTCAGACTCCGGCTCAGGGGGCAGCTATATAAAAAAAAAAAATCTTCTAAACGATGAAAAATACATTTCCTTGCTCCAGACTCTTCTCTACATTCAGACTCCGGCTCATGGGGCAGCTATGAGAAAAAATTCTTCTAAACGATGAAAAATACATTTCCTTGCTCCGGACTCTTCTCTACATTCAGACTCCGGCTCAGGGGGTAGCTATAAAAAAAAAAAAATCTTCTAAACGATGAAAAATACATTTCCTTGCTCCGGACTCTTCTCTACATTCAGACTCCGGCTCAGGGGGTAGCTATGAGAAAAAATTTCTTCTAAACGATGAAAAGTACATTTTCTTGCTCCGGACTCGTCTCTACATTCAGACTCCGGATCAGGGGGCAGCTATGAGCAAACATTTCTTTTAAGTAATGAAAATACATTTCCTTGCTCCGGACTCCTCTCTACATTCAGACTCCGGACTTGGGGACAAGATTCAACCAATTGTTCTCCCAAGTTACTCAAAGTCTAAAAATTTTGAACTTGTGAAGAATCAAGTCAACTCTTAGCTCCAGACTCCTCACTATGCTCAAACCCCAGACTTGGAGCAATATTCAAACCGATTTTTCTTTAAAGCCACTAAGCAAATAAGTATCAATCCAAACTACTCCCCCATCCAGAAAATCTGCATAGGAGAGTGGGGGGCAAATGATAGGCTATAAATAGCACTAACCCGGATCCTCTACTTCGACTATGCCCGGATCAATATGTCCATATCAAATATACAAATAATAGATGGCATGAGCCCGGGCTAGTAAAAATCCAAGTTGGCAACCGCTATGACACGTGGAACTTTAGTCCTGATTCGGGGTCCTACTTGATAGTGACAACTATTAATAACTAATGATTAACATGTGCCAACCACACTCCAGAATGGTCCCAACACACTCCACCACATTCTCCACCTGGACACATGTCCTACATCTACAAGACCCAGGTATGCACACTAAAAAGGGGAGGCCCATGAAAAAGGGTTACACATTCTCTTTTTTACACACTCATATACACACACCCCTCATATTTAGATACTCTCATTCTTATCCTTGCTTCTCCAACGCCGTTACTTACTCTCACGCCGGAGGTGCCGCGGGTCCAAACCCACCTCCCGGCATTGTTTTGCAGAGTCCTGACCCCCAGCTACAACGCATTCCAGGCGTGGGACGGCGGAGGAGTCACCGGATCGGAATATAGAGTTATCACATGACAATGTTCTGCCTTTCAGTTGATAGTTTCCATCAATAGAAAATTCTTTCCTTCATGAAATCTTCTTGCTTGTTCTTCAAACAACGATACTGTTTTATAGCACTTGCCAATTTCTATAGCATCCATAATGACATCATCAGTAACACGACTGATATCAGGACTTGCACACTGCATCAGTATCTGATCACCATCAATATTAGACCTTCATCAGGATTTGCTCTCTGTTCCTGACATGTAGTCTCCGATACACTGTTCATTCCTGACTAAACCTTACAGATAACTGTCTAAAACATATTTCCTATACAAGGTGCTAAATCCTTTATAAAATCAGGATATACAAGAAGTATAAGTAAAATTCTATTCTTAACATCATAACTCATGAATTATTCCTAACAATCTCCCCCTATTTATGCTTTAAAATCTGAAGCATAAATTTGAGTTGTTGATGTCAAAACATATAACAATACAATCAGAATAGAATTTATGAATTCAAAAATCATGAAGTTAAGTACCTCCTCTTCTTAGATATAGACATAGTATCCAGTACTTGGACGAAAGAATTCAACTATTCGACGCTTCTTTTCCTTTACCACTTCCATGATGAGATTCACCTCTGTCACAATCTTTATCTCCCCCAGTTCTTCTTTTATTCCCAGTCTGTTGTTGTTGTTGTCTTTGAATTGTCTTTATCTTTGTCTCCCCCTTTTTGACATCAGCAACATTAATTCCAAGAGATTCAGTAACAGAACAAATGAGATTCATCAGAACTGCTTGATTTTCCATAATAGTGACTTGGTTATCTTCAAGTGTTTGAAGTCTTGATTGAATTTCAATTTGAGATTTCTGAATATCTTGTAGAACTTCAGAATTGACTTCAATGTTGGAAGTGTTTGGAATATCTTCATATTCAAGTCTTGTAGAAGAAGTTGCCTGTGTTGAATGATATTCAAGTAATAAAACTCGATTAAAGTTACAAATATCTTCATCTTTCTGATCTGAAGCTGCAATATGATCATCTTGTCCTTCACCAGTATTCTGTGTACTAACATCTACAAATTCTGACTCTTCCTTAGATTGATCAGATACTGTTGATGTCTCAAATCTTGCTGATATTGGAAGTACAAACAAAGGAATACTTGGATCATTAGAAATATCTTCTGGTACTGATAATGTAGAAGTTTGTCTTAGCCTTTCACCTCTTCTGTTGATAATTCCTGCAAGCCTTTCTTTTTGCTTCTGAGCTTTAACTTCTGGCTTTGCATTGTGCTTTGCTAAGTCATTCTTCTCATACATCTTGATAAAAGAATAAGTACCAGCATCCATACCAAGATTATTAGACCAAGATTCAGGAAAAACCTGATCCCAGAAATCAAACGATGGTTTCCTAATTTTCTCTGCCTCACTATGGAGTTGATCATCCATACCCTCAATCTCACTTTGACTATCTAAAGTCAACACTCTTTCTACCTCTCCTTTTGCCTGGTCAGGAGCCAGCCGCTCTGAATGTGGATCAATATCCATCTTTTCAAGTGTATCACTCAATTTTGGATAAGTGCTCTCATAACCTACAGAAAAATAGAGTTTAGAAGAAGTTTTTATACCTGAACTCACATGGAGAGAGGGTTCCTCATTTGGAAAGGGGCTTGAGGTTTTCTCCAAGGAGTGAGCTGCTATAGTCTCTGAACCCTTACAATCATCTTCTTTCCTTCCAGAGACTACAGGCTCCAGTATACCACTTTCAGGTTCTTTACTAGACTCTGATGTCTTCAGTAATACTTCATTAGACACCCTAGTTAGTATGTCACCGTCTTTAAGTGTAGTTTGCTGAGACTCACCCTCAAGGTGGATAGACTCTGACTGAACAATGTTTGTTTGATCTTCAGAAAAATCAATCAAAGTCATTCCTCCCATATCATAGGGTTTCTCACTTGCAATTTCAATCATCACAGAAGACCTTTCAACATCAGCTATCACAGCTCCCAAGTCATCCAACCTCTGACTAGATGGTTCTTGTGTTACAGTGACTGTGATCTGATTCTTCTTACTATCCACCACTGGTGCAATAGTATCTTCTGTTGACTGCATTCCTCTATCTACTTCCTCCTTTTGTTCACATTGAGCTGAAGCATCTTCAATAATGACATCCTTGTCAAATAAATATGCATGTAGTGATTGAAGTGCAACATGCTTCGAGAGTCCAAATTTCTTGACTAATTGTCTTCTGACAGATACATAAAAATACATCTTCATTAAGTCAAGTCTTTGATGTAGAAGTCCATACTCTTCTGGAAATAAAAGCTTTGGTACTCTTTCAACCAAAAAATCTAGAACAGGCCTTGACAACTTCACGTTGAGAGAAATTAGTCCCATAGCCAGTCTGTATGATAATGTAGTTTCCCATGAAGAATTAATATCCAGATCTCTATGGTCATTTGCTGACTTGATTGTAGCTTCATTTGTAGAGACCTGCATGATATTAGTTGGACTAGACTCTGTGTGTGTAGGTGACAATTGAATCTTTCTCCTTGTTCTCCTGGTATAGTGAGCAAAAGATTTATCCTGAGAAGACTCAAGAGGTGTAGACACAGAATTGATCTTGGGATGAGATCCTTTTTCAATAGACACAGTCTTTTGAGAGACAGTATCCAGTAACTGTTTTCCATTTTTTTTTTGACAAAGCTTTAATTTCATTCCATTAAATTAAATCAAGTCAAGTCGGGACAAACCCCCAACTGACAATGCAATCAGGTTGATAAACAATAAAACGAGCTAAACAAATAGCCGTATTGTTGTGGAATAAAAACTAGGTTTAAATTATTGCGGCTAGGGTTTGTGTATTTAAGGCTAGGGTTCGTGAGCTTCGTGCTTTTATGGCTGCTTCTGCGTTCGAGACTAACGGTCCTCACAGAATGCCTACGTATCTCTGTATTAGAGAATCAAGCCAAGAAAACGTAGTTCTGAGATGAGGGGTCAGACCCTTTATATAGGCTGAGAAACCCTAAAATCGTAGTAGGGTTAGGTGACTTGGTGGGCAAGTCACCGCCTCAAGGAAGGTTCTAGACTCCTTCCTTGTAGGAGTCAGTTTCCATGTTGGAATATGTATCTTGGAGACTAAGTCAGGCAAGAATAATATCCTTATTTGACTCTTACTTGCTGGGCTGTTTATTACCCCTAATATTAATTACGAAATTAATATTATAGTTAGGGTTTGGGCCCATCTGGTGGGCCCCACGTTTGGACCATTCTAGGTCTAATTAATGCCACATTAAATGTGTCTTAGGGCTTACTTTTAGCCCATATCATTTGCCCCCCAACTTCTAGGAAAACTGATCAGGTTTTCCTTGAAGTTATAACGGCCTTATTCGAGACTTGGGTCAGGGTTTATTGCTCTTACGCGAGTATTTTCAACAATATCATCTTGATGTAAAGCGTGGAGCGACCGACGCATTTACGATGACGTTGAACGACACTAATCAGTGTTAAACGGCACTACACAGCGCTAATCAGCCTTAAACAATGTTTAAACAGTGTTAAACAATGTTAGGTGGCATCAAATGGCACTAACGGCACTAATCGGCGCTAAACAGTGCTAACCGGCACTAATCAGTGCTTAAACAGCACTAAACGGTGCTAATCGGCACTAAACTGTGCTAATCTCAATCTCTTTTCATCATTAACAATCATCCAAGATTTGCTGAAAAAGTCGAGATTTAGGTTTAAAAGTTCACTGAAAAAGTAGGGATCCAGGACCAAGAACTGAACCTGGACCGGGGGGATCCAGGTTCAGAAGCTGGTCGGCTGGACCCCCTGAAAATGAGCTGGTCGGCCAAAAGCTGGTCGGCTGAGACCTGGTCGGCCAGAAGCTGGTCGGCTGGCCCTCCTCCAGGGGAGCTGGTCGGCCAAAAGCTGGTCGGCTGAGACCTGGTCGGCCAGAAGCTGGTCGGCTGGCCCTCCTCCAGGGGAGCTGGTCGGCCAGAAGCTGGTCTTCCGGGACTTGGTTGGCTGAAATTCCTCTTCTAGGGCTAACTAGTCAATAATTGGCCTAAAAAACTTGAACTTAGACTCCTTCTTGATTTCAATAGAGAGTGTGGATCTAGGATCAGAAACCATCCATGGTCCTAAGGATCCATAGTCTTGACCTTGATTACGAATCGTCAGTATGGTCGCTTGTGACTTCATGGCTAACTTTGGCCTTCATGACTCATCTTGACCTTCATGGCTAACCTTGGCCTCTCTTTAACATTGATAATCATCTGATATTCGCTGAAAAAGTCGAGAACCATGTCCAAAATCATTTGCTGAAAAAGTAGGGATCCAGGACCAAGAACTGAACCTGGACCGGGGGGATCCAGGTTCAGAAGCTGGTCGGCTGAACCCCTCCAAAATAAGTTGGTCGGCCGGGACCTGGTCTTCCGGGACCTGGTCGGCTGACCCTCCTTAAAATAGGTTGGTCGGCCGGGACCTGGTCTTCCGGGACCTGGTCGGCTGACCCTCCTTAAAATAGGTTGGTCGGCCGGGACCTGGTCTTCCGGGACCTGGTCGGCTGACCCTCCTTAAAATAGGTTGGTCGGCCGGGACCTGGTCTTCCGGGACCTGGTCGGCTGAGGCCCCTTGTGCGTCGCGGTCGATTGCTTCTTGGCTAGCTAGTTAACCCAGACGTGAAAATCATTCATGATCTTGAGGATCAAAGACTTTGATCTGAATCTCAAACCATCATTTTGGCCATTCATGACTTTGTTATCTTCAGGATCAAGGAACTTGACCTTGATCTTGGATCGTCAGTTTGGTCACTCGTGACTTCCGACGATATTATTCAAACATCAGCTATTTCTTCTTTGGCATATTTGAATTTTAACGATCCTTTCTGTATAAAACGAGCAATTTCTGTCCTTTTTTCATCTTTAAATGATAGATGACCTGTAAACGCGAACCAGACTGAACTTCAACCTTTTACAGCAGGTCATGCTTCTTTTATAAAAGAAGTGTGGTAGCTTTCATTTCATTCACTTCTTCACTTCTGGGTTTTCAAATTCTTAAGCTCTCTAGCCTTCAAGTTTCAAGGTCAAGTTCCAGCTTTGTAATCAAGATGTCAGAAGGTAACCGGCCAGTGGCTCCCCCTGTATCCATGATGGAAGCCATGGCAAAGAGGAGTAAGATGAGGACAGCTAAAGGTAAGGAAGAAATCAAACCTTCTTCATTCGTTGATCGTAAATTTGAATCCTTACTAGATCTTCTTAATATTATGAGGGACACATTCCCGAACTGTGCTAGTTTAGATGCTTTTAGCAGTCCCAGTAAGTTAAACGAAAAAGATGTCCAGAAAATAAAGGACTCATATCACTTTCCGAGTGCTATCAAAGTTCGTCTCGCAAAACCATCAGACAGGACCTGTAACTGGCACCCCGAGAGGCTTTGCGTCCACTGGGGTGCTCTGG
Organism: Kitagawia praeruptora; assembly: GCA_037693485.1. Taxonomy (NCBI): domain Eukaryota; kingdom Viridiplantae; phylum Streptophyta; class Magnoliopsida; order Apiales; family Apiaceae; genus Kitagawia; species Kitagawia praeruptora. The sequence goes on along the minus strand of CM075348.1, from coordinate 114,185,117 downwards.
ATGCTGGGTTCAGATTCCCCGTTGATAACTTCATCATAAGATTGCTGGCAGAGTATCAGATTCATCCCTGTCAGTTGTATCCCAACTCTTGGAGATATATCTCTATATTTTTAATAAGATGTCGTCAATTGGGGATTCACCCGACTACTACATTATTTCGAAGTATCTTCATAGCCAGTAACTCTTCCGACCAAAAGAAAGGATGGGTCAGTCTCAAGCACAGGGCCAAAATTCCACACATGGTGAACCCTTATTCTTTACCAGATTCCAAACATTTCTGGGAGAGAGAGTTTGTAATTCTTGAATGGAAAGGCGGTGATTGGGGTAACTTCTTCGTCAAGAGATTCGGAGTTGTGCAAGATAGTAAACACTTCATTTGCGACCTTGATGATTCGGAGTTACAGGATCGAGATTGGCTTCTGGCCGATGATGGCAGTACCCATTATAAAATGTTTCTGAATGAAAAGAACCTTATCGAAGCTGGCCTTAGCTTTCTTTCCGTTGAGGGTAATTTCCTTACTTAAGCTTCTTATGAACTCTGTTTGTTCTTATATCTGTGTTTTCTCTTTGTGTTTCAGCTGCGGAGGAGATTGACAGCCGTCCTCAGAATCAGCCGTCTGTGACTCAAAGAATGAAGAAAAAAGCTGAGGAGCTTTTGAATCCCGCTAAGCCTCGGATTCCCAACTTCTTGGAAGGTTGCTCTCAAGGCGGGAAAAGATCCCGTGGAAGTATCAGAACCCCCTTTATGCCATCCTGGGGTATATGCGAACAAGACTCGGTTTCTGGGAGTCCTGAACTATCCCTAGATTGGTCGAAGCTTTCTGTTACTCCTCCTGATAGACTGTCCTTACTTGCTGGGGACAAAATGAATGAGAATCAACTTCTGGGCTCCCAAGCCTTGTATCAGGTAAGATACTTTTCCTACCGATTCTGGTATGATTTACCTCTTTCACATTCCTTATGCTTTGTGAACTTTGGTTGTAGGCTAATGCCTTCTTCCAAGCTGTCTGTACCCAAGGCCTGGCTTTCAGGGATGAGAATATATCCTTGAAGACTGACTCAGCTAGGTTCCAGGAAGAGATTGACGACCTGCATTCTCAGGTTACCCATGCCGAAGCGGATGCCTTATCCTCCCGAAAGCAACTTGCCTCCTTGGCTCAAAAGAAGATGAATGATGCTAACAAATTGATTAAGGCATATCATAAATCTGAAGAGTTTCTAAAGTTCATTGATGATCATGATGATGAGGTACGTCCTTACAACATGTCTGTTGGTTGGGACAAGGCAATCAATGCTGTAAGTAGCAAACATCCCTCAGTGGTTATCCCCTCTGATTTTCCTTGCCCTTTCTGGACTGCGGGTGACGAGGACCGTGCAAACCTTGCCTCTGGATCGGGAACCAAGATTGTTCCCCAAGCATCAGGTTCAGGCTCTAAAGGTAGCCGTAGATCTTCGGGATCCAGGAGGCGTCCTCCAGCTGCTAGCCAAGAATCAAGTTCTTCGGGATCCCGTGGAAAGAAGCCCCCGCCTGCCAGGAAAGTTGGAGTTGTTCGACAACCGATCCCAGGCAAGAGGGTGATCCGTAACGAAGACAGTTCGACTTCATCCTCCGGGGAGGAGGAAGCCGAAGATGTGGAGACTACTACTCAACCTATGGCGGTTGTTGGTCAAGCCGAGGAAGAAACTTCAGGTGAAGAGTCCGGCGAGGAAGAGGATTCAGATGAGGAGGAGTCGGGCGAGGAGAGCAGCGAGGAAGAATCCCCAGCTAAGTAGGATGGGTTCCCTTATGGCCTTGCATGGCCCTTATCTAGCCGTTTGTGGCTTTATTTTATCATCTTTCAATTAATGTCCTTCGGGACTTAACTTTTATTCGTGTGTTGTAGCTTAACTTAAACCATGGCCCCTCGGGGCGTTTTATTTATGCATCTGTTTCCTTTATTCATATGCTTATTTACTTTCAGTACTTGATCTTTCCAGACTTGCACTCAACAGGTGCTTGGTACATAAACAAAACATAGAGTCATAGAATGGAAAACAGATTTGCATTGATATCTTGAAAGAGGGTTCAACCCTTACATTGATACTATGGTCCTACTCGGGGTACTAGTCCCTGGAATGGTTTCATCGAACCTTATTTCTACTTTTATTTATAAATAGCTAAAAGCCAAGTCCTTATTAGGAAGGCTTATACATAATAAATCTTCAAGTTCAGAGCATGCCAAGTCCGGGGCACTTCATTCCCATCTAAGGTCTCCAACTTGTATGATCCTCGTCCTAGCGTCCTTCTGACTCGATATGGTCCTTCCCAGTTGGGGGCTAATTTCCCTTTCTGGCCAACTCCAGAAGCTTCAATCTTCCTGAGAACCAAGTCACCTTGCTGAAAGAACCTCTCCTTAACCCTGTGGTTGTAATAGAAAGACGCTTTCTTTTGATGCTCCGCATTTCTGGCGTTTGCCTCATCTCTAACTTCATCAATCAGATCTAGAGCGAGCCTCATGCCTTCTTCATTAGCTTCAGGTTCATATGCCTCAACTCGAGGTGATGCCTGCATGATTTCCAGCGGCACAACAGCCTCAGCTCCATAAGCTAGCAAAAACGGGGTTGCTCCGGTAGTTACTTTACAAGTAGTGCGATAAGCCCAGAGTATAGGTAGCAGCTCATCCACCCAAGTGTTTCTTGAGCGCTCGACCCTTTTCTTTAGTCCATCCAGGATAATTCGATTGGCCACCTCGGCCTGCCCATTCGCTTGCGGATGTGCCACAGAGGTAAAACGAAGCTCAATAGCATTTTCCTCACAATACTTCTTGAATTCCTCATTGTTAAATTGTGTCCCATTATCTGTCACAAGAATTCGCGGGATTCCATATCTACAAATTATGTTCTCCCAAAAGAACTGGGAAACTTGTTTGGTGGTTATCTTGGCTAAAGGTTTAGCCTCAATCCACTTGGTGAAGTAGTCAATGGCGACTATCAGAAACTTCCTCTGTGCCGAAGCCATAGGGAAAGGACCTAATATGTCCATTCCCCACATTGCAAACGGGATGGGAGAATTGATCGAAGTTAACATCTCAGGTGGCTGCCTTACAATTGGAGCGTGCTTTTGACATCTGTCACACTTCTTGACATAGTCCTGGGCATCCGCCAACATCTCTGGCCAATAGAATCCCAGGCGGGTAATCTTGTGAGCTAGGGCTCTGCCCCCCAAGTGCTGCCCACAGATCCCTCCATGAACTTCCTCCAATGCTTCTCTTGCCTCTTGGGGCCTTAGGCACTTCAAGTACGGGACGACAAACGATCTCTTGTATAAGATGCCTTCAATCAAGGCATATCTCAATGCTCTTACTGACAATTTTCGTGCCTCCAAGGCATTGTCTGGAAGCCATCCAGCTTCTAGGTGAGCTTTAATAGGATCTATCCAACAGCTTCCCACATCGATAGGTGCTACCAACTTAGAGTTGATGGTCGGGGCCTTCAAGACCTGGAAGTAAACACTACCTGCATAGTTCTCAATTTCAGAAGAAGCAAATTTAGACAAGGCATCGGCCTTAGCGTTCTCCTCTCTCGGAATGTGTTCCACATAGCATTCTTCAAACTGAGTCATAACAGCCTTCACGACTCTTAGGTATTTTGCCATAGTCTCATCCTTGGCTTCAAACTCGCCATTCACTTGGGAGACCACCAGTCTCGAATCTCCACATACTTTGAGATTCTTGACCCTCATGATTCTGGCCAAGCCTAATCCGGCTATCAGGGCTTCATACTCAGCTTCATTGTTGGTCGTTGGAAAGTCCAACTTCAAAGCGTACTCAACTGTGAACCCATCGGGGCTTTGCAGAACTAAACCTGCACCACTAGATTTTGTTTTTGATGCTCCATCAAAATAGAGCACCCAATATTCCTTCTGTCCAGTTATAAGTTCTTCACCTTTATCCTCGTTCTCAGGGGTGGTTATCATCTCCTGCCCCCCGACTTCTTGGTTGTCAATAGTGCATTCAACCACGAAGTCAGCCAATGCCTGAGCCTTGATGGCTGTCCGAGGCTTATACTTGATATCAAACTCTCCAAGTTCTATAGCCCATTTGATCAATCTTCCACTTGCTTTCGGACTGTGCAATATGCTTCTCAACTGTTGGTCTGTCAAGACTTCGATTTTGTGAGCCTGGAAGTACGGTCTCAATTTCCTTGAAGCAGTGATTAATGCCAATGCAAACTTTTCAATGGAAGAGTAATTCAATTCCGCCCCATGCAACACCTTACTCACATAGTAGATGGGTTTCTGAACTTTCTTTTCTTCTTTGACTAGAACAGCACTCAATGCTTGTTCGGATACCGCCAGGTATAGGTAGAGAATCTCTCCAGGATTAGGTTTGGCCAACAACGGGGCTTCAGCCATGTATTTCTTCAACTGTTCAAAGGCCTCCTGGCTCTCTGTGGTCCACTCAAAATTTTTCACCTTTTTTAATGCCTGAAAGAAAGGCAAGCATTTGTCACCAGACTTGGAGATGAACCTTCCTAAGGCCGCAACCCGGCCAGTTAATTTCTGTACATCTCGTATTGAGCGGGGTGACTCCATGTCCAGAATAGCCTTAATCTTGTCCGGGTTGGCCTCTATGCCTCTCTTTGAAACCATCAGCCCCAAAAATTTTCCCGATCCAACACCAAAAGCACACTTTGCTGGATTTAGCATCATCTTATGGTGCCTTAGCACTTCAAATGCCTCTCTGAGGTGCCCTATATGATCTGCCTTGAGTAGGCTCTTGACTAACATGTCATCAACATAGACCTCCATGGTTTTTCCAATCAGATGGGCGAATATCTTATTCACCAATCGTTGGTAGGTAGCTCCTGCATTCTTTAGACCAAAAGCCATAACAAGATAGCAGAAAACACCAAAGTCGGTTATGAAAGATACCTTAGGAATGTCGTCCTTGTGCATCTTAATCTGATTGTATCCGCTGAAACCATCCATGAAACTTAACATCTCGTGTCCAGCTGTAGCATCTATTAGGGTGTCAATCCTTGGTAGAGGGAAACAATCCTTTGGGCATGCATCGTTCAAATCTGTGAAGTCGATGCACATTCTCCATTTTCCATTCGCTTTCTTGACCATGACGGGATTAGCCAACCATTCAGGGAACTGAATCTCCTCAATGAACCTAGCTTCCAAAAGCTTATCAACTTCTTGCTTAATGGCCTCTTGCCTTTCAGGAGCAAAATTCCTCTTTTTCTGCTTTATTTTCTTCCGTTCAGGATCGACGTTCAACCTATGAGTTATAAGTTGGGGGTCAATCCCTGGCATGTCTGCTGCTGTCCAAGCAAACACATCGCTATTCTCTTGCAAGAACGCTATCAATTCGCCCTTCAGGGGTTCCCTCAGAGATGCTCCTATGTATGTAACCTTCTCCGGGTCGCTCAGCTCTAGAGGGACGGGTATTAAATCCTCTGCTGGCTTTCCTCGCTGTTCATCATCACTACGGACATCCATGTCTTCAATTGGGAGTACCTGCCCCCCGACTCCATCAGCTCTTAGGGCGGACACATAACAACTTCTTGCCATCTTCTGGTCGCCTTTCTGTTCTCCAACCCCGTTTCGGGTTGGAAACTTAATCCTCATGTGATATGTTGAGGCAACAGCCTTGAACGCATGAAGTCCAGTCCTTCCCAGGATTGCGTTATAAGTCGAGGCTGCCTTAATTACCAGAAAGTTTAGCATTTGAGTAGCTTCCTTAGGTTCCTGCCCGATTGTCACGGGTAACTGGATAGTACCCTCGACCTTGGACTCAACCCCATTGAACCCATAAATAGGCATGTTAGTCGGAGTTAGCTGAGAATCGGCATATCCCATCTTCACAAACGCATCATGAAACAGAATGTCAACAGAAGCTCCATTGTCTATCAAGACTCGTTTTACCTCCGAGTTCCCAATCACAGGGGTTATAACTAATGGGTCATCATGGGGGAATTTCACCCCTTCCAGATCAGAGTCATCAAAACCAATCACGGTTTCTGTTCTAGCACGCTTCGGGGCCTCTCCCACAATATGCATCACTTCCCTTGCGTATGCCTTTCGAGAATTGTGGGTTGTACCGGCCGCTGTTGGGCCTCCCCAGATCATGTTGATAACTGGCCCTCGGGGCTGCGTGTTGCGGTCACGATCGTTATCCCTCCTGTCATTGTTTCTCCTGTTGTAATCCCCTCTTTGGGTTCCATGATCTCCACCCTTTGTGAAATTGTTCAGCTTTCCTTTACGGATCAAGAATTCAATCTCGTCCTTCAACTGTCTGCAATCATCCGTGTCATGTCCTACATCTCGGTGGAACCTACAGTACTGATCCTTATTCCTCTTTGCGGGGTCTCCCCTGAGTGGCTTCGGCCATCGGAAGTCTTTATCCTTCTCAATTTCCAACAAGATTTGACTTCTGGGGGCATTCAACCTTGCATAGTCAGAGAACCTTGGTCCCAAGTTCTTTTTTGGTGGCGAATCAGAGTCCTTGCTAGTTCGGGGATACTTGTCCCTAGCATCGTACTCCTGCCCTTGCTTACGCTTTTTTGTATCACTGTTTCCCTGACCATTGCCTAATGTGACCTCCTTCTTCGTGCTATCCTCGGCCTTGATGTACTTATCAGCCCTTCGTTGGAGATCAGCCATATTCTCCGGGGGATGTTTTGCCAACGATCTCTTAAAGTATAAGTCAGTGGTACCATGCTCCAAGGCTACCATTGCAACCTTATTGTCCAGATCAGTGATGTTCAGAGTCTCCTTGGTGAACCTCTTAAGGTAGTCTCTCAGACTTTCGCTCTTCCCTTGTACCACATACATAAGAGATGCAGAGCTTTTCTCATGCGTTCTTCCGCTGATAAACTGACTAATGAAGGCAGCACTCAACTCCTTAAAGGAACCAATCGAGTTTGCAGGAAGCCGACTATACCATCTTTGAGCCATGCCTGACAAAGTTTGAGGGAAAGCCCTGCACTTCAAAGCGTCGCTTGCAGGCTGCAACAGCAGTGCGTTTGAGAACGTTCTAACGTGGTTGGCAGGATCACCCATTCCATCATAAGCTTTGATTGTTGGCATCTTAAACTTCTTTGAGATATGAGCATTCATCACGTCTTCAGTAAACGGAGGTGTGGGATCATCAGGGTCCCCAAGTGGTATCAGATCCTTAGGGTTGCTTTTAGGGGTTTCCACCCTTGTAGTTCTTTCAGGTGGGACGGTAGTCCTTCTTTGCCTCCTTAGAGGTCTCTCCAGATCTATGAAGGGAATCGGTCCTGACGTGGGAGGTGGCAAAGTCAGATTTGATCTGGCTTGCTCCCTGGCCATATCTTCCTTTAACTTTAAGATCTCGGCTTCATAAGCCTTAATCCTCTCAGCAACTGTTGAAGTGAGTCCATCATGGATAGTTCGAGTTCTCCCCATAGGCTCTTTACTTGCACGTCGCCTCCTTGGGGCTTCATCACGCTCGTAATCATCGTCAAAAGATGATTCATCTGAATAAGGACCAGAAAAATCGCGATAATCTCGATCTCGAATATACAGGGCATGCCCACTCGGTCCAGCTCCGTAATTGGACATCCCATATGTTGGATTGGTGCTTATGGGGAGATCCGTAGTATGGATCTGAACCCCTCGTGTAAGGTTGTTGGGACCTACAATCAGAGAAGAAATCCCCGTCTGAGGGGGGTTAGTCCCTGGAACTGTGTGGATGATCGGAGGTAGCGTACTCTCAACATGGGTAGTCGTCCCTAAGGGTTGAGAAACTTGGTACGAAACGATAGTTCCGGATGCCGGAGGTACTTGCTCAGATGTCGGATGTACTTGTTCAGTAAGGGGCGGAGCAGAGCTAAGAGGTAGGGCCTCGGTAGCGATTGGCTCTGTAGTGCCTGGAGCAGTTCTTCGTGTTTGAACCATGGTTGATGTCTTCTTCCCACAGACGGCGCCAAATGTTGTGGAATAAAAACTAGGTTTAAATTATTGCGGCTAGGGTTTGTGTATTTAAGGCTAGGGTTCGTGAGCTTCGTGCTTTTATGGCTGCTTCTGCGTTCGAGACTAACGGTCCTCACAGAATGCCTACGTATCTCTGTATTAGAGAATCAAGCCAAGAAAACGTAGTTCTGAGATGAGGGGTCAGACCCTTTATATAGGCTGAGAAACCCTAAAATCGTAGTAGGGTTAGGTGACTTGGTGGGCAAGTCACCGCCTCAAGGAAGGTTCTAGACTCCTTCCTTGTAGGAGTCAGTTTCCATGTTGGAATATGTATCTTGGAGACTAAGTCAGGCAAGAATAATATCCTTATTTGACTCTTACTTGCTGGGCTGTTTATTACCCCTAATATTAATTACGAAATTAATATTATAGTTAGGGTTTGGGCCCATCTGGTGGGCCCCACGTTTGGACCATTCTAGGTCTAATTAATGCCACATTAAATGTGTCTTAGGGCTTACTTTTAGCCCATATCACGTATTGTTTCCAGACCGCTTAACACACTAAATCCAATGATTCTTACAACCGAAAATGAATACAAGGGCTTCTCGATTAATCCAGCCTACATCAGTCCCGAAAATGGTAGCTTCACAATTGACCTTCACAATAGTTCCATGGTTGTTGCGGTGTTCAGGCGACTCAGTTGCAAAAACTAAGCAATGAGGAACAAGACTCCTCGAATAATGAACAACTATAATTTGTGAAAGGTGAGCACATGCGGTCGCAACCGTTCCAAGCATACCCCAGCTATCTACATGCCGGAAGCCAGCTATAGACATGCCGAAAGTATCAATCATACTCCAGCTATCTACATGCCGAGATTCAGCTATAGACATGCCGAAAATATTAATGATGCGGTAATCCAGATCTCCCAAAACTCCATCCGAATCATTTTCATATATAACACACAAAGACATAACAACCACAAATAAAACAACGCAGAACAACCCAAACAATTGGGTACTTAAACACACACCAATAGGCGAGACGGGATACACTTCAAAAAGTCAAAAATCTCGGATTGGCACCAAATTTTGATATGATGTTAGTCAAGAGATTTTGAGTCCAAGAAATGTGTTTATTTGATATTTCGAGTTCTAAATCAGGGCAGATCTGAAGAAGAAACTCGAATGGTTTTTCGAAATTTTTAGAAAAATTCTGATTTATGGAGGAAATGAAATGGATTGGTGAAGGTGGATGAAGGCTTGGTTGGAGAAGGAGGGGGAAGGGAAAAAAGGAGACCTCCGGCCGGTGGATAAACCACCGCCGGAGGGGAATAAACCACCGGACTAACTTGGACGAAGAGAGAGAGAGAGATAGGAGACAGAGAGAATTTGCTTTGTTGAACGGCTTTGTTGATTATCAGTCCGTCATTCACACTAAGTTTATACTGTTTTCCATTTTTAAGTACTACAGTCTTTTGAGAAACTGCAGTCTGGCTGTGACTAGGTGCTTCATCTCTTTGTCCTAGCTTAGAAAGTCAAATTGCAGCCTTCCATTTTTCTCTCTCAGCAAGAGATATATTATCATCATCTTCACTAGAACTACTACTACTTGACACAACAAATCTTCTCTTCCTTACAACTGATGTCTTTTGAGAAACACCAGAGGTTGGTTTCTTTGAAACAATAGGCTATAGATTAAAACTTTGTTCTTGAATTGTTTCAGAGACTGTAATGTTTTGGGCTACTTGGGTAGACACAGGTGGGTTCTCCTCCAAATGAGATTCATGAGCCATTTCACCACAAAAGAAAGAAGAATTGTAGAGAGTAGGAAGATGAGTTTTAAGAATTACCTGAACATGATGTGGATAATGAATTGCAGGTATTTCATCTAGATTCTTTTCATTGTCCTTCTTTGTAATGTCAGAGAAAATTCTCTTTTGCTGATTGACTCTAAGTAGAATCAATTACCTTAGCATTCTCCCAAGCTTGTGTAACAGCTGCTTGATTAATTTGTGGAGATGCTGTCAATGCATAACTTAATGGTCCATACGCCAGAAAGTTCATGATTGGATGAAAATCAGTTAATACTCCTTCCTTGTTGGTGATAGCTGCTACGTGATTGTTCGTCATAAAATCAAAGTCACCAAACTTGAAAGCTACTGACTTAGGTAATCTTCTCTGAGCTGCCATTTTTGATCTGAAAAGAACTTGAAAAATTCTTGAAATGGATTAGTGATTTTGAAAACTCGAGAGTGTTTTTGCTTTAGAGAATGTGAAATTAGAGAAATCAATTACACGATTAGAGTTTCAAAACAAATATATTTCACAAATCTTTCAGACCACTATCCCACGTCGACACGTAGATTGACAAGTGTCAGTCCCTGAAAAATGCGGTTATCCACGATTTTTGGAAAATAAAATCCAAAATTGATTTTCATGAAATAAATCAGGGTATTATCAAGATAAAAATCAATACTGATCAGCTTCCTTTTCCTGTTGACCTCCCATAAAAATAATCACAAAATGCAATGTGATTTAAAAATAATAATTCTCAAATCCTGATGGTCACACTTGAAATCCTGATCAATATCATCCTGATTCCAGAGACTTAATATGGAGTTTCCACGTGGCATCTTTCTTTTATCTGAAAAAGAAATAAACAATTAATCTGAACAAAATCAATTGGTTAGATATATTCGACATTTCTTGAAAATACAAGAAATAAAGTCACACGCGATAATTAGCATCTGTCTTCATTGAAAATTCCAAGTGACTGTTCAGCTTCTCACGTCTTTCTATAAAAGAAACAGACGTCTTATGCCATTCTCCATAACCCTTTCAATTTCTTTTCTTCTCAACAATGATCCTCAAACCAAAATTCCATTCAAACCCATTCTTTAGGTTTTTCACAGTCGATGAACATCCTGTTATTGATAATCTCTTTGAAGAGACAACTTTTCTCATCGAACCAATCATGAATGGAGTAGTTTCAGATAATATCCAGAGGTTTCTCCTAGAATATCCATCTGTTGGATACAATCTTCCCCTAACCTCCTCAAAACTTGAGGATGAAGAATTTGGTCGAGAGTCTGAGGTTGATCTTGATGGGGATGCTATTCATTTAGTTAGCTACTCTCATTCAAGTCGCCCAGACAAGGAATCCAAGAGCAGACGAGGCTATTTAAATCCCCTGATGGATTTCTTGAGATGCTCCTTGTCCTGTACCTCAGAATTCATTTCGTTAGACAAGTATAGGATTATCAGTAAAAGTTAGACAAAAAGATGTTGTATTTCATTTCCATGTATGTAATGCTTTCAATTAATGAAAATACAATTTCTTGTTATCTACTTGTCTTTTGATTATTGAATGATGTATAAATTATCAGTATGCAAATATTAAAACTTGCTGGCATAGACTTAACACATCACAGAATTAGATTACTATATAAAGTAAACGTCAGGATCTGAAACAATTTTCACAATCCTGATACTGACACAATACTGATGACGTCAGCATCCTGATACAAATCTAATCCTGATGATTATTAACAAGTCTATCATACTGAAATTTATCAAGGCAAAGTGTTATAGCTAAAGCATTTAACAATCAAATATAGATCCTGACAAGAATATCAAGTCTATAAGCTAAAAACAACATACCTTGCTACTATTGCAGATGTTAAAGATCTAGAAATTTAACATTCCTAACTCACTTACTAATCTACTGAATGTAGTTTCATCAAGTGGTTTAGTTAGAATATCTGCAAGCTGTTTGTTAGTAGGAACAAAATGAAGTTCCACAGTACCATTCTCAATATGTTCTCTAATAAAATGATACCTGACATCAATGTGCTTAGTCCTTGAATGTTGAACTGGATTTTCTGCAATTTTGATAGCACTAGTATTATCACAAAACATAGGAATATTACTAAGTGTCATACCATAATCCATCAACTGATTTCTTATCCAAAGGAGCTGTGCACAACAACTGCCTGCTGCTATGTACTCAGCTTCTGTAGTTGAGGTTGAAACAGATTGTTGTTTCTTGCTTGCCCAAGAAATCAATCTATTTCCCAAGAATTGACATGTACCTGTAGTGCTTTTCCTGTCTATCTTACACCCTGCATAATCAGAGTCTGAAAAGCCAATTAGAAAGAAATCAGATTCTCTAGGGTACCACAAACCAAGATTTGGAGTTCCTTTAAGATATCTAAAAATTCTCTTCACAACAATTAAATGAGATTCCTTAGGATCACTTTGGAATCTAGCACATAAACAGGTAGAAAACATTATATCTGGCCTACTTGCAGTTAGATATAACAATGAGCCTATCATGCCTCTATAACTAGTATTATCCACACTCTTTCCCTTAGGATCTGAGTCTAGTTTAGTGGCTATTGCCATGGGTGTTTTTGCAACTGCACAGTCTTGAAAGTCAAACCTTCTTAAAAGATCTTTGATATACTTTGACTGATTAATGAAAATACCAGTCTCAGTCTGTTTGACCTGCAAGCCTAAGAAATAATTTAATTCACCCATCATGCTCATCTGATACTTAGACTGCATAAGCTTGCTAAACTTAGCACACAATTTTTCATTAGTAGACCCAAAAATAATATCATCAACATAAACTTGAACTAAAAGCAATTCACCTTTTATCTTTCTAAAGAATAGAGTTTTGTCATTTGTACCTCTTGTGAAGCCATTTTCAAGAAGAAATTTAGACAAAGTCTCATACCATGCTCTTGGTGCCTGCTTTAGTCCATAGAGTGCCTTGTCAAGTTTGTAGACATGATTTGGAAACTTTGGATCAACAAATCCAGGTGGCTGTTCCACATACACTTCCTCATCAAGTTTGCCATTTAGAAAAGCACTATTTACATCCATCTGGTATACCTTGAATTTTGAATGAGCTGCAAATGCAAGAAACATTCTGATTGCTTCCAATCTTGCTACAGGTGCAAAGGTCTCATCATAATCAATGCCTTCTTCCTGAGAATAACCCTTGGCCACCAGTCTTGCTTTGTTTCTTACAATCATAACAGATTCATCTAGCTTGTTTCTGAAAACCCATCTTGCACCAATAATAGATCTATCTTTAGGTCTTGGTTCCAGTTTCCAGACTTTGTTTCTCTCAAACTCATTTAACTCCTCCTGCATTGCAATTACCCAATCAGGATCCTGTAAGGCTTCTTCAACCTTCTTAGGTTCATTCTTTGAGAGAAAACAACTATACAAGCATTCATTTTGAATTGATCTTCTAGTTCGAACACCACTATTTGGATCACCAATAATCAAATCTTCAGTATGATCCTTTGTCCATTTTCTAACAGGTGGTAGATTGACTCTGCTAGTCTCTCCCCCTAAGTTAGTGGTATCTCTTGTAGAAGAATTCTCTCTACCTTCAATAACTCCCCTTTGATAAGTAGAATCAGTAAATTCCATATTGCTGCTAGTTACTGATCTTTCCTCAGTAGACTCTGAAAGATCAGTTCCTGATGGAGTAGACTCTGAATAACTAATCTGCTCCTGATGATCACTGTGTTCTCTTTGATTTATTTGCTCCTCCTCAACAGTAGCATTCCTTTGAGAAGCAATAGAAATTTCTTCTGGAGAACCTTCATCATCACTGGAGAGTATCTCAGAATTCTTCAGATTTTCAAATTCCAATTTGTCATGGCTTTCATCAGTTTGCAGAATTCCAAATTTCTTATCATCAAATGCAACATGAATTGATTCCATAACAATGTGAATTCTGAGATTATAAACTTTGAAGGCCTTAGATGCTGAATATCCTAGAAAGATTGCTTCATCCGATTTGGCTTCAAATTTTCCAAGTTGTTCTGGATGAACTTTTAGGACATAGCATTTGCATCCAAAGATGTGAAAATATTTCACACTTTGTTTCTTTCCTTTGATCATCTCATAGGGAGTTTTTCCATGACTATTTACCAAGGTACAGTTTTGAGTGAAACATGCAGTGTTAATAGTTTCTGCCCAAAAGTAGGTTGGAAGTTTAGCATCTACAAGCATGGTTCTTGCTGCCTCTATGAGAGTGTTGTTCTTTCTTTCTACTACACCATTCTGTTGAGGTGTACCAGGTGCAGAAAACTGTTGAGTGATTCCATTGTCTGCACAAAACCCCTCCATTGTAGAATTCTTGAATTCTGTACCATTGTCACTCCTAAGTACTTTGACTTTGTACTCAGAGTTATTCTGAATATTCTTGACAAGTTCAATGATTTGCTGAGGAGCTTCATCCTTCTTGTGTAGAAAGAACACCCATGTGAACCTTGTGAAATCGTCCACTATCACTAGAGCAAATCTTTTCTTACTGATAGACATAATGTTTACTGGACCAAACAGATCAAGATGTAGCATGTGAAATGGTTCAGTAATTGAATTCTCAGTCTTGCTATTGAAAGTGGTTCTTCTTTGCTTTCCAAGCTAACATGCATCACAAAGTCCATCTTGCACATAATTTGCCCGAGGTAGGCCTCTCACCAGATTGTGCTTAACAAGTTGATTAAGCTTCTTGAAATTAAGATGTGAGAGCTTCTTGTGCCAATTCCAGCTTTCATCACTTGTTGCTTTGCTGTAGAGACATCTAAGAATTCCTTTAGATGTATCACTTAAGCTGGCTTCATATATGTTACCATGTCTTTGACCAGTTAGAACAATGTCTCCATTCTGTATATTCAAGATTTTACATCCTTCTCTGTCAAAGATTGATTTGTAACCTTTATCACCCAGTTGACTTATGCTTAAAAGAGTATGTTTCAAGCCTTCAACCAGTGCTACATTTTCTATGATGACATTCCCCAAAACAATTGAGCCATATCCCAGAGTTTCTCCTTTGTTGCCATCTCCAAAAGATATTACTGGGCTAGCTTTCCTCTCAAACTTTGTAAGCAGGGACTTCTTTCCAGTCATATGTCTAGAGCATCCACTGTCCAAGATAATTGAATGCTTCTTTCCTGTGCCCTGCAGACAAAAGGTGACTAGTTAGAATTTTTTAGGACCCAACTTTGATTGGATCCTTTCTTACTAGATTTTGAAACAACAGGCTTTGAGAATTTTGCCTTTACTTTACCTGTTGTAGAGTCAACTTTAGACTCTGATTTCACAAACTATTTGTGACTAGGAGTTTCAGATTTCAAAGAATAATAGTCATAATACAGTTCATGATATTCTCTACACATGTAAATGGAATGAAGTAAACTACCACAATGATAACAAGCTTTTTGTGGTTGGTATTGAATTTTCTGAGTCTTGGGGAATCTGGACACAGTTTTCCAAGAAGGTTTTTGATTGCAGTCTAGGGCCAAATGATTATGATTTCCACAATTATAGCATTTTTTCCTAGGTGCATCAGGTACATTCTTGTAATTATTCTCTTTGTTAATACCTTCTTTTCCATTCCTATTTCTTTTGATCTTGCTAGACTTTGAAAGACCATCTAATCTCTGTTTTAACTGAGACTTAGACAGAAACCCTATGTTTACATTCTTAGGTTTCTCTAACACTTTCTCATCTAAATTACTATTGTTAATCCTTTTGTGTACAACAGGGGTACCTTTTGAATCAATAAATTTAACATGATTAGGTTCAGAAACAATTTTCTTACCTTCAGATTTAGATGTGCTAGCTTCTACTTTACTATCATCATTGACAATAACTACTTTTTCTTCTTGTCTAGCCTTATCAAAACCTAAACCATTAACCTTACCACGAATTCCATTTTCAATAATTTCTTGTGTCTTTTTACCAGAAATGTTAATGGTCTTAATCACATCTCTCTCTTCCTCTAGTTCTTTTCTGACATAGTCATAAGCCTCAAGAATAACACTATAATCATGCTTAGCTTTATCAGAACTTAACTTGTATTCTTCCATTTGAATTAACTCAGATTCAAGAAAATTATTTCTATCAACTAATTTATCATTCTTAACCTTAAGTTCATCTCTTTCACAAGTAAGAATTCTAAAATTAGTCATAAGATTCTTGAACTCAGCATGGATAGATCTAATTTCATCAGAATTTAAGTTATCAAATGAATCAAGAGAGTGAAGTGATACCTTAACAGAGGATGGAGAAGTTTTCTTTGGAGATCCAGGTTTATCTGAAACATTTACCATCAGTGCAATGTTGTCATAATCCAATTCATCTTCAAAATCACTGGAATCAGCCCAATCCTTCTGTGTGACCATAAGTGCATTACCCTTTCCTGAATTCCTAGATTTCTTACACTCACTAGCAAAGTGTCCAAGCTCGCTACAATTAAAGCACTTGATCTTGGCCTTATCAAGCTTGACAATTGTCCCTTTGCCTTTGTCACTCTTCTTATCCTCCTTCTTTTGAAAAGGTCCTTTGCTAAATCTTCTCCTGTTGAATCTTCCTTTCTTGAAGGCTTTAGCAAATATAGCAAAGAGTTCCTGCATCTCAGATTCAGAATCATTGTTGTCAGAGTCCATATCAGTAGTCTCTGACTCAGAACTTTCTTTGCTTTTCTTCTTCCTTGAGTTCTTTACAGCAATCTCTTCATGTTGTTCTTCAGGAAGCTTCTTTAATTCAGATTGAGCAGTGTCTTCATCTTTCCTTCACTCCTGCTTTTCTTCTGCTGCTTGTCAAGTTCATAAGCTCTTAGTTTTCCATACACTGCCTCTAATGATATTTCATCCAGATCATTAGCTTCCTCAATCGCAGATATCTTCTCATTGTAGAAATCAGGCAAAGCTTTCATGAACTTTGTATTCATATCCTCCAAGTCATAATATTTACCATGCATGGCCATCTCATTGATGAGTTTTGTAAACCTATCAAAGGTATCAGTAAGTGACTCACCAGACTTGGATTCAAAGTAATCATACTGTTGTATAAGTAGTGTCCTCATATTCTTCCTGACAGGCTTAGTTCCTTCACAGTGAACCTTAAGATTGTCTCATATATCCTTAGCAGTTTTACAAGAGAGAACATAGTTAGTGAGAACAGAATCAAGACTGTTGAATAATATGTTTCTCACTTTAGCATCTTTAAGAACATTCTCCTTGTCCTTATCTGACCATTCAGATTTTGGCTTCTCTGCTGTATGTTCTGGAACAACCACACCATCAACATTTGCTTGTCCAACGACCTTTGTTGGAACAAAAGGTCCATCTCTGATTCTGTCAAGATAATCAGGATCTGTTGCTTCCAGATGATGCAACATCTTTACTTCCCATAGAGTATATTCGTTTCTCTTGAGCATAGGAATCTTGGTATTCCCATCCTTGTAACCAGACATGATTGCAGATCTTTATGATTATTCGAAATCAACCTGCTCTGATACCAATTGTTAACTCGAATAACTTGTAGAAGGGGGGGGTTGAATACAAGTTATATAATCGTGTCTGATTTTTGCTTGGTTATATGAACAAGAATAAACGAATGAATCAAACTCTGTTTGTATTAATAAGATCAAATACAAACTCTACCAAAGGTGTACAATACCTTTAGCAGCTGCTGACAAAAAAAATCTCTCTCTCTCTTTCTGTTTGTTTCGAACTTTCGAATACAAACCTTATACAGAGCTTTTAACGAACTTACAATTCGTTCAATCACAATCGCTCTTTTACAATGATACTGAGAAAGTATTTATAATGCTACCTATCAACTAATAACAGAAAGATAATCTATACATGACAATGTTCTGCCTTTCAGTTGATAGTTTCCATCAATAGAAAATTCTTTCCTTCATGAAATCTTCTTGCTTGTTCTTCAAACAACGATCCTGTTTTATAGCACTTGCCAGTTTCTGTAGCATCCATAATGACATCATCAGTAACACGACTGATATTAGGACTTGCACACTGCATCAGTATCTGATCACCATTAGTATTAGACCTTCATCAGGATTTGCTCTCTGTTCCTGACATGTAGTCTCCGATACACTGTTCATTCCTGACTAAACCTTACAGATAACTGTCTAACACATATTTCCAATACAAGGTGCTAAATCCTTTATAAAATCAGGATATACAAGAAGTATAAGTAAAATTCTATTCTTAACATCACAACTCATGAATTATTCCTAACAGATGTCTTGGAATCTAAAGTTGACACTATTGATGAGACTCTCAAGCTTATCTTATCTTTCTTTATTGAAGAAGATGCAGATGTCAAAAAGGGGGAGAATGTAGTGGTCAAAACAAAATGTACACCTAATCCAGTTGTGAGAAAGGATAAGGATGATACTTATGGAAATGATGGTGGTACTAGTACTCACCAACAACATGGGAAAGGAAAATGAACCTCTGATGCTGGTTTAGTAAAGGGGAGGAGTTTAACTCAGACTCAAACTAATCAGTCAACTCATGTTTCTGAATCTGGAAAAAGAAGGCAAACTCTCTCTACAATTCCTGAAGGTGATGAAGATATGTTGATTACTGATGTACAAGATGCTCCTCATCTCTTTGAATAAATTATCACTGAATCATGTGGAAGTGAACTTGTTTATCGAAATAGTGATAAGTTTCATCAGTATCATGCTAAGAAGGCACTTGAATTAACTTCTGAAGAAAATCCTGATATGACTACTGATGAAATTGTAAAGGAACAAAACAGGATTTTTGAGGAGATTGCAAGACAGAAGGAAGCTCCTACTACAAGAAGAGGAAGAGGCAGAGGAGGAAGAAATAGAGGCAGAGGAAGGAAATTTGTTCAAGTAAGTACAAGGCAGACAAGGTCTAGTGGAATCAGAATATAGGAGATTACTGAAGATTTAAAGAAGAAAACTCCTTTATCTCTTGAATATTTTCCATCATCAAATGTATTTGATGAGCCTGGTACAGAAGAAGAAGAAACTCCTTTAGAGAGAAAGAAAAAGAAAGTTGAAAAAGCGAAGAAGGAGACTGTTGACTTTGATACTGGTAATGTTAGAAGATCTAGAGAAGTCAGAAACAGTGTAAATGATATTGTTGAAAGAGCTAGCAAAGAATATTTCAGAAGGCTGATTAATTCTGAAAAGGATTTATTTGTTGACAAATCTAAACAAGTGAAAGAAGAAGAAGAACCTAGTGATCCACAAACAAAGAAGAGAAGGAAAAAGTGGGTGGAAGTTGATAAAATGAAGTATACTGGACCAGTTGTTTTTAAGTCTGGAAGAGTAATCTCAGAACCTCCAATGATTCCTGGACTTCAGAAAGCAAAATCTTCTAAGTTTGATAAAGGTTCACCAAGGTGGATTAAGATGAGTTCTGATCTGAAGGGACTGGAACCTTACAATAGAGGAGGATTTGGTTCTAGGGATGCAAAATTCATACCTTTATTTCAAGTAGATCAACATTTTCTTACCAGAAGATTAGGTGAAAAATTATCTGTTGATGATCTTTAGGAACTTGAATCAGTTGCGATTGTTGCATGCAAGATGGATGGTAAAATGATGGAAAAGTTGTTATACTTCAGGAAAGACAAAAGTGTCAAGAGGCTAAGCATTCATTATGTATTGTGTAAGTCAACAAAAGAATTGAAATATGTTCTCTATTTGCTTGAAAATAGAAGCATTCCTGATAGAGAAGCTAGTGTTTATAGAAATTGGTGTACTACGATATTCATGAAAATAAAATCCGGATATTTGAACGGAGGGTCAAGATATGATGGTAATTATACTCCCATGTATTTGAACACAGAAGGACAAGAAGTAGAAATGCAAAAGGGTTCAGTTGTTAAAGAAGTAATTCTGAAGCAAGAACAGTTATCTTTGAATCCTGGTGGAAGAGATCTTGCATATTTACTGTTGGGAGAGTTGAATTTACCAAGGAGCTCAATTCAAAATCTCAGGGCTGGTATTTATCAGATTGATAAGAACAATGAAGAACTCAGAAGTCTGAAGAAAAGACTAATTCAGATTCTAGCAGAAAAGGAAGAGGAATTATTATCAAGTTTTTTGCAGATAAGTAATTCTTTGTAAGGATTTCTGAGACTGAACCTGAAGATAGCTCATAGATTTTTGTTTTGAGTTTTTGACATCTTTGAATCAAATAATTTGTGCTTTATTTCATTAAGTACAAATTTGGGGAGATTGTTAGATATTGATTCAAGTGATATCAGGATCTAGGTTATTACTGATCAAGATACCGATGCTGACGTCATCAGTAATACGATGTCAGTATGAAGGTATTGTCAGTATTAGAAACTGGTCAGGATTACGTGAAGATTCTTATCAGACCAGAGATCAAGGAAGATTGATATGTCGGTTCCTAATTTATAGGAAGGCAGCTATCATACAAGATATGCATTCAGAGTTATATGTAATTGATTTAGAATATCTTGTAATTGATAGTGTAACTGTGTACTCTATATAAACACAGTTTAGGTTTTATATTATTGTAATCGCTTACACGAGTTATCTTGTAACCTAGCAGCTCTTAAGAACATAAGAATTTCTTAAGAGAGTTTGTAACAGTTTTATATCAGAATTAATAAAGCTGTTATTGATTCATACTTGTGTTATTTCTGTTTAAGTCGAAAATCTTATACAATTGTATTCAACCCCCCTTTTACAATTGTTAATTACTGGGCAACAATTCATCTCCAACAATGCTTCTTATATTGACTCCTCATTTCATTTTATATTATTAAAAGTAAGTTACATCCATAAAAGTATAAAAGCAATTGGATAGAGAGAGAATGTTATCTTATAAATTTAGAATATAATATTAGTTAAGAGTTACTAGTAGCTCTTAAAATTGAGGAGATAGAATAGAATTTTAGTGAATTTAAGAGTCATTAGGAGTCTCCTGGAGGGAAAAAATATCATCTTTCTCCACAAATCTCAAGTTAAGAGCCATTTTAAGAATTTCTTGGAGATGCTCTTAGATAGACCTGGCAATTCGTTCGTTTCGTGTACTTTCGTGTCGTGTACTTTCGTGTTTCGTGTATGTAATGTCAAATCCAAAACCGACCCGTAAAGGATTCGTTTCGTTTCGTGTTCGTGTACCTTTATTTCGTGTACATTTCGTGTCGTGTTTCGTGTAATTTTTGAATAAAAATAAAAAATTTAAATATTAAATTTTTACTAGTCGAGTCTTAAGTCACTATGTCATAAAGAATCAAGTGTGCTCAAGTCTTGTAAAACTAAAACTTGAAACTATTTTGTATTTATCTTATGTGAAAATTATATATATAATATTATTTTAAAATATGTATTCATATAATTTTAATAAAATTATTTAAATATTTATTTATTTCGTGTATTTTCGTTTCGTGTCGTGTACCCAAGGGTAAACCCAAAACCGACACTAAATTCATCCGTGTAATTTCGTGTTCGTGTACCGCAAAGGTCAACCCAAACCCGTAATTTTCGTGTCGATTTCGTGTCGTGTACCAAATTGTCGGCTCTACTCTTAGAGCAACTCCAACGCTCTCACCTGTTAGCCAAAAAAGTGAGGTGGCATAACATTATACCTAACAGCTTCAAAAAACTGGTCTCCAACGGCAACAACTGTTAGCTATATTTTTAGCTAATGTAAAAGAGATCTTCTATATTTGTTGAATGGCAAAGCACTTGTAAGCTATAATATTATGTTTTAGACTTTAATTTTATTTTTTTTAAGGATAAAATAAATTTTAAAAATTAAAAATATATATAGTATTTTTGAATTATAGTATTATCCATTACAAATGAGTATTTAGATGGGTGTGTTGTTTGTATCGTGTTTAGTTCTCAATCAGGGGTAAAAAAAATTCCTAACCCGACATGTTTATACACACTATTTACATCATTTTGATTTATCTATAAAAAAAATTATATTTTGTTGAGAAAATAATTTATATGTTATTTTTTGCTAACAAAATATGAAGTTTTCATTTTTAAAATATTTTTAAAAAATTGGGAATGAAATTAAATTTTAAAAAATGTACAATTTGTATTATAAAATAAAATTACTTTAATTAATTAAATAACATATATCCTTGTATATATAAAACCTTTATTTGATTGAATTTGACAATAGTAAAATAACATATTTATAAATAATAAAATATTTAAATTAATTAAATAACATATATATTAATGTAAAAGTTTATTTGATTGAATTTGACAATAGTAAAATAACATATTTTCAAATAATAAAATATTTAAATTAATTAAATAACATATATATTAATGTAAAAAGTTTATTAAGTAACAGATTTTTAAATATAGCTAACATTTATAGCTATCACCGCTGGAGGACACAACTTTACAGGTTCAGCAAATTTAACATAATCATCTATTTTTTCCATTTTAACTAACAATTATTGCTATCTCCCTTGAAGATGCTACTACCCTAAATCCTAACTTGCTCGTCCAAACTGTCTGCAAGTTTGTAGGTCAGTATTTCTAATCACTCTCATGAGTAATAATTTTAGATCACTATCTTGAGTAAAATTTTATATTATTAATCCTTTTGAGTTTTGAGCAAAAGACTCCCTCCATCTCCAGATACAAGTTTATTTGGTAAATAATTTTTTTTAACAAATTTTCAGTGTTCTCGTTTTACGGTAGAATCTCGATAAATAAATATTCGATAAACGAATAAACGCATCAAATGAATTTTTTGGTTCCTCCATACCTCAATAAATGAATAATAAAAATTTTCAGTCCCGAGCGTATTTATTTATCGAGGTTTAACTCTTATTGTTTCCAAGGTTAATTTCTTTCATTTTAAAATTGAATTAGTACACTTAATTAAAAAAATTACAGGAGAAAAAATCAATAATAAACTTTTTACTATTGAGTACAATTTTTTAAATAGGCTAATTAATATAAATGAAATTTTAATATGATATATAAATAGGAGAGTTCCACTGTACATTGAGAACCTGTTTGACTGAGACTTATAAATATAAAATACATAAAATTTTCAATTTATAAATTATCTATACGTTATAAAGTAAGCTAAACTCTAAATTATGCTAAGCAAAAGCCTCTATAAGTTCTGTCTTCCTTTACTCACATGCATATAATATGATGGGTGGAGATCCCTGACAATCATTTGTCAGGATGGCTTATCTAACAATCGGTTTCTAAACCGTTGGATCGTTGATCCAACGGCCCCCCTGGATTACAAAAAAAATTTACTGTCCGCTATAATTTTTCGCGGATAGGCAGATTGCCTGTCCGCGGAAAATATATATATATATTTTTTAATCTCAGCCGTTGGATCAACGATCCAACAGCTGTGGAACCGATTGTTAAATAACCGGTCCCTGACAAATGATTGTCAGGGACCTGGACCCTAATATGATATACTGTAAGATTAACGCAATAGCATTTTTCTTTAAGCACCAGCAAACAAAGAAGTATTAGTATAAATTTATGATACACCAAACACTATAGGGTCCTACTCAAAATTTCCTTCCATTTCAACTTGCTACAAGGTAAAAATAAACTGAAAAATATTAAAACCAGCACAGGATAGTAAACTAGAAAAAATAAACTGAAAAATATTAAAACCAGCACTGGATAATAAACTAGCTAGGACACTGGATACCATATCGTATAGTCTATAGCGTCCGGTGTACAACGACTTCCATTAGGGCTTCTACCACGACTTGGTTTCTTGTACAGAGAAGCCAAGTCATTCTTAAAAGCCCCCATGCTTGGCTTCTCAGTACTAGAAATCATGCTTTCATATAAGTTTTGGTTTAATTACGATGAATGAAAATTGAAAATAGAGGGAGATTGGAATGAAATTTAAACTGTAATGTGTATGGTTATTAAAAATTTTCATTATTTGCTCCGTTCCATTCCTAACACCATAAATTATAATTCAAACACATGAATGCTCTATCATAAATAATTTACACTTATTCATTTTTCTCAAATCATCCCTCCGACGACCTCTATTGTTTCTCATTAATTTTATTCATTCCATTCCATTTCATTTCATTCACCACAATCAAACACAACATTAGCTTGATAGTTTCCAGGAAGAATGTCTGCATCATTCCTGCCCCTTATTGCGGCTTCTGCTTCGACTTATTTATTGTTTTTCGGGACCTTGAATCATGCTTTGGTGAATGCTCTTTGTGATAACTCCAAATCTTGATCGGGTACTTCCTCACCAACTCCTGCCTCGGAAGTGGTGTAGCTGTAGTGGGGTGTCTGCAAAACAACACCGGAGGGGGGGTTTGGCCCCGAGGTGCCTCCGGCGTGAGAATGAGAGTTGGCTTTGGAAGATAATAATCAAGTAGAGTATCACAATAGTAATAAATGTGTGTAAGTGTGTAATAATGTCCAACCCCTAAACCCTGTTTTCTAGGGGTATTTATAGCCCTAGGGCTAGGGTTTAGGGGTGGGTTACCTTTACTCCTGGCCGTTGGATCCGGGGGACAAGGTGCTGAATTCCCGGGATGTAGGACACGTGTCCCTATTTGTGGGGGCCGTTGACTGGAGTGTGGCAGTGTTGTTGAGTACATGATTTGACACATACTGTCGCTTGGACTTTAATGCTCGTCAGCGCCACGTGTGGGGATATCGGCCGAGCTGGGCTGCCACGTATGCCAGGTGTCATCACTCAGGGGTCCACTAATCCGGGGTGGTGGTCCGGGCCCGGGGCCCACTGGCTTGGGCTGGGCTTCTCTTATTCTCACAAGTTGGGTTGTTTGTTATTTTTGGGCCTGAGGTTGGGCCTAACTGGACCTTGGCTGGGCTTCTTTTATTCTCACAAGTTGGGTTGTTTGTTATTTTTGGGCCTGAGGTTGGGCCTAACTGGACCTTGGCTATTTCCAGCCTATCATTATTACACACCTACACACATTTATTACTATTATGATACTCTACTTGATTATTATCTTCCAAAGCCAACTCTCATTCTCATGCCAGAGGCACCTCGGGGCCAAACCCCCCCCTCCGGTGTTGTTTTGCAGACACCCCACTACAGCTACACCACTTCCGAGGCAGGAGTTGGTGAGGAAGTACCCGATCAAGATTTGGAGTTATCATTGGTGCTAGAAGGAGGGGTCGAACCTCCGAACCCTAACCAAGAAAATCCGAACCCCTCAAACCAGCTAAAGCCCACAATTATGCCTCGACCAAGCAAGTCCACCCAACCCCAAGCACCTAGCGCTCCGAGAGAAGAACCCCCAGTTCCTGTCCCGGAGCAGATACCCCAAAACCAGGTCCCAGTCCAGGAAAGGCTCGGGATCGGCCCGAACGACGCCTGGGTCACCGTTGAGGTAAATCGATACAAGTACACAGACGTACCCCTGGACTCCACACAAATGGAGAACTTGACCCCGGAGGAACTGGCGGAAGCGATTCGAGCTAACCGAAACCGCCCCCACCCGGAACCGGAACCCGAACAAGCCGAGAACTCCGGAGGGTCAACCAACTCACACCAATCCCGGGCTTCAGTCTTTGCCCGCCTCGGAAACCAGGGAAAACCAGCTAAGAAAGACCACAACCCCCAAAGCAAAGTCAGAGACGACGAAACCGATAAGCTCAAGAAAATGGAGAGACTACGGGAAAAAATAAGACAGGAAGAACAGGCCAAGTTGGAACTTAGGATCCAGAAAAGGCTTCAGGAGGAGGAGGAAAGGATAAGGAGATCCAAACCCAAGAGACCCCATCGAGAAATTAGCCCGGAGATCATCTCAGACGATGAAGAACGCCCATACCACTTGGTACAAATGATCCACGAGCTGCAAAGAAAAGTTAATAGTGACTCCGGGTTTGAGATCCAAGATACTCTCACGCCTTTCAGCTACTCCCTCGAAGCCATACCCCGACAGAAGAATCTAAAGCATTACAACTTTGACTCCTTCAATGGGTTGGAAGACCCCGAGGAACACCTCAACTACTTCGAACAGATAGCCCTGATATACTTCTACAATGACCTAACAAAATGCCGGTTCTTTGCTTCTACACTGAAAGGAGCAGCCCAAAGATGGTTCAGCCAGATTCCATCCCGGAGTATACACAGTTGGAAAGAGTTCAGGGAAGCATTCCTCCGGAGGTTCCGGGCCAACAAATCCCCGGAGTATCATATGTGCCACCTTGAAACAATTAAGCAGCATGACAACGAGGCCCTCTCCGCCTTCATGAAACGGTTCCAAGAGGCAATAAACAAAGTCACCAATCTAGATGAGAGGGAAGCCTTGAGCATATTTCGGAAGAACCTAGACCCGGAGCACAATGAGCGCTATGTTCTAGAGCTTGTACACAAAGAACCCCAGAGCCTGGCCGCGGCCTATGCTATGGCCGCCAAGTTCATCAAAGAAACAGATATCCTACAAGCCATGAAAATGACCAGGCAAGGGGCCTCCTCGAGCAGAAACAAAGATAATCGCCCCGAAAGCGAGTATCGACCAGAAAAGAAATTCAAACCCAACAAACAGAGTAACTACATCCCCAGCTCCCAACTAACCGTCCCGGACCGAACCCACTTCTCGAAGCCCAAGTCTGATACCAGGCCCCCGAGGCCAGAAAAGCCCGAGCCACGTCCAGAACCTGAGTGGACGCCCCTGAACCGGCCCCGGGCCGAAATACTAAAAGAAATCCAGGACAAACCCTTCTACTACCCGCCTAAGCATATGGCTATCGCCCCGAAGAACAGGCCTAAACACAAGCATTGTGACTACCACTCAACTCACGGGCACACCACCGAGAACTGCATGTCACTCAAGTTCTTCATCGAGGAACAAATCAAAAGGGGGAACATGAACCGGTATGTGGCCCGGAGGAACGCAAAAAGGGGACAAGGACCCGGGGCTCAGAAAGTCAAAGATGTGGTACATGTAGTATTGGGCGGCTCCAACTCTCCCCCAAGGACCCCGGACTCTGGAGATGAGGTAATGATGGTTGAAACTGCTCCGGAACAAGTCATATCATTCAGCAATGCCGATTTCGAAGGAATAGACCCCGACCATAATGAAGCCTTGGTGGTAAGCTTAGATATTGCCGATAATGAGGTAAAGAGGGTCCTCGTGGACAACGGCTCTTCGGCCAACATATTGTTTAAGCATACCATGGACCGGATGCAGCTTGGGAGCGTAAAAATGAATGAATGTAGAGAGGATCCATTGTACGGCTTCGGCCACAACTTGGTCCCTATCCAAGGAACCCTCTACCTACCTATCCAGTTCGGCACTGCCCCGAAGCAGATAACTCATGTAGTCAAATTCTATGTAATCAACAGTCCATCCTCTTACAATGTGATCCTAGGGCGCCCAGCACTGACCAAGCTCCGGGCCGGGACTTCAACCCCACACCTCAAGTTCAAGTTCCCAACAGCCACCGGGATAGGAGAAGTAAGGGGTGACACCGAAACCGCAAGCCGATGCTATGGTCAAGCCCTAGTCATGGCCGAAACAGATCCAGAAAACAAGCGCAAAGCCTCCTCCTATCACAAGAATCAAAGTAGAAAGAAACATAGAAACTCAACTTATAAGAACCCCGGGAAGGAGGTTCAAAATATCGAGAACTCCGAGATCCCTACCCAAAAGGCAGAAACTTCCGCAGCCTGGGGGTACCTTACTTCAAACTCCCAAGCCCGGGTCCAGAAATCATCCACCCTGAAAGATCAAGCCAAAGTCGAGCCCGCAGTAGAAACAGAGACAATAGAGCTAATCCCCGGGGACTCCGAAAGGAAAATCAAGATTGGGGCAGGGTTGGAAGCAGCCTTCAAAAGTGACCTAGTGACATTACTCCGGGAATATACGGATGTATTTGCATGGAGCCCGGCCGATATGCCCGGACTCCGAGAGTCTTTGGCCATGCACAGCTTGGATGTTGATCCCAGGAGGAAGCCCGTAAAGCAAAAAAGAAGGAATGTGGCCTCGGAGAGACAAAGGGCCATAGACGAAGAAGTAGACAAGCTCCTCAAGGCCGATATAATTTGTGAGATTAAGTATCCGGAGTGGTTGGCCAATGTGGTCCTAGTAAAGAAGCCTAGTGGAAAATGGAGGATGTGCATTGACTACACCGACCTCAACGAGGCTTGCCCCAAGGATCCATACCCATTACCCAACATAGACCAGCTCATTGATGCCACCTCGAGACATGTGATGCTAAGCTTCATGGACGCCTTCTCCGGTTATAATCAGATCAAGATGAACCCTGCAGACATAGCCAAAACGGCCTTCATAACCCACAGAGCCGTATATGCCTTCAAATTCATGCCCTTTGGGCTCCGTAACGCCGGGGCTACATACCAAAGAGCTATGGTAGAGGTCTTCCAGGATCAAATAGGCCGAAACTTGGAGTCATATGTTGACGATATCATCGCCAAATCCAAGACTGTTCAGGAACATATCCCGGATCTACGGGAATGTTTCGAAAATCTAAGGAAAAATCAAATGAAACTGAACCCGGAGAAGTGCACCTTCGGGGTGGCGGCAGGGAAATTCTTAGGCTTTATGATCAGCCGGAGGGGAATAGAGGCCAACCCAGAGAAAATCAGGGCTATCCTAGACATGCAACCACCTCGGACCCAGAAAGACATCCAAAAATTGGCTGGGTCATTAGCGGCCTTGCGAAGGTTTATTTCCAAATTGGCAGAAAAATGCTTGCCTTTCTTCAATCTGCTCAAGGGAGCAAGCAACAAAAAGGAAATAGCATGGGGCCCGGAGTGCCAAGCATCCCTAGACGCAATCAAGGAATATCTCTCATCACCACCCTTGTTGACCAAGCCCGAGTTCGGAGAACCACTACATCTGTACCTCTCCGCCGGACCCCTGGCCGTAGCGGCTGCTTTGATCCGGGAAGATGGGGGGACCCAGAAACCAGTATACTATTTAAGCCAAGTTCTAAAGGATGTAGAAACCAGGTACCCAAATCTGGAGAAGTTCGCCCTTGCCTTAATAACAGCCTCGAGAAAACTCAGACACTACTTCCAAGGGAGAGAGATCAAAGTGGTAACTGATCAGCCGCTTAAATGGATAAGCCACAAGCCAGATGCCTCTGGGAGATTGATAAATTGAGCAATAGAGTTAAGTCAATACAACTTAACCTTCGTACCCCGGATAGCAATCAAGGCACAAGCCCTGGCAGACTTCATCGTGGAATGCTCCTTTCCTGTTACGCAACACACCTCAGCATCAGCCGAACATGAGGTAACCCCGGACAAGTGCCTTGACTCATGGACTCTCCATGTAGATGGTTCCTCTACAGCGGATAGGTCCGGGGCCGGGGTCATCATGAAGAGCCCGGATGGCTTTCAGATCAAACAAGCAATAGCCTTTAAATTTCAAGCAATTAACAATCAGTCCGAATATGAAGCTCTCCTGGCTGGGCTAAGGCTAGCCCGAATTCTGAAAATCCCAAACCTGAGCATCTATAGTGATTCCCAGATTGTGGTACGTCAAACGAAAGGCGAGTACATCGCTAAAGACCCCAAGTTGGCTCAGTATCAAGCCTTGGTCAAAAGCTATTTAACCGCCATCCCGGAACACCAAATCAGTTAGATTAACAGAGAAGAAAATTCCGAAGCGGATGAGCTCTCTAGACTGGACCAAAACTCAGCCGAGCTAAATAGTTCTGTCTACTTTGAAGAACTTGAAAGACCAGCTATAGATCAAGAAGAAATAATGGAAATAGATGACAGCCCGAACTGGATGACCCCTTTTATCCTTTACCTGAAAAAGGGGGAGTTACCTGAAGACAAAAACGAAGCCAGAAGGTTGAAAAACAAAGCGGCAAAATACTTCATTGAAGATAACCAACTCTATCGCAGAACATTCTCGTCTCCGGTCCTGAAGTGTGTGGGCCCGGAGAAGGCCAACTACTGTTTACATGAAGTACATGAGGGCATTTGTGGAGACCACATGTCTGTAAAAGCACTTGCCTACAAAATCATAAGGCAAGGGTACTACTGGCCAACCATCCACTCCGATGCAGTGGAATTCGTCAAGAGATGCAGAAATTGCCAGTTGTTCAGCAATGTGCCAAAGCAAAGCCCGGCCCTACCCTCTTCAGTCCTATCCCCAATACCCTTTGCTGTATGGGGAATCGATATAGTGGGTCCCTTCCCCCGGGCTAAAGGTGATCTGAGGTACCTACTAGTAGCCATTGACTACATGACTAAGTGGGCCGAAGCAAAGGCAATGAGGACCATAAATCAGTAGGATTGCATCAAGTTCATGGACAACATCTTAATGCGGTTCGGCTTACCGAGGGTCCTGGTCTCGGACAATGGTCCCCAGTTCGTCGGATCAGACTTCAAAAATTATTTAAAGGAAAGGGGGATTAAACACAAGAAATCTTCAGTGGCTTATCCCCAGGGCAACGGCCAAGTCGAGGTGACAAACAGAATTCTGCTAAGGGGGATTGAGAAAAGGCTAAAAGAAAGCAAGAACAAATGGCCCGAAGAGTTACCACATGTGCTATGGGCATACAGAACTAGCCCGAGGTCCGGAACAGGGGAAACTCCGTTCAAGCTAGCATACGGCACTGAAGCGATGTTACCAATCGAAGTGGGCTCCCCTTCCCACAGGGTAATTAACTTTGATGAAATTGCAAATGAAGACGGGCTACGAGCTAACCTGGAGCTAGTTGATGAGGTCAGGGACAAAGCGGTGCAAAGAATGGAGAAGTATAAGGAAAAAACAAGGGAGTACTTCGGAAAGAAATCAAGGGTCAAGAACTTCCAAATCGGCGACCTAGTACTCCGGGATACTGAGGCATCGGACCCCACAAACACTGGCAAACTCATGCCTAAGTGGGAAGGCCCATACCAAGTCAAAGAAGTACTCCGTCCTGGGACTTATAAGCTCAATCACATGGATGGCTCCGAGGTGCCCAACACATGGCACGACCTTAGACTCAGAAAATACTATCAGTAAAGCCAAAGACTCCAGCTAGAGCAACAACTATTTTGTAATAGGAATGCAAAAATGCTTGTAACCGTTCAAAGCTATCAATGAAATTCCCAGTTTACTTTCCCAATGTTCTTTTACACAACAAATTCCTACTTGGAAATTTTGCATAGTTTCCAAGTATGGCTGAACCCCGGGTCAAAGGTTATTACCATGGCCCGGAGCAACCAAAAACAATTAGTTCCTACTTGGAAATTTTGCATAGTTTCCAAGTATGGCTGAACCCCGGGTCAAAGGTTATTACAATGGCCCGGAGCAACCAAAAACAATTAGTTCCTACTTGGAAATTTTGCGTAGTTTCCAAGTATGGATGAACCCCGGGTCAAAGTTTATAACCATGGCCCGGAGCAACCAGAAACAATTAATTCCTACTTGGAAATTTTGCATAATTTCCAAGTATGGCTGAACCCCGGGCCATAAGGGTAATACCTTGACCCGGGGATACTCAGACATGAACAATTTGAAATATTTTTGACCAAATACTCCCTCATCCAGATCACCTGCATAAGAGAGTGGTGGGCAAGACAAGCAAAACTAAGTTGCACAAAAATAAAGGCAGAAAATACGAGCGAGTTAAAGGAACAGGTCGGGCTGACCAACAGCCCGAAACACCCGATAGTTAAAAGGTTACAACAATTCAAATGAAAGTTCAAGGTAGAAGATAAGGATTACATGGGCACAGCCCCAACTCTGGAATACAGCCAGACGGTAAATCAAGCTTCGGGAGGAGGAGAGGAGTTAGGAGCATCATAAGGTTTAGGCTCGCCTTCGCCCCGGGCCAAAGCATCCTCAACATCGATGTACGCCGTGATGAAGTTGTCCCAGGTAGCAGCCTCGGGATCGGTTTTGAACATTTTTTCAGAAATCACCCAGTAGCGGTGAACCTTTTTTGATGCCACGGCCGCCAAATCATCATCATAAGCATCCGAATCCCGGAACTCAGCGATCACCTGCTCCTCGGGCTTCTTGGCCTTCAGCTCATCCCGGAGCTTCTTCACCTCATCCCTATATTCTTTCATTTTTGCCTTGGCGGAATCTCTCTCATCAGCAAGGACCTTGGCCGCCTCCTTAAACTTGTTTGACTCGACTTCAATAGTCTTCCACAGCTCGAGAACTCGGTCCTTGCAGCCTCTGCCTCCTGCTCCATCTCCTTCCTTTTCGCAGTCACCGAACTCAGGACGTCCCGTGCCTCCTTAATTGTTTCTAGCTCCCGGAATGCAGTCGCAGCGGTTCCGGCCATCCGGACCCCGAGCTGCCAAATACAAAAAAAGAACGTGAGAAAACAAGACTAAAACTAAAACATGCAACATAGAAAGAGCTCGGAGAAGAGTATACCTGGCCGTAAACTGCCATCATATCTTGGAGTTGGGAGACGGTCGAAGTCTTACTCATCTCCTCCCACTCCAGCTTGCTGGCGAGATCAGCCAAGAAACCAATGAAGTTCCGCTCCTCCGGGGAAACGGGCGCAGACTGATGAGGCCCAAAGTTCGCCCTCCTCGAGCTACCATCAGCCGCGGGTTCCTGCACTATCTCGCAATCTGAGAGCATGGTCCCAAACTTTTCAGCCTGGAATGCAGAAACCCTAGGCCTCTTCCTCGGGACTAGCCCGGAATTTTCAACCCCGGCTTCCGTAACCCCCAGCTTCGGAGCCACCTCCTGGTTCCCAGGGCCCCGGTTCTCCGAGCCATCTTCCTCGTTGGCCCGCGACCCGCTAGCCTCCCCGGGGGCCTTGGTATTGTCACGTACATGGCCAATGTTCCGGAGAGCAGCAACCAGGGACCTGCTTGCCTTGCTCATCTCTATAAATTCCTCAAACTCAGGCTTATAGCCGGGAAGACCTGAAAAGGCAATAAAAGCACATTAGTCCGGAGCAAAATAAAATCACAAAAGCTAAACATTAGCCAAACATAACCCGAACTTACATCCTATCCCGAAAAGGTACTCATGACTCATGAGATCATCCCGAGTCACTTGCCTCTTCAAACCCCGGCAGAAGGCATGAACCCGGTCCATAGCCGCATCCTAAAGCTCCAAAACCTCGAAGTGCATAGCCAAAGGAGTCTCCTTGAAGGTGGGCATGAACCGGATATCAACACCCCGGAGAAAAACGAATTCACCGTTCCAACCCTTCAGAGATGGAAGCATTCCGAGAGGTTTGGAGGCTGAGTTGGGGTACCCACAAGCCGTACCCCGGAACCTAAACTCAAACATGGGCACGTTGTTGGACTTTACCAGCTGAAAGAGATGGTGGAAAAGTTTGAAAGTAGGCAACACCCCGGCCTTCTCGCAACAACCCAGGAAATAAGAAATCCATTTCACCGCATTCGGGGTCAGCTGGGTGATGGGGATCCCATACTCAAACAGGCACAGGGATTTGACAAACTGATGACACCTAGGCCCGTACCCCGACCTCAGGTGCTCCAACCAGACTCCGACCCAACCTCCCTCGGGCCTATGGTATATCTTCTCCCCGGGCTCAGGCCATCTCCATTCAATATCCTCGTCCAAGTGAAACGTGGCCCGGAATATTGGATCCCACTCCACAGGTTCCTCCAAATATTCAACCCTAAATGGCCCCACATCCATCTCGGAGCCGGGCTTACTTCCGAACTTTGAACGAAGGAAGGCCCTGTCGTATTGGGTCATATAAGCGACATCCGGGTTCTGGGCGAACTCCGTGCTCAGGTCCCTGAAGAAATACGCCTGTGGGATCCCCGGGTCTCTCCGGATGAAATAGTATTTAGAATGGCCCCAACTGCCATCCGGCTCACTAAGGCTAAACCCCGGGCCAATATCCTTCGTCGCTATATTGGTAAGAACCGGCAAACTACTCTTCTTCTTCTTACCCATTAAGCACCACTCTAAATCTACTAGATCAAGATTGCTATCCGAAGAACTAGCACTACCAGATGAACTACTGGGGTCGGAAAGGGGGACAAACACTCGCCGGGCAGTCACATGAAACTTCCTAACCATAAAAGTACATACTACCCCGGGCTACCCACCAAGCAAGTACGCAAAAATAAGAAACTACGGAAAGGAATCTACCCCGGAGATGATGATACAACAATACTAAAATGCAAAGAAAGCTGGATTAAGGAGACTTACAGAAGAGTGAAGAAACCGAGAAAGCGAAAAGCTTGAAAGCCCGAAGTGCACCTAGCCTGGAGTTCAGGTCCTCAGAGAAGCAGAATAACGGCAGCAAATCAAAAACTCGTAAAAGACAAAAGTGAAGGGGGACGCCACTATTTATAGGAAACACAGAAGTGCAACCGCCACCACACGTGATGGCCCAAATCTCGGCCCACTATCTCCCCAACCCGGGGATAGTGGATGACAGCTGTTTCCAACCAACCTCTGGAAAATATCCCCAAAAAAAAAAAAAGGGAAAAGAAGAAAAGAAAATTTTTTTTAGTACAAAACAAAATATACATATATATGTATACACCCCGGGCCTGGGGGGCAACCAAAAAATAAATATTTCTTCTAAGTCACCCAAAGTCACGGAACTTTGGACTTGTGAAGGTAGCATTCCACTCCTAGCCCCGGAGATGCGCTATTCAGCACACACCCCAGGCCGGGGGGCAACCAAAAAACAGAATCCCTTCCTCAAGGCAAGAGCGCTCAAGTAACTTACTACTCCCCCATCCGGAAAATCCGCATGAGGGAGTGGGAGGCAAATGATAGGCTGGAAATAGCCAAGGTTCAGTTAGGCCCAACCCCAGGCCCAAAAATAACAAACAACCCAACTTGTGAGAATAAGAGAAGCCCAGCCCAAGCCAGTGGGCCCCGGGCCCGGACCATCACCCCGGATTAGTGGACCCCTGAGTGATGACACCTGGCATACGTGGTAGCCCAGCTCGGCCGACATCCCCACACGTGGCGCTGACCAGCATTAAAGTCCAAGCGATAGCATGTGTCAAATCATGTACTCAACAACACTGCCACACTCCAGTCAACGGCCCCCACAAATAGGGACACGTGTCCTACATCCCGGGAATTCAGCACCTTGTCCCCCGGATCCAACGGCCAGGAGTAAAGGTAACCCACCCCTAAATCCTAGCCCTAGGGCTATAAATACCCCTAGAAAATAGGGTTTAGGGGTTGGACATTATTACACACCTACACACATTTATGACTATTGTGATACTCTACTTGATTATTATCTTCCAAAGCCAACTCTCATTCTCACGCCGGAGGCACCTCGGGGCCAACCCCCCTCCGATGTTGTTTTGCAGACACCCCACTACAGCTACACCACTTCCGAGGCAGGAGTTGGTGAGGAAGTACCCGATCAAGATTTGGAGTTATCACTTTGCATGATAGCTACTTGGAGGCTGGAGCATCGACATCATATCCACTACTGCCATATTTGTCACTGCACAACAAGGATAGTAATCAAAATCTTAAACATGCTACCAGAATCTTGTAAGCTTAATACTGAAGCTTGATACAAAATCCCCTACATATACAAAAGTACTGGATATTGTTTTCTTCAATTATAAATTTTTTAACAAAAGCACCCAATACCTGTCCCGTGACTCTCTGTCAAAACCAAGACCGCCACCATCCCTTCCACCATATCCTGAATCATAACCCCTACCAGGACCAGAACCCCAACGGCCCCTAGAAAATCCAAATCCACGACGTGAAGCCATATCTCTGATCTCATCTGGAACTCATTGATTTCCTTCCAAAATTTTAATCTTAAGCATGCTTCGCATCCTGGCTATTGAAAAATGTATGAGACTCTCTGGGGGAACCAGCTCTGCCTGTCCTTCCAATTCTGTAAACATAATTCTCAATTCTTGTGGGAAGTCATAGTTGATCACCACCCTGCAAGACATTTGTTGCAAAAAAAATATTAGATACAGAGAGGGATTAGACTAGAAACAAAATACATCTATATGTGTTTTAAGCTTACTTCAAGATGAACTACAAAATGTCAACCAATAAATTACAGGAATAAGGTAACCAAGGAACAGGTTCTTACATCTTTTACTTCCAATGACGAGCCGCAACATCAATGGCAACAAGAATTGGAGATTTACCTGTGCGGAATTGTGCTACTACATGGTCTCTCTCACTCTGATTTTTATCTCCGTGAATGGCTGCAGCTCCAAACTGGTGACTACATTCTCTCTTTTGAACAGAATATAATGACTTTAGATCCTGGTTCTTGAGATCTCACTTTCTGCTCTGCCTTTCTTTGCATTTCCATTGATGAGATAATTTCAACATGCTTAACATTTCAAATTGTCGGTTAATCCTCTAATAGATATAAAATATTTAAATATAAAGGTGAAAAGGGCCGGATAACACCTGTGTGATAGATTTGTTTGGGACAAGTTCATCAAAATTTCCAATGTTAACTTGAACCGTAAAAACTAACAAATCAGCTGCAATTTTCCGAACCCTGCAATTTTCCGAACCTCTTTGGTCCAGGTGGCAGTGTACATGAGGGTCTATCTGTGTGCACGGATCTCTTTTTACAAATCTTCTAATCTGTGGCTCAATCAAACCCCATGTCCATGCTGTCTCGTCCAGAACCATGTATGAAATCTAGCCAAGGTTAACTCGTCCTATCTGTTGGATATTATTCAAACGGCCTGGAGAAGCAACAATATGTGTTTCTCAGTGCAAGTGTTGGGAACCTTTTGGCGCTCCTCCATACAAACACTTTAGTTGAAGAGCAAAAGAAAGGAATAAAACATCCTGCAGTACTCCTAATTATAGAAGCTTTTTAGAGGTCAAGATAGGACTGGCAATTTTGGAACCCGACCCGAACCCAACCCGCATGGGTCGGTTTCGGGTTTAGAGGTCAAGATAACCACTCATGCATCTTTTACTTAATATTATATTTTTGTATTGGTATATTAATATAGTCAAATAGTTTAAATGAAATTCCTAAATTAGAAACATGAGAACCACTAAGATCAACATATTTCAGTATGTTGAAGATTCTTGATCACTTCATTATTTTCAAAATACCCATCGCCTGTCCCAGCCTAGGGCGTAGATCTACTTTACGTCAATATTAGTTCACCAACATACTGATTCACAATCAGTTCCCAATCTATGGTGTTCATCCCCTTGTTTATGTCAGTTTGTATTACGTGAATGTCATGCACAGTTCCCCTAATGGATTCACTGTTTCCAACCTTGAGTACATTTCATACTTTTTCCAAATCACATGACTCAAACAAAGTATCATGTTGTTAGATGAACACACTGATCTTGCTGACTTTCCTTTCCTGGAAGACATTAGTGATAACTCTGAATCTTGATCGGGTACTTCCTCGCCAACTCCTGCCTCGGAAGTGGTGTAGCTGTAGTGGGGTGTCTGCAAAACAACACCGGAGGGGGGGTTTGGCCCCGAGGTGCCTCCGGCGTGAGAATAAGAGTTGGCTTTGGAAGGTAATAATCAAGTAGAGTATCACAAAGTAATAAATGTGTGCAGGTGTGTAATAATGGCTAACCCCTAAACCCTATTTACTAGGGGTATTTATAGCCCTAGGCCTAGGGTTTAGGGGTAGGTTACCTTCACCCCCGACCGTTGGATCTGGGGGACAAGCCGCTGAGTTCCCGGGATGTAGGACACGTGGCCTTGTCTGGGGTGACCATTGACTGGAATGTGGCCATGTTGTGGTGGGCATGATCTGGCGTGTGTCTTCCCTTGTCTTTTAGTGTTGGTCAGCGCCACAAATAGGAGTGTCAGCTGAGGTGGGGTGCCACGTATACTGAGTGCCACAAGTCGGGGGGTCCCCTAGTCCGGGGTGGGGACCATGCCACGTCGTGGTGGCCCCGGGCCCGGGGTCCACTACTCTGGGCTGGGCCATTCTTATTCTCATGAGATGATTTGCTTATTGTTTTGGGCTCCTTGTTGGGCCTTGGCTGTTTATGGCCTATCATTTGCCCCCCACTCCCTTATGCGGATTCTCCGGATGGGGGAGTAGTAAGAAGTGTTTATTGCCTTGGGGAGTGAACTTTTCTGGATTCTCTAGAGTGCTGGACATATGTCCTCGGGACCGGAGGTTTTTGTAGTTGTTCTGAGAGTCCGTGTCTTCTTTGGGGGAGAAACTTTTGCCTTGGTTGCCCCCAGTTCCGGGGTGGGCACTGAAGTACGTATGCCCGGGGCTAGTGGTTGCTTTTGTTGCTCTGGCTACCCCCAGGCCCGGGGTGGTACTGAAGTGTGCATCCCGGGGCTTCGTCCTCTGTAGATGTGCGGAAATGTGCGTATATGAATATATATGATATGGCATATATGCATTTTGGATTTCTTCTCTTTTCTGTCTTTTCCTCTCTCTTTTTTTTTGAAAAATAACAGCTGTCACCCACTATCTCCGGATTTTGGAGATAGTGGGCCGATTTTTGGGCCGCCACGCGTCCATGGCGTTTAGAATTCATGGTTTGCCTATAAATAGTGGCGATCTCCTCTCATTTTTTCTTTACGCATTTTTTGATTTGCTGTCGTTATTCTGCTTCTCTGAAGACCAGTGCTCCGGGCTATCGGTTTTTCTTGCTTTCTCCATTCCGGCCTCTCTACTCTTTGTAAGTCCTCTTTATCCGGACTCTTGTCAATTTTACCGCTTTTCTTTTCCGGGGTTCTGGTACTCCCATAGGTCGCCCTTTGGTAGCTTCTTACGTTCATTCTGTTATTGTGTTGGGTAGCCCGGGGTTATAGACTTGTATGGTTAGGCGGCGTGTAACTGCCAATCGAGTGTTAACCCCTCTTTCCGAGCCCATTACCTCCTCCGTTAGTGTTAGTTCTTCAGATAGTAGTGTAGAGTTGATAGATCTAGAGTGGTGTATAATGGGGAGAATGAAGAGTAGTCTGCCCGTACTTAGTAGTATTGCGATGAAGGACATGGGCCCGGGGTATAGTCTCAGCGAGCCAGATGGTAGTTGGGGCCATAGTAAATATTATTTCGTAAGGAGGGACCCGGGGATCCCCCAAGCTTTCTTCTTCAGGGATCTCAGCACGGAGTTCTCTCAGAATCCAGATGTGGCCGAAATGATTAGATACGATGAGGCTTTTCTGGATTCCAAATTCGGGGATAAATCGGGTTCTGGGATGGACGTCGGTCCATTCCGAAGTAAGTATGTAAAGGAGCCGGTCGACTGGGATCCCATTTTCCGGGCCACATTCCACTTGGATAACGATGTAGAGTGGAGATGGCCAGAGCCCGGTGAAAAGATTTATCACAGGCCGGAGGGCGGCTGGGTCGGAGTGTGGTTGGAGCATCTAAG
This sequence comes from Kitagawia praeruptora, assembly GCA_037693485.1. Classification (NCBI taxonomy): domain Eukaryota; kingdom Viridiplantae; phylum Streptophyta; class Magnoliopsida; order Apiales; family Apiaceae; genus Kitagawia; species Kitagawia praeruptora. Next base: position 114,146,105 of record CM075348.1, on the reverse strand, counting down.
GTCGGGGTATGGGCCTAGGTGTCACCAGTTTGTTAAATCTCCATGCTTGTTCGAGTATGGGATTCCCGTCACCCAGCTTACCCCGAACGCGGTGAAATGGATTTCATATTTTCTTGGTTGCTGTGAGAAAGCTGGGGTGCTGCCCACTTTCAAACTTTTTCACCACGCCTTCCAGTTGGTACACTCCAACAACGTCCCCATGTTCGAGTTTAGGTTCCGGGGTAAAGCATGTGGGTATCCTTCCTCGGCGTCAAAGCCTCTGGTTATGCTCCCCACTTTAAAGGGTTGGAGCGGGGAGTTTGTCTTCCTCCGGGGCGTTGATATCCGGTACATGCCCACCTTTAAGGAGAATCCTCTTGCCATGAACTTTGAGGTTTTCGATCTTCAGGATGCGGCAATGGATCGGGTTCATGCTTTCTGCCGGGGTCTCGGAAGGCAGGTGACTCGGGATGACCTTATGAGTCATCAGTATCTGTTTGAGATAGGATGTAAGTTCGGGTTGCATGTTGCTTTTACTTTTGCTCTTAATGTTTCATTTTACTCCGGACTAATGTTTTGTTTTCATGATTTTAGGCCTTCCCGGATACAGCCCGGAGTTTGAGAAAATTGTGCAGATGAGCAAAGCAAGCAAAGCTCTTGGTGCTGCTCTCCGGGGTATTGGTCACGTTCGTGACAATACCAAGGCTCCTGGAGATACTAGCGGCTCCCACGCCCATCAAGAGGGGGCTTCTGAGAATACGGCACCTCGCCCCGAGCCTACGGACCCGGAGACCGGGGTTGAAGATTCTAGCCTGGTAGCAAGGAAGAGGCCGAGGGTGACCTCGGCTCGGACTGAGCTATTCGGGACTATGCTCTCCGACTGCGAGGTAGTGCAGGAGGGTTCGGCTGCTGGTGGTCCGAAGAACTTTCGTCCTCATGAGCCTGCTCCAGTGTCCCCGGAGGAAAGAAATTTCATTGGCTTCCTAGCTGACCTCCCTAGCAAGTCGGAGTGGGAGGAGATGAGTAAATCTACCTCCACCGAGTTGCTGCAGCAGATGATGGGGGTCTTCGGCCAGGTATAAGCTTCTCCGGGCTCTTTCTATCTTTGCTTATTGATTCTAAATTTTTCTAACTTGCGTTCCTACCTTCGCAGCTTGGGGTCCGGGTTGCTGGAGCTGCTGCTAAAGCATGCAGGGAAGTGAAGGAGGCCCAAGTTGCTTTAAGCTCGGCCTCGGAGAAAGAGAAGGAGATTGCTGAGCTGAAGCAGCAACTTGAGGAGCTGAGGGAGCGGACGGATGCCCGGATTGAGAAATTTAAGGGCGGCATCAAGCAAGCCGTTGACGAGAGGGACGCGGCCAAGGCTAAGCTGGTTGATTATAAGGCTGAGGTGAAGAGGCTCCGGGATGAGCTGAAGGCCAAGAAGTCCGAGGAGCAGGTAATCGCCGAGTTTCGGGGGTCAGATGCTTATGATGATGATCTGGCAGCTGTGGCGTCCAAAAAGATCCATCGCTGCTGGGTCATCTCTGAGAGAATGTTCAAGACTGCTCCTGAGGGCGCTACCTGGGAGAACTTCATCACGGAGTACCTTGCTGCCGAGGATGCCTTGGCCCGGGGTGAAGGCGAGCCTAAGGCTTTTGGTGCTCCTGATTCCTCTCCTCCTCCAGAACTCTGATTCCCCTTATTGGCTGTGTCCATAATTCGGGCTATGCCCTTGTAACCTTTTAAGTAACTCTGAATTTGCTGTATAACTCTGAATTTTGCTGTTGTATAACTGCCGGGTGTTTCGGGCTGTTGGTCAGCCCGTCCCGTTTCGTTTATGTATTATTGGGTTTTTCCCTGCTGATTTGCTGTTGTCTGTTTATAATTTGTATTGCCCCCCACTCTTTAATTCGGGTATCCCGGGTTGAGGAGTGGTGGTTTTGTCCCCGAGCTTTGGCCTACTTGGAAAGGGTGAAAACTTTTCCAAGTAGGAGTTGGATGCTCGTGGTTTCCCGGGCCGAAGCGTTGTTAAGGTCCCGGGCTTTGGCCTACCTGGAAAGGATGAAAACTTTTCCAAATAGGAGTTGGATGCCTATGGCTTCCCGGGCCTAAGCATTGCTAAGGTCCCGGGCTTTGGCCTACTTGGAAAGGATGAAAACTTTTCCAAGTAGGAAATGGATGCCTATGGCTTCCCGGGCCTAAGCATTGCTAAGGTCCCGGGCTTTGGCCTACTTGGAAAGGATGAAAACTTTTCCAAGTAGGAAATGGATGCCTATGGCTTCCCGGGCCTAAGCATTGCTAAGGTCCCGGGCTTTGGCCTACTTAGAAAGGATGAAAACTTTTCCAAGTAGGAAATGGATGCCTATGGCTTCCCGGGCCTAGGCATTGCTAAGGTCCCGGGCTTTGGCCTACTTGGAAAGGATGAAAACTTTTCCAAGTAGGAAATGGATGCCTATGGCTTCCCGGGCCTAAGCATTGCTAAGGTCCCGGGCTTTGGCCTACTTAGAAAGGATGAAAACTTTTCCAAGTAGGAAATGGATGCCTATGGCTTCCCAGGCCTAGGCATTGCTAAGGTCCCGGGCTTTGGCCTTCTTGGAAAGGATGAAAACTTTTCCAAGTAGGAAATGGATGCCTATGGCTTCCCGGGCCTAAGCATTGCTAAGGTCCCGGGCTTTGGCCTACTTGGAAAGGATGAAAACTTTTCCAAGTAGGAAATGGATAATAACTGTAAGATTGAAGTGCCAGGTAAGAATTAGAACTCTTTTTCATTGATAACATAACGATTACATGATCTTCAAGTACAATTCCCAAACAATGCCCATATTTGGGCTAAAGCTATTTTCTTTTACTGGTAGTACTTTCTTAGTCTGAGGTCGTGCCAGGTGTTGGGGACTTCAGTGTGGTCCATGTGACTGAGCTTGTAGGTTCCGGGACGAAGTACTTCTTTAACCCTGTAGGGACCTTCCCACTTAGGCATAAGCTTTCCTGTGTTAGTGGGGTCTGAAGCTTCGGTATCCCGGAGTACTAGGTCCCCGACTTGGAAGTTTTTGACCCTTGACTTCTTCCCGAAGTACTCTCTTGTTTTCTCTTTATACTTCTCCATTCTTTGTACTGCTTTGTCCCGGACCTCATCAACTAGTTCCAGATTAACTCGTAGCCCATCTTCATTTTCACCTTCATCAAAGTTAATTGCTCTGTGGGAAGGGGAACCCACTTCAACTGGCAGCATTGCCTCAGTTCCATATGCTAGCTTGAATGGGGTTTCCCCTGTTCCGGACCTCGGGCTAGTTCTGTAAGCCCATAGCACATGTGGTAGCTCTTCGGGCCATTTGTTCTTGCTTTCCTTCAGCCTCTTCTCGATCCCCCTTAGCAAAATTCTGTTTGTCACTTCCACTTGCCCATTTCCCTGGGGATAGGCTACTGAGGATTTCTTGTGTTTGATTCCCCTTTCCTTCAAGTAATTTTCAAAGTCTGAACCGATAAACTGGGGACCATTATCTGAGACCAGGACCCTGGGCAGACCGAACCGCATTAATATGTTGTCCATGAACTTGATGCAATCTTGTTGATTTATTGTCCTCATTGCCTTTGCTTCGGCCCACTTAGTCATGTAATCGATCGCTACAAGGAGGTACCTCAGATCACCCTTGGCCCGGGGGAAAGGGCCTACTATATCGATGCCCCATACAGCAAAGGGGATAGGTGATAGGACTGAAGATGGCAGGACCGGGCTTTGCCTTGGTACATTGCTGAACAGTTGCCAGTTTCTACACTTCTTAACGAATTCTACTGCATCTGAGTGGATTGTTGGCCAGTAGTAACCTTGCCTTATGATTTTGTATGCAAGGGCCTTTGCGGACATGTGGTCCCCACAAATCCCTTCATGTACTTCCTGTAAACAGTAACTGGCTTCTTCCGGGCCTACACACTTCAGTATTGGAGATGAGAAGGTTCGGCGATAGAGTTGGTTATCTTGTATGAAGTATTTTGAAGCCTTGTTTTTCAACCTTCTGGCCTCATTCTTATCTTCGGGCAATTCTCCTTTTTCCAAATAGAGGATGAAAGGGGTCATCCAGTTCGGGGTACCATCTATCTCTATTACCACATCTTGGTCGATGGCTGGGGTTCCCAATTCTTCAAAGTAGACCGAGCTGCCTAGTTCGGCTGAGTTCTGGACTAGTTTGGATAGCTCATCAGCTTCGGAGTTTTCTTCTCTGTTGACCTGGTTGATTCGGTACTCCGGAATGGTGGCTAAGTAGCTTTTGACAAGTGCTTGGTATTGGGCTAGTTATTGATCTTTGGCTATGTATTCGCCTTTGGTTTGCCGCACCACGATTTGTGAGTCACTATAAATATCCATGTTGTTGATTTTTAGAGTTCGTGCTAGCCTTAGCCCGGCTAGGAGAGCTTCATATTCGGCTTGGTTGTTGGTTGCTGGGAACTTGAATGTTATGGCCTGTTTGATTTGGAAGTTTTCCGGGCTTTTCATGATTATTCCTGCCCCGGACCTGTCGGCTGTTGAGGATCCATCCACATGGAGAGTCCATGATCCCGGGGCTCGGTTTTGGTTAACCACATTTTCAGCTACTGTGGTAGCTTGGTGCGGTTCTGGGAAGGAGCATTCTACTATAAAATCTGCCAGAGCTTGTGCCTTGATGGCTGTCCGGGGTATGAATGTCAAGTGGAATTGGCTTAGCTCAATTGCCCAATTTATCAATCTTCCTGATGCGTCCGGCTTATGGATTATCCTTCTTAGTGGCTGATCTGTTACAACCTTGATTTCTCTGCCTTGGAAATAGTGTCTGAGTTTCCTTGAGGCCGTGACTAAGGCAAAGGCAAACTTCTCCAGATTGGGGTATCTGGTTTCTGCATCTTTTAAGACTTGGCTGATGTAGTACACCGGCCATTGGTTTCCCTCGACTTCCCGGACTAGGGCCGCGGCCACAGCCAGGGGCCCGGCGGAGAGGTATAGATGTAGGGGTTCCCCGGTTTCAGGCTTCGTTAAGAGGTGACAAGGCTGTCGCGTGCCTATCAAATAATAATATCTAACAAATCCTTCTAACTATGTAGTAGGGTAAGTTAGAGTCGATCCCACAGAGACAAACGTGTCAATCACCAGTTGTTCTCGATTCAATTCAGCCAAGCAAGTAACACAATAAAATATCAAAGATTATTAAACTAATTTTATACTAATGCAATTAATCAATTAACTAAAACTTCCAGAATTAAGTATCCCCACTAGCATGAATTAATGCAATCGTGAATTCCCTCCCCAATCAATCGTATAATACTCAACAGGAAAGGTGCGCCCTATAAATTACCAATAACCTCTCTCGAGTATTAATGGCTTCTCTAAAATACAATGAAGCCTATTCTCATGGTATCATGCAATTTAGAGACATTAATCACAGCACCCTAACTTCCTAACAATCCGTTCTACCTATTCTCATGGAGAAGTTCATGTCCTCATTGGATAAATCACAACCATCTAAATCCAACTCTCGTTGATAAATAGACAATGGTTCAAACAATAAACATAATCACGTCTGATTTGTAATTGCTAATTAAAACAACTCAATAAGCAAGAGCAATTAAACAATCAAATTGGGGGAATTGGGAAAATCACACATCAATCATAACTAGGGTTCTACTTAACCCTAGATTAATTATTTACTCATACATAATTAAACTAATAAACCAAGAGATATAATATGAACACATAATATTATAAAGAATAGAGAAAAACCTTCAATCTCCAAAGAAAAGTGAAAAACTATCTCCAATCTCTCTCTGTATAATACGTACGTATGTATGTATACGTAACTATCTATATATCCTAATAATAATCATATCTAATATTATATATGTCTCTAATAAAAAAAGTATTTTAATGCCTTGAGAAAATTACAAGTACGTTTCCTAAACTGAATAGATTTTCAAGGAAAATTCGTGGTTGACTTTTCTCCTGTAGTTCTGGGCCGCTCCAATTGTAATATGACATCTGGACCATCTTAGAATGATAAATAATTTAATTATCTTCGCGTGGGCTGTTGAATCGCCCAATTCTGACTTCTAGAACTCGAGATATGACCCAAATAGTGAATTGCGCGCGTGCTGCCCGATAAATCCGAATTTCCTTCTAATAAATCTCCAATTAAGATCTTTATTCTCAAATCCTTCCAAGTTTAGAATTTCCTTGCTTCCTACAATAAAACATTAAAATCTATTGAATAAAAATCCAATTAAATGCAAAATATAATAAATATGAGGAATATAATCATGTAAAATATATATAAATATACACTCTATCAAACATCCCCACACTTAGCATTTGCACGTCCTCGGGCAAATAAAGAAATAAAAACTATTCTAACTAACTAACATCACTTTCGTAGATGACACGATTGCATTAAGCATATGCAACAAGCCGTTAAATCCCTAGGTAGCCCTAGTAGGACGAGTGTTGTCTCGTGAGGGTTTATAGAAGATATACCCACAAAATCAAATATTTTCAATCACCAAGTCTTAAACATGCAACAATTCATAGTACTCCACATATGCAAACCTTAATCACATAACAATCTGAGAAGATCTGAAAGTACACCACTTGCACAAAACAATCCAAGTATGCACACGTTGTCTTGATAGACAAAAATATCATGAAATAAACATCAAAGTCTCCTTCAATAAGTAAGCATGCCATGGATAGAAAATCTCACATTGCTCTCAATTCACACAAGTGTATAGGTGTTTGCGTTTCACTCAAGTTCAATCAAAATAGACATGTGCTACCATATGCTTGGTTGTCCACCAAATCTCCACTACTTCGTATATGTGCATGCACAAATCAAAAGGTCTTCATTAAAGGTTGTAATGAGGCTTAGGTATGGGGTGGGATATCAAAGAAATAGGCTCACAAGTGGCTAAACTGGATAAACTAATAGAGCATAATGTTCACTTTTAATTGTAGCACTCAACATGAATAATAGATCATGTAAAAGATAATTAAACTTTCACAAGCATTAAACCCATAAGCACATCATTATGTACTTCCCCACTTTCACATTGCAATAAGCAATGAACAATAGCTCTCATTCGATCTTCTTCAAAAATTTTCTTTCTTTTTTTTTTTTTTTTTTTTTGATGATCAAGCAACCACATTATATAATTCCCACCAAAATATCAAACCTTAACAAAGAAATCCCCACACTTGAACATTCACCCACCCTTAAGTTGAATCACAATGCTCTACTAGTACATCAAGATAAGAATAAATAAGTAGGCTAAAAAATTATAGAGTGGTGATAATTGAAAGAAACATATATAAGCTCAAGGGGGCTTACTAAGGATATAACTCATAAGGATAGTGTTTAGGTCAATGAGGTTAATCCTAGTGCCTTTATCATATTCATGCAAACACACAACATGTAGTCTCAACAAGGTATCAAAACAAGTTCTAGAGCAATGCTAATTGACGAACAACACACAACAAAGAAATTCGATTGATATAAAATGTATCAATCATTAATCAGGCTCAAAATCTCACAAGGTGAAAGCATGCTCGACTCACTAAATTTGACTAAGAAGCATCTCAAGTTTTTAAATTTTCGAAAGCACACACAAGTAATTATCAAGCAACAAATGATTTTTATTCTATGATACAACACTCAGAATTAATCATGCAAAATTAGTCTACAAAATGTGTACTTATCCTCGCTAACATGCTTTTGACATGACAATTATATACAAAAAGTTTTCTAATTTTTTCAATTTTTTTGGATTTTTATCATATGTAATTTTTTTTGGATTTTTTTTATACATTAAGAACGTATCCCCACACTTAAATGGTTCATTGTCCTCAATGAATAATTTAAAAAAAAAAATCTAACAATTCTAAGAATAAAATACAAAAAGAATAAAAAAAAATATACAAATAAAGGTTAGAAATACTCCCCTAGTAACCATGAAGTGTCCTTGAAATTATTGTCGAAGCTCCAATTTAATATGCTGAAAATTCAGGCCCAGCATTTGTTTATAACTAACAGAGCATAGTACACACAACAGCTCAGTTGTTGAAGTGGTTGGATGGTGCAAATAGAAGTCATGCAACACCTAGGACAGGGGTTCAATTCCCTCCTCCTTCCAATATTTCCCAAATATTTTTGCAAACCACCAAAATCAACTACAAGTCGCTGATGTGGCAGGTCATGAATTTAATTGAGTGAATGCCAAGTGAAAATTCACCCAAAATTGCTCATCTAACAGAAATGACGCCATGCATAAGTTGATCAGATTGGGCCAGGATTGAAAGAGCTCTCATCAAATTGGGCCAGCATTGACTGGGCCTACAACAAGAACAATTAATGGGCTAGTGTGTTACGTTGCTAGAAAAGAAACACATGAGCATCAGACCAGCAGACTGTTGCACCGCAGTTAGAATTATGCGCGCCGCAGGTCACCAGACCTATCCTAAACAGGTGAAAACCGCGGGATGATTTGTTGTAGTGGGGCGCACATCGACCTGTATAAACAGAGGCTCTCGCACGGTGGATAGAATATCTGCACCACAGAATTTATTTTCCTGTTCTTCGTTAGCTAAATTCCACACCTTTTTTTTCATTGTTTTTTTTTCCGGATTAATTCCACATCATAATTTTCCAAATCAATTTAATTCCTGAAACACTTCAAACAAAATTCATCAAGGCACCTTGTGGGAGTATAAAAAATAAAAAATCAAAAAAAATCTAATCTAAAAAAAATACAAAAAATAAAAATAAAAATTACTAACCATATAAAAATCATGGGTTGCCTCCCAAGAAGCGCTTTTTTTAAGGTCTTTAGCTCGACCTCTTATCAATAACTAGATCATCAATAAGGTGAAAAAGCAAACAAATGTACATATCTCCTAATTCGAATTAATCTAATGATATGAGCACCAATTAGATAACCAAGAAGATATATAAATTGACATGTGAGACTCATGTGATTCTCAAGAATTTCCGGCATGTGAAAGTATTTAGAAAAATCATCTCCAACATGGCTATAGTTACTTTTTACAAATTCCTCCCAAATTGGGTCAACAAAAGGCATACACATATTTTCAATTTTAGCATCATTCAAGTCAAGTTTATCCAAATTCTGTTCTATCTCATCTACCACAATTGGAATCACAATATCCTTATTCAAATTTATATCTACCGCAACCATACTATCGCCCTCATCAAATAGCGTGCAAAAAGAGTCATCTAAGAAATCAATCTCATTACTATCAAACGAGTTTTCACACGAGTTAATTTCTTGAGAAGCGTATGGGTCAATAAGAGTAAGACTAACAAAATAACCATCTTCATCATAAAAAATTAGCTTACTGTTACTAACCTCGTTTTGCGACTCTTTGAACTCCGTACCACTCCACAAAGTTGCATCATCAAATTGACTCATTGGTATTTCCTCCGTTTGAGAGCGCCTCTCAACGAATTCAGTTACCTTTTGAGCTAGTTGAGCAATTGAGTTTTCAATCAACTTACCTTGAGTTTTCAACTCATTAAGACTTGTCTCAACCTCTTCATTCTTGCTCAGCTGTGCAACAACAATTCCTTCCAAAAGATTTTCCAAGTTGGATTTCTGTGGTGGTTGAGGTGGATTGTCTTGGTAGGAAAAATTAGTGTAATCTTCCCAACCAGAAGTGTAAGTATCAGCATAAGGATTATATTGTGGTAGCTGGTGAGAGTGGTCATGGGTATTGTAATAAAAATTACCATCCCAAAATTGTGTTTGATTTGGGTAGTAAGGGATATTAAATTGGCAATTATTTTGAGTATGTCCCTGTATACCGCAAACATCACAAGTGGCAAACAAAGAAGAATTTCTTGACTCAATATCATCGATCTTTTGAGAAAATGCCCGCATAGTCTCAACCAATGCCTCCATGCTTTCTTCTTGCTCCTCTCTTTACTTGCTTAATTTCTTGTTATAGGAATCTGAAAATCAATTTTACAAGAAACAAAAAAACCACAAGCAAAGATCAAACAGAACAAGAATAATAGCCGAAGCAACACAACTAAACAACTTGGCCAAACTAACTCAAAAAATAACTAATCTAACACTGCTTTGTCCCCGGCAGCGGCGCCAAAAATTTGACAAGGCTGTCGCTTGCCTATCAAATAATAATATCTAACAAATCCTTCTAACTATGTAGTAGGGTAAGTTAGAGTCGATCCCACAGAGACAAACGTGTCAATCACCAGTTGTTCTCGATTCAATTCAGCCAAGCAAGTAACACAATAAAATATCAAAGATTATTAAACTAATTTTATACTAATGCAATTAATCAATTAACTAAAACTTCCAGAATTAAGTATCCCCACTAGCATGAATTAATGCAATCGTGAATTCCCTCCCCAATCAATCGTATAATACTCAACAGGAAAGGTGCGCCCTATAAATTACCAATAACCTCTCTCGAGTATTAATGGCTTCTCTAAAATACAATCAAGCCTATTCTCATGGTATCATGCAATTTAGAGACATTAATCACAGCACCCTAACTTCCTAACAATCCGTTCTACCTATTCTCATGGAGAAGTTCATGTCCTCATTGGATAAATCACAACCATCTTAATCCAACTCTCGTTGATAAATAGACAATGGTTCAAACAATAAACATAATCACGTCTGATTTGTAATTGCTAATTAAAACAACTCAATAAGCAAGAGCAATTAAACAATCAAATTGGGGGAATTGGGAAAATCACACATCAATCATAACTAGGGTTCTACTTAACCCTAGATTAATTATTTACTCATACATAATTAAACTAATAAACCAAGAGATATAATATGAACACATAATATTATAAAGAATAGAGAAAAACCTTCAATCTCCAAAGAAAAGTGAAAAACTATCTCCAATCTCTCTCTGTATAATACGTACGTATGTATGTATACGTAACTATCTATATATCCTAATAATAATCATATCTAATATTATATATGTCTCTAATAAAAAAAGTATTTTAATGCCTTGAGAAAATTACAAGTACGTTTCCTAAACTGAATAGATTTTCAAGGAAAATTCGTGGTTGACTTTTCTCCTGTAGTTCTGGGCCGCTCCAATTGTAATATGACATCTGGACCATCTTAGAATGATAAATAATTTAATTATCTTCGCGTGGGCTGTTGAATCGCCCAATTCTGACTTCTAGAACTCGAGATATGACCCAAATAGTGAATTGCGCGCGTGCTGCCCGATAAATCCGAATTTCCTTCTAATAAATCTCCAATTAAGCTCTTTATTCTCAAATCCTTCCAAGTTTAGAATTTCCTTGCTTCCTACAATAAAACATTAAAATCTATTGAATAAAAATCCAATTAAATGCAAAATATAATAAATATGAGGAATATAATCATGTAAAATATATATAAATATACACTCTATCAAGAGGGGTGGTGATGATAGATATTGTTTGATGTTGTCAAGAGCTTGCTGGCACTCAGGGCTCCAAGTGATTTCTTTCTTGTTGCTGGCCCCCTTGAGCAAGTTGAAGAAGGGCAAGCACTTTTCTGCCAACTTGGATATGAATCTTCTTAGGGCTGCTAATGATCCGGCTAACTTCTGAATGTCTTTCTGAGTCCGGGGTGGTTGCATGTCCAAGATGGCCCTTATCTTCTCCGGATTAGCCTCAATCCCTCTTTGGCTGATCATGAAGCCTAGAAATTTTCCTGCTGCCACCCCAAAGGTGCACTTCTACGGATTTAGCTTCATCTCATTTTTTCTGAGGTTTTCAAAACATTCCCGTAGATCGGGGATATGTTCCTTGACGGTTTTAGACTTGGCAATGATGTCGTCGACATAGGACTCCAGATTTCGGCCAATTTGGTCCTTGAAGACTTCCACCATGGCTCTTTGATATGTAGCTCCGGCATTCCGGAGTCCAAAGGGCATGAACTTATAAGCGTAGACAGCTCTGTGAGTGATGAATGCAGTTTTGGCTATATCCGCGGGATTCATCTTGATTTGGTTGTACCCGGAGAAAGCGTCCATAAAGCTAAGCATCACATGTCCGGCAGTGGCGTCGATGAGCTGGTCTATACTTGGCAATGAATATGGATCTTTGGGGCAGGCTTCATTCAGGTCCGTGTAATCGACACACATCCTCCATTTTCCACTAGGTTTTTTGACTAGAACCACGTTGGCTAGCCACTCCGGGTACTTGACCTCGCAGATTATGTCTGCCTTAAGTAGTTTGTCCACTTCCTCATCTATAGCTCTTTGCCTCTCCAGGGCGAAGTTCCTTCTTTTTTGTTTCACAGGTTTTCTCCTGGGATCAACATCCAGGCTATGCATAGCAAGGGATTCTCGGAGCCCGGGCATGTCAGATGGACTCCAAGCAAAAACATCAGCATATTCCCGGAGTAGTTGGATTAGTTCCTGCCTGAAGGCAGCTTCTAGACCGGTTCCGATCTTGATTTTTCTTTCCGAGTTTCCCGGAATGAGCTCGATTGTCTAAATTTCTACGGCGGGCTCTTGCTTGGCTTGATCTTTCACCAGGGATGATTTCTGGACCCGGGCCTGGGAGTTTGAGGCTAGGTATTCCCGGGCCTCGGATGTACCTGGTTCCTGGTTCGGGGCACTTGTCGTTTCAATGTTTTGTACCTCCTTTCCGGGGTTCTTGTAAGTTGTGGCTCTGTGTTTCTTTCTGCTTAAATTCTTCTGATAGGAGGAGGCTTTCCTCTTATTCTCCGGGTCTGTCTCTGCCATGACTAGGGCTTGGCCATAACATCGGCTAGCTGTTTCGGTATCGCCCTTTACCTCTCCAATCCCGGAGGTCGTGGGAAATTTGAATTTAAGGTGCGGGGTTGAGGTTATGGCTCGGAGTTTGGTCAAGGCTGGGCGCCCCAGGATCACATTGTAGGAGGAAGGAATATTGATCACGTAGAATTTGATCATATGGGTTATCTGCTTCGGGGCGGTGCCGAATTGGACAGGCAAGTAAAGGGTTCCTTGGATGGGGACCAAGTTGTGGCCGAAGCCGTATAGCGGGTCTTCCCTGCACTCGTTCATTCTGACACTTCCGAGCTGCATTCTGTCCATGGTGTGTTTGAATAGCACGTTGACAGAGGAGCCATTGTCAACAAGGATTCTCTTTACCTCATTTTCAGCGATGTCTAGGGTCACCACTAGGGCTTCATTGTGGTCAGGATCCACTCCTTCAAAATCGGCATTACTAAAAGATATGATTTGTTCTGGGGCCGAGTCTATCATCATTACCTCATCTCCGGGGCCTGGACTTGCCGGAGGGGAGTTGGATCCTCCCAATACCACGTGCACCACATGCTTGGTCTTCTGTGCCCCGGGTCCTTCTTCCCTTTCCGTGGTTCTTCGAGCTAGGTACTGGCCCATGTTTCCTTTCTTGACCTGGTCTTCGATAAAGAACTTAAGGGAGACACAACTTTCTGTCTCGTGGCCATGAGTTGCATGATAGTCGCAGTGTTTGTTGCGGGGCCTGTTCTCCGGGGCTGATACCAAGGGTTTGGGAGGATAAAAGAATGGTTTGTTCCGGACTTCTTTTAGTATGTCAGCTCGTGGCCGGTTCAAGGGTGTCCAATCTGGTTCCGGCCTCGGCTCGGTTTTCCCCGGTCTCGGGGGCTTGGCTTCGGATTTGACCCTGGAGGAGTGGTCTTTGTCCGGGATTGTCAGTTGGTGACTTGGGATATAGTTGTATTGCTTGTTAGATTTAAACTTCTTTTCTGGGTTGTGGTCATTTCTAAAGCGGTCGTCTTTGCTTCTTCCCGAGGAGGTGCCCTGCCGGGTCATCCTCATTGCTTGTAGGATATCAGTTTCCTTGATGAACTTGGCGGCCATAGAATAGGCTGCGGCCAGGCTTTGGGGCTCTTTGTTTACCAATTCAATTACATAGCGCTCGCTACGTTCCGGGTCTAGGTTCTTCCGGAAGATGCTCAAGGCTTCTCTTTCATCCAGATTCGTGACTTGGTTTATGGCTTCTTGGAACCATTTCATGAAGGCTGAAAGTGTTTCGTTGTCATGTTGCCTGATTGTTTCAAGGTGGCACATGTGATATTCTGGGGTTTTGTTGGCTCGGAACCTCCGGAGGAAAGCTTCCCTGAACTCCTTCCAGCTATGGATGCTCCGGGAAGGGATCCGGCTGAACCATCTCTGAGCTGCTCCTTTTAGTGTGGAGGCAAAGAACCTGCACTTGGTTAGGTCGTTATAGAAGTATATCAGGGCTATTTGCTCAAAGTAGTTGAGGTGTTCTTCCGGGTCTTCCAACCCATTAAAGGAGTCAAAGTTGTAGTGCTTGAGGTTCTTTTGCCGGGGCATGGCTTCAAGAGAGCGGCTAAAAGGGGTGAGTGTGTCTTGGATCTCAAACCCGGAGTCATTGTTAACTTTCCTCTGTAGCTCCTGGATCATTTGAACCAGGTTGTTGGGATGTTCTTCATCATCCGAGATAATCTCCGGGCTTACCTCTCTCCGGATTCTTTTGGATTTGGATTTTCTTATTCTTTCCTCCTCTTCCTGGAGCCTTCTTTGGACTCTGTGCTCCAACTTAGCTTGTTCCTCTTGTCTTATTTTTTCTCGGAGTCTCTCTATCCGTTTGAGCTCGTCAGCCTCATCATTTCTGACCTTACTCCGGGTTGGGTGGTCCCCTTCGTTTCTTTGGCTTTGATTCCCGAGGCAAGCGAAGACCGAGGCTCGTGAGTTATGGGAGTTGGCTGATCCTTCGGAGTTTCCCCCCTGGTCGGGTTCAGGTTCCGGATGGGGGCGATTTCGATAAGCCCGGATTGCTTCGGCTAGTTCCTCCGGGGTTAAAGTCTCCATTTGGGCAGAGTCAAGGGGTACGTCGGTATACTTGTATCGGTTCACTTCAACCGTGACCCGAGCATCATTCGGACCGATCCCGAGCCTCTCCTGGACCGGGACCTGGTTTTACGGGATGGGCTCCGGGATCGGAGCCAGGGGCTCTTCTCTCGGGGCGCTGTTCGCTGGGCGATGGGTGGATTTGCTTGGTCGAGGCATGGCTTTCGGTTTTAGGTAGTTCGGGTTGTTTCAGTCTGGCTGTTGGTTCGGGGTTCTGGGGTTCGGAGGTTCAGCCCCTCCTTCTAGCGCCAATGATAACTCTGAATCTTGATCGGGTACTTCCTCGCCAACTCCTGCCTCGGAAGTGGTGTAGCTGTAGTGGGGTGTCTGCAAAACAACACCGGAGGGGGGGTTTGGCCCCGAGGTGCCTCCGGCGTGAGAATAAGAGTTGGCTTTGGAAGGTAATAATCAAGTAGAGTATCACAAAGTAATAAATGTGTGCAGGTGTGTAATAATGGCTAACCCCTAAACCCTATTTACTAGGGGTATTTATAGCCCTAGGCCTAGGGTTTAGGGGTAGGTTACCTTCACCCCCGACCGTTGGATCTGGGGGACAAGCCGCTGAGTTCCCGGGATGTAGGACACGTGGCCTTGTCTGGGGTGACCATTGACTGGAATGTGGCCATGTTGTGGTGGGCATGATCTGGCGTGTGTCTTCCCTTGTCTTTTAGTGTTGGTCAGCGCCACAAATAGGAGTGTCAGCTGAGGTGGGGTGCCACGTATACTGAGTGCCACAAGTCGGGGGGTCCCCTAGTCCGGGGTGGGGACCATGCCACGTCGTGGTGGCCCCGGGCCCGGGGTCCACTACTCTGGGCTGGACCATTCTTATTCTCATGAGATGATTTGCTTATTGTTTTGGGCTCCTTGTTGGGCCTTGACTGTTTATGGCCTATCAATTAGCATTTTCCTAAATTCTTAACTTCAATGAGAACACATATTTTAAGAATGTATTCTCTCTTATTATGTGAAAACATTTTAAATTTGTAACCAAGTCATGAAATTACAAGGAATCATGTCTACTATTTATTTGTTACCTTCTAGCTGATATATCAAGAAATCAAATACATAAATTCATGTGGATAATCAACACTTCATAACAATTTGATCTTTCATAATTTTAAACAAGAAACGTTGATATTTACATCTATCTTCTTATAGCAAACAGCATATAATTAGTAGCACATGAAAATATACACCATTGCTTTTTTATGTTTTTGCCTGCATCTCTGCATCACCATTATTCTAACCAAAATTAAGAGAGCGAATTAATGAGAAAGAACAGAACAAGGGACCTGAGCAATCAGATAAAACGCTGATACAAGCTACGTTTTTCAGCCTAAACGCAATATTTACATACGTTAACGTAAGTTTTCCTCACGTTTGCAGAAACTAGTATGTCAACATTCAGATTTCAGACTATGCATTTTCTGGTTTTACACAATCGTTTTTTACGTTTCTTGACTGGGACGCTAATAGAAGATCCATTTTGGAGGTTTGTATATTACAAGTGGTAGAAGAATGCCCCACAATTTATTGCACCACATATCTGTTTGTGCTACAAGTACAAGTAGAAATTTCTTACGAGTATAACATTGCTAACAAAGTGCATTTCATATGCAAATTGTGATGCATTCATTTATCTTACTTAAAAAAATTAAAATATTTAACATAATTTATCCACTTGTTCTATAATTAAGATCCTTTTTGCTTTCAGAACTGAATTTCAGACATTGGGATCTAGAACTCAATTAAAACCAGCATCATCACGACAAACTCTCTAGCATTGTGCACACAAGCAAAGACAGACTCGTCCTCAAATTTAAAAGTTGATCGAGTGGCCTGGATAATGACAAAATTTAGTGATAATAATATACAGAATAGCAAAAACAGAAGTAAGCATTAAAATTTGGATTACCTATGCGAGAAATAGGAAAATAAGTTATAATTCTATTTTTGAAAGTAAAAAACGAATATTCTTATTTCAAAATAGATGAAAACAAATATTAGCAACTAAAGGCGTAGCTTGTTGGATATTTTAGTGTAATTGGATTGACTAGTTGATCAATGTAATCGTAATATTACATCGAACAAGTCAGGTGAGTGCGGAGTGCACGCTTTGTTCGAGTTTATTATGATTTCAGTATTATTGTATCTTGTGAGATATGTCCATTGACATTGGATACACCTGTTGGAAAAGATGTGTCTGAGGCATGACAATTGGCATTAGACACACCTGTTGGAAAGCATGTGTCTATTAGCATTAGACATGACTCTTATATTGAGATGTGTCTGTTAGCATTAGACATGACTATTGGAATGAGATGTGTCTGTTGGAAAAAGACACATCTTGAGATGTGTCTATTGGCAAAAGACACATCTGTTGACATCTATAAATAGGTGTTGCATTGATCATTTTCAGATAGTTGGTTCATTTAAAATTCACAACAAAACACATTCTCTCTTCTTGCAGAATTTCTGACTTTATCCGATTGAATTATTTTGGTGAACCACAAATAACTTCAATCTGAAAGTGTTCACACGACTTCAGAAAAATCCAAGTTATTATCACCCTATTCCCCAACATTGCTAAACAATGTACCTCTGTTGTTTCTGTTTCAGCATATAACAGGAGCTTCCATCCAAAAGCAAAAATGTTCTTATCCCTAATCGCTGAACTATAGTGGAATTGAAGTAAATCAACACTCTTCACAGAGTTTTTTGAAGCTGCCTTGTTCTTCAACTGTACTAGGACACCATTTTCAAAGGAGTAAATAATGCACTTATTATCAAAATAATAATAAATTGCATTTAATAATACTCCAGTATTTCGTGCTTGTTCCATCCCAAACTTTGCAATGGAATAAATTCCGTTGCCTACTTCGATCAAAGCAGAAAAGATCAAAGCAGTCATCGACATGGAAGCACCGAAGATGATCAGGGACATTCAGAAGCTGACCGGACGGTTAGCAGCCCTAAGGAGGTTCATTTCCAGATCGGCCAAAAAGGCCTTACCATTCTTTGAAGTACTTCGGGGATCCAAGAATTTTGAGTGGGGGCCGAATTGCCAGAAAGCATTTGAGGAGGTCAAGGAATACTTAGTGAAAGCCCCACTCTTAATGAGGCCTGATCCGAAAGAAACCTTGCAGCTGTATTTAGCTGTGAATGACCGAACACTTGGAGCCGTGTTGGTCAAAGAGCATGAAGGGAACCAGCATCCGGTGTTCTATGTTCCTCATATTCTCAAAGAAGCAGAAACTAGATATCCGAACGTAGAGAAGTTCGCCTATGGGTTGGTAATGGCCGCAAGAAAGTTAAGGCACTATTTCCAAGGAAGGACAATCAAGGTAGTAACAGACCAGCCTTTAAAGAAAATCTTGCAAAGGCTAGAGGCGTCGGGCAGAGTAGTTGCTTGGGCGATCGAACTGGGGGAACACGATTTGGAGTACACACTAAGAACTTCGATTAAAGCCCAAGCACTCGCAGATTTTATGGTGGAATGCTCATTCTCGGGGCCGAAGGACTTAGCTCCCCAAGAACAGCTAATTTAGACACCAGGGAAATGGAAGTTGTTTGTTGATAGGTCAGTCACCAAGGAAAAGTGTGGGGCAGGGTTAATTTTAACAAGCCTAGAAGGATTCGAAATATGTCAAGCTATCAGGTTCACTTTCCCGTTGACGAACAATGAAGCCGAGTACGAAGCGCTTTTGGCAGGCTTGGACTTGGCAAAAAATTTGGAAGTTAAGCACCTAAGGGTATTCAGCGACTCAATGTTGGTGGTAAAACAGTTTTCAGGGGAATACGGACAAAAGGATCCCCGAACAAAGGCCTACGCCCTTAAGGTACGCGAACAATCTTTATTATTTGAATCATTTGAATTAACTCAAGTAGCTAGAGAGAACAACAGTCGGGCAGACGCTCTTTCAAGGCTAGCTTCGGTAGAAACCCAAAACCTGAATGGGTCAATCTATCTGACCGAAGTAAAGACTCCTTCGATAGACAAAAAGAAGTGTATGGAAATTCACCAAGGTGTCAACGATGACTCCCATCATGGCATTCTTGGAGAAGGGTACTCTACCACTTGACCGAAGGGAAGCACAGAAGGTGAAGCATCGGTCGGTGAATTATACTTTGGTCGGGGACCGTTTATTCAGAAGGTCGGCAAGTCAACCACTGCTTAGGTGCCTAGACGGGGAAGAACAACAGTTACCCCTCGAGACAGTTCATGAGGGAATTTGTGGGGAACATTTGGTAGGAAGGTCCTTGGCCTTCAAGATTCTCAGGCAAGGGTTTTTTTGGCCGAAAATGAAGGAAGACGCAACTGAATATGCCAAAAAATGCAAACAATGTCAGTTATTCAGCACAATCCCGAAGCAACCTCCTGAAGAGATGTCTTCGGTCCTTAGCCCCATCCCATTCGCTATTTGGGCAATCGACATCGTGGGGATCTTGCCCACCAGTACTAAACAAGCAAAGTACTGCATCGTGGCGATCGACTACATGACTGAGTGGATAGAAGCCAAACCCCTTTCAGCAATTACAGAAGAAGCAACAAAGAAGTTCATGTTAGAACAAGTAATCTTAAGGTTTGGCATTCCTATGGTATGTGTATCAGACAACGGAACTCAGTTCATCGGAAGCAAGTTCAGGAAGTTTCTGGCCCAGCTCGGAATCATGAAGAAATTTAGTTCAGTCGGACACCCCCAAGAAAACGGGGCGATCGAAGCGGCAAACAAAATAAATTTTGATGGAATCAAAAAGAGACTGGGTGAAGCCAAGGGTCTTTGGGCCAAAGAGTTACCTTGGGTCCTTTGGGCGTACCAAACAACAGCTAGATCTTCAACCGAAGAAACGCCCTTCAAGTTAGCCTTTGGAACAGATTCTCTTCTACCAGTTGAAGTTGGCTTAGAGTCTTACCGAACACAGGTGTTTAATATGGAGACGAATGAGTTTGGACTCCGAGTGAACGTTGATTTACTGGAGGAAGAAAGGGAAGCAGCTCATGAAAGAAACCTAAGGTACCAGCTGCAAGCAGCACAGTACTATGATTCGGGAGTAAAGAAGAGATCTTTCCAAGTCGGAGACTTAGTGCTTCGGGAGTTAGCCACTTCCATGCCAGCTAAGCAAGCAAACTTATGCCCAACTGGGAAGGTCCATACATGGTGATTGAAGTGGTTCAGCGAGGCACCTACAAATTAGCCCATTCGGACGGCAGCCCTATTAAGAACACTTGGCACGCCGCTCGCCTTCGCCATTTTTACCAGTAAGCTTACTGGATGCATTTTATTGCTTTTTAATTCAGTATTTTGTTTCATGCAAGTTCATTCTGAATTCCCTAAGCTAGCATCAATCTGTAATCAAAACTATGTAAGAGTTGTTGCATGATTAATGAAAGATTGTTTGCTCCATTTTTATCTGCTGTTATTAGCTAAGTACATTTGTACCCAAAAGGTTAAGTACATGATATTAAGCTTGGCGGACCCATGTTTGAGGCCGACCGAATGAAACACGCGCCCTCTAGCTTATTTTTAATATTCAAGTACAATATGATTTAAGTTACAAAGGCTTGACGGATCCAAATTGGGGGCAGACCGAATGAAATTTGGACCTTTACAAAATGTCTTAGTATTTAAGTTGCTTTGACATTAATTAAGGCCGGGAGGAAATATTTTTCAACCGACCGAATGGGACCTCAATCATTTACAAAACCCCTTAAATACTGGGGGGGGGCAGCTAGGTTACGACAAAAAATGCACATACTTGCTAGGCTGAAGCCGAAGATGCATAAAAATGAAAGTAATTATGCTAAGGCAATATCAGGCCGAAGACGCATAAAATTGAAAGTAATTATGCTAAGGCAATATCAGGTCGAAGATGCATAAAAATGAAAACAATTCTGCTAAGGCAATATAAGGTCGAAGATGCATAAAAATGAAAGTAATTATGCTAAGGCAGAACAAAGCCAAAGAGGCGCAAGAATATAATTACGCCAAGGCCGAATCCGAAGATGCATAAAACAAAAATTACGCAAAGGCACATTTAAAAAGCCCGAAGGCACAAATATTAAACAAGCCCGAAGGCAAAGTTAAGGTTACAAGCCCGGGGGCCCAAATTTAAAGCCCGAAGTCAAATGTTAAGAATTACAAGGCACGAAGGCCATCAAAATAGAAGGGTTGAAAATACAAGGAAACTAGTCGGAGAGAGCTTCGTCTTCACCCGAAGAGACAACGGGTTCATCGGATTTCTCCCTGCCGACTAGATCTGTCATACCCAACTCGGTGTCAATTATCTGAGTATGATCGAAACCGAGAGAGTGTGCCTTCACCAGGGCGTCGTCGTACCCCATCTGATAGCATTGCTCTTCGG
This sequence comes from Kitagawia praeruptora, assembly GCA_037693485.1. Lineage (NCBI taxonomy): Eukaryota > Viridiplantae > Streptophyta > Magnoliopsida > Apiales > Apiaceae > Kitagawia > Kitagawia praeruptora. Next base: position 114,124,906 of record CM075348.1, on the reverse strand, counting down.
TCAGATCAAGTTTCTTCTGCAGCTTCCGAACATTCTTCCTTGTGGCCTTGAGCTGCTGATTTCTCCATTCGACATGCTTTTTCAAGGTATCCATTTCTTCTAGCTTTACTTTCAAGGTGTCATTCTCGAGCTTCAGAGTGTTGGATTAACCAGTGATCATCTCTAGCTCGTTGGTAGAGTTCCGAAGGTCCTCTTCGGCCTTGACCGCTCGAATTTCCAGCTGACCCACTTCCTTCAGCCTGGCCTGCATGCCTTCCACCCGTTCGGTGACTATTGCAGACCAGGAAAAACCCTGAAAACAAACAAGGAAAAGGGTCAAGAGTTGAAGGCAAACAAATTATAAATAGTACAAAGGAAAAAAGCCCACCATAGAAAGGAGGGCCATCATCTTAGTACAGGCCTCGAGGTCGTTCGCCTCAGCGAACATTGGCCGATCGGCTGGAAGAACTAGGCCCCGGCAGAGGTTGGGATCCACAATGGTGGCAGTGCGAGGCACAGGGACAATCATCTTGTCGGTCTCCAGAACTCCCCATTGAGGGGCATGTACCTTCAACCCAGTCTCCCCCGTGCGACCTCTCTTCCGGGAGTCCATCGGAGTGACCAGGTCAGTATCCCTAGCCTCCAAATCCCGAGGAGGAGAAGAAGCAGGCGGAGTTGTGCTTATATATGTTTCCCTCTGGTCAGGAGCCGACTTCTCCGTCCCATCGGGCGCCTGAGCCGAAGCTTCGGCAGCAGCAAGTTCGGCCGCCTTCTTGCGCTTACGCTCTATGATCGCCTGAAGAGAGGACACTGCACAAAATACCAGAAGTTAAATATGTGTTGCAGAAAATAAGAATGCAGTACCTAAATGCAAGGACAACGAGACAGAGATAAATGTTACCACTACCCCAAAGGGCGACCAACCAATCGTTATCCCTGCCGTCCGATAAAGGAACCCTATCCATTTTGAGTTCAGAGAGGAGACGATAATCATGTTCGTCCGCCTGCAGGAGTTCGGGATACTTCAATCTTGATGGATCGAGCTCCCGCCAGTGGCCATACTTCTCTATCTTTGGCCCCGAGACAAAAACCCACTTCCTGTGAGTCCCTTTATTGCTGGAATTCGTTTGAGCCCAGTCGGCTTTGCCAGTTGATGGGATATGGTATAATAGCCGTGGCTCTTTGAATTCCTTCGAAGCTCATAGTGGTGCCAGAACAAGGTTGTCCTCGGAGTCATCTCCCTAGCTAGGCATCGGGCCTGAAAGGCATTTATGTGAAAGAAACTGTTCGGGTCCAACTGTCTTATGGCAATCCCCAACTGCTTCAGCAATTTTTTAAGGATGGGTAACATAGGCAACCGGAAGCCGCATTTGAACGCCATTTCGGATATGCCCGTGGCCTGACCTCCCCCACAAATGGGCAGAATTTTAGGGTTATGCCAAATGCGGTCCTTCTTCCTGGGCGCAAAGAAGTACCAAACGTGTCTCTCTACCAGATAATTGGCGTGGAAGTGCTCAATTTTCTCTTCGGTCAGCCTCGACCGGAAATTCGCGGCTGGATACAGTTTGATGTCGCTGAAGGGCGAAACCTCCGAAGGACCATCATCCTCGGTCGACCGATCCATGTCCCTGCATTCGGAAATGAAGAGATGTTAGCCTTGTACTCGGACAAGAAAGAAGTAGAAAAGAACAAAAAAAGCCGAGTACAGTGGGCCGGGATCGGTCAGGGGCAGCCTAAAGTCTAGGGCGAAGGAAATTAAAGATGACCTAAAGGCTACAAGGGATTGGGACAGACCGAAAATGATTCTTGAGTTTCGAAGATCCCGAAGGATTCTCTTGCCAAAATCATTCTCAGTCAAATCCCAGAATCCTAGGGAGAGGGACGTACAAAGACAAGATAGCGAAACTGAACGCACAAAATGTCCTAGGCATGCGCGTATTTTGCCTAAAGGACATAGGTAACTTTATGCATATATACATATACAGATACATACATGAATACATGAAATGCAGGTCTATCACGGTAAAGAAACAAGAATGGAAATGCTACATGAATACGATAAATTGGAAGAGGAAAGAGAGTGTGGAGACTTACTGGTTTGAAGATTTCTGATAAGATCGAGTTCTTGGGGATAGACCGCTTGAATGTAAACGTCGACTGGAACTGGAGAATTGAAAGTGACCGATGATGAAACGACGGTTCCAATTACTGCTAAAGTGCTTTTGTGGAGAGGTTTTTGCTCCAAATATTCAAGAGATGATTTGTGCATAAAATAGAAAAGAAAGAAATTATGGGTTTAAGTAAAGGAGGTGTGACGTTTGGACAGAATCGTTTCGAATTTAATGGTTGAGATCCTTGCGCAAATCTCGAGAACAGACGGCTGTCAATCATAAAGGGATACGACTTCCCAGGAGACGTCTGAAAAGTGGAATTTATATCCACTTGGAACGCTTTAAATCGGCTTAAATTGATTGACTTGACATCAAATATATCGTGTTTTTGATTCGTTTTAGTGAGTTTATGTAGGGTTACTAACTTGAGCTTGGAAGATATAAATTGCATATTTTATGGTGGATTTAAGTTCAAGAAGTGAAAAATGACAATTTTCAAAAGAAACGAAGGAAAAAAGAGTTAAAACGAAGAAAATCAGCCAAAATCAGCTCCCAACATAAAGTTTACGCGTATTCGTGTGCTGACAGCGCGTAGAAATTCTACCAGATTTTTGGATTTTTGTTTTTGCCATATCTTGAGTTCTACAAGTCCGTTTTGGGCGATCTTACAATCCACGCGAAGCTAACGAGATTCTCTATCTTGAAAGTGGTCCAGATGTCCAAATACAACTGGAACGGCCCAGAAATACTGAAGAAAAGTTAGCTATGAATTTTCCTTCAAAACAGAATCAGTTTAGGAAACGTATTTTGCAGAAATTCTATTTTAACTCTATTTTGGGGAATTTCTTGCTGGGCAAGACTTCTAGAGCCTATATAAATACATCCTACCATTGTAATTTGTATCACCATTACATATCAATTACTTAGGTTTATTTGTACCTTTTCGTACTTTGTTTTTATCATGGTTTCATCAGATCCCATGATGACGAGCGGTTCAATTATGAACTAATCGTTGTCATGGGATTCTAACGGATTTATCTATGTAGCTTAGTAGTTTGATTTCTTTATAGATTTATGTGTGGTGAATTCTTGATATGCTTGTATGGTTATGCTTCATGTGTTTAGATGCGTCGCGAATATCTAATTTGTTAATCTCTTACGAAACGAGAGTGGATCTTAAGATTTAGAACTTGCCATGCTAGCATAGGATAGGTTGATGTTTTAACATCATGATTTGTAACGTAAATAGAGATATTATGCTGCCCTGTGTGATCTTAATAGACAACTTGATCTTCAACCGTTATGTTTTCAAATCTTATAGAGATATAGGGTCTAAGCATAATTGGTGTCTATTCATCTTCTATCTCTTTTGTGGATGTATGTTTAGTTTGGTATTCGTATACTGAGAGATAGCGTTTACTTGTTTCGTGTTGTCTGATCAGATATAATAACCATCACATGCATTGATTAAAGGCATCAACTGTAAGCGAAGTATTTAATGAAGTTAGGATCCTATGTTTACTCTTGTAGAAGTAATTCAATTTTAATTTTCATTAGAAAATTAATTCTTAGTTATTAATTTATTTTTTAGTTAATTTAGATAATCAAAACTCAAATTTGTTAATTGTCTTAGCAGTGAATAATAATCATACATTGTTGCATAGGTACATCTACTGAATTAAAACCATTACCAGATCTCTGTGGGAACGAACTTGACTTATTCATATATTACTTGTGACCACGTACGCTTGCGTGATTTAGTGCAAACAACGTCTCGACCTTGTCCATCGCCATTCTTATCCGAATGAGACGTTTGAGGGTTGTATTCTGAAGATGGGCTTTGGCTTTGGCCTTCGTCCTGAGGATCTCTCCGAACGAAGCCCAGGGACATGTTGGAGGCCCACTTCCTTAACGGGCTGGACCGAAGGCCCAGCACTCCGAATTCGAATGGAAGCCCATATTCATCCGGTCCATCTAAAGACAACGGTCGTGCGGTTACAATTTTCGTAGAACGTGGAACACGACTTAGCACACGGCTCATCCTTCGGTAACTACCGAAACAAAAGGAATAAGGTTAAGAGAGGTTCAATTATTCATTCATTCATAATTACACACAATATACAACACTCTACGTTCTATCTTACTCCATCAAAAACCAGTTAACTTATTCTCACACCGGAGGTGAATCGGGGGGCCAAACCCTCGCATTCTTCTCATTTGCAGGTCCGATCGAAGCACGGCTTGGTAGAATTCTAGTTATAACAACGAGTGTTTGAAATTATAAACACACAATCAGAAGAGTCAGGATTTGTCGAAAACGTATGAATAAAACCAGAGGAGGACATACTTGACTGATTGTCTACTTCAGGGAGTCGGATATATTTTCGAGTTAAAGGGGAGAATAAAGAAAAGTATGTACGATCACCAGACGAGTTGCTTTGGCAGACGGATCTAAATAACCAACTGTGTTTTAAGTGTAAAAGTAACACACATGATGAAATTAAGCAAAGAATATGGAATACCTAATTTAGATAATGAGATTTTGTAAGATGAAATACGTAATCTAGGACTCGTATATTGTTCATAAAGACGCAATATTAATGAATTAATCCATCTTGAATATTTTTTTGTACGTACAAGCCATGGTAGGGATCTATAGGTAGTGATAGGACGAATGGAGTGCCATCTCTTGCAAACTGCACGCAAGCGAGCTTGATCGGTTAGACTGAGTCTGCTCATGATTTCTCCTAATAAATTCTCATCTAGTTCGGACCATAAAACTTTTGTATCAACCTTTTTCTTCAGCACACGTGATGCATTATGGCCATATCTTACAGCTTTTTTCGAAAAATCATGGAATTTCTTTCCAAGGATCTGGAAGCGACTCGACATACTAGCTACTTGATTCTTCTGCTCTTTTGCTTTGATTCAACGACTGGCTGATTATCGTATACTTAATACTTATACAAGGTAGCTTAAAACCTTAGTACATGATAACTCTAAGACCCGATCTTGTGCCTCCTCCGCCTTTCTCACTCCTGGTAGGAGGTGAAGCTGGTGGTTGGGTGTTTGCAAAATAACACCGGAGGGGGGTTTGAGCCCTGCGGCACCTCCGGCGTGAGAATAAGTGACGGCTTTGGAGAATAAAAGATAAGGACTAGAGTATCCAATTATGGAGGGTGTGTGTATATGAGTGTGTAAAGAGAATGTCCCCTTAAACCTTTTTCTCCTGGTCTATTTATAGACCAAGGATTAGGGTTTTGGGGTGGGTACCTGTAATCATGAGCGTTGGATCCCAGGTGTGCGGGACACCTGTATGCTAAAGATAATCCCCACCTGTCCAGGTGATAATTGTGGTGGCGTATGCCAGTGGCATGTCAGCACATGAATTGATAGGACCTAATTGTACAATCCTAGGATTCCCTTATTTGTCGTTGTCATGTGGGACCATAGCCCTGACTCGTGTCTGCCACATCTAGTAGTATTATCTCACGCGTCCTGATCCTGGGCTGCGGGTCCATTAGCTTAATCCCAATCCGGACTAGGGGTAACCGGGTCTAAGGTGAACCTCGGCTGAGGCCAGTCGGGACTGGTTATAGGCCATCAGTCTGGACTGGTTGTAGCCCATCAGTCAGGACTAGTTGTAGCCCATCAGTCGGGACTAGTTGTAGCCCATCAGTCGGGACTAGTTGTAATCCATCAGTCAGGACTAGTTGTAGCCCATCAGTCGGGACTCATTGTAATCCATCAGTCGGGACTAGTTGTAGCCCATCAGTCGGGACTTCTTGTAGCCCATCAGTCGGGACTAGTTGTATCCCATCAGTCGGGACTAGTTGTAGCCCATCAGTCGGGACTCGTTGTAGCCCATCAGTCGGGACTAGTTGTAGCCCATCAGTCGGGAATCGTTGTATCCCATCAGTCGGGACTCGTTGTAGTCCATCAGTCGGGGACTAGTTGTAGCCCATCAGTCGGGACTAGTTGTAGCCCATCAGTCGGGACTAGTTGTATCCCATCAGTAGGGACTAGTTGTAGCCCATCAGTCGGGACTCGTTGTATCCCATCAGTCGGGACTAGTTGTAATCCATCAGTCGGGACTAGTTGTAGCCCATCAGTCGGGACTAGTTGTAGCCCATCATTTGCCCCCACTCCCCTATGCGGATTTTCCAGATGGGGGAGTAGATTTTTGAGTAGCGTAGGAGATTTTGCTGAATTTTGCACCTATTCCGGATTGTTGATAAGGGAAGTAATCTGGTATGAGGTGATGTGGGGATTTTTCCACAAGTCCAAAATTTGAAAACTTTCGGTAACTTTAGGAATATTATTGCTGAATTTTGCCCCCCGATCGGGATTGTTGACAAGGGAAGCAACCAGGACTAAGGATAATTAGGATTTTTCACAAGTCCAAAGCTTTAAGGAACTTTGGGTAACTTAGAAAAATTTGGCAGAATTTTGCCCCCAGTCCGGGTTGGTGACAAGGGAAGCAACCGAGACTAAGGGTAATTAGGATTTTTCACAAGTCCAAAGCTTTGAAGAACTTTGGGTAACTTAGAAAAATTTGGCTGAATTTTGCCCCCAGTCCGGGTTGGTGACAAGGGAAGCAACCGGGACTAAGGGTAATTAGGATTTTTCACAAGTCCAAAGCTTTAAAGAACTTTGGATAACTTAGAAAAATTTTGCTGAATTTTGCCCCCCAGTTCGGGTTAGGGACAAGGGAAGCAACCAGGACTAAGGGTAATTAGGATTTTTCACAAGTCCAAAGCTTTAAAGAACTTTGGGTAACTTAGAAAAATTTGGCTAAATTTTGTCCCTTAGTCTGGGTTGGTGACAAGGGAAGCAACCGGGACTAAGGGTAATTAGGATTTTTCACAAGTCCAAAGCTTTAAAGAACTTTGGGTAACTTAAAAATATTGCTGAATTTTGCCCCGAGTCCGGGTTGGTGACAAGGAAAGCAACCGGGACTAAGGGTAATTAGGATTTTTCACAAGTCCAAAGCTTTAAAGAACTTTGGGTAACTTAGAAAAATTTTGCTAATTTTTGTCCCCCAGTCCGGGTTGGTGACTAGGGAAGCAACCGGGACTAAGGGTAATTATGATTTTTCACAAGTCCAAAGATTTAAAGAAATTTTGTATTTTGTACTTAGGAAATTTTTCCATAAGTAAGATTGCATATTGCTCTTGCCACGGTCTCAATGCTGCCTATGGCTCCGGACCGAGGTTTTTTTGTTTTTGTACTTAGGAAATTTGTCCAAAAAAATTTGCTACATATTGCTTTTCCCCCGGTCTCTATGTTGCCTATAGCTCCGGACCGAAGTCTTTTTGTTTTTGTACTTGGGAAATTTTTCCATAAAATTTGCTACATATTGCTCTTGCCCCGGTCTCAATGTTGCCTATGGCTCCGGACCGAGGTCTTTTTGTTTTTGTACTTAGGAAATTTTTCAAAAAATAAAAATAAAAAATTGATGCATATTGCTCTTGCCCCGGTCTCAATGCTGCCTATGGCTCTGGACCGAGGTCTTTTTGTTTTTGTACTTAGGAAATTTTTCCATAAAATTTGCTGCATATTGCTCTTGCCCCGATCTCAATGCTGCATATGGCTTCGGACCGAGGTCTTTTTGTTTTTGTACTTAGGAAATTTTTCTATAAAATTTGCTGAATCTTGCCCCGGTCTCAATGCTACATATGGCTCCGGACCGGGGTCTTTTGTTTCTGTACTTAGGAAATTTTTCCATAAGTAATATTGCATATGGCTTCGGTAGTCGGGGCTCTTGTAGCCTGGTCTTCGATAGTCAGGGCTCCTGTAGTCAGGACTTCGGTAGTCAGGGCTTCTGTAGTCAGGACTTCGGTAGTCAGGGCTCCTGTAGTTAGGACTGCGATAGTCAGGGCTCATGTAACCGGGTCTTCGGTAGTCAGGGATCCTGTAGTCAGGACTTCGGTAGTCAGGGCTTCTGTAGTCAGGACTTCGGTAGTCAGGGCTCCTGTAGTCAGGACTGCGGTAGTCAGGGCTCATGTAGCCCGGTCTTCGGTAGTCAGGGCTCCTGTAGTCAGGACTTCGGTAGTCAGGGCTCCTATAGTCAGGACTTCGGGGCTCCTGTAGTCAGGACTTCGGGGCTCCTGTAGTCAGGTTTGCGATAGTCAGGGCTCATGTAGCCCGGTCTTCGGTAGTTAGGGCTCCTGTAGTCAGGACTTCGGTAGTCAGGGCTCCTGTAGTTAGGACTTCGGTAGTCAGGGCTCCTGTAGTCAGGACTTCGGTTCATCCATATTGCTTCTGCTGTATCCTCTTAGGTGAGGTTTTCCATGTGCATTGCGGCCAGCGGCACATCAATGTCCTTGTATTGGTTCACTTCAATTCCAGTTCTTGCATCTCCGGGTCCGATTCCTATCCTCTCTAGAACCGGGGTTCCAGTAGCCGGGACTAGGGGTAGGTCTGAGACCGGATTCGGTACTTGTAACTGAGCACTTGTGGATTGCCTCTGGGTGGATTTACTTCCCATTGGCATGATTTCAACATGATATGGTTTCCGACACAATAATCTTTACAAAGAGCAAGTTTGATAACAGATCTGGGTTTGTTTTTGAGCAAGCAACTTATGTATGCATGTATTTATAGTTCAAAACAAAAGTAAGCATAGAGTAACCAAGACTATCAACAAATCAAGCAGTCATGACTATAGATCTAGCTATTAATCAGGACTAAAGGCTAAAAATTACAACTTTATCAAGTGCAAGTAACAGATCTGGGCTAATAGAGGCTACACGGGACTAAAAACATGTATACATAGTCGGAAGGTGTAAATGTTGCATTTTTATCAAAGGTTTAGGTGGTTTTAGATCTTACTGGTTTTGATTAGGACTCTTTTCAAGAGCTTGTTGGTGGAGTTGAGTCCAGTGGCACCCAGACCAAAGGATAGAGCCACCCCCTCCTTCTAGCGCCAATGATAATTCTAAGACCCGATCTTGTGCCTCCTCCGCCTTTCCCACTCCTGTAGGAGGTGAAACTGGTGGTTGGGTGTCTGCAAAACAACACCGGAGGGGGGTTTGAGCCCCGCGGCGCCTCCGGCGTGAGAATAAGTGACGGCTTTGGAGAATAAAAGATAAGGACTAGAGTATCCAATTATGGAGGGTGTGTGTATATGAGTCTGTAAAGAGAATGTCCCCTTAAACCTTTTTCTCCTGGTCTATTTATAGACCAAGGATTAGGGTTTAGGGGTGGGTACCTGCAATCATGAGCGTTGGATCCCAGGTGTGCGGGACACCTGTATGCTGAAGATAGTCCCCACATGTCTAGGTGATAATTGTGGTGGCGTGTGCCAATGGCATGTCAGCACGTGAATTGATAGGACCTCATTGTGCCAATCCTAAGATTCCCTTATTTGTCGTTGTCATGTGGGACCATAGCCCTGACTCGTGTTTTCCACATCTAGTAGTATTAACTCACGCGTCCTGAGCCTGGGCTGCGGGTCCATTAGCTTAATCCTAATCCGGATTAGGGGTAATCGGGTCTAAGGTGAACCTCGGCCGAGACCAGTTGGGACTGGTTATAGCCCATCAGTCGGGACTGGTTATAGCCCATCAGTCTGGACTGGTTGTAGCCCATCAGTCGGGACTAGTTGTAGCCCATCAGTACACATGTAGATAAGGTATGCCACATATTGCAGGATTTGGAAGAATGGTATAGTTTACTCTTCGCACAAGTAAGTTTTTATGTAGTTTTAATATTCTATTTTATCTTATTTTTAAAAATATTTATATTTATAGTGGTATCTCGCTCTCTCTCTCTCTTCCCGATGTCAAAAGTTTGAACCTTGTCAAAAACAAGATCGATGTGTGAGTCTGTTTAATTATCAAAACGTAGTTTGAATCTTGTCAAAAACAAGATCTGTGTGTGAGTATGTTTAATTATCAAAACGTAAATTATTGACTTTCTATTATCATGTTTTGAAAAAGATAACATATTTACTTTCAAAATAATTTGATATGTTTTAATTCAAAGAATTAGGTTTCAAATTAAAAAAAAAAACAGATTCCTTGATTATTAGAATGTGAAGATAGTATGTTTGGCCTAGGGGGGAATCCTATCCTGTATATTAATCCAATCATGTTGTACCATTGGTTGGCATGAGTCTCTTGGACCTTAGGTCTGCCAGTGTTTTGGCAACCAATTGTCTGACCAACACCACCTGGTTTCATGTTTGGTCCTACAGCTCTTCCATCACCGGCCCTTCCAGTTTGATGGTCAGCAAAATGGAGCATTTGACATCCAACTGTTGACTGTTGTGTCATGGTTTCTAACTAGGGAGATCTGATTATATGGTGATCACAGCTCAAGTTGTTTCCATTAATCATCAAGGCTTGTACTAGCAATTTATTCATCTCTTTTTATATGATAGATTGTTTATTTATGCAAAATTGCCACCAAAAAATCTTAATCTTTGATTACACTCTACGTCATGGTCATTCGTATTACTCCAAAACTGGTATATATCCGGCTTTTACATTATATACTGCTTAAAACCCGGAATTTTTTTAATATTATACTAAATTTTTTATTACTCTATTATATTTTTAATACGAATTCTGGAGGCTTAAATATTCAAATGAGATGATGATCATAATTATATAAATGTTATCCGTGATATTTCTAGAAAATGTATGATTTTAGTTAAAAATTATAGAAAATGTGATATGTTTTAGTTGAAAATGTAATAAGTTATTTATTAGTAATTATAAAATTATTATTTTGTTTTATTATATATAATGTCCGTGATATAATTGGAAAAAGAGAGGATTTAGTTAGAGAAAATTAAAAGGATATTAGTTTGATATGTCCCATTTCTAAAGGTCAATTAAGAATATGTCCCTATTTATTGAATAATTATAATTATGTCATAGAGTTAAAGTTAACTCATGTATATATAATTATAGATATATTATGTGTATATTATGACCATTCTACCCACAATAATAAAACATTCATCCTACTCCTTTCTAACCTCCACCACCAGTGCAACCTCCGTCCTCCACCACCCCTCCTCCGACGTCGGCCCCGCAGGGGCACTATTCTTCATCTCCTCCATTTGTATTTGCTTTGTGGTGTTGGATTCGTGGCTATTTGTGTTTCAGGACCAAGGCACAACTTTTCGATACCTGACCTTCTGGACAGTTAAGAGTTGTGGCTATCAGATTTGCTCAGTTAGTGGCTGAGCCAGTCTTGGTAGAGAGTAGAGTAAGCCTCCTACCCTGAACCCCAACTAAAAAGTAGTATAGTGACTTGAAAGTTTCAATATTATTTGTAGTATTTCACTGCAAGTGCTATATAATTCTCCGATTTAATCTTGTGTAAGTGTAACTAATAAAGGATAACAATGTCTTTTGATGATGTGTAGTTAATGAATTAATCATGGTTATATTAAAAAATGGGACATATTCATAATTTGGGATATATTTATAATTACAAATAAACATGGGATACAATTATAATTGAACTTGTAAAATGGGACATATTAGAAAAATACCCAAATTAAAAAGGTACTCCCTCTGTCCCACCCATTTCTTTACATAAAAAAGTGCGTGTCTGACACGCATTTTAAAGTGCATTTTAAGGATAGTTCTATAATTTATTTTTGATATTTTCTTTTTTTGTATAAAAATAGGATTGTTCTATTTATATACAAAAAAATAAAATATAAAAAATAAGTTATAGAACTATCCTTAAAATGCACCTTAAAATTCGTGCCGGAAACTGGTCCGCAAACGTAAAGAATTCAAAGGAACGGAGGGAGTAATATGTTTAGGTGAAAAAGGTAATTGATTAGTTTATAGTAATTATAATTTAATTATGTTATTTTACAAAATAAAATTTCTTATAATGTTTTTAGAAAAGGAGAAATTAATGTTGCACGTGATATTTCTAAAGAGGAATTTTAGTTAGATAATATAGGAAAAAGATGATACGTTTTTGCTAAAAAGGATAATCGGTTAATAATAGTATTATAATATTATTAATTAATTTTATTAAATAGAATCGTCTGTGATATAATTGGAAAAATAGAGATTTTAGCTTGAAAAAATAGAAAAAGATAAAGTGAAAATTAAAAGGTAAAGGTGAAAAATGTAATTGATTAGTTTATAGTAATTATAATTTAACTGTTATTTTAATAAATAAAATTGCTGTTAGTATTTTTAGAAAATGAGAAATTAATGTTATCCATGATATTTCTAAAAAAAGGAATTTAATTAGAAAAAATAAAAAAGATGATACGTTTTTAGCTGAAAAGGTAATCGGTTAATTAATAGCATTATAATATTATGAGTTTATTTTTATTAAATAGAATCGTCTGTATTATAATTTGAAAAAGAGAGGTTTTAGTTAGAGAAAATAAAAAAGTAACTTGTTTTGGCTGAAAAAGGTAACCTGTGATATATTTGGGAAAAAAATATTTTAGTAAGAGAAAAGAGAAAAGATAAAAAAAATAATTTATTAATTAACAGTAATTATAATCTTTTTTTAATTAGATAATATATAAAAAAAGTATTATATTTTACATGAAAAAGTAAACTGCTTAGTTATAAAAAAAAAGGTAACATGTTTAAGCTGAAAAAGGAGATTGATTAGTAAAGTAAAAATTTTAGTTAAATAAAATATAAAAGAAGATTTTTAAAAGATAACCCGTGATATAATTAGAAAAAGAGATATTTTAGTTAGAGAATCGAGAAAAGATAATTTGAATAAAAAAATTAATAATTAGTTAATAGTAATTATAATATGCTTTTTAGTTAGATAAAATATAAAAGATATTATATTTTACCTAAAAAAGGAAACTGCTTAGTTATTAAAAAGAATAGAAAAGGAAAATTTTTAGTTAAATAAAATATAAAAGAAGATTTTTAAAAGATAACCCGTGATATAATTAGAAAAAGAGATATTTTAGTTAGAGAAAAGAGAAAAGAATTTGAATGAAAAAAATTATTAATTAGTTAATATTAATTATAATATGCTTTTTAGTTAGATAAAATATAAAAAATATTATATTTTACCTGAAAAATGAAACTGCTTAGTTATTAAAAAGAATAGAAAAGATAACATGTTTAACCTAAAAAAGTAAATTGATTGGTAAAGCAAAAATTTAGTTAGATAAAATATATATAAAAAAAATTATCTGTAATGTAAATAAAGGATAAATAAGTAAAATCAATAGGTACCCACCAACCAAACCATTCGAGTATCCTGAATAGATTTAACATCTTATATGCATGAAATAAAAGAGTTAAATCTGTGCGAGGACAAATTGATAGTTTATATTTTTAAGACTTAATTGCATGAAAGTGGCCTAAACTATTTTATTTTTGCACGAAAATGGCCCAAGTATGAAAACGAGCAGTTTAATGGCTGAACAATTTTTTTTAAAACACCCGATTGCATTCTGTCAACTACCGTTAACAGACGTTAAAAATTGAAGGGTAAAAACGTCAAACCCACTTCTCTCTCTCTCTCTTTTCATCCTTTTAATCCGCCCAACCCCTTCTTCTTTTTCATTTCGAGTCAATAATCTCTTGCAGCGGGATGAAAGGAGAGAAAGAGGTGGGAGGGTGGCGTGTGGTGTGATTGAATGAAGAGGAGGGCTGTGTTGTGGTGGAGAAGAAGACGGGGCTGTTGTGGGGAGGGGACGAGATTAGCGCGGTGGTTGTAGAAGAAGAACGGCGGAGGTGAGATGGGTGGAGGAGGAGAGGGGCGAAAGGAGAACGGCGGAGAATGGTGGCTGGTCGGAGAGGTGAACGGAGGAGTTGGGTCGCGAATTGGGAATGGTGGTGAAGGAAAGGTTGAATGGAGGTGGAGGATGAATGGATGGGTGGAGGCTGTGGTAGGCGGCGGAAGTGGAGTGGTCAAGAAAGGAGGAGGCTGACGGGAAGGAAGGGGCTGGTAGTGCAGTGAGTTGGTAAATGTCGAAGGGGAGAGGAGTTGAATAAAAGAGGTGAGAAGGGGTGGAAGAAAAGGCAGGGGCAGTGGCTGTTGAATGGAGGAGGAAGGAGGTGAAGAACGGAGGTTGAGGGGTTGAAATGGTGGCTCTGGAGGTGCGATGTTGTGGCTGTAGAAGGAGATGGGCGGCTTGTGGGCTGGTAGAAGGCGATGGGTGATTGAAGGTGGAGTGATGTTAGTTGCTGGAGAATGCAGGTGGGAGAGGGGAATGTGGTGGAGGCGAGTTGAGATGGTGGCAGAGTCGCGGAGGAAACAGTTGTTGTGGAGAAGAGTTGGTGAAGAGAAAAGTTGTTTCTTGTTTTCGCTGTTTAATCTTGTTGCTGGGTTTGATGTCTGAGTACTGTTACTGTGTCAAATTCATGTTTTCTTTTATGCGTTTTGTTTTAGTTTCTGAGTTAACTGCTGTTTCTGGTTTCCGAGTAGTAACCGAGTCGATGTGCTTGTTTTCGTTTCACTGATTTGCTGTTGTTTTTGTTCTTTTGGTTTGATAAAAACATAGCTGTTGAAAAGTACTATGACGTTTTTACCCTTCAATTTTTAACGTCTGTTAACGGTAGTTGACAGAATGCAATCGGGCGTTTTAAAAAAAATTGTTCAGCCATTAAACTGCTCGTTTCTATACTTTAGCCATTTTCGTGCAAAAAAAAAATAGTTTAGGCCACTTTCATGCAATTAAGTCTATTTTTAAATATAAAACTTATATTTTCAATATATTTATTCATGAAATATTATTTTATATAAAACATGATTGGCTTTTGTTTTGTTTCTAATTAAAATTAAATTTATTTGATTTCTTATTTCGTATTTTTTTTTTTAAAAAACTACTAATATTCATTTATTTATCTTGTCAAAAAATTTTGAATTTTTTAATCAAATGATACATAAATAAATACTTCTTGCGATAAAAATGTAACCTATCTATGACTTTATTTTTGAGCAATTTCATCCATCATCATATTTTTGAGCAATTATGACTTTATTTTTAATTTTTTAATAATAATATCTTTATAATATAAAGGGGGTGTTTGAGGAACTTTTTTTTAGAATAAGTCAACTAATTTTAAGACAAAGTTAGAGATTCCTGACTTTCAACTTATTTTCCAACTTCTTTTTGGAACTTATTCAATCTCAAATATACATTAAATACTTGTATAAAAAAAATTATCAATATATAAAAATTTTATCCGAAGATAAGTCCATAAGTCGATAACATAAGTTCTGCCAAACAGGCACAAAAATTTACTACACGCAAGGCCTTACCAAAATCTTATATTAATATTCTAACATAATTGGAAAAAAAAACTTGCTTAACACATTAGCATTTCAAAAGAGGTTGGCATTGGTTCATGTAGAGTTGTACCGGATTAGTAAAGTTTAGCTTAGCTCATTTTATCACGCATGGTTTTACTAGATGGAGTTGTAAATCGAGTAGCACAATACGATTAACTGTCAAGTAAATGAGACTGTCTATAAAGAGACTGTCTCAATTGATTAAGAGACTGTCTCAATTGATAACAGAATGAATAATCAACAGACAATAAATGACAGAAAGTAGAACAAGAACACCAGGAATTTTCACTTGGTTCGGCCCCTACCCAATCTATGGCCTACATCCAAGTCCCTATGCCAACTAGCACAGAGATTATATTATTATAACAATAATATAAAGCTTACAGTTTTCCCGATTACAAGTTTAAAGACTCTTGGAAGAACCCTTCCCTTGACACAACTGTCACCTAACAAACCTGCTACCTAGCCCACTGGCTACCTTGACTTATGACTTGTAATCCCTATCTTAGTTGGCACAACCCGGCACAAGTATATGTAGAATGAATAAACTTTTACAACTCAATGAATGGAACTTCTAAACAAAGTGTGTATAAACTTGAATGTCTGTGTATAGAAGTTGTATTGCAGAGAAGCTTCGAGTCCACCTTCTTCTTGCTTGATGAGCAAATATATCTAGCACTAGAAGATGTAGCCGTTGGGAATTTGATTTCCAGAAATCATAGCTTTTAAAGAATAAATCAATTAGATGAAAAATAGTGATTTCACATGATTAGCAATCAATCAGAATAATTATGTTTGCTAAGTCAAACGGTTCTATTAATAAGTTTAGGGATTTGAATGATAATCAAATCACACCTTATATAAACCTGAAATATATCCTAAGATATATCTTTGATATATTACCTGAAATAGATAGAAATGATATCCCTTAAATATGGCAAATGACAAATTATATTCAAGATATTCGTTAGACACATAGAATCAAATCTCAATAATTTAATTCGAAAATAATTCAAAGTATCATCCTAAAAACATGGTACTAACAATCTTCCCCTTTTTTATGATGATGGACAACTTTGAATTAGTTTCTCTTCTTATCTTGCTCCCCCTGTCAAAAACACTTGAAGAGACATTAAGCATATTGCACATAATCTTTTTTTTTAAGCAAAGACATATATGATCTTGTAAAGATACGTAAGCAAATATTATGAGCAACTATTTGCTCCCCTGCCAATATTCATCTCGAGAAAATAAACCAATATTCAAGTATTAAACTTCTCCCCCTTTCATCAACATAAAAAAAAAAGAGCCACAGATAAGTATGAATGAAGCATTTATCAAATACACATACCAAGCGCTTACCACTTGCTCTAAAAACCCGAGTTTTTTAAGCAGACCTGCAAACACACATATATATATATATATATTTATGTCTTAGGTACCCACCTTGATTTGGGTCCTGCATTGTTAGTGTCCACAATCATATATAAGTGCTTTTCCAATTTTTTAATCCATATTCGAGCAACATTAATAGAAGCATGCATATACGAATTATATGGTTTAGAAGTGTGGCCCTTGATACCACAGAACTTGGATTCTGCCGAAATGTGTCCCCTTTTTCCGCAATCTATACATTTTTCATAGGGCATACACTACTATACTTCATAGTAGTTCTCTTATTTGTCTTTTGAAATACATTCTTTTTGACCGAGTTAAAGCCCAGTCCTTCTTTACCCAAAGAGGATTTTTGACCTGCCAATATTATGTCCAGTGTGCCTTCTCCATGAACAAATTTAGCTAAGTCTTTCTTTAGACGGTCGATCTTTTCCTGCAATTCGGAGAAATTTTGTTCTGTGGCCGCCTTTTTGCTTTCAGTTTCCTTGAGAGAGTCTATTTCCTGTCTTAGTGTGGCTAAGCATGCATCTTTTATCTCAATCTCATTTTTCAGATATGTATTTTCTTCAGAGAGCTTGGCTATTCTTTCAGTGAACAACTTGTTTTCATCAGCAAAAGATTCCTCTTTCATCGAATCATACATTTCACTTAGCACTTCATTTAGGGCTTGCTTTAAATATGCATTTTTGCTACGCAACTTTCTATTTTGTGCCTGCAAAGTTAGTAAATCTTTAGAAATAAATGATTTTGGAGGAGTAGAAAATACCTCTTCGTTTTCACTGAAGCTTTCATCAAGTCCAGCAAAGCACATTTGAGCAACTTCATCATCGGAGTCAATTTCTATATCAGATTCATCGTCGCTCCATGTGAGAAATGCTTTACTCTTTTTCTTCTCCTTGTCTTGATCCTTTGATCCAGAAGCTTTTAATTTCGCCTTAAGTTGAAAACAGTTCTTTTTGATATGACCTTTCTTTCCGCATTCGAAACAGGCTTCATCGTTAGTGTTGTTTCTGAATTCCTTTTTGAATCCATAAGGTTTTTTAGTAGGTCGGCTAGCAGCTTTCTTCTTGGCTAGAAACTTCTGAAACTTTTTCGTTAGATGAGCAATCTCCTCGTCTGAATCCTCACTAGATTCTGCATTAATATTGAGGGCTAGAGTTTTTTTCTTGGGCATTTCTTCTTCCTCATCATACCTTCGAAGCTGGTTTTCAAACTCTTCTAACTCGCTGAAGAGGGTGAGAGTCTCCATTTTTGAAATCAAGGGAGAATCCTACAGAGTTGTTACCTTAGGAGCAAACCTTTTGGGCAGTGATCGAAGAATTTTTCTGTTAATTTCTGACTGAGGAATATGCCTTTCCAGGAGAGAAATAGAATTCATAAGAGTAAGAAACCATCCCCGTGCTTCTTTTATGTCTTCATCTTTTTCCAATCTGAAGCTTTCATAGTCGCTTAGGAGAAGATCAAGCTTGACCTCACGAACCTTTGAAGTGCCTTCATGACTCACTACAATAGTATCCCAAACTTGTTTGGCCGAAGTGCATACTGACACTTTTCGAAGTTCAGTAGCACATAGACCATTGAGTAAAGAATTCATAGCTCGAGCATTATAATTCAGAGAATTAACTTCATCAACAGTGAGATCCTTTACTGGTTTGGGTTTACCGTCCTTCATGGGAATAGTAATGCCATTTTCAACAGCATCCCATTCATATGTATCCCTCTGGAGAAATATTTTCATAAGAAACTTCCAGTCGTTATAATTTTCTATTCCAAGTAAGAGTGGTGGAACATTAATTGAGCGTTGTTCTTGCCAACCTGATTGTGCCATGGATCTAACATAATAAACACTTAAACAAAGGTTAAATGCACCTGCTCTGATACCAAATGTAAATCGAGTAGCACAATACGATTAACTGTCAAGTAAATGAGACTGTCTCAATTGATAAAGAGACTGTCTCAATTGATTAAGAGACTGTCTCAATTGATAACAGAATGAATAATCAACAGACAATAAATGACAGAAAGTAGAATAAGAACACCAGGAATTTTCACTTGGTTCGGCCCCTACCCAATCTATGGCCTACATCCAAGTCCCTATGCCAACTAGCACAGAGATTATATTATTATAACAATAATATAAAGATTACAGTTTTCCCGATTATAAGTTTAAAGCCTCTTGGAAGAACCCTTCCCTTGACACAACTGTCACCTAGCAAACCTGCTACCTAGCCCACTGGCTACCTTGGCTTATGACTTGTAATCCCCATCTTAGTTGCCACAACCCGGCACAAGTATATGTAGAATGAATAAACTTTTACAACTCAATGAATGGTGTTAGTCACAGAGGCATGCCTGTTTACAACTAATAACAAGCCTAATTGTTTGTAATGCTTTGCATTACTTACATGACCTCTTAACTGAGGGAACCTCTAGTTGTAGAGTCTCTACTTGTTTTGTACTTATAATAGGCACCAAATCCTAGTTGTGTAACTGTACTTATAAAGTCAACAATAATGCTTGAAAGAAGTTCCAAGGTTCATGCCTCAAGCAAGAAGATAAAGACTGTCAAATAATCACAGTTGGGATTTGAAGAAAGTGAAGAATTTGCCTAAGTACCAATTCGAGAAGTAGTTTTGTCTATTCGAGAAGTCCAGCATTCGAGAAGTCAGGGATTCGATTTCTCAAGACACTATTCGATATCTCTGAATACACTGTTCGATATCTCAGAGATTTGATATGTCTATTACTCTGTTCGAGAACTCAAGAAGTCAACAAGTCAAAAGTAGTATTCGAGTTCTCAAGGAGTCAACAAGTCAAAGTTCCATTCGATATCTCAAGGACTCAGAAAGCTATTCGATATCTCAAGGATTCGATAAGTCAAATGTTCCATTCGACAACTCAAGGAATCCTGATGAAAAAGAGCTATTCGAGAAGTAATTTGATATGTCAATATAACAGTGTTCGAGAACTCAGAGTTATCGATCAAGTCAATTCTAGTTCTCAAATCACTTACTTAGTCACTTCTCGAATACATTCTTGGAGACAAAATACTGAAGAAATTGTACAAGTCAGAAACCTGCAACAAGCCAATGCACTTTACGGACCACAATATGTAACGTGTTCTGGAAAGCCTACAAGGAAGCTTGGAGAGATATAGAAGAGACAAAGGGCTAAAGAAGTGGATTTGAACAGGCTTTGCAAAGTCAAATCTGCAATCGTTTGGACACTTACTCAAATAGGATAGACAGACTAGAAAGTAATTTGTTTTAGCTACCTTATTTGTAGTAAGTAAGTTGTATCCATGCTATAAGGATATAGCCTCGCTTCCTTAGCCATTAACTTTTTAGAGAGTCAAGTTTTTCAGACATTGTAAGCAATATCTCTCTGAGAAAAACGAAGCTGAGAATACTATCATTTGTATTCACAGATTGTAGCAAGCTTTATCTCATAATACATTAGATTAAAGTGATATTGTGTCTTGTGTTGTTCTTTATCCGCACCTACACCTTTGCAAACACAAACACTTATTTGCTACACAGACTCAAAAAGAAAAGTTCAAGAATCCATTCACCCCCCCTCTGTATTCTTTTACTGTGTTCAATACTCAACAAGTGGTATCAGAACGGGCTGTTTATTCAAAAAATAGAAAAACGATCATGAGTTCGAATACACCAAAGACTACAGGAACGATGAAAGTCCCTAAGTTTGACAAAGAGAATTATAACCTCTGGAAGATAAAGATGCAGTTGTTCATCAAAGCATCTCATCATTTGTATCCTTAGATTCTTAAGAATGGTCCATTTGTTCCCCAACAGGAGATTCCTGAAAAGACTGTTGGAACCACTACTATTCCAAGATCTTATGTGGCTAAAGATCCATCCAAATGGACAGAATTAGAAAAGGACATGGTTGCCCTTGACAGTCACCTCATGTTGCTGATTATAGATTCCATGGACATGTCAATGTTTGCAAACATTGCTTCATGTACCACTGCCAAAGAAATGTGGGATCACATTGAGGTGTTATGTGAAGGAACTGATGAGGTCAGAGAGAACAAGAAACAGATATTGGTCACTCAGTATGAAGCTTTCATGGCACAACCCAAGGAAAGCATCACTGAGATGTTTAAGAGATTTCACAAGCTAGTTACTGTGTTGCAGATGAATGGCAAGGTTTACAGCACCAAGGAATTGAACATGAAGTTTCTGCTGTCTTCACCAAATCATCTAGAGCAAAGGGTCATTTCTCTAAGGGAAAGAGATTTGAACAAAGTTACATATGATGTGCTCTATGGGGTTTTAAAAACTCATGAGCTTGAGTTGCTTCAGAAAAGGGCTATCCAAGCCAACCAGGGCAGAATGATAAACACATCATGTGCCCTGATTGCCAACAAATCTATTCAAGACCTAGAAGCATCTACAAGCCAATTGAGGATAGAGGAGGTAGTAGAAGATGAAGAAACTGAAGCTGAAGTAAGTGAACCTGGTGAGGAGAAGGAGGAAGATGAGTTCTATACTCTTGAAGAACTAGATGGGATGGAAAACACTTCATATGCTTTCATGGCCAGAAAATTTCCAAACATCAGATTTAAGAGGAATCAACCTTTCAAACCCAAAACCCAAAACCATTCATTCAACAGGAACAAGGCACCTGTGAAACCAAACAAGAATAAGTTCAAAACCAGCCATGTGGATAGGTCATCTGTATGGTGTTATAGATGCAATGACCTAGGGCATTTTGCCAGTGAATGCAAGAAGCCTAAAAAGAAGGATAGAGATTATCTTGAGCTCGAAGCTAAGTATGAGGCCCTTCTGAAAAAGCAGACACAAGGTAAGGCCTACATAGCTGAAGGGAAGTGTTGGGATGATTCTGACAGTGATGGAGAGGAACAGGAATTTTGCAATTATGCCTTGATGGCCAATTCCAAGGAGGACACATCTTCATCAGACCCTCAGGTACCATCTCTCACTATATAGACATGTCTGTTTCAGAGTATAAATGCATGATTGAACAACTATCTGTTGAGATGTTTAACATTCATACTAGTATGACTGCTGCTAATGAAGAGATTACCAAACTGTCTACTAGAAATGAAATGTTAATAAAAAAGAATGAGGAACTTGAGCTAACTGCTATGCAAGTAGAAAACCTTAAGAAAGAAGTTGAATATCTGCAGAATAAGGTTTTGTGTGCTAGTCAGGTTGAAAAGGCTCTTAGGGATGAATTAGCTGAAAATGAATTCAAACTAAAAACCTTCAAGAAATCATCTGGTCTAGTGCAATCCTACTGTGAGAAAATTGAAGCTAATCCCAAGGCTGCTATTGGACTTGATTATGGCACTCTTAAACAGAGAAAAGGCTATGTTGTCAATGAAGATGACACAGTTGTTCATGAGGAAGTGCCTCACATTTTGAAAAAGACTAAAAATCCAATTTTTAAGGAATCAACATTTGAAATTGATGAGGATGCCTTACTCATCAAACAAATGTTGAATGATGAGGATGAGGCACAATCCAATGAACAACAAGCATCCTCCAAGAGTGAGAGTGTCAAGTCAAAGACCAAGGAGCCAGTAGCTGATAGGATAAGACCCAAGAAGTTTGTTAAGTTTGTTTCAGCTGGAAAGAGTGAATCAGAGAAGAAAGTGACTAAGAAGAAACAGAACAGAAATGGCAAGTTAGGGATTAACAAAGATAACAACTATGCTTATATATATGCCTAATGCCCCTAGGAAAACTTGTCAGAACTATTTCAGTACCAATCATTTAACTCATGCATGCAAGAAACCTGCTGGTAGTGTGTCTAAACCTTTCTATGATTGTTCTATGCCTCTAAGACATAGAGATGCACCATTTTGTGATAAATTTGACTGTATGCCATGCAATATGAATGTTATGACTAGTTGTTTCAATTTGAGAAGGCAATTCATTGATGGTTGTATCAGTCACAATTCTCACACACACTACACCAGGTCAAAGTCTTCGAGTCCTCCTAAAGCTAGAAAGGTACCTCTGTCACCTAAGTCTGAAGTCTCAGGTTTTAAGACTTCTAACAGTGACAAGAAGACTAACACCAAGAAAGTTGACAAGCATGTTGTTTATGATAAAACTGTTTCTAAGTCACATAGACCCAAACTTGTTTGGGTACCAAAGGAGATGTAATACCTTTGTGTTTGCAGGGAAAAGAAAGTGAAAAGAAGGTCATGTGGATTTTGGACAGTGGATGCTCAAATCATATGACTAGTGATATGGCCCTGCTATCATAGTATGAGGAAAAGGCTGGCCCAATGGTTGCTTTTGGAGATGACAGCATGGGTAACACATTGGGATATAGCAAGTTAAAAGTTGGAAATGTCATCATTAAAGATGTAGCACTGGTCAAGGGACTCAAGCATAATCTGCTAAGTGTTGGTCAGTTTACTGATAGAGGATTCAAGGTGGATTTTGACAAAGATGAATGTTTGATCACCCACAAGAAGACCGGTGATTTTGCTCTATCTGGAGTAAGGAAAGGAAGCCTGTTTGTAGCCAATATGGATTCTGCAAACAAGGACAAAATTTGTTGCTTTTACTCAAAAGCATCAAATAAAGATTGTTGGATATGGCACAAGAAACTATCACACCTGAACTTCAAAGCCATTAATTCTCTAGTCAAGAGAGAGTTAGTGAGAGGCATGCCCACACATGAATTCTGTCAAGAAGGAGTGTGTGAGGCTTGTCAAAAAGGAAAGATGAAAAGGTCAAGCCACAAGTCAAAGACAGTGACATCTATAACCAAGCCCCTACAACTCATTCATATGGATTTGTTTGGGCCTGTCAATATTATGTCACTAGGAAGAAAGAAGTATGCCTTGGTGATGGTTGATGACTTTACAAGGTGTACATGGGTGGAATTTCTGGCATCAAAAGATGAGGCTCCACAAGTAATCATTGAGCATATAAAGAAAGTTGACAAGGAAGCAAAGGCCAACAATGCAAGTGTGATTGCACTAAGAAGTGATAATGGAACAGAGTTCAGAAATGCCATACTTGAAGCATTCTATAAAGAGAATGGTATTTCTCAGCAATTCTCAGCTCCAAGGACTCCACAACAAAATGGAGTTGTTGAGAGGAAGAATAGAACTCTAATTGAGGCTGCTAGAACAATGTTATTTGATGCAAAGATGCCTACATGTTTTTGGGCTGAGGCTGTAAGTATTGCATGCTATATCCAGAACAGAACCCTCATCAACAAAAACACTAGAAAGACACCTTACAACTTGATGACTGGAAAGAAGCCCACTCTAAAGTATGTTCATACTTTTGGAAGCAAATGCTTTGTATTGAAGGATAATTCTGAATATGTTGGAAAGTTTGATGCAAAAGCATTTGAAGGAATTTTTCTTGGCTACTCTATGGAAAGAATTGCATACAAAGTTTATTTCATCAGTCAAAAGAAAATTATGGAAAGCACAGATGTGACATTTGATGACAGCAAACTACCTGGACTAGAAGAAGCCAATAATGAAGATAAAGATCCATTAAGGTTTGATAATCTAGATGATTCTGATGAAGAGTTTGAAACTGAAGTTGAAACTCAAGTTCAAAAGACTCAAGTGAAAATACGCCATAAACGCACATATGCAACCCTTTTTACAAAGCGTTGCACAGAAAGCGTTTCGTTAGATAGAAATTTTGGGTCTTTTGCAACTGAGTTGAACTGGTGTTGCGTTAGATATAATTTAGTGTTGCGTATTACCCACAGTGTTTCATATTATGCAACACTAACTGATGGCGTTGCGTTAGATATTTTTTTATTTTAATAAATGGTGATGTGGCAGAAGTGGGACCCACATGTGCTGATGTGGCATTTGCTGACGTGGCAATTGTGGGACCCACATTTGTTGACGTGGCAGAAGTGGGGCCCACCTTTGTTGACGTGGCGTTTGCTGACGTGGCAGAAAGCGTTGCATTAGATACTAGTAGTGTTGCATTTGCTGTTTGAAGTGTTGCATTAGATATATTTATATATTTTTTTAAAAATATGACGTGGCAGATGTGGGACCCACCACTGCTGACGTGGCAGTGTGGGACCCACAGGGGTGACGTGGCAGGAGGCCCATCATGCTGACGTGGCAATTGTGGGACCCACAATTGCTGACGTGGCAGAAGTGGGGCCCACCTTTGCTGACGTGGAAGAAGCAGATGTGGAAGAAGCGTTGCATTAGGTAACAGTAGTGTTGCATTTGATGTTTGAAGTGCTGCATTAGATATTTATTTTATTAACTATTATTGTCCCAAATGATGAATCTAATTTTTTAAATTATTTTTTCAACGTTCCAATCGCACGGATGTCAAGATATAACGATTTTAGCGAAGCTGTAATTTTTTAAAAAAATTCCTACATGTATTTGGTTTGGTTTTATAACGGTCAAACCGGTCAAAGTGAACTTTCCTTTTAACTAGTTTTGTCCCGAATGATGAATCTATTTTTTTAAATTATTTTTTCGACGTTCCAATCGCACGGATGTCAAGATATAACGATTTTAGTGACGCGGTAATTTTTTAAAAAAATTCCTACATGTTTTTGGTTTGGTTTTATAACGGTCAAACCGGTCAAGGTGGACTTTCCTTTTAACTAGTTTTGTCCCGAATGATGAATCTATTTTTAAAATTATTTTTTCAAGGTTCCAATCATACGGATGTCAAGATATAACGATTTATGTGATGTGGTAATTTTTTTAAAAATTTCCTAGATGTGTTTGGTTTGGTTTGGTAACGGTCAAACCGCTTAAAGTGAACTGTTCTTTTAACTAGTCTTGTCCCGAATGATGAATATTTTTTAAAAAAATATTTTTTTAATGTTCCAATTGTACAGATGTCAAGATATAGCGATTTTAGTGATGCCGTAATTTTTTTGAATAATCTTAAATTTTTTGATTTGATCATATAATGGTCAAATCGATCAAAGTAGACATTTTGTTGATTTATTTCTTAATTTGCAATATTATTATGTATAATACTTTATGTATTGCAACTATTTTCACATTCATTTTTTTATAACATTCATCATGTTTTCATTTTTTAAAACTCTCATTGCTTAAAATTAGAAAATTATAATTATAATTTTATTAAAAAATTATAATAATAACACAACACCCAACTGTGCACAACACACAGGTTTCTAGGTGAAAATTTTGGGCGGGATATTTTCCCCCCTTAAGCAAATAATTCAGACACAACTTTCCCCCTAAAAACAGTCGCCTCATTCTCTATCTCTCTGATATCCACTACTACTAGTACTTTACTCTTTACAGCTCTTTCTTCGTCTCTCTCTCACTATCTCACAAACACTGTATGCCTTTATTCACATTCTTGATTAATATTACAAGCTCTGATTGATCTCATTTTCTTGCATTTAAATTTCTACTCTCAGCTCACACATATATTTTTAATTTTGTAGGTGCTTATTGAATTTGGGGCTTTCATTTTAGGGCTTTCAATTAGGTTTTTAATTTCTAACTGATATTGTTTTCAGTCTAGGATTTTGTATTTAAGTGTTTGGGTTTCTATCTTTTTTTGTTGTTCAGATTAGGATTTGGTATTTGCTTGATATTTGACTCGGTTCTGTGTTAACTGTTACAGACAGAGAGAGAGAGATAGAGAGAAAAAGAGGAGAAAGACAGGAAGAGACAGACAAAGTGTGTAAAAAGCAGGAGGAGCTTAAAGAAGAATTGAAGGTAGTTATAAAATTGCTCATGCTTCATATCGCCTACAAAGTGTTTGTCGAAATGCTTCACTCATATTCCATCTTAATAATCTTCATCCTTTGTTAGTTTTAGCTCTAAATACTAATTATAATGCAAGAACAAAGTTGTAAGAACCCTAATTTTTGGTAATATTTTATTTTATTTAATATCTTGTGGCAATGTCAATATGGAACCTTTCTGGTCATCCCTGTGATTAATAGAATTGATTGTCTGAGAAACTGTGTTGTTGTATTCCCTATGTAAGGTAAAAAGGGAGATTGTGAAGGCAGGAGTCTTATTGTTAGTGAGATTTATAAAACTTGGGATTTGAGAATGATTAGAGTGTTACAATATTTATTAAGGATCATGATAAGGAATTATGGACATTAGAGGAATTTACACAATTAGTATTTAAGGAATTATAGGGGAAAACTCTACGCGACAAAATATTATTACGAGAGATTAATTAAGATACGATACAAATTAAAGATTAGATAATAAGCATTGGTGGGAGAATAATAATACAAGGAGTAGCATTGCATGCAAGCCCATGCAACCAAGTAGTTAGAAAACCTAGCAAGCTAGTTGGCCATTGGAAGATGAATAGTGTTTAGTTGCATTACTTTTTCAAAAGTGGAGACAAGAGTACATGAGAGCCATACCTATAGCCATACCTAGTGTACCATGCTTGTACATACAACTTATATGTATCACCCAATCAAACACACAACCACACAAACACAAAAAGAAAATCAAACTCCCCCCCCCCTTGATATTGCTCTCGGCCAAGAACAAGTGGGGAAGAAAGAAAAATTCTTTCTCCCACTTCTCATCACTCATAATTCATACCATAATTCCTAGGTCATCTACATCATCTAATCAAGGTATGCTAGCAATTTCACTTCATTTCATCCATCCAATTCCAAGTTATAAATTGTTAAAGTTTGGATGAATAGTAACCAAGTTTGTTCTTCTTTTAGATCTTGCATTGTGAGTGTTGTAGGAGGCCATCTAAGGTGTCTTTAAGTTGTATAAAGGTTGTTCAAAGTCTCTAGGAGCTCAAGAAGGTATAAAATCACAAACCCTCTTGGTTATGTAATATTTATAATGATTGGTAGTAGATCCATGTGTTTAAGAGCTAATCTTGGTTGTATATGTGATGGATAGCATGGATCTTGAATTTTGATGTTGAGATTATGACTTTTATGACTATGGATAGTATATATATCACCATGAGTGTTATGAACCATGATTTGAGTGTATTAAGTGTTGGTTGTATGGTGGAATTGTGAAAAATGATTGATGTAAGTGGTATGTTCATGCTGAGTTTTTCCAGGAGCAATGACCTGTATTGTGACATGATTTTGAACACCCAAATGATGTCCCCTGATGTCCTACCTTATATTGATGGAAATATAATTGAATGTAGTTTCTGGATATGTAAGATTCATAGCTAGGTGATGTGTGGATTTTTAGTTATGGCCGGAGGAGTGAATTTTGTTTCTGGACTATGGACTGCATAAAGTGACCCCCTTGTGAACCTTGTCTAAACACCTTAAAAAATATTTGGGATCATGGAAAAATTAGAGAAGCTAGGAAATACAGTGGTGAAGGCTACCCAAAAAGAATTGGATTAAAATACGAATTTTTGAATTTTATAAAAATGCTAGAGTAAATTTCGTGCAAGGGAAAAAGTCGTTAGTGGAGCATAATTCTAGGAGTAATGGTTATGGTTCAAACGTGTTAACTAAATTAAATCGAGTAAGTGACGAGCGTAAACGAGTGATGTCATGGACCTATAGTGAGGCTAGGGAGTCATAAGACAAAGTCGTTAAGTTAATCTCGTATCCCCTTAAAACCCCGTAATTAGAAAGAAATTGTTAAGGTACTAACGAACGATTATTGCTTATGTATAGATCGTTCGAATTCGCACGCTCGACCACCCCAACCCAACCAAGGCAAGTTTTCCAACCCTAAGTATTTAATTTCAAAAGATTATATTCTTGATTTTATCTATACAAGTTTACTTTTCAAAACTTATATATAAGGATTTTCACTGTTGTGTTTATAGCTTCCAAACGTATTATATGCTTATGCTTTACAAGTTATGTTGAAGTTTGAGATATATGCATATGTGTTTGTACACCCTTGAACTTAGAATGAAAGTGTTTTCTTCAGACAACGACTCTAGCAATAGAGGTCGTAGCGGTCCAAATATACTATTGACCGGGGAGCGGTATATTGTTGTATCGTGATTAAATCGCGAAAACCCGAAGAGTCATTCGGGAAGTATCGTATACTTAAGTCTTTATTATTTTTACGTTGTTAAAAGTACTCAAAAATATCTATCTTGGATTAAAAGCTTATTTTAATTAAATAATTATTTTATTAATTATTTATATTAAATCTCAAAATATTATTTATTAGTTATTGTTCATAATTTTAAAGACAAAACTAATCCAAGATGCCTTTAGCGTTTTCAAACTCGAACACTTTCGAACCCAAAACATTTTCGAAAACCCCCGGTCAGGTTTTGCTTCTTGTACGTTTTTCAAGAATTATCGGTCGACTGAGGTCGAACTTCAACTACTCGAATTTTCTATCAAAATGATTTTTGAAAAGAAAAGAAAAAGGGGACTCTGGCAGGTGTGGGAATCGTTGACGAACGATTCCCGGGATGTGTAAGCGGCCGTGAGCCAGGCGGTCCATCAATTATTATTCTGGCCCAGGTATTGCCGAAGGATGATTACGGATGTAGTTTTCATCGAGGGTGATTACGGATGTAGTTTTTACCCAAGGGTAGTTACGGATGTAGTTTCTATCCTTCTACTAGTAGAGAAGACCCGCGGATTATTGGACTTGGATGTGGCGACTGATCATCGTCAATCCTTGTCAGGTTTTCATGTTTTCTTCCAGTCCCATCCTCCACTTTGGAAAAATACTCAAACACTGCTTCTTGGGCCTAAGTGCCAAGTTGCCGATAGTGTGGTTTTTGATGAGAAAATATTGATATTGTGCAGTATCTAGAACTGCAAGATTTTCTATAAAGATTGGCACGTGTTAGTGCACTCTTGCAATTATTTCAAAAGAATGAAATGTTTTTGAATGAGAAACCTCCTAAGCTAATGGAAGGAAAGAGGTTTTGCAATAACGTATTCCCTGTAACAGTATGATAACCGTAGAGTGTTTTGCCGAAAATGATATGCTTATATACATATATATTCAAACTTGAGATATATTGAAATGAGAACCTTGTAAAGGATTCATATGTTATTCTTAAAGCTCCTTAGTGAGTATAAATGTTTTATACAAACTCGGGCATATATATTGTCGAGTTATGTTTTGTAATCTGAGATATACACCCATACAGTTGGGAACGTTTTCAAAATAAACCACTTTATTATTTTCCAAAATGGTGAACTTGCTGAGCATTATGTAGCTCATTCTTGCTTTATAAAAACTTTTCAGAAAGGGAAGAATTTGGCCGATTAACTCCGCACCAGCAGAAGAGGAGTGGAAGAATTACTAGGAGATGATTTAGTCCCTGATACATACTACAGAGTAGTCTGATAGGTTTTCAACTGTAATAGTAAGACTGTCTTCAAGTATAGTTGTATAAGTGGATTGCGTAAGACTCTGGATGGTACAGATGAATTGTAATATTTAGTGTTACTTTTGATTATCGTTTCTGAGGCTCTAACTTGTATGTGCGTAAGATTGAGGTCTGGATGGATGTATTGTTGAGTTGTAAAGTTAATACAGGTATGATATGGTTGAATGGTGATGTGACGACCTGAATCTCTGACCTCGGATTTGGGGGCGTCACAGAAATGGTATCAGAGAGATAAGTTACAGTACTCAGAAACGAGAGTGATGAGAGTTAAGTCTAAGTAGGAGAATGAAATACGAGATCGTAGTAAACTTATTATTGGACTTCCGGAAAAGGTACCGGTGAGTAGAATGGGCTGGAGTGTTACTGGAGGTATTATACTAGGGTCGATAGAATCCTTAGAGACCTTCAGAATGATGAATAGAGGTTTGAGAGTCGTACATGACCTATCATAAGTAATAATGTAGAAAGCAGAGCGAAACCTCAAGAGCAGCTGAGGTAGAGGCGATATTGCCAATATAATCGGATGACTAGGCTGGCATAAATTTTGTGGCCCATAGTCCTCCACAGTTTAGGAGGTGGCATTTTAAGAATCAAGAAGTTTGGACTTCCCTACATAATTAGGAGTACTTAGTACTTGAATTAATGAAAGTCTTTTACTTTGGTTATAAGATCCGATTCTCGATAAGTAACGGGTTTCCTTGAAGGATGGTCACTATGTCGTTGTGGATTCCAATACCCTTGATGGCGAATTTTACATGTGTTATACGAGAATGTTATCATAAGACGAGCGTGCTAGATAATTCCACGCATGATTCGGACGCTAGAGCTTAGTAGTTCAACTTAGAGAACAAACAAGGAGAATTAACAAAGCGACTCTAGTGAAGTTGAATATGGTTGCAACGAGCGATACAGTGATCTCAGAGTCTAGCAAAGGAAGAGACCAGTGAGTCCATACTGGAATTATTTGATAGAAATTTTAGCAGAGACTACGCATATATACTTGTAAACCTATATATTGCTGGTAACGTATGTTCACGTGCACACACACCGCCACTGAACCTATGGACTGCATTGAGATCCCTGAGAGATCTCTTTGATCTGTTCCCAGGGGGAACTGGCCACTTGTGATTCATGTCGGAAGGCGTGAAGTAGGACCCTATGGACTTAGCAGGTGTCCCCGGAATGATGTGAAGCTTGGCCTTCAAGATAAAGCACGAGAATGACAGATATATTGTGAAACCCTAACTCGATAAATGACTTTAAGATGATGATTGAGAGACGTACTAGTTGGTGTCTTGAATTACGAAGACGAAGAGATGGAGTTACCCTTATGGTGGAGATAGTGAGATGCACGAATGGTTATTAACTTATTTTGGTAACTACCGGCTGGAGCACTACTTCATTTTAAACTGTTCACTAACCATGTTACCTCGATTAGTTTATATCAGGTAATCCTTCTAGCTTTCTACTTCAAACTTGTGGAATAACCACCAGTGATATACTTTCTCTAAACCGGGACTCATCCAAAGTATCTTATTTGACCCCCGAGTATTCTATTTGAAGTTTATAATTATTTCGTTCTGCTCAGGACTATTTACACTTCCTTTCAATTATCCAAGGAATGTTCAACAATCGTTTCCTTAATTAATCAATGAATATTCCTAAACGAATATTGATATTTGACTACTTCTTTCATACTTGCATTCTTCAATCGAGCCCATAAATCTTTATCCACTTGTTGAGAACAGGGATGATCTAACATCCAGATATTCCTCATGAGTCCTTTCTCCTATTCAAAATGAGATTGTGCGTCTTACGTTGAAATCATAGTAAGGATATCATTCTGATATTGGTATTCCGAATTTAATTCTATTGTAGGATCTGATAAAGCATGTGTACGGAGACACCCTTGGGTGGACCGTTTCACTGATAAGTAATATTTGATGAGAGGTTATCGATTGTTCCGATACCTAGAACATTCTCTTCAGATTTTATAGTTTTCTTTTTCAAACTTAATAACTTCTTATTCCCATTCGTTGTCCGAGTAGCCTAAAGTTTCTTCAGTGGCTACGATGTTGAAATTCCGTTCTAGCCAATTAAAACTGGCTAGTCGATATGTCAATATGAATGACTAGTTGATTGTTCTAACTAGTCAAAATTGTAATGTTGTGAAGAACACCTAGCTAATTGTCCTAGCTAGTGGTGATGTCTCAAACGGGTGAATTAGCAAATTTTGTCTCGCTAGTTTCTAGTGTTTCTTGAAAAGGACTAGTTATTGTTCCACTGGTCCAACTCCCAATTTAATTCATTCCGCAATGCATTTTGCATGTGGTAAAGTATGATGATGAAAGTTTTGACGAATAACTTGATTGAGACCTAGTGAGGTCGCCCACTCGACTTGAACTCTTACCCATCTTCGTATCAGACTTTATATCACTTGAATATTTTATTCTTTCATTCATACAACGAGAATTCATTTGAAACCATTGATTACTTGAATGACAAACTACTTCAATCTTTAATTGTCATGGAGTAGAATTTCTTTCTATTGGCTGACCTTCATCAATGCGACTTTAGATTTCCTCTTATTTTTCAAGAGGAAAAGTATTAACCAGATGTAAGAATTGTATAAAGACCGTCTTTATGACTTTTGTATCCAACAATCATTGCCCTCGTGCAACATCCTCTATGATATCACATTACAAGATTATCAGGACATGAAGGAATAAACCTTGTTGTATTCTTTTGTCCATCCTTACATCTCCGAAAAATCGAGACTCCTAGTATTTGGAACCATCAACATTCTTGGAACATCCAATGTGGAATTCTTATTGAAATTATCTATTGGACCTTGTTATTTTGAAACCATTCCTTTCAAAAGCGATTACTCTAAGGTGAACGGGAGGTACAATTGTGAACCGTTGCACCAATTTGAGATCAGAAACCAAATGTTGTAATTGTGCAGCCAGAGCGTTATGCCGAGTGATTATTTAAAGTAGGATAACATGTCGGGGCATACCACAAGACCTTTAATATTAGTGTGAGGAAAGTTATAGGAAATGATGAGGTGGTTGGGAGTACGTTCCTACCAACCGTTGTCAGGATGTTATAGTAATGAATTCTGGGGTTACCAAGCCTTTTCCTGATTCAAGAAATTCAAATCGATTGTGATGTAAGACATATCCTTAGAGGAAACTAACATGGAAGTGAGATGGACAAGAAAGGAAGAAATATCGTGGCAAGAATGTGAAGCTTTACTTAGCTAAAAGAGAGTGATGCACATAGCGAGACATAAAGTTTAAAAGGCCCTTAATAGCAAATGGATGCATGGATATATCCCAATGATCCTTCGAGATTACCACCTAATCAAGTTTATTGGGAATCGCAGCAGCATACAGGCCTCAGGCTGATTGGCGCCAGTTGTGAAAGAGGACGAGCGCATGACATCTTACCTATACCATCGAGAACTGAAACCCTTATCGAAAATGGAGGAATTGTTGACTAGTTAAAGTGCGTAGTTGTTTTTCAAAGATAAGGTTAAAGAGAAGGTTTCACCAACTCCAGATCGACCTCTGTACTGCACCAAAGTCGGCATTTCACATTAATGTAAACATTATAAATTCTGGTAGTATCATGTGGATTGACTAATGAGTTAGAAGCCTTTATGGATTAATGAACAAAGTTTTGGAATGAAATGAGATATTAGCAACAACCTCGTTGTTAGCTATACTTGATGATAAAAAGAGGACTTTAAGAGTCACGATGATGCGTCTTTCAAGAGTTTAAGAGGTGTGCTGATGCAGTAGAAAGGGGATAATAGCCTATACTTCTAAACAACATAAAGGTTACGGGATAGGATATACTAACCGTGAGTCGGGGATTAGTCATGATAGCGTTCACGCATAAAACTGAGACGTTAACCTTATGAGAAAAGTGTGAAAGTTTTCCACAAGTGCCATAAGTATATCTTCATATTAGAACTAAACATAAGAAATAGAAGGTGACGAAAGGGAGCAGGGAGTATAATGGAGAAATTTGTTATTTCCCAGGAAAGGCCAGTGTGGTGGCCGATACCTATAGAGGGGATTATTCAAAATTGGAATTCAGTCAGTATTGACCAAGAAAATAGAGTATATACAATAAAGAATAATGTTAGAGGAAAATGACTAAATTATGGGGAAGGACAAAGATGTATAGAGAATTAAGAGAATGTTTGGCAGATAGGTATGAAGAATGGCATTGGCAAACTATTAAGTACAAACGCGACATGTCGACAGCAGAATGATAGAGATCTAGTGGATTAATTCCGCCTGTAGAAAATCTTGAACGTGGACAGAATTATAATGAATTTCATAAGTAGGTCGCCTGTAAGAACCCTAATTTTTGGTAATATTTTATTTTATTTAATATCTTGTGGCAATGTCAATATGGAACCTTTCTGGTCATCCCTGTGATTAATAGAATTGATTGTCTGAGAAACTATGTTGTTGTATTCCCTATGTAAGATAAAAAGGGAGATTGTGAAGGCAAGAGTCTTATTGTTAGTGAGATTTATAAAACTTGGAATTTGAGAATGATTAGAGTGTTACAAGACTTATTAAGGATCATGACAAGGAATTATGGACATTAGAGGAATTTACACAATTAGTACTTAAGGAATTATAGGGGAAATCTCTACGCGACAAAATATTATTACGAGAGATTAATTAAGATACGATACGAATTAAAGATTAGATAATAAGCATTGGTGGGAGAATAATATTACAAGTAGTAGTATTGCATGCAAGCCCATGCAACCAAGTAGTTAGAAATCAAGCAAACTAGTTAGCCATTGGAAGATGAATAGTGCTTGGTTACTTGCTTTTTGAAAAAGGAGGGGACAAGAAGTACAAGAGCCATGCTTGTAGCCATACCTAGGCTTGTACCATGCCAATACATACAATTATATGTATCACCCAACACTTTAACCACAATTATTCAACCAACACACACCACAAAATATCAAACACAAAAACTCTCCCCCCCTTGCTTAAAGCTCTCGGCCAAGCTTTGAAGTGAAGAAGAAAAATTCTTCTTTCCCCCTTTCCCATCACTCATAATTCACACCATAATTCCTAGGTCATCTACATCATCTAAGCAAGGTATGCTAGCAATTTCACTCCATTTCATCCATCCAATTTCAAGTTACAAATTGTTAAAGATTGGGTGAATAGTAACCATGTTTGATTTTCTTTTAGATCTTGGATTATAAGTGTTGTAGGAGATCATCTAAGGTGTTGTTGTGTTGTGAAAAGCTTACCCAAGGTCCCTAGGAGCTCAAGAAGGTATAAAATCACAAACCCTCTTGGTTATGTAGTATTTATAATGTTTAGTAGTAGATCCATGCATGTATGAGCTAATCTTGGTTGTATAAGTGTTGGATGACTTGGATCTTGAGTTTTTATGTTGAGATTGTGACTTTTGTGATTATGGATAACTTATATATCACCATGAGTGTTATGAACCATGATTTGAGTGTATTAAGTGTTGGTTGTATGGTGGAATTGTGAAAAATGGTTGATCTAAGTGATTTGAGCTTGCTGATTTTATCCAGGAACATTGACCTGTATTGTGACACGATTTTGAACCCCCAAATGATGTCCCCTGATGTCCTACCTTATATTGATGGAAAGATAATTGAATGTAGTTTCTGGATATGTAAGGTTCATAGCTAGGTGATGTGTGGATTTTTAGTTATGGCCGGAGAAGTGATTTTTGTTTCTGGACTATGGACTGCATAAAGTGACCCCCTTGTGAACCTTGTTTAAACACCTTAAAAAATATTTGGGATCATGGAAAAATTAGAGAAGCTAGGAAATACAGTGGTGAAGGCTACCCAAAAAGAATTGGATTAAAATATGAATTTTTGGATTTTATAAAAATGCTAGAGTAAATTTCGCGCAAGGGAAAAAGTCGTTAGTGGAGCATAATTCTAGGAGTAATGGTTATGGTTCGAACGTGGTAACTAAATTAAGTCGAGTAAGTGACGAGCGTAAACGAGTGATGTCATGGACCTATAGTGGGGCTAGGGAGTCATAAGACGAAGTCGTTAAGTTAATTTCGTGTCCCCCTTAAAACCCCGTAATTAGAAAGAAATTGTTAAGGTACTAACGAACGATTATTGTTTATGTATAGATCGTTCGAATTCACACGCTCGACCACCCCAACCAAACCAAGGCAAGTTTACTTTTCAAAACTTATACATATACAAGGATTTTCACTGTTGTGTTTGTAGTTTTCAAATTATATCAAATGCTATGTTTATCGAAGTATTGATGCAATTGAGATTAAACAAGTACATGTATGCTTTTACCCCTTGAACTTAGATTGAAATGTTTTCTTCGGACAACGACTCTAGCAATAGAGGTCGTAGCGGTCCGTATATACTATTGACCGGGGAGCGGTATATTATTATATCGTATCTATATTGCGAAAACCCGAAGGGTCATTCGGGTGGTATCGTATATTCAAATAACTATTATTATATCTTCGTAAATACTCGAAACCCTATCTTGGATTGAAAGTTTATTTTATTAAATAATTATTTTATTAATTATTGATATTAAATCTTAAAATATCATTTAATAATTATTGTTCACTATTTTAAAAACGAAGTTAATCCAAGATACCTTTTAATACTTTCAAACTCGAACTTTTTCGAACTCAAAACATTTTCGAAAACCCCCGGTCAGGTCCTGCTTCTCGTATGATTTCAAGAATTATCGGTCGACTGATGTCGAACCACAACTACTCTATTTTCAATCAAAATCTGGTTTTTAAAAGAAAAAAAGAAAAAGGGACTCTGGCAGGTGTGGGAACCGTTGACGAACGATTCCCGGGATGTG
The DNA here is from genome assembly GCA_037693485.1 of Kitagawia praeruptora. Lineage (NCBI taxonomy): Eukaryota > Viridiplantae > Streptophyta > Magnoliopsida > Apiales > Apiaceae > Kitagawia > Kitagawia praeruptora. The sequence continues at coordinate 114,087,934 of CM075348.1, read as the reverse complement.
TAAGCGGCCGTGAGCCAGGCGGTCCATCAATTATTATTCCGGCCCATGTGTTGCCGAAGGATGATTACGGATGTAGTTTTCATCGAGGGTGATTACGGATGTAGTTTTCACCCGGGGATAGTTACGGATGTAGTTTCTATCCTTCTACCGGTAGAGAAGACCCGCGGATTATTGGACTCGGATGTGGCGACTGATCATCGTCAATCCCTGTCAGGTTTTATGTTTTCTTTAAGTCCCATCCTCCACTTTGGAAAAATACTCAAACACTGCTTCTTGGGCCTAAGTGCCAAGTTGCCGATAGTGTGGTTTTTGATGAGAAAATATTGACATCGTGCAGTATCTAGAACTGCAAGATTTTCCATAAAGATTGGCACGTGTTAGTGCACTCTTGCAATTATTTCAAAGAATGAAATGTTTTTGTATGAGAAACTTCTAAGCTAATGGAAGGAAAGAGGTTTTCAATGATGTATTCCCTGTATAGTATGTTAATCGTAGAGTGTTTTGCCAAAAATGATATACTCACATGTATATATTTTAAACTTGAGATATATTGAAATGGGAACCTTATAAGGGGCTCATATGTTATCCTAAAGCTCCTTAGTGAGTATAGATGTTTTATTCAAACTCGGGCACATATATTGTCCAATTATGTTTTGAAATCTGAGATATATACCCATATAGTTGGGAATGTTTTCGAAATAAACCACATTATTATTTTACAAAATAGTGAACTTGCTGAGCATTATGTAGCTCATTCTTGCTTTATAAAAACTTTTCAGAAAGGGAAGAATGTGGCCGATTAACTCCGCACCAGCAGAAGAGGAGTAGAAGAATTACCCGGAGATGATTTAGTCCATGATAAACACTACAGAGTAGTCTGATAGGTTTTCAACTGTAATAGTAAGACTTGTCTTCAAGTGTAGTTGTATAAGTGGAATTGCGTAAGACTCTGGATTGTACAGATGAATTGTAATATTTAGTGTTACTTTTGGTTATCGTTTCTGAGGCTCTAACTTGATTGTATGTAAGATTGAGGTATGGATGGATGTATTGTTGAGTTGTAAAGTTAATACAGGTATGATATGGTTGGATGATGATGTGACGACCCGAATCTTTGACCTCAGATTTGGGGGCGTCACAGAAATGGTATCAGAGCAATAAGTTACAGTACTCAGAAACGATAGTGTGGAGAGTTAAGTCTAAGTAGGAGAATGACATAAGAGATCGTAGTAAACTTATTATTGGACTACCGGAAGAGGTACCAGTGAGTAGAATGGACTGGAGTGTTTACTGGAGGTATTATACTAGGGTCGATAGAATCCTTAGAGACCTTCAGAATGATGAATAGAGATTTGAGAATCGTACATGACCTATCATAGGTAATGGTATAGGAAGCAGAGCGAAATCTCGAGAGCAGCTGAGGTAGAGGCGATATTGCCAATATGATCGGATGACTAGGCTGGCATAAATTTTGTGGCCCATAGTCCTCCACAGTTTAGTAGGCGGCATTTTAAGAATCAAGACGTTTAGGCTTCCCTACATAATTAAGGGTACTTAGTACTTGGAATAATGAAAGTCTTTTACTTTGGCTATAAGATCCGATTTTCGATAAGTAACGGGTTTACCTGAAAGGTGGTTACTATGCAGTTGTGGATTTCATTACCCTTGATGGTGAATTTTACATGTGTTATACGAGAATGTTATCATAAGACGAGCGTGCTAGATAATTAACAAAGGGACTCAAGTGAAGTTGAATATGGTTGCAGCGAACGATACAGTGATCTCAGAGTCTACCAAAAGGAAAGACTAGTTGGCCTAGAGTGGGACCCTTTGATAGAGATGTTATCAGCGACTACGTATATATGTATTGTAAACCTCAATATATTTTGGTATATGTTCACATACACACACCCGCCACCGAACCTATGGACTGCACTGAGATCCCTGAGAGATCTCTTTGATCTGTTCCCAGGGGGAACTGGCCACTTATGATTCATGTCGAAAGGCATGAAGTAGGACCCTATGGACTTAGCAGGTGTCCCCGAAATGATGTGAAGTTTGGTCTTCAAGATAAAGCAAGGAAATGACAGATATATTTGTGAAACCCCAACTCGATAAATGACCTTAAGATGATGATTGAGAGACACACTAGTTGGTGTCTTGTATTACGAAGACGAAGAGATGGAGTTACCCTCATAGGGGCGATAATGAGATGCACGAATGATTAACTTATTTTGGTAACTACCGACTGGTGCACCACTTCATTTTAAGCTTTTCATTAATCATGTTACCTCGATTAGTTTATATCAGGTAATCCTTCTAGCTTTCTACTTCAAACTTGTGGAATAACCACCAGTGATATACTTTCTCTAAACCGGGACTCATCCAAAGTATCTTATCTGATCCCCGAATATTCTATTTGAAGTTTATAATTATTTCATTCTACTCAGGACTATTTACACTTCCTTTCAATTATCCAAGGAATGTTCAACAATTGTTTCCTTCATTAATCAATGAATATTCCTAAACGAATATTGATATTTGACTACTTCTTTCATACTTGCATTCTTCAGTCGAGCGCATAAATATTTATCAACTTGTTGAGAACAGGGATGATCTAACATCCAGATATTCCTCATGAATCCTTTCTTCTATTCAAAATGAGATTGTGCGTCTTACATTGAAATCATAGTAAGGATATCATTCTGATATTGGTATTCCGAATTTAATTCTATTGTCGGATATGATAAATCATGTGTACGGAGGCACCCTTGGGTGGACCGTTTCACTGATAAGTAAAATTTGATGAGAGGTTATCGATTGTTCCGATACCTAGAACATTCTCTTCAGATTTTATAGTTTTCTTTTTTCAAACTTAATAACTTCTTATTTCCATTCGTTGTCCGAGTAGCCTAAAGTTTCTTCAATGGCTACGATGTCGAAATTCCGTTCTATCCAATTGAAACTGGCTAGTCGTTATGTCAATATGAATGACTAGTTGATTGTTCTAACTACTCAAAATTGTAATGTTGTGGAGAACACCTAGCTAATTGTCCTAGCTAGTGGTGATGTCTCAAACAGGCGAACTAGCAAATTTTGTCTAGCTAGTTGCTAGCGTTTCTTAAAAAGGACTAGTTATTGTTTCACTGGTCCAATTCCCAATTTAATTCATTCAGCAATTCCGCAATGCATTTTGCATGTGGTAAAGTATGATGATGAGAGTTTTGACGAATAACTGAATTGAGACCTAATGAGGTCGCCCACTCAACTCGAATTCTACCCATCTTCGTACCGGACATTATATCACTTGAATATTTTATTCTTTCATTCACACAATGAGAATTCATTTGAAACCACTGACTACTTGAAGGATAAGATACTTCATTCTTTAATTGTCATGGAGTAGAATTGCATTCTATTGGCTGACCTTCATCTATGCGACTTTAGATTTCCTCTTATTATTCAGGAGGAAAAGTATTCACCAGATGTAAGAATTGTATAAAGATTGTCTTTATGACTTTTGTATCCAACAATCATTGCCCTCGTGCAACATTCTCTATGATATCACATTACAAAATTTTCAGGACATGAAGGGATAAACCTTGTTGTGTTCTTTCTGTCCATCCTTACATCTCCGAAAATCGATACTCCTAGTATTTGGAACCATCAGCATTCTTGGAACATCCAATGTGGAATTCTTATTGAAATTATCTATTGGACCTTGTTATTTTAAAACCATTCCTTTCAAAAGTGATTACTCTAAGGTGAACGGGAGGTACAATTGTGAACCGTTGCACCAATATGAGATCAAAAACCAAATATTGTAATTGTGCAGCCAGAGTGTTATGCCGAGTAATTATTAAAGTAGAAATAACATGTCGGGGCATACCACAAGACCTTTAATATTAGTGTGAGGAAAGTTATAGGAAATGATGAGGTGGTTGGGAGTACGTTCCTACCAACCGTTGTCAGGATGTTATAGTAATGAATTCTGGAGTTACCAAGCCTTTTCCTGATCCAAGAAATTCAAATCGATTGCGATGTAAGACATATCCTTAGAGTAAAACTAACATGGAAGTGAGATGGACAAGAAAGGAAGAAATATCGTGGCAAGAATGTGAAGCTTTACTTAGCTAAAAGGGATTGATGCCCATAGAGAGACATATAGTTTAACAAGCCCCTAATAGCGAATGGATATATGCCAGTGATCCTTCGAGATTACCACCTAATCAAGTTTAGTGGGAATCGCAGTAGCATACAGGCCTCAGGCCGATTGGCACCAGTTGAGGAAGAGGACGAGCGCATGACATCTTACCTATACCATCGAGAACTGAAACCCTTATCGGAAATGGAGGAATTGTTGGCTAGTTAAAGTGCGTATTATTTTTCAAAGATAGGGTTGAAGAGAAGGTTTCACCAACTCAAGATCGACCTCTATACTGTGTCAAAGTCGGCATTTCACATTAATATAAACATTATAAATTTTGGTAGTATCATGTGGATTGACTAGTGAGTCAGAAGCCCTTGTGGGTTAATAAATAAAGTTTTAAGGATGATATGAGCGATTAGTAACAACCTCGTTGTTAGCTATACTTCATGATGAGAAGAGGACTTTGAGGGTCACAATGATGCGTCTTTCAAGAGTTTAAGAGGTGTGCTGATGCAGTAGAAAGGGGATGATAGCCTATACTTCTAAACAACATAAAGGTTACGGGATAGGATATACTAACCGTGAGTCGGGGATTAGTCATGATAGCGTTCACGCATAAAACTGAGACGTTAACCTTATGAGAAAAGTGTGAAATTTTTTTTTTTTCCACAAGTGCCATAAGTATATCTTCATATTAGAACTAAACATAAGAAAGAGAAGGTGACGAAAGGGAGCAGGGAGTATAATGGAGAGATTTGTTATTACCCATGAAAGGCCAGTGTGGTGGCCGATACCTATAGAAGGGATTATTCGAAATTGGAATTCAGTCAGTATATTGACCAAGAAAATAGAGTATATACAATAAGGAATAATGTTAAAGGAAAATGATTAGATTATGGGGAAGGACAAAGATGTATAGAGAACTAAGAGAATGTTTGGCAAACGGGTATGAAGAATGGTATTGGCAAACTATTAAGTACAAACGCGACATGTCGAAAGCAGAATGATAGAGATCTAGTGGATTAATTCCGCCTGTAGAAAATCTTGAACGTGGACAGAATTATAATGGATTTCATAAGTAGGTCGTCGAAGACCGAGCCAAGAGATGGCCCTAGTTGATTTATAATTGTTGAACCAAGTGATTTACCTACGAGGGACTTTCCATTTAGAAGATTATCGATTTATATACGGAAGAGATGGTGGTGCAATATAAAACTTCTGCAGTGATTACGTCAGATAGAGACTTAAGGTTAGACTTCGAATATTGAAGGTGCTTTCAAGTATAATTAATAAAGAGAATGAGCGTATGTACTAATTTGATCTGTGGCTGACGGACAGGGAAGAAGAATTATCCAGACGATCGAATTTATATTTAGTGTCGTGCCTTAGATTTCACGGGGCAGTCGAGAATAAAAACTTATCCATGAAACGAATGTTGTTATCACGATCGGCACCATGCGGACGTAAGGACGTCTCTTGTAAAGCGTACTACGAAAGAAGAAGTTTCGCTTCTCTTGCGTTACGAAGAAGTCAATGAACGAGGGACATAGTAGCTGAACTGGTTCGACGTATACCGAAGACTATACAGTATCCATAACAAGTGGTAACGGTTGACGGGAGGCAACACATGCCTGCTAATCAAGCGAAGGAATATGAGGAATACCGTGCGTATTGACGTTGTCTCGGATTACAAAACACGACCACAAAGCATTCACGGGCCAACGATACAAGAACTCAACACGGATAGTATGAACAAGGTAGAAGAGGAACGTGTAAGTAGTGGGATGGAAATTTTCAATCATAGAACAACCGATAAGGAATACAGGTCGAGGAGAGTATGCGTTGAGGAACAACATTAAGGCGTTGGTGAGACCAAGGTGAGAGAACAAAAGGGTTGAAGTGTCAACTTGAGAGTTGGAAAGGGTAAAGTTGGAATTGTATCCACAACTATCTTCCTTAGGTTCTTGAGATAGAATCCTTTTAGGAGAGAAGACTGCAATAACCCTAATTTTCGTGAATATTCGAAACCTGGATGAATAGTAATTTTATGGGTGGATGAGAAATTTTTGCAATCACGATATGTACGAATTATTAAATAAAGATTTCGAATTGATATTACTTCTCTACGGTGCAGACGAGTGTATTACGAAACCCGTCATTTCGAATGGTCAAATTTCATGAGATATCTAAGGAGATCGTGGTAAGGCATGGGGTTCCTGTGAGCATTGTATCTGGTAGAGACCCAAGGTTCAACTCCAGTTTCTGGAGGAGTTTTCAGGATCGTGTGGGGATCAAGTTAGACCTGAGTACTGCATACCACCCCCAATCAGACGGACAGAGCGAGAGAACCATCCAGACCATAGAGGACATGTTGAGATTATGTGCCATCGATTTTAAGGGAAGTTGGGATGACCACTTGCCGTTGATCGAATTTTCCTACAACAACAGTTACCATGCGAGTATAGGAATGCCCTCATATGAAGCTTTGTACGGACGAAGATGTCGGTCTCCCTTGTGTTGGGAAGAAGTTGGAGAACGGAAGATATTAGGGCCTGAACTGGTCCAACAGACAAGAGAAACTATTGAACTCATAAGAGGACGGCTGGTAGCGGCCCAAGTCAGACAGAAGAAGTATGCGGACCAGTCCCGCAAGGATAAGGAATATGAGGTAGGAGAGTTTGTGATGTTAAAAGTGTCATCGTGGAAGGGATTGATGAGATTTGGTAAGAAAGGGAAACTAAGCCCGAGAATTATTGGACCTTTTGAGATCTTGAAACGAGTTGGAAAGTTAGCCTATGAATTGGCTTTACCTCCAAGCTTGCAGCAAGTACATAATGTGTTCCATGTATCCATGCTACGACCCTATCATACCGACTTCCGACATGTGATAGAACATGATCAAGTGGATCTGCGACCAGACTTAACATATGTGGAGCAACCCGTAGAAATTATGGATAGAAAGGAACAGGTGCTGAGGAATAAGGTTGTCAAACTAGTAAGAGTCTTGTGGAGGAACCAGAATGTCGAAGAATCAACATGGGAACTAGAAAGCGCAATGCGTGAAAAGCACCCCCAACTGTTTTCAACCTGATTCCGGGACGGAATCCTTTTAAGGAGGGGAGGCTGTAAGAACCCTAATTTTTGGTAATATTTTATTTTATTTAATATCTTGTGGCAATGTCAATATGGAACCTTTCTGGTCATCCCTGTGATTAATAGAATTGATTGTCTGAGAAACTATGTTGTTGTATTCCCTATGTAAGATAAAAAGGGAGATTGTGAAGGCAAGAGTCTTATTGTTAGTGAGATTTATAAAACTTGGAATTTGAGAATGATTAGAGTGTTACAAGACTTATTAAGGATCATGACAAGGAATTATGGACATTAGAGGAATTTACACAATTAGTACTTAAGGAATTATAGGGGAAATCTCTACGCGACAAAATATTATTACGAGAGATTAATTAAGATACGATACGAATTAAAGATTAGATAATAAGCATTGGTGGGAGAATAATATTACAAGTAGTAGTATTGCATGCAAGCCCATGCAACCAAGTAGTTAGAAATCAAGCAAACTAGTTAGCCATTGGAAGATGAATAGTGCTTGGTTACTTGCTTTTTGAAAAAGGAGGGGACAAGAAGTACAAGAGCCATGCTTGTAGCCATACCTAGGCTTGTACCATGCCAATACATACAATTATATGTATCACCCAACACTTTAACCACAATTATTCAACCAACACACACCACAAAATATCAAACACAAAAACTCTCCCCCCCCCTTGCTTAAAGCTCTCGGCCAAGCTTTGAAGTGAAGAAGAAAAATTCTTCTTTCCCCCTTTCCCATCACTCATAATTCACACCATAATTCCTAGGTCATCTACATCATCTAAGCAAGGTATGCTAGCAATTTCACTCCATTTCATCCATCCAATTTCAAGTTACAAATTGTTAAAGATTGGGTGAATAGTAACCATGTTTGATTTTCTTTTAGATCTTGGATTATAAGTGTTGTAGGAGATCATCTAAGGTGTTGTTGTGTTGTGAAAAGCTTACCCAAGGTCCCTAGGAGATCAAGAAGGTATAAAATCACAAACCCTCTTGGTTATGTAGTATTTATAATGTTTAGTAGTAGATCCATGCATGTATGAGCTAATCTTGGTTGTATAAGTGTTGGATGACTTGGATCTTGAGTTTTTATGTTGAGATTGTGACTTTTGTGATTATGGATAACTTATATATCACCATGAGTGTTATGAACCATGATTTGAGTGTATTAAGTGTTGGTTGTATGGTGGAATTGTGAAAAATGGTTGATCTAAGTGATTTGAGCTTGCTGATTTTATCCAGGAACATTGACCTGTATTGTGACACGATTTTGAACCCCCAAATGATGTCCCCTGATGTCCTACCTTATATTGATGGAAAGATAATTGAATGTAGTTTCTGGATATGTAAGGTTCATAGCTAGGTGATGTGTGGATTTTTAGTTATGGCCGGAGAAGTGATTTTTGTTTCTGGACTATGGACTGCATAAAGTGACCCCCTTGTGAACCTTGTTTAAACACCTTAAAAAATATTTGGGATCATGGAAAAATTAGAGAAGCTAGGAAATACAGTGGTGAAGGATACCCAAAAAGAATTGGATTAAAATATGAATTTTTGGATTTTATAAAAATGCTAGAGTAAATTTCGCGCAAGGGAAAAAGTCGTTAGTGGAGCATAATTCTAGGAGTAATGGTTATGGTTCGAACGTGGTAACTAAATTAAGTCGAGTAAGTGACGAGCGTAAACGAGTGATGTCATGGACCTATAGTGGGGCTAGGGAGTCATAAGACGAAGTCGTTAAGTTAATTTCGTGTCCCCCTTAAAACCCCGTAATTAGAAAGAAATTGTTAAGGTACTAACGAACGATTATTGTTTATGTATAGATCGTTCGAATTCACACGCTCGACCACCCCAACCAAACCAAGGCAAGTTTACTTTTCAAAACTTATACATATACAAGGATTTTCACTGTTGTGTTTGTAGTTTTCAAATTATATCAAATGCTATGTTTATCGAAGTATTGATGCAATTGAGATTAAACAAGTACATGTATGCTTTTACCCCTTGAACTTAGATTGAAATGTTTTCTTCGGACAACGACTCTAGCAATAGAGGTCGTAGCGGTCCGTATATACTATTGACCGGGGAGCGGTATATTATTATATCGTATCTATATTGCGAAAACCCGAAGGGTCATTCGGGTGGTATCGTATATTCAAATAACTATTATTATATCTTCGTAAATACTCGAAACCCTATCTTGGATTGAAAGTTTATTTTATTAAATAATTATTTTATTAATTATTGATATTAAATCTTAAAATATCATTTAATAATTATTGTTCACTATTTTAAAAACGAAGTTAATCCAAGATACCTTTTAATACTTTCAAACTCGAACTTTTTCGAACTCAAAACATTTTCGAAAACCCCCGGTCAGGTCCTGCTTCTCGTATGATTTCAAGAATTATCGGTCGACTGATGTCGAACCACAACTACTCTATTTTCAATCAAAATCTGGTTTTTAAAAGAAAAAAAGAAAAAGGGACTCTGGCAGGTGTGGGAACCGTTGACGAACGATTCCCGGGATGTGTAAGCGGCCGTGAGCCAGGCGGTCCATCAATTATTATTCCGGCCCATGTGTTGCCGAAGGATGATTACGGATGTAGTTTTCATCGAGGGTGATTACGGATGTAGTTTTCACCCGGGGATAGTTACGGATGTAGTTTCTATCCTTCTACCGGTAGAGAAGACCCGCGGATTATTGGACTCGGATGTGGCGACTGATCATCGTCAATCCCTGTCAGGTTTTATGTTTTCTTTAAGTCCCATCCTCCACTTTGGAAAAATACTCAAACACTGCTTCTTGGGCCTAAGTGCCAAGTTGCCGATAGTGTGGTTTTTGATGAGAAAATATTGACATCGTGCAGTATCTAGAACTGCAAGATTTTCCATAAAGATTGGCACGTGTTAGTGCACTCTTGCAATTGTTTCAAAGAATGAAATGTTTTTGTATGAGAAACTTCTAAGCTAATGGAAGGAAAGAGGTTTTCAATGATGTATTCCCTGTATAGTATGTTAATCGTAGAGTGTTTTGCCAAAAATGATATACTCACATGTATATATTTTAAACTTGAGATATATTGAAATGGGAACCTTATAAGGGGCTCATATGTTATCCTAAAGCTCCTTAGTGAGTATAGATGTTTTATTCAAACTCGGGCACATATATTGTCCAATTATGTTTTGAAATCTGAGATATATACCCATATAGTTGGGAATGTTTTCGAAATAAACCACATTATTATTTTACAAAATAGTGAACTTGCTGAGCATTATGTAGCTCATTCTTGCTTTATAAAAACTTTTCAGAAAGGGAAGAATGTGGCCGATTAACTCCGCACCAGCAGAAGAGGAGTAGAAGAATTACCCGGAGATGATTTAGTCCATGATAAACACTACAGAGTAGTATGATAGGTTTTCAACTGTAATAGTAAGACTTGTCTTCAAGTGTAGTTGTATAAGTGGAATTGCGTAAGACTCTGGATTGTACAGATGAATTGTAATATTTAGTGTTACTTTTGGTTATCGTTTCTGAGGCTCTAACTTGATTGTATGTAAGATTGAGGTATGGATGGATGTATTGTTGAGTTGTAAAGTTAATACAGGTATGATATGGTTGGATGATGATGTGACGACCCGAATCTTTGACCTCAGATTTGGGGGCGTCACATCGCCGAAGACCGAGCCAAGAGATGGCCCTAGTTGATTTATAATTGTTGAACCAAGTGATTTACCTACGAAAGACTTTCCATTTAGAAGATTATCGATTTATATAAGGAAAAGATTGTGGTGCAGTATAAAACTTCTGCAGCGATTACGTCAGATAAAGACTTAAGATTAAACTACGAATATTGAAGGTGCTTCCAAGTATATTTAACGAAAAGATTGAGCGTATGTACTAATTTGGTCTGTGGCTGACGGACAGGGAAGGAGAATTGTCCAGACGTTCGAATTTATAATTAGTGTCGTGCCTTAGATTTCACGGGGCAGTCGAGAATAAAAACTTATCCATGAAACGAATGTTGTATCACGATCGGCACCATGCGGACGTAAGGACGTCTCTTGTAAAGCGTACTACGAAAGAAGAAGTTTCGCTTTTCTTGCGTTACGAAGAAGTCAATGAACGAGGGATATAGTAGCTGAACTGGTTCGACGTATACCGAAGACTATATAGTATCCATAGGAAGTGGTAACGACCGACGGGAGGCAACACATGCGTGCTAATCAAGCCAAGGAAAATGAGGAATATCGTGCGTAATGACGTTGTCTCAGATTATAGAACACGACCACAAAGTATTCACAGCCCAACGATACAAGGACTCAACACGGATACTATGAACAAGGTAGAAGTGTAACGTATAAGTAGTGGGATAGCAATTTTCATTCATAGAACAACCGATAAGGAATACAGGTCGAGGAGAGCATGCGTTGAGAAGCAACATTAAAGCGTTGGTGAGACTGCAATAGCCCTAATTTTCATGAATATTCGAACCTGGATGAAAATTAATTTTATGGGTGGATGAGAAATTTTTGCAATCACGATATGTACGAATTATTAAATGAAGATTTCGAATTGATATTACGCCTTTACGGTGCAGACGAGTGTATGTAAAAGTCCTTAGTTTTTACGAAACCCATTATTTCGAATGGTCAAATTTTATGAGATATCAAAGGAATATGAGGTGGGAGACTTTGTGATGCTAAAGGTATCCCCTGAAAAGGATTGATGCGGTTTGGTAAGAAAGGGAAGCTAAGTCTGAGGTTTATTGGACCTTTTTAGATTTTGAGGCGTATTGGGAAGTTAGCCTGCGAGTTAGCCTTGCCCCAAGCTTGCAGCAAATTCATAATGTGTTTCATATGTCTACGACCCTACCACACCGACTATCAGCATGTGATAGAGTACAACCAAGTGGACCTATGACCCGACTTGACCTATGTGGAGCAACCCGTAGAAATCATGGAAAGAGAAGAACAGGTGCTGAGGAACAAGGTGGTCAAACTAGTGAGAGTCTTGTGGAGGAACCAGAATGTCGAAGAATCAACATGGGAACTAGAAAGCGCAATGCGTGAAAAGCACCCCCAACTGTTTTCAACCTGATTCCGGGACGGAATCCTTTAAAGGAGGGGAGGCTGTAAGAACCCTAATTTTTGGTAATATTTTATTTTATTTAATATCTTGTGGCAATGTCAATATGGAACCTTTCTGGTCATCCCTGTGATTAATAGAATTGATTGTCTGAGAAACTGTGTTGTTGTATTCCCTATGTAAGGTAAAAAGGGAGATTGTGAAGGCAGGAGTCTTATTGTTAGTGAGATTTATAAAACTTGGGATTTGAGAATGATTAGAGTGTTACAAGATTTATTAAGGATCATGACAAGGAATTATGGACATTAGAGGAATTTACACAATTAGTACTTAAGGAATTATAGGGGAAATCTCTACGCGACAAAATATTATTACGAGAGATTAATTAAGATACGATACGAATTAAAGATTAGATAATAAGCATTGGTGGGAGAATAATAATACAAGGAGTAGCATTGCATGCAAGCCCATGCAACCAAGTAGTTAGAAAACCTAGCAAGCTAGTTGGCCATTGGAAGATGAATAGTGTTTAGTTGCATTACTTTTTCAAAAGTGGAGACAAGAGTACATGAGAGCCATACCTATAGCCATACCTAGTGTACCATGCTTGTACATACAACTTATATGTATCACCCAATCAAACACACAACCACACAAACACAAAAAGAAAATCAAACTCTCCCCCCCCCCTTGATATTGCTCTCGGCCAAGAACAAGTGGGGAAGAAAGAAAAATTCTTTCTCCCACTTCTCATCACTCATAATTCATACCATAATTCCTAGGTCATCTACATCATCTAATCAAGGTATGCTAGCAATTTCACTTCATTTCATCCATCCAATTCCAAGTTATAAATTGTTAAAGTTTGGATGAATAGTAACCAAGTTTGTTCTTCTTTTAGATCTTGCATTGTGAGTGTTGTAGGAGGCCATCTAAGGTGTCTTTAAGTTGTATAAAGGTTGTTCAAAGTCTCTAGGAGCTCAAGAAGGTATAAAATCACAAACCCTCTTGGTTATGTAATATTTATAATGATTGGTAGTAGATCCATGTGTTTAAGAGCTAATCTTGGTTGTATATGTGATGGATAGCATGGATCTTGAATTTTGATGTTGAGATTATGACTTTTATGACTATGGATAGTATATATATCACCATGAGTGTTATGAACCATGATTTGAGTGTATTAAGTGTTGGTTGTATGGTGGAATTGTGAAAAATGATTGATGTAAGTGGTATGTTCATGCTGAGTTTTTCCAGGAGCAATGACCTGTATTGTGACATGATTTTGAACACCCAAATGATGTCCCCTGATGTCCTACCTTATATTGATGGAAAGATAATTGAATGTAGTTTCTGGATATGTAAGATTCATAGCTAGGTGATGTGTGGATTTTTAGTTATGGCCGGAGGAGTGAATTTTGTTTCTGGACTATGGACTGCATAAAGTGACCCCCTTGTGAACCTTGTTTAAACCCCTTAAAAAATATTTGGGATCATGGAAAAATTAGAGAAGCTAGGAAATACAGTGGTGAAGGCTACCCAAAAAGAATTGGATTAAAATACGAATTTTTGAATTTTATAAAAATGCTAGAGTAAATTTCGTGCAAGGGAAAAAGTCGTTAGTGGAGCATAATTCTAGGAGTAATGGTTATGGTTCAAACGTGGTAACTAAATTAAGTCGAGTAAGTGACGAGCGTAAACGAGTGATGTCATGGACCTATAGTGAGGCTAGGGAGTCATAAGACAAAGTCGTTAAGTTAATCTCGTATCCCCTTAAAACCCCGTAATTAGAAAGAAATTGTTAAGGTACTAACGAACGATTATTGCTTATGTATAGATCGTTCGAATTCGCACGCTCGACCACCCCAACCCAACCAAGGCAAGTTTTCCAACCCTAAGTATTTAATTTCAAAAGATTATATTCTTGATTTTATCTATACAAGTTTACTTTTCAAAACTTATATATAAGGATTTTCACTGTTGTGTTTATAGCTTCCAAACGTATTATATGCTTATGCTTTACAAGTTATGTTGAAGTTTGAGATATATGCATATGTGTTTGTACACCCTTGAACTTAGAATGAAAGTGTTTTCTTCAGACAACGACTCTAGCAATAGAGGTCGTAGCGGTCCAAATATACTATTGACCGGGGAGCGGTATATTGTTATATCGTGATTAAATCGCGAAAACCCGAAGAGTCATTCGGGAAGTATCGTATACTTAAGTCTTTATTATTTTTACGTTGTTAAAAGTACTCAAAAATATCTATCTTGGATTAAAAGCTTATTTTAATTAAATAATTATTTTATTAATTATTTATATTAAATCTCAAAATATTATTTATTAGTTATTGTTCATAATTTTAAAGACAAAACTAATCCAAGATGCCTTTAGCGTTTTCAAACTCGAACACTTTCGAACCCAAAACATTTTCGAAAACCCCCGGTCAGGTTTTGCTTCTTGTACGTTTTTCAAGAATTATCGGTCGACTGAGGTCGAACTTCAACTACTCGAATTTTCTATCAAAATGATTTTTGAAAAGAAAAGAAAAAGGGGACTCTGGCAGGTGTGGGAATCGTTGACGAACGATTCCCGGGATGTGTAAGCGGCCGTGAGCCAGGCGGTCCATCAATTATTATTCCGGCCCAGGTGTTGCCGAAGGATGATTACGGATGTAGTTTTCATCGAGGGTGATTACGGATGTAGTTTTTACCCAAGGGTAGTTACGGATGTAGTTTCTATCCTTCTACTAGTAGAGAAGACCCGCAGATTATTGGACTTGGATGTGGCGACTGATCATCGTCAATCCTTGTCAGGTTTTCATGTTTTCTTCCAGTCCCATCCTCCACTTTGGAAAAATACTCAAACACTGCTTCTTGGGCCTAAGTGCCAAGTTGCCGATAGTGTGGTTTTTGATGAGAAAATATTGATATTGTGCAGTATCTAGAACTGCAAGATTTTCTATAAAGATTGGCACGTGTTAGTGCACTCTTGCAATTATTTCAAAAGAATGAAATGTTTTTGAATGAGAAACCTCCTAAGCTAATGGAAGGAAAGAGGTTTTGCAATAACGTATTCCCTGTAACAGTATGATAACCGTAGAGTGTTTTGCCGAAAATGATATGCTTATATACATATATATTCAAACTTGAGATATATTGAAATGAGAACCTTGTAAAGGATTCATATGTTATTCTTAAAGCTCCTTAGTGAGTATAAATCTTTTATACAAACTCGGGCATATATATTGTCGAGTTATGTTTTGTAATCTGAGATATACACCCATACAGTTGGGAACGTTTTCAAAATAAACCACTTTATTATTTTCCAAAATGGTGAACTTGCTGAGCATTATGTAGCTCATTCTTGCTTTATAAAAACTTTTCAGAAAGGGAAGAATTTGGCCGATTAACTCCGCACCAGCAGAAGAGGAGTGGAAGAATTACCCGGAGATGATTTAGTCCCTGATACAAACTACAGAGTAGTCTGAAAGGTTTTCAACTGTAATAGTAAGACTGTCTTCAAGTATAGTTGTATAAGTGGATTGCGTAAGACTCTGGATGGTACAGATGAATTGTAATATTTAGTGTTACTTTTGATTATCGTTTCTGAGGCTCTAACTTGTATGTGCGTAAGATTGAGGTCTGGATGGATGTATTGTTGAGTTGTAAAGTTAATACAGGTATGATATGGTTGAATGGTGATGTGACGACCTGAATCTCTGACCTCGGATTTGGGGGCGTCACAAAAGTGCAAGCATAAAGCTGTTGAGTCACATATATTTGAAATCTGTTGAGTCACCTATATCTTCGGTGCACCTCCATGTTAAAATCTGTTTTGCGTCATATATTTGAACATTTGGTTCACTCGTAAAGAGTCACATCTATACATTTGTATTGTCAAGTAAATGTCAAATAATTATTACATCAGTTTATAATCTTAACCGTTTCCATAGGAATGCTGGTCGTGGTGGGTCTGTTATGACTATTTTTATATAATGGTTTATGGTTTAGATGATGGTAATATAAATGTTTGGTATATCATGTAAATTTTAATAAATAGAATTGAGTTAAATTCCATAGAATTGAAATATGTTGAATGACATGGAAATTTCCTGCTGCGTATCGTGTAGCTATTGAAATCGAAAAATGATGCATGGAGATTTTAATGATGCATGGAAATTTACTCCGGAGTTTGATGTAGTGTGGTCTGTTTTGGTCTAGTACTGAACAGACTACAAATTTCATTACATAAAAATTAAGCACATCCAACATATTTTCCGTCCATTTGCTACAACTTACAAGTCTATTGCTTCACCTAAAGACTACATTCAGTTGAGCTCCTTACGTTCTGTAGTAAATCTTTCTTATCGATCTAACAAATTTCCTTGACTGTTTTTTATTTTTTTTATTTTATGTTTCTTCCTTTTTAGTTTGTTTTCTGTACACCAACTATCTTTTCCTGCACTTAATAAAAAGAATTAGAAACTTTGGGAAGTGTTATTCAACAAGTTTTATTGGAAAGATTTAATTTAATTTTTACTTGTTCTTCATTTCCTGGTTTCAAATAATGCACATTGATGATATGCAGGCACCATAAAAAAAGAGCATGTGCAACTCGTGGATGTGACATTAAAAGCCGTGATACAGAACAAAAGCATGGAGAATACAATTGCGGCAGATGTGTTGATGACAATGGGTGAAGTTTAACTAGGGTAATGGATCCTTTTTTTTATAAGGAGCAATTGATGAGCAAATTGGTATTTTTTGTGATTGATCACCTGACATCATATGTATGTATTAACGATTCATATTAATTGTTACAGGTGACTACTCCATTGCTATTTAAGCTAATTCCTCCTGTGATGCATCTTGGGATTCTGTTAGGTGGTTCTCCCCTGATTCTCAGACTGAGGTAATTATAGAGATAGTTGAATACTGACAACTTTTTGATTTTGCTTATTCCAGTTATTTATCTGGTTTTATCTACTACTCCTATCATTGTTCTGGTTGTTTAATATCGAGTTCGCTCGCTTGTAGATTGTATTCAAAGGAGAGATCCTCCGGTCTGACAATGCTAAGCAACGTGTTGCGATAGTAGCTAAGGATCTCATGATGCACGAAGTTTAGGAAGTTTACAGAATGTGGACAATCAGTTGTAAATATTATTGCCAGCGATTTTACACTACCTGTTTCAAACACTAAGTTTTCGATTTTACAGCTTTTATTTGCTAGACAATGCTGATTGCAAACTAAAGATTTTATCAAAGCAAAACAAATCACGTATATTGGGACTTTGTATAAAATTACTCTTGATACAAAATTTCTAATAATTTTAATGAAAAAGAACCAATGTTTCTCACTTTTAGTTCTATGTTGATTAGGGATGAGCAAGTTTTGCATATGGTAATTTCACCTCTTTATGCTTGTCTTTCAGGGTCGATTTGAGATACTCTCCTTAATCGGATCATTAATGCCCTCTGAAAATGGAGGAATAAGGAATAGGTCCGGAGGAATGAGTGTTTCTTTAGCAGGGCCAGATGGACGCGTAGTTGGAGGTGGTGTTGCTGGTCTTCTTGTAGCTGCGAGCCCTGTGCAGGTCTGGCTTCTGTTTTACACTAAATGTTAAACTTTTTAGATCCGCAATGAGAAAAAGATGACTAACATGATGCATGTTCAATGTCAAAATATTTAGAGTGTTTTTTTCATGTGTTCCCTGCAATTAAATATTGATTCTCTCTTTGTATAAACATCACAGATTGTTGTCGACAGTTTTTTGGTTCAAGTAACAAATGTTGATAATATCCGTCGTTTCTCTGTTGATTCTTAAACTGACAAAAGTTGTAGCTTCATCACCAGGATACATCATCTATATTACATACTTTTCTATATTTTTTAGTATACATCATCTTAACATGTGACGGGACATGTTTGAGGAGAGCAAGCGCATTCTAAAACCAGCAGGTGAGTTGCTTTAAATTGCAATATCTAATAAGTGTCTTAGTAACCAGTTAAGTGGTAGCATTCCTGATTCAATTGCAGACGTTCAGACACTTGAAGTTCTGTGAGTTCTCTTCTCCAAGGGCAAGTGCCACAAGACCTTTTTGGTCTCCAACAGATTCAACAAGTGTAAGATGATACATATAATTTCCCAAGCTTCTTAATGAGTATAATTCACAAAAAAAGAGAATAACACTTGCTTGTCTTTTTCACAGGAAACTGAGGGATAATGCATTTGACGAAACATTGAACATGGGGCGAGCAGATAGAAAATTTATAGACTGTGTAGACTTTTGAAGATAGAAAAGCATATGTAAACTATTAAGTACTTGTGTTGGCAATGACTGTTAAGTACTTTTGTTGGCTGATTTGTGGTTGGTTTTTGGACATTTAGTTGTTTTGGATTGGACAGGCTGGCATTATGTATGAACAAATCTTCCATTTCAAATTTTTTATAAAAAACTGTTGCATTTGACTCTATTTAATGTTGCATTAGCATAGTTTTAAAGTTGCAATAAAAAAGAATGGTGTTGCTTAAAAAAAAAATTAGTGTTGCATTAGGCTCAAAAAGCGTTGCGTTAGATAGTGGATCTTATTGCTGACGTGGCATGTGGGCCCTACTGCTGACATGGCATGTGGGCCCTACTGCTGACGTGGCATGTGGGCCCATTGCAGACGTGGCACCATGGTGGGCCCCACTGATGACGTGGCATGGCCCCCCCCATTTGTGACGTGGCACTTGTGGGTCCCACTAATGACATGTCAGCATGCTGACGTGGCACCTTGCTTACATGTCAGCATGCTGACGTGGCACCTTGCTTCCATGTCAGCATGCTGACATGGCTGAAATATCTTATGCAACCCCATGAAGTGTTGTGTTTGTATGCTTTTGGTGTTGCATAAGGCCTCTTATGCAATACTTTTTGAAGTGTTGCAATAGCTTGGAAAAGTGTTGCGTTAGGGGTCTTACGCAACGCCAGTATTGGTAACGCCCCTCTAGCGTTGCGTAAGACCTTACGCAACGGTTTTCAGGCCTTACGCAACTGAAAATGGGGGTTGCGTATGTGCGTTTATGGCGTAGTGTGAATGATAATACAAGAGAAGAATTTGTGCCAATCAACAGTGGAGAGACTAGCATCCAAGACACACCTGTGAGTAGTGGCAACCACACAGGGGGAGGAAATTAGGATGATGATTTTGGATGATGAAGCAACATCAAGAATGAGAAATCAGACTGAGCACTCAAGGAAATGTGATAGATCACACACTGCAGAGCAAATCATTGGAGATCCTAATGCAGGAGTAAGGACTAGGAGAGCTACTCAGAATGAGTGCCTCTATGGCTGTTTTCTATCTCAAGTTGAGCCTAAGAAACTTGATGATGCACTGTTGGATCCATATTGGATTGTTGCTATGCAAGAGGAGCTGAATCAATTTGAAAGGAACAAAGTATGGGAACTAGTGCCTGCACCAAAGAATAGAACCATTGTTGGAACAAAATGGGTTCTGAAGAATAAGATGGATGAAGATGGTGTAATAGTAAGAAACAAAGCAAGGTTGGTTGCAAAAGGATACTCTCAACAGGAAGGCATTGATTATGATGAGACATTTGCCCCTGTTGCTAGATTGGAAGCCATCAGAATATTCTTGGCATTTGCTGCTCATTCAAACTTTAAAGTGTATCAAATGGATGTCAAGAGTGCATTTCTGAATGGAGAGTTGGAAGAAGAAGTTTATGTGCAACAACCACCTGGCTTTGAGGATCCACACTTTCCAGAATTTGTTTACAGACTGCTTAAGGCACTGTATGGACTTAAGCAGGCTCCAAGGGCATGGTATGATACTTTATCACAATTTCTTCTTGAAAATCAATTCACTAGAGGTACACTGGACAAGACACTGTTTTATAAGAAGCATGGTGATGATCTTATCCTAGTTCAGATCTATGTGGATGATATCATTTTTGGTTCTACAAATGAGAAGCTATGTGAGAAATTTTCTAAACTCATGCAGAGCAGATATGTGATCAGTATGATGGGAGAGTTGACATTCTTTCTTGGGTTGCAAGTTAATCAAAGGAAGGATGGTATCTTTATCAGTCAAACCAAGTACATCAAGGATCTATTGAAGAAGTTTGATTTGGAAGATTGCTCACCTGCAAAGACACCCATGGCCACTGCAACTAAATTGGATGAAGATGCTAAAGGCAAGAAAGTAGATATCTCAGTCTACAGAGGCATGGTTGGTTCTCTACTCTATCTCACTGCAAGTAGGCCAGACATCATGTTTGCTACATGCTTGTGTGCAAGGTTTCAATCAAATCCAAAAGAATCACATTTGATTGCTATAAAAATGATCTTTAAATATCTGAAGGGCACTCCAAACTTGGGTCTATGGTATCCTAAGGACACAGGGTTCAATCTGGTTGGTTATTCTGATGCTGATTATGCTAGATGCAGAGTGGATAGAAAAAACACCTCAGGTAGCTACCAGTTTCTTGGACAAAGGTTAGTCTCTTGGTATAGCAAGAAACAACAATCTGTGTCAACTTCTATAGCTGAGGCTGAATACATAGCTGCTGGAAGTTGCTGTGCTCAAATGATTTGGATTAGAAATCAACTTAGAGATTATGGACTTGTGTAAGAACCCAGATTTTTGTAATATTTTTAAAATGATCATAAACAGCGATTGGTGGAAGTTATGTAAAGTTTTTAAGATCATAATATATGAATGAAGAAATATTTATACTTTTATGAATAAAGTATCGTTGTACAAAGAAGAAATGGAATGCAGAAACCGTCAGATTACGTAGATTTTCACTTTTATTAAATATTGGTATAAATATGGGATATTGAGGTTAAGACAATCTCTAAGCTAAGTTAAATACCAAGACAAGGAATTATGGAATTTATTAGAAGAATTTCAAAGACAAATGTTCAAGAATGACGAAAGAAATTTCTACGCGACGAAACGCTTTAACAAGAAAATCTCCAAACTTGCCTATGGAATTAAATGGTAAGCATTGGTTGATTATTAAGATGAGTAATATACATGCAATTTACCATGCAATATGTCATGCAAGTGTCATGCAAAATAATTAGTTTTAAATCAAACTATTTAATTCAAATTCAATCAAATTAGAGTGAATAGTAAAGGGGACAAACTTTATTGAATTATGGAGACAAATTGGAAAGTGGGTGTCCTACACTTTTACCATGGTATGGCTGCATCCTTGAGTGTAAATTAACTTCATAATTCAGTTGCTAATCACACTCAAGAATCCAAGAAAAACAAGAAACTCTCTTTAACATTTTCAAGCAATTCCCGACCAAACCATACAGGGGTGTCTTTCCGATTTTTTTTCACCCACTTCCCCTCATCTAAAAATCATGAAAACAATTCCAGTTCTTCTATACATCAATATGGAGTTGTGAATTTAATTTCGTAATTTTTCAAGGTCGTTTGAGTGGTCAAATAAATTCGACAAGTTGCTGCTGCTCTTCCACTTTTCTTAATACTTTTCAAGATAGCCAAGAAAAAGGAATTTTCTCTCCAAGCTCTACTTGTCCTAAAATCATCAAAATATTTCTGGGATTACTTCATGATATATCCAGGGTGAGAATTTAATTTCATGATTTTACACTAAATATAGCTTGCTCAAATAAAATCAAGAAGTTGTTGAGTAAATAGTAACTTCTTATGAACTTTTGTTTAGATCTTGAAGTTTGAGGGTTATAATAGCTTGTGAACTTGATCTCAAGCCTTGTTAAGCTTTGTTAAGGTTGTTCAAACATCAAAGAAGGTAAAACACTCTTGAAACCCTAGCTCTTCTTTGAAGTTTTATGGAGTTTTGATGAGGATTTGAGATAGTATGCATGTTATGAGCATTAGCTCTTTGTACGAGTTTTGTTAGTTGATAAATATGAAGTTTTTTTAAGCAGCCCTTGACCTAATATATATCTTGTATAACATGGAATTGGGATTTGGAGTGTTGGTTGATGTTATTGGAAGGTTTTGAATTTTGAATTATCCGATTTATAGTCGTCATAATGCCGAAATTTCTTTAAGTCTAAATTTCATGTTTGACAGTAGCTATAAATTCTTGTTCTTGTTTAGAACATGACCTATACTTGGAGAATTTGAGTCATAGATCGCGTGAGCGCAAGAATCGAAGCATTTCAATTTACGGTTTAAGAGTTATGACCATTTTGGTATAGGCGATTCAATGGTAAAACTGCTACGGGTTACCAACTTTGAGAGCATAAAAGACTAGCTTAGACACCTAGTTGAGTTATGAAATTTTTACAGTAGCTAGGTGGTATGTCCAGGAAGTTCTCTGCAAAATTTGAGCTTAACAGAGTAAATGGTCGATTTTATAAAAATTCGGGAGCGAAGGTTGTTCAAAGCGAATCGCCGTTAGAAAAAAAAACTTGGAAAATGAAATGGAAATTTGGTTAAGTGACATGGTCTTGAAAAATGGAATTGATATATAATGCATGTTATATGGAGTATTTGACCCATGCGAATATGTTAAGGATGTGAAGGGTTTATTTGGTTCGTTACCACGTTTTACGTGTTGAGTACTCGTAAAAAGTCGATAATTCAAGTTTAGAATTAACGATGCCTTTATGCTTATGTTCTAGATTACCGGACCACCCTTTGCACCCCGACTATTCCGAGACCTCAAGGCAAGTTTTCGAAACTGTACTTCAAGTATTTTCAAACTGTTGTTGTTGTGGTATAACTACTATGAACTGCCTAAATGTATTTTGCGAATCAGCATGAGAGGTATGGTTTATTTACGATGATTTATAAACCTGTTAGTAAATACGTATGCATAACTCTTATATATGCATACGATGATGTGTTGAGATTTTCAAGTAGGGTACTATAATATCCTTTCTTAGTAAGAGAGTCGGAGATATTTTGTCCGGATAAGGACATAAAAACCCGGAAGTCACCGGATATGTTACGTGACGTATATTTTGTTTTAAAAATAATCCAATAATTATAAATTGGATAATTTCGGATTAAAGATCCCTCTGATGATATTAATAAATATTATTTGAATATTTATTAATAAGTTGAATATTACTTTCATTTGGGAATAGTAGGAATGATTATTTATTTAATAAATATTATTTAAATAATTATTGAATATTCTAAGCTGATTATTTATTTAATAAATATTATTTAAATATTTATTAAATATTCCATGATGATTTAAAAATCAAGTTATTTATTTTAAAAGTTATTTAAAACTTTAAAAATTATTTTAAATATTTTCTGATCGTCGAAAAAGTATTTAAAAATAGAGCGGGTTCCCATTTCTTCACTGACTATAGCTTCACTCATCGAAAAGTATCGCTACCTCGCTCAAACTTATCAAAACTCGGGAACCCAAGGTTTTGGGAGCTAGTATTAATTATTTTCTCCCTTCGCTACCAACAAGAAATGCACCCTACCTAGTAAGGAGGGGCTCAGGTTTGACTAAACACTCAAAACTCCGACCAACTCCCAAGTTATGTTTGATGAAGCGATTCTTAGTAATCGAAATCTGTTGACTAAAGTCAATCCACACATCAGAGTTACTTTCTCAATTACTCATGGAAGTAAAGTTAGTAAGGATTATCAAACCAGTCGTCAAGCTTTGTGCTTGGGGGAAACTGAATTAAAATTCTGTTCCTGCGATGCATAAAATCTCTAAGGGATTGGAGGAAGATGGGACATCGCCTTTGAGCGTAGTCCAAATATTAAGGCCCATATGCGGTCAGGGTGCAACCCGATAAGGGAACGTCGTCCTTCTACTAGTAGAGAAGCAGAGGCACGGTATGTTGGCTGATCACCAGATATCGTGGAAGAGGCTCCAACATAATCCCATTCTTCCAATTGGAATTGTACTGCAACACTGTGATGAAAGCCTAGGTGCTCAATTACCGATAGTGTTGACAGAATGATGAACTATTCAAAGTACCTCAGAAATTCTTAGTTATATTTCTGGATAAAAAATGAAAATGTTTAATGATGATACAATATCAGTATATGATATGTCATATGGTTTACGTTAACAAAAGTACTTTGAAAACTATTATTATATGGCTGAGCTATATTGCTCACTCTTGCTTTTCTTTTATATATACTACCACACAACAACAGATAAGCATGGCAAGAACAGGGCAGACCCCCCGCAAAAGCGTGCTAAATGGTCAGCAGTATAGGAGACTATTTACGAGGCAGGTGCTGAGGCCGCACCCAGTAGCATTATCACAGGTGAGCAGACTAAGTTGGATAGGTTTACAGCTTAGGTTGGTTAGGTTTATTTACAAGCATGACTTGTGTAAGCTTCTGAAAACCAAACCGTATTGTGGCTGTAGATGCCGCCTTAGATGGTAATCCTGTTAAGTTAAACTTTTAAGATTATGACAATTTGGGTTTGTAATATCTATTTCAAGATGGTTGTAATAACTTAGTAACATTTTAATTTCATCTCTGAGCCTATAATATGTAAATGTTATGTTTGACTGAGGGGTCACAACATGCTAAAAGGAAGATTGAGAGTAATGTTTATTAAAATGGGAATTAAGGATATAGTGACAGCCTGGATCTCCGACCCTGGATCTAGGGGTGTTACAGAAATGGTATCAGAGAAATAGGTTATAATCTCAGAGACGATAGGAAGGTTTAAGGACTCAAACCCTTATCGAAACATTGTCGGGCTAATAGACATAGCCCTAACAACCTTAAGCTAATAAGGGAACTATTTATCAGAACCTCAAGGATAGTAACATTTTTCCCTTTTTGTGTAGACACCCGAAGATGTAGAGCTACCTGAGGGTTCCGAGCAGCGACACGATGATGCCCTTCTGAGAGCTATAGATGAGCCTGATGTTGAGACAGAGACTGACCCTCAGCAAGAGGGAGAGAGAGAGATAATCCAGGAGGAGGATCCTAGAGCTGATGACCCTATGCCCATAGAGGACCCATTGGACTCAGATGAGCCAGAAGAGGATCCAGAGGAGGATCCAGAGGAGGACCCCGTGGACGATGTTCCAGCTGACCCCGCATCTGGAGAGGAGCCTAAGGATGAGGAGGTGGTGTGGACTGATATTCCTATGCATTCCCCTCCTCTCAGAGAGAATTCATCCCCTATTGGATATCATTGGGACACAGATTTGGAGGGTGACTCTGAGGAGCCTATACCAGAGGATGCCGAAACTGAGGTTGCCGCGGAGAGCGAGCCGGTTAGTCCTCCCATACAGGTTGTTAGGTCCACTGAGTACGATTGGATGGTGACCCGGATGACCACCGATCTGGTGGCAGCGGAGGCCCGAGTAGCGGAGCTGAGGTTCCAGCTAGCTGAGGAGAGACGAGCGAGGCTATACTCCCAGGGGAGAGACTCCAGAGTTAGACGGATGAGGCGGGCAGTACTAAAGATTGAGAGGAGGGCTCACACCCGACTCAGATCACTTCCACGTTCCCGCCACAGTAGAAGGATCCGCCGGAGTGATGCAGAGATAGTCCTTTCGAGGACTATGCACCGAGTTAGGGAGGCGATACGCTTTCACACAGACTGATGGATGGTTGACTAATTCATTCTTCGAGTACAGGGGGATGTTGTAGTAGTTTTACTTTTGGTAGTGATGTCAATCACGTAGTATATTTCCTCTGGATAGGAAGACATGTTAGCTGGCTTTGGATGTATTTTTTTATATATTTCAGTTTTATGTTGTACTTGAAAATTTGACTCTCAGAAGTCACTAGCAGTATTATGACGTAAATTTCGTTCGATTTTAGCAACTGTTTCCGTTTAAATTGTTACATATATGATGCCATGATTGTTTGACAGCTATTTATAAGATGCATATATACCTTTAAAAGATTACACCTTCGAGGTGCCAATCATAGAAAACCAGATTAAGAAAAATGAGGAAACCCTAACATAATTTTTATATACATGTATACTTTCAGAAAAATGCCACCAAGGAGAAACACAAGAACTCACCCTGCCGAGTCCGCCACTCATGGTAGTAACCAAAATAAGGAAGAGGAACGCCGTCACCAAGAACAGATAGATGAGGAAGATGAGTACAATGAGTTCGACGATGAGGATTATGAGGAAGAAGAAGAGGACCCAATGGAACAATTTATGTGCCTGATGAGGCAAAATCTGGAGCGCCAGCCACGGCCACAGCCACCACCCCGCGGTCCCAACAATGCAGTCGCCAATGCCTTTAAGGCCTTTAAATCACTTAAACCCCCCAGAATTCCATGGTACAGCAGACCCCGTTGAGGCCAGGGCCTGATTGAAGGAGATGGAGAAGACCTTTGAGATTATGGGCACTGAGGAAGCCCAGAAAACCATCTTTACTACATACCTGCTTAAGGGAGAGGCCAACTACTGGTGGGAGGCCAATAAAAATATGGAACCAGCTGGAGTGGTTACATGGGATAGATTCACAGAGTTATTCTTGGAAAAGTACTTTCCGAGGTTTATGGAGACCCAGATGGAACTCAAGTTCCTAGAGCTTAAACAGGAGAATCTGACTGTAGCCGAATATGAGGCTAGGTTCACGGAGCTATCAAGGTTCGTGCCAGAGTATGTGAACACTGAAATTAAGAAGGCAAGGAGGTTTCAACAAGGATTGAAACAGTGGATTCAGAACCGCATCGCGGTGTTAGAAATTACGGATTACGCCACTCTAGTACAGAAGGCATCGATTGTAGAGGCAGGAAGTGAGCATTCCCAGAAGGACAAGATCATGAAGAAAAGGAAGTTTGAAAGTCGAAGTAGTGGTGCTGCAAGTGGGAGTTTCTCCAGCAATTTTGTTAGAGGAACGGTGTCCCAGCCAGCCAAAAGCACGGGGTTTAACAGAGCAGAAAGTAAGAGTGTTGGCCAAGGAGGTGGATCAACCAGGGCACCCATATCAGGACAGTCGCGGCCTCCCCTACCTAAATGTAAGACTTGTGGAAAGAAACATTCAGGGGTATGTCTTCAGTGTACGACGACATGTTTTAAATGTGGACAGATTGGACACTATTCCAACAATTGCCCCTAGAGGAATGCACTCATGAAATGTTACCAGTGTGGAGGTACAGACCACTGGAAGAAAGATTGCCCTAAATTGAAACCGACAGGATCAAGGATGAGCGGTACTGCATCCAACCGACCACCCACCGCTAGGACTTTCAACATGACAGTGCAGGATGCAGTAAGGGATGAGGATGTCATCGCAGGTACCCTTTCCCTTAACAACTTGAGTGCTAATACTTTGTTTGATTCTGGAGCTACCAAATCTTTTATATCGCAAGATTTTGCATGTAAACTGAACTTGAAACTAGAAATGTTAAAGGAGCGGCTAATGGTAGAGATAGCTAACCACGAAGTGGTTCCTGTAAGCCAGATATATCCTAACTGCGATATAGTAATAGGAGGTCACCACTTTCAGGCAGACCTAATTCCGTTTAAGTTAGGCGGATTCGATGTCATTTTAGGGATGGATTGGTTGGCAAGTAATGGTGCCCAGATTGAATGCAAGAGCAAGAAAGTTAGGATAAAGGTGTCAGGAAAGAAAGAGGTCATATTCAAAGGACAGCGACAGACTCAAAAATTCTTGACTGTTGCTCAAGCGAAAAAGTTAGTACGAAAGGGTAGCGAGGCCTACTTAGCTTATGTATTAGACACGAAGCAAAGAAACCCTGAACTGAAGAACATTCCAGTTGTCAGGGAATTTGAAGATGTGTTTCTAGAAGATCTTCCTGGGTTACCACCCGATAGGGAAATCGAGTTTGCGATAGAATTAGCACCAGGAACCGCACCAGTTTCTAAAGCCCCCTATCGATTGGCCCCCGTTGAGATGAAAGAACTGGCCACTCAGTTGCAAGAACTGTTGGATAAGGGCATGATAAGACCAAGTGTGTCCCCATGGGGTGCCCCAGTGTTGTTTGTAAAGAAAAAGGATGGTAGTATGAGGCTATGTATAGACTACAGAGAGCTGAATAAGCTAAACATTAAGAACAAGTACCCCTTGCCTAGGATTGACGACCTTTTTGACCAACTAAAGGGAGCAGTTCACTTTTCGAAGATAGACCTGAGAACGGGGTACCATCAATTAAAGATCAAACCGGAAGATATACCCAAGACTGCTTTTCGCACTAGGTACGGCCATTATGAGTTTCTAGTGATGTCCTTTGGATTGACTAACGCCCAGCGGCATTCATGGACTTGATGAACCGAGTATTCAAACAGTACCTAGACAAGTGCGTCATAGTTTTCATTGACGATATCTTGATTTATTCTAAGACGGAGGAAGAACATGCAGAACACTTGAGGATAGTCCTAGGAATCTTGAGGGAAGAAAAGTTGTATGCCAAATTTTCGAAATGCGAATTTTGGCTGAAAGAAGTGCAATTCTTAGGTCATGTGGTTATTAGTGAAGGAGTACTAGTTGACCCTGCCAAAATAGAGGCAATATCAAAATGGGAAAGATCGACCACCCTGACCGAAGTAAGAAGTTTCGTAGGACTAGCCGGGTATTATAGGAGGTTTGTGCAAGACTTTGCCAAACTGGCAGCCCCATTGACCCGACTCACCAGAAAGACTGAAAAGTTTGTATGGAATGAGAAATGTGACGAGAGCTTTCAAGAGCTAAAGAAAAGATTAATGACCGCCCCAGTGCTAGCACTGCCGAAAAGGGGGACTTTGTGATCTATAGTGATGCATCGCATAAAGGACTAGGTTGCGTGCTCATGCAGCACGGTAAGGTGATTGCATATGCTTCCCGACAGTTAAAGGAGTATGAAGTAAGATACCCTACCCATGATTTAGAGCTAGCCGCGATAGTCTTCGCATTAAAGATATGGAGGCATTACCTATATGGAGAAAAGTGTGAAATTTACACAGATCATAAAAGCCTCAAGTACATCTTTACCCAGAAAGAATTGAATATGAGATAGAGAAGATGGCTAGAGTTAATCAAGGATTATGATTGTGAGATTCGTTATCATCCAGGAAAGGCCAATGTGGTGGACGATGCCCTTAGCAGGAAGGAAAGGCTCAAGATGATGACTTCAGCAGAAGAATTGATAAAAGAAATGGAGAAGCTAGAAATCGAAGTTAAGACATTGAGAAGTAGCCAAGAAGTGTTAATGGGAATTCAGATCCAGCCTCCATTATTGGAAAAGATTCGAATGTGCCAAGAGCAAAAGATGGAAGAGGAAAAGAACTCGGAGGAAGAGATATTGACCGGGGAGGAAATTAAGTGTGAAAGAGATGCAGGAGGAATCATGAGATATGCAACGAGAATTTGGGTCCCAAATGTTCAGGAACTAAAGGATGAAATCCTACATGAAGGACATAACTCAAGGTACTCTGTGCACCCAGGTACCACGAAGATGTATAGAGATTTGAAAGAATATTATTGGTGGCCCAACATGAAGAAGGATGTGACAGAATGGGTAAATAGATGTTTGACCTGCCAACGGGTAAAGGCAGAACACCAACGACCTAGTGGACTACTGCAACCCCTAGAGATTCCAGAATGGAAGTGGGAGCACCTAGCCATGGATTTTGTAGTAGGACTCCCAAGGACCAAGACTAACCACGATGCGATATGGGTAATCATCGATAGGTTGACTAAGTCCGCCCACTTTCTCCCAATCAATGAGAGGTACACTATCGATAAATTAGTAGACATCTATATAAGAGAAATTGTTGTATGACATGGAGTTCCCGTGACCATTGTGTCCGATAGAGACCCAAGGTTTAACTCCAGGTTCTGGAGGAGCTTTCAAGACTATGTGGGAACCAAGCTAAATATGAGTACTGCATACCACCCCCAAACTGACGGACAAAGTGAAAGAACAATTCAGACCTTAGAGGACATGCTGAGAGTGTGTGTTATGGATTTCAAGGGAAGTTGGGAAGAGCACTTACCATTAATTGAGTTTGCTTATAACAACAGTTATCACTCGAGTATCGGAATGCCCCCATATGAAGCCCTCTATGGCCGGAAATGTCGTTCTCCCTTATGTTGGGAAGAAGTTGGTGAGAGGAAGATATTACGACCTGAACTGGTACAACAGACAAGAGATGTTATAGTTCTAATCAGGGGAAGACTGGCAGCAGCCCAAGACAGACAACGTAAGTATGCCGACTTATCTCGGAAGGATAGAGAATATGAAGTAGGAGATATGGTGCTGCTAAAGGTATCTCCCTGGAAAGGACTGATGAGGTTTGGGAAGAAAGGGAAGTTGAGTCCGAGATACATCGGACCTTTCGAGATATTAAGGCGGATTGGACAAGTGGCTTACGAGTTAGCCTTACCTCCAAGTCTGCAGCAAGTACATAACATTTTCCATGTGTCTATGCTGAGGAAGTACAATCGCAATGCCAAACATATAGTGGAACATGAGCATGTAGATTTACAGCCAGATTTGTCCTACGTCGAAAGACCGGTGGAAATCATAGACCGGAAAGAGCAAGTACTCAGAAACAAGACCATCAGCCTGGTAAGAGTTTTGTGGACTAATCACAATGTCGAGGAATCAACCTGGGAATTGGAAAGCGCCATGCAAGAGAAGTACCCCCATCTGTTCTAGAAATGATTCCGGGACGGAATCCTTTTAAGGAGGGAAGGTTGTAAGAACCCAGATTTTTGTAATATTTTTAAAATGATCATAAACAGCGATTGGTGGAAGTTATGTAAAGTTTTTAAGATCATAATATATGAATGAAGAAATATTTATACTTTTCCAGAATTTGTTTACAGACTGCTTAAGGCACTGTATGGACTTAAGCAGGCTCCAAGGGCATGGTATGATACTTTATCACAATTTCTTCTTGAAAATCAATTCACTAGAGGTACACTGGACAAGACACTGTTTTATAAGAAGCATGGTGATGATCTTATCCTAGTTCAGATCTATGTGGATGATATCATTTTTGGTTCTACAAATGAGAAGCTATGTGAGAAATTTTCTAAACTCATGCAGAGCAGATATGAGATCAGTATGATGGGAGAGTTGACATTCTTTCTTGGGTTGCAAGTTAATCAAAGGAAGGATGGTATCTTTATCAGTCAAACCAAGTACATCAAGGATCTATTGAAGAAGTTTGATTTGG
This sequence comes from Kitagawia praeruptora, assembly GCA_037693485.1. NCBI lineage: Eukaryota > Viridiplantae > Streptophyta > Magnoliopsida > Apiales > Apiaceae > Kitagawia > Kitagawia praeruptora. The sequence continues at coordinate 114,056,464 of CM075348.1, read as the reverse complement.
AAGATTGCTCACCTGCAAAGACACCCATGGCCACTGCAACTAAATTGGATGAAGATGCTAAAGGCAAGAAAGTAGATATCTCAGTCTACAGAGGCATGGTTGGTTCTCTACTCTATCTCACTGCAAGTAGGCCAGACATCATGTTTGCTACATGCTTGTGTGCAAGGTTTCAATCAAATCCAAAAGAATCACATTTGATTGCTATAAAAATGATCTTTAAATATCTGAAGGGCACTCCAAACTTGGGTCTATGGTATCCTAAGGACACAGGGTTCAATCTGGTTGGTTATTCTGATGCTGATTATGCTGGATGCAGAGTGGATAGAAAAAACACCTCAGGTAGCTACCAGTTTCTTGGACAAAGGTTAGTCTCTTGGTATAGCAAGAAACAACAATCTGTGTCAACTTCTATAGCTGAGGCTGAATACATAGCTGCTGGAAGTTGCTGTGCTCAAATGATTTGGATTAGAAATCAACTTAGAGATTATGGACTTGTGTAAGAACCCAGATTTTTGTAATATTTTTAAAATGATCATAAACAGCGATTGGTGGAAGTTATGTAAAGTTTTTAAGATCATAATATATGAATGAAGAAATATTTATACTTTTATGAATAAAGTATCGTTGTACAAAGAAGAAATGGAATGCAGAAACCGTCAGATTACGTAGATTTTCACTTTTATTAAATATTGGTATAAATATGGGATATTGAGGTTAAGACAATCTCTAAGCTAAGTTAAATACCAAGACAAGGAATTATGGAATTTATTAGAAGAATTTCAAAGACAAATGTTCAAGAATGACGAAAGAAATTTCTACGCGACGAAACGCTTTAACAAGAAAATCTCCAAACTTGCCTATGGAATTAAATGGTAAGCATTGGTTGATTATTAAGATAAGTAATATACATACAATTTACCATGCAATATGTCATGCAAGTGTCATGCAAAATAATTAGTTTTAAATCAAACTATTTAATTCAAATTCAATCAAATTAGAGTGAATAGTAAAGGGGACAAACTTTATTGAATTATGGAGACAAATTGGAAAGTGGGTGTCCTACACTTTTACCATGGTATGGCTGCATCCTTGAGTGTAAATTAACTTCATAATTCAGTTGCTAATCACACTCAAGAATCCAAGAAAAACAAGAAACTCTCTTTCCCATTTTCAAGCAATTCCCGACCAAACCATACAGGGGTGTCTTTCTGATTTTTTTTCACCCACTTGCCCTCATCTAAAAATCATGAAAACAATTCCAGTTCTTCTATACATCAAAATGGAGTTGCGGATTTAATTTCGTAATTTTTCAAGGTCGTTTGAGTGGTCAAATAAATTCGACAAGTTGCTGCTGCTCTTCCACTTTTCTTAATACTTTTCAAGATAGCCAAGAAAAAGGAATTTTCTCTCCAAGCTCTACTTGTCCTAAAATCATCAAAATATTTCTGGGATTACTTCATGATATATCCAGGGTGAGGATTTAATTTCATGATTTTACACTAACTATAGCTTGGTCAAATAAAATCAAGAAGTTGTTGAGTAAATAGTAACTTCTTATGAACTTTTGTTTAGATCTTGAAGTTTGAGGGTTATAATAGCTTGTGAACTTGATCTCAAGCCTTGTTAAGCTTTGTTAAGGTTGTTCAAACATCAAAGAAGGTAAAACACTCTTGAAACCCTAGCTCTTCTTTGAAGTTTTATGGAGTTTTGATGAGGATTTGAGATAGTATGCATGTTATGAGCATTAGCTCTTTGTACGAGTTTTGTTAGTTGATAAATATGAAGTTTTAAGAGTTTAAGCAGCCCTTGACCTAATATATATCTTGTATAACATGGAATTGGGATTTGGAGTGTTGGTTGATGTTATTGGAAGGTTTTGAATTTTGGATTATCCGATTTATAGTCGTCGTAATGCTGAAATTTCTTTAAGTCTAAATTTCATGTTTGACAGTAGCTATAAATTCTTGTTCTTGTTTAGAACATGACCTATACTTGGAGATTTTGAGTCATAGATCGCGTGAACGCAAGAATCGAAGCATTTCAATTTACGGTTTAAGAGTTATGACCATTTTGGTATAGACGATTCAATGGTAAAACTGCTACGGGTTACCAACTTTGAGAGCATAAAAGACTAGCTTAGACACCTAGTTGAGTTATGAAATTTTTACAGTAGCTAGGTGGTATGTCCAGGAAGTTCTCTGCAAAATTTGAACTTAACAGAGTAAATGGTCGATTTTATAAAAATTCGGGAGCGAAGGTTGTTCAAAGCGAATCGCCGTTAGAAAAAAAAAACTTGGAAAATGAAATGGAAATTTGGTTAAGTGACATGGTCTTGAAAAATGGAATTGATATGTAATGCATGTTATATGGAGTATTTGACCCATGCGAATATGTTAAGGATGTGAAGGGTTTATTTGGTTCGTTACCACGTTTTACGTGTTGAGTACTCGTAAAAAGTCGATAATTCAAGTTTAGAATTAACGATGCCTTTATGCTTATGTTCTAGATTACCGGACCACCCTTTGCACCCCGACTATTCCGAGACCTCAAGGCAAGTTTTCGAAACTGTACTTCAAGTATTTTCAAACTGTTGTTGTTGTGGTATAACTACTATGAACTGCTTAAATGTATTTTGTGAATCAGCATGAGATGTATGGTTTATTTACGATGATTTATAAACCTGTTAGTAAATACGTATGCATAACTCTTATATATGCATACGATGATGTGTTGAGATTTTCAAGTAGGGTACTATAATATCCTTTCTTAGTAAGAGAGTCGGAGATATTTTGTCCGGATAAGGACATAAAAACCCGGAAGTCACCGGAGATGTTACGTGACGTATATTTCGTTTTAAAAATAATCCAATAATTATAAATTGGATAATTTCGGATTAAAGATCCCTCTGATGATATTAATAAATATTATTTGAATATTTATTAATAAGTTGAATATTACTTTCATTTGGGAATAGTAAGAATGATTATTTATTTAATAAATATTATTTAAATATTTATTGAATATTCAAAGCTGATTATTTATTTAATAAATATTATTTAAATATTTATTAAATATTCCATGATGATTTAAAAATCATATTATTTATTTTAAAAGTTATTTAAAACTTTAAAAATTATTTTAAATATTTTCTGATCGTCGAAAAAGTATTTAAAAATAGAACGGGTTCCCATTTCTTCACTGACTATAGCTTCACTCATCGAAAAGTATCGCTACCTCGCTCAAACTTATCAAAACTCGGGAACCCAAGGTTTTGGGAGCTAGTATTAATTATTTTCTCCCTTCGCTACCAACAAGAAATGCACCCTACCTAGTAAGGAGGGGCTCAGGTTTGACTAAACACTCAAAACTCCGACCAACTCTCAAGTTATGTTTGATGAAGCGAGTCTTAGTAATCGAAATCTGTTGACTAAAGTCAACCCACACATCAGAGTTACTTTCTCAATTACTCATGGAAGTAAAGTTAGTAAGGATTATCAAACCAGTCGTCAAGCTTTGTGCTTGGGGGAAACTGAATTAAAATTCTGTTCCTGCGATGCTTAAAATTCTCTAAGGGAATGGAGGAAGATGGGACATCGCCTTTGAGCGTAGTCCAAATATTAAGGCCCATATGCGGTCAGGGTGCAACTCGATAAGGGAACGTCGTCCTTCTACTAGTAGAGAAGCAGAGGCACGGTATATTGGCTGATCACCAGATATCGTGGAAGAGGCTCCAGCATAATCCCATTCTTCCAATTGGAATTGTACTGCAACACTGTGATGAAAGCCTAGGTGCTCAATTACCGATAGTGTTGACCGAATGATGACCAATTCAAAGTACCTCAGAAATTCTTAGTTATATTTCTGGATAAAAAATGAAAATGTTTAATGATGATACAATATCAGTATATGATATGTCATATCGTTTACGTTAACAAAAGTACTTTGAAAACTATTATTATATGGCTGAGCTATATTGCTCACTCTTACTTTTCTTTTATATATACTACCACACAACAATAGATAAGCATGGCAAGAACAAGGCAGACCCCCCGCAAAATCGTGCTAAACGGTCAGCAGTATAGGAGACTATTTACGAGGCAGGTGTCGAGGCCGCACCCAGTAGCATTATCACAGGTGAGAAGACTAAGTTGGATAGGTTTACAGCTTAGGTTGGTTAGGTTTATTTACAAGCATGACTTGTGTAAGCTTCTGAAAACCAAACCGTATTGTGGCTGTAGATGCCGCCTTAGATGGTAATCCTGTTAAGTTGAACTTTTAAGATTATGACAATTTGGGTTTGTAATATTGATAGAGTATATTTTTATATATATTTTAGATGATTTTATTCTCATATTTACTGTGTTTTGCATTGATTTGGATTTTTATTTAATAGATTTTATTGTTTTATTGTAGGAAATAAAGAATTCATAACTTGGAAGGATTTGGAGCAAAAAGAGCTATTTTGGAGATAAAATAGGAGAAAATTCGTAATATTGGGCTATACGGGCTGCCTGCACTGTTTGGGCCATATCTTGAGTTCCAGAAGTCAGAATTTGACGATCTTACTGTCCACGCGAAGCTTGTGGAATTATCTTTAATTCAGAGGTGGTCCAGTAAGCAAAATCCAACTGGAAGAGCCCAGAAACAGAGGAGAAAAAGAAGTGACGAATTTTAATTAAGGAATCCTATTCAGTTATGGAATCCTACTTGTAATTTATTTAGAGTATTAAAATACTTTTATTGGGCAAGACTTTTAGAGCCTATATAAACACATCTAGGGTATTATTTTATGGGGAGATACATACGTGCTCCTACTCTTAGAGGCTAGGGTTTTGGAGAGGAGACCATGAATTTCATTCTTGTGATAGGATTGATGATTGCAGGTTTTCTTATCTGAATTTCTTCTCAATTCTTATTAGTTTAATTATGTTTTCTTGTTTTACTAGTTGTTTTACTTGTTTAATTATTAGCGAGTAGTTATTTCTAGGGCTTAAAGGGAAGCCATGTTTGCACTAATATTGGCATGATTTTCATAGTGGTTTGATTGGTTATGGTTAATTCTGATTGATATGTTTTAATCATTAATTTGTGTAATCGGCCGATATCATGGATTAATTATATGCAAATAGGGGTATGGATCGAGAGATTTACTTACTAGAGGCACACATACGATTAGCAGAATTGAATTTGAGTGCGAAAGCATCATTGGATTTCTGAGAGCGTTAATTCTTGAAAGAGATTAACTTGACTCTAATTACCTGATTGATTGAATTACTAAAAGTGGTTAATTGTGTTGAATGTTTCGAGAGTGTTAATGCTTGAAAGAGATTAACAAACTCTAGTTATAGGATCACATTGATTGCTTTAGCTTAAGAGCCAATTGTGTAAGCATGGTGGACCTGATTGCCCTAGGTTTTAAATAATTTGTTTATCATCTGTTTAATTAGTGTTAATTTAGTTTAATTAGTTACTTAATATTCTCCAATATTCGTCTGACCCTTGAAACAATTAGCGATAACTGAAAAGGAATTAGTAGAACCTGTCTCCTTGTGGATTCGACCCGCTTGCCATTTGTACTAGCAATAGACACCGTGCGCTTGCGGTTAGACATAATTTAACACATCAAGTTTTTGGCGCCGCTGCCGGGGAGACAGCAAGTTTCTATTGATTTTAATTTAGTTGTTTAGATTGTTTCCATTGTCTCATTGGAACTTTTGTTCCAATTGAGGCAGATTTTACGTTTTCTTGGCTTTGTTGAGTGTCTACAGGTTTGCAATGGGTGAAGTTGATACTTTAGCACTACTCTCTTCCATGTTGGAGGCACGCACTCAAGAAATTGCCTCATTCAACCCTACAGAGCCCACTATGCGTCCAATGAGTATCAATGAGATGTCACAAGTGGCCCCTAAAACTTACAACTTCTGTCCAATTTGTGGTGTCCAGGGTCATTATGGTTTGGAATGCTATTACAATGTCTATAATTCTCAGAGTGCTCAGTGCGGACAAATGAATTCTTTTGAAGAAGGATATGGGTACAATCAGTATTCAAACACTTTTGATCAAGAATGCGTGAATCAACCAGATTTCTACTACCAGGACAATGGTGCTCAAAATTTTTCATATCATAATCAGCAACAGTTTGAGCAACAATATTATCAGTCATATGAGCAGCCGCCACAACAAGAATATCAATATCCTCCACAGCAAGAAGATCTACATGTTTCTCAATCCAGTGTAGATGTGCAAGCTGATCAGACAAACGAGATGTGGGATATCTTGAATAAACTACTAAAGAGTTCTGAAGAACAAGCCGAGAAGATCAAAGGATTAGAAACTCAAAGTTTGGCGATTGAATCTCAAATTGTAGAGTTGGCTAACTCTTCTACTACAGGGCAGCTCGATTATTTACCATCATCATCTATCCGATCCGAAGAGGACCTGATTGCTATCAATCTCACAAGTGATCAGGAATATGATAGTTTCTCCATGTATGTTGATGATGAGGCCATTGATAAAGAGAAGGAGCATGCCACCGATGACGAGATCAATGATGTTGCTGCTCCCAAGGACAATGTGACTGATGATGAGGCTACAAAGGAAAGCAATACAGAGATGGTTGTTGTTTCTCTTCCACAACCTGTGACTAAGCTACCATGTATTGATAAATTTGCTCTCGATCTAGCCTCTACTTACAAGGCTTCTTTGCTCAAGAACACTTATTTCAAGGTTGATGTGATAACAAATATTGTCCAAGATGATATTTCTCAAATTCTGGTTGAGGATCCATACAAAGTGGCTCATACGTTTCAAGCTCGAGAATAGGGAGAAGATGGAAGTGTCTTATTAGCCAATGATGTGATAAGCCAAGATGTCCGAATGGCTCCAGTGAAAGTGAGGAGTGAAGAAAAGCCACCACCAGAACCTCCACCTTATGCCAAGGGAGTTCAATATTTTTGTGGTGTTGAATTTTATCGCTGTTTTATCACAAAGTTTTCCAAAACTGCACAAGCACTATCTCTATTGCTTATTAATGACATATTTTATTTTACTGATGCTTGTTTGGAGACTTTTTGCAGGATAAAGACAATCACTAACACTCTTGATACTTTTTGTGGTGGCGAGTTTATGATCGAGAAAGTGGATATTACGCCTTTACCGGAGTATTTTTGAAGAGGTCAAGCTAATGACTCTAAAAAAAAGCGCTGCTTGGGAGGCAACCCATGATTTTTATAAGGTTAGTAGGTTTTTTATTTCATTTTCTTATTAAAAAAAAAAAATTGTGTTGTATGTGTTTTATTAAAATAAAAAAATAAAAAAAAATTTTTTGTTGTTTTTTCAAAAAAAAAAAAAAAAAAAACTGATTTTCGAGCAGGCTGCAACTCTGTCACGCAGGTTGCGCCTGCGTTACTGACTTTCAGGCAGGTTGCGCCTGTGTCACGCAGGCTGCGCCTGCGTGTCTGACTTTCCCGCAGTCTGCTTCACTGTAACGCAGTCTGCCCCTGCGTTACAGCCCCCAGAATTTTTTTTTTCTGCCGATTTTTGTTGTTTTTCAACACAAATTCAACCCCAAATTTGATTCCAACTCTCATCCCCTAAATTCCTAAATCCTATTTTTATCCTAGATCAATTCCATACCATCCTAAATCTCTCCTACACTCTAAATTTTTTTTTATTCAACCTATCCATCATCTTATATTTATACCCACCTATCCATAACAAATCCAATTCCTTTTCTATTTCTTTAAATCTCTAAAAATTCAATTCTAAAGAGGAATTAATTGCAAGTTCACCTCTCCAATTCGTAGTGGGTTTATTTCTTCTCTAAAATCTTATTTGATTACGAATTTGTGTTCTTGTAAATTGGGATTTTGTATTATTTTTGGAATTTGGGCTATTTTTGGTGTGATATTGCTTGGAAATTATTGGTTGAGCTTCTTGTGAGTTGGGAGAGGTGGTGCTAGTGTTGGGAAATTGCTACAGAAAAGGGGGTTTTTGCCTAACAAGCATGTTGAGTTGCGATGGGGAAGGATATGGAAGGCGCGCCTTGTAGAAATTAAATTTGAGCAAGCACATACTTCTTCAATATTTTCAAAGGCCACTTCATGCTTATGCACTAGGGGAGTATTCTACACCTTTCTTTGTATATTTGTTATATTTATTTATTTTTTTTTCTTTATTTTCTTTCTTTTCTTTTCTATATTTGCTCATTGAGGACAATGAACCACTTAAGTGTGGGGATGAGTTCTCGATGATTAAAAAAAAAATCCAAAAAAATTAAAAAAATTAAAAATACCAAAAATAATTCTAGCCATGCAATTTGATTAGTTGTTGTATTTTGCTTGATACACCCATGCATGCGTAGAATTCTTGTGTTTATTGACGCTTTTGTATGAGAAGTGACGTGCTTTGTTCTTGTACACACACTTACACTAGCAAGTTGAAGCTGGTAGACTTAATTGGATGTTGTAAGTGATTAGAATGACATGAATATGTGCAAGATGACTTGGTTTTCATGCTTTGAGTACAAGTAGGTGCGTTAGAGAGTCTTGTTACTTGGGATTGATTATGTTTTGTCACACCAAGTGAGTTTTGAGCCTATATGCATATCTTTTGCATGATTATTCGTTTGCTTGAGTGTCCACATGTTGTTTACATTGCTAGCACTTACTTGAGATCTTTCTTGAAATGCATGACATTACTTGATGATGAGATGATAAAGGCACTTAGGTTTAACCTCGTATTTCACATATTTCCACACCTTTTGTACATGATCAATTAGTTAACCTGTTGAGCTTAATCCTATTCTTTCGGTGACACACTACATTACTTGCCATTATCCTTTTTATTCTATTGGCCTTACATTAAATTTGAACCTAAATTGTCAAAGGCTAGTATCGTGCTTAAGGGAGTAATAAGGTGTTCATAAAAGGGGGGTTATTGATGATCATACTTTTGGGGAATATTAATTTTGGGTTGATGCTTGCTAGTCGAAATTCATAAAATATCTATGGATCATTGTGTTTATTCTTTAGCTCTCAAGAAAAAAAGAAAAAAAAAGAAAAAAAAAAGGAAAAAAAAAACAGAAAAAAAAAAGAAAAAAATAAATAAATTTGAGAGCATTCTTATGTTTGTATGATCCTTCTTCATTCGACTAGTCAAGTTATTATGTAAGGGTTATTGAAAAATCCAAGTGTGGGGAAGTATTTGTTTTAATAGAAAGGGAATTGAATAATGATTATTGTCGGGTACTAGCTTTTGACATTTAACCTGTTTTAGCTTTACTTGACATACCTGGTCCCTAGCCCACGCTACAACCCGAATAAAGACCTTTTGATTGTCATCAGTAATGTATGTTGTGTTGAGAGTGAGATTGATTGCGAGTGTCAAGTTGTGTTTATGATTTTGTTGGAATTGAGTGATACACTTAACCTTGTTCCTGAGTGAATATTCGTTTTTGAGTGAAAGGTGAGTTATTACTTGTTTTGGCATAGGAGATCCCGGGTTTAGACTTAAAGATGTGTTTCTTGTGGGCTTAGCATGATTACCAACGATTTTTACACTTGACATGAATTTTTATGACCTTCTGCATGTTGGTTGAGTAGACTACGTGAATACTTGCACTTTCGACACCAAGACATCGTATGTTTGCTTTGATTCTTAAGTTGATGTGGCATGAGAGGACTTGTGTGTGTGGTGTTGTGTCAGCATTGATCTTTTGCATGGTTAGATGAATTTTGTGGGTACATTCACTATAAACCCTCACGAGACAACACTCGTCCTACTAGGGCTGCCTAGGGGTTTAACGGCTTGTTGCATATGCTCAATGCAATCGTGTCATCTATGAAAGTGATGTTTGTTAGGACTTAGTTTTTATTTCACTTATTTGCCCGAGGACGTGCAAATGCTAAGTGTGGGGATGTTTGATAGAGTATATTTTTATATATATTTTAGATGATTTTATTCTCATATTTACTGTGTTTTGCATTGATTTGGATTTTTATTTAATAGATTTTATTGTTTTATTGTAGGAAATAAAGAATTCATAACTTGGAAGGATTTGGAGCAAAAAGAGCTATTTTGGAGATAAAATAGGAGAAAATTCGTAATATTGGGCTATACGGGCTGCCTGCACTGTTTGGGCCATATCTTGAGTTCTAGAAGTCAGAATTTGACGATCTTACTGTCCACGCGAAGCTTGTGGAATTATTTTTAATTCAGAGGTGGTCCAGTAAGCAAAATCCAACTGGAAGAGCCCAGAAACAGAGGAGAAAAAGAAGTGACGAATTTTAATTAAGGAATCCTATTCAGTTATGGAATCCTACTTGTAATTTATTTAGAGTATTAAAATACTTTTATTGGGCAAGACTTTTAGAGCCTATATAAACACATCTAGGGTATTATTTTATGGGGAGATACATACGTGCTCCTACTCTTAGGAGCTAGGGTTTTGGAGAGGAGACCATGAATTTCATTCTTGTGACAGGATTGATGATTGCAGGTTTTCTTATCTGAATTTCTTCTCAATTCTTATTAGTTTAATTATGTTTTCTTGTTTTACTAGTTGTTTTACTTGTTTAATTATTAGCGAGTAGTTATTTCTAGGGCTTAAAGGGAAGCCATGTTTGCACTAATATTGGCATGATTTTCATAGTGGTTTGATTGGTTATGGTTAATTCTGATTGATATGTTTTAATCATTAATTTGTGTAATCGGCCGATATCATGGATTAATTATATGCAAATAGGGGTATGGATCGAGAGATTTACTTACTAGAGGCACACATACGATTAGCAGAATTGAATTTGAGTGCGAAAGCATCATTGGATTTCTGAGAGCGTTAATTCTTGAAAGAGATTAACTTGACTCTAATTACCTGATTGATTGAATTACTAAAAGTGGTTAATTGTGTTGAATGTTTCGAGAGTGTTAATGCTTGAAAGAGATTAACAAACTCTAGTTATAGGATCACATTGATTGCTTTAGCTTAAGAGCCAATTGTGTAAGCATGGTGGACCTGATTGCCCTAGGTTTTAAATAATTTGTTTATCATCTGTTTAATTAGTGTTAATTTAGTTTAATTAGTTACTTAATATTCTCCAATATTCGTCTGACCCTTGAAACAATTAGCGATAACTGAAAAGGAATTAGTAGAACCTGTCTCCTTGTGGATTCGACCCGCTTGCCATTTGTACTAGCAATAGACACCGTGCGCTTGCGGTTAGGTATAATTTAACACATCAAATATTTATTTCAAGATGGTTGTAATAACTTACTAACATTTTAATTTCGTCTCTGAGCCTATAATCTGTAAATGTTATGTTTGACTGAGGGGTCACAGCATGCTAAAAGGAAGATTGAGAGTAATGTTTATTAAAATGGGAATTAAGGATATAGTGACAGCCTGGATCTCCGACCCCGGATCTAGGGGTGTTACAACTTGTGTTGGAAAGAATTCCAATCATGTGTGATAATACAAGTGCAATCTCTATAGTTGCCAATCCTGTCAATCATTCTAGAACAAAGCACATTGACATCAGATATCATTTCATAAGAGAACATGCAACTAATGGAACCATTGAGTTGCATTATGTTTCTACAGATAAACAACTAGCTGATATATTCACTAAGCCATTAGATGAAGCCACCTTCACAAGGTTGGTTAGTGAGATTGGAATGCTGAATTCTTCAGATTCTGGCTAGGTGAATACAACATCTAGATTGTTGTGGCAGTAAACACTTACTTTATCTAAATTCTCAATATTTTTGGAGTAAGTGTTGGCTGAAATATGATTTATAAATATTTCAAATCTGTTGCATATTTGGAAAATCATATTTTCTTGTTAACTTGAAATTTCTATGAAATTTTGAGAAAATCACTGTTTAATTTTCTAGAATATTCTTGAATGAATATGTCTGGTAAATTTTAAAAGATAGTGAAAATTGAGTTTTCTATGAGTAAAAGGAATAGTTCGATAAATCAGACTTCTCGAATGGTGCATTTCAGTGTTTGTGGTCGACTTCTCTAACAAGCCTATTCAGGACACTCTTGAGTTCTCGAATAGTGTCTTTTAGAGAACTCGAATAGAGACATGAGTGAGTTCTCGAATAAGGTATTTCAGTTCTCTATTGATAGAGTTCTCGAATCATTTGAAAAGGCTAATTTCTCGCTGAATTTTAACCGATTTTGGATTTTTATTCAAAATTCAGAATTACTCATAAAAATATATTTTACCTAATTTAGAATTTATTCTAAGTTAGATAGCTACCAGCTGTGAGTTTTCAACCTGCTTGAGTTATCGAATAAGCCTTTCTTGACTTATCGAATAGTTGTTTTCTACTTCTCGAATGCTTGACTTGTCGATACAAAACATACACATCTAATCGACAATTCGAGTACTTCATACTTATAAAATTTCACATCTATTCGATTCATTTCATTCGAGTTCTCATGCATCTAAACTCCTAAGACCTCTGAAAACCCTAACTGCCAAAAGCTAAATTTCTTCTTCAACCTTTACTTTCTCTTCTCTTCTTTCTATATCAATGGCAACAGTGAAGTTCAATACCAATTTTATCGCCCTAACCAGTGATGTTGAAGCACCCAATGCGAACTTCAAGTGCTTTGTAAAGTGGATGGCTGAGTCATACATCAAGGATGCACTCTCTACTAACCCAACACTGTATCTAGACATTCTGGAACAGTTTTGGGGAACTGCTATTGTGGAAGTTGTAGCCCTAGAAAGCGCAATATCTTTATACATAATCTACTGCAAGATTCAGGACCAGGAAATCACTATCACCACTGCAGACATGAATCAAGCACTGGGCCTACAACAAGAGTCATATGACATACTGGCCACGAATGCAGAGTTAGAAGAATTCTTTGAGTTCATCAACTACTCAGATGGGATCAATCTTGGAAAATTAAACAGGAAGAATCTGAGAAAAGAGTGGAGCTATGTGTTTGCAACTCTTCTTCAAGTCTTCACGGCAAGGAAATCAAGCTTTGATCAAATCAGTGCACCTGTACAACAAATTGGCTATGCACTGTCCTATGGAAAGAAGATAGATGTTGGTCAAATCATCCTATAAGAACTGTATGGGAGACTTGGTAAGAACACAACCAAGAGAGGTACTGACATTTTCTTCCCTCGCTTTATTCAATCTGTTCTTAATTTTAAAAATGCTCAATTGATTGAACTGCCTAGGATAGATAAAAATAGAATAGGCTATCCTAAATCCATGACCAAACTCATTTTTGGTAATTTGGAGACTAGGAATGATGTGGATGTAAGACTTAACATAACTCCCCATATGGTGAGTTTGTTTAGGACTTACCCCCACAACATGCCAACATTTGACTCAAAGTCACAGTTAGCACAGCACAATCAAGTAGAACAAAATGCTAACCCAGGGCCTGCTAACTAACCCTCTCAACCAAACACTCTACCACACAGTGAGCCAACTGCATCATCCTCTCAAAAGGGTGATGTTAGTAAAAAGAAGAGAGATGAGGTAATGTCTGCACCTTCAACCATCTTATCTGAAGCAGCATTAGTTGTAGAATTAGAAAGTGAGGCACCTGAGTCACCCCTTATCAGGCCAAAGAAGAAGAAAACTAAAACCACCTCTTCAGTCATACTGTTATGCAAAATTACGCAAGCGCACGTTGTCACAAGTAATATATGATTAAATCAAGTTCGTTCCCACAGAGATCTAGAATGGTGTTCAATTCAGTAAATATGCCTATGCAACAATGTATGGTTTTAACTCACTGCTAAGAAAAGTAACAAATTGGAGATTTATTATCTAAATTATACTAAGATGCGAATTATAAAACTAAGAATTAAACAATTAACAAGAATAAAAATCGAATTACTTATATGAGAATAAACATGGAATCCTAGTTTCATCATCTACTTCACTTAGAGTTGCAGCCTTTAATTAAAACATGCGATGGTTTTGATATCTGATCGGATAACACGAAAAGAGTAAAAGTTACCTCTCGGTATACTAGTACCAATCTACACATACATCCACAAAAGAGATAGAAGATGAATAGGCACCTATTATGTTTAGACCCTATATCTCTATAGAATTTGAAAACATAAAGGTTGAAGCACAAGTTATCCATAAAGATCACACAGGGCAGTATAAGTATTTTCATCTCACACCACGAATCATATTGATAAACAATTATGAACCTATGCTAGCATGGCAAGTTCTAAATCTCAAGATCCACTCTCGCTTCACAAGAGATTAACAATTCAATTTAGATGTTAGCTACGCATCCAAAAGCATTAAGATTAACCATACGAGGATATCAAGAATTCACCACACATAAATCTTTAAGGCATGCAAACTACTAAGCTACATAGATAAATCCACTAGGATCCCATGACAACGATTAGTTCATAATTAAACCTTTCGTCACCATGGGATTTGATGAAAACATGGTAAATAACAAGATATGAATAAAAGACGTAATTATATTAAATAACAAGAGTTTGAGAAAACAAATCTAGAACAAAAGATGAAGTAGATCTAGATCCGTTGCTTGTCACGAGCGTTGAATCCTTCTCTCCTTTTCTCTCTTGCAGATCTAAGCTGGTTACAATAATAAAACTATGATAATGTGTATCTTTTACAAGGCTAAGATGTGTTTATATAGGCCTAGATATCTTGCCCAGCAAGAATTTATCTTCTATTACAATTAGAATTTAATTAAGGTGCTAAAACCTGCCCGAAATATAATTAGAACTTGAAAAGGGCAAAACAGTAAATTCCCAGCTTTTTTTAACTAGAACAGGCGCGCGATTTTAATCAACATATTACTTGCACGTGCTTCCTATCCCAGGTTGTAGAAAATCTCTCAAGCTTCGCGTGGGCAGTAAGATCGCTGAAAACGGACTTACAGAACTCCAGATATGGCCAAAACAGTGTAAGCTGCGCAGCCTTCCCAGAAAATCCGAATTTTAATCAATTAATTCCCAAAAAATTATAGAAGCATCCACCTTAATCAACATTCTCGTAAACCTGCACAACTAAGCAAAACACATCAAAACTACAAGAAACTTGAGTCCAAGACAATCAATTTAAGCCGATTTAGAATGCTCCAAGTGGATATAAATCCACTTATCACATACAAATGGCTGAAGTTGTAAAATCAAGGGCAAACAGTTCACTAGATGTATCATCTCAACAGGGTGCATCTATAGAATCAAGCATCCTCCCCAATGCACCTACCTGTATAGAGTCAGCACATGTTAGTGATAAGGCTGGCACAACACTGAGTGGAGAGCACATCACAATTGAAACTCCCTCTATCTCTCAAGGGGAGTTGCCAAACTCAAATCTAAATGACACTTCTCTTCCAGAATCTACCACTCAAATTTCTTTGCAGCCTGCAACTCAAGCAATTGAGGAGCAAGGCATTGATCATCAAGAATTCTTTTCTTTTGATGAGCCAATGAATTCAAGTGACTTGGTGCATGACACCTTGCTCACCACCCAGGACCCACATTTAGATGGTGAGGGAATGCATGTTGGGGCATTTCCTAATGACACCATCACTGTTAGATGTAATTGATGTAAATATTAATCAGTGTTTAAGTGATACAGTGATATATCAGAGTTTAAGCTGGAAGCAGTCAGAGTTTGAGTAAACGCTGGCAAATGGAAGCACAAACGCTGATTGGTGGAAGCAACAGAGTTTGTTAAACTCTGTTCAGCAGAAGCATCTACGAGTCAACAATGATTGGAGATTAATATGGAAGCAATATATTTGAAGATCAGATAGTTATCAAAGAGATTGAGTTGACACTACACCATAAATGGTCTTTAGCAACACCTGAAAAAAGTGTAAAAAATCGTGAATAATGTTGCCTTAGATAAAAAATTGGTCTAAGGCTACACTTTTTCCAAATTTTGTGGTGTTGGATATAGTCTTGTAGCCTTAGGTGCTAAGCCAACACTTTGCCCAATTCTATGGCTACATCGTTATATATGTTGCCTTAGTTATTTATGGCAAAACTTTATGTTCTATAGAAACACCAAATACAATGTTACCATAGACTCTACTGCAACATCATTTTTTCTTACAGCAACACTATTTTATCTACACCTTTTTTTTCGGCAACACCTTTTCAGCTTTATGGCAACATCTTGTTGTTGAACACTTTTGAAATTTGGCAACATCTTTTCACTTGTTCCAACACTTTTTTTATTAAACACTTTTTCATATTTTATAAACCAATTAATAGTTTCAATTTATTTACAAAACATAAATATTAGAAAAACACTTTTTATTGGCAACATCCTAATTTTTGTTACCAAAATTCGTATTCATAAACCAAAATTGCACTTAAATTTTCTTTGATTAATACATAAGAAAGTAAAATACAAATATATGTCACATTGTCATATATAACAAGTTAGTTGCTATCAAAGTCGTTGCTATCAAAGCCTAGAACCAATTGAGTAATCAACTCTTGGTTATCATTGCTAAAGTCGTTGCTATCAAAGTCCCTGCCATATATTTTCTGACCAGTGTATATAAGCTCCTTTGCTTTTGACTTTCCAATTAATCTAGGAAGTCGTTGCGTCCCACCTGCCCTGCAGAAGGACCAGTAATCCATGAAGACGTTAGGAAGTATATTAGCATCCCTTGCATAGATATTATTAAAAGTAAATTCATACGAAAACTTGATTAAGACTAAAAAGGGGTTGCAGTCTTCCATTATTTACAGAATAACTAAGCTACATATCCAAAGAAACAGTCAAAAAGACATGCTTAACTGAAAGGACAATAAGAAGTCAACTGTTCCACTAAATGAGTTTCTATTAGTTCTGAGTCCACAAGTAGCAATTGTTTCAAATTTTAGAGAAGCAAGTGGACATACCCAGGTATTATAGCAAGTCCAGTTTCGGGCAAGGCCATTTTTGCATCTTCACCTAAATCATTTTGTAGAGTATAATCAACTTGATAAGTATACTGAATACAGCATATACTATGTTGGCAAAAAAAGAACGAATTTTCGTGTATCGATTCCAGCATTACCACATATTTGAAGATCGCAACATAAAGCCATTTCCAGACCTCCACCCAATGCTGCACCTTCAATAATGGCTATAGTTGGAATATGAAGTCCCTGTATATAACAAGTAAATGAAGTGAACAGGAGAAGAAGAGGGTTCCTAAAAGTACATTAGGTACTAACATGTGCACACTGTCCAACAACCCAAGAATAATATTAAGTCGCATATTTGTGTCCTTTTTGCTGGAAAAAAAAACAAATGAACCGACTTAATTTTCGTTTGAAATAAATATCTAGCAGTGATTCTTGTAGCTTTTACCACAACTAAACTACTTCATGATTCCAATTTGCATTTTCCAACTTCATATTGATATTCAACAGTCAACACCATAATGTACTTGTACACTAGCTTTTGGATCTGAATAATTTGTAGACCTCTATCCCAGATGTCAGAAAAAATAATAAGACTCGTCAACAGGAACTATTAGCATAAAAACAAATATAGCTATACCATTACCAGTTATATATTAAAAAAATAGGAGAGAAAAGTGTTACCTTCTTTTAGATGTTTTAGCAGTCCAACTTGGCAAGTATGCACTGTATGCAGGTCCCAGATCATAAAAGACAGGCAAGTCTCAATAAAAATATTAGAAGAAAAATAAAGAGCAAATTCTGCAGAAGAGTGACTAAATTGCACAAGTATACGCTAGAAAACAAAGACAAAACACTACATGGAGAAACATCTGGCAAGAAAACGAGCCAGGACAATATAGAAAGCTTTAGCGCAGCATTTTACTTAATTAAAGTAATCAGTGCCTGATAAGACTGCATGGAAGTACCCTTAAATTTCTAAAGAGGATACATGTAAATTTTTAGATCTAAAATTTTCTTAGGTTACAAACAAATTTTCTAAACCCAGACTTTAGAGGAAGTTTTCAGCAACGAACCAAGTGAATGTGTAACAAATTGCTAATATAAGAAGAGTAAAGCAAATAATCAAGTAAATAGTGAATATCTCCATGTGAACCATGTATACAATATACTCAAATAGTGAATGTGCACGCATGCTTACACTTATTCATATATTGTACTCTGTCATGAGTGTTGACACATCCGGCTTCTACATAAGATAAAACCCTCCTAGTAGCATTAGCTTTAATGATGGACTCGACCAATTCGGATGATTTAGCAATCGAAGGTTTTCGAAGGAAACCTGCAATTGTATAGATCCAACGCAACAACTTTACAAACAATTCATCTCATTTACCAGTTATCAATTCAAATAAATTAGTAAAAAGTATATATAAATATATCAGAAAAAGAACCAAGGGCTTGTTGGAAACCATTCAGTAGCCTACATCCCACGTCCACTAACTCCTCAAACTTTGTGACCCTAGTACAAACGGGCTACCATTAGATGATAAACACCCCATCTTTAAAACAAAAGATATAGGAGCTTTAACTTTGGGTGTGGTGCAAGTCATATACTTTATATCGCCTACACTAAAGAATAAACACTATGACTCACCACTCACCAGCCAACAACCCTGCATGGAAACCTCACCAATTCAACATTATGCAGTAAAATTTAATCATATCTACCCACTGTCCAATGTATTATTCCAATGCTCGTGTAAATTAGTCATAATAGTAATAACTATATTATCCAAATACAAAACACATGGTGTATATTTTAAGAGATCCACATACAGGTTGGTAGAGTCGTAATGCTGGCAAGCGGTTTTGGAAATAGACCAAATAATCATTTTCAAGTGAAAGAGCTGCACAGTTGATCGACAATATATTTAATCATATGAACTTTACACAGGAAGAGGAAGACAATACTTTGCTACAGAGCCTTATCAGATCAAGGGCCTAGAATATAACATTATATAAGAAAGAGAATTTTGCATTAGGTCGATTGAAGTGATTGTCAAAATAGCTTACAGAGAATTCCAAGCATTACATTTCAAATTATTATAAATATACACAAGTTTAAGCACAACCCCTTTAGCTAATACTAATATGTACACATCATCCTCTTTTTTATTTTACATCAAGTTTAAGCACAACCCCTTTAGCTAATGTATATATAAGTTCTCTTTGTTATAATGTACATTTGAACAGGACTTGGGATTTTAGCTTCATATTACATTCGAGATAGTAATAACAGAACACTAAGTGATTATTTACATTATCACCACCCTTGAAGTACAAATATGTTTCAAAATTATAATCTTAAACAATACTAGCATTGTGACCAAAACACAAACAACTTTAACATCAAAATAACACTAAGGTTAAAAAATATAAAAATGCAAACAAAAATTAAACATCTGATTAGACTCTGGACAACTTAAGATACACAAAATCCACAGAATAAGGCTAAAAAACATAAACATACAAGCACAAAATAGAAAATACAAAATAGTACATAGTAGAAGCTAACCACATACCAAAATGACACATACCGAAATGTACAGATAAGACCATGCTGCATTAATTTCCTTCTCAAAATAACACAAACATGGAAATTAAAAATACATTACTAAACTATATCAAAACTTAATTAAACATACATGTACAGGAAAAAATAGAGCGAAGTAGAAGCTAGCCACATACCTTGAAGTGAATGAAAATGCTAGCTAGTATCGCGCAGCCTAAGGATCCTTAAAATTACTCCTCCAATCTCGAGAGCTAAACAGAGTAACACAAAATTATGGTTATGCTAAAACAGTTCATACAAACACAAAATTAGGGTTATAAAAACAAACATAATACAAAACAAAAAAGAATCAACAAATTAGGGTTTTGTAAATACTGTAAAAATTACAAAATCCCCCAAATTTTAGGGTTTACTAATCGGAAATTAATACGAAATTAGGGTTCATAATTGAACCTTACCTGAATACGACCGACCAAACCACACAGAAAGCTTCAAATTCGTACTACAAAGAGATTAATTAGAGATACGAGAACAAAAATCAAAATATATGTTTAATTAGAGAGAGACTAGAGGTGAAAGATTGAGAATGAGAAAGAGTTAGAGAGAAACCAAAGATTTAGAACGAGAGAGAGTAAGAGAGATGAGAGCCATGAGAGAGATGAGGGAGATGAGTGTTACCACTTACCAGCTGCGATTGTGTCTGAGTGTTACCTGCGATTGTGTCTGTGTGTATCGAGTCTATTGACTGGACTAAATTATTACCCCAAATATTTCATTTCCCCCCTAATATTTCACTTTCCCCAAATAATTATTCCCAAATATTTCACTTTCCCCCCAAATATTTTATTTTTCCCCATCCATTTCCAACACTTTTTTTACTGTCTACGGCAACATCATTGTAAGTGTTGGCTTTATTAATCAAAAATATTTAAGGCAACATACATTGAAATGTATTGCAACATCAAAATAAAATGTTGGCTTACATCAAAATTAAGCCATCTAAGGCTACATTTTACAGCCAACACTAGTTTTAGGTGTTGGTAAAGAGCATATATGGTGTAGTGTGACTTAAAAGATATGTAGCAATCGTAATTGATATCAATTGTGTAGCTTAATTATAAGAGTATCAATTACTGATTGTATAGAAGCTGTATGTTTTATAAATACAGTTAGGTTAACCCTAGAAGGGTATCAAACATTGAAATATTCATTCATTGTAACCTAAGCAGCTCTCTGTGATATTTTACATCACTGAGAGAGGAATTATTAATTCCAAACAGTTTTTAAGTACTAAAACGTGTGTTCTTGTTATTCTCTCATACAGTACTTGATTGTATTTTGTGTATTCGGCCTAACAAGTGGTATCAGAGCCAATCTGTTACTTTATTACAGTTTAAGATCCAAACACAACTATAATCATGTCAGAGATTCCTCCTCCAATAGGTTTAAGTTCTGAGAAAGCTCCTACTATTGTGAGTAGGTATGAGACAATTAGGGTTCCTATACTCCGGCCAGCAGAATATGCAATCTGGAAGGTGAAGATGACTATGTTTCTGGAGGATACAGATCCAGAATATCTTGACAGAATTTATGAAGGTCCTCATAAACCTACAAAGTTATCTGCTACTGTTGCTGGTGAGGAATCAAAAGTAATTCCAAAGGAAAAGAAAGATCTAACTGCTGAGGATCTTTCATCTATTGCTAAGGATGCAAAAGTAAGGCATTTACTTCACAGTGCTTTAGACAATGTTATGTCTAATAAGGTGATTAACTGCACAACTGCAAAAGAAATTTGGGATGCACTTGAGGTTAGGTGTCAAGGAACTGCTGCTATCAAGAAGAATAGAAGGAACATACTCACATAGGAGTATGAGCATTTTGAGGAAAAGTCTGAAGAAACCATGACAAAAACATTTGACAGATTCTGTAAGCTACTCAATGATTTGTCATTGGTTAACAAAGAGTATGAGCTAGAAGACTCAAATCTCAAGTTTCTTGTTTCTCTACCTGAAAAGTGGGATGTGAAAACAACCACTATAAGAGATAACTATGATCTTGCTGATACTGAGATTGATGAATGTTATGCATTAATTACGCAAGCGCACGTAGTCACAAGTAATACAATTAAAGTTCGTTCCACAGAGATCTGGTTAAGTTTCACTCAGAAAATATGCCTATGCAACAATGTATGGTTTTAATTCATTGCTCAGAAAAATAACAAAATTGGATTTGATTATCTAAATTAAACTAAGATGCAAATTATAAATCTAAGAATTAACTAATTAACAAGAATTAAAAATTGAATTACTTATATGAGAATAAACATGGAATCCTAGTTTCATCATCTACTTCACTTAGAGTTGCAACCTTTAATTAAAACATGCGATGGGTTTGATATCTGATCGAATAACACGAAAAGAGTAAAAGTTACCTCTCGGTATACTAGTACCAATCTACGCATACATCCACAAAAGAGATAGAAGATGAGTAGGCACCTATTATGTTTAGACCCTATATCTCTATAGAATTTGAAAACATAAAGTTTAATCACAAGTTATTCACTTAGATCACATAGGGTAGCATAATATCTCTATTGATGCCACAAATCATGATGTCAAAACACCAACCTATCCTATGCTAGCATGGCAAGCTCTAAATCTCAAGATCCACTCTCGTTTAGCAAGAGATTAACAAATTAGATGTTCGCGACGCACCTAAATTCAATAAGCACAACCATACAAGGATATCAAGTATTCACCACACATAAATCTTTAAGGCATGCAAACTACTAAGCTACATAGATAAATCCACTAGGATCCCATGACAACGATTAGCCCATAATTGAACCGTTCATCGTCATGGGATTTGATGAAAACATGATATAAAATAAGATATGGAAGAAAGAAGTAATAATATTATTAAAACGAAGAGTTGAGAAAACAAATCTATAATCCAAAGTAACACAAAGGATGAAGTAGATCTAGATCCTTGCTTGTCACGAGCGTTGAATCCTTCTCTCCTTTTCTCCCTTGCAGATCTAAGCTAGGTTACAATGATAAAACTATGATATCTAAATTACAATGCTTAGATGTGTTTTTATAGGCTCTAGCTTTCTTGCCCAGCAAGAATTTATCTTCTATTACAATTAGAATTTAATTAAGGTGCTAAAACCTGCCCGGAATATAATTAGAACTTAAAAAGGGCAAAATAGTAATTTCCCAGCCATGCTTCACAAAGAATACGTGCGCGAATTAATTCAGCACATTACTTGCACGTGCTTCCTATCCTAGGTTGTAGAAAATCTCTCAAGCTTCGCGTGGGCAGTAAGATCGCTGAAAACGGACTTACAGAACTCCAGATATGGCCAAAACAGTGTAAGCTGCGCAGCCTTCCCAGAAAATCCGAAATTTAATCAATTAATTCCCAAAAAATTATTGAAGCATCCACCATAATCAACATTCCCGTAAACCTGCACAACTAAGCAAAACACATCAAAACTACAAGAAACTTGAGTCCAAGACAATCAATTTAAGCCGATTTAGAATGTTCCAAGTGGATATAAAATCCACTTATCACACCCCCAAACTTAAACCGATGCTTGTCCTCAAGCATAAACAATTAAAAACTATCTAACTAGTACCACTTCCGTAGGTGATCACGGTTACATTTGGCATATGCAACAAGCCCTTTAAACCCCTAGGCAGCCCTAGTGGACGAGTAAGGTCTCGTGAGGGCCTATAGCGAATGTACCCACAAAATCCAATGCAATGCAATGCATGAATGCAACTATTATGAAAATACAAATAATCTAGTACTAATATCCTACCATACCCTCAAATCCTCTCATGCCATATCAACTTAAGAATCAAAGTAATAACGCAATGTCTTGGTGTCGAAAGTGCAAGTATTCACATAGTCTACTCAAAGAACATGTATAAGTTCTCACAAGCCCATGTCAAATGCAAGAATAAGTTAGTAAACATGCTAAGCCTACAAGAGTACATCTTTGAGACAAAACTCGGGATCTCATACGCAAAAACAAGTAAACACTCACAATACACTCACAAAAGAATACTCTCACAAGAACAAGGGTAAGTGTATCACTCAATTCCAACAAAATCATATGCATGCTTGACATTTGGTATCAATCTAACTATTAACACAACATACATCAATGACGATAATCAAAAGGTCTTTAATTGGGTTGTAACGGGGCTAGGGACAAGGTATGTCAAATAAGCCAAAACAGGTGAAGTGTCAAAAGCTAGTAAGTACCATAATACATCATTCACAACACCATATTCCCCCCACATAATTTTTACTAAAATAAACACTCGACTAGTCGACTGAAATAGGATCGCAACAAACACAAACATGCTCTCATCATATATATTTTTTTTCTTTTTTCTTTTTTTTTTCTTTTTTTTTTTCCTTTTTTTTTATTCTTTTTTTTTCGAGAGCTAAATATAACACAAACAATAATATAAACAATAACAATGATCCCATGAATTTATTACATATGCCGACTATCAAGTAAACAACCCCAATTTTCAATATTTCCCCCAAAAGTATGACCAACAATAACCCTTCCTTGCACACCTTATTACTCCCTTAAGCACTCTACTAGCCTTTGACAATGTGGGTTCAAATTAATGTAAGGCCAATACAAGAAAAAGGTTTAGGCAAGTAATGTGGTATGTCACCGAAAAAATAGGATTAAGCTCAATGGGTTAACTAGTTGATCATGTAAACATGGTGTGGTAATATGGGAAAATATGTGGTTATTCCTAAATGCCTTTATCATTTTAATCGTCAAATAATGTCATGCGTTTCAAGAAAGACCTCAAACAACTGCTAGCAATGCAAACAATCCGTGGACACTCAAGCAAACGAATAAATTGCAACAAATATGCAATAAGGCTCAAAAACTCACTTGGTGGAAAAACATACTCAATCCCAAGCTACATCTCTCTAACGCACCAACTTGTATTCCAAGCATGCAAACTAAATCATCTTGCACATATTCATGTCCTTCTAATCACTTACAACATTCAATAAGTCTACTAGCTTCAACTGACTAGTGTATGTGTGTGCACAAGAACAAAGCATATCACTTCTCAATCAAAAGCGTCAACAACACAAAATTCATATCAAGCATGGGTGCAAATGCAAACTATTATGAACTCACATGATATACGAACATAAAAACAGAATGTCCTATATGAAACAAACGTAGTTAACATGAACATAAATGCACAATTTACTACTACTAATATGCAAAGCATGAAATCCTACATGAACAAATAATACAACAACACATATTACCACACCATGTTTACATGATCAACTAGTTAACCCGTTGAGCTTAATCCAATTTTTTCGGTGACATACCACATTACTTGCCTAGACCTTTTTCTTGTATTGGCCTTACATTAATTTGAACCCACATTGTCAAAGGCTAGTAGAGTGCTTAAGGGAGTAATAAGGTGTGCAAGGAAGGGTTATTGTTGGTCGTACTTTTGGGGGAAATATTGAAAACTGGGGTTGTTTACTTGATAGTCGGCATATGTAATAAATTCATGGGATCATTGTTATTGTTTATATTATTGTTTGTGTTATATTTAGCTCTCGCAAAATAAAGGAAAAAAAAAAGGAAAAAAAAAAGAAAAAAAAAAAGAAAAAAGAAAAAAAATATATATAATGAGAGCATGTTTGTGTTTGTTGCGATCCTATTTCAGTCGACTAGTCGAGTGTTTGTTTTAGTAAAAATTATGTGGGGAGAATATGGTGTTGTGAATGATGTATTATGGTATTATGTGCTTGTCATCAGTGGTCGTTAGCGTTCACTGACTCGGATTTCTTACTTAGTTTGTTTGTTTCGTGGTGTTTCAGGTACTTAGGGTTGCATGCAAACACGTTCGCAAGCTCGTTTACAAAAACTGGCAAAAAATGATCGTGTAGAGAATTTGGAGAATAAGACAGAGGAACTTGAAACTACTGTAGAGATGGGTGATGCAGCAGCAGCTAA
This sequence comes from Kitagawia praeruptora, assembly GCA_037693485.1. NCBI lineage: Eukaryota > Viridiplantae > Streptophyta > Magnoliopsida > Apiales > Apiaceae > Kitagawia > Kitagawia praeruptora. The sequence goes on along the minus strand of CM075348.1, from coordinate 114,030,954 downwards.
GGCTTTGAAGGAGTATTCTCAGCCGAAGATCAATGATATCCAATTTAGTATTATCAGGCCAGCTATTGCAGCTAACACTTTCGAGATCAAGCCGGGCACTATTCAGATGCTACAGAATTCGGTTCAGTTTGGGGGTGCTCCTACTGAGGATCCTAACATGCATATTCGGGACTTTATCGAGATCTGTGATACTTTCAAGTTCAATGGTGTTTCGGAGGATGCTATCAAGTTGAGGCTTTTCCCATTCTCTTTGAAGGATAAGGCCAAGGGTTGGTTACACTCTCTACCACCTGGTTCCATTACTACATGGAAGGATCTTGCTCAGAAGTTTCTTACTAAGTTCTTCCCTATGGCGAAAACTGCAGCAATGAGGAACCAGCTAACTCAGTTTCAGCAGCACTCTGGAGAATCTTTATGTGAGGCTTGGGAACGTTATAAGGAGATGCTTCGTAGGTGTCCACATCATGGTATGCCTGACTGGATGGTGATTAATGGTTTCTACAATGGGTTGGGAGCACAATCTAGACCTTTGCTAGACGCAGCATCAGGTGGAGCTCTATGGGCGAAGAACTATGATGAAGCTTATGAACTTATTGAGACGATGGTTGCCAATGAATATCAGAATCCAACCCAGAGGCTTTATCAAGGCAAGGTAGCAAGTTTGTTTGAAGTGGATACAGCTTCAGCTATTGCAGCTCAGTTGAAGGCTTTGACTATGAAGGTGGATTCTCTTGCAAATTATGGAGTTCAGCAGGTGGCTAGTGTTTGTGAGCTATGTGCGGGCGCACATGAGACGAATCAGTGTGCTATCTCTTCTGAATCAGCACAGTTCGTGAGTAATTTTCAGAGACCTGTTGCACCAGTACCAGCTACTTATCATCCTAGCAACAGGAGTCATCCCAATTTCAGCTGGAGCAACAATCAAGGAGCTCAACAAACTTATCAGCAGCAGTTTCAGGGACAGCAAGCAAAGCCATTCAATCAAGGTTATCAACAACCTTATGTTTCAAGGGCACCATATCAACCTCCGGGATTTCAGCAGCAACAGCCCCAGGCTCATACGGGGCAAACTTCTAATGAAAAATCAGAGATGGATGATATGAGGATGATGATGAAGAACCTGCAAGCTTCTCAAAAGCTCTTGGAAAATCAGATGGGACAGATCACAAGTGCTTTGTTGAATATGCAACAGGGGACTCTTCCTAGTGATACGGAGGCAAATCCAAGTAGAAGAGAAAGCAAAGAATAGGTCAATGCAGTTACTTTGAGATCTGGAAAAGTTACAAGTGATCCTAAATCAGAAATTGAAGAAGATGAAGATGTTCAGAATTAGCAGGTTGAAGAATCTGCAGTGCCAATAATTAAGAAATCTGATTTAGTGGCTGATCAGCTTGATGGTGAGAAGAGCAAGACACCTGTTGAAAAGTCTACTCCGGAGCAATCTTCAAAGAATAATCAGATCTATCCACCTCCGCCATATCCTGGACGCTTGCAGAAAAGTCAAGAGAAACTGTTTCAGAAGTTTATGGATGTTTTCAAGAAACTGTCCATTAATATTCCTTTTGTTGAAGCATTGGAGCAGATGCCGAGATATGCAAAGTTCATGAAGGATATTTTGTCACGGAAGAGAAGGTTGGAAGATTTTGAAACAATGGCATTGACGGAGGAGTGTAGTGTTGTTCTGCAACAGAAGTTGCCTCCTAAACTGAAAGATCCGGGAAGTTTCACTATTCCATACACTATTGGCAACCTTTCTTTCAACAAGTGTTTATGTGATTTGGGAGCTAGTATTAATCTCATGCCCTTGTCTGTTTTCAAGCAACTTGGTCTACCGGAGCCAAAGCCAACTAACATCTCTTTGCAGTTGGCTGATCGATCTATCACATATCCTAGAGGCATCGTGGAGGACGTTTTGGTGAAGGTTGATAAGCTCATATTCCCAGCTGATTTTGTTATCTTGGATTTTGAAGAAGATAAGAAGATTCCCATAATCTTGGGAAGACCGTTCTTGGCTACAGGAAAGACTTTGATTGATGTGCAAAAAGGAGAGCTTACAATGAGGGTGCAAGATCAGAGTGTCACCTTTAATGTGTTTAAGGCAATGAAATTTACGACAGAGGATGAAGAGTGTTGTAGTGTGGAAATAGTTGATACGGGTCAGAGAAAGAAGTTTGATCAGTTATTGAGCGAAAAATCTGACATGCATGTGCTAAAGCATCCTATCAGTGATTCCATTGACAGTTCTTTGGTTCGTGATCTTTCGAAAGTAAAGCTTGGGAAACTTCCACCACATTTGAGGTATGTCCTTTTGAATAATGAGCTAGTGATTTTTGAAGAGGGGCATGATAACGTGTTGCGACGGTGGAAAACCGATGATAAGGAAGAAGAAATTTTTGTTCAGCCAGTTGAGTCGGAGAAGCACTTTAGAGGTGTGAAGAAGAAAAAGAAGAAGATTTGGCCGTTGGGTAGTAAAATTAGGTTGAAGTCTGAAGGAAGAGATTTGTGGAAAGCAAGCAACCAAGATGTCAACGTTCGTATGAATGGTTTGTCTGTTGAGAACGGTTCAGTTATTCTTTTGAAACCGCCATGAGTTGAGGAAGTAACGTCAAGCTATTGACGTTAAAGAAGCGCTTCTTGGGAGGCAACCCAAGCCTTGTTGTATACGTTATTACTTCTTTCTTCACAAAAAAAAAAATAAAATAAAATAAAAAATTGAGCAAATTGCAGGTCTGTAACGCAACTTGCTGCTGCGTTTCTGTTCTGGACGTAGACTGCCCCCTGATGCGCAACTTGCGCATGCACATCTAACATTGAGGCAGCTTGCCCCTCTGTCGCGCAAGTTGCACTGGCGCAACTGATCTTGAGGCAACTTGCCTCCCCACGCGCGCAAGCAGCGCTTCAGCCAGGTATTCAGTTTTTTTTTTGTTTTTCCTAATTTGCCGTGTCTGTTTCTCAATTTGCAAGTTATGTCACTGTTGTGTCCGTGTTTTGATATATATATATATACAAAAAAAAAAAAATTCTTTCACCCCAATTCTATTTATACTCTCCTCTTTTCCCTAATTCTTTTCCTATTTCAATTCCAAAGCCCATCATCTCTCCTAAAAAAATTGAAATTCCTATTTCTTTTCTAATTCTTTTTCTTTTATTCATTAAATATTTTTTCTATCCTATATCAAATTCCAATTTCCACCCAATTTTTTTCCTTTTCACATTAAAATTCTTATATTCATCCTATCACTCAATGGCCTATATATACCCATACATACACACCCAATTCATTCTATTCCTCTTCTACATCTCTTAAAAATTCAAGTTTGGGGAAAAATTAGTACAAGTTCACCTCTTTGATTCGTAGTGGGATTTCTTTTCTCTATTTTATTTTATTACGAATTTGTGTTCTTGTAAATTGGGGTTTTTGTATTATTATTGTTACTTGGGTATTTTTGGTGTGATTTTGCTTGGTGGTTTTTGGAGGGATATTTCTTGGTGGTTGTTGGTGGTGTTATTGTTGAGTGGGGTTTTGGTTATCATGGCGCCTAAGCGAATGAGGGGTGGTTCTATTAGGGTGGAGAGATTTTCTTCTCCGGATGCGGAGGTGGAGTATAATCGGTTGTTGTCAAGGTCAGTGGCGAAAGAAAGGGGGTTTTTGCCAACTCGTCATTATGGGTTGGTTGATGTGATTAGTGAGTTACGTTGGGGAGAGATTTGTAAGGCACCTGCTCCGGTTCCAGTGAATGTTGTTAGGGAGTTTTATTCAAATGCTAAAGGTGAGCCGGATGAGGTGTGTGTGGTTCGAGTTGTACAGGCGGATGGATGCTATTCATGCTTGTAACCGGGAGTATGCTCAGGATATGGCTACAGCTTTGCGAGATGCGGGTATTCAGGCAAGGTGGCCAGTCTATGGAGCTCGTACGCAGTATCCACCGCCAGATTCTGATTCCTCCGAGGAGGAGGACGAGTAGGTATGTTTTCTGCTATCCCTTGTATTTACTTCCATTCAATGCGGACATTGAATATTTTAAGTTTGGGGGTGATTTGAGGGATTAGTAGTTGTTGTTGTATTATTTGTTCATGTAGGATTTCATGCTTTGCATATTAGTAGTAGTAAATTGTGCATTTATGTTCATGTTAACTACGTTTGTTTCATATAGGACATTCTGTTTTTATGTTCGTATATCATGTGAGTTCATAATAGTTTGCATTTGCACCCATGCTTGATAGGAATTTTGTGTTGTTGACGCTTTTGATTGAGAAGTGATATGCTTTGTTCTTGTGCACACACATACACTAGTAAGTTGAAGCTAGTAGACTTATTGAATGTTGTAAGTGATTAGAAGGACATGAATATGTGCAAGATGATTTAGTTTGCATGCTTTGAATACAAGTTGGTGCGTTAGAGAGATGTTGCTTGGGATTGAGTATGTTTTTCCACCAAGTGAGTTTTTGAGCCTTATTGCATATTTGTTGCAATTTATTCGTTTGCTTGAGTGTCCACGGATTGTTTGCATTGCTAGCAGTTGTTTGAGGTCTTTCTTGAAACGCATGACATTATTTGATGATTAAAATGATAAAGGCATTTAGGAATAACCACATATTTTCCCATATTACCACACCATGTTTACATGATCAACTAGTTAACCCGTTGAGCTTAATCCAATTTTTTCGGTGACATACCACATTACTTGCCTAGACCTTTTTCTTGTATTGGCCTTACATTAATTTGAACCCACATTGTCAAAGGCTAGTAGAGTGCTTAAGGGAGTAATAAGGTGTGCAAGGAAGGGTTATTGTTGGTCGTACTTTTGGGGGAAATATTGAAAATTGGGGTTGTTTACTTGATAGTCGGCATATGTAATAAATTCATGGGATCATTGTTATTGTTTATATTATTGTTTGTGTTATATTTAGCTCTCGAAAAAAAAAAGAATAAAAAAAAAGGGAAAAAAAAGAAAAAAAAAGAAAAAAAAAAGAAAAAAAAAAAATATGATGAGAGCATGTTTGTGTTTTTTGCGATCCTATTTCAGTCGACTAGTCGAGTGTTTGTTTTAGTAAAAATTATGTGGGGGGAATATGGTGTTGTGAATGATGTATTATGGTACTTACTAGCTTTTGACACTTCACCTATTTTGGCTTATTTGACATACCTTGTCCCTAGCCCCGTTACAACCCAATTAAAGACCTTTTGATTATCGTCATTGATGTATGTTGTGTTAAGAGTTAGATTGATACCAAATGTCAAGCATGCTTATGATTTTGTTGGAATTGAGTGATACACTTACCCTTGTTCTTGTGAGAGTATTCTTTTGTGAGTGGATTATGAGTGTTTACTTGTTTTTGCGTATGAGATCCCGAGTTTTGTCTCAAAGATGTACTCTTGTAGGCTTAGCATGTTTACTAACTTATTCTTGCATTTGACATGGGCTTGTGAGAACTTATGCATGTTCATTGAGTAGACTATGTGAATACTTGCACTTTCGACACCAAGACATTGCGTTATTACTTTGATTCTTAAGTTGATATGGCATGAGAGGATTTGAGGGTATGGTAGGATATTAGTACTAGATTATTTGTATTTTCATAATAGTTGCATTCATGCATTGCATTGCATTGGATTTTGTGGGTACATTCGCTATAGGCCCTCACGAGACCTTACTCGTCCACTAGGGCTGCCTAGGGGTTTAAAGGGCTTGTTGCATATGCCAAATGCAACCGTGATCACCTACGGAAGTGGTACTAGTAAGATAGTTTTTAATTGTTTATGCTTGAGGACAAGCATCGGTTTAAGTTTGGGGGTATGATAAGTGGATTTTATATCCACTTGGAACATTCTAAATCGGCTTAAATTGATTGTCTTGGACTCAAGTTTCTTGTAGTTTTGATGTGTTTTGCTTAGTTGTGCAGGTTTACGAGAATGTTGATTAAGGTGGATGCTTCTATAATTTTTTGGGAATTAATTGATTAAAATTCGGTTTTTCTAGGAAGGCTGCGCAGCTTACACTGTTTTGGCCATATCTGGAGTTCTGTAAGTCCGTTTTCAGCGATCTTACTGCCCACGCGAAGCTTGAGAGATTTTATACAACCTGGGATAGGAAGCACGTGCAAGTAATGTGCTGAATTAATTCGCGCACGTATTCTTTGTGAAGAATGGCTGGGAAATTACTGTTTTGCCCTTTTTAAGTTCTAATTATATTCCGGGCAGGTTTTAGCACCTTAATTAAATTCTAATTGTAATAGAAGATAAATTCTTGCTAGGAAAGAAAGCTAGAGCCTATAAAAACACATCTAAGCATTGTAATTTAGATATCATAGTTTTATTATTCTAACCTAGCTTAGATCTGCAAGGGAGAAAATGAGAGAAGGATTCAACGCTCGTGACAAGCAAGGATCTAGATCTACTTCATCCTTTGTGTTACTTTGGATTATAGATTTGTTTTCTCAACTCTTCGTTTTAATAATATTATTACTTCTTTCTTCCATATCTTGTTTTATATCATGTTTTCATCAAATCCCATGACGATGAACGGTTCAATTATGGGCTAATCGTTGTCATGGGATCCTAGTGGATTTATCTATGTAGCTTAGTAGTTTGCATGCCTTAAAGATTTATGTGTGGTGAATACTTGATATCCTTGTATGGTTGTGCTTATTGAATTTAGGTGCGTCGCGAACATCTAATTTGTTAATCTCTTGCTAAACGAGAGTGGATCTTAATATTTAGAACTTGCAATGCTAGCATAGGATAGGTTGGTGTTTTGACATCATGATTTGTGGCATCAATAGAGATATTATGCTACCCTATGTGATCTAAGTGAATAACTTGTGCTTAAACCTTTATGTTTTCAAATGCTATAGAGATATAGGGTCTAAACATAATAGGTGCCTACTCGTCTTCTATCTCTTTTGTGGATGTATGCGTAGATTGGTACTAGTATACCGAGAGGTAACTTTTACTCTTTTCGTGTTATTCGATCAGATATCAAACCCATCGCATGTTTTAATTAAAGGCTGCAACTCTAAGTGAAGTAGATGATGAAACTAGGATTCCATGTTTATTCTCATATAAGTAATTCGATTTTTAATTCTTGTTAATTAGTTAATTCTTAGATTTATAATTTGCATCTTAGTTTAATTTAGATAATCAAATCCAATTTTGTTATTTTTCTGAGCAGTGAATTAAAACCATACATTGTTGCATAGGCATATTTTCTGAGTAAACACCACATCTCTGTGGAACGAACTTTAATTGTATTACTTGTGACTACGTGCGCTTGCGTAATTATAGCATAACAAGTTTTTTGTGATAAGTGGATTTTATATCCACTTGGAACATTCTAAATTGGCTTAAATTGATTGTCTTGGACTCAAGTTTCTTGTAGTTTTGATGTGTTTTGCTTAGTTGTGCAGGTTTACGAGAATGTTGATTAAGGTGGATGCTTCTATAATTTTTTGGGAATTAATTGATTAAAATTCGGATTTTCTGGGAAGGCTGCGCAGCTTACACTGTTTTGGCCATATCTGGAGTTCTGTAAGTCCGTTTTCAGCGATCTTACTGCCCACGCGAAGCTTGAGAGATTTTCTACAACCTGGGATAGGAAGCACGTGCAAGTAATGTGCTGAATTAATTCGCGCACGTATTCTTTGTGAAGCATGGCTGGGAAATTACTGTTTTGCCCTTTTTAAGTTCTAATTATATTCCGGGCAGGTTTTAGAACCTTAATTAAATTCTAATTGTAATAGAAGATAAATTCTTGCTGGGCAAGAAAGCTAGAGCCAATAAAAACACATCTAAGCATTGTAATTTAGATATCATAGTTTTATTATTGTAACCTAGCTTAGATCTGCAAGGGAGAAAAGGAGAGAAGGATTCAACGCTCGTGACAAGCAAGGATCTAGATCTACTTCATCCTTTGTGTTACTTTGGATTATAGATTTGTAAGGCACCTGCTCCGATTCCGGTGAATGTTGTTAGGGAGTTTTATGCAAATGCTAAAGGTGAGCCGGATGAGGTGTGTGTGGTTCGAGTTGTACAGGCGGATGGATGCTATTCATGCTTGTAACCGGGAGTATGCTCAGGATATGGCTACAGCTTTGCGAGATGTGGGTATTCAGGCAAGGTGGCCAGTCTATGGAGCTCGTACGCAGTATCCACCGCCAGATTCTGATTCCTCCGAGGAGGAGGACGAGTAGGTATGTTTTCTGCTATCCCTTGTATTTACTTCCATTCAATGCGGACATTGAATATTTTAAGTTTGGGGGTGATTTGAGGGATTAGTAGTTGTTGTATTATTTGTTCATGTAGGATTTCATGCTTTGCATATTAGTAGTAGTAAATTGTGCATTTATGTTCGTGTTAACTACGTTTGTTTCATATAGGACATTCTGTTTTTATGTTCGTATGTCATGTGAGTTCATAATAGTTTGCATTTGCACCCATGCTTGATAGGAATTTTGTGTTGTTGACGCTTTTGATTGAGAAGTGATATGCTTTGTTCTTGTGCACACACATACACTAGTAAGTTGAAGCTAGTAGACTTATTGAATGTTGTAAGTGATTAGAAGGACATGAATATGTGCAAGATGATTTAGTTTGCATGCTTTGAATACAAGTAGGTGCGTTAGAGAGATGTTGCTTGGGATTGAGTATGTTTTTCCACCAAGTGAGTTTTTGAGCCTTATTGCATATTTGTTGCAATTTATTCGTTTGCTTGAGTGTCCACGGATTGTTTGCATTGCTAGCAGTTGTTTCAGGTCTTTCTTGAAACGCATGACATTATTTGACGATTAAAATGATAAAGGCATTTAGGAATAACCACATATTTTCCCATATTACCACACCATGTTTACATGATCAACTAGTTAACCCGTTGAGCTTAATCCTATTTTTTCGGTGACATACCACATTACTTGCCTAGACCTTTTTCTTGTATTGGCCTTACATTAATTTGAACCCACATTGTCAAAGGCTAGTAGAGTGCTTAAGGGAGTAAAAAGGTGTGCAAGGAAGGGTTATTGTTGGTCGTACTTTTGGGGGAAATATTGAAAATTGGGGTTGTTTACTTGATAGTCGGCATATATAATAAATTCATGGGATCATTGTTATTGTTTATATTATTGTTTGTGTTATATTTAGCTCTCGAAAAAAAAAAGAATAAAAAAAAAGGAAAAAAAAGAAAAAAAAAAGAAGCGCAACAAACACCAGCGGCGCCAAAAACTTGTTATGCTATAATTACGGAAGCGCACGTAGTCACAAGTAATACAATTAAAGTTCGTTCCACAGAGATCTGGTTAAGTTTTACTCAGAAAATATGCCTATGCAACAATGTATGGTTTTAATTCACTGCTCAGAAAAATAACAAAATTGGATTTGATTATCTAAATTAAACTAAGATGCAAATTATAAATCTAAGAATTAACTAATTAACAAGAATTAAAAATCGAATTAATTATATGAGAATAAACATGGAATCCTAGTTTCATCATCTACTTCACTTAGAGTTGCAGCCTTTAATTAAAACATGCGATGGGTTTGATATCTGATCGAATAACACGAAAAGAGTAAAAGTTACCTCTCGGTATACTAGTACCAATCTACGCATACATCCACAAAAGAGATAGAAGACGAGTAGGCACCTATTATGTTTAGACCCTATATCTCTATAGAATTTGAAAACATAAAGGTTTAAGCATAAGTTATTCACTTAGATCACATAGGGTAGCATAATATCTCTATTGATGCCACAAATCATGATGTCAAAACACCAACCTATCCTATGCTAGCATGGCAAGTTCTAAATCTCAAGATCCACTCTCGTTTAGCAAGAGATTAACAAATTAGATGTTCGCGACGCACCTAAATTCAATAAGCACAACCATACAAGGATATCAAGTATTCACCACACATAAATCTTTAAGGCATGCAAACTACTAAGCTACATAGATAAATCCACTAGGATCCCATGACAACGATTAGCCCATAATTGAACAGTTCATCGTCATGGGATTTGATGAAAACATGATATAAAACAAGATATGGAAGAAAGAAGTAATAATATTATTAAAACGAAGAGTTGAGAAAACAAATCTATAATCCAAAGTAACACAAAGGATGAAGTAGATCTAGATCCTTGCTTGTCACGATCGTTGAATCCTTCTCTCCTTTTCTCCCTTGCAGATCTAAGCTAAGTTACAATAATAAAACTTTGATATCTAAATTACAATGCTTAGATGTGTTTTTATAGGCTCTAGCTTTCTTGCCCAGCAAGAATTTATCTTCTATTACAATTAGAATTTAATTAAGGTGCTAAAACCTGCCCGGAATATAATTAGAACTTAAAAAGGGCAAAACAGTAATTTCCCAGCCATGCTTCACAAAGAATACGTGCGCGAATTAATTCAGCACATTACTTGCACGTGCTTCCTATCCCAGGTTGTAGAAAATCTCTCAAGCTTCGCGTGGGCAGTAAGATCGCTGAAAACGGACTTACAGAACTCCAGATATGGCCAAAACAGTGTAAGCTGCGCAGCCTTCCCAGAAAAACCGAATTTTAATCAATTAATTCCCAAAAAATTATAGAAGCATCCACCTTAATCAACATTCTCGTAAACCTGCACAACTAAGCAAAACACATCAAAACTAGTCCAAGATAATCAATTTAAGCCGATTTAGAATGTTCCAAGTGGATATAAAATCCACTTATCAATGAAATCTATGGACTGCTCAAGACTCATGAATTGGAAATGGAGCAGAGAAACAGGAGATCAAGCAAGAAGTTAAAGTCCGTTGCTCTCAAGGTTGAAGAGAAACCATTGAAGAAGAAATCAAAGGAAAAGGCTTTAGTCATTCATTCTGAAAGTGAATCATCAAACTCTGAGGATGATTCAAACACTTCTGATTTATCTGACTCTGAGGATGATGAAGAAGAAATGAGAAAAATGGCTGCTTTGATGGTAAAGACCTTTAAGAAAATGGGTTTCAAGAACTTCAAGAAGGGAAAAAGGTTTTCTAGAGATTCAAATGACAGAAAGAGTTTCAGAAACTCTGAGAAAAGAGATACCAAATCTGGGAAGAAAGACAAGTCTGAAATTCAATGCTACAAGTGTAAGGAGATGGGTCACTATGCTCCTGAGTGCAAGAAGGGTAAAAATGAAAAGGCACTCTATACAAAAGGCAGAGACTGGGCAGACACTTCAGACTCAGATGAGGAAATTAATTATGCACTCATGGCTTCTACTCAAAATGAAGATTCTGAACTCAAGGTACCCCCAACTACCTATGCTTATAATACTGATAACATAACTGAATTGAGGATTTATCTTAAATCATTGCATATCAGTTATAGGGATCAGACTTTAGAGAATGAGAGAATCAAGTATGAAAGTTCTCAACTTAAAGAGAGAAACAAACTTATTGAAGAAAAACTTGAAAACATGCAAAAAGTTCAGAAAGAGAGAGTTGATGTTGTTTTTCTAGAACAGGAGTTGCTAGGTAAATATAAGCAACTAGAATCTGAATTGGAGAATGCAAATCACATTATTAAAACTTGGACACACTCTGGAAAAGACACTCAAGAGGTTTTTCAATCAGACACAGTAGGTCTAGGTTATTCTGAGGATAATGTACTTATGTTTCAGAATACAGTCAAGATTAGACCACCACTTCCTTCTAAGAAATTTGGAACATTTGTTAATGGAGTAAGTGAACCTAGGTTTGAACATGGAAAAGAAGTTGTTAAGAGAGAACCAGTAAAAGCTAGTGTTAAACAGGTTAATATTGGTTCAATGACAGATAAACAACTCAAGCATAAGCTTAAGGAGTTAAAATTTGTTAAGAAACAGAAAGTGTCTAGGAATAACAGAAATGGAAAAGTAGGCATCACTCAAGGTAATCCAATGCTTGCTACATTAGCTCCAAGAAAGACATGTCATAACTGTGGTAGCACTAACCATCTTGCTAGTTTTTGCAAGAAGAACAAAAATATTAATTCTTTACCTTCAAAGTCTGAAGTAAAGAAAGTTAATGTTAGAGCTAAACCACAGACTTTATGCAAACACTGTGGTAGTACTTGGCATTCTATTTATACTTGCAGAGATTATCATGCTATTTATCATAACTACTATGAACCCAAGCCAAATTTGAAATGGGTTAAAGTAAACTCTGTAAATGTAAACTCTGATAAAGTTAGCTTAAACTCTGATAATGTGAATTCCGCTGCAAAAGCTAACAGAGTTAAGAAAGCCAAAGGATCCAAGCAAGTCTGGATCCTTAAAACTAATCCTCAGTAATTGTTTGTGATTGCAGGGCACCAGGGAAAGTACCCTAGTCGTGGACAGTGGATGTTCAGGACACATGACTGGAAATAAAGACCTGCTATCAGAGTATGTGGAGAAGGCTGGCCCAAAAGTTTTCTATGGAGATGGCAACATAGGACATACTCTTGGATATGGCAATATTAATCTTGGAAGTGTCATCATCACAAATGTAGCTCTAGTCCAGGACTCAAGCATGATCTGCTATCTGTGAGTCAAATCTGTGACAGAGGATATCATGTAGATTTTCAACCTGAATACTGTCAAGTCATCAGTAAATCTACAGGGAAAGTTGTTCTAGTTGGAAATAGACACAATAACATCTATGAAATAAAATTGTCAACAAACTCTGATGGCAAAGCAGTGTGTCTGTCAACAAGGATGTCCAGTGAAGAAAGTTGGAAGTGGCACAAGAAACTCTCTCATTTGAATCTGAACAACATCAATGAGCTGATTAGAAAGAATCTTGTAAGAGGGCTCCCAAAATCATTATTAAATGTTGATGGCCTATGTGATTCCTGTCAAAAGGCCAAACAAAGGAAGTCATCTTTCAAGAGCAAAACTGAATCTTCAATTGTTGATCCTTATCATCTTCTACATGTTGATCTTTTTGGTCTAGTAAATGTAATGTCACTTGGAAGAAAGAAATATGCTTTAGTCATTGTTGATGAATACACCAGATATACATGGGTGTATTTTCTAGAAAAGAAGGATGGAACAACATTAACTCTGATGGAGCATGTCAAGCAACTGGATAAAGGATCAAAACACAATGTCAAAATAATCAGAAGTGATAATGGAACTGAATTTAGAAATACAACAATGGAAAAATTTTGCAAAGACAGAGGAATAAAGCAAGAGTTTTCTGCACCTGGTACACCACAGCAAAATGGTGTAGTTGAAAGAAAGAACAGAACCCTCATAGAAGCTGCCAGAACTATGCTTGATGAAGCAAAATTGCCAACTTATTTCTGGGCAGAAGCTGTTCAAACTGCCTGTTTTACTCAAAATGCCACTCTGATCAACAAGCATGGAAAAACACCATATGAAATAGTGAGAGAAAAGAAGCCAAACCTGAAATATTTTCATATTTTTGGGTGCAAGTGCTTTGTGCTGAAAACTCATCCAGAACAGTTGACAAAATTTGATTTAAAAGCCGATGAAGGAATTTTTGTTGGCTATCCACTGTCAACTAAGGCATTCAGAGTTTATAATCTGAGAACCAAAGTGACCATGGAATCAATTCATGTGTCATTTGATGACAAGAAAATAACTGGACTTGAAGATGTAAATGAACATGATCAACTGCACTTTGAAAATGAAGATTTATTCTCTGATGAGGTAAACTCTGATGAGGCTGAACTGATATACTCTGTTGAGCTAAACTCTGAACCTCTACTGGTAAACACTGAAGAAACTTTTCAGCCAGAAACAAGAGAAGAACCAGTTGAGGGGGAGCATGAAGAAACACATCATAGTGATAACTCAAATTCTGATAGTGACTCAGCTGAAAAATCTGGATCAAACTCTGGTGACTCAAACTCTGATAGCCCAAAATCTGACAGTTCAAACTCTGAGCAGTCACATTCAGGGGAGCCTCAGAGAATGAAGAAAGACACCAAGGAAATCAGGAGAACATGGATCGAGGGGGAGGATCAAACTCTGAGAGAAGTCATTTGCCTTCAGCAAGGAAATGGACCAAATCTCATACACCTGATTTGATTATTGGTGATCCAGATGCAAGAGTAAGAACAAGAAGTTCAACAACAAATGAATGTCTGTTCCATGCATTCTTGTCACAAACTGAGCCAAAGAAAGTTGAAGAAGCTCTTCAAGATGCTGACTGGATAACAACAATGCAGGAGGAGTTAAATGAATTTGAGAGAAATGAAGTTTGGACACTTGTACCAAGACCCAAGGATAGGTCTATTGTTAGTACTAAGTGGGTTTTCAGAAACAAAACTGATAGTGAAGGGGTTGTTACAAGAAACAAAGCCAGACTGGTGGCAAAAGGCTATTCACAACAAGAGGGAATAGATTATGATGAGACTTTTGCTCCAGTTGCCAGGTTGGAGGCAATAAGGATGTTTCTTGCCTATGCTTCTCACAAGAAATTCAAAGTATTTCAAATGGATGGGAAGAGTGCTTTTCTGAATGGGAAACTTGAAGAAGAAGTGTTTGTTGAACAACCACCAGGATTTGTTGACCCCAAATATCCAGATTATGTCTACAGGCTTGATAAAGCACTTTATGGACTTAAGCAAGCACCAAGAGCATGGTACGAAACTCTTGCTCAGTTTCTACTAGAAAGTGGGTTCCACAGAGGTACAATTGATAAAACTCTGTTTTACTTTAAATCTGGTAGTGACTTGCTTTTGGTTCAAATTTATGTTGATGACATAATTTTTGGGTCTACTAATGATAAACTCTGTACAAAGTTTGCCAAGCTAATGCAGTCCAGGTATCAAATGAGTATGATGGAAGAGCTTAGTTATTTTCTAGGTCTACAGGTGAAGCAAACAGATGATGGAATATTTATAAATCAAGCAAAATATACCAGAAACCTTCTCAAGAAATTTGGTATGCTTGATTGCTCATCTGCATCAACTCCCATGGCAACAGCAACTAAGTTTGATAAAGATACAGGAGCATCAGTGGATATGACAAACTACAGAGGCATGATAGGGTCTCTTCTTTATCTGACAACAAGTAGACCTGATATCATGTATGCAACCTGTCTCTGTGCAAGGTTTCAAGCCGATCCCAGAGAACCACATCTCACAGCAGTGAAAAAGATTTTTAAGTATCTCAAGGGAACCATTACTTTAGGACTATGGTATCCCAGAGAATCAGATTTCAAACTTATTGGTTACTCTGATGCAGACTTTGCAGGCTGTAAAATAGATAGAAAAAGCACTAGTGGAAGTTGTCAATTTCTGGGTGACAGACTGGTTTCTTGGTACAGTAAGAAACAAAAATCAATTTCTACATCTACAGCTGAGGCAGAGTATATTGCTGCTGGTAGCTGCTGTGCACAGACACTATGGATGAAGAATCAGCTGCTGGATTATGGATTGAGGTACAGTAAAATTCCTATTTACTGTGATAATCAAAGTGCTATTGCTATGACAGGTAATCCAGTACAACACTCAATGACCAAGCATATCAGCATAAGGTATCATTTTATCAGAGAGCATGTAGAGGAAGGGAACATTGAGCTTCATTTTATGTCTACAGACCAACAGCTTGCAGATATTTTCACCAAACCATTGAGTGAAGCTACGTTTACAAGGCTGGTAAATGAACTTGGAATGGTCTCTAGTTTTGACTAGAGATACTGGTTAGACTCAAAATTCACTTCATGTAATGCATTATTCATGTTTGTGTGATGTGTTAAATGCTATGTGAACTCAGTTTTTAAACTCTGTTCATAAACTGTTATGTCAAACTCTGTTAACATGCTGAATAAACTCTGATTAATTCTGATAATGTTATTGTCTGAGATAAACATCAATGAAGAAAATGTATGAAGCATAATTCTCAGTTATTAATCATGAACCTTTCTAAGTTATCTGTGATCTAATCTTAGACTGTGTAGAAATTCAACACAAGCATGATACTGTTCATATTTATAGCATCTCTTAGTTTATTTCTCCTAAACTCTGAGTCTGTAAATGATGTGTGCATTACCTCTCATTAATAATTTCTGATATTGATGATTTCTAAACTCTGATTAGTGACACTCTGTTCCCAAGACATTTACGTGGTACTTGATGATTCCTTGTTTGCACTTGTGAAAATTTTAAAACTTGAGATATGTCATTGTTTATTTTGGTGAGTACTAAAGCATGTCTGCACCCTGTGAGAATTTGAGCCAGATAAATGATTGATACATTTATATAAATCAATTTTTAATTGTTGTGTGATGTTCATCAGTAAGTATGTTGCTCTAGAACTTGTTTTAAACCATTTTGAGACTGCATGATATATGTGTGCATGAAAAAGATAAAGGCACTAGGATTTACCACATTTATTCAAACACTGACCTTACATTAAACTCTTAGTGAACCCCTTTGAGCCTTATTAACTGTTCACTTAAACTCTGATGTATCAAGAGCAGTTAGATTTTTTTTAAATTGAAGAGCAAACAAGTGAGAGTTTCTCTACAAAGGAAAGGTTATTTAGAGGATATATATACATAAAAAATAAAAAAAAATATAAATTGTATATTTCCTGATCATCTTTGTAAGAACCCAGATTTTTGGGTAGAATTAAATCTTTTTATTATGTATTGATGTAAGAGTGAATAGTGGTTACAACTACAGTGTAATACTGGTTTTAATGAATGAATAATGAAAGGATATAGATTTCAAGGTTATATGTCCTGAAGGATGCTATTGGGTGATAACTTATATTAGAATAATCTACCTCCTAGAAAGTTAAGATAAGATTCCCTAGAGAGAAATAGATACCCTCATGTCATCCAGATCGAATATCGGTTACAAGTACGGAGGTTCCATAAAAGAGTTAAGGAACGCTCGAGGAAGCACAAAGATATTTTCTAAGTGATGAATAGTATTTTTGATGGAAATAGGAATATTATGAGACGACACTATATAGAAGTACCCGGAATGAATTTTTAAGTTCGTATTAGTGATCCGAGGGGAAAATAAGTGTATGTAAAGACTATCGGATTCTGAAAAACAGCACTTTCATTTTTCTCCGAGATTTTCCCTAGACACTGATAGATTAAGGATTTAATATTTAATATTTGAGAAATATTAATTCGAGGATATTAATGAAAGATAGAAATTATAATAGAATCATTACAGAGGTTTTCGGTAAAACCCTAACTAGGAATCCTTGAGATATTCCTACAAACGATCAATAAAGCGGAGCAATAACCGAACAAAGAAACAAGCAGGGAAGCTAGATTCATGCATGTGCTACTAAGGAAAATATCTAGTAACTATCTAGTTACAAAAGTAACTAGAATCAAGTGAAGTAACCATGTACTTAGAGAGCAAACTACTTGGTTAGCCTTAGCACCACCCATTGATCAACACTTGTCTTGCAAATTGCATCATCTAGTGCATCATCCCTTTAATAATTCAATCAAGATGAGATAATATCCTAGGCCCATCTACTTTATGCATTATTCAAGAAACCAACACAAAAAAATATCAAGAACTCCACCATTATACCCATTCGGCTTCTCTTGAAATTCAAGAACAAATATCCACCTTCCAACCATTGTTTGATATTGAAACTTTTATGGTAGATCTTATATTTCAAGAAAATAATACCCTAGAAATCTTAGCCTCAAACACCACTTTTTCCATTTTCAAATAAATCCTTGAAGATGAGGGTGAATAGTGATTTTCAAGAACAAATTCTTGGATCTTGAATTTTTGGATGATCTAAGCTTGGTTAAGGATGTTCATGGACTATACAAGGCTTAGCAAGGTCTTACACACATCATGGAAGGTATATCTCACCAAAACCCTAGCTTGTAATTTGAGATTTATGATTGCCTTGATTGGGTTTAGATTAGTATGATATTGATGATGATTATAAGCATGATTATGTAGTTAGTTATGTGATTTAAGAAGCATGATGATCTTGATAGTAAAATCAGTAGCTATTGGACTTATGAGATGAGTTATATGATGATAAGTTGCTTAGATGCCCGGTGTGGCTTGGTTGGATTGATTCGAGTTTTGGAATGTCCGAGTTATAGCCGTCGTAATGCCCGATTGTGGTTAACCTTAAGAAACCGTGTTTAACAGTAGCATGAACTCCATGTCTAACTTCATATCCTGCCATGTTTGGATAGAGTATGTTATAAGCTTTGTTTTGATATAAAGATCATGTGAAACGGACTTATGGTTTAGGAGTTATGGTTTAATTCGTAAAAGTGGTTCGAAACCGTAATCGAAAGTTTGTAACTGAAATTGGAATCCCTTAACATGACTAAGTCAGTGACGAATCATGGTAATTAAATATAAGAGGTCATAAAAAGGCGTGAGAGAAAACCACAAGTAAAATGGATCGTTTTCCGATTTTATAAAAATGTTCGAATCGAGGTTAAGTGCGAAGAAACCACTTTTCGGAGGTAACACTATTCACTAAAAGCTCCTGCCCTATTTTGGCAAAAATCCGAAAAATTAATCTTCTGACCTAAGTCAAATTTTGATTTATCTACCTTCTAGACATTCTCTAGATCATGTACGCGAAAACGGTGCGTCATTTGAGTTAACGGTTACCGAGTTATGAACGCTTTAGTGAAAGAGGTGTGAATAGTAAAGATCTCTAGTTGACTGAACTTCGAAAATACATTTCACCTATCTAGACCCGTGTCTTTGAATTAGAAATTTTATGATAAATATTACAAATACCAAAGATGATTTTAGAAGTGGTTTCGTAATTAAATACGTTTCCAGTGATTTATTAAAAGTGTTGAAGTACGAGTCACGGAATAGTAATTCTCAGAAAAGTCAACTCTAGGGGTACTACTTTGGCCACCCATTTTGGCTAGATTAAAAGAGGAATCTCGAGTCGACTAAAACATGGAACTTGTTAAGAATTATCAAGACAACATATTGCTGCAAAGAACGAGGCTATAAATGATTAAGTGAGATGTACGAAAGATCCGACATTAAGGATGAATTCGAGGAGTGATTTGGACTAAACTTACGACTTAAGAGTTCATTGATTAACATGGACTTCGTATGAGTCTAGGAAAACCCCGTAGTGCCTTGTTTGTTAATTGCTTTAGTGCTTAAGCATTAAGTATAAGTGCAATGACGTGCCTTGATAACAGACGAGTGTCAGATTATAACGGTATTAATAAGGGTTATGTTAGGGATTGCCTAACGGGATAATTTGAAAACGTGTTTTAGCCTAAGTTAAATATATACTTAGCATTTCGAAGTGTTAAAGTGATTAACCTCGAATGTTGTGACTATTTATAGATCACCGGATTAAACCAAGGCACACTACACCCACAGGATTACCAGGCAAGTTTCAAATCCTTTCTAAAGGTTGTTGTTGTGATAATATATATATATGATTGTTGTTATACATATGCCATAGCATGCATGCCTACTTTCAAAGTCTATTGAAATACTTGTTCCCTGAATTGATATTGGCTTATAAACTAGATGGGGATTATCAGTATAAGCCGGATTGTTTTGTAAGACCCTTAGTGAAGGGTATATAATATTCATTCTTTAAATATAGACTGGGAGTCGGTGTTTTGAGATATAGAGATAGTCGTGGAAACCCGAAGTGATTCCAGCGACAGATTAGTATTCCTTTTGAGGAATGTTATTATTAAACATTAATTATATTTCCATAAAGTATTAATTACTTGGAAATCTTTCGAGAAATGTTATTTGAGTATTATATCAGTCGAGAAATATTTAGTGAATATTATTTTCGAATATTCATTTAGAGTTTGATTATTTCATGAATATTATTTCAATATTCATTTAGAATATTGTTTATTAAATGAATATTACTTTCGGATATTCATTTAAGGTTTTATCTATTTAACGAATATTATTTTAAGATATTCATTTGAAATTCTATTTACTTAAGGAATATTATTTCAAATATTTCTTTAGAGTGTCGATTACTAAATTAATATTATTTGGATATTCATTTAGAATAGTATTTATTAAATGAATAATACTTTCGGATATTCATTTAAGGTGTTATTTACTTAATGAATATTATTTTAGAATATTCATTTGAAGTTCTATTTACTTAAGGAATATGATTTCGAATATTCCTTTAAAGTTTTGGTTATGGAATGAATATTACTTTTGAATACTCATTTAGAATATTATTTATTAAATGAATATTATTTTCAAATATTCATTTAAGGTTTTATTTATTTAGTGAATATTATTTTAAATATTTATTTGAGTTTATTTAATTAATGAATATTATTTTGAATATTCATTTGTAGAAGAGAGTTATTTAGTAAATAATTCTAGATATTCGAGGATTACTTACGAGCAATAGTATGATTTAATCATATTCGTTAAATATTATTGATTTAATAAATATTCTTGGAATATTTATTTAAATTCTTTTAAGTTCTTTTTATAATGATTCATATTATTCAAAGATTATCTTTCACCTTCAGATATGGTGTAAAATATTTCGGAGTATTTTATGACTATTTTTATCAAGGGGAGGTTCCCAAACTTTATTTTCATTTAAATCTATCTTAAAGAAGATTTAAATACTCGTTCAACTTCCAAAAATATATAAGGGGACATCACTTGAGAGATGTTATTTATTGGACTGCCCGGTCTTATACTTGCTAAACTATCTTGTCACTCACATCTTGATTCTTTCAAACATCGATACGAATCTGTTTGCTTACCTCCTCAACGCTCGAGGGGTAAGAATTGATGGAACAAGTTTATATCCATTAATAAGCATCAGCTTGGGAAATATTGGTGAATTTTCCTTTCCAACTAGATACGACTACTTTGTGGAGTCCTATCAACAAGTATTATACTTGGGGAAAGGGGGAGGAACTTTACGTTTCAGAGTTATGGATGTTAAATGAACTAGGAGATGCGTAAGTGACCCAGTGGCGCCGGTCCAGCAAATGGCCCAACCGTTGGCCGAGGGGGTTCCAGAGGGCGGTAGACAAGTAAATCCATCGGTGCTTCCTTCTACATGTAGAGAACAAGAGGTGGGGAGCATAACATGCGACTGATCATCGTGTAAATGCTATGTCTCCTGGCGCGTCAAACTCCAGTATTAGTTCATCTCTCAATGTTGGAAATTTTCTGCAACATTATCATTGTTGGTAGGTTTGAAAAGTGTTTGAACGGGAATTGCAATATTCTTCCTGCAAGTTCCTCTATTATGAAAATTTGATAATATCTTGCTTGTTTTTGACATAGCAGATATATCTTCGGAACAATTATATTTTAAGTTACCTTGTAACTTCATCTCATACCTTACATTGGTACTACGTTCGTTAATGCATGGCATATGGTTTCAAAGATTGTTTGGACTGTTATATATTATCACTGTTCAATTATATTTTTGGTGGGCTATTGCTCACCCTTGCTTTATTTATTTATATCACAACAACAGCTAGATCAGATGGCCGCGCAAGGCGCACTCAGCGTAAGCAGGTGTCAGCCGTCAGAGGATTAACCGCTGAGGTCGTAGTTGATAGTTGCATAATTTTGCATATTTTTACCCATATTTTATTGCTTGTCTTCGCTTTTTTAATTAGTTAATTGTCTTATTTCAGGAAATTGTAAAGAAATAAAGAAATAAAGAAAGGGGGAGAAAAGATGATTAAAATGAGCAAAAAAGGGAAAAAAGAGGAAGAAAAAGAGAAAGAAGGAAAAAGAAGGAAATAGAAGGAAGAAGAAAAGGCAAAAAGAAAAGAAAATGAAGATTACCCTTCTACCCCTAAAACCTTAGCATGTGCCTATTTAAGCATCCTATTCTCATCCTTTAGCCCCCAACCTAGTTACAACTTAGTTTACCCTAGTTTTTTAATTTAGTTGTAGTAGTAACCTCTCTTTATTATTTTCTAGATCTAGCATTTCATTTCAAGTTGTAAACACTTTTCATATAAATGCAAGCTTAGTTTTTTCTATACTTTTATTCTATTTTTCATCATTCTTTAGATTCACTCTATCTTTCTAGCATTTAACCCCTTTTAAAAATTAATTTTAATGGTGGGTTTGATGTTTAGATTAACTTCTACATATTATTGGGTTATGATAACTTTCTAAAACCCACAAATCTTGAATTTGGGGTTGTGAAAGGAGTCCTCTTGTGTTGAAATTAGTGATTTAAATAGTTTAGATCTACTTATCTTGTTTCATTTTCCGGCAAGTTTTAATTTATCTCGCGACTCCTTAATTTTCCGGCGAAATGACAGTTCGGCTCAAACTTGTTTTGTGCCGGGGCTTTCATATTTTTATAAATTAGTTCTCCTTTCGCATGTTCGCATTATCAGTTCGAGTTATTAGTTTTATACTTCATTAATCTGGGTTCTATCTCAACTATTCTCATGTTGTCGCAGTCAACTTGCCGTCTGTAATTACTTTTACATAAACCAACAGATTGATTTAGTTTGCCGAATACCTTTGCTTCTTGTGTCATTATTTTAATTTTAATTGCTCCCCAGTTTTCATTTTCTTGGTGCGTAGAATTTTATTTTGATGTTCTTTATTTACATTGCTTGTTGGTAATTCATGGCCATTCTCATTTTAAACCCATTTCCATTTTAGCTTATATTATATGCTTTTTTTTTTCTTTGTCCAGTTCCTTGATCTTAATCCTTGCTTTTAATTCTATAAATGTAGTTTGGGTCTTTTAACTCATTAGGCTTAATGTAGTAGTAATTAATTTTACACATTTAGTGGTCAGATCATTTACTTAGTGTTAAATCTAGTTAAACCCCCATTTCTACATTGCTTCGGTTGCTCTCTTTAGCATTCCTTGATTAATATTTTTGTTGGCTCCTTCTAGATTAATTAGTAGAGTATTAATTAGTTTTTAATGTTTTCTTTTAATTGAAATCTTGTATTTAATTGCCCAGTTAACTCCCTTGTTGGAATTTGGTTTCGTAGTTTTCTATTGGTCCATCACTTTAGCACTTTCATGTTTAAGATCCATTATTTTCAAAAAAAAAAAATGTTTAAGATCCATTATTAATTTAGGCCCATAGTTTAATGCTAATCTAATTTATATGTTTCTGGCCCATTCTAGTTTACTCCGTTTTAATCCATTCTGTAATTTCTGTTCCCCACCCGTTGCTTTGATTTAGTTTTGTAGTCACATGTTTTTTTTTTTTTTATTTTGTTTCCCCAATTTTTATGTTCTTTTGTTTTTCGAAAGTTTAGTTCTTAATAAATCAAAATCTCTTTTCAAAATTATTGTTCTAGTTCGCCTAAATTAATTATTAAGGATCGCGAAATAATTTAGTCTCTGTGGATCGAATCTTAAAATACTAAAACAAGATCGTGCGCTTGCGATAATTTCAATCTTTATTTTTAGCACATCAGTAGTTACCATTGCTGAGGATGCAGCTACTGGTAGGATATATGTTAGCATTTGGGCATCAAATGTATTTATATTATGACATATACATGATGGCAAAGAGTATGTACTGATTAATTATAATTCTTTGGGTTGTAAGAACTCAAACTTGAGATTAATAATTTTGATGGTTACTCTGATTTCATCTCTGGGACTATAACGGGTGTGTTTTATGTTGTTGTTTTGGATCACAAGGTTGTAATTTAAATTATGTTGGTTTTGTGGATGGATATTGAGACCGTAACGACCAGATTCCTGACCCCGGATCTGGGGGTGTTACAGAAATGGTATCAGAGAGTACGTTATAAACCCCAGAGATGTTGCGACGTTAAAATAATAAATTCATTAAGATAATAAGAACTCTTGCCAAATTCATAGTCGGACTACTTAATGTAGTACTAACATATAAAACCCTTATGGGAACTCTTAAGTATCATGATAGTAATTTAGTTCGTTCCCGTGTCGACTAGTAAAGCGATAGACCTTGAGGTGCACGAGCAGCACCACGAGGATGCTTTATTATATGTTGACAATCGGCTTGAAGACTTGATAGAGTACCCTACTAAGGACCTGAAGGAGGTTCCAGCTAAGGAAGAGAATCCTGTTAAGGATAAGGAGTTACCCTTGAGGAAATGAGGGCTGCAGCCAGAGAGACTGCAAGAATTAAGGTATAGTGCTCGGAGAATTGAGCGTAAAGAACTGAGATATTATTAAGAGATCTGAAGATGCAATATTGGATTTCCAGCCGGACTACCAGGTGTAGTACCAGCAAGTAGGATGTATTGGAAGAACAACTTGAGATCATATATGGGGATAGATAAGAACTCTTATAGACTTTCAGATTAATGAGAAAGGAGTTAGAATGATGCATGATTATCGAAGACATTGATATAGGATGGGGAGGAGAGTCCCTAGGAAAAATTAAGACATAGGTGGCAAGTGCCATATCTTCGGATAAATGGATTAGTGTGAATATTGTCAATGGTAATTCGCCATGAGAAGACAGATTTCATAGGTTTTAATTTATGAAACCAAATTTAGAGTGTTAAGGTGATTTTATTCAGGGAAATGCCCATCTTATAAACGTATAAACTTAGAAAGTAAAGACATTGGGAAGTGATGGCCCGATTGGATAAGGTTATACAAGAGGAAAAGGCCAGTGAGTTTGTGATAAACTCGTAACAAGACTATTGTCAGAGACTAAGTATAGGGTTATTTTAACTCAGAGGAATGAGGAACCAGAGGCATTAGATTTATGTGGTCTAGGAGAATATTAAATTCTTTCTTTCCCTTGACTGGATTATAGTGGTTGCATTAGTTACTCCAATGTGGAATCATAAATGGATCGGGTAATACGATTAGTAGTTAAGAGATAACGGAAAAATATTTTAGATGAGACCTAGAGGAGGTAAGTGTCTGCCAAGTTCTCTGAGTATGAGTTCGGGTAATTGAAGTTCCGTTATTAGGACATGCGATAAATAAGTGAGTAGTACGGGTGGACCCCGCCGATTTAAAGGCAGTTTCAAGCGAGAAAGGTCAACCACACCAACAAAGGACTAAGAAGTTAAATAGGCAGAAAAACGGGAGGAAATCTTCCTGGAGCTAAAAGATGAAATTGGTGACGACCCAGCGTTGGCTTTGCCTAAATGGAAGAAGGAGAACATTGGGATATATTATGATGCATCTCATACCAGATTAGGCATTGTGCTTATATAGTACACCAGCGTAATCTCGAATGTACTTGAACAACACGGTTCACCAGATTCGGATGGCCTTGGTAGTGCCAATTTTGTGGAATGACTAACCCCGACGGTAGTATTCCTTCTGAGACTAGTTGATAAGAAGACTGGTATTTGGTAGTATCGACTAATAGGACGAATATGTATCGGGAAGATGTGGCATGCTTCAGTTTGAAACTTTGACTTCCCTTCTAAGGGATGTACATATATTGGGATCATTTCCAGCGGTTAAACTTCCAACTTTATGTCAACCATTCCGTTATTATAACTGCTTACGACTTTACCTGCTTGGATGTTCATGGAACTGTTCTTCAGGTTTCAAAATTGATTTTCATAGTGTTACCCGTGTGTGGATAGATTGACCAAGATTCCATGATTCTGGAAAGAAATCCAACAATTTTTGGCAAACCTTGTCTTTCTGACTATCAGAGGACATCACTCAAGAGAGTGGAAACTAGAACGGACCCTATGGATTGGGTAAGATTGCCGCCTTATGGGTTGATGGATAGACCCTGATAGTTATAAATGATTATAGGAATGAAATGATGAAGTGAGATGGGACGGTAAAAAGGGGAAAAATATTTAAGGATCAAAGCGGACTAAGAAATCCCGGAATTGACTTAAATGAAAAGGTTGTTATGTCAGAAGTGTTAAGCTTTTGTGGCACGTGAAATTGATAAGAATAGCTGAAAGAATAAAAGTAAAGGAAAGGTGACCGAAGACTTTACCGAGAAGTCGATTGAGACTTATATGGAATAAAATTTTGAAAGGATCAAAATGTATCAAAGAAGAAGGCACTATGCCGGCAATTGCTAGAAAAGTAATGCTATTAGCTAAACTCACATATTTTAGTTTGGCCAGATGGGGCCAAGTCACAAAGGATTATCTAGTGACTGGACCAGCAATGGAAGGACAAAGCGGGGTAGCTTCTAACCAAGCGCCAACTGCGAGAAATTTGATATAAAATAAATTAGGATACATGATAATGGATTTTATGAATGCCACGGATGTACTAGGATTAAGGATAATGACCAATGAAGGTTATGTAGATTATCAATGATAATGCAGTGTGATGCAAAAATGTTATCTGAAACTTTGTGTCCTCAAGAAAAGCAATAAATGCTAGGAGATTCACGTTGAATACGACCATCTCTTCCAGACACATCTTTGCTACCATTACCAAGTTCTGTAAGAGAGATAGATAGACATATGTTGTCTTTAGAAGGCCATGTAGACTGGCATTCGTTTGGAAAGGAAAGGTTAGCACTAAGCTACCTATAGATTATTAAGATAAGAATGATTGAAAAGAGACCCTTATTAAGGATAGCATTACCCTTAATAAAGACATTGTGAATTTGGAGGATACCAGTTGAGTCGACCAAGGTAACAATAATCTTTAAGGATTGACTAAAAAGAGTCTCGAAGAGTACACAGACAAGATTGTTATAGGATTGACTACTGATATTTTGAGATATCCTGTACCTAGAAGACATAGGAGGAATAATGAGGATGACCTAAGAAACCTTATAAGGGAATAGATAATATTCTGAACTTCAAAAGGGAAGTTTGGTAAGGAATGTATGACATAGTAACAATAAGGCCAGATGAAGCATGTGGGAAACCATGAGCAAGTATGGATTGAACCAATAAGGTTGAGATTATCCAAAAATAAGAAAGGACTAAGATAAGAAATATCCTAGGTATGATTAGGAGTAACAACGATAAAGTTCACCCAGAAAGGTGGAAGCAATGACTTTTGGAAAAAGACCGGAATATGTTTTCTCTCATTTAGCAGAGTTCAAGGAAGGATGCTTCCACCCTAAGTTGAAATAGATCCAGAAAAAGTTGATTTTAAGAAATTATTATATTCCGGAAAGGCCAATGAGGTGGCCGACACTTTAAGTATAAGGGAGTAAGTATATATGCTCATACTAAAGAAATAGCGTGAAAATGAGAAAGGCCTTGAAGGCCAGAAGGTGATGGAAGAATTTACGTTCCCCTGATGATTGTGCGAGGATCGATTATAAGGATAGTTTAAGTAAATATTCGATTTCTAATTTTGTCTGCAGCACATTACTTACACTAGAAGGTTCTACGATAGGCCAGACCAAATTCCCCAAGCGACTCTCCTTTATTTTAGAAGGAAAGAGGAGAAATGAGGTAATAAGGGATAACTGAATACAAAAGATAGATTGGTACTGATATTGATAAGCTATTGGCATGATGATGAATGACAAGAAAGTTTATGTTGGTGTATTTCTGTGCAAACAAGATAGAGAATTATGAGGTTGGCAAGCGATTAAGCAAAACCGCTAAGCTTCTAGTCTTCTACTGGAGATATACGATTAATAATCTCACCAGCCTATTCCAGCTGCGATGCTGGAAGCTCTACTGCAATTTTACTTGCTTCATGTGATATCTGTATCAAGTTCAGGAAGTATTCCTTATGGGTAAGGAATAGTGATTATTCTGTCTTCCTAAGAGAGTGGTGATTTGACAAATCATGAAACCCGTATGTCCAGCTATTAAAGCCCTACGTAAATGATAAACGATGATGATTTATCCATGGACCACATTAGTGTAGTGGTGATTTTCTGTGGAATTAGATGATAACGACTGTGGAAGGGTTGGAATTGAATCTAAGTTAGAGAATCATCCAGGTTCGTTTCGGATGGTTTAAATTTTGGAATGACATGATATTTGAAATACTGATTAGGATATGATGGTCCATAGAAAGATGGACAGAACATCGAGAATACGTTGACACACAAGATACGATAAAATAGTATTTATTACGATTACGACTATTTTCTTCTTTGACAAACCTCTATAGTTCAGGGGTAAATTCTAAGTATGATATTTTGCAATCAAGAAAAATTTTCTACAAATCTTTGAAATTCTTTTCTTTTCTTCTCACTTATTCATATTCTTCTGAATTGAGGAGAACAACCCTTTAAGGAGGGGAGGTACTGCTACGTGACGATCTGTCTGTGTGATAGAAGTCTAAGTGGAATGCCATTAATTGTTTAGCTGCTTGTCAAGTATTAAAGGCTGGCCCCCTTCTGTACTAACTATGCAATATAACAAATGTTCATTGATCATAGTGATCTCTCAATAAATTTTTCCACTTCAATATATATAGATCCAGATTGCGAAGGTAAAAGCGATCAGGAACGTAGTACGGGTAAGGTTATCTCCGAATTCGTAGCGCGATAGTGATACCGAAGTCACTACACGTACCAATAAGGTTAATAGTATAAGACCGGACAAGAGCGTATACCGGATAATGTGTTGTACGAAAGTATCAAAAAATTGGTAGAACAGATAAAGGGTGTATTGTAACACCAGTACAATGTGCTTTGAAAAGATTGGAATGTGTAAGGATCGACCAGAGAATTGGAAAGCGAAATAACCAACAAGTACCCAATTGTCTTCTACCTGATTCCGGGACGGAATCCTTTTAAGGAGGGGAGACTGCAAGAACCCAGATTTTTGGGTAGAATTAAAACTTTTTATTATGTATTGATGTAAGAGTGAATAGTGGTTACAACTACAATGTAATACTGGTTTTAATGAATGAATAATGAAAGGATATAGATTCCAAGGTTATATGTCCTGAAGGATGCTATTGGGTGATAACTTATATTAGAATAATCTACCTCCTAGAAAGTTAAGATAAGATTCCCTAGAGAGAAATAGATACCCTAATGTCATCCAGATCGATATCGGTTACAAGTACGGAGGTTCCATGAAAGAGTTAAGGAACGCTCGAGGAAGCACAAAGATATTTTCTAAAGTGCCAGGATTAAAAAGAGAATAAGTGATGAATATTATTTTTGATGGAAATAGGAATATTATGAGACGACACTATATAGAAGTACCCGGGATGAATTTTTGAGTTCGTATTAGTGATCCGAGGGGAAAATAAGTGTATGTAAAGACTATCGGATTCTGAAAAACAGCACTTTCATTTTTCTCCGAGATTTTCCCTAGACACTGATAGATTAAGGATTTAATATTTAATATTTGAGAAATATTAATTCGAGGATATTAATGAAATATAGAAATTATAATAGAATCATTACAGAGGTTTCTGGTAAAACCCTAACTAGGAATCCTTGAGATATTCCTACAAACGATCAATAAAGCGGAGCAATAACCGAACAAAGAAACAAGCAGGGAAGCTAGATTCATGCATGTGCTACTAAGGAAAATATCTAGTAACTATCTAGTTACAAAAGTAACTAGAATCAAGTGAAGTAACCATGTACTTAGAGAGCAAACTACTTGCTTAAAGGCATTGCTAAAGAGGAGAGCATGTCAAAGAAATCAAACACAACTCCTATTGCTAAAAGAGTTATGCAGAACTATCTATCTTCTTCTGTGTTACATTCAATTTTTGGGAAGACATCAGTGTTTGAACCAACCCCAGAGACTGGAGGTCCTATGGATTTTTCAGATGGAAAAGGTTTAGCTGGAAAGATTGGAAGTAATAAAGCTGGTCTAGGCTCTCATAGAGATCAAAGAAAACAAACTGGTCCTGGAGATCCTTCCTTACTGGCTGTTCCAGGTCGTGGTGTAACTCAAGATAGTTTAGACAGGCTAGAATCAGTACAGTTGGTTTAACAGAAGAGTTTGGAAAAGGATTTTCTCTTATACTTCATGTCTGATGGTACAGTATATAAGATTGGTGAATTTGATCTTGATCTGAAATACTGGGAAGAACTAGAACATGTTTTATATCTGTTCAAGGTGAGAAATCGAAGAACTGAGTCAGTTGCAAATGTGCTTAAAAGAAAAATTCTTCATAATTTGGCAACTAGAGGCATGACATACAACAGCAACTATGTTCCTAAGTATAGAGATTGGAATGGAAATCTAATTGAGACGAAGAAAGGAACAACGAAGTTAAAGACTAATCTTGGTGTTATAGTTCTTGATTTCAACTCACAATCAGAGGAAGTAAAATTCATCAGACTGGGTAATCAGATGAGGAGAAACAAAATTTATGATCTGAGAGCTGCTATCTATCAGACTGATGAGAATGATCCTGAGTTAAGAGAAATCAAAGAGATAATGCAGAGAGAGCTTGAGAATGCTGAAAGAAGATTGCTGATAGACTATCTCAGAGCTACACCAGATCTTGAGGCAATTGTATGAATGATGCTCTGTAAGGATTTCTTTTTATTTTTGATTTTGTTTAAAGTAGTTTAAACTCTGATCATTTATTAAACACTGTATTTGTCTATTCTGTTTTGACATCATCAATTAACATTAACTTGTGCATTTTTGCTAATGAACAAGTTGGGGGAGATTGTTAGATATAATTGATGTAAATATTAACCAGTGTTTAAGTGATACAGTGATATATCAGAGTTTAAACTGGAAGCAGTCAGAGTTTGAGTAAACGCTGACAAATGGAAGCACAAACGCTGATTGGTGGAAACAACAGAGTTTGTTAAACTCTGTTCAGCAGAAGCATCTACGAGTCAACAATGATTGGAGATTAATATGGAAGCAATATCTTTGAAGATCAGATAGTTATCAAAGAGATTGAGTTGAATTAAAAGATGTGTAGCAATCGTAATTGATATCAATTGTATAGCTTAATTATAGGAGTATCAATTACTGATTGTATAGAAGCTGTATGTTTTATAAATACAGTTAGGTTAACCCTAGAAGGGTATCAAACATTGAAATATTCATTCATTGTAACCTAAGCAGCTCTCTGTGATATTTTACATCACTGAAAGAGGAATTATTAATTCCAAACAGTTTTTAAGTACTAAAACGTGTGTTCTTGTTATTCTCTCATACAGTACTTGATTGTATTTTGTGTATTCGGCCTAACAATCACAAACACAGAGGTTCCACTAGTTTTCACTAGAGACTCTGTGCCTGTGTCAACTGCTGGTGTAACTCATCCCACTTCTGTGGAGACACCAGTAGTAGAGTCAATCCATCCGGTTACAGAAGTTGCATCTGTAACTGAGGAGTCTAGCTTGCCTAGCTCTGACTTCCTGTCACAATGGCTGAAGCCTGTGCAACATGATAGTGCTTCAGGATCAGGGTCTATTCCACCACAATTGACGGTTGAAGCACTTCAAAGCTTAGTTGTGGATCAGATTCCTGAGTTTGTCAAGATTTCTCAACACTTGGTCACCTCCAACATCCCTAACCCAGACTATGAGGCCATTCTGCTATGCCATAGGGATGATGTGGAGATGCAGAAGTCAAAGATAGTTGATGATGCTGAGAGAGATGGCAATGTAGATGCCTGGTTGCAAGGAAAATATGATATTACTCTTGATGAAGCACTTCAATATCTCAGGGAGGAATACATCACTTCACTAGGATCCAATGCCAAATCTCTGACACCTGGTGAAGTGTATGAAGCCATGAATGATTCTCACAAGGGATTTCTCAAGACTGCCCACTATCTTGGCAAAGGAGTCAAATCTGAGGTCAGCATGGTGTGTGATAAGACAGTCACTAAAGTGGAAGAAATCAAGAGGACCTTTTCTACCAAATTCCCTCAGTTGGACAGTGTGTTTAAAGACCTCAAATACTGTAACACCACCTGCACCAAGATGGATCATGGGCTAGCACTGCTAAAGGATACTATCACAAGTCTGGGGCATAAATTTCAATCTCTATCTGATCAAACCACAGACTCCAATGCCATGCTGAAGACAATGTTCAAGAATTTATATGGGGATAAGCTGGTAACTGAGGTCCCTGTGCATGACATGACCAAATATGAAGTCCAAAGACTCAAGGAACAATCTATCTCTAGTTTCAAGGCAACTGAGTTATTCACCAAGGTTGATACTCTGGAAAAGGAGGTGGTCAATCTCAAGACATCCAATGCTCAGTTAACAGACACTGTTGCTGCTCTCAATGACAAGTTGGACATTCAAGCCACTGCCAATGCTGATGTTCTTCTCAACCAACAACAGATGCTTTCTGCCATAATGAAGCATATGGGACTCCCTCTACCTGAAGTTTCTTCCAACCCAAAGGTCACTTCTACAGCCTCTGTGCCTGACAACAAGCCTAAGGGGGAGAAGAGGACATTAAGGAACTCAAAATCTAAGGGGGAGAAACCTAAGGAGAAAAGCATTACAATAAATGAGGGTGGTCAACCAAGAACTGCTAAGTCAAATCAGTCTGAGAAATTAAAGGCAGCATCCAAGGAGGAAAAAATGAAGAAAGTGGCTGTAGATGAAGAGGCCAAGATTCCATCTATCCCTCCATCTGACACTGAAGAGAAGTCCCCAGAATATGAATTCGACATTCCTGACATTGCTAAGCAATATTTTCAAGCTGAACCTTCAGAATTCAGAAATGTTCTTACTCAAAGGGTATGTCAAGAAACTGCAAATTCTAAACTATACCATGACATAGCCTTTCTGAAGCACCTACATGAGTTGAGAAGAAGGGCAAACTTCCACTAATTTGACTACATCAAGCTTCTTGTGCAAGATGTGTTTCTAGTCACTGTAGTGAGAAGAGAAATTGTTCAAACTAATCCTTATGCCATCATCACTACCAATGATAGAGAAGTCCTAGTCTACACTGCCAAGAACCTCTTTCACATCCACGTTGAAGCTTTTCAAATTCTATCCAGCTCTAAACTTGGAACAATTATCAAGAAGATAGAAAGAAATAACTCATCAGACAACAATATGCTCAAAGAGATTCTCACCAAGTGCATGAAATCTCAATTTCCTCAAGTAGTTCCTCAGCCTCACTGTATTTTATATGGAAAGAATCAAGACATTGTTGCCTTCAGATTTGGCCGACACCTCAAATCAAACAACATGTCTATAATAAAATTTTTTGGCTAGAGTTCTACATTCAAGGAGTGGAAAATCTAAATCTGAAATAGAGGCTCTTGACATTCTGGTGAAGTTTATCAACTCTCAGTCAGACATCGAGCCTATTGCTAAAGAGGGAAAGTTAAATAAAGATAAAGATGATCAAGACAAGAGTGGCAGCAAAGGTGGATCTCAAGGAAGGAATAAGGGTGGTGATGACAAGGAGAAAAGGGATGGTAAAAGCAAGAAGAAAGATGATGACAGAGATGGTAGAAAGGTGTATGAGAGAAAGAGTGGAAAATAGCAAGCCTTAGGCATTGCTAGCAGTAACCTCACCACAACACAAGACTCTGAGTCTAGGGTGAATACTGTTAGTAATGACCTAGCAAAATCTACATCTATGGCTTCTGCAACTATTTTGCCACCTCAAGAAGAGAAGAAGATTCAAGTCAAGAAACCATCTGTGTGTTTCAAAAAGCAAACTGCTAATGGAATACTACAATGGTCTACAAACAAAGGTCACATGCTACTGCCAGGCAACCATGTAAAAAGGATCAAATTCAAACAAGCTGCAAGGAAACCAAAGCTATCCAAATCAAGGACTCTGACAATCTATCCAGGCTTAAAACTCCAACCATTAGATGAAGATTTTGATGAAGACCAATTGCAATATCTAAGAGCTCAAAGAATCTACTATGCTGCCATTATGAATAACTGCCTTGAGATTAAATATACCGATGGAAGGGAGAAGAAATTCAAACAAGGACAGTGTCAAAATTGGGGCAAGCTATATGAAATAGAAAGAATCATTGCATTATTGGATTCTGAAGACAAAGTGGAGAAAGTATGGAAGCTGGAGTTGATTGATTTTGTAAAGATGAAGAGAGACTATGCTGATAAGATAAGAAAGGGATGCTTTGAGAAATGGCTAGAAAGGGAGAAGGAGATTGATAGGCTGGAAGTTGAAGCAGAAAAGCTAAGGGCAAAAGGATTGTGTATAGTTCAATTCAATCCCTATGTGGTGAAGTATAGGAGGAGAAATGGAGATAATGTCAATATAAGAATGAACCTACTCAGTCACTCTATCCTGCCAACATTCTAAAACCAGCACTTAAAGATTTCAAAGACTCTATCATGCTTGAAGAATTGGATGCTTTGGCAGAGATCATAAAGGCCATGGATGAGAATGAAAGAAAGGAGAAAGAAAGAAAATAGAAAGCATATGATGATCTACAAGCCAAAGCAATGAAGATGGAATCAAATGAGAATGGCTAGTATTTCATCATACTGTAAGATTATTCATTCATGTGCTCAATCAAATTTCATACCTGTACTTTTTAAGTTTTATCTTTATGTATGTTAGGCTTGTTATCAGACATGAAATTGTGACTAAGGGTCTCACTCACAATTTGGGGGAGATTGTTAGTCATAGAGGCATGCCTGTTTACAACTAATAACAAGCCTAATTGTTTGTAATGCTTTGCATTACTTACATGACCTCTTAACTGAGGGAACCTCTAGTTGTAGAGTCTCTACTTGTTTTGTACTTATAATAGGCACCAAATCCTAGTTGTGTAACTGTACTTATAAAGTCAAGAATAATGCTTGAAAGAAGTTCCAAGGTTCATGCCTCAAGCAAGAAGATAAAGACTGTCAAATAATCACAGTTGGGATTTGAAGAAAGTGAAGAATTTGCCTAAGTACCAATTCGAGAAGTCCAGCATTCGAGAAGTCAGGGATTCGATATCTCAAGACACTATTCGATATCTCTGAATACACTGTTCGATATCTCATTCGATATCTCAGAGATTCAATATGTCTATTACTCTGTTCGAGAACTCAAGAAGTCAACAAGTCAAAAGTAGTATTCGAGTTCTCAAGGAGTCAACAAGTCAAAGTTCCATTCGATATCTCAAGGACTCAGAAAGCTATTCGATATCTCGAGGATTCGATAAGTCAAATGTTCCATTCGACAACTCAAGGAATCCTGATGAAAAATAGCTATTCGAGAAGTAATTCGATATGTCAATATAACAGTGTTCGAGAACTCAGAGTTATCGATCAAGTCAATTCTAGTTCTCGAATCACTTACTTAGTCACTTCTCGAATACATTCTTGGAGACAAAATACTGAAGAAATTGTACAAGTCAGAAACCTGCAACAAGCCAATGCACTTTATGGACCACAATCTGTAACGTGCTCTGGAAAGCCTACAAGGAAGCTTGGAGAGATATAGAAGAGACAAAGGGCTAAAGAAGTGGATCTGAACAGGCTTTGCAAAGTCAAATCTGTAACCGTTTGGACACTTACTCAAAAAGGATAGACAGACTAGAAAGTAATTTGTTTTAGCTACCTTATTTGTATTAAGTAGGTTGTATCCATGCTATAAGGATACAGCCTCGCTTCCTTAGCCATTAACTTTTTAGAGAGTCAAGTTTTTCAGACATTGTAAGCAATATCTCTCTGAGAAAAACGAAGCTGAGAATACTATCATTTGTATTCACAGATTGTAGCAACCTTTATCTAATAATACATTAGATTAAAGTGATATTGTGTCTTGTGTTGTTCTTTATCCGCACCTACACCTTTGCACACACAAACACTTATCTGCTACACAGACTCACAAAGAAAAATTCAAGAATCCATTCACCCCCCCCCCCCCCGGTATTCTTTTACTGTGTTCAATACTCAACAAATGAAACTTCTAAACAAAGTGTGTATAAACTTGAATGTCTGTGTATAAAAGTTTTATTGCAGAGAAGCTTCGAGTGCACCTTCTTCTTGCTTGATGAGCGAATATATATAGCACTAGAAGATGTAGCCGTTGGGAATTTGAATTCCTGAAATCATAGCTTTTAAAGAATAAATCAATTAGATGAAAAATAATGATTTCACATGATTAGCAATCAATCAGAATAATTATGTTTGCTAAGTCAAACGGCTCTATTAATAAGTTTAGGGGATTTGAATGATAATCAAATCACACCTTAAACCTGAAATATATCCTAAGATATATCTTTGATATATTACCTGAAATAGATAGAAATGATATCCCTGGCAAATGACAGATTATATTCAAGATATTCGTTAGACACATAGAATCAAATCTCTAGAATTTAATTCGAAAATAATTCAAAGTATCATCCTAAAAACATGGTACTAACAAGAGTTGGAGACTGTTCTTCTCCACTGCTCTGAAAATGTATTGGGTTTTGTTAAATTTTTTTTTTCACCAAGCACTAAAACCAAATCGGAAGGACTTTAACCTTGCAATATCACGGAACATGTTGAAAAATACAAAATTATATCAAGTAAAATGCAAATCTCTCCATCTGCTATGGTAGCCATTACGTAAACAAAATTTAAAAGAGCTTAACACAGAAATTGTACAGTTTAAAGAAATGTAAAGATGCTGATTCTAAAGCTCTGCAATCTGTTAAAGCCAATTTCTATATTTTCATGTCACATTTTATGTATGTGTAGAGGATCAGATTGTCGGAAATTGCACAAATGATATTTGTTATGTGGGAGAAGTGTCTTCCCATGGTCATTTTTAATGTTGCTAGACATAACAAGTACTGTCTTAAGGTAATCGAAACTCAAAACTAGGAGAGGACCATCTCATTGGTAATAACAGCACCACAGTAGACATTTCGAGTGGTTTAACTTTATAAGCTCAAGTTCATGTTGGGGAATATGGGTAATTACTTGGATTTTTCTGAAGTCATGTGAACACTTTCAGATTGAAGTTATTTGTGGTTCACCCAAATAATTCAATCGGATAAAGTCAGAAATTCTGCAAGAAGAGAGAATGTGTTTTGCTGTGAATTTCAAATGAACCCTTGCTGAAAATGATCAATGCAACACCTATTTATAGATGTCAACAGATGTGTCTTTTGCCAATAGACACATCTCAAGATGTGTCTTTTCCCAATAGACACATCTCATTCCAACAGTCATGTCTAATACCAATAGACACATCTCAAGATGTGTCTTTTCCCAACAGACACATCTCATTCATCTCATTCTAACAGATGTGTTTGATGCCAATAGACATGTCTCATAAGCAATAATTCTGAAATCATAACGAACTCGAACAGAGCATGCACTCCGCATTCTCCCGATTTGTTCGATGTAACATTACGATTACATTGATCAACTAGTCAATCCAATTACAGTAAAATATCCAACAATCCTCCCCCATTTTAGCATAATCCATGATTAACTAAACAAAATCACAACAAACGACAAACTTATGCATAAATGAAATATCGTGACGATTGAATTTTACATTAGTATATTACACATTCCAAATATTCGAATACCAAGGTGTCACTATGGATTGAACCTTTGTTATTCATAGTGATTACATTAAGATAATATACACATAAATATACATTCTCAAATGTTCTTACTTGACACTATATTTTACTAGCCTAGTGTCCTAATCCTTCATAAACATATCAAAGCCAAGTCCAAGCTTCTTGAAGCGACTAAACTTCATGCTCATATAGGTAGTTCTTTTACTCTCGCACCTGCATATGCAATTTTTCAAAAGAACTATTAAGAAGATAAACTTCAACCTCCTTAACTTGCAGGTCTGAACATATACCTTGGGATGACAATACTAATGTGTTCCAATCTCTAGATGTTAAGCTTTCCACATTGAATTCAGCACCTAATGTCATATTAGATGGGAATTGGGTATCTCAACATGAGAGGTTTTTGATGGACTTTAATCTCATCCCCACAGCCGACTTGTGCACAAGATCTCTACTCAACCCTTTGGTTAGATGATCGGCTAAATTATGTTGAGTTCTTATAAACTCCACTGATATAACACCATGCGTGATAAGCTCACGAATCATGCTGTGTCTAACACCTAAGTGTCTAGACTTGCCTTTGGACACTTATCTATAAGCATTAGCCAAGGCAGACTCACTATCACATCTGATAGATATGGGTGATATCGGTTTAGGCCACAATGGAATATCATAAATCAGATTTCTTAGCCATTCAGCTTCTTTACCAGTCGCTGATAATGCCACAAATTCAGATTCCATCGTTGAATCAGTAATGCAACTTTGTTTCTTCGATGCCCAAGAGATAGCACCTCCCCCAAGAAGGAATACCCATCCACTTGTGGAAGAATGATCTTCCTTATTAGAAATCCAACTTGCATCTGAATGACCTTCAATAACCGAAGGAAATCCAGTATATGTCAAACCATAATCCATGGTTCCTTTCAAGTATTTGAACACTCGGCTTAAGGCTTGCCAATGATGTGAACTTGGCTTGCTAGTATACCTACTAAGCTTTCCAATAGCATAGGCAATATCTGGCCTAGTGCTTATCATGGCATACATGAGACTACCAATAGCCCTTGAGTATTCAAGTTGAGATACTGCAACACCTGTATTAGGTAGGAGTTTAATACTAGGATCAAGAGGAGCGCTAACAGGAGAACAATCCTTAAAGTTAAATCTTTTCAGAATCTTCTCAATATAATGAGATTGAGAAATTGAAATACCATTGTTCTCACGCTTGATCCTTATACCAAGAATCACCTCAGCCTCCCCCATGTCTTTCATATCAAAATTAGATGACAAGAACTTCTTGGTTTTATCCACTTGATTTTGGTCAGTACCAAAAATCAACATGTCATCCACATATAAACAAATTATAACTCCTTACCAGAAGCATCAAATTTTCTATATACACACTTGTCTGCTTGGTTGAGAAAATAACCGTTAGACAAGACCACAGTATCAAATTTATCATGCCAATCCTTCGGTGCTTGTTTCAGACCATAAATTGATTTCTTCAATTTACACACCTTATTCTCACAACCAGGCATAACAAACCCTTCGGGTTGTTTCATATAAATCTCTTCATCTAATTCACCATTCAAGAATGCAGTTTTCACATCCATTTGGTGAATGACAAGGTTGTGTATAGCAGCAAGTGCTATTAACAACCTAATAGTGGAGGTTCTAGCAACAGGAGCATAAGTATCAAAATAATCAATCCCTTCCTTTTGTCTAAAACCTTGGATTACCAATCTGGCTTTAAACTTATCTATGGTACCGTCCACCTTCATTTTCCTTTTGAAGATTCATCTGTTTCCCAATGATTTACAGCCAGGGGGCAGATCACTCAATTCCCAAGTATTATTATTCATGATAGAATCCATTTCATCTTGGATAGCTTCTTTCCAGAATGCAACATCCCTAGATTTCATAGCTTCGCTAAAAGTATTTGGATCCTCCTCAATAATAAAACAATATTGGTATTGATATTCAATTTCATCTCTAGAGCCTTCTACTAGATAAAGATGAA
Organism: Kitagawia praeruptora; assembly: GCA_037693485.1. Classification (NCBI taxonomy): domain Eukaryota; kingdom Viridiplantae; phylum Streptophyta; class Magnoliopsida; order Apiales; family Apiaceae; genus Kitagawia; species Kitagawia praeruptora. Next base: position 113,991,653 of record CM075348.1, on the reverse strand, counting down.
AGTCATCTCCAAAAGACTTTGCTTTTCCAGCTCTAGTGCTTCTCCTTGGTTCGGATGGTCCATTCACATCTTCAGTAGAAACTGAGTTCCTACTAGAAGAATTCTGAAGCATGTCCCTGGGTCTAGGTATAGATGTAAATCTGTTTTCATCAAAAATAGCATCTCTTGACTCGATAATCGAGTTCACAGATACATAGTCATTACATTCTAACACATAGAATCTATATGCTATGGAATGCTCAGCATAACCAATAAATATGCAATCTATACCTCGTTCACCCAAGTTTCTTCTTTTGGGTTCAGTGAGTCTTACAACTGCTCTACATCCCCAAACTCTCATAAAACTCAATTTTGGTGACTATTTATACCAAAGTTCATAAGGGATAATCTTATTCCTCTTACTAGGAATTCGATTCAATAAATGACAGGCTGTCAACATAGCCTCACCCCAAAATCTCTCACTCAAACCCGAGTAGGATAACAAGGAATTAACCATTTCTTTCAAAGTCCTATTCTTTCTCTCTGCCACACCATTTTGCTGTGGTGTATAAGGAGCCGTGGTTTGATGTATTATACCAGTAGATTGAAAATAAAGCGGATCATAATACTCACCTCCTCTATCAGTACGTAGATTTTTAATCATGGTACTCTAATGTAGCTCTATGTAACACCCCCAGATCCGGGGTCAGGGATCTGGTCGTTACGGTCTCAATTTCAATCCACAAAACCAACATAAATTAAATTGCAACCTTGTGACCCAAAATAACAACATACACACTCGTTATAGTCCCAGAGATGAAATCAGAGTAATTACCAAATATTATTAATCGCAAGATTCAGTTCTTACAACCCGAAAGGTTTACAATTAACCAGTACATACTCTTTGCCATCCATTTGTATATGCCATATAATAAATACATTTGATTCTCAAATGCTAACAACTAGCCTACCAGTAGCTGCATCCTCAGCAATGGTAGCTATGACCTCAGCGGTTAATCTTCTGACGGCTGACACCTGCTTACGCTGAGTGCGCCTTGCGCGGCCATCTGATCTAACTGTTGTTGTGATATAGATAAATAAAGCAAGGGTGAACAATAGCCCACCTAAAATAATATAACTGAACAGTAATAATATATAACAGTTCAAAATATCTTTGATACCATATGCCATGCATTAACGGGAATGATGCCAGTATAACATAAAAGATGAAGTTACTAGGTAACTCAAAACATATAGTCTGTGGAAATATCTGCTATGCAAAAGATAAGCAGGATATTCTCAATTATCATAAAAGAGGAACTTGCAGGAAGAAAATTGCAATTCCAGTTCAAACACTTTTCAACCCTGCCAACAATGATAATGTTGCAGAAAATTTCCCAATCTGGAAGATGAACTAATACTGGAGTATTCGACGCGCCCGCTGTTCCAATCCTTACGATGATCAGTCGCAGACTGTACAACTCAAATTAGTTTTACTACCGGTAGAAGGAAGAACTAACGGATTTACTTGTCTACCGCCCTGCTAGATCTCCCCGGCCAACGGTTGGGCCAATGGGATGGACCGGTGCTACTCGGCCTCTTACACGACTCCTAGTTCGAATAACATCCATGACTCTGAAACGTAAAGTTCTTCCCCCTTTCCCCAAGTATAATACTTGTTGATAGAACTCCACAAAGTAGTCGTATCTAGTTGGAAAGGTAAATTCACCAATATTTCCCAAGCTGATGCTTGTTAATGGATATAAACTTGTTCCATCAATCTTACCCCTCGAGCATTGAGGAGGTAACCAAACAGATTCATATATCTTACCCCTCGAGCGTTGAGGGGGTAACCAAACAGATTAATATCGATGTTTGAAAGAATCAAGATGTGAGTGACAAGATAGTTTAGCAAGTATATGACCGGGCAGTCCAATAAATAACATCTCTCAAGTGAGATCCCCTTATATATTTTTGGAAGTTGAGCGAGTGTTTAAATCTTCTTATAAGATAGATTTAAATGAAAATAAAGTTTTGGGAACCTCCCCTTGATAAAAATAGTCATAAAATACCCCGAAATATTTTACACCATATCTGAAGGTGAAAGATAATCTTTGAATAATATAAATCATTATAAAAAGAATTTAAAAGAATTTAAAAGAATTTAAATAAATATTCTAAGAATATTTATTAAATCAATAATAATTAAGGAATATTATTAAATCAATAATATTGCTCTTAAGTAATCCTCAAATGATTATGTAGAATTATTTACTAAGTAATTCTCTTCTTGAATGAATATTCAAATAATATTCATTTAAATAATTAAACACAAATAATTATTTAATATAATAATCACTAAATTAATCAAACCTTAAATGAATATTTGAAAATAATATTCATTTAATAAATAGTATTCTAAATGAATATCCAAATAATATTCTTTTAATAATCAAAACTTTAAAGGAATATTCGAAGCAATATTCCTTAAGTAAATAGAATTTCAAATGAATATTTTAGAATAATATTCATCAAGTACATAAAATCTTAAATGAATATTCAAAATAACATTCATTTAATAAATAAATTTCCAAGAATATAAAAGTAATTATTCATTGAATAATCAAACTCTAAATGAATATTCGAAACTAATATTCATTTAAGTAATTAAAGCTCAAATGAATATTAAAATAATATTCAGTAAATAAATAAACGCGAATGAATATTCAAAATAATATTCATATAGTACTTCTCGATTGAGATAATATTCAAATAACATTTCTCGAATAATTTCCAAGTAATTAATACTTTATGGAAATATAAATAATGTTCATAAATAACATTCCTCAAATAAACTGTCACTGTAATCCCTCCGGGTTTCCACGACTATCTCTATATCTCAAAATACCGACTCCCGGTCTATATTTAAAGAATGAATATCATACGCCCTTCACTAAGGGTCTTCACAAAACAATCCGGCTTATAACTGATAATTCATATCTAGTCTATAGGTCAATATCAGTTCAGGGAACAAGTATTCCAATATACTTTGAAAACAAGCATGCATGCTATGGCATATGTAAACAGAATCATATATATATATTATCACAACAACAGCTTCAAAGTTTTGAAGACTTGCCTGGCAATCCTTTAGGGGTAGTGTGCCTCGTGTCAATCCGATGATCTATGAATAGTCACAATAACCGAGGTCAATCACTTAACACTTTTTAAAAGGCTAAGTATAACTTAACTTAAGTCGAAACACGTTTTCGAGTTATCTCGTTAAACACCCTTTAGTGCAACTCTCTTTATTATCGCTATGACCCGTCATTCGTTCGCTACTAAGACACGTCGTCATACTTACACTTGGTATATACTTAAGTCGTATAAATTCTAAGGTCGGTCGTTTACGAATCAAGATTATACCTCGAGTTTTATCGCCCGTTTTCTAAGTTATAACCAAAGTCATACTTTTAAGGGGTTCGTTCGCGTTTAACCTCGATTCGAACATTTTTATAAAATCGGAAAACGATCCGTTTGACATGAGGTTTTCTCCCACACCTTCCTTTTTATCTCTAATATTTAATTATCAAAATTTTCCACTGATTTCGTAATATTAAAGGGGTCCAATTTCAGTTACGAACTTTCATTTACGGTTTCGAACCACTTTTACGAATTTAACCATAACTCCTAAACCGTAAGTCCATTGGTTTCGATTCTCACGCCAAAACGATCTATGAATCAAGATCTACAAGCTCATGGGAGGTCCTCAACCTTGTAAGAAACTTACAGTTTCTGACATGCTCTGTTTTTAACACTTATGTAAATTTCAACATTACGACGGCTTAAAAACGAATAATCCAATTTTCAAACAACCCAAATAATCATTCAATCAACAACCAACACTCATGGACAATATCTATCACCTTCCTCACTGTATCAACAGGTCTTGGAGCCACAAAACATATTCTAACATTTTTATAACACCCACATAACATACACGCTCTAAATCATGCATACAAACCATGAACACCATCAAATCTCATATAAAACTCAAAGGTGGGTTAAGGGTTTACCTTCTTGGAAGCTCTAGAAACCCTATCAAGTGTTTATAAACACTTAACAAGTTTTAGATAGTCTTTATATAGCTTAAACCTTAAGAACAAAACAAGAAAACTAGTTAATCACTTCGGAGTTACTATTCATCAGTCCAAAGAACTTCAAAAACGAGGTCCTTACCTTGCTTTTCTGGATGAGTGTACTACAGGAGAGTTGTAGAGCATCTCAATACCTTTCCAACAAGCTATAGAACGCAAAATTTCATTGAGAAATGAAGGAGTTATGCTCGTTTTACTGAGCTGCTGTTTGTGTTGGCAGATTGTAGAGAAATGGAGAGAATGGAGTTGCTTGACTTGGTTTTGTGTTTTGTTTGCCAATAATGCTAATACTTGTGATATGTATCTAATGTCCTTGGATGCATCTTTCATTTTGTGAGGTGTCAAGCTCCTAATGGCTCTCTTTAGATTTCCTTATCCTCTTAATTTGCAACCAAGTCCTCATCCTTGATGTTCTTGCACTTAAGTCCTTGGTTTATTACCTTTTGATGCTAGTTACTTTAATAAAGGTATGATGTCATGATCCACTATCTTGGGTGGTGTATAATGCAAGTTTGGATGCATCCTTTTGTTTACTGACTTGATTTCTTGTCTGGTTATTGCTTAATTTGATTGATCGTTCGAGGGAATATCTCAAGGATTTCTAGTTAGGGTTTTACCGGAAACCTTCTTAATAATAATACTAACATTCTCAATCCTCCTTTATAAATCTTGAATATAAATTCCTTAAATCCTTTTAATAAATCTTTAAATCCTTCAGTGTCTATGGAAAATCTCGGAGAAAATAAAAGTACTATTTTTCTGAATCCGATGTCATTTACATACACTTATTTCGCCCCTGGATTATGAATACGAACTCAGAAATCCGTTCTGAATACTTCTATATAGCGTTGTCTAATAATATTCTCATTTCCACCAAAAACACTATTCATTGCTTATTCTCTTTTTATTCCTTATATTTATAAAAATGTCCTTGTTCTCTTTCAGGCGTTCCTTAACCCTTTCACGGAACCACTGGACTAATAACAGATATCGATTTGGATGACATGAAAATATCTCCTCTACTTGGAATTTCCATATCTTATCTTTCTAGGAGATAGATTATTCTAATCTAGGTTGCCAACCCGTTGCATTCTTCCTAACATATAAACCTTGGAATCTATATCCAATCAACACTCATTCATTAGAACTGTTACTACCTTGGAGTCGGAATCATTGTTCCTTCTTTTCTCAACACTTAATAAAAAGTTTTAATTCTACCGAAAATTTGGGTTCTTACAGTCTCCCCTCCTTAAAAGGATTCCGTCCCGGAATCAGGTAGAAGACAATTGAGTACTTGTTGGTTATTTCACTTTCCAGTTCTCCAGTCAATCCTCAATCAATCCCAATCCTTTTTCAGCACATCTTACTAGTGCTACAATACATCCTTTACCCTTTTTCATTAATCCCTGCTACTTTTCGTACAACACACTATCCGGGTTATGCTCTTACTCAGTCATATACTATTTTCCTTATTGGTATCGGTAGTGACTTTGGTATCACTATCGCGCTACGAATTTCGGAGATAACCTCACTCGTAATTATGCATTTCCTGATCACTTTAATCTTCGCAATCTCGATCAATATATAGAATTAGAAGAATTTATTGAGAGATCACTATGATCATTGAACATTTGTCCTATTGCATAGTTAGTACAGAAGGTGGCCAGCCTTTAGTACTTGACAAGCAATTTAGACAAGTTATGGTATTCCACTTAGACTCCTATCACATAGACAGGTAGTCACGTAGCAGTACCTCCCCTCCTTAAAGGGTTGTTCTTCTCAATTTAGAAGAAGACAAATAAGAGAGAAGAAAAGAAAAGAATTTCAAAGAATTATAGAAATTTTTCATGATTGTCAAATATCATACTTAGAATTTACCTCTGAACTATAGAGGTTCATTAGAGAAGAAAATAATCGTAATCGTATCAAATACTACTTTATCGTAATCTCACGTGTCAACATATCCTAGCTACTCTGTCCATCATTTTATGGACCTATTCTCTTGTTCGATCTTAGCATCACTCACTTTTGGAAATCCTTCAACCTTTCAGGTTAAATATGTAGATTTCTCGCTTGATATTATTGTTACTGGCATTCCATGCCACAACACTGGCTCTTTCATATACATAATACTAACACTATCAGGTTGTCATCCCGAGAGCTCGTTAGAAAAACCCATTCATCAATCCATTCATAACATTCCTTGCTTCACATTCCATAATTATTTCCCCATCTTTTCTTTATCAATCACATCCTTCTTATTGCCTAATTCTCATTCACTTCTATTATTTAACCCCACCGTCATCCCATTATCGAGACACCCATCACCTTTACTTAATAACGTCACATTTTTTGGGTTAAACTTTCCTTTGTTCAACCGTCTAGATTTTCACTCCCTCGATCCATGAGTGTCTCTATTACTCAACCGATCTATTCCAAATTTCCTCGAATTTTCCAAACTTAAAAGGAGTTAATCCTTATGTCATTTATGCTTTCAATTTCAGCGTTCCATTGTGACCAATACCTCGAATTTTCCAAACTTAAAAGGAGTTAATCCTTATGTCATTTATGCTTTCAATTTCAGCGTTCCATTGTGACCAATACTTACAATGTCAATCTCATACTTTTCTCGCTTCATTATTGGAGCTTCTCATGAGTCCGCATATCTGACTCCCTTATTGATCCTTAACTCTATATTCATCTCTATCAGTCACTTGTCTTCATTTCTACTATAATCATTCTATGAACCATCATAGCCTGATCATTTATATCAAATATCCCGTCGTTCCAAAATTAAACCATCCGAAATAAACCTGGATGATTTCTCTAACTTAAATTCAATTCGACATCTCCACAGTCGTTATCACCTAATTTCTCAGAAGGATCACCATCGTTTATCGTTTACGCAGTGCTTTAATAACTAAAGATACGGGTTTCATAATTGTCAATTCAAGATCCTCTAGGAAAACAAAATAATCACTATTCCCTATCCATAAGGAACGCTTCCTGAACTTAACGTAGATATTACATGAAGCAGATAAAATTGTAGAAGAGCTTCCAGCATCGCAGCTAGAACAGGTTGGTGAGATTATTAATCATATGTCTCCAGTATAAGACTGGAAGCTTAGCAGTTTACTTAATCACTTTCCAAACCTCGTTAATTCTTTTCACAAGGATACTTTTCAGCATCATGATTCTCCAACCTCATTTTCTCTATCTTATTTGCACAGAAATACACCAACAATAACTTTCTTGTCATTCATCATCATGCCAATTAGCTTATCAATATCAGCACTAATCTATCTTCTGTATTCAGTCATCCCTTATCACCTAATCTCTCCTTTCTCTTCCTAAAATAAAGGAGAGTCTCTTGGGGAATTTGGTCGGGCCTCCTCAGAGCCTCCTAATGTCGGTAATGTACTTCAGACAATATCAGGAATCAATTGTTTACTTAAACTATCCTTATAGTTGATTCTCGCACAATCCTCAGAGGGAATGTAAAATCCTCCATCACATTCTGACATTCAAGGTCCTTCTCAATATCGCTCTATTCCTTTGGTATGAGCATTTATACTTACTCCCCTATACTAACGTGCCGGCCACCTCATTGGCCTTTCCTGATTATAATAATTTCTTGAAATCAATGTTTTCCGGATCTATTCCAACTCAGGATGGAAGCATTCTCCCTTAAATTCTGCTGAATAAGAGAAAACATATATCAGTCTTTTTCAAAAGTCATTGCTTCCACCTTTCTAGTGTGAACTTTACTACAGGTACTCCCAATCATACCTAGGATATTTCCTTACTTAACTCCCTTCTTGTTTTAGGATAATCTCAACCTTATTGGTTCAATCCGTACTTTCTCACGGTTTCACACATGCTTCATCTGGCCTTATTGTTACTATGTCATACATTCCTTACCAAACTTCCCTTTTGAAGTTCATAACATTGCCTCTTCCCTTATAGGGTTTATTAGGTCATCCTCATCATTCCTCCTGTATCTTCTGGGTACAGGGTATATCAAACATCATTAATCAATTCTATAACAATTATGTCTATGTACTTTTCGAGACTCCTTTCCACAAATCCTTACATGTTATTGATACCTTGGTCGATTCAACTTATATCGTCTGATTTCATAATGTCTTTATTAGGGGTGATGATATCTTTTGTGCATCCCCCATGGTTCATCTTAATCTATGGACATTCTATCCTCAATTCTATTTTCATGGAATACTTACATCCTATACTTGGCAATTCAATCATATATCCTTAATAAGGGTCTCTTTTCAATCATTCTCATCTTGATAATCTATAGGTAGCCTAATGCTAACCTCTTCTTTCAAATGAATGTCAGTCCATATGACCTTCCAAAAGACAACATATGTCTATCTGTCTTTCTTACAGAACTTGGTAAAGGTATCAAGGATGTTTTGGAAGATATTGGTCGTGTTCAATGTGAATCTCCTAGTGCCTAATGCTCCTCTTGAGGACACTAAGTTTCAGATAACATTTATGCATCATACTGGACTATCTTTGACAATCTTCGTAACTCTTCATTGGTCACTATCCTCAATCCTAATACATCCATGATATATATAAAATCCATCATCATGTATCTCAATTCATTTTATATCAAAAGTCCTCGCGGTTGGCAATTGGTTAGAAGCACCCCGCTTTGTCCTTACATTGCTGGTTTAGTCACTTGATAATCCTTAGTGACTTGGCCCCAACTGGCCATGCTAAAATATGTGAGTTTAGGGGTTGGCTAGTAGCATTACTTTTCTAGCAATTGCTGGCATAGTGCCTTCTACTTTGATACCTTTTGATCTTTCCAAAACTTTACTCCATATAAGTCTCAATCGACTTCTCGGTACCGTCTCCGGTCACCTTCCTTTACTTTTATCTTTTCAACTATTCTTATAAATTCCATGTGCCACAAAAGTTTACACTCTTGGCATAACAGCCTTTTCATTTAAGTCAATCCCGGAATTTCTCAGTCCGACTTGTTTCTTAATTACATTTCCCTTTTTCCGTCCAATCTCAACTTCATAATTTTGTCTCTTTAATCAATCGTAATAATTGGGATCTGTCCACCAGCCCGTATAGCGGCTACTTTACCCAATCCATAGGGTTCACTCCAGTTTCCACTCTCTTCAGTGATGTATTCCGATAATCAGAAAGACAAGGTTTACTAAAATTTGTCAAATTCCTTTCCAGGATTAGGAAAATTTCAGTCAATCTATTGACCCACTGGTGACACTAAGAAGATCCATCTCGATACCTGAAGAATATTTCTAGGAACATCCAAGCGGGTGGAACCATAAACAGTTATAATAACGAAATGATTGACATAAAGTTGGGAGTTTAACCATTGGAAGAAAACCAAATATATACCTTCCCTAGAAGGGGAAATCAAAATTTCCAAACTGAAACATGCCACATTTTCCCGGTACATATTCGTCCTAATAGTCGATGCTACCGAATACTAGTCTACCTAACAACTAGTCTCAGAAGGAACACTATCGTCGGAGTTAGTTGTTCCACAAAATTGGCACTACCAAGGCCATTCGAATCTGGTGAACCGTGTTGTCCAAATATATTCGAAGTTACACTGCCGTGCTACACAAGCACAGTGCCTACCCTGCGTGAGATGCACCATAAAATATTGCAAAATTCTCCTCCTTCCATTTAGGCGACGCCAGCGCTGGGTCGTCACCAATTTCATCTTTAGCTCCATGAAGATTTTCTCATATTTATCTTGTCCATTCAAACTCTTTAATCTTACAGATAAGTCGGGTTACGGTACTGCAATCTTTGATAATACCTTGTGAATCTTATGAAATTTCTCACTTTTGTTGGTGTGATTGGCCTTTCTCCATTTGAAACCGTCTTTAGCTCGGCAGGGCCCACCAATACTACTTACTATTGATCGTATGTTCTAATAACTGAACTTCATTCTACCAGACTCATACTTCGAGAACTTGGCATACACTCGTTCCTTCAGGTTTCATCTAAAAACACTCTCAATTACCTTTTAACCACTGATCGCTTTACTTGATCCATTTACGATTCAGTGTTGGAATAACTTAAGATAACTACATTAATCCATTCAAGGAAAAGGAAGAATTTACTATTCCTCTGAATCCCATCATACCATTAGTTTCCAATGTCTTTATTTTCTAAGCTGGTCCATTCATAAAATGAACATTTCCCTGAATCAAACCACCTCATCAATTCTCAAGTTGACTTTATAAATTATGACCTATGAAATCTGCCTTCTCATGGCGAATTACTATTGACAATATTCGAACTTAACCCATTTAACAGATGATATGACACTTCTTGCCTCTATTTCAATTGTTCCTGGGACTCTACTTCCCGACATATATCGATGTCTTTGATAATTATGCATCATTCTACTCTTTTCTCATTAATTTGAAAGTCTCTAAGGATTCTTATCGAACTCCATATAAGATCTCAAGCAATCCTTCCAATTTGTCTTACTTGTTGGTACTTCATCCGGCAGTCCGGCTATGAATCCAATATGCCTCTTTAATTCTCTTAATAATATCTCAGTTCTATATGTTCACTTCTCTGAGCACTATAACTTAACTCTTATAGTCTATCTGGCTGCAACCCTCATTTCCTCAAGGGTAAACTCCTTATCCCTAATAGGTTTCTCCTCTTTAGCTGAAACCTCCTCCTGGTTCTCAGTAGAGTATTCCATCGAATCAACAAGCCGATCACCAGCATATAATAAAGCATCACCGTGCTGCTGCTCGTACGCCTCAAGGTTTGCCGCCTTACAAGTCGACACGAGAACGAGCTAAGTTACTACCATGATACTTAAGAGTTCCCATAAGGGTTTTATATGTCAGTACTACCTTAAGTAGTCCGACTATGAACTTGGCAAGAGTTCTTATTATAATAGTGAATTTATTGTTTTAACGTCGCGTCATCTCTGGGATATATAACGCTCTCTCTGATACCATTTCTGTAACACCCCCAGATCCGGGGTCAGGGATCTGGTCGTTACGGTCTCAATTTCAATCCACAAAACCAACTTAAATTAAATTGCAACCTTGTGACCCAAAACAACAACATACACACTCGTTATAGTCCCAGAGATGAAATCAGAGTAATTACCAAATATTATTAATCGCAAGATTCAGTTCTTACAACCCAAAAGGTTTACAATTAACCAGTACATACTCTTTGCCATCCATTTGTATATGCCATATAATAAATACATTTGATGCTCAAATGCTAACAACTAGCCTACCAGTAGCTGCATCCTCAGCAATGGTAGCTATGACCTCAGCGGTTAATCTTCTGACGGCTGACACCTGCTTACGCTGAGTGCGCCTTGCGCGGCCATCTGATCTAACTGTTGTTGTGATATAGATAAATAAAGCAAGGGTGAACAATAGCCCACCTAAAATAATATAACTGAACAGTAATAATATATAACAGTTCAAAATATCTTTGATACCATATGCCATGCATTAACGGGAATGATGCCAGTATAACATAAAAGATGAAGTTACTAGGTAACTCAAAACATATAGTCTGTGGAAATATCTGCTATGCAAAAGAAAAGTAGGATATTCTCAATTATCATAAAAGAGGAACTTGCAGGAAGAATATTGCAATTCCAGTTCAAACACTTTTCAATCCTGCCAACAATGATAATGTTGCAGAAAATTTCCCAATTTGGAAGATGAACTAATACTGGAGTATTCACCGCGCCCGCTGTTCCAATCCTTACGATGATCAATCGCAGACTGTACAGCTCAAATTAGTTTTACTATCGGTAGAAGGAAGAACTGACGGATTTACTTGTCTACCGCCCTGCTAGATCTCCCCGGCCAACGGTTGGGCCAATGGGATGGACCGGCGCTACTCGGCCTCTTACACGACTCCTAGTTCGAATAACATCCATGACTCTGAAACGTAAAGTTCTTCCCCTTTTCCCCAAGTATAATACTTGTTGATAGAACTCCACAAAGTAGTCGTATCTAGTTGGAAAGGAAAATTCACCAATATTTCCCAAGCTGATGCTTGTTAATGGATATAAACTTGTTCCATCAATCTTACCCCTCGAGCATTGAGGAGGTAACCAAACAGATTCATATATCTTACCCCTCGAGCGTTGAGGGGGTAACCAAACAGATTAATATCGATGTTTGAAAGAATCAAGATGTGAGTGAATAGATAGTTTAGCAAGTATATGACCGGGCAATCCAATAAATAACATCTCTCAAGTGAGGTCCCCTTATATATTTTTGGAAGTTGAGCGAGTGTTTAAATCTTCTTATAAGATAGATTTAAATAAAAATAAAGTTTTGGGAACCTCTCCTTGATAAAAATAGTCATAAAATACCCCGAAATATTTTACACCATATCTGAAGGTGAAAGATAATCTTTGAATAATATAAATCATTATAAAAAGAATTTAAAAGAATTTAAATAAATATTCTAAGAATATTTATTAAATCAATAATAATTAAGGAATATTATTAAATCAATAATATTGCTCTTAAGTAATCCTCTAATGATTATGTAGAATTATTTACTAAGTAATTCTCTTCTTGAATGAATATTCAAATAATATTCATTTAAATAATTAAACTCAAATAATTATTTAATATAATAATCACTAAATAAATCAAACCTTAAATGAATATTTGAAAATAATATTCATTTAATAAATAGTATTCTAAATTAATATCCAAATAATATTCTTTTAATAATCAAAACTTTAAAGGAATATTCGAAGCAATATTCCTTAAGTAAATAGAATTTCAAATGAATATTTTAGAATAATATTCATCAAGTACATAAAATCTTAAATGAATATTAAAAATAACATTCATTTAATAAATAAATTTCCAAGAATATTAAAGTAATTATTCATTGAATAATCAAACTCTAAATGAATATTCGAAACTAATATTCATTTAAGTAATTAAAGCTCAAATGAATATTAAAATAATATTCAGTAAATAAATAAACGCGAATGAATATTCAAAATAATATTCATATAGTACTTCTCGATTGAGATAATATTCAAATAACATTTCTCGAATAATTTCCAAGTAATTAATACTTTATGGAAATATAAATAATGTTCATAAATAACATTCCTCAAATAAACTGTCACTGGAATCCCTCCGGGTTTCCACGACTATCTCTATATCTCAAAATACCGACTCCCGGTCTATATTTAAAGAATGAATATCATACGCCCTTCACTAAGGGTCTTCACAAAACAATCCGGCTTATAACTGATAATTCATATCTAGTCTATAGGTCAATATCAGTTCAGGGAACAAGTATTCCAATATACTTTGAAAACAAGCATGCATGCTATGGCATATGTAAACAGAATCATATATATATTATCACAACAACAGCTTCAAAGTTTTGAAGACTTGCCTGGCAATCCTTTAGGGGTAGTGTGCCTCGTGTCAATCCGATGATCTATGAATAGTCACAATAACCGAGGTCAATCACTTAACACTTTTTAAAAGGCTAAGTATAACTTAACTTAAGTCGAAACACGTTTTCAAGTTATCTCGTTAAACACCCTTTAGTGCAACTCTCTTTATTATCGCTATGACCCGTCATTCGTTCGCTACTAAGACACGTCGTCATACTTACACTTGGTATATACTTAAGTCGTATAAATTCTAAGGTCGGTCGTTTACGAATCAAGATTATACCTCGAGTTTTATCGCCCGTTTTCTAAGTTATAACCAAAGTCATACTTTTAAGGGGTTCGTTCGCGTTTAACCTCGATTCGAACATTTTTAGAAAATCGAAAAACGATCCGTTTAACATGAGGTTTTCTCTCACACCTTCCTTTTTATCTCTAATATTTAATTATCAAAATTTACCACTGATTTCGTAATATTAAAGGGGTCCAATTTCAGTTACGAACTTTCATTTACGGTTTCGAACCACTTTTACGAATTTAACCATAACTCCTAAACCGTAAGTCCATTGGTTTCGATTCTCGCGCCAAAACGATCTATGAATCAAGATCTACAAGCTCATGGGAGGTCATCAACCTTTTAAGAAACTTACAGTTTCTGACATGCTCTGTTTTTAACACTTATGTAAATTTCAACATTACGACGACTTAAAAACGAATAATCCAATTTTCAAACAACCCAAATAATCATTCAGTCAACAACCAACACTCATGGACAATATCTATCACCTTCCTCACTGTATCAACAGGTCTTGGAGCCACAAAACATATTCTAACATTTTTATAACACCCACATAACATACACGCTCTAAATCATGCATACAAACCATGAACACCATCAAATCTCATATAAAACTCAAAGGTGGGTTAAGGGTTTACCTTCTTGGAAGCTCTAGAAACATTATAAAGTGTTTATAAACACTTAACAAGCCTTAGATAGTCTTTATATAGCTTAAACCTTAAGAACAAAACAAGAAAACTAGTTAATCACTTCGGAGTTACTATTCATCAATCCAAAGAACTTCAAAAACGAGGTCCTTACCTTGCTTTTCTGGATGAGGGTCCTAAAGGAGAGTTGTAGAGCATCTCAATACCTTTCCAACAAGCTATAGAACGCAAAATTTAATTGAGAAATGAAGGAGTTATGCTCATTTTACTGAGCTGCTGTTTGTGTTGGCAGATTGTAGAGAAATGGAGAGAATGGAGTTGCTTGACTTGGTTTTGTGTTTTGTTTGCCAATAATGCTAATACTTGTGATATTTATCTAATGTCCATGGATGCATCTTTCATTTTGTGAGGTGTAAAGCTCCTAATGGCTCTCTTTAGATTTCCTTATCCTCTTAATTTGCAACCAAGTCCTCATCCTTGATGTTCTTGCACTTAAGTCCTTGGTTTATTACCTTTTGATGCTAGTTACTTTAATAAAGGTATGATGTCATGATCCACTATCTTGGGTGGTGTATAATGCAAGTTTGGATGCATCCTTTTGTTTACTGACTTAATTTCTTGTCTGGTGATTGCTTAATTTGATTGATCGTTCGAGGGAATATCTCAAGGATTTCTAGTTAGGGTTTTACCAGAAACCTTCTTAATAATAATACTAACATTCTCAATCCTCCTTTATAAATATTGAATATAGATTCCTTAAATCCTTTTAATAAATCTTTAAATCTTCAGTGTCTAGGGAAAATCTCGGAGAAAATAAAAGTACTATTTTTCTGAATCCGATGTCATTTACATACACTTATTTCGCCCCTGGATTATGAATACGAACTCAGAAATCCGTTCTGAATACTTCTATATAGCGTTGTCTAATAATATTCTCATTTCCACCAAAAACACTATTCATTGCTTATTCTCTTTTTATTCCTTATATTTATAAAAATGTCCTTGTTCTCTTTCAGGCGTTCCTTAACTCTTTCACGGAACCACTGGACTAATAACAGATATCGATTTGGATGACATGAAAATATTTCCTCTACTTGGAATTTCCATTTCTTATCTTTCTAGGAGATAGATTATTCTAATCTAGGTTGTCAACCCGTTGCATTCTTCCTAACATATAAACCTTGGAATCTATATCCATTCAACACTCATTCATTAGAACTGTTACTACCTTGGAGTCGGAATCATTGTTCCTTCTTTTCTCAACACTTAATAAAAAGTTTTAATTCTACCGAAAATTTGGGTTCTTACACTCTACTTCTTCTTTATAAATTTTAAAGAAGTCAAGAGCTTCATCCTTAGCATTCAATAAATATACATAGCAATATCTAGTAGCATCATCAATAAAAGTAACTACATACTTTTTATTTCCTAATGATGGTGTAGAGTGGAAATCACACAAATCACTATGTATTAGTTCTAAAACATCATACACCCTATTAACCTCTTTAAAGGGCATTCTAGTTATCTTTGTTAACATGCATGTTTTGCATTTTTCATTGTCTAAATCAATAGCAGGTATAAGACTCATTTTTGACATATCCTTTATTCTTTTGTAATGTACATGTCCTAGTCTATCATGCCATAATTCTGGTCTGTTCAAATTATTGCTAGTACTAGTAGAAGCCATGCAAGCAGATTCATCAATAAATGGAGTATTTACATTCAACATAAATATACCATTACACAAATAGCCAAAGCCAACAAAAGAGCCATGTTTTGACAATATATATTTGTCACTTTCATAAACTTGTTTATATCCACAATTGTTCAATACAACACCAGACAAGAGATTCTTCCGAATCCCAGGAACATACCACACTTTATTTAACAATATACATTTGCTAGAAGTAAAAACTGTCTTGACATTTCCTAGTCCTTTGATCGGTTAAGTTGCAACATTTCCCATCTTTAAGATAGATCCATCTTCGATTGGTTGAAAGTCTATGAACCAACGAAGATCTTTGCATACATGACTTGTTGCTCCTGAATCAATCCACCAAGCAACATTGTCATCCTGCACATAAAATGCCTCAGATATTAGTGATACATAATTCTGACCAGAATTATAATTTTGTATTAAAATATGACCTTGTTGCTTTTCTGGATCCTTGGATCCACTTGGACCAGCATTTTGCTTTTCTTGCTTGCCTTTACCAACCCGACAATCCTTCTAGAAATGTCCAGGTTTGCCACACTTCCAACATGCCATCTTAGGCCTTTTGTTGGAAGAATTGTTATTGTTTCCTTTAAACTTTCTGTTTTGGATTAAAATCTAGGTCACGAATTTGCAATTAATGTTAGGGTTCGGGAGCTTCTTGCTTTAATGGTTGTTTCCGTGTTCGAGACTGATCGGTCCTCACAGAGTGCCTACGTATCTCGTATTGAGAATCAAGCCACAAACGTAGTTCTGAGAATGAGGGGTCAGACCCTTTATATAGGCTGAGAAGCCCTAAAATCGTAGTAGGGTTAGGTGACTTGGTGGGCAAGTCACCGACTAGAAGAAGGTTCTAGTCTCCTTCCATGTATGAATCAGTTTCCATGTTGAGATATGTATCTTGGAGGCTAAGTCAGGCAAAAATCATATTCTTGTTTGACTCTTATTTGCTGAGCTGTTTTACTACCCTTAATATTAATTACGAAATTAATATTATAATTAGGGTTTGGGCCCATCTGGTGGGCCCCACGTTTGAACCATTCTAGTTTAATTAATGCCACATTAAATGTGTGTTTAGGGCTTACTTTTAGCCCATATCATTTGCCCCCCAACTTCTAGGAAAATTGATCAGGTTTTCCTTGAAGTTATAACGGCCTTACTCGAGACTTGGGTCAGGGTTTATTGCTCTTACGTGAGTATTTTCAACAATATCATCTTAATGTAAAGCGTGGAGCGACCGACGCATTTACGACGATGTTGAACGACACTAAGCGGTGTTAAATGGCACTAGACAGTGCTTAATCAGCCATAAACAACGTTTAAACAGTGTTAAACAGTGTTAAATAGCATGAAATGGCACTAAGGGCACTAATCGGTGCTATACAGCGCTAAACGGCACTAATTTGTGCTAATAGGCACTAATCAGTGCTTAAACAGCACTAAACGGTGCTAATCGGTACTAATTTGTGCTTAACTGGCACTAATCTGCGCTAATCGGCACTAATCTGTGCTTATCGGAGAAGACTCGGGACAATTGCAGCCTCTTACGGGCAGCTAGTCAGCCGACAAGGGTCCTGGTCAGCTGCTAGGTGATCCTGGTCGACTGCAGGAGATCCTGGTCAGCTGCCAGGAGATCCTGGTCGGCTGCAGGAGATCCTGGTCGGCTGCAAGAGATCTTGGTGGCTGACAGGTGCGCCTTGGTGGTTGACAAGTGCGTCTTGGTGGCTGACAAGTGCTCCTCGATGGCTGAAGGTGCTCCTCGATGGCTGAAGGTGCTCCTCGATGGCCGACAAGTTAACGGGAGACCCATGTTGTCTTTTAATGATGCCACACAATGTTTAAACAACATTTCAATGTTTGTTAAACGACGTTAAATGGCATAAAACGGCACTTCATGGTGCTAATAGACTCTATGCGGTGCTAAGTCGAAGGTCGATGTTTGTCCCGAAATGTAAGGAAACTTCAACAAAACCATCAAACGATCCTACCAACTAATGGGAGATGCCAAGATGGGTGCCGGGAAATCAGCTGATCCCCCTTCGTGGCACCTGGTCGGCTGCAGGTGCTCCTGGTCCGCTGCAAGGAGATCCTGGTCGGCTGCCAGGAGATCCTGGTCGGCTGCCAGGAGATCCTGGTCGGCCAGACCCCCTCTGTGGCACCTGGTCGGCTGCAGGTGATCCTGGTTGCCTGCCAGGTGCTCCAGGTTGCCCGGGAGTGCTTGATCGACATTTCAATCTACGTTGAACGATGTTGAATGGCATAAGACGGTACTATACAGTACTAATCGATGCTTGAACGACGCTTAGTTGGAGGTCGATGTTTGTTCCGAAAAGTGAAAACCTTCAACAGAGCCATCAAATGATTCAACCAGCTGACGGGAGGTGTCAGGAGGTCGGATGAAGCTCCTCTGTG
Organism: Kitagawia praeruptora; assembly: GCA_037693485.1. Lineage (NCBI taxonomy): Eukaryota > Viridiplantae > Streptophyta > Magnoliopsida > Apiales > Apiaceae > Kitagawia > Kitagawia praeruptora. The sequence goes on along the minus strand of CM075348.1, from coordinate 113,973,004 downwards.
GCACCTGGTTGGCTGCCAGGAGATCCTGGTCGGCTGCCAGGAGATCCTGGTCGGCTGCCATGAGATCCTGGTCGGCCAGACCCTTCCCCTGGCACCTGGTCGGCTGCAGGTGATCCTGGTTGCCTACCAGGTGCCCCTTGGCTGCTTTGTCGTGCCTCTCAGAGCTTTTCGCAATGCTTGGAATCTTGTTCTTGAATCACGTCCTTGACATTCGTATGTTGTATACTCCCTTTTAGGGCATAATCAGTCTCTTTATTAACAAAGACTAACTGATTGTGTTTTGTCTTCCTTAAACGTAATCAGCTTCTTAAGCTTAGATGAGTGTCCTAGCATAACTAGTTATTATTTCTCCGTGTAGATACTTCTTTTCTTTCCCGGAATCATACGAACTGATATAACTTTTGCCAGATATAGTAGATGAGTTCCATTTTCTTTCATGCAAAAACGATAGATGACCTGCAAACACGAACCAAGCTGTGTTTCAACCTGATATAGGAGGTCACCCATCTTCTATAAAAGAATGGGGGGAGCCTTCATTTCATTCACTTTACTTCTTCTTACTTCTAAAATTCTCTCTAAAGCTCTCAAGCTTTAAAGCTTCAAGTTCTAGCTTCAAGTTCGAGCTTCAAGATGGCAGATGGCAACCGCGCTTCGGCTTCGTCAGTCTCTATGTCGGAGGCGATGGCCAAGAGAACCTTGGCCAAGACATTGCGAGGTAATCTTAGACTAAATCCCCCTTCGTATATTGATCGTAGATTTGATTCTTTGTATGACTTGTTGAGTACCATGAGGGATGCATTTCCCAACAACTCTGAATTAGCTGCATATCATAGCCCGTGCAAGTTTAACAAGGAGGATGTTAACAAAATCAAGGAGCTATATGGCTTCCCGGACGTGATCAAGGTTCGCCTTCCTGGCTTAGCTGATAGAGCCTGTAATTGGCACCCAAAGAGGCTATGTGTCTACAAAGGCGTCCTTGAAGTAGGCCTGCAATTCCCTGTCGATCAGTTCATCATAAGGCTCCTAGCAGATCTTCAGGTTCATCCTTGCCAATTGTATCCTAATGCATGGCGGGCTATCATCATCTTTATGCTGAGGTGTCGGGATCTAGATATCGAACCAACTACCACAATGTTCCGGAGTATATTCGCCATCAAGAACTCATTTGAGCTTTAAAAGGGATGGGTATCTATTCAACACCGAACTAATGTTCCACATATTGTGAATGCATTTTCATTCCCAGATTCCCATCACTCTTGGGACAGAGAGTTCGTGATTCTGGTATGGAGTGGTGGCGACTGGGGCCAATTCTTTGTGTCTAAGTTTGGGGAAGTGCATGACGCGACACACTTTATATGTGATCTTGACGTGAAAGAGCTTCTTGATCATGATAGATTACTTGCTGACAACGGCCGTACTCACTACAAAGTTTTCTTAACCGAGAAGAGACTTGTAGAAGCTGGCCTTAGCTTACTTTCTGCTGAGGGTAATTTTTTATTTGCACATTATGAACTCTGTTTGTTCTTATTCCGATATTTTTTCTGTTGCCATTTCAGTTGCGGAGGAGATAGACAGCCGGCCCGAGAACCAGCCGAAAGTTACTAGAAGGATGACCAAGAGAGCCGAGGCTCAGGCTGGCATCCAACCTGAGCCAAAGATCCCGCAGTTCCTATCGGGGTGTTCTTCAAAGAGATCACGAGATGCTGACGGGAGAGTCAAGACCCCTTTCGTCCCTGGTTGGGGCATATGTGAGCAAGATTCTGTCTTGGGATGCCCAGAGTCGGCCTTGGATTGGTCCAAATTCTGCATCACTCCCCCCGATCTTTTGACAGTGACTACTGGGGACAAATTTGATGAGGCGGAGAAACTAGGAGCTCAAGCCCTGTACCAGGTTCCCAACTTTTCATTTTATATGTAGTATTTTCACATAACTTATGATTATAAATGTCTCATTGATTCTTTGTTCCAGGCCAATGCCCAGTTCCAGGCCAGCACTCGCATAGGCCGTGCATATCGAGAGGAAAATGTTGCCTTGAAGAAGGAGAAAGCAACTTTTGATGAGAAACGTCAAGACTTGGAGTCTAGGGCCATCCGGGCTGAAGCTGATGCTCATTCTCTCCAGAGATAGTATGACTCCCTGTATAACAAAAGGGCAGCAGATTACAAGCTGGTGGTGAAAGCTTACCAGGAGTCCGAGGATTTCTTCCGTCTTATAGATGAGCATGACGATGAAGTTCGCCCGGGTATTATGTCTGTTGGTTGGGATCGAGCCATCAATGCTGTGAGCAAGAGGCACCCTACTGTAGTTAATCTGAGGGACTTTCCAAGTCCTTATAATCAAGTTGCTTCGGGCTCAGAAGCCAACCCAGTAGCTCAGGCTTCGGGTTCAGGCTCTAGGGGAAGTCGCCGCCGTTCTGGCTCTGGTTCGAGAGGTGTTCGAGCCAAGATGGACGATTCAGTTTCCTCGGACCCTCGAGGGAAACGGCCTATGACCGTGCAGAAAGGAAGAGTGGCTCAGATCGAGGATAGCTCATCTTCTGAGGAGGAAGAGGTTGTGCCTCAACCAATGGTGGTAGCCGAACCAGATAAGGGCCCTGACGAAGAAAGCTCGGAGGAAGAGAGCGGTGAGGAAGATAGCAGTGAAGAAGAGAGTGGTGAAGAGGATGATTCTGATGAGTAGTTGGGATTGCTCGGTGGCCTTGCATGGCCTAGATTGGCCGCATGTGGCTTTGTATTTTTAGCTTTCAATCAAGGTCCTTCGGGATCAAACTTTTATTTGGCTAAGTGATGTAACTTAACTGTCGGCCCTTCGGGGTCTTTATTTATGCACTCGTTTTTTCCATTCGTATGTTCATTTATTTTTCGGTACTTGATCTTTCTAGATTTGCACTCAGCAGGTGCTAGGTACTTAAACAAAACATAGACTTTACAGAATGGAAAACAAACTTTGCATTAATAACTCAAATGGGTTCAACCCTTACATAGCTTATTATTGTCCTACTCGGGGCATTAATCCCTGGAATGGTTTCATCGAACCTTATTTCTACTTCTCCTACTAGATAAATAAAAAGCTACATCGTTGTAGAGGCAGCTTAAATATAATAAATCTTGAGGTTCAAGGCATGCCATGTACGGGGCACCTCAACCACGTCCAAGGTCTCCAACTTAAATGATCCTCGTCCCAATGTCTTCCTAACTCGATATGGCCCTTCCTAGTTTGGGGCTAGTTTTCCCTTCTGGCCAACTCCAGAAGCCTCGATCTTCCTAAGAACCAAGTCACCTTGCTGAAAGAACCTCTCCTTAACCCTGTGGTTGTAATAGAAGGACGCTTTCTTTTGATGCTCCGCATTTCTGGCGTTTGCCTCGTCCCTGACTTCATCAATTAGATCTAGGGCGAGCCTCATGCCTTCTTCATTAGTCTCAGGTTCAAATGCCTCAATCCGAGGTGATGCATGCATGATCTCCAGCGGCACAACTGCCTCAGCTCCATAAGCTAGCTGAAACGGGGTTGCTCCGGTAGTCACCTTACAAGTAGTGCGATAAGCCCAGAGTATAGGCAGCAACTCATCCACCCAAGTGTTCCTCGAGCGTTCGACCCTTTTCTTTAGTCCATCAAGGATGATCCGATTGGCGACCTCAGCCTGTCCATTTGCTTGCGGGTGTGCTACTGAAGTAAAACGAAGCTCAATAGCATTCTCTTCACAGTACTTTCTAAACTCCTCATTGTTGAACTGTGTCCCATTATCTGTCACAAGGATTCGCGGGATGCCATATCTACAGATTATGTTCTCCCAAAAGAACTGGGAAACTTGCTTGGTGGTTATCTTTGCTAAAGGCTTATCCTCAATCCACTTGGTGAAGTAGTCAATGACGACTATCAAAAACTTCCTCTGTGCTGAAGCCATAGGGAAAGGACCAAGGATGTCCATCCCCCACATTGCAAACGGGACGGGAGAACTGACTGACGTTAACATCTCAGGCGGCTGCCTTACAATCGGAGCGTGCTTTTGGCATCTATCGCACCTCTTGACATAATTCTGTGCATCGGCCAGCATCTCTGGCCAATAGAATCCCAGACGAGTTATTTTGTGAGCCAAGGCCCTGCCCCCCAGGTGCTGCCCACATATCCCTTCATGAACTTCCTCCAATGCTTCTCTTGCCTCTTGGGGCCTTAAGCACTTCAAGTAGGGAACGACAAATGATCTCTTGTATAAGATGCCTTCAATCAAGGCATATCTCAATGCTCTCACTGATAATTTTCGTGCCTCCAAGGCATTGTCAGGGAGCCATCCGGTTTCTAGATGAGCTTTAATAGGATCTATCCAACAGCTTCCAACATCGATCGGTGCTACCAACTTAGAGTTGACGGTTGGGGCCTTCAAGACCTGGAAGTAAACACTTACTGCATAATTCTCTATCTCAGAAGAAGCGAACTTAGAGAGGGCATCGGCCTTAACGTTCTCTTCCCTAGGAATGTGCTCCACATAACACTCCTCAAACTGAGTCATAACAGCTTTCACGACTCTGAGGTATTTTGCCATAGTTTCATCCTTGGCCTCAAACTCACCATTCACTTGCGAGACTACCAATCTTGAATCTCCACAAACTTTGAGATTTTTGACTCTCATAATTCTGGCCAAGTCTAAACCGGATGTCAAGGCTTCATACTCAGCTTCATTGTTGGTTGTCGGAAAGTCCAACTTCAAAGCATATTCAACTGTGAACCCATCGGGGCTTTGCAAAACTAAACCTGCACCACTGGATTTTGTTTTTGATGCTCCATCAAAATAGAGCACCCAATACTCCTTCAGATCAGGTACAAGTTCTTCATCTTTATTCTCACTTCCTTGGTTGGGTATTATCTCTTGCCCCCCGACTTCTTGGTTGCTAATGGTACATTCAACCACGAAGTCAGCCAATGCCTGAGCCTTGATGGTCGTCCGAGGCCTGTACGTTATGTCAAATTCTCCGAGCTCAATTGCCCATTTGATCAATCTTCCACTTGCTTTCGGGCTGTGCAAGATGCTTCTCAACTGTTTGTCGGTCAAGACTTCGATCTTATGGGCCTGGAAATACGGTCGCAATTTCCTCGAGGCAGTAACTAATGCCAAGGCAAACTTCTCAATGGGAGAGTAATTCAACTCCGCCCCATGCAACACCTTGCTTACATTGTATATGGGTTTCTGAACCTTCTTCTCTTCTCAAACAAGGACAGCACTCAATGCTTGTTCAGATACCGCCAGGTACAGATAAAGAGTCTCCCCAGGACTAGGTTTAGCCAACAACGGGGCTTCAGCCATGTATTTCTTCAGCTGCTCAAAGGCCTCTTGGCTCTCTGTGGTTCACTCAAAATTTTTCACCTTCTTCAATGTTTGGAAGAAAGGCAGACACTTGTCACCGGACTTGGAGATGAATCTCCCTAGAGCCGCAACTCGGCCAGTTAGCTTCTGTACATCTCGTATAGAGCGTGGTGGTTCCATGTCCAAGATTGCTTTGATCTTATCAGGGTTGGCCTCTATGCCTCTCTTCGAGACCATCAATCCCAAAAATTTTCCAGATCCAACACCAAAAGCACACTTGGCTGGATTCAACATCATCTTGTGGTGCCTCAGCACTTCGAATGCCTCTCTGAGGTGCTCAATATGGTCAGCCTTAAGTAGGCTCTTGACTAACATGTCATCAACAAAGACCTCCATGGTTTTTCCAATTAGATGAGCGAATATCTTATTCACCAATCGTTGATAAGTAGCTCCTGCATTCTTGAGACCAAAAGCCATAACAAGATAACAGAAAACACCAAAATCAGTAATGAAAGATACCTTTGGGATGTCATCCTTGTGCATCTTAATTTGATTGTAACCACTGAAACCATCCATGAAACTCAACATCTCGTGTCCAGCTGTGGCATCTATTAGGGTGTCAATCCTTGGTAGAGGGAAACAATCCTTTGGGCATGCATCATTTAAATCTGTGAAGTCGATACACATTCTCCACTTTCCATTTGCTTTCTTGACCATGACGGGATTAGCCAACCATTCAGGGAACTGAATCTCCTCAATAAATCCAGCTTCCAAAAGCTTGTCAACTTCTTGCTTAATGGCCTCTTGCCTTTCAGGAGCAAAATTTCTCTTTTTCTGCTTTATCTTCTTCCGTTCAGGATCGACGTTCAACCTATGAGTTATAAGTTGGGGGTCAATTCCTGGCATATTCGCTGCTGTCCAAGCAAACATCGCTATTCTTTTGCAGGAATGCTGTCAACTCGCCCTTCAGGGGTTCATTCAGAGATGCTCCTATATATGTAACCTTCTCTAGGTCGCCCAGCTCCAGAGGGACGGGGATTAAATCCTCTGCTAGCTTCCCTCGGTGTTCATCATCACCACGGACATCCATGTCTTCAATCGAGAGTACCTGCCCCCCGACTCTATCAGCTCTTAGGGCGGATACATAACAACTTCTTGCCATCTTCTGGTCACCTTTTTGTTCTCCGACCCCATTGCGGGTTGGAAACTTAATCTTTATGTGATATGTTGAGGCAACAGCCTTGAACGCATGAAGTCCAGTCCTTCCCAAGATTGCGTTATAAGTTGAGGCCGCCTTAATTACCAGAAAATTCAACATTTGAGTAGCTTCTTTAGGTTCCTGCCCGATTGTCATGGGCAACTGGATAGTACCCTCAACCTTAGATTCAACTCCATTGAATCCGTAGATGGGCATGTTAGTCGGGGTCAGCTGAGAATCGGTATATCCCATCTTCACAAAAGCATCATGAAACAGAATGTCAACAGAGGCTCCATTGTCTATCAAGACTCGCTTTACTTCCGAGTTCCCAATCACAGGGGTTATAACTAACGGGTCATCATGGGGGAATTTCACCCCTTCAAGATCAGAATCATCAAAACCAATTACGATTTCAGTTCTAGCACGCTTCGGGGCCTCTCCCACAATGTGCATTACCTCCCTGGCGTATGCCTTTCGAGAGTTTCGAGTTGTACCAGCCGCTGTCGGGCCTCCCCAGATCATGTTAATAACTGGCCCTCGGGGCTGTGTGTTACGATCACGATCATTATCCCTTCTATCATTATTTCTCCTATCGTAGTCCCTTCTTTGGGTTCCACGATCTTCACCTTTGGTGAAGTTACTTAGCTTTCCTTTGCGGATCAAGAATTCGATCTCATCCTTTAACTGCCTACAATCGTCCGTATCATGCCCCACATCTCGGTGGAACCGACAATATTGATCCTTGTTTCTCTTTGCGGGGTCTCCCCTGAGTGGCTTCGGCCATCGAAAGTCCTTATCTTTCTCAATCTCCAACAAGATTTGACTTCTAGGAGCATTTAACCTTGCATAGTCAGAGAACCTTGGTCCAAGACTCTTTTTTGGCGGAGAATCAGAGTCTTTGCTAGTTCGGGGATACTTGTCCTTAGCATCATACTCCTGCTCTTTCTTGCGCTTTTTTGTATCATTGTTACCCCGACCATTGCCTATTGTGACCTCCTTCTTCGTGCTATCCTCGGCCTTGATGTACTTATCAGCCCTCCGTTGGAGCTCAGCCATATTCTCGGGAGGATGCTTTGCCAATGACCTCTTAAAGTATAGGTCGGTGGTGCCATGCTCCAAGGCTACCATTGCAACCTTTTTGTCCAGATCAGTGATGTTCAGAGTCTCCTTGGTGAACCTCTTAAGATAGTCTCTGAGACTTTCGTTCTTCCCTTGTACCACATACATAAGAGATGCAGAACTTTTCTCATACGCTCTTCCACTGATAAACTGACTAACGAAAGCAGCACTCAACTCCTTAAAGGAACCAATTGAGTTTGCAGGCAGTCGACTATACCATCTTTGAGCCATTCCTGATAGAGTTTGAGGGAATGCCCTACACTTCAAAGCGTCACTTGCAGGCTGCAATAGCAGAGCATTTGAGAATGTTCTAACATGGTTTGCGGGATCACCCATTCCATCATAAGATTTAATTGTCGGCATCTTAAACTTCTTTGAGATACGAGCATTCATCACCTCCTCAGTAAATGGGGGTGTGGGATCATCAGGATCCTCAAGTGGCATCAGATCCTTGGGGTTGCTCTTGGGGGTTTCCACCCTCGTTGTTCTTCCAGTTGGGGCGGCAGCCCTTCTTTGCCTTCTTGAAGGCCTCTCCAAGTCTATAAAGGGAATCGGTCCTGATGTTGGAGGGGGTAAAATCTGATTTGATCTGGCTTGTTCTCTTGCCATATCTTCTTTTAATCTTAAGATCTCGGCTTCATAAGCCTTAATCCTCTCAGTAGTTGTTGAAGGGAGTCCATCGTGAGTAGTTTGAATTCTTCCTTGAGGTTCTTTACTTGCACGTCGCCTCCTTGGAGCTTCATCACGTTCGTAATCATCGTCAGAAGATGACTCATCCGTATAAGGACCAGAAAAATCGTGATAATCTCGATCTCGGATATACAGGGCATGACCACTTGATCCAGCTCCTTGGGTATGAGGGTAGTTAGGCAGCCCGTACATCGGATTTGTGCTTATGGGGAGATCCGTAGTGTGGATCTGAACCCCTTGTGGAGGGTTGTTGGGATCTACAATCAAGGAAGAAATCCCCACCTGGAGGGGGTTAGTCCCTGGATTTGTATGGACGATCGGAGGTAGCGTACTCTCAACATGGGAAGTCGTCCCTCAGGGTTGAGAAACTTGATACGGAACGATAGTCCCAGATGTTGGAGGTACTTGTTCAGTGAGAGGCGGAGCAGAGCTAAGAGGTAGAGCCTCGGTTGCGATTGGCTCTGTAGTTGCTGGTGTCCTTCGTGTGTTAACCATGGTTGATGTTTGATTCCCACAGACGGCGCCAAATGTTGTGGATTAAAATCTAGGTCATGAATTTGCAATTAATGCTAGGGTTCGGGAGCTTCTTACTTTAATGGCTGTTTCCGTGTTCGAGACTGATCGGTCCTCACAGAGTGCCTACGTATCTCGTATTGAGAATCAAGCCACAAACGTAGTTCTGAGAATGAGGGGTCAGACCCTTTATATAGGCTGAGAAGCACTAAAATCGTAGTAGGGTTAGGTGACTTGGTGGGCAAGTCACCGACTAGAAGAAGGTTCTAGTCTCCTTCCATGTATGAATCAGTTTCCATGTTGAGATATGTATCTTGGAGGCTAAGTCAGGCAAGAATCATATTCTTGTTTGACTCTTATTTGCTGAGCTGTTTTACTACCCTTAATATTAATTACGAAATTAATATTATAATTAGGGTTTGGGCCCATCTGGTGGGCCCCACATTTGAACCATTCTAGTTTAATTAATGCCACATTAAATGTGTCTTTAGGGCTTACTTTTAGCCCATATCACTTTCGTTTATCACCCTTGCCATTCTTAAAATTCTTGGAAGATCCACCATCTTCAACCATATTCACAGAAGAGTTACCGACTTGGTTCTTTCCCTTAGGATTATTCTCAATTTCTTGAGTCCTCAAAGCCTATTCAATTCTGAAGTGACTTCCAAGTTGAACCAGAGTCATATAATCTTTATTATGTTTTAAGGAGTGTTTAAAATCCTTCCATGATGGTGGTAGTTTGTCTATAACACCAGAAACTGAGATAGATTCATCCATCTTTAGATTGTGTTGGGCAAACTGTCCCAGAATCCTTAACAATATATTCATTGTATTGTTCCATCACCGGTCTAGAATCGACCATTTTGTAATTCATAAAATTACTGACCAGAAACTTCTTACTAGAAGCATCTTCTGCCATGTACTTGGATTCAAGAGAATCCCACAATTCTTTCGCTGACTCAACATTTTGGTATATATCAAAAAGGGAATCTGACATACCATTTAAGATGTGGCCCCGGCAGATGTAGTCATCGTTTTCCCACTTGCAACGCTTCCTTGTTTGTTCAGCGGTTTCATCCTTGACCACTTCTGGAATGGGGGTACTCAAAACATATACAACCTTTAGCGTCGTCAATAGAAAATGCCTCTTCTTCTGCCATCTTCTAAAATCCTGACCCTCAAACTTGTCCAACTTTGCAAACTTGCTTGTCATGTCTTTTGCAGATTCTGAGTTCGCCATCTTCAGAAAATAGATAACTTCAATCTTTGTTGGGGAATATGGGTAATTACTTGGATTTTTCTGAAGTCGTGTGAACACTTTCAGATTGAAGTTATTTGTGGTTCACCCAAATAATTCAATCGGATAAAGTCAGAAATTCTGCAAGAAGAGAGAATGTGTTTTCTGTGAATTTCAAATGAACCCTTGTTGAAAATGATCAATGCAACACCTATTTATAGATGTCAACAGATGTGTCTTTTGTAAATAGACACATCTCAAGATGTGTCTTTTCCCAATAGACACATCTCATTCCAACAGTCATGTCTAATACCAACAGACACATCTCAAGATGTGTCTTTTCCCAACAGACACATCTCATTCATCTCATTCTAACATATGTGTTTGATGCCAATAGACATGTCTCATAAGCAATAATTCTGAAATCATAACGAACTCGAACAGAGCATGCACTCCGCATTCTCCCGACTTGTTCGATGTAACATTATGATTACATTGATCAACTAGTCAATCCAATTACACTAAAATATCCAACAGTTCAGCCTTAAAGTTATGAGACGTTGGTTTATTCAGGGTCCAAACCTTTTGCAGGACCAAGTCGCATTGGTTAAAATCCCTAATAATAATCTCAAGTAGTTGATTTGATCGAGTTAGGTATTTGATCATAAGTTCAAGCTAACAGGATCTTGATTGTAGATTGCCAAGCTATGCTAGCTGCAATAGGCCTGTGCTAGCACATACGAAGATTGTGATCAGAATAAAAAAAGAGTTCACATTTCCCTTTTGCATGAATTGATATAAATACTGAAGTAAACCATTTTGGAAGGTGCATTACCTAATGGCAGGGAGCTACTCTCCCATCAGTTTAATCTTTTGTTAACAAGTTGAGTTTCTTTCCAACATGTGCTCATACAAGAAATAGATAATTCACTTAAAGCATTAAGTGTTAGAAATTCTAAAGGGTAAACATGAACTTCACCATCAGTACTTTCATACACCTCCATTAAGACTTAAGAGCATTTGAACTAATATGTTCCACTAATTTTTTCTCTGCCTTGTCTTAAAAGTGAGTGACTACGTTTTCCTATAAATTGTTAGACACGCGCAGCCCTCTGTCTTTACGCATTTTTTTCTCCTACAATCTGCTCACAGGAGATCCAACTTTTTGCCTTCCCCTAAATTGGGCCTTCAAAGTGCTGCGAAGCCAGGAAAGAAAAGGAAGGAATGTTCAAGGTGGAGAATATCCCAGAAACAAATATTGATAACCATATCAAAAGCGTTCAAGAGAAGAAATTACGTACAAGCTAACACAAGAGCTACACATCCAATCCATTCATATGTTCTAAAGACTTCAATCATGAGACATTCAACATAAAAGATACTCCCTCCGTCCCAGCCAATAGTTAACATTGGGGGACGGAGGTTCGGCACGCATTTTAAGCTGGATTTTAAGGATAGTTCCATAACTTATTTTTGAAATTTTCTTTTTTTGTATAAAAATAGAACAATTCTATTTTTATACAAAAAGAAAATTTTAAAAATAAGTTATGGAACTATACTTTATAAGAGCCTTAAAATGCGTGTCACGCAAGTGAAAAATTTATGTTAAGAAATGGATGGGACTGAGGGAGTAGTAGATAATATGGCTAAGTATTTCGCCGTGTGAACATTTAATACATTACTCCATCCATCCCCCTCAATTGTTTAATTGTTTACACTGGGGGAGGGGGACGTGACACGTATTTTAATGTTCCTAAAAGGTATAGTTCCATAATTAATTTTTAATTTTTTTTTCTTTTGAATAAAAATTTAATGTTTAAACTTTAATTCAAAAAAAGAAAATTTTAAAAATAAGTTATGGAACTATACTTTATATACACGTTAAAATGCGTGCCAAGCAATGTTAAAAATATGTAAAGAAATGAGAGGGACAGAGGGAGTATATATCTTCTCTTCAAAGGTTATAAAGATGTTATGGATCCACCTTAGATAAAGGTGTTGTGGATCCACCTTAGAGAAACCCTTGTATTTAAAATACCTTTTCTTCCACCTTTTTCCACCTTAGATAAAGTTCTTAAAAGCAAAAATCCTTTTCTTCCTAATTATTTCCACCCGAACTCTCTCATCCCCAGCCCTGAATCCAAACACAGTATCAGGAGATAAAGCAGAATGTATGTACGTCATTATCATTTAGGAGAACAAGACTCTTAACAAAAGGACATGCTAACATAAGTATACAATAGAAGATTCCAAAATACTTCGGTTGTTTGGTACCAAAATCATATGAGTTTATGAACTGACGGTTGAGCTAGCTGGAGCGAAAAAGAGCTTCACCATTCTCTTTGAAACCTAAGAGCGGACGATAATTATATTACTGCGGCCAACCCAAATTATTTGGGCAACCCAAATCTGTTATTTCTGAGTTGCACACCTCAAGATTATAAAAGGGGGTTGAATACAATCTTATTAAAAATTCTTTTGAATTTACAAGACAACAGATGGATCTTGATTTAAACAAATAAACAGAGATAAACTATGAAGCATAAATTAAAGAGAAACAAGCATACAACACTCTTTAAAAATTTTAGGTGGGTTTTGTCGACTCCACCTGAGGGTTGTATTGAAGAAAAATAATCTGTGTAAAAAGATACATAGCTGCGAATACAAGACTAAGTATTTTACAAGAAAATTAATGCTTTGTCCTTTCAGCTCTGTGTTTTCTTCTCTACTTAGCTTTGCTACACTTGAAGTATATATATACTCCAAGTTTACAAACCCTAAAAAATAAACGAATCTTATAAGTCAAAGTATTTTGCAGGGTTGCTACCACTCCTTGTCTTCTCGTGATGCAATTTTGTCTAGATTGTCTTGGACAGATTCGCACTAGATTTACCAGCTGAATTGCTTGTGAGAATAAGGAATGTTTCTTTTTCTTCTTCGTTTCCAATACTGGCTTCCATACCCTTTTTAAGTCTATCAATCCATGTGATCTGTCAGGCATGTCCAGTTGCCATCGACTTCTAATTCCAAGACATTATTGGTTGGAGCGTTTTATCCGTTGAAGTAGACATCGATCGATGGATTGAATGTTGTTTGTTGAAGTGCCATATCCGTTGACATAGAAGCTTCACCAGTTAAAGCATCACTTCATTTATACAGAATTACATAGCATAGCTTATATACAATTAGCTACCATATTCTGCATATCCATTGATAGTCAACATGACTTAGGAATTCTAGTAACTATGGCAGAACCAAACAACTGACAAGACTTAAACAAGGTATGCTACAGACTTATCAATCGATAAGCTACCTCATCAACGGATATTTATAACTTGGATATCCGTTGATAAGTTGCAAACTTAACCTTATACAACATATGTTTTTCAAAGTGTTTTAGTGTGATTATCATCAAGGACAACATAATTCCTAACAATCTCCCCCAATTTATGACTGATAGACAAAGAGCCATAAATTAAGGACCTTGATGATAACAAAACACCGTAGCATTGATACAGAGTTTGAGCAAAAACATATATATTGTAATAAGCTTCAAAAGTTGTGAAGAATGAACTGAGTCAAGTTATAGAATCATACTTTTACAAGGATGCTCCTCTAGACTGAGCATATCATTTCTTTCTTCCCCTTGCAATCCTCGAACCATGGATTTTATCTTTGTTCACCTGAAGCTGCTTCTCTAGCTGATTGTAGATGATCTTTTCTTCTTGATGATTAGGATCCAGCGTAGACATCAAGTACTGCATATACTCATTGCTAGCTTTCTCCAGCTGATCTTCTATTCTGAAAAATCTTCTACAATTGTGCTCATCTCTAAATTCCATTATCCAATATGGATGGAAGTGAATGAACCTTTCTACCAGGTTCATATGGAATATTCAGCTTCTTGGGCAAACCCTCCTTTGAAGTCCAGCTACTTCTCATTTCATTGATCTTATTGAAGATTATGGTCTTTGCCTCTGAGGTATATCCACCAGTTTTCTTCATTAGAGACCATATCCTCCATAGTTTGTTGTAGCTTCCATTCAACACTTGATCTAGAGGCCAGGTTCTGATGTTTCCTCCTTTATAGGTGAAAATCAGTCTTACTGGTAACCTGACTGTCTTATCAGCAGCACTCACATCACTCACATCTTCCAAGAAAAGATTGACACTTGAGTATTCCTCAATGTTAGCAATGAAGAGTACTTCAGTATCTTTCTTGGCAGCCTCCTTTACAGCTTGAGGAACCTCAGCAATTTGAATTGGTCTAGCTAATGGTTGTTTCCTAGTTCTGGTTCTCTTCCTTACAAGTGAGAGTCTGATCTTTGGAAACACCAAGCTGTTGATGTCAAAGTCAAATTCCAAGGGTTCTTCTTTTATGAAATCATGAAGATTAGAGGTTTGAGTGGTTTACTGTGTGTCTTGAGTTGGAGATGTTGTAGGTTGAGGTTGTATTGATTCAACTTGTACTTCTGGATCTGGGCTCAAAGTCCTTTAGCAGGAATCTTGACTCTAGCATTAGTCTTGTCTTTGCTTTCCCTTTTCTTACACGCAGATCTTCAGTTCACTATCTTCTTCTTAAATTTGGCCTCTTCTTCTACGGCCTCTTGCTTCATCTCATCTTCCAATTCTCTTATCAGTTCATCAACCAATCTAGCTACTTTTTTAGTACCTTCAGCATTTTGTCTTAGAATTTGACCAGAGTGAAGTAACCTTGTAGTTTCTTCAGCCTTGGCCAACACAAAGTCTGGATAGCTTGCTAGAACGCATATTTCCACTCCATCTCTGTAGATAAATGCTAGTTTCTCTCTGAGACCCATATCAATTTCAACCTTCTGTTTTAGTTCAATAATGTGCTTGCCCATTAACTTGAATTCATCTGGATTTGGCATTGGAAAATCAACTCTCATGATGTTTTTACCATTACTCTTCACAGGTGACTTCTTAAGTTTGAACAAAGGCTTGAATTCATACACATATGATGGCTCCCCTCTGGCTAAAGATTTGGGAAGCACTAGATCTGGGGTTAG
The DNA here is from genome assembly GCA_037693485.1 of Kitagawia praeruptora. Classification (NCBI taxonomy): domain Eukaryota; kingdom Viridiplantae; phylum Streptophyta; class Magnoliopsida; order Apiales; family Apiaceae; genus Kitagawia; species Kitagawia praeruptora. The sequence goes on along the minus strand of CM075348.1, from coordinate 113,957,917 downwards.
TACTTGTCTGATTGATGTGGTTAAGGAGGGAATTGATACTTGAGAAATTTGAGGATTAGCAGCCAGCCTTGTGGCAATAGAATCTTCAGGTTGAATAGCTGTTTCCTCATCACTAGATGGAATTATTGGAACTGCTGGAGTTGAATCAGAGTGAAGTTGCTCCCCCTCAATTGTTGTCCCCTTGTCACCAAACTTCTCCCCCTTTTTGTTAGCATCAAGGGTTTGAGTAGGAGGCGGGTCCAACAGTCGTTCAAGGAGGGCACTTTGTCGATTGTGAGCTTCAAGAATGAGCTTTTGATTTGCAACCATAGTGCTCATTTGAACCTCTAATCTACCAACTTGTGCATACAGATCTTCAATCTTCTTATCTGTGTCTACATCTTTCTTCAGCTTGTTTCTAAGATGCTGCATTGTGCGGGGAGGAAAAAGAAGCTCCAAGTTCTTGTTTTGAGTTTCTAAAGCATCTTTAATTTCAAGCTTGAAATCATCTTTATCCATCACCCTTTGATTGAGAAGACACTTGTGCAGTTTGAGAGTAGCCAGAAAATTTTCTTGCACAAGCTTCAGAGCACGTTCAGCATCCTGTAAAGTAGCCACAGTCTTCTCATACTGTACTACTAGCTCATTATGAGCATCCTTGGAGATATAGTCTTTGGACATTAACCATTCTGGTAGATCTCCAGGTTGCTGTGAAGGTACTTCATCTTCACTTCCATCTGTGAATTCAGAATCAGACTGAACCACATCAGCAGCATTTGGAGGTAGCTTGGTAAGAGCATCTTTGGCTCTCTACAATGATTCCGTTGAGTGTACCAAGTTCAGCTATTGCTCAGCCTCCACATTGCCCTGTTTAGCCCAAGAGTCAAGGTCGGGATCAGGGTGAGTAAAGGTTTCAGCTCCAAGAACAGTTCTATCAATGACTGATTGAGATGTCTATTGATAAATATTTGTTCTGGGGGCATCCTTAACCTCCATTAACTCACTAGCAATGGCTTCATCCACCCTTATTTCTCCTGTACCTGCTTTTCTATCATGTTCTCTCTCTCTTTTTGCATTAGGGGCTCCCCCTGGCTCACACCTCTCACACCCTCACCTTCACCTACTAAGGTGGAACTCTCATGCTCTCCTTTTTCCTGGCAGGAAGAAATTGCCAGCCCCTCACACACATTCTCTCCTTTGCCTGCTCACAAGGTAGCCTCTCACTCTCAGAAATGTCACTCCCTTCCCTCAATCCTAGAAGTGTTTGAGCTACAAGAGTAACTTTTGTTGAAGTTGCAGGAAGTACATTGATCAATGGATGTAAAATATCCATTGATGCTGTAGTTGAGACTACCAGTGAATGACTGTTGTTGAACATATCCATCGATGAATAAACACTTGTCAACGGATGAGAAATATCCATCGATGAAGTAGAAGGGATAGCAGTTGATAGAGAGACTATGGTTGAATCTGTGCAGGTTGATTTTAAAGTAGGCGGCACAGTTTCAGTCATAGTTTCAGGAAGAATTGGTTATTGGTCCAATAAATCATCTAGAAGATGATGATAAGCAGATTCTGAGTGGGGCTCCTCCCTTAGAAGTAAAGAGGGAGAATTTTCTAGTGATGTAGAAATCATGTCTACATCCAGAGATAGAGATGTTGAATTTGGATTAGTTGGTGTGCTTCTAGAAAGAGATTGGGGATGTGACTCCACATTTACAGGAGCCACATCAAGCTGAATTTGAGAAGGTTCAATCATAGACAATTGAACTGTGTGTGACCCTTGTGCACCCAAAGTAACTTTAGGTTTCTTCTTTCTTATAAAGGTTTTGAATGTTGAAATTTGGTCAGTGGTGTCCCTTTCCCTCTTGTGCAATGTTCCTGGATGGGAACTCTTTTCAATAACAACACCCTGTTGAGAGGATGCTGCAAGGGATGTGTTTGATTCCTTTTCAACATTAACAGTCTTTTGGGAGACTGCAATGTGGCTAGGCTGGGACTTACTTACCTCTCCAACCTTATCCTTAGGGTTTCTTTGATGTTCACCCTATCCCTCACCACTCACTACCACCTGATCACTCCCCTCAGAAGTTACGGTAGGTTTTACAACAAGTGCCTGTTGGGAAACACTTGAGGTTGGTTTCTTTGACTTGGATTTAGATTTATGTTTGGTTGCTTGGGTAGGAGACTGTGGGTTCTCAGATGCAGTCTCCATTGCAACACTCGATGGCAAAGAAACTTGTGATTGAGTAGGTAGAAGAGGGTCAGAAACTGTTACCTCAATGAATGGCAAAGTCATTTAATCAGCTTGTTGTTTGAATAATTCCCCTTTTTCGATTTCATTAAGTCAAGAACAATTGAGATTGTCATTGTTAGTTTGTGATAAGCTGTGAAGTCGATTTTCATTATTCTGAAAAAGCTAATTCATGAACAAATTAAATGTCATGTAGAATAATTTCAATAAAGCAATTAGCAGATTCAGAATTAATCTAATTAAACTCATAGCATCACATATGGAAGGATTAAGTAAATAATGAACTCGAAATAAAGAAAAATTAAGCATTTTCAATCCATTTAGACTTAAAAACATCATTACATAGACATACACAAAAGCAAAATAAACAGATGCCCTAATTAAACTAAGAACTGGAAGGGTCTTCTGAATTCTTTGACTTCTTAATAGTAGCAGCTCAACGAGAGAAGATCCTTGACATTGTAACAGCAAGGACAATGATCCTCTCTTGCTCCTCCAACAAACGGAGCCGCTCCTGCTCTCTTTCTTCTGCTTCTCTGGCTCTTGCCTTAGCTTCTATCTCTTCTTCTATGACCAAATTCATCAGTAAGAAGCTCTATTCCACATCCTGCTCATAGGTGAGTGTTAGTCACAGAGGCATGCCTGTATACATCTAATAACAAGCCTAATTGTCTGTAATGCTTTGCATTACTTACATGACCTCTTAACTGAGGGAACCTCTAGTTGTAGAGTTTCTGTTTGTTTTGTACTTATAGTAGGCATCAAATCCTAGTTGTGTAACTGTACTTATATAGTCAAGAATAATGCTTGAAAGAAGTTCCAAGGTTCATGCCTCAAGCAAGAAGATAAAGACTATCAAATAATCACAAGTTGGGATTTGAAGAAATGAGGAATTTTCCTAAGTACCAATTCGAGAAGTATATTTGTCTATTCGAGAAGTCCAGCATTCGAGAAGTCAGGGATTCAATATCTCAAGACACTATTCGATATCTCTGAATACACTGTTCGATATCTCATTCGATATCTCAGAGATTCGATATGTCTACTACTCTATTCGAGAACTCAAGAAGTCAACAAGTCAAAGTGGTATTCGAGTTCTCAAAGAGCCACAAGTCAAAGTTCCATTCGATATCTCAAGGACTCAGAAAGCTATTCGATATCTCGAGGATTCGATAAGTAAAATGTTCTATTCGACAACTCAAGGAATCCTGATGGAAAAGAGCTATTCGAGAAGTGGTTCGACATGTCAATATAACAGTGTTCGAGAACTCAGAGTTATCGATCAAGTCAATTCTAGTTCTCGAATCACTTACTTAGTCACTTCTCGAATACATTCTTGGAGACAAAATACTGAAGAAATTATACAAGTCAGAAATGAGCAACAAGCCAATGCACTTTATGGACCACAATCTGTAACGTGCTCTGGAAAGCCTACAAGGAAGCTTGGAGAGATATAGAAGAGACAAGGGGCTAAAGAAGTGGATCTGAATAGGCTTTGCAAAGTCAAATCTGTAACCGTTTGGACACTTACTCAATAAGGATAGACAGACTAGAAAGTAATTTGTTTAGCTACCTTATTTGGAGTAAGTAGGTTGTATCCATGTTCTATAAGGATACAGCCTCACTTCCTTAGTCATTAACTTTGTGAGTCAAGTTTTTCATACACTGTAAGCTGTATCTCTCTGAGAAAAACGAAGCTGAGAATACTATCATTTGTATTCACAGATTGTAGCAACCTTTATCTAATAATACATTAGATTAAAGTGATATTATGTCTTGTGTTGTTCTTTATCCGCACCTTCACTCTTGCACACACAAACACTTTCTTGCTACATAGACTCGAAAAAGAAAAGTTCAAGAATCCATTCACCCCCCCCCCCCTTCTGTATTCTTTTACTGTATTCAATACTCAACAAGTGGTATCAGAGCGGGCTGTTTATTTAAAAACAGAAAAATGATCATGAGTTCGAATACACCAAAGACTACAGGAACGGTGAAGGTCCCTAAGTTTGACAAAGAGAATTACAACCTCTGGAAGATAAAGATGATGTTGTTCCTCAAAGCCTCTCATCCTTTGTATCCTGAGATTCTCAAGAATGGTCCTTTTGTTCCACAACAAGAGATACCTGAAAAGACTGTTGGAACCACAACTGTTCCAAGATCTTATGAGGCCAAGGAACCATCCATATGGACAGAATTAGAAAGGGAAAAGGTTGCTCTTGACAGTCACCTCATGTTGCTTATTAATGATTCCATGAATATGTCAATGTTTGCAAACATTGCATCATGCACATCTGCCAAAGAAATGTGGGATCACATTGAGGTGTTATGTGAAGGAACTGATGAGGTCAGATAAAACAAGAAACAGATATTGGTCACACAGTATGAGGCTTTCATGGCACAACCCAAGGAAAGCATTACTGAGATGTTTGAGAGATTTCACAAGCTAGTTACTGAGTTGCAGATGAATGGCAAGGTTTACAGTACCAAGGAGTTAAACATGAAGTTTCTACTATCCTCACCAAACCATCTAGAGCAAAGGGTCATTTCTCTAAGGGAAAGAGATTTGAACAAAGTTACATATGATGTGCTCTATGGGGTTTTAAAAACTCATGAGCTTGAGTTGCTTCAGAAAAGGGCTATCCAAGCCAATCAAGGCAGAATGGTAAACACATCATGTGCCTTGATTGTCAATAAATCTATTCAAGACCTAGAAGCATCTACAAGCCAATTAAGGATAGAGGAGGTAGTAGAAGAGGAAGAAATTGAACCTGAGGTAAGTGAACCTGTTGAGGAGAAGGAGGAAGATGAGTTCTATACTCTTGAAGAACTGGATGGGATGGAAAACACTTCATATGCTTTTATGGCCAGAAAATTTCCAAACATCAGATTTAAGAGGAACCAACCCTTCAAACCTAAAACCCAAAACCATTCATTCAACAAGAGCAAGACACCTGTGAAACCAAACAAGAATAAGTTTAAAACCAACCATGTGGATAGGTCATCTGTAAGGTACTATAGATGCAATGACCTAGGGCATTTTGCCAGTGAATGCAAGAAGCCTAAAAAGAAGGATATAGATTATCTTGAGCTCGAAGCTAAGTATGAGGCCCTTCTGAAAAAGCAGACACAAGGTAAGGCCTACATAGCTGAAGGGAAGTGTTGGGATGATTCTGACAGTGATGGAGAGGAGCAAGAATTCAGCAATTATGCCTTGATGGCCAATTCCAAGGATGACACATCTCCATCAGACCCTCAGGTACCATCTCTCACTACTATAGACATGTCTGTTTCAGAGTATAAATGCATGATTGAACAACTATCTGTTGAGATGTTTAACATGAAGGAATTTACGGACGAGCGGAAGCGCGGTATAACAATTATTCCGTAAAAACCATGTATCGTGCATATAGAAAATTATGTAAAAATGAAATAGCGGAGGAATCGAAACCATACCTTGAAAATCGAAGCTTTAAAAATGATGGTTGCTAGCAGTTGCTTCTCAGAGTGTGAAGCACTCTACCGGTATCCACCAAGAATAATCCTTCGATGAAGCTTTTTTACAAAACTCAAAGTTTTGTAAAAATGGAGATTTGGGAGAGAGAGAGAGAGAGATGGAGGCTAGCTCCTTCTTTAGGTTTTTCACAAAAACTAACTCAACTTAGAATGATCCATCTCATTCTATTTATAGGCCTCTCCTAAGGTTTTTAATATTATATCTATATATATTTATTAACCCCACATTTTATCTTATAAAATGCTTTAATAATAATTAAAACTATTTTAATCATTATTTATTTTTCTAAAACCATTTAGAAAATAATTCTCTCTCCAAATACCTTCATCAACAAATTAATCTTTTTATGGTGTGACCCTGTAGGTTCAATATTATGTCGGTAGTAGAAATAAATAATAATAAACTTTTTATTTATTATTTATATGAATTCTAAAATTCATTAAATATAATTAACTGATTAATTATATTTATTCTACATCGTGAGTGATGCTTCTCAACATATCGCGACTATCCGGATAATATGAATTCACTGCTTAGAATACCAAGAACCTGTCAGTGCTAGTTACTGTACAATCAATTCCTTCTACCATACAATATCCCGATTAAATACAAGGCATGGAACTCGTGTCAAGCCTATCAAATTTAATCATATGATTTCTTATTCATAATGCAAAGTTCATATTAATGCAAATTAGAAACTCCTTTCCAATTTCATACACTCTGGCCAGAGATTCCGGAACTAGCATCATAAGAATAGCATAGGATATTCTCTTCCTTTACTGGAAGGGGTAGATCCTTTATTGACCGTTAACTATCTCCATACACAAATCCCGATGCCCAGAATAGACCTAATGGATGTCCTTGAGACTAAGGACTAAACCAAAGCATAGTTCATTATATACAAGATTACTATAACGATCTCAAGTCTAAGGATACTTGTACAACTATCACTTAGTGAACAACTATCGACACGTGAGTAAACTCTATTAGTTGTTCAACTTATCGAGTCATGTTCAGTGAACTTATTCCCTAATAAGCACCTACATACTAGCTATAGTGTCACCACACAAATGCCTATGAGAACAGACATCCTCCTTAAAGGAGCAAGCCTAGTATGTACCAATCTTTGCGGATTCACTAACTTCCGATTAGTTATCCTATGATCGGGAACTGTTTAAGTCCAGAGTTATCATCTTCTAGATCTCACTATTACAATCTCATTATAATTCTAGAAGTTTTACTCTAAACTATGGAACATCTTATTTAAGACACTTTAAATAGATAAAGCCCGTAATAAAAACAAATAAGTCTTTTATTAATATTAATGAAATCAAATAAGAGTACAAGAAAGTTCTTCCTAAATCATCATACATGATTGGATTTTAGGACAAACTCTTTCATAACATTCATACTAGTATGACTGCTGCTAATGAAGAGATTGCTAAATTGTCTACTAGAAATGAAATGTTAACCAAAAGGAATGAGAAACTTGAGCTAACTTCTATGCAAGTAGAAAACCTTAAGAAAGAAGTTGAATATCTGCAGAATAAGGTTCTATGTGCTAGTCAAGTGGAAAAGGCTCCTAGGGATGAATTAGCTGAAAATGAATTCAAACTGAAAACATTTAAGAACTCATGTGGTCTAGTGCAATCCTACTGTGAGAAAATTCAGGCTAAACCCAAAGCTACTATTGGACTTGACTATGACTCTCTTAAACAGAAAAAAGGCTATGCTGTCATTGAAGATGACACAGTTGTTCATGAGGAAGTGCCTCACATTTTGAAAAAGGCTGAAAACCCAATTTTTAAAGAATCAACATTTGAAATTGATGAGGACGCCTTACTCATCAAGCAAATGTTGAATGATGAGGATGAGGCACAATCCAGTGAACAACAAGCATCCTCCAAGAGTGAGAGTGTCAAGTCAAAAGCCAAGGAGTCAGTAGTTGATAGATCAAGACCTAAGAAATTTGTTAAGTTTGTCTGAGCTGGGAAGAATGAATCAGAGAAGAAAGTGACTAAGAAGTTCGAGGATAATGATTTATCAGCTGTTAAAGATTCTGGATTTTGTGAGAAGTTCGTAAATAGTCTGTGCTTAATTCTGCTCTGTTTCTTAATCACTCTCGCTCGTCTAACTTTTTGATTTGCAGTTTGAAGTGACTTTTCCTACACTTCCCTGTTCCATACTCAGTCTAGATGCAATGGATATAAGTGGAGAGTAGCATCTTGATGTTGTATGTACTAATATTCATGTTTGTGCTTTGTAAGAAGAATTGGCCTGTAATTTTGTAGTCACTTAGAGGTTCTGATTCAAGAAAAAGGTAGAATCAGTTTTTATGGCTCTGATTGTTAGTACTATGTTTTATGTTGTTTAAATAGTTATCAGCAGTACTTATTTATATCCGGAACTTGATAGACTTGTGTTTTTAAATGACTTATGCTGTGAAACAAGAGCTTGTTGATATGAGAAATATGAGAACGGTATGCAAGTGCATTGGTTAGAGCTTAAAGTTATAATTATTGTTTACATATACATATATATTCTATAGAGCTCAAGTCCTTTGCAAATCACCTATGTTGCACGCGTGTGAAAATGTAGAAATCAATTTTTGTTATTGCGTAAACACGGAAAGTTCCTTGTACTTCACAGATATGTACTATGCTCCCAAGGTTGGTGACATCTTGAACTAGTGAACCACCTATTTGGTTCTATTCTGTTGTTTGTGCTTTGTAATTTTGTTTCGGTTTACGTAATTTGGATATGGTGGATGATTGTAGCTATGGATTCGAAGAGTATTGTTCATTTGACTCTCGATAAGTGATTTTAAACCTGTTTTGTACTAAGTATTTGTTGATTTGATCGAATATGGTTCATAGTTTCACTCATATTCTGCTCTGTATATTGTGTGTGCGTGTGCAGTGAACAGATTTTGAATCCAGCTGTTCCAATGGGTTTGAGACTTTCTGGAATCCTCATGGGTAAACTGAACTGTTAACTAATATATTTACTAGATTTATGAGTTAGTAATGCTGTTTTGGATTAATGTTTATTGACTGGTGATGGTTTTTCTGTCTTACTGGGAAATGCTTCTACTTTGTAGGGTAAACAGGTAGTCGGCTGTAAGGTCGAAAGAGAGGAAAACAAGGTACATAGCTGAACTTGAGAGAAAGGTTCAAGCTCTGAAAACAGAGGCGACATACACTGTTCTGAGTTGTGCATTATTATCACTTCATTTAATTTTTTTTAACACTACCAAAAATAGGGCAATTCCAACTAATATATTATGATTTTGACCCTCCATAAACTGTTCTGAGTTACATACACTGTTCTGAGTTTTTGTACTAGTGCTAATATGTTATGTTATGATTTTTGGGGAAAGTCTGGGAAGGGACTTTAGTTTTATATGTGGGCTTTGTAAATAGCCAGTTATTTGTTTTTCTCGATCAGTTTCAACTATGGGATTAGGTCTTCATATCTGTTCTCAGGTATAAGCTGATATAGTTATATTGAATAGGCTATGGAACTCTGTGAGCACAATGCACTAATCTTGTTGCTGATATAGATTACTATTGAGCTACTCTTACATGCTAGTCACTAATCTTGTTGCTGGTTTACTTTCATTATGTAAAAGTGAATAGGCATATATCAAGTTGAAAAAGTCAGGCTCTAGTCACCTGTTATTCTTTTCTTTGTAATTCTGTCGAAGTACTAAAGCAGAGTGAATAAGAACTGCCAAAAATGATTGGGTTTAGCAAGATTGAAATTTTTTTAAAATTTTTCCTTTGCTACATTTTCGCCTATAATATATTTTTACTCTTATATAGGTTTTGGTTGTTAATGACCTTTTTGAAAAATTGACATGAATCTGCGAAACCTTATATGGATTTGAGTCCTGTTTGTAATTTAACAAAACCTCCAGTAATACATGCATGGATTAGTTTCAAACGTTCTTCTAATAGTAAAGTTTCATTGTCTTTAATTAGACTTCAATAATTGTTTTAGCTACTAATTAACTTGATTCTTATATATCCATTTCTATGATCCTGGATGCATGCCCGTAGTTCTATAAGCAAGAATCTAAGAAGCTTCATCAATAGATTCAGATGATCCAAAACTCTAACAGGTACATCACGCGTGTGTGTGTACTTGTTTGTGTGATATCAGTTTGGGATGATTAACAAACAAGCTTCAGAAGTACATTTTGCACTGTTTGTAGAGGTGACTGTTGAGGGTCGGATTTTTCATTCAACTTCATTCAATTTGCAATGCTTGGCCCTTTTTCGACGTCACCCTCTAATTCTAGACCCATTTTTTAGTTGAATCCTAACTTACTCAATGATTTTGTCGCGATTTGTCCCTTTTATAGTTAAGATTTTAGGATACTTAGAGAACACAATCTAATGTGTGTTACACATTGATCGCACAATAAATTTGTGTCTGGACTCTTAAGTGACTGTGTTCTGTTGTGTTTTAATTAATTACCAACATATAACATTTTTTATAATGTAATGTATGTATCTTTATTTATATAGGCATCTGATGGGGGAGGGCTTGGCCTCTCTGAATGCCAAGGAACTAAAGCAGTTGGAGCACAGGCTTGAAAGAGGCATTGCAAGGATCAGATCCAAAAAGGTAAATTAATTAGTTAATTTGTCTTGTAATTAAAATCATAATTATGTATATAGTTATACTCAACTTTTCCTCATTTATTGTATCCAAGTTGTATTATGGTTTAATTTTGTAGATGCAAGTTAATATCAACACATTTTGGATACATTTTGGATACACCAAAATTAGTCTTTACCTTATAATATTTTCCCGCTTCTTGATGCCCAAATCCCTGTGTTCTTGACAAAGTACCTAGTATATTTGGCTTTGAGTTGAATCAACGTTGTCCTTAATTTTTTTTTGCTCGTCCAGGTCTCTTGTTTTAAATGGTTGTGATATATATTGTGTCATTTTATAATCTAGGTTGTGAATTAACCAAGTCTAATCCTAATCACAAATAATGTTTTTCTGACTTCAGTTGTATGGATGCTCTTGCAGGGATTAATAGTTAGCCATCGCAAAGAAACCCATCAACATTTCAAGAAACCTTGGGCTCATGAACATGAAGGCTGAAACCAAAAAAAGCCAAAGGGATTTAGATGTTATTAATCTAGTGAAATTGTTAATATTTGTGGGGGATAGATTAGTTTTTATTGAGATGTTTAAGTAAATGTAATCGGTTGCACGATTTGTAAATTTTTATTTAAATTAATGATTTTTATAATTTGTAGTTTTATTTTAGATTTGACATTTGGCTGTTTTTTAATTTTTGTTGTATCTATGCATTTTTTTTATGAATATTAGAGGAAGGAAATGGTAGAAAAATAATTAAATTTGAATTATTAATTCTAAAACAGACAATTTTTGTGGGGCCCACATGTGGGACCCACATAATTAATTAATAATTTTGCAAAATTATAACATCTGAGGTAACATAGATTTGGTGTTGCTATAGAATTGCTTAGTGTGTTACCTTATAGGTCTATGGTAACGAATTTGTCTATGTTAGCTTATGTGTGTCGAGGTGTTACCTTAGACCCCAAAGGTTACATAGAACAAAACTATCCCAGCTAAGGTGTTACCTTAGCCTTTTTTTGGCCTATGGTAACATTTTTTAGGGTCTAAGGTAACACAGTCGTGGTGTTACCGTAGGCTGTTTATGGCGTAGTGTTTGTTTAGGACTTACCCCCACAACATGCCAACATTTGACTCAAAGTCACAGTTAGCACAACCCAAGCAAGTAGGACAAAATGCTAACCCAGGGCCTGCTAACCAACCCTCTCAACCAAACACTCTACCAAACACTGAGCCAACTGCATCATCCTCTCAAAAGGGTGATGTTAGTAAAAAGGAGAAGAAGAGAAAGCAGGTTGCTTCTGCACCTTTAACCATCTTGTCTGAAGCAGCATTGGCTGTAGAGTTAGAAAGTGAGGCACCTGAGTCACCTTTTATCAGGCCAAAAAAGAAGAAAACTAAAACCACCTCTTCAGTCACACAAATGGCTGAAGTTGTAAAATTAGGGGCAAACAGTTCACTAGATGTATCCTCTCAACAGGGTGCATCTATAGAATCAAGCATCCTCCCCAATGCATCTATCTGTACAGAGTCAGCACATGGGAGTGATAAGGCTGGCACAATACTGAGTGGAGAGCACATCACAGTTGAAACTCCCTCTATCTCTCAGGGGGAGTTGCCAAAATCTATTCCACAAGACACTTCTCTTCCAGAATCTTCATCTCAAATTTCTTTGCAGCCTGCAACTCAAGCAATTGAGGAGCAAGGCATTGATCATCAAGAATTCTTTTCTCTTGATGAGCCAATGAACTCAAGTGACTTGGTGCATGACACCTTGTTCACCACCCAGGACCCACATTTAGATGGTGAGGGAATGCATGCTGGGGCATCTCCTAATGACACCATCACAAACAAAGAGGTTTTTCTAGTTTTCACTAGAGACTCTATGCCTGTGTCAACTACTGGTGTAACTCATCCCACTTCTGTGGAGACACCAGTAGGAGAGTCAATTCATCCGGTTGCAGAAGTTGCATCTGTAACTGAGGAGTCTAGCTTGCCTAGTTCTAGCTCTGACTTCTTGTCACAATGGCTGAAGCCTGTGCAACATGACAGTGCTTCAGGATCAGGGTCTGTTCCACCACAATTGACGGTTGAAGCACTTCAAAACTTGGTTGTGGATCAGATCCCTGAGTTTGTAAAGATTGCCCAAAACTTGGTCACCTCAAACCTACCCAACTCTGACTATGAAGCCATCTTGCTATGCCATAAAGAAGATGTAGAACCGCAACAACAGAAAATAGCAGATGAATCTGCAAGAGATGGTAATGTGGATGCTTGGCTGCAAGGCAAATTCTCTGTACCTCTCTCAGAAGGCCTCCAACATCTAAGAGAAGAATACATCACTTCACTGGGGTCCAATGCCAAATCTCTAACTCCCAGTGATGTGTATGAGGCTGTCAATGACATCTACAAGGGGATCTTGAAGGCTGCACACTTTCTTGGTAAAGGCCTGCAATCAGAAGTGAATGAAGTAGTTGCAGCCACAATCCACCAAGTCAATGAAGTCAAAAGAGAATTCCTCTCCAAATTTCCCCAGTTGGAGTCAGTCATCAAGGACATTCTGGAATGCAAGTCTACATACACCAAGATGGACAATGGTTTGGCTCTTCTAAAAGATTCTGTCACAGGTCTGGGGCATAAATTTTAGGCTCTATCTAATCAAACCACAGACTCAAATGCCATGCTGAGAACAATGTTCAAGAATCAATATGGAGATAAGCTGGTAACTGAGGTCCCTGTTCATGACATGACCAAGTATGAAGTCCAAAGACTCAAGGATCAATCACTCTCTGGTTTCAAGGCACATGAGCTATTCACTAAGGTGGATACTCTTGAAAAGGAGGTGGCTACTCTCACTAAGTCCAATGCTCATCTTACAGACTGTTAGTGTATACTGAAAATATTTATTTTAAGTATATACATTTATTTCTGGCCCGGTTTTATTGAGAATCATTTAAATGTTTACATGCTGTCTAATATTATATATTGTGGACAATCTAGTATCAAATGGGATACAGAATATTAGATTGTTAAATACGGTTTATATAATATAATAAGGTTCACAGCACAGGTGGTGTTGGACAATCCACTGGTATGGCTGTAGTATTATTTATATTAGTTTATATTGACTAATAAATAATACTAGTATACTTTGTGTATATTGAACAGGATCAAATTTAGAATTGTTCCCTTATACTGATTAAGAAGGAGAACTAAGATTCTATGTTATTATTAATGCTTAGGTTCTTAATCCGGATATAGTAATTGACACGTGTATATTATTTACATGCTTTGATTTATATATGAAATAGTTCTTTTGAATTATATCATTATATTTTGGGTGATGGAATTATATACATGGTGAATATTATTTATAGAAGGAATCCATGTCCTGATAATATTCGGGTTAATGATGTCCCCTTTAAAGCTCAAAAAGATTTAATTATGTGAAACCCTGCAGGTGGATTTATTCCGGCATAATTAAATAAAGGTTGAGTGGATAATCAAGGATAAAAGATATTAATTAAATGAATTATCATTAATTTATTTAATTAATGGACATGCGATATTTTAAACATGGGGAATTTAATAAGCAAATAATATTGGAACCCAATTAAATAATTAAGTTACGGTATTAGGAAAGGTAGTGCAAATATTAATTCTTTAGTGGATTGAATTAATATTTAATTACATTGGGCTAGGCCCAAGATGTAATTAGAAGGCCCAACCTAATTATCCATGATCCCTATTGTAGCCCTATATATATTCTTATTCTCTTCTTGCTAGGGTGGGGTCTAGAAAAATTTTGTAGCCACCTAGGAGCAAGAAGAGAGGTTAACTTGAGAAGACGAAGGCCACACTTCGCTCAAGGGAATTTGGGAATACAATAGAAGAGCGTGGAATCAACCGTTAACAAGGTGACTTTTGTATTCGTACTCGTTTAATTATTGTATCAAAAATCGCAGGGCCACGATCCGATTGTCCCAACAATTGGCATCAAGATCAAGGTTATATGGTTTTGTGATTTTTGATATGATGTCCATGTCATAATTATATATGCATGTATATATATATAGTGGTAGGCTTGTATAATTTTGTTTTACAGGTTGTTATCCACTATTATGGCCATGTATATTTTAATTATGTGTTTGGATCCCACGTGGTTTAATCGTGGTTAATTTTTGTTTTGGTTTCCACGTGGTTTATCGTGGTTGTAAATCACGAGGGTTACAACCACGAGGGTTGATCGTGATAGTTTTTGATTTCTATTCTGGTTTGTAATCTTGTAATACAATTTGTATTAGAGTTAGATTATGAAATATTGTAATAGAATAGGTCTGATCAGATTGTATGTAATTGTTTTATCAACGAAGCTGCAAGAGATTAAGGAGTGCTTCCGTTGCTGCTTGCTGATTGCTGCAGATTTTCGCTGATTTTGCATACAGTGTCCGATTTTTGCCGAAAATACCTTTTCGGAAAGGGAAACGGGCATCTGAACAAGACTGACTATGTCACTCACGCGGATATAAGGCGAATTACCTCGTTTACCTGCTGTAAACAGCGATTTACTGTTTTCAGAAATTGAAGTTCGATCCACGCTGCTATGTTTTGGTTTACAGTTTGGATGGGGCCATAATAGTGGATGTTTTTAATATGTTTTACATATTTTCCACTTGCTTGATTATTGCTTTAATTAATTAATTATGTGTGTTGTTAATTATGTATGTAATTATTTAATTGCATGTTTAACATAATTAGGACGACATGGACATAAATTTTTTTATTGTGCTTTAATCATGAGATGTATGGTATGCTATGTTATGTGTTCTTTGTACTGTTATTTTGATAACATGTGGACCTCGAAGAATTAACATAGGGCGATGCATCTAGATATAAAAAATCCTCACACCAAAATACTAAGTGGGAGAGGGAATTAATTTGGTATTGAATCCCATGGTCTCCATTATTGTTTGTATGTAATGTAACACTAAGGCGAATATAAATTATATATATGACCACCCATCGTGCCATATAATTTATGGTGTCAAGTAGTGTTATGGATATTACTAGAAGAAACTTCCTAAATTAATTACGAATATTGAAAGGTATATATGACCACCCATCGTGGCATACCAAGTTTCATAGAATTCAATAATGAGATAAATTAATTACGAATATTGAAAGGTATATATGACCACCCATCATGGCGTACCAAGTTTCATAGATTCAATTAATTTATAGGGTATCAATGATTGAATATAGATCTTCGATATTGAGAGAAAAGATGATTCTGTCTAGAAAGGGGTCTTAAGTGACGCCTCTTGACAATGCTCCCCCCGATCTGGGAATTATCCTATTATCGATTATTGATTTGAAATATTTAATGGTGGCATCCGATCTTATTGTTATTAATTTAAGATTTAATAATGGTATACACTTAGCTATGAAAAATAATATATAGTCCACCCTAACGTGGCGTATTATTTAGTAATTGGACCGAAGTAATATTTAAACGAATTTAAGTGGTATATATGTCACCCATCGTGGCGTACCAGATACTTATGGTGTTTAAATATTAGTGCATTAATTTTATTTAATTGTTAGAGGAAACCAATAGGTTTTAAGATTTGTGCAACTCTCTGATTATGTGTTACATGTATGATTCTCATGATTAGATCGCTATGGGCTTTAATCTACTATTCACCATACTTAAGGATAACAAACTTACGGGACCAAACTATATTGAATGAAACGTAATTTGGACATAGTGTTGACTGCTGAGGAGTACAAATTTTTCACTTATGAACCCAAGCCAGATCAGCCTGCTGAAGATGCTCCTGAAAGTGAAAAGGAGTATTATAAGCGGTGGCTTAAGGCTGATGAGATGTCGCGATGTTACATTCTGGTAGCAATGTCAGGTGTTTTGCAACATAAGCATCAGGCTATGGACACAGCTTCAGATATGCTTTTTAATCTCAAGGAACTTTTTGGAGAACAGAATAGGGCTGTTAGGCAAGTAGCAATGAAGGCTTTAATGAACACTCAGATGAATGAAGGAACACCTGTAAGGGATCATGTTCTCAGGATGATGTCTCATCTGAATGAGATGGAGATCCTTGGTGCTGAAATTGATGGGGAAACCCAGATCAATATCATCCTTATGAGTCTGCCGAAAAGTTTTGAACAGTTCCGCTTGAATTACACCATGAACAAAAGGTTGTATAGTCTCGCGGAACTTCTAACAGAACTTCAGGCAGCTGAAGGACTCTTTAAGCAGAATGTTCAAGTGAATGTGGCTGAGAAAGCTTCTTCCTCTAAGCCGAAAGGTAAGAAGAAGAAAAAGGTTCAGACACAGAAAGCTGGAAAGGTTGCTAATGCAGTGGGAGTTCAAGGTGTTGTGAAAAAGCCTAAGGGTAAGTGCTTCAGGTGCAAGCAGTCAGGTCACTGGAAACAGGATTGTCCTCTTCCTAAGAAGACAAACAATACTGGTATGTCTCTTTCTCTAGTTACAGAAACATATATAGCGGCTATATCTACGAGCACTTGGTGTGTAGATACAGGAGCCACTAACTATGTTTGTAACTCTATGCAGGGGTTCCAGCAAACCAGAATGCTTAGAGGTGGCGAGATATATGTGTTCATGGGAGATGCTATGAAAGTAGCAGTAGTTGCAGTTGGAATAATTACTTTATCTTTTGGCGATAATAGGATTTTGGTTTTGAACAATTGTCTTTATGTACCTTCGTTTAGAAAGAATTTGATTTCGGTTTCTAAACTTGGATGGTTATAATGTTTGTTTGGATCGTAATGTTTCTATTATAATGAATAAACGAGTTATATGTTCTGGTACATTGCAAGACAATTTATATATTATTAATCCTATCCAACCAATGCGGCAACAAAAGGAATCTAATAACATTCTTTCTAGCTCAAACAAAAGAAAGAATCCTTCTGAATTGAACCAAAAATATTTTTGGCACTTAAGATTAGGTCATATTAACTTGAGGAGGATTCAAAGACTGGTAGTAGATGGGCCATTGGGCTTGTTGGCAGTGGAGCCATTTCCAGTTTGCGAATCCTGCTTGGAAGGTAAGATGACTAATAGGCCTTTTAAAGCAAAAGGGAATAGAGCCAAAGAAGTGTTAGAATTGGTTCATACTGATTTATGTGGACCTATGAATATCCAAGCAAGAGGTGGTTATGAATATTTTGTCACTTTTATTGACGATTATTCTAGATATGGATACATTTATTTGTTGCGCCGTAAATCAGAATGCTTTGACAAATTTAAGTTGTTCAAAGCTTAAACGGAAAAACGACATAGAAAATGTATCAAGTCACTACGATCAGATCGTGGTGGCGAATACTTGCTTGGAGAATTTAGGGAATATTTATCAGAAAATGGGATTACATCACAGTTGTCTGCACATGGCACACCTCAGCAGAATGGTGTAGCAGAGAGAAGGAATCAGACTCTTTTAGAGAGTGTTAGATCGATGATGAGTTATTCAGATTTACCCAAGTCGTTTTGGGGATATGCTATAGAAACAGCGGCTTACCTTCTGAACTTGGTACCTTCTAAGTCGGTTCCCAAGACTCCAATAGAATTGTGGACTGGTAGCAAACCAAGTCTAAGACATATTCGGATTTGGGGTTGTCCAACACATGTGCTGAACAAGAACGCGACCAAGCTAGAATCTCGTACCGAAGTAAGGTTGTTTGTAGGCTATCCCATGGGAACGAAAGGTTATTCATTTTATAGTCCTAGGGATCGAGATGTCATTGTTAGCACCAATTCTAGATTCTTAGAGGAAGACTATATTATGAATCATAAACCTATGAGTAGTATCGTTTTAAAAGAATTAGTGGGAGGGACAGATAATCCCCAAGTGCCAATAGTACAAGTAGAACAACCACAAGAAAATGCACAACTTGACACTAGTACCGCAACAGTGCCTCATCGTAGTGGGAGGGTTGTTCAATAACCAGAAAGATTCATGTTTTTGGGAGAGTCCTCGGACTTGGTCTCTGGTGAACATGATGAGGATCCCAGGACATACGAAGAGGCAATTCTAGATAAAGATGCAGATCTTTGGAAAAAGGCAATGGAATCTGAGATGCAATCTACGTATTCCAATCAAGTTTGGGAGCTCGTGGAACCACCCAAAGGTGTAAAACCCGTTGGATGTAGGTGGATCTACAAGAAGAAAAGAGGATCTGACAAAAAGGTGAAAGCCTGGAAAGCACGACTTGTTGCGAAAGGGTATACTCAGAAAGAAGGGATCGATTATGAGGAAACCTTTTCACCTGTTGTTATGCTTAAGTCGATCCAAACTCTTTTATCTATAGCAGCTCATCTCGATTATGAGATTTGGCAAATGGATGTCAAGACAGCTTTCCTTCATGGAAATCTTAAGGAAACCATCTATATGCAACAACCAAAGGGATTCATTAAGGAAGGCCAAGAGCATCTAGTATGTAAGCTTAAGAGGTCTATTTATTGACTAAAACAAGCTTCTAGGGACTGGAATATTCGTTTTGATCTTGCAGTCCAGTCATATGGATTTGATCAAAGTCCAAGCGAATCATGCGTGTATAAGAGAAGTGAGGGTAATGCAGTGGTTTTTCTAGTACTATATGTAGATGACATTTTACTCATTGGAAACAATGTTAAGATGTTGTCATCAGTAAAGGCATGGTTGTTCAAACAATTTGACATGAAGGACTTAGGTGAAGCGGCATACATCCTTGGGATCAAAGTAATAAGGGATCGCAAGAAAAGGATGTTGGCTTTATCTCAAGAGCCTTACATTGATGAAGTATTAGCTCGTTTTAACATGCAGAACTCCAAGAAAGGTTTTCTACCTTTTAAGCATGGAGTTGCTCTATCTAAGAAGCAGTGTCCTTCAACACCTAAGGATATAGAGAGCATGAAAGCAGTTCCTAATGCTTCGGCATGTGGAAGCTTAATGTATGCTATGTTATGTACGAGGCCTGACATCTGCTTTGCTGTAGGCATGGTTAGTAGATATCAGTCGAACCCAGGTTAGGAACATTGGAGTGCAGTAAAAACTATACTTAAGTACCTGAGAAGGACTAAGAAGTATATGTTAATTTACAAGGCCTCGGATCTATTTCCTTTGGGATATACTGATTCAGATTTTCAATCAGATAGGGATAAGAGGAAATCAACCTCGGGATATGTTTTTACTTTGGGAGGTGGAGCCGTTATATGGAGGAGTGTAAAGCAGAAATGCATTGCAGACTCCACCATGGAAGCCGAGTATGTAGCGGCCTCTGAGGTTGCTAAGGAGGCTGTATGGTTCAGGAACTTCCTTTTGGACTTAGATGTGGTACCTAATTTGCCTAGAAGCTTGACAGTGTATTGTGATAACACTGGTGCTGTGGCAAATTCAAAGGAACCGCGAGACCACAAAGCAGCTAAACATATTAAACGTAAGTATCATCTCATACGTGAAATCGTAAAGCGAGGAGATATAGTTATGGCTCACATATCATCAGAAGACAACCGGGCAGATCCTTTCACGAAGAGCTTGCCAGCCAAGGTTTTTGACAGGCATGTGGGAGCGATAGGTGTCAGATGGATGGACACATAGTTTTCAATGTAATAGTGGATTAAATAAACACTGATATACTCATAGAATATTTTGAGTATAAGTGGGATATTGTTAGTGTATACTGAAAATATTTATTTTAAGTATATACATTTATTTCTGGCCCGGTTTTATTGAGAATCATTTAAATGTTTACATGCTGTCTAATATTATATATTGTGGACAATCTAGTATCAAATGGGATACATAATATAAGATTGTTAAATACGGTTTATATAATATAATAAGGTTCATAGTGTTAATAGTATTTTTGTGTGTTCGTTCTCAGGGAAGGACTGAATGTAATATCAAAGTTCAGGTTTCTTATCTCTTTACGTCTAGAAGTGTATGAGAAGAATTTTGGGTTTGTGAATTAACTAAATTAAACTAAACTAAATTAAACTAATTATCAATCGAGAATAAAATATATGAGGAAAACAATCCAAGAACTGGGGTTCTTCACTTGGTTTCAATGCACATTCAATATCTATGTGATGTCTACGTTCTTACTCTGCTGAAAACAATTCTTCTAAGGTTATAATGTTCTCTTCCAAGATACAATATAATGTCTACAACTATACCCTAATTGTCACTTCCGTGATACAATCAAAGACAATCATAAACTATTAAGCTCCAAGAATTATAAGTCTCACAACTCTCCTATTAATCTTCCAATCAAATATTCGAGTTATGTCTGTTAAATCATGTACTAAAATTGCAAATCCTCTTCCAAGTTATTACAATCCCTAAAATACAATCAAAAGTTAGCTACTCTTCTAATTGTGTTAAGCCCTCAATAACAGATCAGCAAAGCAAGAAAATCACAGATAATTAAACACACATGAATACCAAGGAATACTACCCAATCCTCAGATTAAAGATTTAGTTACACATAATTAAAGAAGAAAACAAAATAATAATGATAATGAATGAAAACATAATATTGAAGAATTGAAGATCGAAAGTACCTTGATACGATTAAAAGCTATGAATTGTTAGCTATGAATTGTTATGATTTACAATGGTAGGATGTGTTTAAATAGGCTCTACAAATCTTGCCTAGAAAGAAATTGCCTTCTATTACAATTAGGATTTAAAGAAGGTACCCAAAACTGCCCAGAATACAATTAGAATTAGAAAAAGGGCAAAACAGTAAATTCCAAGCCTTCTTTAATAAGAACACGTGCGCGACTTTAATCAGCACGTTTCTTGCACTTTTTTCCTATCCCAGGTTGTAGAAAATCTCTCAAGCTTCGCGTGGGCAGTAAGATCGCTGAAAACGGACTTCTAGAACTCCAGATATGACCAAAACAGTATAAGCTGCGCAGCCTTCCCGGAAAATCCGAATTTTAATCAATTAAATCTCCAAAAACGACAAAAGCTTAGATATTCTTGGAAACCTGCACAACTACACAAAACACATCAAAACTACACAAACTTGAGTCCAAAACAATCAATTTAAGCCGATATAGAATGTTCCAAGTGGATATAAAATCCACTTATCACATAGCACAGGTGGTGTTGGACAATCCACTGGTATGGCTGTAGTATTATTTAGATTAGTTTATATTGACTAATAAATAATACTAGTATACTTTGTGTATATTGAACAAGATCAAATTTAGAATTGTTCCCTTATACTGATTAAGAAGGAGAAATAAGATTCTATGTTATTATTAATGCTTAGGTTCTTAATCCGGATATAGTAATTGACACGTGTATATTATTTGCATGCTTTGATTTATATATGAAATAAATCTTTTGAATTATATCATTATATTTTGGGTGATGGAATTATATACATGGTGAATATTATTTATAGAAGGAATCCATGTCCTGATAATATTCGGGTTAATGATGTCCCCTAGAAAGCTAAAAAAGATTTAATTATGTGAAACCCTGCAGGTGGATTTATTCCGGCATAATTAAATAAAGGTTGAGTGGATAATCAAGGATAAAAGATATTAATTCAATGAATTATCAGTAATTTATTTAATTAATGGACATGCGATATTTTAAACATGGGGAATTTAAGAAGCAAATAATATTGGAACCCAATTAAATAATTAAGTTGCGGTATTAGGAAAGGTAGTGCAAATATTAATTCTTTAGTGGATTGAATTAATATTTAATTACATTGGGCTAGGCCCAAGATGTAATTAGAAGGCCCAACCTAATTATCCATGATCCCTATTATAGCCCTATATATATTCTTATTCTCTTCTTGCTAGGGTGGGGTCTAGAAAAATTTTGTAGCCACCTAGGAGCAAGAAGAGAGGTTAACTTGAGAAGACGAAGGCCACACTTCGCTCAAGGGAATTTGGGAATACAATAGAAGAGCGTGGAATCAACCGTTAACAAGGTGACTTTTGTATTCGTACTCGTTTAATTATTGTATCAAAAATCGCAGGGCCACGATCCGATTGTCCCAACACAGACAAGGTTGAACTTCTCAATGATCAGTTGGACACTCAAGCAACCACCACAGCTGATGTTCTTCTGCATCAACAATCTATGTTGGCTGCTATGATGAAGCATATAGGTCTTCCTCTCCCTGAAGAATCTTCCACCCTAAAGGTCACTTCTAAAGCCTCTGTGCCTGACAACAAGCCTAAGGGGGAGAAGAGGACAAGGAATTCAAATACAAAGGGGGAGAAACCTAAAGAAAAAGGGATAAAGTTAAGTGAGGGTGATCACCAAAGGGCCACTAAATCTCTAACTCATGTGCCAGGCAAAGGCAAATCAAAGGTTGATGAGCCTCCATCTTCTCTGCCAGTGGTCACTTTACCACCTGTGCACATCACTACTCCAAGTGGCCAAAAGCAAACTGTCACCACTACAGTGGTAGCAGGATCCATGCCAAGTGGTCTAGTCCAACCTTCTAAACATGAAGCTGATCCAATGGAAGTGAATGTGGTTACAGAGGCCAAGCTGATAGAAGTAGCAAACTCAGAGGTTTATCATGATGCTGCATTCTTGAAGTTCCTGCAAGCCTCAAAAGTAAAGGTTGGAGGAGATACCTTGTTATACAAAAGAAGCCTGAAAGATCAAATCCATTATCTAACAGTTATTCCAAGAAAGCTCAGTCAGATCTACCTCAAGGAAATCATGATGGTGACAAAAGGCAAGATATGGAACATATCTATTGATACCTTGACAGCACTGAAATTCACTGAGATTGATGCCATCTTGGAACTAATTGAGCAGAAAGGGGAGAACAATCAGAGTCTGTATACTGAACTAAGAAATGGTCAACAAGCCAGACTTCCTGAAGTGTGCACCAAACCAAGAACCATCCTCTATCAGTCTGGTACCAAAATTTAAGATGTGGATCAATTGGTTATTCCCAATGATCTCATCTCTAAGAACCACAGACTGATCATTGCCATAGTTGATAAAATGCAAAAGAAGAAGGGGATAAGGTCGGCTGAGAAGATTGATGTATTGCACATCCTTAGAGAATTCATTTCAACTGGTTCAATTCCAGAATTGGCCACGCCCAGGAGAAATAAGGATGAAGATAAAGATAATGACAAGAGTGATGGAAGGAGAAGACATCACAGGAGTGATAAGGGAGATGATGATAAGAAAAAGAAGAAAGATGAGAGGACAAGTGTGAAATAGCAAGCCATAGGCATTGCTAACAGTAACCTCACCACTACACAAGACTCTAAGTCTAGGGTGAATACTGTTAGTAGTGACCTACAAAAGCCAAATTCCATGGCCTCTGCAAATGTTTCACTACCTCAAGAAAAGGAGATGCTAATCAAGAAACCACTTGTGTATATCAAAAAGCATACTGCTAATGGTATACTACAATGGTCCAAAGACAAAGGTCTTAAATTTTTCTCAGGCAACAAAGGAAAGAAGCTGAAATGGAAGATGTCAGCCAGAAGGGCAAGAAAGGTGAAAACATCCACATCTCAGGCACTCACAATCATTCCTGGACTAGACTTGCCCTGTCTCAACATAGACTATGATGAAGATGAGATAACATATCAACTGGCTCAGAGAATCTATCATGTAGCTATAGTTGATGACTGCCTGGAGTTCAACTACACTGATGGGAGATTCAAAAGATTCAAGCAAGGCATGTGTGAACACTGGGGCAAGTTACATGATCTACAAAGAATAATGGTGCTACTCAACCTTGATAATGAAGAGGAGAGAAGGTGGAAAATAGAGATAGCTCATTTTATCAAGATGAAAAGAGATCATGAGGAAGAGTTGAGAAAGAAGTATGAAGCTTTGAAGAAAAAGAGAGAAGAAGAGTTAGCTGCTCTAGAAGCCAAAGCTGAAGAATTGAGAGCTAAAGGGTTATGCAGAGTCAAGTATAATCCTTACATTGTGGAATACATGAAATATGGCAGAAATGTGAAGATTAGAATGGATTACATTAGCTCTTACTCTGAAGCCAAACTGAATGAAGTCATCAGAGACCTATCTGGCTCACCTCTCATTGAAGAACTCACTGCCATGGAAGACATCATCCAAGCAATGAGTGATGCAAAGAAAGCCATGGAAGAAAAAGAAAAGGAGGATCTACAAGCCAAATCTCAAAAAGGAGGATCAAAGGAAAATGGCTAGTATTTCTTCATAACTGTGAGAATGCTTTCTTTGTAATACTATTTAATCAATTTCATACATGTACTTGTCAAGATTTATCTTTATGTATGATAGGCTTATTATCAGACATGAAATTATGATTAAGGGTCTCACTCACAATTTGGGGGAGATTGTTAGTCACAGAGGCATGCCTGTATACATCTAATAACAAGCCTAATTGTCTGTAATGCTTTGCATTACTTACATGACCTCTTAACTGAGGGAACCTCTAGTTGTAGAGTTTCTGTTTGTTTTGTACTTATAGTAGGCATCAAATCCTAGTTGTGTAACTATACTTATATAGTCCAGAATAATGCTTGAAAGAAGTTCCAAGGTTCATGCCTCAAGCAAGAAGATAAAGACTGTCGAATAATCACAAGTTGGGATTTGAAGAAATGAGGAATTTGCCTAAGTACCAATTCGAGAAGTATATTTGTCTATTCGAAAAGTCCAGCATTCGAGAAGTCAGGCATTCGATATCTCAAGACACTATTCGATATCTCTGAATACACTGTTCGATATCTCATTCGATATCTCAGAGATTCGATATGTCTACTACTCTATTCGAGAACTCAAGAAGTCATCAAGTCAAAGTGGTATTCGAGTTCTCAAAGAGTCAACAAGTCAAATTTCCATTCGATATCTCGAGGATTCGATAAGTCAAATGTTCTATTCGATAACTCAAGGAATCCTGATGGAAAAGAGCTATTCGAGAAGTGGTTCGACATGTCAATATAACAGTGTTCGAGAACTCAGAGTTATCGATCAAGTCAATTCTAGTTCTCGAATCACTTACTTAGTCACTTCTCGAATACATTCTTGGAGACAAAATTCTGAAGAAATTGTACAAGTCAGAAACCAGCAACAAGCCAATGCACTTTATGGACCACAATCTGTAACGTGCTCTGGAAAGCCTACAAGGAAGCTTGGAGAGATATAGAAGAGACAAGGGGTTAAAGAAGTGGATCTGAACAGGCTTTGCAAAGTCAAATTTGTAACCGTTTGGACACTTACTCAATAAGGATAGACAGACTAGAAAGTAATTTATTTAGCTACCTTATTTGGAGTAAGTAGGTTGTATCCATGTTCTATAAGGATACAGCCTCACTTCCTTAGTCATTAACTTTGTGAGTCAAGTTTTTCATACACTGTAAGCTGTATCTCTCTGAGAAAAACGAAGCTGAGAATACTATCATTTGTATTCACAGATTGTAGCAACCTTTATCTAATAATACATTAGATTAAAGTGATATTGTGTCTTGTGTTGTTCTTTATCCGCACCTTTACTCTTGCACACACAAACACTTACTTGCTACATAGACTCGAAAAAGAAAAGTTCAAGAATCCATTCACCCCCCCCTCTGTATTCTTTTACTGTATTCAATACTCAACAGTGAGTTTCTTGAGAATGACGTAAGGAACTCTATCACCAGGGTAGCTAATGCCATCGACTACCATTGAGGACGAATGGTGATCAAAGAGAATATCGTCGACATATCGAAAGTGCATGAAGAAATCCATGGAGGGAAATGAAGAGAAATTTGAAGAGAAGAGGATTTGAGATGAGAGACTGAGATGAGGTTTAGAGAAGTTGAGATGAAAGAATGCGAAAAGTCTGAAATAGGCTGCAGTATAAATAGATGGTTTTGGGAATATGAAACGACGAAAAGACACATCTAGACATACCAGTTATGGTTGCATGCAAGGCTAAACTATACTCTCTTAGATTCATTAGAAAGTGTCATGATTAATCCTATTTATTTTACTAAAACGGGTTAATATAGATACGCAAAAATAATGAGACAATTTATAAGAAATCAATTAGAACAAATAGCACATAAGCATGCATGCACACGAACCAAGAAAAATATTCATTCATGAAATGGTAAATAATATTTGACAGCACAGTCATGACCGAATCAAAAGAAATCAAAAGAAATTACTCAGCGGATAATAGAGTAGATTCTCGAGAAGCGAGTTTCTCGTTGACATGTATTATTGGACTAATACACGAAAAAAGAAACTTATTATCCTCCGAATAAAAAGAAATAAAAATCCAGAAAATTGTTTGAATATCAACGGATATTTGACACATCCGTTGATAGGCAAATTCTGACTTAGACAGAATTTCGTGCCTTTTCTTATAAAGGAAAATTCAATCTTATTTCTGGCTGCTTATTCAACCATGCAAATAACTTAGATAAGTTAAGAGAAATTCAACATACCCAGCTCACTTACCAACCTTGTGAATGTTGATTCATCAAGTGGCTTGGTAAAGATATCTGCAAGTTGCTTCTCACTTGGAATAAAATGAAGTTCCACAGTACCCTCCATCACATGCTCTCTGATGAAGTGATATCTGATGTCTATGTGCTTGGTCCTGGAATGTTGCACTGGGTTTTCAGATATAGCAATAGCACTAGTGTTGTCACAGAAAATTGGAATTCTATCAATTCTTAATCCATAGTCAAGAAGTTGATTCTTCATCCACAAGATTTGAGCACAACAGCTCCCAGCTGCAATATACTTAGCTTCTGCAGTAGAAGTAGAAACTGAATTCTTCTTCTTGCAAAACCGCGACACCAGCTTATTCCCTAAGAATTGACAAGTACCTATGGTACTCTTCCTGTCAATTTTGCAACCTACATAATCTGCATCTGAATTGCCAGTTAGATTAAAACCAGATTCTCTAGGATACCAAATGCCAAGGTTTGGTGTTCCTTTGAGATATCTGAAGATCCTCTTAATAGCTATCAAGTGAGATTCCCTGGGATCAGCTTGGAATCTAGCACATAAACAGGTAGAGAACATAATATCTGGTCTACTGGCTGTTAAATATAAAAGTGAGCCAACCATGCCTCTATAACTTGAGATGTCCACTTTCTTCTCCTTAGTATTCAACTCAAGTTTAGTGGCAGTGGCCATGGCTATTTTTGTAGAAGCACAATCTAGTAAGTTAAATATTTTCAAAAGATCCTAAACATACTTAGATTGGCTAATGAAAATACCACACTAACTTGCTTTACTTGTAAACCAAGGAAATAAGTTAGTTCACCCATCATGCTCATTTCATATTTGCTTTGTATAAGTTTGGCAAACCTTTTGCAAAGCTTCTCATCAGTAGAACCTAAAATTATATCATCTACATAAATTTGAACAAGTATCATAGAGCCATTGACATTTCTATAAAAGAGAGTTTATCGACAGTACCTCGAGTGAAGTGATTCTCGATAAGGAACTGTGAGATAGTGTCATACCAGGCTCTTGGTGCTTGCTTTAGGCCATAGAGTGCTTTGAGAAGAAAATACACATATTCTGGAAAGTCTGGGTCTTCAAAACCATGGGGAGACTCACATATACCTCCTCTTCTAAAACACCATTAAGAAAAGCACTCTTGACATCCATCTGATAGACTTTGAATTTGGCATGGGCTGCATAGGCTAGGAAGATTCTGATTGCTTGCTTCCAACCTTGCTACAGGTGCAAAGGTTTCATCAAAATCAATTCCTTCTTCTTGACAGTAGCCTTTTACAACCAATCTAGCTTTGTTCCTTGTAACTATGCCATTTTCATCCATCTTGTTCTTGAATACCCACTTAGTGTCAATCACCGATTTGTCCTTAGGTTTCGGTACAAGCTTCCACGCTTCATTTCTCTCAAACTGGTTTAGCTCTTCGTACATAGCTAGAACCCAATCTGGATCTAGGAGGGCATCCTCCACCTTCTTAGGTTCTTCTTTTGACAGAAAACTGCTATACAAGCATTCTTCTTGAGTTACCCTTCTAGTTTGGACTTTGGCATTTGAATCTCCAATGATGAGTTCAAATTGGTGATCTCTAATCAATTTTCTTTATGGTGGCAGATTTAGTCAACATTTCCTTTTGAAATCAAGCCATATCCTCTAGTATATCCTTTGTTGTTGTCTCCAAAGGTAATGCTAGGGCCAGATCTCTCCTCAAACTCAGTGAGCAGGGTAGAATCTCCAGTCATATGTCTGGAACATCCACTGTCCAGATACTAGAGGTTCTTTTTGTGCCCCTGCACACACCAAAACCAAATCAAGTTGATGTTGGTACCCAAGTTTCCTTGGGTTTGAGTTAGCCTTTTTCTTACCCTTCAAATCCTTTATTCCCTTGGGTCCAGATTGAGTTAAATCAATCTTGACTCTGGGTGTGGACTTCTGAAAGCCAAGATTTGAAACATGCTCATATATATTGTAGAAATCAGAATTAGGCATAGGCTGTGCAGTCATGTTATTCATTATCCATGGCATCTGAGGCATATTAAAAGCATGATAGTATGGATTATGCATGAATGACATGTTTGCATATTGACTAGATGAATGGGCAGGTTGGGCACAAATGTTAGGCATATCATACATAGCAGAAGTAGGCAGAGATAAAGTCATGAGAGCATTTTTCAACTTTTTACAGTTAGCAGATAGATGATTAACACTACCACAATTTACATATTCTTTCCTAAGAGCATACTTATCAGGAGTGTAATTGTTGTGCTTAATAATCCCTACCTTGTCATTCCTGTTCTTTCTCCTACCTTTGGCCCTTGACTCAACTTTCTCTAACTTGTCCTTCAATTGCTTGTGGGACAAGTGACATATTTTAGCTTTCTCAACTAATTTTGTTTTGATACATTCTCCTAATTCAAAGTTTTTGCTGATGGGACCATATTGATTATTCAGTTTAACTAGAGATGCTTTGCTGACAGCTTTGGCTTTCGATGGATGACCTTGATCAACATCCATCGATAGCTTGTTGTTCAACGGATAATTACCATCATCATCTGTTGACACACTATCTGAAGCAGTCTCCCCATCAACTCCTAACTTTGCTTCTTCTAATTTTGCTAAAAGAGTTAATTCCTTGGACACGACAAATTTCTTCTGTAGTGGCCATACATTTTCCCCAGATAGCAATTAGATCCTGTTTTTCCTTTAACTGTTCTTTCAAAGTCTTCTCTCATTTAAGAGCTTCAATCAATCCATCTTTAGCTTCCTGGAAATCTCTTCTCATAACCTCGAATTCAATTAACTGAGGTTCTATTAAAGCATTCCTATCACTTAACTTATCATTAAGGTCTTTAATCCTCCTGTTTTCTTTGTTAAGCGATTTCCTGGAAACATGCATATTATACAATTCAAGAGACATTTCATCAATTGCATTAGCACATTCAGCTTTAGAAAGATCAGTTAGGTTTGAAGAGAATACCTGGTTGCTTGCTGAATTAGCTTCTTCACCTTTCTCATTTGCCATGAGGGCAAGGTTGACAAACTCTCATTCTGCATCAGAATCTCCACCAGCAGCCCAATCAATGTCTCTAGACACAAATGTTTTCTCCTTTTGCTTGAGAAGATCAAAATATTTCTTCTTGTAGTCAACAGTTCCAAACTGCTTCTTCTCATTATCAGCTTTAGGCTTTCAGCATTCATTGGCAAAATGGCCAACAATTCCACAATTAAAACATTTGAACTTAGACCTTTCAACCATGTCTCTGGATGGCTGAAAACCTTTTCTGAATTGCTTGCCTCCTGCTGGATTCCTCTTGAATTTGAGCTTTGAGAATCTCCTTGACAAGAATGCTAGATAATCTGTTAGGCCGAATACACAATATATATAATCAAGTACTGTATGAGAGAATAACAATAACACACGTTTTAGTACTTA
Organism: Kitagawia praeruptora; assembly: GCA_037693485.1. Lineage (NCBI taxonomy): Eukaryota > Viridiplantae > Streptophyta > Magnoliopsida > Apiales > Apiaceae > Kitagawia > Kitagawia praeruptora. Next base: position 113,927,644 of record CM075348.1, on the reverse strand, counting down.
AAAACTGTTTGGAATTAATAATTCCTCTCTCAGTGATGTAAAATATCACAAAGAGCTACTTAGGTTACAAAAATGATATTCATATACGATGGATACCCTTCTAGGGTTAACCTAACTGTATTTATAAGATATACAGCTACGTACAATCGTTAATTGATTCTCCTATAATTAAGCTATACAATTGATATCAATTACGATTGCTACACATCTTCTAAGTCAACTCAATCTCTTTGACAGCTATCCAATCTTCAAAGATATTGCTTCCATGTTTATCTTGAATTAATCTTTAATCTCTGTTGACCTACAGACGCTCCCGCTAGACAGAGTTTAGCAAACTCTGTTGCGCTTCCAGTCAGCAGTGTTTGCGCTTCCCATTTATCAGCGTATACTCAAACTCTGCTACGACTGCTTTCATTAACAAGTTAAACTCTGTTTCCCTGTAACACTTAAACACTGATATTAAATCACATCAATTATATCTAACAATCTTCCCCAACTTGTTCATTAGTAAAAATGTACAAGTTCACAGTAATTGATGATGTCAAAACAATTTAATAAAATCACAGTGTTTAACATTTAAGCAGAGTTTAATCTTGACTTAACAAAATTTACAGAAAATCAGAATTACATACAAACTCTTTCTACCTAACCTCCTCAAGATCTGGTGTTGTTCTCAGGTAGTCAATGAGTAATCTTCTTTCTGCATTTTCCAGCTCTCTCTGCATAATTTGCTTGATTTCTCTCAACTGAGGATCATTATCTCCAGTCTGATAAATTACATCTCTTAGAGAGTAAATTTTGTTCTTCCTAATATCATTTCCTAGCTTGATAAAATATGCCTGTTTAGATTCTGAATTGAAATCCAGAACTGTTATACCAAGATCAGTCTTTAATCTAGCACTGTTCTTCTGCATTTCAATCAGTTTCCCTCGATAATCTCTGTACTTAGGCACATACTCTTCAGTAGTCTTTGATCCAGTAAAAGCTTTGGCTCTCTGCATATATTCTCTTATTGACTTAGCAATGAGTGCTGTTCGTTGATTTCTGACCCTGAATATATACAGAACATACTGAAGTTCTTCAAACAGTTTGAGCTTGATAGCATCTTCATTCACTCTATACACTGTTCCATCTTCCATGAAGTACAACAAGAAGTGAATATCTAAACTCTTCTGATGAACCAACTGAACTGACTCCAGTTTGTCCAGATTCTCTTGAATCATACCAGAACCAGGAGAAATGAGTGTTGAGGGATCTCTTGGACTATTACTGAATCTTAAATCTCTATTTGAACCTAAACCAGAAGTATTCTTGCCAGGAGGCTTCCCTGAACAAGCTATGCTATGTTGCTAACTACCAATCTCTTCTGTTTGTGCTGGAACTGGAATCTTAGGTCTAGAGAATCCAGGTAAGAGTTTGCTTTGTACTGGTAGAGATTCACTCACAACTTGTGTAGCAACAGAGGTTGTGTCTACCTTTTTGCCTTTGTCTTCTTCACCCATTATTCCTTTCAGCTTCAACTTAGCATTAAGAGAAGATTTTCTTATCAGTTTTCCTTCTTCTTCTTCCTGAATGCCAACCACATTTTCTCTGAACACAATTCCTTTCTCTACAGGCCTTGAAGCTTTAGCAATCTTCTTTCCTTTTCCAGACTTCAATGCCTTCACATGTTCTTTTTGTAAGAGCTTTTCTTCAGCATGAACATCTTCAAGTATATCACCCTTTGGATTTTCTTCAAGAAAAATCTTAGCAGCCAGCTCTTCATCTGTTTGTGGATTGTCAGAAAATGACAAATCCTTTTGTCTTGAAGTACTCTGAATATTTGTATTTGCTGCTGCTGAGCTTGATCTTGTTGATCTTGTAGACCTTCCAAATTATGGATTTACAGCATCATTCTTCCTTAACCTCTTCTCTGGATTTGTACCCTCATCATCCAGATGATCCCTCTTTGACAGAGTTTGAGACTTCTTGCACTTAGTTTTAGCAATTCTCTCCCCCTTTTTGACATCATCGCCATCTGGAATCAGAATAGAGGTTATTAACTCAAGAGAGTTGGCGATAGAGTCAACCTTTTCAGTTAGCAAAATTTGATTCTGTTCAACTTTACTCAATCTCTCAGTGAGAGTCTCCTAAGCTTTAGAAAATTGTTGAAACAGCTTGGAATTGGCTCTGTGAGATTTCTCCTCATGAGTAGCAACTTTAGTTCTCAGATCAATAAGTGCTTTGTGATTATCATCAAACCTGTTATTCAAAGTCTTAACCTGAATCACTGTTCCTTGGAGACAAGTTAGAATATCAGGATTTGAAATCTTTTTAGAATTTTCCTTGAGAAAAGTAGCTGCTCTTCCAGTAGGAAAGATGCAGTCTGCTTTGTACCAATCTGCACTTTGCTTTGCCAGATAATTATCATCAATTTCTCTAACAGAAAGTCCAGCAAAGTCTGGTTTTTCCCTTGTTTTCCGTCCATCAGTTTGAACTTGATCATTGACAGGTGCAACGCTCACTGATTCAGAAGAATCATTATCAGAATCATCTACAACTGAGGCAGCTTCTTCATTATGATCTGTAGCAGGTTCTACTTGAGTAACCTGTTCTTCTACTTCAACAGCAATTTGTTCTTGATAATCAACCTGTGCTTGAGTAATTTCATCACCATGTTCTGTGCCTTGATGTGCATCAGAAATGAACTCAGTGTGAGATGCAACCTCTATTTCTTCTAACACCACAGTAGGTAGATCTGCAACACCAGTGTCAACAGAGTTTGTAGCAACCATGGTTGTTGGAATTGGAATTTCATCTTCAACAGATAATGTCTGAAAATTTTCAGCAAAATCTTCCATAAGAGCAATGACTGGCTCATCAGCTTGAAATCCAGGTTCTGCTTGAAGTTCATTCTCTGTTAGTACAGGTTCAATGACAATCTCTGTCTCAATAATAGGAGTCTCCTTAGAGATGTCCTTTGGAGCTTCATCAACTTGCTCTTCATCAGATTCTGCAAGTATCAACTTCCTTCTCTTGGCTTGAGACACTTCAACTACCTCTTCTTCTTCAGTAGATTTGTCATCAGCTAATGGTGATGAAGGCCTATTTGCTCTTTTGATGACTCTTCTGGTATAAACAGCTCTAGGAGATGTCTGTTTAGCCTTGGAATGCCTTGTATTAAGGGCAGTATGCTTTTGCCTTTTTGGTTTAGATTGTGGTTGAGGTTGAGTAGTAGTGACTGGAGGTTCAGAGATTGTTGAAGGTGGGATGATTTCAGGTTGAGTATGAAATGAAGGTGGAGAATGTGATGCAGAGTGTAGAGGTGCCTGTGAAATTTCAGGTGATGGAATAGGTTTAGAGTGTACGGTTTCAGTATGGTCAGTGGCCAAAGGTTCAGGCATTTGTTGTGGTTGTGTTTGTTGTGGATCATTTTGTGGTGATTGTGGATCTTGAGGTTGGTTGAGAAAGTTCTGCAAGGCAAGTGGCAAAACGAGGGTAGGTAGGTTCTATTTACCAGCATCCTTATTAGTCATGTCAGAGAATATTCTCTTATTGACTTTAAAAGGTTGAATCACATCAGCTTCATCGATATCTAACCCAGATACACAAGCAGTGAATAATAGTTGACAAAATATAGCAAAGTATACTGTAGTAGACTCTGACAGTTTATCACCTAAATTCATTAATACATAACGACCAAAGTCAAAATTACTGCCATAGAGTAGAGAATGCCCAATTTGCAGACTGTCGATAGGAATGGCATCACAGTTGGTGACTTTCTTCTGGAAAGTTCTTGTAATGCAGTCAAAGAAAAAATTCCATTCCTTTCTGAGATTTGGCCGTTTGACACTACCTAGCTTTGCAAGAGAATCCATGTAACCAATTTCTGTTAGCATTTCCCGCAGATTTTGCTCAGAAACAACAGCATATGAGGTATGTGTGTCGAAATCCATGGTCTCTCTAACAGTTTGTGGAGTAATCACAAACTCTTGTTCATCATGAGTAAAGATTATAGACGGAGTCCCATTCTCTCCTCCATCTACATACTTTGAGTTCTGCCAGAAAGTGGCAATCTGAGAAGCAGATAGAATAGATGGTTCAGTCAAAGCTTGCCCAATCTCGGAGTCGCGGAGAAAGTTCTGCATAAGATGAAACGCTTCTGGTACACGTTCATTGTTGAGTGGGGCTGCAAAGTTGTTAGGAACAAATCGAAGACCAACAGCAGTAAAAGGTTTAGAAGCCATTAAATCAAGAATAGAGCAGAAAATGGCAGTGAAAATGGTATGTAGGAAAAGTGTTTGTGAAAATGCCCAAATGAATAACACAAAAGAACTTTGTGATTTAGTAAAGTGAATATGAGTGGATGTGTAGATAAGAGTAAAAATGACTCGTGATACACAAAAATGATTAGAGTTGTAATTGAGAAACAAAAATCCAATCGTTTGTGCATTAAAACACTCAACAGTTCCTAGATTAATGTGTAAGTGGGACACAATAATGGGTGAGTGGGACACGTGTCATGCATCCAACAGGTCAATTAATCACGCGCAGTAAAAAGCAATTATCACCGCTGTATTCACTTCACTATTACCAAGACACTTTAACACATTTACTTTCATTAACAGTTGTCAAACACTCTATTTACTCCAAAATTTTTAAATCATCCCAAAGAAAATTTACCTTAGAGTACTAGACACAATCCAACAGTGTTTGTCAATTTTCCAACCTTATCACTCAAACCCTTTCAAAAATTGCACAGTTGTGAATATATATGTGTGTGAAGCAGAGGTTACCAAATCAATTTTTAGAGCATCTAATATTTCATAAAATCCATAAAGTAAATCAATAAACACTGAATGCACAAACTCTCATTCAAAACACTGATTATTTGATGAAAGCTAAACTCTGTAGTAACTTAAATACAGAAATCTGAATACACCTATTCCCTTTGATGTCCATGATTATCCAAGTAAGCACACAGTATTTATAGACAAAAAGATCAAGAGATAGATATCAAAGCATCATTCAGTGAGTAACATGCCAGGGATTTGATAAACTCACAAACTCTCAAAGCACACAAGTGTTTAGGTGAAGTGTTTTCACTCAAATTCAATCAGTAAAAGCAGATACTACCATATGCTTGAATGTCCACCAAATCTACACTACTTTGAGTACACGTATGCACAAATCAAAAGGACTTTATTCAGGGTTGTAATTTAGTAAAATCAAACAGGTGAGAAGAGATGGATTAAATGAATAAGTGGCGAACTGAACAATTTAATAGAGCAAAGTGTTCAGTTGCACTGTTAGTACATATTTGTACAAGATGATCAGCATATATACATTTTTTTTATGTATATACATTCACTGAGTAAACTTTTCTTTGTAGAGAAACTCTCACCTGTTTGCTCTTCAATATACAAATGAATATAACTGCTCTTGATATATCAGAATTTAAACGAAGCAGTTATTATGGCTCAAAGGGGTTTTCTAATGGTGGAATTTATGAACAATATTTGGAGAAATATGGTAAATCCTAGTGCCTTTATCATTTTCATGCACACACATATCATGTAGTCTCAAAATGGTTTAAAACAAGTTCTAGAGCAACATACTCACTGATGAACATCACACATCAATAAAATCTAATTGATATAAAATGTATCAATCACTTACTTGGCTCAAATTCTCACAGGGTGGAGACATGAATTTGTACTCACTAAACTAAACAATGACACATCTCAAGTTTTATAATTTTCACAAGTACAAACAAGGAATCATCAAGAACCATGTATATGTTTTGGGAACTGAGTGTCACTAATCAGAGTTTAGAGTTCATCAACATCAGAAGTTATTTATGAGAGGCAATGCACACAGTATTCATAGACTCAGAGTTTAGGACCAAATAAACTAAGAGATGCTATAAATATGAAACAGTATCATGCTGTGTTAACTTACTGCACAAGTTCTGATTAGATCACAGTGACTCAGAAAGAGTCATGATTTGATTACTGAGAATCATGCTTCATACATATTTCTTCATTGGTGTTTTCATCCAGACAATTAATCACTTCAGAATTCACAGAGTTTATCAAACATGTTAACAAAGTAGGACATACAAACATGCTGACAGAGCTTAACAGTGTTTAAACAAAAACATGTTAACAGAGTATGCATAACAGAGCTTAATCAACAGAGTTCACATAGCACTTAACAATTCATAGAAAAATGAGCAACACATTACACAAGTAAAATTTTGAGTCTAACCAATAACTCTAGTCAAAACCAGTGACCATTCCTAGTTCATTGACCAGTCTTGTGAATGTAGCTTCACTCAATGGCTTTGTGAAGATATCTACAAGTTGTTGTTCTGTAGACACAAAATGGAGCTCAATATTGCCTTCCTCTACATGTTCTCTGATAAAGTGATACCTAATGCTGATGTGCTTGGTCATTGAGTGTTGTACTGGATTACCTGTCATAGCAATAGCACTTTGATTATCACAGTAAATAGGTATTTTGCTATACCTCAATCCATAATCCAGCAGTTGATTCTTCATCCATAGAATCTGTGCACAACAGCTACCAGTAGCTATATACTCTGCTTCAGCTGTAGATGTGGATATTGATTTCTGTTTCTTGCTGTACCAAGAAATAAGTCTGTCACCAAAAAATTGACAACTTCCACTTGTGCTTTTTCTGTCAATTTTACAACCTGCAAAGTCTGCATCAGAGTAGCCAAGTAGTTTGAAATCTGATTCTCTTGGATACCACAGCCCTAAAGTTATGGTGCCCTTGAGATACTTAAAAATCCTCTTCACAGCTGTTAGATGTGGTTCTCTTGGATCTGCCTGAAATCTTGCACACAGACATGTTGCATACATGATATCAGGTCTACTTGCTGTTAGATAGAGAAGAGAGCCAATCATTCCTCTGTAGCTTGTCATATCTACTGGTGACCCTGTATCTTTGTCCAATTTGGTTGCAGTTGCCATGGGAGTTGTTGCAGATGAACAGTCAAGCATGCCAAATTTCTTGAGAAGATTTCTGGTATATTTTGCTTGATTGATAAATATACCATCATCTGTTTGCTTCACCTGCAAGCCTAGAAAATAACTAAGCTCTCCCATCATGCTCATTTGATACCTGGACTGCATGAGCTTGGTAAACTTCTTACAGAGTTTATCATTAGTAGATCCAAAAATTATGTCATCAACATATATCTGAACTAAAAGCAAGTCACTCCCAGATTTGAAATAAAACAAGGTTTTATCAATTGTACCTCTGTGGAACCCACTTTCTAAAAGAAATTGAGCCAGAGTTTCATACCATGCTCTTGGTGCCTGCTTAAGTCCATAAAGTGCCTTGTCTAACCTGTAGACATGGTTTGGATATTTTGGATCTACAAAACCAGGTGGTTGTTCAACAAACACTTCTTCTTCAAGCTTTCCATTCAGAAAAGCACTTTTCACATCCATCTGGAACACCTTGAATTTCTTGTGAGAAGCATAGGCAAGAAACATCCTTATTGCCTCCAACCTGGCAACTGGAGCAAAAGTCTCATCGTAATCTATTCCCTCTTGCTGTGAATAGCCTTTTGCCACAAGTCTGGCTTTGTTTCTTGTAACAACCCCTTCACTATCAGTTTTGTTTCTGAAAACCCACTTAGTACCAACAATAGATCTATTCTTGGGTCTTGGTACAAGTGTCCAAACTTCATTTCTCTCAAATTCATTTAACTCTTCTTGCATTGCTGTTATCCAGTCAGCATCTTTAAGAGCTTCTTCAATCTTCTTTGGCTCAGTTTCTGACAAGAATGCATGAAATAGACATTCATTTGTTGTTGCACTTCTTGTCTTAACTCTTGCATCTGGATCACCAATAATTAGATCAGGTGTGTGAGATTTGGTCCATTTCCCCCTCGATCCATGTTCTCCTGATTTCCTTGTTGTCTTTCTTCATTCTCTGAGGCTCCCCCTGAATGTGACTGCTCAGAATGTGAATCATCAGAGATTAATCCAGATTTTTCATGTGATTCACTTTCAGAATGTGAATCATCAAAGTTTTGTTCTTCATACTCCCCCTCAACTGGTTCTCTCCTTTGTTCTGGTTGAACAATTTCTTCTGTATTTACCAGTAGAGGTTCAGAGTTTGTATCAACAGAGTCTGTTGGAATTGATCCGTCAGAGTTTATTTCGTCAGAGATTAGATCTTTATTTTCAAAATGTAGTTGATCATGGTCATTGACATCTTCAAGTCCAGTTATTTTCTTGTCATCAAAAGACACATGAATAGATTCCATGATCACTCTGGTTCTCAGATTATAAACTCTGAATGCCTTAGTTGATAGTGGATAGCCAACAAAAATTCCTTCATCTGCCTTCAGATCAAATTTGGTCAACTGTTCAGGATGAGTTTTCAGCACAAAGCATTTGCACCCAAAAATATGAAAATATTTCAGGTTTGGCTTCTTTTCTCTCACCATTTCATATGGTGTCTTTCCATGCTTATTGATCAGAGTGGCATTCTGAGTAAAACAAGCAGTTTGAACAGCTTCTGCCCAGAAATAGGTTGGCAATTTTGCTTCTTCAAGCATGGTTCTGGCAGCTTCTATCAAAGTTCTGTTCTTCCGTTCAACTACACCATTCTGTTGTGGAGTGCCAGGTGCAAAAAACTCTTGTTTAATTCCTTTGTTCTTGCAAAATTCTTCCATTGTTGAATTCCTGAATTCAGTTCCATTGTCACTTCTGATAATCTTCACTTGATTCTTTGACCCTTTGTCCAGCTGCATTATATGTTCTGTCAGAGTTAGTGCAGTTTCATCCTTCTTTGCTAGAAAGTACACCCAAGTGTATCTGGTGTATTCATCAACAATGACTAGAGCATATTTCTTCTTTCCAAGAGACATAACATTCACTGGTCCAAAAAGATCAACATGTAGTAGATGATAAGGATCAACAATTGAAGACTCAGACTTGCTTTTGAAGGAAGTCTTTCTCTGTTTGGCCTTTTGGCATGAATCACACAGGCCATCTGCATTTAATAAGGACTTTGGAAGTCCTCTCACAAGATCATTCTTTATTAGCTCATTGATGTTGTTTAGATTTAAATGAGAGAGTTTCTTATGCCACTTCCAACTCTCTTCACTGGACATCCTTGTTGATAGACACACTACTTTGCCATCAGAGTTTGTTGACAATTTTATTTCATAGATATTATTGTGTCTGTTTCCAACTAAAGCAACTTTCCCTGTAGATTTACTGATTACTTGACAATATTCAGGCTAAAAATCTACATGATATCCTCTGTCACAGATTTGACTCACAGATAGCAGATCATGTTTGAGTCCTGGAACCAGAGCTACATTTATGATGATGACACTTCCAAGATTAATATTGCCATATCCCAAAGTATGTCCTATGTTGCCATCTCCATAGGAAACTTTTGGGCCAGCCTTCTCCACATACTCTGATAGCAGGGCTTTATTTCCAGTCATGTGTCCTAAACATCCACTGTCCACGACTAGGGTACTTTCCCTGGTGCCCTGCAATCATAAACAATCATTGATTGTTAGTTTTAAGGATCCAGACTTGCTTGGATCCTTTTGCTTTATTGAATCTGTTAGCTTTTGCAGCGGATTTATCATTATCAGAGTTTAAACTAACATTTTCAGTCTTAGCACTTGCAGAATTAACTTTAACCCATTTCAAATTAGGTTTCAGTTCATAGTAATTATGATAAATAGCATGATAATTCTTGCAAGTATAAATTGAGTGCCAATTACTTCCACAATGTTTGCACAGAGTTTGTGGTCTAGGTTTGACATTATACTTTTTCACTCCTGATTTGGAGGGTAAAGAATTAATGTCTTTGTTTTTCCTGCAGAAACTAGCAAGATGATTAGTACTACCACAGTTATGACAAGTTTTTCTAGGTGCAAATGTAGCAAGCATTGGCCTATTTCCTGATGTAATGCCTACCTTTCCATTTCTGTTTTTCCTAGGCATTTTCTATTTGTTGACAGATTTTATCTCTTTAAGCTTTTGCTTAAGTTGTTTATCTATCATTGAACCAATGTTAACCTATTTTGCACAGGTTTTAACTGATTCACCTTTAACAGTTCCATGTTCAGTTTTAACTGTACCATGAACAAATTTTCTAGTTGGAAGAGTTTGCCTAACTTTCACATGATTTAGAAATCTAAGCTCATCTTCCTCACAGTACCCTAAACCAACAGTGTCAGCTTGAAACACCTCATGAGTGTCTTTTCCAGAATCAGTCCAAGTTTTAATGATGTGATTAGCATCCTCTAGTTCAGATTCTAGTTGCTTATACTTACCTAGCAACTCCTGTTCTATAAAAACAGCATCATCTCTTTCTTTCTGAATTTTTTGCATGTTTTCAAGTTTTTCTTCAACAAGTTTGTTTCTCTCTTTAAGTTGAAAACACTCATTCTTGATTCTCTCATTCTCTAAAGTCTGATCCCTATAACTGATATGTAATGCTTTAAGATAAATTCTTAATTCAGTTATATTATCAGTATTATAAGCATAGGTAGTTGGGGGTACCTTAAGTTCAGAATCTTCATTCTGAGTAGAAGCCATGAGTGCATAGTTAACTTCCTCGTCTGAGTCTGAAGTGTCTGCCCAGTCTCTGCCTTTTGTATAGAGTGCCTTTTCAGTTTTACCCTTCTTGCACTCAGGAGCATAGTGACCCATTTCCTTGCACTTGTAGCATTGAAACTCAGACTTATCTTTCTTCCCAGATTTGGAGTCCTTTCTCTCAGATTTGCTGAAATTCTTCCTGTCAGACTTTGAATAATTCTTGGAGAATCTCTTTCCCTTCTTGAAGTTATTGAATCCCATCTTCTTGAAGGTCTTTACCATCAAAACAGCCATTTTTCTCATTTCTTCTTCATCATCCTCAGAGTCAGATAAATCAGAAGTGTTTGAATCATCATCAGAGTTTGATGATTCACTTTCAGAATGAATGACTAAAGCTTTTCCTTTTGCCTTCTTCCTTGATGGTTTCTCTTCAACCTTGAGAGCAACAGACTTCAACTTCTTGCTTGATCTCCTGTTTCTCTGCTCCATTTCCAATTCATGAGTCTTGAGCAGTCCATAGATTTCATCAATCTCAGTATCAGCAAGATCATAGTTATCTCTTATAGTGGTTGTTTTCACATCCCACTTTTCAGGTAGAGAAAGAAGAAACTTGAGATTTGAGTCTTCTAAATCATATTCTTTGTTAACTAATGATAGATCATTGAGAAGTTTGCAGAATCTGTCAAATGTTTCTGTCATGGTTTCTTCAGACTTTGCCTCAAAATTCTCATACTCCTGTGTGAGTATGTTCCTTCTATTCTTCTTGATTGCAGCAGTTCCTTGACACCTAACCTCAAGTGCATCCCAAATTTCTTTTGCAGTTGTGCAGTTAATCACCTTGTTAGACATAACATTGTCTAAAGCACTGTGAAGTGCCTTACTTTTGCATCCTTAGCAATAGATGAAAGATCCTCAGCAGTTAGATCTTTCTTTTCCTTTGGAATCACTTTTGATTCCTCACCAGCAACAGCAGTAGATAACTTTGTAGGTTTGTGAGGACCTTCATAAATTCTGTCAAGATATTCTGGATCTGTAGCCTCCAGAAACATTATCATCTTCACCTTCCAGATTGCATACTCTGCTGGCCTAAGTATAGCAACCCTAATTGTCTCATAACTACTAATAGTAGTAGGAGCTTTCTCAGAACCTGATGGAGGAGGAATCTCTGCCATTGATTACTATTGTGTGTTTGGATCTTCAACTATAATAAAGTAACAGATTGGCTCTGATACCAATTGTTAGGCCGAACACACAATATATATAATCAAGTACTGTATGAGAGAATAACAATAACACACGTTTTAGTACTTAAAAACTATTTGGAATTAATAATTCCTCTCTCAGTGATGTAAAATATCACAGAGAGCTACTTAGGTTACAAAAATGATATTCGTATACGATGGATACCCTTCTAGGGTTAACCTAACTGTATTTATAAGATATACAGCTACGTACAATCGTTAATTGATTCTCCTATAATTAACCTATACAATTGATATCAATTACGATTGCTACACGTCTTCTAAGTCAACTCAATCTCTTTGACAGCTATCCAATCTTCAAAGATATTGCTTCCATGTTTATCTAGAATTAATATTTAATCTCTGTTGACCTATAGACGCTCCCGCTAGACAGAGTTTAGCAAACTCTGTTGCGCTTCCAGTCAGCAGTGTTTGCGCTTCCCATTTGTCAGCGTATACTCAAACTCTGCTACGACTGCTTTCATTAACAAGTTAAACTCTGTTTCCCTGTAACACTTAAACACTGATATTAAATCACATCAATTATATATAACATAATCATCCAAGTCATTAGATTCATCTCCACTCGATGCATCAAGTTCTTCAACCAACTTGCTTTTTCCTCTGCTAGTTTCAACTCCACCTTCACAAGTCTTTGGACTTGGTGTGGCTTGTGTGCTCTCCATCTTCTCACTCACCTGGCTTACTGGAATATTGGCCACGAAGGCAACAGATCCACCTTTCTTCTGGATTTTTTCCACTTCCTCATCTTGTTGCATTTCAAGCTCATATGTCTTCAGAATGCCAAACAGTCTCTCAAGTGTGAAATATTTGTAGTCTTGAGATTTTCTCAACGAGACTGTCACTGGCTGTTAGTCACAGAGGCATGCCTGTTTACATATAATAACAAGCCTAATTGTTTGTAATGTTTTGCATTACTTACATGACCTCTTAACTGAGGGAACCTCTAGTTGTAGAGTTTCTATTTGTTTTGTACTTGTAATAGGCATCAAATCCTAGTTGTGTAACTGTACTTATAAAGTCAAGAATAATGCTTGAAAGAAGTTCCAAGGTTCATGCCTCAAGCAAGAAGATAAAGACTGTCAAATAATCACAGTTGGGATTTGAAGAAATGATGAATTTGCCTAAGTACCAATTCGAGAAGTACATTTGTCTATTCGAGAAGTATAGCATTCGAGAAGTCAGAGGTTCGATATCTGAGAAGACACTGTTCGATATCTCTGAATGAACTATTCGATATCTCATTCGATATCTCATAGATTCGACATATCTAATGCTCTATTCGAGACCTCAAGAAGTCAACAAGTCAAAGTTCCATTCGATATCTCAAGGACTCAGAAAGCTATTTAATATCTCAGGGATTCGACAAGTCAAGTGTTCTATTCGACAACTCAAGGAACCCTGGAGAAAAGTGATATTCGAGAAGTGATTCGATATGTCAATCAAACAGTATTCGAGAACTCAGAGTTATCTAATCCTAGTTCTCGAATCAATCACTTAGCCACTTCTCGAATACATTCTTGGAGACAAAATACTAAAGAAAGTGTACAAGTTAGAAACCTGCAACAAGCCAATTCACTTTATGGACCACAATCTGTAACGTGCTCTGGAAAGCCTACAAGGAAGCTTGGAGAGATATAGAAGAGACAAAGAGCTAAAGAAGTGGATCTGAACAGAACTTTGCAAAGTCAAATCTGTAGCCGTTTGGATGCTTACTCAAAAAGGATAGACATACAAGAAAGTAATTTATCCTGTAACCTTATTTGTAGTAAGTGAGTTGTATTCATATTCTATAAGAATACAATCTCACTTCTTTAGTTGTTTAAGTTTTTCATACACACTGTAAGATATATCTCTCTGAGAAAAATGAAGCTGAAAATACTACCATTTGTATTCACAGATTGTAGCAACCTTTATCTAATAAAATATTAGATTAAAGTGATATCATGTCTTGTGTTGTTCTTTATCCGCACCTACATATTTGCACATACAAACACATATCTTGCTACATAGATTCAAGAACGAGAAAAAGTTCAAGAATCCATTCACCCCCCCTGTGTATTCTTTTATTGTATTCAATACTCAACATTGGCTTCTATTCCTTAGGAAGAGATCTCAGAAACTTTAGGTTGGAGTCCTTGGTTTCATAATTTCTCCCATACAACTTTAGACCATTCAGTAACTTTTGAAACACTGAATATGTCTGTTAGATTTTCACTAGAGAAATAGTGAAAATGCTCATATTGTTGTATTAGGAGCTGCATTTGATTTTCTCTGACTTGCTCAGTTCCTTCACAGATTGTTTGGATAGTGTCCCACACTTGCTTGGCAGTGGTGCAGTTTATAACACAATCAAACATATCTTGGTCGATGCCATTGAATAGGATGTTCATAGCCTTCTTATCTTTGTGCATCACTTCCAAGTCTTCATCTATGAACTCAGCATGAGTTTTTGGAACAGGCCTTCCAGTAGCTGCAGTACCAGAAGCTTCACCGACACCAGAATTAGGCTTCATAGGAATATGAGGGCCTTTTCTATGCAATCAACATAGTCTACGTCTAGTGCTGAGAGATGAAGATGTATCTTTACTTTCCAATGAAAGTAGTTGTCCTTATCAAGAATTGGAATCTTTACCCCTGTGTCCTTCTTTCCCATGGTGCTTGATCTTTAAACTTCTTGTTTGTTAGAAGCTTGCTCTGATACCAATTGTTATTTCCCAGTTGCACACCTCAAGATTGTAGAAGGGGGGTTGAATACAATCTTGTTGAAAATTGTTTCGAATTTACAAGACAACAGATGGATCTTGATTGAAACAAATAAACAGAGATAAACTATGAAGCATAAATTAAAGAGAAACAAGTATACAACACTCTTTAAAAATTTCAGGTGGGCTTTGTCGACTCCACCTGAGGGTTGTATTGAAGAAAAATAATCTGTGTAAAAAGATACACAGCCGTGAATACAAGAATAAGTATTTTACAAGAAAACCTAATTCTTTGTGCTTTCAGCTCTGTGTTTTCTTCTCTACTTAGCTTTGCTACACTTGAAGTATATATATATACTCCAAGTTTACAAACCCTAAAAAATAAATGAATCTTACAAGTCAAAGTATTCTGCAGGGTTGCTACCACTCCTTGTCTTCTTGTGATGCAATTTTGTTTGGATTGTCTTGGATAGATTCACACTAGATTTACCAGCTGAAGACACAAAGAGCTAAAGAAGTGGATCTGAACAGAACTTTGCAAAGTCAAATCTGTAGCCATTTGGATGCTTACACAAAAAGGATAGACATACAAGAAAGTAATTTATCCTGTAACCTTATTTGTAGTAAGTGAGTTGTATTCATGTTCTCTAAGAATACAATCTCACTTCTTTAGTTGTTTAAGTTTTTCATACACACTGTAAGATATATCTCTCTGAGAAAAACGAAGCTTACTACCATTTGTATTCACAGATTGTAGCAACCTTTATCTAATAAAATATTAGATTAAAGTGATATTGTGTCTTGTGTCGTTCTTTATCTGCACCTACATATTTGCACACACAAACACATATCTTACTACACAGATTCAAGAACGAGAAAAGTTCAAGAATCCATTCACCCCCTATGTATTCAATACTCAACAAGTGGTATCAGAGCGGGCTGTTTATTCAAAAACAGAAAAACGATCATGAGTTCGAATACACCAAAGACCACAAGAACGGTGAAAGTCCCTAAGTTTGACAAAGAAAATTACAACCTCTGGAAGATAAAAATGATGTTGTTCATCAAAGCCTCTCATCCTTTATATCCTGAGATTCTCAAGAATGGTCCCTTTGTTCCACAACAAGAAATACCTGAAAAGATTGTTGGAACCACAACTATTCCAAGATCTTATGTGGCCAAGGAACCATCCAAAAGGACATAATCAGAAAAGGAGATGGTTGCTCTTGACAGTCACCTCATGTTGCTAATTATTGATTCCATGGATATGTCAATGTTTGCAAACATTGCATCGTGTACATCTGCCAAAGAAATGTGGGATCACATTGAGGTGTTATGTGAAGGGACTGATGAGGTCAAGGAAAACAAGAAATAGATATTGGTCACACAGTATGAAGCTTTCATGGCACAACCCAAGGAAAGCATCACTGAGATGTTTGAGAGATTTCACAAGCTAGTTATTGAGTTGCAGATGAATGGCAAGGTTTACAGCACCAAGGAGTTGAATATGAAGTTTCTTTTGTCTTCTCCAAACCACCTAGAGCAGAGGGTCATTTCTCTAAGGGAAAGATTTGAACAAAATCACATATGATGTGCTCTATGGGGTTTTAAAAACTCATGAGCTTGAGTTGCTTCAGAAAAGGGCTATCCAAGCCAACCAAGGCAGAATGATAAACACATCATGTGCCTTGATTGTCAACAAATCTATTCAAGACCTAGAAGCATCTACAAGTCAGCTAAGGAAAGAGGAGATAGTAGATGATGAAGAAACTGAAGCTGAGGTAAGTGAACCTGTTGAGGAGAAGGAGGAAGAAGAGTTCTATACTCTTGAAGAACTAGATGGAATGGAAAACACTTCATATGCTTTCATGGCCAGAAAATTTCCAACCATCAGATTCAAGAGGAACCAACCCTTCAAACATAAAACCCAAAACCATTCATTCAACAAAAGCAAGGCACCTGTGAAAGCAAACAAGAATAAATTTAAAACCAGCCATGTCGATAGGTCATCTGTAAGGTGTTATAGATGCAATGACCTAGGGCATTTTTCCAGTGAATGCAAGAAGCCTAAAAAGAAGGATAAAGAGTTTCTAGAGCTTGAAGCTAAGTATGAGGCCCTTCTGAAAAAGCAGACACAAGGTAAGGCCTATGTGACGCCCCCAAATCCGAGGTCAGAGATTCAGGTCGTCACATCACCATCCAACCATATCATACGTGTATTAACTTTACAACTCAACAATACATCCATCCAGACCTCAACCTTACGAACATACAAGTTAGAGCCTCAGAAACGATAATCAAAAGTAACACTAAATAATACAATTCATCTGTACAATCCAGAATCTTACGCACTTCCACTTATAAAACTACACTTGAAGACAAGTCTTACTATTACAGTTGAAAGCCTATCAGACTTACTCTGTAGTATTTATCAGGAACTAAATCATCTCAGGGGTAAATCTTCTACTCCTCTTCTGCTGGTGCGGATTTAACCGACCAAATTCTTCTCTTTTTGAAAAGTTTTTGTAAAGCAAGAGTGAGCTACATAATGCTCAGCAAGTTCGCCATTTTGAAAAATAATAATGTGGTTTATTTCGAAAACGTTCCCAACTGTATGGGTATATATCTCAGATTTCAAAACATAATTTGACAATATATATGTCCGAGTTTGAATAAAACATTTATACTCACTAAGGAGCTTTAAGAATAACATATGAATCCTTTATAAGGTTCTCATTTCAATATATCCCAAGTTTGAAAATATATACATATGAGTATATCATTTTCGGCAAAACACTCTACGGTTAACATACTGTACAGGGAATACATTAATGCAAAACCTCTTTCCTTCCATTAGCTTAGAAGGTTTCTCATTCAAAATATTTCATTCTTTGAAATAATTGCACAAGTGCACTAACACGTGCCAATCTTTATAGAAAATCTTGCAGTTCTAAATACTGCACGATGTCAATATTTTTATTATCAAAAAACCACACTATCGGCAACTTGGCACTTAGGTCCAAGAAGCAGTGTTTGAGTATTTTTCCAAAGTGGAGGATGGGACTTGAAGAAAACATGAAACCTGACAGGGATTGACGATGATCAGTCGTCACATCCAAGTCCAATAATCCGCGGGTCTTCTCTACTAGTAGAAGGATAGAAACTACATCCGTAACTACCCTCGGGTGAAAACTACATCCGTAATCACCCTCGATGAAAACTACATCCGTAATCATCCTTCGGCAACACCTGGGCCGGAATAAATGATGGACCGCCTGGCTAACGGCCTCTTACACTAAACTCGGGGTCGTTCGTCAACGACCCTGCACGCCAGAGTCCCCTTTTTGCTTTTTCTTTCAAAACTTGTTTTGATTGAAAATCGAGTAGTTGAGGTCCGACATCAGTCGACCGATAATTCTTGAAAAACGTGGAAGGGAGTAAAACCTGACCGGGGGTTTTCGAAAATGTTTTGGGTTCGAAAGAATTCGAGTTTGAAAACGCTAAAGGTATCTTGGATTAGTTTTGTCTTTAAATTAATGAACAATAATTAATAAACAATATTTTGAGATTTAATATAAACAATTAATAGAATAATTATTTACTTAAGTTAAGCTTTTAATCCAAGATAGATATTTTTGAGTATTTTTAACAACGTAAAAATAATAAATGCTTATGTATACGATACTTCCCGAATGACTCTTCGGGTTTTCGCAATTTAATCACGATACAATAATATACCACTCCCCGGTCAATAGTATATTTGGACCGCTACGACCTCTACTGCTAGAGTCGTTGTCCGAAGAAAACACTTTCATTCTAAGTTCAAGGGTGTACAAACACATATGCATAAATCTCAAACTTCAACATAATCTCGTAAAACATAAGCATACAATACGTTTGGAAGCTATAAACACAACAGTGAAAATCCTTATATATAAGTTTTGAAAAGTAAACTTGCATAGGTAAAATCGAGAATATAATCTTTTGAAAATAAATACTTAGGGTTGGGAAACTTGCCTTGGTAGGGTGGGGTGGTCGAGCTCGCGACGTGGAACAAACATCTATACATAATCAATATTCGTACGTTAGTACCTTAACAACGCTACTTAATCGTAAGGTTTTAAAGGATGTAAGACCAACTTAACGACTCCAATTTGAGACCACTAAGTCTCCTATATGACCATGTCATCACTTTATCACATTCGTTACCCATTCAACTCGAACCCATTCCTCAAACTTGAAACACAATTGAGTACTCTTAAAACTACGTTAAACTAACCTCCTAGGTGATTTTTCACTCGCGCGCACTTCGCTCTAACATTTTTATAAAATTGAAAAATACATATTTTAATCCAATTCTTTTTGGGTAATCTTTTCTACTGTAAAATATATCTCTCATCAATTTCTCATAATGTTTACATAATTTTTAAGGGTCTAAAGGTGGTTCACAAGTTGACCAAATGGTGCAGTCCGGATCTCAAAACCATTCTGCACTTCTCGGGCCATAACTCAGAATCTATACATCACCTAGTCATGCACCTTATATTTCTGGAAACTACATTCAAATATCTTTCTAGCCATATGTATTGGATCTTAAGGGAACAAGTTTAAGGGGTTCAAAACCCTCCTACACGACAGTACATGCTCCCAGGATTTTACACAGCACACATCTTTCCTTAAACCTTCAAGAACTCACTTTATACATCACATCTACCATCAAAACCACCAAGACTTGACTCTCTAGCATACATGGGATTATATAATCTAAGTACAATTTTTAAAATCACATCAACAACATATAACCTCAAGATTTTCATCATCCATAACTCATATAACCAAGATATGCACTAAAATGTTTAGATCTAACAATATAAACTATAATCAATCCATGACTAAGAGTGGTTAGGGTTTTATACCTTCTTGAGTCTCTAGTGACCTTTTATGAGCTTTGTAATCCTTGGAGAAGCTTGATCTATCCTTAATAAACCTTAAACTAACAAGAACATCAAGAACACAACTTAGAAATTTTCGGAGTTACTACACCCCAGCTGCAAGAACTGGAAAAACGAGGTCCTTACCTTGATTTTCTGGACAATGCTTCTAAAGAAGAGTTGTAGAGCATCTCAATACCTTTCCAAAAAGCTATAGAACGCAAGATTTGGATGAGAAACGAAGGTTCTATAGTCATTTTACTGAGCTGCTGTTTGCCATGGCCGGGAGCAGAAATATTTGGGATGTTCACCATATATGGCCTTCGGTAACCAAAAAATTATGTTACCTTAGGGTGCTAAATTGTTACTATAGACCCATTTTTGAGCTAAGGTAACATAAATTATAAGTTACAATTTTCGATGTTACCCTAGGGTACCTAAGGTAACATATTTCACCCCTAGGGTAACATGCCCTATCGGTTACCTTAGAGGTCTACTGTAACATAAAAATGACATATTGCAACATAAAATTTGGTTACCTTAGGGTGCTTCAATTTTTTTAAAAA
Source organism: Kitagawia praeruptora (assembly GCA_037693485.1). NCBI lineage: Eukaryota > Viridiplantae > Streptophyta > Magnoliopsida > Apiales > Apiaceae > Kitagawia > Kitagawia praeruptora. The sequence goes on along the minus strand of CM075348.1, from coordinate 113,907,594 downwards.
AGTGGGGCCACCAGTGGGCCCCACTACTGGGCCCCACCTGTGGACCCCACCTGTGCCCCCTATTTTTTAACCAGGCTAATGTAACACTTTAACAGGCTAATGTAACACTTTAACAAAAAACAATTGAACAGCACCTCTTTTAAAGTATACAATCCCAAAATACCATTCAACCACAATGAACCACAAAGAAATCAATCTCAACATCCAAACAAACTTATAAATTCTGATTCAACATCCAAACAAAACAAACTAATTTAACATCCGAATTAGAAGATAAAAACTAGTTAACATCCATAAGTACTTTTACATCCCAATTCTAAGTTAAATAATGTACTAGAAGCTTAAACTTAGAAAGCAGTGATACTAGAAGCTACTGCCTCCAGTGATAGGTGTACCATCATCTGCTTCACTTGTAGCAATTGCACACAACTTCTCGACATCAACTGTGATGTCCGGGTTGGCCTCTCCAAGTTTTTTAAGTGCAAATGCCAAGTTCCGTTGCATCTTCTGTTCAAATTCAGACTCGACTTTCTTCATTTCCTCCTCCACCTCAGAAGCGAGGCTTTCCTTAATCCTTGTGGTCAGCTCTTTCACATATGTTTCTGTTGGTGGATTAGAACAACTGCTCATTCCTGACTTAAAGCATCTTCCTTTTAGCCAATTAGGACCATGTTTTGAACCAAGCTCATCAGAAGCGACATCTCCGGTGGTGAGTTTTTTGGTAATATTGTCCTACAAAAGAAAACATAAAAGTCAACTGGTTAAACATGCATAAGATTACTTGAGTTAATTATAATATTCTCCTGGTTATAACCCACCTTGAAGTTTCGCACGTTCTACATTCTTGTTCGTTTTCATTTTCACCCCAATAAAGCATACAACTATTTGGACACGCTTGTATCTTTTTATAATCGAGACCTAAATCTCTAATTATATTCTTAGCAGCGTTGAAAGACAGGGGAATGTCTGACTGTGGAAAAGATTCTTTGATCAATTGTAGTATTTCCCCAAACCCTGACTCTGTAATTCCATGAACACACTTCAAGGAATAAAGTCGGACAATGAAACTTAGCTTAGAAAATTTTGTACAGCCTTGATATAAGGGAAGTTTTCCCTCTTCCAGATGTCTATTAAATTTCTTAGCATCAGCGTTTGGTCCGTTAGTACAATGCAACATCTCTACTAGATTATCTCCAAAATCAATATCGTTCTCCATATTTACATCCTCGTCATTACGTGCACGATCAGGGACAAGATGTTTTGAAACTTCTACAATCCAGTTTGCATACAGGGAAAAAGGACCGCTGCATATAAGATGATCGTAGACAAGATCTTGTACATGCCACTTGATGTTCTTACAGTTCTTGCAAGGGCATAGCATTTCGTCACCTACAGCCACTTGGGGGAATGCATTTTCTATAAACGCTTTTATCCCTATCATATACTCTTGACTATACTTTGGAAGGTTTATCCAAATATTTGGCATGTCGTCCATCACTACAGTTATGACAACTCAAAATGTCATAAAATATAAGTACACTCTAGGCTTACAAAAGATTAGGCAATTGGTTTTACATTACTACTTTCTCGTATTGAAATCTACCAATCCGATTAAGCAACAATTATTCAACATAAACGAAAATCGCAACGGAGCATAGATCTACTGGACAATATAACAAACATTTACGATACGAAAAAGTTAATAATACAACAAAAAATCATCAAAACTCAGTGTTTAAGTTCACACTCACCGATTCAATTGCAAAAATGAACAAACTAGAAACCCTAAGTGTTACTTGCAGAAAATATACAATCTTACCAAATTCAACCACATATATAATCAAGTTTATCAAGTTAATTAACACACACACACACACACACACATAATAGTTAATTCATACACACACACATAATAGTAACAGAACATATAGGATTACACAGAGGCTTACAAAAACACATAGGCTTACAAAAACAGAGAACAAACATAGAGGCTTACATAGAGGCTTACACACATAGGCTTACTAATAGAACAAAAACACCAAATCAAAATGAAAAAATAGAAAATACCTAACTGGAGGAAGCCTAATTGCTGGGTGGAGAAGAAGCCCTAATTGGAGGAAGCCCTAATTCTTCTTGCAATCTGAGAAGAAGCCCGAAGAATTGCTGAGAAGTGCGTCGTCTTTGGGTGGAGAAGTCGGCTACTCTTGTTAGCCTTTGCTGAGAGAAAGTAAAGTGATTTGGGGAAAGTAAAGTGACCTAATCTATATCCCGCTCAACCGAAAAAAAAACATCCCGCCCAGCCCAACAAAAATCCCCCCAAAACCTCCCGCCGAGCCCAAAAAAAAATAAAGTAAAGTGATTTTTTTTTGTTTTTTTGTTTTTTTTTTGAAAAACTGTTTTTTTGTTAATAGTATTTTATTAGAATACTTATAATTTAATATAAAAAATTTACTACACAAACGTAAAGTATTTATTAAAAAAATAATAATTTTGATATTTTTTTATAAAAACTTTTTTATTCGATTTTTTTAAAAAATTCGAGAAAAATTTTAACAATTTAAAAAAAATCTTTACAAAAAAATTGTGAGCAGGATTTTAAAAAATTTATAATTTCTAAAAAATATTGCAATTTCTGAAAAAAAAAATTTGAAAAAAAAATTAATTTTAAAAAATAAAATAATTTTCCAACTCATTTAATAAAAAAGTTAAAAAATTTTAAAAACTAAATTTATTTAAAGAATTTAAAAGAAATTTAAATTGGATGAAAAGAGTTGGCATGGTCAACTCTAATGTAACACGTACATATTTATGTTACATGCTTTAACACTTTCTAGCTAATGTAACATCATAGTTTTGGCTAAGGTAACATAAAAAACACAATGTTACCTCAGGATGTAAGTAGTATAGCTAAGGTAACATATTGGGGTAACATTTCTCCAGTAGGGGTTACGGTAGGCCATATATGGTGTAGTGTTTTTGTGTTTTGTTTGATGTGTGGTTTGAATTATGAGATGTATTATTGATATGTATTGATATGTATATCATTCACATGTCTCCACCCTAGTCTAGTAGCCTAGGTTCAAGCCATACCTCCTTGTCCCCTAAAGTATGGTGCACATACTTTACACTATTCATCTAGTTACTTTTTACTTTCTAGTTTGCTTTCCTAACTAGCTAGTTACATGATACTTTGCATGCAATGTTTCCCTTGTATTACTATTTCTCCACCAATATTTGTCACTTAATCCTTAATTCTTAACATATCTTAAATAAACTCCTCGTAATAATATTTTGTTGCGTAGAGATTTCCTTTGTAATTCCTTAAGTACTTAATTGCGCAATTTCCTTAAATATTCGTAACTCCTTGTCTTAGGCTTTTAAAATCTTTTAATCCTCTGATAATCTTCAAAGTCCCAAGCTCTTATGTAATTTAATAGAAGTGGATTTCTTGCTTTCAATAACCTCCCTTTTTGCTCGCACATTTTATGCCACAAAATTAAATTCTCCGACAATTAAGTCCATTACACAATATAGGTGACTCCAAAAAGGTCCATAACTCATAATATCATATTCTATTACATCTGTAAAATATTTCAAAAATCAGGGTTCTTACAGCCTCCCCTCCTTAAAAGGATTCCGTCCCGGAATCAGGTTGAAAACAGTTGAGGGTACTTTTCATGCATCGCGCTTTCTAGTTCCCATGTTGATTCCTCGACGTTCTAGTTCCTCCACAAAACTCTCACTAGCTTGACAACCTTGTTCCTCAGCACTTGTTCTTTTCTATCCATGATTTCCACGGGTTGCTCCACATAGGTCAAGTCTGGTTGTAGGTCCACTTGGTGGTACTCTATCACATGCTGATGGTCGGGTGGTAGGGTCGTAACATAGACACATGAAATACATTATGAATTTAATGCAAGCTTGGGGGCAAGGCTAACTCGTAGGCTAACTTCCCAATACGCCTCAAAATCTCAAAAGGTCCAATAAACCTCAGACTTAGCTTTCCTTTCTTACCAAACCGCATCAATCCTTTCCAGGGGGATACCTTTAGCATCACGGAGTCTCCCACCTCATACTCCTTTGATATCTCATAAAATTTGACCATTCAAAATAATGGGTTTCGTAAAAAAAACTAATGACTTTTACATACACTCGTCTGCACCATAAAGACGTAATATCAATTCGAAATCTTCATTTAATAATTCGTACATATCGTGATTGCAAAAATTTCTCATCCACCCATAAAATTACTATTCATCCAGGTTTTGAATATTCACGAAAATTAGGGTTATTGCAGTCTCCTCTCCTTAAAAAGATTCTATCTTAAGAACCTAAGGAAAATAGTTGTGGATACAATTCCAACTTTACCCTTTCCAACTCTCAGGTTGACACTTCAACCCTTTTGTTCTCTCACCTTGGTCTCACCAACGCTTTAATGTTGTTTCTCAACGCATACTCTCCTCGACCTGTATTCCTTATCGGTTGTTCTATGAATGAAAATTTCTATCCCACTACTTATACGTTCCTCTTCTACCTTGTTCATAGTATCCGTGTTGAGTCCTTGTATCGTTGGCCCGTGAATACTTTGTGGTCGTGTTTTATAATATGAGACAACACCAATATGCGCAGTATTCCTCATATTCCTTGGCTTGATTAGCACGCATGTGTTGCCTCCCGTCAGCCGTTACCACTTGCTATGGATACTGTATAGTCTTTGGTATACGTCGAACCAGTTCAGCTACTATATCCCTCGTTCATTGACTTCTTCGTAACGGAAGAAAAGCGAAACTTCTTCTTTCGCAGTACGCTTTACAAGAGACGTCCTTACGTTCGCATGGTGACGATCGTGATAACAACATTCATTTCATGGATAAGTTTTTATTCTCGACTGCCCCGTGAAATCTAAGGCACGACACTAAATATAAATTCAATCATCTGGATAATTCTTCTTCCCTGTCCATCAGCCACAGATCAAATTAGTACATACGCTCAATCTCTTTGTTAAATATACTTGAAAGCACATTCAATATTCGAAGTTTAACCTTAAGTCTTTATCTGGCGTAATCGCTGCAGAAGTTTTATGTTGCACCACCCTCTTTTCCGTATATAAATCGATAATCTTCTAAATGGAAAGTCTCTCGTAGGTAAATCACTTGGTTCAACAATTATAAATTCATTATAATTGGCTCGGTCTTCGGCGACCTACTTATGAAATTCATTATAATTCTGTCCACGTTCAAGATTTTCTACAGGCGGAATTAATCCACTAGATCTCTATCATTCTGCTTTTGACATGTCGCGTTTGTACTTAATAGTTTGCCAATACCATTCTTCATACCCGTTTGCCAAACATTCTCTTAATTCTCTATACATCTTTGTCTTTCCCCATAATTTAGTCATTTTCCTCTAACATTATTCTTTATTGTATATACTCTATTTTCTTGGTCAATACTGACTGAATTCCAATTTTGAATAATCCCTTCTATAGGTATCGACCACCACACTGGCCTTTCCTGGGTAATAACAAATTTCTCCATTATACTCCCTGCTCCCTTTCGTCACCTTCTCTTTCTTATGTTTAGTTCTAATATGAAGATATACTTATGGCACTTGTGGAAAAATTTCACACTTTTCTCATAAGGTTAACGTCTCAGTTTTATGCGTGAACGCTATCATGACTAATCCCCGACTCACGGTTAGTATATCCTATCCCGTAACCTTTATGTTGTTTAGAAGTATAGGCTATCATCCCCTTTCTACTACATCAGCACACCTCTTAAACTCTTGAAAGACGCATCATCGTGACTCTTAAAGTCCTCTTTTTATCATCAAGTATAGCTAACAACGAGGTTGTTGCTAATATCTCATTTCATTCCAAAACTTTATTCATTAATCCATAAAGGCTTCTGACTCATTAGTCCACTCAAACGATACTACCATAATTTTATAACGTTTATATTAGTGTGAAATGCCAACTTTGGCACAGTACAGAGGTCGATCTTGAGTTGGTGAAACCCACTTTTCAACCTTATCTTTGAAAAACAACTACGCGTTTTAACTGGTCAATAATTCCTACATCTCCGGCTAGGGGTATCGATTCTCGATGGTATATGTAAGATGTCATACGCTCGTCCTCTTTCACAACTGGCGCCAATCAGCCTGAGGCCTGCATGCTGCTGCGATTCCCAATAAACTTGATTAGGTGGTAATCTCGAAGGATCATTGGCATATATCCATGCATCCATTTGCTATTAGGGGCCTTTTAAACTTTATGTCTCTCTATGTGAATCAATCCCTTTAAGCTAAGTAAAGCTTCATATTCTTGCCACGATATTTCTTCTTTTCTTGTCCATCTCACTTCCATGTTAGTTTCCTCTAAGAATATGTCTTACATCGCAATCGATTTGCATTTCTTGGATCAAGAAAAGGCTTGGTAACTCCAAAATTCATTAATATAACATCTTGACAATGGTTGGTAGGAGCGTACTCCCAACCACATCATCATTTCTTATAACCTTCCTCACACTAATATTAAAGGTCCTATGGTATGCCCCGACCTGTTATTCCTACTTTAAATAATTACTCGGCATAACGCTCTAGCTGCACAATTACAACATTTGTTTTTTTTTTCTTTTGATCTCATATTGGTGCAACGGTTCACAATTGTACCTCCCGTTCACCTTAGAGTAATCACTTTTGAAAGGAATGGTTTCAAAATAACAAGGTCCAATAGATAATTTCAATAAGAATTCCACATTAGATGTTCTAAGAATGTTGATGGTTCCAAATACTAGGAGTCTCGATTTTCGGAGATGTAAGGATGGACAGAAAGAATACAACAAGGCTTATTCCTTCATGTCCTGATAATTTTGTAATGTGATATCATAGAGAATGTTGCACGAGGGCAATGATTGTTGGATACAAAAGTCATAAAGACGGTCTTTATACAATTCTTACATCTGGTGAATACTTTTCCTCTTGAAAAATAGAGGATCTAAAAAGTCCCATCGATAAAGGTCAACCGATCGAAAGCAATTCTACTATGTGACAATAAAAATGAAGTAGTTTATCATTCAAGTAATCTATGGTTTCAAATGAATCTTCATTATATGAATGAAAGAACAGAATATTCAAGTGACATAAAGTCTGATACGAAGATGGGTAGAATTCAAGTTGAGTGGGCGACCTCACTAGGTCTCAATCAAGTTATTCGTCAAAACTTTCATCATCATACTTTACCACATGCAAAATGCATTGCAGAATTGCTGAACGAATTAAATTGGGAGTTGGACCAGTGAAACAATAACTAGTCCTTTTCAAGAAACACTAGCAACTAGCTAGACAAAATTTGCTAGTTCACCTGTTTGAGACATCACCACTAGCTAGGACAATTAGCTAGGTGTTCTTCACAACATTACAATTTTGACTAGTTAGAACAATCAACTAGTCATTCATATTGACATATCGACTAGCCAGTTTTAATTGGCTAGAACGGAATTTCAACATCGTAGCCACTGAAGAAACTTTAGGCTACTCGGAAAACGAATGGAAATAAGAAGTTATTAAGTTTTAAAAAGAAAACTATAAAATCTGAAGAGAATGTTCTAGGTATCAGAACAATCGATAACCTCTCATCAAATATTACTTATCAGTGAAACGGTCCACCCAAGGGTGCCTCCGTACACATGCTTTATCAGATCCTACAATAGAATTAAATTCGGAATACCAATACCAAAATGATATCCTTACTATGATTTCAATGTACGATGTACAATCTCATCTTAAATAGAAGAAAAGAATTCATGAGGGATGTCTGGACATTAGATCATCCATGTCCTCAGTAATTTGTTAAATATTTATGAGCTCAACTGAAGAGTACAAGTATGAAAGAAGCAATCAAATATCAATATTCGTTAAGTAATATTCGTCGATTAATTAAGGAAATATTTGTTGAACATTCCTTGGATAATTGAAAGAAAGTGTAAATAGGCTTGAGCCGAACAAGATCATCATAAATTTTTGAATAGAATGTTCATGGATCAAATAAAATTACTTCGGATAAGTCCTGCTTTAGGGAAAATATATCACTGGTTGTTATTCCACAAGTTTGAAGTAGAAAGCTAGAAGGGTTACCTGATATAAACTAATCGAGGTAACATGGTTAGTGAACAGTTTAAAATGAAGTAGTGCACCAGCCGGTAGTTACCAAAATAAGTTAATAATCATTCGTGCATCTCATTATCACCATTATGAGGGTCACTCCATCTCTTCGTCTTCGTAATACAAGACACCAACTAGTGCGTCTCTCAATCATCATCTTAAAGTCATTTATCGAGTTAGAGTTTCACAATTATATCTGTCATTTCCGTGCTTTATCTTGAAGACCAAGCTTCACATCATTCCGGGGACACCTGCTAAGTCCATAGGGTCCTACTTCATGCCTTCCGACATGAATCACAAGTGGCCAGTTCCCCCCGGGAACAGATCAAAGAGATCTCTCAGGGATCTCATTGCAGTCCATAGGTTCAGTAGCGGGTGTGTGCATGTGAACATATACCAAAAATATTGAGGTCTATAATACATATATGCGTAGTCCCTGATAACATCTCTATCAAAGGATCCCACTCTAGAGCCACTGGTCTTTTCTTTTGGTAGACTCTGAGATCATTGTATCGCTCGTTGCAACCATATGCAACTTCACTTGAGTCCCTTTGTTAATTCTACTTGTTTGTTCTCTAAGTTGAACTACAATGCTCTAGCATCTGAATCATGCGTGGAATTATCTAGCACGCTCATCTTATGAAAACATTCTCGTATAACACATGCAAAATTTGCCATCAAGGGTAATGAAATCCACAACGGCATAGTAACCACCTTTTAGGTAAACCCGTTACTTATCGAAAATCGGATCTTGTAGCCAAAGTAAAAGACTTTCATTATTCCAAGTACTAAGTACCCTTAATTATGTAGGGAAGTCTAAACTTCTTGACTCTTAAAATGCCGCCTCCTAAACTGTGGAGGACTATGGGCCACAAAATTTATGCCAGCCTAGTCATCCGATCATATTGGCAATATCGCCTCTACCTCAGCTGCTCTTGAGATTTTGCTCTGCTTCCTATATCATTACCTATGATAGGTCATGTATGACTCTCAAACCTCTATTCATCATTCTAAAGGTCTCTAAGGATTCTATCGACCCTAGCATAATACCTCCAATAAACACTCCAGTCCATTCTACTCACTGGTACCTCTTCCGGTAGTCCAATAATAAGTTTACTATGATCTCTTATGTCATTCTCCGACTTAGACTTAACTCTCAACACTCTCGTTTCTGAGTAGTGTAACTTATCTCTCTGATACCATTTCTGTGACGCCCCCAAATCCGAGGTCAGAGATTCAGGTCGTCACATCACCATCCAACCATATCATACCTGTATTAACTTTACAACTCAACAATACATCCATCCAGACCTCAACCTTACGCACATACAAGTTAGAGCCTCAGAAATGATAATCAAAAGTAACACTAAATATTACAATTTTTAAAGAATCAACATTTGAAATTGATGAGGATGCCTTACTCATCAAGCTAATGTTGAATGATGAGGATGAGGCACAATCCAGAGAACAACAAGCATCCTCTAAGGGTGAGAGTGTCAAGCCAAAAGCCAAGGAGCCAGTAGGTGATAGGTCTAGACCTAAGAAGTTTGTTAAGTTTGTATCAGCTGGGAAAAATGAATCTGAGAAGAAAGTGGCTAAGAAAAATAGAACAGAAATGGCAAGCTAGGGATTAACAAAGATAACAACTATGCTTATATGCCTAACGCCCCTAGGAAAACTTGTCAGAATTGTTTCAGTACCAATAATTTAACTCATGCATGCAAGAAACCTGTTGGTAGTGTGCCCAAACCTTTCTATGATTGTTCTGTGCCTTTAAGACATATATATGCTCCATTTTGTGATAAATTTGACTATAGGCCATGCAATATGAATGTTATGACTAGTTGTTTCAATTTGAGAAGGCAATTCATTGATGGTTGTATCAGTCACAATTCTCACACACACTACACAAGGTCAAAGTCTTCAAGTCCTCCTAGAGTTAGGAAGGTACCTCTGTCACCTAAGTCTGAAACCTCAGGTTCTAAGACTTCTAACAGTGACAAGAAGACTAACACCAAGAAAGTTGATAAGCATGTTCTTTATGATAAGACTGCTTCTAAGTCACATGGACCCAAACTTGTTTGGGTACCAAAGGAGAAGTAATACCTTTGTGTTTGCAGGGCAAAGAAAGTGAAAAGAAGGTCATGTGGATTTTGGACAGTGGATGCTCAAATCACATGACTGGTGATATGGCCCTGCTATCATAGTATGAGGAGAAGGCTGGCCCAATGGTTGCTTTTGGAGATGACAGCATGGGTAACACATTGGGATATGGCAAGTTGAAAGTTGGTAATGTCATCATTGAAGACGTAGCACTAGTCAAGGGACTCAAGCATAATCTGCTAAGTGTTGGTCAGTTTACTGATAGAAGATTCAAAGTGGATTTTGACAAAGATGAATGTTTGATCACCCACAAGAAGACTGGTGATTTTGCTCAATCTGGAGTAAGGAAAGGAAGCCTGTTTGTTGCCAATATGGACTCTGCAAACAAGGACAAAGTTTGTTGCTTCTATTCAAAAGCATCAAATGAAGATTGTTGGCTGTGGCATAAGAGGTTATCACATTTGAACTTCAAAGCAATTAATTCTCTAGTCAAAAGAGAATTAGTGAGAGGCATGCCCACACTTGAATTCTGTCAAGAAGGAGTGTGTGAGGCCTGTCAAAAGGGAAAAATGAAAAGATCAAGCCACAAGTCAAAGACAGTGACATCAATAACCAAGCCCCTGCAACTCATTTTTATGGATTTGTTTGGGCCTGTCAATATTATGTCACTAGGAAGAAAGAAGTATGCATTGGTGATGGTTGATGACTTTACAAGGTATACATGGGTGGAATTTCTGGCATCAAAAGATGAGGCTCCACAAGTAATCATTGAGCACATAAAGAAAGTTGACAAGGAAGCAAAGGCCAACAATGCAAGTGTGATTGCATTGAGAAGTGATAATGGAACAGAGTTCAGAAATGCCATACTTGAAGCATTCTGCAAAGAGAATGGAATTTCTCAGCAATTCTCAGCTCCAAGGACTCCACAACAAAATGGACAGTACACCATAAAAGGCCTACGACCACATTTAGAGCCTGTGTTCCCTTTGAATATGTTGCCTTTGCCATGAATGTTTTTGGTTATTACAACATCATCATTTTAATGTTGCCTTAGGTAGGAAAAATATGTTGCCATAGAATAAAAGTGTTTTTATGTTGCTGTAGCTATGAAATTGTGTTTCTATAATTTTGTAATGAACAAAATTTTATATTTTCTACTAAAAATAAAAATTTTAACCTTTTTTCACATGAAAATTAATTTTTTGGATAAAAATAATAAAAAAAAATTTATAAAAATCTAGAATATTCCATTAGAGAGTGAATATTTCACTAAAAATGTTAAAATATTTTAAGATGTGTAATTTAATTTTATATTTATTAAATATTATTAAACAAAATTTTTAAAATAAATTTTTTTCTAAATATATTGTAATATATCAAGAAAATAAAAATATTTTCATATTTCATTAAAATATTTGAATATATCATTTAAAATTAAGTAAGAAGAATAAAATATTTTATAAAAAAAATAAATATTTTAGCTTTTTAACTAAAAAATAAAATTTTAGATTTTTTTTCTAAATTTTTTTTATTTTTAAATTATCATTAAAGGAAATATTATTGTCACAATTTTTTAATAAACAAAACTATTTTAGCTTTTTAACTAAAAATAAATTTTTTATCTTTATTTGACATGAAAACTAATTAATTTTGATAAAATAATAATTTTTTTATAGAAATCAAGATTATGCTAAGCTAGTGAATAATTAATTAAAAGGATTAAAACAAATATTTGAGATGAATATTTATAATTTTGTAATTATTAAAAAGAATTATAAATTTCAAGTGAATAATAATATTTGTGAAAATAAATTTGCTGGGAAATAATTGAAAATTATTTCAATTGGATGAGCGGCAAATATACCGCTCGATCCAAAAATTTTGGAACAGTCTCTTTCTTTAGCTTCCCCGCCTCTCTCTCTTTCATTTCACTCCACTCCACTCTGGTAGCTCCCCCGCCTCTCTCTTTTTCTCTCCCACTATCACAAATACACACTCTGTAACTAATCTATACACACATGTTTTCTATACATACATATACATACGTATTCTCACTTTCGATTTCTTTAAAATATGATTATACATATAATCTATACATATAACTATTTCAATTCAATTTGTATCAAAATTTAGGGTTGATTTCGATTTGTAATTTTTCTATCTCAGGGCTGAATTCAAAATTAGGGCTTCAATCGCGTTTAATTTAAGGCTTCAACTGGATTGGGTTTAATATGGGACTTCAAAATTAGGGTTTCCATCTTGTTGAATTTGGGGCTTCGTGTTTAAGGTACTTTCTCTGTTTAATCTCATATTTTTTGTGAAGAAGAAGAAGAGGGAGGAGTTAATCCCTTTTTTTTAAGATTTCTTTGTCCTCCTTATTAGTATCTTTTTATCTGCTTTTTTTGAGTTGTTGCCCGATAATCATGCTTAGCTTATACTTGATAGCCTATATGTTCTGAAGTGGTAGCTGTAGTTTGTCCTTTGTGTAATTCTTAGGCTTGATAGCCTATTGAATTTAGTTTTTATTAAATGTATCAGTCTTGTGAATGTATGTATTGGGTAGTTCAAAAGTGTATAAAGCTAACTTTTACTTGAGAATAAATTAAGAAACTCAAGTACCATTTACAAGCAAAGCAAAATAGTATATCAGACTAGAAATGCAATTACTTTGTTTTTCGTGTTTTTATTTAATTTACTTTCTGGGTCTCCCCTTTATTTTGATGAAGAACCAATAAATACTTTCTTTTTTATTTCTTGATTCTAGTTTGATTAGGCAGTTTTCGATTTAATGAAAGTAATAAGTTGGACCTAAGGTGTTTGCCAGTAAGAAATGCAGCTGGACCTGTAACAATAGTTCTGAATTTAGTCTTTTAGAGCAAAAGAAATATGGAACCATCACAGACCATTAAATTAAGTTAGTACATAAACCTATTACTTAAAACATTCAATAGTGACTGACAGGAAAATAACAGTTCAGAGAAACTTGCTTGATATGGATTGTTGTAAGCATTTCCTGTAATCCACAAACATTGCCTGTAGAAAATGGTCCTTCACAAAGTTCTCTACAAAAGCTAGCAGTCCATCATTCCTGAGAGTTAACAAACAAATAATATAATGAATACAGAAGGAAAGTAGAATTTAACATATAATATATTTCAAGAATATAATCAACTACAATATGTTACGGGAGGAGAGCATATTTAAGCATTACCATCCAGAAAGATATAGATCTCAAAAATCAATGATATATTAGCAGTGCATGTCAGGACTTGAAAATGAGTCTGTGTCAAGATATGCTTCTGTTCAAGACAATATCAAGATGTCTTCTGATTATTTGGACTCGACGAAGGCATCTTTTTCCTCCAGGGATTCTTTTCTTCAGGCATGCACTACCACTTCTGTTTTAATAGCTGTTACTTACTAGTAAACCACATTTTGTACTTGGAACATTATTTAGAAAACTTATTAATCTGATTATCTTGCAGCTTTCTCATGTTGCATCGGTGGAGGATGGCCTTTTATTGACTGCTCTACGGAGATACCATGTATGTACTGCTTACAAACACTGAGTCGGTACTTACATTTATAAATTTTGATTTACCCTTAAAAGAAACACATAAATAACATTGTTAGATTTCTCTAAAAACCACCAATAATTGCTTTCTGTTGATGTCTCCAAAGTCCAAAACATTCAAGGCCCAAAAAAATTTCTGGTATAAACTTGTAAGAATAGAATGAAGAGATGAATATGTGAACAGATGTCCACAAAATAATCCAGAATTTCATTCCACTCTTACTCTAATTATTTTCTTCTTGTTTATGTGTTTTAGGCCTTTACGGAAATATCCAAATATGAGGAAGTTGCGGAGATTGGTAAAATCCATAACAGCTGTAGTTCACTTCATCTTCATGTATGTGCTCTAGTAGGTAGCTACCAGTGTCATAGCCATTACTGATTGATACGCAGTGTCTTTGTTTGTTTTGTTAATTTAAAAATTGCATTCATGTTCTTCTTCTCCTTAACTTTAATTCATAATTTTTTAGGAGATTCCTGACTACTTGAGGACTTTAAATCTTGACTTGCATATCACTAGAGGTGAATATGATGAAGAGACACAATATCCTGAAATATGCAATGGCCATCAGGTTTGATTCAGTTTCCATCATGTTAGTACACTGAACAACTTTATCTTACTATATAATTGTTATATATTTATGCGGAGAAATTTGACTGATATATACTTAGAAGATTAGTATTGTTTTTTGTTTTATTTGCTTTCACAAGCTCTTATATTTAAACTTGGAATTGTGAAACAAGGCATAACGTCAATCATCACTGTGTTACTTTCTAAGATGATCAGTTCTCTCTCACTCTCTCTTTTATAATTTTACTCTTTTATTTACCACTGTTGTTATTATTTACTTGTAAATATAAGAGGATATTTTGATATTATTTACCACTGTTGTTATATTATTTACTTCTTTTACTGCAGTGTGTATATCATGCACGTGGACATTAGAAAAATAGTATAGCAGACTAGAAATGCAATTACTCTGATTCTTTTTCTTTAGGTGGCAGGTATAATTTCCCAACTAATGGACAGATGTCCACAAGACTGGTATGCTAGTTCTGTAATGATGCTTTTACTACAAACTACAAGATGTAAAGAAAATCATGACCTACATCTGAATAGAAAGTGAGATTTTGGCACCTGATATTTTGGCATAAAATTTGCTGTTATTACCATAGTTGATTAGAGAGTGAGAAAACCATATGATACGGTAGAGAAGCCCATTTTCCATGTACCATGTTTTGACTATCTTTTTCTACTAAATAGCATATTAAATATCAACATTTGCATCTTAATTAAAACTAAGCCTCTTTTTATTCCCAAATTAGATTGCCCTGCTTGACTTTGGACAAGTAAAGGATCTGCCTGATGAGTAGCAGTTGCTTGACGTTGTTCAACAACATTTTGCTTCACAGGTTTCTCCTTTTCTCACTTTCCTATTTGTCTCCTCTCTTTCCCTTGTACAATTATATAAGCAAATGTTAAATTTCTCTTTACTAAATATATAATTTATTCAATGCAGCATGTTGATGAGGTTCAAGGGACTGTGGCATTCATACATGCAGGAGACTAAAATCAGTTGGTGGTAGCCGGAGAAAGTGAGTCAAGTGACTACTTAGAGAAAGTGAGTCAAGTGACTACTTAGAATCAGATGTTGGACTAGTTTGTCGTTAACTAGTGGAATTTATTAGTCGTTATGTACTTAGTAAAACTTTGTGCGTTAACTAGTTTGTCGAATATTGTGTTTGGTGGTACTTTCCTAGTTTGTTAATTGTAGTGAATTCTGGATTATGTAGTATGGATTCCAATGTTGGTTGTGTTGATTTGGTTACTAAGGGAATGAATATTTTCATATTTATGATTTTTTGTCAGAAATAGAAAAGTGTTGCCACTATAAAGTGTTGGCAAAAACGAAAATTAATGCTAATAAATGTTGCTAGAAAGTGTTGCCATTGATCAAAATTTGTGTTGCCATAAAAGTGGGCCCCACAGTGGGTCTTACAAGTGGGCTCCACAAGTGGGCCCCACGGTGGGCCCCAAAGACCCATTGGTGAGGCCCACTTTTTTTTTTTGCAAAATGTTTAACCCAAAGGCAACATAATATCATGTAGCTAAAAACTGCTAGTATTGTTGCCATAGCTAGTCTACGCCAACAGAAAAGTTGATGTTGCCATAGAGAATTACAATGTTGCCTTTGACCCCAAAGGCAACGGCCAAAATAGCAACACCAGCAAAATGTTACCTTTGGGGTTTTTTGGGCCTAAGGCAACATATTTCGGGCCTATGGCAACACTTTTCGGTGTTGCCGTAGGCCTTTTATGGTGTAGTTGGAGTTGTTGAGAGAAAGAATAGAACTCTTATTGAGGCTGCTAGAACAATGTTGCTTGATGCAAAGATGCCTACATGTTTTTGGGCTGAGGCTGTGAGCATTGCATGCTATATCCAGAACAAAACCCTCATCAACAAAAACACTGGAAAGACACGTTACAATTTGATGACTGGAAAGAAGCCTACTCTAAAGTATGTTCATACTTTTGGAAGCAAATGCTTTGTATTGAAGGATAACTCAGAATATGTTGGAAAGTTTGATGCAAAGGCATTTGAAAGAATTTTTCTTGGCTACTCTATGGAAAGAATTGCATGCAAAGTTTATGTCATCAGTCAAAAGAAAATTATGGAAAGCACAGATGTGACATTTGATGACAGCAAACTACCTGGATTAGAATAAGCCAATGATGAAGATAAAGATCCATTAAAGTTTGATAATCTAGATGATTCTGATGAAGAGATTGAAACTGGAGTTGAAACTCAAGTTCAACAAACTCAAGTGAATGATGATACAAGAGAAGAATTTGTGCCAATCAATAGTGGAGAAACAAGCATCCAAGACACACCTGTGAATAGTGGCAACCTCACAGGGGGAGGAAATGAGATTGATCATGACTTGGATGATGAAACAACATCAAGAATGAGAAATCAGACTGAGCATTCAAGGAAATGGGATAGATCACACACTGCAGACCAAATTATTAGAGATCTAAATGCAAGAGTGAGGACTAGGAGAGCAACTCAAAATGAGTGCCTCTATGGCTGTTTTCTATCTCAGATTGAGCCTAAGAAACTTGATGATGCACTGTTGGATCCAGATTGGATTATTGCCATGCAAGAGGAGCTGAATCAATTTGAAAGAAACAAAGTATGGGAACTTGTGCCTGCACCAAGGAATAGAACCATTGTTGGAACAAAATGGGTTCTTAAGAATAAGATGGATGAAGATGGTGTAATAGTAAGAAACAAAGCAAGGTTGGTTGCAAAAGTATACTCTCAACAAGAAGACATTGATTATGATGAGACATTTGCCCCTGTTGCTAGATTGGAAGCCATCAGAATATTCCTGGCATTTGCTGCTCATTCAAACTTTAAAGTTTATCAAATGGATGTCAAGAGTGCATTTCTGAATGGAGAGTTGGAAGAAGAAGTTTATGTGCAACAACCACCTGGCTTTGAGGATCCACATTTTCCAGAATTTGTCTACAGATTGTTTAAGGCATTGTATGGACTTAAACAGGCTCCAAGGGCATGGTATGATACTTTATCACAATTTCTCCTCGAAAATCAATTCACTAGAGGCACATTGGACAAGACACTGTTCTACAAGAAACATGGTGATAATATTATCCTAGTTCAGATCTATGTGGATGATATTATATTTGGCTCTACAAATGAGAAGTTGTGTGAGAAATTCTCTAAGCTCATGCCGAGCAGATATGAGATGAGTATGATGGGAGAGTTAACATTCTTTCTTGGATTGCAAGTTAGTCAAAGGAAGGATGGCATTTTTATCAGTCAAACCAAGTACATCAAGGATTTATTGAAGAAGTTTGACTTAGAAGACTGCTCACCTGCAAAGACACCCATGGCCACTACCACTAAATTGGATGAAGATGCTAAAGGCAAGAAAGTAGATATCTCTGTCTACAGAGGCATGGTTGGTTCTCTACTCTAACTCACTGCAAGTAGGCCAGACATCATGTTTGCTACATGTTTGTGTGCAAGGTTTCAATCAAATCCAAAAGAGTCACATTTGATTGATATAAAAAGGATCTTTAGATATCTGAAGGGCACTCCAAACTTGGGTTTATGGTATCCTAAGGACACAGGGTTCAATCTGGTTGGTTATTCTGATGCTGATTATGCTGGATGCAGAGTGGATAGGAAAAGCACCTCAGGTAGCTACCAGTTTCTTGGACAAAGGTTAGTCTCTTGGTATAGCAAGAAATAACAATCTGTGTCAACTTCTACAGCTGAGGCTGAATACATAGCTGCTGGAAGTTGCTGTGCTCAAGTGCTTTGGATTAGAAATTGTTAGTGTAGGTGCCCTAGAGGCAATACATTGTTTCTTGAACAAACCTTTATGTCATTTGATTATTAAATAAACGTATTTATTATGACTTTAATTATTGTGATATATTTGTTAGCATAATAAGTGTCCTTAGAATCATGATACACACTGTATAGTTTAAGTACATGACTTGAACTTGAGATTATATAATATATCATATTCTTAAATGTCCCTAGTCAAAGTATTATTATATGACAATGATAATATACAGATAGACTAGTATGTTGTTTGACAGATAACCACATCTCATTGGTTATAAGTATGGAGATACTAAAGTCAATACATAGGTACATATAGGAGTACATGGTACTGGACAGACCCACAAGTGAGATTCTTCATGTTTAATAAAGTCATAAGAATGACTCACAGTGGTAATGGTGTAATGATCCTTTGACTTGAGATCATTATATTTCTATACGAGGATTAATATACTTTGACAACATTAAAAGTTACCTTTGACCGGGTGATGATAAAAGTGGACATCGGGTATATCATGAGTCGTATGAGAAATATGAATGATAGATAAAGGATTTAACCCTCCTATAATTAGGAGAGATATTATTGGCCTCTTGATTGAGTGAGACTATAAAATGCATGGCCGTGCTCAAATAATGATTTGTTTTTAATAGTCTACTCATTGATCAAGTAAATCCGGATTAAATGTTGAAGAGGATGACTAAAGACATGCCTCGAGTTTAATCTATAATATTTGGTTAAAGGGATTATATTACACGGAAATATTAGTCACGAAAGGTTTAAATTGGATCACCAATTATTATTATTACTTGGGTAGCAATGATGTATTACTAGATACCGCTCATTGTTTATAATTTTATTTTTGGATATTAAAATTATTGCCAACGTAATAATAACCTAAAGGGTTACACACTTAGAACGTTTTAAAAGGAGTTTTAATTTAAATGCTAGATTTAAATTAAATAATTTTAATTTTAATTTGATTTTCGTTTTTAATTAAATGATTATAAATTCGAATTTGGTTATTTAATTAATTGGGATTGGACCTAGTTAATTAAATTATAATTCGAATTTAATTCATTAAAAACCCAAATCAGATTGGTTTAGTTAAAACCCAAAATGATTAGGGTTAAGCCCAATCTCTCTACCCTATATATACATAATGATGTATAATTTTAGGTTAAGTTTTTCAGAAAATCGTTTTTGGGAAAAACCCTAGCAGCTCTAATATCAAAGAGAGGCTAGAGAGAGAGAGGCATTTTATTTGGCTAGTACCTGCTCCTTGGGTCATTGAAGGATCGAACGTTTGTGTGGACGATTTAGAGACACGGATCTTGACGCAAGGGCTGTGTGGTGATTGCAATCTAGGACCTCCATCTTTCAGAATTCGTAAAGCTCTTAACTGGTATGAATTCGTTTCTCCATAATCAGTCACAACTTATACATGGATCCTAATTTTGGGTTTCGTTTTTATTTGTTTTTACGCTTTATATCCGCTGCGTTTATGCCCCGAAACCCAACATTGGTATCAGCGCTACGTGTATAAGGGACTGATTTGGTTACGTGTTTACTGTATTCGATGCATGTATGCATGTTATATGAATCTACCATGATACAGTAATGAGATATGTCGATTATAATATGTCATGTCATCCATATATGATTCTGTTATGTTGTATATTATGATATAATGATACAAGCATGTTTATAATCTGCCATGACTGATTAGTATGCGATTTTGTATGTTATGCATGTTGTATGTTTTATATATTGATATAAACTGTTAGACAGATTGTGTATGGACACGATCTGTAAACTGGGATACGATTTGAATGTATATGATACATGCTTCCAGAACTATATTTGATGCAGTGGCGGCATAGGCTAAAAGATATGATCTTTTGTTAAGAAATTGATGTTTTTTAAGAGGACGAGCCTTCTGGAATTAAAAAGATATGCAGCTCGACCACCGCCCGGGGTTGCCGCCCGGGACCCCGCCCGGGGGCTGCCGCCCCCGGACCCCCGCAATGTTTGTTTATTTATTCTTAATTGTTTATTTGAGCATGGTGCTGGTTATGGCCTTAAGACCTTTAGTTTAATGGTTTATGGTTTTATAAATATGACTTGCATGTCGTTTTCTTCATTCTTGTAATTGGTTTAACCTCGAATGTAACTCGAGTTTTATTATGTAAGTACATTAGTATAGGTTGCATTCAATTATTCAATGTAATGTACTTCAAGATTGAAGGACGATCAATGAGGAGAAGCAACCAAGGAGAAAAGAGAAGAATGAAGACTTGTAAATTGTATTTATATTAATCCACCATAGATTGACCTTGATCTTTTCATTAGCTTGAAAAGATCACATAGGATTGGGCCATAACCATTGCACATTTACTTTATGCACTTTACATATGATGTATGGAATGTATGTGTAGAATTGAAGATGCATGCTTTAATTAGATTAATGTTGTATGCATGTATTAGATACGTCACCCATGCCATGCTTGCCATGCTAAACAAGATAAAATCTGTAACGATTCAAGATTTTAAAATGAGCAAACGATCATGAGATTTCTGTGTTTATGAAACATGGAATTAAATACGAATTTTCAATTATTTCGATATGGGGAGATTTTGTCAAAAACGGGTTTTACCTGTAAGGAAGTTGGGTATTAAGTGAGGCCACTTGTGACTCCTCCAACAACCTGGAAATCAAACTATTGATGAATATTGATTTGAAGTATTTAATTCAAGGAAAAATTGGGAATCTCTTTATGATGGGATCATGGTCGTTTTAATTCTAAACCCCTTAACAAAATATTAAGTTTTAATCGGATGCTTTCCAATGAATGAACACTCATTGAATCCTAGATCGATAAGGGGAATGACTGCCAGTGGCAGTGTACTCCTGTCTATCGTGGTGAGATGCGACGAATATAAGCGGTTATATTCGACCATTGTATCATTGGGTCTAACTTAACTGAGTCATCATAATAAGGTGAAAATAAACGGTTATATTCAACTATTATGAACTTAGAAGCATAGAGATTGGTTCAAAATCTATTAGATAGATAAGATCAAATGTTGTTCACCAAACTATCCAAGAATTATATATGATATAATTGACAACTGTTGTCTACATAAATAATCATGTTTTAAGGACTACCAGTGGTTGACTTAGGATATGACGAAATATGGATCTTGGCTCACTAGAAAGATTTATGGGATATTCTTTCCGATTTAATAGTAAGGGCTATTAATTTGATAAAAATAGTGGGAGA
Source organism: Kitagawia praeruptora (assembly GCA_037693485.1). Lineage (NCBI taxonomy): Eukaryota > Viridiplantae > Streptophyta > Magnoliopsida > Apiales > Apiaceae > Kitagawia > Kitagawia praeruptora. Next base: position 113,886,097 of record CM075348.1, on the reverse strand, counting down.
TATATTATGAATATGTCATAATCACTTAAACATAATTATTGTAACAATCTAACTTATCTTATGCATTTTATCATTGTAGAAAACAAATGGCACAAAACACAAACAACACTTTCTCTGTGCGATCAGTCCTTGAGAAGGACAAGCTGACAGGATCAAACTTCCTAGACTGGTCTAGGAATTTGAGAATTGTTCTCATGCAGGAAAAGAAATCTTATGTGATTGATATTCCTCCACTGGTAGCCCCTGCTGCCAATGCCACTCTTGCTCAAAAAAATGCTTATCAGAAGCATATTGATGATGCGACTGATGTGGCTTGTCTTATGCTTGCCACTATGGATGCTGAGCTTCAGAAGCAGCATTTTGATATTAATGCTTATACTATGTTTGAACATCTTTCAACGATGTTTCAATCACAGGCTCGTGTGGAAAAGTTCAACACGAGCAAAGCACTCTTCTCATGCAAGCAGGGCAACGGACCAGTCGGATCACATGTTCTAAAGATGATCGGGTATTGTGATTACCTTGCTCGTTTGGGTTTCCCGCTTCAGCGAGAGGTTCAAGTCGATATAATCTTGCAATCTTTGAACAGCGACTATACTCAGTTCATTATGACTTTTAATATGACTGAGCAAGAAAAGACTCCTATGGAATTGTTGGCCATGCTGAGGACCACTGAAGCAAATATGGTCAAGGCACCTGAGAAAGCTCCCATAATGATGGTGGGCAAGAAAGGTGCTAAGGGAAAGGGGAAACGGAAGGGCAATAAAAAGGTTGCATCAAAAGATCTTGGTCCTTCTAAGCCCTCTTTTAAAAAGGCTAAAAAGCCGAAGGGAGATGTCGCAAAGGCTGACAAAGGTGATTGTCACTATTGCCACAAGCCTGGTCACTGGAAGAGAAACTGTCCAGCTTATTTGGAGGATCTGAAGAAAATGAAGGGTGTTCAGATTTCTAGATCAGGTATTTATGTTATAGAAGTCAATCTGTCTATTTCTACATCTTGGGTATTGGATACTGGATGTGCTTCTCACATTTGTATAAATGTGCAGGAACTGCAGAGAAGTAGGACTTTGGCTAAGGGAGAAGTGGACCTACGAGTAGGCAATGGAGCAAGAGTTGCTACTTTAGCTGTAGGGACTTATTATTTATCTTTGCCCTCTGGGCTTGTTTTAGAACTTGAAGACTGTTTTTACGTGCCTGCGATTCGCAGAAACAATATTTTTGTTTTTTGTTTGGACAAGAAAGGTTTTTCGTTTACAATAAAGAACAACAGTTGATCTTTTGCTTTGAATGATTTAACCTATGGTGTTGCGCGTTTATTTAATGGTTTATATGTTCTTGATTTAGATAATCCTGTCTGTAACATAGAAAATAAACGACTTAAAATTATTGACTCAAATCAAACATACCTCTGGCATTGTCGTCTAGGCCATATAAATGAGAAACGCATATCCAAATTACATAAGGATGGATACTTGGATAAGTTTGATTTTGAATCATATGATGAATGCGAATCTTGTTTGCTTGGTAAGATGACTAAAGCCCCTTTCACTGGTAAGATGTTTGTTTGGTAAGATGTTTGCTTCATAACATTTACTGATGATTTCAGTAGATATGGATATGTATATCTTATGAAGAATAAATCCGATTCCTTTGAAAAGTTCAAAGAATACAAGGCTGAAGTAGAGAAGCAAATAGGCGGAGGTGCAAGTATTAAGATCTTACGATCCGATCGTGGGGGTGAATACCTAAGCACCGAATTTAAAGAGTATTTAAAAGAGTGTGGTATTTTATCACAACTCACTCCGCCAGGCAAACCTCAATGGAATGGAGTTTTAGAGAGGAGAAATCGCACCCTGTTGGACATGGTACGATCGATGATGAGTCATGCAGATCTTCCAATTAGTTTCTGGGGTTACGCTCTAGAAATAGCGGCTTTCACACTTAACCGTGTTCCTACTAAGAAGGTTCAAAAGACTCCATACGAGATATGGATGGAGAAACGGTCAGGCATGAGCTTTATGAAAGTTTGGGGATGCAAGGCGTTTGTGAAACGTCAAGTATCTGACAAGCTTGGACCTAAATCCGAAGAATGCAATTTTGTGGGATACCCTAGTGAAACAAAGGAGTATTATTTTTATAGTCCTTCTGAGCAAAAAGTGTTTATTGCTCGAGATGCTGTCTTCATGGAAAGAGATTTTGTTTCCAAAAGAAACAGTGGGAGAACTATAGATCTCGATGAAGATCGAGAACCACAAAATAGCATTGAACCTGAAGTGGAACAAGAGCAGGATAATGATAATGCTCATGAAACACAGGTTGTTCGTAGATCTGGTAGAATTCGCCATGAGCCAGAGAGATATGGATTTATCTTGACTCAATGTGGTGATTTGATGCTCATAGATGAAGATGAGGCTCTCACATATCAAGATGCTATGAACAGTCCAGACTCTAAGAGATGGCTTGAAGCCATGAAATCCGAGATGGATTCCATGTACGAAAACCAAGTATGGAATTTGGTTGATCCACCTGAAGGGGTAAAACCCGTAGGGTGCAAATGGGTTTTCAAGAAGAAAACTGACATGGATGGAAATGTTCAGACCTATAAAGCGAGGCTGGTTGTAAAAGGTTTCAAACAAATTCATGGTATTGACTATGATGAAACTTTCTCACCAGTGGCTATGGTCAAATCCATAAGGATTTTGCTTACTATTGCAGCATTCCATGATTATGAAATCTGGCAAATGGATGTCAAAACAGCCTTCCTTAATGGAAGCCTTGAAGAGGAGATGTACATGACACAACCTGAAGGTTTTGTCGATCCAAGGAATGTTGGCAAGGTATGTAAATTACGTCGATCCATTTATGGATTGAAGCAAGCCTCTAGGAGATGGAATATCCGTTTTGATGAAACAATCAAGGAGTATGGCTTTATTCAAAACGAGGATGAACCTTGTGCTTACAAGAAGTTTAGTGGGAGCCATGTGGCATTCATAGTACTGTATGTTGATGTTATACTACTAATGGGGAATGACATTCCTTCTCTAAAGGCTGTTAAGACTTGTTTAGGGAGCAATTTCTCTATGAAAGACTTAGGAGAGGCAACCTACATTCTAGGAATGAGGATCTATAGAGATAGATCTAAAAGGATGATCGGTCTAAGTCAGAGTACATACATTGATAAGGTTTTGCATCGTTTTGGTATGCAAAATGCAAAAAGGGGTTATGTCCCCGTGTCTCAAGGGATAACGATCTCTAAAGACCAGTGTCCGAAATCATTGGATGAGAAGGACCACATGAGTAAGGTTCCATATGCAACAGCAATTGGATCTATCATGTATGCAATGGTATGTACTCGCCCATGATGTTTTGTATGCTTTGAGCATGACGAGCAGATACCAGTCTAATCCAGGTGAAGGTCACTGGACGGCAGTCAAGAATATTCTAAAGTACCTGAAAATGACTAAAGATTCATTCTTAGTGTATGGAGGAGAGGAGAAACTGGTTGTAAAAGGTTACACCGATGCAAGTTTCCAAACAGACAGGGATGATACTGTATCACAGTCTGGTTTTGTGTTTTGTCTAAACGGAGGTGCTATAAGCTGGAAGAGTTCAAAGCAAGAAACATTCGTTGATTCTACAATGGAGGCTGAGTACATTGCAGCTTGTGAAGCGGCTAAGGAGGCTGTTTGGATTCGAAAATTCATTACTGATTTGGAAGTGGTTCCATCGATTGCAGATCCCATTGATCTATACTGCGATAATAATGGGGCCATTGCACAGGCTAAAGAGCCTAGATCGCACTCCCGATCCAAACATATACTCAGGAGTATCACCTCTTTCGAGAGATAAATGAAAGGGGTGACATACACATATGTAAAGTGCACACAAATGATAACATTGCAGATCCACTGACCAAAGGCTTGTCGCAGCAAAAGCACGATGGTCACACTAGTTCCATGGGTATTAGATACATGGGTGATTGGCTCTAGTGCAAGTGGGAGATTGTTAGTGTAGGTGCCCTAGAGGCAATACATTGTTTCTTGAACAAACCTTTATGTCATTTGATTATTAAATAAACGTATTTATTATGACTTTAATTACTGCGATATATTTGTTAGCATAATAAGTGTCCTTAGAATCATGATACACATTGTATAGTTTAAGTACATAACTTGAACTTGAGATTATATAATATATCATATTCATAAATGTCCCTAGTCAAAGTATTATTATATGACAATGATAATATACAGATAGACTAGTATGTTGTTTGATAGATAACCACATCTCATTGGTTATAAGTATGGAGATACTAAAGTCAATACATAGGTACATGTAGGAGTACATGGTACTGGACAGACCCACAAGTGAGATTCTTCATGTTTAATAAAGTCATAAGAATGACTCACAGTGGTAATGGTGTAATGATCCTTTGACTTGAGATCATTATATTTCTATACGAGGATTAATATACTTTGACAACATTAAAAGTTACCTTTGACCGGGTGATGATAAAAGTGGACATCGGGTATATCATGAGTCGTATGAGATATATGAATGATAGATAAAGGATTCAACCCTCCTATAATTAGGAGAGATATTATTGGCCTCTTGATTGAGTGAGACTATAAAATGCATGGTCGTGCTCAAATAATGATTTGTTTTTAATAGTCTACTCATTGATCAAGTAAATCCGGATTAAATGTTGAAGAGGATGACTAAAGTCATGCCTCGAGTTTAATCTATAATATTTGGTTAAAGGGATTATATTACACGGAAACATTAGTCACGAAAGGTTTAAATTGGATCACCAATTATTATTATTACTTGGGTAGCAATGATGTATTACTAGATACCGCTCATTGTTTATAATTTTATTATTGGATATTAAAATGATTGCCAACGTAATAATAACCTAAAGGGTTACACACTTAGAACGTTTTAAAAGGAGTTTTAATTTAAATGCTAGATTTAAATTAAATAATTATAATTCGAATTTGATTTTCGAAATCAGATTTCGTTTTTAATTAAATGATTATAAATTCGAATTTGGTTATTTAATTAATTGGGATTGGACCTAGTTAATTAAATTATAATTCGAATTTAATTCATTAAAAACCCAAATCAGATTGGTTTAGTTAAAACCCAAAATGATTAGGGTTAAGCCCAATCTCTCCACCCTATATATACATAATGATGTATAATTTTAGGTTAAGTTTTTCAGAAAATCATTTTTGGGAAAAACCCTAGCAGCTCTAATATCAAAGAGAGGCTAGAGAGAGAGAGGGGCGTTTTATTTGGCTAGTACCTACTCCTTGGGTCATTGAAGGATCGAACGTTCGTGTGGACGATTTAGAGACACGGATCTTGACGCAAGGGCTGTGTGGTGATTGCAATCTAGGACCTCCATCTTTCAGAATTCGTAAAGCTCTTAACTGGTATGAATTCGTTTCTCCATAATCAGTCACAACTTATACATGGATCCTAGTTTTGGGTTTCGTTTTTATTTGTTTTTACGCTTTATATCCGCTGCGTTTATGCCCCGAAACCTAACAGAAATCAACTCAGAGATTATGGACTTGTGTTGGAAAGAATTCCAATCATGTGTAACAACACAAGTGCAATCTCTATTGTTGCCAGTCTTGTCAATCATTCTTGGACAAAGCACATTGACATCAGATATCATTTTATTAGAGAACATGCCTCTACACCAAAAAGGCACATATGCAAAGCCATGTTTACTGTTGCTTTAGGCCAAAAAAGCGTTGCGTTAGACCAAATGCAACACCAGGGGGCGTTGCATCCGCGAGCGTTCTGTTAGACCCCATAATGCAACGCTTTTTGGCATCTAAAGCAACATCAATAAGCGTTGCATCTGACATATAATGCAACACCAGAGCATGAAAATGCAACACCAAAAAGGCGTTGCATTTGACATTAGATAAAATTACAATTCAACGTCACTAAGTGGGTCCCACTAGCTTGCCACGTCATCAATGGGTCCAGCTGGCATGCCACGTCAGCAACAGTCCAGCTGACATGCCATGTCAGCATGTAGGGGCCCACTTGCCATGTCAAGATGTGGGGTCCACTTGCCATGTCAAATATGGGGCCTACCATGCCACGTCATCTATGGGTCCCACATGCCACGTCAGCAGTGGGTGCCACATCAGCACTAGGGCCCGCAGCTATGTAATGCAACGCTTTTATTTACTTTTTAAAACACTAAAAAGCAACGCTATATTTACCAAATGCAACACTAAAATATCTAATGCAACGTTGTATTTACTTAAGCAACACTAAAAATATCAAATGCAACGCTTTAACTAAAATTTCTGTAATATATAAAAAAAACCATCCAAAACATTCAAAGTACATTTAAATCATCCTAATAGCCATCCAAATAGTTTACATCCCATCCACGCCATACATCAAAGTAATACAACACGAAGTACATATGACCAATTCTACAATTAAAAAGTACAGACCAAGTTTTACACTAAAAGTTTTTGTATTCTGCTGCTTCTTGATCCATTTCCTCCGGGGTTCTGTCTTTCCTTTCCTTGTCCAAGTCCAGCTTCATGAGCTCAGATGATGCTTTGCTCGATCCCATTGACAATAAAATCAAAAGACTCGCGAACAAATCCTAGAGATGTCATTGTAATTAGAATAAATAAACTTATTAACACTGTAGATAACTCATTAACTTAACTACAGTTAAATTGACCAAATTTTGAATAAAACTTACATATATTATATAGTTGTATAATTTTAAAAAATTATATTGTTAGAATGCATATCTATTCTGATTCTACAATGAGATATAATTTACAGATTTTTAAAATTATGAAAAGATAATATGTAATTTTATTTAAAGTTGGGTTTATTTGATCATAAAAAAGTCAATTTGTAGATAATGTGCAAACACAGGTAAGAAGATATACAGATACCAAATTCAGAAAATGAGCAAGCATCAAGTTGATGGAATAACATCTATTCTTTTCAATAAATTATATCTATAAAAAAGAAGATAATAAAGAACTGCACAAATATCAAAGTATAAAAAACACCACTGTACTACTGTAGGCAGTAAGCAGAGCAAGACATCAAACTGTAGTTCTGTAATTTTATCATTAGTACACCCATCACAAAGATGAGAAAAAATTACAAGGGACAAAGTAATGACACAAATGAAAAGGAAAACTAAATATTTATTCTAAAGATCTTGTTCCCTAAAAAAATTATGATTGATCACTTGAACTAGTAAAAGCTCTTACTTAACAATGCTGTCATATAATACAAAGCTAAATTAGAAAAGAATGAAAGCATACCCTCGTAAACGCTTGTGAGAGCTTCAGCTGTTGTTGCAGCCAGTTATATACAGATACATCCTCCTCTAATCTCTTTTGTTCCATTTCTATCCTGCATATCTGCACACAGCAGATATAGTGCTGGATAGGTGAGAGAGAAAATATACCATACTTCACTTTTAAGTACATTGTAATAGTTAACACACCAAACTTGAAGTACATTGTAAATTTGTAATGGTTACCACACCAACCTGTTGACGAAGACGATCAAATGAAGACCTCTCTGCCTTAAAAAAAATGAACCTTTGTTATTGTGTACTTGCGTTGGATGACACCAGATCTGTTCATCAAGTAAATAACAATACAATGTGAACTATCCATGGTACATATCAAACAGATATTCATTCAAGTTTCAACCTGAACAAAGATCAAACTGAACATACCCAGTATGTCCCACTTTCAAGTAGGTTCTGCAAAAGCCTCAAGTTATCTACAGTGTTAAGTTATGATAAGTATAGTAGTTATCAAGAAAAAGGTAAGATTGAGCAGTGCGTGTTTTATGGCATAATATATGATGTCGAACTTTTATAAATTCTTCTTGAGATTTATAGAAGAATGTTAAATATGTGAAAGTTTACCTATCAGCAATCTTCCCAATCACACCACCAAGTGCATCTACTTCATGACTTTGCAGGTCCCCTATAGCCGGATTACATGGCTAAATAATTCTTTTATGAGTAAGAAAGTAAAACCTATTTTCTGCATTAACTTTACAAGCAATGACAATAGAAAAATAGGTATCTATATTACAGAAAGTAACGGAAATTGATAGTAGAGGATGACATAATAACTCACAGTACAGGAGTGAGGAGTCAGTCACTGCCTTGTGATTCAGGTACAAATTTGGCTTAGTGTTTTATACAATATATTTGGCACACCCGGAATCTGTAATAAATCCAAAAGTTGCCTTTTTGCATAAAAACCTACCAATTTCTTTGTACTTCTAAAATCACTCAATCAATCGGGCAATCAACTAAAATTCAGCAATCAACAATTCAATATAAACTAATAAAATTAATGAAACAGAGAGAGAGAGAGCGAGAGGGAGAGGGAGAGGGAGAGAGAGATTATGATACCTGAGATGGAGCGGCAGCTACAAGAAATGCTTTTGATATGGCCCATAACGTTCATTGTTTCTATGTCTCCCCTTCCCTCTCTATCTCCATCTATAACTCTCCGCCTATCACTCACACACAACTGATATGAAGTAAATATAACCCAAATTAGACCAAAACAAAAAATCCAAAACATAAATTAGATCTCTAATTAGTCATATGTAATATCCTAGACCAGAACCCAAATTAGATAGAGTACCAAATTGAAAGCCCCAAATTGAAAGTACCAAATTCACCTGCAAAATAAAAAAAATCAAACAACGAGTGTAGAGTAAAAAATAAGATCAAGAAAATATGTACTTACTTACCAATTCGTAGTTGTTTTTGTGAGAGAGAGAGGTATGAGTTAGGAGCAAGAGGTATGAGTTAGGAGCGATGTTTAGTTGGAGAGAGAGAGAGAGTATTACCTGAAAATCAAAGAACGAATCTCTAAATCACCCAAATCGTTGAACTCAAATCAAAGCTTGAACTTAATTGAAACCCAAACTGAAGCTGAAACCCTAATTAGGTTTTCATCTTGCGTATTATGGATTTTGAGATAGAGAGTGTTTTTGATAGGAGCGGGTTAAGAGAGATAAAGAGGGAGAGATAAAGAGACCGAGTGGGATTTTGTGCGGGTTAAAAAACTTGAGCGGTCCTTTTGATTTTTCATCTCCCGCTCAGCCATCAGTCTGTGCACTTCACAGACTTTATTTTATATATTCAATTTTTAAAACATATAGATTTAAATTAGCTGTCTCCCCATATTTTTAAAATGATTTAGGATCAAATACGAATTTTACAAGTTTTGATCTTTTAAATGCAATATAACTCATAAAATCATTTTAAAATCGTTAAATACAGAAAATAATTCTCCCAATAATTTTAAAAAATAAGTAAATATATAAAGGTAATATTACAAAAGATTTTATGATTTTTATAAAATTCTCAGAAGATGCATAATGCATATTTTAAATAGATTTAATCAGTAAAATGCAATTAAAAAAATAGATTCATCATTCGGGATGAATTAAACCAAATACATTTAGGGATTTTTTAAAAAAAATTACTGTATCACCAAAATCGTTATATCTTGACTTCCACACATTTAGAACGTCGAAAAAATAATTTAAAAAAATAGATTCATCATTCGGGACAAGACTAGTTAAAAGGAAAATCTACTTTGACTAGTTTGACCGTTATAAAACCAAACCAAATACATCTAGAAAATTTTTTAAAAATTTAGCACTTCACTAAAATCGTTATATCTTGACACCCGTACGTTTGGAACGTCGAAAAAAAAAATTTAAAAAATAGATTCATCATTCGGGACAAGACTATTTAGAAGGAAAGTCTACTTTGACCGGTTTGACCGTTATAAAACCAAACAAAATAAATCTAGCAATTTTTTTAAAAATTTACCCCTTCACTAAAATCGTTATATCTTGCCACCCGTACGATTGGAACGTCGAAAAAATATTTTTAAAAAATAGATTCATCATTCGAGACAAGACTATTTAGAAGGAAAGTTTACTTTAACCGGTTTGACCGTTATAAAACCAAATAAAATAAATCCAGCAAATATTTTAAAATTTTACCCCTTCACTGAAATCGTTATATCTTGCCACCCGTACGATTGGAACGTCGAAAAAATAATTTAAAAAAATAGATTCATCATTCGGGACAAGACTAGTTAGAAGGAAAGTCTACTTTGACCGGTTTGACCGTTATAAAACCAAACAAAATAAATCTAGCAATTTTTTTAAAAATTTTGCACTTCACTAAAATCGTTATATCTTGCCACCCGTATGTTTGGAATGTCGAAAAAATAATTTTAAAAAAATAGATTCATCATTCGGGACAAGACTATTTAGAAGGAAAATCTACTTTGACCGGTTTGACCGTTATAAAACCAAACAAAATAAATCTAGCAATTTTTTTAAAAATTTACCCCTTCACTGAAATCATTATATCTTTCCACCCGTACGATTTGAACGTCGAAAAAATAATTTAAAAAAATAGATTCATCATTCGGGACAAGACTAGTTAGAAGGAAAGTCTACTTTGACCGGTTTGACCGTTATAAAACCAAACAAAATAAATCTAGCAAATTTTTTAAAAATTTACCCCTTCACTGAAATCGTTATATCTTTCCACCCGTACGATTTGAACGTCGAAAAAATAATTTAAAAAAATAGATTCATCATTCGGGACAAGACAAGTTAGAAGGAAAGTCTACTTTGACCGGTTTGACCGTTATAAAACCAAACAAAGTAAATCTAGCAATTTTTTTAAAAATTTACCCCTTCACTGAAATCGTTATATCTTTCCACCCGTACGATTTGAACGTCGAAAAAATAATTTAAAAAAATAGATTCATCATTCGGGACAAGACTAGTTAGAAGGAAAGTCTACTTTAACCGGTTTGACCGTTATAAAACCAAATAAAATAAATCCAGCAAATATTTTAAAATTTTACCACTTCACTAAAATCGTTATATCTTGCCACCCGTACGATTGGAACGTCGAAAAAATAATTTAAAAAAATAGATTCATCATTCGGGACAAGACTAGTTAGAAGGAAAGTCTACTTTGACCGGTTTGACCGTTATAAAACCAAACAAAATAAATCTAGCAAATTTTTTAAAAATTTTGCACTTCACTAAAATCGTTATATCTTGCCACCCGTATGTTTGGAACGTCGAAAAAATAATTTTAAAAAAATAGATTCATCATTCGGGACAAGACTATTTAGAAGGAAAATCTACTTTGACCGGTTTGACCGTTATAAAACCAAACAAAATAAATCTAGCAATTTTTTTAAAAATTTACCCCTTCACTGAAATCGTTATATCTTTCCACCCGTACGATTTGAACGTTGAAAAAATAATTTAAAAAAATAGATTCATCATTCGGGACAAGACTAGTTAGAAGGAAAGTCTACTTTGACCGGTTTGACCGTTATAAAACCAAACAAAGTAAATCAAGCAAATTTTTAAAAAATTTACCACTTCACTAAAATAGTTATATCCTACCACCCCTACGTTTGGAACGTCGAAAAAATAATTTAGAAATAATTTTAAAAAATAGATAAAGCAACAATTGCAAAAAGAGCAAATGCAACACTATTTTCACCTAATGCAACGCTTTTGCCATGTCAGGAAATGCCACGTCAGCACATGTGGGTCCCATTCCTGCCACATCAGCAATTGTAGGTCCCACAGTTGCCACGTCAGCATTGATGGGCCTCCTGCCACGTCACCCTTGTGGGTCCCACACTGCCACGTCAGCATTTATTGAATTTAAAAAATTAGCTAATGCAACACTTCAAAACAGAAAATGCAACACTGTTGTCACCTAATGCAACGCTTCTGCCACGTTAGCACATGTAGGTCCCACTTCTGCCACGTTAGCAATGTGGGCCCCACAATTGCCATGTCAGCATTAATGGGCCTCCTGCCACGTCACCCTTGTGGGACCCACACTGCCATGTCACCCTTGTGGGCCCCACACTACCACGTCAGCATTTATTAAAATTAAGGAATTTGCTAATGCAACACTTCAAGAGAGCAAATGCAACACTGTTGTCACCTAATGCAACGCGTTTGCCACGTCAGCAAATGCCACGTCAACACAAGTGGGTCCCACTTCTGCCACATAAGCAATTGTGGGCCCCATACTTGCCACGTCAGCAAATGCCACGTCAGCACATATGGATCCCACTTCTACCACGTCAGCTTTTTTTAAATTAAAAAATATCTAATGCCACGCTAGCTGTTAGTGTTGCATTATGTGAAACACCGTGGGTCAAATGCAACACTAAATTATATGTAATGCAACACCAGTTCAAGTTCTGTTTCATTAGAGCCAAAATTTCATATTTAACGAAACACTTTCAGTGAAACACTTTCTAAAAGCGATGCTTATGAGCATTTATGGCGTAGTGTGCAACTAATGGAACCATTGAGTTGAATTATGTCTCTACAGATAAACAACTAGCTGACATATTCACTAAGCCATTAGATGAAGCCACCTTCACAAGGTTGGTTAGTGAGATTGGAATGCTGAATTCTTCAGATTCTGGCTAAGTGAATATATCACCTAGATTGTTGCAGCAGTAAACACTTACTTTATCTAAATTCTCAATATTTTTGGAGTAAGTGTTGGCTGAAATATGATTTATAAATATTTCAAATTTGTTGCATATGTGGGAAATCATATTTTGTCAACTTAAAATTTCTATGAAATTTTGAGAAAATCACTATTTAATTTGTTAGAATATTCTTTAAAGAATATGTCTGGTGAATTTTTAAAGATAGTGAAAATTGAATTTTTATGAGTGAAAAGAACGTTTCGATAAGTCAGACTTCTCGAATGATTCATTTCTTGCTTATGCTCGACTTCTCTAACAAGTCTATTTAAGACACTCTTGAGTTCTCGAATAGAGTCTTTAGAGAAATCGAACAGAGAAATGCTTGAGTTCTCGAATAGAGTATTTTAGTTCTCTAATGACTGAGTTCTCGAATATTGTGTTTGAGTTCTCGAATCATTTGAAAAGGCTGAATTCTCGCTGAATCTTAACCGTTTTTGGATTTTTATTCAGAATTTTTAAATCACTCATAAAAACATATTTTACCTAATTTATAATTTAATCTAAGTTAGATAACTGCCAGCTGTAAGTCTTCAACCTGCTTGAGATATCGATTAAGCCTTTCTTGACTTCTCGAATAGTTGTTTTCTACTTCTCGAATGCTTGACTTGTCGATACAAAACATATATCTAATCGACAATTCAAGTACTTCATACTTATACAATTCTACATCTATTCGATTCATTTCATTCGATTTCTCAAGCATCTAAATATCCAAAACCTCTGAAAACCCTAATCTCAAAAGCTAAATTTCTTCTTCAACCTTTATTCTTCTCTCTCTTCTCTCTGTATCAATGGCAATCGTGAAATTCAACACCAACTTTATCGCCCTAACCAGTGATGTTGAGGCACCCAATGCCAATTTCAAATGCTTTGTAAAGTGGATGTCTGAGTCATACATCAAGGATGCACTCTCAGCCAACCCAACTCTGTATCTAGACCTCCTGGAACAGTTTTGGAGAACTGCTACTGTGGAAGTTGTAGCCCTAGAAAGCGCAATAACATCGTATATAATCTACTGCAAGATTCAGGACAAGGAAATCACTATCACCACTGAAGACATGAATCAAGCACTGGGCTTACAACAAGAAGTGTATGATGATCAAGCTATAAATGGTGGATTGGAGGACTTTTTTGATTTCATTCACTACTCCGAGGAAATCAAACTTGGTCACTTAAATAGGAAGTTCTTGAGGAAGGAATGGAGTTATGTCTTTGCCACCATCCTTCAAGTCTTCACTGCAGGGAAGTCAAGCTATGATCAAATCAGCGTCCCTGCACAGCAAATAGGCTATGCCTTAGCTTATGGGAAAAAGATCAATGTTGGTCAACTCATTATGCAGGAGTGGTATGGGAGACTAGGTAAGAACTCAACCAAGAGAGGCACTGATATCTTCTTCCCTCGCTTTATTCAATCTGTACTTAATTTGAAAAATGATAAACTGATTGAATAACCTGGGATAGATAGAAATAGAATAGGCTATCCTAAATCCATGACCAAACTCATTTTTGGTAATTTGGAGACTAGGAATGATGTGGATGTAAGACTTAACATAACTCCCCATATGGAGGGTTTGTTTAGGACTTACCCCCACAACATGCCAACATTTGACTCAAAGTCACAGTTAGCACAGCCCAAGCAAGTAGAAAAAAATGCTAACCTAGGGCTTGCTAACCAACCACCTCAGCCAAACACTTTACCAAACACAGAGCCACCTACATCATCCTCTCAACAGGGTGGTGTTAGTAAAAAGGAGAAGAAGAGAAAACAGGTTGCTTTTGTACTTTTAACCATCTTATCTGAAGCAGCATTGACTGTAGAATTAGGTGTAGAAAGTGAGGAACTTGAGTCACCCTTGAAGAGGCCAAAGAAGAAGAAATCTAAAACCACCTCTTCAGTCACACAAATGGCTGAAGTTGTAAAATCAGGGGCACACAGTTCACTAGATGTATCCTCTCAATAGGGTGCATCTATAGAATCAAGCATCCTCCCCAATGCACCTATTTGTAAAGAGTCAGCACCTGGGAGTGATAAGGCTGGCACAACACTGAGTGGAGAGCACATCACACTTGAAACTCCCTCTATTTCTCAGGGGGAGTTGCCAAAATCCATTCTAAAAGACAATTCTCTTCCAGAATCTACATCTCAAATTTCTTTGGAGCCTATAATTCAAGAAATTGAAGAGCAAGGCGTTGATCACCAAGAATTCTTTTCTCTTGGTGAGCCAATGGACTCAAGTGACTTAGTGCATGACACTTTTCTCATCACCCAGAAACCACATTCAGATGGTGAGGGAATGCATGCTGGGGCATATCCTGATGACACCATCACAAACACAGAGGATTCACTAGTTTTCACTAGAGACTCTGTGCCTGTGTCAACTACTGTTGTAACTCATCCCACTCTTGTGGAGACAATAGTAGTAGAGTCAATCCATCCGGTTATAGAAGTTGTATCTGTAACTGAGGAGTCTAGCTTGCCTAGCTCTAGCTCTGACTTTATGTCACAATGGCTGAAGCCTGTGCAACATGACAGTGCTTCAGGATCAGGATCTGTTCCACCACAATTGACGGTTGAAGCACTTCAAAGCTTAGTTGTGGATCAGATTCCTGAGTTTGTCAAGATAGCTGAGAACTTGGTCACCTCCAACATGCCTAATCCAGACTATGAATCCATTCTGCTATGCCATAGAGATGATGTGGAGATGCAAAAGGCAAAGATAATTGATGATGCTGAGAGAGATGGCAATGTAGATGCCTGGTTGCAAGGAAAATATGATATTACTCTTGATGAAGCTCTTCAATATCTCAGAGAGGAATACATCACTTCACTGGGCTCCAATGCCAAATCTCTGACTCCTGGTGAAGTGTATGAAGCTATGAATGATTCACACAAGGGATTCCTCAAGGCTGCACACTATCATGGAAAGGGAGTCAAAACTGAAGTCAACAGAGTGTGTGATAAGACAGCCATTACAGTGGAAGAAATCAAGAGGGCCTTTGATGCAAAATTCCCTCAGCTAGACAACGTTTTCAAGGACCTTAAACACTGCAACACCACATGCACCAAGATGGATAATGGTCTAGCTCTACTAAAGGATGCTTTCACAGGTCTGGGGCATAAATTTCAAGTTCTATCTGATCAGACAACCGATGCCAATGCCATGCTCAGGACCCTCTTTAAAAATCAATATGGAGATAAGCTGGTGACTGAGGTCCCTGTGCATGAGATCCCTAACTGGTTTTAAGGCCAATGAACTATTCACTAAAGTGGATACTCTTCAAAAGAAGGTAGTTTCTCTCAAAGAAGTAGGACTTTGGCTAAGGGAGAAGTGGACCTACGAGTAGGCAATGGAGCAAGAGTTGCTGCTTTAGCTGTAGGGACTTATTATTTATCTTTGCCCTCTAGGCTTGTTTTAGAACTTGAAGACTGTTTTTACGTGCCTGCGATTCGCAGAAACATTATTTCGGTTTCTTGTTTGGACAAGAAAGGTTTTTCGTTTACAATAAAGAACAACAGTTGATCTTTTGCTTTGAATGATTTAACCTATGGTGTTGCACGTTTATTTAATGGTTTATATGTTCTTGATTTAGATAATCCTGTCTATAACATAGAAAACAAACAACTTAAAATTATTGACTCAAATCCTCTGGTTGTGGACGATTTAGAGACACAGATCTTGACGCAAGGGCTGTGTGGTGATTGCAATCTAGGACTTCCATCTTTCAGAATTCGTAAAGCTCTTAACTGGTATGAATTCATTTCTCCATAATCAGACACAACTTATACATGGATCCTAGTTTTGGGTTTCGTTTTTATTTGTTTTTACGCTTTATATCCGCTGCGTTTATGCCCCGAAACCTAACAGAAATCAACTCAGAGATTATGGACTTGTGTTGGAAAGAATTCCAATCATGTGTGACAACACAAGTGCAATCTCTATAGTTTCCAGTCTTGTCAATCATTCTAGGACAAAGTACATTGACATCAGATATCATTTTATTAGAAAACATGCCACTACACCAAATGTTTACTGTTACTTTAGGCCAAAAAAGCGTTGCGTTAGACCAAATGCAACACCAGGGGGCGTTGCATCCGCGATCGTTCTGTTAGACCCCATAATGCAACGCTTTTTGGCATCTAAAGCAACATCAATAAGCGTTGCATCTGACATATAATGCAACACCAGAGCATGCAAATGCAACACCAAAAAGGCGTTGCATTTGACATTAGATAAAATTACAATTCAACGTCACTAAGTGGGTCCCACTAGCTTGCCATTTCATCAACGGGTCCAGCAGGCATGCCACGTCAGCATGTGGGGGCCCACTTGCCATGTTAACATGTGGGGTCCACTTGCCATGTCAAATATGGGGCCTACCATGCCACGTCATCTGTGGGTCCCACATGCCACGTCAGCAGTGGGTGCCACATTAGCACTAGGGCCCGCAGCTATGTAATGCAACGCTTTTATTTGCTTTTTAAAACACTAAAAGGCAACGCTATATTTACCAAATGCAACCCTAAAATATCTAATGCAACGTTGTATTTACTTATGCAGCACTAAAAATATCAAATGCAACGCTTTAACTAAAATTTCTGTAATATATAAAAAAACCCATCCAAAACATTCGAAGTACATTTAAATCATCCCAATAGCCATCCAAATAGTTTACATCCCATCCACGCCATACATCAAAGTAATACAACACGAAGTACATATGACCAATTCTACAATTAAAAAGTACAGACCAAGTTTTACACTAAAAGTTTTTGTATTCTGCTGCTTCTTGAGCCATTTCCTCCGGGGTTCTGCCTTTCCTTTCCTTGTCCAAGTCCAGCTTCATGAGCTCAGATGATGCTTTGCTCGATCCCATTGACAATAAAATCAAAAGACTCGCGAGTAAATCCTAGAGATGTCATTGTAATTAGAATAAATAAACTTATTAACACTGTAGATAACTCATTAACTTAACTACAGTTAAATTGACCAAATTTTGAATAAAACTTACATATATTATATAGTTGTATAATTTTAAAAAATTATATTGTTAGAATGCATATCTATTCTGATTCTACAATGAGATATAATTTACAGATTTTTAAAATTATGAAAAGATAATATGTAATTTTATTTAAAGTTGGGTTTATTTGATCATAAAAAAGTCAATTTGTAGATAATGTGCAGACACATGTAAGAAGATATACAGATACCAAATTCAGAAAATGAGCAAGCATCAAGTTGATGGAATAACATCTATTCTTTTCAATAAATTATATCTATAAAAAAGAAGATAATAAAGAACTGCACAAATATCAAAGTATAAAAAACACCACTGTACTACTGTAGGTAGTAAGCAGAGCAAGACATCAAACTGTAGTTCTGTAATTTTATCATTAGTACACCCATCACAAAGATGAGAAAAAATTACAAGGGACAAAGTAATGACACGAATGAAAAGGAAAACCAAATATTTATTCTAAAGATCTTGTTCCCTAAAAAAATTATGATTGATCACTTGAACTAGTAAAAGCTCTTACTTAACAATGCTGTCATATAATACAAAGCTAAATTAGAAAAGAATGAAAGCATACCCTCGTAAACGCTTGTGAGAGCTTCAGCTGTTGTTGCAGCCAGTTATATACAGATACATCCTCCTCTAATCTCTTTTGTTCCATTTCTAGCCTGCATATCTGCACACAGCAGATGTAGTGCTGGATAGGTGAGAGAGAAAATATACCATACTTCACTTTTAAGTAAATTGTAATAGTTAACACACCAAACTTGAAGTACATTGTAAATTTGTAATGGTTACCACACCAACCTGTTGACGAAGACGATCAAATGAAGACCTCTCTGCCTTAAAAAAAAAAGCCTTTGTTATTGTGTACTTGCTTTGGATGACACCAGATCTGTTCATCAAGTAAATAACAATACAATGTGAACTATCCATGGTACATATCAAACAGATATTCATTCAAGTTTCAACCTGAACAAAGATCAAACCGAACATACCCAGTATGTCCCACTTTCAAGTAGGTTCTGCAAAAGCCTTAAGTTATCTACAGTGTTAAGTTATGATAAGTATATTAGTTATCAAGAAAAAGGTAAGATTGAGTTGCGCGTGTTTTATGGCATAATATATGATGTCGAACTTTTATAAATTCTTCTTGAGATTTATAGAAGAATGTTAAATATGTGAAAGTTTACCTATCAGCAATCTTCCCAATCACACCACCAAGTACATCCACTTCATGACTTTGCAGGTCCCCTATAGCTGGATTACATGGCTAAATAATTCTTTTATGAGTAAGAAAGTAAAACCTATTTTCTGCATTAACTTTACAAGTAATGACAATAGAAAAATAGGTATCTATATTACAGAAAGTAATGGAAATTGATAGTAGAGGATGACATAATAACTCACAGTACATGAGTGAGGAGTCAGTCACTGCCTTGTGATTCAGGTACAAATTTGGCTTAGTGTTTTATACAATATATTTGGCTCACCCGGAATCTGTAATAAATCCAAAAGTTGCTTTTTTGCATAAAAACCTACCAATTTCTTTGTACTTCTAAAATCACTCAATCAATCGGGCAATCAACTAAAATTCAGCAATCAACAATTCAATATAAACTAATAAAATTAATGAAACAGAGAGAGAGAGAGAGAGAGAGAGAGAGAGGGAGAGGGAGAGAGAGAGAGAGATTATGATACCTGAGATGGAGCGGCAGCTACAAGAAATGCTTTTGATATGGCCCATAACGTTCATTGTTTCTATGTCTCCCCTTCCCTCCTTATCTCCATCTATAACTCTCCGCCTATCACTCACACACAACTGATATGAAGTAAATATAACCCAAATTAGACCAAAACAAAAAATCCAAAACATAAATTAGATCTCTAATTAGTCATATGTAATATCCTAGACCAGAACCCAAATTAGATAGAGTACCAAATTGAAAGCCCCAAATTGAAAGTACCAAATTCACCTGCAAAATAAAAAAAAATCAAACAATGAGTGTAGAGTAAAAAATAAGATCAAGAAAATATGTACTTACTTACCAATTTGTAGTTGTTTTTGTGAGAGAGAGAGGTATGAGTTAGGAGCAAGAGGTATGAGTTAGGAGCGATGTTTAGTTGGAGAGAGAGAGAGAGTATTACCTGAAAATCAAAGAAAGAATCTCTAAATCACCCAAATCGTTGAACTCAAATCAAAGCTTGAACTCGATTGAAACCCAAACTGAAGCTGAAACCCTAATTAGGTTTTCATCTTGCGTATTATGGATTTTGAGATAGAGAGTGTTTTTGATAGGAACGGGTTAAGAGAGATAAAGAGGGAGAGATAAAGAGACCGAGTGGGATTTTGTGCGGGTTAAAAAACTTGAGCGGTCCTTTTGATTTTTCATCTCCCGCTCAGCCATCAGTCTGTGCACTTCACACAAACATATATAAATAAATATTATATTCTTTTTATAATTTTCATATTAAAATTATTCAAAAATATATTACTTTATTTTACATATTCAATTTTTAAAACGTATAGATTTAAATTAGTTGTCTCCCCATATTTTTAAAATGATTTAGGATCAAAAACGAATTAAATACGAATTTTACAAGTTTTGATCTTTTAAATGCAATATAACTCATAAAATCATTTTAAAATCCTTAAATACAGAAAATAATTCTCTCAATAATTTTAAAAAATAAGTAAATATATAAAGGTAATATTACAAAAGATTTTATGATTTTTATAAAATTCTCAGAAGATGCATAATGCATATTTTAAATAGATTTAATCAATAAAATGCAATTAAAAAAATAGATTCATCATTCGGGATGAATTAAACCAAATACATTTAGGGATTTTTTTAAAAAAATTACTGTATCACTAAAATCGTTATATCTAGACTTCCACAAATTTAGAACGCCGAAAAAATAATTTAAAAAAATAGATTCATCATTCGGGACAAGACTAGTTAAAAGGAAAATCTACTTTGACTAGTTTGATCGTTATAAAACCAAACCAAATACATCTAGCAAATTTTTTAAAAATTTAGCACTTCACTAAAATCGTTATATCTTGACACCCGTACGTTTGGAATGTCGAAAAAAAAAAATTAAAAATAGATTCATCATTCGGGACAAGACTATTTAGAAGGAAAATCTACTTTGACCGGTTTGACCGTTATAAAACCAAACAAAATAAATCTAGCAATTTTTTTTAAAATTTACCCCTTCACTAAAATCGTTATATCTTGCCACCCGTACGATTGGAACGTCGAAAAAGTATTTTTAAAAAATAGATTCATCATTCGAGATAAGACTATTTAGAAGGAAAGTTTACTTTGACCGGTTTGACCGTTATAAAACCAAATAAAATAAATCCAGCAAATATTTTAAAATTTTACCACTTCACTAAAATCGTTATATCTTGTCACCCGTACGATTGGAACGTCGAAAAAATAATTTAAAAAAATAGATTCATCATTCGGGACAAGACTAGTTAGAAGGAAAGTCTACTTTGACCGGTTTGACCGTTATAAAACCAAACAAGATAAATCTAGCAAATTTTTTAAAAATTTTGCACTTCACTAAAATCGTTATATCTTGCCACCCGTATGTTTGGAACGTCGAAAAAATAATTTTAAAAAAATAGATTCATCATTCGGGACAAGACTATTTATTAGGAAAATCTACTTTGACCGGTTTGACCGTTATAAAACCAAACTAAATAAATCTAGCAATTTTTTTAAAAATTTACCCCTTCACTGAAATCGTTATATCTTGCCACCCGTACAATTTGAACGTCGAAAAAATAATTTAAAAAAATAGATTCATCATTCGGGACAAGACAAGTTAGAAGGAAAGTCTACTTTGACCGGTTTGACCGTTATAAAACCAAACAAAGTAAATCAAGCAAATTTTTAAAAAATTTACCACTTCACTAAAATAGTTATATCCTACCACCCCTACGTTTGGAACGTCGAAAAAATAATTTAGAAATAATTTTAAAAAATAGCTAAAGCAACACTTCCAAAAAGAGCAAATGCAACACTATTTTCACCTAATGCAACGCTTTTGCCACGTCAGCAAATGCCACGTCAGCACATGTGGGTCCCATTCCTGCCATGCCAGCAATTGTGGGTCCCACAGTTGCCACGTCAGCATTGATGGGCCTCCTTCCACGTCACCCTTGTGGGTCCCACACTGCCACGTCAGCATTTATTGAATTTAAAAATTAGCTAATGCAACACTGTTGTCACCTAATGCAACGCTTCTGCCACGTTAGCACAGGTAGGTCCCACTTCTGCCACGTTAGTAATGTGGACCCCACAATTGCCACATCAGCATTAATGGGCCTCCTGCCACGTCACCCTTGTGGGACCCACACTGCCATGTCACCCTTGTGGGCCCCACACTACCACGTCAACATTTATTAAAATTAAGGAATTTGCTAATGCAACACTTCAAGAGAGCAAATGCAACACTGTTGTCACCTAATGCAACGCTTTTGCCACGTCAGCAAATGCCATGTCAGCACAAGTGGGTCCCACTTCTGCCACGTAACCAATTGTGGGCCCCATACTTGCCACGTCAGCAAATGCCACGTCAGCACATATGGATCCCACTTCTGCCACGTCAGCTTTTTTTAAATTAAAAAATATCTAATGCCACGCTAGCTGTTAGTGTTGCATTATGTGAAACACCGTGGGTCAAATGCAACACTAAATTATATGTAATGCAACACCAGTTCAAGTTCTGTTTCATTAGAGCCAAAATTTCATATTTAACGAAACACTTTCAGTGAAACACTTTCTAAAAGCGATGCATATGAGCATTTATGGCGTAGTGTGCAACTAATGGAACCATTGAGTTGTATTATGTCTCTACAGATAAACAACTAGCTGACATATTCACTAAGCCATTAGATGAAGCCACCTTCACAAGGTTGGTTAGTGAGATTGGAATGCTGAATTCTTCAGATTCTGGCTAAGTGAATATATCACCTAGATTGTTGCAGCAGTAAACACTTACTTTATCTAAATTCTCAATATTTTTGGAGTAAGTGTTGGCTGAAATATGATTTATAAATATTTCAAATTTGTTACATATGTGGGAAATCATATTTTGTCAACTTAAAATTTCTATGAAATTTTGAGAAAATCACTATTTAATTTGTTAGAATATTCTTTATAGAATATGTCTGGTGAATTTTTAAAGATAGTGAAAATTGAATTTTTATGAGTGAAAAGAACGTTTCGATAAGTCAGACTTCTCGAATGATTCATTTCTTGCTTATGCTCGACTTCTCTAACAAGTCTATTTAAGACACTCTTGAGTTCTCGAATAGAGTCTTTAGAGAAATCGAACAGAGAAATGCTTGAGTTCTCGAATAGAGTATTTTAGTTCTCTAATGACTGAGTTCTCGAATACTGTGTTTGAGTTCTCGAATCATTTGAAAAGGCTGAATTCTCGCTGAATCTTAACCGTTTTTGGATTTTTATTCAGAATTTTTAAATCACTCATAAAAACATATTTTACCTAATTTATAATTTATTCTAAGTTAGATAACTGCCAGCTGTGAGTCTTCAACCTGCTTGAGATATCGATTAAGCCTTTCTTGACTTCTCGAATAGTTGTTTTCTACTTCTCGAATGCTTGACTTGTCGATACAAAACATATATCTAATCGACAATTCAAGTACTTCATACTTATACAATTCTACATCTATTCGATTCATTTCATTCGATTTCTCAAGCATCTAAATATCCAAAACCTCTGAAAACCCTAATCTCAAAAGCTAAATTTCTTCTTCAACCTTTATTCTTCTCTCTCTTCTTTCTGTATCAATGGCAACCGTGAAATTCAACACCAACTTTATCGCCCTAACCAGTGATGTTGAGGCACCCAATGCCAATTTCAAATGCTTTGTAAAGTGGATGTCTGAGTCATACATCAAGGATGCACTCTCAGCCAACCCAACTCTGTATCTAGACCTCCTGGAACAGTTTTGGAGAACTGCTACTGTGGAAGTTGTAGACCTAGAAAGCGCAATAACATCGTATATAATCTACTGCAAGATTCAGGACAAGGAAATCACTATCACCACTGAAGACTAAATCAAGCACTGGGCTTACAACAGGAAGTGTATGATGATCAAGCTATAAATGGTGGATTGGAGGACTTCTTTGATTTCATTCACTACTCCGAGGAAATCAAACTTGGTCACTTAAATAGGAAGTTCTTGAGGAAGGAATGGAGTTATGTCTTTGCCACCATCCTTCAAGTCTTCACTGCAGGGAAGTCAAGCTATGATCAAATCAGCGCCCCTGCACAGTAAATAGGCTACGCCTTAGCTTATGGGAAAAAGATCAATGTTGGTCAACTCATTATGCAGGAGTTGTAAGGGAGACTAGGTAAGAACTCAACCAAGAGAGGTACTGATATCTTCTTCCCTCGCTTTATTCAATCTGTACTTAATTTAAAAAATGATAAACTGATTGAATAACCTGGGATAGATAGAAACAGAATAGGCTATCCTAAATCCATGACCAAACTCATTTTTGGTAATTTTGAGACTAGGAATGATGTGGATGTAAGACTTAACATAACTCCCCATATGGAGGGTTTGTTTAGGACTTACCCCCACAACATGCCAACATTTGACTCAAAGTCACAGTTAGCACAGCCCAAGCAAGTAGAACAAAATGCTAACCTAGGGCTTGCTAACCAACCACCTCAGCCAAACACTTTACCAAACACAGAGCCACCTACATCATCCTCTCAACAGGGTGGTGTTAGTAAAAAGGAGAAGAAGAGAAAACAGGTTGCTTTTGTACTTTTAACCATCTTATCTGAAGCAGCATTGACTGTAGAATTAGGTGTAGAAAGTGAGGAACCTGAGTCACCCTTGAAGAGGCCAAAGAAGAAGAAATCTAAAACCACCTCTTCAGTCACATAAATGGCTGAAGTTGTAAAATCAGGGGCACACAGTTCACTAGATGTATCCTCTCAACAGGGTGCATCTATAGAATCAAGCATCCTCCCCAATGCACCTATTTGTAAAGAGTCAACACCTGGGAGTGATAAGGCTGGCACAACACTGAGTGGAGAGCACATCACACTTTAAACTCCCTCTATTTCTCAGGGGGGAGTTGCCAAAATCCATTCTAAAAGACAATTCTCTTCCAGAATCTACATCTCAAATTTCTTTGGAGCCTGTAATTCAAGAAATTGAAGAGCAAGGCATTGATCACCAAGAATTCTTTTCTCTTGCTGAGCCAATGGACTCAAGTGACTTAGTGCATGACACTTTGCTCACCACCCAGAAACCACATTCAGATGGTGAGGGAATGCATGCTGGGGCATATCCTGATGACACCATCACAAACACAGAGGATTCACTAGTTTTCACTAGAGACTCTGTGCCTGTGTCAACTACTTTTGTAACTCATCCCACTCTTGTGGAGACAATAGTAGTAGAGTCAATCCATCCGGTTATAGAAGTTGTATCTGTAACTGAGGAGTCTAGCTTGCCTAGCTCTAGCTCTGACTTTATGTCACAATGGCTGAAGCTTGTGCAACATGACAGTGCTTCAGGATCAGGATCTGTTCCACCACAATTGACGGTTGAAGCACTTCAAAGCTTAATTGTGGATCAGATTCCTGAGTTTGTCAAGATAGCTGAGAACTTGGTCACCTCCAACATGCCTAATCCAGACTATGAAGCCATTCTGCTATGCCATAGAGATGATGTGGAGATGCAAAAGGCAAAGATAATTGATGATGCTGAGAGAGATGGCAATGTAGATGCCTGGTTGCAAGGAAAATATGATATTACTCTTTATGAAGCTCTTCAATATCTCAGAGAGGAATACATCACTTCACTGGGCTCCAATGCCAAATCTCTGACTCCTGGTGAAGTGTATGAAGCTATGAATGATTCACACAAGGGATTCCTCAAGGCTGCACACTATCTTGGAAAGGGAGTCAAAATGGAAGTCAACAGAGTGTGTGATAAGACAGCCATTACAGTGGAAGAAATCAAGAGGGCCTTTGATGCAAAATTCCCTCAGCTAGACAATGTTTTCAAGGACCTTAAACACTGAAACACCACCTGCACCAAGATGGATAATGGTCTAGCTCTACTAAAGGATGCTTTCACAGGTCTGGGGCATAAATTTCAAGTTCTATCTGATCAGACAACCGATGCCAATGCCATGCTCAGGACCCTCTTTAAAAATCAATATGGAGATAAGCTGGTGACTGAGGTCCCTGTGCATGAGATGTCCAAGTATGAAGTGAAGAGACTGCAAGATCAATCCCTAACTGGTTTTAAGGCCAATGAGCTATTCACTAAAGTGGATACTCTTGAAAAGAAGGTAGTTTCTCTCAAAGAATCTAATGCTCATTTGACAGACAAAGTTGCAACTCTAACTGAGCAGTTTAGCACTCAAGCCACCACCATAGCTGATGTTCTTCTGCATCAGCAATTAATGTTGTCTAAAATGATGAAGCACATGGGTCTCCCTCTACCTGAAGAATCTTCAACCCCAAAGGTCACTCCTACAGCCTCTGTGCCTGACAACAAGCCTAAGGGGGAGAAGAGGATATTAAGGAACTCAAAACCAAAGGGGGAGCCTCAGACTAAAGGGGAGAAACCTCAAGAAAAAGGCAAAACGATCAATGAGGGTGGTCATCCAAGAACAAAAAAGAAAACTACTCATGTGCCAAGAAAAGGGAAATCCAAAGTTGATGAGCCTCCAACCTCTCTGCCAGTGGTTTCTCTACCAACTGTGCATGTCATTACTCCAAGTGGTCAAAAACAATCCATCACAACTACAGTGGTTGCAGGGAGCATGCCATTTGATAAACCTCCATCCTCCAAATCTGAAAGTGCCAAGCCTGTAGAAGTGAAGGTGGTTACTGAGGCCAAGCTACAAGAAGTTGCAAATTCAAATGTCAATCATGATGAAACATTCTTGGAGTTTCTGAAAGTCTCAAGGGAACAGGCTGGTGACACTCAATTTTATCTGAGGAGCTTGAAGGATCAGATTGACTATCTCACTGTGATACTCAGGAAGATAGATGGATTATGGATCAAGGAGATAATGATGGTGTCCAAGTCCAAGATATGGAATCTAACCTACAAGACTCTACAAGCCTTAAAACACTCAGAGATAGATACACTGATTGAGCTTATTGAGAAGAGAAATGAGAACAATAAAAGTCTGTATGATGACTTGAGGAATGGCCAACCTTCAAGGCTGCCAGAAGTGATTAAGAAACCATGGACTATCATCTATCAGTCTGGCACCAAAATTGAAGACATTAATCAATTGGTCATTCCCAATGATCTCACTCCTCGAAATCACAGACTTATTATTGCCATCATTGATCAAATGCAAAAGAATGATGGAATCAGAAATGCTGAAGAAGTAGAAGCATTGCACATTCTCAGATCTTTCATTGCTACTGGTGCAATTCCAGAAATGGCTCAGCCTAGGAGAAATAAGGATGATAAAGATGAAGACAAAAGTGATGGGAGGAGAAGACATCACAGAAGTGATAAGGGTGGTAAAGATGAGAAGAAGAAAGATAGCAAGGATAAGAAAGATGGTGATGACCAAGGTAAAGTCTATGAGAGGAAAATTGGAAAACAGCAAGCCTTAGGCATTGCTAGCAGTAAACTCACCATAACACAAGACTCTAAGTCTAGGGTGAATGCTATTAGTAATGACCTACCAAAATCTGATTCAATGGCTTCTGCAACTGTTTTGCCACCTCAAGAAGAGAAGAGGATTCAAATCAAGAAACCAGGTGTATGTTTCCAAAAGCAAACTGCTAATGGAGTACTACAATGGTCTACAAGCAAATGTCACAAGTTTCTGCCAAGCCACA
This sequence comes from Kitagawia praeruptora, assembly GCA_037693485.1. Classification (NCBI taxonomy): domain Eukaryota; kingdom Viridiplantae; phylum Streptophyta; class Magnoliopsida; order Apiales; family Apiaceae; genus Kitagawia; species Kitagawia praeruptora. The sequence continues at coordinate 113,858,576 of CM075348.1, read as the reverse complement.
AAGTGAAAAAGGTCAAATTCAAATAAGCTGCAAGAAGAGTGAAGATACCCAAGTCTAGAACCCAAACTATCTATCCAGGACTGAAACTCCAACCACTTGATGAAGACTTTGATGAAGACCAATTGCAATATCTAAGAGCTCAAAGAATCTACTATGTTGCCATTGTGAATAACTGCCTTGAGATTAAATATATTGATGGAAGGGAGAAGAAATTCAAACAAGGACAGTGTCAAAATTGAGGCAAGCTATATGAAATAGAAAGAATCATTACATTATTGGATTCTGAAGGCAAAGTGGAGACAGTATGGAAGCTGGAGCTGATTGATTTTGTGAAGATGAAGAAAGACTATGCTGAGAAGATAAGAAAGGGATGTTTTGAGAAATGGCTGGAAAGGGAGAAGGAAATTGATAGACTGGAAGTTGAAGCAGAAAAGCTGAGGGCAAAAGGATTGTGTAGAGTTCAATTTAATCCCTATGTGGTGAAGTATAGGAGAAGAAATGGAGATAATGTCAATATAAGAATGAATCTACTCAGTCACTATCCTGCCAACATTCTGAAACCAGTACTTGAAGATTTCAAAAACTCTATCCTGCTTGAAGAATTGGATGTTATGGCAGAGATCATAAAATCCATGGATGAGAATGCAAGAAAGGAGAAAGAAAGAAAACAGAAAGCATATGATGATCTACAAGTCAAATCAATGGAGATGGAATCAAAAGAGAATGGCTAGTAGTTCACCATATTGTAAGATTACTCAACTTGTAATTTCATTCATGTTCTCAATCAAATTTCATAGCTGTACTTTTCAAGTTTTATCTTTGTGTATGTTAGGCTTGTTATCAGACATGAAATTGTGACTACGGATCTTACTCACAATTTGGGGGAGATTGTTAGTCACAGAGGCATGCCTGTTTACATCTAATAACAAGCCTAATTGTTTGTAATGCTTTTCATTACTTACATGACCTCTTAACTAAGGGAACCTCTAGTTGTAGAGTTTCTATTTGTTTTGTACTTGTAATAGGCATCAAATCCTAGTTGTGTAACTGTACTTATAAAGTCAAGAATAATGCTTGAAAGAAGTTCCAAGGTTCATGCCTCAAGCAAGAAGATAAAGACCGTCAAATAATCACAGTTGGGATTTGAAAAAATGAAGAATTTGCCTAAGTACCAATTCGAGAAGTACATTTGTCTATTCGAGAAGTCTAGCATTCGAGAAGTCAGAGATTCGATATCTGAAAAGACACTGTTCGATATCTCTGAATGAACTATTCGATATCTCAGAGATTCGACATATCTAATGCTCTATTCGAGAACTCAAGAAGTCAACAAGTCAAAGTTCCATTCGATATCTCAAGGACTCAGAAAGCTATTCAATATCTCATGGATTCGACAAGTCAAGTGTTCTATTCGACAACTCAAGGAACCCTGGAGAAAAGTGTTATTCGAGAAGTGATTCGATATGTCAATCAAACAGTATTCGAGAACTCAGAGTTATCTAATCCTAGTTCTCGAATCAATCACTTAGCCACTTCTCGAATACATTCTAGGAGACAAAATAATGAAGAAATTGTACAAGTCAGAAACCTGCAACAAGCCAATGCACTTTATGGACCACAATCTGTAACGTGCTCTAGAAAGCCAACAAGGAAGCTTGGAGAGATATAGAAGAGACAAAGAGCTAAAGAAGTGGATCTGAACAGAACTTTGCAAAGTCAAATCTGTAGCCGTTTGGATGCTTACTCAAAAAGGATAGACATACAAGAAAGTAATTTATCCTGTAACCTTATTTGTAGTAAGTGAGTTGTATTCATGTTCTATAAGAATACAATCTCACTTCTTTAGTTGTTTAAGTTTTTCATACACACTGTAAGATATATCTCTCTGAGAAAAACGAAGCTGAGAATACTACCATTTGTATTCACAGATTGTAGCAACCTTTATCTAATAAAATATTAGATTAAAGTGATATTGTGTCTTGTGTCATTCTTTATCCGCACCTACATATTTGCACACACAAACACATATCTTTCTACACAGATTCAAGAACGAGAAAAAGTTCAAGAATCCATTCACCCCCCCTCTGTATTCTTTTACTGTATTCAATACTCAACACTGGCTTCCATTCCTTAGGAAGAGATCTCAGAAACTTTAGGTTGGAGTCCTTGGTTTCATAATTTCTCCCATACAACTTTAGACCATTCAGTAACTTTTGAAACACTGAATATGTCTGTTAGATTTTCACCAGAGGAATAGTGAAAATGCTCATATTGTTGTATTAGGAGCTGCATTTTATTTTCTCTGACTTGCTCAGTTCCTTCACAGATTGTTTGGATAGTGTCCCACACTTGCTTGGCAGTGGTGCAGTTTATAACACAATCAAACATATCTTGGTCGAGGCCATTGAATAGGATGTTCATAGCCTTCTTATCTTTGTGCATCACTTCCAAGTCTTCATCTATGAACTCAGCCTGAGTTTTTGGAACAGGCCTTCTAGTAGCTGCGGTACCAACAGCTTCACCAGCACCAGAATTAGGCTTCATAGGAATATGAGGGCCTTTTTCTATGTAATCAACATAGTCTACGTCTAGTGCTGAGAGATGAAGATGTATCTTTACTTTCCAATGAAAGTAGTTGTCCTTATCAAGAATTGGAATCTTTACCCATGTGTCCTTCTTTCCCATGGTGCTTGATCTTTAAACTTCTTGTTTGTTAGAAGCTTGCTCTGATACCAATTGTTATTTCCCAGTTGCACACCTCAAGATTGTAGAAGGGGGGTTGAATACAATCTTGTTGAAAATTCTTTCGAATTTACAAGACAACAGATGGATCTTGATTTAAACAAATAAACAGAGATAAACTATGAAGCACAAATTAAAGAGAAACAAGTATACAACACCCTTTAAAAATTTCAGGTGGGTTTTGTCGACTCCACCTGAGGGTTGTATTGAAGAAAAATAATCTGTGTAAAAAGATACACAGCTGCGAATACAAGAATAAGTATTTTACAAGAAAACCTAATGCTTTGTGCTTTCAGCTCTGTGTTTTCTTCTCTACTTAGCTTTGCTACACTTGAAGTATATATATATACTCCAAGTTTACAAACCCTACAAAATAAATGAATCTTACAAGTCAAAGTATTTTGCAGGGTTGCTACCACTCCTTGTCTTCTCGTGATGCAATTTTGTCTGGATTGTCTTGGACAGATTCGCACTAGATTTACCAGCTGAATTGCTTGTGAGAATAAGGAATGTTTCTCTTTCTTCTTCGTTCCCAATACTGGCTTCCATACCCTTTTTAAGTCTATCAATCCATGTGATCTATCCGGCATGTCCAGTCACCATTAACCTCTAATTCAAAGACATTATTGCTTGGAGCGTTTTATCCGTTGAATTAGACATCGATCGATGGATTGACTATTGTTTGTTGAAGTGCCATATCCGTTGACATAGAAGCTTTACCAGTTGAACAATCACTTCATTTATACAGAATTACATAGCACAACTTATATACAATTAGCTACCTTATTCTGCATATCCATTGATAGTCAACATGACTTAGGAATTCTAGTAACTATGGCAGAACCAAACAACTGACAAGACTTAAACAAGGTATGCTACAGACTTATCAATCGATAAGCTGCCTCATCAACGAATATTTATAACTTGGATATCCGTTGATAAGTTACAAACTTAACCTTATACAACATATGTTTTTCAAAGTGTTTTATTGTGCTTATCATCAAGGACAACCAAATTATCCTTGAGCTTCGCTTTACTTCAGTGGCTCATCCTCAACTAATGGACAGGCAGAGGTAGCAAACCAGATTATCCTTGATGGACTGAAGAAGAGGGTCGAACACTCGAGGAACACTTGAGTGGATGAGTTGCTGCCTATACTCTGCGCATATCGCACCACCTGTAAAGTTACAACTGGAGCAACCCCGTTCTTGTTGGCTTACGGAGCCGAGGCAGTTGTGCCCTTGGAAATCATGCATGCATCCCCTCGAGTTGAGGCATATGAACCAGAGGCTAACAAATAAGGCATGAGGCTCTCCCTCGATTTGATTGATGAAGTCAGGGATGAGGCAAATGCCAGAAATGCTGAGCATCAGAAGAGAGCATCTTTTCACTACAACCAAAGGGTTAAGGAGAGGTTCTTTAGTCAAGGCGATTTGGTTTTAAGAAAGATAGAAGCCTTAGGAGTAGGCCAGAAGGGAAAGCTAGCCCCAAACTGGAAAGGGCCGTATCGAGTTAGAGAAGAAATGACAAATATATCCGCTGAAGTTGCAAACAGAGGATCTTCAAAAGGCTGATTACGCTTAAGAACTTAATAAGGAGATTAGCCTTAAGCACGGGATTAGCAATGCTAATCTAAGTGTAGGAGTAATCTCGCTAAAAGTCATAAATGACCAAATTAGTAAGTTGTGATTCAGTGTTCAACGTTGAGGTTTTGATATCAACGTACCAAGACTGATTTTCAGTCCTGGACCAACTAAGGACGACCAACCATCATTGGTCAACCACCATCAGCCGACCTCGATTGGTTTTAGGTCCGGGTTTCCATAGCTCCGACCTCCGTTGGCCGACCACGACACCCGGAGGGCAGCAGCCGACCACGGATGGCCGACCACGGCACCCGGAGGGTAACAGCCGACCACGACACCCAAGTAGGGGTGAGCAAAAAAATCCAAAAACCGGATTATCCGATTTTCCGATCCGGTATCCGATTATGAAAATCCGAAAATTAGGATATCCAATCCGAAAAAACCGGACCGGATATCCGATCCGGAATTTTTTTATGAATTCGGATACGGATGCGGATCACAACTTTTTATAAATCCGGATATCCGGATCCGATCCGGTTTTAATATATATTAAAAATTAATTTTTTTAATTAATAAATATTGAACTTATTTTAAACAAATAATTCAACATTGAACATATTAAATTAAGTAATGAAATATCACTAATATATTAATGAATTTATTGTGTATCACCTAAGTTTATAAGCATTTTAGGTGTAAAAACTTAAATAAGGATGTACTTAAGTGTGAATTTCTAAATACAACTCCGCATATTTGTATGTGAAAATTTCGGAACCTCGTGTAAGTTTTCCTAAATCAACCTTGATAAATATTTTCTCTTACTTAATCATTTTATCCAAAGTGACTGATTAAGAAATTAAAATGTAAAAAAAATAAAAACAAAGCAAATGGAAGAACAATTTCTTTTAATAATAATTTTCACTTAAAATTATGAATTCGAGAGCTAGCGTGTTACTCCCCCAATCCCGTTTATATTGACATTTAATCAAAAAATACGTATTGAGCAATCAAGTGACAAACTTACTCTCAGTTGTTTGCATACTTTGGAAAACATAACATTATAAATATTTAATTTGCTTTATTTAGGAAATGTGGCCACTATTTTTGGGATATACAAAACAGGATTTGTGGCCAATATAAACGGAACAAAGAGAGTATTAATATCACTTAAAAAATATTTATAAGAACACATTAAAGAAATGAATGGTAGTTTATGATAGGTCAAAATAAAATTAGGAAAAAAAAGAATATACACATGTTAAAATATGAGATGATGGTATCTAAAATTTTATTAATTAATCATTTATAAAGTTAACGATAACTTATTGAAAATGTAATAAAATTCATTTACTTATACAAACTTAACTAAATTTTACTTAATTAATTCGGATCCGGATTATCCAATTTCCAATCCGGTTTAAACGGATATCCGAATTTCGGATATCCGGTTAAATCGGAACCGGAATAGATTTTTCTTGATCCGAAAAACCGGATATCCGATCTGAATTTTAAAACCGGACCGGATATCCGATTTTGTTCACCCCTAGCCGACCACCAATGGCCGACAACGGCACCCGAGGAGCTTCGGTCGACCACAAATGGCCGACCACGACACTCACAAGGGTCCGGCCGACCACAGATGGTCGACCATGGTTCGTACGGGGACTCCGGCCGATCACGAACAGCCGACCATGGCTTCCCAGCTTGCTGCTCATCCGACCAAAACTGATCTTGGTCCTCGAGTTTTTCAGCCGACTAAGATTGATTTTCAATATGGTTCTTTGAGTTGGTATCTACCTTCAATCTTGACGTACTGAACGTGAAAATCAGTACGAGGATGAAATTAAGATTAGCCCCGTTTTATGCCGTTTAATATCATTTAACGTTGTTTAAACGTCGTTTAAGGCTGATTAGCGCCGTTTAGTGTCGTTTAGCGCCGTTTTATGTTGTTTAATGTCGTTTAACGTTGTTTAAACGTCGTTTAAGGCTGATTAGCATCGTTTAGCACCGTTTTATGCCGTTTAATGTCATTTAACGCTGTTTAAACATCGTTTAAGGCTGATTAGCATCGATTAGTGCCGTTTAGCACCGTTTAGTGCCGTTTAACGCCATTAGCATCGTTGAACATCGTCGTAAACGCGTCGGTCGCTCCACGCTTTACATCAAGACGATACTCGTGAAAACACTTGTTAGGCCGAATACACAATGATAATCAAGAGTGTATGAAAGAATAATAAGTAACACGTGTATAAACAATTAAAACTGTTTATATTCGAACTCCTCTCTCAGTGATGTAAATTATCATAGAGAGCTGCTTAGGTTACAATGAATGATAACTTCGTTGTTCGATACCCTTCTAGGGTTAACCTAACTGTATTTATAAGACATACAGCTGTTATACAATCGATAATTGATTCTCCTATAAATTAGCTATACAATTGATATCAATTACGATTGCTACACGTCTTCTAAGTCAACTCAATCTCTTTGATAGCTATCCAATCTTCAAAGATATTGCTTCCATAATTATCTTCAATTAATCTTCAATCACTGTTGACTTGTATACGCTTTCGCCAGACAGAGTTTAACAAACTCTGTTGCGCTTCCAATCATCAGCGTTTGCGCTTCCATTCGTCAGCGTTTAATCAAACTCTGACTGCTTCCAGCTAAACTCTGATTATTCACTGTTACACTTAAACACTGAAATCATTAACATCAATTATATTTAACATTCTCCCCCAACTTGTTCATTACCAATAATGTACAAGTTAATAGCAATAATTGATGATGTCAAAACAAAACAAATAAATACAGTGTTTGACAAGTGATCAGAGTTTACATTTCTACTTAACAAAAATTACAGAAAATAAGAAATACTTACAGACCATTATCTATCTAATTTCTTGAACATCTGGTGTTGTTCTCAGATAGTCTATAAGCAGTCTCCTCTCTGCATTTTCAAGCTCCCTTTGCATAATCTCTTTAATCTCTCTCAATTGAGGATCACTCTCATCAGTCTGATAGATAGCAGATCTCAGATCATAAATTTTGTTTCTCCTCATATCATTTCCCAGTCGAATGAACTGTGCCTTTTCTGATTCTGAATTAAAATCCAACATAGTAATCCCCGGATCTGTCCTCAACTTTGCACTGTTCTTCTGCATTTCAACAAGATTTCCATGATAGTCTCTGTACTTAGGAACATATACACCTTTGTACTTTAAACCTCTAGTTGCCAAATTATGAAGCATTTTATTCCTTAACACATTAGCAGCTTGTTGAGTCCTTTGATTTCTTACTCTGAAAAGATACAGAACATATTCCAGCTCTTCATAAAACTTCAGATCTAAATCAAATTCTCCAATTTTGTATACAGTTCCATCAGCCATGAAGTACAAGAGAAAATCTCATTCTAAACTCTTTTGATGAACTAACTGAACTAACTCCAGTCTGTCCAAGCTTTCTTGAGTAACACCTATACCTGGAACATCCAGTGATGATGGATCTAAAGGACTGGTATTTGTTCTTTTCTCTCTGTGTGAACCCAAACCAGCTTTATCACCTTCAATTTTTCCATCTTGAGCTCTCCCATGTACAAAAGTACCTCTAGTATTTTCAATATTCAGAGTTTGTTCAATAACTGATGTTTTTCTAAAAACTGATTGTAATGGAGTAGACAAAGAATTTTGCACAACTTGTGTAGCAACAGAGGTTGTACTTTTCTTCTTTATACTCTTGTCTTCTTCACCTACCTTTTCTTTCATCTTCATTTTAGCTTCCTCTTCTGTTGGTCTTCTTCTTGAATAAGATAAGCTCTGACTAGCACCAACATTCTCTTTGATAGAGATGCCTTTAAGAACAGGCTTAGAAACTTCCACTGCTTTCTTCACTTTGCTAGATTTCAAAGCCTTCTGATATTCTTTTTGTAATTTCTTCTCTTCAGCTTTAATATCTTCAAATGTAACTCCTTCCTTATTTTCTTCAAGAAACACTTTCACATCTAGTTCCTCATCATTCTGTGGATTTTCAGAGAATTGTAAATTCTTGATCTTCGAAGTACTCTGACCATCAGTGTTTGTTCTACCAGACTTTGCAATTGCCTGTTTCCCAGAATGAGCAATTGACTTCCCAGATCTCAATCGTCTGCCTTGATCATCAGCTCCTCTATCTCCAGCATCATCCTTTTTAGACAGAGTTTGAGATTGCTTGCAACTGGATTTAGCAACTCTCCCCCCCCCCCTTTTTGACATCATCAGGAATCAGAATGGAGGTAATCAATTCCAGTGAAGAAGAAATGGAATCAATTTTAGCAGTTAAGATAGCCTGATTTTCCTCTACAGTGTTTAGTCTTTTCATCACAGTCTCTTGATCTCTTGGATAAGTCTGAAACCTTAGAGAAGTGTCTCTTTGTAGCTGCATCTCCCTTCGAACCACTTCATCACGAAGACCAGTGATTGCATTTTTGAGCATCATCAAACCTGGTATGAAGAGTTTTGACTTGGACAACTGTAGTTTGCAGACTGGCTAGAATCTCAGGATTGGAAATAGTTTGAGCATGTCTTTTAGTAAAAGTGCCTTGTCCAGCCTGTAGACATAATCTGGATATTTGGGATCCACAAAACCTGGTGGTTGTTCAACAAACACCTCTTCTTCAAGCTTTCCATTCAGAAAAGCACTCTTCACATCCATTTAAAATACTCTGAATTTCTTGTGAGAAGCATATGCTAGAAAAATTCTTATTGCTTCCAATCTTGCAATTGGAGCAAAAGTTTCATCATAGTCTATTCCTTCCTGCTGTGAATAGCCTTTTGCTATAAGCCTTGCCTTGTTTCTAGTAATAACTCCATCACTGTCAGTTTTATTTCTGAAAACCCATTTTGTACCAACAACAGATCTATCTTTGGGTCTTGGCACAAGAGTCCAAACTTCATTTCTTTCAAATTCATTCAACTCTTCCTGCATTGCTGTTATCCAGTCAGCATCTTGAAGAGCTTCTTCTACCTTCTTTGGTTTAGTTTTAGACAAAAATGCATTGAACAGACATTCACTTGCAGTAGCACTTCTTGTCCTTACTCTTGCATCTGGATCACCAATAATCAAATCAGGAGTATGTGATTTTGTCCATTTCCTAGCAGAAGGCAAATGGCTTCTTTCAGCATGTGATCCTCCCCCTTGATCCATGCTTTCCTGATTTTGTTGTTGACTTTCTTTATTCTCTAAGGCTCCCCCTAAATTTGACTGCTCAGAGTCATAATTTGAATTCTCAGATTTTGAGTCATCAGAGTTTGATTCAGATTTTTCAGTTGACTCACTATCAGTGTTTGAGTCATCATTTTGATCATGCTCCCCCTCAACTGGTTCTTCTCTTAGATTGGGCTGAGGAATTTTTTTAGTATTTACCAGTAGAGGATCAGAGTCTGCTTCAACAGAGTCTATCAGATCAGTTTCATCAGAGTTTACTTCAACAGAGATTAAATCTTCATTTTCAAAGTGCAGTTGATCATGTTTATCTACATCTTCACGTCCAGTTATTTTCTTGTCATCAAATGACACATGAATAGACTCCATAACAACCTTGGTTCTCAGATTATAAACTCTGAATGCCTTAGTTGACAGTGGATAGCCAACAAAAATTCCTTCATCAGCTTTTAATTCAAATTTTGTCAACTGTTCAGGATGAGTTTTCAGCTCAAAGCACTTGCACCCAAAAATATGAAAATATTTCAGGTTTGGCTTCTTTTCTCTCACCATTTCATATGGTGTTTTTCCATGCTTGTTGATCAGAGTGGCATTCTGAGTAAAACAAGCAGTTTGAACAACTTCTGCCCAGAAATAGGTTGGCAGCTTTGCTTCATCAAGCATAGTTCTGGCAGCTTCTATCAAGGTTCTGTTCTTTCTTTCAACTACACCATTTTGTTGTGGTGTACCAGGTGCAGAAAACTCTTGCTTAACACCTCTATTTTTGCAAAATTCTTCCATTACTGCATTTCTGAATTCTGTTCCATTATCACTTCTTATTATCTTGACTTTGTGTTTTGATCCTTTGTCCAGTTGCTTTACATGCTCCATCAGAGTTAATGCAGTTTCATCCTTCTTTGCTAGAAAATACACCCATGTATATCTGGTGTGTTCATCAACAATGACCAAAGCATATTTCTTTCTTCCAATAGACATCACATTTACTAGTCCAAAAAGATCAACATGTAGAAAATGATAAGGATCAAAAATTGAAGATTCAGTCTTGCTCTTGAAAGATGACTTCCTTTGTTTGGCCTTTTGATAGGAATCACATAGGCCATCAACATTTAATAATGATTTTCGTAGCCCTCTAACAAGATTCTTTCTAATCAGCTCATTGATGTTGTTCAGATTCAAATGAGAAAGTTTCTTATGCCACTTCCAACTCTCTTCACTAGACATTCTTGTTGACAGACATACTGCTTTTCCATCAGAGTTTGTTGACAACTTTATTTCATAGATGTAATTGTGCCTGTCTCCAACTAGAACAACTTTCTCTGTAGATTTACTGATGATTTCACAATATTCAGGCTGAAAATCTACATGATATCCTCTGTCACAGATTTGACTCACAGATAGCAAATCATGCTTGAGTCCTGGAACCAGAGCTACATTTGTGATGATGACATTTCCAAGATTGATATTGCCATATCCCAGAGTACATACTATGTTGCCATCTCCATAGGAAACTTTTGGGCCAGCCTTCTCCACATACTCTGATAGCAAGGCTTTATTTCCAGTTATATGTCCTGAACATCCACTGTCCACGACTAGGATACTCTCCCTGTTGCCCTGCAATCACAACCAATCACCGAAGATTAAATTTAAGGATCCAGACTTGCTTGGATCCTTTGGCTTTCTTTGTTTTGTTAGCTTTAGCAGCAGAATGCATATTATCATAGTTTAAGCTAACTTTATCAGTGTTTGTACTTGCAGAATTAACCTTAACCCATTTCAAATTTGGCTTAAGCTCATAGTAATTATGATAAATAGCATGATAATTCTTGCAAGTATGAATTGAAGGCCAAGTACTTCCACAATGTTTGCATAAAGTCTGTGGCCTAGATCTAACATTTTCTTTCTTTACTCCAGAATTGGGAGGTAAAGAATTAATGTCTTTATTCTTCCTGCAAAAGCTAGCAAGATGGTTAGTACTACCACAGTTATGACATGTCTTTCTAGGAGCAAGGGTAGCAAGCATTGGATAATTACCTTTAGTAATGCCTACTTTACCATTTCTATTCTTCCTAGACATTTTCTGTTTCTTAACAGATTTTAACTCCTTAATCTTATGCTTGAGTTGTTTATCTGTCATAGAACCAATATTAACTTGTTTAACACTAGTTTTTACTGGTTCTCTTTTAACAGCTTGTTTTCCACCTTCAAACCTAGGTTCACTTATTCCATTAACAAATGTTTCAAATTTCTTAGGTGGGAGTGGTGGTCTAATCTTGATTTTATTCTAAAACCTAAGTTCATCTTCCTCAGAATAACCTAGACCAATAGTGCCAGATTGAAAAACCTCTTGAGTGTCTTTTCCAGAATCAGTCCAAGTTTTAATTATGTGATTTGCCTTTTCCAACTCAGATTCTAGTTGTTTATATTTTCCTAGAAAATCCTGTTCTAGATAGACAGCATCATCTCTTTCTTTCTGAACTTGTTGCATGTTTTCAAGTTTCTCTTCAACAATTTTATTTCTCTCTTTAAGTTCAGAATTCTCAGATTTGATTCTCTCATTTTCTAAAGTCTGATCCCTATAACTGATATGCAAAGCCTTAAGATAGATTCTTAATTCAGTTATATTATCAGTATTATAGGCATAGGTAGTCAGAGGTACCTTGTTTTCAGAATCAGAAGGAGTCTCACTGGTTGCCATGAGAGCATAGTTAACTTCCTCATCTGAGTCTGAAGTGTCTGCCCAATCTCTGCCTTTGGTGAAAAGTGCCTTCTCAGTTTTACCATTCTTGCACTCAGGAGCATAGTGACTCATCTCCTTACACTTATAGCATTGAATTCCAGACTTTTCCTTCTTTCCAGATTTAGAATCCTTTTTCTCAGACTTTCTGAAACTTCTTCTGTCAGAACTTGAATCTCTTGAAAACTTGTTTCCCTTTTTGAACTTTTTGAAACCCATCTTCTTAAAAGTTTTCACAATCAAGACAGCCATTTTTCTCATTTCTTCTTCATCATCCTCAGAATCAGAAGATTCATCAGTGTTTGAATCATCATCAGAAATTGATGATTCACTTTCTGACTGTATGACCAAGGCTTTTCCTTTAGTTTTCTTCCTTGATGCTTCCTTCTCCAAAGGTTTCTCCTCAGCCTTTAGAGCAACAGATTTTGCCTTTTTATTTGATCTTTTGCTTCTCTGCTCCATTTCCAATTCATGAGTTTTGAGCAGCCCATAGATTTCATCAATCTCAGTATCAGCAAGATCATAGTTATCTCTTATGGTGGTTGTTTTCACATCCCACTTTTCAGGTAGAGAAAGAAGAAACTTGAGATTTGAGTCTTCTAGATCATACTCTTTGTTTACCAATGACAAATCATTGAGCAGTTTACAGAATCTGTCAAATGTTTCTGTCATGGTTTCTTCAGATTTAGCCTCAAAGTGCTCATACTCCTGTGTGAGTATGTTTCTTCTATTCTTCTTGATAGCAGCAGTTCCTTGACATCTAACCTCAAGAGCATCCCAGATCTCTTTTGCAGTGGTGCAATTAATCACTTTGTTAGACATAACATTGTCTAAGGCACTATGAAGTAGATGCCTAACCTTTGCATCCTTTGAAATAGATGAAAGATCTTCAGGAGTCATATCTTTGTTCTCCTTTGGAACTGTTTTAGCCTCTTGTCCAGCAGTAGCAACAGATAACTTGGTAGGTTTATGAGGACCTTCATAAATACTGTCAAGATATTCTGGATCTGTAGCCTCCAGAAACATAGTCATCTTAACCTTCCAGATTGCATAGTCTGCTGGCCTAAGAATAGGAACCCTAATGGTTTCATAACGACTCACAGTAATAGGAGCCTTCTCAGAACCTGTTGGAGGAGGAATTTCTGCCATTGATTATCTTTGTGTTTGGATCTTAAACTGTATTAAAGTAACAGATTGGCTCTGATACCACTTGTTAGGCCGAATACACAGTGATAATCAAGAGTGTATGAAAGAATAATAAGTAACAAGTGTATAAACAATTAAAATTGTTTACATTCGAACTCCTCTCTCAGTGATGTAAATTATTACAGAGAGCTGCTTAGGTTACAATGAATGATAACTTCGTTGTTCGACACCCTTCTAGGGTTAACCTAACTGTATTTATAAGACATACAGCTGCTATACAATCGATAATTGATTCTCCTATAAATTAGCTATACAATTGATATCAATTACGATTGCTACACGTCTTCTAAGTCAACTCAATCTCTTTGATAGCTATCCAATCTTCAAAGATATTGCTTCCATAATTATCTTCAATTAATCTTCAATCACTGTTGACTTGTATAAGCTTCCACCAGACAGAGTTTAACAAACTCTGTTGCGCTTCAAATCATCACCGTTTGCGCTTCCATTCGTCAGCGTTTAACCAAACTCTGACTGCTTCCAGCTAAACTCTGATTATTCACTGTTACACTTAAACACTGAAATCATTAACATCAATTATATTTAACAACACTAACGTATAAGGATAAACCTGACCCGAGTCTCGGAAAAGGCCGTTAAAAATTCAAGGAAAACCTGATCAGTTTTCCTAGAAGTTGAGGGGCAAATGATATGGGCTAAAAGTAAACCCTAAAAGACACATTTAATGTTGCATTAAATAGACCCAGCATGGTCTAAACGTGGGGCCCATTAGTAGGGCCCAATCCCTTATTTTCAATATTAAATTCGTAATTAATATTGGAGGGGAAAAATAGCTCAGCAATAAGAATCATATAAGGATATTACTCCTACTAAACTTAGCCTCCAAGGCATCCAATTTAATAAGGAAACAGACTCCTACAAAGAAGGACTCTAGAATCTTCCTCAAGGCGGTGGCTTGCCCACCAAGTCTCCAAATCCTACCATAATTCTAAGGCTCTCACAGCCTATATAAAGGGCATGACCCCTCATTCTCAGAACTACGTCTTGGCTTGATTCTCAATAACGAGATACGTAGGCACTCTGTGAGGACCAATCAGTCTCGAAACACAGAAACAACCACTAAAGCACGAAGCTCAGGAACACTAGCATTAAATACATTCAAACCCTCGTTTTTATTCCACAACATATATATATATATATATATATATATATATATATATATTCAAACATCTTTTCTACCTCCAATAATTTTTTTAATTATATGCATTTTCTATAAATTCAAACTCTTCTTAATTATAAATTAGAACTCCTATTTTACTTACAATAAAACTCTTAATTATATGTCTTACAAACACCTATTCTACTTCAAATAGAACTTTTAATTATATGTCTTCCCTAAATTCAAACTCTTATTCTCAATAAATTTGAACACCAATTATGCTTCTAAAATATTTTTCAAATGCAAGTATAATTAACTTATATAAAAAAGTTAAAATAACGGATTTCTTGAAAAAGATATATAGTTTTAAAAAATCGCATAAGACGTCTCAACCACCGTACTCGTATTCTACTTCCAATAAAACATTTTATTTTATGTATTCTTTATAAAGAACACTTTTCAAAAAAAAAAAACGGTGAACAGTACCCTGCTGACGTGGCATGCCACGTCAACACCTGCCACATGGCATGCCACGTGCCACTGCCACATCAGCAGTGGACCCCCATTTACTGACGTGGTAGTGACACGTGGCATTCCACATCTGCACCTGCCACGTGGCACTGCTACGTCAGCAAATGGGGGGACCACCGGCTGATGTGGCAATGCCACGTGGCAGGTGCTAACGTGGCATGCCACGTCAGCGGGGTACTATTCATCGATTTTTTTTTAAATCTAGTATGTGATAGTGCATTTTAATTGTGTGGGTGCCTCTGGCGGGGCCATTAGATCATAAAAGAATCAATGGTTTAGATTGATATAAGGGTGTTCTTTATTGTTCTTTATATAAGGGTGTTCTTCATGGAGTAATGGCCTATATATATATATATATTCAAACATCTTTTCTACCTCCAATAATTTTTTTAATTATATGTATTTTCTATAAATTCAAAATCTTCTTAATTATAAATTAGAATTCCTATTTTACTTACAATAAAACTCTTAATTATATGTTTTACAAACACCTTCTACAAGTTGAACTTTTAATTATATGTCTTTCCTATAAATTCAAACTCTTATTCTCTATAAATTTTAACACCTATTATGCGTCTTATAAAATGTTAAAAGATAGTTTTTTAGTTATTAATATTTAAAATCCTAAAATTCTAAAAAATTCAAATATATTTATTTTCTATTATATCATCAATATTAAATTTTAATATTCAACACGGTTTTCTTTAATAAACCGCTTTCTCGTTAAACATGTTTTCTCCTATTGAGCCGCTCTCTCGTTAAGATCAAAACCCTAACTTTTACATATATTACTTGGATAATAATGTTTATCCATAAAAATCGATTCCTAAAAATGAAATAAAATTTATAACATCAATATCAAATTCTAATAGATGATACAATCTTTTTCTGTGAGCCATCTTCCCATTAAAAATGTTTCGAGCCGCTCGTTTGGGATCGAAATTCCAACTTCATTACATATTATTGATGATACTTATCTTATACAACTTTTTTTCTTAAAATCAAAACCTAAAAATAGAGTGAATTCTAATTTTTATTTTCTCCAAGCTTTCTAAAATTTATGGAGTTTTAAAAAATAAAAAAACATCTTATTTTCTTTTTATATTATAGATAATCATGTACTTATTTAGGGCTCCGACATGAGAAGGTTTTTTTATTATATTATTTAGTGATGACTTCCGCAGTGATGTTAGTAGTGACACGTCACCACCGGTGCCACATCAGCATTTCATTCTACCACAAAATCAAAAAATTGGTCTTTTTTTACTATAAAACCAAAAAAAATTGGTCTTTCACTACACCATATATTGGCTATCGCAACCAGATTTGTTCAAAAGCGTTGCTATTTCTTGACAAGTTTTTACAAAATTAGATATATTGTAATGCTTTTACAAAACCGTTATAATTGAAGTGAAAATTTTGGGGGAAAGTAAAATTTGCTATCTATTGCAATGGTTTTTAAGGCGTTGCTGTAGATGTCATTATTGGGCCTTAAAATTAGTGGGATTTTCAAAAAGTGATAAAAAAAATGAGCAGGCTTCTAAAATTTATTTTATCGGGCTACGAAAAATAACAAAACAAAAGCAAAAAAAAAAAGACACACACACAGAGACACAAAACACAGTCACAAAAGTAAATCGAAGAATACTGAATCAAAATCATCAAGATTACAACTTTCGTTAAATTAACTCATCTTCTTTGCTTTTCTACTTCTTGGGATGTTGTTCTTTGGGTCACTTTCATTGGTGGTATCATCACGTTCAAGTAATTTACTCACACCCTTTTTAGTTTGTCTTGATTTTGTAGTTTAATTGCCTAGTTTTCTTGATTTAAAAGAACCCCTTTTTGTTGTTTGTTTTGGTTTTGTAACAAAATTGGTTAATTTTCTTGATTTCATTGACCCTTTTTTTAGTTTGTTATGGTTTTGTAATTGGGTTTGTTAGTTTTCTTGATTTTAATAGAACCCCTTTTTTTAGTACTAAAGCATCTGGTAGTGGTCTTAATAATCAAACTTGGGTGTCTCTAGTTGAGGGATACTATGTGGCTGATCATCTGGATAAAGCTTCTGATTGTATACTAAAGATGATAGAAAAGAAGGGGCCATTGGGTGCTGCCTACCCTTTTGGACTGTTGGTGACTACTTTTTGCTCTAAGAATAGAACAATGGATGCATTTGAGGTTCTTTCTCTTCTGGTCAATGAGAAGCACTTAATACCTCAACATACTACGTATAAAGCATTAATTAAAAAACTGTTGGTTCGGGGACATTTCAAAGAAGCTCTGAACCTTCTTGATTGTTTGACCATATAAGTTCATGACTCTGCAGACTATTTCATTATAATATATGTTAGGCCGAATACACAAATATAATCAAGATTTGTATGAGAGATTAACAAGAACACACGTTTTAACAATTAAAAACTGTTTGGAATTAATAATTCCTCTTTCAGTGATGTAAACTATCACAAAGAGCTACTTAGGTTACAATGAATGATAATTTGTTGTTCGATACCCTTCTAGGGTTAACCTAACTGTATTTATTAAACATACAGCTACTGTACAATCGTTAAATTGATACTCCTATAATTTAGCTATACAATTGATATCAATCACGATTGCTATACATCTTCTAAGTCAACACAATCTCTTTGACAGCTATCCAATCTTCGAAGATATCGCTTCCATAATTGTCTTCAATTATTCTTCAATCACTGTTGACAAGTAGACGCTTCCGCCAGACAGAGTTTATCAAACTCTGTTGCGCTTCCATCCGTCAGCGTTTAACAAACTCTGACCTGCTTCCAGCTAAACTCTGATTTATCCCTGTTACATTTAAGCACTGATTAATACTTAAATCAATTATTTCTAACAATCTCCCCCAACTTGTTCATTAGCAAAAATGCACAAGTTAAAAATTAATTGATGATGTCAAAACAAAATAGACAAATGTAGTGTTTAACAAATAATCAGAGTTTAAACTTTTACTTACATAAAATCTACAGAAAGCAAGAAATTCTTACAGAGCATTCTTCACCTAATCTCCTCAACATCTGGTGTTGTTCTGAGATAATCAATCAGCAATCTTCTCTCTGCATTCTCTAGCTTTCTCTGCATAATTTCCTTGATCTCTCTTATCTTGGGATCATTCTCACCAGTTTGATAAATAGCAGCTCTCAGAGAATAGATTTTGTTTCTTCTCATTTCATTTCCCAGTTTGATGAAGTGTGCTTCCTTTGATTTAGAAGTAAAATCAAGAATAGTTATACCCAAATATGTCCTCAGTTTAGCTCTGTCTTTCTTCATCTCAACTAGATTACCATGATAGTCTCTGTATTTTGGAACATACTGACTGTTATACTTTATACCTCTACATGCCAAATTCTGCAGCATTTTCTTTTTCAGTACATTCGTAGCTTTATGAGTCCTTTGATTCTTTACTTGAAAAATATATAGAACATACTCTAATTCTTCATAACACTTCAGATCAAGATCAAACTCGCCAATTTTGAATACAGTACCATCTGCCATAAAGTACAAAAGAAAATCTCTTTCCAAACTCTTCTGATGAATCAACTGCACTGATTCCAGTCTATCTAAACTCTCCTGTGTAACACCAAGACCTGGAACAGACAGTGATGAAAGATCTTGAGGACTTGTATTCATTCTTTTTTCTTTATGAGAGCCCAAACCAGCTCTATCTCCTCCAATCTTTCCATCTTGAGTTCTGCCATGTATAAAAATACCTCCAGCCTCACTAACCTCCAGAGTTTCTTCACGAATTACCGATTTCTCAAAAATTGTTTGCAATGGAGTAGATAAATATTTCTGTACAACTTCTGTAGAAACAAAGGTTGTGTTAGCTTTCTTTGAAACCTTTTCCTCCTCAACATCCTTACCCTTCATCTTCAGTTTAGCTTCTGCTGCTGTTGGTTTTCTGAAGACTTGCATCCTCTGATCAGTACCAACATTTTCTTTGATCATAACGCCTTTAAGAACAGGCCTAGCAGCTTTTACGTTCCTCTTGACTTTGCCAGACTTCAAAGCTCTCTGATGCTCTTCTTGAAGATTTTTCTCCTCAGCTTGAATGTCTGCAAGTGTGACTCCCTCTTCATTCTCTTCAAGGAACAACTTAGCAGCCAATTCCTCATCAGTTTGTGGATTAGAAGTTAATACCAAACTCTGAGTCTTGAAAGTACCCTGAGTATCAGTGTTTACACCATCAGACTTTGACTTAGAATTTTTGCCAGCTTGTAAACTCTTCTCAACAACTCTTGACTTTAAACTCTTTTGTCCTCTTGCACCTCCATCTCCAGCATCATCCTTCTGAGTCCGAGTTTGAGAACAAGAAACCCCCACACTGTTCAGTCGCCAATCACCAAATGAATCAGATTGCTCTACCAGTAACTCAAGAGTTTAGTGAGAGAGAGAGAGAAAAAAAATTGCTAAATAGCTCAAAAGGATTCACTAAGGATTTATTTTATGGGCAGTGTTTGGATAAATGTGGTTAATCCTAGTGCCTTTTTCATTTTCATGCACACACATATCATGCAGTCTTAAAATGGTTTAAAACAAGTTCTAGAGCAACAAACTCACTGATGAACATCACACAACAATAAAAATTGATTGATATAAAATGTATCAATCACTGATTTGGCTCAAGATCTCACAGGGTGAAAGCATGCTTCAATACTTACCAAAATTAACAAAGACACATCTCAAGTTTATAATTTTCGCAAGTACAAACAAGGAATCATCAATTTCTTTGGGGACTGACCAAAACAGAGTGTTACTAACAGAGTTTAGGAGTCATCAACATCAGAAGTTATTCATGAGAGGCAATGCACACAATATTTACAGACTCAGAGTTTAGGATTAATAAACTAAGAGATGCTATAAATATGAAACAGTATCATGCTTGTGTTAATATTCTGCACAGTCTAAGATTAGATCTCAGATAACTTAGAAGGATTCATGATTAATAACTGAGAATCATGCTACATACAGATTTCTTCATCGGTGTTCATCTCAGATAATAAAAATATCAGAATTTATCAGTGTTTATCCAGCATGTTAACAGTGTTTGACTGACAGAACATGCTTACAGAGTTTAACAGTCTATGAACAGAGTTTACATAGCAGAGTTTAAAAACACATCACAGAAACATAAGTAATGCATTTCACAAGTAGAATTTTGAGTCTAACCAGTATCTCTAGTCAAAACCAGAAACCATTCCAAGTTCATTTACCAGCCTTGTAAATATAGCTTCACTCAATGGCTTGGTAAAGATATCTACTAGCTGTTGGTCTGTAGACACAAAATGAAGCTCAATGTTTCCTTCCTCTACATGTTCTCTGATAAAGTGATACCTTATACTAATGTGCTTGGTCATTGAATGTTGTACTGGATTACCTGTCATAGCAATAGCACTTTGATTATCACAGTAAATATGAATCTTACTGTACCTCAATCCATAATCCAGCAATTGATTCTTCATCCATAGAATCTGTGCACAACAGCTACCAGCTGCAATATACTCTGCCTCAACTGTAGATGTAGAAATTGATTTATGTTTCTTGCTGTACCAAGAAACTAGTCTTTCACCCAAAAATTGACAACTTCCATTGGTGCTTTTTCTGTCTATCTTACAACCTGCAAAGTCTGCATCAGAGTAACCAAGTAGCTTGAAATCTGATTCTCTGGGATACCACAGCCCTAAAGTAATGGTGCCCTTGAGATATTTAAAGATTCTTTTCACAACTGTGAGATGTGGTTCTCTGGGGTCTTCCTGAAACCTTGCACAGAGACAGGTTGCATACATGATATATGGTCTACTTGCTGTTAGATAAAGAAGAGACCCTATCATGCCTCTGTAGTTTGTCATATCTACTGATGCCCCTGTATCTTTGTCCAACTTAGTTGCTATTGCCATGGGAGTTGATGTAGATGAGCAGTCAAGCATACCAAATTTCTTGAGAAGATTTCTGGTATATTTTGCTTGATTTATAAAGATCCCATCATTTGTTTGCTTCACCTGTAGGCCTAGAAAATAACTAAGCTCTCCCATCATACTCATTTGATACCTAGACTGCATTAACTTGGCAAACTTTATACAGAGTTTATCATTAGTAGACCCAAAAATTATGTCATCAACATATATTTGAACAAAAAGCAGGTCACTACCAGATTTAAAGTAGAACAGAGTTTTATCAATAGTACCTCTGTTGAACCCACTTTTTAGAAGAAATTGAGCCAAAGTTTCATACCATGCTCTTGGTGCCTGCTTAAGTCCATAGAGTGCTTTATCAAGCCTGTAGACATAGTCTGGATATTTGGGGTCCACAAATCCAGGTGGTTGTTCAACAAACACTTCTTCTTCAAGTTTCCCATTCAGAAAGGCACTTTTCACATCCATTTGAAATACCTTGAATTTCTTATGAGAAGCATATGCTAGAAACATCCTTATTGCCTCCAATCTTGCAATTGGAGCAAAAGTCTCATCATAATCTATTCCTTTCTGCTGTGAATAGCCTTTTGCCACAAGTCTGGCCTTGTTTCTTGTAACAACCCCCTCACTATCAGTTTTATTTCTGAAAACCCATTTAGTACCAACAACAGACCTATTCTTTGGTCTTGGTACAAGGGTCCAAACTTCATTTCTCTCAAATTCATTCAACTCCTCCTGCATTGCTGTTATCCAGTCAGCATCTTGAAGAGCTTCTTCTACCTTCTTTGGTTCAGTCTATGACAAAAATGCATGAAACAGACATTCATTTGTTGTTGCACTTCTTGTCCTTACTCTTGCATCTGGATCACCAATAATCAAATCAGGTGTGTGAGATTTTGTCCATTTCCTAGCTGAAGGCAAATGACTTCTCTCAGTATTTGATCCTCCCCCTCTATCCATGTTCTCCTGATTTTCTTGTTGCCTTTCTTCATTCTCTGAGGCTCCCCCTGAATGTGACTGCTCAGTGTTTGAACTGTCAAATTTTGGACTTTCAGAGTTTGAGTCATCAGAGTTTGATCCAGATTTTTCAGCTGACTCATTTTCAGAATTTGAGTCATCACTTTGAAGTGATTCTTCATGCTCCCCCTCAACTAGTTCTCTCCTTGTTTGTGGCTGAGAAGTTTCTTCAGTATTTACCAGTAGAGGTTCAGAGTTTAGCTCAACAGAGTTGTTAGTTCAGCCTCATCAGAGTTTACTTCATCAGAGAATAATTCTTCATTTTCAAAGTGCAGTAGATTATGATCATCTACATCTTCAAGTCTAGTAATTTTCTTGTCATCAAATGACACATGAATAGACTCCATGATCACTTTGGTTCTCAGATTATAAACTCTGAATGCCTTAGTTGACAGTGAATAACCAACAAAAATTCCTTCATCAGCTTTTAGCTCAAATTTTGTCAACTGTTCAGGATGAGTTTTCAGCACAAAGCACTTGCACCCAAAAAAATGAAAATATTTCAGGTTTGGCTTCTTTTCTCTCACCATCTCATATGGTGTTTTTCCATGCTTGTTGATCAGAGTAGCATTCTGAGTAAAACAAGCAGTTTGAACAGCTTCTGCCCAGAAATAGGTTGGTAATTTTGCTTCATCAAGCATAGTTCTGGCAGCTTCTATCAAGGTTCTGTTCTTTCTTTCAACTGCACCATTTTTCTGTGGTGTACCAGGTGCAGAAAACTCTTGCTTCACTTCTCTGTTTTTGCAGAATTCTTCCATTGTTGCATTTCTGAATTCAGTTCCATTATCACTCCTGATAATTTTGACTTTGTGTTTTGATCCTTTGTCCAGTAGCTTTACAGGCTCCATCAGAGTTAATGTAGTTTCATCTTTCTTTGCTAGAAAATACACCCATGTAAATCTGGTGTGTTCATCAACAATTACCAAAGCATATTTCTTTCTTCCAATAGACATCACATTTACTGGTCCAAAAAGATCAACATGTAGAAGATGATAAGAATCAACAATTGAAGATTCAGACTTGCTCTTGAAAGATGACTTCCTTTGTTTGGCCTTTTGACAAGAATCACACAGGCCATCAACATTTAATAAAGATTTTGGGAGTCCTCTAACAAGATTCTTTCTTATCAGCTCATTGATGTTGTTCAGATTCAAATGAGAGAGTTTCTTATGCCACTTCCAACTCTCTTCACTAGATATTCTTGTTGACAGACAAACTGCTTTTCCATTAGAGTTTGTTGATAACCTTATTTCATAGATGTTATTGTGCCTGTGTCCAACTAGAACAACTTTCCCTGTAGATTTACTGATGATTTCACAATATTCAGGCTGAAAATCTACATGATATCCTCTGTCACAGATTTGACTCACAGATAGCAGATCATGCTTGAGTCCTGGAACCAGAGCTACATTTGTGATGATGACACTTCCAAGATTGATATTGCCAAATCCCAGAGTATTTCCTATGTTGCCATCACCATAGGAAACTTTTGGGCCAGCCTTCTCCACATACTCTGATAGCAGGGCTTTATTTCCAGTCATGTGTCCTGAACATCCACTGTCCACGACTAGGGTACTCTCCCTAATGCCCTGCAATCACAAACATTTACTGAAGATTAGTTTTTAAGGATCCAGACTTGCTTGGATCCTTTGACTTTCTTAAATTTGTTAGCTTTTGCAGCGGAATTCACATTATCAGAGTTTAAGCTAGCACTTTCAGAGTTTACACTTGCAGAATTAACCTTAACCCATTTCAAATTGGGCTTGGGTTCATAGTAATTATGATAAATGGCATGATAATCTCTGCAAGAATAAATAGAATGCCAAGTACTTCCACAATGTTTGCATAAAGTCTGTGGTCTAGTTCTAACATTAACTTTCTTTACTTCAGACTTGGGAGGTAAAGAATTAATGTTTTTGTTCTTCCTGCAAAAACTAGCAAGATGGTTAGTGCTACCACAGTTATGACATGTCTTTCTTGGAGCAAGAGTAGCAAGCATTGGATAATTACCCTGAGAAATGCCTACTTTACCATTCATATTCTTTCTAGACACTTTCTGTATCTTAACAGATTTTAACTCCTTAAGCTTATGCTTGAGTTGTTTATCTATCATTAAACCAATATTAACCTGTTTAACACTAGTTTTTACTGGTTCTTTCTTAACAGTTCCTTTTTCAGCTTCAGACTTAGATTCATTTACTCCATGAATAAATTTTGTAGTAGGAAGATGAGCTCTCATTTTGACTTGATTTTGAAACCTAAGTTCATCTCCCTCATAGTAACCTAAACCAACTATGTCTGACTGAAAAACCTCATTAGTGTCTTTTCCAGAATCAGTCCATGTTTTAATTATGTGATTTGCCTTCTCCAACTCAGATTCTAGTTGCTTATATCTTCCTAGCAACTCTTGTTCGAGATAAACAGCATCATCTCTTTCTTTCTGAACTTGTTGCATGTTTTCAAGTTTCTCTTCAACAATTTTATTTCTTTGTTTAAGTTCAGAATTCTCAGACTTAATTCTCTCATTCTCTAAAGTCTGATCCCTATAACTAATATGCAATGTCTTGAGATAAATTCTCAATTCAGATATATTATCAGTATTATAAGCATAGGTAGTTAAGGGTACCTTATTTTCAGACTCTTCTGCTTCATTCTAAATAGAAGCCATGAGAGCATAGTTGACTTCCTCATCTGAGTCTGAAGTGTCTGCCCAATCTCTGCCTATTGTGATGAGTGCCTTTTCAGTTTTACCCTTCTTGCACTCAGGAGCATAGTGACCCATCCCCTTACACTTGTAGCATTGAATCTCAGACTTATCTTTCTTCCCAGATTTAGTCTCCTTTCTCTCAAACTTTCTGAAACTCTTCCTATCCGAAGTTGAATCTCTAGAGAACCTGTTTCCCTTCTTAAAGTTCTTGAAACCCATCTTCTTAAAAGTCTTCACCATCAGGACAGCCATTTTTCTCATTTCCTCTTCATCCTCAGAATCAGATGATTCATCAGTGTTTGAGTCAACATCAGAATCTGATGACTCACTTTCAGAATATATAGCTAAAGCTTTTCCCTTAGCTTTCTTCCTTGATGCTTCCTTCTTCAAGGGTTTCTCTTCCACCTTAAGAGCAACAGACTTTGCCTTCTTGCTCGATCTTCTATTTCTCTGTTCCATTTCCAGTTCATGAGTTTTGAGCAACCCATAGATCTCATCAATTTCAGTATCAGCAAGATCATAATTATCTCTAATAGTGGTTGTTTTCACATCCCACTTTTCAGGTAGAGCAAGAAGAAATTTGAGATTTGAGTCTTCTAGATCATACTCTTTATTTACCAATGACAAATCATTGATCAGTTTACAAAACCTGTCAAATGTTTCTGTCATGGTTTCTTCAGACTTTGCCTCAAAATGATCATACTCCTGTGTGAGTATATTCCTTCTATTCTTCTTGATAGCAGCAGTTCCTTGACATTTAATTTCAAGGGCATCCCAAATTTCTTTGGCAGTAGTGCAGTTAATCACCTTATAAGACATGACATTGTCTAATGCACTATGAAGTAGATGCCTTACCTTTGCATCCTTAGCAATAGATGAAAGATCTTCAGGAGTTAGATCTTTCTTTTCCTTTGGGACTGTCTTAGCTTCTTGACCAGCAGTAGCAGCAGATAGCTTGGTAGGTTTATGAGGACCTTTATAAATTCTATCAAGATATTCTGGATCTGTAGCTTCCAGAAACATAGTCATCTTTACCTTCCAGATAGCATAATCTGCTGGTCTCAGAATAGGAACACTAATAGTCTCATAACGACTCACAGTAGTAGGAGTCTTCTCAGAACCTAAACTTGTTGGAGGAGGAATCTCTGCCATTGATTATTGTTTTGTGTGTGGATCTTAAACTGTATTAAGTAACAGATTGGCTCTGATACCACTTGTTAGGCCGAATACACAAATATAATCAAGATTTGTATGAGAGATTCA
Source organism: Kitagawia praeruptora (assembly GCA_037693485.1). NCBI lineage: Eukaryota > Viridiplantae > Streptophyta > Magnoliopsida > Apiales > Apiaceae > Kitagawia > Kitagawia praeruptora. Next base: position 113,832,526 of record CM075348.1, on the reverse strand, counting down.
CAAGAACACACGTTTTAACAATTAAAAACTGTTTGGAATTAATAATTCCTCTCTCAGTGATGTAAACTATCACAGAGAGCTGCTTAGGTTACAATGAATGATAATTTGTTGTTCGATACCCTTCTAGGGTTAACCTAACTGTATTTATTAAACATACAGTTACTGTACAATCGTTAAATTGATGCTCCTATAATTTAGCTATACAATTGATATCAATCACGATTGCTACACGTCTTCTAAGTCAACACAATCTCTTTGACAGCTATCCAATCTTCAAAGATATCGCTTCCATAATTGTCTTCAATTATTCTTCAATCACTGTTGACAAGTAGACGCTTCCGCCAGACAGAGTTTATCAAACTCTGTTGCGCTTCCATCCGTTAGCGTTTAACAAACTCTGACCTGCTTCCAACTAAACTCTGATTTATCCCTGTTACACTTAAACACTGATTAATACTTACATCAATTATTTCTAACAATATATTTGGTGTTTCTGTTGTAATTTGCTTGTATTCTATCATTGCTTGCATCATATAATCTCAAACAGCTTACGTTCCTATGGTAATATGCACTTCATTTAGGCAGAGATCTTGTCTGCTGTTTGTTTTGAACACCTGTGCTATTTAACTTCAGACAAAACAATGGGGCTTTATATTTCAGACAATGAACACCTGTGCCATTTCAATAAACTAACTGTTAGAATGTATAAAGTAGTTATATATGTGTATGCACATTATAGTAATATAATTAACGCACTACCCTTGCTATGACCTTTATATTCTTTAAATAAAATGTAGCTGCAGTACACTGCTATTAAATAAAATTGCACCCTCCTGTTCCCATGTTATATTCCAAAATCTTTTGACTTTCTGCTTTAACTGTAGTTGATAGCTGATAATGTGCAGCTCCGAATATTAGCTCTGAGTTCGACACCAGGAGGTAAGTCTCCAATCGGCATGTATGACCTTTACTAAATTAAGTTCTAGATATCTTTATTTGGATTCTTATAAATGCTTTCGTTCAGCTAAACATATGGATATTCGTTCCGAGTTTCTAGAGAGCTCTTAGAAACCAGAATTCCGGGGCTTCCCGTCCCTTCACCCTTCTTATATGAATGTACAGTATACTGATAAGGATGACTATTAAATGACATTTTTTGTGCCTTACCTAGCCCAAGATGATATAAGCTATGATTTTTTACTCGTTTTTATTTTTTTTTCTACCTCTTTTTTCTAATTAAGAACATTCTCTAATTGTTTACAGATTCGTAGAAGCATGGCTAAACTTGAGCTCTATCAAAAGTTTACCAATTACCTTGCAGTTTTTGTACTTCTGTGTATTGCTTGGATAGGCTATGAGGTATGTCATCATTTTTCCCTGTACTCACGATATTCCTTAGCGCACTCTAAATATTCACGTATTTATCTAATGTCTCTGTCTTTGTTTGTACTGATTCTGATTATATATGGTACTGTGGTTCTTTTTGCCTAGCTATACTTCAATGCTAGTGACAAATATAATGAGCTATGGCAGTATGCCTGGATTATTCCAAGTATTTGGACTCTTCTTGCATTCTCTCTCTTGGCTGTGATATGCATCATGTGGGCTCCTTCACGCAATCCAACAAGGTATGTCTCCTAATATTCGACACCATTTACCTCATGTGCTTGATTTCCTACACAAAATATTCATCTAATCTTGGGCATTTGTGAATTTTTGTTGTATTTTGACAAGAAGTTTGGTTAGTGAACATGACCTCTAAGTTTGTTAAACCTTGTTTAAGGTTGTACTTTTTGCACATTCCTAATCTGTAGATCTCCTTATCAAGTAGGTGCACCCTCTGAGTGGCTTCACCTACATGTGGGCACTTCACTCATCTAGTGTAATTGCTCATTTTTCTTTAGAAATTGACTTCTTTTTTTATATTTACACTCAATAAATCTGGATTAACATATTTGTTGTTTTATCTTTTTCGATTTCCCCCGCAGAAATTAATGGCAGTCTTGATCAGTTGTTTAGAAATATCTTTGCCAATGAGCAGATTCATAAAATTAACTTTGATGAAATTGGAACAATACCTATTAATGGGAATGTGGAAGCAGCTCAAGCTTCTGATTCTCAAGCAACAGAATCGAGAGTGGGCGACGAGGGGACTTTCTTGTCTAATTTGCTACGACAAATTATGCCTATTGTATCTCAAAATATAAGTGAGACAAATAATTCGGTAGTCGAGGAAGCTGTAGAAGATAGAAACACAGGAGTTGCATCGATTAATGTAAGTTTTTCCTCTATCTATACACTAAATATTACTTTTACCCATGGTATAGGAAATCTAATCATAAAATTGAAAATCTCGTTTTTTGAAGCAGATTTACCTTGATTGATGAGGGTGCTGATTTATTAATTTTTGATAAAGAGATTAGTGTAGATTTATGTATGAGTAAGTGAAGAGTTCTTCATATATGTAGGCTGAAGAGGTTGTAAACCAGGTTAAAAAATTGAAAAAAGAATCAGTAGATGCTGCTGCTGGGTCGCTAACTGGCCACTTTGAACTTTACTCACTGTTGATAATGTCTGAAGCACTTGCCCATTTTGTTGGTACTGGAGAAAAAGAGATCTCCAAAACAGAAGTTCTGAAAGGAGTTTGGGTATGCATCACGGAAAACAAATTGGAGGTTGAAGAATTTTGTGATAATTCTGTCAAGTATGGAGGATGGAGAAGATGCAGATGCTTGTACTTGGCGCATATTCATTTAATTTATATCTAAGTTTTTTGTGAATGTAAACTAGAATTGTACCACGTCTATGTCGTCGTTTGATTGCATTTAGTCGTTAGACGTTGAATGGTTATGTTGACAATGTTGTCCGAATAGTTTTGGTACGAGTAGGTGATAATGATGTACCAAGATACTCTTTTGAATATTTGGTGTGTATGAAATACCATGTTAATGGTGGATTTCTATATGAACAAATGGGTCATGTCCATTTTTTTAAAAAGAAAAGCATTGCTATTGCCTCATAATGTGTTGCCATTTATTGTTAATTCCATACTAAAATCATTGCTATTAAACAGAAATGTGTTGCCATTGCCACCTTAAACGTTGCCATAAATATCCAAAACAGGGTTGCTATAGCCTATTGCAATGAATTTAAATTGTTGCTATAGACTGGAAAACGTTGCTATAACAAGCTTTTGCAATGATATTAAAGTATTGTTATATGGTACTATATTCGTTGCTATATGGACCTATTGCAACCCAAGCAAAGTTCACGCCCAATTTTTGCAAAAGCATCTATGACAATGGTATTAGCCCATTTAGCAACAATTTTAAGGAGTTGCTAAAGGCAATATATGGTGTAGTGTTTTTTTTTATGAAACCAAAATTTAAAATTTTAATTATACCATAGAATCAAAAATTAGTTGTTCTCTCCCTTCTCCATAAATATTCCTTTAATTACTACAAAAAGATTTTACCTTATATTTTGTATAGATTCCTTTAATGACCGGACCTAATTTCAAGCAATACATGTTCAAAAGGTATAAAAACATGTACATAAGATGATCAATACCAAAACAATGAAGGTTCATGTTAAACCAAAAAAATTAACACTTATTTGTCAAAAAAAAAAAAGAATTAACACTTAAAAAATAATAGGAAGAGGTATATTTACCATGATCATGGTTCACTTTGATCTTTGATTCGATTTTCAAAAACTTTCATCAATTCAATAATTTTGTATAATAATAAAAAAAGTATCAAATGTGTATAAAATTCTATCCACCTAAATGAAAGAAAAAGGAAGCAAGAACTGTAAATCATGATTATCATTAATGATCAATCTTTTTATGTATATATACATTTAGGAATTCGTATTCTTATAGAATAAGTAATTGCATTTTATCTTTGAGAAATGTTAAATAAAGAGCAAAATTTTTATTTCCAGAGCAGGTTTCTGTGAAAAGATAAAATTGTCCTTGTTTTTGTGAATACAGGGGCTAGACTTGGTTTAAAATAAAGGCAATTTTATCTTTTCACAAAAATTTGCTCTGAAAATAAAAATTTTGCTCTGAATTTAACATTTTCCTTTTTGAAAAGGTTTCATTTTCTTATTCGTCCCTTCTCTCACTTGCCTGTGCAATCCAATAGAATCCTACTCTTCTGTTACTATTTTAGCATACAACTTCGCGCTATCCTGTAAGCTTAATTTTAAAAAAAAAAAAAACAATCAACGAAATCACATTTGTAATTAGTAATTTAAGAAGATAAAACAATTATCTCTAAAAAACAATTGGTAAATAATAAATGATGTAATTTAAGACGATGAAACAGTAAAAAGTAATTTATCATGAATACTTGTAGTGTAAATTTGTAAATTTATTGAAAAAAGATGCAAGTTTACACAAATAATGGTCTAAACCCATTAGTATTAAAAAAAAATAAGGATATTTACAAAACTATCTAACTTTTTGAAATTATTTACAAAAATACGATTTTTTAGTTGCAAAGGTTGCAAAACTGACATCGCAGATGACAAAGGTTGCAAATGAGCTTAAAACGCAAGCAAAAAAAAGTTGCAAAGATTGCCCGTATTTAAAAAAAAGGTTGCAAGTTATATTTTTTTAAAAATCTGTTGCAATTTAGGTAGTTTTGAGAAAAACCCAAAACATGTTTTTAGAAAAACCCAAAAAAATATCAAATGCTGCCATCTTTTATTTATACATGTACATAAATTTGGTTACCAAGAAAAGGATAAGAATAGGCTAGTCACTAATCTCTGTCACCACATATTGCAATCTCTTTTTTTGTCTCCGAACAATTAAATTCTGTCAAACAAAAATAAGATATTATATTAATTTCAATTTTCACAGCATAACGAAATTTGAATTAAGGGATTTCATCTCACGTAAAATATAAGCAATATATAACTTGTAATAAGGAAAGAGAAAAATTCTATGGTGTACTCATTTTATTGGAGTAGTTCGAGTACATAAACGTTCTGTATTCAAAATATTTTAAAATTTATTATTTGAAAAATTTTGTTATATAAATATCATAATTTCATTGATAATCTTGAAAAAAAATCTAAAAATCGAAAAAAAAAGGTAAAATCGGTTTGGAAGATTATGAGAGCGCCACATAAGCTCCTGCATATCCTCCTTTATATATATATATATAAGCATTCAAAATGTTTTAAAAAAAAAAATTTTGCAAATTTTATTATATGAATATCATAATTTCATTGATAATCTTGAAAAAATAAATCTAAAAATCTGGAAAAAAAAAAGGTAAAATTGGTTTGGAAGATTATGAGAGCGCCACATAAACTCCCGCATATCCTCCTTTATATAATAGATATGATTGATGATTATTTGTAAGAAAAAACTGGGCCTGAAGATGTTTTTAGGGAGTTCCCCTAAGATTAAAACAAATTTCTTCTTATAAGTAAGTAGGCTCCGCAGAGGTATTTTTGTAATTATAAAATTCATCCTCTTTATTTACAAAAATACCTTTAATTTTCTACTAAATCTAATAACCTCAGTCTGTTACCTGAAACCGTCCTTAGACCCAGCAATCCCTTATTTGTAATGTTAATCTATTTTATGACGATTATGTGCTCTCCTGATCAAATACAAGAAACAGATATTTTACTTACTACATTGAATCAGAAAATCTAAAGGAAAAACATTAGTTTACATTTTAAAAAAGAACTTCACTATCTAGACATTGATACGCAATGCTAAGAGCTTTACAACTGATTGATCAAATCCAGTACGAAAATATGCAACACGCACTCTAGCCTCGTCTTCTGTAATTTGATAAGACGTGAGATCATTTTTTCTTTCGATTTTTTAAGATTGAGACTTTTAAGTACTCCCTTCATCCATTTTGATTCTTAACACTTTTTTTGTACTTTCTAATACGCATTTTAAAATATATTTTAAGAATAGTTCCATAACTTTTTTTAAAAAAATTATTTTTCTGTATAAAAATCTAAACATTAGATTTTATACAAAAAAAGAAAATTTTAAAAAAAAGTTATGGATCTATCCTTAAATTAAAATAAACCTTGAAATACGTGCCAAAAAGTCCAAAAAAAATGTTAAGAATAAAAAGGGACGGAGGGAATACCTCTTTAGAAAGAATCTGTGCCAGAAAGTTAAAAAAAAGTGTTAAGAATAAAAAGGGACGGAGGGAATACCTCTTTAGAAAGAATCCTTTTTCTAACTACTCAGAGATCAGCCTTAAACATCCCTTATGTTATTAACAAATCATCCCAACATTATATATTGATTTCAACGCTTTCGTCACAATATCTTCCACCACAATTCTTTCGTCCCCAGCTCAGAAGTTGTCCGCACATACATGTCATTGTCATTGACAAGAACAATACTTTCAACAAAAGGATATATGAAGATAAGATCACGAGCAAAGAATCCGTAATCCTTGGTTTTTTTGGTACCAAAATCATATGAAACTACCTCGTTAAACTGATTATTCTGCAAGGACCGAAACAGAGCTTCACCATTATTTCTAAATCCTAGAAGATCACCATACTGTGGCCAACCTGAATTATTCGGGCAAGCGGATTCATGCCTTTCCAAGATACGAAAGGAGTTAGCATCCACCACTTCAAGACGTAATCTCCCTGTTGTGAAGCAGCATGTACTAATTACTGTTTCTCGAAACTTTGCAATATTCATATCCAACGAAACAACTGAATAACCCTGTTCATGCCAAGCCAGCCAGTGCAATGTTCCTTTAGCATACACTAGATTTTCATCCCTTACTGAATAAGGTGCACCTGGACAAGTATCACCGACTGTTTTCCAAGAATTACTGCTCAGACTATACACTTCAACCATGATACGTTTCTTGTATAAGCGATTTTCACAATCACAAGGTCGTTTTTCTCTTCATCAAATCAAATTCCAATAGCTTTACTACGTTTATAATATTCTCCAAACGGAAAAAGTATTTTCTGTTTTCTAACAGTGGGGTTCCAAAGATATATATCACTAATGTGCAAATCACTCCATGTTTTCTAACAGTGGGGTTCCAAAGATAGATATCACTAATTTGCAAATCACTCCATTACAGCAACCATGTATCTGTTCATCTTTTACCTCATCAGGAAACACTAATGTGCAACACTTCTCAGATGGTACACTGTCATGGTGTAATGAATAATCATAACTTATGTCAGTAATGAGTTCAGAGTGGACTAAAGTCTTGCAAATCAGATATTTGGTATTGTCTGGACAAGAGATGTGAGTGTTGATGAATTGCGAGGATTTTATCAAAGAACGCCATGATTTGCAAACAGAGGTGCATCTCACAATAGATTTTGTACGTTGTATCTTTAAAAAAACCTGCTCTAAGATTTTTGCAGGAAGGATAACGGAAGAAGGTATGGCAAGCATAAGGCCCATTATGTAAGAACAAGTGGATTGAATGTACGTTGCTAATCAAAAACAACTAACTAATAAACAATGTATATATAACATCTAAAATCAGGAGTTCTGTAAGGTTTCGGATGGTCTTAATATTATGACCATACGAAATCAGACAGGGGCGGAGCACAACTATTTAAGATTCTGAAAAGTTGGACGAATTGAAAATCAAGTTCAACACTGTCTTAGTGTTTTTAGCAACAAAAAAAAAAGTTCAAGGCTGTAATACCGATATGTACCTGCAGGCTACAAGCTGACACAGGAGCTGATAATATACTCCCTGATCTGCATGCGGGAAAGGAAAATGATCATATCTTTTTTTCTTCCGATTTGTTAAGATTGAACCCTTCTTCAACTTCTTCCTTGAAAAGACCTTTTCTTACTTCTCAGAGATCCACTTCAAAACTACCCTTACGTTTACAAATCTTTCCAACAATTTTTTTTTAAATTCCAACCCTTTTCTTCGCAATTCTTCGACCACAATTCATTCATCCCCAGCTCTTGCCTTCCATCCCCAATTCAAACACGCTGTGAGTGTACGAAGCACAAGTTTTTGCATGTACATGTCGTTATCATTTAGAAGAACAAGACTTTCGACAAAAGGATATATGAAGATAAGATTACGAGCGAAGAACCCACAATCATATGAAACAAGCACCTTGTTGTCTAGAAACTGATAGCATTTATATAGATTGTGATTCAAAATAACTCAGCACATTTCCCTAATGCATGCACTGATAATAATATTTTAGTAACCCATTTGGTAGGTGGATTACCTAATGGCAGGGGACTTCTCCCATTAATTAATCTTCTGTTAACCAAGTTGAGTTTCTTTCCGACATGTGCACTAATACAAGACACAGATATTTACTTGAAGCATTAAGGGTTAGAAATTAAAACATAAGTTCTTCACACTCTAAACAAGAACTTCACCATCTATTTTCATATCCTCATGTCAAAAGCTTTACAACTGATTATTCAGAATCCTGAATAGGAAAATATAGACCACTCATTTTTGCTCTACCTTGACTAGAAAACTTTTGGCTTCGTCTTCTGTTATTTCACTGAAAAACAGGATCCAAAAAAAACTGAAGTAAGTCTTGGTCCTGGAAACAAGACGGGAGCAGAGCACAACTGATCAAGTTTCTGAACATTTGGAGGAATTGAAAATCAAGTACAAGGATGTGATACCTCTCTTCTGCTTCAGTTTTTGAGATTGGCATGAAATTTTTACATGCAAGAAATTCGGTGAAACTGGCAAGGTCTTTCTCGGTACAGAATTTGCAAAGTTTAAGCAAAAAAGCATTAAACTGCTTTGGCTCCTGCAAATATAAAGAGGGTGTTTGGCTTAACTTAAAAATTGTTACTTATCACTTAAAGTGCTACTTACTCACTTTAAGTGAAAAGTGATATTTTTCACTTAAAGTTAGGTGTATCTGTTTGGCTAATTCCACTTAAAGTAAATTTATTTTTAAAAAATTAATTAAAAAAAAAGAAATTTAAATTTTTTTGAAAGTATAAAATACAAATATATGCAAAGAATACAATACAAGTTAAAAGGTGACTCAAATACATAAAAATTGATATGAGAAAAAAAATAAGTGGAAAAAAAGTACCTCCAAGGTACTTTTTTTTTTTTAACTAAAACTAACTTTAAGTGGAAAAATTTAAGGTTAGACAAACAGCACGAAATCACTTTAAGTAGATAAAAAAAATTTTTAAGGGGGGCCAAACGGGCTCAAAGTGTTCACAGTTGAATGCGATTACTTTTTGATTTACGGAGTAGTGTTGAAAAGAGATCAGTCAAAACATTATGTACATCTAATATCATTATTGACTTTTGACGGTATATTGAGGCTTTTCACATTCTAAATACACACAACTATTCTAAATTGTGAAAATATTAGAATATTGTAGTTTGTTGTACTTTATAAAATATCATGCATATTAATAACTGAATGAGTATAATTGGACTGAATCAGTTCTTAAACATTTGGTCGAAGTCTAAGAAGTGATTCTAGCATACAGTTTAGTACATGGAGTATGGTTCCGATCAATTTAATCAAAGTGTCAAGCTACTTGGGATGGGATGGAAGAGCTGAGGTAGAGCGAATCTCATAAATCGATTCTAAAACTCCGCGTTATGTCGACTTCACCCAATATAGGTGATACTTGATACAAATCAAAATATTTGGTACTACTATTAAGAAGTTACTCTGTTAAATTTTTAAAATCTCGTCAAGTTCAAGGTTAATATACCGCCAAAGCCAACAGGTTACTATGCCCTTAATCGACTCCTTAACTCAGACTGTACTCTTTCTGGGGAGCTAATGGGAGTAGTGGTTAATATTTTCTCATACTTACAACAATTACAAAATTAAATTATAATAAATGTCGTCACTCGTCATAACACAAACTTAGAAAATAAATAAATTATATACACAAACAAACTACCCTTACAAAATTCGAAATTCGCCATGTCCAGTTAATTTCTTTTGTGTATTATTGATATCAAATTAGTAACTGTCCATTGCATGATTCAACTTTTAAGTGTGTCAGTACTAAAGTAGCACTAAAAAACAAATTACTCCTATCAAAGATATAGATAACAAACAGATAAATAAGAACTTTCAACTGTGATACCCAGCAAGGTATTGAGAAGACTTACTTGCTCAAGAATGCAACCCTTGCGTAAAGCAATTAAACATTCCAATACCTTCTGAAAATTATCCCCTTCGAATGAGTCTGTTATCAGTTGCCAGATTATACTTTTCATGTCAGTAATAGCCTTGTTAACCCATTCTGTACCATCTCTTCGCAACATCATGGATTCAAAATCTTTAACAGGATTAGAGTCCCCAATTTTCTCAACTTTAAATGCTGATGCAGGTTCAATAGAATTGATAGCTTCGGCATCATCAATATTTCCAGGATCCTCCCGTTCTTCATTTGAGCCAGAAGGTTTATCTCTTAATAATCGTCTAGCTGACTTCTTTAACTGCATGTTAGAGCAAGTATAAAGACAAATATAATGAAATATTTTCTGGCATTCACTGCTCGAATTTGAAGTTGGTGTGGAAAATGAATGACCTTTGGGTTCTCCTTCAGTTCAAATAGCCTACGAAATTCATCAATAACAGGTTTGCTGTGAGATAGGAGATCAAGATCAGGTTCCGTTATCTTTTTGAGGGTTTCATCTAGAGGTGGTACAGCTGCATCCGGATGTCTTGATTTCAACTCAAGATAGCGATAGAATCGCTGCGATGTTTCATCACATGCATTTCAGCTAAAAACCATGGAAAATTGTAATTTACACATTTTAAATATTTTCGGGGTTGAGCATGCAGGGGAGGGAATGTAACATGTTCCGTTGCAGGTTTTATCTGTTTGTCAGCTTTATTTTTCTTTTCCGTAAGAGTGCCAGACGTGTATACTAACTACAATGTGAAAACTAATTTTCAAGAAATTTAAGCACAGTTCAACTGTGACATTTATGCAGGGAGTTTCCTATGATGCTACATCAAATTACTAATTTAAGATTGTTTGTCTTTCTCACAAAAGCTAAAGAAGAAATATAATTTGAAACCTGCCTTACCATTGAAAGTCACAATTTCCACATGTTTTGCAGAAGTTCAGTACACATTGTGTTACAATCTTTTTTTACCATAGGAAATTTAATAACCTCTTGTATATGTTCGTAACTATGCAAACTTTGGACTGATCAAGTAACTGCTACCTTAACTGTGTTTTTTTTTCAAGCAAACAAAATTTACTCCCATGGTTACTATAAGCCTGTTCTTCTCCTAATCGTTTACAGGCAGCACAAACCCAAATGCATACCAAAGTAAAAGAGGAACAAATCATAGCACAGTGGCTGTTCAACATGCTATGCAAGGATTTAAACAATTTCTACAAGAATCCACAGACTTGGTAAAGGAAGAAGTAAAACACTGAAGCTTAGACTAAAGTACCTCCAGTACAGGATTTGGAGTGAATTCAGGCTGCAAGCACTCTCCTCTTCCAGTTGGTGCAAGTTCAAGCATCTTTACCAAATTATCAGCAGCCTCCTGCTGTTCATTGTTTGGAAGCATTGATGAAGGTAAATTGCTGAAGGACGGGAACTGAAACTCACGAACATCCTCCGCAAAAGGAAGTACATTGAGATAGAACGAATCAGGCTGACCAGCAACAATCAGTCAATTTAGCAAGGTTTTAACAAAAAAAAAATATGTAAAAATTTGACAATCAATGACTTACAACATCATCCCTATCAGATATGTTAGGAGTCAGCACACCAATGACAACGTGAGTCTGTCCTTGCCTCCATACACAACGAACAATTGCCACTTTGTTCATCTCCTTCATTGCTCTTGTTAATGCAGAAACTGCAAGAGCAGCTTTCGTATTACCCGGTTGGGCTATGACTATGTTAACATCTTTCATGTAATAGTGTCTTGAACACACAAGCCACAGACCCGAGGGAAAAATATAAGAGAGGTCAAAGTAAAACAACATCAGTAATAAATTAACTATTATCAAATCACATGGATTACAGTAAAGTAACAATTTCCACCTCATTATGTTTGAAGCATCAGTAAATCCAAGAAGTTTCACACCCTTTTCTGGTTTAAATTTCACAGCTTCCCATTCAGCCGATGATATGGGAACTACTTGAGGTCCATATCTATATCCTTTTATCCTTTGCTCTGGAGGCACAACTTTACTAGGATCATCAACTTTTTTGTATTCATATTCTACTTTGACTTCATGGCTAGCAAGTTTATCAGTTTCAGGTGCTTTATCAGAGTACATTTTCAGAGTGGGAAATTTCTCTTCAGAAGTTTTCTTGTAGACCCACACCTACAGTTAAAGAAAATATGAGTATTTCATAATCAGATATCTTTCTGGGAAAATAGATAAATTGGTACATTTAAAGCCTAGATACTAACATAATTCAAGACATAGTTACAAGACTGGGAACACTGATATAAGAACAGTATCAGTATGCGTAAAGTGTAAACTACATAATTAAATCTAATACAACTTTTTTCTTTTCTAACTTAATGCTAGTCGACATGTGTGGTCTAAATGAAAAAAAAAAAAAAAAAAAGCAGTCATTCCAACAAGGCCACAACATCTCTAACTCTGGGATATTTAGATAATGACAGATTGATATTACAGCATTCACAAAACATTTTGCTCTTGAAAAAATGGAATTTGGAGATGGGAGTTAAATGTAACAATTAACACAGAAAAGAAAGCACAAAAGAACGTATCAAAGCAGAGGGAAAAAATTTCGCAGAGATGCCTGCAATTACAATATTAATTTTTTTAGTCCAATAAGGGATAAGATTAGCAACTCATAAAGTTATCCACATGATAGATCACCATAATTTTTTATAGAAATGAATATTTTTCCCACTGAAGGGACACAATAATAGCAAATTCAAGAGGATGGTGCAAGAAAGGCAAAAAACTTAATAAAGACTCTCACCATAACCTTTACTTCAGAGCTTAGCTCCAAGTCACCTCTGTATATTGTAACAGGAGATATATTGCGAGTTCGAAGTGCACCTAAAAGTGATGTGCCATTTTTAACATGGACCTTCCTTGAAGAAGTCATCTTTGATATTGTATCCAGTAAGAGATCGTTCTCTTCTATTGCACTCTTACTCCCATCCATTTCCTGTTCATCCCTATAAACTATGCATTCCATTTTCATGCCGTGTGCAGCCATCTGTGCAGCGATGGTGGTGACTTGATCTTGTTTAGTTCCTTCATATGGATCTTTGATAGGATGAATTGCATTTGTAATTAGACAAAGACGTTTTTTCCCTTTTGTTTGTCCAAACTTCTTAATCAGCATATCCATCCCAACAACAATTGCATCAAGAACTACGACCAAAGTCAAGGTATCAAGGTATCAAGGAATCAAAATTATTAGTTAATACTGAGTTCATGATCAACAAAATAAACCATTTCTCTAATTGGTGATATGAGATAACAATGGGTATGTCCCTTGATCTTTGTAACTTTTGTCAACAATAATAAAATACTAACACAAAACTAAAAAGGTAAACAAAACCTGTGAAACTTATGCAAATTTCTTGACATTATTAATGAAATCAATCAATATAACATATAGTCTGTCATAAAAACTATATATTTGTACATAAAACAAATTAAAGTATTCTATAATTTAATGTAAACAGAGCACTGGTCCTTGTCATAATCAAGTACTAATGTAGGATACAGTCACCATCAACAGTTCCACGAGGAAGCTCTTCTAAAACCTTAATGAGATCTCCATCGACAACTTTAAGGTGGTTCAAGACGACCACGTGTTCATATCCACCGATTTCGTTGGTGAGCTCGTTGTCAGTGTCTAGAAATAAAAGAAAATATGGTACTGTTTAGTTAGTACAAAATTCCAGATGACGGCTTATTGGCTAAATGAAGCAGTTCTCATAGCACTCTCTTTATGAATATACAGATTATTTTGTTGAACCCTTATGCTTATCAAGCAAATGTAACTTTTCAAAAGTGGCCGTAAGCAGTAGCACCAGATATTTACATATATGATATATTGTGGCTTTTTTGTTTTTCTTGTCCATATTATATAGAAAACCAATATATCTTTTGTTGCATTGTTTACACGCTAGATCAAATGAAAAAGTCAGTTGCTAACAGTAACACACCTTAGATGGCATACCATGCAATATATTTTTTCAAATAAAACAAGTGCAATATGAAATATATCAAAGTATACCTTCGGTTCCAAATAAAACAACTCCCACTTCATCATATTTACCAAAGATCAGCTGCAATTAAATATGACAAATTATTCATCAAAAATAAGATTTCTGTAAGATCTAACAGATATACATCATTTTAGCAGGAGAAACTTAGAAGACTAAAAAAATCATCATTAGATATATCAATGTTTTATTCGATACACAAGAAGAGCCACAGAGAGGAGTGACCGGTAATAAGATAAAACCGTCATTTAAACAAATAAAAAAACTTTTAGTCTAAACCTAAGACAGATTATAGTGACAAAATTCAAGTGTAAAAGATCTTTAAAAGTTCTTCAAAGTATAAAAAAATACAACGTGTTCATTCTCCCGTTTGCCTGTATTAATTATTTTAAAAATAAAACAATACAATATTATTCAAATTAATCCAAATTCAAATGTAATAAATTTCTAGAAAATCTTTAAGTATGAAAAAATGCAATGAGTTTGTTTTTCCCTGTTTTTAATTATATTCCAAAATATATACAAAATAATGAATTATACTGTCCGAAATAACTAGCAAAAGTAAAGTGAAAACTGTACCTTCTTCTGCACAAGCATAGAACAAATCTTTACAACCTCCGGCAACACTTTATGCATCGAGGGACCAACATCAATTAACAAAAGCAGCGCTTCCTACGCAGAATAAATATGATAATAAACTCGTAACCCGCAATAAGTTTTAACATTCCGTTTAATATCCTAAAACGGACTACTAAACATACAGATATAGAGTAATTTGTCCGATCATCCTAATCAACAAACTATTTTAGCCTCAAAACTAGCTACGAGCTTCACGAAACACGAGTCACATTAGTACAATCACCATCACAGCACCACAAACCACAGATCTTAATAACGCAATAACCAATTACAAATCCTTTAAAACACTAAAAAAAAACGAGCTACAAATTTCACAAAACACGAGTCACATTACAACAAATCAAAAACCCCAACTCATTGTAGGCCACAAATTAGCTACAAATTACTTGAAACACGAAGAACATTAGGGAAAATCAATACCTTATCAACATTCGTACTTGAAAACACCAATTTTTAGTCAAAATTAGTTTGCATTTTAACCAACAACAATATATATAAGCACACACACATGCAACTAATTAAATACCCCATTACATTACATATTGCAGAATATTAACAAACTAAAGTTGAATGCTTCACAAGAAATATGAAGGGGTTAATAAAGATACAGTAAAAAAGTGAAATTGAATAAAGGGGTTAGTGGGTTTGAAGTAATTTACCTTGTTTCGAGCCATTTGAGGAGAGATTAATATGAAACAAGTGAATTTTTTTTAGTTTCTTGGAGAGTTTGAAATGGGTTTTGTGTGTATTTTGTATTTATAGAAAGAGAGTGGGGGAGACAAGTTGAAGATTGTGAGAGAAGTTTTGAATGAGTCCCTGGTTTTGTTTGTGTTTACTCCGATCAGAGATGTTCAAAAAGCCTGCCCAAAAAAACCCCGAAAAGCCCGGTCCGGGGCCTAAAACGGGTCCCCTATTTTTCACGAAACCCGGTTCGATTCGAATCCTGAAAAGTCCGGTTAAAAGTCCGGGTTTTTAAAAGCCCGGACTTTTTAAAAGCCCGATTAAAGCCTGGCCCGAAATCCGGATAAAGCCCAAAGCTCGGAAAAAAAATTTATTTTAATAAATTTTTTATTTTATTAATGTAACTTATAATCTACATTTAATGAATTTTTTTATTTTATTAATGTAACTTATAATCTACAATTAGTTTCTTTGTTTTTTATTTTATTGACGTTTTTAATAAGATCTAGTTACGGGTACTAGACAATATAGTAGTGTTCTAATAAAATCTCCAATCAAATTAATTTTTTATTTTTTGAAAATTTTGGAATATCATTTAATTAGATATATCTTGACATCGGTACGGTTGAATCGTCGAGAAATATTTTTAAAAATATAGAAACAATAGTCTGGGACGAAGCACTAGTTACGAGTACTAAACAATATAGTAATGTTCTATTAAGATCTCCAACCAAATTAATTTTTTATTTTTTGAAAATTTGGGAATATCATTTAATTAGATATATATTGACATCCGTACGGTTGAATCGTCGAGAAATATTTTTAAAAATATAAAAACAATAGTTTGGGACGAAGCACTAGTTACGTGTACAAGACAATATAGTAATGTTCTATTAAGATCTCCAACCAAATTAATTTTTTATTTTTTTTTAAAATTTGGGAATATCATTTAATTAGATATATCTTGACATCCGTACGGTTGGATCGTCGAGAGATATTTTTAAAAATATAGAAACAATAGTCTGGGACGAAGCACTAGTTACGAGTACTAAACAATATAGTAATGTTCTATTAAGATCTCCAACCAAATTAATTTTTTATTTTTTTAAAATTTGGGAATATCATTTAATTAGATATATCTTGACATCCGTACGGTTGAATCGTCGAGAAATATTTTTAAAAATATAGAAACAATAGTCTAGGACGAAGCATTAGTTACGAGTACTAAACAATATAGTAATGTTCTATTAAGATCTCCAACCAAATTAATTTTTTATTTTTTGAAAATTTGGGAATATCATTTAATTGGATATATATTGACATCCGTACGGTTGAATCGTCGAGAAATATTTTTAAAAATATAGAAACAATAGTCTGGGACGAAGCACTAGTTACGAGTACAAGACAATATAGTAATGTTCTATTAAGATCTCCAACCAAATTAATTTTTAATTTTTTTTTAAAATTTGGGAATATCATTTAATTAGATATATCTTGACATCCGTACGGTTGGATCGTCGAGAAATATTTTTAAAAATATAGAAACAATAGTCTGGGACGAAGCACTAGTTACGAGGACTAGACAATATAGTAATGTTCTATTAAGATCTCCAACAAAATGACTTTTTTATTTTTTGAAAATTTGGTAATATCATTTAATTAGATATATCTTGACATCCGTACGGTTGGATCGTCGAGAAATATTTGTAAAAATATAGAAATTACATATATATAAATTTTTTTAAAAAAAAAAAAAGCCCGGCCCGGCCCGAGGGCATAAAACGGGCCTCATATTTTAGAGAAAGCCCGGCCCGGCCCGGCCCGATTTTTGAAAAAGCCCGGCCCGGTTGTTAAAAAGCCCGGGCTTTTTAAAACCCGGATAAAGCCCGGCCCGAAGGGCTTTTTATGCATCTCTAACTCCGATTGAGTTGAAATTTTAAATAGAGACATTTAGCAGAAAATAAATTAATAAATTAATAAATAGAGAGGAGATGTTTGATTCAAGATTTTATTAAATTCATTTAATTTACCAAATATGAAATTTTGGATGCGTGGTTTGTTTGATTCTATTAATTTACCGATTTACCGATTAATCTCTACAAGGTCCACTCTCTATTTAATATTTTTATTTACCAATTTACTCGTAACTAGTGCTTTGTCACGGATTGTTGATTCTATGTTTTAAAAAAAATATCTTGACGATCCAACCGTACGGATCTCAAGATATATCTAATTTAGTGATATACCATAAATTTCAAAAAATAAAAAATTAATTTGGTTGGAGACCTTAGTAGTCAACTACCGAATTGACTAGTCCTCGTAAGTCGTAACTAATTCTTTGTCATGGATTGTTGATTATATTTTTAAAAAAATATATCTCGACGATCCAACCATACGGATCTCAAGATATATCTAATTTAGTGATATTACCAAATTTTCAAAAAATAAAAAATTAATTTGTTTGGAGATCTTAATAATCAACTACCGAATTGACTAATACTCGTAACTAGTGCTTTGTCACGGATTGTTGATTTTATTTTTTTAAAATTATTTCTTGACGATCCAACCGTACGGATCTCAAGATATATCTAATATAGTGATATTCCCAAATTTTCAAAAAATAAAAAATTAATTTGGTTGGAGAACATAGTAGTCAACTACCGAATTGACTAGTACTCGTAACTAGTGCTTTGTCACGGATTGTTGATTCTATTTTTTAAAAATTATTTTCGACGATCCAACCGTACGGATCTCAAGATATATATAATATAGTGATATTCCCAAATTTTCAAAAAATAAAATATTAATTTGGTTGGAGATCTTAGTAGTCAACTACCGAATTGACTAATACTCGTAACTATTGTTTTGTCACGGATTGTTGATTTTATTTTTTTTTAAATTATTTCTCGACGATCCAACCGCACGGATGTGAAGATATATATAATTTAGTGATATTTCCAAATTTAAAAAAAAAATTAAAAAAATACATGTGTCAAAATTGATTAAATAAGACCGAATATGTCAAAATTAGATACATCACTTATATAACGGTTCCATAAGTGCTATGGAAGTGAATGCACTCACTTAGACAGCGCTTCAATAAGCGCTATATAAGTGAATGCACTTTAATTTCTGCCAAGAATATGCAGAATTTATTTATTTATTTTTTTGCTAATTATGTGCAGAATTTTATTAATTTATATTTGGAAATTGAGTTAAAATATTATTATATACAAAATATCGTAAGCAATATTCAATGACAATAATAAATATATAGCAAATCAGAAAATATAAAAATTGACAAAACTAAACAAATAAAGGTCAAGAAAATTTTAATCTATATAAAATTATTTTATCGGATATTTTTCGATTCAGTTATTTTTAGTTTCAGATTTACACCGGATTCAAGTCATATTCGGTTCGGGTAAATTTTTATTCGGATTTGATCGGTTCTGATTATAATCGGATACATGGTCATCAGTGGATACAGTATTTCGGATAATTTTTGGTTAAATTTCCGGTTCGATTAATTTTCAAATCGGGTCAAATCGGTTTTCGGATCTTTATTGGATTTGATTAAATTGAACCGGTTTTGGTTCGGATTCGGATTGTTTCGGTTTCGGATACAATTTCGGATAACCTATTTCGGATCCAATTTCGGATTCGGTTCCACATATTTCGGTTCGGTTTTTCGGATCCAGACTCATTTTGCCAGGTCTACCTGTTACTAGGGATGGCAAACGGGTCGGTCGGTTCGGGTTTTGTGAAAACTGGACCTGGATCCAAATATGTATATTGGACCTAGATCCAGACCTAGACCCGATTGAAACCCAAATTCCTGGACCCAGACCCTATCCGTCGGGTTTCGGTTCGGGTTTTAATCGGGTCTCAATTGATATATATAATTATTTATCAACAATTTTTTTGAAACAATAATTAATCCACTGAAACAATATATTTAATCAAACGTCAAGGAAAATGTAAATTCTAAATAAGCACATGCATCATACAAATATATACAATTAAAAGATGAATAGTAAAAATATGTCTCTCAATTTGTACCATTTATATGCCACAAATTGACTTGAATGCTTTATAAGATGAGTTTTTTTTTAATTTATGAACGAACAAATACTGTTGACGAGATTACAAGAAACTATATAGTAACTTTAAGTTGAATGGGGCTTAAATTAATAGCATTAAAATAATTAGACTATTAAAACATTAATAATTAAAAATATATTATATATACACTATATTATACACAAATCTATATGTATTTATACTTCGGATCAAGATTTGATACGAGTTCGGTTCAATTTTTTCGGGTTTCGGGTCCGATTCGATTCGGTTAGTATAAAACCCAAACCCGACCCAAAATTTATTCGGGTCTAAAAATAAATTCCAAACCAAAGATCCAAAATTTCGGGTTCGGTTAGACCCAATCGGATCGGAACGGGTCGGGTATCCATCGGGTCGGGACAAATTGCCATCCCTACCTGTTACCCACGTGATAATTTAAAAACGTAAAATACACTATGAAAATTATTTAAGTGGGTTAGAGCCCGTTTGGCAACAAGTGCTTAAAGCTAAAAATAGGTTTAAGTAGTTTTTGACCCGTTTGGCAATCACAGCTTTAAATCGGCTTTAAGTTAAAAAACTCCATTAAGTCATAAGTTCCATTTAGGTACTTTTGACTTATGACTTATGACTTATCGAGTTTTTTTTTCTCACGATTCTTCTAAAGTTTAAATATTATGAATTTAAAATTTATTTAAGTCAAATTTCACTTTAAGTCAAAATTATTAAATCCCCATTTAATTTTAAGTAAAATTACCCAAACACATTCATTCAACTTAAAGTAAACAACTTTACTTTCTCCATTAAGTTAAAACACCTCCATTAAGTCAAAAGTAACTTATTTTAAGCAATCCAAAACGGCCTCTTAATTGAAGTCTATTTCCGCCATTATCAAAGGTATAAGCATACATCTATGTCATTATTTATGCTGTTTTATTCATTTATTTCTTTATTCGTTTATAGATTTTGAGTGTTAAATCCAAATTTTTGTAACGTAATGCAGATGGGTATTCATTATATTAATATGTGGATTCATCATGGTGGGAGTTCACATACAAAGATTGAGTATGATATTAAGATCGATCGTAATTAATATTTGGGCTAGAACCATAGCCTGTATCGGCGACGTCCAATACAGACATGCTTTTAGAGAAACACGATTTGGATCATAGAAATCAACATGGAACTGACTCTTACAAGGAAAGATCTAGAACCACCGTCATAGGAGGAGACTTGGCAGTCTCCTAACCCTACTCTAAATCTAAGGCTCCCGACGCATATATAAATTGCATGACCCCTCATTATCAGAATTATGTTTTTGGCTTGATTCTCATACTTAGAGATATGTAGGCATCTTGTGAGGAAAAATTTGAGTCAGGAAACACAAGCGCAACCATTAAAATTCGAAACTCTCAACCCTAGCATTAAATATACACAAACCCTAATCGCAATATCAAACCTAGTTATTATTCCTCAACACATACAAACTCATTAAATAAATTCATTTTCCATATTAAAAGAAACGTATTTATTAATAACACTGAGTGATACATTTAAAGTAAAGATAAATACAATTAACTTGTGACTAGTAAAATTCTTATTCTAAATATTACAAATTTATTCAACTCTAGAACTACTTGACAAACTACAATGACTAACAAGAGTACACATATGATAAAATCTCCTAATTAAAGAAGAACCTATACATCTAAGAAAATCTAGTCTTTTTTTTTTTGCCAACTTTAATCTTTCTTGCTATAGTCACTCACGTATCATCTTTGATAGTCACATCTATCATCTCTGATAGTCACATCTCCTCCACTTGAGTTTGATGAAAAGAAGATAAGGATTAAATTAGAAAGAATCCTAGTCACAAAATTAATCACCAAAAAAATTGGAAGAATACTGAGTAAAAACACTGATTCGAGATGTCTTGATTACAAAAGTCTAAAAACACTAATTCGAGATGTCTTGATTAGTGAATTCTAAAAATACTGATGCGAGATGTCCTAATTAGTGAAGTCAAAATACATGGATTTGAGAAGTCATAAGGAAACTGGTTCGAGAAGTAATCGGTTATTTCAGAGATATCGAATGAGGGACTTAGCAGTTTTTCAACGCAACAAAAGACAAACTTCTACAAAGATTTTGAGGCAAAGAATCAAAACAAACCAAGGCACCTGCAGTGCTCCATCTGTTGCAGTGTGTACCTGGTAAGCTGTAACATCCCACATCGATTAGAATAAGAGTGTTTGGGACCTTTATATATATAAGTCAATAACTAATGTGTACCAATTTGCTAGCACTTTTGGACTGACCTATGGTAGGTTGTTGGATTCGGTATGTATTTGGTTATGGGCTTGGATGTTATAAAACTGTAAAAGCCTGATTTTTCGGACTATTAATTCTAAATTGAAACTAAAATAAAACAGATATTATTAATCCAAAAGTCTATTACAAAGGTAATTATTACAAAAGCACAACTAACATCTATCGAAAAGTCAGTCTAGCCCAATTCTAATATCCTCGAACTCCAATGCAACCAAACTCGATCGTAAGGCCAAGTAACACGTATAATACTCCCTCCGTCCCCCTCAATTGTTTACATTGGAGGGGGACACGGAGACCAAGACAATGCATAAAAAATAAGTAAAGTTAGATGAAAAGTGGGTAAAGTGGTGGGACCTATCAATATTTAATAATAGATTTGAGATAGTGGAGGAAATAGTGGGTGTAATACTATTTTTATTGTTAAATACGAGATAGTGGGGGAAGGTAGTGGGTGTAATAGTGGAAAAACTTTCTATTTATGGTAACGTAAAGAAATGAGAGGAACATCCCAATATAGTAACTGTAAAGAAATGAGAGGGACAGAGGGAGTACAAGATAGTGTAATATTCAATACAATACGATAACGATATACGAAACAATAACTTTCGATACACATATTCTTATTCGATACGATACCATATAACAACAATAACTTGAAACTCACAATTCATACCACGACCACTACAACCCGGTGATAACGGTCCTAAATTTTTAAAAAACTATCACTATAACCCAGTGACTCGGTCCTTATTCCTATTTTCGCAAACCATGGCATAAATCAGAGTCCCAAGACTATTGCTTACACATAACATATATATACAATCATACATATAACTTCAAAATATAATCACTTAGCCCAAGTTTTAATAACAAATACGGACACATAACACATCATTTTGAAAACACTAGAAATATCAATCAAAAACTTACCTATACGCGGAAACTCAACAATCAAATCATCTTATTCAATTCTGACCAGACCTATATTTAATCCTTTTGACCCTCTATACGATGTTTTCTTGAAAAGCTCAAAGAACGAAAGTTGTAGAGCACGAAAAGATCTTTCCGACAAGTCCAGAATCAACGAAATTCGATTTACGATGAATTTAGTACAAATTTTAGATGACTCCAGATTTGTGTGGGAACATTACGCCATAGATTGTTTACAACAACCCCAAAACTATGTTACTATAGACCCTGTTTAAAGTTGCTATTTGCCAAAATAGGGCTATGGTAACACTTCTGACATGTTAGGTTCTCAACAGTTGCTATAGGTATCAAAAGTAACATAAAAAACAACCTAGGGTAACATGGCAAATGCGGTTACTAAAGACCTCTATAGCAACATCTTAAACACTCTACAACAACACAGTTTGTGTGTTACAATAGATGATACAATTTTGCACAGGGACACCTGTGGAGCCTACATCTAGGTGGGGTCCTCAATCTATTGTAACACCCTCTTTTACTAATTGTAACACATTGAGTGTTACATAATTAAAATCAATTATAACTAATTTTAATAACAAAAAAATTATGACATTTAAATATTACATTTTCAAGTAAAAAAAATCAAGAACCAAATTAATTACATTTCAATAACATCATCCAACATTATTTCAATAACATCATCTAGTACAAAACCAACCAAATCATCCAAAAATATTTACCAACACTAGCTAATGAACAAAACTTAAAATGTACAAGTACTAAAGCTAATAACATGGTAAATTTCAACTGTATGCGCCCTTTCATTGGTATAAGCAGACGACTCTTTATTGCCTTGGAATTATTATTGCTGAGGCTCCTCTTCATTTTTGGACTCTTAACCTTGTCTGATGGTAAATTCCCTGCAAGATTTACCGACGAATAGTAAAGCAAGCAATTATCCCCATCAACACTTGTTACCGAGAATGGAAGTTTCTGAGGATGTGACGAAAAGCTTCCTCCAGTAATGTTAAGTACAACAAGAAATCCATCGATTTTCTGCACACAAAAGAACACAAAGAAAGTTATTAGTGAGATACAAGTACCATGCATATAGATTAACAATCAGATTATAGGTTAATAAACTGTAATATCTGCATTCTTAAAAAAAACAGATTCCAAAATAAAGGAAAACTTATTGCTATATGACAATACTACAATCATGCATAGACATGCCCTTCTTGAGTACTATATGCTTCAACTTTGACTGCACTTAAGCAAATATCATATGCACATTAAATTCTAAAATTCTCGACAAAGGCATACAACAAAGTTTATTAAATTCATTCATATAGACACGATAAACCGATAAAATGAGAATTACCTCATCAGCAATCATCGCGATTAACGCAGAATTGTTAGTCACGATTAAGAAATATTTCCCACCAAAAAATAAGCTCTGAATCATCTGCACGTGTATCCAAGAAGATAATAATAAAACTTGCAATCTACAATTAATTGTGCTAAGTTTCAGACAAACAAGAAGTAAAATATGTTTAGTTATTAACAAAATAAGGATGATATGATGCCTACATCACCTTGACATCAGAATTAGAGAAACCTACCATCGAGAGGGTTTTTAAAACAAAAATAGGTAGTAGAACTATGACTCCAGCTGGAGGTAAAACAAAAAAAAATATAATTGGTATGTCATAAGTAAAGATTACCGCATAGCTTCAAATGTGTGAATGTCGTTGCAGCAATAAAGAAGATCACAGAGAAGGCAATCCAAAGGTGTTGTGACAATGATTGGAAGCTAAGTTATCATGTGATGAAGGATATCATCATAATAAAGCAGTAACCTTTACATATCAATGTCAATTATAGACTTACATAAAGGGCCTTTAATATTGAAGCATCAGCCACGCTAACCTCATCACCGGGAAGTAAAGCCTTAAACATCCTAAAACGAGAAACAAGTGGTTACTGTAATAACTCGAATTTTCAGAGAATGATTTTATTATTATTTTAAGATTAATAATGATTTTCCTAAAATGAAGAGGAAATATTTTATTTTATTTTATTTTATTGTTCATTATTCCAGTTCAAGGAATTTCAAAAGTGGATTATTTAATTAATTAATTAATTATTTTCGGTTAAGTGGAACCGGGTCTTTTTTTAAAAATTTTATTGACCGAGTAGATACCTCGAGTCAATAGTTTATTTGGGCAAAGGGTTAATTTCAAAGTGTGGAATATTCAGTAAAGGATTTTATTTTAAATTACTGAATAATTTGGTGACTTTAAAATCCTTAGAAAATGATTATTTTAATTATTTGAGGATTTGTAAAAATTACTCTATTAATTTATAATATCGAGAATTCGAGGTTTTACTAAAACAATAATGTTTGTGCTATTTTTATAAAGCCCTGTAAATTGTGAATTATGAATTATGAATCACAATTAATATTTTTTTTTATGAATTGTTTTTATAAATTATTAATATTTGGAAAATGCATATCAGTTTAGAAAATTTAGATTTAATTCTATTTTTTCTCCGAAAATCTTTAAAAATGTTCTAGTATTTAATTATGCTAGAAATTTTATTTTTACAAATTAGAGTTATTAGTTTAAATATTATTTAAAGGCATGTAGTAATTATTTGTATTGCTTTAAAAGTGTTATTGGGCTTAGGCCCATTAGGTTAAACAACACAGCACACATACATTATATACACACAACACAGCCGCACAAACCGTACATCGGGAGAGAGAAAAAGAGAAAGAAAATTAGGGATTTAGAGAAGAAAATGAATTGAGGATGAATTGAAGTGATGAGCTATTATATGTACATATATATGTGTGTATATGTGTGTGTAGGAGGCTGGGGTCGAGGTAGTGCAACGAGGGGAGGCGCGACTGAGCAGGGAAGGGGGAAACCTCACCGCGCGCGACGGCGTCCAGCGGTGGTGGTCGGTATGGCCGGAATCGCGAGGCTGCAGTGGGTGGTGGCGTGCGCAGCAATAGTGGAAGGAGGTAGATCGGGCAGTGGTGGAGGAAGAGAGAGAGAGATGAACGAGGGAGAGATTTTTCGGGAAGAGTGGAGCGGTGGTGATTCCGTGGCGGCTCACCGGAGGATTAAATTCGGTATACATACATTTATGTATTGTATTCATTTTATTTAATAATTTAATTTTTGTAATTTAATTAGTTTTAAATTGTGAATTTTATGGTGTTAATTTTAGTAATTAGATTATGTGGAATTTCAAGAATATGGTTGTAACTTAATTAGTTTTAAGTTGCGAGTTATGTGTTAATTTCGTAATTAGCTTAGTATTGTCAATTATGAACATTGTTGTATTCCCGAGATTTAATTCGGAAAGTATGTGGGTAATTATAATGGTTGAGATTAATTGGGGCCCGATGTAATGTGCGGGTTAGTGATTGTTAAATGTCAATTGCTAATTGTTAATTTTCGATTGTAATTGTTATTTGCTAAGTGCTAATTGTTATTGTCATATAAGGTATAGTTATAAGAGTTGGCTAATTTGTAAATGTCTATATGCTAAATGGTATAAGTTAGGTCGTAGTAATTGTTAGAAGTCATATTTGTCAACTACGTGGTGTTGGCTTAAATGTGGATAAACTTAGTTTACTTTCCTTAAATGTTGAGGTGCCATATGTCTGGGCGGGTAAATTTTCCCTATGTGCTATGTGCCGCATGTCTAGGCGGATACTTTTCCTTATGTGCTATGTGTCGCAAGTCTGGGCGGGTACTTTCCTTACTTGTTTACTTTAATGTTGCTGCAAGTTGGGGCAACTTTATTTTAGTAGTATAGATACAGGGTTGAATTGTTTGTGATTGATATTGAGGGGCTGTGACCCCGGGATAGTCCGATAAACGAATACCTCATGCCAAAATTTTCTAAAAATCCCCTGCGATTAAATATATTTAATTTATTAAATTTCAGTGGTCTAGAGGCATAAAGGGGATGTTAATTGTTTATGTGAATATGTGTTAAGTAAATTATTTCGAGGGTTAATTGTTGTCTCGAGGATTAATCGTGTTTTGATGATATATTAAATTGGTTTAAGTCTATTAAATGGATATAAGTGTGTTGTGTGCATTAAGTGGTAATAGAGTAGTCAATTATAGGGAGGACACCTATAGTGTGACTTTATGTGACTTAGTGGTAATTCCGAGTGGTGTCTACTCGAGATACGAGGTGGGACTGACACGTACTCGTAACAATTACAGTACCATTACGGCGTGATCAAGTGGAACAACGTGTATCAAAAAGGAAGGATCGAGGCGTCGTGTAAAGTTCATGGAACTGCTTGGGCGAAACACCAAGGATTTATTCGCGATGTTCCGTTTGGTGCTAAGGACCAGAGGCAAGTTTATTTATACATACTCTATCATTCAGAGTGTATTTATTTTGAAATATATGAAATGTGTGGAATAAGACTTTAGTCCGTATTTGCAAGATTTCTTCTATCTTTATCTTGATAAAGTGTTTACTTTTAAGTAAAATGGTTTGACTGGAAATATATGTGATATGGAGAGAGTGATATACTATAAGGAGTAAAGTGATATGGGAAGGAATGGTATCAGTTATTATTTATGGCTATTTTTATGATATTATGGTATTAGTTGTTACCTAAAGTTATTTTATAATATTACAATTATGTGTAAATTGGGGATATTTGAGTTCTAAACTGTTTCAGACGTTATTAATAAATATTTTGTTATATAAGGGGACAAGGGTTGATATTTACAGATTTTCCTAAAAGGGATTTACATGTAAAGTATTTTAGTTGGTGTACTTTAAAGGTATTGATATATGAATGGAAATGGAAAAATGGAAGTGGTTATCTTGTAATGTATATTTTCGAAAACCTGGACAAAGTTTTTAGAAAGAATTTCGCAATAATTAACCTAATGGCAACATCACCAATAAACTATTGTTTATTTAATTAGTAGATACCTCCGGAAGCATCTACTGATTAAATAAACCTTATTCGTCTAATTAAATTTATTTAATTAGATGAATATTATTTTTAAAATGTTTTCTTACAATCGCTTTGTTCCGGAATAATAATAAAGATATTCCAATGGTTATAAATGAGATATTTTCGGTTAAAAATATCTGGAATGATATTGATAAATGTTATTTGAATGGTTATTTAATTCAATGAATATTAATTATAATATTCATTTAAAAATGGATTATTGAATAGTTATTCTTTAGATATTCTAAGTGTTCTAAGGGTGATTAAATATTGTTAAAAGGTTGTTTAAGGAATTTCATAGTGAAATGAATGTATGTCTTGAATTGATACACTGATGATATACCTGTATAAATGTTTCAAATGGTTATAATACGGATATGGAAATGGAAATGAAAATGGAAATATGGTAATGTGAAATGGAAATGTGAAATGGTATCTTTAAGAATAAATGGATAAATGGTTTTGTTTATAATGGGGATTACAACATACTTGCGTAAGTGGCTGTGTTTAGCACAGTCCAGCATCCATCATTTTATGAGGAAGTAGTGGAGAACCTTCCTCATTATTTTATTACGGCCCAACGGATGCCGAAGGAGGATGTAGTGGAGAACCTTCCTCCAGGGATGATTGTCATTCCTTCTACTAGTAGAAAACAGGGAGCAGGTACGATTAGGGCGACTGATCATCGTCCTAACGTATCAGGCGACAGTGGAAATCCCCCAAAATGTTTAAAGGAATAATGGATAATTGTTTCAGATGGGTGTTTCTAAAATGGAATGAATGGTAAGGAATAATGGAATTAGTGAATGATTGGAAGAGAAACTGATATTATATTATCAATAAGTAAGTGATTTCATATTGAATAACCAGCAAGTTTATGTTGGTGTATTATTGCGCAAACAAGATGTGGCTATTTATGGTAATAATCTATTTAATTACCTTGTAACGGCATCTTTTATATTATATTGGTATATTGTTCAGTTGATGTTATTTTCAAACATTATACTTTCCCTATAGAATTTCGTGGTTATAAATGTTTCAAGAATGATATTAAGTATCAGTTGAATGTTGGAAACACATGCACATGATGGGATATTTTGTTAAACTCTAGTAATAACTTGCTGAGCAATTCTTTCCCTCATACTTGCTTGTTTTCAAATATTAACTTTTCAGTGGAAGGTAGCCGGACGAGGTTATCTGCATGGCTTAGATGAAGCGGGCAGTGTGCCCTTATGAAGACGATATGATCTAAAAAGTTTATAGCTGGAGTAAGTTATATGTAAGTATATTGATATGTAATATATATGTTACTTTGCGCAAAATAGTACTAGTTGCTAGTGTACTTCTCAACGAAGTTATACTAGTAGTAAGGATTTAATTCTTGTTTCTAGCCCTATAACCTAAAAAATGCTTGGTGGTTGGGGTCTCAAATGTTGTAACTCAATTATTAATGACTATAGATGGTTTAATGTGGTTAAATAGGTGATTTGTTATTAAGGATTTCCGCGTGACGACCAAATCCTTGACCCCGGATTTGGGGCTGTCACAGTTACAGAGGTGGAAGCAGATCTTCCATAATGAACAGGGGTTGAAATTCTAAGTAAACAGACAACAACTTCTAATTGAATATGTTCGTCAAGTTCCAGTTTCGTATTTGGGTGCTTTTATAACAGCCAGATAACACGATCTTGCAATACTACTAGAAACATACCTAACATTATCTATGAAAATTGCTCTTTCAAGTGCCAGCAACACTACGCCATAGATGGGCGCATGTCACGCACTTCTACTGTTGCATTAGACACGTTTTTTGTTACATTAGGCCTAAGGTAACATACTTTTACCATTTCATCCGTTAATGTTACCTTTGACCTCAAATGTAACGCTCAACTTTTCAATGGTAACACAAGGGAAAGCATTACATCAGGACCATAGAGAAACATAAAATCAAGCAAATGCAACACTAGCAAACTGTTACCTTAGTTTAGGCAGAAACATTAGCTGACACGTGGCAAGTGGGCCCACGTGACGTGGCATCCTAACACATGGCCCCCACATTACCACGTGGCATATTGTGGGACCCACTGCCACGTGGCACTTATGGGGCCCACACTGACGTAATTATCTAATGCAACACT
The DNA here is from genome assembly GCA_037693485.1 of Kitagawia praeruptora. Taxonomy (NCBI): domain Eukaryota; kingdom Viridiplantae; phylum Streptophyta; class Magnoliopsida; order Apiales; family Apiaceae; genus Kitagawia; species Kitagawia praeruptora. Next base: position 113,802,508 of record CM075348.1, on the reverse strand, counting down.
ATGTAATTATCTAATGCAACACTGCATAAGGCTAATGTAACACATTTTTATTCTATTGTTACAGTAAGTCTGCTTATTAGCAGTGTTCCAAAAATCGCTAGGCGGAGCTAGGCGGTTGAGGTACCGCCTAGGGATTAATCGGGTAGGCGGGGATTAATCGGACGGATTAATCGGAGCATTAATCGGTTGTATTTAAATATTATTTTTAATATTTATATTTATATAATATTATAATTACAAAAAATATCATATATCAATTTTTTATTGCCCGAATAAAAACAATCTTAAGTTCTTAACCAAGTAGATATCAATTTCCCAAATATTTTTATCAATTTTTGACTTTTTCAACGATTTTTGCCATTTTTTTGTCGATTTTTGACCTTTTCAGCAATTTTTATTATTGACCGCCTCAGCCCGCCTCGGACCGCCTAACCCCGACTTTGACCGATTTTCTAAAAAACGTTTAATTTCCCGCCTCGGCCCGCCACGGGGCGTTTTACTCCCGTCTACCGCCTAGGCGGCCGCCTCACCCGATTTTTAGAACACTGCTTATTAGTAACAAAAAATTTAATATTACAACAATAATAACTATAACAATTGCAACACTAAAATAGAAAATTTTGCAAGATCCAATTTCTACATATATCAATCCCTTTACAAACCAACAAACTACAATCTAGTCAAATATAAAATCAGAAGATTCACAGATCTCCTTCATCCGCCACTTCATCAAAATATAGTCTAAATCCACCACTTCACCAAAACATAGTTCCAACTATCATTCTTACTATCTATTATAGGATAAGAAATAGCTAAGAGGTACTCTCCGCCGTATTTGACTTGTACTTCAACCCCTCTTTCAAGCTGAAACTTAAGTTGAGATATAAGTTATCTAGATGTTTTTTGTCCAAGTTGACTAGGCTCTAGCAGATCCTGAAAAAATAAGGGAACTATTGACAATGTGCTGCAAACTAAAATCAGAAAAAGTAATTAAAATATAGTAGATCGATTTCTGATATTTTTTATTAGTAAATCAACATTCCAAGAGTTGAGCACTCACATTAACAAATCTCTCAAGTCTGCATTCGAATTTTGAGTGGGAAGTCGCTAATATACCAACGATTCACTGCTCCTGCAAAGCCAAACATGAATATAAGGAAAATGAAAAACAAAAATAAGTGTAAAAAATAAAATTCAGAATTATTAAAACAAAAACAAGTGTTTTAAAAAAAATTCAGAATTATTAATCTAAACTGCACACAATGAGTTGGACACTTCATCAAATCCCAAGTTATTGCAGCAACATAAATTCAGAATTATATATACGCAAGTCTAAGTTTATACAAGCTGGAAATAATTCTGAATTATATGAATTCAAAAGGCCATCCAATATTCCAGTTTTTAAATGAGGTTTTCATATTCATTGCATCTTGTAAAAGTTGGTAGGTATCTTATAGTAAAGTTGATAAGTGGATTTTATATCTACTTGGAGCGTTCCATATTGGCTTAAATTGATTGACTTGGTCTCAAGTTTGTTGTATTTTTGATGTGTTTTGTGTAGTTGTGCAGGGTCGTAGCTATCGGTTAGTGTTGGTGTTTCTAATCGATATTAGAGTGGAATTAAGCATTGGAATGAAGATTGGACACTTGTGTTGTGCTATCAAGGAGTTACATGTGTCTTGGTATTGAAGATGTTAGCTAATGCAAAAGAAACGGAGGAGAAATGAGCAAATTTGTGTAAAATTCGGATTTTCTGGATAGGTTGCGCAGTATTCACTGTTTTGGCCATATCTAGAGTTCTAGAAGTCCGTTTGCAGTGATCTTACTGTCCACACGAAGCTTGGGAGATTTTCTACAACCTTGGACAGGTCTTCCATGCGCAGGCTGCAGGTTGCACGCGCGCGGTCCTGAAAAATTACAGTTTTTACTATTTTGGCCATATCTTGAGTTCTACAAGTCCGTTTTGGACGATCTTACAGTCCATGCGAAGATAACGGAATTCTCTTTCATTCTAAAGTGGTCCAGAGGTCCAATTACAACTGGAACGGTCCATAAATACTGAATAAAAGTCAGCTACGAATTTTCCTTAAAAAGAGAATCAGTTTAGGAAACGTATTTTGTGCTAAACTGCAGAAATTCTATTTTAACTCTATTTTGGGGAATTTCTTGCTGGAAAAGACTTCTAGAGCCTGTATAAACACATCCTACCATTGTAATTTTGTAACATCATTAGTTAGCATATTATAACATAGAATTCATATCTTTGTTTATTATCATGGTTTCATCAGATCCTATGATGACGAGAGGTTCAATTATGAACTAATCGTTGTCATGGGATTCTAACGGATTTATCTATGTAGTTTAGTAGTTTGATTGCTTTAAAGATTTATGTGTGGTGAATTCTTGATATCCTTGTATGGTTGTGTTTCATGTATTTAGATATGTCGCGAACATCTAATTTGTTAATCTCTTGTGAAACGAGAGTGGATCTTGAGGTTTAGAACTTGTCATGCTAGCATAGGATAGGTTGATGTTTTAACATCATGATTTTTAGCGTAAATAGAGATATTATGCTGCCCTATGTGATCTTAATAGACAACTTGTTCTTCAACCGTTATGTTTTCAAATCTTATAGAGATATAGGGTCTAAGCATAATTGGTGTCTATTCATCTTCTATCTCTTTTGTGGATGTATGTTTAGTTTGGTATTCGTATACTGAGAGGTAGCGTTTACTTGTTTCGTGTTGTCTGATCAGATATCATAACCATCACATGCATTGATTAAAGGCATCAACTCTAAGCGAAATATTTAATGAAGTTAGGATCCCATGTTTACTCTTGTAGAAGTAATTCGATTTTAATTTTCATTAGATAATTAATTCTTAGATTTTTTATTTGTTTTATTTAGTTAATTTTAGTTAATTAAAACCCAAATTTGTTAATTGTCTTAGCAGTGAATAATAATCATACATTGTTGCATAGGTACATCTACTGAATTAAAACCATAACCAGATCTCTGTGGGAACGAACTTGACTTATTCATATATTACTTGTAACCACGTATGCTTGCGTGATTTAGTGCAAACAAAAGTCACTACGTGAAAAGCACACATATAGCTAGACATACAGGGCAAGAAAGAAAGAGGATTCCATATAAGACTAATCATTCATTCACATCTGTTGTAAATTATGAGTAACATGGTAATATTACTTGACGGCACCTCTAAATAAAGAAAGCAATTTATGATCAATATACAAAAAAAGGTTTAATTTGTTATTATCAAATTCCTATATCTAACATGTAGATTCATGGCTGCTATCATTAAAACTGACAAATCATGCTGATTTATGGGTATCATTAATCAAATTACATGTTCAAAATATGATCTCCTGCTTCCAGAAGTGTTATCTTAACCAAACCTTTAAACTTGGGATAGAGCTTTACTAGATCTTCAAATACAAAAGCATGAAGCTCAGCCGCAAACTCCACACCAGTTGCCAACATTAAACAATAGACATTCAGTAAGACATTTATTTTATTTATATGTATATTAAATGCTTGTGTTGCCAACAAATACAGTGGATGTTGAAGATGCACATAGAGAGGGGGGTAACTGCTATCGTAACTTGGCTAAAACAATTGAAAAAATATAGGTGACTATTAACGTAAAGAGACAGTAACAGAGGATTTGTTTCATGGGATCTAAATAATCACTCCACTCAATCTCTACTATGGAAATACCTACAGATTATTACATGCATATCACTGTTAAGTATCAACAGAAGTTCTTTCATTGACTAATATCCACCAACTAAAAGCGGTTTCAGTTTCATGTTAAAACAACCGTAAGTTATTGAAGTAGCACAATACGAAGGAAATCAATTATTTAAGTCACGGACATTATCAATATCGCATGTAAAATTATTTAGAACTTAAAATAATTACAGAATGAATCAAGATACAAGTAAATTACCAACAAATAAGTGGAATTGAGATAATCCGCAGCAGCACAATTAGCAATCTTCCCCATAGCAACAGAACACTAATCAAGATCCAACCCTTAAACAGGAACCCTTAAACAAGGTTTCGTCAGGGTTTAAGGATTCGATTTTTAAAAAAAAAATTCTCGAAGATCCAACCGTACGGGCATCAAGATCCATCATTTTTAATGTTATTCCCAAAATTTCAAAAAAAATAATTATTTGATTGGGCAATTGAACGGTCAACTAGTACTTTGACCGGAACCCCTAACTAGGGTTTCGTCAGGGTTTAAGGATTCGATTTTTAAAAAAATATTTCTCGAAGATCCAACTGTACGGGCATCAAGATCCATCATTTTTAATGTTATTCCCAAAATTTCAAAAAAAAATAAAAAATATTTGATTGGGTAATTGAACGGTCAACTAGTACTTTGATTGGAACCCCTAAACAAGGTTTCGTCAGGGTTTAAGGATTCGATTTTTTGAAAAATATTTCTCGAAGATCCAACCGTACGGGCATCAAGATTCATCATTTTTAATGTTATTCACAAAATTTCAAAAAAATTTTTTTATTTGATTGGGTAATTCAACGGTCAACTAGTAATTTGACTGAAACCTAATATATAAATAATTAAAGAATCAACATATAATATATAAAATTTATTTCAATGAATAATATAAAATTTATTCCAACCTAATATATAAAATTTATTTCAGTGAATAATATAATATAATCAACATATATAAAGAATTAAAATTATTCTAATAATTTAATAATAAAAGTAATAATGAATAAAACCTAAGCTGCAAGGGTTATATATTAATGATGGAGGAAATTAACCAAGTGTAAGTGTAGATGGAGTGGTTGTGGTGGTGAAATAGAAGTCATGTGTGTTTGAGGTCAGGGGTTTGAATCCCTCCAACACCAATTTCTTTTTTAGTAAGACCAAAAGTAGACATTTGGCCCACCATGTGGGGCCCACCTGACACGTGGCAGTGTGGGGACCACGTGACAGATTGTGGTCAATGTGACACGTGGCAGTGGGACCCACGTGACACGTGGCACTTTGTAGCATTCAAATGTAATTCTTGAAAATGCAACACTTCTGTGGGACCCACATGATCATTCGTTTTTATATTTATAAATGTTAAAAAAATAGCAAATGCAACGCTTAATCGCTATTGTAACACAATGAATCTATTACAATAGTACATGTTCTACTGCAACAGTATCTTCATAGATAATGTTTCACAATCTCAACAGTTTTGCAGTAGGTCAAAAAAGGTATCTCTAATGTAACACAAAGTGGGTGTTACAATAGAAAAGCATTGCGGACGCCCATCTATGGCGTAGTGGCAAGGGAGAAAAAACAATCTTCAAGTTTAAAGCTGCATTATGTCAGTCTACATTCACGTATTATTACCAGAGGTTTGTTTAGATAGAGCATAACAAATAAAGGTACTTCAGCCTAGTAAAGCGCAATAGTAACAACAAGATTCATACAGTAAAAACTAAGGCGAACAACTATTTTTAAGATTATTAACAGTTAACAAGTTTTCAACTTGCACCACAAAAGACCAGTACTTATATATATGATTGCCTACTCACCGTATTTGCCATCTAGATATATACAGAGGAGTAACTCAAAAGCAACAAGCAAAGGAGTTGCCACAACGGAGTGAAAAGGTGCCCACTGCCCAATGAAAACGATCTGAATTATTATTTTAATTTTATGTCTTGTCAAAAAATATATGTTTACTACAAAATCAACAGAATTTAAAGTGACATTTGACAATATATATAATGTCAGTTGCTTTACTACCGTCCACGGAAGTCATAAATTAAGAAATTTGAATCAAGAAATCAAAAAAGGTCTAAGAGAGATAATAGTATAAATTGTATGGCATTACAACTGGGACTTTTCCAATTAAAATCTGGTGTCTTCTCTCCAATTCCTTTTCATTCATGTGCCCTGTTTGTCCCCAAACAACTATCATGTACAAGTACAGCCATAAATAATCTTTAGTGTAAAAGTGCATAACAAGTTAATAGGTTCGTTAACATTATGATAGTAATACATGGAAGTCTAGAAATTATCAACATTATGATACTAACATTACCAGATCCACCATTAAAGGCATATTAAGACACAAAAGAAGCGGATAGATTATACCAACATGTTATAAAATAAACACGAGAGAAACGGAAATACACACACAAAGAGAGAGAGAGAGAGGATAGAGACCAAGAGAGACACACAGGGAGGGAGATGAGAGAGAGACGGAGAGGGGTAAAAACTAACACTACTGAAGCATAAAACCATACACAAGTAATATACCCAATTGCAGAAATATACCTAAAGTGATGTAAGAGAGCGTTATATAAACCTCAAATATAACAGAGATTGAAGCCGAACTAAGCTTGAACCCAAAGGAAGCTTTACTCGAATCAAAGCGTTAATTCAGATAAAGAATCCCCAAACTGAACCCCGAAATCAAACCCTTAAATAAAGAATCCCCAAATTGAACTTTCGATTGTGATAGTCGAAACCCTAAAGGTGGAAGCCCCAAATTAAGAGTGAACTATTGGAGTGAGACTGTCAGAGAGGCATAAGGGGTGAGAGAGGAGAGAATAAATTATTAGAGTAAAAAAACGCTGTTGTTTTACCGCTCATACATTTCATCTATCTCCGTGCTCTTCGTTTTACCTATTTCTATCTGGATAATGGCCAGAATTACCGAATTTCAATGCCACCTATTACACGAATACCGGAATTCTGATTGATGGCCATAAATGACAACTTGTTACGCATTTTTTAACCAGGTAATAGATGTTACGCATTTGTTAACAGCTTAATACATGCATTTTAGTTTTATATACATTAAAAAATATCTATAACGCATTTTTCAACAGGGTAACAATCTCTATTACGTATTTGTGGGGGTGGATAACATGTATTACGCATTTTCCAATAGCTTATTAAAATGTTACTTTAATTTTTTTTTATAAATAATAAAATATTTTTATAAATAATATTTCTAAACCCCAAAATGGAAAAGTTGAACCCCAAAGGTTAACCGTTGAACCCCTAATGGAATACAAATAAATTTTAAAATTATAAAATTGAATCCGGCGGCCTAATTTTTAAACGCTAACGCGTTTAAAAATCAGGATAAGTTAGGGTTTAGGGTCTAGGGTTTAGGGTTGTAAACAACCCTAAACCCTAAGTCCGTATACGGTTTATTCATCATTCCGAATATTTCTAAAACCCGAAGTGGAAAAGTTGAATCCCAAAAATTAATTGTTGAACCCGTAAGGGAACAGATAAATTTAAAAATTTTAATTAAAAAATTTAATATTTTTAAACCCCAAGTATTCGAACCTGTTAAACCCCAAATGGAAATTATTTAACCCTAAATATTAAGCTATTACGCATTTTATGTTTGAGTATTAAGGTGTTACACATTTGACATACGGGTAATTTCTTCTTCTTTTTTCATTACCCATCTAAGCCATGCGTAATAGGGGGGAGATTTGTTTTTTTTTTTGTTAAGCATCTCTAAGATGCGTAATACCTGTTGCTTTTTGTTATGCAGCTGGTAAATGCGTAACAGGTGGGTAATTTTGGCCACCTGTTACGTGTGCTGGTATTTTGGTAAAATTTGAATAAAAATATGTCAAACATGTCATTATTTCTATCTATATTTAATTTGTTTTTAATTTTAAACGTTGTATTATTTTTTGTTTTCAACGATTGTATATTTTTTTAATTTATTGATATCAAAATTATTAAAATAGATATAGTACTTTAAGAAATTTGTCATAACAACAATTCTTAAAAGGGTGATGGCCCAAAATAATCACCTGGGAAACTGGATGGCCCTTTTTACTGACGGGACACGGTACATCGTGTACCGTGATAGGGGGTGTGTTGCGGAGCTGCGTGTTCCATAACAGGGCATGATACGGAGCTCCGTGTTCCGTAACAAGGCATGATACGGTGGATGGTATTCCGTGACAGTGCTGCGCACCCATCTAACACGGTGCACAGTCCACCGTATCATGCTAACACGAAGGACGCAGCTCCGTATCATGCATAATACGGTACACGGTGTTCCGCAACACCCTAACACGGAGGACGATTCTCCGTATCCCGTCGGTATTTCGGGCCATTTTTTTCAAAATCAGTATTTTGGGCAAAAACTTGTGAAAAATAGGCATTTTGGTCATTTTCTCTTCTTAAAAACTGTTAATTTTTTACAATTAAAATGTTATTTTTTCAATTTAAATCTATTAGTTTTCATGTATTATTTATTTATTTTAAAAAAACTATTCATTGGAACTAAATTAAATAATTCTAATGTTTGTGAAAATATAGATTATATATTTATTTGGTGGATTTTTAATATGTATGAAAAAATTCAATTACTTTATTAAAATTATTTGATTTCAAAGTTATGTAATTATTAATTTTTATTGAATAAAATTTTTGTTTATAGTAAAAAAATAGTTGTTTATTAATACTCTATAGAAAATCATTAATTTTAAATAAAATAAAAAAATTGTTCATGAATACTCTATGGTAACACATCTCATGGTGTTGCCCACTGTAACACCTTTTATAGCTAAAGTAACATATTTTTGTGGATTTGGTAACACCACAATCACAAGGTTGCGATAGCTCAAAAATTTCATAGCTATGGTAACATCCAAGAAGGTAACACCCATGGCAAAAGGTTGCAATAGGCCATTTATGGCGTAGTGGAAAAAGCTCTACGAATTTTGATAATAAAGATGAGGAAGAAGAATAAGATGTGTATATAGCGGTACAAAAATCTAACCCAAACCTACTAATATCCATTTTAAAATCTGATCTATATTTAAGAACGATTATTCAAATCCAATTTCAAATTCCTAATCATTATCTAATTTTAATCTTTTTCATTCTATTATTCTTTATTATTCTAAAAATTATAGGTTGTTACACAAGCCTACAAAGAAGCTTGGAAAGAAATTCAAGAAGAAACTGTAAAAGAAGTGGATCTGGTCAGTATGTAAAACAAGTTGAAATCACATGATACCAAGTTCCACTAAAATAGTATAGGCAAGCTTAGAAAGGCAGTTTGTTTGTGTGTTTATTTGTTATTTATTTCCGTATTATTCATTGTTCAAATGCATATACTCAAGCTACAAAACCAAACAGATTCAAACACTTAAGCTTAAAGAAAAATCGAAGCAAAGTCTGATAATACATTTATCCCCCTCTGTATTATCTCATGTGCATTCATTGTTGATGAGTGGATTTCGTAACAACTTTTGAGAGGTTTTTGGTGAGTTGTATAGGCTAACGATCAACTATTCTATGGAAGACTTGCATTTTGTTTGTGGAGGTGAGCTGAGCTTGAGAGTGCCTCCAATAATCTCAGGTTCCTTTAGAGAGAATTAGAGAGCAATAATCCGTCCCCTCTCAAGGTGCCTACGTATCCTTTATATAGGAATCAAGCTCACATAGTTCTAAATCTAAGCTAATTCTACTTGACCAGTTGTATGAGGAAGTTTAATTCGTATTGGGCTCAGATTCATTTAGAGCTTACAACGAATTGGTTGGCTAAATGGAGTGGAACTCGTATTCGTACTCCATTATGAATCTGTCATCTATTAGAAGTAATTTAGGATCAACTGCGTCCTAGGAGTACACTCCAATAATAAATTTGTGTCTTTCTAGATAGCTTCTAGATCTTTCTACTATCTAATCTTAGGAACCTGGTGCTCAAGAACCTATATCTCGGAACCTGTTTCTCAGGAACCTCTCTACATGAATCTGTACCTGCACAAATAACAAACATGTTAGTTTGGGAAGCCTCTTTGTGGTTCCCATGCATTCCTTAGTCTCTTCGCCTGATGCTAGGCTAATTCGAACTCTCCTTCAGGGTGGAACCTGGTCCATTCGTAATATGCTCAACTTCCGATTTACCAGGAACCTTATGATACTTGTCAATTCTTGATAATCTCTCTATCTGATGCTCATTTCTTCATCTCTAACCTTCATGGCTTGTACTGGATCTATCTTCTAGCTTGTGTGGATTGGACCCTATGGCTTAATGGGCCTAAATTCTGTGATGCCCTCCCGATCTCCCGACCCGGGGCCTAGATCGGAGGGTCACTGACACACTCTAGATACAAAACAACCTAAAATAAATAAATATAAATATAGCATGCTGACTGGCCCCTAACTCTACTATCCAAGATCTTTCACAGGTAATGGTTTGAAACAAGCAAGCCATCGTCTAACTACTTATTATTACAAACCATAATCAAATTATTATTACAAACCTTGAATTCAAATTCTCAAACCAACTAGTTCTCACATCTCACTCAAAACTAACCAAATAAACATCCTCACTGAGCTGTTATTGCATCTACCTCGGAGCTATCTGAAACTGGACCAACTCAGGGCCACGGTAATTGCGCTTCCTTACGGTTTGGATAGTTCGAACCATGATTCTTAAGCTATTGTCAAAAGGTTTGATAAAGTAATAATGAGCTAACGCTCAACAAGTAAATCATGATCTCAACTGAAAACTGTAAAGTAGGATATCGCAAGGGTTGACAGTAGGATAAAATATGGCATAAATCTCTGAAAGTAATAACAATGATCCTGATATGTGAACTTGACAGGGGATCAACTGATAGAAAGATAGCAATAAATATGCTGGAGATAATAAAACAATACTGGCATCTGATAATGACAGGGCATAATTTGATAAAATATAGCAGCAGTAGATATCTCAAAATCTGTGTAAAACAATTGACATTTCAAATGATAAACCAATTTCATTTCATAGTAAAGTAAAAGTAATCATCACTTTAATAAAACTGATTGGAGGTTTTATATCCCTATTAACAAGACAGAATGGGTGATTAGCCCATAAAGTCCCCCCATATCGGACACAAAGTCCCTCTGGGTATCAATCCTCTCATTAGGATTGCTTGGGTTCCCAAGAGGCATCACATTGGCCTTTAAATAAAAAGTTTCAAACTGGACAGACCAGAACTACACTGTAATACACAACCAGACGAAACCAGTATTACCCGTTCGCCCCGTCTCTCCAATCGTCAGGAATCCGTATATAAAAACATTTTTGACGACATTCATAACACTTTTATAAAATCTCTTTTATAAAACACTTTGGAAATCATTTCAAAATCAGGAAAACATTTTAATACTTAAATCCTTTCAAAAACCTTTACCCTGAAGTACCTTCGACTCACTAATAACAGATCAGCCCAGTCTAAGTAGTTTCATTTTGGTTTGCAATGATAAAAGTCAAAGGGTTTGACTGAATATTCTGACATCAAGGAATAGAGGTACAAGTCTGGATCAGTAAGATATAGACTCTAATGAAATCAAGGCTCTGATCAGGGTACAAGGGAACATTTCAAGTTAATGGTCAAAGATATGAATTAGGTCTCGTTTTAAAATCATTTGATCAAGTTGTAAGGTTTAAAAATCATTGGTAAAGGATATCAAGTTTGTAAAATAGTGTTTAGGTCATAAAGATGTTTGAATGTATTTAAAATCAACACAAGGTATCCAGGTCACGAACATAGGTTAACTAGAACAGTGGTTTATCCATCAGTCAATTAGGTTTGACTCTGGAAAGCAGTATGGCATATATGGTCAAGAACCAATTAGAAAGAATTAGTCTGTTTTAGGGCAGTTTGCAGTTATATAATGAATTGAACAATAGGTAACAAGGGTCATGCAAAGGCATGGCATAGGCATATGAAAGCAAGATAACTAATCATGGATCAACATGGTATAACAATTTCAAGAATATGAACTTTCAAGAAGAGACAGAATTACTTGCCTTCGGTAGTATGCAACAGCTCAATAACTCAGCTCACTGATACTCAACCTTAGCCTTGCCTTTATCGCTACGGCCTACGTCCTTCGTATCTACATAAACCATATAACTACTTTAGAACACTATACCTTCTAATAGTCTAATCCTAATCTACCCAAACGATTCCTATATCGTGATAACACTTAACATATATAACTTATACCAGGTAAACTTATCAAATAACTTACTACGATCAGGTAAACACATAATCACATAACATCTATAACATGCAATCATATAAACCATTTAAACACTTAACACATAATGTCATCTTGACTTGAAATCAGCTCATAGGAATATACTATAGACTTTACAACTTAAATCCTAACGAAAATCGGGCAGAGTTTCCTCTGTTAATAGGACTATCCCGTCGGAACATAACCGACTCAAATCACAATCATAATTATCTGATGGATTATAAATCCACCTACACTTTCCAATGGATTCTATATTTCATAATAGTTCATATTGACACCTCTTACCATTACTAGAAAATCCAAAATCATAAACAGATATTGATAACTAATAACTCAACCAATTTCCAATTACGAATCACTAACTCATACTTATATACTAAAATCATAGAATTTAGACTTAGCATGAGAATTCGAATTTAATATACATAATGCTAAAATTTACACATGCAAGTATTATAATTCGAGATTACACATATAATCAACTAACGAGCATAAGTCAAGAATCATGATTTTTATATTAAATAAAGTAATTTGCAATTATATATCAAAATTCGAATTAATCTATAAAATTCGAAATTTAACATATAACAATTCTGAAAATCAGACTTAAAAATACAAATCCGAATTTGTTTAACATATGTTGTGGAATAAAACTAGGTTATGAATCTGTATTTAATGCTAGGGTTCGGGAGCTTCGTGCTTTAATGGTTGTTTCTGTGTTCGAGACTAATCGGTCCTCACAGAGTGCCTACGTATCTCGTATTGAGAATCAAGCCAAAAACGTAGTTCTGAGATTGAGGGGTCAGGCCCTTTATATAGGCTGAGAAGCCTTAGAATCGTAGTAGGGTTAGGTGACTTGGTGGACAAGCCACCGCCTTGAGGAAGGTTCTAGATTCCTTCCTTGTAGGAACCAGTTTCCATGTTGAAATATGTATCTTGGAGGTTAAGTCAGGCAAGAGTAATATCCTTGTTTGACTCTTATTTGCTGAGCTGTTTATTACCCCTAATATTAATTACGAAATTAATATTATAAATAGGGTTTGGGCCCATCTGGTGGGCCCCACGTTCGGACCATTCTAGGTCTAATTAATGCCACATTAAATGTGTATTTAGGGCTTAATTTTAGCCCATATCATTTGCCCCCCAACTTCTAGGAAAACTGATCAGGTTTTCCTTGAAGTTTTATCGGCCTTATTCGAGACTCGGGTCAGGGTTTTGCTTATACGTAAATTTTTTACCAACATCGTCTTTTATGTAAAGCGTGGAGCGACCGACGCATTTATAACGATGTTGAACGACACTAAACAGTGTTAAATGGCACTATACAATGCTAATCAGCCTTAAACAACGTTTAAATATTGTTCAATAATGTTAAGCGGCATAAAATGGCACTAACGGCACTAATTGGCGCTAAGAGGTGCTAATCGGCACTAATCTGTGCTTAAACGGCACTAATCTGTGCTTATCGGCACTAATCTGTGCTAACTGGCACTAATCTGAGCTTAAACGACACTAATCTAAGCTTAAACGACACTAATCTGTGCTAATCGGCACTAATCTGTGCTAATATTGATCTTGTTTTAGTACTGAAAATCATCCGAGATTCGCTGAAAAAGTCAAGTTCTGGGACCACAAACTACCCGTGATCGGCCGGATCAACGGGTAGCTCGTGGTCGGCTACACGGTGATCGGCCGAAGGGTCCAAAAACGCCGTGGTCGGCCGCCTCGTGGTCGGTTGGCGTCCCTCGGGCATGGTGGTCGGCCACCTCGTGGTCGGTTGGGGCTCCTTCGGGCACGGTGGTCGGCTACTTCGTGGTCGGCTGCGACCCTCCGGGTGTCGTGGTCGGCCACCTCGTGGTTGGCTAGGAAACCCGGACCTGAAAACCCTCTGTGGTCTTGAGGATCAAGAATCTTGATCTTGATCTCAAGTCATCCGTCATCTTAAGGATCAAGAATCTTGATCTTAATCTCAAGTCATCCGTCATCTTTAAGGATAAAGAATCTCGATCTTGATCTCAAGTCATCTGTCATCTTTAAGGATCAAGAATCTTGATCTTGATTTCAAGTCATCCGTCATCTTTAAGGATCAAGAATCTTGATCTTGATCTCAAGTCATCATTTTGGTCATTCGTGACTTCTAACGATATTACTCCTTAGTTTACAATTAGCACTGCTAATCTTGTACTTATGGTTGATCTCCTTAATTAACTCCTTAAGCGTGATTAGCCTTTCAGAGGTCATTTGTTTTGCAGCTTTAGAAATTATATCTGTTGTTTCTCCTCTAGCTTATATGAATTATAACGATTCCTTTTGTAGAACGCGGATAATTTCTGTCCTTTCTTCATCTATAAACGATAGGTGACCTGTAGACGCGAACCAAGCTTAGATTCAACCTGATGCAGCAGGTCTTGCCTTTTCTATAAAAGAAGGGTGGTAGCCTTCATTTCATTCACTTCTTCATTTCAAAGTTTTCATGTTTTTGAGCTCTGTAGATTTCTAGTCCTAATCGGGGATCAAGTTTGAAGATCAAGTTCAAGTTTCAAGATCAAGATGTCAGAAGACAACCGCCCAGTTGCTCCTCCAGTCTCCATGATGGAAGCATTCGCCAAGAGGAGCAAGATGAGGATAGCCAAAGGTAAGGAAAAAATAAAACCCCTTTCATATGTTGAGCATAAATTTGAATCCCTACTAGATCTACTAAACATTATGAGGGAGGTATTCCCCAATAGTGCAAGCTTAGACTCGTTTAATAGTCCGCACTACACCATAAACAGCCTGCGGTAACCAAAACATTATGTTACCTTAGGGTGCTAAAATGTTACTATAGACCAATTTTTGGGCTAAGGTAACATAAATTATAAGTTACAAATTTCGATGTTACACTAGGGTACCTAAGGTAACATATTTCACCCCTAGGGTAACATGCCCTATCGGTTACCTTAGAGGTCTACTGTAACATAAAAATGACATATTGCAACATAAAATTCGATTACCTTAGGGTGCTTCAATTTTTTTAAAAAAGTGGGCCCACCTGTTAACTCGAATAACTTGTAGAAGGGGGGGTTGAATACAAGTTATATAATCGTGTCTGATTTTTGCTTGGTTATATGAACAAGAATAAACGAATGAATCAAACTCTGTTTATATTAATAAGATCAAATACAAACTCTACCAAAGGTGCAAACCTTATACAGAGCTTCTAACGAACTTACAATTCGTTCAATCACAATCCGCTCTTTTACAATGATATTGAGAAAGTATTTATAATGCTACCTATCAACTAATAATAGAAAGATAATCTATACATGACAATGTTCTGCCTTTCAGTTGATAGTTTCCATCAATAGAAAATTCTTCCCTTCATAATATCTTCTTGCTTGTTCCTCAAACAAAGATCCTGTTTTATAGCACTTGCCAGTTTCTGTAGCATCCATAATGACATCATCAGTAACACGACTGATATCAGGATTCCATCTTGCATCAGGATCTGACCATCCCATCAGTACTTGATCAGTAGTTGACTTGACATATCAGGATTCAATCTCAGTTCCTGACATGTAGTACTTGATGCACTGTTCATTCCTGACTAAACTTTACAGATAACTGTCTAACACATATTTCTTATACAAAGTGCTAAATCCTTTATAAATCAGGATATACAAGAAGTATAAGTAAAATTCTATTCTTAACATCACAACTCATGAATTATTCCTAACAATCTCCCCCTATTTATGCTTTAAAATCTGAAGCATAAATTTGAGTTGTTGATGCCAAAACATATAACAATACAATAAGAATAGAATTTATGAATTCAAAAATCATGAAGTTAAGTACCTCCTCTTCTTAGATATAGACATAGTATCCAGTACTTAGACGAAAGAATTCAACTATTTGATGCTTCTTTTCCTTTACCACTTCCATGATGAGATTCACCTCTGTCACAATCTTTATCTCCCCCAGTTCTTCTTTTATCCCCAGTCTGTTGTTGTTGTTGTCTTTGAATTGTCTTTATCTCCCCCTTTTTGACATCAGCAACATTAATTCCAAGAGATTCAGTAGCAGAACAAATGAGATTCATCAGAACTGCTTGATTTTCCATAATAGTGACTTGGTTATCTTCAAGTGTTTGAAGTCTTGATTGAATTTCAACTTGAGATTTCTGAATATCTTGTAGAATTTCAGAATTGACTTCAATGTTGGAAGTGTTTGGAATATCTTCAGATTCAAGTCTTGTAGAAGAAGTTGCCTGTGTAGAATGATATTCAAGTAATAAAACTCGATTAGAGTTACAAACATCTTCATCTTTCTGATCTGAAGCTGCAATATGATCATCTTGTCCTTCACCAGTATTCTGTGTACTAACATCTTCAAAACCTGACTCCTCCTTAGATTGATCAGATACTGTTGATGTCTCAAATCTTGCTGATATTGGAAGTACAAACAACGGAATACTTGGATCATTAGAAATATCTTCTGGTACTTATAATGTAGAAGTTTGTCTTAGCCTTTCACCTCTTCTGTTGATAATTCCAGCAAGCCTTTCTTTTTGCTTCTGAGCTTTAACTTCTAGCTTTGAGTTGTGCTTTGCTAAGTCATTCTTCTCATACATCTTGATAAAAGAATAAGTACCAGCATCCATACCAAGATTATTAGACCGAGATTCAGGAAAAACCTAATCCCAGAAATCAAACGATGGTTTCCTAATTTTCTCTCCCTCACTATGGAGTTGATCATCCATACCCTCAATCTCACTTTGACTATCTAAATTCAACACTCTTTCTACCTCTCCTTTTGCCTGGTCAGGAGCCAGTCGCTCTGAATGTGGATCAATATCCATCTTTTCAAGTGTATCACTCAAATTTGGATAAGTGCTCTCATGACCTACAGAAAAATAGAGTTTAGAAGAAGTTTTTATACCTGAACTCACATGGAGAGAGGGTTCCTCATTTGGCAAGGGGCTTGAGGTTTTCTTCAAGGAGTGAGCTGCTATAGTCTCTGAACCCTTACAATCATCTTCTTTCCTTCCAGAGACTACAGGCTCCAGTATACCACTTTCAGGTTCTTTACTAGACTCTGATGTCTTCAGTAATACTTCATTAGACACCCTAGTTAGTATGTCACCGTCTTTAAGTGTTGTTTGCTGAGACTCACCCTCAAGGTGAATAGACTATGACTGAACAATGTTTGTTTGATCTTCAAGAACATCAGTCAAAGTTATTCCTCCCATATCATAGGGTTTCTCACTTGCAATTTCAGTCATCATAGAAGACCTTTCAACATCAGCTATCACAACTCCTGAGTCATCCAACCTCTGACTAGATGGTTCTTGTGTTGCAGTGACTGTGATTTGATTCTTCCTACTATCCACCACTGGTGCAATAGTATCTTCTGTTGACTGCATTCCTCTATCTACTTCCTCTAGTTGTTCACCTTGAGCTGAAACATCTTCAATAATGACATCCTTGTCAAATAAGTATGTATGAAGTGATTGAAGTGCAACATGCTTCGAGAGTCCAAATTTCTTGACTAATTGTCTTCTGACAGATACATAGAAATACATCTTCATTAAGTCAAGTCTTTGATGTAGAAGTCCATACTCTTCTGGATATAAAAGTTTTGGTACTCTTTCAACAAAAAAATCTAGAACAGGCCTTGACAACTTCACTTTGAGAGAAATTAGTCCCATAGCCAGTCTGTATGATAATGTAGTTTCCCATGAGGAATCAATATCCAGATCTCTATGGTCATTTGCTGACTTGATTGTAGCTTCATTTGTAGAGACCTGCATGATATTAGTTGGACTAGACTCTGTGTGTGTAGGTGACAATTGAATCTTTCTCCTTGTTCTCCTGGTAGAGTGAGCAAAAGATTTATCCTGAGAAGACTCAAGAGGTGTAGACACAGATTTGATCTTGGGATGAGATCCTTTTTCAATAGACACAGTCTTTTGAGAGACAGTATCCAGTAACTGTTTTCCCTTTTTAAGTACTACAGTCTTTTGAGAAACTGTAGCCTAGCTGTGACTAGGTGCTTCATCTCTTTGTCCTAGCTTAGAAAGTCGAATTGCAGCCTTCAATTTTTCTCTCTCAGCAAGAGATATATTATCATCATCTTCACTAGAACTACTACTACTTGACACAACAAATCTTCTCTTCCTTACAACTGATGTTTTTTGAGAAACACCAGAGGTTGGTTTCTTTGAAACAATAGGCTGTGGATTAAAACTTTGTTCTTGAATTGTTTCAGAGACTATAATGTTTTGGGCTACTTGGGTAGACACAGGTGGGTTCTCCCCCAAATGAGATTCCTGAGCCATTTCACCACAAAAGAAAGAAGAATTGTAGAGAGTAGGAAGATGAGTTTTAAGAATTACCTGAACATGATGTGGATAATGAATTGGAGGTATTTCATCTAGATTATTTTCATTGTCCTTATTTGTAATGTCAGAGAAAATTCTCTTTTGCTGTACATAAGAAGAAACACAATGTTCTCTACCAAATCTAGCTTCAACATCAGGAATAAAATGGTTAATAAACAATTGTATAAATCTATGATAATAAACCATTTTCCTGTTTTGATCTCTTAACCCAAGTTTAATACACATCTGACTTAAGATAATGTGACCAATGTTAACTACTCTGTCATAAAGCAAACTATAAGCAATATGTGAAGTAACAGAAGTAATTTGATCAAAAGAACTACATTTACCAGTAAAGCATTTAGCTAATTGATCAAAGAAGAAAGACCACTCTTTCCTAAGATAAGATCTTCTTAACTGGCTCATGTTATCTAAAGGTCCATTATAACCTAATGCAGACAACATAGTTCTAACATCATCATCAGATGGCACATTCTCATAATTCAAACTAAAAGGTAAGTGAAGTACTGAATTAACAACAGATTCAGTAATATCAAAAGAATCTTGTCCTAAGTGTAGAACAATCTTACCTGATTGACTCTGAGTAGAATCAATTACCTCAGCATTCTCCCAAGCTTGTGTAACAGCTGTTTGATTAATCTGTGGAGATGCTGTCAATGCATAACTTAATGGTCCATACGCCATAAAGTCCATGATTGAATGAAAATCAATTAATACTCCTTCCTTGTTGGTGATAGCTGCTACATGATTGTTTGTCATAATCAAAGTCACCAAACTTGAAAGCTACTGACTTAGGTAATCTTCTCTGAGCTGCCATTTTTGATCTGAAAAGAACTTGAAAAATTCTTGAAATGGATTAGTGATTTTGAAAACTCGAGAGTGTTTTTACTTTAGAGAATGTGAAATTAGAGAAAGCAATTACACGATTATAGTTTCAAAACAAATATATTTCACAAATCTTTCAGACCACTATCCCACGTCGACACGTAGATTGACAGGTGTCAGTCCCTGAAAAGTGCGGTTACTCATGATTTTTGGAAAATAAAATCCAAAATTGATTTTCATGAAATAAATCAAGGTATTATCAAGATAAAAATCAATACTGATCAGCTTCCTTTTCCTGTTGACCTCCCATCAAAATAATTACAAAATGCAATGTGATTTAAAAATTTAATTTTCAAATCCTGATGGTCACACTTAAAATCCTGATCAATATCATCCTGATTCCATAGACTTAATATGGAGTTTCCACGTGGCATCTTTCTTTTATCTGAAAAAGAAATAAACAATTAATCTGAACAAAATCAATTGGTTAGATATATTCGACATTTCTTGAAAATACAAGAAATAAAGTCACACGCGATAATTAGCATCTGACTTCATTGGAAATTCCAAGTGACTGTTCAGCTTCTCACGTCTTTCTATAAAAGAATCAGACGTCTTATGCCATTCTCCATAAACCTTTCAATTTCTTTTCTTCTCAACAATGATCCTCAAACCAAAATTCCATTCAAACCCATTCTTTAGGTTTTTCACAGTCGATGAACATCCTGTTATTGATAATCTCTTTGAAGAGACAACTTTTCTCATCGAACCAATCATGAATGGAGTAGTTTCAGATAATATCCAGAGGTTTCTCCTAGAATATCCATCTGTTGGATACAATCTTCCCCTAACCTCCTCAAAACTTGAGGATGAAGAATTTGGTTGAGAGTCTGAGGTTGATCGTGATGGGGATGCTATTCATTTAAGTTAGCTACTCTCATTCAAGTCGCCCAGACAAGGAATCCAAGAGCAGACGAGGCTGTTCATCCCCTGATGGATTTCTTGAGATGCTCCTTGTCCTGTACCTCAGAATTCATTTCATTAGACAAGTATAGGATTATCAGTAGAAGTTGGACAAAAAGATGTTGTATTTCATTTTCATGTATGTAATGCTTTCAATTAATGAAAATACAATTTCTTGTTATCTACTTGTCTTTTGATTATTGAATGATGTATAAATTATCAGTATGCATATATTAAAACTTGCTGGCATAGACTTAACACATCACATAATTAGATTACTATATAAAGTAAACGTCAGGATCTGAAACAATTTTCACAATCCTGATACTGACACAATACTGATGACGTCAGCATCCTGATACAAATCTAATCCTGATGATTATTAACAAGTCTATCATACTGAAATTTATCAAGGCAAAGTGTTATAGCTAAAGCATTTAACAATCAAATATAGATCCTGACAAGAATATCAAGTCTATAAGCTAAAAACAACATACCTTGCTACTATTGCAGATGTTAAAGATCTAGAAATTTAACATTCCTAACTCACTTACTAATCTACTGAATGTAGTTTCATCAAGTGGTTTAGTTAGAATATCTGCAAGCTGTTTGTCAGTAGGAACAAAATGAAATTCCACAGTACCATTCTCAATATGTTCTCTAATATAATGATACCTGACATCAATGTGCTTAGTCCTTGAATGTTGAACTGGATTTTCTGCAATTTTGATAGCACTAGTATTATCACAAAACATAGGAATATTACTAAGTGTCATACCATAATCCATCAACTGATTTCTTATCCAAAGGAGCTGTGCACAACAACTGTCTGCTGCTATGTACTCAGCTTCTGCAGTTGAGGTTGAAACAGATTGTTGTTTCTTACTTGCCCAAGAAATCAATCTATTTCCCAAGAATTGACATGTACCTGTAGTGATTTTCCTGTCTATCTTACACCCTGCATAATCAGAGTCTGAATAGCCAATTAGGAAGAAATCAGATTCTCTAGGGTACCACAAACCAAGATTTGGAGTTCCTTTAAGATATCTAAAAATTCTCTTCACAACAATTAAATGAGATTCCTTAGGATCACTTTGGAATCTAGCACATAAACAGGTAGAAAACATTATATCTGGCCTACTTGCAGTTAGATATAACAATGAGCCTATCATGCCTCTATAACTAGTATTATCCACACTCTTTCCCTTAGGATCTGAGTCTAGTTTAGTGGCTGTTGCCATGGGTGTTTTTGCAACTGCACAGTCTTGAAAGTCAAACCTTCTTAAAAGATCTTTGATGTACTTTGACTGATTAATGAAAATACCAGTCTCAGTCTGTTTGACCTGCAAGCCTAAGAAATAATTTAATTCACCCATCATGCTCATCTGATACTTAGACTGCATAAGCTTGCTAAACTTAGCACACAACTTTTCATTAGTAGAACCAAAAATAATATCATCAACATAAACTTGAACTAAAAGCAATTCACCTTTTATCTTTCTAAAGAATAGAGTTTTGTCAATTGTACCTCTTGTGAAACCATTTTCAAGAAGAAATTTAGACAAAGTCTCATACCAGGCTCTTGGTGCCTGCTTTAGTCCATAGAGTGCCTTGTCAAGTTTGTAGACATGATTTGGAAACTTTGGATCAACAAATCCAGGTGGCTGTTCCACATACACTTCCTCATCAAGTTTGCCATTTAGAAAAGCACTCTTTACGTCCATCTGGTATACCTTAAATTTTGAATGAGCTGCAAATGCAAGAAACATTCTGATTGCTTCCAATCTTGCTACAGGTGCAAAGGTCTCATCATAATCAATGCCTTCTTCCTGAGAATAACCCTTGGCCACCAGTCTTGCTTTGTTTCTTACAATCATACCAGATTCATCTAGCTTGTTTCTGAAAACCCATCTTGCACCAACAATAGATCTATCTTTAGGTCTTGGTACCAGTTTTCAGACTTTGTTTCTCTCAAACTCATTTAACTCCTCCTGCATTGCAATTACCCAATCAGGATCCTGTAAGGCTTCTTCAACCTTCTTAGGTTCATTCTTTGAGAGAAAACAACTATACAAGCATTCATTTTGAATTGATCTTCTAGTTCGAACACCACTATTTGGATCACCAATAATCAAATCTTCAGTATGATCCTTTGTCCATTTTCTAACAGGTGGTAGATTGACTCTGCTAGATTCTCCTCCTAAGTTAGTGGTATCTCTTGTAGAAGAATTCTCTCTGCCTTCAATAACTCCCCTTTGATCAATAAAATCAATAGATTCCATATTGCTGCTAGTTACTAATTTTTCTTCAGTAGACTCTGAAAGATCAGTTCCTGATGGAGTAGACTCTGAATAACTAATCTGCTCCTGATGATCACTGTATTCTCTTTGATTTATTTGCTCCCCCTCAACAGTAGCATTCCTTTGAGAAGCAATAGAAATTCCTTCTGGAGAACCTTCATCATCACTGGAGAGTATCTCAGAATTCTTCAGATTTTCAAATTCCAATTTGTCATGGCTTTCATCAGTTTGCAGAATTTCAAATTTCTTATCATCAAATGCAACATGAATTGATTCCATAACAATGTGAGTTCTGAGATTATAAACTTTGAAGGCCTTAGATGCTGAATATCCTAGAAAGATTGCTTCATCCGATTTGGCTTCAAATTTTCCAAGTTGTTCTAGATGAACTTTTAGGACATAGCATTTGCATCCAAAGATGTGAAAATATTTCACACTTGGTTTCTTTCCTTTGATCATCTCATAGGGAGTTTTTCCATGACTATTTACCAAGGTACAGTTTTGAGTGAAACATGTAGTGTTAATAGCTTCTGCCCAAAAGTAGGTTGGAAGTTTTGCATCTTGTTCGCACTTATTCACGCAAGAGAACGTGGTCAACAAGTAATATACGGTAAATAGGATTCGTTCCCATAGAGACTCAAATTTGTTCGTTTCGTTCACTTATACACCAGCTTATGACTTACACTCACTGCCAAGACAATCACAATTCTGTTTTTGATTAACTAATGATTAATTACCAACTATGGAAATTACGAGAAAATAACTTAACTGTTAATTTATAATAAACAAACATGGGATTTCAATTTCATTAACCACTTCATCTAGAATCTTATGCCCTTTAACCCAGTATGTGACAGAGTTGATTACTGATTAGATGAACTAAACTGATACACACCAACTTTCGTTGTGCATATACCATCCTACTGATCATCCACAATTGATAGAAGTCAAGTAGTCACCAAATATGTGCAGTTCCTATATGTCTATAGCAATTGAACACATACCGGTTAAAAATCAAGCATCCATTAAACCACATAGTCGATGCAAGACGGTTAGAATTACACCACAAATTAATACATGTTCTTCATATGCAAAAACCTATGCTAGCATGAATTGTTCTAAACCCTAGATCCACTTTCGCATTCACCAGGATCAAACACACAATTATAGGTGTTCGCGACTCACCCATAACGAATAAGCATAATCATACGAGGCAATCAATTCAATCCATCACACAGCCAGGCATAAGAACACTTAATTACTAGAATCCATAGAAAAATCCATTAAAACCTCATGATACCGATTTAGCCTATAATCGACTTCATCGCTATCATGGTTTCAATTGATAACATAATTCTAAAAAACAAATAATAATAAAAGAGAAATAGAGATAGAAATAAATCCTTAATAATGAGAAAGAGTACAAACGATCCAAAGATTAAGCCTCCTTGCTTGTCACGAGCTTGGAGAACTCCCCTTGAAAAACTGTTCTAAGAAAAATAATGCTAGATGATCTCCAGTACAAAATCTCCTGATAATAGAGATGTTTTTTAGGTTTTTAACAATACTTTTTATAGTCTCGGGACACAGCCCTAAATAAATAGGCCCAATACAAATGACCCGAAATTAACGTTCTGAAATAATCTGAAAAACAAAATTTCTCGCGCAACAGCCCTTCCTGGAGCGCCATTGCGCTGTGCTCCTCCTGGACAAAACGCCTGAACAGTGCCCTTGCGCCCGTCTCCGCGCAGATGCGCTACTTACTACCGCGCGGCTGCGCCTCCTAGCGCGCTATTACGCCTTCCAAAACTGCGCAACAGCGCCTTCTAACGCGCAGATGCGCCTGATACTTCCTGGAAGACTTCCGTTGCAGCGCTGCTGCGCTCCTCACTCTTGCGCCATGACCCTTTGCGATCCCTGGAATTCAATTACTTCTACTGCATGACTTGCTGCTTCCCCTCCAAATTTAATAACTCACCATTTACTCATTTTAGCTCCAAAATGCCTCCACGACACCACCTACACAAATTACACAAAAACAAATCAAATGACAACGAAACTCGAGAACTTGCGAACGATTAAAGTCCAAACGGAAGGTAAATAGTGGATATAAAATCCACTTATCAAACCCCCAAACTTAAACCGTTGCTTGTCCTCAAGCAATGCAAACTCAACCTAGAATGATGCATGAATATAACTAAAAATTAAATGTCATGATAATACAAACATGTCCTAATGCAATGATCCCACAAAAGTTACCAAATCCAACTCGACAAGCAAACGCCTCAAAGAATGCAACAACTCCAAACAGAGCTCGACTAAGCCCCTTATACTAACAATACATGCTCGGATACGTGGTGTGTGCATTTCTCACTAGATATACTCTCGAACTAGATCAAAGGCATAACAAATCCTTCGCCAAAACAATCACATGTTTATAAACAGAATGAACTTTAGACACTCCATGACTCAAAGACACCGCCATCATCATTTAAGGTAGACAAGGATTCATGCTTTACTACATAAAACACCACAAAACACAAAACACACATGCTTTAGACTGTGCAATGGGTGAGACCCCTAAAGGCTTATATAATAGCACCCTTGTAGCGAGCGTTAGGTTAGTGGATCCCAGACCGAAAAAGTCTTAGGTCACTAGGCATAAAATCCCCTCGAACTTACTTTCTCGAGTACTAAAGAGCTCACCCTAGCCAATTAGCATACACACACTCTCACAATCCCTCATTTTTTTTCACAACTCTTTTTTTTTTCTTCTTCTTTTTTCTTTTCTATTTTTTTTTCTTTTGACTCTTTTTCTTGCCTTTTCTTTTCTTTTCTTTTTTTTTTTCACATGGGTGCACTATCTCACCCCCCCTAGACTACTCATATCAAATATGAGCCGGCTACTAGCCATTTGATGCCTAGCCATTATTACACTACGACACAACACTTAGCATGAAATCCCTGTTTTCCCCCAAAATTATACTTAAGTGCTCCTATGCCATCGAGGGAATAACGAAAATTCTAGATATAAATAAGTGATTAAATCTCAACAGCCAAACAAGGTATGACTCGATCTAGCCCAAGAGCAAACAGTGAGACCGTGAAAAGATTGTTGTATTCCCGACACACGCACGTCAATTTCATAAATACTTAAATCAACCATCTATTCATTGTCATCACACCCAAATTAACGTCCACCTATCGAGCCAGAAACAGACACTCAAGTGGAATCATGTGAGATGCATGAACAACATGATATTACACTCCTAAATAAACTATATGACATGGCATCCTAAATGCAATCTAAATGGCACGGCACAACTAAATGCACAGATACTAACATGAACTAGCATGAATATGCAACTATATGCAATACAATCACTCTTGCAATCACTCTTGATACCCTAAAATCACCCCCAAACTTAAAATTTGCAATGTCCTCATTGAAGGTAAATTTAAAGGGTACAAGAGATACTCCCCTACTCGTCGTCATCTCCACCCTCCTCGGGTGGTGTGTCTGGTGGTGGATAGATATGGTGCGCTCCGAAGGTGGGCAATGTGACCTGGAAACCCTGCTGCCAATACATTCCGTCCAATGACTGAGTTAAATCTGTAGCAAATTGGTGAAGCATGGCATGCGTAGTATCATAACGCCTCAACATGCGTCTGAACTGAGCATCACTGAAAACCACATTACCCTGACTCGTTTGGCTCGTCTACGCATGAGAAGGTCCCGCTCTGTCTCGGTCTGGCTGTGGATGTACCTGCTTAACCGGTGGCGGATCACCACCTCCCTCAAAAATCTCAACATAACCAAGACCCCTAGGGTGAGGAATACCACCCGGCCACTCCGCCATCTTATTTATCACCGTGTGATTAATAGAACCTCTCGGCCTGAGCAGCGTCTCATCATTGTGCCAACGAACACCCACATGAACACACAACTCAGCAATAATGACAGCATGTGGAATCCCGCCTGTCGTGCCACCCCGCAAGAACTTCAAGATATTCTGATAGACTAGTTCACCAAGATCAATATACTTCCTGTTCAGAATTCCCCACAAAATGATGGCACGATCAACAGTAACATCCGTAACATGGGACATAGGCATTACGCGTGCACACATAAACAAGAACCAAGCTCGAGCATACTTAGTCAATGCAGCTGCAGGAAACGTACTCGGCATGGTCGAACCTGCCTTGTACTTCCAAACCGTACCCAGGATACACATCCCCGCTATGATAGCATCTAGGTCAACATCATCCCTAGTTTTCTGTGCCCAATCCTCAGCATTTCTAGGCTTCGGCGATTGAGACAAAACGCGTCGGATATACCCAGGCTTATAAGCCACTGCTTGACCCCTAACCATAGTGATTCCATTCTTGTTATCTTTGGCATTGGCATAAAATTCCCTTACAATGCTTAAGGGAACCGCCACAGGCTTAGCACAAAACATCACACAACCTAACTCCCTAACCATATCCCTCAACTCACCATCCTTGCTCGAAGGCTCAAAACCCCTCTCCTGAACAACGGCCTTCGTCAATAAATTTTCAAACTCATCTTGAGCCGCCTTAGAAACAAATTTATCCATATCATAATTCGCCTCCACCTCCTCCTCCGAACTACTACTACTCGCCACACGTAATCTCTTGGGAGCCATAACACTCTTTTAACAACACAATTTCAACAAACACCACAAATCCAAAATATACCTCCACACACAATATCCCAATTCCAACAATTCAATTCAACTAAATAATTAAATTAGGAGAAAATGTTACCACTTGAATTGAAGATGAGATCCTTGAAAGCACTCCCCCAAACTTGAATTAGAGCAATCTTGAAGCTTTTATGGAGGTTGAATGATTTAGAATAAAGAGGGGATTTGTGTGTGTATAGATGTATATATAGGTGGGTGTGTAGGGATTATTATTTGGTTTATGAGATGAGATGGAATTGGGTGGATTTAGGAATTGAAGATATGAGAGAATGGGTGTTTGGAGGAATTAGGTATAGGTGTTTGTGTAGAAAAGATGAAGTGTTTGGGTTTGATGGTAGGGATTAGAATTTTATGCAGTTCGGTGTTTTTGTGGGGAGAAATAAGGAGGGGTGGGAGTGATACATAAAAGAAGAGAATAGGGTTTGGGAAATAAGATATGCGGCTGGACAGTAAGGGAGAGGCGCTGGGGCGCGTTGGGTCGCGCAGCTGCGCTATGCGCATCAGGCGCTGTTACGCTGATTCAGGCGCTGTAGCGCGCTAACCCCTGGAAAGCAGGCTACACACGGCGCTCTTGCGCAAGATAGGGCGCAGGTGCGCGTTCCAGCTCCTGGTCTTTCCAACTTGCATTTTTATTTTTATTTTTATTTTTATTTTTTATTTTTTCAAACAAACGCAAGAACAACGCGTGGGTTGCCTCCCACGAAGCGCTTCTTTTACGTCAGTAGCTTGACGTGACTTCCATGATTCATTCAGTCGTTGCAAGAACCGCGGTTTTAGCCCCACGATTCGATACCTCACCAAAGTACGGTTTCAATCTCTGACCATCGACTTTGAATGACTGATCAGGTGATTTCTCAAAAATCTCAACCGCTCCATGCGGAAACACGGTTTTGACAACAAAGGGTCCTGACCATCTCGACTTAAGCTTTCCTGGAAACAGACGAAGGCGAGAATTAAATAACAACACGGGTTGGCCAGGAACAAATACCTTGTTGACTAAACGACGATCATGCCATCTCTTCACTTTTTCTTTGTAGAGTTTATTGTTCTCATAGGATTGCAAGCGAAACTCGTCCATCTCATTTAGTTGCACCATTCTCTTCTCACCCGCGGCTGTAAGATCAAAATTTAGCTTCTTCAAAGCCCAATAAGCCTTGTGCTCCAATTCCGCCGGCAAATGACAAGCTTTCCCGTAGACAAACTGATATGGCGACATACCCAAAGGTGTTTTATATGCCGTTCGATAAGCCCAGGCGGCTTCATCAAGTTTCAGAGACCAATCCTTTCTTGAAGGACTCACCACCTTTTCTAGAATACGCTTGATTTCCCGATTAGACACTTCAGGTTGGCCATTGGTCTGAGGGTGGTATGCTGTAGCTACCCGATGATTGATATTGTATCTGGCCATAAGATTAGTGAACTTGCGATTATAAAAATGAGTGCCTTCATAACTGATAATGACTCGAGGAGTACCAAATCTAGTGAAGATGTTCTTCTGAAGGAAATTAAGCACGACTTGGGCATCATTTGTCGGAAGCGCTTTGACCTCAACCCATTTAGAGACGTAATCAACGGCTAACAAGATATATTGATTATTGCATGAAGAGATAAACGGTCCCATGAAGTCGATTCCCCAAACATCGAAAATTTCCACTTCCAACATTACATTAAGGGGCATCTCATCCCTCCGCGATATGTTACCAACAGGCTGACAACAGTCACACCTTAAGATGTACTGATGAGCATCTTTAAAAAGAGAAGGCCAATAGAACCCCGCTTGAAAAATCCGAGTAACAGTCTTTTCACCTCCATAGTGGCCCCCATATGTCGTGGCGTGATAATCCCTCAAAATAGCCTCTGTTTCACTATACGGCACACATCTTCTAATAATCTGATCAGCTCCCTGTTTAAACAGATATGGTTCGTCCCAACGATACCATTTAACTTCATGCAAGAACTTCTTCCTTTGTGCATAAGAAAATTCGGATGGAATCACTTGACTAACCAGAAAGTTCACAATGTCTGCGTACCATGGCTCCTCTTCTTGCATCCTAAACAATTGCTCATCCGGGAAGAATTCATTAATGATGGTACCGTCTCGAGAGGATTTACCAGAGTCCTCCAGACGAGAAAGATGGTCAGCTACTTGATTCTCTGTCCCTTTCCTGTCCTTAATCTCCACATCAAATTCTTGTAACAGAAGTACCCAACGAATTAAACGAGGTTTGGAGTCCTTTGTAGAGAGCAGATATCTAATAGCCGCATGATCCGTATACACCATTACCTTTGTACCGAGCAAGTAAGAACGAAATTTTTCAAAACCATAGACTATGGCCAACAGCTCCTTTTCAGTAGTAGTGTAGTTCAACTGAGCCTCATTAAGAGTCTTGCTTGCATAATAGATCACATGAAACACTTTCTCTTTCTTTTGACCAAGAACAGCCCCCACTGCATAATTGTTCGCACTTATTCACGCAAGAGAACGTGGTCAACAAGTAATATACGGTAAATAGGATTCGTTCCCACAGAGACTCAAATTGTTCGTTTCGTTCACTTATACACCAACTTATGATTTACACTCACTGCCAAGACAATAACAAATTTGGTTTGAATTAACTAATGATTAATAGCCAACTATGGAAATTACGAGAAAATAACTTAACTTTAACTTTATAATAACAAACATGGGATTTCAATTTCATTAACCACTTCATCTAGAATCTTATGCCCTTTAACCCAGTATGTGACAGAGTTGATTACTGATTAGATGCACTAAACTGATACACACCAACTTTCGTTGTGCATATACCATCCTACTGATCATCCACAATTGATAGAAGTCAAGTAGTCACCAAATATGTGTAGTTCCTATATGTCTATAGCAATTGAACACACACCGGTTAAAAATCAAGCATCCATTAAACCACATAGTCAATGCAAGACGGTTAGAATTACACCAAAAATTAATACATGTTCTTCACATGCAAAAACCTATGCTAGCATGAATTGTTCTAAACCCTAGATCCACTTTCGCATTCACCAGGATCAAACACACAATTACAGGTGTTCGCGACTCACCCATAACGAATAAGCATAATCATACTAGGCAATCAATTCAATCCATCACACACCAAGGCCTAAATAACACTTAATTACTAGAATCCATAGAAAAATCCATTAAAACCCCATGATAACGATTTAGCCCATAACTAACCTCATCGCCATCATGGGTTCAATTGATAACATAATTCTAGAAAACAAATAATAATAAAAGAAAAGTAGAGATACAAATAAATCCTTAATAATGAGAAAGAGTACAAACGATCCAAAGATTAAGCCTCCTTGCTTGTCACTAGCTTGGAGAACTCCCCTTGAAAAATTGTTCTAAGAAAATGTTGATAGATGATAATGATAATGAAGAACAACTCTAACTAAAATGATAGATCTCCCTTTTTTTTTCTAAAATGATACCTACCAAGTCCCAAGTACTAGCCCTAATTAAATAGGCCCAACAAAATTGACCTGACTTAAATTCTGAAAATATTCGGAAAAAAAACCAACTCGAGCAATAACCCTTCCTGGAGCGCCATTGCGCTTGCTTTCTCCTGGAAACGCACACACGCAGCGCCCTTGCGCCTTATGACCGCGCAGATGCGCCACTAAATACCGCGCAGCTGCGCTCTTCCTCGCGCAGTTGCGCCCGAAACTCCCTGGAAAACTCCTACTTTTCTTCAGTTGCGCCACTTTGTACTGCGCCGTAGCGCCTGATTACGCGCTATTGCTCCTGCTCCACCCTGGAAATCCCCTTGTTGCGCTCTGTCGCTCCCAACTGCACCACTCAATTACTTGCTTTCTTGCTATGCATTACTTCTGCAACTTGTCTTCTTTATTCAACGAAAATTCACCACCATTAATGTAACGCCCCAAATCCGGGGTCAGGGATTTGGTCGTCACGCGGAAATCCTTAACATCAAATCACCTGTTGACAATATTAAACCACCCGTAATCATTTAATAACTGAATTACAACACTGCGACCCCAACCACCAAGCATCTTTTAGGTCATAGGGCTAGAAACAAGAACTAAAATCTTTACACCTTCATTACATCCATTTAATTACATCACACTGAGTATTACAAATCCTATACTACTAGTGTAGCTTCGTTGAGAAGTACACTAGCACTAGTACTATCCTTTACAAAGTGATATATACATATTACACATCAATACACTTATATATAACTTACTCCAGCTATCTATGCTCTTGATCATATCATCTTCACAAGGGCACACTGCCTGCTTCTCCTGAGCCATGCAGATAAGCCTCAATCATCTACCTTCCTCTGAAAGGTTAATATTTAAAACAAGCAAGTATGAGCGAAAGAATTGCCCAGCAAGTATTAATAGAGCACAACAATATATATCAATATACACATGGAGTTTTCGAAGTATAACGATACTTAATATCAATTTCGAAATATTTACAACAATGAAACTTCAATAAAGAAAATATGACGTTTAACGCAACATCCAATGAGCAGATAAGTTTATAATAACCATAGTAATCCTCATATCTTAGCGAAATAGTGTACACTACCGTATTGCTAATCTTTTAGAAAGCTTTTCAAAATACGCAGTTCAATATGCTGCTAAGACAGTTGCTTATCATCATATACAAACCAACCATTAGAAGGTTTCATCTTTAGTATTTCTCAATCTGAAAGCATATACATATAAGTATGTCATTTCCATCAAACACCTTACAGATCGACGTCATGTACCGGGTATAAGTTCTTTAACCACTTGATAAGTCTAAACTCAGAAATAACTGATAGGAAGAGAGTCAAAGCTCTTGAAGCAAAACGTTTGGGACTTAACATCAATAATCGATGAACCATCTTTCATCTTTTGAATAATTGCAAAAGTGCACCAACACGTGCCATTATTGTTAGAATAATCTTGCAGTTCTAGATACTGCATGAATTCATCATCTTTCAAAATTGAAAACAACACTATCGGCTACTTGGCACTTAGGCCTAAGAAGAAATGTTTGAGTATTTTTCCAAAGTGGAGGATGGGACTTAATGAAAACATAAAAACCTGACAAGGATTGATGATGATCAGTCGCCACATCCAAGTCCAATAATCCGCGGGTCTTCTCTACCGGTAGAAGGATAGAAACTACATCCGTAACTATCCTCGGGCGAAAACTACATCCGTAATCATCCTTCGGCAACACCTGGGCCGGAATAAAAATTGATGGGCCGCCTGGCTCACGGCCGCTTACACATCCCGGGAATTGTTCGTCAACGATTCCCACACCTGCCAGAGTCCCCTTTTTCTTTTCTTGTCAAAATCATTTTGATAGAAAACTTGAGTAGTTGAAGTTCGACTTCAGTCGACCGATAATTTCTTGAAAAACGAGCAAGAGAGTAAAACCTGACCGGGGGTTTTCGAAAATGTTTTGAGTTCAAAAGAGTTCAAGTATAGATATACACTTGTTCCGATATCAATCTCGACACAGGGTTTTGTGATCACACATGGGAAATGGTACGCATAAAGCTTGTAACCACAACAGGGTAATTCCATATATATATAAGTTCTTGAAAAGTAACTTACCTAGATAGATTCAAAATATAATATTTTAAATGACTATGAAAGTCCTTAGACAACCTTTAAATAGTATTTTATAACCTTCAAAACACTTAGAGTATTTAATAAATATTTGACTACTATGTAACAAATAATAAATATTCAATAATCCCTTTTTAAAAGAATACTCAAATTAATATTCATTTATTAAGTAATATTCAAATAATATTTACTATTAATACTGGAATATTTAATAACCTCAAAACACCCAAATACAACTCTTGGAATGTTTCTAATCAAAATCGAGACACAATCTCTCCAGCAGTCTCCAAACTATAGCCACTTTATCAAATAACTACTACTGACTCTCGGTCAATAAGAAATAATTAATAAGCATGAAAATCCTTCTTCTCCTTCCCTTTTTTTTGTTTCTTAATGAATATTATAATTAATATTCATCGAATTAAATAAGCATTCAAGTAACATATATCGATATCAATCTAGCTATTTTAAGCTGAAAGCAACCAATTTATAACCATTGGAATATCTTTAATCCGTATTGAAAATAAACTATCTCCGATAAATAATATACTAGATAGAATCACTCCATTAAATTGTTTTATTATTTCTCCGGGACAAAGTGATTTTAAGAAAGCGTTTTGAAAATGATATTCATCTAATTAAATAAATTTAATTAGGCGAATGAGGTTTATTTAATTAGTAAATGCTTTCAGGAGCATCTATTAATTAAATAAACACTGGTTTATTGGTGATGTTGCCTTTAGGTTAATTATTGCGAAATTCTTTTTAAAAGCTTTGCCCGGGTTTTCGAAAACATACAATACAAAATGGCCCCAACACGCGGCTAAGTTCTAAAACTCAATACATGCCCTACCCTCTGAGCCTTTCTTATTCCGATACATAAATATATACCTCATAACATATAGTCCACTTCCATAGTATGAAAAGTTTATAGATATATATATATACCGTATAAATCAAGATATAGAGCCATAAAAATATCACTGCCCATCAACAGTATTATAAGCCATGGGGTTTTGGTTGTTGCACGAGCAGGATTTAATATTGTTGGCAAAGCAAGGAATACAATGATTTGGGAGAAGAAGTACAAGGTTGGAAAAACTCGCGATTATGGATTGAAAACTTATTTAACACATTTCATATATTTAAAATAAATATACTCAGAACAATAAAGTATGCATAGTAAACTTGCCTCTGGTCCTTAGCAGAAAATAGAAACCGCGAACAATTCCTTCGCACCTCGTCCAAGTAATTCCATGGACCTTACCTGACGTCTCGATCTTCCTTTTTTTGATGCACGTCATTCCAACTCGATTATGCCCTAATGGTACTGAAATAGTTATGAGTACGTGTCAGTCATACCTCGTATATCGAGTAGACACAACTCGGGATTATCACTAAATAACATAAAGTCAAACTATAGGTGTCCTCCCTATAGTTGACTATTCTAATACCACTTATTGCACATAACATATTATAGTAAAGAAAATGAAATGGAAAAGTCCCCTTTTTAAAGTGGACAATTCCTGGTGCTAAACACCTCAAACCATACCACTTAATCAACTTAGTATATAGATAGTCCTCAAACATAATTAATCCTCGAGACACATAAATCCTTGAATTAAATCACTTAGCACATAAATCCTCGAGACAACAATTACCCTCGAATTAATTCACTTAACACATATACACATAAACAGTTAACACCCAAATCATACCTTTAAACCCTTGAAATCAAATAAGTTAAATAAATTAAAATGCAGGGGATTTTTAGAAAATTTCGGCATGAGGTATTCGTTTATCGGACTATGGGCACAACCCCTCCATGCCAATCAAAACATTTCAACCCTGTTTTAAATAAAAATAAAGCTGCCTCAACTTGCAGCAAAGTAAACAAGTAAGAAAAGTACCCGCCCAGACATGCGGCAACTAGCACATAAGGAAAAGTACCCGCCCAGACATGCGGCAACTAGCACATAAGGAAAAGTACCCGCCCAGACATGCGGCAACTAGCACATAAGGAAAAGTACCCGCCCAGACATGCGGCACCTCAACATTTAAGGAAAGTAAACTAAGTTTATCCACATTTAAGCCAACACCACGTAGTTGGCACTTATACTTTCAACCTATATTATGACTCGATTTATAACATCTAGCACATAGACATTTACAAGTTATCCAACTCTTATGACTACATTATATGGCGATAACAATTAGCACTTAGCAATTAACAATTTCAATTGGAAACTAACAATTAGCAATTAGCACTTAACAATTACTTGACAACTAACCCGAATATATTATCCGACAATTAATAATTAACAATTTAACAACCATAAGGCCTGAGCATACATCCGGCTCACAATTAATCCAATAATTGTAAATTAATCATTAAACTCTCCGAATTAATCATGGAGCTTAAACAATATCTCACAATTCCAATTAGCAAATAACAATTTAACAATTAACAATTTATTAACTCGAACATTTAATCGGACTCATAATTAAACTCAATAATTATAATTATCTCTGCTCTCCGAATTAAATCACGAAAATTAACAATTAAACTCGCAATTTAAATCTAATTAAATTACACACTTAACTAATTAAATTACTACGATTAACTATATCGTAATTTATAACTAATTAAATTACCACAATTAATTACATAAAATAAAGTACGAAGTATACCCCCTTTTTTTTTTCCGGTGACCACCACGAAAACTCCACCATCTCCTTCTCCTCTCCCTCTCTCTCTCTCTCTCTCTCTCTCTCTCTCTCTCTCTCTCTGCTGTCCAGTCGCAACCACCACCGCTCAGCCACGAGTTCGCCACTGCCTTGTCTTCTCCGGCCACCACTGCCTTGTCTTCTCCGGCCACCATACACACACGCGCGACCTTCTACCCACGCAGATATACACACACAAATTATATACACACACACGGCTATATATGTATGTATAGGTTTTAATGGAGTCAAAATCAAAACCCCCAATCTCTCTTCTCTTCCTCCCCTCTCTGATTCTCTCCCCTCCCCCCCGACTGGTTTCTTCTGCGGCCGCTTGTGTGTGGTCGTGTCTGTATAATATGTGCTGGGTGTTGTGTTTTAAGCCCTAATGGGCTCAAGCCCAATAACATTTAAAAGCCACACAACTAATTACTACATACTTGAAATAATATTTTGAGTTAAAACTCTAATTTGTAAAAATAAAACTTCTAGCATAATTAAATACTATAATATTTTTAAAGACTTTTGGAGAAAGAATTGGAATTAAATCTCAATTTTCTAAATTGATATGCATTTTACAAATATTAATAATTTATAAAAACAAATCATAAAAATAATAATTGTGATTCATAATTCACAATTTACAGGGCTTTATAAAAATACTACAAACACTATTGTTTTAGTAAAATCTCAAATTCTTGATTTTATATATTAATCAAGTAATTTCTACAAATCCTCAAATAATTAAAATAAACATTTTATAAGGATTTTAAAATCTCTAAATTATTCAATAATTTAAAATAAAATCTTTACTGAATAATTTCACTTTCCAAAATTAAATCTTTGCACAAATAAACTATTGACTCGGGGTATCTACTCAGTCAATAAAATTTTAAATAGGAGCACCAGGCTCCACTTAACCGAAAATATTTAAATAATTGAATAATAAAATAAAAAAAATTCCTCCTCATTTTAGGAAAACATTATTATTATCGAAATAATAATAAAATCATTTCTTGAAAAATCCGGGTTATTACAGTCTACCCTCCTTAAAAGGATTCCGTCCACGGAATCGGCTAAGGCCACTACTGGGATTCCTTAACTCTTTTATCATCAACACTTATTCTGCAAAACAAGAGATAGTGTCTCTTCGTAAACAACTTCTCCAATATCGCAATCCAACTATAGGATCTCTATTTGACACAGTTATCACTGGAGTCTTACCACGTTATTCCTTTCACACATATGTATTGACCAACTTTCCATTATCATACTATCCTTAAGAGAGAGAGTTCACTGATTCTATTAACATAACATTCTTGAGAGAGAGAATACACTAATTCCATTAACATAATATCATTGAGAGGGAATGAGCTAAATAATTCGATTGATACGTCACTGATATTCTATTCGTTTTAGAATTCGCTCTTGCTCTTGGCGATTCCGTTCGAATCTAATTTCTATCAGCGAATTTATGACTTGGCAGACCTGGTTGGTATCCCCTTCAAATTTATTAGAGATAATAAGAATTATGAAACTTTGAAAAGATAGCTGTCATATCAAGGCTATTGTTACACACTGGTGATCATAAGGTTATGAGTGTTAAAGTCAACCTTATTTGAGATAAGGGAATTTACCGAGAGATCAATATGATCAAGAGAACTCACGTTGCGTGTCTCAGTTGAGACATTACTAAAGGTAGTTAGCCTTCTTGTATTTCACAACTCACAAGTGACGGCGTCCCGTCAGACTTCTATCACACAGACAGATAGCCCTTGTGTCCCCTATAAGTATAGGGTTGTTCGTCTCAGTGGAAGCTGAGAAGTATGAAAGCAATTCGAAGTGAAGATAATAATTATCGTCTTTCGACAAATAATTCTCAAGTGGACACCCTGGATTAAAATTGATCAGATTCCAAGGTGCAATTTCCAAGGAAAAGGATAACCAGAAAGATACTGGTATACAACAAGCAAGTGGTGCTATAACACCATAGGATTATCCAATATTTGAAGAAAAGTGGGAATTTAAATATCATCAATCGATAGGGCCTCATAAATCTGAAAGTAGGTATAATGACAGCTTCTAGCAAAATTGAAACCAATATGGTTTAACATGAGTATTATAAAACAACTTCGAAGAGGGAGTATATTCTTTATCAAAATTCTCTCTTGGAGAGATGTCAAGATAGGTCATAGATTAGGGAGGTAATCCAAATAATTTATGCACGGGGATGTGTCAAATAATTCACATTGGGGAGATAATAAATATAAGTTGCAAATGGGGAGATATCAAATAATTCAGACTGGGGAAGTAATCAAAATGATTCATAATTAGGGAGGGTAATGCCAAAGTCTCCACGGATGCCTTTCATGTCGGCTCCTCTGACGGATAATTGTTCGATTGTAGCGCTCTTCTTTTCCATGCACACCCTAAGGTGCTCGATAACCGACGTCATCGTCGACTCGTAATAGTCGCTAGAGATTCAACCATCGGCATTTTACGATATTAAGGAGTTCTATTCGACTCGGCGCAAGCATCTCACGCAAGCGTTCTATTCTTTGAGAAGACTTTGATACCGGTGTCGCCCCTAGCAACGACGAATTCCACGTGTCGAATGGGCGATATTCTGGAACATTGCTGGAAATACATACTTAGATCCAGTCACCATTATAACCGTATTTATACCACATGTTCCTGTCCTCATGACAATTCCGTGTGCAACTTAAGCTTATCCCTTTTTGGCATAACAACCTTCGTACTAGTCTCTCTCAGACTTTCTCAGTCCGTCTTGATTCTTAAAACATTTCATCTTTATTGATCAATCTCATCTTCACCCTTTTTACTTCTATAATTTTGAGACAATCGGTGTCCATCCACCAATCCATTCATAATATTACTTTAAACTCTATCAAGCTCGAGAGGGTTTTAAATACCCGCAACTTTGACTGATAACCTTTCATAGTGATCTTGTTTTGCTCCCCTTTTTGGCATTTTAACAGTACGGATGCTATCTCAATTCATCATTGTCATAATACTGGATGCCAGCTTTCCATCCTTCATCATCATATTGAAATTTCCTATCATTCGGGGAATACATAACTTCATCCATGAACCCCTAAAATTATCTTAATCTTAGGCCTCGGGCGATTTATGCCCCTGCCGACCAACACTTGTCTCTAAGAGTTCTTTAGCAGACATCCATCACCACAAGAAGTGAAGTCTACCTCAACATATTCCTCAAAATCTTATCTTAATCATTGGTACTATATCCAATAGTCCAACATGAACTCTACATGAGTTCTGACGTTCTCACATAACTATACCCCCTCCTACTCACTCTCGTTTCTAGTTTACTATAACCTCATCTCTGATACCATTTCTGTAACGCCCCAAATCCGGGGTCAGGGATTTGGTCGTCACGCGGAAATCCTTAACATCAAATCACCTGTTGACAATATTAAACCACCTGTAATCATTTAATAACTGAATTACAACACTGCGACCCCAACCACCAAGCATCTTTTAGGTCATAGGGCTAGAAACAAGAACTAAAATCTTTACACCTTCATTACATCCATTTAATTACATCACACTGAGTATTACAAATCCTATACTACTAGTGTAGCTTCATTGAGAAGTACACTAGCACTAGTACTATCCTGTACAAAGTGATATATACATATTACACATCAATACACTTATATATAACTTACTCCAGCTATCTATGCTCTAGATCATATCATCTTCACAAGGGCACACTGCCTGCTTCTCCTGAGCCATGCAGATAAGCCTCAATCATCTACCTTCCTCTGAAAGGTTAATATTTAAAACAAGCAAGTATGAGCGAAAGAATTGCCCAGCAAGTATTATTAGAGCACAACAATATATATCAATATACACATGGAGTTTTCGAAGTATAACGATACTTAATATCAATTTCGAAATATTTACAACAATGAAACTTCAATAAAGAAAATATGACGTTTAACGCAACATCCAATGAGCAGATAAGTTTATAATAACCATAGTAATCCTCATATCTTAGCGAAATAGTGTACACTACCGTATTGCTAATCTTTTAGAAAGCTTTTCAAAATACGCAGTTCAATATGCTGCTAAGACAGTTGCTTATCATCATATACAAACCAACCATTAGAAGGTTTCATCTTTAGTATTTCTCAATCTGAAAGCATATACATATAAGTATGTCATTTCCATCAAACACCTTACAGATCGACGTCATGTACCGGGTATAAGTTCTTTAACAACTTGATAAGTCTAAACTCAGAAATAACTGATAGGAAGAGAGTCAAAGCTCTTGAAGCAAAACGTTTGGGACTTAACATCAATAACCGATGAACCATCTTTCATCTTTTGAATAATTGCAAAAGTGCACCAACACGTGCCATTATTGTTAGAATAATCTTGCAGTTCTAGATAATGTATGAATTCATCATCTTTCAAAATTGAAAACAACACTATCGGCTACTTGGCACTTAGGCCTAAGAAGCAGTGTTTGAGTATTTTTCCAAAGTGGAGGATGGGACTTAATGAAAACATAAAAACCTGACAAGGATTGACGATGATCAGTCGCCACATCCAAGTCCAATAATCCGCGGGTCTTCTCTACCGGTAGAAGGATAGAAACTACATCCGTAACTATCCTCGGGCGAAAACTACATCCGTAATCACCCTCGATGAAAACTACATCCGTAATCATCCTTCGGCAACACCTGGGCCGGAATAAAAATTGATGGGCCGCCTGGCTCACGGCCGCTTACACATCCCGGGAATTGTTCGTCAACGATTCCCACACCTGCCAGAGTCCCCTTTTTCTTTTCTTGTCAAAATCATTTTGATAGAAAACTTGAGTAGTTGAAGTTCGACTTCAGTCGACCGATAATTTCTTGAAAAACGAGCAAGAGAGTAAAACCTGACCGGGGGTTTTCGAAAATGTTTTGAGTTCAAAAGAGTTCAAGTATAGATATACACTTGTACCGATATCAATCTCGACACAGGGTTTTGTGATCACACATGGGAAATGGTACGCATAAAGCTTGTAACCACAACAGGGTAATTCCATATATATATAAGTTCTTGAAAAGTAACTTACCTAGATAGATTCAAAATATAATATTTTAAATGACTATGAAAGTCCTTAGACAACCTTTAAATAGTGTTTTATAACCTTCAAAACACTTAGAGTATTTAATAAATATTTGACTACTATGTAACAAATAATAAATATTCAATAATCCCTTTTTAAAAGAATACTCAAATTAATATTCATTTATTAAGTATATTCAAATAATATTTACTATTAATACTGGAATATTTAATAACCTCAAAACACCCAAATACAACTCTTGGAATGTTTCTAATCAAAATCGAGACACAATCTCTCCAGCAGTCTCCAAACTATAGCCACTTTATCAAATAACTACTACTGACTCTCGGTCAATAAGAAATAATTAATAAGCATGAAAATCCTTCTTCTCCTTCCCTTTTTTTTGTTTCTTAATGAATATTATAATTAATATTCATCGAATTAAATAAGCATTCAAGTAACATATATCGATATCAATCTAGCTGTTTTAAGCTGAAAGCAACCAATTTATAACCATTGGAATATCTTTAATCCGTATTGAAAATAAACTATCTCCGATAAATAATATACTAGATAGAATCACTCCATTAAATTGTTTTATTATTTCTCCGGGACAAAGTGATTTTAAGAAAGCGTTTTGAAAATGATATTCATCTAATTAAATAAATTTAATTAGGCGAATGAGGTTTATTTAATTAGTAAATGCTTTCAGGAGCATCTATTAATTAAATAAACACTGGTTTATTGGTGATGTTGCCTTTAGGTTAATTATTGCGAAATTCTTTTTAAAAGCTTTGCCCGGGTTTTCGAAAACATACAATACAAAATAGCCCCAACACGCGGCTAAGTTCTAAAACTCAATACATGCCCTACCCTCTGAGCCTTTCTTATTCCGATACATAAATATATACCTCATAACATATAGTCCACTTCCATAGTACGAAAAGTTTATAGATATATATATATACCGTATAAATCAAGATATAGAGCCATAAAAATATCACTGCCCATCAACAGTATTATAAGCCATGGGGTTTTGGTTGTTGCACGAGCAGGATTTAATATTGTTGGCAAAGCAAGGAATACAATGATTTGGGAGAAGA
This sequence comes from Kitagawia praeruptora, assembly GCA_037693485.1. NCBI lineage: Eukaryota > Viridiplantae > Streptophyta > Magnoliopsida > Apiales > Apiaceae > Kitagawia > Kitagawia praeruptora. The sequence continues at coordinate 113,760,657 of CM075348.1, read as the reverse complement.
AGTACAAGGTTGGAAAAACTCGCGATTACGGATTGAAAACTTATTTAACACATTTCATATATTTAAAATAAATATACTCTGAACAATAGAGTATGCATAGTAAACTTGCCTCTGGTCCTTAGCAGAAAATAGAAACCGCGAACAATTCCTTCGCACCTCGTCCAAGTAATTCCATGGACCTTACCTGACGTCTCGATCTTCCTTTTTTTGATGCACGTCATTCCAACTCGATTATGCCCTAATGGTACTGAAATAGTTATGAGTACGTGTCAGTCATACCTCGTATATCGAGTAGACACAACTCGGGATTATCACTAAATAACATAAAGTCAAACTATAGGTGTCCTCCCTATAGTTGACTATTCTAATACCACTTATTGCACATAACATATTATAGTAAAGAAAATGAAATGGAAAAGTCCCCTTTTTAAAGTGGACAATTCCTGGTGCTAAACACCTCAAACCATACCACTTAATCAACTTAGTATATAGATAGTCCTCAAACATAATTAATCCTCGAGACACATAAATCCTTGAATTAAATCACTTAGCACATAAATCCTCGAGACAACAATTACCCTCGAATTAATTCACTTAACACATATACACATAAACAGTTAACACCCAAATCATACCTTTAAACCCTTGAAATCAAATAAGTTAAATAAATTAAAATGCAGGGGATTTTTAGAAAATTTCGGCATGAGGTATTCGTTTATCGGACTATGGGCACAACCCCTCCATGCCAATCAAAACATTTCAACCCTGTTTTAAATAAAAATAAAGCTGCCTCAACTTGCAGCAAAGTAAACAAGTAAGAAAAGTACCCGCCCAGACATGCGGCAACTAGCACATAAGGAAAAGTACCCGCCCAGACATGCGGCAACTAGCACATAAGGAAAAGTACCCGCCCAGACATGCGGCAACTAGCACATAAGGAAAAGTACCCGCCCAGACATGCGGCACCTCAACATTTAAGGAAAGTAAACTAAGTTTATCCACATTTAAGCCAACACCACGTAGTTGGCACTTATACTTTCAACCTATATTATGACTCGATTTATAACATCTAGCACATAGACATTTACAAGTTATCCAACTCTTATGACTACATTATATGGCGATAACAATTAGCACTTAGCACTTAGCAATTAACAATTTCAATTGGAAACTAACAATTAGCAATTAGCACTTAACAATTACTTGACAACTAACCCGAATATATTATCCGACAATTAATAATTAACAATTTAACAACCATAAGGCCTGAGCATACATCCGGCTCACAATTAATCCAATAATTGTAAATTAATCATTAAACTCTCCGAATTAATCATGGAGCTTAAACAATATCTCACAATTCCAATTAGCAAATAACAATTTAACAATTAACAATTTATTAACTCGAACATTTAATCGGACTCATAATTAAACTCAATAATTATAATTATCTCTGCTCTCCGAATTAAATCACGAAAATTAACAATTAAACTCGCAATTTAAATCTAATTAAATTACACACTTAACTAATTAAATTACTACGATTAACTATATCGTAATTTACAACTAATTAAATTACCACAATTAATTGCATAAAATAAAGTACGAAGTATACCCCTTTTTTTTTCCGGTGACCACCACGAAAACTCCACCATCTCCTTCTCCTCTCCCTCTCTCTCTCTCTCTCTCTCTCTCTCTCTCTCTCTCTCTCTGCTGTCCAGTCGCAACCACCACCGCTCAGCCACGAGTTCGCCACTGCCTTGTCTTCTCCGGCCACCACTGCCTTGTCTTCTCCGGCCACCATACACACACGCGCGACCTTCTACCCACGCAGATATACACACACAAATTATATACACACACGGCTATATATGTATGTATAGGTTTTAATGGAGTCAAAATCAAAACCCCCAATCTCTCTTCTCTTCCTCCCCTCTCTGATTCTCTCCCCTCCCCCCCGACTGGTTTCTTCTGCGGCCGCTTGAGCACCATAATACTTTCAACGACTCAACCTACATAATTTACACAAAAACACATCAAATGACAACGAAACTCGAGAACTTGCAAACGATTAAAGTCTAAACGGAAGGTAAATAGTGGATATAAAATCCACTTATCAAACCCCCAAACTTAAACCGTTGCTTGCCCTCAAGCAATGCAAACTCAACCCTAAATTGATGCATGAATGCAACTAAGAACTAAATGTCATGATAATGCGAACATGTCCTAATGCAATGATCCCAAAAAAATTACCGAAACCAACTCAACAAGCAAACGCCTCAAAAAATGCAACAACTCCAAACAGAGCTCGACTAAGTCCCCGTATACTAACAAAACATGCTCGGAAACGTGGTGTGTGCATTTCTCACTAGATATACTCTCGAAACTAGATCAAAGGCATAACCAATTCTTTGCCAAGACAATCACATGTTTTTAAACAGAATAGACTTTAGACACTCCATGACTCAAAGACACCGCCATCATCATTTAAGGTAGACAAGGACTCATGCTTTACTACATAAAACACCACAAAACACAAAACACACATGCTTTTGATTGTACAATGGGTGAGACCCCTAAAGGCTTATACAATAGCACCCTTGTAGCGAGCGTTAGGTTAGTGGATCCCAGACCGGAAAAGTCTTAGGTCACTAGGCATAAAATCCCCTCGAACTTACTTGCTCGAGTACTAAAGAGCTCACCCTAGCCAATCAGCAAACACACACTCTCACAATCCCTCATTTTTTTATTCTCACAACTCTTTTTTTTTTCTATTTTTTTTTTCTATTTTTTTTCTTTTGTCTCTTTTTCTTGCCTTTTTTTTTTCACATGGGTGCACTATCTCACCCCCCTAGACTACTCATATCAAATATGAGCCGGCTACTAGCCATTTGACGCCTAGCCATTATTACACTATGACACGACACTTAGAATGAAATCCCTGTTTTCCCCCAAACTTCTACTTAAGTGCTCCTACGCCATCGAGGGAATAACGAAAATTCTAGATATAAATAAGTGATTAAATCTCAACAGCCAAACAAGGTATGACTCGATCTAGCCCAAGAGCAAATAGTGAGACCGTGAAAAGATTGTATTCCCGACACATGCAAGTCAATTTCATAAGTACTTAAATCAACCCTCTATTCATTGTCATCACACTCAAATTAACGTCGACCTATCAAGCCAGAAACAGACACTCATGTGGAATCATGTGATATGCATGAACAAAATGATATTACACCCCTAAATAAATCTAAATGGCATGGCATCCTAAATGCACTCTAAATGGCATGTCAAAACTAAATGCACAAATACTAACATGAACTAGCATGAAAATGCAACTATATGCAATGCAATGACTCTTGATACCCTAAAATCACCCCCAAACTTAAAAATTGCAATGTCCTCATTGAAGGTAAAATTTAAAGGGTACAAGAGATACTCCCCTACTCGCCGGCATCTCCACCCTCCTCGGGTGGTGTGTCTGGTGGTGGATAGATGTGGTGTGCTCCTGCGCGTTCTGGGGCGCTGCTGCGCGTTCTGGACCCTATTTTTTTTCACTTTGCATATTTTTTTTTTCAACTAAACAGAAATAGGAATACCAAAGCGTGGGTTGCCTCCCACGAAGCGCTTCTTTTACGTCAGTAGCTTGACGTTACGTCCTCAACTCACGGTGGTTTCCAAAGGATAATAGGATCGTCCTTATTAGAAAAACCATTCACACACATGCTAACATTTTGTTTGCTTCCTCCCAACACAACTTTTCTTTCACTCTTAATCTTGATTTTTCCTCCCTTCAACTTCTTCGCCTTCTTTTTCTTCCTCACACCTCTAAGGTGTTTATCCCTCTCAGCCGATTGAACAGAACACTCTTCAACCTCATCATCAACTATCCACCTTCTTAACACATTATCATAACCCTCTTCAAAAATCACTAACTCATCATTCAAAAGGAAATACTTCAAATGTGGTGGAAGTTTTCCGAGCTTTACATTTGAGAGATCTTGTATGGAAGGTTTATCAGTATCAAATTCCTCGAGCATCTTAACTGAGTGAGAGCCTTTCGAAAAATTTGTAACACTAGGTAATGCATCCAATTGTACATCACCTATTTCTTCTCGGAAAGACAATGCAAGGGATTCCACAGAAAAACACACTTCTGGATCATCTGAAATCTTCGTAGGAGCAAACACATTAAAGGTGGACTTATCATCTTGCACCCGCATAGTTAGCTCCCCTTTCTGCACATCAATCAAAGTTCGGCCGGTAGCTAGGAATGGCCTCCTAAGAATGATAGGGATTTTCTTATCTTCTTCAAAATCAAGTATGACGAAATCCGCTGGAAAGATGAGTTTGTCCACTTTCACCAGAACATCTTCTACAATTCCTCGAGGGTAGGTAATTGAGCGATCAGCTAACTGGAGTGACATGTTTGTAGGCTTAGGCTCCGGAAGACCAAGTTGCGAGAAAACCGAATAGGGCATGAGGTTGATGCTTGCCCCTAAATCACACAAACATTTGTCAAAAGACACATTCCCAATGATGCACGGTATGGTAAAACTCCCCGGATCCTTCAGCTTAGGTGGCAACTTTTGTTGCAAGACAGCACTGCACTCCTCCGTCAAAGCGACGGTCTCTAACTCCTCGAGTTTCAATTTCCTCGAAAGTATGCTCTTCATGAACTTGGCATAACTTGGCATTTGTTCAAGTGCTTTAGTAAATGGTAGATTTATGTGCAACTTTTTGAACATTTCCAAGAACTTTGCAAATTGCTTATCACACTTCTGTTTCTGAAGCCTTTTAGGGAATGGCGGAGGCGGATGAACTTCCTTGCTAGCTTCCGTAATTTCTGAACTTGTTTTCCCAGCTGACTTCTCATTTTCTTCCTCATCTGATGCCTTCTAAATGACCGGAAGCACAGAATTTAAAGACCGGACAGACCCTTCAGGCGCTTCCGCACCCAAATCACTGTTCTCAGCATTTTCAAGTTCTTCGTTAAACTGCTTTTTGACTCCCAGATCGTCTGTAACCTTTCCAGAACGTAACGTAACAGCATGAATCTGTTCCTTGACCTCCTTTTTACCCGGATTTGCTTCCGTGTCATTAGGTAATTGCCCTTGAGGTCTGTTCAAAAGAGCATTGGCCAGTTGGCCCATTTGGTTTTCAAGAGTTTTCAGAGATGCTACTTGACTCTTGTACATCATTCGCAATTCTTCCATTTCTGACTTCTCATTAGATTGCACATGACTTCCTGGTTGTTGTTGATGAAATCCAGGTGGGTTGTATGGTGGCCTTTGGGCATAGGGTTGTTGATAACCCGAATTGTTGAACTGCTTTGAACCATACTGCTGACCCTGAGATGGTTGTTGCATAGCATTCTGATTGTTGCTCCAACTGAAGTTAGGATGATTCCTATTGTTGGGATGATATGTATTAGGAGCAGGATGTGAAGGCCTCTGATAATTGCTGACAAAATGTGCCGACTCACTAGAAATTGCATATTGATTAGTGTCATGAGCCCCCGCACACAATTCACAAACCATGGCGACTTGTTGAACCCCCACCTTAGCCAATGAATCCACTTTCATGGTTAGAGCCTGTAGCTGAGCTGCTATAGCTGTTGTGGCATCCATTTCAAGTACACCTGCAACCTTACCTTGTGGAATACGCTGTGTCGGATTCTGATACTCGTTTGCAGCCATCATTTCAATCAAGTCATAGGCCTCTTCATAGCTTTTGGCCCACAGAGCTCCTCTAGATGCTGCATCGAGCATTGCTCGAGAATGACTTAACCCATTGTAAAAAACTATTGATGACCATCCAATTTGGCATCCCATGATGAGGACATTTCCGAAGCATCTCCTTGTACCTTTCCCAAGCTTCACACAGTGATTCACCAGAATGCTGACTAAATTGTGTTAGAGCATTCCTCATGGCAGCAGTCTTTGCCATAGGAAAGAATTTAGTCAAGAACTTTTGTGCTAGATCTTCCCATGTATTGATGGAACCTGCTGGAAGTGAATGCAACCAGCTTTTTGCTTTGTCTCTCAAAGAGAATGGAAACAACCTTAGCTTGACAGCGTCCTCAGAAACTCCGTTGGTTTTGAAGGTGTCACAGATCTCGATGAAATCTATGATATGCGTGTTGGGATCCTCAACAGGTGAACCCCCAAACTGGACTGAGTTCTGGACCATCTGGATCGTGCCCGGCTTGATCTCAAAATTATTCGCAGCAATAGCCAGCTGCACAATACTTGACTGAATATCATTAATCTTGGGCTGAGAGTAATCTTTCAGCGCCTTGTTAGCTGCCATTTCTCCGGTAACTTCCAACTCTTCTTCAGTTTCTTCCACTAATTCCTCTTCTTGCTTCTATTCTTCCAGATTTTCTTCACGAGCTTGAGATCGAGTACGCATACACGCTCAAGATAGTACCTGGGAAACCCACAAGTAAATGAGTGAGAAAAACGTCTGAGTCAGTGAATTTAATCCAAATTGATGACAAGATCATAAACTAAACAAACAATGAACCGAGTCCCCGGCAGCGGTGCCAAAAACTTGTTCGCACTTATTCACGCAAGAGAACGTGGTCAACAAGTAATATACGGTAAATAGGACTCGTTCCCACAGAGACTCAAATTGTTCGTTTCGTTCACTTATACACCAACTTATGATTTACACTCACTGCCAAGACAATAACAAATTTGGTTTTAATTAACTAATGATTAATAGCCAACTATGGAAATTACGAGAAATTAACTTAACTTTAACTTTATAATAACAAACATGGGATTTCAATTTCATTAACCACTTCATCTAGAATCTTATGCCCTTTAACCCAGTATGTGACAGAGTTGATTACTGATTAGATGCACTAAACTGATACACACCAACTTTCGTTGTGCATATACCATCCTACTGATCATCCACAATTGATAGAAGTCAAGTAGTCACCAAATATGTGTAGTTCCTATATGTCTATAGCAATTGAACACACACCGGTTGAAAATCAAGCATCCATTAAACCACATAGTCAATGCAAGACGGTTAGAATTACACCACAAATTAATACATGTTCTTCACATGCAAAAATCTATGCTAACATGAATTGTTCTAAACCCTAGATCCACTTTCGCATTCACCAGGATCAAACACACAATTACAGGTGTTCGCGACTCACCCATAACGAATAAGAATAATCATACTAGGCAATCAATTCAATCCATCACACACCAAGGCCTAAATAACACTTAATTAATAGAATCCATAGAAAAATCCATTAAAACCCCATGATAACGATTTAGCCCATAATTGACCTCATCGCCATCATGGGTTCAATTGATAACATAATTCTAGAAAACAAATAATAATAAAAGAAAAGTAGAGATAGAAATAAATCCTTAATAATGAGAAAGAGTACAAACGATCCAAAGATTAAGCCTCCTTGCTTGTCACTAGCTTGGAGAACTCCCCTTGAAAAATTGTTCTAAGAAAATGTTGATAGATGATAATGATAATGAAGAACAACTCTAACTAAAATGATAGATCTCCCTTTTTTTTTCTAAAATGATACCTACCAAGTCCCAAGTACTAGCCCTAATTAAATAGGCCCAACAAAATTGACCCGACTTAAATTCTGAAAATATTCGGAAAAAAAACCAACTCGAGCAACAGCCCTTCCTGGAGCGCCATTGCGCTTGCTTTCTCCTGGAAACGCACACACGCAGCGCCCTTGCGCCTTATGACCGCGCAGATGCGCCACTAAACACCGCGCAGCTGCGCTCTTCCTCGCGCAGTTGCGCCCGAAACTCCCTGGAAAACTCCTGCTTTTCTTCAGTTGCGCCACTTTGTACTGCGCCGTAGCGCCTGATTACGCGCTATTGCGCCTGCTCCACCTTGGAAATCCCCTTATTGCGCTCTGTCGCTCCCAACTGCACCACTCAATTACTTGCTTTCTTGCTATGCATTACTTCTGCAACTTGTCTTCTTCATTCAACGAAAATTCACCACCATTAATTCGATTGAGCACCATAATACTTTCAACGACTTAACCTACACAATTTACACAAAAACACATCAAATGACAACGAAACTCGAGAACTTGCAAACGATTAAAGTCTAAACGGAAGGTAAATAGTGGATATAAAATCCACTTATCAATAATCGCTAGCGTCGCACATCATAGCGAAAGGTTCACTCCAATCAGGAGCAATGATCACTGGTGCTGAAACCAATTTCTTTTTCAGAGTCTCGAAAGCAGTCAAACATTCTTCATCAAATTTAAAAAGGACATCCTTTTCCAAGAGCTTACACAACGGTTTGGAGATTTTTGAGAAGTCTTTGATAAAACGCCTGTAGAAACCTGCGTGACCAAGGAAACTGCGAATCCCTCTCACTGAATTAGGTGGTGGAAGATTTTCAATTGTTTCTATTTTTGCTCTGTCCACCTCTAAACCTCTCCGTGACACCTTGTGCCCAAGAATAGTTCCCTCCTGCACCATGAAATGGCATTTCTCCCAGTTAAGCACTAGATTAGTCTCCACACATCTTTTCAGAACCGCACCCAGATTTTTCAAACATTCATCGAAAGAGAGACCGATTACAGAAAAGTCATCCATGAAAACTTCTACGGTCTTACCAATCATGTCTGAAAAGATAGCCATCATACACCTTTGAAAAGTGGCAGGTGCACCACACAAACCAAAAGAGACTCGCCGAAAAGCAAATGTACCGAATGGACATGTGAATGTCGTCTTCTCCTGATCCTCAGGGGCAATACAGATTTGATTATACCCAGAATATCCATCCAATAGGCAATAGTACTCCTGACCTGCAAGTCTGTCCAGCATCTGATCGATAAAGGGCAAAGGAAAATGATCCTTCCTAGTGGCCTTATTCAATTTCCGGTAGTCCATACAGATTCTCCAACCAGTGACTGTGCGAGTGGAGATAAGTTCATTCTTCTCATTGGTGATTACCGTCATGCCACCTTTCTTCGGCACACATTGAACTGGGCTTACCCATGAACTATCAGAAATGGGATAGATAATCCCTACATCCAACCACTTGATAATTTCTTTCTTCACAACTTCTTTCATGATTGGATTTAGACGTCTCTGATGTTCCACTGTTGGTTTAATCCCTTCTTCTAATGGAATTTTATGTTGACAGTAAGCCGGACTAATACCCTTGATGTCTGCTATGGTCCACCCAATAGCTGATTTGAACTCTCTAAGAACTCTCAAGAGCTTGTCTTCCTCAGAATCTGACAAGTTAGCAGCAATGATCACAGGTAAAGTAGATGACTCACCAAGAGAGGCATACCTTAAGTGATCAGGTAGTGGCTTGAGCTCTAGAGTTGGAGCTTCTTCAATGGATGGTTTCAACCGCTGATGTGAGCCCTTCAATTCAGATAGCCCTAAAGATTCCACTGGTCTCTCAAATTTCCTTTGCCAAGGAGTAGCATCAAGAAATAGCAGTTGCTCATCTATCTCATCTTCTTCCAATAAAGAATCACCAATCAGTGCTTTTTCCAATGTGTCATTCATGAGCATATGCTCAATTTTTGATTGCATTGCCGACTCTACCAAGTCTATCTTCAAACACTGCTCTTCTTCCGTTGGAAACTTCATAGCCTTAAAAACATTGAAGGTGACATTTTGATCATGCACCCTCATAGTGAGTTCCCCTTTTTGCACGTCAATCAAGGTCTGCCCCGTGGCCAAGAATGGTCTCCCAAGAATGATAGGGATTTTCTTATCTTCTTCAAAATCAAGTATGACGAAATCCGTTGGAAAGATGAGTTTGTCCACTTTTACCAGAACATCTTCTACAATTCCTCGAGGGTAGGTAATTGAGCGATCAGCTAACTGGAGTGACATGTTTGTAGGCTTAGGCTCCGGAAGACCAAGTTGCGAGAAAACCGAAAAGGGCATGAGGTTGATGCTTGCCCCTAAATCACACAAACACTTGTCAAAAGACACATTCCCAATGATGCACGGTATGGTAAAACTCCCCGGATCCTTCAGCTTAGGTGGCAACTTTTGTTGCAAGACAGCACTGCACTCCTCCGTCAAAGCGACGGTCTCTAACTCCTCGAGTTTCAATTTCCTCGAAAGTATGCCCTTCATGAACTTGGCATAACTTGGCATTTGTTCAAGTGCTTCAGCAAATGGTAGATTTATGTGCAACTTTTTGAACACTTCCAAGAACTTTGCAAATTGCTTATCAAACTTCTGTTTCTGAAGCCTTTTAGGAAATGGCGGAGGCGGATAAACTTTTTTGCTAGCTTCCGTACTCACTGAACCTGTTTTACCAGCTGACTTCTCCTTTTCTTCCTCACCTGATGCTTTCTGAATGACCGGAAGTGCAGAATTTGAAGACCGGACAGTCTCCTCAGGCGCTCCCGCACCCAAATCACTGTTCTCAGCATGTTCAAGTCCTTCGTTAAACTGCTTTTTGACTCCTAGATCGTCTATAACCTTTCCAGAACGTAACGTAACAGCATGAATCTGTTCCTTGACCTCCTTTTTACCCGGATTTGCTTCCGTGTCACTAGGTAATTGCCCTTGAGGTCTGTTCAAAAGAGCATTGGCCAGTTGGCTAATTTGGTTTTCAAGAGTTTTCAGAGATGCTGCTTGACTCTTGCACATCATTCGCAATTCTTCCATTTCTGACTTCTCATTCGATTGCACATGACTTCCTGGTTGTTGTTGATGAAATCCAGGTGGATTGTATGGTGGCCTTTGGGCATAGGGTTGTTGATAACCCGAATTGTTGAACTGCTTTGAACCATACTGCTGACCCTGAGATGGTTGTTGCATAGCATTCTGATTGTTGCTCCAACTGAAGTTAGGATGATTCCTATTGTTGGGATGATATGTGTTAGGGGCAGGTTGTGAAGGCCTCTGATAATTGCTGACTAAATGTGCCGACTCGCTAGAAATTGCATATTGATTAGTGTCATGAGCCCCCGCACATAATTCACAAACCATGGCGACTTGATGAACCCCCACCTTAGTCAATGAATCCACTTTCATGGTTAGAGCCTGTAGCTGAGCTGCTATAGCTGTTGTGGCATCAATTTCAAGTACACCTGCAACCTTACCTTGTGGAATACGCTGTGTCGGATTCTGATACTCGTTTGCAGCCATCATTTCAATCAAGTCATAGGCCTCTTCATAGCTTTTGGCCCACAGAGCTCCTCCAAATGCTGCATCGAGCATTGCTCGAGAATGACTTAACCCATTGTAAAAACTATTGATGACCATCCAATTTAGCATCCCATGATGAGGACATTTCCGAAGCATCTCCTTGTACCTTTCCCAATCTTCACACAGTGATTCACCAGAATGCTGACTAAATTGTGTAAGAGCATTCCTCATGGCAGCAGTCTTTGCCATAGGAAAGAATTTAGTCAAGAACTTTTGTGCCAGATCTTCACATGTATTGATGGAACCTGCTGGAAGTGAATGCAACCAGCTTTTTGCTTTGTCTCTTAAAGAGAATGGAAACAACCTTAGCTTGACAGCGTCCTCAGAAACTCCGTTGGTTTTGAAGGTGTCACGGATCTCGATGAAATCTCTGATATGCATGTTGGGATCCTCAACAGGTGAACCCCTAAATTGGACTGAGTTCTGGACCATTTGGATCGTGCCCGGCTTGATCTCAAAATTATTTGCAGCAATAGCCAGCCGCACAATACTCGACTGAATATCATCAATCTTGGGCTGAGAGTATTCCTTCAGCGCCTTGTTAGCTGCCATTTCTCCGGTAACTTCCAACTCTTCTTCAGTTTCTTCCACTAACTCCTCTTCTTGCTTCTCTTCTTCCATATTTTCTTCATGAACTTGAGAACGAGTACGCATATACGCTCAAGATAGTACCTGAGAAAACCACAAGTAAATGAGTGAGAAAAACGTCTGAGTCAGTGAATTTAATCCAAATTGATGACAAGATCATAAACTAAACAAACAATGAACCGAGTCCCCGGCAGCGGCGCCAAAAACTTGTTCGCACTTATTCACGCAAGAGAACGTGGTCAACAAGTAATATACGGTAAATAGGATTCGTTCCCACAGAGACTCAAATTTGTTCGTTTCGTTCACTTATACACCAGCTTATGACTTACACTCACTGCCAAGACAATCACAATTCTGTTTTTGATTAACTAATGATTAATTACCAACTATGGAAATTACGAGAAAATAACTTAACTGTTAATTTATAATAAACAAACATGGGATTTAAATTTCATTAACCACTTAATCTAGAATCTTATTCCCTTTAACCCAGTATGTGACAGAGTTGATTACTGATTAGATGCACTAAACTGATACACACCAACTTTCGTTGTGCATATACCATCCTACTGATCATCCACAATTGATAGAAGTCAAGTAGTCACCAAATATGTGCAGTTCCTATATGTCTATAGCAATTGAACACATACCGGTTAAAAATCAAGCATCCATTAAACCACATAGTCAATGCAAGACGGTTAGAATTACACCACAAATTAATACATGTTCTTCATATGCAAAAACCTATGCTAGCATGAATTGTTCTAAACCCTAGATCCAGTTTCGCATTCACCAGGATCAAACACACAATTACAGGTGTTCGCGACTCACCCATAACGAATAAGCATAATCATACGAGGCAATCAATTCAATCCATCACACACCCAGGCATAAGAACACTTAATTACTAGAATCCATAGAAAAATCCATTAAAACCCCATGATACCGATTTAGCCCATAATCGACTTCATCGCCATCATGGTTTCAATTGATAACATAATTCTAAAAAACAAATAATAATAAAAGAGAAATAGAGATAGAAATAAATCCTTAATAATGAGAAAGAGTACAAACGATCCAAAGATTAAGCCTCCTAGCTTGTCACGAGCTTGGAGAACTCCCCTTGAAAAACTGTTCTAAGAAAAATAATGCTAGATGATCTCCAGTACAAAATCTCCTGATAATAGAGATGTTTTTTAGGTTTTTAACAATACTTTTTATAGTCTCGGGACACAGCCCTAAATAAATAGGCCCAATACAAATGACCCGGAATTAACATTCTGAAATAATCTGAAAAACAAAATTTCTCGCGCAACATCCCTTCCTGGAGCGCCATTGCGCTGTGCTCCTCCTGGACAAAACGCCTGAACAGCGCCCTTACGCCCGTCTCCGCGCAGATGCGCTACTTACTACCGCGCGGCTGCGCCTCCTAGCGCGCTATTGCGCCTTCCAAAACTGCGCCACAGCGCCTTCTAATGTGCAGATGCGCCTGATACTTCCTGGAAGACTTCCGTTGCAGCGCTGCTGCGCTCCTCACTCTTGCGCTCCTCACTCTTGCGCCATGACCCTTTGCGATCCCTGGAATTCAATTACTTCTACTGCATGACTTGTTGCTTCCCCTTCAAATTTAATAACTCACCATTTACTCATTTTAGCTCCAAAATGCCTCCACGACACCACCTACATAAATTACACAAAAACAAATCAAATGACAACGAAGCTCGAGAACTTGCAAACGATTAAAGTCCAAATGGAAGGTAAATAGTGGATATAAAATCCACTTATCACATTTGCAAGCATGGTTCTTACTGCCTCTATGAGAGTCCTGTTCTTTCTTTCCACTACACCATTCTGTTGAGGTGTACCAGGTGCAGAAAACTGTTGAGTGATTCAATTGTCTGCACAAAACCCCTCAATTGTAGAATTCTTGAATTCTGTACCATTGTCACTCCTAAGTACTTTGACTTTGTACTCAGAGTTATTCTGAATATTCTTGACAAGTTCAATGATTTGCTGAGGAGCTTCATCCTTCTTGTGTAGAAAGAACACCCATGTGAACCTTGTGAAATCATCCACTATCACTAGAGCAAATCTTTTCTTGCTGATAGACATAATGTTTACTGGACCAAACAGATCAAGATGTAGCATGTGAAATGGTTTAGTAATTGAATTCTCAGTCTTGCTCTTGAAAGTGGTTCTTCTTTGCTTTCCAAGCTGACATGCATCACAAAGTCCATCTTGCACATAATTTGCCTGAGGTAGGCCTCTCACCAGATTATGCTTAACAAGTTGATTAAGCTTCTTGAAATTAAGATGTGAGAGCTTCTTGTGTCAATTCCAGCTTTCATCACTTGTTGCTTTGCTGTAGAGACATCTAACAATTCCTTTAGATGTATCACTTAAGCTGGCTTCATATATGTTACCATATCTTTGACCAATTAGAACAATGTCTCCATTCTGCATATTCAAGATTTTGCATCCTTCTCTGTCAAAGATTGATTTGTAACCTTTATCACCCAGTTGACTTATGCTTAAAAGAGTATGTTTCAAGCCTTCAACCAGTGCTACATTTTCTATGATGACATTCCCCAAAACAATTGAGCCATATCCCAGAGTTTCTCCTTTGTTGCCATCTCCAAAAGATATTACTGGGCCAGCTTTCCTCTCAAACTTTGTAAGCAGGGACTTCTTTCCAGTCATATGTCCAGAGCATCCACTATCCAAGATAATTGAATGCTTCTTTCCTGTGCCCTGCAGACAAAAAGTAACTAGTTAGAATTTTTTAGGACCCAACTTTGATTGGATACTTTCTTACTAGATTTTGAAACAACATGCTTTGAGAATTTTGCCTTTACTTTACCTGTTGTAGAGTCAACTTTAGACTCTGATTTCACAAACTGTTTGTGACTAGGAGTTTCAGATTTCAAAGAATAATAATCATAATACAGTTCATGATATTCTCTACACATATAAATGGAATGAAGTAAACTACCACAATGATAACAAGCTTTTTGTGGTTGGTATTGAATTTTCTGAGTCTTGGGGAATCTAGACTCAGTTTTCCAAGAAGGTTTTTGATTGAAGTCTAGGGCCAAATGATTATGATTTCCACACTTATAGCATTTTTTCCTAGGTGCATCAGGTACATTCTTGTAATTATTCACTTTGTTAATACCTTCTTTTCCATTCCTATTTCTTTTGATCTTGCTAGACTCTGAAAGACCATCTAGTCTCTGTTTCAACTGAGACTTAGACAGGAACCCTATGTTTACATTCTTAGGTTTCTCTAACACTTTCTCATCTGAATTACTATTGTTAATCCTTTTGTATACAACAGGGGTACCTTTTGAATCAACAAATTTAACATGATTAGGTTCATAAACAATTTTCTTACCTTCAAATTTAGATGTGCTAGCTTCTACTTTACTATCATCATTGACAATAGCTACTTTTTCTTCTTGTCTAGCCTTATCAAAACCTAAACCATTAACCTTACCACGAATTCCATTTTCAATAATTTCTTGTGTCTTTTTACCAGAAATGTTAATGGTCTTAATCACATCTCTCTCTTCCTCAAGTTCTTTTCTGACATAGTCATAAGCCTCAAGAATAACACTATAATCATGCTTAGCTTTATCAGAACTTAACTTGTATTCTTCCATTTGAATTAACTCAGATTCAAGAAAATTATTTCTATCAACTAATTTATCATTCTTAACCTTAAGTTCATCTCTTTCACAAGTAAGAATTCTAAAATTAGTCATAAGATTCTTAAACTTAGCATGGATAGATCTAATTTCATCAGAATTTAAGTTATCAAATGAATCAAGAGAGTGAAGTGATACCTTAACAGAGGATGGAGAAGTTTTCTTTGGAGATCCAGGTTTATCTGAAACATTTGCCATCAGTGCAATGTTGTCATAATCCAATTCATCTTCAGAACCACTGGAATCAGCCCAATCCTTCTGTGTGACCATAAGTGCATTACCCTTTCCTAAATTCCTAGGTTTCTTACACTCACTAGCAAAGTGTCCAAGCTCGCTGCAATTAAAGCACTTGATCTTGGCCTTATCAAGCTTGACAATTGTCCCTTTGCCTTTGTCACTCTTCTTCTCCTCCTTCTTTTGAAAAGGTCCTTTGCTAAATCTTCTCCTATTGAATCTTCCTTTCTTGAAGTCTTTAGCAAACATAGCAAAGAGTTCCTGCATCTCAGATTCAGAATCATTGTTGTCAGAGTCCATATCAGTAGTCTCTGACTCAGAACTTTCTTTGCTTTTCTTCTTCCTTGAGTTCTTTACAGCAATCTCTTCATGCTGTTTCTCAGGAAGCTTCTTTAATTCAGATTGAGCAGTAAGTGCAATAGTCTTCATCTTTCCTTCACTTCTGCTCTTCTTCTGCTGCTTGTCAAGTTCATAAGCTCTTAGTTTTCCATACACTGCCTCTAATGATATTTCATCCAGATCATTAGCTTCCTCAATCACAGATATCTTCTCATTGTAGAAATCAGGCAAAGCTTTCATGAACTTTGTATTCATATCCTCCAAGTCATAATATTTACCATGCATGGCCATCTCATTGATGAGTTTTGTAAACCTATCAAAGGTATCAGTAAGTGACTCACCAGACTTGGATTCAAAATACTCATACTGTTGTATAAGTAATGTCCTCATATTCTTCCTGACAGGCTTAGTTCCTTCACAGTGAACCTTAAGATTGTCCCATATATCCTTAGCAGTTTTACAAGAGAGAACATAGTTAGTGAGAACAGAATCAAGACTGTTGAATAATATGTTTCTCACTTTAGCATCTTTAAGAACATTCTCCTTGTCCTTATCTGACCATTCAGATTTTGGCTTCTCTGCTATATGTTCTGGAACAACCACACCATCAACAGTTGATTGTCCAACGACCTTTGTTGGAACAAAAGGTCCATCTCTGATTCTGTCAAGATAATCAGGATCTGTTGCTTCCAGATGATGCAACATCTTTACTTCCCATAGAGTATATTCGTTTCTCTTGAGCACAGGAATCTTAGTATTCCCATCCTTGTAACCAGACATGATTGCAGATCTTTATGATTATTCGAAATCAACCTGCTCTGATACCAATTGTTAACTCGAATAACTTGTAGAAGGGGGGGGGTTGAATACAAGTTATATAATCGTGTCTGATTTTTGCTTGGTTATATGAACAAGAATAAACGAATGAATCAAACTCTGTTTGTATTAATAAGATCAAATACAAACTCTACCAAAGGTGTACAAATACCTTTAGCAGCTACTGACAAAATAAATCTCTCTCTCTGTTTGTTTCGAACTTTCGAATACAAACCTTATACAGAGCTTCTAACGAACTTACAATTCGTTCAATCACAATCCGCTCTTTTACAATGATATTGAGAAAGTATTTATAATGCTACCTATCAACTAATAACAGAAAGATAATCTATACATGACAATGTTCTGCCTTTCAGTTGATAGTTTCCATCAATAGAAAATTCTTCCGTTCATAATATCTTCTTGCTTGTTCCTCAAACAAAGATCCTGTTTTATAGCACTTGCAAGTTTCTGTAGCATCCATAATGACATCATCAGTAACACGACTGATATCAGGATTCCATCTTGCATCAGGATCTGACCATCCCATCAGTACTTGATCAGTAGTTGACTTGACATATCAGGATTCAATCTCAGTTCCTGACATGTAGTACTCGATGCACTGTTCATTCCTGACTAAACTTTACAGATAATTGTCTAACACATATTTCCTATACAAAGTGCTAAATCCTTTATAAATTAGGATATGCAAGAAGTATAAGTAAAATTATATTCTTAACATCACAACTCATGAATTATTCCTAACACCACCAATGGGCCCCACTACTAGGCCCCACCAGTGGGCCCACTTATGGGTCCAACATGTGGGCCCTACCTGTGGACCCCAGCTGTGCCCCCTATTTTTTAACTAGTATATTGTAACATTCTAACAGGCTAATGTAACACTCTAACAGGCTAATGTAACACTTTACCAAAAAAAATTGAACAACACCTTTTTAAAAGTATACAATCCCAAAATACCATTCAACCACAATGAACCACAAAGAGATCCATCTCAACATCCAAACAAACTTATCAATTCTGATTCAACATCCAAACAAAACAAACTAATTTAACATCCGAATTAGAAGATAAAAGCTAGTTAACATCCATAACATAAGTACTTTTATATCCCAATTCTAAGTTAAATAATGTACCAGAAGCTTAAACTTAGAAAGCAGTGATACTAGAAGCTACTGCCTCCAGTGATAGGTGTACCATCATCAGCTTCACTTGTAGCAATTGCACACAACTTCTCAACATCAACTGTGATGTCCGGGTTGGCCTCTCCAAGTTTTTTAAGTGCAAATGCCAAGTTCCGTTGCATCTTCTGTTCAAATTCAGACTCGACTTTCTTCATTTTCTCCTCCACCTCAGAAGCGAGGCTTTCCTTAATCCTTGTGGTCAGCTCTTTCACATATGTTTCTGTTGGCGGATTAGAACTGCTCATTGCTAACTTAAAACATCTTCCTTTTAGCCAATTAGGACCATGTTTTGCACCAAGCTCATCAGAAGCGACATCTCCGGTGGTGAGTTTTTTGGTAATATTGTCCTACAAAAGAAAACATAAAAGTCAACTGGTTAAACATGCATAAGATTACTTGAGTTAATTATAATATTCTCCTATGAACACCTTAAGCTTATATGAGAGCTGATTACTTGAGAATTGGATCATATATAATATTCAACTAGATTACACATTTTGTCCATTCATTTTACCACAAAGTTAATTTGATTTCAACTGATCGATTGCATCATTTGTAACTTCATATTCCCAACAAAATTAATACTAAAGCATTCTTCAATTTACAAGAATAAAGCCACAATCTTAATTGAAACAGGGGGCAGTTGGACTTGGACCCAAGTGGAACTTGTGTATATATAGATGGGCTAACAGACAACATTTAAAGCCCTAAGCCACACACAGTAATATCCACTTTTCTTACAGAACACAGATAATGTCAACCATATATATAGACAACCATATGTAATGTTACCATGAAATACTTACAATTTGTTTTGTGATTATTTCATGATTGGTCTTGTAGATACGTCCTTCAACTCGCTTCCGAGTTTCAACAAAAACCTCTGCATCACATGGTTCAAGCTCATTTGCCATAGCTTTTTTTTTTTCTAGTAAAAAAAATGAACACAAATAAATGAGCAACATTGTGGTATTACTTTGGACATAAACAATGAACAAGTTAAATCGAACAAGAAAATCAAGTAAACAAATAAAAACCTCTGCATCACATGGTTCAAGCTCATCTACCAATGCTTTTTTTTTTCTAGTAAAAAAATGAACACGAAACAATAAGCAACATTGTGGTATTACTTTAGACAGAAACAATGAACAAAGTTAAATCGAACAAGAAAATTATGTTAACAAAAAATTTAAATAAAATAATCACATACCATCTTATACCGACGTTGTGCAAAACTTTTTGGACCAAGAGTGTGAGTGTCAACATATCTTTTACGGCTTGCTGCATTTTTTTTCGCTCTCTCCTATAGAAAATAATGAAAAATGATGTAATCGGTATATATACCTGAACACTCTTATCATTCCAATATTCCAAAAGCAGTTTGAAAGTCTCGAGTGCAATGTCATCTGGTCTATTAGCCAACCTCATTTCATCATTTTCATACGTTGTAAAATGATTTTCCTTGATTCGACTCTTGTACACCTTCCAACATGAATGAATTGTCTCGAGCACCCAATTTTCCAACTCATCAGGAATTATATATCGTTCCTTACAAAAATCAATAAGAATAAATAAATAAAACCCTCACACCTAATCAGTTTTTAACAAATTATCCTCACCTAATTAAATAACAAGTAACGATAAAAATCGATATGTGGTCATAAATTACCTTGACATGATTCCACATAGCCTGCCTCAAGTTTTTCGAAACATGGCGCCAACTAACATAACTTAGCGACACACGACGCTTAGCAAGTGTTCCACGGTAGGAACTTAATTCTGATAGTACTTTGTCATTTTCTGCAATAGGCTGGAAATCGTCATTCATCCCGATGACAACTCTCTTGTCAAAGCTTCTCATGTGAACAGCATCCATCCTGGTTTTTCCTCTCAATTTTTTGGGAACTGGATCTGCAAGATTTTGTGAATGTAAAATAGATATGCTTCTGCTTAATTGAAGATATAAATAGATATGCAACGAATAATATATATTAGGCTAACCTTCCATATCGCCTTCCTCAATATCAGGCAAGATATTTTCCTCGACAACCTTCTTACTTGCACTTGCTCCTGCTTTTTCTTGTCCCCGAGCTTTCTCCTTTTCAGGTTTTTCTCTTTGGCGTTTCCGCATAGCCCTCCAAGCATCCATTGAACCTTGTCCTTCATCTGGATGTGGAGATATCTCAGATTCCACAAATTGACATGTCCCATCCTTCTCCCTTGCTTCTTCATTTGCAGGCTTGGGTGTTGAATTGGTTCGGGAACGTGTTGTTGGTGCCCGTCCCCGAGCAAGCTTTTTCTTGTTTGTCTTCTTTCTACCGTGCAAAATACAACCACTTAGGTATAAAATAATATGATTCTAGTTATAATGCAGGAATAAATACAAACATCTAGCTACGACACACCTTTGGTGGAGTCACTGATGCATCACCGTCACTATTTGCATCATGTCCCGGATCAAAATCGGCACTAACATCTTGGGCCATATCATTTCCATTGCACTTCGGTCCATTATTGTTTTCTCTCGCTGACAGTGAAGGTAACAGAGTGTAAAGAACTTGATTATTATGTTCGATTCTTACCATCCTTTGTTTTTCATAATCTGTTAGAGATGGAGGGGGGTGGGATGATGCCCCAAACTGAAATCCCAAAACGAAACCCTAAATCAAGGAAAAAAAGCCAAAATAATAGTGGTACCTGTGATTAAAACCACAATTAATATTTACCTTGAATTGAAGCATGAAACACAATTAAAACCACGAAAAGAAACCCTAAAACAGAAACTAATAATAGTGGTACCTGCGATTGGGAAGGAAAAGGAGAGTGGACATTGATTGAATCCCTGAATCCTATTGAACATAGATTGAATCCTGTTAACTCGAATAACTTGTAGAAGGGGGGTTGAATACAAGTTATATAATCGTGTCTGATTTTTGGCTTGATTATATGAACAAGAATAAACGAATGAATCAAACTCTGTTTGTATTAATAAGATCAAATACAAACTCTACCAAAGGTGTACAATACCTTTAGCAGCTTCTGACAATACAAATCTCTCTCTCTGTTTGTTTCGAACTCTCGAATACAAATCTTATACAGAGCTACGCACACTTGCTTAACACACTTGTTCGACTCTTTTTACAATGATATAGAGAGAGTATTTATAATGCTACCTATCAACTAATAACAGAAAGATATAATCTATACATGACAATGTTCTGCCTTCTAGTCGATAGTTTCCATCAATAGAAAACTCTTTCCTTCATAATATCTTCTTGCTTGTTCTTCAAACAACGATCCTGTTTTATAGCACTTGCCAGTTTCTGTAGCATCCACAATGACATCATCAGTAACAAAACTGATATCAGGATCTGCACACTGCATCAGTATCTGATCAACCATCAGTATTGGACCATCATCAGGATTTGCTCTCTGTTCCTGACATGTAGTCTCCGATACACTGTTCATTCCTGACTAAACTATACAGATAACTGTCTTACACATAAATCCTATGTACAGTGCTAAATCCTTTATAAGATCAGGATTACAAGAAATATAATGTGTAAATTCTATTCTTAACATCACAACTTATGAATTATTCCTAACAATCTCCCCCTATTTATGCTTTAAAATCTGAAGCATAAATCTAAGTTGTGGATGTCAAAACATATAACAATACAACCAGAATAGAATTTATGAATGTAGAATTATGAAGTTAAGTACCTCCTTCTCAGATGTAGACATTTATCTAGTGCTTAGAAGTAAGAATTTTAACTATTAATGCTGCTCTTCCTTTACCACTTCCTAGCTGAGATTCACCACTGTCACTCCTGGTTCTTCTTTTTACTACCCTTTGTCTGCTCTTTATCTCCCCCAGCTTTATCTCCTCCAGTCTGGTGGTGTTGTTGTTGTCTTTGAACTGTCTTTATCTCCCCCTTTTTGACATCAGCAACATTAATTCCAAGAGATTCAGAAACAGAACAAATGAGATTCATAAGAACTGCTTGATTTTCCATAATTGTGACTTGGTTATCTTCAAGTGATTGAAGTCTTGTTTGAATAGCAATTTGAGAATTCTGAATATCTTTCAAAACATCAGAATGAACTTCAATGTTGGAAGTGCTTCTAGTATCTTCAGTATCAGAATCAGAAAGAACTATATCTTCAAGTCTTGTAGAAGAAGTTGCTTGAATTGTATGATATTCAAGTAATAAAACCTGATTAGAAGTATCAACATCTTCATCTTTCTGATCTGGAACTGAAACATGATCATCATCTCCTTCACCAGTATTCTGTGTACTAACATCTTCAAATCCTGACTCCTCCTTAGAGTGATCAGAGACTGTAGATGTCTCAATTCGAGCTGATATTGGAAGTACATACAAAGGAACACTAGGATCATTAGGATCTTCATCTGGTACATATGTATCAAGAGATTGCTTTATCCTGGCACCTCTTCTGTTAATGATTCCTGCAAGCCTCTCCTTTTGCTTCTGAGCTTTAACTTCTGGCTTTGCATTATGATGTGCTAGGTCATTCTTCTGATACATTTTGATGAATGAATAAGTACCAGCATCCATATCCAAATTTTCAGACCAAGATTCAGGAAAAACCTGATCCCAGAAATCAAATGATGGTTTCCTAATTTTCTCTCCCTCACTATGGAGTTGATCATCCATACCCTCATTCTCACTTTGACTTACTAAAGTCAACACTCTTTCTACCTCACCTTTTGCCTAGTCAGGAGCCAGCCGCTCAAATTGTGGATCTAAGTCCATCTTTTCAAGTGTATCACTCAAATTTAGATAAGTGCTCTCATGACCTACAGAAAAATAGGGTTTAGAAGGAGTTTTTATACCTGAACTCACATGGAGAGAGGGTTCCTCATATGGCATGTGGCTTGAGGTTTTCTCCAAGGAGTGAGCTGCTATAGTCTCTGAACCCTTACAATCATCTTCTTTCCTTTCAGAAACTACAGGCTCCAGTATACCACTTTCAGGTTCTTTACTAGACTCTGATGTCTTCAGTAATACTTCATTAGACACCATAGTTAGTACATCACCGTCTTTAAGTGTTGTTTGCTGAGACTCACCCTCAAGGTGGATAGACTCTGACTGAACAAAATTTGTTTGATCTTCAGAAAAATCAACCAAAGTCATTCTTCCCATATCATAGGGTATCTCACTTGCATTCTCAGTCATCACAGAAGACCTTTCAACATCAGCTATCACAGCTCCTGAGTCATCCTTCCTCTGACTAGATGGTTCTTGTGTTGTAGTGACTGTGATCTGATCTTTCCAACTATTCACCACTGGTGTAATAGTATCTTCTGTTGACTGCTTTCCTCTATCTACTTCCTCCAGTTGTTCACCTTGAGCTAAAGCATCTTCAATAATGACATACTTGTCAAATAAATATGCATGAAGTGATTGAAGTGCGACATGCTTTGAGAGTCCAAATTTCTTGACTAATTGTCTTCTGACAGATACATATAAATACATCTTCATTAAGTCAAGTCTTTGATGCAGAAGTCCATATTCATCTGGAAATAAAAGTTTTGGTACTCTTTCAACCAGAAAATCTAGAACAGGCCTTGACAACTTCACTTTGAGAGAAATTAGTCCCATAGCCAGTCTGTATGATAATGTAGTTTCCCATGAAGAATCAATATCCAGATCTCTCTTGTCAAATACTGACATAGATGTAGCTTGATTTGTAGAAACCTGCATGATATTAGTTGGACTAGACTCTGTGTGTGTAGGTGACAATTGAATCTTTCTCCTTGTTCTCCTGATATAGTGAGCAAAAGATTTATCCTGAGAAGACTCAAGAGGTGTAGACACAGAAGTGATCTTGGGATGAGATCCTTTTTCAATAGACACAGTCTTTTGAGAGACAGTATTCAGTAACTGTTTTCCCTTTTTAAGAACTACAGCTTTTTGGAAGACTGCAGCCTGGCTGTGACTAGGTTTTTCATCTCTTTGTGCTAACAAAGAAAGTTGAATTGCAGCCTTCAATTCTGCTCTCTCAGCAAGAGTTAAATCATCATCTTCACTAGAATTACTACTACTACTTGACACAACAAATCTTCTCTTCCTTACAACTGATGTCTTTTGAGAAACACCAGAGGTTGGTTTCTTTGAAATAATAGGCTGTGGATCAAAATTTGGTTCTTGAATTGTTTCAGAGACTATAATGTTTTGGGCTACTTGGGTAGACACAGGTGGGTTCTCCTCCATTTGAGATTCCTGAGTCATTTCACCACAAAAGAAAGAAGAATTGTAGAGAGTAGGAAGATGAGTTTTAAGAATTACCTGAACATGATGTGGATAATGAATTGCAGGTATTTCATCTAGATTCTTTTCATTGTCCTTCTTTGTAATATCAGAGAAAATTCTCTTTTGCTGTTCATAAGAAGAAACACAATGTTCCCTACCAAATCTAGCTTCAACATCAGGAATGAAATGGTTAACAAACATTTGCATAAATCTATGATAATAAACCATTTTCCTGTTTTGATCTCTTGACCCAAGTTTGATACTCATCTGACTTAAGATAATATGACCAATGTTAATTACTCTGTCATAAAGCAAACTATAACCAATATGTGATGTAACAGAAGTAATTTGCTGAAAAGAACTACATTTGCTAGTAAAACATTTAGCAATTTGATCAAAGTAAAAAGACCATTCCTTTCTAAGAAAAGACCTATTCAACTGGCTCATGTTATCTAGAGGTCCACTATAACCTAATTCAGACAACATAGTTCTTATATTATCATCAGATGGTACATTCTCATAACTATCAGTAACAGGTAAGCAAAGTACTGAATTAACAACAGATTCAGTAATGTCAAATGAATCTTGTCCTAAATGTAGAACAATCTTACCTGATTGACTCTGAGTAGAATTAATTACCTCAGCATTCTCCCAAGCTTGTGAAACAGCTACTTGATTAATTTGTGGAGATGCTGTCAATGCATAACTTAATGGTCCATACGCCAGAAAGTCCATGATTGGATGAAAATCAGATGACACTCCTTCCTTGTTGGTGATAGCTGCAACATGATTGTTTGTCATAAAATCAAAGTCACCAAACTTGAAGGCTACTGATTTAGGTAATCTTCTCTGAGCTGCCATTTTTGATCTGAAAAGAACTTGAAAAATTCTTGAAATGGATTAGTGATTTTGAAAATTCAAGAGTGTTTTTGCTTTAGAGAATGTGAAATTAGAGAAAGCAATTACACGATTAGAGTTTCAAAACAAATATATTTCACAAATCTTTCAGACCACTATCCCACGTTGACACGTAGATTGACAGGTGTCAGTCCCTGAAAAATGCGGTTACCCACGATTTTTGGAAAATAAAATCCAAAATTGATTTTCATGAAATAAATCAGGGTATAAATAATCAATACTGATCAACTTCCTTTTCCTGTTGACCTCTCATAAAAATAATCACAAAACATAATGCGATAATAATTCTCAAATCCTGATGGTCACACATGAAATCCTGATCAATATCATCAGAGACTTAATATGGAGTTTCCACGTGGCATTTTTCTTTTATCTGAAAAAGAAATAAACAAATAATCTGAACAGAAAATCAATTGGTTAGATATATTCAATATTTCTTGAAAACAAGAAACACAGTCACATGCAATAATTAGCATTTGACTTCATTAAAACTTCCAAGTGACTGTTCAGCTTCTCACGTCTTTCTTTAAAAGAACCAGACGCCTTATGCCATTCTCCATAATCCTTTCAATTTCTTTTCTTCTCAATAATGCTTCTCAAACCAAAATTCCCTTCAAACCCATTTTTCAGATTTTTCTCGATCGATGAACATCTTGTTCTTGATCATCTCTTTGAACAGACAACTCTTCTCATCGAACTAATCATGAATGGATTGGTTTTCGAAAATATCCAGAGGATTCTCCTAGAACATCCATCTGTTGGATACAATCTTTACCTAACCTCCTCAAAACTTGAGGATGAAGAATTTGGCCGAGAGTCTGAGGTTGATCTTGATGGGGATGCTATACATTTAAGTTAGCTGCTCTCATTCAAGTCGCCCAGACAAGGAATCCAAGAGCAAATGAGGCTGTTCATCCCTTGATGAATTTCTTGAGATGCACCTTGTCCTGTACCTCAGAGTTCATATCAATAGACAAGTATAGAATTATCAGTAGAAATTTAGACAAAAAGAAGTTGTATTTCATTTCCATGTAATGATTTTTATTAATGAAAATATAGTTTCTTGTTATCTGCTTGTCTTTTGATTATTGAATGATGTATAAATTATCAGTATGCAAATATTAAAACTTGCTAGCATAGACTTAACACATCACAAAATCAGATTACTACACAAAGTAAACGTCAGGATCTGAAACAATTTTCATAATCCTGATACTGACACAATACTGATGACGTCAGCATCCTGATGACAAATCTAATCCTGATGATTATTAACAAGTCTATCATACTGAAATTTATCAAGGCAATGTGTTATAGCTCAAGGATTTAACTATCAATTATAGATCCTGACAGGAATATCAAGTCTATAAGCTAAGAACAACATACCTTGCTACTTTTGCAGATGTTAAAGATCTAAAAATTTAACATTCCTAACTCACTTACTAATCTACTGAATGTAGTCTCATCAAGTGGTTTAGTTAGAATATCTGCAAGCTGTTTGTCAGTAAGAACAAAATGAAGTGAAAGGCATATGATGTAGCCTATTTGTATTTCGAGGATACAACTCAACTTAAACAAGATTGTAGTAGTAAATAGTATATAGACTGTCACAAGGAATCTCAGATTGTATTATCTATTAGAAGAAAAAGATCAAGGTCAATCTACAGACTTGAGGAATTACTACATTGAAAGAAGCTCAGTCATCTGATCAAGCCTCAGTGGAGTATTCGTTAAAAAGTGGATTCATTTAAAGTGACAGAGATTTCAAAGGTGACAGAGACAATACAGAAGATTAAAGAGAGAGAGGAGAAAAGAAAAGGAACCAGATTTTAAAGTCAATATATGAAGAACAGTCATTGCGGTTAGTCACTCATGAACCAGACAATACATCGAGTGTCAACATTAAACAGTGGTTGTTTATCATTAATTTCAGTGGTTCAAGCTATCAAGTGGACTGGCTACGAGAAAATAGAATTATCACAATAAAATGGAAAGTGATATTTTCTTAAAGCTGGAACCCCGGTTGGAATTGATATATTTTTTGTTAAACAAAAGGAGTCCGGTTCCAGACGCTCAGGTAACCGCAGCTTAGAGTTTAAGGATTTATTTATATTAATAAATATTTTATTTAATTAGAAAATTATATTTATAAATATCTAATAATATTAGATATTTTTTTTTATAATTTCTGAATTAAATTAATTATTTATTAATTACAGATTATAAGCTGTGCGGATTAAAAAGCATTTCTACGGGCCATAAGTCATTTGATTTGTTTATAAACAGACGCGTGAGTTTTGGTTGAAAAGAAAAGTGGCCAGGTTTAGTCTTTAATTCATTTAAGTCATGGTCAGCTTATTCAAGAGTAATAACGGAGAGTAATACCAGTTTTATGCAGACTGTCATAATGGACAGAGTAATACTGGACTGTCATAATGGACAGAGTAATACTGGACTGTCATAATGGACAGAGTAATACTGGACTGTCATAATGGACAGAGTAATACTGGACTGTCATAATGGAGAGTCATATCGATCAGTCATAACAACTCCTCAAGTGTCATAATGAAGAGTCATAATAGCTCAAATCAAGTGTCATAATGGAGAGTCATAATGGATCAAAAGATGACACATAAAGGCAGCAGAAGATATTTCAGTGTATGGAATATAAAAGACAGAAGGCAACAGACTTGGACAGATACGGACATAACATTACATACAAAAACAATCCAGCAGCTCTTCTCTCTCAACAAAAACAAGAACGCACAGCTCTAATTAATTTCTGTAAAAATCAAGTTCAACACCTTTGTAATATTTTATCCGGTGGAACTTGTTTATTTGTGATTCTTGTACTACTAGCGAATTAAGTTTCCTAGTTCTTATCTTGTTTTTTATTAACTAAATTAGAAAAGTTCATGTCGAATTTTCTAATTAGTTTTTATCAACTTGATAATTATCTGTACTGAAAATTGTAACACCCATCAAGTTAATATATTATTATATTCAACTTGAAATTTGTTTCAATTTATTCCGCACAAATTTGTCTAAACTAATTTTTATTTAAAGGACAAATTTTGATAAATTGGTATAGATTGTATTCAACCCCCCCTTCTACAATCTTATCGGACCTAACAATTGGTATCAGAGCCTATTGATTGATACACAAATCAAGATCCTATTTTTATTCAATCAAAAATTTATCTTGAATTTTTAACTCACTTAAAATTTCATCATGTCTTCAAAAGTTGGTTCTGTTAAGATACTCATATTTGATAAGGAAAATTATGAACTCTGGAAAAAGAAAATGACACTTTTTCTACAAGTGGCCAATCCTAAATATTTAGGAATATTGAAAATCGGGCCAATAATTCATATGGTTACAGAAGAGGAAGTAATTGTGGATGGAGTTGTTGAATTTGCTGAAAGGACGTATCCAAAGGACCCTAATAATTATACCCCTGCTGAAAAGGAGGAAGCTGCCCTGGATATGAATCTACAGCTGATTTTGATGGAATCCCTAGATTTAATCATGCACAATCATGTTGTTAATTGTAAAGATGCAAAGCATATCTGGGATACCATTTTGACAATAAATGAGGAAAGGGTAGATGACACTTCTACTGCTTTGGTTGGTGAAGCCTCGGTGAAAATGGAAGCTAAGGTTGTTCAACCTTACAGCTCTGAAAAGGAGGTGATTGTAGCAGAATATGGGAAGACAGCTGCAAGTCAGGGTTGTGGAGAATTTTATTCATTAGAGGAGCTGGGGCAGTTGGAGGATGAGTCAATGGCACTGGTTGTAAGGCAGTTTAGTCATATCAGATTTAGAAGAAATCCCAATTTCAGACTCAGGTCTACAGGGAACAGATTCCAGCAAGGAGGTTATTCCTCAAGTAGCACAAAGGGTGGCTACGAGACTGGGATGGTAGACAGAAGCAGTATCAGATGCTTCAAATGTAATGAATTGGGACACTTTGCAACTGAGAGTCAACAACCTCAACAAGATGCAAGGAGAGAGTATGCATCTGGAAAGAAGAAGGTAGACAATGCCTATGTAGCTCGGGAAAGGAGCTGGGATGATTCAGATAGTGATGAAGAGGTGGTTGAGGATTTTGCGCTTGTGGCAAATGCTGAGACATCCGACTATTATAGAACTCCGGTAATACTCACTGATGCTGAACTTATTCGTAGTTTACGTAATTCCTTGGGTAATGCACAAACTGAAAATGCTAGAATAAATCTGTTAAACACTAATCTTGAAAATGAAGTGTTAGAACTAAAAAAAGTGCATGATAATCAAGATCAGCAAATAAAAGAAATAGCTCGACTTAACTACAGAGAAAAGTCGATATCAGAATACATGTTAAAACAAGTTGCTAAAGTTGCTGAACTTGAAACTAAGATAAAGGAGAAAGATGTCAAATTATCTGCTTGTTTTAATTCTGTTAAAATTTCTAAAGAGTTATTCAATAAACAAGCTGTAGAACGAACCGTAGGAATAGGGTTTGGCTACAACGAGGCTATTGGAATGTTAGGCATAAATTCCCCTAATCCTGTTAGTGCTAAAGAAAGGGGAATACCACATGTGCTTAAGGATGTTGAAGATCCACTCTTTAAGAAATCTATTGCAGAGCCTCTAGATTTGACTTCTCTCGTTATTCAAGAGGAGATGCGTACTGAGGACATTGCTAGTGGAAGTGTCCAAATTAATGAAAAATCTGTTAAGGACATTAATCCCAAGAATGTTCACTTTAAGAAAGGGTCACCTAAGGTGCCAGTCAAGGTTGTTAAAACAACCAGTTCTTTGAAGACTGGGTTATGTAGCAGTAATAAGTTGAAAAAGAACAATAACATGTCTAACATGCATACCATGCCTATTATTGATTCTTCTCATAAAGCATGTGGTGTTGTCAATTGTATGTCTTGTGCTTTTAATGTCATGTCTGCTTACTTTAATGGTAATCATGCATGTGATGATAAGACTACTCCTCGACAACATATGAACAGGAACAACAATGTTAGATCAAAGACTGCTAGTCCTCCTCATGTTAGGAGAGAGACATTTGTACCAAAGCCTAAACAAAGTTTTATTAAGGCTGTTTACAAGGTCAAATGTCCAGTCGTTGAAAAGAATGTTATTGCTGCTAAAGAAACATGGATACCCAAGATAAAACAAAAGATTGTCAAATCTGTTTATAGGGTTAAATGTCTATTGTTTAATGATGAAATTGGTGTCAAGGTCAAGAATGTGGTTTTGCCTGACAAAGGCCAATTTTTCAAGTACTCTGGACCCAACCAAGCTTGGGTCCCGAAGAAAGTTTAACCGTTTTGGCATTGCAGGGTGTGTAACAGGTAGATCGTGTTATGTGGATTCTAGACAGTGGATGTTCAAGGCATATGACCGAAGATAGAGCCCTGCTGTCAAGAATGGTGAAGGTATCTGGCCAAGTGGTATCCCTTGGAGATAACAGCAAGGGTATGACCGAGGGTCATGGCTATTCAATAGCTAGGAATGTTGTCAGTAATAAAGCATCTTTTACAAGATGAAGAGCCTATTGTTCGAGGATTAAGGAAAGAGAACTTATCAATATTTGACATGGAATCTCAGTCTAAGGTGAAGTCAATAT
Source organism: Kitagawia praeruptora (assembly GCA_037693485.1). NCBI lineage: Eukaryota > Viridiplantae > Streptophyta > Magnoliopsida > Apiales > Apiaceae > Kitagawia > Kitagawia praeruptora. The sequence goes on along the minus strand of CM075348.1, from coordinate 113,729,735 downwards.
GTCTAATCTAAAGATTCATCAGACAAGAGTGCAACTATGACAAATGAAGCTCTTTTACCTGAATGTCAAATCAAGAGATTCTTTCCCGAAAATCGAATCAGTAAAGGAGACTACCTCATCTGGAATTAAAGAAAAATGAAATTATGAGACATGTCATAAAGGGAAGTCAAAGAAGCATCACACAGAAGTTCTACATCAAAGAAAAATATACTTTAGTGGTGATGACTGATGGCATCTCTCAACAAACAAGTTGTTGTTCAGACAATCTGAAGACAAGACACCACTGATGGTGATTGATCACATCTAGAAGATTTGCAGGAAGCAAACTGACTATGACAACTTGGAGATCAGATTACAGGACATATCTATTAGTGTTCTGGATGATTTATGCACCTTCAAGAGTATTAATGTTAAGGCAGTCAATAGTTTGCTACTAACATGATTGAACCCTGATCAGTGAGAAATACAGGAAGACCTCACAAGTTATGAAGGAAATTGTTTTTCAATGATAAATGAAAGTGAGCATCCTGGCAATTAGCTAATGCTCAAGAGGATAATTTCCTTGGTTACTCAATGGAGTCTACAACCTACAGGGTGATTGTTATTAATCAACAGAAGGTGATTAAAAGTCTTAGTGATGTTCAACAACTTCTAGCTCCCAACTGTCAATGGTGATGATTATTCAGATCCAACCAATGTGAAGCATGGAGAATCTTCATGAATACCCAGCAACAGCTTAGGGGGAGCAACTGAATGATCAACCAGTCAACTCAACACCACATTGAAAATCAAAGGACACTATGAGAACATGTCTACCAAGACAAAGAATATTGACTTAATTAATTCTTGTCCTAATTCTTAGTGTTCATAATGGTGGAAGTAAAAGACTAGCAGAGCTTCAAGTACCAATGAATATTTCGTTAGTTTTCTTTTAGAAGAAACTAATTAATCTACAAAGGCCATGAATGATCCAGATTGAGTGATTGCAATGCAAGTTGATCTTAATCAGTACAAAAGGCAGATTGAAGGGAAGCTGGTATCCAGACTAAACAACAAGGTTGTATTTGGTACAAGGATAACCAGAAGTCTAACTGGATGTCAAGGCATTGTTATGAGGGACAAAGCTAAACTGGATGCTAGGTTACAATTTGATCAAATGGTATATCTGACAAGAAGCATCAGTGACAAGACTTGAGGATATGAGGCACCTGCTGCACATTCAAGATTATAATGGACATCTGGACCTACTGAATCTGGATGCTAGAGGAATGTGAACAAGTGCACTCCTGGTTGGTGAGATAATGGAAGATCTCTACAGGTTAGTATGAACTGGTATTATCACTCAAGCAAGCATGGAAGATATGGTATGACATCCTAACTATAATTTAACATTTGGTATCAATCTTTAACAGTTGGTATTTTTTAACAATTGGTGTCATACTAATAGAACTCTCTGCATCTTTAGGCACAAACATAAATAATATGTATGTGCAATGATATCCTGATTATATTATATGTTGGTCTACTAACTATAAATTGATATCAAGATATTTGTTGTTTTGATGTTGGTAAAGTTGCAATTCTTTTGATTTGCTTTAGTAAGCCAAAAGAATGATGACAATAAAAGTAAGTCAAGGATCTTTTGTTTCTGTTCAAAAGATTCTAGACCGGTCAAGACTCTCTGCCAACACACCACTATAGCTGGCTTTTGACCTATTAGTTTGGACCTAACAAGTTGGTAGTCAAAAATCTTAAGCTGACCCAAATCTGAGGAAATGGTACCCTAAAGATATTTGATCCAACAAGTTCAGGATCTACTAATTAGGACCTAATCAGGCTATAGAGGAATCATCGGCTTATTATCTTATTCAATTGCTAATAGATCACTTACACACATATTATATTCTTAATATGCAATTGTGCAAGGTCCCAAGTGGAACCTAGAGAATCTATTCTTGTAGTTATTACAATTGATTTTCAGATGTCTTCAGTTGGATCCAAATCTTCGGAGATGGTACCTAGAGACATCAGTTCTGACATGTTTTGCTGCATAGAGACAGATCAATGAGTTGTACGGAAGTAGGAAAACACAAGGAAACAATTTCATCTCCAACAACTCTGTGGAACACTCAAGGCTAAGCATCTTGCATAAGGTATCAATTCTTTTGAGAGAGCATATCTTTAGTAAAGAATAACTTGCAGATATGTTTGCTAAATCACTTGATGAAACTAATTTTTCAAGATTGGTTTGTAAATTTGGGATTTTATTAATGCTATATGATTTGTAAATCCCATCTGTTAAGTAATTCTTAAATGATTTTACAAGTATTCAATTGTCAATATTGAAAAGACTTGTGAACTTATTTACATCCAGACCTCAAGCTGAAAATTATCTGTTGAATGATTGCCATGTGTATAATTGTAATATATTTCAGTGGTGTTTATTTAAGGATAATTTAAATATTTAAATGCTAAAATCTAACTCATAGAGATTTAGTATTTAATTATTTAATTATTTAATTATTTATTTTGATTAATATGAGTTATAGAACTTAAAGCAATTCAAGTTAGTATTTGCTCTATACCTCATTTATCAAAATTAATATGAATCATAACTAATTTGGACCTATCTGTCGCGGTCTTCAATTAGTTGTGAGATGTTAATTCTAGTGAACTTATTAATGCATCATTTTCAGAAATTCACTATAATTAATATCACAGTTGTAACAATTGGTTGTATTGAAGTTTTGACTTATATCAGGTAATGATATTTAGTTAGAATTCTATTTACAAACTAATTGTGAGATGTATTGGTTTGAGTGAAATTACTTAGAACTCCTCTAAGTAATCATTGTCTTATCTTTTGAAATTCACTCATTCTACTATACATAATATGAAAATTATCTAAGTAGAACTATGGATATTGTAATATCTTAAGTTACCATAGTTCAGTTACTTCGAATAATTTTTATGCTTATTTGCAAGCTTCTAATCACTTTGATAATGAATGTTGTTTACTATGGATCAAGGTATATTGGACTTAGAATATTATTTCTAAGATTGCATACAAGACAGTCTTGGTAATCAAGTTTTATTTTTAGAACCAAGGTTGTCTACCAACAAACAGTTGTTAGGAGTTAACAATTGTTGTTGTCGAGGAGTTGCCTTAAAGTCATAAGTTTGAAATGTTAATGATGATAATTATCCAAGTGATAGTGGTGGAAACAATTTTAATATTGGAGATACCCATATCACTGGAGAAGAATCATCAAGTCATTCTGACAATAACTCGAGGAAGTAAACAAAGGATCAACTAGTCAAACACAACATCACAATGAAGAACAAGGCGATTCATCAAGATCTAACCTTCTCGTACAGTCTGTTTGGAATAGAACTAATCATTGATGATCCAGATGTTGGAGTGAGAACTAGAAGGGCTTCTCAGAATCAAGGTATATAATCTAAGGAATCTGAGGAATAACTTGTTGATCCTGAACAACAAGAAGCATGGAAGCTGGTGCCCATGTCTAAGCACCAAGTAAATGGTATGACATTCTTTCCAAATTCTTACTTATTATATTTCCAAAAGGATTGTCATAGTCATTCTCTTGTTATACTCTATGTTTCTGTATTTTTGAATGATAAATTTTCTCTAAAAATAATTTTCTCTAAATTCTCAAGTTAGAATTTTTAGGAACCTATTTTTATTGAAAATTTTATTATTTTAAAGTCACTTTGAATTTTTGTTTTGATTTAATAAGTCATATTTTCTCTTTAAATGATTTTCTATAAGAAAGTTATTTTATTAGAAAATATATAGATTTATTAAGTTACTACAAATAATTATGTAAATTAGTATTATTTTATTCTTAAATTTGTAGTGTTTGTCCTTTTGGTATTAGTGTTTTGTTTTCGCTTAAGGGACAACCTATGGTCATTTTAGTATTTTCTGTAATTTATTTAAGTTGTGTGTTATTTAAAAATAAAAATTAAAAAAAAAACGAAAAAGAATGGCAAAAGATTTTCTGTAAGCTGCTTGGACAAATTGTTTTTGAAAAACAATGAAAACAACCACGAACACATGTTAATATATGTTAAGGCTGTTGTTAACAGGTTCTCTCAAGTGAAAATCACATGTCAAAAAAAACATTTTTTTTTGTGTAATAATAGTTATTTTCCTATCTTTCTTAGAGTAATAACCAAGTAGTAGTCTAAGTAATATTCAGTGAGTTATTATTACTCTTATGTCATAATCAGTTAATTCATTATTACTTTCAATGAGTAATAATAGTGTTAAACTGAGAGTAATAAGCAATTTGTTCTAGAGTAATAACAGGTAATGACTAGAGTAATAACCGATTTATATCATTATTACTCTCGCTATTACTTTGTTAATCAGGTGTAATATCAGTCCGAGTAATATTCAATTTGTTTCATTATTACTGGCGTTATTACTCTCCCTACTCGATTATTACTCTCCTGATTATTACTCTCCTCATTATTACTCTCTCTGGTATGACTCTGTGGTTAAGTAATTTTGTGTAAATTAAAATTTCTGTAAATTACAATCTGTTATTTAAGAGTTTATGTAAATTATTATCTTTTATCTTTAATACTCTGTAAATATTATTAATATAGTTACATTTTGTATAGGTATTGTAATTTTTGAATGTTAATCTTTGTTAACATGTTTTGTAGTGTTTGTTTTTTTTATTTTAGTCTTATGTCTATTTATAAGTCAAGCTATGTAAATTTTTAGACTTGTGTTGTTTTTATTTCTTTATACTTATGTAAATTCTTAATTTATGTATAGTTCTTGCATATTTATTTTAATTCGAATTTTTCTTATTTGTTTAGTTTAATTCGAAATTTTCTTTTCTTTTTAGTTTTTCTTTTATATAATTATTATGTATATTATTTCTTATTTTTATATATTCTTTTTCATGTGTATATAAATAGTTTGTATAGTTTTTACAATTTAGTCACTATACTTTCAAAACTTACAAACAGGTCCCTGTACTTGGTTCTTTTAATGTTCTTCTGTTTAACACACACATATCATGCTGTTTTAACTTCTAATCTTTGTTGTGTTGTTGTTATTAACAGAATTTCTTATATAGGACCATTGTTGGTATCAAAATGGTATATGTCAATTCAATTGTTTAGGAACTAACGTTTGATTTTCAGGTTCTAACAATTGGAAGACAAGACCTAACAAGTGTTAACAAGTGGTAACAGTTGGTATCTAATATACAGGATCTAAAACATGATAAAATAGTTTTGTTTGTATTGGTTTAAACATCAACATTCATTAATTTGATTAATATTTATTGTTAATTGGATTTTTGTTTATGTTTTTGTTTAGTAAAACCGGCTCAAGATCTCTTTATATTTCCTAACTCAAAATCTATTTCTATAGTTGTGATTTCTTACATTGTAAATCTTTTGAAATCACAACTGTATATCATTCTATCTCTATTGCTCATATTCTGTGATGCAGGTTCATCTACATGGAATTTTGTTTTCTCACATGATTAGTCATAAGGTTGTATATCCAACAACTTTTATCCCAGACTACAGTCAAACTCAAACACATTCTATCTTACCCCCTAAATGGAAGTAACCTATCAGACTAGAGGTCACCAGGGAGTAACTGCACCTGATGCAGCAAATAAGGATGTGTGGGATATTCAGTTGGAGAGTCACTACCTTATACACTATTCAAAATATTTCATATGCACAAAGTGAGATTGCACACACTAAGGATGAATTGATGGAAACCTATAATCCAACCATTTTACGGTTAGGATTATAAGTTAAAGGTTCTTTAATGAATCAAGAGTCTTCACAGACCTCGAGAGAAGGTATTGATCTCAATGCAAAATTCAACAAGATCATTATCTAACTCCCCAGAGGGAACATCTCTGGATCCTGCGGGTAACGGGTCCGACATAGGTGCGGATCGTCAACTTGTGAACTATGATTCAGATTTACTTGATGAGTTTAACAAGGTAATGTCTTCACAGGCATCCGAAGGAAACTTGATCTCAATGCTAATTTATAGATCATTGTCTACCTTCTCAGAATTCAAATTTGAAAACCCTAAAAAGGGAAAACTAGCAACTTGTAGATTATGACTCAGATTCATCTGACGAGTCCAACGAGGATTTGGGATTTGCGAACTCCCATTGCACCATCACTGACCTCTCTTGAAGAGGCTAGGGTGATTTTTCCTTGCAGGTACACTAAAGGATGTTGGAGCTATGAGTGATATGAGTGATACACCAGTGAGCAAGAGTGTAAACACAGAGAGAAGTGAGACACTCAACACAAATGAGTGGAGAGAAGAGTGAAACACTTGTGAGGTACACTAAACACTATCACACACTCACAGTGAGGAAGAAAATGAAACTTCCTTTCTAACAAAGAACTCTATAATTGGTACAACTACTTTGTCAACTAGTTGATTGGAGGATTCCTCAACTAAGGGGGAGAAGTAAAGGGGTACAAGAAAAAGGAGAGCAGGTTAGAAAGGGGGAGCATTTACAGACTGTGAGGAGAAGCAAGTCAAGTTACTAAGGGGGAGATTCAGTTGAGAAGAAAGGGGAGATATAAGGAGAAGCTTACATCACAATACTACTCTATTAGTCTTTCAATGTACTATGTATGAAGGCTAAGAGGAGGAGTAGTAGATTTCCTAGAAGTTATAGAAATGGTATTGATTCACCATTGTCTACATAGTAGGAACAATTATTTTTCTTTAGTGAGAAAAGCTGTGTCAGAAGGGAAGTGATTGTAAATCAAGAACTGCTGATAATCACCAATGTAAGATATGAAGGATTATCAGGCAGAGATATGAAGAATCAGAAATGAAGATGAGTTATCTATTGAAGATCAGTTCAGTGCTAGAGGAACAATCATCTATCATTTCATCAACTGAGGATTCTGGAAATGTTATATTTGAACCAGAGAAATTTTTTTAATGTACTATTTACTAAGCTCTTAAATGCTTAATCTTTTTCTTGTTTAAGTGAGTTAGTTGAGTTATCCTCTAGGTATTTGCTTGTTATTGTCTAACAAACAAATAGGGGGAGATTGAAAGGCATATGATGTAGCCTATTTGTATTTCGAGGATACAACTTAACTTAAACAAGATTGTAGTAGTAAATAGTATATAGACTGTCACAAGGAATCTCAGATTGTATTATCTATTAGAAGAAAAAGATCAAGGTCAATCTACAGACTTGAGGAATTACTACATTGAAAGAAGCTCAGTCATCTGATCAAGCCTCAGTGGAGTATTCGTTAAAAAGTGGATTCATTTAAAGTGACAGAGATTTCAAAGGTGACAGAGACAATACAGAAGATTAAAGAGAGAGAGGAGAAAAGAAAAGGAACCAGATTTTAAAGTCAATATATGAAGAACAGTCATTGCGGTTAGTCACTCATGAACCAGACAATACATCGAGTGTCAACATTAAACAGTGGTTGTTTATCATTAATTTCAGTGGTTCAAGCTATCAAGTGGACTGGCTACGAGAAAATAGAATTATCACAATAAAATGGAAAGTGATATTTTCTTAAAGCTGGAACCCCGGTTGGAATTGATATATTTTTTGTTAAACAAAAGGAGTCCGGTTCCAGACGCTCAGGTAACCGCAGCTTAGAGTTTAAGGATTTATTTATATTAATAAATATTTTATTTAATTAGAAAATTATATTTATAAATATCTAATAATATTATATATTTTTTTTTATAATTTCTGAATTAAATTAATTATTTATTAATTACAGATTATAAGCTGTGCGGATTAAAAAGCATTTCTACGGGCCATAAGTCATTTGATTTGTTTATAAACAGACGCGTGAGTTTTGGTTGAAAAGAAAAGTGGCCAGGTTTAGTCTTTAATTCATTTAAGTCATGGTCAGCTTATTCAAGAGTAATAACGGAGAGTAATACCAGTTTTATGCAGACTGTCATAATGGACAGAGTAATACTGGACTGTCATAATGGACAGAGTAATACTGGACTGTCATAATGGACAGAGTAATACTGGACTGTCATAATGGACAGAGTAATACTGGACTGTCATAATGGAGAGTCATATCGATCAGTCATAACAACTCCTCAAGTGTCATAATGAAGAGTCATAATAGCTCAAATCAAGTGTCATAATGGAGAGTCATAATGGATCAAAAGATGACACATAAAGGCAGCAGAAGATATTTCAGTGTATGGAATATAAAAGACAGAAGGCAACAGACTTGGACAGATACGGACATAACATTACATACAAAAACAATCCAGCAGCTCTTCTCTCTCAACAAAAACAAGAACGCACAGCTCTAATTAATTTCTGTAAAAATCAAGTTCAACACCTTTGTAATATTTTATCCGGTGGAACTTGTTTATTTGTGATTCTTGTACTACTAGCGAATTAAGTTTCCTAGTTCTTATCTTGTTTTTTATTAACTGTTGAGTATTGAACACGGTAAAAGAATACAGAGGGGGGGGGGTGAATGGATTCTTGAACTTTTCTTGGATTGAGTCTGTGTAGCAGATAAGTGCCTGTGTGTACAGAAATTAAGGTGCGGATAAGTAAACAACACAAGACACAATATCACTTTAATCTAATGTATATTAGATAAAGGTTGCTACAATCTGTGAATACAAATGGTAGTATTCTCAGCTTCGTTTTTCTCAGAGAGATATATCTTACAGTGTATGAAAAACTAGACTCACAAAAGTTACTAAGTTATGAAGTGAGGCTGTGTCCTTATAGAACATGGATACAGCCTGCTTACTACAAATAAGGTAGCTAAACAAATTACTTTCTAGTCTGTCTATCCTTTTTGATTAAGTGTCCAAACGGTTACAGATTTGACTTTGCAAAGCCTGTTTAGATCCACTTCTTTAGCTCCTTGTCTCTTCTATATCTCTCCAAGCTTCCTTGTAGGCTTTCCAGAGCACGTTACAGATTGTGGTCCATAAAGTGCATTGGCTTGTTGCAGGTTTCTGACTTGTACAATTTCTTCAGTATTTTGTCTCCAAGAATGTATTCGAGAAGTGACTAAGTGATTCGAGAACTAGAATTGACTTGATCGATAACTCTGAGTTCTCGAATACTGTTATAATGACATATCGAACCACTTCTCGAATAGCTCTTTTCCATCAGGATTCCTTGAGTTGTCGAATAGAGCATTTGACTTATCGAATCCTCGAGTTGTCGAATAGCTTTCTGAGTCTTTGAGATATCGAATGGAACTTTGACTTGTTGACTCTTTGAGAACTCGAATACCATCTTGACTTGTTGACTTCTTGAGTTCTCGAATAGAGTAGTAGACATATCGAATCCCTGAGATATCGAATGAGATATCGAACAGTGTATTCAGAGATATCGAATAGTGTCTTGAGATATCGAATCCCTGACTTCTCGAATGCGGGACTTCTCGAATAGACAAATATACTTCTCGAATTGGTACTTAGGCAAATTCTTCATTTCTTCAACTCCCAACTGTGATTATTTGACAGTCTTTAACTCCTTGCTTGAGGCATGAACCATGGAACTTCTTTCAAGCATTATTCTAGACTCTATTTGTACAGTTACACAACTAGGATTTGATGCCTATTACAAGTACAATACAAACAAAAACTCTACAACTAGGTTCCCTCAGTTAAGAGGTCATGTAAGTAATGCAAAGCATTACAAACAATTAGGCTTGTTATTAGATGTATACAGGCATGCCTCTGTAACTAACAATCTCCCCCAAATTGTGAGTGAGACCCTTAGTCACAATTTCATGTCTGATAACAAGCCTAACATACATTAAAGATAAAACTTTTAAAAGTACAGGTATGTGATTTGATTGAACACCTAAATGAAATTACAAGATAAATACTCTTACAGTATGATGAGGTACTAGCCATTTTCTCTTGATTGCATCTCCATTGCTTTGGCTTGTAGATCATCATATGCTTTCTGTTTCCTTTCTTTCTCTTTTCTTGCAATCTCATCTACTGCTCTCATGATTTCTGTCATAGCATCCAATTCTTCAATCATAATAGAGTTTTTGAAATCTTCAAGCACTGGCTTCAGAATGTTGGCAGGATAGTGACTGAGTAGGTTCATTCTTATATTGACATTGTCTCCATTTCTCCTCCTATACTTCACCACATAGGGATCAAACTGAACTCTACACAATCCCTTTGCCCTTAGCTTTTCTGCTTCAATCTCCAGTCTATCAATTTCTTTCTCCCTTTCTAACCATTTCTCATAGCAGCCCTTCCTTATCTTCTCAGCATATTCTTTCTTCATTTTCACAAAGTCAATCAATTCCAGCTTCCATACTTTCTCCACCTTGTCCTTAGAATCCAGCAATGCAATGATTCTTTCTATCTCATACAATTTACCCCAATGTTGACAACCCCCTTGTTTGAATTTCATTTCTTTCCCATCAGTGTACTTGATTTCAAGGTGGTCATCCACAATTGCAGCATAGCATATCTTTTGAGCTCTTAGAAATTGCAGTTGCTCTTCATCAAAGTCTTCATCAAGTGGCTGGAGCTTTAATCCTGGAATGATTGTTAGGGCTCTAGATTTGGATAGCTTCACTCTCCTTGCAGCATGTTTAAATTTCATCCTCTTGACATGATTGCTTGGCAGAAATCTTTGACCTTTGTTGGTAGACCATAGTAGTATTCCATTAGCAGATTGCTTTCTGAAACATACACATGGTTTCTTGACTTGAATCTTCTTCTCTTCTTGAGGTGGTAAGACAGTTGCAGAAGCCATAGATGTAGATTTTGGTAGGTCACTACTAACAGTATTCACCCTAGACCTAGAGTCTTGTGTTGTGGTGAGATTACTGCTAGCATTGCCTAAGGCTTGCTGTCTTCCACTCTTTCTCACATATGTTTTACCTTGGTCATCATCATCCTTTTTATCCTTGTCTCCCTTTTTCTTCTTGTCTTCATCACCCTTATCTCTCCTGTGATGTCTTCTCCTTCCATCACCTTTGTCTTCAGAATCATCATCCTTATTTCTCCTAGGTTGAGCCATCTATGGAATTTCACCAGTTGCAATATAGGTTCTGAGGATATGCAGTGCCTCAATTTCTTCAGCATTTCTGGCTCCAACCTTCTTCTGTAATTGATCAATGATAGCAATGATCAGTCTGTGATTTCTGGAGGTGAGATCATGAGGAATGACCAATTGCTTGATATCTTCAATTCTGGTACCAGACTGATAAATAACTGTCCATGGCTTCTTGATCACTTCTGGTAGCCTTGTAGGTTGACCATTCCTCAAATCATCAAACAGACTCTTGCTGTTCTCATTTTTCTTCTCAATGATCTCAAGTATGGCATCTATCTCTGAGTGCTTTAGGTCTTGTAGAGTCTGGTATGTTAGATGCCATATCTTTAGTTTGGAAACCATCACTATCTCCTTGACCCATATATTGTTGACTTTCTTGGGGATGACAGTGATGTAGTCTATCTGCTTCTTCACCTCCCTCAGATAAAACTGAGTGTCACCAACCTGTTCCCTTATGGCTTTCAGAAACTCCAAGAAGGCTTTATCATGATAGTCATTGGAGTTAGCAACTTCTTGTAGCTTGGCCTCAGTAACAACTTTGACTTCTACAGGCTTGGCACTCTCAGATATAGAGGTTGGAGGTTTGTCAGATGGCATGCTCCCTGCAACCACTGTGGTAGTTATGGATTGCTTTTGTCCTCCAGGAGTAGTGATGTGCACAGTTGGTAAGGTGACAACTGGCAAGATAGATGGAGGCTCATCTACTTTGGCTTTTCCCTTGCCAGGCACATTTGCTAGAGACTTAGAAGCCCTTTGTTGACCACCCTCTTTGATTATTATGCCTTTCTCTCCCTTTGTCTCCCCCTTTGAATTTGAGTTCCTGGCCTTCTTCTCCCCCTTAGGCTTGTTGTCAGGCACAGAGGCTGTAGAAATGACCTTTGGGAGTGAAGATTCATCAGGTAGAGAGAGACCCATATGCTTCATCATTGCAGCTAACATAGATTGTTGATGCAGAAGGACATCAGTTATGGTGGATGCTTGAGTGTCCAACTGATCATTTAGCAATGCAACCTTCTCTGTGAGATGAGCATTGGTCTTGGTGAGAGTAGCTACCTCCTGCTCAAGAGTGTTGACCTTAGTGAATAACTCATTGGCCTTGAAGCCAGATAAAGATTGGTCCTGAAGCCTCTTCACTTCATATTTAGACAATTCATGCACAGGGACATCAGTCACTAGTCTATCTCCATAAAGATTTTTGAACATTATCCTCAGCATGGCATTGGCATCTGTAGTCTGGTCAGATAGATTCTGAAATTTATGCCCCAGACCTGTGACAGCATCTTTTAGCACAGCCAGCCCATTGTCCACCTGAGTGCAGGTAGAGTTGCAGTGTTTGATGTCCTTGAACACACTGTCCAATTGAGGAAATTTAGCATCAAAGGCCCTCTTGATTTCTGCTACTGAAGTGGCTGTCTTATCACACACCCTGTTGACTTCAGTTTTGACTCCCTTGCCAAGATAGTGTGCAGCCTTGAGGAAACCCTTGTAGGAATCATTTACAGCTTCATACACTTCACCAGGTGACAGGGATTTTGCATTGGAGCCCAGTGAAGTGATGTATTCCTCCCTGAGATACTGAAGTGCTTCATCGAGAGTAATATCATATTTTCCTTGCAACCAGGCATCTATGTTGCCATCTCTCTCAGCATCATCAATGATCTTTGACTTCTGCACTTCCACATCATCCCTATGGCATAACAGAATAGCCTCATAGTCTGGATTGGGCATGTCTGCAGTGAGAAGGTGCTGAGCAATCTTTGTGAACTCAGGAATCTGATCCACAATTAAGCTTTGAAGTGCTTCAACCGTCAATTGTTGTGGAACAGACCCTGATCCTGAAGCACTGTCATGTTGCACAGGCTTCAGCCATGTTGACATGAAGTTAGAGCTAGCGCTAGGCAAGCTAGTCTCCTCAGTTACAGATGCAACTTCTGTAACCGGATGGATTGACTCTACTACTGGTGTCACCACAGAAGTGGGATGAATTACACCAGCAGTTGACACAGGCACAGAGTCTCTAGTAAAAACTAGGGGAACCTCTGTGTTTGTGATGGTGTCATTAGGATATGCCTCAGCATGCATTCCCTCACCATCTAAATGTGGGTTCTGAGTGGTGAACAAAGTGTCATGCACTAAGTCACTTGAAATTATTGGCTCATCAAGAGAAAAGAATTCTTGATGATCAATACCTTGCATCTCAGTTGTCTGAGTTGCAGGTTCCAAAGAAATTTCAGAGATAGATTCTGGAAGAGAAGTGTGTTTTAGAGTAGATTTTGGCAACTCCCCCTGAGAGATAGAGGAAGTTTCAAAAGTGATGTGCTCTCCACTCAGTGTTGTGCCAGCCTTATCACTCCCATGTGCTGACTCTATACAAGAGGGTGCATTGGGGAGAATGCTTGATTCTATAGGTGCACCCTGTTGAGAGGATACACCTAGTGAGCTGTGTGCCCCTGATTTTACAACTTCAGCCATTTGTGTGACTGAAGAGGTGGTCTTAGTTTTCTTCTTCTTTGTTCTGTGTAAGGGTGACTCAGGTTCCTCACTTCCTAGACCTAATTCAACAGCTAATGCTGCTTCAGACAAGATATTTAAAGGTGCAGACATTACTTCCTTTCTCTTCTTTTTACTAACATCACCCTTTTGAGAGGATGATGCAGTTGGCTCAGTAAGAGGTAGAGTGTTTGGTTGAGAGGGTTGGTTAGCAGGCCCTGGGTTAGCATTTTGTTCTACTTGCTTGGGCTGTGCTAGCTTAGATTTTGCATCAAATGTTGGCATGTTGTGGGGGTAAGTCCTAAACAAACTCTCCATATGGGAAGTTATGTTCAGTCTTACATCCACATCATTCCTAGTTTCCAAGTTACCAAAAATGAGTTTGGTCATGGACTTAGGATAGCCTATTTTATTTTTATCAATCCCAGGCAATTCAATCAATGAAGCATTTTTATAATTAAGTAAAGATTGAATAAAGCGAGGGAAGAAAATATCAGTACCTCTCTTGGTTGTGTTCTTACCAAGTCTCCCATATAATTCTTGAAGTATGATTTGGCCAACATCTATCTTCTTTCCATAGGCCAAAGCATATCCAATTTGCTGCACAGGTGCACTGATTTGGTCAAAGCTTGATTTCCTGGCAGTGAAGACTTGGAGAAGAGTTGCAAACACATAACTCCACTCCTTTCTCAGAATCTTTCTGTTTAGCTTTCCAAGGTTAATCCCATCTGAGTAGTTTATGAACTCAAAGAATTCCTCCAACTCTGCGTTAGTGGCCATTCTGTCAAATGACTCTTGTTGTAGTCCTAGTGCTTGGTTCATGTCTGCAGTAGTGATAGTGATTTCCTTATCTTGAACCTTGCAGTAGATGACATAGGAAGTGATTGCGTTTTCCAGGGCTACAACCTCCACAATAGCAGTACTCCAGAATTGTTCCAAAATATCGAGATACAGAGTTGGGTTGGCAGAGAGTGCATCCTTGATATATGACTCAGCCATCCATTTCACAAAGCACTTGAAATTTGCATTGGGTGCTTCAACATCACTAGTGAGAGCGATGAAGTTGGTGTTGAACTTTACTGTTGCCATTTGTGTAGAAGAGAGAAAAGAAATTGAAGGTTGAAGAAGAAATTTGGCTTTTCGTAGCTAGGGTTTCAGGGGTTTAGAGAGTGTAGATGCTTGAGAAATCGAATGAAATGAATCGAATAGATGTGAGATTGTATAAGTATGAAGTACTTGAATTGTCGATTAGCAGACTGTTTTGTATCGACAAGTCAGGCATTCGAGAAGTAGAAAACAACTATTCGAGAAGTCAAGAATGGCTTAATCGATAACTCAAGCAGATAGAAACTCACAGCTGGCAGTTATCTAACTTAGAAATAATTCTAAATTAAATAAAATGTGTTTTTATGAGTGAATTAAACTTTTAGACAAAAATTCCAAAATCGATTAAAATTCAGCGAGAATTCAGCCTTTTCAAATGATTCGAGAACTCAAATATAGTGTTCGAGAACTCAGTCATTCGAGAACTCAGTTACTATATTCGAGAAGTCAATAATTCCTCTATTCGATATCTCAGAAAGACTCTATTCGAGAACTCAAGAGTACTCTAATGAGACTTATTAGAGATGTCGAATAGTGAATCATTCGAGAAGTCTGACTTATCGAACTATACCCATCACTCATAAAAATTTGATTTTCACTATCTTTTTAAAATCTACCAGACATATTCATTGAAAAATATTCTAGCAAATCAAGTAGTGATTTTCTCAAAATTTCATAGAAATTTTAAGTTAATAAAAATATGATTTTCAACATATGCAACAGATTTGAAATATTTATAAATCATATTTCAGCCAACACTTACTCCAAAAATATTGAGAATTTAGATAAAGTAAGTGTTTACTGCTGCAACAATCTAGATGATGTATTCACTTAGCCAGAATCTGAAGAATTCAGCATTCCAATCTCACTTACCAACCTTGTGAAGGTGGCTTCATCTAACGGCTTAGTGAATATATCAGCTAGTTGTTTATCTGTAGAGACATAATGCAACTCAATGGTTCCATTAGTTGCATGTTCTCTTATGAAATGATATCTGATGTCAATGTGCTTTGTTCTAGAATGATTGACAGGATTGGCAACTATAGAGATTGCACTTGTGTTGTCACACATGATTGGAATTCTTTCCAACACAAGTCCATAATCTCTAAGTTGATTTCTAATCCAAAGCACTTGAGCACAGCAACTTCCAGCAGCTATGTATTCAGCCTCAGCTGTAGAAGTTGACACAGATTGTTGCTTCTTGCTATACCAAGAAACTAACCTTTGTCCAAGAAACTGGCAGCTTCCTGAGGTGCTTTTCCTATCCACTCTGCATCCAGCATAATCAGCATCAGAGTAGCCAACCAGATTGAACCCTGTGTCCTTAGGGTACCATAATCCCAAGTTAGGAGTGCCCTTCAGATATCTAAAGATCCTTTTTATTGCAATCAAATGTGATTCCTTTGGATTTGATTGAAACCTTGCACACAAGCATGTAGCAAACATGATGTCTGGCCTACTTGCAGTGAGGTAGAGTAGAGAACCAACCATGCCTCTGTAGACTGAGATATCTACTCTCTTGCCTTTAGCATCTTCATCCAATTTAGTGGCAGTGGCCATGGGTGTCTTGGCAGGTGAACAATCTTCCAAGTCAAACTTCTTCAATAAATCCTTGATGTACTTGGTTTGACTGATAAAGATACCATCCTTCCTTTGACTGACTTGCAACCCTAGAAAGAATGTCAACTCTCCCATCATACTCATCTCATATCTGCTCTGCATGAGTTTAGAGAATTTCTCACACAGTTTCTCATTTGTAGAACCAAAAATGATATCATCCACATAGATTTGAACTAGGATCATATCATCACCATGCTTCTTGTAAAACAGTGTCTTCTCCAATGTGCCTCGAGTGAATTGATTTTCAAGAAGGAATTGTGATAGAGTATCATACCATGCTCTTGGAGCTTGCTTAAGTCCATACAGTGCCTTAAGCAATCTGTAGACAAATTCTGGGAAATGTGGATCCTCAAAGCCAGGTGGTTGTTGCACATAAACCTCTTCTTCCAACTCTCCATTTAGAAATGCACTCTTGACATCCATTTGATAAACTTTAAAGTTTGAATGAGCAGAAAATGCCAAGAATATTCTAATGGCTTCCAATCTAGCAACAGGGGCAAATGTCTCATCATAATCAATGCCTTCCTGTTGAGAGTATCCTTTTGCAACCAGCCTTGCTTTGTTTCTTATTATTACACCATCTTCATCCATCTTATTCTTCAGAACCCATTTTGTTCCAACAATGGTTCTATTCTTTGGTGCAGGCACAAGTTCCCATACTTTGTTCCTTTCAAATTGATTCAGCTCCTCTTGCATGGCAATAATCCAATCTGGATCCAACAATGCATCATCAAGTTTCTTAGGCTCAACTTGTGATAGAAAACATCCATAGAGGCACTCATTTTGAGTTGCTCTCCTAGTCCTTACTCCTGCATTAGGATCTCCAATGATCTGCTCTGCAGTGTGTGATCTATCCCATTTCCTTGAGTGTTCAGCCTGATTTCTCATCCTTGATGTTGCTTCATCATCCTCATCATGGTCATCCTCATTTCCTCCCCCTGTGAAGTTGCCATTACTCACAGGTGTGTCTTGGATGCTTGTTTCTCCACTATTGGTTGGCACAAATTCTTCTCTTGTATCATTATTCACTTGAGAATGTTGAACTTGAGTTTCAACTCTAGTTTCAGTCTCTTCATCAGGATCATCTAGATTATCAAACTTCAATGGATCTTTGTCTTCATCATTGGCTTCTTCTAGTCCAGGTAGTTTGCTGTCATCAAATGTTACATCTGTGCTTTCCATAACTTTCTTTTGACTGATGACATAAACCTTGTATGCAATTCTTTCCATAGAATAGCCAAGAAAAATTCCTTCAAATGCTTTTGCATCAAACTTTCCAACATATTCAGAATTGTCCTTAAGTACAAAGCATTTGCTTCCAAAAGTATGAATATACTTCAGTGTAGGCTTCTTTCCAGTCATCAAGTTGTAAGGAGTCTTTCCAGTGTTTTTGTTGATGAGGGTTCTGTTCTGAATATAGCATGCAGTGCTCACAGCCTCAGCCCAAAAACATGTGGGCATTTTTGCATCAAGTAACATTGTTCTAGCAGCCTCAATTAGAGTTCTATTCTTTCTCTCAACAACTCCATTTTGTTGTGGAGTCCTTGGAGCTGAGAATTGCTGAGAAATGCCATTCTCTTTGCAGAATGCTTCAAGTGTGGCATTTCTGAACTCTGTTCCATTATCACTCCTCAATGCAATCACACTTGCATCGTTTGCCTTTGCTTCCTTGTCAACTTTCTTTATATGCTCAATGATTACTTGTGGAGCCTCATCTTTTGATGCCAGAAATTCTACCCATGTATACCTTGAAAAATCATCAACCATTACCAGGGCATACTTCTTTCTTCCAAGTGACATTATGTTAACAGGCCCAAACAAATCCATATGGATAAGTTGTAGTGGCTTGGTTACAGATGTCACTGTCTTTGACTTGTGGCTTGATCTCTTCATTTTTCCTTTTTGACAAGCCTCACACACTCCTTCTTGGCAGAATTCAAGTGTGGGCATGCCTCTCACTAACTCTCTTTTGACTAGAGAATTAATGGCCTTGAAGTTCAGGTGTGATAGTTTCTTGTGCCACAGCCAACAATCTTCATTTGATGCTTTTGAGTAAAAGCAACAAATTCTGTCCTTGTTTGCAGAGTCCATATTGGCTACAAACAGGCTTCCCTTCCTTACTCCAGATAGAGCAAAATCACCAGTCTTCTTGTGGGTGATCAAACATTCATCTTTGTCAAAATTCACTTTGAATCCTCTATCAGTAACCTGACCAACACTTAACAGATTATGCTTGAGCCCCTTTACTAGTGCTACATCTTCAATGATGACATTTCCAACTTTCAGCTTGCCATATCCCAATGTGTTACCCATGCTGTCATCTCCAAAAGCAACCATTGGGCCAGCCTTTTCCTCATACTGTGATAGCAGGGCCATATCACCAGTCATATGATTTGAGCATCCACTGTCCAAAATCCACATGACCTTCTTCTCACTTTCTTTGCCCTGAGGATCAGATGAAGATGAGTCATCCTTGGAGTTGGCCATCAAGGCATAGTTGCAGAATTCTTGTTCCTCTTCATCACTCTCAGAATCATCCCAACACTTCCCTTCAGCTATGTAGGCCTTACCATGTGTCTGCTTTTTCAGAAGGGCCTCATACTTAGCTTCTAGCTCAAGATAATCTCTATCCTTCTTTTTAGGCTTCTTGCATTCACTGGCAAAATGCCCTAGGTCATTGCATCTATAACACCTTACAGATGACCTATCCACATAACCGGTTTTGAACTTATTTCTGTTTGGTTTCACAGGTGCCTTGTTCTTGTTGGCTGAATGGTTTTGAGTTTTGGGTTTGAAGGGTTGATTTCTTTTAAATCTGATGTTTGGAAATTTTCTGGCCATGAAAGCATATGAAGTATTTTCCATCCCATCAAGTTCTTCCAGAGTGTAAAACTCCTCTTCTTCTTCCTCCTTTTCCTCAATAGGTTCACTCACCCCAGCTTCAGTTTCTTCATCATCTGTCACCTCCTCTATCCTTAGTTGGCTTGTAGATGCTTCTAGGTCCAGAATGGATTTGTTGACAATCAAGGCACATGATGTGTTTATCATCCTACCTTGGTTGGCTTGGATAGCCCTTTTTTGAAGCAACTCAAGTTCATGAGTCTTTAGGACTCCATAGAGTACATCATAGGTGACTTTGTTCAAATCTCTCTCTCTAAGGGAAATGACTCTTTGCTCCAGATGATTTGGTGAAGACAACAGAAATTTCATATTTAACTCCTTGGTGCTGTAAACCTTTCCATTCATCTGCAACTCAGTAACTAGCTTGTGAAACCTTTCAAACATCTCAGTGATGCTTTCCTTGGGCTGTGCCATGAAAGCTTCATACTGTGTGACCAATATCTGTTTCCTGTTTTCTTTAACCTCATCAGTCCCTTCACACAACACCTCAATGTGATCCCACATCTCTTTAGCAGACGTGCATGATGCAATGTTTGCAAACATTGACATATCCATGGAATCAATGATGAGCAACATGAGGTGGCTGTCAAGAGCAACCTTCTCCCTTTCTGACTCTGTCCACTTTGATGGATCCTTGGCCTCATAAGCTCTAGGGATTGTTATGGTTCCAACAGTTTTCTCTGGTATCTCTTGTTGTGGAACAAAAAGACCATTCTTGAGAATCTCAGGATACAAGGGATGAGAGGCTTTGATGAACAACATCATCTTTATCTTCCAGAGGTTGAAGTTTTCTTTATCAAACTTAGGGACCTTCACCGTTCCTGTAGTCTTTGGTGTATTCGAACTCATGATCGTTTCTCTGTTTTTGAATAAACAGCCCTCTCTGATACCACTTGTTGAGTATTGAACACGGTAAAAGAATACAGAGGGGGGGGGGGGTGAATGGATTCTTGAACTTTTCTTGGATTGAGTCTGTGTAGCAGATAAGTGCCTGTGTGTACAGAAATTAAGGTGCGGATAAGTAAACAACACAAGACACAATATCACTTTAATCTAATGTATATTAGATAAAGGTTGCTACAATCTGTGAATACAAATGGTAGTATTCTCAGCTTCGTTTTTCTCAGAGAGATATATCTTACAGTGTATGAAAAACTAGACTCACAAAAGTTACTAAGTTATGAAGTGAGGCTGTGTCCTTATAGAACATGGATACAGCCTGCTTACTACAAATAAGGTAGCTAAACAAATTACTTTCTAGTCTGTCTATCCTTTTTGAGTAAGTGTCCAAACGGTTACAGATTTGACTTTGCAAAGCCTGTTTAGATCCACTTCTTTAGCTCCTTGTCTCTTCTATATCTCTCCAAGCTTCCTTGTAGGCTTTCCAGAGCACGTTACAGATTGTGGTCCATAAAGTGCATTGGCTTGTTGCAGGTTTCTGACTTGTACAATTTCTTCAGTATTTTGTCTCCAAGAATGTATTCGAGAAGTGACTAAGTAAGTGATTCGAGAACTAGAATTGACTTGATCGATAACTCTGAGTTCTCGAATACTGTTATAATGACATATCGAACCACTTCTCGAATAGCTCTTTTCCATCAGGATTCCTTGAGTTGTCGAATAGAGCATTTGACTTATCGAATCCTCGAGTTGTCGAATAGCTTTCTGAGTCTTTGAGATATCGAATGGAACTTTGACTTGTTGACTCTTTGAGAACTCGAATACCATCTTGACTTGTTGACTTCTTGAGTTCTCGAATAGAGTAGTAGACATATCGAATCCCTGAGATATCGAATGAGATATCGAACAGTGTATTCAGAGATATCGAATAGTGTCTTGAGATATCGAATCCCTGACTTCTCGAATGCTGGACTTCTCGAATAGACAAATATACTTCTCGAATTGGTACTTAGGCAAATTCTTCATTTCTTCAACTCCCAACTGTGATTATTTGACAGTCTTTAACTCCTTGCTTGAGGCATGAACCATGGAACTTCTTTCAAGCATTATTCTAGACTCTATTTGTACAGTTACACAACTAGGATTTGATGCCTATTACAAGTACAATACAAACAGAAACTCTACAACTAGGTTCCCTCAGTTAAGAGGTCATGTAAGTAATGCAAAGCATTACAAACAATTAGGCTTGTTATTAGATGTATACAGGCATGCCTCTGTAACTAACATTAACTAAATTAGAAAAGTTCATGTCGAATTTTCTAATTAGTTTTTATCAACTTGATAATTATCTGTACTGAAAATTGTAACACCCATCAAGTTAATATATTATTATATTCAACTTGAAATTTGTTTCAATTTATTCCGCACAAATTTGTCTAAACTAATTTTTATTTAAAGGACAAATTTTGATAAATTGGTATAGATTGTATTCAACCCCCCCTTCTACAATCTTATCGGACCTAACATGAAGTTCCACAGTACCATTCTCAATATGTTCTCTAATAAAATGATACCTGACATCAATGTGCTTAGTCCTTGAATGTTGAACTGGATTTTCTGCAATTTTAATAGCACTAGTATTATCACAAAACATAGGAATATTACTAAGTGTCATACCATAATCCATCAACTGATTTCTTATCCAAAGGAGCTGTGCACAACAACTGCCTGCTGCTATGTACTCAGCTTCTGCAGTTGAGGTTGAAACAGATTGTTGCTTCTTGCTTGCCCAAGAAATCAATCTATTTCCCAAGAATTGACATGTACCTGTAGTGCTTTTCCTGTCTATCTTACACCCTGCATAATCAGAGTCTAAATAGCCAATTAGAAAGAAATCAGATTCTCTAGGATACCACAAACCAAGATTTGGAGTTCCTTTGAGATATCTAAAAATTCTCTTCACAGCAATTAAATGAGATTCCTTAGGATCACTTTGGAATCTAGCACATAAACAGGTAGAAAACATTATATCTGGCCTACTTGCAGTTAGATATAACAATGAGCCTATCATGCCTCTATAACTAGTATTATCCACACTCTTTCCTTTAGGATCAGAGTCTAGTTTAGTGGCTGTTGCCATGGGTGTTTTTGCAACTGCACAGTCTTGAAAGTCAAACCTTTTTAAAAGATCTTTGATATACTTTGACTGATTAATGAAAATACCAGTCTCAGTCTGTCTGACCTGCAAGCCTAAGAAATAATTTAATTCACCCATCATGCTCATCTGATACTTAGACTGCATAAGCTTGCTAAACTTAGCACACAACTTTTCATTAGCAGAACCAAAAATAATATCATCAACATAAACTTGAACTAAAAGCAATTCACCTTTTATCTTTCTAAAAAATAGAGTTTTGTCAATTGTACCTCTTGTGAAGCCATTTTCAAGATGAAATTTAGACAAAGTCTCATACCATGCTCTTGGTGCCTGCTTTCGTCCATAGAGTGCCTTGTCAAGTTTGTAGACATGATTTGGAAACTTTGGATCAACAAATCCAGGTGGCTGTTCCACATACACTTCCTCATCAAGTTTGCCATTTAGAAAAGCACTCTTTACATCCATCTGGTATACCTTGAATTTTGAATGAGCTGCAAATGCAAGAAACATTCTGATTGCTTCCAATCTTGCTACAGGTGCAAAGGTCTCATCATAATCAATGCCTTCTTCCTGAGAATAACCCTTGGCCACCAGTCTTGCTTTGTTTCTTACAATCATACCAGATTCATCTAGCTTGTTTCTGAAAACCCATCTTGCACCAACAATAGATCTATCTTTAGGTCTTGGTACTAGTTTCCAGACTTTGTTTCTCTCAAACTCATTTAACTCCTCCTGCATTGCAATTACCCAATCAGGATCCCGTAAGGCTTCTTCAACCTTCTTAGGTTCATTCTTTGAGAGAAAGCAACTATACAAGCATTCATTTTGAATTGATCTTCTAGTTCGAACACCACTATTTGGATCACCAATTATCAAATCTTCAGTATGATCCTTTCTCCATTTTCTAACAGGTGGTAGATTAACTCTGCTAGTCTCTCCCCCTAAGTTAGTGGTATCTCTTGTAGAAGAATTCTCTCTACCTTCAAAAACTCTCCTTTGATCAATAGAATCAGTAGATTCCATATTGCTGCTAGTTATTGATCTTTCCTCAGTAGACTCCGAAAGGTCAGTTTCTGATGGAGTAGACTCTGAAACGTCAATTCCTGATGGAATAGACTCTGAAAGACTAGTCTGCTCCTGATGATCACTGTGTTCTCTTTGATTTATTTGCTCCCCCTCAACAGTAGCATTCCTTTGAGAAGCAATAGAAATTCCTTCTAGAGAACCTTCATCATCACTGGAGAGTATCTCAGAAATCTTCAGATTTTCAAATTCCAATTTGTCATGGCTTTCATTAGTTTGCAAAATTCCAAATTTCTTATCATCAAATGCAACATGAATTGATTCCATAACAATGCGAGTTCTGAGATTATAAACTTTGAAGGCCTTAGATGCTGAATATCCTAGAAAAATTGCTTCATCCGATTTGGCTTCAAATTTTCCAAGATGTTCTGGATGAATTTTTAGGACATAGCATTTGCATCCAAAGATGTGAAAGTATTTCACACTTGGTTTCTTTCCTTTAATCATCTCATAGGGAGTTTTTCCATGACTATTTACCAAGGTACAATTTTGAGTGAAACATGCAGTGTTAATAGCTTCTGCCCAAAAGTAGGTTGGAAATTTTGCATCTGCAAGCATGGTTCTTGCTGCCTCTATGAGAGTCCTGTTCTTTCTTTCCACTACACCGTTCTGCTGAGGTGTACCAGGTGCAGAAAACTGTTGAGTAATTCCATTGTCTGCACAAAACCCCTCCATTGTAGAATTCTTGAATTCTGTACCATTGTCACTTCTAAGTACCTTGACTTTGTATTCAGAGTTATTATGAATATTCTTGATAAGTTCAATGATTTGCTGAGGAGCTTCATCCTTCTTGTGTAGAAAGAACACCCATGTGAACCTTGTGAAATCATCCACCATAACTAGAGCATATCTTTTCTTGCTGATAGACATAATGTTTACTGGACCAAACAGATCAAGATGTAGCATGTGAAATGGTTCAGTAATCGAATTTTCAGTCTTGTTTAAGATAGTGGTTCTTCTTTGCTTTCCAAGCTGACATGCATCACAAAGTCCATCTTGCACAAAATTTACCTGTGGTAGGCCTCTCACCAAATTGTGCTTTACAAGTTGATTAAGCTTCTTGAAATTAAGATGTGAGAGCTTCTTGTGCCAATTCCAGCTTTCATCACTTGTTGCTTTACTGTAGAGACATCTAACAATTCCTTTAGATGTATCACTTAAGCTGGCTTCATATATGTTACCATATCTTTGACCAGTTAGAACAATGTCTCCATTCTGCATATTCAAGATTTTGCATCCTTCTCTGTCAAAGATTGATTTGTAACCTTTATCACCCAGTTGACTTATGCTTAAAAGAGTATGTTTCAAGCCTTCAACCAGTGCTACATTTTCTATGATGACATTCCCAAAAACAATTGAGCCATATCCCAGAGTTTCTCCTTTGTTGCCATCTCCAAAAGATATTACTGGGCCAGCTTTCCTCTCAAACTTTGTAAGCAGGGACTTCTTTCCAGTCATATGTCCAGAGCATCCACTGTCCAAGATAATTGAATGCTTCTTTCCTGTGCCCTGCAAACAAAAAGTAACTAGTTAGAATTTTTTAGGACCCAACTTTGATTGGATCCTTTCTTACTAGATTTAGAGACAACAGGCTTTAAAGATTTTACTTTTTTTTACCTGTTGCAGAGTCAACTTTAGACTCTGATTTCACAAACTGTTTGTGACTAGGAGTTTCAGATTTCAAAGAATAATAGTCATAATACAGTTCATGATATTCTCTACACATGTAAATGGAATGAAGTAAACTACCACAATGATAACAAGCTTTTTGTGGTTGGTATTGAATTTTCTGAGTCTTGGGAAATCTGGACTCAGTTTTCCAAGAAGGTTTTTGATTGCAGTCTAGGGCCAAATGATTATGATTTCCACACTTATAGCATTTTTTCCTAGGTGCATCAGGTACATTCTTGTAATTATTCTCTTTGTTAATACCTTCTTTTACATTCCTATTTCTTTTGATCTTGCTAGACTCTGAAAGACCATCTAATCTCTGTTTCAACTGAGACTTAGACAGAAACCCTATGTTTACATTCTTAGGTTTCTCTAACACTTTCTCATCTGAATTACTATTGTTAATCCTTTTGTGTACAACAAGGGTACCTTTTGAATCAACAAATTTAACATGATTAGGTTCAGAAACACTTTTCTTACCTTCAGATTTGGATGTGTTAGCTTCTACCTTACTATCATCATTGACAATAGCTACTTTTTCTTCTTGTCTAGCCTTATCAAAACCTAAACCATTAACCTTACCACGAATTCCACTTTCAAAGATTTCTATAGTCTTCTTACTGGAATTGTTAATGGTCTTAATCACATCTCTCTCTTCTTCTAGTTCTTTTCTGACATAGTCATAAGCCTCAAGAATAACACTATAATCATGCTTAGCTTTATCAGAACTTAACTTGTATTCTTCCATTTGAATTAATTCAGACTCAAGAAAATTATTTCTATCAACTAATTTATCATTCTTAACCTTAAGTTCATCTCTTTCACAAGTAAGAATTCTAAAATTAGTCATAAGATTCTTAAACTCAGCATGGATAGATCTAATTTCATCAGAATTTAAGCTATCAAATGAATCAATAGAGTGAAGTGATACCTTAACAGAGGATGGAGAAGTTTTTTTGGAGATCCAGGTTTGTCTGAACTATTGGCCATCAATGCAATGTTGTCATAATCCAATTCATCTTCAGAGTCACTGGAATCAGCCCAATCCTTCTGTGTGACCATAAGTGCATTACCCTTTCCTGAATTCCTAGGCTTCTTACACTCACTAGCAAAGTGTCCAAGCTCGCTGCAGTTAAAGCACTTGATCTTGGCCTTATCAAGCTTGACAATTGTACTTTTGCTTTTGTCACTCTTCTTCTCCTCCTTCTTTTGAAAAGGTCCTTTGCTAAATCTTCTCCTGTTGAATCTTCCTTTCTTGAAAGCTTTAGCAAACATAGCAAAGAGTTCCTGCATCTCAGATTCAGAATCATTGTTGTTAGAGTCTATATCAGTAGTCTCTGACTCAGAACTTTCTTTGCTTTTCTTCTTCCTTGAATTCTTTACAGCAATCTCTTCATGCTGTTCTTCAGGAAGCTTTTTAACTTCAGATTGAGCAGTAAGTGCAATAGTCTTCATCTTTCCTTCACTCCTGCTCTTCTTCTGCTGCTTGTCAAGTTCATAAGCTCTCAATTTTCCATATACTGCCTCTAATGAAATCTCATATAAATCATTAGCTTCCTCAATCGCAGATATCTTCTCATTGTAGAAATCAGACAAAGCTTTCATGAACTTTGTATTCATATCCTCCAAGTCATAATATTTACCATACATGGCCATCTCATTGATGAGTTTTGTAAACCTATCAAAGGTATCAGTAAGTGACTCACCAGACTTGGATTCAAAGTACTCATACTGTTGTATAAGTAATGTTCTCATATTCTTCCTGACAGGCTTAGTTCCTTCACAGTGAACCTTAAGATTGTCCCATATATCCTTAGCAGTTTTACAAGAGAGAACATAGTTAGTGAGAACAGAATCAAGACTGTTGAATAATATGTTTCTCACTTTAGCATCTTTAAGAACATTCTCCTTGTCCTTATCTGACCATTCAGATTTTGGCTTCTCTGCTGTATGTTCTGGAACAACCACACCATCAACAGTTGCTTGTCCAACGACCTTTGTTGGAACAAAAGGTCCATCTCTGATTCTGTCAAGATAATCAGGATCTGTTGCTTCAAGATGATGCAACATCTTTACTTCCCATAGAGTATATTCGTTTCTCTTGAGCATAGGAATTTTAGTATTCCCATCCTTGTAACCAGACATGATTGCAAATCTTTATGATTATTTGAAATCAACCCGCTCTGATACCAATTGTTAACTCGAATAACTTGTAGAAGGGGGGGGTTGAATACAAGTTATATAATCGTGTCTGATTTTTGGCTTGATTATATGAACAAGAATAAACGAATGAATCAAACTCTGTTTGTATTAATAAGATCAAATACAAACTCTACCAAAGGTGTACAATACCTTTAGCAGCTTCTGACAATACAAATCTCTCTCTCTGTTTGTTTCGAACTCTCGAATACAAATCTTATACAGAGCTACGCACACTTGCTTAACACACTTGTTCGACTCTTTTTACAATGATATAGAGAGAGTATTTATAATGCTACCTATCAACTAATAACAGAAAGATATAATCTATACATGACAATGTTCTGCCTTCTAGTCGATAGTTTCCATCAATAGAAAACTCTTTCCTTCATAATATCTTCTTGCTTGTTCTTCAAACAACGAACCTGTTTTATAGCACTTGCCAGTTTCTGTAGCATCCATAATGACATCATCAGTAACAAAACTGATATCAGGATCTGCACACTGCATCAGTATCTGATCAACCATCAGTATTGGACCATCATCAGGATTTGCTCTCTGTTCCTGACATGTAGTCTCCGATACACTGTTCATTCCTGACTAAACTATACAGATAACTGTCTTACACATAAATCCTATATACAGTGCTAAATCCTTTATAAGATCAGGATTACAAGAAATATAATGTGTAAATTCTATTCTTAACATCACAACTTATGAATTATTCCTAACAAATCCCTTAATCAGAAATTAATAATAGTGGTACCTGTGATTCAATTAAAATAGAATATTAGAGAACTAAGCATTAGAGAGGGCAATGAATATTAGTTCAATGAAAGTGTAAGTGAGAGAGTATTTGGGAGTGTCGAGAAAGAGGCAGAGAGCGGCGGATTGTTTTGTTGTGTACATAGTTTTTGTTTTAGGGCTAGCTTTCGTTTAGGGGGGAAAAATACCGCCCAAATTTTCACCTCGGGCAAAACGCTGTTCTTTGTAATTTATCAATTAAATTATTAAATTTTCCATAATTTATAAATAATGGAAATTAACATTTATTCATGTAAAATATAAGTTAAAATTTGTAGTATATTTTAGATTATATATAATACATATTAAATTCTCCTTATTGTAATTACAAAATTTTAAAAAAATATAAAAAATAATTGATTTAAGGTTTCGATTTTTTTAAAAAATATTTCTCGATCACCCAACCATATCGGAATCAAGATCCATCATATTTAATGTTATTCCCAAAATTTTAGGAAATTTTTTTTTTATTTGATCGGGTAATTCACTGGTCAACTATAACTTTTACCGGAACCCTTAAATAGGGTTTCGTCAGGGTTTAAGGATTCAATTTTTTAAAAAATATTTCTCGACCACCCAACTATACGGGAATCAAGATCCATCATATTTAATGTTATTCCCAAAATTTTAGGAAAAAAAATTTATTTGATCGGGTAATTCACAAGTCAACTATAACTTTGACCGGAACCCCTAAACAGGGTTTCGTCAAGGTTTAAGGATTCGATTTTTTAAAAACTATTTCTCGACCTCCCAACCATACGGGAATCAAGATCCATCATATTTAATGTTATTCCCAAAATTTTAGGAAAAAAAATTATCTGATCGGGTAATTCACTGGTCAACTATAACTTTGACTGGAACCCCTAATTAGGGATTCGTCAGGATTTAAGGATTCGATTTTTTTAAAAATATTTCCGACCACCCAACCATATGGGAATCAAGATCCATCATATTTAATGTTATTCCCAAAATTTTAGGAAATTTTTTTTTATTTGATCGGGTAATTCACTAGTCAACTATAACTTTGACTGGAACCCCTAAATAGGGTTTCGTCAGGGTTTAAGGATTCGATTTTTTAAAAAATATTTCTCGACCACCCAACCATACGGGAATCAAGATCCATCATATTTAATGTTATTCCCAAAATATTAGAAAAAAATAAATTATCGGGTAATTCAACGGTCAACTATTACTTTGACTAGAACCCCTAAACAGGGTTTCGTCATGTTTTAAGGATTCGATTTTTTAAAAAATATTTCTCGACCACCCAACCATACGGGAATCAAGATCCATCATATTTAATATTATTCCCAAAATATTAGAATTTGTTTTTGATCGGGTAATTCAACGGTCAACTATCACTTTGACCGGAACCCCTAAACAGGGTTTCGTCAGGGTTTAAGGATTCGATTTTTAAAAAAATATTTCTCGACCACTCAACCATACGGGAATCAAGATCCATCATATTTAATGTGATTCCCAAAATTTTAGGAATTTTTTTTTTGATCGGGTAATTCAACGGTCAACTATCACTTTGACCGGAACCCCTAAACAGGGTTTCGTCAGGGTTTAAGGATTCGATTTTTTAAAACATATTTCTCGACCACCCAACCATACGGGAATCAAGATCCAACAAATTTAAGTTATTCCCAAAATTTTAGAATTTTTTTTTGATCGGGTAATTATATAAATATATATTCCCCACACTTAATATTTTATTCGCTAATTTATTCGATTTTAAATTATATAAATATTTTTAATATTGAGAGCACTTCCCCACACTTAAATGGTTTATTCCCCTCAGTGAAAATATAATATAATCTACATATATAAAAAAACGAAAATTATTATTATTATTATACAATAGTAATAATATAATGTAAAAAATATAAGTGCATAGTTAATATACTACTGATTGAAGAAAAGAACAAGTTGCAAAGGCTGGTGGAGTGGTTCAGCTGTTGGACTAGTATGGAGGAGGTCAGTGGTGCGAACCCCATCTGCCTCAATTTTTTTTAAGTAACATACATTAACACTACAAATGCTGGGACACGTGGCAGGCTCTACAAGCAACACGTGGCATTCTGTCGTCGTGCCACGTGGCAGGTACGGGACCTACACTTACACGTGGCATTGTGGGACCCACATGACACGTGGCAGTGTGGGCCCACCTAACACGTGGCACAGTGGGACCCACAACTGACACGTGGCATTGTGGGACCCACATGGCAGTGTGGGCCCACCTAACACGTGGCACTGTGGGACCCACAAGTGACACGTGACAGTGTGGGGCCAAAAGTACTACGTGGCAGTGTGGGACCCACAAGTGACACGTGGCAGTGTGGGACCCACATATGACTTGGCAGTTTTTGGTCCCATGTGACACGTGGCAGTTGCCCCCCCACATGCCACGTGGCAGTTGGTCCACGTGACACGTGGCAGTTTGTGGGACCTGTGACATGTGGCAGTTTGTGGGACCTGTGGCAGTGGGGCCCACGTGACACGTGGCAGTGGGGCCCACGTGACACGTGGCAGTGGGGCCCACGTGACATGTGGCATTTTGTCCCACGTGGCAACTGTAGCATTAAAATGTAACACTGATTTCAGAAAATGTAACACTGATTCTTGAAAATGCAACACTTCTGTGGGACCCACATGTTCATTTGTTTTTTAATTTATAAATGTTAAAAAAATAGCAAATGCAACGCTCAATCGCTACTATAACACAACGAATCTATTGCAACAGTACATGTTCTATTGCAATAGTACCTTCACAAGTAATGTAACACAATCTCAACAGTGTTTCAGTAGGTCAAAAAAAGTACCTCTAATGTAACACAAAGTGAGCGTTACAATAGAAAAGCATTGCGGACGCCAATCTGTGGCATAGTGCATCTTCTATCAGTCTGGTACTAAAATTCAAGATGTTAATCAGTTGGTTATCCCCAGTGATCTCACCCCTCGAAACCACAGACTCATCATTGCTGTTACTGATCAGCTATAAAAGAAGGGTGGAGTCAGAATTGCTGAAGAGTTGGAAGCACTACACATCCTAAGAACATTCATTGCTACTGGTATGATTCCATAAATGGCTCAGCCTACGAGGAATAAGGATGATAAAGATGATGACAAGAGTGATCGGAGGAGAAGTCATCAGAAAAGTGATAAGGGTGATAGAGATGAGAAGATGAAGAAAGATAACAAGGACAAGAAAGATGATGATGACCAAGGCAAAGTCTATGAGAGGAAAATTGAAAAACAGCAAGCCTTAGGCATTGCTAGCAGTAACCTCACCACAACAAAAGACGCTAAGTCTAGGGTGAATATTGTTAGTAGTGACCTAGCAAAATCTACATCTATGGCTTCTGCAACTGTTTTGCCACCTCAAGAAGAGAAGAAGATTCAAGTCAAGAAACCATCTGTGTGTTTCAAAAAGCAAACTGCTAATGGAATACTACAATGGTCTACAAGCAAAGATCACATGCTACTGCCAGGGAACCATGTAAAAAGGATTAAATTCAAGCATGCTGCAAGAAGGGTGAAGTTATCCAAGTCAAAGGCACTGACAATAATTCCAGGATTAAACCTACCACCTCTGGGTGAAAACTATGATGAAGACCAACTGCAGTTCCTATGGGCTCAAAGAATCTATCATGTTGCCATTGTTGATAATTTTCTTGAAATTAAATATACTGATGGAAGACAGAAGAAATTCAGACAAGGGACATGTCAGCACTGGGGCAGGCTATATGATATAGAAAGGATAATTGCAATGTTGGATTCTGAAGACAGAGTGGAAAGGGTATGGAAGCTGGAGTTAATTGACTTTGTCAAAATGAAGAGAGATCACCAGGCAGAACTGAAAAAGAACAGTGAAGAGCTACTAAAGAAAAGGGAGGAGGAGTTTGCTTCAATGGAAGCGAAGGCTGATGAATTAAGGGTTATGGGTTTGTGTAGAGTCAAGTTCAATCCTTACATCATTGAATACAAGAAATATGGTAGAAATGTAAAGATTAGAATGGACTACATCAGTTCCTATTCTGAGAAATGGCTGAATGAAGTACTCAAGGATTTGTCAGGCTCCCCTCTAATTGAAGAACTCACTGCAATGGAAGACATTATTCTTGCCATGGAAGAAAATGCAAATAAGAAAGCTAAAGAAGCTGAAGAGAAGATGAAAAATGAGAATCTGCAAGCCAAAGCTCAAGAGATGAATCCAAAAGGATATGGCTAGTAGTCCCTCATAACTTGTAAGAATACATCTATGTATTTTCTTCAATCAATCTACATACCTGTACTTTTTCAAGTTTTATCTTTATGTATGTTAGGCTTGTTATCAGACATGAAAGTGTGACTAAGGGTCTCACTCACAATTTGGGGGAGATTGTTAGTCACAGAGGCATGTCTGTTTACATCTAATAAAAAGCCTAATTCTTTTTAAAGCTTTGAATTATTTACATGACCTCTTAACTGAGGGAACCTCTAGTTGTAGAGTCTCTACTTGTTTTGTACTTGTAATAGGCATCAAATCCTAGTTGTGTAACTGTACTTATATAGTCAAGAATAATGCTTGAAAGAAGTTCCAAGGTTCATGCCTCAAGCAAGAAGTTAAAGACTGTCAAATAATCACAGTTGGGATTTAAAGAAATGAAGAATTTGCCTAAGTACCGATTCGAGAAGTATCTTTGTCTATTCAAAAAGTCTAGCGTTCGAGAAGTCAGAGATTCGATATCTAAGAAGACACTGTTCGACATCTCTGAATGAACTGTTCGATATATCTGAATGAACTGTTCGATATCTCATTCGATATCTCAGAGATTTGACATGTCTAAATATTCTATTCGAGAACTTAAGAAGTGTTAGGTCCCATAAGATTGTAGAAGGGGGGGTTGAATACAATCTATACCATTTTATCGAAATTTGTCCTTTAAATAAAATTTGGTTTAGACAAATTTGTGCGGAATAAATTGAAACAAATTTCAAGTTGAATATAACAATATATTAACTTAATGGGTGTTACAATTTCAGTACAGATTAATTATCAAGTTGATAAAAACTAATTAGAAAATTCGACATGAACTTTTCTAATTTAGTTAATAAAAAACAAGATAAGTACTAGGAAACTTAATTCTCTAGTAGTACAAGAATCACAAATAATCAAGTTCTATCGGATCAAATATTACAAATATTAAGAACTTGATTTTATAGAAATTTATTTGTTCTTGCTGTTCTTGGTTGGAGAGAGAGATATAAGCTGCTCGGTTCTTTAGATGTAATGTTCGTGTGTGTCTAACAAATGAGCAGCCTGTTACTTTTTAAACAAAAAGATCTCCTGCCTCCTTTTTGTTTTTCAATCCTTGTATGACTTAACTTCCAATATGACTTAGCTAGTCATAATAGCTTTAATATTACTTAGTAAGTAATAATAAAACTTCGGTATGACTTAGAAATAAAATCAATATGACTTAGCAATTCACTGTGCTTGGTATGATTTAATTCGGCTGCTGAGTAAACTGAAAGATGCTATGCTGAAGACCACTCTCGGGACAGGAACTGCTTGACACGTGCGGGCTGATTTGCTGGAGAGTCTCGGGCGCGTGTTGCGCACGCGCGGACAGGCAACTGAACTGTTTTTCCGACAGCTTCTTGTGCACCACTTGCCTATTCTTTTGCTGAGCGTCTGGAACTGGATTCCTTTTGCTTAACAAAAAATATATCAATTCCAACCGGGGTTCCAGCTTTAAGAATATATCACTTTGCATTTCTTTGTGATAATTCTATTTTCTCATAACCCGTCCAGGTGTAAGCTACGGTCTCTTGAGGATGTGAAACCGGACTCCTTTTGCTTAGCAAAAAATACAACAATTCTAACAGGGGTTTCAGCATTAAGAATATATCACTTTGAATTTCTTTGTGATAAATTTTTTTCCTCACAGCCAGTTCACTTGATAGTAAAGTCCTTGTGGTTAATTAATATAGCACTTCTTTTGCTTGCACAATGATTTTCTCTCATACCAGTCTTGATAGCTTGAACCACTGAAGTTAATGATGAATAAACATTGTTTAATGTTGACACTCGATGTACTGTCTGGTTCATGAGTGACTAACCGCAATGACTGTTCTTCATATATTGACTTTAAAATCTGGTTCCTTTTCTTTTCTCATCTCTCTTCAATTCTTCTGTACTGTCTCTGTCACTGTTGAAATCTCTATCACTTTAAATGAATCCACTACTTAACGAATACTCCACTGAGGCTTGATCAGATGACTGAACTTCTTTCAATGTAGTAATTCCCCAAATCTGTAAATTAACCTTGATCTTTTTCTTCTGACAGATAGTAGAATCTGAGATTCCTTGTGACAGTCTAAATACTATTTACTAATACATTCTTGTTTAAGTTGAGTTGTATCCTCGAAATACAAATAGGCTACATCATATGCCTTTCAATTTCCCCCTATTTGTTTGTTAGACAATAACAAGCAAATACCTAGAGGATAACTCAACTAACTCACTTAAACAAGAAAAAGATTAAGCATTTAAGAGCTTAGTAAATAGTACATTAAAAAAATTTCTCTGGTTTGAATTTAACAATTCCAGAATCCTCAGTTGATGAAATGATAGATGATTGTTCCTCTAGCACTGAACTGATCTTCAATAGATAACTCATCTTCATTTCTGATTCTTAAAATCTCTGCCTGATAATCCTTCACATCTTACATTGGTGATTATCAGCATTTTTTGATTTACAATCACTTCCCTTCTCTTACACAGCTTTTCTCACTTAAGAAAAACAACTGCTCCTAATAAACAGACAATGGTGAATCAATACCATTTCTATGACTTCTGGGAAATCTACTACTCTTCCACTTAGCCTTTATACATAGTACATTAAAAGACTAATAGAATAGTATTGTGATGTACTCATCCTTATATCTCCACTTTCATCTCAACTGAAAGTTCCCTTACTTTTCCATCTAAATCTCCCCCTTGGTAACTTGACTTGCTTCTCCTCCTAAGCACAGTCTGTAAATGCTCCCCCTTTCTAACCTACTCTCCTTTTTCTTGTACCCCTTTACTTCTCCCCCGTAGTTGAGGAATCCTCCAATCAACTAGTTGACAAAGTAGTTGTACCAATTATAGAGTTCTTTGTTAGAAAGGAAGTTTCATTTTCTTCTTAACTGTGAGTGTGTGATAGTGTTTAGTGTACCTCACAAGTGTTTCACTCTTCTCTCCACTCATTTGTGTTGAATGTCTCACTTCTCTCTGTGTTTACACTCTTGCTCACTGGTGTATCACTCATATCACTCATAGCTCCAACATCCATTAGTGTACCTGCAAGGAAAAATCACCCTAGCCCCTTGAAGAGAGGTTAGTGGTGGTGCAATGGGAGTTCGCAAATCCCAAATCCTCGTTGGACTCGTCAGACGAATCTGAGTCATAATCTACAAGTTGCTACTTTTCCCTTTTTAGGGTTTTTAGATTTGAATTCTGAGAAGTTAAACAATGATCTGTAAATTTAGCATTAAGAGCAAGGTTCCCTTCTAATGTCTGTGAAGACATCACCTTGTTAAACTCATCAGGTAAAATCTGAATCATAGTTTACAAGTTGTCGATCCGCACCTATGTCGGACCCATTACCCACAGGATCCAGAGATGTTACCTCTGGGGAGTTAGATAATGATCTTGTTGAATTTTGCATTTGAGATCAATACCTTCTCTCGAGGTCTGTGAAGACTCTTGGTTCAATAAGGAACCTTTAACTTATAATCCTAACCGTAAAAAGGTTGGATTACAGGTTTCCGTCAATTCATCTTTAAGTGTGTGCAATCTCACTTTGTGCATATAAAATATTTTGAATAGTGTATAAGGTAGTGACTCTCTAACTGAAAATCCCACACATCCTTATTTGCTGCATCAAGTGCAGTTACTCCCTGGTGACCTTTAGTCTGATAGGTAACTTCCTTTTAGGGGGTAAGTCAGAATGTGTTTGAGTTTGACTGTAGTCTGGGATAAAAGTTGTTGGGTTTACAACCTCATGACTAATCATGTGAGAAAACAAAACTCCATTTAGATGAACTTGCATCACAGAATATGAGCAATAGAGATAGAATGATATACAGTTGTGATTTCAAAAGATTTACAATGTAAGCAATCACAGCTGTAGAAAGAAATTTTGAGTTAGGAAATATATAGATCTTGACCCGGTTTTACTAAACAACAACAAAAACAGAAATTCAATTAATAAATTCTAATCAAATTAATGCAAGTTAATGTTCAAACCAATACAAACAAAACTATTTTATCATGTTTTAGG
This sequence comes from Kitagawia praeruptora, assembly GCA_037693485.1. Classification (NCBI taxonomy): domain Eukaryota; kingdom Viridiplantae; phylum Streptophyta; class Magnoliopsida; order Apiales; family Apiaceae; genus Kitagawia; species Kitagawia praeruptora. The sequence continues at coordinate 113,693,394 of CM075348.1, read as the reverse complement.
TCCTGTAAGATAGATACCAACAATGGTCCTATATAAGAAAGTCTGTCAACAATAACAACACAACAAAGAATTAGAATTAAAACTGCAAGTTATGTGTGTGTGAAACGAAAGAAGTACAAAAGAACCAAGTACAGGGACCTGTTTGTAAGTTTTGAAAGTATAGTGACTAAACTGTAAAAAATATACAAACTATTTATATACACATGAAAAATAATATACAAAAATAAGAAATAATATACATAATAATAATATTAAATAAAACTAAAAAGAAAAGAAAAATTTATTTTTTTATTTCATTAATTATTTTTTTTATATACAAAAATAACTGTATTAATACTATTTATAGAATATTAGAAATTAAAGAAAATATTTTAAAAACTTTTAATTTACACAAAACTACCATAGGCTATCCTTTAGACGGAAATAAAACATTAATAACAAAAGGACAAACACTACAAAATATTGAATGAACTATTAACTATTTACATAAATATTTGTAGTAAATTAATAAATCTATATATTTTCTTAATAAAATAACTTTCTTATAGAAAATCATTTAAAGAGAAAATATGACTTATTAAATCAACACAAATATTCAAAAGTAATTTTCAACAAAAATAGATTTCTCACTAATTTTAACTTGTAAAATTTGAGAAAAATATTTTTAGAGAAAATAAAAATATTCTAAAATTAAAAGAAATAAGTAGGAATATATTAAGAAGATAATGACAATGATTTGAGAATTAACAAGCAAGAAAATAAGTTGATAAAATAATTATACAAGTGATTCTATAACAAATATTAACACATTAATCACTTATAAATTATTAAAGAACAAACCTCAGATATTAACTAGTTTAATTACTAGGACATTTTAACATACCCAGTTCACCAACAATTCTGGTGAATGTGGATTCGTCAATAGACTTAGTAAAAATATCTGTTGTGCCTGTTTGTTCTTCCGTGGGTACAAAATGTAACTCCACGGTACCATTCATGACATGCTCTCGAATAAAATGATACCTGATGTCTATATGCTTGGTCCTCGTATGCTGCACAGGATTGTTGGATATTGCTATGGCACTTGTATTGTCACACAGGATAGGAATCCTGTCAAGTACAAAGCCATAATCTCTTAACTGATTCCTAATCCACAAGATCTGTGCACAACAGCTTCCAGCAGCTATGTATTCAGCTTCAGCTGTGGAGTTGGAAACTGTTTGCTGTTTCTTGCTGTACCAGGAAACCAACCTGCCACCTAGGAATTGACAACTCCCAGAAGTGCTTTTCCTATCTACAACACTTCCTGCATAATCTGAATCTGTATATCCAACAAGATTAAAACCAGAATCTTTAGGGTACCAGATTACTAAGTTAGGAGTACCCTTAAGATATCTCAAGATTCGTTTCACAGCAATGAGATGCACATCTCTAGGATCCGCTTGGAACCTTGCACACAAGCACGTAGAATACATAATATCTGGTCTACTTGTAGTAAGATAAAGTAATGAGCCTATCATACCTCTGTAGCTTGTGATATCTACCTTGGCAGAATTTTCACATGCTCCAAATTTGACAGCTGTAGATGATGGTGTTCTTGCTGAAGATGAGTCCTCCATTTGATATTTCTTGAGGAGCTCTCTGACATACTTGGATTGACAGATAAATATTCCATCTGTCCTTTGACTTACTTGCAATCCAAGAAAGAACTTCAGTTCACCCATCATGCTCATTTCAAATTTACCCTGCATTAACTTAGCAAATTTCTTGCAAAGAAGATCATTAGTAGAGCCGAATATTATATCGTCCATATAGATTTGAACTAATATTGTATCATTCTTATGTTTCTTTGTAAAGAGAGTTTTGTCTATGACACCTCTAACAAAACCATTTTCTAGTAAGAATTCAGAGAGTGTGTCATACCATTTCCTTGGCGCTTGCTTAAGACCATAAATAGCCTTGAAGAGAAAGTAGACATAATCCAATAGATCTGGATCTTCAAAGCCAGGGGGCTGTTCTACATATACCTCTTTATCTAGCTTACCATTCAGAAAAGCACTCTTGACATCCATTTGATAAACCTTAAAGTTTGAGAATGCTGCGAATGCCAAGAATATTCTGATAGCCTCAAGTCTTGCTACTGGAGCATAGGTCTCATCATAATCAATGCCTTCAGCTTGTGAATAACCCTTTGCTACCAGTCTTGCTTTATTTCTTGTCACTGTCCCATCTTCATCTAGCTTGTTTCTGAATACCCACCTTGTGTCAACCACTTTCTTGTCTTTGGGTCTGGGTACCAGCTTCCATACTTCTTGTTGTTTGAATTGATTGAGTTCATCTTGCATAGCAATCACCCAATCAGGATCAGAAAAAGCTTCCTCAGTTTTCTTAGGTTCCATTTTAGATAGAAACCCTGAATAGTTACATTGATTTTGAGTAGCACTTCTAGTTTTGACTCCAACATCTGGATCACCAATAATCAGCTCAAAAGGATGAGCTCTATTCCAAACTGTTTGTCTTGGAAGATTTAATCTTGATGATTCGCCTTGTTCTTCATTGTGATGTTGAGTATGACTAGTTGATCCTTCATTATCTCCCCCTGAGTTGTTGCCAAGTTGACTGGATGAATGTTCAGGAGTGTCAGGTGTATCTACATTATTATCATTGTTTTCACCACCATTACCCTGATCATCATCATCACCATTATCATTGTTGTCATTAGCATCAGCAAAAACATCAGGTGGATTGTCATCATCTGAATTTGGATCTATCATGTCATCAAAAGATAGCTTTTCAGATGGATCCTCAGTTTGGATACTAGGGAGTTTAGTGTCATCAAATGTTACATTGACACTTTCAAGCATTTTCTGCTGATCAATCACGTACACCCTGTAAGCTCTTCTTGAATAACCAATAAAAATTGCTTCATGTGCTTTGGCCTCGAATTTTCCACCTTGATCATCTCCTTCTTTAAGCACAAAACATTTTGCTCCAAATACATGAAATTATTTGAGTGTTGGTTTCTTTTCAGTCATAGCTTCATAGGGGGTCTTCATCAAGTCTTTGTTGACAAGAGTTCGATTCTGGGTATAACACGCAGTGTTAACAGCTTCAGCCCAAAAGTACAATGGAAGCCTTGATTCACTTAACATAGTACGTGCAGCTTCAATCAAGGTTCTATTCTTTCTTTCCACTACCCCATTTTGCTGAGGAGTTCTTGGAGCTGAGTAATGTCTGGTTATACCCTTCTTAGTGCAGAAATCATTCAGAACTGCATTCTTGAATTCAGTCCCATTATCTGACCTTATAGCTCTTACTGGATACTTAGAATCCAGCTCAATCAACTTGATGTGATCAATCACTAGTTGTGGAGTCTCATCTTTAGAATTCAGAAATAGGACCCATGTATACTTTGAAAAATCATCAACAATCCCAAGAGCATATCTTTTCTTTGACATCGACATCACATTAACTGGACCAAACAAATCCATGTGAAGTAGTTGTAAAGGTTCAGTAATTGAAGATGTGTCAGTGCTCCTGTGAGTTTCCCTTTTAAGCTTGCCTTTTTGACATGCATCACATAGTCCTTCATGTGTGAACTCCATTGAAGGTAAACCTCTCACCAACTCTATTCTAACCAGAGAGTTCATTGTTTTGAAATTTAGATGGAAAGTTTCTTGTGCCATAGCCGGCTTTCATCTTTAGATGCTTTAGAGTAGAAGCAGTTGATTTCTTCAGTGCTTCCAGTGTTCATATTGGCTACGTACAAGTTTCCTTTTCTGACTCCTGTAAGAGATGGTTGATCACTTATCTTGTGTGAAATCAGACAATTCTTCTTGTTAAAGTGGACTTCAAATCCCTTATCACAGAATTGACTGATACTGAGCAAATTATGCTCAAGTCCTTTTACAAAGGATACTTCCTCAATGATAACATTTCCAGCTTCAAGTCTGCCATATCCATCAGTTCTACCTTTGCTGTTATCTCCAAAGGTAACTACTGGGTTGACCTTCTCCACCACATTTGTCAGCAGGGTTTTGTCTCCAGTCATATGCCTTGAACATCCACTGTCCAAAATCCAGGTCACTCGTTCAACCTGGTTCACACACTGCAATGACAAACGGATTAAACCTTCTTCGGAACCCAAATTTGATTGGGTCCAGAATACTTAAAGAATTGGCCTTTGTCAGGCAAAACAACATTTTTCACCTTAACACTAATTTTACCATTAGTCAACAAACATTTTACCCTATAAACAGATTTGACAATCTTTTATTTCATTTTTGGTATCCATGTTTGTTTAACAGCAATAACACTTGTTTTATTGACTATACATTTGACCTTGTAAACATTCTTAGTAAAACTTTATTTAGGCTTAGGTACAAATGTCTCTCTCCTAACTTGAGGAGGACTAGCAGTCGTTGATCTGACATTTGTGTTCCTATTCATATGTTGTCGAGGAGCAGTCTTATCAGCACATGCATGATTACCATTAAAGTAAGCAGACATGACATTAAAAGCACAAGACATACAATTGACAACACCACATGCTTTATGAGAAGAATCAATAATAGGCATGATATGCATGTCAGACATGTTATTGTTCTGCTTCAACTTATTACCACCTAACCCAGTTTTAGACGAACTGGTTGACTCAACAAACTTAACTGGTTCTTTAGAAACAACTTTATTAGATTTAACATTTTTGGTTGTAGGTGCCTTAACAGATTTTTCATTAAGTTGGACACTTCCACTAGCAATGTCCTCAGTACGCATCTCCTCTTGAATAACAAGAGAAGTCAAATCTAGAGGCTCTGCAACAGACTTCTTAAAGAGTGGATCTTCAACATTCTTAAGCACATGTGGTATTCCCCTTTCTTTAGCACTAACAGGATTATGGGAGTTTATGCCTAACATTCCAATATCCTCGTTGTAGCCAAACCCTATTCCTACGGTTCGGTCTACAGCTTGTTTATTGAAAAACTCTTTAGAAGTTTTAACAGAATTAAATCAAGCAGATAATTTGACTTCCTGTTCCTTTATCTTAGTTTCAAGTTCAGCAATTTTAGCAACTTGTTTTAACATGTATTCTGATATCGACTTTTCTCTGTAGTTAAGTCGAGCTATTTCTTCAATTTGCTGATCTTGATTAACATGCACCTTTTTTAGTTCTAACACTTCATTTTGAAGATTAGTGTTCAAAAGATTTATTCTAGCATTTTCATTGTTTGCATTAATCAAGGAATTACGTAAGCTACGAATCAACTCAGAGTCAGTAAGAATTACCGGAGTTCCATAAACATTGGATGTTTCATCATTTGCCACCAACGTAAAATTTCCATATTCTTCATCTTCACTATCTGTGTCATCCCAGCTTTTACTATCAGCTACATAAGCTTTTCCAGTCTTCTTCTTTTTAGAAACATAATCTCTTTTCTGGACTTGTTTGGGTTTCTGACACTCAGTAGCAAAATGTCCCAATTCATTACAATTAAAGTAACGAATCTTGCTTCTGTCAACAGTTCTAGTTTTGTATCCTCCCCTGTTACTAGAGGATGAGGAACCTCCTCTCTGGAATCTGCTATTAGACTTAAACTTGAACTTTGGATTTTGCCTGAATCTGAAGTTACTGAATTGCCTCACCATCATTGCCATGGATTCATCTTCCAACTGATCTAGCTCTTCTAGTGAGTAAAATTCTCCACCATCCTGAGTAGCTGGTGTCTGACCATGTTCCACTTCAGTCTGTTCCTTGTTTGAGCTGTAAGGTCAAACAACCTTAGCTTCCACTTCCTTAGGAACCTCAACTACTAGAGCTATAGAAGAACTTACCACTCTGCCTTTACCAGAAATCTCTTTCTGTTGTACTTGTTCCAACTCATAGGTCTTCAGAACACCAAACAGTCTTTCAAGAGCAATCTTATTCAAATCTCTTGATTCTCTGATGGCAGTTATCCTATGTTCTAGGTGAGTAGGCATAGTCAGCAAAAACTTCATGTTAATCTCCTTTTGTGTATAGTGCTTGCCATGGATTTGCAAGTTGTTGATTAATTTGTTATACCTTTCAAACACTTCCTGAATGCCTTCATTAGGACCAGCTCTGAAGTGTTCATATTCAGAGGTTAAAATCTGGAGTCTGTTTTCCCAGACTTCATCTGTTCCTTCATTGATGGTTTCAATAGTTTCCCATATGTGTTTAGCAATTTTACAATTCATCACATGGCTATACATCACAGCATCCAGGGAATCTATTAAGATGAGTCTTAAATTTTTGTCTAGTCCAACATCATCCTTTTCACCAGGAGTATAAGAAGCAGAATCCTTTGGATAGGATCTAGCAGGTGTTACTTCAACTCCATCATTAACAACTTTTTCTTCATGGACCGTAGGAATTATAGGTCCATTTTTCAACACAACCAAATATTTGGGATTTGTAACATCAAGAAACAACTCCATTTTATTTTTCCACATATCATAATTATCCTTATTAAACATGGGAATCTTAACAATGGCTTTTGAAGACATGATGAATTTCTAAGAGAGTTAAAAATTCGAGATAAATTTTTGATTGAATAAAAATAGGATCTTGATTTGTGTATCAATCAATAGGCTCTGATGCCAATTGTTAGGTCCGATAAGATTGTAGAAGGGGGGGTTGAATACAATCTATACCATTTTATCGAAATTTGCCCTTTAAATAAAATTTTGTTTAGACAAATTTGTGCGGAATAAATTGAAACAAATTTCATGATGATTATAACAATATATTAACTTGATGGGTGTTACAATTTCAGTACAGATTAATTATCAAGTTGATAAAAACTAATTAGAAAATTCGACAAGAACTTTTCTAATTTAGTTAATAAAAAACAAGATAAGTAGTAGGAAACTTAATTCGCTAGTAGTACAAGAATCACAAATAATCAAGTTCTATCGGATCAAATATTACAAATATTGAGAACTTGATTTTACAGAAATTTATTTGTTCTTGTTGTTCTTGGTTGGAGAGAGAGATATAAGCTGTTGGGTTCTTTAGATGTAATGTCCGTGTGTGTCTAACAAATGAGCAGCCTGTTACTTTTTAAACAAAAAGATCTCATGCCTCCTTTTTGTTTTCAATCCTTGTATGACTTAACTTCCAATATGACTTAGCTAGTCATAATAGCTTTAATATTACTTAGTAAGTAATAATAAAACTTCGGTATGACTTAGAAATAAAATCAATATGACTTAGCAATTCACTATGCTCGGTATGATTTAATTCGGCTGCTGAGTAAACTGAAAGATGCTATGCTGAAGACCACTCTCGGGACAGGAACTGCTTGACACGTGCGGGCTGATTTGCTGGAGAGTCTCGGGCACGTGTTGCGCACGCGCGGACAGGCAACTGAACTGTTTTGCCGACAGCTTCTTGTGCACCACTTGCCTATTCTTTTGCTGAGCATCTGGAACTGGATTCCTTTTGCTTAACAAAAAATATATCAATTCCAACTGGGGTTCCAGCTTTAAGAATATATCACTTTGCATTTCTTTGTGATAATTCTATTTTCTCATAACCCGTCCAGGTGTAAGCTACGGTCTCTTGAGGATATGAAACCGGACTCCTTTTGCTTAGCAAAAAATACAACAATTCTAAGCGGGGTTTCAGCATTAAGAATATATCACTTTGAATTTCTTTGTGATAAATCTTTTTCCTCACAGCCAGTTCACTTGATAGTAAAATCCTTGTGGTTAATTAATTTAACACTTCTTTTGCTTGCACAATGATTTTCTCTCATACCAGTCTTGATAGCTTGAACCACTGAAGTTAATGATGAATAAACATTGTTTAATGTTGACACTCGATGTACTGTCTGGTTCATGAGTGACTAACCGCAATGACTGTTCTTCATATATTGACTTTAAAATCTGGTTCCTTTTCTTTTCTCATCTCTCTTCAATTCTTCTGTACTGTCTCTGTCACTGTTGAAATCTCTATCACTTTAAATGAATCCACTACTTAACGAATACTCCACTGAGGCTTGATCAGATGACTGAACTTCTTTCAATGTAGTAATTCCCCAAATCTGTAAATTGACCTTGATCTTTTTCTTCTGATAGATAATAGAATCTGAGATTCCTTGTGACAGTCTAAATACTATTTACTAATACATTCTTGTTTAAGTTGAGTTGTATCCTCGAAATACAAATAGGCTACATCATATGCCTTTCAAGAAGTCAACAAGTCAAAGTGGTATTCGAGTTCTCAAAGAGTTAATTAACAAGTCAAAGTTCCATTCAATATCTCAAGGACTAAGAAAGCTATTTGATATCTCAATGATTCGACCAGTCAAGTGTTCTATTCGATAACTCTATTCGAGAAGTGATTCGATATGTCAATTAGACAGTATTCGAGAACTCAGAGTTATCTAATCCTAGTTCTCGAATCAATCACTTAGCCACTTCTCGAATACATTCTTGGAGACAAAATACTGAAGAAATTGTACAAGTCTGAAACCTGCAACAAGCCAATGCACTTTATGGACCACAATCTGTAACGTGCTCTGGAAAGCCTACAAGGAAGCTTGGAGAGACATAGAAGAGACAAAGAGCTAAAGAAGTGGATCTGAACAGAACTTTGCAAAGTCAAATCTTTAGCCGTTTGGATGCTTACTCAAAAAGGATAGACAAACAAGAAAGTAATTTATCCAGTAACCTTATTTGTAGTAACCGAGCTGTATTCATGTTCTATAAGAATACAATCTCACTTCTTTACCAAAAGTGTGAAGTTTTTCATACACTGTAAGATATATCTCTCTGAGAAAAACGAAGCTGAGAATACTACCATTTGTATTCACAGATTGTTGCAACCTTTATCTAATAATATATTAGATTAAAGTGATATTGTGTCTTGCGTCATTCTTTATCCGCACCTACATATTTGCACACACAGACACTTATCTGCTACATAGATTCAAGAACGAAGAAATGTTCAAGAATCGATTCACCCCCTGTATTCTTTTACTGTATTCAATACTCAACAATACGCTAGTCAAAACAGCTAATTCAATCAGCTACAGCTAACAGCTATCAGCTAATTGCCAAATAGGGCCAAATTGTTAGGAAGTGGCAAATGTGGAAAATTAGTACATGATGCTAAAACTCTACACCATTACCTGCATTTTGTGGAACAAGTGGCCAGGTACCATGGCCATTTTTTGCCATATAATCAACAAGAATCTTGTCCTCTTCTTGTCCAAAAGGAGTGAAACTACAACATCTTGTGTCTCTATCCTGTAAAAATGATCAGTGAGCTAATTAGTCAGCTAATTCAGTGTTTAACTTGTTGGAAGCTTAAGAAGTAACTGTGACGGCCCCAAATCCCTTAATTATATTTAACTAAATAATGGTAAAGCATGCATATTAATTATGTAAACATTACCAAATCCCACGCCTAGATCGCCAACAGGTAAGAGTTTGAAACAATATAAAACTACAACTTTAAAACATTTATTATTACAAACCACAATTATTCTAAGTTCAAAAGTTATTACAGACTGAGTTCAAAGTTCTAGCAAAATAGAAACAATAAGATCGTCTCTCCCTTCTACCTGGAACTGCCTCCTATATGCTATACCGGATCCACCACAATTCTTACGCGCAGTCTCAAGAGTCCTTACCATCTTCGAGTTTCACTAAAAGGTTAAGGAAATAAAATAATTGAGCCAATTGCTCAGCAAGTGCATAAACCAACAATATAAGACTGGCAAAATAATCAAATGTAATGCAAGATATATAAATCTGCAAATGAAAGGTATCAACTGAATCAATGTCAAAATAAAATGAGTAGGAATTGGAATATCTGATAAGACGCTACGAGCAAAGCTGGGTGATCAGCCCACGTCAGAGCTCTGAACCCGTATATCCAATACGTGTTCTCAAATATGAGGGGATCCCAAGCACACATTGGCCTATAATAATAATATAATTTGGACCGGCGCCTCGGTCAAAGTAACATTCCATCCAATTCCATTTAGGTCAAACAAAGTCTGTCAAATTTAATTCATCTCAAAGAAACAAGAATAACAATGTTATATCAAGTTGCTGATCAACAAGAATAGGATTCTCAAATTTCGAATAAATGACAAGGCAAAGTGAAGAACATCAATCATTTTGGATTCTTGGGAGTTGGGATTCTGTTTAGTGTAATTTGGTTAAGTCAAGAAAATAAATCAAGAATCAATAAGTGTTTTAAGGTGGAAAAAGAATTCATCATGCAAGAGGGTGTTTATATAGTGGATTCAAGGATTCAAGAATTCAAGAAAATACGAAAGGGTTTTAAGTAATATGGTCATCGATTAACAAGTCAAGTTCAAGGGATATGAAATCAATCACAAGGTATATGACAATAATAAGATCGGAAAGAACATGGTACTAGTTTATGACAACTTAACAATTTGATATCTCATGGCATTCATCATATGGTAACAACAAGATTAGAGTAGTACACTTGCCTTAATTCACGAGATTGCACTAAATAGCTTCCTCTTCGATTGGCTCCTTGCCAGGCCTCCTACTCGGACCTATAATAATATAAACAATATCTTATTTTTCCCCTCTTTAGTTTACATACCACAAGATAATCCTAATAATGCTAACGCCCCATCGATAACTTTATAACTATATACACATATATTTTATATACATGTAATCACATAAGTCACATAGCACGTAAATCACCTAACACATAATGTAGTATGGCATAGTACTATAATGACACTACGACTTAACATTGGAGATGTGCCTTAGGGTTTTGAAAATCATACTTATATATTTTTAGAAATTTCAGCGGCATCTCCTTTGTATAGTCGTCAAACCATACCGGAATATAACCGGTCCAAACCATCACGCTATATAAGCGACAATACAATTCAACTCCATTAAACAATTTCATAACTAAATCACCATGATAGCAAAGAGGCATCTTTAGATATACTATCTTAGTATGACAAGAACTCAAGTAGCAAATCAATCAAGTAACATTCATAACATTAAGCAATTAACTCTCAAGTAATCACACAACCTCACCACAATCTCTCGGCTCTCTCTTTCTCCCTCTCTCTCTCGGCCTCTCTGCCTCTCTCTCTTTTTCAATCTCTCTCTCGGCTTCTCCCTCTCTTCTCCCTCTCGGTCTCTCTCCCTCACCATCAATCTCTCTCTCGGCCTCCCTCTTTCTCAACAGCAATCACACACAAACCCACAACAACTACTTACACAATTACTTACACACATATTTTGATTAACAATTCAATATCACAATAACCCACCAAAGCTAACTTGTAAATTCATGCTAAAATCAATTTATAAACTTAACCCATCAAATTTTATATCATCTAACATCAAAATCTTAACTCTTTTTAATGAAAAGGCTATTAACAATTATCAATTCATCAATACAATCATACCCATATCTTGCAAATTCATAAAAACTCAAACCCATCAACAAAATCAACTTAAAAAGTTATAAAAACTTACATGCAATCACATATCACTTACTAATCATGTAAAATCATAAAATTAGTACTTGCATGCAAACCCTTGGCTCACTTTCGATCATGGCCGAAGGTTTGGGGTTCTCCGGAGAGCCCGAAAATTCGTGGGTCTCTACCAAGGAGTATACCCATCACAACCATCCACAAAACTTACCTCGATCCTTGATTTTCGGAAAAACCCTAATTAGAAAAATGAAGAAAATCGAAATCCAAGAACATAGTGTTGTAAAGGATTGAAAGGGGAGTATTTTTATGTATAATAGTATGAGATTTTAATGGAGATATACCTTGAAAAGTGAGCTTGAGCTCTAATGGAGATGAGGAATTTTGAGAGGTTTTTGAGAGAGATGAGACACGGGGGGGTGAAAAGAAAAAGAAGGGGGGTGGGTTGGTTTTGTTTAGCACACACACACACATGTAGTTTAATAATATTTTAATGATACATCTTTTAATAAAAGACTTATAAAAGTCCTATTTACAAGATATTTTGGATTCAAAAATAATTTATTGACACATCAATTTAAAATATAAAATTTTCTTCCTCAATATATTTTTGAAACATTTTTAAAAATCGTTTTATAAAAAGATTTGGATTTTACAAGTTTTAATATTTTAAAAAGGAAAATAAATGGAAAAATCCTTGTAAAATATTTTAATTCGAAAATAAAATAAATTAAACTTTTATTTTTAAAAAGTCTCTAAATACATAAAGATAATAAAACAAGAATTTTCATGATTTTTACTAACTCAAAGAATTTTACAAAAATGTTTAAGCAAATTAAAATCATATTTTAGTATTTAAAAGATATGCAACCTTAATATAAATTCATATCAACACCTCTAGCAATTATGCACATAACACATATTCACAATCATATAATCATGGAATGACTCATCAATTAAGGCACATAATAATATTTTTAACTCCAAATAATATAATTTATTGAGTACGAAATTCCCAGATATTACATTAACAACATGTAAAAGGCTAAATACATATTACTTCTAGTTTCTTAAGATATAAAACAATAAAGTTCAAAAACCCCAATTTTGAAGCCCTAATCGCACAAAATTGAAATTTTGAATCCCCAATTTTGGTCTAAACTCGAAGCCCTAATTTTGAATCTCCATTTTGTTCTTCAATTCGTCCTCCAGAGAGTGTGTTAAGAAAGATAGAGATGGTGGAGAGAGTGTGGTGAGTGAGTGCGCTGGAGAGAGACAGGGAAATTAGGCTGAGAGAGATTATGTGAGTGTTTTATTTAGGCGGAAAGCATAGGGCTAAGTATTCATTTGGGGGGAATATTTCACTGCTGAAAAAATAAGCGGTGCTTTCAATTTTTTCATTTTTTTTTTCAAGTTTTTAATTTATTTACTAAAATTATTATCTATTAAATTAAAAATAATGAAAAAGTATTCATTTTATGTACTTTTATATATAAATAATATTTCAAAATGTGTATTGTATTAAATTTATATTTTAGTGACAAAAAATAATTTGATAATATATTTATATTAGTGCTTGTTATTAAACAAGCACTTTTACTACGTTTTTGTTAAAATCTCGTATAACCTCACCTTCTTAATTTTTGATTATTTTTTTCCAACACTAAAATGAGTATTTATTAACATCCGTACTGTTCGACCGTCAAAGAAATCATTCAAAAAAATTATTCAGTGAATCTAGATCATGCCTCGTTATAGTAAGCAACACTTTTACTACGTTTTTGTTCAAATCTCGTACAACCCGACCTTTTTATTTTTGGATAATTTTTTTCCAACACTAAAATGAGTGTTTATTAACATCCGTACGGTTTGATCGTCGAAGAAATCATTCAAAAAAATTATTCAATGAATCTAGATCGTGCCTCGTTATAGGAAGTAACACTTTTACTACATTTTTGTTAAAATCTCGTACAACCCGACCTTTTATTTTTCGATTATTTTTTCCCAACACTAAAATGAGTGTTTATTAACATCCGTATGGTTCGATCGTCGAAGAAATCATTCAAAAAAATTATTCAGTGAATCTAGATCGTGCCTCGTTATAGTAAACAACACTTTTACTACGTTTTTGATAAAATCTTGTACAACCCGACCTTTTTATTTTTGGATTATTTTTTTCCAACACTAAAATGAGTGTTTATTAACATCTGTACGGTTCGATCGTCCAAGAAATTATTCAAAACAATTATTCAATGAATCTAGATCGTGCCTCGTTATAGGAAGTAACACTTTTACTACATTTTTGTTAAAATCTCGTACAACCCGACCTTTTATTTTTCGATTATTTTTTCCCAACACTAAAATGAGTGTTTATTAACATCCGTACGGTTCAATCGTCGAAGAAATCATTCAAAAAAAAATATTCAGTGAATCTAGATCGTGCCTCGTTATAGGAAGTAACACTTTTACTACATTTTTGTTAAAATCTCGTACAACCTGACTTTTTTATTTTTCGATTATTTTTTCTCAACACTAAAATGAGTGTTTATTAACATCCGTACGGTTCGATCGTCGAAGAAATCATTCAAAAAAATTATTCAGTGAATCTAGATCGTGCCTCGTTATAGTAAGCAGCACTTTTACTACGTTTTTGTTAAAACTCATACAACCCGACCTTTTTATTTTCGATTATTTTTTTCCAACACTAAAATGAGTGTTTATTAACATCCGTACGGTTAGATCGTTGAAGAAATCATTCAAAAAAATTATTTGGTGAATCCAGATCGTGCCTCGTTATAGGAAATAACACTTTTACTACATTTTTGTTAATATCTCGTACAACCCGACCTTTTTATTTTTCGATGATTTTTTCCCAACACTAAAATGAGTGTTTATTAACATCCGTACGGTTCGATCTTTGAAGAAATCATTCAAAAAATGTATTCAGTGAATCCGAATCGTGCCCCGTTATTGGAACATCACTTTTACTACGTTTTTTAAAAATCTCGTACAACCCGATTTTTTTATTTTTTCAATTTCTTTCCAACACTAAAATGAGTGTTTATTAACATCCGTATGGTTCGATTGTCGAAGAAATCAATCAAAAAAATTATTTAGTGAATCTGGATCGTGTCCCGTTATTGGAAGGAGCACTTTCACTACGTTTTTGTTAAAATCTCGTACAACCTGACCTTTTATTTTTAAATTATTTTTTCCCAACACTAAAATGAGTGTTTATTAACATCCGTACGGTTCAACCGTCGAAGAAATCAATGAATAAAATTATTCAGTGAATGTGGATCGTGTCCCGTTATTGGAAGGAGCACTTTCACTACTTTTTTGTTAAAATCTCGTATAACCCAACCTTTTTATTTTTCGATTATTTTTTTCCGATACTAAAATGAGTGTTTATTTAATATAGTGATGTGTAAATGAAATATAAAATTATTCTTATATGGTATTTTAATGATCAACTATCAAAAGTACTGTTTGGTCAAACTTTTCTAATTTTGGAAAAATTTCGTATTAAAATATTTTTTCGACAATCCAACTGTAAGGATAATAATATATATTGAATATAGCTATTTCTATAATTAATTTTGTACATCATTAAAATAATTAATATTTAATAAAATTGTAATAACATATATTTTACAAGTCCTTAAAATTATTTATATTTTTACTAGATTTTTATTAAAAAGTTATACATGATTAAATTATTATTTGCATCATAAATATTATATATAATACGTATATATATGTAAAATATAAAATTTTAAAATTGAAATCAAATAATAAAGTTAAAATAAAATTAGAATTTTTACTAAAATATTTAAAAAATTGAAAAATGATATAGAGCAGTAGATTGAAAAATGTCAAATGTTAAAAGGCAGACAAATTTCCCCCTAACCAAAAATTTTCATTTTTTGGTTGCCGCTCTTCTCCACCTTATCTTCCCCCTCATCTCCCCAAACTTTCATCTTCTCCCCTTATCTCCCCCCTTTTCCCCCTTATTCTAAACTGATATACACATAAAAATGTAAAATGAAAAAATTGGGGTTTGTAGTCGGGGGTATATAATTAATTGATATGTATGTATATATGTTTCTATCTACCCAGATACTCGCTGCTTCCGCAAGAGCTCACTCATTGTTGAATCTTGTCTTTAATCATGGCGGAACAGGTATAATAGAATTAATCTTGGGTCGGTAAGATTATTTTCCTGGCGCTTGTTCTTTTGTTGTCATTATACATGACTTTCAAGTTTTAAAAGATGAGTAGGTTGGTTGATTTATGGAGTAATCAAGCTTGGCAAAAGCAGAACATTAAGCAGACCCGCCCAGCTGTCATCAGTCTTTTGAAGTTGGTAGATTTGGCAGGAGATGGTTAAATTGTTTCAGATTCTTCTTGTTGGGTAGTGTCAACCCAAGTACCACAACGAGGAGATAAAAGATAATTCTCTTATATATAAAGAAGCCAATAAACTCCATTAGTATGAGGCCTTTTGGGAGTTGCCGAAAAACAAATCTGTGCGGGCTCGGCCCAAAGCGGACAATATCATACTATTGTGGAGTTATGGCTTGCTCGCGGCCCAACAAGTCGTATCAGAGCCCATGGTTCGGTAATTGGATCTTGGGGTTATGGGCTGCAGATGTTGCGATGTTGGAGGTTCCCCTCGGTATTTGATAGGTCCCGAAAGTGGGTAAAATAAGCTAGAAGGGGGGGTTGAATAGCTTATTACCTTTTTAAAATTAGAGCTTGGCGTGTTTAAATTTTCTTTCTCTTTTAAAATTAATTACTTATAAACAAGTAATATAAAGTACGAAAAAAGAAAATTTCAATGTTTATCTACAGTAAAGATGCTCCGTTCTCTCTCTTCTAATCTTTGTCTCGACAACACTCATCTATCCCACCTACCGGAAACCACCCTCTCTTCACCGTTGACCACCCTTCACATATCCTTTCTTCAACCCACTTGCCTCACGCTCCATATTTTCTTCTTTCTTTCATTCTCCTTTTTCATCTCCTGGTCTTTTCGAGCTCGATCAGTTTAACTTGTTGCTCAGATGGGTTCTTTTAACTCGGAACATTCTGGTTTCATGGATTCAGATGAATTTGTTCACTTTATTGGTCATAACTACGCAACTCATGTTCTTCCTATTAATATTTTATAACAACAAGGTCCTGAAGTGGACGACTCGCTTAACACTAATGAAGTTTTGGGCGAACCTTTCTCACCTCGTTCTCAACAGAGGATGAGAGAACAGATCTAGTTGATTACCAATGATGGTTCCCTGGGAAATGAAAATGATGGTCCAGCTATTGATATTTCTTCACGAGATAGTCATGCTCATTCTCCGGAAGAGGTCAACTCTGTGGCTAAGGCTAACACAATAGGTAACACAGATCACTTCACTAGCATAGAGAATTTACAAGACAATTTTCAATTTCCTAATGTTATTAAAACGACCACCTTGGAACAAGGGGAAACTAGTGGCAAGAAAAATGTTACTTGGAGTAATGTGGTCAACAAAAATATTCCAAATGCAACTATTCTTTTTGATGTTAACACAGATTTGCATCAAATGATTTTTTACAATGAAGATGGTTCGGTGAATATAAAGCCACCTCGTGAATTTCATGTTAAGGCTCATAAGCAGTGGGATTCTAGTCTCATTGGGCACTTTATTGGGGGTAGCTTTGCCTTCAAATTTGTTAAGGAACAAGCGCTAAAGATGTGGAAAAATAAGGGGCTGTCAAAGGTGTATTATAGTTCGAAAGGTTATTTTACATTTAGATTTAATAATGCTCACGAGAAGGATGCTATTCTAGGATTGAATACGGTGTACATGGGTGGCAAAATGTTGTATCTTCAGCCGTGGATGGAAGGCTCGAAATTTAAAAAGAATGTAGTGACCAAAGTTCCATGCTGGATCAGATTGGTAGATGTTCCCCATTCTTATTGGAGTCGCGAGGGGGTATCCTCAATTGCTAAGGGTGTGGGTAAGACACTGAAATTCGATAAGGCTACGGCTAAATTTGAACCTCTCAAATATGCAGGTATTCAGGTGGAACTTAAGTATGGAGGCCCTCGACCAGATTTTGCTTGGGTGGATGTGGTTTGTAATGGAATTGAGGAGCGCGAAAAGGTCGAAATTCTGTACCCACAACTGCCATATTCTTGTAGTCTTTGCAAGGCGTTTGGCCACTCCTTGGCTCGATCCTTGGACAATCCAGACGCAGTTAGGCCCAGTAGAACTGAGAAACATTTGAAGAAGCACACTAGAGACGGTGATAGTGTTGCATCTCATAAAACTGCCTCGAAGCAAACTGGGGAATCCGAAAATGCTCCGGCTGATAATTTGTTCACTTCTCAGGGGATGGTACCATATGTCATTGGGCACCTTGCAGGATGTGATGTAGTTATGGATGAAGACAATATCCTTCATGAAGAACAGGCAACGGATAATGTCGGTGGAAAGAATGAGAATGCCCCAAATCTGGATATGCAGGTTCATAGTGGGAAGGAAGATAATCTTCAAGAGTTCGATCAAAATGTTAACTCCAATGTTTGCTCGGTTTTACCTATAGCAATAATCTTCCCAATTGGGGACAGCAATCCTTTTGAGCTGCTCAATTCATTGGATCCTGGTGAAATTCCAATCATGCCTGAACAATCCCCAAATAAACAAACTCGAAGACAGAGTAAATCTGCTCAGAAAACTGCTCATAAAAGAACAGTAGGAACAGAGCAGATTGACAAGTCCTGTGACGAAGGAAATGTGAACTCCGAATTTCCAATTAAAAGAAGCCTGAGGTTAGCAGGTAAGCTAACCAAACCTTCCTGTTAATGAACTTTGCAATTTAGAATGTGAGAGGCTTGAACAAAAGCTCTCATCAAGAGGAGGTAAAAAAATTTTATCTTTCAAAATAAGTTGTCTCTTATGAGCTTAGTTGAAACTAAAGTTCGCATTGAAAATTCACTTTCTATTTCTAAATGTATCAATAGACATTGGCGTTGGGTTAATAATTATGATAACCATGAGTATGGCAGAATTTGGGTTGGCTGGGACCCTTCAATTTGGTCTGTACAGGTTCATTCTAAATCAGCTCAACAAATGACATGTTTTATTACTTTCCTAGAAAAACAAATTTCTTTCCATGCTACGTTTGTGTATGCTTTTAATAAGGACCATGAAAGAGAGCCTCTGTGGGAGGAGATTGAGCGCCTTAGTCATATATTTACTACACCATGGTATGTTTCTGGTGATTTTAATAGTATGCTTGCTATAAATGAAGTAAAAGGTGGGCACCAGCATTGGACTCCGGGGATGCAGTCTTTTTTGGATTATGTTTCTAATTCGTCATTGGGTAACATCAAAACTTTGGGATCTTTATTCACTTGGACAAATAAAAGAGACCCTCCTTCTCTAGTTCAGAAATGGCTTGACAGGATGCTTGGCAACAGCGATTGGTTTAACACCTTTACGGAAGCAACTGTCATTGTAAAAAACAAAGGGTTGATGGATCACTGCCCCCTTCTTTGCACAGTTCCTATGCAGATAGATAAGGATAAAAAAGCTTTCCAGTTCTATAATTTTATGGTAGGGGTTGAAGGATTCTTACCCACTATCTCTAGAGTTTGGGCGAAGCCTTGGTTTGGTGACCCAATGGCAATTTTAATGTGGAAACTCAAAGAAGTTAAATGAGAGTTGATTGCCCTGAACAATGCTCATGGGAATGTTCATAGCAATGTCTCATGTTAACTCGAATAACTTGTAGAAGGGGGGGTTGAATACAAGTTATATAATCGTATCTGATTTTTGCTTGGTTATATGAACAAGAATAAACGAATGAATCAAACTCTGTTTGTATTAATAAGATCAAATACAAACTCTACCAAAGGTGTACAATACCTTTAGCAGCTGCTGACAAAATAAATTTCTCTCTGTTTGCACTCTCGTATACTTACGATTACAAACCTCACGAACCGAACTCTTTTTATAATGATATAGAGAGAGTATTTATAATGCTACCTATCAACTAATTACAGAAAGATAATCTATACATGACAATGTTCTACCGTCCAGTTGATAGTTTCCATCAATAGAAAATTCTTCCCTTCATAATATCTTCTTGCTTGTTCCTCAAACAAAGATCCTATTTTATAGCACTTGCCAGTTTCTGTAGCATCCATAATGACATCATCAGTAACACGACTGATATCAGGATTTCATCTTGCATCAGGATCTAACCATCCTATCAGTACTTGATCAGTATTTGACTTGACGTATCAGGATTCGATCTCAGTTCCTGACATGTAGTACTTTATGCACTGTTCATTCCTGACTAAACTTTACAGATAACTGTCTAACACATATTTCCTATACAAAGTGCGAAATCCTTTATAAGATCAGGATATACAAGAAGTATAAGTAAAATTCTATTCTTAATATCACAACTCATGAATTATTCCTAACAATCTCCCCCTATTTATGCTTTAAAATCTGAAGCATAAATCTGAGTTGTTGATGTCAAAACATATAACAATACAATCAGAATAGAATTTATGAATTCAAAAATCATAAAGTTAAGTACCTCCTCTTTCAGATATAGACATAATATCCAGTACTTAGACGAAAGAATTCAACTATTTGATGCTTCTTTTCCTTTATCACTTCCATGATGAGATTCACCTCTGTCACTGTCTTTATCTCCCCTACCATTTCTTCTTTTATCTCCCATTAGTCTGTTGTTGTTGTTGTCTTTGAAATGTCTTTATCTCCCCCTTTTTGACATCAGTAACATTAATTCCAAGAGATTCAGTAACAGAACAAATGAGATTCATCAGAACTGCTTGATTTTCCATAATAGTGACTTGGTTATCTTCAAGTGTTTGAAGTCTTGATTGAATTTCATCTTGAGATTTCTGAATGTCTTGTAGAACTTCAGAATTAACTTCAATGTTGGAAGTGTTTGGAATATCTTCAGATTCAAGTCTTGTAGAAGAAGTTGCCTGTGTAGAATGATATTCAAGTAATAAAACTCGATTAGAGTTCCAAACATCTTCATCTTTCTGATCTAAAGCTGCAATATGATCATCTTGTCCTTCACCAGTATTTTGTGTACTAACATCTACAAATCCTGACGCCTCCTTAGATTGATCAGATACTGTTGATGTCTCAAATCTTGCTGATATTGGAAGTACAAACAAAGGAATACTTGGATCATTAGAAATATCTTCTGGTACTGATAATGTAGAAGTTTGTCTTAGCCTTTCACCTCTTCTGTTGATAATTCCTGCAAGCCTTTCTTTTTGCTTCTGAGCTTTAACTTCAGGCTTTGAGTTGTGCTTTGCTAAGTCATTCTTCTCATATATCTTGATAAAAGAATAAGTACCAGCATCCATACCAAGATTATTAGACCAAGATTCAGGAAAAACCTGATCCCAGAAATCAAATGATGGTTTCCTAATTTTCTCTCCCTCACTATGGAGTTAATCATCCATACCCTCATTCTCACTTTGACTATCTAAAGTCAACACTCTTTTTACCTCTCCTTTTGCCTGGTCAGGAGCCAGCCGCTCTGATTGTGGATCAATATCCATCTTTTCAAGTGTATCACTCAAATTTGGATAAGTGCTCTCATGACCTACAGAAAAATAGAGTTTAGAAGAAGTTTTTATACCTGAACTCACATGGAGAGAGGGTTCCTCATTTGGCAAGGGGCTTGAGGTTTTCTCCAAGGAGTGAGCTGCTATAGTCTCTGAACCCTTACAATCATCTTCTTTCCTTCCAAAGACTACAGGCTCCAGTATACCACTTTCAGGTTCTTTACTAGACTCTGATGTCTTCAGTAATACTTCATTAGACACCCTAGTTAGTATGTCACCGTCTTTAAGTGTTGTTTGCTGAGACTCACCCTCAAGGTGGATAGACTCTGACTGAATAATATTTGTTTGATCTTCAAGAAAATCAGTCAAAGTTATTCCTCCCCTATCATAGGGTTTCTCACTTGCAATTTCAGTCATCACAGAAGACCTTTCAACATCAGCTATCACAGCTCCTGAGTCATCCAACCTCTGACTAGATGGTTCTTGTGTTACAGTGACTGTGATCTGATTCTTCCTACTATCCACCACTGGTGCAATAGTATCTTCTGTTGACTACATTCCACTATCTACTTCCTCTTGTTGTTCACCTGGAGCTGAAGCATCTTCAATAATGACATCTTTGTCAAATAAATATGCATGAAGTGATTGAAGTGCAACATGCTTCGAGAGTCCAAATTTCCTGACCAATTGTCTTCTGACAGATACATAGAAATACATCTTCATTAAGTCAAGTCTTTGATGTAGAAGTCCATATTCATCTGGAAATAAAAGCTTTGGTACTCTTTCAACCAGAAAATCTAGAACAGGCCTTGACAACTTCACTTAGAGAGAAATTAGTCCCATAGCCAGTCTGTATGATAATGTAGTTTCCCATGAAGAATCAATATCCAGATCTCTATAGTCATTTGCTGACTTGATTGTAGCTTCATTTGTAGAAACCTGCATGATATTAGTTGGACTTGACTCTGTGTGTGTAGGTGACAATTGAATCTTTCTCCTTGTTCTCCTGATATAGTGAGCAAAAGATTTATCCTGAGAAGACTCAAGAGGTGTAGACACAGAATTGATCTTGGGATGAGATCCTTTTTCAATAGACACAGTCTTTTGAGAGACAGTATCTAGTAACTGTTTTCCCTTTTTAAGTACTACAGTCTTTTGAGAAACTGCAGCCTGGCTGTGACTAGGTGCTTCATCTCTTTGTCCTAGCTTAGAAAGTCGAATTGCAGCCTTCAATTTTTCTCTCTCAGCAAGAGATATATTATCATCATCTTCACTAGAACTACTACTAATACTTGACACAACAAATCTTCTCTTCCTTACAACTGATGTCTTTTGAGAAACACCAGAGGTGGGTTTCTTTGAAACAATAGGCTGTGGATTAAAACTTTGTTCTTGAATTGTTTCAGAGACTATAATGTTTTGGGCTACTTGGGTAGACACAGGTGGGTTCTCCTCCAAATGAGATTCCTGAGCCATTTCACCACAAAAGAAAGAAGAATTGTAGAGAGTAGGAAGATGAGTTTTAAGAATTACCTGAACATGATGTGGATAATGAATTGCAGGTATTTCATCTAGATTCTTTTCATTGTCCTTCTTTGTAATGTCAGAGAAAATTCTCTTTTGCTGTACATAAGAAGAAACACAATGTTCTCTACCAAATCTAGCTTCAACATCAGGAATAAAATGATTAATAAACAATTGTGTAAATCTATGATAATAAACCATTTTCCTGTTTAATCTCTTAACCCAAGTTTAATACACATCTGACTTAAGATAATGTGACCAATGTTAATTACTCTGTCATAAAGCAAACTGTAAGCAATATGTGAAGTAACAGAAGTAATTTGATCAAAAGAACTACATTTACCAGTAAAGCATTTAGCTAATTGATCAAAGAAGAAAGACCACTCTTTCCTAAGATAAGATCTTCTTAACTGGCTCATGTTATCTAAAGGTCCATTATAACCTAATGCAGACAACATAGTTCTAACATCATCATCAGATGGTACATTCTCATAATTCAAACTAACAGGTAAGTGAAGTACTGAATTAACAACAGATTCAGTAATATCAAAAGAATCTTGTCCTAAGTGTAGAACAATCTTACCTGATTGACTCTGAGTAGAATCAATTACCTCAGCATTCTCCCAAGCTTGTGTAACAGCTGCTTGATTAATCTGTGGAGATGCTGTCAATGCATAACTTAATGGTCCATATGCCAGAAAGTCCATGATTGAATGAAAATCAGATGACACTCCTTCCTTGTTGGTGATAGCTGCTACATGATTGTTTGTCATAAAATCAAAGTCACCAAACTTGAAAGCTACTGACTTAGGTAATCTTCTCTGAGCTGCCATTTTTGATCTGAAAAGAACTTCAAAAATTCTTGAAATGGATTAGTGATTTTGAAAACTCGAGAGTGTTTTTGCTTTAGAGAATGTGAAATTAGAGAAAGCAATTACACGATTAGAGTTTCAAAACAAATATATTTCACAAATCTTTCAGACCACTATCCCACGTCGACACGTAGATTGACAGGTGTCAGTCCCTGAAAAGTGCGGTTATCCACGATTTTTGGAAAATAAAATCCAAAATTGATTTTCATGAAATAAATCGGGGTATTATCAAGATAAAAATTAATACTGATCAGCTTCCTTTTCCTGTTGATCATCCATCAAAATAATCACAAATTGCAATGTGATTTAAAAATATAATTTTCAAATCCTGATGGTCACACTTGAAATCCTGATCAATATCATCCTGATTCCAGAGACTTAATATGGAGTTTCCACGTGGCATCTTTCTTTTATCTGAAAAAGAAATAAACAATTAATCTGAACAAAATCAATTGGT
Source organism: Kitagawia praeruptora (assembly GCA_037693485.1). Taxonomy (NCBI): domain Eukaryota; kingdom Viridiplantae; phylum Streptophyta; class Magnoliopsida; order Apiales; family Apiaceae; genus Kitagawia; species Kitagawia praeruptora. Next base: position 113,669,454 of record CM075348.1, on the reverse strand, counting down.
TAGATACATTCGACATTTCTTGAAAATACAAGAAATAAAGTCACACGCGATAATTAGCATTTGACTTCATTGATAGTTCCATGTGACTGTTCACCTTCTCTCGTCTTTCTATAAAAGAAACAGACGTCTTATGCCATTCTCCATAAACCTTTCAATTTCTTTTCTTCTCAACAATGCTTCTCAAACCAAAATTCCATTCAAACCCATTCTTTAGGTTTTTCACGGTCGATGAACATCCTGTTATTGATAATCTCTTTGAAGAGACAACTTTTCTCATCGAACCAATCATGAATGGAGCAGTTTTAGATAATATCCAGAGGTTTCTCCTAGAATATCCATCTGTTGGATACAATCTTCCCCTAACCTCCTCAAAACTTGAGGATGAAGAATTTGGTCGAGAGTCTGAGGTTGATCTTGATGGGGATGCTATTCATTTAAGTTAGCTACTCTCATTCAAGTCGCCCAGACAAGGAATCCAAGAGCAGACGAGGCTGTTTAAATCCCCTGATGGATTTCTTGAGATGCTCCATGTCCTGTACCTCAGAATTCATTTCATTAGACAAGTATAGGATTATCAGTAGAAGTTAGACAAAAAGATGTTGTATTTCATTTCCATGTATGTAATGCTTTCAATTAATAAAAATACAATTTCTTGTTATCTACTTGTCTTTTGATTATTGAATGATGTATAAATTATCAGTATGCAAATATTAAAACTTGCTGGCATAGTCTTAATACATCACAGAATTAGATTACTATAACAATTTTCACAATCCTGATACTGACACAATACTGATGACGTCAGCATCCTGATACAAATCTAATCCTGATGATTATTAACAAGTCTATCATACTGAAATTTATCAAGGCAAAGTGTTATAGCTAAAGCATTTAACAATCAAATATAGATCCTGACAAGAATATCAAGTCTATAAGCTAAAAACAACATACCTTGCTACTATTGCAGATGTTAAAGATTCAAAAATTTAACATTCCTAACTCACTTACTAATCTACTGAATGTAGTTTCATCAAGTGGTTTAGTTAGAATATCTGCAAGCTGTTTGTCAGTAGGAACAAAATGAAGTTCCACAGTACCATTCTCAATATGTTCTCTAATAAAATGATACCTGACATCAATGTGCTTAGTCCTTGAATGTTGAACTGGATTTTCTGCAATTTTGATAGCACTAGTATTATCACAAAACATAGGAATATTACTAAGTGTCATACCATAATCCATCAACTGATTTCTTATCCAAAGGAGCTGTGCACAACAACTGCCTGCTGCTATGTACTCAGCTTCTGCAGTTGAGGTTGAAACAGATTGTTGCTTCTTGCTTGCCCAAGAAATCAATCTATTTCCCAAGAATTGACATGTACCTGTAGTGCTTTTCCTTTCTATCTTACACCCTGCATAATCAGAGTCTGAATAGCCAATTAGGAAGAATTCAGATTCTCTAGGATACCACAAACCAAGATTTGGAGTTCCTTTGAGATATCTAAAAATTCTCTTCACAGCAATTAAATGAGATTCCTTAGGATAACTTTGGAATCTAGCACATAAACAAGTAGAAAACATTGTATCTGGCCTACTTGCAGTTAGATATAACAATGAGCCTATCATGCCTCTATAACTAGTATTATCCACACTCTTTCCCTTAGGGTCAGAGTCTAGTTTAGTGGCTATTGCCATGGGTGTTTTTGCAACTGCACAGTCTTGAAAGTCAAACCTTCTTAAAAGATCTTTGATATACTTTGACTGATTAATGAAAATACCAGTCTCAGTCTGTTTGACCTGCAAGCCTAAGAAATAATTTAATTCACCCATCATGCTCATCTGATACTTAGACTGCATAAGCTTGCTAAACTTAGCACACAACTTTTCATTAGTAGAACCAAAAATAATATCATCAACATAAACTTGAACTAAAAGCAATTCACCTTTTATCTTTCTAAAGAATAGAGTTTTGTCAATTGTACCTCTTGTGAAGCCATTTTCAAGAAGAAATTTAGACAAAGTCTCATACCATGCTCTTGGTGCCTGCTTTAGTCCATAGAGTGCCTTGTCAAGTTTGTAGACATGATTTGGAAATTTTGGATCAACAAATCCAGGTGGCTGTTCCACATACACTTCCTCATCAAGTTTGCCATTTAGAAAAGCACTCTTTACATCCATCTGGTATACCTTGAATTTTGAATGAGCTGCAAATGCAAGAAACATTCTGATTGCTTCCAATCTTGCTACAGGTGCAAAGGTCTCATCATAATCAATGCCTTCTTCCTGAGAATAACCCTTGGCCACCAGTCTTGCTTTGTTTCTTACAATCATACCAGATTCATCTAGCTTGTTTCTGAAAACCCATCTTGCACCAACAATAGATCTATCTTTAGGTCTTGGTACCAGTTTCCAGACTTTGTTTCTCTCAAACTCATTTAACTCCTCCTGCATTGCAATTACCCAATCAGGATCCTGTAAGGCTTCTTCAACCTTCTTAGGTTCATTCTTTGAGAGAAAACAACTATACAAGCATTCATTTTGAATTGATCTTCTAGTTCGAACACCACTATTTGGATCACCAATAATTAAATCTTCAGTATGATCCTTTGTCCATTTTCTAACAGGTGGTAGATTGACTCTGCTAGTTTCTCTCCCTAAGTTAGTGGTATCTCTTGTAGAAGAATTCTCTCTGCCTTCAATAACCCCCCTTTGATCAATAGAATCAGTAGATCCCATATTGCTGCTAGTTCCTGATCTTTCCTCAGTAGACTCTGAAAGATCAGTTCCTGATGGAGTAGATTCTGAATAACTAATCTGCTCCTGATGATCACTATGTTCTCTTTGATTTATTTGCTCCCCCTCAACAGTAGTATTCCTTTGAGAAGCAATAGAAATTTCTTCTGGAGAACCTTCATCATCACTGGAGAGTATCTCAGAATTCTTCAGATTTTCAAATTCCAATTTGTCATGGCTTTCATCAGTTTGCAGAATTCCAAATTTCTTATCATCAAATGCAACATGAATTGATTCCATAACAATGTGAGTTATGAGATTATAAACTTTGAAGGCCTTAGATGCTGAATATCCTAGAAAGATTGCTTCATCCGATTTGGCTTCAAATTTTCCAAGTTATTCTGGATGAACTTTTAGGACATAGCATTTGCATCCAAAGATGTGAAAGTATTTCACACTTGGTTTCTTTCCTTTGATCATCTCATAGGGAGTTTTTCCATGACTATTTACCAAGGTACAATTTTGAGTGAAACATGCAGTGTTAATAGCTTCTACCCAAAAGTAGGTTGGAAGTTTTGCATCTGCAAGCATGGTTCTTGCTGCCTCTATGAGAGTCCTGTTCTTTCTTTCCACTACACCATTCTGTTGAGGTGTACCAGGTGCAGAAAACTGTCGAGTGATTCCATTGTCTGTGCAAAACCCCTCAATTGTAGATTTCTTGAATTCTGTATCATTGTCACTCCTAAGTACTTTGACTTTGTACTCAGAGTTATTCTGAATATTCTTGACAAGTTCAATGATTTGCTGAGGAGCTTCATCCTTCTTGTGTAGAAAGAACACCCATGTGAACCTTGTGAAATCATCCACTATCACTAGAGCAAATCTTTTCTTGCTGATAGACATAATGTTTACTGGACCAAACAGATCAAGATGTAGCATGTGAAATGGTTCAGTAATTGAATTCTCAGTCTTGCTCTTGAAAGTGGTTCTTCTTTGCTTTCCAAGCTGACATGCATCACAAAGTCCATCTTGTACATAATTTGTCTGAGGTAGGGCTCTCACCAGATTGTGCTTAACAAGTTGATTAAGCTTCTTGAAATTAAGATGTGAGAGCTTCTTGTACCAATTCCAGATTTCATCACTTGTTGCTTTGCTGTAGAGACATCTAAAAATTCCTTTAGATGTATCACTTAAGCTGGCTTCATATATGTTACCATATCTTTGACCAGTTAGAACAATGTCTCCATTCTGCATATTCAAGATTTTGTATCCTTCTCTGTCAAAGATTGATTTGTAACCTTTATCACCCAATTGACTTATGCTTAAAAGAGTATGTTTCAAGCCTTCAACCAGTGCTACATTTTCTATGATGACATTCCCCAAAACAATTGAGCTATATCCCAGAGTTTCTCCTTTGTTGCCATCTCCAAAAGATATTATTGGGCCAGCTTTCCTCTCAAACTTTGTAAGCAGGGACTTCTTTCCAGTCATATGTCCAGAGCATCCACTGTCCAAGATAATTGAATGCTTCTTTCCTGTGCCCTGCAGACAAAAAGTAACTAGTTAGAATTTTTTAGGACCCAACTTTGATTGGATCCTTTCTTACTAGATTTTGAAACAACAGGCTTTGAGAATTTTACCTTTACTTTACCTGTTGTAGAGTCAACTTTAGACTCTGATTTCACAAACTGTTTGTGACTAGGAGTTTCAAATTTCATAGAATAATAGTCATAATACAGTTCATGATATTCTCTACACATATAAATGGAATGAAGTTAAACTACCACAATGATAACAAGCTTTTTGTGGTTGGTATTGAATTTTCTGAGTCTTGGGAAATCTGGACTCAGTTTTCCAAGAAGGTTTTTGATTGCAGTCTAGGGCCAAATGATTATGATTTCCACACTTATAGCATTTTTTCCTAGGTGCATCAGGTACATTCTTGTAATTATTCTCTTTGTTAATACCTTCTTTTCCATTCCTATTTCTTTTGATCTTGCTAGACTCTGAAAGACCATCTAGTCTCTGTTTCAACTGAGACTTAGACAGGAACCCTATGTTTACATTCTTAGGTTTCTCTAACACTTTCTCATCTGAATTACTATTGTTAATTCTTTTGTGTACAACAGGGGTACCTTTTGAATCAACAAATTTAACATGATTAGGTTCAGAAACAATTTTCTTACCTTCAAATTTAGATGTGCTAGCTTCTACTTTACTATCATCAATGACAATAGCTACTTTTTCTTCTTGTCTAGCCTTATCAAAACCTAAACCATTAACCTTACCATGAATTCCATTTTCAATAATTTCTTGTGTCTTTTTACCAGAAATGTTAATGGTCTTAATCACATCTCTCTCTTCCTCTAGTTCTTTTCTGACATAGTCATAAGCCTCAAGAATAACACTATAATCATGCTTAGCTTTATCAGAACTTAACTTGTATTCTTCCATTTGAATTAACTCAGATTCAAGAAAATTATTTCTATCAACTAATTTATCATTCTTAACCTTAAGTTCATCTCTTTCACAAGTAAGAATTCTAAAATTAGTCATAAGATTCTTAAACTCAGCATGGATAGATCTAATTTCATCAGAATTTAAGTTATCAAATGAATCAAGAGAGTGAAGTGATACTTTAACAGAGGATGGAGAAGTTTTCTTTGGAGATCCAGGTTTATCTGAAACATTTGCCATCAGTGCAATGTTGTCATAATCCAATTCATATTCAGAACCACTGGAATCAGCCCAATCCTTCTGTGTGATCATAAGTGAATTACCCTTTCCTGAATTCCTAGGTTTCTTACACTCGCTAGCAAAGTGTCCAAGCTCGCTGCAATTAAAGCACTTGATCTTGGCCTTATCAAGCTTGACAATTGTACCTTTGCCTTTGTCACTCTTCTTCTCCTCCTTCTTTTGAAAAGGTCCTTTGCTAAATCTTCTCCTGTTGAATCTTCCTTTCTTGAAGGCTTTAACAAATATAGCAAAGAGTTCCTGCATCTCAGATTCAGAATCATTATTGTCAGAGTCCATATCAGTAGTCTCTGACTCAGAACTTTCTTTGCTTTTCTTCTTCCTTTAGTTCTTTACAGTAATCTCTTCATGCTGTTCTTCAGGAAGCTTCTTTAATTCAGATTGAGCAGTAAGTGCAATAGTCTTCATCTTTCCTTCACTCCTGCACTTCTTCTGCTGCTTGTCAAGTTCATAAGCTCTTAGTTTTCCATACACTGCCTCTAATGATATTTCATCCAAATCATTAGCTTCCTCAATCGCAGATATCTTCTCATTGTAGAAATCAGGCAAAGCTTTCATGAACTTTGTATTCATATCCTCCAAGTCATAATATTTACCATGCATGGCCATCTCATTGATGAGTTTTGTAAACCTATCAAAGGTATCAGTAAGTGACTCACGAGACTTGGATTCAAAGTACTCATACTGTTGTATAAGTAATGTCCTCATATTTTTCCTGACAGGCTTAGTTCCTTCACAGTGAACCTTAAGATTGTACCATATATCCTTAGCAGTTTTACAAGAGAGAACATAGTTAGTGAGAACAGAATCAAGACTGTTGAATAAAATGTTTCTGACTTTAGCATCTTTAAGAACATTCTCCTTGTCCTTATCTGACCATTCAGATTTTGGCTTCTCTGTTGTATGTTCTGGAACAACCACACCATCAACAGTTGCTTGTCCAATGACCTTTGTTGGAACAAAAGGTCCATCTCTGATTCTGTCAAGATAATCAGGATCTGTTGCTTCCAGATGATGCAACATCTTTACTTCCCATAGAGTATATTCGTTTCTCTTGAGCATAGGAATCTTGGTATTCTCATCCTTGTAACCAGACATGATTGCAGATCTTTATGATTATTCGAAATCAACCTTCTCTGATACCAATTGTTAACTCGAATAACTTGTAGAATGGGGGGGGGGGTTGAATACAAGTTATATAATCGTGTCTGATTTTTGCTTGGTTATATGAACAAGAATAAACGAATGAATCAAACTCTGTTTGTATTAATAAGATCAAATACAAACTCTACCAAAGGTGTACAATACCTTTAGCAGCTGTTGACAACATAAATTTCTCTCTGTTTGCACTCTCGTATACTTATGATTACAAACCTCACGAACCGAACTCTTTTTACAATGATATAGAGAGAGTATTTATAATGCTACCTATCAACTAATTACAGAAAGATAATCTATACATGACAATGTTCTGCCGTCTAGTTGATAGTTTCCATCAATAGAAAATTCTTCCCTTCATAATATCTTCTTGCTTGTTCCTCAAACAAAGATCTTGTTTAATAGCACTTGCCAATTTCTGTAGCATCTATAATGACATCATCAGTAACACGACTGATATCAGGATTTCATCTTGCATCAGGATCTAACCATCCTATCAGTACTTGATCAGTATTTGACTTGACGTATCAGGATTCGATCTCAGTTCCTGACATGTAGTACTCGATGCACTGTTCATTCCTGACTAAACTTTACAGATAACTGTCTAACACATATTTCCTATACAAAGTGCTAAATCCTTTATAAGATCAGGATATACAAGAAGTATAAGTAAAATTCTATTCTTAACATCACAACTCATGAATTATTCCTAACATCTCAAATGCTCGTATTTTGTTGCAAGATATTCAGGATAGTCTTCTGCATAGCAATGATAATTCTGTGCTACTTTCTAAAGAATCAGAGGCCATCAAAAATCTGGAAACTGCAATTCTTGAGGAGGAAACCTTTCTTTTGCAAAAATCTCGAGTTAACTGGTTAACTGTGGGAGATGGTAATTCGAGTTTCTTTTTTAATCAAGTCAGGGCAAATTGGAATAGAAACAAACTGCTGGCTATTGAGAATTCCTCAGGAAATCTCGTCTTGGGCCATAAGCAAGTTTCGAAAGTGGCCGTGGATTTCTTCACATCTACTATTGGAGGTAATCATGTTCACACAACCTTCGACTTTGACGAAATCTCATGTGCATCTGTGTCTTCTTCGCAAGCTCTGCTTCTTGAGGCCCCTGTTTCTAATGAACTTATCCTGGCCACTCTTAAAGGCATGAAGAGAAATAAAGCGCCAGGCCCCGATGGTTTTACAACAGAATTTTTCTTAGCAACTTGGGAAATTGTGGGAGAAGTTTTTTGCAAAGCAGTTCATCATTTTTCAATACTTCAAATATGTTCAAATCTGTTAATGCAACAAGTATAGCTCTCATCCCTAAGGTCGATACTCCCACTGTTATGAGTTATTTTCGACCAATATCTCTTTGCTCTACCTTGTACAAGTGTATTACTAAAATCCTGGCTTCTCGTATAAAAGTTTTGATGCCTACGCTCATTCATATCTCACAGTCAGCATTCATCCCGGGTCGTAATATTTCTGACAATGTTCTCATGGCACAAGAATTATTCAGGAACTACAATAGAGATACAGGGCCAACAAAGTGTGGCTTAAAGCTTGATCTTTGTAAGGCTTTTGACTCTATTAATTGGAATTTTATTATGGGAGCCCTTCGTAAGCTGCAATTTCCTTGCACCTTCATGAACTGGATTTATGCTTGTATTTCAACTCTTACATTTTCTATCAAAGTGAATGGAGCTCTAAGTGGTCTTTTTGAAGGAAAAAAAGGGCCCAGACAAGGTGACCCTATCTCACCTTATCTATTCTCTATTGCAATGAATGTGTTATCTTGCATGCTTGCTAAAACCCCCACAGGTTTTAAATACCATTGGAAATGCAAAGATCTGAAGTTAAAACATCTTTTCTACGCTGATGACGTTATGCTCTTCTCAAATGCTGACAAGGACTCAGTTTCTCATCTAATGAATTGTGTCTCGAAGTTTGCTAATTCTAGCGGCTTAAACCCAAACATTGCCAAGAGTTCAGTGTATTTTAGCAACTGCGAAACTGATTTTGTTCAATGGTTTGATAGGACCTTTGGTATCGCTCAAGGAGTCTTGCCAGTAAAGTTTCTTGGGGTACCTCTAATATCTTCGATGTTAAACCAAAATGACTGCATTCCCCTCTTGGATAGAGTCTCTACTCGTATCTCTTGTTGGACCACTCGGCTCTTATCCTTTGCAGGTAGGGTTCAGTTAATTCGTTCGGTGCTTTTTGCTATACAAGCTTATTGGACAAGACATTTTGTGCTTCCTGGGTCTGTTCATTCGAGACTTCAAACTATCTTTACGAGGTTCTTATGAAAGGGTGAAATAATTACTAAAGGAGGTGCGAAATTAGCTGGGAAAGAGTGTGTACCCCTTACGAGGAGGGAGGGCTTGGCATAAAAAACCTTAAAGACTGGAATCGTGCGTAGATTATCTACCACCTCTGTAGTATTGTGAAGAAAAGCAAGGCTTTGTGGGCTACTTGGGTTAACGCAACTCTGCTAAAATGTCAACACTTTTGGACAATGAAAATGCCAACCGACTGCTCTTGGATTGTCATAAATGTTCTCAAACTGCGTTGTTTGGCCCGCCAGTTTATTTCTTATAAAATTGGAAATGGTGAGGGGACCATGTTGTGGTTTGAACCGTGGTGGAACTCAAACTGTCTGGCAAATTTTCGGTTTGACACTATTATTGCTCAATCAGGTCTTCCTCATGACTCCAAAGTTAACACCTTGATTCATACAGGGGATTGGGTCCTTCCTCATCCCTCACACAGACTTCACCACCCGGATTCAGGTCTTTTGGCTTGGCTTCAACATTTCGATTTCCCGCCCTTCAATCTCTCGGTTCCTGATGAGATTCTATGGCATGGTACTTCTCTTCGTAAAATAAAAACATGGGACATCTGGAATTCAATTTGAAGTCATGCTTCTATTGTTCCTTGGTGTAACTTGGTTTGGCACAAGCTCAAGATTCTTAGGTTCACCCATCACGAGTGGCTTTTATGTCACGATAGGTTATCCACTTTGCACAGGCTTGCTCGGTTTGGGTTGGATGTCTCCACTTTCTGTCACTTCTGTGCTGGAGGGATTGAGACTTCATCTCACTTATTTGTTACTTGCTATTATAGTAGTTATGTGCAATCCAAGCTAACAGGGTTCTTGAAGGTTGACTGTTGTGGTTTTACTTGGGTGGAGTTGCTTACAAACTGGGGGCTAATCACAGATTCATCTTTGAGACTTGTTGTCTTGTTGGCTGCACAGATATATTTATATCACATATGGAGGGAACACAATGCTAGACATCACAACAAGGGAAACTTTGGGCCTTCCAAGCTTCTCAAAGACATCATGCTTGCCCTCAAGGCTAAACTGCACAATTCTAGTTGGTTTCAACAGTTTGTTCATCTAGATATGTATAGGTGGATTTCTATTCCATGATTTTAAAGGGTTTATAACCTCCTTTTGTTCTTTCTATTCTCAATCTAGTTTATAGGTTAGATTGTGGGTAGATAGTTTCTCTTGCCTTTGGCCTAGAGCAAGGGTCAACCCCTGTATTCTTTTTTCCTTTTATATATACAACTTAGAAAAAAAAAAGTAATATAAAGTGCGGAAAATAAAAGAGAGAAATGAGACACGATCGATTTATCCTGGTTCACGATGCCGCAATCCCCTAACGGATCCGAACACCCCTACTCCAGTCCCCGAGCTCCTCCCGAACTCGAGATTTCTTCCATTATAAGTAAAATACTCCTTATAGTAGGTGGAGAAGCCTTTACAACCACTATGTATTTATCTTAGAGCCTAACTACCCGTTACCTCTTCAAAATACTATAGCTACCCATTGCAAGATTATCTTGGAGCGTAACTCCCTGTTACCTCCTCAAATGCAATGCAAGAAAACCCCTTACGAGTTTATCTTGGAGCGTAACTCCCCGTCACCTCCTCACAACCACGTAAGTAAACCCTTTACGTAGACTTCGTATCTACACCCTTTAACGATCTTGGATCTTAGTTCTTAGATTTTGGGTTTTCCTCCTCCTCACGGTGCAAAGACACCCAACTCCCCGTCGGCGTGTCTAAGACTTGGGTCTTAGAGCGAGAATCACCTCACTTCACTTCACCTCACGTCAAAGGATATAATACAAGTCCTACGACTTAAATCCCTTTTAAATTTGACGATTAAAAGTGAACTAGTACAAAGACTAGATCAAGAAAGCCAATATAAATATTAACGAGATAAACTACGTGCTATAAATAAGAGCCAAGTATATTAATCTTATGAATATTCGGTATAGCCGAATATAAACAAGAGATAAATATACAACTACTTGTGTTTTACAACACAAATAAAATACAAGTGTTTAGCACTTGTAAAATGGATTTAGTATAGCCTAGGCCGAAATATGGCCGAATATAATTATATAAAGTTCGTCGAAGCGAGGGACGCTATTACGCGTTAAATTAAACACACATGCACATAAACACAACTCACACGTTCGTAAAAGTAACTCGATTATCTATAGGATAAAACGAGGGCCGCTATTATGCGTTAAACTATTGTGAGAAAATTAAACACGTAAGTAGCCGGGAGAAGTCACACAAGGGACTTATCACACAACTAATGCAAGACAATAAATTAAACGTGGATGCAACAATATATACTATGCAAGTGAAACCTTCGGCCGAATATAAATCAAGTAATGCCGAATGGTTTTTGAACTCTTTTTCGGCTAAGAAACAAGTTCGGTTAGCCTTGGTTAAGTCCTTAAAGAAATAACACAAATAAGATGCAAGGGACTTGTATAACCAACACTAAAAAAAGCTCTCTTTTAACTTAAGATGTACTAAGTTTAAACAACTTAGTTTATGCAAGTTAAGTACTAGTTAAAAGATAGTTCTTTGCCTTATAACCAAGTATAGATCAAGTGGTTACTAAGGTCTTCAAGAGGGCTTAACAAGTTCTTAAAAGAACCTCCTCTTGGTAGCTTACAAGTTGTCTACACACACTACACGAATTAATTCAAGAACAAGTGTGTAAATGTGACAAATGTAAGACTACTTGAGCTCAAGAATATATTCAAATAGATCCACACCTTATAACACCGAATATATTACTTGAACACACACTCACTAGCTTATGACTCTTGACCTTACAAAGGCTCAAGTTCCTCTTTAAATCAAGAGAGAACTACAAGAGACACGAGCTAGTTTCAAGCCTAAAAACAACACCAAGATGAGCCGAAATGAGCACCAAAAGAAATATAATCAAGATGAGTAGAAGGGTGACTCAAATGCTCAAGTAACAACACTCATAAGGCTGCAAGAAAATGACCAAGGGGCTGCCTTAAAGTGTGTATACCGGGAGTGCCAAGATGAGCTAAACAAGAGCAAAAAACACCACTAAAACAAGGCCAAATGAGCACCAAAGAAAGATATAATCAAGGAGGATAAATTGGTGAATCAAATATACAATGAAGAGCACTTGGAGGCTGCCTTAAACGTGCAAGAGGCTGCTCCAAAAATAAGTGGCCGAGTGGTGTGTTTAAAGTGTAAGAAATTGAGTAAAAACAAAGCTTAAAAGATGATAAAAGATGAAGGAGCAAAGCTTTGTTATCCAAATCTTTTTGAAGGCTCTTGGCTACTTGATATTGCTGTGTTTCTATAGAGAAAAGAGCAGCAATTCTTTGGCACAAGAAGGCTTGAGAAAATGAATGGGTTTAGCTTGGTATTTATAGGCATATTAAGGGGTTAAAGACCAAAGAATGGAGCAAGCAACCAATGAACAATTAAGCAAGTAGTTATTACCCAACTTGGTCACCAAGTCACTTAAAATAATCAGTAGCACATGTGGGAATAACAATAATAAAATATAGGAAGCTTCTCTTGGCTCGGTTTAACCGAAAAACCCGAAACGAAGCGATAAACCCATAAATATGAAATAAATCGAAAAATTACTTAAAAATTATGAAACTAGGGGAATCCTCATGAAATATTCCCAGAGGATTATGGTCAAAATTTCACCTTGAAATTCGTTGACCATCTATGACTTTTAAGCGACCGAAAAATCAATTACGTATCGATTTTTGGAGTCCCGGAAAAAGGTCATGCTTAAATCATGAAATTAATCCTAAAATTCTTTTTAAATATTCTAGTGACATATCCAAAGTTTCAACTCAAAATAACATGTGGAGGTATTTTATTCAAAAATATTTTGATTAAATGTCCTTACGCGACGGAATAAAATACATTAGCCGTTTACCGTAACTTGTCGATATTTTGGCTAAAGTTTTGACTTGAAATATATTCAAATATAGTATTCCTCAAATAATAATGACTATGAAGTCCTCGGAATATCTATTTTGAATATTTTAGATTTTTATCCAATTTAAGTGAAAACAGTTAAGGGTTCCGGGATAAAATCTATTTTATTTCTTTCGGCAAGTCTTTGGGCAAGGCAATTTGAAAATAAATCTTTGAAAAATATATCGAACATATTTGAGAATAAACATTTGAAATGAACACTATTTTGAATAAAACATATATTTTTGGTCAGGAAAATCAGTGTTCGGGATATTTCGATATTTGTGCCGTCTAGACTTTGCCTTTAAATATATCACAAATAACTTGGACTAGGAAACATCATTTTATTGACATTTATTATCCAAATTAGTGATTGGTACGAGAAAACGTTTTGTCAGTTTTGACTCGTCACTTGTTTATGTCACATCGAATAAACCTAAGGGAGGATTTACTACGTTATCTAGTAAATTCCTAAATCTAATTTAATTTTCACTTTCGATCTTGACAAATCACCAAAACCTACAAGTGAAAGACAGTCTAGAAATCTTCCCAAAAAGACTATCGACTCACACGATTGGAGATCTTTTGGGTTCCTTGTGTCGAAAGTCTTCCTGAAAAGGGTTCAGGCGGCGGGTTCTGCGAGGTGAATCGTGGCGGTGCAAGATGTAGACAAATTAATCGCAGGTGTAAGACCACAGGTTATGTGGTTCTTGGTTTGAGGGGAGGATTGTTGGGTAGTTTCAACCCAAGTACCACATCGAGGAGATAAAAGATAATTCTCTTGTATATAAAGCAGCCAATAAACTCCATTAGTATGAGGCCTTTTGGGAGTTGCCCAAAAATAAATCCATGCGGGCTCGGCCCAAAGCGGACAATATCATACTATTGTGGAGTTATGGCTTGCTCGCGGCCAAACTCTTCTCCCGGTGTTTTTGTTCAGGTTTGTTCTTTATGCTATACTTTAAACAAACCCGCCCGTGTGAATGTTAGGGTAGGTGCTTTCCCCTATTATGATTCTTGTTGACTGATTTCCATTTGTGGGTCTTAAATTAATGATGGTAGGCCTTGCTGACATGTGCTATATAATCTATTTAGGAAGTGAAGCTAGCCGTGTATGTATCCGATAAAGTTCCTGAAATAGTCGTGGGTGATCCCGGGAGATTCCGCCAAAATGAGTTGGAGTTTTTTTGGAGAAAATCCAATGAACCAGGTGTTGATTGTTTGGCTTACTTTAACGCTGTTGTGTCTTGATCACTTAACTGCTTGTTAGATGGTACTGCTCGGGTAATATTTGAAGGTTGCTATCTATGGTAAGCAAAACATTTTCAGTCTGCTTAATTTATGTGCGCAAGGAGACATATGGTAATTGCTCCTTGAGGTCCCCTGTATTCACAAGTTATTGTTATGAAGGGAAGGAAATATTGAGTTAACTTTTTGGCTCCTTTATCTCAGTGAATAATACTTGAATAGAGTGATTCGTTCAGAATTTGGTTATTAGTTAACTAAAATGATCTAAAATTTCAAATTAGGAGAGACAAAGTGAAATAACACCAAAAAAAATGAGAAGGATTGTCTAATTTGCTAAGTAGTACACATTCTTAAAATGTTTACAGTTATTGTTACACTGTACTAGACTTGCACAATTTATCTTCTACTGGTTCATCTTTTCTGCATAAAAATAACCACCGTATTCTTGCATTCTTGGGTTTAAGGTACGAGGTATAGGACTTCTACAGGGTCGCTACTCTTACAGGCAATACATTGAAATGCAGCCCTAATCAAAGGTCTTCATGGTAGAGGTTTGAACAGGTTTTGGGCAAATGTTGAAGGATATAAAGGACCCTTGCTCATGCTGATTGCTGCTAGTTCTGGAGATGCTCATGAGGGTGGTAAAGATGTTAAAGAATGAATTGTCGGTGCACTTCTGATCAAGGATTTGAAAATAAAGATATATTTTATGGAACCACTTCTAGTTTATATGCTTTAAGTCCTACATTTCATACATTCTTGTCTTCAGGTTAGCAACATTTAATATCCATGTTGTCTTTAGGTATATAAATTGGACTTGTACATATTAGAGCCTTCAGACTCCAATCCCCATTCCTTCCCCCATCCCTATAATTTGCAAGATAGCAGTACTTTTAGCAAAAAAAGGAGCTCCATCCGGATCCCCATTTTGGGGTTTAAATTTACAGACAAAGTTTCAGTCCCCAAATTTGGGGACTTTGGTTGCTACCTGCAAATCCTCTCTCTCTTTATTCTAATAATATAAAATAATATTTGTAGTAGTTAGTGGGTTTTGATAGTTAAAATTGTAAGTGAAAGAGAGAGAAAGAAGTAATATAAAAAAGAATATAGGGATATGGGGATGAAAAATGGGGAATGGGATGTAGAAACTTTTTAATAATTTTTGGGATTTACTATTTTTGTTTGGGGATTTACTATTTTTAGTAAGTTTTTGGGGATGGGGATAGGGGATGGGATGTGAATGCTCTTAGACCTTAGTTTTCTGATGGTTGTGTAATAAATTGTATTAAATCTATAATGTTGACATTGGTTTGGGGCATTATTTAAAATCATTTTTTTGTGTACATAAACTATTGTCTAATATAGAGAAACACAATACATTAAAAATAACAAACCATTGTGGCAAAAAAAAATAACAAACCGTTGTTCAAACCCACTACAGCAGAACCAAGCCAAACATCACTTTTCAAGCATTGTCTATCGGGTGTTGTTTATTGAGCCGCCGTCTTTGATACTATCAAACACCAGTATCACACCGTTGTATAGACACTACCAGTACAACAGTTTAAAAACAGGTGTGTCAAATTTTTTTAACGGGAGAATTCCGTTGTGTCAAGTACCTCATACAAAGGTTTTATTTTCCGTTGTGTGCCAGCATCTATACACCAGTGGAAAAGCAGTCTCTGAAGCTGTTTTTCTTGTAGTGCTTCCTTCTACATGTAGAGAACAAGAGGTGGGGAGCATAACCTGCGACTGATCATCGTGAATGTTATGTCTCTTGGCACGTCAATGCTCCAGTATTAGTTCATCTTTCAATGTTGAAAATTTTCTGCAACAATCTTTGTGTTGGCAGGGTTAAAACGTATTCGAAATGGGAATTGCAATATTTTCTTGCAAGTTCCTCTTTTATGATAAATGATGCTATCTTGCTTATCCTTGGCATAACAGATATTTCCACAGGAATATATCACTACACCATAAATAGCCTACTGTAACATAAAGAAAATGTTACAGCAGGTACATTATATGTTACCTTAGGTCCATAAAGTAGCTAAGATAACATTTTTCTGGTGATAGCTCTCAGCATGTTGCCTTAGGTGTCTAAGGTAACATCTTTGATCCCTAAGGTAACATGCAATTTTATGTTACCATAGCTGGCTATAGCAACAAAAGTGAGGTGCACGGCAACCTAATATATATGTTACCTTAGATATTTAGTTTTTTAAAAATTAGTGGGTCCCACAGTAGAACCCACATTGGGATCCACTATGAGACCCACACTATATGGATGCCAACTAACTGCATGGGACCCACTTTGTGTAACGCCCCAACTCCCCAATAACGAAAATATATATATATATATATATATATATATATATATATATATATATATATATATATATATATATATATTTTAATAAAATACTCACTTATTGGAATTTATTAGATTAAAAAGACTTTGATACAGGGGAAATTTAGAAAATTTCGGCAAGAAGTATTCGTAATATGGACTATCCACCTGTAATTCGAATCCAAACCAATTCATTCCAACACCAACAACAATTTCAACTACTAAAGAAATTATACAACACATGTTCCACCTGTCCTAACTGATCAGGTGAACCATACCAAAATGCCCTCCCGATCAGAGCATAGATCGTGGCATCACAATACCAACTAAACCATAAACCTTGATAACAAAATAAAAAGAAATAAATACAACCCCACTACTAACCCGGATCTCTAACAGGTAGTGGTATGAAACAAGCAACTACTAACTAAGTTATTACATTACAATTCTAAATCCTTAATTAAAAGTTACATACAATCCATAAATATAAATACACCAACTAGCACTATTATACAAATCCTGACTACTATATATAAAGAAAAGATATCCAACCGTCTAGCAGAGCAAAAGCTAGGCTGTCTACAGTCCACAAAAGTTCTTCTCCTGATATAGCTCCTAAGTTGTATCTTTTTCTTCTTTAGCTGAAAAAGGGTTAGAAACAATAGCAAGGAGTGAGCCAAATGCTCAGCAAGTGATAAAAATATAGATAAAGAATCCGCAACCGAAATCTGGGTACAACAATATAAGGTTCATTCTTTGAACTTATCCGAATATGACAGTTTGTATTCCATTTCATAAGTAAAGAGGGAGAGCAGTCATTTCCCTTTTTAAAATAATTCCATTTTTAAAACATTTAAATTTGATTGGAGGTTTTCACAACAACGGACAATACGGGTGATCAGCCACGTAAAGTCCCCATTCCTTTGAAATTGGGTCCCCAATTAGGCAACACATTGGCCTTTAATGCTAGACTGGGCATTCCCCCAGCCTCTTACGCTTCTCCAATCTATAAAACTTTTAAAAACATTTTTCAGTCCTTAAACTCACTGGCAAAAGACCATCCCAGTATAAGGAAATTTTAAAACATTTTCAAATAACTAAACCATTTTGATTTGCATTTATAAGAGAATAAAGGTCAGGGAAGCATTTAAATATAATTGTAGCAAGTACACAAGGCAAGCAAGTACACAAGGCAGGGAATTCAAGTATGATTTAAAAGTATTTACGAATAGGGTTTTGTCAAGCAAATAATCATATAAGGATGTGATGTAAAGGAAATATTTAGTTAACTCTGGTGGGTTTCAGAAAAATAAGATTTAAATCAAATAAAAAGGGTCATGAGCTAATAAGGAATCAAGTAAGGGTTAAGGTTTTAGAATTAGGGTTCCAGGGATAATAACTAGTGTTTTATTTGCATGGTTTAAGGAAATAGGCATAAGGAATGGTTTAAATTGGAGCAAGGTACAAATAAATTATAAATTAAGGTTTAGGGTTCGATTAACATTAGTGCAACAATAGGGTACAAAGGTTTAATTAATTATTCAGAGGCACAAGTAAGAAGGTTCGAGGGTTTAAACAATTATGCATGGCATCAACAATAAGGTACAAAGGTTTAAGCAATTAATTCACAAAGATAAATAACAGGGTACAAGAGGTAAGTAACAATTTATAAGGAATAAACAGCAAGGTACAGGAATTTAATCACAATTCATAAGCAGTTCATGAATTCTGAACTTCAACAGAAGGTTCGAGTCACTTGCCTTAACCAGGTGCTTTCACGCTAGTCACTTAGCTCAAAAACCTTCCACCTTTGTTTTTCCTTTATCTCTTAAGTCTATGTCCTTCAAATCCACACTTTGGTCAACAGCTGCTTCACACACACATAATTCGCCGCAGGAAAACCAGGGAAGGAGGTGGGTTATACCAGTGAAGAATTAAAACTCGAATAAGTACTGAAGTGCGGTTGTACAGAAGAGAGGAAAGAGATTTGCGTGAGAGAAAATGAGAGGGAGAGAGGAGAAATTTAGAGAAATCGTGAGGGAATACTAGAGAGTTCGAGAGAGATCGTTGTTTTGATTTGGGGAAAAACTAATTTAGGGATTTAGGGAATAAAAGGGAAAGATAGGATAATATTGACCAAAATTCAAATTTCTAAAAAAACAAGTCTGAATTCCTTTTGTAAAATAGAAATTAAACGAATAATATTTGAGAAAAACATGATTTTTATTTTTAAAATGTAGAGAACGGAATTAGCTATCTTCCCATTTTTTTAGAATATTTTTAGGATAAAAAACGAATTAAATATGAATTTTACAAAATTTAAATCCATAAAACACAAAATAATATCTAAAATCATTTTAAAATCCTTAACCTCAAAATAAATCCATCTAATATTTTTAAAACACAAATAAATTAATAAAGTAAATAATGCAAAAGATTTCATGATTTTTACTAATCCCGATAATTCTATAAATTTCTCAGAAGATAAATAACTCATGATTTAAATAGGATTGAATCACCAAAAATAAAATAAAATAAACACGTCGATTTATCCGACACATATTAATCATCAAATAAACCCACAAACACTATATCACACATATTCCACCTTCTCATCCAATATTCTCATCATATAATTCACATTTAATATTTAAATAAACACTTAAAAATATAAATTTTTCTAAGGCGTTATACTTTGGTTGGCAACAAATTGCTAAAAAAAATTGAAAATAGCTACTACAAATATTATACATCCCTAAATGACCTGTTCATTTCAATACACCATTCCAAAAATTACATCAATAATCCAAACATACTAAACAAACTCACAAACACGCACCAAACATTCTAAACCAATTCACTACTACGTAGTGAACAACACACTAACACTTCACAAACTTAATTAAAAACAACTAGTTAACATCTATACATAATAGTAGCAAAAGTTTATCAAAAAATATTATAATTTTGTATCGTAGAAGGCAGAGAGTATTGCCAGCCTTTTTTTCTCCCTTGATCTTTTCCCAATTCTGGAGTCATTTCCTTAAGCTTGGAATTCAGGCTCTATTTTGTACTCTTCATGCACTTGAAGACCACCTAATACATCTGTGCACCAAAATGAACATGGCAATATGAATACAGTCCCAGAAGATTATGCAAATGGAGATATTATGCAAAAGATGCATGTGTACACCCTAATAATAAATATGCCATCGGTTGTGATACCAAACCGACATACAATCCTAAAAGGTGAGAAAGTTGTAGGCGCGTAATTATTCTGAAAGTTGGTACGAATGTGTTTACTGTCCAATGCACATATATTTGACACTGAAAGTTAAAAATAGTCATTATGAGAAATTAGTTTAGCTTTGGAGTAAATCTTAAATAAAGAACAGAGGTATATGTTAAAAACACTTCAGCACTAATAAACATGAAATTTAATGTAATAACCCTAACTTTTAGAATGCTACAGTGCCTAAATGAATAGTAATTTTGAGGATTTAGGGAAATGGTATGTAAGTACCCTAGATTTGAAATGGAAAATGAATAATCAGGAACCATATTGATGTTGTACTATTAAAATGAGTGACTCAAAATGATAATGGATTTCAGAAATTCCTGAATATGGACTTTAAGGATTTTCGATTTCGATTGAGACTCTATTGAATGTGATATTAAGGAGTATAGAAATGTTAAAGGGTTTATATCTTGAGGAAATAGTGAAATTAGGTTAAACCAAGGAGTGATCAAGTGAAGGAAATGCCAAGGGAATTTAGATTGTTAAACGAGTTTGAGAATGCTTGAGAACCCGAGAGATAACCGGGAGAGCAACTTCTGAGAAAAAGAGAATATACCAAGGATATTGGATCTAATACCTACTTGAGGATTAGAATCACCCTAACACATTAATATATGATGTGGGAAAGGATAAAATATATTCAAGAGATTTACAAGAGAGAAACCACTAAGACGATCACTGAAATCATTCGATAAATCCAATGATTAGAGAATCTTGGAAAGAGGCCCAAACAATAGACCACTAAACATGGGGAAAGCCTAAACTTCGGCCCAATACAAAACAAGGAGTTGATTTAATTAAGTGGCTTATGGTGACAGCCAAGGGGCAAGGGCAAGAGTAGAAGAATTATGAAAGGGCAAGGATAATGTGGCACTACACCATAGAATGGCTATTGCAACACTCAATGAAAAAATTGCTTAAAAATCGTTGCTATTGACCGACAAGTTTTAACAAATTTAGAAGTATTGCAATGTTTTTTAAAATTGTTAAAATTGAATAATGTTTTGCAAAATTCAAGTTAAATTGCAACAAATATAGATAAACGTTGCAATTAACTTCAAAATTTTTGGGGAGCAAATTGGCGGGCTTGCCAAATTATTTGGCCCGTGATTTCTAAATGGATTTGACTAAAAAACATTTGACTAAGATTAAACACAAACATAACACAACACAGTCACAAACAAAGATACAGAGAGAAGCGGAGAGAGATAAGACGTGAAGGCGAGAAAGAGAACTCAAAATCCAATCACTCTCGAAGAACACTCAATAGGTATATCTCTCTTTGTGTATCTAATACATGTGGCTCTTAATTAAATTGCATACATAATTGTAGTTAAAGGGTTTGTTTAGGAGGATGGGGGAAGTGGCTGTGAGTGGTGAAAAAATGGAGATAGAGGGTTATGGGGGTTTTGTTGATTGAATCCGATGATTCCACATGCCAGATTATCACTGCTCTTCTTCGAAATGTAATTACAAAGGTATAAAATTCTTCTCTTCATTCATATTTCATGGTCCATAGATTCTTCTATTATTTTTTTAAAGATTTGTGAGTTAGGGTAGATGGTTGAATTTAATATCTTTGGGGGAACAGGCTATATGTATCAATAAGTTATAACTCGTATGCAATAATTTTTAGTTTGATATAATTGTGAATTGAAGTCAGAATTTTTTTTGTGGATCTTGTTTAGTGTTTTCGATGCCAAATTCAGCTCAGGGTAGTGAATTTATACTTATCTCCCCCTTATGCTAATTTTGTTTCCTATTTATATAGCATAAAAGTACTCTGTTAAAATCTGAATTTACCCATTCTCTGTTATACTTATCATTTGTGATCTAATGCTCCTTTAAAGTTTCAATTTTTCACTCAAAATTGTTATGAAATACCTTTTACTCAAAGCCCATCATTGACCCACGTAGCACCGGAAACCAAAGAAGATTTGCCATTTGGTACCCAGCTAAAACCTAATATGTTGAGCATAAAAATGGTTTCATATGAGTTGGTATCATAACTGTTATGAATAATAGTTCAGACTATCTGTTGTTGATCTTGACCATGGCGGGGGACGGATTTGTAGCTTTGTAACACGTGACAAGGACCAAGTTTGCGGCCATCCTTAGAAGATATTTCCAACCCAGAACTCATTACTATTAATTGACGCTGCATATTATATACATAGTTTAGAATGTAGATTTTAAAATAATATAACAAGCATATGTTGTATATTTCCAGCATTTCCTTTGGTTGGCAACATATCCCCTTCCTGCGTACATATATTTCTCATGTGAAAATTATTTTTCTGATGTATTGTATGTTAATATATCAGAAACCTGGAGGCTTGATTGCACTTCTGGACGAGACTTGGTATGTTTGCATTTAGATATGAGCTGCACTTTTGCTAAGCTTGTCAAGTATTCTTTAAGATGATTTGACAAAATTATTAGGTACTGATTTCTTCTAACTTGATCTTTTACTATAGTATGTTCCCAAAATCAACGAAAGAAACTTTCACACAAAAGCTGCATCAAACGTTCAACAATCATAAACGTTTCGGTAAGCCAAAGTTATCACAAACGGATTTACAATATACCATTATGCCTGGGATGTATGTACTTCTCTGTTCATAGCAACTCCAGTAGTAACATAGAAACTACATTTTAATGCTTTGTACCTCAAACTAAGTTATGGTTGCTTTTCCTAAGTAAAAAAAATATTACTTTTGGTTTCAGGTCACTTATCAAACTGATTATTTTCTGGATAAAAATAAAGACTCTGTTATAGGAGAGCACCAAGCACTCTTGAGAACTTCTAGGTGCCCCTTTGTGTCAGGACTGTTTCCACCTTTACCTGAGGAATCTTCCAATAAATCAAAGTTCTCGTCAATAGCTACTCGATTCAAGGTATATATGTATATATATATATATATATATATATATATATATTGTTACTACATTGTTTATTTTGGATGGTTTTGTATTAATTAGTACATTTTCTTTTGTGGACTGTGTCCTACCAGCAACAACTTCAAACTTTGCTTGAGATACTTAATGCTACAGAGCCACATTATGTTCGTTGTGTAAAACCAAACAATCTTCTGAAGCCTGGTATCTTTGAGAATCATAATGTACTAAATTAGCTTAGATATGGGGTTAGTTTACCTCTTAATGTCTCCTGCATTGTGTTACTAATAATTTGTTACTTAGGGAACCCTGTGAACATTATATTAATAATTTTCAGAATATCATGGTTCTGGCAATTCGAGAATCTGGCACCATTTTGCTGAAGTGTCATCAAAGTTCCAGTTAGAGGTTTTCCAGGTGATCCCTTTTTATTTTGCTGGCCTATAAGTAATCATTATATTTTCCATCTATGTATATGCATGTGTACTTTATATCTCATACTTTATATCTGTTTTCACTACTTAAATACTAAAATTAAGTTGTACCGTTACTTTCACAGATTCTAAGGGCCGGTGTCAGTAATTCTATGAAGAAAAAGAAGAAGAATAAAAAGAATGCTCCTTCCCCATGTGCTGCGTCTTCATCAGATAATTCTTCTGATTTGAGTTTCAGTTTTGAGCATGACATTGATGATGGTAATTTTGATCCTTCTATGAGTGAAGAGCTTGATAGGTGAGCGTTTTAATCTTATAGGATTTGTAAACATGAAGTCAGTACTACCTTTAAATGCTTGAGATTCGATTTCTTCCTTTAAGTACTTGCTTCAAAATCTCATCGCTTCCATTTTAAAACTGCTTGCATGTCCTTTTTATGATGAGGCTACGCCTACATTCAGAATTTTCCATATTCTGAATTAGTATCATCATCTGGCCAGATGAATTTAAAATATCAGAACAGAATGCTATGTATTGCCTAATACTTATTGGTTAGCTACTGAGTAGTATATTACTACTGCAATAAATACATGATATATTTATATTATAAATATTTCATTGTGCCTATTTAGTTTTACCATGTGTGAGAGAACTTGAATGTGGGCTTGCGGTAAAAACTTGATTCAACACAAAGTTTTTCTTACTAAGCTGTTTTTAACTGAGATTGTCGAATGCTTGCATTTAGTATTGCTAAATCTCTTAACCATATTTACCTTTAACTAGTTTTAACTTCTTTCTATGATCTCTATCATACTGATCTCTCTTCTCTACTGTTGGATATGACTAATTTTCTGTAATGTTTGTAGGGATGGGCATCGGGGCACTTCGGGGCCGGGGAGTGCTATCCCCGCCCCCATCCCCGAATTCAAACCCGATCCCCGTCCCCGGCCCGATCCCCGTCGGGGATTATTTTTTATTCCCCGTCCCCGGCCTAAACGGGTAACGGGGATCCCCGCGGGGAATCGGGGATTTCATTTTAAACCAAAAAAAAATATTTCAAATAATTTTAAACATTAACCAGTAAGTTTGAAATAATTTTTTCTTGTGATATATAGTAAAAATTAGCAACTATAGCTAGATTAGATGTTAAGTTAAAAAATAAACAATTATAAATAATATGGAAGTGAAGTTATTTAAATACTAGAAAGATAAATATATTAGATTGAAATATTATTTTGTTTGCAATATAAATTATTTGAAAATTTTATATATTAATATATATAATTATATATATTATAATGTGGTTAAATCGAGTCGGAGATTGAGAATCGGGTTGGGTGGAGAAAATCGGGGCGGGGGTCGGGGATCGGGTCGGGGAGACATAGAATCCCGGCCCCGGCCCGCTCCCCGGTTTTTTTTGAAAATTATCCCCGCTCCCCGGCCCGTACCCGAAAAAATCCCCGATTCCCCGCCCCATTCGGTGCGGGGATCGGACCGGGATCGGGCGGGCCGGGGTGAATGCCCATCCCTAAATGTTTGCAAGTAGGATATTGAAGAATGGGAAGAAGATCTTGAAGAGACTGAGGCAGATGGAGATGAGGATGAGGATGAGGTTGATGTAGATGAATCTGGAGATAGAGATGTCGCATGAGTCAATTGACTGTTACTTATGTATATTTTATTTGTGATAGTTTGGTAGACCACAT
Organism: Kitagawia praeruptora; assembly: GCA_037693485.1. Taxonomy (NCBI): domain Eukaryota; kingdom Viridiplantae; phylum Streptophyta; class Magnoliopsida; order Apiales; family Apiaceae; genus Kitagawia; species Kitagawia praeruptora. The sequence goes on along the minus strand of CM075348.1, from coordinate 113,644,580 downwards.
ATAGTTTATGTTAAAATTCTCCCCCGACTGTTTGGTGGTGTAGCTAATTGTATTTATATACGTGACTTAGTCATTTTGTCTTGACTATAAATTTTGGATGTACGACAATGTCGTAACATGGTGTTGTTTTTGAATTGTTGGTAATGTAGTACAATAATGGTGTAGTTGGATTTTTGGTATTAATTTGTCTTGGTTTATTTGTTTGGATTTGTGGCTTTTAATGCCTGGCTAGTCGTATTTTCAAAGGGAATCATTCATTTTTAAAAAAAAAAAAATTGTTGCAATTGGGTCCAAATATGTTGCAAATAAACATTACATCAACTACAAAATTATTGCAATAAGGGTATAAACTGTTGCAATTAGTCTAACAAATTCATTGCAATTCGAATAATATTTGTTACCTTAAAGTGATTTGTTTGCCAACCATTTGTTACTGCAATGATTTTTAAATGTTGCTAAAGACTATAAAATGTTGCTACATGCCTTTATTGCAATGATTTTTAAATGTTGTTATATGGTACTCAAATCGTTGCTAAATCGATCTATTGCAACGGGGTCAGATGCAACGCTGAAATTTTTCACATTCGTTGCAATAGAGTCTACTGCAACGAACATTGGCCTTAAGGCAATGTATTTGTGGTGTTGCAATATGTGATCTATGGTGTAGTGTGGTAAAAAAAAAAAAACCAAACAAATATCAAACCAAGCTTCTTAGATACTTCTTGCACAAGAACCAAGGATCCAACACAGCCATACATCTGATCTTATCTTGTAAATATCATTAGATCAAATTTGGATAAGTCAATATTGGATCAAAAGTGAAGAAAAAGAAAGAAACACACCATTCCACACAAACTGCCCAGCAGGAATAGCTTTGAGAGAAAAATTCATAACCCAAGATCTAAAGCTCTAAAAATCACCAAATTTTAACCATAGCTTCTTCACTCTATGGGGAAGATTCGTACAAAATTTCATGACAATCCAAGTAGTATAGCCTAGCCAAATTCATGCTCAAAGTGGGAGAACCAAACATGTCCAGGTTCTGGCCAGTAGCAAGATGGGGCTCAACGCCCTAGCTCCCATGGTTGGATTCTTATGTTCTATAGCTTAAAACAAAGGTAATCCAGACCCCAAGATATGTTCAAAATCTTAGCTTCAAATATTGAGTATAGCTATGTCAAAAGATGGATCAAAGATGATGATGAATAGTGATTTTCAAGAACTAACTTTGTGTTCTTGATTTCTTTTGATTGATTCAAGTGTACTAAGGCTACTTAAGGACCATTCAAGGCTTACTAGGTGTTATTAACTCTTCAAGGAAGGTATAAAGTTCAAGAACCCTTAGTATCACTTTGAGTTTTGATGAGGTTTGATTAAGTTTTAGAGTTATATGCATGTTTAAGGCATGGATCTATGAGATAAGCTTTGTTAGATGTTAAATGAGTTTAGTGGCTCCAAGACCTGTTGAGGCAGTGAGGGAGATCATAAATAGTGTCCATGAGTGTTGGTTGTGGATTGAATGATTATTTGAGATGTTTGGATTTTGGGAATACTCGATTTATAGCCGTTATAATGCCCGATTCTTGTTTAAACATAAATTACTTGTTAAAAAACAGAGCATCCCGAATCTGTCAAGATCAGTAGAGCATAGCAAAGGGTCATGATAGGGTAGATCTTGGTTCATAGATCGTTTTGATATAAAGTACGTCAAAATCTAATGAACGGTTTAGGAGAAAAGTGAGTTTAAGTGAAAGTCGTTCGGAAACCGAGAAAATGCAATTGTGTCAACTTTGAGGCCATAATTACCATACTTAAACATCTTTAGAAATTATGAAATTTTGGGACAATATAGTAGGGTGAATAGGGAGTCAAACCCCACTGACCTTGTGTCAAAATTCGAAATTGATAATTTATGAGAAATTTTACAGTCATGTGTGGTTAATAAGGAAATGGTGAAAAACACTGAAACTTTCATTGAGTCTAAATATGGTTAATTTCTTGGAACTTTTGGGCTATTAATGATATGTTAATCAGATATTAAGTGTCAAGGGTATTATTATATAAGGGTTAAGTGAGTAAGTGATATATTATTCTGATGGTGATCCTTTTCGTTTCTATAGATACTCGAGACGAACACCGGATCATTCCTTTTGGGATTTAGAGATCGAGGCAAGATTTCTTTTACCCTTATTTTGATAATTCGTTTATGTTTAAAGAAAAGTGGTTTTGCTAGATAATATATGAATCTTATATCAATATATGATATGGATTACGGATATGGATTGTGGATATGGATATGAATATGAATGGAGCTAATATACTTTATGGCTTCAAGAGATATGAAAAAGAATGGTATCAGTTGTTATCTAGGGTTATATGGTTTATAATATTCTTTTAAAGATAATCTTTAAACATTTGTGATTTAATAAATATTATTTGATTATTATTTAATACTTTTAAATAGTTAAAATATTTTGTATATAAGAGCATATTTGACTTTATTAAATACAGAGGAGATGTCTGAATTATAATCAAAGTATAATGATATATGAGAATGGAAATGATATATGAGAATGGAAATGATATGTGTGAATGATATATGGAAATGTGAATGGAAATGGAAACGGAAAAATGGAAAATATGGAATGATGTTTTATAAATGGAATAACGGTTTGAAAAGGGGGGATTGCAACAGTATGCGTAAGAGGCTATGTGGGAGTTGCACAGTCCGACACCCAATATTGCATAAGAGGCTGTGTAAGAGTTGCACAGTCCGGCACCCAATATTGCGTAAGAGGCTGTGTGGGAGTTGCACAGTCCGGCACCCAATATTTTATTACGGCACGAAGATGCCAAGGGAGGATGTTAGCATGTGGCCTTCCTCCAGGGTTGATTACCTGGTGGGATCATCCCTTCTACTAGTAGAAAACAGAGAGCAGGTACGGTCAGGCGACTGATCATCGTCCTACGTATCTGGCGCTAGCAGATATCCCCAAAGTATTTAAAGAAAGAATTGAAAATGGTTATAGTTTTATATACTGGAAAAGGGAAAAAAATGGTATGAAAAGTATGGAAATGTTTTATGGATTGAAGAGAAACAGATTTTATATTATTTTTATATAATTGTTGTATAAAAGGAAATGGAAGGATTATATTGAAAGTTTTTACTCAAATGTTATATTACCTTGAGATATTATACTGAGATGATGTACAGATATTATATTATATTAGAAGAGAAACTGATATTATATTGTTTTATATATATTTTTTCTTATAAAGGAAAAATGGATGGTGTATTGAATAATTATTGATTAATAATTTTCTTAATTCTTATAGTGGACTTTCCGTTTATAAATATATATATATGTTTTAACTTTGATTTCTGGTTTACAAAATTTATATTGCTGAGCTATTATAGCTCACTCTTGCTATTTATTTATATAACAACTAGATCAGGTGCCGAAACGTCGCAGTACAACCCGGAAGAGGGTAAAGGGGAAGTCTAACTTATAAGAAAGTATCGACATCTGTTCTCAAGGTAGTATATACTTATTTATGGGTATAATAGATGGTATTCTGGGATTGTAACAAAAGTTTATCTTTATCTGCTATCATTAATGGATGTTGTTCTCTGAGCATATGACTGGTGTGTATATTAGTGTGGGGTCACTTATGTGAGTTTTAAAATGATATTAAAATATTTAAAATATCAAAAGTGATAAGGTTAATAAATGGAAATTGGAGCGTGACGGCCCGGATTCCTGACCCCAGATTTGGGTTGTCACAGTTGGTATCAGAGCTAAGAGTCATAATGCTCAGGAACAAAAGTGATAATAATAAATATATCAGTAATAATATAAATTGCGAACTCCCATCGAGTTCAAGGGTGGTATATCGAATGTAGCATTTATTCTAAGTAGTGATTATAATTTTATAGATTATTACTAATAAAGGTTTATGTTTTATTATAGGGAGAGGAAATGAGTGAGTCGAGTTATGTTCGTGAGTGGCTAGGGATATATATATAAATGTGTTAATCGGTGATATAAATATTGAATATGGAATAATGTATATTGTACCCTAAATTTGGGTAAATAATGGAGAATATTGTTATGTACAGAATCATGCTGCCTAAACGTAATACTAGGGTAAATGTAAAGGAAAATGAGGGAGTTTGAGGTAATAGAGTAAGTAGATTGGTGAATAGACACTGATTGTTTGTGGAGATGAAAGGGTGAAATTGAGGTTGGTCGGTAAAGCCAAGATATACCTTAAGGACCAAGACAGACTGAGACATTCCGAGATTGACTTAAATGAAAAGGTTATTATGCCAAAAGTGTTAAGTTTATGTAGCACACAGGATTGATATGAGAAAGGGAATACTTGATGTATCGGGAAGTGTACGTTAGATAACCTCGTGAGTATACAGGGTATGTTGGGATGTACAATTATAAAGTATAGTTTGAAGGGTCCTTAATACCGGAGAGTATTAGGCCAAGACGATCAATATTACGTAAGTATACCGATCAGAAGGTTGTGTTTTATTATGGATAAAGGCAGAAAGTATTGAGCCAAGTCGCGTCTAGGTAAATGACGATAATTGGGAATATCAGACGATAGGTTAAGGATAAATGGTGAATGCCAGATTTGAGAAATTTTGGAAAGTACGCAGTCTAAGATATAAATGGTATTTGAGGAAAACCTTCCATTATTGGGATTTTCAATTGGGTAGAAGCTATTAACGGTACCTATTCTTAAATTTCCTAAAGCCCTGCTAAATTATGTTATTGAGTTTTGTTAACACAAAATCACGCAAGCGTACGTGGTCACAAGTAATATATATATAAGTCAAGTTCGTTCCCATAGAGATCTTGGTTTTTAATTCAGTTTAGTACCTATGCAACAATGTATGATTTTAATTCACTGCTAAGACAAATAACAAGATTGGGTTTAATTAACTAAATTAACTCAGAAGTAAATTAACAAACTAAGAATTAACTAACTAACAAGAATTTAAACTGATTACTTATATGAGAATAAAAACATGGGACTCTAACTTCATTATCTACTTCACTTAGAGTTGATGCTTTTAATCAATGCACGTTATGGTTTTGATATATGATCAGACAACACGAAACAAGTAAACTCTACTTCTCAGTATACGAATACCAAACTAAACATACATCCACAAAAGAGATAGAAGATGAATAGACACCAATCATGCTTAGACCCTATATCTCTATAAGATTTGAAAACATAATGGTTGAAGAACAAGTTGTCTATTTAGATCACATAGGGCAGCATAATATCTCTATTTACGCCACAAATCATGATGTTAAAACATCAACCTATCCTATGCTAGCATGGCAAGTTCTAAATCTCAAGATCCACTCTCGTTTCGCAAGAAATTAACAAGTTAGATGTTCGAGACTCATCTAAATACATGAAATACAACCATACGAGGATATCAAGAATTCACCACATGTAATCTTTAAAGCATCAAACTACTAAGCTACATAGATAACTCCGTTAGAATCCCATGACAACGATTAGTTCATAATTGAACCGTTCATCATCATGGGATTTGATGAAAACATGATAATAAACAAGATATGGAATAAAGAAGCAATAATATTATTAAAATAAAGAGTTGAGAAAACAAATCTATGATACAAAAGATGAAGTAGATCTAGATCCGTTGCTTGTCACGAGCATTGAATCTTTCTCCCATTTTCTCCCTTGCAAGTCTAAGCTATATTATGTACAAGATATGTAATTCTATGTAATGATCTAATGATATGTTTACAAGGGTTGGATGTGTTTATATAGGCTCTAGAATTCTTGCCCAGCAAGAAATACCAAATCAGAATTATAATAGAATTACGTTTCCTAAACTGATTCTGTTTTAAAGGAAAATTCGTAACTGTCTTTTCTTCAGTAATTCTGGAACGTTCCAGCTGTAATTGGACCTCTGGACCACTTTAGAATGATAGAAAATCTCGTTATCTTCGCGTGGACAGTAAGATCGTCCAAAACGGACTTCTAGAACTCAAGATATGGCCAAAATCGTAAAAAGGGCAAAACTGGAAATTTTCCCCGCACACCCGCAGCGCTGGGGCGCGGATGGTGCCTGTGGCGCGAGCTCAATCTGCATAAAATGGCGCTGGGGCGCCAGTTAGGCTCCCGGCTCGGTCCCGATCTGCGAAAATTGATTTTTCTTTGATTTTTAAGCCTTTTCTTCCCGTTCCTTTTGCATAAGCTTCCGTCTTTCATCCTTAATGACTTGTATTCTTCTTGGTAGTTGACATTAGCCTCCATTCTTCATTCCATATCATCAATCAACTCCAAAAAACGACGGAAACTACACCTTTAATTGACATTTCTTCAACCCTGCACAATTAAACAAAACACATCAAAACTACCACAAACTTGAGACCAAAGCAATCAATTTAAGCCGAATTGGAATGTTTCAAGTAGATATAAAATCCATTTATCACACCCCCAAACTTAAACCGATGCTTGTCCTCAAGCATAAACAATTACAACTAACTAACTAACTAGTACCACTTCCGTAGGTGATCACGGTTGCATTTGGCATATGCAACAAGCCCTTTAAACCCCTAGGCAGCCCTAGTGGACGAGTAAGGTCTCGTGAGGGCCTTTAGCGAATGTACCCACAAAATCCAATGCAATGCAATGCATGAATGCAACTAATATTAAAATGCAACTAATCTAATACTAATATCCTACCATACCTTCAAATCCTCTCATGCCATATCAGCTTAAGAATCAAAGTAAATACGCAATGTCTTGGTGTCGAAAGTGCAAGTATTCACATAGTCTACTCAATGAACATGCATAAGTTCTCACAAGTCCATGTCAAGTGTAAGAACAAGTTAGTAACCATGCTAAGCCTACAAGAGCACATCTTTGAAACAAACTCGGGATCTCATACGTAAAAACAAGCAAACACTCACAATCCACTCATAAAAGAATATTCACTCAAGAACAAGGGTAAGTGTATCACTCAATTCCAACAAAAATCATAAACATGCTTGACATTTGGTATCAATCTAACTCTTAACACAACATACATCAATGACGATAATCAAAAGGTCTTTATTTGGGTTGTAACGGGGCTAGGGACAAGGTATGCCAAATAAGCCAAAATAGGTGAAGTGTCAAAAGCTAGTAAGCACCATGATAAATCATACACAACACCCTATTTCCCCCCACATAATCAACTATTTTTCTTTCAACAAAACACTCGACTAGTCGACTGAAATAGGATCACAACAAACACAAACATGCTCTCATAATATATATTTTTTTCTTTTTTTTTTCTTTTTTTTTTTTTCATTTTTTTTCGAGAGCTCAGTATAACACAAACAATAATATAAACAATAACAATGATCCCACAATTTTCTTACACATGCCGACTATCAAGTAAACAAACCCAATTTTCAATATTTCCCCCAAAAGTAAGACCAACAATAAACCCCTCCTTGCACACCTTACTACTCCCTTAAGCACTCTACTAGCCTTTGACAATGTGGGTTCAAATTAATGTAAGGCCAATACAAGAAAAGGTCTAGGCAAGTAATGTGGTATGTCACCGAAAAAATAGGATTAAGCTCAACGAGTTAACTAATTGATCATGTAAACATGGTATGGTAATATGGGAAAATATGCGGTTATTCCTAATGCCTTTATCATTTTAATCGTCAAATAATGTCAAGCGTTTCAAGAAAGATCTCAAACAACTGCTAGCAATGCAAACAATCCGTGGACACTCAAGCAAACGAATAAATTGCAACAAATATGCAATACGGCTCAAAAGCTCACTTGGCAGGAAAAACATACTCAATCCCAAGCAAAAATCTCTCTAACGCACCTACTTGTATTCAAAGAATGCAAACTAAATCATCTTGCACATATTCATGTCCTTCTAATTACTTACAACATTCAATAAGTCTACTAGCTTCAACTTACTAGTGTATGTGTGTGCACAAGAACAAAGCATATCACTTTTCAAACAAAAGCGTCAACAACACAAAATTCCTATCAAACATGGGTGCAAATGCAAACTACTATGGACTCACATGAAATACGAACATAAAAACAGAATGTCCTATATGAAACAAACGTAGATATCACGAACATAAATGAATTACTACTAATATGCAAAATATGATATCTATATGAACAAAATGACACACAATCACAAATAGCTACTATACACTACTTATCCCCAAACCACCCCCAAACTTAAAATATTCAATGTCCCCATTGAATGGAAGGTAATACAAGGGATAGTAGAGAACATACCTAATTGTCGACAGGATCACCCTCATCGGGCGGCACCGTATCTCTATATGGCCATTTAATTATCTTTTCCGGGGCTACATCCTTGATGACAAGTTTCCGCCTTCCTTGTTCCTCAAAAGTGCTAGTAACATTGTTCTCTTCACTACCTGACAAGTTAGCAACCATTACAATAGGCAAAGTAGATGATTGACCCAAGTATACATACCTCAAGTGATCTGATGGTTTAAACTCGAGTCTGGAAGTTTCTTCAACATGATGATTTTCATTATTTACTTCCCAAGACTGATCAAGAGTAGGAATAGACGGATTAGGAATGAAAATGGGTAGTTCACCAACAAAAGTCTTCACAACAGACTTAGGATCAAAAGAACTCTCCTCAGGTTGAATTTCATGCTTAGAACAAATATCATTCAATTCATCTAACATCTCATCAGAAGTAAAATTCCTATACAACTCATGAAGATCCTCATTACCCTCAATCAAAACATCTTCCTAAAAAAAAGACTCAATTGCACTATCCTCAAGATTTGACCATGAAACCACCTCATCAACCAGCACCTTAGAATCCCAGAGATCAGCCAAGCCTAGTGACTCACACTCTTCCTCCTCATCACTATCCACCACAGGTATCAACAAAACAAAATTTTCTTCTTTTTCTGTAGGATCTTGATCATGAATTCCTTCTTCATCCTCAATTGCTGAATTCTGATCGTTCCTGACTTTTCCAGATCTGAGTGTTATAGCATTAACCTGCTCCATGCCATCTTGTTTTCCTGGATTCACCTCTGTGTCACTAGGAAGAACTCCCTACGGTCCGTTGAGAAAGGCACTTGCAATTTGCCCAATTTGATTCTCCATTGTCTTGAGAGATACCGCCTGACTTTTAATCATCAACCTCAATTCATCCAATTCAGATTTTTCATTCGAAGATTGACCATCATCCCCATGAAACTGTTGCTGCTGAAAATCTTGATTGTTGCTCCAGCCGAAATTGGGATGATAGGTGGCTGGAGCTGGTTGCGAAGGTTGCTGGAAGTTGCTCACAAACTGTGCCGATTCAGAAGATATGGCACATTGACTCGTCTCATGTGCGCCCTCACATAGCTCACAAACACTAGCAACTTGAGGCACCCCATGCTTTGACATAAAATCCAATTTCTTATTAAGTGCCTCTAGCTGAGCTGCTAGAGCTGTGACTGTATTAACTTTCAGAATTCCTGCTAATTTGCCTTGTGATAATCTCTGAGTTGGATTCTGGTATTCATTCTCAGCCATCATCTCAATCAACTCATAAGCTTCCTCATAGCCCTTAGCCCATAGAGCTCCACCTGATGCTGTATCTAGCATGGGTCTTGACTGTGCACCCAAGCCATTATAAAAGCAGTTAATCACCATCCATTCAGGCATCCCATGATGTGGACACTTCCTTAGCATCTCTTATATCGCTCCCAAGCCTCGCACAAAGATTCTTCAGACTGCTGTGAAAATTGAGTAATAGCATTCCTGATTGCTACAGTTTTCGCCATAGGGAAGAATTTAGTAAGAAACTTCTGAGCAAGATCCTCCCATGTAATAATGGAACCAGGTGGTAGAGAGTGTAACTAGCCCTTAGCTTTATCCCTCAAAGAGAATGGGAAAAGTCTCAATTTCACAGCATCTTCTGACACCTCGTTGATCTTGAAAGTGTCGCAGATCTCAATGAAATTCCGAATATGCATGTTAGGATCCTCCGTAGGAGCACCCCCAAACTGAACCGAATTCTACACCATCTGAATTATGCTAGGCTTGATTTTGAAAGTATTAGCTGCAATAGCTGGCCTGACAATGCTAAATTGGATGTCCTTGATCTTTGGTTGAGAATAATACATCAATGCTTTCGCTGCTGCTGCTAGTTCTCCCATTGCTACCTGCAACACATAAAACTAAACAACTATGTAAGAAACAATCCGAGTCAGTGAACTCTAACGACCACTATTGACAAGCACATAAACTAAAAATAAAACACCGATGATCCCCGGTAGCGGCGCCAAAAACTTGCTAACACAAAATCACGCAAGCGTACGTGGTCACAAGTAATATAGATATAAGTCAAGTTCGTTCCCATAGAGATCTTGGTTTTTAATTCAGTTTAGTACCTATGCAACAATGTATGGTTTTAATTCACTGCTAAGACAAATAACAAGATTGGGTTTAATTAACTAAATTAACTAAATTAACTAAGAAGTAAATTAACAAACTAAGAATTAACTAACTAACAAGAATTTAAACTGATTACTTATATGAAAATAAAAACATGGGACTCTAACTTCATTATCTACTTCACTTAGAGTTGATGCCTTTAATCAATGCACGTTATGGTTTTGATATCTGATCAGACAACACGAAACAAGTAAACGCTACTTCTCAATATACGAATACCAAACTAAACATACATCCACAAAAGAGATAGAAGATGAATAGACACCAATCATGCTTAGACCCTATATCTCTATAAGATTTGAAAACATAATGGTTGAAGAACAAGTTATCTATTTAAATCACATAGGGCAACATAATATCTCTATTTACGCTACAAATCATGATGTTAAAACATCAACCTATCCTATGCTAGCATGGCAAGTTCTAAATCTCAAGATCCACTCTCGTTTCGCAAGAGATAAACGAGTTAGATGTTCGCGACACATCTAAATACATGAAATACAATCATACGAGGATATCAAGAATTCACCACATGTAATCTTTGAACCGTTCATCATCATGGGATTTGATGAAAACATGATAATAAACAAGATATGGAATAAAGAAGCAATAATATTATTAAAATAAAGAGTTGAGAAAACAAATCTATGATACAAAAGATGAAGTAGATCTAGATCCGTTGCTTGTCACGAGCATTGAATCTTTCTCCCCTTTTCTCCCTTGCAAGTCTAAGCTATATTATGTACAAGATATGTAATTCTATGTAATGATCTAATGATATGTTTACAAGGGTTGGATGTGTTTATATAGGCTCTAGAATTCTTGCCCAGCAAGAAATACCAAATCAGAATTATAATAGAATTACGTTTCCTAAACTAATTCTGTTTTAAAGGAAAATTCGTAACTGTATTTTCTTCAGTAATTCTGGAACGTTCCAGCTGTAATTGGACCTCTGGACCACTTTAGAATGATAGAAAATCTCGTTATCTTCGCGTGGAATAATAGAAAATCGTAAAAAGGGCAAAACTGGAAATTTTCCCCGCACACCCGCAGCGCTGGGGCACGGATGGCGCCTGTGGCGCCAGTTAGGCTCCCGGCTCGGCCCCGATCTGCGAAAATTGATTTTTCTTTGATTTTTAAGCCTTTTCTTCCCGTTCCTTTTGCATAAGCTTTCGTCTTTCATCCTTAATGACTTGTATACTTCTTGGTAGTTGACATTAGCCTCCATTCTTCATTCCATATCATCAATCAACTCCAAAAAATGACGGAAACTACACCTTTAATCGACATTTCTTCAACCCTGCACAATTAAACAAAACACATCAAAACTACCACAAACTTGAGACCAAAGCAATCAATTTAAGCCAAATTGGAATGTTTCAAGTAGATATAAAATCCACTTATCAAGTTTCAAATTTTCCTCCACTGATGGGTAATTCCAGTTTTGATCTGGCACCTCTTATTTATTAAGTGCCTGTATCTTTTTAAAACTTTTTGGTACCCTTGAAATGTGTTTCAAAATTTTATTTTATCTATCTTAGTCAAAATATTCCTCTAAGATTATTTTCGGAAGATGGTATTTATCATCGTGATTTAAATTTCCCTCTATATTTCTTACTCCAACTAAGAGGAACAGCCCTATATGTATACACAAGGACGATCTGTCTGTGTGATAGAAAGTCGGAGGGGACGCCCTCACTTGTGTGACGTACGGGTTCTTCCATCATATTGATTTCCCAAATATTCTTTTGTTTCGAATAAGAGCTATTTAAAACTCTTAATCTTATAAATTGTTGTGGGACCCTTGCTTGTTTCTGGGTTCGTTTCAATTCAAAGTCTCTTAAATTCTATCAATTGTTTTGAATATAGAAGATTTCATTAATGGATGGAAGCAATGTTTATAGTATACGTGATTATACAAGGAAACTTGAGATTCCAAGGGAAATTTCAATAAGAGATAATTAGAGCTAGAAGCGTTTCAATATATGAGAGGAAGGAATTTCATGAGAAGAAATGGGTATATTTGATGATTAGTAAGAGAAAAGAATATGAGGAATTTTAAGGCATAATTGAGATTTACTATTGAGAGTAAAGTGTATTTTAAGGATAGCAGAGAGAGATTAAAGATGTTAATTTTTCAAAGGATTAATCCAAAAGGTGTGAATGAGTGAAACTTGAGGTAAAGATTTTGATGAGAATAATAAAGGGAAATTACATAGGTGGAATAGATAGTATATCATGAAGGAACTAAGGTGGGTCAGCAAGATGTAAAGAGCGTATAGTGAACAATAGACATATGGGATAAGGTATCCGGAGGAAGTTGCAGGTACGCTCTAATTTAACCTCTTAAGTGTAAATGTTTGGTTAGGGATCGACTAAATCAAGGAATGGTCACTACGCCATAGATGCCCAGACGCAACACACTTTTACTGTTGCATTAGACAAGTTTTTTGTTACAATAGGCCTAAGGTAACACTTTTTCACCATTTCATCCGCTAATGTTGCCTCTGCTATCTAACGTAACGCATTTGTTCTCAATAGTAACACTAAGAAAAGTATTACCTTAGGGCCATACAGTAACACTAAATCAAACAAATGCAATACTAGAAAGGTGTTACCATAGCTTAGCCAAAAAAAGACAGAGGACACGTGGCATGTGGGGGCCACGTGACACGTGTCATGGTAGTGACGTGTACGTGGTAGGTGTCCACGTGGTAGGTATCCACGTGGCATGTTGGGGCCACCTGACACGTGGTAGGTGGGGCCCACCTGCCACGTGGCATGTGGGGCCCACCTGCCACGTGGCATGTGGGGGCCCACCTGCCACGTGGCATGTGGGGGCCCACCTGCCACGTGGCATGTGGGACCCACTTAACATGTGGCATGTGGGACCCACCTGACATGTGGCATGTGGGACCCACCTGACACGTGGCATGTGGGACCCACCTGACACGTGGCATGTGGGTCCCACTTTCTAATGTAACACTAAAGAATTATCTAATGCAACACTACATAATTATCTAATGTAACACTGTAATTATCTAATGCAACACTGTAAATAAGGCTAATGCAATACTAGCAACTATAGCAATTGCAACACTAAAATTGAAAATTTTGCAAGATCTAATTTGTATATCAATCCCTTTACAGAATAAACCAACCAATTCACCAAAATACAATTCAATACTTATCTCCCTCCACAAATTCACCAAAATACAATTCAAGTACCAACCACCTTATACAACGTTTTATACACCACTTCGCCAAAATATAATCTATACTAAACCACATAGGACACCTTCTGACTATCTTACAAACCATATCCATTCTGTTTTAAGTGATACACAAGCTGCCACGAAGTCGCCACCTTCTACTTTACCTGAAGAAAAGCTCTTAACAACCTGCATTGATATCACAAAAATCAATCAGAACATAAGATTTTTGTTGTTATAAGAAACTCTTTGAAGAAAAAGAAGCATCTAGCCGACCATCACCAGACATCAAGACCGTTTTCAAACACAAGAGTCTATGTTATTGCACTGAAATATAGACATTTAGACCAGAGCATGATCCAAAATATGTTCGCAATTCCTATTTTGTAACTCATGAACATACTAAGATAGATACACAAATAGAATGCCAAATCTACCTAAGAGCCATTGGTTTGTTTTCTCAGACCATAAAGCAGCATTCCCAGCTTTCTAGTTAGAAACAGCGTGTTTGGTAACACTGAATCTGCTCTCCATAAGAGCTGGTTAGTTGCATTCAGGGAAAGCTACAATTTCTAGTTTCTGTAGAAAGCAGCTTTTTTACAAACTATTATAAAGAAGCTGATTCTAATTTTTTGTAGCACAAAAAAATCTTAACAATAACTTAATTTGGGAAAAACCTACTATTGACCTTAGAACTTTGATCATTTATTTACGAAAACTCGTGAGCTTTTTGTTGGAATAGTTTCCTGCATAGCAGTTTAACTTAAGAAGTTGAAGTAAATGTACATTCCAATGTTAATCTAAGTTATATTTATAATATTCTATATCACAGAACAAAACACAAATTCTTTATACTATAGTTATCATAGGTATTAATATGTCAAACAATAAATTAAAAAAGATGTGAATCGGGCACCAATACTAGCATATATATTCTGTATACTTGATCAATTTTCCATTAACAATAGTATATGCACCTATTAGATGAAGCCACTGGAACATGCATCTGCTTGAGTGTGCATAGAGGATAATAAATGTTACCTGCCCCTGAAGTGTCATGAAGTATATTGATGATGTCTTGTTACATGCAATGACATGGTCAATGTTTTTGGAAATAGGATAAAATAGGAAATCTCTATTGTAGGACTTGTAATCTTGAGGCTCTCTAGTAATTTAATTCAAGTTAATACCAAAACTGGATAACACACAATAATTAATTATGTAAATAGTTCTAATTTCAGCAATGTGCATTGTACAACTGCATTTAATATTGTCTGCAATATACTACTCAACTGAAATGCATTTGATATGGGAAACGATGCTTGCAGTATACTCAAATGCTTTAAAATGAGAAAAGGAACTTACACTATGAAAAGGAAAGTATTCTACCTCAAGCATGTGTACAACCTGCCCCATCCATGGCCGTTTCAGGGGATCCAAGTCTATACAGCGGAGGCACACAAGCAATGTGGCAGAGTCACAGCTTCATACCTGCAAAAGATTAAGCTATTAATGTGTTCAGACAATAAAATTACTCCACGACAATATTTGATCGACTTCTCTACCAATTCATGTGATTTGAAACATTATTTGTAATGGACTTACATGTTTCCACACAATCTGGTAAAAAAGATAAAAATAGCAAAACTGACTGAAAACAAAGTTAAATGTGTACATGTCTGGACAATATTCTCAAACATTTATTATACAACTAGATGGACACAATTAGTGCAAGGAATATGTTGAGAATCAAGTACGAAGAACGTAACCACTAAAACAAGAATGTGTTAATACTTGCATATAGTTCTGTGTACAAAATAATCTGCATAAAAATCCAAACTAAAAACCATAAGAAACTATACATAGAAATCGACCAAACTAACAGAGCAGCGCAAATAATAAACAAACATCCACTCACTGTTTTTATCACTGAGCCATGCTTTGGAGGGCTCTTTTTCTACGAAGCGGGATTAACAAGGTATATTTGGATTGTGTCAAGTTTCGGAGCTGATTTTCTTGTATTGACCAAAAGCACAACTTTCAACTTTTAGTTTCTAGATAATCACTAAGAACATATGAACTAATCTTATGGGTAATCACTAAGAACTAGGAAATCTAGAAATTCTAAAATGTATCTAAAACATATGAACTAACAATACTTTCAAATTATACACTACTGAGCTCTAACTAAACATTAAATTATTCCCAAATGTAAAATGCACTGGACATAAACCCAACTAAACATACATATGCACAAACATTGAAATACCCATATACAAGTACATATATGCCCATAATAGACACCCATATACAAGTACATATGCCCAATCGACTACCATATACAAGTATGCGTGGAGATTGCATATCCTAATATACCAGATTGCACAAATTTACCTTGAACTTGAAGCCCTAATTGAACCCGAATGAAAATTCCCAATCACTTTGACCTATTTGAAAATTAACATAAAAGAGTGAGTGCAAGACCAATTAATCAGAGAAAAATAAAAAACAAATTAACTCAAGAAAAGTAAAGAACAGACCCATTAATCGGAGACCCAATTAATCACCTACAAAGTAAAAAAAAACAAATTAGATATAGAGAGAAGAAAAGAGAGTAAAAAAGAAAAGAGAAGAGAGATATTATCCAATTATATGAAGAAAATACTGAGAGATTTCTTCGAATTGAGAGATATTTCTTCAAGAGGGGAGATAGTAGAGAGAGGGAGCTTGAGAGAGAGATATGTGTGAGAATGTGTGTGTCTGAGGAAGAATGTGTGTGTGAACGTAATTTTGTTTAAAGGGGGAAAGTGCAATTTGGGGGGGAAAAGTCCGCCCATTTTTTCACCTCGGGGCTCGGGCAACACAAAACAAAACAGTGCATTACATATCTTTTATAATTTATTTAAATTATTAAATTTATTATAATATGAAAAATACTTCACATGTATTTATATATAATATAAATTTAAATTTGTAATATATCGTGAATTATATATAAAATTAAAAAAAGCTCAAAAATTAAAATGTAATAATAAAATTTATAAAAATATATTCAATTCGTTAATTATCACTTTGACCGGAACCCCTAAAGAGGGTTTCGTCAGGGTTTAAGGATACGATTTTTAAAAAATATTTCTCGACCACCCAACCATACGGGAATCATGATCCATCATATTTAATGTTATTCCCAAAATTTTAGAAAAAAAAAAATTATTTGATCGGGTAATTCAACGGTCAACTATCACTTTGACTGGAACCCCTAAACAGGGTTTCGTCACGGTTTAAGGATTCGATTTTTTAAAAAATATTTCTCGACCACCCAACCATACGGGAATAAAGATTCATCATATTTAATGTTATTCCCAAAATTTTAGAAATTTTTTTTTTATTTGATCGGGTAATTCAACGGTCAACTATCACTTTGACCGGAACCCATAAATAGGGTTTCGTCAGGGTTTAAGGATTCGATTTTTTTAAAAATACTTCTCGACCACCCAACCATACGGGAATCAAGATCCATCATATTTAATGTTATTCCCAAAATTTTAGAAAAAAAAATTTATTTGATCGGGTAATTCAACGGTCAACTATCACTTTGACCGGAACCCATAAACAGGGTTTCGTTAGGGTTCAAGGATTCGATTTTTTAAAAAATATTTCTCGACCACCCAACCATACGGGAATCAAGATCCATCATATTTAATGTTATTCCCAAAATTTTAGAAAAAAAAAATTTATTTGATCGGGTAATTCAACGGTCAACTATCACTTTGACCGGAACCCCTAAACATGGTTTCGTCAGGTTTTAAGGATTCGATTTTTTAAAAAAATATTTCTCGACCACCCAACCATACGGGAATCAAGATCCATCATATTTAATTTTATTCCCAAAATTTTAGAAAAAAAAAATTTTATTTGATCGGGTAATTCAATAGTCAACTATCACTTTGACCGAAACCCCTAAACAGGGTTTCGTTAGCGTTTAAGGATTTGATTTTTTAAAAAATATTTCTCGACCACCCATCCATACGGGAATCAAGATCCATCATATTTAATGTTATTCCCAAAATTTTAGAAAAAAAAAATTTACTTGATCGGGTAATTCAACGGTCAACTATCACTTTGACCGGAACCCCTAAACAGGGTTTCGTCAGGGTTTAAGGATTCGATTTTTTAAAAATTATTTCTCGACCACCCAACCATACGGGAATCAAGATCCATCATATTCAATTTTATTCCCAAAAGTTTAGAAAAAAAAAATTTATTAGATCGGGTAATTCTTAATTTATTTGATTTATATATATTTTTTTGGATTTTAAATTATATTTATTTTTAAATTTCAAATAATATATAAAACACCTCCCCACACTTGATCGGTTTATTCTCCTAAATGAATAATTTTAATATAATCAATACAAATATTTCATTAAAATTATTCTAAAAATATAGTAATAATAATAATAATAATAATAATAATAATAATAATAATAATAATAATATATAATGAATAAAACCTAAGTTACAATGGTTATATATTAAAGATGGAGGTAAAGAACCAAGTGTTATTGTTGGTGGAGTGGTTGTAGTGGTGAAATAGAAGTCATGTGTGTTGTATGTCAGGGGGGACCCGCCAATGACACGTGGCAGTGTGGGACCCACCACCTAACACGTGGCAGTGTGGGGACACACCACCTGACACGTGGCAGTGTGGGGACCACCACCTGACACGTGGTAGTGTGGGGACCACCACCTGAAACGTGGCAGTGTGGGACCCACCACCTGACATGTGGCAGTGTGGGGACCCACCACCTGACACGTGGCAGAGTGGGACCCACAATTGACACGTGGCAGTGGGGACCACATGACACGTGGCATTGTGTGGTCCCCCAGTGACATGTGGCAGTGTGGCCCACGTGACACGTGGCAGAAAAGCTGTCCCATGTTAATTTGTTTTTATATTTTTAAATGTTAAAAAAATAGCAAATGCAACACTTAGTCGCTATTGTAACACAACGAATCTATTGCAACAGTACAGGTTCTACTGCAACAGTACCTTCAGAGGTAATGTAACACAATCTCAACAGTGTTGCAGTAGGTCGAAAAAGGTACCTCTAATGTAACACAAAGTGGGTGTTACATTAGAAAAGTATTGCGGACGCCCATCTATGGCGTAGTGGGTGTAGATAGGTTGACAATCTAGATAAGGAAAATCAATATCTGTTAAGGGTCAGAGAACTGTATAGAAAGGAGATTAAGAGTATGAGAGAAAGTGTGAGAATATATTTTTCAAGGATAAAGGAAAAGTACATTCTTGTTTAGGTACGAACAGGAAATATATATTATAAGTAATATTTTCTTTCAATTGTTTCAAGGAATATTAGTAGAAATTATTTCTGGAAAATTTTACAAAGATGAGATATAGGAATATTAAGGTGTTTATATTTATGTCATGATAGAGATCAAATTATAGACAAACCATAGTGAGATACACTACCATTCAGGGGAGGCCAATGTGGTGGCTGATATCCTTAGTCTAAAAAGGAAGGAGAGATGAGATAATATAGAATGACGGAATGCAGGAGAAGGTTGGTAAGGAAAAGATAGTGAAAGTACTGCTATTGATAAGCTAAATGGCATGTTGATGAATGACAAGCAAGTGTATGTTGGTGTATTTCTGTACAAACAAGATAGAGATGTTTAAGGAGAACCTAAAGGAAGGAGGAAGTAATATGAGAATTAGAAGGTGTAATGTGAGAAAGGTATTCGTCAATATCTTCAACGTGATTCCGGGACGGAATCCTTTTAAGGGGGGAAGACTGTAATAACCCTAACTTTTAGAATGCTACAGTGCCTAAATGAATAGTAATTTTGAGGATTTAGGGAAATGGTATGTAAGTACCCTAGATTTGAAATGGAAAATGAATAATCAGGAACCATATTGATGTTGTACTATTAAAATGAGTGACTCAAAATGATAATGGATTTCAGAAATTCCTGAATATGGACTTTAAGGATTTTCGATTTCGATTGAGACTCTATTGAATGTGATATTAAGGAGTATAGAAATGTTAAAGGGTTTATATCTTGAGGAAATAATGAAATTAGGTTAAACCAAGGAGTGATCAAGTCAAGGAAATGCCAAGGGAATTTAGATTGTTAAACGAGTTTGAGAATGCTTGAGAACCCGAGAGATAACCGGGAGAGCAACTTCTGAGAAAAAGAGAATATACCAAGGATATTGGATCTAATACCTACTTGAGGATTAGAATCACCCTAACACATTAATATATGATGTGGGAAAGGATAAAATATATTCAAGAGATTTACAAGAGAGAAACCACTAAGACAATCACTGAAATCATTCGATAAATCCAATGACTAGAGAATCTTGGAAAGAGGCCCAAACAATAGACCACTAAACATGGGTAAAGCCCAAACTTCGGCCCAATACAAAACAAGGAGTTGATTTATTGATTTAATTAAGTGGCTAATGGTGAAAGCCAAGGGGCAGGGGCAAGGGCAAGAGTTGAAGAATTATGAAAGGGCAAGGATAATGTGGTAAAAACAAACAAAAAAAAACCAAACAAATATCAAACCAAGCTTCTTAGATACTTCTTGCACAAGAACCAAGGATCCAACACAGCCATACATCTGATCTTATCTTGTAAATATCATTAGATCAAAGTTGGATAAGTCAATATTGGATCAAAAGTGAAGAAAAAGCAAGAAACACACCATTCCACACAAACTGCCCAGCAGGAATAGCTTTGAGAGAAAAATTCATAACCCAAGATCTAAAGCTCTAAAAATCACCAAATTTTAACCATAGCTTCTCCACTCTATGGGAAAGATTCGTACAAAATTTCATGACAATCCAAGTAGTATAGCCTAGCCAAATCCATGCTCAAAGTGGGAGAACCAAACCTATCTAGGTTCTGGCAAGTAGCAAGATGGGGCTCAAAAACCTAGCTCCCATGGTTGGATTCTTGTGTTCTATAGCTTAAAACAAAGGTAATCCAGACCCCAAGGTATGTTCAAAATCTTAGCTTCAAATATTGAGTATAGCTATGTCAAAAGATGGATCAAAGATGATGATAAATAGTGATTTTCAAGAACTAACTTTGTGTTCTTGATTTCTTTTGATTGATTCAAGTGTACTAAAGCTACTTAAGGACCATTCAAGGCTTACTAGGGGTTATTCACTCTGCAAGGAAGGTATAAAGTTCAAGAACCCTTAGTATCACTTTGAGTTTTGATGAGTTTTGATTAAGTTTTAGAGTTATATGCATGTTTAAGGCATGGATCTATGAGATAAGCTTTGTTAGATGTTAAATGAGTTTAGTGGCTCCAAGACCTGTTGAGACAGTGAGGGAGATGATAAATAGTTTCCATGAGTGTTGGTTGTGGATTGAATGATTATTTGAGATGTTTGGATTTTGGGAATACTCGATTTATAGCCGTTATAATGCCCGATTCTCGTTTAAACATAAATTACTTGTTAAAACACAGAGCATCTCGAATCTGTCAAGATCAGTAGAGCATAGCAAAGGGTCATGATAGGGTAGATCTTGGTTCATAGATTGTTTTGATATAAAATACGTTAAAATCTGATGAACGGTTTAGGAGAAAAGTGAGTTTAAGTGAAAGTCGTTCGGAAACCGAGAAAATGCAATTGTGTCAACTTTGGGGCCATAATTACCATACTTAAACATCTTTAGAAATTATGAAATTTTGGGACAATATATTAGGCTGAATAGGGATTCAAACCCCACTGACCTTGTGTCAAAATTCGAAATTGATAATTTATGAGAAATTTTACAGTCATGTGTGGTTAATAAGGATATGGTGAAAAACACTGAAACTTTCATTGAGTCTAAATATGGTTAAGTTCTTGGAACTTTTGGGCTATTAATGATATGTTAATCAGATATTAAGTGTCAAGGGTATTATTATATAAGGGTTAAGTGAGTAAGTGATATATTATTCTGATGGTGATCATTTTCGTTTCTATAGATACTCGAGACGAACACCGGATCATTCCTTTTGGGATTTAGAGATCGAGGCAAGATTTCTTTTACCCTTATTTTGATAATTCGTTTATGTTTAAAGAAAAGTGGTTTTGCTAGATAATATATGAATATTATATCAATATATGATATGGATTACGGATATGGATTGTGGATATGGATATAAATATGAATGGAGCTAATATACTTTATGGCTTCAAGAGATATGAAAAAGAATGGTATCAGTTGTTATCTAGGGTTATATGGTTTATAATATTCTTTTAAAGATAATCTTTAAACATTTGTGATTTAATAAATATTATTTGATTATTATTTAATACTTTTAAAATAGTTAAAATATTTTGTATATAAGAGCATATTTGACTTTATTAAATACGGAGGAGATGTCTGAATTATAATCAAAGTATAATGATATATGAGAATGGAAATGATATATGAGAATGGAAATGATATTTGTGAATGATATATGGAAATGTGAATGGATATGTGAATGGAAATGGAAACGGAAAAATGGAAAATGTGGAATGATGTTTTATAAATGGAATAACGGTTTGAAAAAGGGGGATTGCAACAGTATGCGTAAGAGGCTGTGTGGGAGTTGCACAGTTCGGCATCCAATATTGCGTAAGAGGCTGTGTGGGAGTTGCACAGTCCGGCACCCAATATTGCGTAAGAGGCTGTGTGGGAGTTGCACAGTCCGGCACCCAATATTTTATTACGGCACGAAGATGCCAATGGAGGATGTTAGCAGGTAGCCTTCCTCCAGGGTTGATTACCAGGTCGGATCATCCCTTCTACTAGTAGAAAACAGAGAGCAGGTACGGTCAGACGACTGATCATCGTCCTACGTATCTGGCGCTAGCAGATATCCCCAAAGTATTTAAAGAAAGAATTGAAAATGGTTACAGTTTTATATATTGGAAAAGGAAAAAAAAATGGTACGAAAAGTATGGAAATGTTTTATGGA
This sequence comes from Kitagawia praeruptora, assembly GCA_037693485.1. Lineage (NCBI taxonomy): Eukaryota > Viridiplantae > Streptophyta > Magnoliopsida > Apiales > Apiaceae > Kitagawia > Kitagawia praeruptora. The sequence goes on along the minus strand of CM075348.1, from coordinate 113,621,847 downwards.
TTGAAGAGAAACTGATTTTATATTATTTTATATAATTGTTGTATAAAAGGAAATGGAAGGATTATATTGAAAGTTTTTACTCAAATTCTTATATTACCTTGAGATATTATACTGAGATGATGTACATATATTATATTATATTAGAAGAGAAACTGATATTATATTGTTTTATATATATTTTTTCTTATAAAGGAAAAATGGATGGTGTATTGAATAATTATTTTCTTAATTCTTATAGTGGACTTTCCGTTTATAAATATATATATATATATATATATATATATATATATATGTTTTAACTTTGATTTCTGGTTTACAAAATTTATCTTGTTGAGCTATTATAGCTCACTCTTGCTATTTATTTATGTAACAGCTAGATCAGGTGCCGAAACGTCGCAGTACAACCCGGAAGAGGGTAAAGGGGAAGTCTAACTTATGAGAAAGTATCGACATCTGTTCTCAAGGTAGTATATACTTATCTATGAGTATAATAGATGGTATTCTAGGATTGTAACAAAAGTTTATCTTTATCTGCTATCATTAATTGATGTTGTTCTCTGAGCATATGACTGGTGTGTATATTAGCGTGGGGTCACTTATGTGAGTTTTAAAATGATATTAAAATATTTAAAAGATCAAAAGTGATAAGGTTAATAAATGGAAATTGGAGTGTGACGGCCCGGATTCCTGACCCCAGATTTGGGGCTGTCACATTTAAAAAGCGGCTAAATACCCTAGGTAACCACAAAATATCAATATCTCGTTCATAGACATAATTCACCCAATTTTACCATAAAGAATTTGAGAAATTTAGCTAGACCTGAGATTGTGCTCTTAGCAGAAACCTCTAATCGTCTTCCTAAAGTAGTTGAAAGTGTAGTTCTTTGAGAACTTGAGAACAAAGGTTCTGTACTTTTTTAAATGATGTGGTTTGCAATAATAATACTGTAGAGGCTTTAATTCTCACAATTCTCAAGTTCTCACCTCACTCTAGTACTGTGAAAATCAAAAGTTCTGCATTTTTTCTATACTGTGAGATTTTATTCATGCTCATAACCTGCTCGAAAACATCTTCACAACTTGCCTCCACGACTCCGACAGCCTTCATTGCTCTTTGGCTGCAATAAAGATTATACATGAGGGATATGTTTTAGTCTACCTAAAAACAATAGCGAAAGTATATATAATTAATATTTCCATACTTGGAAATCAGCATCAAGAAGCACTTCAAATATGCAAAGTCTTGAAATTTGCATTGACATTTATTAATAAAGCTTCAGATTTTACAATAAAATTGTGGCTAAGTTTGCTACATTAAGTTCCTTATAAACTGAAAATGGAAGGACTACCCATGTTGCCTAAAAAGACAACTAACCATTTTGGCATTGAACAAGACGCCAATGTTTTTTAGATAAAGAAGATACGTACTGACTTTCGTGATCGGATGAGGAATCGTTCCTTTAAGTATCCACTCCAAACTTATATTCAACTGTCTTGTATCCATTACCATTAGCAACTTGTGATTCCTGATGCTACACATAAAGAATATAGTTAAGCAGCTGAAGAGATCAAGTTGTTTTCCAAATTTTACTTACACTACTCCTGTAATCTCATTGCACTATAACAGACCTTTTCCTTGCGCCTTTGTGCTCGAATTTCCTAATTCTTTAAATCCTTATTTGAGAAAAATAAGAATGCAATAACAGATGGACAAAAGAAGCATAACAAATATCTTATACTCTCGAAACTGATCCATAACCATAGTTATACATAAACATAAAGAAACCAAAACATAACCAAAGGATATATAAGTATATAGGGATAACATATGATCAGATGAGAATTAAAAGTTAAAAAAAACAAGAATGTACACACACAAAACATAAGTATAATCAATAGTAAATTTTTACCTTAGATAAAGAGATAGCATTTAGAGTGGATGATATAACAGAGAGAATCGCAGAAGAAGTAGCCATGGCGTGTGTATGTATCTGTGTATATGGCACTCCAACAGTTAATCAACACTTCTCATGTTCCCTATATATAAGTACATAGGGATAACATATGTAAAATTCTTTTAATTCAGAATGTGTGCAGTTTATTCATATTCTTATGGCTATACTTGTTGGTATTCAATAATCAGAATATTACAAGAATTTGTAGGATGTTATCATGCTATAGTTCCTGATCAGTATTACTTTAGGTCTAGCATGTATAGCATTCTAGTTGTAAAAAAAAGTATGAGTGTTGTCCTTCGTAAATTCTCTTACAAGGCAGCACAGTGTACATTATCGAGTTAAGTACTATATCTTATTAATGTAAAAATGTAATACAAGATATAGATTTTAAGAAACTTACGCATCATCGTCCTGCACTTGTGTCCTGCATGTCTTATCAAGTTGACTAAAGCTTCAGGTTAAATGCCTTGGACAGAAAATCATCCAGTTGACGACTAAAGACAACATTATTAGCAATCAAGTGAAACTAAAACATGTTAGTTATAGTCAATGAACTCAGTACCCAAAAGGCAAAGCACATTATAAACATAAAACCATATTTACAGCCAAATAGTACTATCAACGAGGCTGGCAAAAAAAAAAGTACTATCAACGAGCCATCTATCTTGGGAAATGCAAATAGCAAAACAATTCTAATTTGCCAAGCGTCTGAATTCATGTACACATAATCCATTGCTAAGGTAGATGCAGATAACATAAAGAAGTAATACATGGAATAAAAAAGAAAAGATGTACCTCTTTTTCTTTTTCCTTTTAACCTGTTCCAGTTCAGTACTATCAATTAACACAATTAAGCTTCACAAGACTTTCCAGAGATACATGTGCTTTCCAAAGAATCCGTCAAGAATTTTGTTGTAGAAGGACTTCCTTACCACTGTTTGAATATGCCATAGCTTTTAGTTGCACAAATCGAATATCAACATTTTGTTCAACATACAATATCTTGCTCCACGACTTCTTCACACCATATTTCTTTTTCACCCAGAAATCCAAACACAGTTTCCCACCTAGAACTCCAAGAGTTGCCATAAAATCCGACAGGTAGTGTTTGTGTATCTGTTGAAGAAGATCTCCTATAAAGGAAAAAATCACATGACAAATCAATACAAAACTAGAACACTATGCATCTAAATCTACATAATATAATAGTACACATTCACATAGAAAGGGGGTATTACCTACGAATCGAAGCCCCAAATCCACTTAGAAGCCCCAAATCGAAAGCCCAAACTAGAGAAGCCCTGAAATCTAAAATAAATCCTAATTAGTTGAATTTTAAGTGAAAAAATTGAATCATTTGAACTCAAAACAAAGAACCCCTAATCTGAAAAGGCCCTAATTGGAAGAAGTCCCAATTTGAAGCCTCAAACCGAAGCCATATTCAATTGTGCAGCTTAATTTGTAGCAAATAACGTACTAATTTGATAGAAAATTAGATAAGATTGAGAGGGAAAGAGAGGTTTACCAGAGAGAGATAAAGAGAGCGCGAGAGAGAAAGAGCGAGAGAGTCAAATGAGAGAGTAGAAGTATTATTTTGTTTAAGTGTTGAGAGGTTCAGATAGGCGGGATAATTGGCCGCTAAACAATTTCACCGGGAACGGTGCATTATTTCTCTATTTTTCAGTTTTTACAATTATTTTTCTATTTTTTTATTTTATTTTTACATTTTCAATTTTATATTTAATAAATAAATAGAATCTAAAAATAATAGCAATTAAATACTTTGATATTCGAGAAAAAACCTCATTCGATTGGTAAATTCTTACTTTCTTAAAAAATGAAATATTATAAAGGTAAATGTGATTTTTAAATAATTAAATAATTTTTTGGTTAAAAAATTCAAAATTGAGTTTATTAATGATCTAAGGTAACATATCATGTATGTTGCTAACATCCAACATTTTAAAGCTAAGGTAACATCACGTTTGTGGCTAAGGTAACACAAAAAATAAAATATTATATTAGGTCCAAAGTAACATGCTAAGGTAACATATTCTAGCAACATCCATGAAAAAGATGTAACCATAGCCCATCTATGGCGTAGTGTATCTTGAGTTACCTTGTAACTTCATCCTTTACATTATACTAGCACTATGTTCGTAAATGTATGGCATATGGTTTAAACGATATTGTTGACTTGTTATATATATTATTGTTCAGTCATATATTACTTTTGGTGGGCTATTGCTCACCCTTGCTTTATTTATTTATATCACAACAACAGCTATATCAGATGGCCCGCACAAGGCGTACTCGGCGCAAGCAGGTGACAGCCATCAGAGGGTTAACCGCTGAGGTCATAGCTACCATTGCTGAAGAGGGAGCTATTGGTAGGCTAGTTGTTAGCATTTAAGTATCAAATGTATTTATTATATGACATATACAAATGGATGACAAAGAGTATGTAATGGTTAAATTGTAAATCTTTTGGGTTGTAAGAACTCAATCTTGTGATTAATAATATTTAGTAATTACTCTGATTTCATCTCTGGGACTATAACGGGTGTGTTTTATGTTGTTGTTTTGGGTCACAAGGTTGTAATTTAATTTATGTTGGCTTTGTGGATGGAAATTGAGACCGTAATGACCAGATCCCTGACCCCGGATCTGGGGGTGTTACATTAATGGTACATTCAACTACGAAGTCAACTAAGGCCTTGAATTCTAATGACAAGCTCGATTGAGGCAGATAGCCATGTTGGCCATCAAGGCTTCAATTTTGTGCTGAGATTCGAAGTTCAAGGCTTCAATCCTTACTCTTGGAATATATTCTCCATACTAATCTTCGTTTCTAAAGTATTAGCCTTTTAGAAAATCTTCTTGATTTTGTTTTTGACGCACCGTCAAAATAGGGCACCTAATACTCCTTTTGATCAGGCACAAGTTCTTCCTTCTACTTCTTAGGTTACTATCTCCTGCCCCGCGACTTTTTGGTTGTCAATGGTACATTCAATCCATGAAGTCAATCAATGCCTGAGCCTTGATGGACGTCCGAGGTTTATATGTGATGTCAAAATCTCGTAACTCAATTGCCCACTTGATTAGCCTTCCATTGGCTTTCGGGCTATGCAATATGTGCCTCAGCGAGTGGTCCATCAGGACTTCAAAATTTGTCTTTTATCTAGGGTCCTTCAAGGACTTCAACTTTAATTCGATTATATTATAATCTAACTGTTGATCCTTCGGGATCTTTTTCTATGCATTTGTTTGTTTTCATTCATATATTCTTTTATTTTCAGTACTTGGTCATCTTTGACTTACAGACATCTAGTGCTTGGCACATAAGTAAAATCACATAATCAATGAATGGAAAACAAACTTGCATTAATAACTTGAAATAGGTTCAACCCTTACATAAAGTACTATTGTCCTAATCGGGGCAATAAGCCCTAGAATGGTCTCATCGAACCTTATTTCTACTTCTCCTAATAAATATGAAGCTTCGTCCTACTAGGATAGTTTAAAACATAATAAACTTTGAGGCATCCATGTCTTCGTCACCACAGACATTCATGTTTTCAATCGGGAGGACCTGTCCCCCGACTCCATCAGGCCTTAACACGGCTGTGTAACAACTTCGCGCCATCTTCTTGTCACCTTTTTGTTCTCCCACACCATTCCTGGTTGGAAACTTGATCTTCATGTGATAGGTTGAGGCCACAACCTTAAAAGCGTAGAGTCCAGTCCTCTTGAGGATGGCATTGTGGGTGGAGAAAGCTTTACTAACCAAAAAGTTCAGCATTTGAGTGGCCTGTATTGGCTTTTATCCTACGATGATGGGCAACTGGATGGTTCCCTCAACTTTAGATTCTACTCCATTGAACTCGTATATAGGCATGTTGGAGGGGGTCAACTGAGAGTCGTTATACCTCATCTTCATAAATGCATCATGAAACAAGATATCCACAGAAGCTCAATTGTCTATCAAGACTCGTTTCACCTCTGAATATCCAATCACGGGAGTAAGGACCAGCGGGTCATTATGGGGGAACTTCACCCCTTCAATGTCAGAATCATCGAATCTGATTACTACCTCAGTTCTCGCACGCTTCAGTGTTTCTCCAACAATGTGCATTACTTCTCTGGCATAAGCCTTTCGAGAATTCTTTGTTGTCCCAGCCGCGGTCGGACCTCCTATGATCATGTTGATTACTAGCCCTCGGGGTTGTAGATTATGATCTTGATCGTCATCGCTCCTATCATACTCTCTTCTCTGATTACCATGATCTTTACCCTTAGTGAAATGGCTCAGCTTTCCTCTATGGATCAAGAACTCAATCTCATCTTTGAGTTGCTTGCAATCATCAGTGTCATGCTCCACATCCTTGTGGAATCTACAATACTGTTTCTTGTTTCTCTTTGCGGGATCGCCCCTAAGTGGCTTCGACCATCGAAAATCCTTATCCTTCTCAATGTCCAACAAGATTCGACTCCTGGGAGTGTTCAACCTTGAATACTCAGCAAACCTCAGTCCTAGAGCATAGTCGGAGTCCTTGCTAGTTCGGGGATATTTATCCCTAGCATCATACTCCTACTCTGTCTTTTGCTTCTTACACTGTGTTCCAGAACTTTATTGAGAAAAGAAAAGAATGGAAAATGATTAATTTTCTCTTCTTCTCAAATCTTTCCAAAAGTGGGAAGAAGATTTTGGAGACAAATATAAAGAGAACTTCTTCCCTCATCTTTAGCTTTCTTTCCTCTTCTTTCCAAAAAAATCATTCTGGAACAAGGTATGGAAATTACTCATTAATTTTCTTTTCTTTTCAAAATATTTTTCTGGAACACAGTGTTAGAGTTCCCATTTCCACCACTTACGGTAGAGACCTCTATTTTCCTCATGCTTTCCTCAACCTTTAAGGATTTGCTCGCCCTTTTTTGGAGCTCAGTCATGCTCTCAGGGGGATGCTTTGCTAACGACATCTGAAAGAAAACATTCGCGTCCCATTCTACAAGGCTATCAGAGCTACTTTGTTTTCCAGATCGGGGATGTTCAGCATCTCTTTGGTGAAGCATTTGAGATAATCCCTTAGATTCTCATTCTTTCCTTGTATAACCTGTATGAGGGATACAGAGCTCTTTTCATGGACTCTCCCACTAACAAATTGGTTAATAAAATCCGTGCTCAATTCCTTAAAGAGCCAACTGAGTTTGCACGCAAACGACTATACCATCTTTGAGCCATGCCCGCTAGGGTTTGAGGGAATGCCCTACAATATAGAGCATCACTAGCAGGTTACAACAGTAGTGCGTTCGAGCATGTCCTCATATGATTTGCGGGATCGCCCGTTCCATCATAAGCCTTTATAGTAGGCATCTTAAACTTCCTAGAGATGTGAGCATTCATCACCTCCTCAGTGAATGGTAGTGTGGGATCATTAGGATCTCCAAGTCGCATTAACTCTTTGGGATCACCCTTGGGGAATTCTACCCTTGTAGTTCTAGTTCTTGGGATCTCGGTCCTTCTCTCTTTCGTCGAAGGTCTCTCCATATCAACAAAGGGAATATCTCCTCCTGACCTCGGAGGGGGTCGGTTCTGGTTCTGCTGCTCTCTTTCTCTATCGTCCTTCAGCTTCTGGATCTCAACGGGTATCATTGGGGGTCCATCATGGATCCGTCGAGTACGCCTTATAGGCTCCTTGCTTGGACGTCGCCTTCTCGGGACTTGATCTCGATCTTCCTCCTCAGAGGAGGAGTCATCAGTATAGGGGCTAAAGTAGTCGTTATATCCCTGTCCATGATCAAGGCCTAAACCTATAATATAGGGAGGTGGTACGGCTCATGTATTTGAAGTGCGTGACCACTTAGTCCAGGTTCTCTTTGATATGGGGGATAGGTAGGTAGCCCATATGTCAGATTAGTGCTTATAGGGAGCACGGTGGTGGAGATCTGGGCTCCTTGGAGTGGTGGACGATTGACAAGGGGAGAGACGACCATCTGAAGAGACCACCATCTGTAGAGTTCTCTAAGCATGGGGAGTCATCCCTGTAGGTTGAAAAACTTGAGGATGAGTGGTCAACTCCGTTAATGGGGGTACGTACCCTTGTTCAGTGACGACGGGCGGAGCAGAGGTGACGGTGGTAGCCTCGGTTGAGACTGGTCTCCTTCGTGTTTGAACCCTGGTTGATGTTGTCTTCCCACAGACGGCGCCAAATATTGTGGAATAAAAACGAGGGTTTTGGATTGTAGCTAGGGTTCGTGCATATTTAATGCTAGGGTTGGTGAGCTTCGAACTTTAATGGTTATTCTTGCGTTTCGAGACTGATCGGTCCTCACAAGATGCCTACGTATCTCTATGTTGCTAGAGAATCAAACCAACGTAGTTCTGAGAATGAGTGGTCAGGCCCTTTATATAGGCATTGAAATCCGAAGATTTAGAGTAGGGTTAGGAGACTTGGTGGGCAAACCAACTCCCTTGGGAAGGTTCTAGACTCCTACCTTGTAGGAGTCTGTTTCCTTGTACGATTGTATGCCTTAGAGGCTACTCCTTGTAGATGTAGTACCATATTTGACTCTTATTTCCATCTTGTTAATTTACCCCCAATATTAATTACGAAATTAATATTTAATTAAGGTTTTGGGCCTCATTAATGGGATTCTTGTTTGGACCAAGATAGGTCTAATTAATGCATAATTAATTATGTATTTAGGGTTTATTTTGAACCCATATCAATATAATTTTTTGTTTAATAATTAAAAATTTAACAAATCTATCTATTATATATATAATACCACAACATGTCACATTTTATTCCTTGCAAAGTTACTATTTTAGCCCTTCATTTTAATTCATTTATTTTTTTTCCAAAAAAAATGTTGTTGCTGAGAATTGAACCTAGGTTTTTCCATTCATATACACACCACCTTACCACTAGGCTAACCAATCACATGTGTTATTTAAGTCATAAATATGCTATGTATCTTGGGTGATAAATGAAGAATATTTGGTTTTGATTTCTAAGATAATTTTTTTTGTCAATTTCTAAGATATTTTATATGTTATAGTTTAGTATAAATTAGTGATATATGATATGTAGTGAACTTAGATATATACCACAACATGTCACATTTTATTCATTGCAAAGTTACTATTTTGTCCCTTTATATATTTAATATTTTAGCCCTTCATTTTAATCCATTTATTTTTTTTTCCAAAAAAAATGTTGTTGCTGAGAATTGAACCTAGGTTTTTCCATTCATATACACACCACCTTACCACTAGGCTAACCAATCACATGTGTTATGTAAGTCATAAATATGCTATGTATCTTGGGTGATAAATGAAGAATATTTGGTTTTGATTTCTAAGATAATTTTTTTTGTCAATTTCTAAGATATTTTATATGTTATAGTTTAGTATAAATTAGTGATACTAGCTTATAACCCGTGCAAAGCACGAGTTACTTTTAATTTTATAAAATTTATTTATAGTATAATATAATATTATAAATATTAATTTTAATATGGTATTGAAAAAATTAGAACCTTACATTTTTGTATATAATAATTTTTAGTATCAAATATAAATTAATATATAACTGGTAGGAATCAAACCTTAGATCTTTATATATAACAACTTTTAGTATTGTTATATTTAACGGTCATGATCTATTTGAATTGAAGATATAACGGTTGTGAATGAGGGGATAACCAAAAATGAGGAAATAACGAAATTACAAATTATACCCTCTTTCGCTTATTATAGTATAGATGGTATAGATATAGATTTTTATATAAACATTATTTTCAATAATTTTTTAATTTAATATAATTTTATATTCATGTTTTCTTATTATAAACAATGTATACTGATTTTTAATATATTTTATTAATAATTGAAAGATATGGTGTGATATTTTGGATATATATTAATGGTTGCAAGAATAGTTTTAAATTAAAAGGAAACATGTTTTAATCAGAAAGAAAATATTAATGATTGAAAAATATGTATGATTCATGTTTTTAGGTGTTTATTAATGGTTTAAAGATATGGTGCAATATTTTTGGATATATATATATATTGATGATTGTAAAAAGGTAATGTGTTTTAATTAAATAGAACGTAACATGTTTTAATTAGATAGAAATATTAATGATTAAAAGATATGGTATGATTTATATTTTTAGTTGTATATATTAATAATTGTATATATTTATGTTTTATGTTTTAAAGATGCACGGATGTTCTTTAATATAACAAATTTTTTTTAATTTGAATTAAAAATTTTAAGACATAAATTTTCTTGACTTAAAATTTTAAAAAATATGATCTGATATAATTATATATATATTGTCCGTGATATTTTTAGAAAATGATGTATTTTAGTTTGAAAATATTGAAAAGATATTGAAAAGATAAAATATTTTAGTTGAAAAACGTAATTGGTTAGTTATTAGATATTATAATGTTATTATTTTATTGTACTTAAATAAACCAAACCAAATAGGTTTTTCTGAAGAAAAAAATAATAGAAAAGGTAATGTATTTTAGCAGAAAAAGGTAATTGGTTAATTATTAGTAATTATAATATTTTATTTTATTAAACATAATTGCTCATAGTTTTTTTAGAAAATGAAAATTTTTAGCTAGATAAACTGTATTTTACGTAAAAAGAAAAATTGGCTATTGAAAAATAGAAAAGGTAGCATATTTTACTTGAAAAAGGAAAGAATTTCTCATATTTTATGTGAAAAAAGATTGGTTATTGAAAAATAGAAAATAATTATAAAGAAGAAATTTATTAGTCATTAGTAATTATAAATAATTAAGTAAGGATAATTACGTAAAAGAACATGTACCATTAAATAAGGGTAAATAAATAAAATTAACTAAAAAATAGAAAAATATAAAAGGTAACATATTTTAGCTCAAAAAGATAATTGATTAATTATTAGTAATTATAATATTTTATTTTATTAAACAGATTTGCTAATAGTGTTAAATAGAACCGCCGGTGATATAATGGGAAAAAGAGAGATTTTAGTTAGAGAAAATAGAAAGGTAACATGAAGACATGATTTATATGAAAATGGCAATTGATTAGTTTATAGTTATTATAATTTAATTATGTTATTTTTCTAAATAAAATTGTTCATAGTTTTTAGAAAATGAGAAATTAATGTTGTCTGTTATATTGCTAGAAAAAAGGGAATTTTATTAGAAAAATAGAAAAGATGATATATTTTAGTTGAAAAGGTAATCGGTTAATTATTAATATTATAATATTATTAATATTATTTTATTTTTATTAAATAGAAATGTCCGTTAATTGGAAAAAAGGAGGTTTTAGTAAGAGAAAAGAAAAAAGGTAACGTGTTTTGGCCGAAAAATGTAACTGTCCATGATATAATTGGAAAAAGAAAGATTTTAGTTAGAGAAAAGGTAACTTGTTTTGACTGGAAAAGGTAATTGATTAGTTAATGGTAATTATAATATAATTATGTTATTTTATTAAACAAAATTGCTCGTAGTGTTTTTAAAAAAGAGAAATTTTAGTTAGATAAAATGTAAAAGATATTCTAATTTACCTGAAAAAGGAAATTATTTAATTATTGAAAAATAGAAAAGTTAATATGTTTAACCTGAAAAAGGAAATTGATTTATAAATGAGAAATTTTAGTTACATAAAATATAAAAGATATTGTATTTTACTTGAAAAAGGAAATTATTTAATTCTTGAAAAGTAGAAAATATAATATGTTTAATCTGAAAAAGGAAATTGATTAGTTAGTAGTAATTGAATAAGGGTAAATAAGTAAAATCAACAGGTACCGTACCGACCAACCAACCGACCGACCAACCAAACTTTTGATGTTTCGGTTTTTATATAATAGTATAGATATGATATGTAGTGAACTTAGATATATACCACAACATGTCACATTTTATTCATTGCAAAGTTACTATTTTGTCCCTTTATATATTTAATATACATCATTTAATAATTTTATATTCGATATGATTATGTAATATCTACTTTAATATTACGTGATTAATTAGAACAAACTAATAATAGTCATTAACTTTTAATAATTTATATTGGTGCATATATTTAGATTAAAATTCTTGGGTAAATTATTATATAATTACGCCAATATATGAATAATACTTGTATAGAAATCTATACTATTATATAAATTCCGAAACATTGAAAGTTTGGTTGGTTGGTTGGTTGGTACCTATTGAATTTACCTAATTACCCTTACATCCAATTAATATTATTAATATTACTATAAATCTACGACGTAGGTAATATATTTTCAAACACAACACTAAAAGCAGAAACTTGAATTTAACAGGTCAAAGCACATCAAATTGGAAAAAACATTCATTATCGGCAAATTCATCATACTAACTAATTAATTTCTTTTTTCAGATTAAACATGTTACTTTTTCTATTTTGCACTAACTAATTAATTTCCCTTTTTAAGATATTTATATTGTATCTAACTAAAATTTCTCCTTTCTTATAAACACTACGAGTAATTTTGTTTAATAAAATAACATAATTATATTATAGTTACTATTAACTAATCAATTACTTTTTTTTAGCCAAAACATGTTACCTTTTCCCTATTCTGTAAATAAAATATCTTTTTCCCAATGATATCACCAGTGGTTCTATTTAATAAAATAAAATAATAATATTATAATACTAATAATTATTGATTACCCTTTTCAGCTAAAACGTATCATCTTTTCCATATTTAATAATTAAAATTCCTTTTTTCTAGAAATATCACGAGCAACATTAATTTCTCAATATTTATTGACACTATGAGCAATTTAATTTAGTAAAATAACATAAATTAAATTATAATTACTATAAACTAATCAATTACCTTTTTCACCTAAAACATGTCACCTTTTTAATTTTCACATTAACTTTTCTATTTTCTCTAACTAAAATCTGTCTTTTTTCAATATCATCTTTTTCATATTTCATAATTAAAATTCCTTTTTTCTAGACATATTTCATAATTAAAATTCTTGGTTTCTAGAAATATCACGGGCAACATTAATTTCTCACTATCTAAAGACACAACGAGCAATTTAATTTAGTAAAATAACATAAATTAAATTATAATTACTATAAACTAATCAATTACCTTTTTCACCTAAAACATGTCACCATTTTAATTTTCACATTACCTTTTCTATTTTCTCAAACTAAAATCTGTCTTTTTTCAATATCATCTTTTCCATATTTCATAATTGAAATTTCTTTTTTCTAGAAATATCACGGTTAACATTAATTTCTCACTATCTAAAGACACTACGAGCAATTTAATTTAGTAAAATAACATAAATTAAATTATAATTACTATAAACTAATCAATTACCTTTTTCACCTAAAACATGCACCATTTTAATTTTCACATTACCTTTTCTATTTTATCTAACTAAAATATTTTTTTTTCCAATTATATCACGGACGGTTCTGTTTAATAAAATAAAATAACAATATTATAATATTAATCAATTTTTATATTTTATATTTTATATAAATATATTTTATATTTATATAATATATTTTTATTTTTCAATAACTAATCAATTTTTTTTCACATAGAATACAATATATTTTATATTTTATCCAACTTTATTTAAGTAAAATAAAATAATAATATTATAATAACTAATCGATTTCATTTTTTTAGCTAAACACATACCATTGTTTTCTATATTTTCAAAGTAAAATCCATTCTTCTCTATAAATATCACGAACAACATACATATAATTATTATCAGATCATATTATTTAAAATTTTAAGCCTAAAAATTCATATCTTAAATTTTTTAATTCAAATTAAAAAAAATCATTATATTAAAGAACATCCGTGCATCGCACGGGTTTTAAGCTAGTATTCATAAAATTCGAGAATCAGAACTAAACGATTGGGTTCACGATTAGGAATTAAGCCGGGGAATAACAAGAATAATAAAAGAATAATAAACATATGTATTTTAGTAAGAGTTAAATGCACTTTCCATCCCCCAGCTTTTCTCCAATTTCAATTATGTATATGTAGTTTAATAAATTGCACTTTGCATCCCCCAACTTTAAATTATAGGTCAAATCACAATCCCTTATACGTTTTCTATCAAAAATAATATTTCTTTTAACGATTGTATTGACAAATGCGATATAAAATTGTGTAGTGATTATATAATTTATATTTTAAGATGGTACAAATATATTTTAATGATTTTATACGTATCATATATCATAATAGTCACAACTTTATTTAATGGAAACATATTAGTTTAATTTTTTACAAATATTATATAATTGATTAATGGTCAAAAAATAATATTAAATTATAATTTAAAGAATTTTAAAGTGTAAAATTAGTTACATGTTTAAAAATTATAGTAAATTATATTATCATTGCAATCATTTTATATCGCATTTGTTAATGTATTCGTTAAAAGCAATATTATTTTTGATAGAAAATGTATAAGAGATTATGATTTGATTTATGATTTAAAACTTGAGGATGCAAAGTGCAATTTATGAAACTACATATACATAATTGAAATTGGACTAAAGTTAGGGGATGCAAAATGCAATTAACTCTTTTAGTAATAATAGTATTTAATGTATTAGTCTAATTTGTAATAAAATATATTATTTAAAAGCTCATAGCGAGTAATCAGATTTAAATTCTCAGTTCTGAATAAAGTGAATTTAAATTCACAACTGAAAATATTGAATTAGATGACCATCTTAATAGATATTATAAATCTTAGACAATTCATGTTGAAAATGAAGTTCCCCAGAAGAGAGTTTGCTAAACTATATTTAGGCAACACCGCTACAAATTGAAAGGTGTTCACGGCTACAAAGTTGAACTACTAAAACCCAAAATATCGCAATATTCTACATTTTATTTAATATCATTTCACATTTATGCCTTCCAATTTCCTATGATTTAACTCTAAAATCCCCCTAAAATCAAATGCTATGAAAACGTTAGTTATAGACATTGTCCATAATCGAAACTATGACATCCAGTTCTAAGTATAATGAATTTAAATTTATAACTAAAATCATTGAACTAGATGACTAATTGATTGGATATTAGAAATTTTAGACACAACCTGTTACAAAGTGAGAGCACTTGAAAAGAGAGTAAGTTAATCTATATTTAGGCAACATTGCAACAAATTGAAGAATATTCATGGTCACAACTATTAAAAATCAAAATCTCACAATAAAACTTGAATATCCCCGTGCATTGCACGGGTAATGAAGCTAGTTAGTATATAACATATGAAGTATATTAACATTCAATCATATAACTCTAAATCGTATATAACATATGTGTGGGTAAACAAATTAGTATATTAATATTTAATCATATATAATATTCTGTTAAATCAATATAAACACAAATATATACCTCCATTGTTGTTACACTGGACTACTAAGGAAGATTGAAATCAAAAGTATGAAATTTCAACTCTTTCTTACGGTTTAGAATTGCTTCACTGTTGGAGATCTCTTTCTTCCGATTGATAATTGCTTCACTGCTGGAGACCTCTACATACAACAGACTCTTTTGGGATTTCTCCGATTAATCTATTACAATTAATATTAACTAAACCCGTTACTTTAATGTTTTCTTTCTCTAACACTACATAAATTAATTTTTTGTGCAATTTCCTAGGAATATGTAATAAATCCATTTTTTTTTAAAATAAGTCAACTTTGTAGTTGTAGTGGTATATTTTTCTTTATTATTTTAAGCAAATTGTTTGTTTTCAAAATGTAATTTAATAAATTAATAATATGCCTAAGCAAATTTGATTTCAAAATTTTCCAAATAATTTGTATTTTTGTAAAATTTATAATAAATGTAATTTAATAAATTAATAATATGTCTAAGGATAATATACTTAGTATTTTGAGTCTAATTTCTATTTATTTCTGTTGGTGATTTCAGTTGCGGTGACATAATAGATGTTTTCTTTTCAGACATTAAAGTATTTTTGTCTAAACATGCATGTTTTTAGGTTATATAATAAATTTTCTTGAACGAAAGAATTAAATTTTGAATATTGTGTCATTGATACAAAATTGCAACCCCTGACAAAAAAAACTTGCATTTACATATATTTGAAACATAAATGCATTTGCAAAACATTTTTTTTTATAAACTAAATTAAATTTATCAATTTTTAAATATCACATTATATTTACATATATCATTATATATATATATATATCAAATTATTTTTTTAATTAAATTTATCAATTTACTGTCGCACTCATTATAGAATGATGATGACTGCTGAATGAATTTAATAAAACCCGGCCCAAGCAGTTGAGAACCCAAACCAATGATTTATATAATATATACGGAGTATTATTTACAAAGAAATTAAAAAAAAATGGCAACTTTCCTGCTCTATTCTAAAAAAGAAAAATTGTACTCCCTCCATATCATAATTCTTTTCTCGTTTAATATGTCGGGACTGTTCATAACATGAGACAAAGTACTAATTTACGTTTAATCTATAAGTACAAATATAGTCATCAGTGATTGTTGTGACCAAAATCTGGCATGGGTTAGATTTAGGCCCACTAGAGGATTAGGGTCCAGGTCCATGAAGAGGATGAGTAATCTGTCAGGTTTCCGGAGACCTACGGTAGCCCTAGGGATTACCATGAACACTGCAGCACGGGAACGCGTGACTAAGGGCCTCAAGGTATCCCCTTGAAGGTAACCTATAATTATTATCAGCCAACCCAGTAGGGCTCCCAGAGTAACTTCTATGATAGGGGTTACCGGAGGGGGTACCGGAGCCAGGCTACCGGGCGGTACCCCCAGCTTCCGCCGGAAGCCTGATTAGGCTGCCAATACAGATAAGGCACGCCTCCTATTTTTTAGGAATACGTCTATATCATCTAAAAACACTCTCAAATAGATAAACATTCAGTTATTTGAGGATATATGTCATATATACTTGATAAATGATACAAAAATCATGATAAATACAAGAGATAATCATTCTATGTTACCTAAACTGCTTGGTAACCTGATTTTATACATCACACTCGATTATTATCAGAAATAACAGTCATTATCCCACTGGAGAGAGGATAACTCATCATGAACAAACAATCATATCATTCAAGAACTACATTCGGGCTTGATCCACTATAAATAGTGGTATGTAGGCAATTTACGGGATCTTCTTCGACACTTTACACTCCTTGAGTAGCTAGAGCACGTGCACTCTTGTGTGACACAGTCAAATTAGGGTTCTTGGCTGGCCAACATTTGGTCCTTGAGCTCTCATCCCGTAGATTCAGTCCGATCCTTCCGAGGAACCACATCCCGTGTTCTTCGGTAACCCTAGTCGTGTGCCTTCCCGGGCGGCTAGCCATTGATCTTCAACCACGAGCCTTTCCGGGTGGTTGGACGATTCCTTGATTATTGGCGCTATTCCAGCACGAGGCCTCATAATTTGTTGTGCTAAAATCCTCCCACAACAATTGGCGCCCGAAGGAGGGGCCTCAAAAATCGTCATTTGGAGGAGATATGGCGAGTGACAATTCTGAAAGTGATAAAACACCGTCTCAGGATGGTAATGGGCGAAACAAAGGTGGTGATGATGTTAGTAACAAGGACATCATGGACTATCTGAAGATGATGAATGAAAGAGTCAACAACTTGGAAAAAGGTTCCGAGAAAATGAAAAAATGGCAAAGGAAGTGCAAGTCGAAGTCAAAAAAGAAGAATGTGACTCCGACAAGGCTGAACTTCGAGTCTGAGGACAATATTGAGGACAACACTGATCATGTCCCATCTGAAGAAGACGCAGAAGAGCCTGTGGAAGAAGAATATGAGGGTGACCAATCTGATGTCCCGGAAACTCAGGGTGCCGAAGGTTCACCCACCAGAAGTCTAAGTGTTTTTGATCGAGTTGGCAAAAAACTGACTAACAAAGACCTTCGTCACAAATTGATTCACACTGGAAGCAAAGATCGGAGAGATGGCAATGGGGGTTCCACAACTCAAGGTTCCCGAGAACGCCGAGAGAGGTCCCAAACGGTACCCCCAAAAAGCATTTCCAGGAGATCCAGATCTGATGGCAGAAGGAATTATAGGCAAAGCAGTCACTCTTCTTGGCATAGAAACAGGAGATCCCGCTCTACCGGAGTCCCTACCGGTGGGGGTACCGATCAGGATTCCGGCTCCCATCAAAGTTCAGTCCCTAGAAGAAGCAAGACAGCCAATGAAGATGATGACTCTGAAAGTGATACGCTTTCAGATGGTGAAAATGGACAGTTCAGGATGTCTGACTGGAAAAAAGCCTTGGAAAAGATCAAGGAGGAGAAAAAGTTTAAGTCCGGTATCACTGCAGGTTCCCCCTTTTCTGTGAAAGTGAAAAAGGCAGCCTTGCCAAGGTTCTTTAAGATGAATACTGACTTGAAATTCAATGGAAACTCAGATCCAGTTGAATACTTGAGCCGTTTTAATACGGAAATGGATGTCTACCAGGTGGAGGACTTAGCAAGGTGTAGGCTATTGGCATCTACACTGACTGGAAATGCCCACCAATGGTTCAAAAGGCTAGCCGAAGGGTCTATCAAATCCTGGAGGAGGATGGGAGATCAGTTTATCTCTCAATTTAGGGCTACCGTGGCCTACGCCCCACCGGTGAATACTCTGGCTAATATCAAGCAAGAAACTCACGAGTCTTTAAGACAGTATTTCAAAAGATTTAATGAGCAAGTGCCAAAAGTGAAGAAGGCCTCTGATGAAACTCTGAAGAACTTCCTGATAGCCGGGGTAAGGCCTGGAACCGAGTTTTGGAAGGAATTGCAAACTGAGGAGCCCGGAACCCTGGCGGAATTTTACCAACAAGCAGAATGCCACAAAGTAATTGAGGAATCCATGGCAAAATTGTCCAAAGACTCCAGTTCCCGAGGTTGGAGCAGGAGCAAAAGAAATCGTTCTTACAGCCCTAAAAGGGATTCGAACAAGAGGGCTTCCGGGAGTGGTACTGCCGGCTTAGGAGCCCCCCGGTATGATGACAAGACTGCCCCTATTGCTGTTAATGCAACTAAGGATAGAGTTTCTGCCAAGGACAGACTCACTCCAAAGGCGAATTTTCAGAAATACTCAGAGTATACTCCTTTGACTGTCCCAATCAGTCATATTCTCGAAGTGAATGAGAAGAATGGGCTATTCCGGAGGCCCTACCGGGCAGGGCCCCCAGGAGTGAAAGATCAAGGAAAGTACTGTGCATTCCACGAAGTAAATGGACACGAGACTGCTGATTGCAGGCATTTGAAAGATCAAATTGAAGAGTTGATTAGAGGTGGATACCTGACTGAATTTGTAGCCCAAGAGGCTAAGAAATATAAAGAAGGAAGAGATAACAAGGACAAAGCTCCTGGAAACCAAGAAAGGACTACCCGAGCTAATAGCATCCATACCATCTTTGGCGGCCCTTACTTGGGGGGTGCCAGTCGGAATGCCAGAGATAGGTATGCCCGGGAAGCCAGGGGCAAACCCCTAACTAATGTGTTCCACCTTGCAGAAAGGCCCCCTAAGCTGTTCAAAGGGGAAACCGCTGATATTTCCTTTACCGAGGAGGATGCCAAGTGGGTTCACCACCCTCATAATGATGCTTTGGTGGTGACCGTGAGTATCGGTGGAATGAATATGCACAGAGTGCTGGTTGATAATGGAAGCTCAGTAAATATCTTGGCATATACCACATTCCAGAAATTAGGACTTTTGGACAAAGAGTTACTACCTACCAATAATGAGCTATATGGGTTTACCGGCAACCCAGTCCAAATCATGGGCAAGGTCAAATTACCCTTGACATTGGGTGTGGATCCCTGCAAGGCCACACAAATGGCAGAATTCATGGTGGTAGATGAAGACATATCCCACAATGCAATTCTTGGTAGACCAATATTGAAAGATATGAGGGTGGTAACCTCAATATACCACTTCTCAATGAAGTTTCCTACACCAAATGGCATTGGGTGCGTGAAGGGATGTCAACATGAGTCAAGGGAATGCTATAACAGAGCTGTTCAGGCTGCCGAGAAAGCAGACAAACCTATTCAAGTTGAAGAAAAGGCTGATGGAGAAGCCTTATTGAGAAGCCATGGGCATGAGCCACAGAAGTTTGAAAGAGCGTCTTGTAATGCCATCATGATAGTGGAATTGCCAGATGAACCTACTGAAGAGGTTCCTAATTTTTGGGGGGTAGTACCACCACAAAGCTTGTTGTTGGAAGCTGCCGAAAAAAATGATGAAATTCATAACATTTCACTGGAAGGCATAGTAAAAAGTGCCTCAGATGATGATCTAGATGGAGAAATGCTAGAGAATGAGAGCCAGGGAGCGGAGAGAGGACTCCCGGTTGAGATTGACATTGATCCCAGGATGCCCGGTACCCTGGAAAAGGCAGGGGCTGCCGAGGATACTATCCCTATACTAGTGGATGCTGAAGATCCTAGTAAAATCTTGAAAATCGGGCAACAGCTAGATAAAAATACAAGAGAAAGGTTGACTGCTTTCCTTAAAAGCAACCTTGATGTGTTTGCATGGTGTCATTCTGACATGGTGGGGATTGACCCGAAAGTCATGTGCCATCATTTGAACATCGACCCTGAGAGAAGGGGTATCCGGCAGAAGAGAAGGCCTGTCAGTGGTGAAAGGGCTACCGCCCTCCAGGAAGAAGTAGACGGGTTATTGAAGGCTGGTTTGATCAAAGAATCCTTCTATCCAACATGGCTAGCAAACCCAGTACTGGTCCGGAAGCCTAATGGGAAATGGAGGACATGTGTTGACTTTACTGATCTAAATAAGGCATGCCCTAAGGATAGCTTCCCGCTACCCAGAATTGATCAACTGGTGGATGCCACGGCAGGCCATGCTTTGCTAAGTTTCATGGATGCCTACTCCGGATATAACCAGATACCGATGTTTGAACCGGACCAAGAGCATACCAGCTTCATAACTGATAGGGGACTGTACTGTTATGTGGGGATGCCGTTTGGGCTATTGAATGCCGGGGCTACCTATCAGAGGCTGGTAAACATGATGTTTAAGGAACAGATTGGTAAGACTATGGAAGTCTATGTTGATGATATGTTGGTCAAATCAAAGGTAGCAGCCGACCATGTGTTGCACCTATCTGAGATGTTTGATATCCTAAGGAAGTACCGGATGAAGTTGAACCCCCAAAAGTGTGTTTTTGGGGTGGAGTCTGGAAAATTTCTTGGATTCATTGTGAACCACAGAGGGATTGAGGCAAACCCTGCCAAAATCAAAGCATTGCTGGAACTGAGGTCCCCAAGGAATGTAAAAGAAGTCCAAGGGCTTACCGGAAGGGTAGCAGCCCTAAATAGATTCGTATCTCGGTCTTCCGACAAATGCAAGGAGTTTTTCAAGGCTATCAAGAGGGGTCAAAACTTTGAATGGACCCCGGAATGTGAGGAAGCCTTCAAGAAACTAAAAGAACAGCTGGGAAGCCCACCATTGCTCTCCAAACCCTTGGAAGGTGAGGTACTCATTTTATATTTAGTTGTTTCTGAATACTCTATAAGTGCTGTGTTGATCCGGGAGGAAGAACAAGTACAATACCCGGTATACTATGTGAGCAAAAGGCTGCTGGATGCGGAAACCCGGTACCCCAGCATGGAAAAGCTAGCATATGCTCTAATATTGGCTTCCAGGAAGCTAAGGCCTTACTTTCAGGCCCATAAAATTGAAGTTAGAACATCCTTCCCGCTAAGGCAAGTGATGCACAAGCCGGAAGCCTCCGGTAGAATGATGAAATGGGTTGTCGAGCTAGGACAGTTTGAAATAGATTACAAACCCCGAACTGCTATCAAAGGCCAAGCACTGGCCGATTTCTTACTGGAGTTTCCTCCTGATTTTGAGGTTACCGGAGAAGATTGTACCCCGGTATCCCCAGTTACCAAAGGGGATGCCGAAAGCCCCCAATTATGGTGGAACCTGTATGTTGATGGTGCAGTAAATAATAATGGGGGAGGTGCAGGAATAGAGTTGGTAAGCCCAGAGGGGCACCGAATTCAGAGTGCCATACACTTTGGCTTCAGGGCTACCAACAATGATGCAGAGTATGAGGCCCTGATTGCTGGCTTGAAACTGGCTCTGGAAATGAAGGTAGAATACCTAAATGTGTTTAGTGACTCCATGCTGATTGTGTGGCAAATTAAAGGAAGCTTCCAGAGTCGAGGCCCCCGCACTGAACTCTACATGAGGTATGCCCAAGAACTTATCAGTAGGTTCAAATTGCTAAATCTAAATCAAATCCCAAGGGTGGAAAATGCCAATGCTGATGCCCTTGCCAAGTTGGGATCCCAAAAAGAAGCTGTCCTGTTAGGGGTAATACCCCTTGAAGTGCAACTCCAACCAAGTACCCATCGAGAGGAGACCATGGAAATAGATTCTTCAATGGAAAGCCAATGGACAACCCCAATACGTGAGTATATCACCAAGGGGACACTTCCGGAGGACAAAGATGAAGCTCGGAAACTCAAATATAAGGCTGCCCGTTATGTGATCTATGATGGTATCCTATACAAGAGGGGATTTAATCAACCTCTACTTAAGTGCATATCTGGAAATGAATGTGAATACATCCTAAGGGAAATTCATGAAGGCATTTGTGGCAACCACTCGGGGGGTACCTCCCTGGCCCACAAAATTCTCCGACAGGGCTATTACTGGCCTACCATGAAAACTGATGCTTATGACTTTGCTAAAGCTTGTGATCAATGCCAAAGGTTTGCTAACTTCAATAGCAACCCAGCTGTGGAACTAAGACCCATTGGAAGCCCCTGGACCTTTGCAATATGGGGGATTGACCTGATTGGGGAGCTTCCCAAAGGCAGAGGTGGTGTGAAATATGCCGTGGTAGCCGTTGACTACTTTACCAAGTGGGCAGAGGCGGAACCCCTAGCTACCATCACTGCTGGTAAGCTGAAGGAATTTGTTAAGCGAGCCATTATATGTAGATACGGGGTACCGTACAAGCTGATCTCAGACAATGGCAAGCAATTTGATAGTAGAGAAATGAGAAGTCTATGTGAGGACTTGGAAATAAAGAAAGATTTTTCAGCCGTTTGCCACCCCCAAAGCAATGGGCAGACGGAAGCTGTGAATAAAATCATCAAGCACACTCTGAAAGCCAAGTTGGAAGATAAAAAGGGAAATTGGCCAGAGGAGCTTCCAATGGTCTTGTGGTCTTACAACACCACTCCCAGGTCCACAACCGGAGAGTCTCCCTTTGTTCTAACCTATGGCTGTGAAGCTATGGTCCCAGTGGAAGTCGGGACAGGGTCCTACCGGAGGGACAATTTCAGTCAAGAATCAAATGAAATACATCAGAGGCTGGCCCTAGACATGGTAGAGGAAAACCGGGCTACCACCCAGCTGAAACTTGCGGCTTACCAACAGAGGACCCGCAAATACTATAACAACAAGGTACGCCCTCGACCCCTCAAGGTTGGCGACCTAGTACTGAGAAGAATGATGCCCAATATGCGGGTTCCCGGGCACGGAGCCTTTGGAGCAAACTGGGAAGGGCCTTACAAAATAAAGTCTATCTTTTGGGAAGGCACTTACCACCTTGAAGACATGGATGGGAACACTATTCCCCGTGCTTGGAATGCCGAGCACCTAAAAAAGTACTATCAGTAAGACTCTTTTCAGAGCAAACGTAGGCCTCTTTCAGGCTTAGGATGAATAAAGGCAACCTACTAGTTGTGGTTGCACCATTTCCCTTTCAGTTCTTAGGATTTCATGATTTTCAATAGATGCCCGGGGGGTAGTGGATGCACACCCCGTCTGGATGAAATTTGATGTATTCGTACTATTTGATTTTCAGTAAAAGTAGAAGTTGATTGTTTTCTTTTACATTTACCACTTATAAATATTTTTAGAAATATATGTAAGACCTACAAGCATAGTTCTACATGGCAGCTAGGCTACCATCCAGAACTAGGGGGGTAGTAGTGGATACACCTCTCAGCTTAACAGGTTGAAATTATCAGAATTTCAAATTTTTGCCATTTCCAGACATGTACAGAACCTTGAGTGGTTCACATGGCTTACTTGGTTATCAGGGCATGTATGGAACCCTGTTCGGCATACATGGTTCCCTTCATTACTTGGGCTTGTGTGGTAACCTGATTGGCACACTTGGATCCCTTCAATACCAGACATGTACGGAACCTTGAGTGGTTCACATGGCTTACTTGGTTATCAGGGCATGTATGGAACCCTGTTCGGCATACATGGTTCCCTTCATTACTTGGGCTTGTGTGGTAACCTGATTGGCACACTTGGATCCCTTCAATACCAGACATGTACGGAACCTTGAGTGGTTCACATGGCTTACTTGGTTATCAGGGCATGTATGGAACCCTGTTCGGCATACATGGTTCCCTTCATTACTTGGGCTTGTGTGGTAACCTGATTGGCACACTTGGATCCCTTCAATACCAGACATGTACGGAACCTTGAGTGGTTCACATGGCTTACTTGGTTATCAGGGCATGTATGGAACCCTGTTCGGCATACATGGTTCCCTTCATTACTTGGGCTTGTGTGGTAACCTGATTGGCACACTTGGATCCCTTCAATACCAGACATGTGCGGAACCTTGAGTGGTTCACATGGCTTACTTGGTTATCAGGGCATGTATGGAACCCTGTTCGGCATACATGGTTCCCTTCATTACTTGGGCTTGTGTGGTAACCGGGTCTACCCACTTGGATCCCTTCATTACAAGACATCTTTGCAGGATTGGCCTACATGGCATCACCACACATGATTTATTAAATGGCTGGGACTCCCGGAACAAAGGTTTCCAGGTTGAGCCCCGGTACCCAGGCTACCGGATAGGGGCTACCGGCCACGGGGCTCCCGGAGTCAGGTTCCTGCCTTCGGGCTTCCAAATGCTATAGGGATACCGGACGGTACCCCCATACCCACAGTGACAACCAAGTAGACAAAGGTACAAGTAGTCTATAAGTTCTATGGCCACCTTTCCAGGTATGTGTTGCCATATTTACTCTTGTACTCTTCTACACTGCGATACCATTCTATCGTTCTTATCTTGATTCATGATCTAATATCTATTTAATCAACATATATATGACATATATCCTCTGAGAACTTGTACAAACTTGTTTTAGAATTAGTAAGGAGAGTCATTTTACCGGATAGAATTCGATGGTGGCGTTTAGTTATGCACTGTTTTAAGTTATCGTAGTACCTTTCTTACTTAGCATATTGGTACCCTAGAGAATGAGTACCATGGGGGTTCGATGAGTAAGGATTATTAAGTCTAAGTTGGTTCTCGTTGCATAATCAGAAGTGATGCGACAATCATACCTACTGCATAAAAAAAAAACCCAGATAATAAGATAAACATGCATTACGAAAGCAAATTCAAAAGTACTGGGCCCGAGGCCATAAGACGAACAGAGTTAAAAAACTAAATCCTTACATCTGTGGAGCGTTATAGGAGCCCACCCCCTTAGTTAAAACTATCAAGTTTGTAAACCAACAAAATATGAGTTCAAGATGATAAGGATGATTTAGGGAGATTGCTTAGGCAGAAGGAGCGTCTTTGGCAGCATCTGAGCTAGGGGAGTCCTCGACAGGGTCATTCTTTTTTAAAGAATCCCCTGGAGCAACCTCAACCGTGAGTGCGGGAGCCTCAACCATAGTCTCAGAAGTGGGGATGAATTCGGCAGTACCCTTCTGTGTAACCGGAGGTGTAGTCGCAATATGGCGCCCGGTAGCCCCAACCTTCGTTGCTTCAGCTTTAAATTTCTCTACTTGATTCACTGCATCCTCACCTAGGAGCAACCAGTCTAAATTTGGCATCACCTCCCAGGTGGCCTTCAAATAATCATTAACTCCCTTGGAAAAACCAGTGTTGTACCTTTCTGGGAGGGCTTCCTTCAACTTCTTTACTGAAGCCTGCAACATGTCTACCTGCAAGGTCAGCTCCTTCACTGTGGTAGCATGGGCTACCATCCTTTCCTCTTTCTCCGTGTTTTGACTAGCAACCAGCTTAGCCAACCTGTCCTTCTCCCTAGTTAACTCGGACAAATCCACCTTCAACTTCTTGCCAACATCAAGCAGTTTCTTCTTTTCTTCCTCCATGGCTTGCCTATCCAACTTTAACTGCTTAATCTCATCCCGAAGCCTCATATCCCCACGGGTAGCCAATGCTAATTGGTTGGAGAGCCTAAGTTGATGGAAGAAGCTCTCACCTGATGAGAACAACATAGATTTTGCAGCATCAGAGGATCTCTGCTTGGCCCATCCGGTGATAATCTCCATGGGAATCTGGCCCCCAGACATTTGAAAGAACTGCTCAACATCACCCGCGGGGGTACCCTGCTGTGATACCTTAGCCTTCTTCGAGGATCTAGTCTCGGGAGTGGATTTTGAACCTCCGGCAACCTGAGAAAGTCTTCGCTTCTCGGCTGCAGACAGCTCAGTCTTAACAGACATGGAGGCAGGGAATCGGGAGACTGGAGTGGCGGCAATAGGGGTCTCCAACATCATTAACTCATCCTCAGGAAATAAGTCTTCATATTTTTCAGACGGCTTGATGAACGATGGCACTGATCCTGACATACCTGAAAAGATGAGACATTTATAGGTTAAGAGACCGCAGTATATGTATCTATATGCAATCGCAAGGTAAAACAGCAGATACTATAAAATCAAATAACATAAAGGATCGTAAAGGAGTAAACAATGACAGGTAAAAGTGAACCACGTATGTGAAAATAGCTATGAACATGGGAAGCGGAAGCTTGGGTCACCAGAATCGTAGGAGACGGAAGCCTTACCAATCTCCTCGGATTGCCGCTCGGCACCCTAGGTTTCCAGTTCCCCCAGCTGTCCTCCCTCTACCTCGTCTCCCGGGATGGGGAGTAAGGGAGCCGCAGGCCTAGAAAACCCTAATCTCTCAAGGGTTTCCGGTGTTAACAAGCCTTCACCATCACCCAATGAAGCAGCAAGTTTCATGACTTTCTTGGCCCTTTTCTCTTCAATTCCATCTAAAGAAGTTTGCACCGGGATCCCTAGGGGACATAGTACAGAAGATGAAGATTTAAACCTATGGTATAGTAAAGGGAATCACGAAAGGATTTAGGCAACAAAAGGCTTACCAGGGGTCAAGTTAAACTCCGTGTTAACTCCTTCACAATCGTAGCAGTACAAGAACTGCTCTAGCCAGTCATACATACCTTTCTTATTTCCCTTTATACACTTTCCTTGCCTATTATTCCAAGCAGTAAGGTAAAAAACACCAACCTTCCTTCCGACATCCTTTAATTGATAAAAATAACCTAACTCCCTAGCAGTAAGGGCAACGGAGAAAGCTTGGTCATACAAAATATACATACACGCGGCAACCCGGAAAGAATTGGGTGTCAATTGCATGGGAGCTATCTCATAAAAGTTCAACAAATCTATAAAAAACGGATGCATTGGAAAAGAAAACCCTAGTTTGAAATAAGAAGCCGATACAACAGCATTGGGGATGGATTGATCTGCTTCGAAATTGTCGAACCTGTGACACCGTTCGCCAGCACAGGGTAGTACAAGGTGGCAACCTGGATTGCAAAGTTCCAGCAACCTGGCCAGTCTATCAGCATTCATGGTAGAGTCCTGGCCCTCACAAGCAGGAACATTGGAAGCCGGGACATGTGGCTTGCGTTCGACTTCTGATGGTAACTCAATATCACCCTCCCCCTCTATTGCATCATCATTACTGAAGGATAGTCGATTACCTCTTAACTGTAATTCATCTATCATTCTTTCCCCCTCATCGGTGTTAGAACTGATATCAACCCTCTCTACTTCTTCACCACCAGAGTTGGAGGAACCAGCCTCTGTGAGGAAGCCAGGGTACCGGTTGACGATCTCAGCAGATAGAGGATTGACTACCTCCACCCGAGAACGTGTTCGGGAGCTAACTGATGGCCTGGATTGGAGCAAAGGTTGAGAGAGCAAAAGATCATTGAGATGGGTGGACCCTGAATCAGACGGTTCCCCAGACACAGGTGACAAGTAACCTAAACATTGGGAAGACTCCCTCGATGCCGATGAGAAAGACATCTGCAACCACAAAAGGAGGGAGCAGATTAGTGAAGAGGATTGAAGTCTAAACGAAAATTGTGGACCGAAGAAGATAACGGTTCTTGATGGCTGACCCAGAGAAACCCAGGGTATAATGGGGCTACCAGTCCAAAGACGAAAAATTAGGACTCGGGGGGTGGCTATTAGTGTGGCATCCTAACCTAGTGACTCCGGTAATTACTAAACAGAGCAAGAAGAGGAATACGGAGATAAAGGCATTACAGACATGCCCAAACAAATGGGTTACACGACCAAACATATTTAAAACAACGATATTCATTGAAAACAAACATCAAACGGGCGAGGTACATGCCTAGAAATAGTAAAGGGGATAGCCGGAGTGCCGACCACTCCGACCCACATCACAAGATAAAAACTTAAACATGCATCTATCAGTTGAGACGTAAATACACAGATCTAGCATGGCTAAGATTCAAGAGATACAAAAGCAAACATATGAAAGATACAATCAGAGGCTTACTTGAGATTTTTATCAAATAAAGAAGGTAAATCGTGGTCATTGGACACTTACTTGAATATCCGGGAGAGTCGAATCGACGGAAGTGTAGATGATTAAGCCTTCGCCGGAGAGATCTCGTCGGAACCTTTTAACCAACCCTTGCACACTTGAGAAAGTGTCTTGTGAAGATGAAAAGAAAAATAAAAAGCCTAAGAGTGTTAATATATTAAAACAAAGAGAAAATAGGCACAACCCCTGCTGAGTGAATGTGGCACAGAAAACGAGGCCTGGGGGGGAAGCGTGTTGACACGGGAAATGAACCGCTTTTATCTTATCAAGAAAGAAAAGTGGAGTTCCAATTTAAATTACCCTCTCTTGATAATTATCTCTTTACTTACTAAGGATAAACGAGCTTATTTGAAATTTAAACGAATTAGCTAGGAGGCTTTCATTTTTATGGATTCATAATTCAGGCTTCCGTAGCCCAGACACAAGGGATTTCCAAACAAATACTCACATTATTCCTAGCGCCTAAAATCCTGAATTCTTAATGCCTACACACCCTGTCATATTGAGCTGATGAGAGTGTAAAGATATAGATTTTTGCAGAGGATACAAGAAAGCGGCACCCTGTGAATATTAGGTTCCCCTTGCACACAGTACTTCAGGGAACCGGGGGGTAGTTGTTGTGACCAAAATCTGGCATGGGTTAGATTTAGGCCCACTAGAGGATTAGGGTCCAGATCCATGAAGAGGATGAGTAATCTGTCAGGTTTCCGGAGACCTACGGTAGCCCTAGGGATTACCATGAACACTGCAGCACGGGAACGCATGACTAAGGGCCTCAAGGTATCCCCTTGAAGGTAACCTATAATTATTATCAGCCAACCCAGTAGGGCTCCCAGAGTAACTTCCATGATAGGGGTTACCGGAGGGGGTACCGGAGCAAGGCTACCGGGCGGTACCCCCAGCTTCCGCCGGAAGCCTGATTAGGCTGCCAATACAGATAAGGCACGCCTCCTATTTTTTAGGAATACGTCTATATCATCTAAAAACACTCTCAAATAGATAAACATTCAGTTATTTGAGGATATATGTCATATATACTTGATAAATGATACAAAAATCATGATAAATACAAGAGATAATCATTCTATGTTACCTAAACTGCTTGGTAACCTGATTTTATACATCACACTCGATTATTATCAGAAATAACAGTCATTATCCCACTGGAGAGAGGATAACTCATCATGAACAAACAATCATATCATTCAAGAACTACATTCGGGCTTGATCCACTATAAATAGTGGTATGTAGGCAATTTACGGGATCTTCTTCGACACTTTACACTCCTTGAGTAGCTAGAGCACGTGCACTCTTGTGTGACACAGTCAAATTAGGGTTCTTGGCTGGCCAACATTTGGTCCTTGAGCTCTCATCCCGTAGATTCAGTCCGATCCTTCCGAGGAACCACATCCCGTGTTCTTCGGTAACCCTAGTCGTGTGCCTTCCCGGGCGGCTAGCCATTGATCTTCAACCACGAGCCTTTCCGGGTGGTTGGACGATTCCTTGATTATTGGCGCTATTCCAGCACGAGGCCTCATAATTTGTTGTGCTAAAATCCTCCCACAACAGTGATCTTGTTAGATTCGTATTTACGAGTACTTTAATATATTGAAGTTTTTATATTTAAAACTAATACGAAATTAAAGATATTAACGATCAAAAATGTGCGTTGGCAAACGTGATAAAGGTAAACAGGAAAAGTTTTAAGAAACGGAGGGAGTAAGGAAGCTGGTCCCTGACAATGGATTATCAGGAACCGATTATTTAACAATCAATTTCTAAACTGTTGGATCAACGATTCAATGGTCCCTGAATTACAAAAAAAAATCCCTTTCCGCGGATCGGTCCGTGGAAAATTTCCATGAAGCATATTTTTTTTTCTTTTATGAAATCGGCTGAGAAACTGATTGTCAGGGACCGGGACCCATCAATTAATCAAAGCAAACTTCCTTGTTACCCATTCTATTTGGAAATCTCTACTTCCTCTCCTCTGTATAAATTTTCTCTCCCAACCCCTTCTCTCTCAAGCACTAAACACAACGACTTAACTCGCTCCACCCATCAGATTCCGTTCAATTTTACCGCCGTAACTCACAATGTCACGCTCATAATCAAATCTTGTAAGCGAGATCTCTCCTCACTTCTCTCTTTATATATTTCCCGTTTATTCTCCACGATTAATTAATAATCTCCTTAAGTTAATAATTTGATCCCTAACATATTATTATAAATTGTTACTGCTCTACACTAAAATTTGATAAAGTTAATAATCTCAATAAATTAATCTTCTTTTACCGTCCCAACATGGTGGTGAATATTATCTTTAATTAGATAGATATATAGATGCTGTTAAATATATAGAGGTTTCAGTGTGTGTATTTTTATGCGTGTGTGTGTTTTGATTGGGGATTTGTTGAATTTGGAAGGTTGTGATGGGGAGTAAGAAAGGGATGCACAGGAACAGAGGTGGTTCGGGATCTAGGTTTCCGGTTGCTATTGTTATTTTCGTCTCGATTTTTGTTCCTTTACTGTTCTTCGTTGGACGGGGAATTTATGCTACCACTTCATATGGTCAGTAAATTCATTTGTAAATTTTGTCCTCATTACAAATTTCCAAATTTGTTTCATGTCATCTGTGATTAATTTGTGATTGTTAAATTAGTTGATGTAACATTTGATTGGTAAATACGTTTATATGTGTTCTCTTTTAAGTTGATAATCGTAATTAGGAATTTTGAAGTTTGTTCGGTACCCGATTTGAGATTTTTTTTGTGGATGTTGATATCATTGGTTTTATGACTTGTTATGTTTTTATTCTACATATGTATTGTTGGAAGATTTAATTATTTGAAGTGTAGTTAAGTGCTGGATACTTTGATAATGAATGTAATTGATATTATTCTAAAATATTAAATAGGTTGTAGTGCATTGATTGTTCCTCCTTGGTCTATGTAAAACCTCCTGAAACAACTATTATGAAGAAATGGAAGTAGTACATTGCCATGGTTGAGCTGTACTAGATAATTGTGACATCATTGTTAAGTTTATGAGGTTTGGGAGACTTTTAGTGGGCTTGCTAAGATGGTTTTATCGTTTTACATATTGCACACATATAATGGCCTCCAGTTGTGTGGTGTTTATTACCTAAGGCTACGATCCTAAACGAAGCAAAGTCTTCATAGGCTCATACTTGATAATTATGCCTAGACCCAAGGATGTAGGACAGCAATTTAAATTCTAACTATATTACTTTCTGGGATGAGTGAACAAATATTGATCTTAAGTTTGCAACTTTTTATTTAGGTAAAATACTTGAATGTATGTAATCAATCACCAACAGAAGTTATAAACAAAGAAAGTAGAACCTTAACGGTCCAAGGATCAAAGCAATTGGGCTTTAGTAAGTATATTATATATCAACAATATAAAACATGTCGTATAATTAAAACAATAATTAAATAATTAAATTTGTAAACATTTGATCCCTGAATAAAATTTGAAAGTCAATGTTATTTAAGCACATTTGAGTAGAAATTACAGAATTCTACTATCCGACACCGCCCTTATTTATTGTTCTTAGGAATCTAGTCTTGATCAACCCTAGGCTTATTGTTCTTAGGAAAATAAACATTTGATCCCTGTATAAAATTTGAAAGTTAATGATATATAAGCACATTTGAGTAGAAATTACAGAATTCTACTAATGGAGACCACCTTAATTTATTGCTCTTAGGAATATAGTCTTGAGCTACCCTAATCTTATTTCTAATGTTTAGACTCTTAGTGATTTATTTTTCATTTACATTGGAAATAGTAGGATCTGTTCTCTGTTTATATGTGTAATCTATTTTGACGTAGTTGCACCAAATTAAAGTGATATATACATCAAATTGATGAAACTAAGAGTCAAGTTCTTTTGCAGTTTTGGTTTTCGGACAATGCTCATAAGTCATAAATGATAAATTAATAGTTAGCTCTTAGCCAGTCAGTAAGTGGAAAGAGAGCAGTATTTTGACCTACCTTTTTTAATCTTGCAATATGAGATTGGCAGTGGTAGCATCCTGACTTCAAATTTTAAGATAGGTCATGTTTGTTGAGTTGTTGCTTTTGTAATTTTTCTGATTTATCCTTTTGTATTGGCAAGTGCCAATCTCGGTTTTTGAAGTATACTTATATGGTTTCTGGACTTCCCACGGTTAAAACACTTCATTTGTATCTGTAAACCGAAAAAATTGCTCTTGGGTGGTAGCTACTCTTGAAAGCTGTCAAGCATTGTGTGCCCAAAGTCCTTGCATGGTGCTTAAAAATATCATTTTAATATTGTGTGTGTCTGTGCCAATCTTTTGTAAGATTCATGCCTGTTTCTACGAAGTTCGTAAAGCATCATCTTAGAAAATTGAAGGGTTCCACACTAGAAGTCTACTGCAAAGAAGAGAAAAAGAGAAGGGTTCTTGAAAAACCATAAGGGAAATAAAAGTTTTCTACTAGTACCCCTGCAATTGTGCACCCCTAATTAGGGTGCAGCTGTGTCTTCATGTTGATTTTTCAGGAATAAGCCTTTATTGGCACTGTTTGAGAACATCACATTCTTAGTTTATTGGCACTAACTATTCATTGCGTACTTTTATCTTTATGTAATTATGTGAGATGTGCGTTGTTTGCAATTGTATATACGAAGAAAAAAGGTTTTTTTTTTTTTTTTGCCAAAGAAGAAAATAGGTATTACTTTTGATATCTCATAGTTTATAAGTAAAAGTTTAATAATGAGTTCCCTCAAAAAAAAAGTTTAATAATGAGTTATATATAGTATTAGACACTGATGACCTTGTGGTTCTTTTATGTTTATGGGCCTTTTCCTATAGCTGTAGAATACAAGGAGTCGTATATTTATACCAGTACAAGTAAATTTATGTCCTTTTCCTTGTTGGTTTTTGTATGTCATTCCATTCATGTAAAAAGAACCTTTCTCTGTTTCTGCAGATCAGGAAAATATTGCAGCCAGTTCTATTAAGCAGGTAAACTTCATTTTCTCTTCCTTTTTCATACTGTGCACAGCTATTGTAGTACAACTATTCTTGCTGAGTAGATTATATTTA
The DNA here is from genome assembly GCA_037693485.1 of Kitagawia praeruptora. NCBI lineage: Eukaryota > Viridiplantae > Streptophyta > Magnoliopsida > Apiales > Apiaceae > Kitagawia > Kitagawia praeruptora. The sequence continues at coordinate 113,588,025 of CM075348.1, read as the reverse complement.
AAACGGCAGGACTTAGATTGGAGAGAAAAGTTGGCACTGCAAAATGTTAAATCGCTCTTCTCAAGGGAGGCAAGTTTGTCTATTGGAACTTCTATAGTAGCTTATTTGGCTATTATAGAGTTTGAGGTTCTATATTGTGGCATGTTCATATACCTGGCTCACTAATTTTAACATCTGCTACAGGTTATTGATGTGATCAAAGCCAACAAAAATGATTTACGCCCCCTAAGTCTTGATTCTTTCAGAAAAAACAATCTCTCAGCTTCATGGAAGTTTGTTAGGCAAGAGATTCCAGTTGACAAAATTTCTTCCTTGACTGAGGTCAGGGCCACTTTTAACCTCATTTGTATCTTATGCTTAGTGTATGTTTTCATGTAGTACTTGTTCCATATGATATTATTTTTCTCATGTAATATTTTTTCCTAATCTTCTACCTCAAGGCTGAAGCTGCAAAAATTGTACAAGAAACTCCTAACGGCAAATATGGTAAAAGAAAAAAAATCTTTGTATATGATTCTGTACTTAACCTATGATATTGAACTAATATATTTTATTTTCTCTTTTAGCCGCTCATGTTCAATTTGTGGATACACCTGCTAAATTAGCTAGAAGGGTAAATTCATCTTTAACTTTCGTTTGTGTTGTTTTTACCCCGTAGTTTGATAATGTATTTGCATCTTGAGAAATATCTGCTATTGAGTAGTTGTAATCTAAAAGAAAGAAGTGAATTGTATACATTTGTAATCGAAATGGAGCTCAGAAGTTTGTTTCGAGTAATTATTAATATGTTGTAATTTTATGCAGCAATTAAGAGAAAAGAAACGAGAAAAGCGTGCTGCTGATTTGGTAAAACAAGATGATGAAGTAACCGTGAAGCTCGAAAATGATGCTTTTGAGCGTTCCAAATCCGTTGACTCAGCAGTCCTGGGTAAGTATAATCTATGGAGGAAAGAAAATGAGAATGACAATTCTGATTCGACTGTTCGATTGATTCGTGATCAAATAATTATGGCAAGGGTGTATGTAAGCATCGCGACAATGAAGAACCAGACTGATTTGGCCCGTGAATTACAAAATCGACTTAAGGAAAGTCAGCATGCTCTACGAGATGCATCTTCTGATTCTGATCTGAGTCCTAGGTAATTGAAATGTTCATATTTAGCAGGTATAATAATTCTACCCATATATATAATGTCTTACAATTCTAATCCCAAGTATGATATGTTTGCAGTGCTGCTGAGAAAATAAAAGCCATGGGCCAAGTTCTGTCTAAAGCTAAAGATAAACTGTATGATTGTAAGCTTGTTACTGGGAAGCTGAGAGCAATGCTTCAAACTGCTGATGAGCAAGTTCGGAGCCTAAAAAAGCAGAGCACGTTCTTGAGTCAGTTGGCAGCAAAGACGATTCCAAATGGTATCCATTGCCTGTCCATGCGCCTAACTATCGAATACTACCTCCTTTCACCAGAGAAGAGAGAATTCCCTAGAAGTGAGAATCTGGAGAATCCAGAACTATATCATTATGCCCTCTTCTCTGACAATGTTTTGGCTGCGTCTGTTGTTGTCAACTCGGCTATCATGAATGCTAAGGTGGACCCCCCCCCTCACACACACACACACAACGCACTCTACATATCTTAAGAGCCTCATAAATTCATTTTAAATTGAATATCCTCGTGTCAAAATATCAAGACATAACATTCTTCTCTAGAAAGATAAATCCCAGAATTACTCTTAAAACTTTCAATCCTACTTAACAATTTTGTTAAAGGAGTTTGTTCTCTGAGACTATCATAAATGTAAAACTTACTTTAGTGCTTCCACTTAAGCTGTTGGCAAAATAATGAATCCATCTCATGCTTAATATGCAAGTGACTGAACATGCTACATGGTTGGATTGCAGGAACCAGAGAAACATGTATTTCATCTTGTTTCTGATAAGCTGAACTTTGCAGCTATTAGTATGTGGTTTCTCTTGAATCCTCCTGGAAAAGCTACCATCCATGTTGAAAATGTAGATGAATTTAAGTGGCTTAACTCATCATACTGTCCAGTTCTGAAGCAATTAGAGTCTGCTGCAATGAAAGCATATTATTTCAAGTCGGATCATCCCACCACTGCTGGTTCATCTAACCTCAAGTATAGGAACCCAAAATATTTGTCCATGCTTAATCACCTTAGGTTTTATCTCCCTCAGGTTTATCCTAAGTTGGACAAGATACTTTTCCTTGACGATGACATTGTTGTTCAGAAGGACTTGACTGGCTTGTGGTCAGTCGATCTGAATGGTAATGTTAATGGTGCTGTGGAAACATGTGGTGAGAGCTTTCATCGTTTTGACAAGTATCTAAATTTCTCAAATCCCCATATTGCAAGAAATTTTGATCCTAATGCATGTGGTTGGGCATATGGTATGAACATCTTTGATCTTAAAGAGTGGAAAAAGAAGGATATAACTGGCATATATCATAAGTGGCAGTCCATGGTAAACTATTCTCAACCCTTCATTTGTGTATCATTTTATATATAATATAATCATAAATATCTATTTATTTAATTATAATCATCTTTATTCAAGTAACCCAGTTGAAGCACACCAGCAATGCGACTTAGAATAAAACAAATGAATTTTGTTCTTCCAGCATAAATTAATTATTCTAGAAAATGTTCATTAACTTGCAACTTACCTGTGATATTGACTTTTCTTATGCGTTTGCTAGGCATTATATAACTTTTTAATTATTTCTTATGGAATTTGTTTGTATACTATGGTTTGGAAATTCAAGGTGAAATAGATCAATATGTTTCATCTTGGCACCTTTACTAATTTTAGTTTGTTGCGATTTGCCCTTGCATTTTACTTAGAATGAAGATAGAGTTCTGTGGAAGCTTGGGACTTTACCTCCTGGACTGATGACATTTTATCGACTTACTCATCCACTCGATAAGTCATGGCATGTGCTTGGTCTGGGGTATAGTCCGACCGTAGACAAGACAGAGATTGAGAATGCAGCTGTTATTCACTACAATGGCAATATGAAACCATGGTTGGAGTTGGCTATGACGAAGTATCGATCTTACTGGACAAAATATATAAAATTTGACAATCCATATATCCGAAGTTGCAAATTAAGTGAATAAGCATTTGACAAAGGAATGCCCTCCTATCTTGTCTTTCTTTCCCTCTCTTTTATGTGGGATAGTTTGCACTGGTTCGATGTAGTGTTTAAGAAAGGAGACCTTTTGGCTGCCCTCGCCTCATAGCCCTATTCTCCACATTGTTTATTGCCTGATTCAAATTTATTCATTTTTGTGACCCCTTCTAAATGTATAATATTCGTCATAGTATCCTTTTCCCCATTGATTTGTAAGACTCCTTCAGAGATGTCTGGAGCTGTTTTAGATATTAACCACGTAAAAGCATAAATTCTAAGAATGTGAAGGTCAATATGATGTATTCTTATTGTCAGCTCAATATCTCACGCATTCGGTAGAGTTAAGCTCTAGGCAATGTTTGATTTTTGTATGAAATGACCTGTACTTAATTACGTACATAATAAATTATGTTTGTTTAAAGTTTTAGTTCTTGTTGGTTCACCTTTCCTTTTTTCCTTAATTATTTTCTTTAAACATAATATTTTTGTTATAGTTTCGGACCAGCGTGTCACTTCAACAATCTCCCTAATCTACTCCTTTCAAGTTTTGCTCAGAGAGACATGTGCCGAATTATACTCCCCTTTTAGCTATGTTGAAAAATGTGGGTTTTAGACTTATATTGTCGAGTCATTTTGAGCTCCAAATTGAGTGTGTCTTATATGCTTGTTTAGGGGTGAGTATTCGGTTCGGTTAACCGAATACCGAACCGAATAACCGAAATATTTCGGTTCGGTAAATAATTCGGTTCGGTTAACCGAACCGAAATATTTCGGTTCCGTATTCGGTTATGATATTTCAGTTATTCGGTTATTTCAGTTTTTTAACCGAAATTATCGAATTAACCGAAATATATAATAAATAATAATATTTACATTTTATATGTAAAATAATAATTTTTTATATGTAAAATAATAATTTTTTGTATCTAAAATAATAATATTTTATATCTAAAATAATAATATTTATATTTTATATGTAAAATAATAATTTTTTATATGTAAATTAATAATTTTTTTATATTTTACATGTAAAATAATAAATTTTTATAAGTCAAATAATAATTTTTATATGTAAAATAATAATATTTATATTTTACATGTAAAATAATAATTTTTTATATGTAAAATAATAATTTTTATATGTAAAATAATAATAATAATATTTTTATATTTAATATGTAAAATAAAATATATAAATATATATAATTCGATTATTTCGGTAAAATAACCAAAATAACCGAAATAAATATTTCGGTTCGGTTACCGAACCGAAATACTTCGATTCGGTATTCGATTATAATATTTGGCCTTATTCGGTATTTCGGTAATTCAGTTCGGTTCGGCTATTTTACCAAATTACCGAATACTCACCCCTATGCATGTTCACAACAAGTTGTGTTTTAAGCATATTCACCTCTACGAGAGCTTTCTAATGCATGTTTAAACACTCAAAACGACTAAGGAATGGATGAGTTGTGATTTTCCAAAGTTGCTCCCTTGAAAGTGGAAAAATTGAAATTGAACCTTAAATCCCACATTGAAATGATAAAGAGTCTTTTGTGGGTTTATATAGCAAGACACTTGTGTAGTTTCCAAATGTGTTAGTAATGTATTGCTCCATCACTTACGTGTGCGTAGAAGTGCAAATTATTTTGAGAAAAAATTCGTGCATGGAGCAGAAAATTGCATCATTGCCTTCTCTATTTAACTAATTTGTTTTCTGTTCTTTGCTGTTAAATGTACTACTACAATGTAAAAATAGTATATAACAAAAAAAATTCGCGGGAAAATTCCTGCGGACGCGAATGGAACAAAAAATTGGATCATTGACTCCTCTATTTAACTGATTTGTTTACCTTGCATTCCATTAGCAAATATTACCTAAAAATCCTTATACCTATTAAATGTTTGAAATCCTAATAAATACACCATGTTGCTAATTGTCATGCAATTGCTTCTGTGTATATTATTAACAGTTAAATTTTTATAAAATAACAAATTAGTTAAATTTTTTTTATAAAATAATTCACCATTTCAATTTTATAAAACAATCATTTTTATTTAATATCATTTAATTATTTTCATGTTTAAAGTATATTTACTATATGATTTATTTTATAGAAACTATTTTCAAAGTATGTTTATTTTAAAAAATGAAAAAAATATATTTTAAATTGAGATATTAGTTAATCAATAATAAAATTTATGTTTCGATTTAAAATACACAAACATTTAAAAAGTATAAAGATAGATTAAGTGTAACGCCCCGACTTCCCAATACTAAAAATATACCTTTTATAATAAAATAGACTTTGATATAGGGGAATTTTAGAAAATTTCGACATGAAGCATTTGTAAATCGGACTATCTACCTGTAATTCGACCCAAACCAATTTCCAAGTTAACAACTACAAATAAAACTTAATACACCAACGATTCCTCACAGAGGACCGATTACAGGTTATGGTATGAAACAAGAATCTATACTATACAAACTATTACAACTTCTTTCTATACCATCTGTATCATAGCTTAAACTCAATCTGTGCTTACCCGCATCTAGCTCCAAAATCTATCATGTATAGAACGCCTCTTTGTTCTCATTCGCAGGGGTAAATGTGGTAGATCATCCTTAAAGCTAACTACAAAGGGTTAGGTAAAACAAAGCAAGAGTGAGCCAAAGAACGCTCATCAAGTTAATAATATAGTGAAACAACGATATTACGATAATTCATTGATGAACAATATCAATGAATACTTTATCTCAAAAGGTCAATCAATTTCCATCATAGAGTACTAAAATTTTCCATTTACTACAAACCATCACTGTCTAAGATAAAACTTTGAGAAAAAGAATATCAAGAAATCCTCCAATCATTCTTACTCCACTTTCAACGTACAATGTTACTCGCGACGGGAATAACTGAGAAACTTCTATCCATCCTTAATCTCATTGTTTTACTGAGTTTCCAATTTTGATCAAGATAATAAAACATCTAACTCTAATATCCACAATTTTGAAACTAATGACCATTTACCTTGAAACATATATATCCCATCAAAACATTCATTTCTTTAAAACCCTTTCATCTTTGAAACATACTTTTCGTAAAATCTTTTAAAAACATTTAAGTTGATTGGAGTTTTTCCTTATCATCGGACAATACGGGTGATCAGCCACGTAGAGTCCCCATATCGGACACGAAGTCCCTCTGGACCTTGAAATTGGGTTCCCAATTAGGAAACACATTGGCCTTTAATGCTAGACTTGGACCACCCTAGCCTCTTACGCCAAATAAAAAATAATGTTGGACTAGGACCACCCTAGCCTCTTACGCCTCCAATCTGAAGGAATCCGTGGAAAACATTTTAACGGAATTCCCCCACAATAAAATCTTCAAAACCTTGAAAACTTTTCACTTTTAAGTCCTTTATACTCACTGATAACAGATCAGTCCAGTATAAGGAATTGAAAAACATCTTTAATTAATTAACTCATTTCCATTTGCAATTATAAAAGATTGAGGATCAGGGAAGCAATTGATATAAGGAATCATAAACAGCAAGGCAATAAGATTTAACTAAACATGGTAGGGTTCAGCAAGATAGAATCATATATCAACAAAGAAAAATGATAAATTAAATAACGGAGCAAATGTCAAGATTCTAGAAATGGAACAACAATTACAAAGAAAGTAGGGAATAAAGAAAATTCAAAGCTCAGTAGAAGATTTAAGTTATTGCACTGGCTAAAATCCACTCATTTCAAAGATTATCAATTGATAAAATTTTCACGTCAAAATTCGAATTTACATAAAAGATTTTAATAATTTAAAACGAAGATTTAAGAAATTCTCAATTACTCAAATCACACTCTTGTCGGCTAAGCACTCATAGGCTTTAGCTGCCAGAACCGGCTTGACAATAGCAAGTTTGAATAATTTAAGAAGATCTCAACTCATTCTCGATTTTAACCGTCGCTGAGCAACACATGCCTCAACAACAGTATAAACCTCGAATTAATTTACATCAATTGAAGAAAAAGGTACTTTGAAGAATATTAGTATAGACGAGGAATATTTAAATAAAAAATTTAAAAAGAATCAACACCTGAACGATAGGTGAGGAAAATAAACAATGATAGAATAATTTGAGAATGAATGCTTGTAAATTAATAGAATAACAAAGTCACCGACAATAAAAAGGAGAAGTTTAGGCACTAGCAAACTGATTTGGAAGAAACATCGTTTAATTGACAAGACAAGTTCACATTATTTAAAAAAAATGAAAATGAACGGTACAGATGATTACAAGAAAGGAATTGAAAGGACGCATATATATAATAGAAACAATTTCACATCACTTGAACGATAAGTGAGGGATAGTAAACTTGCCTCAATACATAGGATTTCCATTTCCAATATCTCAATTCTTTACTGACTTTACATTAGTCTCCACTTCTTTATACCTTGGCCTTTACTCGATCACACATCCATCTTTCCTCTATCACTTGTCAGCTCGTCAATTTCGCTAATTATCTCCTTCCTTAAGATTCCATCTACTCCCGTACTGACTCAAAAGTGGCCTCTGACTACCACCTATACAAAGGTAAAGTACTATTTTAGTACGCGTATAACCTTGATTGTCTATCCATATTCTACCCAAACGCATCCTATAACGCTTTACAACTTAGCACAAATAACATGTAATAATCACATCCTCAAAATAGTAGAATATAACCACATAAATCACATAATACTTAGAACGTATTATTAACTTACACTTATAACTTTTAACATGCTTATCATATCAATTTACAAATAATCTATATAACTTACTATACATATCACAAAAATAATTCTAACAACAATTGTACATCACCACTTTTGTATTACAGTCTAACCCGTCGGAATACAACCCGTCGGAATACAACTGACCCAAACAAGCTACAACAACAGCATAACATCCGTTGTACATTAGTCGACTAAAACTTTAACAATCAACATACAACTCTTTAATCCTTTAACAACCAAAGTACCACTACCCAACATAAAACTCAAATTCCAACATTCAATTTATAATTAACAAAATGAAATTTACCAATTCCTTCATATATTTAACATTGAAACTAAATCGTACACAATATCATAATTTAGTATAAATCAACCCACAATTTAGTACTAGAACATAATTAAACAAAAATGCAATACTGCTAGTCCTACTCGGGACTAACTCGGCTGGATTAAACTAATTAAAAACGTTGCCAAAATACTCAGCCCTACCCATTTGAACAACCAGCTAAACACGCAGCAAAATTAACAATTCAAAAACAAACAACAACAACGAACCAATAAACCACAATCTGCAAATTCGGTCATCAAACAAAACGGCCCAGTTCAACTACAAAATTCGGAAAAACCAGCACCCCAGAAATCAAAGCTCAAACTCAGCACTCTGACTTAACAAACAACAGAAAAATCGAGTTAACTCGGTAGCAGCTCAACTCGGAAAAACAACGAACACACAGAACCAGACCAAACAACAGCACAGTCATAACCAAGAGATTGAAATCGACTTCCATAAGTAACATATCTTGAATCACAGAGAATCCACACCAAGACTCAGCGGAACCACACACGCACACTGTTTACTGTTTGCACGCGCACACACTCTTCAAATACACATACACGACTCGATATATATATATATATACACACACACACACAGTTCAGTATATACAAACTCACGCTGCAATCATTCAGTACACCCACTCATGCCTCTTATGTGTCTCAACAATCGATAACAAAACAGGGGAGGGGAGGAGAGATTTAATTCACAGTTAGAATTAGCAAGAACAACCCACACAAACGAATTAACCCATAGCTAAGAGAGCTTAGAGAACTCGAACAGGGCTTAAAGACCTTATAACCGAGCTCCAAGAATAGCCAAATCAAGCTTCGGCCGACGGAAAACAAAGTTGCATCGAGAGAGAGAGACATCAAGGGAATTCAGAGAGGAGAGGCGAGATAGAGAGAGACAGAGAGATATGAGGGAGAGTTTTAGGAGATTAGAGGGAGAATGGTCGAGAGATTTGGGAAAACTTCGAGAGAGAGAGTGTGTCGAGAGAGTTCTCGAAACACTACAGCCACACACTGAATTGGGGAGGAAAATGAATGGTGATTTAAGGGTTAAACAATTTGACACTACTGAAAACAAATAACAATAAAAAAAATCATTTTAAGTCATTTCAAAAAAATCGAAATTAATTAGAGAATTAATAGAAAAATAAATTTAAACATTCTAAGATGAAATTTATGAATTTGCAAACATCCCAATATTTTTAAAATAGTTTTAGGATCAAAAATGAATTAAATATGAATTTTACAAGTTTTGATCTTTTAAATGCAATAAAACTCTTAAAATCATTTTAAAATACTCAAACACCAAAATAGTTCATCCAGCAATTTTTAAAAGCTAAATAAATATACAAATATGATATTGCAAAAGATTTCGGGATTTTTAAATACTCCGGTGATTTTATAAAAATTTTCCAAGATCAATAACGAATGATTTAAATAAATTTTAATCAAAAAGAAAATTCAAATAAAAATTACACGGACTAGCACGGCACACATACATCACCATATAAACATATAAACATGTTCTCACATATATTTAACCTAAAAAAAATTTCACACCATATATTCCACATTTAATATTAAATAATAATATTTATAATTACGAATTTTTCTAAGGCGTTATATCCTTCCCCCCTTAATAGGATTCTGTCCTCTGAATCGATCGTAAGAAAACACATGACAGAATTTCTCAAACATTTCGCTTTTCAATATCCCAAGTTGTTTCTTCAACTCTAGGATTCCTTTATATCAACTCATATTTATAAGGCCATATCTTGCCAATCATCATATCTCATTACGACTTAAATCTTTTGGTTAGGAGTCTCATTAACTCTATACGCTTACTACTCATAGGGAAGGTCTATTCTACCGAAAATCGGACATGACCTATTTGTATAATGGACTATGCCCTGTACACAACGCCTTCATTACTGACCCAATCATCCATAATAATTCATTCATATACAATACTAAAACAAAACCTGCCTTAACCTGCAGCAAACATATAAGCGAAGAAATCTGCCTTGACTTGAAGTAAACAGTTAAATAATTAATTCTTTAAATCGAATCCCACGCGAATAAAACAATTGATACCACTTCCACGCTCCTACTCATAATTCAGGTTGCCCCAGATAAAACTTTGAGAAAAAGAATATCAAGAAATCTCCTAATCATTCTTACTCCCCTTTCAACGTACAATGTTACTCGAGGAGGGAATAATTAGGAAACTTCTATCTATTCTTAATCCCATTCTTTTACTGAGGCACCATTTACTTTAAAACATATACTCCCTTGTCGGCCCTTGGTCTTGAAACATAACTTCTACATTCCTTGGGAATCATAACTTCACTTTCCTGTCCTTATACCTTGCTTGCACATCGTAATTAGTCAATCGATTCGATCCTAGAATATACCTTATTTTCCTAACTGTAATCATATCCACACTTAATAACGTCATTCGAAGCCTTCTCGATTCCTATAGCTCTTGAGCAATTAATAGGAGAGGGTCTTGTGGCTCTCATCGTAGTATTCGTTGGGACTGGCATGATGCAATCCTCGACAAAACGTCTTATCTTCTCGCTCTTATGGTGTACCACTTCTGGCCTCTAACTCTATCGTTCACTACCACACCATTCATTCCACTTACTCTCCTAGCTTTCCATATTTAGCGTAGTACAACTCCAGTATCCTTCCTCTTGAATTACTTCCTTCTAATAATGGAAGTCTTATTGTCGCTGCTAATTCATATTCTTTCGGTGACTATCTTATCCCGCGTTCCTGGTTATCAGCTCCTTATTCATATTCAGTTCTCTGTAATATCAAATCTTTTACGTGTGTTGTCAACCCAAGGAGAAATCTAACTTGATATTAAATCCTTCTTTTAGCATAAATTCTCAAACCTGACAAACCAATTCTTCGTCGACGTATTTATAACTCGAACCACTTAGAATGTTATCGTTTCCATCTTTACTATTTTCCGTCACTGGTAACTTTAGAATCCATAAGGGTTCATAGCAAAAGGAATCAGTTGAATAGACAAGTATTAACATGTATGAGTACAAGATGAGTTTTGTTTGATAAAAATTTTATAAAAGAATTTTAACTGAGAGATCAATATTATCATTAAACTAATTTCAGGTTGTATTTGTCACTTATGTCGACCACCATAACACAAGAAGGGGGCCAACCTTCTGTACTTTCATGACAAACACAATCAGTGGCGTCCCACCAGACTTATATCACATAGATAAGATGTCCCTGAATCCCCTATATACATAGGGTTGTTCATCCAGTCAGAATAAATAAGGTTAAGTATTCAAAGAGAAACAAAAGAATTCAAAAGTTTCAAAATATTTATAGATATACAATGTTGAATAAGGAATAACAAATATTCATCGTCATTAAATTATGCTGCTTCATCGTCATTAAATAAGGTTATATATTCCTTAATAAATTTTTAATGGCAATATGCTGCTTCATCGTCATTAAATTATCCTTATTTTCATCCTTATTTAAGATGGAGGAACATGAGCTCGTGTCAATTTTTTTGCTTTAATTTTATCATCCTCGGACAACCTGCTTATTATTGAATGACCTACATTGTATGTGGGAAAGTTGTGATTGTGATTCCTGTCAATCACAAATAATTTCCATGCTGTTGTAGAAATTTCTTTTCCTTTCAGATGAAATGGACAACTACATCTTTTGGTTCCACTGTTACGCTTATTATTAACTTTAAGTACACTCCCTTTAGCTTTATTTTTACGGTAATCTAATGATCTTTCACATCCAAGATATACAACAACATTTCCCAAGCCCTTTCCTTCCCCTCCTTTAAAAGAAAGCACGGCTATGCAGGTATTATTTTTCTTCCCAATATCTCTGACAAATGCTTCTAAGTCATGTCGACTAAAAAATGTCTGATCCGTCTCGAATAAGTGACCAACATTCACTAATTCACTGGAAGTAAGATCAAAATAAACATCCTACAATATTCAACACCAATATAAATGTAAACTAACATATATTAGATGTATTAACATAAAGACTTTTATTACTTAGATTTATCCGAGACTCTTCTTTCCCATCCATGAGTAAACAAATATTTTTCAGTGAAAAAATTAAATTTATTAATCAAGATAATTGCAAAAAAGTGGCCAAACTTTACACTTATTTTCAAAAAAGTGGTCAAACTTTCAATTTTACAAAATGATAGCCAGACTTACCTTTTTCCTTTCAAAAAAGTGGTTGGAGGCGATTTTCAGCTTTTTTGGGAGGGGTAAAATGGGAAAATATGTGATTTTACTAAAAACAAAATGCTAGAGACCTAAAAAATTGTCCAAAAAATCTTCAAATTAAAATGTGTCATCATAGGACTGGTTATATTCGTAATAATAACACTAATAATGCCCCCCATGTATGCACATAAATCGATAATTAAATTTTCACAACTCATATTTGTGATTTTTTTTGTGAATTGATGTGCATACATGGGACGCATTATCATTATTATGAATATAACCAATCATATGGTGACACATATTAATTTGGGGATTTTTTTGGACAATTTTTGGGGTTTCTATCATTTTTTACAGTTTTACCCCTTCCAAAAAACTAAAAATCGCCTCCAGCCACCTTTTTGAAAGGAAAAAAGCAAGTCTAGCCACTATTTTGCAAAATTTAAAGTCTGGCCACTTTTTTTGAAAATGAGTGTAAAGTTTAGCCACTTTTTTGCAATTAACTCTTTGTTCATTAATCATAACTAGAAGAATATATAAAATGTAAAATTTAGAAAAATCTATAATATCTATTATATATATAATGCCACAACATGTACTATTTTAATCCATCATAAATTACCATTTTAACCATCTGCATTCATTAATACACATCAATTAAAATTCATATTTAATATGTGCATTCATTAATATACATTAATTAATCCATATTTAATATGTTTATTTAATACTATCTACTTAATTATAACACTTTCGTTACATTACAATTAACTAAGCATTCAAAGAAGTTTGTGTCTCGCACGAGTATAGAAGCCTTAGAACTCATTATAATTGAATAAATAATATTGGAACATTAACTTCAGATTGCTAACTACATATTTTTGCTATGCAATCTACAGATTTTGTGTACTGTAATTTAGTATTTTTACTTTATAAAAATGTGTCTAATACAATATTTCTTAATACTTTCTTGACTTTGGCGCATTACTTGACATTCTGTCATATCAAATACAAATATATGACTATGAGCACTTTGGAAAAATAAAGAGTACATTTGAATATTTTAACCAAAATGAGAGATCTTGAAACGAGAATAAAATAAACATTGGTTAAAAAAGAATGTGCTAAACTGAAAAAATTTTTAATCATCATAATATCAATTGCTAATATTAATATCAAAACGTAACGAGAAAAACTGCAATATCAATTATAAAATAGAACAATCTCGTGCCTTGCACGGGAATAGAAGCTAGTTACTATAAAAAGGCAGTGAAGCACGTAAATTATTAAGCACGTAAGTTTGTATAATTTTGTACAAACTAATTATTTTCTACAATGTTGAGTGATTAGGTGTGTATTTATAATCCTTTTTTCTTAATACTTATGTTGGTGACAAGCACCAATCAGCCATGCTAGACATTACTCATGTGTTGGTGATTATTAGTACTCCCTCCGTCTCTTTAAACATTGCCCATTTGACTAAAAACACAGGTTTTAAGAAAAAAATGGGTATTGAATATTATTTGTAAGAAGTAGTTGGTATTAAATATTGTTTTTAAGGAGTAGTGGATATTGAATATTGTTTTTTTGGAGTAGTGGGTGAAGTAGTGGGTATTGAATATTATTTTTAAGGAGTAGTGGGTGGAATAGTAGGTATTGAATATTGTTATTTTGGAGTAGTGGGTGTTGAATATTATTTGTAATGATTAGAGGGTGGAGTAGTGTGTATTGAATATTATTTTTAAGGAGTAGTAGGTGGAGTAGTTGGTATTGAATATTATTTTTTATGGCTTAAAATAGAAAGGAGAAGAGTATTTTGATTGTCCCGATTTAGTAAACAGGAAACGTTTTAAGAGACGGAGGGAGTATATGTTTAGGAATTTACAAAGTATTCAACGTGTAACAAGCTGATCAAGCCCAAAACTTACTTAGTACTCCCTCCGTCTCTTAAAACGTTTCCTGTTTACTATTTCGGGACATTCAAAATACTTTTCCCCTTTCTATTTTAAGCCATATAAAACAATATTCAATACCCACTATTCCACACATCACTTCTTAAAAACAATATTCAATACCCACTACTCAATCCACTACTCCATAAAAACAATATTTAGGGCCTGTTTGGCTTTCATTATAAGTCCGAGCTTATGCCTTATAAGGCCATAAGCACTTATGGGGGGTGTTTGCCAAAATAAGTTTTGGCTCAACTTATAACTTATAATCACATAAGTTGAATGTTAGGAAATCCTAACATTCAACTTATGCTTATAACTTATTTCTCGATATACGCAATATATAATATCCTTCAAATCTTCAAAACCATATATCTCTCGATCCATTCATTAGAAAATTGATACGTATATCTCAAATTTCTCTACTCATCGAGATATATTCATTGACATCCATTGTTATATATAAAAAACAAATATTTTGAAAATTATAGAAAAAAGTTAACTTATAAGTTCTGATTTACCCAAACAGTTTACTGATTATAAGTTCTGATTTACCAAACACTTTACTGACTTATAAGTTATGCTCTACTTATCACTTATATGACATAAGTGCTTATAAGTCATAAGCTACATTTTTTAAGATATCCCAAACACCCACTTAATAACCACTACTTCATCCACTACTCTTTAAAAACAATATTCAATACTCACTACTCCACCCACTATTCTTTAAAAACTATATTCAATATTTACTACTCCACCCACTACTCTTTAAAAACAATATTCAATACCCACTACTTCTTAAAAACAATATTCAATATCCACTACTCCATTAAAAAACAATATTCATTATCCCATTGTCTTAAAACCCGTGTTTTCAATCAAACGCGAAATGTTTAATGAGACGGAGGGAGTAGCATTTAAGGTGTAGCTAACATTAAAAGTTAGACTAGATTAATTAAAGGTCATAATTGTAATCAAGTTTTGTTTTAGATTCCGAACATTAAAACATTTAAAATTTTTGCAATATATATTTGAAAGTTATAAATTTAAAATATGAAAAAAAATATCAACTAATAGAAAATTTTGAAATTTATTATTAAATACAAAATAAAATAAAATTATATACAATCAACTAATGTTATACACGTGGTTTCTATAAACAACCTAATTCTTTCTTTGTAGGTTAACACTGTATGTAGTAATGATATCAACTTAGGTTAAAACGTAAAACACACTAAAATCACGTTTTCATAGGATGCTACACTAAAGCACAAACAAATCACATGCTATCATATCAGGCCAGCTAGTTTTATCATCTATGTGCCTGATTATTTAAAGATGATGATTATGAAATTTTCTTTTTAGCCATGGGTACATGATGATTTCAAGATGAGAAGAATATATTCACAATTTGTTTTAATGTTTGTATATGGAAAGGAGATATTAATAAATATAAGTAAACATAGGCTATATATATATATATATATATATATATATATATATATATATATGAGTAGGGATCACAGAAAACCTTTTAGATAGAAAACTTAAGATACTAGATCTATACCGTTGATTACATTTGTAATTAATGAATTTAAAATAAATGTTATAATGGCAATATAGTAACTTCATAAATACAAGTAGAATTGTTAAGGGTAAAAAAATAAACAAGGAAACTATCTTTTGAATTTAACACAGCTTACGTGATTGATTTGCAAGGTCAATCAATTAATTAATTAGACTATACATGGTAATGATCTTCTCATTGTTCCACCAAGTAACTTAAGCATAAACTTAAATAAAACACTACAATGCAAGAAAGATCTCGTGATTAAATAGAATTAAGAAGTTAATTTCGAAAAATGGAAAATCTCGTAAGGAATCTAACATAAGTAAATTAATTTATATTAATCAAGTGTTCTATTATGTGTTCTACTAAGTGTTCGATAATATTTATATTATTTATGTAATATATGTGTTCTATTAAGTGTTTTATCACGAATTTATTAAGTGTCCTACTACATATTTATCCGATTATCTTTAAATAAGATTTAATTTTTATAAAGCCAAATATTAAAATCTTGCATAGTATCTTTCTAATTTATTTATGAGATAAGATTTAACACTAAAAAAAATATTAATTTTTTGAGATTTTATCATTTGTTCTCTTAAGTGTTTTAGTATGTGTTCTCTTAAGTGTTTTAGTATTTGAGAAATAACACTTAAGAGCATCTCCAATGGTATTGGCTAAAAATGGTTGGCTAAAATAAAATTTGCTGAACCTGTTTGCTGAATGATGTTGGCTATATTTTAAAAATAGTATTTTATTATTATTTTAAGTTGTTATAAATAGATTATGTTATTTATATCTGGTAAAAGATGATGTGGAATAACATGAAAGGGTTGGCTAAAATTTTTGCTAAGGGTTTCCCCCATTGGAGTGAACATTTTGTTTACATATTCTCTATATTTTTTAATTATGGCATTTCACATTTAATTTTAGCTAAAGGTTTTATTGGGTTGGAGATGCTCTAAAAGAACGTTAGAGCATCTCCAATGAGCTTCCCTATTTTGGACCCCTAAAATATAATAAAATAATGGTTACCTAAAATTTAGGGAATCAAAAAGTTGTTTTACTCCAATGGTAATCCCTATATTGGTTCCCTATATTTTTAAAAAGTAGTAGTTGTTGAGTATTGAATACGGTAAAAGAATACAGAGGGGGGGGGTGAATGGATTCTTGAACTTTTCTTTGATTGAGTCTATGTAGCAGATAAGTGCCTGTGTGTGTAGAAGTGAAGGTGCGGATAAATAAACAACACAAGACACAATATCACTTTAATCTAATGTATTATTAGATAAAGGTTGCTACAATCTTTGAATACAAATGGTAGTATTCTCAGCTTCGTTTTTCTCAGAGATATATGGCTTACAGTGTATGAAAAACTTGACTCACAAAAATGTTACTAAGTTATGAAGTGAGGCTGTGTCCTTATAGAACATGGATACAGCCTACTTACTGCAAATAAGGTAGCTAAACAAATTACTTTTTAGTCTGTCTATCCTTTTTGAGTAAGTGTCCAAACGGTTACAGATTTGACTTTGCAAAGCCTGTTTAGATCCACTTCTTTAGCTCCTTGTCTCTTCTATATCTCTCCAAGCTTCCTTGTAGGCTTTCCAGAGCACGTTACAGATTGTGGTCCATAAAGTGCATTGGCTTGTTGCAGGTTTCTGACTTGTACAATTTCTTCAGTATTTTGTCTCCAAGAATGTATTCGAGAAGTGACTAAGTAAGTGATTCGAGAACTAGAATTGACTTGATCGATAACTCTGAGTTCTCGAATACTGTTATAATGACATATCGAACCACTTCTCGAATAGCTCTTTTCCATCAGGATTCCTTGAGTTGTCGAATAGAACATTTGACTTATCGAATCCTCGAGTTGTCGAATAGCTTTCTGAGTCCTTGAGATATCGAATGGAACTTTGACTTGTTGACTCTTTGAGAACTCGAATACCATCTTGACTTGTTGACTTCTTGAGTTCTCGAATAGAGTAGTAGACATATCGAATCCCTGAGATATCGAATGAGATATCGAACAGTGTATTCAGAGATATCGAATAGTGTCTTGAGATATCGAATCCCTGACTTCTCGAATGCTGGACTTCTCGAATAGACAAATATACTTCTCGAATTGGTACTTAGGCAAATTCTTCATTTCTTCAAATCCCAACTGTGATTATTTGACAGTCTTTAACTCCTTGCTTGAGGCATGAACCTTGGAACTTCTTTCAAGCATTATTCTAGACTCTATTTGTACAATTACACAACTAGGATTTGATGCCTACTACAAGTACAATACAAACAGAAACTCTACAACTAGAGGTTCCCTCAGTTAAGAGGTCATGTAAGTAATGCAAAGCATTACAAACAATTAGGCTTGTTATTAGATGAGTACAGGCATGCCTCTGTAACTAACAATCTCCCCCAAATTGTGAGTGAGACCCTTAGTCACAATTTCATGTCTGATAACAAGCCTAACATACATAAAGATAAAACTTTAAAAGTACAGGTATGTATTTTGATTGAACACATAAATGAAATTACAAGATAAATACTCTTACAGTATGATGAGGTACTAGCCATTTTCTTTTGATTGCATCTCCATTGCTTTGGCTTGTAGATCATCATATGCTTTCTGTTTCCTTTCTTTCTCCTTTCTTGCAATCTCATCTATTGCTCTCATGATTTCTGTCATAGCATCCAATTCTTCAATCATAATAGAGTTTTTGAAATCTTCAAGCACTGGCTTCAGAATGTTGGCAGGATAGTGACTGAGTAGGTCCATTCTTATATTGACATTGTCTCCATTTCTTCTCCTATACTTCACCACATAGGGATCAAACTGAACTCTACACAATCCCTTTGCCCTTAGCTTTTCTGCTTCAATCTCCAGTCTATCAATTTCTTTCTCCCTTTCTAACCATTTCTCATAGCAGCCCTTTCTTATCTTCTCAGCATAATCTTTCTTCATTTTCACAAAGTCAATCAATTCCAGCTTCCATACTTTCTCCACCTTGTCTTTAGAATTCAGCAATGCAATGATTCTTTCTATCTCATACAATTTACCCCAATGTTGACAACCCCCTTGTTTGAATTTCATTTCTTTCCCATCAGTGTACTTGATTTCAAGGTGGTCATCCACAATTGCAGCATAGCATATCTTTTGAGCTCTTAGAAATTGCAGTTGCTCTTCATCAAAGTCTTCATCAAGTGGCTGAAGTTTCAATCCTGGAATGATTGTTAGGGCTCTAGATTTGGATAGCTTCACTCTTCTTGCAACCTGTTTAAATTTCATCCTCTTGACATGATTGCTTGGCAGAAATCTTTGACCTTTGTTGGTAGACCATAGTAGTATTCCACTAGCAGATTGCTTTCTGAAACATACACATGGTTTCTTGACTTGAATCTTCTTCTCTTCTTGAGGTGGTAAGACAGTTGCAGAAGCCACAGATGTAGATTTTGCTAGGTCACTACTAACAGTATTCACCCTAGACTTAGAGTCTTGTGTTGTGGTGAGGTTACTGCTAGCAGTGCCTAAGGCTTGCTGTCTCCCACTCTTTCTCTCATATGTTTTACCTTGGTCATCATCATCCTTTTTATCCTTGTCTCCCTTTTTCTTCTTGTCTTCATCACCCTTATCTCTCCTGTGATGTCTTCTCCTCCCATCACCTTTGTCTTCAGAATCATCATCCTTATTTCTCCTAGGTTGAGCCATCTCTGGAATTTCACCAGTTGCAATATAGGTTCTGAGGATGTGCAGTGCCTCAGTTTCTTCAGCATTTCTGGCTCCAACCTTCTTCTGTAATTGATCAATGATAGCAATGATCAGTCTGTGATTTCTAGTGGTGAGATCATGGGGAATGACCAATTGCTTGATATCTTCAATTCTGGTGCCAGACTGATAAATGATTGTCCATGGCTTCTTGATCACTTCTGGTAGCCTTGAAGGTTGACCATTCCTCAAATCATCAAACAGACTTTTGCTGTTCTCATTCCTCTTCTCAATGAGCTCAAGTATGGCATCTATCTCTGAGTGTTTTAGGTCTTGTAGAGTCTGGTATGTTAGATGCCATATCTTTAATTTGGAAACCATCACTATCTCCTTGACCCATAGATTGTTGACTTTCTTGGGGATGACAGTGATGTAGTCAATCTGCTTCTTCACCTCCCTCAGATAAAATTGAGTGTCACCAACCTGTTCCCTTATGGCTTTCAGAAACTCCAAGAAGGCTTTATCATGATAAATATCTGAGTTGGCAACTTCTTGCAGCTTGGCCTCAGTAACAACTTTGACTTCTACAGGCTTGGCACTCTCAGATATAGAGGTTGGAGGTTTGTCAGATGGCATACTCCCTGCAACCACTGTGGTAGTTATGGATTGCTTTTGTCCTCCAGGAGTAGTGATGTGCACAGTTGGTAGAGTGACAACTGGCAAGGTAGATGGAGGCTCATCCACTTTGGATTTTCCTTTGCCAGGCACATTTGCTAGAGACTTTGAAGCCCTTTGTTGACCACCCTCTTTTATTATTATGCCTTTCTCCCCCTTTGTATTTGAGTTCCTTGCCTTCTTCTCCCCCTTAGGCTTGTTGTCAGGCACAGAGGCTGTAAAAATGTCCTTTGGGATTGAAGATTCATCAGGTAAAGGGAGACCCATATGCTTCATCATTGCAGCTAACATGGATTGTTGATGCAGAAGGACATCAGCTATGGTGGATGCTTGAGTGTCCAACTGATCATTTAGCAGTGCAACCTTTTCTGTAAGATGAGCATTGGACTTGGTAAGAGTAGCTACCTCCTGTTCAAGAGTGTTCACCTTAGTGAATAACTCATTGGCCTTGAAACCAGATAAAGATTGATCCTGCAGCCTCTTCACTTCATATTTAGACAGTTCATGCACAGGGACATCAGTCACTAGCCTATCTCCATAAAGATTCTTGAACATTGTCCTCAGCATGGCATTGGCATCTATAGTCTGGTCAGATAGATTTTGAAATTGATGCCCCAGACCTGTGACAGTATCCTTTAGCAGAGCTAGCCCATTATCCATCTGGGTGCAGGTAGAGTTGCAGTGTT
This sequence comes from Kitagawia praeruptora, assembly GCA_037693485.1. Classification (NCBI taxonomy): domain Eukaryota; kingdom Viridiplantae; phylum Streptophyta; class Magnoliopsida; order Apiales; family Apiaceae; genus Kitagawia; species Kitagawia praeruptora. Next base: position 113,566,903 of record CM075348.1, on the reverse strand, counting down.
TGATGTCCTTGAACACACTATCTAGCTGAGGGAATTTAGCATCAAAGGCCCTCTTGACTTCTGCTACTGAAGTGGCTGTCTTGTCACACACCCTGTTGACTTCAGTTTTGACTCCCTTGCCAAGATAGTGTGCAGCCTTGAGGAAACCCTTGTAGGAATCATTTACAGCTTCATACACTTCACCAGGTGACAGGGATTTTGCATTGGAGCCCAGTGAAGTGATGTATTCCTCCCTGAGATACTGAAGTGCTTCATCGAGAGTAATATCATATTTTCCTTGCAACCAGGCATCTATGTTGCCATCTCTCTCAGCATCATCAATGATCTTTGACTTCTGCACTTCCACATCATCCCTATGGCATAACAGAATAGCCTCATAGTCTGGATTAGGCATGTCTGCAGTGAGAAGGTTCTGAGCAATCTTTGTGAACTCAGGAATCTGATCCACAATTAAGCTTTGAAGTGCTTCAACCGTCAATTGTTGTGGAACAGACCCTGATCCTGAAGCACTATCATGTTGCACAGGCTTCAGCCATTTCGACATGAAGTCAGAGCTAGAGCTAGGCAAGCTAGACTCCTCAGTTACAGATGCAACTTCTGTAACCGGATGGATTGACTCTACTACTGGTGTCACCACAGAGGTGGGATGAATTACACCAGCAGTTGACACAGGCACAGAGTCTCTAGTAAAAACTAGTGGAACCTCTGTGTTTGTGATGGTGTCATTAGGAGATGCCTCAGCATGCATTCCCTCACCATCTAAATGTGGGTTCTGAGTGGTGATCAAAGTGTCATGCACTAAGTCACTTGAAATTATTGGCTCATTAAGAGAAAAGAATTCTTGATGATCAATACCTTGCATCTCAGTTGCCTGAGTTGCAGGTTCCAAAGAAATTTCAGAGTTAGATTCTGGAAGAGAAGTGTGTTTAAGAGTAGATTTTGGCAACTCCCCCTGAGAGATAGAGGGAGTTTCAAATGTGATGTGCTCTCCACTCAGTGTTGTGCCAGCCTTATCACTCCCATGTGCTGACTCTATACAAGAAGGTGCATTGGGGAGGATGCTTGATTCTATAGGTGCACCCTGTTGAGAGGATACACCTAGTGAGCTGTGTGCCCCTGATTTTACAACTTCAGCCATTTGTGTGACTGAAGAGGTGGTCTTAATTTTCTTCTTCTTTGTCCTGTGTAAGGGTAACTCAGGTTCCTCACTTCCTAGACCTAATTCAACAGCTAATGCTGCTTCAGACAAGATATTCAATGGTGCAGACATTACTTCCTTTCTCTTCTTTTTACTAACATCACCCTTTTGAGAGGATGATGCAGTTGGCTCAGTATGTGGTAGAGTGTTTGGTTGAGAGGGTTGGTTAGCAGGCCCTGGGTTAGCATTTTGTTCTACTTGCTTGGGCTGTGCTAACTTAGATTTTGCATCAAATGTTGGCATGTTGTGGGGATAAGTCCTAAACAAACTCTCCATATGGGGAGTTATGTTCAGTCTTACATCCACATCATTCCTAGTCTCCAAATTACCAAAAATGAGTTTGGTCATGGACTTAGGATAGCCTATTTTATTTTTATCAATCCCAGGCAATTCAATCAATGAAGCATTTTTATAATTAAGTACAGATTGAATAAAGCGAGGGAAGAAAATATCAGTACCTCTCTTGGTTGTGTTCTTACCAAGTCTCCCATATAATTCTTGGAGTATGATTTGGCCAACATCAATCTTCTTCCCATAGGCCAAAGCATATCCAATTTGCTGCACAGGTGCACTGATTTGATCAAAGCTTGATTTCCTGGCAGTGAAGACTTGGAGAAGAGTTGCAAACACATAACTCCACTCCTTTCTCAGATTCTTTCTGTTTAGCTTTCCAAGGTTAATCCCATCTGAGTAGTTTATGAACTCAAAGAATTCCTCCAACTCTGCATTAGTGGCCATTCTGTCAAATGACTCTTGTTGTAGGCCTAGTGCTTGGTTCATGTCTGCAGTAGTGATAGTGATTTCCTTATCTTGAACCTTGCAGTAGATGACATATGAAGTAATTGCGTTTTCCAGGGCTACAACCTCCACAATAGCAGTACTCCAGAATTGTTCCAGAATATCTAGATATAGAGTTGGGTTGGCAGAGAGTGCATCCTTGATATACGACTCAGCCATCCATTTCACAAAGCACTTGAAATTGGCATTGGGTGCTTCAACATCACTAGTGAGAGCGATGAAGTTGGTGTTAAACTTTACTGTTGCCATTTGTGTAGAAGAGAGGAAAGAAATTGAAGGTTGAAGAAGAAATTTGGCTTTTCGTAGCTAGGGTTTCAGGGGTTTAGAGAGTGTAGATGCTTGAGAAATCGAATGAAATGAATCGAATAGATGCGAAATTGTATTAGTATGAAGTACTTGAATTGTCGATTAGCAGAGAGTTTTGTATCGACAAGTCAGGCATTCGAGAAGTAGGAAACAACTATTCGAGAAGTCAAGAATGGCTTAATCGATAACTCAAGCAGGTAGAAACTCACAGCTGGCAGTTATCTAACTCAGAAATAATTCTAAATTAAATAATATGTGTTTTTATGAGTGAATTAAACTTTTAGACAAAAGTCCAAAATCGGTTAAAATTCAGCGAGAATTCAGCCTTTTCAAATGATTCGAGAACTCAGATATAGTGTTCGAGAACTCAGTCATTCGAGAACTCAGTTACTATATTCGAGAAGTCAAGAATTCCTCTATTCGATATCTCAGAAAGACTCTATTCGAGAACTCAAGAGTACTCTAATGAGACTTATTAGAGATGTCGAATAGTGAATCATTCGAGAAGTCTGACTTATCGAACTATACCCATCACTCATAAAAATTTGATTTTCACTATCTTTTAAAAATTTACCAGACATATTCATTGAAAAATATCCTAGCAAATTAAATAGTGATTTTCTCAAAATTTCATAGAAATTTTAAGTTAATAAAAATATGATTTTCAACATATACAACAGATTTGAAATATTTATAAATCATATTTCAGCCAACACTTACTCCAAAAATATTGAGAATTTAGATAAAGTAAGTGTTTACTGCTGCAACAATCTAGATGGTGTATTCACTTAGCCAGAATCTGAAGAATTCAGCATTCCAATCTCACTTACCAACCTTGTGAAGGTGGCTTCATCTAATGGCTTAGTGAATATATCAGCTAGTTGTTTATCTGTAGAGACATAATGCAACTCAATGGTTCCATTAGTTGCATGTTCTCTTATGAAATGATATCTGATGTCAATGTGCTTTGTTCTAGAATGATTGACAGGATTGGCAACTATAGAGATTGCACTTGTGTTGTCACACATGATTGGAATTCTTTCCAACACAAGTCCATAATCTCTAAGTTGATTTCTAATCCAAAGCACTTGAGCACAGCAACTTCCAGCAGCTATGTATTCAGCCTCAGCTGTAGAAGTTGACACAGATTGTTGCTTCTTGCTATACCAAGAAACTAACCTTTGTCCAAGAAACTGGCAGCTTCCTGAGGTGCTTTTCCTATCCACTCTGCATCCAGCATAATCAGCATCAGAATAACCAACCAGATTGAACCCTGTGTCCTTAGGATACCATAATCCCAAGTTAGGAGTGCCCTTCAGATATCTAAAGATCCTTTTTATTGCAATCAAATGTGATTCCTTTGGATTTGATTGAAACCTTGCACACAAGCATGTAGCAAACATGATGTCTGGCCTACTTGCAGCGAGGTAGAGTAGAGAACCAACCATGCCTCTGTAGACTGAGATATCTACTCTCTTGCCTTTAGCATCTTCATCCAATTTAGTGGCAGTGGCCATGGGTGTCTTGGCAGGTGAACAATCTTCCAAGTCAAACTTCTTCAATAAATCCTTGATGTACTTGGTTTCACTGATAAAGATACCATCCTTCCTTTGACTGACTTGCAACCCTAGAAAGAATGTCAACTCTCCCATCATACTCATCTCATATCTGCTCTGCATGAGTTTAGAGAATTTCTCACACAGTTTCTCATTTGTAGAACCAAAAATGATATCATCCACATAGATTTGAACTAGGATCATATCATCACCATGCTTCTTGTAAAACAGTGTCTTGTCCAATGTGCCTCTAGTGAATTGATTTTCAAGAAGGAATTGTGATAAAGTATCATACCATGCTCTTGGAGCTTGCTTAAGTCCATACAATGCCTTAAGCAATTTGTAGACAAATTCTGGGAAATGTGGATCCTCAAAGCCAGGTGGTTGTTGCACATAAACCTCTTCTTCCAACTCTCCATTTAGAAATGCACTCTTGACATCCATTTGATAAACTTTAAAGTTTGAATGAGCAGCAAATGCCAAGAATATTCTAATGGCTTCCAATCTAGCAACAGGGGCAAATGTCTCATCATAATCAATGCCTTCCTGTTGAGAGTATCCTTTTGCAACCAGCCTTGCTTTGTTTCTTATTATTACACCATCTTCATCCATCTTATTCTTCAGAACCCATTTTGTTCCAACAATGGTTCTATTCTTTGGTGCAGGCACAAGTTCCCATACTTTGTTCCTTTCAAATTGATTCAGCTCCTCTTGCATGGCAATAATCCAATCTGGATCCAACAATGCATCATCAAGTTTCTTAGGCTCAACTTGTGATAGAAAACATCCATAGAGGCACTCATTTTGAGTTGCTCTCCTAGTCCTTACTCCTGCATTAGGATCTCCAATGATTTGCTCTGCAGTGTGTGATCTATCCCATTTCCTCGAGTGTTCAGCCTGATTTCTCATTCTTGATGTTGCTTCATCATCCACATCATGGTCATCCTCATTTCCTCCCCCTGTGAAGTTACCATTACTCACAGGTGTGTCTTGGATGCTTGTTTCTCCACTATTGATTGGCACAAATTCTTCTCTTGTATCATTATTCACTTGAGAATGTTGAACTTGAGTTTCAACTCCAGTTTCAGTCTCTTCATCAGAATCATCTAGATTATCAAACTTCAATGGATCTCTGTCTTCATCATTGGCTTCTTCTAGTCCAGGTAGTTTGCTGTCATCAAATGTTACATCTGTGCTTTCTATAACTTTCTTTTGACTGATGACATAAACCTTGTATGCAATTCTTTCCATAGAATAGCCAAGAAAAATTTCTTCAAATGCTTTTGCATCAAACTTTCCAACATATTCAGAATTATCCTTGAGTACAAAGCATTTGCTTCCAAAAGTATGAACATACTTTAGTGTAGGCTTCTTTCCAGTCATCAAGTTGTAAGGTGTCTTTCCAGTGTTTTTGTTGATGAGGGTCCTGTTCTGAATATAGCATGCAGTGCTCACAGCCTCAGCCCAAAAACATGTAGGCATTTTTGCATCAAGTAACATTGTTCTAGCAGCCTCAATTAGAGTTCTATTCTTTCTCTCAACAACTCCATTTTGTTGTGGAGTCCTTGGAGCTGAGAATTGCTGAGAAATGCCATTCTCTTTGCAGAATGCTTCAAGTGTGGCATTTCTGAACTCTGTTCCATTATCACTCCTCAGTGCAATCACACTTGCATCGTTTGCCTTTGCTTCCTTGTCAACTTTCTTTATATGCTCAATAATTACTTGTGGAGCCTCATCTTTTGATGCCAGAAATTCCACCCATGTATACCTTGAAAAATCATCAACCATTACCAGGGCATACTTCTTTCTTCCAAGTGACATTATGTTGACAGGCCCAAACAAATCCATATGGATGAGTTGTAGTGGCTTGGTTACAGATGTCACTGTCTTTGACTTGTGGCTTGATCTCTTCATTTTTCCTTTTTGACAAGCCTCACACACTCCTTCTTGGCAGAATTCAAGTGTGGGCATGCCTCTCACTAACTCTCTTTTGACTAGAGAATTAATGGCCTTGAAGTTCAGGTGTGATAGTTTCTTGTGCCACAGCCAACAATCTTCATTTGATGCTTTTGAGTAAAAGCAACAAATTTTGTCCTTATTTGCAGAGTCCATATTGGCTACAAACAGGCTTCCCTTCCTTACTCCAGATAGAGCAAAATCACCAGTCTTCTTGTGGGTGATCAAACATTCATCTTTGTCAAAATTTACTTTGAATCCTCTATCAGTAAACTGACCAACACTTAACAGATTATGCTTGAGCCCCTTGACTAGTGCTACATCTTCAATGATGACATTTCCAACTTTCAGCTTGCCATATCCCAATGTGTTACCCATGCTGTCATCTCCAAAAGCAACCATTGGGCCAGCCTTTTCCTCATACTGTGATAGCAGGGCCATATCACCAGTCATATGATTTGAGCATCCACTGTCCAAAATCCACATGACCTTCTTTTCACTTTCTTTGCCCTGCAAACACAAAGGTATTACTTTTCCTTTGGTACCCAAACAAGTTTGGGTCCATGTGACTTAGAGACAGTTTTATCATAAACAACATGCTTGTCAACTTTCTTAGTGTTAGTCTTCTTGTCACTGTTGGAAGTCTTAGAACCTGAGGTTTCAGACTTAGGTGACAAAGGTACCTTCCTAGCTTTAGGAGGACTTGAAGACTTTGACCTTGTGTAGTGTGTGTGGGAATTGTGACTGATACAACCATCAATGAACTGCCTTCTTAAATTAAAACAACTAGTCATAACATTCATATTGCATGGCATACAGTCAAATTTATCACAGAAAGGTGCATCTCTATGACTTAGAGGCACAGAACAATCATAGAAAGGTTTAGACACACTACCAACAGGTTTCTTGCATGCATGAGTTAGATGATTGGTACTGAAACAGTTCTGACAAGTTTTCCTAGGGGCATTAGGCATATAAGCATAGTTGTTATCCTTGTTAATCCCTAACTTGCCATTTCTGTTCTGTTTCTTTTTAGTCACTTCCTTTTCTGATTCACTCTTCCCAGCTGAGACAAACTTAACAAACTTCTTAGGTCTTGGCCTATCAACTACTGGCTTCTTGGTCTTTGACTTGACACTCTCACCCTTAGAGGATGCTTGCTGTTCACTAGATTGTGCCTCATCCTCATCATTCAACATTTGCTTGATGAGTAAGGCATCCTCATCAATTTCAAATGTTGATTCCTTAAAAATTGGATTTTCAGTTTTTCTCAAAATGTGAGGCACTTTCTCATGAACAGCTGTGTCCTCTTCAATGACAGCATAGCCTTTCCTTTGTTTGAGAGAGTCATAGTCAAGTCCAATAGCTGCTTTGGGTTTAGCTTCAATTTTCTCACAGTAGGATTGCACTAAACCAGATGATTTCTTGAAAGTTTTAAGTTTGAATTCATTCTCAGCTAATTCATCCCTAAGAGCCTTCTCTACTTGACTAGCACATAGAACCTTGTTCTTCAAATATTCAACTTCTTTCTTAAGGTTTTCTACTTGCATAGTAGTTAGCTCAAGTTCCTCATTCTTTTTGGTTAATATTTCATTTCTAGTAGACAGTTTAGCAATCTCCTCATTAGCAGCAGTCATACTAGTATGAATATTAAACATTTCAACAGATAATTGTTCAATCATGCATTTGTATTCAGAAACAGACATGTCTATAGTAGTGAAAGATGGTACCTGAGAATCAGATGAAGATGAGTCATCCTTGGAGTTGGCCATCAAGGCATAGTTGCAGAATTCTTGTTCCTCTTCATCACTCTCAGAATCATCCCAACACTTCCCTTCAGCTATGTAGGCCTTACCATGTGTCTGCTTTTTCAGAAGGGCCTCATACTTAGCTTCTAGCTCAAGATAATCTCTATCCTTCTTTTTAGGCTTCTTGCATTCACTGGCAAAATGCCCTAGGTCATTGCATCTATAACACCTTACAGATGACCTATCCACATAACCGGTTTTGAACTTATTTCTGTTTGGCTTCACAGGTGCCTTGTTCTTGTTGGCTGGATGGTTTTGAGTTTTGGGTTTGAAGGGTTGATTTCTTTTAAATCTGATGTTTGGAAATTTTCTGGCCATGAAGGCATATGAGGTATTTTCCATCCCATCAAGTTCTTCCAGAGTGTAAAACTCTTCTTCTTCTTCCTCCTTTTCCTCAACAGGTTCACTCACCCCAGCTTCAGTTTCTTCATCATCTGCCACCTCCTCTATCCTTAGTTGGCTTGTAGATGCTTCTAGGTCCAGGATGGATTTGTTGACAATCAAGGCACATGATGTGTTTATCATCCTACCTTGGTTGGCTTGGATAGCCCTTTTCTGAAGCAACTCAAGTTCATGAGTCTTTAGGACTCCATAGAGCACATCATAGGTGACTTTGTTCAAATCTCTCTCTCTTAGAGAAATGACTCTTTGCTCCAGGTGATTTGGTGAAGACAACAGAAATTTCATATTTAACTCCTTGGTGCTGTAAACCTTTCCATTCATCTGCAACTCAGTAACTAGCTTGTGAAACCTTTCAAACATTTCAGTGATGCTTTCCTTGGGCTGTGCCATGAAAGCTTCATACTGTGTGACCAGTATCTGTTTCCTGTTTTCCTTAACCTCATCAGTCCCTTCACACAACACCTCAATGTGATCCCACATCTCTTTAGCAGACGTGCATGATGCAATGTTTGCAAACATTGACATGTCCATGGAATCAATGATAAGCAACATGAGGTGGCTGTCAAGAGCAACCTTCTCCCTTTCTGACTCTGTCCACTTTGATGGATCCTTGGCCTCATAAGTTCTTGGGATAGTTATGGTTCCAACAGTCTTCTCTGGTATCTCTTGTTGTGGAACAAAAGGACCATTCTTGAGAATCTCAGGATACAAGGGATGAGAGGCTTTAATGAACAACATCATCTTTATCTTCCAGAGGTTGAAGTTTTCTTTATCAAACTTAGGGACCTTCACCGTTCCTATAGTCTTTGGTGTATTCGAACTCATGATCGTTTCTCTGTTTTTGAATAAACAGCCCTCTCTGATACCACTTGTTGAGTATTGAATACGGTAAAAGAATACAGAGGGGGGGTGAATGGATTCTTGAACTTTTCTTTGATTGAGTCTATGTAGCAGATAAGTGCCTGTGTGTGTAGAAGTGAAGGTGCGGATAAATAAACAACACAAGACACAATATCAGTTTAATCTAATGTATTATTAGATAAAGGTTGCCACAATCTGTGAATACAAATGGTAGTATTCTCAGCTTCGTTTTTCTCAGAGAGATATGGCTTACAGTGTATGAAAAACTTGACTCACAAAAATGTTACTAAGTTATGAAGTGAGGCTGTGTCCTTATAGAACATGGATACAGCCTACTTACTGCAAATAAGGTAGCTAAACAAATTACTTTCTAGTCTGTCTATCCTTTTTGAGTAAGTGTCCAAACGGTTACAGATTTGACTTTGCAAAGCCTGTTTAGATCCACTTCTTTAGCTCCTTGTCTCTTCTATATCTCTCCAAGCTTCCTTGTAGGCTTTCCAGAGCACGTTACAGATTGTGGTCCATAAAGTGCATTGGCTTGTTGCAGGTTTCTGACTTGTACAATTTCTTCAGTATTTTGTCTCCAAGAATGTATTCGAGAAGTGACTAAGTAAGTGATTCGAGAACTAGAATTGACTTGATCGATAACTCTGAGTTCTCGAATACTGTTATAATGACATATCGAACCACTTCTCGAATAGCTCTTTTCCATCAGGATTCCTTGAGTTGTCGAATAGAACATTTGACTTATCGAATCCTCGAGTTGTCGAATAGCTTTCTGAGTCCTTGAGATATCGAATGGAACTTTGACTTGTTGACTCTTTGAGAACTCGAATACCATCTTGACTTGTTGACTTCTTGAGTTCTCGAATAGAGTAGTAGACATATCGAATCCCTGAGATATCGAATGAGATATCGAACAGTGTATTCAGAGATATCGAATAGTGTCTTGAGATATCGAATCCCTGACTTCTCGAATAGACAAATATACTTCTCGAATTGGTACTTAGGCAAATTCTTCATTTCTTCAAATCCCAACTGTGATTATTTGACAGTCTTTAACTCCTTGCTTGAGACATGAACCTTGGAACTTCTTTCAAGCATTATTCTAGACTCTATTTGTACAATTACACAACTAGGATTTGATGCCTACTACAAGTACAATACAAACAGAAACTCTACAACTAGAGGTTCCCTTAGTTAAGAGGTCATGTAAGTAATGCAAAGTATTACAAACAATTAGGCTTGTTATTAGATGAGTACAGGCATGCCTCTGTAACTAACAGTAGTTAATTAATATTCAAAAGAAAAAGAAGAAGAAACTTAGAGAGATAAATGATGGGAGAATAAAATAAAAGGGAGAAATTGAAGTGGGAGGTGAGGTGGAAAAAATAGGGGATTGCTTTTTGCTCCCCTTATTGTGGGGTTGAGTTTTCTCTCCCCTAAAAATTATGGGGATGGGGAGTCCGGTTGGAGTGATGTTTTTCTGTCATGACCCCCTTTAATTGTCCACATAAGAAAAATATAGGTAAGGAAGGGAGGCATTGGAGATGCTCTTACAATTGTTTTAATTAAAGTATACCTTATTATTTTTTTTGTTAGAATACAAAAATATAGAACACGTCAATATGTTATTTATACTAGCATAATAACCCGTGTGAGGCACGGGTCATCTTCTAACAATCGATATAAATTCTGTGTATTTTTACGATTTAAAGAATATTTTTGAATTCAATTGTGCCTTTTATGTTCATACATATTATAATAACATTATTTTAATTTATGGATTATTTTATTTATGTATAGATCATAAGAGCACAATTTTTTTAAGTTAGAGGATGTTTTGTAGCATATAAATATATTATATAGGTTATAATACAATTTTTTTTAAACAAAGATAAAAGGATATAATAAAATTTGATATTAAAAATCTGTAAAAATTCATTTTCAAAAAAAAAAAAATCTGTAAAAATTGGTTGTATACATAATCATATATGATATTTTTTGATAACTAAAATACAAAATTTTATAAACAATATAAGTCGTCATTAACATATTTACTCAAAAGTTAAATTGATAGCAAATATAGGAAAAGGGCGAGACTAGAGGTTTAACTAATATGTTTTTTAGTTCAAACTCAAAAGCTTATTTAGCTCAATGGTTATAAGGATGAGTTGACTTGAGAAGGGCATGGGTTCAATTCTCCACAAGAACATAATTTTTCTAAATTTTTTGTTTGAATAAGAAATCAATGGCAACTTCATGTAATTTTTCAATATTAAAGGGCAAAACTGTACTTTCATAGGGGGTTTATTGGCTCATTTTACCCCTGTGTTGCTCTATTATATATATATATATAGAAAGAGATTTACTTTATTGAAACACTTAAAAGAACACTTATTAATATTTTACTTAAATTTGAATTATCTTTTAATTTTTAATAGAACACTTAGAATAACACGTTAATAGTATTTTAATATTTTTTAAGAAGAATTCTAAAATCATAAAAATTATCAAAAAACAGACTTAAAAGAATATTTTGAAGAATATTTAAAATTAAATTATTTCATAAAGAACACTTAAAAAATACTTAAGAATATTTAATTAAATTTAAATTACTTATTAGTTTTTAATAGAACACTTATTAAGATTCTAATACGTGTTTCACTATGTTCTACTTAGTGTTCTACTAAGTATTTCATTCATTATTCTAAAAACAGACTAAATAAAATTATTAAGGTATGTGTTTCACTAAGTGTTTGTTCTGCTATGTGTTTTATTAAAACAAACTAAATAAAATTACTAAGTGTTCTACCATGTGTTCTACTAAATATTTAATTAACTATTCTAAAAAGAAGATTCAAGAAAATTATTAAGATTCTAATATGTAATCACTAACTATTCTACAATTTTATTAAGGTTCTAATATGTTTTTCAAATTATTTTTTTAATGAGGTTTTAGTATGTGTTCTACTAAATATTTTATTGACTATTCTAAAAAAGATTAAATAAAATTATTTAAGGTTCTAATATATGTTTCAAAATATTTTATAAGGAGTTTCTACTAAGTGTTCCACTAAATATTTAATAAAAATATTGATCACATAATTATAAATCTCAAATAAGAAACTTTTTAATAACAACTTTAAGAAAACCTCGTATGAAACACCTCTTCCATAACACTTTAAAGAACCTATAATTAAATTTTTATTTTGATTAATTATACATTTATAAATTAATATTTTGATTTATTGAACATCTTATGAAACGCTTCAAAGCTAGAAAATAATAAATATATTACAATTTCATTTTTTTTAGAGAACACCTTAGAGAACCCGTAAGGCCGTAATTAGTACTTTCCATATTTTCATATTTTTTCCAATGGATTTCAAAATTTTAAATACTTGAAAGAACAATTATTGCTTATTAAATTAAATTTGAATGTTATAGTATTTGTTTAATAGAACACTTAAAAGAACACTTAAGAGAATACTTAAAAAAACATTTAAAACAATATTTAAAATTAATTTTTTAAGAGAAAATACTTAAAAGAATATTATAACTTTTTAAATTAATTTAAAAAATTATAGAATTCAAAATTAATTTAAAAAGTTATAAATTAGAATTCAAAATTATAGAAAAAAACAATTCAATATATATCGGAAACACTTTAATCGCATTATTCGAACACTTATTGAAAAATAATGTTATTTTCATTTATTATGTTATTTTTGTATTTATTTTATTGAAATATTTAAAAGAACACTTATTAATATTTTAATTAGATTTGAAGTGTTTTTTAGTTTTTCACATAACACAACACTTTATTGGTATTTTAATTAAATTTCTTTATAAGAATTCAAAATCATCAAAAAACACTTCTCTTAATTTGTTCAATGGAACACTTAAAAGCACACTTATGAGGATATTTGAAAAAACATTGATATGGGCTAAAAATAAGCCCTAAAAACACATTTAATGTAGCATTAATTAGACCTAATATGGTCCAAGGGCCCACCAGATGGGCCCAAACCCTATTTATGATATTAATTTCGTAATTAATATTAAGGGTAATAACCAGCTCAGCAATAAGAGTCAGATAAGGATATTACTCCTACTAAGCTTAATCTCCAAGACACAGAATTCAATATGGGAACTGACTCCTACAAGGAAGGAGTCTAGAACCTTCCTCAAGGCGGTGACTTGCCCACCAAGTCACCTAATTCTACTACGATTTTAAGGCTTCTCAACCTATATAAGGGTCTGACCCCTCATTCTTACAACTACGTTTTGGCTTAATCCTCGAAGAAGGACATGCAAACCACTGCGTCCTAGGTGAGCTCTCGTCTCCATAGCCTCGAGAGCACCATCACCTAGAACTACGTTTTGGCTTGATTCTCGATACGAGATACGTAGGCACTCTGTGAGGACCGATTAGTCTCGATACACGGAAACATCCATTAAAGCTCGAAGCTCAACCTCCCTTAGCATTAAATACATACAAACCCTAACTGCAATTCATTAACCTAGTTTTTATTCCACAACATTTGGCACCGTTTGTGGGAAGAAAACATCAACCATGGTTCAAACACGAAGAACAACAACGACCTCTACCGAGGCCATACCCCTCAACTCTGCTCCTCCCGCCACTACAGCAAAACTGGCCATTAGTAACGGATATATCCGTTACTAAAGACATTAGTAACGGATATATCCGTTACTAATCGTCCGTCACAATTGCTTTTTTTTTTTGTAATAGATATATCCGTTACTAATTAGTAACAGATATATCCGTTACAAATAGATTAGTAACGGATATATCCGTTACAAATTAGTAACGGATATCTGGAATTAGTAACGGATATATCCGTTACTAATTAGTAACGGATATATCCGTTACAAATAGATTAGTAACGGATAAATCCGTTACTAATTAGTAACGGATATCTGGAATTAGTAACGGATGTTACAATTGCTTTTTTTTGTAACAGATATATCCGTTACTAATAGGCCGTTACAATTGCTTTTTTTGTAACAGATATATCCGTTACTAATTAGTAACGGATGTTTAGAATTAGTAACAGATATATCCGTTACTAATTAGTAACGGATGTTTAGAATTAGTAACGGATATATCCGTTACTAATATTAAAAAAATTTAATAAGCTCTCACCCAATCAGAGGCTGCCACCACAGCCCTCCACAGCCAATCAGAGGCTGCCACCACAGCCGCCCCTCAGCCAATCACATCGCTCCACTTGTACACCATTAACAGGCACCCAACCTCAACTTTGCCAAATTTGTTGAAGCAAGGTTTCTGCCACCACAGCCGCCCCTCAGCCAATCACATCGCTCCACTTGTACACCATTAACAGGCACCCAACCTCAACTTTGCCAAATTTGTTGAAGCAAGGTTTCGAACCCCTGACCTCCTGTGAGATAGTACACCCCCTCAACCAACTGTGACACGCGAGTATTTGTGATATATATGGAAATACAATCCTTATACTATGAACTTTTAAATTTTTTTGTTTTATAAATTCGTTTAAAATTATAATTATTTAAAAAATTTGTTTTAATTTAATTTTACACATTTTTTAAAATTTAATTTTTTTAAAACTCGTTATAATTATTTATATTAAAAAAATCGAAAATAATTACTTTTTTTAAAAAATTGAAAATAATTATTTTTACAAAAAATCGAAAATAATTATTTTTTTTAAAAAAGCGAAAATAATTATTTTTTTAAAAAATCGAAAATGATAATTTTTTTTAAAAAAATCGAAAAAATTTTTTTTTTTAAAAAAATCGAAAATAATTAATTTTTTTAAAAAATAGAAAATTATTATTTTTTAAAAAAAAATCGAAAATAATTATTTTTTTATAAAAACGAAAATAATTAGTTTTTTTAAAAAAATCGAAAATAATTAAATTTTTTGAAAAAATCGAAAATAATTATTTTTTTAAAAAAAAATCGAAAATAATTAATTTTTTTAAAAAATAGAAAATTATTATTTTTTAAAAAAAAAATCGAAAATAATTTTTTTTTTATAAAAACGAAAATAATTAGTTTTTTTAAAAAATCGAAAATAATTAAATTTTTTTAAAAATCGAAAATTATTATTTTTTTAAAAAAAACCGAACAGCTGTTAATATCTAATGATTTTAGTGAAATATACAAAAAATTTAAAAATTACAAGCTTATTTGATGTGATTTTATAATATAAATCTCCAAAAAACAATACTCGCGATAACTAGTATCGTCCCGATTGCACAAAACAATATTTTTAAAATCTTTTTTCGACGATCCAACCGTACGGCTGTTAATATCCAATGATTTTAGTGATATACACAAACAATTAAAAAATTACAAGCTTATTTGATGTGATTTTATAATATAAATCTCCAAAAAACAATACTCGCGATAACTAGTATCGTCCTGATTGCACAAAACAATATTTTTAATATCTTTTTTCGACGATCCAACCGTACGGCTGTTAATATCCAATGGTTTTAGTGATATGCACAAAAAATTAAAAAATAACAAGCTTATTTGATGTGATTTTATAATATAAATCTCCAAAAAACAATACTTGCGATAACTAGTATCGTCCCGATTGCACAAAACAATACTCACTCCGTCTCTTTTTACTTTGCCCGTTTGACTAAAAACACGGGTTTTAAGAAAAATTGGGTATTGAATATTATTTGTAAGAAGTAGTGGGTATTGAATATTGTTTTTAAGGAGTAGTGGGTATTGAATATTGTTTTTTTGGAGTAGTGGATGGAGTAGTGGGTATTGAATATTATTGTTAAGAAGTAGTGGGTGGAATAGTAGGTATTGAATATTGTTTTTTTGGAGTAGTGGGTGGAATAGTGGGTGTTGAATATTATTTGTAATGATTAGTGGGTGGAGTAGTGTGTATTGAATATTATTTTTGGGGAGTAGTGGGTGGAGTAGTGGGTATTGAATATTATTGTTTATGGCTTAAAATAGAAAGGGGAAAAGTATTTTGATAGTCCCGATTTAGTAAATGGGAAATATTTTTAGAGACAGAGGGAGTATTTTTAAAATCTTTTTTCGACAATCCAACCGTACGGCTGTTAATATCAAATGATTTTAGTGATATACACAAAAAATTAAAAAATTAGAAGCTTATTTGATGTGATTTTATAATATAAATCTTCAAAAAATAATACTCGTGATAACTAGTATCGTTCCGATTACACAAAACAATATTTTTAATATATTTTTTCGATGATCCAACCGTACGGTTGTTAATATCCAATGGTTTTAGTGATATGCACAAAAAAATAAAAAATAACAAGCTTATTTGATGTGATTTTATAATATAAATCTCCAAAAAACAATACTCGCGATAACTAGTATCGTCCCGATTGCACAAAATAATATTTTTAATATCTTTTTTCGACGATCCAACCATACGGCTGTTAATATCCAATGGTTTTAGTGATATGCACAAAAAATTAAAAAATAACAAGCTTATTTGATGTGATTTTATAATATAAATCTCCAAAAAACAATACTCGCGATAACTAGTATCGTCCCGATTGCACAAAACAATATTTTTAAAATCTTTTTTCGACAATCCAACCGTACGGCTGTTAATATCCAATGATTTGAGTGATATACACAAAAAATTAAAAAATTACAAGCTTATTTGATGTGATTTTATAATATAAATCTCTAAAAAACAATACTCGCGATAACTATATCGTCCCGATTGCACAAAACAATATTTTTAAAATCTTTTTTCGACGATCCAACCGTACGGCTGTTAATATCTAATGATTTTAATGATATACAAAAAAATTAAAAAAATAACAAGCTTATTTGATGTGATTTTATAATATAAATCTTTTAAAAGTTTTAAATTAGTAACAGATATATTATTCCTTAGTAACGGATATATCCGTTACTAATATTAGTAACAGATATATCTGTTACTAATTCTATGTATCCGTTACTAATTAGTAACAGATATATCCGTTACTAATATTATATATCCGTTACTATATATCTGTTACTAATTAGTAACGGATACATAGAATTAGTAACGGATATATCCGTTACTAATTAGTAACGGATATATCCGTTACTAATTAGTAACGGATATCTGACCCATTAGTAACGGATATATCCGTTACTAATTAGTAACGGATATATCTGTTACTAATGGCTTTTTTATCTGTTAGTAATTTGCCAGTTTGGTGTAGTGTGCTACTGAACAGGTACCCCCAACGACAGGGGCGATCACTCAGCCTCAAGTTTCTCAGCCTATAGGGACGAATCCCCATGTTGAGAGTACGTTACCTGTAGTCATCCAGCCAAGTCAAGAAACCACCTCTCTTCAGATGGTGATCTCTCCTTTAACCAATCGTCCACTCTTGGAGGGACATATCTCCACCACTGTGCTCCCTTTGAGTACCAATCCGATGTATGAACTGCTTAACTATCCCCCTCAACAAAGGGACCCTGGACCAAGCGGTCACGCATTACAGATCCGAGATCGAGAGTATGACGATTACTCTGGTCCTTATACTGACGATTCATCGTCATCTGATGATGATGATCGCGATGAAGCCCCGAGAAGGCGACGTGCTAGCAGAGAACCTCGAAGGAGGACTCAAACTATCCATGACGGACACCCTTTGTCAATTGCTGAAAAGATTAAGGCTCATGAGGCCGAGATCTTAAAACTAAAGGACGATATGGCAAGGGAGCAAGCAAGATTGAACCAGAATCGACCTCCTCCAACTTCAGGAGGGGTTCCCTTTGTCGATTTGGAAAGGCCTTCAAGGAGGCAGAGAAGGGCTGATGCCCCAACTGGAAGAACAACAAGGGTGGAAACCTCGAGAAGCAACCCCAAGGATCTGATGCCACTTGGGGATCCTGATGATCCCACACCTCCGTTTACTGAGGAGGTGATGAATGCTCGTATCTCAAAGAAGTTCAAGATGCCGACAATCAAGGCTTATGATGGAACGGATGATCCTGCAAACCACGTCAGGACGTTTTCGAACGCATTGCTGCTGCAGCCTGCAAGTGACGCCTTAAAGTGTAGGGCGTTCCCTCAAACCCTGTCGGGCATGGTTCAAAGATGGTATAACCGATTGCCTGCGAACTCAATTGGCGCTTTTTAGGAGTTGAGCGCTGCTTTTATCAGTCAGTTTATCAACGGAAGAGTTCATGAGAAAAGCTCCGCATCCCTCATGTACGTGGTGCAAGGGAAGAATGAAAATCTGAGAGATTACCTCAAGAGGTTCACTAAAGAGACGTTGAATATCACTGATTTGGAGAATAAGGTGGCCATGGTAGCCCTGGAACACGGAACCACTGATTTATTCTTTAAAAGGTCATTGACAAAGCATCCTCCTGAAAACATGGCCGAGCTCCAACGAAGGGCTGACAAGTACATCAAAGCTGAAGATAGCATGGAGAAAGAAGCCACAGTAAGTGGAGGAGGAGGTAACAACGACTCCAAGAAGCGAAAGCAAGATCATGAGTATGATGACCAGGAGTATGATGCTAGGGACAAGTATCCCCGAACTAGCAAGGACTCCGACTATGCTCCTAAGAAGAACCAAAGACCGAGATTCACTGAGTATGCAAGGTTGAATACTCCTAGGAGTCGTATCTTGTTGGACATTGAGAAGGATAATGATTTCCGATGGCCGAAGCCACTCAGGGGTGATCCCCCAAAGAGAAAAAAGAATCAGTATTGCAGATTCCACAAAGATATGGGGCATGACACTGATGATTGCAAGCAACTCAAAGATGAGATCGAGTTTTTGATTCGTAGAGGGAAACTGAGCCACTTTACTAAGGGTGACGACCGTGGTAATCAGAGAAGAGAGTATGATAGGAGGGATGACGTTCAAGATCGCAACGCACAGCCCCGAGGGCCAGTAATCAACATGATCTCAGGAGGCCCGACTGCGGCCGGCACAACAAGGAATTCTCGGAAGGCTTAAGCTAGAGAAGTGATGCACATCGTGGGAGAGGCCCCGAAGCGTGCAAAAACTGAAGTAGTGGTTGGTTTTGATGACTCAGACTTGGAAGGGGTGAAGTTCCCCCATGACGACTCGTTGGTCATAACTTATGTGATTGGAAACTCAGAGGTGAAGCGAGTCTTGATAGACAATGGAGCTTCCGTTGACATTCTATTTCATGATGCATTTGTGAAGATGGGGTACAGTGATTCTCAGTTGACCCCCAATAACATGCCTATATATGGATTTAATGGAGTAGAATCCAAAGTTGAAGCGACTATTCAGTTGCCTGCAACTATTGGACAGGAGGCCACTTAGATGTTGAACTTCCTGGTAATCAAGGCAGTTTCAATGTACAACGCTATCCTCGGAAGGACTGGACTTCATGCATTCAAGGCTGTCGTCTCAACTTATCATATGAAGATCAAGTTCCCGACCAGGAATGGTGTTGGAGAACATAAAGGTGATCAAAAGATGGCACGAAGCTGTTATGTAGCCTCGTTAAGGCCTGATGGAGTCGGGGGGCAGGTCCTTCCGATTGAAGACATGGATGTCCGCAGTAGTAAGAAAAGTCAAGAAAGGTCGTTAGAGGACATCACACAGAAGCCTCGGACAGCCATTGAGGCTAAGGCGTTAACTGACTTCGTGGTTGAATGTACCATTGGCAACCAAGAAGTCGGGGGGCAGGAGGTAATACCCCAAGCAGGAAGTGAACCTCAGAATAATAAGGAGGAGACTAGAAGGAGTGGTGGGTGCTATATTTTGATGGAGCATCAAAAACAAAATATAGTGCAGGCCTAGTCTTGTAAAGCCCCGATGGGCTCAAGTTATCCTAGTAGAACTTAGCTTCATATTTATCTAGTAGAAGTAGAAATAAGGTTCATTGAAACCATTGAAGAGCATGTTGCTCCGAGTAGGACGGTAGTACTTTATGTAAGGGTTGAACCCATTTCAAGTTATTAATGCAAGTTTGTTTTCCATTCATTTATTGTGTGATTTTATTTATGTGCCAAGCACCTGATGAGTGCAAGTTAAGGATGACCAAGTACCGAAAATAAAAGAATACACGAATGGAGAACAAGCAAATGCATAAATAAAAACCCCAAAGGGTCAAAAGTTAGGTTACAGCACGACCAAATAAGAGTTTAAGTCCGTGAAGGACCCAGGTTAAAAGACGAGCAGATAAAAGCCACACGCAACAATCAAAGCCATGCAAGGCCGAGGATGTTAAGGACTAGGTACTCTTCAATATGTCTTAAGTACCTGGATTGAGGATCCAAGAATGAAGACCAATAGAGAACAATGATGTATTTGCTTGGACAACGGCTGATATGCCAGGGATTGATCCCCAATTTATAACCCTTCGGTTGAATGTCGATCCTGAACGGAAGACAATAAAATAGAAGAAGAGGAATTTTGCTCCTCAAAGGCAAGATGTCATTAAGCAAGAAGTTGACAAGCTCTTAGAGGCTGGGTTTATTGAAGAGATTCAGTTCCCCGAATGGTTGGCTGATCCTGTGATGGTCAAGAAGGCAAATGGGAAGTGAAGGATGTGCATAGACTTCACTGATTTGAATGATGCATGCCCGAAGGACTGTTTCCCCCGGCCAAGCATAGACATGTTGATAGTTGCCACAGCTGGACATGAGATGTTGAGCTTCATGGATGGGTTCAGCAGCTACAATCAGATTAAGATGCACAAGAATGACATCCCAAAGAATGCAGGCGCTACTTATCAACGACTGGTGAATAAGATATTCGCCCTTCTGATTGGGAAAACCATGGAGGTCTATGTTGATGACATGTTAGTCAAGAGCCTATTCAAGGAAGACCATATCAAGCACCTCAGAGAGGCATTCGAAGTGCTGAGGCACCATAAGATGATGTTGAACCCAGCCAAGTGTGCTTTTGGCGTTGGATCAGGAAAATCTTTGGGATTAATGGTTTCGAAGAGAGGTATAGAGGCCAACCTTGATAAGATCAAAGCGATCTTGGACATGGAACCACCCCGTTCTATACGAGATGTACAGAAGTTAACCGGCCGAGTTGCAGCCCTGGGGAGATTTATCTCCAAGTCTGGTGACAAATGCTTGCCATTCTTTTAAGCATTGAAAAAAGTGAAAAATTGTGAGTGGACTATTGAGAGCCAAGAGGCCTTTGAGCAATTGAGGAGGTACATGGAAGAAGCCCCGTTGTTGGCCAAACCTAGTCCCGGGGAGACTCTTTATCTATACCTGGCGGTATCCGAACAAGCGCTGAGCGCCGTCCTCATTCGAGAAGAGAAAAAGGTTCAGAAACCCATTTACTATGTTAGCAAGGTGTTGCATGGAGCTGAGTTGAATTACTCAACCATCGAGAAGTTTGCTTTGGCATTGATAACAGCCTCGAGGAAGCAGTTTTTCGAGTTGTGAAAGTTGTTACGACTCAGTTTGATGAGTGCTATGTGGAGCATATTCCAAGAAATGAGAACTTTATGGCCGATGCCCTATCTAAATTCGCTTCTTCTGAGATAGAGAATTATGCAGGGAGTGGTTACTTACAGGTCTTGAAGGCCCCGACCATCAACTCTAAGTTAGTAGCACCAATTGATGAAGGAAGTTGAAGGATAGACCCTATCAAAGCTCATCTTGAGACTGGTTGGCTCCCTGATAATGCCTTGAAGGCACAGAAACTTTTAGTGAGAAAGTGTTGAGATAAGAGGTCCTTTATCATTCCATACTTAAAATTTTGAATCTCAAATCCCGACACAAAAATAAAGCCTTGATGGCCAACAAGGCTGTCTGCCTCAAATCGAGCTTGTCGTTTGAGTTAAAGGGCTCGAATCAAGAGTCATTAGTCAAGTTGAAACCTAAGCAAGGTTATATGAGTATAAGAATAAGGTTGGAATCCTAGAGTCAAGATAGAGGAGTGACAACTAGCCAAGGCACAACTAGCCGACTGACCTCCCGGGGGAGCTTCGGCCGACTGATGGCGATCATCGGTACGAGATTTCAAGATTTGATGTGGAAGACGGCCGACCGAAACACGGTCGATTGAGGCACCGGGGGCTCCAATGGAAGGCTCCGACCGACATTGGTCATCTCGTCGAGATTTTGCTTCGATCGAATCAAAAAAAAATTGGCCGACCGACGTCGATGGTCGATATCAAAAAAAAAAAAGGCCGATCGAGGTCCTGGCCGACCGGCTCACCGGAGACCCTCTGGCTGACCGACGTCGATGGTTGATATCAAAAAAAAAAAAAAAAAAAAAAATTGGCCGACCGAGGTCCCGTCCGACTGGCTCACCGGAGACCCTCTGGCCGACTAACGTCGATGGTCGATATCAAAAAAAAAAAAGGCTGACCGAGGTCCCGACTGACCGGCTCACTAGAGACCCTCTGGCCGACCGACATCGATGGTCGATATTAAAAAAAAATAAAAATTTTTAGTCGACCGAGGTCCCGGCCGACCGGCTTACCGAAGACCCCTCGGTCGACCGACATAAATGGTGAGCATGTAGATTTGGTTTGGCCGACTGACAGTGATGGTCGAGTTGGGTTTTCACATTTTTGTTTTTGTTTCTCCACCTCGATAATCAAGATCAATATTGAGATTGTTTTTGAACAAAATAATCAAGTAGAAGTTGAAATTGAGAATAGCACTGATTAGTGCCGATTAGCACTGATTAGTGCCGATTAGCGCTTTTTAGTGCCGTTTTACGCCATTTAGCTGCGTTTAACACCGTTTAAACGTCGTTTAGGGCTGTTTAGCGTCGTCTAGCATTGTTTAATGCCGTTTTATGCCATTTAGCATCGTTTAACACCGTTTAAACGTCGTTTAAGGCTGTTTAGCGTCGTCTAGCGCTGTTTAGTGCCGTTTTATGCCGTTTAACGTTATTTAAACATTGTTTAAATATCGTTAAGGCTGATTACTGCCGATTAGCACTGAATTAACATTGTCGTAAATGCGTCGGTCGCTCCACGCTTTACATTAAGACAATACTCGTGAAACACTAGTGTACAAGGATGAACCCTAACCCGAGTCTCAAAAATGGCCGTTAAGACTTCAAGGAAAACCTGATCAGTTTTCCTAGAAGTTGGGGGGCAAATGATATGGGCTAAAAATAAGCCCTAAAGACACATTTAATGTAGCATTAATTAGACCTAATATGGTCCAAACGTGGGGTCCACCAGATGGGCCCAAACCCTATTTATGATATTAATTTCATAATTAATATTAAGGGTAATAACCAACTCAGCAATAAGAGTTAGATAAGGATATTACTCCTACCAAGCTTAACCTCCAAGTCACAGAATTCGATATGGGAACTGACTCCTACAAGGAAGGAGTCTAGAACCTTCCCCAAGGCGGTGACTTGCCCACCAAGTCACCTAATTCTATTACGATTCTAAGGCTTCTCAACCTATATAAGGGCCTGACCCCTCATTCTCAGAACTACGTTTTGGCTTAATCCTCGAATAAGGACATGCAAGCCAGTGCGTCCTAGGTGAGCTCTCGCCTCCATAGCCTCGAGAGCACCATCACCTAGAACTACGTTTTGGCTTGATTCTCGATACGAGATACGTAGGCACTCTGTGAGGACCGATTAGTCTCGATACACGGAAACAGCCATTAAAGCTCGAAGCTCAACCTCCCTTAGCATTAAATACATACAAACCCTAACTGCAATTCGATAACCTAGTTTTTATTCCACAACAAACACGTTCCTTTGTTCCTTTTTAAGTATTTTTGTTGAAAAACACATTAATTATTTAAAATAACATACTTGCATAAATAAATAATTTTTAGAATTACGCGATATTCTCTTAAGTGTTTAATTAAAAATGCGTTATTTTATTTTAAAAAAAATCATTTAAATTCTTTTATGTTTAGTGAACACCTAATAAAAAGTTCTTTAAGATGTTCTATTAACACAAAAATATTTATGAATTATGATTGATCAAATCTTAAATAATGTTATGCATAGTTAAGATTTTTGTTTTGCATCATTTTGGTAAAGTACGAAAAAAAGGAAGGAAGGTATAAATTTAAAATTTGCTTGAGTTGTAATTTGTAACTGATATGGTAGGTTAATATGGTAGGGTTTAAAAACAAAAATGGCAAGTGTTTGTTGAGTTGGATCAAGAGGATATTTGATTGCTAAAAATATGTTACGTTAACATAAGTGTTTGATTTGTCCAAAACAAGAAGTGCTACAATTACACAACTATCCTTTAGTACAAAACTAATGTAAATGCAAGTTTAATAAGGATCCTTGGATTATGATTTGATCAATGGTCCATGAATGGTCTCTCGGTTCTCTCTCAAAATGGGGTTCTCTTTTGATCTCTCCCATATATATATATATATATATATATATATATATATATATATATATATATATATATATATGGTTTAATTCAAATGAGAACCACTACCTGAAAGAGAACGGAGATCCATTAATAATCGTTGGATCAGTATTCAATTAATGGTTTAGATTTTTGTAAAATACACAATATTATTTGTATGTTTCTTCTTCTACGTATTTGTACGTGTCTTCTTACACACAATATTACTTCCACTCGTTCAACACTTGAACTTTGAATGTTATGGAACTCAAACTAAAAATTCATGTGAAGAATTTTTAGTGCAAATATGTAAGTTCATACGTAAAACGTACTTATTTTTATTAAATTATATAAGTTTCACACATGAACTTTGAAAGTTCTACATTTAAACGTATTTGTCTTACATGTGAATTCGGAAATCTAGAAAGTTCATGTGTAGAACATGTAATGCGAATATGTAAGTTAATACGCAGAACGTATTTATTTTTATTGAATTAAATAAGTTTCGCACATGAACTTCTACATTTGAACTTTCGTATATTTTAAATTTGAACTTCGAAATTGATGATATCCAACTACAAATTTTCCTGATTTCTTTCCTTTTTTAATTTACAAATTTAATCTATATTATGATACATGTCTCAGATCCGTTTTATAAATGATCTAAACTTGGCGGAAAAATTGAACCCGAATAAAATACAATTGCAAATATAAGCACCCATATATCCGCTCTAATTAAGTCTCAAATTGTTCTTAAAAAATAATCCTACCCGGATATGTTTAATGATTCATATTAGGTTCAAACCCGAATCTGAATTATATTTTTATTTCATTATATTTCCAACTGAATAACATATTATAATTTCTTAATAAAATTTATAAATTTAAATTTTCATAAAATACTAGTTATAATTTATCATCAAATACTTAATATATCAATTATTTAACTTTTCAATTCATGATTATTATGTTTTATAATATTATATCTATTTTAGAATAAATGACTATTTATATAATTCAAATAAAAATGATACATAATGTTAGTGGATTATATTTGACTCATATTTGATGGATCACAAATTACTCGGTTAGAAAACAAATACGATACTGATTCATATTCGGTTCAGATCCGAATCTCGGTATTCAGAATCAGTTTAGATCCGAATAAAATGATCCCGGACCCAAATATGAATACCATAAAAATAAAATAATTCGATACTTGAGTAAAAGGGTGTCCAATTTTATCGAATCATATTTCAACCCTAATTTTCTGTATAAGTTATAACGACCTAGAAATTCGTGTAATTATTTAAGCGATTATTTAATTGTTCAAGGTGAATTATGTGATATGAATATTTTGTGAAGTCAAAGTATGTGTGGATCATGTTTTTATGGTTATTTGATGATTTGCAAGTGCCGTATGTGCTCATATATTTTTATTTGTATTTTTGAGCATTCAAAATTTTTGCTAAGGACCAGAGGTAAGTTTATTTATGCATACTCTATCGTCCAGAGTATCTGTATTTTGAAATATATGAAATGTGTGGAGTAGATTTAAATCCATAATTGCAAGTTTTCCAACCCTGTGTTTCCTCATCAAAACCAGTATATTTTTGAAATTTGCTAATATTATTAAATTCTGTTTATGCCAATTGTCAAAACCCCATGACTTATAATATTGTCGATGGACACCGATATTTTTGTGATTTCATTTCCCCCCCTTAATTTGTATCTTGTTTATATAATATTGCAAATATTATACTTTGGATATTTTCGGTTTAGAATATCTAGAATGATATTGATGTATGTTATTTGTGGGGTTATTTAATTCAATGAATATTATTTATCATATTCATTTAAAAGATATTTTCATACGTAGTATTTATTTCTTATTGACCGAGAGTCAGTCGTAATTATTGTTGATAAAGTACTTAAAGTCCGGGAACTGCCGGAGAGGTAATGTCTTGGTTTTGATTAGAAATATTCCAAGGGTACATTTGGGTGTTGGTTATTGAATATTTCAATATTAGTAGTAAATATTATTTGAACATTTATTTTAATAAATGATTATTAATGTGAATATTCTTTTAAAAAGAGGTTATTGAATATTTATTATTTATTAAATAATGTGTAAATATTTATTAAATACCCTAAGTGTTTTCAAAGGGTATAAAATGATATTTGGAGGTGATTTAAAGGCTTTCATAGTTTAAAATATTACATTTTGATTCTACCTATGCAAGTTTTCAAAACCTATACTTTTGAAATATTATTGTATAATACTGCATTTGTCAGGTATATTGTTAAACAGTTTTGCTATAATCTTAGTTCCTGTTAAAATAGAATTTGACCTTTGGATTATATGCGATCTTTAGTGTTAAGTGTTTATGAACCGGTATACCTTATAGCTCTAGATATAAGAGCATATTCATTGTTTTCGACTCTAAACCGGGAGTCGGTATTTTGTGATATAGTGATAGTCGTGGAAACCCGGAAGGATTTCAGCGGCAGATTATGATTGATTTGAGGAATGTTATTTATAAACATTAATTACTTGGAAACCATTTGAGGATTGTTATTTGAATATGGTATGATTCGAGGAATTGTATTTGCTTACTATATCTTTCGAGGTGTGTTATTTGAGTATTATCTCAGTCGAGAAATACTATATGAATATTATTTCTGTTAAATATGCTATTGGAAGGCATAACTTTTTTCGAAAGTATTTTATGATACTTGATTATGATTTGGTACTTGGCTTATAAGCTAGATATGAGATATTAGTTATAAGTCGGATTTTGCAAAGGCCCTTTGTGAAAGGCGTATGACTTACATTCTTTAAATATAGACCATGAGTCGGTATTTCCGTATATCTTGTGATTATTTTCTGAGGAAAATATTGGATAAATGTTTTCCCATTATTTCTTTAATGAATATTATTTTGAATATTCATTTGAGTTTATTTTATTAAATGAATATTATTTCAAATATTTTTTAAGAATTTATTTATTTATTTAGTGAATATTTTTATATATTCATTCAAGGATTATTATGAGAAATATATTTTGATTAAAAATATTCTTTAATTATTTATGAGTTAATAAATATTCCTTAAATATTTATGACTTAAGAAATAGTCCTTGAATATTTAGTTAATTCTTTTAACTAGTTTTAAAAATGATTTACTTCATTCAAATGTTATTTTCGACCTCCAAATACTAGGTAAATCATTTCAGAGTCTTATTATTATTATTACTTTTATCAAGGAAGGTTCTCAAAATTCTATTCTTCATTCAAAGCTATCTTTCAAATTATAAGGGAACCTTACTTAAGAAATGTTATTTATCTTGTTGACTTCCCCGTCATAGATTCTTTGAAACTATTCTTTTCACTCGCAACTTAGTTGCTATTATGCATTGAATCTTTGTGTACCTACTCATCATTCGAGGGGTAAGAGTGTTGGAACAAGTTGGTATCCATTAATAAGTAGTAGCTTGGGAAATATTGGCGAATTTTCCTTTCCAACTAGATACGACTACTTTGTGAAGTCTTATCAACAAGTACTATACTTGGGGAAAGGGAGACGAACTTTACGTTTTAGAGTTATGGATGTTATTCGAACTAGGAGACACGTGAGTGGTCGAGTGGCGCTGGTCCAGCAATGGCCCAACCGTTGGCAGGGGGGTTCCAGAGGGCGGTTGACAAGTAAATCCGTCGGTGCTTTCTTCTACATGTAGAGAACAAATGATGGGGAGCATAACATGCGACTGATCATCGTAAATGTCGTGGTTCCTGGCGCGGTAATGCTCCCGTATTAGTTCATCTTCCAAAATTGGAATTTTTCTACAACATTATCATTGTTGGCAGGGTTGAAAAGTGTTTGAAACTGGAATTGCAATATTTTCCTACAAGTTCCTCTTTTATGATAAATGATAATATCTTGCTTATCTTTGACATAGCATATATTTCCACGGAATATATATATTTTGAGTTACCTTATAACTTCATCATTTACATTATACTGGCACTATCTTCGGAAATGCATGGCATATGGTTTCAAAGATATTTTAGAACTTTTATTATAGTGCTGAGGTATAGTAACCTGATCTATCAAGTGATTTGACGAAAATGATATACATACATATAAATATTTTCAAGCTTGAGAAGTATTGATTTGTTACCTTATAAATGGTTCAGTTTACGTATGATGTAAAGCAAGTACCGTAGCAGTATATTGAACTGCGTATTATCAAAAAGCTTTCTAAAGGGTTATCAAAGCTATAATGTATACTATTTTACGAAGGTATGAAGATTTTTCCCTGTTAAAATGAACATAATCCGATCATTTAATGTTATTTTAAACGTTATACTTTCCCTATTGGAGTTTTATGGTTATAAATGTTTCAAGAATGATATTAAGTATAAGTTGAATATTGAAAAACCCAATGCGTATGAAGAGATATCTTGTATGTTGGGATACTTTTTCTAGTAGTACTTGCTGAGCAATTCTTTCATTCATTCTTGCTTGTTTCAAATTTTAGCCTTTCAGAAAAAGGTAGATGGTCGAGGCTTAACTGCATAACTAGGAAGAAGCAGGCAGTATGCTCTTATGAAGACAATGTGGTCCAGAAGATCTATAGCTGGAGTAAGTTATATGTAGGTATATTGATGTGTATTATGTATTACTTTGTACTGAGTAGTTCTAGTTGCTGGTGTACTTCCCAACGAAGCTATACTAGTAATATAAGATTTGTAAGACATTGTACAATGTAATTGAGTGGATGTAATGAGAAATTTAAGTATTTGAATTCTTGTTTCTAGCCCTATAACCTAAAAGATGCTTGGTGGTTGGGGTCTCAAATGTTGTAATTCAGTTATTGAGTGACTATAGATGGTTAATGTTATTAAACAGGTAAATTGACATTGAGGATTTCCGCGTGACGACCAAATCCTTGACTCGGGATTCGGGGGTGTTATAATGAGATCGTGTATTAATTATAGAGAGCTTAATAATTTGACTATCAAGAATAAGTGTCCACTACTAAGAATAGATGATTTGTTGATCAACTCAAAGGAGCTGCTTACTTTTCTAAGATTGATTTAAGATCAGGATACCATCAGTTGAAGATCAAGCCAAGGATAATTCGAAGACTGCTTTTCGTATGAGATATGGACATTACGAATTTTTAAGTGATGATTTTTGGATTAACGAATGCGCAAGCGGTGTTTATGGATTCGATGAATATTGTCTTCAAGAGATACCTAGATAAGTTTATAAATGTATTTATTGATGACATCCTGATATACTCGAGATCCCCCAAAGAACATGCCGAGCACCTGAGGATCGCATTGGAAACCTTAAGGAAAGAAAGAGTTTTAGTTAGAACAAGTTTAATTTTTAGGAAATGTCATTAGTCGAGAAGGAATTAGAGTGGATCCTGTGACGGTTGTAGCTGTAGTGAATTGGAGTAGACCCAGGATCCCTACTTAAGTAAGAATTTTTCTAGGATATATTGGTTGGATATTATCTTAGGTTTGTACAAGATTTTTTTGAAGATAGCTACACCACTGACTAAATTGACTTGGAAGAATAAGAAGTTTATTTGGAGTGATAAGTGTAAAGAGAGTTTTCCAGAATTGAAGAAGAGATTGGTTTCAACCCTAGAATTAGTGTTGCCAGATGATCAAGGAAATTTCGTTATCTATAGTGAGGCTTCACATAAAGGATAAGGATGTGTTTTGATGCAATGTGTCAATGTTATCACGTACGCTTCGATACAACTTAAACCACACGAGCAGATCCGACACATGATTTGGAGTTAATTGCAATTGTGTTTGCACTGAAGATTTGAAGACATTATCTGTATGGAGAGAAGTGTGAGATTTTCACGGATCATAAAAGCTTGAAGTATGTATTCACCCAAAAGGAGCTTAATATGAGGTAAAGGAGATGGTTGGATTTGATTAAGGATTATGATTGCATGATAAGTTATCACCCAGGTAAAGCGAATGTAGTGGCTGATGCGTTGAGTAGGAAAGAGAGACTAAATATGATGTCTGTACCAAAGGAGTTTTTGCGAGAGTTTGAGAAGCTAGGTTTAGAAATGTATGATTCAAAGAATGCTGATGAGTTTCTTAATATGATGACTTTTCAACTAGAGTTGTTAGAGAAGATTCGGAGATGTCAAGAGGAAGTTATGAATCATGAGATGAATACGTTGACTGGTGAGGAGATTTGTACCTAGAAGGACGAATAAGGTATTTTAAGATTTTCCAAGAGAATATGGATTCCTAACGTTCTAGAGTTAATTAAAGAGTGAAATTTTAAGTGAGGCTTATAGTTCGAGACATTCAATTTACCCTGAAAGCATGAAGATGTATCGAGATTTGAAGGAAAATTTCGAGTGGTCAGATATGAAACGAGAGATTGCTGAATGGATAAGTATGTGTTATACCTATCAAAGCAGAACATCAGAAGCCAAGCGGATTATTACAACCGTTGGATATCCCTGAGTGGAAGTGGGAACACCTTGCCATGGATTTCATAGTAGGGTTGCCAAAGACTAAAGCGAATCACAATGCGATTTGGATTATCATTGACCGATTGACGAAGTCTACCCATTTTATACCCATTTAACGAAAGATTCTCGTTGGATAGATTAGTGCATTTGTATTTGAAGGAAATAGTGTCACGTCATGGAGTTCCTATTTCGATAGTATCTGATCGAGACCCGCAATTCAATTCGAGATTTTGGAGGCAATTTCAAGAATGCCTAGGAACCCAACTTAAGATGAGTACAGCTTACCATCCACAGACGGACGGACAAAGTCAAAGGACTATTCAGACCATAGAGGATACGTTAAGAGCTTGTATATTGGATTTTAAGGGAAGCTAGGATGAACATCTTCCACTGGTTGAGTTTTCGTACAACAATTGTTATCACGTAAGTATAGGAATGCCACCGTATGAAGCTTTATATGGAAGGAAGTGTAGATCACCTGTGTATTGGGAAGAGGTTGGTGAAAGGAAGATTTTAGGACCAGAGTTGCTCCAACAAACAAAAGAAAAATTTGAGATCATTCAGAAAAGATTGGTTACTACTCAGGACCGACAGAGGAAGTACGCTGATTAAGCTAGGAAAGATATGAGTTTCGAAGTAGGAGATCAAGTGTTGTTAAAGGTATCACCATGGAAGGGTGTTATTCCCAGATTACACACTTGTATAATTGTAGAAGGGGGGGGGGGGTTGAATACAATTCTTGATAATTATAAATTTCTGATAAAAACCACAGAAATCTATAAGGAAATAATTGCTGAATAGAAATGGTTCACAAACACATAAAAATTAGGTGGTTAAATGTACCACCTGAGACTTTTATTTGAAGAAAACTCTGTGATACAAATGTACACAGCTTCTATTTTTACAACTCTATGCTTCTAAAGATATTCAAGAAACCCTAAGCAAATATGTCTGTTTTCTTTTTTTTTCTAAAGAGTTGCTACACTTGGTTATATATCCCAAGTTTACAAGTACTACAGGAATAAGATAATATTAATCTAATTCAAGTTGACTTGCTACTCCACTCCAAATCCACATGTAGCCGAAAGGTTGTCCTTGTGAACAGATATGTCCCCTGCATCTTTCTTGTATGTACTGTGTAAATGGAATGCTTCTTTCTTCTGTGTTTCCAAAGTATGGCTGCCATACTGCTTTTTATACCCACTATCAACCCATGTGATCTGTCAGTCAAACCTGTCCTTATCAACTGCTAATTCCCAGCTAGCATAGGATAAAGTGATAATGATTATCCGTTGATGTTGTGCACAGTTATCTGTTGATGGTAGTTTGAGCTGTATCCGTTGATAGAGTAGATTTGAGTTGTATCCATTGATAGAGCCCTGTTCTTATCCGTTGATACACTTTCACTTAGATAGAATTACATAGCATAGCTTATTTACAATTGGCTACCCTATTCTGCCTATCCATTGATGGTCAACATGACTCTGAACAAAAACACTATCAACTGATAAATAGAGATATTGCAGTATGCTACAAAACCTCATCCGTTGATGAGCTACCTGTCAACGAATAGTTATAAAGTCTTATCCGTTGACAGTTACAAAACTTGACTTATACAATTTTGCTTGAATGTTAAGTTATCATCAACTACAACATATTCCTAACAATCTCCCCCAATTTATACTTGATGGCAATAAAGCATAAATTCAGAACCTTGATGATAACAAAACATTCCTAAAGATATATACACTACAGTATGCAAAGATTGTATTAAGCTACAAAAATTAAAAATAGAAAGCTTTAAGAAACTTATCAGAGATGTGCTCCTTTGGATTGAGCAAATTAATGATGTTTCCTCTCTCTGGTTGGCTGCATCCTTGACTTTCCTTCCTTGGCAGAGTTGGACTCAATTTGCACTTGAAGTTGCCTATAGAAGGTATCTTCTTCAATAACTTTTGGATTTAGCTTTAGTTGTAACCATCTTAGGTAATCAGAACTAGCCTTTGATATTTGGTCTTCTAACCTGAAGAATCTCCTAGTGCCCTCTTCATCCCTGAACTCCATCATCCAAAAGGGTTGAATGTGGATTTTCTGTCCATTATATGGGATCTTCATTTTCTTTGGTAGACTTGAGGGTGAGTTCCATTCTCTCCTTATTTCTTCTATTCTGCTAATTATCTCCCTTCTTGCTGTCTCAGAGAACCCTGTGTGTCTCTTGAATGCTGAGAACACTTTGGTCAATGTATGATAATTCTCTCCAAGAACCTTCTGTAATGGCCATGTCCTCTGACTTCCTCCCTTGTAGACAAACACTAACCTCTCAGGCTGATTCTTGTACTTGTCAATTCCTCTTACTTCTGACAATTCATCCAAATATAGATTCATGCCAGAGTATTCTTCAATTTCTGCCTGATAGATAAAGTCTTCTTTGTTTTCCAAGATTGGCTGTTTGACAATAACAGGTACCCTAGCAACTTGAACTGGTCCCTTTGAGAGTTGCTTCTTTGGAGCCCTTTTCTTCTGTTTTGGATTCAACAAGAATGAAGGAACTTCAATTGAATCAAAATTCATTGGTTCTTCTTTAGGCATTATGGGGTCACCATGAAAGTTTATAGTTGGGTCGATTACTGTTGCAGATATAGATACTGATGAGCCAATAGTTTCTTTTTCTGGAAAGGGTTCTGGAGAAAGAACCCTTTTGGTTTTAGCTTTCCTTCTTTTAGGTTTGATTTTGGGAACTTCCTCAGGTTCCTTCATTTCAACCTCTACTTCATCCATTAACTCTTGAGCTAGCCTGGCTTGCTTCTCATCTGAGTTTTCATGTTGATTTTCTGTACTTGGATGAGCTTCCCTTTGGATTCTGGAGACTTCTTCTCTTTTAGCTTCCACAAATCTAGGATGGCTGTTGGATATATTTAATACTTTTCCATTCCTTATGATTACAGCCATCCAATCTCTTACACTCTTATTTGTCTGTACTTTGAACTCCATGATTGACTTTCCCATTAGCTTTTCT
Organism: Kitagawia praeruptora; assembly: GCA_037693485.1. Lineage (NCBI taxonomy): Eukaryota > Viridiplantae > Streptophyta > Magnoliopsida > Apiales > Apiaceae > Kitagawia > Kitagawia praeruptora. Next base: position 113,533,141 of record CM075348.1, on the reverse strand, counting down.
TCATCATCCTTCGGAAATGGGTAGTCTAACTAAAGCTTGTTCTTCCCATTTTCCTTTGGAGGTGAGTAGGTTCTGGTATTGATGGTTGGTTCAAACTCTTTGACATATGATGGCTCAGCATCATAGAATGTAGGAGCCACAATCTTTGGAGTGAGCATCTTCATGATTGTGGTTGATATTGTTGGAGCAGAAGATTGAGCATTAAGAAACAGAGATGATGCAATTGATTCATTGATCATCCTCTCTATCCTTAGAATTCTTTCACTAGTCTCCTTGTTGATCTTTTCCAAAGCTTCTATTCTGGCTTGCCTTTCACCATCTGAGATTTCTTCTAAACTTTGAATCTCAGGCAAAGCCACTTGTTTCTTCACAGGGGAAGCCTTTATTTCAAAATCTGTTGGATTGACCACTACAATTGGCTGTTGCTCCCCCTCAATCTGTGCTATCTTACTACTGGTAGTGATAAGTGCATATTTTTATTACCTATTTATTGCTTGAATTCGTATTTTAATAACTTAATTTGTTGCATTTCAGGAAATTTGAAGAAAAATAAAGAAATGGCAAAATAAAAGAATAAAGAGCAAGGAAGGGCCAAAAAGAGAAGAAAATGACCAAAATGCAAAAAGGCTAAAGAATTAGGAGTTTGGTGAAAAAGGGAAAGCTTAAGGAGTCCGGTTCCAGACCCTCAGTAGACCGCAGCGCGGAACATAAGAATTTAATTTTTGGTTATAAATAATTTATTTAAATTAGAAAATTATATTTATAAATACCTAATAATATTAGGTATTTATTTTTATAATTTCTGAATTAAATTAATTATTTATTAATTAAAGATTATAAGTTGTGCGGGTTAAAAAGCATTTCTGCAAAGCCAAGCTTACAAGTCAAAACAGCCGGCCTTAAAATTCAAAAGGACTGCAGGGAATCTTGAAATTTTATGAGTGCAGCAGGATTTTGGTTTCTTTTCATATGCAATCTGCTTTTACATTCATATATAAATTAGTTTACTAATACAGCCTATAAATTGAACCATTAGTATGAGGAAAGGACACACCCCGGGGAATAGCCCCATTAGATTAGTTTTAGAATTAGTATTAGGGTTAGTTTTCCTCACAAATTAGTAGTTGTAATTTTCAGTTCTCGTAACTTGTAAGCATATTTTTCAGTTCATTTTATTTCAAAATCGAAGCTTATTAAGTGTTCTGTTTCCTCATTTTCGTTTATTGCAAATACTCAAATCCATCATCTCTTCTTGTTTGTTTTCGATTTCAACTATTACATACCAGCTGCGCTCTTCTCCCTTCCCCTTTTCTTCTTTTCATTCCGCACAAAACCCAGCACACCTCCTATACATCTCTTCCCCTTCTTCTTCCCTCATCTCACGCCTCTCTCCCTTCTTCAAATCTCTCACAAAACTCCCTTCCCCTCCTCCATTTCGCAACTCCCCATTTCCCATGTTTTAAATTCCAATTCTGAGTTTATTACCGAGTCGATCACTATTAGTTGTTATTTGTTGAATTATCTGCGCTGCTGAGTTTAAGTTCGTATAATTAAATTGCTGAGTTTCTGTTCTTCGTTTTGTTTCCGGAATCGATCCTGGGTTCTGTGCTTTGGCTGGTTATGCTGTTCGTCGTTGGTTCTGAATTAGCTGCGTTTTGTTGATTGTTTGCTTTGTGGGTTCAGTTCGCGAGTCATCGAGTCCGAGTTAGCTATTGAGGCATAGACTGTAGTGCTGAGTTTTTAGTCCGAGTTTTCTCGGTTGAGTTTAGTTTTTGTCGAGCTGCTGATGTTGTTTGCTGTTATTGTAGATTCATTCTGAGTTAATTATTGAGTTTTGTTGGGTTCGTTGCTAGTTGAATTTACATTTTTGAATGTTGGTTTCTGTTCTTCATTGTTGCTGGGAATCGAGTTGTTGAGTCGAGTGTGGTGTTTATATTTCTGTTTCTACTGAGTATTGCTGCTATGTCCGAGTCATTTTGTTCTTGTCCGCAAGTTGAGAGTAGAAGTAGTAGTTCATTTTGTCGCTGCTGTTTTTCACTTAGTGTGTGATTCATTTTCGGTTTGTGACTGGTCTGCGTTTGTTTACTGAGTTCGAGTTGCTGCTGAGTCGAGTCTGTGTAGGCGGTGCTGAGTTTATTTGTTAGTTTTGTGTCGATTTCTGAGTTTTCTGTTTCTTGTCTGCAATGTCCGATTATTTGTTAAGTTAGTTTCTAATAAATTAGTTTAATTTATTTAATTTAGAATAATTCTCTTTTAATTAATTAGTTTAAAATTAGATTTAATTTACTAAATAAAAATTTAGATTTTAAAATTTCCTTCAGTAATTCAATTAGAAGAAAAATAAAAATTTTCCAAATCCCAAAATTGTTCTAATTCGATTAAATTGAAAATTAAGGCTTGCGGAAAATATTAGTCTCTGTGGATCGAATCATAAATATTAAAACGATGATCGTGCGCTTGCGATATTAATTGTCACATTTTCACCACATCAAGTTTTTGGCGCCGCTGCCGGGGACTAAATATTTTTCGCGCCTTGATTTTTAATTTTTCGGATTAGTTTTCTTTTGCTTGCCTTATTTTTATTTCGTTTTTTTTAGGAAAGTTTGGAAATTCGGGAATCTTCTCGCGGAGCTTGGAACGAAAATTGGAATTTTTGGAAGCATGCTTCGGTAACCCGTATCTCACTCTTTTCGCATTTTTATTTTTAGAAAATCACAAAAAAAAATCAAAAAAAAAAAGAGTCGAAAATCACAAAAAATTGAAAATTGAAAATATATATATATAAAAAAAAAAAATTTAGTTGTAAATACATAATTGTTGCATCATGTATTTAATCACTTAGGAGCACATCATCTAGATTTTTATTTCTTTGTTTTTAATTTTTCGTACCTTATAAATTGTGGTGATTGCTGGAGGACCCAAAGGTACGTTAAATTCTTCTTTATTTTAGATTAGGACACGTAGTGTAATGCATCCATATTTGTTTACCGCTTTTGTATATATCTCGTTGTTTGTTGCATCATTTGTTAGCTCTAATAAAATTAATTAGACGTTTGCCCCTAGGAATTTCGCGCTCAATTAGGAAGGTACCTAATAAACGAAGTAATCATTAATTATTCCGACTCTTTGGTGTCTAGGCAAGCGAAAGCTTACCTGGCCAATTAGGGTTTGGTGTCTAGGCTGGTGTTTAGCCTCTTGGCAATGCTTGCACCTACCTGGCCAAATCGGTTCTAATAAATTCTGATTTACCGAGTTTTTGGTGGTCCTTATAGTTAGGAGCAAGGTCTAGTTTATTAAGGAACCCTAGATATAGGATTTTTCTTTTAATTTTTCACCATTTCTTTGTGTTTGAATTTATTTGTGCACTATATGTCCGATGAGTAATAATGCGATGTCACGGATGACCCCTGAAACTTGCACATACTGTGAAATTTGTGGTAATTTTGGTCACCTTGATTTTGAATGCTCTTACAATGCTTACAATGCTCAATTCGGACAAGTGAATGATTATCAAGGAAGTTACGAGTCCAATCCGTACTTTAATGCATATAATCAAGATTGGACGGGTCAACCGAATTTTTCGTACACGGAAAATAATTTCCAGAATTTCTCATATCATGATCAACAATTTCAACAATATCATCAGCAACAGTTTGAGCAACCATCATGGCAACAATATGAGTATCCTCCACCGCAAAATTTAGAGGTTCATCAAACCAATGCAAATACGCTATCTGATCGATTATTGAGCGAGTCGTTGAAACTTCTAATGCAAACTGAAAAGGATCGAGAGGAGTCCTTGCAAAATATGAATGAGATAATAAATACTCGTAACAAGATGATGGAAGCTGAAATTTCAAAATTGGCTAGCTTTTCTACTGCATGGCAACCTGACTCTACACCACTGCCATCTATACCTCCGGAAGATGAAATGGATTCGATCATTCTTACAAGTGATCAAGAGGAAAATAGTTCGGTGTGTGTTGATGATGTACTTATTGAAATAGAAGAAGAGCTTTCCACCGATGTTAAGGTCAATGATTTTGTTATTGTTGAGGATGTTGTGAGTATGGACGAGAATTTGTGCTTAAAGGTTGACATGATGCCAAAAATTGTCCGAGAAGATTTTTCTCCAATTTTGCTTGATAATCCATTCCAAACAGCTCTTACCCTTCAATTCTCGGAAGAAGGAGATCCTGATAAGTATTTCTTATTCATTGCTTAAAAAAGCCAAGAGGATCAAATAGTTCCAGAGAAATTAAGGAAAGGAGAAGAACCACCACCAGAGCCTCCACCTTATGTCAAGGGAGTTCGACGTTGTCGAGGCTATGAATTTTATCGTTGCTTTATCACAAAATTTTCCAAAACTGCATATTTTCTTGATCAATTGTTATTTATTGATGTAGTAACTAAATTTGCTAATGCTTGTTTGGAAATTTTGTGCAGAATTAAAACAATTGTTGATACTCTTGATTTTATTCGTGGGGGTCTCGTGCAACAAGTTTTTGGGAGTGGCACCATGCATCAACATTCAGTGCCCCAACACTTCATGCTTATGCATTAGGGGAATTTTTCCAATTTTATTATTTTTATTATTTTTATTTTTCTGTAATTTTTTAGGTTTTTTTTGCGTTTTTTTTTTTATTTTTTTCTTCTTTTATAATTGTTCATCGAGAACTCTTTCCCACTGAATTGATTTAGAGGGCTATGCAGATATTGTTGTCGTTGAAAAGAAAGAGCGTTGTGTGGCTCGAGGAGGACTTTGGAGAAAAAGTGAGAGTAGGGTTGGGGCTAAAAGAAGAAAAGCGGATAGCATAGCTTGTACTATATCACCTAACCGCTAATTTTTGAAACCTTATAATCATTGAGTTTCTGTCTGTGTTAATTCATCATTTCAGATATACAGAGCGTATTCACACAATTGCTGAGAACTTCAACCTCCCAAATCTCAATTTTGCTGTCTTGAAAATGGCAATGCAGGGAAGCTTCGTGATTGGTAAAGTTAATCCTACTTCCATTCAGGAAATCAGCACCATCCGTGATGAGCAGTTTCGAGCTTGGGCACAATTTCTAAATGAGCATTCAATCATTCGCTATGCTTTAGTTACACCAGTGCCGCTCAACTATGATGCCTTGCGTGAATTGTATTGCAGTGCGGTGAACACTTCTGGAAATGACGGGTTAGCAATCACATATCGACTGTTTGGTAGGTCGATTAAAGTCACTGAACGAGATGTTAATCGGATTCTTCATTTTCCTATGAAAAATCTCGTTGCTGATCCTACACCCGACCAGATTGAGAGGTTCTTCCGTCTGATAAAGTACCAAGATGGTAATTTCAATACTGGTAATCTCTCTAGAACATATCTAACCCAGTATTGGAATTTCTTCTTCCATATTCTTAACCATGTTTTTACCTCAGATAGAACAAATCTAGATCGCATATCTGAATTTATTCAAAAAATAGGGTATGCGGTAGCTAATAATTTGAGGATTAATTTTGGGAAGATAGTTCTTGGTCATATCATCTTGAAGATGAAGCACTTAGGCACAAGGGATGCCCAGATTCGAAGGGTCGACTGTCTATATCCAAGATTTTTGCAACTAATACTAAATGATTTTTTGAGTGATGCAGACAGGGTATGCTTGGACCATGGTAGAGATGTGGAATGCTCTTTCATGAAGACAAATGTAATTTATTACATTAGCAATAAGAGCTATACGGATGTGCCTACAGTCCTAACGGAATATCTGAAGACTGTCCCACTTCCGTTGTTACCAAGATCAGTCAGAGCAGCACCACATATGGAGTTTGCTACATCATCCACTCTACCTCATGCTAAACGGAGTAAACCTAGCGAACCCGAGACAGTCGAGGGAAACTTGGGTTTTGTGCCATTCAATCCATTCAAGTTCAACCTTCCAGGGAGAAAATCTCTTGATCTTTTTCCAGATTTACCACTCGTCACCAGTGGCAGGCATCTTGCTTCACGAGAGGTGGGAAGCTCCCGAACTTTCATTGCACCATCCGACAAAGGCCCTAGGATGATTTCATTTGCAGATGCACCAGCAGGATATGAGAGTGGGCAACAGACTCAACCACATGCACCTATAACTAGAGCGGGATACAACAGACTTCTTGCACGGGTTCAATCACTGGAGAACGAGTTGCCACATATCCGTGAGTCCATCGCGGAAATTAAAAATTTGCAACTTAGTCAGAATGATGTATTCCAGGCTCAATTGAGTTCCATGGCAACCCAGTTTAGTCATGCAATTAATTACTTGATGAAGACAGCTTCTTCTAATTTCCCAACTCCACATCCAACTATTTTGGAGGATAACCCAACTGAGGGGGAGAAGGTGGATGAGCAAGAAGCTAGAAGGCGTAATAAAGGCAAGAAAAAGGTTGCTGACACAGATTTGAATTTATTCTGGGGAAGGAAAGGCTAAGGGGATTATTCGTGCTATGTGGAAAGCAAGAAAAAACTTGAAGATATGTTCAGTTCAGAGGAACAAATTGTCTTGCTCATTTTCAGGGGAGTTTTCGTTCATTTTTTCATACCTCATTTTTATTTGCATACATTGAGGACAATGCATGATTTAGGTATGGGGGAGAGTTCTTAGTGTAAATACATAAAATTGAAAAAAACAAAAAAATTTGAAAAATTTTAAAATTAATTGCCTCGTCTCATAGTGTGTTAACAGGGATAGGTACACATCTTGTGAGCTTATTTTGCATGATTATTTGACAAGTCATATCTCTGAAAGTTATTTGTTACTTGATGATTCCTTGTACGTGCTTGCGAAAATTTTAAAACTTGAGATGCGTCTTTGTCAAATTTAGTGAGTACTAAAACATGCTTTCACCTTGTGAGATCTTGAGCCTAATTTATGATTGGTACATTTTATATCAATCGAATTTTTATTGTTGTGTGTTGTTCATCATTTGGCATGTTGCTCTAGAACTTGCTTTAAACCATTTTGAGATTACATGATATCTGTATGCATGAAAATGATAAAGGCACTAGGATTAACCGTATTTATCCAAACAGTACCCTTAAATCATGTATCCTTAGTGAACCCCGTTGAGCTTTTTATCCGTTATTTTTGTATCACCAATCTAAATTCTTGAGCCTACTTGTTTATTCTTCACTTGATTTACTAGTAGAGCATTTTGATTCATTTGAGGGTTGGTGAGTGCATAGTGTGGGGATTTCTTTGTTAAAGTGTGAAAATTGGGTGGGAATATTGAAAAAAAAAATAAAAAAAAAATAAAAATAGAAAAAGAAAAAAAGAAAAAAAAAATAAAAATAAAAAAATAAAGGGTCAAGTAAAGTTGTGTTCATTGGTTATGTGCAATATGAAAATGGAAAAGTACATGGTAATATGTGCTTGGGGTTTAATGCTTGTGAGAGTCTGATCACCTCTTACATGATCGAAATTTCATGTTGAGTGCTTTAATTAGAAATGAACATTGTGCTCTATTAGTTTGTCAAGTTAGCCACTTGTTAGCCTTTTTCTTGATTCCCTACCTTTCACCTAAGCCATGTTACAACCTTTAACAAAGACCTTTTGATTTGTGCATGCATGTATACAAAGTAGTGGAGATTTGGTGGACAACCAAGCATATGGTAGCACATGACTTAATTGATTGAACTTGAGCGAATACACCTCACCTAAACACTTGTGTGATTTGAGAGTTATGTGAGATTTTCTATCCATAGCATGTTACTCATTGAATGAGGCATTGATATATATTTCATGATCTTTTTGTCTATCTAGACTGTGCGCTTACTTGGATAGTCTTGTGCATATGATGTGTAAGTGAACAGACTGTCAATATTGTGCGATTGAGGTTTACTTGTATGGAGTACTATGATATGTTGCATACTTGAGACTTGGCAGAAAAAAATAGATTTTATGGGTATATCTTCTGTAAACCCTTAGGAGACAACACTCCTCCTGTAGAGATCGTCTATAGGTTTAACGGGTTGGTAAACCTAAAATTACCCGTGATTCCTACGACAGTGAGTATAGGTTTTTATTCTGCATTTTTCTTTTTGTTTTACTCGAGGACGAGCAAAAGATAGGTATGGGGGCATTTGATAAGTGCATATTTTTGCATATTTTTATTACCTATTTATTGCTTGAATTCGTATTTTAATAACTTAATTTGTTGCATTTCAGGAAATTTGAAGAAAAATAAAGAAATGGCAAAATAAAAGAATAAAGAGCAAGGAAGGGCCAAAAAGAGAAGAAAATGACCAAAATGCAAAAAGGCTAAAGAATTAGGAGTTTGGTGAAAAAGGGAAAGCTTAAGGAGTCCGGTTCCAGACCCTCAGTAGACCGCAGCGCGGAACATAAGAATTTAATTTTTGGTTATAAATAATTTATTTAAATTAGAAAATTATATTTATAAATACCTAATAATATTAGGTATTTATTTTTATAATTTCTGAATTAAATTAATTATTTATTAATTAAAGATTATAAGTTGTGCGGGTTAAAAAGCATTTCTGCAAAGCCAAGCTTACAAGTCAAAACAGCCGGCCTTAAAATTCAAATGGACTGCAGGGAATCTTGAAATTTTATGAGTGCAGCAGGATTTTGGTTTCTTTTCATATGCAATCTGCTTTTACATTCATATGTAAATTAGTTTACTAATACAGCCTATAAATTGAACCATTAGTATGAGGAAAGGACACACCCCGGGGAGTAGCCCCATTAGATTAGTTTTAGAATTAGTATTAGGGTTAGTTTTCCTCACAAATTAGTAGTTGTAATTTTCAGTTCTCGTAACTTGTAAGCATATTTTTCAGTTCATTTTATTTCAAAATCGAAGCTTATTAAGTGTTCTGTTTCCTCATTTTCGTTTATTGCAAATACTCAAATCCATCATCTCTTCTTGTTTGTTTTCGATTTCAACTATTACATACCCAGCTGCGTTCTTCTCCCTTCCCCTTTTCTTCTTTTCATTCCACACAAAACCCAGCACACCTCCTATACATCTCTTCCCCTTCTTCTTCCCTCATCTCACGCCTCTCTCCCTTCTTCAAATCTCTCACAAAACTCCCTTCCCCTCCTCCATTTCGCAACTCCCCATTTCCCATGTTTTAAATTCCAATTCTGAGTTTATTACCGAGTCGATCACTATTAGTTGTTATTTGTTGAATTATCTGCGCTGCTGAGTTTAAGTTCGTATAATTAAATTGCTGAGTTTCTGTTCTTCGTTTTGTTTCCGGAATCGATCCTGGGTTCTGTGCTTTGGCTGGTTATGCTGTTCGTCGTTGGTTCTGAATTAGCTGCGTTTTGTTGATTGTTTGCTTTGTGGGTTCAGTTCGCGAGTCATCGAGTCCGAGTTAGCTATTGAGGCACAGACTGTAGTGCTGAGTTTTTAGTCCGAGTTTTCTCGGTTGAGTTTAGTTTTTGTCGAGTTGCTGATGTTGTTTGCTGTTATTGTAGATTCATTCTGAGTTAATTATTGAGTTTTGTTGGGTTCGTTGCTAGTTGAATTTACATTTTTGAATGTTGGTTTCTGTTCTTCATTGTTGCTGGGAATCGAGTTGTTGAGTCGAGTGTGGTGTTTATATTTCTGTTTCTACTGAGTATTGCTGCTATGTCCGAGTCATTTTGTTCTTGTCCGCAAGTTGAGAGTAGAAGTAGTAGTTCATTTTGTCGCTGCTGTTTTTCACTTAGTGTGTGATTCATTTTCGGTTTGTGACTGGTCTGCGTTTGTTTGCTGAGTTCGAGTTACTGCCGAGTCGAGTCTGTGTAGGCGGTGCTGAGTTTATTTGTTAGTTTTGTGTCGATTTCTGAGTTTTCTGTTTCTTGTCTGCAATGTCCGATTATTTGTTAAGTTAGTTTCTAATAAATTAGTTTAGTTTATTTAATTTAGAATAATTCTCTTTTAATTAATTAGTTTAAAATTAGATTTAATTTACTAAATAAAAATTTAGATTTTAAAATTTCCTTCAGTAATTCAATTAGAAGAAAAATAAAATTTTTCCAAATCCCAAAATTGTTCTAATTCGATTAAATTGAAAATTAAGGCTTGCGGAAAATATTAGTCTCTGTGGATCGAATCATAAATATTAAAACGATGATCGTGCGCTTGCGATATTAATTGTCACATTTTCACCACATCAAGTTTTTGCTTGAATTTGACCAGATGATGTTGCAGCCTCTTCTTTGCTTGTTCCCATTTTCTCCCCCTTTTTGTTAGCATCAAGGGTTGGGGATGAAGCTGCAAGTAGAATTTCCAGTAGTTGAGCTTGGTTTGATTGATTGGCAATGATAGTTTGCATTTGAGATTCCATACTATCCATTCTGGAGGAAAGAAGTTTAACAGACTTAGCCAGGCTATCTTCTTTGAGAAGTTTGCTAATAAGCACCTTCTGAGTGGTAGTAGGAGCTAGTGCCTCAATCCTGGCATCTAGTTCTATCTTCATATCTCTAATTGCAGTTTTGACCTCCTCCTGTTGTGTTCTTTGAATAACTGTTTGCATCTTTTGTAATTTCAGTGAGGCCATAACCTGCTCAAGAACAGTCTTTCTCTGTGATTCTGCAGTTTGGTGCTCAGCCTTAGCAGAGTGATATTGCTTCATGATTTCCACATTGAGATCCCTAAGTTCAGTGGCATTGGTAAACATCCATTCTAGAGTTTCTTCTTCATTGATTTCCTCACCATCTGAACTTTGACTGTCATCACTACCAAAATCTTCACTTCCAGCACTTGGAAACAGGGTTTGAAAAGCTTCTTTTGCTCTTTGAAGAGATTCTGAGGTGTGTACTAGGTGCATTGCCTCCTCTGCCTCCACATTGCCCTGTTGTGCCATGACTTGATAGGCAGGGACAGGATGAGTAAAGGTTTCAGGATCCAAAGAGATGGAGTCAATAATTGACTGATATTCTTGTCGAAATTCCATCTCTTTGGAAGCTTCATTAACCTCCATTAACTCACTTGCAATGGCTGAATCTTCCTGCCTTATTTTTCCTATAGTCCCTTCTCTCCTCTAATCTCTCTTTTCTTGCATCAGGGACTCCCCTTGGCTCACACCTCTCACACCCTCACCTTCACCTTCTAAGGTGGAACTCTCTTGCTCTCCTTTTGCCTGACCGGAAGAAATGGTCAGCCTCTCATTATTTTTCTCTCCTTTTGCCTGCTCACAAGGCAGCCTCTCACTCCCTTCCCTCATTCCTAAAAGTGTTTCAACTACTACAAACTCCTCCACAGTTGACATGGGAATGTCACATTTTGCAGTGGTAGAGAGAGTTGTCAACGGATAAAGTGTATTCTTTGATGTAGTAGTTATTGCTGTCAACGGATAATGAGTTGTAGACACATCCGTTGATGGAGAAACACCTGTCAACGGATGAAGGATATCCGTTGATGAAGGAAAAAGAGTATTCGTTGAAGTGAAAACCAACACTGAATCTGTGGTGATTGATTTTAAGGAAGAGGCCACAGATAGTGTTGTGAATTCAGGAATGGAAGATTGATGGCCCAACAAATCATCTAAAAGATGATGACCACCAATTGTTGAGTGGGGCTTCTCCAAGAATTTTAAAGATGGAGAATCAGGAATTGATGTAGATATCATATCCACATCCAGAGATGGAGTTGGTGATGGAGGATTAAAATGTGTATCGATTTGAAGGTTAAGATCAAGGGGCTGTGACTCCACATTTATTGAAGTCACATCAAACTGAATTTGAGAAGGTACAGTTTGCTGTACTGTGTGTGCACCCTGTGATTCCCCAATGGTTTTGGACTTTACTCTTCTACCATAGGTTTTTTAGTGAGAGCTGTCTGTGTCTCTTGCCCTTTTGTGCAGTGTTCCTGGAATGGAACTTAAATCAGTAGTCACACCCTGTTGAGAGGATGTAACTAGAATTTGGCTTGATGGTTCATTAACAGTCTTTTGAGAGACTGAAATGTTGGTTGCACCTGCCTCACCTTCCTTATCCTTAGGGCTTCTTTGATGTTCACCCTGTTCCTCACCACTCACTACCACCTTCACACTCCCCTCAAGAGTTTTGGTAGTATTTGCAACAGGTGTCTCTTCTCCTGTACAAAACAACTAAACTTGCTATCCGGGTTAGAGAGGGATAGCTCATTCTCTGACATATGCAGGCCTAAGAGCATCAAAAATCTAGCAAAGTAGATATTTTTGCCCCTAGTTTCTTTGTTACCTGGTTTAGCTGCTATTTCATACATCACTAGTGTGCCAAAATTGAAGTATTTATCAGTTAAGCGCATACAAAGCATTACTAGCATGGTTTTAGTAACAGCATCAAAATTACTAATTTTACCAGAAAAAGTTTTAATGAAAGCATCACATAGATAACTCCATTATTTAACCATACCCTTCCTAACAATTTTGCCTAAATTGTCAGTACTAAATACATATCCACTTGAGTTTAGTATGGTAACTATTTCAGCATCGGTTGGAAATGATGTACAATTATTTTCAGGTAATTTTAAACATGCAGTAAAGACATCAGAATTAGCCACATAATTTTTACCCTTAAGAGAAAAAGAGATAGTTTCATCATTACCATTAAATTCAGCCGATGTCCACATTTCCTCAATTACTTCATGAATGAGGGGTGTGGTGGTAGTCATAGCATATGACAGTTTGCATCTCTTCACGAAATTCATCATGATGTGATATACTTCTGGGGCGTTCGCTGTGTCAACAAAGGCTGCGAAATTGTTCTTCTCATAGGTAAACCCAGTGGAAGACATCATCTTGACAATAGGCGCCATTGAAGTGTTTGAACTTTTGTTGCAGAGAGAGTTTTAGTGAAGAAGATGCAGTTAACTTATGAGATTCTTGAAAATGAATAAAGGTGAGATGTGAGAGCACAAGACAGCCTTTTATATTTTCCAAGAATTAAAAATGAAATAATTAAAAGTAATTACCTCATTGGACAAAAGTAACTGTTAGATAATAAATGAAAAGAAAAGAAGTACAGCCGTGACTAATTATACACGTTTACCAACGGCTATAAAAAGAAATATGTATATCAACGGATAAAGATTGGACGGTTGAGAAAACAGTTTATCCATCGATGATGTGGACAATCTGTTATCCGTTGACATACGAAAATCTAGTAATGTGTTTATACTACCAACGGATAAAATGATACCCGTTGATAAGCAAATTTTGCCTTAAACAAAATTTCTGCTAAGAGTTTTTCTGAGAGTTTTTTAATTCTCAAGTAAACCAAAACACATTTCTAGCTGCAATACAGTATGATTAGATATCACTAGGAATTATGAAAAATTAAGCATACCTAGTTCACCTACCAACCTTGTGAATGAGGATTCATCAAGAGGCTTGGTGAAGATATCGGCAAGCTGCATTTCACTTGGCACAAAGTGCATTTCTACTGTACTATTCATCACATGCTCTCTAATGAAGTGATATTTGATGTCAATATGCTTGGTTCTCGAATGTTGCACTGGATTCTCTGTGATGGCAATAGCACTAGTGTTGTCACAGAAAATTGGAATCTTCTCAATTTTTAGACCATAGTCAGTAAGTTGATTTTTCATCCAAAGAATCTGTGCACAACAACTTCCAGCAGCAATGTACTCAGCTTCAGCTGTAGAGGTGGAGACTGAGTTCTGTTTCTTACTGAACCATGACAGAAGCCTGTTCCCTAGAAATTGACAGGAGCCTGTAGTACTTTTCCTATCAATTCTGCAACCTGCATAGTCTGCATTTGAATAGCCAATTAGATCAAAACCAGAATCTCTTGGGTACCAAATGCCAAGGTTTGGTGTTCCCTTGAGATACCTGAAAATTCTCTTAATAGCAATTAAGTGAGACTCTCTAGGGTCAGCTTGAAATCTAGTACAAAAACAAGTGGAAAACATTATATCAGGTCTACTAGCTGTTAGATATAGAAGTGAGCCTACCATGCCTCTATAGCTTGAGATGTCCACAGATTTTTCCTTAGTATTCAACTCAAGCTTAGTTGCAGTGGCCATAGGTGTTTTTGCAGAGGCACAATCCATTAAGTCAAATTTCTTTAAAAGATCATAAATATATTTTGTTTGACTTATGAAAATTCCCTCATTGACTTGCTTTACTTGTAAACCAAGAAAGTAAGTTAATTCACCCATCATGCTCATTTCATACCTACTTTGCATAAGTTTGGCAAACCTTTTGCAAAGCTTCTCATCTGTAGACCCAAAAATAATATCATCTACATAGATTTGAACAAGTATTGAAGAACCATTGACATTCCTATGAAATAAGGTTTTATCTACTGTACCTCTAGTGAAGTGATTCTCCAAAAGAAATTGAGATAAAGTGTCATACCAGGCTCTTGGTGCTTGCTTCAAACCATAAAGTGCTTTCAAGAGAAGATATACATATTCTGGAAATTCTGGATCTTCAAAGCCAGGAGGTTGATGGACATATACCTCTTCTTCCAGTTCCCCATTTAGAAAGGCACTTTTGACATCCATCTAATAGACTTTGAAATTGGCATGTGCTGCATAGGCTAGGAAAATTCTAATTGCCTCAAGTCTTGCCACTGGTGCAAAAGTTTCATCAAAATCTATTCGTTCTTCTTGAGAATAGCCCTTTGCCACTAATCTAGCTTTATTCCTCACAATTATGCCATTTTCATCAGTCTTATTCTTGAGAACCCATTTGGTACCTATGATACCTCTATCATCAGGTTTGGGCACAAGCTTCCATACTTTATTTCTCTCAAATTGGTTTAGCTCTTCTTGCATTGCTCAGACCCAATCTGGATCTAGAAGGGCATCTTCCACTTTCTTAGGTTCCTCTTGAGACATGAAACTACTGTATAGACATTCTTCTTGTGTGGCCCTCCTAGTTTGGACTCTTGAGTTTGAGTCACCAATGATTAACTCAAAAGGATGATCTCTGGTCCATTTTCTTGAAGGTGGAAGGTTTGATCTAGATGAGGTTGCTTCATCTGAGTGAGCATGATCTTGTTGATTGGATATTGAGTTTTGACTTTGAGAAACTCCCCCTGAGTTTGTTGTCCTTGCGGAATTATGAAGTTGACTGTCAACATATGCATCATTTTGTCTATCAACGGATGCTCCATTTTGCCTGTCGACGGATACATGAGAATGCCTGTCAACGGATGCAATTGATGCTCTAGTATGACTGTCAACGGATGCTTCATTTCCAGTGTTAGCATCACTTCTAGTTGGACCAACAACTCTAGGTGAACTTCCAAGTTCATGATCTTCATTTTCCTCATCATTATCAATGTACATTCTTCCTTCTACCTCATTTTCAAATCTCAACTTTTCATGGAAGCCTTCATCATTTAGACCTAGAATCTTTTGATCATCAAACACAACATGTACAGATTCCATAACAATGTTGGTTCTTAGATTGTAGACTCTATAGGCTTTCCCTGCTGCATATCCAACAAAGATAGCTTCATCTGCCTTTGCTTCAAATTTGTCCAAGTTATCTCCATGATTTCTTAGCACAAAACACTTACATCCAAAGACATGTATAAAAGCTAATGTTGGTTTCTTGTTGGTGAATAACTGATAAGGAGTCATTCCTCTAGCTTGATTGATCAAGGAAATATTCTGAGTGAAGCAGGCAGTGTTGACAGCTTCAGCCCAGAAATATGTTGGCAATCTTGATTCACATAACATTGTTCTAGCTGCTTCAATGAGAGTTCTATTTTTCCTTTCAACAACCCCATTTTGTTGAGGTGTTCTAGTAGCAAAAAACTCATGGACAATTCCATTCTCTTCACAGAAAATCTTCATTGTGGAATTTTTGAATTCAGTGCCATTGTCACTCCTGATTCTTTGTACTTTTACTTCAGAACCATTGTTTACTTGTCTGAGATGATTGATGATGATTTCACTTGCACAATCTTTGGAGTGCAGGAAGAAGGTCCATGTAAACTTAGAAAAATCATCCACAATCACCAGGCAGTATTTCTTCTTTGAAATGGACATGACATTTACTGGACCAAATAAGTCCATATGCAGGAATTGAAGGGGCTTAACAATGGATGACTCTGTCTTGCTCTTGAAGGATGACTTCTTTTGCTTCCCTAGTTGGCAGGCATCACACAATCCATCCTTGATGAACTCCAATTGAGGGATTTCCTCTAGCAAGATCCTTTCTTACCAAATCATTCATAACTTTAAAATTCAAATGAGACAGCTTTTTATGCCATAGCCAACTCTCATCCTTGCTTGCTTTGCTGAAGAGACAAGTAATGGATTCTGAGCATACTGAGTTGAAATCAGCTATGTAAACATTTCCTTTTCTAAAGCCTGTCAGAACCACATTGTTGTTTTCCTTGGTAGAAACAACACAGGCTTCTTTAGTGAACTTTACTTCATAGTCTTTGTCACAAATCTGACTGACACTCAGCAAATTGTGCTTCAAACCTTCAACTAAAGCCACTTCTTCAATGATGACATTATCCTTTGTAATCAAGCCATATCCCTTAGTATATCCTTTGCTGTCATCTCCAAAGGTAATTCTAGGGTCAGCTTCCTCCTTGAACTCTGTGAGCAGGGTTGAATCTCCTGTCATATGCCTAGAACATCCACTGTCTAGGTACCATAGATTCCTCTTATTTCCCTGCACACATTCCAAAATACAAATCAAGTTGATTTTGGTACCCAAGTTTCCTTGGGTCCTTTCTTGTTAGCCTTTGGTTTTACACTCTTAGCAATCTTCACTTTGGATGTAGATGCTTGAGTGATAGGTTTTGACAGATGCTCATTTGCATAAATATTTGATGCATGCATTTGTGGAAAATTGGCATACATATTATCCATGCTAGGAATGCTCCATGACATTTGTGGCATATTCACAGATTGAAAATAAGGATTAGGCACATATGGCATGTTCACATATGGATTTGAAAAACTAGCATTCTGATACAAACCAGGCATACTTGGCATAGATTGAGGTACATGAACAGAAGTCCTTTTAACAGACTTGCAATTAGAAGATAGGTGATTGACACTATTGCAATTACCACAAGTTTTCCTAGGAGCAAACTTGTCAGGAGAATAAGTGTTTTTCTTGTTAATGCCTATCTTACCATTCCTGTTCTTTTTCTTTTTACCCTCAGTCTCTACCTTTTCATTAACTGATTTACCAACAGCCTTTTTGTTAAGTAAATCACCTGCCTTAGCCTTCTCACTTGATTTGGCTTGGCTACTTTCACCAGAAACAAAGTTCTTGGCTACTGGACCATACTGATTATTCAGTTTCTTGAGTTCCTTCTTACTAACAGACTTTTTGCTAGTCGACGGATACCTCTCATCCGTTGATGGTTCATCTGTCAACGGATGATCACTATCCGTTGATTCACAATTAGTCTCTAGATCCTCAAGGCAAGGTTCTAGCTCCTTTTTCTTTTGAGTCCAGGTATCCCTCACAAATGATTCTATTCCCTGGACTTCTATTATGTTTTGAGAAATATTCCTACAACTTTGAAATTTAGCAATTATTCCTTGTTCTTTTTCAAGCTGGTCTCTTAAAATCAGTTCTCTTTTTAACACAGCTTCAAGTTCACTTTTAGCATTATTGCAATCAACTCTCATTTTCTCAAATTCTAGAAATTGAATTTCTAGAACTGCATTTCTATCACTTAAGAACTGATTAGTTTCTTTAATCCTATTGTTCTCTTTAGTAAGTGATTTAAGAGTAACATTCAAGTGATATAGTTCAGTAGACATATCATCTATAACACTATTGCATTCCTCTTTGGTGAGCTCAGAGAGATTAGTAGAAAATACCTGATTGCTAGCTGAACTTGCTTCCTGCTCAGAATCAGCCATTAATGCAAGGTTGACAAACTCAGCATCATCATCAGAATGATTTCCATCAGCAGCCCAGTCATACTCTTGGGTCATGAATGCCTTTCCTTTCTGTCTGAGAAGATCAAAATATTTCTTCTTGTAGTCAACAGTTTCAGTTGGCTTTCCCTTGTTCTCTGACCTAGGCTTCCTACATTCACTTATCATGTGACCAGCAATTCCACAATTGTAGCATTTAATTTTGGATTTATCCACATAGTTGCTTGTAGAAAAATCCTTGTTAAATGGCTTGGCCACCCCAGAGTTTCTTCTGAATTTTAGCTTAGAGAATCTCCTAGATAGAAAGACTAAATGCTCATCTATCTCATCCAATTCATCCTGCTGAAGGACACTCATTTCTTCAGACACCTTTTCCTTGCTTTTGCTTGATTCTGCTCTACCGTCACAAACCTCCCTGTTTGGTGTAGATTTAGCAGCTTCAGTCCTCTTCTCCTCCTTCTGCTCCAAGTTGGCAACAAGTGCAACTGACCCGCTTTTCTTTTGGGCCTTCTCAATTTCTTCATCTTGCTCCATTTCTAGTTCATATGTCTTTAAAGTTCCATAGAGCCTTTCAAGAGTAAATGACTTGTACTCTTGAGTGTTTCTTAGAGAAACAGTCATAGGCTTCCACTCTTTGGGCAGTGATCTCATAAATTTGAGATTAGAATCTTTCACTTGGTAGATTCTTCCATACAGTTTCAAGCCATTCAGTAGCTTTTGAAATCTACTGAATGTGTCATTCAATGTCTCTCCATTCTTGAAATGGAAGTGCTCATACTGTTGGATCAGTAGCTGCATCTTGTTTTCCCTCACCTGTTCTGTACCTTTACAAAGAGTTTGAACAATGTCCCATACTTCCTTGGCGGTAGTACAGTTGATAACATTGTCAACCATGTCTGTTTCTAAGCCATTAAACAGAATATTCATGGTATTTTTATCTTTGTGGACTTCTGCAACATCCTCAGTACTCCACTCAGAAACAGGTTTTGGAATGTAAGTGTCTGGTGCATCTGCAGCAAGACCAACTCTTGAAGCAACCTTCATTGGAACATGAGGACCCTTCTCAATGCAATCTACAAAGCCTACATCAATAGACATGAGATGTAGACGCATTTTTACTTTCCAGTGAAAGTAATTTTCTCTATCAAGAACCGGTATCTTCACTCCATAATCCTTCTTAGACATGTTGGAAGTGTGTTGATCTTTAAACTTGAAATATATTAGAAGCTTGCTCTGATACCAATTGTTATTCCCAGATTACACACTTGTATAATTGTAGAAGGGGGGGTTGAATACAATTCTTGATAATTATAAATTTCTGATAAAAACCACAGAAATCTATAAGGAAATAATTGCTGAATAGAAATGGTTCACAAACACATAAAAATCAGGTGGTTAAATGTACCACCTGAGACTTTTATTTGAAGAAATCTCTGTGATACAAATGTACACAGCTTCTGTTTTTACAACTCTTTGCTTCTCAAGATATTCAAGAAACCCTAAGCAAATATGTCTGTTTTCTTTTTTTTTTCTAAAGAGTTGCTACACTTGGTTATATATCCCAAGTTTACAAGTACTATAGGAATAAGATAATATTAATCTAATTCAAGTTGACTTGCTACTCCACTCCAAATCCACATGTAGCCGAAAGGTTGTCCTTGTGAACAGATATGTCCCCTGCACCTTTCTTGTATGTACTGTGTAAATGGAATGCTTCTTTCTTCTGTGTTTCCAAAGTATGGCTGCCATACTGCTTTTTATACCCACTATCAACCCATGTGATCTGTCAGTCAAACCTGTCCTTATCAACTGCTAATTCCCAGCTAGCATAGGATAAAGTGATAATGATTATCCGTTGATGTTGTGCACAGTTATCCGTTGATGGTAGTTTGAGCTGTATCCGTTGATAGAGTAGATTTGAGTTGTATCCGTTGATAGAGCCCTGTTCTTATCCGTTGATACACTTTCACTTAGACAGAATTACATAGCATAGCTTATTTACAATTGGCTACCCTATTCTGCCTATCCATTGATGGTCAACATGACTCTGAACAAAAACACTATCAACTGATAAATAGAGATATTGCAGTATGCTACAAAACCTCATCCGTTGATGAACTACCCATCAACGAATAGTTATAAAGTCTTATCCGTTGACAGTTACAAAACTTGACTTATACAATTTTGCTTGAATGTTAAGTTATCATCAACTACAACATATTCCTAACAAAGGGAGTAACAAGATTTGGTGAAAAAGGGAAGTTAAGTCCGAGGTATGTCGAACCATTTGAGATTTTGAAACAAGTCATGAAGGTTACTTACAAGTTAGCGTTACCACCACATATGTATCATATTCATAATGTTTTCCACGTATCTATGCTCAAGAGGTATAATCCAGATATGAGTCATATGATCGAATATGAACCTATTGAGATTCAACCAGATTTATCTTACGAGGAGCAGCCGATAGAAATCCAAGATAGGACAAAAAGAATTCTAACTTAGGAATAAGACTGTCAGTTTGGTTAAGGTATTGTGGAGGAATCCTATAGTTGAAGAGTCAACTTGGGAGCTTGAGAGCGAGATGCTCGCAAAGTATCCTCATTTATTTTTATTAGGTGAGATTCTGGGGACAAAATCCTTTTAAGGGGGGAAGGCTATAACGACCTAGAAATTCGCGTAATTATTTAAGCGATTATTTAATTGTTAAAGGTGAATTATGTGATATGAATATTTTGTGAAGTCAAAGTATGTGTGGAATCATGTTTTTATGGTTATGTGATGATTTGCAAGTGCCGTATGTGCTCATATATTTTTATTTGTATTTTTGAGCATTCAAAACTATTTTAAATAAGCATTTTTAACCTTCTAAGAATTTTATAAAATCATTGGAGTTGTTTCAAATCATGAAATCTTTTACATTATCATCTTTGAGGTATTAATTAGTTTTTAAAAGTGTTGGGTGAATTTATTTGTGGGTGTAAGTATTTTAAAATGATTTAAAAAAATTTTATTGCATTTAAAGAGTCTTTATTGTAAAGTCCATATAAAATTCATTTTTAATCCTAAAAATATTTTAAAAATATGTACGTGTTCCTAAATTCATGATCTTTATTTTAAAAAATATATATTAAGTATTATTTTGCAACTATTTTCTAATTAAATTCAATTTATAAGGATTTATTTATTTAAAATCAGCATTTGTGAAATTACACAATTGCTTTGTATCTACAACTTTACCCACCGCCTTCTTTTTCTTTCATCAGCTATATACATTCCTTTGCAAACCCAGAAAACTCCATCTCATTTCTCTCTCGGCTTTTGTCTTTAACAACCGCATGCAATGGCCATTTCTTGGCCAATTTCAATGATTTCAATCTTAAAATACTCCTATACACCTCTAGTAATTTATTCCTCTACCCAGTTTGTGATGATACGTGTATGTATATACATACACCCGTGTGTATATATGTAACACCCCCTTCCCTAAATAGAAAGGAATATTACTTACAATCCATAAACCTGCAAACAGAGCACTAAAAATATTCTCTAAATAAATGATTAAACAGTCTAATAATCTCCGAATAATATAAACCTCCAAATTACAGTTCAAACCAATAAATACGAAAAACCAAAATCTGTAAATAAATAATCCAGTCTAAATAATTCTAGAAGTCCATAAATCCTAAGCAACGAAATAAAGGGTAGCACTCCATCACACAGTCCCAGATCCCCCTAAGCACCTGTCAGAAAAAGAATACGGCATGAGCCAAACGCCCAGTACGGATTTGGAATATAATTTATAAAACAGAAAAACAGATAAGTATATTTGACAGTTATAATAAAACATTTATTTTAAAATAAGCATGGCTGAAGCAACAAGGGGTTAGGATATTTCATACCGAGATCAGAACAGAACAGATACAAATACACACATCATAGGGTACCTAATGTGTGCAACAAACCGGATAACGTGTACGGCATATACACGTCACCGCCAAATCAAATCACAAATCAAATCAAATCTGGGTGCACCCACGTATCCTGAAACAAATATCAAAATGCGCAAAAGCTCGCCACCTGAGCTATCAGAAGGATACGCCGTGACCAATCACACTGTCACGGAAGTGTCATGTCACTGGTGCCGCAATGACATGGCTGTAGTACCCCTACAGCTGGTTAACTCGGTATACCCTATATCACTAAGGGTTCAAATTAAATACTTCGCAAAATCTTTTAAATCACAATAAACAGATATTTGAACGTTTCTAACAAATATATAATTTGCAAAATTTTAGAAAGTCGCAGAAACAGATATTTAAATATTTTCAAAACAAATATAAAAACCACTTTCCAAAATCAACGAATCAAAATATTTTTCAAAATCAGAACAGTCAAAACCAAGTGAATATATTTGAGGGCAAAACAAATTTAATATTACTAATCCTAAGAGGAATAGCGCTGAATAAAAAAGGAGAGAGAATCCGTACCTTAAAATAACGATCTCAACACTCACGTCGTTTGTAAATAATTCGCTAAACTCCCAGCCCCCGATCTAAAACAAAATTATAATTTATAATTAAAATACATTCTTTTTTTTATATATTTAATAATTAAAATTATCACAGGTTTTAGTACTCCGGACATAGCTAACAGTCTCCTGCATTAGCAACTCACCACCTGAATCAATTCTATTTGACATCCCTTAATACTTTACATACAATAATATATATTAAATTAATAGACTCGGACAAGAATCTAGAAACTATGTAGTAATGCAATAGTGTGCAAGTTTAATAAACCAAGTAAAGTAGAATTGTAACAAAACCCATAGTGTACCACAGGAGTATATAATATGATAATATTAAAATGTAAAATTTGCTTTCATCATGACATTCAAAGCTTCAAAACCGGACCACAAAACAAGGCAGTTGCATGGTTGACATAAAAGTTTAACAAATTAAATAAGTATCATAACAAAATCATGGTATCCTGTACATGAACATTACTACAATACTAATATATATATACCATTTTAAAATCTTAACATACATTATTATATACAAATAATCAAATAAGTAGATAATTAATAAACTAATAGAAAACAATATGCTAAACAAAAGATCAACTCTCCATAATATAATAATTACTATAAATTACTGTAAACTCAAAAACCCCACCATAAAATCAGTTTCACGAAGTGTGACATATATAAATAAATCACCAAATCAAAATCATGCATATATATAAAAAAAATAAAATATTAACAATTGTGAACTTAAAACTCGACTTAGTCGACTTAGACTACAAGAGAAACAGAGGACACCACACTCAACTTATGTATCAATTTTATATTAATAAAAGTACAATCCTATAAGACCAGATCATGTTATGGTGTTGGTAAAGAAAAACAATACCTCACTGCCTTGATACAAATTGCACACCACACACAGGCACGCACCGCACAACCTCTCTCTATCGTCTCCTCTCGGACGGCTCGCAAAAGGGTTTGTGTTTTGTGAAAATAAAGTGGGTCGTACACGTTATATTATGTATTTATATAACTAGCCCATCAATCACACCAATTGGGAATAGAATTCTACGATCCTTTTTTTTTTTTCCTAAATCTTTTCTAATCAGCGGATAAAAAAATTACTATTACTATTATTATTATTATTATTATTATTATTATTATTATTACTATTATTATTATTATTGTTATTATTAAATATCTAAAATTCATGTATATTACATATATACCCCCTTAAAAAGGATTCCGTCCCCGGAATCAAACGAAACTAAAACTCGTACCTGAATCGAATAAATGCGGATATCTCTCACGAATAGATTCCTCTAGTTCCCAAGTAGCCTCTCTTTCAGAATAATTTTTCCACAAAACCTTCACAAACGGTATAGTATTCCTCCTCAAAACTCGCTCCTCACGGGCTAAGATAGCTTCTGCTTCCTCCTCGCAAGAAAGATCCTCTCTAATCTTATGTAATGGATACTGAACTATATGAAGTGGATGGTACTTGTAGCCCCTCAAAACGGACACATGAAACACATTATGGACATGAGATAACTGCGGTGGCAACGCAACTCTGTAAGACACTTCCCCCACTTTCTCTATAATATCAAACGGGCCAACATATCTCGGACTAAGCTTCCCTTTCATACCAAACCGCTTAACACCCTTCCAAGGAGATACCTTCAAGAACACATGATCACCAGGTTCAAATCCACCGAACTTCCTATGCTGATCTGCATAACTCTTTTGACGCGACCGAGCTTCCTTCAAACTTGCCTTAGCCTTCTCTACCTTCTCATTAGTGACCCTAACTAGTTCTGGCCCTTCAATAACTCTCTCGCCAACCTCATCCCAACAAGATGGTGCCCTACACCTCCTACCATACAAAGCCTCAAATGGTGGCATACCAATACTCGCGTGCCAGCTATTATTGTATGCAAACTCAACAAGATACAAATACTTATCCCAATCACCTATCCACTCCAAAGCACAAGCCCTCAACATATCCTCCAATGTCTGAATCGTTCTCTCCGACTGTCCATCGGTCTGCGGATGATAAGCAGTACTAAAATTAAGCCTCGTACCCCAAGCTTGCTGAAATCCCTTCCAAAAACGCGATGTAAACCTCGTATCCCTGTCAGAAACTATCGAAACAGGCACACCATGAAGTCTAACAATATCCCGCTGAAAAATCTCTGCCAACTCATGAACAGGAGTAGTCTCTCTAATAGGCAAGAAATGAGCAGACTTAGTAAGTCTATCGACCACTACCCATATAACATCATTCTTCCTAAAGGTCTTCGGCAAATGAGACACAAAATCCATAGTAATGTTCTCCCACTTCCAAACTGGAATATCCAACTGCTGCAACAATCCACTAGGCCTCTGATGATCTATCTTCACATGTTGACATGTAAGACATTTTCCCACAAACTCTGCTATGTCTCCCTTCATTCCACTCCACCAAAAGTGCTTCTTCAAGTCTCTATACATCTTAGTGGAACCTGGATGAATAGAGAATGAAGAGCTATGGGCCTCGGTCAAAATCTCTTCACGAATTGCCACATCCGCGGGCACACACAATTTACTACCCAACCATATCACACCCTCATCATCAACACGAAAATATTTTTGCTTACCTTCTACCACCTCTGATCTAATACCTTCTAATCCTGTATCATTCTTCTGAGCTTCCTTAACCCTTGAAACCAGATTTGGTTCCACTCTCAAATTCGCAATGCTACCATCTGATCCCCTAACATACAGCTCAATACCAAAGCGCTCCATGTCTGAAATAAGATGCGGCTGAGTAATGAGAGATGCAACACTCCCCAAGTTCTTCCTACTAAGAGCGTCGGCTACAACATTCGCCTTCCCTGGATGGTACTGAATATTAGCATCATAATCCTTAAGAAGTTCAAGCCATCTCCGCTGCCTCATGTTAAGCTCCTTCTGAGTAAAAATGTACTTAAGACTCTTATGATCAGTGAAGATATCACAAGTCTCTCCATACAAATAATGCCTCCAAATCTTCAAAGCAAATACCACTGCTGCTAACTCCAAGTCATGAGTAGGATAATTTACCTCATAAGGTTTAAGCTGCCTAGAAGCGTAAGAAATCACCTTCCCATGCTGCATAAGAACACACCCCAATCCTCTCTTAGAAGCATCACTATAAACCTGAAATCCTCCACTCCCTGATGGTAACACAAGTATGGGAGCTGACACCAACCTCTTCTTCAACTCTTGGAAACTCTGCTCACGATCATCATTCCACTCGAACTTAACACCCTTTCTCATCAGTTGAGTCAATGGCAAAGCTATGGATGAGAAACCTTCCACAAAGCGCCTGTAGTAACCTGCCAAGCCCAAGAAACTCCTCACCTCTTTAACATTGCTAGGTCTCGGCCAGTTAGTGATAGCCTCGACTTTCGCAGGATCCAACTCAATTCCCCTAGAAGACACAATATGCCCCAAAAATGCCACCTGCTCCAACCAGAACTCACACTTTGAAAATTTTGCAAATAACTTCTTCTTCCTCAAGATCTCAAGCACAATACGTAAATGCTCCTCATGCTCCTCCCTGCTCCTCGAGTATATCAAGATATCATCAATGAAGACCACAACAAACTTATCCAAGTAATCATGAAAGACCCGATTCATCAAATCCATAAACACCGCTGGTGCATTCGTCAACCCAAAGGACATCACAAGAAACTCATAATGACCATAACGAGTACGAAATGCAGTCTTCGGAATATCTTCTTCCCTCACTCGCAATTGGTGATAACCTGATCTCAAATCTATCTTCGAAAAGAATATCGCCCCTTGTAACTGATCAAACAGGTCATCAATGCGTGGCAAAGGATACCTATTTCTGATAGTCACCTTATTCAACTCCCTGTAGTCGATGCATAATCTCATAGAACCGTCCTTCTTCTTCACAAATAATACCGGAGCACCCCATGGAGACACACTTGGCCTGATAAATCCTCTATCTAACATCTCTTGCAACTGCACTTTCAATTCCTGCAACTCTAGTGGTGCCATTCTGTATGGCGCCTTAGAAATAGGCTCTGCACCTGGAACAAGTTCAATAGTAAACTCCACTTCTCTCTGTGGTGGCAAACCTGGTAGTTCATCGGGAAACACATCTGCAAACTCATTAACAACTGGATAATCCTCGATGCGAGGCTCATCCTTAGACGTATCCTTCACGAAAGCAAGATAGCCATCACAACCCTTAGACAAAAGTTTACTCGCCTTTAGAGCTGAAATAATTTTAATCTCTCCTTTCGGTTGAGAACCCTGGTATACAAATTCTGGTTTATCTGCATCTCCAAAGAGCACCCTCTTCCCCTGACAGTCAATTGTAGCTCGATGCTCACTCAACCAATCCATACCCAGAATAACGTCAAAGTCATGCATCTCCATCGGAAGTAAGTTAACCTTACAATTCCTCTCCCCAACAGCTATCGGACACTCTCGGTACACATCAGAAATAATAACAGAATTCCCCATCGGGGTAGCAATAGACATACGAGGATACAGTAATGAAGTTAAAACACCAAGATGACGAACAAACGATAAAGACACAACAGAATGAGTCGAACCAGTATCAAATAACACATAAGCATCACGTCTACCAACAAGAAGTGTTCCTGAAACGGTACCTGAATTAGCTGCTGCCTGATTAGCAGTCAATGCAAACACTCTGCCTGAAGTATTCTGCTGACTACCACTACCACTACCACCTGCTCCTCCACCAGTGTTACGTGACACTGTACAATCCTTTGCCCTATGTGACATACTACCACACAAGAAGCAAGCCCCGGTCTGTTTATAACAAGCTCTCCCTGGATGATGTCCACCACAAGTAGCACAAGGAGCCACTGGAATCATATTGGGGTTACCCCCATAAACTGAATAACGACTCTGCCCTTGTTGACGACCCTGCCATTGCCTAGGCTGTTGCTGCTGAAATCGCTGATTCTGATTCTGTTTCTGACCACCATACTGATTCTGACCATAAGCTGGCTGAGTCCTCATATTCTGATATCTTCCACGCCACTGTCCCTGCTGAGTACCATGACCTCCATTCCACTGTTTACCCTGTACAAAACTCTGATCATCTCTATTCCGCTTGCGATCATTCTGGAACCGGTAAGCTCTATACTCAGTGCGCTCCTTCTCAATATCCTTAGCTGCATCCGCCACCTCAGCCACATTAGGAAATCTCAATGAAATGATACCACCCCTCAGATTAGGCCTCAACCCCCATTTAAATTTCTCAGCCTGCTGTGCAGCAGTCCCTGCAACTGTCCCAGCAAATCCAGCCAACCTGATAAACCTCGCCATATAGTCAGTAATGCTCTCATCAAAATTCTGTGCGATAGAATGAAACTCCCTCAAATAACCCTCTCTGTCTGCATTAGAAAAGTACTGCTCATAGAACACCTCCTTGAATCCCTGCCATACCAATGTCTCTGTAAATTCCTCTCCTCGAGTAGCTTTCACTCCTCTCCACCACCTCTGAGCATCCCCCTCCAACTTGTACACAGCTAATCTGACCTTCTGAAGCTCATCACAACCCAAGGCATCAAAAATCTTCTCAAGATGAACAATCCAATTTTCAGCATCAATAGGAGTCGGCGCTGAATGAAAAGAATCTGGTTTCTGCTTAGAAAACCTCTCCAACCATGCAAATGGCTCCAACTGATTACCTTGGCCATCCTGATTTCCCTGACCATCCTGATTATTCTGATTATTCTGATTGTTCTGGTTATTCTGATTATTCTGGTTATTCATGTTTGCCATAGCTTGTTGTATACCGTTCGCCACTGCTTGTCCTAACATATTAGCTAGCTGAGCCGGGCTAACATTCAAAGTAGTTTGATTTTGATTTTTCTTAGGAGGCATCTACAATATAAGATTAGCAAACGAATGAAGATCACAAGAATATATAAGCAGAAGCAATTAAAAATAGATATCGAAAGAGTAAAGCAAGATGATATGAATTTAAAACTGGGTACCCATCCTAACGTCTACCCAAACTCACAGGTCAACCTAAATAGGCTTTCTACAAGAAAGAACCTGGCTCTGATACCATCTTTGTAACACCCCCTTCCCTAAATAGAAAGGAATATTACTTACAATCCATAAACCTGCAAACAGAGCACTAAAAATATTCTCTAAATAAATGATTAAATAGTCTAATAATCTCCGAATAATATAAACCTCCAAATTACAGTTCAAACCAATAAATACGAAAAACCAAAATCTGTAAATAAATAATCCAGTCTAAATAATTCTAGAAGTCCATAAATCCTAAGCAACGAAATAAAGGGTAGCACTCCATCACACAGTCCCATATCCCCCTAAGCACCTGCCAGAAAAAGAATACGGCATGAGCCAAACGCCCAGTACGGATTTGGAATATAATTTATAAAACAGAAAAACAGATAAGTATATTTGACAGTTATAATAAAACATTTATTTTAAAATAAGCATGGCTGAAGCAACAAGGGGTTAGGATATTTCATACCGAGATCAGAACAGAACAGATACAAATACACACATCATAGGGTACCTAATGTGTGCAACAAACCGGATAACGTGTACGGCATATACACGTCACCGCCAAATCAAATCACAAATCAAATCAAATCTGGGTGCACCCACGTATCCTGAAACAAATATCAAAATGCGCAAAAGCTCGCCACCTGAGCTATCAGAAGGATACGCCGTGACCAATCACACTGTCACGGAAGTGTCATGTCACTGGTGCCGCAATGACATGGCTGTAGTACCCCTACAGCTGGTTAACTCGGTATACCCTATATCACTAAGGGTTCAAATTAAATACTTCGCAAAATCTTTTAAATCACAATAAACAGATATTTGAACGTTTCTAACAAATATATAATTTGCAAAATTTTAGAAAGTCGCAGAAACAGATATTTAAATATTTTCAAAACAAATATAAAAACCACTTTCCAAAATCAACGAATCAAAATATTTTTCAAAATCAGAACAGTCAAAACCAAGTGAATATATTTGAGGGCAAAACAAATTTAATATTACTAATCCTAAGAGGAATAGCGCTGAATAAAAAAGGAGAGAGAATCCGTACCTTAAAATAACGATCTCAACACTCACGTCGTTTGTAAATAATTCGATAAACTCCCAGCCCCCGATCTAAAACAAAATTATAATTTATAATTAAAATACATTCTTTTTTTTATATATTTAATAATTAAAATTATCACAGGTTTTAGTACTCCGGACATAGCTAACAGTCTCCTGCATTAGCAACTCACCACCTGAATCAATTCTATTTGACATCCCTTAATACTTTACATACAATAATATATATTAAATTAATAGACTCGGACAAGAATCTAGAAACTATGTAGTAATGCAATAGTGTGCAAGTTTAATAAACCAAGTAAAGTAGAATTGTAACAAAACCCATAGTGTACCACAGGAGTATATAATATGATAATATTAAAATGTAAAATTTGCTTTCATCATGACATTCAAAGCTTCAAAACCGGACCACAAAACAAGGCAGTTGCATGGTTGACATAAAAGTTTAACAAATTAAATAAGTATCATAACAAAATCATGGTATCCTGTACATGAACATTACTACAATACTAATATATATATACCATTTTAAAATCTTAACATACATTATTATATACAAATAATCAAATAAGTAGATAATTAATAAACTAATAGAAAACAATATGCTAAACAAAAGATCAACTCTCCATAATATAATAATTACTATAAAATACTGTAAACTCAAAAACCCCACCATAAAATCAGTTTCACGAAGTGTGACATATATAAATAAATCACCAAATCAAAATCATGCATATATATAAAAAAAATAAAATATTAACAATTGTGAACTTAAAACTCGACTTAGTCGACTTAGACTACAAGAGAAACAGAGGACACCACACTCAACTTATGTATCAATTTTATATTAATAAAAGTACAATCCTATAAGACCAGATCATGTTATGGTGTTGGTAAAGAAAAACAATACCTCACTGCCTTGATACAAATTGCACACCACACACAGGCACGCACCGCACAACCTCTCTCTATCGTCTCCTCTCGGACGGCTCGCAAAAGGGTTTGTGTTTTGTGAAAATAAAGTGGGTCGTACACGTTATATTATGTATTTATATAACTAGCCCATCAATCACACCAATTGGGAATAGAATTCTACGATCCTTTTTTTTTTTTCCTAAATCTTTTCTAATCAGCGGATAAAAAAATTACTATTACTATTATTATTATTATTATTATTATTATTATTATTACTATTATTATTATTATTGTTATTATTAAATATCTAAAATTCATGTATATTACAATATAGGTGGGTTTACTTGTTGTCTATGCTAATTTCTTGCTGCTTGGAGATTGATAAAATGAAATTAGAATACTTTAGGTAGGGAAATCTTGCCCACCGGCAATGATTTTTATAAGCCGGTGGTTTTGACGATGATGAAATTGAGTCAAAAAATTGATTTTAATTATTGAACAAGGAATTTGTATACTAGTTTATGAGTTATTTGAATCTCATGTGCATGCTTTTGGAAATTTATGAATTTATTCCAAGGTTATGAGAATGTTTGTGTTAATTAGCATATTTAGAGGATTGTTAAGTGATGATTAGTGTGTTTAATGATACTTTAATAACTAGTACAGATTATATGGCTGACATGATATGTTAAATAAGTACAAATTTAATTTCATGAGTAAGTGGTATAAATTATATGTTACAACCAAATGCTTATATGGCTTATCTGATTCTACCATACTATTTGAGAATATGATTAATATGTGTTATACGTGTTATGTTATAAAGCATAGTAGGGCACATTAGTAGGACACATGGGTTGAATAGAGTAAGCGATTAAGGTTATAAGTATACTGAAATAGTACTTTACCTTTATATAGGTACCAGTAGGAGGCCGGTAAGAGCCGGTACGTGTGTAATTGGAATCTAAAAAGTAGTGAGATGTTATCGGAGTTAACAAGCATTTTGGTTGACGGATTATGGAGGAAAGATAGACGTATAGTTGATTAGAGATCAACGTACCAAGAAGTAGAGACTGACGTATAGAGAGTAACGAATTGAGGTCCTGGAATCAAGACTCCGTATATTGAGGCAAGTGTTTCTATTCCTCACTTATTGTTCAAGTGAAGCCTATCTGCTCCTGTTATGTATCACATGTTTCTTTCAAATCAGTTGCAAATAATATGTACCTTGTTGTACCATTCCATTGAGTTATTTTGTGAACTATCCTTTGATATACATTGATTGCTATGCAACCTATCACTACCTTTCTTTAGATTAACAGTGAACTTTGATTCTATAATCTGTCCCTTGTTTTAAATTTGGACCTTTATCATGTCTATTGTCTTATACCCTATAGACCCAATCGGACTTTCAAATCTTAAATACGACTTCTAAAACTTAACACCTATTTTATAATTTATTGATTAAGAACTTCTTCCAATATATCAAACCATGTTTTATTAACTCTGGTATTACTTACCCATGTTTTCTTAACTTCTATCCTACCTATCATTATTTTAAAGAACCAAGCTTTACTGAACCTCTGTTCTAAAGAACCAGGTTTTAACGGACCATGTCTTAAAGAATCATATTCTATTAAACTTGGCTTTCAATGAACCTTACTTTGACAAAACTTTGTTTTAAGAAACTACATACTATTAAAGCCTATTTTAAACTCGAAATCAAATGAACCTTGATTTAGAAAAGTTAGACCTATTTAGCCATACTCTGTTTAACAATGATTTCATCTATTCAGAACCTTTATCATCATAAACTGATCTGTTGTCCTGCTTTACTATTTTAAGCTTGCACTCAAGTTCTTAAACCACAACTTTGTACAACCCAGATCTTGAAGATGATTACATCGTTAAACTGTCATCATTTCCAAACAAAATGAATTATTTTCTTAAGAATACTTTGAAGCTACTTAAACTGGGCTGATCTGTTATCAGTGAGTTTAATGTACTTCAGGGTGGAGGTTTTTGAATGTTTCGATTACTTAAATACTTTACCTTGTAATTCCAATTATTACTAATTTTTATCACTTATGCTCTGACCCATAATCCTTTACAATTTCTCTTCAGAATGATTTGAATATTTAAATGCTTTACGGATTTGAATGTTTTTCTAAGCATTAATGTTTTAAAGTATAATGTATAAGATTGATAAGTGGATTTTATATCCACTTGGAGCGTTCCGTATCGGCTTAAATTGATTGTTTTGGACTCAAGTTTGTTATAGTTTTGATGTGTTTTGTGTAGATGTGCAGGTTTGCAAGAATGTCGATTAAGGTGGATGCTTCTATCGTTTTTGGAGGTTAATTGATTAAAATTCGGATTTTCCGGGAAGGTTGCGCAGTCTACACTGTTTTGGCCATATCTGGAGTTCTATAAGTCCGTTTTCAGCGATCTTACTGTCCACGCGAAGATTGAGAGATTTTCTATAACATGGGATAGGTGTTGCACGAGCAGGTTGAGTGTGTTGGGCGCAGACAGCTCGACAATCAGACTGATGGGAGCAGGAAATTACTGTTTTGCCCTTTTCAAGTTCTAATTGTATTTTGGGCAGTTTTTAGTACCTTAATTGAATTCTAATTGTAATAGAAGACAATTTCTTGCTGGGCAAGAATTATAGAGCCTATATAAACACATCCTACCATTGTTATTTAGAAGAATCACAATTACATATCAATTACTTAGGTTTATTTGTATCTTTTCATACTTTGTTTTTATCATGGTTTCACTTGATCCCATGATGACGAGAGGTTCAATTATGAGCTAATCGTTGTCATGGGATTCTAACGGATTAATTTATGGAGCTTCAGTATCTTGATGCTTTAGAGATCTGTGTGTGATGTATATTTGATATCCTCGTATGGTTATGCTTAATTGATAGATGCGTCATGAACATCTAATTTGTTAATCTCTTGTGAAGTGAAAATGGATCTTGAGATTTAGAACTTGCCATGCTAGCATAGGTTCATGATTGTTTATCAACATGATTCGTAGTATGAGATGAGAATACTTATATTGCCCTATGTGATCATTATAGACAACTTGTTCTTCAACCGTTATGTTTTCAAATTCTATAGACATATAGGGTCTAAGCATAATTGGTGTCCATTCATCTTCTATCTCTTTTGTGGATGTATGGGTAGTTTGGTATACGTATACTGAGAGGTAGCGTGTACTTGTTTCGTGTTGTCTGATCAGATATCATAACCATTGCATATAGTGATTAAAGGCGTCAGATCTAAGCAAAGTATTTAATGAAGTTAGGATTCCATGTTTTCTCTTGCAGAAGTAATTTGATTTAAATTCTCATTAGTTAATTAATTCTTAGTTTATTAATTTGTTTTTTAGTTAATCTTAGTTAATCAAAACCCAATTTGTTAATTGTCTTAGCAGTGAATAATAATCATACATTGTTGCATAGGTACAATACTGAATTAAAAACCAGATCTCTGTGGGAACGAACTTAACTTCTATCTGTATTACTTGTGACCACGTACGCTTGCGTGAATTAGTGCAAACAAAGATGTTTAGGAATTCCGTCAAATGGTTTCTACGGATTCCTAAAGATTGAAGAGGCGTAAGAGGCCGGGTGACGCCGGTCCAGCACTTTTTATTTAGCGTAAGAGGCTAGTGGGACTAGTCCAACATTTTAAAGGCCAATGTGTTACCTCTTGGGAACCCAAGCTATCCTAATGAAAGGATTAATGTCCAGAGGGACTTCATGTCCGTATGGGGACTTTACGTGGCTGATCACCCGTATTGTTCGTTGTCGTGTAAAAACTCCAATCAACTTAAATGTTTTTGAAAAGTTTTATGAAAAGAGCGTTTCAATAATAAAACTGTTATAAAGAAAGGAATGTTTTGATAGAAAGTTATATTTTGAAGAATGAAAAGTTTAACCCTCTAATGGAAGTTGAATTACTCCCTTCAGTTAAATTGATCATTGATATTGTTCATCGATGAATTATCGAGATTTTATTGTTTCACTATACTATTAACTTGCTGAGCATTGTTGGCTCATTCTTGCTTTATTTTCCCTCCCCTTTCAGTTAGGGTTACGGATTGACTACCTACGAATGACAATTCGATTGAGAGCGATGAGGTGTTCTCTAGAGAATAGATTTCAGAAGCAGCATGGACACATACAATAGTGGACTACGCTTCAGATAAGAAGGTATAGTAGTTATCATAGTTGTTGTAATTTAGATTCTTGTTTCATACTATAACCTGAGATCGATCCTTGTTGAGGGGTCGTCTGTATGATTAAGTTATACTTAATTATATGGGTTGTGGCACCAAATCCTGACCCCGAATTTGGGATCGTCACATAAGTAATACTCCCTCCGTCCCAACCAATTCTTTACCTTTCAGATAAGGTTTCTGGCACGCATTTTAAGGTGTATTTTAAGGATAGTTGCATAACTTATTTTTAAAATTTTATTTTTTTGTTTAAAAATATATACATTATATTTTTTTACAAAAAAAGAAAATTTCAAAAATAAGTTATGGAAATATCCTTAAAATGCATCTTAAAATGCGTGCTAGAAACCTTATTCTGAAAGGTAAACAATTCATCGGGACTAAGGGAGTAATGTTGCTCGTTGCAAACATGTAGTAAGGCAGGGACAATTACATACACCGAACAGAACCACCTAGTTAGAGCATCTCCAAGGCCACTAGCTATAATGGTTAACCTAAAATAATATATAATTGTTATAATGGTTAGGTATAATTCAAAAACAGTATTTTATTATTATTTTGGTGAAAACCGCAATGCATTCCAGTGACATATGAACGTAAATTTCTCTTTCACTTTAGTTTAGTTCACTGTTATCCTTATTTTAGTTCACCCGTTATCCTTAGTTTAGTTCACCGTTATCCTTACTTTAGTTCACCTTTATCCTTACATTAGTTCACCATTATCCTTACTTTAATTCACCCATTATCCTTATTTTAGTTCACCGTTATCGTTAATTTAGTTCACCCGTTATCTTTAGTTTAGTGCACCGTTATTGTAAAAACCCAGATTTTTGGTAGAATTTAAAACTTTTTAGTATGTAATAATATGGGAATGAATAGCGGTTATGACTGTGATGTAACGAAGATCTATTAAATGAATGGAATGGATTTGAATTCAATTATTTATATGTCATGCAGAATACTTTTGGTTGACGGCATAGATAAGAATGATCTATCTCCTAAGGATATAAGTATATTACTTCAAGTAAGAATTATTCTTATGTCATCCAAATCAATATCTATTATAAGTCCCGCGGTTCCGTAAAAAGGTTAAGAAGCACCCGAGAGTGAACCAGGTTCATTTTCCTAATTATTAGAATTAAATAAAAATAAGTGATGAATAGTGATTTTGGTGGAATTTGGAATATTATTATAATAATGTTATACCCGATATTCGGAACGGATTTCTGAGTTCGTATTAGTGATCCAGGAAGAATATAAGTGTATGTAAAAGCTGTCGGATTCAGAAAAAGAGCACTTTTATTTTCTCCGAGAATTCCCTGGACACTGCAAGACTTAAGGATTTATAAAAGGGAATTAAGGAATTTAAATTCGAGAAGTATTAAGAAAGATGAGGAATAGTATTATAAATATTAAGAAGGTTTTCGGTAAAACCCTAACTAGAAACGAATGAGTTATTCCCTCGAACGATCAACGAATTAAGCAATAAACGGACAAGGAATCAAGCAGAGGAGGCAAGATGCATGCATGTGTGCAAGTGACAAATATCTAGAAACCATATAGTTACTTAAGTAACCAATACTTAGTGAATCAACTAAGTACTTAGAAAACAAACCACTTGGTTAAGCCTTAACCATTCAATCTTCAACACTTGTCTTGGTAAAACCTCATCCAACAATGCATCACACTCCACTAACACCACTTTAAGAAGATATTATCCAAGCAAACCTCACTTTATGCATTATTGATAAATCAACCAAGCAAAAATACTCTCTCCCCCTCCAAGAACACCATTCGGCTTTTCCATTAATTCCAAATCCAAAATCCAACTTCCAACCACTTGTTGATCTTGAAACTTTTATGGTGAGACTTACATTTCATATAAATGATCTCCTCAAAATCCTAGCTTCAATCTCTTCTTTTTCCATTTTCAAAAAAATGATTTAAGAGGAGGGTGAATAGTGTTTTCATGAACTAATCTTGTTTTTTTCTTGTTTTTCATGGTTGATTTAGCAAGCCTAAGCACCTCTAAGGATCATACCAAGCATAGTGAGGCTAGATCATACTCCAAGGAAGGTATAGCAACTTGAAACCCTAGACTTTACCTTGAGATTTTGCATGATCTTGATAGGTTTTGGTATAAGATGTGATATTAGCATGATTATAAGCTTGATTGTGATTTAGATTTGATAAATGTTAAAAATAGTTTAGATGAACGGAAAGGCATTGCTTGGCCTCAGCTCATGGTAATATATCATGTATATGTTGTTTGGGATGGATACCTTGATTATTGGAAGGTTTGGAATTTAGATATATTCGATTTATAGCCGTCGTAATGCCGAAATTTCGTTAACATTAAGAACACGAATTTGACAGAAGGTTTAACTCACTGATTAGCTTCGACTTTTGCCATGATTAGCTAGATTATGTTATGAGCTTCGTTTTGATATAAAGATCGCATGAAACGGACTTACGGTTTAGGAGTTATGATTAAATTCGTAAAAGTGGTTCGGAACCGTAATCAAAAGTTCGTAATTGAAATTGATTCCCTTTAATATTGCGAAATCAGTGGCGAATCTTAATAATTAAATAATAGAGACAAAAAGGAAGGTGTGGGAGAAGACCACATGTCAAATGGATCGTTTTCCGATTTTATAAAAATGTTCGAATCTAGGTTAAGTACGAAAGTACCCCTAAGAGGTATACTTGGTTATAACTTCGGTAAACCACTTAGAAAACGATCGATAAATATCGAGGTCTAATCTTTCGACTTTAAAACTTATACGATTTAAATACTTACCATATGTAAGTATAAGGTCATGCTTTAGTAACGAACAAGTGTCGGGTAATAAAGGCAATAATAAGAGTGAATTAGAGGGGTATAACGAAACAACTTGAAAACGTGTTTCGATTTAAGTTAAGTTTATACGTAACCTTTTGAAAGGTGTTAAGTGATTAATCCCGAATGCCTTGGCTAATTATAGATCATCAGGCTGACCCGGGACACGCTACTACTACCCCTACTCGTACTCGATTTCCAGGCAAGTTTTCGAACCTTTCTTTTTAAAGGCTGTTGTTGTGAATATATATATATGTATGTGTTTTCAGTATACATATGCCATAGCATGCATGCCTATTCTCGAATTATTTTGAAATGCTTGTTCCCTGAATTATTGTTGGCTTATAAGCTAGATAGTTATATATCAGTTATAAGCCGGAAATTATTTAGACCCTTAATCGAAGGGCAGTGAATCTCATTCTTTGATTATAGACCGGGAGTCGATATTCCTTGATATATTGATATTATTTTCAGAGGAAATATTTAAGTAAATATTTTCCATTTGTTATCCGGCAAATATTGTTGGGATATTCCTTGAGATTATTTAATAAATATTATTCGGATTGTTCATCAGATGCTTATTTGTTCGAGGAATATTATATGATTAATATTCATCTAAAGTCGATTAAATATTCGAATATTATTTCGAACTCTCAGTTAAGTTATTTAATTAGAGAATATTCATTCTTATTTACTCGATAAATATTATTTTGAATATTCATTCGAGTTTATTTATTTAATGAATATTATTTTAATATTCATTCAAGTCTTATTTAATTAATTGAATATTATTTCGAATATTCATTCGATCTCTATTTATTTTATAAATATTAGTTGAGCATTGATTCGAACTTCAGTTATTCGATAAATATTATCTTCGACATTCAGTTAAATTCAATTCTATTATTGAACATGATATTAAATATTCATTCGATATTCATTTCTTCGATAATTATTATTAAGTCGAATATTCATTATTTGTTCAATGAATATGGTCTCAAATATTCAATCGATAATTACTTCATCAATAAGTATCATTCTCAAGTTAAATATTCATTATTTATTCAATGAATATTATTTCAAATATCCATTTGACGATTATTTCATCAATAAAATATTATTATTATTAATAGGAATATTCATTATTCGTCCAATGAATATTATTCTGAACAGTTATTCAAAGATTATTCCGAGCAACACCTTTCCAATACCCGTGACTCAAGAAATATTCTTGGAATATTTATTTAATTCTTCTAACTCGTTTCAAAGATACTTGGTGTCATTTACATAGTATCACCAACCCTCGAATATTATATAAATTATTTCAGAGTCCTATTATTATTATTATATTATCAAGGAAGGTTCTCAGTGATTCCATTCTCCCTTCGATTCTATTATAAGGGAACCCTACTTGAGGAATGTTATTTATCTTGTGACTGCCCGGTCATAAATTATTCGTTCACTCGCAACTTGGTTGCTGTTATTCATGGTATTACGTGCACCCACTCATTATTCGAGGGGTAAGAATGTTGGAACAAGTCACTATCCATTAACGAGCAGTAGCTTAGGAAATATTGGTAAATTTTCCTTTCCATTTAGATACGACTACCTGGTGGAGTCTTATCAACAAGTATTATACTTGGGGAAAGGGGGACGAACTTTATGTTTCAAAGTTATGGGTATGGAATGAACTAGGAGACGCGTAAGTGGCCGAGTGGCGCCGGTCCAGCAATAGCCCAACCGTTGGCTTAGGAGTTCCAGAGGGCGGTAAACAAGTAAATCCGTCGGAGCTACCTTCTACATGTAGAGAACGACTGATGAGATGCATGACATACGGCTGATCCCCGTAAACGTCAGGGCATCTGGCGCGGCAATGCTCCCGTATTAGTTCATCACTCAATGTTGGAAATTTTCTGCAACATCCTCATAGTTGGCAGAGTTGAAAAGTATTTCAAACTGGAATTGCAATATCATTCTGCAAGTTCCTATTTTTATGAAAATGATGCTATCTTGCTTATTTTGGCATAGCATATGCTTCCACAAAATATACATTTATTGAGTTACCTTGTAACTTCATCCTTTATATTAAACTGGCAATATTTTCTCTAATGCATGGCATATGATTTCAAACATATCTTTGAACTGTCTTATATATTACTGCACAGTTATATATTGTTGGTGGGCTGTTGCTCACCCTTGCTTATTTATTATGTCACAACAACAGCTAGGTCACATGGCCCGCGTCAGGCGCACTCGGCGCAAGCAGGTTACCCGCCCCGCAGGGCTACCCGTTGATATCATCGCTGCCATTGCTGAGGTAGCATAGCTCAGCAGCCTTGATTTCCAGTTTACTTATATGTATCAATAATGATTAATCAACGGCAAAACTTTTAAACTTATGATGTTATCCTTTTGGCTTGTAATAACTTTTATTCGTAAACCAGTAATGCAAGACTTATTTCAATTTCATCTCTGGGACTATAACTGTGTGTGTGTGAGTGGTTATTATTGTGGGGTCACAGCAGGTGATTTATTTATTGTGGACTCGAGTAAAGTATTAATCATGGAAAATAAGACCGTAACGACCCGATCTCGGACCCCGGATCTGGGGGTGTTACAGAAATGGTATCAGAGAGAGAGTTATAAATCCCAAGAGATGATGCGACGCTATACAATAATAAATTCACTAAGATAATAAGAACTCTTGCCAAGTTCACTTAAAACCCTTATGGGAACTTTTAAGTATCATGATAGTAATACAATTCGTCGTTGTGTAGGCGAGCGACATGTCGGATCCAGAGGAGTATGAGAGACAGCACGATGATGCGATCCAGGCCGCCGAGGGCTCGGCGATGGTAGATTCAGATGCTGATACTGATGTCATGGAGTCAGAGGATGAGGACCCTGAGGAGGTCCAGATTGATGCTGATACTGATGTTGTTGAGTCAGAGGAGGAGGTCCAGGCCGTAGGGGATGCTGAGTTAGTTGCTGAGGATGTTGATGATGAGGACCCTGAGGAGGACCAGCTTATACCTGAGGGTAGAGAGATTGGGGAGGACTTTTGGGTTGTGACTCAGATTAGGACTTTGGAGGAGGATACTGACATGACCGCGGATCAGGTGGTACCGGTAGATGAGGGTGATGAGGGAGATATAGACGAGCCAGTAGTTGGTGTTGTAGGGAGTTCTGGACTTCTTGTGCCACTCCTCTCTGATGAGAGAGCCCCTACCCCGCCACCACTACCTATGAGCCCAGTGTCAGATGAGTTTGAGGCATTGACCCCAGAGCCACAGCAGGCAGAGGCTGCCCTTCCAGCAGATCCGGCCCCTCCACCCCATGGTCCGACAGGGGACGTCCCAGCATGTTTTCACCACTATGTTGTAGGCAGACTTACTTCTGAGGTAGCCGTGGCTGAGGCCAGGCTGGCAGAGTCCCGCAGAGAGCTAGCCGCAGAGAGAGAGGCCCGGTTGAGGCACCTGGGTGGTAGGCGTGCCAAAGCTAGAGATATGTATAGGCAGGTGACCGGCATAGAGCTGAGGGCCCATGTGAGGGTGCGACAGTTACCCAGTGATGGGCATGGCATGGTATCCAGGGCTGATGCAGAGGAGATTTTCCGCCTTGCTATGAGGGGGGTTCTAGATTTGACCCGCCGTCGTGGCTGACTGCAGGGATAGTGATGTATTGGTCTAGTTGTCTAGTTTTGTACGGTCATAGTAGTGCCGATTTTTGGTAGGGATAGTTTCAGCTTGTAGATCCCTGTTGCAGACTAGACAGATAGACAGCTTATTTCACTTTTGACTAGTTGTTATTCGGATGGTTGTATTTCTTTTAAAACTGTTGTTGTATGTCGGATGTTGTACCGTTGGTACTTGGTATATATTTATTTCCCTTTTCAGTCATTTCAGTTTTCTTATGACGCGATCACTAGTTTATTATATTATATCTGTCCGTACTGCTTTCGGCTAAAACTGCCATGATATATAGAACTGCGGGATCCTAAATCCATTTATGCATCGATATTGTGAGGAAAACCCTCTGAAATAGGTAAATAAACCTAATGTATATTGTCCAAATTTTCAGTAAAATGCCACCGAGAAGAATGGGTACTAGGGCTAACCCTCACGAATCTACTGACCAAGAAAGTCACAATCAACATGAGGAAAATTTTGAGTATAATGAAGAACAGGATCAGGACTATAATGAGCAGGAGGATTCCCTTTATGGGATGGGGGATGAAACTTTCTATACTGCAGAGTTTGAAGAGGAAATAGAAGAAGGGGAAACTGAAGTCGAACATCAGGGGGAGAACCAGGGCGGAAACCCCATGGGACAATTTATGGATCTGCTCAGGCAGAATTTGAACCAATATCCCCAACCACCCCAAGGAAACAACACCACTGTGGCCAATTCCTTTAGGGCCTTCAAGTCCCTCAAACCCCCAGAGTTTCACGGATCGGCTGACCCCGTAGAGGCAAGGGCCTGGGTCAAGGAAATGGAGAAATCTTTCGAGATTCTGAGTATTGGGGAAGCCCAAAAGACTGTATTTGCTACCTACTTGCTAAAAGGAGAGGCCAACTATTGGTGGGAAGCTAAGAAGAATATGGAGACCGATGCTATTGTAACATGGGATAGGTTTAAACAATTGTTTCTAGAGAAGTATTTCCCAAAGTTTATGAAAACCCAGATGGAACTTAAGTTTTTGGAACTGAAGCAGAACAACATGACAGTGGCTGATTATGAAGCCAAGTTTACTGAGTTATCACGATTTGTACCAGAGTTTGTGGACACTGAAGAAAAGAAAGCTAATAGGTTTCAGCAAGGGCTGAAGCAGTGGATTCAGAACAGAGTGGCCGTTTTAGAGATAACTGATTATGCCACCTTGGTGCAAAAGGCAACCATTGTGGAAGCAGGGAGCGATCAGATACAAAGAGACAGAGAGAAGGGGGGATTAAAGAGAAAGCATGCCAGCATGGGCGGAGGTTCCGCAGGGGGAAGGCCCCCGAATAGGTTCAACAGAGGAGCAGTTTCCCTACCTGGGAGGAATATTGGGTTTAAACCATCTGGGAGTGCAACTGTGAGCCAGGGCGGCCAACAAACTGGAGTGTCCCGTTCCCATCATTCCAGACCTCCACTACCAGTATGTGCCACTTGTGGGAAGAGACATTCAGGGGTGTGTACTCAGAAACAGACGGTCTGTTATAAGTGTGGGCGAGCAGGCCACTATGCCCATCAGTGTACCGCGACTGCTCCTACTGCCAGCAAAGGCACTACTTGTTTTCAGTGTGGTCGTCCAGGTCACATGAGGAGGGATTGCCCAATGAACAAACCAGCAGCCTCAGGGGCAAGCAGAGCTGCCTCCAACAGGCCACCAACTGCTAGAACTTTTAACATGACAGTGCAAGATGCCGTGAGGAACACGGATGTGATAGCAGGTACATTTTCCCTCAATTCAGTCAGTGCAAATGTTTTATTTGATTCTGGGGCAACTAAGTCTTTTATATCTAGAGATTTTGCACATAAATTGAAACTTAAAACTCAACCCCTAAGGGAGTCTTTGCTAGTAGAGATAGCTAATCAGGAAGTCGTTCCAGTTAATCAGATTCACTCCGATTGCAAAATAGAAATAGGAGGGCGATTCTTCTGTGTTGACTTGATCCCTTTTAAACTAGGGGAATTCGACGTTATTTTGGGAATGGACTGGTTGTCTCGTAATAATGCGCAAATAGATTGTAAAGGGAAAAAGGTTAAGTTGAAAACCCCAGGAAATAAGGAAATAGTGTTTAAAGGGTTACGACAGACCCAAACCATTCTAACCATGGCGCAGACCAAGAGACTGCTAAGAAAAGGAAACGAAGCTTATTTAGCTTACGTTATCGACACCAAGAAAGAGGCGCCCAAGATACAAGACATTCCGGTGGTTAACGAATTTGAAGATGTGTTTCCTGAAGATCTTCCTGGATTACCACCAGATAGAGTGATTGAGTTTGCTATCGAGTTAGCCCCGGGGACGGCGCCAGTTTCAAAGGCCCCATACCGATTAGCACCTGTGGAAATGAAAGAGCTAGCAAAGCAATTACAGGAATTGTTGGATAAGGGTATGATAAGACCCAGTGTGTCGCCTTGGGGCGCACCAGTATTGTTCGTCAAGAAAAAGGACGGGAGTATGAGGTTATGCATCGACTATCGAGAGTTGAACAAGCTAACAATAAAGAATAAATACCCGTTGCCCAGAATTGATGATTTGTTTGACCAGCTAAGAGGAGCTGTGTATTTCTCCAAGATTGACTTGAGAACCGGATATCACCAGCTGAAGATTAAACCTGAAGATATTCCAAAGACTGCATTCCGTACTAGGTATGGACATTATGAGTTCTTGGTGATGTCGTTCGGATTGACCAACGCCCCAGCAGCTTTCATGGATTTAATGAATAGAGTGTTCAAGGAATATTTGGACCAGTTTGTTATAGTCTTTATTGATGATATTTTGATCTACTCAAAGACAGAGGAAGAACACGCTGAACATTTGAGGATAACCTTAGAGACGCTCCGGAAAGATCAATTATATGCCAAATTCTCAAAGTGTGAGTTCTGGAAAAATGAAGTACAATTTTTAGGGCACGTAATTAACAAAGAAGGAGTGCTAGTTGACCCCTCCAAGATAGAGGCAGTTTCAAATTGGGAGCGACCAACCACTCCAACAGAGGTAAGGAGTTTCATAGGGTTAGCAGGATATTACAGACGATTTGTTCAAGATTTTGCAAAGATTGCAGCCCCGTTAACTCGACTTACCCGGAAAACTGAGAAATTTGAATGGACTGAAAAATGCGAGAAGAGTTTTCAAGAGCTGAAGAAGAGGTTGGTAACGGCCCCAGTATTGGCGTTGCCTGATGGAAAAGGAGATTTCGTAATTTACAGTGATGCTTCGCATAAAGGATTGGGATGCGTGCTTATGCAGCACGGTAAGGTAATAGCATATGCGTCAAGACAATTGAAGGATTACGAGATCCGATACCCCACCCATGATCTGGAATTAGCAGCAATTGTTTTTGCCTTAAAAATTTGGAGGCACTACTTGTATGGAGAGAAGTGTGAGATTTACACTGACCATAAGAGCCTCAAGTACATT
This sequence comes from Kitagawia praeruptora, assembly GCA_037693485.1. Taxonomy (NCBI): domain Eukaryota; kingdom Viridiplantae; phylum Streptophyta; class Magnoliopsida; order Apiales; family Apiaceae; genus Kitagawia; species Kitagawia praeruptora. Next base: position 113,488,482 of record CM075348.1, on the reverse strand, counting down.
TTTACGCAGAAAGAGCTTAACATGCGCCAGAGAAGATGGCTAGAGCTAATCAAGGATTACGACTGTGAGATTCGTTACCACCCGGGCAAAGCCAATGTGGTGGCTGACGCCCTTAGTAGGAAAGAGAAGCTCAAAATGATAACTACAGAGGAAGAATTGATAAAAGACTTTGAGAGGCTGGAAATTGAGATTAAGATACCTGAAGAAGGTCAAGAAAAGTTGATGGAAATTCGGATCCAGCCTCTACTATTGGAAAAGATTAGGTTATGCCAAGAACAAATGATGGAAGCAGAAAAGAACTCGGCAGAGGAGTTAATGACTGGGGAAGAAATAAAGTGTGAAAAAGATAAGGGAGGAATCATGAGATATATGTGGAGGATATGGGTCCCAAACGATCAGGAACTTAAGGAAGAAATTCTATATGAGGCACACAGCTCAGGATACTCAGTGCACCCCGGCAGCACCAAGATGTATAGAGATTTGAAAGAGTACTACTGGTGGCCCAACATGAAAAAGGACGTGGTAGAATGGGTTAGCAAATGCTTGACTTGCCAGAAAGTGAAAGCAGAGCACCAGAGGCCTAGTGGACTTCTGCACCCCTTGGAGATTCCCGAATGGAAATGGGAACATATAGCTATGGACTTCGTAGTAGGTTTACGAAGGACCAAAGCAAATCATGATGCCATATGGGTGATTATAGACCGACTAACAAAGTCAGCTCACTTCCTACCGATCAACGAAAGGTACACGGTTGATAGGCTTGTAGACATCTACCTCAAAGAAATAGTGGCGCGACATGGAGTCCCAGTCGCCATAGTATCTGACAGAGATCCCAGATTTAACTCCAGGTTTTGGAGGAGCTTTCAGGAATGTGTGGGAACCAGGCTAAACATGAGTACAGCTTACCATCCCCAGACAGACGGGCAAAGTGAAAGGACCATCCAGACACTAGAAGATATGTTGAGAGTCTGTGCTATAGACTTTAAGGGAAATTGGGATGATCATTTGCCATTGATTGAGTTCTCCTACAACAATAGCTTTCATTCAAGCATAGGGATGCCGCCTTACGAGGCCCTTTATGGAAGGAAATGCCGATCTCCCTTATATTGGGATGAAGTTGGAGAGCGAAAGATGCTCGGGCCTGAGATGGTCCAACGGACTAAAGATGCAGTGGATCTAATCAGAGGACGGTTGGTAGCAGCCCAAGATCGACAAAAGAAATATGCCGACTTAGCTCGGAAAGGAAAAGAATATGAGGTGGGAGACCTAGTGTTCTTGAAGGTGTCTCCTTGGAAGGGTTTAATGAGGTTCGGAAAGAAAGGGAAGCTGAGCCCTAGATATATTGGGCCATTTGAGATCTTAAGACGTATTGGGGAGCTAGCTTATGAACTGGCATTACCCCAAAACCTGCAGCAAGTGCACAATGTGTTCCATGTCTCAATGCTAAGGAAATATAACCCAGATGCCAAGCACATAGTGGAATATGAGCACGTGGACATGCAACCAGACTTGACCTACGTAGAGCAACCTGTGGAAATCATGGACAGAAAAGATCAAGTGCTCCGAAACAAGGTCATCAAGCTTGTCAGAGTTTTATGGCAGAATCACAACATAGAAGAATCAACCTGGGAGCTAGAAAGTGCAATGATGGAAAAGTACCCCCATTTGTTTTCAAGCTGATTCCGGGACGGAATCCTTTTAAGGAGGGGAGACTGTAAGAACCCAGATTTTTGGTAGAATTTAAAACTTTTTAGTATGTAATAATATGGGAATGAATAGCGGTTATGACTGTGATGTAACGAAGATCTATTAAATGAATGGAATGGATTTGAATTCAATTATTTATATGTCATGCAGAATACTTTTGGTTGACGGCATAGATAAGAATGATCTATCTCCTAAGGATATAAGTATATTACTTCAAGTAAGAATTATTCTTATGTCATCCAAATCAATATCTATTATAAGTCCCGCGGTTCCGTAAAAAGGTTAAGAAGCACCCGAGAGTGAACCAGGTTCATTTTCCTAATTATTAGAATTAAATAAAAATAAGTGATGAATAGTGATTTTGGTGGAATTTGGAATATTATTATAATAATGTTATACCCGATATTCGGAACGGATTTCTGAGTTCGTATTAGTGATCCAGGAAGAATATAAGTGTATGTAAAAGCTGTCGGATTCAGAAAAAGAGCACTTTTATTTTCTCCGAGAATTCCCTGGACACTGCAAGACTTAAGGATTTATAAAAGGGAATTAAGGAATTTAAATTCGAGAAGTATTAAGAAAGATGAGGAATAGTATTATAAATATTAAGAAGGTTTTCGGTAAAACCCTAACTAGAAACGAATGAGTTATTCCCTCGAACGATCAACGAATTAAGCAATAAACGGACAAGGAATCAAGCAGAGGAGGCAAGATGCATGCATGTGTGCAAGTGACAAATATCTAGAAACCATATAGTTACTTAAGTAACCAATACTTAGTGAATCAACTAAGTACTTAGAAAACAAACCACTTGGTTAAGCCTTAACCATTCAATCTTCAACACTTGTCTTGGTAAAACCTCATCCAACAATGCATCACACTCCACTAACACCACTTTAAGAAGATATTATCCAAGCAAACCTCACTTTATGCATTATTGATAAATCAACCAAGCAAAAATACTCTCTCCCCCTCCAAGAACACCATTCGGCTTTTCCATTAATTCCAAATCCAAAATCCAACTTCCAACCACTTGTTGATCTTGAAACTTTTATGGTGAGACTTACATTTCATATAAATGATCTCCTCAAAATCCTAGCTTCAATCTCTTCTTTTTCCATTTTCAAAAAAATGATTTAAGAGGAGGGTGAATAGTGTTTTCATGAACTAATCTTGTTTTTTTTCTTGTTTTTCATGGTTGATTTAGCAAGCCTAAGCACCTCTAAGGATCATACCAAGCATAGTGAGGCTAGATCATACTCCAAGGAAGGTATAGCAACTTGAAACCCTAGACTTTACCTTGAGATTTTGCATGATCTTGATAGGTTTTGGTATAAGATGTGATATTAGCATGATTATAAGCTTGATTGTGATTTAGATTTGATAAATGTTAAAAATAGTTTAGATGAACGGAAAGGCATTGCTTGGCCTCAGCTCATGGTAATATATCATGTATATGTTGTTTGGGATGGATACCTTGATTATTGGAAGGTTTGGAATTTAGATATATTCGATTTATAGCCGTCGTAATGCCGAAATTTCGTTAACATTAAGAACACGAATTTGACAGAAGGTTTAACTCACTGATTAGCTTCGACTTTTGCCATGATTAGCTAGATTATGTTATGAGCTTCGTTTTGATATAAAGATCGCATGAAACGGACTTACGGTTTAGGAGTTATGATTAAATTCGTAAAAGTGGTTCGGAACCGTAATCAAAAGTTCGTAATTGAAATTGATTCCCTTTAATATTGCGAAATCAGTGGCGAATCTTAATAATTAAATAATAGAGACAAAAAGGAAGGTGTGGGAGAAGACCGCATGTCAAATGGATCGTTTTCCGATTTTATAAAAATGTTCGAATCTAGGTTAAGTACGAAAGTACCCCTAAGAGGTATACTTGGTTATAACTTCGGTAAACCACTTAGAAAACGATCGATAAATATCGAGGTCTAATCTTTCGACTTTAAAACTTATACGATTTAAATACTTACCATATGTAAGTATAAGGTCATGCTTTAGTAACGAACAAGTGTCGGGTAATAAAGGCAATAATAAGAGTGAATTAGAGGGGTATAACGAAACAACTTGAAAACGTGTTTCGATTTAAGTTAAGTTTATACGTAACCTTTTGAAAGGTGTTAAGTGATTAATCCCGAATGCCTTGGCTAATTATAGATCATCAGGCTGACCCGGGACACGCTACTACTACCCCTACTCGTACTCGATTTCCAGGCAAGTTTTCGAACCTTTCTTTTTAAAGGCTGTTGTTGTGAATATATATATATGTATGTGTTTTCAGTATACATATGCCATAGCATGCATGCCTATTCTCGAATTATTTTGAAATGCTTGTTCCCTGAATTATTGTTGGCTTATAAGCTAGATAGTTATATATCAGTTATAAGCCGGAAATTATTTAGACCCTTAATCGAAGGGCAGTGAATCTCATTCTTTGATTATAGACCGGGAGTCGATATTCCTTGATATATTGATATTATTTTCAGAGGAAATATTTAAGTAAATATTTTCCATTTGTTATCCGGCAAATATTGTTGGGATATTCCTTGAGATTATTTAATAAATATTATTCGGATTGTTCATCAGATGCTTATTTGTTCGAGGAATATTATATGATTAATATTCATCTAAAGTCGATTAAATATTCGAATATTATTTCGAACTCTCAGTTAAGTTATTTAATTAGAGAATATTCATTCTTATTTACTCGATAAATATTATTTTGAATATTCATTCGAGTTTATTTATTTAATGAATATTATTTTAATATTCATTCAAGTCTTATTTAATTAATTGAATATTATTTCGAATATTCATTCGATCTCTATTTATTTTATAAATATTAGTTGAGCATTGATTCGAACTTCAGTTATTCGATAAATATTATCTTCGACATTCAGTTAAATTCAATTCTATTATTGAACATGATATTAAATATTCATTCGATATTCATTTCTTCGATAATTATTATTAAGTCGAATATTCATTATTTGTTCAATGAATATGGTCTCAAATATTCAATCGATAATTACTTCATCAATAAGTATCATTCTCAAGTTAAATATTCATTATTTATTCAATGAATATTATTTCAAATATCCATTTGACGATTATTTCATCAATAAAATATTATTATTATTAATAGGAATATTCATTATTCGTCCAATGAATATTATTCTGAACAGTTATTCAAAGATTATTCCGAGCAACACCTTTCCAATACCCGTGACTCAAGAAATATTCTTGGAATATTTATTTAATTCTTCTAACTCGTTTCAAAGATACTTGGTGTCATTTACATAGTATCACCAACCCTCGAATATTATATAAATTATTTCAGAGTCCTATTATTATTATTATATTATCAAGGAAGGTTCTCAGTGATTCCATTCTCCCTTCGATTCTATTATAAGGGAACCCTACTTGAGGAATGTTATTTATCTTGTGACTGCCCGGTCATAAATTATTCGTTCACTCGCAACTTGGTTGCTGTTATTCATGGTATTACGTGCACCCACTCATTATTCGAGGGGTAAGAATGTTGGAACAAGTCACTATCCATTAACGAGCAGTAGCTTGGGAAATATTGGTAAATTTTCCTTTCCATTTAGATACGACTACCTGGTGGAGTCTTATCAACAAGTATTATACTTGGGGAAAGGGGGACGAACTTTATGTTTCAAAGTTATGGGTATGGAATGAACTAGGAGACGCGTAAGTGGCCGAGTGGCGCCGGTCCAGCAATAGCCCAACCGTTGGCTTAGGAGTTCCAGAGGGCGGTAAACAAGTAAATCCGTCGGAGCTACCTTCTACATGTAGAGAACGACTGATGAGATGCATGACATACGGCTGATCCCCGTAAACGTCAGGGCATCTGGCGCGGCAATGCTCCCGTATTAGTTCATCACTCAATGTTGGAAATTTTCTGCAACATCCTCATAGTTGGCAGAGTTGAAAAGTATTTCAAACTGGAATTGCAATATCATTCTGCAAGTTCCTATTTTTATGAAAATGATGCTATCTTGCTTATTTTGGCATAGCATATTCTTCCACAAAATATACATTTATTGAGTTACCTTGTAACTTCATCCTTTATATTAAACTGGCAATATTTTCTCTAATGCATGGCATATGATTTCAAACATATCTTTGAACTGTCTTATATATTACTGCACAGTTATATATTGTTGGTGGGCTGTTGCTCACCCTTGCTTATTTATTATGTCACAACAACAGCTAGGTCACATGGCCCGCGTCAGGCGCACTCGGCGCAAGCAGGTTACCCGCCCCGCAGGGCTACCCGTTGATATCATCGCTGCCATTGCTGAGGTAGCATAGCTCAGCAGCCTTGATTTCCAGTTTACTTATATGTATCAATAATGATTAATCAACGGCAAAACTTTTAAACTTATGATGTTATCCTTTTGGCTTGTAATAACTTTTATTCGTAAACCAGTAATGCAAGACTTATTTCAATTTCATCTCTGGGACTATAACTGTGTGTGTGTGAGTGGTTATTATTGTGGGGTCACAGCAGGTGATTTATTTATTGTGGACTCGAGTAAAGTATTAATCATGGAAAATAAGACCGTAACGACCCGATCTCGGACCCCGGATCTGGGGGTGTTACAGTTATTCGTTATCCTTACTTTAGTTCACCTTTATCCTTACTTTAGTTCACCATTATCCTTACTTTAGTTCACCCGTTATCCTTTGTGTAGTTCACCGTTATCGTTAATTTAGTTCACGCGTTATCCCTACTTTAGTTCACCGTTATCCTTACTTTAGTTCACCTGCACAACACATACTTTTGCAATGGAAACTGATGCAGCGGGAGAGAAAAGAATAAGCGGGAGAGGTGATGAATTGAGCGGGGGATGATGTGGCAGATATAGAAGATGGGTTCACAATCAACAGAAGTAGTGACTGAATTGTGGATTTGTATAATTTTACCTAACAGGTAGGTGTGGTTGGAGTTATGTATTTGAAGCAGAATAGCTATATATGCTACTGTTCGATGTCAGCTAAGCAGTTTTAGCTAACAGGTAATCCCGGTTGGAGTTGCTCTTAAAAGGCAAACTTTTGTATCATTAGTATCGTCAAGAGGCCCAAAACCCCGGATATGTAGGTAGGCTCATATACGCTTATCAATAACAGTCTGACATGTCGATTTGGACAAATCAATTACTTTTTCCGTTTCAAATGAATAATTCATTTTTTTAAAGAATTCTTTCAAAATAGTTGTCTCACTTCTAATTTTAACATATTTTTTTACTTAAACTTTTCATATTACCCTTGAGTTTTAAAATTGACTTTATGTACTTATTTTCTAACCATTGCAACAAATATTTAAATCCTTAATGTTGAATTTCTTACTGTGTGTAATTTTTTGAAAGTGAACTACTAATTTGAAACGGATGGAGTCTTTATCGCGTGTTGGCTCCCTATATCACAAATTTAGAAAATAATGCCCTGATAACACAAATTGAAAATATGATCCTTAATATCATACAGAAACGTGAATTAAAAAATTGTTTAAGGGTAAAGTGATGTGTCAAATTATACTTAACCGCAAGCGCACGGTGTCTATTGCTAGTACAAATGGCAAGCGGGTCGAATCCACAAGGAGACAGGTTCTACTAATTCCTTTTCAGTTATCGCTAATTGTTTCAAGGGTCATACGAATATGTGAAATTATTAATTAACTAATTAAACTAAATTAACACTAATTAAACAGATGATAAACAAATTATTTAAAACCTAGGGCAATCAGGTCCACCATGCTTACACAATTGGCTCTTAAGCTAAAGCAATCAATGTGATCCTATAACTAGAGTATGTTAATCTCTTTCAAGCATTAACACTCTCGAAACATTCAACACAATTAACCACTTTTAGTAATTCAATCAATCAGGTAATTAGAGTCAAGTTAATCTCTTCCAAGAATTAACGCTCTCAGAAATCCAATGATGCTTCCGCACTCAAATTCAATTCTGCTAATCGTATGTGTGCCTCTAGTAAGTAAATCTCTCGATCCATACCCCTATTTGCATATAATTAATCCATGATATTGGCCAATTACACAAATTAATGATTAAAACATATCAATCAGAATTAACCATAACCAATCAAACCACTATGAAAATCATGCCAATATTAGTGCAAACATGGCTTCCCTTTAAGCCCTAGAAATAACTACTCGCTAATAAATAAACAAGTAAAACAACTCAAAGAACAAAGAAGCATAATTAAACTAATAAGAATTGAGAAGAAATTCAGATAAGAAAACCTGCAATCATCAATCCTGTCACAAGAATGAAATTCATGGTCTCCTCTCCAAAACCCTAGCTCCTCAGAGTAGAAGCACGTATGTATCCCCTCTCTAAATAATATCTATGTATCTTATATGTCTCCTCAATAAAAGTATTTTAATACTCTAAATAAATTACAAGTAGGATTCCATAACTGAATAGGATTCCTTAATTAAAATTCGTAACTATATTTACTCCTCTGTTTTTGGGCTGTTCCAGCTCGATTTTGCTTATTGGACCACCTCTAAATTAAAGATAATTCCACAAGCTTCACGTGGACAGTAAGATCATCAATTTCTGACTTCTGGAACTCAAGATACGGCCCAAACAGTGTTAGACAGCCCGTGTAGCCCAATAATACGAATTTCCTTCTATTTTATCTCCAAAATAGCTCTTTTTGCTCCAAATCCTTTCAAGTCATGAATTCTTTATTTCCTACAATAAAACAATCAAATCTATTAAATAAAAATCCAAATCAATGCAAAACACAATAAATATGAGAATAAAACCATGTAGAATATATATAAAAATATACTCTATCAAACATCCCCACACTAAGCATTTGCACGTCCTCGGGCAAATAAGTGAAATAAAAACTAAGTCCTAACAAACATCACTTTCGTAGATGACACGATTGCATTGAGCATATGCAACAAGCCGTTAAACCCCTAGGCAGCCCTAGTAGGACGAGTGTTGTCTCGTGAGGGTTTATAGTGAATATACCCACAAAATTCATCTAACCATGCAAAAGATCAATGCTAACACAACACCACACACACAAGTCCTCTCATGCCACATCAACTTAAAAATCAAAATAAACATACGATGTCTTTGTTGCCCAGTAAATAACAATTGTAGAAGGGGGGTTGAATACAATTGTATAAGATTTTCGACTTAAACAGAAATAACACAAGTATGAATCAATAACAGCTTTATTAATTCTGATATAAAACTGTTACAAAACTCTCTTAAGAAATTCTTATGTTCTTAAGAGCTGCTAGGTTACAAGATAACTCGTGTAAGCGATTCCTATCATGTAAAACCTAAACTGTGTTTATATAGTTTACACAACTGCTCTATCAATTACAAGATATATCAAATCAATTACATACGACTCTTAATACATATCTTGAATGATAGCTGCATTCCTATAATTTAGGAACCGTCATATCAATCTTCCTTGATCTCTGGTCTGATGAGAATCTTCACGAAATACTGACCAGCTTCTAATCCTGATAATAATCCAATACTGACGTTGTATTACTGATGACGTCCACATCAGTATCTGATCAGTAATGCTCAGATCCTGATCATCACTTGAATCAATATCTAACAATCTCCCCCAATTTGTTCTTTGTGAAATAAAGCACAAATTCCTTGATTCAAAGATGTCAAAAACTCAAAACAAAATACCTTCTAAAATTCATCAGGAACAGTTTCAGAAATTCTTTGATAAAACAGATTCATCTTCAAGAAGTCAGATATCAATTCTTCTTCCTTGCTTTCAAGAATTTGAATCAGTTTCTTCTTCAAATTTTTGAGTCCTTCATCTTCCTCATTAATCTGATAGATAGCTGCCCTGAGATTCTGAATTGAGCTTCTTGGAAGATCTAAATCACCTAGCAACACATAAGCAATCTCCTTCCCATCTGGATTAAGAGACAGTTGTTCCATGCCTAGATACTCTTCTCTAACAGCAGTACCTTTCTTCATTTCAACCTCTATGCCTCTTAAATTTAAATACATAGGAATATAATTGCCATCATACCTCGTTCCTCCATCCATAAATCTCTGTCTAATTGTCCTGTAAATCATAACAAACCAATTGTAGTAGACTTCTCTTTCTTTAACATTGATTCTTTTACTTCTGAGCAGATACAGAACATATTTCAGCTCTTTTACAGATTTGCACAACAACTCATGAATAGCAATCTTCTTTACACTCTTGTCTTTCATGAAGTACAACATCTTTTCTACTTTCTTAGCACCAGCATGACAATCAGCAATGATAGCAACAGCTTCAAGTTTCCAGAGATGATTAACAGTTAACTCATCACCAATCTTGTCAATTAGAGCATATTGATCAGTTTGTAAAATAAAAACAACCTGTGCATTATTATACCCAATGCCTCCTCCTGTTCCAGGTTCCAATCCCTTCAAACCAGATTGCATACTTACCCACTTTGGTGGATATTCAGCAACAAATGCAGTAGACTTTGATTTAATAATCAATAAAGATTCATTAATCAAAGAAGATTCTGTTATCAGTCCTGCAGATTTGAAAACAACTGGTTTCCTATAATTACACTCACTCTTCTCCTTTTTCTTACTCTTCTTCTTCTCATCTGTTGGATAATACTGCTGATGTTCAGGAACAGATTTACTTTTATCATACCATAACTTCCTGTTAGATTTATGAACATTTTTCAAGTAATCTCTGGTTGCTATCCTTTCTGCTTCTCTTGCTTTAGCTCTGATTTCACTTTCTCTTTCAAATCTTCTGAAGTTTTCTTGCTCATACTTCAGTGTATCTTCAATAACTTCCATATTGTGAAATTCAACCACAACCTTAAGAATCATAATCTTAAGTTCTTTTAAAATTTCAACTTCTCCAGAATCAGAGACAACATCAGGAATTGAACCAAAAACTAACTTCACATTAGATACAATAGCTTGATCAGCAACCTTTCTCTTTCTTTTTAAAGGCAATATCTCCTCTTCAATTTCTTCAGGAGCATTGAATCTGTTATTTGGAGTCAGTACAAGAGATAGTGGAGTTTTCTTCTTTTCATTTTCAGAAACATCTTTTAATTTGATTCCACTAGATCTTGTTTGCCTTGTACTTATTTGAGCAGGTAATCTTCCTCTTCCTCTGTATCTTCCTCCTCTGCCTCTTCCTCTTCTTGCAGAAGGAGCTTCATTTTGTCTTGCAATCTCTTCAAGAATCCTGTTCTGTTCTTCTAAGAACTCATCAGTAGTCATGTTTGGATTCTCTTCAGTAGTTAAGATAAGTGCCTTCTCAGCATGATACTGTTGAACTCTTTTATCTTTATGAAATAGTTTAAGATCACGTCCATCCCCTGTATCAATTTCATGAAACAGATTAGCAGCATCTTCATCCTGTTCCACATACACATCATCCTCAGGAATGGTTGACAGAGTTTGACCAGGTGTGAACTGTTCTTCTTTTGGACTCTGAGATTGTACCATTATTGTCAATGTCTTCTTACCAGATCTAGAAACATGAGTTGACTGCCTAGTTTGAGTATTAGATTGACTTCTCTTTGTTACTAAAGCAGCATCAGAGGTTTCAACTTTATGTGACTTAGCACCACCATCATTTCCAGAATTATCATCATCCTTTTGTACAACTGGATTAGGTGAGCATTCTGTTTTGACTATCTTCTCCCCCCTTTTTGACATCGGCATCTTCTTCAATGAAGAAAGACAAGATAAGCTTAAGTGTTTCATCAATATTATCAACTTTTGATTCCAAGACAGTTAGTCAGGAATCCATCTTCTTGTCAAGTGCTTTAATATCAGCAGTAAGAAGACGTGCTTGAGAAGAAGTAGCAGAAATAGAAATAGATGTTTGAATACCCGCTTGAAATTTATCAGTAACATCCTTCATAGAGTCAATTTCACTCTTCAATCCCTTTGCTAGAAGAGCATTAGTCTTGAGAAGAGCTTTAAGTTCAGGAGTAGGCATCCTCGTGGCAATATGACCAGAATGAAAAAGAGCATTTTGAAAATTCATCTCAGCATTCGGCTGATTCCATTCAGTATCCCATTCATATCCCCTTGCAGCTTGAGTATCAGGAGGAAGTATGGAACTGTACTCCCCTCTGAACTCTTCTTGAGTAACAAAATGCATGTATCTACTCGAAGAACCATAAGTAGATAGTAGACTTGCTTTTATTGCTGCCTGCATTTGAATTGCTTCAGGATTATCAGGATCATCATCTGAATTTGAACCAGATTTATTTGTCGGAATCCTATCATTAACATTCTCATCAGGATGCATAACACCTTTCAATTTCAATTCACCAGTAGAAGTAGCTGGTGAATCCTGATGACCTGCAGATAAAAGAATAACATTTCCTAAATCTCTCGTTTCTTTTAAAGTGATCTCATCACTTCTCACAATGTTAACTAAGTTACTGTCAATAGTAACTGCTACCTCACTAGAAGTTAACAACTTCTCACTCTGTTCTACCTCTCCTTTTGCCAGTTCAGGAGACTGCCTCTCATCACTCTTCTTTTTCTCTAAATGTTCACTCTCATTCTCACAAGAAAGGCTCTGACTCATTAAATGTGAAGAAATAAGAGGTGGCTGAGAAGAGTGGTCTGAAGTCATACAAATAGAGGTATCCCTTATATCAGGTCTATCTGTAATCATACTATCAGTAGTAAAGGAAGTAGAGATAGAGATGTTACCTGACGAAGTAGTTAAAGAATCCATTGGCCTTGCAGAAATTGGCTCAATAAGCAATGGAATTAGTGAATCAGTAGTACTTACATCAGGATTGACAACTGCAACTAAAGCATGACTTGCATCAGTATTAACTACTGATGGTTCTTGTGTAGTCTGAGGTTGTGAAGCTTCTTCAACACTTTGAGTCAAAGGTTCTTGTGTGCTTCCCTCAAATGCAGTGTCAGCAATCACTTCATCACATTCAGCAATGTGCAAATCATGAGCAGCTTTATCTGCCAGACTTCTAGCTAGTTCAATTTCAATTTCAGAAGCCCCTTGAGCATTGTCAGGAAACTCCCCTGTTGATGTGATTGTGCCAGCATCTTCACTTTGAGAAGATGGTTCTTGTGGGGCAGGAATATTCTTGTCTTCACCTTCCCTTTGAGAAGGTGGTTCTTGTGTGACTATTCCTTCAGAAATGTCTGCACCCACACTCTGAGTAGGTGGTTCTTGTGTGACTGGATCTGCAATAGCTGCTGAACTCCTTTGAAGTTTAGGTTCTTGTGGGCTTGATCCTTTCAGAGGTGACAAAGTAGTCCTCTATTTCTTCTATCTATGAAAGACATTTGCTTCAGCAGTTTTCTTTTCAAGTGGTGAAGGTTTGAAACCCAACTGAGCAGCAATAGCATTTACTTGATCAACAGACACCTCAATAATTCTTCTCTTTGGAGATGCAGGTGCTGGAGAATCAGAGATCTCAACAGTCTTCACAGGTGAATTATCAGGAGTAGAGATGTCAGGATTAGCAATAGTGTCAGGAACTAATGATCCATCTTGATTAGTAGATACATCAGGATTGCGCTCCATAGCATCAGTAAGATTCTGTAATTCTGTAGGAACAACAAATTTGCCTTTGTTGATTAATCTTCTTCTTTTCTTTGGCTTTTCAGAGACAGCCACTTCTCTAGTATCAACAGCATCAACCTCCTTTTTCTTCATCACGACTGATATAGGCATTGTGTCATCATCAGAATCAGAATCAAAATCATTTCCCTGACTAACTTTCCTCTTTACTCCTATTTCTCTATTCAGACCAGATGTTCCCAGAGCCCCTTGTTCACCCCCTTGTAACTTCATTTTAGAGTGAGTTGGAGTGAAGAAATCCTTTGATCCTGATTGCCTCTCAGACACATCAGATCTAGCTAATTTCTTTGATTTTACAACTGATGCCTTTTGTGAGACACCAGAGGTGGTTAACTGTTTAGAAGTGTGTTTAGGTTGTGTGCTTGTGTTAGAAATAGGATGTGTAAGGTCCTGTCCCATAGCACCAGTTGTTGGGCCATATTGAATAGGCATTCTCTTTCTTAAAAGAGACCATACTTCATCAGGAATGTATGGAGTTCCATCAAACTTATTTGCCTTATCAGAATTGATTAGACTCTTTATATTGTTTTCTGAGATTTTACATATAGGCAAAATTGTATCATTCTCAAAAACAGCATGAGGACATAAGTGAGAGAATATTAATTGAAAAAATCTAATAAAGCAAACATTACCACATTTATCTGCTTTTCTTTCACTTAATGCCTTTAGTATAAAAGACCCATAATCAAATGAGAGATCATGAATTAGAGAATACCCAATTTTGGCTGAACCTGTGGGTAAAGCATCAAAATTTGACACTTTATTCAAGAAACATCTGCTGATAGTGTCAAAGAAGAAATTCCATTCCTTTTTAAGCTTTGTTCTGTAGAGCTCTCCAAACTTCTTTGTATATTTTGTCTGATTGATAAAAATCCCATCATCAGTCTGTTTAACTTGCAAACCTAAGAAATAGCTCATTTCTCCCATCATGCTCATTTGATATCTAGACTGCATTAGCTTTGAAAACTTCTCACACAGCTTAGAGTTAGTTGACACAAAAATGATATCATCAACATATATTTGAACTAACAGCAAATCCTTACCATGATTCAAATAAAACAAGGTTTTATCAATTGTACCTCTATTGAATCCACTTTCCAGTAAGAATTGAGCTAGGGTTTCATACCAGGCTCTTGGAGCTTGCTTTAGTCCATAAAGTGCTTTATCCAGTCTATAGACATGATCTGGATATTTGGAATCAATGAAGCCAGGAGGTTGCTCAACATATACCTCCTCTTCCAATTCTCCATTGAGGAATGCACTTTTTACATCCATCTGGAATACTTTGAACTTCTTGTGGGCTACATATGCTAGAAAAATTCTGATGGCCTCTAGTCTTGCAACAGGAGCAAAAGTCTCATCATAATCTATTCCTTCTTGTTGAGAATACCCCTTTGCAACTAGCCTTGCTTTGTTCCTCACAATTATGCCATCTGAATCTGTCTTGTTTCTGAATACCCACTTTGTACCCACAATAGACCTACCCTTTGGCCTTGGTACCAGTTTCCAGACTTCATTTCTTTCAAACTCATTCAGTTCTTCTTGCATAGCTGTCACCCAATCAGCATCCTTAAGTGCATCTTCAACTTTCTTAGGCTCCTCCTTTGACAGAAAGTTATTATATAAACATTCATTCTGAGTTGCACTTCTTGTCTTAACACCTGCTTCAGGATTCCCGATAATTAAATCAGGAGTATGACTTTTAGTCCACTTCCTTGCTGATGGTAAGTCATTTCTTGAACTGGATGCTCCCCCTGGATTGGTGTTATCTTCAAAAGAACTAGAATTGCTAGAAGCTCCCCCTGAGATAGTACTATCTCCTCCTGATATACTGTCAGGATTGTCACTTGAATCTGTTTCTGATGAGTCTCTACTTGATGTTTGAGTTGTATCAGTACTGGTGATGTCTTGCTCTTGCTCCCCCTCAACATTTGCATTATTTGAGTCATCATCAGTAACTGGTGTTCGATCAGGAATTGATCGATCGTCAGGATCTGACAGAGTATCAGTATCTGACATGACTTCATCAGAATTCTTGGTAGCTTCATTTGCAAAGATCAAACTATCATGAGAGTCTTCTGTTATCCCTGTTATCTTTCTATCATCAAAAGATACATTAATAGACTCCATGATTGTCTTTGTTCTTAGATTGAAGATTTTAAAGGCTCTTGTTGTTGGATAGCCAATAAAGATTCCCTCATCAGCTTTAGTTTCAAATTTTCCAAGCTGTTCAGGATGAGGTATTAGAACAAAGCACTTACAGCCAAATACATGCAAATGCTTCAGACTTGGCTTCTTTTCCTTGATCATCTGATAAGGAGTTACACCATGTCTGTTGATTAAAGTGATGTTCTGAGTGTAGCATGCTGTGTTGACTGCTTCTGCCCAGAAATATGTAGGTAGTTTAGCTTCTTCCAACATAGTTCTGCCAGCTTCAATAAGAGTTCTGTTCTTCCTTTCAACTACTCCATTTTGCTGAGGTGTGCCAGGAGCAGAGAATTGTTGAACTATTCCTTTGTATTTTCAGAACTCTTCCATTGCTGAATTCTTGAATTCAGTCCCATTATCACTTCTCAGGATCTTGACTTTGTATTTTGTGCCAGTTTCAATGAGCCTCACATGGTCCAGCAGTATTTCAGCAGTTTCATCTTTTCTATGCAGAAAATAAACCCAGGTAAATCTAGTATATTCATCAACAATAACTAGAGTATACCTTTTCTTACTGATGGACATAATATTCACTGGTCCAAACAAGTCAAGGTGAAGCATGTGATATGGTTCATCAATTGAGGATTCAGATTTACTCTTGAATGACGTTCTTCTCTGTTTAGCCTTCTGACAAGCATCACAAAGTCCATCAGGAGTATACAGTGCCTTTGGTAATCCTCTTACCAAGTCTTTCTTAACCAACTCATTTATATTGTTGAAGTTGAGATGAGAAAGCTTCTTATGCCAATTCCAACTTTCATCTACAGAAGCTTTACTGATGAGGCATGTAGTTGGATTATCAGTATTGGTGTGAATGTTGGCTTCATAAATGTTACCATGTCTTTGACCAGTTAATGCAACCTTTCCTGAAGATTTGCTGATAACTTCAAAATGAGTATCATTGAAATTGACACGATAACCTCTGTCTGTGATTTGACTAACACTTAACAGATTGTGCTTGAGTCCTTTCACCAGAGCTACTTTTTCAATGATGACATTTCCAATTACAATACTGCCATATCCCAAAGTTTGTCCAATGTTGCCATCTCCATAAGACACAGTTGGGCCAGCCTTCTCCTCAAATTCTGATAGCAAGGTTTTGTCTCCAGTCATGTGCACTGAGCATCCACTATCCATGACTAACACATTTTTCTTTTTACCCTGCAATCAGAATCACAAAGAACTCAGTTAGAATTCTTAAGAACCCACACTTGTTGGGTTCTCTTTTCATGCAACTTAACATTTTTAGCAGCAGAAGATTTTCTTGTAAAGACACCTTCATCAGGATTGAGTCCATTAGAATTAGTCTTTTTCTTAACAGATGCATGCTTAGTGTTCAAGTTCTTTGTTTTTTCAAAATTTGCACTTTTATTGAACTTAGGCAAAGGCTCATAATAATTATAGTACAAATTATGGTATTCTTCACATGTATAAATAAAATGCCATTCACTGCCACAATGGAAACAAGGATTCTGGGGTTTATAAAATACTGATTTATTCCTAATGTCAGACTTAGGAACTACAGTAGCCTTCTTTTTACTCCTCCTGCAATCAATAGCAAGATGATTAGAGTTACCACAGTTAAAGCATACTTTTCTTGGTGCATTTGGAATATACTTATAGTTATTCTCCTTGTTTATTCCAACTTTACCATTCCTGTTCCTTTTGACAGTTGGAACTCTCTTCCTATCTGTTACATCACAGATTCTATCCCTTAATTGTTTCTTAGATAAAAGACCTACATTCTTGTTTTTGACAGTTCTAGACTCAGAATTATGTGTAGGAGTGGATCCCTTTTCTGAAGTAGATTTGGGATTTTCTGGATACACATAGTTAACAGGTTTTAATTTGGTTTCAGTACTGTCTGTGACATATCTGTAGGTTTTTGGATTTGTTGAGTCATCAACTATAACTCTTCCTGGATTTGATGAAACAACCTTTTCTTTGTCCTTTTTCTCATTCTCTGGCTTATAACCTAGACACTCTTTCCAGTTTTTGTTAGTAATAATTTCATGAGTTTTTGTTCCAGAATGTGTCCAGGTTCTGAGTTTTTCATTTGCCTCTTTAAGTTTCATTTCAAGTTCATTACATTTAAACTCTGTTTCATGTTTCATGTGTTTAGCATGTTAGGTCGAATACACAATATATATAATCAAGTACTGTATGAGTAAATAACAAGAACACACGTTTTAGTACTTAAACTGTTTGGAATTAATAATTCCTCTCTCAGTGATGTAAAATATCACAGAGAGCTGCTTAGGTTACAAAAAAATGATATTCGTTCACGATGGATACCCTTCTAGGGTTAACCTAACTGTATTTATAAGATATACAGCTACGTACAATCGTTAATTGATTCTCCTAAAATTAAGCTATACAATTGATATCAATTACGATTGCTACACGTCTCCTAAGTCAACTCAATCTCTTTGACAGCTATCCAATCTTCAAAGATATTGCTTCCGTATTAATCTTAAATTAATCTTCAAACTCTGTTGACTTGTAAACGATTCTAGTAGACAGACTTTAGCAAACTCTGTTGCTCTCCTAGCCAGCAGTGTTTGCGCTTCCTTGTGTTCAGCTAGCAGTGTTTACACTTCCTTCTGTCAGCATTTGCGCTTCCAGCTGTCAGTGTATACTCAAAATCTGCTACGACTGCTTTCATTAACAAGTTAAACTCTTTTTACCTGTAACACTTAAACACTGACATTAAATCACATCAATTATATCTAACAATCTCCCCCAACTTGTTCATTAGAAAAATGTACAAGTTCACAGTAATTGATGATGTCAAAACAATCAAATAAAAACACAGTGTTTAACATATAACCAGAGTTTAATCTTGACTTAACAAAATCTACAGAAAATTCAAATTACTTACAAATTCTGTCTACCTAACCTCCTCAAGATCTGGAGTTGTTCTGAGATAATCTATCAACAGTCTTCTCTCAGCATTTTCAAGTTCTCTCTGCATAACTTCCTTGATCTCTTTTAACTCTGGATCATTCTCATCAGTTTGATAGATAGCAGCTCTTAGATCGTAGATTTTATTTCTCCTCATCTCATTACCCAATCTAATGAACTTGACTTCCTCTGATTGAGAATTAAAATCAAGAACTGTAATCCCCAGATCAGTCTTTAATTTAGCAATTTCCTTCTTCATTTCAACAAGATTTCCATTCCAATCTCTGTATTTAGGAACATACTCTTCAGTAGTTTTCGATCCTGTAAAGACTTTGGCTCTTAGCATATATTCCCTTATAGAATTAGCAATAAGCTCTGTTCGTCGATTTCTGACTCTGAATATATGCAGAACATACTGAAGTTCTTCAAACAACTTTAGCTTGATTGCTTCTTCATTCACTCTATATACTGTTCCATCTGTCATGAAGTATAACAGAAAGTGAATATCTAAGCTCCTTTGGTGAACTAGTTGAACTGATTCCAACTTGTCCAGATTTTCTTGAGTAATACCAGAACCAAGAGAAACAAGTGCAGAGGGATCTCTTGGACTGTTACTAACTCTCAAATATCTTCTTGAACCTAAGCCAGAAGTATTCCTGCCTGGTGGCTTTCCTGAACAAGCAACATTATGTTGATAATCACCAATTCCTTCTATTTGTGCTTGAACTGGAATACTTGGTCTTGAAAATCCAGGTAAAGGTTTGCTTTGAATCTGTACAACTTGTGTGGCAACAGAGGTTGTAACTGTCTTTTTACCTTTGCTTTCTTCACCCATCACCCCTTTTAGTTTTAACTTAGCATCAAGAGAAGACTTTCTTACCAACTTTCCTACTTCTTCTTCTTCTTCTTCCTCTTCTTGAATACCAGCTAAATTCTCTTTAATTTCAATCCCTTTCCTTGCAGGCCTTGAAGCTTTGACAATCTTCTTTCCTTTCTTGGACTTCAGTGCCTTTAAATGTTCTTTTTGCAACAGCTTTTCTTCAGCATGTATATCTTCAAGTGCAGCCTCAGCATTTTCCTCACGAAAAATCTTAGCAGCCAACTCTTCATCTGTTTGTGGATTATCAGTGAATGACAAATCCTTTTGCCTTGAAGTAGAAGTACTCTGAAGATTTGTATCTGCCACCAAATTTGGCTTTGACCTTGTAGACCTTCCATGTCCATGTCTTGGATTTGCACTTCTTAACCCCTTATCAACATTTGCACCTTCTTCATCCAGATGATCCTTCTTTGACAGAGTTTGAGTTTGCTTACACTTAGTTTTAGCAATTCTCTCCCCCTTTTTGACATCATCGCCATCTGGAATCAGAATAGAGGTGATTAACTCAAGAGAGTTTGCAATAGAATCAACCTTCTCAGTCAGCAAAAGCTGATTCTGTTCAACTTTGCTCAATCTATCATTGAGAGTCTCCTGAGCTTTGGAAAACTGTTGAAATAGCTTAGAATTAGCTCTTTGAGATTTCTCCTCATGAGTAGCAACCTCTGTTCGAAGATCAACAATTGCCTTCTGATTATCATCAAACCTGTGATTCAAAGACTTGATCTGAATCACTGTTCCTTGTAGAAAAGTGAAAATATCAGGATTTGAAATCTTTGAAGAATTTGCCTTGAGAAAGGTAGCTGCTCTGCCAGGAGGAAAAATACAATCTGACTTGTACCAATCTGCAGTTTGCTGGGTCAAATAATTATCATCAATTTCATTAACAGAAGGTCCAGCAAAGTCTGGTTTTTCTCCTGTTTTCTGACCATCAGTTTGAAATTGTTCTTTATTAGCTTCTGTACTCCTATCTTCAAAAGGATCACTAACTGAAACATCAGTAGGTGCAACTGAAGCAATGTCTTCATTTTGAGCAGCAACTGATTCTTGAGCAACCTGTTTTCCTTTATCACCTTGTGTATGCTCTGAAGAAACAACTTTTTCTGGTTGATCAATCTCCTCACCATGATCAGAAACATGATGTGCATCAGAGTATAACTCTGTGTGAGATGCAACCTCAGTGTCTTCTAAGACAACAGTAGGCCCATCTGCAACACCAGTATCAACAGAGTTTGTAACTACCATGGGTATTGGAGTAGATGCTTCATTGTCAAAAGAAAATGGAGTGGGAGTTTCATCAAACTCTTCCATTGTAGGTAAAGCATCTCTATCATCTGCATCAGTCTGAACCTTAGCAAGTTCTGGTTCATCAATCTTGAAACCTGTTTCTTCTACAGTAGGTTCCATGATAACCTCTGTCTCAACAGTTGGAATATCCTTAGAGATATTCTCTTGAGCTTCAACAACTTGCTCATCATCAGATTCTGTAAGAATCAGCCTCCTCCTCTTTGCTTGAGGCACTTCAATCACCTCTTCTTCTTCACTAGAACTGTCCTCAACTGATGGTGATGAAGGCCTATTTGCCCTTTTAATGACTCTTCTGGTATAAACAGCTCTAGGAGATGTCTGTTTAGCCTTGGAATGCTTCGTGTTGAGGGCAGTATGCTTTTGCCTTTTTGGTTTAGATGTTGATTGAGGTTGAGGGTGTGTTGGTTCAATGACTGGTTCAGGGTTTGTTGATTTAGTGACTGGTTCAGGATTTGTTGGTTGTTTTGATGTAGTAGGTACAGTGTTTGTTGGTGTTGACTCAGGTGATGGTATAGGATGAGAGTGAATGGTTTCAGTGTGATCAGTGGCTAAAGGTTCAGGCATTTGGTGTATTTCTGGTTGTTGTGGCTGTTGTGGTTCTTGTGGTGGTGATTGGGAATCTTGGGGTTGATGTAGAAAGTTTTGCAGTGCAAGTGGCAAAACAAGCTCAGGTATATCTTTACAAACATCTTTATTTGTCATATCATAGAATATTCTCTTATTGACTCGAAAAGGTTGAATCACATCAGCTGCATCAATTTCTAAACCAGGTACACAAGCATTGAACAAAAGTTGACAAAATCTAGCAAAATAGACTGTAGTAGACTCTGACAATTTATCGCCTAAATTCATTAACACATATCGACCAAAATCAAAATTACTGCCATAGAGTAGAGAATACCCAATTTGCAGACTATCCCTAGGAATGGCATCCCAGTTGGTGACTTTCTTCTAGAATGTCCTGGTGATACAGTCGAAGAAAAAATTCCATTCTTTTCTAAGATTTGGCCGTTTGACACTACCTAGCTTTGCCAGAGAATCTATGTAACCAATTTCTGTTAACATATCCCGCAGATTTTGCTCAAAGACAACAGCATATGAGGTATGTGTGTCAAAGTCCATGGTCTCTCGAACAGTTTGTGGAGTAATCACAAACTCTTGTTCATCATGAGTGAAGATGATAGACGGAGTCCCATTCTTTCCTCCATCTATATACCTTGAGTTTTGCCAGAAAGTGACAATCTGAGATGCAGATAGAATAGCAGGTTCAATCAATGCTTGCCCAATCTCAGAGTCACGAAGAAAATTTTGCATAAGGTGAAACGCTTCGGGAGCACGGTCGTTCTCAAGTAGAGCTGCAAAATTGTTAGGCACAAAACGAAGACCAAACGAAGTAAAAGGTTTTGTTGCCATTAGATCAAGAAATAAGCAAGAAATGACAGTGAAAATGATATGTAGGAAAGGTGTTTGTGAAAATGTCGAAGTGAAAAACAAAAGAGTTCTGTGTTTTGGTAAAGTGAATATGAGTGGATGTGAAGTGATTGTAACAAAAAGTGATTTGAGTAGTAATTAAAAATTTAAAACTCAATCGTTTTTACATTGAAAACACGCAACCGTTCCTAGAGTAGTGTGAAAGTGGGACACAATCAGGAGTGATCAGTGGGACACGTGTCAAACATGCAGCGAATCACTTAATCAGGCGCAGTAAAAGCAATTAATACTACTGTCTTTCCTATTATCAAGACACTTTAGCACAATTACACTCATTAACAGTTGTCAAACACTCTATTTACTCCAAAATTTTCAAATTATCTTAATGAAAATTTACCTTAGAGTACGGAACACAATCCATCAGTGTTTGTCAAATTATCCAACTTTATCACTAAAACCCTTTCAAAAATTGCACAGTCGTGAATATATGTGTGTGTGTAGCAGAGGTTACCAAATCAATTTTTATAGCATCTAATATTTCATAAAATCCATAAAATGAATCAATAAACACCGAATGCACAAATTCTCATATTAAACACTGATTATGTGATGAATGCTAAACTCCGTAGTTCCTTAAATACAAAAATCTGAATAACCCTATTCCCATTGATGTTCATGATTATCCACGTAAGCACACAGTCATTATAGACAAAAAGATCAAGAGATAGGTATCAAAGCATCATTCAGTGAGTAACATGTCAGGGATTTGATAAACTCACAAACGCTCAAAGCACACAAGTGTTTAGGTGAAGTGTTTTCACTCAAATTCAATCAGTAAAAAGCAGATACTTCCATAGGCTTGAATTTCCACCAAATCTACACTACTTTGAGTACATATATGCACAAATCAAAAGGACTTTATCTGGGTTTTAATTTAGTAAGATCAAACAGGTGAGCAGAGATGTATGAACTGAAAAAAAAAATGATGAACTGAACAATTTAATAGACCTTAGTGTTCAGTCCACTGTTAGTACATATTTGTACAAGATGATCAGCATATATACATTTTTTTTTAATGAATATATACTGAGAAACTTTCCTTTTGTTGAGAAACTCTCACCTGCTTGTATTTGATTTTTCAAAATAATATAACTGCTCTTAATACAACAGAGTTTAAAAAATGAGCAGTTAATGAGGCTCAAAGGGGTTTACTAAGGGTGGAATTTTTGAACAGTGTTTGGAGAAAGATGGTAAATCCTAGTGCCTTTATCATTTTCATGCACACACATATCATGTAGTCTCAAAATGGTTTAATACAAGTTCTAGAGCAACATACTCACTGATGAACATCACACATCAATAAAATCTGATTGATATAAAATGTATCAATCACTTATTTGGCTCAAAATCTCATAGGGTGCAGACATGAATTGTTTCTCACCAAACTAAACAATGACACATCTCAAGTTTTAAAATTTTCACAAGTACAAACAAGGAATCATCAAGAACTATGTATATGTCTTGGGAACAGAGTGTCACTTATCAGAGCTTAGAGTTCATCAATATCAGAAGTTATTCATGAGAGGCAATGCACACAGTATTCATAGACTCAGAGTTTAGGACCAAATAAACTAAGAGATGCTCTAAATATGAAACAGTAACATGCTGTGTTAACTTACTGCACAGTTTCTGATTAGATCATAGTGACTCAGAAAGAGTCTTGATTTATTCACTGAGAATCATGCTTCATACATATTTCTTCATTGGTGTTTTCATCCAGACAAAGATCAATTCAGAATTCACAGAGTTTATCAAACATATTAACAGTGTATGACAGACAGACATGCTGACAGAGTTAAACAGTGTGAGAACAAAAACATGTGAACAGAGTCTGCATAACAGAGTTTAATCAACAAAGTTCACATAGCACTTAACAATTCATAGAAATATGAGCAACACATTTTATAAGAAAATTTTGAGTCTAACCAACATGTTTAGTCAAAACCAGAGGCCATTCCTAGTTCATTGACCAGCCTTGTAAATGCTGCTTCACTCAAAGGCTTGGTGAAGACATCTGCAAGTTGTTGATTTGTAGGCACAAAGTGGAGCTCAATGTTGCCTTCCTCTACATGCTCTCTGATAAAGTGATACCTTATGCTGATGTGCTTGGTCATTGAGTGTTGTACTGGATTACCTGTCATTGAAATAGCACTTTGGTTATCACAGAAAATAGGTATTTTGCTATACCTCAATCCATAATCCAGTAATTGATTCTTCATCCATAGAATCTGTGCACAGCAGCTACCAGCAGCAATATACTCTGCTTCAGCTGTAGATGTGGATATTGATTTCTGTTTCTTGCTGTACCAAGAAACAAGTCTGTCACCAAGAAATTGACAACTTCCACTTGTGCTTTTTTTGTCAATCTTACAGCCTGCAAAATCTGCATCAGAGTAACCAAGTAGTTTGAAATCTGATTCTCTTGGGTACCACAGACCTAAAGTTACAGTGCCCTTGAGATACTTGAAAATCCTCTTCACAGCTATTAAATGTGGTTCTCTTGGATCTGCCTTAAACCTTGCACACAGACATGTTGCATACATGATATCAGGTCTACTTGCTGTTAGATAGAGAAGAGAGCCAATCATTCCTCTGTAACTTGTCATATCTACTGATGACCATGTATCTTTGTCCAATTTAGTTGCAGTTGCCATGGGAGTTGTTGCAGATGAACAGTCAAGCATGCCAAATTTCTTGAGAAGATTTCTGGTATATTTTGCTTGATTGATAAAAATTCCATCATTTGTTTGCTTCACCTGTAAGCCTAGAAAATAACTTAGCTCTCCCATCATACTCATTTGATATCTGGACTGCATGAGCTTGGTAAACTTCTTATAGAGTTTATCATTAGTAGATCCAAAAATGATGTCATCAACATATATCTGAACTAAAAGCAAGTCACTTCCAGATTTGAAATAAAACAGAGTTTTATCAATTGTACCTCTGTTGAATCCACTTTCTAAAAGAAATTGAGCCAGAGTTTCATACCATGCTCTTGGTGCCTGCTTAAGTCCATATAGTGCCTTGTCTAGCCTGTAGACATGGTCTAGATATTTTGGATCTACAAAACCAGGTGGTTGTTCAACAAACACTTCTTCTTCAAGTTTTCCATTCAGAAAAGCACTTTTCACATCCATTTGAAAAACCTTGAATTTCTTGTGAGAAGCATAAGCAAGAAACATCCTTATTGCCTCCAACCTGGCAACTGGTGCAAAAGTCTCATCATAATCTATCCCCTCTTGCTGTGAATAGCCTTTTGCCACAAGTCTGGCTTTGTTTCTTGTAACAACCCCTTCATTATCAGTTTTGTTTCTAAAAACCCACTTAGTACCAACAATAGACCTGTTCTTTGGTCTTGGTACTAGTGTCCACACTTCATTTCTCTCAAATTCATTTAACTCTTCTTGCATTGCTGTTATCCAATCATCATCTTTAAGGGCTTCTTCAACTTTCTTTGGTTCATTTTGTGACAAGAATGCATGAAACAGACATTCATTTGTTGTTGCACTTCTTGTCCTTACTCTTGCATCTGGATCACCAATGATCAAATCAGGTGTGTGAGATTTGGTCCATTTCCTAGCTGAAGGCAATTGACTTCTTTCAAAGTTGGATCCTCCCCCTCGATCCATGTTCTCCTGATTTTCTTGATATCTTTCTTCATTCTCTGAGGCTCCCCCTGAATGTGACTGCTTAGTGTGTGAACTGTCAGATTTTGGACTTCCAGAGTTTGAGTCACCAGAGTTTGATTTAGAATTTTCAGCTGAGTCATTATCAGAATTTGAGTTTTCACTTTGATGAGTTTCTTCATGCTCCCCCTCAACTGGTTCTTCTCTTGTTTCTGGCTGAAAGGTCTCTTCAGTATTTACCAGTAGAGGTTCAGAGTTTGTCAGATCAGACTCATCAGAGTTTAATTCATCAGAGATTAAATCTTCATTTTCGAAATGCAGTTGATCATGTTCATATACATCTTCAAGTCCAGTTATTTTCTTGTCATCAAAAGACACATGAATAGATTCTATGATCGCTCTGGTTCTCAGATTATAAACTCTGAACGCTTTAGTTGACAGTGGATAGCCAACAAAAATTCCTTCATATGCCTTCAGATCAAATTTGGTCAACTGTTCAGGATGAGTTTTCCGCACAAAGCATTTGCACCCAAAAATATGAAAGTATTTCAGGTTTGGCTTCTTTTCTCTCACCATTTCATATGGTGTTTTTCCATGCTTATTTATTAGAGTGGCATTCTGAGTAAAACAAGCAGTTTGAACAGCTTCTGCCCAGAAATAGGTTGGTAATTTTGCTTCATCAAGCATAGTTCTGGCAGCTTCTATCAAAGTTCTGTTCTTCCTTTCAACTACATCATTCTGTTGTGGAGTGCCAGGTGCAGAAAACTCTTGTTTAATTCCTATGTTCTTGCAAAATTCTTCCATTGTTGAATTCCTGAATTCAGTTCCATTGTCACTTCTGATAATATTCACTTGATTCTTTGACCCTTTGTCCAATTGCATTATATGTTCTGCCAGTGTTAATGCAGTTTCATCCTTCTTTGCTAGAAAATACACCCAAGTGTATCTGGTGTATTCATCAACAATGACTAGAGCATATTTCTTCTTCCCAAGAGACATAACATTCACTGGTCCAAAAAGATCAACATGTAGAAGATGATAAGGATCAACAATTGAAGACTCAGACTTGCTTTTGAAAGAGGCTTTTCTCTGTTTAGCCTTTTGACAAGAATCACACAGGCCTTCTACATTCAACAAAGACTTTGGTAGTCCTCTCACAAGATCATTCTTTATTAGCTCATTGATGTTTTTCAGATTTAAATGAGAGAGTTTCTTATGCCACTTCCAACTCTCTTCACTGGACATCCTTGTTGACAGACATACTGCTTTGCCATCAGAGTTTGTTGACAATTTTATTTCATAGATGTTATTGTGTCTGTTTCCAACTAGAGCAACTTTCCCTGTAGATTTACTGATGACTTGACAGTATTCAGGCTGAAAATCTACATGATATCCTCTGTCACAGATTTGACTCACAGAAAGTAGATCATGCTTGAGTCCTGGAACCAGAGCTACATTAGTGATGATGATACTTCCAAGATTAATATTGCCATATCCCAGAGTATGTCCTTTGTTGCCATCTCCATAGGAAACTTTTGGGCCAGCCTTCTCCACATACTCTGATAGCAGGGCTTTATTTCCAGTCATGTGTCCTGAACATCCACTGTCCACGACTAGGGTGCTTTCCCTGGTGCCCTGCAATCACAAACAATCACTGATTGTTAGATTTAAGGATCCAGACTTGCTTGGATCCTTTTGCTTTATTGAATCTGTTAGTTTTTGCAGCGGATTTGTCATTATCAGAGTTTAAACTAACATTTTCAGTCTTAGTACTTGCAGAATCAACTCTAACCCATTTCAAATTAGGTTTCAGTTCACAGTAATTATGATAAATAGCATGATAATTCTTGCAAGTATAAATTGAGTGCCAAGTACTTCCACAATGTTTGCACAGAGTTTGTGGTCTGGGTTTGACATTATCTTTTTTTACTCCAGATTTGGAGGGTAAAGAATTAATGTCTTTGTTCTTCCTGTAAAAACTAGCAAGATGATTAGTACTACCACAGTTATGACAAGTTTTTCTAGGTGCAAGTGTAGCAAGCATTGGCCTATTTCCTGATGTAATGCCTACCTTTCCATTTCTATTTTTCCTAGGCATTTTCTGTTTATTGACAGATTTTATTTCTTTAAGCTTATGCTTGAGTTGTTTATCTGTCATTGAACCAATATTAACCTGTTTGACACAGGTTTTTACTGGCTCTCTTTCAACAGCTCCATGTTCAGTTTTAACAGTACCATGAACAAATGTTCCAAATTTCTTAGTAGAAAGTGGTGGTCTAATCTTGACTGTATTCTGAAATCTAAGTACATCATCCTCAGAATAACCTAGACCTACTGTGTCTGATTGAAAAACCTCTTGAGTGTATTTTCCAGAGTGTGTCCAAGTTTTAATGATGTGCTTTGCATCCTCCAATTCAGATTCTAGTTGCTTATACTTACCTAGCAACTCCTGTTCTATAAACACAGCATCATCTCTTTCTTTCTGAATTCTATTCATTTTTTCAAGTTGTTCTTCAACAAGTTTATTTCTATCCTTGAGTTGAGAACTCTCATTCTTGATTCTCTCATTCTCTAAAGTCTGATCCCTATAACTGATATGTAATGCTTTAAGATAAATTCTCAATTCAGTTATATTATCAGTATTATAAGCATAGGTAGTTGGAGGTACCTTCAGTTCAGAATCTTCATTCTAAGTAGAGGCCATGAGTGCATAGTTTACCTCCTCATCTGAATCTGAGGTGTCTGCCCAGTCTCTATCTTTGGTGTAGAGTGCCTTTTCAGTTTTACCCTTTTTGCACTCAGGAGCATAGTGACCCTTCTCTTTACACTTGTAGCATTGATTCTCAGACTTATCTTTCTTCCCAGATTTGGAGTCCTTTCCCTCAAATTTTCTGAAAGTTTTCCTGTCAGACTTTGAATAATCTTTGGAGAATCTCTTTCCCTTCTTGAAGTTCTTGAATCCCATCTTCTTGAAGGTCTTTACCATCAATGCAGCCATTTGCATCATCTCTTCATCATCTTCAGAATCAGATGATTCATCTGTGTTTGAGTCAACATCAGTGTTTGATGACTCACTTTCTGAATGAGTGACCAAGGCTTTTCCTTTTGCCTTCTTCCTAAATGCCTCTCTCTTTGAAGATTTTTCTTCAACTTTCAGAGCAACAGACTTTGATTTCTTGCTTGATCTTCTGTTTCTTTGCTCCATTTCTAACTCATGAGTCTTGAGCAATCCATAGATTTCATCAATCTCAGTAATATCAAGATCATAGTTATCTCTTATAGTGGTTGTTTTCACATCCCACTTTTCAGGTAGAGAGAGAAGAAACTTGAGATTTGAGTCTTCTAAATCATACTCTTTATTAACCAATGATAGATCATTGAGCAGCTTATAGAATCTGTCAAATGTTTCTTCAGACTTTGCCTCAAAATGCTCATACTCCTGTGTGAGTATGTTCCTTCTATTCTTCTTGATTGCAGCAGTTCCTTGACATCTAACCTTAAGTGCATCCCAAATTTCCTTTGCAGTTGTGCAGTTAATCACTTTGTTAGACATAACATTGTCTAGAGCACTGTGAAGTAAATGCCTTACTTTGGCATCCTTAGCAATAGATGAAAGATCCTCAGCAGTTAGATCTTTCTTTTCCTTAGGAATCACCTTCGATTCCTCACCAGCAACAGCAGCAGTTAACTTTGTAGGTTTATGAGGACCTTCATAAATTCTATCAAGATATTCTGGATCTGTGGATTCCAGAAACATGGTCATCTTTAACTTCCAGATTGCATACTCTGATGGCTTGAGTATAGGAACCCTAATCGTTTCATACCTACTAACAGTAGTAGGGGCTTTCTCAGAACCTGATGGAGGAGGAATCTCTGCCATTGATTAATATTGTGTTTTGGATCTTAAACTGTAATAAAGTAATAGATTGTCTCTGATACCACTTGTTAGGTCGAATACACAATATATATAATCAAGTACTGTATGAGTAAATAACAAGAACACACGTTTTAGTACTTAAAACTGTTTGGAATTAATAATCCCTCTCTCAGTGATGTAAAATATCACAGAGAGCTGCTTAGGTTACAAAAAAATGATATTCGTTCACGATGGATACCCTTCTAGGGTTAACCTAACTATATTTATAAGATATACAGCTACGTACAATCGTTAATTGATTCTCCTAAAATTAAGCTATACAATTGATATCAATTACGATTGCTACACGTCTCCTAAGTCAACTCAATCTCTTTGACAGCTATCCAATCTTCAAAGATATTGCTTCCGTATTAATCTTAAATTAATCTTCAAACTCTGTTGACTTGTAGACGCTTCTAGTAGACAGACTTTAGCAAACTCTGTTGCTCTCCTAGCTAGCAGTGTTTGCGCTTCCTTGTGTTCAGCTAGCAGTGTTTACACTTTCTTCTGTCAGCATTTGCGCTTCCAGCTGTCAGTGTATACTCAAACTCTGCTACGACTGCTTTCATTAACAAGTTAAACTCTTTTTACCTGTAACACTTAAACACTGACATTAAATCACATCAATTATATCTAACATAGCATTATCACATTCTGCTTGAACTTCCTGCAAGAAAATTAACTCATCTTCTAGATGATCATTTCTCTTAACAACCTCTGCCATTTCAGATTTTATTCTAGTATTTTCAAAAGATTGACTCCTAAAACTAATATGCAGAGATTTTAAAAAAGATCTTAACTCAGAGACATTATTAGTATCAAAATCAAACAAAATTTCAGATACCTTATTTTCACCAGCAGAAGTCTCATCAGTTTTAGCCATCAAAGCATAATTCACTTTCTCTTCTTCAGAGTCAGATGATGAGTCCATCCAATCTTTGCTTGAAGAAATGAGAGCTTTGGTTTTGGTCTTCTTGCACTCAGTTGCAAAGTGACCCATTCCATCACAGTTATAGCATCTGATTTTTGACTTGTCAAATTTTCTGCTTTTATCTTCTTTCTTCTTGTACCTGTCTTTGTCGGCATTGAAGGTTTTCTTCTGAAATTTCCCTTGCTTCCTAGCCTTTCTGAACTTCATCTTCTCGAAGCCCTTGACTATCATAGCAACCATTTCCATTATATCAGAATCAGTAGAGTCATCATCAGTATCAGAATCAGACTCAGTATCAGTATCTGATGATGAGTCATCAGGAATTGACTCTACCACTCTACTCTTTCTGTTAGAAACCTCCTCAGCTTTTCCCTTTGATTTTGATTCAACATTCAAAGCAACAGATTTTGCTTTGACATTTTTCTTGTTCTTCCTTTGTTGAACCTCAAGACCATGGGTTCTTAACATCCCATAGACTTCATCAAAAGACAGCATCTTCAAATCATATTGATGCCTTATGATTGAAGCTTGAGTATCCCACTCCTCAGTTAGAGCTCTGAGAAACTTGGTGTTTGAGTCCTCTGGATCATACTCTTTGCCAACTAGTGATAGATTGTTCAGTAATGTCAAAAATCTATCATACATATCAGTAAGGCTTTCATCAGATTTAGCATCGAACTGCTCATACTCCTGAATCAACAGAGCCCTTCTGTTTCTTTTGATAGATTCAGTGCCTTGGCATTGAGTTTCCAAAGTATCCCAAATTTCCTTTGCAGTCTTGCATGCTATTACCCTGTTTGACATGACATTATCAAGACTGTTATGCAAAATATTTTTTACCTTTGCATCTTTGAGTACTTGAGCCTTTTCCTCTGTCGTCCACTCATTCTTTGCCTTAATGACATAGTGTTCAGCAACAGTCTCTGTTCTTGCAACTAATCTTGTTGGAAGAAATGGTCCATCATTGATCCTATCAAGATAGTCAGGATCAGTTGCTTCCAGATACATCATCATTTTCACTTTCCATGTTGGATACTCAGTTTTCTTGAGAATTGGAATTTTGATGCTTTCATACTTGCTTGTCGACATCTTAAGATCGTTTCTGATTAATATTAATCAGTTTAGCTCTAATACCAATTGTTGCCCAGTAAATAACAATTGTAGAAGGGGGGTTGAATACTATTGTATAAGATTTTCGACTTAAACAGAAATAACATAAGTATGAATCAATAACAGCTTTATTAATTCTGATATAAAACTGTTACAAAACTCTCTTAAGAAATTCTTATGTTCTTAAGAGCTGCTAGGTTACAAGATAACTCGTGTAAGCGATTCCTATCATGTAAAACCTAAACTGTGTTTATATAGTTTGCACAGCTGCTCTATCAATTACAAGATATATCAAATCAATTACATACGACTCTTAATACATATCTTGAATGATAGCTGCATTCCTATAATTTAGGAACCGTCATATCAATCTTCCTTGATCTCTGGTCTGATGAGAATCTTCACGAAATACTGACCAGCTTCTAATCCTGATAATAATCCAATACTGACGTTGTATTACTGATGACGTCAGCATCAGTATCTGATCAGTAATGCTCAGATCCTAATCATCACTTGAATCAATATCTAACAGTCTTGGTGTCGAAAGTGCAAGTATTCACGTAGTCTACTCAACCAACATGCAGAAGGTCATAAAAATTCATGCCAAGTGTAAAAATCGTTGGTAATCATGCTAAGCCCACAAGAAATACATTTTTAAGTCTAAACCTAGGATCTCCTATGCCAAAACAAGTAATAACTCACCTTTCACTCAAAAACGAATATTCACTCAAGAACAAGGTTAAGTGTATCACTCAATTCCAACAAAATCATAAACACAACTTGACACTCGCAATCAATCTCACTCTCAACACAACATACATCATTGATGACAATCAAAAGGTCTTTATTCTGGTTGTAGCGTGGGCTAGGGACCAGGTATGTCAAGTAAAGCTAAAACAGGTTAAATGTCAAAAGCTAGTACCCAACAATAATCATTATTCAGTTCCCTTTCTATTAAAACAAATACTTCCCCACACTTGGATTTTTCAATAACCCTTATAATAACTTGACTAGTCGAATGAAGAAGGATCATACAAACATAAGAATGCTCTCAAATTTATTTATTTTTCTCTCTTTTTTTCTATTTTTTTCTGTTTTTTTTTCTTTCTTTTGAGAGCTAAGGAATAAACACAATGATCCATAGATATTTTTATGAATTTCGACTAGCAAGCATCAACCCAAAATCAATATTCCCCAAAAGTATGATCATCAATAAAACCCCCCCTTTTATGAACACCTTATTACTCCCTCAAGCATGATACTAGCCTTTGACAATTTAGGTTCAAATTCAATGTAAGGCCAATAGAATAAAAAGGACAATGGCAAGTAATGTAGTGTGTCACCGAAAGAATAGGACTAGGCTCAAAGGGTTAACTAATTGATCATGTATAAATGGTGTGGAATTATGGGAAATATGAGGTTATACCTAAGTGCCTTTATCATCTCATCATCAAGTAATGTCATGCATTTCAAGAAAGATCTCAAGTAAGTTCTAGCAATGTAAACAACATGTGGACACTCAAGCAAACGAAAAATCATGCAAAAGATATGCATATAGGCTCAAAACTCACTTGGTGTGACAAAACATAATCAATCCCAAGTAACAAGACTCTCTAACGCACCTACTTGTACTCAAAGCATGTAAACCAAGTCATCTTGCACATATTCATGTCATTCTAATCACTTACAACATCCAATTAAGTCTACCAGCTTCAACTTGCTAGTGTAAGTGTGTGCACAAGAACAAAGCACGTCACTTCTCATACAAAAGCGTCAAGAACACAAGAATTCTACGCATGCATGGGTGTATCAAGCAAAATACAACAACTAATCAAATTGCATGGCTAGAATTATTTTTGGTATTTTTAATTTTTTAATTTTTTTTTAAAATTCTCTTAACATTGAGAACCCTTCCCCACACTTAAGCGGTTCATTGTCCCCAATGAACTAATGAACAAGATACAAAACTACAACTAAAAACAAAATAAAACTACACTAAAAAGAAAAGAAAGAAAACTCCCCTAGAATCAAGGTGTCGGGTGTGAAAACCACCCCTCATTCGCTTAGGAGCCACCCACTCACCACCAACAACCACCAAGAAATATCCTACCAAAAATACCCAATTAACAAAACTAATAAAAAACCCCCAATTGACAAGAACACAAATTCGTAATAAAAATAAAATAGAGAAGAGATATCCCAACTACGAATCAAAGAGGTGAACTTGCAATTAATTCCTCTTTAGAATTGAATTTTTAGAGATTTAAAGAAGTAGAAGAGGAATTGGATTTGTATGTATAGGTGGGTATATATAAAAGATTATGGATAGGATGAAAATAAAAATTTAGAGTGTAAGAGAGATTTAAGATGGTATGGAATTGATGTAGGATAGATATAGGTATTAGGGATATAGGATTTGAGAGTTGGAATAAAATTTAGGGTTGAATTTGTGCTGAAAAACAACAAAAATCGGAAAAATTCTGGGCAGAAAGGGGTGTCACGCAGGCGCAACCTGCGTTACAGGTTGAACAAATAACTAAGCAATTCTACTATATATGAAAGAGAAGGAACGAAGTACTCCCCTATGCAAAAGCATGAAGTGCACCGATCCTCCAATGAAATCTTGGGTTGCCTCCCAAGCAGTGCTTTTTTAGAGTCATTAGCTTGACCTCCTCAAAAATACTCCGGTAAAGGCGTAATATCCATTTTCTCGATCATAAACTCGTCACCACAAAAAGTATCAAGAACATCTGTGGTTGTCTTTATCCTGCAGAAAGTCTCCAAACAAGCATCAGTAAAATAAAATATGTCATTAATAAGCAATAGAGAGAGTGCTTGTGTAGTTTTGGAAAACTTTGTGATAAAACAGCGTTAAAATTCAACACCACGAAAATATTGAACTCCCTTGACATAAGGTGGAGGTTCTGGTGGTGGCTTTTCTTCACTCCTCACTTTCACTGGAGCCATTCGGACATCTTGGCTTATCACATCATTGATTAAGCCGACACTTCCATCTTCTCCCTCTCCTCGAGCATCAAACGTAGGAGCCACTTTGTATGGATCCTTAACCAGAATTTGAGAAATATCATCTTGGACAATATTTGTTATCACATCAACCTTGAAATAAGTGTTCTTGAGCAAAGAAGCCTTGTAAGTAGAGGCTAGATCGAGAGCAAATTTATCAATACATGGTAGCTTAGGCACAGGTTGTGGAAGAGAAACAACAACCATCTCTGTATTGCTTTCCTTTGTAGCCTCATCATCAGTCACATTGTTCTCGGTAACAGCAACATCATTGATCTCGTCATCGGTGGCATACTCCTTCTCTTTATCAATGGCCTCATCATCAACATACATGGAGAAACTATCATATTCCTGATCGCTTGTGAGATTGATAGCAATCAGGTCCTCTTCGGATCGGATAGATGATGATGGTAAATAGTCGAGCTGCCCTGTAGTAGAAGAGTTAGCCAACTGTGCAATTTGAGATTCAATCGCCAAACTTTGAGTTTCTAATTCTTCAAAACTCTTTAGCAGTTTATTCAAGATATCCCACATCTCATTTGTCTGATCAGCTTGCACATCTACGCTGGATTGAGAAACATGTAGATCTTCTTGTAGAGGAGGATATTGATATTCTTGCTGTGGCGGCTGCTCATATGACTGATAATATTGCTGCTCAAACTGTTGCTGATTATGATATGAAAAATTTTGAGCACCATTGTCCTGGTAGTAGAAAACTGGTTGATTCACGCATTCTTGATCAAAAGTGTTTGAATACTGATTGTACCCATATCCTTCTTCAAAAGAATTCATTTGTCCCAACTGAGCACTCTGAGAATTATAGACATTGTAAGAGCATTCAAAACCAAAGTGACCATGCACACCGCAAATTTGACAGAAGTTGTAAGTTTTAGGGGCCACTTATGACATCTCATTGATACTCATTGGACGCATAGTGGGCTCTATAGTCTTCGACATGGCAATCTCTCAAGTATGTGCCTCTACTAGGGAAGATAAGAGTGCAAAAGTATCAACTTCACCCATTGCAAACCTGTAGACACTCAACAAAGCCAACAAAACGCAGTAAAATTTGCCTCAATTGGAACAAAGGTTCCAACGAGACAATGGAAACAATCGAAACAACTAAATTAAAATCAATAGAAACTTGCTGTCTCCCAGGCAGCGGCGCCAAAAACTTGATGTGTCAAATTATACTTAACCGCAAGCGCACGGTGTCTATTGCTAGTACAAATGGCAAGCGGGTCGAATCCACAAGGAGACAGGTTCTACTAATTCCTTTTCAGTTATCACTAATTGTTTCAAGGGTCATACGAATATGTGAAATTATTAATTAACTAATTAAACTAAATTAACACTAATTAAACAGATGATAAACAAATTATTTAAAACCTAGGGCAATCAGGTCCACCATGCTTACACAATTGGCTCTTAAGCTAAAGCAATCAATGTGATCCTATAACTAGAGTATGTTAATCTCTTTCAAGCATTAACACTCTCGAAAGATTCAACACAATTAACCACTTTTAGTAATTCAATCAATTAGGTAATTAGAGTCAAGTTAATCTCTTCCAAGAATTAACGCTCTCAGAAATCCAATGATGCTTCCGCACTCAAATTCAATTCTGCTAATCGTATGTGTGCCTCTAGTAAGTAAATCTCTCGATCCATACCCCTATTTGCATATAATTAATCCATGATATTGGCCAATTACACAAATTAATGATTAAAACATATCAATCAGAATTAACCATAACCAATCAAACCACTATGAAAATCATGCCAATATTAGTGCAAACATGGCTTCCCTTTAAACCCTAGAAATAACTACTCGCTAATAATTAAACAAGTAAAACAACTCAAAGAACAAAGAAGCATAATTAAACTAATAAGAATTGAGAAGAAATTCAGATAAGAAAACCTGCAATCATCAATCCTGTCACAAGAATGAAATTCATGGTCTCCTCTCCAAAACCCTAGCTCCTCAGAGTAGAAGCACATATGTATCCCCTCTCTAAATAATATCTATGTATCTTATATGTCTCCCCAATAAAAGTATTTTAATACTCTAAATAAATTACAAGTAGGATTCCATAACTGAATAGGATTCCTTAATTAAAATTCATAACTATATTTACTCCTCTGTTTCTGGGCTGTTCCAGCTCGATTTTGCTTATTGGACCACCTCTGAATTAAAGATAATTCCACAAGCTTCGCGTGGACAGTAAGATCGTCAAATTCTGACTTCTGGAACTCAAGATACGGCCCAAACAGTGTTAGACAGCCCGTGTAGCCCAATAATACGAATTTCCTTCTATTTTATCTCCAAAATAGCTCTTTTTGCTCCAAATCCTTCCAAGTCATGAATTCTTTATTTCCTACAATAAAACAATCAAAACTATTAAATAAAAATCCAAATCAATGCAAAACACAATAAATATGAGAATAAAATCATCTAGAATATATATAAAAATATACTCTATCATAAAGCCATGTCGTGTAACGTTTTATATCATTTTTACTTATTTTTTTCATTTTTTATTTAATAAAAAAGGAAAACGTGTTATATATAATATATAATATATTGAGAGTAAGAGAGGAGAAGAAGTTAGATAGAAGAGAGAAGGGAGATCATTCTATATTCATTCATATAACAAACTCACACATTACAAAGGTTTATATTGTGCTATGATTTTATAAGTTACAACCAAATGAAAAGCCAAAGGTTACTCTAAGTTACAAGTAATGAAAGGCCAAAGGTTGGTTCTATTAATGTGAAAGATGAAAAGCTAAAGGTCATCCAATAATTTTTCATTTTTTATTTTCTCGCAATCGTGCTGATAACGTGTTATATATAATATATAATATAGTGAGAGTAAAAGAGCAAGAGAAGAAGTTAGATAAAAGAGAGAAGGGATATCATTCTATATTCATTCATATAACAAACTCACACATTACAAAGGTTTATATAGTGCGATGATCTTATAAGTTACAATCAACAATCAAATGAAAAGCCAAAGATTACTCTGAGTTACAAGTAATGAAAGGCCAAAGGTTGGTTCTATTAATATGAGAGATGAAAAGCTAAAGATCATCCAATAATACATAATAAAACGAAAATTGAAAATGCAACTTTAATCTTCTTTAAAGTAATTTTTTTTTATAAAATTGCATTTTACGTAGTGTAAACATCAATATAATTATCGGTTCTTTAAAAACGCAAAATTATTTTACGTTAGACGAACGTACATATATTATTACTATGCACGTGATCTACATTTATAA
Source organism: Kitagawia praeruptora (assembly GCA_037693485.1). Taxonomy (NCBI): domain Eukaryota; kingdom Viridiplantae; phylum Streptophyta; class Magnoliopsida; order Apiales; family Apiaceae; genus Kitagawia; species Kitagawia praeruptora. The sequence goes on along the minus strand of CM075348.1, from coordinate 113,450,428 downwards.
GACGGTTCCACAGACATATAATAATCGCCTAGCGGCTAGTACTTTATGGTCGTTACCTATGAACTGACACCTATTAATCTGGCCATGTTCACCCTTCTATTATTATATTATTTGTTATATACATTCACGTATGCACGTAGGGATGGGCATCGGGGCACTTGGGGGCCAGGGAATGCTATCCCCGCCCCCATCCCCGAATTCAAACCCGATCCCTGTCCCCAGCCCGATCCCCGTCAGGGATTACTTTTTATTCCCCGGCCCAAGCGGGTAACGGGGATCCCCGCGGGAAATCGGGGAATTTCATTTTAAATAAAAAAAATATTTTAAACAATTTTAAAAACTAACTAGAAAGTTTGAAATAATTGTTTTTGTGATATATACTGAAATTAGCAACTATTGCTAGATTAGATGTTACGTTACAACGTCTTTTCATCACCATTGATCTCATAACAAGTATATCTTCATATTCACATGCATCTATGTTACCTCTTATGCATCTATGCATCTATTTTAAGTAGATTAGATGTTACGTTACAACGTCTTTTCATCACCATTTATCTCATAACAAGTATATCGAATCGGGATCGGACGGACCAGGATGAATGCCCATCCCTATATGCCGCAGCTACACCCCACTGAACTCCAATGATTTATTGTGCGTATCTATACTATTATATAAAAGCCTAAACATTAAAAGTTTGGTTGATCGGTACCTGTTGAATTTACTTATTTACCCTTACTTAATTACTAACTAATAACATAATTTCCTTTTTCAGATTAAACATATTACCTTTCCTAATTTTCACTAACTAATTAATTTCCTTTTTCAGGTAAAGCACAATATCTTTTATATTGTATCTAACTAAAATTTCTCCTTTCTTATAAACACTACAAGCAGTTTTGTTTAATAAAATAACATAATTATATTATAATTACTATTAACTAATCAATTATCTTTTTCAGCCAAACATGTTACCTTTTCTCTATTCTATAACTAAAATATCTCTTTAACTAAAATATCTCTTTTTCCAAATATATAACAGGTGGTTCTATTTAATAAAATAATAATATTATAATACTAATAATTACCAATTACCTTTTAAGCTAAAACATATCATTTTTTCCATATTTTATAATTCAAATTCCCTTTTTCTAGAAATATCGCGGGCAACATTAATTTCTCACTATCTAAAGACACTACGAACAATTTAATTTAGTGAAATAACAAAAATTAAATTATAATTACTATAAACTAATCAATTACCTTTTTCACCTAAAACCAGTGTTCCAGAAATCGCTAGGCGGTTGGGGTACCGCTGATATGGGCTAAAAGTAAGTCCTAAAGACACATTTAATGTGGCATTAATTAGACCCAGCATGGTCCAGACGTGGGGCCCACCAGATGGGCCCAAACCCTACTTATAATATTAATTTTGTAATTGATATTAAGGGTGATAAACAGCTCAGGAGTCAAACAAGGATATTACTCTTGCCTGACTTAGCCACCAAGATATCTATTTCAACATGGAAACTGATTCTTATATGGAAGGAGACTAGAACCTTCTTCTAGGCGGTGACTTGCCCACCAAGTCACCTAACCTTACCACGATTCTAAGGCTTCTCAGCCTATATAAAGAGCCAGACCCCTCATCTAAGAACTACGTTTTGGCTTGATTCTCAATACGATATACGTAGGTACTTTGTGAGGACCGATAAATCTCGAACATGGAAACAGCCATTAAAGCTCGAAGCTCACCAACCCCTTTGTATTAAATACACATAAACCCTAGCCGCCATATTCATAACCTAGTTTTTATTCCACAACATTTGGCACCGTCTGTGGGAAACAACATCAACCATGGTGAACACACGAAGAACAACAACAACCTCTACTGAGACCTTGCCTCTAAGCTCTGTTCTACCTGCCACTGAGCAAGTACCCCCAACAACAGGGGCGATCACTCAAACTCAAGTTTCTCAACCTCCAGGGACGAATCCCCATGCTGAGAGAACGTTACCCATGGTCGTCCACCCAAGCCAAGAAACCAGATCTCTTCAGATGATGGTTTCTCGTCTGGTTAATCCCAATCGCCCGTTACCACCGGGGGTACAGATCCATACTACGGATCTCCCCATGAATACCAACCCGATGTATGGTCTGCCTAACTACCCTCCAATTACTCAAGGTGTTGGACCAAGTGGCCATGCCTTACAGATCCACGATCGAGAGTATGTTGACTACTCTGGCCCCTATACCGATGACTCATCATTTGATGATGATGATCGAGATGAAGCCCCGAGGAGGCGACGTGTTAGTAGAGAACCTTGAAGGAATACTCAAACCATCCATGATGGACCTCCTTTGAATGCTGCTGAGAGAATCAAGGCTCATGAGGCCGAGATCTTAAGGTTGAAGGACGATATTGTGAGAGAACAAGCTAGGTTGAATCAGAATCGACCTCCTCTAACTACAGGAGGTATTCCCTTTGTCGATCTGGAGAGACCTTCAAGGAGGCAAAGAAGGGCTGATGCCCAAATCGGAAGAACAACAAGGGTGGAAACCCCTAGAAGCAACCCTAAGGATCTGATGCCACTTGGAGATCCTGATGATCCCACACCTCCATTTACGGAGGAGGTGATGAACGCTCGTATCTCAAAGAAGTTTAAGATGCCGACAATCAAGGCTTATGATGGAACGGGTGATCCCACAAACCACGTCAAGACGTTTTCAAACGTACTACTGCTGCAGCCTACAAGTGATGCCCTAAAGTGTAGGGCATTCCCTCAAACTCTGTCGGGCATGGCTCAAAGATGGTATAGCCGGTTGCCTGCAAATTCGATTGGCTCTTTTAAGGAGTTGAGCGCCGCCTTTTTCAGCCAATTCATTAGCGGGAGAGTTCATGAGAAAAGTTCTGCATCCCTCATGTATGTAGTACAAGGGAAGAACGAAAATCTGAGAGATTACCTCAAAAGGTTCACTTAGGAGACATTGAATATCACTGATTTGGATAATAAGGTGGCCATGGTAGCCCTTGAGCACGGAACCACTAACCTCTTCTTTAAAAGGTCATTAGCGAAGCATCCCCTTGAGAACATGGCTGAGCTCCAACGAAGGGCTGATAAGTACATTAAAGCTGAAGATAGCATGAAGAAAGAAGCCACAGTAAGTGGAGGAGGAGGTAACAACAACTCCAAGAAGCGAAAGCAAGACCAGGAGTATGATGCTAGGGACAAGTATCCCCGAACTAGAGAGGAATACTCCTAGGAGTCGAATCTTGTTGGACATTGAGAAGGATAAGGATTTTCGATGGCCGAAGCCACTCAGGGGTGATCCCGAAAAGAGAAACAAGAATCAGTATTGCAGATTCCACAGAGATGTGGGGCATGACACTGATGATTGCAAACAACTCAAAGATGAGATCGAGTTTTTAATCCGTAGAGGGAAATTGAGCCACTTCACTAAGGGTGAAGATCGTGTTAATCAAATTAGAGATAATAATAGAAGGGATGACGATCAAGATCTCAACCCACAGCCCCTAGGGCCAGTAATCAACATGATCTCAAGAGGACCGACTGCGGCCGGCACAACAAGGAATTCTCGGAAGGCTTATGCCAGAGAAGTGATACACAACGTGGGAGAGGCCCCGAAGCGTGCCAGGACTGAAACAATAATTGGTTTTGATGACTCAGACCTTGAAGGGGTGAAGTTACCCCATGACGACCCGTTGGTCATAACTCCTATGATTGGAAACTCAGAGGTGAAACGAGTCTTGATAGATAATGGAGCTTCCGTTGATGTTCTGTTTCATGATGCATTTGTGAAGACGGGGTACAATGATTCTCAGTTGACCCCCAATAACATGCCTATATATGGATTTAATGGAGTAGGATCCAGAGTTGAAGGGACTATTCAATTGCCTGTGACTATTGGACAGGAGCTCAAGAAGGCCACTCAGATGTTGAACTTCCTGGTAATCAAGGCGGTTTCAACGTACAACGCTATCCTCGGAAGGACTGGTCTTCATGCATTCAAGGTTGTTGCCTCAACTTATCATATGAAGATCAAGTTCCCAACCAGGAATGGTGTTGGAGAACATAAAGGCGATCAAAAGATGGCACGAAGCTGTTATGTAGCCGCATTAAGGCCTGACGGAGTAGGGGGCAGGTCCTTCCGATTGAAGACATGGATGTCCGCAGTAATAAGGAACACCGAGAAGGGCCAGTAGAGGACATCACACAGAAGCCTCGGACGGCCATTGAGGCTAAGGCGTTAACTGACTTCGTGGTAGAATGTAACATTGACAACCAAGAAGTCGGGTGGCAGGAGGTAGTACCCCAAGCAGGAAGTGAACTTCAGAATAAGAAGGAGGAGACCATAAGGAGTGGTGGGTGCTCTATTTTGATGGAGCATCAAAAATAAAATCAAGTGGTGCAGGCCTAGTCTAGTAGGACTTAGCTTCATATTTATCTAGTGGAAGTAGAAATAAGGTTCATTGAAACCATTGCAGAGCATGTTGCTCCGAGTAGGACAGTAGTATTCTATGTAAGGGTTAAACCCCTTTCAAGTTATTAATGCAAGTTTGTTTTCCATTCATTGGCTGTGTGATTTTATTTATGTGTCAAGCACCTGATGAGTGCAAGTCAAGGAATACCGAGTACCGAAAATAAGAGAATACACGAATGGAAAATAAACAAATGCATAAATAAAGACCCTGAAGGGTCAAGAGTTAGGTTACAGCACGACCAAGTAAGAGTTCAAGTCTGTGAAGGACCCTGGATAAAAGACAAGCAGATAAAAGCCATGTGCAACAATTAAAGCCATGAAAGGCCAAAGATGTTAAGGACTAGCTACTCTTCAATATTTCTTAAGTACCTGGATTAAGGATCCAAGGATGAAGGCCAGTAGATAACCTTAAGCAAGGATTAAGAAGATCAAGCAAGCTCTCGTCTCAGAAGTTTAAAAGGCAAGAAGCCCACGGGATTGCATTTATCGAAATTTAAATCAAGGAATCAACCCCGAATCCTAGGTTGAAAAACACAAGTTGTTAGCCATGAAGGCCAAAATTAGTTATGAAGGCCAAACTTGAGGGGGTCATGAACCTCTAATTAAGATCCAAAGGTTGAAACTTCATGTTAATACTTAAAAACCAATATGTAATTTTGGATTCTCGATCCAGAAAGCCAATGTTGGATATCTAAACACCGAGGGAAGCTAGCAGAGGATTTGGTTCCCATACCCCTAGAACAGGGAGACCCTGAGAAGGTTACTTATATAGGAGCTTCCCTGAAAGAACCCTTGAAGGGCAAGTTGACAGCATTCTTGCAAGAGAATAGTGATGTGTTTGCTTGGGATGCAGCTGACATGCTAGGGATTGATCCCCAACTCATAACTCACAAGCTGAACGTTGATCCTGAACGGAAGGCAATAAAGCAGAAGAAGAGGAATTTTGCTCCAGAAAGGCAGGAGGCCATTAAGCAAGAAGTTGATAAGCTCTTAGAGGCTGGGTTTATTGAAGAGATTCAGTTTCTCGAATGGTTGGCTAACCCTGTGATGGTCAAGAAAGCAAATGGGAAGTGGAGTATGTGTATAGACTTCATTGATTTGAATGATGCATGCCCGAAAGATTATTTTCCCCTGCCAAGGATAGACATATTGATAGATGCCACAGCTGGACGTGAGATGTTGAGCTTTATGGACGGGTTTAGTGGCTACAATCAGATTAAGATGCAAAAGGGTGACATCCCAAAGGTATCTTTCATAACTGACTTTGGTGTTTTCTGCTATCTTGTTATGGCTTTTGGTCTAAAGAATGTAAGCGCTACTTACCAATGACTGGTGAATAAGATATTCACCCATCTGATTGGAAAAACCATGGAGGTCTATGTTGATAACATGTTAGTCAAGAGCCTGTTCAAGGCAGACCACATTAAGCACCTCAGAGAGGCATTCGAAGTGCTGAGGCACCACAAGATGATGTTGAATCCAACCAAGTGTGCTTTTGGAGTTGGATCAGGAAAATTTTTGGGATTGATGGTTTCGAAGAGAGGCATAGAGGCCAACTCTGATAAAATCAAAGCGATTCTAGACATGGAACCACCCCGCTCTATACGAGATGTATAGAAGCTAACTGGTCGAGTTGCAGCCCTAGGGAGATCCATCTCCAAGTCTGGTGACAAGTGCTTGCCTTTCTTTCAAGCACTGAAGAAGGTGAAAAATTTTGAGTGGACTCCTAAGAGCCAAGAGGCCTTTGAATAGCTGAAGAAGTACATGGCTGAATCCCCATTGCTGGAAAAACCAAATCCTGGAGAGACTCTTTATCTATACCTGGCGGTATCTGAGCAAGCATTGAGTGTCATCCTTATCCGAGAAGAAAACAAGGTTCAGAAACCCATCTACTACGTGAGCAAGGTTTTGCATGGGGCTGAGTTGAATTACTCATGGGGCTGAGTTGAATTACTCACCTGTCGAGAAGTTTGCTTTGGCATTGATAACAGCCTCAAGGAAGCTACGACCATACTTCCAGGTACACAAGATTGAAGTCCTGACGGACCAACAGTTGAGGAACATATTGCATAGCCCGAAGGCCAGTGGAGGGCTAATCAAGTGGGCCATATAGCTTGGAGAATTTGACATCAAGTATAAGCCTCGAACAGCCATCAAGGCTCAGGCATTGGCTGACTTCGTGGTTGAATGTACCATTAACAACCAAGAAATCGGGGGATAAGAGATAGTGATTACCCCTGAGAATGAAGAAGAACTTGTACCTGATCTGAAAGAGTATTGGGTGCTCTATTTTGATGGAGCATCAAAAACAAAATCTAGCGGTGCAAGTTTAGCCTTGCAAAGCCCCGACGGGTTCACAGTTGAGTATGCTTTGAAGTTAGACTTTCCGACAACCAACAACGAAGCTGAGTATGAATCCTTGATAGCCGGATTAGGCTTGGCCATAATCATGAGGGTCAAGAATCTCAAAGTTTGTGGGGATTCAAGACTAGTGGTATCGCAAGTGAATGGTGAATTTGAAGCCAAGGATGAAACTATGGTGAAGTATCTAAGAGTTGTGAAAGCTGTTATGACTCAGTTTGATGAGTGATATGTGGAGCACAATCCAAGAGAAGAGAACGTTAAGGCTGATGCCCTGTCTAAGTTCGCTTCTTTTGAGATAGAGAATTATGCAGGGAGTGTTTACTTCCAGGTCTTGAAGGCCCCGACCATCAACTCTAAGTTGGTAGTACCAATTGATGTAGGAAGCTGTTGGATAGATCCTATCAAAGCTCACCTCGAAACCGGACGGCTCCCTGGAAATGCCTTGAAGGCACAGAAACTGTTAGTGAGAGGGTTGAGATAAGAGGTCCTTTGTCATTTCATACTTAAAATCTTGAATCTCAAATCCCGAAAAAAAATTTTAGCCTTGATGGCCAAAAAGGCTGTCCGCCTCCAATCAAGTTCGTCGTTTGAGTTTAAGGACTTGAATCAAAGGCCATCAATCGAATTCAAACCAAATCAAGGTCCTGTGAGCATAAGAAGAAGGTTGGAAACCTAGAATCAAGATAAAGGATTGACAACCAGCCAAGGCACACCAGACTTGAAGTCAAGTGCTAAGAAGCAAGTGGATTGCCTGAACAATCAGCCGAAAAGCAAGACCTCCACCATATGAAGCAAGGGGGGCAAGAACTAAGGGACTTCACCATTTTTACATCTTGAAATTGAGAAAGTTTGATAGTTAATAACCAAGTATGAAGACCATGATTCAATGTTGATGAACATGGTTGAATGTTGATGAACATGATTCAATGTTGATGAAGATGATTCAAGGTTAGTGAAAGGATTCAAGCATCTCCAATAAGCTCTGAGAAGCATGAAAAAGCTCCTAGAGGCACGACAAGGCGCCCGAGGAAGGACCGCCAACCTCCTGGTAGAAGACCAACTGCCCGGGAAGGGGTCTGGCCGACCTCCTGGTAGCCTCAACCAACCAGGAGCACCTGGCAGAAGACCAGGACCTCCTGGTAGAAGACCAGCTTCCCGGGAAGGGGTCCGGCCGACCTCCTGGCAGCCTCAGAAGACCAGGACCTCCTGGCAGAAGACCAGGACCTCTTGGAAAAAGACCAGGACCTCATGTCAGCCGACCAGCTAACCGGAGATAGCTGCAACTATCCCAGGTCTTCTTCCGATTAGCACCGTTTAGTGCCGATTAGCACCGATTAGTGCCGATTAGCACCGATTACTATCGTTTTAGCACCGATTAGTGCCGATTAGCACCGATTAGTGTCGTTTAAGCACCTATAAGTGCTGATTAGCACGGATTAGCGACGTTAGTGCCGTTTTATGCCCTTTAACATCGTTTAGCACTGTTTAAACGTTGTTTAAGGCTGATTAGCGCTGTTTAGTGTTGTTTAACACCGATTAGTGTCGCTCAACATCGTCGTAAACGCGTCGGTCGCTCCACGCTTTACATTAAGACGGTATTATTGAAATTACTCGCGTATGAGTAATAAACTCTGACCCTAGTCTCGGATATGGCCGTTTTAACTTTAAGGAAAACCTGATCAGTTTTCCTGGAAGTTGGGGGGCAAATGATATGGGCTAAAAGTAAGCCCTAAAGACACATTTAATGTGGCATTAATTAGACCCAACATGGTCCAGACGTGGGGCCCACCAGATGGGCCCAAACCCTACTTATAATATTAATTTCGTAATTGATATTAAGGGTGATAAACAGCTTAGCAAATAAGAGTCAAACAAGGATATTACTCTTGCATGACTTAGCCACCAAGATATCTATTTCAACATGGAAACTGATTCTTATATGGTAGGAGACTAGAACCTTCTTCTAGGCGGTGACTTGCCCACCAAGTCACCTAACCTTACCACGATTCTAAGGCTTCTCAACCTATATAAAGGGCCAAACCCCTCATCTCAGAACTACGTTTTGGCTTGATTCTTAATACGAGATACGTAGGCACTCTGTGTGGACCGATCATTCTCGAACACAGAAACAACCATTAAATCTCGAAGGTCACCAACCCCTTTGCATTAAATACACATACACTCTAGCCGCCATATTCATAACCTATTTTTTATTCCACAACAGCCGCCTAGCGCCTAATCGGGTAGGCGGGGATTAATCGGACAGATTAATCGGAACATTAATCGGATATTATAATAATATTTAATATATTAGTCTAATTTACAATTAAACATATCATTTTAAATAAATTAACAGGTTTAATCGGATTTCAAAAATCGAATCAGTTGGTTACCTTATAGAAGATTAATCGATTAATCAGTTAAATCGGGGATTTTTAGAACAGTGCCTAAAACATGTCATCTTTTTAATTTTCACATTACATTTTCTATTTTCTCTAACTAAAATTTATCTTTTTTCAATTATATGACGGGCGGTTCTATTTAATAAAATAAAATAACAATATTATAATGTTAATAATTAACCGATTAAGTTTCAGCTAAAATGTATCATCTTTTCTATATTTTCTAACTAACATATCTTTTTTCTTAAAAATATCACGGGCAACACTAATTTTTCCTTTTCTTAAAACTTTACGAGCAATTTTATTTAGTAAAATAATATAATTGAATTATAATTACTATAAACTAATCAATTACCTTTTTCACCTAATACATATTTCTTTTTTAATTTTCTCTAACTAACACCTCACTTTTTTCAGTTAAATCACGATATTCTATTTAATAAAATAAAATAATAATTTTATAAGTACTTATAATTAACTGATTACCTTTTTGAACTAAGATGTATCATCTTTTCAATATTTTCTAACTAAAATCCCACTTTTCATAGAAATATAACGGATAACATTTATATAATTATTATCAAATCATCTCATTTAAAAATTTAAACCACCAAAATTCATATTTTAAAAAAAGTAAATCGAATTAATAAAATATATCATATAATATTAAAACACCGGTTTTAAGCTAGTTTGATTAAAAGGTAAAAACGCAATACGATAGCTCGTAATATTTAGGACCTTTGCTTTAATTTGGGTCATTTAGGATCATTCAATTTTAATTTATGTCAGTTGGAACCTTTTCTCGTATTTATCTATTTGGGTCTAAAATCTGCCACAGCTAGCCAATAATGTGTTCAAACATCTACGTTTCTACATAATTTTAATTACGTAAAATATTTTTCAAGTTTTTAATTCACTCCAATATTTTATTTAATAATTTATGAATTACTTGAATAATGTAAATATGAAAATATAGTCTGTACCAATTAACAACAAATCATATCATGAGTCCCACTCTAGGGAGACCCAAGTTACATAGAGTACATGTGGAGACCCATCATCTGACAAAGGACAAAATGGTTGCAACTTACACGCACATCTCAGCTCAATACTCTTTGCAAATATACACATGATACGTACAAGCTCAGCTCGTACGTCGTCGCAAACGGAGAATACACCTTCAAATCGTGATTTCATCTTCAAATCTAATCATCTAGGTAATGATTCTGTAATTTTTTAGAGTTTAATTCATAATCTAACTAGCATTTTGTTAATTTCTTCAGGGTAAGCTCGAAAATGAAGTTTGGGAGAAGAATAGGTAATTTTTTTTATTTAATTCAAACTTTGATTCTATAGTAGAACTCGAAATTAGTAGGTAATTGGTAGTTATATGATTCTACAGTAGAATACAATCAGATCTGATATATTTTTTGTGTTTTGTGTAATTTGATTCTGTTATAGAATCATGTTTATTTTGATATTCTTTGGCTTCATTTTGTTTTGTGTGTTTTGAATCTAGTATAGAATCATATTTGTATTATTAGCTGTTTTTGCTTTAAAAATTGTATATGCATGCTTAATTAGATATCATTCTACAGTGATTCTATAGTGATTGTTAATGTCAGTCACTTTTTGTTGATTATAACATTGATTCGGTAATATAATGCGAGTTTACACTTATTTTCATGTGTTATTACATCTGTTGTACATGTGGTTCTGTAATAGAACCAATTTTGTGCATAAATCGTAAGGTATAAATTTTGTTTCTGTGCTAGAACCAAAATTTCTCATGTACATGTGGTTCTGTAATAGAACCAGTTGTTTAATCATTCTATTCTAGAATTCGAAATTAATAGATAATTGCTAATAATTTGATTCTACAGTAGATTAGAACCAGATATAATCTTTTTTTTTTTTGTATATTTTAATTCTACTATAGAATCATGTTTATGTTGATATTCTTTGGCGTCATTTTTGTTTTGTGCAAATTTTTGATTCTACTATAATTTGTGCACTTGTAGTTTTTTATTCTACCGTACAAGCATGTTTGTATTTGTAGCCGTATATAACTTGTATAGTAGAATCGCATGAGTTTTGTTGATTATAACATTGATTTGGTAGTAGAATGTGAGTTTACACTTATTTTCACATGTGGTTCTGTAATAGAACTAGTTTTGTATTGTTAAAATATATGATCCAATTGAACACCTTAAGTATTTCGGAGAGTTGTTAACTTAACATGAGACTGGTTACACTAGAAGTCCTGTGGATAAGATTTGTGTGCATGTGTGGTTCTGTTGTATGCATTATTTCAATGAAATTTGGAATTACTTGAATTGACTGACAAAATGGTGGATGAAGATAGAAGCTTCCACTCTGGCAAGATCAAGGCCAGGACATAGCCTTTGTCCACCTCCAAAAGGAGTGAAGCTACAGCCACTTGTGTCTCTATTCTGTAAAAATGATCAGCGAGTTAATTAGTCAGCTAATTCAGTATTTAAATTGTTCAATGATCAGCAAGTTGATTAATGGTTAAATACATATTACTTCTAGTTTCTTAAGATATAATGATCCACTTAATTGCCATCTCCATGCATTGAACTAGTGAGGAGAGTCATAAAGATTTTCATCCAAGTGAACTGATCTGAAATATGTGTAGACACACCATCCTTTATGTATAACATACCGCCCTTTTATCTGCACATATTTAATCGCTTTTCTCATCACCCCATTGATGATATTTCATAGTCTTAAAGTTTCTGTTATTACCTGCGCATGTAAAGTAACGTCGTTGTTTGTAGCATTAGCATAACATTAGTTAATTTCATAATTTCATGAAAGAATGTGCAATGTAACATTTCAAAACTGACTTACATTTTGTGTGAATGGCAATGACAAGTATTCACTCCATATCAACTCCTCGCCTGTCTGTTCTTTTAGTTTTTTCAACTCCATATTCTCCTCCTGAGATTCATCAGCCACTAACTTTGTATGGAAAGAAGAGATATTTGTATGTAACTTTGCATATTTATGTGTTTGTAGTTTTTGATTATACTGTAGAAGCTTTCTCTACTTATACTAAACTGCACTGTCCTTCTCTACTTGTACAACTCTGTCGGTTATAATGTGTTCTAATACTGTTGCATTGTAGAACAGAAAAAAACAGAATACAATTGATTCAAAATGTTTGTTTTAAAAATTTTCCAGGTACGCGTTCCGGGAATCGATTAAAACTTGGACAAAAAAGTTTTTCATCCAGGAGAACGAGAATGAAAAAAAAATCTGAAAAGAACATTAACATGGAAGAAGAGTTGAGCACAAATACATTTTATCAACATCAAAGGTAAAGAAAACATTCCACTTTGTTGTCTTGAGTAGTTATGATTTCCTTTGCTTAAGAAAACATAATGATGCTTATATATTTGTTTTTTTTAAGTACTATCTGGAAAATGATACCAATCACGAAAAGAGACGGATGCATATGTTTTGACCCTTTATGGTACAGTTCATACGCCAATAAGAAGGAAGAATCTAATGTAATGTACTGGATATCAATTGAAAGCGTTTTTGAGAAACGATACGTGTTGGTTCCAATATGTCAAGCGTAATTAAATGTTTAAGAATCAGTTGTTTTTTCATATTATTTGCATCCATCCATTGAATAATTCTGATTATTTTTAATTTTGTTTAATTACAGGAACCACTAGAACCTACTGATTCTATGCAATTTGGGTAAAAATGTGAATAGCACAACAATTCCATCTATAATACTACTAGATTCACTTCACAAAGCAAACCCCGAATTGCTTGAAGCAGAAATTAGACGGTACTTACTAGTTTATATATTTAATTTCTAAAAAAAAGAAAGTGTAATTATATCTGACTTGTTTGTACTAATAATCTAATATTTTACAGGTTTGTCATTGATATTTACAAAAATGAGCACAAAGAAGGATATGATGACATCTCTTTCATGGTTCCAAGAGTCCCACAACAGAATGATGGTTCAAAATGTGGGCACTACGTGTTGTACTACATGTACAAGTTCTTGATGACATGTCCATAGAATTTAAACATTGAAGAACATTATCCAGAATTCGTAAGGATCTTCAAGACTTTTATAATTTAGATAGTATTTTTAATTCTACTATAGAACAGATGACAAATTAGATGATTTTTATGGCAGCACTTTTGATTTCACTATAGAGTTTTTAGCTATAGCCTTTGATTCTATTATGGAATCAAAAATAGAAATGTAATTTGTAGACTTAATTTATGAGTGTGATTTTTTTATTTATATTCTATAGTAGAATCATAGTTTATATTAGAATTAGTAAATAATACCATAATATTTGATTCTACTATAGAACCTTACTGTTTTTCACTTGCATTTACAATTTCTGCTTATTTTTGGCATTACGTTGTAATGCGTACTCATTCTTTTATTTATTGTTTTTCCTAACAGATGAATGAAAACTGGTTCACCGACAGTGATGTTCAAGAATGTTTTGAAAAAATAGCATCTGTTTCAAATGAACAAATTGAAAATGAAGACAAAGATGAAGATGATGCTACTGAAAAAGATGTTGCAAAGAAAGATGCTACTGAACCACTGTTTGAAAAAGGTACGAAAAATGTAACTAACAAAGTTTATGAGGCAAGTCAGATAAATGTTATAAGTTCTTTTAAGTAGGCTGGAAGCGAAATAAGTTTTAGTGTTGCTTTTGTATATATGGGCATTCTTTTCCTAGAATCTTTAGCTAATTATCTTTTTTAATCCAACTAATGAACATATAGGTGCAAGTACTCCAGATGAAAATGATCTGTTTAAAGGAAGCGATGCTCTGCGTGCACTAGTCATATACACTCCAGATAGCTCACAGCCAGAGAGCTCACAGGAGATGTTTAAAACAGTGCCACCAGCAGCAGATGTCGTGAACAACGATGAAAATAACAAGGACAAATCTGTCACTGTCATTAATGAGTCAGCTTTCAAAACCTCAAAGAAGGTTAAATTCAAATTTAGGTCAACAAGAGTGTCACCTAGGCTTAGAGCTGCAAAAGCGAATGAAAATGATCAAGCACAAAAATCTTTAGTGGATATCCACTTCAATGAGCCTGAGGTAATTGCAGTTTCTGATGTTCAAGATGAGCCGGAGATGATTGAAATTCCTAAAGTGCAGAAAAGGAAAAAACAAGATAAGGTATTATGCAGTTCGTATGATAAAATATTTTTTGTGCTTATCGTTCTGCAGTAGAATCAAAAAAACAAACTGGGATCTATAGTAAAATAAAGTATAACTAATACCAGGCTGAATGACATTTATTTTATAATCATTTCTAGGCTATTTCTATAGGTTTATTTGACTCTTTTTTTTGTTTGGATTCCATCAGGGTAAAACAACTACAGGAAAAAAGAATGGAGGTTCGTCTACTATAATGAATGATAATGATAGTGATTTTGAAATGACTCCACCTAAGAAAGCAAGAGGAACAGACGTGACGAAAAAAAGAAAGGCTATAGTGCAGGTATTTAAGATAGCTCATATATGAATTTCCATTGATGTTAGTAATTCTGCATGCCACTTGGATCACTAATAATTGTTTTTCCCCTTTTTCTTTCTATCAGAGAAGTCAGAAAAATGTCAAGAAGGCAAAGAAAGATGTGGTAAATGCAAACAATTCCGAGGACCCAAAGAAAGTTAATTTGAGAGCTTACCCATCTACATTCACAACCGTGGTTGAAGGGATGTCTGTTGCTCAAAACGAGTGGGTTAAAGAAGCAGGATTCGGTCACTTGTTGTCTTTCTCAATGGGGGGCAAATCATTCCCGCAGTTTCTGACAGTGAACTGTTTATGGTGGTATGACCATAATTTGGGATATATGGCTTTACAGCCTGACCATAAACTCGAAGTGAAAGAAGAAGACGTACTTGACGTCCTAGGTCTTCCAAGAGGACCACTCGAGGTTTCTTTCGAAGGTGAGAACGAAAGGATGGGGCAATGGAAAAAGCAGTTTGAGGGAAAGCCAACAAGTAGGATTACCGAGAAGGACGTCCATCAGAAAATTGAAGCATCGACGGTGGCGGACGACAACTTCAAGCAAAACTTCATGGTGCTGATGACGAACCTGTTCATTAAATCAAACAAAACATCATTTGTGTGCCCAAAAGTTTTGAAGTTCTGCGGTAATTACGACGATGCGAAGAACTATAACTGGTGCAAACCAATTATAGAAAATTTGAAATCAAGTCATGAGAGTTGGTGGATAAATCCAAATACTCAGTTCTACACCGGTTCCGTAGTATTCCTACTGGTGAGTAAAAATCATTTAGGTGTATGATTAATTAGTTAAAAGCACTTTTTAATTTGTAATGTGAGCTAATGCATTAGTGACCTGTCTGTACTTTGTAGTATTTTTACCTTACACGGACAGAGAATCGTCTAGTAACCGTAGAAAAGACATATACAGCTTTCCTTGGATGGCTTAACTCAAGGGTAAGGGATAGAAACAGAGCTGAAATGCTTGACCATACTTTTGGCAAAGGAGAAATCGTAAGTGTAATTTTTTGGTTCAAAAGATTATTTACTTAGAATAATTCTGATATCTGCATGTTAATCATTTTCAAAAACACAATAAGCAGATTGAGATCGAGAAGCCAACAAATGTTGAGCAGGATGATGAAGAACTTGTTAAACAGAAGGATAATGAAGAACCTGTTGAGCATGTATAATTTAATTATAATTTAACTTATTCCACTATGGATTATCTGTTTAAATATTTATGTTAAAGTGCATTTAACTGCAACCCACTTTAATTTGGTTACATTATAGAGTCGAGGAAATATTTATTTGGTTCTATTATGTTAGGAATTTGGAGGCAATGAAAATTTCAACACCCCAGAAGAGACAATTAAAGGAGTACCCTGCAGTCCAGTGGTCTCTCTAGACAACTCAATCAATGATTCTATATTGTCCATTGCTAGAGATGTTCAAAATAAACACAGTACAAGTGATACGATTACAGAAAAGGTAAAATTCAGTTTATAAATAGTGACTGAAACTTATCACATTGTCATATCATTGTGCACTAATTCAAATATTTGTGTGACACTAGGATATCATGTCAAAACTGGAGAATGAATTTGTTGAACTGGAAAGGATGAAGAAAGCATTTGGTGAAAATTTGGAAATGGCAGAGAAACTTTTCCCAAACAATGAAAAGGTGAAAGAATACAAAGAAAGATTGGGAGCCAGCACAGAGCAAAGGTATAAAAATTTACTCAAATTGATTTAGTTACATAATATGTTACAAAGTTGTACTTGCAACAAATGTAGATATAACTTCTTAGCAAGCGATTTTTTTTTCAAAACAGTATTGAAAAGGAATGGCCTTATTTCACAATCAGTGATTGGAAAACATTCGACATATTAATGCTTCCAGGACATGACAGGGCTTATAATAAGTTGATCGATATAGATGATTTCTTAGGTGAATTAAAAATAGGTGGTGAAATTGTTGATGGTGATATTTTTAGCAAAATAATTCATAGGAAATCCGGAGTGGAACAAGAGTTTGGTTATAACAAAATAAGAAGGGTGCAGAAGGTGGGGGAATTACATAAATCACCATTCAGAAGTCGAACAATTGATTTGAACAAGCCAAAACTTACAAAAGAGGAAGATGAAGTTTGGAAATGGATTTGTAGAGATCGACCAGGAGGAGGAATGTAAGTCGCTGTCTCTCTATTCTTTTATGGCTGTGGTATTTATGAATTTAGTTGTTGTCGAATTCTGAGTTCAGTGGTGTCCTATTTTGATAATGCTAAGTTTTGTTGTGATGTTTAGTTGTTGGTTCGGTTTATTTTCTTTTTGTGCTAGAACCAAAATTTCTGTTGTACATGTGGTTTTGTAATAGAACCAGTTGTTTAATCACAACAAAATGATGCTATACAAGAATTCCAAATTAATAGGTAATTGCTAATAATTTGATTCTACAGTAGATTAGAACCAGATATGATGTATTTTTTTTGTTTTGCATATTTTGATTCTACCAACAAGCATGTTTGTATTTTTAGCTGTATATAACTTGTATAGTAGAATCGCATGAGTATCAGGCTTTTAATCACGTGTATGTGTTGTGCCTAGATTTTGATTCTACTATTGAAGCATATTTATGTGTGGGTGGTTTTTTGATTGTACTGTAGAAGCTTTCTCTACTTATACTAAACTGCACTGTCCTTCTCTACTTGTACAACTATGCAGGGATGAAATTTTTCGCTGGAATAATACCGTTTGCTATAGGCACCACATTCAAAGTTTAAGGCTTGGAAATGAAATACTTTTCAATGTCGTGGATGCCTATACAAGTTTTCTGAATGAGGATGAAAAATACAAATCAGTTGAGTCTCCTTTAAGATTCTTTTGCAACACATTGGTAACGGTAAATTCCATAAAACATCCCTGATTTAATCGTAGAAATTACAATTTATGAACTGCTGAGTTTTTCTCTTTATGTGTAGTTGGGAAACGTAGTCAAATCAAATCCAGTTGGGGACGAGAGTAAAGACAGCCACGTGGTATTTATGAAGTTTCGTGATCAATTGGATTTGATACTTTTCAAACATAAAGTTGAAATCAAAAATGTTGATCTGGTAAGTTCTTAGTTCACTGAGTTGCTGTGTGAGTTCTTAGTTAAATTGTTGTCGAGTTGATGTTGAGTCTATTTTTTTGATGATGCGAGTCGCTATCTGTCTGTTTTTTTATGGCAGTGGTATTTATGAATTTAGTTGTTGTCGAACTCTGAGTTCAGTGGTGTCCTGTTTTGATAATGCTGAGTTTCATTGTGATGTTTGCTGTTGGTTGCTAGAACCAAAATTTCTGTTGTACATGTGGTTCTGTCATAGAAATAGTTGTTTAATCACAACAAAACGATTCTATACTAGAATTCGAAATTAATAGGTAATTGCTAATAATTTGATTCTACAGTAGATTAGAACCAGATCTGATGTTTTTTTTTTGCTTTGTGTATTTTGATTCTACTATAGAATCATGTTTATGTTGATATTCTTTGGCATCATTTTTTTTTGTGTAAATTATTGATTCTACTACAGAAGGTTATTTGTGTACTTGTAGTTTTTTATTCTACATACAAGCATGTTTGTATTTGTAGCTTTATATAACTTGTATAGTAGAATCGCATGAGTATCAGCCTTTTAATCACGTGTATGTGTTGTGACTAGATTTTGATTCTACATACAAGCATATTTATGTGTTTATAGTTTTTTTTATTGTACTATAGAAGCTCTCTACTTATACTAAGTTGCACTGTCCTTCTCTACTTGTACAACTCTGTGATGTTTGTTGTTGGTTCGATTCATTTTTGTAATTAGCTATCGAATTTTTTTTTTCTGATTGTTGTGGAGTCTATTGGATTTTTATACACAACACTGGTTCTTATGAGTCGCTGTCTGTCTGTTCTTTTAGTCGAGAGTAAATTCACCGAGTCACTCATTAACAATTATGTTTTATGCGTAGATTTTCTTCCCCGTCTACAATGCAAACCATCACTACGTTATATGCTGCAATTTGAAGAAATTTGCAATTGAGATTATTGACAACAGAGTTGGGCAAGATATGTTTTTATTATATGATGCAATCCCCGAAACTTTGGTAATTTTCTGGCCTTAAAAACTACCTTAAAATTAATTTGTTTCATCCTGTTAACTAATGCTAATACTACAAAATTTCAGCGTGAAAATCTTTCCAAGTATTTTGAAGATCACAGCCTATGGAAGACACAGCAAATAAGGAATGCTCCAATAACACTCTTAGAAATGAAATGACAAACCAAAAACAAGAACAGCGAGTCTGGAGTGTTTGCAATGAATCACATGGAGACTTACATGGGAAATGGAGTAAGAAATGGGAATGCAAATTTGCACCTGAAACTGTAAGTAATTATTATTATGAAACTGTATGTAATTATTATAAAACTTGGTACACATATTGTGTAAATATTGTGTTCAACTAGTTAGCTAGATTTAGTAGTACATATTGTGCTGGAGGTGCAACTTTTATGATTACCTCCAGATCCAAGCTGCAAATGTGTGTGCTTAACTGTAGAATATACTTCAGACATGCAACTAATTATTTAAATAAACACTGCTTTGATTCTACTACAGAATCGAAACATCTACTTAGGTACACTGTTTAAGTATGAGTAATGAAGGAATATGTTATGTTTGCATCTTTTATCAAATTGTCGGATGTTTTATCTCAAACTTAAGTCAAATCCTAGCTTTACTAATCCTAAATCTACCCTTGATTTACCTATAATTTATTAGTTATGAATTTTAGAACTAATTTTTAATATTGGTGCAGGAATATATGCAAAAAAAGCAGCTGCAAAGAGCATGCCAGATATATGCAGCAAAGATTGTATACTCCCCCATCAATTATATCAAGCACAAGATGTTTGATGAGATCAAGGCGATGAATGAACTATGATATTTGGATGAAATGACAGAGAATTATGAATGCAATTTTTGTTTCTCTCTTCAGAATTATATTAGATACTTTGATTACGTATTCTAGATGCTTTTAACAGTAAATGTGAAGTTAACTTTGTCTGTTGAGATTGAATTTTGATCTTAGTTGTATTGTTTTTCACATTTTAAATTTAAAGAAATCTGGTTTGGTTTTATTCATGTAGTATTGTAATATGATGTTGGTGACTACTTTCTATTGGTGACTACTTTCTATTGGTTTCTATTGGATTGGTTTTCACATTTTAACCTTGGTTTGTTGTTACAGTGAACAATATATATTTGTGATTATTGTGGGAAACCAAGTTCAATGGTGAACTGTCTGTCCAAGGCAACCTATATATGCTTGTCTTGTTATCGGAATGTGCATTGGAATCATGAACACTTGATTGTGCATTCCATTGTAAAACCAAAAGATATGTTGCAAAACAATCAAGGGAAATTACTATCCACCTATTTCTACAATAGATTCAAAAGTAAAATTCGACACTCAAGCTTCAGTTTAGCAAGTTTCAATTTGTCAAGGTATCTCATAGTCACATTTGCCAAAACAAAATTCATAAACAGTCCATTATCTAATGTGGTTCTATTTTAGAACCAATATTTAAAAAATAATCCCATGTTACTTATACAAGGCCTTTGAAGAGTAGGATTCATTACATTTTAAAGTACTACTATTAGATTCTAAAAAATAAAATAAAATATCATATTAAGAAATATATTTAATCTAATTAATTATATGTTTCAAAGTCATACTATAGAATCAAAAATTTATATAATAATTTTGCTAATTGCGTTTGTTTACTAAATTCATATACGATTTATTCGTCATTCTGAATGTTTCTAAAACCCAAAATGCAAATGTTGAACCCCAAAAGTTAACATTTGAACCCATAAGGGAACACAGATAAAATTTTAAAAATTGAGTTTGCTTAATAAGTCCGGCGGCCTGGTTTTTAAAAAATCGGGGACCAGCCCCGATTTTTTAAAAACCAGGAAAAGTTAGGGTTTAAAGTCTAGAGTTTAGGGTTGTAAACAACCCTAAACTCTAAACCTTAAACCCTAATTCTGTATACGATTTATTCGTCATTCTGAATATTTCTAAAACCCAAAATGCAAATGTTGAACCCAAAAAGTTAACTTTTGAAAATTTTAAACTTAAAAATTTAAAAATTTTAAATTTAAAATTTTTAAATTTAATAATTCTAAAACTCAAATTAAACTCATTGAACCCCAAATTAAAACTTTTAAACCCCATAGAAAATACCAATAAAAACTTAAATAATAATTCAATAAAATGAAATATAAGTTTTTAATATTTGGTAATTTTATTCTACATTGGAATCAAGAATACTTGAGTATTGATTCCATTGTAGAACCAAGGGTTAGGATGGGAAAAGAATAAGGAAAATGACTAAATTTTAAAACTGGTTCTACAATAGAATCATTAAGTTCAATATAAATCAAGTATAAAAACCGTATGAAAGAGTCACGACTCATATTTTGATTTGAACAGCTATTTAAGTTAAGTTTCATTTTCAGTTACAACTACAAACCGCCACATCTTTTCTTTCTCATAAAAAAAACAAAAGAAAGTACCCCAAATTTATACCCTATACAATATGGCTTCATCATCCAAAGCATTGGAAAAATATGGCAGTTCATCATCAACAAGTAAGGAAATATGGTTTCTTGAGGGTCGTAGGATTGAGGCCCACCCTGTGGCTAATTTTGGAGTCCAAAATCCCATTCAACCAGTCCCGATTGAACAACTTCAATCATGGATAACACCAACATCTGCCGAAAGGGTTATGCATGCAAAATCTCGCTATTCTGCAAGGGATAATTTTTTTTTTCTGATTTGGAATCAAAAGGTATAACTCCATTAGACTACTATAAATGTTCGGTTTTTGATGCTATTTCGAATGAATCAGGCAATGATATTCACAACACTTATCACTGCTCTTCCTATAATTGTTCCACAATCGTCCATCCTCCATTACAATTCTTTGTAAATGCTGAAAAGGCCTGGAAACTTAGTTGCTTAGGCTATTTTGTTGATCATGCTTTAAATAAGAAGTCTAACCTTCAAATGGTACAACAGTTCATGTCATCAAGGTTTGAATCTAGGGGTTTTAATTTTATAAATTTTGATGAATCGGGCTTCTTTTATTTTAAATTTGACAATGAAGAAATAATGGACAAGGTCATCTCTCTAGGGCCTGTAAATGTAGAAGGGAAGATTTTTGTTTTTGGTCCTATAATTCATAAATATCCTTCCATCAAATACACCCTTGATACTTGTACCCAATGGGTGAACATTAAAAATATTCCAAGGCCATATTGGTCCGTGGAAGGGCTTACATATATTGCTGAGGCATTAGGTACAGTCATCCGCAATGATGGGCTTAGTACCTGGACTACCGCTGCCAGAAATGAGACAGGATATTCTGCCAAGATATGTGACGAAATGAGTCATATGCACTCTAGGCCAAAACACATTCTTATTGTAGTTCCTGGTATTGATGAAACCTTCACGCATACAAGAATTACCATAGAATACATGCAAAATGGATCATGTTCACTATGTTGCAGCCCTGATCACAAACTTGAAAATAAATGTCCTCACAAACCAGGATTTGAGAGAGATTATAATCTCATGGACTGCTCTGCTGATCCTCTTGTTAATCTTTCTGAGGAAAGCTCTACTACTGCCGCTAGCCATGCAGGTGATATAGATGAAGGGCATGACAACAACATGGAGGTCGACTAGTGATCCTGAACATTTGATCGCTTATTATGTTCTATGTAATCTAGACTTGTTGGTTAAAATTCAACTTTTATTTTGTGATTGCTTGTAAATAACTTTGTTGGACAAATTATGGTACTTGGTTGTAAATAACTTTATTTCCTGTACAAATTACTATTGTATATAAGTCGTTTGGAGTTGTGTAATTTTTTCAAGGTGAATATTCAAAAAATTCTGTAACAGAACCAAAAGTATTTATCTTTTGATTCTACTATGGAATCAATAGAAAGTAAAAAACTACAAATCGAAATCTTTTATTATCAATTAGTGACAGATTAAGTAATTTCATAGAGCACTCAAATTTAAAAAAAATATAAAAGAAAGAACATTACGTAATAAGGATGCTTAAAACCGTTCAAGCAAAACGGTGTCTTTTTACAATGTAGGAACAAAAAAGTTCATACAAAACAAAAGAAAATTGACATGATTCAGATATTCAAACTCTAAACAAAGAATTAGTCACAAATGAGCATTGTCAGTCTTTTATCAATGTTTCACCAAAACAGAGTTTCAATCTTTAACTTCATGAACTCCCAAAGTGAAAGTTTTTTATACAATCCTCTATATTTCTCAACACGCTACATGAAAACAAAAACAAGACTTTAATTTGTTCACTCAACTGTATAACTATAACCTCTATCCATAAACAAGTAAACAGTTAACTTAAGTAGTGGGATCGGTGATTACATTCTGACCATCCAAAGCTGGAGGTTGCTTGGACTGATTTGATTGAATCTGAACGCCCTTAACCTGTTTCACTTTGTTCGGGCAAGTACGTTTATCATGATAGCCATACAGATCACATCCTTTGCACTTCTTGAGTTTTCTTTTTTTACCATCACAACTTAACTCTGCAGGACCAGGAATCCTTTTTCGGCTTCCTTTGTTATTACTTGGCAGTGGCGGACGAACACTAGTTGAACCAGAAGGCCTAACACCAAATATATCTTGAAGCATGTCATCCTTTGTTACTAGACACTTCTCATATTTTTCTTTATTTCTAGTCCTCAAACACTTTATTTCATCCAACAAATATTGTAAACCATTTACATTACTGGAAACATTATCAAAGCAAGCTTGGTACTCCCTCCATATTTTATTTGATGTATCTATAATTATCTGCCCATCACTACTAATTTCCGTTTCAGTAGAAAACTTCAATTTACAAAATTTATCTGCATTTCTCATCCAGCGCTTTAATAAGAACTGATGTGGAATTTCATCCACCCCCCAAAGACCTAAACAGTAAAAACAATGTCGACAGAGATAACCAACTCTAATAAAAAGCTTACAAGAACAGCTTACATCATTTGTCGATGGAGAAAAGCCAACCTCAAACAACTTTCCATTCAAACTATTATCACGAACTATGTGCTTATTCACACCATCAACAATCGTTGGTTGGCCTGCCAGACTGATATGAAAACAACTCGCTTTTATTTGTTTTTGAACCTTGTAGAACATAGAACGAGTGTAAAGCCGAGCTGCATGCTTTTTAATGTCCTTCTCAGTTACAGGTTGTGGAATACAATTCAAGTCAGTATTATTCAATTTCTTTTGATCATGAAACTGTTTGTCAATGGCACTCTCATAACACAAGTAGAACTCTGAAAGTGTGTCACCTTTTTGGACAAAATGGTTAAAAAAAAAGTTGCTGCTTTCTGACCGTGAAGTTGTTCTCAGTAATGCTCCCACTGGCTTGTCCCTAAAGAAGGCAGGAATCCATGAGGCTCTAATAGAATAGATCTCCTTCAACCAAACATGGTCAGTCAATCCAAATTCCTTAAGCACCGCATCCCAACCTTCTTCGAATTCAGCAACCGTCAAGTGTGACGACCAAACAAACTTATTAAGTGCTTGCATGAAACCAGACTCCGCACAAAAAACAGGACCAATCTACATTTTTTTTAAAAAAAAACATAAACTCATAAGAAAAGCGCCAAATGTAACACCCCCAGATCCGAGGTCAGGGATCTGGTCGTTACGGTCTCAATAACCATTCACGAAACCAACATAATTTAAATTACAACCTTGTGACCCAAAACAACAACATAGAACACACCCGTTATAGTCCCATAGATGAAATCAGAGTAACCATCAATGTTATTAATCTCAAGTTTGAGTTCTTACAACCCAAAGAATTACAGTTTTACCATCACATACTCTTTGCCATCCATGGATATATGTCATATTATAAATACATTGATACTTGAAAGTCAATCATCTATCCTACCAATAGCTTCTTAATCGACAGTGGCAGCTAGGATCTCAGCGGTTAATCCTCCGACGACTATCACTTGCTTGCACGAAGTGCGCCTTGTGCGACCATCAGATCTAACTGTTGTTGTGATATAAATAAATAAAGCAAGGGTGAGCAATAGCCCACCAAAATATAATTGAACAGTGATAATATATAACAGTTCAAAATATCTTTGAAACCATATGCCATGCATTTACAGAAATGATGCCAGTATAACTTAAAAGATGAAGTTACTAGGTAACTCAAAATATATATTCTGAGGACATATCTGCTATGCAAAAGATAAGCAAGATATTCTCAATTATCATAAAAGAGGAACTTGCAGGAAAAAAATATTGCAGTTTCAGTTTCAACACTTTTTCACCTTGCCAACACCAACAGTGTTGCAGAAATTTCTCACTTTAGAAGATGAACTAATACAGGAGCATTGTCGCGCCAGATGCCCTGACGTTTACGATGATCAGTCGTATGTCATGCATCTCATCATGTAGAAGGTAGCTCCGACGGATTTACTTGTCTACCGCCCTCTGGAACTCCTCAGCCAACGGTTGGGCTATTGCTGGACCGGCGCCACTCGGCCACTTACGCGTCTCCTAGTTCGAATATCATCCATGACTCTGAAACGTAAAGTTCGTTCCCCTTTTCCCCAAGTATAACACTTGTTGATAGGACTCCACAAAGTAGTCGTATCTAATTGGAAAGGAAAATTCACCAATATTTCCCAAGCTGATGCTTGTTAATGGATATAAACTTGTTCCATCAATCCTACCCCTCGAACATTGAGGAGGTAACCAAAAGACTCATATCGATGTTTGAACGAATCAAGATGAGAGTGACAAGATAGTTTAGCAAGTATATGACCGGGCAGTCAAATAAATAACAGCTCTCAAGTGAGGTCCCCTTAAATGTTTTTGGAGGTTTGAGCGAGTATTTAAATCTTCTTATAAGATAGATTTAAATGAAAATAGAGTTTTGGGAACCTCCCCTTGATAAAATAGTCATAAAAGACACCGAAATATTTTACATAATATCTGAAGGTGAAGGATAATCTTTGAATAATATAAATCATTATAAAAATAATTCAAAAGAATTTAATTAAATATTCCAAGAATATTTATTAAGTCAATAATAATTACGGAATATCATTAAGTCATAATATTGCTCGTAAGTAATCCTCGAATGAATATATAGAATTATTTACTAAATAAATCTCTTCTTAAATGAATATTCAAAATAATATTCATTAAATAAATAAACTCAAATTAAGATTTTAAATAATATTCACTAAATAAATCAAACCTTAAATGAATATTTAAAAATAATATTCATTTAATAAATAATATTCTAAATGAATATCCAAATAATATTCTTTTAGTAATCAAAACTGTAAAGGAATATTCGAAATAATATTCCCTAAGTAAGTAGAACTTCAAATGAATATTTAAAAATAATATTCATCAAGTACATAAAATCTTAAATGAATATTTGGAAGTAATATCCATTTAATAAATAAAAATTCCAATGAATATCAAAGTAATTATTCATTAAATGACCAAACTCTAAATGAATATTCGAAACTAATATTCATTTAAATAATTAAAGCTCAAATGAATATTAAAATAATATTCAGTAAATAAATAAACTCGAATGAATATTAAAAATAATATTCATATAGTATTTCTCGATTGAGGTAATGCTCAAATAACATTCCTCGAATAATTTCCAAGTAATTAATACTTTATGGAAATATAAATAATGTTCATAAATAACAATCCTCAAAATGAATACTAATTTGTCGCTGGAATCCCTTCGGGTTTCCACGACTATCTCTATATCTCAAAATACCGACTCCCGATCTATATTTAAAGAATGAATATCATACGCCCTTCACTAAGGGTCTTAACACAACAATCCGGCTTATAACTGATAATTCATATCTAGTCTATAGGCCAATATTAATTCAGGGAACAAGTAATCCAATATACTTTGAAAACAGTTATGCATGCTATGGCATATGTAAACGGAATCATATATATATTATCACAACAACAGCTTCAAAGTTTTGAAGACTTGCCTGGAAATCCTGTAGGGGTAGTGTGCCTCGTGTCAATCCGGTGATCTATAAATAGTCACAATAACTGAGGTCAATCACTTAACACTTTTTTAAAAGGCTAAGTATAAACTTAACTTAAGTCGAAACACGTGGTCACGTTATCTCGTTAAACACCCTTTAGTGCAACTCTCTTTATTATCGCTATGACCCGTCATTCGTTCGCTACTAAGGCACGTCGTCATACTTACACTTGGTATATACTTACGTCGTATAAATTCTAAGGTCGGTCGTTTACGAATCAAGATTATACCTCGAGTTTTATCACCCATTTTCTAAGTTATATCCAAAGTCATACTTTTAAGGGGTTCGTTTGCGTTTGACCTCGATTCGAACATTTTTATAAAATCGGAAAACGATCCGTTTGACATGAGGTTTTCTCCCACACCTTCCTTTTTATCTCTAATATTTAATTATCAAGATTTACCACTAATTTCGTAATATTAAAAGGGTCCAATCTCAGTTACAAACTCTCGTTTACAGTTTCGAACCACTTTTACGAATTTAGCCATAACTCCTAAACCGTAAGTCCGTTTCACATGAGCCTTATATCAAAATAAAGCTTATAACATAATATATCTTGTAATTGAATAATATAAAACTGTACAGTGAGTTATATCTACTGTGATGCTCGGTTTTTAAGGTTTATCGAAATTTCGGCAATACGACGACTATAAATCGAACGTTTCTAAATTCGTTACATCAACACCAAGTCACACCGGGCATCCATACAACTTATACACATTATTATCAACTTTATAGGTCCAATAACATGTCCCTTTATCATCATAATCATCATGCTATTAAATCAACCAAACCAACTAATTAATCATACATACATGCTTATAATCATGTAATAATCATATCTAAGCTAAAACCCACCAAGAACATGATAAAACTCAAAATAAAACCTAGGGTTTGAGATGTTCATACCTTCCTTGAAGTGTTCTAAGACCTTACTAAGCCTTGATTATCTCTTGCATATCCTTAACCAAGCTTAGATCATTCAAACAAATCAAGAAATCAAAGATTAGATCTTGAAAACACTATTCATCATCACTTTGATGATTTTTGAAAACTATGCTAGAGATGGAATTTGAAGCTCAAATTTCTAGGAGATCATGTTGATATAGTAAGGAACTTACATGATTTATTTCATGGCCATTAAAGATCAAGAGGTTGGACTTTGATTTTGCTAAAAAGGAGCAGATGTTTTCTTGCTCTTCATGGAGTTCTTGGCTTTGCTTCCTTTGTTTTGCTTTGTTTGATCAATAATGCACAAGGTGAGTGGAACTAGATATTATCTCATCCAATCCTACTTTATTAAAGTGATGAGGTAAGGGATGATGCATTTGGAAGCTTATCTTGGAAGCTTGGTGGATTAAAGATTGTTTGTGCTAAGTACAAGGTTGAAATCACTAAGTGCATTGGTTACTCGTATGACCACTTGATATAATTCTCTTGATGATCATGTAGGATATTTTATCTTGTAATGAACTCCATCCAAATTCTCTAATTCGTTCGCTTTATCTTTTAATCTCGTTGTAAAGTTTCAACGGTTTCTAGAACGCTCGTTTCACTATCTCTGCGGTTTTCGTTCCAAATCCCCAAATCAAATATAATAAAATTCTAAAATATCAAATCCTCAAATCCTCAAATTTAATATCTCATTTCTTGAATATAATAATATATAATTCAGTGTCTGGTCAAATATTACACCAAAATAGAAATTGGAATTTCTGAATTCTGATCGTCTTTGCATACATTTATTTACTCAATCAATCTATTCCAAATTTCCTCGACTTCCCCTAACTTGAAGGGGTCAATTTGTATGTCATTTATGCTTCTCATTCCAACTTTCCATTTTGGCCAATACCCTTGCCCTGCCAATTCCATACTTTTCTCGCTTCATTACTAGAGCTTCTCATGAGTCCGCCTATCTGACTCCCTTATTGATTCTCAACTCTATTTCCATCTCTATCAGTCAGTTGTCTTCATTTCTACTATAATCATTCTATGAACCATCATATCCTAATCATTTATTTCAAATATCCCGTCGTTCCAAAATTAAACCATCTGAAATAAACCTGGACGATTTCTCTAACTTAGATTCAATTCGACATTTCCACAATCGTTATCACCTAATTTCTCAGAAGGGTCACCATCGCTTATCATTTACGCAGTGCTTTAATAGTTAAACATACAGGTTTCATAATTGTCAATTCAAGATCCTCTAGGAAAACAAAATAATCACTATTCCCTATCCATAAGGAACGCTTCCTGAACTTGACGTAGATATTACATGAAGCAGATAAAATTGCAAAAGAGCTTCCAGCATCGCAGCTGGAACAGGATGGTGAGATTCTTAATCATATATCTCCAATAGAAGACTAGAAGCTTAGCGGTTTGTTTAATCACTTGCCAACCTCATAATTCTCTATCTTGTTTGCACAGAAATACACCAACATAAACTTGCTTGTCATTCATCATCATGCCAATTAGCTTATCAATATCAGTACCAATCTATCTTCTGTATTTAGTCATCCCTTAGTACCTCATCTCTCCTCTTTCTTTCTAAAATAAAGGAGAGTCGCTTGGGGAATTTGGTCTGGCCTGTCGCAGAACCTTCTAGTGTCGGTAATGTGTTGTAGACAAAATCAGGAATCAAATGTTTACTTAAACTATCCTTATAGTTGATCCTCGCACAATCATCAAGAGAACGTAAATTCCTCCATCACAATATGACCTTCAAGGCCCTTCTCATTTTCACGCTATTTCTTTAGTATGAGCATATATACTTACTCCCTTATACTTAAAGTATCGGCCACCTCATTGGCCTTTCATGAATATAATAATTTCTTGAAATCAATGTTTTCTGGATCTATTCCAACTCAGGGTGGAAGCATCCTCCCTTGAACTCTGCTAAATGAGAGAAAACATCCAGTCCTTTTCCAAAAGTCATTGCTTCCACCTTTCTGTGTGAACATTATCACGATTACTCCCAATCATACCTAGGATAATTCTTATCTTCGTCCTTTCTTATTTTAGGATAATCTCAACCTTATTAGTTCAATCCATACTTTCTCACGGTTTCACACATGCTTCACCTGGCCTTATTGTTACTATGTCATACATTCCTTACCAAACTTCCCTTTTGAAGTTCAGAATATTACCTCTTCCCTTATAAGGTTTCTTAGGTCATCCTCATCATTCCTCCTGTATCTTCTGTGTACAGGGTATATCAAACATCATTAATCAATTCTATAACAATTCTGTCTATGTACTTTTCGAGACTCCTTTCCACAAATCCTTACAGGTTATTGATACCTTGGTCGATTCAACTTATATCGTCTGAATTCACAATGTCTTTATTAGGGGTGATGCTATCCTTTGTGCATCCCCAGGGTTCGTCTTAATTTATGGATGTTCTACCCTCATTTCTATTTTCAAGGAATACTTACATTATCCTGAAATTGGCAATTAAATCATGTATCCTTAATAAGGGTCTGTCTTCAATCATTCTCATCTTAATAATCTATAGGTAGCTTAATGCTAACCTTTTCTTTCAAATGAAAGTTAGTCTACATGACCTTCGAACAGACAATATATGATGTTCTGGAAGATATTGGTCGTGTTCAACGTGAATCTCTTAGTACTTATTGCTCTTCTTGAGAACACTAAGCTTCAAATAACATTTTTGCATCACACTGCACTATCTCTGACAATCTTCATAACCTTTATTGGTCACCATCCTCAGTCCTAATACATCCATGGTATTTATAAAATCCATCATCATGTGCCTCAATTCATTTTTCATCAAAAGTTCTCGCGGTTGGCGCTTGGTTAGAAGCAACCCCGCTTTGTCCTTTCATTGATGGTCTAGTCACTTGATAATCCTTTGTGACTTGGCCTCCACTGGCCACATTAAAATATGTGAGTTTAGGGGTTGGCTAATAGCATTACTTTTCTAGCAATTGCCGGCATAGTGCCTTCTTCTTTGATACCGTTTGATCTTTTCAAAACTTTACTCCATATAAGTC
Source organism: Kitagawia praeruptora (assembly GCA_037693485.1). Lineage (NCBI taxonomy): Eukaryota > Viridiplantae > Streptophyta > Magnoliopsida > Apiales > Apiaceae > Kitagawia > Kitagawia praeruptora. The sequence goes on along the minus strand of CM075348.1, from coordinate 113,419,392 downwards.
TCAGTCGACTTCTCTGTATCGTCTCCGGTCACCATCTTTTACTTTTATCTTTTCAACTATTCTTATTAATTCCATGTGCCACAAAAGTTTACACTCTTGGCATAATAGCCTTTTCGTTTAAGTCAATCCCGGAATTTCTCAGTCCGTCTTGTTTCTTAATTACATTTCTCTTTTTTTTTTCCGTCCAATCTCAACTTCATAATTTTGTCTCTATAATCAATCGTAATAATCGGGGTCTGTCTACCAGCCCGTATAGCGGCTACCTTACCCAATCCATAGGGTTCGCTCCAGTTTCCACTCTCTTCAGTGACGTATTCCGATAATCAGAAAGACAAGGTTTGCCAAAATTCGTCGAATTCCTTTCTAGAATTAAGGAAATTTCAGTCAATCTATCCACCCACTGGTAACAATAAGAAGATCCATTTCGATACCCGAAGAATATTTCTAGGAACATCCAAGCGGGTGGAACCATAAACAGTTATAATAACGAAATGCTTGACATGAAGTTGGGAGTTTAATCATTGGAAAGAAACCAAATATATGTACCTCCCCTAGAAGGAAAATCAAAAGTTTTCAAACTAAAACATGCCACATCTTCCCAATACATATTCGTCCTAATAGTCGATACTACTGAATACCGGTCTACCTAACAACTAGTTTCAAAAGGAACACTACCTTCGGAGTTAGTCGTTCCACAAAATTGGCACTACCAAGGCCCTCCGACTCTGGTGAACCGTGTTGTCCAAATATATTCGAAATTACACTGTCGTGCTGCCTAAGCACAGTGCCTAACCCTGTATGAGATGCATCATAAATATTACAAAATTCACCTTCTTTCATTTAGGCGACGCCAGCGCTGGGTCGTCACCAATTTTATCTTTAGCTCCAGGAAGATTTTCTCATATTTATCTTGTCCATTCTAACTTTTAGTCTTACAAATAAGTCGAGTTACGGGACTGCAATCTTTGTAAAGTCCTGCACAAATATTTGATAATACCTTGTGAATCTTATGAAATTTCTCACCTTTGCTGGTGTGGTTGGCCTTTCTCCATTTGAAACTGTCTTTAACTTGGCGGGGTCGACCAATACTACTCACTACTGATCATATGTCCTAATGACTAGACTTCATTTTGACAAAACTCTTACTTCGAGGACTTTCAAGTTTCATCTAAAAGCATTCTCAATTACATCTTAACCACTGATTGCCTTACCTAATCCATTTACGATTCAGTGTCGGGATAAACTTAAGGTAACTGCCATACTCCATTCAAGGAAGAGAAAGAATTTAATATTCCTCTGAATCACATGCATCCAATGCTTCTGGTTTATCATTCCACTGAGTTAAAATAACCTTATACTTAGTCTCTGACAATAGCCTCGTTACGAGTTTATCATTGACTTACGGGCCTTTTCCTCCAGTAGGTTCCGAGATCATTGTCTCGCTTACTACTTCCTTATGTAACTTTATCCATTCAGGCCATCAATTTCCACTATCTATACTTTCTAAGCTGATCCCTTCATAAAATGGACACCTTACTGAATAAAACCACCTTATATCAATCTCAATTTGGTTTCATAAATTATAACCTATGAAATCTGCCTTCTCATGGTGAATTAATATTAACAATATCAAGCTTAACCCATTTATCAAATGATATGACACTTCTTGCCTCTATCTCAATTGTTCATGGGTCTCTGCTTCCCGACATATATCGATGTCTTTGATGATCATGCATCATTCTCACTCTTTTTCCTTCAATCTGGAAGTCTCTAAGGATTCTTATCTAACCCCATATAAGATCTCAAGTAATTCCTCGAATCTGTTTTATTTGCTGGTACTTTATCCGGCAGTCCAGCTATGAATCCAATATGCCTCTTTAGTTCTTTTAGTAATATCTCAGCTCTTTACGCTCACTTCTCTGAGCACTATACCTTAACTCTTACGGTCTCTCTGGCTGCAGCTCTCATATCCTCGAGGGTAAACTTCCCTGTATTTAACAGGATTCTCCTCCTCTGCTGGAACCTCTTCCGGGTCCTCAGTAGGGTACTCTATCGAATCCACCATCCGATCGTCAGCATATAATCAAACATCATCGTGCTGCTGCTCGTACGCCTCAAGGTCCTTCGTCTTACTAGTCGACACGAGAACGAGATAAGTTACTATCATGATACTTAAGAGTTCCCATACGGGTTTTATATGTCAGTACTACACTAAGTAGTCCGACTATGAACTTGGCAAGAGTTCTTATTATCTTATTGAATTTATTGTTTTAACGTCGCATCATCTTTAGGATTTATAACGTAACTCTCTGATACCATTTCTGTAACACCCCCAGATCCGGGGTCAGGGATCTGGTCGTTACGGTCTCAATAACCATTCACGAAACCAACATAATTTAAATTACAACCTTGTGACCCAAAACAACAACATAAAACACACCCGTTATAGTCCCAGAGATGAAATCAGAGTAACCATCAATGTTATTAATCTGATGCTTGTTAATGGATTGTTCCATCAATCCTACCCCTCGACCATTGAAGAGGTAACCAAAAGACTCATATTGATGTTTGAACGAATCAAGATGTGAGTGACAAGATAGTTTAGCAAGTATATGACCGGGCAGTCAAATAAATAACAGCTCTCAAGTGAGGTCCCCTTAAATGTTTTTGGAGGTTTGAGCGAGTATTTAAATCTTCTTATAAGATAGATTTAAATGAAAATAGAGTTTTGGGAACCTCCCCTTGATAAAATAGTCATAAAAGACACCGAAATATTTTACATAATATCTGAAGGTGAAGGATAATCTTTGAATAATATAAATCATTATAAAAAGAATTCAAAAGAATTTAATTAAATATTCCAAGAATATTTATTAAGTCAATAATAATTACGGAATATCATTAAGTCATAATATTGCTCGTAAGTAATCCTCGAATGAATATATAGAATTATTTACTAAATAAATCTCTTCTTAAATGAATATTCAAAATAATATTCATTAAATAAATAAACTCAAATTAAGATTTTAAATAATATTCACTAAATAAATCAAACCTTAAATGAATATTTAAAAATAATATTCATTTAATAAATAATATTCTAAATGAATATCCAAATAATATTCTTTTAGTAATCAAAACTGTAAAGGAATATTCGAAATAATATTCCCTAAGTAAGTAGAACTTCAAATGAATATTTAAAAATAATATTCATCAAGTACATAAAATCTTAAATGAATATTTGGAAGTAATATCCATTTAATAAATAAAAATTCCAATGAATATCAAAGTAATTATTCATTAAATGACCAAACTCTAAATGAATATTCGAAACTAATATTCATTTAAATAATTAAAGCTCAAATGAATATTAAAATAATATTTAGTAAATAAATAAACTCGAATGAATATTCAAAATAATATTCATATAGTATTTCTCGATTGAGGTAATGCTCAAATAACATTCCTCGAATAATTTCCAAGTAATTAATACTTTATGGAAATATAAATACTGTTCATAAATAACAATCCTCAAAATGAATACTAATTTGTCGCTGGAATCCCTTCGGGTTTCCACGACTATCTCTATATCTCAAAATACCGACTCCCGATCTATATTTAAAGAATGAATATCATACGCCCTTCACTAAGGGTCTTAACACAACAATCCGGCTTATAACTGATAATTCATATCTAGTCTATAGGCCAATATTAATTCAGGGAACAAGTAATCCAATATACTTTGAAAACAATTATGCATGCTATGGCATATGTAAACGGAATCATATATATATTATCACAACAACAGCTTCAAAGTTTTGAAGACTTGCCTGGAAATCCTGTAGGGGTAGTGTGCCTCGTGTCAATCCGGTGATCTATAAATAGTCACAATAACTGAGGTCAATCACTTAACACTTTTTTAAAAGGCTAAGTATAAACTTAACTTAAGTCGAAACACGTGGTCACGTTATCTCGTTAAACACCCTTTAGTGCAACTCTCTTTATTATCGCTATGACCCGTCATTCGTTCGCTACTAAGGCACGTCGTCATACTTACACTTGGTATATACTTACGTCGTATAAATTCTAAGGTCGGTCGTTTACGAATCAAGATTATACCTCGAGTTTTATCACCCATTTTCTAAGTTATAACCAAAGTCATACTTTTAAGGGGTTCGTTTGCGTTTGACCTCGATTCGAACATTTTTATAAAATCGGAAAACGATCCGTTTGACATGAGGTTTTCTCCCACACCTTCCTTTTTATCTCTAATATTTAATTATCAATATTCGCCACTAATTTCGTAATATTAAAAGGGTCCAATCTCAGTTACAAACTCTCATTTACGATTTCGAACCACTTTTACGAATTTAGCCATAACTCCTAAACCGTAAGTCCGTTTCACATGAGCCTTATATCAAAATAAAGCTTATAACATAATCTATCTTGTAATTGAATAATATGAAACTGTACAGTGATTTATATCTACTGTGATGCTCGGTTTTTAAGGTTTATCGAAATTTCGGCAATACGACGACTATAAATCGAACGTTTCTAAATTCGTTACATCAACACCAAGCCACACCGGGCATCCATACAACTTATACACATTATTATCAACTTTATAGGTCCAAGAACATGTCCCTTTATCATCATAATCATCATGCTATTAAATCAACCAAACCAACTAATTAATCATACATACATGCTTATAATCATGTCATAATCATATCTAAGCTAAAACCCACCAAGAACATGATAAAACTCAAAATAAAACCTAGGGTTTGAGATGTTCATACCTTCCTTGAAGTGTTCTAAGACCTTACTAAGCCTTGATTATCTCTTGCATATCCTTAACCAAGCTTAGATCATTCAAACAAATCAAGAAATCAAAGATTAGATCTTGAAAACATTATTCATCGTCACTTTGATGATTTTTGAAACTATGCTAGAGATGGAATTTGAAGCTCAAATTTCTAGGAGATCATGTTGATATAGTAAGGAACTTACATGATTTATTTCATGGCCATTAAAGATCAAGAGGTTGGACTTTGATTTTGCTAAAAAGGAGCAGATTTTTTCTTGCTCTTCATGGAGTTCTTGGCTTTTCTTCCTTTGTTTTGCTTTGTTTGATCAATAATGCACAAGGTGAGTGGAACTAGATATTATCTCATCCAATCCTACTTTATTAAAGTGAGGAGGTAAGGGATGATGCATTTGGAAGCTTATCTTGGAAGCTTGGTGGATTAAAGATTGTTTGTGCTAAGTACAAGGTTGAAATCACTAAGTGCATTGGTTACTCGTATGACCACTTGATATAATTCTCTTGATGATCATGTAGGATATTTTATCTTGTAATGAACTCCATCCAAATTCTCTAATTCGTTCGCTTTATCTTTTAATCTCGTTGTAAAGTTTCAACGGTTTCTAGAACGCTCGTTTCACTATCTCTGCGGTTTTCGTTCCAAATCCTAAAATCAAATATAATAAAATTCTAAAATATCAAATCCTCAAATCCTCAAATTTAATATCTCATTTCTTGAATATAATAATATATAATTCAGTGTCTGGTCAAATATTACACCAAAATAGAAATTGGAATTTCTGAATTCTGATCGTCTTTGCATACACTTATTTACTCCGTGAATCACTAATATGACTTCGAAATATCCATACCATGTCTCGTACATAGGGTGGCGTGAAAAATTTCTTGGTTTCCAAAATTACTATTCATCCATGAAAACACTATTCACGTATGGAAACACTATTCACTGATGCACTTAATCCAAATAAGAAAAGTTTTAATTCTACCAAAAATTTGGGTTCTTACACCAAATATGCGAACAAATACTAATTTAGTTCTACTACATCTGTTGTATTTGTGGTTCTATAATAGAACCAGTTTTGTGTACAAATCGTAAGGTGTAAACTATGATTCTGTAATAGAACCAGTTGTGTGTATAAATGGAAATGTATAAATTTTGCTTGTGTAATAGGACCAAAATTTGTCAAAATAGGTTCTATATTAGAACAACTATTTAAATCAAACTATGATTCTGTAATAGAACCAGTTTTGTATACAAATGGAAAGGTATAAATTTTGCTTGTGTAATAGAACCAAAAATTTGGCAAAATCGGTTCTACATTAGAACAACTATTTAAATCAAACTTATTAAGTGCTTCCATGAAGACTCATACAATACTAAGTTGGTTTTAAAGTTAAAACTTTTAAGAATTCATGTACCTTGGCTGGAAACTTCTGCATGATATGCCACATACAATATCGATGCATAACACGGGGAAATGTTGTATCAATGGCTACTTTCATCCCAAGACACTGATCCGTTATTATGCATTTTGGAGGGCGTGTAAAAGCTTTTAGAAAAGTCTCACACGCCCATGTGAAATTCGTTGCAGTCTCTTTGCTAAGCAAAGCGGAAGCAAATGTGACACTCTTCCAATGATTATCGACCCCACTGAAAGGCACAAAAACCATACTATATCTGGAATGAAAAAAAAATAACATAGTTAGTGATATATGTGAATGACTGAACGATGATTGAATGTAAAAGTAATATAAAAAACTTACTTATTTGTACGATATGTTGCATCGAAAGACACGACATCTCCAAAAACATCATAATTCATGCGGCCTCGAACATCACACCAGAATAAACAAGTCAGGTGGCCATTTGAATCAGTCTGATATTCATAAAAGAAGCCTCCATCTGATGTGTCACGTTTATTTTCAAATTTTTGAAACAACATGTCAGCATCATGCTGACCAATGTATAGCTTAATATCCCTCACACAATTTTGGAAATCCACGACAGTTGCACCAACAGAAGAGTAAGAACCAGAAATGGACTTGCAGAGGTTGTGAGCTCTATACGGGCCTAAATTTGATTTTGCAGAATCTAAAACAAATCGACGCTCAAAAGAAGTCATGCATCGATTTGACCGAAGAAATTCTTTGTCAGATGCACATGATAACGGGTGGTTATGACCCTCAATAAAAGAGGAAACTGCATAGCAATTCAAGCCCATATACTTCAAAATTATCTTTGCATTGCATTCACATTTCTTAGTGACAGTCCTCCTACATTTCACATCAATAGTGCTGGACGAATGAGAAGAATCTGACTTAGCAGCCAGATTTTTTGACATAGAAGTTTCGTGGTGCCCTACTTTTGAACAAACTATATATTTTGTGACAAGAATGCCTTGTCTGACTTTTTGTGTTGATCGACTTCCGAACCTCAAATCCACCCTGCCTTCCATACTCAGTGTAGAACCGAAAACAAGATTCAATATCAGTAAATTGAAGGCCAGGGTATGGTCTAACTTTGTCATCAAACACTTTGGGAATCCACAACTTGCTGCTTTTACTAAAAGAATCATCAAAGCCTTCTAACAAATCTTCAACCATATCATTACCAATGGAATCAGATGCAAGCTCAACAGTATCACTATTTTCAGTAAACGGAACATTGACTGAAAAAAAAAAGACAAAAAAAAACCATTAAAATATGTTAGTCAGGATCAGGATCATATGTTTGAAAACCTTAAATTCAAAATTATGATAATGTAAAAGAACCAAGTAAAAGACTGACTGACAATTGGCAGAGATGCAATTAGTGTACATCAGGTTTCAACTTGCTTAAAATAGAGATGATTATCTTTGCCTATAAACCCCGTACGAATGATTACAAAACTAGACATTACGACACTAAAATAATACACAGGGAAATGTAGCCCTAACAAAAAAATTGGATACTAATTCATTGAGATGCCTTTAGGTTAAATATATATCGTAGCAGATACGAATTACCACGACTACTCAAATTTGGTCAACTGTATGTCGTACAATAACAAAACCAAATATAATTTTAAAACTACATAGTTTGAAATCACAAAATTTGACTACGCAACAATTTTGATGTTACTGGAGAACCAAGACAAAGACTGACATAATGAAGTAATTGTTGGATGTAGAATCAAAGTAATTGTTGGTTATAGAATCAAAATTTTCATCATAAGCACTGAAAATCGTAAAGCTTGTAGAATACAATGGAATACTAAATCCTATAAAATCGTAAATTTATTTGTGATTCTACTATAGAATACTATAAAAATCGAATGATATGTATAAAACAATTATTGTTAATCATTCAATCCAGCTAAAAAAGGAAGCATATAGGCACAAATATGAATTTTTATCATAAACAGTCAAATGAAACTAATATGAACAGTACTAACTGATTATTGAAGAAACTTGCCGGATTTTTAGATTTGATAACAGAATCATAAACTGTAGAATAAACTTCAGAAGAACAACTAAATATGTAACAAACATATTTTTTGATTCTATTACAGAATCAAAACATAAACTATCAATTTTTTTGTACGAAACTGAAGGATAAAGGTTCGAGTATGATGAGTAGTCAATGTACAGTACAAGTATAGTTTTTAGATTGTGATTTGATTCTACTACAGAATCGAAACATATATTATAAAATTATGTGTACAAAACTGAAGGTTAAAGATTAAAACCTGATGAAAGATCAATAGCAAAAGTAGAATCAAAGTTTTGAACTTGATTTGATGAAGACGCCATAGTTTCCGTCGGAAAGAGATCGTACGCAAATCGAATTTATAAAAAACGATATAAAATGGACTGTAATAGAAGAGTGCGATAGAGATACAGAATGGAGAGATATCGTGGGAGAGATTGCCGGTGGAATTTAATCGGAGAGATCTTCGGAGAGATTGAAGGAGACAAGCTAACCAGTGTATAACAAACATCTACAACGGTAATGACAGTAATATTTTATTTTGATAATTAATTAGTATCAGATTATGAGAGCCGTTGGATTAGACCTTGATCCAAAGGCTGAGATTAAAGGAGAGGGTTCTCCATGGTTCTCCATATAAAATGTTTCTCTATGGAATAATTGCCATCATATCATTTGTGTTGGAATGACATATTAGCCAATATCCAATTAGAGATGCATAAAAAGTCTTTCGGACCAAATTTTATTCGAGTTTTAAAAAATTCGGATTTTTTAAGAATCGAGCCGGGCCAGGTTTTTTCAAAAATCGAACCGGGTCGGGCTGAACTTTTTCTAAAATATGAGGCCCATCGAGCCGGCCCGGGCTTTTATCCGAACTTTATTTTAGTTTATATATACGTAATTTTTGTCTTTTTTTGCGAAATTAATTTATTAATATACAAAAAAAGAAAATATTTACAAAAGAAACAATCTCTAAATTGTTACACCGTGAACTTTAAGAATCCAGAATACATAAAAAGCACATCGTATAAATTTCCTCGTATATGACCATTTCGAGAATCACATCCTCTACCCTCAATAAATCTTCTTAAAAAAAAGATTTGTCTTGCATATTGTTGATTCTTCCTAGTCTCATGATCTTTCACATCATATTGCTAATTTTAATATTTTTGAATTTTATTAAAAAAATTATACATTTTTAGATTTTATCTATAAAAAAATCGGATTTTTATCCGAATTTCCTAAAAAGTCCGGGCTTTTATCCAGGCCGAACTGAGCTTTTATCCGGATTTTTCAAAATCCCAGGGCCGAGCCGGGCTTCAGGAAAAATAGGAAGCCCATCTTAGGTCCACGGACCGTACTTTTCAAGCTATTTTGCGAATCGGATCGAGCCAGATTTCGGACTTCTAGTTTTTTGAACATTTCTATATCGAATGTTAGAATAGCACTGCAGAGAGAATCATCTTATTTTTTCTGATTATGTAGCAGAACCAAAATGTTTCAAAAAAATAAAATTTGGCGTCGTCACGTTACCGCTGCCACGTCAGCGGTACTGACATGGCACTGCCGCGTCATCGATGACATCATCACTGCTAACGTGGATGTGTCACGTCACCTGCCACGTCATCAATTATGACGTCATCGATGACGTGGCACTGCCACATCGACGTTGATGGCGTGACAAGTGTCGTGGCATTACCATGTCAGCAGGTTGCCACGTCAGCATTTGGTGCAGATTTTTTTTTTTTAAGAACCAAAAAAATTTGGCTTTTTTTTTATACAACCAAAAAAATAGAATTTTGGTTCTGTCATAGAATAAAAAATTAGTAATTCTTCATGATTTTTCATGTAAGATGGTTATTTATAGAATAATGATCTTTAATGTTAATATAATAAACAATCATGTTACTAACATGACAATCATTCAATTTTCTTTCCCATCAAGTAAATTTAAGTATTTTTTTCAAAAAATATCTAAATTTTAGAATTTTTTTTAAAAAAATAGTATAACCTCGTATGCAACAAATGCAACTACTTGGTGCGTAACCACATATACAATATTTTCTATATTTTTGCAAAAAAAAAAAAAGGAATTGAAAGCATATATACAGTAAAACCTCTATAAATTAATAATGTTGGGACCGGGATATTTTATTAATTTAGCGAGATATTATTATATCGATAAATTAATAATTTACTAATTTAAAGAGGTTTTACGTATTACCTTTAAATTTCCAAGTCCAATATACTATTTACAATGTATATTTGTTAGAAAATAAATTACAAAAACAAGTTCCAATGCACATTCTATTAATGTACATTCACAAATTAATTGAATTTGAGGATGATTCACTAGCTTTGGAACCAGTCACTCGTAAAGAAGCATTGCAAGCGAAAACAACTCTTCATAATTTTTTGTTGAAATACGAAAAGACAATGCCCCAACTCTCAAGTGCAATGAGAAGATTTAAAGATGAACTCAATATATATTTGAAGTTTAACAAAAAGTAAGTGACTATAGATTCATTTTTTACTAGACAATCTTAAAATTTGGAATCTTTTGGTAATTATTAATTTATAGTTTCGTTGGGACCAATATATATACACCGGGATTTCAAAAAAGTTATTATCTTATTATTTTATCGATTGGGATCCAATTTTGTACTGGTCCCAAGTTGGGACTGGACAAATTATTAATTTTATCGAGGTTATTAATTTATCTAGTATTAATTTATAAAGGTTTTAGTGTACTTCTGATAATTTAACCCATTTTCGTGATATTGGAAGACATAATAAACATGTAAAATTTCGGGATAGTTACAACTAAAATAAAAAGAAGACGGGTACTTTTACTGGTGACTACTTTAACACATGAATGTCAATTTCTTTCTCTTCTATATTTTCTTTCCCTTTCAGTCATTCACATTACGATATTTTTCCGCTCTACTACAGTGTTATTCGGATATCCTGGTTACGGATATACATAACACCTTACTTGATTACTTGGAATGGATACTACAACAAATTTTCTGTGTTGAGTAATGTGTTGAGTAATGTTGCTGGTTGCAAACATATACCATGGCAGGGACAATTGCAAACACTGGACAGGACCACCTAAGATGCAACAGTTTGTACAATTAGTATAATTATTTTCAACTCAAATCTACTCTGTTTTCCGTATTCACTTTAGCTGCCAAAAGCTCATATCTGGAGGATTATAGATCATCAGGACCCGGATATGCAGGTAGGCTCATGATACGCTTATCTATAACAGGAGATCCAACTGTGAAATGATAAAGGCTCTGATATTTGGAACCTCTTAATCCTAGAACCTCATGCACTGCAAGCCCAACAGAAAGAAGATAGTATTAGTCAAATGCACAAACATGACGTAATCGTTCGTTATCAACTATTACTAATCCTCAAACACAAGATTAAGAAAATGAAATTACATCTCTTGTAAATCGAAGGTGGTCCTGGATTACAAAAAGGAACAGCACAGATTTTTCAATATGTCTAAGACATTTTGTAAGTTGTCAAAAAGAAACAGTCTTATTTAATCATATTACGTAACAAGCTAGAAGTTCTCTAGAAGCATTACGCAACAAGAGAAATAAGAAAGACAGGTGGCATTTCCGTCTCTACATTCTAATTCCCAGTCCCCACATCTGTGGTAATTGCTTAAATCATTTTACTCATCTATATAATAGCAATTTCTTTAACCTAATAATCAGTTGGAGCAACTCTATTCCACCTAGTACAAGAGTTATGCTTTAAAACCTCCACAATATTCACGCTAAATAAATGTTGCATGCACACAGACACAGTAATGGAAGCAGAAAACAGGCCACAGCAATCGATATGTACAAAAAAAGCGTCTTTGAGCCAACTTTCTCAATTTTGATGTTTCAACGAGGTTATGCATATATTTGGCTCGTATAATAAAAGAAAAGTAATAGACAGAATATCCCCCCATCGTTAAAACTAAAAATAAACATTTATAGTCGCGGACCAGGTATACAGATTTTAATACTAATCTTCAATTGGTTCATATTAAATATGATACCATAAACAAAATCATATAACATAATAACACATTAAAAAGAATCAAATCTAAGTAGGGAATATCAGTGATCAATCTATTTTTCCACTACTGAACACATTATCAACGATCCCTATTCCATTTCCTTCATTTCAGCCTTAAGCTATCTTGTTTCAGTTGTGTGTGTATATATGTGATGGAAGTCATCATATACTTAATGAGGTGGCAAATTTATTCTCCTAATGTATCAATATACATTAAAACAAATGGTGATATGGCAACTGAGGTGCATTACTTACACTTTCCATTCTTCCATGATGCACAAAAAAACCTTTTCAGCATTCATAACCAACTCTAGGATAAAATAATTTCAAGACAATAATCTTCAATTTATGAAAACCTATACATTCTACATCATCTATTTACTCAAATTCATCTCTGCCTCTCCCATCCATTTTATTTGGAAAATTCATTCAACCAAAAATCACCTACTTTTATACAATATCGGTATTTAATTTTCCATATCCACTCTCTAGAACTTATAAGTTCTTTCAAAACAAGAGGCCTCAAACTTTCAAATTTCAAGCCCCTAATTATTCACCTACTAATAAAGAACACTAAAAAATATTATATACATATACATATGAAGGTCTCATTGTAAGTCTAATTTTAAGGTATATTTCTGAAAGTTTGTCAATCTTCAAACTAGAGTGAGACGCTTCGCTTAAAACGATTGAGGTAGATCTGATGGGCGCAGTCCGACCCTTTTTAGGAGAGGAGGTGGCGGAGTAGGAGGTAACTGGTTAAGATTAGCCTTATATATAATAAATGCAATCTTCGAATCTCATACAAAGCATCAACGTTTTCTTTATGTACAGGATTTAAGATACTATAAAGATTTCCTAGTACTTAATAGATGCTTGAACTTTCAAAAGTCAAAAAAAAACCAGCAGTCACATCAGAACCCCTGCACCGATAGTGATTACTGAGGCTTTAATCCATGCAATGAAGGTACCAAATATAAGGTATGTTTCCAGTTTCAAAGGCAACAAGCAAATCTCAACGAGTTATTTTCTATTAGAAATTATGACATTCCTGTAACACCATGCAAGTTCTGGAATTCCTACGCAAAAAATGTACTATTCCTATTGTTTTGCACTGCATCACAACTCCCCATCACTGAGAGCTAGGTATAAGAGTAGCATAGCTATCACACTTAAAACTCAACAACATGAAAAAGAACATACCAGGATCATCAAAGAAGCAACCTATTCCAGTGGCAGAAATTCCAACTGCATGTGCTTCAAGGTACAAAACCTGGCCAAGAATTCCAGTCTCCCAAAATAACCGAGGATACATCCAAACACCCTTGTTCTTCAATGTAGGCTCAAAATGAGCAATCATACCTAGGCTGAAGCAGCCATCACTAGCAATGTCCTGCATACAGAACATAAACTCTCAGCAACAACTAACAAATGAATTAAGTACTTGAACAAGAGATCGAGGTAAATAATTATGTGAACAGAGTTTACTGTTTAATTTTCTAGACTTATCTACATCACTATGTACTCCATACCCAGATCGAGGACTCTTTAAAAACCCGTGTCCGTGGCAATTGGTCTGATGTTTTAAGTCATGACTTATGATGCAAACAAAAAATTCACAGTCTAGCAGTCTAATCCAAAAACAAAAGACGAAAGCCTCCGATAAACTTATTTGTCAGAGGCAACACCTCTGACGGACTTGTTTATTATCAATATCTGATTTACTGTTATCAATTCCTGTATAAAATGAAGTGCAACATACTTATTGACAGTACACACAATTTTTCAGTAAAAACAATTAAATAAGGCCAGGTCCCACCTTGTGTCCAATTTTAGATGCATATAGCTGAGATTCTAACGTTTTTGAAATTGAAAAAACTAAAGCATTATATGTACATCTGTCAAATACTTGCCAACTCTTGCAACTGGGCCAGAGTCCAGGTAACATAGACTATGTATACAACATTGAACATAGAGAAACTTCATGCAATAGAACTAAAATATATACAACCCACATACCCATTACTTACAAAAAAATATGCCAATATCAAATACCAGAACCAGTTTAGTGTGCACTGCAATTCAGATGACCATATCATTTGACAAGCTGGGACTTCATCAAATTGACTGTAGATACACATGAATCAGTATAGTCATCCATCTAGGTGATTACTAGAACTAGTTTAATAAAATCATTATATTATTAAATGCAAGTGAAACGTGGATGGAGTAAAAGTCAAAAGAACATAAGTGAAGTCATATTGCCTGCCTATACTATTCACATGCAAATTAATTATATATAGCTCAGTGATTTAAAAGGAGAAGATGCAAGGATGATCAAATATTAATTTTATGGCGAATATTTAAAGATCTGTATCCGAACACATTTTTATATAAATCAGTATTATATTACTTTGTGTCTTGAATATTAGTCATAATGTGACGATTGTTGCAGACAGGCAAGGTAGAGTTTTCGGCAAGGCAGAGTTGTCACAATCTTACTAGTTCTAAAGTTTTCGAAATGGTCAACTATAATAATTCCCCTCCACCTGAGACTAGAATCACTCAACCTCCTCTCACCCTGCTAGGCTAAAGCAAAGATTTGATAGCTCTAAAGTTATTCAGAATTTCATTACACATAAATCTTAATTCCAACATGTAGAACATGTCAAAGTATTGATGCAATTTAAATCTCTCGGTCTCTCACAATCCTGCTACTCTTAAATTTAGTACATCCGTAAAACCAGACATTTAAAACAAAGGGACTGTGGACTTGCTTTTTTCCAGTTTATTGGCCTCAATAGTCCTTCAACGTCTATACTCAAGCCTAAAAGTCCACAGACAATAAACACAGCAGAAACAAAGGCATATAACATTAGAAAAATTCCAAATGACTGTTAATAAAACACACCTGATGGCAAGAAAGACGTTTCGACAACTCACGGCAATCAATTCTTGCAAGTTCATATAATGGTAAGCCATCTGGACAACCTTCTGGTTTCTCCCACTTAAACTCTG
This sequence comes from Kitagawia praeruptora, assembly GCA_037693485.1. NCBI lineage: Eukaryota > Viridiplantae > Streptophyta > Magnoliopsida > Apiales > Apiaceae > Kitagawia > Kitagawia praeruptora. The sequence continues at coordinate 113,403,994 of CM075348.1, read as the reverse complement.
GTCTTGTATCGCCCTTGAGATCGTCAAAGTGCTCTGCATTTCTCACCAGAAAGTACAATCCACTTGGCAAACCAACAACCCTATGAACAAACAAGGCAGCATGAACTTCAGAATCCCACGGCAGAGCTCGAAATGGCAATGCCAACTGGTTCCGTTGCTTATCTCCACTTTCTGAACCCGAAGGCATACAATGCAGCAATATTTGATAAAATGTCTCTCTTGTCATCGTAGTCTTCCCATCCATATCAACCGCACTCCTCCGTTTTCTAACCAATTCATGCAAACTAATATCCTTATATACACTTCCACTCACAACCCCCGCACTCACAAGCGGATCATTCACCAACCTATCATCATCTGTTAAAGGCTTCTTAACCGCCTCCCCAGCCCTATAAATAATGTCCCAAACAACATGCTCTTTACTAAGCCTATTAGGCCTCCCATTCCACTTCAAATCCACAAACCCCGAAATCGCCAAACTCAAACCCTTATAATCCACATCAAATTCCCCAATCCCACTAGGATAAACAAGTAAAACGCAATCCGGATGCTCAAACTCAACCTCCGGAAACTCCCCTTTAACCGGCCTATCTGGAATCACCATCTCATCCTCTAACTCCACACCCATAAGCCTCTCAATATCCTCAAACCCTAACCCATCAAGAACCTTAACATCCCAACCAAGTCCAGCAGCTGCCATCGAAATCGACCCGATAGCATGACCCACATCATGATTACAATACCTAAACCCTCTCTCACCATATTTCCAAGCTTCCCGCCAAAAAATCGAAGATAACCCAACAAGAAAACAACCATCAGGAAAAAAATTCTTGAAAAACCCAGATGGGATTTCACTTCTAAGCTCTAAAGAATGCAACTTTGGTGCATAATGAGCAACAAAACATGAACTTGACAAAGATTCAATAGGTGGGGCAATAATATAAGCTTCAGTTGGGTGTAAATTACCACTACTCGGGTTGACCCGAAGTGACCAAGTTGAAAACCCAGTAGTTTTCCAAGCTGAAAGTGCAAAAGAATCATATAAAAACTGAGAAAGATTGGATCTTGAGATGGGTTTTGAAGATGGAAGTGAATGGAAGAGAGATGAGTAAAGTGGTGATTCGGGTCGGGCCGGGTGTAAAAGAGGAATAAGTGGTGAAGAGATGTAACGGCGAAATGGGTCGGGTTGGTTGGCCCAGTCAAGTCCATGTGGGGATTTAGAGTAGTGTGTGAAGAAGTGTTTGGTTTGGTTGTGGTAATTTATGATTTGGTTAATTAAAGTTTTATTATTATTTTCTTGATTTAGTGAAGAGTTTTCTTGGTTTTGTATTGTTTGGGGTGGTGGTGATTTTGATGAAGAAAATGACATGGTTTTGGTGGTGGAGAGTGATCTTTTGGTGGTGGAGTAGAGGTGGTGGTGGTGTGTTTGGCAACGGAAAGTGTTTGGGATGGAATGGAGGATGGTCATACTGGTAGTGCCACGAAGATTTTGGAAGGGCGCTGATTTATGCACACCCTAAAGTTATTCATGCACACCCTTTTCTATGTCTTTTACTAAAATACCCTTAGTCTCTTATTTTGATTATTATAATATTAATTATTTTATATATCTCTACTTGCTTAAAAAGAATGGTAGAAAGATAACCATGCTAAGTGACTTTCTTTATTTTTGTAGGCATCTTTTTATTATTATAATAAACATGAGTTTTAATTTAGAAAAATAATAATATTCATTATAAGAAAATATATATATATAAATATATTAAATTGGTCAACTTTCTTATCTTGAAAAAAAATATAAGGAAAAAAATAATTAATAAATGTGATTAGAAGTGAGTAAATTGTAACTTGAAGGAACTACTCATTATTTTACTTTGGTAGATAATAAAATATATCTAAAATTACTTTTCTTTTCGAATTTTTTTATTGATTATTTTTTGAGTTGGATATTCATATTTATAGTAAGTCATGGATATAATTGAGCTAATTAAATTAAGACAAGTAATAAAATTTTAATAATTTAATTTCAAAATTCATAAAGCATTTTATTAGAAAAGAAATTTATGCATAATCGTAAGATTTGGGTAAGATCATGTCACAAAAAGAAAAATACAAGATTAACATGATTAAGGTTATTTTGGTCTAAAACAAGTTGAGGGTGTGCATAAATAAGTTTAGGGTGTGCATAAATCACCACCCTTTTGGAATGTTCTACCAGCATATACTACGTATATTTTAGATATTGTATTTTGAATGGCCATCAATATATTGAAGTTTCTCCATGGAACAATGATCTATATATATATTATATATATGATGGATGATCAATTGCAAACGTTTGCAAAATATTGTTATCGAGCATACGGTTTCCCAGTTGATCCAACGGCTGGGGTTTAAAAAAAAATTCCATCGTACCGCGGAAGTACGAGCCCCGTACCACATAAAATGCCCCCCTGTTTTCACATAAAAAACAGTACTGTACACGTACCGTGGAAAGTTTTTGCTATACGTCTTTCACAACATACGGTCAGCAACCGTTTGCACTGGACCGGGACCCTATATATATATATAAAGTAGGATACACGGGAGTTTAGGTATTCAAATTTATATATTGAAGCTATAATCATGTTTCTAAAATTTCCCGATTTAGCCGATTAATCCCCGATTAATTCTCTATAAGATAACCAACCGATTCGATTTTTGAAATTCGATTAATCCTATGAATTTATTTAAAATGATATGTTTAACTGTAAATTAGACTAATATATTAAATATTATTATAATATCCGATTAATACTCCGATTAATATTTCCGATTAATCCCAAATTACCCGATTAATCTTAAATTGGTACCTCCATCGATTTATACCGATTATCGATTTTTTCAACCATGGCTATAACTAGAACTTCAAAATTGTATATAAGGCAAAAGGTCACTTTGCCTACTGTACTATTGTAAAATTTTCGTTTAGCCTACTGTACTATCGAAGGGATCACTGTACTTTCTTTTTTTTTCCCTTTACCCCACTGCCGTCAGTCAAAAATTCTATCCATTAGTTTGACTATTAAAATGATGATTGTGATGCACTGTCATCTTGCCACGTACACGCCACATCAGCACAATCCTAATTTTCTTCATAAAAAATTCATTAAAAATTATTAAAACTTCAAAAATATCATAAAAATTCATAAAAAAATTATAAAAACTTTCGAAAAAATTGGATAAAATCATAAAATTATAAATTTTTTAAAATTATAAAATATCGAATTTTTTTTATTAAAAAAATCTAAAAATCGTAAATTTGTATTAATAATTCTTTAAAAAATTATAAAAAATCATAAAATCATAAAACATTTATAAAAAATTATAAAAAATAATTTTTATAATTCATAAAAACATTAATATATACTAACATTAATATAATTTTTATTAAAATTTCATAAAAATCATAAAAACTATAATATATACTAACTTTTACTTGTTTTTATCCTAATCTACCCAACACCCCCCCTCCCCAACGCTGACACTTTTCCCCGTCCCCTTCATCTCTCTCTCTTTACTATCTCTTTCTCTCCTCTCTTCTTCACAATCAAAGCTTCGTTCTTCATGTTTCTGGAGCCCGAATCGAGCGTATAAATAGTCAAACTCTTCCTCTCTTCCTCCTCTACATCTTTATGCCATCGAAACCGAGTTTCGATAAATTTTATTTTTCGGCAAATTTCAATATTGAATTTCGGTGGGTTTGTTGTTGTTTTTTATATCATATATGCATAGATCGTTGTATATGAATCAATGTATATTTTTCTGGTAAATTTCTGGGCATATTTTTTATTCTCCGGAATTCTTGGTTTTGGCCGGAATTTAATTTGTAATCGTCCGTTTAGAATTTGGTTTGCGTTTATGTATAGACCTGCTAGAGTTGTACCATATATGTTTTTATGGAAATTTTCTAGGTTGTTTTAAAATCGCCGGATTTTGGTTTTATTCGGTTGTCCAGCTGTGTTTTTGGTAGGTGTTGTATTTATGTTTTTTTATGATTTTTATACTTTTTATAATTTTTAATGAAAAAATTACGATTTTTCTTAAAGTTTTTATAATTTTTTATGATTTTTATACTTTTTATGATTTTTTTATTTTTTTTTAATGAATTTTTTAAAGTTTTTATAAAAATAATTAGGGTTGTGCTGATGTGGCGTATACGTAGCATGATGACAGTGCATCCAAGTCATCAATTTAACAATCAAACTAACGGACAGAATTTTTGACTGACGGCAGTGGGGTAAATGGAAAAAAAAAGTGCAGTGATCCATTCGATAGTACAGTAGGCTAAACGGAAATTTTACAATAGTACAGTAGGCAAAGTGACCTTTTGCCCATTGTTTATATAATATACACAAATTAGGAGGAGATATCTACACCTAGACCGCCTAATTCAATAATCATAAATGATTGTTTTATTATTATTCTATATATGGAAGAAATATGATCTGATCATGTCATAATTGATGGTTTTACTTGGTAGTTGGTTCATTATAGACTCATAACTTTATCTTGCTCATTATCCATTATTTGTTTCGGAAATATAATACGTACTTAATCATTTAATTCATTGTTTTTGTTTTTTTACGAATGCTTATTATTATTTGTTGAATATGTTTGTAGGTTATTCGTTTTTCTAGCATGATGTGGGAGAGAAGAGATGGCATCGGAAAGAAGTAATCTATCTCAATTTTTTTAATTTATTTTATCGTAAGATCTTTGGTATATATTCTTTTCTTATGTTTTTTGTCATTTATTTACTACGCCTTCTAATCATCATCAATATATCGAATCTAACGTAGAATCTTATCTAAATTTAAAAAATACATTTTTGTAACAACAAAATTACGTGTAATCATGTTATATTTGATCCTAATTTTTTATTAGATTCTATTTTTATCCATAAAAAACCATTTTTGATGTCAAAATTAGAATCTAAAAGCGATTTTATGTAAGATTCTATGGTGTTCTTTATATAAGGGTGTTCTTCATGGAGCAATGGTATATATATATATATATATATACGCGGGAGCTTAGGTGGCGCTTTAAGATCGTCTCAATCTATTTTTCTAATTTTTTAGAATTTTAGGATTTTAAACACTAATAAATATAAAAATATTTTTTAACATATTAGAAAGTAGAATAGGTGTTCGAATTTATAGATGATAAGGGTTCGAATTTATTGGGAAGACATATAATTAAAAGTTCCATTAGAAGTAGAATATGTATTTAATTATAAGGCATATGATTAAAGTTCAATTAGAAGTAGAAAAGGAGTTCAAATTAACACTAATAAATATAAAATATCTTTTAACATATTAGAAGTAGAACATGTGTTTGAATTTATAGATGAGAAGAGTTCGAATTTATAGGGAAGACGTATAATTTGAAGTTCTATTAGAAGTATAATAAGTATTTATAAGACATGTGATTAAAAGTTCTATTGAAAGTAGAATAGGAGTTCGAATTTATAGAGAATAAGAGTTCGAATTTACAGAAAAAATATATAATTATAAGTTCTATTGGAAGTAGAATAGGTGTTTGAATATATAAAGGAGACATATAATTAAAAAATTAATTGGAAGTAGAACACAAAGACGGTGGTGACATTTTTACAATATTCTAAAATTATATATTTTTTATTCAAGTTATTTATACTTCTATTAGGAAAATTTTCAAAAATCCAATACTAATCTCATAAAAAAAAAGTCTTTGTATTTAAAATGAAAAGAACTGATGTTTTAACATAATAAAAGAACATTCTCATGTGGGAACCCTAAATAAATAAAGGAGTATCTATAATATAAAGAGAAAATAAGATGTTTTTTTTAAATTTCATATGCAATGAAATTGGAATTTCGATTCCAAACGAGAGCGGCTCGAAACGTGTTTAACGGGAAGAAGACACACTAGAAAAGATTGTATCAGCTATTAGAATTTGATATTGACGTTATAAATTTTATTTTATTTCTAGGATTCGATTTTTATGGATAAACGTCATTTTACAAGTGATATATGTAAAAGTTAGGTGATGTGGGTTGAAAGTAAACCCTAAGAATACAATTAATGATACATTAATTTAGCCCAGAAAGGCCCAAGGTTAAAGCCCAATTACAAGGCCCAAAACCCTAAATATAATAATAATTTCGTAGCTATTAAATCAGCCAAATAAAAGACTCCGTTATTGAGTCCAAAAGGAAACCAAATCATCTTTGGAGTAGCCTCCAAGGAATACAACTGTAATGCTTATCCACCTTCCATCCGGAAGGATCTAGAATTGGGCCTAAACTGTGGCTTGCCCACCAAGGCACCTAATTCTACTCTAAAGCTAGGGTTCTCACCACCTATATAAGGATCTGATTCCACACAAACAGAACTATGTTTTTTGGCTTGATTCTTGACATTTGCAAGATACGTAGGCATCTTGTGAGGACAGATTAAGTCACGAAGTACTCGATCAGCCATTAAAGCTCGAAGCTCTCCTTAACCCTAGCATTCAATACATAATAAATATACCCTAATTTTCGTTCCACAACATTTGGCGCCGTCTGTGGGAAACGAATATCAACCATGGTTACCACCAGAAGAACACCAGCACTTTCTGAAACCAACACCAACACCACTGCACCCCCGATTGGGGAACAGCAACCCCCAGGGACGGGTTCCCAGACGCAAATTACTCAGACTCAAGGGGATCGAAACGCAAGCTCATGGGTCGTTACCTTTGGTGACGGATCCCTCTACTCAAGGGACGAATCCCCTATAGATGATAGTCTCCCCTCTTGGAGGTCAGTCCATTCCCCCCACCGCTCAGATCTCTACTACCGTAATTCCAGCAAGCACGAACCCGATGTATGGGTTGCCAAATTATCCCCCATATCAGCCTGGGCCAAGTGGCCATGCTCTCCAGATACGCGATCCGTACGTCCCACCTTACATAAGGGGTTTGGGAACAATACCAAGATTACTCTGGTCCATATTCTGACGATTCATCCTCGGAAGATGAGGATATACCCCCTAGAAGGTGTCGTCCAAGTAAGGAACCTGTTGGACAATATCGCCGAAGGATCCATGATGGACCCCCCTAACAGCTGCTGAAAAAATTAAGGCTCATGAGGCCAAGATCCAGAAACTGAAAGAGGACATAGAACGGGAGCAACAAAGGCAGAATCAGAATCGACCTCCACCAACGACAGGCGGAGAAATTCCATTTGTTGATTTGGAAGAAACCCCGAGGAGAGAAAGGAGGGTTGAGATCCCTAAAAACACAAGGGTCGAAACCCCTAGAAGCAACCCTAAGGATCTACTGCCCCTCGGGGATCCTGATGATCCGACGCCTCCATTTACGGAAGAGGTAATGAATGCACGTATATCACGGAAGTTCAAGATGCCCACTATAAAGGCTTACGATGGAACGGGAGACCCCGCTAATCATGTAAGGACGTTCTCAAACGCGCTGCTATTGCAACTCGAAAGTGATGCCCTGAAGTGTAGGGCATTCCCTCAAACCCTGTCGGGTATGGCACAACGTTGGTATAGTCGTTTGCCCCCAAATTCGATCAGTTCTTTTAAGGAATTGAGTACCGCTTTTGTTAGCCAATTCATCAGTGGAAGAGTTCATGAGAAAAGTTATGCATCTCTTATGTATGTGGTGCAAGGGAAGAATGAGAACCTGAGAGACTACCTCAAGAGGTTCACTTAGGAAACACTGAATATCATGGATTTAGAGAATAATGTGGCCATGGTAGCCCTGGAACATGGAAGCACTGACCTTTTCTTTAAGAGGTCATTGGCAAAACATCCCCCTGAGAACATGGCTGAGTTACAACGAAGGGCTGATAAGTATATCAAAGCCGAGGATATTATGAAGAAAGAGGCCACAGCAGGTAATGGAGGGAGTAACAATGATTCTAGGAAGAGGAAGATGGATCAAGAATATGACACCAAGGACAAGTACCCGCGCACGGGCAAGTATTCAGACTCGGCTCCTCCTAGAAAGGGAAATCCAGGATAGAGATTTACTGAATACTCAAGATTGAATGCCCCAAGGAGCCAAATCCTGATGGACATTGAGAAGGATAGGGACGTGAGATGGCCGAAGCCACTAAGGACTGATCCTAAGAAAAGAAATAAGAATCAATACTACCGATTCCACAAAGACGTGGGACATGACACTGACGATTGTAGGCAATTGAAGGATGAGATCGAGTTTCTAATCCGCAGAGGAAAGTTGAATAAGTTTTACAAAGATGGGAATCAAGGAAATCCAAGACGAGATTATGATAGGAAGGATGACGATCGCAACCTCAATCCACAGCCCCGAGGGCCGGTAATAAATATGATTTTTGGTGGCCCAACAGCGGCCGGGACAAGTAGGAATTCCAGAAAGGCTTATGCACGAGAAGTGATACACATTGTTGGGGAGGCACCTAAACGTGCAAAGACGGAGGTCTCAATTGGTTTCGATGACTCGGACCTTGAAGGGGTGAAGTTCCCCCATGATGATCCATTGGTAATCTCTCCAGTAATCGGCAACTCCCAAGTGAAGAGAGTCTTGATAGACAATGGAGCTTTAGTGGACATTTCGTTCCATGATGCCTTTTTGAAGATGGGTTACACTGAGTCTTAGTTGACGCCATCAAATATGCCCATATATGGATTCAACGGAGTAGAGTCCAAGGTTGAAGGGACAATTCAGCTATCCATGACCATAGGGCAAGAGCCCCGGGAGGCCACTCAGATGTTAAATTTCTTGGTTATAAAAGCCACGTCTACCTACAATGCTATCCTGGGTAGGACGGGACTTCATGCTTTTAAGGCGATTGCCTCTACCTACCATTTGAAGTTTAAATTTCTAACCAGAAATGGTGTGGGAGAAGAAAAAGGAGATCAAAAAATGGCAAGGAGTTGTTATATGGCTGCACTGAGGCCGGACGGAACCGGGGGGCAAGTCCTCCCTATTGAAGATATGGATATTCGTGAGGATGAAGAGCGAAGGGGAAAACCAGCAGAGGACTTGTTTCCCATACCTTTGGAATTGGGAGATTCTGAGAAAGCCACTCATATCGGGGCATCTCTAAAAGACCCCTTGAAGAGCCAGTTGATTTCTTTCTTACAAGACAATAGTGATGTCTTTGCGTGGACAGCAGCTGATATGCCAGGGATAGATCCCCAATTGATCACACATAACCTGAATGTAGATCCAGACAGGAAGGCGGTGAAACAAAAGAAGAGAAATTTTACACCTGAGAGACAAGAAGCCATAAAACAGGAGGTTGACAAACTCTTAGAGGTAGGGTTTATTGAGGAAATCCAGTTCCCGGAATGGTTGGCCAATCCCGTAATGGTCAAAAAGGCTAATGGAAAGTGGAGGATGTGTATAGACTTCACTGATTTAAACAACGCATGCCCACAGGACTGTTTTCCCTTGCCCAGGATCGATATGCTGATAGATGCCACGGCTGGGCACGAGATGCTAAGCTTCATGGATGGTTTTAGCGGCTACAACCAAATCAAGATGCATAAGGACGATATTCCTAAGGTATCATTCATCACTGACTTTGGTGTGTATTGTTACATGGTCATGGCCTTTGGATTGAAAAATGCAGGAGCTACCTATCAGAGTTTGGTAAACAAGATTTTTGCTCATCTCATTGGAAAAACTATGGAAGTTTATGTAGATAATATGTTGGGGAAAAGCCTACGCAAGGCCGATCACATTAAGCACCTACGTGAGGCATTTGATGTGTTGAGACACCACAAGATGATGTTGAACCCAGCCAAATGTGCTTTTGGTGTCGGGTCAGGAAAGTTCTTGGGTCTTATGGTCTCAAAACGAGGAATCGAGGCTAACCCCGACAAGATTAGGGATATGGAACCACCACGTTCCATAAGGGACGTACAGAAGTTGACCGGAAGAATTGCTGCATTGGGGAGATTCATCTCCAAATTCGGGGATAAGTGTTTGCCATTCTTTAAAACCTTGAAGAAAGTGAAAAATTTTGAATGGATAGAAGAAATCCAAGAGGCCTTTGAGCAGGTGAAGAAATATATGGTTGAAGCCCCGCTGTTGGCCAAGCCAAGTATGGGAGAAATCCTTTATCTCTACTTGGCTATTTCGGATCAAGCTGTGAGCGCCGTACTGGTAAAGGAGGAAGACAAGGTTCAGAAACTCGTATATTATGTGAGCAAGGTTTTGCATGGAGCTGAGTTGAATTACTCCACCATTAAGAAATATTTTGCATAGCCCTAAAGCCAGTGGTAGGCTCATCAAGTGGGCAATTGAGTTGGGGGAATTCGATATTAAGTATAAGCCAAGAACGGCCATCAAAGCTCAGGGGGGCAGGAGATACCTCAGGAAGGCAATAAGGAAGATAAAGAGCCCGTGATTGAGGAGAAGGAATTCTGGATGCTCTATTTTGATGGGGCATCAAAAACAAAAACAAGTGGGGTAGGTCTCATCCTACAGAGTCCCGATGGATTCACGATTGAATACGCCTTGAAGTTGGACTTCCCGACAACCAATAATGAGGCAGAGTACGAAGCTTTGATAGCTGGACTTGGTCTGGCAGGGGTATTAAGGGTTAAGAATCTTAAAGTTTGTGGAGATTCAAGGCTAGTTATGGCCCAAGTCAATGGAGAGTTTGAGGCAAAGGATGAAACCATGGCCAAGTACTTAAGGATAGTGAAGGCAGTAATGAGTCAATTTGACGAGTTTTACATAGAGCACATTCCGAGGGAGGAAAACGTCAAGGCCGATGCCTTATCCAAGTTTGCCTCCTCTGAGATTGAAAATTACTCCGGAAGTGTTTACTTCCAAGTTCTGAGAACCCTTACTATCGATTCAAAATTGGTTGCACCTATTGAGGTAAGAGAATGTTGGGTAGATCCCATAAAAGCACATCTTGAGACCGGTTGGCTCCCGACTAATGCCATGGAGGCACGGAGATTATCTGTGAGAGTATTGAGGTATGCTCTGATTGAAGGGATACTCTACAAGAAGTCTTTTGTGATTCCGTATCTTAAGTGCTTGAGGCCCGAAGAGGCCAAATCAGCTGTTGAGGTGGTCCATGAGGGAATCTGTGGACAACACTTGGGGGGCAGAGCCCTGGCTCACAAGATAGTCAGACTCGGATTCTATTGGCCTGAGATGATGGCTGATGCCAAGGAATACGTGAAAAAGTGTGATCGATGCCAGAAACTTGCACCAGTGGTTAGGCAACCACCAAAGATGTTGACATCCATCAACTCCCCCATTCCTTTTGCTATGTGGGGGATGGATATACTTGGGCCTTTTCCAATGGCCACTGCTCAAAGGAAATTCCTGATTGTAGCTATTGATTACTTCATGAAGTGGATTGAGGCCAAACCTTTGGCTAAAATCACGACTAGGCAAGTTATGCAATTCTTCTGGGAGAATGTCATGTGTAGGTATGGAATACCCGAATCCTGGTCACGGACAATGGATTACAATTCAACAACAAGGAGTTTAAAGATTATTGTGAGGAAAATGGAATCGAGCTTCGATTCACCTCAGTTGCCCACCCTCAAGCTAATGAGCAAGCTGAGGTTACCAATCGAATCATCCTTGATGGACTCAAGAAAAGGGTGGAACGCTCCCGAAATACTTGGGTGGATGAATTATTACCCATACTTTGGGCATACCGTACCACATGCAAGGTGACTACTGGAGCAACCCCGTTCATGTTAGCTTACGGAGCTGAAGCTGTGGTACCCGTGGAGATTATGCATGCATCTCCATGAGTGAAAGCCTTTGAACCAGACACCAATGAGGAAGGAATGAAACTAGCCCTTGACTTGATAGATGAGGTAAGAGATGAAGCCCATGCAAGGAATACTGAACACCAAAAGAAAGCTTCTTTCTACTACAACCTATGGGTGAAAGAAAGGTTTTTCCGTCAGGGAGATCTAGTACTCAGAAAGATTGAAGCATCCGGAGTTGGACAGAAGGGAAAGCTGGCACCAAATTGGGAAGGTCCGTATCGTGTCAAAGGAACATTAGGTCGTGGATCATACAAGTTGGAGACTTTGGAAGGAAACGAGGTGCCTCGCACTTGGCATGCATCGAATCTTAAAATCTATTATGTTTGATTGTCCTGGAGGAGAATATCTTATATTTTTTTAGAAAAGTAGAAATAAGGTCGACGAAACCATTTAGGAGTTCTTTTTAAACTCCGAGTAGGAAGTAGAGTATCTATGTAAGGGCTGGACCCATTTCAAGATTTATACAATTATGCAGCTTGATTTCCAATATTCCTCTTGTTCATATTTTATGTCTGACATGTATCAATGCATAAATAAATTGCAAGCCTGTTAAGGCCATATACAAATGACAAAATAATTAAGTAAAGATCGAAAGTGCACGAATAAATAAAAGCCCGAAGGCTATAAGTTATAAGTTACGAAACAAAAACAATGAAAACATAGAAAGATGCCACACAAGGCCAATATAAAAAGCTAAGTCCCAGCTGCCTTAGATGAAACGGACTCCTCCTCATCTACTTGAGTCTTTGAAATCCCTGCAGAGCGAGAAGGGGATGTCTTGGTAGTGTCTGAGGCTCTTCGAAGAGGAGAAGCCTCGGGATCCAGAATCCTATCATCATCTCCCATATGCTCATCCCCACCTTCTTCCTCCTCAACAGGGGGGGGGATGAGGATGTGGACTCGGGAAATCTGAGGGAGAAAACAAGTCAGGGTGCTTTTTTAGCACAACCACCAAGGCCTCATCCCAACCATCTGTATACTGAACTGGATAGAGTATATCGTCATGCTTCTCCATCAAAATCTGAAAATCCGCAGAATCCGTATACTCATCGATGAGATCTTCCTTCTTGGCCTGTAAATGCACCAACTCAGCTTGGGCCGCCTCCAACTCTTCTGTCTTCCCCTTCAATTTCTCTTCAATTTCTCCACACTTAATCTTCTCCTTCTGAAATTTAGTCTCGAAAGACTTGGCTTTGTTCTTCCAGGCTTTGGCCTGGTAAGCCATGCTTTGGAAATGTACGTTCGCCTGTAAAAATGTTAGTTCAATAAGGAACTATAACATCAAAATGGCATAAAGAAAAGTAAAAAGTGGTAAAGAATAACATACAGATGCCAAGGCTTGAGCCCCAAGATGCTCAGCCTCATCCATGTTTCCACCCGTTATGAAATCCTTGTAGTCAACAGGAGTTATTGAGTTCAAAGACAAATCCATCGAATGCTTTGTGGAGCCAACCACAGTGTAAGAACCCAGATTTTTGATAGAATTAAAATTTTCTTTTGTAGTAATGTAAAAGTGAATAGTGGTTACGACTGCAATGTAACGATTGTTCTAATGAATGAATGGAATGGATTTAGATGCAAATATTTATATGTTATGAAAAATGCTTTTGGTTGACAGCATAGATAAGAATAATCTATCTCCTAGGGATATAAGTTATATTAATTCCAAATAGGAAGATTATTCTTATGTTATCCAAATCAATATCTGTTATTAGTCTAGTGGTTCCGTAAAAGGGTTGAGGAATGCCCGAAAGAGGACCAGGGCATTTTTATTAAATATAAGGAATAAAAGAAAGAATAAAGTATGAATAGTGTTTTTGAGTGAAAAAGAATATTATTAGACGACGCTATATAGGAGTATTCAGAATGGATTTCTGAGTTCGTATTCATGATCCAGGGGCGAGATAAGTGTATGTAAACGATATCGGATTCAGAAAAATAGCACTTTTATTTTCTCCGAGATTTCCCTGGACACTGCAAGACATAAGGATTTATTAAAGGGATTTAAGGAATTTAAATTCGAGAAGTATTAAGTAAGATGGAGAATGGTATTATAATTATTAAGAAGGTTTCCGGTAAAACCCTAACTAGAAATCCTTGAGATATTCCTACGAACGATCAATCAAATTGAGCAATAACCGGACAAAAGAGCGAGCAGAGAGCAAGATGCATGCATGTGTAAGTGATAAATATCTAACAACCATGTAGTTACATAAGTAACCAATATTTAGAGATTTAAACTAGTACTTAGCACCACTTGATCATCTTACCACATAAAATCAACACATGTCTCTCCAAAAACCTCATCCATTGCATCACACCTTGAATAAAGGTGCTTTATGCTAGATATTATCTTAAAACACCACAATAATTCATTTAGCACACAAACCAAGCAAGAGATCAAGCAACCAACTCCAAACTCTCTCCAAAAGAGCCATTCGACTTTTGTATTAATTCCAAAATCAAAACCCTACTTCCGACCATCATTTGATCTTGTAAATTTTATGGTGACACTTACATTTCGTATAAATGATCTCCTAAAAATCCTATCTTCAATCTCTTTTTTTCCATTTTCAAAAAATCATCAAAGAGGAGGGTGAATAGTGTTCTTATGAACTAACCTTTGATTTTCATGTTTCTTTTGATTGTTTTAGCAAGCTTAAGCACTCCTAAGGATCAGACAAAGCTTAGTAAGGTTGTAGCATACTCTAAAGAAGGTATACACTCTTGAAACCCTAGATCTACTTTAAGTATATGCATGTTCTTGAGTGATTTAAGTTCAGTATGTTGTTAGTAGATTATAAGCATGATTATGATTGGGTTTTGGTAAATGTTAAAAATAGTTTAGATGAACGGAAAGGCATTTCTTGGCCTTAGTTCATGGTTAAATATCAGATATATGTTGTTTGGAGTGAAAACAATTATTATTGGAAGGTTTGGAATTTGGAAATATTCGATTTATAGCCGTCGTAATGTCCGATTCTCGTTAAACCTTAAGGAACCGAGCATCACAGTAGTTTTAACTCACTGTTTAGCTTCGATTTCTGACATGATAAGCTAGATTATGTTATAATCTTCGTTTTGATATAAAGTTTGTATGAAATGGACTTACGGTTTAGGAGTTATGATTAAATTCGTAAAAGTGGTTCGAAACCGTAAAAGCAAGTTTGTAACTGAAATTGGATTCCATTAATGTTACGAAATCAGTGGCGAACCTTAATAATTAAATATTATAGGTAAAAAGGAAGGTGTGGGAGAAAACCACATGTCGAATGGATCGTTTTCCGATTTTATATAAATGTTCGAATCAAGGTTAAACGCGAACGAACCCCTAAAAACATACTTGGTTATGACTTTGGTAAATAACTTAGAAAACGGGCGATAAAACTCGTAGTACAATCTTGATTCGTAAATGATCGACCTTAAAAAAACTTACATGGCTTAAGTTTGTATCAAGTGTGGGTATGATGACATGTCATAACAGCGAACATATGTCGAATCGCATCGGTGATAAAAAGAGTTACACTAAGAGGGGTATAACGAGATAATTCGAAAACGTGTTTCGACTTAAGTAGAGTTTATACTTAACCTTTGTAAAGTGTAAGTGGTTAATCCCGAATACCTTGGCTATTTATAGATCGCCAGGCTAACCCGGGGCACTCTACCACTACCTCGACCCGCACTCGATTTCCAGGCAAGTTTCAAATCCTTTTTAAAAGGTTGTTGTTGTGAATATATATATGCTTTCCGTTATACATATGTCATAGCATGCATGCCTACTTTCAAAGTCATATTGATATACTTGTTCCCTGAATCATTGTTGGCTTATAAGCTAGATAGTTAATATATCAGTTATAAGCCGGATATTAATAAGACCCTTAGCGAAGGGCAGTTGAATCTCATTCTTTGATTGTAGACCGGGAGTCGTTATTCCTTGATATATTGATATTATTTTCAGAGGAAAATAATTAATTAAATATTTTCCATTTATTATCTGGCGAATATTATTTGGAATATTCATCCGATGTTTATTTATTCGATGAATATTATCTTTAATATTCATCTAAGGTTGATTTAATATTCGAATATTATTTCGAACCCTCATTTAAGTTAATTACTTAAAGAATATTCATTCAAGCTTATTTACTCAATAGATATTATTTTGAATATTCATTCGAGTTTATTTATTTAATGAATATTATTTTAATATTCATTCGAGCCTTATTTATTTAAATGAATATTATTTGGAATATTCATTCAAACTCTATTTATTTTATAAATATCAGTTTGAACATTGATTTGAACTCAAGTTATTCGATAAATATTATTTTAAATATTCCCTTGAGACAATATTATCTTCGTCATTCATTTAAAGTCGATTCAATTATTGAATATTATTTCAAATATTCATTCGATAATCATTTCTTCCATAAATATTATTAAGTTGAATATTCATTATTTGTTTAATGAATATTATCTCAAATATCCATTTGATGATTATTTCGTCAATAAATATTATTATTCATTCGAATATTCATTATTCGTTCAATGAATATTATTATGAATAATTATTCATAGATCATTTCGAACAATGCTCTTCCAATAATTACGACTTAATAAATATTCTGGGAATATTTATTTAATTCTTCTAACTCGATTAAAAAATGATTTACTTCATTCATATAGTATCATCGACCTTCGAATATTATATAAGTCATTTCTGAGTCTTATTATTATTATTATTATTATTATTATTATTATTATTATTATTATTATTATTATTATTATTATACTAAGGAAGGTTCTCAAAACTCTATTCTTCGTTCAATCATGTCTCTCAAATAATAAGGGAACCTTACTTGAGAAATGTTATTTATCTTGTGACTATCCAGTCATAAATTATTCGTTTCACTCGCAACTTGGTTGCTATTATTCATGGAATCTTGTGTACCCTCTCATCATTCGAGGGGTAAAATTTTTGGAACAAGTTGGTATCCATTAACAAGCTTCGACTTGGGAAATATTGGTGAATTTTCCTTTCCAACTAGATACGACTACCTTATGGAGTCCTATCAACAAGTGTTATACTTGGGGAAAGGGGGACGAACTTTAAATTTCAAAGTTATGGATGTTAATTGAACTAGGAGACGCGTAAGTGGCCGAGTGGCGCCGGTCCAGCAATGGCCCAACCGTTGGCCGGAGGGTTGCAGAGGGAGGGCGATCCGTCGGTACTTCCTTCTACATGTAGAGAACAAATGATGGGGAGTATGACATGCGACTGATCATCGTAGATGTTGTGGCTCATGGCGCGGTAAGCTCCCATATTAGTTCATCATCCAAATTTGGGGAATATTCTGCAACATTACCATTGTGGACAGTGTTGAAAAGTGTTTGAACTGGAATTGCAGTATTCTTACTGTAAGTTCCTCTATCCTGAAAAATTGATAATCTGGCTTATCTTTGACATAGCAGATATTTCCACAAAATATATATGTTTTGATTTACCCTATAACTTCATCCTTTATATTAATTTGGCACTATTTTCATTAATGCATGGCATATGGTTTTCAAAATATACTTTCAAACTGTCATAGATATCATTGTTCAGTTATATTATTGTTGGTGGGCTATTGCTCACCCTTACTTATTATTATGTCACAACAACAGCTAGGTCACATGGCTCGCGTAAGGCGCACTCGGCGCAAGCAGGTTACCCGACCCAAAAGACTCCCCGCTAATATTGTTGCTGCCATTGCTGAGGTAGCATAGATAGTCAGCTTTTGCTTCCAGTTTAATTATATGTATCAATAATAGTAATCAACGGTAAGAACTTTAAACTTATGTTGTTACTCCTTTTGGGATTGTAATAACTTTTATTCGTAAATCCTTTTATGTAAGACTTATTTCAATTTCATCTCTGGGACTATAACTGTGTGTGTATGTGAGTGGATATTATTGTGGGGTCACAGTATTTTACTTATTTACTTTGGACTCAAGACAAGTGTTATTTATGGAATGTGAGACCATAACGACCCGATCCCTGACCCCGGATCTGGGGGTGTTACAGAAATGGTAATAGAGATAGAGTTATATATCCCAAGAGATGATGCGACGTTATATAATAATAAATTCACTAATATAATAAGAACTCTTTCCAAGTTCACCTAAAACCCTTATGGGAACTTTTAAGTATCATGATAGTAACATAGTTCGTCTTGTGTAGGCGAGCGACATGGTTGCCCAGGAGGCATCTGCGAGACAGCATGACGAGGATATGTTCCGGGCCAGAGACCCGTATTATGAGCACTTGCCTGCTGATGAGGAGGAGGAGGACCCTGAGGAGGTCCATGCTGATTTTGATACTGAGGTGATTGAGTCAGAGGAGGAGGACCCTGAGGAGGTCCAGGTTGATGCTGATACTGATGTTATTGAGTCAGAGGAGGAGGTCCAGGCAGTAGAGGATACTGAGATAGTTGTTGAGGATGTTGATGAAGAGGACTCTGAGGAGGCCCAGCTTGTTCAGGATGTTAGAGTGATGGAAGAGGATACTGACATGTCCACAGAGCAGGTGATGGTTACTGTTTTAGGACAGGATGGAGATGAGGGTGATGTAGATGAGCCAGTGGGTGATGTTGTAGGGAGTTCCGGACTTTATGTGCCACCCCTCTCTGATGAGAGAACCCCTACCCCGCCACCACTACCTGTGAGCCCATTATCCGATGAGTTTGAGGAGTTGACCCCAGAGCCACAGAAAATGGAGGCCGCACAGCTGGCAGATCCCTCTACTCCACCCCATATTCCGCTCGAGGGGATACCCGTAGCTGTGCATCACTATATGATGAGTCGACTGACTACAGATCTGGCCATAGTTGAGGCCCGGTTGGCAGAGTCCCGCAGAGAGTTAGCTGAGGAGAGAGCTGCCCGGATGGGGCATCATGGTGGGGACGTGCCAGAGCTAGGGAGATGTACAGAGTAGTGGCCCGCATAGAGCTGAGGGCTCGTGTGAGGGTGCGACAGCTACCCAGTGATGGACATGGTAAGGTATCCAGGGCGGATATAGAGGAGGTTTTTCGCATTGCTATGAGGAGGGTTCGGATGATGTTTCACCATCGTGGCTGATTGCAGGGATAGTGATGTATTGGTCTAGTTGTCTAGTCTTGTACGGCATAGTAGCGCCGATTTTGGTGGGATAGTTCAGTATGTAGTTTCCCTATTGCAGACTAGACAGATAGACATCATATTTCACTTTTGACTAGTTGTTATTCGGATGGTTGTACTTTTCTAAACTATGTTGTAACCTGGATATTGTACCTTTTTGGTACCTTGTATATATTTATTTCCCTTTTAGTCATTTCAGTTTCCTTGCGACGCGATCACTAGCTTATTATATTATATCTGCATATACTGCTTTCGATTAAAACTGCCATGATATATAGAACTGTGGGATCTTAAATCCAATTATGCATCAATATTGTGAGGATAAACCCTCTGAAATAGGTAAATAAACCTAATGTATATTGTCCAAATTTTCAGTAAAATGCCTCAGAGGAGAATGGGTACTAGGGCTAACCCCCATGAGTCTACTGACCAAGAAAGTCACAATCAACCTGAGGAAAACCTTGAGTATGGGATAGGGGATGAAACTTTCTATACTGCGGATTTCGAAGAGGAAGTAGAAGAAGGGGAAACGGAAGTCGAATATCAGGGGGAGAACCAGGACGGAAACCCTATGGGGCAATTCATGGGTCTGCTCAGGCAGGATTTGAACCAATATCCCCAATCACCCCAAGGAAACAATACCAATGTGGCCACTTCTTTCCGAGCCTTCAAATCCCTCAAACCCCCAGAGTTCCACGGATCGGCTGATCCCGTTGAGGCAAGGGCCTGGGTCAAGGAAATGGAGAAATCTTTCGAGATTTTGAGTATTGATGAGGCCCAAAAGACTGTCTTTGCTACCTACTTACTAAAGGGAGAGGCCAATTATTGGTGGGAAGCCAAGAAGAATATGGAAACCGATGCTATCGTAACCTGGGATAGGTTTAAACAGTTGTTTCTAGAGAAGTACTTCCCAAAGTTCATGAAAACCCAGATGGAGCTTAAGTTTCTAGAGCTAAAGTAGAATAACTTGTCGGTGGCTGACTATGAAGCCAAGTTTACCGAACTGTCAAGAGTTGTACCGGAATTTGTGGACACTGAAGAAAAGTAAGCTAACAGGTTTCAGCAAGGGTTGAAACAGTGGATTCAGAACAGAGTGGCAGTTTTTAGAGATTACTGATTATGCAGCCTTGGTGCAAAAGGCAACCATTGTGGAAGTAGGGAGTTATCAGATACAAAGAGAAAGAGAGAGAAAGGGGGATTAAAGAGAAAGCATACCAGCATGGGCGGAGGTTCCGCAGGAGGAAGGACCCTAAATAGGTTCAACCGAGGAGCAGTTTCCCTACCTGGGAGGAGTGTAGGGTTTAAACCATCTGGGAGTGCCACTGTGAGCCAGGCGGCCAGTAGTTATAAGTGTCCTGTTCCCACCTTTCCAGACCCCCACTGCCAGTATGTGCCACTTGTGGGAAGAAGCACCCTGGAGAGTGCAACCAGAAACTGATAACCTGTTATAAATGCGGACAAATAGGCCACTACGCCCACCAGTGTACAACGGTTACTCCTGCTACCACACTGCTTGTTTCCAGTGTGGTCGTCAAGGTCACATGAGGAAGGATAGCCCGATAAACAAGCCAGCAGCATTGGGGGCAAGCAGAGCTGCCTCCAACAGGCCACCAACTGCTAGAACTTTTAACATGACAGTGCAAGATGTCGTGAGGGACACGGATGTGATAGCAGGTACATTTTCCCTCATTTCAGTCAGTGCAAATGTTTTGTTTGATTCTGGAGCAACTAAGTCTTTTATATCTAGAGATTTTGCGCGTAAATTGAAACTTAAAACCCAACCGCTATGGGAGTCTTTGCAAGTAGAGATAGCTAATCAGGAAGTAGTTCTAGTTAATCAGATTCACCCCGATTGCAAATTAGAAATAGGAGGACGATCCTTCTTTGTTGATTTGATCCCTTTTAAGCTAGGGGAATTCGATATTATTTTGGGAATGGATTGGTTGTCTTGCAATAATGCGTAAATAGATTGTAAAGGGAAAAAGGTTAAGTTGAAAACCCCAGGGAAGAAGGAAATAGTGTTTAAGGGGCTACGACAGACCCAGACCATTCTAACCATGGCGCAGACCAAGAGACTGCTACGAAAAGGGAATGAAGCTTATTTAGCTTACGTTATAAACACCCAGAAAGAGGCGCCCAAGATACAAGACATTCCGGTAGTTAACGAATTTGAAGACGTATTTCCTCAAGATCTTCCCGGACTACCATCGGATAGAGTGATTGAGTTCGCTATCGAGTTAGCCCCGGGGACGGCGCCAGTTTCAAAGGCCCCGTACCGATTAGCACCTACGGAAATGAAAGAGCTAGCTAAGCAGCTACAAGAATTGTTGGATAAGGGTATGATAAGACCCAGTGTGTCGCCTTGGGGCGTACCAGTATTGTTTGTTAAAAAGAAGGACGGGAGTATGAGGTTATGCATCGACTATCGAGAGTTGAACAATCTGATCATAAATAATAAGTACCCATTACCCAGAATTGATGACTTGTTCTATCAGCTAAGAGGAGCTGTGTATTTCTCTAAGATTGACTTGAGAACTGGATATCATCAACTGAAGATTAAGCCTGAAGATATTCCAAAGACTGCATTCCGTACCAGATATGGACATTATGAATTCTTGGTGATGTCATTTGGATTAACCAACGCCCCAGCAGCTTTCATGGATTTGATGAACAGAGTGTTCAAGGAATATTTGGATAAGTTCGTGATAGTTTTCATTGATGATATCCTTATCTACTACGGAAGAAGAACACGCCGAACATTTGAGGATAACTTTAGAGACACTCAGGAAGGAGCAGTTATATGCCAAATTCTCGAAGTGCGAGTTCTGGAAAAATGAAGTGCAATTTTTAGGGCACATAATCAACAGAGAAGGAGTGCTAGTTGACCCCTCCAAGATAGAGGCAGTTTCAAATTGGGAACGACCAACCACTCCAACTGAGGTAAGGAGTTTCATCGGACTGGCCGGATATTATAGACGATTTGTTCAATATTTTGCGAAGATCGCAGCTCCGTTAACTCGACTTACCCGTAAAACTGAGAAATTTGAATGGACTGAAAAATGCGAGAAGAGTTTCTAAGAGCTAAAGAAGAGGTTGGTAACGACCCCAGTGTTGGCGTTGCCTGATGGAAAAGGAGATTTCATAATTTACAGTGATGCTTCGCATAAAGGATTGGGATGTGTGCTTATGCAACACGGTAAGGTAATAGCATATGCGTCAAGACAATTGAAGGATTACGAGATCCGATACCCCACTCATGATTTGGAATTGGCAGCAATTGTTTTTGCCTTAAAGATTTGGAGGCACTACTTGTATGGAGAAAAGTGCGAGATTTACACTGACCATAAGAGCCTCAAGTACATTTTTACGTAGAACGAGCTTAACATGTGCCAGAGAAGATGGCTAGAGCTAATCAAGGATTATGATTGTGAGATTCGCTATCACCCGGGTAAAGCCAATGTGGTGGCTGACGCCCTTAGTAGGAAAGAGAAGCTCAAAATGATAACTACGGAGGAAGAAATGATAAAAGACTTTGAGAAGTTGGAAATTGAGATTAAGATACCTGAAGAAGGTCAAGAGAAGTTGATGGAAATTCGAATCCAGCCTCTATTGTTGGAAAAGATTAGGCTATGCCAAGAGCGAATGATGGAAGCAGAAAAGAACTCGACTGAGGAGTTAATGACTGGGGAAGAAATCAATTATGAAAAAGATAAAGAAGGGATCATGAGATACATGTGGGGGATATGGGTCCCAAATGATCAGGAACTCAAGGATGAAATTTTATATGAGGCCCACAACTCCAGGTACTCAGTTCACCCCTGTAGTACCAAGATGTATAGGGATTTGAAAGAGTACTACTGGTGGCCCAACATGAAAAAGGACGTTGCAGAGTGGGTAAGTAAATGCTTGACCTGCCAAAAAGTGAAAGCAGAGCACCAGAGGCCCAGTGGACTGCTACACCCCTTTGAGATTCCCGAATGGAAATGGGAACATATAGCTATGGACTTCGTAGTAGGTTTACCAAGGACCAAAGTAAATCATGATGCCATATGGGTAATTATAGACCAACTAACGAAGTCAGCTCACTTTCTTCCGATCAATGAAAGGTATACGATCGATAGGCTAGTAGATATCTACCTCAAAGAGATAGTGGCGCGACATGGAGTCCCAGTCGCCATAGTATCCGACAGAGATCCCAGATTTAACTCCAGGTTTTGGAGGAGTTTTCAAGAATGTGTAGGAACCAGGCTAAACATGAGTACAGCTTACCATCCCCAGACGGACGGGCAAAGTGAAAGGACCATCCAGACACTAGAAGATATGTTGAGAGTCTATGCTATAGACTTTAAAGGAAATTGGGATGATCACTTGCCATTGATTGAGTTTTCCTACAACAATAGTTTCCATTCAAGCATAGGGATGCCGCCTTACGAGGCCCTTTATGGAAGGAAATGCCGATCTCCCTTGTATTAGGATGAAGTTGAAGAGCGAAAGATGATCGGGCCTGAGATGGTCCAACAAACAAAAGATGCAGTGGATCTAATCAGAGGACGGCTGGTAGCAGCCCAGGATCGACAAAAGAAATATGCCGACTTAGCTCGGAAAGTAAAAGAATATGAAGTGGGAGACCTAGTGTTCCTATAGGTATCTCCTTGGAAGGGTTTAATGAGGTTTGGAAAGAAAGGAAAGCTGAGTCCTAGATATATTGGACCATTTGAGATCTTAAGACGTATTAGGGAGCTAGCTTATGAACTGGCGTTACCCCCGAACCTGCATCAAGTACACAATGTGTACCATGTATCAATGCTGAGGAAATATAACCCGGATGCCAAGCACATAGTGGAATATGAACACGTGGACATGCAACCAGACTTGACCTATGTAGAGCAACCTGTGGAAATCATAGACAGAAAAGATCAAGTGCTCCGAAACAAGGTCATCAAGCTTGTCAGAGTTTTGTGGCAGAACCAAAACATAGAAGAATCAACCTAGGAGCTAGAAAGCGCAATGATGGAGAAGTATCCCCATTTGTTTTCAAACTGATTCTGGGACGAAATCCTTTTAAGGAGGGGAGACTGTAAGAACCCAGATTTTTGATAGAATTAAAACATTTCTTTTCTAGCAATGTAAAAGTGAATAGTGGTTACGATTGCAATGTAACGATTGTTCTAATGAATGAATGTAATGGATTTAGATGCAAATATTTATATGTTATGAAGAATGCTTTTGGTTGACAGCATAGATAAGAATAATCTATCTCCTAGGGATATAAGTTATATTAATTCCAAATAGGAAGATTATTCTTATGTCATCCAAATCAATATCTATTATTAGTCCAGTGGTTCCGTAAAAGGGTTGAGGAACGCCCGAAAGAGGACCAGGGCATTTTTATTAAATTTAAGGAATAAAAGAAAGAATAAAGTATAAACAGTGTTTTTGAGTGAAACAAGAATATTATTAGACGACGCTATATAGGAGTGTAACAGCCCCAAATCCGGGGTCATAAATCCGGGCCATCACGGACCAATTTCCATTCAATATCAATATCTCTTGAGTTTTTTTTATAACAATTAATACTTATGCAGTTGACCCCGCAATAATAAACACACACACACACCAGTCATATGCTCAGAGAACAACATTCACCATAATAAAAGTTTAGAGTTGAGAGTTAAAAGAGTTATTACAAACCAGGATCATACTTAAGTACATTGTTGAATAACACTTCGACATGAAGCGTTCCAACAACCAAAAGTTTATTACATGTCTTCATACTTAATTATACATAAGTTCTTAGAACCCGTCTGCCCCTACGCTACCTCTGGAATCGATGCTAGCGTGCTCTCAGAAGGTCGCCTTCCCCTTACCCTCTTACGGGGCGTTCTGCGAAGTATTGGCATACCTAGCTGTATATAGATAAGTAGCAAGAATGAGCCAAAATAGCTCAGTAAGATAATTTCTATTTACTAACATCAAAGGAAAATAAACCGTTGTATATATATATAATAGACAAAAACAAACTTCAGTTATTATGGAAGAATCTTATTTCCATTCAATATGTATATACACTTTCCAATTATCCTTGTACGTAAGAAATATATAGTATCATTCCCTCAGTCTCGCTTCTAACATCATATAATATCAGTTCCTCTTCTTGAATGCTATAACCATCAATATACCATTTCAGTGTAATCTTTCAAGATAATATAAAAACTTGAACAAATCTCTCGCTATAATCTTCTCATTTCCTTCTTATGCAACAATCATACAAATTAATATAAAATCAGTTTCTCTTCGTTTGTAACAATAATTCCATCATTTCATATCACTTTTCTGTTTTCAGTTATAGAAATCTGAAAACCATTTTCAATTCTTTCTTTCAAGTTTTGGGGATATCTGCTGGCGCCAGATACGTAGGACGATGATCAGTCGCCTGACCGTATCCGCTCTCTGTTTACTACTAGTAGAAGGGATGATCCCTACTTGGTAATCAACCCTGGAGGAAGGCTACCTGCTACATCCTCCCTTGGCATCTTCGTGCCGTAAGAAAATATTGAATGCTGGACTGTGCCACTCCCACACAGCCTCTTACGCTTACTGTTGCAATCCCCCTTTTTCAATCATTTTACCATTATCAAATACCATTTCACATTTTTCCACTTTTTCCGTTTCCATTCGCATTTCCATTCACATATATCATTTCCATTTCCATTTATCATCACCTTTAAAAATTTATATGTCATAATACTTTGATTATGACTAAGACATCTCCTCTGTATTCAATGAAATCAATATGCTTTTATATACGTAGAGTATTCCATTTATCTCAAAAGTATTAAATACCATTCAATAATATTTAATTAATCACAATACTTAGGAAGAATATAATATTATAAATCATATAACCTTAGATAATAACTGATACCATTCCTTTATATATAACTCTAGATAACAACTGATACCATTCCTTCATATTCCCTTAATCACAAGGCATGTTCACTTCATGCATAATCATCTCTATGTATATTTATATCCATCTCATACTCATATCCATATCCACATACATATCATACTCATATACCTTCCCTTTTAACATCAATAATCAAGGAAAACAAATTCTTAACAATATAGTAACAATAGCATCACATATATATATTTCATGAAATCAAGTTTCCTTGAAGATAAATAATTTTCCAAGTAGGGATAGAAAAGATCTTGCCTGGATCTCTAAAGCGAGTATGTGGAATCCTGAGTTCGTCTCCCGTTTCTATAGGAACGAAAGGATCACCATTAGTATATATCCTACTTAATCACTTAATCTCTACACCATAACACCCTTAACTCATATTATAAGTTTAACATGGTTTTTATGCACCAAAAGTTTACATGCACTTAACTATTTTTAAACTTGATCTAAGTTTTAGCATATTCCACCATTCCCCTTAATAACCACACTCGACTGTAAAACTTCTCAGAAAATATAGATTTCGCATTTTAATGCAAGGTCAACTGTCAAGGGTCCTCTGACCACCCTACTACACTATCCCAAAATTTTGTGACTTATAAAAATGTCTAAGTATGGTAACTTTAGCCTCAAAGTTGATACAATTACGTTTTCTCGGTTTTCGAATGCCTTTCACTAAAATTGACTTTTCTCCTAAACCGTTCATCAGATTTTAACGTACTTTATATCAAAACAATCTATGAACTAAGCTCTATCATCTCATGGTCACTTGGTAACCTATACATTAGGGTACCATCCGGATACAGGGGTCCAAAACAGGGCAATTCACATCCTAACGAAAATCGGACATTATAACTGCTGTATTTTCATACTTTCCAAAAATCCATCTCCTCCAACTCTATCATCAAACACAATAATCATCACCTACACCATGTGGTCTTCATTACCAGCCATGGTTATAAGCCCAAACACTTCCATATTCAACTTTAATCACTTACAAACACTTATAACATCATAATCATAACATTTATACCACTTAATCACTAAACACAACCATATCCATCATAAATATAAAAGAGCAAGCATGATTATACCTTCTTGAAGCTTTGATAACCCTTAACAATCCTTGATATACCCTTAATCAACCTTATACTAGCTTGAATCAACTAAAGGAATCATAAAAACCAAGTTAGTTTCTTAAAGTTACTATTCATCACTATTCACCATCAACTTTCATGAATTTATTACCTTGGCAAATGATGTTGGATGGCTATGAAACTTGGTGGGTATCTCTTTCTAGTCTCCAAGAAGCTCCATGAATTTTCCTTAGATTTGTAGTTGATCTTTGCTAGGGTTTTGATTTTGGTTTTTCTCCTTTTTCTTTGAAAAATTCGAATGGGATGATGAAGGGGAGAGGATGAGATTTTTCTCTTGGTTTTGATCTTATCTTACTAATTACTTGCTTATTCTAGAGTGTTATGGAAGCCTTGGAAGATATTTTGTGGTTAACACCTTGCAAAGTTACTAATTTACCCTTAAAAACAAGTTAATGGCTAATGACACCACTTTGATGATCCAATAAATCCCATTTTGATTTTCTACTTATAATGCTAATAATCTTGAATAACATAATGTGGTATGTATCCTTGTTATATTACTAATCTTGGTTGCTTGGTTTCCATACTCGTCTAATTGTGGTTCGTTTCGAATGTACCTCATTATCTCAGTGGTTCTGAAATCATTTAACAATCCAAATTCCTTTGGTATTCTCTTAACTTATTAATCCCTTGGTTTAACCTAAATCTTCTAATTCCTCAATATATGATTCCTTTAATATTTCCATGCTCCTTAATATCCAATACAAGCTTATTCGAAATCAAAATCCTCAAAATCCATATTCAGGAATTTCTGGAATCTATCGTCATTTCGAGTCTCTTATTTTCAATGTACAACACTAATATGGTTTCTGTTTATTCATTTTCTGTTTCCCTTATAGAGTACTTATATACCATTTCTCTAAATCCTCGGAATTTACTATTCATGTGATCACTGTAGCATTACTAAAGTTAGGGTTATTACAAGGAGTATTCAGAATGGATTTCTAAGTCCGTATTCATGATCCAGGGGCAAGATAAGTTTATGTAAACGATATCGGATTCAGAAAAATAGCACTTTTATTTTCTCTGAGATTTCCCTGGACACTGCAAGACTTAAGGATTTATTAAAGGGATTTAAGGAATTTAAATTCGAGAAGTATTAAGTAAGATGGAGAATGGTATTATAATTATTAAGAATGTTTCCGGTAAAACCCTAACTAGAAATCCTTGAGATATTCTTACGAACGATCAATCAAATTGAGCAATAACCGGACAAAAGAGCAAGCAGAGAGAAAGATGCATGCATGTGCAAGTGATAAATATCTAACAACCATGTAGTTACATAAGTAACCAATACTTAGAGATTTAAACTAGTACTAAGCACCACTTGATCATCTTACCACATAAAATCAACACATGTCTCTCCAAAAACCTCATCCATTGCATCACACCTTTAATAAAGTTGCTTTATGCTAGATATTATCTTAAAACACCACAATAATTCATTTAGCACACAAACCAAGCAAGAGATCAAGCAACCAACTCCAAACTCTCTCCAAAAGGGCCATTCGGCTTTAGTATTAATTCCAAAATCAAAACCCTACTTCTAACCATCATTTGATTTGTAAATTTTATGGTGAGACTTATATTTCTTATAAATGATCTCCTAAAAATACTAGCTTCAATCTCTTCATTTTCCATTTTCAAAAAAATCATCAAAGAGGAGGGTGAATAGTGTTTTTATGAACTAATCTTTGATTTTCATGTTTCTTTTGATTGTTTTAGCAAGCTTAAGCACTCCTAAGGATCATACAAAGCTTAGTAAGGTTGTAGCATACTCTAAAGAAGGTATACACTCTTGAAATCCTAGATCTACTTTAAGTATATGCATGTTCTTGAGTGATTTAAGTTTAGTATGTTGTTAGTAGATTATAAGCATGATTATGATTGGGTTTTTGTAAATGTTAAAAATATTTTAGATGAACGGAAAGGCATTGATTGGCCTTAGTTCATGGTTAAATATCAGGTATTTGTTGTTTGGAGTGGAAACAATGATTATTGGAAGATTTGGAATTTGGAAATATTCGATTTATAGCCGTCGTAATGTCCGATTTTCGTTAAACCTTAAGGAACCGATCATCACACTAGTTTTAACTCACTTTTTAGCTTCGATTTCTGCCATGATAAGCTAGATTATGTTATAAGCTTCGTTTTGATATAAAGTTCGTATGAAATGGACTTACGGTTTAGGAGTTATGATTAAATTCGTAAAAGTGGTTCGAAACAGTAAACGAAAGTTCGTAACTGAAATTAGATTCCTTTAATGTTACCAAATCAGTGGCGATCCTTAATAATTAAATATTAGAGGTAAAAAGGAAGGTGTGGGAGAAAACCACATGTCGAATGGATCGTTTTCCGATTTTATATAAATGTTCGAATCAAGGTTAAACGCGAACGAACCCCTAAAAACATACTTGGTTATGACTTTGATAAATAACTTAGAAAACGGGCGATAAAACTCGTAGTACAATCTTGATTCGTAAATGTTAGACCTTAAAAAAACTTACATGGCTTAAGTTTGTATCAAGTGTGGGTATGATGACATGTAATAATAGCGAACATATGTCGAATCGCATCGGTGATAAAAAGAGTTACACTAAGAGGGGTATAACGAGATAATTCGAAAACGTGTTTTGACTTAAGTAGAGTTTATACTTAACCTTTGTAAAGTGTAAGTGGTTAATCCCGAATACCTTGGCTATTTATAGATCGACAGGCTGACCCGGGGCACGCTACCACTACCTCGACTCGCACTCGATTTCCAGGCAAGTTTCAAATCATTTTTAAAATGTTGTTGTTGTGAATATATATATATATGATTTCTGTTATACATATGCCATAGCATGCATGCCTACTTTCAAAGTCATATTGATATATTTGTTCCCTGAATCATTGTTGGGTTATAAGCTAGATAGTTAATATATCGGTTATAAGCCGGATATTACTAAGACCCTTAGCGAAGGGCAGTTGAATCTCATTCTTTGATTGTAGACCGGGAGTCGTTATTCCTTGATATATTGATATTATTTTCATAGGAAAATAATTAAGTAAATATTTTCCATTTATTATCTGGCGAATATAATTTGGAATATTCATCTGATGTTTATTTATTCGATGAATATTATCTTTAATATTCATCTAAGGTTGATTTAATATTCGAATATTATTTCAAACCCTCATTTAAGTTAATTACTTAAAGAATATTCATTCAAACTTATTTACTCAATAGATATTATTTTGAATATTCATTCGAGTTTATTTATTTAATGAATATTATTTTAATATTCATTCGAGCCTTATTTATTTAAATGAATACTATTTCGAATATTCATTCAAACTCTATTTATTTTATAAATATCAGTTTGAACATTGATTTGAACTCAAGTTATTCGATAAATATTATTTTAAATATTCCCTTGAGACAATGAATATTATCTTAGACATTCATTTAAATTCGATTCAATTATTGAATATTATTTCAAATATTCATTCGATAATCATTTCTTCCATAAATATTATTAAGTTGAATATTCATTATTTGTTCAATGAATATTATCTCAAATACCCATTTGATGATTATTTCATCAATAAATATTATTATTCATTCGAATATTCATTATTCGTTCAATGAATATTATTATGAATAATTATTCATAGATCATTTCCAACAATGCTCTTCCAATAATTATGACTTAATAAATATTCTGGGAATATTTATTTAATTCTTTTAACTCGATTCAAAAACAATTTACTTCATTCACATAGTATCATCGACCTTCGAATATTATATAATTCATTTTCGAGTCTTATTATTATTATTACTATTATTATTACTATTATTATTATTATTATTATTATTATTATTATTATTATTATTATTATTATTATTATTATTATTATTATACTAAGGAAGGTTCTCAAAACTCTATTCTTCGTTCAATCATGTCTCTCAAATAATAAGGGAACCTTACTTGAGAAATGTTATTTATCTTGTGACTACCCGGTCATAAATTATTCGTTTCACTCGCAACTTGGTTGCTATTATTCATGGAATCTTGTGTACCCTCTCATCATTTGAGGGGTAAAATTTTTGGAACAAGTTGGTATCCATTAACAAGCTTCGGCTTGGGAAATATTGGTGAATTTTCCTTTCCAACTAAATACGACTGCCTTATGGAGTCCTATCAACAAGTGTTATACTTGGGGAAAGGGGTGACGAACTTTACATTTCAAAGTTATGGATGTTAATTGAACTAGGAGACGCGTAAGTGGCCGAGTGGAGCCGGTCCAGCAATGGCCCAACTGTTGGCCAGAGGGTTCCAGAGGGCGGGCGATCCGTCGGTACTACCTTCTACATGTAGAGAACAAATGATGGGGAGCATGACATGCGACTGATCATCGTCGATGTTGTGTCTCCTGGCACGGCAAGCTCCCGTATTAGTTCATCATCCAAATTTGGGGAATATTCTGCAACATTACCATTGTGGGCAGTGTTGAAAAGTGTTTGAACTGGAATTGCAGTATTTTGCCTGCAAGTTCCTCTATCCTGAAAATTGATAATCTGGCTTATCTTTCACATAGCAGATATTTCCACAAAATATATATGTTTTGAGTTACCCTGTAACTTCATCCTTTATACTAATCTTGCACTATTTTCATTAATGCATGGCATATGGTTTTCAAAATATACTTTTGAACTGTCATAGATATCATTGTTCAGTTATATTATTGTTGGTGGGCTATTGCTCACCCTTACTTATTATTATGTCACAAAAACAGCTAGGTCACATGGCTCGCGTAAGGCGCACTCGGCGCAAGCAGGTTACCCGACCCACAGGACTCCCCGCTAATATTGTTGCTGCCATTGCTGAGGTAGCATAGATAGTCAGCTTTTGCTTCCAGTTTAATTATATGTATCAATAATAGTAATCAACGGCAAGAACTTTAAACTTTTGTTGTTACTCCTTTTGGGATTGTAATAACTTTTATTCGTAAATCCTTTTATGTAAGACTTATTTCAATTTCATCTCTGGGACTATAACTGTGTGTGTGTGTGAGAGAGTGGATATTATTGTGGGGTCACAGCATGTTACTTATTTACTTTGGACTCAAGACAAGTGTTATTTATGGAATGTGAGACCGTAACGACCCGATCCCTGACCCCGGATCTGGGGGTTTTACATGTACAGTGATGCACGGTTTTCAATGATTAACGAAAATTCGGCATTGAGACGGCTATAAATCGAACGTTCCAAAAATAATAACAACCAATCCAAGCCACAACGGGTATACCACACATCTCACATACATAATACTCATCTTATAAGTCCAAGAACATCATACTCCATCATCATAATCATCAAATCTCTTAAATCAACCAAACCAACTAATTAATCATGCTTATAATCATATCATAATCACAACTCATCTAAAACCACCAAGAACACTTATAAAACTCAAAGTAAAATCTAGGGTTCATGAGAGTTATACCTTCCTTGGAGTTTTTAGAGACTTACTAAGCCTTGTATAGTCCATGTCCATCCTTAACCAAGCTTAGATCATCCAAAAAATCAAGATCCAAGAATTTTGTTCTTGAGGTTACTATTCATCCTCCACTTTGATGATTTTATTGAAAATGGAAAAAGTGGTGTTTGAGGCTAAGATTTCGAGGGTATCATTTTTATAAAATATAGGATCTATGATAAAAATTTGGAGATCAAACAATGGTGGGAAGGTTGATTTTGGTTCTTGATTTAAGGCATATAGCCGAATAGAATGAAAGTGGGGAGAGGTGATGTTTTGCTTGGTTTCTCTTGCCCTTATCTCATCCAATCTTGTATTATTGCTATGCCAAAATAATATCCTAGCCATAAAGTATCTTTATTAAAGTTCTAGGTCATGCATGATGTAGTTAAGTGGACAAGTGTTGCATTCTTTTGGTTTGATGTTATAATCTTGCTAAGTACTAGTTTGATTCTAGTGGTGCTAGTTCCTCTTGTAACTAACTTGGTTACTTGCTCTTATCCACTAGCACATGCAAGTATCTTGGCTCCCTGCTTGTTCTCTGTCCGGTTATTGCTCAATTTGATTGATCGTTCGTAGGAATATCTCAAGGATTTCTAGTGAGGGTTTTTACCGGAAACCTTCTTAATAATAATACTTCCCTTCTTATTCCTCCTTTATAATTCTTGAATTTAAATTCCTTAATTTCTCTTAATAAATCCTTAAGTCTTTCAGTGTCCAGGGAAATCTCGGAGAAAAATAAAAAGTGTTGTTTTTCAGAATCCGCCAGCTTTTACATATACTTATTTTCCCCTTGGATCACTAATACGAACTTAGAAATTCATTCTGGGTACTTCTATATAGTGTCATCTCATAATATTCTCATTTCCACCAAAAGCACTATTCATTCTTTATTCCATCTTTATTCCTTACATTTATTAAAATGTCCTTGTTCTCTTTCGGGCGTTCCTTAACCCTTTCACGGAACCAATAGACTAATAACAAATATCAATTTGGATGACATGAGAATATTTCCTCTACTTGGAATTTCCATATCTTATCTTTCTAGGAGATAGATTATTCTAATCTAGGTTGTCAACCAATTGCATTCTTCATGACATATAATCATTGGAATCTGTATCCATTCAACATTCATTCATTAGAACTGCTAACACCTTGTAGTCGGAATCATTGTTCACTCTTTTCTCAACACTTAATAAAAAGTTTTAATTCTACCGAATGGGTTCTTACATTTATAATTTTTGGTGATTATATTTGTTATGAATGCATGGATTGTTGAATTTGGAATAGTATATATTTTGGTGGTATTATAATATAGATTGTAACAAGGTTGTATTTCTTGATTTGGGGATATTTGGAATTTTCTGGTGGGTTGTTCTTGACGATCCATTTAGAAACCCTGCCCGACCCAGGTTTGATCTATTTTTGAGTTAGTAAGGTAAAAACAAAAATGTTTTTAACCTTATTTACTATTTACTTTTAACCTAAAATGGGTAAATTTTATTTTACCTTCTTTAGAAATTACTTTCTTTAAATTACCTTTTTACTTTAGGTAATTTAATTTAAATATGAATAATATTTTTAAAATTCATAATTAATTTTCAAAAATTCTAAAATCTTTTACAAAATATTTTATAATATCTAAAATTCATTTCATTAATTATTTTAATTAGTTAATTAATCATTTTGGTTAATTAATTAATTGATTTATTTTAAAGGATGATTAAAATTCGATTAATTTAATTATTAATTGAATTATTATTTTATTAATTGCGTATTAATTGAACCATTTGTCCATTTTAAACTAGACAAATAATTCTGGAATCAGAAAAATGACCCGGTTATTATAAAAATGATTTTAAGTTAAAAATTCAACTTTTAAATTCCGGTCGACTTTTTACCGAACCTTTTTAATAAGTCGGTTATATCCGGTGATTAGGGTTTTGAACCGTTTTCTGTTTTAAAAACACAGGATAAATCTACGTGCTATGTGTATTATGGCTTTGTGTGCCTAAGTGGTTTTAATTGTTATTGGTAATTGTTTTGTGTATCGTATTATGAACACAAGAGTAGACGACGTCTTCTTTGATTTACTAACGATGGTCAGATTTTGTTTATTTTCACAAGGATTAATTGTTGGATATTGACTTATGAATGTAAGTGGAGTTGAGTTGGTTTGGATGGATATTGAAGCAAAGGATTGCTTGATTACTTGATTGGGTCGGTTGTATTCCGACAAGTTATGTGATATTATAAAGGAGGTGCTGTCGAATTTTCATTAGAATTATTATATGATTCTTATAGTATTTTAATAAGAATTTTCTGTATATCTATGTTATATGTGCATTGTAAGTCATAGTGTTAATTGGCAATACGTGTTATGTGTTTACCTGGATTATCTGGTTATACTAAAACTATTTTATAAGTATAACCTATTATTTTATATGTGTTATGTGTGTAAAGCGTAATTGGAAATGTATGGGTAGACTAGAATTATTAGTAAGGTTTTGGTGGTTTTTGTATTGAAGTAGTACTTACCTTATATAGGTACCAGTAAGAGGCCGGTGAAGAGCCAATACGAGAGTAAATGGAATTTTGAGAATAAAGATATTTATCGGAGTTGATAAGCGTATTGGTAATTGGTATTGAGACTGACGAATTATTGAAGAAAGACGGCTATATGGTCAAATGGAGACCCACGTATAAAGAAGTAGGGACTGACGTTAAGTTGAGTAACGAATTGACGTATTAGAATCAGAAACTTCGTGTACTGAGGCAAGTGTCTCTACTTTCACTTATTGTTCAAGTGATAGTTCCTCTTCAATTATGATGCTAATGTTTACTCTCAAATCCTATTGCAATTGCTTGCAAGTTGCAATCCATAAATGTTCGTTTCAAGCTACTAAATCAGTTTTTATAAATGTTCCACCTTATATCGATCATGCGAATCCTACTAAATGTTTTACACTTGCTTATATCAATACAGTTCGTGTTGTTCACTTTTAAATGCTATTGTGATACTGAGATTTTTTAGCTTGACAATGACTTTTCCTTATACCATGTTCCTGAGCTGAGCTTGCAAAACAGCTTTATTGAGAATATTGAGAATGTTTGAAAGGTGATAATAAAGATGTTTTGGGATTAAAACAAAATGTTTTGACCTAGACGCAGGTCCCCTTATTATTATATTATAGGCCAATGTCAATAAGTGCCTTGGATCTATAAAATTTGCAGGACTTTGCTTTGTGCTTTGTCCAGGACTATTTCGCGACTGATCATCGGCTATAATCCGTAGCGTCATTTGAAATCCCATATCAATTTATGAAAAGTTCATTGAATTGATGAAAATCAATATTATATTTGAGTTGGCAGAATTGATTTTGTTTACCAATGATTTATTAAATTTCCGGTATTATTATACACTTGTTGAACATTTTTAGCTCACTCTTGTTTGGGTGGGAAATATCAAAAATTGTTTTGACGTGGTTGAGATAAAGCAAATATGGAATTCTTTGACCTCCTATCCTATTTTAGTAATGCACTTGCTGAGCATTTCTTTCGCTCGTACTTGCTTGTTTTAAATTTTAACCTTTCAGTAAAAGGTATTTTGGCGAAACTTATCTGCGTAGTTCGGAAAGAGATGAAGTAGATGCCATTATGAAGATGACTTGACGTGGGATGTCTGGTTCTAGTGTAAGATCTATTTTATATAATTGAGTTCTAATATTTTATTATTATTATGTAATAGTCTAGTTGGCCTGGCGTACTTCTTATCGAAGTTACACTAGTGGCTTAAGATTTGAACAAAGAGATTTTTGTAAAGAAAAAGATTTTATTATTGGAAATTGGATTCTTGTTTCTAGTACTATAACCTAAAAGATCTTGGTATGTTTGGGGTCACAGATGTTATAAAAATATAATAAAGAATATAAACTATACAAAACTCATATATTAATAATACCCAAAAAACATAGTATTTAATATACTAAAACTTATATATATTTTGAAAAATGTTGTTAAATCTTAACCAAAGGGGATCCCTTTGGTTAGACATGTAAATCAATCTCAAAATAAAATAAAATTGTATTTTAAGACTTTATATTTACAATTTATAAATGTCGATTACAAATATGACAAAACAATAATCATCAATAATGACCCAACTCTTCAAATAGACGACACCAAAATAACCCAAAATTGGTCCAAAAAGTCACAATATAAGGCACACCCTCGTACAAAAACCATATAAAATGGTACAATCATACTATTTAAGACTTTTCAAAATAAGGATCAATTAAAAATTAAACGCACAAACAATTAGCCCACTGAATATTCAAAGCCTCAATCAAAAAAGTAAGAATCAATTAGCATTTAATAAAATTAATTTCAAAAACCTCGTTGAAGCTATCAAAAAAGCAAGAATCAATTAGCAATTAAAACCTGTGCATAAATTAAAACATGTGCATATATTAGGCAAAAACATTAAAAGCATTAAAGCATTAAAAGGATTAAAAGGATTAAATTAAAACACATTTAAAGCATATAAATCAAAAAATATTGGTTAAAAGATATAAAACAAATAATTGAAAGAAGTCTAATCATGGCCGAAATTATGTAACAAGTAATAAAATACAAAAATTTATCAAATCAAAGAAGAACATCTCAAGAACATTCCGGTCGGCCAATAAAATCCGGCCACATCTAGAATCATACAAACTTTGCAAATGTGACCTCTTTCTAGCCAAACAATCTCACAACAACTGACAAACGTTACCCACTACGATTACAACAATCAAAAGGGACCAAAACAAGAAATTTTCGATGACCCAAATTTTTTTTCTTCTGCAATTTAAAACTGCCCAGAAAATTTACATCAAGAATTTATATTGCCCTAGATACATGGATCCACATAAACGTACAATCAAATTCATAACTAACGAATTTAAACACAAAAAATTTGATTCTATAGACGTGATTGGTTCAATTACCTAAATCACCTAGGCCATTAGATCATAATTTTATCAATTGAGAAAGGGAGAGTGAGAGAGAGAAGGGAAAAGAAGGTAGAAACCGGTGATGGGGACTCTGGCGTACCAAGCCCCACCACCGATGAATTACCAACAACAACAATCCCAGCCCGTCGGAGAAGGATGAACAACCCTTTATTCTTCTAACAATTCCCCTCGTGACCTGTACTATAATACTAGCATTTCATTGTAAATATAATTAATATATACACATAACAACAAAAAACAACAAATCAAAGGATTATGAAGCAAAGTTCAATCGATTTATATATAAATACGCAGATGCGATCAGGAGAGAGAGATAGACATAGTATGTATGCCAATTTTAAACAAATAGGTGGAGAGATGGAACCACCGCCGGCGAGGAAGAGGAGAGTATGTATGTCCAAGTGCTATACGGTTTACCATTATTAAGTAACCTTAAACACCAGTTAACTAGTATTATAGGAGTATTAGGTTGGCAGTTAGCAGTTCCTAACATAAACTAGTTGCGTCATCTGAGCTTAATTATCATATCTTACTATTTTTTAATTGTTTAGATTAGTTAATTTTAGACCAGCGGTGACTCATATTTTGTTCATGAAAAAATTGTAATGTTTTGAACATTATTAATCATGTGAAAGTGTATTAGCTCTAGAACTTAATTTTTTCTAGTCGCTTGATGGTATATCCAAAAGGTTTAAAAAGACTGGGTTAATCGGTGATTGTCTCTTTTTACAATTTGTTCGACTCGATTGTTTTTGTAGATGTCGTATGGCTTTCAATTAATGAATTAAATTCTTTGTTAAAAAAAGGCTATTATGGTATTTATGCTATATATTGCTCTGAAAATTAAAGATTGGCTCTGGATTTATCATTTCCCTATTTTTAAGATTATCAAAATTTTAGATATATAACGAAAGTATGATTCCAATCGATGATTCATGTAAATTGTTTTAAATCCATTTTTTCAAAAAAAATCTTAATGCCTATTAATTTTTTAAAATAATAAAAGTTAATTTTTTTTAATACCTAAAAATTAAAAAATTATTAACCACATGAAATGTTGTTAAATTGCTTAGTCTAGTTTATAATTTCTAAAAATTTATTCTAATATAATATTTGGGAATGGAATAAAAATAGTTAAAATTTAAATGATATTTGTTTAACATAATTTGTGTAATCCTTTATTATAATACCTGATTCTACCCATGTAAGCATCAGAGGGACAAGAAAAGAAAGAAAAGTCTGTAGATTGGTGAAATCGCTATATAGTTTGAATCAAGCGCCTATGAAATGGCATGAGAAATTTGATGAGGTTGTGTTAGCCAATGGCTTTAAGATCAATGAATGTTATAGTTGCGCCTACTACATGGATAACGAAAACGGATATGTCATGATGACATTGTATGTAGATGATCTACTTATTGCCGGAAGCAATGATAAAGTGATCAAATCTACTAAGGACATGTTAAAGGTAAGGTTTGACATGAAAGACATGGGTCTAGCAAATGTAATTCTAGGAATTCAGATTTCTAGAACATCAGAGGGTCTTGCATTAAGTCAACCACAATATTGAGGCAAGTATACTATCCCTCATTTAATATATATTGGATTTTATTGATGATTGCTTTCATAAGTAGGTATTGTTGGTATATATAGAGTTACTAATGTTTAAGGTCGAATTAGAAGTTAAAAGTAGTAATTAATTGATTATCGAAGGACTAAAAAAGAATTGGAAATTTTTATAAAACGATATAAGTATGACAGATATATGATCTTATTAATAAGTGGAAGGTGCAATGTTCGTAATCTAGTTGGTTCGAATTATGTGACAGAGATATGTAATTGGGGTGATGTTAAGGGCTATGCGTATAAGTACATGTTGAGCAAATAATGGAGTTTATATGTGTGACGCCCTCCCGACCCGGGGCCTAGATCGGAGGGTCACTGACACACATCTAGATGCAAACGACCTAAAATATAAATATAAATACAACATGCTGACTAGCCCCGACACTACTATCCAAGATCTATCACAGGTAATGGTATGAAACAAGCAAGCCATTGTCTAACTAAAATTATTTTTACAAACCTCAATTCAAAATATTATTATTACAACCAAAGTTCTCAAAAGTCTCCTGCCAGTTCTCACAACTAACTTAAGATCTCCTCACTGAGCTGTTATTGCATCTACCTCGGGAGCTATCTGGAAATGAACCAACTCGGGTCCACGGTAAGTGCGCTTCCTCGCAGTTTGGATAGTACGGACCATGATTCTGAAGTTACTGTCGAAAGGGTTAGACAAAATAATAATGAGCCAACGCTCAGCAAGTAACTAAAGATCTCAACTGAACAGCATAACGTGATATTCAAAAGATGACAGTAATCTAGGATATAATACGATTATCTGAAAACAATATCAATGGTCCTGATACAAGAATTTGACAGGGAATCAACTGATAACAGGATAACAATAGATATCTCCAATTGTGTAAAGCAATTGACATTTCAAGTGGTAAACCAATTTCATTTCACAGTAAATAAAAGTAATCATCATTTTTAAGAAAACTGATTGGAGTTTTTATTATAATAGACAATACGAGTGATCAGCCCATAAAGTCCCCATACTAGACACAGAGTCCATCTGGACATCATTTCCTCTAATTAGGATAGCTTGGGTTCCCAAGAGGCAACACATTGGCCTATAAAGGTGTCGAACTGGACAAACCAGAACTACACAATACTACATCACAAAATCTGATGGAACCAGCATTACCCGTTCGCCCCATCTCTCCAGTCATCAGGAATCCGTGGAAACCATTTAGACGGAGTTCCTAACCTTTTATAAAAATCTCATTTTTAAACTTTTAAGATTTGCAAAACTCTTTTTAACTTCATAAAACATTATAACACTTAACCTTTTCAAAAACCCTTACTTCGAAGTACCTTCGACTATCTGATAACAGATCAGCCCAGTCTAAGTAACTTCAAAGTAATCTTAAGAAAATAACTCATTTTGATTTACAATTGTTATTCCCAGATTACACACTTGTATAATTGTAGAAGGGGGGGGGGTTGAATACAATTCTTGATAATTATAAATTTCTAGTAAAAACCACAGAAATCTATAAGGAAATAATTGCTGAATAAGAATTGATTCACAAACACATAAAAAATCAGGTGGTTAAATGTACCACCTGAGACTTTTATTTGAAGAAAACTCTGTGATACAAATGTACACAGCTTCTGTTTTTACAACTCTTTGCTTCTAAGGATATTCAAGAAACCCTAAGCAAATATATCTGTTTTCTTAATCTCTAAAGAGTTGCTAAACTTGGTTATATATCCCAAGTTTACAAGTACTACAGGAATAAGATAATATTAATCTAATTCAAGTTGACTTGCTACTCCACTCCAAATCCACATGTAGCCGAAAGGTTGTCCTTGTGAACAGATATGTCCCCTGCACCCTTCTTGTATGTACTGTGTAAATGGAATGCTTCTTTCTTCTGTGTTTCCAAAGTATGGCTGCCATACTGCCTTTTTATACCTACTATCAACCCATGTGATCTGTCATTCAAACCTATCCTTATCAACTGCTAATCCTTAGCTAGCATAGGATAAAGTGATAATGATTATCCATTGATGTTGTGCACAGTTATCCGTTGATGGTAGTTTGAGCTGTATCCATTGATAGAGTAGATTTGAGTTGTATCCATTGATAGAGCCCTGTTCTCATCCGTTGATACACTTTCACTTAGACAGAATTACATAGCATAGCTTATTTACAATTGGCTGCCCTATTCTGCCTATCCATTGATGGTCAACACGACTCTGAATAAAAACACTATCAACTGATAAATAGAGATATTGCAGTATGCTACAAAACCTCATCCGTTGATGAGCTACCTGTCAACGAATAGAGTTATAAAGTCTTATCCGTTGATAGTTACAAAACTTGACTTATACAATTTTGCTTGAATGTTAAGTTATCATCAACTACAACATATTCCTAACAATCTCCCCCAATTTATACTTGATGGCAATAAAGCATAAATTCAGAACCTTGATGATAACAAAACATTCCTAAAGATATATACACTACAGTATGCAAAAATTGTATTAAGCTACAAAAATTAAAAACAGAAAGCTTTAAGACACTTATCAGAGATGTGCTCCTTTAGATTGAGCAGATTAATGATGTTTCCTCTCTCTGGTTGGCTGCACCCTTGACTTTCCTTCCTTGGCAGAGTTGGACTCAATTTGCACTTGAAGTTGCCTATAGAAGGTATCTTCTTCAACAACTTTTGGATTTAGCTTTAGTTGTAACCATCTTAGGTAATCAGAACTAGCCTTTGATAGTTGATCTTCTAACCTGAAGAATCTCCTAGTGCCCTCTTCATCCCTGAACTCCATCATCCAAAAGGGTTGAATGTGGATTTTCTGTCCATTATATGGGATCTTCATTTTCTTTGGTAGACTTGAGGGTGAGTTCCATTCTCTCCTTATTTCTTCTATTCTGCTAATTATCTCCCTTCTAGCTGTCTCAGAGAACCCTGTGTGTCTCTTGAATGCCGAGAACACTTTGGTCAATGTATGATAATTCTCTCCAAGAACCTTCTGTAATGGCCATGTCCTCTGATTTCCTCCCTTGTAGACAAACACTAATCTCTCAGGCTGATTCTTGTACTTGTCAATTCCTCTTACTTCTGACAATTCATCCAAATATAGATTCATGCCAGAGTATTCTTCAATTTCTGCCTGATAGATAAAGTCTTCTTTGTTTTCTAAGATTGGCTGTTTGAAAATAGCAGGTACCCTAGCAACTTGAACTGGTCCCTTTGAGAGTTGCTTCTTTGGAGCCCTTTTCTTCTGTTTTGGATTCAGCAAGAATGAAGGAACTTCAATTGAATCAAAATTCATTGGTTCTTCTTTAGGCATTATGGAGTCACCATGAAAGTTCACAGTTGGGTCGATTACTGTTGCAGATATAGATACTGATGAGCCAGTAGTTTCTTTTTCTGGAAAGGGTTATGGAGAAAGAACCCTTTTGGTTTTAGCTTTCCTTCTTTTAGGTTTGGTTTTGGGAACTTCCTCAGGTTCCCTCATTTCATCCTCTACCTCATCCATTAACTCTTGAGCCAGCCTGGCTTGCTTCTCATCTGAGTTTTCATGTTGATTTTCTGTACTTGGATGAGCTTCCCTTTGGATTCTGGAGACTTCTTCTCTTTTAGCTTCCACAAATCTAGGATGGCTATTGGATATATTTAATACTTTTCCATTCCTTATAATTACAGCCATCCAATCTCTTACACTCTTATTTGTCTGCTCTTTGAACTCTATGATTGTTTTTCCCATTAGCTTTTCTTCATCATCCTTGGGAAATGGGTAGTCTAATTGAAGCTTGTTCTTCCCATTTTCTTTTGGAGGTGAGTAGGCTCTGGTTTTGATGAATGGTTCAAACTCTTTGACATATGATGGCTCAGCATCATTGAATGTAGGAGCCACAATCTCTGGAGTGAGCACCTTCATGATTGTGGTTGATATTGTTGGAGCAGAAGATTGAACATTAAGAAACAGAGATGATGCAATTGATTCATTGATCATCCTCTCTGTCTTTAGGATTCTTTCACTAGTCTCGTTGTTGATCTTTTCCAAAGCTTCTATTCTGGCTTGCCTTTCACCATCTGAGATTTCTTCTAAACTTTGAATCTCAGGCAAAGCCACTTGTTTCTTCACAGGGGAAGCCTTTATTTCAAAATCTGTTGGATTGACCACTACAATTGGCTGTTGCTCCCCCTCAATCTGTGCTATCTTACTACCGGTAGCTTGAATTTGACCAGATGATGTTGCAGCCTCTTCTTTGCTTGTTCCCATTTTCTCCCCCTTTTTGTTAGCATCAAGGGTTGGGGATGAAGCTGCAAGTAGCATTTCCAGTAGTTGAGTTTGTTTTGATTGATTGGCAATGATAGTTTGCATTTGAGATTCCATACTATCTACTCTGGAGGAAAGAAGTTGAACAGACTTAGCCAGGCTATCTTCTTTGAGAAGTTTGCTATTAAGCACCTTCTGAGTGGTAGTAGGAGCTAGTGCCTCAATCCTGGCATCTAGTTCTATCTTTTTTTTTTTTGAAATCATAGTTCTATCTTCATATCTCTAATTGCAGTTTTGACCTCCTCCTGTTGTGTTCTTTGAATAACTGAGTGCATCTTTTGCAATTTCAGTGAGGCCATAACCTGCTCAAGAACAGTTTTTCTCTGTG
Source organism: Kitagawia praeruptora (assembly GCA_037693485.1). Taxonomy (NCBI): domain Eukaryota; kingdom Viridiplantae; phylum Streptophyta; class Magnoliopsida; order Apiales; family Apiaceae; genus Kitagawia; species Kitagawia praeruptora. Next base: position 113,360,098 of record CM075348.1, on the reverse strand, counting down.
GTTCTGCAGTTTGGTGCTCAGCCTTAGCAGATTGATATTGCTTCATGATTTTTACATTGAGATCCCCAAGTTCAGTAGCATTGGTAAACATCCATTCTGGAGTCTCTTCCTCATTGATTTCTTCACCATCTGAACTTTGACTGTCATCACTGCCAAATTCTTCACTTCCAGCACTTGGAGACAGGGTTTGAAAAGCTTCTTTTGCTCTTTGAAGAGATTCTGAGGTGTGCACTAGGTGCATTGCCTCCTCTGCCTCCACATTGCCCTGTTGTGCCATGACTTGATAGGCAGAAACAAGATGAGTAAAGGTTTCAGGATCCAAAGAGATGGAGTCAATAATTGACTGATATTCTTGTCGAAATTCCATCTCTTTGGAAGCTTCATTAACCTCCATTAACTCACTTGCAATGGCTGAATCTTCCTGCCTTATTTCTCCTGTAGTCCCTTCTCTCCTCTCATCTCTCTTTTCTTGCATCAGGGGCTCCCCCTGGCTCACACCTCTCACACCCTCACCTTCACCTACTATGGTGGAACTCTCTTGTTCTCCTTTTGCCTGACCGGAAGAAATGGTCAGCCTCTCATTATTTTTCTCTCCTTTTGCCTGCTCACAAGGTAGCCTCTCACTCCCTTCCTTCATTCCTAAAAGTGTTTCAACTACTACAAACTCCTCCACAGTTGACATGGGAATGTCACATTTTGCAATGGTAGAGAGAGTTGTCAACGGATAAAGTGTATCCGTTGATGTAGTAGTTATTGCTGTCAACGAATGATTAGTTGTAGACACATCCGTTGATGGAGAAACACCTATCAACGGATGAAGGATATCCGTTGATGAAGGAAAAAGAGTATCCGTTGAAGTAAAAACCAACACTGAATCTGTGGTGATTGATTTTAAGGAAGAGGCCACAGATAGTGTTGTGAATTCAGGAATGGAAGATTGATGGCCCAACAAATCATCTAAAAGATGATGACTACCAATTGTTGAGTGGGGCTTCTCCAAGAATTTTAAAGATGGAGAATCAGGAATTGATGTAGATATCATATCCATATCCAGAGATGGAGTTGGTGATGGTGGATTAAAATGTGTATCGATTTGAAGGTTAAGATCAAGGGGTTGTGACTCCACATTTATTGAAGTCACATCAAACTGAATTTGAGAAGGTACAATTTGCTGTACTGTGTGTGCACCCTGTGATTCCCCAATGGTTTTGGACTTTACTCTTCTACCATAGGTTTTTGAGTGAGATCTATCTGTGTCTCTTGCCCTTTTGTGCAGTGTTCCTGGAATGGAACTTAAATCAGTAGTCACACCCTGTTGAGAGGATGTAACTAAAATTTGGCTTGAAGGTTCATTAACAGTCTTTTGAGAGACTGAAATGTTGGTTGCACCTGCCTCACCTTCCTTAGACTTAGGGCTTCTTTGATGTTCACCCTGTCCCTCACCACTCACTACCACCTTCACACTCCCCTCAAGAGTTTTGGTAGTTTTTGCAACAGGTGCCTTTTGAGAGACACCTGAGGTTTGTCTTTTAGATTGTGGTTTTGAGACTTTGGATTTAGTCACTTGGGTAGGAGCCTGTTTGGTCACAACTACAGACTCCATTGTGACAATGGAAGGCAAAGAAATTTGGGTAGAGATAGGAGTAATAAGATTAGAAGCTACCTGAACAATTGGTGGATAAACCAATTGCACTCCTGCATTCAGATTCATTCGAATCAAGTCATTGAGGACTCTCTTCTCCTGTACAAAACAACTGAACTTGCTATCCGGGTTAGAGAGGGATAGCTCATTCTCTGACATATGCAGGCCTAAGAGCATAAAAAATCTAGCAAAGTAGATATTTTTGCCCCTAGTTTCTTTGTTACCTAATTTAGCTGCTATTTCATACATTACTAGTGTGCCAAAGTTGAAGTATTTATCAGTTAAAAGCATACAAAGCATCACTAGCATGGTTTTAGTAACAGCATCAAAATTACTAATTTTACCAGAAAAAGTTTTAATGAAAGCATCACACAGATAACTCCATTCTTTAACCATACCCTTCCTAACAATTTTGCCTAAATTGTCAGTACTAAATGCATATCCACTTGAGTTTAGCATGGTAACTATTTCAGCATCGGTTGGTGATGATGTACAATTATTTTCAGGTAATTTTAAACATGCAGTAAAGACATCAGAATTAGCCACATAATTTTTACCCTTAAGAGAAAAAGAGATAGTTTCATCAGTACCATTAAATTCAGCCGATGTCCACATTTCCTCAATTACTTCATGAATGAGGGTTGTGGTGGTAGTCATAGCATATGACAGTTTGCATTTCTTCACGAAATTCATCATGGTGTGATATACTTCTGGAGCGTTCGCTGTATCAACAAAGGCTGCGAAATTGTTCTTCTCATAGGTAAACCCAGTGGAAGACATCATCTTGACAATAGGCGCCATTGAAGTGTTTGAACTTTTGTTGCAGAGAGAGTTTTAGTGAAGAAGATGCAGTTAACTTATGAGATTCTTGAAAATGAATAAAGGTGAGATGTGAGAGCACAAGACAGCCTTTTATATTTTTCAAGAATTAAAAATGAAATAATTAAAAGTAATTACCCCATTGGACAAAAGTAACTGTCAGATAATAAATGAAAAGAAAAGAAGTACAGCCGTGACTAATTATACACGTTTACCAACGGCTATAAAAAGAAATATGTATATCAACGGATAAAGATTGGACGGTTGAGAAAACAGTTTATCCATCGATGATGTGGACAACCTGTTATCCGTTGACATACGAAAATCTAGTAATGTGTTTATACTACCAACGGATAAAAGGATATCCGTTGATAAGCAAATTTTGCCTTAAACAAAATTTCTGCTAAGAATTTTTTCTGAGAGTTTTTAATTCTCAAGTAAATCAAAACACATTTCTAGCTACAATACAGTATGATTAGATAACACTAGGAATTATGAAAGATTAAGCATACCTAGTTCACCTACCAACCTTGTGAATGAGGATTCATCAAGAGGCTTGGTGAAGATATCTACAAGCTGCATTTCACTTGGCACAAAGTGCATTTCTACTGTACCATTCATCACATGCTCTCTAATGAAGTGGTATTTGATGTCAATATGCTTGGTTCTCGAATGTTGCACTGGATTCTCTGTGATGGCAATAGCACTAGTGTTGTCACAGAAAATTGGAATCTTCTCAATTTTTAGACCATAGTCAATAAGTTGATTTTTCATCCAAAGAATCTGTGCACAACAACTTCCAGCAGCAATGTACTCAGCTTCAGCTGTAGAAGTGGAGACTGAGTTCTGTTTCTTACTGAACCATGACACAAGCCTGTTCCCTAGAAATTGACAGGAGCCTGTAGTACTTTTCCTATCAATTCTGCAACCTGCATAGTCTGCATCTGAATAGCCAATTAGATCAAAACCAGAATCTCTTGGGTACCAAATGCCAAGGTTTGGTGTTCCCTTGAGATACCTGAAAATTCTCTTAATAGCAATTAAGTGAGACTCTCTAGGGTCAGCTTGAAATCTAGCACACAGACAAGTGGAAAACATTATATCAGGTCTACTAGCTGTTAGATATAGAAGTGAGCCTACCATGCCTCTATAGCTTGAGATGTCCACAGATTTTTCCTTAGTATTCAACTCAAGCTTAGTTGCAGTGGCCATAGGTGTTTTTGCAGAGGCACAATCCATTAAGTAAAATTTCTTTAAAAGATCATAAATATATTTTGTTTGACTTATGAAAATTCCCTCATTGACTTGCTTTACTTGTAAACCAAGAAAGTAAGTTAATTCACCCATCATGCTCATTTCATACCTACTTTGCATAAGTTTGGCAAACCTTTTTCAAAGCTTCTCATCTTTAGACCCAAAAATAATATCATCTACATAGATTTGTACAAGTATTGAAGAACCATTGACATTTCTATGAAATAGGGTTTTATCTACTGTACCTCTAGTGAAGTGATTCTCCAAAAGAAATTGAGATAAAGTGTCATACCAGGCTCTTGGTGCTTGCTTCAAACCATAAAGTGCTTTCAAGAGAAGATATACATATTCTGGAAATTCTGGATCTTCAAAGCCAGGAAGTTGATGGACATATACCTCTTCTTCCAGTTCCCCATTTAGAAAGGCACTTTTGACATCCATCTGATAGACTTTAAAATTGGCATGTGCTGCATAGGCTAAGAAAATTCTAATTGCCTCAAGTCTTGCCACTGGAGCAAAAGTTTCATCAAAATCTATTCCTTCTTCTTGAGAATAGCCCTTTTCCACTAATCTAGCTTTATTCCTCACAATTATGCCATTTTCATCAGTCTTATTCTTGAGAACCCATTTGGTACCTATGATACCTCTATCATCAGGTTTGGGCACAAGCTTCCATACTTTATTTCTCTCAAATTGGTTTAGCTCTTCTTGCATTGCTAAGACCCAATCTGGATCTAGAAGGGCATCTTCCACTTTCTTAGGTTCCTCTTGAGACAGGAAACTACTGTATAGGCATTCTTCTTGTGTGGCCCTCCTAGTTTGGACTCTTGAGTTTGAGTCACCAATGATTAATTCAAAAGGATGATCTCTGGTCCATTTTCTTGAAGGTGGAAGGTTTGATCTAGACGAGGTTGCTTCATCTAAGTGAGCATGATCTTGTTGATTGATCATTGAGTTTTGACTTTGAGAAACTCCCCCTGAGTTTGTTGTCCTTGTGGAGTTATGAAGTTGACTGTCAACGGATGCATCATTTTGTCTATCAACGGATGCTCCATTTTGCCTGTCGACGGATACATGAGAATGCCTGTCAACGGATGCATCTGATGATCTAGTATGACTGTCAACGGATGCTTCATTTCCAGTGTTAGCATTACTTCTAGTTGGACCAACAACTCTAGGTGAATTTCCAAGGCCATGATCTTCATTTTCCTCATCATCATCAATATACATTCTTCCTTCTACCTCATTTTCAAATCTCAACTTTTCATGGAAGCCTTCATCATTTAGACCTAGAATCTTTTGATCATTAAACACAACATGTACATATTCCATAACAATGTTGGTTCTTAGATTGTAGACTCTATAGGCTTTCCCTGCTGCATATCTAACAAAGATAGCTTCATCTGCCTTTGCTTCAAATTTGCCCAAGTTATCTCCATGATTTCTTAGCACAAAACACTTACATCCAAAGACATGAAGAAAAGTTAACGTTGGTTTCTTGTTGGTGAATAACTGATAAGGAGTCATTCCTCTAGCTTGATTGATCAAGGAAATATTCTGAGTGAAGCAGGCAGAGTTGACAGCTTCAACCCAGAAATATGTTGGCAATCTTGATTCACTTAACATTGTTCTAGCTGCTTCAATGAGAGTTCTGTTTTTCCTTTCAACAACCCCATTTTGTTGAGGTGTTCTAGCAGCAGAAAACTCATGGACAATTCCATTCTCTTCACAGAAAATCTTCATTGTGGAATTTTTGAATTCAGTGCCATTGTCACTCCTGATTCTTTGTACTTTTACTTCAGAACCATTGGTTACTAGTCTAAGATGATTGATGATGATTTCACTTGCACAATCTTTGGAGTGCAGAAAGAAGGTCCATGTAAACTTAGAAAAATCATCCACAATCACCAGGCAGTATTTCTTCTTTGAAATGGACATGACATTTACTGGACCAAATAAGTCCATATGCAGCAATTGAAGGGGCTTAACAATGGATGACTCTGTCTTGCTCTTGAAGGATGATTTCTTTTGCTTCCCTAATTGGCAGGCATCACACAATCCATCCTTGATGAACTCCAATTGAGGGATTCCTCTAGCAAGATCCTTTCTTACCAAATCATTCATAACTTTAAAATTCAAATGTGACAGCTTTTTATGCCATAGCCAACTCTCATCCTTGCTTGCTTTGCTGAAGAGACAAGTAATGGATTCTGAGCATACTGAGTTGAAATCAGCTATGTAAACATTTCCTTTTCTAAAGCCTGTCAGAACCACATTGTTGTTTTCCTTGGTAGAAACAACATAGGCTTCTTTAGTGAACTTTACTTCATAGTCTTTGTCACAAATCTGACTGACACTCAACAAATTGTGCTTCAAACCTTCAACTAAAGCCACTTCTTCAATGATGACATTGTCCTTTATAATCAAGCCATATCCCTTAGTATATCCTTTGCTGTCATCTCTAAAGGTAATTCTAGGGCCAGCTTCCTCCTTGAACTCTGTGAGCAGGGTTGAATCTCCTGTCATATGCCTAGAACATCCACTGTCTAGGTACCATAGATTCCTCTTATTTCCCTGCACACATTCCAAAATACAAATCAAGTTGATTTTGGTACCAAAGTTTCCTTGGGTCCTTTCTTGTTAGCCTTTGGTTTTACACTCTTAGCAATCTTCACTTTGGGTGTAGATGCTTGAGTGATAGGTTTTGACAGATGCTCATTTGCATAAATATTTGATGCATGCATTTGTGGAAAATTGGCATACATATTATCCATGCTAGGAATGCTCCATGACATTTGTGGCATATTCACAGATTGAAAATAAGGATTAGGCACATATGGCATGTTCACATATGGATTAGAAAAACTAGCATTCTAATACAAACCAGGCATTGCAGGCATACTTGGCATAGATTGAGCTACATGAACAGGAGTCCTTTTAACAGACTTGCAATTAGAAGATAGGTGATTGACACTATTGCAATTACCACAAGTTTTCCTAAGAGCAAACTTGTCAGGAGAATAATTGTTTTTCTTGTTAATGCCTATCTTACCATTTCTGTTCTTTTTCTTTTTACCCTCAGTCTCTACCTTTTCATTAACTGATTTACCAACAGCCTTTTTGTTAAGTAAATCACCTACCTTAGCCTTCTCACTTGATTTGGCTTGGATACTTTCACCAGAAACAAAGTTCTTGGCTACTGGACCATACTGATTATTCAGTTCCTTGAGTTCCTTCTTACTAACAGACTTTTTGCTAGTCGACGGATACCTCTCATCCGTTGATGGTTCATCTGTCAACGGATGATCACTATCCATTGATTTACAAATAGTCTCTAGATCCTCAAGGCAAGGTTCTAGCTCCTTTTTCTTTTAAGTCCAGGTATCCCTCACAAATGATTCTATTCCCTGGACTTCTATTATGTTTTGAGAAATATTCCTACAACTTTGAAATTTAGCAATTATCCCTTGTTCTTTTTCAAGCTGGTCTCTTAAAATCAGTTCTCTTTTTAACACAGCTTCAAGTTCACTTTTAGCATTATTGCAATCAACTCTCATTTTCTCAAATTCTAGAAATTGAATTTCTAGAACTGCATCTCTATCACTTAAAAACTTATTAGTTTCTTTAATCCTATTGTTCTCTTTAGTAAGTGATTTAAGAGTAACACTCAAGTGATATAGTTCAGTAGACATTTCATCTATAACACTATTGCATTCCTCTTTGGTGAGCCAAGAGAGATTAGTAGAAAATACCTGATTGCTAGCTGAACTTGCTTCCTGCTCAGAATCAGCCATTAATGCAAGGTTGACAAACTCAGCATCATCATCAGAATGATTTCCATCAGCAGCCCAGTCATACTCTTGGGTCATGAATGCCTTTCCTTTCTATCTGAGAAGATCAAAATATTTCTTCTTGTAGTCAACAGTTTCAGTTGGCTTTCCCTTATTCTCTGATCTAGGCTTCTTACATTCACTTATCATGTGACCAGCAATTCCACAATTGTAGCATTTAATTTTGGATTTATCCACATAGTTGCTTGTAGAAAAATCCTTGTTAAATGGCTTGGCCACCCCAGAGTTTCTTCTGAATTTTAGCTTAGAGAATCTCCTAGATAGAAAGGCTAAATGCTCATCTATCTAATCCAATTCATCCTGCTGAAGGACATTCATTTCTTCATACACCTTTTCCTTGCTTTTGCTTGATTCTGCTCTACCTTCACAAACCTCCCTGTTTGGTGTAGATTTAGCAGCTTCAGTCCTCTTCTCCTCCTTCTGCTCCAAGTTGGCAACAAGTGCAACTGACCCACTTTTCTTTTGGGCCTTCTCAATTTCTTCATCCTGCTCCATTTCTAGTTCATATGTCTTTAAAGTTCCATAGAGCCTTTCAAGAGTAAATGACTTGTACTCTTGAGTGTTTCTTAGAGAAACAGTCATAGGCTTCCACTCTTTGGGCAGTGATCTCAGAAATTTGAGATTAGAATCTTTCACTTGGTAGATTTTTCCATACAGTTTCAAGCCATTCAGTAGCTTTTGAAATCTACTAAATGTGTCATTCAATGTCTCTCCATTCTTGAAATGGAAGTGCTCATACTGTTGGATCAGTAGCTGCATCTTGTTTTCCCTTACCTGTTCTGTACCTTCACAAAGGGTTTGAACAATGTCCCATACTTCCTTGGCGGTAGTACAGTTGATAACATTGTCAACCATGTCTGTTTCTAAACCATTAAACAGAATATTCATGGTCTTTTTATCTTTGTGGACTTTTGCAACATCCTCAGTACTCCACTCAGAAACAGGTTTAGGAATGTAAGTGTCTGGTGCATCTGCAGCAAGACCAACTCTTGAAGCAGCCTTCATTGGAACATGAGGACCCTTCTCAATGCAATCTACAAAGCCTACATCAATAGACATGAGATGTAGACGCATTTTTACTTTCCAGTGAAAGTAATTTTCTCTATCAAGAACCGGTATCTTCACTCCATAATCCTTCTTAGACATGTTGGAAGTGTGTTGATCTTTAAACTTCAAATATATTAGAAGCTTGCTCTGATACCAATTGTTATTCCCAGATTACACACTTGTATAATTATAGAAGGGGGGTTGAATACAATTCTTGATAATTATAAATTTCTGGTAAAAACCACAGAAATCTATAAGGAAATAATTGCTGAATAAGAATTGATTCACAAACACATAAAAAATCAGGTGGTTAAATGTACCACCTGAGACTTTTATTTGAAGAAAACTCTGTGATACAAATGTACACAGCTTCTGTTTTTACAACTCTTTGCTTCTAAGGATATTCAAGAAACCCTAAGCAAATATATCTGTTTTCTTAATCTCTAAAGAGTTGCTACACTTGGTTATATATCCCAAGTTTACAAGTACTACAGGAATAAGATAATATTAATCTAATTCAAGTTGACTTGCTACTCCACTCCAAATCCACATGTAGCCGAAAGGTTGTCCTTGTGAACAGATATGTCCCCTGCACCCTTCTTGTATGTACTGTGTAAATGGAATGCTTCTTTCTTCTATGTTTCCAAAGTATGGCTACCATACTGCCTTTTTATACCTACTATCAACCCATGTGATCTGTCAGTCAAACCTGTCCTTATCAACTGCTAATCCTTAGCTAGCATAGGATAAAGTGATAATGATTATCCATTGATGTTGTGCACAGTTATCCGTTGATGGTAGTTTGAGCTGTATCCGTTGATAGAGTAGATTTGAGTTGTATCCGTTGATAGAGCCCTGTTCTCATCCGTTGATACACTTTCACTTAGACAGAATTACATAGCATAGCTTATTTACAATTGGCTACCCTATTCTGCCTATCCATTGATGGTCAACATGACTCTGAATAAAAACACTATCAACTGATAAATAGAGATATTGCAGTATACTACAAAACCTCATCCGTTGATGAGCTACTTGTCAACGAATAGAGTTATAAAGTCTTATCCGTTGACAGTTACAAAACTTGACTTATACAATTTTACTTGAATGTTAAGTTATCATCAACTACAACATATTCCTAACAGCAATGATAAAAGTCAAAGGGTTCGACTAGGTTTTCTAACATCAATGAAATAAGGATACAAGTTTGGATAAAAAAGATATAGACTCAAAGGCATTAAGGCAATTGATCAGGATTTCAAGTTTAAAGTATAGCGTTAAAGGTAATTAAGTTCTTGAATCAATGTTTAGCTCATGAAGAAGTTTATGTGTTTAGGGTCAACATAGGTTCAACCGAAAACGGACATAGGTCAGGTAGAACATTGGTTTATTGGTCAGTCAATATGACATGATTATAGCAAGCTATATGACATATATGGTCAAGAAGCAGTTAAAAAGAATTAGGCTACTTTAGGGTTTCTAGTTTGTGAAACATTTGTTCTAAGAATTTTGGTTACATGAATAGACAGGCTACATAAGATTTATGATCAACATGGCATATGATAGGCATGCTCGAATCAACAGGATATATCAGTTCAGGAATGTAAACTGCAAAGTAAAAACAGAGTTACTTGTCTCCTATATAATGCAACAGCTTACAGCTCAGCCTACTGATACTCAACCTTAGCTTTCCCTTTATTTCTAGGGTCTACGTCCTTCGTATCTACATAAATCATAATCACTACTTTAGAATACTATACCTCTTAATCGTCCAGTCCTATTCTACCAAATGATTCTTATAATGCATTAATATTTAACATATATAATACGTACCTGATAATATATTAGAATCACCTCTTAAATAGATAACCACTTAAGCACGTAGCACATAGGACATGCATATCACATAAGTCACTTATACACTTTAGCAAATAAACCTAACTCATAAGCAATCATACTATAGATATACACTTTACTATTTATACTTTCATGAAAATCGGGCAGAGTCTCCTTTATAAAATGGACTATCCCGTCGGAAAATATCCGACTCCAATTCACATTCAAACCAAACCGATGGATTTAAGATCCACTAGGGCTGTAATTCGAGTCGAGCCGGGCTTTAAATCGAGTCGAGTTTTTTCTGACGAGTCGAGCCGAGCTCGTTTATTAAACGAGCCGAAAAGCCCCGCCGAACCCGGCTCGTTTATAATACGAGCCGGGTCGAGCTTTTCGTGAGCCTGACACGAGCCAAGTCGAGTATCTGTTAAACGAGTCGGGTCGAGTTTTTCGCGAGCCTAACACGAACCGAGCAGAGTATCTGTTAAACGAGCCAGGTCGAGTTTAGCTGTTAAACGAGCCGAGCCGGTAGCTCGCTTAGTCATTAAATTTACATATTTTTTAAATTCAGAAAATTACTTATTTTGTTTTAAAAAAACTAAAAATTACTCATTAATTATATTAACATCTTTACACATAATAAAAAAAGTAAACAAACAAGATGTTAGAAATTATTTGATTTACAAATTATCAAAAAAATTAAATATGGTAAAAAAATTATCTAATTTTCATTTATTTAACCAAATATTGTTAGTGATCTACTACGATCTCCAAAAAAATTAATTTTTTTTTAAAAATTTGGGAATATCATTAAATTAGATATATCTTGACATCTGTACGGTTGGATCGTCGAGAAATATTTTTTAAAAAATAGAAACAATAATCTGGGACGAAGCACTAGTTACGACTTACAAGTACAAGACAATATAGTAGTGTTCTATAAAGATCTCCAACCAAATTAAATTTTTATTTTTTGAAAATTTGTGATTATCATTTAATTAGATATATCTTGACATCCATATGGTTGGATCGTCGAGAAATATTTTTTAAAAAATAGAAACAATAATCTGGGACGAAGCTCTAGTTACGAGTACAAGACAATACAGTAGTGATCTACTAAGATCTCCAACCAAATTATTTTTTTATTTTTTGAAAATTTGGGATTATCATTTAATTAGATATATCTTGACATCTATACGGTTGGATCGTCGAGAAATATTTTTAAAAAAATAGAAACAATAATCTGGGATGAAGCACTAGTTACGAGTACAAGACAATATAGTAGTGTTCTATTAAGATCTCCAACCAAATTAATTTTTTATTTTTTGAAAATTTGGGAATATCATTTAATTAGATATATCTTGACATCTGTACGGTTGGATCGTCGTGAATTAGTTTTAAAAAAATAGAAACAAAATCTGGGACGAAGCACTATTTAAGAGTACAAGACAATATAGTAGTGTTCTATAAAGATCTCCAATCAAATTAATTTTTTATTTTTTGAAAATTTGGGAATATCATTTAATTAGATATATCTTGACATCCGTACGGTTGGATCGTCGTGAAATATTTTTTAAAAATAGAAACAATAATTATACTATTAAAATATTACAATAATAGAAACAATGTTGTAGTACTATTAAATTTGTACTATTAAAATATTGTTGTACTATTATTTCAATAATAGAAACAATGTGGTAGTACTATTATTTATTAATATTATTTATCAATAATATTTTGAATATTATTTTGGTTTATTTTTTATATCTTTAATGTTCCCCCTCCACATTCAGGTTATGTTATTTCAGATGCTTTGTATAAATGTTTAGTTGATTGGAATATTCAAGATAAAATTGGGACAGTGACGGTAGATAATGCTGCTGTGAATGATGTAGCTATAAGGACTTTAAAAGACTCTTTTAGCATTAGAAAACCATCTTTATCGATTGAAGGTAAATTATTTCATGTGCGTTGTTGTGCTCATATATTAAACTTATGTGTACAAGATGGTCTGAAACCTATCGTTTTAATTATCAATAGAGTGAGAGATGGGATTAAATATGTTGCTCTTTCTGAAGGTCGTCGACTTATGTGGGGGGAAATCGCTGATTTGTTGCAATTAAAACCAAAAAAGCTGATTTTAGATGTTTCCACTCGGTGGAATACTACTTACCATATGCTGTCTTGTGCTCTTCAATTTAAACAAATGTTTTCTAGGTTTGCAAATTGGGATAGAGTGTTTAATGAATATGTTCCAAGTGAAGATGATTGGGTTAAAGTAGCAAATGTTTGTTCTTTGTTAAAGGTGTTTGATGATGCTACTAGAATAGTTTCAGGAAGTGAGTATCCTATCTCTAATTTGTTTCTTTCTGAGGTCAAATCGGTGAAAGCATTGATAGATAAAAAATCAGTTGATGCAAATCCATACATGAGGGAAATGGCAAATAAAATGAAAGAGAAGTTTGATAAATATTGGGGTGAGAGTAATTTAATGATGTTCATCGGGTCTGTGATGGATCCAAGATTCAAAATGAAGCTTCTTACTTTCTGTTTTCCCATTATTTATCCACTTCAAGGTGAAAGCGAAAAACAATTGGCTCATTTGAAAGTTGTTTTGAATGATCTATATCAAGAATATGTTGCTGAAGATTCGAGAGTTAAAGGAATGGCCCCTGAATCAACTCAAATTTCAGGATCGGATAGTCTTTTTATGGATGAAGCTTATATTCGTGATAGTGGGGCAGCTGTTGAACCGGCTAAGTCTGAATTGGATGAGTATTTGTCTGAGAATATTTTTATTCCGAATGAGTCTACAGCAAAGTCATTTGATGTTTTGTCCGGGTGGAAAGGCAATAGTGCCAAATATCCCATTTTATCACAGATGGCGCGTGATATGTTAGCAGTCCCCTTGAGCACAGTTGCATCAAAGGCAACATTCAGTGCTGGTGGCCAAATTATCGAGCCTTATCGATCATGTTTAAAGGCGGAAATAGTGGAAATGTTGGTATGCGGGGCTGATTGGGTACGAGCACTACATGGTCTGAAAAAAGCATGTCAGGTATATATATTCTTAATTGAATTATCAATTGTATTTATTAGTTTACTATCTATGTGTAGTCTATTTAAGTCATATGTATACTCCTACTTCAAGTTGCATGTGTAATTCTTATTGTATATTTCCCATCTGTTAGTTGCTCTTCATTGTACTAGTTGCTCTTTATTGTATAATTCTAAAAATGGCAGTTCTGGTACTCAGGTAAGACTCCTGTTTCATCCACTTTAAGAACCAAATAACCTTATTTCATGCTAAGGAATTAGATGTTACGTAGTTGGCAAGGCTCTGTCTACTGCTTTCTTGCAAGGTTCAAAATATACCATATAAAACAAGAACAAGATAACTATGCTGGCAAAGTACACAGAAAACAAAATTCTATAACCAGGTCATGTGATTCTAAGATATGTGTACAGTTGAGGGGAAACTAATGATATTTAAATCAAAACACTGTGATCATACTTTTTACATCTTCATATATATGCATCTATCACTTCTTGCTATCCCATAATTGTTTATGGTTTGTTCGTTTTATACTTGTTTGCTTTGATGTGGAATCGATCCCCAAGATCAGTAATATACCTAGTTCTTCTGTTAAATCCTCGAGTACAGAAAAATCCTGCAAGCAGAAATTAATAACACACTTCAGGATTTGCATATCTAGTTCATCATATTATATTAACAAAATGATAGACTTGGTGTTAGGTCTTTTTAAAATTTGTACTGCCTCGTCAACACTTTTCTATAAAGAAAGAAGGATGGCACAGTACCTTTAGAAAAGGCATGCTGAATAAGGTCTATACTTAAGCCTGTTTCAAATTAGGAGTATGCAAGTCAAAATTCGTGTAATGGTCTAAAGCTACTCGATTTAATTTTTTACATTTATAATTTTAATTTACCTTTAAATGTTGCTGTTATAGTTCTCCCACAGTATAGGAATATTTTTGGCAGACCTGATAATCATTGTCTTGGAATGTCATCAGTCATTTGGTGTCCGAGTAGATTCATCATCATCGAATACCTAAGCAAAATTTTTTGATTCAATAACTAAGGTGGCAAGCCATAAGTAAATCATCAAGATGTAACTATGCTGGCAGAGTACATAGAGCACTATCGCAGCAGAGACTATTAGGTGATATAAGATAGATATACTAGCCTGTAACGGTTGGTTGTTTACATAATTACCTTTTCACATTCACTAAAAGAGATTTTACATCATTTATGTTAATTTAAAGCCACAGCCACCAAATAGTTTTACATCACCAGGAACCAGCTAGCCAATCAAACACAAACAACAGCCTATCCAATTGTAAACTGAAGTCTTTGATATTGCAAACAGTAAAGCATATGTGTATCTACCATCTACTTTGGACCGATCTGACTTGATGTCATTTTTTAGATAATAGATTTCCTAGTTTATCTATAACTTGCTGATTTCTATTTATTTATTTTTAGAAAAAACCAATAAAGCCTGTGGAGATCAGCTTGTATTAGTAGTAAGTACCAGTATACATGCATGCCACAAGTGACAAGGTATTAATATTTCAACTTAGACTTTCAATTTACTTAAGTCTTTTATTGTTTTTAACCTTATTCACTGTCTTAAAATAGGTTTATTGTGCACTTTTGCTGCTGCATTTTGTAACTTCTGTTAATTAAAGATCAGAAGCTATTTTTGGAGACTAATGGTTTGGTTTGCTTAACGATGATGTGCTACTAATTTTTGCTTTGCTGAATTGCTGATGGATTGATGGCTGAGTGGCTGACCTACTTAGCAGGAATGCAGGATGCATAAAATTGGAATGTTTAGTTTTAAAAATCTATATTTGTATCACTGTAGTAGTATTATGCAGACTTGCAGTTGCAGAGGCCCTGTTGAACATTTGTGTTTTTTGATTTGGTCCATTTTGAACAATGGTCATCACTCATCAGCTTGTGACTATATGTAGGCAGTAAGTTGTAGCTAGTTTGTCTCAAACTTGACAATTGATATGATGTTCAGTTTGTAGCATTGCATATCAGTTAATCAATTATCAGTATATATGAATTTTTATTTTTTGAGATGTTTTTTAACGAGCTCGAGTCGAGCCGAGTTTTCGTTATCGAGTCGGGTTATATTCGAGTTCGGTACATACTCGGTCCGACTCGTTAAGCTAAACGAGTATGAAATGTTGTTTGAGCTCGACTCGTATTCGAGTTCGAGCCGAGTCGGGCCTGTCTAAACAAGCTCGAGCTGCTCGCGAGCAGCCTGACTCGGATTATAGCCCTAAGATCCACCTACACTCCCAATGGATTTTTATTTACACTATCTTTAATTTAAAATCATCAAGCCATTATCAGTAGTTATCAACTTAATCTATTATCGAGTAAAATCACTAAATCATATATATTCGATCATTAAAATCATATAATTCCAAACAAGTCAAATAAATTCGAATAACACACATGCAACTATAATAATTCGAAAAAAAATCACAGTACTTCATCAATCATGTACCACTAAATCCGAATAAACAATTAACAATTTAACGAATCAAATCTTTCGTATTTATCATAAAATTCGAATATTAACTCAAAGAAATATCATAAACATTTCTCGAAATCTTCATGCAACTACGAATTAACATAACCATAATTATAACAATTTTTATAGGCCTCAAAGATCATCATTGGCCACCACCGGTTCACCGAAGTTCATCACTGGTGGCGGTGGAAATTCGGGGGTACCCTTATTGGGCCTCCAACCACGAAATTTCCTTCGATTAATTCATTAAACTCAAAAATATGCTCTGGTAATCATCCAACTGCAAGAATCAGTACAAAACTAGCATGAATCCACATATACGATCATATACATACACGAACCAATATATATATACACTGCAAACACATATATATACAACAACGAATGAAACCCAACTCAACACTAACATGATTCAGTGTAAAACAGAGACTAGAATCATGGGTACTGATTGTTAAGGTAGAAATCGCAGCAACAAGGTCAACCGAAGCAAAAACCCGAAGTGGGTTTGATAATTTTTATCACAAAACCTGCATGCAATTATAGATATAGATAGAGGGTTGAAAAATAGGAACAAATCCGGTATCGAATCGTGAAATCGGTCAAAAACCGATGAGAAGTAGAAGAGAGAAGGTAGTACTGAGAGAGAGAGAGAGACTCGAGAGAGTTGATAGAGAGATCAGAGAACATAAATGAAGGGGATGGACTGGCGGTGGTGTTGTTGTAATGGCAGGGGCAAAAACGTCCTTTGCCAAATACTAAATTACTTTGCTGAAAATCCGATTTTAAACCACTACAAATTCGAAATTAAATAAATAATGGGGAGAAAAATAAAACTAAAATTTTTCAAATTAAAGTTCATGAAATTAGAAGCATCCCCATATTTCTAAAATAATATTTGGATCAAAATTGAATTTTATACGATTTTCAAAATAAAGGCTCTTTAAAAGAAATAATGCTTTTTAACCCATTTTAAAATACCAAATCACACCATTAAATATCCAAGCTAATTTTCATAACTCAACAACATCACA
Source organism: Kitagawia praeruptora (assembly GCA_037693485.1). Taxonomy (NCBI): domain Eukaryota; kingdom Viridiplantae; phylum Streptophyta; class Magnoliopsida; order Apiales; family Apiaceae; genus Kitagawia; species Kitagawia praeruptora. The sequence continues at coordinate 113,343,042 of CM075348.1, read as the reverse complement.
AAGATGATAATGTAAAAGATTTCATGATTTTCCAATGATTTTATATGATTTTTAAAAGATTAAATATGCACCTTAAAAATACTTTTAATGCTCCAAAAATATAAATAAAATTCCATGAGCACATACGACATATACCAATCATCACCTAATCACATAATCATGGTTTCACACATATCTTGACTCCACAAAAATGTACTCATCATATATTTCACATAATTTCCACATTTAACAATTAAATAAACATTTAAAAACCGCGAAAAATTCTAGGTCGTTATAATATGTATAAGTAAATTGATGTTTATGTGTTAAGAACTAAGTGTTGTATTTCGAGTTTGTAGTGGAGTAATGAATTGTAAATTGTAAGCTGTAGGTATAAGTTGGAATTGGAATTTGATTTTGGTTTGTTTATTTGATTTTTGGTTTGGTTAGTTGTATTATGACAAGTTATGTCATATTTTTTAGAGGAGGTACTGTCCAAATTTAGTTAAGTTTATTTTCTAATTCTTATAGTAATTAGGCAAGAACTATTTGTGAACCAATGTGCTATGTGGTTTATATGGTTATATTGTATTTTTTTAATAATAAGATTAGTATATGATATATATGTGTTAAGTTGTAAAGCATATTAGGACGCGTTTGGGTAGAACAGAGTTACACGGTTAAGGTTATACGCGTACTGAAGTAGTAGTTTACCTTTGTATAGGTACCAGTAAAAAGCCGATTTAGAGCCATTATGGTAGTAGATAGAATCTTGAGGAAGGAGATAATTATCGAGATTGACGAGTGTGCTCCTTTAGAGACTAACAAGTGATAAATGAAAGATGGATGTGTGATCGAAGAAGGTCAATGTGTTGGAATCCAAATTTATGGTTGTTATTCTATCAGTCATAAACTAGGGAGATTGTTAGGAATTATGTTGTCCTTGATGATACATTCACAAAACACCTAAAAACATATTTGTATAAGTTATTTTTGTAACTCATCAACGGATGACATGCTTATTAGCATCCATTGATGAGGCAGATTATAAATGGATAAGTTTGTAACATATTGTTTAAGTCTCGACGGATAAGTTATCTGTTGATGTCATAGTTGCTAGTTTTTCTAAGTCATACTGACTATCGATGGATATATAGAATAGGGTAGCTAATTGTAAATAGGTTGTGCTATGTAATTCTGTATAAGTGATATGATATTTCAACTGATAAGGATACTACACTAATGGATGTGGCACTTCAACTGATAGCAATCAACCTATCAACGGATGTCAACTTCAACAGATAAACGCTGCAACTAATAATGTCTTGATATTAGTAGTTGATAGCGACGTGACATTCCTGACAGTTCACATGGGTTGATAGACTTAAAAAGAGTATGGAAGCCAGTATTGGAAACAGAGAAGAAAAAGAAACATTCCTTATTCTCACAAGCAAATTGGCTGATCAAATTTATTGAAAATCTATCCTAGACAATCAGACAAATTTGCATCATATGGAGACAAGGAGTGGCAGCAAACCTACAATTACTTTGACTTTGTAATATTCGAATTTTTGTAGGGTTTGTTAACTTGGAGTATAAATATCTCTAAGTGTAGCATTGTTTTAGTGGAGGAGATAAGAAGAAAACACTGAGCATAATGTAGAAAGCATTAGGTTTTCTTGTAAACACTAAGCTTTGTAGCCTACAACTGTGTAGTTCTTACACAGGTTACTATTCTTCAGTATAATTCTCAGGTGGAGCTTACAAACCCACCTGAATTTTTTAATATCGTGTTGCATATGCTTATGTTTTAATTTAGCTATTTGTTCTTACATAAATTGTTTAAGCCTCTATCAATTCGAAAGAATTTTTAGTCAAGATTATATTCAACCTCCCATTCTACAATCTTGTGGTGTATAACTGGGAAACAACAAACTATCATCAAATAATAATAAGGATATTTTAATAATCAAAATGAATTATAATTAGAATTCATAAATCGAATAGAATTTTTAACTTAAAAATCGTCAATTTCTTCTCTCTCTTTTATTTCTGCGTAGATTTAATTGGAAAATAATTGTTAAACTATCACTAAATTAAAGATTATCTTATTAATTTCACGTGGGCTATAAAATCGTTAAAACAAATTTTGAGAATTCAAGATATATATATATATATATATATATATATATTAAAAAAGGAAATGTATACAATTCATTGGGACGGAGGAAGTATCAAATAATTAATTTGTTAACTCGAATAACTTGTAGAAGGGGGGGTTGAATGTAAGTTATATAATCGTGTCTGATTTTTTGCTTGATTATATGAACAAGAATAAACGAATGAATCAAACTTTGTTTGTATTAATAAGATCAAATACAAACTCTACCAAAGGTGCACAATACCTTTAGCAGCTGCTGACAATACAAATCTCTCTCTCTCTGTTTGTACTCTCGTATATTCAAGATTACAAACCTCACGAACACTTTTTACAATGATATAGAGAGAGTATTTATAATGCTACCTATCAACTAATAACAGAAAGATATAATCTATACATGACAATGTTCTGTCTTCTAGTCGATAGTTTCCTTCAATAGAAAACTCTTTCCTTCATAATATCTTCTTGCTTGTTCTTCAAACAACGATCCTGTTTTATAGCACTTTCCAATTTCTGTAGCATCCACAATGACATCATCAGTAACACGACTGATATCAGGATTTCATCTTGCATCATCAGTATCTGATCATCATCAGTATTAGACCGTCATCAGGATTTGTTCTTTGTTCCTGACATTTAGTCTCCGATACACTGTTCATTCCTGACTAAACTGTACAGATAACTGTTTTACACATAAATCCTATATATAGTGCTAAATCCTTTATAAGATCAGGATTACAAGAAGTATAATGTGTAAATTTTATTCTTAACATCACAACTTATGAATTATTCCTAACAATCTCCCCCTATTTATGCTTTAAAATCTGAAGCATAAATCTAAGTTGTGGATGTCAAAACATATAACAATACAACCAGAATAGAATTTATGAATGTAGAATTATGAAGTTAAGTACCTCCTCTCAGATGTAGACGTTTATCTAGTACTTAAAAGAAAGAATTTTAACTATTGATGCTGCTCTTCCTTTACCACTTCCTAGCTGAGATTCACCACTGTCTCTCCTAGTTCTTCTTTTTACTTCCCTTCGTCTGCTCTTTATCTCCCCCAGTCTGGTGTTGTTGTCTTTGAATTGTCTTTATCTCCCCCTTTTTGACATCATCAACATTCATTCCAAGAGATTCAGAAACAGAACAAATGATATTCATCAGAACTGCTTGATTTTCCATAATTGTGACTTGGTTATCTTCAAGTGATTGAAGTCTTGTTTTCATAGCAATTTGAGAATTCTGAATATCTTTCAAAACATCAGAATGAACTTCAATGTTGGAAGTGCTTCTAGTATCTTCAGAATCAGAATCAGAAAGAACTGTATCTTCAAGTCTTGTAGAAGAAGTTGCTTGTGTTGTATGATATTCAAGTAATAAAACCTGATTAGAAGTATCAACATCTTCATCTTTCTGATCTGAAGCTGAGACATGATCATCATCTCCTTCACCAGTATTCTGTGTACTAACATCTTCAAATCCTGACTCCTCCTTAGAGTGATCAGAGACTGTAGATGTCTCAATTCTAGCTGATATTGGAAGTACATACAAAGGAACACTAGGATCATTAGGAACTTCATCTGGTACATATGTATCAAGAGATTGCTTTATCCTGGCACCTCTTCTGTTAATGATTCCTGCAAGCCTCTCCTTTTGCTTCTGAGCTTTAACTTCTGGCTTTGCATTGTGATGTGCTAGGTCATTCTTCTGATACATCTTGATAAATGAATAAGTACCAGCATCCATACCAAGATTGTCAGACCAAGATTCAGGAAAAACCTGATCCCAGAAATCAGACGATGGTTTCCTAATTTTCTCTCCCTCACTATGGAGTTGATCATCCATACCCTCATTCTCACTTTGACTTACTAAAGTCAACACTCTTTCTACCTCACCTTTTGCCTGGTCAGGAGCCAGCCTCTCAGTTTGTGGATCTAAGTCCATCTTTTCAAGTGTATCACTCAAATTTGAATAAGTGCTCTCATGACCTACAGAAAAATAGGGGCTAGAAGAAGTTTTCATACCTGAACTCACATGGAGAGAGGGTTCCTCATATGGCAAGGGGCTTGAGGTTTTCTCCAAGGAGTGAGCTGCTATAGTCTCTGAACCCATACAATCATCTTCTTTCCTTCCAGAGACTACAGGCTCCAGTATACCACTTTCAGGTTCTTTACTAGACTCTGATGTCTTCAGTAATACTTCATTAGACACCATAGTTAGTACATATCCGTCTTTAAGTGTTGTTTGCTGAGACTCACCCTCAAGGTGGATAGACTCTGACTGAACAAAATTTGTTTGATCTTCAAGAAAACCAGTCAAAGTTATTCCTCCCATATCATAGGGTATCTCACTTGCATTCTCAGTCATCACAGAAGTCCTTTTAGCATCAGCTATCACAGCTCCTGAGTCATCCTTCCTCTGACTAGATGGTTCTTGTGTTGCAGTGACTGTGATCTGATCTTTCCTACTATTCACCACTGGTGAAATAGTATCTTCTGTTGACTGCATTCCTCTATCTACTTCCTCCTGTTGTTCACCTTGAGCTGAGGCATCTTCAATAATGACATCTTTGTCAAATAAATATGCATGAAGTGATTGAAGTGCAACATGCTTCGAGAGTCCAAATTTCTTGACTAATTGTCTTCTGACAGATACATAGAAATACATCTTCATTAAGTCAAGTCTTTGATGTAGAAGTCCATATTCTTCTGGAAATAAAAGTTTTGGTACTCTTTCAACCAGAAAATCTAGAACAGGCCTTGACAACTTCACTTTGAGAGAAATTAGTCCCATAGCCAGTCTGTATGATAATGTAGTTTCCCATGAAGAATCAATATCCAGATCTCTATGGTCATTTGCTGACTTGATTGTAGCTTCATTTGTAGAGACCTGCATGATATTAGTTGGACTAGACTCTGTGTGTAGGTGACAATTGAATCTTTCTCCTTGTTCTCCTGGTATAGTGAGCAAAAGATTTATCCTGAGAAGACTCAAGAGGTGTAGTGTGACAGCCCCAAATCCGGGGTCATGAATTTGGGCCATCACGAACCAACTTCCATTCAAATTCAATATCTCTTGGGTTTTTTTTTTTTTTTTTTTTTATAATTAATACTTATGCAATTGACCCCACAGTAATACACACACACACACACCAGTCATATGCTCAGAGAACAACATTCACCATAATAAGAGTTTAGAATTTAAAAAGTTATTACAACCCAGAATCATACTTCAGTACATTGTTGAGTGATGCTTCTACAAGAAGCATTTCAACAACCAAATTTATTACAATCTTTCAAACTTACACACTTAATATACATAAGCCCACTAAACCCCTTGCGATGGTCATCTACCTCGGGGATTGATGCTAACGAGCTCTCAGAAGGTCGCCTTTCCCTTACCCTCTTGCGGGGCGTTCTGCGTAGTATGGGCATACCTAGCTGTATATAGATAAGTAGCAAGAGTGAGCTATAATAGCTCAGCAAGATAATATTGGAAACTAGAATTTAAAAAGGTAACCAAGTATACATGTATATACATATGTAAGCAGTAACCAATTTATAAACTTTAAGGAAGAATAAAACTCTTATTTAATAATACATCATCCACTTACTATTATAAGAAAGAAATCTAAGGTAATACAGTATCAGTTTCTCTTCTTAAATATTATAACAACCAATATACCCTTTTAGTGTAATATTTTAAAATAACATAAATACTTGAATAAATCCCTCACTATCATCTTCTCATTTCCCTCCTGTACAGTAATTTTATAAATTAATATAAAATCAGTTTCTCTTCATCTATATCAATAATTCCATCTTTCATATCATTTTCCCTTTCCAGTATATCAATCTGACTTTATCATTTATTCTTTATTCACATATTGTAGGGGTTTTCACTGTTGCCGAATACGTGAGGCACGATGATCAGTCGCCCTCCGTATCCGTCCCTTTTTACTACCGGTAGAAGGAGGAAGGTCTACCACTACATCCCCCTGGAGGAAGGTCTACCACTACATCCTCCTTCGGCAACTCTTGGGCCGAATTAAAATATTGATTGCTGGACTGTGCAGCACACAACCTCTTACGCTTTTTATTGATTGATTGCTGGACTGTGCAGCACACAGCCTCTTACGCTTTTTATTGCTATCCCCCTTTTTATAAGATCATTATTCAATTTATCAACACCATTTCACATTTCCATATGTCATTCACTTATCTCATTTCCATTCTCGCACATTACTTCTATAAAATATATGTATATAACATACACTAAAAAGAATGTTTATAATATAGCTTTATAAACCATATAACCCTAGATAACAACTGATACCATTCTCTTTCATATCTCTTTTACCCTAGAGCATATTCGCTCCATTCATAATCATCTCTATATTCATACTTCAGAAAACATATTCATCTCTCTTTAACTTCCCACAATCAAGAAAATATATTCTTTGCAATATAGCAACAAAAGCATCACATATACATAAATATATGTCATGATATCATTATTATTCCAAAGATAAATAATTTTTAAAGTAGGGATAGAAAGATCTTGCCTCGATTTCTGTATCCTGACAGTAGGGCTGGTTCCTCCTCCGGAATTTCTATAAACACAAAAGGACCGTCATTAGAATATCACATCTCTTACTCACTACCCTCTCGTATAACAAAACCCTTTACACTTTAATGTATGTTTAACGTATTATTATTACCCCAAAGGTTCAAGGACTTAACCATTTACAAGCTCAATCGAAGTTTCAGTGGTTTTTCACCATTTCCCCTAACGACCACACTTAACTGTAAAAATTCTCAGAAAATATGGATTTCGAATTTTAATGTAAAGTCAACTGTCAAGGGTCCTCTGACTACCCTTCTACACTATCCCAAAATTTCGTGGCTTGTAAGACTGTCTAACTATGGTAACTGTAACCTCAAAGTTGATACAATTACGTTTTCTCGGTTATCGAACGTCTTTCACTAAAACTGACTTTTCTCCTAAACCGTTCATCAGATTTTAACGCACCTTATATCAAAACGATCTATGAACTAAGCTCTATCATTTCATGGTCACTAAGTGTGCTAGACAGTAAGGTACCGTACTGCATTGGTGTCCAAAAACAGGGCAGTTTGTAGTTCTAACGAAAATCGGACATTATAACGGCTATATTTTCATACTTTCCAAAATCAAACCCCTCCAAATCAATCATCCACCTTATACACCATCACATATACCATGTGGTCATCATACCAACCATGGATTTCCAAGTCCACAACACAATTTCCATACCATTCAAACACATATAAACAACTATAACCATAAGATTACATGATTTAGTACTACTTATCTTAGAAACCAACTAAAATCATCAAAACCCAAAGGATTCAAGCTAGGGTTTCAAGCTAATCATCAACTTTAAAGAGTATACTAACATGAATAACCTCACCAAGCTCTTATACTACCTTGGTATAGTCTAGATCATGCAAAGAAATCAAGAAAACAAGGTTAACACTTAGAAAACACTATTCATCATCAACTTTGGAGATTTTATTACCTTGCCAAATGATGTTAGTTTGCTATGAAACTTTGTGCTAGTCTTGATCTATCCTCCAAGATGCTCCATGATTTTTCTCTTGGTTTAATCTTGAAGAGAATTAGGGTTTTGGATTTTATTTTTATTTTTTTCTTCTTTTTCTCCTTGCTTGGCCGAATGGCTTCTTTTGGATGGGAAAGTGTTTGCTTTGCTTGTTTTTATCTTATCACATCCTAATCTTATTAATATAGCTTATCTTGGAAGCTTGGTTGCTAGTTAAAAGACTAATCTACCCTTAATAACAAGTTAGTGGAAGATGATGTCATTATTATGTCATAATAGCTCCTTTTTCTTGATTTTCTTTTCTAATTATAATGCTAGCACTCTTGGTAATTATAATGTGGTATATATCCTTGCTATATTATAATCTTGGTTGTTTGGTTTCCATACTCGTCTAATTGTGGTTCGTTTCGAATATATCTCACTATCCAGTGGTTTTGAAATCGTTTATAAAATCCAAATTCCCTTAGCATCCTCTTAACTTAAAAATCCCTTAGTTTAACTTACATTCACTAATTCCTCAATATATAATCCCTTTAATATTTCTATGTTCCTTAATAGCCAAGATATAGAAGTTCGTTCGAGCTCCAAATCCTCAAAACTTAAATTTAGGAATTCCTGAAATCCATCGTCATTTCGAGTCACTTATTTTCCTAGTATATCACTAATATGGTTTCTGTTTGTTCACTTTCCATCTCTAACATAGTGTACCTACACACCATTTCCCTAAATTCCTCAAGATTACTATTCATTTGGGCACTGTAGCCTTTTCAAAGTTAGGGTTATTACATCCTTCCCCCCTTAAAAGGATTCCGTCCCGGAATCAAATCAGAAATGTCCATAGATACCTTTTCATCTACACCTTATAATTTCTATACCACTTTCTCCATCCTTTTTCCTTCATAATATCTCTATCTTGTTTGCGCAAAGTTACACCAATATAAACTTGCTTGTCATTCATCAACATTCCTCTTTTAGTTATGGTTATCGGCCACCACATTGGCCTTTCCTGAATGGTAGTGTATCTCACTTATGGTTTATCCCTATGTTGATCTCTATCATGACATAAAATATACATATTTCGCTCTTATTATATCTTGTCTCTGTAAAATCTTCCAGAAATCCAACTAGAATAAGATTCTTTGAAACAATTGTAAGAAAATATTACCTACAATATATATTTCCTGTTCGTATTTAAATGAGTCTATGGTTTACCCCCAAAATACTATTATTCTCCTTTTTATAGAATTTCTAGACCCCAACAGATACTGATTTTCCTTATCTAGATTATCAACCTACCTATACCATTTATTGACCACACTGATTCCTAACCAAACATTTACACTAAAAATTTAAATACTAGAAAAATGTTCACCTGCATCTGTATCCGGCTTTCTCAATGCCTCTCCTAAAGTCATGTTATACACTCTAGCAGTAGGCCTGTTTGAAGCAGTCACACTCTGTCCTGACGCAGACGACCCACCAAAACGACAATCCCTAGCAAAATGTCCTAATCTTCCACATTGATAACACTTCTTCTCAGCTGATGGACACCTGTCCCGATAATGTCCTTTCTGTCCACAATTAAAGCAAGTTACTTCTAACATCTTACACTCTCCGATATGCTTCGTACCACACGTGTTGCAATCTGGCAATGGTGGTCGCGATTGGTTAGACTGGAAGGTTCCTGTGGATCTACCACCCTGATTCACAGTCTCACTGGTAGTCTTATTATTCCCTGACTTTCCTCCAAACTGGGGTTTTTGTCCTTTACCAAATTTGTTAAAATAGCTTCCCTCACTTGAACCTCCCTTCTGACCTTCAAATTTTCTTTTCTTACTCTCTCGTCCTATTTGAGTCTGTTCACTCTCAGCTTCGATAATGGATGCCTTATGAACTACCGCAGCATACTCGGTCAACTCAAATGGTGCCACTCTAGTACGTAGCCATGGTTTCAATCCTTGTTGGAACCTTTTTGCTCGTTGCTCTTCAGTACGCACGAATTCTGGAACAAACCTAGACAGTTCTGTAAACTTAGTTTCATACTCTGCCACTGATAGGTTTTCCTGCTTTAGCTCCAAAAATTTTATTTCCATCTGGTTCTCCAAGTACCTAGGGGAATATTTGTCTAGAAACACCCTAGTGAAACGCTCCCAAGTTATCACTCCCGCTCCCTCGAGATTTTTCTTAGCTTCCCACCAATAATTTGCCTCTCCCTTTAGGAGATAGGCTGCAAAGACTGTCTTCTGATCTTCCTCTACTCTCAGTATTTCAAAAGCTTTCTCCATCTCTTTCAGCCATGCCCTGGCTGCTACTGGGTTAGTGGTTCCCTCAAATTCTGGGGGTTTTAGTGACTTAAAAGCACGAAAAGAGTTAGCTGCCTGGTTGGGAAGAACAGGTGGTTGTGGCGGATTCTGTGGATTAGCTAAATTCTGCCTCAAAAGTTCCATAAATTGGTTAAAAGGGTTACCATTCTGACTTCCCTGTTGACCAGTTGATTCATCTTCTTCTTCCTCATGATCTTGTTCATTATGAGCGTTTTCATCCTGCCTATTCTGACTTGCTTCCTCTCTCTCATTTTCCCTTGCATTCATTCTATTATTACGCTTAGGCGGCATGATTCTGTATATAATAATATTCTCCATTAATCACCCAAATTTAGGGTACAATATACATCATTTCCATATATGCACAACTATATCATTAGTTAATCTTATTTATGCATCCCAGTATTTTTAACTTCACACAAGTAATATTTAATTATAATACAACTTTGACAAATAAGCTTAGTACTTTTAGCACAATAACCTTTTCATTTAAGTCAATCACCTCATATAAATCAACATTTTTGAATCTCAACATTTAATATCAAAATACGATAAAATTAGGCAAAGTACATAAACTTCATTAATTTACATAATATTTTACAACTTGGGTACAACGTCTTTTACTACTAATATCATACATCATAAGGTACAAGGTTCGAAACCCCAAAAGCATAACGGTACATACTAACTCGCTATAACAAAAGCACTACTAGCTATCCTCTAATCAGACTGGGATTAAGACAGTAAACAACTAACCTAATCCCCAAAATGACATCCACAAGATGACTAGTCTGATTAGTATCCAAAACTACTACTCCTAATCATGGTAACGACGCCCTGATAACGTCCCTGATCTGCGCTACCATAGTGGTGACTGTATCAACTATCTGAGCCCTCCATACTGGATCCCCTCTGTCTCCCAACATCGTCCTAATGTCACCGAGTGCCCGTAGCTCGATACTGACTATGCTCAAATTCAACCCATCTGGTATCACACCTCCTCCTCCTCTCGCCCTGTCTAACCTCTGTATAAGCGTATCTATAGTCCGACGGGACTCATCCAGCTGTCCCTGAAGGGCAAAGTACTCTGACAAGAAAATAGCTGGCAACTGGCCAGCTGGAAACATAGGTGCCTCCTGAGGTGGCATAGCATCTGGGGGAGGTACATCTACAAGTGGGGGTGCATCCACTGGTGGAGGTGGTGGTGGTGCAAATGGTGGGGATGGAGGAACTGGCTCTGTGTCCGCATCCTCGGAAGGGTCATCCTCCAACTCATCCTCTGACAAGATAAAGTGTCCTGGTGGAGTGAACTGCTCAACTGGATCCTCAAAAGGGTCGGGGCTAGGTAGAGGAGATGGAACTGGGACAGGTGGGACAGGAGTAGGAGTCACGTGAATGTCCCTCCACTCAATCGGCTCCTCAGGTATAACAGATAACCTAGGCCTCTTACGTAAAGGCATCTCCTCCTCAGGAATATCCGACCGCACTCGGGAAGGACCGGCCCCATCAGGTCCTACATATGGTCTACCAGTGTATGGCACTATGGCCACAGCATCCCTCTGTCTGCGCTCCTCTGCCTCCTCAAGTCTCATCCTGATCTGGTGTCTCTCCATGGCCTCTGCGCGAACTCTCCTCCTGAGGTCAGTGATAGCATACTCTGGAACCTCTACACCTACCAGCAACAAGTCTCTAATCTCCTGCTCAGGTAGTCCTAGCCACTGGGGGTCCTGACCCGGCTCTCCAATCTCACGAACATGACTGGGCTCTCCCATCTCCTCTCCCTATAAGGTAAACATAAACTATATTAGTAATAATTTATAAAATTATAATCAATGCTTAAAAATAAAACTACTTGCGATATACCACCCTTGAACTCGATGGGAGTTCACAATTTTTATTATTACTGATACAATATTATTATCACTCTTGTTCCTGAGCATTATGACTCTTAGCTCTGATACCAACTGTGACAGCCCCAAATCCGGGGTCATGAATTTGGGCCATCACGAACCAACTTCCATTCAAATTCAATATCTCTTGGGTTTTTTTTTTTTTTTTTTTATAATTAATACTTATGCAATTGACCCCACAGTAATACACACACACACACACCAGTCATATGCTCAGAGAACAACATTCACCATAATAAGAGTTTAGAATTTAAAAAGTTATTACAACCCAGAATCATACTTCAGTACATTGTTGAGTGATGCTTCTACAAGAAGCATTTCAACAACCAAATTTATTACAATCTTTCAAACTTACACACTTAATATACATAAGCCCACTAAACCCCTTGCGATGGTCATCTACCTCGGGGATTGATGCTAACGAGCTCTCAGAAGGTCGCCTTTCCCTTACCCTCTTGCGGGGCGTTCTGCGTAGTATGGGCATACCTAGCTGTATATAGATAAGTAGCAAGAGTGAGCTATAATAGCTCAGCAAGATAATATTGGAAACTAGAATTTAAAAAGGTAACCAAGTATACATGTATATACATATGTAAGCAGTAACCAATTTATAAACTTTAAGGAAGAATAAAACTCTTATTTAATAATACATCATCCACTTACTATTATAAGAAAGAAATCTAAGGTAATACAGTATCAGTTTCTCTTCTTAAATATTATAACAACCAATATACCCTTTTAGTGTAATATTTTAAAATAACATAAATACTTGAATAAATCCCTCACTATCATCTTCTCATTTCCCTCATGTACAGTAATTTTATAAATTAATATAAAATCAGTTTCTCTTCATCTATATCAATAATTCCATCTTTCATATCATTTTCCCTTTCCAGTATATCAATCTGACTTTATCATTTATTCTTTATTCACATATTGTAGGGGTTTTCACTGTTGCCGAATACGTGAGGCACGATGATCAGTCGCCCTCCGTATCCGTCCCTTTTTACTACCGGTAGAAGGAGGAAGGTCTACCACTACATCCCCCTGGAGGAAGGTCTACCACTACATCCTCCTTCGGCAACTCTTGGGCCGAATTAAAATATTGATTGCTGGACTGTGCAGCACACAACCTCTTACGCTTTTTATTGATTGATTGCTGGACTGTGCAGCACACAGCCTCTTACGCTTTTTATTGCTATCCCCCTTTTTATAAGATCATTATTCAATTTATCAACACCATTTCACATTTCCATATGTCATTCACTTATCTCATTTCCATTCTCGCACATTACTTCTATAAAATATATGTATATAACATACACTAAAAAGAATGTTTATAATATAGCTTTATAAACCATATAACCCTAGATAACAACTGATACCATTCTCTTTCATATCTCTTTTACCCTAGAGCATATTCGCTCCATTCATAATCATCTCTATATTCATACTTCAGAAAACATATTCATCTCTCTTTAACTTCCCACAATCAAGAAAATATATTCTTTGCAATATAGCAACAAAAGCATCACATATACATAAATATATGTCATGATATCATTATTATTCCAAAGATAAATAATTTTTAAAGTAGGGATAGAAAGATCTTGCCTCGATTTCTGTATCCTGACAGTAGGGCTGGTTCCTCCTCCGGAATTTCTATAAACACAAAAGGACCGTCATTAGAATATCACATCTCTTACTCACTACCCTCTCGTATAACAAAACCCTTTACACTTTAATGTATGTTTAACGTATTATTATTACCCCAAAGGTTCAAGGACTTAACCATTTACAAGCTCAATCGAAGTTTCAGTGGTTTTTCACCATTTCCCCTAACGACCACACTTAACTGTAAAAATTCTCAGAAAATATGGATTTCGAATTTTAATGTAAAGTCAACTGTCAAGGGTCCTCTGACTACCCTTCTACACTATCCCAAAATTTCGTGGCTTGTAAGACTGTCTAACTATGGTAACTGTAACCTCAAAGTTGATACAATTACGTTTTCTCGGTTATCGAACGTCTTTCACTAAAACTGACTTTTCTCCTAAACCGTTCATCAGATTTTAACGCACCTTATATCAAAACGATCTATGAACTAAGCTCTATCATTTCATGGTCACTAAGTGTGCTAGACAGTAAGGTACCGTACTGAATTGGTGTCCAAAAACAGGGCAGTTTGTAGTTCTAACGAAAATCGGACATTATAACGGCTATATTTTCATACTTTCCAAAATCAAACCCCTCCAAATCAATCATCCACCTTATACACCATCACATATACCATGTGGTCATCATACCAACCATGGATTTCCAAGTCCACAACACAATTTCCATACCATTCAAACACATATAAACAACTATAACCATAAGATTACATGATTTAGTACTACTTATCTTAGAAACCAACTAAAATCATCAAAACCCAAAGGATTCAAGCTAGGGTTTCAAGCTAATCATCAACTTTAAAGAGTATACTAACATGAATAACCTCACCAAGCTCTTATACTACCTTGGTATAGTCTAGATCATGCAAAGAAATCAAGAAAACAAGGTTAACACTTAGAAAACACTATTCATCATCAACTTTGGAGATTTTATTACCTTGCCAAATGATGTTAGTTTGCTATGAAACTTTGTGCTAGTCTTGATCTATCCTCCAAGATGCTCCATGATTTTTCTCTTGGTTTAATCTTGAAGAGAATTAGGGTTTTGGATTTTATTTTTATTTTTTTCTTCTTTTTCTCCTTGCTTGGCCGAATGGCTTCTTTTGGATGGGAAAGTATTTGCTTTGCTTGTTTTTATCTTATCACATCCTAATCTTATTAATATAGCTTATCTTGGAAGCTTGGTTGCTAGTTAAAAGACTAATCTACCCTTAATAACAAGTTAGTGGAAGATGATGTCATTATTATGTCATAATAGCTCCTTTTTCTTGATTTTCTTTTCTAATTATAATGCTAGCACTCTTGGTAATTATAATGTGGTATATATCCTTGCTATATTATAATCTTGGTTGTTTGGTTTCCATACTCGTCTAATTGTGGTTCGTTTCGAATATATCTCACTATCCAGTGGTTTTGAAATCGTTTATAAAATCCAAATTCCCTTAGCATCCTCTTAACTTAAAAATCCCTTAGTTTAACTTACATTCACTAATTCCTCAATATATAATCCCTTTAATATTTCTATGTTCCTTAATAGCCAAGATATAGAAGTTCGTTCGAGCTCCAAATCCTCAAAACTTAAATTTAGGAATTCCTGAAATCCATCGTCATTTCGAGTCACTTATTTTCCTAGTATATCACTAATATGGTTTCTGTTTGTTCACTTTCCATCTCTAACATAGTGTACCTACACACCATTTCCCTAAATTCCTCAAGATTACTATTCATTTGGGCACTGTAGCCTTTTCAAAGTTAGGGTTATTACATGTAGACACAGAAGTGATCTTGGGATGAGATCTTTGTTCAATAGACACAGTCTTTTGAGAGACAGTATCCAGTAACTGTTTTCCCTTTTTAAGAACTACAGCCTTTTGGGAGACTGCAGCCTGGCTGTGACTAGGTTTTTCATCTCTTTGTGCTAACAGAGAAAGTTGAATTGCAGCCTTCAATTCTGCTCTCTCAACAAGAGTTAAATCATCATCATCTTCACTAGAGTTACTACTACTTGACACAACAAATCTTCTCTTCCTTACAACTGATATCTTTTGAGAAACACTAGAGGTTGGTTTCTTTGAAACAATAGGCTGTGGATCAAAAGTTGGTTCTTGAATTGTTTCAGAGACTATAATGTTTTGGGCTACTTGGATAGGCACAGGTGGGTTCTCCTCCAAATGAGATTCCTGAGCCATTTCACCACAAAAGAAAGAAGAATTGTAGAGAGTAGGAAGATGAGTTTTAAGAATTACCTGAAAATGATGTGGATAATGAATTGCAGGTATTTCATCTAGATTCTTTTCATTGTCCTTCTTTGTAATGTCAGAGAAAATTCTCTTTTGCTGTACATAAGAAGAAACACAATGTTCCCTACCAAATCTAGCTTCAACATCAGGAATAAAATGGTTAATAAACATTTGCATAAATCTATGATAATAAACCATTTTCCTGTTTTGATCTCTTAACCCAAGTTTAATACTTATCTGACTTAAGATAATGTGACCAATGTTAATTACTCTGTCATAAAGCAAACTATAAGCAATATGTGATGTAACAGAAGTAATTTGCTGAAAAGAACTACATTTACCAGTAAAACATTTAGCAATTTGATCAAAGAAGAAAGACCATTCCTTTCTAAGAAAAGACCTATTCAACTGGCTCATGTTGTCTAGAGGTCCACTATAACCTAATTCAGACAACATAGTTCTCACATTATCATCAGATGGTACATTCTTATAAATCAAACTAACAGGTAAGTGAAGTACTGAATTAACAACATATTCAGTAATATCAAATGAGTCTTTTCCTAAGTGTAGAACAATCTTACCTGATTGACTCTGAGTAGAATCAATTACCTCAGCATTCTCCCAAGCTTGTGAAATAGCTTCTTGATTAATTTGTGGAGATGCTGTCAATGCATAACTTAATGGTCCATTCGCCAGAAAGTCCATGATTGGATGAAAATCAGTTAATACTCCTTCCTTGTTGGTGATAGCTGCTACATGGTTGTTTGTCATAAAATCAAAGTCACCAAACTTGAAGGCTACTGATTTAGGTAATCTTCTCTGAGCTGCCATTTTTGATCTGAAAAGAACTTAAAAAATTCTTGAAATGGATTAGTGATTTTGAAAACTTGAATGAATGTTTTTGCTTTAGGAAATATGAATTAGAAGTTAGCAATAAACAATCAGAGTCTCAAAATAAAGATATTTCACAAATCTTTCAGACCATTATCCCACGTTGACACGTAGATTGACAGGTGTCAGTCCCTGAAAAATGCGGTTACCCACGATTTTTTGGAAAATAAAATCCAAAATTGATTTTCATGAAATAAATCAGGGTATTATCAAGATAAAACTCAATACTGATCAGCTTCATTTTCCTGTTGTGATATCCCATCAAAATAATCATACAATGCAATATGATTTAAAAATAATAAATCTCAAATCCTGATGGTCACATATGAAATCCTGATCAATATCATCCTGATTTCAAAGACTTAATTGGAGTTTCCACGTGGCATTTTTCTTTTATCTGAAAAGAAATAACTAATTAAACTAAACAACAATCAATTGGTTAGATATATTCAATATTTCTTGAAAACAAGAAATACAGTCATATGCAATAATTAGCATCTGACTTCATTAAAACTTCCAAGTGACTGTTCAGCTTCTCACGTCTTTCTTTAAAAGAAACAGACGCCTTATGCCGTTCTCCATAAACCTTTCAATTTCTGTTCTTCACAACAATGCTCCTCAAACCAAAATTCCATTCAAATCCATTCTTTAGATCTTTCACGGTCGATGAACATCCTGTTCTTGATCATCTCTTTGAAAAGATGACTCTTCTCATCGAACTAATCATGGATGGATTGTTTCCGATAATATCCAGAGGTTTCTCCTAGAACATCCATCTGTTGGATACAATCTTCCCCTAACCTCCTCAAAACTTGAGGATGAAGAATTTGGCCGAGAGTCTGAGGTTGATCTTGATGGAGATGCTATTCATTTAAGTTAGCTACTCTCATTCAAGTCGCCCAGACAAGGAATCCAAGAGTATATGAGGCTAATCAATCCCCTGATGGATTTCTTGAGATGCTCCTTGTCCTGTACCTCAGAATTCATATCAATAGACAAGTATAGAATTATCAGTAGAAATTAGACAAAAAGATGTTGTATTTCATTTCTATATATGTAATGATTTCAATTAATGAAAATACAATTTCTTATTATCTACTTGTCTTTTGATTATGAATGATGTATAAATTATTAGTATGCAAATATTCAAACATGCTGGCATAGACTTAACACATCACAGAATTAGATTACTACACAAAGTAAACGTCAGGATTTGAAACAATTTTCACAATCCTGATACTGACACAATATTGATGACGTCAGCATCCTGATACAAATCTAATCCTGATGATTATTAACAAGTCTATCATACTGAAATTTATCAAGGCAAAGTGTTATAGCTAAAGCATTTAACAATCAAATATAGATCCTGACAAGAATATCAAGTCTATAAGCTAAAAACAACATACCTTGCTACTATTGCAGATGTTAAAGATCTAAAAATTTAACATTCCTAACTCACTTACTAATCTACTGAATGTAGTCTCATCAAGTGGTTTAGTTAGAATATCTGCAAGCTATTTGTCAGTAGGAACAAAATGGAGTTCCACAGTACCATTCTCAATATGTTCTCTAATAAAATGATACCTGACATCAATGTGCTTAGTCCTTTAATGTTGAACTGGATTTTTTGCAATTTTAATAGCACTAGTATTATCACAAAACATATGAATATTACTAAGTGTCATACCATAATCCATCAACTGATTTCTTATCCAAAGGAGCTGTGCACAACAACTGCCTGCTGCTATGTACTCAGCTTCTGCAGTTGAGGTTGAAACAGATTGTTGCTTCTTGCTTGCCCAAGAAATCAATCTATTTCCCAAGAATTGACATGTACCTGTAGTGCTTTTCCTGTCTATCTTACACCCTGCATAATCAGAGTCTGAATAGCCAATTAGAAAGAAATCAGATTCTCTAGGATACCACAAACCAAGATTTGGAGTTCCTTTGAGATATCTAAAAATTCTCTTCACAGCAATTAAATGAGATTCCTTAGGATCACTTTGGAATCTAGCACATAAACAGGTAGAAAACATTATATCTAGCCTACTTGCAGTTAGATATAACAATGAGCCTATATGTGACAGCCCCAAATCCGGGGTCATGAATCTGGGCCATCACGGACCAACTTCCATTCAAAATCAATATCTCTTGGGTTTTTTTTTTTATAATTAATACTTATGCAATTGTAGGGGTTTTCACTGTTGCCGAATACGTGAGGCACGATGATCAGTCGCCCTCCGTATCCGTCCCTTTTTACTACCGGTAGACGGAGGTAGGTCTGCCACCATCCCCCAGGAGGAAGGTCTACCACTACATCCTCCTTCGGCAACTCTTGGGCCGAAATGAAATATTAAGTGCTGGACTGTGCAACTTCCACACAGCCTCTTACGCTTACTGTTGCAAATTCCCCTTTTTATCAAATCATTTTTTTTCCATTCATAAACATCATTTCACCTTTCCATTTATCAATCACTCCTATCATTTTCATTCTCGCACATTATTTCTATAAAATATATCTATATATTTACCATAGTACTTTGATTATGATTCATACATCTCTTTTATATTCAAGAAATCACATATACTTTTACATTCATAACACCTTCTATCTATTTTAAGAGTAGTAAATAATAACCAAATATTATTTATTAAACCTTTAATACTCAGAAAGAACACTTTTAATATAGCATTATAAACCATATAACCCTAGATAACAACTGATACCATTTTCTTTCACCATAGAGCATATTCGCTCCATTCATAATCATTTCTATATTCATATTCCATAACTCATATCCATCTCTCTTTAATTTTCCAAAATCAAGGGAATATATTCCTTACAATATAGCAACAAAAGCATCATATATATATATATATATATATATATATATATATATATATATATATATATTCCATAATATCATTATTATTCCGAAGATAAATAATTTTCAAAGTAGGGATAGAAGGATCTTGCCTCTGTTCCGGTATCCTGACAGTATGGTTTGGGGCTCTTCCGGAGTTTCTATAAACACAAAAGGACCGTCGTTAGAATACCACATCTCTTACCCACTACATTCTTATATAATAAGACCCTTTACACTTCAATATATGTTTAACGTATTATTATTACCCCAAAGGTTCAAGGACTTAACCATTTACAAGCTCAATCGAAGTTTCCGTGGTTTTTCACCATTTCCCCTAACGACCACACTTAACTGTAAAAATCCCCATAAATTATAGATTTCGACTTTTACTACAAGGTCAACTGGTAATGTCTCTTTTACTACTCTACCATATTATCCCAAAGTTTCATAATTTTTAAAAATGTCTAAGTAGGTTGATCATAGCCTCAAAGTTGATACAATTACGGTTTCTCGATTTTCGAACACCTTTCACTAAAACTGACTTTTCTCCTAAACCGTTCATCAGATTTTAACGCACCTTATATCAAAACGATCTATGAACTAAGCTCTATCATTTCATGGTCAATTGTTAACCTAAGCAGTGAGGTACCGTACGAATGCAGGGGTCACAAAACAGGGCATATTTTGTTCTAACGAAAATCGGACATTATAACTGTTGTAATTCATACTTTCCGAAATTTCACCACTCCAAAACCATCATTCCACACTCAATCCAAACCCTACACCATGTGGACTACATTCCAGCCATGGTTCCAAGTTCACAACACAAAACCCATATCAATCCAAACTATTTAGAACACATATTCATCATAAACATTACATTAACATCACTTACTACTAACCAATTAAATTTCCACCATAAATACAAAGAAGCAAGCATAGTTATACCTCCTTGAAGCTTTTAATATCCTTAATAATCCTTGGGCACACCTTGAACAACCTTAGTATGGCTTGTATTAACTAAATAAATCATTAAAACAAAGTTAAAACTTATAGAACACTATTCATTCACTATTCATCATCATCTTTAAGAATTTATTTACCTTACTAAATGATGATGGATGGCTATGAAACTTTGTGAATCTCTCTTTCTATCCTCCAAGAGCATCCATGATTTTCCTCTTGATTTTTAGTTGATGTTTGCTAGGATTTTTATATATTTTTTTTCTTATTTTTTCTTGTTTGGCCGAATATAAGAAATGAGGTGGGGGGAGAGATTTTGTGTTTTGTTCTTGGCTTAATCTTGATCTTCTAGCTTGTCTTGGAAGCTTAGTAAGATATTTTGTGGTTAAAACTAGTGTTAGTGGAATGTGATGTCATTTTGGTGATATCATAATTCTCTTTTTCTTGATTTTTCTTAAGTAATTTGCTAACACTCTTGGTGATAATAATGTGGTATATATCCTTGTTATATTATAAATCTTGGTTGCTTAATCTCCATATTCGTCTAATTGTGGTTCGTTTCGAATGTACCTCATTATCTCAGTGGTTTTGAAACCATTTACGAATCCAATTTCCCTTGGCATTCTCTTAACTTAATAATCCTTTGGTTTAACCTAAATTCACTAATCCCTCAATATATAATTCTTATAATGTTTCCATGCTCCTTAACATCTAATAGAAACTTATTCGAAATCAAAATCCTCAAAATCCATGTTTCAGGAATTTCTGAAATCTAACGTCATTTCGAGTCACTTATTTCCATTGTACAACACTAATATGGTTTCTGTTTACTATTCATGTGACCACTGTAGCATTACTGAAGTTAGGGTTATTGCATCCTTCCCCCCTTAAAAGGATTCCGTCCCGGAATCACGTCAGAAATGTCCATAGATATCTTTTCATCTACACCTTATAACTTCTATACCACTTTCTCCATCCTTTTTCCTTCATAATATCTCTATCTTGTTTGCGCAAAATTACACCAACATAAACTTGCTTATCATTCATCAACATTCCTCCTTTGGTTAGGGGTATCGGCCACCACATTGGCCTCCCCTGAATGGTAGTATATCTCACTTATGGTTTATCCCTATGTTGATCTCTATCATGACATAAAATATACATACTTCAATCTTATTATATCCTGTCTCTGTAAAATCCTCCAGAAATTTGACTATAACATTATTCCTTGAAATAATTGTAAGAAATACTATCTATAATATATATTTCCTGTTCGTATTTAAACAAGTCTATGGTTTACCCCCAAAATACAATTATTCTCCTTTTCATAGAATTTCTAACCCCTAACAGATACTGATTTTCCTTATCTAGATTATCAACCTACCTATACCATTCATTGACCACATTGATTCCTAACCAAACATTTACACTAAAAATTTAAATACTAGAAAAATGTTCACCTGTATCTGTATCCGGCTTTCTCAATGCCTCTCCTAAAGTCATATTGTACACCCTGGCAGTAGGTCTATTTGAAGCAGTCATACTTTGTCCTGGTGCGGACGACTCACCGGAACGGCAATCTCTGGCAAAGTGTCCTAATTTTCCACACTGGTAACACTTCATGTCATTCTTATCGACTAATGGACACTTGTCTAGAAAATGCCCCTTTTGTCCACACTTAAAGCAAGTTATTCCTAACACTCTACACACTCCTGAATGCTTCTTACCACACGTGTTACAATCTGGCAATGGTGGTCGCGATTGATTAGACTGAAAGGTTCCTGTGGATCTACCACCCTGATTCACCGTCTCACTGGTAGTCTTACTATTCCCTGACTTTCCAAACTGGGGTTTTTGTCCTTTACCAAATTTGTTAAAGTAGCTTCCCTCACTTGAACCTCCCTTTGGACCCTCAAATTTTCTTTTCTTATTCTCTCGACCTATTTGGGTTTGCTCGCTCTCGGCTTCTATAATAGATGCCTTCTGGACCACTGCAACATAATCAGTCAACTCAAATGGTGCCACTCTAGTACGTAGCCATGGTTTCAATCCTTGTTGGAACCTTTTCGCTCATTGCTCTTCAGTACGCACAAATTCTGGAACAAACCTAGATAGTTCGGTAAATTTCGTTTCATACTCAGCCACTGTTAGATTTTCCTGCTTTAGCTCCAAAAATTTTATTTCCATCTGGTTCTCCAGGTACCTAGGGGAATATTTGTCTAGAAACACCCTAGTGAAACGCTCCCAGGTTATCACTCCCACTCCTTCCAGATTCTTTTTAGTTTCCCACCAGTAATTTGCCTCTCCCTTTAAGAGATAGGCTGCAAAAACTGTTTTCTGGTCTTCCTCTATCCTCAGTATCTCAAAAGCTTTTTCCATCTCTTTTAACCAGGCTCTGGCTACTACTGGGTTAACAGTTCCCTCAAACTCTGGGGGTTTTAGTGACTTAAAAGCACGAAAAGAGTTAGCTGCCTGGTTGGGAAGAACAGGTGGTTGTTGCGGATTCTGTGGATTAGCTAAATTCTGCCTCAAAAGTTCCATAAATTGGTTAAAAGGGTCACCACCCTGATTTCCCTGTTGACCAGTTGATTCATCTTCTTCTTCCTCATGATCTTGTTCGTTATGAGCGTTTTCACCCTGCCTATTATGACTTCCTTCCTCTCTCTCATTTTCCCTTGCATTCATTCTATTATTACGCTTAGGCGGCATGATTCTGTATATAACAATATTCTTCATTAATCACCCAAAATTAGGGTACAATATACATCATTTCCATATATGCACAACTATGTCATTAGTTAACTTATTTATACATCACAGTTAATATCTAGTTATAATACTACCTCATTAAATAGACTTATCACTTTTAGCATAATAACCTTTTCATTTAAGTCAATTACCTGTCATACATTAATATTTTCAATTCTCAACACTTAGTATCAAATTATGATAAAATTAGGCAAAATACATAAACTTCATTAATTTACATAAATATTTTACAACTTGGGTACAACGTCTTTTACTACTAATATCATACATCATAAAGTACAAGGTTCGAAACCCCAAAAGCATAACCATACACACTAACTCGCTATAACAAAAGCACTACTAGTTGTCCTCTAATCAGACTGGGATTAAGATAGTAAACAACTAACCTAATCCCCAAAATGACATCTACAAGATGACTAGTCTGATTAGTATCCAAGACTACTACTCCTAATCATGGTAACGATGCCCTGATAACGTCTCTGATCTGCACTACCATAGTGGTGACTACATCAACTATCTGAGCCCTCCATACTGGATCCCCTCTGTCTCCCAACATCCTCCTAATCTTACCAAGTGCCCGCAGCTCGATACTAACTATGCCCAAAGACAACCCATCTGGTATCACACCTCCTCCTCCTCTCGTCCTGTCTAACCTCTGCACAAGTATATCTATAGTCCGACGAGACTCCTCCAGCTGTCCCTGTAGGACAAAGTACTCTGACAAGAGAATAGCTGGCAACTGACCAGCTGGAAATATAGGTGCCTCCTGAGGTGGCATAGCAACTGGGGGAGGTAAATCTACAAGTGGGGGTGCATCCACTGGTGGAGGTGGTGGTGGTGAAAATGGTGGGGATGGAGGAACTGGCTCCGTGTCCGCATCCTCGGAAGGGTCCTCCTCCAACTCATCCTCTGACATGATAAAGTGTCCCGGTAGCGTGAACTGCTCAACTGGGTCCTCAAAAGGGTCAGGGCTAGGTAGAGGAGATGGAACTGGTGATGGCACTGGGACAGGTGGAACAGGAGTAGGAGTCATGTGAATGTCCCTCCACTCAATCGGCTCCTCAGGTATAACAGATAACCTAGGCCTCTTACGCAAGGGCATCTCCTCCTCAGGAATATCCGACCGCACCCGAGAAGGTCCGGCCCCATCAGGTCCTACATATGGTCTACCAGTGTATGGCACTATGGCCACAGCATCCCTCTGCCTGCGCTCCTCTGCCTCCTCAAGTCTCACTCTGATCTCATGTCTCTCCATGGCCTCTGCGCGAACTCTCCTCCTGAGGTCAGTGATAGCATACTCTGGAACCTCTACACCTACCACCAACAAGTCTCTAATCTCCTGCTCAGGTAGTCCTAGCCACTGGGGGTCCTGACCCGGCTCACCCATCTCCGCTCCCTATAATAAAACATAAAATTCTATTAGTAACGGTCTATAAAATTATATTATATGCTTAAAATAAATACTACCTGCGATATACCACCCCTGAACTTGATGGAAGTTCAAAATTTATGTTATAACTGATACATTTATTATTATCGCTCTTGTTCCTGAGCATTATGACTCTTAGCTCTGATACCAAACTGTGACAGCCCCAAATCCGGGGTCATGAATCTGGGCCATCACGGACCAACTTCCATTCAAAATCAATATCTCTTGGGTTTTTTTTTTTTTATAATTAATACTTATGCAATTGACCCCACAGTAATACACACACACACACCAGTCATATGCTCAGAGAACAACATTCTCCATAATAAAAGTTTAGAGTTAAACAGTTATTACAAACCCAGAATCATACTTAAGTACATTGTTGAGTGATGCTTCTACAAGAAGCATTTCAACAACCAAATTTATTACAACCTTACACACTTAATATACATAAGACCACTAAACCCCTTGCGCTTGTCATCTACCTCGGGAACGATCGCCAGTACTCGCTCAATAGGTCGCCTTCCCCCTACCCTCTTGCGGGGTGTCGTACGGAGTATTGGCATTGGTCCTAGCTGTATATACATAAGTAGCAAGAGTGAGCTATGATAGCTCAGCAAGATAATATTGTGAACTAGAATCAAAAGTGAACAGGTATATATATATATATATATATATATATATATATAAGCAGAAACCAATTATAAACTTCAAGAGAGATTAAAACTCTTATTTAATAATACATCATCCACTTACTATTATAAGAAAAGAAATCTAATATAATATAGTATTAGTTTCTCTTCATCTGTAACAATAATTCCATCTTTCATATCATTTTCTCTTTTCAGTATACTAATCTGACTTTATCATTTATTCTTTATTCAAATATTGTAGGGGTTTTCACTGTTGCCGAATACGTGAGGCACGATGATCAGTCGCCCTCTGTATCCGTCCCTTTTTACTACCGGTAGACGGAGGTAGGTCTGCCACCATCCCCCAGGAGGAAGGTCTACCACTACATCCTCCTTCGGCAACTCTTGGGCCGAAATGAAATATTAAGTGCTGGACTGTGCAACTTCCACACAGCCTCTTACGCTTACTGTTGCAAATTCCCCTTTTTATCAAATCATTTTTTTTTCCATTCATAAACATCATTTCACCTTTCCATTTATCAATCACTCCTATCATTTTCATTCTCGCACATTATTTCTATAAAATATATCTATATATTTACCATAGTACTTTGATTATGATTCATACATCTCTTTTATATTCAAGAAATCACATATACTTTTACATTCATAACACCTTCTATCTATTTTAAGAGTAGTAAATAATAACCAAATATTATTTATTAAACCTTTAATACTCAGAAAGAACACTTTTAATATAGCATTATAAACCATATTACCCTAGATAACAACTGATACCATTTTCTTTCACCATAGAGCATATTCGCTCCATTCATAATCATTTCTATATTCATATTCCATAACTCATATCCATCTCTCTTTAATTTTCCAAAATCAAGGGAATATATTCCTTACAATATAGCAACAAAAGCATCATATATATATATATATATATATATATATATATATATATATATTCCATAATATCATTATTATTCCGAAGATAAATAATTTTCAAAGTAGGGATAGAAGGATCTTGCCTCTGTTCCGGTATCCTGACAGTATGGTTTGGGGCTCTTCCGGAGTTTCTATAAACACAAAAGGACCGTCGTTAGAATACCACATCTCTTACCCACTACATTCTTATATAATAAGACCCTTTACACTTCAATATATGTTTAACGTATTATTATTACCCCAAAGGTTCAAGGACTTAACCATTTACAAGCTCAATCGAAGTTTCCGTGGTTTTTCACCATTTCCCCTAACGACCACACTTAACTGTAAAAATCCCCATAAATTATAGATTTCGACTTTTACTACAAGGTCAACTGGTAATGTCTCTTTTACTACTCTACCATATTATCCCAAAGTTTCATAATTTTTAAAAATGTCTAAGTAGGTTGATCATAGCCTCAAAGTTGATACAATTACGGTTTCTCGGTTTTCGAACACCTTTCACTAAAACTGACTTTTCTCCTAAACCGTTCATCAGATTTTAACGCACCTTATATCAAAACGATCTATGAACTAAGCTCTATCATTTCATGGTCAATTGGTAACCTAAGCAGTGAGGTACCGTACGAATGCAGGGGTCACAAAACAGGGCAGATTTCGTTCTAACGAAAATCGGACATTATAACTGCTGTAATTTCATACTTTCCGAAATTTCACCACTCCAAAACCATCATTCCACACTCAATCCAAACCCTACACCATGTGGACTACATTCCAGCCATGGTTCCAAGTTCACAACACAAAACCCATATCAATCCAAACCATTTAGAACACATATTCGTCATAAACATTACATTAACATCACTTACTACTAACCAATTAAATTTCCACCATAAATACAAAGAAGCAAGCATAGTTATACCTCCTTGAAGCTTTTAATATCCTTAATAATCCTTGGGCACACCTTGAACAACCTTAGTATGGCTTGTATTAACTAAATAAATCATTAAAACAAAGTTAAAACTTATAGAACACTATTCATTCACTATTCATCATCATCTTTAAGAATTTATTTACCTTACTAAATGATGATGGATGGCTATGAAACTTTGTGAATCTCTCTTTCTATCCTCCAAGAGCATCCATGATTTTCCTCTTGATTTTTAGTTGATGTTTACTAGGATTTTTATATTTTTTTTTCTTATTTTTTCTTGTTTGGCCGAATATAAGAAATGAGGTGGGGGGAGAGATTTTGTGTTTTGTTCTTGGCTTAATCTTGATCTTCTAGCTTGTCTTGGAAGCTTAGTAAGATATTTTGTGGTTCAAACCATGTGAAAATACTAATCTACCCTTAACTAGTGTTAGTGGAATGTGATGTCATTTTGGTGATATCATAATTCTCTTTTTCTTGATTTTTCTTAAGTAATTTGCTAACACTCTTGGTGATAATAATGTGGTATATATCCTTGTTATATTATAAATCTTGGTTGCTTAATCTCCATATTCGTCTAATTGTGGTTCGTTTCGAATGTACCTCATTATCTCAGTGGTTTTGAAACCATTTACGAATCCAATTTCCCTTGGCATTCTCTTAACTTAATAATCCTTTGGTTTAACCTAAATTCACTAATCCCTCAATATATAATTCTTATAATGTTTCCATGCTCCTTAACATCTAATAGAAACTTATTCGAAATCAAAATCCTCAAAATCCATGTTTCAGGAATTTCTGAAATCTAACGTCATTTCGAGTCACTTATTTCCATTGTACAACACTAATATGGTTTCTGTTTATTCATTTTCCATTTCCAGTATAGGGTACCTACACACCATTTTCCTAAATCCCTCGAGATTTACTATTCATGTGACCACTGTAGCATTACTGAAGTTAGGGTTTTTACACTATCATGCCTCTATAACTAGTATTATCCACACTCTTCCCTTTAGGATAAGAGTCTAGTTTAGTGGCTATTGTCATGGGTGTTTTTGCAACTGCACAGTCTTGAAAGTCAAACCTTCTTAAAAGATCTTTGATATACTTTGACTGATTAATGAAAATACCAGTCTCAGTCTGTTTGATCTGCAAGCCTAAGAAATAATTTAATTCACCCATCATGCTCATCTGATACTTAGACTGCATAAGCTTGCTAAACTTAGCACACAACTTTTCATTAGTAGAGCCAAAAATAATATCATCAACATAAACTTGAACTAAAAGCAATTCACCTTTTATCTTTCTAAAGAATAGAGTTTTGTCAATTGTACCTCTTGTGAAGCCATTTTCAAGAAGAAATTTAGACAAAATCTCATACCATGCTCTTGGTGCCTGCTTTAGTCCATAGAGTGCCTTGTCAAGTTTGTAGACATGATTTGGAAATTTTGGATCAACAAATCCAGGTGGCTGTTCCACATATACTTCCTCATCAAGTTTGCCATTTAGAAAAGCACTCTTTACATCCATCTGGTATACCTTGAATTTTGAATGAGCTGCAAATGCAAGAAACATTCTGATTGCTTCTAATCTTGCTACAGGTGCAAAGGTCTCATCATAATCAATGCCTTCTTCCTGAGAATAACCCTTAGCCACCAGTCTTGCTTTGTTTCTTACAATCATACCAGATTCATCTAGCTTGTTCCTGAAAACCCATCTTGCACCAATAATAGATCTATCTTTAGGTCTTGGTACCAGTTTCTAGACTTTGTTTCTCTCAAACTCATTTAACTCCTCCTGCATTGCAATTACCCAACCAGGATCCTGTAAGGCTTCTTCAACCTTCTTAGGTTCATTCTTTGAGAGAAAGCAACTATACAAGCATTCATTTTGAATTGATCTTCTAGTTCGAACACCACTATTTGGATCACCAATAATCAAATCTTCAGTATGATCCTTGGTCCATTTTCTAACAGGTGGTAGATTAACTCTGCTAGTCTCTCCCCCTAAGTTAGTGGTATCTCTTGTAGAAGAATTCTCTCTGCCTTCAATAACTCTCCTTTGATCAGTAGAATCAGTAGATTCCATATTGCTGCTAGTTACTGATCTTCCTTCAGTAGACTCTGAAAGATCAGTTCCTGATGGAATAGACTCTGAAAGATCAGTTCCTGATGGAGTAGACTCTGAATAGCTAGTCTGCTCCTGATGATCACTGTGTTCTCTTTGACTTATTTGCTCCCCCTCAACAGTAGCATTCCTTTGAGAAGCAATAGAAATTCCTTCTGGAGAAACTTCATCATCACTGGAGAGTATCTCAGAATTCTTCAGATTTTCAAATTCCAATTTGTCATGGCTTTCATCAGTTTGCAAAATTCCAAATTTCTTATCATCAAATGCAACATGAATTGATTCCATAACAATGTGAGTTCTGAGATTATAAACTTTGAAGGCCTTAGATGCTGAATATCCTAGAAAAATTGCTTCATCCGATTTGGCTTCAAATTTTCCAAGTTGTTCTGGATGAACTTTTAGGACATAGCATTTGCATCCAAAGATGTGAAAGTATTTCACACTTGGTTTCTTTCCTTTGATCATCTCATAGGGAGTTTTTCCATGACTATTTACCAAGGTACAGTTTTGAGTGAAACATGCAGTGTTAATAGCTTCTGCCCAAAAGTAGGTTGGAAGTTTTGCATCTGCAAGCATGGTTCTTGCTGCCTCTATGAGAGTCCTGTTCTTTCTTTCCACTACACCATTCTGCTGAGGTGTACCAGGTGCAAAAAACTGTTGAGTGATTCCTTTGTCTACACAAAACCCCTCCATTGTAGAATTCTTGAATTCTGTACCATTGTCACTTCTAAGTACTTTGACTTTGTACTCAGAGTTATTATGAATATTCTTGATAAGTTCAATGATTTGCTGAGGAGCTTCATCCTTCTTGTGTAGAAAGAACACCCATGTAAACCTTGTGAAATCATCCACTATCACTAGAGCATATCTTTTCTTGCTGATAGACATAATGTTTACTGGACCAAACAGATCAAGATGTAGCATGTGAAATGGTTCAGTAATTGAATTTTCAGTCTTGCTCTTGAAAGTGGTTCTTCTTTGCTTTCCAAGCTGACATGCATCACAAAGTCCATCTTGCACATAATTTGCCTGAGGTAGGCCTCTCACCAGATTGTGCTTAACAAGTTGATTAAGTTTCTTGAAGTTGAGATGTGAGAGCTTCTTGTGCCAATTCCAGCTTTCATCACTTGTTGCTTTGCTGTAGAGACATCTAACAATTCCTTTAGATGTATCACTTAAGCTGGCTTCATATATGTTACCATGTCTTTGACCAGTTAGAACAATGTCTCCATTCTGCATATTCAAGATTTTGCATCCTTCTTTGTCAAATATTGATTTGTAACCTTTATCACCCAGTTGACTTATGCTTAAAAGAGTATATTTCAAGCCTTCAACCAGTGCTACATTTTCTATGATGACATTCCCCAAAACAATTGAGCCATATCCCAGAGTTTCTCCTTTGTTGCCATCTCCAAAAGATATTACTGGGCCAGCTTTCCTCTCAAACTTTGTAAGCAGGGACTTCTTTCCAGTCATATGTCCAGAGCATCCACTGTCCAAGATAATTGAATGCTTCTTTCCTGTGCCCTGCAAACAAAAAGTAACTAGTTAGAATTTTTTAGGACCCAACTTTGATTGGATCCTTTCTTACTAGATTTAGAAACAACAGGCTTTGAGAATTTTGCTTTTACTTTACCTGTTGTAGAGTCAACTTTAGACTCTAATTTCACAAACTGTTTGTGACTAGGAGTTTCAGATTTCAAAGAATAATAGTCATAATACAGTTCATGATATTCTCTACACATGTAAATGGAATGAAGTAAACTACCACAATGATAACAAGCTTTTTGTTGTTGGTATTGAATTTTCTGAGTCTTGGGGAATCTGGACTCAGTTTTCCAAGAAGGTTTTTGATTGCAATTTAGGGCCAAATGATTATGATTTCCACATTTATAGCATTTTTTCCTAGGTGCATCAAGTACATTCTTGTAATTATTCTCTTTGTTAATACCTTCTTTTCCATTCCTATTTCTCTTGATCTTGCTAGACTCTGAAAGACCATCTAATCTCTGTTTCAACTGAGACTTAGACAGAAACCCTATGTTAACATTCTTAGGTTTCTCTAACACTTTCTCATCTGAATTACTATTGTTAATCCTTTTGTGTACAACAGGGGTACCTTTTGAATCAACAAATTTAACATGATTAGGTTCAGAAACAATTTTCTTACCTTCAGATTTAGATGTGCTAGCTTCTACTTTACTATCATCATTGACAATAGCTACTTTTTCTTCTTGTCTAGCCTTATCAAAACCTAAACCATTAACCTTACCATGAATTCCATTTTCGATGATTTCTTGTGTCTTTTTACCAGAAATGTTAATGGTCTTAATCACATCTCTCTCTTCCTCTAGTTCTTTTCTGACATAGTCATAAGCTTCAAGAATAACACTATAATCATGCTTAGCTTTATCAGAACTTAACTTGTATTCTTCCATTTGAATTAACTCAGATTCAAGAAAATTATTTCTATCAACTAATTTATCATTCTTAACCTTAAGTTCATCTTTTTCACAAGTAAGAATTCTAAAATTAGTCATAAGATTCTTAAACTCAGCATGGATAGATCTAATTTCATCAGAATTTAAGCTATCAAATGAATCAAGAGAGTGAAGTGATACCTTAACAGAGGATGGAGAAGTTTTCTTTGGAGATCCAGGTTTGTCTGAACCATTTGCCATCAATGCAATGTTGTCATAATCCAATTCATCTTCAGAATCACTGGAATCAGCCCAATCCTTCTGTGTGACCATAAGTGCATTACCTTTTCCTGAATTCCTAGGCTTCTTACACTCACTAGCAAAGTGTCCAAGCTCGCTACAATTAAAGCACTTGATCTTGGCTTTATCAAGCTTGATAATTGTACTTTGCCTTTGTCACTCTTCTTCTCCTCCTTCTTTTGAAAAGGTCCTTTGCTAAATCTTCTCCTGTTAAATCTACCTTTCTTGAAAGCTTTAGCAAACATAGCAAAGAGTTCCTGCATCTCAGATTCAGAATCATTGTTGTCAGAGTCCATATCAGTAGTCTCTGACTCAGAACTTTCTTTGCTTTTCTTCTTCCTTGAATTCTTTACAGCAATCTCTTCATGCTGTTCTTCAGGAAGCTTCTTTACTTCAGATTGAGCAGTAAGTGCAATAGTCTTCATCTTTCCTTCACTCCTGCTCTTCTTCTGCTGCTTATCAAGTTCATAAGCTCTCAATTTTCCATATACTGCCTCTAATGAAATCTCATCCAGATCATTAGCTTCCTCAATCGCAGATATCTTCTCATTGTAGAAATCAGGCAAAGCTTTCATGAACTTTGTATTCATATCCTCCAAGTCATAATATTTACCATGCATGGCCATCTCATTGATGAGTTTTGTAAACCTATCAAAGGTATTAGTAAGTGACTCACCAGACTTGGATTCAAAGTACTCATACT
Source organism: Kitagawia praeruptora (assembly GCA_037693485.1). Lineage (NCBI taxonomy): Eukaryota > Viridiplantae > Streptophyta > Magnoliopsida > Apiales > Apiaceae > Kitagawia > Kitagawia praeruptora. The sequence goes on along the minus strand of CM075348.1, from coordinate 113,310,155 downwards.
GTTGTATAAGTAATGTCCTCATATTCTTCCTGATAGGCTTAGTTCCTTCACAGTGAACCTTAAGATTGTCCCAAATATTCTTAGCAGTTTTACAAGAGAGAACATAGTTAGTGAGAACAGAATCAAGACTGTTGAATAATATGTTTCTCACTTTAGCATCTTTAAGAACATTCTCCTTGTCCTTATCTGACCATTCAGATTTTGGCTTCTCTGCTGTATGTTCTGGAACAACCACACCATCAACAGTTGCTTGTCCAACGACCTTTGTTGGAACAAAAGGTCCATCTCTGATTCTATCAAGATAATCAGGATCTGTTGCTTCCAGATGATGCAACATCTTTACTTCCCATAGAGTATATTCGTTTCTCTTGAGCATAGGAATCTTAGTATTCCCATCCTTGTAACCAGACATGATTGCAGATCTTTATGATTATTCGAAATCAACCTGCTCTGATACCAATTGTTAACTCGAATAACTTGTAGAAGGGGGGGTTGAATACAAGTTATATAATCGTGTCTGATTTTTTGCTTGATTATATGAACAAGAATAAACGAATGAATCAAACTTTGTTTGTATTAATAAGATCAAATACAAACTCTACCAAAGGTGCACAATACCTTTAGCAGCTGCTGACAATACAAATCTCTCTCTCTCTGTTTGTACTCTCGTATATTCATGATTACAAACCTCACGAACACTTTTTACAATGATATAGAGAGAGTATTTATAATGCTACCTATCAACTAATAACAGAAAGATATAATCTATACATGACAATGTTCTGTCTTCTAGTCGATAGTTTCCTTCAATAGAAAACTCTTTCCTTCATAATATCTTCTTGCTTGTTCTTCAAACAACGATCCTGTTTTATAGCACTTGCCAGTTTCTGTAGCATCCACAATGACATCATCAGTAACACGACTGATATCAGGATTTCATCTTGCATCATCAGTATCTGATCATCATCAGTATTAGACCGTCATCAGGATTTGTTCTTTGTTCCTGACATTTAGTCTCCGATACACTGTTCATTCCTGACTAAACTGTACAGATAACTGTTTTACACATAAATCCTATATATAGTGCTAAATCCTTTATAAGATCAGGATTACAAGAAGTATAATGTGTAAATTCTATTCTTAACATCACAACTTATGAATTATTCCTAACATAATTCTAACAAACTATGTTATCAAACAAATGATTTTAAAAGATATTTTCGCGCCGCACTACATGCGGCTCTTTTACCTAGTATAGTATAATGGTAGGAGACTCAAACGCACCAAAATTGTTAATTTTTTTTAAATTTGGATTCTTTATTAATTTATTTTTTTGTATTAAATACCATATTAATGACATCTTAATTAGTCATTAATTACACTTATTAAATATACATTAAATTTAATTCATGCTATCGATATAAAAAATTTAAAAACATTATTTGTGCATTATAATTATTATTTAATATAAAAAATAATTATATGTATACAATTAAGATTATTTTTAGATAAATTGACATCTTAAAATTGTTCACATTACGTCATTTTTTATTACATTTTGAAGATCGTTGCAATTTCTTTTTGGATGATTGTAGAACCGATGATCTTAACATCTCAGATAACTTTTTTATTAGTGATTGTTAGTGTAAACGAGGTAAAAGTATTATTAAGATTAATCCAAAATACAAGAAGGGATCCTTATATAGCCATATATAATGACTAATTATAGAAACTCTAAATATCAGGGAAATACTAATATTATGACTATAATATATATATTAACACTCCCCCTCAAGCTGGAGCATATATGTCAATCATGCCCAGCTTGTCAGAAAGATACGATATTCTTGATGCACTTAGAGGCTTGGTAAACACATCTGCAACTTGATCAGACGTCCGCACATGTCTAGTAGTAATAGTTCCAGCTTCGACCTTTTCACGAGTAAAATGACAATCCCTTTCAATATGCTTTGTTCGTTCATGGAAAACTGAATTAGCGGCAATGTATTGAGCAGCTTTATTGTCACACCAAAGGGTCATCGGTACTAAGTTCTCAAAGCCCAACTCTGTTAATAAATGTTTGTACCATTCAAGCTCACAACATGTATCTGCCATAGCTCTATACTCAGACTCTGCACTAGATCTCGAAACAACTTGTTGTTTCTTGCTTTTCCACGAAACTAGATTGCCTCAAAAAACACACAATACCCTGTAGTAGATCTCTTAACTGCAAAATCAGCATCTGAATATGCTTTCAAATCCATATGTCCATGATCACGAAATAGTAAACCTCTCCCAGGTGCACCCTTAAGATATTTTAATATTCGGATGACTGCTTCCCAATGTGGTACTCGTGGAGATGAGAGGAACTGACTTACAACACTTACCGGAAAGGATATATCTGGCCTAGTGACAGTGAGGTAGTTGAGTTTGCCAACCAATCTCCGATATCTTTTGTGGTCCTCAAATATATCACCATCTTTATCTGTTAATTTTTGACTACCATCCATGGGTGAATTAGCAGGTTTTGCTCCTAGCAACCCTGTTTCTTCCAATAAGTCCAAGACATACTTTCGTTGAGACAAAACAATACCTTTTTCTGACTGTGCCACCTCAATACCCAGAAAGTATTGTAGTTTTCCTAAATCCTTAGTCTCAAATTTAGTCATTAAAAAAGACTTGAGAGCTTGAATTCCCTCTTTGTCATCTCCGGTTATACCAACATCATCAACATAAACAACCAAGAAAAATCTTCTACCTGCCTCCCCTTTATAATAAAACATGGAAGGATCATAGATGCAACGTTTCATTCCAAACTCTATCAATGCTGCAGAAAACTTTCCGAACCATTCTCGAGGTGACTGTCTAAGGCCATAAATAGTCTTCTTTAATTTACAAACCATACCATACTCCCCCTGAGCAACAAATCCTGGTGGTTGCTCCATATAAACCGTTTCGTGAAGGTCACCATGTAAAAAGGCATTTTTAACATCTAACTGATGTAGAGGCCAATGATAAGAAGCTGCTAATGAAATCAACAGGCGAACAGAAGACATTTTAGCCACAGGTGAAAATGTATCAAAGTAATCAACTCCATATACCTGAGCATATCCTTTAGCTACAAGACGAGCTTTGAGCCTAGCCAATGAACCATCGGGTTGCAATTTCACTGCAAAAACCCATTTACAACCAATAACTTTAGCATTAGCAGGGGGATGAACCAATTCCCAAGTACAATTCTTCTCAAGTGCCTCTAATTCCTCAAACATAGCCTTTGTCCAACCAGGATCTGCCAGAGCTTCTTTAACTGTCTTAGGAAGAGGATAAGCATCTATAGTAGATAGGCTGACAGAATATGTAGGAGCTATGCATGTGTAAGAGATAGATGCTGAAATAGGGTGATGTGTACATGAACGCGTACCTTTGCGCAATGCAATAGGAAGATCTAAGTCTGAAGAAGGAGGTGGATCAGTGACCACAATGGAAGGAGGCACAACGTTTCCAGAGGCATTACTAGTTCGAGATCGTCGACTATAGACATGTCGAATTTCAGGGGTGGATCGAGGTGGAGGAACCATAGAAAATAATTCAGATCTGGATTTCATCAAATATAACCAAGTAACACGAGAGTAATCATCCACAAAAGTTACGAAATATCGAAAACCAAGTTTAGACTGAACAGGACAAGGTCCCCAAACATCACTATGAACCAAATCAAAATGGTGCGCAGACCGTTTATTGACACGGGGAGGGTAAGACACACGATGGTGTTTCCCAAACTGACATGACACACAATCTAAACTCTTTAAATGATGAAGAGAAGGCACCAATTTCTTCAAACTGGTAAGAGAAGGATGACCCAAGCGACAATGAATATGAAGTGGTGAAACAACTCCAGAGCATGCTATAGATCGGGAACTAGTCTCATTAAACACATATAAGCCTCCAGAAACATGGCCTCTACCAATCTCCTTCTTCGTCGTAAGATCCTGAAGGATACAAGAATCGGGAAAAAAGGTGATTGAACAATTATATGATTTTGTCAGTTTACTAACCGACAAAAGATTAAACGGAAATCCAGGCACAAATAATGTAGATGATAAAGACAATGACGGAGAGAGGGTAGCTGTGCCCGTGCCCTTAACAATTGATTTTGAACCATTAGCCAATGTAACATTAGGAATAGCAGACACAGGCTGGAAATTAGACAAATTTGAAGATATACCTGTCATGTGATCAGATGCCCCTGAATCAATGACCCAAGGAAGAGAAGTGGTGAGACATGCACTCGCATCACCATTACCTGTCTGAACAAGGCCCGCAGTGGAAGAAGATGGTTGTTGAGAAATCTGAAATTGAGTAAAAGCTGCATAATCTGCTGGAGAAAGTGTGATCGTAGTATCTGAAGATGCCTGTGGTATGTCAGACTCCACAATGTTAGCCACTCTCGAAGTGGTTGATAAATGTCGACAAAACCGTTGAACATGACCATACTCTCCACAATGATAACATGGGCCTAACACTGTAGGCTGACTTCCTCTACCTCCATTACGAACATTCACACTATTACCTCTTCCACTAGAAGAAAATCCACGACCACGACCTCGACCACGAGAAGTAAATCTGCCACGACCGTCACTGTAAGGCAATGGTCTACTATCAGATGTATTAGATGTCAAAAGTGCAGATTTTGATGCAGATTTATCAAGATCAACACCAACATTAGAAGTTTCTCTAGAAACTCGTAAAACTCGAGCAAAGGTATCAGTTAACGATGGTAATTCGGTACTACTAAGAAGCTGTGAACGAACACTTTCAAATTCAGGACCAAGCGATCCAAGAAAACCCATAACAGCAAGTTGTTCTCTTTGGGTCTTCATTTTCTCGACTTCAGAAGATATAGGGAGCAACGAATTGTATTCCTCGTACAATTTTTTAAAGTCTGCAAAGAACTGAGCAAGTGGGCGTCCATCTCTACTAATCCGAAAAAATTCCTGAGATACCTCAAAAATACGAGCCATATTATTTTTACCCGAATACAAAACCTCCAAATAATCCCACAGTTCTTTAACCGTGTCAATGTGAGTAACCAAATCAACAATATTACCCTCCATAGAATTCAACAACTGATAGAGAATGCGCGCATCAGTTACTTCCCATGAAGCGTCAAACTTCTCAGATTTAACCTTAGTTAAATGATCTCCCAGATCCCGACTCACCAATGCTAGTTTAACAATCTTTTTCCATTGCTGATAATTACCAACACCTTCTAATTTTTTCTCTGTCAGTTTATTACCCGTCGAAAATACCTCTGTAATGGAAGTACTATGCATACTAGGACTTGAGTCTGTCATTCTTCACAGAATAGCCAAAACCAGAAAAAAAAAAACAATAATATTTGACTGATAATGTTTATAATCAGTCCTGAAATTTTCAAACCAATTCCCACAAACCACAAATTCCAACAAAAAAACAGACTTTAACCAATAGTAAACATGTACTCCAGCCTCTCAAACACAGTCACACATCAAGTATATATCCATATGTTGTATCAAATAAAACCAAACCGAAGAAAAGGACTAATTTAATTGAGCCATAAACACCTGATTAACGAAAGCGTTTCACATGAATAGACTTCTGGAGGAAAGACAGATCAAAATCAGCAAAGGAAGATGATTAAGAAACCCAAAATCGATAAAGAACCGCACGTGGCAGCGGTGCAGTGGATCGCAAGAAAGCTCTGGTGGTGACTTGGTTGCTAGCTGGTATACGTATGTATGTTATATATTATGTATATGTGTATATACGTATATATTATATATATATATGTGTGTGTATATATGTTACAGCTGCTAGGGTTGTGGCTCTGATGCCATGTAAACGAGGTAAAAGTATTATTAAGATTAATCCAAAATACAAGAAGGGATCCTTATATAGCCATATATAATGACTAATTATGGAAACTCTAAATATCAGGGAAATACTAATATTATGACTATAATATATATATTAACAGTTAGAATTAGTATAGATCTTTCGGTTAAAATCTAGAATTTTCATACAAATAATACTAACGAGTTATACACTAATTTTATCGATTGACTAAATCGATAAAAAAGTTATACACGTGTTGTTTTATTATATCGTGTCAAAATAAATTAATTTTTTAATTTAAAATATTTTTTACGTTATTATTGAGGATGTATGTTATGAGAGGGGTGTCGACTTTTAAAAATGCTGTGACGCCCTCCCGAACAGGGGCCCAGATCGGAGAGTCACTGACACACATCTAAATGCATACAACCTAATATAAGAATATGAATATAACATGCTGCCTGGCCCCTATACTACTATCCAAGATCTAACACATGTAATGGTATGAAACAAGCAAGCCATCATCTAACTAAGTTATTATTATTACAAACCTGAATTCAAAATATTATTACAAACCCAAGTTCTCAAAAGTACTACTGCCAGTTCTCACAACTAACTTAAGATCTCCTCACTGAGCTGTTATTGCATCTACCTCGGGAGCTACGTGGAAATGAACCAAGTCGGGTTCATGGCAGGTGCGCTTCCTCGCAGTTTACATAGTACGGACCATGATGCTTATTTTACTGCCAAAAGGTTAGACACAGAATAATAATGAGCCAACGCTCAGCAAGTAACTAAGATCTCAACTGAACAACATAATATAATACTTCGAAGGATGACAGTAAACCAAAATATAGCATGATCTTCCGACAGTGATAGCAAGGGTCCTGGTACGTCATTTGACATAAAGTTTACCGATAACAGGATAGCAATATATAAACTTTAAAACTGAGTGAAACAAAAGATATTTCCAATGGTAAACCAACTTTATTTTCTAATTAAATTAAAGAAATCATAAATTTAAGAAAACTGATTGGAGTTTTTATTTCACCTTAACAGACAATACGGGTGATCAGCCCATAAAGTCCTCATACCGGACACAAAGTCCCTCTGGACATCAATTCCTTTCATTAGGATAGCTTGGGTTCCCAAGAGGCAACACATTGGCCTATAAAAGTGTTGAACTGGACAGACCAGAACTACACAACGAATACACCTCAAAAATTAACGGAACCGGCATTACCCGTTGTTCCGTCTCTCCAATCGTCAGGAATCCGTAGAAACCATTTAGACGGAGTTCCTAATATAAATTATAAAACCTTTCATTTTAAAACCATTCCAATTTATAAAACTTAGTTTATCTTCATAAAACATTTCAACTCTTAACCTTTCCAAAATCCTTACCTCGAAGTACTTTCGACTCTCTGATAACAGATCAGCCCAGTCTAGGTAGCTTCAAGATAGTTTTAAGAAAAACAACTCATTTTGGTTTGCAATGATAAAAGTCAAAGGGTTTGACTAGATTTTCTCATATTAAAGGATCAAAGATTCAAGTCTGGATCAAGAAGATATAGACTCAAGGCATCAAGGCAATTGATCAGGATTTCAAGTTTTAAGAATAAGATTAAAGGTATTTTAAGTTCTTGAATGAGGAGTTAGATCATAAGAAATTTCCAAGTTTCAGGGTCAACATGGGTTCGACTGACAACGGATATAGGTTATTTAAAATAGTGGTTTATCCGTCAACCAATTTAGTTTGACTCTAAAAGCAGTATGGCATATATGGTCAAGAAGCAATTAAAAAGAATCAGGCTACTTTAGAACTTCTTGTTTATAAAATAGTTGATCATAAAATTCTGGTTATATGAATAAAATGGGCTAAACAAGATTTGTGAGCAACATGGTATAAGATAGGCATGCTTGAATCAACATGGTATATCAGTTTAAGAAAGTAACTGCAAGTAAAGACAGAGTTACTTGCCTCCGGTATAATGCAACAACTACAGCTCAGTCTACTTTTACTCAACCTTAGATTTCCCTTTATTGCTAGGGCCTACGTCCTTCATATCTACATAAACCATAATCACTACTTTAGAATATTATACCACTTAATCGTCTCATCTTAATCTAGCCAAACGATTCGTATATCGCATCGATACTTAGCATATAACATACGTACCTGATATTATCTATCAGATTGACTCGTAGTCCACTAATCACTTAACATATAGCACATAGCATATAGATCAAGCAATTCATATAAACCACTTAGCAGATAAACATAACTTGTAAGTATTCGTGCTATTTCGTACATACTTTACTTCTTATATTTTAAGAAAATCGATAGAGTCTCCTTTATATTATGGACGATCCCGTCGGAACACATCCGACTCCAACTAACAATTATATACCTACGATGGATTTAAAATCCACCTACAAGCCCAATTGATTTATAATATCATAATAACTCATAATCATACTATTTACCACATAATCTGAGATCATCAATAATTTCTGCACCATATATAACGAATCAATAACATCACATAATTCTCACAAAATCATATAATTTCAAATTAATAATTTCGAAAACTAATCATGCAACTCTATAATTTTTGAACACTTCATATACGAATAATAATTATATTTTCGACTCATGCTCATCATCGTCGATTCATCGGCTCATTACGAAAATCATAGCCGACGGGCAAAAATTTCGGTGGTACTCTTAATTTGAGCCTCCAACACGAAAATTCTACCACTTAAACTCATAAACATAGCAGTTAACCAGAATCGACGCATAGCAGTTCAAATTCAAGCAAAACCCGAAATGGTTTCATGATTTTCATCATATAAAATCGAACATATACACACGGCACACATATATATATATATATACGAATTAACATCAATCACAAGAATCGATTGGATATGATGTAAAACAGGGCATAACTTCGAGTTTCTAATCATCAAGAACTCAGAAATTACATAATTCGCATAGATATATACATATACACGCATAAACACATATCTCGAACCAACCCAACTCGTAACAACAACAAAAACGGCTCGGTAGGAAGATAATAGAGGGCATAAGGATCATAAATATGCAAAAATCGAAGCCATCGGACAAGAATTAAAGGTTGCATGCGATGAAGCTCGCAAACCGAGGTGGAGAGACTCACAGAGAAAGAATGGAGAGAACAGTCGAGAGATAAAGTGAAGAGGGAAGAAGAGGCAGTCGCCTCTTGTCAAATAAGACAGGGGCAAGACTGTCTTTTCACAATTACTATATTACTTTGTTGAAAATCATTCTTTTAATCAATTTTAAATCGAAGTAAAATAGGAAATGGGGAGAAAATATTTTACAATAATTTTTAAAATAAAGTTTACGAATTTAGAAGCATCCCCATATTTTTAAAATAATATTTGGATCAAAAATGAATTTTATACGAATTTTCAAAATAAATGCTCTTTAAAAGAAATAATGCTTTTTAAATCATTTTAAAATACCAAAACGCACAATTAAATATCCACACTAATTTTAATCACATAAGAATATCACAAAGATGATAATGCAAAAGCTTTCATGATTAAAATCAACTCCAATGATTTTATATGAATTTTAAAATATTAAATATGCATTTTTAAAAATACTTTTAATGCTCCAAAAATGTGAATAAAATTCCACGAGCATATACGACATATACAGATCATCACATAATCACATAATCATGCTTTCTCACATATCTAGACTTCATGAAAATATACTCATCATATATTTCACATGATCTCCACATTTAATAATTAAATAAGCATTTAAATATCGCGAAAAATTCTAGGTCATTATAGCCTTCCCCCCTTAAAAGGATTCTGTCCCCAGAATCTCACCTAAGTAAACAGATGAGGATACATGGCAAGCATTTCGCTTTCAAGTTCCCAAGTCGACTCTTCGACTCTATGATTCCTCCACAAAAACTTAACTAATCTAACAAACTTATTTCTAAGCTTTCTATCACTTCTATCCTGAATCTCTACTGGCTGCTCCTCATAAGACAAATCTGGCTGAATCTCAATAGGCTCATACTGGATTACATGACTCGCATCTGGATTGAACTTCTTAAGCATGGATACATGGAATACATTATGAATATGGTGCATGTGCGGTGGCAAGGCCAATTCGTAAGCAACCTTTCCAACTTTCTTCAGAATCTCAAAAGGTCCTACATATCTTGGACTCAACTTTCCTTTCTTACCAAATCTTGTAACTCCTTTCCACGGTGACACTTTTAACAACACCTGATCACCTATCTCAAAACTCACATACTTTCTTTTCAAATCAGCATATTTTTTCTGACGATCCTGAGTAGTAATTAACCTCTTCTGAATAACTTCAACTTTCTGTTTGCTGAAGTAGCTCCGGTCCTAATATCTTTCTTTCACCAACCTCTTCCCAATACACAAGAGATCTACACTTTCTTCCATACAAGGCTTCGTAAGGTGGCATCCCAATACTTGCGTGGTAACTATTGTTATAGGAAAACTCAACCAATGGTAGATGATCATCCCAACTTCCTTCGAAATCTAGTGCACAAGCTCTAAGCATATCTTCTATCGTTTGGATAGTCCTTTCACTTTGTCCGTCCGTTTGTGGATGGTAAGTTGTACTCATCTTGAGTTGGGTTCCTAAACATTCTTGAAATTGTCTCCAAAATCTCGAATTAAATCTTGGGTCTCGATCAGACACTATTGAAACAGGTACTCCATGTCGGGAAACTATCTCCTTCAAATACAAGTGTACCAACTTATCCAACGAGAACCTTTTGTTAATCGGGAAAAAATGAGCAGACTTCGTTAATCGATCAATAATTACCCAAATCGCATCATGATTCACCTTAGATCTCGGTAATCCTACTACAAAATCCATGGCAAGGTGCTCCCACTTCCACTCGGGAATATCCAACGGCTGTAGCAATCCACTTGGTTTCTGATGTTCCGCTTTAATCCTCTGACAAGTATAACACCTACTTATCCATTCGGCTATCTCACGCTTCATGTTTGGCCACCAAAAGTTATCTTTTAAATCTCGATACATCTTTGTACTTCCGGGATGAATAGAATATCTTGAACTATGGGCTTCCGTTAAAATCTCATTCTTTAACTCCACGACGTTAGGAATCCATATCCTCTTCCCAAATCTCAAAATACCTTGATCGTCCTTTTGAGTATAAATCTCCTCTCCAATCAACGTATTCATCTCGCAATTCATCACTTCTCCCTGGCAATTACGAATCTTTTCCAACAACTCTGGTTGAAAAGTCATTGTACTAAGAAACTCATCTGCATCATTTGAATCAAAGACTTCTAAACTTAACTTTTCAAATTCTCGATATAACTGATTTGGCATCGTCAATGTATTCAATCTTTCTTTTCTACTCAGTGCATCAGCAACAACATTTGCCTTTCCGGGATGATAATTTATCGTACAATCATAATCCTTTATCAATTCCAACCACCTTCTCTACCTCATATTCAACTCTTTCTGAGTAAAGATATACTTCAAACTCTTATGGTCAGTGAAAATTTCACACTTCTCTCCATACAAATAATGTCTCCAAATCTTCAACGCGAATACAATCGCAGCCAACTCCAAATCGTGTGTCGGGTACTTTTGCTCATGCGGCTTAAGCTGTCTCGAAGCGTACGCAATAACATTTCTGTGCTGCATCAAAACACAACCTAATCCTTTATACGAGGCATCATTGTAGATAACAAAATTTCCTTTATCATCAGGCAGTACCAACACTGGTGCGGTAACTAACCTCTTCTTCAATTCTTGAAAACTTTCTTCACACTTATCACTCCAAATGAACTTCTCATTCTTTCGGGTCAACTTAGTCAATGGCGTAGCAATCTTTGAAAAATATTGCACAAATCTTCGATAATAACCAGCCAATCCTAAGAAACTTCTCACTTCAGTAGGAGTTCTCGGTCTACTCCAATCTAAAACGGCTTCAATCTTAGCAGGTCCACTCTAACCCTTCTCTACTAATCACATGTCCTAGAAATTGCACTTCTTGCAACCAAAACTCACACTTAGAAAACTTTGCATATAATCTTTCCTTCCTTAGGGTTTCCAATGCTATTCTCAGATGCTCGGCATGCTCTTCAGGGTTTCTCGAGTATATAAGGATGTCATCAATAAATACAATAATGAATTTATCCAAATACCTCTTAAATACCCTATTCATCAAATCCATAAACACAGCTGGCGCATTTGTTAATCCGAAAGCCATCACTAAGAATTCATAATGTCCATATCGCGTGCGAAAAGCAGTCTTCGGAATATCTTCTGGCTTAATCTTCAATTGGTGATAACCGGACCTCAAATCAATCTTAGAAAAATATGCGGCATCTTTCAGCTGGTCAAACAAATCATCAATCCTTGGTAGTGGATACTTGTTCTTGATAGTCAACTTATTCAACTCCCTATAATCACTGCAAAGTCTCATGCTCCCATCCTTTTTCTTGACAAATAACACTGGTGCTCCCCACGGAGACACACTCGGCCTTATAACTCCTTTATCCAACAAATCTTGTAATTGAGTAGCCAATTCCTTCATCTCGGCAGGTGCCATTCGATACGATGCTTTAGATACTGGTTTGGTTCCTGGTGCTAACTCAATCGGAAATTCAACTTCTCTATCTGGAGGTAATCCGGGCAATTCGTCGAGAAATACGTTAGGAAACTCATTCACCACTGGGATGTCTTCCATGTTTAGGACTTGTTTCTCGGTGTCAACTACATGCGCTAAATAAGCTTCACATCCTTGCTTCAACAACTTCTTAGCTGGCATAAATATCAAAATTTTCTTATCTTGCTTCTGTCCTTGAAACACTACCTCACTACCATCTTCAGTAACCAACTTTACTTGCTTCTTTCTACAGTCAATCTGAGCATCACACTCAGTCAACCAATCCATTCCTAGGATGACATCAAACTCTCCCAACCTAAAGGGTAACAAATCCGCCTAGAAAAGAAATTCTCATATCTCAATATTACAGTTAGGACACTCCCGGTCCACAACTATCTTATCCTGGTTAGCCACTTCTATTATTAATGGCCTTTCTAATGGACGAATCTCACAACGTAATTTATCAAGAAATCTCTCAGATATAAATGATCTAGTTGCTCCAGAATCAATTAAAACTTTAGCTTCAAAAGAGTTGGCAGGAAGCGTACCTGCAACCACGTCGACATCATTGACAGCATCTTTAACAGACATATTGAAGGTACGAGCTCTGGTTTGAGGTGCTTGATACGGTGCTTGCGGATGAACTGGTGGCGCGGCGATCCTTAACACATTAGAAGTCTGAACAGGCTCCTTGCAATTCCTCGCTATATGGCCAACCTTGCCATACTTATAACAAATCATTCCCACCTGCTTCGCTTCAGGGCACTCTTGAGCATAGTGCCCCTTCTTTCCACACTTTAACAAACTATGTTAGGCTTATTACAAATACCCGGGTGCTTTCTTCCATAAATTTTGCAATCTAGTAGTACGGGTCTTGTCACAGCCTACAGATTTACTCCCTGGGATCTCCGGTCTTGTCCTCCGTTACCACCCCCAAACTTCTGAAAATTCTTCTGACCTCCTGGTCGATTCCCAAACCTTTCTCTGTTTGGAAAACTCTTCTGACTTTCCTTCTCTTGGCTCCTTTCCACCTTCTCAAACTTTCTCTTCCTACCAGCTTTCTCCTTTTGGTTTAAATCACATTCTCCTTCTATAATCATTGCTTTCTGAACAACAACGGCATAAGTTCTCAACTCAAATGCGGCAACTCGACTTCTTAACCAAGGCTTCAATCCATGCTGAAATTTCTTAGCCTTACTAGCTTCATTTCCCACATATTGAGGTGCGAACCTAGACAACTCAGTAAACTTAGCTTCATACTCCGCAACAGTCATTCCTTCCTGCTTCAACTCTATAAACTGAATCTCCAACTGGTCTTGTAAATATCCTGGCAAATACTTCTCATTAAACAACTCCACAAATCTTGGCCATGTAATGGCATTTCCTTCCGCGGCTTTAACAGATTCTCACCAAAAGTTCGTTTCCCCTCTCAAATAGAAACTAGCAAACTCTACCTTCTGAATTTCATCAACCCTAACTAACGTGAAAGACTTCTCAATATCCATCAGCCATGACTTGGCCTCGATAGGGTTTAGGGTGCCTTCGAATTCTGGGGGATGAACAACTTGAAAAGATTTAAAAGCAACAGCTGGTTGGGCAGCTTGGTGCTATTGGTGTTGAACAAAAGCAGCAGTTTGTTGTTGAAGTAATTGAAACATCTGGACCATGGTAGGGTTGTCTTGGTTTTGTTGATCTTGGTTATCATTGTTGGTAGTAGGTCTTCTTCTGGGGGCATCTTTCTGATAAGAAGGTAAACAGTTTGGTAAACAACAAGTAGGTATAAATTCAAAAGGAAAAGGGTTCCTCCGTTTGATACCAATAGACGATCGGTTCCAACAATCAATATGATATGGGCACAGTTGAAAATTATGCAATATGGTTTATATATATAAACAGGTTAATAGACACGGGAATACGGTATGCGAAGATAGTATGGAAAAGCGGTAATTAAAGTAGAAAACGCAAAATATACGAATAAACATGCATTACTACTACTGAAACGATCCAACATAAAAATCCACCATCATAAGTCAAGGGTATTCAACCCTTCTACATCAGAACTGAAAGAAAATAACGAGAGCATCGGGTCCCACCATGCTCACACATCATCCATGCAATCAAGCCCGAAAGTCGGCAAAGCTCATCATAAGCAGGCCTAGATAGGGGAACCTCAAGAAAGCGTTGCTGGGTGATCCTCTAGGCTAACTCAAAACGACTATCCCAATCAATCGTAGATAAGTCAACCTGACGCTGCGCCTCGTCCTCCATTTGCTTGATTAATGCCGAAAGCTCATCTTTCCTGCTCGTCAAATTCTCACAAGTATGGACTATGTCAGCGTAGGTGTGCAAAGGTGCAACCTCGAGAATTGAGTAGGGTCCGGTAGATGACTCGCCATGCTCAGTGACAAAAGGGGTCACGACTGGTACTGGGACGGAAATAGGCACGGGGTCAGAGACAGGCTCAGACACAGGGTCGGACTCAGGCACAGGCTCGATGATAGGGGCAGGGATGTCGGCACGGGCCGTGAGACTCTTAACCTTAGAATCGGATACTAGCACATCGGACTCCGTCTCGTCATCAGCATCAGATATCATCTCTAAAGGATCAGACTCCTCGGAAGAGCTACCAGAATCGGAAGGTAGGGGAGGTGCATCATCGGCAAGATCCATGTCCTGATAATCATATATATATATACACGCAAAATATAAAATGAGTTAAACTAGGTTAGTCCTAAAATCTAGCGCGAAAAGAAAACCTAAATCTATAATCACTCCCTAACATCTATCATTCTTGAAACCTAATTGTATCTACTTCTTTTATTAATGATCCTAAATTCCTGGCTTGTTTCAGTAACCAAAACTCGTCGCTCTGATACCAACCTGTGATGCCCTCCCGACCAGGGGCCCAGATCGGAGGGTCACTGACACACATCTAGATGCATACAACCTAATATAAGAATATGAATATAACATGCTGACTGACCCCTATACTACTATCCAAGATCTAACACAGGTAATGGTATGAAACAAGCAAGCCATCATCTAACTAAGTTATTATTATTACTAACCTGAATTCAAAATATTATTACAAACCCAAGTTCTCAAAAGTACTACTGCCAGTTCTCACAACTAACTTAAGATCTCCTCACTGAGCTGTTATTACATCTACCTCGGGAGCTACGTGGAAATGAACCAAGTCGGGTTCATGGAAGGTGCGCTTCCTCGCATTTTGCACAGTACGGACCATGATGCATATTTTACTGCCAAAAGGTTAGACACAGAATAATAATGAGCCAACGCTCAGCAAGTAACTAAGATCTCAACTGAACAACATAATATAATACTTCGAAGGATGACAGTAAACCAAAATATAGCATGATCTTCCGACAGTGATAGCAAGGGTCCTAGTATGTCATTTGACATAAAGTTTACCGATAACAAGATAGCAATATATAAACTTTAAAACTGAGTGAAACAAAAGATATTTCCAATGGTAAACCAACTTTGTTTTCTAATTAAATTAAAGAAATCATAAATTTAAGAAAACTGATTGGAGTTTTTATTTCACCATAACAGACAATACGGGTGATCAGCCCATAAAGTCCCTATACCGGACACAAAGTCCCTCTGGACATCAATTCCTTTCATTAGTATAGCTTTGGTTCCCAAGAGGCAACACATTGGCCTATAAAAGTGTTGAACTGGACAGACCAGAACTACACAATGAATACACCTAAAAAATTGACGGAACCGGCATTACCCGTTGTTCCGTCTCTCCAATCGTCAGGAATCCGTAGAAACCATTTAGACGGAGTTCCTAATATATATTATAAAACCATTCATTTTAAACCATTCCAATTTATAAAACTTAGTTTATCTTCATAAAACATTTCAACTCTTAACCTTTCCAAAATCCTTACCTCGAAGTACTTTCGACTCTCTGATAACAGATCAGCCCAGTCTAGGTAGCTTCAAGATAGTTTTAAAAAAAAAACAACTCATTTTGGTTTGCAATGATAAAAGTCAAAGGGTTTTACTAGATTTTCTTATATTAAAGGATCAAAGATTCAAGTCTGGATCAAGAAGATATAGACTCAAGGCATCAAGGCAATTGATCAGGATTTCAAGTTTTAAGAATAAGATTAAAGGTATTTTAAGTTCTTGAATGAGGAGTTAGATCATAAGAAATTTCCAAGTTTCAGGGTCAACATGGGTTCGACTGACAACGGATATAGGTTATTTAAAATAGTGGTTTATCCGTCAGCCAATTTAGTTTGACTCTAAAAAGCAGTATGTCATATATGGTCAAGAAGCAATTAAAAAGAATCAGGCTACTTTAGAACTTCTTGTTTATAAAATAGTTGATCATAGAATTCTGGTTATATGAATAAAATGGGCTAAACAAGATTTATGAGCAACATGGTATAAGATAGGCATGCTTGAATCAACATGGTATATCAGTTTAAGAAAGTAACTGCAAGTAAAGACAGAGTTACTTGCCTCTGGTAGAATGCAACAGCTACAGCTCAGTCTACTTGTACTCAACCTTAGCTTTCCCTTTATTGCTAGGGCCTACGTCCTTCGTATCTACATAAACCATAATCACTACTTTAGAATACTATACCACTTAACCATCTCATCTTAATCTACCCAAACGATTCCTATATCGCATCGATACTTAGTATATAACATACGTACCTGATATTATTTATCAGATTGACTCGTAGTCCACTAATCACTTAACATATAGCACATAGCATATAGATCAAGCAATTCACATAAACCACTTAGCAGATAAACATAAATTGTAAGTATTCGTGCTATTTCGTACATACTTTACTTCTTATATTTTACGAAAATCGGACAGAGTCTCCTTTATATTATGGACTATCCCGTCGGAACACATCCGACTCCAACTCACAATCATATACCTACGATGGATTTAAAATCCACCTACAAGCCCAATTGGTTTATAATATCATAATAACTCATAATCATACTATTTACCACATAATCTGAGATCATCAGTAATTTATGCATCATATATAACGAATCACTAACATCACATAATTCTCATAAAATCATATAATTCCAAATTAATAATTTCAAAAACTAATCATGCAACTCTATAATTTTTGAAAACTTCATATACGTAATAATTATATTTTCGACTCATGCTCATCGTCGTCGATTCATCGGCTCATTACGAAAATCATAGCTGACGGGCAAAAATTTCGGTGGTACTCTTAATTTGAGCCTCCAACACGAAAATTCTACCACTTAAACTCATAAACATAGCAGTTAACCAGAATCGAAGCATAGCAGTTTGAATTCAAGCAAAATCCGAAATGGTTTCATGATTTTCATCATATAAAATCGAACATATACACACGGTACATATATATATATATATATATATATATATATATATATATATATATATATATATATATATATATATATATATACGAATTAACATCAATCACAAGAATCGACTGGATATGATGTAAAACAGGGCATAACTTCGAGTTTCTAATCATCGTGAACTCAGAAATTACATAATTCGCATAGATATATACATATACACGCATAAACACATATCTCGAACCAACCCAACTCGCAACAACAACAAAAACGGCTCGGTAGGAAGATAATAGAAGGCATAAGGATCATAAATATGCAAAAATCGAAGCCATCGGACAATAATTAAAGGTTGCATGCGATGAAGCTCGCAAACCGAGGTGGAGAGACTCACATAGAGAATGGAGAGAACAGTCGAGAGATAAAGTGAAGAGGGAAGAAGAGGCAGTCGCCTCTTGTCAAATAAGACAGGGGCAAGACTGTCTTTTCACAATTACTATATTACTTTGCTGAAAATCATTCTTTTAAACAATTTTAAATCGAAATAAAATAGGAAATGGGGAGAAAATATTTTATAATAATTTTTAAAATAAATTTTACGAATTTAGAAGCATCCCCATATTTTTAAAATAATATTTGGATCAAAAATTAATTTTATACGAATTTTCTAAATAAATGCTCTTTAAAAGTAATAATGCTTTTTAAATCATTTTAAAATACCAAAACACACAATTAAATATCCACACTAATTTTAATCACTTAAAAATATCACAAATATGATAAATCAAAAGATTTCATGATTAAAATCAACTCCAATGATTTAATATGAATTTTAAAAGATTAAATATGTATTTTTTAAAATACTTTTAATGCTCCAAAAATGTGAATAAAATTCCAGGGTGATGGTTAAAAATAACCATTTTTTAAAACTTTATTATGAAAATACCCATTTTAAAAGTGGATGGTTATTTATAACAGTTGGGATACCCATTTGTAAGTTGGGTATCTCATTTTATATAGGATACCCGTTTATAAGTCGGGTATCACAAATTTTTTATACTTTTAATTTTTTGGGATACCCATTTACAGGTTGGGTATCTTATAGAGATACCCATTTTTGAATTGGGTATCTTATACAAAATGTGATACCCAATTACGAGTTGGGTATCCCATCGGGTAAAAATAACCATAGATTTTGGAAATTGTTATTTTTGTCATTATTAACTCAAAAACGAGTATTTTTAACATTTTTTCAAAATTCCACGAGCATATACGACATATACAGATCATCGCATAATCACATAATCATGCTTTCTCACATATCTAGACTTCATGACAATATACTCATCATATATTTCACATGATATCCACATTTAACAATTAAATGAGCATTTAAATATCGCGAAAAATTCTAGGTCGTTATAAATGCTATTTGGAAATATTAAATATTTATAATTTTTGATCATAAATATTACGTTTCTAATGTAATTACTATTCCTTGTTTATGATATCTTTAACATTATCAAAATTCTAGATATATAATGAGAGAATTTTACCAACTAATGATTCAATGAGGTGTTGGCTTTAAAAAACGATATTTAGTTATATTTAACTTTTTTATCGTAAAAATTACGTTCGTTTTGTAATTGCTATTTTTGATATTTATAATATTTTTAGGGAAATGATAAATCTAGAGCCAAAATTTTGTTTGCAGAGCTACATTTACCTAAAAGACCAATTTACCCTTGGCTTTTTCAATATTTAAAGACCTAGCATAAATCTGGTTGTGGAGAATGAAGCATTGTGTATTAGCTTTAGAACTTAATTTTTTCTGAAAGTTAATATCAAGGCTAGTATGGTATTTATGCCATATATTGCTCCCGAAATTAAAGATTAGCTCTGGATTTATCCTTTCCCATAGAGAAAAATGGTCATATAGTTAACTGTAGGCAACTTCCTAAAGTTAACCTATCAAAACTACGTAGTTTTGATGGATTTCTTTTTTAAAAGAGCCCCACAGGGGCATTATTGATTATGTATGTCACAATCTTAATATGGTTAACTTTAGGAGAATTTCCTAAAGTTAACTATAGGAACATATTACCCTTTTATATATATAATGAAAGTATGATTCCAATGGATGATTTATGTAAATTGTTTTAAATCAATTTTTTCAAAAAATTCTTAAATGCCTATTAATTTTTTAAAATAATAAAAGTTAAATTTTTTTAATACCTGAAAATTTAAAAATTATTAACCACGTGAATTGCTGTTAAATTGCTTAGTCTAATTTATAATTTCTAAAAATTTATTCTAATATAGTATTGGGGATGGAATAAAAATAGTTAAAATTTAAATGATTTTTGTTTAACATAATTTGAGTACTGTAATTTAATAGATGATAGGTTATACGAAAATTTTATTTACATATTATAATAAAATATTATATTTTCACAATTAATTTAATTATCAAAAACCTCATTATATCCTATTATATAATAATTATATAATAAAAATAAGAGGGATAATAAGCGAGTACTACCATAGATCAAGGGTTCGACTCTAACTAACAACATAATTAAGTTTAATATTTATAACTCTAAATATAATAATAAAACATATGATAAAATTCACTTTTCAAAACTCATTAATCATCTATTAAATTTAATATTAGAAACTCATTAATCATCTATTTAAATTTGATATTAGTACACGCCAAAAATTTAGTTTACAAGATAGCATTAAAAAATTGCAAGTACATAAACACGAAGCAGCCCTCGTCTCTTCTATAGAAAACTACTACGTCCTGGCTTTCGGGAAACAATCCAAAATAAAACATACGATAAAATTTACTTTTCAAAACTCATTAAATATCAATTAAATTTCATATTAGAACATCATTAATCATCAATTAAATTTGATATTATTACACGTCAAAAATTTAATTTACATGATAGTATAAAAAATTGCGAGTACATAAGCACGAAGCAGCCCTCATTTCTTCTATAGAAAACTACTATGCCCTGGCTTTCGGGAAACAATCCAAATTAAACCTGAATTTTCTACTAAATAGTTTCGGTTCAAAACAAAAATTCATGTTTGTCTTCTATACTTCATATGTGCATTTACGTTCATATTGAAAAAAAATTAGGTAATAATAAGATATAACCAAAAATTCAAAAAACAACTTTATTATTAGTTACATATATAATTTTTTTTACAAAATCTATACTATCTATTTATCTATACTATTATATTAAAGCCGAAACATTAAAAGTTTTGAGAGTTTTGGTTTTCGGTTTAGTTATCCTATTTATTAGAATAGTTTTGGTTTTCGGTTTGGTTATCCAATTTATTAAAATAAATAATAACATCATATAATTAATGGTAATTAGCCAATTGACCTTTTCACATTTACTTTTACTTGAAAATATTACCTTTTGTAAACATCAAATCATATCATATCTTCCAATCATTAATATTTCATTTCTAATTAAAACACCTTACCTTCTTGATTTAAAACTAATCTTAGAATCATTAATATATACCCAAAAATATCACACCATATTTTCTAATTATTAATAAAATAATTTGTTTATAATAAGAAAACATTAGTATAATCCGTAAACATGAGTATAACTGTTAGATCTAATGATTAGATATATTATATGATTAAAATAATTTACTAAAATTTCAAGGTTCGAATTCCGTCAATAACATATTTATTTTAAAATTTTATAATATATGTTTTAAACCATGCATATCATTAATTAAATTTTTATTAATTATTTAAATTTAAATAAATTATTGAAAATAATGATTATGTAAAAATATAATTGTAACATAAAATAAAATTTATTACATATCAAAAGAAATCCGTGCACGGGTTAAAAATAAAAATTAAAGTTCTGAAACATTCAAAGTTTTGGTTTTCGGTTCGGTTATTCTAATTATTAAAATAAATAACTAATAAAATAATGTATTTAATGATAATATTGCTTTTTCATTTGAAGGCATTTATTTTTAATTAAAGATGTTACCCTTTATAAATACCTAAAATAACGTATCTTCCCATCATTAATATTTCTTTTCTAATAAAACATATTACCTTTTAATTTAAAACAAAGTCTTCTAATCATTAAGGATAATTAGCTTATTGCCTTTTTCATTTAAAAGACAAGTCACCTTTTAATTTAAAACAAAATCTTTTAATCATTAGCGATAATTAGTTTATTGCCTTTTTCATTTAAAAGGCGTTTACCTTTAATAAAGATATAGATAATCAAACTCGAGATCTTTTGTAATTTGTAGTTTGGTTAACCAAACTATTCATAACAATTGGATCTTCAATTAAAGTTGTTATAGAGGTCTATGGTTCGATTCCCGCCAACAACATATTAATTAATATTTTTTTTTGAAATTATTATATACAAAGATTTAAGGTACACATTCATTCAATAACATATTAAAATTAATATTTATAATATCATATTACACTATAAATAAATTATAACAAATTAAAAGTAACCCGTGCTTTGCACATTGAAAGTTTTAAAAGTTTTGGTTTTTGGTTTGGTTATCCTATTTATTAGAATAAATAATAACATAATATAACTAATGGTAATTAATTGATTGTTTTTTCACGTTAATTTTTAGTTTAAAATATTACCCTTTATAAACAACTAAATATATAGATCATATCTTTTAATCATTAATATTTATATCTAATTAAAACATGTTACCTTCTGTCTAATTAAAACAAGTTAGCTTTTACTTTAAAACTAAACTTGCAATCATTAATATATACAACTAAATACATAAATCATACCATATCATTTAATCATTAATTTTTCTATCTAATTAAAACATGTTACCTTCTATCTAATTAAAACAAGTCAACTTTTTACAATCATTAATATATATATATATATATATATATAGAGAGAGAGAGAGAGAGAGAGAGAGAAAAAAAAAGTTATATGGAGTACTGTTTTAATTGGAGTACTTGGAGTACATATATGTACTACATTCAAAATATATTAAAATTTATTATTTTGCAAACCTTGTTATATGAATATCATTTGATAATCTTGAAAATCATATATCATCTTGAAATCCTTTATGTTTTGCAATCATAACATATATGTTTTGCAACCCAAATGTGTCTCGCAGAACAATTCGCTTTGCAATATTTTGTTAGCAAAATATACAAAATTTTCAAGATTTTCAATAAAATAATGATATTCATGTAATAAGCTTTGCAAAATAATAAAGTTTGCAAAATTTTGAATGCAGAACGTATATGTACTCCAAGTACTCCAAGTAAAACAGTACTCCATAGAGTACTGTTTAATTGGAGTACTTGGAGTACATATACGTTCTGCATTCAAAATTTTGCAAACTTTCTTATTTTGCAAAGCTTATTACGTGAATATCACTATTTCATCGAAAATATTGAAAATTTTGTATGTAATGCTAACAAAATATTGCAAAACAAATTGTTATGCGAAACTCATTTGTGTTGCAAAACATATATGTTTCGATTGTAAAATATAAAGAATTTTCAAGATGAACATATTGCAAAACATACATGATTTTCAAGATTATCAATGAAATTATGATATTCATATAAAAAGGGTTGCAAAATAATAAATTTTAAAATATTTTGAATGCAGAACGTATATGTACTCCAAGTACTCCAATTAAAACAGTACTCCATAGAATTTTACTCTATCCCAAAATATTGCACCATATCTTTCAACCATTAATAAACACCTAAAAACATGAATCATACATATCTTTCAATTATTAATATTTTTTCTAATTATCTAAGGTTCGATTCCTTCCAACTACATATTAATTTATATTTAATACTAAAAATTATTATATACAAAGATGTAAGGTTCGATTTTTTTTTCAATAACATATTAAAATTAATATTTATAATATTAAACTATACTGTAAACAAATTTTAAAAAATTAAAAGTAACTCGTGCTTTGCACGGGCTATAATCTAGTATTATAATATAATAAGAAAAATGAGATATATTTGGTAGTTTGGTTTTGGTTATCCCTTTCATTAAGAACTGTTAGATCGGTAGCTCAAATATATGATAATTGTTAGATGTTATACTAAAAGTTGTTATAAAAATTGTTATATACAAAGGTCTAAGATTCTAATCACGTGAACAACATTTTAATTTAAAATCTATACTATTATATAAAAGCTGAAACATTAAAAGTTTGGTTGGTCGGTACCTGTTGATTTTAATTATTTACCCTTACTTAACTACTAACTAATTACATAATTTCCTTTTTCAGATTAAACATATTACCATTTCTATTTTTCACTAACTAATTTGTTAGTCATAGAGGCATGCCTGTATACATCTAATAACAAGCCTAATTGTTTGTAATGCTTTGCATTACTTACATGACCTCTTAACTGAGGGAACCTCTAGTTGTAGAGTTTCTATTTGTTTGGTACTTGTAATAGGCATCAAATCCTAGTTGTGTAACTGTACTTATATAGTCAAGAATAATGCTTGAAAGAAGTTTCAAGGTTCATGCCTCAAGCAAGAAGATAAAGACTATCAAATAATCACAGTTGGGATTTGAAGAAATGAAGAATTTGCCTAAGTACCAATTCGAGAAGTACATTTGTCTATTCGAGAAGTCTAGCGTTCGAGAAGTCAGAGATTCGATATCTGAGAAGACATTGTTCGATATCTCTGAATGAACTATTCGATATCTCAGAGATTCGACATGTCTAAATACTCTATTCGAGAACTCAAGAAGTCAACAAGTCAAAGTGGTATTCGAGTTCTCAAAGAGTCAACAAGTCAAAGTTCCATTCGATATCTCAAGGACTCAGAAAGCTATTCGATACCTCAGGGATTCGACAAGTCAAGTGTTCTATTCGACAACTCAAGGAACCCTGGAGAAAAGTATTATTCGAGAAGTAATTCGATATGTCAATCATACAGTATTCGAGAACTCAGAGTTATCTAATCCTAGTTCTCGAATCAATCACTTAGCCACTTCTCGAATACATTCTTGGAGACAAAATACTGAAGAAATTGTACAAGTCTGAAACCTACAACAAGCTAATGCACTTTATGGACCACAATCTTTAACGTGCTCTGGAAAGCCTACAAGGAAGCTTGGAGAGATATAGAAGAAACAAAGAGCTAAAGAAGTGGATCTGAACAGAACTTTGCAAAGTCAAATTTGTAGCCGTTTGGATGCTTACTCAAAAAGGATAGAAATACAAGAAAGTAATTTATCCTGTAACCTTATTTGTAGTAACTAAGTTGTATTCATGTTCTATAAGAATACAATCTCACTTCTTTAGTTGATTAAGTTTTTCATACACACTATAAGATATATCTCTCTGAGAAAAATGAAGCTGAGAATACTACCATTTGTATTCACAGATTGTAGCAACCTTTATATAATAATATATTAGATTAAAGTGATATTATGTCTTGTGTTGTTCTTTATCCGCACCTACACATCTGCACACACAAACACTTATCTTGTTATACAGATTCAAGAACAAGAAAAGTTCAAGAATCCATTCACCCCCCCCTCTGTATTCTTTTGCTGTATTCAATACTCAACAAGTGGTATCAGAGCGGGCTGTTTATTCAAAAACAGAAAAATGATCATGAGTTCGAATACACCAAAGACCACAGGAACAGTGAAAGTCCCTAAGTTTGACAAAGAAAATTACAACCTCTGGAAGATAAAAATGATGTTGTTCATCAAAGCTTCTCATCCTTTGTATCCTGAGATTCTCAAGAATGGTCCCTTTGTTCCACAACAAGAAATACCTGAAAAGATTGTTGGAACCACAACTATTCCAAGATCTTATGTGGCCAAGGAACCATCCAAATGGACAGAATCAGAAAAGGAGATGGTTTCTCTTGACAGTCATCTCATGTTGCTAATTATTGATTCCATGGATATGTCAATGTTTGCAAACATTACATCGTGTATATTTGCTAAAGAGATGTGGGATCATATTGAGGTTCTATGTGAAGGAACTGATGAGGTCAAGGAAAACAAGAAACAGATACTGGTCACACAGTATGAAGCTTTCATGGCACAGCCCAAGGAAAGCATCACTGAGATGTTTGAGAGATTTCACAAGCTAGTTACTGAGTTACAGATGAATGGCAAGGTTTACAGCACCAAGGAGTTGAACATGAAGTTTCTACTATCTTCACCAAATCATCTAGAGCAAAGGGTCATCTCTCTAAGGGAAAGAGATTTGAACAAAATCACATATGGTGTGTTTTATGGGGTTTTAAAAACTCATGAGCTTGAGTTGCTTCAGAAAAGGGCTATCCAAGCCAACCAAGGCAGAATGATAAACACATCATGTGCCTTGATTGTCAATAAATATATTTAAGACCTAGAAGCATCTACAAGCCAGCTAAGGATAGAGGAGATAGTAGATGATGAAGAAACTGAAGCTGAGGTAAGTGAACCTGTTGAGGAGAAGGAGGAAGAAGAGTTCTATACTCTTGAAGAACTAGATGGAATGGAAAACACTTCATATGCTTTCATGGACAGAAAATTTCCAAACATCATATTCAAGAGGAACCAACCCTTCAAACCAAAAACCCAAAACCATTCATTCAACAAAAGCAAGGCACCTATGAAAACAAACAAGAATAAATTTAAAACCAGCCATGTGGATAGGTCATCTGTAAGGTGTTATAGATGCAATGACCTAGGGCATTTTGCCAGTGAATGCAGCCTAAAAAGAAGGATAAAGAGTTTCTAGAGCTTGAAGCTAAGTATGAGGCCCTTCTAAAAAAGCAGACACAAGGTAAGGCCTACATAGCTGAAGGAAAGTGTTGGGATGATTCTAATAGTGATGGAGAAGAGCAAGAATTTTATAACTATGCCTTGATGGCCAATTCCAAGGATGACACATCTTCATCAGACTCTCAGGTACCATCTCTCACTACCATAGACATGTCTGTTTCTGAGTACAAATACATGATTGAACAACTATCTGTTGAAATGTTTAATATTCATACTAGTATGACTGCTGCTAATGAGGAAATTGCTAAACTGTCTACTAGAAATGAAATGTTAATCAAAATGAATGAGGAACTTGAGCTAACTGCTATGCAAGTAGAAAACCTTAAGAAAGAAGTTGAATATCTGCAAAATAAGGTTCTATGTGCTAGTCAAATGGAAAAGGCTCTTAGGGATGAACTAGCTGAAAATGAATTCGAACTGAAAACCTTTAAGAACTCATCTGGTCTAGTGCAATCCTATTGTGAGAAAATTGAAGCTAAACCCAAGGCTGCTATTGGACTTGACTATGGCACTCTTAAACAGAGGAAAGGCTATGTTGTCATTGAAGATGACATAGTTGTTCAGGAGGAAGTGCCTCACATTTTGAAAAAGGCCGAGACTCCAATCTTTAAAGAATCAACATTTGAAATTGATGAGGATGCCTTACTCATCAAGCAAATGTTGAATGATGAGGATGAGGCACAATTCAGTGAACAATAAGCATCCTCTAAGAGTGAGAGTGTCAAGCCAAAAGCCAAGGAGCCAGTAGGTGATAGGTATAGACCTAAGAAGTTTGTTAAGTTTGTGTCAGCTGGGAAGAATGAATCTGAGAAGAAAGTGGCTAAGAAGAAACAGAACAGAAATGGCAAGCTAGGGATTAACAAAGATAACAACTATGCTTATATGCCTAATGCCCCTAGGAAAACTTATCAGAATTGTTTCAGTACCAATCATTTGTTGGGTTTCGGGGCATAAATGCAGCGGATATAAAGCGTAAAAATAAATTAAAATGAAACCCAAAACTAGGATCCATGTATAAGTTGTGACTGATTATGGAGAAACGAATTCATACCAGTTAAGAGCTTTACGAATTCTGAAAGATGGAGGTCCTAGATTGCAATCACCACACAGCCCTTGCGTCAAGATCCGTGTCTCTAAATCGTCCACACGAACGTTCGATCCTTCAATGACCCAAGGAGCAGGTACTAGCCAAATAAAACGCCTCTCTCTCTCTAGCCTCTCTTTGATATTAGAGCTGCTAGGGTTTTTCCCAAAAACGATTTTCTGAAAAACTTAACCTAAAATTATACATCATTATGTATATATAGGGTAGAGAGATTGGGCTTAACCCTAATCATTTTGGGTTTTAACTAAACCAATCTGATTTGGGTTTTTGAATGAATTAAATTCGAATTATAATTTAATTAACTAGGTCCAATCCCAATTAATTAAATAATCAAATTCGAATTTATAATCATTTAATTAAAAACGAAATCTGATTTCGAAAATCAAATTCGAATTATAATTATTTAATTTAAATCTAGCATTTAAATTAAAACTCCTTTTAAAACATCCTAAGTGTGTAACCCTTTAGGTTATTATTACGTTGACAATAATTTTAATATCCAATAATAAAATTATAAACAATGAGCGGTATCTAGTAATACATCATTGCTACCCAAGTAATAATAATAATTGGTGATCCAATTTAAACCTTTCGTGACTAATGTTTCCGTGTAATATAATCCCTTTAACCAAATATTATAGATTAAACTCGAGGCATGTCTTTAGTCATCCTCTTCAACATTTAATCCGGATTTACTTGATCAATGAGTAGACTATTAAAAACAAATCATTATTTGAGCACGGCCATGCATTTTATAGTCTCACTCAATCAAGAGGCCAATAATATCTCTCCTAATTATAGGAGGGTTAAATCATTTATCTATCATTCATATTTCTCATACGACTCATGATATACCCGATGTCCACTTTTATCATCACCCGGTCAAAGGTAACTTTTAATGTTGTCAAAGTATATTAATCCTCGTATAGAAATATAATGATCTCAAGTCAAAGGATCATTACACCATTACCACTGTGAGTCATTCTTATGACTTTATTAAACATGAAGAATCTCACTTGTGGATTTGTCCAGTACCATGTACTCCTACATGTACCTATGGATTGACTTTAGTATCTCCATACTTATAACCAATGAGATGTGGTTATCTGTCAAACAACATACTAGTCTATCTGTATATTATCATTGTCCTATATAATAATACTTTGACTAGGGACATTTAAGAATATGATATATTATATAATCTCAAGTTCAAGTCATGTACTTAAACTATACAATGTGTATCATGATTCTAAGGACACTTATTATGCTAACAAATATATCGCAGTAATTAAAGTCATAATAAATACGTTTATTTAATAATCAAATGACATAAAGGTTTGTTCAAAAAACAATGTATTGCCTCTAGGGCACCTACACTAACAATCTCCCACTTGCACTAGAGCCAATCACCCATGTATCTAATACCCATGGAACTAGTGTGACCATCGTGCTTTTGCTGCGACAAGCCTTTGGTCAGTGGATCTGCAATGTTATCATTTGTGTGCACTTTACATATGTGTATGTCACCCCTTTCATTAATCTCTCGAATGAGGTGATATCTCCTGAGTATATGTTTGGATCGGGAGTACGATCTAGGCTCTTTAGCCTGTGCAATGGCCCCATTATTATCGCAATATAGATCAATTGGATCTGCAATCAATGGAACCACTTCCAAATCAGTAATGAATTTTTGAATCCAAACAGCCTCCTTAGCCGCTTCACAAGCTGCAATGTACTCAGCCTCCATTGTAGAATCAACTACTGTTTCTTGCTTTGAACTCTTCTAGCTTACAGCACCTCCGTTTAGACAAAACACAAAACCAGACTGTGATACAGTATCATCCCTGTCTGTTTGGAAACTTACATCGGTGTAACCTTTTACAACCAGTTTCTCCTCTCCTCCATACACCAAGAATGAATCTTTAATCCTTTTCAGGTACTTTAGAATATTCTTGACTGCTGTCCAGTGACCTTCACCTGGATTAGACTGGTATCTGCTCGTCATGCTCAAAGCATACGAAACATCTGGGCGAGTACATACCATTGCATACATGATAGATCCAATTACTGATGCATATGGAACCTTACTCATGTGGTCCTTCTCATCCAATGATTTCGGACCCTGGTCTTTAGAGATCGTTATCCCTTGAGACACGGGGACATAACCCCTTTTTGCATTTTGCATACCAAAATGATGCAAAACCTTATCAATGTATGTACTCTGACTTAGACCGATCATCCTTTATATCTATCTCTATAGATCCTTATTCCTAGAATGTAGGTTGCCTCTCCTAAGTCTTTTATAGAGAAATTGCTCCCTAACCAAGTCTTAACAGCCTTTAGAGAAGGTATGTCATTCCCCATTAGTAGTATATCATCAACATACAGTACTATGAATGCCACATGGCTCCCACTAACCTTCTTGTAAACACAAGGTTCATCCTCGTTTTGAATAAAGCCATACTCCTTGACTGTTTCATCAAAACGGATATTCCATCTCCTAGAGGCTTGCTTCAATCCATAAATGGATCGACGTAATTTACATACCTTGACAACATTCCTTGGATCGACAAAACCTTCAGGTTGTGTCATGTACACATCCTCTTCAAGGCTTCCATTAAGGAAGGCTGTTTTGACATCCATTTGCCAGATTTCATAATCATGGAATGCTGCAATGGCAAGCAAAATCCTTATGGATTTGACTATAGCCACTGGTGAGAAAGTTTCATCATAGTCAATACCATGAATTTGTTTGAAACCTTTTGCAACCAGCCTCGCTTTATAGGTCTGAACATTTCCATCCATGTCAGTTTTTTTCTTGAAAACCCATTTGCACCCTACGGGTTTTACCCCTTCAGGTGGATCAACCAAATTCCATACTTGGTTTTCGTACATGGAATCCATCTCGGATTTCATGGCTTCAAGCCATCTCTTAGAGTCTGGACTGTTCATAGCATCTTGATATGTGAGAGGCTCATCTTCATCTATGAGCATCAAATCACCACATTGAGTCAAGAGAAATCCATATCTCTCTGGCTCATGGCGAATTCTACCAGATCTACGAACAACCTGTGTTTCTTAAGCATTATCATTATCCTGCTCTTGTTCCACTTCAGGTTCAATGCTATTTTGTGGTTCTCGATCTTCATCGAGATCTATAGTTCTCTCACTGTTTCTTTTGGAAACAAAATCTCTTTCCATGAAGACAGCATCTCGAGCAATAAACACTTTTTCCTCAGAAGGACTATAAAAATAATACGCCTTTGTTTCACTAGGGTATCCCACAAAATTGCATTCTTCGGATTTAGGTCCAAGCTTGTCAGATACTTGACGTTTCACAAACGCCTTGCATCCCCAAACTTTCATAAAGCTCATGCCTGACCGTTTCTCCATCCATATCTCGTATGGAGTCTTTTGAACCTTCTTAGTAGGAACACAGTTAAGTGTGAAAGCCGCTGTTTCTAGAGCGTAACCCTAGAAACTAATTGGAAGATCTGCATGACTCATCATCGATCGTACCATGTCCAACAAGGTGCAATTTCTCCTCTCTGAAACTCCATTCCATTGAGGTATGCCTGGCGGAGTGAGTTGTGATACAATACCACACTCTTTTAAAATACACTTTAAATTCGGTGCTTAGGTATTCACCCCCACGATCGAATCGTAAGATCTTAATACTTGCACCTCCGCCTATTTGCTTCTCTACTTCAGCCTTGTATTCTTTGAACTTTTCAAAGGAATCGGATTTATTCTTCATAAGATATACATATCCATATCTACTGAAATCATCAGTAAATGTTATGAAGTAGTAGTAGCCTCCTCTAGCCATCACACGCATTGGACCACATACATCACTATGTATTAGCTCCAAACGTTCAGTAGCCCTTTGACCCTTACCAGTGAAAGGGGCTTTAGTCATCTTACCAAGCAAACAAGATTCGCATTCATCATATGATTCAAAATCAAAGTTATCCAAGTATCCATCCTTATGTAATTTGGATATGCGTTTCTCATTTATATGGCCTAGACGACAATGCCAGAGGTATGTTTGATTTGTGTCATTAATTTTAAGTCGTTTGTTTTCTATGTTACAGACAGGATTATCTAAATCAAGAACATATAAACCATTAAATAAATGCGCAACACCATAGGTTAAATCATTCAAAGCAAAAGAGCAACTGTTGTTCTTTATTGTAAATGAAAAACCTTTCTTGTCCAAACAAGAAACAGAAATAATGTTTCTGCGAATCGCAGGCACGTAAAAACAGTCTTCAAGTTCTAAAACAAGCCCAGAGGGCAAAGATAAATAATAAGTCCCTACAGCTAAAGCAGCAACTCTTGCTCCATTGCCTACTCGTAGGTCCACTTCTCCCTTAGCCAAAGTCCTACTTCTCTGCAGTTCCTGCACTTTTATACAAATGTGAGAAGCACATCCAGTATCCAATACCCAAGATGTAGAAATAGACAGATTGACTTCTATAACATAAATACCTGATCCAGAAATCTGAACACCCTTCATTTTCTTCAGATCCTCCAAATAAGCTGGACAGTTTCTCTTCCAGTGACCAGGCTTGTGGCAATAGTGACAATCACCTTTGTCAGCCTTTGCGACATCTCCCTTCGGCTTTTTAGCCTTTTTGAAAGAGGGCTTAGAAGGACCAAGATCTTTTGATGTAACCTTTTTCTTGCCCTTCCATTTCCCCTTTCCCTTAGCACCTTTCTTGCCCACCATCATTATGGGAGCTTTCTCAGGTGCCTTGACCATATTTGCTTCAGTGGTCCTCAGCATGGCCAACAATTCCATAGGATTCTTTTCTTGCTCAGTCATATTAAAAGTCATAATGAACTGAGTATAGTCGTTATTCAAAGATTGCAAGATTATATCGACTTGAGCCTCTCGCTGAAGAGGGAAACCCAAACGAGCAAGGTAATCACAATACCCAATCATCTTTAGAACATGTGGTCCGACTGGTCCGTTGCCCTGCCTGCACGAGAAGAGTGCTTTGCTCGTGTTGAACTTTTCCACACGAGCCTGTGATTGAAACATCGTTGAAAGATGTTCAAACATAGTATAAGCATTCATATCAAAATGCTGCTTCTGAAGCTCAGCATCCATAGTGGCAAGCATAAGACAAGCCACATCAGTCGCATCATCAATATGCTTCTGATAAGCATTTTGTTGAGAAAGAGTGGCATTGGCAGCAGGGGCTGTCGGTGGAGGAATATCAATCACATAAGATTTCTTTTCCTGTATGAGAACAATTCTCAAATTCCAAGACCAGTCTAGGAAGTTTGATCCTGTCAGCTTGTCCTTCTCAAGGACTGATCGCACAGAGAAAGTGTTGTTTTTGTTTTGTGCCATTTGTTTTCTACAATGATAAAATGCATAAGATAAGTTAGATTGTTACAATAATTATGTTCAAGTGATTATGACATATTCATAATATATCTCCCACTATTTTTATCAAATTAATAGCCCTTACTATTAAATCGGAAAGAATATCCCATAAATCTTTCTAGTGAGCCAAGATCCATATTTCGTCATATCCTAAGTCAACCACTGGTAGTCCTTAAAACATGATTATTTAGGTAGACAACAGTTATCAATTATATCATATATAATTCTTGGATAGTTTGGTGAACAACATTTGATCTTATCTATCTAATAGATTTTGAACCAAACTCTATGCTTCTAAGTTCATAATAGTTGAATATAACAGTTTATTTTCACCTTATTATGATGACTCAGTTAAGTTAGACCCAATGATACAACGACCGAATATAACCGTTTATATTCGTCACATCTTACCACGATAGACAGGAGTCCCCTGCCACTGACAGTCATTCCCCTTATCGATCTAGGATTCAATGAGTGTTCATTCATTGGAAAGCATCCGATTAAAACTTAATATTTTGTTAAGGGGTTTAGAAAAAAAAATTATAACGATCATGATCACATCATAAAGAGATCCTCAATTTTTCCTTGAATCAAATATTTCAAATTGACATCTTAAACTGTTCATTTCCCAGGTAGATGGAGGATCCCAATGGTCACACTTAATACCCATTAACCTTACGAATACACATATCCGTTTTTGTCAGAAAATCCCAATTTTCGATATCAAAAATCCATATTTAATTCCGTGTTTTAAAAATCCATATTTCATAAACACAAGAATCTCATGATCGTTTGTTCATTTTAAAATCTTGAATCGTTACAGATTTTATCTTGTTTAGCATGGCAAGCATGGCATGGGTGACGTATCTAATACATGCATACAACATTAATCTAATTAAAGCATGCATCTTCTACTCTACACATACATTCCATACATCATATGTAAAGTGCATAAAGTAAACGTGCAATGGTTATGGCCCAATCCTATGTGATCTTTTCAAGCTAATGAAAAGATCAAGGTCAATCTATGGTGGATAAATATAAATACAATTTACAAGTCTTCATTCTTCTCTTTTCTCCTTGGTTGCTTCTCCTCATTGATCATCCTTCAATCTTGAAGTACATTACATTGAATAATTGAATACAACCGATACTAATGTACTTACATAATAAAACTCGAGTTACATTCGAGGTTAAACAATTACAAGAATGAAGAAAACGACATGCAAGTCGTATTTATAAAACCATAAACCATTAAACTAAAGGTCTTAAGGCCATAACCAACACCATGCTCAAATAAACAATTAAGAATAAATAAACAAACATTCTGGGAGTCCGGGGGCGGCAGCCCCCGGGCGGGGTCCGGGGCGGCAGCCCCTGGCGGTGGTCGAGCTGACAGGTCAGCTCGAATTCGGGATTTTTTTTAATTCCAGAAGGCTCGTCCTCTTAAAAAACATCAATTTCTTAACAAAAGATCATATCTTTTAGCCTCTGCCGCCACTGTATCAAATACAGTTCTGGAAGCATGTATCATATACATTCAAATCGTATCCCAGTTTACAGATCGTGTCCATACACAATCTGTCTAACAGTTTATATCAATATATAAAACATACAACATGCATAACATACAAAATCGAATACTAATCAGTCATGGCAGATTATAAACATGCTTGTATCATTATATCATAATATACAACATAACAGAATCATATATGGATGACATAACATATTATAATCGACATATCTCATTACTGTATCATGGCAGATTCATATAACATGCATACATGCATCGAATACAGTAAACACGTAACCAAATCAGTCCCTTATACACGTGGCTCTGATACCAATGTTGGGTTTCGGGGCATAAACGCAGCGGATATAAAGCGTAAAAATAAATAAAAACGAAACCCAAAACTAGGATCCATGTATAAGTTGTGACTGATTATGGAGAAACGAATTCATACCAGTTAAGAGCTTTACGAATTCTGAAAGATGGAGGTCCTAGATTGCAATCACCACACAGCCCTTGCGTCAAGATCCGTGTCTCTAAATCGTCCACACGAACGTTCGATCCTTCAATGACCCAAGGAGCAGGTACTAGCCAAATAAAACGCCTCTCTCTCTCTAGCCTCTCTTTGATATTAGAGCTGCTAGGGTTTTTCCCAAAACCAATTTTCTGAAAAACTTAACCTAAAATTATACATCATTATGTATATATAGGGTAGAGAGATTGGGCTTAACCCTAATCATTTTGGGTTTTAACTAAACCAATCTGATTTGGGTTTTTGAATGAATTAAATTCGAATTATAATTTAATTAACTAGGTCCAATCCCAATTAATTAAATAACCAAATTCGAATTTATAATCATTTAATTAAAAACGAAATCTGATTTCGAAAATCAAATTCGAATTATAATTATTTAATTTAAATCTAGCATTTAAATTAAAACTCCTTTTAAAACGTCCTAAGTGTGTAACCCTTTAGGTTATTATTACGTTGGCAATAATTTTAATATCCAATAATAAAATTATAAACAATGAGCGGTATCTAGTAATACATCATTGCTACCCAAGTAATAATAATAATTGGTGATCCAATTTAAACCTTTCGTGACTAATGTTTCTGTGTAATATAATCCT
This sequence comes from Kitagawia praeruptora, assembly GCA_037693485.1. Lineage (NCBI taxonomy): Eukaryota > Viridiplantae > Streptophyta > Magnoliopsida > Apiales > Apiaceae > Kitagawia > Kitagawia praeruptora. The sequence continues at coordinate 113,274,240 of CM075348.1, read as the reverse complement.
TTTAACCAAATATTATAGATTAAACTCGAGGCATGTCTTTAGTCATCCTCTTCAACATTTAATCCGGATTTACTTGATCAATGAGTAGACTATTAAAAACAAATCATTATTTGAGCACGGCCATGCATTTTATAGTCTCACTCAATCAAGAGGCCAATAATATCTCTCCTAATTATAGGAGGGTTAAATCATTTATCTATCATTCATATTTCTCATACGACTCATGATATACCCAATGTCCACTTTTATCATCACCCGGTCAAAGGTAACTTTTAATGTTGTCAAAGTATATTAATCCTCGTATAGAAATATAATGATCTCAAGTCAAAGGATCATTACACCATTACCACTGTGAGTCATTCTTATGACTTTATTAAACATGAAGAATCTCACTTGTGGATTTGTCCAGTACCATGTACTCCTACATGTACCTATGTATTGACTTTAGTATCTCCATACTTATAACCAATGAGATGTGGTTATCTGTCAAACAACATACTAGTCTATCTGTATATTATCATTGTCCTATATAATAATACTTTGACTAGGGACATTTAAGAATATGATATATTATATAATCTCAAGTTCAAGTCATGTACTTAAACTATACAATGTGTATCATGATTCTAAGGACACTTATTATGCTAACAAATATATCGCAGTAATTAAAGTCATAATAAATACGTTTATTTAATAATCAAATGACATAAAGGTTTGTTCAAGAAACAATGTATTGCCTCTAGGGCACCTACACTAACATCATTTAACTCATGCATGCAAGAAACCTGTTGGTAGTGTGCCCAAACCTTTCTATGATTGTTCAGTGCCTTTAAGACATAGAGATGCTCCATTTTGTGATAAATTTGACTATATGCCATGCAATATGAATGTTATGACTAGTTGTTTCAACTTGAGAAGGCAATTTATTGATGGTTGTATCAGTCACAATTCTCACACACACTACACAAGGTCAAAGTCTTCTAGTCCTCCTAGAGCTAGGAAGGTACCTCTGTCACCTAAGTCTGAAACCTCAGGTTCTAAGACTTCTAACAGTGACAAGAAGACTAACACCAAGAGAGTTGATAAGCATGTTGTTTATGATAAAACTGTTTCTAAGTCACATGGACCCAAACTTGTTTGGGTACCAAAGGAGAAGTAATACCTTTGTGTTTGCAGGGCAAAGGAAGTGAAAAGAAGGTTATGTGGATTTTGGACAGTGGATGCTCAAATCACATGACTGGTGATATGGCCCTGCTATCACAGTATGAGGAGAAGGCTGGCCCAATGGTTGCTTTTGGAGATGACAGAATGGGTAACACATTGCGATATGGCAAGTTGAAAGTTGGTAATGTCATCATTGAAGATGTAGCACTAGTCAAGGGACTCAAGCATAATCTGCTAAGTGTTGGTCAGTTTATTGATAGAGGATTCAAAGTGGATTTTGACAAAGATGAATGTTTGATCACCCATAAGAAGACTGGTGATTTTGCTCTATCTGGAGTAAGGAAAGGAAGCCTGTTTGTAGCCAATATGGACTCTGCAAACAAGGTCAAAATTTGTTGCTTCTACTCAAAAGTATCAAATGAAGATTGTTGGCTGTGGCACAAGAGGTTATCACACTTGAACTTCAAAGCCATTAATTCTCTAGTCAAAAGAAAGTTAGTGAGAGGCATGCCCATACTTGAATTCTATCAAGAAGGAGTGTGTGAGGCTTGTCAAAGAGGGAAGATGAAAAGATCAAGCCACAAGTCAAAGACAGTGACATCAATAACCAAGCCCCTGCAACTCATTCATATGGATTTGTTTGGGCCTGTCAATATTATGTCACTAGGAAGAAAGAAGTATGCCTTGGTAATGGTTGATGACTTTACAAGGTATACATGGGTGGAATTTCTGGCATCAAAAGATGAGGCTCCACAAGTAATCATTGAGCACATAAAGAAGGTTGACAAGGAAGCAAAGGTCAACAATGCAAGTGTGATTGCATTGAGAAGTGATAATGGGACAGAGTTCAGAAATGCCATACTTGAAGCATTCTGCAAAGAGAATGGAATTTCTCAGCAATTCTCAGCTCCAAGGACTCCACAACAAAATGGAGTTGTTGAGAGAAAGAATAGAACTCTAATTGAGGCTGCTAGAACAATGTTGCTTGATGCAAAGATGCCTACATGTTTTTGGGTTGAGGCTGTGAGCACTGTATGCTATATCCAGAACAGAACCCTCATCAACAAAAACACTGGAAAGACACATTAAAATTTGATGACTGGAAAGAAGCCTACTCTAAAGTATGTTCATACTTTTGGAAGCAAATGCTTTGTGTTGAAGGATAATTCAGAATATGTTGGTAAGTTTGATGCAAAGGCATTTGAAGGAATTTTTCTTGGCTACTCTATGGAAAGAATTGCATACAAAGTTTATGTCATCAGTCAAAAGAAAATTATGGAAAGCATAGATGTGACATTTGATGACAGCAAACTACCTGGATTAGAAGAAGCCAATGATGAAGATAAAGATCCATTAAAGTTTGATAATCTAGATGATTCTGATGAAGAGATTGAAACTAGAGTTGAAACTCAAGTTCAACAAACTCAAGTGAATGATGATACAAGAGAAGAATTTGTGCCAATCAATAGTGGAGAAACAAGCATCCAAGACACACCTGTGAATAGTGGCAACCTCACAGGGGGAGGAAATGAGAATGATCATGACTTGGATGATGAAGCAACATCAAGAATGAGAAATCAGACTGAGCATTCAAGGAAATGGGATAGATCACACACTACAGAGCAAATTATTGGAGATCCAAATGCAGGAGTAAGGACTAGGAGAGCAACTCAGAATGAATGCCTCTATGGCTATTTTCTATCTCAGATTGAGCCTAAGAAACTTGATGATGCACTGTTGGATCCAGATTGGATTATTGCCATGCAAGAGGAGCTGAATCAATTTGAAAGAAACAAAGTATGGGAACGTGTGCCTGTACCAAAGAATAGAACCATTGTTGGAACAAAATGGGTTCTGAAGAATAAGATGGATGAAGATGGTGTAATAGTAAGAAACAAAGCAAGGTTGGTTGCAAAAGGATACTCTCAACAGGAAGGCATTGATTATGATGAGACATTTGCCCCTGTTGCTAGATTGGAAGCCATCAGAATATTCTTGGCATTTGCTGCTCATTCAAACTTCAAAGTTTATCAAATGGATGTCAAGAGTGCATTTCTGAATGGAGAGTTGGAAGAAAAAGTTTATGTGCAACAACCACCTGGCTTTGAGGATCCACATTTTCCAGAATTTGTCTACAGATTGCTTAAGGCATTGTATGGACTTAAGCAGGCTCCAAGGGCATGGTATGATACTCTATCACAATTTCTCCTTGAAAATCAATTCAATAGAGGCACATTGGATAAAACATTGTTTTACAAGAAGCATGGTGATGATATTATCCTAGTTCAGATTTATGTGGATGATATTATATTTGGCTCTACAAATGAGAAGCTGTGTGAGAAATTCTCTAAACTCATGCAAAGCAGATATGAGATGAGTATGATGGGAGAGTTGACATTCTTTCTTGGGTTGCAAGTCAATCAAAGGAAGGATGGTATCTTTATCAGTCAAACCAAGTACATTAAGGATTTATTGAAGAAGTTTGACTTAGAAGACTGCTCACCTGCAAAGACACCCATGGCCACTACCACTAGATTGGATGAAGATGCTAAAGGCAAGAAAGTAGATATCTCAGTCTACAGAGGCATGGTTGGTTCTCTACCTCACTGCAAGTAGGCCATACATCATGTTTGCGACATGTTTGTGTGCAAGGTTTCAATCAAATCCAAAAGAATCACATTTGATTGCTATAAAAAGGATCTTTAGATATCTGAAGGGCACTCCAAACTTGGGTCTATGGTATCCTAAGGACACAGGGTTCAATCTGGTTGGTTATTCTGATGTTGATTATGCTGGATGCAGAATGGATAGGAAAAGCACCTCAGGTAGCTGCCAGTTTCTTGGACAAAGGTTAGTCTCTTGGTACAGCAAGAAACAACAATCTGTGTCAACTTCTACAACTGAGGCTGAATACATAGCTGCTGGAAGTTGCTGTGCTCAAGTGCTTTGGATTAGAAATCAACTTAGAGATTATGGACGTGTGTTGGAAAGAATTCCAATCATGTGTGACAACACAAGTGCAATCTCTATAGTTGCCAATCCTGTCAATCATTCTAGAACAAAGCACATTAACATCAGATATCATTTCATTAGAGAACATGCAACTAATGGAACCATTGAGTTGCATTATGTCTCTACAGATAAACAACTAGCTGACATATTCACTAAGCCATTAGATGAAGCCACCTTCACAAGGTTGGTTAGTGAGATTGGAATGCTGAATTCTTCAGATTCTGGCTAAGTGAATATATCATCTAGATTGTTGTAGCAGTAAACACTTACTTTATCTAAATTCTCAATATCTTTGGAGTAAGTGTTGGCTGAAATATGATTTATAAATATTTCAAATCTGTTGCATATGTTGGAAAATCATATTGTGTCAACTTGAAATTTCTATGAAATTTTGAGAAAATCACTGTTTAATTTGCTAGAATATTCTTCATTGAATATGACTGGTAAATTTTAAAAGATAGTGAAAATTGATATTTTTGTGAGTGATGAGTATATTTCGATAAGTCAGACTTCTCGAATGGTTCACTGTTCGACATCTCTAACAAGTCTCATTAGAGCACTCTCAAGTTCTCGAATACAGTCTTTTAGAGATATCGAATAGAGGTATTCTTGACTTCTCGAATATGGTAATTGAGTTCTCTAATGACTGAGTTCTCGAATACTGTATTTGAGTTCTCGAATCATTTGAAAAGGCTGAATTCTCGCTGAATTTCAACCGATTTTGGATTTTTGTCTAAAATTTTAATTCACTCATAAAAACACATTTTATTTAATTTAGAATTATTTCTAAGTTAGATAACTGCCAGCCGTGAGTTACAATTTGCTTGAGTTATCGAATAAGCCTTTCTTGACTTATCGAATAGTTGTTTTCTACTTCTCGAATGCCTGACTTGTCGATACAAAACATATATCTAATCGACAATTCAAGTACTTCATACTTATACAATTTTACATCTATTCGACTCATTTCATTCGATTTCTCAAGCATCTAAAGTTCCAAAACCCCTGAAAACCCTAATCTCAAAAAGCTAAATTTCTTCTTCAACCTTTACTCTTTTCTCTCTTCTCTCTGTATCAATGGCAACCGTGAAATTCAACACCAACTTTATCACCCTAACCAGTGATGTTGAGGCACCCAATGCAAATTTCAAATGTTTTGTAAAGTGGATGTCTAAGTCATACATCAAGGATGCACTTTTAGCCAACCCAATTCTGTATCTAGACCTCCTGGAACAGTTTTGGAGAACTGCTACTATGGAAGTTGTAGCCCTAGAAAGCGCAATAACATCGTACATAATCTACTGCAAGATTCAGGACAAGGAAATCACTATCACCATTGAAGATATGAATCAAGCACTGGGTTTACAACAGGAAGTGTATGATGACCAAGCCACAAATGGTGAATTGGAGGACTTCTTTGATTTTATCAACTACTGAGATGAAATCAAACTTGGGCACTTGAATAGGAAGTTCTTGAGGAAGGAATGGAGTTATGTCTTTGCCACCATTCTTCAAGACTTCACAGCTAGGAAGTCAAGCTTTGATCAGATTAGTGCACCTGCTCAGCAAATAGGCTGTGCCTTAGCTTATAGGAAAAGGATCAGTGTTGGTCAACTGATTATGCAGGAGCTGTATGGGAGACTTGGTAAAAACTCAACCAAGAGAGGTACTGATATCTTCTTCCCTCGCTTTATTCAATCTGTACTTAATTTTGAAAATGATAAATTGATTGAATTACCTGGGATAGATAAAAATAGAATAGGCTATCCTTAATCCATGACCAAACTCATTTTTGGTAATTTGGAGACTAGGAATGATGTGGATGGTACTATTGAGGATGATATTGAAAATATGGTTGTTCCTCATAAGTGACATATGGATCAACTCCTTCGTAGTAACAATATTGTGAGGTCTCATGAACACCCAAACACTGCTCACATTGCTGAGGCATGGATGTCCTCGAATATGCCCACCATGGCAACTCCTCGCATGCCATCTTCAAACACTCAAGTACCTGAAACACACCGAACTAAACAAGCTAGGTAAGAAAAAATCTGAGTCAGTGAACTCTAACGACCACTATTGACAAGCACATAAACTAAATCACGCAAGAGTACGTGGTCACAAGTAATATATGAATAAGTCAAGTTCATTCCCACAGAGATCTGGTTTTTAATTCAGTTTAGTACCTATGCAACAATGTATGATTATTATTCACTGCTAAGACAAATAACAATTTTGGGTTTAATAAACTAAATTAACTAAGAATTAAATTAACAAGCTAAGAATTAACTAACTAATGAGAATTGGAATCGAATTACTTCTGCAAGAAGAAACATGGGATCCTAACTTCATTAAATACTTTACTTAGATCTGACGCCTTTAATCACTATATGTAATGGTTATGATATCTGATCAGACAACACGAAACAAGTACACGCTACTTCTCAGTATACGAATACCAAACTAAACATACATCCACAAAAGGGATAGAAGATGAATAAACACCAATTATGCTTAGACCCTATATCTCCATAAGATTTGAAAACATAACGGTCGAAGCACAAGTTGTCTATTAAGATCACATAGGGCAGCATAATATTTCTATTTACGCCACAAATCATGATGTTAAAACACCAACCTATCCTATGCTAGCATGACAAGTTCTAAATCTCAAGATCCACTCTCGTTTCGCAAGAGATTAACATATTAGATGTTAGCTACGCATCTAAATTCATAAAGCACAACCGTACGAGGATATCAAATATACATCACACACAGATCTTTAAAGCATCAAGATACTAAAGCTCCATAAATAACTCTATTAGAATACCATGACAACGATTAGTTCATAATCGAACCGCTCGTCATCATTGGATCTGATGAAACCATGATAAAAACAAAGTATGAAAAGATACAAATAAACCTAAGTAATTGATATGTAATGGTGATACAAATTACAATGGTAGGATGTGTTTATATAGGCTTTAGAAGTCTTGCCCAGCAAGAAAATACCAAAACAGAATTATAATAGAATTTCTGCAAAATACGTTTCCTAAACTGATTCTGTTTTGAAGGAAAATTCATAGCTGACTTTTCTTCAATATTTCTGGGCCGTTCTAGTCATAATTGGACCTCTAAACCACTTTAGAATGAAAGAGAATCTCGTTAGCTTCGCGTGGACTGCAAGATCGTCCAAAACGGACTTGTAGAACTCAAGATATGACTAAAACAGTGAAACATCAATCTGGTAGAATTTTTCAGGCGCTGCCTGCGCCCGGCAGTCTGTCCGTCGCGCTCCCTGCGCCTACCACGCGTAGCCTGAGCGTGGAAATCTGTCCAAGGTTGTATAAAATCTCCCAGGCTTCGCGTGGACAGTAAGATCGCTGAAAACGGACTTCTAGAACTCCAGATATGGCCAAAACAGTGTAGACTGCGCAACTTACCTGGAAATCCAAATTTTCCACAATTTGCTCATTTCTCATCCGTTTTCTCTTCCGATTCTTTTGCCACTTCCCGTTCTTCAATTCTTGACTTATGAATCCTCATGGTAGCCTAGGGAAATACACCATTCTTCATTCCAATGCTCAATTTCAACTCCAAGATCGACGAAAATCAACAACCCTAGCCGACATTTTACTAACCTGCACAACTACACAAAACACATCAAAAACGCAACAAACTTGAGACCAAGTGAATCAATTTAAGCCGATATAGAATGCTCTAAATGGATATAAAATCCACTTATCAGGTTTCCATGAAGATTTATCATTTGATAATGATATGACTGGTGAAGGCAGTGAAGATGATGTAGAAACAGTATCGACTGGTGTAAGATCGCAGCATGCTCGAGGTGAAGAGCGTGGGACACCATCCGTTGATGCTGAGGAAACCTGATCCGTTGAAGATAATTCAGGATTACTAGTTGATAGTTACAGAGAATTATCCATTGATAACTCTGCTAGAACTCCAACCTCAAGAGCCACACACTCAGGGGGAGTCTCTCAGAGTCATCACTCAACAACCAATCAGAATGATCAACACAGGGAGAATGAAGCTACGTCATCTAGGCTGAACCTGCCACCATCAAGAAAATGGACCAGAGATCACCCATTTGAACTCATAATTGGAGATTCAAATGCAAAAGTCCAAACTAGAAGGGCAACTCAAGAAGAATGCTTGTATAGCAGTTTTCTGTCTAAAGAAGAACCTAAGAGAGTTGAGGATGCCCTCCTAGATCCAGACTGGGTTTTAGCAATGCAAGAGGAGCTAAACCAGTTTGAGAGAAATGAAGTGTGGAAGCTTGTACCCAAGCCTAAAGGCAAGTCAGTGATTGACACCAAATGGGTATTCAAGAATAAGATGGACGAGAATGGCATAGTGACAAGGAACAAAGCAAGGTTAATTGCAAAAGGCTACTGTCAAGAAGAAGGAATTGATTTTAATGAGACCTTTTCACCTGTAGCAAGTTTGGAAGCAATCAGAATCTTCCTGGCCTATGCAGCCCATGCCAACTTCAAAGTCTATCAAATGGATGTCAAGAGTGCTTTTCTAAATGGCATTTTGAAAGAAGAGGTATATCATGTGAGTCAACCTCCTGGTTTTGAGGACCCAGAATTCCCAGAATATGTCTATTTTCTTCTCAAAGTACTCTATGGCCTGAAGCAAGCACCTAGAGCCTGGTATGACACTCTCTCACAGTTCCTTATAGAGAATCACTTCACTCGAGGTACTGTTGACAAAACTCTCTTTTATAGAAATGTCAATGGCTCTATGATACTTGTTCAAATTTATGTAGATGATATAATTTTTGGGTCTACTGATGAGAAGCTTTGCAAAAGGTTTGCCAAACTTATGCAAAGTAAGTATGAAATGAGCATGATGGGTGAACTAACTTATTTCCTTGGCTTACAAGTAAAGCAAGTTAGTGATGGAATATTCATTAGTCAATCCAAGTATGTTAATGATCTTTTGAAAAGATTTAACATGCTGGATTGTGCTTCTGCAAAAACACCCATGGCCACTGTCACTAAACTTGAGTTGAATACTAAGGAGAAGAAAGTGGACATCTCAAGTTATAGGGGCATGGTGGGTTCACTTCTATACTTAACAGCAAGCAGACCCGATATTATGTTTTCTACTTGTTTATGTGAAAGATTCCAAGCTGATCCCAGGGAATCTCATTTAATAGCTATTAAAAGGATTTTCAGATATCTCAAAGGAACACCAAACCTTGGCATTTGGTATCCTAGAGAATCTGGTTTTAATCTAACTGGCTATTCAGATGCAGATTATGCAGGGTGTAAAATTGACAGAAAAAGTACTACAGCCACTTGTCAATTCTTAGGGAACAAGCTGGTTTCATGGTTTAGCAAGAAGCAGAATTCAGTTTCCACTTCTACTGCAGAAGCTAAGTATATTGCAGCTGGAAGTTGTTGTGCACAAATACTATGGATGAAGAATCAATTGCTTGACTATGGATTAAGAGTTGATAGAATCCCAATATTTTGTGATAACACTAGTGCAATTGCCATATCTGAGAATCCAGTGCAACATTCCAGGACCAAGCACATAGACATTAGATACCATTTCATCAGAGAACACGTGATGGAAGGTACTGTGGAACTTCATTTTGTTCCAAGTGAGAAGCAACTTGCAGATATCTTTACCAAGCCACTTGATGAATCAACATTCACAAGGTTGGTAAGTGAGCTAGGTATGCTGAATTTCTCCTAATTTATTTAAGATATTTGCATGGTTGAATAAGCAGCCAGAATTAGTTTGAATTTTTCTTTTACAAAGAAAAGGTACGAAATTCTGTCTAAGTCAGAATTTACCCATCGACAGATATGTCAAATATCCATTGATGATTCAAATAATATCTGGATTTTATTTTATTTTTATTTATTCGGTGGATATTTAGTTTCCCTTGTGTGTATTATTTCAATAATACATATCAACGGGAAGCTCGTTTCTCGAGAATTTACTCTTCTATCCACTGGGTAATTTATTTATTTTTACTTTGGTCTTGTTTGAGCTGTCAAATCATTTTTACCATTTCATGACCGAATATTTTTCTTGATATGTGTGATTGCATGCTTATGTGCTATTTGTGCTAATTGATTTCCTAGAGATTATATCTTCATTCTTGAGTATTACTATTATCATGATAAATAGGCTTAATCATGACACTTTCTAGGGAATGTAAGAGAGAGACTGTTGGTATAGCCTAGCCCTGCATGCATCCATAACTGGTATCTATAGGTGTGTCTCTTTTGTCGATTCGAATTTCAAGTTCACCTATATATATATTTACTTAGCAGCCAGTTTCACCAATCATCATTTTCTCTAAAACTCTACTTCAACTTTCACTCTCAAACTCTCATTTCTTCAAACTAACAGCCTGTTTGGCTAACACTCCTTAAAGGAGTTTTGAACTTTAAGTAGGAAACGGTCAGTTTGGCAAAGCCGGCTTAAAGCCCGCTTTAAGTTAAAAAACTGCTTTAAGTCATAAGTTCCATTTAGGTACTTTTGACTTATGACTTATAACTTATGGAGTTTTTTTTTTCTTTTTTCACAATTCTTGTAAAGTTTAAATATTATGAATTTAAAATTTTTTTAATTCAAATTTCACTTTAAATCTAAATTATTAAACTCCCATTTAACTTTAAGTAAAATTACCCAAACACTTTCATTCAACTTAAAGTAAACAACTTCACTTTCTCATTTAAGTTAAAAATACCTCCATTAAGTCAAAAGTGACTTATTTTAAGTAATCCCAAACAGCCTCTAATTTTCAAACTCCTCATGGACTTCTTCATGCACTTTCGCTATGTGGACGAGATCCTCTTCGACTATCGCTCGTCGTCGATGGTCATCGATGGGGTTAGCTACCCTGCGGATAAGGTTCCGATAGACATTCTCAAGAAACTCACCTACGAGCAAGAGGTGGAGTGGAGTTTCTTACTCATGAACCTGGTGATCGAAGAAGAATTGGAGGCTGAGGCGAGAGCTTGAAAAGCTGAAGAAAAGGAGCAGGAAAGGCTCCGAGCCCTGGAAGAGCACGAGAGGATCATTGGCCTTGCTGTCATAATGTCAAGGATCTTCTATCGAAGGGCTGCTGCTGCCAAGAAGGGAAAGAACTCAGAAGACCCCCATAGTTCTTAGGATATTTAGGGCATCTGTTCTTTTGCTTTCTTATATAATAGTCTCTCATATTTTAATGAAAATGCCTAAATTTTCCTTTTGACTTCATTAATTGCTTAATTCTCTGCATATGTGATAACATGAATTGAATGTGTATACTCTGAGATTGCTAATTGCCTAATTGAAGTATTTCTACATGATATTTAACCTGCTCATGAATTAGCACTTTCAGGAAATGTAATTCATCCTCATAGTTCTCATTTGCTAACAATGGCATTTGCAAGTGTTCATTGATTTAATGAAACCAAAGGAAAGGTCACTAATTCAACAAAACTAATCAGCTGTGTGTATAATTGAGGTAACTATTTCTATCCCTCTTCATACTACTCAATCTCAAGGTTCTTTGCCACTGAGTGTTGCTATGGAGACTGAGTCTAAGAACCCACAGTCTTTTACCCAAGCAACCAAACTTAAATCAAAATCCAAGTCAAAGAAACCAACCTTAAGTGCTTCCCAATAGGCACTTGTTGTAAAACCCACCATAACCTCTGAGGGGAGTGTTCAGATGGAAGTGAGTGGTGAGGGATAGGGTGAACATCAAAGAAGCCCTAAGGATAAGGTTGGAGAGGTGAGTGTGTCCCAGCCTAGCCACATTGCAGTCTCCCAAAAGACTGTGAATGCTGAAAAGGATTTAAACACATCCCTAACAACATCCTCTCAATAGGGTGTTGTTATTGAAAAGAGTTCCCAACCAGGAACATTGAACAAAAGGGGAAGGGACACCACTAGCCAAAAGTCACCAACCAAAACCTTTGTCAGAAAGAAGAAACCTAAAGTTACTTTGGGTGCACAAGGGTCACACACTGTACAATCTTACATGATTGAACCATCTCAAACTCAGTTTGATGTGGCTCCAGCAAATGTGGAGTCACAGCCCAATTCTCAATATCTAATCACACAAACAACTCAAAATTCACAATCTCTATCTCTGGATGTGGACATGTTTTCCACATCACAAGCAAATTCTCCCTCTTTACATCCAAGGGAGGAGCCCCACTCAGACCCTGTTGGTCATCATCTTTTAGATGATTTGTTGGACCAACAGCCATTTCTTTCTGAAACTATGACCGAATCTGTTTCGCCTACTTTAAAATCATTCTGCACAGATTCTATCATAATTTCCCTATCAACTGTTATCCCTTCTACTTCATCGATGGATATCTCTCATCCGTTGATAAGTGTTTGTTCACCGATGGATATGCTTAACAGCAATCATCCGTTGGTAGCTCCAACTACAGAATCAATGGATACACCAAATTCATTGGTCAATGTGTCACCTGCATCAATAGCAGAAGTCACACTTGTAGTTCAACACTTCTAGGAATGAGGGAAGGGAGTGACAACACTGAGAGCGAGAGGCTGCTTTGTGAGCAGGCAAAAGGAGAGAATGAGAGTGAGGGGCTGGCAATTTCTTCCTGCCAGGCAAAAGGAGAGACTGAGAGTTTCACCTTAGTAGGTGAAGGTGAGGGTGTGAGAGGTGTGAGCCAGGGGGAGCCCCTGATGTAAAAAGAGAGAGAATATGATAGAAAAGCAGGTACATGAGACATAAGGGTGGATGAAGCCATTGCTTGTGAGTTAATGGAGGTTGAGGATGCCCTTAGAACAAGTATCTATCAACAGACATCTCAAAACGTCATTGATAGATCAGTTCTTGGAGCTGAAACCTTTACTCACCCTGTCTTTGACCTAAACTCTCGGGCTGAACAGGGCAATGTGGAGGCTGAGCAACAGCTGAACTTGGTACAAAACTCAGAATCTATGCAAAGAGCCACAGATGCTCCTACCAAGCTGCCTCCAAGTGCTACTGAAGTGAGTCAGTCTGACTCTGAATTCACAGATGAAGGTGAAGAAGAAGGGCCTTCACAGCAACCTGGAGACTTACCATAATGGCTAGTATCTCAAGACTATGTCTCCTAGGATGCTCTCACTGGGCTTGTAAGAACCCAGATTTTTGATAGAATTAAAACTTTTTCTTATGTAATATTATGGAAGCGAATAGTGGTTACGACTACGCTGTAACGGTTGTTCTAGTAAATAAATAGAATGGATGTGGGTTCAAATATTTATGTCATGAAGAATACTTTTGGTTGACAGCACAGATAAGAATGATCTATCTCCTAAGGATATAAGTTATATTATTCCAAGAAAGATTATTCTTGTGTCATCCAAATCAATATCTATTATAAGTCCGGCGGTTCCGTAAAAAGGTTAAGGAACACTCGAGGGTGAACCAGGTTCATTTTCCTAATTATAGGAATTAAATAAAAATAAGTGATGAATAGTGATTTTGGTGGAATTTGGAATATTATTATAATAATGCTATACCCGGTATTCGGAACGGATTTCTGAGTTCGTATTAGTGATCCAGGAAGAAAATAAGTGTATGTAAAAGCTGTCGGATTCAGAAAAATAGCACTTTTATTTTCTCCGAGAATTCCCTGGACACTGCAAGACATAAGGAATTATAAAAGGGATTTAAGGAATTTAAATTCGAGAAGTATTAAGAAAGATGAGGAATAGTATTATAAATATTAAGAAGGTTTTCGGTAAAACCCTAACTAGAAACGAATGAGTTATTCCCTCGAACGATCAATCGAATTGAGCAATAACCGGACAAAAGAGAAAGCAGAGATCAAGATGCATGCATATGCTAAGTACAAAATATCTAGTAACTAAACTAGAAACCAAGGAACTAGCACCTTAGAGATGAAACTAAGTGTTTAGCAAGACAACTACTTAGTTAGCCTTAAAACCACCACAAATCCAACACTTGTCTTGCCATTTCATCATGCTATACATCATCACTTTATTAAAGTGACTTTATGCAAGATATTAACTTGGAAATAGATGAGATTGGATGAGTATTAACCAAAGAAAACAAAACAATTCTCTCCCCCCACCAAGAACAACCCCATTCGGCTCCATGCTAAATTCCAAACACAAAATCCATCTTCCCACCATCTTTTTATCTTGTAATAATTATGGTGAGTCTTACATTTCATAAAAGTGATCTCCTAAAAATTTCAAAGCCAAACTCCTTTGTTTCCATTTTCAAAAACATTCATCAAATAGGAGGGTGAATAGTGATTCTATGAACTAATCTTGTTTTTTCTTGTTTTTCATGGTGGATTTAGCTAGCTTAGGACCATTCAAGGATAGATCAAGGCTTAGGAAGGCTATACTACTCTTTAAGGAAGGTATAAATCATTTGAAACCCTAAGCTTTACTTTGAGTTTATGCATGATTCTTAGTGATTTTGGCTTAAGTAATGTTAGTAGTATTATTACCACCATGTTAGCATGATCTTGTGGTTAGTTTAGATTTATGATGATATGATGATGAAGCATGATGTTCTTGAGCTTTTAGAGATGCTTATTAAGTGTATGAATTGATTAGATGCCCGGTGTGGCTTGGTTGTTGTGAAATGATTTTTAGAACGCTCGATTCGTAGCCGTCGTAATGCCCGATTTTTGTTTAATCTTGAAATCCGAACTTGACAGTAGATAAAACTCACTGCATAGCTTCGACTTATGCCATGATTAGCTAGATCATGTTACAAGCTTCGTTTTGATATAAAGATCGCATGAAACGGACTTACGGTTTAGGAGTTATGATTAAATTCGTAAAAGTGGTTCGAAACCGAGAATGCGAATTCGTAATTGAAATTGAACCGTGTAAAATAAGTATCGCAGTGGCGAATCTTGGTAATTAAATATTAGAGATCATAAGGATGGTGTGAGAGAAGACCTCGTATTAAAAAGATCGTTTTTCGATTTTATAAAAATGTTCGAATCAAGGTTAAGTACGAAAGTACCCCTAAAGAGTATACTTGGTTATAACTACGGTAAACCACTTAGAAAACGATCGATAAATCTCGAGGTATAATCTTTCGACTTTAAAGCTTTTACAAATCGAATACTTACCATATATAAGGGTAATGACATGCTTTATTAACGAACAAGTGTCGGATAATAAAAGCAATAATAAGAGTGAATTAGAGGGGTATAATGAAACGACTTGAAAACGTGTTTCGATTTAAGTTAAGTTTATACTTAACCTTTTGAAAGGTGTTAAGTGATTAATCCCGAATGCCTTGGCTATTTATAGATCATCAGGCTGACCCGGGACACGCTACCACTACCCCTACCCGTACTCGATTTCCAGGCAAGTTTTCAAACCTTTTTAAAGGCTGTTGTTGTGAATATATATATATATATGATTTCTGTTATACATATGCCATAGCATGCATGCCTATCTTCAAGTTATACTGTGATACTTGTTCCCTGATTTATTATTGGCTTATAAGCTAGATAGATATATATCAGTTATAAGCCGGAAATTATTTAGACCCTTAATCGAAGGGCAGTGAATCTCATTCTTTGATTATAGACCGGGAGTCGTTATTTATTGATATATTGATATTATTTTCAGAGGAAAATATTTAAGTAAATATTTCCATTTGTTATCTGGCGAATATTTTTGGAATATTCCCTTGAGATTATTTGATAAATATTATTCTGAATATTCATTTAAGTTAATTATTTAATGAATATTATTTTACTATTCATTCAAGCCTTATTTATTTAAATGAATATTATTTCGAATATTCATTCAATCTCTATTTATTTATAAATATTAGTTGAACGTTGATTCGAACTCAAGTTATTCGACAAATATTATTTTAAATATTCCCTTGAGACGATAATTATTATCTTCGACATTCGTTTAAAGTCGATTCAATTGTTGAACATAATTTCAAATATTCATTTGATAATCATTTCTTCTATAAATATTATTAAGCGAATATTCATTGGTTGTTCAATGAATATTGTCTCAATTATTCAGTCGATCATTATTTCATCAATAAGTATCATTCTTAAGTATAATATTCATTATTGATTCAATGAATATCATTTCAATTATTCATTTGAGGATTATTTCATCAACAAAAATTATTATTAATTAATTTGAATATTCATTATTTGTTCAATGAATATTACTCTGAATATCTATTCAAAGATTATTCCGAGCAACCCTTTTTCAATATCTGTGACTTAATAAATATTCTTGGAATATTTATTTAATTCTTCTAACTCGTTTCAAAGATAATTGATTTCATTCACATAGTATCATCGACCCTCGAACATTATATAAATTATTTCAGAGTCTTATTTTTATTATTATATTATCGAGGAAGGTTCTCAGTAATTCCATTCCTCCTTCGATTCTATTATAAGGGAACCTTACTTGAGGAATGTTATTTTATCTTGTGACTGCCCGGTCATAAATAGTTCGTTTCACTCGCAACTTGGTTGCTATTATTCTTGGAATTGTGTGTACCCTCTCATCATTCGAGGGGTAGAATATTGGAACAAGTTGGTATCCATTAACAAGCAGCAGCTTGGGAAATATTGGTAAATTTTCCTTTCCACATTAGATACGACTACCTTGTGGAGTCTTATCAACAGGTATCCTACCTGGGGAAAAGGGGAACGAACATTACATTTCACAGTGATGGATGTTACATGAACTAGGAGACGCGTAAGTGGCCGAGTGGCGCCGGTCCAGCAATAGCCCAACCGTTGGCTTAGGAGTTCCAGAGGGCGGTAGACAAGTAAATCCGTTGGAGCTACCATCTACATGTAGAGAACGATTGATGAGATGCATGACATACGACTGATCATCGTAAACGTCAGGGCATCTGGCGCGGCAATGCTCCCGTATTAGTTCATCTTTCAAGATTGGAAATTTCTGCAACACCATCTGTGTTGGCAGTGTTGAAACATGTTGAAAAAAACTGGAATTGCACTATTTTTCTGCAAGTTCCTCTTTTATGAAAATGATGCTATCTTGCTCATCTTGATTGAAAATGCACACCTAGAGGGGGGTGAATAGGTGTAAATGGCTAACTATATTTAACTAAGTCTGATTTTAAAAATTACCAGAAACAGCTTACTGATTTCGTTTTATGCAGAGACATGCTGAATGCACAGATAACAAGTACAGTAAAGTGCAGAAACAGTAAGCTAAATGCAAGCAGTAAGTAAAGAGCAGAAAATAAAGAACACAGAGACTTTTAGCCAGGTTCGACCCCTAACCCCTATGGTCTACGTCCTGGTCCCTTACCAACTTGGTAAGAGAATATATTATTGATCACTGAAATAAAACCAATTACAAGATACAATAATATATCTCCCTTAATACCCAGCTGTTGACAAATGACGTGCTGAACTCCTGTTTCTGAACTTGCTCTCTAAGCTATACTTCCCAAGTATACTTCTCTAGCAATGATCACCAAACCCTAGTTCCCAAGCCAACTTATCCAACAACTAAACCTTACAATTCGAACAATACAATCAATAGATGAATACAACTCAAACTATGAACTCTCTAAGATATAGCACGTATGAATATATTAAGAGCTCGAGAGAATCGAAAGAATATAGCAATGAAAACCGAATTGTTTTTAATCTTGTGTGCTTGAATGTTTTTCTCTGGATTGTTCTGAATTCTTAGAAGCGAATGAACACAAGAATAAGTTTATAAAGCTTCACACCAACGTTCAGAAAATCAATCACCAATTATTCGAACTATTAGAATCAATTTCCAACGTTCAATTGGTTAGGGATTTTACAAACGTTCTTATGAACGTTAGACAGAAGGTTTGAAAGAAAGAGATCGATGAAAAACATATCCTTCTGATTTGTATAGATATAAAAACGTGTATAGGAGATTTTGAAGAAAGAAAATCTTTTAAATAAGGAAACTCCTATAAGTTTTATAAAATAATTTAAAGAAAGATATTTGAAAAGATTTGAGCTCTAGAATATATTGTGTACGTATTATATAATAAAGAATCCTCACAATATATTTCCTGAAATAAATCCATGAGAATTTGTCTTGATATTTATCTTCAGGATATCTGGCAGTTTGCAAATGGCTTGCTGTTTGTGTCTGTCAATGCAAATGGCTTTCCAAACTGTCTCTGTTGTAACACCAAATGGCTTGCTGTTTATATATTCTCTGTAAACAATTAGTAGACTTAATATACCCTGCAAAACCAAGTTAGTACAACCATAACACAATGTTTTATATCAAACTACAAGCAAATAGCTTATTGAATGTGATCATCAAAACCACAGGAGTATCAATCTCCCCCTTTTTGATGATTACACAATATTTAGGAGAAATAAGAACTCCCCCTAAATCCCTTCATATTAGTACATTTTGATATAAAACAGATTCAAGATAAACAAGCATAATCAATCATATCCACATCGAATATCTTGACCAAACAAGAAATTAAGTTCTTCTAAATGTCTCCCCCTTAATCCATCAAAAAACCATCAAAAAAGACTATTAGTCCAGGTCTGGAATAAGCATAGAGAATTAACATTTTAACAGTTAAATCAAGATAATGGCATATAAACAATTCAGATACAAATGGTAAGCCAACGTTACCCATTCTGTGCTTGTCAGCTTGCTGACTACACAGTACACATGCCAAGCTCCATTCGTATGGCTGCAAATCTTTCTTCAGCTAATGGCTTTGTGAATATATCTGCTAGTTGAACTTCAGTTGAGACAAATATCAACTCAATCTTCCCTTTTGCTGCATTATCTCTCAAGAAATGATGACGAACGTCGATATGCTTTGTTCTTGAGTGATTCACAGGATTCTTGGAGATATTGATAGCACTCGTGTTGTCACAATATATTGGAATCTTGCCACACTTGATATTAAAATCCCTTAGAGTTTGAATCATCCATAAAATTTGAGAGCAATAGCTACCAGCTGCTAAATATTCTCCTTCGGCCGTTGATAGAGCAACAGAAGCTTGCTTTTTGCTTTGCCATGAAACCAAGCTTTGTCCAAGAAATGTACAAACACCACTTGTACTCTTTCTATCAGTTTGAGACCCTGCATAATCTGCATCACTATACCCCACGAGATCAAAAGTATTTGTGATAGGATAGAACAAACCAAGATTGATAGTACCACTTAAATATTTAAAAATCCTTTTAACTGCATTTAAGTGAGACTCTTTAGGGTTGGATTGAAACCTTGCACAAACACAAACACTATACATGATATCAGGTCTTGAGGCTGTTAAATATAATAGACTTCCAATCATACCTCTATACCTTTTGACATCCACATCCTTACCATTCTCATCTGCAAACAGCTTGCTGTTTTGAGTCATAGGAGTTGTTTTTGCTTTGACATCTTCAAAACCAAATCTTTTGAGCAGATTCTTTGTATACTTGGATTGATGCACATAAATACCATCATTGATTTGCTTGATTTGGAGACCCAAGAAATAGTTGAGTTCCCCCATCATGCTCATGTCAAATTCATTGTACATGCACTTAGAAAACCACTCACACATAGATTCATTAGTAGAACCGAATACAATATCATCCACATATATTTGTACAACAAGAATATCTTTACCATTTTGCTTTGTAAATAATGTTGGATCGATATTACCTCGAGTAAATCCATTTTTGAGAAGAAACTTACTAAGCCTCTCATACCACGCTCTAGGAGCCTGCCTTAAACCATATAATGCCTTCTTGAGCTTGTAAACATAATCATGAAACTTCTCATGTTCGAATCCAGGAGGCTGTTTGACATAGACTTCCTCATTAAGCACGCCATTTAGAAATGCGCTTTTTACGTCCATTTGATATAACTTGAATTTCTTTTAGCATGCATAGGCAAGAAGTATTCTGATTGATTCTAAACGAGCAACAGGAGCATATGTTTCATCAAAATCAATTCCTTCTTGTTGATTATAGCCTTGAGCCACGAGCCTTGCCTTATTTCGAGTAACAGTTCCAAACTCATCCACTTTGTTCTTGAACACCCATTTGGTTCCTATGATAGAAGCATCTTCTGGTGGTTTTACAAGTTCCCAAACATCATATCTCACGAATTGGTTGAGTTCCTCTTGCATTGCCATGATCCAATTTTCATCTTCTAATGCTTCCTTGATATTTTTGGGTTCTTCTTGAGCTAAAAAGGCAGCATAAGCACAAAAGTTTGCTTTTCCTCTTCTTGTTGTGATTCCATCTGAGATATTTCCAATGACAAGTTCTGGAGGATGATTCTTTACTATCCTTGTAGCCTTTGGTAGAGAATGTTGAGCAATTTCTTCTTGTGAAGTGAATCTGACCACTTCAGCTTGCTGATTTGGAGTTCCAGTGGCTGTTTTCCATTCTCAGTAGTGTTGTTGGCTTGCTGACTTCCAGTTTCAGCAGAATTGTTG
This sequence comes from Kitagawia praeruptora, assembly GCA_037693485.1. Lineage (NCBI taxonomy): Eukaryota > Viridiplantae > Streptophyta > Magnoliopsida > Apiales > Apiaceae > Kitagawia > Kitagawia praeruptora. Next base: position 113,253,586 of record CM075348.1, on the reverse strand, counting down.
GCTTGCTGATTTCCAGTAACTTGAGGTTGTATGTTATCAGTTTCACCTGCAAATTCTTCCTCATCTCTTGGCAGATCATCGTTAGGTTCTTGAAAAGTAACATCAATAGATTCTTCAACTATATGTTTATTTAAGTTATAAACTCTATAAGCTCTACTAGTTAAAGAATAGCCAAAAAAAATAGCTTCATAAGATTTAGCATCGAATTTACCATCATTATCAATTGTCTTGAGCACAAAACACTTTGAGCCAAAGATTTTGAAGTAACTAATGTTTGGCTTCTTTTTCCTCAACAATTCATACGGAGTTTTGTTCAAAATAGGCCTGATTATAACTCTGTTCAACACATAGCATGTTGTATTCACTGCTTCTGCCCAAAAACTTCTAGGCAGCTTGCTTTCTTGCAATAGAGTCCTTGCTGTTTCTTGTAGTGACCTGTTCTTCCTTTCTACCACTCCGTTTTGCTGTGGAGTCCTTGGTGCAGAAAATTCATGTGTAATTCCTCTTTTTTCACAATAATCAATGAAGTCTTTGTTGAGAAATTCACCTTCTCTATCACTCCTTATACCTACAAGCTTTGTATTCAACTTGTTCTCAAGTAATTTGATTAGCTTCTTAAACTCATCAAAAGCACAATCTTTAGAACGAAGAAATAATACCCATGTAAATCTAGAATAATCATCTACAATCACAAAACCATATTGTTTACCTCCAATACTCTTGTAAGCTTCTGGACCAAATAAGTCCAAATGTAGAAGCTCTAAGGGTTTAGAAGTAGATACCATTTTCTTTGATTTGTGAGTACTTCGAAGCTGTTTTCCCAATTGGCAAGCTGAACAGACTTCTGTTTTGACATACTTTAGCTTGGGCAGCCCTCTCACTAGCTTCTTGCTTTATAACTTTCTGAGCAAATCCATGTGTGCATGTCCCAATCTTCTATGCCAAATATATGGGTCATTATCTACTGCAGCCAAACAGCATGCTGTTTCCTGCATATCAAAGTCTAATACATATATATTTCCTTCCCTTCTAGCAACTAGGGGGATTTTGTTAGTACCAATAGTAATAATAGCTTTATCAATGCCTAATTCAACATGATGTCCATCATCAAATAATTGAGTAACACTCAGCAAATTATAAGAAAGACCTTTGACATATTGAACTTTATCGATTGAAATATTACTATTACCAATAGAACCGGTACCAAGGATTTGAAGAGTTTTGCTATTTCCAATTGTCACTCTTTCACCCTTTTTCATTTTGAGATTCATAAACTGAGATTTGTCTCCACACATATGTCTTGTGCATCCACTGTCCAAGATCCATTGTTTTGACTTGACCTTAGCAGCAAGGCACATCTACAAAACAAACAAAAATAACTCAATGTTTTGGTACCCATATAGGTTTGGGTCCAGGTTGGTTAGTAGCAAGAATATATAAAGCATTTAAATCAGATTTCTTGATCCACATTTGGACCACTTTTGGGGACTGATCATTCTGTTGGTAAGCTATTTGTCTTCTGCCAGAAGCATTCTGGTATGCTGTTTTCTGTCTGACTGATCCATTCTGGTATGCTGTTTTCGTCTTATGATATACTTGAACCACACAATTCTTTTCCAGATGTCCTTTTCCACCACATTTGTTGCATGTCTTCCAAGGCATAGCATAATTGTAGGGAATGCCATTCCTTCCATTATATTTGAGCACCTTATCTTTCTTGTTGAAGTTTAGACCAACACCTTCTCTGACCAAAGGTACATTTGCCTTCTTCATCATTGTTTTTAAAGTGTCTTCACCTTGAACAAAAGTTTCCATGCCCTTCTTGAGATCTTTAACTTCTGTTTCTAGGAGGGTGATCACTTCAGCTTGTTGTTTGATGAGTTCAGCTTGCAGAACTCTCTTTTCAGCAGTTTTTGAGGATTCGGCTTGACTAGATTCCTTCATTTTGTATGATTCCAATGTTTTAGCTTTAGTTTTGACATCAGACCTTAGCTCTTTGATTTCTTCAGTCAAGGTCTTGTTTCTCTTTTCAAGTAACTTGACATTAGCCTCTAAATGTCTGTTCTTAGTATTTAGTTCCTTGATCTCTGTAGCTTTACTGAATGAAGTTGAATCCCATTCTTCCATTTTTGGAAACAGATCTTTTACCATTTTGGATAAAAAGGCATTCTTATCAGTCAGCTTGCTGATTTTAGCCTTTAGTGCGATTCATCTTCCATTCCAACAAGTGCTAAGTTCATCATCTCTTCACTTGAGTCATTACTGGAATCTGAATCATCATCACTCCAAGTCAGTAGAGCCTTTGATTTCTTCTTGTCCTTGAAAAAAGTAGGTTGTTTTGACTTTAGTTTGTAGCAGTTCCTTTTATAATGCCCTGGCTTGCCACATTCGAAACAAGTTTCCTCCTTAGAGTCTTTTGAGCCTTTCTTGTTATTGTAGAAACCACCTCTTTCCCTTTTCATCATATTTTTCTTTTATATCAGCCTCTTGATCTTCTTTGAAATAAGTGCAAGTTTCTCATCTGAATCAGATTCACCATCACAGTCAATTGGCTTGCTGTTTTTAGAATGGAGAGCCATATTCTTCATCTTTTCTGTTGGAGCTTTAACACTTGAACTTCCCACCTGATTTCCATTTATCTTGCTTTCAAATTGCTCTAGCTCAGCAAATACAGCCAAGTTATCCATAGTATCAATAAGTGGTGAGGATTCCAAGGCAGTAACTTTGGCTTCGTAGATAAATGGTACTGCACTTAAGACCTTCATATTGATTTCATCTTATGGTATAGATTTTCCAAGCCTCTTCAGTGAGTTAATAGTAACTTGAAACCGTGCTTGACTATCCTTGATAGTTTCACCTTCATTAAGCTTGAAGTTTCCAAAGTCATTCATTAGCTTGCTAAGTTTCACCTTCTTTAGAGATTTCGAACCTTCATGATAAGTCTCCAAAGCATCCCACATTTCTTTTGCTGATTTGAGTGAAGATACTTTATCATATTCAGCCTGGTTCAAACCATTCATAAGAGAACTCCTTGCCTTTCCATTGTAGCCAAGTTTGATTAATTCATCCGGAGTGAGATCATCAACATCCTTTGGCTTGCCATCCTTGTCAAGAAAGACATACGGACCTTTTTGTACAACTCTCAGAACTAATGGATCTCTGGATAAGTGAGTTTCCATGCTGCTTTTCCACCAGTGGTAGTTGTGTGTGCCATGAAGAAGTGGAGGCCTAAAATCAGATTTTCCTTCGGGATAGTTTTCAGCCATTATGATCGAATACTTTCCTGTTACAGAATTGTTAGTATACCAATGCTCTGATACCAAATGAAAATACACACCTAGAGGGGGGTGAATAGGTGTAAATGGCTAACTATATTTAACTAAGTCTGATTTTAAAAATTACCAGAAATAGCTTACTGATTTCGTTTTATGCAGAGACAAATGGTATGCTGAATGCACAGATAACAAGTACAGTAAAGTGCAGAAACAGTAAGCTAAATGCAAGCAGTAAGTAAAGAGCAGAAAATAAAGAACATAGAGACTTTTAGCCAGGTTCGACCCCTAACCCCTATGGTCTACGTCATGGTCCCTTACCAACTTGGTAAGAGAATATATTATTGATCACTGAAATAAAACCAATTACAAGATACAATAATATATCTCCCTTAATACCCAGCTGTTGACAAATGACGTGCTGAACTCCTGTTTCTGAACTTGCTCTCTAAGCTATACTTCCCAAGTATACTTCTCTAGCAACGATCACCAAACCCTAGTTCCCAAGCCAACTTATCCAACAACTAAACCTTAAAATTCGAACAATACAATCAATAGATGAATACAACTCAAACTATGAACTCTCTAAGATATAGCACGTATGAATATATTAAGAGCTCGAGAGAATCGAAAGAATATAGCAATGAAAACCGAGTTGTTTTTAATCTTGTGTGCTTGAATGTTTTTCTCTGGATTGTTCTGAATTCTTAGAAGCGAATGAACACAAGAATAAGTTTATAAAGCTTCACACCAACGTTCAGAAAATCAATCACCAATTATTCGAACTATTAGAATCAATTTCCAACGTTCAATTGGTTAGGGATTTTACAAACGTTCTTGTGAACGTTAGATAGAAGGTTTGAAAGAAAGAGATCGATGAAAAACATATCCTTCTGATTTGTATAGATATAAAAATTTGTATAGGAGATTTTGAAGAAAGAAAATCTTTTAAATAAGGAAACTCCTATAAGTTTTATAAAATAATTTAAAGAAAGATATTTGAAAAGATTTGAGCTCTAGAATATATTGTGTACGTATTATATAATAAAGAATCCTCACAATATATTTCCTGAAATAAATCCATGAGAATTTGTCTTGATATTTATCTTCAGGATTTCTGGCAGTTTGCAAATGGCTTGCTGTTTGTGTCTGTCAATGCAAATGGCTTGCCAAACTGTCTCTGTTGTAACACCAAATGGCTTGCTGTTTATATATTCTCTGTAAACAATTAGTAGACTTAATATACCCTGCAAAACCAAGTTAGTACAACCATAACACAATGTTTTATATCAAACTACAAGCAAATAGCTTGTTGAATGTGATCATCAAAACCATAGGAGTATCATTGATATAGCAGATATTTCCACAGAATTTATATACTCTGAGTTACCTTGTAACTTCATCCTTTATATTGAGCTGGAACTCTTTTCATTAAGGCATGGCATATGGTTTCAAAATATATCTTTGAACTGTCATATATATTACTGCACAGTTATATTATTGGTGGGCTATTGCTCACCCTTGCTTATTTATTATGTCACAACAACAGCTAGGTCTCATGGCTCGCGTCACGCACACTCGGCGCAAGCAGGTTACCCGCCCCACAGGACTACCCGCTGATATCATCGCTGCCATTGCTGAGGTAGCATAGATCAGCAGCCTTTGGGTTACTAGTTTAATTATATGTATCAATAATGTTAATCAACGGCAAACTCTTAAACTTATGATGTTATCCTTTTGGCTTATAATAACTTTTATTCGTAAACCCGTAATGTGAGACTTATTTCAATTTCATCTCTGGGACTATAACTGTGTGTGTGTGAGTGGATATTATTGTGGGGTCACAGCATGTGATTTATCTATTGTGGATTCAAGTTAAGTATCAATCATGGAAAATAAGATCATAACGACCCGATTCTGGACCCCGGATCTGGGGGTGTTACACTAGTAGTGCAGTATGAGAAGACTGCAGCTACTCTACAAGATGTTGACCCTGTTATGAAGCTTGTGCAAGAGAACTTTCTGGCTACTCTCAAACTACACAAGTGTCTTCTCAATCAAAGGGTGGTAGATAAAGATGAATTCAAGCTGGAAATTAAAAATGCTCTAGAATCTCAGCACAAAGACTTGGAGCTTCTTTTTCCACCCCAAACAATGTAGCAGCTCAATCAGAAGCTGAAGAAAGATGCAGACACAGAAAAGAAAATTGACAATCTGTCTGCAAAAGTTGATAAGTTAGAGCTTCAAATGAGCACTATTCTTGAAAATCAAAAACTCATTCTTGAAGATCACAACAAACAGAATGCTCTCCTTGCCAATCTGTTGACTCTGCCAACTACTCAAGCCCTTAATGCTAACAAAAAGGGGGAGAAGTTTGGAGATAAGAGATCAACAAGTGAGGGGGAGCAACTTCATTCTACTCTACCTCCAACAGCTCCAGCAATTCAATCTAGTGAGGAAGAACCAGCCATTCAACCTGAAGACTCTATAGCCATGAGGCTGGCTGCTAATCCTCAGTTTTCTCAAGTACAAATTCCTCCCATAACCACATCATCAAAAAGGTACTAATCCCAGATTTTGTGCTCCCTAGATCGCTAGCCAGAGGTGAGCCATCTTACTTGTCTGAATTCAAGCCTGTGCTCAAGCCCAAGAAGTCACCTGTAACGCCCCAAATCCAGGGTCAGGGATTTGATCGTCACGCGGAAATCCTTAACATCAAATTACTTGTTTAACAACATTAAACCATCTGTAATCATTAAAACTGAAATATAACTCTGCGACCCCAACCACCAAGCATCTTTTAGGTCATAGGGCTAGAAACAAGAACTAAAATCTTTACATCTTTATTACATCCATTCTATTACATCGCACTATGTCTTAAAAATCTTATACTACTAGTATAGCTTCGTTGGGAAGTACACCAGCAACTAGTACTACTTAGTACAAAGTAATATATATTACACATCAATGTACTTACATATAACTTATTCCAGCTATCTATGTTCTGGATCATATCATCTTCATAAGGGCGTACTGCCTGCTTCTTCTGAGCCATGCAGATAAGCCTCAATCATTTACCTTCCTCTGAAAGGTTAATATTTAAAACAAGCAAGTATGAGCGAAAGAATTGCCCAGCAAGTATTAATAGAGCACAACAATATATATCAATATACACATGGAGTTTTCGAAATATACGATACTTAATATCAATTTCGAAATATTTACAACAATGAAACCTCAGTAGGGGATATATGACATTTCGGGTAACATCAGATAAATAAAGTAAGTTCATGTCAACAATAGTAATCCTCATACCTTATCCACATACCATACCTCATAGTATTGATAACCTCTTAGGGAGCTTTTCAAAATATGCAGTTCAATATGCTGCTAAGATAGTTATTACCACCCTTCATAAACCAAACCATTATAAAGTTCCCTTTTTAATACTCCTCAATTTGTAAGTATATACACATGAGTATATCATTATCATCAAAACACCTTACAGTTCAAGATTCTGTACAGGATATAAGTTCGTTACCACTTGATAAGTTAAACTCAGAAATAACTGATAGGAAGAGAGTCAAAGCTCTTGAAGCAAAACATTTGGGATTTAACATCAATAACCGATGAACCATCTTTCATCTTTTGAATAATTGCAAAAGTGCACAAGCACGTGCCATTATTGTTAGAATAATCTTGCAGTTCTAGATACTGCATGAATTAATCATCTTTCAAAATTGAAAACAACACTATCGGCTACTTGGCACTTAGGCCTAAGAAGCAGTGTTTGAGTATTTTTCCAAAGTGGAGGATGGGACTTAAAGAAAACATAAAACCTGACAAGGATTGACGATGATCAGTCGCCACATCCAAGTCCAATAATCCGCGGGTCTTCTCTACCGGTAGAAGGATAGAAACTACATCCGTAACTATCCCCGGGTGAAAACTACATCCGTAATCACCCTCGATGAAAACTACATCCGTAATCATCCTTCGGCAACACCTGGGCCGGAATAATAATTGATGGGCCGCCTGGCTCACGGCCGCTTACACATCCCGGGAATCGTTCGTCAACGATTCCCACACCTGCCAGAGTCCCCTTTTTCTTTTCTTGTCAAAATCATTTTGATAGAAAACCTGAGTAGTTGAAGTTCGACTTCAGTCGACCGATAATTTCTTGAAAAACGAGCAAGAGAGTAAAACCTGACCGGGGGTTTTCGAAAATGCTTTGAGTTCAAAAGAGTTCAAGTATAGATATACACTTGTACCGATATCAATCTCGACACAGGGTTTTGTGATCACACATGGAAAATGGTACGCATAAAGCTTGTAACCACAACAGGGTAATTCCATATATATATAAGTTCTTGAAAAGTAGCTTACCTAAATAGATTCAAAATATAATATTTTAAATGACTATGAAAGTCCTTAAACAACCTTTAAATAGTGTTTTATAACCTTCAAAACACTTAGAGTATTTAATAAATATTTGACTACTATGTAACAAATAATAAATATTCAATAATCCCTTTTTAAAAGAATACTCAAATTAATATTCATTTATTAAGTAATATTCAAATAATATTTACTATTAATACTGGAATATTTAATAACCTCAAAACACCCAAATACAACTCTTGGGATGTTTCTAATCAAAAATCAAGACACAATCTCTCCAGCAGTCTCCAAACTTTAGCCACTTTATCAAATAACTATTACTGACTCACGGTCAATAAGAAATAATTAATAAGCATGAAAATCCTTTTTCTCTTTGCTTTTCTTTTTTTTTTTGTTTCTTAATGAATATTATAATTAATATTCATCGAATTAAATAAGAATTCAAATAACATATATCGATATCAATCTAGCTGTTTTAAGCTGAAAGTAACCAATTTATAACCATTGGAATATCTTTAATCCATATTGAAAATAAACTATCCCCGATAAATAATATACTAGATAGAATCACTCCATTAAATTGTTTTATTATTTCTCCGGGACAAAGTGATTTTAAGAAATCGTTTTGAAAATGATATTCATCTAATTAAATAAATTTAATTAGGCGAATGAGGTTTATTTAATTAGTAAATGCTTTCAGGAGCATCTATTAATTAAATAAACACTGGTTTATTGGTGATGTTGCCTTTAGGTTAATTATTGCGAAATTCTTTTTAAAAGCTTTGCCCGGGTTTTCGAAAACATACATTACAAAATAGCCCAACATGCGGCTAAGTTCTAAAACTCAACACATGCCCTACCCTCTGAGCCTTTCTTATTCCGATACATAATTATATACCTCATAACATATAGTCCACTTCCATAGTACGAAAAGTTTATAGATATATATATACCGTATAAATCAAGATATAGAGCCATAAAAATATCACTACCCATCAACAGTATTATAAGCCATGGGGTTTTGGTTATTGCACGAGCAGGATTTAATATTATTGGCAAAGCGAGGAATACAATGATTTGGGAGAAGAAGTACAAGGTTGGAAAAACTCGCGATTATGGATTGAAAACTTATTTAACTCATTTCATATATTTAAAATAAATATACTCTGAACAATAGAGTATGCATAGTAAACTTGCCTCTGGTCCTTAGCAGAAAATAGAAACCGCGAACAAACCCTTCGCACCTCGTCCAAGTAATTCCATGGACCTTACCTGACGTCTTGATCTTCCTTTTTGGATACACGTTGCTCCAATTCGAATTCGCCCTAATGGTACTGAAATGGTTACGAGTACGTGTCAGTCATACCACGTATATCGAGTAGACACAACTCGGGATTATCACTAAATGATCATAAAGTCAAACTATAGGTGTCCTCCCTATAGTTGACTACTCAAATACCACTTAATGCACATAAACAGTTAACACCCAAATCATACCTTTAAACCCTTGAAATCAACTAAGTTAAATAAATTAAAAAAATGCAGGGGATTTTTAGAAAATTTCGGCATGTAGTATTCGTTTATCGGACTATGGGCACAGCCCCTCCATGCCAAACAAAACAATTTATAACCCTGTTTTTGATAAAATAAAAGCTGCCTCAACTTGCAGCAACATAAAAGTAAACAAATAAGAAAAGTACCCGCCCACACATGCGGCAACTAGCACATAAGGAAAAGTACCCGCCCAGACATGCGGCAACTAGCACATAAGGAAAAGTACCCGCCCAGACATGCGGCAACTAGCACATAAGGAAAAGTAAACTAAGTTTATCCACATTTAAGCCAACACCACGTAGTTGGCACTTATGACTTCTATCAATTACTACGACCCGACTTATACCATTTAGCACATAGACATTTACCGATAAGCCAACTCTTATAACTATACCTCATATGACAATAACAATTAGCACTTAGCACTTAGCAATTAACAATTTCAATTGGAAACTAACAATTAGCAATTAGCACTTAACAATTACTTGACAACTAACCCAAATATATTATCCGACAATTAATAATTACTCACTAACAATTAACAATTAGCAATTTAACAATTAACAATCACTAACCCGAACCTTTAATCGGACTCATAATTAAACTCAACAATTATAATTACAAACATACCTTCCGAATTAAATATCGGAAATTCAACCAATAATCATAATCTTACAATTTTAGTCTAATTATACCCATTACCACATTAAGCTTTCCATTTAAACTAATTAAACCACCATAATTAACCTCTCAATTTAAACTAACTAATTACCACCATAATTAACCTCGTAATTTAAACTAACTAATTACCACAATAATCTCACAATTAAATCTAATTTAATTACCACAATTAGCTAATTAAATCATAATAATTAAACTATATCAATTTTTCACTAATTAATTTACCACAATTAAATACATAAATTAAAATACGAAGTATACCATTTCGGTTCCGGTCCGAAAGTCAAGCCACCGGAGAAAACCTCTACCATCTCTCTCCCTCTCTCTCTCTCTCTCTCTCTCTCTCTCTCTCTCTCTCTCTCTCTCTTTTCTGCTGTTACTCCTCCCACGCTGCAACACCGAGCTCCGTCCGGCGCGCCGTCGCGCCTCCTCCGGCAACACCCCCGCACGCCTCCTCCGGCAACACCCCCGCGCCTCCATTGCAAATACCAGCGCACACGCCCACTCACATACATATACATACACGACATATATATATATATATATGTATATATTAAACCCCCAATCTCTCTCTTTTCCCTCAATCTTTTCTTTCCCCCGACTGTTTTTCTCTCCCCCTCCCCGATGGTTTATGTGCGGCTGTGTTCTGTGTGTGTATCGATGTATGTAAATGTGCTGTGTTAGTGTTTTTAACCCTAATGGGCTTGGCCCATTACTATTCAAAAGCCATACATTTAATTACTACACACTTTAAATAATATTTTACAATAATAACTCTAATTTGTAAAAATAAAATTTCTAGCATAATTAAATACTAGAATATTTTTAAAGACTTTTGGAGAAAGAATTGGAATTAAATCTCAATTTTCTAAATTGATATGCATTTTACAAATATTAATAATTTTTAAAAACAAATCATAAAAATAATAATTGTGATTCATAATTCACAATTTACAGGGCTTTATAAAAATACTACAAACACCATTGTTTTAGTAAAATCTCAAATTCTCGATATTATAAATTAATAGAGTAATTTCTGCAAATCCTCAAATAATTAAAATAATCATTTTCTAAGGATTTTAAAATCTCTAAATTATTCAATAATTTAAAATAAAATCTTTACTGAATAATTTCACATTCCAAAATCAAATCTTTGCCCAAATAAACTATTGACTCGAGATATCTACTAGGTCAATAAAATTTTAAAATGGGACCCGGTTCCACTTAACCGAAAATAATTAAATAATTGAATAATAAAATAAATAAAAAAAAAAATTCTCCTCATTTTAGGAAAACATTATTATTATTGAAATAATAATAAAATCTTTTCTTGAAAAATTCGGGTTATTACATCACCTGTGAAGAAGAATGGTAAAAACACCATGAGAGTAGAATTTCCAATGCCAAAACCAGATGAATTCAAGCTAATGAGCAAACATCTTGCTGAATTAAAACAGAAGGCTAAAGTTGATGTGGGACTCAAAGAGAATCTAGCATTTATCTATAGAGAGGGAGTGGAAATTTGTGTCCCTGCAGGTTATCCTGACTTTGTATTTGCTAAAGCTGAAGAAACTGCAAGGTTACTTCAAGCTGATCAAATTGTAAGAAAACCTGCAAAATCTACTGAGAAGGAAGCTAGATTGGCTGATGAGCTCGTAAGAGAGTTAGAAGAAGAAATGGAGCAAGAGGCTGAAGAAGAAGAGGCCAAATTTAAGAAGAAGAAGAAAATGAACACAAAGTTTGCGTGCAAGAAAAGAAAAAGCATGGTTAAGGTTCCTGCTAAGAGATCTTTGAGCCCAGAACCAGAAGTTCAAGTTGAATCAGTACCACCTCAACCTACAGAACCTCCAACTCAGAACACTCAGGCACTCAACACCTTTGAACTTGTAAAGGAAGAACCTGTGGAATTTGACTTTGACATCAACAGCTTGGTATTTCCAAAGATCAGGCTCTCACCTAAAAAGAGGAGAACCAGAAGGAGGAAACAACCACTAGCTAGACCAATTCAATTCACTAAGGTTCCTCAAGTTGCCACCAAGAAAGAAACTTAACTATACCTTGCAGATATTGAAGAATATTCAAGCATCAATTTCTTCTTGGATGATGTGGATAATGTGAGTGCTGCAGATAGGACAGCCAGGCTTCCAAGAAGGTTAATTTTCACCTATAAAGGAGGAAATAGTGTAGCCTGGGGGTACATCAAACTCTGGAGGATTTGGTCCTTAATGAAGAAAACTGGAGGATTCACTCCAGAAGCAAAGGGAATAATCTTCAAAAAGGCCAATGAATTGAGAAACAGCTGGACTTCAAAGGAGGGTTTGCCCAAGACACTGAACATTCCATATGAACCTGGCAAGAAGGTTCATTTTTATCCTTACTGGATAGTGGAATTCAGAGATGATCAAAATTGTAGAAGATTCTTCAGGATAGAAGATCAGCTGGAAAAAGCTAGCAATGAGTACTTGCAATACTTAATGTCTATGCTGGATCCAAATCACTCAGAAGAAAAGATCATCTACAGATCTTTGGAAAATCAGCTTGAGGCAAACAGAGAGAAAATCCATGGTATGAGGACTGCAAGGGGAAGAAAGCAATGATATGCTCAGACTAGAGGAGCATCCCTTGTAGAAGTATGATATTGTCCCTTAACTCAGTTCATTTCTTCAAAATTTTGTAGCTTGTACAATTCATATGTTTTTATTGAATATCATGATCTTTGCAAAGGTGTTTTGTTATCATCAAGGTCCTTAATTTATGGATGTAGTTCTATCAGTCATAAATTGGGGGAGATTGTTAGGAATTATGTTGTCCTTGATGATATACACCCATAAAACACTTTGAAAAACATATGAGTACAAGATTAAGTTTTGTAACTTATCAACGGATACCCAAGCTATGTACATCCGTTGATGAGGCAGCTTATCAATCGATAAGCCTGTAGCATACCTTGTATTTAAGTTTGAGCTTGTTGTCGAATATCATAGTTACTAGAAATCCTAAGTCATGTTGACTATCAAAGGATATACAGAATAGGGTAGCTAATTGTATATAAGCTATGCTATGTAATTCTGTATAAGTGAAGTGGTGATCAACGGATGAAGATTCTATGTCAATGAATATGGTATTCTCAGCAAGCAGAAATCAACATGTCGATCCATGTCTACACCAATGGATAAATGCTTCAACCAATAATGTCTTGGGATTAGAGGTTGATGGCGACTTGACATGCCTGACAAACCACATGGGTTGATAAACTTAAAAGAGGTATGGGAACCAGTATTAGAAACGAAGAAGAAAAAGAAACATTCCTTATTCTCACAAGCAATTTAGCTGGTAAATCTAGTGCATATCTGTCCAAGACAACCAGACAAAATTGCATCACATGGAGACAAGGAGTAGCAGCAACCCTGGAGGATACTTTGACTTGTAAGATTCGTTTTATTTTGTAGGGTTTGTAATCTTGGAGTATTTATATACTTCAAGTGTAGCATAGCTAGAACAAGAGAAGAGAAACACTGAGCTAAAAAGCTATAAGCATTAGGTTCTCTTGTAACAGTTTTAGCTTTGTATTCGCAGCTGTGTACTCATTTTATACAGAGAAGTTTTCTTCAATACAACCCTCAGGTGGAGTCGAGAAAACCCCACCTGAAATTTTTAAGTGTGTTGTGCATTTGTTCATTTTCTGTTTCTTTACGTTTTAGTCTTCGGCTTGTCCATCTGTTTCCATTGAAGTTGTAATTGTTGTCGTGCTTAAAATTCGAAAGAATTTTACAAGATTGTATTCAACCCCCCTTCTACAATCTTGAAGTATGCTACTGGGAAATAACACCAACAAGAGTCTGTACACTGAACTAAGAAATGGTCAACAAGCTAGACTTCCTGAAGTATGCATCAAACCAAGAACCATCTTCTATCAGTCTGGTACTAAAATTCAAGATGTTAATCAGTTGGTTATCCCCAGTGATCTCACCCCTCGAAATCACAGACTCATCATTGCTGTCACTGATCATCTACAAAAGAAGGATGAAGTCAGAACTGCTGAAGAGTTGGAAGTACTACACATCCTCAGAACATTATTTGCAACTGGTGTAATTCCAAAAATGGCTCAACCTAGGAGAAATAAGGATGATGAAGATGAAGACAAAAGTGATGGGAGGAGAATACATCACATGAGTGATAAGGGTGATAAGGATGAGAAGAAGAAAAAGGACAACAAAGACAAGAAAGATGGTGATGACCAAGGCAAAGTCTATGAGAGGAAGATTGGAAAACAGCAAGCCTTAGGCATTGCTAGCAGTAAACTCGCCACAATACAAGACTCTAAGTCTAGGGTGAATACTGTTAGTAATGACCTACCAAAATCTGATTCAATGGCTTCTGCAACTGTTTTGCCACCTCAAGAAGAGAAGAAGATTCAAATCAAGAAACCAGGTGTATGTTTCCATAAGCAAACTATTAATGGAGTACTACAATGGTCTACAAGCAAGGGTCATAAGTTTCTGCCTAGCAATCAAGTAAAAAGAATTAAATTCAAGCATGCTGCAAGAAGGGTGAAGTTATCTAAATCAAAGGCACTGACAATCACTCCAGGATTAAACCTACCACCTCTATATGAAAACTATGATGAAGACCAACTGTAGTTCCTATGGGCTCAAAGGATCTATCATGTTGCCATTGTTGATGATTTTCTTGAAATTAAATATACTGATGGAAGACAGAAGAAATTCAGATAAGGGACATGTCAGCACTGGGGCAGGCTATATGATATAGAAAGGATAATTGCAATGTTGGATTCTGAAGACAGAGTGGAAAGGGTATGGGAGCTGGAGTTAATTGACTTTGTCAAAATGAAGAGAGATCACCAGGCAGAACAGAAAAAGAACAGTGAAGAGCTACTAAAGAAAAGGGAGGAGGAGTTTGCTGCAATGGAAGCTAAGGTTGATGAATTGAGGGCTATGGGTCTGTGTAGAGTCAAGTTTAATCCTTACATCATTGAATACAAGAAATATGGTAGAAATGTAAAGATTAGAATGGACTACATCAGTTCCTATTATGAGAAACAGCTGAATGAAGTACTCAAGGATTTGTCAGGCTCCCCTCTAATTGAAGAACTCACTGCAATGGAAGACATTATTCTTGCTATGGAAGAAAATGCAAAGAAGAAAGCTAAAGAAGCTGAAAAAAAGATGAAAAATGAGAATCTGCAAGCCAAAGCTCAAGAGATGAATCCAAAAGGATATGGTTAGTAGTTCCTCATAACTTGTAAGAATACTTCTATGTATTTTCTTCAATCAATCTACATACCTGTACTTTTCAAGTTCTATCTTTATGTATGTTAGGCTTGTTATCAGACATGAAATTGTGACTAAGGGTCTTACTCACAATTTGGGGGAGATTGTTAGTCACAGAGGCATGCCTGTATACATCTAATAACAAGCCTAATTGTTTGTAATGCTTTGCATTACTTACATGACCTCTTAACTGAGGGAACCTCTAGTTGTAGAGTTTCTATTTGTTTTGTACTTGTAATAGGCATCAAATCCTAGTTGTGTAACTGTACTTATATAGTCAAGAATAATGCTTGAAAGAAGTTCCAAGGTTCATGCCTCAAGCAAGAAGATAAAGACTGTCAAATAATCACAGTTGGGATTTGAAGAAATGAAGAATTTGCCTAAGTACCAATTCGAGAAGTACATTTGTCTATTCGAGAAGTCTAGCGTTCGAGAAGTCAGAGATTCGATATCTGAGAAGACACTGTTCAATATCTCTGAATAAACTATTCGATATCTCAGAGATTCGACATGTCTAAATACTCTATTCGAGAACTCAAGAAGTCAACAAGTCAAAGTGGTATTCGAGTTCTCAAAGAGTCAACAAGTCAAAGTTCCATTCGATATCTCAAGGACTCAGAAAGCTATTCGATATCTCAGGGATTCGACAAGTCAAGTGTTCTATTCGACAACTCAGGAAACCCTGGAGAAAAGTATTATTCGAGAAGTAATTCGATATGTCAATCATACAGTATTCGAGAACTCAGAGTTATCTAATCCTAGTTCTCGAATCAATCACTTAGTCACTTCTCGAATACATTCTTGGAGACAAAATACTGTAGAAATTGTACAAGTCTGAAACTTGCAACAAGCCAATGCACTTTATGGACCACAATCTGTAACGTGCTCTGGAAAGCCTACAAGGAAGCTTGGAGAGATATAGAAGAGACAAAGAGCTAAAGAAGTGGATCTGAACAGAACTTTGCAAAGTCAAATCTGTAGCCGTTTAGATGCTTACTCAAAAAGGATAGACATACAAGAAAGTAATTTATCATGTAACCTTATTTGTAGTAACTGAGTTGTATTCATGTTCAATAAGAATACAATCTCACTTCTTTAGTTGATTAAGTTTTTCATACACACTGTAAGATATATCTCTCTGAGAAAAACGAAGCTGAGAATACTACCATTTGTATTCACAGATTGTAGCAACCTTTATCTAATAATATTTTAGATTAAAGTGATATTGTGTCTTGTGTTGTTCTTTATCCGCACCTATACATCTGCACACACAAACACTTATCTTGCTACACATATTCAAAAACAAGAAAAGTTCAAGAATCCATTCACCCCCCCTCTGTATTCTTAACATAATTAATTTCTCTTTTCAGGTAAAACACAATATCTTTATCTTTTATATTGTATTTAACTAAAATTTCTCCTTTTTTTTTTTGCTAAATTAAAATTTCTCCTTTCTTATAAACACTACGAGAAATTTTGTTTAATAAAATAACATAATTATATTATAATTACTATTAACTAATCAATTTCCTTTTTCAGCCAAAACATGTTACCTTTTCTCTATTCTATAACTAAAATATCTCTTTTATAAAAACCGAAACATTAAAAGTTTGGTTGGTCGGTACCTGTTGATTTTACTTATTTACCCTTACTTAACTACTAACTAATTACATAATTTCCTTTTTCAGATTAAACATATTACCATTTCTATTTTTCACTAACTAATTAATTTTCCTTTTCAGGTAAAACACAATATCTTTATATTTTATATTGTATTTAACTAAAATTTCTCCTTCCTTATAAACACTACGAGCAATTTTGTATAATAAAATAACATAATTATATTATAATTACTATTAACTAATCAATTTTCTTTTTCAGCCAAAACATGTTACATTTTCTCTATTCTATAACTAAAATATCTCTTTTTCCAAATATATCACGGGTGGTTCTATTTAATAAAATAGTAATATTATAATACTAATAATTACTACTCCCTCTGTCCCTCTCATTTCTTTACAGTTACTATTTTGGGGTGTCCCTCTCATTTCTTTACATTCCAAAAATAGTAAGTTTCTTCCACTATTACATCCACTATCTCATATATTTAATAATAAAAAACACTATTACACCCACTACTTTCCTCCACTATCTCAAATCTATTATTAAATATTAATAGGTTCCACCACTTTACCCACTTTTCATCTAACTTTATTCATTTTTTACACATTTCCTTGGTCTCCGTGTCCATCCCCCATGTAAAGAACCATGGGGACGGAGGGAGTAATTAGCTTTTTCAGCTAAAACATATCATCTTTTTCATATTTCATAATTTAAATTCTCTTTTTCTAGAAATATCACAAGTAACATTAATTTCTCACTATCTAAATACACTACGAACAATTTAATTTAGTAAAATAACATAAATTAAATTATAATTACTATAAACTAATCAATTACCTTTTTCACCTAAAACATGTCATCTTTTTAATTTTCACATTACCTTTTCTATTTTATCTAACTAAAATCTATCTTTTTTCAATTATATCACGGGCGATTCTATTTAATAAAATAAAATAACGATATTATAATGTTAATAATTAACCGATTAAGTTTCAGCTAAAATGTATCATCTTTTCTATGTTTTCTAACTAAAATATCTCTTTTCTTAAAAATATCACGGGCAACACTAATTTTTCCTTTTCTAAAAACTTTACGAGAAATTTTATTTAGTAAAATAACATAATTGAATTATAATTACTATGAACTAATCAAATCATATTTTAACGGATAACATTTATATAATTTTTATCAAATCATCTCATTTAAAAATTTAAGCCTCCAAAATTCATATTTTAAAAAAAGTAAATCAAATTAATAAAACAAATCATATAATATTAAAAGAAATCTGTGCATCGCACGGGTTTTAAACTAGTTAATATTAAAAGATGCTACATAGAAAAGTTGGTGATTCGATTTCCGCCAACAACATATTAATTTAGATTTAATACAAAAAGTTATTATGTATAAAGGTAATTATAATAAGCAAAAGGGGGTATAATTTGTAGTTGGTTACCCCCTATTTTTGGTTATCCCCATTTTTGGTTATCCCTCACTTATCACCATTAGATCAGCAACTCAAATAGATCATGACCGTTAGATTTAACAATACTAAAATACTAAAAGTTGTTATATGTAGAGGTCCATGGTTCGATTCCCGCCAACAACATATTAATTTATTTTTAATACTAAAAATTATTATATACAAATATGTAAGGTTCAAATTCTTTAAATAACATATTAATATTAATATTTATAATATTATATTATAAATAAATTATAAAATATTAAAAGTAACCGGTGCTTTGCACGGGCTATAAGCTAGTATTTATAATATTATATAAATACACTATACGAGCTATAAGAGCATCTCCAACAATCTCATAGTTCAAAAAAAAAGTAAGTTAGTACATAGATTTTCGTGTCAATTCCAACAATACTCCTTATCTTGATTCCTAACTTATATTTTATTAATATTTCAAACATAACTATGACATTCAATTCAATTAAATCCAACCATTTGTAAGTGAATATTTTATTGATAAAAAATAGTTGAGAGCCATGTAATAACTCTTAAAATTGAGGAGAGAGAAGAGACTCTTAATCTTTTTAAGAGCTACAAAGATTTTCTTGGAGCTCATTTTTTTCTCCATCCTTTTTATTTTTGGACTTAAGCCGTAAATAGTCGAAGCTAATATTTTTAAAGAATTCTGCTCCACTTCCCACAAGAAGTCACTCCTCTAAATCATTTTAAACATAAAAAAGAAATCAAACAATTGATAAGACCCATCCAATGTCGTCGGAGCTCCGAACTCCCCCAGTCGCCGGCGAAAGACGACAGCGTTCTATCTTCGAAGTCCCCAAAAACTACTTCAACTCATGTCGTCTCCTTGAATCTCCCACCTCGATTCTCGAGCCACCACTGATAACGCCCAATCTCCAAACCCTAACCCTAGACGACTCCGACAAGAAAAATTCGATGCAAAAATGGAGTTGTAATACTTGTAAAACTGAGTTCGAGTCGTTGCAGGATCAGCGGAGCCATTTTAAGTCGGATTTGCATCGGTTTAATGTGAGTTTTTTGGTTTTTTCCTGTGAAAGTTTTGATTTTTAGGGTTTTTGATGTGTTTACGGTGTGAAGTTGGTGAATTGGTGTTGTTTGGACAAGTTTTCGTTGTTTTTAGTTTGGTAGTAGAGTTTTTGTGGTGAATGTGGTATGAAAGTTTTCATCTTTAGGGTTTTTAGGGTGTTTAGTGACGTCAAGTTATTCAATTGAGATGCTTTCTTTACGGTATTTTGATTTTTGCTTGATTTGTTTATTGGTATTACGAATGTGATGGGTTTTTAGGGGTGTGTTAATGTTTTGTGATGGTTATTGCTTCAATCTTTTTATGCTGTAGCCATTCTACTTATTTACTTAAGAAAAGCAGTGTGTACCTTAATGCCATTTAACATTGATTGTTTTCGTGTAAATCATAAGTCAGAAACATCTATTCATTTTTTATCACATTATTGGTTAATATATAATTTCAGATAAAGCTCAGTATTGCTGGAAAGGATATTGTGAAGGAAGAAGATTTTGATGAGTCTACCTCTGATGCGTTGTTCAAAGATTTTGATGTTTCAAGTATATCGGGATCAGATGATGATGATGAAGACAGAACAGTTCACAAGGCTACAAATGGCGGAGTGATTGAAGGAAGTAAAAGGAAACTATATTTACATTTGCAAACTGGTGGTACTGTTTCAGTATGGAGGAATTTAATTATGGATGAATCCCAGAGCGTAGCCTTCGAAAATGATAAACCTGTTTTTTTCGAGAGTGATTTGCCACATTTGACTGAAAGGGAAGTGATTGAGAAATTAAATAACTTAATCCATGAACCAAGGGATAATACCCATTTTAGGATTGTATTGCTTGTAAGGGGTGGACACTTTGCTGGCTGTGTATTTGACGGAAATTCAGTCGTGACTCATAAAACTTTCCACAGGTGCGTACTTTTGTTTCATTTGGCATCTTTTTCTATGTTGCAACTCTCTGATGTGAAAAAACATCTTGCTTGGGTTCTTTAACATATTTATGTCCATTTAAATTAGGGAAATAGTTTCGAAAGTTCGCGTAATGTAAAATCTCTACTAGTGCACCGGAAAATTCTGTATTCTACTAATTTTTTTTAATTATTCGAGCATACAGATGTACAATTCATTTCAAAATAGTAGTGTGTACACATAGTAGAGTAGTGGGTCACTTTTATGTTAATTTTATTTTTCTATAAAATTTCAACGATATAGGTCTATTATCTTTTTGTCCTGGAAGTAATCTTTTTAAGTTATTGTATTGGATGAGAAATTGTATACTCGCTTATTTTTGCTTAGTTTTGCACGATACGAAGTTTTTAAAGTTCAGTCAAATAGGTAAATGTCACCTACCCTTGGGGTGCTGATATAGTCTAGCTCATAAAATATTCGGACATGATCAGTATTAATAATTTTGAGTTTGAGTTTGTACTTGATATTTTACACTTTTTTCGGACATGATCAATATTAATAATTTTGAGTTTGAGTTTGTACTTGATATTTTGCCCTTTTAAAATATTAGAAGTGTAAAATATTATACTTTGTACGCATCTTTCATTTGTTATATGTTGTTCTTATCTTACTAAATTAATTAAACATGACGTGATTTTCTAGAAAGAGGCATGTTATTTTATTTAATAACTTTTGATTATAGTAAATTTTATTAAAGCATTTGTATATATATATATATATATACATATAGGGTCACGCTCTATGGAGAACCACACTAAACTGAGAACCTGAGAACTCTAATAAGTTCAGTAGCGGAACTTTAAGTTCAGCAACAGAATATTTGCTGAAAAAAGTAAGTTCAGTCGTAGAACTTTGTAGAAAAAGCAAGTTCGGTTGTAGAACTTTTAATGTCATGTGCAAAACTTTGAAAAAAAAGCAAGTTCAATTGTAGAAATTTTAATTTTATGTGCATAATTTTGAAATTCAATAGCAGGATACTATTTTTTTATTACGAAACAAAATAGGTTCTACAGTAGGATCCAATGGTTCTCCGGTTCTCTTTTAGATAATGGTTCTCATTTGAATCAAACCCTATACATACATATATATATATATATATATATATATATAGTTAAGTTCAATGGAGACCAACAATTTTAGTGGAGATCGGAGACCATTATTAATCAAAGTATTGTAAAACCTTATTCATTGAAAATCATGTTCTATGAAAATAAATGTATCATTTATTTCATTGATAATCTTGAAAATGATATATGTTTTACATGCAAATTTCATTCAAAATCTTGAAAATCTTATATGTTCTGCAAACAAAATATTGCAGAATGTATTGTTCTCCAAAACATGTTCTGCTTGCAAATCATATAGAATTTTTAAGATTTTGAATGAAATAATAATGTTCGTTGAACTTTATTTGCAAATATATATGTTTTGCGATGTTTTGAGTGCATAATGTATATGGTCTCCACGGTCTCCACTCAAATGTTGGTCTCTATAGAACTTAACTCTATATATATATATATATATGATTTTGGTTTTGCTATAATTGTTTTTATTGTAACATGTAGACTTTCATGTTATAAATGTTTTAGAAGTATTCTTCATTTCTTTCTAATCTTTTTATGGGTCAGTTTTCATTGTCCATGCCCCCGACACCCCTGCCCTACTTGAAACTTTCTAATCTTTTTATGTCCCTGGCCTACTTGAAACTTTCTAATCTTTTTATGTTTCAGAAGTATTCTTCATTTCTTTCTAATCTTTTTATGGGTCAGTTTTCATTGTCCATGCCCCCGACACCCCTGCCCTACTTGAAACTTTCAACTTATTTTAATATAAAATCTCCCTCAGCTAATCAATAGAATTTTCACACACTTTATCTCTCACATGGTTATAACTATATAAATTAATTTTCAAATTTTTAGTTCACTCCAAAATTCTTTCGATTAAAGCTAAGAATGAGTAGAGAATGCTATAGATATGAGAATATAATCATACAATTTAACAACGTATTATACTATGTGTATTAAATAAATTAGCCAATATAAAGAGTAATATAGTAAACAATCATGTTACATGAGTTGACACAATCATTTGATTTGAATGACATATAAGGTCATACATTTTGCACTTATATAAATAACTAATTTCTTGTTAACTAATTTTATAAATTTCCATTTGTCATTTATTTTGTGAAATTGGGAGATGTAACTAATTTTTTCAATTTCTAGTTCTGTAGTCTCTTTTTTTTTTTTGAATTGGCGGACATTCTGAACATTTTAATTTTTTGTTGATTGTCGTGTTTCTTACAAATAAAACAAAAATATGTGAAAATTGGTGACAATTTTAACACGCCAATAAGTAAAAGGAAAATATATCTACATTTGCAAACTGGCGGTACTGTTTCAGTAAGGAGAAATTTAATTATGGATGAATCGTGGCATGTTGCCTTTGATAATGATAAACATGTGTTTCAACGATAGAGATCTATTGTCTTTTTGTTGTTATGAAGTAATCTGTTTAAGTCATCATGTTGGATGACAATTTGTATGCTCTTCTATTTTTGCGTGATACAAAATTTAAATTCAGCTTATTTGGTAAAATTCAGTTACCCTTGGGGCTGCTAATATAGTTTATTGTTTTTTTGGAATTGAATCATAATAAGAATTGTGAAGTAACCGCTCCTTGCCAACTTTTGGATGAACTTTAATTCTAAAGATGCTTAAATTTAAGAATAACGTGAGTGTAAAATATTACATGTTACATAAAGTCAATACCGAGTACAAGATTTTTCTGTTACACTTTAGTTATGTATCATGTGAAGAATATCACTTGGTTAATTTTAAAAAGGTCTTATGTGTTGACATGTTACTGATCCCAAATCGGGAGTCGGGGGTAAAGACCATATGGAACGCTCCAAACATTTATCCCTTTCCGTACAAAGTTCAGTTGATAAAAATATTTACATCTCGGAACTAGAGTGTTGAGGGAACTACAGTAAATTATGTTTAACAAATCTATCGATAAGTTTATGGAAAACAACAATCAGTACATGATAGGTCGCACAATTCTTCCTGTCAATTTACCTTCTTCCTTTTTCTTTTTCATTTTTCCTAGCTAAATATCCTGTCTATTCTAATTCTTAAAGGTGAGCCAATGGTTCTTATTTTGTAAAATGTTATTTTTGTATACATGGTTCTTATTTTGTCAAATATGATTCTTGTAGCAGGTTTGTTGGTAATGTAATCCAAGTTTCCAGATTTACGTTTGGTTTTCTTCTTAGTAATGTTTAATCTTCTATAGCTACAGCTACATTAGGGTATTCATAGCCGGAAAGAATGAAGGGAGGTAGTAATGTACACTTGATATTGCAAAGGCCACAAAGATAAGATTGCAGTTGAAAGAGTTGAAGTAAGGAGCAGAGGAGATGATAGAGCAATAGAAGAAGATGAATGAATATTTTTTAAGGAAATGGAGTAGGAACTGTTTGCATCTTGAAATAAATAATTGAATGGAAAACAGCCAATAGATAAACATTATACTTCATTGTCACAAAATGCCCAATTATATATCTTTGCCTAGTGAGTTTACACTTTGTTTGCTAATAATATTGCTTATATTGGTATTCTAATGATCTTTTACTTCGTTTACGTCAAATTAAAATAAACATTGAGGACATTTTTCAGTAATCTCGACCTTACTTCTTCAATACATATAGATATGTCATAAGGGCTGGAGCTGGTAAAAAACAATCATCAAAAGATGCAAGTGGGAAGATTGCACATTCTGCAGGATCCTCTATTCGCCGGTATAATGAACTTGCCCTGAAAAAGGTACCAAGCTTTCAAACAAAACTGATAAAATATGCACTCCACCCTAAATTTTCACTTCATGCACAATTCCTTTCCTCTATATAGCAGTTTCCATAGACTCAGGGGTGTAGCTACATGTGTGGATGTGGGGGGAAAACTACCCTACTTAATTTCAAATGTTGACTAAACTTGTGTATTTAACATATTAATTTTTGACCCCAATAGCTTTTCAGGCTACCCTCCTGCATAGAATACACCTGTAACAATTCCACCACAATTGATTATCAAAGATTTTATGTGTTTTTTGGGCATCACTTGCTTTAGCACAACTCTGCTATTTCTCTACTGGGTCGAATGGTGCCCTTATCAACTCCCACCATTTATATTTTTATGTCTACATGCTTATCTTATTTTTACTGAATGGAACTCAGTACACATGTTACTTTGATTGCTTGACTAATTTATCACTTTAAACTAGGAAATTCAAGAATTACTTGCTGCCTGGAAGCCTTATTTTGAAGCTTCCTCTTGTATTTTCATACATGCTCCTTCTAGCAATCGGCAACTGATTTTTGACGGAGAAAAACCATACTTTAGCTGTCCGCAACATAGTGTTAGAACTGTTCCATTGACTGTTCGGAGACCTACCTTCAAGGAAGCAAAAAGACTGTATAGCATACTGACACAAGTTTGCGATGAAGCAGATGATATATTGCCAATTATGAAAGAGGAGTCGAGGGTAATTAAAAGCGTTACTACTGATAGTCATTTGGGATGCAGAGAAGAGGATAGTGTAGAAAATGATTTAGACAGCCAAGAAGGTACAAAACCTATTTCTGCTGTCCAAATTCTGGAAAATGTATCTAGATCAAGTGGGAGTGAAAGTGAGACTGCGCATAGGTCAACACCTTTACATGAAGCAGCAAAGTCAAATGATATCAATAGAATAATGGAACTTTTGGAAGAAGGCCTGGATCCATGTATTAAAGATGAAAGGGGAAGGACCCCATATATGCTTGCAACTGAGAAGGAAGTAAGGAACGCATTTCGACGGTTTATGGCTTCAAACATTGATAAATGGGATTGGAATGCTGCTAAAGTGCCCAGTCCATTGACAAAGGAAATGGAAGAAGCTCAAAATGCTAAGCAGGTAATATATTCTTTGCAATAACAGTTGATTGAAGATGTAGATTAGTCGTGGTCTTCATAAAAGTCCTTTTGAGATTGATAGTAGTTATGATTACGGACACTGTAAAACCTTTGTTGGTTTGTCAATATTGGGCATCTTTGTTGTATGGCAATTGCAATGCACCTTATAAAGCATGTTATGGAGTTCCCATCATCCCATTTTTAGCTTTCAATCTTGATTTGTTGTTACACAGGCAGAAAAAGACGCCAAAAGGAAAGCGAGGGCTAAAGAATTAAAAAAATTAAAGAAGGCAAAGGAAAAGAAGGCCCAGGTACTTAATCATTGGTTATTAGTGGCTACTATATCTAAATGTTTATGTTCCTACTGAAATAACTGTTCACATAATCACATCTGTACTTACTCTCTAGGCAGTCGCTTGTGAATTATTTGAAGGAGGCCATTAATGGAATGTAACTAGTGAAGTATTTTCATCTAGTCCATGATTATATGCATGAATTGGCTCTTTCTTATATGTTTCAACCTTGACAAGATTTCTTTAGCTAGTATTGGCTACGAAAAGAGTTGATACCAAAATCTAATGGCAATACTTGAAGTTAAGCCAATTCTATCTATAATGTACCAAGACTGTTATCACTCTTAACATCTAAAAAAAGAAATAGAATACTGAGTTTCTAGATCAAGACTACATTCCTTTTGCAGAGGTACGATTCGGTTAGGGAAACATTTGACAGAGACTACCCTTTATCTTTTATTGATAGTCTTTTTTGGTGAAGACTGACTTTTCTCTTCAATTCCTGTACCAAATCTACAGGCTGAGGCTGCTCAAGTAAAGGATGTTTCATCCAAAACCGGAGCAAAGGGGGAATCATCATCTAGTTCGCGGCGTTCTCAGTCTCAAGCAACTCCTTTATCAAGAGAGGTAAATGATTTCACTGTCTGTCTATTGTTTTTCAGCATGATTGGCTGCATTAGATACTATGATGGGTCATGGGTACTACCCTGAAGTAAATGAAATAATTGGTATAAACTGCACATCTGAAAGTATATTTTATGCTACATTACAACTATCATTTATACAAGATTTTTTTTAACGTTTCACATTAAAAAAAAAGATGCTTTTTTAGGCTTGTGGTAGACTGGGATTATTCTCTCTTATATTACTTTATTTCATCTAAATCTAATTCAGTCAAACTAAATATGATTCTCGTCAATTATCAGGAAGAACTCAGGAAAGCACAAGCAGCTGAGAGAGAAAAGAGAGCAGCTGCTGCTGAGAGAAGACTAGCAGCTGCTGCCGCCTCAAAAGATTCAGTTTCTAATGCTACTCCAAACAATTCATCGGCAAACAATGCCCTAGCAACGGATGCCAAGTGTTCATGTTGTAATGCTTCTTTGGCTGGTAAAGTTCCATTTCATAGGTATAATTATAAGTACTGCAGCACGTCATGCATGTTTGTACACAAGGAGATCATTGAGGATGGGTAGAGATTTGGCTCACACTATCTCTCTTCATCTACCGGAAATGGTAGAGTTCATGATTCACTTTGTAATCGTTTATCAATAAAGTTATTCTTCCAAAAAGATTTTTTTTAACAATACCTTAGATTATATGCAATATTGTCTTTCGGTGGAGGTTAAGGTATTATTCCTACAATAGATGTCAATAAATCTGGACATGTTTGCGGTTAACAAATTGAGTTTTTGCATGCTTGCAAAATTGTCTTAATAGGATGTACTATTAAATATGGTTGCATGATTGCATCAGCAGCTTACGCATTCTATTAAGTATTAAGAGAAGTCCAACAATGCCTTAGTTGGTTCCCTATAAATATTATAAAATAATGTTATAAAATAATGATTGTTAGTATTTTAGGAACTTTGTTGTGTATACCAACTCTAACAATAATCCCTATATTCAACCCTTATCATTATAATCATAATAAATTTGAAACTAACTAGGACATGATATAAAGATAACTATTGGAAAAATGGAGGGAAACAATTTTTAATTGAAGAAAATAAAGTTAGGGATGATTAGTGATTCCCCAAAGATAGGGAATGACCAGGTATTCTTACTTATCACTAGGAAACTGTTGAGTTTCAATTTATGTCAAATTTCCTAAATTCTAAATTAAGAACCTAGATAGGCTGTTGGACTTGCTCTAAGTATGTAATATGTATTAAAGTGGCCGCCATTCATCTTGATTTTATTTATGTTTTTCTATTCTTATAAGAAAATAGGAATGCATGAATATTTGAACTTGCCATTTTCTTTTTGTATATATTTGCATAATACATACAACCGAATCCGTATGGAAGATGAGTAGCAAATGTAATTGTCAAACGATTTATTTATTTTGACTTCTCTTGTGGTTGAGCTGGAGTATGAATAATTGTTTTTTTTATATTATATTAAAACAACCAGATTTCATAATATTTGTTCAAATTGTTCAAATATAATAATGCAAACATGATGGAAAGGGTGGGTTTTGGCCAACAATACCACAAAAACATATACCATATGACAAGAATATCACCATCAACGACGTTGATGGTGGTCATAAATATCAGTCTATTATGCATTTCATGCATTTCATATAACGGTAACCATATTATGCATTTGATATTGGGGTAGAGATGCACAAAAGGCCCATCGGGCCGGGCTTTGACCGGGTTTTGAAAAGCCCGGGCTTTTTGGTCAAAGCCCGGGCCGGGCTTTGACTTTGACCGGGTCGGGCCGGGCTTCTGTGAAAAATGTGAGCCCGTTTAGGCCCTCGAAGCGGGCCGCGGTGGGCTTTTTCCCGGGCCTGAAGCGGTCCGGGCCGGATCGGGCTTTTTTCGGGATCAAATCGGATCGAGATTTTATATTATATAAGAATGTTCTTTATGTAATAATGGCAGACATGTGTTAAACAATCTATATTGCCTATACAAATATTACATTTATCTATATTGTCGGGCCGGGCCGGGCTTTGCCCAAAAATATAGGGACCGTTTAAGGCCCACGGGCCGGGCTTGACCGGGCTTTGCCGGATCGAGCCGGGCCAGATTTTCGGGCTCGGGCTTTTTGTGCATCTCTATATTGGGGTAACAAACATAAATTTTTTCCCGTATTACGCATTTGGAGAATGGGTAAAAGGGCATTCTTCAAATGCATAATAGGCTCCCCTGACAGGGTCTATTATCCATATGGAAAATGCGTAATATGTATAAAATTTATTACTCCTCTTTCAAATGCATAATAGGCTAGTATTTATGGTAATCATCAGCGTTTTATAATATTATTGTCACTTGTGCTCAATTTTGTGGTAGATATGTCATTATTTTGAAAGGGTGCTATTAATAAATAACGAGATTAAGTTTTTTCTTCGATTGTTACATATTCCTTATTAATTTATATACGTACAATCTCAAGGTATCAACTACTATCGCATAAGCATCGCCGATAGAGGCATGGGTGCCAAACATGTCCGAACTCATCTTAAATAATATTTATTTATTTTTTCTTCAATTTTTATTACATTTAGCAATTTTTTTAATTTATATCATATTTAGCATATTTTAAATCCAATAGTTAAGTTCAATAGTTGACACCCTAATTAAGGTGTGTAAATGGTCTCAAAACAAGTAGTATAGAAACAAGATATAATGTGATAGTTATAGGTAATATGTAATTTTAGTAAATGTAGCATTTGCAATCTAATCTGCAATTTTAGATAGCATTTTTAAAAACAAAAATTTGGGTATTTTTGTGAATATCCCTATTTTATAAGTATAAGAGCATTCACAATGAATCCCCTATCAATATATATATATAAAGGAGGGTATGCGGGAGTTTATGTGGCGCTCTAAGATCGTCTCAATCTATTTTTCTAATTTTCTAGAATTTTTGAATTTTAAACATTAATAATTATTAAATATAAAATATCATTTAACATATTAGAAGTAGAATATGTGTTCGAATTTATAGAGAAGAAGAGTTCGAATTTATAGGTAAGACATATGATTAAAAGTTCTATTGGAAGTAGAATAAGTTTTTATAAGGCATATGCATAAAAGTTCTATTGGAAGTAGAATTGGAGTTCGAATTTTTAGAGAATAATAGTTCGAATTTATAGAAAAAACATATAAATAAAAGTTCTATTAGAAGTAGAATAGGTGTTTGAATATATAGAGCATACATATAATTAAATATTTTATAAAAAGTACGATCTTCTTAAATTATATGATTAGAAGTTCTATTGGAAGTAGAATTAGTATTTATAAGGCATATGATTAAAAGTTCCATTGGAAGTAGAATATGAGTTCAATTTTATAGAAATAAACATATAAAAAACGTTGTATTAGAAGTAAAATAGGTGTTTGAATATATAGAGCAGACATATAATTAAATATTTTATAGAAAGTATGATCTTCTTAAATTATAATTTTTTATATTACTCCCTCCGTCCTACCCAATTATTAACACTTTTTTTGTCATTTTCTGGCACGCATTTTAAGGTGAATTTTAAGGATAGTTCATAACTTATTTTTTTTAAAAAAATTTGTGTAAAAATAGGATTGTTCTACTTTTATACAAAAAAGAGAAAATTTCAAAAAAAAATGAACTATCCTTAAAATCCACCTTAAAATGCGTGTCAAACACCCTATTTTGAAATGTTAACAAACCGACAGGAAATATATTCATAAATCCAAATACTATTATCATAAAAAAAGTCATCGTATTTAAAAAGAAAAAAATTGATGTGTTAACATAATAAAAGAACATTCTCATGCAGGAATCCCAAATAAATACAGAAGTATCTTTAATATAAAGAGAAAATAAGATATGTTTTCATTTTCTAAAACTCCATAAATTTTAGAAAGTCTAGAGAAAGTATAAATTGGATTCACTCTATTTTTTAGGTTTTGATTTTAAGGAAAAAAAAATTGTGTAAGATAAGTATCATCAATAATATGTAATGAAGTTGGAATTTCGATCTCAAACGAGAGCAGGTCGAAACGTTTTTAACGGGAAGACGGCTCACTATAAAAGATTGTATTAGCTATTAAAATATCATATTGATGTTATAAATTTCATTTTATTTTTAGGATTTGACTTTTATGGATAAACATTGTCAAACAAGTGATATATGTAAAAGTTAGTTTTTTGGTCTTAACGAGAGAGCGGACCAATAGTAATAACCGTGTTTAATGAGAAAACGGTTCATTAGAGAAGACCGTATAAAAGATGTTTGAATATATTAGGAATACATAAAATAAAATGTTTTATTGGAAGTAGAATACGAGGACGGTGGAGACGTTTTATACAATTTTTTTAAAAACTATGTATCTTTTCTTCCTAGAAACCTTTATTTTAACTTTTTTATAGAAGTTAATTATACTTGCATTAGAAAAATATATCCATAAATTTAATATTATTCCCGTCACGAAAAGTCTTCGTATTTTTTTTGATATGTTAACATAATAGAAAGACATTCTCATGCGAAAGTTGTAAATAAATACAAGAATATTTATTATATACAGAAAATATAGAATGTTTTCATCTTTTAAAACTCCAAAATATTAGAAAGTTTAAAGAATATAAAAATTGGAATTTACTCTCTTTATATAATGAAGTTAAAATTTCGGTTCCAAATAAGAGCGGCTCAAAATGTATTTAACGGGAATACGGCTCTCTAGAAAAGATTGTATTAGCTATTAGAATTTGATACTGATGTCATAATTTTTTTTTTATTTTTGCGGTTCGATTTTATTGATAAAAATTATTATATAAGTCTTTATAATATATGTTAAAGTTGGGATTTCGATTTTAACAAAAGAGCGGCTCAATCGAAAGAATTGTGTTTAACAAGAAATCGATTCATTAGAGAGGACTATTTAATTATTAAAATTTAATGTTAGTATTATAATATAACGTAAATATATTGAATTTTTTTAAAATATATTGTAACGCCGCCGCGAAGCGCGGCTTTATCAACTAGTTTGTATAAATATAGGGTAAATTTTAACTTTTTGTCAAAAAAGTCACCGCATCAATGTCCCCAAAATGGGGTTTGATTTCCGGGAAGAGAAATGAGTCCCCATTTTTGCAGACTCAAGTTCATGCCGCGAACCTCCTGCAAATATATTATATTATATTAAATCTCTCTCTCCTCATATAATATATTAAATTGTAATTATAGTTAAAATTGTAAATGAAGTAGAGAGAAAGAAGTAATATAAAAAAGAATATAGGGATATGGGGATGGAAAATGGGGAATGGAATGAAGAAATGTTTTAATAAATTTGAGAATATACTATTTTTATTTGGAAATTTACTATTTTTAGTAAATTTTTGGGGATAGGGATGGAGGACCGGTTAGAAATACTCTAGTGAGAATATCTAACAGCTTGTGTTTTATTAGTGCCGGGACATGTACAATCTAGGATGACAAAATTGATCATGGTCAGTAAGCTTTTTTGGTTTGCTGTTGCAAATTTGAATTAGTCATTTTTGCTGCTTCAACTTTCCAGTAAATAGGCAATATTAATATTATTAACAAGTTCACTTTCAAACGGAAAGCGAAAAAATAACACAAGACTTGTATCCAAGAGAAGAGCATCATGCTAGTTGAAGAAGTACACAAATCTACCGAGCTAGGCTGCAAGACCTTGTGATATATTACTACTGATTGAAAGAAAGAAATAACAATTTCACCCCTATAGTTCAACAACGTGCTTAATTCCATTACAATACCCTTAAACTGAAAGAATGAACAACTTGTAGGACATTCGAGAGGTCCGCACTCTCTAACCCTCAATTAGATATCTCAACAAAGTAATTTCATGACCCTAATTTCATTATCACATTCTATGTATATCCCTTCCTGTAAAGATTGTTTTGCACCTTTCTTTTATTGTGAGATTACCTCCTTGTCCTCGTCCCTGGTATTGACGTTTTTGCCCCTGCCTTTCTTTCTCGCATATTTTATAAGTCCTGCATCCTTCATTACATTACCCCGGAGACACAGTTTCACCTTGTCCTCGAGGTGGTATTCCGAAAAACGCGCATCACGAACTGGCTTCCTCCCAGGTTGCTTCGAACAACGGCAGATCCTTCCACTTGATTAGTACCTTCAATTCTAAAGCTAGCCCGTGTCTTTGACGCATGTCCAACACTTGCTCAGGTTCTCCAACCAGCTCCATCTCTACATTTAACTGTTTCGGAACGGTAACACTTATTGGCACCTGACTCACCACCCGTTTTAACAGAGAAATGTGAAATACAGGGTGAATTTTACTTGTCTATGATAATTGTAGGTGATAAGCCACCTGCCCAATACATTTTTTGATTACAAATGGACCATAATACTTTGCTGCCAGCTTCTCAAAGGGTCGTCGTGCCAAAGAACGCTGTCGATAAGGCTGTAGTTTAACATATACTTGCTCTCCCACCTGAAATTCAGCCTCCTTGCGTTTTCTGTCAGCATTTGATTTCATAGTCTGCTGAGCCCTTAACAGATTAATGTGCAGGTCATCCAAAATAGCATCGCGTTCTTGTAGCATGGTCTCCACACTATCCACAGGTGATTGACCCATTCTTACTCGATTGAACAACGGGGGATCTCGCTCATATAATACTTTAAATGGAGTCAATTTAGTTGATAAATGGAGAGAGGTATTGTAGGAAAACTCTGCCCAATGTATCCACTTCGACCATGATTTCGGGTGTCCATTAATAAAGCAACGTAAGTACGTCTCCACAACCTTGTTAACAATCTCCGTTTGTCCATCCGTTTGGGGATGGTAAGATGTATTGCATTTAAGATCAGTACCTTGGCAGCGAAAAATCTCCTTCCAAAAAATGCTCATTAAAATTTTTATCACGGTCCGATACTATCGATGCTGGGATCCCATGCAGCCTTACTATCTCTTTTATGAATACTGAGGCTATCGTTAAGGCAGTGAATGGGTGTTTGAGCACTAGAAAATGCCCGTACTTTGACAATCGATCCACAATAACTAATATCGTGTCCACCCGAAACCGGTAACCCTTCCACGAAATCCAAGGAAATATCGTGCCACACTCTTTCTGATATAGCCAAGGGCTGGAGTAATCCCGCCGGTAACTGTTGTGAAACCTTCTGCCTTTTGACATATTTCACATTTCTGCCCAAAAGCGGTGACATCTTTCCTCATTCCCACCCAAAACCATTCCGCTGCGATTCTCTTAGTGACCCTAGTATGGTTACCCATTGGAGAACTATGATACACACGCAATAATATAGGTACTAAACTAGACTTATTTGGAATTACAAACCGATTTTTATAATACAGCTGGCCCTCCTTGATACTATATCCAGGTCGATTAGTTGCATTCCCAGACACATCCTGCTTTATCTGGCTCAACAACGGGTCTTGCTGCACTTCATCATCTAGCACACTTCAGTCAATCTCAGAACGTGACAACAATGCTCCCAACTCAATTTCCTCCCCTGACTTTCGTGACAATGCGTCAGCTACTCGATTAGCACTTCCCGGTTTGTATTGTACATCAAACGAGTATCCCAATAACTTTGTTACCCATTTTTGATACTCTATTCCAATCTCTCTTTGCTGCATAATAAATCGGAGGCTCTGTTGATCCGTGTTAACCACAAAGTGACGGTCCAATAGATAGTGACGCCATTTTTGTACCTCATGGCCAATAGCCATTAACTCCTTCTCATATATCGACTTGAGCTGCAATTTGGGGCCTAGCAATTTACTATAAAAAACGTAATCGGACGGCTATCTTGCATCAGTATTGCACCTAATCTGAATCCCGAGCCATCCGTCTCAACTACAAATGTTTTGCTATAGTCCGACAATGCTAACACAGGAGGACTGACCATTGCTTGTTTTAATACGTCAAATGTCGTTGCAGCCTTCTCCTTCCATCCAAAAACATCCTTCTTCAACTGTTCAGTGAGTGGTTGAGCCACGTGTGCATTGGATACAAATTTTCGGTAATAACTTGTCAAGCCCAGAAACCCCCATAGCTCCTTCAAATTCCTAGGCGTTTTCCAATCCAAAATCGCCCTTACTTTATCATCATCTACTGCCACCCCTTGAGCTGAAATTACATGCCCTAAGTAAGCCACCTTATACCTACCAAATTCACATTTTTTTCTATTCACCACCAACTGATTTTAACTAGTGTTTCCAGTACTACCTTTAGGTGCTCCATGTGCTCCTCATCCGAAATACTATAGACGAGTATATCGTCAAAAAATACCAATACAAACTTTCGTAGAAAGGGCCTGAAAATATCGTTTTGAACGATTGAAACATGGTCGACCCGTTTGATCAATCCAAAAGGGGAACCAGTAATTCATAATGGTCATTGTGTGTGCGAAAAGCCATCTTTTATGTATCCTGTGGTCTTAAGCGAATCTGATGGTAACCGGCATTTAAATCCAACTTCGAAAACACCGTCACCATGTGCAACTCGTCTAAGAGTTCATCAATCACCGGAATTGGATATTTATCTGGGATAGTCTCCTTGTTCAATGCACGGTAGTCTACACTGAATCTCCAAGACCCATCACGCTTCTTCACTAACAGAACAGGGCTTGAGTACGGGCTGCTTGATGGCTTGATGATTCCAGCCTCCAACATCTCTCGAATTAACTTTTATATCTCATCTTTCTGACATTGTGGGTACCTATACGGACGTACCCCCACAGGATTCGAGCCCTCCTTCAAGTTTATAGCGTGATCACCCGTTGTAGAAATCTAGGCTCACTTTCTTCAAGCTCTTCCCCCTTTTTCTTTTCTGTCTCCGGTGATTCGACCACATTCAATTCCATATAGTATCCATCCTTTTCCTTCCGTAATGTTCTGAGCATTGCCTTAAATGAAATTTGAGAATGCACCAATGATGCATCTCCCACTAGGGTTATTGTTCTCCCTTCTACCTCAAACTGCATGACTTGAATTTTCTCCCTTCTGTCCCAGCATAATGTCCTTCGGTAAGCGATCTAATGAGGCAACTGTTTCAATAAAATTCCTCCAAAATCTATCACCGTGGATGTCTGTGTCGTTGCCAACCACTGCTCACACAACGACCCTCCACTCGATGGTCGGAACTGCCTTAGCATAAACTCCCTCAACTCGTCCCAACGCCTAATCGGTCGTCGTTTTTTTTCAAACTGGTACCACCTAAGAGCATCCCCTTTCAACGCCACCAAAACTGCTTCTAATTTCTCAACCTCAGTCAATCTATAAAATTCGAAGTATCCACTCGTCCGGATCATTCCCATCAAATACCTGCATATCCAGTTTCTGATATCGCCATCCCCCATTTCCAACACCTCCCATACTTACTCCCCCTTCACCTCTGAACCTAGTGCTTCCAACTCCTTTATAACACCCAAACCCCTCAAAATTTCTCCCATAGTTCACCCCTTCAAAAACAGGCATACCTCCACCCTCTACTGACTTTCCCCCAATTCCTTGGCCAAAACTATCACCTCCCACGAATGCCGCCATAAAATTTGGTGACGTCAACAACTTATTCATACTCCCCTCCGGTTTCCTGGTCAACGGTGCCTGATTGGGTGGCATACCAGTCACTGTTGACCTCATCTCCGCTTGGAACTTCAACTGATCCTCTTTTAACGAGTTCATCAACGATTCGTGGAAGTCTCGAGTTCGTTGAACCCTTCCTTCTAACCTCCCAGCCAACGAATCTAGATCCTCCCCTAGTTGTTTGGTTGCCTTGGCCTGCCCTTCCATTAATAGTTCCGACAACGAGTGGTGTAGCGTTTCCGCCGCCTTCTCCACCGCTTTTTTTCACCATCTCAGAAATCACTCCTTCTAGATCTGTTAATTCCTCCTCTATTAAATCCACCTTTTGCGACACCGTCGGCGGCCCCATCCCGTATCGAAGTGCTCTGATACCACTTGTTATATATTACTACTGATTGAAAGAAAGAAATAACAATTTCACTCACTATAAGTTCAACAACGTACTTAATTCAATTACAATACCCTTAAACTGGAAGAATGAACAACTTGAAGGACATTCAAGAGGTCTGCACTCTCCAACCCTCAATTAGATATCTCAACAAAGTAATTCCATAACTCTAATTTTGTTATCGAATTCTATGTATATCCCTCCTGTAAAGACTGTTTTGCCCCTTTCTTTTACTTTTACTGTGAGATTACCTCATTGTCCTCATCCCTGGTATTGACGTTTCTGCCCCTGCCTTTCTTTCTCACGTATTTTATAAGCCCTGCATCCTTCATTACAGATCCCGAACTTGGAACTACCATCAATATAAACTTCTACAAAAAACACAACCAACAATAATGCTGCTACCAAACTGGAGATACTACTACCTACTGGTATGCTAAAAATGGCTCGGAGATGCAGAGCCAAACAGCTGATAGATCATTCTAAAATTGATAATTTAAATTTTTTACGTATTTTTTAATCAAGTAAGTACTTTTTCATTTTAATAGTCTTATTTGATAATCAATTTAATGTGGAACGGTTTTTTAATCGAAATTGAAACGAATGTAACCGAGTTTGGAATTTTGAAATCGAAAACAATCCGTCTTACTATTACGATTTTTGATCTTTTAAATCGAAAATATATGATTTTAATTTCGATTTTACCTTTAAACCAAGTTGAAACAAAACATCTCGTGATTTACCTGACAAAAAATGTAAGATTATATAAGATTTGAAATCCCTATGAAACTACTCGTTACATAGAACTTATAAATCATCAAGAAGAATCAATTGCACGATGTAAAAGAAAAATGTTGGACCCCTTAAAACAAAATTTTGGAGATCTAACAAATTATTTTAAAAAAAATTCACAAATGCATATATCATTGACTAGTTTTTAATATAAATATTAGATCCTACATTGTATATATGAGCCTCTTAATTAATGTTTACCAACCCATAATTAAAAATAAAAATTTAGGATATAAAACGTTACTCGGTATAAATTATGTATTTAATTTTTCTTAATTATAAAGTATAGTAATTTATTAGAATTTCTATAAATTCTTTCCTAATACTCCTTTTAGGGGTGTTCGCGGTGCGTGTGGTGCGATTTTTTCCTCAAATCGCAAACCAAATCGCGCATGCGGTTTGAACAAATTTTCAAACTACGACCGCACCACGTAAAATTAAAACCACATAAACCGCACCATAAAAAATGCGGGCGGTGCGGGCGGTTTACCTATTTCAAATTTTATTAATGCAATATCTTAAAAATAAACAAATCCATATTAATAAAGTTCTAAACCAAAATGAAATTTGAGTATCGTTTTTACTTTTTAGCTTCACAGGAGATACTAACATACATAATTTGCATGCTACAGCCCATATGAATTTCTGGAAATAATGTATATGAGTTTAACTGATATATTATTTACATAGTTTGAATTGCGATCAGCTAAACTGAACACAGAAAAACTTCAAAGTACAACATTCAGTCTGTAATTGCCTGCAATTCATCTTGACAGACCTCAACCATTTTTTAATATTTTTTCCAAAAAAAAATGCAAATTCTGAAGCTAATATGTGCAAAATCTGAATCAATAGTCCAGGGTAAAAAAATCATATATATATATATATTTATAAATATATTAATATTATATAATATACGGTGCGGTGAGGTCTGAACCGCAAGAATGAATCTCTAAACCACAAATCGCACCGCACCGTGCGGTTTGGCTAAAATGCAAACCATGACCGCACCACGAAAAATTTAAACCACGCGGGACGATGCGGTGTGATATGGGGTGGGCGATTTGTACGGTTTATGCGGTTTGATGAACACCCTAACTCTTTTTAATATTTGACGCTTCATCTTTTAGCACACATTTTAAGGAATTTTGGCACATTATTTTTTCTTGTAAATTTTTAAATAAAAATATTAATTTAATATCTCTATTCATATTAAAATTAAGAAAAAAATAATTTCAAATATTTGATCTTGTCTATTAAAAATGTGTTCCGAGAGAAGAATGTTAAATATTTGGAGCCTATTTGACTCACCTTTTTTTAAGTTCTTATGAACTTATTTTCGGGTAAAAATTTCATATTTTGATAATTTTTTTTATACAAGTATTTAATATATGTTTGAGATTTTATAAGTTGCAAAAAAAAAAATATTTCAGGAAAAAATTAGAATTTTCTGACTTGATTTTAAAATAAATTAACTTATTTTGAAAAAAAATTCTCCCAAACACTCCCTTGATTTTTATTATGAAGGTTGTAATTTTTAGAAGTTTATCATAATTTTTTAAGGAAAATGTTAACCACAGCCCTTAGGGCTATGATTAAGGTATTATGTGATAGTTTTTAATTGGCTCAAGGTTGTGCCCCACTTGCAAAAAAGTATGTGCCCCCATGCATTCACATAAATTATCCAATAAAAATCCACCACATTGATAACTCCAGATCCCGATGGGCTCCTTCACCGCCGTTCCCTCGCCCTGGAGCGGTGCAACTGGTGGTTGGGTGTCTGCAAAACAACACCGGAGGGGGGTTTGAGCCCCGCGGCGCCTCCGGCGTGAGAATAAGTGATGGCTTTGGAGAATAAAAGATAATGACTAGAGCATCTAATTATGGAGGGTGTGTGTATATGAGTGTGTGTAAAAGAGAATGTAACCCCTAAACCTTCTTTCCTTGGTCTATTTATAGGCCAAGGATTAGGGTGAAGGGGTTGGTACCTTTAATCATGAGCGTTGGATCCTAGGTAGGTAGGACACTTGGGGCTTGCGGATGCATGACACATGACCAGGAGAATAATTGTGGCGGCGTGTGCCAATGGCATGTCAGCATGTGGATTGATATGACTTGATTGTGCCAACCCTAGGATTCCCTTATCTGTCGTTGTCATGTGGGACCATAGTCATGACTCGTGTCTGCCATATCTAGTAGTATTATCTCACGCGTCCTGAGCCTAGGCTGCGGGTCCATTAGCTTAAGACCAATCCGGACTAGGGGTAACCAGGTCTAAGGTGGACCTGGGCTGAGGCCAGTCGGGACTGGTTGTAGCCCATCAGTCAGGACTCGTTGTAGCCCATCAGTCGGGACTAGTTGTAGCCCATCATCGGGACTAGTTGTAGCACCTCAGTCGGGACTCATTGTAGCACCTCGGTCGGGACTCATTGTAGCACCTCGGTCGGGACTCATTGTAGCCTATCAGTCGAGACTTGTTGTAGCACCTCAGTCGGGACTCATTGTAGCACCTCGGTCGGGACTCATTGTAGCCTATCAGTCAGGACTTGTTGTAGCACCTCAGTCGGGACTCATTGTAGCACCTCAGTCGGGACTTGTTGTAGCACCTCAGTCGGGACTCATTGTAGCATCTCGGTCGGGACTCATTGTAGCCTATCAGTCAGGACTTGTTGTAGCACCTCAGTCGGGACTCATTGTAGCACCTCAGTCGGGACTTGTTGTAGCACCTCAGTCGGGACTCATTGTAGCATCTCGGTCGGGACTCATTGTAGCCTATCAGTCAGGACTTGTTGTAGCACCTCAGTCGGGAGTCATTGTAGCACCTCAGTCGGGACTTGTTGTAGCACCTCAGTCGGGACTCATTGTAGCACCTCGGTCGGGACTCATTGTAGCCTATCAGTCAGGACTTGTTGTAGCACCTCAGTCGGGACTCATTATAGCACCTCAGTCGGGACTCATTGTAGCAGTCTTCTTTTGATGCTCTAGCAGAGCTTCATCGACTAGTTATATACTATCACACATGACAAAAATTAATCCTTAAACATAGTCCTAAGGACTGTTGTTAACAGGACCCATTTTTTAAAGGTAAACCGACCACGACTCAAATTCCCGTTCAGAAAAGCGCCAAGGTACACACGTTCAAGGCCCTACTAGAATGTTCCAAGGTTATTATGACCA
Organism: Kitagawia praeruptora; assembly: GCA_037693485.1. Classification (NCBI taxonomy): domain Eukaryota; kingdom Viridiplantae; phylum Streptophyta; class Magnoliopsida; order Apiales; family Apiaceae; genus Kitagawia; species Kitagawia praeruptora. Next base: position 113,213,411 of record CM075348.1, on the reverse strand, counting down.
AAATAATTCGAACCCCAGAAAATTTTCATTTTTTTTTGTTAAAGACTATAATAAATTATTTATTTGTTTTTTTCATTGTCGAATTAATAGAATATAAGTATATAACTTTACTAGTACAATCTTGAATCTTGACAAGATTCTGTATAATTTTTTTACAAACACCAGCTCTTGATTTGTTTTTTACTTTGCAATGGTAAGCTTGTTTTAATTCAGACAATTCATCAAACACCGTGTCTTCAATTCGATTATCAACTAACACCTTAACTTTATCATATTCTTTAATTTGTTTTACAGTCGGTGACACTTCACACAAATCTTGGTGATATCAAGTGCGAAATCTCTTGTGATGAAGTCCCCAAAGCCTCTGAGGTGCCTCCATCCCCCCCCCCTCCACTCCCCCCCCTCCTATTCACCCTTAAATTCTCTGATGTTTAAAGTTATTTTTTTAATTATTTGTTTGTTTTTTGTGAATTCTTGCATGTTTTATTGAATAATGATGCCCGGTAGAATTTAGACACTTGAACTTTGAGCCCGTTTGGCCCCCCTTAAAAATTTTTTTTATCTACTTAAAGTGATTTCGTGCTGTTTGTCTAACCTTAAATTTTTCCACTTAAAGTTAGTTTTAGGGGGTGGTATTGTATCATGAGTTTTAAATACTTTTAAAGACTTTAGAAGTTTAGGGGTATTCAATTAATACTTTTAAATACTCTTTAAAAGTAAGGGGGTATTGTATCAGGATTTTATAAAAGTATTTAAAAGTTTAAGGTATTCAATTACAACTTTTAAAGAGTTGTTAAAAGTATCGTGTTATTCAAAAAGTCAATGACTTTTAATGAGAATGACTTTTAATGACTTTTAACAAAAATTATAACTACATCCCTTGAAAAAAAAGTCATGAGCTTTTTGATAAGATTTGACATGACTTCTAATAATTCTATTAAAATCATCTTGAATAAAATTGTTTCATTATTGTCAATAATTTCTTTAAAATTTCTACTGTTAATAATTTCAAACTTCTCTTTCTTCCGCTTCTTCCATCTCTTTTTCTTCCTCTTCTTGGTTTTCAATTTCCATATTTATATTCATTTTAGTAAACAATATTATTGAGGGTGCGATCTTTTGCAAATTTTTAAAACTAGATCATCTTTTGCAATTTTGTAAAACTAGATCATAACACACAAAGTAAAATAAGAATCCATCAAACATCATAGTAATTCATGGGCTTCTAAAAATTTTGTGCTTGCATAAATTCACATAAAACATCAATAAAATAGCTTTGCATCATAAAAATATTGATGGCTAATGACATAGTTCTGCATCATCATTAGCTATGAATAGTGATAAATATATAATTATCAGATAAAAAAATGCAATAAATACTCAATTTAACAAGAAATACACCTTGTACTCAATTTTTTGGTGGCCGGATTAATCAGAGAACACACAATCGAAATTGTATTGCAATGAAAAAAGGTTAAAGGATTTCATAGCATAGGCTAATATATATGATCTTTGTAGTTAGTCTAGTAAACCACAAAATCTATCAAAAATTCTATGAAAGTTTTTAGAAGTCATTTCATTAGGAGTCATCAAAAGTATTTCGAAATTTTAATGACTCAACAAGAATCATTAAAAGTCGTTAAAAGTCTATAAAATCCATAAAAGTCATTACCCCAAAAATTGTCATTAAAAGTCATAATACAATACCACCCCCTTAGTTAAAAAAAAAAAAGTACCTTGGAGGTACTTTTTTTCCACTTATTTTTTTTCTCATATCAATTTTTATGTATTTGAGTCACCTTTTAACTTGTATTGTATTCTTTGCATATATTTGTATTTTATACTTTCAAAAAAATTTAAATTTCTTTTTTTTTAATTAATTTTTTAAAAATAAATTTACTTTAAGTGGAATTAGCCAAACAGATACACCTAACTTTAAGTGAAAAATATCACTTTTCACTTAAAGTGAGTAAGTAGCACTTTAAGTGATAAGTAACAATTTTTAAGTTAAGCCAAACACCCTCTTTGATGGGTGTGTGTCCATATGTTTGTTTTGTATGTGTGTTTAAATTTGTTGCAAATTCGAGATTTAGGTTTTCGATTACTGGGGTTTTTGATTAGTTGGTGATTGAGTTTGAAGGGTTTAGTTACTTTTTTGGGTCGTTATTGTGACATTGAATTTATCGGTATGAGATTGATGGTAGAGATTAAGAGGACGAGTCTTTTTCTTTTGCTGTTGAGTAAGGGTACATTATTCTTTTGAATTTCAGTATCCCGTGTAGAGTCCTGGATTGGACTTAGATTAGTTGTCAAACTGAATGACAATTGCAGTTGTTTAATACCATGTCCGCTATTTTGAAAGCAAAACAGAACAGGGAAGTAGAATGGTGGTTAAGGATTTAATAATCACCTATATTTGATTGTATATTAGTTTGTTGTTGGTTATTTCCATTCAAATAGCATTTTTTATAAAGAGTGAGGGCGGTGGGGGGAATGGAGTTTGTTGAAGATAAATTTGGTTAAGGACCATTAAATCAATGGAGCTGCTAAAGACTCAAATTCCAGGGAAGAATAATGTCTTAGGTTATCAAATGGAATTAAACTGATAATGCTTCCAACGAGCAAGTCTGTACCGAGGGACATGCAATTAATGTATATCAGGGAACCAGATAACTAGGCCTGCCAAGACTGAACACGACCCAAGAACCCGACACGAGTTTTACTGGTTAGGGTTGTTATTAAACGGGTTGGGTCAAAAACGGGTCGAACCCGAAATTGACCCACATAAAAATAAGGGGTTACGGGTCAACCCGTTTAACCCGAACTCGACCCGCATAACCTGTGCAATTGCTATAATAAAAAAAATGTTTTTTAATATATTAATATGATAGATCATTTTCTTTAATGGTTTAATCTTTTTTTGGATTATATATTTATATTTTGCATGAATTTTAATATATATTTTTTTAGTTAATTAGTAAGTTGTATTAGATTTTGTTACATGAATTAGGTATTTTAAAACTTAAATATTTAGTTTGTGCATCATATTATATAGATAAGGAAAGGTAAATCGATATACAATTAAATTTATCAAATAATGTAAGTGAGTATATGGTTAATAGATAAAACACTTGTCGGATAAACGGGTTAGCAGGTCGTGTTGGGTAACCCGTTTAATAAGCGGGTCGGGTTAGTGTCAAGGTTTAGCAGGTCAACAATTAAACGGGTCGGGTTACTGTCGGACCTTCACTTTAATATTTATAATATGACCTGTCACGAACACGACCCGTAGCCCGAAATTGACAGCCCTACAGATAATTTGTTCGTTCCTGGCTGTCTTCCTGAACTAATAGTCACCACCTTTTCTTGTTTTAAATTTGTACTAAAAATTAGTTATTGATGTCATGCTTCTACAAATCTATGATGCAGAATTTTTTGGCACTATGTGCAAGCGGTTACTATGATGGGACAATATTTCATAGAAATATAAAGGGTTTCATGATTCAAGGCGGAGATCCTACAGGTACGGGTAAAGGTGGGACTAGCATATGGGGCAAAAAGTTTAATGACGAAATAAGAGAGTCGCTTAAGGTATGTTGAATAACTTAATGGTATCACTTGCATATAAATCAAACTTTATGCTATAGAATTTTTTAAATAAGCATTTCATTACATTTTGTAGAGAGAATTCTGCATCATTTAAATTTATTGTGAGCGGGTGAATGAGTGATTTATGATGTTTTAGCGCTCCATTGTAAATTCTGCCCACTACAAATGCCTTGTTGGAATGTTTAACCTGTTCCCTGTCCTCTCTCTTTCATAATGTAGTTGGGAAAACGGAGTTAGGTGGAGGTTGTCCTATCTTTAGTGCTCTCGATGATTTTTAGTATGTATAATATATGCTGTTATACCAGGGAAGATCTGGGTCTTAATAACTTGGGAGGATACATACAGTAATTGCATGTTATAGTTTCTATCGGCTTTGGCATGGGTACTATTTCTATTAGAAAAAATAAAGAAAAATACAATAAAGGAATATTAGGATCAACCATCTCAGTGTTCTAAGTGTATTTATGTCATGTGCAGCATAATGCTAGAGGTGTACTTTCGATGGCAAACAGTGGGCCAAACACAAACGGTAGCCAGTTCTTCATAACCTACGGGAAGCAGCCACATCTCAATGGACTGTACACCATCTTTGGGAAAGTCATTCATGGTTTTGAAGTCCTCGACATCATGGAGAAAGTAAGTTTTAATACTTGAATCCCAATTAAAAAACATATTAAAAGAGGACTAGACACAAGTGAAACCATTGGTCTTCCTTTTGTGTTTCTGAACTACCTGACAGGAGTTAAAAATATAATTTTTAATTTATCTTGACCTTTCACAGACTCCAACTGGACCAGGAGATAGACCTCTTGCAGAAATCAGGCTGAATCGTGTGACTATACATGCTAACCCACTGGCTGGCTAGTGTTAAATTGAAGAACTGTTTCGTTAACTTCAGATTTTGACAGTTTATGTTGGCGTTTTGGGAAAAATAGAGGGCTTCAGTGGTATGTTATTAGTAGCTACAATCACTTGTAAAAGAATAGAAGTATGATGTAAACACAATTTTAATAACAATATGTAGTTATTTAGATTTTTGCTAACTTACCTCATTTTTATCAGTTTAATCTCTTCATGTTGTCTTGACACCATAATGTTCACATTCTGCTTCTGCTGAAATAAGAGCTTGCATTTTTTCTAGTGTTGTTGCGTCTAGGTTTAGGATTGGGCAATTTCTTGATATGTAGCTTGCCCTATATCTGTAGTCAAATGCTGTTTGCTCAACCCACATAAAATCTTCTTAGGAAGTTTTTTTGCACAAAATTGTATCTCCTTTTCGAATAAATTTATGTTGCGGATGATGCTTGCCAAGTTGCTATAACACTAATTCTTTTATGTTTACATTGTAAGTGATTATTTATTTCCTTATTTTCTCATTTACATTCTCCCATGTACCAACATGTCATCAATTTTTCTTGCATCCTTAAAGCTTTGGCATAGTACTAGATGTTACCCTTTGCCTTGCCAAAATATAAAAAGTTACTCTTTAGACCTCTTTGACTGTTTAGGTGTAAAAATGGTTGAGCGACACAGAGGTATCTTATAGATGGCATTTGACAAGCCAAAGAGACATACTGAACCCCAGCCATCAGAATTAACTTCTTGTTGACTATAGAAATAACGAGAAAAGATAGACAAAAAGAACGCATGTACTTTAGGTAGTGCCACATTCTATAAGGAGGATTGTCAATAATCCATATGGTGAATTTCGTTAATCTAGTATGAGGCTATTAATCTCTTTTCTTTTTTGCTTTCTCTATTTCTTTTTGCTAATTTATCTTATCTGTTTTTTTTTCCCCGTTATCTGTTGATGGAAAAAAATACAAGACCAAAACTGAAAAAGAGGAATGAAGATATGCGATACGGATACCTCAAGTGACATGATGCGTAGAATGATTAAAGCGGATACCTCAAGTGACATGATGCGTAGAATGATTAAAGATCAAATTCAGACTTTTAACTGAAAAATCCTAGTATTAAACACAAGAGACAGCATCTCTTGCTATATCCATGATCATCACCAATACACATCATTGTCTAGTGGGGACTTCTACTGGCCAATATTTTCGATAAACTAGCCAATGTGATACTTGATCACAAGTACATATATAGAAGGCATCTGGCTAGGACAAGTTCATTAGATACAGCTTATAGATGTTAGCACAAGCACATTGCACATCCTAACATTGATGTTACCACAAGCACATTGCACATCTTACAAGTCTTATCCTGAAGAAGGAAGCATGGTAAGCTACAACTCTTGAGGTCATGATGCAGGAACATTACTTCCCCTCTTCCTCGCTTTTACCGTCACTAGAATATTTGTGCCTTCGATTCAAGTAATGCCTCAGTCTTCTCCTCCTTTGTTTGTTGCGAGTTTTCAGTCTTGCTTTCCACTCAACCTAAACTTCTTTCTAGCCTTTTTATGTCCTGCACATTGATTTGTTAGCATTTGCCATCTGTGTATCCTTGCTTCACTTCTGGTTGGAGTTACAGGAGAATTCTAGAAATATAGAAAATCAAGCGTGTAGCATTACATTGAACATACATTTTAATTGACTGTCCAGATGTACCTTTAAAAACAAAAAAATTAAGCACACTTTTAAGGATCAAGTACAAAAGACCTTAAGAACCTCACATTTCCCAGCAGACAAGACTACCAGCTAGCCTTTCATTTTTTATCATCAAAATTGTAAAGATTTTTCATATCTAAATTGTTTACTTATACATATATATGGATACATGATTCTTGACTTAAAAATATGTTGCATGTTTGTAAACATCAAGATTTACTCACCGCACTCCCGTTCCTTGTCCCGTTCCTCCTTGCCATGTTCATTTTGAAGGTGATGCTTCTCATCATCATGCTGAGAATCTGCAACAAGATATCAAGAAAGGAAGAAAGGTAAGTAAACATTGTTTTTACTTTCAAGAAAAATAAAATGAAAAGTAAACAGGAATTACTACCATCCTCCCTTTCACGCCCAGAGCGAGTCTGCTCATCATTATGCTTGCTCGGGATCTGCAACAAGATATCAAGAAAAGTAGACATTTTGTTTGACAATTGTAAGTAGACATTTTCAGTGAGTATCATCTAAATTTTCTAAAAATTAACTTGAATTTTCAAGGGCTGTCATGTAAGCCTCAGCCAACTTTCCAGCATTCCAAAGCTCAATCTCTTTCTTGTAGAAACTTACGAAATCTTGCTCATGACCCCCTTTGAGTTGCTTAAAGGGAATCTCATGTTCTTTCCATGTCATGGATGCAAGATCATAAGCTCTGAATGCTGAAAATTGTTTGCTACAATGATGTGGCATGTGATGTTCCACATAATTGTAGCAATACAAGGGCACTAGAGCTCTAACTGAGCTAGCGTCTCCTGGCCGGGGGCAAACCAGCTGTGCATAGGGTGTCCACTTTATTATGTCCTGTTCATAGAAAACAACTCAAAAAATTTAGCACTCAATGTCTTCCTATTCAGTTCATGCACATCGATTCACAGTTAGCATAGCACAAATTGCATGCTGTTCTATTTGTTTGTGTATATAATTGATTTCGTCTTTTGTGACTTATATTACTCTTTATTTTTTTTTCAATCTTATATGACTTTTTAGGAATTAAAAAGTACAGTCATATGGAGATGCTGATCATCAATAGAAAGAATTGATGCAGGTTAAGCTATACTTACAACTGTCAGTTAGCAATCATCAATCAGTACTAAGAACAGAAGTGAACAAACTAATGTAAGACTAGTTTTTTTTTTTAGTAAGGAATGAAAAAGACAAAAAAAAAAAAAAAAACCTTACCTCATCGGAAAGAGAATCCAAAACTGGACCTATGTCATAACGGGCATGGTGGTTCTGTGTTTTCTCTTTAATTTCATCCACAAACCACGGGAGCAATGGAGCTCCAGCTCTAACTGATTCAGGGTACTCCCATGTAACAGCCTGACTTTTCGGACTATTAATTCTTAACCGAAAACTAAAACAAATTACAATTTATTAAACCAAAAGTCAATTACAAAGGTACTTATTACAATAGCGTAGCTAACAATGACGGTCTACTTCGAACCTAAGATCCTTAAACTCCAATGCTATCCATCGATCTTATACGGAACCTGAAAATATTAAAAGAATAAGCTACGAAGCCCAGCAAGCAACTAACGTCTTACGGCTCAAAATAATATTTTTATATTTTTCAAAAACACGATTTTCACATGTAGCACATAACATCTATCACACAGTTTCACACAACATACTCGATAACAATTACGACAAAAATTCACACAATACATTCTATAACAAATATCAAATCGATGTACACCAGATTATCAATAACTCACATAATCTAAATTCTGAATCGAACAAACAAATCTTAACATCAAATTCTTATTTTAATTCCCACAGTTCTAAATTACGGTCACACTATGCCAGTGACACGGCTTCTAAAATTCGATGGGGCCAGTTTACGGTATCTATGTGTTCCGGAACGTGCGTAAACTAGTTCTATGATTCGATATGTCACACTATTCAGTGACCGGATTCTATGATTCAATACGCAACTAAAACTGGGGAATCAAAACAATGTTCATATCTTATCAATCACATATCAAAATCATATTTTCGATAACTAAAACAAATATCTAACATGTAATCAAATAATATAAAACATGTTTCAAATTAATACGGAGCAACGAATAGTTACTTACCTCAATTACGCAAATCAAGAATTCACATAATCATATAAAAACACATGTACAATCCTTAGCAACCCATCGGAAGCAGAACATCTAAAATCTTGAAAGACTCCATGATTACAATTCTGATCAGATCTGTATTTAGCCTTTTTGACCATCTAAACGATGTTTTCTTGAAAACCTCAAAGAACGAAAGTGGTAGAGCACGAAAAGACCTTTCCGAAAAGTGCAGAATCAACGAAATCCGACTTACGATGAATTTTCCACGAATTTTACAAGACTGCTGAATTGCGTTTATAAAACCCTACGAATTTTGTTATAAAAGATGAGGAAGAAGAATATGATGTATCTATAACGTCTCGCAACCCTGATTCTAGACCTACTAGTTATCCGTATTCAAATCCGATCCATATTTTAGGCCCACTATTCTAATCCAATTTTAAATCCCATTTATTATCTAATTTTAATCCTTTTTATTCTATTATTCTTTTTTTATTATTAATCTAAAAATTACGAGATATTACATCCCCAATTTTACTTGAAGCATATTCTGGATCTTGGTGATCCGAATCAATAAAAATCCCTGTCAAACAAAGAAAATATTGAAAAAACAAATTAGAAGGAATCCGCAGTAACTCTGTTGATAGAAGTAGTAATAGTGAACTTACCAAAATAATCCGAAGGTTTCCAATAATATAACCTTTGCCTCCCTTCTTGTACGTCGATCAGTCCATGGTAGAGAAAGGACAATAACGCTGCTCCCCAAGCATAGTGTCAACTTTTGTCCACATTCTCTACAAATTGGATGTAAGCTGTGTTAGAAAATGTGGGGTTTTAGACCGACATTGTCGAGTCATTTTGAGCTCCGATTTGAGTGTGCCTTGTGTGCGTGTTTGCAACAAGTCTTGCTTGGAGAGTGTTCTCCTCCGCGAGAGCTTTCCAATGCATATTTGAACACTCAAAACGACTAAGGGATGGATGAGTTATGATTACTCAAAGTTGGTCCCTTAAGAGTGGAAATTTTGTTGTTAAACTTGAAGTCCCACATTGATAAGGAAAAGGAGTTTCCTTTGCTTTATATAGTACAACACAAGAGGAGTGTTCACTTGTGTTGGTTAAGTGTTGCTCCATCTCCTACGCGGGCGCGCAGGGGGGTGCGAATTGTGGGGAAAACCGAGGCTTCGCAAGCCTTCGGCCTTTCCGCGTGTGCGACCTGCGGACACGAATGCAGCAGAAAATATAATTTGAATTAACTTTTGTGTCGGTAAAATCAATTCCGTTTTTATAATGAATTTTTTGCCACCGCCTTACCTTAATTAATTAAGCGCGTTAATTAATTAGGGCAATTGTGTAGCACACAAGTTTTCCTATCCTATATAAACTCTTGTAGAGCCTTAGGATTATTCATTCGAAAACACAGCCTTTTCTCTTCCTTCGGTGATATTCTTGCTCGTTTCAAGCTCGCTGAGAGTGACGCTCGTCTATAGCCTCACTGCAATCCATTTTACCCTGGGAGGCGTTTCGCTCGCACATACGGTGATGGCTAATACGCTTTAAGGAGACAGTCACGCACTGGACTCGGGTTTTTCGTTCCTTGTCTCCTCTTTTGTCTGTTTTAATTATACACATAACTATTACACACACATGCACAAATATTATACTGTTTGTACTTATCGCAAATTGTCTAACAAGCTGATGGAACCACATGCTTATCATTGTTAGGAGCAATTGATGAGGAGCACCGCAACCTTTCGGCTCGTGATATCTTCATTTACATCAGAAGCAACGGCTCTTAACTCATCACATTTCATGCTTTTCCTGCCTTGATAATTAGCTCCAAAAACTCTCTCAAAGGTGCCATTGTCGACACATATAGAATATATGACCGGTTTACCCCGAATGGGTAAACCAGTTAAGAATAGAACATCCTATATATATATATGGTGAAACTAGAGAAACAGATTTTCTGCGCGCTATTTTGTTTTTGTATTTCACCCTAGTCCTTGCATTGAAACTTGTACTGACCTTTTGACTGAGTAAAGAAGACTCATGGTTTTGGCTTCTGGATGATAAAGGGGAATTCACGGTTCGAAGCTGCTATACGAAACTACAGGGTGAGCATGAATACTCAGATTGGAAGAGAATGAAGAGAATGAATACTCAGTTCTTGGAGTGAAAGCAATGATATGTAATTTGTTGACAGATTGGAAGAGAATGAAGTCTGAGAATGTACACTTACAATCACAGCATCAGGTGAGTGCTCGAGTGTGGTGCAAACCACCAGAAAGATGGGTAAAAATTAATGTAGATGCTGCTTGCCGTCCGGGTTCAAATTTCGTTGAAATTGGTTGTGTTATTAGGGATGACAGAGGATGTTTCTTGCGAGCTTTTTGCAATGTGGTACCAGGTAACATGAACCTAAAGGAGGCTGAAGCTCTAAGTTTAAAAGAAGCGATTATTTGGACGAAATCATGGGGATACAACAAGTGCATCTTCGAGTCTGATGCTAAATTGGTGGAAGATGCAGATCAGGCAATTCGTATTTCGATACAATAGTTGCTGATTTTAGTGAATTAATTAAACACTTTGAACAAGTGTTAGTTGTTTTTGTGGATAGCTCTGCGAATAGGTAGCTCATTTGTTAGCAAGAGCCACGTATTCTATGTCAGGTTTGCAGGAGTGGTACCATACTGTTCCAGATTTTATTGCTTGGAATCTTGTTTCCGAGGAATTTTAATGCAAGTACCATATTTTCAAAAAAAAAAATTTCAAGTTTTTCTTTATATGTAATTTAAAAAAATTGAAAAATGTACATGTTTGATCACTTAAAATTTACGATAGACATTATTTTGAATGTCAATTTAATCATTCAAAAGTGAAATCAGCAAATTGAAAACTTCAAACTACTTCTAGTCTTATTGTTTCCCCGCACTTTGTAACTTTGATTTTACAATCTCCCGTTTTAAATCTATGTATATTATAATTCCTGAATACTTTTTGGCCTGTACTATCTGTTTTAACCTTTCTAAAATTGTTCATTTCCTTCCAAAAATTATATACTAAGGGACTGAAAAGTAAAATCACTTAGCACGGAAAAATATTCAAAAAAAGCCACGTAGGCATCAATTAACCATAATCTATGTACAAACTCCTAATTTCTTGCATTTACTTGGCATCTTAATTTATGATTTTTACGATCTAAAATTGAAAGTACTTGCATAATTTATGTTTCTTGCATTTACTTTTGAATCTTACTTCCTTAATTTAAGCATATTTTGAATTTAAATTTTATGGTTCTTGCTGAGGATAATGTGTATCAGACAAACTTAATCTTTTTCAAATCTTTCCTTGATTAAAGTTCGTAATCTCCTCATGTATACACAAATTTCTTCATATCTTTTTTAAAATTCAAAAAAATATTGCTTCATATATATGAACACACAGTTAATACCATTTTCTTAATTGTAGCCATAATTCAAAAAATATCGCACAAAATATGGATCAATCAAGAAACAATATCCATATTAGAGCACAGATTAATTTGATGAATATTTTATAAACAACTTCTCTCACCTCTCTCTCAAGCTCTCTCTCAAAATGGTGGTACACATAAAATATCTTTAATCTCTCTCATCCTCTCTCTCAAGAATGGCGGTACACATAAAATATCATTAATCTCTCTCATCTTTTTTCTCATTCTTAGTCTTTTTTCTCATTTTATTTACAATGAATTTGTGATTGAGACAATTTACATTATACAAATTCAACGGTGAATATGATTAATTGGGTATGTATCTTGATTCTAAAAACATGTATCTCGATTCAATATCATCTTCTCTGATTGTTAGCAAGGTTTTCTTTTCCATTTTTTCTCTTTTTCCATGCATTTTATTGATGTTTTAATCAATATCGTCTTCTCTGATTATTTTCTCTTTGTGTCCATAGCAAACAGTTCTAACAGGTCTGCATAGAAGGTGTTTGATTAAAGTTCTGTATGATTTAAAGTGTATTTTGTTTTTATTTTGATGTTCTTTGACATGCTTTGTTTTGCTTTTTTGTAGCTTTGACGAGAGAAATCGGAGAAATGGCTTCATCCCGTTTTCTGTATTTTGTTTGGGGTTCTGAATTCATCGGGAGCTGCAAAAGGTCTTTAATCTAAAGTCAATTTTAAGCAAAATGTCTTTAATCTAGAGTCAATTTCAATGAGTATATAATTCGTTGTGCTTATCTTTATTTATCTTTAAAGTGTTTATTGCAGGATTTAAATTTATACACTTTTTCTTACAAATGGACGTATTGAGTTAGTATTTATATTGATCATATATCAATTGCTAAAGGTATGCGTCAGGCCTGTAAGGTATGCGTGAACTGAAGTGCCTACTCTTTCTATTGCACAGGTCTACAGTCTACTCAATTTTTTTTTACCCAGATGATGATTTTTAACTTTAAATTTAACATTTTGAATCATGCTGTACACATGTCTCCTTCTTTGGCTTAACGCGTCCTCTCAATATGTACTTGCCAAGAGATATTTCATAAACTATTGTGTGGATCCTTAATTAAGGATCCAATGTCAATATGTCATGAGCATCAATTTTCATCCACAATAGCAGATTACCCTTTTAGGTTGGTTTAAACTTGATCTGTAATGCATAAATGATTGATGGATTACGACCTTGTTGAGTAAAAATAAGGTAAAAAAAAAAATTTGTTTCGTTCCTCTCACTCTATATCAACTATATAAATATATAAAATGCTTAATAAAGTTAAAAGTATCGTTAATGACTTTAATTCTGGTGTTATAGGTATCATTATTGACTGCAGATCAGGTGTTAAAAGTATCCTTATTGAAGCACTAGACATGCAGAAGAAACATCATTGTACATGTGAATAGCCTAAGCTGTTTAAAATTATAATGTTCTCGGGTATCGTCATTGTAAGCATTCTTATGTTAATCAAGTTGTATATTTCTATTAAATAGACATCATATGGTGTTATATCAGTTACTTTAATGCCACTTCCAACTGTTCTCGAGCCTTCAATTGTAAATAATTGAGAAAACAGGAGAATGAGAATGAATTGCCAGTTTCACGACTCTCAAGAACAATATGACTTTAATGTTAAGACATGGAATTATTTTCCACAGAAATGATTTTCAGTCATAGTGGTTCAAAATACTGTTCTTATCAACTGAATGGAATATACTATATACAGTTAGAGGAAACTGTTAAACTTCCTGGTAATCAAATTCTTACTTAATTTTCTCTTATCACATTATGATCCATTTTCAATTACCTATAATCAATTCAACACAATCTTTTCATTTAATACGTAATAAGAATTTGAAATTCAAATTACTTATTCAATACACAATCTTCCCAATTAATTTAAAATCTTGCATGATTTTCTCTTATCATATTATGATCCATTTTCAATTATCAATAATCAAGTCAACACAATCTTTTCATTTAATACTTAATAAGAACTTGAAATTCAAATTACTTATTTAATACACAATAATCTTCCCAATTAATTCGAAATCTTGCTTGATTTTCTCTTATCAGCTCCCTCCCATATATTTTGCAAATAATTTTAAATTTATAATTATTCATTTATGGAAACTATAACTCATTCATAGAGTATCAATTAACATAAATTATTCATATATCTATCTTTCATTTTCTTTTTCAAAATTTCCTTTTTGACTGTTTCAAAATGTTAAATTTAAATGTTTTTTTTTGATCAAATAGATTTGTTGGCCCAATTTTATAATTGCTTTTTTAGGATTTTCAAATTTGAGGAATAGAAATAACAAAATTTTGAAATTGCAATTCTAAACAGACTAATAGAGCTGAACTTCTACTTTTTTATATGCATTGTTGCAGTTAGTGAAATATGAGATATAATAATTTTTCATAATTGATTGATATTTTTTAGTTAAAATTTTTAACTTTACAATATTTAAATTGCAAGTCTTCGTTGTTAAGAGAAGGGGGAGAAATCTTGAACTAAATTTATAATTTTTTTTTTTTTTATAAAAATCTATGCAATTAGTGGAATATGAGATATGAGATATGATACCTTTTCATAATCAATATTTATATGTTGCAATTTTTAATTTTACAATATCTAAATTGCGAGCCATCGCCGTTAGGCGATGGCGAGAAGCCTTAAACCGAATTTATAAATTTTTATTATAGACATCTATGCAGTTAATGGAATATGAGATATGATACCTTCTCATAATCGATTTGAGTTTTTTAGTTACAATATCTAAATTAAGGGCGACGACGAGAAAACTTAAACCAAATCTTTATATAAACTTATTAGATACATTTATGCCGTCACGAAATATCTTAAAATAATTTTTCATAATTGAATTTTTATCTTTTAATTGTAATTTTCAGTTTCAAAATGTTTAAAATGCGAGAAGTCGCCGTTAGGCGACGACGAGAAACTCTGAACGGAATCTTATATAATTTTTTGTATACATTTATCTAATTACTGAAATATCTAATATGCTATCTTTTTATAATTAGAATTGGAGTTATGTACCTCTTTTATGGAATAACCGGCTATGACAAGTAGGAGACGAATGTTATTGTTTTTATTTGATGCTGTTGACATCGATTAAAAATATGATTACAATTTAACATAATTTTTTTCATTTATTTTAAATTTAAATTAAAATGTTTTGTTAAACTATTTTTTCTAATTTTTAATCGCATGCATATCGTAAGATATCATTGATAATAAGACTATAAATTGATAATATTGTGAAATCTTGAATTGAATTTATCTCGCACACACCCGATAATAACTCCACGTAGGCAGCAATTAACCAAAATTACTTAACAATCTCATAATTTCTTGCATTTACTTGGCATCTTAATTTATGATTCTTACGATCTAAATTTGGAAGTACTGTAAACAACGCTGTAGCTTTTTTTTTGCCACAGTGATTCTATTATTTTAGTATCTGTTTTGATACATGCGGTAGGGGAGAATCGAACCTTGGTGGTTCGACAAGGCATAGTCCTCATTTACCACATGAGCTACACCATCACCCCTAACATTGCTGTAGCTTTAGGTTTACAGTTCTACGGAGTCATAGCATTTATTAACACTAATAAATCCTAAATCATCATTTCATAATTAGTCACAACATTTATTTGCTAATAAATCCCAAAACTATGTCATGTAACATCATCATCCTTAATTAGCAATAGATTATATCTTATTACATCCCCAAATCATCATCCTTAATTAGTGAAAGATTTGCATAATTCCTTTAAATAACCTTAAAAATTTATCAACACAATACAACTCATACCTATTTACGTAATTTCCCAATTATAAAATATTATGTTATCTTACATCATCATCCTTAATTAGCAATAAATAATATCTTATTACATCACCAAATTATGTCATGTAACATCGTCATCCTTAATTAGCCATAGATAATATTTTATTACATCGCAAAATTATGTCATCTAACATCATTATCCTTAATTAGCAATAGATAGTATCTTATATTACATCCCGAAATATTTTGCACGTAATGAAGGTGTTTGATTAAAGTTTTGTATGATTTAAAGGTGTATTTTGTTTTTATTTTGATGTTCTTTGACATGCTTTATTTTGCTTTTTTGCAGCTTTGACGAGAGAAATCGGAGAAATGGCTTCATCCTGTTTTCTGTATTTTGTTTGGGGTTCTGAATTCATCGGGAGCTGCAAAAGGTCTTTAATCTAGAGTCAATTTCAAGCAAAAGGTCTTTAATCTAGAGTCAATTTCAATGTGTATATTTGGTCAAATATCCAATTTTTGTTTATGATATACGTTTATTTATCTTTAAAGTGTTTGTTGCATGCTTTAAATTTATACACTTTTCCCTACAAATGGACGTATTGAGTTAGTATTTATATTGATCATATATCGATTGCTAAAGGTATGCGTCAGGCCCGTAAGGTATGCGTGAACTGAAGTACCTACTCTTTCTATTGCACAGGTCTACAGTCTACTCAATTTTTTACCCAGATGATGATTTTTAACTTTAAATTTAACATGTTGTATCATGTTGTACACATGTCTCCTTCTCTGGTTTAACGCATCCTCTCAATATGTACTTGCCAAGAGATATTTCATAAACTATTGTGTGGATCCTTAATTAAGGATCCAATGTCAATATGTCATGAGCATCAATTTTCATCCACAATAGCAGACTACTCTTTTAGGTTAGTTTAAAATTGATCTGTAATGCATAAATGATTGATGGATTACGACCTTGATGAGAAAAAGTAAGGTAAAAAAAATTGTTTCGTTCCTCTCACTCTATATCAACTATATAAATATATGAAATGCTTAATAAAGTTAAAAATATCGTTAATGACTTTAATTCTGGTGTTATAGGTATTATTGACTGCAGTTCAGGTATTAAAAGTATATATCCTTATTGAAGCACTAGACATGTAGAAGAAACATCGTTGTACATGGGAATAGCTTAGGCTGTTTAAAATTATAATGTTGTCGTGTATCGTCATTGTAAGCATTCTTATGTTAATCAAGTTGTATATTTCTATTAAATAGACATCATATGGTGTTATATCAGTTACTTTAATGCCACTTCCAACTGTTCTCGAGCCTCCAATTGCAAATAATTGAGAAAACAGGAGAATGAGAATGAATTGCCAGTTTTACAACTCTCAAGAACAATATGACTTTAATGTTAAGACATGGTATTATTTTCCACAGAGATAATTTTCAGTCATAGTGGTTCAAAATACTGTTCTTATCAACTGAATGAAATATACTGTATCCAGTTAGAGGAAACTGTTAAACTTCCTGGTATTCAAATTCTTACTTGATTTTCTCTTATCACATTATGATCCATTTTCAGTTATATATGATCAAGTCAATACAATCTTTTCATTTAATACGTAATACGAATTTGAAATTCAAATTACTTATTTAACACACTATCTTCCCAATTAATTTAAAATCTTGCATGATTTTCTCTTATCATATTATGATCCATTTTCAATTATCAATAATCAAGTCAACACAATCTTTTCATTTAATACGCAATAAGAACTTGAAATTCAAATTACTTATTTAATACACATTAATCTTCCCAATTAATTTGAAATCTTGCTTGATTTTCTCTTATCAATTCCCTCCCATATATTTTGCAAATAATTTTAAATTTATAATTATTCATTTATGGAAACTATAACTCATTCATATAGTATCAATTAGCATTAATCATTCATACATCTTTCTTTCATTTTCTTTTTCAAAATTTTGTTTTTGACTATTTCAAAATCTTAAATTTAAACGTTTTTTTAGGATCAAATAGATTTGTTTGCCCAATTTTCTAATTGATTTTTTAGGATTTTAAAATTTAAGGAATATAAATAACAAAATTTTGAAATTGCAATTCTAAAAAGACTAATAGAGCTGAATTTGTACTTTTTTATATACATTGTTGCAATTAGTGAAATATGAGATATAATAATTTTTCATAATTGATTGATATTATTTAGTTAAAATATTTAATTTTACAATATTTAATTTGCAAGTCTTCGTTGTTAAGAGACGGGGGAGAAATCTTGAACTAAATTTATAATTTTTTTATAAACATCTATGCAATTAGTGGAATATGAGATATGATACCTTTTCATAACCAATATGAGATATGACATTGTTCCACCGATCCTGACATTGTTGAAGGATTGTTGAAAATGTTTGATGATAATAACAAATTGGGTGAGGGTTTTCGTATGGCTAGGGATCGATTTGACCTCAAATGTCCTGAAGAGTTCAGCTTGGTATTACTATCCTCAAAGGCAACGTCTGGAAGGCCTAATCATGTTATTCAATCCAATGAAGTTGCGGCATTAATTGTTGGGGATGTTGAGGAAACTGACGGTTATAATAAAGATATAGTTGTTCAAACTAAGGATCGTTTCTTAAAAAGGATTGAAGAGACTTTTGTGCATTATATGCAATTTCAGTATCCCCTTCTTTTTCGTATTTAGTTATAAGAAATAACTATTTTCTTTGCATTAGACGTTTGGATTATATTACTTGATATTCATTTTCATGCCTGCATTTTTCCATTTCGTATACTAGATTTTTATCCACAATGGAATAACAATTATATATTAAAACATGCAATCATCTTGATTACTAAGCCTATTTTATGGCAGGTTGTCAAGTATTAGACTATCAAGTTTATTAAAACTAGCAAATGCATCTAGCTATGTCTTATACTATTTATCATTCAGTGTATATATTGAAACTCCCCTGTAAAATATAAAAATTTGATAATAGTTGCGTACTATTTTTTTTAAAACCTTCGCTTCAACTAAATTACGTTCATATACTGTATAAATTACATAGCCTCTTTCGTTAAACATATATTTTAGAATAAATATATAATTTGTTTTTTTAAAAAAAATTGTCAGCCTGTGCGCGCAAGCGCGGGCAAAAAAGACTAGTTCTAGTAATAGCTCAATCTATTTATTATTATACATATAATAGCCCAACAATGGGCTATAATTGATGAGACATTTTATTCCATCTTAAATCTTTTACACATTTTATTCAATCTGAAAGACTTACTTACCCTCCTATTCTTTATTTTTAAAAAATAATGCTATTGGTGGGAATTGAACCTAGGTCTCTAGGATGTGTAGAAAGCTTCTTACCACCACACCACTCACTCTTATGTGTTTTTGTATGATACACATTATATGTGTGCAGGTGTGTCGTGTGATTGAAAAAAATATGGTACTTTAGTTAGTGTGACATATTTACAAATTTTAGGTACTTTAGTTATTGCGAGGTATTAACAAATTTTAGTCATCAATTTATTCTTACATTCATTGATTCGAATTATCATATAAATCTACACATTATAGATGTGTGTGTGTTGCTGATATAAATTAATTTAAATTTTGATTTAATCTACACATTATAGATGTGTGTGTGTTGCTTGAGTGAAACAAAATTTAATATGATAATTATTGCGACATATTAGCAATCTTTGGTCATAATTTTATTTTTATATTTACTGATTTGGATCATAATAAATTATATTATATCAAAATATCAATTAGTGATACATAATATATAGTTTGTTTATACATTTTAAAATAATAATAATAATAATAATAATAATAATAATAATAATAATAATCATAATCAACATAATATGTAATTCACACATCTTTCTATCACTGGACCACTCAGTCACATGTGTTTTAAATCATACACATTATAGATGTGTGTGCTTGTTACTTGAGTGAAACAAACTTTGATATTTTTAATATTGTAACATGTTAACAATTTTTGGCTATATTTTATTTTTACATTTGTTGATTCGGATATAGTATATTATGTTATATCTTTTATTAATATTATTCTCTATCGATGTTAATATTTAGAAATATACAAATTATTTATTTGACGAATTTATTGATTTATCAAATATTTATTTACCAAGACACAGTTGATTTTTTTAGAATTTTTTTAAATAATTAAAATATCAATTAAAGAAATTATAATAAATTTTAGAAAATGAGTAAAGCTAGAGGCTCGTAATTTGCTAAGAGAAACAACAAAGTCATTCAAGTCTTTGGCCTATCTGTTCACTTCAATCAGTATCTTTGGATGAAGCTGTATTTGAAAAAAGAAAGGATGAATTCTTTGTCAAAGCACGAACATAAGGCATATGAGCAACTTCAACTTATGATGATAAAAGTACGAAAAAATATTCTAAAGTGTGATAAGCCTGTAGTTATACAAGATATATTCTGTAACAGCCCGACTTTTCGGACTATTATTTCTAATTACGAAACTTAAATAAAATCAAAAACTTTATTTAAATAAACCAAATATTCCACAAAAGTCAAAACAACGGTCAAATTCGATAATTCAAAATCATTAAATCGGAGACAGAGCTCCATAAATCCAATATTCAATATCTAATAAAGTACTGAAAATTTATTCAATAATCTGATATGACTTTTCCAATAATAGCATCTAATCAAGTAGCACGAAATCCAAACAGTCCAAATCCTTAATCTTAATAAGCTTCCAAAAGTCTGAACCTGAAACATATTAAAACAATGTGCTGTGAAGCCCAGCAAGTAACTATCGTACAACAGCTCAAAAATAATATTTTTAAAAGAGAACAAAATTTCTAAAACTCTAAATCGATACAAAAATCAAAACAATAAAATCACATTTTATTCCCACAGTTCTAAATTACGGTCACACTAAACCAGTGACACGGTTCTATATTCGATGAGGGCCAGTTTACGTATCTATATGTTCCGGAACGCAGGTAAACTAGTTCTATGATTCGATATGTCACACTATCCAGTGACCGGATTCTATGATTCGATACGCAACTAAAACTGGGGAATTCCAAAATATTTTTTTTTCCCCAAAATCAACATTCGATATCACAATTTTCGATAATCAAATCAAACAGATATTTTGCAAAATAAGAAAACAGATTTGATAATATTAGTGAGCAACGAAAAGTTACTTACCTCGAAATTGATCGAATATCAAAATTTAAACACGAACAGTCCTATAAATCGAATCAGGTCAATATAAAATTTACAAGTCTGTAAACAGTTAGGAATTAAATAAGACTAGAATAATACATAAAGAAGTGACATCATAACATGATAACTGTTTTAGACTTCTAAGTAAATTAACGTGATTAAATAACACAAACCAATGACTTATGCATGCATGTACTCGATTTAATATACTGAACAGTGATACCAATTCATTAATTGCTAATGTGATATTAATAATAAGAAAATCTTTCACTTGTTTAGTTCACTACAAACAAATTAATTAAGTTTAACCAGGAAATTAGATGATAATTCACACATTAAAATAAAAGTACACATAAAATTCAATTAGTTTGAAAATCTAAATCACCTCTAAATATATATGTAAATATTATTTAATCTAACCATAATTTTATCATCAAAAAATAATCTTTAATACGATTTCATATTGATTAACAAAATAACTAACTTTTCAATATTATGCACCGCAAAATTATAACTTTACAGATGATTACATGATTGTACATGGTAACAGGAAGAAGAAGCAAACCAATAAACATACTGGACTAACAGCATATCCAACACTATACAGGACCAAATTAAATATACATAATTCAATATCTATAAATACGAATTAATCTTATACATAAAGCAGGAATATCGTAAATTGATAAAGCATACAAGGCAGAGGCGCACCTTTGACCGATGAAAAGTTGTACAACTTATTCCGATGTCTAAATGGGTTCTTATATAGATGTACAAAACCTAATTTTAAATTAGGAAATTCTAAAAGTTGCCTCTAAAACTTTTACAACCTTTCCAAGTAATTCCTTAAATAAAAGATTTTAACACACATAATTAACTTAATTAAAATGATATCGATTGACTAAATTATTCTCACTCTTCTTTCCAAAATAACGAATCTTATCTTTTAGAATTCTAGAATTTTCTAAATAAAATAAATATCTAATTAAAAATTACCTAAAAATCTTATATCTAATTTTAAAAATAAAATAAAAATTACGGATTTTACATTCTCCCCTCCTTAAAAGAATTTGGTCTCCAAATTCACAAATTAAAATCAAATAAGTTACAAGTGAAAAGAAATCATACCTTAATTACGATTGTTCGCGCGGCTTTCCGAGAGCATAAATACACGTCCAGTGGTCTTGTTATCTGCTTCTTTCCTTGGTGGTGGATTATGTGGGCATTGAGCAATTCTGTGTCCGACTTCACCGCAATGAAAGCACGCACCTCGGTTCCAACGACACTCCGTATCAACATGGTTCCCGCCACACCTAGTGCACTTATCTTGATTTCCTTGTCCTCCCATTCGGTCATACAAGTAAGGTTTCTTGAGTGGTCCCCCTTGAGAAGATTTTCCACTAGTTGGAGCGAACCGTTTCGTGTTCCAATTGCTTGCTGCCTTTTCAGATTCTGCTAAGCCTCTCTCGATCACCAAAGCCTTGTTGAGCACAGCTTCGTACGTCTGAAGTTCAAAAGTCGCCACCGAATTTCTAATGTCGGTTCGAAGTCCCTCTTCCAATCTTCTTGCTTGGCTGCTTTCATCTGCCACTAAAGTCGGTGCGTACTTCGAGAGCTTTGCAAATTCCGCTTCGTATTCGGTAACAGTTCTTCCACCTTGTTCGAGCCGAATGAATTCCCGCTCCTTTTATAGACGAACTGTTCTCGGAAAGTACTTATCTTCTAATGCCTTCTTGAACTTTGCCCAGGTGTATGGTTCCGGTTCCCCTTCAGCAATTACGGTCTCGTTCTTCCTTTTCTCCATGAGCCACCAGTCATAAGCACTGCCTTGCAATTGATACACAGCTAAGGTGACCATCTGTTCTTCATTGCTCCCTAGCAATCCGAAAGCCTTCTCCATCTCTTGTATCCACATCTCGACTATGGCCGGATCAGTTGCCCCATCGAAAGTTGGCGGGTTCAAACGCTTGAACTGAGAGACGACATTCTGTTGCCTGGGTTGCTGATTCACGAGTGTAGCCAGAGTCTCAGCTAGCTGGTCGAATACATTCCCACCATCACCATTGTTGTTACCATTCTGATTATCATTGTTATTGCCATTGTTGTTGCCATTGTTGCCTTCTCCCTCCATATTTTCTAAAAACGACAAACTTCTAAACTTATAATCAATGATCAAAATCATAAAAGCCAAACAGGTCAAATAATCACACAAACAAGTGCCCTAGAATTCAAAATAATTTATTAACTTAAAGGTCAAAACCTATATGATAGTCTATAGGATCGCTCCTAGGGAATGTACTAGTCCCATACCTAATACACTCCGAAGGAAAACCTAGGCTCTGATGCCAACTGTAACAGCCCGACTTTTCGGACTATTATTTCTAATTAAGAAACTTAAATAAAATCGAAAACTTTATTTAAATAAACCAAATATTCCACAAAAGTCAAAACAGCGGTCAAATTCGATAATTCAAAATCATTAAATCGGAGACACAGCTCCATAAATCCAATATTCAATATCTAATAAAGTACTGAAAATTTATTCAATAATCTGATATGTCTTTTCCAATAATAGCATCTAATCAAGTAGCACGAAATCCAAACAGTCCAAATCCTTAATCTTAATAAGCTTCCAAAAGTCTGAACCTGAAACATATTAAAACAATGAGCTGCGAAGCCCAGCAAGTAACTATCGTCCAACAGCTCAAAAATAATATTTTTAAAAGAGAACAAAATTTCTAAAACTCTAAATCGATACAAAAATCAAAACAATAAAATCACATTTTATTCCCACAGTTCTAAATTACGGTCACACTAAACCAGTGACACGGTTCTATATTCGATGAGGGCCAGTTTACGTATCTATGTGTTCCGGAACGCACGTAAACTAGTTCTATGATTCGATATGTCACACTATCCAGTGACCGGATTCTATGATTCGATACGCAACTAAAACTGGGGAATTCCAAAATAATTCTTTTTTTTTTCCCCAAAATCAACATTCGATATCACAATTTTCGATAATCAAATCAAACAAATATTTTGCAAAATAAGAAAACAGATTTGATAATATTAGTGAGCAACGAAAAGTTACTTACCTCGAAATTGATCGAATATCAAAATTTAAACACGAACAGTCCTATAAATCGAATCAGGTCAATATAAAATTTACAAGTCTGTAAACAGTTAGGAATTAAATAAGACTAGAATAATACATAAAGAAGTGACATCATAACATGATAACTGTTTTAGACTTCTAAGTAAATTAACGTGATTAAATAACACAAACCAATGACTTATGCATGCATGTACTCGATTTAATATACTGAACAGTGATACCAATTCATTAATTGCTAATGTGATATTAATAATAAGAAAATCTTTCACTTGTTTAGTTCACTACAAACAAATTAATTAAGTTTAACCAGGAAATTAGATGATAATTCACACATTAAAATAAAAGTACACATAAAATTCAATTAGTTTGAAAATCTAAATCACCTCTAAATATATATGTAAATATTATTTAATCTAACCATAATTTTATCATCAAAAAATAATCTTTAATACGATTTCATATTGATTAACAAAATAACTAACTTTTCAATATTATGCACCGCAAAATTATAACTTTACAGATGATTACATGATTGTACATGGTAACAGGAAGAAGAAGCAAACCAATAAACATACTGGACTAACAGCATATCCAACACTATACAGGACCAAATTAAATATACATAATTCAATATCTATAAATACGAATTAATCTTATACATAAAGCAGGAATATCGTAAATTGATAAAGCATACAAGGCAGAGGCGCACCTTTGGCCGATGAAAAGTTGTACAACTTATTCCGATGTCTAAATGGGTTCTTATATAGATGTACAAAACCTAATTTTAAATTAGGAAATTCTAAAAGTTGCCTCTAAAACTTTTACAACCTTTCCAAGTAATTCCTTAAATAAAAGATTTTAACACACATAATTAACTTAATTAAAATGATATCGATTGACTAAATTATTCTCACTCTTCTTTCCAAAATAACGAATCTTATCTTTTAGAATTCTAGAATTTTCTAAATAAAATAAATATCTAATTAAAAATTACCTAAAAATCTTATATCTAATTTTAAAAATAAAATAAAAATTACGGATTTTACATATTCACTCAGTCATTTAGAATTTTCTGATGTTTTAAAAGTCCACACAAGATATATTCACTCAGTCAATTAGAATTATCTGGTGTTTTAAAACTCTAACGAACAAAGGAAGAGTAAAAGGCAAATGATGCTTAAAATGAAGAAATTAGAAGAAAAGAGATGAAAGAGTTTGAAAGATAGTTTTAAAAAGTGAAAGCGCAAGGCCTGAGTAGAGTATTAGAAGATTTACGAAGTTTTTGATTAAAATCAAGAGTAAAATCTACACTCTCAGAATGCAATATCTTGAAGGCTATTTAGTTTATATCTTGAATATTATTGGAGATCTAACTAAATGGATGTATCATTTTCGAAGAAGTGGAGGACCAGTTTAGTATTGTAAGTGTTCTGAAAAATCATCCTAATTAAACGATGCCAATAAAACACTCAAATTCTATTCTATGACTCATAAAAAAGAAAATTGACATGACTACTATCAATATTACTCGTATTATTTTTCAGATTACAAACTTGAACATACTTAAATAAGTACACAATAGTCACATATGCCATTAACAAGCAAAATTCCATTAAAATCAATCACATACTTTAAAAGACGTTGATCATGCATAATTTAATTTAAAAATACAATTTAAGATAGCGACCCGTGCCTCGCACGGATTTTTATGCTAATTTTTTTATAAAATCTTAACTGTAGCTGTTTTTTCAATAAATTATGGGCTGTGATTTAGCATGATCTTGTGCGTGCTTGTATAGTTGTTACGGAGTATAACACTAATTCTTCTAAAGAAATTTACACTGAAGTGATTATTTATTTTCATATATATTTTCTTGTTTGCATTAGACCATGTATCAAAATCTCTTTTTTGGATCCTTAATTAATGCTTTGGCACAGAAATAAATGTTTCCCAAAATAAGACTTAAGAGCAAGTCCAACAATTTTCTAAATATTGTCCTAAATCAATAGGGGTGTTTGGGGGAACTTTTTTCCAGAATAAGTCAACTTATTTTAAGACAAAGTTAGAAATTCCTAACTTTCCAACTTATTTTTGCAACTTATTGAATCTAAAACATACATTAAATACTTGTATAAATTTTTTTATCAAAATATAAAATTTTTACCCGAAAATAAGTCCATAAGTCCATCTTATAAGGTGAGCCAAACAGGCCAAATATTTAGGACATTTAGTCACTTTTTGTGTTCCAATAATGTCCTAGTGGTGCCTTAAAACACTAGGACATTCATCTCATGCTCTTTCTTTAAGGCACCTCTATACTTGTCCAAAATCATTTTTAACAATTAAAAATTAATTTCCCTCCTTTTCTACATTTCTCTCTCATCTCTTTTTTCCCTTCCCTCCAAATGTAATTCAAATATATTATTACTTTAATTTATAAGAGCAAGTTCAACAATGTTCTAAATATTGTTCTAAATCAATATTTGGGACATTTAGTCACTTTTTGTGCTCCAACAATGTCCTAGTGGTGCCTTAAAATATTAGGACATCCATCTCATATGCCCTTTTTTTAAGGCACCTTTATACTTATCCTAAATCGTTTTTAACAATAAAAAATTAACTTTCCTTCTTTTCTACACTTCTCTCTCCTCCCTTTTTTCCATTCCCTCCAATTCTAATTCAAATATATTATTATTTTAATTTATAAGGCACAAGTATAAGACATGTTGTTGGAATTGATACACAAAAATCATGACTTAAATCACTAGGACACTATATTTTATTATATTTATAGGGCACCAACTAGGACATTGTTGGAATTCCTCTAAAAGGTGAATAAATCAACGCTCATTAACCATTCAGAAGAGTAAACGAGTATAACCCCTTTGTGAATATTTTCTGAGACGCGGTACAAAATATATACTAGATCACTATGTAGTAAATATTATGCGCAGTCTCAGCATACATCCAAGTTTCGTCAAGGGGAATCAAGTGCCTGAGGCATGCCAAAGTTCTCCACCACCATCTTGGCTTCTTTGTCATGGCTGGAAACCTGAAACTGGTTCGGACATCGTTGGCTGTTTTAGATGTATAACTGTTGTACACCATGCAGATAGATATCTTAGAGAACATATGACAAGCCACAAGGATCACATTTAGTATATATATAGCCTCTAAGTTTTCAAACTTGAAAACTTGAAGGTTATCTTGGCTGCCAGAGGGCAGGGAACGTCAAGAGGACTTTAAAGCTCGCATTCAATACCCACAAGGACTTTAAAGTAATTTGAGATTATTGCATAAAGTAATTTCTCACTGCATTTAGCACTTTGAATTCAGTTAACCTGCAAAATTAAAATATAAGACATTTTCCATAGAGGGAGACTGCTGTGAAAGTTACTACTGCACATGTGAGAATTCCAATCAATTTAGGTGGAATTTATTTGAATTACAAACAATCAAACTGCAAGACAAGGTTACACCGATGATTGATGTGTCAAATTATACCTAACCGCAAGCGCACGGTGTCTATTGCTAGTACAGATGGCAAGCGGGTTGAATCCACAAGGAGACAGGTTCTACTAATTCCTTTTCAGTTATCGCTAATTGTTTCAAGGGTCATACGAATATGTGAATTTATTAATTAACTAATTAAACTAAATTAACACTAATTAAACAGATGATAAACAAATTATTTAAAACCAAGGGCAATCAGGTCCACCATGCTTACACAATTGGCTCTTAAGCTAAAGCAATCAATGTGATCCTATAACTAGAGTATGTTAATCTCTTTCAAGCATTAACACTCTCGAAACATTCAACACAATTAAACACTTTTAGTAATTCAATCAATCAGGTAATTAGAGTCAAGTTAATCTCTTCCAAGAATTAACGCTCTCAGAAATCCAATGATGCTTCCGCACTCAAATTCAATTCTGCTAATCGTATGTGTGCCTCTAGTAAGTAAATCTCTCGATCCATACCCCTATTTGCATATAATTAATCCATGATATTGGCCAATTACACAAATTAATGATTAAAACATATCAATCAGAATTAACCATAACCAATCAAACCACTAAGAAAATCATGCCAATATTAGTGCAAACATGGCTTCCCTTTAAGCCCTAGAAATAACTACTCGCTAATAATTAAACAAGTAAAACAACTAGTAAAACAAGAAAACATAATTAAACTAATAAGAACAAAGAAAAGATTAAGAGAACAAAACCTTCAAACTTCAATGTTGTCACCCAAAAGAAGAGTCATGGTGTTTCTCTACATCTCCCACTAATAATACTAATTAATCTACTCTAAACTATATTATCTGATCTAATATTACATCCTTAATAATGTGTCCAAAGATGTGTTTATATAGCCTCTTGAAGTCTTGCCCAGCAAGAAAATACCAAAACAGAATTATAATAGAATTTCTGCAAAATACGTTTCCTAAACTGAGTCTGTTTTTAAGGAAAATTCGTGGCTGACTAATATGAAAATGAAAATAATCTAGTACTAATATCCTACCATACCTTCAAATCCTTTCATGCCATATCAACTTAAGAATCAAAGTAAATACGCAATGTCTTGGTGTCGAAAGTGCAAGTATTCACGTAGTCTACTCAATGAACATGCATAAGTTCTCACAAGTCCATGTCAAGTGTAAGAATAAGTTAGTAAACATGCTAAGCCTACAAGAGTACATCTTTGAGACAAAACTCGGGATCTCATACGCAAAAATAAGCAAACACTCACAATCCACTCACAAAAGAATATTCACTTAAGAACAAGGGTAAGTGTATCACTCAATTCCAACAAAATCATAAACATGCTTGACATTTGGTATCAATCTAACTCTTAACACAACATACATCAATGACCATAATATATTTTTTTTCTGTTTTTTTTTCTCTTTTTTTCTTTTCTTTTTTTTTTTCTTTTTTTTTTTCGAGAGCTAGATAAAACAATAATATAAACAATAACACTGATCCCACAATTTTATTACACATGCCAACTATCAAGTAAACAAACCCAATTTCAATATTTTCCCCAAAAGTAAGACCAACAATAAACCCCTCCTTGCACACCTTATTACTCCCTTAAGCACTCTACTAGCTTTTGACAATGTGGGTTCAAATTAATGTAAGGCCAATACAAGAAAAAGATATAGGCAAGTAATGTGGTATGTCACCGAAAAATAGGATTAAGCTCAACGGGTTAACTAGTTGATCATGTTAATACGGTGTAGTAATATGGGAAAATATGCGGTTATTCCTAAATGCCTTTATCATTTTAATCGTCAAATAATGTCATGCATTTCAAGAAAGACCCCAAACAACTGCTAGCAATGCAAACAATCCGTGGACACTCAAGCAAACGAATAAATTGCAAAAAATATATGCAATATGACTCAAAATCTCACTTGGTGGAAAAACATACTCAATCCCAAGCAAAAATCTCTCTAATGCACCGACTTGTATTCAAAGCATGCAAACTAAATCAACTTGAACATATTCATGTCCTTCTAATTACTTACAACATTCAATAAGTCTACTAGCTTCAACTTACTAGTGTATGTGTGTGCACAAGAACAAAGCATATCACTTCTCAATCAAAAGCGTCAACAACACAAAATTCCTATCAAGCATGGGTGCAAATGCAAACTATTATGAACTCACATGATAATAATACGAACAAACATGCATGAATTACAACTAAAATGCAAACATGATATCCTACATGAACACATAATACAACTACTAATCCCTCAAACCACCCCCAAACTTAAAATATTCAATGTCCGAATTGAATGAAAGTAAATAGGAGGGATAGTAGGAAACATACCTAATCATCGAAACACATGGGTTGCCTCCCACAAAGCGCTTATTTAGAGTCATTAGCTTGACCTCCTCAAAAATACTCCGATAAAGGCGTAATATCCACTTTCTCGATCATAAACTCGCCACCACAAAAAGTATCAAGAGTGTTAGTGATTGTCTTTATCCTGCAGAAAGTCTCCAAACAAGCATCAGTAAAATAAAATATGTCATTAATAAGCAATAGAGAGAGTGCTTGTGCAGTTTTGGAAAACTTTGTGATAAAACAACGATAAAATTCAAAACCACAAAAATATTGAACTCCCTTGACATAAGGTGGAGGCTCTGGTGGTGGCTTTCCTTCACTCCTCACTTTCACTGGAGTCATTCGGACATCTTGGCTTATCACATCATTGGCTAATAAGACACTTCCATCTTCTCCCTCTTCTCGAGCTTGAAACGTATGAGCCACTTTGTATGGATCCTCAACCAGAATTTGAGAAATATCATCTTGGACAATATTTGTTATCACATTAACCTTGAAATAAGTGTTCTTGAGCAAAGAAGCCTTATAAGTAGAGGCCAGACCGAAAGCAAATTTATCAATACATGGTAGCTGAGGCACAGGTTGTGGAAGAGAAACAACAACCATCTCTGTATTGCTTTCCTTTGTAGCCTCATCATCAGTCACATTGTTCTCAGTAGCAGCAACATCATTGATCTCGTCATCGGTGGCATGCTCCTTCTCTTTATCAATGGCCTCATCATTAACATACATGGAGAAACTATCATATTCCTGATCGCTTGTGAGATTGATAGCAATCAGGTCCTCTTCGGATCGGATAGATGATGATGGTAAATAGTCGAGCTGCCCTGTAGTAGAAGAGTTAGCCAACTTTGCAATTTGAGATTCAATCGCCAAACTTTGAGTTTCTAATTCTTCAAAACTCTTTAGCAGTTTATTCAAGATATCCCACATCTCATTTGTCTGATCAGCTTGCACATCTACGCTGGGTTGAGAAACATGTAGATCTTCTTGTAGAGGAGGATATTGATATTCTTTCTGTGGCGGCTGCTCATATGACTGATAATATTGTTGCTCAAACTGTTGCTGATTATGATATGAAATTTTTTTATCAAAAGTGTTTGAATACTGATTGTACCCATATCCTTCTTCAAAAGAATTCATTTGTCCCAACTGAGCACTCTGAGAATTATAGACATTGTAAGAGCATGACCCTGCACACCGCAAATTTGACAGAAGTTGTAAGTTTTAGGGGCCACTTGTGACATGTAAGGACCCAGATTTTTGGTAGAATTAAAAACTTTTTCTTATGTAATAATATAAGGAGTGAATGGTGGTTATGACTACAATGTAACGAATGTCTATTAAATGAATGGGATGGATTTAAATTCAAATATTTATATGTCATGAAGAATACTTTGGTTAACAGCATAGATAAGAATGATCTATCTCCTAAGGATATAAGTATATTATTCCAAGAAAGATTATTCCTGTGTCATCTAAATCAATATCTGTTATTAGTCCAGTGGTTCCGAAAAAGGGTTAAGGAACGCCCTAAAGAGGACCAGGGCATTATTAGTATATATGAGGAATAAAAGGATTAATGAAGTGTGAATAGTGATTTTGGTGGATATGGGTATATTATTGGACGACGCTATATAGAAGTGTGCAGAACAGATTTTCGAGTTCGTATTCATGATCCAGGAACAAGATAAGTGTATGTAAACGATATCAGATTCAGAAAAATAGCGCTTTCATTTTTCCGAGATTTCCCTGGACCTTGCAAGACTTAAGGATTTATAGAAGGGATTTAAGGAATTTAAATTCGAGAAGTATTAAGTAAGATGGAGGATGGTATTATAA
Organism: Kitagawia praeruptora; assembly: GCA_037693485.1. Taxonomy (NCBI): domain Eukaryota; kingdom Viridiplantae; phylum Streptophyta; class Magnoliopsida; order Apiales; family Apiaceae; genus Kitagawia; species Kitagawia praeruptora. The sequence goes on along the minus strand of CM075348.1, from coordinate 113,181,704 downwards.
TTATTAAGAAGGTTTCCGGTGAAACCCTAACTAGAAACGAATGAGTTATTCCTCCGAACAAGCAAGGAAATTGAGTAATAACCGGACAAAGAAACGAACAAAATAACCAAGAGACAAACAAGTGCAATTGGTGGAAAAGGAGAAACCTAAGTGATATGTTTGTAAGTCAACTACAAGCTAGGTGATATAAGTGAACTTTTGCAAAAATGGACTTGTTTAATGTGGAAGCAACACATGGTCCAATAAGAAGCCAACAAGTGGCACCTATAGATGAGTGACAACACATTAAGAAGAGATGCATCCATTATATATCAAGTGTATAGCATTATTATCACCAAAACACAAAAACAAAAACCACCACCACCAAGCTACAAGAGCTCTCGGCCTTGCTCTTTTCCAAGGGGAGATTTCCACTTCCAACCATCCATTCACTTCAATCTTGAGCTTAAATCAAAGCTATTATTAAGTAGAAGGTAAATCCAAGAGATCATCATCAACCAAGGTGTTTAACTAGATCAAAACCATGATCAAAGTTCTTGATGAATAGTGTTCTTATGAACTAACTTTTCTTTTCTTGATTTCTTTGGCTAGATCAAGCTATATTAAGGCTAGATAAGGACTAACCAAGGATTAATAAGTTCATTCATACATCAAGGAAGGTATAACACTTGAAACCCTTGGATGAAACATGAGTTTTCATGGAGTTTTATAGTTATATGCATGTTTAAGACATTAAGTTTATGTTTGGGCTTTGATAATTGTTAAATTAGTTTAGATGAACGGAAAGACATTGCTTGGTCTTAGTTCATGATTGAATAACATGTATATGTTGTTTGGAGTGGGAACTATGATTATTGGATGGTTGGAAATTTGGAAATCATGTAAACATAGCCGTCGTAATGCCCGATTGTCGTTAACCTTAAGAAACCGTGATTCACAGTAGCATTACCTTACTGTCCAGTCCCGGATTTTGCTATTTTTAGTTAGTTCATGTTACGAGCTTCGTTTTGATATAAAGATCGAGTGAAATGGATATACGGTTTAGGAGTTATGGTCGAATTAAGATAAGTGGTTCATAAACGAGAGCACCAGTTCGTAATTGGAATTGAACCTGTATAAATTCAGTAATGCAGTAGCGAACCATCGTAATTAAATACTAGAGATGATAAGGAAGGTGGGAGAGAAAACCTTGCGTTAAAAGGATCGTTTTACGATTTTATAAAAATGTTCGAATCAAGGTTAAACGCGAACGAACCCCTAGAAGCATGCTTGATTATGACTTTGGTTAATAACTTAGAAAACGGACGATAAAACTCGTAGTACAATCTTGATTCGTAAATGATCGATATTAAAACTTACATGGCTTAAGTACGTATTAAGTGTGGGTACAATGACGGGTCATAATAGCGAACGTATGTCGAACCACATCGGTGATAAAAAAAGAGTTTCACTAAGAGGTGTATAACGAGATAATTCGAAAACGTGTTTCGACTTAAGTGAAGTCTATATTTAATCTTGTAAAGTGTTAAGTGATTAATCCCGAATGCCTTGGCTATTTATAGATCGTCAGGCTGACCCGGGACACGCTACCACCACCCTTACCCGCACTCACTTTCCAGGCAAGTTTCAAATCCTTCTTTAAGGCTGTTGTTGTGAATATATATATGTTTCTGTTATAGTACATATGCCATAGCATGCATGCCTACTTTCAAGTCATATTGATATACTTGTTCCATGAATTATTGTTGGCTTATAAGCTAGATAGTTATTATATCAGTTATAAGCCGGAAATTACTAAGACCCTTAAGCGAAGGGCATCTGAATCTCATTCTTTGATTATAGACCGGGAGTCGATAATTCTTGATATATATAGATATTATTTTCAGAGGAAAATAACTAAGTAAATATTTTCCATTTATTATCTGGCGAATATTATTGGAATATTCCCTTGAGATTATTTGATAAGTATTATTCGGATTATCCATCAGATGTTTATTTATTCGTGGAATATTATATATTTAATATTCATCTAAAGTCGATTAAATATTCGAATATTATTCGAACCCTCAGTTAAGTTATTTGCTTAAAGAATATTCATTCCTATTTAGTCGATAAATATTATTTTGAATAATTCATTCAAGTTTATTTATTTAATGAATATTATTTTAATATTCATTCGAGCCTTATTTATCTAAATGAATATTAATTTGAATATTCATTCAATCTCTATTTATTTTATCAATATCAGTTGAACATTGATTCGAACTCCATTTTTTTCGATAAATATTACTTTGAATATTCCCTTGAGATGAGGAATATTATCTTCGACCTTTATTCAAATTCGATTCAATTATTGATCATAATTTCAAATATTCATTCGATAATCATTTCTTCGCTAAATATTATTAAGTCGAATATTCATTATTTATTCAATGAATATTGTCCCAAATATTAAGTCGATAATTATTCCATCAATATGTATCTTTCTTGAGTTGAATATTCACAATTGATTCAATAAATATTATCTCCAATGTCCATCTGACGGTTACTCCATCAATAAACATTGTTATTGATTTGAATATTCATTATTTGTTCAATGAATATTATTCTAAATATTTATTCAAAGATTATTCCGAGCAACCCTTTTTCAATATCTGTGACTTAATAAATATTCTTGGAATATTTATTTAATTCTTCTAACTCGTTTCAAAGATACTTGGTTTCATTCACATAGTATCATCAACCCTCGAATATTATATAAATTATTTCAGAGTCCTATTATTATTATTATATTATCAAGGAATGTTCTCAGTGATTCTATTCTCCCTTCGATTCTATTGTAAGGGAACCTTACTTGAGGAATGTTATTTATCTTGTGACTGCCCGGTCATAAATTATTCATTTCGTTCGCAACTTGGTTGCTATTATTCATGGAATTGTGTATACCCACTCATTATTCGAGGGGTAAGAATGTTGGAACAAGTTGGTATCCATTAACAAGCAGCGGCTTGGGAAATATTGGTGAATTTTCCTTTCCAATTAGATACGATTACTTTGTGGAGTCTTATCAACAAGTATTATACTTGGGGAAAGGGAGACGAACTTTACGTTTCAAGTTATGGATGTAAAATGAACTAGGAGATGCGTAAGTGACCCAGTGGCGCCGGTCCAGCAAATGGCCCAACCGTTGGCCGAGGGGGTTCCAAAGGGCGGTAGACAAGTAAATTCATCGGTGCTTCCTTCTACATGTACTAAACAAGAGGTGGGGAGCATAACATGCGACTGATCATCGTGTAAATGCTATGTCTCCTGGCGCGTCAAACTCCAGTATTAGTTCATCACTCAATGTTGGAAATTTCCTGCAACATCATCATGGTTGGCAGAGTTGAAAAGTATTTCAAACTGGAATAGCAATATCTTTCTTGCATGTTCCTATCTTTTATAAAAATGATGCTATCCTGCTTATTTTGGCATAGCATATGCTTCTACGGAATATAAATCTGTTGAGTTACCTTGTAACTTCATCCTTTATATTAAATTGGCACTATTTTCGCAAATGCATGGCATATGATTTTGAAACATATCTTTGAAATGTCTTATATATTACTGCATAGTTATATATTGTTGGTGGGCTATTGCGCACCTTTGCTTATTTATTATGTCACAACAACAGCTAGGTCACATGGCTCGCGTCAGGCACACTCGGCGCAAGCAGGTTACCCGACCCACAGGACTACCCGCTGATATCATCGCTGCCATTGCTGAGGTAGCATAGATCAGCAGCCTTTGGTTTACCAGTCTAATTATATGTATCAATAATGATTAATCAACGGCAAAACTCTTAAACTTATGATGTTATCCTTTTGGCGTGTAATAACTTTTATTCGTAAGCCCGAAATGTGAGACTTATTTCAATTTCATCTCTGGGACTATAACTGTGTGTGTGTGAGTGGATATTATTGTGGGGTCACAGCATGTCATTTATTTATTGTGGACTTAAGCAAAGTATCAATCATGGCAAATAAGACCGTAACGACCCGATCCCGGACCCCGGATCTGGGGGTGTTACATGACATCTCATTGATACTCATTAGACGCATAGTGGGCTCTGTAGTCTTCGACATGGCAATCTCTCGAGTATGTGCCTCTACTAGGGAAGATAAGAGTGCAAAAGTATCAACTTCACCCATTGCAAACCTGTAGACACTCAACAAAGCCAAGAAAACGCAGTAAAATTTCCCTCAATTGGAAAAAAAGTTCCAACGAGACAATGGAAACAATCGAAACAACTAAATTAAAATCAACAGAAACTCGCTGTCTCCCCGGCAGCGGCGCCAAAAACTTGATGTGTCAAATTATACCTAATCGCAAGCGCACGGTGTCTATTGCTAGTACAGATGGCAAGCGGGTCGAATCCACAAGGAGACAGGTTCTACTAATTCCTTTTCAGTTATCGCTAATTGTTTCAAGGGTCATACGAATATGTGAAATTATTAATTAACTAATTAAACTAAATTAATACTAATTAAACAGATGATAAACAAATTATTTAAAACCTAGGGCAATCAGGTCCACCATGCTTACACAATTGGCTCTTAAGCTAAAGCAATCAATGTGATCCTATAACTAGAGTATGTTAATCTCTTTCAAGCATTAACACTCTCGAAACATTCAACACAATTAACCACTTTTAGTAATTCAATCAATCAGGTAATTAGAGTCAAGTTAATCTCTTCCAAGAATTAACGCTCTCAGAAATCCAATGATGCTTCCGCACTCAAATTCAGTTCTGCTAATCGTATGTGTGCCTCTAGTAAGTAAATCTCTCGATCCATACCCCTATTTGCATATAATTAATCCATGATATTGGCCAATTACACAAATTAATGATTAAAACATATCAATCAGAATTAACCATAACCAATCAAACCACTATGAAAATCATGCCAATATTAGTGCAAACATGGCTTCCCTTTAAGCCCTAGAAATAACTACTCGCTAATAATTAAACAAGTAAAACAACTAGTAAAACAAGAAAACATAATTAAACTAATAAGAACAAAGAAAAGATTAAGAGAACAAAACCTTCAAACTTCAATGTTGTCACCCAAAAGAAGAGTCATGGTGTTTCTCTACATCTCCCACTAATAATACTAATCTACTCTAAACTATATTATCTGATCTAATATTACATCCTTAATAATGTGTCCCAAGATGTGTTTATATAGCCTCTTGAAGTCTTGCCCAGCAAGAAAATACCAAAACAGAATTATAATAGAATTTCTGCAAAATACGTTTCCTAAACTGAGTCTGTTTTTAAGGAAAATTCGTGGCTGACTTTTCTTCAGATATTCTGGAACATTCCAATTGTAATTGGACCTCTGGACCACTTTATAATGATAGAGAATCTCGTTAGCTTCGCGTGGACTGCTTATGGGCCTCAAACGGAGTTGTAGAACTCAAGATATGGCCAAAATAGTAAAAACTGTAATTTTTCAGCACCGCGCCTGTGCAACCTGCGCCCATCAGTCTGTTCTTCGCGCAACCTGCGCCCACCACACGCAATATGCTCGTACAACACCTGTCCTATATTATATAAAATCTCCCAAGCTTCGCGTGGGCAGTAAGATCGCTGAAAACGGACTTCTAGAACTCCAGATATGTCCAAAACAGTGTAGACTGCGCAACCGTCTCAGAAATCCGAATTTTAATCAATTTATTCTCCAAAAACGATAGAAGCATCAACCTTAATCAACATTCTCGTAAATCTGCACAACTAAACAAAACACATCAAAACCACCACAAACTTGAGTCCAAGACAATCAATTTAAGCCGATATGGAACGCTCCAAGTGGATATAACTCCACTTATCACACCCCCAAACTTAAACCGATGCTTGTCCTCAAGCATAAACAATTACAACTAACTAACTAGTACCACTTCCGTAGGTGATCACGGTTGCATTTGGCATATGCAACAAGCCCTTTAAACCCCTAGGCAGCCCTAGTGGACGAGTAAGGTCTCGTGAGGGCCTATAGTGAATCTACCCACAAAATCCATGTAACCTAATACAATGCAATGCATGAATGCAACTAATATGAAAATGCAAATAATCTAGTACTAATATCCTACCATACCTTCAAATCCTCTCATGCCATATCAACTTAAGAATCAAAGTAAATACGCAATGTCTTGGTGTCGAAAGTGCAAGTATTCACGTAGTCTACTCAATGAACATGCATAAATTCTCACAAGTCCATGTCAAGTGTAAGAATAAGTTAGTAAACATGCTAAGCCTACAAGAGTACATCTTTGAGACAAAACTCGGGATCTCATACGCAAAAATAAGCAAACACTCACAATCCACTCACAAAAGAATATTCACTTAAGAACAAGGGTAAGTGTATCACTCAATTCCAACAAAATCATAAACATGCTTGACATTTGGTATCAATCTAACTCTTAACACAACATACATCAATGACAATAATCAAAAGGTCTTCATTCGGGTTGTAACGGGGCTAGGGACAAGGTATGTCAAATAAGCCAAAACAGGTGAAGTGTCAAAAGCTAGTAAGAACTATAATAAACCATACACAACACCCTACTTTCCCCCCACATAATTTTACTATTCTTATTCCAACAAAAACGCTCGATTAGTCGACTAGAGTAGGATCACAACAAACACAAATATGCTTTCATAATATATTTTTTTTTTCTTTTTTTTTTCTTTTTTTTTTTTCGAGAGCTAGATAAAACAATAATATAAACAATAACAATGATCCCACAATTTTATTACACATGCCGACTATCAAGTAAACAAACCCAATTTCAATATTTTCCCCAAAAGTAAGACCAACAATAAATCCCTCCTTGCACACCTTATTACTCCCTTAAGCACTCTACTAGCCTTTGACAATGTGGGTTCAAATTAATGTAAGGCCAATACAAGAAAAAGATATAGGCAAGTAATGTGGTATGTCACCGAAAAATAGGATTAAGCTCAACGGGTTAACTAGTTGATCATGTTAACACGGTGTAGTAATATGGGAAAATATGCGGTTATTCCTAAATGCCTTTATCATTTTAATCGTCAAATAATGTCATGCGTTTCAAGAAAGACCCCAAACAACTGCTAGCAATGCAAACAATCCGTGGACACTCAAGCAAACGAATAAATTGCAAAAAATATATGCAATATGACTCAAAATCTCACTTGGTGGAAAAACATACTCAATCCCAAGCAAAAATCTCTCTAATGCACCGACTTGTATTCAAAGCATGCAAACTAAATCAACTTGCACATATTCATGTCCTTCTAATTACTTACAACATTCAATAAGTCTACTAGCTTCAACTTACTAGTGTATGTGTGTGCACAAGAAAAAAGCATATCACTTCTCAATCAAAAGCGTCAACAATACAAAATTCCTATCAAGCATGGGTGCAAATGCAAACTATTATGAACTCACATGATAATAATACGAACAAACATGCATGAATTACAACTAAAATGCAAACATGATATCCTACATGAACACATAATACAACAACTACTAATCCCTCAAACCACCCCCAAACTTAAAATATTCAATGTCCGCATTGAATGAAAGTAAATAGGAGGGATAGTAGGAAACATACCTAATCATCGAAACACATGGGTTGCCTCCCACAAAGCGCTTATTTAGAGTCATTAGCTTGACCTCCTCAAAAATACTCCGGTAAAGGCGTAATATCCACTTTCTCGATCATAAACTCGCCACCACAAAAAGTATCAAGAGTGTTAGTGATTGTCTTTATCCTGCAGAAAGTCTCCAAACAAGCATCAGTAAAATAAAATATGTCATTAATAAGCAATAGAGAGAGTGCTTGTGCAGTTTTGGAAAACTTTGTGATAAAACAACGATAAAATTCAAAACCACAAAAATATTGAACTCCCTTGACATAAGGTGGAGGCTCTGGTGGTGGCTTTCCTTCACTCCTCACTTTCACTGGAGTCATTCGGACATCTTGGCTTATCACATCATTGGCTAATAAGACACTTCCATCTTCTTCCTCTTCTCGAGCTTGAAACGTATGAGCCACTTTGTATGGATCCTCAACCAGAATTTGAGAAATATCATCTTGGACAATATTTGTTATCACATCAACCTTGAAATAAGTGTTCTTGAGCAAAGAAGCCTTGTAAGTAGAGGCCAAACCGAAAGCAAATTTATCAATACATGGTAGTTGAGGCACAGGTTGTGGAAGAGAAACAACAACCATCTCTGTATTGCTTTCCTTTGTAGCCTCATCATCAGTCACATTGTTCTCAGTAGCAGCAACATCATTGATCTCGTCATCGGTGGCATGCTCCTTCTCTTTATCAATAGCCTCATCATCAACATACATGGAAAAACTATCATATTCCTGATCGCTTGTGAGATTGATAGCAATCAGGTCCTCTTCGGATCGGATAGATGATGATGGTAAATAGTCGAGCTGCCCTGTAGTAGAAGAGTTAGCCAACTTTGCAATTTGAGATTCAATCGCCAAACTTTGAGTTTCTAATTCTTCAAAACTCTTTAGCAGTTTATTCAAGATATCCCACATCTCATTTGTCTGATCAGCTTGCACATCTACGCTGGGTTGAGAAACATGTAGATCTTCTTGTAGAGGAGGATACTGATATTCTTGCTGTGGTGGCTGCTCATATGACTGATAATATTGTTGCTCAAACTGTTGCTGATTATGATATGAAAATTTTTGAGCACCATTGTCCTGGTAGTAGAAATCTGGTTGATTCACGCATTCTTGATCAAAAGTGTTTGAATACTAATTGTACCCATATCCTTCTTCAAAAGAATTCATTTGTCCCAACTGAGCACTCTGAGAATTATAGACATTGTAAGAGCATTCAAAACCATAGTGACCCTGCACACCGCAAATTTGACAGAAGTTGTAAGTTTTAGGGGCCACTTGTGACATCTCATTGATACTCATTGGACGCATAGTGGGCTCTGTAGTCTTCGACATGGCAATCTCTCGAGTATGTGCCTCTACTAGGGAAGATAAGAGTGCAAAAGTATCAACTTCACCCATTGCAAACCTGTAGACACTCAACAAAGCCAAGAAAACGCAGTAAAATTTCCCTCAATTGGAACAAAAGTTCCAACGAGACAATGGAAACAATCGAAACAACTAAATTAAAATCAACAGAAACTCGCTGTCTCCCCGGCAGCGGCGCCAAAAACTTGATGTGTCAAATTATACCTAACCGCAAGCGCACGGTGTCTATTGCTAGTACAGATGGCAAGCGGGTCAAATCCACAAGGAGACAGGTTCTACTAATTCCTTTTCAGTTATCGCTAATTGTTTCAAGGATCATACGAATATGTGAAATTATTAATTAACTAATTAAACTAAATTAACACTAATTAAACAGATGATAAACAAATTATTTAAAACCTAGGGCAATCAGGTCCACCATGCTTACACAATTGGCTCTTAAGCTAAAGCAATCAATGTGATCCTATAACTAGAGTATGTTAATCTCTTTCAAGCATTAACACTCTCGAAACATTCAACATAATTAACCACTTTTAGTAATTCAATCAATCAGGTAATTAGAGTCAAGTTAATCTCTTCCAAGAATTAACGCTCTCAGAAATCCAATGATGCTTCCGCACTCAAATTCAATTCTGCTAATCGTATGTGTGCCTCTAGTAAGTAAATCTCTCGATCCATACCCCTATTTGCATATAATTAATCCATGATATTGGCCAATTACACAAATTAATGATTAAAACATATCAATCAGAATTAACCATAACCAATCAAACCACTATGAAAATCATGCCAATATTAGTGCAAACATGGCTTCCCTTTAAGCCCTAGAAATAACTACTCGCTAATAATTAAACAAGTAAAACAACTAGTAAAACAAGAAAACATAATTAAACTAATAAGAACAAAGAAAAGATTAAGAGAACAAAACCTTCAAACTTTAATGTTGTCACCCAAAAGAAGAGTCATGGTGTTTCTCTACATCTCCCACTAATAATTCTAATCTACTCTAAACTATATTATCTGATCTAATATTACATCCTTAATAATGTGTCCCAAGATGTGTTTATATAGCCTCTTGAAGTCTTGCCCAGCAAGAAAATACCAAAACAGAATTATAATAGAATTTCTGCAAAATACGTTTCCTAAACTGAGTCTGTTTTTAAGAAAAATTTGTGGCTGACTTTTCTTCAGATATTCTGGAATGTTCCAATCGTAACTGGACCTCTGGACCACTTTAGAATGATAGAGAATCTCGTTAGCTTCGCGTGGACTGCTTATGGGTCTCAAACGGAGTTGTAGAACTCAAGATATGGCCAAAATAGTAAAAACTGTAATTTTTTAGCACCGCGCTTGTGCAACCTGCGCCCATCAGTCTGTTCTTCGCGCAACCTGCGCCCACCACGCACAATCTGCTCGTGCAACACCTGTCCCATATTATATAAAATCTCCCAAGCTTCGCGTGGGCAGTAAGATCGCTGAAAACGGACTTCTAGAACTCCAGATATGTCCAAAACAGTGTAGACTGCGCAACCGTCTCAGAAATCCGAATTTTAATCAATTCATTCTCCAAAAACGATAGAAGCATCAAACTTAATCAACATTCTCGTAAATTTGCACAACTAAACAAAACACATCAAAACCACCACAAACTTGAGTCCAAGACAATCAATTTAAGCCGATATGGAACGCTCCAAGTGGATATAACTCCACTTATCAATGATGCACCATGTAGAATTAGACACGAACTCGAAACTCAAAAATGATTCGAAAATTAATGAACTCTTTATCTACAGAGAATTTGATAACAATGCATAAGCTTGCAATGTGTTACAATCTGTTATATTTCAAAGTACACAATCAATGTCTATAAATAGACTTACAAAGGAATATAGAAACAGCTCACAAAGAGAGAATAAAATAGCTCACATGGACAAGTCCCATGTTCACATGCATAACAAACACAATGATCAAACACACTTGCTCACACATGAGCACATAAGCACACCACACACAGAAGACAGCACACATACACACCACTCCACGTTGTTGTTGTTGCTTTAACAATTTATTCAATCAAACTCCAACAATGCCTCCCTTAAACTGAAAAACGATAGTTTCAGTTTAATCTTTCACACATTCCAATCTTCTCTCTCAAACTAACATAAGTTACCAACTTCAACGGTTTAGTTAAAATGTCAGCTACCTGATCATTTGAACTACAATGTACTAGCTTCACAACTTCATCCTTAGTAAGATCCCTCAGAAAATGAAACCTAACGTCGATGTGTTTGCTACGGCCATGCATAACTGGATTCTTTGACAGTTTTATGGCAGAACAGTTATCACACCAAATTGTAGTACAACCAGGATGCATCAAACCTAACACTTCCAGAATTCTTCTCATCCACACACATTGACATGCACAATATACTGCAGCTATGAACTCAGCTTCCGTAGTGGAGAAATTTACCACCGGTTGTTTCTTTGATGCCCAAGCAACTGCTCCCCCACTTAACAAGAATACATAACCACTAGTGCTACGTCTAGTGTCTATGTCACCTGCATAATCACTGTCAAGGAGCTTGTTTCAATCTTTCTGTACCAAGCCCTAGGAGCTTGTTTTAGACCATACAAGGCTTTCAACAACTTGTACACCTTATGTTCTTCTCCCTTTTTTTCGTATCCTTGTGGATGCTCCACAAAAACTTCTTCAGTAAGCTCACCGTACAAGAATGCACTCTTAACGTCTAACTGGTAAACATTCCAGTTTTTCTGAGCAGCCACAGCTAGTATCATACGAATGGTATCCCACCTTGCTACCGGAGCAAAGACTTCATTATAATCTACCCCTTCTCTTTGTGCATAGCCCTTAACCACCAACCTTGCTTTATATTTGTCCACTTCTCCTCTCTCATTCAGTTTTGTTTTATACACCCATTTAACTCCGATTTTCTTTGCTCCTTTTGGAAGATCCGTAAGAAACCAAGTATCATTTTTCTCTATTGATTCCAGTTCAGCTTCCATAGCTTTTATCCATTTTCCTTCTTTTCTGGCTTCTTCAAATTTTACTGGATCTTCAACTGATGCAAACATTACGAGACTATCCATCTCTTCTTCATTTTCTCCCCCAGTCTCGTAATCCATCAAATAAGCTGTTTTTTTCTTATTCTCTGAGTTCCCCCAGTCTCGTAATCCATCAAATAAGCTGGTTTTTTTCTTATTCTTTGAGTTTCACGTGTTGAGGTTTGACCAGGTGTTACTTCATCTTGAGCTGGTTCTGTGTCTTGTTCATTTTCTTCATTGTTCTGTTCAAGTTCTTGACCTGCTTCTTGACCTATTTCTTCAATGTCTTCCCCTTCTTCTTGGTCATCACAAATCAGTTGTTCTTCCTTTGTTGTCAGTCCCCAATCCCAACTTTTATCTTCTTCAAATACTACATCTCTGCTTGTTATAATTTTCTCTGTCTTTGGATTATATAGACGATATCCCTTTGATTCACTGCTAACTCCAATGAGGATACACATATTACTTTTATCATCAAGCTTTGTTCTTCTTTGGTCTGGAACATGAGCATGTACTATACAACCAAATACTCTGAAATAATCCACTGTAGGTTTTATGCCACTCCACATTTCTTCTAGCATTTTTCTTTCTACCACTGTGTTTGGACTTCGATTTAGCACATGTACTGCCCATCTTGCTGCTTCAGCCCAGAACTTCCTTGGAACCTCTTTATCATTTAGAATGCATCTGACCATCTCCATAATTGTCCTATTCTTTCGCTCTGCGACTCCATTCTGTTGTGGAGTGAATGCAGTGGTGAGTTGCCTACTGATTCCAGCTTCTTCACAGTAAACCTTGAATTCATTTGATGTGAATTCCCCACCTCGATCTATCCTCAAACATACCAACGTTTCTTCACTTTCTTTTTCGACCAAACTTTTGAAATTTTTAAAAAGACCAAAAGTTTCCGACTTGAATGACAAGAAATATATCCATACCTTCCTGCTAAAGTCATCAATGAAGGTGAGAATGTACCTTTTGCCACTGTTGGACATTGGAGAAATAGGACCACAAATGTCAGAATGTACCAACTGCAGTTTACGTGATGCTCGCCACATGCTTTTCTTTGGTATACTCTTGCGATGTTGTTTTCCTACCAAACAGCTTACACACTTATCTACTTCCTTCGTGTTGAGATATGGAATTCCTCTCACCATGTTCTGAAGCTTCAATGTTCTTAAGCCTTGATAGTTTAGATGCCCATACCTTCTATGCCAAAGTTGTAGGTCGTCTGTTGTTGATATTTTCAAACATTTTCCAGTTGTAATGGAGTTTCCTTTGGACGCCATGACCTTAAACACCTTGTTTGCTGTCATCTTTGATTATATCACCAGTCCCTTTTCAGGGTGATATATCTTACAAGCTCCGTGATGCATTAGAATCTCACATCCCTTTTGCACCAATTGTCCTAAGCTTACAAGATTGCTTGTTAGTTCTGGCACCAAATATACATATGTGATTACATGTGATCTCCCATTAATACGTAGATTCACATCACCTTTTCCAATTACTGGCAAGCGTGAGTTGTTTCCTAGTTTTACTGAGCATCGAAAGTTTTCATCAAGTTTAGAAAACCAGGCCTTGTCTCCGCTCATATGGTTGGAACAGCCTGAGTCTAAAAACCACACCCCTTCCTTCTCTTCTTGAATTTGTGTGTATGCCATCAGTAATACATCTTCTTCTTCAGTGCTCTCTACATAATTTGCATTTTCCTCTATTGGACATTCGTATTGAAAATGTCCAAATTTGTGGCATCGGTAACATTTTACTGTTTCCTTATTAAACCTTCCTCTTCCTCTACCCCGACCATAACTTCTTCCTCTACCTCTGCTACCTCGATCTTCATACGTGACTTTCAACACTTGCTCCTCTACTACATTGTTCTGTTTCTTCATCTTTTGCTCATGTACTAACAGAGAGCTTTGTAATGCATCAACAGAAAGGTCATCAATATTCTTGGACTCTTCAATTGAACATACTATGTAATTGAAATTCTCTGTCAACGTACGCAAGATTTTTTCCACTATTCTGACATCTTGCATGTCATCTCCACAGTTCCTCATATCATTTGCAACTATCATCACCCTCGTGACATACTCAGTGATGGATTCTCCATTTTTCATCTCCAGAAGTTCAAAACTTCTCCTCAAAGTCTGCAACTGTGCACGTTTCACACGTGCACTTCCTTGATACTTAGTTTTCATGGAGTCCCACAGCTGTTTTGATGTTTCCTTCAAGGTGATGGTTTTGAGAATTGATTTGTCAATCGCATTGAACAAATAATTCTTTGCCTTTAGATCTTTTAGCCTTGCTTCAGTTAGACTTTTCCTTTGTACCTCAGTCAGCACCTCCTCCTTGGATGGTTCTTCCACACCATCCTTTACAACACCGAAGTACTCTTTCGATCTCAGAAGATTCTCCATGAGAAGACTCCAGTGATCGTAATCCCCATCAAACTTCGGTATACACGGTTGTGTAGAACTGCTGGATTCTCTCATTGCACTCAATGCGAATGCTTCACTCTCTCACTCTTTGCAAACAAGCTCTGATACCAGATTTGATAACAATGCATAAGCTTGCAATGTGTTACAATCTGTTATATTTCAAAGTGCACAATCAATGTCTATAAATAGACTTATAAAGGAATATAGAAACAGCTCACAAAGAGAGAGAATAAAACAGCTCACATGGACAAGTCCCATGTTCACATGCATAACAAACACAATGATCAAACACACTTGCTCACACATGAGCACATAAGCACACCACACACAGAAGACAGCACACATACACACCACTCCACGTTGTTATTGTTGTTTTAACAATTTATTCAATCAAACTCCAACAGAATTTACCAAAAATACTAGGTTTAAAGTTTCTTTTTGCAAAAATACCATCTTTGTAATTAAATTGCATTTATACTATCTTTTCAAAATTAAAAAGTTTCATTTGCAAAAATATTATCTTAGTTGTAATTTATTCTCTCTTCACCCTTCCTTCCCCAATCCCCACCTCCACCATATCCAGTCCGGCGAATGAAACTCTAAAAATGGGAGTATATAATATAAGAGTATATTTTCAATAACTCTAAAAAAGAGTTGAGGTGGTTAAACCCAAAATGACACAAAACCTGACACGAACCCGAGACATACGGGCTAGGGTTATAAAAAAATTAACGCAAAATAACCAAGTACAACCTGACCCGAAACAAACCCGATCCAAAATTCGAAATTGCCACCATTATGCTGACACATTTTTTCAATTTAGACTACACGTACACGTGAAAGTATGAAATAACGAGTTAATAATTAAAAATTACTCCCTCTCTGACAAGAATTGTGGTCCAACTACACGTGAAAGTATGAAATAACGATATATGATTAATTTTTTTTAAACATGAATCGTTGGATGATTGATCCAACGACAGAAATACGTTGTTTAACAGTTTTTTGGCATGCGTTTGACATATACATACCAAAGAACGGGGACCATAAAATAATTTCTTACTACATTTAGCAATTATGGTTTTTAAAGATTGAAAAGAATGAAACGGACCCGGGTAATTAGCCACTCAAACACCATCAATACATCCGTCATCGTATAAACAAACCCCTGCGTACTCTGCCTTCTCCCTAATCATTTCTCCTCTGCATATATACTTACATTACATACACATATACTTACATTTCACTTCTTCCGTTACATTTTTACCATCACCGGACAACTCTTACTTCACTATCCGGCTACTATTACCTCTTCCGATCAACTACATTCGCGCTTAATTTGTATATATTGTTGCTTTACATTCAATTACGTTACGCAAAATGTTTCATTTCTCTTCATTGATAGTATAAGTCATAGTGATACCATCATTTTGTGTGCACAAATATGTCTGTTGATTGTTTGTTAGGTTTTGTTACGATTGCATATGCGTGTGTTTCGATTAGGTACATATTGGTTTAATTTGTGTGTTACGTTAGTTTACGATCGGATACGTATAAAATAATGTTTGTTTTGTTATAATCGAAAGGATTAGTGATAGTGATTAGGTGTGAAATGATCGTATTTTGTGGATTTGTGCTTCAACTAATTTATTAGCGGGAACGTATATTAAAAAAGTTTAAGAAATTTGTTTGAATCGAGTTTGGAGTTGGAGTTAATAGTATGTAGCTTGTTTGTGTTGGTAATTAAATTGTGGCTCGAGTTTATATCGTGAATTTCTGTCAGGCATTTTAAATTGTGATTTTGAGTATTCTAGGCCAAGAGATGGAATAACTACTCATAAATGCTTTGGATGACAACTTGTTTGCCTTGAGAAATTGTTTTCCATTTTCATGAACCTGTAGTTAGCTTACTCTGCATATGATTAAGATTGTGTGCTAATATTATATTTCAGAGCAAATGTCACTGCATTCATTCTGTTTTATTTGCTATTTTTACCACAGGATAGTTGTCTAAACATGTTCACCAATAATACTCAGTTTGTACACAAGGAAACAAGTCAAACTACATGTGATTCTCTATTATCAGAGCTCCAGGTTTTATCGAAATTCTCCCTTCTCATCTGTAGCACCTATCCCTTCTTATTCTATCTGTTTAAAAACAACCACAAGTTCTATGTCGTGATCCTGTAGGGGTTCTGATTGTAATGAGTTTTGCCTTGTCAATGTTGAAATTTGAATTAGACAATATGGGATGAAGTTGGCGAGTCTTCCAGCGAGAGGGACAAAATGCTTGTTCAACTTGAACAAGAGTGTCTCGAAGCATATAAAAGAAGAGTGGATCAAGCAAGCCATAACAGAAATCTTTTGCGGCAAGCAGTTGCTGAATCCAGAGCTGAACTTGCTCTCATTTGTTCTGCAATCGGGGAGAGAATGACACCAATAAAAAAGGTTTGTATATAAAATCCGATTTCTTGTTCCTATATGATGTCTTTCTAGTTTTATAACTTGACATCCTGGTTTATGACTCCAGTTTGTGCAAGGTACTGGGAACTTGAAGAAAGAATTCGAAGCCATCATGCCTGAACTAAAAGAGATGCGGAAGAGAAAAGTTGAGAGGATGAATAACTTCGCTGAAGTTGTGGATAAGATTTGTAATATCTCAAAAGAGTTATATATATCCGATAAAGATTATTCAGATTTTAAGGTCATTGGTGAGAGTGATTTGTCCTTGAAAAAACTGGAAGGGTTAAAGAGCCGGTTACATGACCTAGAGAAGGAGAAGGTAAATGCTTTTTTTGATGTGCAGTTATATCCTGGAAGTTGGAAGGGATACTTTGCAAATCACTCTATATATATATTCTATAAGCTTTAGCATGTCATTCATATAGCATGTAGAGATTTCTAAAAGAAAGCACATGATGGTCTAAGCATATATTCTGTACCTATTCATTGCATAGAATCAGGACCTTTTCATGATGCAGCGCTTTGCACAATAAAGTTTCTCTACTCTAATCTTTATGCCTTTTAATTTGAAGAGTGACCGCTTGAGGCTGGTACTGGACCTGTTGAATAGTTTGAATTCATCATGCGTGGTGCTTGGTGTGGATTTTCAAGAAACAGTCAGAGATGTCCAACTCACTCTTGATGATTCGAGCACGAAAAATATCAGTGTTGATACAGTTGAGAAATTGTCTACTGCAATTTCTAATTTTAATGCGGTGAAAATACAAAGATTGCAAAAGGTTAGTGTCGTGGCTAAAAGTGTAATTTTAGTTTAGTGTCTTGGTTAAAAATGTATTTTCAGTTATTCCGCTAATCATTTTACTGTCTCTGTGTTTTAGCTTCAAGATCTAGCTGCAACTATGGTTGATTTGTGGAGTTTGATGGATACCCCAAATGAAGAACAAGAAAGATTTCACAACGTTACACGACATATAGCTGCCTCGATAGATGAAATTAATGAGCCCAACATTCTTTCTCCAGACTTCATCAGCTTCGTATGTTACCACTTCAATCTCAGAGGAACATAAAAACTTGCTTATAATATCTGATGATTATTTTTCAAAACAAACTTATGCAAGCCCTTTTTGCAGGCTGAGGCTGAAGTGCTAAGGCTGCAGCAGATAAAGTCATGCAAAATGAAAGAAGTTATTTGTAAAAAGAGGTTGGATTTGGAAGACCGTTGCAGGAAGGCACACATGATTGCAGAAGCAAATAGTGCAGCAAATTACTCAGTTGAGGCGATAGAGTCTGGTAGGTTTTGATTGCTTAACCTCCAAAAAGGATTTGTAGATTGGAGTCAACTTAAGTCTTTAAGAAGTATTTGTAGATTATTACTTTTCACTCGAATCGTAAACAGTGATAAGTATCAGCTCTCAGCTTGACACATCAATAAAGTAATTTATTTATTGGTCTTCACTTTAATCACGTACCATTAACATCTTCTAGGAACCGTTGATCCTTCATACCTGCTTGAACAAATTGAGCTTCAGATCTCAAAGATTAAAGAAGAAGCATTTAGCAGGAAAGAAATACTCGAGAAGGTTGATAAGTGGTTGGCTGCATGTGAAGAAGAGTGCTGGCTAGAGGAGTATAACAGGGTTGGATATTTATTCATTTTTTAACTTTGGTTCTGTTTCATTGCTTATCTTACTGCTGAATGCTAAAAATTAATTGTTATGTAGGATGACAATCGTTATAATTCTGGAAGAGGTACTCATCTTGTTTTAAGGCGTGCTGAAGAAGCTCGAGTCATTGTGAATAGAATTCCAGGTGTGAATTTTGTAACTGTCCTTTAGCTAATCTTCATGAGATAAAAGGCTCTGAAACACATGGAATGTGTATGTAGTCTTGTAGATAGGCATGCACACGCACATACGTACATGCATATTTTTAAGTCATCACTCATCATTGTGCTCATATAGTCTTTAGTCTGAAAATGTTTAATGCAAAAGGAAGATGAATAAATTAAAAGGATTTACCTTTACAACTTAATAGGTACATAGATGTTCCTTCGGTTTCAAAAACTTGATCATAACATAATTATTAGGATTTATGTCGGCAGAAACAAATTTGACCATTACCTAACAGCTTTTGATGCAGAATATTATAAAATGTCTAGACTGGAGAACAATGAAATTGTTTCTTACTTTCACTTTTAACTTTCCTGTTTATATGTATATTTCTGTGTTTTAACTTTGGGCTTCTAATATGTTTCTTCTCTCTATAAAAGCAATGGTGGAAGCACTACTCTCAAAAACAAGAACTTGGGAAGTAGATAGGAGAACTGAGTTTTTATATGATGGAGTAAGCATTTTTCATCTAAAGCTAAAATCAGTTGATCTTAAATTCTTAATGATGAACGTTATTAAGACAACCTCATAATTTTTATTTATGTCCCGTGCTGCTTCTAATTTAAATGATTATCAGATTCACATTTCTTTGTTTTTTCAGGTACCCCTCACTTCTATGCTTAAACAGTACAACACCTTAAGACAGGAGAAAGAGCAAGATCGTCAAAGACAGAGGGTACCTTACGGGTTACCTGGTTTATCAAAACCTTAATTTTCTTAATACCTTACCTTCCTGTCTTGGTTTTTTTCTTTTTACTGATCGACATGCAAAATACATATTTAACTTTAGGATCAGAAAAAGCTTCATAGACAGCTACTAGCAAAGCAGGAAGTACTCTTTGGTTCAAAACCAAGTCCAGAAATGAGTGGAAAGAAGGGTTCTAGAACAAATACAAGAGAAGCATTGAACAAAAGGTGCTCGCATGTAGGAGACGTACATCTAACACCAACAGGGAGGACTGCTAAATCTTCTAATTTCAGTACGAGTAGTTACTCAGCGAAGCCGCATTCTCTGCAAAATCAGCTAACGGGTGGCCATGGGGCTTCATCTTCTGGTATTTACTTAAACTTTATTTCTTTCCAGATCCATTGTTCTTCATTTTAGTTACTTATACATTTAATCTAATAGTCTTACTTTTTTTTTACCATTGACTTGTTGCAACTTCCATTCAGATTTGTTTCTCTTTTTATGAAATGTTGAGGGTTTGATGAAGCCTTGTCATCTTACTCTCAAGAAAACTTTGACCTTCCATGTTAATTTTTCTTCATGACAAAGTTTATTTATAAAGATGAATAGGAATTGATCTAGATGTTTTGCATCCTTGAAAACCTTAGTTGAATAATCCTCAGCTATAATATAAAGTTTTCAACATCAGCTCAGTCCACTTCTATATTATATACTGCTTGCAGGGATCAATTTTTTTTTTTAATCAGATCTGGTAATCCCAGAAGCAATTCATCATTTTTTCATTTTAATTATTGTAGGTAAGAGAAGCTTGCGTGTTACCAGTCTCCCAGATGCACAACATCCTTCAATTGCTTCTGATGCACGTGAAGCTCAAACAACTTGGGAACCACTCTCACCTGCAAAATCTTCCATTTTATCCAATGCAAATTCTGCTGCTAATATTCACGTTGAGAGCATTCTACAGTGTGTGGTTCTTGATAGAACACCTCCAAGTAAAAAAACTCCACTAGCCACTCTGCAGAAGAATAATTCTTCTATTGATGAGAATAAAACTCCAGAGAAGATGCCTATTCCCATGCCACCGACTCCGTCGACTGTGTCGGTTGCTATGCGAACAGCCGCAACTCCGGCTACCCCATTTCTTAATTTTGCTAAGGACACTGATTGCTCTTTTGAGGAGAGAAGAGCTGGTGTCATTCTTCCTATAACGTCCGAAGCACATTGAAAGTTGGACATATTCTTGGCTAAATATGCACCATAACCGCAGCTCCATCTTGCATTCTTCTGCATTTTAAGCATTCTGATTTTAACTTCTGGAGATGATACTGTTTTGATCACTATTTTGAATAGATGTACATAGACAATGCTATCAATCATTTCTTTCTCAGTAACATCTCTATGGATGGTAGGATTTGAAGTATGGTGGTGGTTTCCTTCGCCTTATCTTCTTCTGTGAATCAGAATCTTAAATATTTTTGATACATTGTTTTATTAAATAAATCTTCCTAAAATTGATAGAAATTGTTTATAAATGATGGCAGTCTCAAAACCTTTTATCATGGCATTTTGCTGCCTTTGTGTAAATTCAGACTTCAGTGTACTAATAATGAGGTGCACCTCCCTGTCCAAGGTCTAATTGGTCTATTAATGTCCTCGTAGCAAAATCTTGTTTCTCATGCAAAAGTAGCAGTTTGGAATATTTCAGGCAAATTTTCCAGTTCTCTTTAGCACTTCAATTTTACAAAAGCAATCAGCTTGGGATTTTTTTACATGGCAAAAGATGCAACACTAAGACGGTGAGTCATTACCTTTCATTCATTTTTTTTCTATCAGTTTTATGGTACTATCAGCATCATTACGTTTCACACATGTCTCTGTCAGTTTACTAGCCACAATCGGTGTTTACAATTACTTTTCCTTTCATTGCTTGGGCACTTTTAATTTAATGGATTATTTCTTTTTGCTTGCTACTTGATAACTGTGGAAGGACTTGCATAAGCAATCTATCCTTTCCAAGATGGCAGGATGATAAAAGAGACCTATTCCCATTTTTTTATGAGACCAAAGTAGCCAGAGCTGCATAAGGATCTCTAACTAGGCTGTTCCGCCGCCTACAGACATCAATAGATCTTTGCAGGAAAAGTTTCTGTCTCACTAAGTTGACTACCCTGTAAATTCAGAGAGCTTGAACAACAATATGGGGAGAGTACTAGATCAACTAAGCCGCTTCTTTAGTTTAGCAAAATTAAAAAAAAAAATAAAATGAAAAGACTAAGCCTCTTTGTGCCTTTCATCCTAAAATGAATTGCTCTTTAATTTATGAATTCCATGCAACAAACACGCAGCATCCTAATTTCTTGTATTCAGTAAAGCACAACAAATAGAAGCTTAACTTGGGTGTAAGATCATGCCAGATTGCAAAGCAAAGCGGCTTGATAAAACTGTTGATATACATACAGCATACTGCATATGTAGCAGGAGTGTTTTTCTTCCTTCTGTTTTGGTTAAAGGCAAAACCAAAGTGTTTATTATCCATGCCTATTTTTTTTTGTTTAAATCGTAACAATGAGACAACTTTTCTGTAATGCAATGAGATGTAGACAATCTGAAGCAAGGACTGAAGAAATTAGTAATTCAAATTGTATTTTCTGAATGATCGAGAGTAGCTTTTACAAAAATTCAGAAAGATATAATTGTAGATGGGAATAAAAATAAAAATTCAGAAAGATATAATTGTAGATGGGAATAATAAAATAACTTGGCATCTATAAGATAAAAATAATGATCACCTTTGCTCACTACACAATGCTTTCTCTTCCCGGATATATTAGTGCTCCTGCAGGGGGGCTAACTGGAGCTTAGAATTCACAGACTCGAAACACAAGTAAACCCCCACATGTGACGAAACATTTAATCTGCAGCAGGAACTTTCTTCACAATGCGCACATTAAAGTTACGTATTGTCTCGTTCTTCCACTCAAACAAACACAAATCACCAACAGCAAGCTGTAAATCATCCCTAAATTGAAGCCACCCATTATGGATTGTGGTTCTCTTCCCATCACGACGTTTCCGTGTCTGAAGCTTCCAACAACGAGTTTCCACATGTGCCGTGATATAATCATTCTTACTCCAAGCTTGAAACACATTCTTAAATTTAACTGAGATGTTCTAAAAACAGAAGTCATTGACAAATAAATTCTTAATTAGAGAATAACACTTCCAATATACAAATTATCATAAATACCCAATGTAATACGTATACATACACAACATAACGAATAAAGAAACAAAGAAATATTACAAAACAATAACCTTCTGTAAAAAAAAAAAAAAAAAACCAAACCAAACCAAAACTTAGAAGAATACATACCACACCGTGACAATACGGTAACATGTGAAATGGCTTAACCAAAATTTCAAAAGCAGTGGTGTTGATTAAAGAGCGAGAACTTTCACCTACATAACATGTAAGAAAAAGGATAACAACAAAGTTAAGCGGATCAAATTTTACTGTGCATAATACTTGTCAGTTAAAAAAATTATATAAAATGAAGTAAAAATCTTAAACAATGCACCACGAGAAGCGGTCCAAACACTGTGGTTGATATACAAGTAGCCTCTTGTATATCTAAACCTAGCTAGGGAATTTTTTTTTTGATATGTACAAGTAGATTAAAAATTGCATGTAATTAAGATGCTTTGACAGTTTGGTAAGTAGTTTGCCCTTACATCTGAGCTTTTTGCAAGGCACCTGTTTCACTTGTTTTTCTTTCACAATATGCATGACATCTTGAATCAATTTTGTGATGTTTGAATGAGAAGATCCACCTTCCTCGACAGCCTTGTTTGCCAATTCTCCAAGTTCTCTTGCTCTTCTTTTCATCTCCCCATACTTTTCTCCATACATTAGCTCTTCAATAGCTTCCTTCACTCGATCACTCTTTACAACCACCTCTTTTGAATCAAGTCTAGCCTCAACAAAAATACTAATGCCAATCCCTAGTACATTTGTTACAAAATTTTCATTTACATGTTGTTCCTCGAACATAGGCCAAGTAATCATTGGGATTCCACCACATACACCTTCTAATGTTGAGTTCCAACCACAATGAGTGAAAAATCCCCCAATAGAAGGATGAGATAATATTATTAGTTGTGGTGCCCAACCTCTAATAACTAGGCCTCTACCTTCTACCCTTTTTTCAAATTTATTAGTCTCCAACCATCTTCCTATTTCCGCCGAATATTTAGTATTTCTTATTACCCAAATGAAAGGTTGATTTGAAGATTCTAAGCCTAAACCAATCTCTACTAATTGAGCTGGTTTGATACAACTCAAGCTCCCAAAACAAGCATAAATGACAGAACCTGGCTTCATCGAATCAAGCCAATTTAAACAATGGATTGCATCAATGGAAGCCTTTTGACCTCTATCGATCTTGTTTGAAATCTCCTTGTGACACAATGAAACTGGACCAATGCCCCAAGCATTAAAATATTGTTTCTTGAATTGTTCAAAATACCATGGTTCCATCTCCTCAAAATTGTTTACTAACAACCCTCGAATAGGATAAGAATTCACTGTAACGTCTTGTATTCCGCCTCTTATTTGATTCTCACCAACTTTCGATATTGTCTTGAAGTATGGTGATTGGTACCCTTTTAACTCAACTTTGTGAGGGATATCCTGCACCAAGAACGAGTCTTTATATGGATTTATATTGTCAAGCTGCTTGTTAGCAACAATCTTATTTGTACAAGTCAGATTGAAGCAGGATCTTGGATAGAAAATATAGCATGGGATTTTGAATTTCGACGCAATCACATGAGTAAATCCCGTTCCCCCTGTATCACTTGAGACCATGCAGCTAGGCGGTGGCACCAACTCTTTTACTAATTTTTCTAGTAATTGCCGTCTCATCATGTCATTTGGTACTTGGCTTGGAGAATCAAGAGACAGTAACCGGATGTTGAGGTTCCAAGTAGTGTTGGCGAGTTCAATGGATGACTTGTAGAGGACAAAATTGTAATCAGTAGTGATTATGGTGACATTCACTCCTCTGTTTGCTAGTAGTAGGCCTAGTTCTGTTATGGGGGTACTCGCGCTTTGGCAGTATAAAGGAATTAAGACGAAGTGAAGCTGCTCTGGCATAACAAGGGAAGCCATAACTATTATTTTAACATATAATATTGCTGTTATATATGTGATTTGTCAGCTTTCTTTGAGGGTTGATGCATTGAGTTCGTATATATTAAACGACATAACGGAGTAGGGTTAGGAGTTTTTTGTGTATAACAGAGAAAAGAATTGTAAAGACTTGGGAAGTTTGTGTTGGAAGACTCCTTTTTTTGTTTGAATTTTTACAGAACTATGGGCCTGTCCGCAGATACTATTACACATCTTTTTTTTTTAAAAAGGGTGTAAATAATATTTTTTTCAAAATAAGTAACTTATAAGTTTTTAATAAGAAGAGCCAAACATAGCCTTTATTCTATAATATAATAACATGGTTGCTAAATGCAAATCAAGTTTACTCAACACAGAATAGTATATTACTAATATATCCTTAATCTATATTAAATGGATGACATCTAATAAATGCTTCAGCTTAAAACCCTAATAGATGTTCTATTAAATGAATGACACCCTAATAAATGATTCAGCGTGAAACCCAAATAGATGTTTTATTGATTTCATGTTACATGTAATACATCAGAATACAAATTATATATATATCATACAGACTAGTGTTATTATAATTTTTATTTTTGAAAAATATTAATTCATTTATGAGTAATTATAAGATGTTGTACTTAAAAGTTTAAAAATAAATTTACATGTTTTAAAATATAAATTATATATGTTATGTTATTAAGAATTCTTATTTTTAAATAGATTAATACAATTATGAGTCATTATTAAAAATTAAAATTTTATATTTTAAAATTCAAACTACATATATCATTTTAGTATTTTAGAAACTAATTTTTAAATTAAAAAATTCAAATTATATATATCATGTTATTAATAAATTTTATTTTTAAATAGATTATTAAATTATGATTCATTATAAGATGCAATACTTATTTAATTATTCTAGAAACAAACTTTTATATTTTAAAATTCAAATTATATATATCATGTTATTAATAATTTTTATTTTAAATGAGTAATTACATATATTAAACACATGACAAAGAACATTTAATATTAAACACACAATAAAAAAAACATTAATAATTATCAAATGTATTGTATATACTTGACTAAATTACATATTTTAAATGAAATATGAATGAAATATGATTTTGATAAAATAAGATACGAATGATGAGAAATAAGTTAAATGTATATTAATAAATACAATGTACAATATATGAATGATGAGAAATAAATGTGCACAGAAAAATAAAGTAAATGTATAGTGCACAGAAAACTAGGTATACAATGCACATAAAACTAGGTTAAACGTACACTTTATTCAAAGGACAGTAAAGTAACTTGTGCAAATTGCATTGAGTAATTTGATTTGCATTTAGCAACACTCAATAATAAAGGAAGAGCGATAATAAATTTGACTCTTATCTATAATATCCAAAAGAAAGAGATTTAATTTTAATATTATCGTGGATTAAGAATTTGCGACTCTCATTATATTTAAATCATATATTTGTCACTCTAAATATATCAATAGAGTTGCACTTTAAAAATAACACCTTATATAAAGAATAATAAAGAATATCAGCATAAATTATTATTTTTCATAAAAATTGATTTGTTATGATAAGAATCACAAACATTAAAAACAATTAAACTTAACATATCGAATCTAACGTAGAATCTCATTTAATTTTAAAATCAAATGTTACATAGAATCCATTATAAAATCTTATATATATATATATTTTTAACAATAAAATTATATGTATTCATGTTATCTTTGAACCTAAATTTTTTGTTAGAATCTATATTTATTCATAAGACATCATTTTTTATATGAAAATTAGATTCTAAATGCGATTTTATATAAGATTCTATGATGTTATTTATTATTCTTGATATAAGGGTGTTCTTGATGGAGTAATGACCTATATAAATATACGCATAAATTAATAATAATTTAAAATTCAAATTTAATCAATAGCATATTAAAATTAATAACAAATTCACAAATTCTTTCGCAAGGTCATATTCAAGGGTGTTGGCCCCCTATATCACAATTTTAAAGAAAATGGCCCCAAATATCACAATTTGAAAAGTTGGCCCATATATCACTCTAAAACACTACATCGTGTAGCGTTTTCATCTTTTTTATGAAAACGCTACATCGTGTAGCGTTTTAATTTTTTATTTTTTTTACTGTAAACATTACTTTAAGTTTGGTTTTGGGCTGGTAACACAACTTTAAGTTTGGTTTTGGGCTAGTAAGGCTACTTTAAGTTTGGTTTTGGGTTTTTTTTTTGAAACGTTACTTTAAGTTTGGTTTTTGGGTCTAAAACCCAAAATGGAAACGTTAAATCCCAAAAATTAATTGTTGAACCCCTAAATTTAATTAAAAATTATTTTTAAAATTTTAAAATTTTAATTAAAAAATTGAATCTGGCGGCCTGATTTTTAAACGCTAACATGTTTAAAAATCAGGATAAGTTAGGGTTTAGGATCTATGGTTGTTTACCCTAAACCCTAAGTTCGTATACGGTTTATTTGTCGTTCCGAATATTTCTAAACCCAAAATGGAACTGTTGAACCCCAAAGGTTAACCGTTGGAACCCCGAGGGAATACATATAAAATTTAAAAATTTTAATTTTAATTTTACATTTTAAAAATTTTAATTGAATATTTCTAAAATCCAAAATGAAAACGTTGAAGTCTAAAAGTTAATTATTAAACCCATGAGAAAATGCAAAAAAAGAAAAAAAGAAGAAGACCAAAACGCCACATAAAGTGGCGTTCCCACCCCCAAAACACTTCTTTAACTAGAGTATCAACCAAAACAATACTTCAATTAGCGTTTTAAAAAAAAGAGTAGAAACGCTACTTCAAGTAGCGTTGTTAAAAAAAAAAGAGTGAAGATGCTACACGAAGTAGCATTTTGATCGAAAAAATTAAAATGCTACACGATATTATGTTTTGAAATGATATTTGGGATCAAGTTTTGAACTGTGATATTTGGGACAATTTACTTTAAAATTTTGATATTAGGGGCATTTATTCCATATTAAAAAACAATGAAAACATGAAGAGAATACTTCTAGAGTTCTAGGAGACCGGGACCTTCATGCTAAAACAGCACTTCTTCGACACACAGTGACACAGGCGTGTATTAGATACTTCGTGTAATAAGAAGGTGGGTAGCAAGTAACTCAAAAACATAAATTCGTTATTAATTTTATTAATAAATTTTTATTACAAAATAAAGTATAATACAATAAATATTTTACTATTTTATATCACTATACATAATTATATCCTTATTATATCTTTATATATAATAAGCATAAAAGATATGTTATCCATAATTTTGGTCACTGTACCGTCAAAATAATCTCAACCGTCGAATGTAATAATTTTAAAAATAGGCGATCAAGATTATATCATATTAAAAAAAGTTATAATCTAAAAGAAATATATAATTGAAAAAGGTTGTATTAGAATTGAATTATTTAAAAAAAAATTATAATCTGAAAAGGACGTAATTAAAAAAGGTTATATTATAATTAAATTTTATTTATTTTTTAATAATATTAAAAAATATTTCATATTTACTATATCGACTCTAATATGGGCTAAAAATAAGCCCTAAATACACAATTAATGTTGCATTAATTAGACCTAACTTGGTCCAAATGCGAAACCCATTAATGAGGTCCAAAACCCTAATTCAATATTAAATTCGTAATTAATATTGAGGATGATAAACAGCTCAGCAATAAGAGTCAGATAAAGATATTACTCCTACTAGACTTAGCCTCCAAGACACCAAATTCAACATGGAAACAGACTCCTACAAGGCAAGAGTCTAGAACTGGGGAGGTGGCTTGTCCATCAAGTTTCCTAACCCTACTACGATTCTAAAGCTCCTGAAGCCTATATAAGGGCCTGACCCCTCATTCTCAGAAATACTTTTTTGGGATGATTCTCAACCTCGAGATACGTAGGCACTTTGTGAGGACCGATCAGTCTCGAACACGGAAACAACCATAAAAGCTCGAAGCTCACCAACCCTCTTTGCATTAAATACACACAAACCCTAGCCGCAATTCGATAACCTAGTTTTTAATCCACAACATTTGGCACCGTCTATGGGAAGACAACGTCAACCATGGTCAACACACGAAGAACACCAGTCACAACCGTCTGCCCGTCACCACGGGACAAGGGTCCGTACCCCCATTAACGGAGACAACCACTCAGCCTCAAGTTTCTCAACCTATAGGGACGACTCCCCATATTGAGAGAACTCTACCTGTGGTTGTTCATCAAAACCAGGAGACTAACCAACTTTAGATGGTGGTCTCCCCCCTTGTTGATGTTAATCGACCACTACCTTCAGGGGTACAGATCCGCACCACTGATCTCCCTATGAACACCAACCTGATGTACGGACGGCCTAATTACCCTCCGAATACTCGGGGTGTTGGGTCAAGCGGCCATGCCATGCAGATACATGAGCCGTACCACCCTCCTTACATTAGGGGCTTGGGCCCTAATCAAGGATATTATGACTACTCCGATCCTTATACTGATGATTCGTCATCTGAGTATGACGACCGTGATGAAGGCGATGTGCTAGTAAGGAACCTCGAAGGAGGACTCAAAGAATCCATGATGGACCCCCTCTGACAGCTGCTGAGAAAATCAAGGCTCATGAGGCCGAGATCCAAAAGCTAAAGGACGATATAGAAGGGAGCAACAAAGTCAGAATTAGAATAAGCCTCCTCCAACTTCAGGTGGGATACCTTTTGTTGATTTGGAAAGGCCTTCAAGGAGGCAGAGAAAGGCTGATACCCCAACAGGAGGAGCTACAAGGGCAGAGGCCCCTAAGGGTGATCCCAAAAATTTGATGCCACTTGGAGACCCTGATGATCCCACACCCCCGTTCACTGAGGAGGTGATGAATGCTCATGTCTCTAGAAAGTTTAAGATGCCTTCAATTAAGGCATATGATGGAACGGGCGTTCCCGCAAACCATGTGAGGACATTCTCGAACGCACTGCTGTTGTAGCCTGCTAGCGACGCTCTTAAGTGTAGGGCGTTCCCTCAAATCCTGGCGGGTATGGCTCAAAGGTGATATAGTCGATTGCCTGCAAACTCGATTGGCACATTCAAGGAATTGAGCACGGCTTTTATCAACCAATTTGTCAGTGGAAGAGTTCAGCATCCCTAATGCAGGTGAAACAAGGAAAAAATGAGAACCTAAGAGATTATCTCAAGCGCTTCGCCAAGGAGACCCTGAATGTTATTCCGAGATTACACACTTTTATAATTGTAGAAGGGGGGGGGGGTTGAATACAATTCTTGATAATTATAATTTCTAATAAAAACCACAGAAATCTATAATGAGATAATTACTGGATGAGAAATGATTCACAAACACATAAAAATCAGGTGGTTAAATGTACCACCTGAGACTTTTATTCGAAGAAAACTCTGTGATACAAATGTACATAGCTTCTGTTTTTACAACTCTTTGCTTCTAAGGATATTCAAGAAACCCTAAGCAAATATGTCTGTTTTCTTAGTTTCTAAAGAGTTGCTACACTTGGTTATATATCCCAAGTTTACAAGTACTACAGGAATAAGATAATATTAATCTAATTCAAGTTGACTTGCTACTCCACTCCAAATCCACATGTAGCCGAAAGGTTGTCCTTGTGAACAGATATGTCCCCTGCACCTTTCTTGTATGTACTGTGTAAATGGAATGCTTCTTTCTTCTGCGTTTCCAAAGTATGGCTGCCATACTGCTTTTTATACCTACTATCAACCCATGTGATCTGTCAGTCAAACCTGTCCTTATCAACTGCTAATTCCCAGCTAGCATATAAGAAAATGTTAATGATTATTCGTTGATGTTGTACACAATCATCTGTTGATGGTAGTTTGAGCTGTATCCGTTTATAAAGTAGATTTGAGTTGTATCCGTTGATAGAGTCCTGTCTTCATCCGTTGATACACTTTCACTTAGACAGAATTACATAGCATAGCTTATTTACAATTGGCTACCCTATTCTGCCTATCCAATGATGGTCAACATGACTCTGAATAGAAACACTATCAACTGATAGCATAGAGGTACTGCAGTATGCTACAAAACCTCATCCGTTGATTAGCTACCTATCAACGGATAGAGTTATAATGTCTCATCCGTTTACAGTTACAAAACTTGACTTATACAATTTTGATTGATTGTGAAGTTATCATCAAGTACATCATATTCCTAACAATCTCCCCCAATTTATACTTGATGGCAATAAAGCATAAATTTAGGACCTTGATGATAACAAAACATTCCTAAGAATATATATAGAACTATGCAAAAATTGTATTAAGCTACAAAAATTAAAATACAGCAAGTTTGAGAAATTTACAGAGAGGTGCTCCTCTAGACTGAGCAGATTAATACTGTTTCTTCTCTCTGGTTGGCATCACCCTTGATTTTCCTTCTTTGGCAGAGTTGGACTCAATCTGCATTTGGAGTTGCCTATAGAAGGCATCTTCTTCAACAACTTTTGGATTTAGCTTTTGTTGTAACCATCTCAGGTATTGAGAACTAGCCTTTGATAGTTGGTCTTCTAACCTGAAGAATCTCCTGTTACCATCTTCATCCCTGAACTCCATCATCCAGAAGGGTTGAAGATGAATTTTCTATCCATTGAATGGGATCTTCATCTTCCTTGGTAGTCTTGATGGTGAGTTCCATTCTCTCCTTATCTGTTCTATTCTGTCCAGTATCTCCCCTTTTGCTATCCTGGAGAACCCTGTGTATCTCTTGATTACAGAGAACACTTTGGTTAAGGTCAGATAGTTTTCTCCAAGAACCCTCTGTAGTGGCCATGTCCTTTCCTTTCCTCCCTTGTATACAAAGACCAATCTCTCAGGCAAATGTTTATATTTGTCAATTCCTCTTACTTCTGACAATTCATCCAGAAACAGATACATGCCAGAGTATTCTTCAATATCTGTCTGATAGATAAAATCATCCTTGTTTTCCAAGATTGACTGCTTGACAATAGCAGGTACCCTAGCAACCGGAATTGGTTCCTTTGAAGGTTGCTTCCTTGGTATCCTTTTCTTCTGATTAGGCTTCTGTTGAGGCTTCAGCAAGAATGAAGGAACCTCAATGGAGTCAAGGTTCATTGGTTCCTCTTTAGGGAGTATAGGGTCACCATGGAAGTTCACAGCTGGGTCGAATACTTGTGCAGAAAAAGATTGTGATGAGCCAACAGTTTCTCTCCTTACAATTTCTGGAGAGACAGGCCTCCTTGCCTTTGATTTCACTCTCCTTTTAGTTTTGGATTCGGGGACTTCGTCAGGTTCCCTCATTTCATCCTCTACCTCATCCATTAACTCCTGAGCTAGTCTGGCTTGCTTCTCTTCTGAGTTTTCATATTGATTTTCTTCACTTGGATGAGCTTCCCTTAGAAGTTTGGAGGTTTCCTCTTTTTTTGCTTCAACAAATCTAGGATGGTTGTTGGATATATTTAACACTTTTCCATTCCTTATTATCACAGCCATCCAATCTCTTACACTCTTATTTGTCTTTTCCTTGAACTCTTTGATTGTATTTCCCATTAGCTTCTCATCATCATCCTTGGGAAATGGAAAGTCCAATTGTAACTTGTTCTTCCCATTTGCCTTTGGTGGAGAGTAGGCTCTGGTTCTTATGTATGGTTCAAATTCTTTGACATAGGATGGTTCAGCATCATAGAATGCAGGAGCCACAATTTCTGGAGTGAGCACCTTCAGAATTGTAGTTGATGTTGTTGGGGCTAAAGACTGAGTAGAGAACAGAGTTGATACAATTGATTCATTGATCATTCTCTCTATCCTCAGAATTCTTTCATTTGCCTCCTTGTTGATCTTTTCTAAGGCTTCTATTCTGGCTTGCCTTTCACCATCTGAGATTTCTGATATACTTTGAACCTCAGGCAACACCATTTTCTTCATCTTCACAGGAGAAGCCTCTATAGAGAACTCTGTTGGATTGACCACTATAATTGGCTGTTGCTCCTCCTCACTCTGTGCTATCTTGCTACTGGATGCTGGAATTTGACTAGCTGCAATAACCTTTTTCTCCCCTTTTTTGTTAGCATCAAGGGTTGGAGATGAGGCTGCAAGTAGCTTTTCCAGTAGCTCAGTCTGTTTGGCTTGATTGGCAATTACTGTCTGCATTTGAGATTCCATACTATCCACTCTGGAGGAAAGATGCTGAACTAATTTGGCCAGACTATCTTCCTTCAATAACTTGCTAGTCAGCACCTTCTGAGTGGTAGTAGGGGCTAGAGCCTCAATCCTGGCATCTAGTTCCACTTTCATTTCCCTTATTGCAGTTTGCACCTCCTCCTGTTGGGTTCTTTGAAGGACAGCCTTCCTCTGTGGATCTGCATTCTGGTGCTCATCCATAGCAGATTGATATTGCTTCATAATCTCCACATTGAAGTCACCAACCACAGTGGTAGAAGAAAATAGCCATTCTGGAGTATCTTCCATATTGACTTCTTCATTACTTGAGGTGCTAGCACTGTCATTATTGCCAAACTCTTCACTGTCAGCATCTGAAGGCAGAGCTGTCAAAGCTTCCTTTGCTCTTTGTAGAGATTGAGAGGTGTGCACTAGGTGCATTGCCTCCTCTGCCTCCACATTGCCCTGTTGTGCCATGACTTGATAGGCAGAAACAGGATGAGTAAAGGTTTCAGGATCCAAAGAGATGGAGTCAATAATTGATTGATATTCTTGTCGAAATTCCATCTCCTTAGAGGCTTCATTAACCTCCATTAACTCACTAGCAATGGTTGAATCTTCTTGCCGTATTTCTCCTATAGTCCCTTCTCTCCTCTCATCTCTCTTTTCTTGCATCAGGGGCTCCCCCTGGCTCACACCCTCACCTTCACCTACTAAGGTGGAACTCTCTTGCTCTCCTTTTGCCTGACCGGAAGAAATGGTCAGCCTCTCATTATTTTTCTCTCCTTTTGCCTGCTCACAAGGCAGCCTCTCACTCCCTTCCCTCATTCCTAAAAGTGTTTCAACTACTACAAACTCCTCCATAGTTGACATGGGAATGTCACATTTTACAGTGGTAGAGAGAGTTGTCAACGGATAAAGTGTATCCGTTGATGTAGTAGTTATTGCTGTCAACGGATGATTAGTTGTAGACACATCCGTTGATGGAGAAACACTTGTCAACGGATGAAGGATATCCGTTGATGAAGGAAAAAGAGTATCCGTTGAAGTGAAAACCAACATTGAATCTGTGGTGATTGATTTTAAGGAAGAGGCCACAAATAGTGTTGTGAATTCAGGAATGGAAGATTGATGGCCCAACAAATCATCTAAAAGATGATGACCACCAATTGTTGAGTGGGGCTTCTCCAAGAATTTTAAAGATGGAGAATCAGGAATTGATGTAGATATCATATCCACATCCAGAGATGGAGTTGGTGATGGTGGATTAAAATGTGTATCGATTTGAAGGTTAAGATCAAGGGGCTGTGACTCCACATTTATTGAAGTCACATCAAACTGAATTTGAGAAGGTACAGTTTGCTGTACTGTGTGTGCACACTCTGATTTCCCAATGGTTTTGGATTTGACTCTTCTACCATAGGTTTTTGAGTAAGAGCTATCTGTGTCTCTTGCCCTTTTGTGCAGTATTCCTGGAGTGGAACTTAAATCAGTAGTCACACCCTGTTGAGAGGATGCAACTAGAATTTGGCTTGAAGGTTCATTAACAGTCTTTTGAGAGACTAAAATGTTGGTTGCACCTGCCTCACCTACCTTATCCTTAGGGCTTCTTTGATGTTCACCCTGTCCCTCACCACTCACTACCACCTTCACACTCCCCTCAATAGTTTTGGTAGTTTTTGCAACAGGTGCCTTTTGAGAGACACATGAGGTTTGTCTTTTTGATTATGGTTTTAGAACTTTGGATTTGGTCACTTTGGTAGGAGCCTGTTTGGTTACAGCCACAAACTCCATTGTGACACTAGAAGGCAAAGAAATTTGGGGGTTGGAGATAGGAGTTTCAGGGTTGGAAATAGTTACCTGAACAATTGGTAGATATACCAATTGTACTTCTGCATTTAGGTTTATTCGAATCAAATCACTTAAGACTCTCTTCTCCTGAACAAAACAATTGAACTTGCTATCCGGGTTAGCAATGGATAGCTCATTCTCAGATACATGCAGTGCTAGGAGCATCAAAAATCTAGCAAAATAAATATTCTTGCTCCTAGTTTCCTTTTTACCTAATTTAGTTGCTATCTCATACATGACTAGTGAGCCAAAATTATAAAATTTATCAGTCAAGAGCATACATAGCATAACTAGCATAGAATTGGTAACATCACAAAAATAACTCCATTCTTTAACCATACCTTTCCTAACAATTTTCCCTAAGTTCTCAGTACTGAGGGTATAGTTTATGGAATTTAGCATGGTAACAATTTCAGCATTACTGGGTATTTCCAGACAGTTATTCTCAGGCAATTTTAAACAAGCAGTTATCATATCAGAGTTAACTACATAGTTTTTACCCTTTAAAGAAAAAGCAAGTGTACCGTCGGTGCCAATGTACTCAGCAGATGCCCACACCTCTTCAATTACCTCGTGGATTAGAGGAGTGGTGGCAGTCATAGCATATGACAGTTTGCATTTCTTCACGAAATTCATCATGGTGTGATATGCTTCTGGAGCGTTCACTGTATCAACAAAGGCTGCGAAATTGTTCTTCTCATAGGTAAACCCAGTGGAAGACATCATCTTAACAATAGGCGCCATTGAAGTGTTTAAACTTTTGTTGCAGAGAGTTTTAGTGAAGAAGATGCAGTTAACTTATGAGATTCTTGAAAAGGAATAAAAGTGAGATGTGAGAGCACAAGACAGCCTTTTATATTTTTCAAGAATTAAAAATGAAATAATTAAAAGTAATTACTCCATTGGACAAAAGTAACTGTCATATAATAAATGAAAAGAAAAGAAGTACAGCCGTGACTAAATATACACGTTTACCAACGGCTATATATAAAAAAATATGTATATCAACGGATAAAGAATGGACGGTTGAGAAAACAGTTTATCCATCGATGACGTGGACAACCTGTTATCCGTTGACATACGAAAATCTAGTAATGTGTTTATACTACCAACGGATAAAAGGATATCCGTTGATAAGCAAATTTTGCCTTAGACAAAATTTCTGCTAAAAAATTTTCTGAGAGTTTTTAATTTTCAAGTAAATCAAAACATATTTCTAGCTGCAATTATAGAGTATGATTAGATATCACTAGGAATTACGAAAAATTAAGCATACCTAGTTCACCTACCAACCTTGTGAATGAAGATTCATCAAGAGGCTTGGTGAAGATATCTGCAAGCTACATTTCACTTGGCACAAAGTGCATTTCTACTGTACCATTCATCACATGCTCTCTAATGAAGTGGTATTTGATGTCAATATGCTTGGTTCTCGAATGTTGCACTGGATTCTCTGTGATGGCAATAGCACTAGTGTTGTCACAGAAAATTGGAATCTTCTCAACTTTTAGACCATAGTCAATAAGTTGATTTTTCATCCAAAGAATCTGTGCACAACAACTTCCAGTAGCAATGTACTCAGCTTCAGCTGTAGAAGTGGAGATTGAGTTCTGTTTCTTACTGAACCATGACACAAGCCTGTTCCCTAGAAATTGACAGGAGCCTGTAGTACTTTTCCTATCAATTCTGCAACCTGCATAGTCTGCATCTGAATAGCCAATTAGATCAAAGCCAGAATCTCTTGGGTACCAAATGCCAAGGTTTGGTGTTCCCTTGAGATACCTGAAAATTCTCTTAATAGCAATCAAGTGAGACTCTCTAGGGTCAGCTTGAAATCTAGCACAAAAATAAGTGTAAAACATTATATCAGGTCTACTAGCTGTTAGATATAGAAGTGAGCCTACCATGCCTCAATAGCTTGAGATGTCCACATATTTTTCCTTAGTATTCAACTCAAGCTTAGTTGCAGTGGCCACAAGTGTTTTTGCAGAGGCACAATCCATTAAGTCAAATTTCTTTAAAAGATCATAAATATATTTTGTTTGGCTTATGAAAATTCACCCATCATGCTCATTTCATACCTACTTTGCATAAGTTTGGCAATCCTTTTGCAAAGCTTCTCATCTATAGACCCAAAAATAATATCATCTACATAGATTTGAACAAGTATTGAAGAACCATTGACATTTCTATGAAATAAGGTTTTATCTACTGTACCTCTAGTGAAGTGATTCTCCAAAAAAAATTGAGATAAAGTGTCATACCAGGTTCTTGGTGCTTGCTTCAAACCATAAAGTGCTTTCAAGAGAAGATATACGTATTCTGGAAATTCTGGATCTTCAAAGCCAGGAGGTTGATAGACATATACCTCTTCTTCCAGTTCCCCATTTAGAAAGGCACTTTTGACATCCATCTGATAGACTTTGAAATTGGCATGTGTAGGCTAGGAAAATTCTAATTGCCTCAAGTCTTGCCACTGGAGCAAAAGTTTCATCAAAATCTATCCCTTCTTCTTGAGAATAGCCATTTGCCACTAATCTAGCTTTATTCCTCACAATTATGCCATTTTCATCAGTCTTATTCTTGAGAACCCATTTGGTACCTATGACACCTCTATCATCAGGTTTGGGCACAAGCTTCCATACTTTATTTCTCTCAAATTGGTTTAGCTCTTCTTGCATTACTAAGACCCAATCTGGATCTAGAAGGGCATCTTCCACTTTCTTAGGTTTCTCTTGAGACAGGAAACTACTGTATAGACATTCTTCTTGTGTGGCCCTCCTAGTTTGGACTCTTGAGTTTGAGTCACCAATGATTAACTCAAAAGGATGATCTCTGGTCCATTTTCTTGAAGGTGGAAGGTTTGATCTAGATGAGGTTGCTTCATCTAAATGAGCATGATCTTGTTGATTGGTCATTGCGTTTTGACTTTGAGAAACTCCCCCTGAGTTTGTTGTCCTTACGGAATTACGAAGTTGACTGTCAACGGATGCATCATTTTGTCTATCAACGAATGCTCCATTTTGCCTGTCGACGGATGCATGAGAATGCCTGTCAACGGATGCATCTGATGCTCCAGTATGATTGTCAACGAATGCTTTATTTCCAGTGTTAGCATCACTTCTAGTTGGACCAACAACTCTAGGTGAATTTCCATGGCCATGATCTTCATTTTCCTCATCATCATCAATGTACATTCTTCCTTCTACCTCATTTTCAAATCTCAATTCTTCATGGAAGCCTTCATCATTTAGACCTAGAATCTTTTGATCATCAAACACAACATGTACAGATTCCATAACAATGTTGATTCTTAGATTGTAGACTCTATAGGCTTTCCCTGCTGCATATCCAACAAAGATAGCTTCATCTGCCTTTGCTTCAAATTTGCCCAAGTTATCTCCATGATTTCTTAGCACAAAACACTTACATCCAAAGACATGAAGAAAAGCTAATGTTGGTTTCTTGTTGGTGAATAATTGATAAGGAGTCATTCCTCTAGCTTGATTGACCAAGGAACTATTCTGAGTGAAACAGGCAGTGTTGACAGCTTCAGCCCAGAAATATGTTGGCAATCTTGATTCACTTAACATTGTTCTAGCTACTTCAATGAGAGTTCTGTTTTTCCTTTCAACAACCCCATTTTGTTGAGGTGTTCTAGCAGCAGAAAACTCATGGACAATTCCATTCTCTTCACATAATATCTTCATTGTAATATTTTTGAATTCAGTACCATTGTCACTCCTGATTCTTTGTACTTTTACTTCAGAACCATTGTTTACTAGTCTGAGATGATTGATGATGATTTCACTTGCACAATCTTTGGAGTGCAGAAAGAAGGTCCATGTAAACTTAGAAAAATCATCTACAATCACCAGACAGTATTTCTTCTTTGAAATGGACATGACATTTACTGGGCCAAATAAGTCCATATGCAACAATTGAAGTGGCTTAACAATGGATAACTCTGTCTTGCTCAAGGATGATTTCTTTTGTTTCCCTAATTGGCAGGCATCACACAATCCATCCTTGATGAACTCCAATTGAGGGATTCCTCTAGCAAGATCCTTTCTTACCAAGTCATTCATAACTTTAAAATTCAAATGTGATAGCTTTTTATGCCACAGCCAACTCTCATCCTTGCTTGCTTTGCTGAAGAGACAAGTAATGGATTCTGAGCATACTGAGTTGAAGTCAGCTATGTAAACATTTCCTTTTCTAAAGCCTGTCAATACCACATTGTTGTTTTCCTTGGCAGAAACAACACAGGCTTCTTTAGTGAACTTTACTTCATAGTCTTTGTCACAAATCTGACTGACACTCAGCAAATTGTGCTTCAAACCTTCAACTAAAGCCACTTCTTCAATGATGACATTGTCCTTTGAAATCAAGCCATATCCCTTAGTATATCCTTTGCTGTCATCTCCAAAGGTAATTCTAGGGCCAGCTGCCTCCTTGAACTTTGTGAGCAGGGTTGAATCTCCTGTCATATGCCTAGAGCATCCACTGTCTAGGTACCATAGATTCCTTCTATTTCCCTGCACACATTCCAAAATACAAATCAAGTTGATTTTGGTACCCAAGTTTCCTTGGGTCCTTTCTTGTTAGCCTTTGGTTTTGCACTCTTAGCAATCTTCACTTTAGGTGTAGATGCTTGAGTGATAGGTTTTGACAGATGCTCATTTGCATAAATATTTGATGCATGCATTTGTGGAAAATTGGCATACATATTATTCATGCTAGGAATGCTCCATGACATTTGTGGCATATTCACAGATTGAAAATAAGGATTAGACACATATGGCATGTTCACATATGGATTGAAAAACTAGCATTCTGATACGAACCAGGCATAACAGGCATTGCAGGCATACTTGGCATAGATTGAGGTACATGAACAGGAGTCCTTTTAACAGACTTGCAATTAGAAGAGAGGTGATTGACACTATTGCAATTACCACAAGTTTTCCTAGGAGCAAACTTGTCAGGAGAATAATAGTTTTTCTTGTTAATGCCTATCTTACCATTTCTGTTCTTTTTCTTTTTACCCTCAGTCTCTACCTTTTCATTAACTGATTTACCATCAACTTTTTTGTTAAGTAAATCACCTGCCTTAGCCTTCTCACTTGATTTGGCTTGGCTACTTTCACCAGAAACAAAGTTCTTGGCTACTGGACCATACTGATTATTCAGTTTCTTGAGTTCCTTCTTACTAACAGACTTTTTGTTAGTCGACGGATACTTCTCATCCGTTGATGGTTCATCTGTCAACGGATGATCACTATCCGTTGATTCATAAATAGTCTCTAGATCCTCAAGGCAAGGTTCTCGCTCCTTTTTCTTTTGAGTCCAGGTATCCCTCACAAATGATTCTATTCCCTGGACTTCTATTATGTTTTGAGAAATATTCCTACAGCTTTGAAATTTAGCAATTATCCCTTGTTCTTTTTCAAGCTGGTTTCTTAAAATCAGTTCTCTTTTTAACACAGCTTTAAGTTCACTTTTAGCATCATTGCAATCAACTCTCATTTTCTCAAATTCTAGAAATTGAATTTCTAGAGCATCATTTCTATCACTTAAAAATAGATTAGTCTCTTTAATCCTATTGTTCTCTTTAGTAAGTGATTTAAGAGTAACACTCAAGTGATATAGTTCAGTAGACATTTCATCTATAACACTATTGCATTCCTCTTTGGTGAGCTCAGAGAGATTAGTAGAAAATACCTGATCGCTAGCTGAACTTGCTTACTGCTCAGAATCAGCCATCAATGCAAGGTTGACAAACTCAGCATCATCATCAGAATGATTTCCATCAGCAGCCCAGTCATACTCTTGGGTCATAAATGCCTTTCCTTTCTGTCTGAGAAGATCAAAATATTTCTTCTTGTAGTCAATAGTTTCAGTTAGCTTTCCCTTGTTCTCAGATCTAGGCTTCCTGCATTCACTTATCATGTGACCAGCAATTCCACAATTGTAGCATTTAATTTTGGATTTATCCACATAGTTGCTTGTGGAAAAATCCTTGTTAAATGGCTTAGCCACCCCAGAGTTTCTTCTGAATTTTAGCTTAGAGAATCTCCTAGATAGAAAGGCTAAATGCTCATCTATCTCATCCAATTCATCCTGCTGAAGGACACTCATTTCTTCAGACACTTTTTCCTTGCTTTTGCTTGATTCTACTCTACCTTCACAAACCTCCCTGTTTGGTGTAGATTTAGCAGTTTTAGTCCTCTTCTCCTCCTTCTGCTCCAAGTTGGCAACAAGTGCAACTGACCCACTTTTCTTTTGGGCCTTCTCAATTTCTTCATCCTGCTCCATTTCTAATTCATATGTCTTTAAAGTTCCATAGAGCCTTTCAAGAGTAATTGTCTTGTACTCTTGAGTGTTTCTTAGAGAAATAGTCATTGGCTTCCACTCTTTGGGCAGTGATCTCAGAAATTTGAGATTAGAATCTTTCACTTGGTAGATTCTTCCATACAATTTCAAGCCATTCAGTAGCTTTTGAAATCTACTAAATGTGTCATTCAATGTCTCTCCATTCTTGAAATGGAAGTGCTCATACTGTTGGATCAGTAGTTGCATCTTATTTTCCCTTACCTGTTCTGTACCTTCACAAAGGGTTTGAACAATGTCCTATACTTTCTTGGAGGTAGTACAGTTAATAACATTGTCAACCATGTCTGTTTCTAAGCCATTAAACAGAATATTCATGGTCTTTTTATCTTTGTGGACTTCTGCAACGTCCTCAGTACTCCACTCAGAAACAGGTTTGGGAATGTAAGTGTCGGGTGCATCTGCAACAAGGCCAACTCTTGAAGCCGCCTTCATTGGAACATGAGGACCCTTCTCAATGCAATCTACAAAACCTTCATCAATAGACATGAGATGTAGACGCATTTTACTTTCCAGTGAAAGTAATTTTCTCTATCAAGAACCAGTATCTTCACTCCATAATCCTTCTTAGACATGTTGGAAGTGTGTTGATCTTTAAACTTCAAATATGTTAGAAGCTTGCTCTGATACCAATTGTTATTCCCAGATTACACACTTGTATAATTGTAGAAGGGGGGGGGTTGAATACAATTCTTGATAATTATAATTTCTAATAAAAACCACAGAAATCTATAAGGAGATAATTGCTGGATGAGAAATGATTCACAAACACATAAAAATCAGGTGGTTAAATGTACCACCTGAGACTTTTATTCGAAGAAAACTCTGTGATACAAATGTACACAGCTTCTATTTTTACAACTCTTTGCTTCTAAGGATATTCAAGAAACCCTAAGCAAATATGTCTGTTTTCTTAGTTTCTAAAGAGTTGCTACACTTGGTTATATATCCCAAGTTTACAAGTACTACAGGAATAAGATAATTTTAATCTAATTCAAGTTGACTTGCTACTCCACTCCAAATCCACATGTAGTGGAAAGGTTGTCCTTGTGAACAGATATGTCCCCTGCACCTTTCTTGTATGTACTGTGTAAATGGAATGCTTCTTTCTTCTGCGTTTCCAAAGTATGGCTGCCATACTGCTTTTTATACCTACTATCAACCCATGTGATCTGTCAGTCAAACCTGTCCTTATCAACTGCTAATTCCCAACTAGCATAGATAAAGTGTTAATTATTATCCGTTGATGTTGTACACAGTCATCCGTTGATGGTAGTTTGAGCTGTATCCGTTGATAGAGTAGATTTGAGTTGTATCCGTTGATAGAGTCCTGTCTTCATCCGTTGATACACTTTCACTTAGACAGAATTACATAGCATAGCTTATTTACAATTGGCTACCCTATTCTGCCTATCCAATGATGGTCAACATGACTCTGAATAGAAACACTATCAACTGATAGCATAGAGGTACTGCAGTATGCTACAAAACCTCATCCGTTGATGAGCTACCTATCAACGGATAGAGTTATAATGTCTCATCCATTGATAGTTACAAAAGTTGACTTATACAATTTTGATTGATTGTGAAGTTATCATCAAGTACATCATATTCCTAACACTGAATGTCCCTAATCTAAAAAATAAGGTAGCTATAGCCTTAAAAAATG
Source organism: Kitagawia praeruptora (assembly GCA_037693485.1). NCBI lineage: Eukaryota > Viridiplantae > Streptophyta > Magnoliopsida > Apiales > Apiaceae > Kitagawia > Kitagawia praeruptora. Next base: position 113,138,787 of record CM075348.1, on the reverse strand, counting down.
GAACGACGAATACCTTCTTTCAGATGTCAGTGGCAAAGCACCCCCCGAGAGCATGACTGAGCTCCAAAGAAGAGTGAACAAGTACATAAAGGCTGAAGAAAGCTTGAGGAAAGCAGATGCTCCCACCATGGGTGGAGGAAACGGGAACTCCAAGTAGCGAAGGCAAGAGCAAGTGTATGATGCTAGGGACAAGTATCCCCAAACTAGCAAGGACTCCGACTCTACCCCCAAGAAGAACTTGGGACCAAGGTTTTCTGAATATGTGAGATTGAATGCTCCAAGGAGTCAAATCTTATTGGATATCGAAAAGGATAAGGATTTCCGATGACTGAAACCACTTAGGGGTGATCCCGCAAAGAGGAACAAGGAGCAATACTGCAGGTTTCACAAGAACGTGGGACATGATACTGACGACTGTAGACAACTCAAAGATGAGATTGAGTTCCTGATCTGTAGAGGAAAGCTAAGCAAATTTAGCAAGGCCGAGGATCGTGGAAATCAGAGAAAAGATTACGATAGGAGAAGAGGCTGGTTTCATATGATTTGGGGATGCTCGATAGTGGCCGGCACAACCAGGAACTCTCGAAAGGCTTATGCCAGAGAAGTGATGCACATCGTTGGAGAGGCCCCAAAGCGTGCAAAAACTGAAATAGCAATAGGTTTCGATGATTCAGACTTGGAATGGGTGAAGTTTCCCCATGACGACCCATTGGTCATAACTCTTGTGATTGGAAACTCAGAGGTGAAGCGAGTCTTGATAGACAATGGAGCTTCTATCGATATTCTGTTTCGTGATGCATTTATGAAGATGGGGTACAACGATTCTTAGTTGACCCCCACTAACATGCCCATATACGGGTTCAAGGGAGTGGAGTCCAATGTTGAGGGGACTATTCAGTTACCCGTAACTATTGGGCAGGAACCTAAGGAGGCTACTTAGATGTTGAACTTTCTGGTAATCAAGCCAGCCTCAACATACAAAGCAATCCTGCGAAGGACTGGACTTCACGCGTTCAAGGCTATGGCCTCTACTTATCACATGAAGATCAAGTTTCCAACTATGAATGGTGTTGGAGAACAGAAAGGAGATCAGAAAATGGCAAGAAGTTGTTATGTAGCTGCTCTAAGAGCCGATGGAGTCGGGGGGCAGGTCCTTCCGATTGAAGACATGGATGTCCGTGGTGATGATGAACATCGAGTGAAGCCAGCAGAGGATTTGATTCATATACGTCTAGAGCTCGGAGATCCCAAAAAAGTTACATATATTCTAGCTTCTTTAAAGGAACCCTTGAAGGGCAGGATAACAACATTCTAACAAGAAAACAGTGATGTGTTTGCTTGGACAACAACTGATATGCAAGGGATCGATCCCCAACTCATAACTCACAGGTTGAATGTCGATCCCAAGCAGAAGACAATAAAGTAGAAGAAGAGGAATTTCGCTCCTAAAAGGCAAGAGGCCATTAAGCAAGAAGTAGACAAGCTCTTAGAGGCTGGTTTCATTAAAGAGATTCGATCAGTTCCCCGAATGGTTGATTAACCCTGTGATGGTCAAGAAGGCGAATGAAAAGTGGAGGATGTGTATAGACTTCACCGATTTGAATGATGCATGTCCTAAGGATTGTTTCCCCCTACCGAGGATTGACATACTTATAGATGCCACGGCTGGGCACGAGATGTTAGCTTCATGGATGGTTTTAGTGGCTACAACCAGATTAAGATGCACAAAGATGACATCCCAAAGGTATCTTTCATAACTAACTTTGGTGTTTTCTGTTATCTTGTCATGGCTTTTGGACTAAAGAATGCAGGAGCCACTTATCAATGATTGGTGAATAAGATATTCGCTCATCTGATTGGGAAAACAATGGAGGTCTATGTTGATGACATGTTAGTCAAGAGTCGTTCAAGGCTGACCACATGAAACACCTCAGAGAGGCATTTGAAGTGCTGAGGCACCACAAGATGATGTTGAATCCAGCCAAGTGTGCCTTTGGTGTTGGATCTGGAAATTTTTTGGGTCTGATGGTTTCAAAGAGGGGCATAGAGGCCAACCCTGACAAGATCAAGGCAATCTTGGATATGGAGTCACCACGCTCTATAAGAGATGTGTAGAAGTTGACGGGTCGAGTAGCAGCTTTAGGGAGATTCATCTCCAAATATGGTGATAAATGCTTTCCTTTCTTTCAAGCATTGAAGAAGGTGAAGAACTTTGAGTGGACACCTGAAAGCCAAGAGGCCTTTGAAGAAATATATGGAGGAAGCCTGGCCAAACCTAGTCCCAGAGAGACCCTTTTCTATACCCGACGGTATCTGAACAAGCACTGAGTGCCGTCCTCATTCGGGAAGAAAGCAAGGTTCATAAACCTATCTACTACGTAAGCAAGGTGATGCATGAAGCTGAGTTGAATTACTCTCCCATCGAGAAATTTGCTTTGGCATTGGTAACAGCCTCGAGGAAGCTACGACTGTACTTCCAGGCACATAAGATTGAAGTTCTGACGAACCAGCAGCTAATTGAGAAACATATTACACAGCCCGAAGGCCAGTGGAAGGTTGATTAAGTGGGTAATCGAACTCGGAGAATTTGACATCACATACAAGCCTCGGACAGCCATCAAGGCTCAGGCATTAGCTGACTTCGTGGTTGAATGTACCATCAACAACCAAGAAGTCGGGGGTAGGAGATAACACCCAACCAAGGAAGTGAGAATCAAGATGAAGAACTTGTACCTGATCAGACGGAATATTGGGTGCTCTATTTTGATGGAGCATCAAAAGCAAAAAATAGTGGTGCAGGTTTAGTCTTACAAAGCCCCGATGGGTCACAGTGGAGTATGATTTGAAGTTAGATTTTCTAACAACTAACAACGAAGCTGAATACGAAGCCTTGATAGCCGGGTTGGGCTTGGCCAGAATACTGAGGGTCAAGAACCGCAATGTCTATGGAGATTTAAGACTGGTAGTCTCGCAAGTGAATGGTGAATTTGAAGCCAAGGATGAAATTATGGCGAAGTATTTGAGGGTTGTGAAGGCAGTAATGACTCAGTTCGATCAGTGCTATGTGGAGCACATTCTGACGGGGGAGAATGTTAAGGCCAATGCTCTATCAAAGTTTGCCTCTTCTGAAATAAGGAATCATGCAGGGAGTGTTTATTTCCAGGTCTTGAAGACCCCCACCATCAACTCGAAATTGGTAGCTCCAATTGACGTCGGGAGCTGTTGGATTGATCCTATCAAAGCTCACCTGGAAATTGGAGGGCTCCCTAACAATGCCTTGGAGGCACGGAAGTTGTTAGTGAGAGCAGTGAGATATGCCTTGATTGATGGCATCCTTTATAGAAGGTCTTTTTTCATCCCATACCTGAAGTGTTTGAGGCCCCAAGTGGCAAAAGAAGCACTAGAGGAAGTTCATGAAGGGATCTGTGGGCAGCACTTGGGGGGCAGAGCCCTAGCTCAAAAGATCACTCGCTTGGGATTCTACTGGCGAGAGATGTTGGCCGATGCCCAGAACTATGTCAAGAAGCACACCCCGTTGTAAGGCAACCGCCGGAGATGTTAACATCGATTAACTACCCTATTCCATTCGCAATGTGGGGAATTGACATACTTTGTCCTTTCCCTGTGGCTTCAACACAAAGGAAGTTCCTGATAGTGGCCATCGACTACTTCACCAAGTGGATTGAGGCTAAGCCCTTAGCCAAGATAACCACCAAGCAAGTTGCTAAATTTTTCTGGGAGAGCATAATCTGCAAGTATGGCATCCCACGAATCCTTGTGACGGATAATGGGCGACAGTTCAATAATGAAGAGTTCAGAAAGTATTGTAATGAGAATCCTATCAAGCTTCGTTTTACTTCAGTAGCTCACCCTCAAGCTAATGGACAGGTAGAGGTAGCAAACCGGATTATCCTTGATGGACTGAAAAAGAGGGTCGAACGCTCGAGAAACACTTGGGTGGATGAGTTGCTACCTATACTCTGGGCATATCGCACCACTTGTAAAGTTACAACTGGAGCAACCCCGTTCTTGCTAGCTTACGGAGCCGAGGTAGTTGTGCCCTTAGAGATTATGCATGCATCACCTCGGGTGGAGGCATATGAAACATAGACTAATGAAGAAGGAATGAGGCTCACCCTCGATATGATTAATGAGGTTAGAGATGAAGCAAATGCTAGAAATGTGGAGCATCAGAAGAGAGCATCTTTCCACTACAACCAAAGGATTAAGGGGAGGTTCTTTAGACAAGGCGACTTGGTCATGAGGAAGATAGAGGCCTCCAGAGTTGGTCAGAAAGGAAAGCTAGCCCCCAATTGGGAAGGGCCGTATCGAGTTAGGAAGAAACTGGGACGATGATCCTACAAGCTGGAAACTTTTGATGGAAACGAGGTACCCCGTACCTGGCATGCCTTGAACCTAAAGGTTTGTTATGTTTGAGCTATCCTAGCAAGGACTTAGATTTTTATCTATTTATTAGGAGAAGTAGAAATAAGGTTCGATGTGGCAGCCCCAAATCCCTTAATTATATTTAACTTGATAAAGATAAAAGCATGCTTTAAACTTAATCGACATTACCAAATCTCACACCTAGATCGCCAACAGGTAAGAGTTTGAACAATATAAACTACAAGTTATCATCATTATTATTATTACAAACCAACATTAACTCTAAATCCAAAAGTTATTACAAACCAAGTTCTAAAGTTCCACTATTACACATGCCATTAAGGCCGACACTCCCTCCTACCTGAACAAAACGCCTTCTATAGGCTGCTCCATGTCCACCACAGTTCTTATGCGTTGTTTCAATAGTCCTTAGGGTCTTCAGTCTTAACTATAAGGTTAGGGAAAAACAAAATAATTGAGCCAAAAGCCCAGCAAGTGCATAATACAACAATATAAAACTGGCAGAATAAATCAAATGTAAAGCATGGTATAACAGTCTGCAATGAGTTATCAAACTGAATCCACAACAAAATATGATGAAATAGGAATTGGAATATCTGATAAGTCGCTACGAGCTAAGCTGGGTGATCAGCCCACGTCAGAGCTCCAAACCCGTATATCCAATACGTGTTCACAAATATAAGGGGATCTCAGACACACATTGGCCTTTAATAATAATAAAAAATTAGACCGGCGCCTCGGTCAAAATAAAATTCCATCCAATTCCATGGAAAAGATTGAAATTAAATAAAGTTTCCGTCAAGTTCAATTCTTCTTAATGAAACAAAGGAATATCAATGTGGTATTATGTTTCTGTTTAACAAGTATAGGACTTTCTAGTTTCAATTGATTATTAAGAACATGATAAGGAAAGTTGGTCAATTCGATTCATGGAAGGTAGAATTCGATTTAGTATCACATGGTTAAAACAATAAAGGTTGATTGAATGAAACAATATATGTGTTAGGGTGCAAAGAGTTCATCGCAAAAGAAAGTATATGTATGAATGGTTCAGTAATTTAAAGAAGGTAAGGAATGATTCTAAGTAACATGGTCATAACAATCAAAAATGAAAGGATGTAGTTATGAGTCTATCAGAGTAAATGATTTGCAAATCTTGGTAACGGTTGGCAAGTCAAATTAAGATCAAGGGTTTATATAAGCGATCACAAGGTACGTAACTTAACAAAAGTGATGGGGTCCAAAAGAGCACAATACTATATTGCAATAAGTTAACAATTCCATAACTCATAGGGTATTCATCATACTGATAACAATAAAGATAGGGTAGTACACTTGCCTTATTACACTCTTAGTCAGCCTTCTTCCTCGATAGGTTCCTTGCCTGGTCTCCTACTTGTACCTATAACAGTATAATCAATATCTTATTTTCCCCTCATTGTTTACATACTAAATGAGGACTTATTATACTAATGGCCCAACGATACAACCATATACATATATATTTATATCCACATAGTCACATAACATGTAATATCTGGGAATTTCGTACTCTATAAATTATCTTATTGGGAGTTAAAAATATTATTATGTGCCTTAATTGATGAGTCATTCCATGATTATATGATTGTGAATATGTTTTATGTGCATAATTGCTAGAGGTGTTGATATGAATTTATATTAAAGTTGCATATCTTTTAAATATTAAAATATGATTTTAATTCGCTTAAACATTTTTGTAAAATTCTTGGAGTTAGTAAAAATCATGAAATCTCTTGTTTTATTATCTTTATGTATTTAGAGACTTTTTAAAAATAAAAGTTTAATTGTTTTTCGAATTAAAATATTTTACAAGGATTTTTCCATTTATTTTCCTTTTTAAAATATTAAAAATTGTAAAATCCAAATCTTTTTATAAAATGATTTTAAAAATGTTTCAAAAATATATTGAGGAAGAGAATTGTATATTTTAAATTTATGTGTCAATAAATTATTTTTGAATCCAAAATATTTTGTAATTAGGATTTTATAAGTATTTTATTTTATTAAAAGATGCATCATTAAAATAGGAATTTAATTGAATTAGTGGGTGTGTGTGCTAGACAAAACAAAAACCCTACCCCTTCCTTTTTCTTTTCATTCGACCGAGAACCCCCCCCCCCCCCCCCCCCCGTGTTCATCTATCTCAAATCCTCTCCATATTCTCTCCACCTCCATTGATACTCAAGCACAATTTCAAGGTAAACTCTCCACTAAACCTCACACTATTGGTTATCAAAATACTCCCCTTTCAATTCTCTACAACCCCATACCTATGGATTTCGTTTTTATCAAAAATTTTAATTAGGGTTTTTCGAAAATCAAGCTTCAAGGTAAGTTTTTGGGTGATTATGATGGGTATTACTTCATGGTAGAGACCCACGAATTTTCGGGCTCTCCGGAGGACCCCAAACCTTCGGCCATGATCGAAAGTGAGCCAAGGGTTGCATGCAAGTGTTGATTTGATGATTTTATATGATTGTTAAGTGAAATATGATTGCATGTAAGTTTTTGTAACTTTTCAAGTTGAGTTTGATGATGGGTTTGAGTTTTCATGAATTTACAAGATGTGGGTATGTTTATATTGTTGAATTGATGATTGTAGTAGCTTTTTAATTAAAAAGAGTTATGATTTAGATGTTTTATGATATGAAATTTGATGGGCTAAAGTTATAAATTGATTTTAGCATGAATTTACAAGTTAGCTTTGGTGGGTTATTGTGATATTGAATTGTTAATCAAAATATGTGTGTAAGTAGTTGTTGTGGGTTTGTGTGTGATTGGTGTTGAGAAAGAGGGAGGCCGAGAGAGAGATTGATGGTGAGGGAGAAAGAGAGGGAGAGAGAGAGGGAGAAGCCGAGAGAGAGATTGAAAGAGAGAGAGAGACCGAGAGGCCGAGAGAGAGAGGGAGAAAGAGAGAGCTGAGAGGAAGAGAGGAGAGATTGTGGTGAGGTTGTGTGATTACTTGAGAGTTAATTGCTTAATGTTATGAATGTTACTTGATTGATTTGCTACTTGAGTTCTTGTCATACTAAGATAGTATGTCTAAAGATGCCTCTTTGCTGTCATGGTGATTTAGTTATGAAATTGTGTAATTGAGTTGAATTGTATTGTCGCATATATAGCGTGATGGTTTGGACCGGTTATATTCCGGTATGGTTTGACGATTATACAAAGGAGATGCCGTCGAAATTTCTAAAAATTTATAAGTATGATTTTCAAAACCCTAAGGCACATCTCCAATGTTAAGTCGTAGTGTCATTATAGTACTATGCCATACTACATTATGTGTTAGGTGATTTACGTGCTATGTGACTTATGTGATTACATGTATATAAAAATATATGCGTATATAGTTATAAAGTCATCGATGGGGTGTTAGTATTATTAGGATTGTCTTGTGGTATGTAAACAATGAGGGGAAAATAAGATGTTGCTTATATTATTATAGGTCCTAGTAGGAGGCCTGGCAAGGAGCCAATCGAAGAGGAAGCTATATAGTGCAATCTCGTGATTTAAGGCAAGTGTACTACCCTAATCTTGTTGTTAACATATGATGAATGCCATGAGATATTGAATTGTTAAGTTGTCACAAACTAGTACCATGTTCTTTCCGATCTTATTATTGTCATATACCTTGTGATTGATTTCATATCCCTTGAATGACTTGACTTGTTAATCGATGACCATATTACTTAAAACCCTTTCGTATTTTCTTGAACTCTTGAATCCTTGAAACCACTATACAAACAACCTCTTGTATGATGAATTCTTTTTCCACCTTAAAACACTTATTGATTCTTGATTTATTTTCGTGACTTAACCAAATTACAGTAAACAGAATCCCAACTCCCAAGAATCCAAAATGATTGATTTTCTTCACTTTGCCTTGTCATTTATTCGAAATTTGAGAATCCTATTCTTGTTGATCAGCAACTTGATATAACATTGTTATTCTTGTTTCTTTGAGATGAATTAATTTGACAGACTTTGTTTGACCTAAATGGAATTGGATGGAATGTTACTTTGACCGAGGCGCTGGTCCAAATTATATTATCATTATAGGCCAATGTGTGCCTGGGATCCCCTCATATTTGAGAACACGTATTGGATATACGGGTTCGGAGCTCTGACGTGGGCTGATCACCCAGCTTTGCTCGTAGCGTCTTATCAGATATTCCAATTCCTACTCATTTTATTTTGACATTGATTTAGTTGATACCTTTCATTTGCAGATTTATATATCTTGCATTACATTTGATTATTTTGCCAGTCTTATATTGTTGGTTTATGCACTTGCTGAGCAATTGGCTCAATTATTTTATTTCCTTAACCTTTCAGTGAAACTCGAAGATGGTAAGGACTCTTGAGACTGCGCGTAAGAATTGTGGTGGATCTGGTATAGCCTATAGGAGGTAGTTCTAGGTAGAAGGGAGAGACGATCTTATGGTTTCTATTTTGCTAGAACTTTGAACTCAGTCTGTAATAACTTTTGAACTTAGAATAATTGTGGTTTGTAATAATAAATGTTTTAAAGTTGTAGTTTTATATTGTTTCAAACTCTTACCTGTTGGCGATCTAGGCGTGGGATTGGTAATGTTTAAATAATTTATATGCATGCTTTACCATTATTTAGTTAAATAAAATTAAGGGATTTGGGGCCGCCACATAACATGTAAAGTAGTATAGCATAGTACTATAATGATATCACGACTAACATTAGAGATGTGCCATAGGGTTTCGAAATCATGTGTTATAAATCTAAAAAACAAAATCGGCAGAATCTCCTTTGTATAGTCGTCATACCATACCGGAATTCAACCGGCCCAAACAATCAAGTTATACTCACAATTTATATAACTCCATCGATAATCAACTTATAAACCACAAGTAAGCAATTACATAATTAAATCACTATAATGACCAAGATGCACTTCTAAATTTACAACTTCCGACTTAGAAAAAATTTTAAATAACAATCAAGTCAAGTAATACTCATATGATTATGCAATTAACCCTCAAGCAAAAACACAAACTTCACAACAATCTTCTTCTCCTCCTTCCTCCTTACTCTCGGCTTCTCTCTCTCTCTCTCTCTCTCTCTCTCTCTCTCCCTCAGCTTCTCTCCCTCTCGGATTCTCTCTCTCTCTCTCCCGGTCTCTCAATCTCTCTCTCGGCCTCCTTCTCCTTCAACATCATACTCACAAAATCTTTTAACAATTACATACACATATACTTACACACATGTTTCATCAACAAAATCTTTATTTCAACAACCCACCAATGCTAACTTATAAATTCACGTACAAAATCAATTTACTACTTTAACCCATCAATTTACTTACTACGTAACATCAAAATCTTAAACCCTTTTAAATCAAAACCCACCAACAATCATCAATTATCAATGCTTACTTAAACACATTTTATAAAGTTATAAAAACTCAAACCCATCATAAAACTTAACTTAAAAACTTATAAAAACTTACATGCAATCACATAACACATAGTAATCATGAAAAATTGTAAAATCAATCATGCATGCATACCATCGGCTCCCTTTCGGTCATGGCCGAGGCTTGGGGTTCTCCGGAGAGCCCGAAATTCGATGGGACTCTACCAAAGAATACTACCCAAGACTGGTAGTCTCGCAAGTGAATGGTGAATTTGAAGTCAATGATGAAACTATGGCGAAGTATTTGAGGGTTGTGAAGGCAGTAATGACTCAGTTTGATGAATGCTATGTGGAGCACATTCCGATGGAGGAGAATGTTAAGGCCGATGCCCTATCAAAGTTCGCCTCTTCTGAAATAAGGAATCATGCAGGGAGTGTTTATTTCCAGGTCTTGAAGACCCCCACCATCAACTCAAAATTGGTAGCTCCAATTGATGTCGGGAGCTGTTGGATTGATCCTATCAAAGCTCACCTGGAAACTGGAGGGCTCCCTAACAATGCCTTGTAGGCACGAATTTGTCAGTGAGAGCATTGAGATATACCTTGATTGATGGCATCCTTTATAAAAGGTCTTTTTTCATCCCGTACCTGAAGTGTTTGAGGCCCCAAGTGGCAAAAAAAGCACTAGAGGAAGTTCCTGAAGGGATCTGTGGGCAGCACTTGGGGGCAAGAGCCCTAGCTCAAAGTTCACTCGCTTGGGATTCTATTGGCCAGAGATGTTGGCCGATGCCCAGAACTATGTCAAGAAGCACACCTCGGTTGTAAGGCAACCTCCGGAGATGTTAACATCGATTAACTGTCCTATTCCATTCGTAATATGGGGAATGGACATACTTGGTCCTTTCCCCGTGGCTTCAGCACAAAGGAAGTTCTTGATAGTGGCCATCGACTACTTCACCAAGTGGATTGAGGCTAAGCCCTTAGCCAAGATAACCACCAAGCAAGTTGCTCAATTTTTCTGGGAGAGCATAATCTGCAAGTATGGCATCCCACGAATCCTTGTGACGGATAATGGGCGACAGTTCAATAATGAAGAGTTCAGAAAGTATTGTGATGAGAATGATATCAAGCTTCGTTTTACTTCAGTAGCTCACCCTCAAGCTAATGGACAGGTAGAGGTAGCAAACCGGATTATCCTTGATGGACTGAAAAAGAGGGTCGAATGCTCGAGAAAAACTTGGGTGGATGAGTTGCTACCTATACTCTGGGCATATCGCACTACTTGTAAAGTTACAACCTGAGCAACCCTGTTCTTGCTGGCTTACGGAGCCGAGGTAGTTGTGCCCTTAGACATTAAGCATGCATCACCTCGGGTGGAGGCATATGAAACATAGACTAATGAAGAAGGCATGAGGCTCGCCCTCGAACTGATTGATGAGGTTAGAGATGAAGCAAATGCTAGAAATATGCATCATCAGAAGAGAGCATCTTTCCACTACAACCAAAGGATTAAGGAGAGGTTCTTCAGACAAGGGGACTTGGTCTTGAGGAAGATAAAGGCCTCCGGAGTTGGCCAGAAAGGAAAGCTAGCCCCCAATTGGGAAGGGCAGTATTGAGTTAGGAAGAAACTGAGACGAGGATCCTACAAGCTGGAAACTTTTGATGGAAACGAGGTACCCCGTACCTGGCATGCCTTGAACCTAAAGGTTTATTATGTTTGAGCTATCCTAGCAAGGACTTAGATTTTTATCTATTTATTAGGAGAAGTAGAAATAAGGTTCGATGTGGCAGCCCCAAATCCCTTAATTATATTTAACTTGATAAAGATAAAAGCATGCATTAAAATTAATTGACATTACCAAATCCCACACCTAGATCACCAACAGGTAAGAGTTTGAACAATATAAACTACAAGTTATCATCATTATTATTATTACAAACCAATATTAACTCGAAATCCAAAAGTTATTACAAACCAAGTTCTAAAGTTCCACTATTACACATGCCATTAAGGCCGACACTCCCTCCTACCTGAACAAAACGACTTCTATAGGCTGCTTCATGTCCACCACAGTTCTTACGCGTTGTTTCAATAGTCCTCACCATCTTCAGTCCTAACTGTAAGGTTAGGGAAAAACAAAGTAATTGAGCCAAAAGCCCAGCAAGTGCATAATATAACAATATAAAACTGGCAGAATAAATCAAATGTAAAGCATGGTATAACAGTCTGCAATGAGTTATCAAACTGAATCCACAACAAAATATGATGAAATAGGAATTGGAATATCTGATAAGACACTACGAGCTAACCTGGGTGATCAGCCCACGTCAGAGCTCCAAACCCGTATATCCAATACGTGTTCACAAATGTAATGGGATCCCAGGCACACATTGGCCTTTAATAATAATAAAAAATTGGACCAGCGCCTCGATCAAAATAAAATTCCATCCAATTCTGTGGAAAAGATTGAAATCAAATAAAGTTTCCGTCAAGTTCAATTCTTCTCAATGAAACAAAGGAATATCAATGTGGTATCATGTTTCTGTTTAACAAGTATAGGACTTTCTAGTTTCAATTGATTATTAAGAACATGATAAGGAAAGTTGGTCAATTCGATTCATGGAAGTTAGAATTCAATTCAGTATCACATGGTTAAAACTATAAAGGTTGATTGAATGAAATAATATATGTGTTAGGGTGCAAAGAGTTCATCGCAAAAGAAAGTATATCTATGGATGGTTCAGTAACTGAAAAAAGGTAAGGAATGATTCTAAGTAACATGGTCATAACAATCGAAAATGAAAGGATGTAGTTAAGAGTCTATCTAAGTAAATGATTTGCAAATCTTGGTAACGGTGGGCAAGTCAAATTAAGATCAAGGGTTTATATAAGCGATCACAAGGTACGTAACTTAACAAAAGTGATGGGGTCCAAAAGAGCACAATACTAGTTTGCAATAAGTTAACAATTCCATAACTCATAGGGTATTCATCATCCTGATAACAATAAAGATAGGGTAGTACACTTGCCTTATTACATTCTTAGTCAGCCTTCTTCCTCGATAGGTTCCTTGCCTGGTCTCCTACTTGTATCTATAACAGTATAATCAATATCTTATTTTCCCCTCATTATTTACATACTAAATGACGACTTATTATACTAATGCCCCAACGATACAACCATATACATATATATTTATATCCACATAGTCACATAACATGTAAAGTAGTATAGCATAGTACTATAATGATATCACGACTAACATTAGAGATGTGCCATAGGGTTTCGAAATCATGTTTATAAATCTAAAAAACAAAATTGGCAGCATCTCCTTTGTATAGTCGTCATACCATACCGGAATTCAACCGGCCCAAACAATCAAGTTATACTCACAATTTATATAACTCCATCGATAATCAACTTATAAACCACAAGTAAGCAATTACATAATTAAATCACTATAATAACCAAGATGCACTTCTAAATTTACAACTTCCGACTTAGAAAAAAATTTTAAATAACAATCAAGTCAAGTAATACTCACATGATTATGCAATTAACCCTCAAGCAAAAACACAAACTTCACAACAATCTTCTTCTCCTCCTTCCTCCTTACTCTCGGCTTCTCTCTCTCTCTCTCTCTCTCTCTTGGCTTCTCTCCCTCTCGGCTTCTCTCTCTCTCTCTCGGTCTCTCTCTCTTTCTCCCAATCTATCTCTCGGCCTCCTTCTCCTTCTACATCATACTCACAAAATCTTTTAACAATTACTTACACATATACTTACACATATATTTCATCAACATAATCTTTATTTCAACAACCCACCAATGCTAACTTATAAATTAACGTACAAAATCAATTTACTACTTTAACCCATCAATTTACATACTACGTAACATCAAAATCTTAAACCCTTTTTAAATCAAAACCCACCAACAATCATCAATGATCAATACTTACTTAAACACATTTTATAAACTTATAAAAACTCAAACCCATCACAAAACTTAACTTAAAAACTTATAAAAACTTACATGCAATCACATAACGCATAGTAATCATGAAAAATTGTAAAATCAATCATGCATGCATACCATCGGCTCCCTTTCGGTCATGGCCGAGGCTTGGGATTCTTCGGAGAGCCCAAAATTTGATGGGTCTCTACCAGGGAATACTACCCAAGACTGGTAGTCTCGCAAGTGAATGGTGAATTTGAAGCCAAGGATGAAACTATGGCGAAGTATTTGAGGGTTGTGAAGGCAGTAATGACTCAGTTTGATGTGTGCTATGTGGAGCACATTCCGAAGGAGGAGAATGTTAAGGCCGATGCCCTATCAAAGTTCGCCTCTTCTGAAATAAGGAATCATGCAGGGAGTATTTATTTCCAGGTCTTGAAGACCCCCACCATCAACTCGAAATTGGTAGCTCCAATTGACGTCGGGAGCTATTGGATTGATCCTATCAAAGCTCACCTGGAAACTGGAGGGCTCCCTAACAATGCCTTGGAGGCACGAAAGTTGTCAGTGAGAGCATTGAGATATGCCTTGATTGATGGCGTCCTTTATAAAAGGTCTTTTTTCATCCCATACCTGAAGTGTTTGAGGCCCCAAGTGGCAAAAGAAGCACTAGAGGAAGTTCATGAAGGGATCTGTAGGCAGCACTTGGGGGGCAGAGCCCTAGCTCATAAGATCACTCGCTTGGGATTCTATTGGCCAGAGATGTTGGCCGATGCCCAGAACTATGTCAAGAAGCACACCCCGGTTGTAAGGCAACCTCCAGAGATGTTAACATCGATTAACTACCCTGTTCTATTCGCAATGTGGGGAATGGACATACTTGGTCCTTTCCCCATGGCTTCAGCACAAAGGAAGTTCCTGATAGTTGCCATCGACAACTTCACCAAGCAAGCAAGTTGCTCAATTTTTCTGGGAGAGCATAATCTACAAGTATGGCATCCCACGAATCCTTGTGACGGATAATGGGTGACAGTTCAATAATGAAGAGTTCAGAAAGTATTGTGATGAGAATTCTATCAAGCTTCATTTTACTTCCGTAGCTCACCCTCAAGCTAATGGACACGTAGAGGTAGCAAACCGGATTATCCTTCATGGACTGAAAAAGAGGGTCGAACGCTCGAGAAACACTTGGGTGGATGAGTTGCTACCTATACTCTGGGCATATCGCACAACTTGTAAAGTTACAACCGGAGCAACCCCGTTCTTGCTGGCTTACGGAGCCGAGGTAGTTGTGCCCTTAGAGATTATGCATGCATCACCTCGGGTGGAGGCATATGAAAAATAGACTAATGAAGAAGGCATGAGGCTCGCCCTCGATATGATTGATGAGGTTAGAGATGAAGCAAATGCTAGAAATCTATAGCATCAGAAGAGAGCATCTTTCCACTACAACCAAAGGATTAAGGAGAGGTTCTTCAGACAAGGCGACTTGGTCTTGAGGAAGATAGAGGCCTCCGGAGTTGGCCAGAAAGGAAAGCTAGCCCCTAATTGGGAAGGGCCGTATCGAGTTAGGAAGATACTGGGACGAGGATCCTACAAGCTGGAAACTTTTGATGGAAACGAGGTACCCTGTACCTGGCATGCCTTGAATCTAAAGGTTTATTATGTTTGAGCTATCCTAGCAAGGACTTAGATTTTTATCTATTTATTAGGAGAAGTAGAAATAAGGTTCGATGTGGCAGCCCCAAATCCCTTAATTATATTTAACTTGATAAAGATAAAAGCATGCATTAAAATTAATTAACATTACCAAATCGCACACCTAGATCGCCAACAGGTAAGAGTTTGAACAATATAAACTACAAGTTATCATCATTATTATTATTACAAACCAACATTAACTCTAAATCCAAAAGTTATTACAAACCAAGTTCTAAAGTTCCACTATTACAAATGCCATTAAGGCCGACACTCCCTCCTACCTGAACAAAACGCCTTCTATAGGCTGCTCCATGTCCACCACAGTTCTTACGTGTTGTTTCAATAGTCCTTACCATCTTCAGTCTTAACTATAAGGTTAAGGAAAAACAAAATAATTGAGCCAAAAGCCCAGCAAGTGCATAATACAACAATATAAAACTAGCAGAATAAATCAAATGTAAAGCATGGTATAACAGTCTACAATGAGTTATCAAACTGAATCCATAACAAAATTTGATGAAATAGGAATTGGAATATCTGATAAGATGCTACGAGCTAAGCTGGGTGATCAGCCCAAGTCAGAGCTCCATACCCGTATATCCAATACGTGTTCACAAATGTAATGGGATCCCAGGCACACATTGGCCTTTAATAATAACAATAAACTGGACCGGTGCCTCGGTCTAAATAAAATTCCGTCCAATTCCGTGGAAAAGATTGAAATTAAATAAAGTTTCCGTCAAGTTCAATTCTTCTCAATGAAACAAAGGAATATCAATGTGGTATCAAGTTTCTATTTAACAAAGTATAGGACTTTCTAGTTTCAATTGATTATTAAGAACATGATAAAGAAAGTTGGTCAATTCCATTCATGGAAGTTAGAATTCTATTTAGTATCACATGGTTAAAACAATAAAGGTTGATTGAATGAAATAATATATGTGTTAGGGTGCAAAGAGTTCATCGCAAAAGAAAGTATATGTATGGATGGTTCAGTAATTGAAAGAAGGTAAGGAATGATTCTAAGTAACATGGTCATAACAATCAAAAATGAAAGGATGTAGTTATGAGTCTATCTAAGTAAATGATTTGCAAATCTTGGTAACGGTGGTCAAGTCAAATTAAGATCAAGGGTCTATATAAGCGATCACAAGGTACGTAACTTAACAAAAGTGATGGGGTCCAAAAGAGCACAATACTAGTTTGCAATAAGTTAACAATTCCATAACTCATAGGGTATTCATCATCCTGATAACAATAAAGATATGGTAGTACACTTGCCTTATTACACTTTTAGTCAGCCTTCTTCCTCGATAGGTTCCTTGCCTGGTCTCCTACTTGTATCTATAACAGTATAATCAATATCTTATTTTCCCCTCATTATTTACATACTAAATGACGACTTATTATACTAATGCCCCAACGATACAACCATATACATATATATTTATATCCACATAGTCACATAACATGTAAAGTAGTATAGCATAGTACTATAATGATATCACGACTAACATTAGAGATGTGCCATAGGGTTTCGAAATCATGTTTATAAATATAAAAAACAAAATTGGCAGCATCTCCTTTGTATAGTCGTCATACCATACCGGAATTCAACCGGCCCAAACAATCAAGTTATACTCACAATTTATATAACTCCATCGATAATCAACTTATAAACCACAAGTAAGCAATTACATAATTAAATCACTATAATAACCAAGATGCACTTCTAAATTTACAACTTCCGACTTAGAAAAATTTTTATATAACAATCAAGTCAAGTAATACTCACATGATTATGCAATTAACCCTCAAGCAAAAACACAAACTTCACAACAATCTTCTTCTCCTCCTTCCTCCTTACTCTCGGCTCCTCTCTCTCTCTCTCTCTCTCTGCTTCTCTCCCTCTCGGCTTCTCTCTCTCTCTCGGTCTCTCTCCCTTTCTCTCAATCTCTCTCTCGGCCTCCTTCTCCTTCAACATCATACTCATAAAATCTATTAACAATTACTTACACATATACTTACACACATATTTCATCAACAAAATCTTTATTTCAACAACCCACCAATGCTAACTTATAAATTCACGTACGAATTCAATTTACTACTTTAACCCATCAATTTACTTACTCTGTAACATCAAAATCTTAAACCCTTTTTAAATCAAAACCCACCAACAATCATCAATTATCAATACTTGCTTAAACACATCTTATAAACTTATAAAAACTCAAACCCATCACAAAACTTAACTTAAAAACTTATAAAAACTTACATGCAATCACATAACACATAGTAATCATGGATAATTGTAAAATCAATCATGCATGCATACCATCGGCTCCCTTTCGGTCATGGCCGAGGCTTGGGGTTCTCCGGAGATCCCAAAATTCATGGGACTCTACCAAGGAATACTACCCAATCACAAATACCCACAAAACTTACCTTAATCCTAATTTTCGAAAAAAATCCTAATTTGAAAAGTTGAGAAAAACGAAATCTGTGAACATAGGGTTGTAGAGAATTGCAAGAGGAGTATTTTTCTTACTAACACTTGAGATTTGGTGGAGAATTTACCTTTGGTTTTGAGGTTAAGCTTTAATGGAGGATGAGAGAATATAGAGAGAATGGGAGAGATGAGACACAGGGAGAAAGAGACCGGGGGGGGGGGGGGTTGTTCGGAAAAGGGGGAGGTTAAGGTTTGAATAGGCACACACATAAAACACTAATACACTTTTATTAAATTAAAGACTTATAAAATCCTAATTACAAGATATATTGGATTTTAGAAATAATTTATTGGCACATATATTTAAAACACAAATTTCTCTTCCTCAAAGTATTTTTAAAATCAATATATAAAAAGATTTGGATTTTACAAGTTTTAATAATTTAAAAGAATAATTAATGGAAAAATCGTTATAAAATACTTTAATTCGAAAATAATTTAAGCCTTATGTTTAAAAAGTATCTAAATACATAAAGACAATAAAATGGAAGATTTCATGATTTTTTTTACTAGATCCAAACATTTTACAAAAATATTTAAGCGAATTAAAAATCATAATTTCATATTTTAAAAGATATTCGAAATTCGTTATAAATTCACATCAACACATCTAGCAATTATGAACATAACACACGTCCACAACTATATAATCATATAATGACTCATCAATTAGAACATATATATAATATTTTATTACCAAATAATATAATTACAGACTACGAAATTCCCAGATATTACATCCTTCCTCCCTTAAAAGGATTCTGTCCCCAGAATCAGCTACGTAAACAAATGAGGGTACTGCTCTATCATATCACTTTCTAACTCCCAGGTTGATTCTTCAACCCTTGGGTTTTCCCACAACACTTTTACTAAAGAAACTGTTTTATTTCTAATTACTTTCTCTTTACGATCTTCTATTCTGAACGGTCGCTCCACATAATACAAATCTGGCTGAATTTCTACTTGTTTATACTCTATCACACACTTAGTGTCAGGATGAAATTTCTTAAGCATCGGTACGTGAAAAATATTATGAATATGCTGCATCTGAGGTGGTAAAGCCAATTCGTATGCCACTTTCCCCAAGCGTCGCAAAATTTCGAAAGGTCCTACAAATCTTGGACTTAATTTTCCTTTCTTTCCAAATCTGGTTATCCCTTTCCATGGTGATACTTTCAACATCACTGGATCTCCTACTTCAAAATCTACTTTCTTTCTTGCCGGATCTGCATACTTTCTCTGCCTGTCCTGAGCAGCTCGTAATCTTTTCTGAATTAGTTCCACGGTCTCTTTCGTCTGTTGAACCAACTCTGGTCCTAATATCTTACGCTCACCGACTTCTTCCCAACACACAGGAGATCTACACTTTCTTCCATAGAGGGCTTCATTTGGAGGCATTCCGATATTAGCATGATAACTGTTATTGTAAGAAAATTCCACCTAATGTAGATGTTCATCCCAATTGCCTTTAAAATCTAATGCGCAAACTCTAAGCATATCTTCAATTGTCTGAATCATTTTTTCGCTCTGACCATCTGTTCGGGGATGATAAGCAGTACTCGTTCTAAGTTATGTCTCGAGATGTTCTTGGAACTGTCTCCAAAATCTTGAATTAAAGCGGGGATCTCTGTTAGATACTATAGATACTGGAACTCCATGCCGAGTCACAATCTCCTTTAGATACAAATGCACCAACTTGTCTAGCAAAAATCTTTCGTTAATCGGTAAGAAATGTGCTGATTTCGTCAATCGGTCAACTATAACCCAAATAGCATTGTGATTAGACTTCGATCTTGGTAGTCCTACTACAAAATCCATTGCAATGTGCTCCCACTTTCAATCAGGTATTTCTAATGGTTGAATCAATCCACTTGGTCTTTGATGTTCCGTTTTCACTGTTTGGCACGTATAGCAACGACTTACCCATTCAGCAATTTCTCTTTTCATATTTGGCCACCAAAAGTTCTTCTTCAAATCTCGATACATTTTTGTGCTTCCAGGATGTAATGAAAACTTAGAACTATGGGCGTCATACAACAATTCTTCCTTTACTTCTTTCACACCAGGAATCCATATTCTTGAAGAAAATCTTAAAATACCTTGTTTATCTTTTTGTGTGCAAATTTCTTCTCCAGTTAACTCATTCAATCTTTGATTCATCACTTTTTCTTGGTATCAGTAATGCTGGTTCGAATGTCATGGTGTATACTTACTCTATTGGCATCTCCATCGTACAGACTTCAATCTCTAACTTCTCAAATTTGCTATACAATTCTTGAGTCATTGTCAGCATATTTAACCTTTCTTTCCTGCTCAGCGCATCAGCTACGACATTCGCCTTTCCCGGGTGATAACTAATGGTACAATCATAATCCTTTATCAACTCTAACCATCTCTTTTGTCTCATGTTTAGTTCCTTCTGAGTAAAAATGTACTTTGGACTCTTGTGATCTGTAAATATCTCACACTTTTCACCGTATAAATAATGTCTCCACAATTTCAACGAAAACACTATCGCTGCAAGTTCAAGATCATGGGTTGGGTATCTCTGTTCATGAGGTTTAAGTTTCCTTGAAGCATACGCGATCACCTTTCCATGTTGCATTAACACACACCCTAAGCCTTTATGAGAGGCATCACTTTAGATTACAAACTCTCCTTTATCGTCTGGCAATGCTAACACTGGAGCAGTTACCAACCTTTGTTTTAACTTTTGAAAATTCTTTTCACACTTTTCAGTCCATTCAAACTTTTCATTCTTCCGTGTCAACTTGGTCAACGGTACCGCAATCTTAGAAAAATCTTTAACAAATCTGCGATAATATCCTGCTAATCCCATAAAACTTCTTACTTCCGTCGGTGTCCTCGGTCTTTCCCAATTCACAACAGCTTCAATCTTTGCTAGGTTGACTCGAATTCCTTCCTTACTTATAATATGTCCCAAAAATTAGACCTCCTTCAACCAAAACTCACACTTAGAAAATTTGGCATACAACTTCTCCTTTCTCAATATCTCCAATGCTATTCTTAAATGCTCTGCATGTTCCACTTCCGTCTTGGAGTATATCAAAATATCGTCTATGAATACTATCACAAACTTATCCAAATATTTCTTAAACACTCGGTTCATTAAATCCATAAATTTTGCAGGCACATTTGTCAATCCGAAAGCCATAACTAAAAATTCATAGTGGCCATACCTCGTTCGAAATGCAGTCTTTGGTATATCCTCTGGATTGATTTTCAACTGATGATATCCTAACCTTAGATCTATCTTCGAAAAACATGTGGCTCCTTTCAGTTGATCGAAGAAATCATCGATTCATGGCAACGGGTATCTATTCTTGATTGTCAGCTTATTTAACTCTCTATAATCAATACAAAGTCTCATACTCCCGTCTTTCTTCTTTACGAACAACACCGGCGCTCCCCAGGGTGATACACTTGAAACAAACAATATCCGCTTTAGCACACACCCCAGTATGTCTTTTAGAACATATCATGCACTCTGGAATGGATGGTCGGGGAAATCTTGGTTGATTAGGATTCTGAGGAAGGGCTTCTAGGTTTCTGTTTCTAGGTACATTTCTTTTAAAATGTCCTCTCTGGTTCTGAAATCCGGGCTTCCTCTCCATTCTATTTATTGACTTTCCTTGATCCTGGTTCCTTTTTATGGCCTCATCTTTCCTTTTTAAGTTACCTCTTTCCTTCTGAATCTGTTCACTCTCACCTTCTATGATTATTGCCTTCTGAACCACTTCTGCATATGTGTTTATCTCAAAACCCGTGACTCTGTTCCTTAACCATGGATTCAATCCCTGTTGAAACCTCTTTGCTCTCTTCTCATCTGTATCCACATAATCTCCTACGAACCTTGCCAATTCTGTAAATTTCTTCTCGTACTCATCAATACCCATATTCTCTTGCTTCAGATTAAAGAACTTTAATTTCCATCTGAGTCTGCATATACTAAGGAAAATACTTTTCTAGAAAAATTCTTTTAAATCTATCCCATGGAATCATTTCTATTCTTTCTAGGGCCTTAGCCGACTCTCACCAATAATTAGATTCACCTTTGAGAAAATAGCTAGCAAACTCTACCTTCTGATCATCACTAACCTTCACCAATGCGAAGGCCTTCTCCATTTCCTTAAGCCAAATCTGGGCTTCAACTGGATCTCTCGTTCCTTGAAAATATGGGGGTTTCACAGCCTAAAAAGATTTAAAAGTTGTAAAGCATAATGTAATGTAATATGTAATAGAGGAAATATATAACTCAACTAGGATAAAAGATAAATAATACTAACTCTATACAGGGATCGTGAAAGTCGAAGAACAGGCTCCAACAAGGATCAAGTCACTGAAAGAAGTTCATTAACATGATCAAGCCTCAGTGATAGAATAAGATGTACAGATGATTCAGTTGAAGGGCCAAAAGATTACAGTGGTCTTAAAGACATGAAACAAAGACCATGATTGAATGTTAATCGTTTGTGAACCAGACCAGCTGCATGATAAGTGGATTTATATCCACTTGGAGCGCTTCATATCGGCTTAAATTGATTATTTTGGACTCAAGTTTGTGTAGTTTTGATGTGTTTTGCTTAGTTGTGCAGATTTATGAGAATGTTGATTAAGGTTGATGCTTCTATCGTTTTTGGAGATTAAATTGATTAAAATTCGGATTTTCCGGGAAGGCTGCGCAGTCTACACTGTTTTGGCCATATCTGGAGTTCTAGAAGTTCGTTTGAGGCCCATAAGCAGTCCACACGAAGCTAACGAGATTCTCTATCATTCTAAGGTGGTCCAGAGATCCAATTACGATTGGAACATTCCAGAATATCTGAAGAAAAGTCAGCCACAAATTTTCCTTAAAAACAGACTCAGTTTAGGAAACGTATTTTGCAGAAATTCTATTATAATTCTGTTTTGGTATTTTCTTGCTGGGCAAGAATTTTAGAGCCTATATAAACACATCTAGGGTATTAGTTTATGGATCGAAAAATATATTACGCAGACAAATTTGTAAACACTTTCTTTTGGGAGATTTTTGGGAGAACTATTATTTTCTTTGAAGATTGAAGATTAAAGGTTTTTCTATAATCTTATAATTATGAGTTCTTCTATTTCTATTGATTCTTGTTTTGTGAATTTAATTATGTGTAACTAAATCTCTAATCTGAGGATTGGGTAGTATTCCTTAGTATTCATGTGTGTTTAATTATCTGTGATTTTCTTGCTTTGCTGATCTGTTATTGAGGGCTTAACATAATTCGGGGCGTCATGAACCTTTGATTGGATTTTAGGGATTGTAATAACTTGGAAGAGGAGTTGCAATTTTAGTACAAGATTTAACAGACATAACTCGAATATTTGATTGGAAGATTAATAGGAGAGTTGTGAGACTTATAATTCTTGGTGCGTAATAGTTTATGATTGTACTTTGATTGTATCATGGAAGTGACAATTAAGGTGTAGTTGTAGACATTATATTGTATCTTGGAAGGGAACATTATAACCTTAGAAGAATTGTTTTCAGCAGAGTAAGAACGTAGATATCACATAGATATTGAATGTGCATTGAAACCAAGCGAAGAACCCCAGTTCTTGGATTGTTTCCTCATATATTTTATTCTCGATTGATAAATAGTTTAATTTAGTTTATAAACAAACCAAACATTCTTCTACACTTCTAAATTGTGAGAGATAAGATACTTGAACTTGATATTACATTCAGTCCTTCCCTGCGAACAAACACATAAAAATACTATTAACAAATTGGCGCCGCTGCCGGGGAAGGTAGTATATTTGAGTTTAGGTTAATTGTTTCTTATTGTTTATATTTTAATTGGTTCCACAAGTTGTTTTGTTGGTGATTTTCAGGTGTATGCGACGTTCATCTTGCGCTAGAAAATTGGAATTTGACCCTGAAATCGAGCGTACTTTGAGAAAGATCAGAAAAAAGAAAGCTAAGATGGGAGATGCGGAAAATCAAGTTGTTAATGTTGATCAGACTTCTATCTGGGACCATGAAACACCGAATCCTGCTAATTGCATGTACAAAACTCCAGAGATTGGTGCAACCCAATTCAACATTAATCCAAGCTTAATTCAGATGATCAGCAATCAAGCTTTTGAAGGAGATATTGAACTAGAGGACCCACACAGACATCTAGAGCATTTCGTGCAGATGTGTGGCTCATTCAGAATCAATGGTGTTACGAGTGACAAGATTCGTCTCCATATGTTTCCCTACTCTATTAAGGGAAGAGCTTTGGAATGGTTTCAACAACTTCCAGACACCGCGGTTGCTACATAGGAGAGTCTTTCTACTGCATTCTTGTCCAAATATTATCCTTCTAATAAGACGCAACAATTGAGGACTATGATTATGAGTTTTAAAGCACAACCGGGTGAAGTTCTATATCAGGCATGGGAGAGATTTAAGGCATTATTGAGGAAGTGTCCACATCACGGTTTGCTAGATTGGTAGATCATTAGTACTTTTTATGGGGCCATGAATGCAGATATTCGTTTGAGTTTGGATGTGGCTGCTCGTGGAAATTTTAAGAAGGCACCAACTACACAGGCTAAAGCACTCCTTGAGGAATTGGCATCTAATAATTATTCATGGGCACCTAGTGGGACAAGCTCAGCAAAAGCAGCATAAGATTCTGAGATGATCAACATGCTAGCTCTCAAATTGGATACTCTAACTCAGGAGATGCGAGGATAAAGGGCAAATGTGAATGCTATTTCTTCACCTATGGAAGGGTATAATGATTATGGTGCTAGTTAGAACTCTTATGTGCAACAATTTCCAAAAGAAGCATCTTTTATTCAGGGAAGACAGCCGTGGCCTGTTCAGAATAACTCCTACTACAATCCAAATCAAAGGCCAAACAACAATCTTTCTTAGAGTGGTAATCATGCGGCTAATACTTCCTATTCATTTCCAAGGCAGAATCAACCTCCTGGTTTTCAGTCACAACCACCGTATCAAGCACAACAGCAGTATCAACCACCGGCAAAGAAAGAACCTGCTCATTGGGAGGTTGCACTAAATAAAATAATGCAAGGAACCTCTGGGGCATTGGCTAATATGGAATCAAGAATAGATCAGATGGCATCATCTCAAAAGATGCTAGAAACACAGATTGGACAAATTGCCTCCAAGATGGGTGTTCATGAGCAAGGTTCTCTTCCGAGTCAACCCGACCAGAATGGTAAGGAACAATGCAAAGCAATTACTTTAAGGAGCAGAAAAGAGTTGCCCGAGGTTGAAAAAGAAAATGAGATAGTAGAGATTGATGTCAAAAAGTCAGAAAAAGTAGATGAAGAGAAGAAGAAAGAAGAACCAGAAAAGCCGTATGTTCCTCCACCACCTTATGTTCCTCCTATTCCATTTCCACAGAGACTTCACAACAGGCAGTTAGAGAAGCAGTACGAGAAGTTCTTGACTATGTTCCGGCAGTTGTATGTCAATATTCCTTTGGCTGAAGCTTTGAATCAAATGCCACTTTATGCTAAATTTCTTAAGGAGATGTTGACAAGGAAGAGGAAATTTGAGGATGCAGAAACCATTACTCTTAATGCGGAATGCATTGCAGTTATCCAAAAGGCCATTCCTCAGAAATTGAAAGATCCGGGAAGTTTTTCTTTGCCTTGCACTATTGGGAAGATGGAGAACATGAAAGCCTTGTGTGATTTAGGGGCAAGTGTGAGTTTGATGCCATACTCAATTTGCAAACGGCTTGGTCTTGGAGAGCTTAAAAAGACACGGATTTCACTTCAGTTGGCGGATCGTTCTGTTAAGTATCCGTTGGGGGTCATTAAAGATGTGGTAGTCAAAGTGGATAAATTTGTCATACCTTGTGATTTTGTGGTGTTAGAGATGGATGAAGATGTCGAGATACCCATTATCTTGGGAAGGCCATTCTTGGCTACTGCTGGCACTACTATCGATGTTGAAGCTGGAAAATTGACATTGAATGTTGGCGAGGACAAAGTGGAATTTGATCTGAACAAAGCAATGAAGATGCCTCCTTTTGGAGCAACTTGTTTTACTATTAACATAGTTGATGAAATTGTGCAGCTCGAAAATGAACACTTCGTGGGAGCAGAACGGGTGTTAGATGATGTAGTAGAAGAAGAAGCAATTGTTGTTCGAGACACAGAAGTTGAGATGGTTTTTACACTTTCAGAGGCACCACAGGTTGAACTTAAACCTCTACCTGCTAATTTGAGGTATGCCTTTCTTGGTCCTAATGATACATATCTTGTGGTAGTTTCTGCTTTGCTTAGTGATGATGAGCTAGAAAAATTGTTACATGTCCTTCGGCAATATAAATCAGCTATTGGTTGGACAATTCAAGATATCAAGGGAATTAGCCCTGCTCTTTGCATGCATAGAATTGCCTTAGAAGATAATCATAAGCCTGTGATTGAGGGACAAAGAAGATTGAATCCAAATTTGCAAGAGGTGGTGAAGAAAGAAATCACTAAGTTGCTTGACGCTGGTATCATATATTCGGTTCCACACAGTCAATGGGTTAGTCCTATTCATGTTGTGCCTAAGAAAGGTGGGATGACCGTTGTACACAATGAGAAGAATGAATTAATTCCCACGAGAACAGTAGCAGGTTGGAGAGTGTGCATTGATTATAGGAAGTTGAATAACGCTACTCGCAAAGATCACTTTCCCCTCCCATTCATTGATCAAATGCTCGAAAGGTTGGCGGGTAATGAGTATTACAACTTTCTGGATGGATTCTCGGGCTATTTTCAGATTCCTATTGCACCCGAAGATCAATAGAAGACCACTTTTACTTGTCCTTATGGTACTTTTGCTTATCGGAGGCTTCCTTTTGGGTTGTGTAATGGTCCTTCGACGTTTCAACGGCTTATGAACCACATCTTCTCAGATTTTATAGGGAGATACATGGAGGTCTTCATGGATTACTTCATGGTATATGGTTCTTCCTTTGAATCCTGTTTAGCTAGTTTGTCGAAGGTGTTGCAGAGATGTACGGAAACTAATCTTGTTCTTAAGTGGGAAAAATGTCACTTTATGGTGAAGGAGGGCATTGTGCTTGGGCGTAAAATTTCTAATAAAGGCATTGAGGTAGATAGAGCAAAAATTGAAGTTATTGAAAAATTGCCACCACCTTCATCTATGAAAGGAATTCGAAGATTTCTTGGTCATGCTGGTTTTTATCGACGGTTCATCAAGGATTTCTCCAAGTTAGCTCGGCCTCTATGTAATCTTCTCGAAAAGGATCGTGTTTTTGACTATGATGAAAGTTGTCTTGTTCTTTTTAACAGGCTGAAGAAGGAACTTACTTCTACACCCATAGTTACATCTCCCGATTGGAGCTTGCCATTTGAGCTTATGTGTGATGCTAGTGACTATGCTGTGGGTGTTGTTCTTGGGTAAAAGAAGGATAAGCGTATGCATGTGATAGCTTATGCAAGCAAG
Organism: Kitagawia praeruptora; assembly: GCA_037693485.1. Classification (NCBI taxonomy): domain Eukaryota; kingdom Viridiplantae; phylum Streptophyta; class Magnoliopsida; order Apiales; family Apiaceae; genus Kitagawia; species Kitagawia praeruptora. The sequence goes on along the minus strand of CM075348.1, from coordinate 113,111,299 downwards.
ACTCTTGATGATGCACAAATCAACTATTCCACTACGGAGAAAGAATTACTTGCAGTGGTATTTGGACTTGATGAATTCAGATCCTATCTTGTTGGGTCTAAGGTGATTGTCTATTCAGATCATGCTGTGATTCGCTTCTTGATGACAAAGAAGGATGCCAAGCCTCGTCTAGTTCGTTGGATTCTCTTACTCCAGGAATTTGATCTTAAGATTCGAGATAAGAAGGGGTCTGAGAACTTGGTAGCTGATCATTTATCTAGGTTGGATCAAGGAGATGGAGAGGTAGGAGGTGAAAAACCTATCAATGATAAATTTCCGGAAGAGCAGCTTCTAGGTATGTCCTTGTCTACACCATGGTATGCAGATTTTGTGAACTACATTGTGGGAGGAGTTGTGCCGGATAATCTCTCTTATAACCAAAAGAAGAAATTCTTTTATGATGTGAAGCACTACTATTGGGAGGAACCGCTACTTTATAGGGAATCTGCTGATGGAATGTTTTGTAGATGTGTGCCTCATGATGAAGTTCCTCATATTTTCAGGCATTGTCATTCTCTAGAGTGTGGAGGTCATAACAGTAGCATGAAGACGGTGGCGAAAGTTTTGCAGTCAGGATTCTATTGGCCAACCATGCATTAAGATGCTAGAGACTTTGTGGCGAAATGTGATAGATGTCAAAGAGTTGGGAATATTTCGAGGAGGAACGAGATGCCTTACAGTCTATTCTTGAGGTGGAGATTTTCGATGTGTGGGGGATGGACTTCATGGGTCCATTTCCATCTTCTTATGGGAACCAGTATATCTTGGTGGGAGTTGATTATGTCTCGAAATGGGTTGAAGCTATTGCGTCTCCTACTAACGATGCTAGAGTGGTGAAGAAGTTCCTAAAGAAGCATGTGTTCACTAGATTTGGAGTGCCAAGGGTTATTATCAATGATGGAGGTGCACACTTTTGCAATAAACAGGTGGCTGATCTCTTGAAAAAGTATGGTGTGACACAAAAGGTGGCAACTCCTTATCATCCGCAAACAGTGGACAAGTTGAGATTTCGAATCTTGAGCTGAAGTCAATTTTGGAGAAGATAGTGGCAGGGTCAAGAAAGGATTGGTCAATAAAGCTTGATGATGCTCTTTTGGCATATAGGACGGCGTTTAAAACACCTATTGGGATGTCTCCATATAGGTTGATCTTTGGGAAGCCATGTCATTTGCCGGTGGAACTTCAGCATAAGGCATTTTGGGCGACAAGAGATTTGAATTTTAATCTAAAATCTGCGGGAGAGAAGCGTTTACTTCAACTTGGAGAGCTTGAGGAGATTAGGCTCCAATCTTATGAAAATGCTAGTATCTACAAGGAAAAGACCAAATTGTGGCATGACAAGCACATTCAGAAGAAGGAATTTGAGGTTGGGCAACATGTTCTATTGTTTAATTCAAGACTCCGTTTATTCCCTGGAAAGCTTAGATCACGATGGTCCGGACCTTTTGAGATTGTGAAGGTCTATCCTAATGGGGTTTTTGAGATTACTAGAGAAGGGTCAGATGTATTCAAGGTGAACGGGCAGAGACTTAAGCCATACCTGCTTGGAGAAACAGTGGAGCGAGGAATGAGCATTCTTCACCTCCAAGAACCTATCATCAGTTGAGAATCGGTGTCGAGCTAATGACGTTAAACAAGCGCTTCGTGGGAGGCAACCCATGCCATTAGTGTAGGAAGAAAAAAATGTATTGAAAAAAAAATAATCAAATTTTTGAGCATGTTGCAGCTCTATAACGCAGGTTGCCCCTGCGTTTCTGCTATTCCCGCATTCTGCCCCTTGGTAACGCAGGCTGCGCCTGCGTTACTGTTCTCAGCGCAGTCTGCCCCCTTGTCGCACAGGTTGCTCCTGCGCATCTGCCCTTTAAGCAGTTTGCCTGCTACGCGCGCAGGTTGCCAGTATGCAGTAGATGTCCGATTTTTTTTGTGTTTTATTCAGCTGATTTTTGTTCTATTCAGCTGTATTGTATAAATAAAAAAAACTTTCTACCCCCAAATCTTATTTATACTCTCATCTCTCCACCTAATTCTTTTCCTATTTCAATTCCAAAACCTCTCATCTCTCCTTCAAAAATTCTAAACCTATATTTATTCTAATTCTTTTTCTTTAATTCATCAAATCCTATTCCTACCTTATATCAAATTTCATACCCACCCTAAAAATTTTCCTTTCCACATTAAAATTTATATTCCACCTATCACTCCATTATCTATATATACCCATACATACAAACCCAATTCATTCTCTGCATCTCTTCATCTCTAAAAAATTCAAGTTTGGGGGAAGTAGTACAAGTTCACCTCTTTGATTCGTAGTTGGGATTTTTCTTCTCTAATTTTTTTTTACGAATTTGTGTTCTTTTAAATTGGGGGGTTTTGTATTAGTCTTGTTTCTTGGGTATTTTTGGTGTGATATTCCTTGGTGGTTGGTGGTGGTATTGTTGAGTGGGGTTTTGGTTATTATGGCGCCTAAGCGAATGAGGGGTGGTTCTATTAGGGTGGAGAGATTTTCTTCTCCGGATGCGGAGGTTGAGTATAATAAATTATTGTCAAGGTCAGTGGCGAAAGAAAGGGGATTTTTGCCAACTCGTCAATATGGGTTGGTTGATGTGATTAGTGAGTTACGTTGGTGAAAGATTTGTAAGGCACCTGCTCCGGTTCCGTTGAATGTTGTTAGGGAGTTTTACGCGAATGCTAAAGGTGAGTCGGATGGGGTGTGTGTGGTTCGAGGTAAACAGGTGGATTACAGTCCCGATGCTATTCGTCCAATTTTGGGACAACCACCTAAGCTAGTGGGGGATGAAGATTGGGCAAGGAAGACTAGTAAAGATGTGGATATGGAGGTGATTGTTCGTGAGTTATGTGTTCCTGGTTCAGTTTGGAAGTATAAATTGGGAACTACTAAGCCAATTAATTTTCCGTCTTCTGCGATGAATAAGTTTGCACGAGCATGGTATTTATTTATCTGTACGAATATTATGCCTACTTCTCATACGGGTGATGTAACAGCTGATAGGGCGATTCTTCTTTGGGGCATTCTAAAGGGAAAGTACATTGATGTTGGATATATTGTTTATCAGAATATTATCAGGTTTTTAAAGTCTAATACACTGTCATCGATGCCTCATGCTTCTATTATAGCTAGTTTGTGTAGGGATAGTGGTGTTATTTGGGGTGCGGAGGAGGAGTTGCAGTCGCCTTTGACTTCCATTGTGGACATGTCTATTGATAGAATGCCGGAATGGCAAGGTGGGGTTCCACATCCGAGAAGGCTTGGTTATGTTGTTAGTGATGCTGGTGCTAGTGGTCAGGGAGCGGGCGCTCCGCCACGGGGTTCGAGAGTACCGAGAGTTTTGGATGCCCACTTTAGACGTTTGTACAGGCGTATGGATGCTATACATGCTAGTAACAGGGAGTATGCCGAGGATATGGCTGCTGCTTTGAGAGATGTAGGAATTCAGGAAAGGTGGCCAGTCTATGGAGCTCGTACGCGGTATCCACCGCCTGATTCATCCGAGGATGAGGATTCAGATGGTTAGGTATGTTTCTGCTATCCCTCGTATTTACTTCCATTCAATGAGGACATTGAATATTTTAAGTTTGGGGGTGGTTTGAGGGATTAGTAATTGTTGTTGTATTATGTGTTCATGTAGGATTTCATGCTTTGCATATTATTAATAGTAAATCATGCATATATGTTCGTGTTATCTACGTTTGTTTCATATAGGACATTCTGTTTTTTAGTACAGTATATCATGTGAGTTCATAATAGTTTGCATTTGTACCCATGCTTGATAGGAATTTTGTGTTGTTGACGCTTTTGATTGAGAAGTGATATGCTTTGTTCTTGTGCACACACATACACTAGTAAGTTGAAGCTAGTAGACTTATTGAATGTTGTAAGTAATTAGAAGGACATGAATATGTGCAAGTTGATTTAGTTTTCATGCTTTGAATACAAGTCGGTGCATTAGAGAGATTTTTGCTTGGGATTGAGTATGTTTTTCCACCAAGTGAGATTTTGAGCCCTATTGCATATTTTTTGCAATTTATTCGTTTGCTTGAGTGTCCACGGATTGTTTGCATTGCTAGCAGTTGTTTGAGGTCTTTCTTGAAACGCATGACATTATTTGACGATTAAAATGATAAAGGCATTTAGGAATAACCGCATATTTTCCCATATTACCACACCATATTAACATGATCAATTAGTTACCCATTAAGCTTAATCCTATTCTTTCGGTGACATACCACATTACTTGCCTATATCTTTTTCTTGTATTGGCCTTACATTAACTTGAACCCAATTGTCAAAGGCTAGTATAGTGCTTAAGGGAGTAATAAGGTGTGCAAGGAGGGGTTTATTGTTGGTCGTACTTTTGGGGGAAATATTGAAATTGGGTTTGTTTACTTGATAGTCGGCATATGTAATAAATTGTGGGATCATTGTTATTGTTTATATTATTGTTTTATTTAGCTCTCGAAAAAAAAAAGAAAAAAAAGAAAAAAAAACGAAAAGAAAAAGAAAAAAGAAAAAAAAATATATTATGAGAGCATGTTTGTGTTTGTTGTGATCCTACTTTAGTCGACTAGTCGAGTGTTCTTAGTAAAATTTATGTGGGGGGAACATAGGGTGTTGTGTATGATTTATTATGGTGCTTACTAGCTTTTGACACTTCACCTGTTTTGGCTTATTTGACATACCTTGTCCCTAGCCCCCGTTACAAACCGAATGAAGACCTTTTGATTATTGTCATTGATGTATGTTGTGTTAAGAGTTAGATTGATACCAAATGTCAAGCATGTTTATGATTTTGTTGGAATTGAGTGATACACTTACCCTTGTTCTTGAGTGAATATTCTTTTGTGAGTGGATTGTGAGTGTTTGCTTATTTTTGCGTATGAGATCCCGAGTTTTGTCTCAAAGATGTGCTCTTGTAGGCTTAGCATGTTTACTAACTTATTCTTACACTTGACATGGACTTGTGAGAACTTATGCATGTTCATTGAGTAGACTATGTGAATACTTGCACTTTCGACACCAAGACATTGCGTGATTACTTTGATTCTTAAGTTGATATGGCATGAGAGGAATTGAAGGTATGGTAGGATGTTAGTACTAGATTATTTGCATTTTCATATTAGTTACATTCATGCATTGCATTGCATTGGATTTTGTGGGTACATTCGCTATAGGCCCTCACGAGACCTTACTCGTCCACTAGGGCTGCCTAGGGGTTTAAAGGGCTTGTTGCATATGCCAAATGCAACCGTGATCACCTACGGAAGTGGTACTATTTAGTTAGTTAGTTAGTTGTTTATGCTTGAGGACAAGCATCGGTTTAAGTTTGGGGGTGTGATAAGTGGATTTATATCCACTTGGAGCGCTTCATATCGGCTTAAATTGATTGTTTTGGACTCAAGTTTGTGTAGTTTTGATGTGTTTTGCTTAGTTGTGCAGATTTACGAGAATGTTGATTAAGGTTGATGCTTCTATCCTTTTTGGAGATTAAATTGATTAAAATTCGGATTTTCCGGGAAGGTTGCGCAGTCTACACTATTTTGGCCATATCTGGAGTTCTACAAGTCCGTTTGAGGCCCATAAGCAGGCCACGCGAAGCTAACGAGATTCTCTATCATTCTAAGGTGGTCCAGAGGTCCAATTACGATTGGAACGTTCCAGAATATCTGAAGAAAAGTCAGCCACGAATTTTCCTTAAAAACAGACTCAGTTTAGGAAACGTATTTTGCAGAAATTCTATTATAATTCTGTTTTGGTATTTTCTTGATGGGAAAGACTTTTAGAGCCTATATAAACACATCTAGGGTATTATTTTATGGATCGAAAAATATATTATGCAGACAAATTTTAAACACTTTCTTTTAGGAGATTTTTGGGAGAACTATTATTTTCTTTGAATATTGAAGATTAAAGGTTTTTCCATAATCTTATAATTATGAGTTCTTCTATTTCTATTGATTCTTGTTTTGTGAATTTAATTATGTGTAACTAAATCTCTAATCTGAGGATTCACTACACCAAATATGGGCTGTTGCAACACCAAAAAAGTGTATCATTAGGCTCCAAAAGTGTTACAATAGATGTTTATGCAACACTTTTGCTAAAAGTCAGTGTTGCATTTGCCGGCGTGGCAACAGCCTTCTATAGCAACGCTTTTTGTGTTTATTGCAACGCTTTTCAAAGTATTACAAAAAGAGTTTGGTGTAGTTTGTTGTAACACTTTTGCATGTTTTAGCAACATTTTGAATATGTTACAACAGACGAATGCAACACTTTTTTGCAACATTAATTGACTTAAAAATGTTACAAAGTGAGTTTTTTGCAACACATTTTTGCAACATTATTATGCATTTTGCAATACTTTTGGTTTTTTTTGCAACATTTATATGCAACATTTTGGAACCTTTTGCAATACTTTTTGATATTTTTGCAACATTTCGCTGCAACATTTTAATTACTATTGTAATACTTTTAAATTTTATTGGCAACACTTTTTTGCAACATTTTTATTAGTTCACATTGCAATGTCCTGTTTGAAATTTCATATATGAATATAGTTTTATTGGCAACACAAACATTGTACTACTTAGTCTAAAGTCGAAACATATGTCGACTTACATTACAATTCTACATTAAACTTGGTCTTTCTCAAAATACCAACCTACTACCAAAAGTGTACACATAGAAAATATTAGTTAAGTATTGCAAAGACTGCATCGACCTCCCTGTAGACTGCTGCTCTTGCACTGCTCTTGCAAAGACTGTTACACACTTTTCGCACAGCAATCATTCGTTGTGACTCTTCTTGCGCACTATGAGCCTGCCACAACATTTTAAAATGCAGAATTTTATATCAAAAGGTGGCCTAAACTGGATTACTTACATATTCAAAAGAAGGTCGGCATGTATTTCTATATCTTTGTTGAGGTTAAGTGCCTATACTGCTAGTTTTATCATGAGGATGTAACCAGCTAAAAAATTGTTACAACAATCTGCATTTAAAATCAAAAGAACGTGGTTTAAATTTTTAACTGAAATTGTTACGTAACTTCAATAAATTATTAAAATCCTGATGCTTACTCTTCTTTCCCTTTCCTCCTTTGTGGTTCAAAGGCTGAAGTTCTAGAAGGTGGCAGTGAAAGTACTTTGATCTTGTCTTTGCGAAGTGTTGTTTCTGACTTAGGCATTTTCTTGTCCACCTTTTCCTCGTCAGCGTAAGCAGAAAGCTCAGAAGCAGCCTTGCTAGGGGGTTTTTCTCCTAGGGAGACACAGGGGTTGAACCTTCACTGGACTTGGAATTAATTGCTATCTCGGTGCGTGGTTCCAGAGAGCCACCTTAATTGTCCACAAACTGATAAGAATAATTTTACAAACATTACTTGTTGAGAAGCATGATAGATTTCATGGTAAATTATAACTTTCATAGTGTTATAAACTAGTGAACTAAAATTGATTTACCAGATTCGGGAGTTCCAACATCTATTGTAGCCTGAATGTTGTCGATAAAACTATTCAGCCTTGATTAATATACTTGCGATGGTGCTGATAATAAAGAGTTCAAATCACTACCTTATCAGTCAACTTGGGCAATTAGCTCATCAATATCAACATGATCACCAGGTTCTGCATCCAGTTATTATGAAAAGATTCCAAAAATATTTTATGAACAGTTTCATATTATGACCAAATTCCATACAGTAATTATTCACGACGACATAAACACATATATTCATCAACGCAGATATCAGCAAATAGTGGAAACTTACTCATCAAATAAGTGGCTAGTGCCATAACCTCACCCTTACTCCAAAATCCTGTTCCTCTTGCATCCAACCAAGAGTGGTCGTTGAATTGCTGGATATGGTTTAAGCAGCATGGTTTTAGGGTATATGTACAAAACTCCTTTTACTGTCAGTGCATAACGCTCTGTGCTGATACAAAAAAAAAAAATATATCAGCAGCATGAAAATAGTTTTCACATTTGAACTGAGACTTCACATATGGATAAAAGGCATCAATATGATCTGGGACCAATTTAGTTGAGAGACAAGAAGTAACAAACAATATGTAATAGCAGCATTTAAATGAGATTACATTTAATGACTAGCAATCAATTAACAAAAATTAATTTACTATAAGATACAAAAAAACTAAACTTTCTAGAGCATACAAAAAAACTAAACTTTCTAGAGCATGGAGGCCAATAGATTTGATCCCATCAAATTTACTATAAGATACCAGAAAGCAAATTACATATCATATCCAAATATAAATTAATTTCTCTTCATATTAATTGCTCTTAACAATTATAGCTATGCCTGTCCATGGCCCATGCAATAAAATGTCGGATAATTTGCTACCTCATTCCTAAAAGCTTGACCAATTTGAGCAGCAGCAAATGGAAGCTTCAGGTAGCATGTACCTGCAACAAATATCCTAAACTAAATACCCTAAACTAAATTCTAAACTTGGTGTTCTGGAAATCCTAAGCATGATGGCGGAGTATGATCTATATAATACATACTCTACATACAATTTTCCCCAAGAATAAAACAATCTTTCCAAGTAAAGCGATACATTTCAATTTTATATATGGTTCAACTTCCTCAAAATCAATGAGTTGAACTAGGTACAGTAGGGGCCTAGACAGAGTACTAAAGTGGGCTTAGGTGGGATTACTATAACCTCGAAGCAAACGACGAGTAACATACTTAAGGGTAAATTATAATCAAACAAGAATTGTGACATAAACAATTCTAAAGACTAATAAGTTGAACAAAAGCAATCAGACAGAAACCAAGGGGAAATAATACCTTAAGACCAAGTAATCTAATTGGAGTTATCTGACCAGGAACAATACAATGAGGTCCAGCTGCTTCAACTATAGCTTCAGTACCTAGTCCACTTCCAATTGGATTTGGGTTCTGCACAATCACCATTACAATAATAATCACAAGACCAACAATCACATATCATGACATACAGGGGAGAGAGGGGTGGAGAGAGAGAGAGAGAGAGAGAGAGAGAGAGAGATACCTTCAAGACGAATTGAGCATAATCAGAGAAGGGGTCTTTAGTAACACGAAGAAGAGGGGAAACATGAATCTTGGGAATGGGTTTTTGATTTGGATTAATTTCCCTCCAAGGCGCATCCTTTATGAGTACTGGAGGATCCTTTCTAACACCACCCCCTGTTCCTTTTCCTCATTTCTTTGACATTCTTGAAAAACCTTACTATCCTGCTACTCCCTCTTACGTACTTATATATAAATTGATAATTACATCACAGAACAAATATAATAAAAAAGAATTAAACAAAACTGATAATTATATCTGCACAAAATTAATAAGAGGAAATTAAGAGCATAAAATATCACAGAACAAATATAATCGAAATACATAGATATATACACATACATATATAATCGAATATAATCGATAAAAGTTTGATAATTTACCTCTAATTTAATCAGTTTTGGGGTTTTGCTCGAATCAATTTTAGGGATTTAAGAGAGGTGTGAGTGATGAGTAAGAGAAATTTAGGGATTTAAGAGAGGTGTTAGATATGAGTGAGAGAGATGAGTGGGAGAGGGGTGAATTAGAGAGAAGAGCGAAAGAGATGAGATGAGATGAGTGGGAGAGGTTGCTCAATTAGGTTTGGGAGTTTGGGCTTTTGCTCAATCGATTACATTTGAGATGAGAGATGTGTATTTGTGAGAGAAAGAGAGGAGAGGCAGAGAGTGGCAAGGTCGAGAGAGAGGAGGTAGAGAGAGTGGTGTCGAGAGAGAGAGGTGTCGAGAGAGAGACTGGTGCGAGAGAGAGACAGTGGTGGGTTTGTTTTTTGTTTTAATGTTGTGTAACAAATATTTTGGTACTAACAATTGAGCCCGCCCAATGAAAAAATCAAATTCCCGCCTACAATTTCGGCAATCTGTTGTAACGCTTTTCCAAAAGTATTGCAATTGTTCTAAAATTTCAAAATGATCCTTTTGCTTGCAACACTTTTCGTATTTCTTGCAACATTTTTAAAAATATTGCAATAGACTACAAAATTTTTGTCTATTATAACACTTTTTGTAACACAAATATATATTGGTGTTGCAATAGGCCATATTTGGTGTAGTGATTGGGTAGTATTCATGTGTGTTTAATTATCTTTGATTTTTTTGCTTTGCTGATCTGTTATTGAGGGCTTAACACAATTAGGGGCGTCATGAACTTTGATTGGATTTTAGGGATTGTAATAACTTGGAAGAGGAGTTGCAATTTTAGTACAAAATTTAACAGACATAACTCGAATATTTGATTGGAAGATTAATAGGAGAGTTGTGAGACTTATAATTCTTGGTGCGTAATAGTTTATGATTGTACTTTGATTGTATCATGGAAGTGACAATTAAGGTGTAGTTGTAGACATTATATTGTATCTTGGAAGGGAACATTATAACCTTAGAAGAATTATTTTCAGCAGAGTAAGAACGTAGATGTCACATAGATATTGAATGTGCATTGAAACCAAGCGAAGAACCCCAGTTCTTGGATTGTTTCCTCATATATTTTATTCTCGATTGATAAATAGTTTAATTTAGTTAATAAACAAACCAAACATTCTTCTACACTTCTAAATTGGGAGAGATAAGATACTTGAACTTGATATTACATTCAGTCCTTCCTTGCGAACGAGCACATAAAAATACTATTAACACTGCACTAGGCGTCAACACTTTACAAAGGAATCGAAGTATCTAACTCAGAAAAACTGTTAAGAGGTATGATTGAGTTTAGAGCAGTATTGATATCCTCCATTTTGGAAGCTGCATATTTAAGGATGTCAAATTAAGAGGAAAATGAATAGTATCCAAAATCACTATTCATATGAATAGTAACCGAAATCACTATTCACATGAATAGTAACCGAAATCAATATGCATATAAATAGTACTATTCATATGAATAGTAACCGAAATTACTATTCATGAATAGTATCCAAAAGTACTATTCAATCAGGTGGGGCCCACATAAATATAAAATTCAAAGTTTTTGTCAGAAAGTTTTTGTTGAATTTTGTAATCAGAAGGTTTGAAGATTGAAAAACAAGAAAGGCGGCTGTTGAATCGTCATCCCGTATGTAATTTTGGGGTACTATTGTTAGGAATAATTCATGAGTTGTGATGTTAAGAATATAATTTTACTTATACTTCTTGTATATCCTGATTTTATAAAGGATTTAGCACTTTGTATAGGATATATGTGTTAGACAGTAATCTGTAGGAATAAGTCAGGAATAGTGCATCAAGTACTACACGTCAGGAACTGAGATAGAATCCTGATAGAGCAAGTCAAGTACTGATGGGATGGTCAGATCCTGATGCAAGATGGAATCCTGATATCAGTCGTGTTACTGATGATGTCATTAAGGATGCTACAGAAACTGCCAAGTGTTAAAAAACAGGATGTTTGTTTGAAGAACAAGCAAGAAAATATCATGAAGGAAAGAATTTTCTATTGATGGAAACTATCAACTGGACGGCAGAACATTGTCATGTATAGATTATCTTTCTGTTATTAGTTGATAGGTAGCATTATAAATACTCTCTCTATATCATTGTAAAAAGAGTCGAACGATTGTGAGTCGATAGCATAAGGTTTATATTCGAGAGTTCGAAACAAACAGAGAGAGATTTGTATTGTCAGCAGCTGCTAAAGGTATTTGTACACCTTTGGTAGAGTTTGTATTTGATCTTATTAATACAAACAGTTTGATTTATTCGTTTGTTCTTGTTTTATTTATTCGAGCAAAAATCAGACATGATTATATAACTTGTATTCAACCCCCCCTTCTACAAGTTATTCAAGTTAACAATTGGTATCAGAGCAGGTTGATTTTGAATAATCATAAAGATCTGCAATCATGTCTGGTTATAAGGATGGTAATACCAAGATCCCTATGCTCAAGAGAAACGAATAAACTCTATGGGAAGTAAATATGTTGCATCACCTGGAAGCAACAGATCCTGATTATCTTGATAGAATTAGAGATGGACCTTTTGTTCCAACAAGGGTTGTTAGACAAGCAACTGTCAATGGTGAAGTTGTTCCAGAACATACACCAGAGAAGCCTAAATCTGAATGGACAGATAAGGAAAAGGAGAACGTTCTTAAGGATGCTAAAGTGAGAAACATATTATTCAACAGTCTTGATTCTGTTCTCACTAACTATGTTCTCTCTTGTAAGACTGCTAAGGATATATGGGACAATCTTAAGGTTCATTGTGAAGGAACTAAGCCTGTCAGGAAGAATATGAGAAAACTACTTATACAAAAGTATGAGTATTTTGAATCCAAGTCTGGTGAGTCACTTACTGATACCTTTGATAGGTTTACAAAACTCATCAATGAGATGGCCATGCATGGTAAATATTATGACTTGGAGGATATGAATACTAAGTTCATGAAAGCCTTGCCTGATTTCTACAATGAGAAGATATCTGCAATTGAGGAAGCTAATGATCTGGATGAGATATCATTAGAGGCAGTGTATGGAAAACTGAGGGCTTATGAACTTGACAAGCAACAGAAGAAGAGCAGGAGTGAAGGAAAGATGAAAACTGTTGCACTTACTGCTCAATCTGAATCAAAGAAGCTTCTAGAGGAACATCATGATGAACCTGCTGTAAAGAACTCAAGGAATAAGAAAAGCAAAGAAAGTTCTGAGTCAGAGACTACTGATATAGACTCTGATAATAGTAATTCTGAAACTGAGATGCAGGAACTCTTTGCTATGTTTGCTAAAGCTTTCAAGAAAGGAAGATTCAACAGGAGAAGATTTAGCAAAGGATCTTTTCAAAAGAAGGAGGAGAAGAAGAGTGACAAAGGCAAAAGTACAATTGTCAAGCTTGATAAGGCCAAGAGCAAGTGCTTTAACTGCAGCGAGCTTGGACACTTTGCTAGTGAGTGTAAGAAGCCTAGGAATTCAGGAAAGGGTAATGCACTCATGGTCACACAGAAGGATTGGGCTGATTCCAGTGATTCTGAAGATGAATTGGATTATGACAACATTGCACTGATGGTAAATGTTTCAGACAAACCTGGATCTCCAAAGAAAACTTCTCCATCTTCTGTTAAGGTATCACTTCACTCTCTTGATTCATTTGATAGCTTAAATTCTGAAAAAATTAGATCTATCCATGCTGATTTTAAGAATCTTATGACTAACTTTAGAATTCTTACTAGTGAAAGAGATGAACTTAAGGTTAAGAATGATAAGTTAGTTGATAGAAATAATTTTCTTGAATCTGAGTTAGTTCAAATGAAAGAATATAGATTAAGTTCTGATAAAGCTAAGCATGATTATAGTGTTATTCTTGAAGCATATGACTATGTCAGAAAAGAACTAGAGGAAGAGAGAGATGTGATTAAGACCATTAACATTTCTGGTAAAAAGACTCAAGAAATCATTGAAAGTGGAATTCGTGGTAAAGTTAATGGTTTAGGTTTTGATAAGGCTAGACAAGCAGAAAAAGTAGCTACTGTCAATGATGATAGTAAAGTAGAAGCTAACACATCTAAATCTGAAGGTAAGAGAATTGTTTCTGAACCTAAACATGTTAAATTTGTTGATTCAAAAGGTACTCCTGTTGTACATAAAAGAATTAACAATAGTAATTCAGATGAGAAAGTGTTAGAGAAACCTAAGAATGTTAACATAGGGTTTCTGTCTAAGTCTCAGTTGAAACAGAGACTAGATGGTCTTTCAGAGTCTAGCAAGATCAAAAGAAATAAGAAAGGAAAAGAAGGTATTAACAAAGAGAATAATTACAAGAATGTACCTGATGCACCTAGGAAAAAATGCTATAAGTGTGGAAATCATAATCATTTTGCCCTAGACTGCAATCAAAAACCTTCTTGGAAAACTGAGTCCAGATTCCCCAAGACTCAGAAAATTCAATACCAGCCACAAAAAGCTTGTTATCATTGTGGTAGTTTACTTCATTCCATTTACATGTGTAGAGAATATCATGAACTGCATTATGACTATTATTCTCTGAAATCTGAAACTTCTAGTCACAAACAGTTTGTGAAATCAGAGTCTAAGGTTGACTCTGCAACAGGTAAAGTAAAAGCAAAATCTTCAAAGCCTGTTGTTTCTAAATCTAGTAAGAAAGGATCCAATCAAAGTTGGGTCCTAAAAAATTCTAACAAGTTACTTTTTGTTTGCAGGGCACAGGAAAGAAGCATTCAATTATCTTGGACAGTGGATGCTCTGGACATATGACTGGAAAGAAGTCCCTGCTTACAAAGTTTGAGAGGAAAGCTGGCCCAGTAATATCTTTTGGTGATGGCAACAAAAGAGAAACTTTGGGATATGGCTCAATTGTTTTGGGGAATGTCATCATAGAAAACATAGCACTGGTTGAAGGCTTGAAACATACACTTTTAAGCATTAGTCAACTGGGTGATAAAGGTTACCAATCAATCTTTGACAGAGAAGGATGCAAAATCTTGAATATGCAGAATGGAGACATTGTTCTAACTGGTCAAAGACATGGTAACATGTTAGGAATAATTCATGAGTTGTGATGTTAAGAATAGAATTTTACTTATACTTCTTGTATATCCTGATTTATAAAGGATTTAGCACTTTGTATAGGAAATATGTGTTAGACAGTTATCTGTAAGTTTAGTCAGGAGTGAACAGTGCATCGAGTACTACATGTCAGGAACTGAGATTGAATCCTGAGACGACAAGTCAAATACTGATCAAGTACTGATGGGATGGTCAGATCCCGATGTAAGATGGAATCCTGATATCAGTCGTGTTACTGATGATGTCATTATGGATGCTACAAAAACTGGCAAGTGCTATAAAACAGGATCGTTGTTTGAAGAACAAGCAAGAAGGTATTATGAAGGAAATGATTTTCTATTGATGGAAACTATCAACTGGACGGTAGAACATTGTCATGCATAGATTATATCTTTCTGTTAGTAGTTGATAGGTAGCATTATAAATACTCTCTTAATATCATTGTAAAGTGCGGGTTGTACGTGAGTCATAAGTTCATGTGCGTAGCTCTGTATAAGGTTTGTATTCGAGAGTTCGAAACAAACAGAGAGAATTTTATTTTGTCAGCAGCTGCTAAAGGTATCTGTACACCTTTGGTAGAGTTTGTATTTGATTTATTTAATACAAACATAATTTGATTCATTCGTTTATTCTTGTTTATATAACCAAGCAAAAATTAGACATGATTATATAACTTGTATTCAACCCCCCCTTCTACAAGTTATTCGAGTTAACAATTGGTATCAGAGCAGGTTGATTTTGAATAATCATAAAGATCTGCAATCATGTCTGGTTATAAGGATGGAAATACTAAGATTCCTATGCTCAAGAGAAACGAATATACTCTATGGGAAGTAAAGATGTTGCATCATCTGGAAGCAACAGATCCTGATTATCTTGACAGAATCAGAGATGGACCTTTTATCCCAACAAAGGTTGTTGGACAAGCAACTGTTGATGGTTAAGTTGTTTTAGAACATACAGCAGAGAAGCCAAAATCAGAGTGGTTAGATAAGGATAAGGAGAATGTTCATAAAGATGCTAAAGTGAGAAACATATTATTTAACAGTCTTGATTCTGTTCTCTCTTGTAAAACTGCTAACGATATATGGGACAATCTCAAGGTTCACTATGAAGGAACTAAGCCTGTCAGGAAGAATATGAGGACACTACTTATACAACAGTATGAGTACTCTGAATCCAAGTCTGGTGAGTCACTTACTGATACCTTTGATAGGTTTACAAAACTCTTCAATGAGATGGCCATGCATGGTAAATATTATGACTTGGAGGATATGAATACAAAGTTCATGAAAGCTTTGACTGATTTCTACAATGAGAAGATATCTGCGATTGAGGAAGCTAATGATCTGGATGAGATATCATTAGAGGCACTGTATGGAAAACTGAGAGCTTATGAACTTGACAAGCAGCAGAAGAAGAGCAGGAGTGAAGGAAAGATGAAGACTGTTGCACTTACTGCTCAATCTGAATTAAAGAAGCTTCCGAAAGAACATCATGAAGAAACTGCTGTAAAGAATTCAAGGAAGAAGAAAAGCAAAGAAAGTTCTGAGTCGAAGACTACTGATATGGACTCTGACAACAATGATTCTGAATCTGAGATGCAGGAACTCTTTGATATGTTTGCTAAAGCTTTCAAGAAAGGAAGATTCAACAGGAAAAGATTTAGCAAAGGACCTTTTCAAAAGAAGGAGGAGAAGAAGGGTGACAAAGGCAAAAGTACAATTGTCAAGCTTGATAAGGCCAAGATCAAGTGCTTTAACTGCAGCGAGCTTGGACATTTTGCTAGTGAGTGTAAGAAGCTTAGGAATTCAGGAAAGGGTAATGCACTTATGGTCACACAGAAGGATTGGGCTAATTCCAGTGATTCTGAAGATGAATTGGATTATGACAACATTGCACTGATGGAAAATGTTTCAGACAAACCTGGATCTCCAAAGAAAACTTTTCCATCCTCCGTTAAGGTATCACTTCACTCTCTTGATTCATTTGATAACTTAAATCCGGATGAAATTAGATCTATCCATGCTGAGTTTAAGAATCTTATAACTAATTTTAGAATTCTTACTTGTGAAAGAGATGAACTTAAGGTTAAGAATGATAAATTAGTTGATAGAAATAATTTTCTTGAATCTGAGTTAATTCAAATGGAAGAATACAAGTTAAGTTCTGATAAATCTAAGCATGATTATAGTGTTATTCTTGAGGCTTATGACTATGTCAGAAAAGAACTAGAAGAAGAGAGAGATGTGATTAAGACCATTAACAATTCTGGTAAAAAGACCATAAAAATCTTTGAAAGTGGAATTCGTGGTAAAGTTAATGGTTTAGGTTTTGATAAGGCTAGACAAGAAGAAAAAGTAGCTATTGTCAATGATGATAGTAAAATAGAAGCTAGCACATCTAAATCTGAAGGTAAGAAAATTGTTTATGAACCTAATCATGTTAAATTTGTTGATTCAAAAGGTACCCCTGTTGTACACAAAAGGATTAACAATAGTAATTCAGATGAGAAAATGTTAGAGAAACCTAAGAATGTAAACATAGGGTTTCTGTCTAAGTCTCAGTTGAAACAGAGATTAGATGGTCTTTCAAAGTCTAGCAAAATCAAGAGAAATAGGAATGGAAAAGAAGGTATTAACAAAGAGAATAATTACAAGAATGTACCTGATGCACCTAGGAAAAAATGCTATAAGTGTGGAAATCATAATCTGAAATCTGAAACTCTTAGTCACAAACAGTTTGTGAAATCAGAGTCTAAGGTTGACTCTGCAACAGGTAAAGTAAAGGCGAAATCTTCAAAGCCTGTTGTTTCTAAATCTAGTAAGAAAGGATCCAATCAAAGTTGGGTCCTAAAAAATTCTAACTAGTTACTTTTTGTTTGCAGGGCACAGGAAAGAAGCATTCAATTATCTTGGACAGTGGATGCTCTGGACATATGACTGGAAAGAAGTCCCTGCTACAAAGTTTGAGAGGAAAGCTGGCCCAGTAATATCTTTTGGAGATGGCAACAAAGGAGAAACTCTGGGATATGGCTCAATTGTTTTGGGGAGTGTCATCATAGAAAATGTAGCACTGGTTGAAGGCTTGAAACATACTCTTTTAAACATAAGTCAACTGGGTAATAAAGGTTACAAATCAATCTTTGACAGAGAAGGATGCAAAATCTTAAATATGCAGAATGGAGACATTGTTCTAACTCGTCAAAGACATGGTAACATATATGAAGCCAGCTTAAGTGATACATCTAAAGGAATTGTTAGATGTCTCTACAGCAAAGCAACAAGTAATGAAAGCTAGAATTGGCACAAGAAACTCTCACATCTTAACATCAAGAAGCTTAATCAACTTGTTAAGCATAATCTGGTGAGAGGCCTGCCTCAGGCAAATTATGTGCAAGATGGACTTTGTGATGCATGTCAGCTTGGAAAACATAGAAGAATCACTTTCAAGAGCAAGACTAAAAATTCAATTACTGAACCATTTCACATGCTACATCTTGATCTGTTTGGTCCAGTAAACATCATGTCTATCAACAAGAAAAGATATGCTCTAGTGATAGTGGACGATTTCACAAGGTTTACATGGGTGTTCTTTCTATACAAGAAGGATGAAGCTCCTCAGTAAATCATTGAACTTGTCAAGAATATTCAGAATAACTCTGAGTACAAAGTCAAAGTACTTAGGAGTGACAATGGTACAGAATTCAAGAATTCTACAATGGAGGCTTTTTGTGTAGACAATGGAATCACTCAACAGTTTTCTGCACCTGGTACACCTCAGCAAAATGGTGTAGTGGAAAGAAATAACAGGACTCTCATAGAGGCAGCAAGAACCATGCTTGCAGATGCAAAACTTCCAACCTATTTTTGGGCAGAAGCTATTAACACTGCATGTTTCACTCAAAACTGTACCTTGGTAAATAGTCATGGAAAAACTCCCTATGAGATGATCAAAGGAAAGAAACCAAGTGTGAAATACTTTCACTTCTTTGGATGCAAATGCTATGTCCTAAAAGTTCATCCAGAACAACTTGGAAAATTTGAAGCCAAATCGGATGAAGCAATCTTTCTAGGATATTCAGCATCTAAGGCCTTCAAAGTTTATAATCTCAGAACTCACATTGTTATGGAATCAATTCATGTTGCATTTGATGACAAGAAATTTGGAATTCTGCAAACTGATGAGAGCCATGACAAATTGGAATTTGAAAATCCGAAGGATTCTAAGATACTCTCCAGTGATGATGAAGGTTCTCCAGAAGGAATTTCTATTGCTTCTCAAATGAATGCTACTGTTGAGGGGGAGCAAATAAATCAAAGAGAACACAGTGATCATCAGGAGCAGACTAGCTATTCAGAGTCTACTCCATCAGGAACTGATCCTTCAGAATCTACTGGTGAAAGATCAGTAACTAGAAGCAATAAGGAATCTAGTGATTCTATTGATCAAAGGGGAGTTATTGAAGGCAGAGAGAATTCTTCTACAAGAGATACCACTAACTTAGGGGGAGAATCTAGCAGAGGCAATCTACCACCTGTTAGAAAATGGATAAAAGATCATACTGAAGATTTGATTATTGGTGATCCAAATAGTGGTGTTCGAACTAGAAGATCAATTCAAAATGAAGGCTTGTATAGTTGCTTTCTCTCAAAGAATGAACCTAAGAAGGTTGTAGAAGCCTTACAGGATCCTGTTTGGGTAATTGCAATGCTGGAGGAGTTAAATGAGTTTGAGAGAAACAAAGTCTGGAAACTGGTACCAAGACCTAAAGATAGATCTATTGTTGGTGCAAAATGGGTTTTCAGAAACAAGCTAGATGAATCTGGTATGATTGTAAGAAACAAAGCAAGACTGGTGGCCAAGGGTTATTCTCAGGAAGAAGGCATTGATTATGATGAGACTTTGCACCTGTAGCAAGATTGGAAGCAATCAGAATGTTTATTGCATTTGCAGCTCATTCAAAATTCAAGGTATACTAGATGGATGTAAAGAGTGCTTTTCTAAATGGCAAACTTGATGAGGAAGTGTATGTGGAACAGCCACCTGGATTTGTTGATCCAAAGTTTCCAAATCATGTCTACAAACTTGACAAGGCACTCTATGGACTAAAGCAGGCACCAAGAGCATGGTATGAGACTTTGTCTAAATTTCTTCTTGAAAATGGCTTCACAAGAGGTACAATTGACAAAACTCTATTCTTTAGAAAGATAAAAGGTGAATTGCTTTTAGTTCAAGTTTATGTTGATGATATCATATTTGGCTCTACTAATGAAAAGTTGTGTGCTAAGTTTAGCAAGCTTATGCAGTCTAAGTATTAGATGAGCATAATGGGTGAATTAAATTATTTCTTAGGCTTGCAGGTCAAACAGACTGAGACTGGTATTTTCATTAATCAGTCAAAGTATATCAAAGATCTTTTAAGAAGATTTGACTTTCAAGACTGTGCAGTTGCAAAAACACCCATGGCAACAGCCACTAAACTAGACTCTGATCCTAAGGGAAAGAGTGTGGATAATACTAGTTATAGAGGCATGATAGGCTCATTGTTATATCTAACTGCAAGTAGACCAGATATAATGTTTTCTACCTGTTTATGTGCTAGATTTCAAAGTGATCCTAAGGAATCTCATTTAATTGCTGTGAAGAGAATTTTTAGATATCTCAAAGGAACTCCAAATCTTGGTTTGTGGTATCCTAGAGAATCTGACTTCTCCCTAATTGGCTATTCAGACTCTGATTATGCAGGGTGTAAAATAGACAGGAAAAGCACTACAGGTACATGTCAATTCTTGGGAAACAGATTGATTTCTTGGGCAAGCAAGAAGCAACAATCTGTCTCAACCTCAACTGCAGAAGCTGAGTACATAGCAGCAGGCAGTTGTTGTGCACAGCTCCTTTGGATAAGAAATCAGTTGATGGATTATGGTATGACACTTAGTAATATTCCTATGTTTTGTGATAATACTAGTGCTATCAAAATTGCAGAAAATCCAGTTCAACATTCAAGGACTAAGCACATTGATGTCAGGTATCATTTTATTAGAGAACATATTGATAATGGTAATGTGGAACTTCATTTTGTTCCTACTGACAAACAGCTTGCAGATATTCTAACTAAACCACTTGTTGAGACTACATTCAGTAGATTAGTAAGTGAGTTAGGATTGTTAAATTTCTAGATCTTTAACATCTGCAAAAATAGCAAGGTATGTTGTTTTTAGCTTATAGACTTGATATTCTTGTCAAGATCTATATTTGATTGTTAAATGCTTTAGCTATAACACTTTGCCTTGATAAATTTCAGTATGATAGACTTGTTAATAAACATCAGGATTAGAATTGTTATCAGGATGCTGACGTCATCAGTACTGTGTCAGTATCAGGATTGTGAAAATTGTTTCAGATACTGACGTTTACTTTGTGTAGTAATCTAATTCTGTGATGTGTTAAGTCTATACCAGCAAGTTTTAATATTTGCATACTGATAATTTATACATCATTCAAATCAGTCAATAAACAATAGAGACAAGTAGATAATAAGAAATTGTATTTTCATTAATTGAAAGCATTACATACATGGAAATGAAATACAACATCTTTTTGTCTAACTTCTACTGATAATCCTATACTTGTCTAATGATATGGATTCTGAGATACAGGACAAGGAGCATCTCAAGAAATCCATCAGGGGATTTAAATAGCCTCATCTGCTCATGGATTCCTTGTCTGGGCGACTTGAATGAGAGTAGATGACTTAAATGTATAGCATCCTCATCAAGATCAACCTCAGACTCTCGGCCAAATTCTTCATCCTCAAGTTTTGAGGAGGTTAGAGGGTGATTGTATCCAACAGATGGATGTTCTAAGAGAAGGTTCTGGACATTATATGGATCTACTCCAATCATGTCTAAAATGATGAGAAAAGTCATCTCTTCAAAGAGACGAATATTGAATCTTTGGTGTTCATCATCTGTGAGAAATCGAAAGATTTGGTTGAAGGTCAATGTGTATTTTTGAAGCTCTGTGTTTACAGAGAGGTTTTGTGTGTTTTTGGAGTTAAGAAAGGCAAAAGACATCAAGGGTTTATAAAGGAAAGAGTGAGAAGCTGAACAGTCATTTTAAATGTACATTGTATTGGCGTATACATCTATACGTATGACTGGTCCTTTCATATTTCCAAGATATTTTTGATAATCTAACAAGATGTTTTTGTTTAGATTATTGATGTTCTTTTCAGGTTAGATTCTAAAATGCCACGTGGAACTCCATTTAATCTTTGGAATCAGGATGATAGTGATCAGGAAAACGAAAGTGATTTCATCAGGATTGATGATTATTTTTATTATTTTTAATCACATTCAGAGTAGTGATTATCTTGGTGAAAAAGATCACATCAGAAAATGAAGCTGATCAGTATTGATTTTATTTTGATTTTACCTTGATTTATTTCATGAAAATCAATTTTGGATTTTATTTTCCAAAAATCGTGGGTAAACTGTATTTTTTTTGGGACTGACACCTGTCAACCTACGTATCAACGTGGGTTAATGGGTCTGAAGGATTTTTGAATATATCTTTATTTTGAGACTCTGATTGTTTATTGTTAACTTCTAATTCATATTTCCTAAAGCAAAAAACATTCATTCAAGTTCTCAAAATCGCTAATCAATTTCAAGATTTCTCAAGTTCTTTTCAGATCAAAAATGGCAGCTCAAAGAAGTCTACCTAAATCAGTAGCTTTCAAGTTTGGTGACTTTGATTTTATGATGAATAATCATGTTGCAGCAATCACCAGCAAGAAAGGAGTATCAGCTAATTTTCATCCAGTAATGGATTTTATGGCTATTGGACCTTTGCATTATGCATTGTCAGCATCTCCAGAAATAAATCAAACTGCTGTTTCACAAGCTTGGGAGAATGCTGAGGTAATTGATTCTACTCAGAGTCAATCAGGTAAGATTGTTCTACACTTAGGACAAGATACTTTTGATATTACTGAATCTATTGTTAATTCAGTACTTCGCTTACCTGTTACTGATAATTATGCAAGTGAACCATCTGATGATGATGTAAGAACTATGTTGTCTGCATTAGGTTATAGTGGATCTCTAGACAACATGAGCCAGTTAAATAGGTCTTTTCTTAGGAATGAATGGTCTTTCTTCTTTGATCAAATTGCTAAATGTTTTACTGGCAAATGTAGTTCTTTTCAGCAAATTACTTCTGTTACTTCACATATTGCTTACAGTTTGCTTTATGACAGAGTAATTAACATTGGTCACATTATCTTAAATCAGATGAGTATTAAACTTGGGTCAAGAGATCAAAACAGGAAAATGGTTTATTATCATAGATTTATGCAAATGTTTATTAACCATTTTATTCCTAATGTTGAAGCTAGATTGGTAGAGAACATTGTGTTTCTTCTTATGTACAGCAAAAGAGAATTTTCTCTGACATTACAAAGAAGGACAATGAAAAGAATCTAGATGAAATACCTGAAATTCATTATCCACATCATGTTCAGGTAATTCTTAAAACTCATCTTCCTACTCTCTACAATTCTTCTTTCTTTTGTGGTGAAATGGCTCAGAAATCTCATTTGAAGGAGAACCCACCTGTGTCTACCCAAGTAGCCCAAAACATTATAGTCTCTGAAACAAATCAAGAACAACGTTTTAATCCACAGCCTATTGTTTCAAAGAAACCAACCTCTGGTGTTTCTCAAAAGACATCAGTTGTAAGGAAGAGAAGATTTGTTGTGTCAAGTAGTAGTAGTAGTTCTAGTGAAGATGATGATAATATATCTCTTGCTGAGAGAGAAGAATTGAAGGAGGCAATTCAACTTTCTAAGCTAGGACAAAGAGATGAAACACCTAGTCACAGCCAGGCTGCAGTCTCTCAAAAGGCTGTAGTACTTAAAAAGGGAAAATAGTTACTGGATACTGTCTCTCAAAAGACTGTGTCTATTGAAAAAGGATCTCATCCCAAGATCAATTCTGCGTCTACACTCTTGAGTCTTCTCAGGATAAATCTTTTGCTCACTATACTAGGAGAACAAGGAGAAAGATTCAATTGTCACCTACACACACAGAGTCTAGTCCAACTAATATCATGCAGGTCTCTACAAATGAAGCAACAATCAAGTCAGTAAATGACTATAAGGATCTGGATGTTGATTCTTTATGGGAAACTACATTATCATACAGACTGGCTATGGGAGTTATTTCTATCAAAGTGAAGTTATCCATGCCTGTTCTAGATTTTCTGATTGAAAGAGTACCAAAACTTTTATTTCCAGAAGAATATGGACTTCTACATCAAAGACTTGACTTAATAAAGATGTAGTTCTATGTATCTGTCAGAAGACAATTAGTCAAGAAATTTGGACTCTCGAAGCATGTTGCACTTCAATCACTTCATGCATATTTATTTGACAAGGATGTCATTATTGAAGATGCTTTAGCTCAAGGTGAACAACTGGAGGGAGTAGATAGAGGAATGCAGTCAACAGAAGATACTATTTCACCAGTGGTGGATAGTAGGAAAGATCATATCATAGTCACGGCAACACAAGAACCATCTAGTCAGAGGTTGGATAACTCAGGAGCTGTGATAGCTGATGTTGAAAGGTCTTCTATGATGACTGAAATTGCAAGTGAGAAACCCTATGATATGGGAGGAATAACTTTGACTAGTTTTCTTGAAGATCAAACAAACATTGTTCAGTCAGAGTCTATCCATCTTGAGGGTGAGTCTCAGCAAACAACACTTAAAGACGGTGACATACTAACTATGGTGTCTAATGAAGTATTACTGAAGACATCAGAGTCTAATAGAAAACCTGAAAGTGGTATACTAGAGCCTGTAGTCTCTGAAAGGAAAGAAGATGATTGTAAGGATTCAGAGATTATAGCTGCTCACTCCTTGGAGAAAACCTCAAGCCCCTTGCCATATGAGGAACCCTCTCTCCATGTGAGTTCAGGTATAAAAACTTCTTCTAAACTCTATTTTTCTGTAGGTCATAAGAGCACTTATCCAAATTTGAGTGATACACTTGAAAAGATGGATAATGATCCACAATCAGAGCTGCTGGCTCCTGATCAATCAAAAGGAGAGGTAGAAAGAGTGTTGACTTTAGACAGACAAAGTGAGAATGAGGGTATGGATGATCAACTCCATAGTGAGGGAGAGAAAATTAGGAAACCACCATCATTTGATTTCTGGGATCAGGTTTTTCCTGAATCTTGGTCTAACAATCTTGGTATGGATGCTGGTACTTATTCTTTTATCAAGATGTATGAGAAGAATGAGTTAGCAAAGCACAACTCAAAGCCAGAAGTTAAAACTCGGAAGCAAAAAGAAAGGCTTGCAAGAATTACAAACAGAAGAGGTGAAAGGCTAAGACAAACTTCTACACCATCAGTACCAGAAGATATTCCTAATGATCCTAGTATTCCTTTGTTTGTACTACCAATATCAGCAAGAATTGAGACATCAACAGTATCTAATCAATCTAAGGAGGAGTCAAGTTTTGTAGATGTTAGTACACAGAATACTGGTGAATGACAAGATGATCATATTGCAGCTTCAGATCAGAAAGATGAAGATGTTTGTAAATCTAATCGAGTTTTATTACTTGAATATCATTCTACACAGGCAACTTCTTCTACAAGACTTGAATCTGAAGATATTCCAAACACTTCTAACATTGAATTCAATTCTTAAGTTCTACAAAACATTCAGGAATCTCAAGTTGAAATTCAATCAAGACTTCAAATACTTGAAGATAACCAAGTCACTATTATGGAAAATCAAGCAGTTCTGATGAATCTCATTTGTTCTGTTACTGAATCTCTTGGAATTAATGTTGCTGATGTCAAAAAGGGGGAGATAAAAATAGTTAAAAGGCAACAGACTGGGGGAGGAGATAAACAGACTGGGAGAAATAAAAGAAGAACTAAGGATAACAGAGGTGAATCTTATCAGGGAAGTGGTAAAGGAAAAGAAGCATCAAATAGTTGAATTCTTTCTTCTAAGTACTGGATACTTTGTCTACATCTGAAGAAGGAGGTACTTAACTTCATGATTTTTAAATTCATAAATTCTATTCTGATTGTATTGTTATATGTTTTGACATCAACAACTCAGATTTATGCTTCAGATCTTAAAGCATAAATAGGGGAGATTGTTAGGAATAATTCATGAGTTGTGATGTTAAGAATAGAATTTTACTTATACTTCTTGTATATCCTGATTTATAAAGGATTTAGCACTTTGTATAGGAAATATGTGTTAGACAGTTATCTGTAAAGTTTAGTCAGGAATGAACAGTGCATCGAGTACTACATGTCAGGAACTGAGATTGAATCCTGATACGGCAAGTCAAATACCGATCAAGTACTGATGGGATGGTTAGATCCTGATGTAAGATGGAATCCTGATATCAGTCGTGTTACTGATGATGTCATTATGGATGCTACAGAAACTAGCAAGTGCTATAAAACATGATCGTTGTTTGAAGAACAAGCAAGAAGGTATTATGAAGGAAAGGATTTTCTATTGATGGAATCTATCAACTGAACGGCAGAACATTGTCATGCATAGATTATATCTTTCTGTTATTAGTTGATAGGTAGCATTATAAATACTCTCTTAATATCATTGTAAAGTGCGGGTTGTACGTGAGTCATAAGTTCATGTGCGTAGCTCAGTATAAGGTTTGTATTCGAGAGTTCGAAACAAACAGAGAGAATTTTATTTTGTCAGCAGCTGCTAAAGGTATCTATACACCTTTGGTAGAGTTTTTATTTGATTTATTTAATACAAACAGAATTTGATTCATTCGTTTATTCTTGTTTATATAACCAAACAAAAATCAGACACGATTATATAACTTGTATTCAACCCCCCCTTCTACAAGTTATTCGAGTTAACATAACATATATGAAGCCAGCTTGAGTGATACATCTAAAGGAATTATTAGATGTCTCTACAACAAAGCAACAAATGATGAAAGCTGGAATTGGCACAAGAAGCTCTCACATCTCAACTTCAAGAAGCTTAATCAACTTGTTAAGCACAATCTGGTGAGAGGCCTACCTCAGGCAAATTTTGTGCAAGATGGACTTTGTGATGCCTGTCAGCTTGGGAAACAGAGAAGAATCACTTTCAAGAGCAAGAATGAAAATTCAATTACTGAACCATTTCACATGCTGCATCTTGATTTGTTTGGTCCAGTAAACATTATGTCTATCATCAAGAAAAGATATGCTCTAGTCATAGTGGATGATTTCACAAGGTTTACATGGGTGTTCTTTCTACACAAGAAGGATGAAGCTCCTCAGCAAATCATTGAACTTGTCAAGAATATTCAGAATAACTCTGAGTACAAAATTAAAGTACTTAGGAGTGACAATGGTACAGAATTCAAGAATTCTTCAATGAAGGAGTATTGTGTAGACAATGGAATCACTCAACAATTTTATGTACCTGGAATGCCTCAGCAGAATGGTGTAGTGGAAAGAAAGAACAGGACTCTCATAGAAGTAGCAAGAACCATGCTTGCAGATGCAAAACTTCCAACCTATTTTTGGGCAGAAACTATTAACAATGCATGTTTCACTCAAAATTGTACCTTGGTAAATAGTCATGGAAAGACTCCCTATGAGATGATTAAAGGAAAGAAACCAAGTGTGAAATATTTTCACATCTTTGGATGCAAACGCTATGTCCTAAAAGTTCATCCAGAACAACTTGGAAAATTTGAAGCCAAATCGGATGAAGCAATCTTTCTAGGATATTCAGCATCAAAGGCCTTCAAAGTTTATAATCTCATAACTCACATTGTTATGGAATCAATTCATGTGGCATTTGATGATAAGAAATTTGGAATTCTGCAAACTGATGAAAGCCATGACAATTTGGAATTTGAAAATCTGAAGAATTCTGAGATACTCTCCAGTGATGATGAAGGTTCTCCAGAAGGAATTACTATTGCTTCTCAAAGGAATACTACTGTTGAGGGGCGGGAGCAAATAAATCAATGAGGACACAGTGATCATCATGAGCAGACTAGCTATTCAGAGTCTACTCCATCAGGAACTGATTCTTCAGAGTCTACTGAGGAAAGATCAGCAACTAGCAACAATATGGAATCTATTGATTCTGTTGATCAAAAGGGAGTTTTTGAAGGCAGAGAGAGTTCTTCTATAAGAGATACCACTAACTTAGGGGGAGAGTCTAGCAGAGGCAATCTACCACCTGTTAGAAAATGGACAAAGGATCATACTGAAGATTTGATAATTGGTGATCCAAATAGTGGTGTTCGAACTAGAAGATCAATTCAGAATGAATGCTTGTATAGTTGCTTTCTCTCAAAGAATGAACCTAAGAAGGTTGAAGAAGCCTTACAGGATCCTGATTGGGTAATTGTAATGCAGGAGGAGTTAAATGAGTTTGAGAGAAACAAAGTCTGGAAACTGGTACCAAGACCTAAAGACAGATCAATTGTTGGTGCAAAATGGGTTTTCAGAAACAAGCTAGATGAATCTCGTATGATTGTAAGAAACAAAGCAAGACTGGTGGCCAAGGGTTACTCTCAGGAAGAAGGAATTGACTATGATGAAACCTTTGCCCCTGTAGCAAGATTGGAAGCAATCAGGATGTTTCTTGCATTTGCAGCTTATTCAAAATTGAAGGTATACCAAATGGATGTAAAAAGTGCTTTTCTAAATGGCAAGTTTGATGAGGAAGTGTATGTGGAGCAACCACCTGGGTTTGTTGATCCAAAGTTTCCAAATCATGTCTAAAAACTTGATATGGCACTCTATGGACTAAACCAGGCACCAAGAGCATAGTATGAGACTTTGTCTAAATTTTTTCTTAAAAATGGCTTCACAAGAGGTACAATTGACAAAACTCTATTCTTTATAAAGATAAAAGGTGAATTGCTTTTAGTTCAAGTTTATGTTGATGATATCATATTTGGTTCTACTAATGAAAAGTTATGTGCTAAGTTTAGCAAGCTTATGCAGTCTAAGTATAAGATGAGCATGATGGGTGAACTAAATTATTTCTTAGGCTTGCAGGTCAAACAGACTGAGACTGATATTTTCATTAATCAGTCAAAGTATATCAAAGATCTTTTAAGAAGGTTTGACTTTCAAGACTGTGCAGTTGTAAAAACACCCATGGCTACAGCCACTAAACTAGACTCTGATCCTAAAGGAAAAAGTGTGGATAATACTAGTTATAGAGGCATGATAGGCTCATTGTTATATTTAACTGCAAGTAGACCAGATATAATGTTTTCTACCTGTTTATGTGCTAGATTCCAAAGTGATCCTAAGGAATCTCATTTAATTGATGTGAAGAGAATTTTTAGATATCTCAAAGAAACTCCAAATCTTGGTTTGTAGTATCCTAGAGAATTTGATTTCTCCCTAATTGACTATTCAGACTCTGATTATGTAGGGTGTAAAATAAACAGGAAAAGCACTACAGGTACATGTCAATTCTTGGGAAACAGATTGATTTCTTGGGCAAGCAAGAAGCAACAATCTGTCTCAACCTCAATTGCAGAAGCTGAGTACATAGCAGCAGGCAGTTGTTGTGCACAACTCCTTTGGATAAGAAATCAGTTGATGGATTATGGTATGACACTTAGTAATATTCTTATGTTTTGTGATAATACTAGTGCTATCAAAATTGCAGAAAATCCAGTTCAACATTCAAGGACTAAGCACATTGATGTCAGGTATCATTTTATTAGAGAACATATTGAGAATGGTACTGTGGAACTTCATTTTGTTCCTACTGACAAACAGCTTGCAGATATTCTAACTAAACCACTTGATGAGGCTACATTCATTAGACTGGTTAGTGAGTTAGGAATGTTAAATTTCTAGATCTTTAACATCTGCAAAAGTAGCAAGGTATGTTGTGTTCAGCTTATAGACTTGATATTTTGTCAGGATCTATATTTATTAGTTAAATGTTTAAGCTGTAACATTGTACTTTGATAAATATCAGTATGATAGACTTATTTTTATCAGGACCAGGATTGCTATCAGTATGCTGACGTCATCAGGATTTTATCGTCAGTATCAGGATTATGAAATTGTGTGTGTTGTTGTTTCAAATCCTGAAGTCCATTTTATGTAGTGATCTAATTCCGAGTTCTGTTAAGTTTATGCTAGCAAGCTTTAATTCATTCATACTGATAATTTAATTTGTTTTTCAGATCAATAAACAACAATAGGCAAGTAGATAATAAGAACTTGTATTTTCATTAATCGAAAGCGTTACATACATGAAAATGAAATACAAACATCTTTTTGTCTAACTTCTACTGATAACCCTATTCTTGTCTAAAGTTGTTGCTATTCATAGTCTTCACATATCACTTCAGGACAAGGAGCATCTCAAGAGTAACTTGATGATCTACTTCTGGATTCCTAGTCTGGGCGACTTGAATAAGAGCAGCAGACTCAACTCCATTCTTGTTGAGGAGAATGAATAGCATCTCCATCAAGATCAACCTCAGACTCTTGTCCAAATTCTTCATCCTCAAGTTTTGAGGAGGTTAGAGGGAGATTGTATCCAACAGATGGATGTTTTAGGAGAAGGTTCTGGACATTATTTGAATCTACTCCAATCATGTCTAAAGCGATGAGAAAAATCATCTCTTCAAAGAGACAAACTATGAACCTTTCGTCAAGAACAATCGGTTCATCATTGGTGAGGAATTGGAAGATTGGGTTAAAGGCCATTGTGTTTTATGGAAGCTCTGTGATTACAGAGAGATTTTGTGTGGTTGTGAAGTTAAGAAAGGCAAAGGACATCAGGTGTTTATAAAGGAAATAATGAGAAGCTGAACAGTCATTTTAAATGTTCAAAGTATCAACGTATATATCAATGCGTATGACTGGCCCTCTCGTATTTTCAAGATATTTTGAAAATCTAACAAAATATTTTTGTTTGGATTATTGATGTTCTTTTCAGGTTAAATTTTGAAATTGCCACGTGGAACTCTAGAATCAGGATGATAGTGATCAGGAAAACATGGAAAATTTCATCAGATTATTTTTTTAATTTTTAATCACATTGAGAATTGTGATTATCTTGGTGAAAAAGATCACATTAGGAAACAAAGCTGATCAGTATTGATTTTATTTTGATTTTACCTTGATTTATTTAATTGAAATCAATTTTGGATTTTATTTTCCAAAAATCGTGGGTAAACTGCATTTTTCAGGGACTAACACCTGTCAACCTACGTGTCAACGTGGGTTAGTGGGTCTGAAGAATTTTTGAATATATCTTTATTTTGAGACTCTGATTGTTTATTGCTAACTTCTAAATCGTATTTCTTAAGGCAAAAACATTCATTTGTATTCTCAAAATCTCTAATCAATTTCAAGATTTTTCAAGTTCTTTTCAGATCAAAAATGGCAGCTCAAAGAAGACTACCAAAATCAGTAGCTTTCAAGTTTAGTGACTTTGATTTTATGACTAACAATCATGTTGCAGCAATCACCAGCAAGAAAGGAGTATCAGCTGATTTTCATCCAGTAATGGATTTTATGGCTATTGGACCTTTGCGTTATGCATTGGCAGCATCTCCAGAAATAAATCAAGCTGCAGTTTCACAAGCTTGGGAGAATGCTGAAGTAATTGATTCTACTCAGAGTCAATCAGGTAAGATTATTCTACATTTAGGACAAGATACTTATGACATTACTGAATCTGTTGTTAATTCAGTACTTCACTTACCTGTTAATGTTAATTATGCAAGTGAACCATCTGATGATGATGTAAGAACTATGTTGTCTACACTAGGTTATAATGGACCTCTAGACAACATGAGCCAGTTAAATAGATCTTTTCTTAGGAAAGAATTGTCTTTCTTCTTTGATCAAATTGCTAAATGTTTTACTGGTAAATGTAGTTCTTTTCAGCAAATTACTTCTGTTACATCACATATTGCTTATAGTTTGCTTTATGACAGAGTAATTAACATTGGTCACATTATCTTAAGTCAGATGTGTATTAAACTTGGGTCAAGAGATCAAGACAGGAAAATGGTTTATTATCATAGATTTATGCAAATGTTTATTAACCATTTTATTCCTGATGTTGAAGCTAGATTTGGTAGAGAACATTGTGTTTCTTCTTATGTACATCAAAAGAAATTTTCTCTGACATTACAAAGAAGGACAATGAAAAGAATCTAGATGAAATACCTGCAATTCATTATCCATATCATGTTCAGGTAATTCTAAAAACTCATCTTCCTACTCTATACAATTCTTCTTTCTTTTGTGGTGAAATGACTCATGAATCTCGTTTGGAGGAGAACCCCCCTTTGTCTACCCAAGTAGCCCAAAACATTATAGTCTCTGAAACAATTCGAGAACCAAGTTTTAATCAATAGCCTGTTGTTTCAAAGAAACCAACCTCTGGTGTTTCTCAAAAGACATAAGTTGTAAGGAAGAGAAGATTTGTTGTGTCAAGTAGTAGTAGTAGTTCTAGTGAAGATGATGATAATATATCTCTTGCTGAGAGAAAAGAATTGAAGGCTGCAATTCAACTTTCTAAGCTAGGACAAAGAGATGAAGCACCTAGTCACAGCCAGGCTGCAGTCTCTCAAAAGGCTGTAGTACTTAAAAAGGGAAAACAGTTACTGGATACTGTCTCTCAAAAGACTGTGTCTATTGAAAAAGGATTTCATCCCAAGATCACTTCTGTGTCTACACCTTTTGAGTCTTCTCAAGATAAATCTTTTGCTCACTATGCTATGAGAACAAGGAGAAAGATTCAATTGTGACCTACACACACAGAGTCTTGTCCAACTAACATCATGCAGGTCTCTACAAATGAAGCTACAATCAAGTCAGCAATTGACAATAGAGATTTTGACATTGATTCTTTATAGGAAACTACATTATCATACAGACTGACTATGAGAGTTATTTCTATTAAAGTGAAGCTGTCCAGGCCTATTCTAGATTTTCTAGTTGAAAGAGTACCAAAACTTTTATTTCCTAAAGAATATGGACTTCTACATCAAAGGCTTGACTTAATGAAGATGTATTTCTATGTATCTATCAGAAGACAATTAGTCAAGAAATTTGGACTCTCAAAACATGTTTCACTTCAATCACTTCATGCATATTTATTTGACGAGGATGTCATTATTGAAGATGCTTAAGCTCAAGGTGAACAACAGGAGGAAGTAGATAGAGGAATGCAGTCAACAGAAGGTACTATTGCACCAGTGGTGAATAGTAAGATAGATCAGATCACAGTCACTACAACACAAGAACCATCTAGTCTGAGGTTGGATGACTCAGGAGCTGTGATAGCTGATGCTGAAAGGTCTTCTGTGATGACTAAAATTGAAAGTGAGAAACCCTATAATATGGGAGGAATGACTTTGATTGATTTTACTAAAGATCAAACAAACATTGTTCAGTCAGAGTCTATCCACCTTGAGGGTGAGTCTCAGCAAACAACACTTAAAGACGGTGACATCAGAGTCTAGTAGAGAACCTGAAAGTTGTATACTAGAGCCTGTAGTCTCTGAAAGGAAAGAGGATGCTTGTGAGGGTTTAGAGACTATGGCAGCACACTCCTTGGAGAAAACCTCAAGCCCCTTGCCAGATGAGGAACCCTCTCTCCATGTGAGTTCAGGTATAATTTTTTTTTCTAAACCCTATTTTTCTGTAGGTCATGAGAGCACTTATCCAAATTTGGGTGATATACTTGAAAAGATGGACATAGATCCATAATCTGAGAGGCTGGCTCCTGACCAGGCAAAAGGAGAGGTAGAAAGAGTGTCGACTTTAGATAGTCAAAGTGAGAATTAGGGTATGGATGATCAACTCCATAGTTAGGGAGAGAAAATTAGGAAATCACCATCGTTTGATTTCTGGGATCAGGTTTTTCCTGAATCTTGGTATGGATGCTGGTACTTATTCTTTTATCAAGATGTATGAGAAGAATGACTTAGCAAAGCATAATGCAAAGCCAAAAGTTAAAGCTCAGAAGCAAAAAGAAAGGCTTGCAGGAATTATCAACAGAAGAGGTGAAAGGCTAAGACAAACTTCTACATCACTCGTACCAGAAGAAATTTCTAATGATCCTAGTATTCCTTTGTATGTACTTCCAATATTAGCCAGAATTGAGACATCAACAGTATCTGATCACTCTAAGGAGGAGTCGGGATTTGTAGATGTTAGTACACAGAATACTGGTGAAGGACAGAATGATCATATTTCAGTTTCAGATTAGAAAGATGAAGATGTTTGTAACTGTACTCGAGTATTATTACTTGAATATCATTCTACACAGGCAACTTCTTCTACAAGACTTGAATCTGAAGATATTCCAAACACTTCCAATATTGAAGTCAATTCTGAAGTTTTACAAGACATTCAGAAATCTCAAGTTGAAATTCAATCAAGACTTCAAACACTTGAAGATAACCAAGTCACTATTATGGAAAATCAAGCAGTTCTGATGAATCTCATTTGTTCTGTTACTGAGTCTCTTGGAATAATTATTGCTGATGTAAAATAGGGGGAGATAAAAATAGACAGATAACGGACTATGGGAGATAAACAGACTGGGAGAGATAAAAGAAGAACTAAGGATGACAGAGGTGAATCTTATCAGGGAAGTGGTAAAGGAAAAGAAGCATCAAATAGTTGAATTCTTTCTTCTAACTACTAGATATTTGTCTACATTTGAAGAGGGAGGTACTTAAATTCATGATCTTAAATTCATAAATTCTATTCTGATTGTACTGTTATATGTTTTGACATCAACAACTCAGATTTATGCTTCAGATCTTAAAGCATAAATAGGGGGAGATTGTTAGGAATAATTCATGAGTTGTGATGTTAAGAATAGAATTTTACTTATACTTCTTGCATATCCTGATTTTATAAAGGATTTAGCACTTTGTATAGGATATATGTATTAGACAGTAATCTGTAGGAATAAGTCAGGAACAGTGCATCAAGTACTACATGTCAGGAACTGAGATAGAATCCTGATAGAGCAAGGCAAGTACTGATGGGATGGTCAGATCCTGATGCAAGATGGAATCCTGATATCAGTCGTGTTACTAATGATGTCATTAAGGATGCTACAGAAACTGACAAGTGCTATAAAACAGGATCTTTGTTTGAAGAACAAGCAAGAAGATATCATGAAGGAAAGAATTTTCTATTGATGGAAACTATCAACTGGACGGCAGAACATTGTCATGTATAGATTATCTTTCTGTTATTAGTTGATAGGTAGCATTATAAATACTCTCTCTATATCATTGTAAAAAGAGTCGAACGATTGTGAGTAGATAGCATAAGGTTTGTATTCGAGAGTTCGAAACAAATAGAGAGAGATTTGTATTGTCAGTAGCTGCTAAAGGTATTTGTACACCTTTGGTAGAGTTTGTATTTGATCTTATTAATACAAACAGTTTGATTTATTCGTTTGTTCTTGTTTTATTTATTCGAGCAAAAATTAGACACGATTATATAAGTTGTATTCAACCCCCTCTTCTACAAGTTATTCGAGTTAACAACTATGCAGTATAGTGATTTTCTAGAAAATCTATAAATAGGCATGTTGTATTTCATTTCAAAATACACCTCAACACACAACTCTCTCTTCTCTCTCTTATATCTTCTCTGTGTAAGCCGCTAGACAGTCCATCTAGTAGGAAAGCTGGCTTAGCCCGCTTTCAGGAAGTGTCAGGTAGAAGGTCCTCGTGCCTAAACTATCCTTAGGATTGTTCTGGTTTTGAAGCTAATCCATTGGGTTAGAAGTTGTAACACCCCTCGGTTTTTTATCAATTCAAAGATATTTTCCCGAATTGATTGTGTTATTTCGATTCAGTTGTTGTCCTTATTTTTCACATCTCAAAAATCTAAATATTTCGAAATAACGTATTCAACCCCCCTTCTACGTTATTCTGGACCTAACAATTAGTATCAGAGCTAGTTGATCGACATACAGATCAGATCCGCGTTCGTCATCTAGAATCATGAGTACTCAAAAAGTTAGCAGTATTAAGGTTCCTTCATTTAAGCATGATAATTACAGCATATGGGAAATGAAGATGTTGTTGTTCATACAAACATCAAATCCTAGATACATGGAGACGTTGACTGAGGGTTGGTCTAAACCAATGAAAGCTGCTCCTGAAACTACTGAGGATGGTGAAAGTAGTGTAGCTGTTGGAGGAATGATTCCAAAACATCCATCGGAGTATACCCCTGCTGAAACTGAAAAGGATGGACTAGATACCAATCTTAGACTAATCATAGTCGACTCCATGGATGATGAAATGAATCATTAAATTATGAACTATACTAGTGCGAAACACATATGGGATACGATTGGAATGATAATGGAGGGAACTGATGAAGTTCGTGAAAATCGACTGGATATTCTGACGTCTCAGTACGAAGCTTTTAAATCTCTTCCTGGCGAAAACATCACTCAAGTTTTCGAGAGATACAATAAGCTACTGAATGAGTTGAGCATTCACGGGAAGAAGTATCCTCTAAGAGAGACGAACAGGAAATTCATGCTGACTTTACCACACCATGTAGAACATAAAACATAATCCATCAGAGAGAGATGACTTTGTTACAATGACTCTTGAGAAATTGTATGGAAAGTTAAGAACTCATGAGATGGAGCAAGAGCAAAGGAAAATTATATATGGTGCTGGAACAGTGGACAGCAAGAATGCTGAATTATTGAAGACAACTACACTTACAGCATCCAGCCATAAAGAACTTCAAGAGATTAGTTGGTTATGGCATAAAAAGCTCTCGCATATGAACTTCAAGACTATGAATTCTCTAGTCAAGAGGGAACTGGTAAGAGGGTTACCCGAAATGGAATTCTGTCCATCTGAACTGTGTGAAGCATGTGAGAAAGGAAAGTCAAAGAATGCATCACACAAAAGGAAGACTATGACTGACATTACTGAGCCATTGCAATTATTGCATATGGATTTATTTGGTCCAGTCAATGTCATGTCAATGTACAAGAAGTGATACTGTTTGGTTATTGTTGATGACTATTCCAAGTACACATGGGTGTTATTTTTACATTCTAAGGATGAAGCTGCTTAGATGGTAATCGATCACATAAAAATGATTGAGTTAGAAGCTAGAGTGCCCGTGCAGACGATCAGATCAGACAATGGTACTGAATTTAAGAATGCATTACTTAACAGTTTCTGCACTGAGAAGGGTATTTCAAGACAGTTCTCAACACCCAGGACTCCACAACAAAACGGAGTGGTTGAGAGGAAGAATCGGACGCTAATTGAAGCCCCGCAAGAACTATGTTAAATGAAGCCGGTCTTCCTACCTACTTCTAGGCTGAAGCAGTCAGCACAGCTTGCTACATTCAAAATAGGACCCTGATCAACAGAATGTATGAGAAAACACCATATGAATTGATGGCCAATCATAAACCATCCATGAAATACTTTCACGTATTCGAAGGAAAGTGCTATGTGCTGAAAGATGGATATGAGCATCTTGGTAAGTTTGATGCTAAAGCCGATGAAGGCATTTTCCTGGGCTATTAATTGGAATCTAAGGCATACAGGGTCTATGTGATTGAAAGCCAGAAAGTTGTTGAGAGCCTTGATGTGAAATTTGATGACATCAGACTTCCTAGTATTCAGAAAGAAAAGGATGATGAATCTTTAGCTTTTGAAAATCTTTCTGATGATGAGGAAGATGAGGATGAACCTGAAGTTGCTATTGGAGTAAATGGTAATGATGGAGATGGTAATAATGGTGATCCAGGTAATGGTGATGGTAGTGAGATCACAGGACCTCAAAGTCAGAATATTTCTAGTTCTAGTCCTCAGGAGAGTAAATCTGTAGATCATACCAGCAACAACTCAGGGGGAGCAGAAGAATGATCCACTAGTCAGAATGCTGATAATGAGGAATCGTCCAAATTTCATCTACCAAGGCAAACTGTTTGGAATCGAGATCATTCTTTTGATCTGATCATTGGTGATCTTGACTCAAGAGTACAGACTAGAAGAGCTACTCAGAACGAATGCTTGTATTCTGGTTTTCTATCAGAAATTGAACCTAAGAAGGTTGGAGAAGCTCTTGAAGATCCAGATTGGGTGATTGCAATGCAAGAGGAACTGAATCAGTTTGAACGATAGAAAGTTTGGAAGCAGGTACCCAGACCAAAGGACAAATCTGTAATTGATGTAAAATGGGTATTCAGAAATAAACTTGACGAGAATGGAATCGTTACAAGGAACAAGGTGAGACTGGTTGCCAAAGGCTACACTCAAGAAGAAGGTATTGATTATGATGAGACTTTCGCACCAGTTGCTAGACTAGAAGCCATCAGGATGTTTCTGGAATTTGCTGCACATTCAAACTTCAGAGTATATCAGATGGATGTGAAAAGTGCTTTCCTGAATGGTGAGCTTGAAGAAGAGGTCTATGTTGAACAGCCTCCTGGTTTTGTCCATCCTGAATTTGAGGACTTCGTCTACCTTCTATTCAAAGCTCTCTATGGTCTTAAGCAGTCGCCTAGAACATGGTATGACACTCTTGCTGAATTCTTACTTGAAAGTGGTTTTACTATAGGTGTCATAGATAAAACTTTGTTCTATAAAAAGCATAAAAATGATATTCTACTTGTGCAAGTTTATGTTGATGACATTATATTTGGCTCTACGAATGATGCACTTTGTGCAAGGTTTGCTAAGTTGATGAAGAGTAGATACGAGATGAGCATGATGGGAGAGCTGAACTACTTCCTTGGATTGCAAGTGAGCCAAAGAACAGATGGTATCTTTATCTGTCAATCCAAGTATATCAAGGATCTTCTTAAAAAGTATCATCTTGAAGATTCAGCACCTGCAAAGACTCCCATGGCCATTGCCACTAAGCTTGATCAAGATAAATCTGGAAAATGAGTTGACAGAACAATCTATAGGGGCATGATTGGTTCTCTACTCTACCTCACTGCAAGTAGACCAGATATAATGTTCGCAACATGCTTATGTGCGAGGTTCCAAGCTGATCCTAAAGAATCACATCTGATAGCCGTGAAGCGTATCTTCAGATATCTTAAGGGTACTTCGAATCTTGGTATTTGGTATCCTAAGGATACAGGTTTCGACCTGGTTGGCTATACAGACTCTGATTATGCTAGTTGCAAGATTGATCATAAGAGTACTTCTGGAAGCTGTCAATTTCTTGGAAGGAGATTGGTTTCCTGGTTCAGCAAGAAGCAGCATTCAGTAGCCAAATCTATAGCAGAGGCAGAATCTGTTGCTCACAAATCTTGTGGATGAGGAATCAACTCATGGATTATGGTCTGTTGCTGAACAAAATACCTACATTCTGCGACAACACAAGTGCCATAGCAATCTCGAATAATCCAGTACAACATTCTCGGACCAAGCACATCGACATAAGGTATCATTTCATTTGTGAACATGTTATGCATGGTACTATGGAACTTCACTTCGTTCCCACAGAGCAACAACTTGCAGACATTTTCACGAAACCACTTGATGAATCTACATTCAATAGGTTGGTTAGTGAACTTGGCATGCTAAACTTGTCCTCTTAACAGGAAGTCAACAAATGTAAGTTGTTGTACATTTTCATGATCTTATCTACTAATTAGTTGCCATGTGTTTAATTGTTAGAAATTTGCGATAATTAGTTGGTACTAATGAAGCGATACTTGAGTATTAACATGTTTTCATGATATATCTTTGTTTAATACTCGTGTACTCGATATTTATTTTAATAATTGATATCATGACTGAAGCAATTCAAGATTGGATCTCACTTGTTCTGATACTTGATTATTAAAATAAATTGTAGCATAATTTAATAAATATTTTATTGACATATATCAATTAATGATATTTTGTTAATTTTATGTCTATTTAATTGTGAGTTTATCTGATTATTGTGGATTATTTCTTGATTCACTGCATGATTATTTTTAAATCCATAATAATTAGAAGTATTAAATATGTGTATATGTGTATAGGCTGACAGGTCTTGGTGATAAGATGTTTTTCGGCCGACAGGTTTCGGCGATAAGATGTTTTTCCGGCTAATTAGGGTGTTAGGTGAGAAATTATTGAGCGGTGTTAGTTTTCAAACATAACCTATCACTATTACACCTAACCCATTAAACCTTGAAACCTTATAAATGAATAGTTTTTGTTTGTGTTTAACATCATCATTTTTTAGATATACAAAGCATATACACACAATTGCTAAATATTCCGAGCTTTGATCGGAAATATCTCTCAATCTAGCTGGTGGTTTTTAGATCGGATTTCATATTCTTGCTTTATATATCATCTTTTATAAAAACTAACCGTTGTTTTTTAGTTTCCTCAAAGTTTTGAAAATGGCATTGCAGGGAAGCTTTTTAATTGCTAAAGTTAATCCTATTTCCATTCAGCAAATCGAAACCATTTAGGATGAGCAATTTCGGGCTTGGACACAATTTCTGAATGAAAATTCATTAATTCGCTATGCTTTAGTTACACAGGTGTAGCTTAACCATGATGCATTGCGTGAACTGTATTGCAGTGCGGTTAACACTTCTGGACAGGATGGGTGTGCAATCACATATCGACTGTTTGATAGGTCGATTAGGGTCACTAAACGAGATGTTAATCGAATTCTCCATTTTCCTATAGAAAATCTCATTTCTGATCCTACACCTGAACAGATTGAAATGTTCTTTCATTTTATAAGGTACCAAGATGGCAATTTCAATACTGGTAATCTTTCTATAACATTTCTAACCCAGTACTGGAATTTCTTCTTTCACACTCTTAACCACGTTTTTTCCTCAGATAGAACAAATCAAGATCGAATACCTGAATTTGTTCAAATAATAGGGTATGCGGTCGCCAATAATTTGAGGATTAATTTTGGAAAAATAGTGCTTGGTCAAATCATTTTAAAAATGAAACGCTTGGGAAGAAGAGATGTTCGGACTCAAAATGTCAAATGTCTATATCCAAGGTTTCTACAGTTAATATTAAATGATTTTTTGAATGATGAAGACAGGGTACGCTTGGAAAATGGTCAAAAGGTGGAATGTTCTTCCATGAAGACGAATGTAATTAATTACATAAGCAAAAAGAAATATACGGATGTGCCTACAGTCCAAACTGAATATCTAAAGACTGTCCCACTTCCGTTGTTACCACGACCAGTGAGAGCAGGTATACGACAAGGTAATATTTCAATCCCTGTGATTCCAAC
The DNA here is from genome assembly GCA_037693485.1 of Kitagawia praeruptora. NCBI lineage: Eukaryota > Viridiplantae > Streptophyta > Magnoliopsida > Apiales > Apiaceae > Kitagawia > Kitagawia praeruptora. Next base: position 113,070,327 of record CM075348.1, on the reverse strand, counting down.
CTCTGTATTCCCTATTGTGTCACAGGAAATACAATTTCTACAGCCCTTAGTGGCCATCTTACCCGACCAAGAGCAGGAAATCCCACCGACTCTAACACAGGTCGAAGAGCCCATTCTACAAATGCAAACACAAACACAACAAACTCCTACACCTCAATTGTCACTTAAACGACCAGTCATTCACATTATTGAGGGAGATAGTGCCTCAGCAGCACCACATAAGGAGTTCGTTACATCAGCAGCTCTACCTCATTCTAAAAGAAGTAAACCAAATGAACCTGAGGTAACTGCAACTGTTAGTGAAACAATTCTTCCTTGTCAAATGAGTGAAAATGTAAATAAGGTTGAATTGACGGGAGCAACTATCTTGAGTTCCATTTCACGGAACATAAGAGTGGTTGATGATCTTTCTAAAGATCAAATGCCTTCACAGGCATCTGAGGTGGAATTACCTACCTCAATAACTGCTGGTGAATCTTCCATTTTACGGAAAGATCCATCGGTAGGTGGTTCTTTTATGAACCAAGTGTATTCACAAACGTACGAGGGAAACTTGGGTTTTGTGTCATTTAATCGATTCAAGTTTAACCTCCCAGAGGGAAAATCTCTGGATCTATTTCGAGATTTACAACTCTTTACCAGTGGTCGGCAACTTGCTTCACGCGAGGACGGAAGCTCACGAACTTTCATTGCACCATCCGTGACCTCTAAAAAAGGGGCTAGGATGATTTCATTTGTAGGTACACATATCGGTGGAAGCTCTGGATGAGAGTTGAGGGAAACACGAACAGAACATGTGAGTGTCAACCAAACCACTAAACCGAGTGAATATAGAGTGTTGAGTGAAACACCTGCAGAACGTACGAGTGAGCAACCTACTCAACCACATGCACCTGTAACCAGAAAGGAATACAACAGACTCCTTACACGGGTCCAAACAATGGAGAAAGAGTTGCCAAATATCTATAAGTCCATTGCAGAAATCAAAAATTTGCAACTTATTCAACATGATGCATTCCAGGTTCAATTAAGTTCCATGGCAGCCCAGTTTAGTCATGCCATCAACTCCTTGGCAAAGTCATCTTCGTCTAATTTACCAACTCCACATCCTACTACTCTGGAGGATAACCCAACTGAGGGGGAGAAGTTGGATGATCAAGAAAAATCTTCTAGGCGTAAGGGCAAGGAAAAGGTTGTTGACACGGAATTAACTTTATTTTGGGAAAGGAAAAGCTAATGGGAGTATTATTGCTATGTGGAAAGAAAGCAAGGCAAACTTGAAGAAATGTTCAGTCTAGAGGAACAATTAACTTGCACTTGCTCAAATTTTAGAAATCTGGATAGTGTATATATATGATCCAGAATCCGCTTTAATATTATTTATTTTTGTATTTTATTTGTATCAGTCGAGTTATCCTCTAGGTATTTGCTTGTCAAACCCTAACAATCAAATAGGGGGAGATTGTAAAGCATAATGTAATGTTGATAAGTGGATTTATATCCACTTGGATCGTTCCATATCGGCTTAAATTGATTCACTTGGTCTCAAGTTTGTGGTAGTTTTGATGCGTTTTTGTTAGTTGTGCAGGTTTGCGAAATATCGTTTAGGGTTGGTGTTTTTGTCAATTTTGGAGATGATTTGCGTAATGTAATGAAGGATGGCATATTTCCCTAGGCTACCATGAAGATCATAACGCTCAAGAATTGAAGAAAGGGAAGTGGCAAAAGAATCGGAAGAGAAAACGGATGAGGAATGAGCAAATTGTGGAAAATTCGGATGGTTGCGCAGTCTACACTGTTTTGGCCATATCTGGAGTTCTAGAAGTCCATTTTCAGCGATCTTACTATCCACGCGAAGGCTAGGAAATTTTCTATAATTCTGAACAGGAGCTTTGTGCTCTGGCAGTGCGTACCACGAGCTGGGGGCGCATAAATTCGCTGGAAATTCCTGAAAATGTCTGTTTTGCCCCTATTTCGAATTCTTGTTGTATTTTTGGTACCCAAACCTATTTCTAATTGTATTGTAGGTTGATTTTCTTGCTGGGCAAGACTTCTAGAGCCTATATAAACACATCCTACCATTGTAATTTGGATAACAATTACATATCAATTACTTAGGGTTATTTGTATCTTTTCATACTTTGTTTTTATCATGGTTTCATCAGATCCCATGATGACGAGCGGTTCGATTATGAACTAATAATTGTCATGGGATTCTAACGAATTTATTTATGGAGCTTTAGTATCTTGATGCTTTACAGATATGTGTGTAATGTATATCTGATATCCTCGTATGGTTATGCTAAATTGTTACATGCGTAGCTAACATCTAATTTGTTAATCTCTTGTGAAGTGAAAGTGGATCTTGAGATTCAGAACTTGCCATGCTAGCATAGGTTCATGATTGTTTATCAACATGATTCGTAGTATGAGATGAGAATACTTATATTGCCCTATGTGATCATTATGGATAACTTCCTCTTCAACCGTTATGTTTTCAAATTCTATAGACATATAGGGTCTAAGCATAATTGGTGTCTATTCATCTTCTATCTCTTTTGTGGATGTATGTTTAGTTTGGTATATGTATGCTGACAGGTAGCGTGTACTTGTTTCGTGTTATCCGATCAGATATCATAACCATTGCATATAGTGATTAAAGGCGTCAGATCTAAGCAAAGTACTTAATGAAGTTAGGATTCCATGTTTTCTCTTGCAGAAGTAATATGATTCCAATTCTCGTTAATTAGTTAATTCTTAGTTTGTTAGTTTACTTCTTAGTTAATTTATTTTATTAAACCCAAAATTGTTATTTGTCTTAGCAGTGAATAATAATCATACATTGTTGCATAGGTACATCCACTGAATTGAAACAATAACCAGATCTCTATGGGAACGAACTTGACTTATTCATATATTACTTGTGACCACGTACGCTTGCGTGATTTTGTGCAAACAAGTTTTTGGCGCCGCTGCCGGGGATCATCGGTGTTTTATTTTTGGTTTATGTGCTTGTCAATAGTGGTCGTTAGAGTTCACTGACTCGGATTTCTTATTTAATTTGTTTAGTTCGGTGTGTTCAGGTACTTGAGTGTTTGAAGATGGCATGCGAGGAGTTGCCATGGTGGGCATATTCGAGGACATCCATGCCTCAGCAATGTGAGCAGTGTTTGGGCGTTCATGATCTCTCACAATATTGTTACTACGAAGAAGTTGATCCATATGTCACTTATGAGGAACAACCAGATTTTCAATACCATCCTCAACAGTACCAGCAAGATGTTCCAGATATGTCATATGTCACTTATGAGGAACAACCATATTTTCAATACCATCCTCAACAGTACCAGGAAGATGTTCCAGATATGTCATATTTCTTTGGGAGTGAAGAGTTTCAACATCAGCAACCTAGTCCTACTTTTCAGTTAGATGAGGTTGATGCTATGGAGGAGCTTATGATGCTTATAAAGAGTACTGAGGAGTCTATCAATTCTATGGGGACACTAGTTACTCAAGTTTTGAGTGCCTTGGAACAAGAGAAACAACAATTCATATTAGAGGCAATTCCAGAAAATAACGGTGACTTGGAGCAAGGTTCTGCATGCATAATTGAGGAAGACAAATTCCAAGGTGAGGTGAGTGTTCACAAGCCATGTGAGGAATTTGATCATGCTAGTATGGTGGATGATTCGGAAAGGGCACAAATTGGGACAAACACTGGTGAGTTGTAAGAACCCTGATTTTTGTACTATTGTAAAAGGACCCGGATGAATAGTAAGTTCGGTATGTAAGAAAAACAAATCCTACCCGCTTTTGAGTAATGATAATTTGAGGATTTTAAATCCATATTAATATTATATAAGTAAAATGAGTGTATGTAAAAGCCGTCGAAAATCAGAAAATCCTACTTCGTTAATAACTTGCGATTTTCGAGAAAGCGATAAATGCGAAAGCCATGACACGACCAAGGACTTCACAAACATGGAAATTATATGGAATGAGTATTAGGGTGAGAATTGGTGGAGTGAAGAACACTTGAAAAGATTTCATTCACAAAGAAATATTTCATGGATTTATAATTAGTATGCATGAAAATTATGGAATAAAAATTGGAAAATAAATAAGGTGACAAGTACCATGCAAATGCTAGTTAATTACATGCAAGGTGGTGACTACAAGAAGTAACCAAGCCAACTAGAAGCCAACTAAGTAGTTAGGATTTAGTTAGAAACAAACCGTATAGTTGGCAAACAAGTTAGCACAAAACATGGAGCACCAAATGCTATCCCTAGCCTTTTTAGGCTTTGATTTTCTTACCATTAGCTTGTAGGCTTTTTACATAACCAAGATATCAGCACCTTATTGCATTATTACAAGGCAAAAACACAAAACAACTCACTCCATTCCTCCCATTTTGCTCCCGGCCAAACTGCTTCACCAAGGGGGAAAAGAAAATTTTTTTCTCCCACTTTCTCTTACTCATAATTCACCAAATTTAATCCTAAGCTTCCTCAAGATATACTCAAGGTACGTTCTTAATTTCATAATTTTCCATGGAGTATAGATAGGGTAGAAAAATTCATGAAGTTGCTTGATGAATAGCGAACTCATGTAAAAACTTTGTTTGATCTTGAAGATTAAGCCATAGATTGATCAACCAAGGTGTTTGGAGAGTATTTCAAGCTTTGTTAAGTTACTAAGAGCTTCAAGGAAGGTATAAATTCTAACCCTTAGTAGCCATGGCAAGAACATTGCTTAGTATTAGTAGATCTAAAAGATTGGTGCACAAAAGTGTTGATTATAGTTTGATTTATGAAAAATCATGGATGTTGATGGTTATTGTCATATTGAAAATTATTTTTATGTGGTATGAGGTCCCATAAGTGTATGAGAATTTTGTTGGGAATTTGTGATGATTTTTGGAGTTGGTGGAATTTTGAGAAGAGACATGACTTGTGGTAAAGGAGTTGTTGGACAATCTGCACTGACCCCTTTTTGAAACTGTAATTCGGAACCCTTAAACTGATCCCCTGAACACCTACCTTATATTGTTGGAAAGGTCTTGATCTGTAGTTTCTGAATATGTAAGGTTCATAATTTTGTGATGTATAGATTTTAAGTTATAGCCGGAAGAGTGAGTTGTGTTTCTGGACTATGGACTGCACTAAGTGACCCTCTTGTGGACCTTGTTTAAACCCCTAGAAATATGTGTAAAATCATGGAAAAATCTGAGAAGATAGGGAATGCAGTGGGGAAGACCACCCAAAAAGAATTGGATTAAAATATGAATTTTTGGATTTTATAAAAATGATAGAGTAAAATTCGCGCAAGGGAAAAAGTCGATTAGTGGACCAAAATTCTAAGTTAATGATTATGATTCGAGCGTGGTAATTAAATTAGGTCGAATAAGTGACGATCGTGATCGAGTGATGACATGAACCTATAGTGGGGCTAGAGAGTCATAAGACGGAGTTATTAAGTTAATTTCGTACCCCCTAAATCCCGTAATTAGAAAGAAATTGTTAAGGTACTAACGAACGATTATTGTTTATGTATAGATCGTTCGAACTCACACGCTCGACCACCCCAACCAAACCAAGGCAAGTTTACTTTCCAAAACTTATACATATACAAGGATTTTCACTGTTGTGTTTGTAGTTTTCAAATTATATCAAATGCCATGTTTATCGAAGCATTGATGCAATTGAGATTGAACAAGTACATGTATGCTTTTACCCCTTGAACTTAGATTGAAATGTTTTCTTCGGACAACGACTCTAGCCATAGAGGTCGTAGCGGTCCGTATATACTATTGACCGGGGAGCGGTATATTATTATATCGTATCTATATTGCGAAAACCCGAAGGGTCATTCGGGTGGTATCGTATATTCAAATAACTATTATTATATCTTCGTAAATACTCGAAACCCTATCTTGGATTGAAAGTTTATTTTATTGAATAATTATTTTATTACTTATTGATATTAAATCTTAAAATATCATTTAATAATTATTGTTCACTTTTTTAAAAACAAAAGTTAATCCAAGATACCTTTTAATACTTTCAAACTCGAACTTTTCGAACTCAAAACATTTTCGAAAAACCCCCGGTCAGGTTCTGCTTCTTGTATGATTTCAAGAATTATCGGTCGACTGATGTCGGACCACAACTACTCTGTTTTCAATCAAAATCTGGTTTTTAAAAGAAAAAGAAAAAGGGACTCTGGCAGGTGTGGGGACCGTTGACGAACGATTCCCGGGATGTGTAAGCGGCCGTGAGCCAGGCGGTCCATCACTTATTATTCCGGCCCAGGTGTTGCCGAAGGATGATTACGGATGTAGTTTTCATCGAGGGTGATTACGGATGTAGTTTTCACTCAGGGATAGTTACGGATGTAGTTTCTATCCTTCTACCGGTAGAGAAGACCCGCGGATTATTGGACTCGGATGTGGCGACTGATCATCGTCAATCCCTGTCAGGTTTTATGTTTTCTTCCAGTCCCATCCTCCACTTTGGAAAAATGCTTGACACTGCATCTTAGGCCTACGTGCCAGTTGCCGCTAGTGTCCTATTTTGATGAGAAAGATGTTGACTTTATGCAGTAGCTAGAACTGCAAGGTTATTTTGAAAACAAGGGCACGTACTGGTGCACCTTTGAAATTTACCAATAATGACAAGTGATTCTATAACTGATTGATACAACGAGTTTAATGACTATTATACATATGAAATGTTATATTGCTTATCTTATACATATATTCTTGCTGAGCTATAGTTGCTCACTCTTGCTTGTTTTCAAATCTTACAAACACAACAGCTAAGAGAAATGGCAAGAACCAGTCAGACTGTTCGAAAGCAGGTGACTAGACCCCAGGCTGCAGTCGAGATTCCACCGGTAGGCCCCATTAGCCGGATTGGTCGGCAACTTTTGTTAGTACGTTTTATTTATAAGTATGACCTGTGCAAGGCAGTGTACCGCAACAAACTTTCAAGCCGCCAACTTCGCTTCATATCGAAGTGTTGCTGGTAGCATAAATGCTATTTAATTCGGTCTGTAATAACTCTAAAACTTTTACTTTTGCTTAATCAAATGTATGACGTTTCTGAGACTCTAACCTGTGTGTGTGTGTGTGCGGTGTGAGTTTATTGTGGGGTCGATGGTTGTTTATTTATATTATGTGCAAGAACAAGTATGTTATTAATGGAAAATGGACCGTGAGCGCCTAGATCTCCGACCCCGGATCTGGGGGCGTCACAGAAATGGTATCAGAGAGAAGGTTACAGTTCTCAGAAACGATAGTAATTTAGGAAAGCAACCATAATAATACGAATAATATAACACTAATAATAATCCCATTAATACCTGGAGCTCTCATCGAGTTCACAGTCGGGTTATCGGATATAGCCCTGACTTCTAAGGCCCGTGAGGGAACTACTTCTTAAACCCTTCTTTTTGGTTAGTAACCTAGCTTATTTCCCTTGTGTAGATGGAGGATATACAAGACCCTGAGGCCTATGAGAGGGAGCATGATGAGGCACTACTGAGAGAGACTGAGGACCCTGTTGAGGATACTGATGCTGACCCTGAGCTGGGCCCCTGGATTACGATATTAGGGGATACTGATGATGAGGATCCCGAGGAGGAGCCCTTTATGGAGCCTGAGCCTGTTACCCCCTCCCCTGTGGCCACTGATGAGGAGAGTGTGCGACCCGGTGAGGACCGTGTTGTGTCACCCCCACCCTCTCCACAGTCATTGAGCCCCACTTCTTCAGATGATGACCCCGAGGAGGATACTTCTAGTGAGGAGGAGCGTGACCCTACCCCTGCTCCTGCTCCTGCCCCTGTTATGCCACCCCCACCACTGGACCTACCCCCGGTGTCGGGCGCTGAGCACGCCTATGTCGTGCAGTTCATGACCCGAGACTTACTTTCTGCGGAGGCCCGACTTAACGAGGCGAGGAGGGTGATAGTGGAGGAGCGCGAGGCGCGCTTGAGGATCCAGGCTGAGATGAGGACTACTGTTGCTAGGAGGACTAGAGCTCGACTCCACAGGATTGAGAGGAGGAGTCACGAGAGGGTTCTCGGTTTGGGGATCCGCGGGGGCGGAGTGATCCGGGCTAGGGATGTTAGGCGTGTTGTGCGTCGTGCATTTGCCCGAGTGAGGGCCTTGCTCCGTCGCGGTGCGGCCCCGTGATGTGTTACTGATAGCTCAGTCCCCTAGGTTCAGATGACATTAGTGTGTCGATTTTGCGGGACAGTTGACTTGTGCAGTGGCGTCCTTTCTGACCAGTGGATGAGTAGACTGACCTACATATATGTAGATGTGACTTCGGATAGTATGTATGGATGTAGCCCTACTTTTGTGTAGCCTTGACTATTCGGATTATGTACTTGTATTTGTTCCACTTTTGCTAGACTTTGACATCGGAACTATGTATTTGGCTCTAACATCCGAACTTTGTGACCACCCTTGTACCGTACTTATTTAGTTTCAGTTTCCTTGATATTGTCTCAACTGCTTTACTTCCTGATGCCATGCTCTACTGTTTTGATATACAACTATGATTATACAACTGCTACAAGCCCCAAATACAACCATGCTATTTCAAATTTACGATATGTGATTTCAAATTGTTCTCCACATTTTCCAAAATATTCCTACAATTTTTCTAAAATAAACCTTTCAAAAAAAAAAACGGTTTTAGTTATTTAAAAATTTTGAAAATATTTCTACAGATTGCGAAGTTTCGAAATTTTGGAAATTCCTACAAATGTTTTCGAACCACGTAACGACTTCCCCTAAAAAGTTTTTACAGTTTATCGCCATCATAAGAGCACTACGAGTTTCGAAATTTTAACCCTGTGTAAGGAGGAACAATACGTTCCTGACTTCTCTAAATACGGTCAAATAATTGAAAACCCTAACCCATTTTTGTCTTATTATCAGAATCATGCCACCCAGAAGAATGAACACTCGAGCTCACCCGGCCAGCTCTGAAGGCCAGGGTAGCCACCATGGGCCGGAAGGCCACCAAAACCGAGAGAGAGAGGATCAGAACCTGAGCGAGGATGAAGGTAGTGATTATAACCTGTTTGATAACTCTGAGTATGATGAAGAGGAAGCTGAAGATGATACCTTGGAGGTGGAAAACCCAAGGAGAGACCCTATGGAGCGATTCATGGACCTACTTAGGCAGAACTTGGACCGTCCCCCGGTCCAGCCACCACCCAACAATGCGAATGCCAATGCCTTTCGGAATTTCAAATCCCTGAAACCCCCGGAGTTTAAGGGAACTGCGGACCCAGTCGAGGCAAGAGCCTGGCTGAAAGAAATGGAAAAATCTTTTGAGATACTAGGAGTCGCTGAAGAGCAGAAAACTGTTTTCGCCACCTATCTGCTGAAGGGTGAGGCAAACTACTGGTGGGAAGCTAAAAAGAATTTGGAGGGAAGAGGTGTGGTGACCTGGGAGAGGTTTAGCGAGTTGTTCTTGGAAAAGTATTTTCCTAGGTTCATGGAAACACAAATGGAGCTGAAATTTTTGGAACTCAAGCAAGGTAACATGACGGTGGCCGAGTATGAGGCAAGATTTACTGAGCTGTCAAGGTTTGTGCCGGAATATGTGAACTCTGAGGTGAAGAGGGCCCGAAGGTTTCAATTGGGGCTAAAGCAATGGATTCAGAATCGTGTGGCGGTTCTTGAGCTGACAGACTATGCCACCCTAGTACAGAAAGCATCGATTGTTGAGGCTGGAGGTGAACAGATGCAGAAGGAGAGAGAAGGAAGGAAGAGGAAGTTTGATAGTCGAAAGGGGAACTCTGCGGGAGGTAGCTTCCCGAGCAAATTTAAGCGAGGAACGATGTCCCAACCCAGTGGGAACTTTGGAACCAAGAAAGCTGAAAGTTGGAGTGTGGGCCAGGGCGGCCGACCACAGGGATCATCGTACTCTACCCCACCCCGAGCCCCACTCCCGGAATGCAATAAATGTGGAAGGAAACATGCGGGCGTGTGTAATCTGCAAGATGTGAAGTGCTTCAAGTGTGGGCTGACAGGACATTATGCTAACACCTGTCGAGGAACTAGTAACAACACCAGTGCCGGAGGTAATTGCTTCAAGTATGGGAAACCAGGGCACCGAATGAGGGAATGTATGTCCTCTGGGCCAGCTGCGTCAAGAGTGAGTGGAACTGCTTCTAACAGGGCCCCTACTGCAAGAACTTTTAACATGACTGTGCAAGATGCCGTGAGGAACACGGATGTGATCGCAGGTACCCTACCACTCAACTCAGTTAATGCGAATGTTTTATTTGATTCGGGAGCCACCAAGTCTTTCATATCTCTAGATTTTGTAAGTCAATTAGGCCTTAAGACTGAACCACTGCGAGACAGACTGCAAGTAGAGATAGCTAATCATGAAATTATTCCTGTTAACCAAGTTTGTCCAGGTTGCGACCTAGAAATAGAAGGGCGACACTTTCGGGTAGATTTAATACCTTTTAAATTAGGGGAGTTTGACGTAATAATAGGCATGGATTGGTTGACAACCCATGGAGCTCAGATTGATTGCGTGAAGAAGAAAGTGAGTTTAAGACTGCCAGGGGATAAGGAAGTAGTGTTTAGTGGAAAACGACAAACCCAAAAGTTCTTGACTATGATTCAAGCTAAAAGGCTGTTACGTAAAGGATGCGAGGCCTATTTAGCCTATGTAAAGGATACCAATAAGGAGGCGCCAAACCTACAGGAAATCCCAGTCGTTAATGAGTTCGCGGACGTATTTCCGGATGATCTTCCAGGACTACCACCTGATAGAGACATCGAGTTCGCTATAGATTTAGTTCCGGGCACGGCCCCAATTTCAAAGGCCCCGTATAGGCTAGCCCCAGTGGAGATGAAAGAGTTGGCCACCCAATTGCAAGAGCTGTTGGATAAAGGAATGATAAGACCTAGTGTGTCACCGTGGGGAGCCCCGGTGCTATTCGTGAAAAAGAAGGATGGCAGTATGAGATTATGCATAGATTACAGGGAGTTGAATAAGGTGACCATCAAGAATAAGTATCCCTTGCCCAGGATAGATGACCTGTTTGACCAATTGAAAGATGCAGTTTATTTCTCTAAGATTGATTTGCGGACCGGGTATCACCAGTTAAAGATTAAACCAGAAGATATACCAAAGACGGCCTTTCGCACCCGGTACGGACACTATGAGTTTTTAGTAATGTCGTTTGGGTTAACAAATGCACCCGCAGCTTTCATGGACTTAATGAATCGAGTCTTCAAGAAGTATCTGGACAAGTGTGTTATAGTCTTCATCGATGACATCTTAATTTATTCCAAGACGAAAGAGGAACATGCAGAGCACTTGAGGATTGTATTGGGAGCATTAAGAAAAGAAAAGTTGTACGCCAAGTTCTCGAAGTGTGAATTTTGGTTGAAGGAAGTTCAGTTTTTGGGGCATGTGATTAGCGAACAAGGCATCCTAGTGGACCCAGCCAAAATAGAGGCTGTATCAAATTGGGAGAGACCAACCACTCCGACAGAGGTGAGAAGTTTCATAGGATTGGCCGGCTACTATAGGAGATTTGTCCAAGACTTTGCCAAGATAGCAGCCCCTTTGACCCGGCTAACTCGCAAGACCGAGAAGTTTGTGTGGACTGAGAAATGCGAAGAGAGCTTTCAAGAGTTGAAAAAGAGGTTGGTGACAGCACCAGTACTAGCCCTACCCGATGATAAGGGAGATTTTGTGATTTATAGCGACGCGTCCCATAAAGGTTTAGGGTGTGTGCTTATGCAGCACGGTAAGGTGATTGCGTATGCGTCCAGACAACTTAAAGAATATGAGATAAGATACCCCACCCATGATTTGGAATTAGCAGCGATAGTCTTTGCTTTGAAGATCTGGAGACATTATCTTTACGGAGAAAAGTGTGAAATCTACACGGATCACAAGAGCTTAAAGTACATATTCACTCAGAAAGAGTTAAACATGAGGCAGAGGAGATGGTTAGAGCTAATCAAGGATTATGATTGTGAGATTCATTATCACCCAGGGAAGGCCAACGTAGTGGCCGATGCACTTAGCCGAAAGGAGAAGCTTAAGATGATAACGTCAGTGGACGAAGTGATCAAGGACCTCGAGAGGCTGGAGATTGAGGTGAAGTTGCCAGGAATTGGCCAAGAGAGTCTAATGGAAATAAAAGTCCAACCACCGCTACTGGAAAAGATCAAGTTATGTCAGGAAAAGAAGATAGAAGAAGAAAAGAATTCCATGGAGAAAATTTGGACTGGCGAAGAAATTAGGTGTGAGAAGGACGGGAATGGAGTTATGAGGTACGCATCTAGGATATGGATCCCGAACGTTCGAGAATTAAAAGATGAGATTTTGCAAGAGGCCCATAGCTCAAGGTATTCGATTCATCCTGGAGGCACCAAGATGTATAGGGATTTGAAAGAATATTATTGGTGGCCAAATATGAAGAAGGACATAGCAGAGTGGGTAAGTAAATGCTTGACATGTCAGAGAGTGAAGGCCGAACACCAGAGGCCCAGTGGATTGTTGCAACCCTTAGAGATACCCGAGTGGAAGTGGGAACAGATTGCGATGGACTTTGTGGTCGGATTACCAAGGACCAAGACTAATCATGACGCCATTTGGGTAATTATTGATCGATTGACCAAGTCAGCACATTTTCTTCCAATCAACGAGAGATACACCGTCGACAAGCTGGTGGATATTTACTTAAAAGAGATTGTGGTTAGGCATGGGGTTCCTGTGAGCATCGTATCAGATAGAGACCCAAGATTCAACTCCAGGTTCTGGAGGAGTTTTCAGGATTGTGTGGGGACTAAGTTAAACATGAGTATTGCATACCATCCCCAAACAGACGGACAGAGCGAGAGAACCATCCAGACCATCGAGGACATGTTGAGAGTATGTGCCATAGATTTCAAGGGAAGTTGGGACGACCACTTGCCATTGATCGAATTTTCCTACAACAACAGTTACCATGCGAGTATAGGCATGCCCCCATATGAAGCTTTGTACGGGCGAAGATGTCGGTCTCCTTTGTGTTGGGAAGAAGTTGGAGAGCGGAAGATTTTAGGGCCTGAACTGGTCCAACAGACAAGAGAGACTATCGAGCTCATAAGAGGACGGCTGGTAGCGGCCCAAGACAGACAGAAGAAGTATGCGGACCAGACCCGCAAGGACAAAGAATATGAGGTAGGAGAGTTTGTGATGTTAAAAGTATCACCGTGGAAGGGATTGATGAGATTTGGTAAGAAGGGGAAACTAAGCCCGAGATTCATTGGACCTTTTGAGATTTTGAAACGAGTTGGAAAGTTAGCCTATGAATTGGCTTTACCTCCGAGCTTACAGCAAGTACATAATGTGTTTCATGTGTCCATGCTACGACCCTACCATACCGACTTCCGACATGTGATAGAACATGATCAAGTGGATCTGCAACCAGACTTAACATACGTGGAGCAACCTGTAGAAATCATGGATAGAAAAGAACAGGTGCTGAGGAACAAGGTTGTCAAACTAGTGAGAGTCTTGTGGAGGAATCAGAATGTCGAAGAATCAACATGGGAACTAGAGAGCGCGATGCGTGAAAAGCACCCCCAACTGTTTTCAACCTGATTCCGGGACGGAATCCTTTTAAGGAGGGGAGGCTGTAAGAACCCTGATTTTTGTACTATTGTAAAAGGACCCGGATGAATAGTAAGTTCGGTATGTAAGAAAAACAAATCCTACCCGCTTTTGAGTAATGATAATTTGAGGATTTTAAATCCATATTAATATTATATAAGTAAAATGAGTGTATGTAAAAGCCGTCGAAAATCAGAAAATCCTACTTCGTTAATAACTTGCGATTTTCGAGAAAGCGATAAATGCGAAAGCCATGACACGACCAAGGACTTCACAAACATGGAAATTATATGGAATGAGTATTAGGGTGAGAATTGGTGGAGTGAAGAACACTTGAAAAGATTTTATTCACAAAGAAATATTTCATGGATTTATAATTAGTATGCATGAAAATTATGGAATAAAAATTGGAAAATAAATAAGGTGACAAGTACCATGCAAATGCTAGTTAATTACATGCAAGGTGGTGACTACAAGAAGTAACCAAGCCAACTAGAAGCCAACTAAGTAGTTAGGATTTAGTTAGAAACAAACCGTATAGTTGGCAAACAAGTTAGCACAAAACATGGAGCACCAAATGCTATCCCTAGCCTTCTTAGGCTTTGATTTTCTTACCATTAGCTTGTATGCTTTTTACATAACCAAGATATCAGCACCTTATTGCATTATTACAAGGCAAAAACACAAAACAACTCACTCCATTCCTCCCATTTTGCTCCCGGCCAAACTGCTTCACCAAGGGGGAAAAGAAAATTTTTTTCTCCCACTTTCTCTTACTCATAATTCACCAAATTTAATCCTAAGCTTCCTCAAGATATACTCAAGGTACGTTCTTAATTTCATAATTTTCCATGGAGTATAGATAGGGTAGAAAAATTCATGAAGTTGCTTGATGAATAGCGAACTCATGTAAAAACTTTGTTTGATCTTGAAGATTAAGCCATAGATTGATCAACCAAGGTGTTTGGAGAGTATTTCAAGCTTTGTTAAGTTACTAAGAGCTTCAAGGAAGGTATAAATTCTAACCCTTAGTAGCCATGGCAAGAACATTGCTTAGTATTAGTAGATCTAAAAGATTGGTGCACAAAAGTGTTGATTATAGTTTGATTTATGAAAAATCATGGATGTTGATGGTTATTGTCATATTGAAAATTATTTTTATGTGGTATGAGGTCCCATAAGTGTATGAGAATTTTGTTGGGAATTTGTGATGATTTTTGGAGTTGGTGGAATTTTGAGAAGAGACATGACTTGTGGTAAAGGAGTTGTTGGACAATCTGCACTGACCCCTTTTTGAAACTGTAATTCGGAACCCTTAAACTGATCCCCTAAACACCTACCTTATATTGTTGGAAAGGTCTTGATCTGTAGTTTCTGAATATGTAAGGTTCATAATTTTGTGATGTATAGATTTTAAGTTATAGCCGGAAGAGTGAGTTGTGTTTCTGGACTATGGACTGCACTAAGTGACCCTCTTGTGGACCTTGTTTAAACCCCTAGAAATATGTGTAAAATCATGGAAAAATCTGAGAAGATAGGGAATGCAGTGGGGAAGACCACCCAAAAAGAATTGGATTAAAATATGAATTTTTGGATTTTATAAAAATGATAGAGTAAAATTCGCGCAAGGGAAAAAGTCGATTAGTGGACCAAAATTCTAAGTTAATGATTATGATTCGAGCGTGGTAATTAAATTAGGTCGAATAAGTGACGATCGTGATCGAGTGATGACATGAACCTATAGTGGGGCTAGAGAGTCATAAGACGGAGTTATTAAGTTAATTTCGTACCCCCTAAATCCCGTAATTAGAAAGAAATTGTTAAGGTACTAACGAACGATTATTGTTTATGTATAGATCGTTCGAACTCACACGCTCGACCACCCCAACCAAACCAAGGCAAGTTTACTTTCCAAAACTTATACATATACAAGGATTTTCACTGTTGTGTTTGTAGTTTTCAAATTATATCAAATGCCATGTTTATCGAAGCATTGATGCAATTGAGATTGAACAAGTACATGTATGCTTTTACCCCTTGAACTTAGATTGAAATGTTTTCTTCGGACAACGACTCTAGCCATAGAGGTCGTAGCGGTCCGTATATACTATTGACCGGGGAGCGGTATATTATTATATCGTATCTATATTGCGAAAACCCGAAGGGTCATTCGGGTGGTATCGTATATTCAAATAACTATTATTATATCTTCGTAAATACTCGAAACCCTATCTTGGATTGAAAGTTTATTTTATTGAATAATTATTTTATTACTTATTGATATTAAATCTTAAAATATCATTTAATAATTATTGTTCACTTTTTTAAAAACAAAAGTTAATCCAAGATACCTTTTAATACTTTCAAACTCGAACTTTTCGAACTCAAAACATTTTCGAAAAACCCCCGGTCAAGTTCTGCTTCTTGTATGATTTCAAGAATTATCGGTCGACTGATGTCGGACCACAACTACTCTGTTTTCAATCAAAATCTGGTTTTTAAAAGAAAAAGAAAAAGGGACTCTGGCAGGTGTGGGGACCGTTGACGAACGATTCCCGGGATGTGTAAGCGGCCGTGAGCCAGGCGGTCCATCACTTATTATTCCGGCCCAGGTGTTGCCGAAGGATGATTACGGATGTAGTTTTCATCGAGGGTGATTACGGATGTAGTTTTCACTCAGGGATAGTTACGGATGTAGTTTCTATCCTTCTACCGGTAGAGAAGACCCGCGGATTATTGGACTCGGATGTGGCGACTGATCATCGTCAATCCCTGTCAGGTTTTATGTTTTCTTCCAGTCCCATCCTCCACTTTGGAAAAATGCTTGACACTGCATCTTAGGCCTACGTGCCAGTTGCCGCTAGTGTCCTATTTTGATGAGAAAGATGTTGACTTTATGCAGTAGCTAGAACTGCAAGGTTATTTTGAAAACAAGGGCACGTACTGGTGCACCTTTGAAATTTACCAATAATGACAAGTGATTCTATAACTGATTGATACAACGAGTTTAATGACTATTATACATATGAAATGTTATATTGCTTATCTTATACATATATTCTTGCTGAGCTATAGTTGCTCACTCTTGCTTGTTTTCAAATCTTACAAACACAACAGCTAAGAGAAATGGCAAGAACCAGTCAGACTGTTCGAAAGCAGGTGACTAGACCCCAGGCTGCAGTCGAGATTCCACCGGTAGGCCCCATTAGCCGGATTGGTCGGCAACTTTTGTTAGTACGTTTTATTTATAAGTATGACCTGTGCAAGGCAGTGTACCGCAACAAACTTTCAAGCCGCCAACTTCGCTTCATATCGAAGTGTTGCTGGTAGCATAAATGCTATTTAATTCGGTCTGTAATAACTCTAAAACTTTTACTTTTGCTTAATCAAATGTATGACGTTTCTGAGACTCTAACCTGTGTGTGTGTGTGTGCGGTGTGAGTTTATTGTGGGGTCGATGGTTGTTTATTTATATTATGTGCAAGAACAAGTATGTTATTAATGGAAAATGGACCGTGAGCGCCTAGATCTCCGACCCCGGATCTGGGGGCGTCACAGAAATGGTATCAGAGAGAAGGTTACAGTTCTCAGAAACGATAGTAATTTAGGAAAGCAACCATAATAATACGAATAATATAACACTAATAATAATCCCATTAATACCTGGAGCTCTCATCGAGTTCACAGTCGGGTTATCGGATATAGCCCTGACTTCTAAGGCCCGTGAGGGAACTACTTCTTAAACCCTTCTTTTTGGTTAGTAACCTAGCTTATTTCCCTTGTGTAGATGGAGGATATACAAGACCCTGAGGCCTATGAGAGGGAGCATGATGAGGCACTACTGAGAGAGACTGAGGACCCTGTTGAGGATACTGATGCTGACCCTGAGCTGGGCCCCTGGATTACGATATTAGGGGATACTGATGATGAGGATCCCGAGGAGGAGCCCTTTATGGAGCCTGAGCCTGTTACCCCCTCCCCTGTGGCCACTGATGAGGAGAGTGTGCGACCCGGTGAGGACCGTGTTGTGTCACCCCCACCCTCTCCACAGTCATTGAGCCCCACTTCTTCAGATGATGACCCCGAGGAGGATACTTCTAGTGAGGAGGAGCGTGACCCTACCCCTGCTCCTGCTCCTGCCCCTGTTATGCCACCCCCACCACTGGACCTACCCCCGGTGTCGGGCGCTGAGCACGCCTATGTCGTGCAGTTCATGACCCGAGACTTACTTTCTGCGGAGGCCCGACTTAACGAGGCGAGGAGGGTGATAGTGGAGGAGCGCGAGGCGCGCTTGAGGATCCAGGCTGAGATGAGGACTACTGTTGCTAGGAGGACTAGAGCTCGACTCCACAGGATTGAGAGGAGGAGTCACGAGAGGGTTCTCGGTTTGGGGATCCGCGGGGGCGGAGTGATCCGGGCTAGGGATGTTAGGCGTGTTGTGCGTCGTGCATTTGCCCGAGTGAGGGCCTTGCTCCGTCGCGGTGCGGCCCCGTGATGTGTTACTGATAGCTCAGTCCCCTAGGTTCAGATGACATTAGTGTGTCGATTTTGCGGGACAGTTGACTTGTGCAGTGGCGTCCTTTCTGACCAGTGGATGAGTAGACTGACCTACATATATGTAGATGTGACTTCGGATAGTATGTATGGATGTAGCCCTACTTTTGTGTAGCCTTGACTATTCGGATTATGTACTTGTATTTGTTCCACTTTTGCTAGACTTTGACATCGGAACTATGTATTTGGCTCTAACATCCG
This sequence comes from Kitagawia praeruptora, assembly GCA_037693485.1. Lineage (NCBI taxonomy): Eukaryota > Viridiplantae > Streptophyta > Magnoliopsida > Apiales > Apiaceae > Kitagawia > Kitagawia praeruptora. The sequence goes on along the minus strand of CM075348.1, from coordinate 113,051,920 downwards.
AACTTTGTGACCACCCTTGTACCGTACTTATTTAGTTTCAGTTTCCTTGATATTGTCTCAACTGCTTTACTTCCTGATGCCATGCTCTACTGTTTTGATATACAACTATGATTATACAACTGCTACAAGCCCCAAATACAACCATGCTATTTCAAATTTACGATATGTGATTTCAAATTGTTCTCCACATTTTCCAAAATATTCCTACAATTTTTCTAAAATAAACCTTTCAAAAAAAAAAACGGTTTTAGTTATTTAAAAATTTTGAAAATATTTCTACAGATTGCGAAGTTTCGAAATTTTGGAAATTCCTACAAATGTTTTCGAACCACGTAACGACTTCCCCTAAAAAGTTTTTACAGTTTATCGCCATCATAAGAGCACTACGAGTTTCGAAATTTTAACCCTGTGTAAGGAGGAACAATACGTTCCTGACTTCTCTAAATACGGTCAAATAATTGAAAACCCTAACCCATTTTTGTCTTATTATCAGAATCATGCCACCCAGAAGAATGAACACTCGAGCTCACCCGGCCAGCTCTGAAGGCCAGGGTAGCCACCATGGGCCGGAAGGCCACCAAAACCGAGAGAGAGAGGATCAGAACCTGAGCGAGGATGAAGGTAGTGATTATAACCTGTTTGATAACTCTGAGTATGATGAAGAGGAAGCTGAAGATGATACCTTGGAGGTGGAAAACCCAAGGAGAGACCCTATGGAGCGATTCATGGACCTACTTAGGCAGAACTTGGACCGTCCCCCGGTCCAGCCACCACCCAACAATGCGAATGCCAATGCCTTTCGGAATTTCAAATCCCTGAAACCCCCGGAGTTTAAGGGAACTGCGGACCCAGTCGAGGCAAGAGCCTGGCTGAAAGAAATGGAAAAATCTTTTGAGATACTAGGAGTCGCTGAAGAGCAGAAAACTGTTTTCGCCACCTATCTGCTGAAGGGTGAGGCAAACTACTGGTGGGAAGCTAAAAAGAATTTGGAGGGAAGAGGTGTGGTGACCTGGGAGAGGTTTAGCGAGTTGTTCTTGGAAAAGTATTTTCCTAGGTTCATGGAAACACAAATGGAGCTGAAATTTTTGGAACTCAAGCAAGGTAACATGACGGTGGCCGAGTATGAGGCAAGATTTACTGAGCTGTCAAGGTTTGTGCCGGAATATGTGAACTCTGAGGTGAAGAGGGCCCGAAGGTTTCAATTGGGGCTAAAGCAATGGATTCAGAATCGTGTGGCGGTTCTTGAGCTGACAGACTATGCCACCCTAGTACAGAAAGCATCGATTGTTGAGGCTGGAGGTGAACAGATGCAGAAGGAGAGAGAAGGAAGGAAGAGGAAGTTTGATAGTCGAAAGGGGAACTCTGCGGGAGGTAGCTTCCCGAGCAAATTTAAGCGAGGAACGATGTCCCAACCCAGTGGGAACTTTGGAACCAAGAAAGCTGAAAGTTGGAGTGTGGGCCAGGGCGGCCGACCACAGGGATCATCGTACTCTACCCCACCCCGAGCCCCACTCCCGGAATGCAATAAATGTGGAAGGAAACATGCGGGCGTGTGTAATCTGCAAGATGTGAAGTGCTTCAAGTGTGGGCTGACAGGACATTATGCTAACACCTGTCGAGGAACTAGTAACAACACCAGTGCCGGAGGTAATTGCTTCAAGTATGGGAAACCAGGGCACCGAATGAGGGAATGTATGTCCTCTGGGCCAGCTGCGTCAAGAGTGAGTGGAACTGCTTCTAACAGGGCCCCTACTGCAAGAACTTTTAACATGACTGTGCAAGATGCCGTGAGGAACACGGATGTGATCGCAGGTACCCTACCACTCAACTCAGTTAATGCGAATGTTTTATTTGATTCGGGAGCCACCAAGTCTTTCATATCTCTAGATTTTGTAAGTCAATTAGGCCTTAAGACTGAACCACTGCGAGACAGACTGCAAGTAGAGATAGCTAATCATGAAATTATTCCTGTTAACCAAGTTTGTCCAGGTTGCGACCTAGAAATAGAAGGGCGACACTTTCGGGTAGATTTAATACCTTTTAAATTAGGGGAGTTTGACGTAATAATAGGCATGGATTGGTTGACAACCCATGGAGCTCAGATTGATTGCGTGAAGAAGAAAGTGAGTTTAAGACTGCCAGGGGATAAGGAAGTAGTGTTTAGTGGAAAACGACAAACCCAAAAGTTCTTGACTATGATTCAAGCTAAAAGGCTGTTACGTAAAGGATGTGAGGCCTATTTAGCCTATGTAAAGGATACCAATAAGGAGGCGCCAAACCTACAGGAAATCCCAGTCGTTAATGAGTTCGCGGACGTATTTCCGGATGATCTTCCAGGACTACCACCTGATAGAGACATCGAGTTCGCTATAGATTTAGTTCCGGGCACGGCCCCAATTTCAAAGGCCCCGTATAGGCTAGCCCCAGTGGAGATGAAAGAGTTGGCCACCCAATTGCAAGAGCTGTTGGATAAAGGAATGATAAGACCTAGTGTGTCACCGTGGGGAGCCCCGGTGCTATTCGTGAAAAAGAAGGATGGCAGTATGAGATTATGCATAGATTACAGGGAGTTGAATAAGGTGACCATCAAGAATAAGTATCCCTTGCCCAGGATAGATGACCTGTTTGACCAATTGAAAGATGCAGTTTATTTCTCTAAGATTGATTTGCGGACCGGGTATCACCAGTTAAAGATTAAACCAGAAGATATACCAAAGACGGCCTTTCGCACCCGGTACGGACACTATGAGTTTTTAGTAATGTCGTTTGGGTTAACAAATGCACCCGCAGCTTTCATGGACTTAATGAATCGAGTCTTCAAGAAGTATCTGGACAAGTGTGTTATAGTCTTCATCGATGACATCTTAATTTATTCCAAGACGAAAGAGGAACATGCAGAGCACTTGAGGATTGTATTGGGAGCATTAAGAAAAGAAAAGTTGTACGCCAAGTTCTCGAAGTGTGAATTTTGGTTGAAGGAAGTTCAGTTTTTGGGGCATGTGATTAGCGAACAAGGCATCCTAGTGGACCCAGCCAAAATAGAGGCTGTATCAAATTGGGAGAGACCAACCACTCCGACAGAGGTGAGAAGTTTCATAGGATTGGCCGGCTACTATAGGAGATTTGTCCAAGACTTTGCCAAGATAGCAGCCCCTTTGACCCGGCTAACTCGCAAGACCGAGAAGTTTGTGTGGACTGAGAAATGCGAAGAGAGCTTTCAAGAGTTGAAAAAGAGGTTGGTGACAGCACCAGTACTAGCCCTACCCGATGATAAGGGAGATTTTGTGATTTATAGCGACGCGTCCCATAAAGGTTTAGGGTGTGTGCTTATGCAGCACGGTAAGGTGATTGCGTATGCGTCCAGACAACTTAAAGAATATGAGATAAGATACCCCACCCATGATTTGGAATTAGCAGCGATAGTCTTTGCTTTGAAGATCTGGAGACATTATCTTTACGGAGAAAAGTGTGAAATCTACACGGATCACAAGAGCTTAAAGTACATATTCACTCAGAAAGAGTTAAACATGAGGCAGAGGAGATGGTTAGAGCTAATCAAGGATTATGATTGTGAGATTCATTATCACCCAGGGAAGGCCAACGTAGTGGCCGATGCACTTAGCCGAAAGGAGAAGCTTAAGATGATAACGTCAGTGGACGAAGTGATCAAGGACCTCGAGAGGCTGGAGATTGAGGTGAAGTTGCCAGGAATTGGCCAAGAGAGTCTAATGGAAATAAAAGTCCAACCACCGCTACTGGAAAAGATCAAGTTATGTCAGGAAAAGAAGATAGAAGAAGAAAAGAATTCCATGGAGAAAATTTGGACTGGCGAAGAAATTAGGTGTGAGAAGGACGGGAATGGAGTTATGAGGTACGCATCTAGGATATGGATCCCGAACGTTCGAGAATTAAAAGATGAGATTTTGCAAGAGGCCCATAGCTCAAGGTATTCGATTCATCCTGGAGGCACCAAGATGTATAGGGATTTGAAAGAATATTATTGGTGGCCAAATATGAAGAAGGACATAGCAGAGTGGGTAAGTAAATGCTTGACATGTCAGAGAGTGAAGGCCGAACACCAGAGGCCCAGTGGATTGTTGCAACCCTTAGAGATACCCGAGTGGAAGTGGGAACAGATTGCGATGGACTTTGTGGTCGGATTACCAAGGACCAAGACTAATCATGACGCCATTTGGGTAATTATTGATCGATTGACCAAGTCAGCACATTTTCTTCCAATCAACGAGAGATACACCGTCGACAAGCTGGTGGATATTTACTTAAAAGAGATTGTGGTTAGGCATGGGGTTCCTGTGAGCATCGTATCAGATAGAGACCCAAGATTCAACTCCAGGTTCTGGAGGAGTTTTCAGGATTGTGTGGGGACTAAGTTAAACATGAGTATTGCATACCATCCCCAAACAGACGGACAGAGCGAGAGAACCATCCAGACCATCGAGGACATGTTGAGAGTATGTGCCATAGATTTCAAGGGAAGTTGGGACGACCACTTGCCATTGATCGAATTTTCCTACAACAACAGTTACCATGCGAGTATAGGCATGCCCCCATATGAAGCTTTGTACGGGCGAAGATGTCGGTCTCCTTTGTGTTGGGAAGAAGTTGGAGAGCGGAAGATTTTAGGGCCTGAACTGGTCCAACAGACAAGAGAGACTATCGAGCTCATAAGAGGACGGCTGGTAGCGGCCCAAGACAGACAGAAGAAGTATGCGGACCAGACCCGCAAGGACAAAGAATATGAGGTAGGAGAGTTTGTGATGTTAAAAGTATCACCGTGGAAGGGATTGATGAGATTTGGTAAGAAGGGGAAACTAAGCCCGAGATTCATTGGACCTTTTGAGATTTTGAAACGAGTTGGAAAGTTAGCCTATGAATTGGCTTTACCTCCGAGCTTACAGCAAGTACATAATGTGTTTCATGTGTCCATGCTACGACCCTACCATACCGACTTCCGACATGTGATAGAACATGATCAAGTGGATCTGCAACCAGACTTAACATACGTGGAGCAACATGTAGAAATCATGGATAGAAAAGAACAGGTGCTGAGGAACAAGGTTGTCAAACTAGTGAGAGTCTTGTGGAGGAATCAGAATGTCGAAGAATCAACATGGGAACTAGAGAGCGCGATGCGTGAAAAGCACCCCCAACTGTTTTCAACCTGATTCCGGGACGGAATCCTTTTAAGGAGGGGAGGCTGTAAGAACCCTGATTTTTGTACTATTGTAAAAGGACCCGGATGAATAGTAAGTTCGGTATGTAAGAAAAACAAATCCTACCCGCTTTTGAGTAATGATAATTTGAGGATTTTAAATCCATATTAATATTATATAAGTAAAATGAGTGTATGTAAAAGCCGTCGAAAATCAGAAAATCCTACTTCGTTAATAACTTGCGATTTTCGAGAAAGCGATAAATGCGAAAGCCATGACACGACCAAGGACTTCACAAACATGGAAATTATATGGAATGAGTATTAGGGTGAGAATTGGTGGAGTGAAGAACACTTGAAAAGATTTTATTCACAAAGAAATATTTCATGGATTTATAATTAGTATGCATGAAAATTATGGAATAAAAATTGGAAAATAAATAAGGTGACAAGTACCATGCAAATGCTAGTTAATTACATGCAAGGTGGTGACTACAAGAAGTAACCAAGCCAACTAGAAGCCAACTAAGTAGTTAGGATTTAGTTAGAAACAAACCGTATAGTTGGCAAACAAGTTAGCACAAAACATGGAGCACCAAATGCTATCCCTAGCCTTCTTAGGCTTTGATTTTCTTACCATTAGCTTGTAGGCTTTTTACATAACCAAGATATCAGCACCTTATTGCATTATTACAAGGCAAAAACACAAAACAACTCACTCCATTCCTCCCATTTTGCTCCCGGCCAAACTGCTTCACCAAGGGGGAAAAGAAAATTTTTTTCTCCCACTTTCTCTTACTCATAATTCACCAAATTTAATCCTAAGCTTCCTCAAGATATACTCAAGGTACGTTCTTAATTTCATAATTTTCCATGGAGTATAGATAGGGTAGAAAAATTCATGAAGTTGCTTGATGAATAGCGAACTCATGTAAAAACTTTGTTTGATCTTGAAGATTAAGCCATAGATTGATCAACCAAGGTGTTTGGAGAGTATTTCAAGCTTTGTTAAGTTACTAAGAGCTTCAAGGAAGGTATAAATTCTAACCCTTAGTAGCCATGGCAAGAACATTGCTTAGTATTAGTAGATCTAAAAGATTGGTGCACAAAAGTGTTGATTATAGTTTGATTTATGAAAAATCATGGATGTTGATGGTTATTGTCATATTGAAAATTATTTTTATGTGGTATGAGGTCCCATAAGTGTATGAGAATTTTGTTGGGAATTTGTGATGATTTTTGGAGTTGGTGGAATTTTGAGAAGAGACATGACTTGTGGTAAAGGAGTTGTTGGACAATCTGCACTGACCCCTTTTTGAAACTGTAATTCGGAACCCTTAAACTGATCCCCTAAACACCTACCTTATATTGTTGGAAAGGTCTTGATCTGTAGTTTCTGAATATGTAAGGTTCATAATTTTGTGATGTATAGATTTTAAGTTATAGCCGGAAGAGTGAGTTGTGTTTCTGGACTATGGACTGCACTAAGTGACCCTCTTGTGGACCTTGTTTAAACCCCTAGAAATATGTGTAAAATCATGGAAAAATCTGAGAAGATAGGGAATTCAGTGGGGAAGACCACCCAAAAAGAATTTGATTAAAATATGAATTTTTGGATTTTATAAAAATGATAGAGTAAAATTCGCGCAAGGGAAAAAGTCGATTAGTGGACCAAAATTCTAAGTTAATGATTATGATTCGAGCGTGGTAATTAAATTAGGTCGAATAAGTGACGATCGTGATCGAGTGATGACATGAACCTATAGTGGGGCTAGAGAGTCATAAGACGGAGTTATTAAGTTAATTTCGTACCCCCTAAATCCCGTAATTAGAAAGAAATTGTTAAGGTACTAACGAACGATTATTGTTTATGTATAGATCGTTCGAACTCACACGCTCGACCACCCCAACCAAACCAAGGCAAGTTTACTTTCCAAAACTTATACATATACAAGGATTTTCACTGTTGTGTTTGTAGTTTTCAAATTATATCAAATGCCATGTTTATCGAAGCATTGATGCAATTGAGATTGAACAAGTACATGTATGCTTTTACCCCTTGAACTTAGATTGAAATGTTTTCTTCGGACAACGACTCTAGCCATAGAGGTCGTAGCGGTCCGTATATACTATTGACCGGGGAGCGGTATATTATTATATCGTATCTATATTGCGAAAACCCGAAGGGTCATTCGGGTGGTATCGTATATTCAAATAACTATTATTATATCTTCGTAAATACTCGAAACCCTATCTTGGATTGAAAGTTTATTTTATTGAATAATTATTTTATTACTTATTGATATTAAATCTTAAAATATCATTTAATAATTATTGTTCACTTTTTTAAAAACAAAAGTTAATCCAAGATACCTTTTAATACTTTCAAACTCGAACTTTTCGAACTCAAAACATTTTCGAAAAACCCCCGGTCAGGTTCTGCTTCTTGTATGATTTCAAGAATTATCGGTCGACTGATGTCGGACCACAACTACTCTGTTTTCAATCAAAATCTGGTTTTTAAAAGAAAAAGAAAAAGGGACTCTGGCAGGTGTGGGGACCGTTGACGAACGATTCCCGGGATGTGTAAGCGGCCGTGAGCCAGGCGGTCCATCACTTATTATTCCGGCCCAGGTGTTGCCGAAGGATGATTACGGATGTAGTTTTCATCGAGGGTGATTACGGATGTAGTTTTCACTCAGGGATAGTTACGGATGTAGTTTCTATCCTTCTACCGGTAGAGAAGACCCGCGGATTATTGGACTCGGATGTGGCGACTGATCATCGTCAATCCCTGTCAGGTTTTATGTTTTCTTCCAGTCCCATCCTCCACTTTGGAAAAATGCTTGACACTGCATCTTAGGCCTACGTGCCAGTTGCCGCTAGTGTCCTATTTTGATGAGAAAGATGTTGACTTTATGCAGTAGCTAGAACTGCAAGGTTATTTTGAAAACAAGGGCACGTACTGGTGCACCTTTGAAATTTACCAATAATGACAAGTGATTCTATAACTGATTGATACAACGAGTTTAATGACTATTATACATATGAAATGTTATATTGCTTATCTTATACATATATTCTTGCTGAGCTATAGTTGCTCACTCTTGCTTGTTTTCAAATCTTACAAACACAACAGCTAAGAGAAATGGCAAGAACCAGTCAGACTGTTCGAAAGCAGGTGACTAGACCCCAGGCTGCAGTCGAGATTCCACCGGTAGGCCCCATTAGCCGGATTGGTCGGCAACTTTTGTTAGTACGTTTTATTTATAAGTATGACCTGTGCAAGGCAGTGTACCGCAACAAACTTTCAAGCCGCCAACTTCGCTTCATATCGAAGTGTTGCTGGTAGCATAAATGCTATTTAATTCGGTCTGTAATAACTCTAAAACTTTTACTTTTGCTTAATCAAATGTATGACGTTTCTGAGACTCTAACCTCTGTGTGTGTGTGTGTGCGGTGTGAGTTTATTGTGGGGTCGATGGTTGTTTATTTATATTATGTGCAAGAACAAGTATGTTATTAATGGAAAATGGACCGTGAGCGCCTAGATCTCCGACCCCGGATCTGGGGGCGCCACATGAGTTGCACAAATTTCAAGAATTGGTAAGTGCATACCAAGAGGCTGAAGAACATGGGAAAGATGCAGGTCTTCTACTTGTCACAGAATGTAAAGATGGGGGTAGCGCATTAGAGCCAATGGAGGAAGTTCTCTTTGAGGAACCAAAGGCTTCAGCAACTTACATTTACCCTCCTCCATTATATTCAAGCGAAGCCCGCGAGTGTGTGTTGTTCTACAAATTGATAGATTTTGGTTCAACCGATGAAGGCATTGGAATAGGACATAGTTGTTATACGAATAGGCCAAGCGAGGAGAAGGGGTAGAAAGTGTGCCGTCGTGATGACGATGAAGTCTCGCGAAGAGATGATCAGGCAAACTATTATCATCCTTAATGGAGGCTTGGAAGTAACGTCAAGCTATTGACGTTAAAGGAGCGCTTCGTGGGAGGCAACCCACGCTTTTCGGTATTTTTATTTAGGTATGTTTTCTACTATCCCTTGTATTACTTTCCATTCAATGCGGACATTGAATATTTTATGTTTGGGGGTGGTTTGGGGAATTAGTAGTTGTTGTATTATGTGTTCATGTAGGATTTCATGCTTTGCATATTAGTAGTAGTAAATTATGCATTTATATTCGTGTTATCTACGTTTGTTTCATATAGGACATTCTATTTTTATTTTCGGATATTATGTGAGTCCATAGTAGTTTGCATTTGCACCCATGCTGGATAGGAATTTTGTGTTGTTGATGCTTTTGATTGAGAAGTGATATGCTTTGTTCTTGTGCACACACATACACTAGTAAGTTGAAGCTAGTAGACTTATTGAATGTTGTAAGTGATTAGAAGGACATGAATATGTGCAAGTTGATTTAGTTTGCATGCTTTGAATACAAGTAGGTGCGTTAGAGAGATTTTTGCTTGGGATTGAGTATGTTTTTCCACCAAGTGAGCTTTTGAGCCATATTGCATATTTGCAATTTATTCGTTTGCTTGAGTGTCCATGGATTGTTTGCATTGCTAGCAGTTGTTTGAGGTCTTTCTTGAAATGCATGACATTATTTGACGATTAAAATGATAAAGGCATTAGGAATAACCGCATATTTTCCCATATTACCACACCATATTTACATGATAAATTAGTTAACCCATTGAGCTTAATCCTATTTTTTCGGTGCCATACCACATTGTTAGGAATATGTTGTACTTGATGATAACTTCACAATCAATCAAAATTGTATAAGTCAAGTTTTGTAACTGTCAACGGATGAGACATTATAACTCTATCCGTTGACAGGTAGCTCATCAACGGATGAGGTTTTGTAGCATACTGCACTACCTCTATGCTATCAGTTGATAGTGCTTTTATTCAGAGTCATGTTGACCATCAATGGATAGGCAGAATAGGGTAGCCAATTGTAAATAAGTTTTGCTATGTAATTCTGTCTAAGTGAAAATGTATCAACGGATGAGAACAGGACTCTATCAATGGATACAACTAAAATCTATTCTATCAACGGATACAGCTCAAACTACCATCAACGGCTGACTGTGTACAACATCAATGGATAATCATTAACACTTTCTTCTATGCTAGCTAGGAATTAGCAGTTGATAAGGACATGATTGACTAACAGACCACATGGGTTGATAGTAAGTATAAAAAGCAGTATGGCAGCCATACTTTGGAAACACAGAAGAAAGAAGCATTCCACTTACACAGTACATACAAGAAAGGTGCAGGGGACATATCTGTTCACAAGGACAACCTTTCGGATATATGTGGATTTAGAGTGGAGTAGCAAGTCAACTTGAATTAGATTAATATTATCTTATTCCTGTAGTACTTGTAAACTTGGGATATATAACCAAGTGTAGCAACTCTTTAGAAACTAAGAAAACAGACATATTTGCTTAGGGTTTCTTGAATATCCTTAGAAGCAAAGAGTTGTAAAAACAGAAGATGTGTACATTTGTATCACAGAGTTTTCTTCGAATAAAAGTCTCAGGTGGTACATTTAACCACCTGATTTTTTATGTGTTTGTGAATCATTTCTCATTCATCAATTATCTCCTTATAGATTTCTGTGGTTTTTATCAGAAATTATAATTATCAAGAATTGTATTCAACCCCCCCCCCTTCTACAATTGTACAAGTGTGTAATCTGGGAATAACAATTGGTATCAGAGCAGGCTTCTAACATATTTGAAGTTTAAAGATCAACACACTTCCAACATGTCTAAGAAGGATTATGGAGTAAAGATACCAGTTCTTGATAGAGAAAATTACTTTCACTGGAAAGTAAAAATGCGTCTACATCTCATGTCTATTGATGAAGGTTTTGTAGATTGAATTGAGAAGGGTCCTCATGTTTCAATGAAGACTGCTTCAAGAGTTGGCCTTGCTGCAGATGCACCAGACACTTACATTCCCAAACCTGTTTCTGAGTGGAGTACTGAGGACGTTGCAGAGGTCCACAAAGATAAAAAGACCATGAATATTCTGTTTAATGGCTTAGAAACAGACATGGTTGACAATGTTATCAACTGTACTACCTCCAAGGAAGTATGGGACATTGTTCAAACCCTTTGTGAAGGTACAGAACAGGTAAGGGAAAACAAGATGCAACTACTGATCCAACATTATGAGCACTTCCATTTCAAGAATGGAGAGACATTGAATGACACATTTAGTAGATTTCAAAAGCTATTGAATGGCTTGAAACTGTATGGAAGAATCTACCAAGTGAAAGATTCTAATCTCAAATTTCTGAGATCACTGCCCAAAGAGTGGAAGCTAATAAATGTTTCTCTAAGAAACACTCAAGAGTACAAGTCATTTACTCTTGAAAGGCTCTATGGAACTTTAAAGACATATGAACTATAAATGGAGCAGGATGAAGAAATTGAGAAGGCCCAAAATAAAAGTGGGTCAGTTGCACTTGTTGCCAACTTGGAGCAGAAGGAGGAGAAGATGACTGAAGTTGCTAAATCTACACCAAACAGGGAGGTTTGTGAAGGTAGAACAGAATCAAGCAAAAGCAAGGAAAAAGTATCTGAAGAAATGAGTGTCCTTCAGCAGGATGAATTGGATGAGATAGATGAGCATTTAGCCTTTCTATCTAGGAGATTCTCTAAGCTAAAATTCAGAAGAAACTCTGGGGTGGCTAAGCCATTTAACAATGATTTTTCCACAAGCAACTATGTGGATAAATCCAAAATTAAATGCTACAATTGTGGAATTGGTGGTCACATGATAAGTGAATGCATGAAGCCTAGATCTGAGAACAAGGGAAAGCCAACTGAAACTGTTGACTACAAGAAGAAATATTTTGATCTTCTCAGACAGAAAGGAAAGGCATTCATGACCCAAGAGTATGACTGGGTTGCTGATGGAAATCATTCTGATGATGATGCTGAGTTTGTCAACCTTGCATTGATGGCTGATTCTGAGCAGGAAGCAAGTTCAGCTAGCAATCAAGTATTTTCTACTAATCTATCTGAGCTCACCAAAGAGGAATGCAATAGTGTTATAGATGATATGTCTACTGAACTATATCATTTGAGTGTTACTCTTAAATCACTTACTAAAGAGAACAATAGGATTAAAGAGACTAATATGTTTTTAAGTGATAGAAATGCTGCTCTAGAAACTCAATTTCTAGAATTTGAGAAAATGAGAGTTGATTGCAATGATGCTAAAAGTGAACTTGAGGCTGTGTTAAAAAGAGAACTGATTTTAAGAAACCAGCTTGAAAAAGAATAAGGGATAATTGCTAAATTTCAAAGCTGTAGGAATATTTCTCAAAACATAATAGAAGTCCAGGGAATAGAATCATTTGTAAGGGATACCTGGACTCAAAAGAAAAAAGAGCTAGAACCTTGCCTTGAGGATCTAGAGATTATTTGTGAATCAACGGATAGTGATCATCCGTTGACAGATGAACCATCAACGGATGAGAGGTATTCGTCAACTAACAAAAAGTCTGTTAGTAAGAAGGAACTCAAGAAACTGAATAATCAGTATGGTCCAGTAGCCAAGAACTTTGTTTCTGGTGAAAGTAGCCAAGCCAAATCTAGTGAGAAAGCTAAGGCAGGTGATTTACTTAACAAAAAGGCTGTTGGTAAATCAATTAATGAAAAGGTAGAGACTGAGGGTAAAAAGAAAAAGAACAGAAATGGTAAGATAGGCATTTACAAGAAAAACAATTATTCTCCTGACAAGTTTGCTCCTAGGAAAACTTGTGGTAATTGCAATAGTGTCAATCACCTATCTTCTAATTGCAAGTCTGTTAAAAGGACTCCTGTTCATGTACCTCAATCTATGCCAAGTATGCCTGCAATGCCTGTTATGCCTGGTTTGTATCAGAATGTTAGTTTTTCAAATCCATATGTGAACATGCCATATGTGTCTAATCCTTATTTTCAATCTGTGAATATGCCACAAATGTCATGGAGCATTCCTAGCATGGATAATATGTATGCCAATTTTCCTCAAATGCATGCATCAAATATTTTTGCAAATGAGCATCTGTCAAAACCTATCACTCAAGCATCTACACCCAAAGTGAAGATTGCTAAGAGTGTAAAACCAAAGGCTAACAAGAAAGGACCCAAGGAAACTTGGGTACCAAAATCAACTTGATTTGTATTTTGGAATGTGTGCAGGGAAATAAAAGGAATCTATGGTACCTAGACAGTGGATGTTCTAGGCATATGACAGGAGATTCAACCCTGCTCACAGAGTTCAAGGAGGCAGCTGGCCCTAGAATTACCTTTGGAGATGACAGCAAAGGATATACTAAGGGATATGGCTTGATTACAAAGGACAATGTCATCATTGAAGAAGTGGCTTTAGTTGAAGGTTTGAAGCACAATTTGCTGAGTGTCAGTCAGATTTGTGACAAAGACTATGAAGTAAAGTTCACTAAAGAAGCATGTGTTGTTTCTGCCAAGGAAAACAACAATGTGGTTCTGACAGGCTTTAGAAAAGGAAATGTTTACATAGCTGAGTTCAACTCAGTATGCTCAGAATCCATTACTTGTCTCTTCAGCAAAGCAAGCAAGGATGAGAGTTGGCTATGGCATAAAAAGCTGTCACATTTGAATTTTAAAGTTATGAATGATTTGGTAAGAAAGGATCTTGCTAGAGGAATCCCTCAATTAGAGTTCATCAAGGATGGATTGTGTGATGCCTGCCAATTAGGGAAGCAAAAGGAATCATCCTTCAAGAGCAAGACAGAGTCATCCATTGTTAAGCCCCTTCAATTGCTGCATATGGACTTATTTGTCCAGTAAATGTCATGTCCATTTCAAAGAAGAAATACTGTCTGGTGATTGTAGATGATTTTTCTAAGTTTACATGGACCTTCTTTCTGCACTCCAAAGATTGTGCAAGTGAAATCATCATCAATCATCTCAGACTAGTGAATAATGGTTCTGAAGTAAAAGTACAAAGAATCAGGAGTGACAATGGTACTGAATTCAAAAATTCCACAATGAAGATTTTCTGTGAAGAGAATGGAATTGTCCATGAGTTTTCTGCTGCTAGAACACCTCAACAAAATGGGGTTGTTGAAAGGAAAAACAGAACTCTCATTGAAGCAGCTAGAACAATGTTAAGTGAATCAAGATTGCCAACATATTTCTGGGCTGAAGTTGTCAACACTGCCTATTTCACTCAGAATATTTCCTTGATCAAACAAGCTAGAGGAATGACCCCTTATCAGTTATTCACCAACAAGAAACCAATGTTAGCTTTTCTTCATGTCTTTGGATGTAAGTGTTTTGTGCTAAGAAATCATGGAGATAACTTGGGCAAATTTGAAGCAAAGGCAGATGAAGCTATCTTTGTTGGATATGCAGCAGGGAAAGCCTATAGAGTCTACAATCTAAGAACCAACATTGTTATGGAATCTGTACATGTTGTGTTTGATGATCAAAAGATTCTAGGTCTAAATGATGAAGGCTTCCATGAAAAGTTAAGATTTGAAAATGAGGTAGAAGGAAGAATATACATTAATGATGATGAGGAAAATGAAGATCATGGCCATGGAAATTCACCTAGAGTTGTTGGTCCAACTAGAAGTGATGCTAACACTGGAAATGAAGCATCCGTTGACAGTCATACTAGAGCATCAGATGCATCCGTTGACAGGCATTCTCATGCATCCGTCGACAGGCAAAATGGAGCATCCGTTGATAGACAAAATGATGAATCCGTTGATAGTCAACTTCATAATTCCGCAAGGACAACAAACTCAGGGGGAGTTTCTCAAAGTCAAAACTCAATGACCAATCAACAAGATCAAGCTCACTTAGATGAAGCAACCTCATCTAGATCAAACTTCCACCTTCAAGAAAATGGACCAGAGATCATCCTTTTGAGTTAATCATTGGTGACTCAAACTCAAGAGTCCAAACTAGGAGGGCCACACAAGAAGAATGTCTATACAGTAGTTTCCTGTCTCAAGAGGAACCTAAGAAAGTGGAAGATGCCCTTCTAGATCCATATTGGGTCTTAGCAATGTAAGAAGAGCTAAACCAATTTGAGAGAAATAAAGTATGGAAGCTTGTGCCCAAACCTGATGATAGAGGTGTCATAGGTACCAAATGGGTTCTCAAGAATAAGACTGATGAAAATGGCATAATTGTGAGGAATAAAGCTAGATTAGTGGCAAAGGGCTATTCTCAAGAAGAAGGGATAGATTTTGATGAAACTTTTGCTCCAGTGGAAAGACTTGAGGCAATTAGAATTTTCCTAGCCTATGCAGCACATGCCAATTTCAAAGTCTATCAGATGGATGTCAAAAGTGCCTTTCTAAATGGGGAACTGGAAGAAGAGGTATATGTCCATCAACCTCCTGGCTTTGAAGATCCAGAATTTCCAGAATATGTATATCTTCTCTTGAAAGCACTTTATGGTTTGAAGCAAGCACCAAGAGCCTGGTATGACACTTTATCTTAATTTCTTTTGGAGAATCACTTCACTAGAGGTACAGTAGATAAAACCTTATTTCATAGAAATGTCAAAGGTTCTTCAATACTTTTTTAATCTATGTAGATGATATTATTTTTGGATCTACAGATGAGAAGCTTTGCAAAAGGTTTGCCAAACTTATGCAAAGTAGGTATGAAATGAGCATGATGGGTGAATTAACTTACTTTCTTGGTTTACAAGTAAAGCAAGTTAATGAGGGAATTTTCATAAATCAAACAAAATATATTTATGATCTTTTAAAGAAATTTGACTTAATGGATTGTGCCTCTGCAAAAACACCTATGGCCACTGCAACTAAGCTTGAGTTGAATACTAAGGAAAAATCTGTGGACATCTCAAGCTATAGAGGCATGGTAGGCTCACTTCTATATCTAACAGCTAGTAGACCTGATATAATGTTTTCCACTTGTCTTTGTGCTAGATTTCAAGCTGACCCTAGAGAGTCTCACTTGATTACTATTAGGAGAATTTTCAGGTATCTCAAGGGAACACCAAACCTTGGCATTTGGTACCCAAGAGATTCTGGCTTTGATCTAATTGGCTATTCAGATGCAGACTATGCAGGTTGCAGAATTGATAAGAAAAGTACTACAGGCTCCTGTCAATTTCTAGGGAACAGGCTTGTGTCATGGTTCAATAAGAAACAGAACTCAGTCTCCACTTCTACAGCTGAAGCTGAGTACATTGCTGCTGGAAGTTGTTGTGCACAGATTCTTTGGATGAAAAATCAACTTGTTGACAATGGTCTAAAAGTTGAGAAGATTCCAATTTTCTGTGACAACACTAGTGCTATTGCCATCACAGAGAATCCAGTGCAACAGTCGAGAACCAAGCATATTGACATCAAATACCACTTCATTATAGAGCATGTGATGAATGGTACAATAGAAATGCACTTTGTGCCAAGTGAAATGCAGCTTGCAGATATCTTCACCAAGCCTCTTGATGAATCTTCATTCACAAGGTTGGTAGGTGAACTAGGTATGCTTAATTTTTCGTAATTCCTAGTGATATCTAATCATACTGTATTGCAGCTAGAAATGTGTTTTGATTTATTTGAGAATTAAAAAACTCTCAGAACATTTTTTAGCAGAAATTTTGTCTAAGGCAAAATTTGCTTATCAACGGATATCCTTTTATCCGTTGGTAGTATAAACACATTACTAGATTTTCGTATGTCAACGGATAACAGGTTGTCCACGTCATCGATGGATAAACTGTTTTCTCAACCGTCCATTCTTTATCCGTTGATATACATATTTTTTTTTGTAGCCGTTGGTAAACGTGTATATTTAGTCACGGCTGTACTTCTTTTCTTTTCATTTATTATCTGACAATTACTTTTGTCCAATGGAGTAAATACTTTTAATTATTTCATTTATATTTCTTGAAAAATATAAAAGGCTGTTTTGTGCTCTCACATCTCACTTTTATTCATTTTCAAGAATCTCATAAGTTAACTGCATCTTCTTCACTAAAACTCTCTCTGCAACAAAAGTTCAAACACTTCAATGGCGCCTATTGTCAAGATGATGTCTTCCACTTGGTTTACCTATGAGAAGAACAATTTCGCAGCCTTTGTTGATACAGTGAACACTCCAGAAGCATATCACATCATGATGAATTTCGTGAAGAAATGCAAACTGTCATATGCTATGACTGCCACCACTCCTATAATCCACGAGGTAATTGAAGAGGTGTGGGCATCTACTGAGTACATTGGCACAGACGGTACACTTGCTTTTTCTTTAAAGGGTAAAAACTATGTAGTTAACTTTGATGTGATAACTGCTTCTTTAAAATTGCCTGAGAATAACTGTCTGGAAATACCCAGTAATACTGAAATTGTTACCATGCTAAATTCCATAAACTATACCCTTAGTACTGAGAACTTAGGGAAAATTGTTAGGAAATGTATGGTTAAAGAATGGAGTTATTTGTGTGATGCCTTCATTAAAACTTTTTCTGGCAAGATTAGTAATTTTGATGCTGTTACCAATTCCATGCTAGTTATACTATGTATGCTCTTGAATGATAAGTTTTATAATTTTGGCTCACTAGTCATGTATGAGATAGCAGCTAAATTAGGTAAAAAGGAAACTAGGAGCAAGAATATTTATTTTGCTAGATTTTTTATGCTCCTAGCACTGCATGTATCTGAGAATGAGCTATCCATTGCTAACCCGGATAGCAAGTTCAATTGTTTTGTTCAGGAGAAGAGAGTCTTAAGTGATTTGATTCGAATGAACCTAAATGCAGAAGTACAATTGGTATATCTACCAATTGTTCAGGTAACTGTTTCCAACCCTGAAACTCCTATCTCCAACCCCCAAATTTCTTTGCCTTCTAGTGTCACAATGGAGTCTATGGCTGTGACCAAACAGGCTCCTACCAAAGTGACCAAATCCAAAGTTCTAAAACCACAATCAAAAAGACAAACCTCAGGTGTCTCTCAAAAGGCACCTGTTGCAAAAACTACCAAAACTCTTGAGGGGAGTGTGAAGGTGGTAGTGAGTGGTGAGGGACAGGGTGAACATCAAAGAAGCCCTAAGGATAAGGAAGGTGAGGTAGGTGCAACCAACATTTCAGTCTCTCAAAAGACTGTTAATGAACCTTCAAGCCAACTTCTAGTTGTATCCTCTCAACAGGGTGTGACTACTGATTTTAGTTCCACTCCAGGAACACTGCACAAAAGGGCAAGAGACACAGATAGCTCTCACTAAAAAACCTATGGTAGAAGAGTCAAATCCAAAACCATTGGGGAATCACAGGGTGCACACACAGTACAGCAAACTGTACCTTCTCAAATTCAGTTTGATGTGACTTCAATAAATGTGGAGTCACAGCCCCTTGATCTTAACCTTTAAATCGATACACATTTTAATCCACCATCACCAACTCCATCTCTGGATGTGGATATGATATCTACATCAATTCCTGATTCTCCATCTTTAAAATTCTTGGAGAAGCCCCACTCAACAATTGGTGGTCATCATCTTTTAGATGATTTGTTGGGCCATCAATCTTCCATTCCTGAATTCACAACACTATCTGTGGCCTCTTCCTTAAAATCAATCACCACAGATTCAGTGTTGGTTTTCACTTCAACGGATACTCTTTTTCCTTCTTCAACGGATATCCTTCATCCGTTGACAAGTGTTTCTCCATCAACGGATGTGTCTACAACTAATCATCTGTTGACAGCAATAACTACTACATCAACGGATACACTTTATCCGTTGACAACTCTCTCTACCACTGCAAAATGTGACATTCCCATGTCAACTATGGAGGAGTTTGTAGTAGTTGAAACACTTTTAAGAATGAGGGAAGGGAGTGAGAGGCTGCCTTGTGAGCAGGCAAAAGGAGAGAAAAATAATGAGAGGCTGACCATTTCTTCCGATCAAGCAAAAGGAGAGCAAGAGAGTTCCACCTTAGTAGGTGAAGGTGAGGGTGTGAGAGGTGTGAGCCAGGGGGAGCCCCTGATGCAAGAAAAGAGAGATGAGAGGAGAGAAGGGACTACAGGAGCAATAAGGCAGGAAGATTCAGCCATTGCTAGTGAGTTAATGGAGGTTAATGAAGTTTCTAAGGAGATGGAATTTCAACAAGAATATCAGTCAATCATTGACTCCATCTCTTTGGATCCTGAAACCTTTACTCATCCTGTTTCTGCCTATCAAGTCATGGCACAACAGGGCAATGTAGAGGCAGAGGAGGCAATGCACCTAGTGCACACCTCTCAATCTCTACAAAGAGCAAAGGAAGCTTTGACAGCTCTGCCTTCAGATGCTGACAGTGAAGAGTTTGGCAATAATGACAGTACTGGCACCTCAAGTGATGAAGAAGTCAATATAGAAGATACTCCAGAATGGCTATTTTCATCTACCACTGTGGTTGGTGACTTCAATGTGGAGATTATGAAGCAATATCAATCTGCTATGGCTGAGTACCAGAATGCAGATCCACAGAGGAAGGCTGTCCTTCAGCAAATATTGGCCTCCCTCAAACTTCACAAGATGCATATGGTTATTCAAAGAACCCAACATGAGGAGGTGCAAACTGCAATAAGGGAAATGAAAGTGGAACTAGATGCCAGGATTGAGGCACTAGCCCCTACTACTACTCAGAAGGTGCTGACTAGCAAGTTATTGAAGGAAGATAGTCTGGCCAAATCAGTTCAGCATCTTTCCTCCAGAGTGGATAGTATGGAATCCCAAATGCACACAGTAATTGCAAATCAAGCCAAACAGACTGAGCTACTGGAAAAGCTACTTGAAGCCTCATCTCCAACCCTTGATGCTAACAAAAAGGGGGAGAAAAAGGTTGTTGCAGCTAGTCAAATTATTCCAGCATCCAGTAGCAAGATAGCACAGAGTGAGGGGGAGCAACAGCCAATTATAGTGGTCAATCCAACAGAGTACTCTATAGAGGCTTCCCCTGTGAAGAAGAAGAAAATGGATTTGGCTGAGGTTAGTATATCATAAATCTCAGATGGTGAAAGGCAAGCCAGAATAGATGCCTTAGAAAAGATCAACAAGGAGGCAAATGAAAGAATTATGAGGACAGAGAGGATGATCAATGAATCAATTGTATCAACTCTGTTCTCTACTCAGTCCTCAGCCTCAATAACATCAACTACAATTCTGAAGGTGCTCACTCCAGAAATTGTGGCTCCTACATTCTATGATGCTGAACCATCCTATGTCAAAGAATTTGAACCATACATAAGAACTAGGGCCTACTCTCCACCAAAGGCAAATGGGAAGAACAAGCTTCAATTGGACTTTCCATTTCCCAAGGATGATGATGAGAAGCTAATGGGAAATACAATCAAAGAGTTCAAGGAAAAGACAAAGAAGAGTGTAAAAGATTGGATGGCTGTGATAATAAGGAATGGAAAAGTGTTAAATATATCCAACAGCTATCCTAGATTTGTTGAAGCAAAAAGAGAGGAAACCTCCAAACTTCTAAGGGAAGCTCATCTAAGTGAAGAAAATAAATATGAAAACTCAGAAGAGAAGCAAGCCAAACTAGCTCAGGAGTTAATGGATGAGGTAGAGGATGAAATGAGGGAACCTGAGGAAGTCCCCAAATCCAAAACTAAAAGGAGAGTGAAATCAAAGGCAAGGAGTCCTGTCTCTCCAGAAATTGAAAGGAGAGAAACTGTTGGCTCATCACAACCCTTTTCTGCACAAGTAATCGACCCAGCTGTGAACTTCCATGGTGACCTTTTACTCCCTAAAGAGGAACCAATGAATCTTGACTCCATTGAGGTTCCTTCATTCTTGCTAAAGCCTCAACAGAAGCCTAATCAGAAGAAAAGGATACCAAGGAAGCAACCTTCAAAGGAACCAATTTAGGTTGCTAGGGTACCTGCTATTGTCAAGCAGTCAATCTTGGAAAACAAGGATGATTTTATCTATCAGGCAGATATTGAAGAATACTCTGGCATGAATCTGTATCTGGATGAATTGTCAGAAGTAAGAGGAATTGACAAATATAAACATTTGCTTGAGAGATTGGTCTTTGTATACAAGGGAGGAAAGGAAAGGACATGGCCACTACAGAGGGTTCTTGGAGAAAACTATCTGACCTTAACCAAAGTGTTCTCTGCAATCAAGAGATACACAGGGTTCTTTAGGATAGCAAAAGGGGAGATACTGGACAGAATAGAGCAGATAAGGAGAGAATGGAACTCACCATCAAGACTACCAAGGAAGATGAAGATCCCATACAATGGACAGAAAATTCATCTTCAACCCTTCTGGATGATGGAGTTCAGGGATGAAGATGGTAACAGGAGATTCTTCAGGTTAGAAGACCAACTATCAAAGGCTAGTTCTCAATACCTGATATGGTTACAACAAAAGCTAAATCCAAAAGTTGTTGAAGAAGATGCCTTCTATATGCAACTCCAAATGCAAATTGAGTCCAACTCTGCCAAAGAAGGAAAATCAAGGGTGATGCCAACCAGAGAGAAGAAACAGTATTAATATGCTCAGTCTAGAGGAGCACTTCTATGTAAATTTCTCAAACTTGCTGTATTTTAATTTTTGTAGCTTAATACAATTTTTGCATAGTTCTATATATATTCTTAGGAATGTTTAGTTATCATCAAGGTCCTAAATTTATGCTTTATTGCCATCAAGTATAAATTGGGGGAGATTGTTAGGAATATGTTGTACTTGATGATATCTTCACAATCAATCAAAATTGTATAAGTCAAGTTTTGTAACTGTCAACGGATGAGACATTATAACTCTATCCATTGATAGGTAGCTCATTAACGGATGAGGTTTTGTAGCATACTGCAGTACGTCTATGCTATCAGTTGATAGTGCTTTTATTCAGAGTCATGTTGACCATCAATGGATAGGCAGAATAGGGTAGCCAATTGTAAATAAGCTATGCTATGTAATTCTGTCTAAGTGAAAATGTATCAACGGATGAGAACAGGACTCTATCAACGGATACAACTCAAATCTATTCTATCAACGGATACAGCTCAAACTACCATCAACGGCTGCTGTGTACAACATCAACGGATAATCATTAACACTTTCTTCTATGCTAGCTGGGAATTAGCAGTTGATAAGGACAGGTTTGACTGACAGACCACATGGGTTGATAGTAGGTATAAAAAGCAGTATGGCAGCCATACTTTGGAAACATAGAAGAAAGAAGCATTCCACTTACACAGTACATACAAGAAAGGTGCAGGGGACATATCTGTTCACAAGGACAACCTTTCGGCTACATGTGGATTTGGAGTGGAGTAGCAAGTCAACTTGAATTAGATTAATATTATCTTATTCCTGTAGTACTTGTAAACTTGGGATATATAACCAAGTGTAGCAACTCTTTAGAAACTAAGAAAACAGACATATTTGCTTAGGGTTTCTTGAATATCCTTAGAAGCAAAGAGTTGTAAAAATAGAAGATGTGTACATTTGTATCACAAAGTTTTCTTCGAATAAAAGTCTCAGGTGGTACATTTAACCACCTGATTTTTTATGTGTTTGTGAATCATTTCTCATTCAGCAATTATCTCCTTATAGATTTCTGTGGTTTTTATCAGAAACTATAATTATCAAGAATTGTATTCAACCCCCCCTTCTACAATTATACAAGTGTGTAATCTGGGAATAACACACATTACTTGCCTAGACCTTTTTCTTGTATTGGCCTTTGTAACACCCTCACTTAACTATATTAATATACAGGCTTTTTATAAGTAATTAAATATTTTTACAGGGAAATTTCAGAAAATTTTTGACATGATGTATTCATAAATATGACTAACCACCTGTCCAAATCAACAAAACTAATTCAACTGTATCCAAATCTGCTCACCACATAATATTGACAAAATCATAAAGAAATATAAATTCTAACTAACCAAGACCGCTCACAGGTCACAGTATGAAACAACTACTAATTAATATTACAACCCGAATCCGAATAAAATAATATACATTTTCTGTGAATAAATAAGGTCACCGTCTAACTAGATATTCAACCTTGACTAGTTCCCAACCACTAACCAATGAGAATCTGTAACCCTAACGTCTCCTCTCGCTGCCTATAGAGCAATACCAACTGATCACTAGTTCCTCTGATCATCTTTAACAACTGGAGAAATAAGTAGAAACAAGAGTGAGCCAACAATGCTCAGCAAGTGCAATAGTGATAGCAATTTTACAATAAATGTTGAAAACTCTGATAAACAAAAGGAGTTTCAGCTCATTAATAGGAAGAATCAGTGAAATCAATTTTTTTTAGATTGCCGCAAGAGCCAACAATTCACCATTTATAAGGTGCATCAAGAAATAGAACTGACAAGAATTCTAAAGTCGAGGTATTATTAAAACAGACTTTCAAGGAGTCAAGAATTAAACATCTCAATCTCAGAGTATAGATTAGAATTTGAATTTTTATTTATATTATTATTATTATTTTTTTAAAAAAAACATCAAGGTTAGGCTGCTGATTAGTCAGCACTAACCCCGGACAAACGCACACAGCAATGTCCTAGAATGGATCCACGGCACACATTGGCCTTATTACTTCCGACCACGAATCTGGTCCGACCTTACGGTCCAAAAA
This sequence comes from Kitagawia praeruptora, assembly GCA_037693485.1. Classification (NCBI taxonomy): domain Eukaryota; kingdom Viridiplantae; phylum Streptophyta; class Magnoliopsida; order Apiales; family Apiaceae; genus Kitagawia; species Kitagawia praeruptora. The sequence goes on along the minus strand of CM075348.1, from coordinate 113,028,078 downwards.
CATTTATCACGACCACAATAGGGTCCGACCTTTCGGTCAAAACATTTTACCACGACCACAATAGGGTCCGACCTTTCGGTCAAAAATATTCCAATTCTACATCAGACCCACTAGGCATCGGAACAATCGACAGCCTTACCACAACAACCAACTGGAAAACTCACGCTCCAGAATAACAATTAATTCATAATTAAGAATCGCTGATGAATATCAACTGGTATCAATCAGATCAAACCAACAACGGGGTAATAAGGAATAATAATATCAATAGGTGTCGACAAGTTCGACACGATAAAGGGGGTGATAAATAAAGAACAATCTCAAAGGGTATCGACAAGTTCGATACGAAACAGGGTGATAACCGAATAATCAAGATCTTCAATAAATACCGACGAGTTCGATAATAAATGGGGTGGAAAATATAAAGAATAATATTTGAATACGTATCAACACGATAGATATGAGTAATTGGGGTCATAACATCATTAACTTGTCTAAAGAGAGAATTCACTTGAGCGAGAATAAAAGATATAAATCACAACAAGATTTTCAACAATCGAAATTCTAAGTCAGAGCAAAGATATGGTCAAGTACTAAGCATTTAATAAAATTTATCTACACATTGCAAGGTTTGACTCAGCATAAGTGAATGAAATAGTATAAAACGATTATTTGCAAAATAATTTCTTTATAGTAAATTTCAGATCAGTTTGACAAAAACATCCCCTAAAGAGGGTCCATTGGTGATAATATGTTAAAATCAGGAATTTCGCTAACAGGTATTTATAAGGATTTTAATACTTGGATTTCCTTTATTTAGGGAATTCTTAAACAATTTCGACAAAAATAGAAGAAGAGGCATTCCAGGAATAGGATACTGAGCGAGAAAGGTTAATTGTAAAATTCTTTGCAAATCGGATGTTCGAATTACGGGTAGGGGAGATAAACAGCATCACGCTTATTTAGAAAAGTATATGTGTCATCTGCCATCTATACTTGGCCAAATCATCACATACTATAAATAAACTAAATTGCATCACTTGAACAATAAGTGATTAGCAAGAACACTTGCCTCAATACATGCAGTTTCCATTTCCATATCTCGATTCTTTACTCCTTCTCCATCTGTCTTTACTTCTTATTCGCTGGCCATTACTCGGTCACACAATTGTCTTTCTTTCATTACTCATCAGCTCCTATGCGAACACACATGTCAACTGCGATAATTATTCCATTGCTTAAGATTCCCTTTACTTTTATGCTGGCTCTTTGCTCGCCTCCTATGCGTACCTATATACAGGTAAAGTACTTACCATAACTTTAACCATCTAATTCTATTCTACCCAACCGCATCTTATACACTTTACAACTTATCACAAATAAACATACATCATTTACAATCCTTCTGGCCATCTGCACACTTAGCACTTTATATACATTCTCGCACCATTCACCATCGATCTCACCGTAAATCCATTTCACTTAATACTCAGAATCCAGCTAATACTTGTAATAACAATCATAATTATCGATAAAATCACATTAAACAAGTCACTGAATGAATAACATATCCATAATTCAATTAACAGTTATTAAAGAAACTAGTTACACTTATCGAATTATAACATCCGAACTTCTGCAGTTCATTTATCCACAAACAGCAACTGAACCCCCAGCCACTAAAACAAGCAACAAACAATAACTATAATTTCGAAATCTAATTACTATCACCAATACATCTTGAAACAATAATACAATTAGAACAAATTGTACTTAAACTTTCCCGACGTGTAACAAAATTCTATCTGAATATAATCCAAAAATTCCAATTTAATTCACATATCAATTCAGAATCGAAAATTCATCATAAACTCGAAGTCAGAAATGCCAAAAACTGAAACCCCCTTTCGGTTTTCACTGAATACACACAACATACACCAACGTAGTCACATACAGACCAAACAGCCACACAATTGAACTTATGTCGAGAAGAAAACGAGGATTACAGTAGTGTCTCGGTGGAATCACAAGAACAATTACTTACCCACACTCGGCAGCAACCATACATACACACACCGTTGCAAGTACAAACAGGACACCTCACTTACAAACCCATATGACTATACTCACACACACTCTCGGCTATAAACCCACACAGGCCGGACACACACATCTCTCAGCCTTTACACACGGTCTCACACACCCTTATTTACGACACTACAACATACCCAGTTCACCAGCTCCCCACACTCTAGTAATACCCTCATTGTTCTCCTCACCACATTTTCCCTTTCGAACAGCTGGGCACCAAAGACACTCATATGGCACTCTTAACACACCTGCACTACCTCCATTCATTTTACCACCTCCACCTTCGATTTCCACTGACCCAGAACAAACACCCCAGCCCTGTCTCTTTCTTCCACTCTTTTCCTCCTTCTTATTCCTGTTCTAACGCCCTCAAACACTACCCATCGAACCTATCAAAATCAAGCCACACCCCCAGGAAACAGAAATAGAGTTCTCGGTTTGACCGAGACTCTCACCCCCTGCCTGCTGACCATTTCAACTTCTCCACCCATACCCAACCTCACTTATCTCTCTTATTCTCCGTAGCATGTATACACCTGAATACACACAATTTCCTTGCATCACTTACCACAACCAAACCCGTAACCAAGAAAAGCCCCCAATTCTTGACACAAAACTTGAATCAACACAAGTCGGTTGTACACCCACACATACTGTTGAACACAAACCTACATCAAGGCACAACCACACACGCAGCACTACCCTACTCCACCTTCTTCAATCCCACAACCTCTCTTCCCTCAATCACTACACATTACAACATCAAACGATCCCTCAGTTTACGCAAACACTCACACAGCCACAATCAATCACAGCACACACTGGTGACTCCATACCCTCACGCTAGTACACATACGCATACATACACACAGGCACCATTATACCAACACACCCGCCACAGAGATCGAAGCATACCACATCACAGCCGCGGTACCAATTTTGAACAGAACTAGTGGGACTCCGAAATTAGAGAAAGAAATCGAAGTGATGAGAGTGAGAGAACTCGAGTTTGTTGAAAGAGAAAATGAGAGAGTGATTCTAGAATTATCGAGAGAAACCGAGAGAGACTTAACAGAGCAGGGCAAATGAAATTGGGAAAGGGGACTGTTAATTTAAGGATTTGGGGTGGTAAGGATATATTTTAGAAATTTTATAATGCTTAAAACACCACTTAAATCATTTAAATAGCTTTTAGAAATACATTTAAATGGAATATTGATCAGAAAATTTTACTTTTCATTTTTAAAATGAAGAGTACAAAATTATGAACACCCACGTATTTTTAAAATATTTTTAGGATCAATAATGAATTAAATAAGAATTTTACAAGTTTTGATCCTTTAAATACAATATAACTCTTAAAATCATTTTAAAATACTTAGACACCCAAAATAATTCTTCCAATAATTTTAAAAACTAAATAATATCACAAAGATGATAACACAAAAGATTTCATGATTTTTAACAACTCCAATGATTTTATAAAAAATCTCAGAAGATCAATAATGCATGATTTAAATACATTTAAATCCTCAAAAATATAAATAAAAATACACAGACTTACACGGCACACTCAAATAATCACATAAATACATAAACACAACTTCACATTCATTCCTCCTTCCAACAATAATTCCATAATATAATTCATAATTTATATCAAATAAATAATTCTAAATTCGAAATTTTCTAAGTCGTTATATCATTCCCCCTTAATAGGATTCTGTCCTCAGAATCAATCCTAAGGACCCAAATAACAGTTCTGATCTTCTCAACATCTTACTTTCACTCTCCCGGTTGTATCTTACAACTCTGGGATTTCCCCCATACCAACTTATACTTTTATAAGCTCATTCCATGAGTCCTCAAATTCCGAAATAACCCTAAACTTTGGTTTCCGAGTCTTATTAACTCTAAACATTTATCACACGTGAACGAATATCTTTACCCCGAAAATCAATATGATTTTTCACATAATGAACTATACCCTGCGTCAAAACTATGTTACCACGCCAGTCCTTCGCAATAATACGACTGTGCAATTTGCCTTAATTTACAAAGAGCTACACTTGGTATAACTCCCACGCCTTACGTAATACCACACGATTTCAATTAGAACTTCGAGAAAAGAATCTCAAGAAATCCTCCGATCGCTTCCACTCCACTTTTCAAGTACTATGTTGATTAAGAAGGGAATAATTAAGAAGTTTCTTTCTTTCTTTAGTCCTATACTTTTACCGGGTACCCAATCTGGAAACTTAACATCATTTCGTCCATTCTAAGTCGCATCCTTGCAATCGAATACTTTAACCAAACACATATGTCCTTAGATGCACATCAAGAATAATTTAATTAACAACTCGATTCTCACTCTTATAAAATATTCTGGTTTGCTAAGTCTTTTGAAGTATAGCCTTGATTATTTGCAGCTCTTGGAAGCTAATATACCTGTCACCTTGATTGTGACTTCATTCAATACAAGAACAAAATTGAGTTAACCAATCTGTAATATTAATTCTCTTGAGGTCAAAACCTCACTTGATACTATCCTTGATACAATTCTTACTCCAACAATTCCCAACAAGCTCCCGCTTTTATCAACATGCATCTTCAACTTAAAACGTTTCACCACTTTTTTACATATCCTAAACGAAACTTTACTCGGATAAAACTTTGGGAAAAAGAATATCAAGAATTCCTCAATCATTATTACTCATCTTTCGCGTGCAATGTTACTCGAGAAGGGAAATAATCGAAAAACTTCTATCCATCCTTCATCTCATTGTTTTACCAAGCAACCATTCTGAACTGATGACTATCTTCCTTAAATTATATATATATACCTTATTCGCAGCACACTATTCCGCATCTCCCGAAATCAACTTTCGACTCACAACTTTGTATACTTGACGAGTTTTCGAATTTTAACTTTACACGCTACATCTTCAACATTTAACACCACTCACATTAACCTCAAAATCATGACTTTCGAAATTCAAATTAAGATCCTTGTGCCAATTTTTTTTTTTTTTTAATAATCATAAAAGCAGTCCTGTCACTCTCTTCAAAACTTCCACCAAGATTAATATGATAATATTTTCGGCAAAATTTCCATCTTTCCAATCTCATAACTCATAGCTTTAACTTCTGACTTTGTTACTTGTTACCACACTACCCTTCTGGCTACGGCCACAACTTTCCACATTTATCTTAATAAAATCTCTAGGATTTTCTCCCGAAATCTTATTTTCTGATCATGGGGTCTCGTTAATTTATGCTAGTTCTCTTTCTATGGGCAACTACGGTGCCCTTCTCTTCTAACTCCACATCTTCAAGATTCCATATTCTTTGCTTAGCCAATTTCATATATCTTCTATTTAGTCACTTCTGGAAACTTTCTGATTTCTCTGTCTTCCACCTTACCGTCATTTTACTTCATCTCGGTTAACTTCCCACCACCCTTGATAACTATGATTTCTTACACTGGCCTTACATAAGTCATTTACTCCACATATTCGCCTTATCCCTCTTTTCGGCCTTTAGCAATATCTGTGATAATGTGCTCTTATTCACTGCTCTTTTCCTTTATTCAATTCTTATTAGTCTCAAATCTTGTCTATGTCTTATCGGTCCAGTAAATAATCCAATTTGACATGACATATTTGTCTTAGTCACCAAATTCTTAAACTTACATAACCAATTCTTCGTCCATGGAGTTATAGTTCTATCATTTAAGACGTCGTCACGCCCATCTTCGTGTTTCTTCATCATTAAGAATTTTTGGAAACATCGAATTTCTGACAAAGGAAGTCAATAAAATGAATGGCATCAAGTATGAATATACACTGAGTTGATTTGATTATAAAGGAGTTCAACCGAGAGATCATTATGATCTTTGAACTATTTTCAGGTTGCATTTGTCACTTAGTCAACCACTACAGTACATAAAGATGGCCAGTCTTTAGTACCTTCATGACAAACACAATCAGTGGCGTCCCACTGGACTTCTATCACAAAGATAAGATGTCCCTGAATCCCTATCTACATAGGTTGTTCATCTCAGCTGGAATAGAGAAAATCAAGCATTCATGAAAAGCGGAAGGGATTCAAGAGTTTCAAAAATCTTCATGTAAAATTGAATCAAGCATTCTCTGGAAAATATAGATATTTCAGAAAGAAATGGGATTGAATTCGAATAAATCTGATATATAAAGCTCCTTATCAATTGATAAATAGAAGAATTTCCAATAGATGCATCAACAATTGATCAAGCAAACATTCAATAAATTCCTAATTATCCATAACCTCACTCTTGTCGACTAAGCACTAATATACTTAGCTACCAAAATCGGCCTGACAATAATGAGTTGAATAAATAAGAAGATCTCAATTCATTCTCGATTTTGGACCGTCACTGCGCAACGAATGCCTCAGCAACGATATCAACCGGGAATTAATTTACGATGATTCAAAGAAAGAATAGGAAATTTCTTTAGGCAATAAATTTGAACGAATCAATAATTAGGGTACACGACTATGCTTAACTTCCAATCCATGCTAATAATTGCTTCCCACTTCGTGCTCGTAACCTTTTCGTATTCTCTCCGTAACGTTCACATCGTATCTAATAGCGTAGAAAGGTTCTAAAATGCACGTGAAAATCTCAAGTTAACATCCTCTAGACTTGTAGCTCCAGCTGCCCGCTTGGTTTATGCGACTTCCAGATCGCTGTCTCGCTTTTAACCAAATCCTTCAACAATTCGAACTTCTACTCGCACGATATGCCGAAAGACCGTTCAACGTCGCAACGCTTGCCGAAGTATCCTTTCGCGATCCTTATTCTAAGTCGTTCTACCCGACATCTATCTTATACACACACTCTAACCTTTCTATTACTATATCCCAAATTTCCTACCTAATTGTTTCAGTGACTGTGACCTGTAGCTCTGATACCAACTTGTAACACCCTCACTTAACTATATTAATATACAGGCTTTTTATAAGTAATTAAATATTTTTACAGGGAAATTTCAGAAAATTTTTGACATGATGTATTCATAAATATGACTAACCACCTGTCCAAATCAACAAAACTAATTCAACTGTATCCAAATCTGCTCACCACATAATATTGACAAAATCATAAAGAAATATAAATTCTAACTAACCAAGACCGCTCACAGGTCACAGTATGAAACAACTACTAATTAATATTACAACCCGAATCCGAATAAAATAATATACATTTTCTGTGAATAAATAAGGTCACCGTCTAACTAGATATTCAACCTTGACTAGTTCCCAACCACTAACCAATGAGAATCTGTAACCCGAACGTCTCCTCTCGCTGCCTATAGAGCAATACCAACTGATCACTAGTTCCTCTGATCATCTTTAACAACTGGAGAAATAAGTAGAAACAAGAGTGAGCCAACAATGCTCAGCAAGTGCAATAGTGATAGCAATTTTACAATAAATGTTGAAAACTCTGATAAACAAAAGGAGTTACAGCTCATTATTAGGAAGAATCAGTGAAATCAATTTTTTTTAGATTGCCGCAAGAGCCAACAATTCACCATTTATAATGTGCATCAAGAAATAGAACTGACAAGAATTCTGATGTCGAGGTATTATTAAAACAGACTTTCAAGGAGTCAAGAATTAAACATCTCAATCTCAGAGTATAGATTAGAATTGGAATTTTTATTTATATTATTATTATTTTTTTTAAAACATCAAGGTTAGGCTGCTGATCAGTCAGCACTAACCCCGGACAAACGCACACAGCAATGTCCTAGAATGGATCCACGGCACACATTGGCCTTATTACTTCCGACCACGAATCTGGTCCGACCTTACGGTCCAAAAACATTTATCACGACCACAATAGGGTCCGACCTTTCGGTCAAAACATTTTACCACGACCACAATAGGGTCCGACCTTTCGGTCAAAAATATTCCAATTCTACATCAGACCCAGTAGGCGTCGGAACAATCGACAGCCTTACCACAACAACCAACTGGAAAACTCACGCTCCAGAATAACAATTAATTCATAATTAAGAATCGTTGATGAATATCAACTGGTATCAATCAGATCAAACCAACAACGGGGTAATAAGGAATAATAATATCAATAGGTGTCGACAAGTTCGACACGATAAAGGGGGTGATAAATAAAGAACAATCTCAAAGGGTATCGACAAGTTCGATACAAAACAGGGTGATAACCGAATAATCAAGATCTTCAATAAATACCGACGAGTTCGATAATAAATGGGATGGAGAATATAAAGAATAATATTTGAATACGTATCAACACGATAGATATGAGTAATTGGGGTCATAACATCATTAACTTGTCTAAAGGGAGAATTCACTTGAGCGAGAATAAAAGATATAAATCACAACAAGATTTTCAACAATCGAAATTCTAAGTCAGAGCAAAGATATGGTCAAGTACTAAGCATTTAATAAAATTTATCTACACATTGCAAGGTTTGACTCAGCATATATAAGTGAATGAAATAGTATAAAACGATTATTTGCAAAATAATTTCATTATAGTAAATTTCAGATCAGTTTGACAAAAACATCCCCTAAAGAGGGTCCATTGGTGATAATATGTTAAAATCAGGAATTTCGCTAACAGGTATTTATAAGGATTTTAAAACTTGGATTTCCTTTATTTAGGGAATTCTTAAACAATTTCGACGAAAATAGAAGAAGAGGCATTCCAGGAATAGGATACTGAGCGAGAAAGGTTAATTGTAAAATTCTTTGCAAATTGGATGTTCGAATTACGGGTAGGGGAGATAAACAGCATCACGCTTATTTAGAAAAGTATATATGTCATTTGCCATCTATACTTGGCCAAATCATCACATACTATAAATAAACTAAATTGCATCACTTGAACAATAAGTGATTAGCAAGAACACTTGCCTCAATACATGCAGTTTCCATTTCCATAGCTCGATTCTTTACTCCTTCTCCATCTGTCTTTACTTCTTATTCGCTGGCCCTTACTCGGTCACACAATTGTCTTTCTTTCATTACTCATCAGCTCCTATGCGAACACACATGTCAACTGCGATAATTATTCCATTCCTTAAGATTCCCTTTACTTTTACGCTGGCTCTTTGCTCGCCTCCTATGCGTACCTATATACAGGTAAAGTACTTACTTCAGTACGCGTATAACTTTAACCATCTAATTCTATTCTACCCAACCGCATCTTATACACTTTACAACTTATCACAAATAAACATACATCATTTACAATCCTTCTGGCCATCTGCACACTTAGCACTTTATATACATTCTCGCACCATTCACCATCGATCTCACCGTAAATCCATTTCACTTAATACTCAGAATCCAGCTAATACTTGTAATAACAATCATAATTATCGATAAAATCACATTAAACAAGTCACTGAATGAATAACATATCCATAATTCAATTAACAGTTATTAAAGAAACTAGTTACACTTATCGAATTATAACATCCGAACTTCTGCAGTTCATTTATCCACAAACAGCAACTGAACCCCCAGCCACTAAAACAAGCAACAAATAATAACTATAATTTCGAAATCTAATTACTATCACCAATACATCTTGAAACAATAATACAATTAGAACAAATTGTACTTAAACTTTCCCGACGTGTAACAAAATTCTATCTGAATATAATCCAAAAATTCCAATTTAATTCACATATCAATTCAGAATCGAAAATTCAACATAAACTCGAAGTCAGAAATGCCAAAAACTGAAACCCCCTTTCGGTTTTCACTGAATACACACAACATACACCAACGTAGTCACATACAGACCAAACAGCCACACAATTGAACTTATGTCAAGAAGAAAATGAGGATTACAGTAGTGTCTCGGTGGAATCACAAGAACAATTACTTACCCACACTCGGCAGCAACCATACATACACACACCGTTGCAAGTACAAACAGGACACCTCACTTACAAACCCATATGACTATACTCACACACACTCTCGGCTATAAACCCACACAGGCCGGACACACACATCTCTCAGCCTTTACACACGGTCTCACACACCCTTATTCACCAGCTCCCCACACTCTAGTAATACCCTCATTGTTCTCCTCACCACATTTTCCCTTTCGAACAGCTGGGCACCAAAGACACTCATATGGCACTCTTAACACACCTGCACTACCTCCATTCATTTTACCACCTCCACCTTCGATTTCCACTGACCCAGAACAAACACCCCAGCCCTGTCTCTTTCTTCCACTCTTTTCCTCCTTCTTATTCCTGTTCTAACGCCCTCAAACACTACCCATCGAACCTATCAAAATCAAGCCACACCCCCAGGAAACAGAAACAGAGTTCTCGGTTTGACCGAGACTCTCACCCCCTGCCTGCTGACCATTTCAACTTCTCCACCCATACCCAACCTCACTTATCTCTCTTATTCTCCGTAGCATGTATACACCTGAATACACACAATTTCCTTGCATCACTTACCACAACCAAACCCGTAACCAAGAAAAGCCCCCAATTCTTGACACAAAACTCGAATCAACACAAGTCGGTTGTACACCCACACATACTGTTGAACACAAACCTACATCAAGGCACAACCACACACGCAGCACTACCCTACTCCACCTTCTTCAATCCCACAACCTCTCTTCCCTCAATCACTACACATTACAACATCAAACGATCCCTCAGTTTATGCAAACACTCACACAGCCACAATCAATCACAGCACACACTGGTGACTCCATACCCTCACGTAAGTACACATACGCATACATACACACACAGGCACCATTATACCAACACACCCGCCACAGAGATCGAAGCATACCACATCACAGCCGCGGTACCAATTTTGAATAGAACTAGTGGGACTCCAAAATTTGAGAAAGAAATCGAAGTGATGAGAGTGAGAGAACTCGAGTTTGTTGAAAGAGAAAATGAGAGAGTGATTCTAGAATTATCGAGAGAAACCGAGAGAGACTTAACAGAGCAGGGCAAATGAAATTGGGAAAGGGGACTGTTAATTTAGGGATTTGGGGTGGTAAGGATATATTTTAGAAATTTATAATGCTTAAAACACCATTTAAATCATTTAAATAGCTTTTAGAAATACATTTAAATGGAATATTGATCAGAAAATTTTACTTTTCATTTTTAAAATGAAGAGTACAAAATTATGAACACCCACGTATTTTTAAAATATTTTTAGGATCAATAATGAATTAAATATGAATTTTACAAGTTTTGATCCTTTAAATACAATATAACTCTTAAAATCATTTTAAAATACTTAGACACCCAAAATAATTCTTCCAATAATTTTAAAAACTAAATAATATCACAAAGATGATAACACAAAAGATTTCATGATTTTTAACAACTCCAATGATTTTATAAAAAATCTCAGAAGATCAATAATGCATGATTTAAATACATTTAAATCCTCAAAAATATAAATAAAAATACACAGAATTTACATGGCACACTCAAATAATCACATAAATACATAAACACAACTTCACATTCATTCCTCCTTCCAACAATAATTCCATAATATAATTCATAATTTATATCAAATAAATAATTCTAAATTCGAAATTTTCTAAGTCGTTATAGCCTTACATTAATTTGAACCCACATTGTCAAAGGCTAGTAGAGTGCTTAAGGGAGTAATAAGGTGTGCAAGGAGGGGTTTATTGTTGGTCATAATTTTGGGGGAAATATTGAAAATTGGGTATGTTTACTTGATAGTCGGCATATGTAATAAATTCATGGGATCATTGTTATTTGTTATATTATTGTTTTATCTAGCTCTCGAAAAAAAAAGAGAAAAAAAAGAAAAAAAAATATTATGAGAGCATGTTTGTGTTTGTTGTGATCCTACTTTAGTCGACTAGTCGATTGTTTTTGTTGGAAGAAAAATAGAAAAAATTATGTTGGGGGGAAATAGGGTGTTGTGTATGATTTATTATGGTACTTACTAGCTTTTGTGTAACACCCCAGATCCGGGGTCAGGGATCTGGTCGTTACGGTCTCAATATCCATCCCCAAAACCAACATAATTTAAATTACAACCTTGTGACCAAAAACAACAACATAAAACACACCCGTTATAGTCCCAGAGATGAAATCAGAGTAACCATTAATATTATTAATCACAAGTTTGAGTTCTTAAAACCCAAAGAATTACAATTTTACCATTACATACTCTTTGCCATCCATTGGTATATGCCATATAATAAATACATTGATACTTGAAAGCCAATCATCTAGCCTACCAATAGCTTCTTAATCGACAATGGTAGCTAAGGTCTCAGCGGCTAATCCTCCGACGGTTGTCACCTGCATGTACCAAGTGCGCCTTGTGCGGCCATCAGATCTAACTGTTGTTGTGATATAAATAAATAAAGCAAGGGTGAGCAATAGCCCACTAAAAATATAATTGAGCAGTGATAATATATAACAGTCCAAAATGTCTTTGAAACCATATGCCATGCATTTACGGAAATGATGCCAGTATAACTTAAAAGATGAAGTTACTAGGTAACTTAAAATATATATTTTGTGGACATATCTACTATACAAAAGATAAGCAAGATATTCCCAATTATCATAAAAGAGGAACTTGCAGGAAAAATATTGCAATTCCAGTTTCAACACTTTTTCACCTTGTTAACACCAACAGTGTTGCAGAAATTTCTCACTTTTGGAAGATGAACTAATACGGGAGCATTGCCGCGCCAGATGCCCTGACGTTTACGATGATCAGTCGTATGTCATGCATCTCATCAGTCGTTCTCTACATGTAGAAGGTAGCTCCGACGGATTTACTTGTCTACCGCCCTCTGGAACTCCTCAGCCAATGGTTGGGCTATTGTTGGACCGGCGCCACTCGGCCACTTACGCGTCTCCTAGTTCGAATATCATCCATGACTCTGAAACGTAAAGTTCGTTCCCCTTTTCCCCAAGTATAACACTTGTTGATAGGACTCCACAAAGTAGTCGTATCTAATTGGAAAGGAAAATTCACCAATATTTCCCAAGCTGATGCTTGTTAATGGATATAAACTTGTTCCATCAATCTTACCCCTCGAGCGTTGAGGAGATAACCAAAAGACTCATATCGATGTTTGAACGAATCAAGATGTGAGTGACAAGATATTTTAGCAAGTATATGACCGGGCAGTCAAATAAATAGCAACTCTCAAGTGAGGCCCCCTTATGTGTTTTTGGAAGCTTGAGCGAGTATCTAAATCTTCTTATAAGATAGATTTAAATAAAAATAGAGTTTCGGGGACCTCCCCTTGATAAAATAGTCATAAAAAGACTCTGAATTATTTTACATAATATATGAAGGTGACAGATAATTTTAGAATAATATAAATCATTATAAAAAGAATTTAAAAGAATTTAAATAAATATTCCAAGAATATTTATTAAATCAATAATAATTCAGGAATATTACTAAATCATAATATTGCTCGTAAGTAATCCTCGAATGAATATATAGAATTATTTACTAAATAAATCTCTTCTTTAATGAATATTCAAAATTATATTCATTAATTATATAAACTCAAATAAATATTTAAAATAATATTCACTAAATAAATCAAACCTTAAATGAATATTTGAAAATAATATTCATTTAATAAATAATATTCCAAATGAATATCCAAATAATAATCTTCTAGTAATCAAAACTTTAAAGGAATATTCGAAGTAATATTTCTTAAGTAAATAGAACTTCAAATGAATATTTTAAAATGATATTCATCCAATACATAAAATCTTAAATGAATATCTGGAAGTAATATTCATTTAATAAATAAAAATTCCAATGAATATCAAAGTAATTATTCATTAAATAACCAAACTGTAAATAATATTCGAAACTAATATTCATTTAAATAATTAAATCTCAAATGAATATTAAAATAATATTCAGTAAATAGATAAATTCGAATGAATATTCAAAATAATATTCATATAGTACTTCTCGATTGAGATAATGTTCAAATAACATTCCTCGAATAATTTCCAAGTAATTAATACTTTATGGAAATGTAAATAATGTTCATAAATAACATTCCTCAAATAATCTATCACTGAAATCTCTCCGGATTTCCACGACTGTCTCTATATTACAAAATACCGACTCCCGGTCTATATTTAAAGAATGAATATCATACGCCCTTCACAAGGGTCTTAACAAAGCAATTTGGCTTATAACTGATAATTCATATCTAGTCTATAGGCCAATATCAATCCAGGGGAACAAGTAATTCAATATTAACTTGAAAGTAGGCATGCATGCTATGGCATATCTATAACAACAATCATATATATTATTACAACAACAGTTCCAAGGTATTGGAAACTTGCCTGGTAATCCTGTAGGGGTAGTGTGCCTCGGGTCAATCCGGTGATCTATCAATAGTCACAATATCCGAGGTTAATCACTTATACTTTTAAAAAGGCTAAGTATAGACTTAACTTTAGTCGAAACACGTGTTCGAGTTATCTCGATATGCACCCTTTAGTGAAACTCTTTTTGTCACCGATACGATTCGACACTTGTTTGATAATAAGACATGTCGTTATACTTACACTTGGTATATACTTAAGTCTTGAAAGTTCTAAGGTCGGTCATTTACGAACCAAGATTATACCTCGAGTTTTATCGCTCATTTTCTAAGTGATTTACCAAAGTTATAACCAAGTATGCTTTTAAGGGGTTCGTTCGCGCTTAACCTTGATTCAAATATTTTTATAAAATCGGAAAACGATCCGTTTGACATGAGGTTTTCTCTCACACCTTCCTTTTTATCTCTAGTATTTAATTACCATGATTCATCACTGCATAACTCATTTTACGAAGGTTCAATTTCAGTTACGAACTTGCTTTTACGGTTTCGAACCACTTTTACGAATTTAACCATAACTCCTAAACCGTAAGTCCGTTTCAGATGATCTTTATATCAAAACGAAGCTTATAACATAATCTAACTTATCATGTCAGAATACGAAGCTAGGCGGTGAGTTAATTCTACTGTCAAACACGATTGCTTAAGGTTAACGAAATTTCGGCATTACGACGGCTATAAATCGAACGATTCCAAATTTACTTTCAACAAAACCAAGCCACACCGGGCATCCATATCACTTATACACATGAAACTAATCTTAATAAGTCCAAGAACATCTCATTCACCATCATAATCATCAAATCTCTTAGATCAACATAACTAACTACATAATCATGCTTATAATCATATCATAATCATATCTAAGCTAAAACCCACCAAGAACATGCTTGAAACTTAAGATTCAACCAAGGATTTCAAGGGTTATACCTTCCTTGGAGAGTTTACTAGCCTTATAAAATCTTGCATAGTCCTTGTATAACCTTAACCAAGCTTAGATCATCCAAAGAAACAAGAAAATCAAAGTTAGTTTCTTGAAAACACTATTCACCCTCATCTTTGAGGATTTATTTGAAAATGGAAAACATGGAGTTTGAAGCTAAGATTTCTATGAGATCATTTTTATGAAATATAGGACTCACCATAAAAATTTGGAGATCAAACAATGGTTGGAAGGTGGATTTTGAAATCTTAAAACTCCAAAATTCGAAGTGCCTTCTTTTTGGGGGAAAAATAGTGAACTTCTCGAATTTATTTACCCATCCAAACGATCTTCAAAAATTATGAAATTAAATCCCCAACTTCACCTTGATGTGTAGAAGCTCCGTGAATTTTTTCATGATTTTTAGATGAGTATAATTAGGTGAAAACAAATCGTAAAGACCCCTGCCCTGGAAAATGCAAACTGCTGGAAAAATGGGGGAGAGGTGGTGTTTGCTTGGCTTTGATCTTGCTCTCATCTTATCTAAAGTGAACTATTGAATGTCTTTGGATAATATCTTGTCCATAAAGTAGCTTTAATAAAGTTCTAGGTCATGCATGATGCATTAGGATGGACAAGTGTCTTGTTTTTGTGGTGAGATGATGAAAGTGATGCCAAGTACTTGGTTGATCCCTTATTGCTCTAGTTTCTTTGCAACTATCTTGGTTACATGATCTTATCCACTAGCACATGCATGCACCTTGGTTATCTGCTTGTTTCTTTGTCCGATTATTGCTCAATTTGGTCGATCGTTCGTAGGAATATCCCAAGGATTTCTAGTTAGGGTTTTACCGGAAACCTTCTTAATATTAATACTATCATTCTCAATCATCCTTTGTAATTCTTGAATTTAAATTCCTTAATCCTTTTAATAAATCCTTAAGTCTTTCAGTGTCCAGGGAAATCTCGGAGAAAATAAAAGTGCTAATTTTCTGAATCCGATATCGTTTACATACACTTATCTCGCCCCTGGATCATGAATACGAACTCAGAAATCCGTTCTGAATACTTCTATATAGCGTCGTCTAACTCATATTCTCATTTCCCACTAAAAACACTATTCACACTTTATTCTCCTTTTATTTTTTATATCCATAAAAATGTCCTTGTTCTCTTTCGGGCGTTCCTTAACCCTTTCACGGAACCACTAGACTAATAACAGATATCGATTTGGATGACACCAGATTATTCCCTCTAATTGGGATCCCCATATCTTATCTCCCTAGGAGATAGATTATTCTTATCTAAGTTGTCAATCCATTGCATTCTTCATGGCATTTAATCATTGGAATCTATAACCCTTCAACCTTCATTTATTAGAACTGTTAATACCTTGTAGTCGGAATCATTGTTCCTCCTTTTATCAATGCTTAATAATTTTTTTTTAATTCTACTGAAAATTTGGGTTCTTACATTTTGACACTTCACCTGTTTTGGCTTATTTGACATACCTTGTCCCTAGCCCCGTTACAACCCAAATAAAGACCTTTTAATTATCGTCATTGATGTATGTTGTGTTAAGAGTTAGATTGATACCAAATGTCAAGCGTGTTTATGATTTTATTGGAATTGAGTGATACACTTACCCTTGTTCTTGAGTGAATATTCTTTTGTGAGTGGATTGTGAGTGTTTGATTGTTTTTGCGTATGAGATCCCGAGTTTTGTCTCAAAGATGTACTCTTGTAGGCTTAGCATGTTTACTAACTTATTCTTACACTTGACATGGGCTTGTGAGAACTTATGCATGTTCATTGAGTAGACTATGTGAATACTTGCACTTTCGACAACAAGACATTGCGTAGTTACTTTGATTCTTAAGTTGATATGACATGAGAGGATTTGAAGGTATGGCAGGATATTAGTACTAGATTAGTTGCATTCTTCATATGAGTTGCATTCATGCATTGCATTGCATTAGGTTAAATGGATTTTGTGGGTACATTCGCGATAGGCACTCACGAGACCTTACTCGTCCACTAGGACTGCCTAGGGGTTTAAAGGGCTTGTTGCATACGCCAAATGCAACCGTGATCACCTACGGAAGTGGTACTAGTTAGTTAGTTAGTTGTATTTGTTTATGCTTGAGGACAAGCA
This sequence comes from Kitagawia praeruptora, assembly GCA_037693485.1. Classification (NCBI taxonomy): domain Eukaryota; kingdom Viridiplantae; phylum Streptophyta; class Magnoliopsida; order Apiales; family Apiaceae; genus Kitagawia; species Kitagawia praeruptora. Next base: position 113,010,444 of record CM075348.1, on the reverse strand, counting down.
TTGGTTTAAGTTTGGGGGTGTGATAAGTGGATTTATATCCACTTGGATCGTTCCATATCGGCTTAAATTGATTCACTTGGTCTCAAGTTTGTGGTAGTTTTGATGCGTTTTTGTTAGTTGTGCAGGTTTGCGAAATATCGTTTATGGTTGGTGTTTTCGTCAATTTTGGAGATGATTTGTGTAATAACCCTAACTTTAGAAAAGCTACAGTGACCCCATGAATAGTAAATTTTGAGGATTTAGAGAAATGGTATGTAGGTACACTACACTTGAAACAGAAAATGAATAAACAGAAATCATATTAGTGATATACTAAGGAAATAAGTGACTCGAAATGACGATGGATTTCAGAAATTCCTGAATTTAGATTTTGAGGATTTTGAGCTCGAACGAACTTCTATTTATTGGATATTAAGGAACATAGAAATATTAAAGGGATTATATATTGAGGAATTAGTGAATTTAAGTTAAACTAAGGGATTTTTAAGTTAAGAGAATGCTAAGGGAATTTGGATTTTATAAACGATTTCAAAACCACTGGATAGTGAGATATATTCGAAACGAACCACAATTAGACGAGTCTGGAAACCAAACAACCAAGATTAGTAGAATAACAAGGATTGTATCACATTATAAATACCAAGAGTACTAGCATTACATTTAGAAAAGAAAATCAAGAAAAGAGAATTATGAAATCACTAGCATGACATCACTTTCCACTAAATTGTTTTAAGGGGCAAATTAGTACTTTTGCTAGGTTTTAATCACAAATATCTTGCAAAGCTTCCATAAGACACTAGACAAACCAAGATTTAGATGAGATAAGATCAAGAAACAAGAGCAAAAATCTCTCCCCCTCCATTATCATCATTTTCGGCCAGATTTCCAGCAGCCCAGTAAAACCGCTCTAGAGACTTCGTTACTCAGCCAAATTTTGTGTTCTTTATATGGTTAGAAAGCTGTTAAGATGCCCTACAACTTTCATTTAGAAGCCTCATCCAGAAAACGTAGGTAAGGCCTTCGTTTTTCATGTTCTTTCAGCTGCAGTTTAGTAACTCCGAATTGTTAACTTTGTTTTCATGGTTCCTTTAGTTGATTAAAGCTATATTGAGGTTGTTTAAGGAGTACCCAAGGTTTATTAGGTGATGTTGAAGCTACAAGAAAGGTATAAACCCTAACCCCTTTTTATTATGTGAGCTTTAGTGATGTTAATGGATGATGTGTGGTTAAAAGTGATTATTGTGATGTTAGCTAGCATAAATTGTGATTGATTGATGGGTGATGGTATTGAGGCCTCACCACTGATTATATGGCTTATGAGGATGTAATACTGATGTGTATGGGGTGGTGGATGATTATATGGCTTGGTTGTGATGGAATTGTTTTTGGAAAGTATGAAATTATAGCCGTTATAATGTCCGATTTTTGTTAGAATCACAAACTGCCCTGTTTTTGGGACACCAAACCGTACGGTACCTTACTGTCCAGAGTGCTAAGTGACCATGGTAGGGTAGAGCTTAGTTCATAGATCGTTTTGATATAAGGTGCGTAAAAATCTGATGAACGGTTTAGGAGAAAAGTCAGTTTTAGTGAAAGACATTCGAAAACCGAGAAAACGTAATTGTATCAACTTTGAGGCTAAAGTTACCATACTTAAACATTTTTATAAGTCACGAAATTTTGGGATAGTGTAGTAGGGTGGTCAGAGGACCCTTTACAGTTGACCTTGCATTAAAATTCGAAATCTATATTTTCTGAGAATTTTTACAGTCGAGTGTGGTTATTAAGGGGAATGGTGGAATATGTTAAAACTTAGATCGAGTTTAAAAATGGTTAAGTGCATGTAAACTTTTGGTGCATAAAAACCATGTTAAACTTATAATATGAGTTAAGGGTGTTATGGTGTAGAGATTAAGTGATTAAGTGGGATATATACTAATGGTGATCCTTTCATTCCTATAGAAACGGGAGATGAACTCAGGATTCCACATACTCGCTTTAGAGATCCAGGCAAGATCTTTTCTATCCCTACTTGGAAGTTATTTATCTTCAAAGAAACTTGATTTCATGAAATATATATATGTGATGCTATTGTTACTATATTGTTAAGAAATGGTTTTCCTTGATTATTGATGTAAAAAGGGAAGGTATATGAGTATGATATGAATATGGATATGAGTATGAGTATGAGATGGATATGAATATACATAGAGATGATTATGCATGAAGTGAACATGCCTTATGATTAAGGGAATATGAAGGAATGGTATCAGTCGTTATATAGAGTTATATATAAAGGAATGGAATCAGTCATTATCTAGGGCTATATGATTTATAATATTATATTCTTTCTAAGTATTGTGATTTAATAAATATTATTGAATGGTATTTAATACTTTTGAGATAAATGGAATACTCTACGTATATAAAAGCATATTGATTTCATTGAATACAGAGGAGATGTCTGAGTCATAATCAAAGTATTATGACATATATAAATTTTAAAGGTGATGATAAATGGAAATGGAAATGATATATGTGAAAGGAAATGTGAATGGAAATGTGAATGAAAATGGAAAATGTGAAATGGTATTTGATGATTTGAAAAAGGGGGATTGCAACAGTAAGCGTAAGAGGCTGTGTGGTAGTGGCACAGTCCAGCATCCAATATTTTATTTCGGCACGAAGATGCCAAGGGAGGATATAGCAGGTAGCCTTCCTCCAGGGTTGATTACCAGGTAGGGATCATCCCTTCTACTAGTAGTAAACAGAGAGCGGATACGGTCAGGCGACTGATCATCGTCCTACGTATCTGGCGCCAGCAGAGATCCCCAAAACTTGAAAGAAAGAATTGAAAATGGTTTTCAGATTTCTATAACTGAAAACAGAAAAGTGATATGGAATGATGGAATTATTGTTACAAACGAAGAGAAACTGATTTTATATTAATTTATATGATTGTTGCATAAGACGGAAATGAGAAGATTATAGCGAGAGATTTGTTCAAGTTTTTATATTATCTTGAAAGATTACACTGAAATGGTATATTGATGGTTATAACATTCAAGAAGAGGGACTGATATTATATGATGTTAGAAGCGAGACTGATGGAATGATACTATATATTTCTTACGTACAAGGATAATTGGAAAGTGTATATACATATTGAATGGAAATAAAATTCTTCCATAATAACTGAAGTTGCTTTTGTCTATTACATATATACAACGGTTTATTTTCCTTTGATGTTAGTATATAGAAATTATCTTGCTGAGCTATTTTGGCTCATTCTTGCTACTTATCTATATACAGCTAGGAATGCCAATACTTCGCAGAACGCCCCGCAAGAGGGTAGGGGAAAGGCGACCTTCTGAGAGCACGCTAGCATCGATTCCTGAGGTAGCGTAGAGGCAGACGGGTTCTGAGAGCTTGTGTATAATTAAGGGTGTAAGAATGTAATAAACTTTTGATTGTTGGAACGCTTCATGTCGAAGTGTCATTCAACAATGTACTTAAGTATGATCCTGGTTTGTAATAACTGTTCAACTCTTAACTTTATTATGGTGAATGTTGTTCTCTGAGCATATGACTGGTGTGTGTGTGTTTATTATTGCGGGGTCAATGGCATAAGTATTAATTGTTAAAAAAAAAAATCAAGAGATATTGATATTGAATGGAAATTGGTCCGTGACGGCCTGGATTCCTGACCCCGGATTTGGGGCTGTCACAGTTTGGTATCAGAGCTTAGAGTCATAATACTCAGGAACAATAGTGATAATAATAAATATATCAGTAATAATATAAATTGTGAACTCCCATCGAGTTCAAGGGCGGTATATCGCATGTAGCATTTATTCTAAGTAGTGATTATAATTTTATAGATTATTACTAATACAAGTTTATGTTTTAGTATAGGGAAAGGAAATTGGTGAACCGAAGTTAAGGGTACTTAAATCTTATTGGGTTTAAGGGAGTTTGAGGTAATATTGTAAGTGGATTGGTGAACAGACACTGATCGTTTCAATTGATTGTGGAGATGAAATGATGAAACTGAGATTGGTCGGTAAAGCAAAGATATACCTTAAGGACCAAGACAGACTGAGAAATTCCGAGATTGACTTAAATGAAAAGGTTATTATGCTAAAAGTGTTAAGCTTATATAACACATGGGACTGATATGAGAAAAGGGAATATTTGAGGTAACGGGAAGTGTATGTTAGAAAATATTGTGAGTATGTGTGGTATGTTAGAATATACAATTTAGAAGTATAATTTGAAGGGTCCTTGATACCAGAGCAGTGTCAGGCTAAGACGATCAATATTACGTAAGTATATCGATTAGAGGGTTGTGTTCTATTATGGATAAAGGCAGAAAGTATCGAGCCAAGTCAAGACTAGGTAAATGACGATAATTGGGAATATAAGACGATAGTTTAAGGCTAAAGGGTAAGTGCCAAATTTAAGAAATTTTGGAGAGTACGCAGTCTAAGATATAAATAGTATTGGAGGAAAGCCTTCCATTATTGGAATTTTTAATTGGGCAGAGGCTATTAACGGTACCTATTCTTAAATTTTCTAAAGCCCTGCTAAATTATGTTATTGAGTTTCAAATTTTCCTCTACTGGTGGGTAAATCCAGTTGTGATCTGGCACCTCTTATTCATTAAGGGTCGGTATCTTTTCAAAATTTTCTGGTACCTCTGGAATGTATTTCAAAATTCTATTCGATCTATCTTAGTCAAAATATTCCTCTAAGATTATTTTTGAAAGGTGGTATTTATCATCGTGATTTCAAATTTTCTTTATATTTCTTACTCCAACTAAGAGGAACAACCCTATATATATACACAAGGATAATCTGTCTGTGTGATTGAGAGTCGGAGGGGACGCCCTCACTTGTGTGACATATGGGTTCTTCCATAATATTGATTTCTTAAATATCCTTTTGTTCCAAATAAAAGTTATTTAAAACTCTTAATTTATAAATTGTTGTGGGACCCTTGCTTGTTTCTGGGTTCGTTTCAATTCAAGGTTTCTTAAATTCTATAAATTGTTTCGAATATAGAAGATTTTATTAATGGATGGGATAATGGAAGCAAGGTTTAGAGTATACGTGATTATAAAAGGGAACTTGAGATTCCAAGGGAAATTTCAATAAGAGATAACTAGAGCTAGAAGCGTTTCAATATAAGAGAGGAAGGAAATTCGTGAGAAGAAATAGGTATATTTGATGATTAGTAAATATATATATATATATATATATATATATATATATGAGGAATTTTAAGGCATAATTGAGATTTACTATTGAGAGTAAGGTGTATTTTGAGGATATAGTCAGAATAAGGATAAACAAAGGAAGTGGGGATAATTAATGAAGGATTTCGAGATGCAATAACTATTAATGGGGGAAGGCCAATAGTGTGACTAATACCCTAAGTAGCAGAGAGAGATTAAAGATGTTAAGTATTTAAAGGATTAATCCAAAAGGTGTGAATGAGTAAAACTTGAGGTAAAGATTTTGATGAGATTAATAAAGGGAAATTTCACAGGTGGAATAGATAGTATATCATGAAGGAACTAAGGTGGATCAGCAAGATGTAAAGAGCGTATAGTGAACAATAGACATATGGGATAAGGTATCCGGAGGAAATTGCAGGTACGCTCTAATTTAACCTCTTAAGTGTAAATGTTTGGTTAGGGATCGACTAAGTCAATGAATGGTGTAAATGGGCTGATAAAATAGATAAGAATAATCTATCTGTAAGAAAGTAAACTATGGTGATATAAGAAAGTGAGTTATTCTCGTGTCATCCAAATCAATATCTGTTAAGAGTCAGAGAACTCTATAAAAAAAAGATTTGGGTATAATGGGGAAAGTGCAAGGAAAATTCTTAGAATGAAGGGAAAGTATCTGCTCGTATAAGTACGAATAGGAAATATATATTATAATTGATATTTTCTTACAATAGTTTCAAGAAATATTATTATAGCTTATTTTCTGGAAAATTTTACAGAGATGAGATATAGGAATATTGAGGTGTTAATATTTATGTCATGATAGAGATCAAAATATAGACAAACCATGGTGAGATACACTACCATTCAGGGAAGGCCAATGGGGTGGCCGATACCCTTAGTCGAAAGAGGAAAGAGAAATGAGATAATATAGAATGACTGAATACAGGAGGAGATTTGCAAGGAAAAGATAGTGAAAGTATTGCTATTGATAAGCTAAATGGCATGTTGATGAATGACAAGCAAGTATATGTTGGTGTATTTCTGTATAAACAAGATAGAGATGTTTAAGGAGAAACTAAAGGATGGAGGGAATAATATGAGAATTAGAAGGTGTAATGTGAGAAAGGTATTTGTCAATATCTTCAGCGTGATTCCGGGACGGAATCCTTTTAAGGGGGGAAGACTGTAATAACCCTAACTTTAGAAAAGCTACAGTGACCCCATGAATAGTAAATTTTGAGGATTTAGAGAAATGGTATGTAGGTACACTACACTTGAAACAGAAAATGAATAAACAGAAATCATATTAGTGATATACTAAGGAAATAAGTGACTCGAAATGACGATGGATTTCAGAAATTCCTGAATTTAGATTTTGAGGATTTTGAGCTCGAACGAACTTCTATTTATTGGATATTAAGGAACATAGAAATATTAAAGGGATTATATATTGAGGAATTAGTGAATTTAAGTTAAACTAAGGGATTTTTAAATTAAGAGAATGCTAAGGGAATTTGGATTTTATAAACGATTTCAAAACCACTGGATAGTGAGATATATTCGAAACGAACCACAATTAGACGAGTCTGGAAACCAAACAACCAAGATTAGTAGAATAACAAGGATTGTATCACATTATAAATACCAAGAGTACTAGCATTACATTTAGAAAAGAAAATCAAGAAAAGAGAATTATGAAATCACTAGCATGACATCACTTTCCACTAAATTGTTTTAAGGGGCAAATTAGTACTTTTGCTAGGTTTTAATCACAAATATCTTGCAAAGCTTCCATAAGACACTAGACAAACCAAGATTTAGATGAGATAAGATCAAGAAACAAGAGCAAAAATCTCTCCCCCTCCATTATCATCATTTTCGGCCAGATTTCCAGCAGCCCAGTAAAACCGCTCTAGAGACTTCGTTACTCAGCCAAATTTTGTGTTCTTTATATGGTTAGAAAGCTGTTAAGATGCCCTACAACTTTCATTTAGAAGCCTCATCCAGAAAACGTAGGTAAGGCCTTCGTTTTTCATGTTCTTTCAGCTGTAGTTTAGTAACTCCGAATTGTTAACTTTGTTTTCATGGTTCCTTTAGTTGATTAAAGCTATATTGAGGTTGTTTAAGGAGTACCCAAGGTTTATTAGGTGATGTTGAAGCTACAAGAAAGGTATAAACCCTAACCCCTTTTTATTATGTGAGCTTTAGTGATGTTAATGGATGATGTGTGGTTAAAAGTGATTATTGTGATGTTAGCTAGCATAAATTGTGATTGATTGATGGGTGATGGTATTGAGGCCTCACCACTGATTATATGGCTTATGAGGATGTAATACTGATGTGTATGGGGTGGTGGATGATTATATGGCTTGGTTGTGATGGAATTGTTTTTGGAAAGTATGAAATTATAGCCGTTATAATGTCCGATTTTTGTTAGAATCACAAACTGCCCTGTTTTTGGGACACCAAACCGTACGGTACCTTACTGTCCAGAGTGCTAAGTGACCATGGTAGGGTAGAGCTTAGTTCATAGATCGTTTTGATATAAGGTGCGTAAAAATCTGATGAACGGTTTAGGAGAAAAGTCAGTTTTAGTGAAAGACATTCGAAAACCGAGAAAACGTAATTGTATCAACTTTGAGGCTAAAGTTACCATACTTAAACATTTTTATAAGTCACGAAATTTTGGGATAGTGTAGTAGGGTGGTCAGAGGACCCTTTACAGTTGACCTTGCATTAAAATTCGAAATCTATATTTTCTGAGAATTTTTACAGTCGAGTGTGGTTATTAAGGGGAATGGTGGAATATGTTAAAACTTAGATCGAGTTTAAAAATGGTTAAGTGCATGTAAACTTTTGGTGCATAAAAACCATGTTAAACTTATAATATGAGTTAAGGGTGTTATGGTGTAGAGATTAAGTGATTAAGTGGGATATATACTAATGGTGATCCTTTCATTCCTATAGAAACGGGAGACGAACTCAGGATTCCACATACTCGCTTTAGAGATCCAGGCAAGATCTTTTCTATCCCTACTTGGAAGTTATTTATCTTCAAAGAAACTTGATTTCATGAAATATATATATGTGATGCTATTGTTACTATATTGTTAAGAAATGGTTTTCCTTGATTATTGATGTAAAAAGGGAAGGTATATGAGTATGATATGAATATGGATATGAGTATGAGTATGAGATGGATATGAATATACATAGAGATGATTATGCATGAAGTGAACATGCCTTATGATTAAGGGAATATGAAGGAATGGTATCAGTCGTTATATAGAGTTATATATAAAGGAATGGAATCAGTCATTATCTAGGGCTATATGATTTATAATATTATATTCTTTCTAAGTATTGTGATTTAATAAATATTATTGAATGGTATTTAATACTTTTGAGATAAATGGAATACTCTACGTATATAAAAGCATATTGATTTCATTGAATACAGAGGAGATGTCTGAGTCATAATCAAAGTATTATGACATATATAAATTTTAAAGGTGATGATAAATGGAAATGGAAATGATATATGTGAAAGGAAATGTGAATGGAAATGTGAATGAAAATGGAAAATGTGAAATGGTATTTGATGATTTGAAAAAGGGGGATTGCAACAGTAAGCGTAAGAGGCTGTGTGGTAGTGGCACAGTCCAGCATCCACTATTTTATTTCGGCACGAAGATGCCAAGGGAGGATGTAGCAGGTAGCCTTCCTCCAGGGTTGATTACCAGGTAGGGATCATCCCTTCTACTAGTAGTAAACAGAGAGCGGATACGGTCAGGCGACTGATCATCGTCCTACGTATCTGGCGCCAGCAGAGATCCCCAAAACTTGAAAGAAAGAATTGAAAATGGTTTTCAGATTTCTATAACTGAAAACAGAAAAGTGATATGGAATGATGGAATTATTGTTACAAACGAAGAGAAACTGATTTTATATTAATTTATATGATTGTTGCATAAGACGGAAATGAGAAGATTATAGCGAGAGATTTGTTCAAGTTTTTATATTATCTTGAAAGATTACACTGAAATGGTATATTGATGGTTATAGAATTCAAGAAGAGGGACTGATATTATATGATGTTAGAAGCGAGACTGATGGAATGATACTATATATTTCTTACGTACAAGGATAATTGGAAAGTGTATATACATATTGAATGGAAATAAAATTCTTCCATAATAACTGAAGTTGCTTTTGTCTATTACATATATACAACGGTTTATTTTCCTTTGATGTTAGTATATAGAAATTATCTTGCTGAGCTATTTTGGCTCATTCTTGCCTCATTCTTGCTACTTATCTATATACAGCTAGGAATGCCAATACTTCGCAGAACGCCCCGCAAGAGGGTAGGGGAAAGGCGACCTTCTGAGAGCACGCTAGCATCGATTCCTGAGGTAGCGTAGAGGCAGACGGGTTCTGAGAGCTTGTGTATAATTAAGGGTGTAAGAATGTAATAAACTTTTGATTGTTGGAATGCTTCATGTCGAAGTGTCATTCAACAATGTACTTAAGTATGATCCTGGTTTGTAATAACTGTTCAACTCTTAACTTTATTATGGTGAATGTTGTTCTCTGAGCATATGATTGGTGTGTGTGTGTTTATTATTGCGGGGTCAATGGCATAAGTATGAATTGTTAAAAAAAAAATACTCAAGAGATATTGATATTGAATGGAAATTGGTCTGTGACGGCCTGGATTCCTGACCCCGGATTTGGGGCTGTCACAATTTGCGCAATGTAATGAAGGATGGCGTATTTCCCTAGGCTACCATGAAGATCATAACACTCAAGATTTGAAGAAAGGGAAGTGGCAAAAGAATCGGAAGAGAAACGGATGAGGAATGAGCAAATTGTGGAAAATTCGGATGGTTGCGCAGTCTACACTGTTTTGGCTATATCTGGAGTTCTAAAAGTCCATTTTCAGCGATCTTACTGTCCACGTGAAGCCTGGGAAATTTTCTATAATTCTGAACAGGAACTTTGTGCGCTGGGAGCGCGTACCACGTGCTGGGGGCGCATAAATTCGCTGGAAATTCCTGAAAATGTCCATTTTGCCCCTATTTCGATTTCTAGTTGTATTTTTGGTACCCAAACCTATTTCTAATTGTATTGTAGGTTGATTTTATTGCTGGGCAAGACTTCTGGAGCCTATATAAACACATCCTACCATTGTAATTTGGATAACAATTACATATCAATTACTTAGGGTTATTTGTATCTTTTCATACTTTGTTTTTATCATGGTTTCATCAGATCCCATGATGACGAGCGGTTCGATTATGAACTAATAATTGTCATGGGATTCTAACGGATTTATTTATGGAGCTTTACTATCTTGATGCTTTACAGATCTGTGTGTGATGTATATCTAATATCCTCGTATGGTTATGCTTAATTGTTAGATGCGTAGCTAACATCTAATTTGTTAATCTCTTGTGAAGTGAAAGTGGATCTTGAGATTTAGAACTTGCCATGCTAGCATAGGTTCATGATTGTTTATCAACATGATTCGTAGTATGAGATGAGAATACTTATATTGCCCTATGTGATCATTATGGATAACTTGCTCTTTAACCGTTATGTTTTCAAATTCTATAGACATATAGGGTCTAAGCATAATTGGTGTCTATTCATCTTCTATCTCTTTTGTGGATGTATGTTTAGTTTGGTATACGTATGCTGACAGGTAGCGTGTACTTGTTTCGTGTTATCCGATCAGATACCATTGCATATAGTGATTAAAGGCGTCAGATCTAAGCAAAGTACTTAATGAAGTTAGGATTCCATGTTTTCTCTTACAGAAGTAATTTGATTCCAATTCTCTTTAATTAGTTAATTCTTAGTTTGTTAGTTTACTTCTTAGTTAATTTAGTTTATTAAACCCAAAATTGTTATTTGTCTTAGCAGTGAATAATAATCATACATTGTTGCATAGGTACATCTACTGAATTGAAACCATAACCAGATCTCTGTGGGAACGAACTTGACTTATTCATATATTACTTGTGACCATGTACGCTTGCGTGATTTTGTGCAAACAAATGTAATATGTAATAAAGGAAATATATAACTCAACTAGGATAAAAGATAAATAATATTAACTCTATACAGGGATCGTGAAAGTTGAAGAACAGGCTCCAACAAGGATCAAGTCACTGAAAGAAGTTCATTAACATGATCAAGCCTCAGTGATAGAATAAGATGTACAAATGATTCAGTTGAAGGGCCAAAAGATTACAGTGGTCTTAAAGACGTGATACAAAGACCATGAGTGAATGTTAGTCGTCTGTGAACCAGACCAGTTGCACTAGGCGTCAACACTTCACAAAGGAATCGAAGTATCTAACTCAGAAAAACAGTTAAGAGGTATGATTGAGTTTAGAGCAGTATTGATATCCTCCATTTTGGAAGCTACATATTTAAGGATGTCAAATTAAGAGGAAAATGAATAGTATCCAAAATCACTATTCATATGAATAGTAACCGAAATCACTATTCACATGAATAGTAACCAAAATCAATATGCATATGAATAGTACTATTCATATGAATAGTAATTGAAATTACTATTCATGAATAGTACCCAAAAGTACTATTCAATCAGGTGGGGCCCACACAAATATAAAATTCGAAGTTTTTGTCAGAAAGCTTTTGTTGAATTTTGTAATCAGAAGGTTTAAAGATTGAAAAACAAGAAAGGCGGCTGGTGAATCGTCATCCCGTACGTAATTTTGGGGTACTATGCAGCATAGTGATTTTCTAGAAAATCTATAAACAGGCCTATTGTATTTCATTTCAAAATACACATCAACACACAACTCTCTCTTCTCTCTCTTATATCTTCTTTGTGTAAGCTGCTAGACAGTCCATCTAGTAGGAAAGCCGGCTTAGTCCGCTTTCAGGAAGTGTCGGGTAGAAGGTCCTCGTGCCTAAACTATCCTTCGGAGTGTTCTGGTTTTGAAGCTAATCCATTGGGTTAGAAGTTGTAACACCCCTCGGTTTTTTATCAATTCAAAGATATTTTCCCGAATTGATTGTGTTATTTCGATTCAGTTGTTGTCCTTATTTTTCACATCTCAAAAATCTAAATATTTCGAAATAACGTATTCAACCCCCCTTCTACATTATTCTGCACCTAACAAAAGTTACCATAGGTTGGGCAGGTGGTTGCTATCCTTGTTGTTGTTGTAACTGTTGATGTTGTTGTTGGAGTAACTGCTGTTGTTATGCCAAAATTGTCGTCTGTTGTTGTAGCAAACCAAAAAGTTGGGCCATATCTATATTGCCTTGATTTCCTTGATTATCATCTCTATTCTAATTATCTTGATCCCTATTTGGATTAGCTCTAGTATACATCATTATCTTGATCCCTATTATCTTGCTGAATAATAGACAATCATTATACATCTACATGCATACATCTATCCACAACATGACATAATATAGACTAACAGTTCTAATATGGCATAAGTACGACGTTAAAAAATTTAAACAATCTCACGTGACCAAATAATACGATAAGGGAAATGATAATTTAAATAAACGATAACAGTATCGATGACATCCACCGATATCCAAATATCCAAAGGTTCAAAATACCATCCAACGTAAAGTACATAATGTCGAGAAATACGATAAATTCTAGCACTTAGCAACACGATTCTGATAATGATGGCTATACTATATGTCATCCCTTAAACCCATGCTATAATACTAATTATTCTACATCTGATTAATCACATGCTGGAGCTCATCCACCATCATCTGAACCATCGTATGACTCTCCCAATCACGATGAGGTTCCATAGTGCGAAGCCGCTCATTAGCTAACCGGATGAGTGCCTGGAGCCTGGATGTAAGAACCTAGATTTTTAGTAGGAATTAAAACTTTTATTATGTACTAATGTAGAAATGAATAGTGGTTACGACTACGAGGTAGCAGCTGTTCCGATGAACGAATATTTAATGGATTTGGATTCAAATGTTTATATGCCATGAGCAAGGCACTTGGTTGATAACATAGATAAAAATAATCTATCTCCTAAGAAAAAAGATATGGTATTGTAATAACTCAAATTTCCAGAGAATGATTTTATTATTATTTTAAGATTAATAATGATTTTCCTAAAATGAGGAGGAATTTTTTTTTTATTGTTCATTATTCTAGTTCAAGGAATTTTAAAAGTGAATTATTTAATTATTTTCCGGTTCAGTGTAATCGGGTTTTCTTAAAAATTATATTGACTAAGTAGATATCTTGAGTCAATAGTTTATTTGGGCAAAGGGTTTAATTTTCAAAGTGTGAAATTATTCAGTAAAGATTTCTGTTTTAAATTGCTGAATAATTTGGAGATTTTAAAATCCTTAGAAATGATTATTTTAATTATTTGGGGATTTACAGAAATTACTTGATTAATATATAAAATCAAGAATTTGAGTTTTACTAAAACAATAATGTTTGTGGTATTTTATAAAGCCTTGTAAATTGTGATTTATGGATCACAATTATTATTTTTATGATTTGTTTTTATAAATTATTAATATTTGTAAAATGCGTATCAATTTAGAAAATTGAGATTTAATTCTATTTCTTTCTTCGAAAATCTTTAAAAATATTCTAGTATTTAATTATGCTGGAATAATTATTTTGACGGATAGGGATTTATAACCCAAATTATTATATTATCCGAGTAATATTTTGCGGGTTTAAAATAGAAGTGGGTTATAATTAGTAGTAATATAAGTGGATTGGGCCAAGCCCAATAAGGACAAAAACACACACACGCAGAAAGCTATCGGGGAGAGAGAATTGGGGGAAAAAGGAGGAAGAAATTAGGGTTCATAGAGTTGAATTGGGGGATTGAAATTGAAGGTGAAAGAAGAGGAGATGAGTGTGTGTATATATATATACGCGTGTGTATGTGTGGTGTGTTTAAAATCACGTGTATATGTGTGTGTATGAGTCGCGTGTGTGTATGTATATTAGTGTTGTGTGTGGGAGAAGGAGGGCGGCCGGCCGTGAAGCCGTGGTGGTGGCCGGCGGGTCGCGCGCGCAGGGGGGTCGGAGAAGGAAGAGGCAGCAGCTGGGCAAAGAGAGAGAGAGAGAGAGAGAGAGAGAGAAGGGAGAGGGATGGTTTTGGTGGAAGATAATTTTGCGAGTCGAATCGGAGCGAACCGAATGGTATAATTTTTTCTATTTTTAAATTATGTATTTAATTATCGCATTTAGTTAGTTTATTGTTGAATTTAATTAGTTGTAAATTGTGGTAATTTAATTAGTTAAATGGTGAGATTATTTTGGTAATTAAGTTGGATTTAATTTGTAAGTTAATATGCTAATTTTCGTAATTAGATTAATATGGTGGATTGTGAATATTATTGGGATTTCCGTATTTTATTCGGAGAGTCTATATTTGTGATTAATCGTAATTGTTGAGTTTAGTGATTGCTAAATGTTTAGTGCTAATTGTTAGTTTCCAAATTGTAATTGTTAATTACTAAGTGTTAAGTGCTAATTGTTATTGTCATATAAGGTATAGTGATAAGAGTTGGTTAATCTGTAAATGTCTATGTGCTAAATGGTATAAGTCGGGTAGTAATAATTGTCAGAAGTCATATTTGTCAACTACGTGGTGTTGGCTTAAATGTGAATAAACTTAGTTTACTTTCTTTAAATGTTGTGGTGCCGCATGTCTGGGCGGATACTTTTCCTTATGTGCTAGGTGCCGCATGTCTGGACGGGTACTTTCTGTACTTGTTTACTTTTATGTTGCTGCAAGTTGAGGCAGCTTTATTTTTTGTAAAAACAGGGTTAAATTGTTTTTGATTGATATTGAGGGGCTGTGCCCATAGTCCGATAAACGAATACTTCATGCCGAAATTTTCTGAAAATCCCCTACATTTAAATTTATTTAACTTATTTGATTTCTATGACTTAAAAGCATGCTTCGAGTGTTAACTATTTAGGTATATATGTGTTAAGTAGTTAAGTCGAGGATTAATTGTTGTCTCGAGGAATTATGTGCTAAGTTGAGGATTAATCATGTTTCGAGGAATAATTGTGTTTTGAGGATTATCTGTTAAGTAAGTTTTGTAATAGAATGTCAATAGTATTATACTTGTAAAGGTTAAGTGAAGTTGGCTAAATGGTTGTAGGGTTACGATGTGTTTATTACTAGGAAATGTCCACTTTATAAAAGGGGATTCTTTCCGTGTCGTTTGCTATTACTAAATGTGTTATGTGCATTAAGTGATATTAGAGTAGTCAACTATAGGGAGGACACCTATAGTTTGATTTTAGATGACTTAGTGATAATTCTGCGTCGTGTCCTTGAGATACGAGGTTGGACTATCACGTGCCCGTAACAGTTATAGTACCATTAGGGCGTGATCAAGTGGAACAACGTGTATCAAAAAGGAAGGATCGAGGTGTCATGTAAAGTTTATGGAACTGCTTGGGCGAAATGCCAAGGATTTATTCGCGGTGTTCCGTTTGGTGCTAAGGACCAGAGGCAAGTTTATTATTACATACTCTATTGTTCAGAGTATATTTATTTTGAAATATATGAAATGGGTGGAATAAGACTTCAGTCCATATTTGCAAGATTTCTTCTATCTTTATCTTGATAAATTGTTTACTTTTAAGTAAAATGGTTTGACTGGAAATATATGTGATATAGAGAGAGTGATATACTATAAAGAGTAAAATGATATGGGAAGGAATGGTATCAGTTGTTATTTATGGTTATTTTAATAATATTATGGTATCAGTTGTTATCTAAAGTTATTTTATAATATTACAATTATGTGTAAATTGGGGATATTTGAGTTCTAAATTGTTTCAGATGTTATTAATAAATATTTTGTTATATAAGGGGACAAGGGTTGATATTTACAGATTTTCTTAAAAGGGATTTACATGTAAAGTACTTTAGTTGGTGTAATTTAAATGTATGGATATATGAATGGAAAAGTGGAAGGGGTTATCTTGAAATGTATATTTTCGAAAACTCGGACAAAGTTTTTAGAAAGAATTTCGCAATAATTAACCTAATGGCAACATCACCAACAAACTAGTGTTTATTTAATTAGTAGATACCTCTTGAAGCATCTACTGATTAAATAAACCTTATTCGTCTAATTAAATTTATTTAATTAGATGAATATTATTTTTAAAACATTTTCTTACAATCGCTTTGTTCCAGAATAATAATAAAAATATTTCGATGGTTATAAATGAGACATTTTTGGTTAAAAATGTCTGGAATGATATTGATAAATGTTATTTTAATGGTTATTTAATTCAATGAATATTAATTATAATATTCATTTAAAAGGGATTATTGAATAGTTATTCTTTAAATATTCTAAGTGTTCTAAGGGTGATTAAATATTGTTAAAAGGTTGTTTAAGGAATTTCATAGTGAAATGAATGTATGTCTTGAATTGATACACTGATGATATACCTTTATAAATGTTTTCAAATGGTTATAATACGAATATGGAAATGGAAATGTGAAATGTGAAATGGAAATGTGAAATGTGAAATGGAAATGGAAATGGAAAATGGAAAATGTGGAATGGTGTGTTATAAATGGAATAATGATTTGACAAAAAGGGGGATTGCAACAGAAAGCGTAAGAGGCTGTGTGCGGCACAGTCCAGCACTCATTATTTTATTTTCGGCCCATGTGTTGCCGATGGAGGATGTAGTGGAGAACCTTCCTCCAGGAGGATGTAGTGGAGAACCTTCCTCCAGGGATGTTTGACATTCCTTCTACTAGTAGTAAACAAGGAGCAGGTACGTAGGCGGCTGATCATCGTCCTAACGTATCTGGCGCTAGCGGATATCCCCAAAACTTTTAAAGAAAGAATTGATAATGGTTTCAGATTTGCATTCTGAAAAAGGAAATGGTATGAAGTTATGGAATTATTTTTATGGATTGAAGAGAAACTGATTTTATATTACTTTTATATACAATTGTTGTATAAAAGGAAATGTAAATATTATATTGAGAGCTTGATTTTAAATGTTATATTACCTTGAGATATTATACTAAGATGATGTATTGATTATTATCTTATTATAGAAGAGAACTGATATTATATTATCAATAAGTAATTGATTTCATATTGAATAACCAGCAAGTTTATGTTGGTGTATTACTGCGCAAACAAGATGTGGCTATTTAATTACCTTGTAACGGTATCTCTTATATTATATTGGTATATTGTTCAGTCGATGTTATTTTCAAACATTATACTTTCCCTATAGAATTTCGTGGTTATAAGTGTCTCAAGAATGATACTAAGTATCAGTTGAATGTTGGAAAACCCCATGCATATTGATAGGATATTTTGTTCAACTCTAGTAATAACTTGCTGAGCAATTCTTTCGCTCATACTTGCTTGTTTTCAAATATTAACTTTTCAGTGGAAGGTATCCGGACGAGGTTATCTGCATGGCTTAGATGAAGCGGGCATCGTGCCGTTATGAAGACGATATGATCTAGAAAGTTTATAGCTGGAGTAAGTTATATGTATCTTGGGTTATGAATTTTTCTCTCAAAGCTATTCCTGCTGGGCAGTTTGTGTGGAATGGTGTGTTTCTTGCTTTTTCTTCATTTTTGATCTAATATTGACTTATCCAACTTTGATCTAATGATATTTACAAGATAAGATCAGATGTATGGCTGTGTTGGATCCTTGGTTCTTGTGCAAGAAGTATCTAAGAAGCTTGGTTTGATATTTGTTTGGTTTTCTTTTGTTTGTTTTTACCACATTATCCTTGCCCTTTCATAATTCTTCCACTCTTGCCCTTGCCCCTTGGCTTTCACCATAAGACACTTAATTAAATCAATAAATCAACTCCTTGTTTTGTATTGGGCCAAAGTTTGGGCTTCGTTCAAAGTTCTCTCGTCATTTGATTCATCGATTGATTTCTGCGATCGTCTCAGTGGTTTCTCCTTTGTAAATTCCTTGGATATATAATATCCTCTCCCACATCATATATTAGTGTGTTAGGGTGATTCTAATCCTCAAGTAGGTATTAGATCCAATATCCTTGGTATATTCTCTTTTTTCTCAGAAGTTGCTCTCCCGGTTATCTCTCGGGTTCTCAAGCATTCTCAAACTCGTTTAACAATCTAAATTCCCTTGGCATTTCCTTGACTTTATCACTCCTTGGTTTAACCTAATTTCACTATTTCCTCAAGATATAAACCCTTTAAAATTTCAATACTCCTTAATATCACATTCAATAGAGTCTCAATCGAAATCGAAAATCCTTAAAGTCCATATTCAGGAATTTTTGAAATCCATTATCATTTTGAGTCACTCATTTTCATAGTACAACATCAATATGGTTCCTGATTATTCATTTTCCATTTCAAATCTAGGGTACTTACATACCATTTCCCTAAATCCTCAAAATTACTATTCATTTAGGCACTGTAGCATTCTAAAAATTAGGGTTATTACAGTCTTCCCCCCTTAAAAGGATTCCATCCCGGAATCACGTTGAAATATCGATAATTACCTTTCCCACATAACACCTTCAAATTCTCACATTACTTCCTCCATCTTTTAGTTCTTCTCTAAACATCCCTATCTTGTTTGTACAGAAATACACCAACATACACTTGCTTGTCATTCATCAACATGCCATTTAGCTTATCAATAACCGTACTTTCACTATCTTTTCCTTACTAACCTTCTCCTGCATTCCGTCATTCTATATTATCTCATCTCTCCTTCCTCTTTTGACTAAGGGTATCGGCCACCACATTGACCTCCCCTGAATGGTAGTGTATCTCACTATGGTTTGTCTATATTTTGATCTCTATCATGACATAAATATTAACACCTCAATATTCCTATATCTCATCTCTGTAAAATTTTCCAGAAATAATTTCTACTAATATTCTTTGAAACAATTGTAAGAAAATATTACCTATAATATATATTTCCTGTTCGCACCTAAACAAGAATGTACTTTTCCTTTATCCTTGAAAAATATATTCTCACACTTTCTCTCATACTCTTAATCTCCTTTCTATAGAGTTCTCTGACCCTTAATAGATATTGATTTGGATGACACGAGAAAAACTCACTTTCTTATATCACCATAGTTTACTTTCTCACAGATAGATTATTCTTATCTATATTATCAGTCCATTTACACCATTCATTGACTTAATCGATCTCTAACCAAACATTTACTCTTAAGAGGTTAAATTAGAGCATACCTGCAATTTCCTCCGAATACCTTATCCCATATGTCTATTGTTCACTATACGCTCTTTACATCTTGCTGACCCACCTTAGTTCCTTCATGATATACTATCTATTCCACCTATGTAATTTCCCTTTATTATTCTCATCAAAATCTTTACCTCAAGTTTCACTCATTCACACCTTTTCGATTAATCCTTTGAATAATTAACATTTTTAATCTCTCTCTGCTATCCTTAAAATACACTTTACTCTCAATAGTAAATCTCAATTATGACTTAAAATTCCTCATATTCTTTTCTCTTACTAATCATCAAATATACCCATTTCTTCTCACGAAATTCCTTCCTCTCTTATATTGAAACGCTTCTAGCTCTAATTATCTCTTATTGAAATTTCCCTTAGAATCTCCAGTTCCCTTGTATAATCACGTATACTCTAAATTAGTGTGTTAGGGTGATTCTAATCCTCAAGTAGGTATTAGATCCAATATCCTTGGTATATTCTCTTTTTTCTCAGAAGTTGCTCTCTCGGTTATCTCTCGGGTTCTCAAGCATTCTCAAACTCGTTTAACAATCTAAATTCCCTTGGCATTTCCTTGAATTGATCACTCCTTGGTTTAACCTAATTTCACTATTTCCTCAAGATATAAACCCTTTAACATTTCTATACTCCTTAATATCACATTCAATAGAGTCTCAATCGAAATCGAAAATCCTTAAAGTCCATATTCAGGAATTTCTGAAATCCATTATCATTCTGAGTCACTCATTTTCATAGTACAACATCAATATGGTTCCTGATTATTCATTTTCCATTTCAAATCTTGGGTACTTACATACCATTTCCCTAAATCCTCAAAATTACTATTCATTTAGGCACTGTAGCATTCTAAAAGTTAGGGTTATTACTTATACAAATGGATGGCAAAGAGTATTTAATGGTTAAATTGTAAATCTTTTGGGTTGTAGGAACTCAATCTTGTGATTAATAATATTTGGTAATTACTCTGATTTCGTCTCTGGGACTATAACAGGTGTGTTTATGTTGTCATTTGGGTCACAAGGTTGTAATTTAATTTATGTTGGTTTTGTGGATGGAAATTGGGACCATAACGACCAGATCCCTAACCCCGGATCTGGGGGTATTACAGAAATGGTATCAGAGCGTTACGTTATAAATCCTAGAGATGATGCGACGTTAAAACAATAAATTCACTAAGATAATAAGAACTCTTGCCAAGTTCATAGTTGGACTACTTAATGTAGTACTGACATATAAAACCCTTATGGGAACTCTTAAATATCATGATAGTAACTTAGCTCGTTCTCGTACCGACTAGTAAGGTGACAGACCTTGAGGTATACGAGCAGCAGCACGAGGATGCTTTATTATATGCTAACGATCGGATGGTAGATTCGATGGAGTACCATACCGAGGACCCGGAAGAGGTTCCAGCAGAGGAGAAGAATCCTGTTAAAAATAAGGAAGTTTACCTTTGAGGAAATGAGGACTGCAGCCAGAGAGACTGTCAGGGCTAAGATTAAAGTGCTCAGAGAAGTGAGCGTAGAGAACTGAGATATTATTAAGAGAAATAAGGAGGCATATTGGATTCATAGCTGGACTACCGGATGAAGTATCAGTAAGTAAAACTGATTTGAAGAATTACTTGCGATCTTGTATGGGGATAAATATGATTCCTTAGAGACTTTCAGATTAATGGGAAAAGAGTGAGAATGATGCATGATTATCAAAGACATCGATATATGACGGGAAGCAGAGTCCCAGGAACAATTGAGATAGAGGCAATAAGTGCCATATCATTTGATAAATGGGTTAAGTTTGATTAGTGTCAATAGTAATTCGCCATGAGAAGGCAGATTTCATAGGTTATAATTTATAAAACCAAATTGAGATTGATGAGGTGGTTTTATTTAGGGAAGTGTCCATTTTATGAACGGATCAGCTTAGAAAGTAAAGACATTGGGAAGGGATGGCATGATCAGATAAATTTGGATAGGGAAGTAATAAGCGAGACGATGATCTCAGAACCTACAAGAAGAAAAGACCAGTGAGTCTATGATGACCTAGTAATAAGACTACTGTCATGGACTAAGTCTAGGTTATTTCAACTCAGTATGAGGATCAATCGGAAACATTAGATGCATGTGATACAGAGGAATATTAAATTCTTTCTTTTACTTGAATGGATTATAGTATTTACATTAAGTTTACTCCGATGCTGAATCATAAATGAAACAGGTAAGGCGATAAGTGGTTACGAGGAAATGGAAAATGTTCTAAGATGAAACCTGAAAGAGCAGGTGTAGGCCAAGTTCTCGAAGTATGAGTTTTGACAAAATGAAGTTCATTTATTAGAACATACGATCAATAGTGAAGGAGTGTTGGTTGACCCCGCCGAGCTAGAGGTAGTTTCAAATGGGGAAAGGCCAACCACACCAACAAGGGTGAGAGATTTCAAAAGATTTGCAAGGTATTACCAAAGATTTGTTCAGGACTTTGCAAAGATTGCAGTCCCGTAACCCGACTTATTTGTAAGACCAAAGAAGTTTGGTTGGACAGAAAAATGTGAGAAAATTCTCCCTGGAGCTAAAAATGAAATTGGTGACGACCTAGCGTTGGCGTTGCCTAATAGAAGAAGGAAGACCTTTTGATATATTATGATGCATCCCATACAGGTCTAGGGGGTGTGCTTAGGTAGCACGACAGAGAAATTGTGGATGCATTCAGACCGCACGATTCACCAGATTCGGATGGCCTTCGTAGTGCCAATTTTGTGGAACGACTAACTTCGACGGTAGTGTTCCTTCTGAGACTAGTAGTTAGGCAGACTGACATTTGGTTGTATCGACTATTAAGACGAATATGTATCAGGGAGATGTGGCATGTTTCAGTTTGGAACTTTCGATTTCCTTCTATGGATGTATATATTGGTTTCTTTCCAGTGGTTAAACTTCCAACGTTATGTCAATTATTTCGTTATTATAACTAATTATGATTCTACCTACTCGGATGTTCCTAGAACTATTCTTCAGGTTTCGAAATTGATCTTCTTAGTGTTACCAGGGGGTGAATAGATTGACCAAGATTTCCCTGATTCTGGAAAGAAATTCAACAAAATTTGACAAACCTTGTCTTTTTGATTATCAGATAACATCCCTGAAGAGAGTGGGAACTAGAGTGAACCCTGTGGATTGGGTAATGTAACGCCCCAAATCCGGGGTCAGGGATTTGGTCGTCACGCGGAAATCCTTAACATCAAATCACCTGTTTAACAACATTAAACCATCTGTAATCATTAAAACTGAATTATAACTCTGCGACCCCAACCACCAAGCATCTTTTAGGTCATAGGGCTAGAAACAAGAACTAAAATCTTTACACCTTCATTACATCCATTCTATTACATCGCACTATGTCTTACAAATCTTATACTACTAGTATAGCTTCGTTGGGAAGTACACCAGCAACTAGTGCTACTCAATACAAAGTAATATATATTACACATTAATGTACCTACATATAACTTACTCAAGCTATAGCTTTTATGGATCATAACATCTTCATAAGGGCGTACTGTCTGCTTCTTCTGAGCCATGCAGATAAGCCTCAATCATCTACCTTCCTCTGAAAGGTTAATATTTAAAACAAGCAAGTATGAGCGAAAGAATTGCCCAGCAAGTATTAATAGAGCACAACAATATATATCAATATACACATGGAGTTTTCGAAATATAACGATACTTAATATCAATTTCGAAATGTTTACAACAATGAAACCTCAGTAGGGGATATATGACATTTCGAGTAACATCAGATAAATAAAGTAAGTTCATGTCAACAGTAGTAATCCTCATACCTTATCCACATACCATACCTCATAGTATTGATAACCTCTTAGGGAGTTTTTCAAAATATGCAGTTCAATATGCTGCTAAGATAGTTATTACCACCCTTCATAAACCAAACCATTATAAAGTTCCCTTTTTAATACTCCTCAAGTTTGTAAGTATATACACATGAGTATATCATTATCATCAAAACACCTTACAGTTCAAGATTCTGTACAGGATATAAGTTCGTTAACCACTTGATAAGTTAAACTCGGAAATAACTGATAGGAAGAGAGTCAAAGCTCTTGAATCAAAACATTTGGGACTTAACATCAATAACCGATGAACCATCTTTCATCTTTTGAATAATTGCAAAAGTGCACCAACACGTGCCATTATTGTTAGAATAATCTTGCAGTTCTAGATACTGCATGAATTCATCATCTTTCAAAATTGAAAACAACACTATCGGCTACTTGGCACTTAGGCCTAAGAAGCAGTGTTTGAGTATTTTTCCAAAGTGGAGGATGGGACTTAAAGAAAACATAAAAACCTGACAAGGATTGACGATGATCAGTCGCCACATCCAAGTCCAATAATCCGCGGGTCTTCTCTACCGGTAGAAGGATAGAAACTACATCCGTAACTATCCCCGGGTGAAAACTACATCCGTAATCACCCTCGATGAAAACTACATCTGTAATCATCCTTCGGCAACACCTGGGCCGGAATAATAATTGATGGGCCGCCTGGCTCACGGCCGCTTACACATCCCGGGAATCGTTCGTCAACGATTCCCACACCTGCCAGAGTCCCCTTTTTCTTTTCTTGTCAAAATCATTTTGATAGAAAACTTGAGTAGTTGAAGTTTGACTTCAGTCGACCGATAATTTCTTGAAAAACGAGCAAGAGAGTAAAACCTGACCGGGGGTTTTCGAAAATGTTTTGAGTTCAAAAGAGTTCAAGTATAGATATACACTTGTACCGATATCAATCTCGACACAGGGTTTTGTGATCACACATGGAAAATGGTACGCATAAAGCTTGTAACCACAACAGGGTAATTCCATATATATATAAGTTCTTGAAAAGTAACTTACCTAGATAGATTCAAAATATAATATTTTAAATGACTATGAAAGTCCTTAGACAACCTTTAAATAGTGTTTTATAACCTTCAAAACACTTAGAGTATTTAATAAATATTTGACTATTATGTAACAAATAATAAATATTCAATAATCCCTTTTTAAAAGAATACTCAAATTAATATTCATTTATTAAGTAATATTCAAATAATATTTACTATTAATACTGGAATATTTAATAACCTCAAAACACCCAAATACAACTCTTGGAATGTTTCTAATCAAAATCAAGACACAATCTCTCCAGCAGTCTCCAAACTTTAGCCACTTTATCAAATAACTACTATTGACCCTCGGTCAATAAGAAATAATTGACAAGCATGAAAATCCTTCTTCTCTTTCCCTTTTTTTTTGTTTCTTAATGAATATTAATATTCATCGAATTAAATAAGCATTCAAATAACATATATCGATATCAATCTAGCTGTTTTAAGCTGAAAGTAACCAATTTATAACCATTGGAATATCTTTAATCCGTATTGAAAATAAACTATCTCCGATAAATAATATACTAGATAGAATCACTCCATTAAATTGTTTTATTATTTCTCCGGGACAAAGTGATTTTAAGAAGGCGTTTTGAAAATGATATTCATCTAATTAAATAAATTTAATTAGGCGAATGAGGTTTATTTAATTAGTAAATGCTTTCAGGAGCATCTATTAATTAAATAAACACTGGTTTATTGGTGATGTTGCCCTTAGGTTAATTATTGCGAAATTCTTTTTAAAAGCTTTGCCCGGGTTTTCGAAAACATACGATACAAATAACCCCGACACGCGGGCTAAGTTCGATAACTCAATACACGCTCTACCCTTGGAGCCTTTACCACGAAGTTCCATATATATGTATATGTATCTATATATACCTCATAATATATAGTCCTCTACCACATTACAAAAGTTTATAAATATACAACATATAAATCGAGATGTAGAACCATAAGAATGTCACCGCCCATCGACAGTATTATAAGTCATGGGTTTTGATTATTGCACGAGAAGAATTTAATATCGCTAGCAAGGTCAAGAATAAAATGATTTGGAAGGAGGAGCACAAGATTAAAAACTCGCAATTAGGGATTGAAAACCTTTTTCCGCACATTTTATATAATTCAAAATAGGTATACTCTGAACGATAGAGTATGTGTAAATAAACTTGCATCTGGTCCTTAGCAGAAAATAGAAACCGCGAACAAATCCTTCGCACCTCGTCCAAGTAATTCCATGGACCTTACCTGACGTCTCGATCTTCCTTTTTGGATGCACGTCGCTCCAATTTGATTTCGCCCTAATGGTACTGAAATAGTTATGAGTGCGTGTCAGTCCTACCTCGTATATCGAGTAGACACAACTCGGGATTATCACTAAATAACATAAAGTCAAACTATAGGTGTCCTCCCTATAGTTGATTATTCTAATACCACTTATTGCACATAACATATTATAGTAAAGAAAAGAAATGGAAAGTCCCCTTTTTAAAGTGGACAATTCCTGGTGCTAAACACCTCAAACCATACCACTTAATCAACTTAGTATATAGATAGTCCTCAAACATAATTAATCCTCGAGACACATAAATCCTTGAATTAAATCACTTAGCACATAAATCCTCGAGACAACAATTACCCTCGAATTAATTCACTTAACACATATACACATAAACAGTTAACACCCAAATCATACCTTTAAACCCTTGAAATCAAATAAGTTAAATAAATTAAAATGCAGGGGATTTTTAGAAAATTTCGGCATGTAGTATTCGTTTATCGGACTATGGGCACAGCCCCTCAAACACAATTCAATCCCTGTTTTTGATAAAATAAAAGCTGCCTCAATTGCAGCAACATAAAGTAAACAAATAAGAAAATACCCGCCCAGACATGCGGCACCTAGCACATAATAATTAACACTACTACTTACGCTACACCAATGACCGTATTTCTCACGCGTTTTACTGATACACGTGACAACCAATCATTGATGTTCGTAAGCCATAGGGAACAACCCCTAGCACTAACTATTACTTACGCTATATCAATGATCACATCACTTAAGTATATTAATTATACTCGTGATAGCTAATCATGGATATTCGTAAGCCCTAGGGATTAGTCGAAGAGAATTACACAAGTCCTTTAAATATTGACATTTAAAAACTTGTGATCTTCTCATAACCCCTAGCACAATTCTAATTATTATAAAATTCTAACATTTAACATGTATCACGTATTCCATACTTACCATTTACAATTTGCAAACTCATATAAACTCCAATATTATACGACAAATAATAATCAGTACTAACAATCATTTAACCACATATAACTTCACTCCCATGAACTTGACCAATATGAAATCCAACAAATACTACGACTCGACTTATAACGTCTAGCACATAAACAATTATAACTTAGCAAACTCACATACACTCTTAGCAATTTCATATAACCACTTAATCATTTTATTCATTTAAAACGAACCATAATAATCTTTAAATCTAACATCCACTCCGACTATTAAACTCGAATATTAACGAGACCACAATTAATCTCACAATTCCAATTAGCAACTAACAATTATTAACTCGAACATTAATCGAATTCATAATTTAAGTCAACAATTATACTTTATTCTAATATGCAATTTAAACTAATTAAGATACAACCATATTCTCGAAATTCCACATAATTTAATTACTAAAATTAACACCTTAAAATTCACAATTTAAATCTAATTTTAATTACAACAATTAAACAATATTCGAAATTTAACAACTAATTTAATCACGAAAATTAAATAATTAAAAATACGAAATTATACCATTTCGATTCCGGTCCGATTTATCGGAAAAAAAATCATCTCCCCCATCTCTCTCTCCCCCCAACTGATCTCTACTCTCTCTCTCTCTCTCTCTCTCTCTCTCTCTCTCTCTCTCTACACTGCTGCCAGTCCGACCGCCACCACCCGCGGCTGCGCCGCCGCGACGCCGGCCACCTGACTTCGCCGGAGACTTCTCTTTCCCCCTCCCCGCGCGCCTCTACTGCTCCGCTGGACATACTCACGCACAGACGCACATATACACACACACACACGGATTATATATGTATGTATAGGTTTTAATTGGTTAAAAATCAAAACCCCAATCTCTTTTCTCCTCTTTTTCTTCCTTTCTCTCTCCCCGATCTGATCTCTACGTGTTTGTGGTCTCAATCGGCTGTTCAGTGTGTTTGTATGTATCTGTGTGTGTTCTACTGTTAACCTAATGGGCCTTGGGCCCAATAACATTTAAAATCAATACAATTAAGCACTACACACCTTAAATAATATTTAGAGTTAAAAACTCTAATTTGTAAAAATAAAATTTCTAGCATAATTTAAATACTGGAATATTTTTAATGATTTTTGGAGAAAGAATTGGAATTAAATCTCAATTTTCTAAATTGATATGCATTTTACAAATATTAACAATTTATAAAAACAATTCATAAAAATAATAATTGTGATTCATAAATCACAATTTACAGGGCTTTATAAAAATACTACAAACATTATTGTTTTAGTAAAACCTCGAATTCTCGATTTTATATATTAATCGAGCAATTTCTACAAATCCTCAAATAATTAAAAATAATCATTTTCTAAGGATTTTAAAATCTCTAAATTATTCAATAATTTAAAATAAAATCTTTACTGAATGATTTCACATTCCAAAATTAAATCTTTGCACAAATAAACTATTGACTCGGGGTATCTACTCAGTCAATAAAATTTTAAATAGGAGCACCAGGCTCCACTTAACCGAAAATAATTAAATAATTGAATAATAAAATTAAAAAAAAATTCCTCCTCATTTTAGGAAAACATTATTATTATTGAAATAATAATAAATTCATTTCTTGAAAAATCCGGGTTATTACAGTCTACCCTCCTTAAAAGGATTCCGTCCACGGAATCAGCTAAGGCCACTACTGGGATTCCTTAACTCTTTTATCATCAACACTTATTCTGCAAAACAGGAGATAGTGTCTCTTCGTAAACAACTTCTCCAATATCTCAATTCAAACCTCGATTCTCTATCTGACACAATTATCGCTAGAGTCTTATAACCCACCATTATTCCTTTCACATATACGTCTTGCCCAATTTTCTATTATTATACTATCCTTAAGAGAGAGAGTTCACTGACTCTATTAACATAACATTCTTGAGAGAGAGAACGAACCAATTCTAGCTATACATCACTGATATTCTATTCGTGTTGGGATTCGCTCTTGCTCTTGGCGATTCCGTTCGAATCTAATTTCTATCAGCGAATTTATGACTTGGCCGACCTGGTTGGCATCCCCTTGAAATTCATTAGAGATAATAAGAATAATGGAGCTTTGAAAAGATAGCTGTCATATCAAGGCAATTGTCACACACTGGTGATCATAAGGTTATGAGTGTTAAAGTAAACCTCATTTGAGATAAGAGAATTTACCGAGAGATCAATATGATCATAAGAACTCACATTGCGTGTCTCAGTTGAGACATTACTAAAGGTAGTTAGCCTTCTTGTATTTCACAACTCACAAGTGACGGCGTCCCATCAGACTTCTATCACACAGAAAGATAGCCCTTGCGTCCCCTATAAGTATAGGGTTGTTCGTCTCAGTGGAAGCTGAGAAGTATGAAAGCAATTCGAAGTGAAGATCATAATTATCGTCTTTCGACAAATAATTCTCAAGTGGACATCCTGGATTAAAATTGATCAGATTCCAAGGTGCAATTTCCAAGGAAAAGGATAACCAGAAAGATACTGGTATACAACAAGCAAGTGGTGCTATAGCACCATAGGATTATCCAATATTTGAAGAAAAGTTAGAATTTGAAATAACATCATTCAACAGGGCTTCAGAAATCTGAAGGTAGGAATAATGATAGCTTCTGGCACAATCGACATTAAATATGGTTTAACACGAGTATTGAAGAACAACTTCGAAGAGGGAGTATATTCTTTATCAAATTTCTCTCTTGGAGAGATGTCAAGATAGATCATAGACTGGGGAGGTAATCAAAATAATTTGCAAATGGGGAGATATCAAATAATTCACAGATTGGGGAAGTAATCAAAATGATTCATAAATGGGGAGGGTAATGCCAAGGTCTCCACGGATGCCTTTCATGTCGACTCCTCTGACGGATAATTGTTCGATTATAGCGCTCTTCTTTTCCACGCACACCCTAAGGTGCTCGATAACCGACGTCATCGTCGACTCGTAATAGGCGTTAAAGATTCAACCATCGACGCTTATAATCGCAAGGAGTTCTATTCGACTCGGCGCAAGCATCCCACGCAAGCGTTCTATTCTTTGAAAAGACTTCAATACGGTGTCGCCCCTAGCAACGACGAATTCCACATGTCGAATGGGCGATAGTCCGGAACATCGTTAGAATATACGTACTTAAATCCAGTTACTATTATCACCGTCTTTATACCAAACATTTCTTTTCTTGCATCAATCCCGTGTGCTACTTAAGCTTAGCAGTTTTGGCACAACAGCCTTCCTATTTAAGTCTTTCTCTGACTTCCTCAATCCGTCTTGGTTCTTAAAATATATCTCGTCTTTATTGACAAACCTCAACTTTGCCATTTATCTCTACAATCAATTGAAACAATCGGTGTCTATCCACCACTCCATTCATAATATTACCTTAAACTCTATCAAGCTCGAGAGGGTTTTAAATACCCGCAACTTCGACTGATAACCTTTCATAGTGATCTTGTTTTGCTTCCCTTTTTGGAATTTTAACAGTAGGGATACTATCTCAACTCATCATTGTCATAATACTGGATGCCAGCTTTCCATCCTTCATCATCATATTGAAATTTCCTATCATTCGGGGAATACATAACTGCCTCCATGAACCCCCTAAAATCATCTTAAATTTAGGCCTCGGGCGCTCTATGCCCCTGCCAACCAACACTTGTCTCTAAGAGTTCTTTAGCAGACATCCATCACCACAAGAAGTGAAGTCTACCTCAACATATTCCTCAAAATCTTATCTTAATCATTGGTACTATATCCAATAGTCCAACATGAACTCTACATGAGTTCTGACGTTCTCACATAACTATACCCAATCCTACTCACTCTCGTTTCTAGTTTACTATAACCTCAGCTCTGATACCATTTCTGTAACGCCCCAAATCCGGGGTCAGGGATTTGGTCGTCACGCGGAAATCCTTAACATCAAATCACCTGTTTAACAACATTAAACCATCTGTAATCATTAAAACTGAATTATAACTCTGCGACCCCAACCACCAAGCATCTTTTAGGTCATAGGGCTAGAAACAAGAACTAAAATCTTTACACCTTCATTACATCCATTCTATTACATCGCACTATGTCTTACAAATCTTATACTACTAGTATAGCTTCGTTGGGAAGTACACCAGCAACTAGTGCTACTCAATACAAAGTAATATATATTACACATTAATGTACCTACATATAACTTACTCTAGCTATAGCTTTTATGGATCATAACATCTTCATAAGGGCGTACTGTCTGCTTCTTCTGAGCCATGCAGATAAGCCTCAATCATCTACCTTCCTCTGAAAGGTTAATATTTAAAACAAGCAAGTATGAGCGAAAGAATTGCCCAGCAAGTATTAATAGAGCACAACAATATATATCAATATACACATGGAGTTTTCGAAATATAACGATACTTAATATCAATTTCGAAATGTTTACAACAATGAAACCTCAGTAAGGGATATATGACATTTCGAGTAACATCAGATAAATAAAGTAAGTTCATGTCAACAGTAGTAATCCTCATACCTTATCCACATACCATACCTCATAGTATTGATAACCTCTTAGGGAGTTTTTCAAAATATGCAGTTCAATATGCTGCTAAGATAGTTATTACCACCCTTCATAAACCAAACCATTATAAAGTTCCCTTTTTAATACTCCTCAAGTTTGTAAGTATATACACATGAGTATATCATTATCATCAAAACACCTTACAGTTCAAGATTCTGTACAGGATATAAGTTCGTTAACCACTTGATAAGTTAAACTCGGAAATAACTGATAGGAAGAGAGTCAAAGCTCTTGAAGCAAAACATTTGGGACTTAACATCAATAACCGATGAACCATCTTTCATCTTTTGAATAATTGCAAAAGTGCACCAACACGTGTCATTATTGTTAGAATAATCTTGCAGTTCTAGATACTGCATGAATTCATCATCTTTCAAAATTGAAAACAACACTATCGGCTACTTGGCACTTAGGCCTAAGAAGCAGTGTTTGAGTATTTTTCCAAAGTGGAGGATGGGACTTAAAGAAAACATAAAAACCTGACAAGGATTGACGATGATCAGTCGCCATATCCAAGTCCAATAATCCACGGGTCTTCTCTACCGGTAGAAGGATAGAAACTACATCCGTAACTATCCCCGGGTGAAAACTACATCCGTAATCACCCTCGATGAAAACTACATCCGTAATCATCCTTCGGCAACACCTGGGCCGGAATAATAATTGATGGGCTGCCTGGCTCACGGCCGCTTACACATCCCGGGAATCGTTCGTCAACGATTCCCACACCTGCCAGAGTCCCCTTTTTCTTTTCTTGTCAAAATCATTTTGATAGAAAACTTGAGTAGTTGAAGTTCGACTTCAGTCGACCGATAATTTCTTGAAAAACGAGCAAGAGAGTAAAACCTGACCGGGGGTTTTCGAAAATGTTTTGAGTTCAAAAGAGTTCAAGTATAGATATACACTTGTACCGATATCAATCTCGACACAGGGTTTTGTGATCACACATGGAAAATGGTACGCATAAAGCTTGTAACCACAACAGGGTAATTCCATATATATATAAGTTCTTGAAAAGTAACTTACCTAGATAGATTCAAAATATAATATTTTAAATGACTATGAAAGTCCTTAGACAACCTTTAAATAGTGTTTTATAACCTTCAAAACACTTAGAGTATTTAATAAATATTTGACTATTATGTAACTGTTGTGGGAGGATTTTAGCACAACTATGTGGAGGTCGTTGCTGGAATAGCGCCGTAAAATATGGAATCGCCCAACTGCCCAGAAAGGCTCGCAGTCGGAGATTTATGGCTAGCCGCCCGGGAAGGCTCACGGCTAGGGATTACCGAAGAACACGGGAAGGTGTTTTGGTGATGGTTGGGGCTGAATCTACGGGATAGAGCTCAAGGACCATCTGTTGGCCAGCCAAGAACCCTAATTTGACTGTGTCACACAAGAGTGCACGTGCTCTAGCTACTCAAGGAGTGTAAAGTGTCGAAGAAGATCCCGTAAACTGCCTACATACCACTATTTATAGTGGATCAAGCCCCGATGTAGTTCTTGATTGATAAGTTTGATTGTTTGTGATGATTTATCCTCTCTCCAGTGGGATAATGACTGTTGTTGCTGATATAAATCGTGTATCAACTGATTGTGATGTAGTTATCAGGTTTCCAAGTCATATCAGGACTGTTGGAAGCCTATCTCATGATGTTTATCTCAAGAATGAAGGATTTACCATGTATATATGATGTATATCCTCGAATAACTGAATAATTATCCGTTTAGAGGTGTATTTCAGCTGTAGAGACGTGCTCCTAAAAAGTAGGAGGCGTGCCTTATCTGAACTGGCAGCCTAATCAGGCTTCCGGCGGAAGCTAGGGGTACCACCTGGTAGCCTGACTCCGGTAACCTGACTCCGGTAGCCCAATTATGGAAGCCATACTGGAAGCCTTATCTGATGGATGTCCTAGTCTGAATCTGTGTTTCTATCAGGCTTCCGGGGAAGCTGGGGGTACCACCCGGTAGACCCTCCGGTAACCCAGTTACGGAAGCTATGCTGGAAGCCCTCTCTGATGGTTGTCATTGGCTATGGATGAGACTATCCCCGGGACCATAAGCCTTATATTCTTTCAATGTTCATCGCAAGGTAGCCCCTCTGGGGGTACCGCCCGGTAACCCCAACTATGGCAGCCCCTTTGGTAAGCCGGTTATGAAAGCTATTTTGGTAAGCCATGTCTGGTAGCTGTACTGGAAGCTATGTAATGATGTCTATGGGTTGTGGATCATCCATGGGAGGCCATTCCCAGGACCCTTATCGTCATATTTACCTGCTACCCATCTCATGGTAGCCCATATGGGTTGTCATATGCTCTTGGAAGCCTGTTATCCGGGAGCCATGCCATTCGGGAGCCCTTCTACCCGGGAGCCCTATTATCTTGGGAGCCCTGTTATCAGTTTTCATGGGTTACCACGGGTACCTTGGAAGCCCTCTAAAACATCCTCTTTCCTTGTGGATCGGACCCAAAACTCATCATGGGCCTAAATCTGATCCATGCAAGATTTTGGTCACAACAACTACCCCCCGGTTCCTTGAAGCATGAGTGCAAGAGGAACCAGAACAAGGTAAGGTCCAATCCTTTCTTATTATTCTCTCGGAGAAGTACACATCTTCCACATCGTGTTCCCAAGCTTACATGAGCTAACTCGGCATAAGAAACAGGAAACACTCTGCTTCTGCATGCATATTTCAATGTGAGTTTTCAAATCAAGGATATCTTCTATTCACTTCGTTTCATTCGTGGTACTCCGGTTGGCATCATATCATGGGGCTACCGGCTTCTGGCATTTCTTTTTTAAACATCATGACTTTACGTTCTGAGATGCTTCCTTTCTCTACCAAATTGGCCTTCATATAAGAATCTTTTGATGTCCAGAAGCTCCTATGGTTGCAGGGATGCCTCAAGCGTCCAAAACCTGGGCTACCAAGACAACTAGAAAAGGAGATAAGTATGAGGGCTAGTAGCCCTTAAAGATAATGCACAAGATCACACATATTTGATGCATACAGGAAAGTATGAATATGTTAGTGCAAATGATTTTGTAAAAAAGTTATGTTGCCGCTTCTCCAATCAAGTAGGACCTTGGCAAACACACTTTTCCAGGCATTGTGCCACAATTTTCAGATGTTTCCATTATTCCAACGCATCGGATCCCTTTAGACTTTGTTCAGTATTTTGAGGACTTCTCCTGTAATGAGTATTTTGAGGGCTTCTCCTTTAATGAGTATTTTGAGGACTTCTCCTATAAGTTGTAAGTGATTTGTACTCGCATGAATTTTTAGGAGGCAACACATAATCTCATATGTGCGCTTATGTCATTAATAATCTTGTATGCGTGTCTCAAGGGGAACCAATGGAAGGTCGTGGAGACACCTTCAATCGCTGCCATGTCTTTCCAAGTGGTAACATGTGGGGCATATAGCGTGCCTAGGTACCTACTTGACAGTTTCAGCTAGCAATTTCGAAAAAATGTTTATAAAAACACATGCATTGTGTAAATCATGATGATTTTCATGTATTGGTTCAGGTATAATTCAGATCATGTAGGCATATTCATATGTTTGTGAATTTATGCAAGGCAAAACAATGATCTTTTTGACAGAACATGCATCTCAGCAAAGTTTTCAGATGAATGTTGAAAAATCTTCTTTATAAGTGTGGAAAACATGCATGATAGTGAAAATGCAAAGGCAGTAGAGTAGAACTTATCTTTGTTCTTATCGTGTCGATCCGGATTCGGGTTTCCGTTGCTGAACATTGAGGGTGGAAGCCCCTTGTTTCATGTGAACTTATAATGGGAACCCCTTTTTCCTCTTTGTGGTAGGGTGTTGGGGAACCGAGTTACCCCCCGAGCCCTTAGATCTCTTTCTCGTGTAATATGTCAGCCCATTCCAGCTTTAATCTTACTTTTGTGAAGTCTAGAAGTTGTTGGCTGTAACTGATCATCAATGAACCTGCAAGCTGTTTGACAGAAGATGCAGAATGGAAGCTACAAGCTGGAAGCTATTAGTTGGAAGCTGTTAGCTATAAGTTTCAAGTAAGTCTCAAGGAACCTGCATACCATTAGTTGTAGATGAATATCAAAGAAATCATTAGTCGTTAGCTATAAGTAAATAACAAGGAAACTTGTTAGCCATAGGTAAACATCATGGAACTCGGAAGCCATTTGCTTCAGGTGAATAGCAATCATCCTGCAAGCTATTGATTGCATATAAATAATATGTAAACAGTCAGCAATAGGTATATAGCATGAAACCTATTAGTAGTAGGTAAACAGCAAGGAACCTGCAAGCTGTTAGTTACAGGTGAATAACATTAACCTTGCATGCTATCCATTGCAGGTGAGCACTAAAGATATAGGCTAGCCATTAGCTACATATAAACATTCAAGGAATATATTAACCTCAAACATTACTTATCTCATAACATATTTTCTAGTGCATGCCTGATGTTCATCTCATGTATCCTAAATGAGTGACAACATATGTATTGCTTAGGCAGTATCTAGACATGTTAATAACATATTTGAATTTTAGTAGGCAAGAGTCATTTAGCATCATGCAGATATTCATGTGGTAGAGTCACATAGGATGCACAATGAAAGATATCTTGTAGGTCTTGCTAATCATCTCGACTTAATACCTCTAGCATATCGAATTCTCCTATTCACGCAAGGATTTCAATGAATTCGGCATATCAAAAAGTAATAATCTTAAGCCTAAGGGATAATCATTTCACATGCTTGTCATAGAGTGCAATTTCATGCAATTAAAGAGGGTTTAGTTTCTCACATACCTGTGTAATTTGGTTATGACGTGTGTCTTTAGACGCATCATAAATATTACCTCGTCTCCATCATAGGAGTAGCGAAGGAGCTTCCAACTTTGGAACCTTCAATTGTTTCAATGGTAACCCGTAATGATTGTCCACATGCATTGTGGGTGACTGGAACCCTGCTCGAAGGGTGACTGGAACCCTGCCCTTCGAGATTGTAGTATTCATCCTAGAGCTTCCACCATGACATATCGTCTCGGTAGCCCTACCTTGGGATACCCATCCTAGATGCTTCATCTTAGAAACCCCATCCTGGGATCCTCACTCTAGATGTTTTATTCTGGAAGCCCCATCCTAGGGTTCCCATCTTGGATGTTTCGTCCTTGAAGCTCCATCGTGGATGCCCTAGGTTCAGTAGAACCTTCATCCTGGAAGCGCTTTTTGTTCAGGAACCTTATCTGGTGTAGAAAGTATTAGAGCTTCCGTCTTGGAACCCCAATATTCAGGAACCATTTTTGGGGTAGGACTCTACTCAGCTTCTAAAATCTGCTTAGCTTAGAAAGCTGGTCCTGCAGAACTTTATGAATTCTACCAACAGGAACCTTAAAATTTAATCATTAGGTTGGTTGGTTTATAAACTAATTGTTATCTAGTTTTATGAATGTATGCATATTGCATCTGATAGGGTCATCTTATTATTAGTCTTAGACATATGTTAATGACATCTATATCCATCACTAGGTAACCTCTTTCTATCACTTAACGTTTACAGTGCATGGGTTACTATCTAGCGCATAAGCAACTTAGTAAAATCTGTTTAGGCATTTGGCCTACCATTCAAATTCTAGTACATTTAAGCAGTTATATTCCGGCTAAGGCATTCTAGCTAAGCCTAAATCTGATTATTAGGGGCTAACCATTTACTTAGTGTCGTAGTGAATGCTTTCCTAAGTAAGCGAGGTGTTCGAAGTTTTATAGGATTGTGTACTATGAAGAGAATACTACTCTACAAGTAAAAATGATAATCAGGTTAGGCTTCCATACATGAGGTAACCTTTGTAAGTCATTAAAAGGGATCATAGATCTACTCCTTGCTTAATCACTTTTCTTTTATAGTCATAAGGTACGCATATGAGTTCTTTAACTAAACATCAATGGATAAGCTATTTCTTTTAATAGCAAGCTTGGAAGAGTAATAGAGTGTATGAGCATTTCCATAATTCAAAGGGGGTGAGTTTAGTCTTCACATACCCGTGTAGGTTGCTCAAAAGCATATGGGGTTGCATGTACCTTATCCCTTGAGGTTACAACTTCCACCTTAGGGGCTTCCGTTGTGGGAGCTGATCACCCAGAAGCCTGATTCTGGGAGCCCCATCCTGGGAGCCTTGTTTGTGGAAGCCTTACACCGGTAGCTCATCCTAGAAGCATCTGTTCCGGGGAACCTTATCCTTAGTCTGCGTGGTTACCACCCTGGGTGTGGGGGGGTACCGTCCGGTAACCCTATAATATCTGGGAGCCCGAAGGCGGGAACCTGACTCCGGGAGCCCCCTGGGTGGTAGCCCATATCCGGTAGCCTAGGTGCCGGAGGCTCAGCCTGGAAACCTTTGTTCCGGGAGTGTCAATCAACTAATGAATCATATGTGGTGATGCCATGTAAACCATTCACGATTATTGGCTGAGTGAGATATGTGAACCACTCAAGGTTACGCACATGTCTCATATTAAAAAGGATCGAAGTGTGCCGAACAGGGTACCACACAAGCCCAAGTAATGAAGGGAACCATGTATGCCGAACAGGGTTCCATACATGCCCTAATAACCAAGTAAGCCATGTGAACCACTCAAGGTTCCGTACATGTCTGGTATTGAAGGGATCCAAGTGTGCCGAACAGGGTACCACACAAGCCCAAGTAATGAAGGGAACCATGTATGCCGAACAGGGTTCCATACATGCCCTAATAACCAAGTAAGCCATGTGAACCACTCAAGGTTCCGTACATGTCTGGTATTGAAGGGATCCAAGTGTGCCAATCAGGTTACCACACAAGCCCAAGTAATGAAGGGAACCATGTATGCCGAACAGGGTTCCATACATGCCCTGATAACCAAGTAAGCCATGTGAACCACTCAAGGTTCCGTACATGTCTGGTATTGAAGGGATCCAAGTGTGCCAATCAGGTTACCACACAAGCCCAAGTAATGAAGGGAACCATGTATACCGAACAGGGTACCATACATGTCCCGGTAACCAAGTAAGCCATGTGAATCACTCAAGATTCTATACACGTCTGGTAATAAAGGGATTCATGTGTGCCGAACAGGGTACCACACAAGCCCAAAAAGTGAAGGGATTCATGTATGCCGAACAGGGTACCATACATGTCCCGGTAACCAAGTAAGCCATGTGAATCACTCAAGGTTCCATACACGTCTGGTAATAAAGGGATTCATGTGTGCCGAACAGGGTACCACACAAGCCCAAAAAGTGAATGGATTCATGTATGCCGAACAGGGTACCATACATGTCCCGGTAACCAAGTAAGCCATGTGAATCACTCAAGATTCTATACACGTCTGGTAATAAAGGGATTCATGTGTGCCGAACAGGGTACCACACAAGCCCAAAAAATGAAGGGATTCATGTATGCCGAACAAGGTACCATACATGTCCCGGTAACCAAGTAAGCCATGTGAATCACTCAAGGTTCCATACACGTCTGGTAATAAAGGGATTCATGTGTGCCGAACAGGGTACCACACAAGCCCAAAAAGTGAAGGGATTCATGTATGCCGAACAGGGTACCATACATGTCCCGGTAACCAAGTAAGCCATGTGAACCACTCAAGGTTCCGTACATGTCTGGTATTGAAGGGATCCAGGTGTGCCGATCAGGGTACCACACCAGCCCAAGTAATGAGGGGAACCATGTATGCCGAACAGGGTTCCATACATGCCCTGGTAACCAAGTAAGCCATGTGAATCACTCAAGATTCTATACACGTCTGGTAATGAGTATTCGGAGGACTTCTCCTAAAATGAGTATTTGGAGGACTTCTCCTACTAACCAAGTAAGCCATGTGAACCACTCAAGTTTTCGTACATGTCTGGTAATAAGTATTTGAAGGACTTCTTCTACTAACCAAGTAAGCCATGTGAATCACTCAAGATTCTATACATGTCTGGTAATGAGTATTCGAAGGACTTCTCCTAAAATGAGTATTTGGAGGACTTCTCCTACTAACCAAGTAAGCCATGTGAATCACTCAAGATCCTATACATGTCTGGTAATAATCATGAAGCCTTTAGAACTTTACATTTCCAAGATGCCACTTTGAGAAGTATACTATCCGCTCCATTGCTTTAAAACTTAGCATTTTCAAGATGCCACTCTGAGAAGTATATTATCCACTACCCCCCAGTTCTTCATGACAGCTTGTCTGTGGTGGAGAACTAATTCATCTTATCACCAATCTAGTTGCTATCATCTCAATTCTCTTATCGCTCTGAGTATATTTCAGTGAAGCTCATCAAGTAAAGTATGGGGAAGCCTCCTATGTACCCTGACAATACAGGACCCAGAACTCTGAAGTTTGTAAAGTCCAATTCTCCAGTTGGCTATGGACATGAAACCTGGATTGATTATCCGGTCAATCCTCTGAAATTCGAGCATTTTTTGTAATAAGTTTTGGTAGCATGATTGTTACTACCCCCCGAGCCTCTGGTTTAGCTCTATTTTTGATATCTTCACTTCTTTCCTTAGAAGGTTTGAATCTATACCCGGGAAGCTGGGTATTGTATCATAACTTGTTGCAGCTTTTTGTCAGGTCCATAAATCTCAATTGGGAAGCCACATTTCTTTTCATAATTGGAAGTCCTATACCCATTTTCTTCTTGATAGGAAGCCTCCTTTCATTAATTTTGGATTTTCTCCATCTCTCATGTGGGAAGCTGCTAGCTATATTTCCCAAGGGGAAGCCATCCCTTTCTCGTAGCAACCTCTTCGAGAGGTTTTTTTTTATTATGAGGCCTTTTTAATTGCCTCTGGTTTCCTTGCATACTCTCAGGTTAACCTTCCATCCTATATTTGCCAGATAGTTGGTAGCCTTAATATGTGGCAACCTCGGTGGCATGCCATTCGTGGGCTTCATATCACTTCCTTTTCGGTAGAGTGATCATCAATATCCCGTTAATATTCTTGTGATAGCTTTCCGGGATTTTGTTTGCTTTCATAATTCTTTTCCAATGATATCTCATGATTTAAGCTTGAGCTGTTGAAGTGGTTCTCATAGGAACATCTTGTGAGTGAAGTTTCTGGTTCATAACTCTTTGGGAACCTGAGGCGGCCATGATATATAGGCCTTCTTTATCTGGGAGCATTTAGAACTTAGCCATTTCTGCCATTTTCATGGGGCTTCTGGTCAGGCTGTGGTCATGACTGTGATGCCTGGAGCTGTTAGGAACATGGTTGCCCCTTTTCCAAGAGCTTCCTCTATATTTTTGGTATTGGCATCCCCGTTAATTAGCTCTTCTCAAGGGCTTATATGCCTTTTCCTTTTGGTGAGAGACTTGGTAGTACTCTTCAGAGTTGTGTTGGTAGCCCTTTAGGCAACCGTTCTTATTTTGGATGGGAAGCCTCATGGTCAAATGACAATTGAGGCTACCACTCACTTTTCCTTTTCAGCTGGTAACCCTTTTAACAGGATTATAGGATATGCTTTAGTTCAGCTTCCTAAAGTAATACCCGAGGACCTTCTCATCATTTGAGTTGTTCTCTGTTAGCAGCATGGCTAGTAGTTTCCTCATCTTCTGCATGGCATTTGTTTTCCGAGATGCTGATTAGCTGCACCGGAAGCCCTATATTTGCTTCCGCAATATCAAATTGCTCATGAGGAAGAATTTTTTAGTTCCATGGTTTCCCTTACCAGCTTCCAACATCAATATTATTGGTGGTGCTACCCCCCGAACGAATTGGGAACCTTGACACGAGGTTTCCATGGTGGAAGCCCCACACTATGAGTGCACATCTTCTTTTTACTGACTTTCTTGTCCACATGTTTAGAACATCGTCATCATTTCTCTTTTTTTTTTTACTACTGATCTCGTTTGTCAATTGCATTAGGCATTTTTCTTATGAAGACAGCGAATAGGAATCTGCTTCTAGCTTTATAGATATTCAATTGGTACATCATTTTGCTATTACCACAAGTGGTGCATATGCGCTACCCCCCGAGTGTCTACGAATGACAAAATTCATGATAACTGAGCTCAAAGTTGCACAGCTACAACTAATAAGTTGTATATCATTGAGCCTATGCCCAAAAGAGGCCTTCCGCTGGGGCTTCCTAATGGGTGGCAATTTAGGGTGTCTTCCTTGGGACCCCAATCCAATCATGTGACTGGTCAGTCTGGCTCCTTGGTGTTTTGTCTTCGGGGCTACCGGATCCAGAGCTTCCGAATTTTAGGGCTTCCGGATTCAGGACTACCGGATCCAGGGCTACCGAATCCAGGGCTACCGGATTCAGGGCTACCGGATTCCTGGGCTACCGGATTCAGGGCTACCGGATTCAGGGCTACCAGATTCCAGGGCTACCAGATTCCAGGGCTACCGGATTTCAGGGCTACCGGATCCAGGGCTACCGGATCCAGGGCTACCGGATCCAGGGCTACCATCATATTCGGGGCTGCCACTCTTTGCACAGAACTTGGGGAGTGGTGGCCCATCTGCCTCCCAGGCTTTTCTCAGCCTTTCAACAATAAATGGGTCCGGTTGCCCATTGGAGGATAAATATTCTTCATCCATATTGTCTGGATTCATTTCCCGGTTGCCTCCAAGGCCGCAAGTATGCCGGAAGCCTGAATTATGCTTTATCCATCCAGCTACTGGGCTTCCAAAGGATAGGAACTTTCCTTCACTGACATGGCTATACGCTTGAGATTTGTTCTAGCCTTGGTATTGATGGGTTTCCAGCGGGAGTCCTTCATGCTGATGCCTTGGTACCCCTAGGCGGGATCCTTGGTGGAAGCCCCCTTGGCACCCTGATTGCATTCGTCCTCGGAGGCCCTTTTGATCCCCCATCTGAGATCTCTTCAGATTACTTCTTTCAGGGGAAATTTCGCCCACCTTTCATGATGATGCCATGGTACCCCTAGGCGGGATCCCAGGTGGAAGCCCCTTTGGCACCTTGATTGCATTCATCCTCGAAAGCCTTTTTGAGCCCCCATCTGAGATCTCTTCAGATTACTTCTTTCAGGGGAAATTTATCCCATTCTTTCATGATGATGCCATGGTACCCCTAAGCGGGATCCCAGGTGGAAGCCCCCTTGGCACCCTGATTGCATTCGTCCTCGAAAGCCTTTTTGAGCCCCCAACTGAGATCTCTTCAGATTACTTCTTTCGAGGGAAATTTCACACATTCTGTGCGGTTCCGGCCAACAATCAGGCCATCCAATCCCGTATTTGGCTCATTTTGTGCACCAACAATGCCACTATTGATCATCTCATATTTTAAGGGAATTTCATGTCCCTGCATATCATCTCAAAAAATATCTCCAGGCCCTTCTTCATGCGAGTTTTATCTCGGAATCATTTCTTATTCATCTCGTTTTGACAATGGACTAAGCTCCATTACACACTTTTTCTTCAATTCAGAAGTTCTTTCAAGGGAGTCCAATTTTTCTCCCATTCATTTGATGCACTGGTACATGTCTTTGATGGTAATAATCTGTTCTTTATCACCTTTTTCTTTATTGACACCGTTAGACGGCGTTTCATCATTGCCGGAGCGGTCAAACATCTTTTCCTCCAACAGACGATAATTAAAGGCCCCTCCTTCTAGCGCCAATTGTTGTGGGAGGATTTTAGCACAACTATGTGGAGGTCGTTGCTGGAATAGCGCCGTAAAATATGGAATCGCCCAACTGCCCAGAAAGGCTCGCAGTCGGAGATTTATGGCTAGCCGCCCGGGAAGGCTCACGGCTAGGGATTACCGAAGAACACGGGAAGGTGTTTTGGTGATGGTTGGGGCTGAATCTACGGGATAGAGCTCAAGGACCATCTGTTGGCCAGCCAAGAACCCTAATTTGACTGTGTCACACAAGAGTGCACGTGCTCTAGCTACTCAAGGAGTGTAAAGTGTCGAAGAAGATCCCGTAAACTGCCTACATACCACTATTTATAGTGGATCAAGCCCCGATGTAGTTCTTGATTGATAAGTTTGATTGTTTGTGATGATTTATCCTCTCTCCAGTGGGATAATGACTGTTGTTGCTGATATAAATCGTGTATCAACTGATTGTGATGTAGTTATCAGGTTTCCAAGTCATATCAGGACTGTTGGAAGCCTATCTCATGATGTTTATCTCAAGAATGAAGGATTTACCATGTATATATGATGTATATCCTCGAATAACTGAATAATTATCCGTTTAGAGGTGTATTTCAGCTGTAGAGACGTGCTCCTAAAAAGTAGGAGGCGTGCCTTATCTGAACTGGCAGCCTAATCAGGCTTCCGGCGGAAGCTAGGGGTACCACCTGGTAGCCTGACTCCGGTAACCTGACTCCGGTAGCCCAATTATGGAAGCCATACTGGAAGCCTTATCTGATGGATGTCCTAGTCTGAATCTGTGTTTCTATCAGGCTTCCGGGGAAGCTGGGGGTACCACCCGGTAGACCCTCCGGTAACCCAGTTACGGAAGCTATGCTGGAAGCCCTCTCTGATGGTTGTCATTGGCTATGGATGAGACTATCCCCGGGACCATAAGCCTTATATTCTTTCAATGTTCATCGCAAGGTAGCCCCTCTGGGGGTACCGCCCGGTAACCCCAACTATGGCAGCCCCTTTGGTAAGCCGGTTATGAAAGCTATTTTGGTAAGCCATGTCTGGTAGCTGTACTGGAAGCTATGTAATGATGTCTATGGGTTGTGGATCATCCATGGGAGGCCATTCCCAGGACCCTTATCGTCATATTTACCTGCTACCCATCTCATGGTAGCCCA
This sequence comes from Kitagawia praeruptora, assembly GCA_037693485.1. Classification (NCBI taxonomy): domain Eukaryota; kingdom Viridiplantae; phylum Streptophyta; class Magnoliopsida; order Apiales; family Apiaceae; genus Kitagawia; species Kitagawia praeruptora. Next base: position 112,966,286 of record CM075348.1, on the reverse strand, counting down.
TATGGGTTGTCATATGCTCTTGGAAGCCTGTTATCCGGGAGCCATGCCATTCGGGAGCCCTTCTACCCGGGAGCCCTATTATCTTGGGAGCCCTGTTATCAGTTTTCATGGGTTACCACGGGTACCTTGGAAGCCCTCTAAAACATCCTCTTTCCTTGTGGATCGGACCCAAAACTCATCATGGGCCTAAATCTGATCCATGCAAGATTTTGGTCACAACAGTAACAAATAATAAATATTCAATAATCCCTTTTTAAAAGAATACTCAAATTAATATTCATTTATTAAGTAATATTCAAATAATATTTACTATTAATACTGGAATATTTAATAACCTCAAAACACCCAAATACAACTCTTGGAATGTTTCTAATCAAAATCAAGACACAATCTCTCCAGCAGTCTCCAAACTTTAGCCACTTTATCAAATAACTACTATTGACCCTCGGTCAATAAGAAATAATTGACAAGCATGAAAATCCTTCTTCTCTTTCCCTTTTTTTTTTGTTTCTTAATGAATATTAATATTCATCGAATTAAATAAGCATTCAAATAACATATATCGATATCAGTCTAGCTGTTTTAAGCTGAAAGTAACCAATTTACAACCATTGGAATATCTTTAATCCGTATTGAAAATAAACTATCTCCGATAAATAATATACTAGATAGAATCACTCCATTAAATTGTTTTATTATTTCTCCGGGACAAAGTGATTTTAAGAAGGCGTTTTGAAAATGATATTCATCTAATTAAATAAATTTAGTTAGGCGAATGAGGTTTATTTAATTAGTAAATGCTTTCAGGAGCATCTATTAATTAAATAAACACTGGTTTATTGGTGATGTTGCCCTTAGGTTAATTATTGCGAAATTCTTTTTAAAAGCTTTGCCCGGGTTTTCGAAAACATACGATACAAATAACCCCGACACGCGGGCTAAGTTCGATAACTCAATACACGCTCTACCCTTGGAGCCTTTACCACGAAGTTCCATATATATGTATATGTATCTATATATACCTCATAATATATAGTCCTCTACCACATTACAAAAGTTTATAAATATACAACATATAAATCGAGATGTAGAACCATAAGAATGTCACCGCCCATCGACAGTATTATAAGTCATGGGTTTTGATTATTGCACGAGAAGAATTTAATATCGCTAGCAAGGTCAAGAATAAAATGATTTGGAAGGAGGAGCACAAGATTAAAAACTCGCAATTAGGGATTGAAAACCTTTTTCCGCACATTTTATATAATTCAAAATAGGTATACTCTGAACGATAGAGTATGTGTAAATAAACTTGCCTCTGGTCCTTAGCAGAAAATAGAAACCGCGAACAAATCCTTCGCACCTCGTCCAAGTAATTCCATGGACCTTACCTGACGTCTCGATCTTCCTTTTTGGATGCACGTCGCTCCAATTTGATTTCGCCCTAATGGTACTGAAATAGTTATGAGTGCGTGTCAGTCCTACCTCGTATATCGAGTAGACACAACTCGGGATTATCACTAAATAACATAAAGTCAAACTATAGGTGTCCTCCCTATAGTTGATTATTCTAATACCACTTATTGCACATAACATATTATAGTAAAGAAAAGAAATGGAAAGTCCCCTTTTTAAAGTGGACAATTCCTGGTGCTAAACACCTCAAACCATACCACTTAATCAACTTAGTATATAGATAGTCCTCAAACATAATTAATCCTCGAGACACATAAATCCTTGAATTAAATCACTTAGCACATAAATCCTCGAGACAACAATTACCCTCGAATTAATTCACTTAACACATATACACATAAACAGTTAACACCCAAATCATACCTTTAAACCCTTGAAATCAAATAAGTTAAATAAATTAAAATGCAGGGGATTTTTAGAAAATTTCGGCATGTAGTATTCGTTTATCGGACTATGGGCACAGCCCCTCAAACACAATTCAATCCCTGTTTTTGATAAAATAAAAGCTGCCTCAATTGCAGCAACATAAAGTAAACAAATAAGAAAATACCCGCCCAGACATGCGGCACCTAGCACATAATAATTAACACTACTACTTACGCTACACCAATGACCGTATTTCTCACGCGTTTTACTGATACACGTGACAACCAATCATTGATGTTCGTAAGCCATAGGGAACAACCCCTAGCACTAACTATTACTTACGCTATATCAATGATCACATCACTTAAGTATATTAATTATACTCGTGATAGCTAATCATGGATATTCGTAAGCCCTAGGGATTAGTCGAAGAGAATTACACAAGTCCTTTAAATATTGACATTTAAAAACTTGTGATCTTCTCATAACCCCTAGCACAATTCTAATTATTATAAAATTCTAACATTTAACATGTATCACGTATTCCATACTTACCATTTACAATTTGCAAACTCATATAAACTCCAATATTATACGACAAATAATAATCAGTACTAACAATCATTTAACCACATATAACTTCACTCCCATGAACTTGACCAATATGAAATCCAACAAATACTACGACTCGACTTATAACGTCTAGCACATAAACAATTATAACTTAGCAAACTCACATACACTCTTAGCAATTTCATATAACCACTTAATCATTTTATTCATTTAAAACGAACCATAATAATCTTTAAATCTAACATCCACTCCGACTATTAAACTCGAATATTAACGAGACCACAATTAATCTCACAATTCCAATTAGCAACTAACAATTATTAACTCGAACATTAATCGAATTCATAATTTAAGTCAACAATTATACTTTATTCTAATATGCAATTTAAACTAATTAAGATACAACCATATTCTCGAAATTCCACATAATTTAATTACTAAAATTAACACCTTAAAATTCACAATTTAAATCTAATTTTAATTACAACAATTAAACAATATTCGAAATTTAACAACTAATTTAATCACGAAAATTAAATAATTAAAAATACGAAATTATACCATTTCGATTCCGGTCCGATTTGTCGGAAAAAAAATCATCTCCCCCATCTCTCTCTCCCCCCAACTGATCTCTACTCTCTCTCTCTCTCTCTCTCTCTACACTGCTGCCAGTCCGACCGCCACCACCCGCGGCTGCGCCGCCGCGACGCCGGCCACCTGACTTCGCCGGAGACTTCTCTTTCCCCCTCCCCGCGCGCCTCTACTGCTCCGCTGGACATACTCACGCACAGACGCACATATACACACACACACACGGATTATATATGTATGTATAGGTTTTAATTGGTTAAAAATCAAAACCCCAATCTCTTTTCTCCTCTTTTTCTTCCTTTCTCTCTCCCCGATCTGATCTCTACGTGTTTGTGGTCTCAATCGGCTGTTCAGTGTGTTTGTATGTATCTGTGTGTGTTCTACTGTTAACCTAATGGGCCTTGGGCCCAATAACATTTAAAATCAATACAATTAAGCACTACACACCTTAAATAATATTTAGAGTTAAAAACTCTAATTTGTAAAAATAAAATTTCTAGCATAATTTAAATACTGGAATATTTTTAATGATTTTTGGAGAAAGAATTGGAATTAAATCTCAATTTTCTAAATTGATATGCATTTTACAAATATTAACAATTTATAAAAACAATTCATAAAAATAATAATTGTGATTCATAAATCACAATTTACAGGGCTTTATAAAAATACTACAAACATTATTGTTTTAGTAAAACCTCGAATTCTCGATTTTATATATTAATCGAGCAATTTCTACAAATCCTCAAATAATTAAAAATAATCATTTTCTAAGGATTTTAAAATCTCTAAATTATTCAATAATTTAAAATAAAATCTTTACTGAATGATTTCACATTCCAAAATTAAATCTTTGCACAAATAAACTATTGACTCGGGGTATCTACTCAGTCAATAAAATTTTAAATAGGAGCACCAGGCTCCACTTAACCGAAAATAATTAAATAATTGAATAATAAAATAAAAAAAAAAATCCTCCTCATTTTAGGAAAACATTATTATTATTGAAATAATAATAAATTCATTTCTTGAAAAATCCGGGTTATTACAGGTAAGGTAGCTGCTGTATGGATTGGTGGGCAGACCCTGATTATTACAATTGATTATAGAGATAAAATGAGGAAGTTAAGATTGGACGGTAAAAGGGAAAGGTAGTTAAGGACCAAAACGGACTGAGAAATTCCGGGATTGACTTAAATGAAAAGGCTATATGCCAAAAGTGTAAGGCTTATGTAGCACGTAGGAAAAAAAAACATACTGATAAGCGTAACCTATCCCAGATAAATAATATTCGCTATGGACGAGGGAGGCACCATGCCGGCAATGGCTAAAAAAGTAATGCTATTAGCTAACCCCTAAACTCATATATTTTAGTGTGGCCAGTTGGGGCCATGTCACAAAGGATTATCAAGTTGTTAAACCAACAATGTAAGGACAAAGCGGGGTTGCTTGTAACCAAGCGCCGACCGCGAGAGCTTTTGGATATAAAGTAAAGTGATGCAGGTGTATATGATTGACCCGATTCTGAGTAAGAATAGAAGTATGGTGATTTGAGGCACATGATGTTGGGATATTATAAATAAAATGGATGTGTTACGATTGAGGCATATGGTCAATCTAAGGGTATAAAAATGGTCAAAGATTGTTCAGTATGATACAGAAATTTTGTCTGAAACTAATATCTTCGATAAAAGCAATAGGTACTAAGAGATTTATTTTGAACATGACCAATATCTTCCAGAACATCCTTGCTACCATTACCAAATTCTGTAAGAAAGGTAGATAGACATATGTTGTCTTTTGGAAGCTCATGTAGACTGACATCCATTTGAAAGAAGAAGTTAGCATTAAGCTACCTATAGATTATCAAGATGAGAATGATTGAAAAGAGACCCTTATTAAGGATATATGATTTGATTGTCAATTAAAGGATGTAAGCATTCCTTGAAAATAGAATTGAGGCTAGAATATTCATAAATAAAGACGAACCCTGGGGATGCACAATGGATAGCATTACCCCTAATAAAGACATTGTGAATTCAGATGATATAAGTGGATTGACCAAGGCAACAATAACTTTTAAGGGTTTACTGAAGGGAGTTTCGGAAAGTACATAGACAGAATTGTTGTAGGATTGATTAATGATATTGTGAGATACCCGGTACCCAGAAAAATACGGGAGGAATGATGAGGATGACCTAAGAAACCTTACAAGGAAAAAGGTAATATCCTGAGTTTCCAAATGGAAATTTGGTAGGGAATTTATGACATAATAATAATAATAATGCCAAATGAGGCATGTGTGAAACCATGAGGAGTACGGATTGAACCAATAAAGGTTGAGACTATCCTAAAAGAAGAAAGAATTAAGAGAAGAAATATCCTAGGCATGATTGGAAGTAAGTGTGATAAAGTTCACACTGAAAGGTGGAGGCAATGACTTATGGAAAAAGACTAATATATGTTTTCTCTCATTCAACAGAGTTTAAGGGAAAATGCTTTTACCCTGAGTTGGAATAGATCCAGAAAACACCGACTACAAGAAATTATTGTTATCAGGAAAGGCCAGTGAGGTGGCCGACACCTTAAGTATAGAGGAGTAATTATAAATGCTCATACCAAAGAAATAGAATGATATTGAGAAGGACCTTGAAGGTCAGAAGGTGATGGAGGAATTTACATTTCTTCTGATGAGCGTGCAAGAATCAACCATAGGAATAGCTCAAGTAAACAGTCGATTCCTGACGTCGTCTTAAGCGTATTACCGGCATTAGGAGGTCCTATTTTGAGGTAAACCAGGACCATGTTACGAAATTGATTTAAGGTTAGCTATTAAAGCGCTACGCAAATGACAAACGATGGTGATTCAACAAAGGGCTACATTAATGTAGTGGCGATTCTTCTAAGAAATGCGATGACCACGCAAAGATAAAGATAGTGCTGCTATTGATAAGCTAAATGGCATGTTGATGAATGACAAGCAAGTTTATGTGGTGTATTTTTACGCAAACAAGATAGAGAATATGAGGTTGGAGATTCATAATGCTAATCGGCAAGTTTGGCAGGAATAGATTATATTGGATCTAAGTTAAATAAATCGGCAAGATTTATTTCAAAGTGTTTAAATTGGAATGATATGATGTTTGAAATAAATGATAATGCTATGATGGCTCATAAGGAGATTATAACAGAAATAAAGATGAGAATCAATAAGGGAGTTAGATATGCGGACTCCTGAGAAACCCCAGCAATGAAGCTAGAAAAGTATGAAATTGACATGGCAAAGGTTGTTGGTCACAACGGAAAGTTGAAATTAAAAGCATAAATGACATACAGATTAAATCCTGTTAAGTTTGGAAAATTCGAGGAAATTTGATAAGTGGATTTTTATATCCACTTGGAGCGTTCCATATCGACTTAAATTGATTGCCTTGGAATCAAGTTTCTTATAGTTTTGATGTGTTTTGTGTAGTTGTGAAGGGTTGCAAGACTGTTGATTATGGTTGATGCTTCTGTCGTTTTTGGAGGTTAAATGGATTAAAATTCGGATTTTCTAGGAAGGTTGCGCAGTCTACACTGTTTTGGCCATATATGGAGTTCTAGAAGTCCGTTTTCAGCGATCTTACTGTCCATGCGAAGCTTGGGAGATTTTCTACAACATTGAGCAGGTCTTACACGTACAGGATGCGCGTGGTGGGCGCAGGCAGCGTGGCAAGCAGACTGATGGGAGCAGGGAAATTACTGTTTTGCCCTTTTTAAGTTCTAATTGTATTTTGGGCAGTTTTTAGTACCTTAATCGAATTCTAATTGTAATAGATGGTAATTTCTTGCTGGGCAAGAAATCTAGAGCCTATTTAAACACATCTTAGCCTTTTAAATCGTATCAATTTTTATTATTGTATCATAGCTTAGATCTGAAAGGGAGAAAAGGAGAGAAGGATTCAACGCTCGTGACAAGCAACGGATCAAGATCTACTTCATCTTTTGTGTTATTCTGGATTCTAGATTTGTTTTCTCAACTCTTTGTTTTATTAATATAATTACTTCTTTTATTAATATCCTGTTTTATATCATGGTTTCATCAGATCACATGATGACGAGCGGTTCAATTATGAACTAATCGTTGTCATGGGATTCTAACGGATTTATTTATGGAGCTTTAGTATTTTGATGCTTTAAAGATCTGTGTGTGATGTATATTTGATATCCTCGTATGGTTGTGCTTTATGAATTTAGATGCGTAGCTAACATCTAATCTATTAATCTCTTGTGAAGTGAAAGTGGATCTTGAGATTTAGAACTTGCCATGCTAGCATAGGTTCATAATTGTTTATCAATATGATTCGTAGTATGAGATGAGAATACTTATATTGCCCTATGTGATATTTATGGATAACTTGCTCTTCAATCGTTATGTTTTCAAATTCTATAGACATATAGGGTCTAAGCATAATTGGTGTCTATTCATCTTCTATCTCTTTTGTGGATGTATGGATAGTTTGGTATACGTATGCTGACAGGTAGCGTGTACTTGTTTCGTGTTGTCTGATCAGATATCATAACCATTGCATATAGTGATTAAAGGCGTCAGATCTAAGCAAAGTATTTAATGAAGTTAGGATCCCATGTTTCCTCTTGCAGAAGTAATTCGATTCCAATTCTCGTTAGTTAGTTAATTCTTAGCTTGTTAATTTAATTCTTAGTTAATTTAGTTTATTAAACCCAAAAATTGTTATTTGTCTTAGCAGTGAATAATAATCATACATTGTTGCATAGGTACTAAACTGAATTAAAAATCAGATCTCTGTGGGAATGAACTTGACTTATTCATATATTACTTGTGACCACGTACGCTTGCGTGATTTAGTGCAAACAAGTTTTTTGCACCGCTGTCGAGGATCATCGGTGTTTTATTTTTGGTTTATGTGCTTGTCAATAGTGGTCGTTAGATTTCACTGACTCGAATTTGTTTTTCTCATCTATCTTGTTTAGTTCAGTGTGTTCAGGTACTTGAGTGTTTGAAGATGGCGTGCGAGGAGTTGCCATGGTGGGCATATTCGAGGACATCCATGCCTCAGCAATGTGAGCAGTGTTTGGGCGTTCATGAGACCTCGCAATATTGTTATTACGAAGGAGTTGATCCATATGTCACTTATGAGGAACAACCATATTTTCAATATCATCCTCAACAGTACCAGCAAGATGTTCCAAACATGTCATATTTCTTTGGTAGTGAAGAGTTTCAACATCAGCAACCTACTCTTACTTTTCAGTCAGATGAGGTTGATGTTATGGAGGAGATTAGGATGCTTGCAAAGAGTAATGAGGAGTCTATCAAATCTTTGGAGACACTAGTTGCTCAAGTTTTGAGTGCCTTGGAATAAGAGAAACAACAATTCATACTAGAGGCAATTCCAGAAAATAACGGTGACTTGGAGCAAGGTACTGCATGCATAATTGAGGAAGACAAATTCCAAGGTGAGGTGAGCATTCGCAAGCCATGTGAGGAATTTGATCATGCTAGAATGGTGGATGATTTGGAAAGGGCACTATTTGGGACAGACACTGGTGAGCTGCACAAATTTCAAGAATTGGTATGTGCGTACCAAGAGGCTGATGACCATGGGAAAGATGCAAGTCTTCTACTTGACTCAGAGTATAAAGATGGAGGTAGCGCATTAGAGCCAATGGAGGAAGTTCTCTTTGAGGAACCAAAGGCTTCAGCAACTTACATTTACCCTCCTCCATTATATTCAAGCGAAGCCCGTGAATGTGTGTTGTTCTACAAATTGACAGATTTTGGGTCAACAGATTAAGGCATTTGTTAACTCGAATAACTTGTAGAAGGGGGGGTTGAATACAAGTTATATAATCATGTCTGATTTTTGCTTGATTATATAAATAAGAATAAATGAATGAATCAAATTGTTTGTATTAATAAGATCAAATACAAACTCTACCAAAGGTATACAAATACCTTTAGCAGCTACTGACAAAATAAAACTCTCTCTCTGTTTGTTTCAAACTCTCAAAAACAAACCTTATACAGAGCTATGCATATTCACAACTCAAACTCACACTTTTTACAATGATATAGAGAGAGTATTTATAATGCTACCTATCAACTAATCACAGAAAGATAATCTATACATGACAATGTTCTGCCGTCCAGTTGATAGTTTCCATCAATAGAAAATTCTTTCCTTCATGAAATCTTCTTGCTTGTTCCTCAAACAAACATCCTGTTTTATAGCACTTGCCAGTTTCTGTAGCATCCATAATGATATCATCAGTAACACGACTGATATCAGGATTCCATCTTGCATCAGGATCTGACCATCCCATCAGTACTTGATCAGTATTTGACTTGACATATCAGGATTCAATCTCAGTTCCTGACATGTAGTACTTGATGCACTGTTCATTCCTGACTAAAATTCTACAGACTACTGTCTAACACATATCTCCTATACAAAGTGCTAAATCCTTTATAAGATCAGGATATACAAGAAGTATAAGCAAAATTCTATTCTTAACATCACAACTCATGAATTATTCCTAACAATCTCCCCCTATTTATGCTTTAAACCTGAAGCATAAATTCAAAAATTGTTGATGTCAAAACATATAAAAATACAATCAGAATAGAATTTATAAATTCAAAAATCATGAAGTTAAGTACCTCCTTCATCAGATATAGACATAGTATCCAGTACTTAGAAGAAAGAATTCAACTATTTGATGCTTCTTTTCCTTTACCACTTCCCTGATAAGATTCACCTCTGTCATCCTTAGTGCTTCTTTCATTTCTCCCAGTCTGTTTATCTCCTCCCCCAGTCTGTTGCCTTTGAACTGTTTTTATCTCCCCCTTTTTGACATCAGCAACATTAATTCCAAGAGATTCAGTAACAGAACAAATGAGATTCATCTGAACTGCTTGATTTTCCATAATAATGACTTGGTTATCTTCAAGTGTTTGAAGTCTTGATTGAATTTCAACTTGAGATTTCTGAATGTCTTGTAGAACTTCAGAATTGACTTTAATATTGGAAGTGTTTGGAATATCTTCAGATTCAAGTCTTGTAGAAGAAGTTGCCTGTGTAGAATGATATTCAAGTAATAAAACTCGATTAGAGTGACAAACATCTTCATCTTTCTGCTCTGAAGCTGCAATATGATCATCTTGTCCTTCACCAGTATTCTGTGTACTAACATCTACAAATCCTGACTCCTCCTTAGATTGATCAGATATTGTTGATGTCTCAATTCTTGCTGATATTGGTAGTACAAACAAAGGAATACTAGGATCATTAGGAATATCTTCTGGTACTGATTAGAAGTTTGTCTTAGCCTTTCACCTCTTCTATTGATAATTCCTGCAAGCCTTTCTTCTTGATTCTGAGCTTTAACTTCTGGCTTTGAATTGTGCTTTGCTAAGTCATTCTTCTCATACATCTTGATAAAAGAATAAGTACCAGCATCCATACCAAGATTGTTAGACCAAGATTCAGGAAAAACCTGATCCCAGAAATCAAACGATGGTGGTTTCCTAATTTTCTCTCCCTCACTATGGAGTTGATCATCCATACCCTCATTCTCATTTTGACTATATAAAGTCAACACTCTTTCTACCTCTCCTTTTGCCTGGTCAGGAGCCAGCCTCTCTGATTGTGGATCAATATCCATCTTTTCAAGTATATCACTCAATTTTGGAAAAGTGCTCTCATGACCTACAGAAAAATAGAGTTTAGAAGAAGTTTTTATACCTGAACTCATATGGAGAGAGGGTTCCTCATTTGGCAAGGGGCTTGAGATTTTCTCCAAGGAGTGAGTTGCTATAGTCTCTGAACCCTTACAAACATCTTCTTTCCTTTTAGAAACTACAGGCTCCAGTATACCACTTTCAGGTTCTCTACTAGACTCTGATATCTTCAGTAATACTTCATTAGACAACCTAGTTAGTATGTCACCGTCTTTAAGTGTTGTTTGCTGAGACACACCCTAGTTAGTATGTCATCGTCAAAGTTATTCATCCCATATCATAGGGTTTCTCACGTGCAATTTCAATCATCACAGAAGACCTTTCAACATCAGCTATCACAGCTCCTGAGTCATCCAACCTCTGACTAGATGGTTCTTGTGTTGCAGTGACTGTGATCTGATCTTTTCTACTATCCACCACTGGTGCGATAGTATCTTCTATTGACTGCATTCCTCTATCTACTTCCTCCAGTTGTTCACCTTGAGCTGAAGCATCTTCAATAATGACATCCTTGTCAAATAAATATGCATGAATTGATTGAAGTGCAACATGCTTCGAGAGTCCAAATTTCTTGACAAATTGTCTTCTGACAGATACATAGAAATACATCTTCATTAAGTCAAGTCTTTGATGTAGAAGTCCATATTCTTCTGGAAATAAAAGTTTTGGTACTCTTTCAACCAGAAAATCTGAACAGGCTTGAATAGCTTCACTTTGATAGAAATAACGCCCATAGCCAGTCTGTATGATAATGTAGTTTCCCATAAAGAATCAATATCCAGATCTCTGTAGTCATTTGCTGACTTGATTGTTGCTTCATTTGTAGAGACCTGCATGATATTAGTTGGACTTGACTCTGTGTGTGTAGGTGACAAATGAATCTTTCTCCTTGTTCTCCTAGTATAGTGAGCAAAAGATTTATCCTGAGAAGACTCAAGAGGTGTAGACACAGAATTGATCTTGGGATGAGATCCTTTTTCAATAGACACAGTATTTTGAGAGACAGTATCCAGTAACTGTTTTCCCTTTTTAAGTACTATAGCCTTTTGAGAGACTGCAGCCTGGCTGTGACTAGGTGCTTCATCTCTTTATCCTAGCTTAGAAAGTCGAATTGCAGCCTTCAATTCTTCTCTCGCAGCAAGAGAAATATTATCATCATCTTCACTAAAACTACTACTACTACTACTTAACACAACAAATCTTCTCTTCCTTGCAACTGATATTTTTTGAGAAACACCAGAGGTTGGTTTCTTTGAAACAATAGACTGTGAATCAAAACTTGGTTCTTGAATTGTTTCAGAGACTATAAAGTTTTGGGCTACTTGGGTAGACACAGGTGGGTTCTCCTCCAATTGAGATTCCTGAGCCATTTCACCACAAAAGAAAGAAGAATTGTAGAGAGTAGGAAGATGAGTTTTAAGAATTACCTGAACATGATGTGGATAATGAATTGCAGGTATTTCATCTAGATTCTTTTCATTGTCCTTCTTTGTAATGTCAGAGAAAATTCTCTTTTACTGTACATAAGAAGAAACACAATGTTCTCTACCAAATCTAGCTTCAACATTAGGAATAAAATGGTTAATAAACATTTGCATAAATCTATGATAATAAACCATTTTCCTGTTTTGATCTCTTGACCCAAGTTTAATACACATCTGACTTAAGATAATGTGACCAATGTTAATTACTCTGTCATAAAGCAAACTATAAGCAATGTGTGAGGTAACAGAAGTAATTTGCTGAAAAGAACTACATTTGCCATTAAAACATTTAGCAATTTGATCAAAGAAGAAAGACCATTCCTTCCTAAGAAAAGACCTATTTAACTGGCTCATGTTGTCTAGAGGTCCACTATAACCTAATGCAGACAACATAGTTCTTACATCATCATCAGATGGTTCACTTGCATAATTATCAGTAACAGGTAAGCGAAGTACTGAATTAATAACAGATTCAATAATGTCATAAGTATCTTGTCCTAAGTGTAGAAAATTTTTACCTGATTGACTCTGAGTAGAATCAATTACCTCAGCATTCTCCCAAGCTTGTGAAACAGCAGCTTGATTTATTTCTGGAGATGTTGACAATGCATAATGCAAAGGTCCAATAGCCATAAAATTCATCACAGGATGAAAATCAGTTGATACTCCTTTCTTGCTGGTGATTGCTGCAACATGATTGTTAGTCATAAAATCAAAGTCACCAAACTTGAAAGCTACTGATTTAGGTAGACTTCTTTGAGCTGCCATTTTTTGATCTGAAATGAACTTGAGAAATCTTGAAATTGTTTAGCGATTTTGAGAACTTGAATGGATGTTTTTGCCTTAGGAAATACGAATTAGAAGTTAGCAATAAACAATCAGAGTCTCAAAATAAAGATATATTCAAAAATCCTTCAGACCCACTAACCCACGTTGACACGTAGGTTGACAGGTGTCAGTCCCTGAAAAATGTAGTTTACCCACGATTTTTGGAAAATAAAATCCAAATTTGATTTCAATTAAATAAATCAGGGTAAAATCAGAATAAAATCAATACTGATCAGCTTCATTTTCTGATGTGATCTTTTTCACCAAGATAATCACAACTCTGAATGTGATTTAAAATAATAAAAATAATCATCAATCCTGATGAAATCACTTTCGCTTTCCTGATCACTATCATCCTGATTCCAAAGATTAAATGGAGTTCCACGTGGCAATTGTAGAATTTAACCTGAAAAGAACATCAATAATCTAAAAAAAATCTTGTTAGATTGTCAAAAATATCTTGGAAATATGAAAGAACCAGTCATATGCATAGATGTATAAGCTGATACATTGAATATTTAAAATGACTGTTCAGCTTCTCACTCTTTCCTTTATAAACCCTTGATGTCTTTTGCCTTTCTTAACTCCAAAAACACACAAAACCTCTCTGTAAACACAGAGCTTCCACAAAACACAATGACCTTCAACCCAATCTTTCGATTTCTCATAGATGATAAACACTAAAGATTCAATATTCATCTCTTTGAAGAGATGACTTTTCTCATCGTTTTAGACATGGTTGGAGTAGATCCATATAATGTCTAGAACCTTCTCTTAGAACATCCATCTGTTGGATACAATCACCCTCTAACATCCTCAAAACTTGAGGATGAAGAATTTGGTCGAGAGTCTGAGGTTGATCTTGATGAAGATGCTATACATTCAAGTCAGCTACTCTCATTCAAGTCGCCCAAACAAGGAATCTAGGAGTAATCATAAAAGTGACTCTTGAGATGCTCCTTGTCCTGAAGTAGATCTTTGAAGACTAAGAACAACAACAACTTTAGACAAGAATAGAATTATCAGTAGAAATTAGACAAAAAGATATTTGTATTTCATTTCCATGTATGTAATGCTTTCAATTAATGAAAATACAATTTCTTATTATCAACTTGTCTATTGTTCCCTGTTTATCAAATGATCTGACTAATGGAATAAATTATCAGTATGAATGAATTAAAGTTTGCTGGCATAGACTTATCAAAACTTAGAATTAGATTACTACACAAAGTAAACGTCAGGATCTGAAAAAATTTCACAATCCTGATACTGACAAAGTACTGATGATGTCAGCATCCTAATAACAATTCTAATCTTGATGATTATTAACAAGTCTATCATACTGAAATTTATCAAGGCAAAGTGTTATAGCTAAAGCATTTAACAATCAAATATAGATCCTGACAAGAATATCAAGTCTATAAGCTAAAAACAACATACCTTGCTACTTTTGCAGATGTTGAAGATCTAGAAATTTAACATTCCTAACTCACTTACTAATCTACTAAATGTAGTCTCATCAAGTGGTTTAGTTAGAATATCTGCAAGCTATTTGTCAGTAGGAACAAAATGAAGTTCCACAGTACCATTCTCAATATGTTCTCTAATAAAATGATACCTGACATCAATGTGCTTAGTCCTTGAATGTTGAACTGGATTTTTTGCAATTTTAATAGCACTAGTATTATCACAAAACATAGGAATATTACTAAGTGTCATACCATAATCCATCAACTGATTTCTTATCCAAAGGAGCTGTGCACAACAACTGCCTGCTGCTATGTACTCAGCTTCTGCAGTTGAGGTTGAGACAGATTGTTGCTTCTTGCTTGCCCAAGAAATCAATCTGTTTCCCAAGAATTGACATGTACCTGTAGTGCTTTTCCTGTCTATCTTACACCCTGTATAATCAGAGTCTTAATAGCCAATTAGGAAGAAATCAGATTCTCTAGGGTACCACAAACCAAGATTTGGAGTTCCTTTGAGATATCTAAAAATTTTCTTCACAGCAATTAAATGAGATTCCTTAGGATCACTTTGGAATCTAGCACATAAACAGGTAGAAAACATTATATCTAGTCTACTTGCACTTAGATATAACAATGAGCCTATCATGCCTCTATAACTAGTATTATCCACACTCTTTCCCTTAGGATCAGAGTCTAGTTTAGTGGCTGTTGCCATGAGTGTTTTTGCAACTGCACAGTCTTGAAAGTCAAACCTTCTTAAAAGATCTTTGATATACTTTGACTGATTAATAAAAATACCAGTCTCAGTCTGTTTGACCTGCAAGCCTAAGAAATAATTTAATTCACCCATCATGCTCATCTGATACTTAGACTGCATAAGCTTGTTAAACTTAGCACACAACTTTTCATTAGTTGAGCAAAATATGATATCATCAACATAAACTTGAATTAAAAGCAATTCACCTTTTATCTTTATAAAGAATAGAGTTTTGTCAATTGTACCTCTTGTGAAGCCATTTTCAAGAAGAAATTTAGACAAAGTCTCATACCATGCTCTTGGTGCCTACTTTAGTCCATAGAGTGCCTTGTCAAGTTTGTAGACATGATTTGGAAACTTTGGATCAACAAATCCAGGTGGCTGTTCCACATACACTTCCTCATCAAGTTTGCCATTTAGAAAAGCACTCTTTACATCCATCTGGTATACCTTGAATTTTGAATGAGCTGCAAATGCAAGAAACATTCTGATTACTTCCAATCTTGCTACAGGTGCAAAGGTCTCATCATAATCAATGCCTTCTTCCTGAGAGTAACCCTTGGCCACCAGTCTTGCTTTGTTTCTTACAATCATACCAGATTCATCTAGCTTGTTTCTGAAAACCCATTTTGCACCAACAATAGATCTATCTTTAGGTCTTGGTACCAGTTTCAAGACTTTGTTTCTCTCAAACTCATTTAACTCCTCCTGCATTGCAATTACCCAGTCAGGATCCTGTAAGGCTTCTTCAACCTTCTTAGGTTCATTCTTTGAGAGAAAGCAACTATACAAGCATTCATTTTGAATTGATCTTTTAGTTCGAACACCACTATTTGGATCACCAATAATCAAATCTTCAGTATGATCCTTTGTCCATTTTCTAACAGGTGGTAGATTGCATCTGCTAGATTCTCCCCCTAAGTTAGTGGTATCTCTTGTAGAAGAAATCTTTATGCCTTCAATAACTCCCCTTTTATCAATAGAATCAATAGATTCCATATTGCTGCTAGTTACTGATCTTTCCTCAGTAGACTCTAAAAGATCAGTTCCTGATAGAGTAGACTCTGAATAGCTAGTCTGCTCCTGATGATCACTGTGTTCTCTTTGATTTATTTTCTCCCCCTCAACAGTAGCATTCATTTGAGAAGCAATAGAAATTCCTTCTGGAGAACCTTCATCATCACTGGAGAGTATCTCAGAATCCTTCAGATTTTCAAATTCCAATTTGTCATGGCTTTCATCAGTTTGCAGAATTCCAAATTTCTTATCATCAAATGCAACATGAATTGATTCCATAACAATGTGAGTTCTGAGATTATAAACTTTGAAGGCCTTAGATGCTGAATATCCTAGAAAGATTGCTTCATCCGATTTGGATTCAAATTTTCCAAGTTGTTCTGGATGAACTTTTAGAACATAGCATTTGCATCCAAAGATGTGAAAGTATTTCACACTTGGTTTCTTTCCTTTGATCATCTCATAGGGAGTTTTTCTATGACTATTTAACAAGGTACGGTTTTGAGTGAAACATGTAGTGTTAATAGCTTCTGCCCAAAAATAGGTTGGAAGTTTTGCATCTGCAAGCATGGTTCTTGCTGCCTGTATGAGAGTCCTGTTCTTTCTTTCCACTACACCATTTTGCTGAGGTGTACCGGGTGCAGAAAACTGTTGAGTGATTCCATTGTCTGCATAAAAATTCTCCATTGTAGAATTCTTGAATTCTGTACCATTGTACTCAGAGTTATTCTGAATAATCTTGACAAGTTCAATGATTTGCTGAGGAGCTTCATCCTTCTTGTGTAGAAAGAACACCCATGTGAACCTTGTGAAATCATCCACTATCACTAGAGCATATCTTTTCTTGCTGATAGAAATAATGTTTATTGGACCAAACAGATCAAGATGTAGCATGTGAAATGGTTCAGTAATTGAATTTGCAGTCTTGCTCTTGAAAGTGGTTCTTCTTTGTTTTCCAAGCTGACAGGCATCACAAAGTCCATCTTGCACAAAATTTACCTTAGGTAGATCTCTCACAAGATTGTGCTTAACAAGTTGATTAAGCTTCTTGAAGTTGAGATGTGAGAGTTTCTTGTGCCAATTCCAGCTTTCATCACTTATTGCTTTGCTGTAGAGACATCTCACAATTCCTTTAGATGTATCACTTAGGCTGGCTTCATATATGTTACCATGTCTTTGACCAGTTAGAACAATGTCTCCATTTTGCATATTCAAGATTTTGCATCCTTCTCTGTCAAAGATTGATTTGTAACCATTATCACCCAGTTGACTTATGCTTAAAAGAGTATGTTTCAATCCTTCAACCAGTGCTACATTTTCTATGATGACATTTCCCAAAACAATTGAGCCATATCCCAGAGTTTCTCCTTTGTTGCCATCTCCAAAAGATATTACTGGGCCAGCTTTCCTCTCAAAATTTGTAAGTAGGGACTTCTTTCCAGTCATATGTCCAGAGCATCCACTGTCCAAGATAATTGAATGCTTCTTTCCTGTGCCCTGCAAACAAAAAGTAACTAGTTAGAATTTTTTAGGACCCAACTTTGATTGAATCCTTTCTTACTAGATTTAGAAACAACAGGCTTTGAAGATTTTACCTTTACTTTACCTGTTGCAGAGTCAACCTTAGACTCTGATTTCATAAACTGTTTTTGACTAGGATTTTCAGATTTCAGAGAATAATAGTCATAATACAGTTCATGATATTCTCTACACATGTAAATGGAATGAAGTAAACTACCACAATGATAACAAGCTTTTTGTGGTTGGTATTGAATTTTCTGAGACTTGGGGAATTTGGACTCAGTTTTCCAAGAAGGTTTTTGATTGCAGTCTAGGGCCAAATGATTATGATTTCCACACTTATAGCATTTTTTCCTAGGTGCATCAGGTACATTCTTGTAATTATTCTCTTTGCTAATACCTTCTTTTCCATTCCTATTTCTTTTGATTTTGCTAGACTCTGAAAGACCAACTAATCTCTGTTTCAACTGAAACTTAGACAGAAACCCTATGTTTACATTCTTAGGTTTCTCTAACACTTTTTCATCTGAATTACTATTGTTGATCCTTTTGTGTACAACAGGGGTACCTTTTGAATCAACAAATTTAACATGATTAGGTTCAGAAACAATTTTCTTACCTTCAGATTTAGATGTGCTAGCTTCTACTTTACTATCATCATTGACAATAGCTATTTTTTCTTGTCTAGCTTTATCAAAACCTAAACCATTAACTTTACCACGAATTCCACTTTCAAAGATTTCTATAGTCTTTTTAACAGAATTGTTAATGGTCTTAATCACATCTCTCTCTTCCTCTAGTTTTTTTCTTACATAGTCATAAGCCTCAAGAATAACACTATAATCATGCTTAGCTTTATCAGAACTTAACTTGTATTCTTCCATTTGAATTAACTCAGATTCAAGAAAATTATTTCTATCAACTAATTTATCATTCTTAACCTTAAGTTCATCTCTTTCACAAGTAAGAATTCTAAAATTAGTCATAAGATTCTTAAACTCAGCATGGATAGATCTAATTTCATCCAAATTTAAGCTATCAAATGAATCAAGAGAGTGAAGTGATACCTTAACAGAGGATGGAGAAGTTTTCTTTGGAGATCCAGGTTTGTCTGAAACATTTGCCATCAGTGCAATGTTGTCATAATCTAATTCATCTTCAGAATCACTGGAATCAGCCCAATCCTTCTGTGTGACCATAAGTGCATTACCCTTTCCTAAATTCCTAGGCTTCTTACACTCACTAGCAAAATGTCCAAGCTCGCTGCAATTAAAACACTTGATCTTGGCCTTATCAAGCTTGACAATTGTACTTTTGCCTTTGTCACTCTTCTTCTCCTCCTTCTTTTGAAAAGGTCCTTTGCTAAATCTTTTCCTGTTGAATCTTCCTTTCTTAAAAGCTTTAGCAAACATAGCAAAGAGTTCCCGCATTTCTGATTCAGAATCACTGTTGTCAGAGTCTATATCAGTAGTCTCTGACTCAGAATTTTCTTTGCTTTTCTTCTTCCTTGAGTTCTTTACAGCAGTCTCTTCATGCTGTTCTTCTGGAAGCTTCTTTAATTCAGATTGAGCAGTAAGTGCAACAATCTTCATCTTTCCTTCACTCCTGCTCTTTTTCTGCTGCTTGTCAAGTTCATAAGCTCTCAATTTTCCATACACTGCCTCTAATGATATCTCATCCAGATCATTAGCTTCCTCAATTGCAGATATTTTCTCATTGTAGAAATCAGGCAAAGCTTTCATGAACTTTGTATTCATATCCTCCAAGTCATAATATTTACCATGCATGGCCATCTCATTGATGAGTTTTGTAAACCTATCAAAGGTATCAGTAAGTGACTCACCAGACTTGGATTCAAAGTACTCATACTGTTGTATAAGTAGTGTCCTCATATTCTTTCTGACAGGCTTAGTTCCTTCACAGTGAACCTTAAGATTGTCCCATATATCCTTAGCAGTTTTACAAGAGAGAACATAGTTAGTGAGAACAGAATGAAGACTGTTGAATAATATGTTTCTCACTTTAGCATCTTTAAGAACATTATCCTTGTCCTTATCTGACCACTCAGATTTTGGCTTCTCTGCTGTATGTTCTGGAACAACTTGACCATCAATAGTTGCTTGTCCAACAACCTTCATTGGGATAAAAGGTCCATCTCTGATTCTGTCAAGATAATCAGGATCTGTTGCTTCCAGATGACGCAACATCTTTACTTCCCATAGAGTATATTCGTTTCTCTTGAGCATAGGAATCTTAGTATTCCCATCCTTGTAAGCAGACATGATTGCAGATCGTAGATCATATGTACCGCTCGAGACATGCGTAGGCTTTGCTCTTATGATATGCCTGGGATTTTTCACGAGGAAATATTGCCAAACTTCGTGAATAAATTTGATGAATTGATGCTCGAGACATATGGCCCGACATATGAAAGGCCTGATTTCAAGAGTTGTTTGCCTAAAAGAAAGGCAAGAAAGGCAAACAAGACTCAAGAAATTAGTCCCGAGAAGGAAAATTATTTCGAGGGGTATGAACGTTATGACCAACCTTATAATGCTCAAGAAACTTTTATGGTTGGTCATAGTGCTCCAATTCTTAATCCAACCCAATTCGACGATGATCCTAGTGCACATTTTGAATTGGAAGAGGCTCCGGTTGAGGTATAATTTTTTGTTTGTAATTTCACAATGTCACTTTATCAATTAGTAAGTTATTAATAATTCATTTGTTCACTATGTTCATTTTAGGGTTTATCAACAAATCCAAGGGACATGGTTGGTCCTAGTACTCAATTTGATAAAGGATCCCTTGTAAAGCCGATCAAGATGAATAAAGTGGATTGGTTGAATGAAAATTGGTAGGAATGTGGTAAGCCTAAAAATCTTCCAATTAATTGTACTCCAAAAGCGATTCTTACTTTGAAACCGGGCAATGAAGTGGAGGATACTATAATCGATTGCTATACGATATTGCTTGAAAGAAGAGAAAGAACCATCTTTGGTCATCAAATTGGTGTCGTCAAATATTTCTTCATGTCTCCGTGGTTCTTCCAAGTAATTGAGGCTCATCATTGCAAAAATATGAAGAAGAATCCAGCAAAAAGGAAAGCTACTGAATGGGCGGCCATTGATGCGGATTTTCAAGCATATGGCATAAAGAATGGGGGGAAAAGGTGACCGATTTCGACTATATTATCATGCCACTTGCAACGGGCGGTCATTGGATCCTATTCGTGTGGTCATTGACCAATTTTAGAGTATCTTTGTTTGATCCTCTAAGGGACGATACTACTCACATGAAATTAAAAGAATTATACAAAGCGGAGTTCTTCATTGTGGTATATTTTATCTTCCTTTTTTTATTTCTAGTAGTACATATTTACGTTAGTCCATATTTACATTGTGGTATATTGTGATATATTTTTAAGACAATTCATGTTTGTTTGATAGGAAAAATTGGTCCCTCTCATGTTGCATCGGTTGGATCCTAATAAATTCGAACATGTCGTATTCCCTGATGTTGAAAACGTCTCTGAGCGACCTAGGCAAGCCACTGCTTGGGATTGTGGAGTTTTTGTTATGAAATATATAGATTGTATATTGACTTGCAATACCCAAGCTTGGTGTAGTGTCCAATGGGATGAAGATGTGATCACAACATTCTGAAGGCGTATTGGTTGGGAGCTCCATAAAAACGAAGCTCGACATATGTCTTTGTCGTCCCAAGATTGTAGACTAGCGGGATTGTACGTTACTAGTTCGATTTTGTAATTTTTAGAGATTGAAAGTTACTAGTTTGTTTGATTTTGAAAATGTTGAATGTTGAAATTATAAGTTAAAGATTGCAAGTTACTAGTTGGTTGTTGAGATTGTATTGGTTGAAATGTTTGATTTTGTAATTTTAGTTTGTTATGTAATATATAGATTGTTGGATATTGCAAGTTACTAGTTGGTTGTGTTGTTGAAATTTTAGTTTGTTTGAGTTTGAGTTTTAGTTGGTTAGAGTTTGAGTTTTATATACAGGGGATGTTCAACAAACAGGAAAAAAACATGGCAAAACTGGACTGTACTTACGGTATATTATATAGCGTAAGCCGCTATATAATACAGCGTAAGTACAGACAAAACCGAGCAAAACAGGGGAACAGAGCAAAACTTCACTGTACTTACGCTGTATTATATAGCGGCTAACGCTATATAATATAGCGTAAGTATAGTCCCAGTTTTTTTTTGTTATATTTTTTTTTCTTTTGTACTATATACCAAATCAATTACAAATTCACTCAAAAGTAAAATCAAAAGCACCACCAAGCCACCACCAAATCAATACCAAATTTACTAAAATTGCACCAAATCAATACCAAATTCACTAAAATTACACCAAATCAATACCAAATTTACTAAAATTGCACCAAATCAATACCAATTCACTAAAAAAATAAAATAAACTTCAAGCATCAAACCACCACCAAATTCACTAAAAAAATCAATTAACCAAATTGAAAATTGCTAACCAAATCCAACAAAAGCAAATCATTTCTTTGCCTTTTTTTTGATTTTTTTGAAATTTTTTGTGAATCATCAAATTTTTTTGGACAATTTCGTGAATCATGTTTAACATCAAATTCTTTGCAAAGATTACATTTTCTTGATTTTTTTGGGGTGGACTTTTCTATGTCACTTTTCATTCTTTCCCTCTGGCGACCTTTAGTAGTGGAAATTATAGGGTCTTTCAAATCTTCAAAATCTTCAAATCCATCAAAATTTTCACCTCCACGTTCATCCTCACATGATGGTGTTTTTTTCGTAGAAGGCATCTCCATAGGAAAAATTTCCACATATTCCGACTCTTCTTCAATCAATCCCATGACGTATTTAAATCTTGGAACCGAATAACTTCCACGAGCCACTAAATCTTGAAAGGCTTTGCACAAAGTTGTATATCGGGAGGGTTGTGATTGAAGAATATCGCCAATGATAGGAGGTTTATACGATATAGACCCGGCAATTTTATTTGCTCCAATTGTCCATCTCAAGTTAATTAAATTTGAAGGGATCTCCGTCCATTGCATCATATTCAAGTATCGAATAATATGACGACAAATCATTCCCGAACTTTCAAATTTCTGACAAATATAATTTATCATATCATTGGTCACGGTTATTTGATAAACTTTTCTATTTTCCTCCGCCACCGTGGTCTTATGTGCTTCGTACACCTTAAATAGCATAGTACTCATGGAAGCTCTCTCATTCACAACATAGGCTCCACTTTGTTTAAGTTCGTGTTGAAAACGTCTAAACATTTCTTTTGTATAAATAGATGTCGCATGATTCTCCAATGAGGATGTTGTTATTCTTGACCTTTCCTTATACTTTGTTTCATAGTCCGCTTCTTTCTCACGAAGATATTGTTTCTCCAATGCTTTTTGTGAATTCTCTATAAATTCTTTCAAACCGGTGCTAGCTTTTACATACTCGTCAAAAAATGCATTCATTGACTCACTTCTCGAGGTAGTTGTTATCCCGGTAGTGAAATGAAGTTTAGTGTACACATGAACCCACTTATGTCGAACGTAATACATTTCTTGCAACCAACCATGATCAACCAAGTTATATTTTTCAACCAAATCTTCCCACCTATTTTCAAATTGTTCAACCGTCATTGACTTGTACAAACATAAGTTGAAATCTTCTTTGAAATGTGGTTCATATGTGTACAAACCAGATAACTTCTCCCTGAATTTAGTACTTATATGCCAAGTACAATAAAGATGGTTCGTGTTTGGTAAAACTTTGGCAATTGCATTTCCAAGTGCAATGTCTTGATCGATGATGATTGAGATTGGAGGCTTGTTTCCTATAGCTTCCAACCAATTCTTCAAAACCCATACGTAAGAACTTTCTTTCTCATCCCTTATTAGTGCAAAACCAAACAATATGGATTGGTAGTGGTGGTTCACCCCCGTAATAGGTACAAATGGCATACTATACCTATTGGTGCGGTATGTGGAGTCAAAAATACTACCACGTCTCCAAAATTTTTATATGCATTTAACGATCTTGGATCAACCCACAACATGGAACGCACTCGATTATCCTCATCAACATCTACTCGATAGAAAAATTCCCCAAAACTATTACATTTCAATTCTTGGAGTAATTTCAAACCTTCTTTGGCATCACTCGAATCAAATACATCATGTCTAATATCACGCAAAACATTCCGAATCTCTTGACTAGTAAATCCAATATTCTCTAAGCTTCCCGTAAGCTCACCCAATACATTCAAAGATTGTTGAGGCCCAATACCCGACTTACTCAAAATTATAATCAATTCTCGCATGATGGGTGTTATGTTTCTTGGCCTTTGCATGAAATGTACCTTACTAGATGAAACCATCTCATGATTGTGTACCAAATTAACCATTGTTACCTCCCACTTCTTTGATGTCTCTCTATGAATAACATACATTTGCGCCTTACACTTTGTTCTACCAAGAGAATCTCTATTTCTCTTTTTTTTTGAAACTTCACCTTCATCATCCAAAGATTTTGAGGCTAATCTCCCACCCTTTCGACATATATACAAACGCGAACAAATCTTTTTAGTTTTTGAACGTTTATTTGTAGTTATAATTATTAATTCAAAACCAATACGCCTACCATAATCTCTATAAAACCTCTCCGCTTCATCTAAAATATCGAATAATTGAACAACACATGGGTAAACATCATTCAAATCATCCAAAGAAACACCATTCTTAACATCTTTACCATCATAATTATCTGTTAGGTATAATTCATGAGTTGTGATGTTAAGAATAGAATTTTACTTATACTTCTTGTATATCCTGATTTTATAAAGGATTTAGCACCTTGTATAGGAAATATGTGTTAGACAGTTATCTGTAAGGTTTAGTCAGAAATGAACAGTGTATCGGAGACTACATGTCAGGAACAGAGAGCAAATCCTGATGAAGGTCTAATACTGATGGTGATCAGATACTGATGCAGTGTGCAAGTCCTGATATCAGTCGTGTTACTGATTATGTCATTATGGATGCTATAGAACATTGTCATGTATAGATTATCTTTCTGTTATTAGTTGATAGATAGCATTATAAATACTCTCTCTATGTCATTGTAAAAAAGTGTACGTGAGTTCGTTCGGGTTGTGAGTTTTGTGTGCGTAGCTCTGTATAAGGTTTGTATTCGAGAGTTCGAAACAAACAGAGAGAGAGTTTTATTTTGTCAGCAGCTGCTAAAGGTATTGTACACCTTTGGTAGAGTTTGTATTTGATCTTATTAATACAAACAGAGTTTGATTCATTCGTTTATTCTTGTTCATATAACCAAGCAAAAATCAGACACGATTATATAACTTGTATTCAACCCCCCCCCCTTCTACAAGTTATTCGAGTTAACAATTGGTATCAAAGCAGGTTGATTTTGAATAATCATAAAGATCTGCAATCATGTCTGGTTACAAAGATGGGAATACTAAGATTCCTATGCTCAAGAGAAACGAATATACTCTATGGGAATAAAGATGTTGCATCATCTGGAAGCAACAGATCCTGATTATCTTGACAGAATCAGAGATGGACATTTTGTTCCAAAAAAGGTCGTTGGACAAGCAACTGTTGATGGTGTGGTTGTTCCAGAACATACAGCAGAGAAGCCTAAATCTGAGTGGTCAGATAAGGACAAGGAGAATGTTCTTAAAGATGCTAAAGTGAGAAACATATTATTCAACAGTCTTGATTCTATTCTCACTAACTATGTTCTCTCTTATAAAACTGCTAAGGATATATGGGACAATCTTAAGGTTCATTGTGAAGGAACTAAGCCTGTCAGGAAGAATATGAGGACACTACTAATACAACAATATGAGTACTTTGAATCCAAGTCTGGTGAGTCACTTACTGATACCTTTGATAGTTTAAAAAACTCATCAATGAGATGGCCATGCATGGTAATTATTATGACTTGGAGGATATGAATACAAAGTTCATGAAAGCTTTGCCTAATTTCTACAATGAGAAGATATCTGCAATTGAGGAAGATAATGATCTGGATGAAATATCATTAGAGGCAGTGTATGGAAAACTAAGAGCTTATGAACTTGACAAGCAGCAGAAGAAGAGCAGGAGTGAAGGAAAGATGAAGACTATTGCACTTACTGCTCAATCTGAATTAAAGAAGCTTCCTGAAGAACAGCATGAAGATATTACGGTAAAGAACTCAAGGAAGAAGAAAAGCAAAGAAAGTTCTGAGTCAGAGACTACTGATATGGACTCTGACAACAATAATTCTGAATCTGAGATGCAGGAACACTTTGCTATGTTTGCTAAAGCCTTCAAGAAAGGAAGATTCAACAGGAGAAGATTTAGCAAAGGACCTTTTCAAAAGAAGGAGGAAAAGAAGAGTGACAAAGGCAAAGGGACAATTGTCAAGCTTGATAAGGCCAAGATGAAGTGCTTTAACTGCAGCGAGCTTGGACACTTTGCTAGTGAGTGTAAGAAACCTAGGAATTCAGGAAAGGATAATGCACTTATGGTCACACAGAAGGATTGGGCTGATTCCAGTGGTTCTGAAGATGAATTGGATTATGACAACATTGCACTGATGGCAAATGTTTCAGATAAACCTGGATCTCCAAAGAAAACTTCTCCATCCTCTGTTAAGGTATCACTTCACTCTCTTGATTCATTTGATAACTTAAATTCTGATGAAATTAGATCTATCCATGCTGAGTTTAAGAATCTTATGACTAATTTTAGAATTCTTACTTGTGAAAGAGATGAACTTAAGGTTAAGAATGATAAATTAGTTGATAGAAATAATTTTCTTGAATCTGAGTTAATTCAAATGGAAGAATACAAGTTAAGTTCTGATAGAGCTAAGCATGATTATAGTGTTATTCTTGAGGCTTATGACTATGTCAGAAAAGAACTAGAGGAAGAGAGAGATGTGATTAAGACCATTAACATTTCTGGTAAAAAGACACAAGAAATTATTGAAAATGGAATTCGTGGTAAGGTTAATGGTTTAGGTTTTGATAAGGCTAGACAAGAAGAAAAAGTAACCATTGTCAATGATGATAGTAAAGTAGAAGCTAGCACATCTAAATCTGAAGGTAAAAAAATTGTTTCTGAACCTAATCATGTTAAATTTGTTGATTCAAAAGGTACCCCTGTTGTACACCAAAGGATTAACAATAGTAATTCAGATGAGAAAGTGTTAGAGAAACCTAAGAATGTAAACATAGGGTATCTGTCTAAGTCTCAGTTGAAATAGAGATTAGATGGTCTTTTAGAGTCTAGCAAGATCAAGAGAAATAGGAATGGAAAAGAAGGTATTAACAAAGAGAATAATTACAAGAATGTACCTGATGCATCTAGGAAAAAATGTTATAAGTGTGGAAATCATAATCATTTGGCCCTAGACTGCAATCAAAAACCTTCTTGGAAAACTGAGTCCAGATTCCCCAAGACTCAGAAAATTCAATACCAACCACAAAAAGCTTGTTATCATTGTGGTAGTTTACTTCATTCCATTTATATGTGTAGAGAATATCATGAACTGTATTATGACTATTATTCTTTGAAATCTGAAACTCCTAGTCACAAACAGTTTGTGAAATCAGAGTCTGAAGTTGACTCTACAACAGGTAAAGTAAAGGAAAAATTCTCAAAGCCTGTTGTTTCTAAATCTAGTAAGAAAGGATCCAATCAAAGTTGGGTCCTAAAAAATTCTAACTAGTTACTTTTTGTTTGCAGGGCACAGGAAAGAAGCATTCAATTATCTTGGACAGTGGATGCTCTGGACATATGACTGGAAAGAAGTCCCTGCTTACAAAGTTTGAGAGGAAAGCTGGCCCAGTAATATCTTTTGGAGATGGCAACAAAGGAGAAACTCTGGGATATGGCTCAATTATTTTGGGGAATGTCATCATAGAAAATGTAGCACTGGTTGAAGGCTTGAAACATACTCTTTTAAGCATAAGTCAACTGGGTGATAAAGGTTACAAATCAATCTTTGACAGAGAAGGATGCAAAATCTTGAATATGTAGAATGGAGACATTGTTCTAACTGGTCAAAGACATGGTAACATATATGAAGCCAGCTTAAGTGATACATCTAAAATAATTGTTAGATGTCTCTACAGCAAAGCGACAAGTGGTGAAAGCTGGAATTGGCACAAGAAGCTCTCACATCTTAATTTCAAGAAGCTTAATCAACTTGTTAAGCACAATCTGGTGAGAGGCCTACCTCAGGCAAATTTTGTGCAAGATGGACTTTGTGATGCATGTCAGCTTGGAAAGCAAAGAAGAACCACTTTCAAGAGCAAGACTGAAAATTTAATTACTGAACCATTTCACATGCTACATCTTGATCTGTTTGGTCCAGTAAACATTATGTCTATCAGCAAGAAAAGATATGCTCTAGTGATAGTGGATGATTTCACAAGGTTCACATGGGTGTTCTTTCTACACAAGAAGGATGAAGCTCCTCATCAGATCATTGAACTTGTCAAGAATATTCAGAATAACTCTGAGTACAAAGTCAAAGTACTTAGGAGTGACAATGGTACAGAATTCAAGAATTCTACAATGGAGGGGTTTTGTGCAGACAATGGAATCACTCAACAGTTTTCTGCACCTGGTACACCTCAACAGAATGGTGTAGTGGAAAGAAAGAACATGACTCTCATAGAGGCAGCAAGAACCATGCTTGCAGATGCAAAACTTCCAACCTACTTTTGGGCAGAAGCTATTAACACTGAATGTTTCACTCAAAACTGTACCTTGGTAAATAGTCATGGAAAAACTCCCTATGAGATGATCAAAGGAAAGAAACCAAGTGTGAAATACTTTCACATCTTTGGATGCAAATGCTATGTCCTAAAAGTTCATCCAGAACAACTTGGAAAATTTGAAGCCAAATCGGATGAAGCAATTTTTCTAGGATATTCAGCATCTAAGGCCTTCAAAGTTTATAATCTCAGAACTTACATTGTTATGGAATCAATTCATGTTGCATTTGATGATAAGAAATTTGGAATTCTGCAAACTGATGAAAGCCATGACAAATTGGAATTTGAAAATCTGAAGAATTCTGAGATACTCTCCAGTGATGAAGAAGGTTCTCCAGAAGAAATTTCTATTGCTTCTCAAAGGAATGCTACTGTTGAGGGGGAGCAAATAAATCAAAGAGAACACAGTGATCATCAGGAGCAGACTAGCTATTCAGAGTCTACTCCATCAGGAACTGATCTTTCAGAGTCTACTGAAGAAAGATCAGTAACTAGCAGCAGTACGGAATCTACTGATTCTATTGATCAAAGGGGAGTTATTGAAGGCAGGGAGAATTCTTCTACAATAGATACCACTAACTTAGGGGGAGAGACTAGCAGAGTCAATCTACCACCTGTTAGAAAATGGACAAAGGATCATACTGAAGATTTGATTATTGGTGATCCAAATAGTGGTGTTCGAACTAGAAGATCAATTCAAAATGAATGCTTGTATAGTTGTTTTCTCTCAAAGAATGAACCTAAGAAGGTTGAAGAAGCCTTACAGGATCCTGATTGGGTAATTGCAATGCAGGAGGAGTTAAATGAGTTTGAAAGAAACAAAGTCTGGAAACTGGTACCAAGACCTAAAGATAGATCTATTGTTGGTGCAAGATGGGTTTTCAGAAACAAGCTAGATGAATCTGGTATGATTGTAAGAAACAAAGCTAGACTAGTGGCCAAGGGTTATTCTCAGGAAGAAGGCATTGATTATGATGAGACCTTTGCACCTGTAGCAAGATTGGAAGCAATCAGAATGTTTCTTGCATTTGCAGCTCATTCAAAATTCAAGGTATACCAGATGGATGTAAAGAGTGCTTTTCTAAATGGCAAACTTGATGAGGAAGTGTATGTAGAACAGCCACCCGGATTTGTTGATCCAAAGTTTCCAAATCATGTCTACAAACTTGACAAGGCACTCTATGGACTAAAGCAGGCACCAAGAGCATGGTATGAGACTTTGTCTAAATTTCTTCTTGAAAATGGCTTCACAAGAGGTACAATTGACAAAACTCTATTCTTTAGAAAGATAAAAGGTGAATTGCTTTTAGTTCAAGTTTATGTTGATGATATTATTTTTGGTTCTACTAATGAAAAGTTGTGTGCTAAGTTTAGCAAGCTTATGCAGTCTAAGTATTAGATGAGCATGATGGGTGAATTAAATTATTTCTTAGGCTTGCAGGTCAAACAGACTGAGACTGGTATTTTCATTAATCAGTCAAAGTATATCAAAGATCTTTTAAGAAGGTTTGACTTTCAAGACTGTGCAGTTGCAAAAACACCCATGGCAACAACCACTAAACTATACTCTGATCCTAAGGGAAAGAGTGTGGATAATACTAGTTATAGAGGCATGATAGGCTCATTGTTATATCCAACTGCAAGTAGACCAGATATAATGTTTTCTACCTATTTATGTGCTAGATTCCAAAGTGATCCTAAGGAATCTCATTTAATTGCTGTGAAGAGAATTTTTAGATATCTCAAAGGAACTCCAAATCTTGGTTTGTGGTACCCTAGAGAATCTGATTTCTTCCTAATTGGCTATTCAGACTCTGATTATGCAAGGTGTAAGATAGACAGGAAAAGCACTACAGGTACATGTCAATTCTTGGGAAATAGATTGATTTCTTGGGCAAGCAAGAAGCAACAATCTGTTTCAACCTCAACTGCAGAAGCTGAGTACATAGCAGCAGGCAGTTGTTGTGCACAACTCCTTTGGATAAGAAATCAGTTGATGGATTATGGTATGACACTTAGTAATATTCCTATGTTTTGTGATAATACTAGTGCTATCAAAATTGCAGAAAATCCAGTTCAACATTCAAGGACTAAGCACATTGATGTCAGGTATCATTTTATTAGAGAACATATTGAGAATGGTACTGTGGAACTTCATTTTGTTCCTATTGACAAACAGCTTGCAGATATTCTAACTAAACCACTTGATGAAACTACATTCAGTAGATTAGTAAGTGAGTTAGGAATGTTAAATTTCTAGATCTTTAACATCTGCAAAAGTTGCAAGGTATGTTGTTTTTAGCTTATAGACTTGATATTCTTGTCGGGATCTATATTTGATTGTTAAATGCTTTAGCTATAACACTTTGCCTTGGTAAATTTCAGTATGATAGACTTGTTAATAATCATCAAGATTAGAATTGTTATCAGGATGCTGACGTCATCAGTATTGTGTCAGTATCAGGATTGTGAAAATTGTTTCAGATCCTGACGTTTACTTTGTGTAGTAATCTAATTATGTGATGTGTTAAGTCTATGCCAGCAAGTTTTAATATTTTCATACTGATAATTTATATATCATTCAATAATCAAAAGACAAGTAGATAACAAGAAATTGTATTTTCATTAATTGAAAGCATTACATATATGGAAATGAAATACAACATCTTTTTGTCTAACTTCTACTGATAATCCTATACTTGTCTAATGAAATGAATTCTGAGATACAGGACAAGGAGCATCTAAAGAAATCCATCAGGGGATTTAAACAGCCTCGTTTGCTCTTGGATTCCTTGTCTAGGCGACTTGAATGAGAGTAGCTAACTTAAATGTATAGCATCCCCATCAAGATCAATCTCAGACTCTCGGCCAAATTCTTCATCCTCAAGTTTTGAGGAGGTTAGGGGAAGATTGTATCCAACAGATGGATGTTCTAGGAGAAACCTCTGGATATTATCTGAAACTACTCCATTCATGATTGGTTCGATGAGAAAAGTTGTCTCTTCAAAGAGATTGTCAAGAACAGGATGTTCATCGACTGTGAAAAACCTAAAGAATGGGTTTGAATGGAATTTTGGTTTGAGAAGCATTGTTGAGAAGAAAAGAAATTGAAAGGTTTATGGGGAATGGCATAAGGCGTCTGTTTCTTTTATAGAAAGACGTGAGAAGCTGAACAGTCACTTGGAAGTTTTAATGAAGTCAGATGCTAATTATTGCGTGTGACTGTATTTCTTGTTTCTTCAAGAAATGTCGAATATATCTAACCAATTGATTTTGTTCAGATTAATTGTTTATTTCTTTTTCAGATAAAAGAAAAATGCCACGTGGAAACTCCATATTAAGTCTTTGAAATCAGGATGATATTGATCAGGATTTCAAGTGTGACCATCAGGATTTGAAAATTATATTTTTAAATCACATTGCATTTTGTGATTATTTTGATGGGAGGTCAACAGGAAAAGAAAGCTGATCAGTATTGATTTTTATCTTGATAATACCCTGATTTATTTAATGAAAATCAATTTTGGATTTTATTTTCCAAAAATCGTGGGTAACCGCACTTTTCAAGGACTAACAACTGTCAATCTACGTGTCAACGTGGGATAGTGGTCTGAAAGATTTGTGAAATATATTTGTTTTGAAATTCTGATCGTGTAATTGCTTTCTCTAATTTTACATTCTCTAAAGCAAAAACACTCTCGAGTTTTCAAAATCACTAATCCATTTCAAGAATTTTTCAAGTTCTTTTCAGATCAAAAATGGTAGCTCAGAGAAGATCACCTAAATCAGTAGCTTTCAAGTTTGGTGACTTTGATTTTATGACGAACAATCATGTAGCAGCTATCATCAACAAGGAAGGAGTATTAACTGATTTTCATCCAATCATGAACTTTCTGGCATATGGACCATTAAGTTATGCATTGATAGCATCTCCACAGATTATTCAAGCAGCTGTTACACAAGCTTGAGAGAATGCTGAGGTAATTGATTCTACTCAGAGTCAATCAGGTAAGATTGTTCTACACTTAGGACAAGATTCATTTGATATTACTGAATATGTTGTTAATTCAGTACTTCACTTACCTGTTAGTTTGATTTATGAGAATGTACCATCTGATGATGATGT
The DNA here is from genome assembly GCA_037693485.1 of Kitagawia praeruptora. Taxonomy (NCBI): domain Eukaryota; kingdom Viridiplantae; phylum Streptophyta; class Magnoliopsida; order Apiales; family Apiaceae; genus Kitagawia; species Kitagawia praeruptora. Next base: position 112,933,495 of record CM075348.1, on the reverse strand, counting down.
TAGAACTATGTTGTCTGCATTAGGTTATAATGGACCTTTAGATAACATGAGCCAGTTAAGAAGATCTTATCTTAGGAAAGAGTGGTCTTTCTTCTTTGATCAATTAGCTAAATGCTTTACTGGTAAATGTAGTTCTTTTGATCAACTTACTTCTGTCACTTTACATATTGCTTACAGTTTGCTTTATGACAGAGTAGTTAACATTGGTCACATTATCTTAAATCAGATGAGTAGTAAACTTGGGTTAAGAGATCAAAACAGGAAAATGGTTTATTATCATAGATTTATGCAAATGTTTATTAACCATTTTATTCCTGATGTTGAAGCTAGATTTGGTAGAGAACATTGTGTTTCTTCTTATGTACAGCAAAAGAGAATTTTCTCTAACATTATAAAGAAGGACAATGAAAAGAATCTAGATGAAATACCTGAAATTCATTATCCACATCATGTTCAGGTAATTCTTAAAACTCATCTTCCTACTCTCTACAATTCTTCTTTCTTTTGTGGTGAAATGGCTCAGAAATCTCATTTGGAGAAGAACCCACCTGTGTCTACCCAAGTAGCCCAAAACATTATATTCTCTGAAACAATTCAAGAACAAAGTTTTAATCCACAGCCTATTGTTTCAAAGAAACCAACCTCTGGTGTTTCTCAAAAGACATCAGTTGTAAGGAAGAGAAGATTTGTTGTGTCAAGTAGTAGTAGTAGTTCTAGTGAAGATGATGATAATATATCTCTTGCTGAGAGAGAAAAATTGAAGGCTGCAATTCGACTTTCTAAGCTAGGACAAAGAGATGAAGAACCTAGTCACAGCCAGGCTGCAGTTTCTCAAAAGACTGTAATACTTAAAAAGGGAAAACAGTTACTAGATACTGTCTCTCAAAAGACTGTGTCTATTGAAAAAGGATCTCATCCCAAGATCAATTCTGTGTCTACACCTCTTGAGTCTTCTCAGGATAAATCTTTTGCTCACTATACCAGGAGAACAAGGAGAAAGATTCAATTGTCACTTACACACACAGAGTCAAGTCCAACTAATATCATGCAGGTCTCTACAAATGAAGCTACAATCAAGTCAGCAAATGACCATAGAGATCTGGATATTGATTCTTCATGGGAAACTACATTATCATACAGACTGGCTATGGGACTAATTTCTCTCAAAGTGAAGTTGTCAAGGCCTGTTCTAGATTTTTTGGTTGAAAGAGTACCAAAACTTTTATTTCCAAATGAATATGGACTGCTACATCAAAGACTTGACTTAATGAAGATGTATTTCTATGTATCTGTTAGAAGACAATTAGTCAAGAAATTTGGACTCTCGAAGCATGTTGCACTTCAATCACTTCACGCATATTTATTTGACAAAGATGTCATTATTGAAGATGCTTCAGCTCAAGGTGAACAACAGGAGGAAGTAGATAGAGGAATGCAGTCAACAGAAGATACTATTGCACCAGTGGTGGATAGTAGGAAAGATCAGATCACAGTCACTACAACACAGGAACCATCTAGTCAGAGGTTGGATGACTCAGGAGCTGTGATAGCTGATGTTGAAAGGTCTTCTGTGATGACTGAAATTGCAAGTGAGAAACCCTATGATATGGGAGGAATAACTTTGACTGATTTTCTTGAAGATCAAACAAACATTGTTCAGTCAGAGTCTATCCACCTTGAGGGTGAGTTTCAGCAAACAACACTTAAAGATGGTGAAATACTAACTAGGGTGTCTAATGAAGTATTACTGAAGACATCAGAGTCTAGTAGAGAACCTGAAAGTGGTATACTGGAGCCTGTAGTCTCTGGAAGGAAAGAAGATGATTGTAAGGGTTCAGAGATTATAGCAGCTCACTCCTTGGAGAAAACCTCAAGCCCCACTACAAGAAATATGGGCTATTGCAAGCCCAATATATATTTGTGTTACATAAAGTGTTACAATAGACACAAAACTTGGTAGTCTATTGCAATATTTTTAAAAATGTTGCAAGAAATACGAAAAGTGTTGCAAGCAAAAATATCATTTTGAAATTGTAGAACAATTGCAATACTTTAGCAAAAACGTTACAATAGATATTACACTTTGCCCAAAATTATAGGCGGGGATTGGATTTTTTGGCTGGGCGCGATAAAAAGTGTACCAAAATATTTCATACACGATTAAAACAAAAAAAACCCCAAAAACACATCTCACCAGTCACCACTATCTCTCTCATCTCACCGCTGTCTCTCTCGACTCACCGGTCTCTCTACCGCTCCTCTCTCTCCACCTCACCACTCTTAGCCTCTCTGTTATCTCTCTCTCTCTCATAAATACACATCTCTCATCTCAAATTTAATCGATTCCGCAAAAGGCCAAAACCCCAAACCTAATTGAGCAAAGATTTGATTAAAGCTTCAATTAGAGGTAAAATACCCATCCTTTTCCGATTATAATGAATTATAAATGTATGTATATGTATGTATGTGAATTTTTTCGATTGTATGTTGGATTAAAGCTTGTATCTGTCAAATTTGTTGGATTTTTGTGTTAACTAGTTGGATATATGTGTTAATATTATTTTAGTTTTGTTAAAAATTAATTATATACTCATAGTTTGGAGATTTTTCTCAAGTTGTGATATTTTTGTTAATTAATTACATGTGTTAATTTTGTTGTTTTTCAAACTCTGTTCTTTTATAGTGAACAATTGCTAAGTATTGTCCTAATGTGCGTGTTTGAAGCCCCTTTTTTGGTTGTTTTTAGTGACATATTAAGTTACATTTTTTCTCAATTTCTTTAAGTTAGTAATGAATATCTATTATGATATTTAAGTTGCGATTTTTTTTATTGCAGAGAACAATGTGTTGGTTGCTACACTTGCAGTGCTTAAGCTAATAAGTTGTATTTGTGTCATTGCCAACAATTTTAGTTTGTGGGCTAACCACATTCAAAGTTTCTGTGAGACCATATACATAGCTGGACAAAAGACAAGTTCATTAACCTGATCCATAGTTACTCTACTGTGTCAGCCTTGATTTTCTTGTTTGAAAAATAATTAATTAATCTATCTTTTAGGCAGGATACCGCAAAGAGCATGCTCAAAAACAGCATCCGGTCCACCTTTCCTTAGAAGTTGGTGCAGACACAATTACTGAGGTAAGTATTCACCGTGCTTGATTATTGTTGTATATGGATCTTTCTCTTTTGACAGCCTCTTATATGCATCTGAATACTATATTTATCAACGATTATGTTAGGATTTTGACTTCAAGGAAAAAGAAGAGGTCATAGCCCAGATTTATAAGATCATAGCCCAAGAGGCTTCCAGATGTGCACGGTTGATTCAGTCTTGTTCCAATAAATTATTGAATAACTAATGAGGAAATTACAATTACTTTAATCATTGAAAACAATATGACAGTATCAAGGGACATTTTGGTATGAAGTTCAGTGTTGGGCATCATTTTTGTTCATAAGTACGTAGGATGTGGAGGCAATAGAAAGTCGTTCACCCTTTACTCTTTGGCGTATTCTGAATTTTGTTTTTGGTGCACAGATCAACTTCTAATGCTGCTAGGTTCCGACTACATGACAACTTCACTGCCGTATACTTCTAAGGTGGACAATGGTAGTCTACAGGAAGTTTTTCCGGAACATGATTGTCATTTAATGCAAGCGTTTTCTTCAACGAGGGACAGTCTTATGACAAACAATTTTGTCATGAATCCTATGCAGAAGGATCAAGTTTATCTCCAAGTAGGCCTCCTTGGTCAGTGTTACCAAGTGGAAGTCTAGCTGGTAATGACACTTACTTAGCTGAAATGAATCCATGCAAGTCTATATCATGTGCTTAATATATGTTCTAATGTGGTAAGATCCGCCTACTTAACTCGTTCAGTTTGATTGAACAGGTTCTTGGAAACAAATATCAAGGCAAATTGCTCGAGATAATTGATGACAATTACATGTTTTCTGTTCAACATATATACCTCCTGTTTCCTGTTCGGTATACTTCTTGCAACTTCATATGTTCCGATGTGCTATAAAATAATATGATTTTTCAAATATTATTATATTGCTGGATTTTTCCTCACTGTATCTCCAGAGTCAATTCAGATTGTAGTTGTAAGCATGATCACATTAGATTTTTCCTTAACAGGGGGTGTACTTGTACGGGCTTTCTTCTCTATTTCAAGTTCTCAACTACTTGTCTCTGTCATGAGCTTGAAGAACAAGGAAAACCAGGATTTAACACTATGGGTTTGGCTTTGGATATACCTGATAGCGGGTATATAAGATATATGTTTGCTTGACCTTGAATCATCCATTGAACTTATTTTGTAACTTAAATAAATGGCACACTGTGACAGATCATTGGGATTTGTCTTGCAGTAATTCAATATACCATGTCTTCATATTTCTTTAGAATACTTCTTTGGAGAGGTAAGTGTTATTTTTGTTTCACTTTTAAAATCTTGAACTGTACCTTGTTTTAACTTCTCTGCCTATTGTATTTCACGTCTATTTTTTCATCTTGATGCAGGTCATTCATCCATATCGGGCCGAGTCTAATGTAGAATTGACTTTGTCAAATGGAGATTATATGGTTGTTCGAAAGGTTTTTTTTACATGCCCTCACTTACCTCAGTGTGGTCGTGTTATAATTATGTGCTCTGAATTCTTCTTTAGGGCATTTACTTCTAGTAGAGCAATATTGTATAAGAAAAAAAGGATTGGTTTCTACTTTCTAGTAGAGCAGTTGTTGCTTTAAATTTGAAAGATTTTTTTTACTTTATCTTACTAATTTAAGGATTGATTCTGCTTGGAGTTTCTTGTTAAAAAGTTTCAACATGAAATTTTCTGCGTATGCATGATAAGTTGTTGCTAAATACATAGTTCGTCTCTTACATCTATTTTGTTGAATTTTTTTTGCCAAGACTACTAACTAGGTGATTTGAACGACATATTGTGCTCTTTCTTCTGTTGCACTGTTAGGAAGAAAATTTTTGTTTCTCTTGAAGTTCTCCCCCCTTTAATTGCAATTGAAATACGAAAAATAGTTTCATATTCCAAGTAATTTGCAAGTAGTTTGAACTTTTCATTGCCTTCCTGATGGACATAGTAGTGCTTACATAAGGTAAAAACAAAAGTTTGCTGTTATAAAAGTTTACTAATATAGTGAATTCCACAGATGGATGCATAAGTTATTTCAGCTGGTATACTGAGAGAAGCTTTGGATGCAAGAGCGAAATCTATGCAAGAAGTGAGAAAGCAGATCAGTACTGAGGCTACTCATCTATTGCATGAAAGTTTGCGAGTAAAGAATATATCTTTAAAAGTTGAAGTACTCGATGACGATACTGCTTCTGCTTTAAGAAAGTTCTGCCTTACATACTATGACTTCAGGGTATTGATACCGGATTATGTGTGTTTATTTAGATTTATGGTGTGCAAGTCGACTATGTGTTTCGACTTTGGATTTATGTACTAGATGTAAAATGATCTTATGGTATAAGCCGACTTTGTTTGGGTTTTATTGACATAATGTGATTTCTGGTTTGATATGCTTTTGCGTTGGTTTATTGAAATTTCAAACAGGATATATGTTGCAAATTGGACTAATACAAAGTGTTGCACATAAATGTTGCTAAAAAAATCTAAATGTATTACAATAGGAACAAAAGTGTTGCACATAAATGTTGCTAAAAAACCAAAAACATTACAATAGGAGAGAAAATGTTACATGAAAATGTTGCAATAAATTGACTTTGCAACACTTTTAACTAAAACATGTTACAAAATGGTGTTGCAATAGTCTATTGCAACATCATAAAAGTGTCACTGAACAAGACAAAAGTGTTGCACTAAAGGGGATATTGTAATACTTAAAAAATGTTGCAATAAGTACGAAAAACATTGCTATAGGGGTCTATTGCAACGGCAGCAGATGCAACGCTGAATTTTGGCAAAAACGTTGCAAAAACCTCTATTGTAACACATTTGGGGTCTAATATGACACTTTTTTGGCGTTGCAATAGCCCATATTTCTTGTAGTGCCTCATGCCAAATGAGGAACCCTCTCTCCATGTGAGTTAAGGTATAAAAACTTCTTCTAAACTCTATTTTTCTGTAGGTCATGAGAGCACTTATCCAAATTTGAGTGATACACTTGAAAAGATGGATATTGATCCACAATCAGAGCGGCTGGCTCCTGACCAGGTAAAAGGAGAGGTAGAAAGAGTGTTGACTTTAGATAGTCAAAGTGAGAATGAGGGTATGGATGATCAACTCCATAGTGAGGGAGAGAAAATTAGGAAACCGTCGTTTGATTTCTGGGATCAGGTTTTTCCTGAATCTTGGTCTAATAATCTTGGTATGGATGCTGGTACTTATTCTTTTATCAAGATGTATGAGAAGAATGACTTAGCAAAGCACAATTCAAAGCCAGAAGTTAAAGATCAGAAGCAAAAAGAAAGGCTTGTTGGAATTATCAATAGAAGAGGTGAAAGGCTAAGACAAACTTCTACATTATCAGTACAAGAAGATATTTCTAATGATCCAAGTATTCCTTTGTTTGTACTACCAATATCAGCCAGAATTGAGACATCAACAGTATCTGATCAATCTAAGGAGGCGTCAGGATTTGTAGATGTTAGTACACAGAATACTGGTGAAGGACAAGATGATCATATTGCAGCTTCAGATCAGAAAGATGAAGATGTTTGTAACTCTAATCGAGTTTTATTATTTGAATATCATTCTACACAGGCAACTTCTTCTACAAGACTTGAATCTGAAGATATTCCAAACACTTCCAACATTGAAGTCAATTCTGAAATTCTACAAGATATTCAGAAATCTCAAGTTGAAATTCAATCAAGACTTCAAACACTTGAAGATAACCAAGTCACTATTATGGAAAATCAAGCAGTTTTGATGAATCTCATTTGTTCTGTTACTGAATCTCTTGGAATTAATGTTGCTGATGTCAAAAAGGGGGAGATAAAGATAATTCAAAGACAACAACAACAACAGACTGGGGATAAAAGAAGAACTGGGGGAGATAAAGATTGTGACAGAGGTGAATCTCATCATGGAAGTGATAAAGGAAAAGCAGCATCAAATAGTTGAATTCTTTCGTCTAAGTACTGGATACTATGTCTATATCTGAAAGAGGAGGTACTTAACTTCATGATTTTTGAATTCATAAATTCTATTCTGATTGTATTGTTATATGTTTTGACATCAACAACTCAGATTTATGCTTCAGATTTTAAAAGCATAAATAGGGGGAGATTATTAGGAATAATTCATGAGTTGTGATGTTAAGAATAGAATTTTAGTTATACTTCTTGTATATCCTGATTTTATAAAGGATTTAGCACCTTGTATAGGAAATATGTGTTAGACAGTTATCTGTAAGGTTTAGTCAGGAATGAACAGTGTATCGGAGACTACATGTCAGGAACAGAGTGCAAATCCTGATGAAGGTCTAATACTGATGGTGATCAGATACTGATGCAGTGTGCAAGTCCTGATATCAGTCGTGTTACTGATGATGTCATTATGGATGCTACAGAAATTGGCAAGTGCTATAAAACAGGATCTTTGTTTGAGGAACAAGCAAGAAGATTTTATGAAGGAAAGAATTTTCTATTGATGGAAACTATCAACTGGACGGCAGAACATTGTTATGTATAGATTATCTTTCTGTTATTAGTTGATAGGTAGCATTATAAATACTCTCTCTATGTCATTGTAAAAAAGTGTACGTGAGTTCGTTCGGGTAGTGAGTTTTGTGTGCGTAGCTCTGTATAAGGTTTGTATTCGAGAGTTCGAAACAAACAGAGAGAGAGTTTTATTTTGTCAGCAGCTGCTAAAGGTATTGTACACCTTTGGTAGAGTTTGTATTTGATCTTATTAATACAAATAGAGTTTGATTCATTCGTTTATTCTTGTTCATATAACCAAGCAAAAATCAGACACGATTATATAACTTGTATTCAACCCCCCCTTCTACAAGTTATTCGAGTTAACATTATCATCAACATCATCATCATCATCAACATCATCACCATCATCAACATCATAGACAACATCACCAACATCATTCTTAACATCTTCATTATTATCATCATCAATATCGATTATTTTAGATATGTGTGGACTTTCGTTAACATCTTCATTTTCTACCTCAATCTCAATCTTACTAGGTGTCTTACTAGGAGATTTTAACTTCGAAAAAATGAAAGAAGCCATGGGTAAAATGAAAGAAGCTAACCTTAAATTTCAAGTTCAATCTTCAAAAATCTTCAAGCTCAATCTTCAAAATCTTCAAATTTGCTTTCACCAATTTTCTTTATGGTACTCCAAGCTCAATCTTCAAAATCTTCAAATTTGAATAAATTTGGATAAATAAATTAAGATTGGTAGTTTAAAAATAGGTATAAATTAAGTTTGTGATGGTGTAAATATATCTCCAAATGATTAAGTTTGAACACTCTTGAAATGATATTTCAAAACATGAAAGGCTGTTTGAGATGAAATTGGTGTAGTTCTCGGCTAAGACATATAATAGAGCGGAACAGATTAAGGGTAAAATGGGAATATTTGATACGCTATATAATATAGCGTATTACGCTCTATTATAAAGCGTATACGCTGTATTATATAGCGTAAGTTAAGTTTCATCCTCACCGTTGACTACACGTTTTAATGGTATAAGATGGGTTGGTTGGATATTTAAAAATATCCAACTGTGGTTGGTGACCAGTTTCCATATATATATATATATATATATATATATATATATATATATATATATATATATATATGTATATATGAGTTAAGTTCTATGGAGACCGAGTGGAGAACGTATATATTATGCACTCAAAATATTGCAAAACATATATATTTATAAAGAATGTTCAATGAATATGATTATTTCATTCAAAATCTTAAAAATCATATATGATTTGTAAGCAGAACATGTTTTGGAGAACAAAACGTTCTGCATGTTTTTTTTTTTGTAGAGCATACATGGTTTTCAAGATTTTTAATGAAATTTGCATGTAAAACATACATGATTTTCAAGATTTTCAATTTAATAAGTGAAGTATTGATTTCATAGAACATGATTTTCAATGAATAGGTTTGTGCAATGTTTTGATTGATATATGGTCTCCGGTTTCCGCTAAAATATATGATCTCCATAGAACTTGAATATATATATATAGGGGGCTACTCAAATGAGACCCCTCTTATAATGAGACCCTCTCTTATAATGAGTCCCCCTCATATTTTTTTAATTTAAAGGGTCCCGCCAGGGGCACCCAATACGAAAAAGGCTTATAATTATACCCTCTATCCATTCATCAAAAACAATTAAAAAAAAAAAACTATTGCCACGTCATCAATTTTTTTTGAAAAAAAATGTATATTTTTTTAATTTTTTTTAATAAATGAATAGATGGTAGAATTATAAGACTTTTTCGTATTGGGTGCCCCTGGCGGGGCCCTTTAAAATAGATGAAATATGAGGGGGACTCATTATAAGTGAGGGTCTCATTATAAGAGGGGTCTCATTTGAGCACCTCCCTATATATATATATATATAGGTTGGACTCCATAACAAACACCTTATATAACAAACAATAAAGAACACCTTAGATCTAATAGATCCAATTCCCCTGGAGGGGCCACCCAATACAAAAAGTTCAAAATTTTTTACCTTCTATCCATCCATCATCTCAATAAAAAAAAGTTACTGTTCATGATGATGACGTCATCAATGACGTCATCATGAACAGTAAACTTTTAAATTATTTTTTTTTGCTGGCTTGATAGAGGGTAAAAAAAATAACAAATTTTTGTATTGGGTGCCCCTGGCGGGGCCAAAGGATCTAATAGATCTAAGATGTTCTTTATTGTTTGTTATATAAGAATGTTCTGTATGGAGCAAATGCCTATATATATATATATAGGGTCCTATTCTAGTAGAAACCAATTTTAGAATATAAACTAGAAACCAAACCTCAGCCCAACAGAATTCACTAAATTACACTAACTAAATCACTAATTTTATTTTTGACAGAAAATATTAAAATACCCACCCTACCCCACCCCAAATCACTAAAATACATTCCTGAAACCACTAATTTTAACACCCCCACCCACCCACCCACCCACCAACACCACCACCACCACCACCCATCGCCACCATCCCATTTCCATCGCCGCCAACACCACTAGATCTACAAACACAAATCATCACAAACACAAATCACAAATCATCAAACACAAACATAAATCGTCACAAATCATCAAACCGATCTCATCGGATGACGATGCCACCTGCGGCGCCGTCGAGAGCTAATCACAGTGGTGGTGGTCACGAACCTATGGAGATTCCGGTGACGGTGTGAGCTTCAATCCATGGCAGCCATGACAAATCTAGTGTGTGTGTGTGTGTGTGCGTGTATGTCGTGTGTGTATTCAGATCTGGAGTGTGGAGTGGCAATGGTTGTGGCAGTCTGATGGTGGTGGTGGCAGGGGTGGAAGGGGGAGAGGTTTTGTATTTTAGTGATTTGGGGGGGTGTTTTAGTGGTGGTGTGGTGGGGTGGGGTGGGGTGGGGTGGGGTGGGTGGGGGCTGAATTATTATACATTTTATTATACTTTTAAATTAGTGATTTTTATTGTACAAATTAGTGATTTCTGTTGGGCTGGGGTTTGGTTTCTAGTTTCTATTCTAAGATTGGTTTCTATTTGATCACTAGCCAATATATATATATATATATATATATATATATGGAGATGATCAAATGAGAACCTTAATTAGAGTGAGAACTGAGAATTAATCTCAACCCTTTATTTTTTATATGTAAAACTAATCGTGACCACATAAATTATATCTGTATTCATTTTCCTTTATCGTCTCTTTCCTCCCACCTTCATCTCATCCACCGTCACCAACACCTTCACCACTGTCATCTCCGTTCATCATTTCCTTTATTCAGTTTTGATACCATGAGTCTCCTACTCCAACCTTTAATCTCTTCCTCCCTCCGGTCATGGTTCCGATCAAATCACCATAGTTTTCAGATCTGACGGAGGTAGTTAAATGCAAACACAAATATGACGACCGCAACTATATATACACAAATCATTCATGAAGACCTCTACTTTAATGGACGCACCGCTCAGATCTGATTTTTTTTGATGATTTGCATTTAAAAAAATTTTAATTTGTGTTCTGAGTTTAGTGATTTTCCAATAAATTTTATTGATCGTCAGATTTTTAGTGATTTAGGGGTTGTTATGATGACGGTGATGAGTTCAATTTGATTTTGGTGATTTCGTTGTGGTAGTTGCAATTCAAATTTTTGTAATTTGCCTTTGAATTTGGTAATGGTTTTAGACTTGTAGCGATGTGGTGGTGGGAGTGGTGAATACGTGGTAGTGGTGAAGATACTATTATAATTTATTTGTATATAGATGTATAAAGCGTTACAGTAGGCACCTATTGTAATGCCCGTAAATGTAACGCCCCCAAGTGGTACAATAGATCTAATGTAACGGACTTTGGGCCTATTGTAACATTATGAGAGCGTTACAATAGCCCACTTATGACGTAGTGATATTTTTCATATGTGTAATAGGCCCTCACTACAAGAAAAACACGATCCTGCAACAGATTTTCACCGTTGTCTGACCTCCATTTTTTTCGTTATCTATCCGGCAGTTGTCTGATTGAAAGCATGATTGAAAGCAGACAACGGTTATTTACCCGATGGGCAGAAAAAGGTAACATAACAGTTTTAAATTGTTGTTAAAAATTACGTAATACAACAGTTGTATAATAAGAACCGTTACTGGAAACAACATAATCCAATGGTTTTCTGACTAATAGACAACATAACAGTTATTTCGCATCAGCTGCATTATTATTATAACTGTAGCTACAGATAAAATTTAGATGACGACATTAGGTCAAAAGAACATTACCCAGCAGACTATTTGTTGTCTTTATCGCTGAGTAATGAAATTCTAGTACTACTTTTTCTTGGATGTTCTAAAACTTGATCTGGAAAGCGAAACAGGTGCACAACCTGACCTTATTTATCATCCGTAGTTACATTTCCGTGCTTGATATCTTCTTTCCAAGTCCAATGTAGAGTTCAGTTTCGACATCGGAATTCTCAGTCTCGGTTGAGGGCGAGTATTCTTTGTCTTCGTTCGATTCTTGTGTCAATTGAAGTTCACACTAAGAAGTTCAAACAAAGTTTAGAAGAAACAATCTAGCTAGATAAACTGTTATAATAATATATAATCCTCGTAAGCTCTCCTCCTACACTTTATGAGGATTTGTAACTTTTTTTTAAATAAACGGACTTGCTTTCATTAAATTAAATCAGTCCTCAAGACATCACAAATAAAATTCGGAGCAGTATTAGACCACTCCTGCACGCCTGACATAGAATGGGTTTCCCTAGCTAACACATGAGCTAACTCATTTGCTGACCTATGAACGATAACATATACATTATCTGATTATCCTATTTCCGAGACCCCGGGCTTATAAAAAATGTATCAATTATACTAATCAAGCTATAATATATGGAATCGCCGAAAGTGTTTCAAAGCTGTAGATGTAATAGCTTTGCTGAGCTGTTCTGAAACCACTAGCTCATTGCCACAGTATACATGACATACAGTTCTACACGTACTTCTGTATTAGTTTGTACATGCTAACCACACAGTATACAGTTCATTAAATGTTTTTTTTTTCCAAGGATTAGTTTTTACATACACAGAGACAACCATAAAGGCATGTTACTTATAAAAACTGGGAAGAATTTTAACATGATCTTTATTGCTTGAGCAATGGTACTCTATATACCAGAGGAAATATTCCACAAATTTCAAAAAAAATCTTTAAATCCGAGGTTACACTGACTCAGTCTAGTCTCAGTACTCCTAATAGAGGTAATTATGTCTGCGCTCGTTTCACTGTCCTCATACAGTACTCTCGAGTTGGACATACTAGTTATGTCTAATTTGCTTTACGTATACTTTTGTATGTAATCCAAAGAAAAAATGTATATGTTAAACCTGACGCCTAATCTTTCAGATGCACACATTTGGATATTGAAGAGTGAGACAGAAGAAGGGAAATCGATTTACCTTAGCAGATAAGATTGCGTTATCTGCTGCCAGGGTCTTCTCCTGCAAATTTATGATGGCAAAACCGATAGTGTTAAAAAACATAGATCATAATCAAGCTGCCTGCCTTATTCTATTGTCAGTTCCAGGTATAATAATAAATCCACGAATAGTTTATGGAGTTCAAAACTTTGAAGAAATGATGCTAGCAATGTCTGTTTTTGCCTTCACTCTGCAGTTTACCTTTTCCTTAAGTTGCTCAATTTGTTCATTGTAGACCTGCATCTGGAATGCACAAGTAAAGACAAAGATGAAAACATGTTTAGATTCTACATTGTATGAAATGATCAATTAAAGCTATGGTTCATGAATTACAATCCCTGAATTTTGTGGTTTTGTAGACTTTAAGCCCTGAACGTTTCTTTTTTGTCTAAAACGAATCGAGAACTGTATTTTTTGGACCATGAGTCCCTCAATTTGGTTTGTTGGCATTCAATGGAAAAATTGTCAATTTTACTTTAATTCTTATGTTTTAGGACTAGAATCACTACAATTAAAGCTAACTCATTTTATTTAAGCAAAAACAGACCAAATCACGCGTACTAATACAGGGACAATTGACAACTGTGTCCAACATGTATAATCAAGATTGAGGGTTTTCTTAACTAATTAGCATGTTGAGGACCAAAGAGTTTCTTTCTCTAGCCGTGTCGCCCACACTCCGTTTACAGGAGTTCAATGGTTTAAGTCTTGTGAAAGGTACATGCTCAAGGACAAATTTGTACAAATTGACAAATTTTGGGATTTGAATTGTGAAGTTTTTATTTCAACTACACCCTATTTATAACAAAAAATATTGTGTTACCATATATTTAAAGGATTAAGTAAATACCTTTCTATCTCTTATGGTGCATACACTCTTCTCTAACTGTTGTTCAACATGCTGTAGTTCTTCTAAAGTGCACGACCCTAGACCTTCTCCCAATAGCTTACTGCAATTTTCAAAATTTAATCAAGCTTTAGGGCGAAGTACTTGATATTTAGTTATAATATACCACTGCCAAAATCAATTAAATCCGGATAGATAAATTATGAACCGCTTTGCAACTTCAAGAAGCTCTATCTTCTTTGCCAAACATGCTGTTTCAAGCTTCAGATTCTGCCATTTAGAAAACAATAATTTCAAGATAGCCACTTGTAAATAGCAATATATAGGATTAAACTTTATCCATATTTCGATGATGTTTTAGAATGACGGCACTTTCAATATATATAATACCACATCCATAACAAACGTTAGTTACAACCTACATTTTTCAGATTTTTTTTAGGAATAACTTATTATCGTATATCAATTTTAATCTTTGATGCCGGAAATAAGCAACTGTTTATGTAATAATAAGGAGGCTGACCTGAATGTCTTGCACCGCAGGTGTCTTGTTACTATGAACATCTTTTGTGCACTTCCTATAGCGCTCTATCATGTCGTGCATGCTGAACAAGTTAAGCACATCTTTATGGTAATTTGAAGATAATATATAAGAAAACACATGTTTCACAACAATTAGAAATTACTCCTATATCATATTTTTGCATGTTTAACACTAGTTTTAAGAATTTAGTATTTTGATCGTCTTATAGAAGTCCAATTTCTGTTTTAATGTCTAGAACTATATACTGTATAGTTATATAACCACGAGACAGTACTAAGACTTATATAAATGTACCAAAATTAATTTGTGTGTTTCTAGCTATAGCTATAGACGAGACATTGTACTTAAACTGTTGGAACATAAATAGACATGCTATGATGATGTTAAATTGTTAAGGAAAATACTAGGTAACCCAAATTGGTACCCCAAATTCCTTTCCCAAATGACATGGCAAGTAATTATTGGTTATAATTATGATGGGCCCGCCACGGCCATCCAATTAAAATATTCCAAAATGCCAATTAATGAATGCCACATCATTTGGTGTCAAAATTTGGTACCCAATTTGGGGTCTGTAGCACTACTCAATTGTTAAACATAGATAGACATTGTAGTAGTATTTTTTTTCTAATACTACAAAGGTTATAATTGATAGTCAGTGATAATACCTACTTAATTTTATTTGTGTTTTTAGAAAAACTTCGAATCCAATGACATTAATATAAAGTATATTAAAATTTAATATTTATAAAATGGGTAAAGAGTTTCTAGCTGACACTGTAGGAAACTTTTCTACAGTGTCGCCTTAAAATCACGATTTTGCTTCATATATGATATGCAAATTGATCGTTGAGAGATGGAGAAAAATACAGTGAAGTCAGATTTCAAAAAAAAGTTTCATTAATTGACGGGAAAAATAAAATTAAAAATGGAGGAAATTAGGTGGGACTGTGTGTGTGAGGGTGTATTCAATTGGTGTGTGGTGCCTCTAGCGGACCATTGGATTAGATTAATCTATGGCCCAGATTTAATTTAAGGCGATACTGTAGAAAAGTTTCCTACAGTGTCAAGTAGAAATTCTTTTTCCTTACAAAATTACATCTATCTATTATATATCTAATACACAATAGGGATTTTTCAAGCTAATCAAATTAAATCAAAATGACCATTTTACCCTCCTTTCTACTATATTTTTTAGGATTATTCTGGTAATATATTTAATACATATTATTAAATGCTACAAATTAATATTCATATTAAATGATCATACATACATACATCAATATGTAGGCCATTATTCTAGAGAGGACCTCCTTATATGGAGAATATGGGAGAACTACTAATTTTATATGATTCTATAGTAGAATCAAAGTTTTAATTTTTGGTTCTATAAAAAAAATGGTCATTTTTTTTTGGTTCTATAAAAAAAAGACCATTTTGATGATTCTATGATAGAACCAAACATTTTATTTTATTTTTTTAAAAAAAATTAAAAAAATTATTTTTTTTAAAAAAAAAATAAAAAATCTGACTGCTGACGTGGCACTGCCACGTGTCACTGCCACGTCAGCAGTGACGTCAGCAGTGCTGACGTGGCACTGCCACGTCAGCAATGATGACGTGGCACTGCCACGTCAGCAATGATGGCGTCACTGCTGACGTGATAGTGACACGTGGCAATGTCACGTCAGCAGGCAGGTCTTTTTTTTTTTTTTTGAATTTTTTTTTCAAAAAAAAATTTTGGAAAAAAAAAATAAATTTGGTTCTACTATAGAATCAGAAAATATGCATGATTCTTTCATATTCTCCATATAAGGAGGTCCTCTCTAGAAGGGGACTCTCAATATGTACATATATACATACATATTATACATACATACATACATACATACATACATTTATGCGTGTAATCTATTAAATTTTCACTAATTTTAATCTATTAATTATTTTTTAATTAATAGGCATATTTATGCATTCATACATATATGTGTACATATATACATTTATGTGGATATATAATAATATATGATAATATTCACTAACATGTACCATGTCTCATTATACTATTATTTAGATGTACGGTGAATATTTATGATTTGAAAATTATAAAAAATATCATATCAAACAAATTTATATAGTAATATCAAACATGCAAGTGTATTGTAATCATCCATACCTTCAATACAGCAATGTATATATAACTTTTGTCATACTTTAAATATTATATTTACATGACACAAATAAATTCAAATCAATATAAAAAGGAACCTTCATATGTATTTAAATATAAAACAAACATCGAATCATAGTAGATAAAATAATTACACTTAAATTAGCCAATACTAAATTATTAATCTTACAACAGAAAATCAACTATCATATTAACTCATTTATCGCACCTACAAATACATCATATACTTTAAAAAAAAATTATTGATATTTAGGACATGTTGTGCTTTGTACAAGCTAAAGAACTAGTTGTTCAAAATATAGAACCAAGGTTTAGGATTGGAATATCATATATATATATATATATATATATATATATATATATATATATATATTTAAAATTTAAAAGTCAACATTTAAACTTTGAAGTCTAATCAGTTAGCTAATTCAGGTGGACATATATAAAACATTTTGTTATAAAAAGAAACACAAATATAAACCAAACAGAATATCAAAAACACACATAATTCATAAATCATAAATATAAGCTAATAAGGTTCATATGTTTAAAATTTTCTTACATTTCAATGATATCTTTATTATTTTTCATGATCTGCTGGTTAGAAAAATGAAATTATAAAAAGTACAAAGGTTACTATTGAATTGGTAACATATTCGAAATTTTGGTAGTAGTTTGAAATGTAAAAATGAACCAAGTCAGTGGAATTGGTAGCCAACTGGTTGCATGATTGTCAAAGATCATGATGTCAACCGAGCCAGAGTCTTTAACAAAACCCTAGTCCCTAGCCTTCCCCCATATGGGTAAATTAATGAGTTTAAATTTCTAACGGAGACAACTAAGTAGTGAGTGGCCTACCAAACCAACACAAACAAGATGTGATGTCCTTGTGTTGGACCATATATATGGTTGAAAAACATAGGTGAATACATTCATGGGTGTGTTTGTGTTGGAATGCGATTTGTTAAAATATATAACATTATTATTAATTAATTTTATTAGTGTAATAATTTTTTTGTTAGGATAATTTTTCTTTATCTTTAGTTATTAGTTATATAAATCTCTTTTTTTTTATAATAAATTTCATTATAATAAAATCCTATTTTTACTCTCTTCTTTCTCCATACTTTTATATATATATAGACATGGGCAGAAACTACATTTACAGGTAAATATATAGATGGATGTGTTGAATAGAGGCACCCAAAGGAACCAGAGTTAAAGATCTGGTTAATTTGGCCATCTAACCGAAGAGTGTGGTTATACGAGTGTGGTTATACTTAGAGGTGATTGCTTAAAATAAGTTAATTTTGATTTAATAGAGGTGTTTTTAACTTAATGAAAAAAGAAAAATTGTTTACTTTAAGTTGAATGAATGTGTTTGGATAATTTTACTTAAAGTTAAAATGGGGTTTAATAATTTTGACTTAAAGTGAAATTTGACTTTAAAAAATTTTAAATTCATAATATTTAAACTTTACAAGAATCGTGAAAAAAAAAAAACTTGATAAGTCATAAGTCATAAATCAAAAGTGCCTAAATGGAACTTATGACTTAATGGAATTTTTTAACTTAAAGCCGGCTTAAAACAGTGATGGCCAAATGGGTCAAAAACTACTTAAAGCCATTTTTAGCTTTAAGCATGGTTTGGGAAACACCCTCTTATACATGTTTCCCTAACTGATGACTATAAGATGGAATCATAAAGAGTAAAAAAAAAGAATAATAAAAGATAAACTAAAATTTTGAATTAATTTGTACTTAGTAGAATTCAGTGTAAGCACTTAATTATTGATATATTCCTGATTTTATAATCCTTGATTTGCAGAATTAGTTCATTTCATTCATTAAAAAATTTGAAGAAATTATTTTTAGTTGACCAGATGTGTAAGTGTAATATATAAAACGTATACATATTCAAATATTAATATTTCCGAACATGAAGCAGTTGTGTAGAACTGTACTTAATTTCTTGCTCTAGTAATACTTTGTTAAATAATATCGAATATATGGAATATCAACATATTCATGGCGCTTATCAGGAACTTAAGAACATAATTAATGAGATAATTGATCGATCTGTGGATGCTTATTAAATTTACACGTACAGAAAATATTGCTAAAACATGCAATATTTATAAAAATAAAAGCATATGGTTTACTACATACCTTGAACTGGCAAATTCAAAGAGCTTGCCTCTGGTTGAGAAGATGATCAAAGCAACCTCAGCATCACAAAGAACAGAAAGCTCAAAAGCTTTCTTTAGCAGTCCGTTTCGCCTTTTCGAGAAGGTCACTTGCCTGCTTGTGGCGTTCTCTATCCTCCTCATCTGAGTCTTTCCCCTCACCATTTTCACTTCACTCCTATATACCTTCATACAAACAAAACCCAACATTTGTAAACTAAATCTAAGCATCCAATCCAACAAAATACATTAACACACTGATCGAACAACACCTATCGACAACACAAGATTTCTAACGAATCATAAAGTATATATGGAAAAGCTTACACAAGATCTAGCTATG
The DNA here is from genome assembly GCA_037693485.1 of Kitagawia praeruptora. Lineage (NCBI taxonomy): Eukaryota > Viridiplantae > Streptophyta > Magnoliopsida > Apiales > Apiaceae > Kitagawia > Kitagawia praeruptora. Next base: position 112,914,200 of record CM075348.1, on the reverse strand, counting down.
TAAGAATCTGTATCAAATATATGTCATGTACCTATTTATAGATACATCTGTGTATGTGTGTTAGAAATAGTAGGGAAAAAAAGGTTTTGGAAAAAACTAGGAAGAATAGGGCTCAAAAAGGTAAGGTACAGAGAGAGAGAAGAAAAGAAAGCTAAAAATACCAAAAAACACACAGTAGCTAGTCCAAGAATGGCTGAAAAAATAGGTATAAATGCAGTTATATTGATTGTAACTGGTGCCTTTTACCAAATATTTATTGTTATATATGTTCTCAACTGTTAATCACTCACTATACCAACCATCCATCTACTACAATTTAAAGTGTACACATCTTTTCCCATATCTAATATTTTCTCCGACCCTTCTTTTTCATCAACCAAACCTAATCAAATCAAACCAAAAAAATAAATAAAATACAAGTACTAGTATTGAACGGACTTTATATGTCCATTACACTAGAACATAACGAATTTTGTATATGGATTACATTAATATAGAACGGACTTTATATATCATTTAAATACATATGTGTGTGTGTGTGAGAGTGATGGAAATATGAAGCTCTTGCTAACCTTTATCTTTTCATGGAAGAAACAAACATAACAATATGAGATTGAAATTAAAGGGGGGAGTTGAATGAAATTGAAACATAAATAAGGAAAGGCAAATAGAGAAAAAGAGGGTATTAAAAAATTTAATGTCCGTACGAGAAAAACTTGTGTCTAAGGATGGATGGTACAACGTAGGAAGACAACTGGACCACAGGGAGTTCGAAAACGCATAGGGGTGTTTTTATGATTTGTGAATTACTTCTGGGACACAAAGGCAAAAGAAAAAACATGATACATGTGGGTTGTGGGTCCTATCTTTGTACTGAAAACCCTAAGTATGAGGTCCCGAGGCCATCAATAACAAAAGTGATCATGGAGTAGTTTGGGTTACATTAAAATGAGTAGCTTATAACTTATAAGCATAAATGTCATATAAGTGATATGTAGATCAGAAATTATAAGTAAATAGCTTATAGCCCGTGCAAAGCACGGGTACTTTTAATTTTTTTTATTTACTAATAATTTAGTATATATAATATTATAAATATATTGATAAAATTTAAATTTTAGATCTTTGTTTATAAATCTATACTATACTATAATAAGCGAAAGGGATATAATTTATAGTTTGGTTCTAAATTAATATGCTGTTGATGAAAATCGAACCTTCAACCTTTCTATATAACATAATCTAGTATTAATTTTATATTAAACTGTTGTTGACGGGATTCGAACCTTAGATCTCCAAACGGTCATGATCTATTTGAGTTGAAGATCTAACAGTTGTAAATGTGGATAACCAAAAATGAGGAACCATTACGCATTTTAAGAAAACATTAATTAGATGATACATTTTCTTTTATACCCATTATAAATGCATTGATTTTTAAGAATATGACTTATTTTATATTCTTGGTCATTCCTCATTAATTAGTATACAATTTTTAAAAAGGATAATTTATGGAAAATGATCACAATTTTACATTGCTTTCACTAATTTGGGGAAGCAAATTGATTATCTTAGTAATTAATAATTCATTAAAAATTGTAATACTCAATAAATATAGAAGATATGGGTCGAAATATATTCCTCTAAATTGTTGGTTAGTTATTAGGAATTATAATATCATATAAATAAAATTATCTGTAGTTTTTTGAAAAGAAAAGGTTTAAGTTTGGAAAATAGAAATTAAAGCTAACATATTTTAAAAGTAATTAGTTTTTTTTAAATTAAAGATAAAATAATGGTTAGTTACTAAAAATTATAATATTATATCTAAGAAAAAAGTAGAGAAAAAATACGGGATTTTAAAGTTTTGGTCGTTATTTTTAGGGCTTTTTTGATAAATAAATTGCTAAAAGTAATTTTTTACAATTTTACTTTTATTAAGAAAAACTATTTGTAAATTTATCATTTTAATTACAATTATACCAATTATTTTTTTAAATTGCAAAAATACGGGAATTGTGGAAGTAGCTTTGTGATTCACTTTTCACGCGTTTACCATTTTTCTGTGTTGCTTTGTTGTTACACGCGCTTTTCTCGAGTTCTAAATAGTCCGGGAAGTTACGTTTTTTATATAAAATGTTAATTAAATTTATTTTTAATTCAAGTAAAATTATGGCTAAAATATAGGGTTGAACCAAACAACCAAACTACCAATTATCCCCTAGTTTACTTATTATATATTAGTATAGAAGTAGAGTGTTTGGTAAATCAGAACTTATAAATCAGTAGAGTGTTTGGTAAATCAGAACTTATAAGTTAACTTTTTTTATTATTTTTTAAATATTTGTTTTTTAGTATATGTCAATGGATATCAATGGATAGATCTCGATGAGTAGAGAAATTTGACATATACATATCAATTTTTTAATGAACAGATCAAAAGATATATGATTTTGAAGATTTGAAGGATTGCGTATACCGAGAATAAGTTATAAGCATAAGTTGAATGTTAAGGATTCCTAACATTCAACTTATCAACATATAAGTTATAAGTTGAGCTAAAACTTAAATAGGCAAACACCCCTCATAAGCTCTTATGGACTTATAAGATATAAGCTACCAAAAATAAGTGTAAACAAACACCCACCATGTCTCCGTTCCGGATAGTTTTATCTCCAAATCGAATCCGAAATTGTATATCTTTGATTTTAAAAATTAAAAATTGTAACCGTAATCGAATTGTCGGTTTTGGTTTTAAAAAGCTTGATTTGATTTTTAACGGTTCGGTTTCGATTAAAAATTAAACGAAAAAATCATAAATATATTATAAGACTTTAAATTTATAAATTATAACGTTCTCGACTTTTAAACAAAGTGACTGATCTGTTGAATGAGTACACTCTGTGTATATGTTAGGTGCAGATTAATGACATTGCATTGTAGCATTTATATATAGGTGGTCTGGTAATTATCTAAATTCTCTTATAGGAGTACATAAGATAGTAGCTTTTGTTAACGATATTCAAGATTTGAGGAAATTGCATAGCAAGTATATTCTATTTTCTTAAAACCACACATTATTAATATTATTTCGTTTACGAAGTAAAGGAGAAGTCTAAAGTCTTTGTTTTTTATGATGAAATAAACACTCCTTTTGGATTTGGGTACTACTAAAATCTTATACGTTTGTAATCTAATCGGATATTTATTTAACATGAGCTAAATTTCTTTTTTTTTGTATTTATGCTCTTATGAATTTCTTATGCTGCTGCTTTTTTTTTCCCAGAAAAAAATCAATGTTTAGGTTGCTAAAACTCGAACACTCAACCTCTCCCGCTATGAAAAAACTGTATTTCAATACATAATTAAGAATTTAAGATAAATTTTTTATTACATATATCCAGCTCCGACATCTTCCCTTTTCTAATCCCACATCGTTTTTTGAAGCTTAATTATAATTCAAGATAGAATATATTAATTAATTTTAAGAATACATATAAATTATATAAATTCTATATATATATATTTATTTATTTATTTTAATAATCGATTCGGTTCGATTTTAGCCTCTAACCGGAATCGAAAGTCTCGGTATTTAAAAATAAAAAAACCACAACCGTTGGTTCGGTTTCGATTTTGGTTTTTTTGTTCAGTTTTGACAAGTTTCGATTCGATTTCGGTTTTAAATCGATTTTTTCTCACCCCTAATATACAATACCAATCTAAAGGTCCAAATTTATATTAAATTTAGTTCAAATTTATTTAACAATGATCTAAATTTTGATCCAAATTTGGATAGAAATCATTTATCCAAATTTGAATTGATATTATTCATTGATATCCAAATTTATTTTAATATGAAAATAATCACTTTTCAATTTTGTTTATAGATAAAATTTTGATTAAAAATATTTGCATATATAGTTATAATAACATAAAATAATTATTATTTATTATTAATTAATTATTAACAAAATATTAAAACATAAATCAAACCTGTTTGCATTTCTTCAATTTAAAATTGACAGTACATAATTTAAATTAAAAATATATTCTAACACGTAAACTTAAATGAAAGAAACAATACATAAAATTTAAATAAAAATGCAATGCAAACTAATTTGTCAATTTAGTCGTCCAAATCAAATCGATTTTCACCAAGATATTTGAAGTACGTATTGCTTGTAATTATATAGGTTACTTTGAGAATCTTGATCTTCATCTTCACAGCCTCGCTTTTGAGATAAGAAACGTTGTTTCTCGGATCTTTTTAGCATAATTCTAGTGATCTAGTCATCATGAACAAATTCAAGTAAGTTTGGATCAGATGTAGAGTTCAAATCTTTTAAAAAAAATCTAATTTTGTTGCTTATACCCTACAAAAGATAATTTTCGTTGTGAATATTGGTATGTTCATTAATTGAGTTAATAAAAAATTCATAAAACATTTTAATAAAATCTTATCTTCGTGCTTATATTCTGCAAAGGATATTTTTTTTTAATAAAAATTTTATTCAATAAGTTTAGCAATTCCTTCATTGTGTTTGCATTTATCTTTTGTTTTCTTCACTCCAATTACCGATTAATGTTGTCCCAATTTTCTCATCAGTTGAATTAATGTCAAATACAGACATATTCTACCAATATCATCGATGAAAGTTAAACGATGGGCATTCGTTAGAGTTGGTGTTGAATCTAGGTCGGAAAATTTTTCACAATTTTTATGAATATCTCAAAGTCAAACATGATCGATAATGCTAAGATACATGTTTCTAACGATTTCAAATTAGAAATAAGGAGATTCATACTGCGTTTCGAAATACATTAATTGAACATTTATAGAAAAAATATACTAATTTTGAGAATTAGTATTAATTGACAATGTTTTTATATGTAATTAATATTTTTACTTTTCTTATTTGTATGTAATGTTTAATATTTAATGTTTTAATGTGTTCATTATGTAAAAATAATGCTATTAAGTAATAATTAACTATTAATACCATATCATTATATTAAAAAAATGACATGTTTTTCATTTTATCATTTAAATATTAATTAATTACTTAATAATTTGAATTAAATTTCGATCAAAATATTAGAGTTCGAAAGGATCGATTCTATTCAAATTTGAACCAAATTATTAGAGATGCCGGAGGATTGCAACATGCTTTCTTAATCTAGTTGTTTTCCGACTGAAGATGCTAACTTGGATGTTAACTTCCATTGTGTGTCAACAATGTTGTACTAGTTTTTCGCCGACCATGTGTATGTTGCTTTTTATGTATATATTGTATGTTTCTAGTTTTTTTAGGCAAAAAATAAATTTACAAGTAGAAAAATAATTTGGTTGATAAGGATTTATTTTTTTATTATCCTGATTATAAATCCAATTTTCTCTACTTCCAAATTTGTTAAAAAGTACGATCTTCTTAAATTGTATATTTTTTATATAAGTTAATTGTACTTCTATTAGGAAAATTTATTCATAAATCCAATATTATTGTCATAAAAAAATCATCGTATTTAAAAAGAAAAGAACTGATGTGTTAACATAATGATGTGTTAACATAATAAAAGACATCTCATGCAAGAATCCTAAATAAATCTGAAGAGAAAATAAGATGCGTTTTCATTTTCTAAAACTTCATAAATTTTAGAAAGTCCATCGAAAGTATAAATTGGAATGTACTCTGTTTTCTAGGTTTTGATTTTCATGAAAAAGTTGTTGTGTAAGATAAGTATCATCAATAATATGTAATGAAGTTGGAATTTCGATCCCAAACGAGAGTGGTTTGAAACGTGTTTAACGGAAAGACGGATCACTATAAAAAGATTGTATTAGCTATTAAAATATAGTATTGATGTTATAAATTTTATTTTATTTTTAGGATTTCATTTTTATGGATAAACATTATCATACAAGTGATATATGTAAAAGTTAGGTTTTTGGTGTTAACGAGAGAGCGGATCAATAATAAGAACCGTGTTTAACGAAAAAACGGTTCATTAGAGAAGACCTTATAAAAGATGCTTGAATATATAAAGAATACATAAAATAAAATGTTTTGTCGAAAATAGAATACGAGTACGGTGGAGACGTCTTATACGACTTTTTAAAACTATATATCTTTTTTCCTAGAAATCCTTTATTTTAACTTTTTTATACAATTTAATTATATTTGCATTAGAAAAATATATTCATAAATTTTAAATATTCCTGTAATGGAAAGTTTTCATATTTTAATTTTTTTTGATATGTTAACATAACAGATGAAATTCCCATGTGGAAGTTGTAAATAAATACAGCAATATCTATACTATACATAAAATATAAAATGCATTTTCATCTTTTAAAACTTTGTAAATATTAGAAAGTTTAAAGAAAATAAAAATTGGAATTTACTCTCTTTATATAATGAAATTATAATTTCGATTCCAAATAAGAGCAGCTCGAAACGTATTTAATGGGAAGATGGCTCATTATAAAATATATTGTATTCGCTATTAGAATTTGATACTGATATCCTAATTTTTTTTATTTTTACGGTTCGATTTTATGGATAAAAATTATTATATTAGTCCTTGTAATATATGTTAAAGTTGGGATTTTAAGTTTTAACGGGAGAGCGGTTGAATCGAAAAAATCGTGTATAACAAGAAATCGATTCATTAGAGAAGATAATTTCATTATTAAAATTTAATATTAATATTATAATAAAATGCAAATGTATTAAAGTTTTTTAAAAATATTGTAACAACACCGAGAACTGCGGCTTTATCAACTGTATATATAATTGGACAAAATTCGCCATTGTACATTTCCAACTTAAGTTATTGATCTTTTGTTTGCACTAAATAACGCAAGTGTACGTGGTCACAAGTAATATAGAATAAAATTGAGTTCGTTCCCACAGAGATCTGGTTTAGGTTTCAATTCAGTTAATGCACCTATTCAACAATGTATGGTTTTTATTCACTGCTAAGACAATTAACAAATTTGGTTTTTGATTATCTAAAATTAACTAGGGAAGTAAATTAACAAAACTAAGAATTACTTAACTAATGAGAATTAAAATCGAATTAAAATCGAATTACTTTTGCAAGAGAAAACATGGGATCCTAACTTCATTAAATACTTTACTTAGATTTGACGCATGTAATCACTATATGCAATGGTTATGATATCTGATCGGACAACACGAAACAAGTATAGGCTACCTCTCAGTATACGAATACCAAACTACTCATATATCCACAAAAGAGATAGAATATGGGTAGACACCAATTATGTTTAGACCCTATATCTCTATAAGATTTGAAAACATAACGGTTTAAGCACAAGTTATCCATATTGATCACATAGGGCAATATAAGTATTCTCATCTTACACTACAAATTATGATGTCAAAATATACATAATCCTATGCTAGCATGGCAAGTTCTAAATCTCAAGATTCACTCTCGCTTCACAAGAGATTAACAAATAACTTAGATGTTAGCTACGCATCCAAGAAGAATAAGCACAACCATACAAGGATATAAAGAATTCATCACACACAAATCTTTAAAGCAGACAAACTACTAAATTACATAGATAAATCCGTTAGAATCCCATGACAACGATTAGTTCATAATCGAACCGCTCGTCATCATGGGATCTGATGAAACCATGATAATAAACAAAGTATGAATAATAATAAAACTAGAATAATAAGGTTTAGAAAACAAATACGAAATCCAAAATAACACCTAATAGAAGGATGAAAAGATGTAGATCTAGATCTCCGTTGCTTGTCATGAGCGTTGGGAATCCTTCTCCAAGTCTCTCGGCTCTCTCTCTGTGTTATGAAGGGTTATTGGCTTTATGATGATAGGATGTATTTATATAGGTCACGGGAGTCTTTTCCAGCAAGAAATTACCAAAACAGAATTAAAATAGAATTTCTGCAAAATACGTTTTCTAAACTGATTCTCTTTTGAAGGAAAATTCGTAACTGACTTTTATTCAGTATTTCTGGGTCATTCCAGTTGTAATTGGACATCTGAACCATTTTAGAATGAAAGAGAATTCCGTTATCTTCGCGTGGACAGTAAGATCGTCCAAAACGGACGTGTAAAACTCAAGATATGGCCCAAACCGTAAATCGGAAATTTTTCCAGCAATTCCGCCAGGCCGCGGCGCCCATTCAGGGCCGCGGCACGCTTCTATTTCTGCCCAGCCAGGCCGCGACACCCATTCGAGGCCGCGGCGCGCTTTTGCTACTGACTGGAGCGATTTTCTTCGCCATTTCGTCGATCTTTTGCTGATTTCTCTTGTTCTTTCTTTGAGCAACGCCATCCTCGATCTTAGAACTCAAAACTCTCCTAAGATTTGTGGAAAACTTCATTCTTTATTCTACTCTTGAAATCCACCCAAAACACCTAAAATCGCCAAACCAATCCGACGATTCGTAACCCTGCACAACTCAACAAAACACATCAAAAACACAATAAAACTCGAGACCAAGACACCAATTTAAGCCAAAATGGAACGCTCTAAGTAAATATAAAATCCACTTATCACACCCCCAAACTTAAACCAATGTTTGTCCTCAAGCATACACAAATATAACTATATACAACTAATTAGTACCACTTCCGTAGGTGATCACGGTTGCATTTAGCATATGCAACAAGCCCTTTAAACCCCTAGGTAGCCCTAGTGGACGAGTAAGGTCTCGGGAGGGCCTATAGCGAATTTACCCACAAAATCCATCTAACTAAACAATGCATAAACAATACAATGCATAAATGCAACTAAATGAAAATGCAAAGATCCCCTCAAACTAACCAAAATCAACTAGCAAGCAAATATCTCAAAGAATGCAACTAAATCCAAATAGAGCTCGACTAAGTCCCCGTATACTAACAATACATGAACATAAACGTGCTTATGTGCGATGCTCATCAGATATATATACTCCTAAAACAAGATCAAAATCATACCTATTATTCACCAAAACAATCACAGGTTTATAAACAGAATAGACTGTAAACACTTCATAACCTAGAAACACCTCCATCCTCATCTGAATTAGCCAGAAATTCATGCTTTATTACTAACAACTACGACACATAATACTATATACAATAACGCATGCTTATTTAACCGTGCAATGGATGAGACCCCAAAAGGCTTATACAATAATACCCATGTAGCGAGCGTTAGGTTAGTGGATCCCAGACCGGAAAAGTCTTAGGTCACTAGGCACAAAGTCCCCTAGAACTTAATGGCTCGAGTATTAAAGAGCTCACCCTGGTTAATTTTGCATTTAAACATTCATATAACCTTTTTTTTCTTCTTCTTTTTTTTCATTTTTTTTATATATATGCAATCTGGAATGAGAATTCTCATTTCTAACCCTAGACTACTCATATAAATATGAGCCGGCTACTAGCCATTTGACGCCTAGCAATTATTGACAACTATTAACAATTAGCATGAAATCTCTGATTTCCCCCAAACTTAGACTTTAGTGTTCCTATGCTATCAATGGAATAACGAAAATTCTAAATATAATCAGGTGATTAAATCTCAAAGAACCAAACAAACATGACCTCAACCTAGCTCAAAAGCAAACGACGAGACTGTGTAAAAATTTTGTTTCTGAAGCATGCAAGTCAATTTCATAAGAACTATAAATCAACCCTCTACTCATCATTACCACACTCAATTAGACATTTTCCTACCAATCAGAATTAGCTCATGCTAAGGGATCATGAAATATGCATGCTATGCAAATGCAACTAAATGGACTCACATGGTATTAAAACAAAATAACAGAATGTCCTACATGAACAAACATGCAATAATATGAACAATTATGAATGAATTGCCCTAAACATGCAAAATATAATATCTATATGAACACAATGACACACAAATAACTACTACACACTACTTATCCCCAAATCACCCCAAAACTTAGAATATTCAATGTCCCCATTGAATGGAAGTAAATACGAGGGATAGTAGACATACCTAATAATCGGTAGGATCACCCTCCTCGGGTGGTGAATCGGGTGGAGGAAATACAGAGTGAGCTCCAAAAAACTAGCCAATGAACCTCAATACCTGTCGCCTTTTTTTTTAATAGTAACGAGAAAAGGCATGGGTTGCCTCCCACGAAGCGCCTTTGTTTAAAGTCTTTAGCTAGACATGGCAATGGCTTTTTCTCTTGAAAATTTCTACACTGTATCTCTACATGGCCATTTAATTATCTTTTCCGGAGCTATATCCTTGATGACAAGTTTCAGCCTTCTTTGCTCCTCAAAAGTGCCAGTAACATTGTTCTCTTCACTACCTGACAAGTTAGCAACAATAATAATAGGCAAAGTAGATGATTGACCCAAATATGCATACCTCAGGTGATCTGGTGGTTTAAGCTCGAGTTTGGAAGCTTCTTCAACACGATGATTTTTATTATTAACTACCAAAGACTGATCAGGAGTGGGAATAAACGGATTAGGAACAGAAGTGGGTGGTTCACCAACAGAAGTCTTAACAACCGACTTAGGATCAAAAGAACTATCCTCAAGTTGAACTTCATGCTTAGAACAAATAGCATTCAATTCCTCTAACATCTCATCAGAAGTAAAATTCCTATACAACTCATGAAGATCTTTATTACCCTCATACTTTAATAAAACATCTTTCTCAAGAAAAGACTCAATTGCACTATCCTCAAGATCCATCAGCTGGACATGTTCATCTTCAGTACCAGACTTTCCTTGTAAAACATCTTCTAAGAGGTCCAACTTCAACAGCTTACTTTGTCCTTGATCAACCACTTCCAAACTAAAACACTCTTCAGCCTCTGCCGGAATTTGCATAGCTTTGAACACGTTAAAAGTGACATTTTCATCTAGCGGACTAGCCATTAAGTCATATTTTTCAATTTCGGGCCCTGCAGATTTTTCAACAAGCTGATTCTGAACCTCTTCATCTTCCTTAGCTGCTGATTTTTGATTGGTTGTAACCTTTCCGCTTCTCAAAGTAACTGTCTTCACCTGTTCATGGACAACTTTTCTCCCTGGATTAGCCTCCGTGTCACTAGTAAGAGTTCCTTGTGGCCTAATTAGCACAGCAGTAGCAATCTGACCAATCTGATTTTCCAAGATCTTAAGCGAGACAGCTTGACTTTTGCACATCAATCTCAACTCCTCTAGTTCTGATTTTTCAGAAGTGGAATGACCAGAACCAGCATATGAATGTTGTTGCTGAAAACCCGGAGGTTGAAATTGGCTAGGGGCATACTGTTGCTCAAAATTTTGCCCTTGTTGCTGCTGAAAAATCTGAGGATTGTAAGGCTGAGCTCCATATTGCTGACCTTGAAATTGCTGATAAAGCTGTTGTGGTAGTAGCATGCCACCCTGATTATTGCTCCAACTGAAATTCGGATGATTTCTGTTGCTCGGATGATAAGTATTTGGGGCTGGCTGTTGCTGATTCTGAAAGTTGCTCACAAACTGCACTGATTCAGTAGATATGGCACATTGATTCGTCTCATGTGCGCCCGCACATAGTTCAGAAACACTAGCAACTTGTCGAACTCCATAGTTGGTCAGAGAATCCACCTTCATAGTTAGAGCCTTCAACTGAGCTGCAATAGTTGTAGCTGCATCCACTTCTAAAATACCTGCAACGTTGCCTTGAGATAGTCTCTAAGTTGGATTCTGATATTCATTAGTAGCCATCGTCTCAATTAAATCATACGCTTCCGCATAGCTCTTAGCCCACAAAGCTCCACCTGATGCTGCATCTAGCAAAGGTCTAGATTGTGCTCTCAACCCATTAGAGAAACCATTAATTACCATCCAATCAGGCATACCATGTTGAGGACACTTTCGAAGCATCTCCTTGTAATGTTCCCAAGCTTCACACAAAGATTCTCCAGATTGCTGTGCAAATTGAGGTAGAGCGTTCCTAACCGCTGCTGTTTTAGCCATGGGGAAGAATTTAGTGAGAAATTTCTGAGCAAGATCCTCCCATGTAGTAATGGAATCGGCTGGTAGAGAGTGTAACCAACCCTTAGCTTTATCCCTCAAAGAGAATGGGAAAAGTCTCAATTTGACAGAATCCTCTGACACACCAATGAACTTGAAGGTGTCGCAAATCTCAATAAAGTCCCGAATGTGCATATTAGGATCCTCCGTAGGAGTACCCCCAAACTGAACTGAATTCCGCACCATCTGAATTGTGCTAGGCTTGATTTCAAAGGTATTTGCTGCGATAGCTGGCCTGACAATGCTAGATTGAATGTCATTGATTTTTGATTGAGAGTAATCCCTCAATGCTTTAACTACTGCTACTGCTCGATCACCCATCTCTTAACAGCTTCAACACGTTCAGGTACCTGAAATACCAAGAAACAAACAACTACGTAAGAAAAAATCCGAGTCAGTGAACTCTAACGACCAATGAAGACAAGCACATAACTAAAAATATACATAATCCTATGCTAGCATGGCAAGTTCTAAATCTCAAGATTCACTCTCGCTTCACAAGAGATTAACAAATAACTTAGATGTTAGCTACGCATCCAAGAAGAATAAGCACAACCATACAAGGATATAAAGAATTCATCACACACAAATCTTTAAAGCAAACAAACTACTAAATTACATAGATAAATCCGTTAGAATCCCATGACAACGATTAGTTCATAATCGAACCGCTCGTCATCATGGGATCTGATGAAACCATGATAATAAACAAAGTATGAATAATAATAAAACTAGAATAATAAGGTTTAGAAAACAAATCCGAAATCCAAAATAACGCCTAATAGAAGAATGAAAAGATGTAGATCTAGATCTCCGTTGCTTGTCACGAGCGTTGGGAATCCTTCTCCAAGTCTCTCGGCTCTCTCTCTATGTTATGAAGGGTTATTGTCTTTATGATGATAGGATGTGTTTATATAGGCCACGAGAGTCTTTTCCAGCAAGAAACTACCAAAACAGAATTTAAATAGAATTTTTGCAAAATACGTTTCCTAAACTGATTCTATTTTGAAGAAAAATTCGTAACTGACATTTCTTCAGTATTTCTGGGCCGTGCCAGTTGTAGTTGGACATCTGAACCACTTTAGAATGAAAGAGAATTCTGTTATCTTCGCGTGGACAGTAAGATCATCCAAAACGGACTTGTAGAACTCAAGATATGGCCCAAACCGTAAATCAAAAATTTTTCCAGCAATTCCGCCAGGCCGCGGCGCGCTTCAATTTTTGCCCAGCCAGGCCGCGGCGCCCATTCGAGGCCGCGGCGCGCTTCTGCTGCTGATTTCTCTTATTCTTTCTTCAAGCAACGCCATCCTCGATCCTAGAACTCAAAACTCTCCTCAGATTTGTGGAAAACTTCATTTTTTATTCTACTCTTGAAATTCACCCAAAATCACTAAAATCGCCAAATCAATCCGACGATTCATAATCCTGCACAACTCAACAAAACACATCAAAAACATAATAAAACTCGAGACCAAGACACCAATTTAAGCCAAAATGGAACGCTCTAAGTAAATATAAAATACACTTATCATCTTTACACTAAGAGCCCATTTGGTACTTGAGTTTAAAGTAAAAATCGGCCTTTAGGAGCTTTTGACCCGTTTGGTTACTCCGGCTTTAAGCAGGTTTTAAGTAAAAAAAATTCATTATAGCTTGTTTGGCTCAACTTATTATATGGACTTATTTTCAGGTAAAAATTTTATATTTTCATTATTTTTTTTATACAAGTATTTAATGTATGTTTGAGATTCAATAAGTTGCAAAAATAAGTTGGAAAGTTAGGAATCTCTAACTTAAAATAAGTTGTCTTATTCTGAAAAAAAGTTCCCCCAAACATCCCCTTAAGTCAAAAGTACCTTTTAGGTACTTTTGCTCATGACTTATGATTTTTTATTTATTTTTGCTTTCTTTCTTTCAGGACTCTTTTAAAAGAAATAATATGAATATTAATTTTTTTTTAAGTCAAAGTTTACTTTAAGTCAAAATTATTAAATCCCCATTTAACTTTAAGTAAAATTATCCAAACACATTCATTCAACTTAAAGTAAAAAAACTTTAATTTCTTCATTAAGTTAAAAACGCCCCCATTAAGTCAAAAGTAACTTATTTTAAACAATTTTAAACGTCTCTGATTTTAAATAAACTTTAAATTGAAAACCAAAATTTAATGTATGTTCTCCGGTTTCGCTATTATCCCTGTTTTGCTGTCCTTCTAGAACGAATCCTGGGCCTAGGTATTAAAAAAGATGACCAACTCTTCTTATACAAACAGCACAGTACAATTTCTTTTCATTCACTCACAGACTCAGTGTCCAAATATAATGTACGTTAAAGTAATGTCTCTATGAAATTTTAACTGATGTCAGGAGCTTTTAAATGTAATCTTTCTTGTATAAAATAAAAAAATCCTCATTAATAAATCAAACCACATTGATTATAATTTACATATACAGTATTCAGGATCAGGATGGATTCGGATTCGAATGTGAATTTACGTACAAAACCTCAACTAAAATAAACAAAATCCAACAAAATAGAAGAGTAGATAAACCATCGTTAGATTTGATAAAATTTAACTCAAAGTTGGTGCTGACACATGCTAGAACACTTAAGCAAGTGGCTATATATAACTTGCAATTGCTTCCTTTTATGTGCCTCGACCTAGGTTTCTCCTGTTACATATCACAACTTTCTATATCATAATTATTATTCTGAATTTCAAATTGTCCAATCATTGTTAGCCTTTGTTCCCTTGCAAGTGTCTGTGTATACATGATTACATTACGTACATAATTTAAGACAACTATTATCCCTATATTAGGGATAGATTTCATTTTTATGTTATTCCATGACCTTTACCTTTTTAGTACTTCAACATGCTTGTAAACATATATAAGAACAGAGATGGTCCATTGCCCAAAGAATTTGAGGAGTTTGTTTGTTTAATTAATAACAATAAATACATATGTATATTTATTTTAAATTTACATTATATATGTACTAACGTAAAACTTGTACAATGCCACGGATGTTCTTTATAATTATATGAATTTTTTTATATTTGAATTAAAAAATTTTAGACATAAATTTTGAATGATTATATGATTATAATTTTAATTCAAAATTAAAATTTTGATTGATTCTAATTTTGCATAATAATTATATATATATTGTCTATAATATTGTTAGAAGAGAGATTTTATTTTAAAAATATAGAAAAGATGATATATTTATGTTGAATAAGATAATTGATTAGTTATAGTTCTAAGGGATAAAAGATTATCTCTTACAGTTCCACGTTCCTTCTCGCTCACCCCATAATTTCTTGAGAACAATTTTAAGATGGATAAGTCTACTTATTCAAAAAAATTATCATCATTTAGTTTTACTTAAATTACTTTTAGTCAGAAAAAACAAAAAATATAACGTGTTTTAACTAAAAAAAGGTAATTGGTTAGTAATTATTATATTGTTATTGTATATATTAAATAGAATTGTCATAGTAATTTTAGAAGAGGACAATATTTAATTAGATAAATATAAAAGATATTGTATTTCAAGTGAAAAAGAAAATTGATTAGTTTTTGAAAAAAGAAAAGGTACCATGTTGATATGGGTTAAAAATAAGCCCTAAAGACACATTTAATGTGGCATTAATTAGACCCAATGAGGTCAAAGCGTGGGGCCCACCAGATGGGCCCAAACCCTATTTGTGATATTAATTTCGTAATTGATATTAGGGGTAATAACCAGCTCAGCAATAAGAGTTAAATAAGGATATTACTCCTGCTTGACTTAGCCTCCAAGGCACCTACTTCAACAAGGAAACTGATTCCTACAAGGAAGGAGTCTAGAACTTTCCTCAAGGTGGTGACTTGCCCACCAAGTCACCTAATTCTACCACGATTCTAGGGCTTCTCAGCCTATATAAAGGGTCTGACCCCTCATTCTCATAGCTACGTTTTTGGCTTGATTCTTGATATTCATCAGGGTACGTAGGCATCTTGTGAAGGCAGATTCAGCTACGAACACGAGAGCAGCCATTAAAGCACGAAGCTCACGAAACCTAGTATTAATTACATACAAATCCTAGCCGCAATTAACAACCTAGTTTTTATTCCACAACATTTGGCACCATCTGTGGGAAAAAGACATCAACCATGGTAACTACACGCAGGGCCGGCTCCAAACAAAAAAAGGCCCCATGCAAAAAATTTTAAATAGGCCCCCTCCTAAAAAAAAAATTTTGTAAAAAAAAAAGACTCGTCCTAAAATTTGAAACAACTATTATTTATTTGAGAAAACTGGGTCTAACGTTGTCCTCAGGGAAGAATCCTGAGGTTAAAAGATTTGTTTCTATAAAACAAGTGGGACAATTTTGTAAATAATTTTTTTTTTTACAATAATTTACATATATACCCTAAAATTTATATAGAAAATATTTTAAGTTCTGGGGAGAATCCTGAGGACAACCTCAGGCACATCGCCCTTATTTATTTTAACTTTTGCCTTGTATACAAAATATATGATTAGAATATAAATTTTTTCAGAAAAATACTAATGTATCTTAGGTTCCATAATCTCATTTACAATTATTTACCTCCCAGACTATATGGAATTTATAATTCAATAGAAGGTTGTGCTATTTGGTTTTTGTGATTATAAAAAATAGACATGTTAGTGGTATTTTCTAATAATAATTATTCAGTTTTTACAATATTTATTATATATGGAAACTAATAAACATATAATATTTTTTTTGCAAGATAATAAATATAATATGATATAACAAGTTTTTTTTTTTTTTAAAAAGGCCCCCTCCTCCGATGGGCCCCATGCCATTGCATGTGTGGCTTGGGGTCAAAGCCGGGCCTGACTACACGAAGAACAGCACCAAGCTCTACCGAGGCTTTACCAATTAGCTCTGCTCCGCCCGTCACTGAGCAAGTACCCCCAACAATAGGGGCGATCACTCAAACTCAAGTTTCTCAACCTCCATGGACGAATCCCCATGCTGAGAGAACATTACCAATGGTCGTCCATCCAAGCCAAGAAACTAGCTCTTTTCAGATGGTGGTTTCTCCTCTGGTTGATCCCAATCGCCCGTTACTACCAGGGGTACATATCCATACTACGGATCTCCCCATGAATACCAACCCGATGTATGGTCTGCCTAACTACCCTCCAATTACTCAAGGTCCTGGACCCAGTGGCCAAGCTTTGCAGATCCGAGATCGAGAGTATGTTGACTACTCTGGCCCCTATACTGATGATTCATCGTCTGATGATGATGATCGTGATGAAGCCCCGAGGAGGCGACGTGCTAGCAGAGAACCAAGAAGGAGAACACAAACTATCCATGATGGACCCCCTTTGACAGCTGCTGAGAGAATCAAGGCTCATGAGGCCGAGATTTTAAGGATAAAGAAAGATATTGCGAGAGAACAAGCTAGGTTGAATCAAACTCAACCTCCTCCAACCTCAGGACCGATTCCCATTATAGACTTAGAGAGGTCTTCAAGAAGGCATAAAAGGGCTGACGCCCCTACTAGAAGAACAACAAGGGTAGAAACCCCCAGGAGCAACCCCAAGGATCTGATGCCACTTGGGGATCCTGATGATCCCACACCCCCGTTTACCGAGGAGGTGATGAATGCTCACATCTCCAGGAAGTTTAAGATGCCGACAATCAAGGCTTATGATGGAACGGGTGATCCCGCAAATCATGTTAGAATGTTTTCCCCAAACCCTGTCGGGCATGGCTCAAATATGGTACAGCCGCCTACCAGCGAATTCAATTGGCTCTTTTAAGGAGCTAAGCGCCGCTTTTGTTAGCCAGTTCATCAGCGGGAGAGTTCATGAAAAAAGCTCTGCATCTCTCATGTACGTGGTGCAAGGGAAGAATGAAAATTTGAGAGACTACCTCAAGAGGTTCACTAAGGAGACATTGAACATCACTGATTTGGAAAACAAGGTGGCCATGGTAGCCCTGGAACACGGAACCATTGACGAATTCTTTAAAAGGTCATTGGCAAAGCATCCTCCTGAAAACATGGCCGAACTCCAATGAAGGGATGATAAGTATATCAAGGCTGAGGATAGCATGAAGAAAGAAGCCACGGGAGGTAATGGCAAAGGTAACAACGACTCCAAAAAGCGAAAGCAAGACCAGGAGTATGATACTAGGGACAAGTATCCCCGTACTAGCAAAGACTCTGAGTCAACACCAAAGAAGAATTTGGGACCGAGGTTTTCTGACTATGCAAGACTAAATGCACCTAGGAGTCAAATCTTGTTAGAAATTGAGAAGGATAGGGACTTTCGATGGCCGAAGCCACTCAGGGGTGATCCCGCTAAGAGGAACAAGGATCAATACTGTAGGTTCCACCGAGATGTGGGACATGATATAGATGATTGCAGACAGTTGAAAGACGAGATTGAATTCCTGATTCGCAAAGGGAAACTAAATAAGTTCACCAAGGGCGAAGATCGTGGAGCCCAAAGAAGGGATTACGACAGGAGAAAGTGATAGAAGGGATAATGATCGTGATCGTAACACACAGCCCCGAGGGCCAGTTATCAACATGATCTGGGGAGGCCCGACAGCGGCCGGCACAACAAGAAACTCTCGAAAGGCGTATGCCAGAGAAGTAATGCACATCGTGGGAGAAGTCCTGAAACGTGCTAGAACCGAAATAGTGATTAGTTTTGATGATTCTGACCTTGAAGGGGTGAAGTTCCCCCATGACAACCCGTTGGTCATAACTCCTGTAATTGGAAACTCAGAGGTGAAGCGAGTCTTGATAGACAATGGAGCTTCTGTGGATATTTTGTTTCATGATGCGTTTGTAAAAATGGGATACATTAATTCTTAGTTGGCCCCGACCAACATGCCCATCTATGGGTTTAATGGAGTTGAATCCAAAGTTGAAGGGACTATTTAGTTGCCCATGACAATCGGGCAAGAACCTAAGGAGGCCACACAGATGTTGAATTATCTGGTAATCAAGGCATCCTCGACTTATAATGCAATCTTGGGAAGGACTAGACTTCATGCGTTCAAGGCTGTTGCCTCCAGTTACCATATGAAGATTAAGTTTCCAACCCGGAATGGTGTCGGAGAACAAAAAGGTGACCAGAAGATGGCAAGAAGTTGTTATGTATCTGTTTTAAGAGCTGATGGAGTCGGGGGGCAGGTACTCCCGATTGAAGACATGGATGTCCGTAGTGATGATGAACACCGAGGGAAGCCAGCAGAGGATTTGGTCCCCATACCTCTAGAACTGAGCGATCCTGAGAAAGTCACTTATATAGGGGCTTCATTGAAGGAACCCTTGAAGGGCAGGTTGACGACATTCTTACAAGAAAACAGTGATGTGTTTGCTTGGACCGCAGCTGATATGTCGGGGATCGATCCCCAGCTCATAACTCACAGGTTGAATGTCGATCCCAATCGAAAAACAATAAAGCAGGATAAGAGGAATTTTGCTCCTGAAAGGCAAAAAGCCATTAAACAAGAAGTTGACAAGCTTTTGGAGGCTGGGTTTATTGAAGAGATTCAATTCCCTGAATGGCTAGCAACCCAGTAATGGTCAAGAAGGCGAATGGGAAGTGGAGGATGTGCATAGACTTCACCGACTTGAATGACGCATGTCCAAAGGATTGTTTTCCCCTACCAAGGATTGATATATTGATAGATGCCACAGCTGGACATGAGAGGTTGAGTTTCATGGATGGGTTAGCGGCTACAATCAGATTAAGATGCACAAGAATGACATCCCAAAGGTATCTTTCATAACTGACTTTGGTGTTTTATGCTATCTTGTTATGGCTTTCGGTCTAAAGAATGCAGGTGCTACTTACCAACGACTAGTCAATAAGATATTCGCCCATCTGATCGGAAACACCATGGAGGTCTATGTTGATGACATGTTAGTCAAGAGCCTTTCCAAGGCCGACCACATTAAGCACCACAGAGAGGAATTTGAAGTGCTGAGGCACCATAAGATGATGTTGAATCCAACCAAGTATGCTTTTGGCGTTGGATCAGGAAAGTTTTTGGGTCTGATGGTTTCAAAAAGGGGCATCGAGGCTAACCCCGACAAGATCAAAGCAATTATGGACATGGAACCCCCCTGATCTATACGAGATGTACAGAAGCTAACCGGCCGGGTTGCAGCCCTAGGGAAGTTCATCTCCAAGTCTGGTGACAAGTGCTTGCCTTTCTTTCAAGCATTAATAAAGGTGAAAAACTTTGAATGGACTCCTGAAAGCCAAGAGGCCTTTGAACAGCTGAAGAAATACATGGTCTGTTAGATATAATTGATGTGATTTAATGTCAGTGTTTAAGTGTTACAGGTAAAGAGAGTTTAACTTGTTATTTGAAAGCAGTTGGAACAGAGTTTGAGTATACGCTGATTGCTGGAAGCGCAAACGCTGACAGAGGAAAGCGTAAACACTGCTAGCTGAATACATGGAAGCGCAAACACTGTTAGCTTTGAGAGCAACAGAGTTTGTTAAAGTCTGTCTACAGGAAGCGTCTGCAAGTCAACAGAGTTTGGAGATTAATTTAATATTAATATGGAAGCGATATCTTTGAAGATTGGATAGCTGTCAAAGAGATTGAGTTGACTTAGAAGACGTGTAGCAATCGTAATTGATATCAATTGTATAGCTTAATTTTAGGAGAATCAATTAACGATTGTACGTAGCTGTATATCATATAAATACAGTTAGGTTAACCCTAGAAGGGTATCCATCGTGAACGAATATCATTCTTGTAACCTAAGCAGCTCTCTGTGATATTTTACATCACTGAGAGAGGAATTATTAATTCCAAACAGTTTTAAGAGTTAAAACGTGTGTTCTTGTTAATTACTCATACGGTACTTGATTATATATATTGTGTATTCGACCTAACAAGTGGTATCAGAGCCAAATCTGTTACTTTATTACAGAAAAAGATCCAAACACAATAGTAATCAATGGCAGAGATACCTCCACCATCTGAGAAAGCCCCTACTACTGTTAGTAGGTATGAAACAATTAGGGTTCCTATACTTAGGCCATCAGAGTATGCAATTTGGAAGGTGAAGATGACCATGTTTCTGGAGGCTACAGATCCAGAATATCTGGATAGAATTTATGAAGGTCCTCACAAACCTACAAAGTTATCTGCTGCTGCTGCTGGTGAGGAATCAAAGGTCATTCCAAAAGAAAAGAAAGATCTAACTGCTGAGGATCTTTCATCTATTGCAAAGGATGCAAAAGTAAGGCATTTACTTCACAGTGCATTAGACAATGTTATGTCTAATAAAGTGATTAATTGCACAACTGCAAAAGAGATATGGGATGCACTTGAAGTTAGGTGTCAAGGAACTCCTGCAATCAAGAAAAACAGAAGAAACATACTCACTCAGGAGTATGAGCACTTTGAGGCAAAGTCTGAAGAAACCATGACAGAAACATTTGACAGATTCTGTAAATTGCTCAATGATTTGTCATTGGTTAACAAAGAGTATGATTTAGAAGACTCAAATCTCAAGTTTCTTCTTTCTCTACCTGAAAAATGGGATGTGAAAACAACCACCATAAGAGATAACTATGAACTTGGTGAAACAGAGATTGATGAAATTTATGGACTGCTCAAAACCCATGAATTGGAATTGGAGCAGAGAAACAAAAGATCAAGTAGAAAGTCAAAGTCTGTTGCTCTTAAGGTTGAGGAGAAACCATCAAAGAAGGAAGCATCAAGGAGAAAGGCAAAAGGAAAAGCTTTAGTCATACACTCAGAAAGTGAGTCATCAAACACTGATATTGACTCAAACACAGATGAAACATCTGATTCTGAAGATGATGAGGAGATGATGCAAATGGCTGCATTGATGGTAAAAACCTTCAAGAAGATGGGATTCAAGAACTTCAAGAAGGGAAAGAGATTCTCCAAGGACTACTCAAAGAATTACAAGAAAAATTTCAAGAAAACTGAGGGAAAGGACTTCAAATCTGGTAAGAAAGATAAGTCTGAGATTCAATGCTACAAGTGTAAGGAGATGGGTCACTATGCTCCTGAGTGCAAGAAGGGTAAAACTGAAAAGGCACTCTACACCAAAGGCAGAGATTGGGCAGACACTTCAGATTCAGATGAGGAAGTCAACTATGCACTCATGGCTACTACTCAACATGAAGATGATGATCTCAAGGTACCCCCAACTACCTATGCTTATAATACTGATAATATAACTGAATTGAGAATTTATCTTAAAGAATTGCATATCAGTTATAGGGATCAGACTTTAGAAAATGAAAGGATAAAGAATGAGTGCTCCCAACTCAAAGAAAGAAATAAACTTGTTGAGGAACAACTAGAAAACATGAATAAAATTCAGAAAGAGAGAGATGATGCAGTGCTTATTGAACAGGAGTTGCTAGGTAAGTATAAGCAACTAGAATCTGAATTGGAGGATACTAAACACATTATTAAAACTTGGACACACTCTGGTAAAGATACTCAAGAAGTGTTTCATTCAGATACAGTAGGTCTAGGTTACTCTGAAGGAGATGAACTTAGATTTGAAAATTTGGTAAAAGTTAGACCACATCGTCCATCTGAAGGAAATGTTATGGGAACAGGTGGACCTAAGACTGAAGCTGAGAAAAAGGCTGTTAAAGAATCATATGCTAAGACTTTTGTTAAAGAGGTTAATATTGGTTCAATGACAGATAAACAACTCAAGCATAAGCTTAAAGAGATAAAATCTGTCAACAAGCAGAGAATGCCTAAGAAAAACAGAAATGGAAAAATAGGCATAACATCAGGAATTAAGCCAATGCTTGCTTCATTAGCTCCTAGAAAGACATGCTTTAATTGTGGAAGCACTAATAATCTTGCTAGTTTCTGCAGTAAGAATAAGAACATTAATTCTTTGCCCTCTAAAACTGCAGTTAAAAATGATTATGTGAGAACTAGACCACAGACTTTATGTAAACACTGTGGAAGTACATGGCATTCTATTTACACTTGCAGAGATTATCATGCTCTTTACTATAATTACTATGAACCCAAACCAAATTTGAAATGGGTTAAAGTAAACTCTGCAAATGTAAATTCTGAAAAAGTTAGCTTAAACTCTGATAATGTGAATTCCGCTGCAAAAGCTAACAGAATTAAGAAAGCCAAAGGATCCAAGCAAGTCTGGATCCTTAAAACTAACAATCAGTGATTGTTTTTGATTGCAGGGCACCAGGGTGAGTACCCTAGTCGTGGACAGTGGATGTTCAGGACACATGACTGGAAATAAAGCCCTGCTATCAGAGTATGAGGAGAAGGCTGGCCCAAAAGTTTCCTATGGAGATGGCAACATAGGACATACTCTGGGATATGGCAATATTAATCTAGGAAGTGTCATCATCACAAATGTAGCTCTGGTTCCAGGACTCAAGCATGATTTGCTATCTGTGAGTCAAATCTGTGACAGAGGATATCATGTGGATTTTCAGCCTGAATATTGTCAAGTCATCAGCAAATCTACAGGGAAAGTTGCTCTAGTTGGAAACAGACACAATAACATCTATGAAATTAAATTGTCAACAAACAATGATGGCAAAGCAGTGTGTCTATCAACAAGAATGTCCAGTGAAGAGAGTTGGAAGTGGCACAAGAAACTCTCTCATTTGAATCTGAACAACATCAATGAGCTAATCAAGAATGATCTTGTAAGAGTTCTACCAAGGTCTTTGTTGAATGTAGAAGGCCTGTGTGATTCTTGTCAAAAGGCCAAACAGAGAAAAGCCTCTTTCAAGAGCAAATCTGAGTCTTCAATTGTTGATTCTTATCATCTTCTACATGTTGATCTTTTTGGACCAGTAAATGTCATGTCACTTGGAAAGAAGAAATATGCTCTAGTCATTGTTGATGAATATACCAGATACACATGGGTATATTTTCTTGCAAAGAAGGATGAAACTGCATTAACACTGGCAGAACATATAATACAACTGGACAAAGGGTCAGAGAAACAAGTGAAGATTATTAGAAGTGACAATGGAACTGAATTCAGGAATTCAACCATGGAAGAATTTTGCAAGAGTAAAGGAATCAAACAAGAGTTTTCTGCACCTGGTACTCCACAACAAAATGGTGTAGTGGAGAGGAAGAATAGAACCTTGATAGAAGCAGCTAGAACCATGCTAGATGAAGCAAAATTGCCAACATACTTCTGGGCAGAAGCAGTTCAAACTGCTTGCTTTACTCAAAATGCAACACTGATCAACAAGCATGGTAAAACACCATATGAAATGGTGAAAAAGAAAAAGCCAAATCTAAAATATTTTCATATTTTTGGATGCAAGTGCTTTGTGTTGAAGACTCATCCTGAACAGTTGACCAAATTTGATCTAAAGGCAGATGAAGGAATTTTTGTTGGCTATCCACTGTCAACTAAAGCATTCAGAGTTTATAATCTGAGAACTAGAGTGATCATGGAGTCTATTCATGTGTCATTTGATGACAAGAAAATAACTGGACTTGAAGATGTTAGTGAACATGATCAACTGTACTTTGAAAATGAAGATTTATTAATCTCGGATGAGACAGATCTGACAAACACTGTTGAGGTCAATTCTGAACCTCTACTGGTAAACACTGAAGAGACTTTTCAATCAGAAACAAGGGAAGAACCATTTGAGGGGGAGCATGAAGAATCTCACCAAAGTGATAATTCAAACACTGATAGTGACTCAGTTGATAACTCTGAATCAAACACTGTTGATTCAAACTCTGATCGTTCAAATTCTGAGCAGTCACATTCAGGGGGAGCATCAGAAAATGATGAAAGGCACCAAGAAAATCAGGAAAGCATGGATCAAGGGGGAGGATCACATGATGACAGAAGCAATCTGCCTTCTGCAAGAAAATGGACTAAGTCACACACACCTGATTTGATTATTGGTGATCCAGATGCAAGAGTAAGGACAGAAGTGCAACAACAAATGAATGTCTGTTTCATGCATTCTTGTCACAATCTGAGCCAAAGAAAGTAGAAGAAGCTCTTAAAGATGCTGACTGGATAACAGCAATGCAAGAAGAGCTAAATGAATTTGAGAGGAATGAAGTGTGGACCCTTGTACCAAGGCCAAAGAACAGATCCATTGTTGGTACTAAATGGGTTTTCAGAAATAAAACTGACAGTGATGGTGTGATCACAAGGAACAAAGCAAGACTGGTAGCTAAAGGCTATTCACAGCAGGAAGGAATAGACTATGATGAGACTTTTGCACCAGTTGCCAGATTGGAGGCAATAAGGATGTTTCTTGCCTATGCTTCTCACAAGAAATTCAAAGTTTTTCAAATGGATGTGAAAAGTGCTTTTCTGAATGGAAAACTTGAAGAAGAAGTATTTGTTGAACAACCACCTGGTTTTGTAGATCCAAAATATCCAGACTATGTCTACAGGTTAGACAAGGCACTCTATGGACTTAAGCAGGCACCAAGGGCATGGTATGAAACCCTTGCCAAATTTTTACTAGAAAGTGGGTTTCACAGAGGTACTATTGACAAAACTCTGTTTTACTTTCAATCTGGTAGTGACTTGCTTTTAGTTCAGATATATGTGGATGACATTATTTTCGGATCTACTAATGATAAACTCTGTAAGAAGTTTGCCAAACTCATGCAGTAAAGATATCAAATGAGTATGATGGGAGAGCTTAGTTATTTTCTAGGCCTACAGGTGAAGCAAACAGATGATGGAATTTTTATAAATCAAGCAAAATATACCAGAAATCTTCTCAAGAAATTTGGCATGCTTGACTGTTCATCTGCAACAACTCCCATGGCAACAGCAACAAAACTGGACAAAGATACAGGGTCATCAGTGGATATGACAAGTTACAGAGGGATGATTGGTTCTCTACTCTATTTAACAGCTAGTAGACCTGATATCATGTATGCCACTTGTCTGTGTGCAAGGTTTCAGGCAGATCCAAGGGAACCACATTTAACAGCTGTGAAGAGGATTTTCAAGTATCTCAAGGGCACTGTAACTTTAGGGCTATGGTACCCAAGAGAATCAGATTTTAAGCTACTTGGTTACTCTGATGCAGATTTTGCAGGCTGTAAGATTGACAGAAAAAGCACAAGTGGAAGTTGTCAATTTCTGGGTGACAGACTTGTTTCCTAGTACAGCAAGAAATAGAAGTCAATATCTACATCTACAGCTGAAGCAGAGTATATTGCTGCTGGTAGTTGCTGTGCACAGATTCTGTGGATGAAGAATCAATTGCTGGATTATGGGTTAAGGTATAGTAAGATACCTATTTTTTGTGATAATCAAAGTGCTATTGCAATGACAGGTAATCCAGTACAACATTCAATGACAAAGCACATCAGCATAAGGTATCACTTCATCAGAGAGCATGTAGAGGAAGGCAACATTGAGCTTCACTTTGTGTCTACAGAACAACAACTTGCAGATATCTTCACCAAGCCATTGAGTGAAGCTACATTTACAAGACTGGTCAATGAACTAGGAATGGTCTCTAGTTTTGACTAGTGATGTTGGTTAGACTCAAAAACTTATTGCTCATGTTATGCAAATTGTTAAGTGCTATGTGAACCTTAGTATTAAACTCTGTTATGCATGATTATGTTTAAACCTTGTTAAACTCTGTCAGCATGTCTGTCTGTTAAACACTGTTAACAAGTTGGATACACTCAGTGAATTCAGAATTGATTTTTGTCTGAATGAAAATACCAATGAAGAAAAATGTATGGAGCATGATTCTCAGTGAAAAATCAAGATTCTTTCTAAGTCACTGTGATCTAATCAGAAATTGTGCAGTAAATTAACACAGCATGATACTGTTTCATATTTAGAGCATCTCTTAGTTTATTTGATCCTAAACTCTGAATCTATGAATACTGTATGCATTGCCTCTCATGAATAACTCTGATATTGATGAACTCTAAACTCTGATTAGTAACACTCTGTTTCCAAACCATACTTGATTCTTGATGATTCTTTGTTTGCACTTGTGAAAATTTTAAAACTTGAGATGTGTCATTGTTTAGTTTGGTGAGAAACAGTTCATGTCTACACCCTGTGAGATTTTGAGCCGAATAAGTGATTGATACATTATATATCAATCAGATTTTATTGCTGTGTGATGTTCATCAGTAAGTATGTTGCTCTAGAACTTGCATTAAACCATTTTGAGACTACATGATATATGTGTGCATGAAAATGATAAAGGCACTAGGATTAACCATCTTTCTTCAAACACTGTTCAAAACATCTTTGAACACTGATAATAAACACTGTTCATAAACACGACCCTTAGTAAACCCCTTTTGAGCCTAATTAATTGCTCATTTTTCTTGAATACTGAAGTATTAAGAGCAGTTATATTCTTTTGATAAATCAAATTCAAGCAGGTGAGTATTTCTCAAGAAAAGAAATCTTACTCAGTATATATATATGTAAATAAAAAAAAAGGAGGTATATATACTGATCATCTTGTACAAATATGTACTAACTGTTTGACTGAACATTTTGATCTGATAAATTGTTCAGTTAGGAATTCTCATTCGAAAAATATCTTTTCTCATCTGTTTGATTTTACTCAATTACAACCATGAACAAAGTCCTTTTGATTTGTGCATATATGTAATCAAAGTAGTGTAGATTTGGCAAAAATTCAAGCTTATGGTAGTATCTGCTTCTACTGATTGAATTTGAGCGAAAACACTTCACCTAAACACTTGTGTGCTGTGAGAGTTTGTGAGGAAATCCTTGACATGTAACTCACTGAATGATGCTTTGATAGTTATCTCCTGATCTTTTTGTCTATAATGACTGTGTGCTTACTTGGATAATCATGAACATAAACTGGAACAGAGATATTCAGATTTCTGTAATTAAGGAACTACAGAGTTTAGCATTCATCATATACTCTGTGTTTAATATGAGAGTTTGTGCATTCAGTGTTTATTGTTTTGATTTATGGATTTTATGAAATATTAGATGCTATAAAAATTGATTTGGTAAACTTTGCTACTCACACACAAAAATCACGACTGTGCATTTTTGAAAGGGTTTTTGTGACAAAGGTTGAAAATTTGACAAACACTGATTGATTGTGTTACGTACTCTAAGGTAAATTTTCATTAAGATAATTTGAAAATTTTGCAGTAAATGGAGTGGTTGACAACTATTAATTAGTGTATTTAGTGGTAAAGTGTCTTGATAAACGGAACGACAGCGGTAATAATGGCTTTTACTGCGCGTGTATTAAGTGAACCGTTGCATGTATGACACGTGTTCCACTTTCACCCACTCACTCATCATTATGTACCACTTTCGCATTTCTCAAGGGAACAGTTGCGTGTTTTCAAGATAAAACGTTTGAGTTTAATTTTTAATT
The DNA here is from genome assembly GCA_037693485.1 of Kitagawia praeruptora. Taxonomy (NCBI): domain Eukaryota; kingdom Viridiplantae; phylum Streptophyta; class Magnoliopsida; order Apiales; family Apiaceae; genus Kitagawia; species Kitagawia praeruptora. Next base: position 112,885,730 of record CM075348.1, on the reverse strand, counting down.
ACTACTCAAACTACTTTTTGCTCAATCACTTTCACCCACTCGTATTCACTTTACCAAAACAGAGAACTTCTTTGTTTTTCACTTTGGCATTTTCGCAAACACCTTTCTTGCATATCATTTTCACAGTTGCTTTTTGTTTATTTCTTGATCTAATGGCAACAAAACCTTTCACTTTGTTTGGTCTACGTTTTGTGCCTAACAATTATGCAGCTTTACTTGAGAATGACCGGGCTCCTGAGGCGTTTCACCTAATGCAAAATTTTCTTCGCGATTCTGAGATTGGGCAAGCGCTGGTTGAACCGGCTACTCTATCTGCTTCTCAGGTTGTTAACTTCTGGCAAAACTCAAGATATATAGAAGGAGGAGAGAATGGAACTCCATCTATCATCTTCTCTCATGAAGAACAAGAGTTTGTGATTACTCCACAAACTATTCGTGATGCCATGGATTTCGACACACATACTTCGTATGCTGTTGTCTCTGAGCAAAATCTGAGAGAGATGCTAACAGAGATTGGGTATATGGACTCACTTGCAAAGCTGGGCAGTGTGAGGAGGCCGAATCTGAGAAAAGAGTGGAACTTTTTCTTTGATTGTATCACCAGGACATTCCAGAAGAAGGTAACCAACTGGAATGCTATTCCAATGGACAGTCTGCAAATTGGGTATTCTCTACTCTATGGCAGTAATTTTGATTTTGGTAGATATGTATTAATGAATTTGGGTGATAAGTTGTCAGAGTCTGCTACAGTTTACTTTGCTAGATTTTGTCAACTTTTGTTCAATGCATGTGTACCTGGGTTAACTGTTGATGAAGCTGATGAGATTCAACCTTTTCGAGTCACTAAGAGAATATTCTCTGATATGACTAACAAAGATGTTGGTAAAGACATACCTCCTTTCGTATTGCCACTTGCCTTACAGAATTTTGTTAGTCAGCCACAAGATTCTCCATCACCAAACCATGAACCACATGAAACACAACAACCAGAACCACAACCTATGCCTGAACCTTTAGCCACTGATCGTACAGAAAACATACCATCTCAACCTATACAATCACCTGAGCCAACCCAAATAACCACTGTTCATCCTATATCACCACAAACCCAAACTGAACCAATAAATCCAACACCAACAAACCCTGTCACTACTACTCACCCACAATCTCCATCTAAGTCCAAAAGGAAGAAGCATGTTGCACTTAATACAAAACATTCTAAGGCTAAACAGACATCTCCAAAGGCTGTTTATTCTAGAAGATTCAAAGAAAGAGCAAATAGACCTTCTACACCACCAGCTGAGGACAGTTCTAGTGAGGATGAAGAACTGGTTGCAATGCCTCAAGCTAAGAGGAGAAGGCTCATTCTAACTGTTTCTGATGATGAGCATGTTGATGAGGCTCAAGAGAAAATCTCTATTGATATTCCTACTGGTGAGACAGAGGTTATCATAGAACCTATAATACCCTAGTCGTGGACAGTGGATGTTCAGGACACATGACTGGAAATAAAGCCCTGCTATCAGAGTATGAGGAGAAGGCTGGCCCAAAAGTTTCCTATGGAGATGGCAACATAGGACATGCTCTGGGATATGGCAATATTAATCTAGGAAGTGTCATCATCACAAATGTAGCTCTGGTTCCAGGACTCAAGCATGATCTGCTATCTGTGAGTCAAATCTGTGACAGAGGATATCATGTGGATTTTCAGCCTGAATATTGTCAAGTCATCAGCAAATCTACAGGGAAAGTTGCTCTAGTTGGAAACAGACACAATAACATCTATGAAATTAAATTGTCAACAAACAATGATGGCAAAGCAGTGTGTCTATCAACAAGAATGTCCAGTGAAGAGAGTTGGAAGTGGCACAAGAAACTCTCTCATTTGAATCTGAACAACATCAATGAGCTAATCAAGAATGATCTTGTAAGAGGTCTACCAAGGTCTTTGTTGAATGTAGAAGGCCTGTGTGATTCTTGTCAAAAGGCCAAACAGAGAAAAGCCTCTTTCAAGAGCAAATCTGAGTCTTCAATTGTTGATTCTTATCATCTTCTACATGTTGATCTTTTTGGACCAGTAAATGTCATGTCACTTGGAAAGAAGAAATATGCTCTAGTCATTGTTGATGAATATACCAGATACACATGGGTATATTTTCTTGCAAAGAAGGATGAAACTGCATTAACACTGGCAGAACATATAATACAACTGGACAAAGGGTCAGAGAAACAAGTGAAGATTATTAGAAGTGACAATGGAACTGAATTCAGGAATTCAACCATGGAAGAATTTTGCAAGAGTAAAGGAATCAAACAAGAGTTTTCTGCACCTGGTACTCCACAACAAAATGGTGTAGTGGAGAGGAAGAATAGAACCTTGATAGAAGCAGCTAGAACCATGCTAGATGAAGCAAAATTGCCAACATACTTCTGGGCAGAAGCAGTTCAAACTGCTTGCTTTACTCAAAATGCAACACTGATCAACAAGCATGGTAAAACACCATATGAAATGGTGAAAAAGAAAAAGCCAAATCTAAAATATTTTCATATTTTTGGATGCAAGTGCTTTGTGTTGAAGACTCATCCTGAACAGTTGACCAAATTTGATCTAAAGGCAGATGAAGGAATTTTTGTTGGCTATCCACTGTCAACTAAAGCATTCAGAGTTTATAATCTGAGAACTAGAGTGATCATGGAGTCTATTCATGTGTCATTTGATGACAAGAAAATAACTGGACTTGAAGATGTTAGTGAACATGATCAACTGTACTTTGAAAATGAAGATTTATTAAACTCGGATGAGACAGATCTGACAAACACTGTTGAGGTCAATTCTGAACCTCTACTGGTAAACACTGAAGAGACTTTTCAATCAGAAACAAGGGAAGAACCAGTTGAGGGGGAGCATGAAGAATCTCACCAAAGTGATAATTCAAACACTGATAGTGACTCAGTTGATAACTCTGAATCAAACACTGTTGATTCAAACTCTGATCGTTCAAATTCTGAGCAGTCACATTCAGGGGGAGCATCAGAAAATGATGAAAGGCACCAAGAAAATCAGGAAAGCATGGATCAAGGGGGAGGATCACATGATGACAGAAGCAATCTGCCTTCTGCAAGAAAATGGACTAAGTCACACACACCTGATTTGATTATTGGTGATCCAGATGCAAGAGTAAGGACAAGAAGTGCAACAACAAATGAATGTCTGTTTCATGCATTCTTGTCACAATCTGAGCCAAAGAAAGTAGAAGAAGCTCTTAAAGATGCTGACTGGATAACAGCAATGCAAGAAGAGATAAATGAATTTGAGAGGAATGAAGTGTGGACCCTTGTACCAAGGCCAAAGAACAGATCCATTGTTGGTACTAAATGGGTTTTCAGAAATAAAACTGACAGTGATGGTGTGATCACAAGGAACAAAGCAAGACTGGTAGCTAAAGGCTATTCACAGCAGGAAGGAATAGACTATGATGAGACTTTTGCACCAGTTGCCAGATTGGAGGCAATAAGGATGTTTCTTGCCTATGCTTCTCACAAGAAATTCAAAGTTTTTCAAATGGATGTGAAAAGTGCTTTTCTGAATGGAAAACTTGAAGAAGAAGTATTTGTTGAACAACCACCTGGTTTTGTAGATCCAAAATATCCAGACTATGTCTACAGGTTAGACAAGGCACTCTATGGACTTAAGCAGGCACCAAGGGCATGGTATGAAACTGTTAGGTCGAATACACAATAATCAATCAAATACTGTATGAGTAACTTAACAATAACACACTGTTTAACAATTAAAAACTGTTTGGAATTAATAATTCCTCTCTCAATGATGTAAATATCACAGAGAGCTGCTTAGGTTACAATCAAAAGATTTCTCAATGTTCGATTACCCTTCTAGGGTTAACCTAACTGTATTTATAGAACATACAGCTTCGTACAATCAGTAATTGATTCTCCTATAATTAAGCTATACAATTGATATCAATCACGATTGCTCCAGTCTTCCAAGTCAACCCAATCTCTTTGACAGCTTTCCAATCTTCAAAGATATTGCTTCCATATTTATCTTGAATCAATCTTCAAACACTGTTGACTCTTCAGACAATACCGCTACAGAGTTTAACAAACTCTGTTTGCGCTTCCAGTCAGTGTTTAACTAAACTCTGACTGCTTCCAGCTAAACTCTGTTCTCTGACTTTAGCTTCCAAACACTGTTTTCATCAATCATTTCCAACAATCTCCCCCAACTTGTCCATTAGCAAGAATGTACAAGTTTTACAGTAAATGATGATGTCAAAACAAATACAAAGTTTACAGTGTTTAACATACAAACAGAGTTTAAGCTTTTACTTAACAAATTCTACAGAAAATAAGAAAATTCTTACAGACTTTAATTTCTAATCTCTTGTAAATCAAGCATTGTTCTGAGATAGTCTATAAGCAACCTTCTTTCAGCATTTTCAAGCTCTATCTGCATAGCTTCTTTGATTTCTCTCAACTGAGGATCATTCTCATCAGTTTGATAGATAGCAGCTCTAAGATCGTAGATTTTGTTTCTTCTCATCTCATTTCCCAACCTGATATATTTCACCTCTTCAGATTTTACATTGAAATCCAGAACAGTAATCCCAAGATCAGTCTTCAGTTTTGTAGTTCCCTTCTCCATTTCAATCAGATTGCCATTCCAATCTCTGTATTTAGGAACATACTTGCTGTTGAATTTCATTTGCCTTCTTGCAAGGTTTTGAATCATTCTTTGTTGAAGCACATTTGCAACTGACTGAGCTCTTTGATTTCTCACTCTGAAAATATATAGGACATATTCAAGTTCTTCAGCATACTTTAATTCAATATCCTTTTCAGAGACTTTAAATACTGTTCCATCAGCCATGAAATATAGCAAGAAATCCTTTTCTAGACTCTTCTGATATACAAGCTGTACTGACTCCAGTTTGTCCAAACTCTCTTGAGTGACACTACTACCTGGAACAGACAGTGAAGAAGGATCTCTAGGACCAACATATTGCCTTTTATCTCTGTGTGAGCCTATACCTTCTTTGTTGTATCCAACTTTACCAGATAAAGCTCTACCATCAGTAAAATCCATTGGAATTGTAGCTTCTAGTCTTGGATCATGAGGAGCACCCCTCTTAAATGTTGATTTCAACTGAGAAGACAATAATGGTGTGGTCACAACTTGTGCAGCAACAGAGGTTGTGTCTTCATTCTTTTGTACAACATGTGTATCAACAGAGGTTGTAACTATACTTTTCAGCTTTTGCTTGGCTTCTGCATCTGTTGGTTTTCTGAATATTTGCATTCTTTGATTTGTACCAACAGTTTCTTTGATTTGAATGCCTTTAAGAACAGGCTTTGCAGCTTTAGCAACTTTCATATTCTTCTTTGCTTTTTCAGACTTTAGAGCTTTCAGATGCTTTTCTTGTAAACTCTTCTCTTCAGCTTTAGCATCTTCTAAAGTAACTCCTTCTGCATTCTCTTCCATAAAAAGCTTAACAGCTAACTCCTCATCAGTCTTTGGGTTTGATGTTAATTCCAAACTCTTGGTCTTTGAAGTACCTTGAGTTTCAGTGTTTATTCCAACAGACTGTGATTCAAAAGATTTGCCAGATCTCAGAGTTTGCTTTTCAGAGTTTAAGACCTTGCTCTTTTCACTTGCCCCTCCATCTCCAGCATCATCCTTTTGAGTCAGAGTTTGAGAAACTTTGCATTTAGACTTAGTCACTATCTCCCCCTTTTTGACATCATCAGGTATAAGTATGGATGTAATGAGCTCTAAAGAGTTTGCAATTGAATCAACCTTAGCAAATAAAGCAGTCTGATTTTCTTCAACTTTTCCTAGCCTGGCATAGAGAGTGTCTTGAACTTTAGACAGCTGAACAGCTTTTATTTTAGACTCTCTATCCATCTTCAATTCTCTTGACTGAATCTCAGTCTTCAAGGAAGCAATTTCTTGTTTAGTTTCAGCAAAATTGCCTTCCAGAGTCTTGACTTGTACCACAGTTGCCTTTAAACAGGATAAGATCTCTGGATTTGAAATTTGCTTGGCAGTTTGCTTAACAAACTCAGATGCTCTCCCTTTTGGAAAAATACAGTCTTGTTTATACCAATTTTCAACAGACTTAGCAAGATGCTCTACTTCAACTGCATGAGATGGACAAGGCTGATTAAAAGGTGTATGCTTATTATCTGTCTGTGCTTGTGCACTCACAAAGGAATCAGAGTTTGCACTACTTTCAGATTTACTCTCAGCACTTGCATTTTGAACTTGAGCATCCTTTAAAGAATCACTGTGCTGAGCTGTGTCAGCCACAGTTTCTTCAATAACTGCTGCAACCTTTTCAATAATCACCTCATGTTGCACAGGCTCTGCAACAGAGTTTGCCTTTGTAGCTTCAACAGGCATAGATTCAGAGATTATCTTAGTTGCCTAATCAACTTCATTACCTTTGTCTGCAATAGGAGAAGATACCAGCTCTGTGGGTGATGCTTGAGCTTCAGGAACTTTTACTGCAAGCTCATCAGCTACACAAGGAACAATAGGTGAGATAGGATCAGATAATGGTTCAAATGAGTCAAAAATATTATCCATTGGTAGAAAACCATCTCTGTTATCCTCTTCTACAGGCATTTTATCCTCTGTAGGCATTGGAACATTAACATTATCCTCTGCAGGCATTTCAACCTCTGCAGGTATTTCAACTTTGTCAGTCATAATATCCTCTGCAGGCATTTTAACCTCTGCAGGTATAGCAACATTCACTGTAATTTCAACAAGATTCTCTTCATCTGAATCAGAAAGAATTAATCTCCTTTTCTTGATTGGAGGCACCACATTCTCCTCTTCATCTTCACTTGAGCTCTCTCTTGGTGGTGAAAGTGAAGGTCTGTTTGCTTTCTATTTCTTCCTTCTTGTATAAACAGCTTCAGGTGTTGTTTGTTTAGCCTTGGAGTGTTTAGTATTTTGGGCGGTGTGTTTCTTTCTTTTTGGCTTGGTTTTGGGTTGTTCAGTAGGTGCTGGCTCAGGGTTTAAGGTTTCAGTGTTTAAGGTGTCAGTGTTTAATGGTTCAGTGTTTAAGTTTTCAGTGTTTGAGTGTTCAGTGTTTAAAGGTTCAGTGTTTAAAGGTATTGTAGGTGTTGGTTCAGAGTTTATGGTGTCTATTGGTTCAGGCATTTGTTGTGGTGATTGAGGTGCTTGGGGTTGGTTTACATAGTTTTGTAAGGCTAAAGGCATAAACATCTCAGGTATTTGCTGTTTAGTGACATCTTTGTTTGTCAAATCAGAAAACATTCTCTTAGCAACTTGAAAAGGCTGAATAACATCAGCTTCATCAATTGGAATGTTAGGCACACAGGCAGTAAATAGCAGTTGACAAAAACGAGCAAAATAAACAGTAGTAGATTCAGACAAACGCTCTCCCAAGTTCATTAGTACTAGTCTACCAAAATCGAAGTTACCTCCATATAGTAGAGCATGACCAATTTGGAGAGTATCCAGAGGAAGTGCATCCCAGTTTGTTGTCTTCTTTCCAAAAGCCCTTGTTATGCAATCGAAAAAGAAACTCCATTCCTTTCTCAAACTTGGCCGTCTCAAAGACCCTATCTTGTTCAAGTTTCCTGCACATCCAATTTGTTCCAACATTGTCCTCAACCGATCATGACCAACAACACTGTAAGAAGTGTGTGTCTCAAAATCCAGAGCATCCCTAACAGTAGTTGGAGTAATAATATACTCTGATTCATCATGAGTAAAAGTTATTGTGGGAGTGCCAGACTCTTCTCCATCATCATATACAGAGTTTGTCCAGAAAGTAGCAATTTGCGAAGCAGATAGTGTAGGTGGTGCTGTTAGAGCTTTCCCTATCTCAGAATCATTCAAGAAATTTTGGAACAAATGAAATGCCTGTGGAACATTTGCATTCTCCAATGGTGCTGCATAGTTACTAGGGAGAAAAACTAACCCTGCTGCATCAAACGCTTTAGTTGCCATCAGTAACAAGTTGATACGAAGATATTCAGAGAAAAGATGTGTATGCACTGTAAGTGTTTATCAAAATGTGAAGGAGAGTATATGAGAAGTGTGAAAGTGAATGAATATGCAAGTAACTGTGAGTGGGTGAATGTGAATCGATATGGAGTAAGAGACTAAAGACGATTTGAGTAAAATTAAAACTCAATCGTTTATTTAGTAAAAGCGTGCAACTGTTGTAGAGTAGTGTGTGAGTGGGACACAATCATGGGACACGCGTCAAACAACCAATGGATTACTTAATAATTACCGCTGTCATTTCTATAATCACGACACTTACACGAATTAACAGTTGTCAACTACCCCAATTACTGCAAAATAGTCAAATCATCTCAATGAGATTTTACCTCAGAGTACTTAACATAACTCAACAGTGTTTATCAATTATCCAACTTTATCACTAAATACCCTTTCAAAAATTGCACAGTTGTGAATTAAGTGTGTGTGAAGCAGAGTTTACTGAAATCAATTTTTAGAGCATCTAATATTTCATAGAATCCATAACAAAAATCAATAACCACTGAATGCACAAACTCTCATATTAAACACTGATTGTTTGATGAATGCTAAACTCTGTAGTTACTGTAATACAGAAATCTGAAAACTTCTATTCCCTTTGATGTCCATGATTATCCAAGAAAGCACACAGTCTTTGAAGACAAAAAGATCAAGAGATAGAAATCAGAGTTTCATTCAGTGAATAACAGTCATGAACTGGATATTCTCACAAACTCTCAATGCACACAAGTGTTTAGGTGAAGTGTTTACACTCACATTCAATCAGAAATAGCAGAATCTACCATATGCTTGAATGTCCACCAATTCTACACTACTTTGAGTACATGTATTCACAAATCAAAAGGACTTTATTCAGGGTTGGAATAAGATAAGATCAAACAGATGAAAAAGATGTTTTATTCATGAGTGACTTCAAGCTGAACATCTTAATAGAACAAAGTGTTCAGTCACAGTATATATTTGTATAAGATCAGTATATATGCTCTTTTTCTCCTTTTTTTTTTATTTTTTATTTTTTATTTATTTATTTATTTATTTATTTATTTAGCATATATACTGAATAAACTTTTCTTTTCTTGAGAAATACTCATCTGTTTGAGAGAAAAAAAAATATAACTGCTCTTAACACTTCAGAGAATAAGAAAAATGAGCAGTTAATAAGGCTCAAAGGGGTTTACTAAGGATGAAATTTATGAACAGTGTTTATACAGTGTTTGTATAATGTTCAAAAGAATTTTGAACAGTGTTTGAAAGAATGGTAAATCCTATTGCCTTTATCATTTTCATGCACACACATATCATGTAGTCTCAAAATGGTCTAATTCAAGTTCTAGAGAAACATACTACCTGATGAATATCACACAACAATAAATACTGATTGATAGAAAATATATCAATCACTGATTTGGCTCAAACTCTCACAGGTTGTAGACATGAATCTGAACTCACCAAACTAATCAATGACACATCTCAAGTTTTATGGTTTTCACAAGTACAAACAAGGAATCATCATGAACCATACCTTTGGAAACAGAATGTCACTTATCAGAGTTTAGAGTTCATCAATAACCAAAATTATTTATGAGAGGCAATGCACACAATATTCATAGACTCAGAGTTTAGGACTGAATAAACTAAGAGATGCTATAAATATGAAACAGTATCATGCTGTGTTGATTTACTGCACAAAGTCTGATTAGATTACAGTGACTCAGAAAGAATCATGATTTATTTGCTGAGAATCATGCTTCATACATTTTTTCTTCATTGGTGTTTTCATTCAGACAATAATCAATTCTGAATTCACTGAGTGTATCTAACATGTTAACAGTGTTTAACAGACAGACATGCTTAACAGAGTTTAAAAAATTTTAAACATAAGCATGCATAACAGAGTTTAATACTAAGGTTCACATAGCACTTAACAATTTGCAGAAACATGAGCAACATATTTTAGAAATAAGTTTTTGAGTCTAACCAACATCTCTAGTCAAAACTAGAGACCATTCCTAGTTCATTGACCAGTCTTGTAAATGTAGCTTCACTCAATGGCTTGGTGAAGATATCTGCAAGTTGTTGTTCTGTAGACACAAAGTGAAGTTCAATGTTGCCTTCCTCTACATGCTCCCTGATGAAGTGATACCTTATGCTGATGTGCTTTGTCATTGAATGTTGCACTGGATTACCTGTCATTGCAATAGCACTTTGATTATCACAGTAAATAGGTATCTTGGTATACCTTAATCCATAATCCAGCAGTTGATTCTTCATCCATAAAATCTGTGCACAGCAGCTACCAGCAGCAATATACTCTGCTTCAGCTGTAGATGTAGATATTGACTTTTGTTTCTTGCTGTACCAGGAAACAAGTCTGTCACCCAGAAATTGACAACTTCCACTGGTGCTTTTTCTGTCTATCTTACATCCAGCAAAGTCTGCATCAGAGTAACCAAGAAGTTTAAACTCTGATTCTCTTGGATACCACAGCCCCAAAGTCATAGTGCCCTTGAGGTACTTGAATATCCTCTTTACTGCTGTTAAATGTGATTCTCTTGGATCTGCCTGGAACCTTGCACACAAACAAGTTGCATACATGATATCAGGTCTGCTAGCTGTCAAATAAAGTAAAGAACCAATCATTCCTCTGTAACTTGTCATATCTACTGATGACCCTGCATCTTTGTCCAATTTTGTTGCAGTTGCCATGGGAGTTGTTGCAGATGAACAATCAAGCATACCAAATTTCTTGAGAAGGTTTCTGGTATATTTTGCTTGATTTATAAAAATTCCATCATCTGTTTGCTTCACCTGTAGGCCTAGAAAATAACTAAGCTCTCCCATCATACTCATTTGATATCTTGATTGCATGAGTTTGGCAAACTTCTTGCAGAGTTTATCATTAGTAGACCCAAAAATAATGTCATCCACATATATCTGAACTAAAAGCAAGTCACTACCATTTTGGAAGTAAAACAGAGTTTTGTCAATAGTACCTCTGTGAAATCCACTTTCTAGTAGAAATTTGGCAAGGGTTTCATACCATGCCCTTGGTGCCTGCTTAAGTCCATAGAGTGCCTTGTCTAACCTGTAGACATAGTCTGGATATTTTGGATCTACAAACCCTGGTGGTTGTTCCACAAACACTTCTTCTTCAAGTTTTCCATTCAAAAATGCACTTTTTACATCCATTTGAAATACTTTGAATTTCATGTGAGAGGCATATGCAAGAAAGATTCTGATTGCCTCCAATCTAGCTACTGGAGCAAATGTTTCATCATAGTCTATTCCTTCCTGTTGTGAGTAGCCTTTTGCAACCAGTCTTGCCTTGTTCCTTGTGATAACACCCTCACTGTCAGTTTTATTCCTGAAGACCCATTTAGTACCAACAATGGATCTGTTCTTGGGCCTTGGTACAAGGGTCCACACTTCATTTCTTTCAAATTCATTTAGCTCTTCTTGCATTGCTGTTATCCAGTCAGCATCTTTAAGAGCTTCTTCCACTTTCTTTGGCTCAGATTGTGACAAGAATGCATGAAACAGACATTCATTTGTTGTTGCACTTCTTGTCCTTACTTTTGCATCAGGATCACCAATAATCAAATCAGGTGTGTGAGATTTAGTCCATTTTCTTGCAGAAGGCAGATTGCTTCTGTCATCATGTGATCCTCCCCCTTGATCCATGCTCTCCTGATTTTCTTGGTGTCTTTCTTCATTTTCTGATGCTCCCCCTGAATGTGACTTCTCAGAATTATCAACAGAGTTTGAATCAACAGAGTTTGATTCAGAATTATCAACTGAGTCACTATCAGTGTTTGAATCATCACTTTGATGTGATTCTTCATGCTCCCCCTCAACTGGTTCTTCCCTTGTTTCTGATTGAAGAGTTTCTTCAGTATTTACCAGTAGAGGTTCAGAGTTTAGATGAACAGAGTTTGTCAAATCAGTCTGATCAGAGTTTACTTTTTCAGAGAATAAATCTTCATTTTCAAAGTGCAATTGATCATGTTCATTGACATCTTCAAGTCCAGTTATTTTCTTGTCATCAAATGACACATGAATTGATTCCATGATCACTCTAGTTCTCAGATTATAAACTCTGAATGCCTTTGTTGACAGTGGATAGCCAACAAAAATTCCTTCATCTGCCTTTAGGTCAAACTTGGTCAACTGTTCAGGATGAGTCTTCAACACAAAGCATTTGCATCCAAAAATATGAAAATATTTTAGATTTGGCTTTTTCTTCTTCACCATTTCATATGGTGTTTTACCATGCTTGTTGATCAGTGTTGCATTTTGAGTAAAACAAGCAGTTTGAACTGCTTCTGCCCAGAAATATGTTGGCAACTTTGCTTCATCTAGCATGGTTCTGGCAGCTTCTATCAAGGTTCTGTTCTTCCTCTCCACTACACCATTTTGTTGTGGAGTACCAGGTGCAGAAAACTCTTGTTTTATCCCTTTACTCTTGCAAAATTCTTCCATTGATGAATTCCTGAACTCAGTTCCATTGTCACTTCTGATTATCTTCACTTGATGCTCTGACCCTTTTTCCAGTTGAATTACATGTTCTGTCAGTGTTAATGCAGTTTCATCCTTCTTTGCAAGAAAATATACCCATGTAAATCTGGTATATTCATCAACAATGACTAATGCATATTTCTTCTTTCCAAGAGACATCACATTCACTGGACCAAAAAGATCAACATGTAGTAGATGATAAGGATCAACAATTGAAGTCTCAGTTTTGCTTTTGAAGGAGACTTTTCTCTGTTTAGCCTTTTGACAAGAATCACACAGTCCTTCTACATTCAACAAGGACTTTGGTAGACCTCTTACAAGATCATTCTTGATTAGCTCATTGATGTTGTTCAGGTTCAAATGAGAGAGTTTCTTGTGCCATTTCCAACTCTTTTCACTGGACATTCTTGTAGACAGACACACTGCTTTGCCATCAGTGTTTGTTGACAATTTGATTTCATAGATGTTATTGTGTCTGTTTCCAACTAGAGCAACTTTCCCTGTAGATTTACTGATCACTTGACAATATTCAGGCTGAAAATCCACATGATATCCTCTGTCACAGATTTGACTCACAGATAGCAGATCATGCTTGAGTCCTGGAACCAGAGCTACATTTGTGATGATGACATTTCCAAGATTAATATTGCCATATCCCAGTGTATGTCCTATGTTGCCATCTCCATAGGAAACCTCTGGGCCAGCCTTCTCCTCAAACTCTGATAGCAGGGCTTTATTTCCTGTCATGTGTCCTGAACATCCACTGTCCACGACTAGGGTACTAACCCTGGTGCCCTGCAATCACAAACAATCACTGATTATTAGTTTTAAGGATCCAGACTTGCTTGGATCCTTTGGCTTTCTTAAATCTGTTAGCTTTTGCAGCGGAATTTTCATTAACAGAGTTTAAGCTAACTTTTTCAGAGTTTACATTTGCAGAGTTTACTTTAACCCATTTCAAATTTGGCTTGGGTTCATAGTAATTATAGTAAATAGCATGATAATCTCTGCAAGTGTAAATAGAATGCCAAGTACTTCCACAGTGTTTGCATAAAGTCTGTGGTCTAGTTCTCACATAATCATTCTTTACTGCAGTTTTAGAAGGCAAAGAATTAATGTTCTTATTCTTACTGCAGAAACTAGCAAGATGATTAGTGCTACCACAATTAAAGCATGTTTTTCTAGGAGCTAATGAAGCAAGCATTGGCTTAATTCCTGATGTGATGCCTACTTTTCCATTTTTGTTTTTCTTAGGCAATCTCTTTTTGTTGACAGATTTTATCTCCTTAAGCTTATGCTTGAGTTGTTTATCTGTCATTAAACCAATGTTAGCCTCTTTAACAAAAGTTTTAGCATATGACTCTTTAACAGCCTTTTTCTGTGCTTCAGTCTTAGGTCCACCTTTTCCCATGACATTACCCTCAGATGAACAATGTGGTCTAACCTTTACCTGATTTTCAAATCTAAGTTCATCTCCTACAGAGTAACCTAGACCTACTGTATCTGACTGAAACACTTCTTGAGTGTCTTTACCAGAGTGTGTCCAAGTTTTAATGATGTGTTTAGTATCCTCCAATTCAGATTCTAGTTGCTTATACTTACCTAGCAACTCCTGTTCAATAAACACTGCATCATCTCTCTCTTTTTGAATTTTATTCATATTCTCTAGCTGTTCCTCAACAAGTTTATTTCTTTCTTTGAGTTGAGAACACTCAGACTTTATCCTTTCATTTTCTAAAGTCTGATCCCTATAACTGATATGCAATGCTTTAAGATAAATTCTCAATTCAGTTATATTATCAGTGTTATAAGCATAGGTAGTTGGAGGTACCTTGAGATCATCATTTTCAGTCTGAGTAGTAGCCATGAGAGCATAGTTGACTTCCTCATCTGAATCTGAAGTGTCTGCCCAATCTCTGCCTTTGGTGTAGAGTGCCTTTTCAGTTTTACCCTTCTTGCACTCAGGAGCATAGTGTCCCATTTCCTTACACTTGTAGCATTGAATCTCAGACTTATCTTTCTTTCCAGATTTGAAGTCCTTTCCCTCAGTTTTCTTGAAATTCTTCCTGTCAGACTTTGAATAGTCCCTTGAGAATCTATTTCCCTTCTTGAAGTTCTTGTATCCCATCTTCTTGAAGGTCTTTACCATCAATGCAGCCATTTGCATCATCTCTTCATCATCTTCAGAATCAGATGTTCCATCAGTGTTTGAGTCAACATCAGTGTTTGATGACTCATTCTCTGAATGTATGACTAAGGCTTTTCCTTTTGCCTTTCTCCTTGATGCCTCCTTCTTTGATGGTTTCTCCTCAACATTAAGAGCAACAGACTTTGACTTTCTACTTGATCTTTTGTTTCTTTGCTCCAACTCCAATTCATGGGTTTTGAGCAGTCCATAAATTTCATCAATCTCTGTTTCACCAAGTTCATAATTATCTCTTATAGTGGTTGTTTTCACATCCCACTTTTCAGGTAGAAAAAGAAGAAACTTGAGATTTGAGTCTTCTAAATCATACTCTTTGTTAACCAATGACAAATCATTGAGCAGTTTACAGAATCTGTCAAATGTTTCTGTCATGGTTTCATCAGACTTTGCCTCAAAGTGCTCATACTCCTGAGTGAGTATGTTTCTTCTGTTTTTCTTGATTGCAGGAGTTCCTTGACACCTAACCTCAAGTGCATCCCATATTTCCTTTGCAGTTGTGCAATTAATCACTTTATTAGACATAACATTGTCTAATGCACTGTGAAGTAAATGTCTCACTTTTGCATCCTTTGCAATAGATGAAAGATCCTCAGCAGTTAGATCTTTCTTTTCCTTTGGAATGACCTTTGATTCCTCACCAGCAGCAGCAGCAGATAATTTTGTTGGTTTGTGAGGACCTTCATATATTCTATCAAGGTATTCTGGATCTGTAGCCTCCAGAAACATGGTCATTTTCACCTTCCAAATTGCATACTCTGATGGCCTAAGTATAGGAACCCTTATTGTCTCATACCTACTAACAGTAGTAGGGGTTTTCTCAGTTGGTGGAGGTATCTCTGCCATTGATTACTATTGTGTTTGGATCTTTAACTGTAATAAAATAACAGATTAGGCTCTGATACCACTTGTTAGGTCGAATACACAATAATCAATCAAATACTGTATGAGTAACTTAACAATAACACACTGTTTAACAATTAAAAACTGTTTGGAATTAATAATTCCTCTCTCAATGATGTAAATATCACAGAGAGCTGCTTAGGTTACAATCAAAAGATTTCTCAATGTTCGATTACCCTTCTAGGGTTAACCTAACTGTATTTATAGAACATACAGCTTCGTACAATCAGTAATTGATTCTCCTATAATTAAGCTATACAATTGATATCAATCACGATTGCTCCAGTCTTCCAAGTCAACCCAATCTCTTTGACAGCTTTCCAATCTTCAAAGATATTGCTTCCATATTTATCTTGAATCAATCTTTAAACACTGTTGACTGTTCAGACAATACCGCTACAGAGTTTAACAAACTCTGTTTGCGCTTCCAGTCAGTGTTTAACTAAACTCTGACTGCTTCCAGCTAAACTCTGTTCTCTGACTTTAGCTTCCAAACACTGTTTTCATCAATCATTTCCAACAGAAACCCTTGCCAAATTTTTACTAGAAAGTGGGTTTCACAGAGGTACTATTGACAAAACTCTGTTTTACTTTCAATCTGGTAGTGACTTGCTTTTAGTTCAGATATATGTGGATGACATCATTTTCGGATCTACTAATGATAAACTCTGTAAGAAGTTTGCCAAACTCATGCAGTAAAGATATCAAATGAGTATGATGGGAGAGCTTAGTTATTTTCTAGGCCTACAGGTGAAGCAAACAGATGATGGAATTTTTATAAATCAAGCAAAATATACCAGAAATCTTCTCAAGAAATTTGGCATGCTTGACTGTTCATCTGCAACAACTCCCATGGCAACAGCAACAAAACTGGACAAAGATACAGGGTCATCAGTGGATATGACAAGTTACAGAGGGATGATTGGTTCTCTACTCTATTTAACAGCTAGTAGACCTGATATCATGTATGCCACTTGTCTGTGTGCAAGGTTTCAGGCAGATCCAAGGGAACCACATTTAACAGCTGTGAAGAGGATTTTCAAGTATCTCAAGGGCACTGTAACTTTAGGGCTGTGGTACCCAAGAGAATCAGATTTTAAGCTACTTGGTTACTCTGATGCAGATTTTACAGGCTGTAAGATTGACAGAAAAAGCACAAGTGGAAGTTGTCAATTTCTGGGTGACAGACTTGTTTCCTAGTACAGCAAGAAACAGAAGTCAATATCTACATCTACAGCTGAAGCAGAGTATATTGCTGCTGGTAGTTGCTGTGCACAGATTCTGTGGATGAAGAATCAATTGCTGGATTATGGGTTAAGGTATAGTAAGATACCTATTTTTTCTGATAATCAAAGTGCTATTGCAATGACAGGTAATCCAGTACAACATTCAATGACAAAGCACATCAGCATAAGGTATCACTTCATCAGAGAGCATGTAGAGGAAGGCAACATTGAGCTTCACTTTGTGTCTACAGAACAACAACTTGCAGATATCTTCACCAAGCCATTGAGTGAAGCTACATTTACATGACTGGTCAATGAACTAGGAATGGTCTCTAGTTTTGACTAGTGATGTTGGTTAGACTCAAAAACTTATTGCTCATGTTATGCAAATTGTTAAGTGCTATGTGAACCTTAGTATTAAACTCTGTTATGCATGCTTATGTTTAAACCTTGTTAAACTCTGTCAGCATGTCTGTCTGTTAAACACTGTTAACAAGTTGGATACACTCAGTGAATTCAGAATTGATTTTTGTCTGAATGAAAATACCAATGAAGAAAAATGTATGGAGCATGATTCTCAGTGAAAAATCAAGATTCTTTCTGAGTCACTGTGATCTAATCAGAAATTGTGCAGTAAATTAACACAGCATGATACTGTTTCATATTTAGAGCATCTCTTAGTTTATTTGATCCTAAACTCTGAATCTATGAATACTGTATGCATTGCCTCTCATGAATAACTCTGATATTGATGAACTCTAAACTCTGATTAGTAACACTCTGTTTCCAAACCATACTTGATTCTTGATGATTCTTTGTTTGCACTTGTGAAAATTTTAAAACTTGAGATGTGTCATTGTTTAGTTTGGTGAGAAACAGTTCATGTCTGCACCCTGTGAGATTTTGAGCCGAATAAGTGATTGATACATTATATATCAATCAGATTTTATTGCTGTGTGATGTTCATCAGTAAGTATGTTGCTCTAGAACTTGCATTAAACCATTTTGAGACTACATGATATATGTGTGCATGAAAATGATAAAGGCACTAGGATTAACCATCTTTCTTCAAACACTGTTCAAAACATCTTTGAACACTGATAATAAACACTGTTCATAAACACGACCCTTAGTAAACCCCTTTTGAGCCTAATTAACTGCTCATTTTTCTTGAATACTGAAGTATTAAGAGCAGTTATATTCTTTTGATAAATCAAATTCAAGCAGGTGAGTATTTCTCAAGAAAAGAAATCTTACTCAGTATATATATATGTAAATAAAAAAAAAGGAGGTATATATACTGATCATCTTGTACAAATATGTACTAACTGTTTGACTGAACATTTTGATCTGATAAATTGTTCAGTTAGGAATTCTCATTCGAAAAATATCTTTTCTCATCTGTTTGATTTTACTCAATTACAACCATGAACAAAGTCCTTTTGATTTGTGCATATATGTAATCAAAGTAGTGTAGATTTGGCAAAAATTCAAGCTTATGGTAGTATCTGCTTCTACTGATTGAATTTGAGCGAAAACACTTCACCTAAACACTTGTGTGCTGTGAGAGTTTGTGAGGAAATCCTTGACATGTAACTCACTGAATGATGCTTTGATAGTTATCTCCTGATCTTTTTGTCTATAATGACTGTGTGCTTACTTGGATAATCATGAACATAAACTGGAACAGAGATATTCAGATTTCTGTAATTAAGGAACTACAGAGTTTAGCATTCATCATATACTCTGTGTTTAATATGAGAGTTTGTGCATTCAGTGTTTATTGTTTTGATTTATGGATTTTATGAAATATTAGATGCTATAAAAATTGATTTGGTAAACTTTGCTACTCACACACAAAAATCACGACTGTGCATTTTTGAAAGGGTTTTTGTGACAAAGGTTGAAAATTTGACAAACACTGATTGATTGTGTTACGTACTCTAAGGTAAATTTTCATTAAGATAATTTGAAAATTTTGCAGTAAATGGAGTGGTTGACAACTGTTAATTAGTGTATTTAGTGGTAAAGTGTCTTGATAAACGGAACGACAACGGTAATAATGGCTTTTACTGCGCGTGTATTAAGTGAACCGTTGCATGTATGACACGTGTTCCACTTTCACCCACTCACTCATCATTATGTACCACTTTCGCATTTCTCAAGGGAACAGTTGCGTGTTTTCAAGATAAAACGTTTGAGTTTAATTTTTAATTACTACTCAAACTACTTTTTGCTCAATCACTTTCACCCACTCGTATTCACTTTACCAAAACAGAGAACTTCTTTGTTTTTCACTTTGGCATTTTCGCAAACACCTTTCTTGCATATCATTTTCACAGTTGCTTTTTGTTTATTTCTTGATCTAATGGCAACAAAACCTTTCACTTTGTTTGGTCTACGTTTTGTGCCTAACAATTATGCAGCTTTACTTGAGAATGACCGGGCTCCTGAGGCGTTTCACCTAATGCAAAATTTTCTTCGCGATTCTGAGATTGGGCAAGCGCTGGTTGAACCGGCTACTCTATCTGCTTCTCAGGTTGTTAACTTCTGGCAAAACTCAAGATATATAGAAGGAGGAGAGAATGGAACTCCATCTATCATCTTCTCTCATGAAGAACAAGAGTTTGTGATTACTCCACAAACTGTTCGTGATGCCATGGATTTCGACACACATACTTCGTATGCTGTTGTCTCTGAGCAAAATCTGAGAGAGATGCTAACAGAGATTGGGTATATGGACTCACTTGCAAAGCTGGGCAGTGTGAGGAGGCCGAATCTGAGAAAAGAGTGGAACTTTTTCTTTGATTGTATCACCAGGACATTCCAGAAGAAGGTAACCAACTGGGATGCTATTCCAATGGACAGTCTGCAAATTGGGTATTCTCTACTCTATGGCAGTAATTTTGATTTTGGTAGATATGTATTAATGAATTTGGGTGATAAGTTGTCAGAGTCTGCTACAGTTTACTTTGCTAGATTTTGTCAACTTTTGTTCAATGCATGTGTACCTGGGTTAACTGTTGATGAAGCTGATGAGATTCAACCTTTTCGAGTCACTAAGAGAATATTCTCTGATATGACTAACAAAGATGTTGGTAAAGACATACCTCCTTTCGTATTGCCACTTGCCTTACAGAATTTTGTCAGTCAGCCACAAGATTCTCCATCACCAAACCATGAACCACATGAAACACAACAACCAGAACCACAACCTATGCCTGAACCTTTAGCCACTGATCGTACAGAAAACATACCATCTCAACCTATACAATCACCTGAGCCAACCCAAACAACCATTGTTCATCCTATATCACCACAAACCCAAACTGAACCAATAAATCCAACACCAACAAACCCTGTCACTACTACTCACCCACAATCTCCATCTAAGTCCAAAAGGAAGAAGCATGTTGCACTTAATACAAAACATTCTAAGGCTAAACAGACATCTCCAAAGGCTGTTTATTCTAGAAGATTCAAAGAAAGAGCAAATAGACCTTCTACACCACCAGCTGAGGACAGTTCTAGTGAGGATGAAGAACTGGTTGCAGTGTCTCAAGCTAAGAGGAGAAGGCTCATTCTAACTGTTTCTGATGATGAGCATGTTGATGAGGCTCAAGAGAAAATCTCTATTGATATTCCTACTGGTGAGACATAGGTTATCATAGAACCTATAATACCAGAATCAGAAGTCAAGATTGCTGAACCAGAATCTGCTAAGGTTCAAGAAAATGAAGATGTTAGAGATGCTTTGTCTCCAATGGAAGAGTTTGATGAAACTCCAATTTCTTTTAATCATGAAGCATCTACTCCAACACTCATGGAGGTTACATATTCTATTGATACTGGTGTTGCTGATGGGCCTACTGTTGTTCTTGAAGACACTGTGGTTGCATCACACACTGAGTTAAACTCTGTTGCCCATCATGTTTCTGATCATGGTGAGGAGGTTGATAAACCAGAGAAGGTTCTTTCTTCAGAGCAAACTCAAGTTGATAAAGGAAAACAAATTGCTCAAGAACCTGTTGCTACTCAAAATGAAGACATTGCTTCTGTTGCCTCTACTAGTGAGTCGATAAGTGATTCAATTGAACCCAAGAGTACAGGAGTTGAGAAAGCACAAACTCAAGCTGATGGTAAGAAAACAGGAGAAAAACCAGATTTTGCTGGGCCTTCTGTCAATGAAATTGATGATGATTATTTGGCCAAATAAACTGCTGATTGGTACAAGTCAGAGTGTATTTTTCCTCCTGGAAGGGCAGCTATGTTTCTCCAAGCAAATTCTTCGAAGATTAAAAATCCAGAAATATTCACTTGTTTGCAAGGCACAGTGATTCAAATCAAAACCTTGAATAATAGATTTGATGATACTCAGAAATCTATTGTTGATCTTCGAACAGAGGTTGCTACTCATGAGGAGAAAGCTCAACTAGCTAATGCTAAGCTTTTTCAACAATTCTCCAAAGCTCAAGCAAATCTTAATGACAGACTGAGCACAGTTGAAAAGAATCAGATTTTACTGACTGAGAAGGTTGATTCCATTGCAAACTCTCTTGAGTTAATCACCTCAATTCTGATTCAGGATGGTGATGATGTCAAAAAGGGGGAGAGAATTGCTAAAACCAAGTGCAAGCAAACTCAAACTCTGTCAAAGAAAGATCATCTTGATGATGAAGGTACTGATGATAAGGGCTTAAGAAATGCAAATCCCAGACAAGGACATGGAAGGTCTTCAAGGTCAAAGCCAAATTTGGTGATAGATATAAATAGTCAGAGTACTTCTGATACAAAGCCAAAGGATTTTTCATTCACTGACAATCCACAAACAGATGAAGAATTGGCTGCAAAACTTTTTCGTGAAGAGAATGCTGAAGCTACACTTGAGGATATACAAGCTGAAGAAAAGCTGTTGCAGAAAGAGCATTTAAAAGCTCAAAAGTCCAAGAAAGTGAAGAAAACTGTTAGAGCTTCAAAGTCTTCAAGGCCTGTAATGAAAGGTATTGAGATCAAAGAAAAACTATCTGGTATTCAAGAAGAAGAAGAAGAAGATAAAGGAAAGCTGATTAGAAAGTCTTCTCTTGATGCCAAGCTGAAGTTAAAAGGAGTGATGGGTGAAGAGAGCAAGAACAAGATGATAGTTACAACCTCTGTTGATACACATGTTGTACAGAAGAGTGAAGACACAACCTCTGTTGCTGCACAAGCTATGACTACACCAATATTGTCTTCACAGTTGAAATCAACATTTGGAAAAGGTGTTCTTCGTGATTCAAGTCTAGAAGCTACAGTTCCAATGGATTTCACTGATGGTAGAGCTTTATCTGGTAAAATTGGATATACCAAAGGAGGTATAGGCTCACATAGAGATAAAAGACAGAATGTTGCTCCCAGAGATCCTTCTTCATTGTCTGTTCCAGGTCGTGGTGTAACTCAAGAGAGTTTAGACAGACTGGAGTCAGTACAGCTTGTTCATCAAAAGAGTTTAGGAAAGGATTTCCTGTTATACTTCATGGCTGATGGAACAGTGTTCAAGATTGCTGAGAATGATATTGATTTAAAATTCTGGGAAGAACTAGAGTATGTTCTGTATATTTTCAGAGTAAGAAATCAAAGAGCTCAATCAGTTGCAAATGTGCTCAGACAAAAGATGATTCAGAATCTTGCAAGAAGACATATGAAATACAACAGCAAGTATGTTCCAAAGTACAGAGACTGGAATGGGAATCTGATAGAAATGCAGAAGGGAACTACAAAGCTAAAGACTGATCTTGGGATTACTGTTCTGGATTTTAATGTAAAGTCTGAAGAAGTGAAGTTTATCAGGTTGGGAAATGAAATGAGAAGAAACAAGATCTATGATCTCAGAGCTGCTATTTTTCAAACTGATGAGAATGATCCAGATTTAAGAGAGATCAAGGTAGCTATGGAGATTGAACTTGAAAATGCTGAGAGGAGATTGTTGATTGATTATCTCAGAACAACTCCAGATCTTGAGGAGGTTAGGTAGACAGATTTTGTAAGTAATTTGAATTTTTCAGTTGATTTTGTTAAGTCAAGTTTAAACTCTGATTTTATGTTAAACACTGTGTTTTTATTTGTTCGTTTTGACATCATCAATTACTGTAAACTTGTACATTTTTCTAATGAACAAGTTGGGGGAGATTGTTAGATATAATTGATGTGATTTAATGTCAGTGTTTAAGTGTTACAGGTAAAGAGAGTTTAACTTGTTATTTGAAAGCAGTTGGAACAGAGTTTGAGTATACGCTGATTGCTGGAAGCGCAAACGCTGACAGAGGAAAGCGTAAACACTGCTAGCTGAATACATGGAAGCGCAAACACTGTTAGCTTTGAGAGCAACAGAGTTTGTTAAAGTCTGTCTACAGGAAGCGTCTGCAAGTCAACAGAGTTTGGAGATTAATTTAATATTAATATGGAAGCGATATCTTTGAAGATTGGATAGCTGTCAAAGAGATTGAGTTGACTTAGAAGACGTGTAGCAATCGTAATTGATATCAATTGTATAGCTTAATTTTAGGAGAATCAATTAACGATTGTACGTAGCTGTATATCATATAAATACAGTTAGGTTAACCCTAGAAGGGTATCCATCGTGAACGAATATCATTCTTGTAACCTAAGCAGCTCTCTGTGATATTTTACATCACTGGGAGAGGAATTATTAATTCCAAACAGTTTTAAGAGTTAAAACGTGTGTTCTTGTTAATTACTCATACGGTACTTGATTATATATATTGTGTATTCGACCTAACATGGTCGAAGCCCCGTTGTTGGCCAAACCTAATCCCAGAGAGACTCTTTATTTATACTTGGCGATATCCGAACAAGCATTAAGTGCTGTTCTCATTCGAGAAGAGGGCAAAGTTCAGAAGCCAATCTACTATGTGAGCAAAGTGTTGCATGGAGCTGAATTGAATTACTCCCCCATCGAGAAGTTTGCTTTGGCATTGATAACGGCCTCGAGGAAGTTACGACCGTATTTCCAGGCACACAAGATCGAAGTCCTGACAGACCAGCAGTTGAGGAACATTCTGCACAGCCCTAAAGCCAGTGGAAGGCTAATCAAGTGGGCAATCGAACTTGGAGAATTCGACATCACATACAAGCCTCGGACAGCCATCAAGGCTCAGGAATTGGCTGACTTCGTGGTTGAATGTACCATTAGCAACCAAGAAGTCGGGGGGCAGGAGATAGTAACCACCCCTGGAAGTGAGAATAAAGATGAAGAACTTGTATCTGAGATAAAAGAGTATTGGGTGCTCTATTTGATGGAGCATCAAAAACAAAATCTAGTGGTGCAGGTTTGGTTTTGCAAAGCCCCGATGGGTTCACAGTTGAGCACGCTTTGAAGTTGGACTTTCCAACAACCAACAACGAAGCTGAGTATGAAGCCTTGATCGCTGGATTAGGTTTGGCCAGAGTCATGAGGGTCAAGAACCTCAGAGTTTGTGGAGACTCAAGGCTTGTAGTATCACAAGTTAATGGTGAGTTTGAAGCCAAGGATGAAACTATGGCAAAATATCTAAGAATCGTGAAAGCTGTTATGACTCAGTTCGATGAGTGCTATGTGGAGCATATTCCGAGGGAAGAGAATGTTAAGGCCGATGCCCTGTCCAAGTTCGCTTCTTCTGAAATCGAGAACTATGCAGGAAGTGTTTACTTCCAGGTCTTGAAGGCCCCGGCCATCAACTTTAAGTTGGTGGCACCAATTGATGTAGGAAGCTGCTGGATGGATCCTATCAAAGCTCACCTAGAAACCGGATGGCTCCCTGACAATGCCTTGGAGGCACGAAAACTGTCAGTGAGAGCATTGAGATATGGCTTGATCAAAGGCATCCTTTACAAGAGAACGTTTGTCATCCCATACTTGAAGTGTTTGAGGCCCCAAGAGGCAAAAGAAGCGTTGGAAGAAGTTCATGAAGGGATTTGCGGGCAGCACTTGGGGGGCAGAGCCCTAGCCCATAAAATCACTCGCTTGGGATTCTATTGGCCAGAGATGTTGGCCGATGCGCAGAATTATGTCAAGAGGTGTGATAGATGTCAAAAGCATGCCCCAATTGTAAGGCAGCCGCCTGAGATGTTAACTTCAGTTAACTCTCCTATCCCATTCGCAATGTGGAGGATGGACATACTTGGTCCTTTCCCTATGGCGTCAGCGCAAAGGAAGTTTTTTATAGTAGCCATGACTACTTCACCAAGTGGATTGAGGCTAAACCTTTAGCCAAGATAACCACCAAGCAAGTTGCCCAGTTCTTTTTGGAGAACGTCATTTGCAGGTACGGAATTCCACGAATCCTCGTGACAGATAATGGGACACAGTTGAACAATGAAGAGTTTAAGAAGTACTGTGAGGAAAATGCTATTGAGCTTTGTTTTACTTCAGTAGCGCATCCGCAGGCTAATGGACAGGCAGAGGTGGCTAATCGAATTATCCTTGATAGACTAAAGGAGAGAGTCGAATGTTCAAGAAACACTTGGGTGGATTTGGAGCTCCGCCAGGAACCTGATAATAAAGGGATGAACCGGGAACCTCAATCCCGCCTCCAAAGCACCTTTAAAAACACATAATCTTTCTGGGTGCCAATTGCAAGTCCGGTCTCTCGGATTTGGAACAAGAACCTTAATCACATCGGGAAAATTGTACCTACTCCTAATCTTCACAATGTCCTTCTTTTTTAACTTAGAATGACTATGGAAGGCAGCCAAGTCTAAACTGTTGGGAAAAGCTTCCCCCATGGTGCTCAACAAGTCTAATAAAGAATCAAATCGACGATCAACATAACGAGGAGGCTTGAGTTTTAACATACCTTTAACCGTTCTTGCCATGCTCCTCTTCTTCATAGCTTCCTGCATGGAGATTTGAGGGACATCCGGGCATTTGTCAGCCATGTCGAGCTTGAACTTGAGGATGAACTTGAAAAGCTAAAAAAATAGAGAATTTTAGAGCTTGAGAGAGATTTGAGAAATGAAGAAGTGAGGAAGAATGAAGGATGCTCCCCTTCTTTTATAGAAAAAGTGTGACCTGTTATCACAGGTTGAGATACAGGCCGGATCGTGTTTATAGGTCATGTATCGGATGAATGTAAAAAAGAGACGAAAACTATCCGTTAATAAATGGAGAGAGTCATCAAAAGCTCAGAATAAGGAACTGAGAATGTTAGTTGGTACTTGACTAAGGAAGCTTTGGAAGCCTTATCAAGAAGTTAACATAAAGTACAGGATTAGCAGCGCTAATCAAGAAATAAGGGAAAGTCCTAAGCAAAAGTCATGACTGACCATATTGCTGATTTTCCATACTCATGGTCATCACGAACATGAAAACTCATGGTCATCACGAATAGGAACACTCATGGTCGTCACGAACATGAAAACTCATGGTCGTCACGAATAGGAACACTCATGGTCGTCACGAACACGAAAACTCATGGTCGTCACGAAGAGGAACACTCATGGACGTCACGAACATGAAAACTCATGGTCATCACGAACATAAAAACTCACGTTCCTGAAAACATCATGTTCAAAAAAAAAAAAATTAATCGAAAAGGGCAAACCGGAAGCTAGCTGACCGGGGCAAACCGGAAGGCTTCGGCCGACCGGGGCGAACCGTGAGGCTCCAGCCGACCGGTGGCTGGACGATCGATGGCTAGCCGACCGACGCCCCAGTGAGGCTTCGGCCGACCGGGGTTCGTCACGAGTACGGGTATTTTCTGTCAAACCGGGGTCGATCAGGAACACGAATATTTTTGGCCAACCCATTTTCGTCAGGAACATGAAGATTTCTGATTGACCAGGTTCCGTGAAAAATATGAAAATGGGTTTGAACTGAAATCTGATTAGCACTGTTTAGTGCCGTTTTATGTCGTTTAACGTCGTTTAACACTGTTTAAACGTCATTTAAGGCTGTTTAGCACCGTTTAGTGCCGTTTTATGCCATTTAACGTCGTTTAACACTGTTTAAACGTCGTTTAAGCCTGTTTAGCACCGTTTAGCGTCGTTTAGCACCGTTTAGTGCCGTTTTATGCCGTTTAACGTCGTTTAACACTGTTTAAACGTCGTTTAAGGCTGTTTAGCGCCGTTTAGCGTCATTTAGCACCGTTTAGTGCCGTTTTATGCCGTTTAACGTCGTTTAACACTGTTTAAACGTCGTTTAAGGCTAGTTAGCATCGTTTAGCATCGTTCAGCACCGTTTAGTGCCGTTTTATGTCGTTTAACGTCGTTCAACACTGTTTAAACGTCGTTTAAGGCCTATTAGCACTATTTAGTGTCATTTATGGTCGTTGTAAATGCATTGGTCGCTCCACGCTTTACATTAGGACAACGTTGTTGAAAATACTTGCATATGAGCAATAAACCCAGACCCGAGTCTCGAATAAGGCCGTTAAAATCTGTAGCTGTTTGGATGCTTACTCAAAAAGGATAGACATACAAGAAAGTAATTTATCCTGTAACCTTATTTGTAGTAAGTGAGTTGTATTCATGTTCTATAAGAATACAATCTCACTTCTTTAGTTGATTAAGTTTTTCATACACATTGGAAGATATATCTCTCTGAGAAAAACGAAGCTGAGAATACTACCATTTGTATTCACAGATTGTAGCAAATCTTTATCTAATAAAATATTAGATTAAAGAGATATTGTGTCTTGTGTTGTTCTTTATCCGCACCTACATATTTGCACGCACAAACACATATCTTGCTACACAAATTCAAGAACGAGAAAAAGTTCAAGAATCCATTCACCCCCCCTCTGTATTCTTTTACTGTATTCAATACTCAACAATTGATAAATTATTTGTAATTTTTTTATTTCATTTTATTTATAAGGCAAAACAAATACTCCAGTGATCAATAGCGACCAGCACCTCAGTTCGCCTGAGAATTATGTGTTGTATCTGTATGTGTTGAGAGATAGCAGAGAGAAGGCTGCTAGGGTTTTCGTATCCTTAGAAGTGTCAATATCAATGTTCTATTCTGTATGTATATAACACAAAAAATAAAACGTAACTGATACTGCATAAAAGGAAAGTAAATATTCTGATTTAATTTCATGTTAAAATAAATCAATATTCCAGGTAATAAAATCCCTCGCCCAGGTCGCCTCGCGTACGCGAGATGCCGAGACATTCGCCCAAATCGCCCTTCGAGTCGAGTCGTGGCGAGGCGGGCGGCGGCGGCGCGTGTGTGTGTGTGTGTGCGCGCGCGAGGCCCACTCTACATCCATGCACACCCACATGCCTTAGTAGTTGTGCACTACACTTGCACATGGAGCTATATAAAGCCACCAACCTTTCATTACCAATTCTATATGGGACTCAAGTTATTTCAACTAAATAACCCACATAACCCATTTCAAGCAAGCAACTTCAACTCAATTTATTTATGGATTCCACTAAGAAAATGTCTTAGATCCAAACATGAAAGTTTAAGTCCTCATTACAAGGAACAACCTTCACTTGTTAGTTTCCGGAAATTACATCAAGAACATATTATAAATATGCCTCAAACTTTCCATTTTCTAACAGAACCTTGCCCTTGGTTTGAATTTAGCCAACGGTTCCTGATTTTCAGACCTTGAATTCAATCAACCAGCTTGATTTGAGGCAAACAGCCTTGTTGGCCATCAAGGCTTAGATTTTATGTTAGGATTTGAAATTCAAGACTTTAAATGTGGAATTACAATGGACCTCCTATAAAGGAGACCTTCGATCAATGCATATCTCAAGGCTCTCATTGATAGTTTCCGTGCCTCCAAGGCATTATCAGGGAGCCAAGTAGTCTCCAGATGAGCTTAGATAGGGATTTATCTAGCAACTTCCAATGTTGATGGGCGCCAACAACTTCCGCTCTATAGTGGGGGTCTACAAGACCTGATAGTAAACACTCCTAGTGTAATTCTCGATTTCAGATGAGGCGAATTTAGGCAAGGCATCGGCCGTTATATTCTCTTCTCTCGAGGTGAATTCAAGGTATATATTACATGTGCACTATAAATTATAGTCTGTGTATATATTACGTGTGCACTATAAATTATAATTGTCAAGTGACAATACGTGTTATGTGTTTATTTGGTTTAGTGAGTTATACTGAAAGTATTTTATAAGTATAACCTTATATGTTATATGTGTTATTGTGTTTCACGAACTAGGGAACGTATGGGTAGACTAGAATAAACAGTGAGGTTTTGGTTGGTTATATACTAAAGTAGTACTTTACCTTTATATAGGTACGAATAGGAAGCCCGGCCAAGAGCAAATGCACGTGTAGATGAAATATTGACGAGTGAAACATTATCGGAGTTGATGAGTGTGCTCATTTCGAGACTGACAAATTATGAATGAAAGATGAATGTATAGCCGAGTAGAGGCCAATGTATAAAGAAGTAGAGACGGATGTAAAGTGAGTAACGAATCGATGCGTTGGAATTTGAGACTTCGTATATTGAGGCAAGTGTTACTATCCCTCACTTATCGTTCAAGTGATGTGAAGTTGTTTGTGGTAATTACATGATGTTTCTTTCAAATCAGTTTTCTAGTGTCTACACCCGTCATTTTTAATTCCAGTGACATTCTTTTTCAACTAATTTACAAACGTTTATTCTAAATTAATTTTGTCATTGTTTACTCTCTTCACTTATCGTTCAAGTGTTAACTCTGTTAAATTATCTTACAAATATTCTTTCACTTTACTAATATTCTAACACTTGTATTTTAGCGGATTCCTTAGTCATGCACCTTTTTATATTTTCAAAAGTATTTAGGTGATATTTTTTTAAACAGAGAAAATCCATGATTGAAAAATTGATAAAAATCTTTTAGTATGATTCCTTGATATAATTTATGATTTTCCCTCGATGAACACTTTTAAGTGATGTTTTCCTCAAATTATTATACAACTATTTACTCTGAATTTACATCGTAAATGTCATTTTAAACTATTCAAAACACTTAAGTTAGTTCAAGCTATACGATGAAATTTATCAATTTGGTAATATTTGAAAGGAGTGGTTTATAACCAATGCAGTAACTCCAATCTTCCTTTGAACTTCAGATTTCTTTTTTTCATGATTATTTTATAAATTGCTATTAAATTACTAGAACCTTAACAATTGCTTTGTTTCTTAATTGATTTATGATTCCTCATGGATATAAGATTCCGTCTTGCTGAATTATATCATGTTTAGTGAAATACTTCCTTATACTACATGCTTCCATGATCCTTAATCATTTATCATTGCAAAGCAAAAAAGACTTTATCTTGCCTTTAACAGTTGTATCACAATATAATTATTTAAACTTGTTTATAGATTGGAGAAGCGTAAGAGGCTAGGGTGGTCCTAGTCCAGCATTAAAGGCCAATGTGTTGCCTAATTGGGAATCCAATTCAAAGTCCAGAGGGACCTAGTGTCCGGTATGGGGACTCTACATGGCTGATCACCCATATTGTCCAAAATCGAGAGAAAACTCCAATAAATTTAAATGTTTTAAAAAATGGAATTGTTTTAAAAGGAGAGTTGGTTGCAAAACTCCAATAACTAAAGATTTATGAAAAGTATAGGCCATAAATGCTCATATGCAATGCTTTTAGAAAGTGTTTCACTTAAAGCATTTCGTTAGATATGAAATTTTGGCTCTTTTGCAACAGAACTGAAACTGGTGTTGCATTACATATAATTTAGTGTTGCATATTACCCACGGTGTTTCACATAATGCAACACTAACTGCTGGCGTTGCATTAGATATTTTTTTAATTTTAAAAAATGCTGACATGGTAGAAGTGGGGCCCACATGTATTGACGTGGCATTTGCTGACGTGGCAATTGTGGGCCCCACAATTGCTGA
Source organism: Kitagawia praeruptora (assembly GCA_037693485.1). Lineage (NCBI taxonomy): Eukaryota > Viridiplantae > Streptophyta > Magnoliopsida > Apiales > Apiaceae > Kitagawia > Kitagawia praeruptora. The sequence goes on along the minus strand of CM075348.1, from coordinate 112,854,952 downwards.
TGTGGCAGAAGTGAGACCCACATATGCTGACCTGGTAGAAGCGTTGCATTAGGTGACAATAGTGTTGCATTTGTTGTTCAGAAGTGTTGCATTAACTATTTTTTAATTTTAATAAATGCTGACGAGGCAGTTGTGGGACCCACCAATGTTGACATGTTAGTATGGGGCCCACAAGGGTGATGTGGCAGAAGGACCACAGATGATGCTGACGTGGCAAGTGTGGGTCCTACAATTTCTGACGTGGCAGAAGTGGGACCCACCTGTGCTGACGTGGCATTTGCTGACGTGGCAGAAACGTTGGATTAGGTGACAACAATGTTGCATTTGCTGTTTTGAAGTGTTGCATTAGCTAATTTTTGAATTTAAATAAATGCTGACGTGGCAAGCGTGGGGGTGTGGGACCCACAAGGATGACGTGGCAGCACTACTAGAAAAAGAGCCTATAGCGTCGGTCAAAACATACTTTTAGCGTCGGTCAAGTGGCGTAGTATATGCAAGCGACACTATAAGTATTGGCCTGTAGCGTCGGTTATTTAGGCGACACTTAAAATAGTTATAAGCGTCGGTTAAATGAAATGTCGACGCTATAGGTATAGTTATAAGCGTCGGTTAACTGAAACGCCGATGCTATAGGTATAGGCATAATTGTCGGTTACTTGAAACGCCGACGCTATAGGTGTAGGCATAAGCTTTGGTTACCTGAAATGCCGACACTATAGGTGTAGGCCTATTGCGTCGGTTAACAAGAATGCCGACGCCTAAAGTCTTTTTTTTTTAATTTTTTTTTTATTGATAGAGCAGATTTCATACATACACCCAACACGTGCTTCATTCTCAGAATGGATGTTACTAAATAGCACAGTGATGACATCTTAAAGTGAATGCTAAGATCCTTAATCTCATTTATTACTTATCATGAAAAAACTCAAAACTAGTATATAACTTGATAATCAACATAAACTTGTTCCATCATATTCATCATCTGATCACATGAGTAAATATAACACATCCTACAATAACCATCTTTACGTACAATTGTTGCTGACTGAACAAACACAAAAATCTAGTTGCAGGGCATGCTGCTGCCCCTTACAATGTATGCTGCTGGTTATTCCAAAGAACCTTCATTGTTTGAATACCAGGCATCTATTCGAGAGGCTTGAAATCGTACAAGCTCACCTGCAACAGATATAAGCAATAATTAGAAGTATTTGATTTCAAGTTTAGTAATACAGAGTGTACACATTACATTTAAGTAAGATGTATGTACAACTATTTGTCAAACGGATAGCTCAGTCACATTAAAACCAAGTGTTCGGCCAGGGATATTAACATGATCAAGATTAATTCATTGATAGTCCTGAAGCAGTTCATAATTTTTAAAATAGATATAGCCAATAAAGCACAAGTCATGAAAATGCTCAAATATAAGATAAACAAAGTTTGTGTTATTCAGTGGTTTATACAGAGTACGTACTACAAATAAGCTCCTGAAACCAAAAAAAAAAAATTAGTTCCTATGAGAATCAAGTATGATACAGTAATCAGGAGCCACAAGCCAAAGTGAAAGAGTTATCCATTATGCACCTTGTCATTTTAGTTCTGCCTCAACTTGGTTGTATTATGATTTCAGGTAGCTTAATATGTGGTTGATAAGTTTGATAAACTTGTAAGATAACTTAAATCGCAGTCAGTTACAAAAATCTATAAGACAATAAATTTGAATAAAATCAAACAAATTGTAACAGTTTTATTTCACACACCTTCTTCTTAGTTGTACAGTCCTTAGAAATAATATGCAATTCTTGTTCCTGTCTTTGCCTTGACATCAGCTGGCCATTAAATTCAGGTGGAGCCCACAATCTTGAACCCTGGATCATCAAAATACACAATTAGTCGCAAAAAACCAAAGTGAAAAAACACAAAAACTCCATAAGGGCAAGCTCAAATTTTTTTAAAATTAAGCATCTTTTAGCACACAATAGATTAAAGTTCAAATCTTTACATCATAATTACAATTCAAGATTGGCATAAAAATGTAAAAAGATTCAAACTTTATAGACATACCTGTTTGTAAAAAGCATTCCAAAGAAGAAGAAAGAAATGGAAAAAAAATGGGTATCCATTTTGAAGAGACTTTGCAAACATCCATTAGTCTCAGCAGTAACCAAGTACCTCATGCACAAAAACAACAGCATCTTTATGCTGAGAATTCAGAAACCTATTAGATGTTACAAACAAATCAATTCCTTTCATCATAAAATCGAAGATACAATTAAAACATAATGTGTAGAATTAGCCAAATTTTGAGAAAACCTAGCATTAGTGGCATAATAAGACAGAAATTGGAAAAATATTATTGCAACAGTCTTAGCATGGTAAGTGCAGACACATGAGCTATTGAAACGACAACCTAATATTGGATACACTTCCTTTGTCTGGTAAGAGATTGGCTTGCAAAATGTTCTTTTTGTGAGATGATAATTAACATACACTGATACACATGTAATGCATAACAGACTATTTTTTAACATGATAGATGGTTACAATAACAATAGTTCTAACCACCGAAATTTTCAATACCCTCCTACCAACTCATACTAAATGATGCAAACCAGATCAAAATGTTGCCAGTACTGCCAAGCTCTCCGATACCTCCCTATCACCTCATAGTACATAATGTCCATATCAAAAATACAGGACACCATAATTAACCTCTAGTCATAAAAAAAACCCCTTTTGCCACCACATTGTGACATTGATATAACACCAATAACTCAATAAAACCATTTCAATTAATACATAGTTTCGGAAACTAATCAAAACCTACAAACAACTTCATATAAGCATAAGCCTTTCCTAATAAAACAATCAAATTCCAACAGCATAAATATTACATCCATTAACATTTAAACCCTTCAAATAAACAGAAATATAAACAATAAGTACCGAGAACATACAGTTATATGGGGCTCTCTCTTTTTGTTGTCGCTATCCGCTGCGTCTGTCTCTGCCTCTCCTGCATCATCTAAAGCAGTTTTCTTAACAAACATTAAACCCTAAAATTTGACAAGATGTAACCCTAAAGTTTAGATATATATTGCTGGATAAAAAGGCAGATGCTTATATGGTAAAACCTCTATGCATGCTACTTTGTCAAGTTGGGGGTGAAACCTATGATTGTTTGATTTTAAAACCACATAATTCCAACCGTTTTCTCAAAAAGTTGAACTATAATCAAGTTATATATTTGAAACTAATGGTCCTAAATATAATGAAATAGTGAGATAAACTTGACCTTGATTACTGGAGTAGAACCGCTTCTTGCATCCCACAAGATAAGGCAGGAACCATCACCAACACTGCAAAACTCCAGGGCACTTCGGGATAGAACAATTAAAGTCAAGTGAAGATGCATTAGACAGATAGGTAGATTTACTAGGTTACAAAAAGAATAAGCAGAGCAGCAATCATTATTACCTACTTAGACGTATCTTCCTACAGTGTAATTTCTATTATGACCCATAAAAGGACAACTCACAATGTTTTCTTTTATTTATGTCATTTAGAGTGATCATGTACCCTGTGGGGCAAAACTGCACATCTTCAACAGTATCTTCTTGCCCTTGAAAAGTTCCTCGGGCTTGTACGGAAGGGCTGGTTGATGGCGCGTCATCACTTCTATCACCCTTTAAGTTCTTGATGGCACCTATTCCAGAAGATTTTGTGGATTTTTTATCTGCTTCCAGAGTGGAGATGTGATCATGTATACCCCAAAGTATTACAGACTTGTCTTTCCCTGCAACAGAAATTATTATCAAAATATATAAATATATAATGCTTACTACCAGCCATTACCTGCACTTGAAATTGCAGGCTATAGAGTCTTTATAATATTAATTAGGGTTTTTTTCTAATATATCCCATTTTGAAATGTCATTTATAATTTTGTCCCATCTTTATTTGTTATTATAAATATATCCCATTTTTCTAATTTGTCCTATTTTTTGTAGTAACCATGATTAAATAAATAACTATACATTCATAAAAGACAACTTTGTCCTCTTATTATAATTGTTGTACCAATAACAGAACAAAAATATCATCAGGCCTTTGTCCTTTTGTTGGCCTTGTGATAATAATTTTTCAACACTAAAGGATATTGATCAAATACAGGCTACATATTTAAGCTGTGAGTTGTTTATTCGGCAAAAGAATCAGACTGCTTTAAACGGATTAATTTTAGATTATGACCGACCCCGATGATTATACAAAACTAATAAGTTAGTTTGCTTACTTGTATAAACTGTTCTAATTAGCAACATGTTCTAAATAGTAACATTTTTACGTATGAACAGAGACATGTAGTTAGGGAAATTATTGAGACAGTCACTTCTGTAGTCCTGCTCCATATATCTCGGCCTCAGTGGACAATCATAAGTGTAAGCAGTAAAAGGAGTATAGATATTTATGCAGGGAACTTTAGATGCACTTAATAATCAGCTGGAGGAGCCTCTACCCGTTTAAAGCTCTCTCCCATCTTGTCTCAAATGAGCTCCTATTGGCATTAAGGGATATGACGTACATGCAACAAGGAATACGACGTACATAGTTTATGTGACAGGTAAAAATGGAAAATCATTTGCTAAGTGGGGAAATCCAACGTGGTTCAGTTGGGATGACAAATTATCTGGGTTCACGTATGATTCTGTTCTCATGACTTCAACTGTTAAAAATAATATAATCCTGTTGTGGGGCACCTATTCATTAAAATTCTCAACTAGCACTTACTCTTTGGTTCGGAAGATGACACTAACACTGATAATGTCAAAAATTACAGAAAAACTACCGAGGCAATTATGTGCCTACCAAAATCTCCAAAAGCTTCAGACAGCAAAACAGAGAGTAATATCCAAATCTCTTGAACAGGACCTTTATTTGATCTGTAGTATTACGTGATGGGTGAAAATAACCTATCAGTATATATTATGGGTATTATAGTCTTATATAAATATCATATATCTATAATTATATGTATATGAGTTAACTTTAACCAAAAGACATATTTATAAATAGACTAAATTGCAAAATGCACCCCTTTGGTTCGGACCAAAGTCACTTCAGTACCAATACTTTCAATAATTGCATTTGGCATCCCTCAACATGTTTGGGCGCTGCACATTGCACCCCTTTTATGTATTTTTACCAAATTGCCCCTGATAATTTGGTAAATTCAGAATACTTAATTATATTTTGATCCCTAAAGTATGAAATGTTGCATACATGAACCCTTGAACAAAATTTTTTGAATTTTCATAAATATTTTCGAATTTTTTCGTGCATTGTTTGGAAAAATTCGAAAAAAGTATAGAAAAAATTGAAAAAAATTAGGAAAAATTCGAAAATATTTATGAAAATTCGAAATTTTTTGTTCAAGGGTTAATGTATGTAACATTTCATACTTTAGGGACCAAAATGTAATTAAGTATTTTGAATTTACCAAATTATCCCTGAGTTTTTGGTAAAAATACAGAAAAGGGGTGCAATATGCAGCGCCCAAACATTTTGAGGGATGCAATGTGCAATTGTTGAAAGTATTGGTACTAAAGTGACTTTGGTCCGAACCAAAGAGATGCGTTTTGCAATTAATATAAAAAGGGATATATTTATAATTGACCTTTAAATTTGGGACATATTAAACTAGCTAATACCCTATTAATTACTTAGACATATTCTTAATGCATAATCGATTATATCTGTGGAAACAAAACTCAAAATTTTAATGCAGGAAGTAGTCAATGCACATTCTTTGTCAATGGATATACAATAATATAAATCTAATTTACTGTGGCAGACATGGTAAAGAGTTGAGACTTACAAATAGACTTGGTTTGTGCATAGCCATGTGTTCTCTGTCTATTTTGATATGTTAAATCACAGTCGCATATAAAATGTTGTAAAGGAATATGAGGCACAAAAGTATATATCAGTTAATGGGTAATCACGACATCACCTAGCTTATGATAATCATCTGGACTATTTAGACTCTTTGCAGCTCTTTATTCTACAATACCTATACCATCTGGACAAACAAACCAAACCAACCCAAGTACATTATTTGAACTTCAAATTGAACTATGAAAAACTATTTATAAAAAATAGAGCACATATTATTCTAGCAAATCCTAAGGAGTAACCACTTATAAAGATGACAAAGACCATGAACAAGCTTTGTCTAATAAAATGTATCATTTTGCCCATTGTGGTCACCATATATGTCATGTGACAACGGCTCTTAGTAGTAACTACTAAACGGAATTGAAGTTTCGACCGTGAAGAAAGGGTAGTTGGTGTAGAACAAACAGCGTGATAGAGCTTTCATCCAGATTTATGAAATTAGAGAGGGAGAGAGAGAGAGAGAGAGACCTATAATCAAATTAAAGAGGAAGTTTGACAAACCTTTAATTCAAATTGTAGTACCTGCGAATTGATGTGAACAAAAGGCCACAAATTTGATTAATCTCCAAATTCTAGCAGAGAAGAACACAACTCGATTGATCCTTAGGCAATTGACTCTCCCAAATCGAACAATTATCATCATAGTTTCGTATATCAATATATTTGTATACATCGTAAGCTTTGAAGATCCGAAATTTATGTGTGTATCACTAACTCGGGAGTTAAGTAGCCAAAAAGTCGCTGAATTGAATTTCGGATATGCTTACTTTGAAATCGCTTCAACAAGGAGGAAAGCCCTAACTGAAAGACGAGTAGTGAGAGATCGAGAATGAACTAAACTGATGGGAGAATGAACTGAACTGGGTTTTGCCCAATTTTAGTTAATTATTAATTATTAATACTACCAAATTATTTAAAAAATTTCTTTTTATAAAAATATTATTTGTATATAATTTAGATTTTTTTAAATTATAATATTTTTAGCGTCGGTCAAATGTAAAGCGACACGTAAAGTATCAATTACAACGTCGATTCTACAAGACCGACGCTAAAGGGTCAATTTTAGGCGTCAGTTGTTTGTGACCGACGCTAAAGGAAGGGTTTTAGGCGTCGGTTGAGTAAAGATTGACGCTAAAGGTTAAGTTTTAGGCGTCGGTTGTTTATGACCGACGCTAAAGGTTGGTTTTAGGCGTCGGTTGAGTAAAGACCGACGCTAAAGGGTCAGTTTTAGGCGTCGGTTGTTTCATGACCGACGCAAAGGTCCAACACTAATGACATTAAGCATCGGTTAAGCTAGCAACCGATGCCTAAAGTATGTATAGGCCACGACTCTCTATATAACCGACGCTAAAAGTGCGACGCTAAAAGACAGTTCTGTACTAGTGCAGGAGGCCCACCTATGCTGACGTAGCATGTGTAGGGCCCACAATTGCTGATGTGGCAGAAGTGGGACCCACATGTGCTGACGTGACATTTGCTGACATGGCAGAAGCATTGCATTAGGTCACAATAGTGTTGCATTTGCTGTTTAAAGTGTTGCTTTAACTACTTCTCTTACCGTAATGATGAATCTTTTTTTTAAATAATTTTTTCGACGTTCCAATCGTAGAGATGACAAGATATAACGATTTTAATGAAGCGGTAAATTTTTAAAAAATCTGCTAAATGTATTTGGTTTAGTTTTATAACGGTCAAACCGATCAAAGAAGACTTTCCTTTTAACTAGTCTTGTCCCAAATGATGAAACAATTTTTTTAAATAATTTTTTCGACGTTCCAATTGTACGGATGACAAGATATAACGATTTTAGTGAAACGGTAAATTTTTAAAAAATTTGCTAGATGCATTTGGTTTGGTTTTATAACAGTCAAACCGGTCAAAGTAGACTTTACTTTTAACTAGTTATGTCCCGAATGATGAATCTATTTTTTTAAATAATTTTTTCGACGTTCCAATCGTACGAATGACAAGATATAACGATTTTAGTGCAGCGGTAAATTTTTAAAAAAATTATTAAATGTATTTGGTTTGGTTTTATAACGGTCAAACCGATCAAAATAGACATTCCTTTTAACTAGTCTTGTCTCGAATGATGAATCTATTTTTTTAAATTATTTTTTTGACGTTCCAAATGTACGGATGGCAAGATATAACGATTTTAGTGAAGCGGTAAATTTTTATAAAATTTGCTAGATATATTTGGTTTGTGTAATAACCCTAATTTTTGTACTATTGTAAAAGGACCCGGATGAACAGTAATTCCGGTATGTAAGAAAAACAAATTCTACCCACTTTTGAGTAACGAAAATTTGAGATTTTTAATTTCATATTAAAATTATTGTTGGAATGTTGATTCAAAATTGTAACCATAATATTAATTGATTGATTGTGTTTTTAATGTTGCTTGATTGTAAAAGATATGTTATTGATTAGGCTTTATATGTGGCACTACATGCACATTTGTCTTGTATTAGCTCTATATAAAGAGCCTTATGATAAACAAAAGAATAAGCTTCCAACAAAATATTATCTTTCTCTGCCTCTTGTATCAAAAAAAACCAACATGGTATCAGAGCTTCATTGATCTTAAGGGATCTGTGAGTGGTGTATAGCCATGACTTCTCGCATGAGAAGTTCAAGTTTGTGGAGGGTTGAATCCGATAGGGGGATGCAACCTTTTGGAGACAACTCGATACAAAATCAAATCAAGATTTTAAAGGATGGGTCAACAAAAAATCACGAACAAGAATACGAAGGAGGGTCAAGAGGATCCGACAAGGAGAGGTGTCGAATTTCAGCGTGTCAAAATGATGAGAAATACATCGTCGTTTGAAATTTCTCAATAAGTTTTACAATTTCGAATCAAGTGGGAGTGTTGGAATATTGATTCAAAATTGTAACTGAAATATTAATGAGTTGATTCTGTTTTAATGTTAATTGATTGTAGAAATATTTGTAATTGATTAGGCTATTCATGTGGCACTAATCATGCAAGTTTGTCTAATGTAAACTCTATATAAAGAGTATTATAATGAATAAAATTATAAGCTTCCACCAAATATTATCTCTCTCCCTCTTGTATCAAAAAAGCCATCAATTATATAATTGAAATGAGTGTATGTAAAAGCCATCGAAATTCAAAAAATCCTACTTCGTTAATAACCTACATTATTCAAGCAACCAATAAATACGAAAGAAATGACAAGGTCGGGGATATATTAAATTTAGAAACTCTATAATGTAAGTGTGCTAAAATGTGGATTTAAGGAATGGAAACCACTTGAAGAGAATTTTACTACTAAGAATATTTTAGGAATTTAGTTAGTATTGCATGGAAAATTATGGAATAAAAATTGGAAGATAGTTAAAGTAGCAAGTGCCATGCAAAACCTAGATAATTACATGCAAGGTGGCAAACAAGAATACATGCAAACTACCTACTTAGAAACCAACCAAGTGTTTAGAAATTAATTAGGAAACAAGATTCCATGAATCATGCGTAGTAGCCATCTTTGTCAAAGTTACTATTTTGCTTTTGGACTTTGGAAACCAACGAGTACTCACCCCATGCATAAACCATTCAACAGCTGACCTATGGCTATTATATATATCTGTATTATGTCATTACAAGAGCCAAAGATATCAAAAAAAACCCAAGCAAAATCCCCCTTCATGTTGAAACTTTCGGCCAAGAAACCAAGAAGGAGTAAATTTTCTTCCACTTCCACTACTAAAATCATCAAATTAAGCATCTTCATACTAAACTAAGGTATGTACAAAGTTTCATAATTTTTCATTAAGTATAAATAGGTGAGAAAAATTCTCAAAGTTTCTAGATAAATAGTAACTTATGTTAAGTTATGTGTTGATCTTGAAGATTAAGGCTTATTTAGGATAACCAAGGTGTTCTTAAGGCTTAGAAAGCTTCTACAAGATTACCAAAGCTCTAAGGAAGGTATAAACATCTCACCCCTTCTAGCAATGTCAAGTTTATGATTTATATTTGAGATCTTGTAAGTGTTTGCATGAATTATGTTAGTTCAACCTTTGATGATAAATTCTTGAGAAGTGATGTTTGTTATTATGATGTAAGCTATGTTTTTGAATTAAAAAGTCTTATATATGTTGAATATGAGGATTTTAGTGGATTTGATGGTGGTAGTAAAGTAGGTAATGGATGTTAAAAAGTTATAGCATGAAAAAGTGAATTGTTGGAGTTCTTGCAACATGTTCTGTTGTAACTGAGTTTCGGACCACCAATTGTTGTCTACTGGAAATCTAATATACATTTCTGGGAAGGCCTTGATTTGTAGTTTCTAGGCATATAAAACTCATTGTGAGATGATTTATGGTTTGGAAATTATGGCCAATTTAGTACAGAGTGGTCGTGGACAAAACTTCTACGTTTTAACTCACTTGTACAACTTTCGGACCCCTTAAAATTTGAGAAGTATTATGAAAATTTGCTATAAATAACATGGGTGATAGCCAAGTAGACACCACACTTAATCTCTTTAGCTCTTCTCCCTCTGCTCCCTCTACTTATCCACCTATTAAGATTAGGAAGAGGAGAACCAAGTTCTCTAACCCTAAGTTTGTTTTCTTAGCTGCCTTAAACAGATCCACTAAACCTAAAATGATACCTGGTTGTCTTATTCAGTTGTCTAGGGATTCTGAGTTGCTTGCTAAGTTCAAACATGCTAAGTGGGATGTCTTGTTGTCTTACCCTACTAGGAAATTCTTTACCAACCTTGTCTCTGAGTTTTATTGTAATATGGGGGTTGGGAATGGGGTTAAATGAGTACTATACATAACTTCTGTGATCAATGGCACTCCAATGCTACTTAACCACATGATTTCGGGTAAAGTTCTCAAAATATTCACCCTGTTGCTATGTGTCACAGTCCCATTGACATCACCAAAACTTTTGTTTTTAACTCTGAAGAGAAAAGACTGTTTTTATCTATTTTCTGTGGTGGTGATGTTCCTGCAAATGTTTTTTAGTCTCCAAATGGCTTAAACTATGAGTATTTTACCCCTCTTTACCAAACCTTGGCTTTGATCATTGGGGCAAACTATTTTCCTGCTCAAACTGGTAAAATTGTGTCTGCTAAAATGAAGCTTATGTATAAGCTTGTCAGTCAAAGGATTGATTTCAACTTAGCCTATATGATCATTACCAAGATGATTTCTGCTACAAAACAAGGGTATATGCCTTACGATTTATTGCTTACTCAGGTTTTTGAACATTTTCACTTTGACACTAGCATCCCTCCTTTCATCCATGTCTCAAATACTATCTCAGATAAGTATGCTAGGGTAGTTGTGCCTTTTAGAGAACCTAATGATGTTGTGGTCATTGGTATGCCTGTAAATGCTCCTGTTTTTCCTGTGAATGCTCTTGCTATGCTTGTTAATGCTCCTGCTATGCCTGTTGTTGCACCTGCTATGCCTGCTGTATCTAGTCCTGTTAATGTGCCTGTTGTGAATGCTTCTGTTCCCCCTGCAAATTCTTTTTCCAATTATCATGCTCAATTGCTTGCTTCATTTACTATCTTGGTTAAACAGTCATCTCAAGTTAATGAACTTGACTCTATGTTCAAGAAATTGAAAGCTCAGTTTGATGGTTTAAGTGAGAAGTATACTCAGTTATTGGAAAAGATGGACATTTTGATGACAGTGTTGGTTACTGTGATGGGGAGAGTTACAGTTCTTGAGAATAACCTCTCACAAGTTGTCCAGTTTCAGATTCAGATGAACTCTCCTCCTCAACAGACTAACACTGTTGTTATTGAGTCTATTGACATTGACATTTAGGATGTTGCTGCAAAGGAAAATGAGGATGGAAAAGAGAATGATCCAGGACTTGATGTTGTGTTAGATGTTGTAGTCAACTCTGATTCTTACAATCAAGTAGATTGAATTGTGTGTTTTATGACTGTGTTTTATGCTTGATAACTTTTGCTTATATTTGCATTATCTGTTAAGTGCTTATCTAATCAAGCTTTTATCTAAGTTGTTTATGTATGCTTTTGGGTGCCATTACCAAAATGGTTTGTGATGTAGTCTCTTGTTCTAGTTGAATGAATGAATGATGTACTCTGCTTTTCTTTTTATAGATTGTATGTTCTTACATTTTAGTACCAATTCATTGCATTTTAGATAATAGTATTGCACAAACTAGGACACTTGGAACTCACATACTGCTGATTCCATGGACTGCCTGGATTCCCCTTAGAGAATCCTTGATCTGAACCCGGGATGAACCAGTCACCTTAGAATTCATGCATTGTTGCATATGATTTTTGTTAACTTTGCGGGTTCTTGAGATAGTGAATATCTCTTTGGCTTGTATGTATATCCTGAGGGTTGGGGTGAGAAAATTGGCCAGATGATGCCAGTTTCATGACTCAATTATTTGAGCAAGATGAAACTGCTGATGGCTTATAGTACTTGCAAAAGATCCCTTACTAACTAGATCTTTCTTTGTTTGTTTTGCAGGTACTCCCCCACCTTGGGTGGCTAAGTGATGTCAAATATCTTCCATAATCATTCTGATCTCTCTTTGATTAATTTCTTAGACTGATAGCCACTATAATCTCTTCATGATCAATGCTAATTGTTTTCTTTTGGTTATCTGTTTTGCAGGTATCCTCTTGAAAAGAGGGTGGCTAAATGATGCTAAAAGACAGTCACTATTGTTTTTGATATAGCCATGATATCACATATCACTCAGCTGATAGCCACATAATTGCTAATACTTCTTAAATGAAGTTCTTAGTCTTTATGACCTTTATAGATCTTTATATTCTAGATAAGATCATTTCTACACTTGATGTTAGCTTTTGTGCCTTAGTGGTATTTTGCAGTTTTGTTGCTTGGAATTGCCTTGGATTTGAGCATGCCTAGTCATGGCTCTCCACTACACAAGAACACTGTTTGCATTTTCTAACTTTCTGCACTTTAAATTCCATTATTCATTTATGAAAGTTACTAACCGTTTGCCTTGTAGTGAGCAATTATGAGCCCTTTCTGAGCTCAGCCCTTCCCCCCTCACACACACTGCATAGTTATAATGCACCATGGACTCAACATTGTTGCTGATATTAAGTGAAAATCTGTGTACTAATCACTTGTGTGCCTTGTAGGATATTAAAGGGAGTTCAATTCCACTCAACTAGCTTGGATACTTCTCTAAAGATTTGATATTCTACTTAGCTAGATGACTTAGTTCTTTTTTACACTTTACAATTCGAAGTTAATCTTGTAATATTCTTTCTAGTAGAATTACTTTAACATTTGCTGCAGGTTTCCTTTCGTAATGGTTGTAAAACTGTACACTTAGGTTTATTTCAGGTTGATTTGTATAGTTTGTATACTATACATTATTTTTTTTTTGGTTTCGAACTTATAGTATGTAAACTGTACATTTGGTTTGGTTTTTATAGTCCATGTAAAATTGCATGCTCTCAAATAACTGTATTAAGTTGCTAAGATATTGTAGTAATATTTGAGATGCCTTGTGGTTTTTGTAAAGGAAATGTTTTTCAAGATCGTGATTTATGCTACCAAACAGGACCGAATTCTTTCGTAAATCATGATTACATTTTCTTTACTAACAAAGTTCATTAAAATTTTGCAGAAATCGGCGGACTAAGGAATTATGGAGTTTCGAATTGTGCTAAATTTCGAATATACAATCTTTTATTCGAAACTCATATTTCACTTTCCTACACTCACTCTATTTTAAATTGTTACAAGCTATCTTGCAAAAATGTCTTTTCTAACAATTTAAAATCTGTTTGCAGAAAATTGATCTCTTAAGAACATATATATATATATATATATATATATATATATATATATATATATATATATATATATATATATATATATATATATATATATATATATATATATATATATATATATAAACTCCCAAGGTCCACACCCACAAATGGAAGATTGATACGGGACCAATCAGTTTTACAAAACGAGCTTAACAAGATGTATTTAATTTCTTGTGAAAATGGAAGATAATTTATGTATTTGTAGGCTAGACTTAACAAATATGTAATTAATTTGAAACCAGTCCCATATGTAAAGATTTGGGAAGATCGACTGGTTCGGAGTGATAAGGAGTTGGTGGTGATTATTTGTAATAATTAGGATTTTCTTAATTCCCCTTCCTTATTTCCTCAATATTAAATTTCACTTTTTGGCATTATGTCAAAAAGGGGAAGAGAATATTCTAGAGGAAAGTCGAAGGGGAAGAGAATATTAGAATGAAAATTATTGTGTGCTCGTACTAACTCTATTTTTTGCAGAAAAGACGGCGTTGGAATTTTGTGATAAGTACCGACACTTATCACATGGGGTAAATTCTAACTCAAACTTTTGCGTGCTTGAATGATTGTATGTGATGGTGTGCATATATTTAGGGGAAGTAACCCCAAATTTTTATTTTTTATCATGCATACACTTAGGGGAAGTAGATCGCACACACATATTTAATTTTCATGATTAGTTTTGACAAATACCAAAAAGGAGAAGATTGATAGAGTCAGTGCTTTCGATCTTTAGGTTTTGAAATTTGTAAAAATAAAAGTGAAACTAAATTAGATTTAGGATTCCACTTAGAATCCTCCCTAGGAGATGACATTTTCCGGTATCAAGTCAAACTGGTCAAACCAGAGCCAAAATTGTTTTCCGATATATTTTTCGACATAGAATTAGGATGAGAATATCATGTTAAATGACATTTTATATTCTAAGTTATTTATGTCAAAATTTTAGTCATCGGCTAAAGGCTTGTATATCGAGAATTTTTAAACACTACTTTTACAAACCAAAATTGCCCTAATTATTTAAATGCGTGTCATTCTTAAATGTTTTATTCTCAAATATTCTTGATATATTTATTTATTATTTATAATCAAATTGCCTTGCCAAAAACCATGACAAAAGACCAAAAATAGATTTTATTCTCAAAAACCCATAAATCCTTATTTATCCGGATAATTTTTTTTTAAAATTCAAACTTAAATATTTCTTAGACCTTATAGTCATTATTTCATAAGGAATATTATTTTTGAATATTTATCAAGTCAAAACTTTTGTCTAAGTTGTCGTTAAAGACAAATGAATTTTTCGATCGCTTCGGAAGGCCTTTTTAACATTCGAAAATTCGTAAAATTACTTTCACATATCTTTTTGACTTGAAATCTTGGATATGTCCTTAGTTTCTCCATAGGAAATTTTAGAATAAGTTTCGGAAATTTTGGATGACTTTTTTTCGGGACCCCTTAAATCGATACGTAATTGATTTAATGGTCGCTTAAAAGTCATAGAAGGTCAACACATTTCAAGGTGAAATTTTGACCATAATTCTCTGGGCACATTTCTAGGGGATTCCCACAATTTCATAAATTTTCAATGATTTTTTGATTATTGCTTATTCGTATTTTTATCTTGTTGGTATGCTCATTTTTGGGTTTTTATGTTTTCCACAAATGGTAAAAACGTGTGGGCACTCTTTTCCATGCATTTTTGAATTGTATGACAGCTGCTAGGACATAAAGAATGTTCCCCCACACCTTCCTTGATTTATGTGCATTTATCCAATTTATTTTAAACCAAAAACCATATTAAACCTTCTATATATACCCTCACTTCCACACTTTTTTGTGCAAGCCTCCAAGAGCCTAAATGAGCTGAAGAAACAATCCTAGAAACACCATCTCTACTGCCCAAAAAATTCAAAAACGTTTCTTTAGTTCAAGCAAAAAATATTTCATTGTTTTGATCCATTTTGGCTAGTTTTCTTCATCTATTCTTGCTCTCTTCAACACACCTTTGTTTACCAATCTTTTTGTGTTCTTTTGATCTTGTTTTAACAGTTTCTTGGTGACCTTTTAAGCCTCTAAAATTCGTCCCCCAAGCCCCAAATTCCGACCATTTTCCGGTGAATTTTCTGGCGACTATTTTAGTGTGTTTTGGCTTCGATCCTAGCTTATTATCTTGTAGCTCTCTCTTTAATTTTTAAGAGGAGCTTGAGCCTTTGGAAGGTCAAGATTTATAAGTTAGTTACTTTCTTAAATATTGTATATTTGTGCTTATTATTGTTAGATCTATCTACTTATACATTTATATTTAAGCATCCTTGCACTTTGTCACTTATATACATTTGTTCTTGAAGTTTATTCGTGTAGTGTATATTTGTGCGAGTTATAAGTTGATAAAAGAAGCCTTTAAAAGATTATCCAAAGCTTCTTGGTAAGTCCTTGATATACCCACTTATTTTGGGTGAAGACAAGGCCATTTAACCATCTTTTGGTTTTGGTTTACAAAGTTTTAAATCTTGTTTACCTTAAGTGGTTTAAACTTGATTTTTATAAGTAACCAAAAGATAAGGTTTTATTTTGTTCTTGTTCAACCTAGTCCTTGATCTTTATCTTGCACTTTAATTATTTTAAAAGGGACATAAAGGAACAAGACCAAGGGAACTTGTGTTTCCACAAGTTGCACCATTCGGCCCCTTTTTAATACCATTCGTTCGAAGCCTTTTTAAGGCTATTTATTTTTGTTCTTTGCTTGCTTACTTGCTTGTGTATACTCTTACGTGTTTAATTTATCGCACTAATTTAACGCATAATAGCGGCCCTCGTTTTATCCTATAGATAAGCGAGTTACTTTTCTGTACGTGTGAGTTGTGATGTGATTATTTGTTATGTGCTTGCATTCACGATTATATATTGTTGCACATTTAATTTATTGTCTTGCATATTCTTTTCTTTGGTCCTCGCTCTTGCGAGTTGAGATTTTTCTTTTGGTCCTCGCACTTGCGAGTTGAATATATATTTATATATATAAATTAACCACCACTTGCACACACCACTAAAGTACGAAGTTTTTCCGTTTGGCGACAAGAAGAGCTCGACTTTAACTAATAACAAGTCAACTACTTTAACGCGTAATAGCGTCCTCGTGGCTAGTACCGTAACATACTAGTTTTGCACGAACTTGTTATATATCTCTCTTATATTTTGGTTGTTGGTTAGACTTGTTTTCTAATCTTTGCAGTGACGTGAAGTGAAGTGAGGTGACTCTTGTTCCAAGATCCAAGTCTTAGGCGTACTAACGGGGAGTTAGTAGCCTTCGCACCGTGAAGAAAAGGGAAGACCTAAGACCTAAGATCCAAGACCGAAAAAGTTGTAGAAGTACATAATCTTGTAAAGGGTTACTACAAGTATTTGAGGAGGTAGCGGGGAGTTACGCTCCAAGATAATTCTTGTAGTGGGTACTTGCTATTTATTGTGAGGAGAATACGCGTGTGTATTGCTCCAAGATAAATAAATAGTGGTCTAGGAGTTGTAAAGGCTTCTCCGCCTATTATAAAGGAGTTTCTTTATAGTGGAAGAAATCTCGAGTCCGGGGAGGAGTGCGGGGACTGGAGTAGGGGTGTTCGAATCCATTAGGGGTTGCGGGCATTCGCGAACCAGGATAAATCGATCGTGTAATATTCTTTCTCTTTCTCTTTACTTTTCGCACTCTATTTACTTGTTGACAAGTAACATAGTTTAAAGATAAAAGAATTTTGAAAAAACCAAGCTCTAAATTTTAAAAAGGTGATAAGCTATTCAACCCCCCTTCTAGCTTATCTAACCCATATACGGTACCTATCAAATTTAGATGGATGAAATAAATCACTAAATATCTTAGACCATATCATTTTCTATACACTAAGCCAGAAGAGATGAAGCAAAAAGTTATTATGCAATGCAGCCAGCTCCAGAAACATATATAATATCTACCCAATTATGCAAGTGAAGACAAACCTTAGCATTCACACCATCTGGAATAATTTGATTTTCAGATTTCCACTTCAGATAATCAGTACAAGGAACTTAAATTTGACATGACGCAAGGCCTCCTATGCAGGGAAAACCTATTCGTGCAGGGAAAACCTATTCATCTCCTGATTACACGAGCAAATATGCAGACCATTGATGAGCTGAAATAATGTAACCTGAGGGCTATAGCTAATATAGACTATATTCGAGAAGATAAAGATGGAAATAGGTTTGGATTACTTTAGTTCCAATTCTATGTGTTGGAGAAGGTATTAAAAAACTGAAAGATCTCCATAGCTCTTCATCGTGTCTGGATGGTCAAGCCCAAGTTCTCTCTCATTGATATCCAAAGTCTTTTGCTGGTAAATTATTGCTTGGAGGAGAAGCATAAGAGTAAGACAGAGCTAACTGGATGCCTAATACAGATGTTTCATATTTTGGGTAGACACAGCTGATACATAGAGAGGATAAAACTTGTATACATGACTAGGAGTATCAGTATTTTCACAATTCAAATGGCATCAGAATTCCAGTACACTAAAAGCTGAAATAACAACAGGATTACTACACGTACATGATGCTCAAGCATCCCTTGAGATGCCTATAGAGAAACATAATTACTACAGAAGATCAAGATATGATCGCGAAATTAGCTCCTTTAAACATGTAATTTTCCAAAAACCTCAGTAGTTCGTTAACATATTTGTTTGCAACAATATTAGTTGCGATTTGAAACGAAATGGCACGCAACGATTGTTTACCTGATTAAAATCTCCAGTGTGGTAAGGAACAACAGCTAAGAGACTATATGCACTTGCAATTGTTCTATGATAAGGACCACAAACGGCTATCAACTTCGCCAATGCCCATAGTTCAAGTGATGGAAATACGATTAACTTTTAATCTATTTTATTCTATTTTTAATTTCATTATAACAGGGAATATTCCTCTAGTACCTTAGTTCCGTAGTTAACTGCTTCTTCTAGCTTCCCGTATTAGTTCATCAACCAGCTAAAATATAGTAGATAAATTACCTAGACAGGATTATTAGTAGTTCTCTTGAGCTTATCAGCAAGACGTATATATCTCAAGGACCAAAAAACTAAAATGAATCCAACAGCAATACCACCCACGGTGGCATAAAATGTAGCAGGTGAAGTGACCTTTCCAGTAACAACAATGGAAAACGAAATGATCCCAGCAACTACAACTCTACAACTATACACACCAACTGCCCCCAAAATTCAAAACTACCCAATATCTTAAAATACCTTGATGTATTCTCCAACCTTTTCGCAACCTGCATCAACAACCTAACATCTTGAACTCAACCAAAAACTTTAAAATAAAAAAAACAATTCGGGCACAAGTGCACAACACAGAACTACAAGAACAGAATGTGCTTCAATTACTACCATATGCTAATTTTAATTCATGTTTAAGTAGTAGATTGCTAAAACAGTTTATATACATTCTTTACTTCAACCTGCGAATAAATGAATCAAGATGCTTTTATTTATATAAATCTAAAGTATCAAAATCGAGGCACAATAGAAGACTACAACAATAAAATGTGCTTCAATTACTACATAATCCAAATTAAATGCATATTGAAGTAGCACATTGCTAAGACAATTTATATGCATCTTTACTCAAACCTTCCAAAAACCAAGTTCATATGCTTTCAATTACATTAATCTAAAGTATCGAAAATGACATATAATCATCACAGAAACAACAAATTTCAATAAATATGTAAATGGGAGGTTTTAATATTTTACCTTTTTTTGGCATCAAAAGGGGGGGGGGTGTAATTCGTAGAAATGGGGGTAGAAGCAAGAATCTTGGTAGTGTGAGTTAAGGATTGAATCTTTTTGAGTGGAGAGCAAAAGGGTATGGGTAAATTGAGGGTTTTATTAAAGGAAACATTTTGGTTTTGTCCAGGGCAAGATAAACTAAAGTGGGTCGCCTTGATTTTGGCCCGAGAAACAGAAAAAACACCGCCGGAACGAGTCGGCGGCAAGAGTATAGATTGTGTAGCTATCAAATCTCATTGAAACAAGAAAAAGAAAAGTAAGAAGATTTGTCTCGAGAAGTAAAGCGAACACAAATATCAATATGCTATATACTCATAGATAACAAAAGTTAGGGCTTTATCTGAAGTCGGAGAAGGAGATACGCAAATTAGAGCTTGTAGAACATATCTATTATCAAGAGGTTTGTAGAATTGGGCGAGAGGTTTGGAGAACAGCTCGAATAATATTATGAGAGAACAAGGCAGAGTGGGATGTGAGAGAGTGAGGCAGAGATATGTGGAAAAATGATAAAAATACCCATTTTTGAGTTAAAAATGACAAAAATAATAATTTTTAAAGTGTATAGTTATTTTTACCTGATGGGATACCCAACTGGTAATTGGTTATCTCATTTTGTATAAAAAAAATTATAATAACTAACTCACAAATGGGTATCCTATATAAAATGAGATATCCAACTAACAAATAGATATCTCAATTGTTATAAATAACCAATCACTCTAAAATGGATATTTTCATGATGGAATTTTAAAAAATGATTTTTTTTTTCAGTTTCAGCCCAGCAAGGGAGAGAGAGTGTCATATATATGGCTATTTTTTTATCAAAACTAATTTTAATTTTGTAAGTTGTACCCATTTTCGAGTTGTGCCAAACAGGAATTCAACAAATAATAATTTAAATAAGTTAAAATAAATTATATTTTTTAGAGTAAAAAGCACTTTGTTTACCTGAACTTTGGCGAAGACAGCACTTGCAATACTACTTTTCTAAAAGTACCACGTGCAATACTAAGTAATGGATTTACTTAAACTTCGTGTACCGCCGTCTATTTCTTGCAAATGGCGTTAGATCGTCGGGGGCAAATCAGTCATTTTACCCACTTTTATTCCTCTATATTGTAAATATTTCTCTCTCCTGATTTGTATACACACACCCCCACACACACTCACCTTAATTTCGATTTTTCTGCTTTGTTTTGCATCAATTTGAGAATGCAATTACATGATATTAACCTACAAATTCATAGCTTCATTTTGATATATGATTTGTGAAGATGCATGGAATTTTTTTTAACACCCATTTTGATTTTTGTTCGGTTTTTGTGTTATAGCGATTTGTTATTGTTTTCGAGTTCGTCGGAAAACCACCGCCGGCGACGGTGTGTTCTTAATCCGGCGGCGTTGATTTTGGTTGTGTTTTTTGTGGGTGTATAATTGTTTAATCATGTCGATGAACAGAATAGCTGTGGGAGCACCAGGAGAGGCTAGCCATTCTGATGTACTCAAAGCCGGGCTTGCAGAGTTTTTTTACCATGATCATTTTTGTTTTTGCTGGCCATAGCTCGGGCATGGCTTTCAGTATGTTTGAAACTTTTCTTTTCTTTAAATTTAGCATTATTGTTATTATTCTGAGGATTAGGTTCGTTGATGTGTTTTGGAAGGTAAGATTACAAATGATGGGTCAAGTACTCCATCTGGCCTTATTGCTGCGCGCTGCATTATCTCATGACTTCGCACTCATGGTCGCTGTCATAGTTGGTGCTAATATTTTGGGTGGCCATGTGAATCCTGCAGTAACATTTGGTGCCTTTTTTGGTGGAAACATACCATTCTTGAGAGCTATTATATATTGGATTGGTCAATTGTTGGGCGCAGTTGTCGCCTGCTTACTCCTTAGCTTTGCCACTGGTGGAATGGTGAGCTTCCTTTTTTTTTTTACGATTTTTCAGAATTGTCAGCACAGCTACATTGTGACAACAAAAAGTTTCACTTGTGTTAATTGAGTGCAGGAAACATCATCATTTGTGATGTCAGCTGGTGTACTGTTTGGCATGCAGTGATATTCGAGATTGTGATGACCTTTGGGCTAGCTGCTATACACAGTGTATGCTACTGTAGTCGATCCAAGAAAGGAAAACATTGGGATTATTGCACCTCTTGCAATAGGTCTTATTGTTGCCGCCAACATTTTGTATAATTTAGCAAATAATGTACAACCAAAGTAGAATTGCTCGTGTGAACTGCCCACCTTAGTTCCTCGGAAATATTTAGAAAAGGGAGACCTGATGAATAAGACGAGGAACAGATATTTCTGGGAGTTAAATGGTCAGAAGAATCTTCAAAATTGCCACTAGTACAAAACTGACCTTATACGTCACCTCTTATACGTCGGTTCTGGCCAAAGGTGACGTATAAAGTAGTTATATACGTCGGTTCCGCATAAAGGCGACGTATAAGGTCAATTTTTAACATTTTTTACGTCGGTTGAAGAAAACGCCGACGTATAAGGTCATATTATACATCGGTTGAGGACAAGGCGACGTATAAAATGCTACTTTATATGTCGGTTGAGAAAAGGCGACGTATAAAATGCTACTTTATACGTCGGTTGAGAAAAAGACGACGTATATAATACTACTTTATACGTCGGTTGAGAAAAGGCGACGTATATAATACAACTTTATACGTCGCTCTTAATATGACCAACGTATATAATGCTACTTTATACGTCGGTTGAGAAAAGGCGACGTATAAAATGCTACTTTATACGTCGGTTGAGAAAAGGCGACGTATATAATACAACTTTATACGTCGCTCTTAATATGACCGACGTATAAAACCTTTAAAGAAATTAAAGAAATTAGAAATTGCCACGTGTCACATTATTATTGGGTAACATTGAAGCACAAGGATTGTGCTTCTTTCAGATCACTTTGAACCGCTGGATTGAATTAACAAGATCTGAGCCGTTGGATTGAATTAAATCTCTTCAACATATATTTTAACTATCTTTTTTATTTTCGTTTAAAAAAAACTATCTTTTTTATTTTAATTTTATCTCTCAATCGACCAAAATCTCTCTCTGCCCTCTTCTCTCTCGCTGCTCTCCCTCTTCCCTCTCCCTCCCTTTCTTCTTCTTCTTCTTCTCTCTCTCTCTCTCTCTCTCTCTCTCTCTCTCTCTCTCTCGAGTGTGTGTTCGTGTAGTTGGGTTCGTGTATGTGTGTATGTGCATGTACAATCTCTCTCTCTCTCTCTCTGTCTCTCTCACTCTCTCTCTCCCTCTCTCAGATCCACAATTAGTTGTTTATACATAGGTAAAATCAACATCTCTACTATCCAATTTGTTTGTTTGTTAGAGTTAGTTTGATTGATATGTATGTTAAAGTTGAGTTGTTGGGTTATGCATTGCAGATGTTTGATGAATTGCGTGAGGTAAAATCAACATCTCTTCTTGTTTCTGTTTTGTGGTAGTTCTGAATCGTTTTTCTCTAAGCACACCACCGTCGAGTAAGAAACATTTTTCAACTAGTGTTCCCGCATCCCTACAATGCTCAACAAGTAGTAGCTCAGGCTCCCAGAAACCATTTTCACATGCTCTATCGGGCCTTGGTCTAAAACACTCAAAAAGAATATTTACATTTGAGGAATTAGCATTGGCAACTGATGGCTTCTCCGAGAACAATCTCCTTGGTGAAGGTGGTTTTGGGTAGGTTCACAAAGGAATTCTTTCTGACGGGAAAGAGGTTGCAGTAAAGCAGCTTAAAATAGGAAGTGCACAGGGCGAGCGTGAATTTCAATCCGAGGTCGATACTATTAGTCATATCCATCACAAGAATCTGGTTTCATTAGTTGGTTACTGCAGCACTGGTGATCTGAGAGTGTTGGTTTACGATTATGTTCCAAATAAGACCCTAGACATTCATTTACATGGTATGTTATGAGTTTGTTTCCTCTTATCTGTAATTTAATTTATAGCTTAAAATTGCTTAGCACTATTTGTTTTCTTATGTGTATGATTATTTGGCTTGTCAACATTCTATTCTCAATTTTGAAAATTATTCTGTAGGAAAGAGAGGGCAACCTCTTCCCAGTAATTGGGCTCCTCTAAACTGGGAAACTAAGATGAAAATTTTCAGCTTCGGAGAGGTTACAGCCAATTATTGCAGCTTACATTAGTTCTTCCCGTATGAAAGCAAAAAGAGTAGCACCAGTTTGGCTGTCTTTGGTTTCTTCTATTAACCAGTGAGCTTATACTCCTGCTAAGAGAATTTAGTTGGTTTTATAGCCATGTTACATATTTGTTACTTATGCTTATGGTTCACAATTGTAGGGAAGGAGTAGAACTGCTGCCACAGATTCCTCGCTGCTACTTGATGATTAAGTGAGTTACTTTGGTATGCCTTGAATCGTATTATTAGGCGTATATTAGTTGCTCTATCGTACTGCTTCTTGACTTTGTCAAAAACACATTATACCACCATTTCGAAGCCATAACAGATTGTTTACAAAACTATACTTGGTATAGTATTATTCCATAAAGAAAATTTCAACATCATGTTTACTATCAAGTAAGTGAGAATTTGTTATGTATGAACTATTGACCGTTCTCTAAAATGAATTCTGCACGCCATATGAAAACGATTAGTTACTTTAGAAACTTTAGCACTGCCATCTTGATCTTCCCCTTGTGCTTTGATGCATGTGGCAACAACTTGAAATTAAAAATTATCGGAGAGTAGGGGAATCAACACCACTATATATATTGTTCTTAATGTTAGTTTCTTACTTTGTTATCGACAATTGACAGAGGTTGTTTTGGCTTTACAGGAAAGAAAAAAGTATGCTTGCATGCATCTATCCGATCAAAGTGAAGTCTGAATAAAGAGACGAGATATGAATGACAAGAAATAGACATAAAATGTGCAATATTTATGCAGATTGCAGAAATGCTTGAGGGATGTCAGTGAATAGTATGGCTCAGAATCATCTTTGCAT
Organism: Kitagawia praeruptora; assembly: GCA_037693485.1. Lineage (NCBI taxonomy): Eukaryota > Viridiplantae > Streptophyta > Magnoliopsida > Apiales > Apiaceae > Kitagawia > Kitagawia praeruptora. The sequence goes on along the minus strand of CM075348.1, from coordinate 112,830,330 downwards.
GGTGTTCAACACTACCGAAAGTCTACTGGATTGCATGTGGCTGACCAGACACCATCCACTCCAGCCAAAGTTCAAGTGCATCTACCTTGAGATTCCTCCATATATGTATAATTATCAGAACTCTGTTGAGAAATTAAATGTATGATATGGTTAATCAAGAATTTATGTAATAATTATTTCAATTTAATTAATCACTTTGTTGAGAAATTTGGTTGCAAGTATTATTTTATTTTTTCTGATTTGTAAATTCAGGTCAAAAATTTAAATAAACAAATTATTTTTTTTTAATTTTTTGGACTTTATACATCGGTTGTTTTTGAAGAACCGACGTAAAAGGATAACAATATACGTCGGTTGTTTAGAGGAACCGACGTAAAAGGATAACAATATACGTCGGTTGTTTAGAAGAACCGACGTAAAATGGTACAATATACGTCGGTTATTTAGAAGAACCGACGTAAAAGGGTACAATATACGTCGGTTGTTTAGAAGAACCGACGTAAAAGGGTACAATATACGTCGCCTTTCTAACCGATGTATAAGACTCTGACCTTATACGTCGCCATCCCATACGTCGCCATTTAACCGACGTAAAAGACCTATTTAACCGACGTAAAAGGCCAGTTTTCTACTAGTGTGCTCAACCTTAGCCTTCTCAAGTTTGACCCAGTAGCTGCAGTTTTTCCAAAGCTAATTGACCATATATCTTTCTGAACCAATACACTAGATTCATCTGTGTATATATAGGATGCTATGTATATATAGGATGCTATGTATAAAACTCTGTAGTATTGCAAGTGGTGTCTTCACCAAAGTTCAGGTACACAAAGTGCATTTTACTCTATTTTTTAAGTTTAACATATTAATAAATTTATAAATATAATTATTTTAAAATAAAATCTTGTTAAATAAAATTTATTAATAAAAAGTTAAATAATTTTTAATTACTTAAAAATATAATTTTTAAAAAATAAATATGAACAATTTGAAACTTAAGATTCATCATTAGAATATTAAAATAACTTACATAATGAAGCATGATCCGGATATAATTTTATCATAAATAATAGTTCAAGATATATAAGTAGAAATGGATACAGATTATTTATTTGTGTAATGAAAATATTTAAATGTAATTTTTTTTAAAATGTTGTTTGATTTGTATAAATCTTATTTGAATCATATTATTAAATTTAAAATTTTTTAATAGAAAGGTATAATATAAAATAACATATTATTTGTATTAAAATATTATTTGTATATAATTTAGCTTTTTTAAATTATAAAACTTTTAGCGTCGATCAAATGTAAGGCGATGCATAAAGTACAAACTACAACGTCGGTTTTATCAGACCGACGCTAAAGGGTCAGTTTAGGCGCCGGTTGAGTAAAGATCGATGCTAAAGAGTCGGTTTTAGGCATCCGTTGAGTCAAGACCGACGCTAAATGGTCAGTTTTAGGCATCGGTTGAGTAAAGACAGACGTTAAAGGATTTGTTTTATGCGTCGATTGTTTATGACCGACGCTAAAGGTTAGTTTTAGGCGTCGGTTGAGTAAAGACCGACACTAAAGGATCAATTTTAGGCATCGGTTGTTTCATGACCAACGCAAAAGGTCCAACACAAATGACATTAAGCGTCGGTAAGCTAGCAACCTAGCAACCGACGCCTAAAGTATGTATAGTCCACGGCTCTCTATATAACCGATGCTAAAAACAGTTTTGTACTAGTGCTATCTTGAAGAACATTATTATGATTGAAATACACTTCCTAACCGATAATTATTCAATTATAAAGAATATATGTCATAAGTACATGTAAATCATACATAATAGAGATAAACATCATGAGATAAGCCTATAGATTCCTAATATGGCTTGATAACCTGATTTACACATGATACTCGTTTGATAAACATAAATAACACTGATAATCCCACTAGATACGGAATAATTCATCATAATCAACTAATCAGAAATACATTTGGGTTATCCTCTATAAATACGAGGTATGTAGACAGTTTGTGGGATCTTTTTCCTAGAAGTACACGTTGTTACTAAAAGCAAGTATACTCTTATGCATGTTCATTATATTCTACAGTTCTTGGCTGATTTTGCATAGAGTTGCACGATCCTTGACTCTATTCCCTTAGATTCAGTTCTATCATCCATGGAATGGAACCATTACTCGTGTTCTTTGAAAACCTAGTTGTTAGCTTTTCCTGGCAATTACTTACAATCCTAATTATGAACCTTCTTGAACAGTTAGTCGATTTCGAATTGATTGGTGCTATTCCCACGACCTCCTCATTGCTATGCAAAATTCCTCGCACAACATAAGGTATAATAGATGCTTGCTGTCAACTTCTCATTTGCTCGGAAATTGTAGTTAGAGAGCATGTCGACAGAATCGCAACCTGTCCATTTGCACGAGGTTAGCAAGTAATAAGAATGCCAATCCGTGTTGCCACGCCTCCCTTAGTTGGACTATTATTTTGTCCTGGGCTTGTTACGGGACTTGGTGTTAGCTTGATTTAGGGTGTGTTTGGCAAATCCGCTGCCCAACTTATAAGTAACTTATTTCGGAAAAAATTTCGTATTTACATATTTTTTTTTAAAGAAAAATGTGTATGAGGAGTTCAATATTCGTTATCTTGCAAAAATAAGTTACTTATTTCAGGAAAAAGTACATATTTCCTAACTTTTTTCCAGAATAAGTAACTTATTTTTGAAAAATAAGATTTCCCAAACGGCCCCTTAGTATTGGACTTGACTTCAGCTCGGCTGGATTTTTTATAAATCTGACCACTATATAGTATTCAAGCCTTGTTCACTGAAGACGAATTTTATTGAGCCAAATTTCACACGAACATTTTGGATCATTTACTATGCCTTAGTCACCTTGACCTTGTAATGCAACTCATTGGTCCGTACTCCACCGTCGGACTTTACCCGATGATGTTTCGTAATTTAAATATAAATAAATACTCCTTATTATTAAATATGATATTAATCTAGTATAGTACAAGTTGAATTATGCTAGACTGATCCTTTCATCCTAGGTTGCTCGGTCATTACTTGATACATATTTAATTAAGTTAACGATAAATATAAGTAAAAATTACAGATCGAACAACCTTTCTTTTACTCTACAAGTACAAGTTGATAAATACAAGTTGAATAATGCTAGACTGATCCTTTCATCCTAGGTTGCTCGGTCATTACTTGGTACATATTTAATAAAGTTAACGATAAATTTAAGTAAAAATTACAGATCGAAACAACCTTTCTTTTACTCTACATTCTGTAACTGAAAGAAATTGGGAAAACAGCTTTATTCAATCTTGTCTACGTCAAAACTGAATCCATTACCATTGTTCATGAAACCACATTTTCTGTTGTTTGTTTGCAGACTTTCGAAGACAAGCCTAATTGCAATAATTGAGGTGCGAAAAGTGAGATAAGTAATGGATTTTGTCTTAAGCAAGCCATGAAATCATCCCTGCAAATCCTCCCATCATGGTTGCAATCAAACAATACGAAAAGTTCATGGATCTGAAGATGCAAGTTCAATAAAGGTTTAGGCAAAATATACATGGGAACCTGGGAACCAGATATATCAAATTTGTCAATATATTTACACCAAATACTATACATTTGTTAAACTAACCTCATCATCGTCCAAGTTTGGCACTGTCATTATCACTGAACATCCCAACTGTTACAAATGCATTAAGTTTTGAAAATTTAGCAATGGTCTATTCAGTATTTTATGGAATGTAAGTAAGGAGAAGAGTCCTACTTCTTGCTGTGAAATGTACTGTTTTCCACTGACGTCACACTCTGTAAATGCAAATTCACAAGCTTTAGCGAACAGTGGTTGCTTCAAAACATGAACTGATCCCAGCAGAAACTGCAAAACATACATATTCTACAATATAGAATTTACATAAATTGCAAGATGCAACCAACAACTGGAATTTGACTGATCAAAGCAAAAAGTTTTAGTTCCCCAGTAATTTTAGTCTGCAATAGCAAAATATAACAATTTTGTGGAGGTCTCACTTATACTCTACTATAAATAGACCAAAATACAGATTTTGCTGCTGTTTTTTCACAATCAGATTACATATAGGATGCTGCAGAGAATAGTAAAAAAAAATAAAAAATCATCGTCACCACAAACAGATTAAGAACGTGCCAAATTGTGAACATAATTGTAATGCATAATTAACTTGCGAGTAGTTCCAGTTAGTCAAATCGTGTAGTTCCAAGTAGATTTATATGAATTATATTTTCTCTAAATAACGCCACCATAAGCGCAAAGTGTAGATTTTCAAAAATTAAAAATTATGCATACAAGGATGGGAAGGATCACTGGGCGGCTGTGGGAAAAAAGCGAGACACACACACACAAGGAGGGACAAAGACCTCTTTAAATGTAATCTGACCAGTCTTCTTCATGTCAATATATCCAAATACCTGAAAAAAATCAACATCTCTTTTAACATTATGAAAAGTGCTCATAGAGTAACAGGTGATGCCTACCAAATAAAGGATTCCTACTATTGTATGAATAAAATTTAAACACTAGTCCACTTCAGAACTATTAAAAGTTGGAAATTGGAGTTTGCCACAATCTATATTTATCAAATAAGAATGTTTTCATTTCGATAACTTCTCGGCATTGGGAATTCAGGTCCCTATCAATGTTTGGTAATCTCTGAATATTAAAATATAAACTCTTCTGTAAAAACAGAAATTTGGGACATGATAGGAACTGGTGCCATCAATACGAATTACATCTAGTAAGCAAAAGAATTGGTACTGACCTCTTCAGAAAAAGAACAGTGCTTCAATCTCAGAATTCTTAAGAAGTTACCTATTCCAACATGTCCACTGCGAATGGGAGAAATTATATGCAAACACACAAGTTCAACACAACTAAATTTTAAACAACTTTCATAAATTCAATGAGAATATAGTATAACTGATTGTATCAAGAAAACATCAAGGACCAATACCTTGGGTCTGGTTCCATTGAAAGAAACCTATCCAGAAATTGCACAGCTTCCGAAGAACTTATATGGTATGTCTGAAAACAAAAGCTAAAAAACATTAACACCGATTTATATACTTAAAGGAAATTCATCATCTATATACTAATTTATTTGAAGTCTGATGATGCCACAAATTCAGGAATTCATGGCAGATGCAATTACAGCGGAATTAGCTAAAATAAATATACCAAAACCAAATGTTTGACAAGTAGCCACATAAGTGAGAACAAATTGCCCACTTTGAACCAGCTCACCAACAATTCAAGAACGCACCTTTTTGCTTAATTTCTGAGTTTGGTCTTCTATTGCGATAAAGAATCTAATTAGCATACAACATAAAGACTCCATCTGGTCTTAATATATAGGGCGTTTGACTTCTTGCATGTATCATAGGGTGCTGTAAAAATGTAGTTGTACATAATTTTAAAATTTTCTTGTTTTAAATAAGATCTTTAATCCCATCAATATTATTATTGAATAGAAAGAAATTGATTTTGCAAATGAAAATAATGGTAGATCTCTAATCCCATCAATTATATTATAGCCCGTATCCCATCGTAGACAACATCCAACGATATGTAAAATACTTTACACTCACTGATTCCACCTGTGCCATTTCAACCATATATAGTGATGGATTCACCTATGAAAAACATGAAAAAATAAATAAATTATCAGTACCAGAACTGCAGCTTAACTGAATAATCAAAGCAGACAGTACTGCTGAACACAAAACTAAATTAAATAAATCAAACCATGTTGTTTTCAATTCATACAAAAAGTGTGATTCTTTTCTAATAATAGTGCTCAACAACACTTTCATCCAGATCTAGTCGGGGAAGTGCAAGATGGATCATATATGTAATTGTAAGACTAGGGAAAATAAAAAAGAGGAATGATAAATTCCACAAGAGACAATTATTTCATTTATACCTGTATGTAAGTAATTTAAACACCCCTCCGTGCACACACGATTAAAGAAAATAGAACTGAAGGACAAAATAAATGTTGAGAAACATAACCTCAGAATGTTAGTACATTCCAAAAGATATTTCTCTTAATCCAGCATTTACCTGAACTATATAAGCTGATCCTTCAGCAGCTCAAATGATTTCGTGACAGAATGTTAGTACATTCCAAAGATATTTCTCTTAATCCAGCACTTACCTGAACTATATAAGCTGATCCTTCAGCAACTTAAATGATTTCGTGATTAATATCGTGTTTTCTATAGAATTATACAGATCAATCTATACTATTAAAGCCAAATCGGAGATCCTCAATATATTTCTTGACGTATATAAAAACTCATGCTCGATTGCTCGTGCATTTAATTCTAATATTGTCCCTATATTTAAGTTATTATTTTGCATTGATTTGGATTTTTATTTAAATTCTAATGTTTTATTGTAGGTATCAAGGAGTTATAATAAAGGAGGGTTTGGAGCTTAATTATATACTTAAAGCGTAAGAGGGATCTTTTCCATAATTTTCGTCACTGTACTACCAAAATAATCTCAACCATCGAATATAATATTTTTAAAAATATACGATCAAGATTATATCATATTAAAAGAGGAAATTATAATCTAAAAAGGATATAATTAGAAAAGGTTGCATTAGAAGAGAATTTTAAAAATAAAATTATAATCTAAAAAGGATTTAATTAAAAAGGTTGTATTATAACTGAATTTTTTTAAAAAAAATATAATCTCGAAAGGGTATAATTAAAAAAGTTTGTATTAGAATTGAATTTTATTTATATTTTTATTAGTATTTCGAAAAAAAATCATATTTATTATTTGGCCTATATCTTGAGATCTAGAAATCTGATATGGATGATTTTAGAACCAAGCGAAAATCATAAAATTATCTTTAATTTAGTGATGATTTAATAATTATTATTTAAATAGAAATACTCGGAATCTCATGAGAAAATATAATTATGAATTTTTGCATAAATTCTATTCAATGTAGAAGACCTACATGATAATGTTATTTAATGTAGAAAACCTAATTATATCCTTATATATAATAAGCATAAGACGGATCTTATCCAAATTTTTGGTCTGCTCACTGTACTACCAAAATAATATGATCCGTTGGATTGAAAATAGACGATTAAGATTAGATCACATTAAAAAGAAAATTATAATCTAAAAAGGATATAATTAGAAAAACTTGCATTAGAAGTGAATTTTAAAAAGATAACTAAATCTAAAAAGATATAATTTAAAAGAGGTTGTATTAGAATTGAATTTTAAAAAGAAAAATATAATCTGAAAAGGATATAATTAAAAAAGGTTGTAGTAGAATTGTATTTTATTTATTTTTTTATTAGTAATATAAAAATTCATATTTACTATTGGGATTTACCTTGAGATCTAGAAATCAGGTTTAGATGATTTAACAATCCACGCGAACGTAATAAAATTATATTTAATTTAGTGATGATTTGATACTAATTATTCAAATGGAAATACTCATAATCTCAAGAGAAAGTATAATTAAAAATTTTCACATTAATCATATTCAATGTAGAAGTCCTACATTGATAATGTTATTCAATGTAGAAAACCTAATTATATATGATTTAAATCATTGACATATACATTTTCGTATTTCAATATAAATACACTTTTTAGTTTATAACATATTAAAATATAATTTTTTTTATGCTAGATCCAACGGTTTTCTTTATTTATGATCTTTGTCGCACAGAGGACAAGATTAACGATTATCAAAGTTTTGGACAAAATCCCTCTCACACTTATTATTCAAATTGTATTTGGTTGTTAGTAGAACTATCTTCAAATAATTACATGGGTATTTTGATAATCAAAACGAATTATAAGTAGAATTCATAAATCAAATAGAACGTAAAAAATCGCCAATTTATTTTCTTCTTTGTTTATGAGTAGATTTAACTAGAAAAAAATTATTAAACCATCATTAAATTAAAGATTATTTTGTTAATTTCACGTGGGTTGTAATCATCCAAATTAAATTTTAAGAATCAAGATAGAGTACAAATATTAAATCGAACATGTAAAATCTTATATATATCAATTTTTTAAGAAGAATTTGTTATATAAATTAATAACATATAAATTTTTTAAAAATTAATATAATTTTAGATATTAAAAAAGGAGTCGTGCGTTGCACGGATAAGAGTAAGAGGGATAATATACGAGTACTACTATGGGTCTAGGGATCGAATCCCAACTACTACAAAATATAATCAATATATATATAAATATGATTCAAAGTTGAGTTATATAATAAGATTAAGAGGAATAATAAAAAAGTACTATCATAGATTTAGTTGAGTTACATTTTAAGATTAAGAAAAATAATAAAAAAGTACTATCATAGATTTAGAATTCGATCCTCTACAATAACATATTCGCTTATAATTTACAATTACCAAAATTTTAGGAATTAATTCCTACTAATTAAGTACTTAGTATAATTATGGCCATGTTTGGCAATTAGCTGATAGCTGTTAGCTGATAGCGGATTGAATTAGCTGTTTTGACTAGCGGATTGAATTAACTGTTTTGACTAGCGGATTGAAATTAGCTGTTTTGAATAAAAGTGTTTGGTAAATAGCTTTTTGAATAACTTTTTGTGACACATAGCAAACCTCTAATTGAAAAAGCTCCTAAAATGAGCTTTTTCAAAATTAGCTTTTTGATACCAAACCTCTAACTCAAACCTCTAACAACCAAACACTCACATTAGAGGTTTCATTTGGTCAAACCTCTAATCTACCCCCAAACCTCTAATTTTATCTCAAACCTCTAACTTCCAAACACCCCCTATATTTTCTTGATTTATATTAATAATTATCATATACAATAGCAGAGTTTCAACGTATGTTTTATCCTTACCGAGTATGTAGTTCAATCAAAAGGCCGATAAACACGTAAATTCAACATGTATAAGACTAACTAGGAGATTACACTGAAGTTTCGTTGTCAATTGGTACAAGAGAAATTTGATTTCACATGCCAAACATGGTGAGCTGAATCAAGGCACAACATTACTATATGACATGCAATGTTAATTGAGTTAAATTAAATTAAAATAATTTTTTGCATATATTATTAACGAATACGATTGTTCGAGATATAGATATCTAGATTTAGTATCCGCGTTTCAAGTAATACCTTGGTTGATACTAAAAATTGTATTTCAATAATAAAAAACAAATTTATGTAAATTTATTAAATTGAATAAAATTTTTAATTTAAAAATTTGTCACTTTCTTTTTCTCTTGAATTTTTGGGTAATTCAAGTTGGATAATAACCGTTAAATTGTTAGTAAATTAAGGATTATTTTGTAAATTTTGCATAGGATGTTAAATTATCATAAATCTGGTTTTTTTTTTGAAAATATAAATCTGATTTTTAAAACTCAAGATAGAATACAAATAATAAATTGAGCGTCTAAAATTTAAGAGAAATTGCCCAAACTACCACAATTTCCTACTCTCTCTCACCAAAATACCATTATGCGGGATACTCCGCCCTTTTTAACCACTGACTACGCATGTCAGGCGTGCGTGGGCAGCGATACGCATTACAGACTTGCGTACAATGGGTTACGCATCTGGAGGATGCGTAATGACGTCAGCCACGTCATTCTCTAGCTTTCTCTTCTCTCTCACTCTCTCTCCCTCCGCCGGCGACTTCCGCCGCTCTCGTCTCTCTCTCTCGTCTCTCTATCGTTTCTCAACCTCCGGCCTTCCTGAGTATATCAAAAGGACGATTGCATCTTGCTGAGTATTTCCCCCAAACTCGTTTTCTCGATCTGGCCCCGCAGGGGCTTGTATAAGTCGATTGAATTAAATGTTCGGACATGAAAACTGAATTTATGGTTAGTCGATTTTTCTCAAAATCCGGCATTAGAAATTAAAAACCGTTGATATAGGATTGTAGACAATCGAATTACGAGTAAATTGGCCTATAATATGTTAATGGAAAACGTCTCTACGAGTCTGAACGATGTTGCCGAAGTTTTTCCCCCAAAATCGCCGTTCCCGTCGTCTCTAGCTTCGATTGACAGAGACGATGAACAGTGATTGAATACGCATGTTGGAGATGCGTAATATCCTTTACGCATATGTCAAATGCGTAACTTGAATACGCAGCTGTTTGACAGTATTCAATTTACAAAGTCCACGCACCTAAACATGCGTATACAGTATACGCATCTTCAAGATGCGTATACCGTGGGTAAAAAGGGCGGAACTTCCCGCATATGGGTATTTCGGGCAGGTGTAATTATTTGGTGGGTATTTTGGTTTTTCACCCAAAATTTAATTAATATCAATTTTTTTTTAAAATTAATTCCAAAATATCAATAAATAAAAATTGTTTAAAAAGACCAAGTTCGAATCCTACTAAAATTAAGAATTTTTTTCCGATAAATATAATTATAAATACTAAAAAAGGACCGTGCATTGCACGGGCTATAAGCTAGTTATAAATAATTGGATATTAATTTGATTAAAATTCGGATTTTCTGGATAGCTTGCACAGTCTACACTGTTTGGGCCATATCTGGAGTTCTAGAAGTCCGTTTTAGGCGATTCAACAGCCCACGGAAAGCTTATGAGAAGAGCTTTAATTCATATTCAAAATCCAGCCGCATCAAGCCAGAAACAGAGCCCAAAAGTCAGTCACAAATCTTCTTTCTTGGAATTCAATTCTGAACGGGAAATCTCCTTGTAATTATATTAAATAATTAAAAATACTTTTACTAGAGATAATATTAGATATAGATCAGACCTAGAGAGGGATATACGAAGGAGAGATCTCAGGAGAAAAGTAGAAGAGGAGGAGGAGAAGCCTTTAACACGAGGAATTCAACCGTTTGACTTTGTTTTCTCTTATCTTTTTTATCTCTTCTTATGATTATGTGTTGGTTAACTTTGGATTGTTCTGATACGTTTATTATGAACTAAACTTGTATGAGTTAGGATTTTTATGGAACCCTAGTATGTGATTGTTGGTGTTTTTATAAGTACTATTTGCAATTCACAGTTTATTCGTTCAAGTGAATTTATGTTATATTATTTGCGTTTGTTTGGCCAACACTAGTAGATAATCGAGTTAATTGTAATAATGAGAGGGTTATGGTTAACTAACACAAAACTTGAATGGTGCATGATTATATCTGTTGATATTAATTTTGTGACGGTATAGACATATATCGTTAGCTTGCATAGCCGTGTGAATTTAGTGCTTAGTTGTATTCTGGAAGTTGAATTGGGCATAGACATGTTAATTTAATTACAGAATCTGTACCATAGTGATTTCGAGAGAAACCTATAACCATTGAATTTCTTGTTAGTAGACTGTGATTTTGCTATAGTATTACACTGCTTTATTGCCGACATGAACATATTAGGGAGAAGTAATTATCTTGACTTATCTTCTCGTATCTAAAACTCTCGTAACTCTCTTTGCTAGTACAATATTAGTTAGTTAATTTAGTTATTAATTAATTAGTTTTAGTTAGATAAAACAAAACTCAATTCTTGTGTTCTTTAACCGAATTGTTTGATATTGATTGCGATTTATACAATTAGACAGTCCTTGAGGAACGATTTTCGGTATTTACTACTATATTACTTGCTTGTGATTGTGCACATCTAAATTTTACGCAACAATTGCGTCATGTTGGTAGCTGGAGATCCTGAAAGAAGGTGATTAATGAACAAACTAGCGGAATAGTGTTTAGTGTTTTTGATAATGAAAGTGTTTATAGTTTTGTGGTATTACATATGTTTTTGGTGTGTCAAACTACCATAACAGCAAGCCTTATTTATAGGCTCCAAAACTACAAACATACATCATTGCTTACATATTTATTAGCCCACCAAGAGAGACTTCAAAGGTTCAACCATTTTGTTCAAAGTTGTTGCCTAACTACAATTTATTTTCAACACACGGGTTTGACTTCTAACACTCCCCCTCAAGTTGGGCAGTCGGTGCTCCAATGCCCAACTTGCGTAAAGTCTCATCGAAGGCTTTAGTATTGACTGCCTTTGTCAGTATATCAGCTAATTGATCATTTGATCGAACAAACGGAAGTTTGATTGTCTTATCTTCCAATTTGTCCTTGATGAAATGTCGGTCTATCTCGACGTGCTTCGTTCTGTCATGTTGGACCGGATTTTCTGAGATACTTATAGCTGCCTTATTGTCACAAAATAGCTTACATGCTATTTTCTGTGGAAAACCAAGTTCATTCATGAGTTTCCGAATCCAAAGGATTTCAGTTATTCCTTTTGCAATTCCTCTGAATTCTGCCTCTGCACTTGATAAGGCCACCACCTTCTGTTTTTTACTTCTCCAGGTGACCAAGTTACCACCTACTAGAGTAAAGTACCCAGAAGTGGATTTCCTACCGTCACGATCTCCTGCCCAGTCTGCATCTGTGTAGGCAATTAGATCCAGATGATCATTTTTGGCGAAGTAAATTCCCGTGCTACTTGTACCCTTTAAGTACCTCAAAATTCTCATTACTGCTGTCATGTGTTGTACTTGTGGGAGGTGCATGAACCTGCTCACCACTCCTACAGCATAAGCTATATCTGGTCTTGTGTGAGCTAAGTAAATGAGTTTTCCCACAATCTTCTGATATTGTTCTCTTTTAGCCAGTTTTGCTCCTTCAAGAATTTGAAGACCATGATTAGCAACGATCGGTGTCTCAGCTGGTTTACAGTCTAGCATTCCTGTTTCTACCAGAAGATCAAGGATATACTTTCTCTGGTGAATGAAGATTCCTTGTTTCGACCTCAGAACTTCTATGCCAAGAAAATACTTGAGAGTCCCCAAATCTTTCATCTCAAATTCTTGAAATAGTTTTCCTTTTAAGTCAGTGATCTCTTCCTCATCATTTCCAGTGATAATCATATCATCCACATAAATTATCAAGCAAGTGATTTTATCTCCAACCCTCTTCAAGAATAGGGTGTGATCTGAGTTGCTTTGATTGTACCCAAACTTCTTCATAGCTTTTGTGAATCTTCCGAACCATGCCCTAGGGGACTGTTTTAGCCCATAAAGTGCCTTCCTCAGTCTACATCCTTCTTTATCTCCAAATTCCTGAGAATACCCTGGTGGTGCCTCCATATATACTTCTTCATCAATACTTCCGTGAAGAAAAGCATTTTTTACATCAAACTGGTATATGGGCCACTCCTTGTTTGCTGCTATTGAGAGCAAGACCCGTATTGTATCAATCTTGGCTACAGGAGAGAAGGTCTCAGAGTAGTCAATTCCATATGTCTGGGTATATCCTTTAGCCACTAGTCGTGCCTTGTACCTCTCAACTGTTCCATTTGCTCGGTATTTGATAGAGAATACCCATCTGCAACCTACCTTTTTTTTTCCTTTTGGTAGGATGCATTTTTCCCATGTTTTGTTTCTCTGTAGAGCTGAATACTCGTCCTCCATAGCTTGTTTCCACTTTTCATTTCCAAGGGCTTCCTCCACTGTTTTGGGAATGTCAGTGGAGTATACAGAGGCGGTAAAAGCCATGGCTGTGCTGGACAAGTTCTCATTGCTGATTCTATCTACAGGATATTTAGACCGTTGGGCCTCATACTCTGGATCATACCTTCTCGGTGGGACTCCTCTTGTACTTCTCGGGGGTAACTGATACCTGTTTGGAACACTATCACTAGGAAAAATATTAGTCTCAATAATAGTATCAGTTCCAGAGTTCTCAGAATTAACCTCTGCTGAGGAGAGGTCATCAGAAGGATGCTCATTAGACGAAACTGGAGTGGACATAATAGGAGATACTGATGCTTCAGGAGCAACATCGGTGGTATTACTTACTTGTGTTGTAGGATCTGGATTCATCACTTCTGGATATGTTAACCAGCTAAGGTCATCAAGGTCATCACTCAAACTCTCCCCCTGAGGACTAAGCTGGGTATAGTAGTAAGACTGTTCAAAGAATTCACAGTCTAAAGTAGTGTAGATTTTGTCCTGGATAGGGTCATAACACCGATACCCCTTTTGATTAACCCCATACCCAAGAAAGACACATTTAACAGCCCTGGGTTCTAGTTTGGTGCGCACCCCTTTTTGAAGATGAACATAGACAATGCATCCAAAGACTCGAGGAGGCAAGGAATGTGAAGATGGAATTGAGACGTGTGACCCAAGAGTATTGAGGGGTGTGTTGTAATTGAGGGGTTTTGTGGGAAGGCGGTTTGTGAGATAGGTAGCAGTAGCAATAGCTTCGGGCCAGAAGTGAACAGGAACATGAGATTCGATCATAAGGGCTCGGGTGATTTCAAGAAGGGTTCTATTTTTCCGCTCAGCTACACCATTCTGTTGAGGTGTGTAAGAACATGTGGTTTGGTGGAGAAGGCCATGGTCAATAATGAACTGTTTCATGTTCAAGTTAACGTATTCCCCCCCATTGTCAGACCGTAAAATTTTTGGTTGAGCTTTGAACTGAGTGCAAATCATGTGGTAGAATTTAACAAAGACATCAAACATTTCAGATTTGTGTTTTAAAAAATACACCCAACTCATGCGAGTACAATCATCCACAAATAAAACAAAATATGAAAAATTATGAAGGGTAAAATCTGGAACTGGTCCCCATACATCAGAATGAATCAAGGCAAATGGTTGAGTACTATGAGTCATACTAGGATAGTAAGAGTGCTTATGGCTTTTAGCTAAAACACATGCTTCACAGTTCAAATCTATGGCAATGTTCTTTAAAGAGGGAAATAATCGTTTGAGATAACCTATGGAGGGGTGACCTAGCCGACGGTGCCACATCCAGAGTTGATGTTCCGGTGATCCATGAGCAAGCAAAGCGTTACCGTTTTGAGTCACCTCATTCACATAGTATAATCCTCCTCGTTCAGTACCATGCCCAATGATCCGTCCCGTCTGAGCATCCTGTACAACACAACCAGATGATGTCATTAGAACAGTACAGTCAAGTTCCCTAGTTAACTGGCTAACAGATAAAAGCTTGTGAGTAAGACTAGGAATTAAGAGGCAGTTTTGTAAATGGATATTAGAGGTAACATCCACAGTTCCGGCCTGGGTAACGGAAATATATTCTCCGTTTGCACTTTGGATTTGGGTACGATGAGTGTTGTTGGAGGACACAATATCGGAAGAATCATAGGTCATTGTATCGGTGGCCCCACAATCAAAAATCCATGGATTGGATATTTGGTTACATACTAGGCCCAAAGAATTTTGATTTCTGGTGACTTTGCTTTCACGGACTGTACCTGATGTCTGATCAGTATGTAGCGTTGTTGTGAGGGGTTTGTCGTCATTACTATCCGGACCACCTACAGCTAGGTTGGCCTTACCGCCGGTCCTGGAAATTATAGCCTTGGAGGCGCCCTTCCTCTGCTTCATGTCGTCCCACCATTCTGGATACCCGATGATTTTGAAACAACCCTCCTTGGTGTGTTTCGTACCACCACAATGGCTGCACTTGAGCTGAGTTTTATCCTCTCGTTGGAATGACGAGGATTCCGACCGATGTTTTACGAGGAGCCCACTACCAATCTCTGAGGGTTCTCGTCCCAATGATGAGTTGCTGGCCATTATGCCGCGACGGGCAATCTCCCGTCTTATGGACGCGTAGGCTGCGTCAATGGTGGGTAGTGGATCTTGATACAATATATCCCTCTTTTCTTTGTCTAGAGTATCACTTACTCCAGCCAGAAATTGGTACAATCTTTGCCTTTGTATGAAGGAATTAAATAAAGTAATGTCCTCTGCACACTTCATGGGGTTGGGCATTCTCCTGTCTATTTCCTTCCACAGAGTGTTGAGTTTACTGAAATATATTTCTATAGTGTCCCTTCCTTGTCTCATAGTTGCTGCCTTTGAACTTAGATCATAGATCTGGAGTTCGTCTCTCCCACTGCTAAGGAGAGTTTCAATTCCCTTCCATAGTTCCCGGGCAGTCTTGTAATCCAGAAATTGGTTCACAAGATCTCCATCAATATTTTCAATGATCCAAGACAAGACCATCGAGTCCTTTTGAGCCCACTGTTGGTACTCAGGGTCATCTGGTGGAACGGGATTGGTTGTGATATGATTGAGCCGGCCTCGACCACCAATAGCAATATGCATTAATTTACACCATTTGGTGTAATTAGTGAAATTTAGTTTTTCGGCAACACGCACCGTTTGTGATATTCCGGTTTCTGGGAGGTTTGGATTTTTTTGAAGTTTCTGAAATAATTGGAACATTTGTTCCATTTGTTCCATAGAGACTAATTGTGTTGTGGTTTCTGGTTGTTCAGCCATTTGTTCAGCCATTGTCTCCGGCGATGAACAGTTCCTCGTCTCGTATGAACAGTACCGTATGTATGAACAGTACCGTATGTATGAACAGTTCCGTATGTATGAACAGTACCGTATATATGAACAGTTCCGTATGTATGAACAGTACCGTATATATGAACAGTGCCGTATGCATGAACAGTGTCTTCAGTCACTATTCATCATCTTCTTCTTGAAAAACTTCCGGCAGCTCGTACGGCTTCGTCTGACGTCGGTTTTGAATTCGGAAGATACCTCTGGACTCGTATCAGTGAGGCCAATCTAATGGTATGCTCAAAACTGAGTTTCGACCACCTTCAAAAAACTCAAAAATTTCACCTGGGTGCCAGTTTGTTCTTCTTCTGAAATGTGTTTCCCTAGGATAGAACTTGGCTCTGATACCATGAACAAACTAGCGGAATAGTGTTTAGTGTTTTTGATAATGAAAGTGTTTATAGTTTTGTGGTATTACATATGTTTTTGGTGTGTCAAACTACCATAACAGCAAGCCTTATTTATAGGCTCCAAAACTACAAACATACATCATTGCTTACATATTTATTAGCCCACCAAGAGAGACTTCAAAGGTTCGACCATTTTGTTCAAAGTTGTTGCCTAACTACAATTTATTTTCAACACACGGGTTTGACTTCTAACAATTAACAGGTTTTGTTGTATAATTGTATTAGTGTAAGCTGCTTATGTTAAAGGTCCTTCAAGTTTACCAAATGCACGAAAGTCTTGGGGTGGGCCGGTGGGGTTGTAGGGGCTTATCTAACAAGTGTTTGACTATTACAAATCAATGTGGAGATCTGCGACTTCTGAGGTTCTGACTTGCACGTGATATTCTAGCGAAATTCTTAAGTATAAAAAAAGAAGGAAATTCCAAGTCTAAGCGCTTACATTTTGACAGAAAGACTTTGGGTGAACAAAGTAGCAATATAGCATGTAGCAACAACTAATATGAAATATGTACATGCAACTATGCAAGTTATACCTGCTTATACTCATTCGCCTTAGCAAGAAGCATCACATCACCGAAGGAATGGGATGTTTGTACAACATTGAGAGCAATACACATAGCTTGAGAAGTCTGCACATGTATATACATAGCCATTATTTAATCAATTAATAAGTTTGATGGTGCAGATATAAAGTGCGAAGTATAAAGTTAAAGGAAAATAAATGTAAATTTTAAGATAATTAATAAATAATTATATGCAGAATTAGTTATCTTAGCCCTTGCTGGCTATTTTAATTTTTCATCATACTGACAACACCAAAGACCACCTAAGGAAAACCGTAAACTTAATACAGATACAAAACAGATTTTTGATGCAAATCATCCTTTGCTGAAGAAGAGCCATCAATTACATGTCAAATCACATTTCTGGCATATCCATGACACATAAAGAAGGTAACTATACCATCATGTCCACTTTACAACTGTAGAAAGCATATGCATAGTGGTAAGATTGGCTTACTACATGCCCATCCACCACAAAGAATACACTCTTGAGGGTCAGCACACAGAATAGAGGAAGCCTGATTGACACCAAAGTTGAGGTCCACTAACCACACAGGTATGCGGTACCATCCACAACCTAAATCCACATGGCACATGGAAATTAAACGAAGCCATAGCCTGAACTCCGTGCTGGTCTTCCAAAACAGGATACATTCTTGGCCAAAACGTGGTCTGCCACTCTGTGCATGACATGGGGTACGACCAAAGCACTTTGATGCCTGTATCATTCAGGCCTAGCACAAAGCAAGCCATATTGGTAGTATTCCTATTTCCTTGTCGACATTACCATCAGCATGTAAAAATTACCATTCCCTAGTCAAACTGTACAGCTCACTCTGCCAATACCCTCCTTCTTGAACAGGTCAAAGGCCACTACTCTTACAACGGTACATGCTTTATGGCTTCTTTTTTATTTCTCTTTCTAGAATCTTACTGGGGTCCTAAACATTCACAAGGAGGAGTACTGTAGCAGTGAAGCCTATAGTGCAATATCTTGTAATTTCAAGAAAACCTATTTCTCGAAGAAATCGGGATTGATTCAACTAAATAAAACCTACCAGTATAAGGCTGAAATTTATCACATACCAAATATGTGAAGTGCGACAACATAGTACTTACCTGTATTCTTGTGCTTTACGGTTATAAGCTTAATTTCATATAAGAAGCTATGATTTATTAAAAAAAATTTATAAACAAAAGTAAATAAGTGCCCAACAAACAACACCACAACACAAAAAGCAATAATAAACTGACTCACCCTCTTGGCGTATTGCACAACAGTTTCCTTTTGATTGATCTGGGGTAAAACAACAGGAAGATATTCAACCTGCACCAATTCAGAAACTAACATATATAACATAGAAGCTATAACAGAAAAAGAAGATGCAATGCATAGATCCAGTTATGGTGTTTTCTGCACATGTGCAACAAAAGAAATGCGTGAATTGTACCTTCCAAATTGAAATTCATGGAAAAGGGTCAAAAATGGCATGCTATTGGATCTTAAAGATTCAGTGAGGAAGAGATATAAAAAATATATTGTTCAGCAGTTTACAGTTATAGGTTAGTTTTGTATTTCTGTTCATACATGTTATTGATGAGTACGTATAATAACTGTTCTATACAAAGAAATCAAAGAATTTATACTGCAAAATAGCTAGTTACACCCTCCGATTCATTCATTTTCTATTTTCTTTCAAATTCTCTAGTTCTTTGTTTGGTAAATATGAGAATTTCAAATTCAGAAATTTTAAAATTTGAAAAAATTTTGCTTAAAAAATTTCTGTTCTCGAGAAATTTTTCCCGGGAAAAAATTTCACAATTTCTCGAGAAAATTTTTCCAAAAAAAAATATCTTTAAAAAAATTTACCAGAAAAAATTTAATCGATAAAATTTTCCAGATATAAAATATCTCGAAAAAATTTCCTCCGAAAAAAAATTTCTCGAGAAAATTTTCCCGGAAAAAAATTTCTCGAGAAAAATTTCTCGAGGAAATTTTCCCGGAAAAATTTTCTCGGAAAAAAATTTCTCGAGAAAATTTACCTGGAAAAAAATTTCTCGAGAAAATTTACCCGGAAAAAAATTTCTCGAGAAAATTTACCCGGAAAAAAATTTCTCGAGAAAATTTTCCCGGAAAAAAATTTCTCGAGAAAATTTTCCGGGAAAAAAATTTCTCGAAAAAATTTTCCCGAAAAAAAAAATTCTCGGGAAAAAAAATTCTCGAGAAAATTTTTCCGAGAATTTTTTTCCCCCGGAAATTTTTTTTCAAAGAAAAAATTTCTCAAAATAATTTTTCTCCCCGAAAATAATTTTTCAAAGAAAAAATTTCCCGAGAAAACCTATTTCTCTAAAAAAAATTCCAAAAAAAAAAGTGATGCTCATGTATTTTGGTGGAGAAGAATTTCAAATGACTATCTTTCACTTGTAATTTCAAATTACAAAAAAATAGTTAATATTGAATTGGTATGGAATTCATCAATTCCAATTCCAAATTTTTTTAATCTTACCAAACACTAAATTTGGTCAATTCTAGGAATTCAATGAATTCCAAGTTACCAAACAAGCTATAGTGGAAAAGAGAGGGCAAAATATATAATGTTACCTCCATAAAATTGTGAAACTGTGTAAACATTCTAAACATAAGCCTCGCTAGTGAAATGTTCCCCCTGGACAAAATGACAATATTATACATAGAGTTGGTCAGGTTCTACTGAAGAAAGCAAAACAAAATCCTACCATGATTGATCAAAGTGTACATGGGGATAACGAACAACCACAGGCTGGATAGCATATCCCGGAATAAATGCACCAAGTTGGAATGAGATAAGAGATCTTCCATTGGTTGTGGTTCCTTCAGGAAATAAAAGAACTCTAGGAAACCTATTGCAAGACGCCTTTCTCTGTTTTCAGATCCTTGAAAGGAAAATTCTGTATCAAATAGAGTATATACTGACATTTTCAATGAATTTAAAGAGGAAAAGAAAAATAAAAAGAAAAGCCCTTGACCTATTAAATAACATATGATAACCTATACCAAAACCACCAACTCCAGTTATTTTTTTATGTTACTGAATACTGGTACCATTTCATTATAAATGATAACATAAGCCAGATTTGTGAAGAGGACAACAAAAAAGAGGTATCGAACTAAGATATAATAGAAAGTACAAGTACTTTCCACTTGAAATAAAACTGCAGGCACATTCTAGAGAGTGAGTCTACAAAGAAAGAAATAGAACCTGTATTGTTAGCTTTAGACAAAAAAAAAAAGGCAGCAACAATGCTAATAGTGGTTATGCTATAGCCACCAGTAGAAGAGACATGCTTCAGTATTACAAGAGAGTGACCGAAGTAATTAAAGTGTTATCCCTAGTCTTGTAGCCTATTTAATAACCCTCTCTGATAAAAAGAGGTTGAGGGTCGGAGCCTCATTAGAGGCATAGGAATGTGAGTACCAGGGTAAGGGTTCTCTGCCTTCATACGAAAAAGAAATTTAATTGCTATGCATAATGACAAATTGACTACACTTTTTCTAGTTTTTTGTTTTTTCTATCGACAAGTACACCTGATGATTGCAGTTTGAGTGAATGTGTCAACCCAAAAAAATAAAATGATATCATCGACTTAACCAGTCAACATTTGCTTTTTCTGACCAAGATTTCTGCTAATTGTTCATTTACAGATTAGCATATAAGATAGAACGTTTCATTGATAAATATTGCGGCCATCATTGCATGACCTTGATGATTTTGTTCTTTGGTCTCAAGCTAATTCTTACAAAAATGGACCAAAAATCTAGTAGTAAAACTGAGAAGGAAAATGATAATCAGAACATGGCATAATTCCATGTTAGCATTAGTAACAAGTATATCAGAACATGGAATAATGGCAAGAGAAAAAGCAGGTTATATTTAGACACCATAATGTCCTTGTGATTTTTGATCGAAACCAAATAACATACAAAGGAATATCAGAAGAAATTAAATATAACAGAAATAAAGCTTTTTACCTTAATTTCACTTATAGCATGCTTTCTTGATGATGGTGAAAACCTATTGACATATATAACCTGGATGCAGTGACAAACAAAACGCAAGAGCAGCGTATCAAACTACAAGTAGTGTGAACTCTGGAAAACGATATATACGCAGCACCAGAAAGCCTGATCATTATACAAAAACATACCTGCATAGCTCTGATGATGGTACCAACGACGGGCATTGAATCATGGGAATCACTAGCAACGATGGTAGGAAAAATTTCATAGAAAAAGAAAATAGGGTCAACATATGATACATGATTAGATACAATAATAGGAGCAGTGTTCCTTGCAGCGGGTTTCCCTCTTCGTTTTATCCAATGATAGCTGCGACATTCAAAGGTAAGAAAATTATTCTATCAGTTACTGCTCATAAAAAAGAACAAAGATTGCAGAAAAAACCTAATTAAATTTTCAGTTACGTTTATACAGTCAACATAAACATTTCTCTTTGTGAACATCAAGAAGTGAGCTTAAAAGTCCAGTCAATGACCTGAAGGCTTAGCTTGCTAATTTCTACTACTACAGACACAATTATATCAACCTACGAGGTCAGGCAAAAATAAAGTTACTTTCAATTGAAGGGTTGCCTACAAAAATAATCCTACAAACTAATTATCCTCGTGTTTAGGTTCATGTTGGCGGACTAATATTACTCACCCTTTTTGTAGCCCTCTAGGTACAATTAATAACCATACAAATGAACTAGAAACTGACTAAATTTAGTGAATAGGATTAGTGACCAAGTATAGTACAAAATTGAAATAAATTCACTTATAGCTTGACAACAAGTAGTCCCAGTAAACAAGCATAACCTAAATAGTTACTACAAAGCTACTGAACAGTCAACATTAAGATAAAATAGGCTCAACTACTTCTATAGTAAATCCTAATATGACACATCAGAAATATTTTACTGACAATTCGGACTGCAATATTTTTATAATTGGATGCATCAAACCAACTTCTATGTTTTACCAAAAAAGGACACATCAAACCAACTTATATACTTTACTGAAACACACACAAATGCACACTCTCATATATTAGTGTGTGTGGCATTTATTTATATACTTTCACATGTTTTTAAACAGCTACACCACCGGTCAAGTCCATACACTACAAATCATCGGTCACAATACTACCAATCACCATTACACTTCACCACAAATCATCTGTCTCAATAGTACAAATCACTAGTTTGTACAAAAAAAAATTGTCGTAGTAGAATGAACAAAAATATACACTGTTGCAGATTCTTATGTAAAGTCGAAGTAGTCCGTACACAAGCAACAGCCTAAAGATTCAGAATAGCTTCAGCTGGACTTCAAGTTAGTACATAGTTGTGATAACTGCAAAACTCCGTTTTATTAGGTGGAAAGTCAGTTACTAGTATTAGGTAAACAATCAGTATATGTATGAATTATGATCTCTAGAAGGATCATAATAGAATATAGTTATTACATCTTGTACTCAACAATTATTAATATCAAGAGTAAGACTTACAATTTAAGAAAATTCTACATATATACACAAAATGATCATCATAAAATGTCGTATATATACAGAAGCAAGAGTTTAAGGCTGCAGTTTAGCTTGAGCAAGATTTCAAGTTAGTTAGAATAGTTGTGACAGCTGTATAATTCTGTTAGATTAGTAAAGAGTCGGTTACTAGCATTAGCTAAACAATCAGTAGCACTAGCATATACAATAACAATAACACTTACAATTTACGAAAATCCCACATACATGTACATGCACAAAATGATCATTAAAAAATGTCTTAAACATAAGACTTACCCAAAAGCAAAGAGAATACCCCGGGTTGCGTACCGGGTAACCCACATAATCCTACACCTCCATTTAGGCAAAGGATTCTCCTTATCTTTCCACCCCAAAAGAGCAATCTTAGTAGCCACATATCCAACACTCAAACACACACCAAACAAAACCATCCTAACCAAAGCAATTGGCAAACACATCCCTATCTTTAACCACTCATAAACCCCTTCAATCTCATAAGTTCCATTTCTAAATGGATCCACAGTTGTTGAATCCATCATTTCATAGCCTTTTGATCCAAGAAACTCAAATGGGTCATCAAGATTCTTGAAATTAAGGCCATTAGGGGCCTTTGGGGCTTGTGGGTCAGGAATAGTGATGGTGAATTGGGGTTCATCAGTGACATTATTTACATGTTTTGAGTGGCTTTGTGAGGGTAAAAATGGAGTACACAGATCTTTGTTGTCCATTGATTGGTGGGAACTGAATGAAACAGCAGTACAAACATGCATATATTGTACAGTATATGTTTGTTATTCTATGTATCTGTGTTAGATTTTTTTTGTTAGTTTAGATTATCCATTAGGACACATTTTATCATTGGTATACAGACACGTTGTGCTGGTCAGATTGCAGAAGTGTGTCGGCCAATTTTTATCATTTTTTATTTTTCTTTTGAAACTATTAACCAATGTTCTAAAAAGCGCAAATCGGTTCTAAGCGGTGAGATGAGATTCTAGCGCTTAAGTGGTTAAGCGGACGTTTAAACGAAATTTTAAGCGGGTTGTCATTAATTGGATTATTAAAATATATTAAAAAATTTAAATATAATATTATTACTATAAAATTAAAATTATGCAATAATTAAGTACTAAAAATTTAAACATAAAATGTTCTTAATTAAAAATGATATTTTTAATATTTCCTTACAATTTTAGTCATATTATAATAAATATAAATATTTTAAAAATTAAAAAATTAGCAAGTCAACACCATTTTGACCGCTTAATGACCGTTTAATCCGCTTAATAGGCCGCATAATCTTCAAAAACGCTTAATCACCCACTTAGTATAAAATCGAGGCGCTTTAGTGTCTGATTCCGCTTAAGCGTCCGCTTAGGCGGCTGCTTAATGCGCTTTTTACAACACTGCTATTGACCCACTATTCCAAATACTCGGGCTCAATTGACTTGTATAGTTTACTTTTTGCATAGTCATATATGGTTGTATACTTTCGTATTCATTGTTAGGTTCGCAATGCGGCGATACAATTTTTTCTTAAATCGTAAATTAAATTGGATATATAATATGAAAAAATTTCTAAATCGCAATCGTAACACGTAATATTAAAAACACAAAAATTACATCAAAAAATTACGAATGGTGCGGTGCGAATGGTTTACCTATTTAAAATTTTAATAATATAGTATCTTAAAATAACAAATCCATACTAATAAAGTTTTAAACCAAAATGAAATATGAGTTTAGAATTTGAAATATATCTTAAATTATTTCTGAGTTCTCAAGGACAAGGCTTAACCAAAATGAAATATGAGTTTAGAATTTAAAATAAATCTTAAATTATTTCTAAGTTCTCAAGGACAAGACTTAACAAAAAAATTAACTAAAGTAATTTTTCAGAGGACTTCATAGTTACAGAATCCTTCCATATATGCCTTGGTTAAAATGATACTACTTTCCTTTATTAATCAGTTTGACTACCCTAATAATGCTGCATCTTCTATTTGTTCATACAAACCTTACCAAAAGACATCCGTGTTTCTACAATGTGTATGTAACAAATATTTTGTTATAATACCTTCCAGCTATCGGTGTTCAAACTCTATAGATATAAATTTGATACATGTGCAATAAGAAACAACCTTGATTACTTTGTAATCATCATTATGTCACCCAAAAAACAAACAAGTGCACCTTGTACGACAATTCGAATTCGAGGCCACACGTAGGAGGAATGAGCTAGCTTCTTAACTACTTAGATAGAGTTTTGCCTTTATTTATAGTCTATGAACGACATATATGATAATGATTAGGGGTGGCTGGGGTTGGCTCCGGCCCTGGTGAAAATTTTAGAATCCCCTTAGTATATATTCTCCATTCTCAGCTAAGTCCTGGTGTAGTTTAGTTGATTTGTGAGCTGGAACAAAACATGGAAGTCTCAGATTCGATTCTCAGCTGCTGCATTTTTACATTTTCCATAACATAATTGCAAACATAAGTATCTCAAATCGAGAAGATGTTGAAACAATATACTCAAATCAGCTATATAAACTCTTCCATAACATAACTAGAAATTTGAATTCGAGTATATATTTTTTGTTGGAGTTTTATATAACCCCAACTAAAGATTATGATACTTTTAGTTTTTAAGGCTCTTTCTAAAATTTAAAGAAAGATGAACTAAAGATTATGAGACTTTTAGTTTTTAAGGCACTTTCTAAAATTTAAAGAAAGATGTCGCACTTCATGAGATTTGAGTGTTTGGTGCCTCCACTCTAATGGGTGATGGCACTTCTAGACTATCTCTTATGGTGCCTCCATCAATTTTGTTGAATCCTTTAATTATACAACTTAAGTAGAAGATTTGGTGGATTAAGTCAACAGATGTTTGAGTCTTAACAAAATGTTGTAAAATAATATTTTTACACTTCCCACATCGAGAAGATACGGAAACTAAAGACTTAATCAGCTACTTAACGAAGGCTCCTTACACACCAATCTCAAGGTATAAGGCCTTCTCTGAAGGCCTCAATGGCTATCCGAGGCTTCTGTGTGATGTCCTCTACTGGCCTTTCTTGGTGTTCCTTACCACCGTGGACATCCATGCCTTCAATCGGAAGGACCTGCCCCCCGATTCCATCAGGCCTTAACGAGGCTACATAACAGATTCGTGCCATCTTTTGATCACCTTTATATTCTCCAACACCATTCCTGGTTGGGAACTTGATCTTCATATGATAAGTTGAGGCAATAGCCTTGAATGCATGAAGTCCAGTCCTCCCGAAGATAGCGTTGTACGTTAAAACCGCCTTGATTACCAGGAAAAGTTCAACATCTGAGTGGCCTCTTTGGGCTCTAGTCCAATAGTCCCTTCAATTTTGGATTCTACTCCATTAAATCCATATATAGGCATGTTATTGGGGGTCAACTGAGAATCATTGTACCCCATCTTCACAAATGCATCATGAAACAGAATGTCATTGGAAGCTCCATTGTCTATCAAGACTCGCTTCACCTCTGAGTTTCCAATCACAGGAGTTATGACCAGCGGGTCGTCATGGGGGAACTTCACCCCTTCCAAGTCTAAGTCGTCAAAACCAACCACTACTTCAGTTTTTGCACGCTTCGGGGCCTCTCCCACGATGTGCATCACTTCTCTGGCATAAGCCTTCCGAGAATTCCTTGTTGTGCCGGCCGCAGTCGGGCCTCCTGAGATCATGTTGATTACTAGCCCTCGGGGCTGTGGGTTGCGATCTTGATCGTCATCACTTTTATAATCTCTAATTTGATTACCACGATCTTCACCCTTAGTGAAGTGGCTCAATTTCCCTCTACGGATCAAAAATTCGATCTCATCTTTGAGTTGCTTGCAATCATCAGTGTCATGTCCCACATCTCTGTGGAATCTGCAACACTGATTCTTGTTTCTCTTTACGGGATCACCCCTGAGTGGCTTCGGCCATCGGAAATCCTTATCCTTCTCAATGTCCAACAAGATTCGACTCCTAGGAGTATTCAACCTTGCATACTCCGTGAACCTTGGTCCTTGGTTCTTCTTAGGGGCAGAGTCGGAGTCCTCGCTAGTTCGGGGATACTTGTTCCTAGCATCATACTCCTGGTCATTATACTCATGGTCTTGCTTTCGTTTTCTCGAGTCATTGTTACCCCCCTCCATTACCTACTGCGGCCTCTTTCTTCATGCTATCCTCAGCTTTAATATACTTATCAGCCCTTCGTTGGAGCTCAGCCATGTTATCAGGGGGATGCTTCGCTAATGACCTTTTAAAGAAGAGGTCAGTGGTTCCACCTTATTTTCCAAGTCAGAAATATTCAATGTCTCCTTAGTGAATCGCTTGAGGTAATCCCTCAGATTTTCATTCTTTCCTTGTACCACATACATGAGGGATGCAGAACTTTTCTCATGAACTCTTCCGCTAATGAATCGGCTATACCATCTTTGAGCCATGCCCGATAGGGTTGGAGGGAACGCCCTACACTTCAGGGCATCACTTGCAGGCTGCAGCAGCAGTGCATTTGAGAACGTCCTGACTTGGTTTGCGGGATCACCCGTTCCATCATAAGCCTTAATTGTCGGCATCTTTAACTTCTTTGAGATACGAGCATTCATCACCTCATCAATAGATGGATGTGTGGGATCATCAGGATCCCCAAGTGGCATCAGATCCTTGGGGTTGCTTCTGGGGGTTTCCACCCTTGTCGTTCTTCCAGTTGGGGCGTCAGCCCTTCTCTGCCTCCTTGAAGGCCTTTCCATATTTATAATGGGAATCCTCCATATGGTTGGAGGAGGTTGATTTCGATTCAGTCTAACTTGTTCCCTTGCCATATCTTCCTTCAACTTTAAGATCTCGGCCTCATGAGCCTTGATCCTCTCAGTAGTTGTTAAAGGAGGTCCATCATGGATGGTTTGAGTACTCCTTCGAGGTTCTCTACTAGCATGTCGCCTCCTCGGGGCTTCATCGCGATCATCGTCATCAGATAACGAATCATCAGTATAGGGGCTGGAGTAGTCGTCATACTCTCGTTCTTGGATCTGTAATACATGACCGCTTGGTCCAGAACCTTGAGTAGGAGGGTAGTTAGGCAGACCATACATCGGGTTGGTATTCACAGGGAGATCCGTAGTGTGGATCTGTACCCCCGGTGGCAGCGGATGATTAAAGTTAATAAGAGGAGAGACCACCATCTGAAGAGGGTTGGTCTCTTGATTTGGGTGGACGACCACAGGTAATGTTCTCTCAGCATGGGGATTCGTCCCTGAAGGTTAAGAAACTTGAGGTTGGGTGATCGCCCCTTGTTCAGTAGTGATGGGTGGATCAGCTGAAGTGACGGGTGGAACAGAGCTAAGAGGTATGGCCTCGGTAGAGGTCGGTGCTGTTCTTCGTGTTTGAACCATGGTTGATGTCTTTTTCCACAGACGGCGCCAAATGTTGTGGAATAAAAAGTAGGTTATGAATCGTATTTAATGCTAGGATTGTTGAGTTTCGAGCTTTAATGGTTGTTTCCGTGTTCGAGACTAATCGGTCCTCACAGAATGCCTACGTACATCGAGAATCAAGCCATAAACGTAGTTCTGAGAATGAGGGGTCAGGCCCTTACATAGGCTGAGAAGCCTTAGAATTATGGTAGGATTTGGTTACTTGGTGGGCAAGCCACCGCCTTGAGGAAGGTTCTAGACTCCTTCCTTGTAGGAGTCTGTTTCCTTATGAATTAGATGCCTTGGAGGCTATGTTTGGTAGGAGTATTATCCTTATCGGATTCTTATTGCTGAGTTGTTTATATTCCTTAATATAAATTACGAAATTAATATTGAAATTAGGGGTTTGGGCCCCACGTCTAGACCATGCTGGATCTAATTAATGCGACATTAAATTTTTTTTTTAGGGCTTACTTTTAGCCCATATCAATAAATATATATATATAGTTCAAAAAAGGGGTCGAAAATGATAACTGAAAAATGAAACTTGCAATCAGAAATTCAGTTGCATAAGAAAGATCCATTTTTCAGTTGTCATTTTCGACCTCTTTTTAAATATATATATATATATATATATATATATATATATATATATATATACATATATATATATATATATATATATATAGATTTCAAAAAAGTGGTTACATTTCGACAACTGAAAAATGGAACTTGCAATTAGAAATTCTATTGCATGTGGTTACATTTAGTTGAATATGGTTCCTGGCGGGGCCTTGCAACCCAAATCTACCAAAATCACCCCACCTTAAAAAAAAATTGCATGAGGTTGCATTCAGTTGAATGTGGTTGCATTCAGTTGAATATGCCCCTGCGGGGCCTTACAACCCAAAATCAGCCAACAAAAAAAAAAAATGTCAAAGTCGGCTGGGCAGGGGGAAGGAGCTGTCCTAATTTGTAGTATTTTTGCAGTTTTGAAACTTAATTTAGTAAAATTACAAATAATTTTTCTTAACTAAAGTTAAATTACAAAAATTTACTTTTGAATATATATTTATCAAAAAACCTCATATATTATAGGGTGAAGTCAGCAAATAACAGTTTTTTAGACTGTGCGCACGAAAATAACAATTTGCGGAGGGGCTTGTGAAAAATACCATTTTTAATGCGCATCTGGTACTGGGGTAACCATGTACTGGGGTAACCATTTAATACGCATCTGAGAATAGGGTAATCTTGTAGTACGCATAACAGGTTTGGGTATTACCATAATTACACTGAACACAGAAGTGGGTGGGGTGCAATACGCATATGGGAATAGGGTAGTCTTGTAATACGCATAATTGGTTGGGGTATTACCAAAGTTGGGTTTTTTTTTTTAAATATCATTTAACAAACTCCGTACAATATTTTGAAAACCCAAAATGAAAAAGTTGAACCCCAAACGTTAATTGTTGAACCCCTAAAGGAATACAGATAAATTAAAAAATTGAATATTTTAATGAGTCTGGCGGCTTGATTTTTAAAAAATCGGGGGTCAACCCTGATTTTTTAAAAATCAGGATAAATTAGGATTTTGGGTCTATTGAACCCCAAAATTTAATTGTTGAAACCCCAACACAATACAGATAAAATTTAAAAATTTTAATTAAAAAAATTGAATCCGGCGGCCTGATTTTTAAACGCGTTATCCCAAGACAATACATATTAAATTAAAAAAAATTATTAAAAAAATTGAATCCGTCGGCCTGATTTTCAGGATAAGTTAGGGTTTAGAGTCTAGGGTTTAGGGTTGTTTACAACACTAAATCCCAAACCCTAAACCCTAAGTTCGTATACGGTTTATTCATCATTCGGAATATTTCTAAAACCCAAAATGGAACTGTTGAACCCCAAAGGTTAACCGTTGAAATCCTGAGAGAATTCAGATTAAATTTAAAAATTTTAATTAAAAATTTGAATTCAGCGGGATAAGTTAGGGTTTAGGGTCTAGGGTTGTAAAAATTGAATATTTAAATAATACGCAAATTTAGTTTGAGTATCATGTCAAATTATAATTACTTTTATAGTTGATACGCATAAACGGATGGGGTAAAATTAGCAAGTGATCTCAAGGAATACGCATTATTTATTCGGGTCTCACAGTATACGCATAAGTAGATGGGGTAATAGGATAACATTTTTTTTTTGGCGTTCAATGAGTACGCGTAAGAAGGATGATACAGGGGATACGCATCTTGATCTTGGGTATTAAAATGGGTATTTTTAACCCCCTCCCCCGAGAATTGTTAATTTTGTTATTTTTTATTAAAAATTCGTTATTTTTAACAATTTTTCTATATTATATTACGTTCAATACTATTCATAAAATAGTCAAATTAAGTTTTGTGCAAGAAAAGCATTATATTAATTATATGGAATGATATTTGAAAGGCAGGTTTCAAAATTAACAACTCTATCAAATATTTACAAAAATAGAATTGATTTCTGATTAAAAGTATGAAATCAATCTGGATTGTGAAATGAAACCTTGTTGTAATAAACTCTATATAAAGGGCATTCGGTCGTACAAACAGATCTGCAAAGATTTGAAGTCGAATATATTATCTCTCCTAAATCATATTTTTGTCTCCGTTTGGGCCTGCAACCAATTACCACCCTATTTACAGGTACAAGAACACACAGTTCATACTTAACTCAAGAGGTACGCATCACTAAATTTTATTCGCATCAGTTACACTTGTGCATGAATTATATTTATTATATGTTGTCAGTTAGACCTAGATTTCAAATTAAAGGTTGCAAGTGTGTGCTATGTCGATTTTAGATGAGTGATGTATGTACTGTATCTGTATATCAATGGAATTTACCGTTTAACATGCAACTATATATATATAAAGGAGGAGGTTAGGTGGATCGTCTCAATCTATTTTTCTAATTTTTTAGAATTATATATGTTGTGGAATAAAAACTAGGTTATTAGATTGCGGCTAGGGTTTGATGTATTTAATGCAAAGGGTGGTTGAGCTTCGAGCTTTAATGGCTGCTTCTGCGTTCGAGACTTAATCGGTCCTCACAGAATGCCTACGTATCTCTGTATTAAGAGAATCAAGCCAATAAAAACGTAGTTCTGAGTTGAGGGGTCTGACCCTTTATATAGGCTGAGAAGCCTCAGAATTAGGGTAGGGTTAAGTGACTTGGCGGACAAGTCAATCTTGAGGAAAGTTCTAGACCCCTTCCTTGTAGGAGTCTGTTTCCTTGTATGAGTGGATGCCTTGGAGGCTACTCCTTGTAGAGATAATGTTCTTATCTGACACTTATTGCTGAGCTGTTTATTATCCATAATATTAATTACGAAATTAATATTGTAAATAGGGTTTGGGCCCACCTGGTGGGCCCCACGTTTGGACCATTCCGGGTCTAATTAATGCCACATTAAATGTGTCTTTAGGGCTTACTTTTAGCCCATATCATTTGCCCCCCAACTTCTAGGAAAACTGATCAGGTTTTCCTTGAAGTTATAACGGCCTTACATGAGACTTGGGTCAGGGTTTATTGCTCTTACATGAGTATTTTCAACTTATCATCTTAATGTAAAGCGTGGAGCGACCGACGCAATTTACGACGATGTTGAACGACACTAAGCGGTGTTAAATGGCACTAGACAGCGCTTATCAGCCTTAAACAACGTTTAAACAGTGTTAAACAATGTTAAATAGCATGAAATGGCACTAAGGGCACTAATCGGTGCTAATCCGCACTGAACAACGCTAAACGGCGCTAGCGGGGGTCCGGGGGCGGCAGCCCCCGGGCGGGGTCCAAGGGGCGGCAGCCCCTGGCGGGGTCCAAGGGGCGGCAGCCCCTGGCGGGGTCCGAAGGCTTGTACTATTCAGAAATTATCGTTTCGAGCTCAAACTGCCTCCAGATCGCAGCCATTTTTCTTGTTTCCTAAGTCATTTTCGACCTGGAAATTTCGAGGAGAAATCAGTGTATTTTCGAGCTCAATTTCGAGCTCAAACGGGGGCCAGGTCGTGGCTGTTTTACAGGTATTTTAGTTCATTTTCGACCTCGTGCTGGCGACCTCAAACCAAGGGGAAACGACCTCAAAGTGGTTCCAGGTCGCACAGATTTTTCACATTTTCTAGTATAATTACGACCAGAATTTACTAATCTCATTGTAGTATAAATCCGACCTCAACACAACACATAGACGACCTCAAATTAGGCCTAGGTCGTGTGGGTTTTTCATATTTTTCAGCTCGGCCATCACCCCTGCAGAAGCTCACCTCGGTTGATCCAATTCACACGACCTCATTCGGTATGGAAACGACCTCGAGTTTTCACCCAGGTCGTTACCTTTTCCCCGGCTTTTCTAGTCATTTTCAACCTCGGCGTGTCGACCTCGATTTTCATGTTTGTTCGACCAGGATTTGAATCCCAGGTCGTCTGTCTCGACCTCGAATCGTAGGTTAATTTCGACCTCAACTTGCCGACTTCATTTTTACGCGTTTTCAACCTCGACTTCAATACAGCACAAGAACGACCTCAAATGAGCCCCAGGTCGTGGGGATTTTTTACATTTCCCAATTCAAATTCGACCTGAGATTTGCGATCTCAAGCTATGTCATAACGACCTCAGTTTGTGTGGTGGCCTTCCTTTGCTTTTCATAAGTCAGAAACGACCTCAAATGGAATTTTCCAAGTCGCATGGTCGAGCTCGTACTTATACTAGAAAACGAGATCGATGGTTACGACCTCGTGCTTTCTTTTGGTAACTCCCAATCCTATTATGGACTTCAACGGGCCCTGTTTGGCCTTTAATTTTCATGGGCTGGATCTAGATTTTCACATCGTTGGGCCTATAAACTTTTTAAGTTTTGATTGGGCCTTTCCTTTGGGTCAAAACAATCCAAAAACCTTAATTAGGTTTATCAATCTTGGTTGGGCCGTGACAGGCTTGGTGTTGTTGGGCCTTTTAGAGTCCAATTTGTGTTGATCACCACCCTATCATCGATCGTGATCACGGGGTATCTCAAATTTCTTTATAAACTTTCGTTGGATCATCACGATCTCTTAAACGCACCAAGCCATTAGGTTGAATTTTTGGGTATCAACCCTCGTCCTTCTGGGAGTATAATTCGAGTTAATAACAGAGGGGATTCTTTCTCTTTGGGACTTTCGAGTCTATAATCTTTCCAGATCTTGTTTCAATGATTGAATATGAGCTTCACGAGCTAATTTCATCAATCTTCTTAAAAATATCTGTCGAATCATTGATGGAGGCCACCCTAGGCCTTAAGGGCTGTCATGCATATTGATGTATCAAATGTGCTTCATGAGCTAAGATTTATTATTTTGGACCTTCGAGGTTGAGGATAATCATCCTTGCAAGTGAACTTTTTATGATGAGCATTTAAACACATGGCTAATCATGCCCTCAGCCCTCATAGGGGTAGGAGCCCATAACTTGGGTTTTGTCCTGTTGGTGATGGTAACACCATTATAGAGATTTGTAATCATGTTAGGGTGTTTGCGATTGTAAGCAAAGTCACCCCTCTAAATTGGGGATACATCCCTTTAGGGTTTGAATCCATTCTTTGGACTCTAATTTAGTAGGTCTCAGTTCCTTGAATTCATATTGTTAGAGGGTTCATCCCTTAAATAGTCGATGGTATGAGCAAGGGGACGTATTTTATGAGCAAGGGCTCTGCCCCCCAGGTGTTGCCCACACATCCCTTCGTGCACTTCTTCGAGTGTTTCTCTGGCCTCCTGGGCCTCAAGCACTTCAAGTACGGGATCACAAAAGATCTCTTGTATAGCAAACCCTCGATCAGGGTGTATCTTAAAGCTCTTACCAGAGTTTACGTGCTTCCATGACATCTTCAGGGAGCCATCTCGTTTCCAAGTGAGCCTTGATAGGATCCATCCCACAGCTTTGCACATCGATCGGTGTCACTAACTTCACATTGATAGTAGGGGTCTTCAAATCCTGAAAGTAAGCACTCCCAACATAGTTCTCTATCTCCGAGGAAGCGAACTTAGAGAGGGCATCTGCCTTAATGTTCTCCTCCCCCGAGATGTACTCCACAAAGCATTCATCGAATTAAGCCATCACAGCTTTCACAATCTCAAGTACTTCGTAATAGCTTTTTCCTTACCTTCAAATTTGCCATTCACTTGGGAGACTACCAATCTTGAATCTCCACAAGTTTTAAAGTTCTTGACCCTCAGGGTTTGCCAAGCCTAAACCGGCTATCAAGGCTTCAATCCTTAGTCTCGGAATACATTCTCCAGACTTTTCTTTGTTTAATCTTCTTGATTTTTGTTTTTGACGTTCCGTAAAAATAGAGCACCCAGTATTCCTTCATTCTTGTTTTCCAGTTCTTTGCCTTCTTGGGTTACTACCTCTTGCCCCCCGACTTCTTGGTTGTTAATGGTACATTCAACCACGAAGTCAGCTAAGGCTTGGGTTTTGATGGCCATCCTTGACTTATACTTGATGTCAAATTCTATTAATTTGATTGCCTACTTGGCGAGACTACCATTGGTTTTCGGGTTGTGGATTATGTTCCTTCACGGTTGGTCCATCAGGACTTCGTTTTCATAGTAGATAGGTTTTTGAACCTTGTTTTCCTTATTGATGAGGACGACACTCAATGCTTGCTCCTAACACAAGGTTTTATAGTTAGTTGTCAGACC
Organism: Kitagawia praeruptora; assembly: GCA_037693485.1. Lineage (NCBI taxonomy): Eukaryota > Viridiplantae > Streptophyta > Magnoliopsida > Apiales > Apiaceae > Kitagawia > Kitagawia praeruptora. Next base: position 112,795,191 of record CM075348.1, on the reverse strand, counting down.
TTCTTGGTTTTCTTGGACTCCTTGGTCTTGATTAAGGATGCATTTGGGTTCCCTGACCCTTGGTTGGGATTCGAGGTTTGTTGTTAGCCTTTCATGGCTTAAGTGGCCACATGTGGCTTAGTTGTTCATCTCATCTTACATCCAGGGTCCTTTATGGACTTGAACTTTAATTCGATTGTATTGTAATCTGACAATTGATCCTTCGTGGTCTTTTCTATGCACGAGCTTGTTTTCATTCATATGTTCTTTTATTTTCAGTGATTGGTCATCTTCGACTTACACATATCAGGTGCTTGGCACATAAATAAGATCACATAATCAAAAAATGAAAAACAAACTTGCATTAATATCTTGAAATGGGTTCCACCCTTACATAGAGTATTACTTGTCCTACTCGGAGCAACATGCTCTGCGATGGTTTCATCGAACCTTATTTCTACTTCTACTAGATAAAATATGAAGCTAAAAACTACTAGGATAATTTGAACCCATCGGGGCTTTACAAGACTAGGCTTGCACCACTTGATTTTATTTTTGATGCTCCAATAAAATAGAGCACTCACTACTCCTTCTGGTCACCTCATTCTTATTCTGAAGTTCACTTACAGCTTGGGGTACAATCTCCTGCCCCTCGATTTCTTGATGTTCCTTATCACTACAAACGTCCATGTCTTCAATCGGAAGGACCTGCCCCCCGACTCCATCAGGCCTTAACGCGGCTACATAACAGCTCCTAGCCATTTTCTGGTCACCTTTTTGTTCTCCTACACCATTCCTGGTTGGAAACTTGATCTTCATGTGATAGGTTGAGGCCACAGCCTTAAAAGCATGGAGTCCAGTCCTCCCGAGGATGGCATTGTAGGTGGAAGACGCTTTGATAACCAAAAAGTTCAGCATCTGAGTGGCCTCTGTTGGCTTCTGTCCGATGGTGACGGGCAACAAAATAGTTCCCTCAACTTTAGTCTCTACTCCGCTGAATCCATATATAGGCATGTTAGATAGGGTCAACTGAGAGTCGTTGTATCCCATTTTCACGAATGCATCATAGAATAAAATGTCCACTGAAGCTCCATTGTCTATCAAGACTCGCTTCACCTCTGAATTCCCAATCATGGGTGTTATGACCAGCGGGTCATCATGGGGGAACTTCACCCCTTCAAGGTCTGAATCCTCAAATCCGATCGTTAACTCGGTTCTTGCACGTTTCGGTGCTTCTTCGACAATGTGCACCACCTCTCTTGCATAAGCCTTCCGAGAGTTCTTGGTTGTCCCCGCCGCTGTCGGGCCTCCCGAGATCATGTTGATTACTGGCCCTCGGGGCTGTGGGTTTCGATCTCGATCATCATCGCTCCTATCATGATTTCTTCTTTGACCACCACGATCTTCACCCTTAGTGAAGTGGCTCAGTTTTCCTCTACGGATTAAAAACTCGATCTCATCTTTGAGTTGTTTGCAGTCATCAGTGTCATGCCCCACGTCTTTGTGGAATCTGCAATACTGATTTTTGTTCCTCTTTGTGGGATCACCCCTGAGTGGCTTCGGCCATCGGAAATCCTTATCCTTCTCAATGTCCAATAGGATTCGACTCCTGGGAGTGTTCAACCTTGCATACTCAGTGAACCTTGGTCCTTGGCTCTTCTTAGGGGCAGAGTCGGAGTCCTCACTAGTTCGGGGATACTTGTCCCTAGCATCATATTCCTGGTCATCATACTCCTGGTCTTGCCTTCGCTTCTTGGAGTTCCCGTTGCCTCCATTGTTTATCACGACATCCTTCATGGTGCTGTCCTCGGCCTTGATATACTTATCAGCCCTTCGTTGGAGCTCAGCCATATTCTCGGGTGGGTGCTTTGCCAATGACCTTTTAAAGTAAAGATCAGTGGTGCCGTGCTCCAGGGCTACCATGGCCACCTTGTTCTCTAAATCAGTAATATTTAATGTCTCCTTGGTGAACCTCTTAAGATAATCTCTCAGATTCTCATTCTTCCCTTGTACCACATACATGAGAGATGCAGAACTTTTTTCATGAACTCTCCCGCTGATAAATTGACTAACAAAAGCAGCACTTAACTCCTTAAAGGAGCAAATTGAATTTGCAGGGAGTCGGCTATACCATCTTTGAGCCATGCCCGACAAGGTTTGAGGGAACGCCCTACACTTCAAGGCGTCACTTGCAGGCTGTAGTAATAGTGCGTTCGAGAACGTCCTAACATGATTTGCGGGATCACCCGTTCCATCGTAAGCCTTAATTGTCGGCATCTTGAACTTCCTTGATATGTGGGCATTCATCACCTCCTCGGTGAATGGGGGCGTGGGATCATCAGGATCCCCAAGTGGCATCAGATCCTTGGGGTTGCTCTTAGGGGTTTCCACCCTTGTAGTTCTTCCAGTTGGGGCGGTAGCCCTTCTTTGCCTTCTTGAAGGCCTCTCCAGATCTATAAAGGGAATCGGTCCTGACGTGGGAGGTGGCAAAGTCTGATTTGATCTGGCTTGCTCCCTGGCCATATCTTCCTTTAATCTCAAGATCTCGGCTTCATAAGCCTTAATCCTCTCAGTAGTTGTTGAAGGGAGTCCATCATGAGTAATTCGAGTTCTCCCCATAGGTTCTTTACTTGCACGCCGCCTCCTTGGAGCTTCATCACGCTCGTAATCATCGCCAGAAGATGATTCATCCGTATAAGGACCAGAAAAATCGCGATAATCTCGATCTCGAATATACAGGGCATGACCACTTGGTCCAGCTCCGTAGTTAGGCATCCCATACATTGGATTGGTGTTTATGGGGAGATCCGTAGTGTGGATCTGAACCCCTCGTGTAGGGTTGTTGGGGTCTACAATCAGGGAAGAAATCCCCACCTGGAGGGGGTTAGTCCCTGGAATTGTGTGGACGATCGGAGGTAGCGTACTCTCAACATGGGTAGTCGTCCCTAGGGGTTGAGAAACTTGATACGGAACGATAGTCCCGGATGTCGGAGGTACTTGCTCAGATGTCGGAAGTACTTGTTCAGATGTCGGAAGTACTTGTTCAGTAAGGGGCGGAGCAGAGCTAAGAGGTAGAGCCTCGGTAGCGATTGGCTCTGTAGTGCTTGGTGCAGTTCTTCGTGTTTGAACCATGGTTGATGTCTTCTTCCCACAGACGGCGCCAAATGTTGTGGAATAAAAACTAGGTTATTAGATTGCGGCTAGGGTTTGATGTATTTAATGCAAAGGGTGGTTGAGCTTCGAGCTTTAATGGCTGCTTCTGCGTTCGAGACTTAATCGGTCCTCACAGAATGCCTACGTATCTCTGTATTAAGAGAATCAAGCCAATAAAAACGTAGTTCTGAGTTGAGGGGTCTGACCCTTTATATAGGCTGAGAAGCCTCAGAATTAGGGTAGGGTTAAGTGACTTGGCGGACAAGTCAATCTTGAGGAAAGTTCTAGACCCCTTCCTTGTAGGAGTCTGTTTCCTTGTATGAGTGGATGCCTTGGAGGCTACTCCTTGTAGAGATAATGTTCTTATCTGACACTTATTGCTGAGCTGTTTATTATCCATAATATTAATTACGAAATTAATATTGTAAATAGGGTTTGGGCCCACCTGGTGGGCCCCACGTTTGGACCATTCCGGGTCTAATTAATGCCACATTAAATGTGTCTTTAGGGCTTACTTTTAGCCCATATCAATATAATTCTACATTAAAAAGATTATATAGTCTCCCTTGTTTTAATATAATAGGTAAAATTTAGCATTCTTATTATGACAAATGTGAAGCTTTTCCTGAAGTTTAAATTGAAATGTTTTTCTTTTTTGAAATTAATTTGTATGTTTAGTATTTAATATAATGGTTTATATTTTAAAACTTAATATGTGTGCTTAATTGTTGGATTATTACGACCATAATAATGATATTTATAATTCTTAACATGCTTCTGATTATAATTTGAAAAATGCTAGAGGTACCAAATATTTATGATTTCCTTAAAACGAGATAGTGTTATTGTTAAACAAAGATTTTATTTACTTTAATTCTCCATAGAAGGGATATCCACAATCAAACTTTAATATTTACGATCTTATTCACATATCCTTGCAATCCAAGTTTCCTTTTTTGTTTTTGAATTTTATTTTTTAATTTTACTATGTTTGATGTAATTATTAAAGTTGACGGTACTAAAGTACTTTGAACAATCTCTTGCTGCATAGGAAAGAATATGGACGCAGCCTCAAGTTCACCACCCCCGGCAGCTCCTGGTAACGTCTCATGGATCACGCGAAACGTGGGTGTACGTCTGATTGGTGGTAATTCATATATTGCTGTGCTTTCTCCGAAAAATTCAAACAATAAAGCAGCCATCACAGGAGTGATTATGAGATTTGGTCTGTTGGTAAAGTCTCATCTTGTGTCAACAAATATTCAGAAGGACATTGACACATTTCACGTCTGTGTAAGTTGATTAATCGACTCTTTCGTGTTAATAATTAATATGCCAACTGTAGACTCAAATTGCGTATACATAATTGATGATACTTATCCAAACCTGTGATGTTGATTAGGATGCTCGTGAGGATCTTTGGGAGGCTATTCCAGTGGAAGAAAAATGCAAAATGGCTGCACAAGCAATTGAGAGGGAAGTACTTGGCTCTTAATCAATAAAGCCTTCTTCCATGTTGGCTAGCTAGGTCGCAAATTTTCTTACCAAACTGATTATGTTATAGAATTTACGGTTTTATTTCGCAAGTAATTGCATGCTGATGAGTTTTGGGAGCTTTTTGATCATGTAATCTGCAATCACTTGCAAATTATTTTAAAAATTATTTCTGCGCTGAAAAAGTTAATGTTTTGCTTAATTAATTCTTCACCCTACTATAGCTGAATTTGATTATATAGGCTTGTGCTCGAATGAAAATTTCTTATGATAACAATTCTGAGAAACTGGCACGAATCATCAGTTCTTATTAGACAATCTATACTATATTATTATAAGTAAAATAGAGATCGTTTGTAGTTTGTAGTTTTTCTATCCCAATATATATAAACAGATTCACATTTATATTTATGACTTTAAATGCCAAGTATTGTTGATTTCCAATACATCAATTTTAAGCTTTCAATTAGTTTAGCAAAAGATTCATATCTGTCAATTTCGTAATCATAAACATAAGGCTTGCACACATCCACAGTCTTATATACTATTGATCTTGGTAGATTAAATGCATGTGCAAACTGTCAATATGATACTTTTGTCTATGTTATTGATGTTGGTAGATAAAATGCATGTGTAAACCGTCAATATAATACTTTTGTCTAAAATGGTTCAAAGTTCACCATTCTCCTAGATTAATCCATATTTAATGCATCGGAAAGAAATGCATAAATATCCTCTCTTGACAATGCAAACCTTCACTTTTAAAACTAATAATAGTAAATTAACCAAAGCTAATTAAACCAAGAGTTCGAAATATTAAATCTAGTTTCACATGTGAAAACAATAGTTTTGTCTAAAAGGCAAATAAAAAAAGAACTGCTAAAGAAATCCTCAACATATTTGTTGAAATTGGCACAAAACATCTAATGCCATTCCGAAAAGATAATAGTATAAGTTCCTTAAAGCTTGAAAAGGTCATTACACCTGCAAACATAAGCACAGTAATAATCAGTTAAATTTAGTTAAAGTAATAAACTTATGCAGTACTCATTGAGATATATTTTACTTGGTAAAATGCGTAATATTGTTTATTGTACCTCTTTCTCCTGTTTGATTTTCTTATTCAACATCTCATGTGGCATGTCATTTGTAACCTCAGATCTCGGCCTACTCTTAGTTGACGATTTTGCAGTTCCGGGAGTGTTAGTCTCACGTGCAGATGTAGATGTCTAAAAATGGATAATGAAAACACTTAACAAAAACGTATTGGAGAATGAGTTGTTGAACAAAGTAAACAAACAAAATAAACAAATAAAAAAACAACACATTTAACAAAATATATGTAACACTTATAACAAAAAATCTAAAGAGTTCTTAGTAACCACACATTTAAAGGAAATAAGATTTATATATTTAATTATACAATTAGGATACTAACATGTTTCAATTATATCACATCTTACCTAATATGAAAAAACAAAAAATATATGAAATGATAAAAAAAAATATCCTAAATTTTAAAATGTAATTTACATTAAAACCAATAAACACCCTTTAAGGAAAAAAACGTTTCAAAAAAATTAAAAAGATATACTTAAAGTATTAATAACAAACAAAATCTAAAAATCATAATAAAAATACGGAATACCAAAAAAACCAAACATTTAATTTGCAAAGATTATAGATTCTGTACAAAACATAGTTATTAACTAAAAATAATATCTCAACAAAATCCCTAAAATAATTTAATAAATTAAAAATTACAAAAACATTAAATTCCATAACCGAGAAAAAAAAAAGAAAACTAACAAAAAACCAAAACAACATCAATAATTATTATTATAAGTTCACATAAATTTTTTGTTTTTGCAAGATAAGTTTACAAATATTTATATATATATAAATATAATACAGGCAAGTGCTCAAAATAGAACTTATTTTTTGAAGAAAACTAAGGTACTAATCCTAGCCATTAGATGTATTAAGATCAATGACCCCGCCAGGGGCACCCACACACTAATCAAATACACCCTCACACACAGAATCACACCTAATCCCCTCCATTTTTAATTTGATTTTTCCCGTCAATCGATGATATTTTTTTTAAATCTAATTTCACCACATTTTTCTTCATCTCCCAACGATTAGTTTGCATACCATATATGCTATATTTCGATTTAGTTTTCTAAGTTTTCCATTAAACGGGGTTTTCCCTAGATCCTTACTCTATATATACATACATATATATATATATATATATATATATATATATATATATATATATATATAAAGAGAATTCAAAAAAACCAAACAAAAATAGTAGTAATAAAAGCAACCCATGTACGGGTTTAAAGCTAGTAAATATAATTATTGTATAACATGTATACGAATAACTTGCCTGAGAATTTTCAGCTTTTGTAAAGTTTGAATTAGAGACTTCGTTTGTTGACTTGAAATCACAGATGTCAGACGCGTAGTAGATATTGTTGTCACTTAGGATGTTATCTTTATGCATATCAATGACCAGTGTATATTCCTTGCCAACAATATTTTTAATTATGTCCGAAAATTCTGTAGACTTTGCTTTATCTTTTTCCATATCTGCCTCCAATTTTGTTGTTGTAATGCCAACCATTCTTTTCACTGCCATATCTTCGAGAATAACATTGCAAGCATCTGTCTCGTCTTCAGCAAGGATACACAACTTATACCTATTATAAAAAGTTAAAGTTATTCTATCAACTTAATACTAAATTCGTAGAAGCTATTTTCTTAATAAATTTATTTTTTAGTATATATTTTTTAGGCATACAAATATAACACAAATAATTGGTGAAGTACACTTTATTCATAAGTACATACCTTTTTCGTGGAACTGGCATTGATTTTGGACAATAGGTACATCTGAATGATTTTTCAAGTTTAGATACTTCATGTTTGCATGTGTTACAACTCTTATACCACCACGAATGTTGTTCTTCTATTTGGTTAACTTTAATTCGACAAAACACTTGTTTATATAACACCATAAAAAATTGAAATAGTTAAATAAATGATTGTGTAGTAAGCACATATTATCAACATTAATTTTGGTTAGATATCACATGAATACCTCGATATAGCCTTTATCAGTAAGTTCATTCATGTTTTTTATAGTTAACATTTCAATGGGGATGACCTCATCATCTTTCTGTGATTCACATTTGTATTCAACACCTTTGTAACCGATTTCTTCCAACCTACACCATAATATATATATATATATATATATATATATATATATATAGTCAAGTTCTATGGAGTACTCTTTTAATTTGAGTACGTGGAGTACATTTACTCTATATATATATATATATATATATATATATATATATATATAGAATTAAGTTCTATGGAGACCACCATTTGAGTGGAGACCGTGGAGACCATATATATTATGCACTCAAAACATTGCAAAACATATATATTTGCAAAGAATGTTCAATTAACATTATTATTTCATTCAAAATCTTAAAAATTATATATGATTTGCAAGCAGAACATGTTTTGGAGAACAATACGTTCTGCAATATTTTGTTTGCAGAACATGCATGATTTTCAAGATTTTGAATGAAATTTGCATGTAAAACATATATGATCTTCAAGATTTTCAATGAAATAGATGGTATAGTGATTTTCAGAGAACATTATTTTCAATAAATAAGTTTTTACAATGTTTTGATTGATATTGGTCTCCGGTCCCCACTAAAAATGTTGGTCTCCATAGAACTTAACCCTATATATATATATATATATATATATAATTTATTTATCATGTAAATAATTAATAATTGATGTAGATACATAATGATGTGTATATTAGAACCTGATCCTCATTGCAAGGACAACGTCATCTTCGAGATTAAGGTAAATCTTGCTAGATGAAAGTAAACCAACATATATAGTATCTGCAAGTAATAAAAGCATATGCATAAATTCTATTTACATACACCCATAAAAGGTAAGATGAATATTGCCAAAAAACTAATATGCATGAACTTGTATAATATACCTTTTGTTTTGAACAACTTTATACCAGTCATAATAATTATGATTGGCTTAATTTCTTGTTTTTCAATTTTTTTCACGGAGTTTAATACCATCATCGCCCCAGACAGTTACCTTGTGGGATTTCCTAAAAATTGTGGAACACATAAGTATTTTAATATCAATTAAGCTACATATATAATTATTTAAGTAGTTACCTGCCATCAGTAACTTTGAATAAAAATTTGTCCCTCGACCCGATTGAGGTTGGTACTTTTGTCACCAATTCTGGTTCTTCCACAGCTCCGATTATATATGCATTTATCGATTGTTGTAATAAAGCAGTAATTTTTAACAAATATATGTAGACAAATAAAATAAATGAATATTGAAATAATATAGTGAAAAAGTACTTATTGAATTTGAATTTCAACTATTAGTATACCAATATCAAACTCAGGTAACACCTCCTTCTAACCTTTTGGTGTTTCATTGACATATTGGTCTAAATCTTCAAAGTCAACAAATTCAAATTTATACACCGGAATCATGTGATCATTTTGCATGAACTCGGTGATAGCTGTCGACTTAGAGAAAGTTATTCCATATTTAGAAAAAAATGGTCTCAATTTGCCATATGCATCATTAACAGTAAAATCAGTAAAGACATAGATACTTCTTTCCTTGATTCTTTCCCCAATTTCAGCCCATATATCAGCATATACGAAAGCATGCATGCATGCATGAGAGACTCCTGAAATTTAAAAATAAAATAAAATTGTGCCCCTACAATAACACAACAAAGATATAATTAAGTAGTAAAAATTATATCTTGATGGTACATATACTTACATCTTCATCACAAAGAATAAGGTTAAATCCCGATAGTTTATCCTAAATTTATGCATAGTGATGTTGAGGTTAGGTTCAAAACTACCATTACACCAGTTACATCCGAGATCTTGGAGGGTAAATGTCACTTAACTTCTGTGATCGGTTATTGTAAAGTGGATGGATGTGAACTCAGGAATAAATACTTAGCAATTATTTGAAAGTTTCTTATTCCTTTTCTTGGTATAGTCTATATTGCTATTATTAGTTTGCTAGTGTAAATTGGCAAAATGAGCAAATGGTGAAAATTTTAAAAAATATACTTAGATATAATTTTTCTTTCAAAGAAAAAAAACGTTGAAATTTTGATACATCTTAACCTATAACTTTGTTTGCCTATATAAAAATGTTTATGTCTAATGATAGATTATAATATGTGTGTCTATATTTTTTTTAAAAAAAATATGTGTGTCTATATATAAAATTAAGAAAAGAATCATTCCATATATATAATTTTAAGTTTAGACAATTATATTGAATAACTCTCTTAAAATTTCCTCTAATTGACCCTCTGTTAATTTTTTTTATCATGTATCTATTGTTAAAAAAAAAGAATAATAGTGTAGCGTGGTACGAAGAATAAAATGAAGATGGAATTGTAGTTGATAGTTTTACACAATGTAATATATAATAATTTCATATGAGTCTCCAAAATAATTGTAATGAATCGGCAAATTGTGTAAATCATGGAAATTTTGATAAATCTTAGTTAATTATTCTGTTATCAATTTTCTATAGTAATTCGTTGAAATTTTTATTAAAAAATCATTGATATTTTGATAAATATTAACCTATACTTTTGTTTGTATATATTAACCCAAATTTTTAATCACTAAAATTGAAATTTATGAAATGTTTTGTTTTTGAAAAATCAAATTCGTTGGAATTTGATTATAAATTATAATTTATTGTTTTCTAATTTTACAAATTTAAAAATAAATTTTGATATTACTTTACATAAATTTTCTTATGACATTTTTTTTAATTTATATATTTATAAATATTTATTGATGTTTAATCAAAATTCGATGTTTAACTTTGAAAAGTCAAAGTAGGATAAATAAGATAGAATGAATGGGACAGAATGAGGAAGTTTTTTTTAAGTATCCTTTAGTTTTTTGTCTGCTATGTGCAATTTGTTTTTTTAAGGCAATTTGTTTATCTCAGGAAAGATGGACACAACAAATTTAATTTCATAAATTTTTTATGGGTATTTAATTTTATATTTAGACAAATGTACATATAAAAAAAAATCTCTGAGGGGTGTGTTTTGTATTATGTTAACTAAATTATAATATTGAAAAAAGTATTATATTGAAAACTAAAAGAATTTATTAAAATTTTTGGAAAATCAAAACTATATATTTAACATCGAAATAAATTAAATTAGGTAATAATTATTTAATATGGACCTAAGTTATCATTGTTGAGAAACTAAACATGTCATCTTTATGAAGGTAGCCATGTGTGTAAAAATTGATAAAAACAAAAAGGGATCTCATGTATGACATATTCACCTGTAAATATGCAAATTATGAAGCACATGGAATCATAGCTCTAAAAAATCTAGAACAATTATTATTCCAGTGTGGAGTTTACTTGGAAGATTTAGTAAAGACTTAACTCATAAATGTAGCATAAATACTACAGCAATGTCGCAATACTGCAATTTTAAAACTTATTAACTTCCAACTGTTGGAAGACCTCTAAAAACTTCTTTACATACAATGTTACTTGTAATATTTGTAGAAGTCCCATAATCACTCTCGATCAAAAAATGCAAGCCTTTTGAGGAAGTCACCCTAGAAACAGCAACGTAGAGTTGTCCGTGTGGAAATACCGGTCTCGGAAGGTACAGACCTACAGTCTCCGGTGATTGCCCTTGACTTTTATTTATTGTCATGGCAAAACAAATTTGAAGGGGGAACTGTAGTCTATTGAAATTAAAGGGCCATTTACTATCCGAAGGCTGCATGTCAATTCGAGGAATAAGATGCTTAATTCCCACATTTGTTCCACACAATGTCTCACATTCGATAGTATTTTTGTTGCATTTTGTTACAATCATTCTTGTACCATTACATAACCCCACAACCTGATTCAAATTGCGCATCAACATGACAACAGTACCCGTCTTCAATTTTAGCTCATGCTTCGGTAAGCCAGACATATTTATAGAGTTGAGATATTCCATAGGAAATGTAGAATCATAACCATCATTATCAACGGGTGCATCATGAGCTGAATCACCACTAAGGTATGTAAAACATTTACCTGGAATATTGTCCAACACTCTATTATTAATATCATCCACTATAGCGTTGTGGGAGTAAGAATGGCTCTTTCCTTCAAATATGCATGAGAGCTAAAATTTGTTGCTAGATTAGGATAGGTAACATCAATAATTTTTTGAACATGATCTGAATCATAATGAACCAAATACTCATCTGGAATCATCACTTCTGGATCAAGATGTAACTCATGTGGGTGGACATTTTCCAACTTTCCATCACCCACCGATAAAACCCAATCACAGAATCTAGTAATCTCTTCATTTTCAGAAATGGAATTTCCACTGTGCAGTCTCATGTTTTGTGTCAATTCCATGACTTTGCATAAGTTCTAAAGTCGTGAAGAATTTATAGTTGCATTAACAATATCTGCTCGAGTTCCTTTTTCTATAACAGGCAATATTTGGCGCAAATCACCACCAAATACAATAGTTATACCTCCAAAAGGTTTATGACGGTTACGATTATCAACTGATGTCATAATATCCCTTAAACAACGATAAACACTTTCAAAGTCATACCGATTTTGCATTGGAGCCTCGTCCCAAATGATTAGGCTAGTAGTTCGTAAAAGCTCCGCAATGTCTGAACCACGGTTAATAGCTGCTGTAGAATATTGATCAGCTTTAAGAGGAATTTTGAATCTGGAATGAGCAGTGCGACCACTTGGAAGCAAAATAGCAGCAATTCCAGATGATGCCACTGGTAAGACAATTTTTCTTCTGGATCTTAAGCGTGTAATGAGGGCTTTAATTTCCACAAAAAAGTTTTACCACAACCACCACTACCGTAGACGAAAAAAAGGCCACCATTTTTGCTCTCAACATTTTGAAGGACAGCGTCATATACCTTCTTCTGATCTTGATTAAGCTGTGACTGCAATTCATCGTGTTGCTTTGTCATTTCTTCAATATTGTATGCGGTCTCTTCTTCAATCAAACGATTAGAATCCAAAGAACAAAATTGGTCTTCTGGAAAAGGCATTGTTGGATAATTTTTCAGACTTTTGCCAATATCATTTAACAACTTCTCAATTTCTGCATGAAAAAACAAAATCACTATACTATAAAACAATAATAAGAGTAAAAGGTTCCTAGAATTAACTTTAGGAAAAAATCTAGAATCAAATATGTTATATAATATATATATATATATATATATATATATTATATTTTTATATTAAGTAATTTAGAAAAGCAATGCTTTGTGCAAAACTACTTATTTTTAATTCACCATAGGAAAGAGAATTAGGTGCTCAATTACTTATGTCCTCATTTAAATAGTTGCATTCTGAACTTTGACTTCAATTAGCAATTAAATCTATGTTATCATATTAGTGTTCTTTTCAAATTTTGGAACCTTGTCTATAAATCATAACAATCCGGTAATTTACATTACATGTCCAATAGTATATAGAACATAAGCTAGAACCCTTTAAATTATAACAGCTAAAATTGGTAATTTTGTTTCTTAGAATTATAATCATGGTGGACTGTTCGACACACTTTCACTTAAATGAATATATTTATCTGTTAAGTGGTTAAATTTACAAACCGTTAATTCTGTTATAAACTTTACATCCTTAGCTTTCTAATGGTACACTACGCCATAAATGCACATACGCAACCCCCAAATAGCGTTGCGTAAGGCCTGAAAAGCGTTGCGTAAGGCCTTACGCAACACCAGAGGGGCGTTGCCAATACTGGCATTGCGTAAGACCCCTAATGCAACGCTTTTCCAAGCTATTGCAACAATTCGAAAAACATTGCATAAGAGGCCTTATGCAACACCAAAAGCATGCAAATGCAACACAACATGGGGTTGCATAAGTTGTTTCAGCCATGTCAGCATGCTGACATGTAAGAAAGGTGCCACGTCAGCATGCTGACATGTAAGTAAGGTGCCACGTCAGCATGCTGACATGTCATTAGTGGGGCCCACAAGTGCCATGTCACAAATGGAGGGCATGTCACGTCATCAGTGGGGCCCACCAAGGTGCCACGCCAGCACTGGGCCCCGCATACCACGTCAGCAATGGGCCCACATGCCACGTTAGCAGTGGGTACCCACATGCCACATCAGCAGTAGGGCCCACATGCCATGGTAATAGTGGGGTCCACTATCTAACGCAACGCTATTTGAGTCTAATGCAACACTAAATTTTTTTTTAAGCAACACCATTCTTTTCAAATGCAACACCATTCTTTTTTATTGCAACATTAAAACTATGCTAATGCAACATTAAATAGAGTCAAATGCAACGGTTTTTTTAAAAAAAATTGAAATGACAGCTTTGTTCATACATAAAACCATCATGTCTAAACCAACATGTACTAACCAAATACTACCAAATACTGAATAACAATTTTACAATTTTTTACCAACATGTACTAAAACTAAAAATTGATTGCTTTTTGTGAGATAAAGCCAGCTGTGGAGCCCCTAGCTACTTGGAAATCTCACATCCCCCTCTCCGCAATAGCTTCCGCTTCAATTTTTGAATTCTTCGAAATCATTTGTTCTTCATTATTCACTTCCACTACCCATCTTCTTTTCATCAGAAGTATTAGAACTATATTTACTGGCAACTTGGACTGATAATTCGGGTTCCTTGACTAGTTGACTGAATTATAGAACTGAACAACATCCCCAACCTCTATTATAGCCTGCCGTAAGCAATCATTCAAGAAGTTTACTTAAGGCCTCTGGAATGTAATGGAGCAAACAAAAAGACTAAGGCACGTGATCATGATTTCCAGGTTGACTAGTCAATGCAAAATTAACTATGTCAAAGAGCTTCAGCGGATCAGAATCAAATAAATAACATAAAAAAACTGATTCTTGCAGTTCATTGTTCTGATAAGGACATGTAATAATATTAATTAATGAAGTTGAGTTTGAACCCGCTAGAGACCAGTGGACTCATACAGAGTATCATTTCCTCCGTATAAAAGCCCTTGAAAGCACACAAGTACCACGATGAGGTCCTCGTTAAGTAAGTTACAAACTAATAAGAATAAATTATAAATGATAATCATGATACAATTGTTACAACCTGAGTAAAAGCTACAGGATCATGAGGAAACTCGTTGATAACTTCAATTACGTAATTTAGCTTAGTTGTATTCTCTGCTTAAAATTTGTTGATTACTAGGTTATGTTCACAGACTCACATGGACCAAGGACCCCTAATTTCTACTTCTTGTATGGGCTTGCTGCATATAATAGATGCATATAAGTGAAATGATATTTGTGTGACCATAAGTGCAACTAATGGTTTTACTAGTTCCATAACATGAACCACAACATATTTAAGTTTTGGTCACTAGAACCATAACATATTTAAGGAGTCTGGACTGTAAACTGTTGTATTGCGAGCCTATAGCTTGTCCTATAGCTTTTACCTGTATGAGCAGCAGCTTCCAGAAGCATCTCTTCTTGGGTCATCCTATTTTCATCGCCTTCCTTTTTCCTCTATATTCGCTGACTAAAATATAACATGTCAATTCAACCTACGCAATGAAATTTGACATAATTAATTAACAGTATATAGATGTGTACATATTAGAAGACATACATCAAATATAAATGCATATTTCAAGCTGCAAACTACTACATCAAACCTGCTAAGCAGTGCACATCTAGGTTGTCTGGCACCACACCTCTGTTCAGTTCTTCCCTAATGTACTATTTTTGGTGGTTTGCAACATTACTGAATATCTCTTATGCCTGCACTTGTAATTTGGAGTCAATTTAGCAATAAATGCGGCATATAAAGTCATTGAAAAGCACGAGAGTACTTAATCTCACGCTATGTACGTACCTTTCCAGTTTCTCGTGGGAAGGTAAGTTGTACAATGCTAAAATGTCTGTATAATCTACAAATGTGAAATATTAGCTACCACAAAAGGTGAAGTGAAACTACAAAATATAAGATAATATTCCTGACTAAAGCTTTTACAGAAGCACTTAGTTGATTCCCATGGATCAGTTACATGACAGAATCATATAGGACTTGTTACTTACAGTTCTAGTAATACATTAGTAGTAAAGTACAAACCAAGTCATAGACTAAGCATTAGTTCGAACCTCTTTTGTAGTAGCTTCAGCTTCTCTCCACACACCATCCACATCTTTATCTTGTATTCCCTTTTGTTTAATTTTTTTCTTTCTCTATTTACCTATTAAAAAAAAGACTAAACAACATTAAACATTTAAACTTACTTACCCTCCCCGTAGCAGTGGACTGCATAATTGCTTCTATGTTTTTGTCAAAATTCATCCCGACACTATTATTGGATGCTCGCAATATTATTGGATGCTCGCAACTGGTCCAGTTCTGTTTGAGTCCTGAACTCCTGAATTCATTTAGCAAGTTTGTCTTGCTCAACAGTTGCCTGTTCTTTAAATTGTTGGGCATATGTCAACACCTGATACACGAAAGTGTAATGCTTAAACAAATTATCCACAAAGGACATGAATATGAACCATTCAGCATGGTAAATAAGATGTGAAATAGTGACAGAATTAAGGAATACTGTTTATGCTAGAATTATATTAGAGACCATTTGTTGCATTTTTGCAGATCACTGCCCCTAACAATCACAATTATTTGTCAAATGAGCATAATCAGTTTAAGGAATAAATATCATGAAGCCAGTGTAGTTCTTGATTTCCTTTTACACAACCGTACTTTCTTTATTCTATTTTTTAGATAAACATGCAAGACCTGAAAGATTTTAACAATATCCAAGTAATGTTCAGCAATACGCAAACCTTAAGAATAAGAAGCAAACAACCTAAAGAAGCTGAATTATGTGGCAGCAGGATAAGCAATTTCTCTAAAGAATGGGGAATTGCATGCATAATGTTATTCCAGTGCACAACAATTTACACTTTCGAGTTTCAAATAGTCGTGAACACTTGTTAGATATCTAATTAAGTTGAACATAATTATATTATAACTGAATGCTTCACACATACTGGTCAAAAAGACATAAAAAGAACATACACATCATGGTTTAGCAAATACTTCTAAACACAGTTTTCAAAATAGTGATATGTAATTAGAAAACGCACCTCTCCAAAGACAAGTACAAACATCACTGACAACAGAACCGCAACAACAGGATGAAAAATTCTGTCTAGGTATACTGGGATAGCCTACAGGGAACAAGTCATTAAGGATCTGATGACCTAATGAATAAATTTACAAAAAATATAAAACAAAGTCCGAATTTTATTAAGCTGAGGAACATATCACGTATTTCCCTTTGTATGAGTATAAATTTTATTAAGCTTTTTGACTAACCTGCTTGCTCTGCGTCCCTTCTCTCTAATTGTAATTTATTGCTAGGAAGACCACGGATCTACAATTCCATCAGCATCAACTTGTAATTAAACTAAGGAAAGGCTGCAAGGTTTCACAAAAAAAAACCCTAAATATAAGTTGGAGATTACCTGCAAAATAAAAATCCCCAGAGTTGAATCCCTAATATGCTGCAATTTTAACAAAAATAGAAATGAGTTTTATGCGTAATTAATAAGAAAAAGAAATGAGTTCTAAATCAAGAGAGTTTATATTCAACTACCAATCAAAGATGTAGAGTTTGTAAATAGAAAATAGAAATGAATTTGTGTGAAAGAGTAGAATTATCCAGAGAGAGAGAGAATTAGAGAAAGAGAAGAGAGAATGAGTCGAGTCTTTCTAGATGTGGGTTTTCAAAAAACGTTTGTGTGAATTATTTGATTTGGGGGAAAAATATCCGCCCAAAATTTTCTATCTGGGGACATGTGCAAGATCACTGTACTCACTGCCTTTTTATCAAATAAACAAATTTGTTCTTAATATTTTTTGTATAGTACAGTTTTAATTTTTTAATTTTAAATTTACAAAATTTTAGAAAATTAAGAACATGATAGATACTTGTAAAAGTAGTTGTAGTTTATAATATATTATTTATCAAATTTTAAAGTAAATAAAAATATTAAAATTTAGATGTCAATTTTTTATAATTTTAAAATAATTTAGTACTCCCTCCGTCCCGTTGAGTTCTTAACATTTGCTTTTTGCACGGATACCAAGATAGTGGGTGTAATATTGTTAAAATAAATGAAGTAGTGGGTGTAATAGTGATTTTATTGTTAAAATAAGTGAAGTAGTGGTGTAATAGTGTAAAGTATTGTTAAAATAAGTGAAGTAGTGGGTGTAATAGTGTTAAAACTTACTATTTTAGGAAATGTTAAGAATCTATTGGGACATCCCAAAATAGAAAGTGTTAAAAATCAAAAGGGACGGAGGGAGTATAATGCAATACTTAGATCGTCAAAAAATAATTTTAAAAAATATCGCATTACTAAAATCGATATATCTTGACATCCGTACGATTGGAATGTCAAAAAAATATTTAAAAAAAAAAATAGATTCATCATTCGGGACAAGATTAGTTAAAAAAAAGTCTACTTTTACCGGTTTAACCGTTATAAAACCAAATCAAAAAATAATTAAAAAAAATAGATTCATCATTCGGGACAAGACTAGTTAAAAAGAAAGGTCGACTTTGACCGGTTTGACCGTTACCAAACCAAACCAAATAAATATTCTAAATTTTTTAAAAAATTACCACATCACTAAAATCGTTATATCTTGACACCCGTGCGATTGGAACATCGAAAAAATAATTTAAAAAAATAGATTCATCATTCGGGACAAGACTAGTTAAAAGGAAGGTCGACTTTGACCGGTTTGACCGTTATAAAACCAAACCAAATACATGTAGGAATTTTTTTGAAAAATCACCGCATCACTAAAATCGTTATATCTTGACATCCGTGCGATTGGAACGTCGAAAAAATAATTTAAAAAAATAGATTCATCATTCGGGACAAGACTAGTTAAAAGGAAAGTCCACTTTGACCGGTTTAACCGTTGTAAAACCAAACCAAATACATGTAGGATTTTTTTTGAAAAATCACCGCATCACTAAAATTGTTATATCTTGACATCCGTGTGATTGGAACGTCGAAAAAATAATTAAAAAAAATAGATTCATCATTCGGGACAAGACTAGTTAAAAGGAAAGTCCACGTCTAGGGCTGAAAATTGATCCGGATTATCCGGTATCTCGGCTTATATCCGGTTCGAAAATACGATACATGTCTTAGATCCGTTTTATAAATGATCCAAATCTGGCGAAAAAATTAAGCTCGATTAATATATAATCCCAAATCTGAACAAAGCTATACCCGCTCATTTTAGGGATCATATTTTTCTAATAATATGAACCCTACCCGAATTTGGTTCATATCCGGACTCGGTAAAAACCCGGTATAGGGATTATATAGTAATAACTCTTTACAATACCTTTATGTTTTCAGCCCATTACATATTATATATTCAGCATAATATGTTTAGGTTATGTTTAGGTTAAAATGTTAAACTCAATCTAATACAAATACAGATATACATCGATAATATCAATATTAAGTTCCATACTCTTCGTTCTTCATTCTTATCAGAGTGTCGATGCATGTACTAGATGTATTTTAGATCGACTATGCATCTACAACAAATTATCAATGCCTTCGACGCCTCGTTTCCACAAATATATAAATAAAAACGATTAAATGATTATTTATATAATTTAAATAAAAATGATACTAATGTTGCTGGATCATATTTGACTCGTATTCGATGGATCACAAACTACCCGGTTAGAAAAAAGAAAATATGATACCGGCTCATATTCGGTTTGGATCCGGACCTCAATACTCGGGATCGGATCATATCCGAATTAAACGATACCGATCCCAAATCTGGACACGATAAAAATAAAATGATCCGAGACCTGAGCAAAGGTATACCCGGTATCACCCGGATCATTTTTCACCCCTATCCACGTCTGCATAGGTGGGTCCCACTTCTGCCACGTCAGAAATTGTGGGTCCCACAATTGCCACGTCAACAAATGCCACGTCAGCACATGTGGGTCCCACTTCTGCCACGTCACCATTTATTAAAATAAAAAAATATATAACGCAACACCAGCAGTTAGTGTTGCATGATGTGAAACACTGTGGGTAATACGCAATACTAAATTATATCTAACGCAACACTAGTTCAGCTCAGTTGCAAAAGATCCAAAATTTCTATCTAACGAAACGCTTTATGTGCAACGCTTTGTAAAAAGGATTGCGTATGCTCACTTATGGCGTAGTGGTATATAAAAAATTGTAGTTTATTTCAATTAATTCTGCCAATTTGTTGTAAGTTTTCTTAAATTCAGTTATGCTGTATAGGCTGACAGACTTTCATAGAAATACTTATATCTCTCTGTACAAATTTTTAATCTACAAACGATTAATTTTGTAAGAAACTACGTTCATTTAGGTTTCTAGTGGTATATATAACATCAGCTACAACCTGGTATATTAGAACATATAATTCTTCTAAGTTTGGATTAGTTTCCTCAGAAAATCAGACATGCTGGATAGGTCAACAAACTTTGGCCAAAATACCTATATCTCAACGTGGAAATGTTCAATTTACGAAGTGTTAATTTTGTAGTAAACTACGTTCATTTAAGCTTCCAGTGGTATATATAACATCAGTTACTACCTGGTATATTAGAACATATAATTCTTCTAAGTTTGGATTAGTTTCCTTGGAAAATCATACATGCTGGACAGGTTAACAAACTTTTGCCAAAATACCAATATCTCAATGTGGAAATGTTCAATTTACGAAGCGTTAATTTTGTTATAAACTACACTCATTTATCTTTCTATTGGTATATAGAACAGTAGCTATAACCATGTACATTAGAGCAGTTTAATCTACCAAGTTGGAATGTTCTTTGAGAAATTCAGTGATGCTGAACAGGTCTACACACTTTGACTAAAACACCTATATCTCTATGTAGAAAGGTTCAATGTAAAAACCGTTAACTTTGTAAGAAACTACACTCACTTAGCTTTTCAATGGTATATAGAACATCAAGTAGAACAATGTAGATTAGAGTAGTTAATTACCATAAGTTAGGATTAGAAGCATCAGGATTTTGCGTGACAAATTTAGTGATACATGAATATCTTTTGAGATAATGAAGACATGGAATAAATATCTTCATACATGTATATGATTAGTACTAAATTTAAGTATATGATACTTTTATCGATTTAATAACAAAGATATCTAAAGACTTAGCTGACAAATATTTTTAGTATGTGTTGTAGTATGTATCTGCAAGTGATAAATTCCAAATCTGATGCTCCGAAAGATGCAACTCAGGATTATTGTTTTGTTTTCTCCTATCGTACAGGATATCCTCGGAAATTTTCTCCCAGTGATCACTCCATAACTTTAAAGGATCAGATACTTGACAATTTGATAAAATGTGAACAAACAATTGCCTTAATTGTTTCGGAAATGCGGTTTCTGAATTTTCTGTAAGGGCTTCATGCCATTCATTATCGTTCTGAAGAAGACCAAGTGCTGGACATGCTTCTTTGAATGTTCCATATACTGTACCATCAACTGTCCTTAACTCCGCAAATGATTTTGCACCTCTACACCTTGTAAGTATCATGCGTAGATAAAACAAATCACCACATTGTGAATGAACTTATGACAACCTACCAATCACAGAAAATCGTTGAGTTCTCTCCTTCCAGATAGTATTGCGATCATCCCAAACCCAAAATTTGGGAAATTCCTGATAGGTTAATTGTCTTGCATTTGGATGAACAATATTAGCTTTAAACCATGCTTGTAGCTTTGTACGTCGATTACCTGCTCTCTCAACAACAGAATTCAAATTATCTCGAACTGAGAAATTTACCATCTGGTGATTTTCAAAATGTACAGGTAAACGTTCAACAGATGGCTCACGATGATGAATATCAAAGCCAAGAATCCTCCAGGCAGCTTCAGAGGCACAAACATAGAGACCATCAAGATATCTTTGTATTTCATCAACACGTTCTGGGTTTTTTTCCCTGAAACTGAAGACTGACCTTTGTATCTTTTTGTCAATAGCATGGTAGCTATATTATGACCCTTTAAGCAATACTTAAACAAATACTTGAGAGATCTTGAACTATTACAAATCTCAAGATTAATGTGACATTGTAAGCGAACCAACAAATCTCTGTTGTACGGGACAACATATTGATTATCTAAAAAAACACCTTTTCGATGAACTTTTCTATTCATTTTACGTCGTCGATAAACTGGAAAACCACAGTCGTCAAAAAAATTGTGTGGATTGAACCTGCAAAAATATAAATCACTACTAAATAAGTTTATTGTGGTGACATAACGTGATACGAAAATAAATTAAAAATTGACAACCTTTTTACCTCTTTGGAAAGTGTCAAATACACTTATCTTTAACCATACATGAAGCATCTTTACACAAATCACCACACGGACCATGTATCATAAATTGTTTAACTACAGTATATCCAATAGGATCCATATCTTTATCAGGAATTTTAGCAGACACCAATTTATCAATTTGTTCCGTGTCTTTTGGCTCAGAATCAGGATCAAGCCATATTAGCATATGGACATGTGGCAATCCACGCTTTTGAAATTCAATGACATGCATGACTATTTTCAAATAAAGTAGATCAGACTCCTAAATGACAAAGTTGTTAATAATTCAAGAATACATGGATTTTAGATTAATTTCATACCTCTGATGCACGTTCAAAAGAAATTTTTTTTCTTCACCAAATCTATTAGTTGCTCTAATTTTAACTTTAAAACTCTGGAAACCACATCAGGAGCATCTTCTACCTTTACACCGGGCATAAGTTCCAACATACGTTGAATCTCAGGCCATTTAGGATTACACGTCATGGTGAGAAATAGAGAAGGATGACCAATACTGCGACAAATAGCTAATGAATCTTGAAAATATTGAGACATGTATCGCTTGGACCCGGTAAAAGATGCAGGAAGTATATAACTCCTTCCAATTTTATTCGAATCTATATCACCTTTCCTTAATGAATCACATATAGAATGATATAACTCAGCTTTTACTGTTTCCTGATGTCTACTCACCCAGTTCAATCTATACTGTTCAATAGCACAGAAAGCATCGATAATAAATTGTTGAAACAATCTCCCAGAATGCCACAACGTTCCACCTGTTGATAATAAGATAATTTGTTAATTTTTTTCATGTTAAAATGGAAGGCATAAATTCTATAAAGAAATTCCTTACCATCTTCACGACGCACCATGATCTTATATGAATAATATTCTTTCATTGTAAGACACTTCCTTTTTTTTTTTAAATTTTACCATGGGGATCGTGATAAGGAATTTCCTTATCAAAGCCAGCATCACCATAAGGGAATAACAGTGGATACTGAAGCTGCATAAAATATCTGAATGTTTCATTAATTTCTCTGAGGAAACCTTGCTTTGTCTGAATTATTATATCACGGTGAGCAGAGATACCGCTGTCTAATCCATCCCCAACTATGAAGGCAGCAACTTCATCCGATGGAGTCACATGATTTTTCCTCCCTAAAGCTGATTGTGAAGAAAGAAGCACTAATTTAAATTCATCATGTGGTGCATTCTTTAGTCTTTCCCTTGCTGTACGAAATTCTTTAACCAATTTATTGTGTTCATCAAGCATCTTTAGTAAACCATCAACAATATTTGGGTCAATGTTTGAATGTCTAGAATGATTACTTAATGCAGAAATCCGATTCTCAACCTCATTTTCGGTGTCATATATATACAACTGGCAAAATTTAGGTGTCTGACCATCACTTAGATGTAGGCTTCCGATTCTGTGATGATTTTGGCCATTAAGTCTGTAACAATATGGTGCATTCCCAGAATTAATTTCCTTGTCCACAATTCCACCAGTAGAAGTCATTGCAAACATCTGGTTGTAAGCCATGATATGTTGCATGTAATGATCAGACTTTTCACCAGTTATTAGGGCAGCTAAAAAAGGAGGAGGTGGTTTCTCGGGGGGCAGGCGAACTTCACCATTCTTGCAGCATATAGAAAATGTACATCTTTGATTTTTCTGGCTTTTATTATTACGCTCTTCTTTCCACATCACACTTTTACAATGCTGACAGGTTTCTGATGCAGGTCCAAGATCCATATATTCAGACATGTAATCTGGTTGTAAGAACAAAAGAAACATTGTTTAAAACAACAATTATTGGCATAATGAATAAGATTAAAATGGTCATATATGACAAAGTACCTATCACACTATCTTCCTCATCTTCATCTCTTTCATAGAAGTTGTAGCATGGATTATTTACACATAAATTATCAATTAATTTTTTAAACAACATGTTCTGGAAAAAATGTGATTATTTATTTAGTACTCACCATTGTCATCTAAATTGTCAATATCAGAATCACTTTCATAACCTGGAAGATGATATGTGTGTCAGTAGAAGTTAAGTTGAAACACTTATACAAAGAGTAATGATTTATATGATAGAAAGACAAACCTATTTCAGAATTCACGCAATGAGAATCTACATTGTCCTCCATTGTGTTGAAGTTTCTTTCATTTTCACCTAAAGCCGCATCAAAGGATGATAATAGGTTTTTTTGTCTTAGGACATTCCTTTGGTTTTTCCTTGCTTAAAATTGTCGTATTAACATAAAAAACTTAGATGTCAAATAGTATATAGAACATTAGCTAGAACATTGTAGATTATTACGGTTAATTATGCCAAGGTAGGATCAGTTTTCTCATAAATTCAGTCATCGTGGACAGGTTGACACACTTACACTAAAACACCTATATCTCTATGTAGAAAAGTCGAATTTACGAATCATAAAGTTTCTTAGAAGCTAGAATAACTTAGCTTACAATGATATATAGAACATCAGCTATAGGCTTTAAAGAATAAATCATTTAATTAGGTATTTTTTAGTATAAGTTTTCTCATCACGCTGGAAAGCTCAATAGACTTTGACCAAAGCAACTATATCTCTCTATAAAAAGGTTCGATCTCAGATCTGTTAATTTTTTAAGTAACTACACACATTTAGCTTTCCAATGATATGTAGAACATCAGCAAGAACCTTATAGATTATAGCAGTTAATTCCTCCAAATTAGGATTAGTTTTATATTCATGCTGGACAGGTCGATACAATTTGACCAAAACAATTATATCTCTTTATAGAAAGGTTCAATTTACTAACCGGTACATTTATAAGCAAATACACTGAATGAGCTTTTCCAATGGTATATAGAAAATCAGCAGGAACCTTGTAGATTATAACATTTAATTTTTCCAAGTTAGGATTAGTTTTATAGTCATCCTGGCCAATCGACACACTTTTATCAAAATACCTATATCTCCCTATAAAAGGATTACATTTAAAACTAAGGATACATAGGAAATAACAGATCCTTAGCTTGTAAATAGTGTACATTACATGTTATGAAAATAATTATTGCATTTTGTAAAACTATATACTACAAAATTAACTTCATTTTATTCTTTGTACCACCCTATATTATAATTCTTTTTATTTTTGACAATAATTACATGACAATTCTACGTATAAAAGTCGGATGATATTAAATATTCAATATGTGTACCTTGTTCAGGATCAGACAAATGTCCAATAGGCTGATTTGGTATATGAGTAATCTTAGGATTTATAGATGGATTCAAACATGGCCTCGCAAGTTTAGAGGAGTAATGAGTATGCAACAATTCATCACAATCCCCTCTGTAATGAAACGGAATCGCATCTATACTAAAATTGACCTTGTTATCATTGCAATCAGAAACTCTAGATACAGTAGACATTGTATTGCCTACAATAACTTTGGAACCTGCACAATCATCACATATAACAAAATATTTATGTACATGAAAATTTGATATTGTGGCTTGAATAACTAATTTCTAATTTTATTTACTTAAGTTTACCTTTTGAGTATCGAATTTGTGGAGAGGTTGGATATTTGGACATCGTTGTTGATACTGAAAGTATTTCAAGCAATACGTGGAGAATGTCATTTTAAATAAACAAAGATATTTAACGATTTTATTTAGATAGTAGGAAATCATGGTCGGTTAGAAATACTACGTGAAACAAAATTAACGTAAACGGTAGCATCATAAAGAAGAACTTTAAAATAGGTTGGATGTTCGTTAACTTACTTAATTTAAAGTATCAAATATGTAGGAGCATACCTGTAGATTTCGGAGTGTAAGACTTAATAATTTCAACTTCATTTGTAAAATAAACACCTGAAAAAAACATTAAATCACATCTGGTACATACAATTATCATGTTTATATTTTAAGTAGAGCTCAAATTTTCAATATTACCTCCTAGAGGTGGTGTATTATATTTCATCACAGTTGGTGAATCCCTTCACATGTATTATGAAGTTGTATTGTTTTCAAGAATTTAGGTTTTCTAATAAGAGGAGATCTCCGAATAGATTGAGAATTTTTTTTCATATCCTCTATGAAACTTCTGTCCAGAGCTCGAGATTGGTTTAGTTTGTGGTTTAAAATTAGGACTGGCCTTCTGTGAAAGTGGACCACTTTTTTGGAAAGCACGAATCTGGAAAGGGACATTAGCTTCATAATTCACACGTCCACGATGTTTCGAACCTTAGAAGCAAAGCAAAAAACATTTAAGTTGGTAATGGTTTTGAAAACATGCTTACTTTATAATGATAAGAATTAATTTGAGCTAGTATTAATAAAATGAATGCTATAAGTTATATGAGTAGTATGCGATATACGAACCACTCTTTGTTTCATCATCAGAATTAGACGGTACCAAATTTTTATTGTGCTTACGACTTTATTCAATATCATTTTCGTATGAGACAGGAGTTGAATACTGATTTTGATTTTGTATGTAACTTGTTCCTTCCACATCAGAAAATGTTGACGAAAGCTTGGCAAATCCAGTAAAACTTTTGTCGAAATCAACATTTTGATCAATAATCGAAAGTGGCGTCCTTTGATTACCTGTGTAACAAAATTAATCATTTTGTAAATTTTAAAAAGTATTGTATGATGCACAAAATTTCATGAAAGACTTCAGACAATTACACCTGAAATGTGTTTCTCCACGGGTATAGTATAATTGGGATCGACATTCTGTGTAATATGACTACTTTTTTGAAGATCAAGAATCTGGAAAGGGACATTAGCTTCATATTACACGCGTCCACGACGTTTGGAACCTTCAAAATAAACAAAAAAAACATGTGTGTAATGGTTTTCTTAATATGCAGAGATCATAATGTTATGTTAAATTCCAGCCAAAACAAATAAAAATGAATTGTATGACTTATATGAGTAATAAAAACAATACGAACCACGCTTCATCTAATTGTAAAATTGAAAAAAAAACTATATCGCATTTTAGAAAGGTTCAAATTATGAACCACAAATTTTGTAATGAACTACACTTCCTAAGGTTTGTAATGGTATATTGAACAACAGCTAGAACTTTATAAATTGAAGCGGTTAGTTGAGCCAAGTAGGAGCTATTAGCATCAGAATTTTTCTTTTCTACCGTCTACTTACATGAAAAAAGCTATATCTCATTGTAGAAATGTTCAAATCACGAACCGCAAATTTTATTATACACTACACTTCCATAGGTTTGTAAAGGTATATCGAACATTAGCTAGAACCTTATGGATTAAATCAGTTAATTGAGTCAAGTTGGAGCTATCAGCATCAGAATTTTTCTTGTCTACAGTCTACTTACATGAAAAAAGCTATATCTCAGTGTAGAAAGGTTCAAATCATGAAACACAAATTTTGTGATTCACTACACTTCCGTAGGTTTGTAACGGTATATCGAACATTAGCTAGAACCTTATGGATTAAATCAGTTAATTGAGTCAAGTTGGAGCTATTAGCATCAGAATTTTTCTTGTCTACCTTCTACTTACATGAAAAAAGCTATATCTCATTGCAGAAATGTTCAAATCATGAACCGCAAATTTTTTGATACACTACACTTCCATAGGTTTGTAAAGGAATATCGAACATTAGCTAGAACCTTATGGATTAAATCAGTTAATTGAGTCAAGTTGGTGTTAGAAAATGGAGTTTTTAGAGCATAAGTATTATATGTTCTTGATGTTAATTTCGGATTTTAACGATTGGAAATTGTTCCTAGATATGGGAACTTAAATTTTCATATATGGGTCTAAGTAATTTTCTTAGTGAAACCCATAGAGAAATAGAGTTGAAGTTAGTAGCTTGAAAGAGCTTGAAAATGAGAATGTGTATTTGTCCCACATTGAAATGAATAAAGGGGGTTGTTGGCTTTATATAGAATCACACACATGGGTAGTGTACAACTACTAAAGTGTATGATGGTGCATGGTGTTACTGTGTGCTCCACGCGCACACACACACACGCGCGCCGCCGCCGCCGCCCGCCTCGCCTCGCCACGACAAGTCACGTCTCGACTCGACTCGGGTCGGCTCGGTCGAAGGGCGATTTGGGAGAATGTCTCGGCGTCTCGCGTACGCGAGGCAAACTGGGCGAGGAATTTTATTTAATGGATTATTGATTTATTTTAATATTATAAACATGCTGTCAAGAGTTGGATTGAAAGTCCTGTAAGGTTGCTGTCAGGAAGGTAAAACTTGCTGTCAAAAACAAGGTTGCTGTCGGGAAGGTAAAACTTACTGTCAGAAAGTAAACATACTGTCAAGTTCAAACTGATGACAGTTACTTTAAAGGTACTGTCGGGTCTTGTTGACAGTAACTTCTGCGTGGTTTTGACAGCAGAGTCTGAGCGTTTATTCTATTAATGAGAAATCATGAATGGGTCAAATATAGTGTAACAGTTACGATTTATTTAATATAAATCAGCCGTTTTATATTATTAAATCAGCCGTTTTGCTATATTAATTGTAAATCAGCAGTTACAATATTAATTGGGTGGCATCAGTTACGTTTGGCCTCTCCTATAAATAGAGAGCTAAGCTACTGATTGTAAACACACAGAACATACAGACCACACCCTACATTCTCATTGTCTCTCTACTTTCTCTGCTTTCCCTCAATATACAGTATTGTAGCTATCTGTTAGTGGGTTTTACCGGCAACTGAGGTGTTAGTCGAAGTTGAGCTTTTTGATTACTGTGATCATCTTGCTCGGAGCTGTTTTATCCTGGAAGAATATTGCCAGCATCCTGACACAGTGTAAGTGGGGGCAATTATCTCTTCAAGAATGTTGGTAATATTGACTAAAATAGCAACATAGAGGCAGTTAAATATCGTATTTAACAAGCCAAGGCCAAGCAAATAATTAACGAAACATAGAGGCAGTTATATATCGTATTTAACAAGCCAAAGCCAAGCAAACAATTAACGAAACAAAACACGAAGGTATAACACATGCATATCAGTAACTGAAAGAACAAAGGCAAGACAGAAGACATACCAGTAGCCATAGCTATAACAGTATATCAAACA
This sequence comes from Kitagawia praeruptora, assembly GCA_037693485.1. Lineage (NCBI taxonomy): Eukaryota > Viridiplantae > Streptophyta > Magnoliopsida > Apiales > Apiaceae > Kitagawia > Kitagawia praeruptora. The sequence continues at coordinate 112,765,871 of CM075348.1, read as the reverse complement.
AGAATGAAAACAGCTGAGTCGTCAGGATTTGCAAGAAGTCCTGACTGTTCTTGAAGAGATAATTGCCCCCACTTACAACTGTGTTGGGATGCTTGCAACACCTCTCCCAGGATAAAACAGCTTCGAGTACAGTGATCACAGCAATCAGAATACTCAACTTCGACTAGCACCTCAGTCGCCAGAAAACCCTAAGTAATATAAACTATAACAGGAGGAGAACAGAGAGTGTAGAGAAGAGAAGAGAATGTAGGGTGTGGTCTGTATATTCAGTGTGTTTACAATCAGTAGCTTAGCTCTCTATTTATAGGAGAGGCCAAACGTAACTGATGCCACCTAATTAATATTGTAACTGCTGATTTACAATTAATATAGCAAAATGGCTGATTTAATAATATAAAACGGCTGATTTATATTAAATAAATCGTAACTGTTACACTATATTTGACCCATTCATGATTTCTCATTAATAGAATAAACGCTCAGACTCTGCTGTCAAAACCACGCAGAAGTTATTGTCAACAAGACCCGACAGTACCTTTAAAGTAACTGTCATCAGTTTGAACTTGACAGTATGTTTACTTTCTGACAGTAAGTTTTACCTTCCCGACAGCAACCTTGTTTTTGACAGCAAGTTTTACCTTCCTGACAGCAACCTTGTTTTTGACAGCAAGTTTTCACCTTCCTGACAGCAACCTTGTTTTTGACAGCAAGTTTTCACCTTCCTAACAGCAACCTTGTTATGACAGCACAGTCTAGCTCTCGAGAGTTTACAGGACTTTCAATCCAACTCTTGACAGTATGTTTATAATATTAAAATAAATCAATAATCCATGCAATAAAATTCCTCGCCCAGGTCGCCTCGCGTACGCGAGACACCGAGACATTCGCCCAAATCGCCCTTCGACCGAGCCGACCCGAGTCGAGTCGAGTCGAGACGTGACGTGTCGTGGCGAGGTGAGGTGGGCGGCGGCGTCGCGCGTGTGTGTGTGTGTGTGTGCGCGTGGAGCACACAGTAACACCATGCACCATCATACACTTTAGTAGTTGTACACTACCCATGTGTGTGATTCTATATAAAGCCAACAACCCCCTTTATTCATTTCAATGTGGGACAAATATACATTCTCATTTTCAAGCTCTTTCAAGCTACTAACTTCAACTCTATTTCTCTATGGGTTTCACTAAGAAAATTACTTAGACCCATATATGAAAATTGAAGTCCTCATAGCAAGGAACAATTTCCAATCATTAAAATCCGGAATTAACATCAAGAACATAAAATACTTATGCTCCAAAACTCCATTTTCTAACAATCCCCCACAAATCCATATAGAAATGCTACAGGTTTCTCATCATGACTTGTTTTTTAGAGTCGGTACCCTTCCGGGTTTGAACCCTCCTAAGTCCCCTACTTTAATGATTACCGGATTCAGATGGAATGTTTCACCTTGAATCTTAATCCGTTTGGTGTAACCATGTTCCATAGACGACGACAAGTCAAAGGCTATGGTGCCAATCTACGGCTTTGAGACATTAATGGTCTTGTCTCGATCCTGTTCATCGAATGCTTCAAGGAATAACCCTTTCCTCTAATTGCGACCACACAATTACATTCGCTTAGCTGGGCATCTCCAGAAATGTACTGCTACCATCTCATCGAATGACTTGACCCCATTCAGAGTTATAATAACTCTTGCTATCTAGCAGTATCAGTACCTTCTAGGTTTATAGGGGATAGACTCAGATACAACAGTATCATTTATGTAGCAAAGGTACTACCAATTCATCCTTACAGCTTGTTATTACCACATTGAATACACTTCAAGGGATCTCCTCTCATGTGTATTGGGTTCCCACTGATGATGAACTATGATGGGTTGACAGCCCCATCCCCAACCTTGACTTAAGGACCACTACAGGTTTCAGTCCTTTAGTTAAAGGATCAGCTATATTATTCTGAGTTCCTATGAACTCTACAGCAATAATCCTATCAGACACTAAACCCCTAATAGACTTTAGTCTAACTTGGATGTGCCTCTTTGTTTTAGCATTATACTTTTTACTGCTAATCTTGTCGATAGTTGTTTTACTATCACAATGAATAGCAAACGCAGGAAGCGGTCTGCTTACTACAGGTATCGTGGACATAAGTCCATGTAACCATTCAGCCTCCGTCCCCGTGGCATCAAGCGCACACAACTCAGCCTCAAAAGTAGACCGAGTTACTATAGTCTGTTTTGTCGACTTCCAGGATATTGCTCCACCTGCTAAAGTGAACACGTATCCAGTCACTCCATTGGAACCAGACTTCTTCGCTATCCAACTTGCATCACTATACCCCTCAAGCACACCAGGAAATCTCCTATAGTGTAAACTTAGGTACATTGTGCCTTTTAGATATCTAAGTACTCTATCAAGAGCATCCCAATGAGTTCTGTTTGGACAGCTTGTATATCTAGCCAACTTAGACACAGAGTATGAAATATCTGGTCTAGTACAGTTAGCAAGATACTGCAAACTCCCTATAATCTGAGAATACCTTAAATGAGACACAGGTACTCCAGAAGCATTCTTAACAAGGGCAACTTTAGGATCATAGGGTGTACTAGCAATTCTACACTGTGAATAACCATATTTCTCAAGTATAGATTTCTCTATATAATGAGACTGCGATAAAGTTATTCCCTCAGCTGACTGTGTCAGTTTGAGACCAAGAATCACACTAGCCTCACCCATATCCTTCATTTCAAAGTGCCTTTTCAAGAAAGCTATTGTCTCGTTAATAATCTCAATATTGGTTCCAAACAGTAATATGTCATCTACATATAGGCACAAGATGACACACTCACTACCTTTAACTTTGGTGTAGACACACTTGTCACTATCATTAATATCATAACTGAACGGCACTATAGTTTCATCAAACTTTTTATGCCAATCCCTAGGAGCTTGTTTCAATCCATAGATGGATTTGATCAACTTACATACTTTCCTTTCGTTACCAGATGCAACAAATCCCTCAGGCTGATCCATATAAATCTCTTCTTCAAGTTCACCATGAAGAAAAGCTATCTTTACATCCATTTGATGGATGATAAGACCATGTACGGAAGCCAATGCTACAAGCATTTGGATCGTTGTCATTCTAGCTACTGGAGAGTATGTGTCAAAGTAATCAATGCCCTCTTTTTGCTTAAAACCCTTAGCTACCAGTCTAGCTTTGTACTTATCTATTGAGCCGTCAGGGTTCAACTTCCTTTTAAAGATCCATCTGTACCCGATAGTAGAACACCCAGGAGGGAGATCAACTAACTCCCATGTTCCATTAGAAACAATAGAGTCAATTTCACTTTTTACAGCGCCCTTCCAGTGCCTAGACTCTGAAGAATCCATAGCTTGTCGGAAAGTTAAAGGTTCGTCCTCGACATTGTAAGTGATAAAATCACTTCCAAAATCCTTGACTACCTTTGCACGCTTACTCCTTCGTGGTTCCTCTACCTCCTTAGGAGTAGAGCTACTACTAGGTTCCACCCCCACATTTGTCATCTTTTCCACATGATCAGGAATAGAACTTGATGTGCGAGTAGGATCTTCACTAGAAGTATCTTGAGGCATACCAGTCTTCATAGGGTAAACATCCTCAAAGAATGTAGCATCACGAAACTTAACTATCGTGTTTGCCACTATACCATCTATGTCAGATTTTAACACTAAAAATCTCATAGCTGTAGTGGTCTCAAGATAGCCCAGAAAGATACAATCAACAGTCTTCGGACCTAGTTTCTTTCTCTTGTGTTCAGGGACAAGTACCTTGGCAAGGCACCCCCACACACGAAGATACTTAAGACTAGTCTTCTTGCTCTTCCATAACTCATAGGGTGTCTTATCCATGTGTTTCAGAGGAACTCTATTCAGAATATGGCAAGCCGTATTCAGAGCTTCTCCCCACATGTATTTAGGCAACCCAGAATTAATAAGCATACTATTAATCATATCTTTAAAGGTTCTGTTCTTTCGCTCAGCAACCCCATTAGACTCAGGTGTGTATGGTGGGGTAACTTCATATACCATTGCTTGCACAAAATTCATTAAAAGCGTTACTCGTATACTCACCACCTCTATCAGATCTCAACCGTTTAAGTACCTTACTAGTTTGTTTTTCTACTTTAGTTTTATATATAATGAATTTACTAAGTGCTTCATCCTTATGTCTAAGTAAATAAACATAACAGTATCTACTACTATCATCTATAAAGGTAATGAAGTATCTAAAATGGTCCTTAGTGAACACACCACCAAATTCACAAATATCAGTGTGTACTAAATCTAACAAGTCTGAATCCCTAACAATATTATGAAAAGGTTTCCTTATTTGTTTAGCAAACACACATACTTGACATTTAGAATTCTTTTATATGGTATGTCTTGGAATCAACTCTAAGTTCATCATATTTTTAAGAGCACCAAAATTTAAGTGACCAAGTCTAGCATGCCATAATTCTGAAGATTCAACATAGTTAATAGAAGGAGTAATCTTATTTAAAACACCCAAAATGGGCTCAGCATTTATTACAAACAAACCATTTGACAAGTAACCCTTGCCAAAAAATGTACCAATATGAATAAGAACTACTTTGTTACATTTGAGAGAGACTTCAAAGCCATTAGTGTAACGCCCCCTCTATCCAACATTAATAATACATACCTTTTATAACAACTTAAACATTCTTACTGGAGAATTTTGGAAAATTTTGACATGATGTATTCGTAATTAGGACTAACCACCTGTCCAAGTCAACAAAACTCATCCAACTATAACCAAACCTGCTCATATGCATAATAATGACCAAATTTATAAGGAAATATAACTCTGACTAACCAAGACCGCTCACAGGTTATGGTATGAAACAAATTATCGAATTACACTATTACAACTCAATCCCAGAATAATAAAATATTATACATCTCTGTGAATAAATGAAATTACTATCTAACTCTATCTCCAACCTCGGCCATTCTCAATCCACTATCTGGTGCGATCCATAACTCGACCGTCTCTTCTCGCTGCCCGGGAATCAATACTCTCGGTCCACTACTAGGTCTACTATGCTTCACTATTAACTGGAGAAAAATAACAAAAACAAGAGTGAGCCAACAATGCTCAGCAAGTGCATAAAATGATAGCAAATTCAATTATCGAGACTATCTAATAGCAAGAGGATTTCAACTTATACTGGAAGAATTTGTGATATTTACTTTTAAACTGCCACAAGGGCTAATAATTCTCAAATTACTGAGGTGCAACAAGAACTAGAATGGGTAATAGTCTTGTTCAACTAGAATCAACATTTGGAGACTTCAGGGAATCAGACTTTCACAATTCAAGAATGATACTCAAAAACCCAAGGTCAAATGATAGCCATTCGACAATAATACTTGAAAGTTCATGGTTAAGCAAAAAGGATCAATGTCCCACTGGAAACTCAATTTATAGATTAGAATTGGATTTTTATATATTTTTATAAAAACAACATCAAGGTTAGGCTGCTGATCAGTCACGCACTAACCCCGGACAAACGCACACAGCAATGTCCGTTAATGGATCCACGGCACACATTGGCCTTAACATCTGACCATTAAACTGGTCTCCCCGAAGGGACATCCGTTGACCATAATATGGTCTCCCCGAAGGGACATCTATTTTAAAAACATTCCAATTCTATATCCAACGCACTAGGTGTCGGAACAATCGACAACCTCTGTCAATCAAACAATCTGGAACACTCACGTTCCAGAACAACAACTCATAATCCCGAATTCAATGAAGGATTCATGATCAACAAGTGTCGACAAGTTCGACACATAATTAAGAAATACTAATCTCAAAAGGGTATCGACGAGTTCGATACAACAAGTGGGGTGTAAATGAATAAACAATAGCAACAACAGGTATCGACAAGTTCGATACGATAGATGAGTGTAAATGAATAATCCGAATAATCAAGACTTTCAATAAATACCGACGAGTTCGATAATAATTGGGATGGAAAATATAAAGAACAATATTTCGAATAAGCATTGACAAGATAGATATGAATAACTGGGGACACATCATCATCATTTGATTAAAGAGAAAATCGACTTGGCAACAATACAAGATATAAATCGCAACAAAATTTCCAACAATTGAAATCCTAAGTTGGAGCAGGGACATAATCAAGCACTACGCATTTATTAAAATTTTACAACACATAGTAAGGTTTGAATCAACATAAGCGAGTAAAGCAGTTTAAACGATTATCTGTAAAATTATTTCAGGATACTTAATTACAAATTAGTTTGAAGAAACATTTTCAAGAAGGGGTTCGCTGGAGAAATTGTGCTAAAATCAGGAATTTCATTAACAGATATTTATGGTTATTTAAAGCTTGGATTCTCTCTATTTAGAAAGTCCCTTAAACATTTTTCAAGGAAAATAAAAGATAAGGCATTCAACTGAGGAGCCCAATAACATTCCATGTATAAAATGATATGCGGAAAGAGCTAGTGATAAGATTCTTTGAGAAATTGGTATTTGAATCGAGGGTGGGGAAAATAAATGTTTTCACGCTAATTGAGGAAATACATCATTTCCTAAATATACTTGACCACATCATATCATATAACAAAGGAATTGAATTGCATCACTTGAATGATAAGTGAAGAGCAAAACACTTGCCTCGATATACGAAGTTCCCGACCCTAACATGGATCCTCAACTCAGCTTCTCGTCATTCTTTACTTTCTTACATACTGCTCTCTTACTCGGCTCTACTTCAATTTCCCTCATGCTTCACCAACTCTACGTTCGTACATCTGTCAACCCTCATACTTGTCCTTGGCCATGTTTCCTATTCGAACCATTATCAAGGTTAAATACTCTTTCAGTATTAACTCAAGCAGAAACATATCGTTTGCTCTATTCTACCCATGCGCGTCCTATAACGCTTACATATATCATAAATAACATATACAAACACATACCACTACACATAGACACATCCAATCATATTCATATAGTAGTCTTAGTATAATTACTAAGTCACATATACACGTCACATAACCACTTGAAAACAGCACACCATCTAATCATCAAAACCACTTTATATACTCAAAATAATCCATTGACATATATACTTAAACCATTAGTAATCATAACACACCTTCAAGTATTGAAATTAAACAATTCAAATAGACTTTTAAATAAATTTGCAGGGGATTTTTAGAAAATTTCGGCATGTAGTATTCGTTTATCGGACTATGGGCTCAGCCCCTCCATGCCAAACAAAACAATTTATAACCCTGTTTTAACAAAAATAAAGCTGCCTCAACTTGCAGCAACATAAAAGTAAACAAATAAGAAAAGTACCCGCCCAGACATGCGGCACCTAGCACATAATAATTTACACTACTACTTACGCTACACCAATGATCGTATTTCTCACGCATTTTACTGATACACGTGACAACCAATTATTGATGTTCGTAAGCCCTAGGGAACAACCCCTAGCACTAACTATTACTTACGCTATATCAATGATCACCTCACTCAAGTATATTGATTATACTCGTGATAGTTAATCATTGATATTCGTAAGCCCGAGGAACTAGTTGAAGAGAATTACACAAGTCCTTAAATATTGACATTTAAGACTTGTGACCTCATTACAACTGCTCGCAGATAAACACATAATAAAATAAATCTAACAATTAATCCTTGATAAATAACATTTGGAAACTATACAACCAATAAATGAATTCATAATATTATATGAAAATTTAGAAATAACCTTTTTGTAATTTGAACTATCCCGGGGTCACCGCTCAATTTCAACCAAAACCATCTTGACCACACACATAACTCACCACCAAGTATCTGACAAATACAACATTCAACAATTATTAGGACTCGACTACGATATTTAACCCATATAAGCCATTTAGTCAACTCGTATAAACTCCACATATTATATGACAGTTAATAATCCTTAAGTTCGAATACAATATTGAAGCCTCAATTATTACTAAAATCATAATTACAATTCACAATCATCAAAATCCCCAAATATTAACAAGACCACTATATAATTCCAACAATTATAATTAACAACCGACAATTGATTTCTATTACGGACATATATCACAATCCAATCAAAATGTACATATAACTTCTTTTATCCTAAAAAAATCTATATCCACAAATAGCAATTTAACAAGTATAATTGTCGCTCCAAATCCAATATACAATTTACTAATCATATAACATATCCGTTAATTACTAACAATTATCAAATCAAAGTAAACTAGTAACCACTTAACAATCCTTTAAACATGCTAATTATCACTAACAATTCGAATCAATAATACCATTACAACTTACACTTATAACTCACGATTTACAATTCACTACCCAATATAACTCAAGGTGTAACATTGATATCCGAAAGCCAACATACAACTCTTAATACATATAAATCAAGTAGATTATGCATACAACCACTTTTATTTCTTGAATCGTATCAACTAGTTACAAGTGAAATCCGAAAATCATTATATAGCTTTTAAATTAGCATATACAAATAATTTTCTTACTAATTAGTATTTATCAATTCATAAAATTCGGATTAACATAATCTTCATAATTAACAATCAAAAATTCAACTAATAATCAAATATCACACATACAATCTGTTAACACTCACACTATCATCTATATTCGATAACATACACACACGCCCAGTCATAAACACACAACCATACGCCACACACCCAACACCACATACTCCTCACACTGCCATACAGAAACACACACACAGCAGTGTTATTATCATACGGACACAGCAGGGGCGGTAAGAACGAACAAAAGGAAAAGGAAGGGTGGATTCTACCTGCAAGAACCGAAAGAACAAGTTGCCGGAGGAAGAAAGGGAACTCACGATGTTGATCAACAGAACCGGGAAGGAAAGCACACACACAACGACCAATTTAACACACACAAACGCGCACAATCCGAACCACAGTACAACTCGCCCAACCTCACAGCCACAATGCATATACATACAGATACACACACCCACGGCAGCAAACAACAGCAGGATGGCCAGAAGAATAGGGCGAAAGAGGGGAGAGGGCGAGAGATTCCCGAGAGAGAGACACGGGAGAGATATTTTTCACAGAGAGAGACAAAGTCGAGAGGGTTATAGAGAGTTCTAGAGAACACAGCTGAATAATGAAATTGGGGAAAAATAAACAAATTAAGGATTTAAAGAAGCTAGAGACATTTTGGGTAATTTCTTAAATGCTAAAATACAAACTACATCACCTTTAATCAATTTTCAAAATCGAATCAATTTAGAAAATTAATAGAAAAATAAAATTTTAAAATTTTAAAATATATTTTATGGAATTACAAACATCACCATATTTTTAAAAAAATTTTATGATCAAAAATGAATTTAATATGAATTTTACAAGTTTTGATCCTTTAAATACAATAAAACTCTTAAATTCATTTTAAAATATTCAACCACCCAAATTAATCCACCCAACAATTTTAAAAACTCAATAAATATTAAAGATAATTTTACAAAAGATTTCATGATTTTTAAGCCCTCCAATAATTTTATAAAATTTATAGAGGATCAAAATACATGATTTGAATATATTTAAATCCTCAAAAATACAAATAAAATTACACAAACCTTCAAAGCTTACCCAAGTCATCATATAATCACATAAACACCATCTCACATACATTTCACCTTTACAACAATATCCACATAATATAATTTATAATTTATAATAAATAAATATTATTAAAAATCGAAATTTTCTAGGTCGTTATATCCTTCCCCCCTTAATAGGATTCTGTCCTCAGAATCAATCCTAAGGACACAAATAACAGTTATCATCAAACATCTTACTTCCACTTCCCAGGTTGTATCTTCAACCTCTAGGATTCCATCATACCATCTCATAAATTTATAAGCTCATTCCTTGAGCCCTCAATTTTTCTGAAATAACCTTAAGCTTTGGTCTCCAAGTCCTTTTTAACTCTAGACGCTTATCACACGTATACGAATATCTTATTCCGAAATCAACATGACCTTGTCGTATAACGATCTATACCTCGCGTCAAAACTGATATTACCACGCCAATCCTTCGAATAACGCAATCGCGCAATTTGCTTTGATTTACAACGGCCTACACTTGGTATGACTTTCACGCTTTACGTATTACCACACGATTTCAAATACAACTTCGAGAAAAGAATCTCAGGAAATCCCCCGATCGCTTCCACTCCACTTTTCAAGTACTGTGTTAATCGAGAAGGGAATAATTAAAAAGTTTCTTTCTTTCTTTAATCGTAACATTTTACCGAGTACCCAATCGGAAACTTAACATCATTTTGTCCATTCTTAGTCGCATTCTCGAAATCGAATACTATAACCAAACACATACGTCCTTAGATGCACATCAAGCATAATTTAATTAACGACCCGATTCTGAATCTTATAAAATAGTCTGGGTTGCTCAATCTTTTGAAACATAGCCTCAGATATTTGTAGCCTTTGGAAGCTATTATACCCGTCACCTTGACTGTAACTTCACTTTATACATGAACAATTCCTGAGGTCACAACTCCACCTGATAGCAATCATGATACAATTCCTTAACAATTCTCAACAAGCTCCCGCTTTTATCAACATGCATATTCAACTTAAAATGTTTACCACTTATTTACATATCCTAAACGAAAGCTTACTCGGATAAAGCTTTGGGAAAAAGAATATCAAGAAGTCCTCAATCATTCTTACTCCTCTTTCACGTGCAACGTTACTCGAGAAGGGAATAATCGAAAAACTTTTATCCATTCTTCATCTCATTGTTTTACCAGGTAACCATCCTGAACTGACGACCATTTTCCTTCAATCATATATATATATTTTATTCGCAGCACACTATTCCGCACCTTCTGAAATCAACTTTCGAATCACAGCTTTGAATACTTAACGAGTTTTCGAATTTTAACTTTACACGTTACATCTTCAACATTTAACATCACCACATTAACCACAAAATCATGACTTTCAAAATTCAAATTAAGATCCTTGTGCCAAATTTCTTCCTTCTTTTCCTTGTAACTCTTAAAGTCATTCTTGATTGATTTGCATACGCTTCCTGAATCTTCGATCATCTTTTTATGTGATCTACGATCATATTAAATTCTTCGTCCGAATGTCGTTTGGAAATCTTATTCATTGGAATATGCCTTGACTTAGTCATCTCCCTTCTGCTACCTTCTTCTTATACAAAATGACTTCATTCCTTTGATATAACAATTTCTTGATCTGCTTGGTTGCTAAGACTTCTATATCTGCTTTAGAACATCATTTTCACATTTCTTAAGATCAAATCTCCTCTTCATTGATAGGAAATAAATCCAATCCTGAATCATATTTAACTCTTTTTATAGTCATCACAATCTACTTCCTGCTAACTTCCTTTATAATCGTATTGAATTTCTCGATTCTTGATAATTATAACAGTAGTCTTATTACTCCCTTCATAATTCCACTAAGATTGATATGATACTATTTTTGGCAAAAATTCCCATCTTTCCAAGCTCATAACACATAGCTTTAACTTCTGACGCTGCTACTTGTCACCACACTTCCTTTCTGGTTACAACTACAACTTCCCACATTTATCTTGATAAAATCTCTAGGGATTCTACTCCCGAAATCTTATTTTCTGATCATGGAATCTCGTTAATCCCTCCTAATTCTCATCCTATAGGCAACTATGGTGTCCTTACTCTTCTAACTCCAATTCTTCGGGATTCCACATTCTTCCCTTAACTAAATTTGATATGTCTTCTCTTTAGTCACTTGTGGAAACTTTCTGGTTTCTCTGTCTTCCTCCTTATTGCCATTTTATTCCATCTTGGTCAACTTTCCACCATCCTTAGTAATCCTGACTTTCTACTCTGGCTTGCATAAGTCCTTTACTCCACGTATTCACTTCATCCTTCATTCAGTCTTAGCCCTTGATAATTTTTTTTTTTTTCAAACCTTTCTGTTCTACTTCATTCTACTTTACTCAGGTCAACCTTCCTTGTCTCTAGAATCTTATATCCAACAACGGCTCAGATATTCAAAATCTTATGATATTCTATCTACTATCTCTGCTCTTCAATAAGTATCCAAACAATCTTCCTTCAGCATTGAACATTTTACACCAAACGTCTCCATTTTCATTCTCCTTTCATCCTTTAACAGTATCTGCAATCATGCATTCTTATTTACTGTCCTTCATGTATTCAATTCTTATTAGCCTCGTACTTTGTCCATGTCTTATCGGTTCAAGAATTAATCCAATCTCGACATGACATATCTGTCTTAATCACCAATTTCTTAAACTCGCATAACCACTTCTTCGTCAATGCAGTTGTAGTTTCAATCATTTAAAACGTCGTCACGTCTATCTTCGCATCTCTTCATCAATAGAAGTTTTGAAATCATCAAATGTCCGACAAAGGAAGTCAACGAAATGAATGGGGTATCAATATGAATATATACTGAGTTTGTTTGGCAAAACTTTTAGAAAGGAATTCAACCGAGAGATCAATATGATCTTTGAACTATTTCCAGGTTGCATTTGTCACTTGGTTAACCACCATAGTACATAAGGATGGCCAGTCCTTAGTACTTTTATGACAAACACAATCAGTGGCGTCCCACTGGACTTCTATCACAAAGATAAGACGTCCCTGAATCCCCTATCTGTATAGGTTGTTCATCTCAGCTGGAATAGAGAAAAATCAAATATTCATGAAAATGGAAGGGATTCAAGAGTTTCAAAAACTTCCAAGTAAAGCCGGATCAACTATCCTCTGATAGATATAGATATTTCTAACAGAATGGAATTGAATTCGAATAAATCTTACATACCAAACTCATCATCGTTTGATGTATAAAAGACTTTTCAATAGATGCTTCAAGGGTTGTTCAAGCAAACATTCAAGAAATTCTTAATTATTCATAATCTCACTCTTGTCGACTAAGCACTAATATACTTAGCTGCCAAAACCGGCCTGACAATAATGAGTTGAATAAATAAGATTATCTCAATTCATTCTCGATTTTTTTGAACCGTCACTGTGCAACGAATGCCTCAGCAACGATATCAACCGGGAATTAACTTAGGACGATAATTCAAAGAAGTAACAGGAAATAACTTTGAATGAATCAATAATTAGAGGTGCACAACTACGCTTAGCCTTCAATCCTGGCTAGTACTCGCTACTCGCTTCACATTCTTAACCTTCTCGTACCATCTCTGAAACATTCACATCGAAACTAATCTCGTAGAAAGTTCTAGATTCTACGCAAAAATCTCGAGATAACGTCTCCCGGACTGATAACTCCAGCTGCCCACTTAGCTTAAGCTACTTCAGGTTCACTGTTTTGCTAATAGCTCGATCCTTAAACGATTCGAACTTCTAATCGCGCGATATGCCGAAAGATCGATTAACGTCGCGACGCTTGCCGAAGTATCCTAACGCGATCCTTATCCTAAACCGTTCTACCGACGCCTATCTTATACACGTATCCTAACCCTCCTAAATCTGTTTCAGTGACCATAACCTGTAGCTCTGATACCAACTTGTAACGCCCCCTCTATCCAACATTAATAATACATACCTTTTATAACAACTTAAACATTCTTACTGGAGAATTTTGGAAAATTTTGACATGATGTATTCGTAATTAGGACTAACCACCTGTCCAAGTCAACAAAACTCATCCAACTATAACCAAACCTGCTCATATGCATAATAATGACCAAATTTATAAGGAAATATAACTCTGACTAACCAAGACCGCTCACAGGTTATGGTATGAAACAAATTATCGAATTACACTATTACAACTCAATCCCAGAATAATAAAATATTATACATCTCTGTGAATAAATGAAATTACTATCTAACTCTATCTCCAACCTCGGCCATTCTCAATCCACTATCTGGTGCGATCCATAACTCGACCGTCTCTTCTCGCTGCCCGGGAATCAATACTCTCGGTCCACTACTAGGTCTACTATGCTTCACTATTAACTGGAGAAAAATAACAAAAACAAGAGTGAGCCAACAATGCTCAGCAAGTGCATAAAATGATAGCAAATTCAATTATCGAGACTATCTAATAGCAAGAGGATTTCAACTTATACTGGAAGAATTTGTGATATTTACTTTTAAACTGCCACAAGGGCTAATAATTCTCAAATTACTGAGGTGCAACAAGAACTAGAATGGGTAATAGTCTTGTTCAACTAGAATCAACATTTGGAGACTTCAGGGAATCAGACTTTCACAATTCAAGAATGATACTCAAAAACCCAAGGTCAAATGATAGCCATTCGACAATAATACTTGAAAGTTCATGGTTAAGCAAAAAGGATCAATGTCCCACTGGAAACTCAATTTATAGATTAGAATTGGATTTTTATATATTTTTATAAAAACAACATCAAGGTTAGGCTGCTGATCAGTCACGCACTAACCCCGGACAAACGCACACAGCAATGTCCGTTAATGGATCCACGGCACACATTGGCCTTAACATCTGACCATTAAACTGGTCTCCCCGAAGGGACATCCGTTGACCATAATATGGTCTCCCCGAAGGGACATCTATTTTAAAAACATTCCAATTCTATATCCAACGCACTAGGTGTCGGAACAATCGACAACCTCTGTCAATCAAACAATCTGGAACACTCACGTTCCAGAACAACAACTCATAATCCCGAATTCAATGAAGGATTCATGATCAACAAGTGTCGACAAGTTCGACACATAATTAAGAAATACTAATCTCAAAAGGGTATCGACGAGTTCGATACAACAAGTGGGGTGTAAATGAATAAACAATAGCAACAACAGGTATCGACAAGTTCGATACGATAGATGAGTGTAAATGAATAATCCGAATAATCAAGACTTTCAATAAATACCGACGAGTTCGATAATAATTGGGATGGAAAATATAAAGAACAATATTTCGAATAAGCATTGACAAGATAGATATGAATAACTGGGGACACATCATCATCATTTGATTAAAGAGAAAATCGACTTGGCAACAATACAAGATATAAATCGCAACAAAATTTCCAACAATTGAAATCCTAAGTTGGAGCAGGGACATAATCAAGCACTACGCATTTATTAAAATTTTACAACACATAGTAAGGTTTGAATCAACATAAGCGAGTAAAGCAGTTTAAACGATTATCTGTAAAATTATTTCAGGATACTTAATTACAAATTAGTTTGAAGAAACATTTTCAAGAAGGGGTTCGCTGGAGAAATTGTGCTAAAATCAGGAATTTCATTAACAGATATTTATGGTTATTTAAAGCTAGGATTCTCTCTATTTAGAAAGTCCCTTAAACATTTTTCAAGGAAAATAAAAGATAAGGCGTTCAACTGAGGAGCCCAATAACATTCCATGTATAAAATGATATGCGGAAAGAGCTAGTGATAAGATTCTTTGAGAAATTGGTATTTGAATCGAGGGTGGGGAAAATAAATGTTTTCACGCTAATTGAGGAAATACATCATTTCCTAAATATACTTGACCACATCATATCATATAACAAAGGAATTGAATTGCATCACTTGAATGATAAGTGAAGAGCAAAACACTTGCCTCGATATACGAAGTTCCCGACCCTAACATGGATCCTCAACTCAGCTTCTCGTCATTCTTTACTTTCTTACATACTGCTCTCTTACTCGGCTCTACTTCAATTTCCCTCATGCTTCACCAACTCTACGTTCGTACATCTGTCAACCCTCATACTTGTCCTTGGCCATGTTTCCTATTCGAACCATTATCAAGGTTAAATACTCTTTCAGTATTAACTCAAGCAGAAACATATCGTTTGCTCTATTCTACCCATGCGCGTCCTATAACGCTTACATATATCATAAATAACATATACAAACACATACCACTACACATAGACACATCCAATCATATTCATATAGTAGTCTTAGTATAATTACTAAGTCACATATACACGTCATATAACCACTTGAAAACAGCACACCATCTAATCATCAAAACCACTTTATATACTCAAAATAATCCATTGACATATATACTTAAACCATTAGTAATCATAACACACCTTCAAGTATTGAAATTAAACAATTCAAATAGACTTTTAAATAAATTTGCAGGGGATTTTTAGAAAATTTCGGCATGTAGTATTCGTTTATCGGACTATGGGCTCAGCCCCTCCATGCCAAACAAAACAATTTATAACCCTGTTTTAACAAAAATAAAGCTGCCTCAACTTGCAGCAACATAAAAGTAAACAAATAAGAAAAGTACCCGCCCAGACATGCGGCACCTAGCACATAATAATTTACACTACTACTTACGCTACACCAATGATCGTATTTCTCACGCATTTTACTGATACACGTGACAACCAATTATTGATGTTCGTAAGCCCTAGGGAACAACCCCTAGCACTAACTATTACTTACGCTATATCAATGATCACCTCACTCAAGTATATTGATTATACTCGTGATAGTTAATCATTGATATTCGTAAGCCCGAGGAACTAGTTGAAGAGAATTACACAAGTCCTTAAATATTGACATTTAAGACTTGTGACCTCATTACAACTGCTCGCAGATAAACACATAATAAAATAAATCTAACAATTAATCCTTGATAAATAACATTTGGAAACTATACAACCAATAAATGAATTCATAATATTATATGAAAATTTAGAAATAACCTTTTTGTAATTTGAACTATCCCGGGGTCACCGCTCAATTTCAACCAAAACCATCTTGACCACACACATAACTCACCACCAAGTATCTGACAAATACAACATTCAACAATTATTAGGACTCGACTACGATATTTAACCCATATAAGCCATTTAGTCAACTCGTATAAACTCCACATATTATATGACAGTTAATAATCCTTAAGTTCGAATACAATATTGAAGCCTCAATTATTACTAAAATCATAATTACAATTCACAATCATCAAAATCCCCAAATATTAACAAGACCACTATATAATTCCAACAATTATAATTAACAACCGACAATTGATTTCTATTACGGACATATATCACAATCCAATCAAAATGTACATATAACTTCTTTTATCCTAAAAAAATCTATATCCACAAATAGCAATTTAACAAGTATAATTGTCGCTCCAAATCCAATATACAATTTACTAATCATATAACATATCCGTTAATTACTAACAATTATCAAATCAAAGTAAACTAGTAACCACTTAACAATCCTTTAAACATGCTAATTATCACTAACAATTCGAATCAATAATACCATTACAACTTACACTTATAACTCACGATTTACAATTCACTACCCAATATAACTCAAGGTGTAACATTGATATCCGAAAGCCAACATACAACTCTTAATACATATAAATCAAGTAGATTATGCATACAACCACTTTTATTTCTTGAATCGTATCAACTAGTTACAAGTGAAATCCGAAAATCATTATATAGCTTTTAAATTAGCATATACAAATAATTTTCTTACTAATTAGTATTTATCAATTCATAAAATTCGGATTAACATAATCTTCATAATTAACAATAAAAAATTCAACTAATAATCAAATATCACACATACAATCTGTTAACACTCACACTATCATCTATATTCGATAACATACACACACGCCCAGTCATAAACACACAACCATACGCCACACACCCAACACCACACACTCCTCACACTGCCATACAGAAACACACACACAGCAGTGTTATTATCATACGGACACAGCAGGGGCGGTAAGAACGAACAAAAGGAAAAGGAAGGGTGGATTCTACCTGCAAGAACCGAAAGAACAAGTTGCCGGAGGAAGAAAGGGAACTCACGATGTTGATCAACAGAACCGGGAAGGAAAGCACACACACAACGACCAATTTAACACACACAAATGCGCACAATCCGAACCACAGTACAACTCGCCCAACCTCATAGCCACAATGCATATACATACAGATACACACACCCACGGCAGCAAACAACAGCAGGATGGCCAGAAGAATAGGGCGAAAGAGGGGAGAGGGCGAGAGATTCCCGAGAGAGAGACACGGGAGAGATATTTTTCACAGAGAGAGACAAAGTCGAGAGGGTTATAGAGAGTTCTAGAGAACACAACTGAATAATGAAATTGGGGAAAAATAAACAAATTAAGGATTTAAAGAAGCTAGAGACATTTTGGGTAATTTCTTAAATGCTAAAATACAAACTACATCACCTTTAATCAATTTTCAAAATCGAATCAATTTAGAAAATTAATAGAAAAATAAATTTTTAAAATTTTAAAATATATTTTATGGAATTACAAACATCACCATATTTTTAAAATATTTTTAGGATCAAAAATGAATTTAATATGAATTTTACAAGTTTTGATCCTTTAAATACAATAAAACTCTTAAATTCATTTTAAAATATTCAACCACCTAAATTAATCCACCCAACAATTTTAAAAACTCAATAAATATTAAAGATAATTTTACAAAAGATTTCATGATTTTTAAGCCCTCCAATAATTTTATAAAATTTATAGAGGATCAAAATACATGATTTAAATATATTTAAATCCTCAAAAATACAAATAAAATTACACAAACCTTCAAAGCTTACCCAAGTCATCATATAATCACATAAACACCATCTCACATACATTTCACCTTTACAACAATATCCACATAATATAATTTATAATTTATAATAAATAAATATTATTAAAAATCGAAATTTTCTAGGTCGTTATAATTAGCTACTAAACAGCTACCACTTATTATATTTCTACGCATGTCAGGAACATGATGCACTCTCGTCAGGGATAGAACACGACCCGAAGGAAACTTCAAGTCCACGTTTCCTATTCCATGTACTTGAGCAGCACTTGCGTTCCCCATCGTCACTATCAAGCTATGACTCTGTTGATAAGATACAAATAAACTAATGTCAGCATAAATATGCACATTAGCTCCAGTATCAATCAACCATTCATTTGACAGATAAGTGGAAAATAGTACAGGGTTGTAGGTAACATACCGGTCTTCGTTGGTTTCAGAAGCCAAAGCTTCACCAACAACCATGTTCGCTACAGGCCCACTTGAGGTTCCAAGCACAGCATTCGCTTGAGCTACCCCCTCGGCTTTCTTTGCTTTCTTTGTAGGGCAGTCCTTACTCCAGTGCCCAACCTGCCCACAAGACCAACATGGTTTGTTTGCCTTTGGTTTCTTGGCCTTATCCTTGTCATTCTTAGGTTTATTACTATTACCCTTCTTAGAGACAGCCTTCCTTTTCTGTCCTACAGTTGCTACATTTACCTTCGAACTTCCATGCTCAGTTGGCATCACATGTCCCTGTTTGGACTTGTGTTGTTCTTGAACCGAGATGTCCAGCATAAGGTTGGTCCAGGTGATCTCTCCTTTCTGTCTTTTCAGGGAGAGAGAGAACTCTTCCCAAGACTTTGGAAGCTTTTCAATCACACTCATCACCTTAAACTTTTCGGGGAGGTCCATTCCAGACTCCTTCAAAGCATGCACTATCATCTCGAATTCATGCACTTGCTCAGTCATGGACTTATTGTCCACCAGCTTGAAATCAAGGAACCTAGCCACAGAATACTTTTCCAGACCTTGTGAGTCAGTATTATGTGTCTGGTCCAGCTTCTCCCATAAGAGTTTTGCGGTGTAGGCATCAGAGGAGTACACATCAAACAATGTGTTGGTTAGAGCAGCCAGAATTGCTGCCCTAGCAACCCCATCCTTCTCAGTCCACTTCGCATAACTCTTAACTGCTTTAGCCTTCTCTTGATCTACAACCGGCTTCTCATATTCCACAAAAGGCCATAGACCCTTGGCCATAGTAATAAACCTAAGAATGACAAGGATAAGGCCAAGAAACCAAAGGCAAACAAACCATGTTGGTCTTGTGGGCAGGTTGGGCACTGGAGTAAGGACTGCCCTACAAAGAAAGCAAAGAAAGCCGAGGGGGTAGCTCAAGCGAATGCTGTGCTTGGAACCTCAAGTGGGCCTGTAGTGAACATGGTTGTTGGTGAAGCTTTGGCTTCTGAAACCAACGAAGACCGGTATGTTACCTACAACCCTATACTATTTTCCACTTATCTGTCAAATGAATGGTTGATTGATACTGGAGCTAATGTGCATATTTGTGCTGACATTAGTTTATTTGTATCTTATCAACAGAGTCATAGCTTGACAGTGACGATGGGGAACGCAAGTGCTGCTCAAGTACATGGAATAGGAAACGTGGACTTGAAGTTTCCTTCGGGTCGTGTTCTATCCCTGACGAGAGTGCATCATGTTCCTGACATGCGTAGAAATATAATAAGTGGTAGATGTTTAGTAGATAATGGCTTTGAAGTCTCTCTCAAATGTAATAAAGTAGTTCTTATTCATACTGGTACATTTTTTGGCAAGGGTTACTTGTCAAATGGTTTGTTTGTAATAAATGCTGAGCCCATTTTGGGTGCTTTAAATAAGATTACTCCTTCTGTTAACTATGTTGAATCTTCAGATTTATGGCATGCTAGACTTGGTCACTTAAATTTTGGTGCTCTTAAAAATATGATGAACTTAGAGTTGATTCCAAGACTTACCATAGAAAAGAATTCTAAATGTCAAGTATGTGTGTCTGCTAAACAAATAAGGAAACCTTTTCATAATATTGTTAGGGATTCAGACTTGTTAGATTTAGTAGAGACTGATATTTGTGAATTTGGTGGTGTGTTGACTAAGGACCATTTTAGATACTTCATTACCTTTATAGATGATAGTAGTAGATACTGTTATGATTATTTACTTAGACATAAGGATGAAGCACTTAGTAAATTCATTATATATAAAACTGAAGTAGAAAAACAAACTAGTAAGGTACTTAAAAGGTTGAGATCTGATAGAGGTGGTGAGTATACGAGTAACGCTTTTAATGAATTTTGTGCAAACAATGGTATAGTTCATGAAGTTACCCCACCATACACACCTGAGTCTAATGGGATTGCTGAGCGAAAGAACAGAACCTTTAAAGATATGATTAATAGTATGCTTATTAATTCTGGGTTGCCTAAATACATGTGGGAAGAAGCTCTGAATATGGCTTGCCATATTCTGAATAGAGTTCCTCTGAAACACATGGATAAGACACCCTATGAGTTATGGAAGAGCAAGAAGACTAGTCTTAAGTATCTTCGTGTGTGGGGGTGCCTTGCCAAGGTACTTGTCCCTGAACACAAGAGAAAGAAACTAGGTCCGAAGACTGTTGATTGTATTTTTCTGGGCTATCTTGAGACCACTACAGCTATGAGATTTTTAGTGTTAAAATCTGACATAGATGGTATAGTGGCAAACACGATAGTTGAGTTTCGTGATGCTACATTCTTTGAGGATGTTTACCCTATGAAGACTGGTATGCCTCAAGATACTTCTAGTGAAGATCCTACTCGCACATCAAGTTCTATTCCTGATCATGTGGAAAAGATGACAAATGTGGGGGTGGAACCTAGTAGTAGCTCTACTCCTAAGGAGGTAGAGGAACCACGAAGGAGTAAGCGTGCAAAGGTAGTCAAGGATTTTGGAAGTGATTTTATCACTTACAATGTCGAGGACGAACCTTTAACTTTCCGACACTGGAAGGGCGTTGTAAAGAGTGAAATTGACTCTATTGTTTCTAATGGAACATGGGAGTTAGTTGATCTCCCTCCTGGGTGTTCTACTATCGGGTGCAGATGGATGTTTAAAAGGAAGTTGAACCTTGACGGCTCAATAGATAAGTACAAAGCTAGACTGGTATCTAAGGGTTTTAAGCAAAAAGAGGGCATTGATTACTTTGACACATACTCTCCAGTAGCTAGAATGACAACGATCCGAATGCTTGTAGCATTGGCTTCCGTACATGGTCTTATCATCCATCAAATGGATGTAAAGACAACTTTTCTTCATGGTGAACTTGAAGAAGAGATTTATATGGATCAGCCTGAGGGATTTGTTGCATCTGGTAACGAAAGGAAAGTATGTAAGTTGATCAAATCCATATATGGCTTGAAACAAGCTCCTAGGGATTGGCATAAAATGTTTTATGAAACTATAGTGCCATTCAGTTATGATATTAATGATAGTGACAAGTGTGTCTACACCAAAGTTAAAGGTAGTGAGTGTGTCATCTTGTGCCTATATGTAGATGACATATTACTGTTTGGAACCAATATTGAGATTATTAACGAGACAAAAGCTTTCTTGAAAAGGCACTTTGAAATGAAGGATATGGGTGAGGCTAGTGTGATTCTTGGTCTCAAACTGACACAGTCAACTGAGGGAATAACTTTATCGCAGTCTCATTATATAGAGAAATCTATACTTGAGAAATATGGTTATTCACAGTGTAGAATCGCTAGTACACCCTATGATCCTAAAGTTGCCCTTGTTAAGAATGCTTCAGGAGTACCTGTGTCTCAGTTAAGGTATTCTCAGATTATAGGGAGTTTGCAGTATCTTGCTAACTGTACTAGACCAGATATTTCATACTCTGTGTCTAAGTTGGCTAGATATACAAGCTGTCCAAACAGAACTCATTGGGATGCTCTTGATAGAGTACTTAGATATCTAAAAGGCACAATGTACCTAAGTTTACACTATAGGAGATTTCCTGGTGTGCTTGAAGGGTACAGTGATGCAAGTTGGATAGCTAAGAAGTCTGGTTCCAATGGAGTGACTGGATACGTGTTCACTTTAGCAGGTGGAGCAATATCCTGGAAGTCGACCAAACAGACTATAGTAACTCGGTCTACTTTTGAAGCTGAGTTGTGTGCGCTTGATGCCACGGGGACGGAGGCTGAATGGTTACATGGACTTATGTCCACGATACCTGTAGTAAGCAGACCGCTTCCTGCGTTTGCTATTCATTGTGATAGTAAAACAACTATCGACAAGATTAGTAGTAAAAAGTATAATGCTAAAACAAAGAGGCACATCCAAGTTAGACTAAAGTCTATTAGGGGTTTAGTGTCTGATAGGATTATTGCTGTAGAGTTCATAGGAACTCAGAATAATATAGCTGATCCTTTAACTAAAGGACTGGAACCTGCAGTGGTCCTTAAGTCAAGGTTGGGGATGGGGCTGTCAACCCATCATAGTTCATCATCAGTGGGAACCCAATACAAATGAGAGGAGATCCCTTGAAGTGTATTCAATGTGGTAATAACAAGCTGTAAGGATGAATTGGTAGTACCTTTGCTACATAGTTGATACTGTTGTATCTGAGTCTATCCCCTGTGAACCTAGAAGGTACTGACACTGCTAGTAAGCAAGAGTTATTATTACTCTGAATGGGGTCAAGTCATTCGACGAGATGGTAGCAGTACATCTCTGGAGATGCCCAGCTAAGCGAATGTAATTGTGTGGTCGCAATTAGAGGAAAGGGTTATTCCTTGAAGCATTCGATGAACAGGATCGAGACAAGACCATTAATGTCTCAAAGCCGTAGATTGGCACCATAGCCTTTGACTTGTCGTCGTCTATGGAACATGATTACATCAAACGAATTAAGATTCAAGGTGAAACATTCCATCTGAATCCGGTAATCATTGAAGTAGGGGACTTAGGAGGGTTCAAACCCGGAAGGGTACCGACTCTGAAAAACAAGTCATGATGTAAAACCTGAAGCATTTCTGTATGGATTTGTGGGGGATTGTTAGAAAATGGAGTTTTTAGAGCATAAGTATTATATGTTCTTGATGTTAATTCCGGATTTTAACGATTGGAAATTGTTCCTAGATATGGGAACTTAAATTTTCATATATGGGTCTAAGTAATTTTCTTAGTGAAACCCATAGAGAAATAGAGTTGAAGTTAGTAGCTTGAAAGAGCTTGAAAATGAGAATGTGTATTTGTCCCACATTGAAATGAATAAAGGGGGTTGTTGGCTTTATATAGAATCACACACATGGGTAGTGTACAACTACTAAGGTGTATGATGGTGCATGGTGTTACTGTGTGCTCCACGCGCGCACACACACACACACGCGCGCGCCGCCGCCGCCCGCCTCGCCTCGTCACGTCTCGACTCGACTAGACTCGGGTCGGCTCGGTCGAAGGGCGATTTGGGCGAATGTCTCGGCGTCTCACGTACGCGAGGCGACCTGGGCGAGGAATTTTATTGCATGGATTATTGATTTATTTTAATATTATAAACATGCTGTCAAGAGTTGGATTGAAAGTCCTGTAAACTCTCGAGAGCTAGACTGTGTTGTCATAACAAGGTTGCTGTCAGGAAGGTGAAAACTTGCTGTCAAAAACAAGGTTGCTGTCAGGAAGGTGAAAACTTGCTGTCAAAAACAAGGTTGCTGTCAGGAAGGTAAAACTTGCTGTCAAAAACAAGGTTGTTGTCGGGAAGGTAAAACTTACTGTTAGAAAGTAAACATACTGTCAAGTTCAAACTGATGACAGTTACTTTAAAGGTACTGTCGGGTCTTGTTGACAGTAACTTCTGCGTGGTTTTGACAGCAGAGTCTGAGCGTTTATTCTATTAATGAGAAATCATGAATGGGTCAAATATAGTGTAACAGTTACGATTTATTTAATATAAATCAGCCGTTTTATATTATTAAATCAGCCGTTTTGCTATATTAATTGTAAATCAGCAGTTACAATATTAATTGGGTGGCATCAGTTACGTTTGGCCTCTCCTATAAATAGAGAGCTAAGCTACTGATTGTAAACACACAGAACATACAGACCACACCCTACATTCTCATTGTCTCTCTACTTTCTCTGCTTTCCCTCAATATACAGTATTGTAGCTATCTGTTAGTGGGTTTTACCGGCAACTGAGGTGTCAGTCGAAGTTGAGCTTTTTGATTACTGTGATCATCTTGCTCGGAGCTGTTTTATCCTGGAAGAATATTGCCAGCATCCTGACACAGTGTAAGTGGGGGCAATTATCTCTTCAAGAACAGTCAGGACTTCTTGCAAATCCTGACGACTCAGCTGTTTTCATTCTTGTTTGATATACTGTTATAGCTATGGCTACTGGTATGTCTTCTGTCTTTCCTTTGTTCTTTCAGTTACTGATATGCATGTGTTATACCTTCGTGTTTTGTTTCGTTAATTGTTTGCTTGGCCTTGGCTTGTTAAATACGATATATAACTGCCTCTATGTTGCTATTTTAGTCAATATTACCAACAGTTGGAGCTATCAGCATCAGAATTTTTCTTGTCTACCGTTTACTTACATGAAAAAAGTTATATCTCATTGTAGAAAGGTTCAAATCATGAACCGTAAATTTTGTGATACACTACACTTCCATAGGTTTGTAAAGGTATATCGAACATTAGCTAGAACCTTATGGATTAAATCAGTTAATTGAGTCAAGTTTGAGCTATCAACATCAGAATTTTTCTTTTCTACCGTCTACTTAAATGAAAAAAGCTGTATCTCATTGTAGAAAGGTTCAAATCATGGACCGCAAATTTTGTGATACACTACACTGCCATATGCTTGTAACGGTATATCGGGAATTACCTATAACCTTATAGATTAAAGCAGTTCATTGAACCAAGTTGGAGCTATCAATATCAGAATTTTTCTTCCATCTAAAAATTAAGTTTCACTCAAAAAACTATATTTCAAAATATGAACCACAAATTTTGAAATAAACTACAACTCCATAACTTCGTAACAGTATATCTAACATCAGATAGAACCTTATATATTAAATCATTTAATTGTGCCAAGTTGGAGCTATCATCATATTTTTCCTTATAATGTTATGTTAAACCTTAGCCAATACAAATAAAAATGAATTATATGACTTATATATATGAGTACTAAAAACAATACAAACCACGCTTTGTTTCATCCCCTGAGTTAGATGGTCCTAGGCTCAGATCTCGTTTACAACTCGAATCAATATCTTTAGAAGAAGAATTAGGTGATGCCATATCAATATCAAAATCTGCAATAAGAACTCAGTTATGGTCTATGAGTCCACCGTTTTCTGTCTACCGTATACTTTCACTAAAAAAGCTATGTCTATTCGTAGAAAGATTCAAATTATGAGCAACAAATTCTATAAGAAACCACACTTCCTTACATTTGTAATGGAAAATAAAAAATTACCTATCAGCTTAAAGAAAAAAGCTAATACATGTAGTAATAAATGGTGTATACCTTTTCTTTGTCCGATAAGCTAATACATATTGATCTGTAACTGAAAACATACAAATTTCTGGATTCACTACACTTCTGTAGGTTTGTAACGGTATATCGAACATTAGATAAAACCTTATAGATTAAATCAGTTAATTGAGTCAAGTTGGAGCTATCAGCATCAGAATGTTTCTTGTCTACCGTCTACTTACATGAAAAAAGTTGTATATCATTGTAGAAATGTTCAAATCATGAACCGCAAATTTTGTTATACACTACACTTCCATAGGTTTGTAAAGGTATATCGAACATTAGCTAGAACCTTATGGATTAAATCAGTTAATTGAGTCAAGTTGGAGCTATCAGCATCAGAATTTTTCTTGTCTACCGTCTACTTACATGAAAAAAGCTATATCTCAGTGTAGAAAGGTTCAAATCATGAACCGCAAATTTTATGATTCACTACACTTCCATAGGTTTGTAAAGGTATATCGAACATTAGCTAGAACCTTATGGATTAAATCAGTTAATTGAGTCAAGTTGGAGCTATCAGCATCAGAATTTTTCTTGTCTACCGTCTACTTACATGAAAAAAGCTATATCTCAGTGTAGAAAGGTTCAAATCATGAACAGCAAATTTTGTGATTCACTACACTTCCATTGGTTTGGAATGGTATATCGAACATTAGCTAGAACCTTATGGATTAAATCAGTTAATTGAGTCAAGTTGGAGCTATCAGCATCCAAATTTTTCTTGTCTACCGCTACTTACATGAAAAAAGCTATATCTCATTGTAGAAAGGTTCAAATCATGAACCGTAAATTTTGTGATACACTACACTTCCATATGTTTGTAATGGTATATCGAGAATTACCTATAACCTTATAGATTAAAACAGTTAATTGAACCAAGTTGGAGCTATCAGTATCAGAATTTTTCTTCCATCTAAAAATTTAGTTTCACTCAAAAAACTATATTTCAAAATATGAGCCACAAATTTTGAAATAATCTACAGCTCCATAACTTTCTAATAGTATATCTAACATCAGATAGAACCTTATATATTAAATCATTTAATTGTGCAAAGTGGAGCTATCATCATATTTTTCCTTATAGTGTTATGTTAAACCTTAGCCAATACAAATAAAAATGAATTATATGACTTATATATATGAGTATTAAAAACAATACAAACCACGCTTTGTTTCATCCCCTGAATTAGATGGTCCTAGGCTCAGAACCCGTTTACGACTTGAATCAATATCTTTAGAAGAAGAATTAGGTGATGCCATATCAATATCAAAACCTGCAATAAGAACTAAGTTATGGTCTATGAGTCTACCGTTTTCTGTCTACCTTATACTTTCACTAAAAAAGCTATGTCTATTCGTAGAAAGATTCAAATTATGAGCAACAAATTCTATAAGAAACCACACTTCCTTACATTTGTAATGGAAAATAAAAAATTACCTATAACCTAAAAGAAAAAAGCTAATACATATAGTAATAAATGGTGTATACCTTTTCTTTGTCCGATAAGCTAATACATATTGATCTATAACTGAAAACATACAAATTTTGTGATTCACTACACTTCCGTAGGTAGGGGTGTACAAATCCGATCCAAACCGACCAATCAGAACCAAGCCGACCTTTTTTCGCCCGATCCAAACCGAATTTTTTTAAACCGAGATGTATTTGGATTGAAAAATAGTAAACCCAATTTTAATGGGTTGGGTATGGGTTTCGAGTTTTTTTAACCGAACCAACCCAACCCGATTAAAAATAATAAAGTTTAATTAAAAAAATAAAATAATTGGACTGTTAGTCTGTTAATATGTTCCAGTTACAATTATAATTATACATGTACTGTAAGCCCAATACATAAGCCCATTAGTAGTCATGACCCGTAAGTAATAACATAAATTGCTAAACCCTAAGAGTATAAATCTCTAAAAGACTAAAACTCATATTCACGACTAGCCGCACAACACACAGTCACACACTCTCTCAACTCTCAAGTGGATCTTAAACACTGAAATGGAAGATACAACTCCAAATCTCGTCTCAAACACCCCAAATCCCATCCCAAATACAACCCCAAATCCCATCCCAAACACCACTCCTATTGAGGTTAAATCGCCTAAAAAAGAAGACGATGATGAACCACTCACACAAAAGAGGAAACCTACGAGGACATCTGATGTTCGGGATCATTTCACTAAAATCAAATGTGGAAATCCAAACAATCCCAGATGCGTTTGTAAATATTGTAGGGCTAATTATGCTTGTCCAAGTGTTAATGGCACTAGTAGTTTATGGGCTCACTTCAAAAAATGCAAGAAAAATCCGGAAAAGGTGTTGGATAAGAAGCAACAATTACTTAGCTTTAAAAAGGAGAAATGTGGAGCTTCGAATTTGTTGGCGGTTACATTTAACAAGGTGAGATGTCGGAATGCATTGGCTAAATTTGTGGTGAAGGACGAGCAAGCTTTCAAAGTTGTGGAGGGGGAGGGTTTCAAGGAGCTTGTACAAGAATTACAACCTATGTTTGTTGTTCCTAGTAGAGTAACCATTGCTAGGGATGTACATCACTTGTATTTTAAAGAGAGGGCAAAGCTGATGGAAGTGCTTACTACCACTGGCCAAAGAGTATGCTTAACAAGTGATTGCTGGACATCTAGAACGCAAATGTCTTATATATGTCTCACTGCCCATTATGTTGATTCTGATTGGAAATTACAAAAAAATATTATAAATTTTTGTCAAATTTCAAATCATAGAGACGATACCATTGGTAAGGCAATTGAAACTTGTTTGCTTGGTTGGAAAATAGAAAAGGTGCTTATAGTGACTCTTGACAACGCTTCAGCTAATAAAGACGCTGCTGCGTTTGTTAAAAGACGGGTGAATGCTTGGAAGGGGGTTGTTCTTGGTGGCGAGAATATGCATATGAGGTGTGGGGCTTATATTGTGAATTTGATTTTAAATGATGGCCTAAAAGAGATGCACGATTCGATAACTGTAATTAGAAATAGTGTGAGGTACATTAGGTCATCACCAGCAAGGTTGCAAAAATTCAGAATCTGTGCAGAGAAAGAGAAAATTGAATACAGGGGAGGGCTGGTTCTGGATGTGCAAACCAGGTGGAACTCGACTTATATGATGTTAGATGTGGCTTTGAAATTCGAAAAGGCATTTGCAAGGTATGAGGAAGAGGATGATAAATTTGCGAGTTACTTCATGGAACAAGAAAATGGAAAGAAGAGGATCGGGCCTCCTATTCCTACTGACTGGCAAGCTGCTTCTATCTTTGTCAAATTTTTAGCTACTTTTTATGAAGTCACTCTTAAGTTTAGTAGCACTTTGCATGTAACTTCGAATAATTTTTATCATGAGATATGTGAAGTTCATACTATTTTGAGTGACCTGGCTTCTAGTAGGGACCCTTTGTTATCATCAATGGCTGGGAGCATGAAACGGAAATACGATAAATATTGGGGAAATCCAGAGGACATTAACCCTTTATTGTTAATAGCTGTTGTACTTGATCCACACTACAAGATGAAGTATTTGAAGTATTGTTTTGAAAGTATCTATAATGCTGAATTGGTTGCAACAATTGTGATGAAGGTGGAGTCATTGCTTCAACGATTATATGTTGCTTATGCTGGTGAAGGCGAAGCCTCCAAGGTAACACTTTTGAGTTTAAGCTCGATTTGTTTTAGTTATCTGTTTGTAATGAATTATGTTATCATGGTTAATAATGATTGTTAATTATGTAGAATCAATGATAGATTGTGCTTACCCTCCTAAGGATGATATTTGTAGGTAAACCTATTCTGAATGTTAGTTCTCATGTCCTAGCCTGATTTGCTTTATGTGTTGAGTATTGAATACAGTAAAAGAATACAGAGGGGGGGTGAATGGATTCTTGAACTTTTCTTGTTCTTGAGTCTATGTAGCAAGATAGGTGTTTGTGTGTGCAAGGATATGAGTGCGGATAAAAACAACACAAGACACGATATCACTTTAATCTAATATTGTATTAGATAAAGGTTACTACAATCTGTGAATACAAATGATAGTATTCTCAACTTCGTTTTTCTCAGAGAGATATGACTTATAATGTATGAAAAACTTGACTCCTCAAAAGTTAACTACTAAGGAAGTGAGGTTGTATCCTTATAGAACATGGATACAACCTACTTACTGCAAATAAGGTAGCTGAACAAATTACTTTCTAGTCTGTCTATCCTTTTTGAGTAAGTGTCCAAACGGTTAAAGATTTGACTTCTGTTCAGATCCACTTCTTTAGCCCTTTGTCTCTTCTATATCTCTCCAAGCTTCCTTGTAGGCTTTCCAGAGCACGTTACAGATTGTGGTCCGTAAAGTGCATTGGCTTGTTGTGAGCTTCTGACTTGTACAATTTCTTCAGTATTTTGTCTCCAAGACTGTATTCGAGAAGTGACTAAGTAAGTGATTCGAGAACTGGGATTGACTTGATCGATAACTCTGAGTTCTCGAATACTGTTATATGACATATCGAATCACTTCTCGAATAGTTCTTTTCTCTGGAAATCCTTGAGTTCTCGAATAGAGCATTTTGACATGTCGAATCCCTGAGATATCGAATAGCTTTCTGAGTCCTTGAGATATCGAATGGAACTTTGACTTGTTGACTCTTTGAGAACTCGAATACCACTTTGACTTGTTGACTTCTTGAGTTCTCGAATAGAGCAGTAGACATATTGAATCTCTGAGATATCGAATGAGATATCGAACAGTGTTTTCAGAGATATCGAATAGTGTCTTGAGATATCGAATCCCTGACTTCTCGAATGCTAGACTTCTCAAATAGACAAAACTACTTCTCGAATTGGTACTTAGGAAAATTCTTCATTTCTTCAAATCCCAACTGTGATTTATTTGACAGTCTTCATCTCTTTTCTTGAGGCATGAGCCTTGGAACTTCTTTCAAGCATTATTCTTGACCCAATAAGTACAGTTACACAGCTAGAATTTGATGCCTACTTTAAGTACAGAACAAGTAGAAACTCTACAACTAGAGGTTCCCTCAATTAAGAGGTCATGTAAGTAATGCAAAGCATTACAAACAATTAGGCTTGTTATTAGAGTTAAACATGCATGTCTCTATGACTAACAATCTCCCCCAAATTGTGAGTAAGACCCTTAGTCATAATTTCATGTTTGATAACAAGACTAACATACATAAAGATAAAACTTTAAAAATTACAGGTATGTAGATTGATTGAAGAAAATACATAGAAGTTTTCTTACAAGTTATGAGGAACAACTAGCCATATCCTTTTGGATTCATCTCTTGAGCTTTGGCTTGCAGATTCTCATTTTTCATTTTCTTTTCAGCTTCTTTAGCTTTCTTCTTTGCATTTTCTTCCATGGCAAGAATAATATCTTCCATTGCAGTGAGTTCTTCAATTAGAGGGGAGACTGACAAATCCTTGAGTACTTCATTCAGCTATTTCTCAGAGTAGGAACTGATGTAGTCCATTCTAATCTTTACATTTCTACCATATTTCTTGTACTCAATGATGTAAGGATTAAACTTAACTCTACACAGACCCATAGCCCTCAATTCATCAGCCTTAGCTTCCATTTCAGCAAACTCCTCCTCTCTTTTCTTTAGTAGCTCTTCACTGTTCCTTTTCATTTCTGCTTGGTGATCTCTCTTCATTTTAACAAAGTCAATTAACTCCAACTTCCATACCCTTTCCACTCTGTCTTCAGAATCCAACATTGCAATTATTCTTTCTATGTCATATAGCCTGCCCCAGTGCTGACATGTTCCTTGTCTGAATTTCTTCTATCTACCATCAGTATATTTAATTTCAAAAAAATCATCAACAATGGCAACATGATAGATTCTTTGAGCCCATAGGAACTGCAGTTGGTCTTCATCATAGTTTTCATCCAGAGGTGGTAGGTTTAGTCCTGGGATTATTGTCAGTGCCTTTGATTTGGATAACTTCACCCTTCTTGCAGCATGCTTGAATTTAATCCTTTTTACATGGTTGCTAGGCAGAAACTTATGACCCTTGCTTGTGGACCATTGTAGTATTCCATTAGCGGTTTGCTTTCTGAAACATACACATGGTTTCTTGGCTTGAATCTCCTTCTCTTCTTGAGGTAGTAAAACATTTGCAGAGGCCATGGACTTTGAATTTTGTAGGTCACTACTAACAATATTCACCCTAGACTTAAAGTCTTGTGTTGTGGTGAGGTTACTATCAGCAATGCCTATGGCTTGCTGTTTCACACCTGTCCTCTCATAGACTTTCCCTTGGTCATTACTACCTTTCTTCTCTTTGTCATCCCTCTTCTTTTTCTTGTCTTCATCTCCCTTATCACTTCTGTGATGTGTTCTCCCCCCATCACTTTTATCCTCATCTTTGTCATCCTTATTTCTCCTAGGCTTGGTAATTTCTGGAATTACACCAGTTGCAATAAAGGATCTGAGAATTTGCAGTGCCTCTAGTTCTTCAGCATTTCTGGTTCCACCCTTCTTCTGTAGTTGCTCAATGATTGCAATAATAAGTCTTTGATTTTGAGGTGTGAGATCATGAGGAATGACCAATTGCTTGATGTCTTCAATTTTGGTGCCAGATTGGTAGATGATTGTCCATGGCTTTTTGATTACTTATGGCAGCCTTGAAGGTTGATCATTCCTTAAGTCATCATACAGACTTTTATTGTTTTCATTTGCATCCCTCTTCTCAATAAGCCTGATCAGTACATCTATCTCTGAATGTTTCAATGTTTGTAGAGTGTTGTAGGTTAGATGCCAGATACTAGATTTTGCCACCATCATCACCTCCTTGAGCCATAAGCCATTGACTCTCCTAGGCATCATAGTGAAGTAATTGATCTAATCCCTAAGCCTCCTTAGATATATTTGAGTGTCATCAGACTGTTCCCTTGAGACTTTCAGAAACTTCAAGAATGCATCATCATGGTAGACATTAGAGTTTGAAACTTCTTGTAGCTTGGCCTCAGTAACCACCTTTACTTCTACAGATTTGACACTTTCAACTTTAGTAGATGGAGAGTTATCAGATGGCATCCAATTTGTTAGTAGTATTTTTATGTGTTCGTTCACAGGGAAGGACTGAATGTAATATCAAGTTCAAGTATCTTATCTCTCACAATTTAGAAGTGTAAAAGAGTGTTTGGGTTGTTTATAAACTAAATTAAACTAATTATCAATCAAGAATAAAATATATGAGGAAAACAATCCAAGAACTGGGGTTCTTCACTTGGTTTCAATGCACATTCAATATCTATGTGACATCTACGTTCTTACTCTGCTGAAAACAATTCTTCTAAGGTTATAATGTTCTCTTCCAAGATACAATATAGTGTCTACAACTACACCCTAATTGTCACTTCCGTGATACAATCCAAGTACAATCATAAACTATTACGCACCAAGAATTATAAGTCTCACAACTCTCCTATTAATCTTCCAATCAAATATTCGAGTTATGTCTGTTAAATCGTGTACTAAAATTGCAACTCCTCTTCCAAGTTATTACAATCCCTAAAATCCAATCAAAGGTTCATGACTCCCCTAATTGTGTTAAGCCCTCAATAACAGATCAGCAAAGCAAGAAAATCATAGATAATTAAACACACATGAATACCAAGGAATACTACCCAATTCTCAGATTAGAGAATTAGTTACACATGATTAAATTAACAAAACAAGAATTAATAGAAGAAATCATAATTAGAAGAATATAGAAAAGAAACCTTTAATCTTCAATCTTCAATGAAAATAATTGTTCTCCAGAAAAATCCCTAAAAGCTGTGTACAAATTGTATCTCTCTAACGAACCACGTTTTTCCCATCCCTAGATGTGTTTATATAGATACTCCTAGTCTTGCCCAACAACCAATTGCCTTCTATTACAATTATAATTTAAAGAAGGTACCAAAACTGCCCAGAATACAATTAGAATTAGAAAAAGGGCAAAACAGTAAATTCATGGCCTTCTTTTATAAGAACACGTGCGCGACTTCACTCAGAACGTCCCTTGTACTTGTTTCCTATCCCAGGTTGTAGAAAATCTCTCAAGCTTCGCGTGGGCAGTAAGATCGCTGAAAACGGACTTCTAGAACTCCAGATATGGCCAAAACAGTATAAACTGCGCAGCCTTCCCGGAAAATCCGAATTTTAATCAATTAATTCTCCAAAAATGATAGAAGCATCAACTTTAATCAACATTCTCGTAAATCTGCACAATTAAGCAAAACACATCAAAACTACAATAACTTGAGTCCAAAACAATCAATTTAAGCCGAACGGAGGCATTCCAAGTGGATATAAAATCCACTTATCAGCATACTTCCTGCAACCACTGTGGTTGTGATGGATTGCTTCTGGCCACTTGGAGTGATGACATGCACAGTTGGTAGAGTGACAACTGGCAGAGTGGCTGGGGGCTCATCAACTTTTGATTTCCCTTTTCCTGGCACATGAGTTAGGGATTTAGATGCACTTTGGTGGCCACCCTCCTTTATCTTTATACCTTTCTCCTTAGGTTTCTCCCCCTTTGTAATTGATATCCTTGATGTCCTCTTCTCCCTCTTAGGCTTGTTGTCAGGCACAGAGGCTGTAGGAGTGACCTTAGGGTTTGAAGATTCTTCAGGTAGAGGGTGACCCATGTGCTTCATCATGGCAGCCAACATAGATTGTTGATGCAGAAGAACATCAGCTGTGGTGGTGGCTTGAGTGTTCAACTGCTCAGTAAGAGTTTCAACTTTCTCTGTCAGATGAGCATTGGATTGTGAGAGAGTAGCTACCTCCTTTTCAAGTACATCTACCTTGCTGAACAATTCAGTAGATTTGAAGCCAGACAGGGATTGTTCTTTAAGTCTCTGCACTTCAAACCTAGTCAAATCATGCACTGGGACTTCAGTAACCAGCTTGTCTCCATATAGATTTTTGAACATGGTCCTCAGCATGGCATTGACATCTGTGGTCTGATCAGATAAAGCTTGAAATTTATTCCCTAGACCTGTGACAGTGTCATGGAGTAGAGCTAAGCCATTATCCATCTTGGTACAGGTAGAATTGCATGCCAGAATGTCCTTGAGTACAGTCTCCAATGAAGGGAATTTGGCATCAAAAGCTCTCTTAATCTCATGCACCTCCTTGGTTGTGGCTATACACACTTCATGAATTTCTGTTTTGAGACCCTTTCCAAGGTAGTGTGCAGCCTTGAGAATGCCCTTGTAGCTGTCATTCACTGCTTCATACACATCACTAGGGGTGAGAGATTTGGCATTGGACCCTAGTGAAGTGATGTACTCTTCTCTGAGGTACTGGAGACTGTCTAAGAGAGGAATATCAAATTTTCCTTGTAGCCAGGCATCTACATTGCCATCTCTCTCAGAATCATCTATTATATTTGCCTTCTGTAGCTCCACATCATCTCTGTGGCATAGGAGAATGGCTTCATAGTCAGGATTGGGCAGATTTGCAGTGAGAAGGTTTTGAGCAATCTTTGTGAACTCAGGGATCTGATCCACAATTAAGCTTTGAAGTGCTTCAATCGTCAATTGTTGTGGAACAGACCCTGATCCTGAAGCACTGTCATGTTGCACAGGCTTCAACCATTGTGACATGAAGTCAGAGCTAGAGCTAGGCAAGCTAGACTCCTCAGTTACAGATACAACTTCTGCAACCGGATGGATTGACTCTACTACTGGTGTCTCCACAGAAGTGGGATGAGTTACACCAGCAGTTGACACATGCACAGAGTCTCTAGTAAAAACTAGTGAATCCTCTGTGTTTGTGATGGTGTCATCAGGACACGCCCTAGCATGCATTCCCTCACCATCTAAATGAGGGTCATGGGTGGTGAGCACATTGTCAAGCACCATGTCACTTGAATTCATTGGCTCACCAAGAGAAGAGAATTCTTGGTGATCAATGCCTTATTCTTCAATTTCTTGAAGTACAGGCTCCAAAGAAATATGAGTGGTAGATTCTGGAAGAGAAGTGTCTTGTAGATTAGATTTTGGCAACTCCCCCTGAGAAATAGAGGGAGTTTCAGTTGTGATGTGCTCTCCACTCAGTATTGTGCCAGCCTTATCACTCCCATGTGCTGACTCTGTACAATTAGGTGCATTGGGGAGGATGCTTGATTCTATAGATGCACCCTGTTGAGAGGATACATCTAGTGAACTATGTGCCCCTGATTTTACAACTTCAGCCATTTGTGTAACTGAAGAGGTGGTCCTAGATTTCTTCCTCTTTGGCCTCTGTAAGTGTGACTCAGGTTCCTCACTACCTATACCTAATTCCACAGCCAATGCTGCTTCAGATAATATGTTCAAGGGTGTAGACATTACCTCATTTCTCTTCTTTTTACTAACATCACCCTTTTGAGAGGATGATGCAGTTGCCTCACTGTGTGGTAGAGTGTTTGGTTGAGAGGGTTGGTTAGCAAGCCCTGGGTTAGCATCTTGTACTACTTGCTTAGGCTGTACTAACTGTGACTTTGAGTCAAATGTTGGCATGTTGTGGGGGTAAGACCTAAATAGACTCTCCATATGGGGAGTTATTTTGAGTCTTACATCCACATCATTCCTAGTTTCCAAATTACCAAAAATAAGTTTGGTCATGGACCATGGGTAGCCTATTCTACTTTTATCTACTCCAGGCAATTCAATCAATTTAGCATTTTTAAAGTTAAGTACAGACTGAATAAAGCAAGGAAAGAAAATTTTAGTACCTCTCTTGGTTGTGTTCTTGCCAAGTCTCCCATATAGCTCCTGTAGAATAATTTGACCAACATCTATCTTTTTCCCATAAGCCAAGGCATAGCCTATTTGTTGTGCAGGTGCACTAATTTGATCGAAGCTTGACTTCCTGGCTATGAAGACTTGAAGAATGGTGGCAAACACATAACTCCACTCTTTCCGCAGATGCTTCCGATTTAGCTTCCCAAGATTGATCACATCTGAGTAGTTGATGAATTCAAAGTATTCTTCCAACTGTGTATTTGTGGCCAGCGTGTCATACGACTCTTGTTGTAATTCCAGTGCTTGATTCATGTCTGCTGTAGTGATAGTAATATCCTGGCCTTGAATCTTGCAATAGACTATATAGGAGGTTATAGCATTCTCGAGGGCAATGACTTCCACAGTGGCAGTTCTCCAAAACTGTTCTAGGAGGTCCAGATATAGAGTTGGGTTGGCTGATAGTGCACTCTTGATGTATGATTCTGACATCCACCGTACAAAGCACTTGAAGTTTGCATTAGGTGCTTCCACATCGTTAGTTATTGCGATGAAATTGGTTTGAGTGGGTATGGTGAGTTAGGTGTTTGCCATTTGTATATAGAAGAAAAGAGAATTAATGTTGAAGAAGAAATTTAAGCTTGTGCAGTTAGGGTTTTCAGAGGTTTTGGGAGTTTAGATGCTCGAGAAATCGAATGAAATGAATAGAATAGATGTAGAATTGTATAAGTATGAAGTACTTGAATTGTCGATTAGGTGTATGTTTTGTATCGACAAGTCAAGCATTCGAGAAGTAGAAAATAGCTATTCGATAAGTCAAGAAAGGCTTAATCGATAACTCAAGCATGTTGTAACTCACAGCTGGCAGTTATCTAACTTAGAATAAATTCTAAATTAGGTAAGATATGTTTTTATGAGTAATTCTGAATTTTGAATAAAAATCAAAAATCGGTTAAGATTCAGCGAGAAACCAGCCTTTTCAAATGATTCGAGAACTCAAACATGCTATTCGAGAACTCTATCAATAGAGAACTTAAATACCTTGTTCGAGAACTCATTCATGTCTCTGTTCGAGTTCTCTAAAAGACACTATTCGAGAACTCAAGAGTGTCCTGAATAGGCTTGTTAGAGAAGTCGACCACTAACAATGAAATGAACCATTCAAGAAGTCTTACTTATCGAACTATTCTTTTTACTCATAAAAACTCAATTTTCACTATCTTTTAAAATTTACAAGTCATATTCAATGAAGAATATTCTAGCAAATTAAACAGTGATTTTCTCAAAATTTCATAGAAATTTCAAGTTGACAAAATATGATTTTTTAACATATGCAGCAGATTTGAAATATTTATAAATCATATTTCAGCCAACACTTACTTCAAAAATATTGAGCATTTAAATAAAGTAAGTGTTTATTACTGCAACAACTTAGTTGATATATTCACTTAGCCAGAATCTGAAGAATTCAGCATTCCAATCTCACTAACCAACCTTGTGAAGGTGGCTTCATCTAATGGCTTAGTGAATATGTCAGCTAGTTGTTTATCTGTAGAGACATAATGCAACTCAATGGTTCCATTAGTTGCATGCTCTCTAATGAAATGATATCTGATGTCAATGTGCTTTGTTCTAGAATGATTGACAGGATTGGCAACTATAGAGATTGCACTTGTGTTGTCACACATGATTGGAATTCTTTCCAACACAAGTCCATAATCTCTAAGTTGGTTTCTAATCCAAAGCACTTGAGCACAGCAACTTCCAGCAGCTATGTATTCAGCCTCAGCTATAGAAGTTGACACAGATTGTTGTTTCTTACTATACCAAGAGACTAACCTTTGTCCAAGAAACTAGCAGCTACCTGAGGTGCTTTTCCTATCCACTCTGCATCCAGCATAATCAGCATCAGAATAACCAACCAGATTGAACCCTGTGTCCTTAGAATACCATAAACCCAAGTTTGGAGTGCCCTTCAGATATCTAAAGATCCTTTTTATAGCAATCAAATGTGATTCTTTTGGATTTGATTGAAACCTTGCACACAAGCATGTAGCAAACATGATGTCTGGCCTACTTGCAGTGAGATAGAGTAGAGAACCAACCATGCCTCTGTAGACTGAGATATCTACTTTCTTGCCTTTAGCATCTTCATCTAATTTAGTGGAAGTGGCCATGGGTGTCTTTGCAGGTGAGCAGTCTTCGAAGCCAAACTTCTTCAATAAATCCTTGATGTACTTGGTTTGACTGATAAAGATACCATCCTTCCTTTGACTAACTTGCAACCCAAGAAAGAATGTCAACTCTCCCATCATACTCATCTCATATCTGCTCTGCATGAGCTTAGAGAACTTTTCACACAGCATCTCATTAGTAGAACCAAATATGATATCATCCACATAGATCTGAACTAAGATAATATCATCACCATGTTTCTTGTAAAATAGTGTTTTGTCCAATGTGCCTCTAGTGAATTGATTTTCAAGAAGAAATTGTGAAAGAGTATCATACCATGCCCTTGGAGCTTGCTTAAGACCATACAATGCCTTAAGCAATCTGTAGACAAATTCTGGGAAGTGTGGATCCTCAAAGCCATGTGGTTGTTGCACATAAATTTCTTCTTCCAACTCTCCATTCAGAAATGCACTCTTGACATCCATTTGATAAACTCTAAAGTTTGAATGAGCAACAAATGCCAAGAATATTCTGATGGCTTCCAATCTAGCAACATGGGCAAATGTCTCATCATAATCAATGCCTTCCTGTTGAGAGTATCCTTTTGCAACCAACCTTGATTTGTTTCTTATGATTACACCATTTTCATCCATCTTATTCTTCAGAACCCATTTTGTTCCAACAATGGTTCTACCTTTTGGTGCAGGCACAAGATCCCATACTTTACTCCTTTCAAATTGATTCAGCTCCTCTTGCATAGAAATTATCCAGTCGGGGTCCATTAGTGCATCATCAAGTTTCTTAGGCTCAACTTGAGATAGAAAGCAACCATAGAGGCAGTCATTTAGAGTTGCTCTCCTAGTTCTAACTCCTGTATTTGCATCTCCAATGATTTGGTCTGCAGTGTGTGATCTATCCCATTTCCTTGAATGCTCAGTCTGATTTCTCACTCTTGATGTTGCTTCATCATCCAAGTCATGATCATTCTCATTTCCTCCCCCTGTGAAGTTGCCACTATTCATAGGTGTGTCTTGGATGCTTGTTTCTCCACTGTTAATTGGCACAAATTCTTCTCTTGCTTCATCATTCACTTGAGTTTGTTGAACTTCAGTTTCAACTCCAATTTCAATCTCTTCATCAGAATCATCTAGATTATCAAACTTTAATGGATCTTTATCTTCATCATTGGCTTCTTCTAATCCAGGTAGTTT
Source organism: Kitagawia praeruptora (assembly GCA_037693485.1). Lineage (NCBI taxonomy): Eukaryota > Viridiplantae > Streptophyta > Magnoliopsida > Apiales > Apiaceae > Kitagawia > Kitagawia praeruptora. The sequence goes on along the minus strand of CM075348.1, from coordinate 112,725,369 downwards.
GCTGTCATCAAATGTCACATCTGTGCTTTCCATAATTTTCTTTTGACTGATGACATAAAATTTGTATGCAATTCTTTCCATAGAGTAGCCAAGAAAAATTCCTTCAAATGCCTTTGCATCGAATTTTCCAACATATTCTGAATTATCCTTCAATACAAAGCATTTGCTTCCAAAAGTATGAACATACTTTAGAGTAGGCTTCTTTCCAGTCATTAAATTGTAAGGTGTCTTTCCAGTGTTTTTGTTGATGAGGGTTCTGTTCTGGATATAGCATGCAGTGCTCACAGCCTCAGCCCAAAAACATGTTGGCATCTTTGCATCAAGCAACATTGTTCTAGCAGCCTCAATTAGAGTTCGATTCTTTCTCTCAATAACTCCATTTTGTTGTGGAGTCCTTGGAGCAGAGAATTGCTGAGAAATTCCATTCTCTTTGCAGAATACTTCAAGTATGGCATTTCCGAACTCTGTTCCATTATCACTTCTTAATGCAATCACACTTGCATTGTTGGCCTTTGCTTCCTTGTCAACTCTCTTTATGTGCTCAATGATTACTTGTGGAGCCTCATCTTTTGATGCCAGAAATTCCACCCATGTATACCTTGTAAAGTCATCAACCATCACTAAGGCATACTTCTTTCTTCCTAGTGACATAATATTGACAGGCCCAAACAAGTCCATATGAATGAGTTGTAGAGGCTTGGTTATTGATGTCACTGTCTTTGACTTGTGGCTCGATCTTTTCATTTTTCTTCTTTGGCAAGCCTCACACACTCCTTCTTGACAGAATTCAAGTGTGGGCATGCCTCTCACTAACTCTCTTTTGACTAGAGAATTAATGGCTTTGAAGTTCAAGTGTGATAATTTCTTGTGCCACAGCCAAAAATCTTCATTTGATGCTTTTGAGTAGAAGCAACAAATTTTGTCCTTGTTTGCAGAGTCCCTATTGGCTACAAACAGGCTTCCTTTCCTTACTCCAGATAGAGCAAAATCACCAGTCTTCTTATGGGTGATCAAACATTCATCTTTGTCAAAATCCACCTTGAATCCCCTATCAGTAAACTAACCAACACTTAGCAGATTATACTTGAGTCCCTTGACCAGTGCTACATCTTCAATGATGACATTTCCAACTTTCAACTTGCCATATCCCAATGTGTTACCCATGCTGTCATCTCCAAAAGCAACCATTGGGCCAGCCTTCTCCTCACACTGTGATAGCAGGGCCATATCACCAGTCATAGGTATTACTTTTCCTTTGGTACCCAAACAAGTTTGGGTCCATGTGACTTAAAAACAGTTTTATCATAAACAACATGCTTATCAACTTTCTTGGTGTTAGTCTTCTTGTCACTATTAGAAGTCTTAGAGCCTGAGGTCTCAGACTTAGGTGACAAAGGTACCTTCCTAGCTTTAGGAGGACTTGAAGACTTTGACCTTGTGTAGTGTGTGTGAGAATTGTGACTGATACAACCATCAATGAATTGCCTTCTCAAATTAAAACAACTAGTCATAACATTCATGTTGCATGGCATACAGTAAAATTTATCACAGAATGGAGCATCTCTATGTCTTAGAGGCACAGAACAATCATAGAAAGGTTTGGGCACACTACCAACAGGTTTCTTGCATGCATGAGTTAGATGATTGGTACTGAAATAGTTCTGACAAGTTTTCCTAGGGGCATTAGGCATATAAGCATAATTATTATCTTTGTTAATCCCTAACTTGCCATTTGTGTTCTGTCTCTTCTTAGTCACTTTCTTCTCAGATTCACTCTTCCCAGCTGAAACAAACTTAACAAACTTCTTAGGTCTTGACCTATCACCTACTGGCTCCTTGGCTTTTGGCTTGACACTCACACTCTTAGAGGATGCTTGTTGTTCACTGGATTTTGCCTCATCTTCATCATTCAACATTTGCTCGATGAGTAAGGCATCCTCATCAATTTCAAATGTTGATTCTTTAAAAATTGGATTTTCAGCCTTTTTCAAAATGTGAGGCACTTCCTCATGAACAACCGTGTCATCTTCAGTGATAGCATAGCCTTTCTTCTGTTTAAGAGTGTCATAGTCAAGTCCAATAGCAGCCTTTGGTTTTGCTTGAATTTTCTCACAGTAGGATTGCACTAGACCAGATGATTTCTTAAATGTTTTTAGTTTGAATTCATTTTCAGCTAATTCATCCCTAAGGGCCTTTTCAACTTGACAAGCACATAGAACCTTATTCTGCAGATATTCAACTTCTTTCTTAAGGTTTTCTACTTGCATAGCAGTTAACTCAAGTTCCTCATTCTTTTTGGTTAATATTTCATTTCTAGTAAACAGTTTAGCAATTTCTTCATTAGCAGCAGTCATACTAGTATGAATATTAAACATTTCAATAGATAGTTGTTCAATCATGCATTTATACTCAGAAACAGACATGTCTATAGTAGTGAGAGATGGTACCTGAGAGTCTAATGAAGATGTGTCATCCTTGGAATTGGCCATCAAGGCATAGTTACAAAATTCCTGCTCTTCTCCATCACTGTCAGAATCATCCCAACACTTCCCTTCAGCTATGTAGGCCTTACCTTGTGTCTGCTTTTTCAGAAGGGCCTCATACTTAGCTTCGAGCTCAAGATACTCTATATCCTTCTTTTTAGGCTTCTTGCATTCACTGGCAAAATGCCCTAGGTCATTGCATCTATAACACCTTACAGATGACCTATCCACATGGCTGGTTTTGAACTTATTCTTGTTTGGTTTCACAGGTGCCTTGCTCTTATTGAATGAATGGTTTTGGGTTTTAGGTTTGAAGGGTTGATTCCTCTTAAATCTGATGTTTGGAAATTTTCTGGCCATGAAGGCATATGAAGTATTTTCCATCCCATTTAGTTCTTCAAGAGTATAGAACTCTTCTTCCTCCTTCTCCTCAACAGGTTCACTTACCTCAGCTTTAGTTTCTTAATCTTCTACTACCTCCTCTATCCTTTGTTGGCTTGTAGATGCTTCTAGGTCTTGAATAGATTTGTTGACAATCAAGGCACATGATGTGTTTATCATTCTGCCTTGGTTGGCTTGGATAGCCCTTTTCTGAAGCAACTCAAGCTCATGAGTTTTTAAAACCCCATAGAGCACATCATATGTAACTTTGTTCAAATCTCTTTCTCTTAGAGTAATGACCCTTTGCTCTAGATGATTTGGTGAAGATAGCAGAAACTTCATGATCAACTCTTTGGTGCTGTAAACCTTGCCATTCATTAGCAACTCCGTAACTAGCTTGTGAAATCTCTCAAACATCTCAGTGATGCTTTCCTTGGGCTGTGCCATGAAAGCTTTATACTGTGTGACCAGTATATGTTTCTTGTTTTCTCTGACCTCATCAGTTCCTTCACATAACACCTCAATGTGATCCCACATTTCTTTGGCAGTGGCATATGATGCAATGTTTGCAAACATTGACATGTCCATGGAATATATAATCAGTAACATGAGATGACTTTCAAGGGCAACCTTCTCCTTTTCTAAGTCTGTCCATTTGGATGGTTCCTTGGCCACATAAGATCTTGGAATTGTTGTGGTTCCAACAGTCTTTTCAGGAATCTCCTGTTGGGGAACAAAGGGACCATTCTTGAGAATCTCAGGATATAAAGGATGAGAGGCTTTGATGAACAACATCATTTTTATCTTCCAGAGGTTGTAATCTTCTTTGTCAAACTTAGGGACTTTTACTGTTCCTGTAGTCTTTGGTGTATTCGAACTCATGATCGTTTTTCTGTTTTTGAATAAACAACCTGCTCTGATACCACTTGTTGAGTATTGAATACAGTAAAAGAATACAGAGGGGGGGTGAATGGATTCTTGAACTTTTCTTGTTCTTGAGTCTATGTAGCAAGATAGGTGTTTGTATGTGCAAGGATATGAGTGCGGATAAAAACAATACAAGACATGATATCACTTTAATCTAATATTGTATTAGATAAAGGTTGTTACAATCTGTGAATACAAATGATAGTATTCTCAGCTTCATTTTTCTCAGAGAGATATGACTTACAATGTATGAAAAACTTGACTGCTCAAAAGTTAACTACTAAGGAAGTGAGGCTGTATCCTTATAGAACATGGATACAACCTACTTACTGCAAATAAGGTAGCTGAACAAATTACTTTCTAGTCTGTCTATCCTTTTTGAGTAAGTGTCCAAACGGTTACAGATTTGACTTTGCAAAGCCTGTTCAGATCCACTTCTTTAGCCCTTTGTCTCTTCTATATCTCTCCAAGCTTCCTTGTAGGCTTTCCAGAGCACGTTACAGATTGTGGTCCATAAAGTGCATTGGCTTGTTGTGAGCTTCTGACTTGTACAATTTCTTCAGTATTTTGTCTCCAAGACTGTATTCGAGAAGTGACTAAGTAAGTGATTCGAGAACTGGGATTGACTTGATCGATAACTCTGAGTTCTCGAATACTGTTATATGACATATCGAATCATTTCTCGAATAGTTCTTTTCTCTGGAAATCCTTGAGTTGTCGAATAGAGCATTTTGACATGTCGAATCCCTGAGATATCGAATAGCTTTCTGAGTCCTTGAGATATCGAATGGAACTTTGACTTGTTGACTCTTTGAGAACTCGAATACCACTTTCACTTGTTGACTTCTTGAGTTCTCGAACAGAGCAGTAGACATATCGAATCTCTGAGATATCGAATGAGATATCGAACAGTGTTTTCAGAGATATCGAATAGTGTCTTGAGATATCGAATACTTGACTTCTTGAATGCTAGACTTCTCGAATAGACAAAACTACTTCTCGAATTGGTACTTAGGCAAATTCTTCATTTCTTCAAATCCCAACTGTGATTTATTTGACAGTCTTCATCTCTTTGCTTGAGGCATGAACCTTGGAACTTCTTTCAAGCATTATTCTTGACCCAATAAGTATAGTTACACAGCTAGAATTTGATGCCTACTTCAAGTACAGAACAAGTAGAAACTCTACAACTAGAGGTTCCCTCAGTTAAGAGGTCATGTAAGTAATGCAAAGCATTACAAACAATTAAGCTTGTTATTAGAGTTAAACTGGCATGTCTCTGTGACTAACATTATGTCTGTCAAACTAAATTCGTGGTGTTTAGAAGACTTCAGTGGCCAGTTTTGCAACAAGATTTGTGATAATTTTGCTACTGTTAGTGTTAATTAGTTTTCTTCACTTAGAAATGTCTGGGATTTTTTGCACAAGCTTATCTTGTTCAATCTGCTGTATAGTTTTCTTGTTTTCTGCATTTAGACATGTAAAATCTGGGTCTTATCTTCTCTTGTCTAGTATGTTGTAAACAATATTGTCTTCCTCGTGTTAAAAACGATGCTTCAGCACACCAGAATCAGTATAATTATACTTCCAAAGTATCATTATTTTCTGGTTTAAATAATGCAAGATACTCCTCAAGAGACTAGTCACAATACCTACAAATTTAGCACTTCAAATTTTCTGTGACGATTTCTTTGTTTATATTTCTGCAGTAATATGAATGAAATGAGCATCTGTTTGCATTTTTGGTCAATGATCTGTTTTAAAATTCTGCGTATGTATGATTTCTTGCAACCAAAGTGCTTAAAGTTCTTGTTTATATTTCTATGTGATTTCTGCATATTCCATCCATTTTAATGAGCCATCACGTGGGGGGCATTATTTCTCCTGTTCCATAAATTTCTTTCACTCAAGCTGCTTTCTTTGTGCTGAACATAAGCTATTGTATGCAAGTCAATCAAATTGTCAAACCATAAGCATAGACTCCAGGCCTAGTACTTTATTTTAATTCCTTCCATATAAATGTCTTAGTTTTGTTTGTAACAGGCTCATCAAATTCAAAAAATACCTGATGCTTTTAATGAAACAAATAAGAGGAGGCTACTGGAAGGCTACTTGCATCAGCAAAAAATGGATACTACTGAAAAGAAGAATGATGTTGATCGCTACTTGATTGATAAACCACTTAATCCTATGACCTCTTCTTTTGATATTTTAATTTGGTGGAAGGAGAATTCTGAAAGGTATAAAATTTTATCAATGATTGCTAGAGATGTACTTGCTATTCAGGTTTCTACCGTTGCTTCCGAATCTACCTTTAGTACTAGTGGTCGTGTTTTGGACCCGTTCCGGAGTTCTTTGAGTCCGAAAATGGTGGAGGCATTGGTTTGTACTCAAAGTTGGTTGAAAGGTCAGCAAGGGGGACTGAAATTGGACAACTATATTGATGAGATGCATGCTTACGAGTTTCTTGAAGAAGGTATTTGTTATCTAATAACTCATATAGATCAATTGATTTTCAGACTTGTAATTTTCTTGCAATTTTTACTTCTAGCAAGATAGACTGAAAAACATTTAATTTTTTTATTTTGTAGACAATGCTGAGAAGGACAATGCTGAGAAGAGCAAAGTCAAGAAAAGCAGCATTATCGACATTGATGAGTGATTCATCAGTGTAGTTTTATGTTTATGTTCAAACATGAAAACTATGTTCATGTTCAGTATTTAATCAATCTTTTGGTGTGTATTAACTTAAATATTTGAGACTTATTTGAGATGGGTATGTACTATGTACTGCTATGTTTAATTTATTTTGTCTTTCATTTTCAGTTTATTATTAGTAGTTTAATACTAGTTGTTAAATAAAGAAATGTTTTATATATTTATTAACCCGATCACTTCAACCCGAACCGAAACACCTTAGATGGGTTGGATTACAAATTTTATTTTTAATGGTTGGTTTGAAAATTTAAAAACCCGATTTAATTGGTTTGGGTCATTAAATTCTCGTAACCCGCCCAACCCGAACCGTGTACACCCCTATCCATAGGTTTGTAAAGGTATATCGAACATTAGCTAAAACCTTATGGATTAAATCAGTTAATTGAGTCAAGTTGGAACTATCAGTATCAGAATTTTTCTTGTCTACCGTCTACTTACATGAAAAAAGCTGTATCTCATTGTAGAAATGTTCAAATCATGAACCGCAAATTTTGTTATACACTACACTTCCATAGGTTTGTAAAGGTATATCGAACATTAGCTAGAACCTTATGGATTAAATCAGTTAATTGAGTCAAGTTGGAGCAATCAGCATCATAATTTTTCTTGTCTACCGTCTACTTACATGAAAAAAGCTATATCTAAGTGTAGAAAGGTTCAAATCATGAATCGCAAATTTTGTGATTCACTACACTTCCATTGGTTTGGAGTGGTATATCGAACATTAGCTAGAACCTTATGGATTAAATCAATTAATTGAGTCAAGTTGGAGCTATCAGCATCAGAATTTTTCTTGTCTACCGTCTACTTACATGAAAAAAGCTATATCTCATTACAGAAAGGTTCAAATCATGAACCGCAAATTTTATGATACACTACACTTCCATATGTTTGTAACGGTATATCGAGAATTACCTATAACCTTATAGATTAAAACAGTTAATTGAACCAAGTTGGAGCTATCAGTATTTGAATTTCTCTTCCATCTAAAAATTTAGTTTCACTCAAAAAACTATATTTCAAAATATGAACCACAAATTTTGAAATAAACTACAGCTCCATAACTTTCTAACAGTATATCTAACATCAGATAGAACCTTATATATTAAATCATTTAATTGTGCAAAGTTGGAGCTATCATCATATTTTTCCTTATAGTGTTATGTTAAATCGGCATTTTTCAGAAAATTCTGGATCGCGCGCGCGCTGCCTGCGCTTGGAAAGCGCTTGGATTTCTGTCCAGGTTTTCGATTTTGCTTTATTCTTGTAGAAAATTTCCCAAGCTTCGTGTGGACAGTAATATCGTCCAAAACGGACTTCTAGAACTCCAGATATGGCCAAAACAGTGTAGACTGCGCAATATACCCTGAAATCCGAATTTTCCACAATTTGCTCATTTCTCATCCATTTTCTCTTCCGATTCTTTCGCCACTTCCCGTTCTTCAATTCTAAAGCGTTATGATCTTCATGGTAGCCTAGGGAAATACGTCATCCTTCATTCCATTGTACAAATTATCTCCAAAATTGACGAAAACACCAGCCCTAAATGATATTTCGCAAACCTGCACAACTAAACACAAACACATCAAAACTACAACAAACTTGAGGCCAAGTGAATCAATTTAAGCTGATATGGAATGCTCTAAATGGATATAAAATCCATTTATCACACCCCCAAACTTAAACTGATGCTTGTCCTCAAGCATAAACAATTAAAAACTAACTAATTAGTACCATTTTCGTAGGTGATCACGGTTGCATTTGGCATATGCAACAAGCCCTTTAAACCCCTAGGCAGCCCTAGTGGACGAGTAAGGTCTCGTGAGGGCCTATAGTGAACGTACCCACAAAATCCATCTAACTAAACAATGCAAAAACAATGCAATGCATGAATGCAACTAATATGAAAATGCAAAGATCCCCAACAAACTAACCAAAACCAACTAGCAAGCAAATATCTCAAAGAATGTAACTAAATCCAAATAGAGCTCGACTAAGCCCCCGTATACTAACAATACATGACAGAAACGTGCGTGTGTGCAATGCTCATCAGAAATACTTCCAACACTAGATCGAAATCATACATGTTCTTTGCCAAGACAATCACAAGTTTATAAATAGAATAGACTGTAGGCACTTCATAACCTATACATAATACTTCATAACCTCCATCCTCATTCAAGTTAGCTAGGAATTCATGCTTTATTACTACACTACGACACATAATACTATACACAATACACATGCTTATTTAACCGTGCAATGAATGAGACCCCAAAAGACTTTTTTTTCTTTTTCTTTTTCTCTTTTTTTTCCGACTCTTTTTTTTTCATGCAATCTGGAATGAGAATTCTCAATTCCAACCCTAGACTACTCATAAAAATATGATCAGTCTACTAGCCATTTGACACCTAGCCAACAACTAGCATAAAATCCCTGTTTTCCCCCAAACTTAGACTTTAGTGCTCCTACGCCATCAAGGGAATAACGAAAATTCTAAATATAATCAAGTGATTAAATCTAAAACAACCAAACAAGCATGACCTCAACCTAGCCCAAAAGCAAACGATGAGACTGTGAAAAGAATTTGTTTCTGAAGCATGCAAGTAAATTTCATAAGAACTATAAATCAACCCTTTATTCATCATTACTACACTCAATTAGACATCTACCTACCAATCAAAATTAGCTCATCCTAAGGAATCATGAAATATGCATGCTATGCAAATGCAACTAAAATGAACTCACATGGTATAGGAAACAAAATCACAGAATGTGCTACATGAAACAAACATAAATAATACAAACAAACATGCATGAATTACTACTAATATGCAAAATATAATATCCTACATGAACACAAATGACACACAAATAACTACTACACACTACTTATCCCCCAAACCACCCCCAAACTTGAAATATTCAATGGAAGGTAATACAAAGGATAGTAGAAAACATACCTAAATAAAAATGCCGAAAAGCGTGGGTTGCCTCTCACGAAGCGCTTGTTTAGAGTCAATTAGCTTGACTACGTCCAAGCCTCCATTATGGACGATAATAATTGGCCCGGTCATCTCTTCGTGAGACTTCATCGTCATCACGGCGGCACACTTTCTGCCCCTTCTCATCGCTTGGCCTATTCGTATAACAACTATGTCCTATTCCAATGCCTTCATCTATTGACCCAAAATCTGTCAATTTGTAGAACAACACACATTCGCGGGCTTCGCTTGAATATAATGGAGGAGGGTAAATGTAAGTTGCTGAAGCCTTTGGTTCCTCAAAGAGAACTTCCCCCGTTGGCTCTAATGCGCTACCTCCATCTTTATACTCTGAGACAAGTAGAAGACCTGCATCTTTCCCATGTTCATCAGCCTCTTGGTACGCACATACCAATTCTTGAAATTTGTGTAGCTCATCAGTGTCTGTCCCAAATAGTGCCCTTTCTAAATCATCCACCATCCTAGCATGATCAAATTCCTCACATGGCTTGTGAACACACACCTCACCTTGGAATTTGTCTTCCTCAATTATGCATGCAGTACCTTACTCCAAGTCACCGTTATTTTCTGGAATTGCCTCTAGTATGAATTGTTGTTTCTCTTGTTCCAAGGCACTCAAAACTTGAGCAACTAGTGTCCCCAAAGATTTGATAGACTCCTTATTACTCTCTGCAATCATCCTAATCTCCTCCATAACATCAACCTTATCTGACTGCAAAGTAGGAGTAGGTTGCTGATGTTGAAACTCTTCACTACCAAAGAAATATGACATATTTGGAACATCTTGCTGGTACTGTTGAGGATGGTATTGAAAATATGGTTGTTCCTCATAAGTGACATATGGATTAACTCCTTCGTAGTAACAATATTGTGAGGTCTCATGAACGCCCAAACACTGCTCACATTGCTGAAGCATGGATGTCCTCGAATATGTCCACCATGGCAACTCCTCGCCTGCCATTTTCAAACACTCAAGCACCTGAAACACACTGAACTAAACAAGATACACTACGTCAAAAATGGCCTACGGCTACGCCTAAAAAAGTGTGATTATAGGCCAAAAAGTGTTGTTAAAAGAGCCTGAAACCACCTATGGCTACACTTTGACCAAATTTGGGAGTGTTACAAAAATGGCTGCTACCATAGGGGTCTATGCTAACACTTTTTCAATTTTTGGTAACATGGAAGAAAAGTGTAGCCATAGACCCCTATGCCAACACTTTTCTGATCTGTGGCTACACCTTATAAGTTGTTGCTATAGATCTTTGGCTACACCATTATCTTTGTAGTAACACTATTAAAAGTGTTGGTGTAGACCTATGCCAACACCTCTTTAGTCCTACTGTAACATCAAATTGTGTTTTTACCAACACTCATACCACTATGCCTACACTTTTTTATTAAACATTTTTATACATTTGCCAACACTTTGCTATTATTTTACCATCATTTTAAATAAAGGCAACATATGATATTAGAAAATAAAGGATCTCATTCAAAATATTGTCAAACATTCCAATACATAAAGGTTGTCCAAAAGCCATTCCAATACATAAAATCCCATCCAAAATAACATAATACATTACAAGAAAAAAGAAAGCTGCCACTAGTTCGCTAATGGGCAATCTAGGATGCTATAAAAGGACACAATCTTTTTAGAACAGTTGATTCTCTTTTTAGAAAATCAAGGTTATGTAAATAATGGACTCACATCTTCTTCATTAATAGCTTTCCCAGGGACTGTTAGTGGTACAGGTTCAGGGCCCAATTCGTTTTGATATATTTTCTGCATTTCGTCCGCAACAACACGAGCTAAAGAATCCTGCAATTGAAGCCGAATTTATAGGATAAATAACTTCACCAGTTAAATGCACCAGAGTTACTACGAGCATTTATTATAATATCAGGAAAACAACCTGGTGACTTTCAGATGAGGGGTTAAATGAGCATCCAGAAGGATCAATTTCTACCGTAGGAATGATTGATGTCTTGCACTTCTGGCAACAGATTGCAAATGTGAAATCCACAGCAGACAAAAATACAGTAGTATGCATTATGCGATAAACTCAGATATTAAAAAAAATCAAAAAATAGCACGTTTTCATGAGAAAAACAAACCAACATCTTTACATCAACAACAGGGGAAAGACGCATGATCATTATATTTAAATAGTTGTTTTACCTTTTTAGAATTGACATGTTCACCTAGAAAAAGGTCAAATATCTTAGTTAGACTTTCCATTCAAAATCCAAATTTCAGTAAATTGTATTACGTGCACCTGATAAGCATCAACTTCACAGAAAATGTTATTTAACAAACATGACAAAAACCTTGTTAATAACGAACTTGCAAGTACCTGGAACGGATCCAACCTAAGCACGAGCTTCATATCATAGAGCCTGTTATGTGATTTTATGTTATATTATAGATAGATGGATAGTATTTCATTTGGATACTGCATCTGCTTTCTGGAAAGATGAACTAGAACTCTAGAAGGTTCTTCCTGAAATCTTTTTAATATGTGAGCCATTAACAACCAAATACTGCGTAAATCAACAGTGGGACAAAGCTTGAATCTACAACAAAAACAATGCCACAGAAAAATTGTATTAGATGTGAGCATATATTTCACAACATCAATGCAAGTATACTGTGCAACATTTATATAACACAAGTGACATGTGCACCTCTTATATAGATAAACACAACTTACATAGGCCAATGATGGGGGGAATATTAGCAAGATTGGCATAGCTAATGCCTTGTGGAATGGCAAGGCTAGCAATGGTAATTCCAGCAAGAACGTCATACTTAAACAGTTGTAAATTGTATTTAGGCAATCATTCGAATGCTGGTACAAAATAATTCATGGCTAATTTGGCACGACATAAAGAACTAGGCTCTTTCTTGAACAAGTAGAATGGATCATCGGGAAATAAAGTCTCCTTGATTCCGGATTTGAAGATAGTGGCAAAGCTTCTCGGAGACTTAAAACTCACCTTGTGGTCTTCATTGAACGCTGTCATATCCTCTTCCTCCTCTGTGAGATGCAAAAAACAGTTCAGAGAAAAATGTAATGAAGATTCAAGATTCAAGGTAGGGTTTATAACTAGAGGGGTGGTGCAAGGTTTATATAGGAGAACAACATAATGCAATGTGATGAAAGTATGACAAAGATTGGATAAGATTGAATTTTCTTAGCAGTAAAATGGATGTATGATTAATATGAATCTTATTTCAGAAAAATAAAGAATAAGAGAATTATAAATCCATGATTCATTAGAAAATCCATGATTCAGTATCTACTTAACGAAATTCGGTGCTTCAAGCACGTCATTTATATCACGTCATTTAGATTTCAATTTGGTATCTCTCCAAGCTCTCACTTTGATATTACAATTTTTAAAGGTTAAAGCCTGAACGTACGAGAAACGAAAACAAAAAACAAAACTACATGCATCCTTATTCCTTACGATTGGTATAATAGAAAACATCAAATATGGTACGTAAGCTTTAGAACTTGTCTGGTGAAAGTGCAACTGCATAAACAAACATCAAAACGGAAGTGTAAAGAGATTGACAGAACTCAAATTCATCAAAACCGTACTTGCTAAAACATCACGATGATGTTCAGAATCAGCGTTCACAATATTGTGTTTGGTATCCGGTTCCATGATTGTAGCTGAAAACATAAAAAACACAAATTAATTTTTTTACAAATAAACATGCAGGAGGGCTAGTAATTTTTTTTAAGAACTCAGTTCTCAATTGATAAACATATGACATCGAGGAGATTCTATTGAAAAAGAATGAGAGGTCCACTGTAGACCTAACTAAAAGGCAATAGAATAAATCAGTACCTCCCTTTACATCGATTTGTCCTGGTATCAGTCTTAGTGACTACATGACATTGATTAACCACTGTAGAATTTTTTTGCGCCGAAGCTTTGTAGGATGGCTTCCATCAGTATGATTTACTTGGGAATTAGGTTTTTCTGCCCCTTTTCTTTGGAACTGTTACTGCTTTTGCTTGAAGTACTCCAGTTACATCTGAATTTTCAGTATGCTTTTACAACACAACACAAGTCAAGTTAAATAATGATGAAAATAGCAGTACTCTTCCAGATACAGTAGAAGTACCTTGACGGACATCATGAGCAGCATAAAAGGTATGATGACTGATAGGTCATGCTTCCATATATTTATCTACAGTAGAAGTATATAAAAAACAAAGAGAAGATATTAAAGCAACATATCTATTCAGCTTCATGTAAGCTTAAACTTAAATTACTCTTGAAATAGTGTGACTGTTATGACATGCTATGAATTTGTTTCTTGAAAAGATACATTCAGCTTCCACCAAGAGTTTCAATAAGTTCTATAAACATACACCAGTCTTCATTGAGAATAAGACAAAAGAAGAAATTTCCAATATAACCGTGCTGAACCATACCAGCTCTTAGATTATTTAATACAGACGATTAATTAATTGTTTTTGATAATATCTCAGATTAGATATAGAGAATTTAAATTACCTTCCAAATTTCTTATGGCATTGCTCATTAATTTCATTTCCTGTACTTGCATTCCTAGAAGGCTCATCATTTCCTCGTAGTATTTCTTCTCTACATGGACACAAATATGTCAGCTATGAGTTTTACTACTAATTTATTATCTATGTAAGTGTAGTAAAAGGAAACCTAAAATTTAGATATAGAGGGGAACAAAAAGATAAGTTTAAATTTAACAAAAAAAAGAAGATAAGATATCTGATACAACCTTGAGAATCCAAGATTTTAGCCAAGGAACAATAGCTTTAACATTACCAAACCCATCTTTTATCTTCATACCTTTAATTATTTTACAATATATGTAACAAGGTATTAAAGAACCGAATCTTAACCAAATATACAACATTTTCGAAGAAATAGAATATCAATGGTAATCATTAAAATACATACTTTGCACGGATAAACTTTTCATTTCCCATTTTCTGATACAACCTTGAGAATCCAAGACTTTAGCCTAGGAACAATAGCTTTCTGAAACAAGACAGTGTAAACAAAAAGGGTAAGACACTTAAAGAATTATTATCTTTACTAAGGAAAAATCACAAGTAAATAACAAATTTAAATTTATAGATATACACATATGAACTCTCTATCTATCTCTAGCTTTCTTTCTCAATCCCTTCGTCTCTCTCTCTCTGTAACTCACTCATACACAAAACTTGGTTAGATATCAAGCATTATAACGTAAATATAAGACAAATCTTAAAAATGAATTAGTAATAACAAAAACCCAAATATTCAGATATAAAACCCTAATTTTAATAGCTAATCAGTCAAATGCAAAATCCTAAATTGAAACACAAATCGGATTGGGATTGAATACCCAAATAAAAGTCATACAATACAAGCCCTAGAATGAAAGTACCAAATTTAATCACCAGCAAAATCAATAAAAAAAATACAAATGAGTCTAGGGTGGGAAATCAAATTCAAGAAAATGAGTTTTTCATTACCATTCGAAACTTGTAATTGAGGTTTGAAGCTTGTAATTGAGGTTTGAAGCTTGCAATTCTAGTTGGTAGTTTGTTATCAGAATAGACTGTTTGTCTAGAGAGAAAATGAGTAGAGCGTGAGTAGAGAAACTAAGCCGAGGGTTTTCAGAGAAAATGAGCGTGAGTAAATAGGGGAGTAGTGGTAAAAAAAAAAGAGGAAGAGTTATTAGCCAAATAACCCAACAAATTTTCTCATTTTTTGCTATTTAACCAATCAACTTATCTTTTCTCATAAAAACCCAACGAACTTTGTTAAACTATGAAAATAATTAACTATGGTTAATGATTATTTATGTACTTATTATCACCTAACTTATATCAATTATGACATCATAATTAACATTAATAATAATTTAATAAATAGAAAAATAAAATATTTTAAATTTTTATATAATTCATAGCATTTTATTTATAATTAAATTAATATTTTATTTAATTATAAATTTGATTGATAATTTAATAAAATTCATATTTTTCTAACCATCAATTTTTTAAGAGATATTAACTAAAAAATTCAACATTTGTTTTGTGATTTAACCAATAAGCTTATTTTGTTTTAATAAAAACCAATTTTTTTTATAATAATGAGAAAACTTGACAATTAATTTTTTTAACTAGAGTTAAATGACTTGGATTAACTATTTCACATAAACAAATTAGTAATTAAAAAAATTATTTAAACTTTTAAATATAAATTTATTTCTAAATAGAATATTTAATTATTTATATATTAAGATTTTTATAATAATACAAAAAAATAAAATACATGTTAATCAAGTATTGTAAATTTATTTAAAAATTAAATTCCTATTAATTGTAATTGTACCATCTTTAATTTAAATATAGAGTAAATAATTTTGTATATTAATTAATATTCTAAATACTAATTTTTCATTAATTATTCTTAGTATTATATAAAATGAGAAGTACAATAAAAAAATTGATGATTAGAAAAATTTGAATTTTATTAAATTATCAATTAAATTTATAATTAAATATATTAATTTAATTATAAATATAATGTTATGAATTATATAAAAATGTAAAATATTTAATTTTTTGTTTATTAAATTATTATTAATGTTAATTATGATGTCATAATTGATAAAGTGATATAGGTTAGGAGATAATAGGTACATATAAATAATCATTAATCATAGTTAATTTATTTTCATAGTTTAACAAAGTTCGTTGGGTTTTTCTGAAAAAAAATAAGTTAATTGGTTAAATAGAAAAAAATGAGAAAGTTTGTTACGTTTTTTGGCTAATAACTCCCAAAAAAAAATAGAAAATTTTCATTTTGGAGGGAAATTGTCCGCCATTTTTTTAGCCTCGAAACTTACAGGCTACAGCTAACTGAAAGTTTTTTCTTGTAGACTGATTAAAATTTTATCTTAAAAATTTATTCATTTGTCCTAAAATGTTATAGATTTAGTTTGTTAATTAAATTTTTTAAAATTTTAGTATTAAAAAACATGACATTTATTTATATTAAATATTTATATCAAACATTAAAAGTAACAAATAGTTGATACTTAAAACTTTAAAATCCTAGTATGACTCAAAATTTGTTTTTAAAGATTTTAAAATCCTAGTGCCTCCAAACATGTGCCATGGCTTTATTGATTTGTTTATCTTCTTTTTTTTGACGTAATTTGTTTATATTAAAAATTGATTAAGATTTTTATATTAAAATATGTTCTATTTCTCCTAAAATGTAATAAGTTAATATCTCATATTATTTAAAATTTAAAATTTCTTAAAATTCAAAATCTATGATATATCAAAGTTTTGTATTTTTCTAATAATATTTGTGTTTTTTTTATAATATTCAACAAATAACTATAAAAAACTTTTATATTTTTAATTAATTTATAAAATAAAAAATGTGATATTTATTTATAATAAAAATACATAAAATATGTATATAAAAAATTAAGATGTCGCCCAAATACAAGTTCGCCTATTTTTTTCCATTTTTGGTAAGACCTTTTTTAAAGATCAGTGGTAACACCGATTTTGGTGTTACCATAGATACCGGTTTACGGCTATGGTAACACCGGTTAATATCAATTGTAACATAAAAAAAAAAGTGTTACCGTAGACCAATTTTAAGGCATTTATGCCAACACTTTTGCTTGTAACATTGAAAAAAGCGTTGTTTACTTAGCGAAAAAAAAAAGCTTTTATGAATAAGGAAACCTTTTCATAATATTGTTAAGTATGTGTGTTTGCTAAACAAATAAGGAAACCTTTTCATAATATTATTAGGGATTCAGACTTGTTAGATTTAGTACACACTGATATTTGTGAATTTGGTGGTGTGTTGACTAAGGACCATTTTAGATACTTCATTACCTTTATAGATGATAGTAGTAGATACTGTTATGTTTATTTACTTAGACATAAGGATGAAGCACTTAGTAAATTCATTATATATAAAACTGAAGTAGAAAAACAAACTAGTAAGGTACTTAAAAGGTTGAGATCTGATAGAGGTGGTGAGTATACGAGTAATGCTTTTAATGAATTTTGTGCAAACAATGGTATAGTTCATGAAGTTACCCCACCATACACACCTGAGTCTAATGGGATTGCTGAGCGAAAGAACAGAACCTTTAAAGATATGATTAATAGTATGCTTATTAATTCTGGGTTGCCTAAATACATGTGGGGAGAAGCTCTGAATACGGCTTGCCATATTCTGAATAGAGTTCCTCTGAAACACATGGATAAGACACCCTATGAGTTATGGAAGAGCAAGAAGACTAGTCTTAAGTATCTTCGTGTGTGGGGGTGCCTTGCCAAGGTACTTGTCCCTGAACACAAGAGAAAGAAACTAGGTCCGAAGACTGTTGATTGTATCTTTCTGGGCTATCTTGAGACCACTACAGCTATGAGATTTTTAGTGTTAAAATCTGACATAGATGGTATAGTGGCAAACACGATAGTTGAGTTTCGTGATGCTACATTCTTTGAGGATGTTTACCCTATGAAGACTAGTATGCCTCAAGATACTTCTAGTGAAGATCCTACTCACACATCAAGTTCTATTCCTGATCATGTGGAAAAGATGACAAATGTGGGGGTGGAACCTAGTAGTAGCTCTACTCCTAAGGAGGTAGAGGAACCACGAAGGAGTAAGCGTGCAAAGGTAGTCAAGGATTTTGGAAGTGATTTTATCACTTACAATGTCGAGGACGAACCTTTAACTTTCCGACAAGCTATGGATTCTTCAGAGTCTAGGCACTGGAAGGGCGCTGTAAAGAGTGAAATTGACTCTATTGTTTCTAATGGAACATGGGAGTTAGTTGATCTCCCTCCTGGGTGTTCTACTATCGGGTGCAGATGGATGTTTAAAAGGAAGTTGAACCCTGACGGCTCAATAGATAAGTACAAAGCTAGACTGGTAGCTAAGGGTTTTAAGCAAAAAGAGGGCATTGATTACTTTGACACATACTCTCCAGTAGCTAGAATGACAACGATCCGAATGCTTGTAGCATTGGCTTCCGTACATGGTCTTATCATCCATCAAATGGATGTAAAGACAACTTTTCTTCATGGTGAACTTGAAGAAGAGATTTATATGGATCAGCCTGAGGGATTTGTTGCATCTGGTAACGAAAGGAAAGTATGTAAGTTGATCAAATCCATATATGGCTTGAAACAAGCTCCTAGGGATTGGCATAAAAAGTTTGATGAAACTATAGTGCCGTTCAGTTATGATATTAATGATAGTGACAAGTGTGTCTACACCAAAGTTAAAGGTAGTGAGTGTGTCATCTTGTGCCTATATGTAGATGACATATTACTGTTTGGAACCACTATTGAGATTATTAACGAGACAAAAGCTTTCTTGAAAAGGCACTTTGAAATGAAGGATATGGGTGAGGCTAGTGTGATTCTTGGTCTCAAACTAACACAGTCAACTGAGGGAATAACTTTATCGCAGTCTCATTATATAGAGAAATCTATACTTGAGAAATATGGTTATTCACAGTGTAGAATCGCTAGTACACCCTATGATCCTAAAGTTGCCCTTGTTAAGAATGCTTCAGGAGTACCTGTGTCTCAGTTAAGGTATTCTCAGATTATAGGGAGTTTGCAATATCTTGCTAACTATACTAGACCAGATATTTCATACTCTGTGTCTAAGTTGGCTAGATATACAAGCTGTCCAAACAGAACTCATTGGGATGCTCTTGATAGAGTACTTAGATATCTAAAAGGCACAATGTACCTAAGTTTACACTATAGGAGATTTCCTGGTGTGCTTGAAGGGTACAGTGATGCAAGTTGGATAGCTAAGAAGTCTGGTTCCAATGGAGTGACTGGATACGTGTTCACTTTAGCAGGTGGAGCAATATCCTGGAAGTCGACCAAACAGACTATAGTAACTCGGTCAACTTTTGAGGCTGAGTTGTGTACGCTTGATGCCACGGGGATGGAGGCTGAATGGTTACATGGACTTATGTCCACGATACCTGTAGTAAGCAGACCGCTTCCTGCGTTTGCTATTCATTGTGATAGTAAAACAACTATCGACAAGATTAGCAGTAAAAAGTATAATGCTAAAACAAAGAGGCACATCCAAGTTAGACTAAAGTCTATTAGGGGTTTAGTGTCTGATAGGATTATTGCTGTAGAGTTCATAGGAACTCAGAATAATATAGCTGATCCTTTAACTAAAGGACTGGAATCTGCAGTGGTCCTTAAGTCAAGGTTGGGGATGGGGCTGTCAACCCATCATAGTTCATCATCAGTGGGAACCCAATACACATGAGAGGAGATCCCTTGAAGTGTATTCAATGTGGTAATAACAAGCTGTAAGGATGAATTGGTAGTACCTTTGCTACATAGTTGATACTGTTGTATCTGAGTCTATCCCCTGTGAACCTAGAAGGTACTGACACTGCTAGTAAGCAAGAGTTATTATTACTCTGAATGGGGTCATGTCATTCGACGAGATGGTAGCAGTACATCTCTGGAGATGCCCAGCTAAGCGAATGTAATTGTGTGGTCGCAATTAGAGGAAAGGGTTATTCCTTGAAGCATTCGATGAACAGGATCGAGACAAGACCATTAATGTCTCAAAGCCGTAGATTGGTACCATAGCCTTTGACTTGTCGTCGTCTATGGAACATGATTACATCAAACGGATTAAGAATGAAGGTGAAACATTCCATCTGAATCCGGTAATCATTGAAGTAGGGGACTTAGGAGGGTTTAAACCCGGAAGGGTACCGACTCTGAAAAACAAGTCATGATGTAAAACCTGAAGCATTTCTGTATGGATTTGTGGGGGATTGTTAGAAAATGGAGTTTTTAGAGCATAAGTATTATATGTTCTTGATGTTAATTCTGGATTTTAACGATTGGAAATTGTTCCTAGATATGGGAACTTAAATTTTCATATATGGGTCTAAGTAATTTTCTTAGTGAAACCCATAGAGAAATAGAGTTGAAGTTAGTAGCTTGAAAGAGCTTGAAAATGAGAATGTGTATTTGTCCCACATTGAAATGAATAAAGGGGGTTGTTGGCTTTATATAGAATCACACACATGGGTAGTGTACAACTACTAAGGTGTATGATGGTGCATGGTGTTACTGTGTGCTCCACGCGCACACACACACACACACGCGCGCGCCGCCCGCCTCGCCTCGTCACGTCTCGACTCGACTAGACTCGGGTCGGCTCGGTCGAAGGGCGATTTGGGCGAATGTCTCGGCGTCTCGCGTACGCGAGGCGACCTGGGCGAGGAATTTTATTGCATGGATTATTGATTTATTTTAATATTATAAACATGCTGTCAAGAGTTGGATTGAAAGTCCTGTAAACTCTCGAGAGCTAGACTGTGCTGTCATAACAAGGTTGCTGTCAGGAAGGTGAAAACTTGCTGTCAAAAACAAGGTTGCTGTCAGGAAGGTGAAAACTTGCTGTCAAAAACAAGGTTGCTATCAGGAAGGTAAAACTTGCTGTCAAAAACAAGGTTGCTGTCGGGAAGGTAAAACTTACTGTTAGAAAGTAAACATACTGTCAAGTTCAAACTGATGACAGTTACTTTAAAGATACTATCGGGTCTTGTTGACAGTAACTTCTGCGTGGTTTTGACAACAGAGTCTGAGCATTTATTCTATTAATGAGAAATCATGAATGGGTCAAATATAGTGTAACAGTTACGATTTATTTAATATAAATCAGCCGTTTTATATTATTAAATCAGCCATTTTGCTATATTAATTGTAAATCAGCAGTTACAATATTAATTGGGTGGCATCAGTTACGTTTGGCCTCTCCTATAAATAGAGAGCTAAGCTACTGATTGTAAACACACAGAACATACAGACCACACCCTACATTCTCATTGTCTCTCTACTTTCTCTGCTTTCCCTCAATATACAGTATTGTAGCTATCTGTTAGTGGGTTTTACCGGCAACTGAGGTGTCAGTCGAAGTTGAGCTTTTTGATTACTGTGATCATCTTGCTCGGAGCTGTTTTATCCTGGAAGAATATTGCCAGCATCCTGACACAGTGTAAGTGGGGGCAATTATCTCTTCAAGAACAGTCAGGACTTCTTGCAAATCCTGACGACTCAGCTGTTTTCATTCTTGTTTGATATACTGTTATAGCTATGGCTACTGGTATGTCTTCTGTCTTTCCTTTGTTCTTTCAGTTACTGATATGCATGTGTTATACCTTCGTGTTTTGTTTCGTTAATTGTTTGCTTGGCCTTGGCTTGTTAAATACGATATATAACTGCCTCTATGTTGCTATTTTAGTCAATATTACCAACAGTTGGAGCTATCAGCATCAGAATTTTTCTTGTCTACCGTCTACTTACATGAAAAAAGTTATATCTCATTGTAGAAAGGTTCAAATCATGAACCGCAAATTTTGTGATACACTACACTTCCATAGGTTTGTAAAGGTATATCGAACATTAGCTAGAACCTTATGGATTAAATCAGTTAATTGAGTCAAGTTTGAGCTATCAGCATCAGAATTTTTCTTGTCTACCGTCTACTTAAATGAAAAAAGCTGTATCTCATTGTAGAAAGGTTCAAATCATGGACCGCAAATTTTGTGATACACTACACTGCCATATGCTTGTAACGGTATATCGGGAATTACCTATAACCTTATAGATTAAAGCAGTTAATTGAACCAAGTTGGAGCTATCAATATCAGAATTTTTCTTCCATCTAAAAATTAAGTTTCACTCAAAAAACTATATTTCAAAATATGAACCACAAATTTTGAAATAAACTACAACTCCATAACTTCGTAACAGTATATCTAACATCAGATAGAACCTTATATATTAAATCATTTAATTGTGCCAAGTTGGAGCTATCATCATATTTTTCCTTATAATGTTATGTTAAACCTTAGCCAATACAAATAAAAATGAATTATATGACTTATATATATGAGTACTAAAAACAATACAAACCACGCTTTGTTTCATCCCCTGAGTTAGATGGTCCTAGGCTCATATCTCGTTTACAACTCGAATCAGTATCTTTAGAAGAAGAATTAGGTGATGCCATGTCAATATCAAAATCTGCAATAAGAACTCAGTTATGGTCTATGAGTCCACCGTTTTCTGTCTACCGTATACTTTCACTAAAAAAGCTATGTCTATTCGTAGAAAGATTCAAATTATGAGCAACAAATTCTATAAGAAACCACACTTCCTTACATTTGTAATGGAAAATAAAAAATTACCTATCAGCTTAAAGAAAAAAGCTAATACATGTAGTAATAAATGGTGTATACCTTTTCTTTGTCCGATAAGCTAATACATATTGATCTGTAACTGAAAACATACAAATTTTGTGATTCACTACACTTCTGTAGGTTTGTAACGGTATATCGAACATTAGATAAAACCTTATAGATTAAATCAGTTAATTGAGTCAAGTTGGAGCTATCAACATCAGAATGTTTCTTGTCTACCGTCTACTTACATGAAAAAAGCTGTATATCATTGTAGAAATGTTCAAATCATGAACCGCAAATTTTGTTATACACTACACTTCCATAGGTTTGTAAAAGTATATCGAACATTAGCTAGAACCTTATGGATTAAATCAGTTAATTGAGTCAAGTTGGAGCTATCAGCATCAGAATTTTTCTTGTCTACCGTCTACTTACATGAAAAAAGCTATATCTCAGTGTAGAAAGGTTCAAATCATGAACCGCAAATTTTATGATTCACTACACTTCTATAGGTTTGTAAAGGTATATCGAACATTAGCTAGAACCTTATGGATTAAATCAGTTAATTGAGTCAAGTTGGAGCAATCAGCATCATAATTTTTCTTGTCTACCGTCTACTTACATGAAAAAAGCTATATCTAAGTGTAGAAAGGTTCAAATCATGAATCGCAAATTTTGTGATTCACTACACTTCCATTGGTTTGGAGTGGTATATCGAACATTAGCTAGAACCTTATGGATTAAATCAATTAATTGAGTCAAGTTGGAGCTATCAGCATCCGAATTTTTCTTGTCTACCGTCTACTTACATGAAAAAAGCTATATCTCATTGTAGAAAGGTTCAAATCATGAACCGCAAATTTTATGATACACTACACTTCCATATGTTTGTAACGGTATATCGAGAATTACCTATAACCTTATAGATTAAAATAGTTAATTGAACCAAGTTGGAGCTATCAGTATTTGAATTTTTCTTCCATCTAAAAATTTAGTTTCACTCAAAAAACTATATTTCAAAATATGAACCACAAATTTTGAAATAAACTACAGCTCCATAACTTTCTAACAGTATATCTAACATCAGATAGAACCTTATATATTAAATCATTTAATTGTGCAAAGTGGAGCTATCATCATATTTTTCCTTATAGTGTTATGTTAAACCTTAGCCAATACAAATAAAAATGAATTATATGACTTATATATATGAGTATTAAAAACAATACAATCCACGCTTTGTTTCATCCCCTGAATTAGATGGTCCTAGGCTCAGAACCCGTTTACGACTCGAATCAATATCTTTAGAAGAAGAATTAGGTGATGCCATATCAATATCAAAACCTGCAATAAGAACTAAGTTATGGTCTATGAGTCTACCGTTTTCTGTCTACCTTATACTTTCACTAAAAAAGCTATGTCTATTCGTAGAAAGATTCAAATTATGAGCAACAAATTCTATAAGAAACCACACTTCCTTACATTTGTAATGGAAAATAAAAAATTACCTATAACCTAAAAGAAAAAAGCTAATACATATAGTAATAAATGGTGTATACCTTTTCTTTGTCCGATAAGCTAATGCATATTGATCTATAACTGAAAACATACAAATTTTGTGATTCACTACACTTCCGTAGGTAGGGGTGTACAAATCCGATCCAAACCGACCAATCCGAACCAAACCGACCTTTTTTCGCCCGATCCAAACCGAATTTTTTTAAACCGAGATGTATTTGGATTGAAAAATAGTAAACCCAATTTTAATGGGTTGGGTATGGGTTTCGAGTTTTTTTAACCGAACCAACCCAACCCGATTAAAAATAATAAAGTTTAATTAAAAAAATAAAATAATTGGACTGTTAGTCTGTTAATATGTTCCAGTTACAATTATAATTATACATGTACTGTAAGCCCAATACATAAGCCCATTAGTAGTCATGACCCGTAAGTAATAACCTAAATTGCTAAACCCTAAGAGTATAAATCTCTAAAAGACTAAAACTCATATTCACGACTAGCCGCACAACACACAGTCACACACTCTCTCAACTCTCAAGTGGATCTTAAACACTGAAATGGAAGATACAACTCCAAATCTCGTCTCAAACACCCCAAATCCCATCCCAAATACAACCCCAAATCCCATCCCAAATACAACCCCAAATCCCATCCCAAACACCACTCCTATTGAGGTTAAATCGCCTAAAAAAGAAGACGATAATGAACCACTCACACAAAAGAGGAAACCTACGAGGACATCTGATGTTCGGGATCATTTCACTAAAATCAAAGGTGGAAATCCAAACAATCCCAGATGCGTTTGTAAATATTGTAGGGCTAATTATGCTTGTCCAAGTGTTAATGGCACTAGTAGTTTATGGGCTCACTTCAAAAAATGCAAGAAAAATCCCGAAAAGGTGTTGGATAAGAAGCAACAATTACTTAGCTTTAAAAAGGAGAAATGTGGAGCTTCGAATTTGTTGGCGGTTACATTTAACAAGGTGAGATGTCGGAATGCATTGGCTAAATTTGTGGTGAAGGACGAGCAAGCTTTCAAAGTTGTGGAGGGGGAGGGTTTCAAGGAGCTTGTACAAGAATTACAACCTATGTTTGTTGTTCCTAGTAGAGTAACCATTGCTAGGGATGTACATCACTTGTATTTTAAAGAGAGGGCAAAGCTGATGGAAGTGCTTACTACCACTGGCCAAAGAGTATGCTTAACAAGTGATTGCTGGACATCTAGAATGCAAATGTCTTATATGTGTCTCACTGCCCATTATGTTGATTCTGATTGGAAATTGCAAAAAAATATTATAAATTTTTGTCAAATTTCAAATCATAGAGACGATACCATTGGTAAGGCAATTGAAACTTGTTTGCTTGGTTGGAAAATAGAAAAGGTGCTTATAGTGACTCTTGACAACGCTTCAGCTAATAAAGACGCTGCTGCGTTTGTTAAAAGATGGGTGAATGCTTGGAAGGGGGTTGTTCTTGGTGGCGAGAATATGCATATGAGGTGTGGGGCTCATATTGTGAATTTGATTTTAAATGATGGCCTAAAAGAGATGCATGATTCGATAACTGCAATTAGAAATAGTGTAAGGTACATTAGGTCATCACCAGCAAGGTTGCAAAAATTCAGAATCTGTGCAGAGAAAGAGAAAATTGAATACAGGGGAGGGCTGGTTCTGGATGTGCAAACCAGGTGGAACTCGACTTATATGATGTTAGATGTGGCTTTGAAATTCGAAAAGGCATTTGCAAGGTATGAGGAAGAGGATGATAAATTTGTGAGTTACTTCATGGAACAAGAAAATGGAAAGAAGAGGATCGGGCCTCCTATTCATACTGACTGGCAAGCTGCTTCTATCTTTGTCAAATTTTTAGCTACTTTTTATGAAGTCACTCTTAAGTTTAGTAGCACTTTGCATGTAACTTCGAATAATTTTTATCATGAGATATGTGAAGTTCATACTATTTTGAGTGACCTGGCTTCTAGTAGGGACCCTTTGTTATCATCAATGGCTGGGAGCATGAAACGGAAATACGATAAATATTGGGGAAATCCAGAGGACATTAACCCTTTATTGTTAATAGCTGTTGTACTTGATCCACACTACAAGATGAAGTATTTGAAGTATTGTTTTGAAAGTATCTATAATGCTGAATTGGTTGCAACAATTGTGATGAAGGTGGAGTCATTGCTTCAACGATTATATGTTGCTTATGCTGGTGAAGGCGAAGCCTCCAAGGTAACACTTTTGAGTTTAAGCTCGATTTGTTTTAGTTATCTGTTTGTAATGAATTATGTTATCATGGTTAATAATGATTGTTAATTATGTAGAATCAATGATAGATTGTGCTTACCCTCCTAAGGATGATATTTGTAGGTAAACCTATTCTGAATGTTAGTTCTCATGTCCTAGCCTGATTTGCTTTATGTGTTGAGTATTGAATACAGTAAAAGAATACAGAGGGGGGGTGAATGGATTCTTGAACTTTTCTTGTTCTTGAGTCTATGTAGCAAGATAGGTGTTTGTGTGTGCAAGGATATGAGTGCGGATAAAAACAACACAAGACACGATATCACTTTAATCTAATATTGTATTAGATAAAGGTTGCTACAATCTGTGAATACAAATGATAGTATTCTCAACTTCGTTTTTCTCAGAGAGATATGACTTACAATGTATGAAAAACTTGACTCCTCAAAAGTTAACTACTAAGGAAGTGAGGTTGTATCCTTATAGAACATGGATACAACCTACTTACTGCAAATAAGGTAGCTGAACAAATTACTTTCTAGTCTGTCTATCCTTTTTGAGTAAGTGTCCAAACGGTTACAGATTTGACTTCTGTTCAGATCCACTTCTTTAGCCCTTTGTCTCTTCTATATCTCTCCAAGCTTCCTTGTAGGCTTTCCAGAGCACATTACAGATTGTGGTCCGTAAAGTGCATTGGCTTGTTGTGAGGTTCTGACTTGTACAATTTCTTCAGTATTTTGTCTCCAAGACTGTATTCGAGAAGTGACTAAGTAAGTGATTCGAGAACTGGGATTGACTTGATCGATAATTCTGAGTTCTCGAATACTGTTATATGACATATCGAATCACTTCTCGAATAGTTCTTTTCTCTGGAAATCCTTGAGTTCTCGAATAGAGCATTTTGATATGTCGAATCCCTGAGATATCGAATAGCTTTCTGAGTCCTTGAGATATCGAATGGAACTTTGACTTGTTGACTCTTTGAGAACTCGAATACCACTTTGACTTGTTGACTTCTTGAGTTCTCGAATAGAGCAGTAGACATATCGAATCTCTGAGATATCGAATGAGATATCGAACAGTGTTTTCAGAGATATCGAATAGTGTCTTGAGATATCGAATCCCTGACTTCTCGAATGCTAGACTTCTCGAATAGACAAAACTACTTCTCGAATTGGTACTTAGGAAAATTCTTCATTTCTTGAAATCCCAACTGTGATTTATTTGATAGTCTTCATCTCTTTTCTTGAGGCATGAGCCTTGGAACTTCTTTCAAGCATTATTCTTGACCCAATAAGTACAGTTACACAGCTAGAATTTGATGCCTACTTCAAGTACAGAACAAGTAGAAACTCTACAACTAGAGGTTCCCTCAGTTAAGAGGTCATGTAAGTAATGCAAAGCATTACAAACAATTAGGCTTGTTATTAGAGTTAAACATGCATGTCTCTGTGACTAACAATCTCCCCCAAATTGTGAGTAAGACCCTTAGTCATAATTTCATGTTTGATAACAAGACTAACATACATAAAGATAAAACTTTAAAAATTACAGGTATGTAGATTGATTGAAGAAAATACATAGAAGTTTTCTTACAAGTTATGAGGAACAACTAGCCATATCCTTTTGGATTCATCTCTTGAGCTTTGGCTTGCAGATTCTCATTTTTCATTTTCTTTTCAGCTTCTTTAGCTTTCTTCTTTGCATTTTCTTCCATGGCAAGAATAATATCTTCCATTGCAGTGAGTTCTTCAATTAGAGGGGAGCCTGACAAATCCTTGAGTACTTCATTCAGCTATTTCTCAGAGTAGGAACTGATGTAGTCCATTCTAATCTTTACATTTCTACCATATTTCTTGTACTCAATGATGTAAGGATTAAACTTAACTCTACACAGACCCATAGCCCTCAATTCATCAACCTTAGCTTCCATTTCAGCAAACTTCTCCTCTCTTTTCTTTAGTAGCTCTTCACTGTTCCTTTTCATTTCTGCTTGGTGATCTCTCTTCATTTTAACAAAGTCAATTAACTCCAACTTCCATACCCTTTCCACTCTGTCTTCAGAATCCAACATTGCAATTATTCTTTCTATGTCATATAGCCTGCCCCAGTGTTGACATGTTCCTTGTCTGAATTTCTTCTATCTTCCATCAGTATATTTAATTTCAAAAAAATCATCAACAATGGCAACATGATAGATTCTTTGAGCCCATAGGAACTGCAGTTGGTCTTCATCATAGTTTTCATCCAGAGGTGGTAGGTTTAGTCCTGGGATTATTGTCAGTGCCTTTGATTTGGATAACTTCACCCTTCTTGCAGCATGCTTGAATTTAATCCTTTTTACATGGTTGCTAGGCAGAAACTTATGACCCTTGCTTGTGGACCATTGTAGTATTCCATTAGCGGTTTGCTTTCTGAAACATACACATGGTTTCTTGGCTTGAATCTCCTTCTCTTCTTGAGGTAGTAAAACATTTGCAGAGGCCATGGACTTTGAATTTTGTAGGTCACTACTAACAATATTCACCCTAGACTTAAAGTCTTGTGTTGTGGTGAGGTTACTATCAGCAATGCCTATGGCTTGCTGTTTCACACCTGTCCTCTCATAGACTTTCCCTTGGTCATTACTACCTTTCTTCTCTTTGTCATCCCTCTTCTTTTTCTTGTCTTCATCTCCCTTATCACTCCTGTGATGTGTTCTCCTCCCATCACTTTTATCCTCATCTTTGTCATCCCTATTTCCCCTAGGCTTGGCAATTTCTGGAATTACACCAGTTGCAATAAAGGATCTGAGAATTTACAGTGCCTCTAGTTCTTCAGCATTTCTGGTTCCACCCTTCTTCTGTAGTTGCTCAATGATTGCAATAATAAGTCTTTGATTTTGAGGTGTAAGATCATGAGGAATGACCAATTGCTTGATGTCTTCAATTTTGGTGCCAGATTGGTAGATGATTGTCCATGGCTTTTTGATTACTTATGGCAGCCTTGAAGGTTGATCATTCCTTAAGTCATCATACAGACTTTTATTGTTTTCATTTGCATCCCTCTTCTCAATAAGCCTGATCAGTACATCTATCTCTGAATGTTTCAATGTTTGTAGAGTGTTGTAGGTTAGATGCCAGATACTAGATTTTGCCACCATCATCACCTCCTTGAGCCATAAGCCATTGACTCTCCTAGGCATCACAGTGAAGTAATTGATCTAATCCCTCAGCCTCCTTAGATATATTTGAGTGTCATCAGCCTGTTCCCTTGAGACTTTCAGAAACTTCAAGAATGCATCATCATGGTAGACATTAGAGTTTGCAACTTGTTGTAGCTTGGCCTCAGTAACCACCTTTACTTCTACAGATTTGACACTTTCAACTTTAGTAGATGGAGAGTTATCAGATGGCATCCAATTTGTTAGTAGTATTTTTATGTGTTCGTTCACAGGGAAGGACTGAATGTAATATCAAGTTCAAGTATCTTATCTCTCACAATTTAGAAGTGTAAAAGAGTGTTTGGGTTGTTTATAAACTAAATTAAACTAATTATCAATCAAGAATAAAATATATGAGGAAAACAATCCAAGAACTGGGGTTCTTCACTTGGTTTCAATGCACATTCAATATCTATGTGACATCTACGTTCTTACTCTGCTGAAAACAATTCTTCTAAGGTTATAATGTTCTCTTCCCAGATACAATATAGTGTCTACAACTACACCCTAATTGTCACTTCCGTGATACAATCAAAGTACAATCATAAACTATTACGCACCAAGAATTATAAGTCTTACAACTCTCCTATTAATCTTCCAATCAAATATTCGAGTTATGTCTGTTAAATCGTGTACTAAAATTGCAACTCCTCTTCCAAGTTATTACAATCCCTAAAATCCAATCAAAGGTTCATGACTCCCCTAATTGTGTTAAGCCCTCAATAACAGATCAACAAAGCAAGAAAATCACAGATAATTAAACACACATGAATACCAAGGAATACTACCCAATTCTCAGATTAGAGAATTAGTTACACATGATTAAATTAACAAAACAAGAATTAATAGAAGAAATCATAATTAGAAGAATATAGAAAAGAAACCTTTAATCTTCAATCTTCAATGAAAATAATTGTTCTCCAGAAAAATCCCTAAAAGCTGTGTACAAATTGTATCTCTCTAACGAACCACGTTTTTCCCATCCCTAGATGTGTTTATATAGATACTCCTAGTCTTGTCCAACAACCAATTGCCTTCTATTACAATTATAATTTAAAGAAGGTACCAAAACTGCCCAGAATACAATTAGAATTAGAAAAAGGGCAAAACAGTAAATTCATGGCCTTCTTTTATAAGAACACGTGCGCGACTTCATTCAGAACGTCCCTTGCACTTGTTTCCTATCCCAGGTTGTAGAAAATCTCTCAAGCTTCGCGTGGGCAGTACACTACGCCATAGATTGCTTATAGTAACCCCCAAACTGTGTTACCATAGACCCCTGTTTTAAGTTACCATAGGCCAAAATAGGGCTATGGTAACACTTCAGCTGTGTTAGGTTCTCAGCAGTAACTACAGGTATCTAAGGTAACATCAAAAACCAACCTAAGGTAACACAGCAAATGTGGTTACCAAAAACCTCTATAGCAACACCTTAAACACTCTATAGCAACATAGGTTGTGTGTTACCACAGATGATACAATTTTGCATAATATTATGGGGCCCACACGTGGGGCCACACGTAGGATCCACACGTGGGTCCCACATGTAGGGACACGTGGGATTCACATTTAGGTCCACATGTGGGGCCCACTTTTTGGACCTATTATGGGGCCTACCTGCTCACTGTGCAAGGCCTATTGTAACACCTAATATTACCTATTATAACACCTAATATCACCTACTGCAACACCCCTATTGTAACACACATTTTACCTATTATAACACCATAAATGTAACAAAATAAAAATGCACCAACAGAATATTGAATTTCCATAAAACAAACCAACAACAATTCAAGTCCTAATTTAATTCACCAACAACATTTATCTGACGAATGGACAAGAACATTTATCTGACGAATGTATACTAACTTTACAATTCTTCCGATATAAGAAACACAAAAAAAAAATAAAAATCAGCTTCCATGTATGTGAATTCTTTGATCCATCTTTTAGTTGCATCGTCTCCTTGTGACCTTGGAAGCACTTAATCACTCCAATTATCTTGCTCAGGTGCAACGCCCTGCTGACTATTCCATTCGTCCTGCAATTCAACATAGAAATACTCATATATGTGGCTTAGTAGAACACATTTCGTAAGACTGACACTCTTACCATGTGAATAGATTTTAATGCAAAGATAATTGTGATTTTAGAAAGCGAACCTCATACTCAAAATTTGACTTGAATGGAGACCAGACAAGAATTTGCCTGCCACTGCCGCCAGTATACAACTCCTGAATGATTGCAGGCATATATCTCAGCAAATTTAAATCATCATACAAAATATAGAGAATATTAACTGCTTTAATGGAACTCCTTTTCTAGGCTTAGGAGAATATTAAAACAGGCTACTATGGCCGACACAAGTTTACTTTCTTTTAATGATAAATATATTTAACTTCGCAGTTCAATATTTCTATAATGATTGTGAAACTATGAAAAGTTGTCAGCTTTTCTCTTTGCAAATGCCAAGTTAAGTTACCTTGATCAACGGTAAATGTGTAGGAGTTTGCTGACTGTCCATTAATAAGAAGCCCATCTGGAAAGGGAAGATTATTCCCATCGTCCAAAATTGATTTCAAATCCTAGAAAAGTCAAGAATATAAGCATACATAAAAGAACAAAATTGAATTTTAACTTAAGCATTTATAAAAAGGACAGACCAGCAATACAGAGCTTATCCAAAAAAAAACTCACAGTGTGACTATACCTCACTAGAACACTTGATTAAAGTAGGCCAGGTAAGTCGGCCGTGTCGTGTTTGAAAAAAATTGATATTTAACTACTAAGAAAACAAGATACATAAGCAGCAAGATTAAAAGATATACACTAGAACACGATCAGGTTTGAGTTCTTTAGTACCAGCTTTGTACTCGAAGCAAGAGTAGTAATCCTTCGCACCGATATGTTCAAGCTTGGTATAGTCCCTGAACGAGTGAACACTGCACTTCCCTTCAGATTTCATGCTAGATAAAGTCCTTATTGGACTTCTGCTTGCAGGGAGAGTGAGTTTTGGTCAAAAATCCAATCTCAAGTTTACACCTACAGGAAACAATCATCTTTTATGATGATTGAAAACAACTACACACTGTGTCTTGCTTTCGTAAGCGTCTTTATCATTCCTTTGGTGATTTTCCAGAACCAGAAGGCATTCATCATTGCCAACACAGGAGGTATAGTAAGCATGCTGTAGAAGCCCAAAGGATACATTTTCTAAACCTGGAAATGTTTACAAATAATAATATTTAAGCCCTATTCCGTAAAGACAAAGTAATATTCAATATGATACACATTGTCAAAAACAAAAATAGCAAAAGACAGCATTGGAAAAGAAATATGCTGGAGGAATAGTGATCTCTCATTCTTAACTCATATCTTCAGTGGTAATGTTGATTACCAAAGTGAGATAACCAATATAATACATTAATATAAATCAAAACCTGGAAAAGAAATGTTTCTGCTAATACATTGTTTGTTTATCAATGAACTTGAAATTATTAATCAAAACATCAATATAATGAAATAATATTCATTAGGCCAGATAAGAACCAAGTCAAAAAACATAAGCGATAGTAATTACATAATTAAGTTTCAACAGCATACCCCCATTGCAGCATCGGACAAGGTAGATGTCCTATATGTGATAGGATCTGAGTTTGGCAGTTCAATATTGTTTGAAAGTTTATGAAAGGAAATATCTACAACTAGCATAGAGTCCCAGTCAAACTGTTTTACTCTCACAGCTGTTTTAAGCATAATAAGATAATAAGATGCTAATTGCTAGAAATTCAGTGTCAGTTGTAGCCTAAAACCAACATGTAATCCTAATTTTCAAACGACCAATGCATTCCTAAATTTCTTTATGTTAAAGTCAAATACTTAAAGGTACAAGGGTGTCACATACAAACCCTACTCAGATTTATTATGATTTGAGAGATAATATTTGTTAATCACACCATACTTGTATATTAGGAACTCTACTAGTGGTCGAAGTTATAATCTTCTGTTTTGAAATCTAGCAACTAAACAGGTTTATTGGATTTTAAATCTAGCAAAAACCTTGTGCACGGCAAACTTCCACTAGGTTTCTCTTTTACACTGCAAATTAGACAATCTATGGAATAATGGAGTTTATGAATTTTTTTAGTAGGTTCATGTCAAAAATTCAATATTCTCACTTAGGAATTAGATACTTTACTTAAATAATAAAACGACAATGATGCAACAAGCCTATACCTGGAATGGACAATTGATATAAGGGACTGCAGAAGCTTCAAAACATTAGATGTATTTAACAATGAAACTGAATTTGCAACAACCTGAAAAACAAAAAAATAAACCGAGGGTTACTTACGACTCTTTTGCTCATTTTACTTGTCCTAGTAATCATACCTGAGTGTTACTAATGTTTAAAAAACCAAAACAAGTGATGTTAATAAGCACACCTTTTCATCTTTCCTATGCAAGCAATCTAACAGAGAGTGTTACTAATTAGATGCGGTGCTAGCTTAAGCAAAAGATGAACCAAGTCTGCACTGGCAATTTAAAGAGTTAAAATGACAGCAAGAATTTACAGGCATAATACCCACCTATTTGAAGAGCAGTATGCACAAAAAGGGGACCTAGAAAGCTTCCGCCAATACCAACTGCAATGACATCCGTTAGTATTTTTCCTGTAGGTCCAACCTACCAATGCTTGCCTATTAGAAACCAATAATTTTGAATATAGCTAAACAATATCATGTACAAGTAACAAACCTACCCAAACACCAGAGCGGATCTTCTCAGAGAAATCCAGAATTTTATTCAAAACTTGCCACACCTCAGGGACTACATTGGTGCCATCACTTTCAATGACTGTATCTCTTGAAGCACGATGAGCTACATGAAGAACAAATCTATTCTCTGAGCTGTTAATCTACAAAATAAAACCAAAATAACTTTTAGAAATTTAAAGGCTTCCTGATATATAAGTACTACCTACCATCACACTAATATGTCGTAATTTTAATGTCCATCAATAGGCCAATTGCAGATATAAATAACACTACAAAGACAACTTTTGTAGTACTAGTATATTTACCCAGATTAAAAGAAATAAACAATACTGTACTTGGGAATAATAATTATCCAAACTACCGATATGCAATTAGCTCACAAGCGAAATATAAAATGCCAGATTAATAAATGCCACACAAGAGGCACTAATTAAGCTCACTATCAAGCTGCACTTATTAAGCTTTAAGATGAACTGAAAATGTTGAAGGACTCTTACGCGCTCTCCATTAAACATACTAGAGATTTTTCTTTGAGGCGAGCTGTCTGCATTTCGACACAACAGGAACAGTTAGTCCATTACGACATATATAAACACAATATCTTAATCCCTCCAAATAAAATTAACATAAACACACCTCTGCCAGCTTGAGGAGTTTATCAATAGTGTCAGTAGTGGCACACTGGCTCGAGTAATCCAAGAACAGATTATCGAATTTGCTACAATTTCGACATTATTCCATTAACTTGATAAATTGTAAAAAAAATCCAAAAATATACATAAAAACATACAGCATCATTGACTTACAGCGTTCAGTATCTGACATCAAATTACGTAAATAAATTCTTAGCTTCACTTGCTTGTTAATAGTCCTATTGCTAGTAGCACCATTTCCATTCTCACCAGGGTATGAAGAAGCCATCGGAAGAAGTAATGGAAGTAGTAGAAGGCTATCCAAAACTAACAATTAACACAAGAAATCGAAATAAATGATGCTAATTTGATACATAGAATAAGAACGAGAGAGAGAGACTGAGAGAGAGTTCGAGAGAGATGGAATTATAGAGTCGCATATATACACACATATAACTGTAGGCATTCATATCGAAAGGGGTAATACCTCCAAATCGAAGCCCCAAAATCCAAAGCCCAAAGCGAAAAAGCCCTGAAATCAAAAAGAGAGATCCATTAGTTGAAGTTTAAGTGAAGAAATCGAATCGATTGAACTCAAAACCAAGAACCCCTAATTTGTGAAGAATCCCCAATTTGAAGAGTCAAAGCCTCAAATCCAAGCCCTAATCAGTTGGGAATCTCTAATTTGAAACCCAAATACGTACTAACTTGAAGAAAAATAAAGAAGAATTGAGAGAGAGTCGAGAGAGAAAGTCGTGAGTTGCGAGAGAGTTGGGAGTGGGAGCGAGAGATTGAGAGGGTTGTGTTGTTTTTCTTTAAGATTGAAATTTCATTGTGGCGGTATTTTTTGCCGCTTGCTAAATTTCACTGGAAACCATGTGGGATATTTTATTTTTCTGTTCTTACAATTATTTTTTGTTTTTTTATTTGGTTTTTTAAATGTCCATTTTACATTTAATAAATAAACAGAATCTAAATAATAATAATAATTAAATAACTTGATATTTAAAAGTAATAACTCATTCGATTGGTAAACTGTTTCTTTTTTATAAAAATGAAATATTTTAAAGGTAAATGTGATTTTTAACTAATTAAACAATTTTTTTGGTAAAAAAATAAAAATTTAGTTTATTAATGATTTTTTTGTTAAACGATTTGTTTACATAATTTGAAGTAATATAATTCAAATATTTTTAATCACATACGAAATTATTTCTATTTTAATTAATAATATATATAATATATAGAAAAAAAATCATATTAAAATTTTGTTTAATAATATTTAATGAACATAAAAATAAAATTATTCATTTTAAAATGTTTTAACCTTTATAAAAGTTTCTCTATTAAATTTTTTAATGAATTTAGTTAAAATTTAATAATGTTTGGATATTACTTTATTTTAAAACCCTTTTATGTGAAATTTATAAACATAATTTAATATTTATGAAAAATCAATAATTTATTTATTTGATGGAATATTACGTTTTAAAAGGATTATTTTAATGATTTTGTTAAAATTAATTATTTTTAAAGTCAAATAATTATTAAATCATTAATTTTAAATAAAATAAAAAATTTTGTTAATGAATACTCTATGGTAACACACCTCATGGTGTTACCCATTGTTAACACCTTTATAACTAAAGTAACATACTTTTGTGTCTATGGTAACACCACAATCAAAAGGTTGCAATAGGTCAAAATTTTCATAGCTATGGTAACACCCGTAGTGGTAACACCCATGCCAAAAGGTTGCGATAGGCCATCTATGGCGTAGTGGTAAGATCGCTGAAAACGGACTTCTAGAACTCCAGATATGGCCAAAACAGTATAAACTGCGCAGCCTTCCCGGAAAATCCGAATTTTAATCAATTAATTCTCCAAAAATGATAGAAGTATCAACTTTAATCAACATTCTCGTAAATCTGCACAACTAAGCAAAACACATCAAAACTACAACAACTTGAGTCCAAAACAATCAATTTAAGCCGAACGGAGGCATTCCAAGTGGATATAAAATCCACTTATCAGCATACTTCCTGCAACCACTGTGGTTGTGATGGATTGCTTCTGGCCACTTGGAGTGATGACATGCACAGTTGGTAGAGTGACAACTGGCAGAGTGGTTGGGGGCTCATCAACTTTTGATTTCCCTTTTCCTGGCACATGAGTTAGGGATTTAGATGCACTTTGGTGGCCACCCTCCTTTATCTTTATACCTTTCTCCTTAGGTTTCTCCCCCTTTGTAATTGATATCCTTAATGTCCTCTTCTCCCTCTTAGGCTTGTTGTCAGGCACAGAGGCTGTAGGAGTGACCTTAGGGTTTGAAGATTCTTCAGGTAGAGGGAGACCCATGTGCTTCATCATGGCAGCCAACATAGATTGTTGATGCAGAAGAACATCAGCTATGGTGGTGGCTTGAGTGTTCAACTGCTCAGTAAGAGTTTTAACTTTCTCTGTCAGATGAGCATTGGATTGTGAAAGAGTAGCTACCTCCTTTTCAAGTACATCTACCTTGCTGAACAATTCAGTAGATTTGAAGCCAGACAGGGATTGTTCTTTAAGTCTCTGCACTTCAAACCTAGTCAAATCATGCACTGGGACTTCAGTAACCAGCTTGTCTAAATATAGATTTTTGAACATGGTCCTCAGCATGGCATTGACATCTGTGGTCTGATCAGATAAAGCTTGAAATTTATTCCCCAGACCTGTGACAGTGTCATGGAGTAGAGCTAAGCCATTATCCATCTTGGTACAGGTAGAATTGCATGCCAGAATGTCCTTGAGTAAAGTCTCCAATGAAGGGAATTTGGCATCAAAAGCTCTTTTAATCTCATGCACCTCCTTGGTTGTGGCTATACACACTTCATGAATTTCTGTTTTGAGACCCTTTCCAAGGTAGTGTGCAGCCTTGAGAATGCCCTTGTAGCTGTCATTCACTGCTTCATACACATCACTAGGGGTGAGAGATTTGGCATTGGACCCTAGTGAAGTGATGTACTCTTCTCTAAGGTACTGGAGACTGTCTAAGAGAGGAATATCAAATTTTCCTTGTAGCCAGGCATCTACATTGCCATCTCTCTCAGAATCATCTATTATATTTGCCTTCTGTAGCTCCACATCATCTCTGTGGCATAGGAGAATGGCTTCATAGTCAGGATTGGGCAGATTTGCAGTGAGAAGGTTTTGAGCAATCTTTGTGAACTCAGGGATCTGAACCACAATTAAGCTTTGAAGTGCTTCAATCGTCAATTGTTGTGGAACAGACCCTGATCCTGAAGCACTGTCATGTTGCACAGGCTTCAACCATTGTGACATGAAGTCAGAGCTAGAGCTAGGCAAGCTAGACTCCTCAGTTACAGATACAACTTCTACAACCGGATGGATTGACTCTACTACTGGTGTCTCCACAGAAGTGGGATGAGTTACACCAGCAGTTGACACATGCACAGAGTCTCTAGTAAAAACTAGTGAATCCTCTGTGTTTGTGATGGTGTCATCAGGACATGCCCTAGCATGCATTCCCTCACCATCTAAATGAGGGTCCTGGGTGGTGAGCACATTGTCAAGCACCATGTCACTTGAATTCATTGGCTCACCAAGAGAAGAGAATTCTTGGTGATCAATGCCTTGTTCTTCAATTTCTTGAAGTACAGGCTCCAAAGAAATATAAGTGGTAGATTCTGGAAGAGAAGTGTCTTGTAGATTAGATTAGGTGCATTGGAAGAGAAATAGAGGGAGTTTCAGTTGTGATGTGCTCTCCACTCAGTGTTGTGCCAGCCTTATCACTCCCATGTGCTGACTCTGTACAATTAGGTGCATTGGGGAGGATGCTTGATTCTATAGATGCACCCTGTTGAGAGGATACATCTAGTGAACTATGTGCCCCTGATTTTACAACTTCAGCCATTTGTGTAACTGAAGAGGTGGTCCTAGATTTCTTCCTCTTTGGCCTCTATAAGGGTGACTCAGGTTCCTCACTACCTATACCTAATTCCACAGCCAATGCTGCTTCAGATAATATGTTCAAGGGTGTAGACATTACCTCATTTCTCTTCTTTTTACTAACATCACCCTTTTGAGAGGATGATGCAGTTGCCTCACTGTGTGGTAGAGTGTTTGGTTGAGAGGGTTGGTTAGCAAGCCCTGGGTTAGCATCTTGTACTACTTGCTTAGGCTGTGCTAACTGTGACTTTGAGTCAAATGTTGGCATGTTGTGGGGGTAAGACCTAAATAGACTCTCCATATGGGGAGTTATTTTGAGTCTTACATCCACATCATTCCTAGTTTCCAAATTACCAAAAATAAGTTTGGTCATGGACCATGGGTAGCCTATTCTACTTTTATCTACTCCAGGCAATTCAATCAATTTAGCATTTTTAAAGTTAAGTACAGATTGAATAAAGCGAGGAAAGAAAATTTCAGTACCTCTCTTGGTTGTGTTCTTGCCAAGTCTCCCATATAGCTCCTGTAGAATAATTTGACCAACATCTATCTTTCTCCCATAAGCCAAGGCATAGCCTATTTGTTGTGCAGGTGCACTAATTTGATCGAAGCTTGACTTCCTGGCTATGAAGACTTGAGGAATGGTGGCAAACACATAACTCCACTCTTTCCGCAGATGCTTCCGATTTAGCTTCCCAAGATTGATCACATCTGAGTAGTTGATGAATTCAAAGTATTCTTCCAACTGTGTATTTGTGGCCAGTGTGTCATACGACTCTTGTTGTAATTCCAGTGCTTGATTCATGTCTGCTGTAGTGATAGTAATATCCTGGCCTTGAATCTTGCAATAGACTATATAGGAGGTTATAGCATTCTCGAGGGCAATGACTTCCATAGTGGTAGTTCTCCAAAACTGTTCTAGGAGGTCCAGATATAGAGTTGGGTTGGCTGATAGTGCACTCTTGATGTATGATTCTGACATCCACCGTACAAAGCACTTGAAGTTTGCATTAGGTGCTTCCACATCATTAGTTATTGCGATGAAATTGGTTTGAGTGGGTATGGTGAGTTAGGTGTTTGCCATTTGTATATAGAAGAAAAGAGAATTAAGGTTGAAGAAGAAATTTAAGCTTGTGCAGTTAGGGTTTTCAGAGGTTTTGGGAGTTTAGATGCTCGAGAAATCGAATGAAATGAATAGAATAGATGTAGAATTGTATAAGTATGAAGTACTTGAATTGTGGATTAGGTGTATGTTTTGTATCGACAAGTCAAGCATTCGAGAAGTAGAAAATAGCTATTCGATAAGTCAAGAAAGGCTTAATCGATAACTCAAGCATGTTGTAACTCACAGCTGGCAGTTATCTAACTTAGAATAAATTCTAAATTAGGTAAGATATGTTTTTATGAGTAATTCTGAATTTTGATTAAAAATCCAAAATCGGTTAAGATTCAGCGAGAAACCAGCCTTTTCAAATGATTCGAGAACTCAAACATGCTATTCGAGAACTCTATCAATAGAGAACTTAAATACCTTGTTCGAGAACTCATTCATGTCTCTGTTCGAGTTCTCTAAAAGACACTATTCGAGAACTCAAGAGTGTCCTGAATATGCTTGTTAGAGAAGTCGACCACTAACAATGAAATGAACCATTCGAGAAGTCTTACTTATCGAACTATTCTTTTTACTCAAAAAAACTCAATTTTCACTATCTTTTAAAATTTACCAGTCATATTCAATGAAGAATATTCTAGCAAATTAAACAGTGATTTTCTCAAAATTTCATAGAAATTTCAAGTTGACAAAATATGATTTTTCAACATATGCAGCAGATTTGAAATATTTATAAATCATATTTCAGCCAACACTTACTTCAAAAATATTGAGCATTTAAATAAAGTAAGTGTTTACTACTGCAACAACTTAGTTGATATATTCACTTAGCCAAAATCTGAAGAATTCAGCATTCCAATCTCACTAACCAACCTTGTGAAGGTGGCTTCATCTAATGGCTTAGTGAATATGTCAGGTAGTTGTTTATCTGTAGAGACATAATGCAACTCAATGGTTCCATTAGTTGCATGCTCTCTAATGAAATGATATCTGATGTCAATGTGCTTTGTTCTAGAATGATTGATAGGATTGGCAACTATAGAGATTGCACTTGTGTTGTCACACATGATTGGAATTCTTTCCAACACAAGTCCATAATCTCTAAGTTGGTTTCTAATCCAAAGCACTTGAGCACAGCAACTTCCAGCAGCTATGTATTCAGCCTCAGCTGTAGAAGTTGACACAGATTGTTGTTTCTTACTATACCAAGAGACTAACCTTTGTCCAAGAAACTGGCAGCTACTTGAGGTGCTTTTCCTATCCACTCTGCATCCAGCATAATCAGCATCAGAATAACCAACCAGATTGAACCCTATATCCTTATAATACCATAAACCCAAGTTTGGAGTGCCCTTCAGATATCTAAAGATCCTTTTTATAGCAATCAAATGTGATTCTTTTGGATTTGATTGAAACCTTGCACACAAGCATGTAGCAAACATGATGTCTGGCCTACTTGCAGTGAGATAGAGTAGAGAACCAACCATGCCTCTATAGACTGAGATATCTATTTTCTTGCCTTTAGCATCTTCATCTAATTTAGTGGCAGTGGCCATGGGTGTCTTTGCAGGTGAGCAGTCTTCGAAGCCAAACTTCTTCAATAAATCCTTGATGTACTTGGTTTGACTGATAAAGATACCATCCTTCCTTTGACTAACTTGCAACCCAAGAAAGAATGTCAACTCTCCCATCATACTCATCTCATATCTGCTCTGCATGAGCTTAGAGAACTTTTCACACAGCATCTCATTAGTAGAACCAAATATGATATCATCCACATAGATCTGAACTAAGATAATATCATCACCATGTTTCTTGTAAAACAGTGTTTTGTCCAATGTGCCTCTAGTGAATTGATTTTCAAGAAGAAATTGTGATAGAGTATCATACCATGCCCTTGGAGCTTGCTTAAGACCATACAATGCCTTAAGCAATCTGTAGACAAATTCTGGGAAGTGTGGATCCTCAAAGCCAGGTGGTTGTTGCACATAAATTTCTTCTTCCAACTCTCCATTCAGAAATGCACTCTTGACATCCATTTGATAAACTCTAAAGTTTGAATGAGCAACAAATGCCAAGAATATTCTGATGGCTTCCAATCTAGCAACATGGGCAAATGTCTCATCATAATCAATGCCTTCCTGTTGAGAGTATCCTTTTGCAACCAACCTTGCTTTGTTTCTTATGATTACACCATTTTCATCCATCTTATTCTTCAGAACCCATTTTGTTCCAACAATGGTTCTACCTTTTGGTGCAGGCACAAGATCCCATACTTTACTCCTTTCAAATTGATTCAGCTCCTCTTGCATAGCAATTATCCAGTCGGGGTCCATTAGTGCATCATCAAGTTTCTTAGGCTCAACTTGAGATAGAAAGCAACCATAGAGGCAGTCATTTAGAGTTGCTCTCCTAGTTCTAACTCCTGTATTTGCATCTCCAATGATTTGGTCTGCAATGTGTGATCTATCCCATTTCCTTGAATGCTCAGTCTGATTTCTCACTCTTGATGTTGCTTCATCATCCAAGTCATGATCATTCTCATTTCCTCCCCCTGTGAAGTTGCCACTATTCACAGGTGTGTCTTGGATGCTTGTTTCTCCACTGTTAATTGGCACAAATTCTTCTCTTGCTTCATCATTCACTTGAGTTTGTTGAACTTCAGTTTCAACTCCAGTTTCAATCTCTTCATCAGAATCATCTAGATTATCAAACTTTAATGGATCTTTATCTTCATCATTGGCTTCTTCTAATCCAGGTAGTTTGCTGTCATCAAATGTCACATCTATGCTTTCCATAATTTTCTTTTGACTGATGACATAAAATTTGTATGCAATTCTTTCCATAGAGTAGCCAAGAAAAATTCCTTCAAATGCCTTCGCATCGAATTTTCCAACATATTCTGAATTATCCTTCAATACAAAGCATTTGCTTCCAAAAGTATGAACATACTTTAGAGTAGGCTTCTTTCCAGTCATCAAATTGTAAGGTGTCTTTCCAGTGTTTTTGTTGATGAGGGTTCTGTTCTGGATATAGCATGCAGTGCTCACAGCCTCAGCCCAAAAACATGTTGGCATCTTTGCATCAAGCAACATTGTTCTAGCAGCCTCAATTAGAGTTCGATTCTTTCTCTCAACAACTCCATTTTGTTGTGGAGTCCTTGGAGCAGAGAATTGCTGAGAAATTCCATTCTCTTTGCAGAATACTTCAAGTATGGCATTTCCGAACTCTGTTCCATTATCACTTCTTAATGCAATCAGACTTGCATTGTTGGCCTTTGCTTCCTTGTCAACTCTCTTTATGTGCTCAATGATTACTTGTGGAGCCTCATCTTTTGATGCCAGAAATTCCACCCATGTATACCTTGTAAAGTCATCAACCATCACTAAGGCATACTTCTTTCTTCCTAGTGACATAATATTGACAGGCCCAAACAAGTCCATATGAATGAGTTGTAGAGGCTTGGTTATTGATGTCACTGTCTTTGACTTATGGCTCGATCTTTTAATTTTTCCTCTTTGGCAAGCCTCACACACTCCTTCTTGACAGAATTCAAGTGTGGGCATGCCTCTCACCAACTCTCTTTTGACTAGAGAATTAATGGCTTTGAAGTTCAGGTGTGATAATTTCTTGTGCCACAGCCAAAAATCTTCATTTGATGCTTTTGAGTAGAAGCAACAAATTTTGTCCTTGTTTGCAGAGTCCATATTGGCTACAAACAGGCTTCCTTTCCTTACTCCAGATAGAGCAAAATCACCAGTCTTCTTATGGGTGATCAAACATTCATCTTTGTCAAAATCCACCTTGAATCCCCTATCAGTAAACTAACCAACACTTAGCAGATTATGCTTGAGTCCCTTGACCAGTGCTACATCTTCAATGATGACATTTCCAACTTTCAACTTGCCATATCCCAATGTGTTACCCATGCTGTCATCTCCAAAAGCAACCATTGGGCTAGCCTTCTCCTCACACTGTGATAGCAGGGCCATATCACCAGTCATAGGTATTACTTTTCCTTTGGTACCCAAACAAGTTTGGGTCCATGTGACTTAAAAACAGTTTTATCATAAACAACATGCTTATCAACTTTCTTGGTGTTAGTCTTCTTGTCACTGTTAGAAGTCTTAGAGCCTGAGGTCTCAGACTTAGGTGACAAAGGTACCTTCCTAGCTTTAGGAGGACTTGAAGA
Source organism: Kitagawia praeruptora (assembly GCA_037693485.1). Lineage (NCBI taxonomy): Eukaryota > Viridiplantae > Streptophyta > Magnoliopsida > Apiales > Apiaceae > Kitagawia > Kitagawia praeruptora. The sequence continues at coordinate 112,680,934 of CM075348.1, read as the reverse complement.
CTTTGACCTTGTGTAGTGTGTGTGAGAATTGTGACTGATACAACCATCAATGAATTACCTTCTCAAATTAAAACAACTAGTCATAACATTCATGTTGCATGGCATACAGTAAAATTTATCACAGAATGGAGCATCTCTATGTCTTAGAGGCACAGAACAATCATAGAAAGGTTTGGGCACACTACCAACAGGTTTCTTCCATGCATGAGTTAGATGATTGGTACTGAAATAGTTCTGACAAGTTTTCCTAGGGGCATTAGGCATATAAGCATAATTATTATCTTTGTTAATCCCTAACTTGCCATTTATGTTCTGTCTCTTCTTAGTCACTTTCTTCTCAGATTCACTCTTCCCAGCTGAAACAAAATTAACAAACTTCTTAGGTCTTGACCTATCACCTACTGGCTCCTTGGCTTTTGGCTTGACACTCACACTCTTAGAGGATGCTTGTTGTTCACTGGATTTTTACTCATCTTCATCATTCAACATTTGCTCGATGAGTAAGGCATCCTCATCAATTTCAAATGTTGATTCTTTAAAAATTGGATTTTCAGCCTTTTTCAAAATGTGAGGCACTTCCTCATGAACAACCGTGTCATCTTCAGTGATAGCATAGCCTTTCTTCTGTTTAAGAGTGTCATAGTCAAGTCCAATAGCAGCCTTGGGTTTTGCTTGAATTTTCTCACAGTAGGATTGCACTAGACCAGATGATTTCTTAAATGTTTTCAGTTTGAATTCATTTTCAGCTAATTCATCCCTAAGGGCCTTTTCAACTTGACAAGCACATAGAACCTTATTCTGCAGATATTCAACTTCTTTCTTAAGGTTTTTTACTTGCATAGCAGTTAACTCAAGTTCCTCATTCTTTTTGGTTAATATTTCATTTCTAGTAGACAGTTTAGCAATTTCTTCATTAGCAGCAGTCATACTAGTATGAATATTAAACATTTCAATAGATAGTTGTTCAATCATGCATTTATACTCAGAAACAGACATGTCTATAGTAGTGAGAGATGGTACCTGAGAGTCTGATGAAGATGTGTCATCCTTGGAATTGGCCATCAAGGCATAGTTACAAAATTCTTGCTCTTCTCCATCACTGTCAGAATCATCCCAACACTTCCCTTCAGCTATGTAGGCCTTACCTTGTGTCTGCTTTTTCAGAAGGGCCTCATACTTAGCTTCGAGCTCAAGATACTCTCTATCCTTCTTTTTAGGCTTCTTGCATTCACTGGCAAAATGCCCTAGGTCATTGCATTTATAACACCTTACAGATGACCTATCCACATGGCTGGTTTTGAACTTATTCTTGTTTGGTTTCACAGGTGCCTTGCTCTTATTGAATGAATGGTTTTGGGTTTTAGGTTTGAAGGGTTGATTCATCTTAAATCTGATGTTTGGAAATTTTCTGGCCATGAAGGCATATGAAGTATTTTCTATCCCATTTAGTTCTTCAAGAGTATAGAACTCTTCTTCCTCCTTCTCCTCAACAGGTTCACTTACCTCAGCTTCAGTTTCTTCATCTTCTACTACCTCCTCTATCCTTTGTTGGCTTGTAGATGCTTCTAGGTCTTGAATAGATTTGTTGACAATCAAGGCACATGATGTGTTTATCATTCTGCCTTGGTTGGCTTGGATAGCCCTTTTCTGAAGCAACTCAAGCTCATGAGTTTTTAAAACCCCATAGAGCACATCATATGTAACTTTGTTCAAGTCTCTTTCTCTTAGAGTAATGACCCTTTGCTCTAGATGATTTGGTGAAGATAGCAGAAACTTCATGATCAACTCTTTGGTGCTGTAAACCTTGCCATTCATTAGCAACTCCGTAACTAGCTTGTGAAATCTCTCAAACATCTCAGTGATGCTTTCCTTGGGCTGTGCCATGAAAGCTTTATACTGTGTGACCAGTATATGTTTCTTGTTTTCTCTGACCTCATCAGTTCCTTCACATAACACCTCAATGTGATCCCACATTTCTTTGGCAGTGGCACATGATGCAATGTTTGCAAACATTGACATGTCCATGGAATATATAATCAGCAACATGAGATGACTGTCAAGGGCAACCTTCTCCTTTTCTAAGTCTGTCCATTTGGATGGTTCCGTGGCCACATAAGATCTTGGAATTGTTGTGGTTCCAACAGTCTTTTCAGGAATCTCCTGTTGGGGAACAAAGGGACCATTCTTGAGAATCTCAGGATATAAAGGATGAGAGGCTTTGATGAACAACATCATTTTTATCTTCCAGAGGTTGTAATCTTCTTTGTCAAACTTAGGGACTTTCACTGTTCCTGTAGTCTTTGGTGTATTCGAACTCATGATCGTTTTTCTGTTTTTGAATAAACAACCTGCTCTGATACCACTTGTTGAGTATTGAATACAGTAAAAGAATACAGAGTGGGGGTGAATGGATTCTTGAACTTTTCTTGTTCTTGAGTCTATGTAGCAAGATAGGTGTTTGTATGTGCAAGGATATGAGTGCGGATAAAAACAATACAAGACACGATATCACTTTAATCTAATATTGTATTAGATAAAGGTTGTTACAATCTGTGAATACAAATGATAGTATTCTCAGCTTCATTTTTCTCAGAGAGATATGACTTACAATGTATGAAAAACTAGACTGCTCAAAAGTTAACTACTAAGGAAGTGAGGCTGTATCCTTATAGAACATGGATACAACCTACTTACTGCAAATAAGGTAGCTGAACAAATTACTTTCTAGTCTGTCTATCCTTTTTTAGTAAGTGTCCAAACGGTTACAGATTTGACTTTGCAAAGCCTGTTCAGATCCACTTCTTTAGCCCTTTGTCTCTTCTATATCTCTCCAAGCTTCCTTGTAGGCTTTCCAGAGCACGTTACAGATTGTGGTCCATAAAGTACATTGGCTTGTTGTGAGCTACTGACTTGTACAATTTTTTCAGTATTTTGTCTCCAAGACTGTATTCGAGAAGTGACTAAGTAAGTGATTCGAGAACTGGGATTGACTTGATCGATAACTCTGAGTTCTCGAATACTGTTATATGACATATCGAATCATTTCTCGAATAGTTCTTTTCTCTGGAAATCCTTGAGTTGTCGAATAGAGCATTTTGACATGTCGAATCCCTGAGATATCGAATAGCTTTCTGAGTCCTTGAGATATCGAATGGAACTTTGACTTGTTGACTCTTTGAGAACTCGAATACCACTTTCACTTGTTGACTTCTTGAGTTCTCGAATAGAGCAGTAGACATATCGAATCTCTGAGATATCGAATGAGATATCGAACAGTGTTTTCAGAGATATCGAATAGTGTCTTGAGATATCGAATCCTTGACTTCTCGAATGCTAGACTTCTCGAATAGACAAAACTACTTCTCGAATTGGTACTTAGGCAAATTCTTCATTTCTTCAAATCCCAACTGTGATTTATTTGATAGTCTTCATCTCTTTGCTTGAGGCATGAATCTTGGAACTTCTTTCAAGCATTATTCTTGACCCAATAAGTACAGTTACACAGCTAGAATTTGATGCCTACTTCAAGTACAGAACAAGTAGAAACTCTACAACTAGAGGTTCTCTCAGTTAAGAGGTCATGTAAGTAATGCAAAACATAACAAACAATTAGGCTTGTTATTAGAGTTAAACAGGCATGTCTCTGTGACTAACATTATGTTTGTCAAACTAAATTCGTGGTGTTTAGAAGACTTCAGTGGCCAGTTTTGCAACAAGATTTGTGATAATTTTGCTACTGTTAGTGTTAATTAGTTTTCTTCACTTAGAAATGTCTGGGATTTTTTGCACAAGCTTATCTTGTTCAATCTGCTGTATAGTTTTCTTGTTTTCTGCATTTAGACATGTAAAATCTGGGTCTTATCTTCTCTTGTCTAGTATGTTGTAAACAATATTGTCTTCCTCGTGTTAAAAATGATGCTTCAGCACACCAGAATCAGTATAATTATACTTCAAAAGTATCATTATTTTCTGGTTTAAATAATGCAAGATACTCCTCAAGAGACTAGTCACAATACCTACAAATTTAGCACTTCAAATTTTCTGTGACGATTTCTTTGTTTATATTTCTGCAGTAATATGAATGAAATGAGCACCTGTTTGCATTTTTGGTCAATGATCTGTTTTAAAATTCTGCGTATGTATGATTTCTTGCAACCAAAGTGCTTAAAGTTCTTGTTTATATTTCTATGTGATTTCTGCATATTCCATCCATTTTAATGAGCCATCACGTGGGGGGCATTATTTCTCATGTTCCATAAATTTCTTTCACTCAAGCTGCTTTCTTTGTGCTGAACATAAGCTATTGTATGCAAGTCAATCAAATTGTCAAACCATAAGCATAGACTCCAGGCCTAGTACTTTATTTTAATTCCTTCCATATAAATGTCTTAGTTTTGTTTGTAACAGGCTCATCAAATCCAAAAAATACCTGATGCTTGTAATGAAACAAATAAGAGGAGGCTACTGGAAGGCTACTTGCATCAGCAAAAAATGGATACTACTGAAAAGAAGAATGATGTTGATCGCTACTTGATTGATGAACCACTTAATCCTATGACCTCTTCTTTTGATATTTTAATTTGGTGGAAGGAGAATTCTGAAAGGTATAAAATTTTATCAATGATTGCTAGAGATGTACTTGCTATTCAGGTTTCTACCGTTGCTTCCGAATCTACCTTTAGTACTAGTGGTCGTGTTTTGGACCCGTTCCGGAGTTCTTTGAGTCCGAAAATGGTGGAGGCATTGGTTTGTACTCAAAGTTGGTTGAAAGGTCAGCAAGGGGGACTGAAATTGGACAACTATATTGATGAGATGCATGCTTACGAGTTTCTTGAAGAAGGTATTTGTTATCTAATAACTCATATAGATCAATTGATTTTCAGACTTGTAATTTTCTTGCAATTTTTACTTCTAGCAAGATAGACTGAAAAACATTTAATTTTTTTATTTTGTAGACAATGCTGAGAAGGACAATGCTGAGAAGAGCAAAGTCAAGAAAAGCAGCATTATCGACATTGATGAGTGATTCATCAGTGTAGTTTTATGTTTATGTTCAAACATGAAAACTATGTTCATGTTCAGTATTTAATCAATCTTTTGGTGTGTATTAACTTAAATATTTGAGACTTATTTGAGATGGGTATGTACTATGTACTGCTATGTTTAATTTATTTTGTCTTTCATTTTCAGTTTATTATTAGTAGTTTAATACTAGTTGTTAAATAAAGAAATGTTTTATATATTTATTAACCCGATCACTTCAACCCGAACCGAAACACCTTAGATGGGTTGGATTACAAATTTTATTTTTAATGGTTGGTTTGAAAATTTAAAAACCCGATTTAATTGGTTTGGGTCATTAAATTCTCGTAACCCGCCCAACCCGAACCGTGTACACCCCTATCCATAGGTTTGTAAAGGTATATCGAACATTAGCTAAAACCTTATGGATTAAATCAGTTAATTGAGTCAAGTTGGAGCTATCAGTATCAGAATTTTTCTTGTCTACCGTCTACTTACATGAAAAAAGCTGTATCTCATTGTAGAAATGTTCAAATCATGAACCGCAAATTTTGTTATACACTACACTTCCATAGGTTTGTAAAGGTATATCGAACATTAGCTAGAACCTTAGGGATTAAATCAGTTAATTGAGTCAAGTTGGAGCAATCAGCATCATAATTTTTCTTGTCTACCGTCTACTTACATGAAAAAAGCTATATCTAAGTGTAGAAAGGTTCAAATCATGAATCGCAAATTTTGTGATTCACTACACTTCCATTGGTTTGGAGTGGTATATCGAACATTAGCTAGAACCTTATGGATTAAATCAATTAATTGAGTCAAGTTGGAGCTATCAGCATTAGAATTTTTCTTGTCTACCGTCTACTTACATGAAAAAAGCTATATCTCATTGTAGAAAGGTTCAAATCATGAACCGCAAATTTTATGATACACTACACTTCCATATGTTTGTAACGGTATATCGAGAATTACATATAACCTTATAGATTAAAATAGTTAATTGAACCAAGTTGGAGCTATCAGTATTTGAATTTTTCTTCCATCTAAAAATTTAGTTTCACTCAAAAAACTATATTTCAAAATATGAACCACAAATTTTGAAATAAACTACAGCTCCATAACTTTCTAACAGTATATCTAACATCAGATAGAACCTTATATATTAAATCATTTAATTGTGCAAAGTTGGAGCTATCATCATATTTTTCCTTATAGTGTTATGTTAAATCGGCATTTTTCAGAAAATTCTGGATTGCGCGCGCGCTGCCTGCGCTTGGAAAGCGCTTGGATTTCTGTCCAGGTTTTCGATTTTGCTTTATTCTTGTAGAAAATTTCCCAAGCTTCGTGTGGACAGTAAGATCGTCCAAAACGGACTTCTAGAACTCCAGATATGGCCAAAACAGTGTAGACTGCGCAATATACCCTGAAATCCGAATTTTCCACAATTTGCTCATTTCTCATCCATTTTCTCTTCCGATTCTTTCGCCACTTCCCGTTCTTCAATTCTTAAGCGTTATGATCTTCATGGTAGCCTAGGGAAATACGTCATCCTTCATTCCATTGTACAAATCATCTCCAAAATTGACGAAAACACCAACCCTAAATGATATTTCGCAAACCTGCACAACTAAACACAAACACATCAAAACTACAACAAACTTGAGGCCAAGTGAATCAATTTAAGCTGATATGGAATGCTCTAAATGGATATAAAATCCATTTATCACACCCCCAAACTTAAACCGATGCTTGTCCTCAAGCATAAACAATTAAAAACTAACTAATTAGTACCATTTTCGTAGGTGATCACGGTTGCATTTGGCATATGCAACAAGCCCTTTAAACCCCTAGGCAGCCCTAGTGGACGAGTAAGGTCTCGTGAGGGCCTATAGTGAACGTACCCACAAAATCCATCTAACTAAACAATGCAAAAACAATGCAATGCATGAATGCAACTAATATGAAAATGCAAAGATCCCCAACAAACTAACCAAAACCAACTAGCAAGCAAATATCTCAAAGAATGTAACTAAATCCAAATAGAGCTCGACTAAGCCCCCGTATACTAACAATACATGACAGAAACGTGCGTGTGTGCAATGCTCATCAGAAATACTTCCAACACTAGATCGAAATCATACATGTTCTTTGCCAAGACAATCACAAGTTTATAAATAGAATAGACTGTAGGCACTTCATAACCTATACATAATACTTCATAACCTCCATCCTCATTCAAGTTAGCTAGGAATTCATGCTTTATTACTACACTACGACACATAATACTATACACAATACACATGCTTATTTAACCGTGCGATGAATGAGACCCCAAAAGACTTTTTTTTCTTTTTCTTTTTCTCTTTTTTTTCCGACTCTTTTTTTTTCATGCAATCTGGAATGAGAATTCTCAATTCCAACCCTAGACTACTCATAAAAATATGATCCGTCTACTAGCCATTTGACACCTAGCCAACAACTAGCATAAAATCCCTGTTTTCCCCCAAACTTAGACTTTAGTGCTCCTACGCCATCAAGGGAATAACGAAAATTCTAAATATAATCAAGTGATTAAATCTAAAACAACCAAACAAGCATGACCTCAACCTAGCCCAAAAGCAAACGATGAGACTGTGAAAAGAATTTGTTTCTGAAGCATGCAAGTCAATTTCATAAGAACTATAAATCAACCCTTTATTCATCATTACTACACTCAATTAGACATCTACCTACCAATCAAAATTAGCTCATCCTAAGGAATCATGAAATATGCATGCTATGCAAATGCAACTAAAATGAACTCACATGGTATAGGAAACAAAATCACAGAATGTGCTACATGAAACAAACATAAATAATACAAACAAACATGCATGAATTACTACTAATATGCAAAATATAATATCCTACATGAACACAAATGACACACAAATAACTACTACACACTACTTATCCCCCAAACCACCCCCAAACTTGAAATATTCAATGGAAGGTAATACAAAGGATAGTAGAAAACATACCTAAATAAAAATGCCGAAAAGCGTGGGTTGCCTCTCACGAAGCGCTTGTTTAGAGTCAATTAGCTTGACTACGTCCAAGCCTCCATTATGGACGATAATAATTGGCCCGGTCATCTCTTCGTGAGACTTCATCGTCATCACGGCGGCACACTTTCTGCCCCTTCTCATCGCTTGGCCTATTCGTATAACAACTATGTCCTATTCCAATGCCTTCATCTATTGACCCAAAATCTGTCAATTTGTAGAACAACACACATTCGCGGGCTTCGCTTGAATATAATGGAGGAGGGTAAATGTAAGTTGCTGAAGCCTTTGGTTCCTCAAAGAGAACTTCCCCCGTTGGCTCTAATGCGCTACATCCATCTTTATACTCTGAGACAAGTAGAAGACCTGCATCTTTCCCATGTTCATCAGCCTCTTGGTACGCACATACCAATTCTTGAAATTTGTGTAGCTCATCAGTGTCTGTCCCAAATAGTGCCCTTTCTAAATCATCCACCATCCTAGCATGATCAAATTCCTCACATGGCTTGTGAACACACACCTCACCTTGGAATTTGTCTTCCTCAATTATGCATGCAGTACCTTGCTCCAAGTCACCGTTATTTTCTGGAATTGCCTCTAGTATGAATTGTTGTTTCTCTTGTTCCAAGGCACTCAAAACTTGAGCAACTAGTGTCCCCAAAGATTTGATAGACTCCTTATTACTCTCTACAAGCATCCTAATCTCCTCCTTAACATCAACCTTATCTGACTGCAAAGTAGGAGTAGGTTGCTGATGTTGAAACTCTTCACTACCAAAGAAATATGACATATTTGGAACATCTTGCTGGTACTGTTGAGGATGGTATTGAAAATATGGTTGCTCCTCATAAGTGACATATGGATCAACTCCTTCGTAGTAACAATATTGTGAGGTCTCATGAACGCCCAAACACTGCTCACATTACTGAAGCATGGATGTCCTCGAATATGTCCACCATGGCAACTCTTCGCCTGCCATTTTCAAACACTCAAGCACCTGAAACACACTGAACTAAACAAGATACACTACGCCAAAAATGGCCTACGGCTACGCCTAAAAAAGTGTGATTATAGGCCAAAAAGTGTTGTTAAAAGAGCCTGAAACCACCTATGGCTACACTTTGACCAAATTTGGGAGTGTTACAAAAATGGCTGCTACCATAGGGGTCTATGCTAACACTTTTTCAATTTTTGGTAACATGGAAGAAAAGTGTAGCCATAGACCCCTATGCCAACACTTTTCTGATCTGTGGCTACACCTTATAAGATGTTGATATAGATCTTTGGCTACACCATTATCTTTGTAGTAACACTATTAAAAGTGTTGGTGTAGACCTATGCCAACACCTCTTTAGTCCTACTGTAACATCAAATTGTGTTTTTACCAACACTCATACCACTATGCCTAACTGTCAGTTTTGAGTCAGTTGAGTGACCTAACTGTCATTTAACCCGAAAATAAAGGATCTCATTCAAAATATTGTCAAACATTCCAATACATAAAGGTTGTCCAAAAGCCATTCCAATACATAAAATCCCATCCAAAATAACATAATACATTAAAAGAAAAAAGAAAGCTGCCACTAGTTCGCTAATGGGCAATCTAGGATGCTATAAAAGGACACAATCTTTTTAGAACAGTTGATTCTCTTTTTAGAAAATCAAGGTTATGTAAATAATGGACTCACATCTTCTTCATTAATAGCTTTCCCAGGGACTGTTAGTGGTACAGGTTCAGGGCCCAATTCGTTTTGATATATTTTCTGCATTTCGTCCGCAACAACACGAGCTAAAGAATCCTGCAATTGAAGCCGAATTTATAGGATAAATAACTTCACCAGTTAAATGCACCAGAGTTACTACGAGCATTTATTATAATATCAGGAAAACAACCTGGTGACTTTCAGATGAGGGGTTAAATGAGCATCCAGAAGGATCAATTTCTACCGTAGGAATGATTGATGTCTTGCACTTCTGGCAACAGATTGCAAATGTGAAATCCACAGCAGACAAAAATACAGTAGTATGCATTATGCGATAAACTCAGATATTAAAAAAAATCAAAAAATAGCACGTTTTCATGAGAAAAACAAACCAACATCTTTACATCAACAACAGGGGAAAGACGCATGATCATTATATTTAAATAGTTGTTTTACCTTTTTAGAATTGACATGTTCACCTACAAAAAGGTCAAATATCTTAGTTAGACTTTCCATTCAAAATCCAAATTTCAGTAAATTGGATTACGTACACCTGATAAGCATCAACTTCACAGAAAATGTTATTTAACAAACATGACAAAAACCTTGTTAATAACGAACTTGCAAGTACCTGGAACGGATCCAACCTAAGCACGAGCTTCATATCATAAAGCCTGTTATGTGATTTTATGTTATATTATGGATAGATGGATAGTATTTCATTTGGATACTGCATCTGCTTTCTGGAAAGATGAACTAGAACTCTAGAAGGTTCTTCCTGAAATCTTTTTAATATGTGAGCCATTAACAACCAAATACTGCGTAAATCAACAGTGGGACAAACCTTGAATCTACAACAAAAACAACGCCACAGAAAAATTGTATTAGATGTGAGCATATATTTCACAACATCAATGCAAGTATACTATGCAACATTTATATAACACAAGTGACATGTGCACCTCTTATATAGATAAACACAACTTACATAGGCCAATGATGAGGGGAATATTAGCAAGATTGGCATAGCTAATGCCTTGTGGAATGGCAAGGCTAACAATGGTAATTCCAGCAAGAACGTCATACTTAAACAGTTGTAAATTGTATTTAAGCAATCATTTGAATGCTGGTACAAAATAATTCATGGCTAATTTGGCACGACATAAAGAACTAGGCTCTTTCTTGAACAAGTAGAATGGATCATCGGGAAATAAAGTCTCCTTGATTCCGGATTTGAAGATAGTGGCAAAGCTTCTCGGAGACTTAAAACTCACCTTGTGGTCTTCATTGAACGCTGTCATATCCTCTTCCTCCTCTGTGAGATGCAAAAAACAGTTCAGAGAAAAATGTAATGAAGATTCAAGATTCAAGGTAGGGTTTATAACTAGAGGGGTGGTGCAAGGTTTATATAGGAGAACAACATAATGCAATGTGATGAAAGTATGACAAAGATTGGATAAGATTGAATTTTCTTAGCAGTAAAATGGATGTATGATTAATATGAATCTTATTTCAGAAAAATAAAGGATAAGAGAATTATAAATCCATGATTCATTAGAAAATCCATGATTCAGTATCTACTTAACGAAATTCGGTGCTTCAAGCACGTCATTTATATCACGTCATTTAGATTTCAATTTGGTATCTCTCCAAGCTCTCACTTTGATATTACAATTTTTAAAGGTTAAAACCTGAACGTACGAGAAACGAAAACAAAAAACAAAACTACATGCATCCTTATTCCTTACGATTGGTATAATAGAAAACATCAAATATGGTACGTAAGCTTTAGAACTTGTCTGGTGAAAGTGCAACTGCATAAACAAACATCAAAACGGAAGTGTAAAGAGATTGACAGAACTCAAATTCATCAAAACCGTACTTGCTAAAACATCACGATGATGTTCAGAATCAGCGTTCACAATATTGTGTTTGGTATCCGGTTCCATGATTGTAGCTGAAAACATAAAAAACACAAATTAATTTTTTTACAAATAAACATGCAGGAGGGCTAGTAATTTTTTTTAAGAACTCAGTTCTCAATTGATAAACATATGACATCGAGGAGATTCTATTGAAAAAGAATGAGAGGTCCACTGTAGACCTAACTAAAAGGCAATAGAATAAGTCAGTACCTCCCTTTACATCGATTTGTCCTGGTATCAGTCTTAGTGACTACATGACATTGATTAACTACTGTAGAATTTTTTTGCGCCGAAGCTTTGTAGGATGGCTTCCATCAGTATGATTTACTTGGGAATTAGGTTTTTCTGCCCCTTTTTTTTGGAACTGTTACTGCTTTTGCTTGAAGTACTCCAGTTACATCTGAATTTTTAGTCTGCTTTTACAACACAACACAAGTCAAGTTAAATAATGATGAAAATAGCAGTACTCTTCCAGATACGATAGGTCATGCTTTCATATATTTATCTACTGTAGAAGTATATAAAAAACAAAGAGAAGATATTAAAGCAACATATCTATTCAGCTTCATGTAAGCTTAAACTTAAATTACTCTTGAAATAGTGTGACTGTTATGACATGCTATGAATTTATTTCTTGAAAAGATACATTCAGCTTCCACCAAGAGTTTCAATAAGTTCTATAAACATACACCAGTCTTCATTGAGAACAAGACAAAAGAAGAAATTTCCAATATAACCGTGCTGAACCATACCAGCTCTTAGATTATTTAATACAGACGATTAATTAATTGTTTTTGATAATATCTCAGATTAGAAATAGAGAATTTAAATTACCTTCCAAATTTCTTATGGCATTGCTCATTAATTTCATTTCCTGTACTTGCATTCCTAGAAGGCACATCATTTCCTCGTAGTATTTCTTCTCTACATGGACACAAATATGTCAGCTATGAGTTTTACTACTAATTTATTATCTATGTAAGTGTAGTAAAAGGAAACCTAAAATTTAGATATAGAGGGGAACAAAAAGATAAGTTTAAATTTAACAAAAAAAAGAAGATAAGATATCTGATACAACCTTGAGAATCCAAGATTTTAGCCAAGGAACAATAGCTTTAACATTACCAAACCCATCTTTTATCTTCATACCTTTAATTATTTTACAATATATGTAACAAGGTATTAAAGAACCGAATCTTAACCAAATATACAACATTTTCGAAGAAATAGAATATCAATGGTAATCATTAAAATACATACTTTGCACGGATAAACTTTTCATTTCCCATTTTCTGATACAACCTTGAGAATCCAAGACTTTAGCCTAGGAACAATAGCTTTCTGAAACAAGACAGTGTAAACAAAAAGGGTAAGACACTTAAAGAATTATTATCTTTACTAAGGAAAAATCAAAAGTAAATAACAAATTTAAATTTATAGATATACACATATGAACTCTCTATCTATCTCTAGCTTTCTTTCTCAATCCCTTCGTCTCTCTCTCTGTAACTCACTCATACACAAAACTTGGTTAGATATCAAGCATTATAACGTAAATATAAGACAAATCTTAAAAATGAATTAGTAATAACAAAAACCCAAATATTCAGATATAAAACCCTAATTTTAATAGCTAATCAGTCAAATGCAAAATCCTAAATTGAAACACAAATCGGATTGGGATTGAATACCCAAATAAAAGTCATACAATACAAGCCCTAGAATGAAAGTACCAAATTTAATCACCTGCAAAATCAATAAAAAAAATACAAATGAGTCTAGGGTGGGAAATCAAATTCAAGAAAATGAGTTTTTCATTACCATTCGAAACTTGTAATTGAGGTTTGAAGCTTGTAATTGAGGTTTGAAGCTTGCAATTCTAGTTGGTAGTTTGTTATCAGAATAGACTGTTTGTCTAGAGAGAAAATGAGTAGAGCGTGAGTAGAGAAACTAAGCCGAGGGTTTTCAGAGAAAATGAGCGTGAGTAAAGAGGGGAGTAGTGGTCAAAAAAAAAGAGGAAGAGTTATTAGCCAAATAACCCAACAAATTTTCTCATTTTTTGCTATTTAACCAATCAACTTATCTTTTCTCATAAAAACCCAACGAACTTTGTTAAACTATGAAAATAATTAACTATGGTTAATGATTATTTATGTACTTATTATCACCTAACTTATATCAATTATGACATCATAATTAACATTAATAATAATTTAATAAACAGAAAAATAAAATATTTTAAATTTTTATATAATTCATAGCATTTTATTTATAATTAAATTAATATTTTATTTAATTATAAATTTGATTGATAATTTAATAAAATTCATATTTTTCTAACCATCAATTTTTTAAGAGATATTAACTAAAAAATTCAACATTTGTTTTGTGATTTAACCAATAAGCTTATTTTGTTTTAATAAAAACCAATTTTTTTTATAATAATGAGAAAAATTGACAATTAATTTTTTTAACTAGAGTTAAATGACTTGGATTAACTATTTCACATAAACAAATTAGTAATTAAAAAAATTATTTAAACTTTTAAAATATAAATTTATTTCTAAATAGAATATTTAATTATTTATATATTAAGATCTTTATAATAATACAAAAAAATAAAATACATGTTTATCAAGTATTGTAAATTTATTTAAAAATTAAATTCCTATTAATTGTAATTGTACCATCTTTAATTTAAATATAGAGTAAATAATTTTGTATATTAATTAATATTCTAAATACTTATTTTTTGATTAATTATTCTTAGTATTATATAAAATGAGAAGTACAATAAAAAAATTGATGATTAGAAAAATTTGAATTTTATTAAATTATCAATTAAATTTATAATTAAATATATTAATTTAATTAAAAATATAATGTTATGAATTATATAAAAATGTAAAATATTTAATTTTTTGTTTATTAAATTATTATTAATGTTAATTATGATGTCATAATTGATAAAGTGATATAGGTTAGGAGATAATAGGTACATATAAATAATCATTAATCATAGTTAATTTATTTTCATAGTTTAACAAAGTTCGTTGGGTTTTTCTGAAAAAAAATAAGTTAATTGGTTAAATAGAAAAAAATGAGAAAGTTTGTTACGTTTTTTGGCTAATAGCTCCCAAAAAAAAAATAGAAAATTTTCATTTTGGAGGGAAATTGTCCGCCATTTTTTTAGCCTCGAAACTTACAGGCTACAGCTAACTGAAAGTTTTTTCTTGTAGACTGATTAAAATTTTATCTTAAAAATTTATTCATTTGTCCTAAAATGTTATAGATTTAGTTTGTTAATTAAATTTTTTAAAATTTTAGTATTAAAAAACATGACATTTATTTATATTAAATATTTATATCAAACATTAAAAGTAACAAATAGTTGATACTTAAAACTTTAAAATCCTAGTATGACTCAAAATTTGTTTTTAAAAATTTTAAAATCCTAGTGCCTCCAAACATGTGCCATGGCTTTATTGATTTGTTTATCTTCTTTTTTTTGACGTAATTTGTTTATATTAAAAATTGATTAAGATTTTTATATTAAAATATGTTCTATTTCTCCTAAAATGTAATAAGTTAATATCTCATATTATTTAAAATTTAAAATTTCTTAAAATTCAAAATCTATGATATATCAAAGTTTTGTATTTTTCTAATAATATTTGTGTTTTTTTATAATATTCAACAAATAACTATAAAAAACTTTTATATTTTTAATTAATTTATAAAATAAAAAATGTGATATTTATTTATATTAAAAATACATAAAGTATGTATATAAAAAATTAAGATGTCGCCCAAATACAAGTTCGCCTATTTTTTTCCATTTTTGGTAACACCTTTTTTAAAGATCAATGGTAACACCGATTTTGGTGTTACCATAGATACCGGTTTATGGCTATGGTAACACCGGTTAATATCAATTGCAACATAAAAAAAAAGTGTTACCGTAGACCAATTTTAAGGCATTTATGCCAACACTTTTGCTTGTAACATTGAAAAAAGCGTTGTTTACTTAGCGAAAAAAAAGCGTTGTTGAAGCCCATTTGTGGCGTAGTGATAGATTAGAAAAACAAATCCGAGTCAGTGAACTCTAACGACCACTATTGACAAGCACATAAACTAAAAATAAAACACCGATGATCCCCGGCAGCAACGCCAAAAACTTGTTTGCAGAAAATCACGCAAGCGTACGTGGTCACAAGTAATATAGAATAAAGTTGAGTTCGTTCCCACAGAGATCTGGTTTAGGTTTCAATTCAGTTAATGCACCTATGCAACAATGTATGGTTTTTATTCACTGCTAAGAAAATTAACAAGATTGGGTTTTGATTAACTAAAAATTAACTAAGAAACAAATTAACAAACTAAGAATTAATTAACTAACAAGAATTGGAATCGAATTACTTATGGAAGAGAAAACCTGATATCCTAACTTCATTAAATACTTTGCTTAGATATGACGCCTTTAATCACTATATGCAATGGTTATGATATCTGATCGGACAACATGAAACTAGTACACGCTACCTGTCAGCATACGTATACCGAACTAAACATACATCCACTGAAGAGATCATAGAAGATGAATAGACACCAATTATGCTTAGACCCTATATGTCTATAGAATTTGAAAACATAACGGTTGAAGAGCAAGTTATCCATAAAAAGATCACACAGGGCAGTATAACTATTTTCATCTCATACCACGAATCATGTTGATAAACAATCATGAACCTATGCTAGCATGGCAAGTTCTAAATCTCAAGATCCACTTTCACTTCACAAGAGATTAACAAATTAGATATTTGTGACGCATCTATCAATTAAGCATAACCATACGAGGATATCAGATATACATCACACACAGATCTTTAAATCACTAAAGCTCCATAAATAAATTCATTAGAATCCCATGACAACGATTAGTTCGTAATTGAACCTCTCGTCATCATGGGATCAATTGAAACCATGATAATGAAACAAGATATGAATTCTATGTTATAATATGCTAACTAATGATACAAATTACAATGGTAGGATGTGTTTATATAGGCCCTAGAAGTCTTGCCTAGCAAGAAAAAGACCTAAAATACAATTAGAATTCGAATAAACTACCTAAAATACAATTAAAGCTCGAATAGGGGCAAAATCGGCATTTTTCAGGAAATTCTGGATCGCGCGCGCGCTTCTTGCGCTTGGAAAGCGCTGCCAGCGCTTGGATTCCTGTCCAGGTTTTTGATTTTGCTTTATTCTTGTAGAAAATTTCCCAAGCTTCGTGTGGATAGTAAGATCGTCCAAAATGGACTTCTAGAACTCCAGATATGGCCAAAACAGTGTAGACTGCGCAATATACCCTGAAATCCGAATTTTCCACAATTTGCTCATTTCTCATCCATTTTCTCTTCCGATTCTTTCACCACTTCCCGTTCTTCAATTCTTAAGTGTTATGATCTTCATGGTAGCCTAGGGAAATACGTCATCCTTCATTCCATTGTACAAATCATCTCCAAAATTGACGAAAACACCAACCCTCAACGATATTTCGCAAACCTGCACAACTAAACACAAACACATCAAAACTACAACAAACTTGAGGCCAAGTGAATCAATTTAAGCCGATATGGAATGCTCTAAATGGATATAAAATCTGTTTATCATCTATTGTGACAATTAAGTGATGCTCTGTTTTAGGGGGTAAGTTGTGACAATCATATGTATGTCTGTTTTCATATTTTAATAAAAATCCTTGTTTCAAAATAACGATATGATACTAGTAGTGTTACTGGTAAAGCTGCACTTAAAATCTCATATTATATATAGTGTTAATGTATATTTGCAGCTATCAAAGTATTATTGAGCAACCACCAAAAGACCTGATGAGATTCTGTTTCAAAGGCAGTATATATGTGTAGTCTATGGCTCGAAATAATACCCTCAACAATTTCAGGTTTGAAATGGTCAAATGAAAGATGATGTTTGTACAGATTCTTTTGTGACCTTGTTGCATTTGTTCAGGACAAAAAAAAATTGAAAATAGATCATTATTTAATAGAAAAAACTGAAATCGAGTTTTTTAGCTAATTATTTTTTATTGATTATAGGTGGGATTCTCAGCACTTCCTCAATCTGCTATAAGGGAAGATTTGAATTTATCATTAGTTCAAGTTTTTTTCCCCTTTTTATTATTAGATTTATTTAAATTCTATCAACTCTATGCTAATAGAGAATTAAGATGTATGTGTTGCTACCAATTTTTAGTATTCAATGTTTGACTCCACTATCACAACTCACAAGTGGTAGAAATGTTGACTCTATTGGCTAGGAGTGAGCATTTTTCGGGTTAGAACCGGGAACCGAATTTTTCGGGTTAGAACCGGGAACCAAATTTTTCGGGTGAGGAATGTTCGGTTATGAAAAATTGTTCATTTCGGTTCTCGGTTCTTTCGGGTCCGGTTCAGTTCGGGTCGGGTTGGACCCGTTGCTCACCCCTACTATTGGCCGGAAATGGGTATGTGTGGAACTTATAATTACTACCTAGCTCCATATCCCACTAGTTGATTCTCTGATTTTACGAAAATTAAATCCAATTTTGGTTTGATGATTATTTTAAACAGGCTATGAGGATGTCATCTGCTTTCTGCTTTGTTGGATGGCTTGCAATTTACTTGTTCATGGTATATTCCGACTCAATGTTTACTTGTCTATGCATACAACAAAATAGAAACAAGTGACTAGTTTTTATAAATAGCTTTTCGCTACATTTTGTAACTCACATTTAACGTCTTACTAGATATATTTTTGGTTCATTGTGATGGGTATATATATTGGGTTCTATAATCTGACTTAGTATTCCAGCAGGTGCTTGTAAAAATTTACTTTTAATACAGGAAGGTGCTTGTAATTTTTTTTGAACAGTGTTAAAATTTCTTGTCACGCCCATATACAATAAACATTTCTTTATTTTTGCATTATATACTCTTTGGTCTTTAACATTATAATTAGTAACTTTTGTACATGCAGATGTATGCATTGTCGGACACAAGGTACAATACTTTTATAGGCTCATCATGGATATCTCGTTGTTGATTTGCAAAAACCAAGCACAAATATATGGAAAAAGCAATCGGCATTTGTAGTTTTTAACTTTATTTTGGTTTTCCGATGTAATAATTGTTGAAATAAATTGATGTAAAAGAAATGTAACTTTATTTAACTTTGAACAAAACATATGTACTTGGATATTTGGCTTTAAGTTGCCCTGGTTTATGAAATATTGATGATACTTGGATTTTGGCTATAAATGGCTTGATTTATTGTATTTTCAACATGACCCTTGTAATACCCCATATTTTTTTTAAAAAAATTAGGATTGGCATTTCTTTTATTCTAAATTTTGTTTGTACCAATTTTTGATATACTGTTTTTTAAAAGAAATGAAAACTGAAGGGCCAGTTAAATTGTATTAAATTCATTTTAATAATTGTGAGTAAAGCCTACATCAGTTTTTTTTTCTTTTCCTTTGTCCAACTCTTTATATATGATTGGGTTACGGCTCTAGCCTAAAACTACAATCGATTATTTTAGCTCTTCATGGTGCTTTCATAGGGATTGAGTTGATTTACTTGGTTTGAAAACTAGGTAATTCTAACTACTTATTCTTACTTGCTTTAATATGATTTTGTCCTCTTGTTGGTTAAGATTTCTACTTTTGTACATGTCTCTTTTGTTTATGTCAAGGATGTTTAATATTTTCAGGAACCCAAAACAGGGGCTACTCTGTATCATTTATTTCATGCATGTAGTGGTGTCCTCTATTTTCCTTTCCAGTAAAAGCGTGCAAATTGATCTGCAATGGTTTTTGTTTTGTGCTTCTGTGTCACTATTTTTTTTTAATATTAAAAGTGACTTAGTTTTTAAATTGTAGAAAAGGCTCTGTTCTTAGTAATTTTATGGTGGCTCCATTTGTGTGATACTCCCATGTACTTTTAGTAAGGATTATTATATTTTTTTTTGGTTATATTCTTTTAAATTAATTCCCTTGTTTAAAATTAGTGGGCGTTTTTTTTTGACGAAATGCATAGAATTATATTACTGAATCAAGCCAATGCAAAATGAAACAGCGGGACAAATCCCCGACTGTCAATACAACCAGGTTGAAAAACAAATAAATTGTTTCTTGATCGTTTAACACGATGAACTTAATAGTTCTTGATGCTAAAAACAAATTCGAAGACCTCCTCAGTGATCCAAACTGCGCCAACATCCCTGAAAGCAACGGTATCACAATTGACCACATCACATAAGAACCATTGATACCCCAATGTTGAGAAGCCCTCAATTGCATAAACTGAGGTTAGAGGAATGACACTCCAGCTATCTACATGCCGAATACCAGCTATAGACATGCCGAACATGGGAACCCCCAAAGGATGAGCAATACCACAGCTATCTACATGCCGGATACCAGCTATAGACATGCCGAAAGTTAAAACCCCCAAAAGATGATGATAATATTTGGTTGTGAGTGGTGAGCTCTTGCAATAATCGTCAGCGTCCCAACTTCGATGCAGACTTTACAGATCCCCCAAGATATCAACAAAATCATTCTCAACAAATCCAAAACCAAACAGAAATAAACATAATTATTCAAAGACATAAAAAACACTCCAAAAGGAGAGACAAATGACCAATCCAAAAGGAGAGACACACAAATGCCCAACTAATTAAATTGAGTTTTATTGCGAGAAAAACAATAAAGAGGACCTCCGGCCGGCGCCAGAGAGGAAGAAACTCTCGGAGACGAACAAGAAGAGCAGAGAGAGAAAAGAGTGATGCAGCTAGGGTTTTTTATTCTCAAACAAACAAACAAACATGAGTGGGCGCTTTTAGTTCCTACTAATATGTTCAAAAATAACTGTTTTATTAAATACAATGATTTTTCAGTTTTTCTTTCAAGGATTGCTTCTAGTTATTAAAATAATATTTCCCCAAACTCTTTTAGTTCCCTAGATTATTCTTATTTAGGTCAATAGTTAATGTTTTTAAAATAAAAGGGTAAGGTCAGGGAGCTTGGTTACATTAATAAATTACTAGCTACGAGAATTTGCATATTTGTTGTGTTGATGTTGTAAGTACTAATTAGCTACGAGTATTTTCTTAAAAGATGGACATCTTGTGTATTAGCTCTTCGCATGATAGTAAATGTTGGCCTGATGCTGCAATGTAAGTTGGTGTAATATGGCTTTGTTTAATTTAATGATCTTAAGGTAGTCATTTCTCTTTATAGCTGCACTAGTTGAAATTGTTAATTGCTTATTTTTAAAAGTCTCGTGTACTGCAATGTCAATTTTGAGGTCCGGTGGCATGTATAGTTTCTGGTAGGATGGGTTATGATAAAAAGTTCTTATCTAAATTACTTCTCCATTGATGTGCATGATAAAAATATTTGCTTGATTATATTTATCAGTAAATTGATTAGTAGTTACTTTAATGTTAGGTGCTATTGGTGGCAGATTGTTTGTACAAGGTAAGTTTACTATTCAAACTTTCTATTTTGTTTTGTTTTTTTTTTTGACAGAACTTACCAACTTTCTATTTTGTTTTAATTATATTTATATGTTGAAATTCTAAAATTATATTTGATTTTATTTCATTCTATTTTATTATTTAAAATCGGTCAAGTGCTAGTTTCTTGAAAATGTATTATTTTTGATTTATTTTAAAATGAGGACTTTGGAATCCCTGTTTAGTTTATGATCTGAACCCGTTAGTATCTATGCTTAGTTCCGGAACTAGAATATGATACCTTTCTAGGGGCATTGTTGTGCAATTTCTGATACCTTAGAGAGGGACGCAATATTAACTTCTGGACCGCGTCACCGGTTTATAGCAACTTCTGAACTTCTGGACCGTGTCATCGGTTTGTAGTGACCTTAGATTAAGCCGTGGGTTATAAAGTTGGATTTATTGAATTTTACTGTCCCGTTTATGATTCATTGTATGACACTGAAACTTTCTGTTGGCTCTACTTTTGAAATCATATTTAAATTCGTAAAATATGTCGATCTTTTTCTTATATTATATAGTGTACTTGACCACTAGTTTGTTTCAGGATAGTATCTTGCTGGGCTTTTGTAGCTCATTGTTTTAAAAACTTTTCAGGCTGTGGAGTTTGTAAAAGTTGTTTGGATTTGAGAGTGGGTTTACTGACGACCATTATGTTTTTTATGTTTTTATTTAATGTTAATAAGTAAATTGAAATACTTTTTGATTTCTTAAACCGTACCACAATAAACAGTTCAAGGTATAGTAAAGCAGACCTTAGACGTGACATTGTTGTCCAATGCAATGCCAAAAGAGGTGCTATTTTATAATACAACATTAATTATAGAATATACCTCTCTAATGCAATGAATGCTATAGTTGGTTCTAAATATACAAATACTATAGTTGGTTCTAAATATAGAATCAAGTATAGATGCATCTATAACTGTCACATAGGTATGCAAGTGGTAAGATGAAGAGAAATCAATAATTGGTGCTATTTTAAAATCATGCATCGAACTATAAGTTCTATTTTAACATCAAAAATCACT
The DNA here is from genome assembly GCA_037693485.1 of Kitagawia praeruptora. NCBI lineage: Eukaryota > Viridiplantae > Streptophyta > Magnoliopsida > Apiales > Apiaceae > Kitagawia > Kitagawia praeruptora. The sequence goes on along the minus strand of CM075348.1, from coordinate 112,658,627 downwards.
TTTTGATTTCATATAATAACAATAGCTACATCTAATTTAGCATTAACATTGGACTTGCTCTAAGAACTAAAATGGATACAAAGAAGGGCCAGGAAAGAAAGCATGATTAGTGTTCGACCATCTTCTTGATTCACTCCGTGCCTCTGTGCAACCTCCAATTAGAGGTATTTTCTTTTTTTCCTGTCTCATTTAAGGAACACATCTTGAATTCTATTGTGCAAAAAGGATTGTGTAATGAAGTGGGAAGTAACAATTTTGTTGTGTGTGCAAAACTGATAGGATTAAATTATACTGATGCAAGGATTATTGTAGAGCTGATAAAGCATAGACATGCTCTTGTTTTAATAGGTAGTAGAGAAAATAGATGTCTCCTAGCCTTGTTATAATATATCGAAATTTACAAGTTTGGCGATTTGTTGCTCCCGTGTACCAGTACTTGAGTTTGAAGCGTCATATTCATCACCTTGTTCGCGTTGCGTTGTGTTGATGCCAATTTTCGTCATTTACACAACATCATAAGGACATGTATTCATATAGAGTTTCATGGCAATCAATGGAGGAGAGCGGGTTTTGGAGAGTTTTGGACTGAGCTTAAGAGTTTATTCTAAGAGAAGGAGCTCTATGGATATCTTGAAGTAGAAGAGCAACAAGAGATTCTGGGGGTTCCTACAGAATTTCCACTCCAAAACCATTGTCAAGACCCATACTAGCAAGATAATCAGCAACCTGGTTAGCTTCTTTGTAAAAATGAGATTCCATGGTTGATTACACAAGAAGTTGATTCTGTCGATAATATAAGCATAGACATGATTGATGATAACTCCAAATCTTGATCGGGTACTTCCTCGCCAACTCCTGCCTCAGAAGTGGTGTAGCTGCAGTGGGGTGTCTGCAAAACAAGACCGGAGGGGGGGGGTTTGGCCCCGAGGTGCCTCCGGCATGAGAATGAGGGTTGGCTTTGGAAGATAATAATCAAGCAGAGTATCACAAGAGTAATAAATGTGTGTAGGTGTGTAATAATGTCCAACCCATAAACCCTATTTTCTAGGGGTATTTATAGCCCTAGGGCTAGGGTTTAGGGGTGGGTTACCTTTACTCCTAGCCATTGGATCCAGGGGACAAGGTGCTGAATTCCGGGGATGTAAGACACGTGTCCCTATTTGTGGGGACCATTGATTGGAGTGTGGCAGTGTTGTTGAGTACATGATTTGACACATGCTGTCGCTTGGACTCTAATGCTGGTCAGCGCCACGTGTGGGGATGTCAGCCGAGCTGGGCTGCCACGTATGCCAGGTGTCATCACTCTGGGGTCCACTAATCTGGGGTGGTGGTCCGGGCCCGGGGCCCACTGGCTTGGGCTGGGCTGCTCTTATTCTCATAAGTTGGGTTGTTTGTTATTTTTGGGCCTTAGGTTGGGCCTAACTGGACCTTGGCTACTTCCAGCCTATCATTTGCCCCCCACTCCCTCATGCGGATTCTCTGGATGGGGGAGTAGTAAGTATACTTGAGCGCTCTTGCCTTGAGGAAGGGATTCTGTTTTTTGGTTGCCCCCCGGGCCCGGGGTGTGTGTTGAAAAGCGCATCTCCGGGGCTAGGAGTGGAATGTTACCTTCACAAGTCTGAAGTTCCGTGACTTTGGCTGACTTAGAAGAAATATTCGTTTTTTGGTTGCCCCCCAGGTCCGGGGTGTGTGCTGAAGAGCGCGTCTCCAGGGCTAGGAGTGGAATGTATATACATATATATGTATATTTTGTTTTGTTCTAAAAACTTTTTTTTATAGGGATATTTTCCACAGGTTGGTTGGAAACAGCTATCATCCACTATCTCCGGGTTGTGGAGATAATGGGCCGAGATTTGGGCCATCACGTGTGGTGGCGGTTGCACTTCTGTGTTTCCTATAAATAGTGGCTTCCCCCCTCACTTTTGTCTTTTGCGAGTTTTCGATTTGCTACCGTTATTCTGCTTCTCTGAGGACCTGAACTCCGGGCTAGGTGCACTTCGGGCTTTCAAGCTTTTCGCTTCTTCGGTTTCTTCATTCTTCTGTAAGTCTCCTTACTCCAGCTTTCTTCGCATTTTAGCTTTGTTGTATCATCATCTCCGGGGTAGATTCCTTTCCGTAGTTTCTTATTTTTGCGTTCTTGCTTGGTGGGTAGCCCAGGGTAGTGTATACTTTTATGGTTCTTCGGATAGCAATCTTGATCTAGTAGATTTAGAGTGGTGCATAATGGGTAAGAAGAGGAATAGTAGTTTGCCGGTTCTTACAAATATAGCGACGAAGGATATGGGCCCGGGGTTTAGCCCTAGTGAGCCGGATGGCAGTTGGGGCCATTCTAAATACTATTTCGTCTGGAGAGATCCGGGGATCCCACAAGCATATTTTTTCAGGGACCTGAGTACGGAGTTCGCCCAGAACCCGGATGTCGCTTATATGACCCGATATGACAAGGCCTTTCTGGATTCAAAGTTCGGAAGTAAGCCAGGCTCCGGGATGGATGTGGGGCCATTTAGGGATGAGTATTTGGAGGAGCCAGTGGAGTGGGACCCAATATTTTGGGCCACGTTTCACTTGGACGAGGATATTGAGTGGAAATGGCCTGAGCCCGGGGAGAAGATATACCATAGGCCCGAGGGAGGTTGGGTCGGAGTCTGGTTGGAGCACCTGAGGTCGGGGTACGGGCCTAGGTGTCATCAGTTTGTCAAATCCCTGTGCCTGTTTGAGTATGGGATCCCCATCACCCAGCTGACCCCGAATGCGGTGAAGTGGATTTCTTATTTCCTGGGTTGTTGCGAGAAGGCCGGGGTGTTACCTACTTTCAAACTTTTCCACCATCTCTTTCAGTTGGTAAAATCCAACAACGTGCCCATGTTTGAGTTTAGGTTCCGGGGTACGGCTTGTGGGTATCCCAACTCAGCCTCCAAGCCTCTCGGAATGCTTCCATCTCTGAAGGGTTGGAACGGTGAATTCGTTTTTCTCCGGGGCGTTGATATCCGGTTCATGCCCACCTTCAAGGAGACTCCTTTGGCTATGCACTTCGAGGTTTTCAACCTTCAGGATGCGGCAATGGACCGGGTTCATGCCTTCTGCCGGGGTCTGAAGAGGCAGGTGACTCGGGATGATCTCATGAGTCATGAGTATCTTTTCGGGATAGGATGTAAGTTCGGGTTATATTTGGCTTATGTTTAGTTTTTGTGGTTTTTATTTTGCTCCGGACTAATGTGCTTTTGTTGCTTTTTTAGGTCTTCCCGGCTATAAGCCTGAGTTTGAGCAATTTCTAGAGATAAGCAAGGCAAACAGGTCCCTGGCTGCTGCTCTCCGGAACATCGGCCATGTCCGAGACAATACCAAGGCCCCCAGGGAGGCTAGTGGGTCGCGGGCCAACGAGGAGGGTGGCTCGGAGAACCGGGGCCCTGGGAACCAGGAGGTGACTCCAGAGCTGGGGGTTACAGAGGTCGGGGTTGAAGATTCCGGGCTGGTCCCGAGGAAGAGGCCAAGGGTTTCTGCAGTCTAGGCTGAAAAATTTTGGACCATGCTCTCAGATTGCGAGATAGTGCAGGAACCTGCGGCTGATGGTAGCTCGAAGAGGGCGAACTTCGGGCCTCATCAGTCTGCGCCTGTTTCCCCGGAGGAGCGGAACTTCATCGGTTTCTTGGCTGATCTTCCCAGCAAGCTGGAGTGGGAGGAGATGGGTAAGACTCCGGCCATCTCCCAATTCCAAGATATGATGGCAGTTTATGGCCAGGTATACTCTTCTCCGAGCTCTTTCTATGTTGCACGTTTTTAGTCTTGTTTTCTCAAATCGTATTTTTGTATTTGGCAGCTCGGGATCCGGATGGCTGGAACTGCTGCTGCTGCATGCCGGGAGTTGGAGACGATCAAGGAGGCCCGGGATGTCTTGTGCTCAGTGACCGAGAAGAGGAAGGAGATGGAGAAGGAGGCGGAGGCTTCCCGGACAGAGTTCCTCGAGCTGCGGAAGACTGTTAAGGATGAGGCCAGCAAATTCAAGGAGACGGCCAAGGCTCTTGCTGATGAGAGAGATGCTGCCAAGGCTAAGGTGAAGGAGTATAGGGACGAAGTGAAGAGGCTCTGGGATGAGTTAAAGTCCAAGAAGCCCGAGGAGCAAGTGATCGCCGAGTTTCGGGAATCGGATGCCTATGATGATGACCTGGCAGTAGTGGCTTCAAAAAAGATTCACCGCTGTTGGGTTATCTCTGAAAAAATGTTCAAGACCGATCCCGGGACTGCTACTTGGGACAACTTCATCACAGAGTACCTTGCTGCCGAGGATGCCTTGGCCCGGGGCGAAGGCGAGCCTAAACCTTATGGTGCTCCTGATTCTTCTCCTCCTCCTAAATCTTGATTTACCACACTGGCTGCATTCCAGAATTCGGGCTATGCCCATGTAATCCTTATTTCTTCCATCCTTTGCTGAACTTACTTTCATTTGAATTGTTATAACTCTCGGGTTATTTCTTCCATCCTGCTCTTTTATCCGTTGTTTTGTAACCATGTTTTTCTGCCTTTTATCTTTGTGTAACTTTAGCTTGGTGTGGCTTTTCCTACCCCCCACTCCCTTATGCGGGTAAACCGGATAAGGGGGTTTTTGGTCAGTGATATTTCAAATTGTAAGTGTGAGTAGCCCCGGGCCGAGGGACTATCCTTACGGCCCGGGGTTCAGACGAATTTTCCAAGTACGCAAACTTGGAAACTACGTAAATTTTCCAAGCAGGAATTGTGCATTAGTTGTTTTGCTCCGGGCCAAGGCAATAACCATTGTCTCGGGGCTCAGCCACACTTGGACATTATGCGAAATTTCCAAGTAGGAATTTGCTTTTAGTTGGTTGCTCCGGGCCAAGGCGATAACCTTTAACCCGGGGTTCAGCCATACATGGAAATTATGCAAAATTTCCAAGTAGGAATTTATTTTTGGTTGCTCCGGGCCAATGTAATAACCTTTAACCCGGGGTTCAGCCATACTTGGAAATTATGCAAAATTTCCAAGTAGGAATTTGTTTTTGGTTGCTTCAGGCCAAGGTAATAACCTTTAACCCGGGGTTCAGCCATACTTGGAAATTATGCAAAATTTCCAAGTAGGAATTTGTTTTTGGTTGCTCCGGGCCAAGGTATTAACCTTTAACCCGGGGTTCAGCCATACTTGGAATGCAAAATTTCCAAGTAGGAGTTTGTTTTTGGTTGCTCCGGGCCAAGGTATTAACCTTTAACCCGGGGTTCAGCCATACTTGGAAATTATGCAAAATTTCCAAGTAGGAATTTGTTTTTGGTTGCTCCGGGCCAAGGTATTAACCTTTAACCCGGGGTTCAGCCATACTTGGAAATTATGCAAAATTTCCAAGTAGGAATTTGTTTTTGGTTGCTCCGGGCCAAGGTATTAACCTTTAACCCGGGGTTCAGCCATACTTGGAAATTATGCAAAATTTCCAAGTAGGAATTTGTTTTTGGTTGCTCCGGGCCGAGGTATTAACCTTTAACCCGGGGTTCAGCCATACTTGGAAATTATGCAAAATTTCCAAGTAGGAATTTGTTTTTGGTTGCTCCGGGCCGAGGTATTAACCTTTAACCCGGGGTTCAACCATAGTTGGAAATTATGCAAAATTTCCAAGTAGGAATTTGTTTTGTAAAAGGAACATTGGAAAAGTAAACTGCGAACTTTCATTGATCTTTGAATGATTACAAACATTTTTTGCATTCCAATTACAAAATAATTGTTGCTCTAGCTGGAGTCTTTGGCTTTACTGATAATATTTTCTGAGTCTGAGGTCGTGCCATGTGTTGGGCACCTCGGAGCCATCCATGTGACTGAGCTTATAAGTCCCGGGGCGGAGTACTTCCTTGATTTTATATGGGCCTTCCCACTTGGGCATGAGTTTGCCAGTGTTTGTGGGGTCTGATGCCTCCATGTCCCGGAGTACTAAGTCACCAAATTGGAAGTTCTTGACCCTTGATTTCTTACCGAAGTACTCCCTTGTTCTTTCTTTATACTTCTCCATTCTTTGTACTGCTTTGTCCCTGACCTCATCGACCAGTTCCAGGTTAGCTCGTAGCCCTTCTTCATTTGCAGCTTCATCGAAGTTAATTGCTCTGTGAGAAGGTGAGCCCACTTCAATTGGTAACATCGCTTCAGTTCCGTATGCTAGCTTGAATGGAGTTTCCCCTGTTCCGGACCTCGGGCTAGTTCTGTATGCCCATAGCACATGTGGTAGCTCTTCGGGCCATTTGTTCTTGCTTTCCTTTAGCCTTTTCTCAATCCCCCTTAGCAGAATTCTGTTTGTCACCTCGACTTGGCCGTTGCCCTGGGGATAAGCCACTGAAGATTTCTTGTGTTTGATCCCCCTCTGCTTTAAGTAGTTTTCGAAGTCTGAGCCCACGAACTGAGGTCAGTTATCTGAGACCAGGACTCTAGGTAGGCCGAACCGCATTAGGATGTTGTCCATGAACTTGATGCAATCTTGCTGATTTATGGTCCTCATTGCCTTTGCTTCGGTCCACTTAGTCATGTAGTCAATGGCTACCAGTAGGTACCTCAGGTTGCCTTTAGCCCGGGGGAAGGGACCCACTATATCGATTCCCCATACAGCAAAGGGTATTGGGGATAGGACTAAAGAGGGTACGACCGGGCTTTGCCTTGGCACATTACTGAACAACTGACAATTTCTGCATTTCTTGACGAAGTCTACTGCATCGGAGTGGATGGTTGGCCAGTAGTACCCTTGCCTGATAATTTTGTAAGCAAGGGCTTTTGCAGACATGCGGTCCCCGCAAATCCCTTCATGTACCTCTTGTAAACAGTAGTTGGCTTCCTCCGGGCCTATACACTTCAGTATTGGGGATGCGAAAGTTCGGCGATAGAGTTGGTTATCTTCGATGAAGTATTTTGCCATTTTGTTTTTCAACCTTCTGGCTTCATTTTTGTCCTCGGGCAACTCCCTCTTTTCCAGGTAGAGGATAAAAGGGGTCATCCAATTCAGGATGTCGTCAATTTCCATTTTTTCTTCTTGATCAATTGCTGGTTTCTCAAGTTCTTCAAAGTAGACAGAACTATCTAGCTCGACTGAGTTTTGAACTAGTCTGGAGAGCTCGTCCGCTTCGGAGTTTTCTTCTCTATTAATCTGACTGACTTGGTGTTCTGGGATTGTGGTTAAATAGCTTTTGACCAAGGCTTGATACTGAGCCAATTTGGGATCCTTGGCGTTGTACTCACCTTTTGTTTGACGTACCACAATCTGGGAATCTCTGTAGATGCTCAGGCTTCGGAGTTTTAAAGTTCGGGCTAGCCTCAGCCCAGCAAGGAGTGCCTCATATTTGGACTGATTGTTAGTTGCTTGAAACTTGAAGGCTATTGCCTGTTTGATCTGAAACCCATCCGGGCTTTTCATGATGACCCCGGCCCCGGACCTTTCCGCTGTTGAGGAACCATCTACATGGAGAGTCCATGAATCAAGACCTTTATCCGGGGTTACCTCATTCTGGGCTAATATTAAAGGGTGTTGCGGCTCAGGAAAGGAGCACTCCACGATGAAGTCTGCCAGGGCTTGTGCCTTGATTGCTGTCCGGGGTATGAAGGTCAAGTGGTATTGACTTAATTCTATTGCCCAATTTATCAATCTTCCGGAGGCATCTGGCTTGTGGATTATCCGTCTTAGCGGTTGATCAGTTACCACTTTGATCTCTCTCCCTTGGAAGTAGTGTCTGAGTTTTCTTGAGGCTGTGATTAGGGCCAGGGCAAACTTTTCCAGATTGGGGTACCGAGTTTCAGCATCCTTTAGCACCTGGCTTATATAGTATACTGGTCTTTGGATCCCCCCATCTTCCCGGACCAAAGCAGCTGCTACGGCAAGAGGTCCGGCGGAGAGGTACAGATGTAGTGGTTCTCTGGGCTCGGGCTTGGTCAACAATGGTGGTGATGAGAGATATTCCTTGATTGTGTCTAGGGATGCTTGGCACTCCGGGCTCCACGCTATTTCCTTTTTGTTGCTTGCTCCCTTGAGCAGGTTGAAGAAAGGCAAACATTTTTCTACCAACTTGGAAATAAACCTTCGCAAGGTCGCTAATGACCCGGCCAATTTTTGGATGTCTCTCTGGGTCCGAGGTCGTTGCATGTCTAGGATAGCCCTGATTTTCTCTGGGTTGGCCTCGATTCCCCTCTAGCTGATCATGAAGCCTAAAAATTTCCCTGCTGCCACCCCGAAGGTGCACTTCTCCGGGTTCAATTTTATTTGATTTTTCCTTAGATTTTCAAAACATTCCCGTAGATCCGGGACGTGTTCTTCAATGGTCTTGGATTTGGCGATGATGTCATCGACATAGGACTCCAGGTTCCGGCCTATTTGGTCCTGGAAGACCTCTACCATGGCCCTTTGGTACGTAGCCCCGGCATTCCGGAGCCCGAAGGGCATAAACTTGTAAGCATACACCGCTCTGTGGGTGATGAAGGCTGCTTTGGCTATGTCTGCATGGTTCATCTTGATCTGATTATATCCGGAGAAGGCGTCCATGAAGCTTAGCATTACATGTCCCGAGGTTGCATTAATGGGCTGGTCTTTGTTGGGTAACGGGTATGGATCCTTGGGGCAGGCCTCATTGAGGTCGGTGTAGTCGACACACATCCTCCACTTCCCACTAGGTTTCTTTACTAGAACCACATTGGCCAACCACTCTGGGTACTTGATCTCACAAAATATATCGGCCGTGAGGAGCTTGTCTACCTCTTCATCTATGGCCCTTTGTCTCTCCGGGGCAACATTCCTTCTTTTTATTTTACGGGTTTCCTCCTGGGCTCAACATCCAGGCTGTGCATGGCCAAAGACTCTCGGAGTCCGGGCATATCAGCCGGGCTCCATGCAAATACATCCGCGTATTTCCGGAGTAACGACACTAGGTCCTTTTTGAAGGCAGTTTCCAACCCTGCCCCAATATTGATTTTACTTTCGGAGTTCCCGGGTATTAGCTCTATTGTCTCTGTTTCTACTGCGGGCTCGACTTTGGCTTGATCTTTTAGGGTGGATGATTTCTGGACCCGGGCTTGGGAGTTTGAAGTAAGGTACCCTCGGGCTGCGGAAGTTTCTGCTTTTTGGGTAGGGATCTCGGAGTTCTCGATATTTTGAACCTCCTTCCCGGGGTTCTTATAAGTTGAGTTTCTATGTTTCTTTCTGCTCTCTGATTCTTATGATAGGAGGAGGCTTTGCGCTTATTTTCTGGATCTGTTTCGGCCATGACTAGGGCTTGACCATAGCATCGGCTTGCGGTTTCGGTGTCACCCCTTACTTCTCCTACCCTGGCGGCTGTTGGGAACTTGAACTTGAGGTGTGCGGTTGAGGTCACGGCCCGGAGCTTGGTCAGAGCTGGGCGCCCTAGGATCACATTGTAGGAGGATGGACTGTTGATTACATAGAATTTGACTACATGAGTTATCTGCTTCGGGGCAGTGCCGAACTTGACAGGTAGGTAGAGGGTTCCTTGGATAGGGACCAAGTTGTGGCCGAAGCCATACAGTGGATCCTCTCTATATTCATTCATTTTTACGCTTCCGAGCTGCATCCTGTCCATGGTATGTTTAAACAATATGTTTGCCGAAGAGCCGTTGTCTACGAGGACCCTTTTTACTTCATTATCGGCAATATCTAGGCTTACCACCAAGGCTTCGTTATGGTCGGGGTCTATTCCTTCAAAATCGGCATTGCTGAACGATATGACTTGTTCCAGAGCAGTTTCCACCATCATTACCTCATCTCCGGAATCCGGGGTCCTTGGGGGAGAGTTGGAGCCGCCCAATACTACATGTACCACATTTTTAACTTTCTGAGCCCCGGGTCCTTGTCCCCTTTCTTCGTTTCTCCGGGCCACATACTGGTTCATGTTCCCCCTTTTGATCTGTTCTTCGATGAAGAACTTAAGTGACATGCAGTTCTCTGTGGTGTGCCCGTGAGTTGAGTGGTAGTCACAATGCTTGTGCTTGGGCCTGTTCTCCGGGGCTGTTGTCATAGGCTTAGGTGGATAGTAGAAGGGATTGTCTTGGATCTCTTTTAGTATATCAGCCCGGGGTCGGTTCAGGGGCGTCCACTCAGGTTCTGGACGTGGCTCGGGTTTTTCTGGCCTCGGGGGCCTGGCATCCAACTTGGGCTTCGAGAAGTGGGTTCGGTCTGGGACGGTTAGTTGGGAGTTGGGGATGTAGTTACTCTGTTTGTTGGGTTTGAATTTCTTTTCAGGTCGATACTCGCTTTCAGGGCGATTGTCTTTGTTTCTGCTCGAGGAGGCCCCTTGCCGGGTCATTCTCATGGCTTGCAGGATATCTGTTTCTTTGATGAACTTAGCGGCCATAGCATAGGCCGCGGCCAGGCTCTGTGGTTTTTTGTGCACGAGCTCTCTAGAACATAGCGCTCATTGTGCTCCGGGTCTAGGTTCTTCCGAAATATGCTCAAGGCTTCTCTCTCATGTAGATTGGTGACTTTGTTTATGGCCTCTTGGAACCGTTTCATAAAGGCAGAGAGGGCCTCGTTGTCATGCGGTCTAATAGTTTCAAGGTGGCACATATGGTACTCCAGGGATTTGTTGGCCCGGAACCTCCGGAGGAAGGCTTCCCTGAACTCTTTCCTACTGTGTATACTCCGGGATGGAATCCGGCTGAACCATCTTTGGGCCGCTCATTTCAGTGTTGAGGCAAAGAACCGGCATTTTGTTAGGTCATTGTAGAAGTATATCAGGGCTATCTGTTCAAAGTAGTTGAGGTGTTCCTCGGGGTCTTCCAACCAATCGAAGGAGTCGAAGTTGTAATGCTTAAGATTCTTCTGCCGGGGTATGGCTTCGAGGGAGTAGCTGAAAGGGGTGAGGGTATCTTGGATCTCAAACCCGGAGTCACTGTCAACTTTTCTTTGCAGCTCATGGATCATTTGTACCAAGTTGTCTAGGCGTTCTTCATCGTCTGAGATAATTTCCGGGCTAATTTCTCGATGGGGTCTCTTGGGTTTGGATCTCCTTATCCTTTCTTCCTCCTCTTGAAGCCTTTTCTGGATCTTGAGTTCCAACTTGGCCTGTTCTTCCTGCCTTATTTTTTCCCGGAGTATCTCCATTTTCTTGAGCTTATCGGTTTCGTTATCTCTGGCTTTGCTTTGAGGGTTGTGGTCCTTCTTAGTCCTTTTGCCCTGGTCTCCGAGACGGTCAAAGACCGAAGCCCGGGATTGGTGTGAGTTGGCTGACCCTCCAGAGTTCTCGGCTTGTTCGGGCTCTGGTTCTGGGTGGAGGTGATTTCGATAAGCTCGGATTGCTTCAGCAAGTTCCTCCAGGGTCAAGTTCTCCATTTGGGCAGAGTCAAGAGGTACGTCTGTATACTTGTACCGGTTCACCTCAACGGTGATCCGGGCGTTGTTCGGGCCAATCCCGAGCCTCTCTTGGACTGGGTCCTGGTTTTGCGGTGCCTGCTCCGGGATAGGAATTAGGGGTTCTTTTCTTGGAGCGCTAAGTGCTTGGTGTTGGGTGGACTTGCTTGGTCGAGGCATGGTTGTGGGCTTTAGCCGGTTTGAGGGGTTCGGATTTGCTTGGTTCGGCTATTTAGTTTGAGTTCGGAGGTTCAGGCCCCTCCTTCTAGCGCCAATGATAACTCCAAATCTTGATCGGGTACTTCCTCGCCAACTCCTGCCTCGGAAGTGGTGTAGCTGCAGTGGGGTGTCTGCAAAACAACACCGGAGGGGGGGTTTGGCCCCGAGGTGCCTCCGGCGTGAGAATGAGAGTTGGCTTTGGAAGATAATAATCAATCAGAGTATCACAAGAGTAATAAATATGTGTAGGTGTGTAATAATGTCCAACCCCTAAACCCTATTTTCTAGGGGTATTTATAGCCCTATGGCTAGGGTTTAGGGGTGGGTTACCTTTACTCCTGGCCGTTGGATCCAGGGGACAAGGTTCTGAATTCCCGGGATGTAGGACACGTGTCCCTATTTGTGGGGACCGTTGACTGGAGTGTGGAAGTGTTGTTGAGTACATGATTTGACACATGCTGTCGCTTGGACTCTAATGCTGGTCAGCGCCACGTGTGGGGATGTCAGCCGAGCTGGTCTGCCATGTATGCCAGGTGTCATCACTTTGGGGTCCACTAATCCGGGGTGGTGGTCCGGGCCCGGGGCCCACTGGCTTGGGCTGGGCTGCTCTTATTCTCATAAGTTGGGTTGTTTGTTATTTTTGGGCCTTAGGTTGGGCCTAACTGGACCTTGGCTACTTCCAGCCCATCAATTGACTTCCCCAGAATTAATGCAATTAATAGCATCAAGGGAGTCAGTTTTGAGAATTAATTGAGGGAGATATAAATCCCAAGCAATATCAAGACCTCGCTAAATTGCTTTGAACCATGGCCAACTGTGCCCATAAAACTTATGATCCAAACGCCATTTTTGTTGCAAATAAAATGTCCCACTCGCATTTGCCTACTAGCATTTTGACAAGCTCCATCAGTATTAAGCTGAAACCAACTCATCTCGTGAGGTTGCCAAGAAATAACAATATTCTCATGAATCAGTTCAACTGAATTAGACACCAGATTCCCAGCATGAAATTTTCGTTGGAGAATGTGAATTGGATCACTTGTAACTTTATTACCAGAATGAACATAGTCATTAAACCATGACCAGGTAGAGTCAATGGTTATAGAAAAAAGAGCAAGCTAATTATTATAGCACTCTACTTTGTGTAAGTCAGATTTCAAGTTCCAATCTAACCAAGCTTTGAAGGGAAGCTGAAAAATTTTTAGAAGATACTTCTATAAGATGTTCTCCTCAGTTGCGTTTTCAGGATTTAGTAAAGTTTTATATGCAGAGTTGCAATCAAATAGGCTAGTACACTACACCATAAAAGGCCTATGACCACATCTAGAGCCTATGTTGCATTCAGATATGTAGCCTTTACCATGCATGTTTTTGGCTAATACAACATTATCATTTTTATGTTACCTTAGGTAGCAAAAATATGTGGGCATAGAATTAAAGTGTTTGTGTGTTGCCGTAGGTCTGAAATTGTGTTGCCGTAATTTTGCAATGAACAAAATTTTATATTTTCTATTACAAATAAAAATTTTAACTTTTTTTCACATAAAAATTACTTTTTTGAATAAAAATAATAAAATTATTTTTATAAAAATCTAGAATATTCCATTAGAGAGTGAATATTTCACTAAAAATGTTAAAACATTTTAAGATGTGTAATTAAATTTTTATATTTAATAAATATTATTAAAAAAAAATTAAAATAATTTTTTTTCTAAATAAAAATAAATATTTTATTTAATTAAAAAACAAATATATTTTTATAATCAATAAAATATTATTTAATCAATTTAAAATAAATAATTATAATTCTAAAAATATAATTGCACAAAAACAAATAAAAGTTGGATGAGATCTGAAAAAAAAAGAGTTGTGTTAACTCGAATAACTTGTAGAAGGGGGGGTTGAATACAAGTTATATAATCGTGTCTGATTTTTGCTTGATTAAATAAACAAGAATAAACGAATGAATCAAACTGTTTGTATTAATAAGATCAAATACAAACTCTACCAAAGTTGTACAAATACCTTTAGCAGCTGCTGACAAAATAAATCTCTCTCTCTCTCTGTTTGTTTCGAACTCTCGAATACAAACCTTATCCAGAGCTACGCATACAAAACTCACAACTCGAACTTACGTACTCTTTTTACAATGATATAGAGAGAGTATTTATAATGCTACCTATCAACTAATCACAGAAAGATAATCTATACATGACAATGTTCTGCCGTCCAGTTGATAGTTTCCATCAATAGAAAATTCTTTCCTTCATAATATCTTCTTGCTTGTTCCTCAAACAAAGATCTTGTTTTATAGCACTTGCCAGTTTCTGTAGCATCCATAATGACATCATCAGTAACACGACTGATATCAGGATTCCATTTTTGCATCAGGATCTGACCATCCCATCAGTACTTGATCAGTATTTGACCTGACGTATCAGGATTCAATCTCAGTTCCTGACATATAGTACTCGATGCACTGTTCCTGACTTAATTTTACTGATTACTGTCTAACACATATATCCTATACAAAGTGCTAAATCCTTTATAAGATCAGGATATACAAGAAGTATAAGTAAAATTCTATTCTTAACATCACAACTCATGAATTATTCCTAACAATCTCCCCCTATTTATGCTTTAAAACCTGAAGCATAAATCTGAGTTGTTGATGTCAAAACATATAATAATACAATCAGAATAGAATTTATGAATTCAAAAATCATGAAGTTAAGTATCCCCCTCTTCAGATATAGACATAGTATCCAGTACTTAGAAGAAAGAATTCAACTATTTGATGCTTCTTTTCCTTTACCACTTCCTTGATAAGATTCACCTCTGTCATCCTTAGTTCTTCTTTTGTTAGGAATAATTCATGAGTTGTGATGTTAAGAATAGAATTTTACTTATACTTCTTGTATATCCTGATTTATAAAGGATTTAGCACTTTATATAGGAAATATGTGTTAGACAGTTATCTGTAAAGTTTAGTCAGGAATAAACAGTGCATCGAGTACTACATGTCAGGAACTGAGATTGAATCCTGATATGTCAAGTTAACTACTCATCAAGTACTGATGGGATGGTCAGATCCTGATGTAAGATGGAATCCTGATATCAGTCGTGTTACTGATGATGTCATTATGGATGCTACAGAAACTGGCAAGTGCTATAAAACAGGATCTTTGTTTGAGGAACAAGCAAGAAGATTTTATGAAGGAAAGAATTTTCTATTGATGGAAACTATCAACTGGATGGCAGAACATTGTCATGTATAGATTATCTTTCTGTGATTAGTTGATAGGAAGCATTACAAATACTCTCTCTATATCATTGTAAAAGAGTGATTGTGATTAAACGAATTGTAAGTTCGTTAGAAGCTCTGTATAAGGTTTGTATTCGAAAGATCGAAACAAACAGAGAGATTTATATTGTCAGCAGCTGCTAAAGGTATTTGTACACCTTTGGTAGAGTTTGTATTTGATCTTATTAATACAAACAGAATTTGATTCATTCGTTTATTCTTGTTCATATAACCAAGCAAAAATCAGACACGATTATATAACTTGTATTCAACCCCCCTTCTACAAGTTATTCGAGTTAACAATTGGTATCAGAGCAGGTTGATTTCGAATAATCATAAAGATCTTCAATCATGTCTAGTTACAAGGATGGGAATACTAAGATTCCTATGCTCAAGAGAAACGAATATACTCTATGGGAAGTAAAGATGTTGCATCATCTGGAAGCAACAAATCCTGATTATCTTGACAGAATTAGAGATGGACCTTTTATCCCAACTAAGGTTGTTGGACAAGCAACTGTTGATGGTCAAGTTGTTCCAAAACATACAGTAGAGAAGCCAAAATCTGAGTGGTCAGATTAGGACAAGGAGAATGTTCTTAAAGATGCTAAAGTGAGAAACATATTATTTAACAGTCTTGATTCTGTTCTCACTAACTATGTTCTCTCTTGTAAAACTGCTAAGGATATATGGGACAATCTTAAGGTTCACTGTGAAGGAACTAAGCCTATCAGGAAGAATATGAGGACACTACTTATACAACAGTATGAGTACTTTGAATCCAAGTCTGGTGAGTCACTTACTGATACCTTTGATAGGTTTACAAAACTCATCAATGAGATGGCCATGCATGGTAAATATTATGACTTGGAGGATATGAATACAAAGTTCATGAAAGCTTTGCCTGATTTCTACAATGAGAAGATATCTGCGATTGAGGAAGCTAATGATCTGGATGAGATATCATTAGAAGCAGTGTATGGAAATCTGAGAGCTTATGAACTTGACAAGCAGCAGAAGAAGAGCAGGAGTGAAGGAAAGATGAAGACTGTTGCACTTACTGCTCAATCTGAATTAAAGAAGCTTCCGGAAGAACAACATGAAGAGATTGCTGTAAAGAACTCAAGGAAGAAGAAAAGCAAAGAAAGTTCTGAGTCAGAGACTATTGATATGGACTCTGACAACAATGATTCTGAATCTGAGATGCAGGAACTCTTTGCTATGTTTGCTAAAGCTTTCAAGAAAGGAAGATTCAACAGGAGAAGATTTAGCAAAGGACCTTTTCAAAAGAAGGAGGAGAAGAAGAGTGACAAAGGCAAAAGTACAATTGTCAAGCTTGGTAAGGCCAAGATCAAGTGCTTTAATTACAGCGAGCTTGGACACTTTGCTAGTGAGTGTAAGAAGCCTAGGAATTCAGGAAAGGGTAATGCACTTATGGTCACACAGAAGGATTGGGCTGATTCCAGTGATTCTGAAGATGAATTGGATTAGTACAACATTGCACTAATGGCAAATGTTTCAGACAAACCTGGATCTCCAAAGAAAACTTCTCCATCCTCTGTTAAGGTATCACTTCACTCTCTGGATTCATTTGATAACTTAAATTCTAATGAAATTAGATCTATCCATGCTGAGTTTAAGAATCTTATGACTAATTTTAGAATTCTTACTTGTGAAAGAGATGAACTTAAGATTAAGAATGATAAATTAGTTGATAGAAATAATTTTCTTGAATCTGAGTTAATTCAAATGGAAGAATACAAGTTAAGTTCTGATAAAGCTAAACATGATTACAGTGTTATTCTTGAGGCTTATGACTATGTCAGAAAAGAACTAGAGGAAGAGAGAGATGTGATTAAGACCATTAACATTTCTGGTAAAAAGACACAAGAAATCATCGAAAATGGAATTCGTTGTAAGGTTAATGGTTTAGGTTTTGATAAGGCTAGACAAGAAGAAAAAGTAGCTATTGTCAATGATGATAGTAAAATAGAAGCTAGCACATCTAAATCTGAAGGTAAGAAAATTGTTTCTGAACCTAATCATGTTAAATTTGTTAATTCAAAAGGTACCCCTGTTGTACACAAAAGGATTAACAATAGTAATTCAGATGAGACAGTGTTAGAGAAACCTAATAATGTAAACATAGGGTTTCTATCTAAGTCTCAGTTGAAACAGAGATTAGATGGTCTTTCAGAGTCTAGCAAGATCAAAAGAAATAGGAATGGAAAAGAAGGTATTAACAAAGAGAATAATTACAAGAATGTACCTGATGCACCTAGGAAAAAATGCTATAAGTGTGGAAATCATAATCATTTGGCCCTAGACTGCAATCAAAAACCTTCTTGGAAAACTGAGTCCAGATTCCCCAAGACTCAGAAAATTCAATACCAACCACAAAAAGCTTGTTATCATTGTGGTAGTTTACTTCATTCCATTTACATGTGTAGAGAATATCATGAACTGTATTATGACTATTATTCTCTAAAATCTGAAACTCCTAGTCACAAATAGTTTTGTTAGATATTGATTCAAGTGATGATCAGGATCTGGGCGTTACTGATCAGATACTGATGCTGACGTCATCAGTACAACGTCAGTATTTGGGTAGATCAGGATTACAAGCAGATTTACATTAGTCCAGAGATTATGGGAAGATTGATTTATCGGTTCCTAGATTATAGGAATGCAGCTATCATTCAAGATATGTATTAAGAGTCGTATGTAATTGATTTGATATATCTTGTAATTGATAGAGCAGCTGTGTACACTATATAAACACAGTTTAGGTTTTACATGATTGTAATCGGATACACGAGTTATTCTGTAACCTAGCAGCTCTTAAGAACATAAGGTTTTCTTAAGAGAGTTTGTAACAGTTTTATATCAGAATTAATAAAATTCTTATTTATTCAAACTTGTGTTATTAAGTCGAAAATCTATACAATTGTATTCAACCCCCTTCTACAATTGTTATTTACTGGGCAGCAATTGGTATCAGAGCAAAACTGATTAATATTAATCAGAAACGATCTTAAGATGTCGACAAGCAAGTATGAAAGCATCAAAATTCCAATTCTCAATAAAACTGAGTATCCAACATGGAAGGTGAAAATGCTGATGTATCTGGAAGCAACTGATCCAGACTATCTTGATAGGATCAATGATGGACCATTTCTTCCAACAAGATTAGTTGCAAGAACAGAGACTATTGCTGAACACTATGTCATTAAGGCAAAGAGTGAGTGGACGACAGAGGAAAAGGCTCAAGCACTCAAAAATGCAAAGGTAAAAAATATTTTGCATAACAGTCTTGATAATGTCATGTCAAACAGGGTAATAGCATGCAAGACTGCAAAGGAAATTTGCGATACTTTGGAAACTCAATGCCAAGGTACTGAATCTATCAAAAGAAACAGAAGGGCTCTGTTGATTCAGGAGTATGAGCAGTTCGATGCTAAATCTAATGAAAGCCTTACTGATATGTATGATAGATTTTTGACATTACTGAACAATCTATCACTAGTTGGCAAAGAGTATGATCCAGAGGACTCAAACACCAAGTTTCTTAGAGCTCTAACTGAGGAGTGGGATACTCAAGCTTCAATCATAAGGCATCAATATGATTTGAAGATGCTGTCTCTTGATGAAGTTTATGGGATGCTTAGAACCTATGATCTTGAGGTTCAACAAAGAAAGAATAAGAAGAATGTCAAGACAAAATCTGTTGTTTTGAATGTTGAATCAAAATCAAAGGGAAAAGCTGAGGAGGTTTCTAGCAGAAAGAGTAGAGTGGTAGAGTTAATTCCTGATGACTCATCATCAGATACTGAGTCTGATTCTGATACTGATGATGACTCTACTGATTCTGATATAATGGAAATGGTTGCTATGATAGTCAAGGGCTTCAAGAAGATGAAGTTCAGAAAGGCTAGGAAGCAAGGGAAATTCAGAAGAGATCCTTCAATGCTGACAAAGACAGGTACAAAAAGAAAGAAGAGAAAAGCAGCAAATTTGACAAGTCAAAAGTCAGATGCTATAACTGTGATGGAATGGGTCACTTTGCAACTGAGTGCAAGAAGACCAAAACCAAAGCTCTCATTTCTTCAAGCAAGGATTGGATGGACTCATCATCTGACTCTGAAGAAGAGAAAGTGAATTATGCTTTGATGGCCAAAACTGATGAGACTTCTGCTGGTGAAAATAAGGTATCTGAAATTTTGTTTGATTTTGATACTAATAATGTCTCTGAGCTAAGATCTTTTTTAAAATCTCTGCATATTAGTTTTAGGAGTCAATCTCTTGAAAATACTAGAATAAAATCTAAAATGGCAGAGGTTGTTAAGAGAAATGATCATCTAGAAGCTGAGTTAATTTTCTTGAAGGAAGTTCAAGCAGAATGTGATAATGCTAAACATATAAAACTTGAAATAGAGTTTAAATGTAATGAACTTGAAATGCAACTTAAAGAGGCAAATGAAAAACTCAGAACCTGGACACATTCTGGAACAAAAACTCATGACATTATTACTGATAAAAACTGGAAAGAGTGTCTAGGTTATAAGCCAGAGAATGAGAAAAAGGACAAAGAAAAGGTTGGTTCATCAAATCCAGGAAGAGTTATAGTTGATGACTCAACAAATCTAAAAACCTACAGATATGTCACAGACAGTACTAAAACCAAATTAAAACCTGTTAATTATGTGTATCCAGAAAATCCAAAATCTACTTCAGATAAGGGATCCACTTCTACACATCATTCTGAGACTAGAACTGTCAAAAACAAGAATGTAGGTCTTTTGTCTAAGAAACAATTAAGGGATAGAATCTGTGAAGTAACATATAGGAAGAAAGCTCCAACTGTCAAAAGGAACAGGAATGGTAAAGTTGGAATAAACAAGGAGAATAATTATAAGTATATTCCAAATGCACCAAGGAAAGTATGCTTTAACCGTGGTAACTCTAATCATCTTGCTATTGATTGCAGGAGGAGTAAAAAGAAGGCTACTGTAGTTCCTAAGTCTGACATTAGGAATAGATCAGTATTATATAAACCACAGAATCCTTGTTTCCATTGTGGCAGTAAATGGCATTCTATTTATACATGTGAAGAATACCATAATTTGTATTATAATTATTATGAGCCTTTGCCTAAGTTCAATAAAAGTGCAAATTTTGGAAAAACAAAGAACTTGAACACTAAGCATGCATCTGTTAAGGAAAAGACTAATTCTGATGGACTCAATCCTGATGAAGGTGTTTTTACAAGAAAATCTTCTGCTATTAAAAATGTTAAGTTGCATGAAAAGAGAACCCAACAAGTGTGGGTTATTAAAAATTCTAACTGAGTTCTTTGTGATTCTGATTTCAGGGTAAAAAGAAAAATGTGTTAGTCATGGATAGTGGATGCTCTATGCACATGACTGGAGACAAAAC
This sequence comes from Kitagawia praeruptora, assembly GCA_037693485.1. Taxonomy (NCBI): domain Eukaryota; kingdom Viridiplantae; phylum Streptophyta; class Magnoliopsida; order Apiales; family Apiaceae; genus Kitagawia; species Kitagawia praeruptora. Next base: position 112,638,341 of record CM075348.1, on the reverse strand, counting down.
CTTGCTATCAGAATTTGAGGAGAAGGCTGGCCCAACTGTGTCTTATGGAGATGGCAACATTGGACAAACTTTGGGATATGGCAGTGTTGTAATTGGAAATGTCATCATTGAAAAAGTAGCTCTGGTGAAAGGACTCAAACATAATCTGTTAAGTGTTAGTCAAATCACAAACAGAGGTTATCATGTCAATTTCAATGATACTCATTTTGAAGTTATCAGCAAATCTTCAGGGAAGGTTGCATTAACTGGTCAAAGACATGGTAACATTTATGAAGCCAACATTCATACCAATACTAATGATCCAGCTACATGCCTCATCAGCAAAGCTTCTGTAGATGAAAGTTGGAATTGGCATAAGAAGCTTTCTCATCTCAACTTCAACAATATAAATGAGTTGGTTAAGAAAGACTTGGTAAGAGGATTACCAAAGGCATTGTATACTCCTGATGGACTCTGTGATGCTTGTCAGAAGGCTAAACAGAGAAGGACATCATTCAAAAGTAAATCTGAATCCTCAATTGATGAGCCATATCACATGCTTCACCTTGACTTGTTTGGACCAGTGAATATTATGTCCATCAGTAAGAAAAGGTATACTCTAGTCATTGTTGATGAATATACTAGATTTACCTGGGTTTATTTTCTGCACAGAAAAGATGAAACTGCTGAAATTCTGCTAGACCATGTGAGGCTCATTGAAACTGGCACAAAATACAAAGTCAAGATCCTGAGAAGTGATAATGGGACTGAATTCAAGAATTCAGCAATGGAAGAGTTCTGCAAATACAAAGGAATAATTCAACAATTCTCTACTCCTGGCACACCTCAGCAAAATGGGGTAGTTGAAAGAACAGGACTCTTATTGAAGCTGGCAGAACTATGTTGGAGGAAGCTAAACTACCTACATATTTCTGGGCAGAAGCAGTCAACACAGCATGCTACACTCAGAACATCACCTTAATCAACAGACATGGTGTGACTCCTCATCAGATGATTAAAGAAAAGAAGCCAAGTTTAAAGCATTTACATGTGTTTGGCTGCAAGTGCTTTGTTCTAAGACCTCATCCTGAACAGCTAGGAAAATTTGAGACTAAAGCTGATGAGGCCATCTTTATTGGCTATCCAACAACAAGAGCCTTTAAAGTCTACAATTTAAGAACAAAGACAGTCATGGAGTCTATTAATGTATCTTTTTATGATAAAAAGATAACAGGGATAAAAGAAGACTCTCATGATAGTTTGATCTTTGCAAATGAAGCTACCAAGAATTCTGATGAAGTCATGTCAGATACTGATACTCTGTCAGATCCTGACGAACAATCAATTCCTGATCGAACGCCAGATACTGATAATGACTCAAATAATGCAAATGTTGAGGGGGAGCAAGAGCAAGACATCACCAGTACTGATACAACTCAAACATCAAGTAGAGATTCATCAGAAACAGATTCAAGTGACAATCCTGATAGTATATCAGGAAGAGATAGCACTATCTCAGGGGGAGCTTCTAGCAATTCTAGTTCTTTTGAAGATAACACCAATCCAGGGGGAGCATCCAGTTCAAGAAATGACTTACCATCAGCAAGGAAATGGACTAAAAGTCATACTCCTGATTTAATTATTGGAAATCCTGAAGCAGGTGTTAAGACAAGAAGTGCAACTCAGAATGAATGCTTAAATAATAACTTTCTGTCAAAGGAGGAGCCTAAGAAAGTTGAAGATGCACTTAAGGATGCTGATTGGGTAACAGCTATGCAAGAAGAACTGAATGAGTTTGAAAGAAATGAAGTCTGGAAACTAGTACCAAGGCCAAAGGGTAGGTCTATTGTGGGTACAAAGTGGGTATTCAGATGGCACAATTGTGAGGAATAAAGCAAGGCTAGTAGCAAAGGGGTATTCTCAATAGGAAGGAATAGATTATGATGAGACTTTTGCTCCTGTTGCAAGACTAGAGGCCATCAGAATTTTTCTGGCATATGCAGCCCACAAGAAGTTCAAAGTATTCCAGATGGATGTGAAAAGTGCATTCCTCAATGGAGAATTGGAAGAGGAGGTATATGTTGAGCAACCTCCTGGCTTCATTGATCCCAAATATCCAGATCATGTCTATAGACTGGATAAAGCACTTTATGGACTAAAGCAAGCTCCAAGAGCCTGGTATGAAACTCTGGCTCAATTCTTACTGGAAAGTGGATTCAATAGAGGTACAATTGATAAAACATTGTTTTATTTGAATCATGGTAAGGATTTGCTGTTAGTTCAAATATATGTTGATGATATCATTTTTGGGTCAACTAACTCTAAGCTGTGTGAGAAGTTTTCGAAGCTAATGCAGTCTAGATATCAAATGAGCATGATGGGAGAAATGAGCTATTTCTTAGGTTTGCAAGTTAAATAGACTGATGATGGGATTTTTATCAATCAGTCAAAGTATACAAAGAATTTGTTGAAAAGGTTTAACATGCAAGATAGCTCTACAGCTTCAACTCCTATAGCTACAACTACAAAGCTTGATCCTGATCAAGGAACAGAGGTAGATGTAACCAACTATAGAGGGATGATCGGCTCACTCTTATATCTAATTGCTAGCAGACCAGATATCATGTATGCAACCTGTCTATGTGCAAGATTTCAAGCAAATCCCAAGGAACCACATCTCATTGCAGTGAAAAGGATTTTCAGATATCTTAAGGGCACTTCTTCTCTCGGCCTTTGGTATGCTAGAGAATCAGACTTTAGTTTATGTGGTTACTCAGATGCTGATTTTGCAGGATGCAAAATAGACAGAAAAAGTACTTCAGGTAGTTGTCAGTTTCTTGGAGGAAGACTAGTTTCTTGGTTTAGTAAAAAGCAAAAATCAATCTCTACATCAACTGCAGAAGCTGAGTACATTGCTGCTGGAAGCTGTTGTGCTCAGATCATATGGATGAGAAATCAGCTAATGGACTATGGTTTGTCATTTTCAAAAATACCTATTTATTGTGATAACCAAAGTGCTATTGCCATGACAGGAAATCTAGTTCAACATTCTCTCACTAAGCACATCAGTATCAGGTATCACTTCATAAGAGAACAAGTACTGGAAGGAACAATTGAACTTCATTTTGTTTCTACTGATCAACAGTTAGCTGATATATTCACCAAGCCACTACCTGAGACTACTTTTACAAAGTTGGTGAACGAACTTGGAATGGTAAACTGTGAGAGTTCTTGAAAGAAAGAAGTCATCAGATACTGATGACTTGCAAATACTGATGAAAAGTCAATCCTGACAGTGGTCAACGTCGAATCCTGATGCGACGGTTCGATTATCAGTATTATGTTCAGAATCTAACTGTCTTCGTTTTATTTCAATTTCCTGATTTAAACTATGGTTAATGTTATTGAACTCCTGATAATGTGATTACTTTAATTAGTCCTCATATTTATTTCTCAGATTATATCTCAGCTCATAACATGATAAATCAGGAAAACATTGAATAGAATAGAGAAACTGAATTTTTCATTGATAATAAGAAAGAGATTACATGCAAAATATCACATCTTTTTGTTCTCTATCTACTAATCTATTCAACATGAAAATAAAAAGTGCAATCCAAACCACTCCATTGTTAGCAGCCATCCCAGATCCCATCTTTGCCACTTTGTATGGATGGAAGTTGAAAGGGAAAAGGTTATTTTTGCTGACATATTCATTAACAATGGTTGGGAGTGTTGGATGAGGATGCTTTAGAGGAAAGCCAATCCAATGTTGCTTGAAGAGCACCATCGATATCGATTACTCTTGCAGGTTTTTCCTTCTCAATCTCGTCAAGAAAAGCATCCATCTGAAGCCACAATGTCTCGAGCTGCCTTTCCTGGTCAAACGCTTCAAACTCTTCATGAGTATAGCTAAAGATGTCTCTTTTCTCTACGAGATGGAGATTCTTTTCTTTGATGGTAAGGTTCGACATTGTTGTAAAATTTTGCTGTGAAGGGTTTCTCTTATTTTTTTCAGGAAAGAATGAAGGGTTAAAGAAATAATGGACAAAGCTGAAAATATTAAATAGAGATGAGCAAGTAATGAGGACTGGAAACGGTTCGAATTCTGGTTTCTCAGTACCAAAATAATACGAGCACGTGTGTTTCACTCAATCAATACATATAGTTACATATGGTAAGTCGTGACGCGTGCAATAATTACCACTCTCTCACGTAATTTGGTCCATTACTCAAGTATGCACGAATAGATTACTGACACCTGTTTTTGAGAAATCATTAGTATTGTCTAAATATCAATTTAGTTTTCTAATTGATTTATTATTCTCAAAACTATCAGTAAAACATCATCTCTCTATCTCTGCTCTCTCAAACCCTAATTTCAAAATTAGCATAACTCTCGTGTTTGAAATTTCAATGGAGAAATCATCTTTCATTAACAGCAAGGTCGTAATCAATGGAGTTACGTTTAATACAAATAACTTCACTGCAGTTCTAAATCATCAGGACTTGCCCAATGATTTCCACATTATACAGGACTTTTTGGCCTCAAGCCCAATAAATTATGCTCTAACCCAACCTGCCAAGATATCTTTTCAGTCTGTAATGCAGGTTTGGAACACAAGTGTCTTTGGGAAAGGACTTTCATCAGAAAAGCCTCAAATGAGCTTTAAGTATAATAATGTTACATACTATGTGACTCTTGAGATTGTCGCTGAAGCTCTACACTTACCATCAATTATTGGTAAGCCGATATTCAAAGTTCCTGATTCAAGACTCCTTGAGTATGTTGTAAGTTTGGGTTACAATGGAGCGCCAAAGAAGTTTGGAGAGCTCTACAGAACAAAGCTTAAGAAGGAATGGAATTTCTTCTTTGACACTATTAGTAGATGTTTCTTGAATAAAGTGTCAAATTTTGATGCTTTACCCACAGGTTCCGCCAAAATTGGGTATTCTCTAATTCATGATCTCTCATTTGATTATGGGTCTTTTATATTAAAGGCATTAAGTGAAAGAAAAGCAGATAAATGTGGTTATGTTTGCTTTCTTAGATTTTTCCAATTAATATTCTCTCACTTTTGTCCTGATGTTGTTTTTGAGAATGATACAATTTTGCCAATATGTAAAATCTCAGAAAACAATATAAAGAGTCTAATCAATTCTGATAAAGCAAATAGGTTTGATGGAACTCCATACATTCCTGATGAAGTATGGTCTCTTTTAAGATAGAGAATGCCTATTCAATATGGCCCAGCAACTGGTGCTATGGGACAGGACCTTACACATCCTATTCCTGACACAAGCACACAACCTAAACACTCTTCTAAACAGTCAACCACCTCTGATGTCTCACAAAAGGCATCAGTTGTAAAATCAAAGAAATTAGCTAGATCTGATGTGTCTGAGAGGCAATCAGGATCAAAGGATTTCTCCACTCCAACTCACTCTCAAATGAAGTTACAAGGGGGTGAACAAGGGGTCCTGGGTGCATCTGGTCTGAATAGAGAAACAGGAGTAAAGAGGAAAGTTAGTCAGAGAGCTGATTCTGATTCTGATGATGACACAATGCCTATATCAGTTTTGATGAAGAAAAAGGAGATTGATGCTGTTGATACTAGAGAAGTGGCTGTCTCTGAAAAGCCAAAGAAAAGAAGAAGATTAATCAACAAAGGCAAATTTGTTGTTCCTATAGAATTACAGAATCTTACTGATGCTATGGAGAGCAATCCTGATGTATCTACTAATCAAGATGGACCATCAGTTCCTGACACTACTGTCAATCCTGACATCTCTACTCCTGATAATTCACCTGTGAAGACTGTTGAGATCTCTGATTCTCCAGCACCTGTATCTCCAAAGAGAAGAATTATTGAGATGTCTGTTGATCAAGTAAATGGTATTGCTGCTCAGTTGGGTTTCAAACCTTCACCACTTGAAAAGAAAACTGCTGAAGCAAATGTCTTTCATAGACAGAAGAAACAGAGGACTACTATGTCATCTCTGAGAGGATCAAGCCCACAAGAACCTGAACTTCAAAGGAGTTCAGCAGCTATTGAAGATCCAGTCACACAAGAACCACCTACTCAAAGTGTGGGTGCAGACAATTCTGAAGGAATAGGCCCACAAGAACCACTTTCTCAAAGGGAAGGTGAAGACAAGAATATTCCTGCCCCACAAGAACCATCTTCTCAAAGTGAAGATGCTGGCAAAGTCACAACAGTAAAGGAGTTTCCTGACAATGCTCAAAGGGCTTCTGAATTCGAAATTGAATTAGTTCAAAGTCTGGCTGATAAAGCTGCTCATGTCAAGCACATTGCTGAATGTGATGAGATACTAAAGGACACTGCACTTGAGGGAAGCACACAAGAACCTTTAACTCAAAGTGTTGAAGAAGCTTCACAACCTCAGACTACACAAGAACCATCAGTAGTTAATACTGATGCAAGTCATGCTTTAGTTGCAGTTGTCAATCCTGATGTAAGTACTACTGATCCACTTATTCTTTTGCTTATCGAGCCAATTTCTGCAAGGCCAATGGATTCTTTAACTACTTCGTCAGGTAACATCTCTCTCTCTACTTCTCTTAACACTGATAGTATGATTACAGATAGACCTGATATAAGGGATACCTCTATTTGTATGACTTCAGTCCACTCTTCTCAGCCACCTCTTATTTTTTCATAAATAAAAATGAGCCAGAGCTTTTCTATTGAAGATGAGAGAAAACAATTAGAGAAAAAGAAGAGTGATGAGAGGCAGTCTCCTGAACTGGCAAAAGGAGAGGTAGACATGAGTGAGAAGTTACAAACTTCTAGTGAGGTAGCAGTTACTATTGACAGTAACTTAGGTAACACTGTGAGAAGTGATGAGATCTCTTTAAAAGAAACGAGAGATTTAGAAAATGTTACTATTATGTCTACAGGTCATCAGGATTCACCAGCTGCATCTACTGGTGAATTGAAATTGAAAGGTGTTATGCATCCTGATGAGAATGTTGATGATAAGATTCCGACTAATAAATCTGGTTCAAATTCAGATGATGATCCTGATGATGCTGATTATGTAGAAGCACTTTATGTTCAGGCTGCTGTAAGAGCGAGTCTACGTTCTGGTACTCAGGCTCAGGCTTCTTCAAGCAAGTATCCGGAATCTTACAGTAACAAGGGTGAATACAACAATATTACTCCTGATCATATTCAAGCTCTAAGGAGGTATGAATGGGATACTGAATGGGATAAGCCTACTGCTTCTATAAACTTCACCAATGCTCTTTTTCATTCCACGCATATAGCTTCCAAGTTGTCTAATTCTGATCTCAAGGATCATCTGAAGACTACTACTATCTTGACAAAGGGACTGAAATATGAGATTGCTTCTGTAAAGAAGAATAATGATCAGTTTCATGCTCGTTTTCTTAAGGATCATTCTGAAGTTGCATCTACTTCGCAGCTTAAATGCTTAACTACTGACGTTAATGCAAGGATGAAATCTGTAGAAACTAAAGTTGATACCTTGTCTTCTAAGGTCGATAATATTGAAGAAACTCTCAAACTAATCTTATCTTTCTTTCTTGATGAGGATTCTGATGTCAAAAAGGGGGAGAAGATAGTCAAAACAAAATGCTCACCTAATCCAGTTGTACAAAAGGATGATGATATTTCTGGAAATGATGGTGGTGCTAAGTCACATAAAGTTGAAACCTCTAATGCTGCTTTAGTAACAAAGAGAAGTCAATCTAATACTCAAACTAGGTAGTCAACTCATGTTTCTTGATCTGGTAAGAAGACAGTGACAACAATGGTACAATCTCAGAGTCTGACAGAAGAACAGTTCGTGACACCTGGTCAAACTCTGTCAACCATTCCTGAGAATGATGTGTATGTGGAACAGGATGAAGATGCTGCTAATCTGTTTCATGAACTTGACACTGGGGATGGTCGTGTTCTTAAATTGTTTCATAAAGACAAAAGAGTTCAACAGTATCATGCGGAGAAGGCGCTTATCTTAACTACTGGAGAGAATCCAAACATGACTACTGATGAGTTCTTAGAAGAACAGAACAGGATTCTCGAAGAGATTGCAAGACAAAATGAAGCTCCTACTGCAAAAAGAGGAAGGGGCAGAGGAGGAAGATACAGAGGTAGAGGAAGAATACATGCTCAAACAAGTGCAAGGCAAACAAGATCTAGTGGAATCAAGTTAAAAGATGTTTCTGAGAATGAAAAGAAGAAAACTCCACTATCTCTTGTACTGACTCCGAATAACAGATTCAATGCTCCTGAAGAAATTGAAGAGGAGATATTGCCTTTAAAAAGAAAGAGCAAGGTTGCTGTTCAATCTACTATATCTAATAAGAAGTCAGTTTTTGGTTCAATTCCTGATGTTGTCTCTGATTCTGGAGAAGCTGAAATTTTAAAAGAACTTAAGATTATGATTCTTAAGGTTGTGGTTGAATTTCACAATATGGAAGTTATTGAAGATACACTGAAGTATGAGCAAGAAAATTTCAGAAGATTTGAAAGAGAAAGTGAAATCAAAGCTAAAGCAAGAGAAGCAGAAAGGATAGCAACCAGAGATTACTTGAAAAATGTTCATAAATCTAACAGGAAGTTATGGTATGATAAAAGTAAATATGTTCCTGAACATCAGCAGTATTATCCAACAGATGAGAAGAAGAAGAGCAAGAAAAAGGAGAAGAGTGAGTGTGATTATAGGAAGCCAATTGTTTTCAAATCTGCAGGACTGATAACAGAATCTTCTTTGATTAATGAATCTTTATTGATTGTTAAATCAAAGTCTACTGCATTTGTTGCTGAAAATCCACCAAAGTGGGTAAGTATGCAATCTGGTTTGAAGGGATTGGAACCTGGAACAAGAGGAGGTATTGGATATAATAATGCACAGGTTGTTTTTATTGTACAAACTGATCAATATGCTCTAGTTGACAAGATTGGTGATGAGTCAACTGTTAATCATCTCTGGAAACTTGAAGCTGTTGCTATCATTGCTGATTGTCATGCTGGTGCTAAGAAGGTAGAAAAGATGTTGTACTTCATGAAAGATAGAAGTGTAAAGAAGATTGATATTCATGAGTTGTTGTGCAAATCTGCAAAAGAGCTGAAATATGTTCTGTATCTGCTCAGATGTAAAAGCATCAATGCTAAAGAAAGAGAAGTCTACTACAATTGGTCTGTTATGATTTACAGGACAATCAGACAGAGATTTATGGATGGAGGAACGAGGTATGATGGCAATTATATTCCTATGTACTTAAATTTAAGAGACATAGAGGTTGAAATGAAGAAAGGTACTGCTGTTAGAGAAGAGTATCTAGGCATGGAACAACTGTCTCTTAATCCAGATGGGAAGGAGATTGCTTATGTGTTGCTAGGTGATTTAGATCTTCCAAGAAACTCAATTCAGAATCTCAGAGCAGCTATCTATCAGATTAATGAGGAAGATGAAGGACTCGAAAATCTGAAAAAGAAACTGGTTCAAATTCTTGAAAGCAAGGAAGAAGAATTGATATCTGACTTCTTGAAGATGAATCTGTTTTATCAAAGAATGTTTGAAACTGTTCCTGATGAATTTTAGAAGGTATTTTCTTTTGAGTTTTTTGACATCTTTGAATCAAGAAATTTGTGCTTTATTTCATAAAGAACAAATTGGGGGAGATTGTTAGATATTGATTCAAGTGATGATCAGGATCTGGGCGTTACTGATCAGATACTGATGCTGACGTCATCAGTACAACGTCAGTATTTGGGTAGATCAGGATTACAAGCAGATTTACATTAGTCCAGAGATTATGGGAAGATTGATTTGTCGGTTCCTAGATTATAGGAATGCAGCTATCATTCAATATATGTATTAAGAGTCGTATGTAATTGATTTGATATATCTTGTAATTGATAGAGCAGCTGTGTACACTATATAAACACAGTTTAGGTTTTACATGATTGTAATCGGATACACGAGTTATTCTGTAACCTAGCAGCTCTTAAGAACATAAGGTTTTCTTAAGAGAGTTTGTAACAGTTTTATATCAGAATTAATAAAACTGTTATTGATTCATACTTGTGTTATTAAGTCGAAAATCTATACAATTGTATTCAACCCCCTTCTACAATTGTTATTTACTGGGCAACAAGTTTGTGAAATTAGATTCTAAGGTTGACTCTGCAAAAGGTAAAGTAAAAGCAAAATCTTCAAAGCCTGTTGTTTCTAAATCTAGTAAGAAAGGAACCAATCAAAGTTGGGTCCTAAAAAATTCTAACTAGTTACTTTTTGTTTGCAGGGCACAGGAAAGAAGCATTCAATTATCTTGGACAGTGGATGCTCTGGACATATGACTGGAAAGAAGTCCCTGCTTACAAAGTTTGAGAGGAAAGCTGGCCCAGTAATATCTTTTGGAGATGGCAACAATGGAGAAACTCTGGGATATGGCTCAATTGTTTTGGGGAATGTCATCATAGAAAATGTAGCACTGGTTGAAGGCTTGAAACATACTCTTTTAAGCATAAGTCAACTGGGTGATAAAGGTTACAAATCAATCTTTGACAGAGAAGGATGCAAAATCTTGAATATGCAGAATGAAGACATTGTTCTAACTGGTCAAAGACATGGTAACATATATGAAGCCAGCTTAAGTGATACATCTAAAGGAATTGTTAGATGTCTCTACAGCAAAGCAACAAGTGATGAAAGCTGGAATTGGCACAAGAAACTCTCACATCTCAACTTCAAGAAGCTTAATGAACTTGTTAAGCACAATCTGGTGAGAGGCCTACCTCAGGCAAATTATGTGCAAGATGGACTTTGTGATGCATGTCAGCTTGGAAAACAGAGAAGAACCACTTTCAAGAGCAAGACTGAAAATTCAATTACTGAACCATTTCACATGCTACATCTTGATCTATTTGGTCCAGTAAGCATAATGTCTATCAGCAAGAAAAGATATGCTCTAGTGATAGTGGATGATTTCACGAGGTTCACATGGGTGTTCTTTCTACACAAGAAGGATGAAGCTCCTCAGCAAATCATTGAACTTGTCAAGAATATTCAGAATAACTCTGAGTACAAAGTCAAAGTACTTAGGAGTGACAATGGTACATAATTCAAGAATTCTACAATGGAGGATTATTGTGCAGACAATGGAATCACTTAACAATTTTCTGCACCTGGTACACCTTAGCAAAATGGTGTAGTAGAAAGAAAGAACAGGACTCTCATAGAGGCAGCAAGAACCATGCTTGCAGATGCAAAACTTCCAACCTATTTTGGGCAGAAGCTATTAACACTGCATGGTTCACTCAAAACTGTATCTTGGTAAATAGTCATGGAAAAACTCCCTATGAGATGATCAAAGGAAAGAAACCAAGTGTGAAATATTTTCACATCTTTGGATGTAAATGCTATGTCCTAAAAGTTCATCCAGAACAACTTGGAAAATTTGAAGCCAAATCGGATGAAGCAATCTTTCTAGGATATTCAGCATCAAAGGCCTTCAAAGTTTATAATCTCAGAACTCACATTGTTATGGAATCAATTCATGTTGCATTTGATGACAAGAAATTTAGAATTTTGCAAACTGATAAGAGCCATGACAAATTGGAATTTGAAAATCTGAAGAGTTCTGAGATACTCTCCAGTGATGATGAAGGTTCTTCAGAAGGAATTTCTATTGCTTCTCAAAGGAATGCTACTGTTGAGGGGGAGCAAATGAATCAAGGAGAACACAGTGATCATCAGGAGCAGACTAGCCATTCGGAGTCTACTCCATAAGGAACTGATCTTTCAGAGTCTACTGAGGAAAGATCAGTAACTAGAAGCAATATGGAATCTACTGATTCTATTGATCAAAGGGGAGTTATTGAAGGCAGAGAGAATTCTTCTACAAGAGATACCACTAACTTAGGGGGAGAGACTAGCAGAGTCAATCTACCACCTGTTAGAAAATGGACAAAGGATCATACTGAAGATTTGATTATTGGTGATCCAAATAGTGGTGTTCGAACTAGAAGATCAATTCAAAATGAATGCTTGTATAGTTGCTTTCTCTCGAAGAATGAACCTAAGAAGGTTGAAGAAGCCTTACAGGATCCTGATTGGGTAATTGCAATGCAGGAGGAGTTAAATGAGTTTGAGAGAAACAAAGTCTGGAAACTGGTACCAAGACCTAAAGATAGATCTATTGTTGGTGCAAGATGGGTTTTCAGAAACAAGCTAGATGAATCTGGTATGGTTGTAAGAAACAAAGCAAGACTGGTGGCCAAGGGTTATTCTCAGGAAGAAGGCATTGATTAAGATGAGACCTTTGCACCTGTAGCAAGATTGGAAGCAATCAGAATGTTTCTTGCATTTGCAGCTCATTAAAAATTCAAGGTATACCAGATGGATGTAAAGAGTGCTTTTCTAAATGGCAAACTTGATGAGGAAGTGTATGTGGAATAGCCACCTGGATTTGTTGATCCAAAGTTTCCAAATCATGTCTACAAACTTGACAAGGCACTCTATGGACTAAAGCAGGCACCAAGAGCATGGTATGAGACTTTGTCTAAATTCCTTCTTGAAAATGGCTTCACAAGAGGTACAATTGACAAAACTCTATTCTTTAGAAAGATAAAAGGTGAATTGATTTTAGTTTAAATTTATGTTGATGATATCATATTTGGTTCTACTAATGAAAAATTGTGTGCTAAGTTTAGCAAGCTTATGCAGTCTAAGTATCAGATGAGCATGATGGGTGAATTAAATTATTTCTTAGGCTTGCAGGTCAAACAGACTGAGACTGGTATTTTCATTAATCAGTCAAAGTATATCAAGGATCTTTTAAGAAGGTTTGACTTTCAAGACTGTGCAGTTGCAAAAACACCCATGGCAACAGCCACTAAACTAGACTCTGATCCTAAGGGAAAGAGTGTGGATAATACTAGTTATAGAGGCATGATAGGCTCATTGTTATATCTAACTACAAGTAGACCAGATATAATGTTTTCTACCTGTTTATGTGCTAGATTCCAAAGTGATCTTAAGGAATCTCATTTAATTGCTGTGAAGAGAATTTTTAGATATCTCAAAGGAACTCCAAATCTTGGTTTGTGGTATCCTAGAGAATCTGATTTCTTCCTAATTGGCTATTCAGACTCTGATTATGCAGGGTGTAAGATAGACAGGAAAAGCACTACAGGTACATGTCAATTCTTGGGAAATAGATTGATTTCTTGGGCAAGCAAAAAGCAACAATCTGTCTCAACCTCAACTGCAAAAGCTGAGTACATAGCAGCAGGCAGTTGTTGTGCACAGCTCCTTTGGATAAGAAATCAGTTGATGGATTATGGTATGACACTTAGTAATATTCCTATGTTTTGTGATAATACTAGTGCTATCAAAATTGCAGAAAATCCAGTTCAACATTCAAGGACTAAGCATATTGATGTTAGGTATCATTTTATTAGAGAACATATTGAGAATGGTACTGTGGAACTTCATTTTGTTCCTACTGACAAACAGCTTACAGATATTCTAACTAAACCACTTGATGAGACTACATTCAGTAGATTAGTAAGTGAGTTAGGAATGTTAAATTTCTAGATCTTTAACATCTGCAAAAGTAGCAAGGTATGTGGTTTTTAGCTTATAGACTTGATATTCTTGTCAGGATCTATATTTGATTGTTAAATGCTTTAGCTATAACACTTTGCCTTGATAAATTTCAGTATGATAGACTTGTTAATAATCATCAGGATTAGAATTGTTATCAGGATGCTGACGTCATCAGTATTGTGTCAGTATCAGGATTGTGAAAATTGTTTCAGATCCTGACGTTTACTTTGTGTAGTAATCTAATTTTGTGATGTGTTAAGTCTATGTCAGCAAGTTTTAATATTTGCATACTGATAATTTATACATCATTCAATAATCAAAAGACAAGTAGATAATAAGAAATTGTATTTTCATTAATTGAAAGCATTACATACAAGGAAATGAAATACAACATCTTTTTGTCTAACTTCTACTGATAATCCTGTACTTGTCTAATGTATGGATTCTGAGATAGAGGACAAGGAGCATCAAGAAATCCATCAGGGGATTTGAACAGCCTCGTCTGCTTTTGGATTCCTTGTCTGGGCGACTTGAATGAGAGTAGCTAACTTAAATGAATAGCATCTCCATCAAGATCAACCTCAGACTCTCGGCCAAATTCTTCATCCTCAAGTTTTGAGGAGGTTAGGGGAAGATTGTATCCAACAGATGGATGTTCTAGGAGAAACCTCTGGATATTATCTAAAACTACTCCATCCATGACTAGCTCGATGAGAAAAGTCGTCTCTTCAAAGAGATGATCAAGAACAGGATGTTCATCGACTGTGAAAAACCTAAAGAATGGGTTTGAATGGAGTTTTGGTTTGAGAATCATTGTTGAGAAGAAAAGAAATTGGAAGGTTTATGGAGAATGGCATAAGGCGTCTGTTTCTTTTATAGAAAGGCGTGAGAAGCTGAACAGTCACTTGGAACTATCAATGAAGTCAGATGCTAATTATCGCGTGTGACTGTATTTCTTGTATTTTCAAGAAATGTCGAATATATCTAACCAATTGATTTTGTTCAGATTAATTGTTTATTTCTTTTTCAGATAAAAGAAAAAATGCCACGTGGAAACTCCATTTAAGTCTCTGGAATCAGGATGATATTGATCAGGATTTCAAGTGTGACCATCAGGATTTGAGAATTATTATTTTTAAATCACATTGCATTTTGTGATTATTTTGATAGGAGGTCACAACAGGAAAAGGAAGCTGATCAGTACTGATTTTTATCTTGATAATACCCTGATTTATTTTATGAAAATCAATTTTGGATTTTATTTTCCAAAAATCGTGGGTAACCGCATTTTTCAGGGACTGACACCTGTCAATCTACGTGTCGACGTGGGATAGTGGTCTGAAAGATTTGTGAAATATATTTGTTTTGAAACTCTAATCGTGTAATTGCTTTCTCTAATTTCACATTCTCTAAAGCAAAAACACTCTCGAGTTTTCAAAATCACTAATCCATTTCTAGAATTTTTCAAGTTCTTTTCATATCAAAAATGGCAGCTCACAGAAGATTACCTAATTCAGTAGCCTTCAAGTTTGGTGACTTTGATTTTATGACGAACAATCATGTAGCAGCTATCACCAACAAGGAAGGAGTGTCAACTGATTTTCATCCAATCATGGACTTTCTGGCGTATGGACCATTAAGTTATGCATTGACAGCATCTCCACAGATTAATCAAGCAGCTGTTACACAAGCTTGGGAGAATGCTGAGGTAATTGATTCTACTCAGAGTCAATCAGGTAAGATTGTTCTACACTTAGGACAAGATTCTTTTGATGTTACTGAATCTGTTGTTAATTCAGTACTTCACTTACCTGTTAGTTTGAATTATGAGAATGTACCATCTGTTAATGATGTAAGAACTATGTTATCTGTATTACGTTATAATGGACCTTTAGATAACAAGAGCCAGTTAAGAAGATCTTGTCTTAGGAAAGAGTGGTCTATCTTCTTTGATCAATTAGCTAAATGCTTTACTGGTAAATGTAGTTTTTTTGATCAAATTACTTCTGTTACTTCAGATATTGCTTACAGTTTGCTTTATGACAGAGTAATTAACATTGGTCACATTATCTTAAATCAGATGAGTATTAAACTTGGGTCAAGAGATCAAAACAGGAAAATGGTTTATTATCATAGATTTATGCAAATGTTTATTAACCATTTTATTCCTGATGTTGAAACTAGATTTCGTAGAGAACATTGTGTTTCTTCTTATGTACAGCAAAAGAGAATTTTCTCTGACATTACAAAGAAGGACAATGAAAAGAATCTAGATGAAATACCTGCAATTCATTATCCACATCATGTTCAGGTAATTCTTAAAACTCATCTTCCTACTCTCTACAATTCTTCTTTTTTTGTGGTGAAATGGCTCAGGAATCTCATTTGGAGGAGAACCCACCCGTGTCTACCCAAGTAGCCCAAAACATTATAGTCTCTGAAACAATTCAAGAACAAAGTTTAATCCACAGCCTATTGTTTCAAAGAAACCAACCTCTGGTGTTTCTCAAAAGACATCAGTTGTAAGGAAGAGAAGATTTGTTGTGTCAAGTAGTAGTAGTTCTAGTGAAGATGATGATAATATATCTCTTGCTGAGAGAGAAAAATTGAAGGCTGCAATTCAACTTTCTAATCTAGGACAAAGAGATGAAGCACCTAGTCACAGCCAGGCTGCAGTTTCTCAAAAGACTGTAGTACTTAAAAAGGGAAAACAGTTACTGGATACTGTCTCTCAAAAGACTGTGTCTATTGAAAAAGGATCTCATCCCAAGATCACTTCTGTGTCTACACCTCTTGAGTCTTCTCAGGATAAATCTTTTGCTCACTATACCAGGAGAACAAGGAGAAAGATTCAATTGTCACATACACACACAGAGTTTAGTCCAACTAATATCATGCAGGTCTCTACAAATGAAGCTATAATCAAGTCAGCAAATGACCATTGAGATCTGGATATTGATTCTTCATGGGAAACTATATTATCATACAGACTGGCTATGGGACTAATTTCTCTCAAAGTGAAGTTGTCAAGGCCTGTTCTAGATTTTCTGGTTGAAAGAGTACCAAAAACTTTTATTTTCAGATGAATATGGACTTCTACATCAAAGACTTGACTTAATGAAGATGTATTTCTATGTGTCTGTTAGAAGACAATTAGTCAAGAAATTTGGACTCTCGAAGCATGTTACACTTCAATCACTTCATGCATAGTTATTTGACAAGGATGTCATTATTGAAGATGCTTCAGCTCAAGGTGAACAACTGGAGGAAGTAGATAGAGGAATGCAGTCAACAGAAGATACTATTGCACCAGTGGTGGATAGTAGGAAAGATGAGATCACAGTCACTGCAACACAAGAACCATCTAGTCAGAGGTTGGATGACTCAGGAGCTGTGATAGCTGATGTTGAAAGGTCTTCTGTGATGACTGAAATTACAAATGAGAAACCCTATGATATGGGAGGAATAACTTTGACTGATTTTCTTGAAGATCAAACAAACATTGTTCAGTCAGAGTCTATCCACCTTGAGGGTGAGTCTCAACAAACAACACTTAAAGACGGTGATGTACTAACTATGATGTCTAATGAAGTATTACTGAAGACATCAGAGTTTAGTAAAGAACCTGAAAGTGGTATACTGGAGCATTTAGTCTCTGGAAGGAAAGAAGATGATTGTAAGGGTTCAGAGATTATAGCAGCTCACTCCTTGGAGAAAACCTCAAGCCCAATGCCAAATGAGGAACCCTCTCTCCATGTGAGTTCAGGTATAAAAACTTCTTCTAAACTCTATTTTTCTGTAGGTCATGAGAGCACTTATCTAAATTTGAGTGATACACTTGAAAAGATGGATATTGATCCACAATCAGAGCGGCTGGCTCCTGACCAGGCAAAAGGAGAGGTAGAAAGAGTGTTGACTTTAGATAGTCAAAGTGAGATTGAGGGTATGGATGATCAACTCCATAGTGAGGGAGAGAAAATTAGGAAACCCCCATCGTTTGATTTCTGGGATCAGGTTTTTCCTGAATCTTGGTCTAATAATCTTGGTATGGATGCTGGTACTTATTCTTTTATCAAGATGTATGAGAAGAATGACTTAGCAAAGCACAACTCAAAGCCAGAAGTTAAAGCTCAGAAGCAAAAAGAAAGGCTTGCAGGAATTTTAAACAGAAGAGGTGAAAAGCTAAGACAAACTTCTACACCATCAGTACCAGAAGATATTTCTAATGATCCAAGTATTCCTTTGTTTGTACTACCAATATCAACAAGAATTGAGACACCAACAGTATCTGATCAATCTAAGGAGGAGTCAGGTTTTGAAGATGTTAGTACACAGAATACTGGTGAAGGACAAGATGATCATATTGCAACTTCAGATCAGAAAGATGAAGATGTTTGTAAATCTAATCGAGTTTATTACTTGAATATCATTCTACACAGGCAACTTCTTCTACAAGAATTGAATCTGAAGATATTCCAAACACTTCCAAAATTGAAGTCAATTCTGAAGTTCTACAAGATATTCAGAAATCTCAAGTTGAAATTCAATCAAGACTTCAAACACTTGAAGATAACCAAGTCACTATTATGGAAAATCAAGCAGTTCTGATGAATCTCATTTGTTCTGTTACTGAATCTCTTGGAATTAATGTTGATGATGTCAAAAAGGGGGAGATAAAGACTATTCAAAGAAGACAGCAACAACAACAGACTGGGGATAAAAGAAGAACTGGGGGAGATAAAGATAAAGATTGTGACAGAGGTGAATCTCATCATGGAAGTGGTAAAGGAAAAGAAGCATCAAATAGTTGAATTCTTTCTTCTAAGTACTGGATACTATGTCTATATCTGAAAGAGGAGGTACTTAACTTCATGATTTTTGAATCTGAAAGAGGAGGTACTTAACTTCATGATTTTTGAATTCATAAATTCTATTCTGATTGTATTGTTATATGTTTTGACATCAACAACTCAGATTTATGCTTCAGGTTTTAAAGCATAAATAGGGGGAGATTGTTAGGAATAATTCATGAGTTGTGATGTTAAGAATAGAATTTTACTTATACTTCTTGTATATCCTAATTTATAAAGGATTTAGCACTTTATATAGGAAATATGTGTTAGACAGTTATCTGTAAAGTTTAGTCAGGAATGAACAGTGCATCGAGTACTACATGCAAGGAACTGAGATTGAATCCTGATATGTCAAGTCAACTACTCATCAAGTAATGATGGGATGGTCAGATCCTGATGTTAGATGGAATCCTGATATCAATCGTGTTACTAATGATGTCATTATGGATGCTACAGAAACTGGCAAGTGCTATAAAACAGGACCTTTTTTTGAGGAACAAGCAAGAAGATTTTATGAAGGAAATAATTTTCTATTGATGGAAACTATCAACTGGACGGCAGAACATTGTCATGTATAGATTATCTTTGTGATTAGTTGATAGGAAGCATTATAAATACTCTCTATATCATTGTAAAAGAGTGATTGTGATTAAACGAATTGTAAGTTCGTTAGAAGCTCTGTATAAGGTTTGTATTCGAAAGATCGAAACAAACAGAGAGATTTATATTGTCAGCAGCTGCTAAATGTATTTGTACACCTTTGGTAGAGTTTGTATTTGATCTTATTAATAAAAACAGAATTTGATTCATTCGTTTATTCTTGTTCATATAACCAAGCAAAAATCAGACACGATTATATAACTTGTATTCAACCCCCCTTCTACAAGTTATTCGAGTTAACATCTTTTATCTCCTCCAGTCTGTTTATTTCCTCCCCCAGTCTGTTGCCTTTGAACTGTTTTTATCTTCCCCTTTTTGACATGGATCAGCAACATTAATTCCAAGAGATTCAGTAACAGAACAAATGAGATTCATCAGAACTGCTTGATTTTCCATAATAGTGACTTGGTTATCTTCAAGTGTTTGAAGTCTTGATTGAATTTCAACTTGAGATTTCTGAATGTCTTGTAAAACTTCAGAATTGACTTCAATGTTGGAAGTGTTTGGAATATCTTCAGATTCAAGTCTTGTAGAAGAAGTTGCCTGTGTAGAATGATATTCAAGTAATAAAACTCGATTAGAGTTACAAACATCTTCATCTTTCTGATCTGAAGCTGCAATATGATCATCTTGTCCTTCACCAGTATTCTGTGTACTAACATCTACAAATCCTGACTCCTCCTTAGATTGATCAGATACCGTTGATGTCTCAATTCTGGCCGATATTGGTCGTAAGAACCCAGATTTTTGGTATTAATTAAAACTTTTTATTATATATTGGAGTATGAATGTTCCAGTGGGATAATAGATGAATATTGAATGGATTGGATTCAAATGTTTATGTACCATGAACAAGGTAATTGATTGACGATGTAGATAAGAATAATATATCGTCGAGGAAGTAAGATATGATATACAAACCGAGGAAGTATTCTCATGTCATCCAAATCGATATCTAGGATAAGTTAAGTAACTTCGTAAAATGATTAAGGAACGCTCGGGAGAGCACCAAAACATTTTTCTGATTATAAGGATTAAAGAGAGAATAAGTGATGAATAGTGTTTTTGGTGAAAATTGAAATATTATTAGATGACACTATATAGAAGTATTCAGAACGGATTTCTGAGTTCGTATCGATGATCAGTGGACAAAATAAGTGTATGTAAACGATATTAGATTCAGAAAAATAGCACTTTTATTTTCTCCGAGATTTCCCTGGACACTGAAGGATTTAATGATTTATTTAAGGGATATAAGGGATTTAAATTCAAGGATCATAAAGGAGGATTAAAGATATTAGTATAAATATTAAGAAGGTTTCCGGTAAAACACTAACTAGAAATCCTCGAGATATTCTTTCGAACGATCAATCAGAAGGAGCAATAAACGGACAAAAGAGCAAGTAGAGGAGTAAGATGCATGCATGTGCAAGTAGAAAATATCTAGTAACTAGTAGTTACAAAGGTAACTAGATCAATTAGAAACCAAACCATCTAGTTAGCACATTACACCATCTTATCTTACATAACAAGATTTGCTAGTGGAAGATGATGCATTGGATGAGCCAAGCACTTTAATAAAGGTGCTTTATGCTAGATATTATCTACAAACTCCACAATAATTCATTTTAGATGAGATAAGAGCAAGAGAACAAGTCAAGCACTCCATTCTCTCCATTTTGAACAAACTGTCCAGCAGGACCAGCAAGGAGAAGAAAATTAATATCTCCATTTATATCCATGATAAAATCACCAAATTTTTACCACAACCTCTCCACTCTATGGGCAATATTCTCTCAAAGTTTCATAGATATTCAAGTATATAGCATAGGCAAATCACCTCCCCAAGTTGAAGAAGCAAACTGTCCAGATTCTTGACAGTTTCTGTACCAGTTTTCAAACAGCCATATCTCCTTAATTACTCAATGAACTTTTGTGTTCTTTATATGATTGGAAAGCTGTTAATATGCTCTACAACTCTCCTTTAGGAGCCTCATTCAGAAAAGCATGGTAAGGTCCCCATTGTCGCAGATCTTAGAATGGGTGAATAGTAACTTCAAGCAACTAACTTTGTTTTCCTTGATTTATTGGGTGATCTAAGCTAACCTAAGGCTATACAAGGACCATACAAAGCTTATTAAGGCTAGTACTCACTCCAAGGAAGGTATATCACTTGAAACCCTAGCTCTTGTTTTGAGATTTAAGCTTGTTCTTGGTAGGTTTAGCTTAGATGATGATTATAGTAATGTTATAAGCATGATTAGTTAGTGGTTTAAGTTGATGTAAGTAATATGATGATTATGGTGTTAAAATCAGTGGGTATTGGACTTGTTGAGATGAAAATCATGTGTATAAGTTGTATGGATGCCCGGTGTGGCTTGGTTGTGTTGTTACGATTTTGGAATGTTCGTTTTATAGCCGTCATAATCCCCAATTTTCGTTAACCATATGAATTAGTGCATAATCAGTAAGTATAACTTTATGACTTTGATGAATGGTTAACCCACCCTTGTAGATCTCGAGTCGCAGATCGTTTTAGAAAAAGAATCGAATCACATGGACTTACGGTTTAAGAGTTATTCTAAAAATCGTAAAAGTGGTTTGAAACCGAGAGCGCGAGTTCGTAATTGAAATTGAATCCCCTTAACTCGAGTAATTCAATGGCTAATCTTGGTTATTAAATACTAGAGATAAAAAGGAAGGTGTGAGAGAAAACCTCGTGTTAAAAAGATCATTTTTCGATTTATTAAAAATGTTCGAATCAAGGTTAAGCGCGAACGAACCCCTTGATAGTATACTTGGTTATAACTTCGGTAAATCACTTAGAAAGCGATCGATAAATCTCGAGGTATAATCGTTCGACTATAAAACTTATACGATTTAAATACTTACCACATGTAAGTGTAATGACATGATTTATTAACGAACAAGTGTCGGGTAAGAAAGGCAATAATAAGAATGCATTAGAGAGGTATAACGAAATGACTTGAAAACGTGTTTCGATTTAAGTTAAGTATACACTTAGCCTTTCGAAGTATTAAGTGATTAACCTCGGATATTATGACTAATTATAGATCACCGGATTGACCCGAGGCACACTACCCCTACAGGATTACTAGGCAAGTTTTCAAACCTTTTAAAGGCTGTTGTTGTGAAAATATATATGATTTCTGTTATACATATGCCATAGCATGCATGCCTATCTTCAAATTGTTTTGAAATACTTGTTTCCTGATTTAGATGTTGACTTATAAGCTAGATAGAGAACATATCAGTTAAAAGTCGGTTATTGCTAAAACCCTTAGTGAAGGGTATATGAATCTCATTCGTTGAATATAGACCGGGAGTTAGTATTCCTTGATATATATTACGATTATTTTTGAAGGAAAATATTTAAGTAAATATTTTTTCCATTATATATATGATGAATATTATTTTGAATATTCACGTGAGATTATTTAGTTAAGGAGTGAATATTATTTCGAATATTCACTCGAACATTATTCATTTAATGAATATTATTATTTTAGATATTCATACGAACCTCATTTATATTGAATATTGTTTTGAGTATTCCCTCAAGCTTTATTTAATTACTGGATATTATCTTCAATATTCATTTTAAGTCGATACAACTATTGAATATTACTTCGAATATTCCTTCGATAATTATTTCTTCGATAAATATTATTAAGTTAAATATTCATTATTCGTTTAATGAATATTATCTCAATCATTCATTTGATAATTAATTCTTCAATAAATATTAGGGCTTTTTTCATAAATAAATAGGAAAAAGTAAATTTTTGCAAATTTACTATCTTTAAGAATAGCTATTTGCAATATTACCAACCTAAGTTTCAAAATTGCAAAAATACTAGGTCCCCCCTCCTCCCTCACTTTCTCTCTCCTCCTGTCCAGGAAATCAGCCGACTTGTGTCCTTTTTTTTTTTTTTTTTTTTAAAGATGGGTGCTATTTTGGGTTGGATGGCCCCGCAGGGGAAATATTCAACTTAATGCAACCACATTCAACTAAATTCAACTAAATTTCTGATTTCAAGTTCCATTGTTCAATTGTCATTTTCGACCTCTTTTTTTAACTCTAATATATATATATATATATATATATATATATATATATATATATATATATATATATATTAGAGTTAAAAAAAGAGGTCGAAAATGACAATTGAAAAAAGGAACTTGAAATCAGCAACTGAATGCAACCACATTCAACCACATTCAACCACATCAACTGCAACAGACTTCAAAACCATATATTTTTTTTTAATGTGGGATGATTTTGGGTTGCATGGCCCCGCAGGGGCATATTCAACTTAATGCAACCACATTCAACTAAATGCAACTAAATTTCTGATTTCCAGTTCCATTGTTCAATTGTCATTTTCGACCTCTTTTTTGAACTCTAATATATATATATATATGTATATATATATATATATATATCTATTAGAGTCCAAAAAAGAGGTCGAAAATGACAACTGACAAATGGAACTTGAAATCAGTAACTGAATTCAGTTGAATATGCTCCTGCTGGGCCTTGCAACCCAAAACCACCAAAATTAAGGTGGTCTGCTTTTGGCTTCCAAGGCCCCGCAGGGGCATATTCAACTAAATTTTAATGTGGTTGCATTTGGTTGAATATTGCCCCTGGCGGGGCCTTGCAACCCAAATCCACCAAAATCACCCACCTTTAAAAAAAGTTGAATGTGGTTGCATTTGGTTGAATATTGCCCCTGGCAGGGCCTTGCAACCCAAATCCACCAAAATCACCCACCTTTAAAAAAAGTTGAATGTGGTTGCATTTGGTTGAATATTGCCCCTGGCGGGGCCTTGCAACCCAAATCCACCAAAATCACCCACCTTTAAAAAAAGTTGAATGTGGTTGCATTTGGTTGAATATTGCCCCTGGCGGGGCCTTGCAACCCAAATCCACCAAAATCACCCACCTTTAAAAAAGTTGAATGTGGTTGCATTTGGTTGAATATTGCCCCTGGCGGGGCCTTGCAACCCAAATCCACCAAAATCACCCACCTTTAAAAAAGTTGAATGTGGTTGCATTTGGTTGAATATTGCCCCTGGCGGGGCCTTGCAACCCAAATCCACCAAAATCTTAAAAAGTTGAATGTGGTTGCATTCAGTTGAATGTGGTTGAATGTAGTTGCATATTGCCCCTGGCGGGGCCATGAAACTCAAATAGCATCCCGTCTTAAAAAAAAAAAAAAAAAAAAAAAAAAAGGACACAGCCGTGGAGATGAGTGACGTGGAATGAGAGGGAAAGGGGGGAGGGAGGGAGGGAGGGAGGGAGGGAAAGGGGGACCTAGTATTTTTGCAATTTTGAAACTTAGTTTGGTAAAATTGCAATGAATTAAAGAAGATGGTATTTTTGCAAATATGAATTTTAAATCTAGTATTTTTGGTGAATTCCCTAAATATTATTATTATTATTAACTTGAATATTCATTATTCGTTCAATGAATATTATTATGAATATTCATGCAAAGATTATGTCGAATAATACTCTTCCAATATTTATGACTTAATAAATATTCTTGGAATATTTATTTACTTCTTATAACTCGTTTCAAAAATGAGTTACTTCATTCAAATAGTATCTCCAACCTTCGATCATTATGTAAATTATTTCTGAGCCTTATTATTAATATTATATTATCAAGAAAGGTTCTCAAATTTTATTCCTCATTCGAATTCAACTCGTAAATAATAAGGGAACCTTACTTGAGAAATGTTATTTATCTTGTTGACTTCCCGATCATAAATCTTTTGAAACTATTTCTTTCACTCGCAACTTGGTTGCGTTTATCAATTTAATTATTGGGTTACCTTCTCATTATTCGAGAGGTAAGATTATTGGAACAAGTTGATATCAGTAAACAAGAAATGGCTTGGAATATATTGGTGAATTTTCCTTTCCAACTAGATACGACTACTTTGTGGAGCCTTATCAACAAGTGTCATACTTGGGGAAAGGGGGACGAACTTTACGTTCAGAGTTGTGAATTCTATTCGAACTAGGAGTTGTGTAAGAGGCTGAGTCGCGCCAGTCCATCCCATTTGGCCCAACCGTTGGCCGGGGAGATCTAACAGGGCAGTAGACAAGTAAATCCGTCAGTTCTTCCTTCTGCCGGTAGTAAATCCAATTTAAGCTATACATGCTGCGACTGATCATCGTAGATGGAATAGCGGGCACGGTGAATACTCCAGAATCAGTTCATCATTCAAGTTCAAATTATGTTCTGCAACATGATCATTGTTGGCAGGGTTGAAAAGTGTTTGAAATTGGAATTCCAATATCTTCCTGCAAGTTCCTCATTTATGACAAATGATATTATCTGGCTTATCATGACATAGCAGATATTTCCACGAGATAAATACTTTGAGTTACCTTGTAACTTCATCTTTTATATTATACTGGCATCATGTTCATTAATGCATGGCATATGGTTTTAAAGACATTTCAGAACTATTATACATATATATCTTTATTGTTCAGTTAATTATTATTGGTGGGCTATTGCTCACCCTTGCTTTATTATATCACAACAACAGCTAGAGCAGATGGCTCGCAACTTGAGGATGCGGTAGCTACCATTGCCGATAGAGAGCTAGTGGTAGACTAGTCTTCAGCTTCTGAGTATCAGATATATTTGTATGTCTTATGTAAATGGATGGCAAAGAGTATGTAAGTTTAATTGTAATCCTTTTGGGTTGTAAGAACTCGAAATTGTGTTAATAATATTTGGTTACTCTGAATTCATCTCTGGAACTATAACGGGTGTGTTGTTGTTGTTTCGGGTCGCAAGGCTGTAATTTCATTTATATTGGTTTGGTGGAAGGGAATTGAGACCGTAACGACCAGATCCCTGACCCCGGATTTGGGGGTGTTACAGAAATGGTATCAGAGAGTTACGTTATAAATCCCAGAGATGATGTGACGTTAAAACAATAAATTCACTAAGATAATAAGAACTCTTGCCAAGTTCATACATAATGTAGTACTGACATATAAAACCCTTATGGGAACTCTTAAATATCATGATAGTAACTTAGGTCGATATCGTATCGATGAGTAAGGTGACAGACCTTGAGGCTTACGAGCAGCAGCACGAGGATGCTTTATTATATGCGGCGATCGTCTTGTTGATTCGATAGAATACCCTGCTGAGAACCCGGGGGAGGTTCCAGCAGAGGAGGGGAGTCCTATTAAGGATAAGGAGCTACCCTTGAGGAAATGAGAGCTGTATCCAGAGAGACTATAAGAGTTAAGGAATAGTGCGCAGAGGAGTGAGCATAAAGAACGGGGATATTATTAAGAAAACTGAAAGATGCATATTGGATTCATAATCGGACTACTGAATATAGTACCAGCAAGTAAAATGGATTGGAAGAATTACTTGAGATCTTATGTGGGGATAGATAAGGATCCTTAGAAACTTTCAGATTAAGGAGAAAAGAGTTGGAATGATGCACGATTGTTAAAGACATTGATATAGAACGGGGAGTAGAGTCTCCAGGAGCAGTTGAGATAAGAGGCAGCAAGTGCCACATCATTTGATAAATGGATTAGTGTGAATGATGTCAATTATAATTCGCCACGAGAAGGCAGATTTCATAGGTTATAATTTATGAAGTCCAATTCAGTGTGATGAAGTGGTTTTATTCAGGGAAATGTTCATTTTAGGAATAGATCAGCTTAGAAAGTAAAGACATTGGGAAGTGATGGCCTGATTGGAGAAAGTTATATATGGAAGTAGTAAGCGAGATGAGGATCTCAGAACCTACAAGAGGAAAAGACCAGTGAGTCTATGATAAACTTGTAATAAGACCATTGTTAGAGGCTAAGTACGAGGTAATCCCACTCACTTAAATGATGTACCAGAAGCATGAGATGCATGTGACTTTGAGGAATATTAAATTCTTTCTTTTCCTTGAATGGATTATAGTAAGTTACATTAAGTTTGTTCTAACACTGAATCGTAAAGGGATCAAGAAATACGATCAGTGGCTAAAAGGTGAGAAATTTCATAGGATTCGCAAGGTATTACCAAAGATTTGTTCAGGACTTTACAAAGATTGCAATCCCATAATCCGACTTATTTGTAAGACTAAGAAGTTCGAATGGACAAGAAAATGTGAGAAAATCTTCCTGGAGCTAAAGATGAAATTGGTGACGACCCAGCGTGGCGTTGCCTAATGGGAGAAGGAAGACTTTATGATATATTATGATGTATATAGGTTTAGGTGGTGTGCTTATGGGAAGAGTAATTGTGGACGGATTCAGACAGCATGGATCACCAGATTATGAGGGCCTTGGTAGTGCCAATTTTATGGAACGACTGACTCCGATGGTAGTGTTCCTTCGGAGACTAGTGGTTAGGTAGATTGACATTTGGTAGTATCAACTGTTAGGACGAGTATGTATCAGAAAGATGTGACATGTCTCAGTTTGAAACTTTTGGATTTCCCTTCTATGGGATGTTCATATTCGGTTCTATTCCAGTGAGTAAACTCCCAACGTCATGACAATCATTCCGTTATTATAACTGCTGCAGATTCTACCTGTTTGGATGTTCATAGAACTGTTCTTCAGGATTCGAAATTGACCTTCCTAGTGCTACTAGTGAATGGATAGACTGTGACGCCCCCAAATCCGAGGTCAGAGATTTAGGTCGTCACGTCACCATTCAACCATATTATACCTGTATTAACTTTACAACTCAACAATACATCCATCCAGACCTCAATCTTACGCACATACAAGTTAGAGCCTCAGAAACGATAACCAAAAGTAACACTAAATATTACAATTCATCTGTACAATCCAGAGTCTTACGCAATTCCACTTATACAGCTACACTTGAAGACAAGTCTTACTATTACAGTTGAAAACCTATCAGACTACTCTGTAGTATTTATCAGGGACTAAATCATCTCCGGGTAATTCTTCTACTCCTCTTCTGCTGGTGCGGAGTTAATCGGCCAAATTCTTCCCTTTCTGAAAAGTTTTTATAAAGCAAGAATGAGCTACATAATGCTCAGCAAGTTCACCATTTTGGAAAATAATAAAGTGGTTTATTTTGAAAACGTTCCCAACTGTATGGGTGTATATCTCAGATTACAAAACATAACTCGACAATATATATGTCCGAGTTTGTATAAAACATTTATACTCACTAAGGAGCTTTAAGAATAACATATGAATCCTTTACAAGGTTCTCATTTCAATATATCTCAAGTTTGAAAATATATATATATAAGCATATCATTTTCGGCAAAACACTCTACGGTTATCATACTGTACAGGGAATACGTTATTGCAAAACCTCTTTCCTTCCATTAGCTTAGGAGGTTTCTCATTCAAAAACATTTCATTCTTTGAAATAATTGCAAGAGTGCACTAACACGTGCCAATCTTTATAGAAAATCTTGCAGTTCTAGGTACTGCACAATATCAATATTTTCTCATCAAAAACCACACTATCGGCAACTTGGCACTTAGGCCCAAGAAGCAGTGTTTGAGTATTTTTCCAAAGTGGAGGATGGGACTGGAAGAAAACATGAAAACCTGACAAGGATTGACGATGATCAGTCGCCACATCCAAGTCCAATAATCCGCGGGTCTTCTCTACCGGTAGAAGGATAGAAACTACATCTGTAACTATCCCCGGGTGAAAACTACATCCGTAATCACCCTCGATGAAAACTACATCCGTATTCATCCTTCGGCAACACCTGGGCCGGAATAATAATTGATGGACCGCCTGGCTCACGGCCGCTTACACATCCCGGGAATCGTTCGTCAACGGTTCCCACACCTGCCAGAGTCCCTTTTTCTTTTTCCTTTTAAAAACTTGATTTTGATTGAAAACAGAGTAATTGAGGTCCGACATCAGTCGGCCGATGATTCTTGAAATCATACAAGAAGCAGAACCTGACCGGGGGTTTTCGAAAATGTTTTGAGTTCGAAAAGTTCGAGTTTGAAAGTGCTAAAGGTATCTTGGATTAGCTTTGTCTTTAAAATAGTGAACAATAATTAATAAATGATATTTTAAGATTTAATATTAATAATTAATAAAATATTTATTTAATTAAATAAGCTTTTAATCCAAGATAGGTATTTTGAGTATTTACGAAGATATAAAATAATTACTTGAGTATACGATACTTCCCGAATGACCCTTCGGGTTTTCGCAATCTAGATACGATATAATAATATACCGCTCCCCGGTCAATAGATATATACGGACCGCTACGACCTCTATTGCTAGAGTCGTTGTCCGAAGAAAACATTTTAATCTAAGTTCAAGGGGTACAAGCATATATGTACTTATACAATCTCAATTGCATCAATACTTCGATAAACATAGCATTTGATATAATTGAAAACTACAAACACAACAGTTAAAGTCCTTGTATATGTATAAGTTTTGAAAAGTAAACTTGCCTTGGTTTGGTTGGGGTGGTCGAGCGTGCGGAGTGGAACGATCTATACATAAGCAATAACCGCTCGTTAGTACCTTAACAATATCTCTTTAATTACGGGGTTTTAGGGGGGTACGAAATTAACTTAATGACTTCGTCTTATGACACTCTAGCCCCTCTATAGGTTCATGTCATCACTCAATTACGCTCGTCACTTATACGACTTAATTTGGTTACCACATTCGAACCATAACCATTACCCTTAGAATTATGTTCCACTAACGACTTTTTCCCTTGCGCGAAATTTACTCTAACATTTTTATAAAATTCAAAAATTCATATTTTAATCCAATTCTTTTTGGGTCGTCTTCACCACTGTATTTCCTAGTTTCTCAAATTTTTCCACGATCCCAAATAATTTTTAAGGTGTTTAAACAAGATTCACAAGGGGGTCACTTTATGCAGTCCATAGTCCAGAAACAAAATTCACCCCTCCGGCCATAACTAAAAATCCACACATCACCTAGCTATGAATCTTACATATCCAGAAACTACATTCAATTATCTTTCCATCAATATAAGGTAGGACATCAGGGGACATCATTTAGGTGTTCAAAATTGTGTCACAATACAGGTCATTGCTCCTGGAAAAACTCAGCATGAACATACCACTTACATCAATCATTTTTCACAATTCCACCATACAACCAACACTTAATACACTCAAATCATGGTTCATAACACTCATGGTGATATATATACTATCCATAGTCATAAAAGTCATAATCTCAACATCAAAATTCAAGATCCATGCTATCCATCACATATACAACCAAGATTAGCTCTTAAACACATGGATCTACTACCAATCATTATAAATATTACATAACCAAGAGGGTTTGTGATTTTATACCTTCTTGAGCTCCTAGTGGCCTTGGGTAAGCTTCTCACAACTCAACAACACCTTAGATGGTCTCCTACAACACTTATAATGCAAGATCTAAAGGAAGAACAAACTTGGTTACTATTCACCCAAACTTTAACAATTTATATCTTGGAATTGGATGGATGAAATGAAGTGAAATTGCTAGCATACCTTGATTAGATGATGTAGATGACCTAGGAATTATATTATGATTTATGAGTGATGGAAGAGGGAGGAGAAGAATTTTTCTTCTCCACTTGGAGCTTTGGCCGAGAGCTTTTATTCAAGGGGGGGTGTGTTTTGTGTTTTAATTTTTGTGTTGGATGAATGATTGATATTAGATGAGGTTGGGTGATATGTATATTTGTATGTACAAGCATGGTACACCTAGGTATGGCTATAGGTATGGCTCTTGTACTACATGTCTCCTCCTTTTTCAAAAAGCAAGTAACCAACTACTATTCATCTTCCAATGGCTAACTAGTTGGCTTGGTTTCTAACTACTTGGTTGCATGGGCTTGCATGCAATACTACTCCTTGTAATATTATTCTTCCACCAATGCTTATTATTTAATCCTTAATCCGTATCCTATCTTAATTAATCTCTCGTAATAATATTTTGTCGCGTAGAGATTTCCCCTATAATTCCTTAAGTACTAATTGTGTAAATTCCTCTAATGTCCATAATTCCTTGTCATGATCCTTAATAAATCTTGTAACACTCTAATCATTCTCAAATCCCAAGTTTTATAAATCTCACTAACAATAAGACTCTTGCCTTCACAATCTCCCTTTTTACCTTACATAGGGAATACAACAACACAGTTTCTCAGACAATCAATTCTATTAATCACAGGGATGACCAGAAAGGTTCCATATTGACATTGCCACAAGATATTAAATAAAATAAAATATTACCAAAAATTAGGGTTCTTACAGCCTCCCCTCCTTTAAAGGATTCCGTCCCGGAATCAGGTTGAAAACAGTTGGGGGTGCTTTTCACGCATTGCGCTTTCTAGTTCCCATGTTGATTCTTCGACATTCTGGTTCCTCCACAAGACTCTCACTAGTTTGACAACCTTATTCCTCAGCACCTGTTCTTTTCTATCCATAATTTCAACGGGTTGCTCCACATATGTTAAGTCTGGTTGCAGATCCACTTGATCATGTTCTATCACATGTCGGAAGTCGGTATGGTAGGGTCGTAGCATGGACACATGAAACACATTATGTACTTGCTGTAAGCTCGGAGGTAAAGCCAATTCATAGGCTAACTTTCCAACTCGTTTCAAGACCTCAAAAGGTCCAATAAATCTCAGGCTTAGTTTCTCTCTCTTACCAAATCTCATTAATCCCTTCCACGGTGATACTTTTAACATCACGAAGTCTCCCACCTCATACTCCTTTGATATCTCATAAAATTTGACCATTCGAAATAACGGGTTTCGTAAAAACTAATGACTTTTACATACACTCGTCTGCACCGTAAAGGCGTAATATCAATTCGAAATCTTCATTTAATAATTCGTACATATCATGATTGCAAAAAAAAATTCTCATCCACCCATAAAATTAATTTTCATCCAGGTTCGAATATTCACGAAAATTAGGGCTATTGCAGTCTCACCAATGCTTTAATGTTGCTTCTCAATGCATGCTCTCCTTGACCTGTATTCCTTATCGGTTGTTCTGTGAATGAAAATTTCTAACCCACTACTTATACGTTCCTCTTCTACCTTGTTCATAGTATCCGTGTTGAGTCCTTGTATCGTTGGGCCGTGAATACTTTGTGGTCGTGTTCTATAATCTGAGACGACGTCAATACGCACGGTATTCCTCATTTTCCTTGGCTTGATTAGCACGCACGTGTTGCCTCCCGTCAGTCGTTACCACTTGCTATGGATACTATATAGTCTTCGGTATACGTCGAACCAGTTCAGCTATTATATCCCTCGTTCATTGACTTCTTCGTAACGCAAGAAAAATGAAACTTCTTCTTTCGCAGTACGCTTTGTAAGAGACGTCCTTACGTTCGCATGGTGACGATCGTGATAACAACATTCATTTCATGGATAAGTTTTTATTCTCGACTGCCCCGTGAAATCTAAGGCACGACACTAAATATAAATTCGATCGTCTGGATAATTCTTCTTCCCTGTCCGTCAGCCACAGATCAAATTAGTGCATACGCTCAATCTCTTTGTTAAATATACTTGAAAGCACCTTCAATATTCGAAGTTTAACCTTAAGTCTTTATCTGACGTAATTGCTGCAGAGGTTTTATATTGCACCACCATCTCTTCCGTATATAAATCGATAATCTTCTAAATGGAAAATCTCTCGTAGGTAAATCACTTGGTCCAACAATTATAAATTAACTAAGGCCATCTCTTGGCTCGGTCTTCGGCGACCTACTCATGAAATTCATTATAATTCTGCCCACGTTCAAGATTTTCTACGGGCGGAATTGATCCACTAGATCCCTATCATTCTGCCTTTGACATGTCGCGTTTGTACTTAATAGTCTGCCAATACCATTTTCCACCTTCGTTTGCCAAACATTCTCTTAATTCTCTATACATCTTTGTCCTTCCCTATAATTTACTCATTTTCCTCTAACATTAATCTTTATTGTATATACTCTATTTTCTTGGTCAATACTGACCGAATTCCAATTTCGAATAATCCCTTCTATAGGTATCGGTCACCACACTGGCCTTTCCTGGGAAATAACAAATTTCTCCATTATACTCCCTGCTCCCTTTCGTCAACTTCTATTTCTTATGTTTAGTTCTAATATGAAGATATACTTATGGCACTTGTGGAAAACTTTCACACTTTTCTCATAAAGTTAACGTCTCAGTTTTATGCGTGAATGCTATCATGACTAATCCCCGACTCACGGTTAGTATATCCTATCCCGTAACCTTTATGTTGTTTAGAAGTATAGGCTATCATCCCCTTTCTACTGCATCAGCACACCTCTTAAACTCTTGAAAGACGCATCATCGTGACTCTTAAAGTCCTCTCTTTTTTTTTTCTTTTTTTTTTATCATCAAGTATAGCTAACAACGAGGTTGTTGCTAATATCTCATTTCATTCCAAAACTTTGTTCATTAATCCATAAAGGCTTCTAACTCATTAGTCAATCCACATGATACTACCAGAATTTATAATGTTTACATTAATTTGAAATGCCGACTTTGGTGCAGTACAGAGGTCGATCTGGAGTTGGTGAAACCTTCTCTTTAACCTTATCTTTGAAAAACAACTACGCACTTTAACTAGTCAACAATTCCTCCATTTCCGATAAGGGTTTCAGTTCTCGATAGTATAGGTAAGATGTCATGCGCTCGTCCTTTTTCACAACTGGAGCCAATCAGCCTGAGGCCTGTATGCTGCTGCGATTCCCAATAAACTTGATTAGGTGGTAATCTCGAAGGATCATTGGGATATATCCATGCATCCATGTGCTATTAAGGGCCTTTTAAACTTTATGTCTCTCTATGTGCATCAATCCCTTTAAGCTAAGTAAAGCTTCACATTCTTGCCACAATATTTCTTCCTTTCTTGTCCATCTCACTTCCATGTTAGTTTCCTCTAAGGATATGTCTTACATCACAATCGATTTGAATTTCTTGGATCAGAAAAAGGCTTGGTAACTCCAGAATTCATTACTATAACATCCTGACAACGGTTGGTAGGAACGTACTCCCAACCACCTCATCATTTCCTATAACTTTCCTCATACTAATATTAAAGGTCTTGTGGTATGCCCCGACATGTTATCCTACTTTAAATAATCACTCGGCATAACGCTCTGGCTGCACAATTACAACATTTGGTTTCTGATCTCAAATTGGTGCAACGGTTCACAATTGTACCTCCCGTTCACCTTAGAGTAATCGCTTTTGAAAGGAATGGTTTCAAAATAACAAGGTCCAATAGATAATTTCAATAAGAATTCCACATTGGATGTTCCAAGAATGTTGATGCTTCCAAATACTAGGAGTCTCGATTTTTCGGAGATGTAAGAATGGACAAAAGAATACAACAAGGTTTATTCCTTCATGTCCTGATAATCTTGTAATGTGATATCATAGAGAATGTTGCACGAGGGCAATGATTGTTGGATACAAAAGTCATAAAGACGGTCTTTATACAATTCTTACATCTGGTTAATACTTTTCCTCTTGAAAAATAAGAGGAAATCTAAAGTCGCATTGATGAAGGTCAGCCAATAGAAAGAAATTCTACTCCATGACAATTAAAGATTGAAGTAGTTTGTCATTCAAGTAATCAATGGTTTCAAATGAATTCTCGTTGTATGAATGAAAGAATAAAATATTCAAGTGACATAAAGTCTGATACAAAGATGGGTAGAATTCAAGTTGAGTGGACGACCTCATTAGGTCTCAATCAAGTCATTCGTCAAAACTTTCATCATCATACTTTACCACACGCAAAATGCATTGCGGAATTGCTGAATGAATTAAATTGGGAGTTGGACCAGTGAAACAATAACTAGTCCTTTTCAAGAAACACTAGCAACTAGCTAGACAAAATTTGCTAGTTCGCCTGTTTGAGACATCACCACTAGCTAGGACACTTAGCTAGGTGTTCTTCACAACATTACAATTTTGACTAGTTAGAACAATCAACTAGTCATTCATATTGACATATCGACTAGCCAGTTTCAATTGGCTAGAACGGAATTTCAACATCGTAGCCACTGAAGAAACTTTAGGCTACTCGGACAACGAATGGGAATAAGAAGTAATTAAGTTTGAAAAAAAAAAAAAAACTATAATATATGAAGATAATGTTCTAGGTATCGGAACAATCGATAACCTCTCATCAAATATTACTTATCAGTGAAACGGTCCACCCAAGGGTGCCTCCGTACACATGCTTTATCAGATCTTACAGTAGAATGAAATTCAGAATACTAGTATCAAAATGATATCCTTACTATGATTTCAATGTACGACGCACAATCTCATTTTGAAAAATGAGATTCATTAGGAATATCTGGATGTTATATCATCCCTGTTCTCAACTAGTTGATAAATATTTATGGGCTCGACTGAAGAGTGCAAGTATGAAAGAAGTAGTCAAATATCAATATTCGTTTAGGAATATTCATTGATTAATTAAGGAAACAATTGTTGAACATTCCTTGGATAATTGAAAGGAAGTGTAAATAGTCCTGAGCAGAACGAAATAATTATAAACTTCAAATAGAATACTCGGGGATCAAATAAGATACTTTGGATGAGTCCCGGTTTAGAAAAAGTATATCACTGGTGGTTATTCCACAAGTTTGAAGTAGAAAGCTAGAAGGATTACCTGATATAAACTAATCGAGGTAACATGGTTAGTGAACAGTTTAAAATGAAGTAGTGCACCAGCCGGTAGTTACCAAAATAAGTTAATAACCATTCGTGCATCTCACTATCACCACTATGAGGGTAACTCCATCTCTTCGTCTTCGTAATTCAAGACACCAACTAGTGCGTCTCTCAATCATCATTTTAAAGTCATTTATCGAGTTAGGCTTTCACAATATATCTTGTCATTTCCGTGCTTTATGTTGAAGACCAAGCTTCACATCATTCCGGGGACACCTGCTAAGTCCATAGGGTCCTACTTCATGCCTTCCGACAAGAATCACGAGTGGCCAGTTCCCCCTGGGAACAGATCAAAGAGATCTCTCAGGGATCTCAGTGCAGTCCATAGGTTCAGTGGCGGGTGTGTGCATGTGAACATATACCAAAAATATTGAGGTCTACAATACATATATACGCAGTCCCTGATAACATCTTTATCAAAGGATCCCACTCTAGACCCATTGGTCTTTTCTTTTAGTAGACTCTGAGATCACTATATCGCTCGATGCAACCATATTCAACTTCACTTGAGTCCCTTTGTTAATTCTACTTGTTTGTTCACTAAGTTGAACTACCATGCTCTAGCGTCCGAATCATGCGTGGAATTATCTAGCACGCTCGTCTTATGATAACATTCTCGTATAACACATGTAAAATTTGCCATAAAGGGTAATGAAATCCACAACGGCATAGTAACCACCTTTCAGGTAAACCCGTTACTTATCGAAAATCGAATCTTATAGCCAAAGTAAAAGACTGTCATTATTCCAAGTACTAAGTACCCTTAATTATGTAGGGAAGTCTAAACTTCTTGATTCTTAAAATGCTGCCTCTTAAACTGTGGAGGACTATGGGCCATAAAATTTATGCCAGCCTAGTCATCCGATCATATTGGCAATATCGCCTCTATCTCAGCTTCTCTTGAGATTTCGCTCTGCTTCCTATATCATTACCTATGATAGGTCATGTACGACTCTCAAACCTCTATTCATCATTCTGAAGGTCTCTAAGGATTCTATCGACCCTAGTATAATACCTCCAGTAAACACTCCAGTCCATTCTACTCACCGGTACCTCTTCTGGTAGTCCAATAATAAGTTTACTACAATCTCTTATGTCATTCTCCTACTTAGACTTAACTCTCCACACTCTCGTTTCTGAGTACTGTAACTTATCTCTCTGATACCATTTATGTGACGCCCCCAAATCCGAGGTCAGAGATTCAGGTCGTCACGTCACCATTCAACCATATTATACCTGTATTAACTTTACAACTCAACAATACATCCATCCAGACCTCAATCTTACGCACATACAAGTTAGAGCCTCAGAAACGATAACCAAAAGTAACACTAAATATTACAATTCATCTGTACAATCCAGAGTCTTACGCAATTCCACTTATACAGCTACACTTGAAGACAAGTCTTACTATTACAGTTGAAAACCTATCAGACTACTCTGTAGTATTTATCAGGGACTAAATCATCTCCGGGTAATTCTTCTACTCCTCTTCTGCTGGTGCGGAGTTAATCGGCCAAATTCTTCCCTTTCTGAAAAGTTTTTATAAAGCAAAAATGAGCTACATAATGCTCAGCAAGTTCACCATTTTGGAAAATAATAAAGTGGTTTATTTTGAAAACGTTCCCAACTGTATGGGTGTATATCTCAGATTACAAAACATAACTCGACAATATATATGTCCGAGTTTGTATAAAACATTTATACTCACTAAGGAGCTTTAAGAATAACATATGAATCCTTTACAAGGTTCTCATTTCAATATATCTCAAGTTTGAAAATATATATATATAAGCATATCATTTTCGG
Organism: Kitagawia praeruptora; assembly: GCA_037693485.1. NCBI lineage: Eukaryota > Viridiplantae > Streptophyta > Magnoliopsida > Apiales > Apiaceae > Kitagawia > Kitagawia praeruptora. The sequence goes on along the minus strand of CM075348.1, from coordinate 112,600,632 downwards.
CAAAACACTCTACGGTTATCATACTATACAGGGAATACGTTATTGCAAAACCTCTTTCCTTCCATTAGCTTAGGAGGTTTCTCATTCAAAAACATTTCATTCTTTGAAATAATTGCAAGAGTGCACTAACACGTGCCAATCTTTATAGAAAATCTTGCAGTTCTAGGTACTGCACAATATCAATATTTTCTCATCAAAAACCACACTATCGGCAACTTGGCACTTAGGCCCAAGAAGCAGTGTTTGAGTATTTTTCCAAAGTGGAGGATGGGACTGGAAGAAAACATGAAAACCTGACAAGGATTGACGATGATCAGTCGCCACATCCAAGTCCAATAATCCGCGGGTCTTCTCTACCGGTAGAAGGATAGAAACTACATCCGTAACTATCCCCGGGTGAAAACTACATCCGTAATCACCCTCGATGAAAACTACATCCGTAATCATCCTTCGGCAACACCTGGGCCGGAATAATAATTGATGGACCGCCTGGCTCACGGCCGCTTACACATCCCGGGAATCGTTCGTCAACGGTTCCCACACCTGCCAGAGTCCCTTTTTCTTTTTCCTTTTAAAAACTTGATTTTGATTGAAAACAGAGTAATTGAGGTCCGACATCAGTCGGCCGATGATTCTTGAAATCATACAAGAAGCAGAACCTGACCGGGGGTTTTCAAAAATGTTTTGAGTTCGAAAAGTTCGAGTTTAAAAGTGCTAAAGGTATCTTGGATTAGCTTTGTCTTTAAAATAGTGAACAATAATTAATAAATGATATTTTAAGATTTAATATTAATAATTAATAAAATATTTATTTAATTAAATAAGCTTTTAATCCAAGATAGGTATTTTGAGTATTTACGAAGATATAAAATAATTACTTGAGTATACGATACTTCCCGAATGACCCTTCGGGTTTTCGCAATCTAGATACGATATAATAATATACCGCTCCCCGGTCAATAGATATATACGGACCGCTACGACCTCTATTGCTAGAGTCGTTGTCCGAAGAAAACATTTTAATCTAAGTTCAAGGGGTACAAGCATATATGTACTTATACAATCTCAATTGCATCAATACTTCGATAAACATAGCATTTGATATAATTGAAAACTACAAACACAACAGTTAAAGTCCTTGTATATGTATAAGTTTTGAAAAGTAAACTTGCCTTGGTTTGGTTGGGGTGGTCGAGCGTGCGGAGTGGAACGATCTATACATAAGCAATAACCGCTCGTTAGTACCTTAACAATATCTCTTTAATTACGGGGTTTTAGGGGGGTACGAAATTAACTTAATGACTTCGTCTTATGACACTGTAGCCCCTCTATAGGTTCATGTCATCACTCGATTACGCTCGTCACTTATACGACTTAATTTGGTTACCACATTCGAACCATAACCATTACCCTTAGAATTATGTTCCACTAACGACTTTTTCCCTTGCGCGAAATTTACTCTAACATTTTTATAAAATTCAAAAATTCATATTTTAATACAATTCTTTTTGGGTCGTCTTCACCACTGTATTTCCTAGTTTCTCAAATTTTTCCACGATCCCAAATAATTTTTAAGGTGTTTAAACAAGATTCACAAGGGGGTCACTTTATGCAGTCCATAGTCCAGAAACAAAATTCACCCCTCCGGCCATAACTAAAAATCCACACATCACCTAGCTATGAATCTTACATATCCAGAAACTACATTCAATTATCTTTCCATCAATATAAGGTAGGACATCAGGGGACATCATTTAGGTGTTCAAAATTGTGTCACAATACAGGTCATTGCTCCTGGAAAAACTCAGCATGAACATACCACTTACATCAATCATTTTTCACAATTCCACCATACAACCAACACTTAATACACTCAAATCATGGTTCATAACACTCATGGTGATATATATACTATCCATAGTCATAAAAGTCATAATCTCAACATCAAAATTCAAGATCCATGCTATCCATCACATATACAACCAAGATTAGCTCTTAAACACATGGATCTACTACCAATCATTATAAATATTACATAACCAAGAGGGTTTGTGATTTTATACCTTCTTGAGCTCCTAGTGGCCTTGGGTAAGCTTCTCACAACTCAACAACACCTTAGATGGTCTCCTACAACACTTATAATGCAAGATCTAAAGGAAGAACAAACTTGGTTACTATTCACCCAAACTTTAACAATTTATATCTTGGAATTGGATGGATGAAATGAAGTGAAATTGCTAGCATACCTTGATTAGATGATGTAGATGACCTAGGAATTATATTATGATTTATGAGTGATGGAAGAGGGAGGAGAAGAATTTTTCTTCTCCACTTGGAGCTTTGGCCGAGAGCTTTTATTCAAGGGGGGGTGTGTTTTGTGTTTTAATTTTTGTGTTGGATGAATGATTGATATTAGATGAGGTTGGGTGATATGTATATTTGTATGTACAAGCATGGTACACCTAGGTATGGCTATAGGTATGGCTCTTGTACTACATGTCTCCTCCTTTTTCAAAAAGCAAGTAACCAACTACTATTCATCTTCCAATGGCTAACTAGTTGGCTTGGTTTCTAACTACTTGGTTGCATGGGCTTGCATGCAATACTACTCCTTGTAATATTATTCTTCCACCAATGCTTATTATTTAATCCTTAATCCGTATCGTATCTTAATTAATCTCTCGTAATAATATTTTGTCGCGTAGAGATTTCCCCTATAATTCCTTAAGTACTAATTGTGTAAATTCCTCTAATGTCCATAATTCCTTATCATGATCCTTAATAAATCTTGTAACACTCTAATCATTCTCAAATCCCAAGTTTTATAAATCTCACTAACAATAAGACTCCTGCCTTCACAATCTCCCTTTTTACCTTACATAGGGAATACAACAACACAGTTTCTCAGACAATCAATTCTATTAATCACAGGGATGACCAGAAAGGTTCCATATTGACATTGCCACAAGATATTAAATAAAATAAAATATTACCAAAAATTAGGGTTCTTACATAGACTGACCAAAATTTCCCCAATTTGGAAAGGGATGCAACAAATTTTGGCAAACGTTGTCTTTCTGATTATTAGAGAACGTCACTAAAGTGATGGGAAACTAAAACGAACCCTGTGGATTGGGTAAGGTAGCCTATATATGGGTTGGCGAATCGACCCTGAATGTTACAATTGATTATAGAGATAAAATGATGAAGTGAGATTGGACGGCACGGAGGGAAATATATTTAAGGACCAAAACGGACTGAGAAGTTCCGGGATTGACTTAAATGAAAAGGCTAGTATGCCAAAGGTGTTAAGCTTAGGTAGCACGTGGGATTGATAAGAAGAAGTTAAAAGTACAAGGGGAAAAGCATATTGATAAGCGTAACCTATCCCAAGTTAAATTATTTTCGATATGGACAAAGGAGGCACTATGCCGACAATTGCTAGAGAAGTAATGCTATTAGCTAACCCCTAAACTTACATATTTTAGTGTGTCCAGTTGAGGCCATGTCACAAAGGATTATTAAGTGACTAAACCAGCAATGTCAGGACAAAGCGGGGGTTGCTTTAACCAAGCGCCGACCGCGAGAGCTTTTGGATATAAAGTGAGGTGATGCATATGTATATATTGACCAGCTTATGAATTTGAAAGAGAAATAAAGTGAATTAGTATACATGATGATGGGATGTTATAAATACCATGGATGTATTACGACTGAGGAAAGTGATTAATGAAGAGTTATAAAGATTATTAGAAAAGGTGCATTATGATGCATAAATGTTATCTGAAGCTTAGTGTCCTTAAGAAGAGTAATAAGTACTAAGAGATTCACTTTGAATACAACCAATATCTTCCAGAACATCCTTGCTACCATTACCAAATTTTGTAAAAAGAGTAGATAGACATATGTTGTCTTTTAGAAGGCCATGAAGATTGGCAACTGTTTGAAAGAAGAGGTTAGTGTTAAGCTACCTATAGATTATCAAGATGAGAATGATAGAAAAGAGACCCTTAGTAAGGATTTATGATTGATTGTCAACTAAAGGATGTAAGTATTTCTAGAGGATAATTGAGGATAGGATATCCATAAAATTAAGATGAACCTTGTAAATGCGCAAAGGATAGCATTACTCTAATAAAGACATAATGAAGTTGGATGATATAATTTGGATTGACTAAGGCAACAACAACCTTTAAGGATTTGCTGGAAGGAGTCTCGAAAAGTACATAGGTAGAATTGTTATAGGATTGATTTATGATATTTTGATATACCCTGTACTCAGAAAATACAGGAGGAATGATGAGGATGACCTAAGAAACCTTATAAGGAAAAAGGTAATATTCTGAATTTCAAAATGGAAGTTTGTTAAGGAATGTATGACATAATATCAATAATGCCATATGAGGCATGTGTGAAACCATGAGGAGGTATGGATTGATCCAATAAAGGTTGAGTTTATCCTGAAACAAGAATCTAAGAGAAAAAAAATCTTAGGTATGATTGGGAGTAACTGTGATGGAGTTCACACGGTAAGGTGGAAGCAATGACTTATGGAAAAAGGACTGAAATATTTTCTCTCCTTTAATAGAGTTTAAGAGAGAATGCTTTCACCCAACAGTGATGAGAATGAGATAGAAAAATTTAAGTTGGGATAAATCCAGACAACATTGATTGCAAGAAACTATTATTATCAGGAAAGGCCAACGAGGTGGCCGACACTTTAAGTATAGAGGATTAATTATAAATGCTCATGCCAAGGAAACCAGAATGATATCGAGAAGAACCTTGAAGGTCATAATGTGATGGAGGATTTACATTCCTTCTGATGATTGTGCAAGAATCACCTATAATAGTAGTTTAAGTAAAGATTCGATTCCTGATATCGTCTTAAGCATATTACCTATATTAGGAGGTTCTATTTTGGGGTAAACCAGGACCATGATATTAATTGACTAAGTAAACCGTTAATTTTCCAGTCTTCTACTGAAGATAAATGATTGATAATTTCGTCAACCTGTCCTAGCTACTATGCTTGAAGCTCTTCTGCAATTTTATCTGCTTCATGTAATATCTGTATCAAGTTCAGGAAGTATTCCTTACAAACAAGGAATAGGGTTTGTTTTGTCTTCTTAGAGAAGTTTGATCTGACAATGATGAAACCCGTATGATCAGCTATTAAAAGCAGTAAAGCACTACGTAAACGACGAATGATGACGATTCAACAAGGGACTACATTAATGTAGTAGTGATTCTTCTAAGAAATTAGATAACAACATAAAGATAGAGATAGTACTGCTATTGATAAGCTAAATGGCATGTTGATGAATGACAAGCAAGTTTATGTTGGTGTATTTCTACGTAAACAAGATAGAGAATCTAAGGTTGGAGATTCATAATGCTAAAGGTATTCCTGTGGAAAGAACTAATAAGGTTAGTAGTGTAGGGCAGTGGAGCCCGAGACTCATTTGACCATCTAGGAGTTTAAAAGTGTTCGGAAGATGGCATACGAGCCAGCTTTACCCCCAAATCTTATAGCATGGTCAAAACATGTTTCATGTGGCAATGCTACACCAGTAAAACACAGATGCTCGAAAGATAATAGAGTATGAGCAAGTAGATTTACGACTTGGTCCGACTTACGAAGATCAACTGTGGAAATCACGAATAGAAACTAGCAAATACTGAGAGACAAGTTTGGCAGAAATAGATTATATGGAATCTAAGTTAGAAAAATCGTCAAGGTTTGTTTCGGACGATTTAATTTTGGAATGACGTGGCAAATGATAATGCTATGATGGCTCATAAAGAGATTATAGTTGAAATTGAAAGTACAAAGGACATATAGATTAACTCTCTTTAAGTTGGGAAAATTCGAGGAAATAGATTGATTGAGTAATAAAGAGACTCATGGATCGAGGAAGTAAGAAGGTAGAGGGTTGAACAAAGGAAAATTTGACCCCAAAAATGTGATTCTTATTGAGAAAATGTTATGGGATACCACTAGGATGGTACCAAGTACAAAGGATGTCTCAATAAAGAGGTGCCGGTGAAGGTAAATAACATAAGTGAATGAGAATTAGATAATATGAAGGATGTGATTGATAAAGAAAGATTAAGAAAGTAATTAGAGAATGTAAGCAAGGAATGTTATGAATGGAATAATGAATGGGTTTTCTAATGAGCTCTCGGGGTGACAATTTGATAATGTAGTATTATGAATATGAAAGAGCTAGTAGTGTGGCGTGGAATGCCGGTAACAATGATGTCAAGCGAGAAATCCAAGATCAAACCTGAAAGGGTCGAAGGATTTTTCCAAAGGTAAGTAAGGCTAAGGCCGAACGAGAGAATGGGTCCATGGAAGGATGGACAAAGCAACGAGGATATGTAGACACGTGAGATTACGAAAGTAGAATTTGATACAATTACGATTATTTTCTTCTCTAATGAACCTCTATAGTTCAGAGGTAAATTCTAAGTATGATATTTTGCAATCCTGAGAATTTTCTATAATTCTTTAAAATTCTTTTCTTTTCTTCTCTCTTATTCATCTTCTTTATGAATTGAGAAGAACAACCCTTTAAGGAGGGGAGGTACTGCTACGTGACTATCTGTCTGTGTGATAGAAGTCTAGGTGGAATACCATAACTTGTTTAATTGCTTGTCAAGTACTAAAGGCTGGCCCCCTTCTGTACTAACTATGCAATATAACAAACGTTCATTGATCATAGTGATCTCTCAATAAAATTCTTCTATTTCTACATATCAATCGAGATTGCGAAGATTAAAGCGATCAGGAAATGCATAGCACGATTGAGGTTATCTCCGAATTCGCAGCAGGTTAGTGGTACCAAAGTCATTGCAGATATCAATAAGGGTAATAGTATATGACTAGATAAGAGCATAACCCGGATAGAGTGCCTGTACGAAAAGCAACAAAAGTTGATGAACAATGATAAAGGGAGTACTGTAGCACTAGTGAAATGTGCTGTAAAAAAGATGGGAACAAAAAAGCGAAACAACAAACTAGTATCTGATTGTCTTCTACCTGATTCCGGGACGGAATCCTTTTAAGGATGGGAGACTGTAAGAACCCAGATTTTTGGTATTAATTAAAACTTTTTATTATATATTGGAGTATGAATGTTCCAGTGGGATAATAGATGAATATTGAATGGATTGGATTCAAATGTTTATGTACCATGAACAAGGTAATTGATTGACGATGTAGATAAGAATAATATATCGTCGAGGAAGTAAGATATGATATACAAACCGAGGAAGTATTCTCATGTCATCCAAATCGATATCTAGGATAAGTTAAGTAACTCCGTAAAAGGATTAAGGAACGCTCGGGAGAGCGCGAAAACATTTTTCTGATTATAAGGATTAAAGAGAGAATAAGTGATGAATAGTGTTTTTGGTGAAAATTGAAATATTATTAGATGACACTATATAGAAGTATTCAGAACGGATTTCTGAGTTCGTATCGATGATCAGTGGACGAAATAAGTGTATGTAAACGATATTAGATTCAGAAAAATAGCACTTTTATTTTCTCCGAGATTTCCCTGGACACTGAAGGATTTAAGAATTTATTTAAGGGATTTAAATTCAAGGATCATAAAGGAGGATTAAAGATATTAGTATAAATATTAAGAAGGTTTCCGGTAAAACACTAACTAGAAATCCTCGAGATATTCTTTCGAACGATCAATCAGAAGGAGCAATAAACGGACAAAAGAGCAAGGAAATCCTCGAGATATTCTTTCGAACGATCAATCAGAAGGAGCAATAAACGGACAAAAGAGCAAGCAGAGGAGTAAGATGCATGCATGTGCAAGTAGAAAATATCTAGTAACTAGTAGTTACAAAGGTAACTAGCTCAATTAGAAACCAAACCATCTAGTTAGCACATTACACCATCTTATCTTACATAACAAGATTTGCTAGTGGAAGATGATGCATTGGATGAGCCAAGCACTTTAATAAAGGTGATTTATGCTAGATATTATCTACAAACTCCACAATAATTCATTTTAGATGAGATAAGAGCAAGAGAACAAGTCAAGCACTCCATTCTCTCCATTTTGAACAAACTGTCCAGCAGGACCAGCAAGGAGAAGAAAATTAATATCTCGATTTATATCCATGATAAAATCACCAAATTTTTACCACAATCTCTCCACTCTATGGGCAATATTAGCTCAAAGTTTCATAGGAATCCAAGTAGTATAGCCTAGGCACATTACCTCCCCAAGTTGAAGAAGCAAACTGTCCAGATTCTTGACAGTTTCTGTACCAGTTTTCAAACAGACATATCTCCTTCATTACTCAATGAAATTTTGTTTTCTTTATATGGTTGGAAAGCTGTTAAGATTCTATACAACTCTCCTTTAGGAGCCTCATTCAGAAAAGCATGGTAAGGTCCCCATTGTTGCAGATCTTAGAATGGGTGAATAGTAACTTCAAGAAACTAACTTTGTTTTCCTTGATTTCTTGGTTGATCTAAGCTAACCTAAGGCTATACAAGGATCATACAAAGATTATTAAGGCTAGTACTCACTCCAAGGAAGGTATATCACTTGAAACCCTAGCTCTTGTTTTGAGATTTAAGCTTGTTCTTGGTAGGTTTAGCTTAGATGATGATTATAGTAATGTTATAAGCATGATTAGTTAGTGGTTTAAGTTGATCTAAGTAATATGATGATTATGGTGTTAAAATCAGTGGGTATTGGACTTGTTGAGATGAGAATCATGTGTATAAGTTGTATGGATGCCCGATGTGGCTTGGTTGTGTTGTTACGATTTTGGAATGTTCGTTTTATAGCCGTCGTAATGCCCAATTTTCGTTAACCATATGAATTAGTGCAAAATCCGTAAGTATAACTTTATGACTTTGATGAATGGTTAACCCACCCTTGTAGATCTCGAGTCGCAGATCATTTTAGAAAAAGAATCGAAGCACATGGACTTACGGTTTAAGAGTTATGCTAAAAATCGTAAAAGTGGTTTGAAACCAAGAGCGCGAGTTCGTAATTGAAATTGGATCCCCTTAACTCGAGTAATTCAGTGGCGAATCTTGGTTATTAAATACTAGAGATAAAAAGGAAGGTGTGAGAGAAAACCTCGTGTTAAAAAGATCGTTTTTCGATTTATTAAAAATGTTCGAATTAAGGTTAAGCGCGAACGAACCCCTTGATAGTATACTTGGTTATAACTTCGGTAAATCACTTTGAAAGCGATCGATAAATCTCGAGGTATAATCATTCGACTGTAAAACTTATACGATTTAAATACTTACCACATGTAAGTGTAATGACATGATTTATTAACGAACAAGTGTTGGGTAATAAAGGCAATAATAAGAATGCATTAGAGAGGTATAACGAAACGACTTGAAAACGTGTTTCGATTTAAGTTAATTATACACTTAGCCTTTCGAAGTATTAAGTGATTAACCTCGGATATTGTGACTAATTATAGATCACCGGATTAACCCAAGGCACACTACCCCTACAGGATTACCAGACAAGTTTTCAAACCTTTTAAAGGCTGTTGTTGTGAAAATATATATGATTTCTGTTATACATATGCCATAGCATGCATGCCTATCTTCGAATTGTTTTGAAATACTTGTTTCCTGATTTGGATGTTGACTTATAAGCTAGATAGAGAACATATCAGTTATAAGTCGGTTATTGCTAAAACCCTTAGTGAAGGGTATATGAATCTCATTCGTTGAATATAGACCGGGAGTTAGTATTCCTTGATATATATTACGATTATTTTCGAAGGAAAATATTTAAGTAAATATTTTTCTATTATATCTATGATGAATATTATTTTGAATATTCACGTGAGATTATTTAGTTAAGGAGTGAATATTATTTCGAATATTCACTCGAACATTATTCATTTAATGAATATTATTATTTCAGATATTCATACGAACCTCATTTATATTGAATATTATTTTGAGTATTCCCTCAAGCTTTATTTAATTACTGGATATTATCTTCAATATTCATTTTAAGTCGATACAACTATTGAATATTACTTCGAATATTCCTTCGATAATTATTTCTTCGATAAATATTATTAAGTTAAATATTCATTATTCGTTTAATGAATATTATCTCAATCATTCATTTGATAATTAATTCTTCAATAAATATTATTATTATTAACTTGAATATTCATTATTCGTTCAATGAATATTATTATGAATATTCATGCAAAGATTATGTCGAATAATACTCTTCCAATATTTATGACTTAATAAATATTCTTGGAATATTTATTTAATTCTTATAACTCGTTTCAAAAATGAGTTACTTCATTCAAATAGTATCTCCAACCTTCGATCATTATGTAAATTATTTCCGAGCCTTATTATTAATATTATATTATCAAGAAAGGTTCTCAAAATTTTATTCCTCATTCGAATTCAACTCGTAAATAATAAGGGAACCTTACTTGAGAAATGTTATTTATCTTGTTGACTTCCCGGTCATAAATCTTTTGAAACGATTTCTTTCACTCGCAACTTGGTTGCCGTTTATCAATTTAATTATTGGGCTACCTTCTCATTATTCGAGAGGTAAGATTATTGGAACAAGTTGATATCAGTAAACAAGCAATGGCTTGGAATATATTGGTGAATTTTCTTTTCCAACTAGATACGACTACTTTGTGGAGCCTTATCAACAAGTGTCATGCTTGGGGAAAGGGGGATGAACTTTACGTTCAGAGTTGTGAATTCTATTCGAACTAGGAGTTGTGTAAGAGGCCGAGTCGCGCCGGTCCATCCCATTTGGCCCAACCGTTGGACGGGGAGATCTAACAGGGCGGTAGACAAGTAAATCCGTCAGTTCTTCCTTCTACCGGTAGTAAATCCAATTTGAGCTATACATGCTGCGACTGATCATCATAGATGGAATAGCGGGTGCGGTGAATACTCCAGAATCAGTTCATCATTCAAGTTCAAATTATGTTCTGCAACATGGTCATTGCTTTATTATATCACAACAACAGCTAGAGTAAATGGCTCGCAACTTGAGGATGCGGTAGCTACCATTGCGGAGAGAGAGCCAGTGGTAGACTAGTCTCCAGCTTCTGAGTATCAGATATATTTGTATGGCTTATGTAAATGGATGGTAAAGAGTATGTAAATTTAATTGTAATCCTTTTGGGTTGTAAGAACTCGAAATTGTGTTAATAATATTTGGTTACTCTGAATTCATCTCTGGAACTATAACGGGTGTGTTGTTGTTGTTTCGGGTCGGAAGGCTGTAATTTCATTTATATTGGTTTGGTGGAAGGGAATTGAGACCGTAACGACCAGATCCCTGACCCCGGATCTGGGGGTGTTACATTGGTAGTACAAACAAAGGAATACTAGGATCATTAGGAATATCTTCTGGTACTGGTGGTGTAGAAGTTTGTCTTAGCCTTTCACCTCTTCTGTTGATAATTCCTGCAAGCCTTTCTTTTTGCTTCTGAGCTTTACCTTCTGGCTTTGCATTGTGCTTTGCTAAGTCATTCTTCTCATACATCTTACTAAAAGAATAAGTACCAGCATCCATACCAAGATTGTTAGACCAAGATTCAGGAAAAACCTGATCCCAGAAATCAAACGATGGTGGTTTCCTAATTTTCTCTCCCTCACTATGGAGTTGATCATCCATACCCTCAATCTCACTTTGACTATCTAAAGTCAGCACTCTTTCTACCTCTCTTTTTGCCTGGTTAGGAGCCAGCCTCTCTGATTGTGGATCAATATCCATCTTTTCAAGTGTATCACTCAAATTTGGATAAGTGCTCTCATGACCTACAGAAAAATAGAGTTTAGAAGAAGTTTTTATACCTGAACTCACATGGAGAGAGGGTTCCTCATTTGGCAAGGGGCTTGAGGTTTTCTCCAAGGAGTGAGCTGCTATAGTCTCTGAACCCTCACAAACATCTTCTTTCCTTCCAGAGACTACAAGATCCAGTATACCACTTTCAGGTTCTCTACTAGACTCTGATGTCTTCGGTAATACTTCATTAGACACCCTAGTTAGTATGTCACCGTCTTTAAGTGTTGTTTGCTGAGACTCACCCTCAAAGTAGATAGACTCTGACTAAACAATATTTGTTTGATCTTCAGAAAAATCAATCAAAGTCATTCCTCCCATATCATAGGGTTTCTCACTAGCAATTTCAGTCATCACAGAAGACCTTTCAACATCAGCTATCACAGCTCCTGAGTCATCCAACCTCTGACTAGATGGTTCTTGTGTTGCAGTGACTGTGATCTGATCTTTCCTACTATTCACCACTGGTGCAATAGTATCTTCTGTTGACTGCATTCCTCTACCTACTTCCTCCTGTTGTTCACCTTGAGCTGAAGCATCTTCAATAATGACATCCTTGTCAAATAAATATGCATGAAGTGATTGAAGTGCAACATGCTTTGAGAGTCCAAATTTCTTGACTAATTGTCTTCTGACACTTACATAGAAATACATCTTCATTAAGTCAAGTCTTTGATGTAGAAGTCCATACTCTTCTGGAAATAAAAGTTTTGGTACTCTTTCAACTAGAAAATCTAGAACAGGCTTGGACAGCTTCACTTTGATAGAAATAACTCCCATAGCCAGTCTGTATGATAATGTAGTTTCCCATAAAGAATCAATATCAAGATCTCTATAGTCATTTGCTGACTTGATATTAGTTGGACTAGACTATGTGTGTGTAGGTGACAAATGAATCTTTCTCCTTGTTCTCCTACTATAGTGAGCAAAAGATTTATCCTGAGAAGACTCAAGAAGTGTAGACAAAGAAATGATCTTGGGATGAGATCCTTTTTCAATAGACATAGTCTTTTGAGAGACAGTATCCAGTAACTGTTTTCCCTTTTTTAAGTACTACAGCCTTTTGAGAGACTACAGCCTGGCTGTGACTAGGTGCTTCATCTCTTTGTCCTAGCTTAGAAAGTTGAATTGCAGCCTTCAATTCTTCTCTCTAAGTAAGAGATATATTATCATTATCTTCACTAGAACTACTACTACTTGACATAACAAATCTTCTCTTCCTTACAACTGATGTCTTTCGAGAAACACCAGAGGTTGGTTTCTTTGAAACAATAGGCTGTGAATCAAAACTTGGTTCTTGAATTGTTTCAGAGACTATAATGTTTTGGGCTACTTGGGTAGACACAGGTGGGCTCTCCTCCAAATGAGATTCCTGAGCCATTTCACCACAAAGGAAAGAAGAATTATAGAGAGTAGGAAGATGAGTTTTAAGAATTACCTGAACTTGATGTGGATAATGAATTGCAGGTATTTCATCTAGATTCTTTTCATTGTCCTTCTTTGTAATGTCAGAGAAAATTCTCTTTTGTTGTACATAAGGAGAAACACAATGTTCTCTACCAAATCTAGCTTCAACATCAGGAATAAAATGGTTAATAAACATTTGCATAAATCTATGATAATAAACCATTTTCCTGTTTTGATATCTTGTCCCAAGTTTAATACACATCTGACTTAAGATAATGTGACCAATGTTAATTACTCTGTCATAAAGCAAACAATAAGCAATGTGTGAGGTAACAGAAGTAATTTGCTGAAAAGAACTATATTTGCCAGTAAAACATTTAGCAATTTGATCAAAGAAGAAAGACCATTCCTTCCTAAGAAAGACCTATTTAACTGGCTCATGTTGTCTAGAAGTCCACTATAACCTAATGCAGACAACATAGTTCTTACATTATCATCAGATGGTTCACTTGCATAATTATCAGTAACAGGTAAGAGAAGTACTGAATTAACAACAGATTCAGTAATGTCATAAGTATCTTGTCCTAAGTGTAGAACAATCTTACCTGATTGACTCTGAGTATAATCAATTACCTCAGCATTCTCCCAAGCTTGTGAAATAGCAGCTTGATTTATTTCTGGAGATGCTGACAATGCATAATGCAAAGGTCCAATAGCCATAAAATCCATCACAGGATGAAAATCAGCTGATACTCCTTTCTTGCTGGTGATTGTTGTAACAAGATTATTCATCATAAAATCAAAGTCACCAAACTTGAAAGCTACTGATTTAGGTAGAATTCTTTGAGCTGCCATTTTTTATCTGAAAAGAACTTGAGAAATCTTAAAATTGATTAGCGATTTTGAGAACTTGAATGAATGTTTTTGCCTTAGGAAATACGAATTAGAAGTTAGCAATAAACAATCAGAGTCTCAAAATAATGATATATTCAAAAATCCTTCAGACCCACTAACCCACGTTGACACGTAGGTTGACAGGTGTCAGTCCCTGAAAAATACAGTTTACCCACGATTTTTGGAAAATAAAATCCAAAATTGATTTCAATTAAATAAATGAGGGTAAAATCAAAATAAAACCAATACTGATCAGCTTCATTTTCTAATGTGATCTTTTTCACCAAGATAATCACAACTCTGAATGTGATTAAAAATAATAAAAATAATCATCAATCCTGATGAAATCACTTTCGTTTTCCTGATCACTATCATCCTGATTCCAAAGATTAAATGGAGTTCCACGTGGCAATTTTAGAATTTAAACTGAAAAGAACATCAATAATCTAAACAAAAAAATCTTGTTAGATTGTCGAAAATATCTTGGAAATATGAAAGAATCAGTCATACGCATAGATGTATACGCCGATACATTGAATATTTAAAATGACTGTTCATCTTCTCACTCTTTCCTTTATAAACCCTTGATGTCTTTTGCCTTTCTTAACTCCAAAAACACACAAAACCTCTCTGTAAACACAGAGCTTCCACAAAACACAATGACCTTCAACCCAATCTTTCGATTTCTCACAGATGATTAACACCAAAGATTCAATATTCGTCTCTTTGAAGAGATGACTTTTCTCATCGTTTTAGACATGGTTAGAGTAGATCCATATAATGTCCAGAACCTTCTCTTAGAACATCCATTTGTTGGATACAATCACCCTCTAACCTCCTCAAAACTTGAGGATGAAGAATTTGGCCGAGAATCTGAGGTTGATCTTGATGGGGATGTTATACATTCAAGTCAGCTGCTCTCATTCAAGTCGCCTAGACAAGGAATCCAGGAGTAATCATCAAAGTGACTCTTGAGATGCTCCTTGTCCTGAAGTAGATCTTTGAAGACTAAGAACAACAACAACTTTAGACAAAAATAGGGTTATCAGTAGAAATTAGACAAAAAGATATTTGTATTTCATTTCCATGTATGTAATGCTTTCAATTAATGAAAATACAATTTCTTATTATCTACTTGTCTGTGATTGTTTATTGACTGATGTGAAAAAAAATATAAACTATCAGTATGAATGAATTAAAGTTTGCTTCATAGACTTAACAAAACTCAGAATTAGATCACTACATAAAATGAACTTCAGGATTTGACACACAAATTTCACAATCCTGATACTGACGATAAAATCCTGATGACGTCAGCATACTGATAGTAATCCTGACCCTGATGTTTATTAACAAGTCTATCATACTGAAATTTGTCAAAGTACAATGTTATAGCTTAAGCATTTAACAATCAAATATAGATCCTGACAAGAATATCAAGTCTATAGGCTGAAAATAACATACCTTGCTACTTTTGCAGATGTTAAAGATCTAGAAATTTAACATTCCTAACTCACTTACTAATCTACTGAATGTAGTCTCATCAAGTGGTTTAGTTAGAATATTTGCAAGCTGTTTGTTAGTAGGAACAAAATGAAGTTCCACAGTACCATTCTCAATATGTTCTCTAATAAAATGATACCTGACATCAATGTGCTTAGTCCTTGAATGTTGAACTGGATTTTCTGCAATTTTGATAGCACTAGTATTATCACAAAACATAGGAATATTACTAAGTGTCATACCATAATCCATCAACTGATTTCTTATCCAAAGGAGCTGTGCACAACAACTGCCTGCTGCTATATACTCAGCTTCTGCAGTTGAGGTTGAGATAGATTGTTGCTTCTTGCTTGCCCAAGAAATGAATATATTTCCCAAGAATTGACATGTACCTGTAGTGCTTTTCCTGTCTATTTTATACCCTGCATAATAAGAGTCTGAATAGCCAATTAGGGAGAAGTCAGATTCTCTAGGATACCACAAACCAAGATTTGGAGTTCCTTTGAGATATCTAAAAATTTTCTTCACAGCAATTAAATGAGATTCCTTAGGATCACTTTGGAATCTAGCACATAAACAGGTAGAAAACATTATATCTCGTCTACTTGCAGTTAAATATAACAATGAGCCTATCATGCCTCTATAACTAGTATTATCCACACTCTTTCCCTTAGGATCAGAGTCTAGTTTTGTGGCTGTTCCATGGGTGTTTTTGCAACTACACAATCTTGAAAGTCAAACCTTCTTAAAAGATCTTTGATATACTTTGACTGATTAATGAAAATACCAGTCTCAGTCTGTTTGACCTGCAAGCCTAAGAAATAATTTAATTCACCCATCATGCTCATCTGATACTTAGACTGCATAAGCTTGATAAACTTAGCACACAACTTTTCATTAGTAGAACCAAATATTATATCATCAACATAAACTTGAACTAAAAGCAATTCACCTTTTATCTTTCTAAAGAATAGAGTTTTGTCAATTGTACCTCTTGTGAAGCCATTTTCAAGAAGAAATTTAGACAAAGTCTCATACCATGCTCTTGGTGCCTGCTTTAGTCCATAGAGTGCCTTGTCAAGTTTGTAGACATGATTTGGAAATTTTGGATCAACAAATCCAGGTGGTTGCTCCACATACACTTCCTCATCAAGATTGCCATTTAGAAAAGCACTCTTTACATCCATCTGGTATACCTTGAATTTTGAATGAGCTGCAAATGCAAGAAACATCCTGATTGCTTCCAATCTTGCTATAGGTGCAAAGGTCTCATCATAATCAATGCCTTCTTCCTGAGAGTAACCCTTGGCCACCAGTCTTGCTTTGTTTTTTAAAATCATACCAGATTCATCTAGCTTGTTTCTGAAAACCCATTTTGCACCAACAATTGATCTGTCTTTGGGTCTTGGTACCAGTTTCCAGACTTTGTTTCTCTCAAACTTATTTAACTCCTCCTGCATTGCAATTACCCAATAAGGATCCTGTAAGGCTTCTTCAACCTTTTTAGGTTCATTCTGTGAGAGAAAGCAACTATACAAGCATTCATTTTGAATTGATCTTCTAGTTCGAACACCACTATTTGGATCACCAATAATCAAATCTTCAGTATGATCCTTTGTCCATTTTCTAACAGGTGGTAGATTGTCTCTGCTAGATTCTCCCCCTAAGGTAGTGGTATCTCTTGTAGAAGAAATCTCTCTACCTTCAAAAACTCCCCCTTGATCAGTAGAATCAGTAAATTCCACTCTACTGCTAGTTACTGATCTTTCCTCAGTAGACTCTGAAAGATCAGTTCCTTATGGAGTAGACTCCGAATAGCTAGTCTGCTCCTGATGATCACTGTGTTCTCCTTGATTCATTTGCTCCCCCTCAACAGTAGCATTCCTTTGAGAAGCAATAGAAATTCCTTCTGAAGAACCTTCATCATCACTGGAGAGTATCTCAGAACTCTTCAGATTTTCAAATTCCAATTTGTCATGGCTCTTATCAGTTTGCAAAATTCTAAATTTCTTGTCATCAAATGCAACATGAATTGATTCCATAACAATGTGAGTTCTGAGATTATAAACTTTGAAGGCCTTTGATGCTGAATATCCTAGAAAGATTGCTTCATCCGATTTGGCTTCAAATTTTCCAAGTTGTTCTGGATGAACTTTTAGGACATAGCATTTGCATCCAAAGATGTGAAAATATTTCACACTTGGTTTCTTTCCTTTGATCATCTCATAGGGAGTTTTTCCATGACTATTTACCAAGGTACAGTTTTGAGTGAAACATGCAGTGTTAATAGCTTCTACCCAAAAATAGATTGGAAGTTTTGCATCTGCAAGAATGGTTCTTGCTGCCTCTATGAGAATCCTGTTCTTTCTTTCCACTACACCATTCTGCTGAGGAGTACCAGGTGCAGAAAACTGTTGAGTGATTCCATTGTTTGCACAAAAATCCTCCATTGTAGAATTCTTGAATTCTGTACCATTGTCACTCCTAAGTATTTTGACTTTGTACTCAGAGTTATTATAACGCCCTAGAAAATATCGTAATTGTTATTATTGTTATATTATTATTTAATGTTAAATGTGGACTACATGGTGTAGAATTTTTTTTTTCTTTTCTTTAAGGTAAAATATATGTGACATCATGTTTACATGCTTATGATGATGTTTATGTGAAATGTGAGTCCGTGTATTTTTATTTGAATTTTTATGATTAAATCTATTTAAATTATGCATTATTGATATTCTGAAAATTGTTATAAAAACATCGGAGTATTTAATAATCATGAAATCTCTTGTAATATTATCTTTGTATAATTATTTAGTTTTTAAAGTTATTGGGTGAATTAATTTGGGTGTTTTAGTAGTTTAAAATGATTTTAAGAGTTTTATTTATTTTAAAGGATCAAAACTTGTAAAATTCGTATTTAATTCGTTTTTGATCCTAAAATTATTTTAAAAATATGTGGGCGTTCGTAATTTTGTACTCAACATTTTAAAAATGAGAAGTTTAATTTTCCACCATTTTCAATTTAATTTAGATTTTTAAAGAGTGATTAAGTGATTTTTTATTTGATTTCAGCATTATTACATTATAAAGTTGCTCTTTGTCTCTTTACCTTATCTTAACAGCAACATTTTTTTTGGCCTCACAACTTCTCTCGACCTTTCCAGAAGTATCAAGCTCTCTCTCATTCTTCAAATCTCTCTCGTCTCTCTCTCATCCAAATCTTTCCCTCTCTAATCCCTCGCAGCTCTCTCAATCTCTCTCGTTCCTGTTGCCCCACCCCACTGAGCTTGTTCGTTTCTTGCTCGATTTCGCTGGTAAACCCATCTCCTTTCCCCTGGTTTTCGTGTGGCTGCAGTGGGTGTATGTGTGTGTTCCAATTGGGTCTGTGTCTTATACGATGGGTGTATGTGTGGAGAGTGCGTGCGTGTAGTGTGTATGTGTGAGCCATGTCGAGTGTGTGTGGGTTATTATAATCCCATTGAAACACCCCTGCTCATCTCCTCTTACTTGTTAGAGTTCGATTTTGAACCTAGTAACTTTGATGTGATGTTGTTGGACTGTTCTGCTATTGCGGTTGCCGTGTATCTGTGCGTGTGTGTTCATCAACTGTATATGTGTGTGGCTGCGTTGTGTGCAGCGGTTGTGGGTGTGTCGAGATTGATGGGTTCGAAAGCTTCTTCTGTTCGGATGTATAAATGGTCGTGTATGATCCTGAGTTGATTGGGTTATGAGAATATAATTATGCTTGGTTAAATTGCTGAAGGTAGAGTTTATTTCATGTTTAAATGTTAACTTTCGTATGAATTTGTTGTTGGTTCGAAAGTTTATTTAAATGAGTTAATTGAGTCGTTGTTGGTTTGAAGAATCTGATTTAATAATTGTGTTGCTGTATATGATGGTTATAGGGAATGTATGCAGAGTTTAGTTTTAATTTTGGGTTGTCGAAGGGCTGTTGTATGTATATTCGAAGTTGATGTGGCTATGCGAATAAGTGGGTTGGAAATGGAGAGTTTAATTGCCTAAGAACATGGATGTATTAGTTGTTTATAATCTTAAGTTTGGAAGGTTTTAAAAACCCAAATTTGATTAAGAGCTTTTGAAATTATAGTTCGATTTCTCTAATTTTGATTATAGTGTTATTCAAAATTATGACTGGGTTGTTAAGTTAATTGTATTTAATTTTATTTTATTTAAATTTTGATTTGAGTATTGTGAAGGATTCGAATTTTTTATCTAAGTAGGAGTTAAATTGACACTTTGATTTGAGACATAACAGTTTACTTGACTACTAGAAGAGTACTATTAAAAGTAAAAGGTTGGTTTAAGGTTTGATTTCTAATAATGGTTAGTAGAAGCGTGGATGAGTTAGTAGTGTAATAGCTGAAAATGTTTGAAAGGATGTGTCCGATTGGTAGGCTACCCGTTTAGAGAGGATATCGTCAAAATTTTCTAAAAAATTTGTAAAGTTTCTAAAAATAATATTTACACGGATTTGAGATCTAAGATTTAAGTGTTAATTTAATTTTGAGTTAACAGCTATAAATGGTTTGTGTTTACGAGTATTAGCTGGATTCTGAATATTAAGTGAAATGTATTTACGGTGAATTTGATTGTAAATGGTGCGGGAATATATATAAAGTGCTAAGTGTGCAGATGGTCAGAAGGATTGTAAACGATGCATGTTAGTACAAATGTGATGGATACAAAGAATGTTTGATTTCTTATTTGGTTGACTACATGTATTCTGACAGGTTAGGCCATATTTTAAAAGAGGTGTTGTCCAATTTTTATTAGAATTGTTTTATTATTTTGGGAGTATGTTGATAAAGATTTATGAGGTGTAAAGGATATAAGTGTGAGATAAAATATAAGTGTAAGATGATAATACGTGCTAAGTGCTTATGTGATTATGTGATTTATATGTTACTATTTTGAGATTATGATCTTTATGAACTATATGTGTTAATTGTAAATCGTATTAGGACGCGTTCGGGTAGAACAGAATTAGACGGATACGATATTAGCGTACTAAAATAGTACTTTACCTTTCTATAGGTACAAGAAGGAGGCCGACTAAGAGCCAGTGCCCGTGTAGATGGAATCTGGAGAAAGGAAAATAATGATCGGAATTGACGAGTGTGCACGTGTAGAGACTGACAAGTGGTAAAGGAAGGACGGATGTATGACCAAATAAAGGCGAGTATATGAAGGAATAGAGACTAATGTAAAGTGAATAACGAGTTAGTGTATTGGAATTGGAAACTCCGTATATTGAGGCAAGTATACTATCCCTCACTTATCGTTCAAGTGATGTGAAACTGTTTCTATTATTTATATTTGCGCGTCCTTTCAAATCTTTTCTTGTAATCATCTATACCGTTTATTGTCATTTTTAAATAATGTGAACTTGTCTTGTCAATTATACGATGTTCTTTCTAATCATTTTCCTAGTGCTTAAACTCTTCATTTTTATTGTTAGTGAAATTCTTCTTCTATTAAATTGCAAACACTCATTTTCAAATTACTATGTCATTGTTTATTTTCCTCACCTATTGTTCAGGTGTTGAATTTTTTTAAATTTAATTTATTTCCATATTCCTCATCTTTACTAATATTTTTTAAAAAGCATTTTTCTTCAAATTATTGTAAAATAATTCGAGGCTTATACAGTTGTTGAGGCATGTGTTGCTCAGTGACTGTTAAAACGGAGAATGAATTGAGATCTTCTTAATTATTCAAACTCATTATTGTCATGCCGGTTCTGGCAGCTAAAGCTTATGAGTGCTAAGCCGACAGAAGTGAGACCTTGGGTAATTTAGAATTTCTTAAATCTTCATTTTGATCTATTCAAATCTATTCTGGTTGTCCAAACTTTACAACGTAATTTCATAAATTGATAATCCTTGAAACAAGTGGTTATATCCAGTGCAGTGACGTAAATCTTCTGTTGAACTTCAAACTTTCTATATTCCCTGCTTTCTTTATAATTGTTGTTCCATTTCTAGATTCTAAATAATTGCTCAGTTATTTAATTTATCATGTTTCCTTGTTGATATATAATTCTGTTTTGCTGAACTATACCCTGCTTAGTTTAATCTTATTGATTTGTCGTTTATAAATCCTTATATCACATGCTTCCCCTGAATCTTAACCTTATTGTTGTTGTTCATGATTCTGCATATTAATTGCTTCCCTGACCCACAGTCTTATATAATTGAAAATGAAAATGGTTTAATTAATTAAAGATGTTTTAAAATTCCTTATACTAGGCTAATCTGTTATCAGTGAGTATGAAGGACTTTAAAGTGAAATGTTTTAAAGGTTTTAAAGATTTTATTGTGGGGGATTCCATCAAAATGTTTTCCACGGATTCCTTCAAATTGGAGGCCTAAGAGGTCGGGTGACGCCGGTCCAGCATATTTTATTTTTGTGCTGTAGTTCTGGTGGGACCAGTCTAGCATCTTTTAAAGGCCAATGTGTTGCCTAATTGGGAACCCAATTTATGTCCAGACGGATCGAGTGTCCGGGCTGGGGACTTTACGTGGCTGATCACCCGTATTGTCCGTAGTCGTGAAAAAACTCCAATCAACGGAAATGATTTTAAAAAGAGTTTTATGGAAAGTATGTTTAATGATGGAATGGTTTCAAAGAAAGAAATTTTTTGATAAAGAGTATGGTTTAAAGAAAATGGAAAGTTTTATTGTATGAAGAGTATTGATTTATTCCCTTGAGATAGTTTGATCATTGATATTGTTCATCAATGAAATATTCATAAATTGTTGTTCACTATATTATATACTTGCTGAGCATTCTTTGGCTCACTCTTGCTTTGTTTTACCTAACCCTTTGCAGTTAGGTTTAAGGATGATCTACTACATTTATCCCTGCGAATGAGAGCGATGAGGCACTTTATTCATGATAGATTTCAGAGCTAGAGCGGGTAAGCACAGATTGGGATTGAGCTACGAATTAGATGGTATAGTAATTTGTATTAGAGCAGAGATAGAAGTTGTAATAATTTGTATTGATTAGATTCTTGTTTCATACCATAACCTGGAATCGATCCTCGGTGAGGAATCGTTGGTGTATTAAATTTTAATACAGGTGGATAGTCCGATATACGAATACTTCATGCTGTAATTTTCTAAAATTCCCCTGTATCAACGTCTATTTTGTTAGCAAAAGTATATTTTCAGTATTGGGAAGTCGGGGTGATACAGGTTGGTATCAGAGCGACAGGTTATGGTCACTGAAACAAGTTAGGATGATTAAATATACGTATTTAAGTTGGACATTAGATAGAACGATTTAGGATAACATTCGCCTTAGGTTATTAGGACAATGGTTGCGATGTTAGTTAGTATTTTGACATATCGCGCGAGCCAGAATTCGATTCATTCGAAGGTACGACTTTGGACGAGGAAGTTGATTCGGCGCCGCTACGTTAAATAGACGACCGGAGTTACCAGCTTGGAGGATGCTACGTGTAGACCTTCGTGTATGTTCTAGAATTTCTTTTGTGACTTTAGTTACCCCGTGAACGATATAGAAAGTGCGAAAGGACGATAAACAAGATGTGAAATGTGATTTCTGGCATGTGATGGAGTAAGGACATGGTTATTCATTACCAGCCGTTGATTTCATTTAATTTATTGATTAAAGAGGTTTAACCTTTCTTTCTGTTTCTTCTTATCTTGATAATACCCCATCACCTTTGTTAATCAACTATATTTCAATTGATGACGAATTTTTCAGATTCATTTAAACACATTCCTATTTTTCAGAGATACATCTATTTTCCAGGGGATCACTTGATTCAACATGATGCATATGAATTATTGAGATCCTTGAATTCTTTCTATTTTTCCCGAATATTTGTTATTCCTTATTCAACATTGTGTATATATATATATAAGCTTTTGAGACTTTTGAATTCTTCTCGTTTCTCTCTGAATACTTGACCTTATTTATTCTGACTGGGATGAACAACCCTATGTATATAGGGGATTCAGGGACATCTTATCTATGTGATAGAAGTTGGGTGGGACGCCACTGATTGTGTTTGTCATGAAAGTACAGAAGGCTGGCCCCCTTCTTGTGCTATGGCGGTTGACCTAAGTGACAAATGCTACCTGAAATTCGTTCAATGATCAAATTGATCTCTCAGTTAAATTCTTTTATTAAATTCTTATCAAACAAAAACTCAACTTATATTCATACATGCTAACACCTGTCCATCGTATTGATTTCTTTTGCTATAAATCCTTAAGATTCCTAAAGCTATCAGTAATTGAATGCAGACTAAGCGGAAAGAATGGTGTGGTAGTGAACAACAGAGTTAGAAGCCAGAAGTGGTACGCCATAAGCGCGGGAAGATAAGAATGGCAGTTCCAACGAATACTATGATAAGAACAGCAGGACCCTCTCCTATTAATAGCTCATGAGCTAGAGGAATCGAAAAGGCTACGAATGACGTTAGGTGTGGATATGATTATAGTTAGGAAAATAAGGTATAATTCTATGATCAAATCGATTGTCCGATTACGAGGTGCAAGCAAGGTATAATGACAAGAAAGCGAAGTTGTGATTCCCAAGGGATATAAAGTCGATTATTTATTTACTACCAGACATGTAATCAGGTTCAAAGATTTAAGATCAAAAGACATCACAAGATATTTGAGGATATAGAAAGGACATACATATGACTTCTAAGTACGAGCTTTGGAATTGGAAGAAGTATAACCTGCAGGATATGACGGAAGGATCGAGGTGAATGACGTGATGATGAGGCAGTAATGAATCAGGAAAGGCCTAAGACGTCAGCAGAGATCGAAAGCTTTGAGGGACTAGCTAGGAATTATCGAAGGTTGTCAAAGATTTTACCAAGATAGCTATAGCAGTAGACGAGTCTACAAATCGGGAAACGAAAGGATAAAGGTGGAGAAAGCTTTCAGGAGTCGAGGAAGAGATTGGAAACCGTCCCAGAGTAAGTGCAACCGGATGGACAAAGAAAGGATGAGTATGGTTATGAGTAGGATTGTGGATATTGTATCAATTGTTTTTAGTCGCGTGGATTTCGTTTAAAAAATTTAATTATTTATATGTTGGCTACAGGTAATGGCAGGTTTTGTTTTAGTATTGAATATGAATGAATAGTTTGTGGATGATTGGATTAGTAATTGAGATACTTTTATGCAGGACATAGTCTATTATACTAATAGGTCATGTCCGATTTTCGATAGAAAGGATCGTCACGTGCTAGTGATAAGTATCTAAAAGTAATGAGACATGCAAACCAAAGGATTAAGTTTATTTTAGAAATTCGAAGGCCTATAGGATGAGCCTATAGATATGTGAATTGATATAAATGAATGCTAGTGTGGAAGAATGACTTGGAAATTGAAAGAGAAATGGTTGAGTAACACCGTCATTACGTTTTCTTAAGATTGATTCTGAGGACAGAATCCTATTAAGGGGGGAAGGATATAACGCCCTAGAAAATATCGTACTTTTTATTATTGTTATATTATAATTATTTAATGTTAAATGTGAACTATATGGCGTAGAATTTTTTTTCTTTTCTTTAAAGTTAAATATATGTGACATCATGTTTACATGCTTATGATGATGTTTATGTGAAATGTGAGTCCGTGTATTTTTATTTGAATTTTTATGATTAAATCTATTTAAATTATGCATTATTGATATTCTGAAAATTGTTATAAAAACATCGGAGTATTTAATAATCATGAAATCTCTTGTAATATTATCTTTGTATAATTATTTAGTTTTTAAAGTTATTGGGTGTTTTAGTAGTTTAAAATGATTTTAAGAGTTTTATTTATTTTAAAGGATCAAAACTTGTAAAATTCGTATTTGATCCTAAAAATATTTTAAAAATATGTGGGCGTTCGTAATTTTGTACTCTACATTTTAAAAATGAGAAGTTTAATTTTCCACCATTTTCAATTTAATTTAGATTTTTAAAGAGTGATTAAGTGATTTTTTATTTGATTTCAGCATTATTACATTACAAAGTTGCTCTTTGTCTCTTTACCTTATCTTAATAGCAGCATTGTTTTTGGCCTCACAACTTCTCTCGACCTTTCCAGAAGTATCAAGCTCTCTCTCATTCTTCTAATCTCTCTCGTCTCTCTCCCATCCCAATCTTTCCCTTTCTAATCCCTCGCAGCTCTCTCAATCTCTCTCGTTCCTGTTGCCCCACCCCACTGAGCTTGTTCATTTCTTACTCGATTTCACTGGTAAACCCATCTCCTTTCCCCTGGTTTTCGTGTGGCTGCAGTGGGTGTATGTGTATGTTCCAATTGGGTGTGTGTCTTATATGATGGTTGTATGTGTGGAGAGTGCGTGCATGTAGTGTGTATGTATGAGCCATGTCGAGTGTGTGTGGGTTATTATAATCCCATTGAAACACCCCTGCTCATCTCCTCTTACTTGTTAGAGTTCAATTTTGAACCTAGTAACTTTGATGTGATGTTGTTGGACTGTTCTGCTATTGCTGTTGCCGTGTATTTGTGCGTGTGTGTTCATCAACTGTATATGTGTGTGGCTGCATTGTGTGCAGCGGTTGTGGGTGTGTCGAGATTGATGGGTTCGAAAGCTTCTTCTGTTCGGATGTATAAATGGTCGTGTATGATCCTGAGTTGATTGGGTTATGAGAATATAATTATGCATGGTTAAATTGCTGAAGGTAGAGTTTATTTCATGTTTAAATGTTAACTTTCGTATGAATTTGTTGTTGGTCCGAAAGTTTATTTAAATGAGTTAATTGAGTCGTTGTTGGTTTGAAGAATCTGATTTAATAATTGTGTTGCTGTATATGATGGTTATAGGGAATGTATGCAGAGTTTAGTTTTAATTTTGGGTTGTCGAAGGGCTATTGTATGTATATTCGAAGTTGATGTGGCTATGCGAATAAGTGGGTTGGAAATGGAGAGTTTAATTGCCTAAGAACATGGATGTATTAGTTGTTTATAATCTTAAGTTTGGAAGGTTTTAAAAACCCAAATTTGATTAAGAGCTTTTGAAATTATAGTTCGATTTCTCTAATTTTGATTATAGTGTTATTCAAAATTATGACTGGGTTGTTAAGTTAATTGTATTTAATTTTATTTTATTTAAATTTCGATTTGAGTATTGTGAAGGATTCGAATTTTTTTATGTAAGTAGGAGTTAAATTGACACTTTGATTTGAGACATAACAGTTTACTTGACTACTAGAAGAGTACTATTAAAAGTAAAAGGTTGGTTTAAGGTTTGATTTCTAATAATGGTTAGTAGAAGCGTGGATGAGTTAGTAGTGTAATAGCTGAAAATGTTTGAAAGGATGTGTCCGATTGGTAGGCTACCCGTTTAGAGAGGATATCGTCAAAATTTTCTAAAAAATTTGTAAAGTTTCTAAAAATAATATTTACACGGATTTGAGATCTAAGATTTAAGTGTTAATTTAATTTTGAGTTAACAGCTATAAATGGTTTGTGTTTACGAGTATTAGCTGGATTCTGAATATTAAGTAAAATGTATTTATGGTGAATTTGATTGTAAATGGTGCGGGAATATATATAAAGTGCTAAGTGTGCAGATGGTCAGAAGGATTGTAAACGATGCATGTTAGTACAAATGTGATGGATACAAAGAATGTTTGATTTCTTATTTGGTTGACTACATGTATTCTGACAGGTTAGGCCATATTTTAAAAGAGGTGCTGTCAAATTTTTATTAGAATTGTTTTATTATTTTGGGAGTATGTTGATAAAAATTTATGAGGTGTAAAGGATATAAGTGTGAGATGAAATATAAGTGTAAGATGATAATACGTGCTAAGTGCTTATGTGATTATGTGATTTATATGTTACTATTTTGAGATTATGATCTTTATGAACTATATGTGTTAATTGTAAAGCGTATTAGGACGTGTTCGGGTAGAACAGAATTAGACGGATACGATATTAGCGTACTGAAATAGTACTTTACCTTTCTATAGGTACAAGAAGGAGGCCGACTAAGAGCCAGTGCCCGTGTAGATGGAATCTAGAGAAAGGAAGATAATGATCGGAATTGACGAGTGTGCACGTGTAGAGACTGACAAGTGGTAAAGGAAGGACGGATGTGTGACCAAATAAAGGCGAGTATATGAAGGAATAGAGACTAATGTAAAGTGAATAACGAGTTAGTGTATTGGAATTGGAAACTCCGTATATTGAGGCAAGTATACTATCCCTCACTTATCGTTCAAGTGATGTGAAACTGTTTCTATTATTTATATTTGCGCGTCCTTTCAAATATTTTCTTGTAATCATCTATACCGTTTATTGTCATTTTTAAATAATGTGAACTTGTCTTGTCAATTATACGATGTTCTTTCAAATCATTTTCCTAGTGCTTAAACTCTTCATTTTTATTGTCAGTGAAATTCTTCTTCTATTAAATTGCAAACACTCATTTTCAAATTACTATGTCATTGTTTATTTTCCTCACCTATTGTTCAGGTGTTGAATTCTTTTAAATTTAATTTATTTCCATATTCCTCGTCTTTACTAATATTTTTTAAAAAGCATTTTTCTTCAAATTATTGTAAAATAATTCGAGGCTTATAAAGTTGTTGAGGCATGTGTTGCTCAGTGACTGTTAAAACCGAGAATGAATTGAGATCTTCTTAATTATTCAAACTCATTATTGTCATGCCGGTTCTGGCAGCTAAAGCTTATGAGTGCTTAGCCGACAGGAGTGAGACCATGGGTAATTTAGAATTTCTTAAATCTTAATTTTAATCTATTCTGGTTGTCCAAACTTTACAGCGTAATTTCATAAATTGATAATCCTTGAAACATGTGGTTATATCCAGTGCAATGACGTAAATCTTCTGTTGAACTTCGAACTTTCTATATTCCCTGCTTTCTTTATAATTATTGTTCCATTTCTAGATTCTAAATAATTGCTCAGTTACTTAATTTATCATGTTTCCTTGTTGATATATGATTCTGTTTTGCTAAACTATACCCTGCTTAGTTTAATCTTATTGATTTGTCATTTATAAATCCTTATATCACATGCTTCCCCTGAATCTTAGCCTTATTGTTGTGGTTCATGATTCTGCATATCAATTGCTTCCCTGACCCATAGTCTTATATAATTGAAAATGAAAATGGTTTAATTAATTAAAGATGTTTTAAAATTCCTTATACTGGGCTGATCTGTTATCAGTGAGTATAAAGGACTTTAAAGTGAAATGTTTTAAAGGTTTTAAAGATTTTATTGTGGGGGATTCCGTCAAAATGTTTTCCACGGATTCCTTCAGATTGGAGGCGTAAGAGGTCGGGTGACTCCGGTCCAGCATGTTTTATTTTTGTGCTGTATTCATGGTGGGACCAGTCCAGCATCTTTTAAACGCCAATGTGTTGCCTAATTGGGAACCCAATTTATGTCCAGACGGATCGAGTGTCCGGGCTGGGGACTTTACGTGGCTGATCACCCGTATTGTCCGTAGTCGTGAAAAAACTCCAATCAACGGAAATGATTTTAAAAAGAGTTTTATGGAAAGTATGTTTAATGATGGAATGGTTTCAAAGAAAGAAATGTTTTGATAAAGAGTATGGTTTAAAGAAAATGGAAAATTTTATTGTATGAAGAGTATTGATTTATTCCCTTGAGATAGTTTGATCATTGATATTGTTCATCAATGAAATATTCATAAATTGTTGTTCACTATATTATATACTTGCTGACCGTTCTTTGGCTCACTCTTGCTTTGTTTTACCTAACCCTTTGTAGTTAGGTTTAAGGATGATCTACTACATTTATCCCTGCGAATGAGAGCGATGAGGCACTTTATTCATGATAGATTTCGGAGCTAGAGCGGGTAAGCACAGATTGGGATTGAGCTACGAATTAGATGGTATAGTAATTTGTATTAGAGCAAAGATAGAAGTTGTAATAATTTGTATTGATTAGATTCTTGTTTCATACCATAACCTGGAATCGATCCTCGGTGAGGAATCGTTGGTGTATTAAATTTTTATACAGGTGGATAGTCCGATATACGAATACTTCATGCTGTAATTTTCTAAATTTCCCCTGTATCAACGTCTATTTTGTTAGCAAAAGTATATTTTCAGTATTGGGAAGTCGGGGTGATATAGTTATTCTGAATATTCTTGACAAGTTCAATGATTTGCTGAGGAGCTTCATCCTTCTTGTGTAGAAAGAACACCCATGTGAACCTTGTGAAATCGTCCACTATCACTAGAGCATATCTATTCTTGCTGATAGACATATTGTTTACTGGACCAAACAGATCAAGATATAGCATGTGAAATGGTTCAGTAATTGAATTTGCAGTCTTGCTCTTGAAAGTGGTTCTTCTCTGTTTTCCAAGCTGACAAGCATCACAAAGTCCATCTTGCACAAAATTTGCCTTAGGTAGACCTCTCACAAGATTGTGCTTAACAAGTTGACTAAGCTTCTTGAAGTTGAGATGTGAGAGCTTCTTGTGCCAATTCCGTCTTTCATCACTTGTTGCTTTACTGTAGAGACATCTAACAATTCTTTTAGATGTATCACTTAAGCTTGCTTCATATATGTTACCATGTCTTTGACCAGTTATAACAATGTCTCTATTCTGCATATTCAAGATTTTGCATCCTTCTCTGTCAAAGATTGATTGATAACCTTTATCACCCCGTTGACTTATGCTTAAAATAGTATGTTTCAAGCCTTCAACCAGTGCTACATTTTCTATGATGACATTCCCCAAAACAATTGAGCCATATCCCAGAGTTTCTCTTTTGTTGCCATCTCCAAAAGATATTGCTGGGCCAGCTTTCCTCTCAAACTTTGTAAGCAGGGACTTTTTTCCAGTATGTGGCCAGAGCATCCACTGTCCAAAATGATTGAATGCTTCTTTCCTGTGCCCTGCGAACAAAAAGTAACTAGTTAGAATTTTTTAGGACCCAACTTTGATTGGATCCTTTCTGTTAGGTCGAATACACAATAAGCAATCAAATACTGTATGAGTAACTTAACAAGAACACACTGTTTAACAATTAAAAACTGTTTGGAATTAACAATTCCTCTCTCAGTGATGTAAATATCACAGAGAGCTGCTTAGGTTACAATCAATGAATTTCTCAATGTTCGACTTCCCTTCTAGGGTTAACCTAACTGTATTTATAGAACATACAGCTTCGTACAATCAGTAACTGATTCTCCTATAATCAAGCTATACAATTGATATCAATCACGATTGCTCCAGTCTTCCAAGTCAACTCAATCTCTTTGACAGCTTTCCAATCTTCAAAGATATCGCTTCCATACTTATCTTGCATCAACCTTTAAACACTGTTGACTCTTCAGACAATATCGCTACAGAGTTTACCAACCTCTGTTGCGCTTCCAGTCAGTGTTTAACTAAACTCTGACTGCTTCCAGCTAAACTCTGTTTTGTCACTATAGCTTCCAAACACTGTTCTCATCAATCATTTCTAACAATCTCCCCCAACTTGTCCATTAGCAAAAATGTACAAGTTTACAGTAAATGATGATGTCAAAACAAATACAAAGTTTTACAGTGTTTAATATACAAACAGAGTTTAAGCTATTACTTAACAAACTTACAACTTTTGTCTACCTAACTTCCTCAAGATCTGGAGCTGTTCTGAGATAATCAATCAACAACCTTCTCTCAGCATGTTCAAGTTCAATCTCCATAGCTTCCTTGATTTCTTTCAAATCTGGATCATTCTCATCAGTTTGAAAAATAGCAGCTCTGAGATCATAGATCTTGTTTCTTCTCATCTCATTTCCCAACCTGATGTACTTCACTTCTTCAGACTTTACATTGAAATCCAGAACTGTAATTCCAAGATCTGTTTTCAGCTTTGTAGTTCCCTTCTCCATTTCAATCAGATTGCCATTCCAATCTCTGTATTTAGGAACATACTTTTCAGCAGACTTTGTTCCTGTAACCACTTTAGCTTTCTTCATATATTCCCTTATAGAATTAGCAATAAGCTGTGTTCTACGATTTCTAACTCTGAAGATATGCAGGACATACTGAAGTTCCTCAAATAATTTTAGCTTGATTGCTTCTTCATTCACTCTATACACTGACCCATCTGCCATAAAGTATAACAGAAAGTGAATGTCTAAGCTTCTTTGACGAACTACCTGAACTGACTCCAGCTTGTCTAGATTTTCTTGAGTAATACCAGAACCAAGAGATACAAGTGCAGAGGGATCTCTTGGACTGTTACTAAATCTCAAATCTCTTGTTGAACCTAATCCAGAAGTATTTCTCCCTGGTGGCTTTCCTGAACATGCAACATTATGTTGATAATCACCAGTCACTCCTGCTTCTTCTTGCACTGGAATCTTTGGCCTTGAAAAACCAGGTAAGAGTTTACTTTGTGGTTGTACAACTTGTGTGGCAACAGAGGTTGTAACAATCATTTTACCTTTGTTCTCCTCATTTATTACCCCTTTTAACTTCAATTTAGCCTCAAGAGAAGACCTTCTGATCAACTTTTCTTTATCTTCTTCTTCTTTTTCTTCTCCTTCAATGCCAGTTAATTTCTATTTGATTTCAATGCCTTTAAGAAAAGGCTTTGCAGTTTTAGCAACTTTCACATTCTTCTTTGCTTTTTCAGACTTTAGAACTTTCAAATGCTTTTCTTGTAAACTCTTCTCTTCAGCTTTAGCATCTTCTAAAGTAACTCCCTCTGCATTCTCTTTCATGAAAAGCTTAACAGCTAACTCCTCATCAGTCTTTGGATTTGATATTAATTCCAAACTCTTGGTCTTTGAAGTACCTTGAGTTTCAGTGTTTATTCCAACAGACTGTGATTTAAAAGATTTGCCAGATCTCAGAGTTTGCTTTTCAGAGTTTAACACCTTACTCTTATCAATTGCCCCTTCATCTCCAGCATCATCCTTTTGAGTCAGAGTTTGAGAAACTTTGCATTTAGACTTAGCAACTCTCTAAAGAGTTAGCAATGGAATCCACCTTAGAAAACAAAGCAATTTGATTTTCTTCAACTTTTCCTAGCCTGGCAAAGAGAGTGTCTTGAACTTTGGATAGCTGTGCAGCTTTTATTTTGGACTCTCTTTCCATCTTCATTTCTCTTGACTGAATCTCAGTCTTCAAGGAAGCAATTTCTTGTTTTGTATCAGAAAAATTTCCCTCCAGAGTTTTAACTTGTACCACTGTTGCTTTTAAGCATGATAAAATCTCTGGATTTGAAATTTGACTAGCAGTCTGCTTAACAAAATCAGCTGCTCTCCCTTTTGGAAAAATACAATCTTGTTTATACCAATTGGCAGCAGATTTAGCAAGATACTCTTCTTCAATTGCATGAGATGGACAAGGCTGATCAAAAGATTCATGCTTATTATCAGTCTGTGCAGGTGCACTCACAAATGAATCAGAGTTTGCACTGCTGTCAAATTCATCTTCAGCACTTGCATCTTTAGCTTGAGCATCTTTTAAAGAACCACTGTGCTGAGCTGTGTCAGCCACAGTTTCTGTAACAACTTCTGCAACCTTTTCAATAGTCTCTTCATGTTGCACAGGCTCTGCAACAGAGTTTGCCTTTGTAGCTTCAACAGGCATAGATTCAGAATTCTCCTTAGTTGCCTGATCAACTTCATCACCTTTGTCTTGAATTGGAGAAGATACCAGCTCTGTGTGTGATGCTTCAGCTTCAGGAACTTTTACTGCAAGCTCATCAGCTACACCAGGAGCTTCAGTATGAACAATAGGTGAGATAGGATCAGAGAATGGTTCAAATGTGTCAAAAATATTATCCATTGGTGAAAAACCATCTCTGTTATCCTCTTCTACAGGCATTTTATCCTCTGTAGGTATTTCATCATTAACAATATCCTCTGCAGGCATTTCAACCTCTGCAGGTATAGAAACATTTTCTTCATCCTCAACAGTAGGTGTTTCATGGGAAACCACCTCTGGAGCTTCAACAATTTGCTCATCATCAGACTCTGAAAGAACTAATCTCCTTCTCTTGACTTGATGCACTACAGTCTCCTCTTCATCTTCACTGGAGCTCTCTTTAGGTGGTGAAAATGAAGGTCTGTTTGCCTTTTGTTTCATTCTTCTTGTATAAACAGCTCCAGGTTGTGTCTGTTTAGCCTTTGAGTGTTTAGTGTTTTGGGCAGTATGTTTCTTTCTTTTTGGCTTGGTTTTGGCTGTTTCAGTAGGTGCTGGCTCAGAGTTTAAAGTTTCAGTGTCTAATGGTTCAGTGTCTAATGGTTCAGTGTTTAATGGTGGAGAGTTTATTGTTGGAGAGTTTATTGGTGAAGAGTTTAAGGTTTCTGGTTGTGGTTGATGAGATGTAGTAGGTACAGTGGTTGTGGGTGTTGTAGGTGTTGTGGGTGTTGTACGTGTTGGTTCAGAGTTTATGGTGTCTATTGGTTCAGGCATTTGTTGTGGTGATTGAGGATCTTGTGGTTGGTTTACATAGTTCTGTAAGGCTAAAGGCATAAACATCTCAGGTATTTGCTGTTTAGTGACATCTTTGTTTGTCAAATCAGAAAACATTCTCTTAGCAACTTGAAAAGGCTGAATAACATCAGCTTCATCAATTGGAATGTTAGGCACACAGGCAGTAAATAGCAATTGACAAAAACGAGCAAAATAGACAGTAGTAGTCTCAGACAAACGCTCTCCCAAGTTCATTAGTACTAGTCTACCAAAATCGAAGTTACCTCCATATAGTAGAGCATGACCAATTTGGAGAGTATCCAGAGGAAGTGCATCCCAGTTTGTTGTCTTCTTTCCAAAAGCCCTTGTTATACAATCGAAAAAGAAACTCCATTCCTTTCTCAAACTTGGCCGTCTCAAAGACCCTATCTTATTCAAGTTTCCTGCACATCCAATTTGCTCCAACATTGTCCTCAAGCGATCATGACCAACAACACTGTAAGAAGTGTGTGTCTCAAAATCTAGAGCATCCCTAACAGTAGTTGGAGTAATAATATACTCTGATTCATCATGAGTGAAAGTGATTGTGGGAGTGCCAGACTCTTCTCCATCATCATATACAGAGTTTGTCCAGAAGGCGGCAATTTGTGAAGCAGATAGTGTTGGTGGTGCAGTTAAAGCCTTCCCTATTTCAGAATCTTTCAAGAAGTTTTGGAACAAATGAAACGCCTCTGGAGCATTTGCATTCTCCAGTGGTGCTGCATAGTTGCTAGGAAGAAAAACTAACCCTGCTGCATCAAACGCTTTAGTTGCCATTAGTAAGATATGATACGAAGAGATTTAGAGAAAAGATGTGTATGCACTGTAAGTGTTTATCAAAAGGTGAATGAGAGTATATGAGAAGTTTGAAAGTGAATGAGTATGCAAGTAACTGTGAGTGGGTGAATGTGGATCGATATGGAGTGAGAGACTAAAGACGATTAGAGTAAAATTAAAACTCAATCGTTTATTTAGTAAAAGCGCGCAACTGTTGTAGAGTAATGTGTGAGTGAGACACTATCATGGGACACGTGTCAAACAACCAATGGAGCACTTAATAATTACCTCTGTCATTCCTATAATCACGACACTTACACTAATTAACAGTTGTCAACTACCTCAATTACTTCAAAATAATCAAATCATCTAAATGAAACTGTACCTTAGAGTACTTAACACAACTCAACAGTGTTTATCACTTTTCCAATTTTATCACTAACAACCCTTTCAAAAATTGCACAGTTGTGAATATCAGTGTGTGTGAAGCAGAGTTTACTGAAATCAATTTTTAGAGCATCTAGTATTTCATAACATCCATAACAAAAATCAATAAACACTGAATGCACAAACTCTCATAGTAAACACTGATTGTTTGATGAATGCTAAACTCTGTAGTTACTGTAATACAGAAATCTAAAAACTTCTATTCCCTTTGATGTCCATGATTATCCAAGTAAGCACACAGTCTTTAAGGACAAAAATATCAAGAGATAGAAATCAGAGCATCATTCAGTGAATAACAGTCATGAATTTGATAACCTCACAAACTCTCAAAGCACACAAGTGTTTAGGTGAAGTGTTTACACTCACATTCAATCAGAAATAGCAGAATCTACCACTACAAAAAAAGTGGTTTTATGCGACGAGTTTATACGGCGGTTTATTTTGACTGTCGTATAAGTCATTATATATAATATTTATACGACGGATTATTTTGACTGTCGTATCTGTGTAATATATATATACAACGCAATATTTATACCGTCGTATATGTGTAAATATTAAAATACATAACTTATATTTACGACGGTACTTTAGATTCCGTCGTATATAGTTTTATTACTTAGCGCCAAAATATTTCCCCAAAAATTAATCTTCGCGGCCTCTACTTTTAATTTCCCCCAAATTAACGCGGGTCTACTTTTTATTTCCCCCAAATGAAAACAGTTTACCCTAATTTCACTTACGCCTCCATGGCTCCATCTCTCCTCTCTCGTCTCTCATCTCTGTAGTCTCTCTCGTCTCTCATCTCTCTCGTCTCTCTCGTCTCTCTCGTCTCTCATCTCTCCTCTCTCGTCTCTCATCTCTGTATCATCTCTCGTCTTTCTATCATCTCGGGTCGCAGCATCTCTCTGTCATCTCTCAGCTTCGGTATCATCTTAACAGGTTATTGTCTTCTCTATCATCTCTCGTCATTTACCCTAAATTCAATTTACCCTAAATTGAATGCTCTATGTTCTATAATGCTCTATGTTTGCTCTGAATGTTTGAATGTTAACCATATATCAAACATATGTTTGTATCTGTATCAAATAAATATATCAAACATAATCGTATGTATGTATACCATTGTGTCTGTGTGTGCCAGTTCAAGTAATTTGTATATATAATCGTAGGAGTTGAAGTAAAAATGCCTCTGCCTTTTGCTTGTAAAGTGAATATGTGCCTCTTTTTTTGTATATATAATCACAATAGCCCTGTTGAAATTAGTATATATTGTTTGTACCTGCCCCTATTTTTTATGTGTAATATGTGGTATCTGCCTCTGCCTTTTACTTGTAAAGTGTAATTAAATTGCTAGTTTAAATTTTTGACGTTTTGGTTCCTCGTAGGTTAATAATGTCTAATATAGATAAGAGTTGGATTAATAGTAATAATAGAGCATCACATGAGTATATCTCCGGGGTAGAATTATTTTTGGAATTCGCATATTCAAGCAAGTCTCCTGGAGATAAAATTCTATGTCCATGTCGAGATTGTTCTAATCGGTATTATCAAGATCAAGAAACTGTAAGAACACATTGTGTTGTGGTTGGGTTTGAGAAATGCTACACAAATTGGACCTCTCACGGCGGAGAAGCACACGAAAACGTGCACATATCACATGGTCAAAATAATATGTCTGGACATGAAGACATTCACGAAGATGCAAACGATGACATTAGAAGAATGGTTTATGAAGGTTTAGGCATTCCAAGCATGAACGAACGACGACCCGACATCAGTGAGGTGGTACAATGTGATGAAACAACGACCAAGTTTTTAAAACTTCTGGAAGCTGTTGAAACAGAATTATGGGAAGGATGTGAGGAGTTTACGGCTCTCTCCTTTATTGTCGAGCTGTTGCACCTAAAGGCCATTTCTAGATGGTCAAATTCATCCTTCACTGGTTTACTAAAGCTATTAAACCGTGCAATGCCAAAATCTTCTAAGTTACCAAGTTCATTTAATGATGCCTTTAAAATGACTAGAGACTTGGGATTCAGTTACCAGACATGGGATGTATGTATTAATCATTGCATGTTGTACCGCAATGAAAATGAAAAGCTCGATAAATGTAAGATCTGCGATGAGTCAAGATATAAACATGGCGATGGTGAAAAGAAGAGCAACCGAACAGCTGCGAAAAAGATGTGGTATTTTCCTCTTAAACCAAGATTGCAAAGAAAATTCTGGTCTTCTAAAACAGCAGATCTCATGCGATGGCATTTTGATGATAGAGTGGATGACGGTGTTTTAAGGCATCCTGCTGATTCACGTGCTTGGAAACATTTTGATGAAAGATTTCCGAATTTTGCAAGTGATGCTCGTAACGTAAGGTTGGGGTTAGCATCTGATGGATTTAATCCATTTAGGACTATGTCAATTTCTCACAGTACATGGCCTGTAGTACTCATTCCATACAATTTGCCACCTTGGTTGTGCATGAAACAAGGTAATTTCATTTTATCTGTACTCACCCAAGGCCCGAAGGAACCAGGTAACAAAATTGATGTATATCTACAGCCTTTGATCGAAGAGTTGAAAGAATTATGGGAAGATGGTGTTCAGACTTATGATGCATCAAAAAATGAGATGTTTACTTTACGAGCGGCTTTAATATGGACAATAAACGATTTCCCTGGATATGCAAACTTGTCTGGATGGAGTACAAAAGGGGAATATGCATGTCCGACATGCAACAAGAGACCACAAGGCCAATGGTTGAAACATAGTCGTAAATGGTGTTATATTGGACATAGGAGATTCTTACCTTATAATCACAAGTTTCGCAGGGACAAGAAAGCATTTGATGGATCACGTGAAGTTAGAACAAAACCAAAATGTCTTTCGGGTGTTGAAATACTACAACAGGTGGAGAATATTGAAACTGAGTACAAAATACAAGACGTGCTAGGGAAGAGAACCAGATTACAAAGGGAAAAAAAGCATTTTTTTTGAATTACCTTATTGGCAACATAATCTTGTTCGCCATAATCTTGATGTTATGCATATTGAGAAGAATGTATGTGACAATTTGTTATATACATTCTTGAATACATTAAAATCAAAGGACAATCTGAGGTCCAGGTTGGACCTTGAAGAAATGAATATTCGGACATCTTTGCAGCCACAACCCAAGGGATCTTCTAAAAGTGTCTTACCTCCGGCTCAATTCACATTGAGTAAAGAGCAGAAAAAGACGTTTCTTAAGGTGTTGAAGCAAGTCAAAGTCCCCGATGGATATTCTTCGAACATATCAAGATGTGTGCACTTGGATGAAAGTGCTATGTGGGGATTAAAAAGTCACGACAGTCACATTTTACTACAGCAACTCCTTCCATTGGCTGCTCGAAAAACATTGCCACCTGATGTTGTTAAAACTTTAATTGAGTTGGCAAATTTTTTCAGACAACTATGCTCAAAAACTAATACAGTAGCTGAATTGGAAGATATAAATAGTCGTATACCTCTTACACTTTGTCAACTTGAAAAGATATTTATACCCTCTTTTGTTGATGTCATGGAACACCTTCCCGTGCATCTGGCTGATGAGGCGCTCTTGTGTGGCATCGTACTTTTTCGTTGGATGTATCCAATTGAAAGATATTTGCTCACATTAAAACTTTATGTGCGTAATCGTACCCATCCAGAGGCGTCAATTGCTAATGGATATATTGCAGAAGAATGCATGACCTTTTGTTCTCGATATGTAAAGGATGTTGAGACAAAACTGAATCGTCCTGGAAGAAATGATGATAGAGGCAATATTAGTGGCCGTTCTGTGGGAAAAGTTGAAGATATATCTCTAGACTACGTCACAAGAACACAAGCTCACAGATATATCTTATTTAACACAGAAGCAATAGCACCATACATAGAGTAAGTTGAATCATCTCGTAATTAAGTCCTGTTTTTGTAGAGCTAAGCCAGTGTATGTAGTAGATTTAAGTTAGTGTATATACATTCTGATAATTATTTGTTGATTTACAGAATGCATTTAGCACACCTAAAGAGGACAGTTCCTCGTAGTCAGTCACATCGAATTCAGATCGAGCATAATCTGAATTTTGATACATGGTTCAAAGACTATGTAAGTAAATGTTTCTTATGATAATTTATAAATTGTGTATACAAGCCAATCAAACTGATCATACATCGTCTTCTATATTTTTTCCAAGGTATGCACGACAAAAGATGCAATACCAGATGATGTCAAGTTGTTGGCATTAGGACCGCACATGGATGCCAGGAGGTTTAAAGGATATATAATAAATGGTTTTCGTTTCAGAATCAAAGAGGTCGATTTAAAAAGAAAAAGCCAAAATAGTGGTGTTATGCTAAGTGCAAGTGTCACTAGCTTTGCGAGTCGGAAAGATATTAATCCTGTTACCGGTGACATGAACTTTTACGGAGAGTTGACTAATATTATTGAGATACGCTATAGTAATTCGGTGAGGTTTACCTTATTCAAATGTAACTGGGTGGACCATCGCACCGGTTTAATGAAAGATCCATTTAAGTTTACTCTAGTAAATTTTAAACATGTGCTTAAGGAAAATCGGGTTAGTGATGAACCTTTTATATTAGCAACTCAAGCCGAGCAAGTGTGGTATGTTCAGGATCCTATAGAAACTGATTGGAGTGTTGTAATG
Organism: Kitagawia praeruptora; assembly: GCA_037693485.1. Classification (NCBI taxonomy): domain Eukaryota; kingdom Viridiplantae; phylum Streptophyta; class Magnoliopsida; order Apiales; family Apiaceae; genus Kitagawia; species Kitagawia praeruptora. Next base: position 112,560,562 of record CM075348.1, on the reverse strand, counting down.
AGTATGACAGTCAGGGATAATTTTGATATTTATACGATTGAAGATTCTGCAGAGTCGGCACCTATGTCTCAAATTCAACCATTTAATGTGCAGGACTTTGATGATAATGTTATAGACACCGAATATTCATGGGTGCGTGAGGGAGTAGAAGGGATGGAGGTTGATTCCGAATATCGAGGAGATAACGACACTGAAATTGTTGAAGAGGATGAGGATGATCTTGAAATCTGACAAATAGAGAATTACTCGGAAAGCAACAGGATTACTCGGAAAGCGTAAGTTTGTGACAATAAAAGATCTGCAAAAACTGAAATCCAGTAATCGATTGGCTGCAAAATCTAGTGCAGTTGAGATTGCTGACCAGGGAAAGTCAAAAGACATGTCTCCGAAGGTTAAATTTATTCAAGTTATTTACTTAATATATTAAAATCTCACACATATATATATATAATTTTTCATATCACACATGTGTTGGGTTTAATTTAACACACACACACACACACATATATATATAATATTTCAGAAAATTCCAGACTATGAAAGAAAAAGGTTGGCGCGAATGAAAGAAAATGATGACAAGTTAAAGGAGCTTCAAATAATTAAACTGAAAGGTGATCTTAATAAGGAAAAAGGCAATGGAAAAGAAGTTGCAGATGGTAGTTTGTCCGAGGGTGAAAGCAAGTTATCTAGACATGATGGGAAAGATATCACGTCAAAGCCAGTTATGAAAAATAAAAAAATAAATCAAAGTCGAGAGGTTAAGACAGTGACCAATACTTCCAGGCCAGTGACACGTTTGAGAACCACACTTCAGGTAAAAGTATTTTAATTTTTTTTGTCAGGGAAAGGATATTGATTTAATTGTCAATCGGTTTTGTTCTCTAATTTATTTGTTACTCTGATTGTCTCAGGTCCTTCCGGAGACTCAGAATGCATCCCCTCCAACTCAAAATGCAACCCCCCCCGGAACATGTATAGATATGGAAAAGCAAGCTTCATGTGGAAGTTCTTTAGGCAATGGCCATTCAGGCAATGGCGATGTCAATAGAAAACGAAAAGGGAGAGGCCTAGCAAAAAAGACGCGTAATTGGGGTATAAAAAAGCTAGTGATTGATTTTGATGACTTTGGTCGTCCATGCGGGGGTAAGTATAAAAAATTTGCAACTCAACTTGGATGTTTCATTAAAGATGGAATATCTTTCCCTTTAACTACTGAACGTTGGGATCAAATGGATTTGACTGTTATTGAAAAAGTTTGGGATGATATTCAGGTACATATTTATTAATATTTTATAGTTACTCAATTTTAATTATACATCTTTATTTCGAAATCTGATTCACTTTTAATTTTTATCTTAGAGTAATACAAATGCACCATTGTCTGCCAAACAACATTGCATTGATAAGATGGGTGACCAGTGGAGGGACTGGAAATGTCGTATAAAAAAGGATAATTATTATGCATATGATACTGATGAAAAAAGACTAGCTCATTGTCCAAATGGTGTTGTCGAGAGTCAGTGGCGTGTGCTGGTATCTATGTGGGGAAGAGAAGATGTAAAGGTAATTAAATTTAAAAGCAATTGAGTTCATTGGTTGTTACCAGGTAATAGAGAAATGGGTAATTAACATTATAGTACCAATTCAAACAATAGAAGTAGATGTACCTAATTAGTGTTGTATTTCCAGAAAAAAGCACAAACTAATAAGGAGAATCGATCAAAAGAAGATTGTTTGCATCATACTGGCAAGAAACCATTCGCTGTGCTAAAGAAAGAGGTATGAAGAAAAGCTTTTTATTGCATTTCTTACTATATATGTACTCAAATCCATTATTTTGAGATGTTAATTTCTTATTTGTTAAAGAGGGCTGTCGAGGGGAAGACTACTGACCGACTTAGCATGTTTATTGCCTCTCGTGAAGGTGCGAAAGATCTTACTACACAACGCATGATAGTAAGTATTCTACAAATATATAAAGCAATTTTAAAGTCTGACTGAGTTGAAAATAATTAGTTTATGCTCTTTTTACATTCTTTTTGTTTCTAACTTTTGAATTTATGATTACAGAGCGAGCTTCAGGTTTGTAGAGATGAACTGAAAGAAGCTAACAAGGATACTCCTGAAGAACTTGAAAATTTATTTATTGAAAAATTTGGTGAAGATAAACATGGACGAATGCGTTGCTTGGGACGTGGTATTACGCCAACTATGGTGTATGGCAGAAAGCGTGGAGTAGCAGCTGAAACTGTTGCAACAGTTCGCGCGGAATTCGAGGAAAAACTTGAGTTACAAAAGCAAGAAACAGAGACTCGCATTCAAGCCGAACGAGAAGCAACTAGGATAGAAATGGGGTTGCGAATGGAAGCCTTTAAAAAAGAACTGCTCTCACAACTACAATCTGAAACAGGTAAATTCTATTCAAGTATGAAACATGTTAAAGTTGTAGCAGTCTAAGATGCCAGTTCTGAGAAAACAACATGTTACGGCTGAAAAATGCGATTGTTTCAGATATATGATTTTGTAGGACATTTTGAAAGCATGTTGAAATGGTAATAGTGCAAGATGCAAATCTTGAAAGATCATGTAATGGCAGATTCCATTACTATAGTACATGTCTTCGACATTGTTTTACAACACTCTTTCGCTATTTACAAGTTTACTGTGTCATAGTAGGAAAGATAGGTGAATTTTCATGCTCCTAGACCAGTTTTAACAAAAATTGAATAGGCGGATAAAAAAGGAACCATGAAAGGAATTTGGTTTATTAAAAACGGCTCCATGCACAGTTAAAAGCCATCTGTTTTGAAAGTTATAGCTGTCCCTGCACAATTCCATGTATATTCTGCACCTGTCTCACAAATTATGGCCTCCTTAAAATCTAAATTCTAAACAGAAATGAGGGATGACTAAAACCCATGTGTTAGGTACTTGGATTAATAATTTGTATATGTACATTTTACGTTTGAATCTAGTTTCAGAAGCACTTATAATTATGACTGATATAGAGTTTTTGGTGCAGTGCATGTGCAGCGACTGTGCCAAGATCCTACGGTTCCAAACCAACAAGTGTCCGATTTGCAAACAACCAATCCAGAGGCAGAGGCTATTGGAGATTAAACTTGATGATATTTTGGTCGTTTTTCTATATTTCAGTGAAGTACTATGCCAATGAACAAGGCTTTTGTTTCAGTGAACTAGTGAAGTACTATATTTCGTTAAAGTGAACTATGTATTACTAGCTAGCTACTTGAAATGTACTCGTAAACTTAATTAATCAAGATATTAGTTTTTATATTTTAGTTGGGCTTCAATATAATATATGTTATGGTTATTAGTTTTCAATACCAATATTTGAAGTTATGGTTATTAGCAGAATTTAATATCAATAATTAGATTTCTAAAAAAATCTATATAACCTGGACAAGTTATTAAGGTACTAACAGGTTGCATATATTATATTATATCTTATATACGACCGATGGTCAAACTCGCAATATAAAGTATATACGACGGCCTTTTCCTTCATAAATACTATATACCACAAGATTTTATCCGACGGGCATATTCCGTCGTATATGGCGTCGTAAATAATATATGCGACGAGCTTAGGCCTATTTGCGGCACTTATTTCCGTCGCATAAAACAAAAGATTTTGTAGTGTACCATATGCTTGAATGTCCACCAATTCTACACTACTTTGTATACATGTATGCACAAATCAAAAGGACTTTATTCAGGGTTGGAATGAGATAAGATCAAACAGATGAAAAAGATGTTTTATTCATAAGTGAATATCAAGCTGAACATTTCAATAGACCAAAGTGTTCAGTCACACTGTTAGTACATATTTGTACAAGATCAGTATATATGCCTTTTTCTCTCCTTTTTTTTTATTTTTATTTTTTTTTTATTATTATTTTTTTAGCATATATACTGAGTAGACTTTTCTTTTCTTGAAAAATACTCATCTGCTTGAGAAGAAAAAAAAAATATAACTGCTCTTAATACTTCAGAGTATAAGAAAAATGAGCAGTTAATTAGGCTCAAAGGGGTTTACTAAGGAAGGAATTTATGAACAGTGTTTATACAGTGTTTGAAGAGAGTTCAAAAGAATTTTGAACAGTGTTTAAAGAAAAATGGTAAATCCTATTGCCTTTATCATTTTCATGCACACACATATCATGTAGTCTCAAAATGGTTTAATACAAGTTCTAGAGAAACATACTACCTAATGAATATCACACAACAATAAATACTGATTGATAGAAAATGTATCAATCACTGATTTGGCTCAACCTCTCACAGGGTGTATACATAAATCTGAACTCACCAAACTAATCAATGACACATCTCAAGTTTTATGGTTTTCACAAGTACAAACAAGGAATCATCATGAACCATACCTTTGGAAACAGAATGTCACTAATCAGAGTTTAGAGTTCATCAATAACCAAAATTATTTATGAGAGGCAATGCACACAATATTCATAGACTGAGAGTTTAGGACTGAATAAACTAAGAGATGCTATAAATATGAAACAGTATCATGCTGTGTTGATTTACTGCACAAAGTCTGATTAGATTACAGTGACTCAGAAAGAATCATGATTTATTTACTGAGAATCATGCTTCATACATTTTTCTTCATTGGTGTTTTCATTCAGACAATAATCAATTCTGAATTCACTGAGTGTATCTAACATGTTAACAGTGTTTAACAGACAGACATGCTTTCAGAGTTTAACAAGTTTTAAACATAAGCATGCAGAACAGAGTTTAATACTAAGATTCACATAGCACTTAATAATTTGCAGAAACATGAGCAACATATTTTAGAAATAAGTTCTTGAGTCTAACCAACATTTCTAGTCAAAACTAGATACCATCCCTAGTTCATTGACCAGTCTTGTAAATGTAGCTTCACTCAATGGCTTGGTGAAGATATCTGCAAGTTGTTGTTCTGTAGACACAAAGTGAAGCTCAATGTTGCCTTCCTCTACATGCTCTCTGATGAAATGATACCTTATGCTGATGTGATTTGTCATTGAATGTTGTACTGGATTACCTGTCATTGCAATAGCACTTTGATTATCACAGTAAATAGGTATCTTGGTATACCTTAATCCATAATCCAGCAGTTGATTCTTCATCCATAAAATCTGTGCACAGCAGCTACCAGCAGCAATATACTCTGCTTCAGCTGTAGATGTAGATATTGACTTCTGTTTCTTGCTGTACCAGGAAACAAGTCTGTCACCCAGAAATTGACAACTTCCACTGGTGCTTTTTCTGTCTATCTTACATCCTGCAAAGTCTGCATCTGAATAACCAAGTAGTTTAAACTCTGATTCTCTTGGATACCACAGCCCCAAAGTCATAGTGCCTTTGAGGTACTTAAATATCCTCTTTACTGCTGTTAAATGTGGTTCTCTTGGATCTGCCTGGAACCTTGCACACAAACAAGTTGCATACATAATATCAGGTCTGCTAGCTGTCAAATAGAGTAAAGAACCAATCATTCCTCTGTAACTTGTCATATCTACTGATGACCCTGCATCTTTGTCCAATTTTGTTGCAGTTGCCATGGGAGTTGTTGCAGATGAACAATCAAGCATACCAAATTTCTTGAGAAGGTTTCTGGTATATTTTGCTTGATTTATAAAAATTCCATCATCTGTTTGCTTTACCTGTAAGCCTAGAAAATAACTAAGCTCTCCCATCATACTCATTTGATATCTTGACTGCATGAGTTTGGCAAACTTCTTACAGAGTTTATCATTAGTAGATCCAAAAATGATGTCATCTACATATATCTGTACTAAAAGCAAGTCACTACCAGTTTGGAAGTAAAACAGAGTTTTGTCAATAGTACCTCTGTGAAATCCACTTTTTAGTAGAAATTTGGCAAGGGTTTCATACCATGCCCTTGGTGCCTGCTTAAGTCCATAGAGTGCCTTGTCTAACCTGTAGACATAGTCTGGATATTTTGGATCTACAAACCCTGGTGGTTGTTCCACAAACACTTCTTCTTCAAGTTTTCCATTCAAAAATGCACTTTTTACATCCATCTGAAACACTTTGAATTTCAGGTGAGAGGCATATGCTAGAAAAATTCTAATTGCCTCCAATCTAGCCACTGGAGCAAATGTTTCATCATAGTCTATTCCTTCCTGTTGTGAATAGCCTTTTGCAACCAGTCTTGCCTTGTTCCTTGTGATAACACCCTCACTGTCAGTTTTATTTCTGAAAACCCATTTAGTACCAACAATGGATCTGTTCTTGGGCCTTGGTACAAGTGTCCACACTTCATTTCTTTCAAATTCATTTAGCTCTTCTTGCATTGCTGTTATCCAGTCAGCATCTTTAAGAGCTTCTTCCACTTTCTTTGGCTCAGTTTGTGACAAGAATGCATGAAACAGACATTCATTTGTTGTTGCACTTCTTGTCCTTACTTTTGCATCTGGATCACCAATAATCAAATCAGGTGTGTGTGATTTAGTCCATTTTCTTGCAGAAGGCAGATTGCTTCTGTCATCATGTGATCCTCCCCCTTGATCCATGCTCTCCTGATTTTCTTGGTGTCTTTCTTCATTTTCAGATGCTCCCCCTGAATGTGACTTCTCAGTATTATCAACAGAGTTTGAATCAACAGAGTTTGATTCAGAATTATCAACTGAGTCACTATCAGTGTTTGAATCATCACTTTGATGTGATTCTTCATGCTCCCCCTCAACTGGTTCTTCCCTTGTTTCTGATTGAAGAGTTTCTTCAGTATTTACCGGTAGAGGTTCAGAGTTTGGATGAACAGAGTTTGTCAAATCAGTCTGATCAGAGTTTACTTTTTCAGAGAATAAATCTTCATTTTCAAAGTGCAGTTGATCATGTTCATTTACATCTTCAAGTCCAGTTATTTTCTTGTCATCAAATGACACATGAATTGATTCCATGATCACTCTAGTTCTCAGATTATAAACTCTGAATGCCTTTGTTGACAGTCGATAGCCAACAAAAATTCCTTCATCTGCCTTTAGGTCAAATTTGGTCAACTGTTCAGGATGAGTCTTCAACACAAAGCACTTGCATCCAAAAATATGAAAATATTTTAGATTTGGCTTTTTCTTCTTCACCATTTCATATGGTGTTTTACCATGCTTGTTGATCAGTGTTGCATTTTGAGTAAAACAAGCAGTTTGAACTGCTTCTGCCCAGAAGTATGTTGGCAACTTTGCTTCATCTAGCATGGTTCTGGCAGCTTCTATCAAGGTTCTGTTCTTCCTCTCCACTACACCATTTTGTTGTGGAGTGCCAGGTGCAGAAAACTCTTGTTTGATTCCTTTATTCTTGCAAAATTCTTCCATTGATGAATTCCTGAACTCAGTTCCATTGTCACTTCTGATTATCTTCACTTGATTTTCTGACCCTTTTTCCAGTTGTAATATATGTTCTGTCAGTGTTAATGCAGTTTCAACCTTCTTTGCAAGAAAATATACCCATGTGTACCTGGTATATTCATCAACAATGACTAGAGCATATTTCTTCTTTCCAAGAGACATCACATTCACTGGACCAAAAAGATCAACATGTAGTAGATGATAAGGATCAACAATTGAAGACTCAGATTTGCTTTTGAAGGTGGCTTTTCTCTGTTTGGCCTTTTGACAAGAATCACACAGGCCTTCTACATTCAACAAGGACTTTGGTAAACCTCTCACAAGATCATTCTTTATTAGCTCATTGATGTTGTTCAGGTTCAAATGAGAGAGTTTCTTGTGCCATTTCCAACTCTCTTCACTGGACATTCTTGTTGACAGACACACTGCTTTGCCATCAGTGTTTGTTGACAATTTAATTTCATAGATGTTATTGTGTCTGTTTCCAACTAGAGCAACTTTCCCTGTAGATTTGCTGATCACTTGACAATATTCAGGCTGAAAATCTACATGATATCCTCTGTCACAGATTTGACTCACAGATAGCAGATCATGCTTGAGTCCTGGAACCAGAGCTACATTTGTGATGATGACATTTCCAAGATTAATATTGCCATATCCCAGTGTATGTCCTATGTTGCCATCTCCATAGGAAACTTCTGGGCCAGCCTTCTCCTCAAACTCTGATAGCAGGGCTTTATTTCCTGTCATGTGTCCTGAACATCCACTGTCCACGACTAGGGTACTAACCCTGTTGCCCTGCAATCACAAACAATCACTGATTATTAGTTTTAAGGATCCAGACTTTCTTGGATCCTTTGGCTTTCTTAATTCTGTTAGCTTTTGCAGCGGAATTTACATTAACAGAGTTTAAGCTAACTTTTTCAGAGTTTACATTTGCAGAGTTTACTTTAACCCGTTTCAAATTTGGCTTGAGTTCATAGTAATTATAGTAAATAGCATGATAATCTCTGCAAGTGTAAATAGAATGCCAAGTACTTCCACAGTGTTTGCATAAAGTCTGTGGTCTTGTTCTCACATAATCACTCTTTACTGCAGTTTTAGAGGGCAAAGAATTAATGTTCTTATTCTTACTGCAGAAACTAGCAAGATGATTAGTGCTACCACAATTAAAGCATGTTTTTCTAGGAGCTAATGAAGCAAGCATTGGCTTAATTCCTGATGTTATGCCTACCTTTCCATTTTTGTTTTTCTTAGGCAATCTCTATTTGTTGACAGATTTTATCTCCTTAAGCTTATGCTTGAGTTGTTTATCTGTCATTAAACCAATGTTAGCCTCTTTAACAAAAGTTTTAGCATATGACTCTTTAACAGCCTTTTTCTGTGCTTCAGTCTTAGGTCCACCTGTTCCCATGACATTACCTTCAGATGAACGATGTGGTCTAACTTTTACCTGATTTTCAAATCTAAGTTCATCTCCCTCAGAGTAACCTAGACCTACTGTGTCTGACTGAAACACTTCTTGAGTGTCTTTACCAGAGTGTGTCCAAGTTTTAATGATGTGTTTAGTATCCTCCAATTCTGATTCTAGTTGCTTATACTTACCTAGCAACTCCTGTTCAATAAACACTGCATCATCTCTCTCTTTCTGAATTTTATTCATATTCTCTAGCTGTTCCTCAACAAGTTTATTTCTTTCTTTAAGTTGAGAACACTCAGACTTTATCCTTTCATTTTCTAAAGTCTGATCCCTATAACTGATATGCAATGCTTTAAGATAAATTCTCAGTTCAGTTATATTGTCAGTGTTATAAGCATAGGTAGTTGGAGGTACCTTGAGATCATCATTTTCAGTCTGAGTAGTAGCCATGAGAGCATAGTTGACTTCCTCATCTGAATCTGAAGTGTCTGCCCAATCTCTGCCTTTGGTGTAGAGTGCCTTTTCAGTTTTACCCTTCTTGCACTCAGGAGCATAGTGACCCATCTCCTTACACTTGTAGCATTGAATTTCAGACTTATCTTTCTTACCAGATTTGAAGTCCTTTCCCTCAGTTTTCTTGAAATTCTTCTTGTCAGACTTTGAGTAGTCCCTGGAGAATCTCTTTCCTTTCTTGAAGTTCTTGTATCCCATCTTCTTGAAGGTCTTTACCATCAATGCAGCCATTTGCATCATCTCCTCATCATCTTCAGAATCAGATGATTCATCTGTGTTTGAGTCAACATCAGTGTTTGATGACTCATTCTCTGAATGTATGACTAAGGCTTTCCCTTTTGCCTTTCTCCTTGATGCCTCCTTCTTTGATGGTTTCTCCTCAACCTTAAGAGCAACAGACTTTGACTTTCTACTAGATCTTTTGTTTCTCTGCTCCAATTCCAATTCATGAGTTTTGAGCAGCCCATAAATTTCATCAATTTCTGTTTCACCAAGTTCATAATTATCTCTTATAGTGGTTGTTTTCACATCCCACTTTTCAGGTAGAGAAAGAAGAAACTTGAGATTTGAGTCTTCTAAATCATACTCTTTGTTAACCAATGACAAATCATTGAGCAGTTTACAGAATCTGTCAAATGTTTCTGTCATGGTTTCATCAGACTTTGCCTCAAAGTGCTCATACTCCTGAGTGAGTATGTTTCTTCTGTTTTTCTTGATTGCAGGAGTTCCTTGACACCTAACCTCAAGTGCATCCCATATTTCCTTTGCTGTTGTGCAGTTAATCATTTTATTAGACATAACATTGTCTAATGCACTGTGAAGTAAATGTCTCACTTTTGCATCCTTTGCAATAGATGAAAGATCCTCAGCAGTTAGATCTTTATTTTCCTTTGGAATGACCTTTGATTCCTCACCAGCAGCAGCAGCAGATAATTTTGTAGGTTTGTGAGGACCTTCATAAATTCTATCAAGGTATTCTGGATCTGTGGCTTCCAGAAACATGGTCATTTTTACCTTCCAGATTGCATACTCTGATGGCCTTAGTACTGGAACCCTTATTGTTTCATACCTACTAACAGTAGTAGGGGCTTTCTCAGTTGGTGGAGGTATCTCTGCCATTGATTACTATTGTGTTTGGATCTTTAACTGTAATAAAGTAACAGATTAGTCTCTGATACCACTTGTTAGGTCGAATACACAATAAGCAATCAAATACTGTATGAGTAACTTAACAAGAACACACTGTTTAACAATTAAAAACTGTTTGGAATTAACAATTCCTCTCTCAGTGATGTAAATATCACAGAGAGCTGCTTAGGTTACAATCAATGAATTTCTCAATGTTCGACTTCCCTTCTAGGGTTAACCTAACTGTATTTATAGAACATACAGCTTCGTACAATCAGTAACTGATTCTCCTATAATCAAGCTATACAATTGATATCAATCACGATTGCTCCAGTCTTCCAAGTCAACTCAATCTCTTTGACAGCTTTCCAATCTTCAAAGATATCGCTTCCATACTTATCTTGCATCAACCTTTAAACACTGTTGACTCTTCAGACAATATCGCTACAGAGTTTACCAACCTCTGTTGCGCTTCCAGTCAGTGTTTAACTAAACTCTGACTGCTTCCAGCTAAACTCTGTTTTGTCACTATAGCTTCCAAACACTGTTCTCATCAATCATTTCTAACACTTTCTTACTAGATTTAGAGACAACAGGCTTTGAAGATTTTGCTTTTACTTTACCTGTTGCAGAGTCAACCTTAGACTCTGATTTCACAAACTGTTTGTGACTAAGAGTTTCAGATTTCAAAGAATAATAGTCATAATACAGTTCATGATATTCTCTACACATGTAAATGGAATGAAGTAAACTACCACAATGATAACAAGCTTTCTGTGGTTGGGATTGAATTTTCTGAGTCTTGGGGAATCTGGACTCTGTTTTCCAAGAAGGTTTTTGATTGCAGTCTAGGGCCAAATGATTATGATTTCCACACTTATAGCATTTTTTCCTAGGTGCATCAGGTACATTCTTGTAATTATTCTCTTTGTTAATACCTTCTTTTCCATTCCTATTTCTTTTAATCTTGCTAGACTTTGAAAGACCATCTAATCTCTGTTTCAACTGAGACTTAGACAGAAACCCTATGTTTACATTCTTAGGTTTCTCTAACACTTTCTCATCTGAATTACTATTGTTAATTCTTTTATGTTCAACAGGGGTACCTTTTGAATCAACAAATTTAACATTAATAGGTTCAGAAACAATTTTCTTACCTTCAGATTTAGATGTGCTAGCTTCTACTTTACCATCATCATTGACAATAGCTACTTTCTCTTCTTGTCTAGCCTTATCAAAACCTAAACCATTAACTTTACCACGAATTCCACTTTCAAAGATTTCTAGAGTCTTTTTACCAGAATTGTTAATGGTTTTAATCACATCTCTCTCTTCCTCTAGCTCTTTTCTGACATAGTCATAAGCCTCAAGAATAACATTATAATCATGCTTAGCTTTATCAGAACTTAACTTGTATTCTTCCATTTGAATTAACTCAGATTCAAGAAAATTATTTCTATCAACTAATTTATAATTCTTAACCTTAAGTTCATCTCTTTCACTTGTAAGAATTCTAAAATTAGTCATAAGATTCTTAAACTCAGCATGGATAGATCTAATTTCATCAGGATTTAAGCTATCAAATGAATCAAGAGAGTGAAGTGATACCTTAACAGAAGATGGAGAAGTTTTCTTTGGAGATCCAGGTTTGTCTGAAACATTTGCCATCAATGCAATGTTGTCATAATCTAATTCATCTTCAGAATCACTGGAATTAGCCCAATCCTTTTGTGTGACCATAAGTGCATTGCCCTTTCCTGAATTCCTAGGCTTCTTACACTCACTAGCAAAGTGTCCAAGCTCGCTGCAGTTAAAGCACTTGATCTTGGCCTTATCAAGCTTGACAATTGTACTTTTGCCTTTGTCACTCTTCTTCTCCTCCTTCTTTTGAAAAGGTCCTTTGCTAAATCTTCTTCTGTTGAATCTTCCTTTCTTGAAAGCTTTAGCAAACATAGCAAAGAGTTTCTGCATCTCTGATTCAGAATCACCGTTATCAGAGTCTATATCAGTAGTCTCTAACTCAGAACTTTCTTTACTTTTCTTCTTCCTTGAGTTCTTTACAGCAGGCTCTTCATGCTGTTCCTCTGGAAGCTTCTTCGAATCAGATTGAGCAGTGAGTGCAACAGTTTTCATCTTTCCTTCACTTCTGCTCTTCTTCTGCTGCTTGTCAAGTTCATAAGCCCACAGTTTTCCATATACTGCCTCTAATGATATCTCATCAAGATCATTAGTTTCCTCAATTGTAGATATCTACTCATTGTAGAAATCAGGCAAAGCTTTCATGAACTTTGTATTCATATCCTCCAAGTCATAATATTTACCATGCATGGCCATCTCATTGATGAGTTTTGTAAACCTATCGAAGGTATCAGTAAGTGACTCACCAGACTTGGATTCAAAGTACTCATACTGTTGTATAAGTAGTGTCCTCATGTTCTTCCTGACAGGCTTAGTTCCTTCACAGTGAACCTTAAGATTGTCCCATATATCCTTAGCAGTTTTACATGAGAGAACATAATTAATGAGAACAGAATCAAGACTGTTGAACAATATGTTTCTCACTTTAGCATCTTTAAGAACATTCTCCTTGTCCTTATCTGACCATTCAGATTTAGGCTTCTCTGCTGTATGTTCTAGAACAACTTGACCATCAACATTTGCTTGTCCAACAACTTTTGTTGGAACAAAAGGTCCATCTCTGATTCTGTCAAGATAATCAGGATCTGTTGCTTCCACATGATGCAACATCTTTACTTCCCATAGAGTATATTCGTTTCTCTTGAGCATAGGAATCTTGGTATTCCCATCCTTGTAACCAGACATGATTGCAGATCTTTATGATTATTCGAAATCAACCTGCTCTGATACCAATTGTTAACTCGAATAACTTGTAGAAGGGGGGGTTGAATACAAGTTATATAATCGTGTCTGATTTTTGCTTGATTAGATATACAAGAATAAATGAATGAATCAAACTGTTTGTATTAATAAGATCAAATACAAACTCTACCAAAGGTGTACAAATACCTTTAGCAGCTGCTGACAAAATAAATCTCTCTCTCTCTGTTTGTTTCGAACTCTCGAATACAAACCTTATACAGAGCTACGCATACAAAACTCACAACTCGAACTTATGTACTCTTTTTACAATGATATAGAGAGAGTATTTATAATGCTACCTATCAACTAATCACAGAAAGATAATCTATACATGACATTGTTCTGCCGTCCAGTTGATAGTTTCCATCAATAGAAAATTCTTTACTTCATAATATCTTCTTGCTTGTTCCTCAAACAAAGATCCTGTTTTATAGCACTTGTCAGTTTCTGTAGCATCCATAATGACATCATCAGTAACATGACTGATATCAGGATTCCATCTGGCATCAGGATCTGACCATCCCATCAGTACTTGATCAGTATTTGACCTGACGTATCAGGATTCAATCTCAGTTCCTGACATGTAGTACTCGATGCACTATTCCTGACTTAATTCTACAGATTACTGCCTAACACATATATCCTATACAAAGTGCTAAATCCTTTATAAGATCAGGATATACAAGAAGTATAAGTAAAATTCTATTCTTAACATCACAACTCATGAATTATTCCTAACAAGTTGGATGAGCGGCAAAAAGACCGCCCAATCCAATTTTTCACAAAACAAATACACCGCCTTCCATATTTTTCATTTATGATTGGTACTCTCTCCCTTACTCTCGCTGCTACTCTCTCTTTCTCTCTGTGTATTTGCATAATCCATACATACATAAACACTAATTCAATTTCAACCTTCTTTGATCATTTCGAATCCTTCTTTGATTTAAAACTTTTCTACTATATGTAATTGATTTAGGGCCTTTTCTGTCTCATTTAGAGCTTCGATGTGGGGATTTAAGGCTTCAATTTGTGGATTCTAGGGAAGGCTTCTTTCTTTGATTTTCAGGCATTACTTTCTTTATGGATTCTTTGATTTTATATAAGTTTTCGATTTGTTTTGCACGGACCTTCCATTTCATATATGTATTGGTCTACTTTTTTATGCTTTTTTCCCCAATTTGAGTACTGGGTCTTTGTATTTTACATTTAAGTATTGGATAATTGTGTTTAAGTCTAAATTGAAACATACCAAAATGGATACTATCTCTACCATTCTCCTCTCACTCCAGGTCGTTCCTTTTTATTTTTTACTCTGTCTCTAACTTTTTTTACTTGTATGTTTTTCCCTCTAGCTTCTGTATTTTTATTTTTCAATCTTTTATTATAGGAATATGCACTCTGAGGCTCAACCAGACCCATCTGCTGCTCCAAAAGAAGAATTAGTATATGTTTATTTTACCTATTTGTTTTTTTTGGGACAGGGGAGTATATTAAAGATGTTGTCCGTTGTTTAGCTTTCAAAAGAAAGGATATGTTATATTAGCTTTTTTTTTGTTATTATGTGATTTATGTTTTAGCTGTTATTTCTATGTTTCGAGTAAGGTAGTTTGTGTTGTATTTTTACTCTTTGTATGAACAATTAGATCCTAAAAAGGTGAAGGGCAAGATAGTGGTGTGCTTGAGGAAGTAGACAACGAGAGCGGTCAAGGGTGAAGAAGCTCTTAAATTTACTTTCTCTGTAGTGACGCTGCCAGTGGTAATGATATTATTGCATAGTGCACTATATTACATCCTTCTATATAAAAACAAACACTAAGCATCTTTATCTACACTCTCATAATAACTGCTTAATTAGACTTGCAACTTCGTAGAAACTTGTAGCAGGAAACAAAACAATTGGATTCAGTGTTCTTCATTTACATAGTTTACCTGCTGATGAAAAGTGGTACTGGCTTGGAGTTGGCATTTTGCTACTTTACACTGTCTTTTTCAATTTTGTAGTGACTCTGGCTTTGACCTACCTTAATCGTAAGTATTTAGACACTTGTGGTTTTTCATGCATAAGATCTTTTCGATATTGATCACACACCAATAATAAAACCAATAATTATTGCAGCTATCAAGAAATCACAGACAATAATCCCTGTAGATGCTGAAGAATCTAATACTACTATTCGTACTGGTTGAAATTTCTCAAACTTGTCTCTTTTACACTTATATTTCAATATAAGATTATGTTATATTTTGATCATTGATTATGTTTTACGAGTTTTGCTGACTAATAATTTCTTAATTTCTGTTCTGACTTGCGCTAGCCAGTTGACAGTGTCCTGTTCAGTTTTCCACTCTCCCCCTCTCTCTCTCTCTCTCTTTGAATTTTTTGTTAGTGAACTACTTTTTTATGTATGTCTACTTAATTCGAAGTGATTTTTCTTTTATTGATCAGGTAAAATTTGACTTTTGCCTTTGATGCTGGAGCCTCGGCCGAAGTCTAAATAGTTAGTACTTACTACCGCCGAGTAAGCTTTAAGTTGTACATCTAAGTTGTTAAAAAACTTGGGGCTGCCATCTTCATTATAGTTTAGTTTACAAGTTAAGTTATACAATACATAGACTAGCTGTGTATATATTTGAACAATGATGATTTAATCATTTCTGTGTGTATGTTTTGCTTGCAATACAGTATTTCTTCTTCACTGTTTGTTTCCTTTCCATTTTCATGATTCTTTTAGGTCTTAGCTCAATTCATAGCTTAAGTAAATAATACGTTTCAATATTAGTATTACAACACAATAATTTTTGATGTAATTCAGTACATGGATTGGGTGTGGCATAACTACTAATGTCTTTGTCAGCCCAAAACTTTATGTTGCATGTTTTTTAAGTAAACTGTAAACATGCAAACTATTCTTATGTATTTAGTAACTCTGATTATCTTTTGTTTAGGTTCATTACTGGTATCAAGTTTGGCATCTCCGCTTGTATTTGTGATGACTTTGCTGCAGTTACCTAAGATTTATAGTCTTTTGGTAGGTTAGTTCTATGCATATTAGGGATACTCATTTGGTCTTATGATGCATGGGATGCAAAGCTCCGTCCATTACATATATTGGTACTTTTGATTACTTATAGTGATAAGACATGTTTTCATTTCAGCTGTTTGCAACATGTTACAGCTTGTAACTTCCTAACAATCATTCTTTACCAAATTTGCAGACTACACTACAGAAAACCTAAAAGTAATAACAAAATGTAACCATCACTTTCATCTTTCGTGCATCTTGGAGTGGATGGAGAGAAGTGACACTTGCCCAATGTGCAATCTGGTCTGTCACTCACAACATCTTTTATGAACTCTTATGTAGTTGAGCAGCTTCTAATCTGTTACCATGACATGCGAGCACTAAAATCACATCTTAGTCGCACCTTTGTTTTATAGACATTAGTTAAAAAAATTGTATGCTTTATCATTTGTAAATGCATGAATCCACTTTCTTAGCATAACGATGAGACATGATTACAAAAAATTGAAAAATGATGGAAAGAAAATTCCTCTTTTGAGAAGTGATTATTTTTAATGTAACGAAAAGATATGTATTAAGTCATGATGTTATTTAAAGGTACGGTGATCATTGATGCAGTCTCACTCTTTCTTTTTCTGTGTGCGATTTAAATTTAATATCAGTGCACATGTATATGCAGATACGTTGTTGCTAATCTGAGCGTCTTTTCGCGAGTAATCTGAAACATCACAGGATTTCATGAGGTGTACTCATACTGTTAAGGTAGTTGAGTTTGTATTATGATTCTCAAATACCTTCTTTTCATCGTTTATTGATCCTCTCGATATGTGCACTAAGTAAAAAAATTTCATTAAAAGAACTAATTGTTTTTTCATTTGTCCCTCGTATGTTAGGAAAGTGTATTGGTGTGCTGCCAAAGGTTTTAGAGATTGATGTTAATCTAAAGTTCGAGTCTTGACTTTGAACGCCTTCCAGCACAGTTGGGATGAATTTTGACATTAAGTTGAAAAAGGGGTTGGTTCTGTAATAAGTGAACATGGACCTAACAAGTATGAATAAAATTATATAAGGTCAATTGTTACTTTAACTCAGAATGATTTCCTTCAGTGAATTATCTAAAACGAAATCCTCAATAATTAAGGGGACCGGTGTTGTTGAACATCGTACGTAGTGATTACTAATTTCAGACAAATTTGTAATACAAATTTTTTGCATTATTTTACTACAGATTTTGCATTTTCTGTTGCAATTTTTTCATTTTTAACAACAGTTTTTTTCTCCAGATTTTAGCAGATTTATCTGTAGATTAATTCAACAAATTCCTCACTTTTCTAAAGTAAATATCTGCATTTTTCTACTGCATTTTTCTGCAACAAATTTCTGTACTTTTCTGGTAGTTGAAGTAGTGGAATAGTTGAAGTAGGTATTATGGAACGTAATGGCTTGGTTGGATTGTACATGGGATTTGTACCGAATGCATTGAAAACTTTACCAAACAGCAGGTCACACTCTTTGCCTTCTGACTAATTGGTTAACTTTTTGTAATTATATTAGTGCTTTACCATCTTTGAAAGTTCTTTATCTGATTGAAATATTTTCTTGTTACATTGACCTAAACATGGAATCACATGACACATTAAAAAAAGGAAATTACTGTTGTATCTAATAACTAGAGCATCATGCATCAGACAATATGATAATATAGTTAAAAATCTCTAAGTAACGCATTAATATATCTACCACAAAACGATGTATCACTTTAATGTAGTTTTTGGCCATTTTAGAAGTTAACGTGTGAAGTGTTATAATGTACATCTACATAGCTGGTCTTAGTTTCTTTTGCATATCTTGTGGTTTTGTGCTCATGTGCACTGGTTTAAAATGTGAATTGATATAGCTTTATAGTAAATATTAATCTATTTTCATTGTAGTATTAAATCGACTACATTTGACACCGAGGCTAGGGGAAATTTTTTACCAAGAATCGTGGAAGGAAACAAAAAGAAACACAATTTGATATCTAATGGTGTGACAACCCGGGTCAAATCCCGAGCCTTTTTCGAAAACCGGGTCGAGTCCCGATTACGAATCCGAAATAAGCCAAAGCAAACTGGCCCAAATGCAGTCAACTTGGGTAATCCACAAGCCCACCACAGGCCCCCAAAAGATCATGATTTGTTGGTGCACTTAATAGTAGTACTTTGCCTTATAAACTGAACAGAAGTCCCAAATCTCCTCGATGTGGGACTGGGGTGTTACAAACTCCCCCACTTAAATTCCTGACGTCCTCGTCAGGCCTGAACGGATATCCCATAGGTCCAAGATCGTTCCTCCCTAGCCATTGTGGGATAATACCGGCTGGCTTCGTGTCCCCACCTCCGGACCTCTGTCCATTGTGGGATAATACAATATGTGACAACCCGGGTCAAATCCCGAGCCTTTTTCGAAAACCGGGTCGAGTCCCGATTACGAATCCGAAATAAGCCAAAGCAAACTGGCCCAAATGCAGTCAACTTGGGTAATCCACAAGCCCACCACAGGCCCCCAAAAGATCATGATTTGTTGGTGCACTTAATAGTAGTACTTTGCCTTATAAACTGAACAGAAGTCCCAAATCTCCTCGATGTGGGACTGGGGTGTTACAAACTCCCCCACTTAAATTCCTGACGTCCTCGTCAGGCCTGAACGGATATCCCATAGGTCCAAGATCGTTCCTCCCTAGCCATTGTGGGATAATACCGGCTGGCTTCGTGTCCCCACCTCCGGACCTCTGTCCATTGTGGGATAATACCACCAACCTTCGTGTCCCCACCTCCGGCAACTTGACGAATCAAGCTTTCGAGAGTCGGCTCTGATACCATATGTGACAACCCGGGTCAAATCCCGAGCCTTTTTCGAAAACCGGGTCGAGTCCCGATTACGAATCCGAAATAAGCCAAAGCAAACTGGCCCAAATGCAGTCAACTTGGGTAATCCACAAGCCCACCACAGGCCCCCAAAAGATCATGATTTGTTGGTGCACTTAATAGTAGTACTTTGCCTTATAAACTGAACAGAAGTCCCAAATCTCCTCGATGTGGGACTGGGGTGTTACAAATGGCCATCTCGAGTGACAATGAAGATTGTACTCTGGTGACGGGTGGCAGCAGCTCTTAATTTTGTCTTGCCATATGTTTATGTTTAATTTAGACCATCTTTTACTGTTATGTTAGTCTTATGTACTTAGTAAGATTTTATGTACTTATTGCACCAGCTTTTATATCTTTTGTTCTTTAGATTGTTGGTTGGATTGTATTGAATCTGGTATGGATTATTATGATTGTAAAGTTGGTTGTGTTGATTTGGTATTTAGGGAATGCATATTTTCATATTTATATATGATTTTCTGTTGGAAATAAAAAAGTGTTGCCATTGATGCTATAAAGTGTTGGCAAAAAGGAAAATTAATGTGAAGAAATGTTGCTATAGGCAAAAATTTGTGTTGCCATTAAAGTGGGCCCCACAGTGGGACCAAAAGTGGGCCCCATAGTGGGTCCCAAAAGTGTGCCCCACTGGTGGGACCCACTATTGTTTTTTAAAAATGTTACACAAAGGCAACATAATATTATGTTGCTAAAGACTAATAATAATGTTGCTATATCAAGTCTATGCCAACATTAAAACTGATGTTGCCATAGAGAATAAGAATTTTGCCATTGATCCCAAAGGCAACGGCAAAAATAGCAACATAAGTAAAATGTTGCCTTTGGGGTTTTTTGGGCCTACAGCAACATATTTTGGGCCTACAGCAACACTTTTTGGACGTTGCCGTAGGCCTTTTATGATGTAGTGGTAGTTGAATGACGCCATAAAAATGTATCGTCTGCATAAGTGACTCTCACTGAAGCTATTTTGATAAGAATCTGAGTAGGAAGTTTGTTAGCTAGGCGATCCCAATCTCAACCGTGCTCATGATTCCAGTAGTCAAACACTAGAAGATATGTTTCACTAGATCGGAGATCTTGAAGGTAACACTCTTTTAACTTATACTCCACCAACCACCTATCTTTCCAGAAATTAATTTTTTCACCATATCCAAGTTTCCAATGGAGGCCATCTTTACCAAAGTGAAGAATACTCGGGATGTTGCGCCACGGGTGAGGACAACTTTTGGTTTGAACAATTCCACTAGATTCGACATATTTATTTTTCAGAATATTGACCCAGATTTTATTTTTATTCTTCAAAAAGTTCCAACACAACTAGCAAGAAAAGCCTGATTCAGAAGATCCATTCGGTGAATACCGAGACCACCATTTTCTCTGAGTTTTGTTGTTTCTTTCCACGCAACAAGGTAAGATTTTTTCTTATCAGTTCTTGAACCCCACAAAAAACACCTATTATCTTTATTAATGGCCTCGCAAATACTCTTTGGAAATCTTACGGTTTTCATAACATTAGATGGGATGAAAGTAGTTACTGACTTGATTAGAGTGGAGCAACCTATAATGGAAAGGTTATTGGCCTTCCAATTTGAGAGTTTAGTTCAAAATTTATTGACCAAAAAGCGATATGTATACCTAGTTATCCTTCCGTGCAATAGAGGGAAACCAAGGTATTTGTCAAGATCAAGTGTGAAATGAATCCCCAAATTTTAAGACAAAAAAGTGATAGTCCTGAAAATCACATTACGAGAGGCACAAAATCTAGACTTACTCAAGCTTACTACCTGGCCAAACATGTCACAAAACATTTAACTACCTGGCCTTTTTTGGCAGTAGCTTTTTAAAAAAGAATTAAATCATCTGCAAAAGCCAGGTGAGAAAGATGAGGGCCTGTACGACAAGAGGGAAGGGAACCCACTCTTTTCTTCTAACAGCACAAGAGATAATAGCACCAAGTTTCTTCATACGATAACCAAAAAGATACGGAGACAGGGGTCTCCTTGCCAGAGTCCTATCTGGGAGTGAAAGCTTCCACAATTTCTCCATTCCAAATCAAAGAAAGAGAGGCAATGGAAGTGCAATTAAAAATTAAATCAATCCAGTTCTAAGGAAATTCTTCTCTTGGAGGACATTCATCAGAAAACTCTAGTCAATTTTATCAAAGGCTTTTTCAAAGTCAATTTTGACAATCATTGTACCATTCTTTCTTTTTGAAGTACAAAGGCTGTGAATAATTTATTGAGTTGCCAAAAATATTATCAGTTGTATGAAGATCCCTAATGAAACTTGATTGAGTTGGTGGAATGATTGTGTCCATCCAAGGACGAAGTCTGTTAACAAGAGTTTTTGTAACAATCTTAATAAACACATTGCACAAGCTAATAGGACAAAATTTCGATAAACGTGAAGGCTTTTCGTCCTTGGAAATGACAGCAATAAGAGACTTATTAGTTGTCGAATCATTTTTACCGGAAATGAGAGCTACCTGGACTACATTAACAACATCTGAGCCAATGATGTTCAAATATTTTGATAAAAAAGACGAGTGACACCATCAGGCCCGAGGGATTTCGAAGGATTCATTTCAAAGATAGTAGCTTGTACCTCAAGAGCAGAAATTGGCATATTAAGCTGATCAACCATCGTCGATGAAAGCTTGATAAACCCTGGGGTAGTTTGATATTGGGACACTGGATGGTCAAATGTATACAAATATTTGAAATAATTTAATGCAATCTGTCTAATAGCTGAAGAATCATCAATCCAAATATTGTCATTATTATAAAGACCAAGGATATGATTAGTACTGCGTTTTGCAATAGCAAAGATATGACAAAATCGAGTGTTCTGATCCCCATCTTTTAACTAGGTACCCATTGATTTCCGAAGTTAGATATGCTCTTCTTGCTGAAGAATTTGTTGAAGTTCTTTAGTGAATTAATTCGAAAGCTTAACCAGGTACGGACAGTCCCGGTGTGCTAGAGAATTCTGGATGCCATTAATACTGGCCGAAATCCTTCTTTTTCAGTAGGAAACATTACCAAATGACTTAATATTCCAGGATTTGACTCTATCAACTAAGTGAGAAAGCTTAAAGTGAATGTTATTAATGGATGAATTTTTTATAACAAAATTCGAGGTTTCTAGACGGAATCAAGATCTACGATGGTGGTTTGTAACTGAAAAAGTTACCGGAGTGTGGTGGTGTATGTGTTTTAAAGTAGCTGAGATCAAAGGAGCGATTGTGGTCTCTCAGAGCTCTCAACATTCAACCCCTTTAATATGCCTATGTACCTTTATATTTATAGGTGATTAAGACTCTCGTAGTTCTTGTGGAGGAAAAAACCTAAATCTAGTAGAAGTAGGTCTCTGTGGAAGAAACCTAAGTCCAATAGAAGTAGGCTTTTATACAAGAAGGCCCAGGCCCACTTGTAGCAGACCAACATAGCCGGAAAGTTGGAAAGCCCATACGATGAAGCCTAGTCCAATGTCCCCACTGCTCAATCATGAATGAGGACATCACAGATACAACATTAGCCCTAACTATCGGAGCTAACATCAACCGCTACCAGTTCTTTCCCCTTTAACGATTGCAGGGACAGTCATGACTTACTTCAAATGTACGAACGCGTTCTTACCCCTCGATGAGGCTAACCCACCAGACTACAGGGCAAGTTCTCCCAAATAAATGTCACGCAAGGCATCTCAAAACCCCTTAATGAGCAAAACTCACGGAATAGAGGGTAGGATCCCTAGAGCATATCGACAGGCTTAACTACCACTAATTCTCCAATAAGGACAACTTATTGGAATACAGTATCGGGCCTTTCAAACATGTATGTTTAGTCTTCATTCTTCATTCTTTAATGACCATATATAGTACTTATGGGCTCTCTAACCTAGTAGGAGAATTTGGGCTCTCTAACTTAATGGCTAACATAACTAGGTGCAAACACAAATCTCGATTGCATATAGAAACACAACTCTTGGGTCACACATGAAAACACAACAAAGGTGGTAACTTTGTCCGGTACAAACATCACCCTTGGTTGCATATGCAAACACAACTTCTAACATTATGGTACAATCCATTTGGAGAAAATGAATCTCCGAAGATTCATTTGACTAAGTCAACACTTTCCTTGTACAAATTTTGGTTGTAACAACTACCCCTCAAGCCTCTATTTTATTTGAAAAATGAAAAGAGGTTTCAATCATATCAAAATTAACAATAAAAAGCTCATCCTCAACTTCTCTTCTTATTTAGGCGCTCTAACCATGTGGGTGCTCCAACTCAAATTCAATCTCTGCATATGGTATAAATCTTGGCGCTACAACTTTTTTGGCATTCCAAATGCATGTCTCAGTTAACTGTTTGCTAGAATTTCTCCTTTTAAACAAATCTGTAAATCTTGTAAATTCCAATTTTGAATTATACAAATAAAATCGCTTATCAAAACTTTTTCCTGAAAATAAAATAAAATCCTCAAAATTGTCAATTGTCATTTAAGTCCAAGCTATTTAAACCCTCATTCTTTTCCCCTTTTCTTTATCTCTCATGTACTCTCTTACTCCAAACTCTCTCAAAGATAACTGAATCGTTCTTTTACTAAGAACGACTTCAAATCTTCTTCAACATCAATTTTGTTACCCTAAAGTCATTATTCCTCACTTAAGGTATGTTTTGATTTTTCATTTTCATGTTTTTACCGAGTAATAAAGTAGATCTAGGCATTTTTGTTCTTGGCTTCTCGTGTTCTTGAAAATTATGTGTATTTATATTTGTAAGTATCGTGCTTTGATCTGCTTCACGCATGTTTAGATTACTCAAATATGTTCCTGAAACTTAAAAAATACAAAGTCCCAAATTTGGGGTCTCCCATAGTAATTGGCGTTTCAACATCATTAGAGCGCCCAAATTATTGAACTAACTAGGCATTTCAAGGAAATAAGCTCTCCAAGTAGCTCATATTACAACTAACTCTCTTTATGATCTGTGTTATCCTTATCACTTACATAGTTGTTAGATATTGATTCAAGTGATATCAGGATCTGGATTATTACTGATCAGATACTGATGCTGACGTCATCAGTAATACAACGTCAGTATGAAGGTATCATCAGGATTAGAAGCTGGTCAGGATTTCGTGAAGATTCTCATCAGACCAGAGATCAAGGAAGATTGGTATGTCGGTTGCTAATTTATAGGAAGACAGCTATCATACAAGATATGCATTCAGAGTAATATGTAATTGATTTAGAATATCTTGTGATTGATAGTGTAGTTGTGCACAGTTTAGGTTTTACATAATTGTAATCGCATACACGAGTTATCTTGTAACCTAGCAGCTCTTAAGAACATAGGGATTTCTTAAGAGAGTTTGTAATAGTTTTATATCAGAATTAATAAAGCTGTTATTAATTCATACTTGTGTTATTTCTGTTTAAGTCGAAAATCTTATACAATTGTATTCAACCCCCCTTCTACAATTGTTAATTACTGGGCAACAATTGGTATAAGAGCCAACTGATTAATAGTAATCAGAAACGATCTTAAAATGTCGACAAGCAAGTATGAAAGCATTAAGATTCCCATTCTCAAGAAAACTGAGTATCCAACATGGAAGGTGAAGATGTTGATGTATCTGGAAGCTACTGATCCTGACTATCTTGACAGGATCAATGATGGACCATTTCTTCCAACAAGATTAGTTGTAAGAACTGAGACTGTTGCTGAACACTATGTCATCAAGGCAAAGAGTGAGTGGACTCCAGAAGAAAAGGCTCAAGTGCTCAAAGATGCAAAGGTAAAAAAAATTTTGCATAACAGTCTTGATAATGTCATGTCAAATAGGGTAATAACATGCAAGACTGCAAAGGAAATTTGGGATACCTTGGAAACTCAATGCCAAGGTACTGAATCTATCAAAAGAAACAGAAGGGCTCTGTTGATTCAGGAGTATGAGCAGTTCGATGCTAAATCTGATGAAAGCCTTACTGATATGTATGATAGATTTCTGACACTGCTGAACAATCTATCTCTAGTTGGCAAAGAGTATGATCCAGAGGATTCAAATACCAAGTTTTTAAGAGCTCTAACTGAGGAGTGGGATACTCAAGCTTCAATCATAAGGCATCAATATGATCTGAAGATGCTGTCTCTTGATGAAGTTTATGGGATGCTTAGAACCTATGATCTCGAGGTTCAACAAAGAAAGAATAAGAAAAATGTCAAGGCAAAATCTGTTGCTTTAAATGTTGAATCAAAATCAAAGGGAAAAGTTGAGGAGGTTTCTAGCAGAAAGAGTAGAGTTGTAGAGTCAATTCCTGATGACTCATCATCAGATACTGATGCTAAGTCTGATTCTGATACTAATGATGACTCTACTGATTCTGATATGATGGAGATGGTTGCTATGATAGTCAAGGGCTTCAAGAAGATGAAGTTCATAAAGGCTAGGAAGCAAGGTAAGTTCTAGAAGAAAATTTTAAATACTGATAAAGACAGGTACAAGAAGAAAGAAGACAAAAGCAGCAAATTTGACAAGTCAAAAGTCAGATGTTACAACTGTGATGGAATGGGTCACTTTGCAACTGAGTGCAAGAAGACCAAAACTAAAGCTCTCATCTCTTCAAGCAAGGATTGGATGGACTCATCATCTGACTCTGAAGAAGAGAAAGTGAATTATGCTTTGATGGCTAATACTGATGAGACTTCTGTTGCTGAAAATAAGGTATCTGAAACCTTGTTTGATTTTGATACGAATAATGTCTCTGAGTTAAGGTCATTTCTTAAGTCTCTGTATATCAGCTTTAGGAGTCAATATCTTGAAAATACTAGAATAAAATCTCAAATGGCAGAGGTAACTAAAAGAAATGATCATTTAGAAGCTGAGTTAATTTTCTTGCAGGAAGTTCAAACAGAATGTTATAATGCTAAACACATGAAACTTGAAATAGAGTTTAAATGTAAAGAACTTGAAATGCAACTTAAGGATGCATATGAAAAACTCAGAACTTGGACACAATCTGGAACAAAAACTCATGAAATTATCACAGATAAAAACTGGAAAGAGTGTCTAGGTTATAAGCAAGAGAATGAGAAAAAGAACAAGGAAAAAGTTGTTTCATCTAATCCAGGAAGAGTTGTTATTAATGACTTAACCAATCCAAAAACCTATAGATATGTTACAGACAGAACAAAGACTAAATTAAAGCCTGTGAATTATGTGTATCCAGAGAATCCCAAATCAATTACTGAAGAGGGATCCACTTCTGCACAAAATTCAAAATTAAAGTCTGTCCAAAACAAGAATGTAGGTCTTTTGTCAAAGAAACAACTGAGAGATAGAATCTGTGAAGTTACAGATAAAAAGAGAGTTCCTACTGCTAAAAGAAACAGGAATGGTAAAGTTGGAATAAACAAAGAGAATAATTATAAGTATATTCCAAATGCACCAAGAAAGACATGTTTTAATTGTGGTAACTCTAATCATCTTGCTATTGACTGCAGGAGGAGTAAGAAGAAGAATACTGTAATTCCTAAGTCTGACATTAGGAATAGGACAGTATTTTATAAACCACAAAATCCTTGTTTTCTTTGTGGTAGTAAATGGCATTCTATTTATATGTGTGAAGAATATCATGATTTGTACTACAATGTGTATGAACCATTGCCAAAGTTCAATAAAAGTGCAAATTCTGGTAAAACAAAGAATGAGAATTTTAAGCATGCATCTGTTAACTCTGATGATAACAAAATAAATTCTAAAGGAGGTAATCCTAAAGAAAATATTTTTGTTAAGAAAACTTCTGCTGCTAAAAATGTTAAATTGCATGCTAAAAGAACCCAACAAGTGTGGGTTCTTAAAAATTCTAACTGAGTTCTTTGTGATTCTGATTGCAGGGTAAAAAGAAAAATGTGTTAGTCATGGATAGTGAATGCTCTGTGCACATGACAGGAAACAAATCCCTACTATCAGAATTTGAGGAGAGAGCTGGCCCAACTGTGTCTTATGGAGATGGCAACATTGGACAAACTTTGGGATATAGCAATATAATCATTGGGAATGTCATCATTGAAAAAGTAGCTCTGGTGAAGGGACTCAAACACAATCATCTGAGTGTTAGTCAAATCACAGACAGAGGTTATCATGTCAACTTTTATGATACTCACTTTGAAGTGATCAGTAAGGCATCAGGAAAAGTTGCTCTAAATGGTCAAAGGCATGGTAATATTTATGAAGCCAACATCTACACTACTACTGATGAACCCACTATATGTCTCATCAG
Organism: Kitagawia praeruptora; assembly: GCA_037693485.1. NCBI lineage: Eukaryota > Viridiplantae > Streptophyta > Magnoliopsida > Apiales > Apiaceae > Kitagawia > Kitagawia praeruptora. The sequence goes on along the minus strand of CM075348.1, from coordinate 112,532,985 downwards.
TACAACATCAGTAGATGAAAGTTGGAATTGGCACAAGAAGCTTTCTCATCTCAATTTCAACAATATAAATGAGTTGGTAAAGAAAGACTTAGTAAGAGGATTACCAAAAGTACTATATACTCCAGATGGACTTTGTGATGCTTGTCAGAAGGCTAAACAAAGAAGGACATCTTTTAAGAGTAAGACAGAATCCTCAATTGATGAACCATATCACATGCTTCACCTTGACTTATTTGGACCAGTCAATATAATGTCCATTAGCAAGAAGAGGTACACTCTAGTTATTGTTGATGAATATACTAGATATACCTGGGTGTATTTTCTACATAGAAAAGATGAAACGGCTGAAATACTACTGGACCATGTAAGACTCATTGAGACTGGCACAAAGTATAAAGTCAAGATTTTAAGAAGTGATAATGGAACTGAATTCAAGAATTCAGCAATGGAAGAGTTCTGCAAATACAAAGGAATAGTTCTGTTTGCACTAAATCACGCAAGCGTACGTGGTCACAAGTAATATAGATATAAGTCGAGTTCGTACCCACAGAGATCTGGTTATGGTTTTAATTTAGTAGATGTACCTATGCAACAATGTATGATTATTATTCAATGCTAAGACAATTAACAAATTTGGGTTTAATAATCTAAATTAACTAAGAAGTAAATTAACAAACTAAGAAGTAACTAACTAACAAGAATTGGAATAGAATTACTTCTGCAAGAGAAAGCATGAGATCCTAACTTCATTAAATACTTTGCTTAGATCTGACGCCTTTAATCACTATATGCAATGGTTATGATATCTGATCGGACAACACGAAACAAGTATACGCTACTTCACAGTATACGAATACCAAACTAAACATACATCCACAAAAGAGATAGAAGATGAATAGACACCAATTATGCTTCGACCCTATATCTCTATAAGATTTGAAAACATAACGGTTGAAGAACAAGTTATCCATATTGATCACATAGGGCAGCATAATATCTCTATTTACACTACAAATCATGATGTTAAAACATCAACCTATCCTATGCTAGCATGACAAGTTCTAAATCTCAAGATCCACTCTCGCTTCACAAGAGATTAATAAATTAGATGTTCATGACGCATCTATCAAGTAAGCATAACCATACGAGGATATCAGATATGCATCACACATAGATCTTTAAAGCATCAAGATACTAAAGCTCCATAAATAAATTTGTTAGAATCCCATGACAATGATTAGTTCGTAATTGAACCTCTCGTCATCATGGGATCAAGTGAAACCATGATAAAAACAAAGTATGAAAAAATACAAATAAACCTAAGTAATTGATATGTAATGGTTATATAAATTACAATGATAGGATGTGTTTATATAGGCTCTATAATTCTTGCCCAGAAAGAAATTGCCTTCTATTACAATTAGAATTCAATTAAGGTACTAAAAACTGCCCAAAATACAATTAGAACTTGAAAAGGGCAAAACAGTAATTTCCTGCTCCCATCAGTCTGATTGTCGAGCTGTCTGCGCCCAACACACGCAACCTGCTCGTGCAAGACCTGTCCCATGTTGTAGAAAATCTCCCAAGCTTCGTGTGGGTAGTAAGATCGCTGAAAACGGACTTATAGAACTCCAGATATGGCCAAAACAGTGTAGACTGCGCAACCTTCCCGGAAAATCCGAATTTTAATAAATTAAACCTCCAAAAACGATAGAAGCATCCACCTTAATCGACATTCTTGCAAACCTACACAACTACACAAAACACATCAAAACTACAACAAACTTGAGTCCAAGACAATCAATTTAAGCCGATTTGGAACGCTCCAAGTGGATATAAAATCCACTTATCACACCCCTAAACTTAAACCGATGCTTGTCCTCAAGCATAAACAATTACACTATCTAACTAACTAGTACCACTTCCGTAGGTGATCACGGTTGCATTTGGCATATGCAACAAGCCCTTTAAACCCCTAGGCAGCCCTAGTGGATAAGTAAGGTCTCGTGAGGGCCTATAGCGAATGTACCCACAAAATCCATGTAACCTAATGCAATGCAATGCATGAATGCAACTAAATGAAAATGCAAATAATCTAGTACTAATATCCTACCATACCTTCAAATCCTCTCATGCCATATCAACATAAGAATCAAAGTAAATACACAATGTCTTGGTGTCGAAAGTGCAAGTATTCACATAGTCTATTCAATGAACATGCATAAGTTCTCACAAGTCCATGTCAAATGTAAGAATAAGTTAGTAATCATGCTAAGCCTACAAGAGTACATCTTTGAGACACAACTCGGAATCTCATACGCAAAAACAAGTAAACACTCACAATCCACTCACAAAAGAATACTCTCTCAAGAACAAGGGTAAGTGTATCACTCAATTCCAACAAAATCATAAGCATGCTTGACATTTGGTATCAACCTAACTCTTAACACAACATACATCAATGACGATAATCAAAAGGTCTTAATTTGGGTTGTAATGGGGCTAGGGACAAGGTATGTCAAATAAGCCAAAACAGGTGAAGTGTCAAAAGCTAGTAAGTACCATAATAAATCATACACAACACCCTATTTCCCCCCCACACAATCTATTATTTTTCTTCCAACAAAACACTCGACTAGTCGACTAAAATAGGATCACAACAACACAAACATGCTCTCATAATATTTTTTTTTCTTTCCTATTTTTTTTCCTTTTTTTTTTCGAGAGCTAAATATATCACAAACAATAATATACATAATAACAGTTATCCCCTGAATTTATTACACATGCCGACTATCAAGTAAACAACCCAATTTTCAATATTTCCCCCAAAAGTAAGACCAACAATACCCCTCCTTTGCACACCTTATTACTCCATTAAGCACTCCACTAGCCTTCGACAACGTGGGTTCAAATTAATGTAAGGCCAATACAAGAAAAAGGTCTAGGCAAGTAATGTGGTATGTCACCGAAAAAACAGGATTAAGCTCAACGGGTTAACTAATTGATCATGTAAATATGGTATGGTAATATGGGAAAATATGCGGTTATTCCTAAATGCCTTTATCATTTTAAACGTCAAATACTGTCATGCGTTTCAAGAAAGACCTCAAACAACTGCTAGCAATGCAAACAATCCGTGGACACTCAAACAAACGAATAAATTTCAAATAATATGCAATAAGGCTCAAAAGCTCACTTGGTGGAAAAACATACTCAATCCCAAGCAAAAATCTCTCTAACGCACCTACTTGTATTCAAAGCATGCAAACTAAATCATCTTGCACATATTCATGTCCTTCTAATCACTTACAACATTCAATAAGTCTACCAGCTTCAACTTACTAGTGTATGTGTGTGCACAAGAACAAAACATATCACTTCTCAATCAAAAGCGTCAACAACACAAAATTACTATCAAGCATGGGTGCAAATGCAAACTATTATGAACTCACATTATATACTAAAATAAAAAAGAATGTCCTATATGAAACGAACGTAGATAACACGAACATAAATGAATAATTTACTACTACTAATATGCAAAGCATGAAATCCTGCATGAACACATAATACAACAACAACTAATCCCTCAAACAACCCCCAAACTTAAAATAATCAATGTCCTCATTGAATGGAAGTAAATACGAGGGATAGCAGAAAACATACCTACTCGTCGGAACCAGAGAAGGTGCCTTATCGCAACTCACCAATCAGTTCAACATAGCCAATATGAGTCTTTGGCAAAAACCCCTTCTTTTTTTTAGCAATCGGCTTCGAATAAGAATCAATACCCAACTCACAAAATTCACCAAAATCCACAAAAAATTCGAATTCACAAATACCCCCAGATAACCAAGAACACACAACCCTAATAATGCAAGAACACAATTCGAAATATCAAAATAAAAGGAAGAAATATACCCCAAATACGAATCGGAGAGGTGAAACTTGCAATTAAAAATCCCCCAAACTTGAATTTTGAAGCCTTGAAATTGATTGTAGGAAATATAATTGGAATGGGGTACGATTTGTGTGTATATAGATTTGGGAAAAAAATTGAAATAGGAGATGGATTGGGAATAATTTGGAATTAATATAGGACTAGAATTAGGATTTTAGATGGAGAAAATAATTAGAAAAGGGGTTGAAATTGATTTAGGAGATGAATTTTTATTTAATATAAGTGTTAAACACATAAATACGCACGGACAACAAATCTGGATAGTAGGTTGAACTCGACATACAACAAACCTGGACAGTAGGTTGAGTGCGACCTAGGAGGTACTGTGCGACATGGCGCGTGGCTTGGCCGCTCCCTTATTATTTTTTTTTTATGAAACACAACACAAAGTCGTGTACTATTCTTTTGAACAGACAATTCGCTCCGCTGCATCCTAAAAAGCGCGCCATGGCGCGTGGAAATTTCTGCCCAAATTTTTTTTAAATTTTTTTTTGAAAGAAACACTCAAATTTATTTTTTTCCTACACTAATGCGTGGCGCGTGGAAATTTCTGCCCAAAATTTTTTTAAATTTTTTTTTGAAAGAAACACTCAAATTTTTTTTTTTCCTACACTAATGCGTGGGTTGCCTCACACAAAGCGCTTCTTTAACATCAATAGCTTGACGTTACTTCCAAGCCTCAATTAAGGATGATAATAGTTGGCATGGTCATCTCTTCGCGAGACTTCATCGTCATCACGGCGGCACACTTTCTACCCTTTCGCCTCGCTTGGCCTATTCGTGTAACAACTATGTCCTATTCCAATGCCTTCATCTGTTGACCCAAAATCTGTCAATTTGTAGAACAACACACACTCACGGGCTTCGCTTGAATATAATGGAGGAGGGTAAATGTAAGTTGCTGAAGCCTTTGGTTACTCAAAGAGAACTTCCTCCATTGGCTCTAATGCGCTACCTCCATCTTTAAACTCTGAGACAAGTAGAAGACCTGCTTCATTCCCATGTTCTTCAGCCTCTTGGTACGCACATACCAATTTTTGAATTTTCTGTAGCTCACCAGTGTTTGTCTCAAATAGTGCCCTTTCCGAATCATCCACCATACTAGCATGATCAAATTCCTCACACGGCTTGCGAACACTCACCTCACCTTGGAATTTGTCTTCCTCAATTATGCATGCAGTACCTTGCTCCAAGTCACCGTTATTTTCTGGAATTGCCTCTAATATGAATTGTTATTTCTCTTGTTCCACAGCACTCACAACTCGAGCAACTAGTGTCTCCAAAGATTTGACAGACTCCTCATTACTCTTTACAAGCTAGCATCCTAAGCTCCTCCATAGTTACAACCTCATCTGACTGAAAAGTAGGAGTAGGTTGCTGATGTTGAAACTCTTCACTATCAAAGAAATATGACATATTTGGAACATCTTGCTGGTACTGTTGAGGACGATATTGAAAATATGGTTGCTCCTCATAACTGACATATGGATCAACTCCTTCGAAGTAACAATATTGCGAGGGATCATGAACGCCCAAACACTGCTCACATTGCTGAGGCATGGATGTCCTCGAATATGCCCACCATGGCAACTCCTCGCATGCCATCTTCAAACACTCAAGTACCTGAACACACCGAACTAACAAGACAGGTGAGAAAAAATCTGAGTCAGTGAACTCTAACGACCACTATTGACAAGCACATAAACCAAAAATAAAACACCGATGATCCCCGGCAGCGGCGCCAAAAACTTGTTTGCACTAAATCATGCAAGCGTACGTGGTCACAAGTAATATAGATATAAGTCGAGTTCGTTCCCACAGAGATCTGCTTATGGTTTTAATTCAGTAGATGTACCTATGCAGCAATGTATGATTATTATTCATACATTCGTTAGATCTTTAAAGCATCAAGATACTAAAGCTCCATAATAAATTCGTTAGAATCCCATGACAACGATTTGTTCGTAATTGAACCTCTCGTCATCATGGGATCAAGTGAAACCATGATAAAAACAACGTATGAAAAGATACAAATAAACCTAAGTAATTGATATGTAATGGTTATATAAATTACAATGATAGGATGTGTTTATATAGGCTCTATAATTCTTTCCCAGCAAGAAATTGCCTTCTATTACAATTAGAATTCAATTAAGGTACTAAAAACTGCCTAAAATACAATTAGAACTTGAAAAGGACAAAATAGTAATTTCCTGCTCCCATCAGTATGATTGTCGAGCTGTCTGCGCCCAACACACGCAACCTGCTCGTCCAAGACCTGTCCCATGTTGTAGAAAATCTCCCAAGCTTCGCGTGGGCAGTAAGATCGCTGAAAACGGACTTATAAAACTCCAGATATGGCCAAAACAGTGTAGACTGCGCAACCTTCTCGGAAAATCCGAATTTTAATAAATTAAACCTCCAAAAACGATAGAAGCATTAACCTTAATCGACATTCTTGCAAACCTGCACAACTACACAAAACACATCAAAACTACAACAAACTTGAGTCCAAGACAATCAATTTAAGCCGATATGGAACGCTCCCAGTGGATATAAAATCCACTTATCAAGTTCAACAATTCTCTGCTCCAGGCACACCCCAGCAAAATGGAGTGGTTGAAAGAAAGAACAGAACTCTTATTGAAACTGGCAGAACAATGTTGGAGGAAGCAAAACTACCTACATATTTCTGGGCAGAAGTAGTCAACACAGCATGCTACACTCAGAACATTACACTGATCAACAGACATGGTGTAACTCCTTATCAGATGATCAAGGAAAAAGAAGCCAAGTCTGAAGCATTTGCATGTATTTGGCTGTAAGTGCTTTGTTCTAAGACCTCATCCTGAACAGCTTGGAAAATTCGAGACTAAAGCTGATGAGGGCATCTTTATTGGCTATCCATCATCAAGAGCCTTTAAAGTCTACAATCTAAGAACAAAGACAATCACGGAGTCTATAAATGTATCTTTCGATGATAAGAAGATTACAGGAATTACTGAAGACTTACATAATAGCTTGATTTTTGCAAAAAAAGCTTCCAAGAATTCTGATGAAATCTTGTTAGATACTGATAATCCATCAAATCCTGACGATCCAGTTATTAATGATGAAACACAGATTATTGATGGGAATGCAAATTTTGAGGGGGAGCAACAACAAGAGACCATCAACACTGAATCAAATCAAACATCAGGAGGAGATTCATCAGAAACAGATTCAAGTGACAATTCTGACAGCAGATCAGAAACAGATAGCAATATCTCAGGGGGAGCTTCTAGCAACACTAGTTCTTTTGAAGATAACACCAATCCATGGGGGGCATTAAATTCAAGGAATGATCTACCACCAGCAAGGAAATGGACTAAAAGCCATACTCCTGATTTAATTATTGGGAATCTTGAAGTAGGTGTTAGAACCATAAGTGCAACTCAAAATGAATGTCTTTATCATAACTTTCTGTCAAAGGAGGAACCTAAGAAAGTTGAAGATGCACTCAAGGATGCTGATTGGGTTATGGTATGCAAGAAGAACTAAATGAGTTTGAAAGAAAAGAAGTCTGGAAACTTGTACCAAGGCCAAAAGGAAGGTCAATTGTAGGTACAAAGTGGGTGTTCAGAAACAAGACAGATTCAGATGGCACCATTATTAGAAATAAAGCAAGACTAGTTGCAAAGGGATATTCTCAACAAGAAGGAATAGACTATGATGAGACATTTGCTCCTGTTGCAAAATTGGAAGCTATCATAATCTTTGTGGCATATGCAGCCCATAAGAAATTTAAAGTTTTCCAGATGGATGTGAAAAGTGCTTTTCTCAATGGAGAATTAGAAGAGGAAGTTTATGTTGAACAACCTCCTGGATTCATTGATTCAAAACATCCAGATTATGTCTACAAACTGGATAAAGCACTTTATGGACTAAAGCAAGCTCCAAGAGCCTGGTATGAAACATTGGCTCAATTCTTACTGGAAAGTGGATTCAAAAGAGGTACAATTGATAAAACCTTGTTTTATTTGAATCATGGTAAAGATTTGCTGTTAGTTCAAATTTATGTTGATGATATCATTTTTGGGTCAACTAACTCCAAATTATGTGAGAAGTTTTCAAATCTAATGCAGTCTAGATATCAAATGAGCATGATGGGAGAGATGAGCTATTTCTTAGGTCTGCAAGTTAAACAGACTAATGATGGGATTTTTATCAATCAGTCAAAATACACAAAGTACCTCTTGAAGAAGTTTAACATGCAAGACAGCTCTGCTGCATCAACTCCCATAGCTACAGCTACCAAGCTTGATCCTAATCAAGGTACTGAGGTAGATGTAACCAATTACAGAGGTATGATTGGCTCACTTTTGTATCTAACTGCTAGTAGACCAGATATCATGTTTGCAACCTTTCTATGTGCAAGATTTCAGGCAAATCCCAGAGAGCCACATCTCATAGCAGTCAAAAGGATTTTCAGATACTTAAAAGGCACACCATCTCTTGGCCTTTGGTATGCGAGAGAATCTGATTTTAATTTATGTGGTTATTCAGATGCTGATTTTGCAGGCTGCAAAATAGACAGAAAAAGTACTTCAGGTGGTTGTCAGTTTCTTGGAGGAAGACTTGTTTCTTGGTTTAGTAAAAAGCAAAAGTCTATCTCTACATCAACTGCAGAAGCTGAGTACATTGCTGCTGGAAGCTGTTGTGCTCAGATTATGTGGATGAGAAATCAGCTAATGGACTATGGTTTGTCATATTCAAAAATACCTATTTATTGTGATAACCAAAGTGCTATTGCTATGACACACTACGCGATGGGCTATCGCAACATATTTTTCATGGATGTTGCTAGAATATGTTACCTTAGCATGTTACTTTGGACCTAATATAACATTTTGTTTTTTGTGTTACCTTAGCCACCAACGTGATGTTACTTTAGCTTTAAAGTGTTGGATGTTAGCAACATAAATGATATATTACCTTAGATCATTAATAAACTCAATTTTGAATTTTTTAACCAATTTTTTTAATTATTTAAAAATCACATTTAGCTTTATAATATTTCATTTTTATTTTCCAAATAAATGAGTTATAATTTTTAAATATTAAGAGTTTTTATTTATTAATTTTTTTCAATTTCTATTTATTTATAAATTTTAAATTTACAATTTTTTAAAAATAAAAATTCTTAAATATTTTGGAATAATCTATACTATACTATACTATACTAAGCAAAATAAGGTGTATTTTGTTTGTAGGTTGGTTAAATAACGCTTTTCAAAAAAATTGTTAACACCTTTCTAAGAATAGCAAGTTAAAAAAATTAATTTATTTAATATAAACAATAAAATTTGCGAATAAGGTACAAAAAATATTTTTAAAAAATTAAGAAAACTTGTTAAAAATTATATTTCACATGAAAGCAATTCGTTTTGATGAAAATTAAGAGTTTATTAAATTAATGAGTTACTATATATAAAAATTAAGATATTTAATTATTATCATTTTTTAAAATTCTCTTTATTTTATTAAATTTAAAATGTAATTATCTATTATTGTTTTTCATGTTTTATTTGTTTATTCAATTTAAAATGGGTAATTTTCTAAAAAATAAAAAATACATAAATATGTTTGTATTTAAATTAATTAGAAAAGAAATGTAAAAGAAACCTTATTACTTTTAAAATTTAATTGATATATTGATTTTATTAAATTTAAAAAACACATTTTTTAAAAGATTTTTTTTTTCAATTTAGCAAAACAAAATACACATTTTTTAAAATAAAATTTTAAAAATATATATGAATACATTGATTAATACTAAAATGACACATTACCAGTGAAAATGTGAGAGCGACAAATTACATCGCCCAAAAATTTCATTCACTTTCGCTTGCACTTTAACAAAATATCTCATTCACTCTCTTTCACTCCAACCCCATCCTCTCTGTCTTTCTCTCTCTCTCCTAAAACTCTCTCCCCCGACTTTCAACTGAGTTCTCTCAGTTAAACTCTCTCCCCAAAAAAAATAAAAAATAATACATATATATATATATATATATATATATATATATATATATATATATATATATATATAAATCAGGGCTTCTTCAAATTTGGGGCTTTTAATATTCAGTTCAATTGATTCTATGCTCTCATCTAATCGATCTATCTCATTGGTTTAAGGACTTCTTCAATGGGCTTTGCATTTTAGGGCTTAAGAGCTTTATTCGGGGGTCTGCTGTTATGAATTAAAGGTATTTCAAGCCTTTAATTTTATGTGTTTAATTTAATCTCTAGCAAGATTTTATTTTATGTGTTTATTTTTAGTCGATTAATCTTCTAGTTGTTTTTGGGGTTTTCAAGTACAAATGGATTCGAGCTATTAACTCTTCAGTCCTCTCAGTAGTCTGTACCATTTGAAATTGAAGGTAATTTTTTTTGAAATCCTTAGTTGTTTTGTCGGTTTTGTCGGTTGATATGAGATTACTTCCCTGTAAAAATTGGATGTATATTTTTATATATAGTCCTCAGTTGTTTTAGTGGAAGGATTGATGTAAAGAAGGTTATTTTTATGTTCTATTACCTTGTACGTATTTTTAAGTAGATGTGAATTTTTCTGATGTATGTATTATAGCCTTATGTTTACATGCTAGGGGAGGGTAACATTTGATTGATATATTTGATTTGGTGTTCTTGTATAAGTATTTCCAGTAGTAACTGTTTTACCCTATATTACAACATTTAGACTAAAGAACAAGGGGCTGAAATTACCTGTACCATACCATTAGTTCAGACTAATTAAGATACAGTGGACAGGTTTTTACTAATAGCGGTATCATAGTCTGGTACTTGTTCTTTTTAGTATTATTTTGATTGACATTGGTGTGGCATAGCTTATTTATATTGTTTATATGCCATTGTTCTTTTTAGTATTATTTTGATTGACATTGGTGTAGCATTGATTATTTATATTGTTTATATGTCTGCCTTTATGTTTTTTATAGTTACTATGTCAGAGCTCTTAACTAAAGACTTACATTTTCCTATTTCGCAATAATCTTTGATAGGATAGCATATATGCTGAAGAATTCTATTACTAGTACTAAGACAAAAATGGATTATCATAATGCAGACTCTGAACCTGTGTTGGAGAGAGCTAGACCTTTAGGTTTTTTGGATGAGGTACTATCCGTTTTAACAGGATCTTTTTTGGAAAAGGAAAAGCACTTTATATATTTTGATGGTTTTTATATATTATTTATACAGGACATGGATTTCTATCCAATGCAACACACTATTTCTTGGTAGTAATTGTTACTGTTGATGTAACATTATCAAAAGGCCATTTAGTACTAATTTAGCTAGAGGGCATTGTGCTCCAGTTACTTGCCTTGGTTTATCACCTGATAGTAGTTATCTTGTGACTGGTTCCCGTGATGCTACTGTACTACTTTGGAGGATACATCGTGTATCGGCTCCTCACTCAAGCAGTCAGTCAGAAGTTTCAACAGGCTCAGTGGAGTCAAGTTCAACAATTAGAAACCATACAGCAAGTATCTTAGCAGACAAAAGCAGGAGGCGACACATTGAAGGTCCAGTACATGTCCTTCGTGGCAATCTCGGTGAAATACTTTGTTGCTCTGTTAGTTCCGAACTTGGTATTGTTGTTTCTTGCTCCAACTCATCTGATGTTTTACTGCATTCAATAAGAAGAGGCCGGCTGATCAGAAGACTGGTTGGTGTAAAGGCCAGTTTGGTCTGCCTTTGATCATATGGTACTATTATAGCCTGGGATGAATCATTGCATACTCTAAGCATCTTTAACCTTAATGGGACACCGTCTATTTACTTCTTTGATCTGCATACTCTTAAGGTATGATTTTGAATAGTCATTAAACTTACTGTCCTGATTTTTCAAATGAATGCAGGGATGGCTATGACACTATTTAAATCAGTAAAGATTTGTAATAGTAATATAAAACTTGTGGCACTTATGCATGTCACTAACAAGCAGATGGACTTTCAGGTATTTCATACATTGCAACTGAAAGAGGGGCAACATGTGACAGCTCTGGCTCTTAACATGGATAATACAAATCTTTTGGTGTCTACTGCTACTAGAGAGTTAATAGTCTTTACGGATCCTGCGGTGAGATAATACAAATCTGTTTTAATTACTTATCGATAATGTGACTTCCCACTTAGACTTGGGGTTTGTGTGTTATATACTAAAATTTTATATATTATATGATTCTTCCTGGTTGAAATATTAAGGTTCAGTCTGGGGAATTTTACATATGTCCTATCTAGTTCTATAGTGCTTTTTCCTCGTGTTTACTATATTTTCGATGTGTTAGTTTTTTCATTAATGGCCAAAATGAGGTGAAATAATTTCCCTATGTAATGCATCTTCAAGGTTTTTACAATTGGATTTTTCACTTATTTACAATTGGTTTTTACAAGGTTTTTAAAATTTAAATTTCACTTATTTATTGATAGTTTGTATTCATAATTCTATATATTAAAATGCAAAACACTCAAATTAGCCTGCATTTCTATTACATGGAATGCCCAGTGTGTTCAGCAGTGTGTAAATAGACAGCAGTTTTATGTCAAACTGGTGCATCATTAATAAATTATGTGGAAACTGCTGCTAATTTTTTCTCCCACTTAAACTAAAATCTTGTTCCAATACTCATATAATTTCATTGTAATGCACCATTTGCAGTTCTACTTTGCTGGCTTCACTGGATGTACTTGCTACATTTCATGAATTTCGCATCCAGACTAAAGCTCTTCTGGGTCTATTTTCATATTGCCCTGTTCATTTTGACGCACAGATGTATTATGTGGTCTTCAAGGGCATGAAGAGTACCAACTAGAGATTGAATTCTAAGCATATAAGGGAATGACTCCAGCAGTTGGAAAAGAACAAGAGAGAAAAAATGGCCGCCAATACTCCCTGCCTTCTTCTATACGACGAAATTATGATATTTTTTTATTAACTTTGGCTACTATTAAGTATGGATGTTAATTAGTTGGTTTTAATTAAGTTTGTGAATTATTAGTATGTTAACTATGTAGTAGTGAATTTGTTTAGAATGTTTGGTGCGTGTTTGGGAGTTGGTTTAGTATGTTTGGATTATGAATGTAATTTTTGGAATGGTGTATCGAAATGAAAAGGTTATTTAGGGATGCATAATATGTACGTGCAATTTTTTTCAATTTTTTCTAGAAAAGATGTTACATTAGCTAATGGAAATGTTGCTATATAAAAGCTAATGAAAACCAATGTGGGCCCCACTGTGGGGCCCACTGTTTTAAAAAAAATCTAGGCCTTTAAGGTAACATATATATTAAGTTGCCATAGCCCTCATTTTTGTTGCTATAGCAAGCTATGGTAACATAAAATTGCATGTTACCTTAGTGATAAAAAATGTTACCTTAGACACCTAAAGCAACATGCTGAGAGCTATCACCAGAAAAATGTTACCTTAGCTACTTTATGGGCCTAAGGTAACATATAATGTACCTGCTGTAACATTTTTTTTATGTTACCGTAGGCTGTTTATGGTATAGTGATAGGAAATCCAGTACAACATTCTCTTACTAAGCATATCAGTATCAGATAACATTTTATAAGAGAGCAAGTGATGGAAGGGACATTTGAGTTACACTTTGTTCCTACTGATCAACAGCTAGCTGATATATTCACCAAGCCACTTCCTGAAGCTACATTTACAAAGTTGGTGAATGAACTGGAAATGGTAAACTATGATAGTTTCTGAGAACAGAGAAAGATCAAATACTGATACTCGTCGAATCCTGATGCATTTTGAATCCTGATGAAAAGTCAATCCTGACTTCAGTCAAACATCGAATACTGATGCAACGTTTCACTTATCAGTAATGTATTTTAGTACTTTGTTTATTGCTCTGTTTTCCTGATATACTTCTGACTATTGAACTTGTTAATAAGGTGATTACTTTAATTAGTTTTCATGTTTATTTCTTCGATTTAATTATTTGAAGAACAAGTTCAATGCAGAAAATAATGAATAAGAGAAACAAAATTTTTCATTGATAATAAGAAAGAAATTACATTCATTGATTACATCTTTTTGTTCTCTATCTACTAATCTATTCAACAGGGAAATAAAGTCCAAACCACTCCATTGTTAACAGTTATCCCAGATCCCATCTTTGCCACTTTGTTTGGATGGAAGTTGAAAGGGATAAGGTTATTTTTGGTGACATATTCATTAACAATGGTTGGATGTGTTGGATGAGGATGCCTTAGAGGAAAGCCATGCCAATGTTGCCTGGAGAGCAGCATCGATGTCAATCACTTTTGCAGGTCTTTCTTTCTTGATTTCTTCAAGACCATCATCCATTTGCAACCACAAAGTTTCAAGTTGTCTTTCCCAGTTGAAAGCATCAAACTCTTCATGAGTGTAACTAAAGATATCTCTCTTCTCGACGAGATGGAGATTCTTTTCTTTGATGGTGAGGTTCGACATCTCTTTTGCTAAGATATTTTATGAGAAGAGCTTTTGGTTTACAAGAGAGAAGAAGGGTTAAAAAGATAGTGGACAAGTCTCTAAACGTTAAATAGAGAAAGGAGTGGAATGAGAATATGAAACGCTTCATATTCTGGTGTTGGTACCAGGTATTTTTAGATTGTGATGTTTTATGTCTTTAATTAAAACAAATTACCAAGTTTTTTTCTTTTCACAATCTTATTTCTCGAGAACTGCGGGCGCGTGTGTTGTACTTATGTAAGTATATACTTACAATTTGAAAATCGTCTCGCGTGCAGTTATCACCACTCTTACACGTAATTTGGTCCATTAATTATGTGTGCACGAGTCGATTACTGACACCTGTCCTTGAGATATCATTAGTTATGTCTAAAATCAATTTAGTTTTCTAAATTGATTCTTTTATTCTCAAAGTATCAGTATTGTATCATCTTTTCTACTTTGTGCAAACATAAACCCTAACTGCTAAAGAATACAAAATCTCTTCGTTCAACCACAATGGAAAATCAATTGTTTGTAAACAGTAAAGTTGTCGTCAATGGTGTTACTTTTGCACCTAATAATTTTGTTGTTGTTCTTGATCATCAGGACTTGACGAATGATTTTCATATCATTTAAGATTTCTTGACCTCAAGTCCAATTAACTATGCATTAACACAACCCTCCAAAGTTTCTTTTAAGAGTGTTATGATGGTATGGTCAACAGCAGTTTTTGGTGAAGGTATGACAACAAAGAATCCGTACATGTCCTTTGAGTACAATGGTACTACTTATGAAGTGACTCCAGAGGTGATAGAGAAAGCTCTTCAACTACCATCTCTTCATGGCAAACAAGTAGAAAGTATTTCTGATGCTACACTTCTTGATTTTGCAAAGAGTCTTGGAATCAAAGGACAACCAATGAAGTTTGGGGATTTATACAGAACAAGGCTTAAGAAGGAATGAAATTTCTTCTTTGATACTATCAGTCGCTGTTTTCTGAATAAAGTCTCTAACTTTGATGCATTGCCTTCAACTTCAGTTCAAATTGGGTACTCTCTAATCCATGAAACTCCTTTTGATTATGGATTATTTCTTTTTAAAGCCTTTTATGCTAGAAAAACAGAAAAGTGTGGATATGTCTATTTTATTAGATTCTTTCAGTTGATATTCTCATATTTATGTCCCAATGTTGAATTTGAAAATGATGATAAATTGCCTATCTTTAATATTTCTGAAAACAATATCAAATCCTTGGAGAAATCTGATAAGGTAAATAACTTGGAAGACAGTCCTATTATTCTTAATAAGGTCAGGCTTCTTTTAACAAAGAGAATGCCTACTTATTATGGATCTATCACTTATGGTCTTGGACCTATTCCAAGTGCTATGAGACAGGAAATTACCCATCCTGTTTCTGACCAAAGCACACAAGCCAAACACTCTACCAAACAGTCATCCACCTCTGGTGTCTCACAAAAGGCATCAGTTGTAAAATCAAAGAAATTAGCTGGATCTGATGTGTCTGGAAGACAATCAGGATCATAGAATTTCTCCACTCCAACCCATTCTCAAAAGAAGTCACAAGGGGATGAACAAGGGGTCTTGGCTAAGGAGAAATCACATCAGCAAAGGAGTTCCCTTACACTGCTCAAGGGACTTCTGAAATTAAATTTGACTTAGTTCAAAGTCTGGCAGATAAAGCTTCTCATGCCGAGCATATTGCTGAATGTGATGAAATACTGAAGGACACTGCATGTGAGAGAAGCACATAAGAACCTTTGACTCAAAGTGTTGAAGAAGCTTCGCAACCTCAGACTACACAAGAACCATCAGTAGAAAATACTGATGCAAGTCATGCTTTAGTTGCAGCTGTCAATCCTGATACAAGTACTATTGATTCAAGAATTCCACTGCTTATCGAGCCAATTTCTGCAAGGCCAATGGAATCTTTCACTACATCATCAGGTAACACTTCTATCTCTACTTCTCTTAATACTGATAGTATGATTACAGATAGACCTGATACAAGGGATACCTCTATTTCTATGACTTCAGTCCACTCTCCTCAGCCACCTCTTATTTCTTTGAATTTGTTGAGCCAGAACCTTTCTAGTGAGACTGAGAGTAAACAATTAGAGAAAAAGAAGAGTGGAGAGAGGCAGTCTCCTGAACTGGCAAAAGGTGAGGTAAAAAAGATTGAGAAGTTACAAACTTCTGGAGAGGTAGTAGTTACTATTAAAAGTAACTTAGGTCACATTGTGAGAAGTGATGAGATCACTTTAAAAAAAAAGAAAGATCTAGGAAATGTTTCTATTCCCGTTGCAGGTCTTCAGGAACCAATAGTTCCATCTACTGTTGATTTGAAATTGAAAGGAGTTATGAATCCTGAAGATAATGTGGATGATAAACTTCCCGAGGCTGATGATAGCTCAGATGATGATGATCATGATGATGATAATCCTGAGGCAATTCAAATACAGGCAGCTCTAAAAGCAAGTCTAGGATCTGCTCATGGATCTTCTAGTAGGTATATGCAGTCTGTTACTCAAGAAGAGTTCAGAGGGGAGTACAGTTCTAAACTTCCTGAACATACTCGAGCCATGAGGGGATATGAATGGGATACTGAATGGAATCAGCAGATGCTGAGATGAACTTCAATAATGCTCTTTTTCATTCCAGTCATATTGCCACTAGGATGTCTACTCCTGAGCTTAAGGCTCTTATCAAAACTAATACTCTTTTGCAAAAGGATTGAAAGATGAAGTACGGACTATTAAGTCTGATAATGAAAAGTTTCATACTCGGTTTCTCAAGGATTATGCTGAGATTTCTACTACTTGCCAGCTTGATCGTTTAAGCACTTCTTTCACTACTAGGATGAATGTTATGGAAAATAAAGTTGATACTTTGTCTTCTAAAGTTGACACTATTGATGAAACTCTCAAGCTTATTTTATCTTTATTTATTGAGGAGGGTTCTGATGTCAAAAAGGGGGAGAAGGTAGTCAGCAAAACAAAATGAACACCTAATCCAGTTGTTAGAAAGGATGATGATACTTCTGGAAATGATGGTGGTGGTGGTTAGTTAAATGAAGCAGAAACCTCTGATGCTGCTTTGGTGGCAAAGAAAAGTACATCTCATACTCAAACCAAGCAGTCAACTCATGTTTCTAGATCTGGCAAGAGAACCGTGAGAACGTTGATACAATCTCAAGTCATGACAGAAGAACAATTTCAAGCGCCTGGTCTAAATCAGTCACTTCCGAAAATTCCTGAAGAAGTTGATGATTTGCTTATTACTGATATAAAAGATGCTCCACATCTCTTCAAGAAGATAACTTCTAAGATAGGTGTGAGTGAAATTGTTTATCACAATGATGTTAAAGTTCAACAACATCATGCAAGGGAGGCTTTAGCCTTAGTTTCTAAAGAAAATGCTGACATGAGTACTCAAGATTTTTTAGAAGAACAGAAGAAGATTCTTGAAGAAATTGAACGATAGAAGGAAGCTCCTACTGCAAGTAGAGGAAGAGGCAGAGGAGGTAGAAACAGAGGCAGAGGAAGGAAACCTGTACAAGCAAGTACAAGGCAGACAATATCAAGTGGAATCAGAATTGAAGAAATTTCTGATGATAGAAAGAAGAAAACTCCACTTCGTCTTGAATTGGTTCCAGACAACAAATTTAATGATCCTGATGAAACTATCAATACAGAAGTTGAAGAAGAAAGTTTGCTGAGAGCTAGGAAGAAAAAGTCTGTTGTGAAAGCACAGGAAGGTGTTTCTGAAGAGTCTCAGGCAGATGAGATTAATCAAAGAAGGTTCAGGGAATTTGAAGAAGAAAGAAAACTCAAGAAAACTAATAATGACATTACTGAGGATGCAAGAATTGAGTACTTGAAAAGAATCTTTGAATCTGATAAAGATTTATGGTACTATTCCAAGAAAGTTTTTGAGGAGGAAATTCCCAGTGAACCAAAGTGTGACAGCCCCAAATCCGGGGTCATGAATCCAGGCCGTCACGGACCAATTTCCATTCAATATCAATATCTCTTGGGTCTTTTTTTTTAACAATTAATACTTATGCAATTGACCCCGCAATAATACACACACACACACACACCAGTCATATGCTCATAGAACAACATTCACAACATTAAAAGTTTAGAGTTAAATAGTTATTACAAACCCAGAATCCTACTAAGTACATTGTTGAATAATACTTCTACAGGAAGCATTTCAACAACCAAGAGTTATTACACAGATTACACCCTTAATGTACATAAGTCTACCACAACCCTTTCGTTTGTCAGCTACCTCTGGTATGGGCGCCAGCACTCGCTCAAAAGGTCGTCTTCCCCCTACCCTCTTACGGGGTGTAGTACGGAGTATCGGCATTTGACCTAGCTGTTATATACATAAGTAGCAAGAGTGAGCTATAATAGCTTAGCAAGAAAATCTTGTAACTAGAAATCAAAATTTAAACAGATATAAAAATATATGTAACCGGAAACCAACTATAAACCTTAAGAAGAATAAAATTCTTATTTAATAATACATCATCCAATTACTATTATAAGGAAAGGAATATATGATGCTATAATATCAGTTTCTCTTCTACAACAAATTAATAAACTATACATCATCTCATTATAATATCCCAGATAATATAACCTTTGGGTAAAATCTTTCAATATAATCTTTGTATTCCCTTTTTATACGACAATTATATATAAAATAATATAAACTCAGTTTCTCTTTTAACTGTAAAGTAATTCCATACTTTCATACAATTTTCCCTTTTCAATATACCATCTGAAAACCCTTATTAATTCTTTCCTTTAAAGAAAACGTTGGGGATTTCCACTGTTGCCGAATACGTAAGGACGATGATCAGTCGCCCTCCGTACCCGTCCCTTTTTACTACCGGTAGACGGAGGTAGGTTCTCCACCATCCCCCAGGAGGAAGGTCCACCACTACATCCTCCCTCGGCACTCTTGGGCCGGAATAAATATTGGACGCTGGACTGTGCCACTACCACACAGCCTCTTACGCTTACTGTTGCAATCCCCCTTTTTTAAATCATTTTTCCATTATCAAATACCATTTCACATTTTCCACTCACACATAACGTATCCATTTCCCTTTATCATATATCATCACCCTTTTTTAAATCATACGTCATAACACTTTAATTATGACTCATACATCTTTTCTATAATTAATAAAGTCAAATATGCCTTTATATACATAAGATATTCCATCTTATTTAAAAGTATTAAATAATAATCAATAATATTTATTAAATCACAACTACTTAAAGATTATAATCAACAGAATATTATAACTCATATAACCCTAGATAACAACTGATACCATTCTCTTTCATATCTCTTTAGAACATAAAATATATTCGCTCTATCCATATTCATATCCATATTCCTTTACTTCTCAAAATCAGGAAATAAATCCTTAGCAATATAGCAAACGTAGAAAAACATATATATTCCATGAAATCATTTCACTTTGAAAATAAAATAGTTTTCCAAAGTAAGGGTGGAAGAAATCTTGCCTCGGTTTCGGTATCCTGACGGTATGGCTCGTGGCTCTTCCGGAGTTTCTATAAACACAAAAAGGACCGTCGTTAGAATACCACATCTCTTACTCACCTCACTCTTGTATAACAATACCCTTGACACATTAATATTTGTTTAACATATCACTATTACCCCAAAGGTTCAAGAACTTAACCATTTATAAACTCAATCGAAGTTTCAGGGGTTTTCACCATTTCCCTTAACAACCACACTTGACTGTAAAAATTCTCAGAAAATATGGATTTCGAATTTTACTACAAGGTCAACTGGTAATGCCTCTTTGACTACCCTACTACAATATTCCAAAATTTTATAATTTTTAAAAGTGTTTAAGTATGTCAACTATAACCTCAAAGTTGCCACAATTGCGTTTTCTTGGTTCCTGAACCGCTTTCACTAAAACTGACTTTTCTCCTAAACCGTACATCAGATTTTAACGTACTTTATATCCACACGATCTATGAACTATGCTCTATCTCATCATGGTCATTTGGTGGTCTGGACAGTAAGGTACCGTACGGGCAGTTTCTGATTCTAACGAAAATCGGACATTATAACTGCTGTACTTACATAATTTCCATATTTTAACCCCTTCACCACTATCATTCCACACTCATTCCAAGCCCTACACCATGTGGTCTACATCCCAACCATGGTTACAAGTTCACATCCCAATTTCCATATCCAATCAAACCATTTATAACACATAATCATCATAAACTTTATATTTACATCACTTAACCACAACTACATCAATATCCATCATAAATAAACAAGGACAAGAACTTTTATACCTTCTTGAAGCTTTTAAAGACCCTTAATAACCCTTGGGCACTCCTTAAACAACCTTAGATTAGCTTGAATCAACTAAAGAAACCATAAAAACAAAGTTAATTCTAATATTCCACTATTCATTACTATTCATCAAGTAACTTGGACAATTTTATTACCTTATCAAATGATGCTTGATGGCTATGAAACTTTGTGCTTGTCTTAATCTATCCTCCAAGAAGCTCCATGATTTTTCTCTTGATTTAATATGGATGCTAGCTAGGTTTTTTGATTTTTATTTTCTCTTTTTTTTTCTTATTGCCGAATGGAAGAAGATGGAAGGGGAGAGAGATTTCTTTTGATCTTTTTGATCTAATCTTGGTTTAATCTTGTTAATTCTAGCTTGTCTTGGAAACCTTGTAGATATTTTGTGGTTAAAAGCCATGTTAAAGTACTAATTTACCCCTAAAACTAGTTAGTGGAAAGTGATGTAATCCTTGATGATCTCATAATTCCTTTTGGTTTTCCTTTCTAGATAATATGCTAATGATTTTGGTAATGGTAATATGGTATGTATCCTTGTTATATTAATAATCTTGTTGTTTAATCTCCATATTCGTCTAATTGTGATTCGTTTCAAATATACCTCATTATCTCAGTGGTTCTGAAATCATTCAACAATCCAAATTCCTTTTGTATTTCCTTAACTTAGTAATCTTTTAGTTTACCCTAATTCACTAATTCCTCAATATATAATTTCCTTCAATATCTCCATGTTCCTTAATATCCAACAGAAACTTATTTGAAATCAAAATCCTCAAAATTCCTATTCAGGAATTTCTGAAATCTATCGTCATTTCGAGTCACTTATTTTTATAGTGTATCATTAATATGGTTTCTGTTTACCCATTTTCTGTTTCAAGTATAGAGTACTTACATACCATTTCCCTAAATCCTCAAAATTTACTATTCATGTGATCATTGTAGCATTGCTAAAGTTAGGGTTATTACATCCTTCCCCCCTTAAAAGGATTCCGTCCCGGAATCACGTTGAAAATGTCCATAGATACCTTTTTCATCCACACTTCTGACCTCTACACCACCTTCTCTATCCTTTTTCCTTCATAATATCTCTATCTTGGTTGCGCAAAAATACACCAAAATAATCTTGCTTGTCATTCATCAACATGCCATTTAGCTTATCATTAATAGTGCTTTCACTATCTTTATCTTGCAAATTTCCTCCTATTTCCAGTCATTCTATATTATCTCATCTCTCATTCCTCTTTTGGCTAAGGGTATCGGCCACCACATTGGCCTCCCCTGAATGGTAGTGTATCTCACTATGGTTTGTCTATATTTTGATCTCTATCATGACATAAAAGATGAACACTTCAATCTTATTATATGTTGTCTCTGTAAAATCTTCCAGAAAGTTTACTAGAATAAGATTTCTTGAAACAATTGTAAGAAAATACTAGCTATAATATATATTTCTTGTTCGTACCTAAACAAGTTTGTGCTTTTCCCAAAATACTCTTGTTATCCTTTGCATAGAATTTCCTGACCCCTAACAGATACTGATTTTCCTTATCTAGATTGTCAACCTACCTACACCATTCATTGACCTAGTCGATTCCTAACCAAGCATTTATACTTACAAGGTTAAATAGAAGAAAATTTTTACCTGCATCTGTAACCGGCTTTTTCAATGCTTCTCCTAAGGTCATATTGTACACCCTGGCAGTAGTGATGGTTTCGATCATCAATACGCAGCGAAAACAGGAGTAAAATAAATCGAAACCAAGCCCGGATCCATGTATAATAATTCGGATAATCATGGTAGTAAGAACGTTTACCTTATTAAAGCTTTATGATTGTAGAATAATGGAGATGCAAGCCTTCTGTTAGGAATAATTCATGAGTTGTGATGTAAAGAATAGAATTTTACTTATACTTCTTGTATATCCTGCTTTATAAAGGATTTAGCACCTTGTATAGGAAATATGTGTTAGACAGTTATCTGTAAAGTTTAGTCAGGAATGAACAGTGCATCAAGTACTACATGTCAGGAACTGAGATCGAATCCTGATATGTCAAGTCAAATACTGATCAAGTACTGATAGGATGGTTAGATCCTGATGCAAGAGGGAATCCTGATATCAATCGTGTTACTGATGATGTCATTATGGATGCTAAAAAAACTGGCAAGTGCTATAAAACAGGATCGTTGTTTGAAGAACAAGCAATAAGATATTATGAAGGGAAGAATTTTCTATTGATGGAAACTATCAACTGGACGGCAGAACATTGTCATGTATAGATTATCCTTCTGTAATTAGTTGATAGGAAGCATTATAAATACTCTCTCTATATCACTGTAAAAAGAGTCGAACAAGTGTGAGTTGTAAGTTCGTGTGCGTAGCTCTGTATAAGGTTTGTATTCGAGAGTTCGAAACAAACAGAAAGAGATTTGTTTTGTCAGCAGCTGCTAAAGGTATTTGTACACCTTTGGTAGAGTTTGTATTTGATCTTATTAATACAAACAGAGTTTAATTCATTCGTTTATTCTTGTTCATATAACCAAGTAAAAATCAGACACGATTATATAACTTGTATTCAACCTCCTCCTTCTACAAGTTATTCGAGTTAACAATTGGTATCAGAGCAGGTTGATTTCGAATAATCATAAAGATCTGTAATCATGTCTGGTTACAAGGATGGGAATACTAAGATTCCTATGCTCAAGAGAAATGAATATACTCTATGGGAAGTAAAGATGTTGCATCATCTGAAAGCAACAGATCCTGATTATCTTGACAGAATCAGAGATGGACCTTTTGTTCCAACAAAGGTCGTTGGACAAGCAACTATTGATGGTGTGGTTGTTCCAGAACATACAGCAGAGAAGCCAAAATCTGAGTGGTCAGATAAGGACAAGGAGAATGTTCTTAAAGATGATAAAGTGAGAAACATATTATTCAATAGTCTTGATTCTGCTCTCACTAACTATGTTCTTTCTTGTAAAACTACTAAGGATATATGGGACAATCTTAATGTTCACTGTGAAGGAACTAAGCCTGTCAGAAAGAATATGAAGACACTACTTATACAACAGTATGAGTACTTTGAATCCAAGTCTGGTGAGTCACTTACTGATACCTTTGATAGGTTTACAAAACTCATAAATGAGATGGCCATGCATGGTAAATATTATGACTTGGAGGATATGAATACAAAGTTCATGAAAGCTTTGCCTGATTTCTACAATGAGAAGATATCTGCGATTGAGGAAGCTAATGATCTGGATGACATATCATTAGAGGCAGTATATGGAAAACTGAGAGCTTATGAACTTGACAAGCAGCAGAAGAAGAGCAGGAGTGAAGGAAAGATGAAGACTTTTGCACTCACTGCTCAATCTGAATTAAAGAAGCTTCCGGAAGAACAGCATGCATGAAGAGATTGCTGTAAAGAACTCAAGGAAGAAGAAAAGCAAAGAAAGTTCAGAGTCAGAGACTACTGATATAGACTCTGACAACAATGATTCTGAATCTGAGATGCAGGAACTCTTTGCTATGTTTGCTAAAGCTTTCAAGAAAGGAAGATTCAACATGAGAAGATTTAGCAAAGGACCTTTTCAAAAGAAGGAGGAGAAGAAGAGTGACAAATGCAAAGGTACAATTGTCAAGCTTGATAAGGCCAAGATCAAGTGCTTTAATTGCAGCGAGCTTGGACACTTTGCTAGTAAGTGTAAGAAGCCTAGGAATTCAGGAAAGGGTAATGCACTTATGGTCACACAGAAGGATTGGGCTGATTCCAGTGATTCTGAAGATGAATTGGATTATGACAACATTGCACTGATGGCAAATGTTTCAGACAAACCTGGATCTCCAAAGAAAACTTCTCCATCCTCTGTTAAGGTATCACTTCACTCTCTTGATTCATTTGATAACTTAAATTCTGATGAAATTAGATCTATCCATGCTGAGTTTAAGAATCTTATGACTAATTTTAGAATTCTTACTTGTGAAAGAGATGAACTTAAGGTTAAGAATGATAAATTAGTTGATAGAAATAATTTTCTTGAATCTGAGTTAATTCAAATGGAAGAATACAAGTTAAGTTCTGATAAAGCTAAGCATGATTATGGTATTATTCTTGAGGCTTATGACTATGTCAGAAAAGAACTAGAGGAAGAGAGAGATGTGATTAAGACCATTAACATTTCTGGTAAAAAGACACAAGAAATCATTGAAAATGGAATTCGTGGTAAGGTTAATGGTTTAGGTTTTGATAAGGCTAGACAAGAAGAAAAAGTAGCTATTGTCAATGATGATAGTAAAGTAGAAGCTAGCACATCTAAATCTGAAGGTAAGAAAATTGTTTCTGAACCTAATCATGTTAAATTTGTTGATTCAAAAGGTACCCCTATTGTACACAAAAGGATTAACAATAGTAATTCAGATGAGAAAGTGTTAGAGAAACCTAAGAATGTAAACATAGGGTTTCTGTCTAAGTCTCAGTTGAAACAGAGATTAGATGGTCTTTCAGAGTCTAGCAAGATCAAGAGAAATAGGAATGGAAAGGAAGGTATTAACAAAGAGAATAATTACAAGAATGTACCTAATGCACCTAGGAAAAAATGCTATAAGTGTGGAAATCATAATCATTTGGCCCTAGACTGCAATAAAAAATCTTCTTGGAAAACTGAGTCCAGATTCCCCAAGACTCAGAAAATTCAATACCAACCACAAAAAGCTTGTTATCATTGTGGTAGTTTATTTCATTCCATTTACATGTGTAGAGAATATCATGAACTGTATTATGACTATTATTCTTTGAAATCTGAAACTCCTAGTCACAAACAGTTTGTGAAATCAGAGTCTAAAGTTGACTCTACAATTGGTAAAGTAAAGGAAAAATTCTCAAAGCCTGTTGTTTCAAAATCTAGTAAGAAAGGATCCAATCAAAGTTGGGTCCTAAAAAATTCTAACTAGTTACTTTTTGTTTGCAGGGCACAGGAAAGAAGCATTGAATTATCTTGGACATTGGATGCTCTGGACATATGACTGGAAAGAAGTCCCTGCTTACAAAGTTTGAGAGGAAAGCTGACCCAGTAATATCTTTTGGAGATGGCAACAAAGGAGAAACTCTGGGATATGGCTCAATTGTTTTGGGGAATGTCATCATAGAAAATGTAGCGCTGGTTGAAGGCTTGAAACATACTCTTTTAAGCATAAATCAACTGGGTGATAAAGGTTACAAATCAATCTTTGACAGAGAAGGATGCAAAATCTTGAATATGCAGAATGGAGACATTGTTCTAACTGGTCAAAGACATGGTAACATATATGAAGCCAGCTTAAGTGATACATCTAAAGGAAGTGTTAGATGTCTCTACAGCAAAGCAACAAGTAATGAAAGCTGGAATTGGCAAAAGAAGCTCTCACATCTTAACTTCAAGAAGCTTAATCAACTTGTTAAGCACAATCTGGTGAGACGCCTACCTCAGGCAAATTATGTGCAAGATGGACTTTGTGATGCATGTCAGCTTGGAAAGCAAAGAAGAACCACTTTCAAGAGCAAGACTGAGAATTCAATTACTGAACCATTTCACATGCTACATCTTGATCTGTTTGGTCCAGTAAACATTATGTCTATCAGCAAGAAAAGATTTGCTCTAGTGATAGTGGATGATTTCACAAGGTTCACATGGGTGTTCTTTCTACACAAG
This sequence comes from Kitagawia praeruptora, assembly GCA_037693485.1. NCBI lineage: Eukaryota > Viridiplantae > Streptophyta > Magnoliopsida > Apiales > Apiaceae > Kitagawia > Kitagawia praeruptora. The sequence goes on along the minus strand of CM075348.1, from coordinate 112,506,398 downwards.
AAGGATGAAGCTCCTCAGCAAATCATTGAACTTGTCAAGAATATTCAGAATAACTCTGAGTACAAAGTCAAAGTACTTAGGAGTGACAATGGTACATAATTCAAGAATTCTACAATGGAGGGGTTTTGTGCAGACAATGGAATCACTCAACAATTTTCTGCACCTGGTACACCTCAACAGAATGGTGTAGTGGAAAGAAAGAACAGGACTCTCATAGAGGCAGCAAGAACCATGTTTGCAGATGTAAAACTTCCAACCTACTTTTGGGTAGAAGCTATTAACACTGCATGTTTCACTCAAAACTGTACCTTGGTAAATAGTCATGGAAAAACTCCCTATGAGATGATCAAAGGAAAGAAACCAAGTGTGAAATACTTTCACATCTTTGGATGCAAATGCTATGTCCTAAAAGTTCATCCAGAACAACTTGGAAAGTTTGAAGCCAAATCGGATGAAGCAATCTTTCTAGGATATTCAGCATCTAAGGCCTTCAAAGTTTATAATCTCAGAACTCACATTGTTATGGAATCAATTCATGTTGCATTTGATGATAAGAAATTTGGAATTCTGCAAACTGATGAAAGCCATGACAAATTGGAATTTGAAAATCTGAAGAATTCTAAGATACTCTCCTGTGATGATGAAGGTTCTCCAGAAGAAATTTCTATTGCATCTCAAAGGAATGCTACTGTTGAGGGGGAGCAAATGAATCAAGAAGAACACAGTGATCATCAGGAGCAGACTAGCCTTTCAGAGTCTACTCCATCAGGAACTGATTTTTCAGAGTCTACTGAGGAAAGATCAGTAACTAGCAGTAATATGAAATCTACTAATTCTATTGATCAAAGGGGAGTTATTGAAGGCAGAGAGAATTTTTCTACAAGAGATACCACTAACTTAGGGGGAGAATCTAGCAGAGTCAACCTACCACCTGTTAGAAAATGGACAAAGGATCATACTGAAGATTTGATTATTGGTGATCCAAATAGTGGTGTTCGAACTAGAAGATCAATTCAAAATGAATGCTTGTATAGTTGTTTTCTCTCAAAGAATGAACCTAAGAAGGTTGAAGAAGCCTTACAGGATCCTGATTGGATAATTGCAATGCAGGAGGAGTTAAATGAGTTTGAGAGAAACAAAGTCTGGAAACTGGTACCAAGACCTAAAGATAGATCAATTGTTGGTGCAAGATGGGATTTCAGAAACAAGCTAGATGAATCTGGTATGATTGTAAGAAACAAAGCAAGATTGGTGGCCAAGGGTTATTCTCAGGAAGAAGGCATTGATTATGATGAGACCTTTGCACCTGTAGCAAGATTGGAAGCAATCAGAATGTTTCTTGCATTTGCAGCTCATTCAAAATTCAAGGTATACCAGATGGATGTAAAGAGTGCTTTTCTAAATGGTAAACTTGATGAGGAAGTGTATGTGGAACAGCCACCTGGATTTGTTGATCCAAAATTTCCAAATCATGTCTACAAACTTGACAAGGCACTCTATGGACTAAAGCAGGCACCAAGAGCATGGTATGAGACTTTGTCTAAATTTCTTCTTGAAAATGGCTTCACAAGAGGTACAATTGACAAAACTCTATTCTTTAGAAAGATAAAAGGTGAATTGCTTTTAGTTCAAGTTTATGTTGATGATATTATTTTTGGTTCTACTAATGAAAAGTTGTGTGCTAAGTTTAGCAAGCTTATGCAGTCTAAATATCAAATGAGCATGATTGGTGAATTAAATTATTTCTTAGGCTTGCAGGTCAAACAGACTGAGACTGGTATTTTCATTAATCAGTCAATGTATATCAAAGATCTTTTAAGAAGGTTTGACTTTCAAGACTGTGCAGTTGCAAAAACACCCATGGCAACAGCCACTAAACTAGACTCTGATCCTAAGGGAAAGAGTGTGGATAATACTAGTTATAGAGGCATGATAGGCTCATTGTTATATCTAACTGCAAGTAGGCCAGGTATAATGTTTTCTACCTTTTTATGTGCTAGATTCCAAAGTGATCCTAAGGAATCTCATTTAATTGTTGTGAAGAGAATTTTTAGATATCTTAAAGGAACTCCAAATCTTGGTTTGTGGTACCCTAGAGAATCTGATTTCTTCCTAATTGGCTATTCAGACTCTGATTATGCAGGGTGTAAGATAGACAGGAAAAGCACTACAGGTACATTTCAATTCTTGGGAAATAGATTGATTTCTTGGGCAAGCAAGAAACAACAATCTGTTTCAACCTCAACTGCAGAAGCTGAGTACATAGCAGCAGGCAGTTGTTGTACATAGCTCCTTTGGATAAGAAATCAGTTGATGGATTATGGTATAACACTTAGTAATATTCCTATGTTTGTGATAATACTAGTGCTATCAAAATTACAGAAAATCCAGTTCAACATTCAAGGACTAAGCACATTGATGTCAGGTATCATTTTATTAGAGAACATATTGAGAATGGTACTGTGGAACTTCATTTTGTTCCTACTGACAAACAGCTTACAGATATTCTAACTAAACCACTTGATGAAGCTACATTCAGTAGATTAGTAAGTGAGTTAGGAATGTTAAATTTCTAGATCTTTAACATCTGCAAAAGTAGCAAGGTATGTTGTTTTTAGCTTATAGACTTGATATTCTTGTCAGGATCTATATTTGATTGTTAAATGCTTTAGCTATAACACTTTGCCTTGATAAATTTTAGTATGATAGACTTGTTAATAATCATCAGGATTAGATTTGTATCAGGATGCTGATGTCATTAGTATTGTGTCAGTATCAGGATTGTGAAAATTGTTTCAGATCCTGATGTTTACTTTGTGTAGTAATCTAATTATGTGATGTGTTAAGTCTATGCCAGCAAGTTTTAATATTTGCATACTAATAATTTATATATCAGTCAATAATCAAAAGACAAGTAGATAATAAGAAATTGTATTTTCATTAATTGAACGCATTACATACATGGAAATGAAATACAACATCTTTTTGTCTAACTTCTACTTATAATTCTGAACTTGTCTAATAATATGGATTCTGAGATACAGGACAAGGAGCATCAAGAAATCCATCAGGGGATTTGAACAGCTTCGTCTATTATTGGATTCCTTGTCTGGGCGACTTGAATGAGAGTAGCTAACTTAAATGAATAGCATCTCCATCAAGATCAACCTCAGACTCTCGGCCAAATTCTTCATCCTCAAGTTTTGAGGTGGTTAGGGGAAGATTGTATCCAACAGATGGATATTCTAGGAGAAACCTCTGGATATTATCTGAAACTACTCCATTCATAATTGGTTCGATGAGAAAAATTGTCTCTTCAAAGAGATGATCAAGAACATGATGTTCGTTGACTGTGAAAAACCTAAAGAATGGGTTTGAATGGAATTTTGGTTTGAGAATCATTGTTGAGAAGAAAAGAAATTGAAAGGGTTATGGAGAATGGCATAAGACGTCTGTTTCTTTTATAGAAAGACGTGAGAAGCTGAACAGTCACTTGGAATTTTTAATGAAGTCAGATGCTAATTATTGCGTGTGACTGTATTTCTTGTTTTCAAGAAATGTCGAATATATCTAACCAGTTGATTTTGTTCAGATTAATTGTTTATTTCTTTTTCAGTTAAAAGAAAGATGCCACGTGGAAACTCCATATTAAGTCTCTGGAATCAGGATGATATTGATCAGGATTTCAAGTGTGATCATCAGGATTTGAGAATTATTATTTTTAAATCACATTGTATTTTGTGATTATTTTGATGGAGGTCACAACAGGAAAATGAAGCTGATCAGTATTGATTTTTTTTTATCTTGATAATACCCTGATTTCTTTCATGAAAATCAATTTTGGATTTTATTTTCCAAAAATTGTGGGTAACCGCACTTTTCAGGGACTGACACCTGTCAATCTACGTGTCGACGTGGGATAGTGGTCTGAAAGATTTGTGAAATATATTTGTTTTGAAACTCTAATCGTGTAATTGCTTTCTCTAATTTCACATTCTCTAAAGCAAAAACACTCTCGAGTTTTCAAAATCACTAACCCATTTCAAGAATTTTTCAAGTTCTTTTCAGATCAAAAATGGCAGCTCAAAGAAGATTACCTAAGTCAGTAGCCTTCAAGTTTGGTGACTTTGATTTTATGACGAACAATCATGTAGCAGCTATCACCAACAAGGAAGGAGTGTTAACTGATTTTCATCCAATCATGGACTTTCTGGCATATGGACCATTAAGTTATGCATTGACAGCATCTCCACAGATTAATCATGTTAGAAATGATTGATGAAAACAGTGTTTGGAAGCTAAAGTCAGAAAACAGAGTTTAGCTGGAAGCAGTCAGAGTTTAGTTAAACACTGACTGAAAGCGCAACAGAGGTTGTTAAACTCTGTAGCGGTATTGTCCGAAGAGTCAACAGTGTTTTAAGGTTGATGCAAGATAAATATGGAAGCAATATCTTTGAAGATTGGAAAGCTGTCAAAGAGATTGAGTTGACTTGGAAGACTGGAGCAATCGTGATTGATATCAATTGTATAGCTTAATTATAGGAGAATCAGTTACTGATTGTACGAAGCTGTATGTTCTATAAATACAGTTAGGTTAACCCTAGAAGGGTAATCGAACATTGAGAAATTCATTGATTGTAACCTAAGCAGCTCTCTGTGATATTTACATCACCGAGAGAGGAATTATTAATTCCAAACAGTTTTTAATTGTTAAACAGTGTGTTCTTGTTAAGTTACTCATAAAGTATTTGATTACTTATTGTGTATTCGACCTAACAAGTGGTATCAGAGACTAATCTGTTACTTTATTACAGTTAAAGATCCAAACAACACAAAAGTTACTCATACAGTATTTGATTACTTATTGTGTATTCGACCTAACAAGTGGTATCAGAGAGAATCAGAGTTTAAACTTCTTGGTTACTCTGATGCAGACTTTGCTGGATGTAAGATAGACAGAAAAAGCACCAGTGGAAGTTGTCAATTTCTGGGTGACAGACTTGTTTCCTGGTACAGCAAGAAACAGAAGTCAATATCTACATCTACAGCTGAAGCAGAGTATATTGCTGCTGGTAGCTGCTGTGCACAGATTTTATGGATGAAGAATCAACTGCTGGATTATGGATTAAGGTATACCAAGATACCTATTTACTGTGATAATCAAAGTGCTATTGCAATGACAGGTAATCCAGTGCAACATTCAATGACAAAGCACATCAGCATAAGGTATCATTTCATCAGAGAGCATGTAGAGGAAGGCAACATTGAGCTTCACTTTGTGTCTACAGAACAACAACTTGCAGATATCTTCACCAAGCCATTGAGTGAAGCTACATTTACAAGACTGGTCAATGAACTAGGAATGGTCTCTAGTTTTGACTAGAGATGTTGGTTAGACTCAAAAACTTATTTCTAAAATATGTTGCTCATGTTTCTGCAAATTGTTAAGTGCTATGTGAACCTTAGTACTAAACTCTGTTATGCATGTTTATGTTTAAAACTTTTTAAACTCTGTCAGCATGTCTGTCTGTTAAACACTGTTAACATGTTAGATACACTCAGTGAATTCAGAATTGATTATTGTCTGAATGAAAACACCAATGAAGAAAATTGTATGAAGCATGATTCTCAGCAAATAAATCATGATTCTTTCTGAGTCACTGTAATCTAAATCAGACTTTGTGCAGTAAATCAACACAGCATGATACTGTTTCATATTTATAGCATCTCTTAGTTTATTCAGTCCTAAACTCTGAGTCTATGAATATTGTGTGCATTGCCTCTCATAAATAATTTTGGTTATTGATGAACTCTAAACTCTGATAAGTGACATTCTGTTTCCAAAGGTATGGTTCATGATGATTCCTTGTTTGCACTTGTGAAAACCATAAAACTTGAGATGTGTCATTGATTAGTTTGGTGAGTTCAGATTCATGTCTACAACCTGTGAGAGTTTGAGCCAAATCAGTGATTGATATATTTTCTATCAATCAGTATTTATTGTTGTGTGATATTCATCAAATAGTATGTTTCTCTAGAACTTGTATTAGACCATTTTGAGACTACATGATATGTGTGTGCATGAAAATGATAAAGGCAATAGGATTTACCATTTGTTCAAACACTGTTCAAAAATTCTGTTGAACTTTGTTCAAATACTGTATAAACACTGTTCATAAATTCCATCCTTAGTAAACCCCTTTGAGCCTTATTAACTGCTCATTTTTTTTTACTCTGAAGTGTTATGAGCAGTTATATTTTTTTTTTCTCTCAAGCAGATGAGTGTTTCTCAAGAAAAGAAAAGTTTACTCAGTATATATGCTAAATAAAAAATAAATAAATAAATAAATAAATAAATAAATAAATAAAATAAAAAAAAAAAAAAAAAAAAAAAAAAAAAAAGGCATATATACTGATCTTGTACAAATATTTACTAACAGTGTGACTGAACACTTTGATCTATTGAAATGTTCAGCTTGATATTCACTCATGAATAAAATATTTTTTTTCATCTGTTTGATCTTATCTCATTCCAACCCTGAATACAGTCCTTTTGATTTGTGAATACATGTACTCAAAGTAGTGTAGAATTGGTGGACATTCAAGCATATGGTAGATTCTGCTATTTCTGATTGAATGTGAGTGTAAACACTTCACCTAAACACCTGTGTGTTTGAGAGTTTGTGAGATTATCCAGTTCATGACTGTTATTCACTGAATGAAACTCTGATTTCAATCTCTTGATATTTTTGTCTTTAAAGACTGTGTGCTTACTTGGATAATCATGGACATCAAAGGGAATAGAAGTTTTCAGATTTCTGTATTACAGTAACTACAGAGTTTAGCATTCATCAAACAATCAGTGTTTAATATGAGAGTTTGTGCATTCAGTGGTTATTGATTTTTGTTATGGATTCTATGAAATATTAGATGCTCTAAAAATTGATTTCAGTAAACTCTGCTTCACACACACTTAATTCACAACTGTGCAATTTTTGAAAGGGTTTTAGTGATAAAGTTAGAAAATTGATAAACACTGTTGAGTTGTGTTAAGTACTCTGAGGTAAAATCTCATTGAGATGATTTGACTATTTTGCAGTAATTGGGGTAGTTGACAACTGTTAATTAGTGTAAGTGTCGTGATTATAGGAATGACAGCAGTAATTATTAAGTAATCCATTGGTTGTTTGACACGTGTCCCATGATTGTGTCCCACTCACACACTACTCTACAACAGTTGCGCGCTTTTACTAAATAAACGATTGAGTTTTAATTTTACTCTAATCGTCTTTAGTCTCTTACTCCATATCGATTCACATTCACCCACTCACAGTTACTTGCATACTCATTCACTTTCACACTTCTCATATACTCTCTTTCACATTTTGATAAACACTTTCAGTGCATACACATCTTTTCTCTGAATATCTTCGTATCATTTTTTACTAATGGCAACTAAAGCGTTTGATGCAGCAGGGTTAGTTTTTCTCCCTAGTAACTATGCAGCACCGTTGGAGACTGTAAATGCTCCAGAGGCGTTTCATGTGTTCCAAAATTTCTTGAAAGACTCTGAAATAGGGAAGGCTCTAACAGTACCAGCTACACTATCTGCTTCACAAATTGCTACTTTCTGGACAAACTCTGAATATGATGATGGAGGAGAGTCTGGCACTCCAACAATCATTTTCACTCATGAAGAATCAGAGTATATCATTACTCCAACTACTGTTAGGGATGCTTTGGACTTTGAGACACACACTTCTTACAGTATTGTTGGTCATGATCGGTTGAGGACAATGTTGGAACAAATTGGATGTGCAGGAAACTTGAACAAGATAGGGTCTTTGAGACGGCCAAGTTTGAGAAAGGAATGGAGTTTCTTTTTCGATTGCATAACAAGGGCTTTTGGAAAGAAGACAACAAACTGGGATGCACTTCCTCTGGATACTCTCCAAATTGGTCATGCTCTACTATATGGAGGTAACTTCGATTTTGGTAGACTAGTACTAATGAACTTGGGAGAGCGTTTGTCTGAGTCTACTACTGTTTATTTTGCTCGTTTTTGTCAACTGCTATTTACTGCCTGTGTGCCTAACATTCCAATTGATGAAGCTGATGTTATTCAGCCTTTTCAAGTTGCTAAGAGAATGTTTTCTGATTTGACAAACAAAGATGTCACTAAACAGCAAATACCTGAGATGTTTATGCCTTTAACCTTACAGAACTATGTAAACCAACCACAAGACTCTCAATCAGCACAACAAATGCCTGAACCAATAGACACCATAAACTCTGAACCAACACCTACAACACCCACACCCACTGTACCTACTACATCTCATCTACCACAAACAGAAACCATAAACTCTCCACCAATAAATTCTCCACTCTTAAACACTGAACCCTCAAACACTGAAAACTTAAACACTGAACCATTAAACACTGACACCTTAAACACTGAAACCTTAAACTCTGAGCCAGCACCTACTGAACAACCCAAAACCAAGCCAAAAAGAAAGAAACACACTGCCCAAAACACTAAACACTCAAAGGCTAAACAAACAATACCTGGAGCTGTTTATACCAGAAGGAAGAAACATAAAGCAAACAGACCTTCACTTTCACCACCAAGAGAGAGCTCAAGTGAAGATGAAGAGGAGAATGTGGTGCCTCCAATTAAGAAGAGGAGATTAATTCTTTCTGATTCAGATGAAGAGAATCTTGTTGAAGCTCCAGAGGTGGTTTCACAGCAAACACCTACTGTTGAGATTACAGTGAATGTTGCTATACCTGCAGAGGTTGAAATGCCTGCAGAGGATAATGTTAATGTTCCAATGCCTACAGAGGATAAAATGCCTGTAGAAGAGGATAACAGAGATGGTCTTTCACCAATGGATAATATTTTTGACTCATTTGAACCATTCTCTGATCCTATCTCACCTATTGTTCATACTGAAGCTCCTGGTGTAGCTGATGAGCTTGCAGCAAAAGTTCCTGAAGCTGAAGCATCACCCACAGAGCTGGTATCTTCTCCAATTCAAGACAAAGGTGATGAAGTTGATCAGGCAACAAAGATAATCTCTGAATCCATGCCTGTTGAAGCTACAAAGGCAAACTCTTTTGCAGAGCCTGTGCAACATGAGGTGATTATTGAAAAGGTTGCAGCAGTTATTGAAGAAACTGTGGCTGACACTGCTCAGCACAGTGGTTCTTTAAAAGATGATCAATCTAAGGATGCAAGTGCTGAAGATGAATCTGCTAGTAGTGCAAACTCTGACTCTTTTGTGAGTGCACCTGCACAGACAGATAATAAGCATACACCTTTTGCTCAGCCTTGTCCATCTCATGCAGTTGAAGTAGAGCATCTTGCTAAGTCTGCTGAAAATTGGTATAAACAAGATTGCATTTTTCCAAAAGGAAGAGCATCTGAGTTTGTTAAACAAACTGCAAAGCAAATTTCAAATCCAGAGATCTTATCATGTTTAAAGGCAACTGTGGTGCAAGTCAAGACTCTGGAAGGAAATTTTGCTGAAACTAAACAAGAAATTGCTTCCTTGAAGACTGAGATTCAGTCAAGAGAATTGAAGATGGATAGAGAGTCTAAAATAAAAGCTGTTCAGCTGTCTAAAGTCCAAGACACTCTCTTTGCCAGGCTAGGAAAAGTTGAAGAAAATCAGACTGCTTTATTTGCTAAGGTTGATTCCATTGCTAATTCTTTGGAGCTCATTACATCAATCCTTATTCCTGATGATGTCAAAAAGGGGGAGAGAGTGGCTAAGTCTACATGCAAAGTATCTCAAACTCTGACTACAAAGGATGATGCTGGAGATGGAGGGGCAAGTGAAAAGAGCAAGGTCTTAAACTCTGAAAAGCAAACTCTGAGATCTGGCAAATCTTTTAAATCACAGTCTGTTGGAATAAACACTGAAACTCAAGGTACTTCAAAGACTAAGAGTTTGGAATTAACATCAAACCCAAAGACTGATGAGGAGTTAGCTGTTAAGCTTTTTATGGAAGAGAATGCAGAAGGAGTGACCATAGAAGATGCTAAAGCTGAAGAGAAGAGTTTACAAGAAAAGCATCTGAAAGCTTTAAAGTCTGTAAAAGCAAAGAAGAATGTGAAAGTTGCTGAAGCTGCAAAGCTTGTTCTTAAAGGCATTCAAATCAAAGAACCTGTTGGTACAAATCATAGAATGCAAATATTCAGAAAACCAACAGATGCAGAAGCTAAGCAAAAGCTGAAAAGTATAGTTACAACCTCTGTTGATACACATGTTGTACAAAAGAATGAAAACACAACCTCTGTTGCTGCACAAGTTGTGACCACACCATTATTGTCTTCTCAGTTGAAATCAACATTTAAGAGGGGTGCTCCTCATGATCCAAGACTAGAAGCTACAATTCCAATGGATTTTACTGATGGTAGAGCTTTATCTGGTAAAGTTGGATACAACAAAGAAGGTATAGGCTCACACAGAGATAAAAGGCAATATGTTGGTCCTAGAGATCCTTCTTCACTGTCTGTTCCAGGTCGTGGTGTCACTCAAGAGAGTTTGGACAAACTGGAGTCAGTACAGCTTGTATATCAGAAGAGTCTAGAAAAGGATTTCTTGCTATATTTCATGGCTGATGGAACGGTATTTAAAGTCTCTGAAAAGGATATCGAATTAAAGTATGCTGAAGAACTTGAATATGTCCTATATATTTTCAGAGTGAGAAATCAAAGAGGTCAGTTAGTTGCAAATGTGCTTCAACAAAGAATGATTCAAAACCTTGCAAGAAGGCAAATGAAATTCAACAGCAAGTATGTTCCTAAATACAGAGATTGGAATGGCAATCTGATTGAAATGGAGAAGGGAACTACAAAACTGAAGACTGATCTTGGAATTACTGTTCTGGATTTCAATGTAAAATCTGAGGAAGTGAAATACATAAGGCTGGGAAATGAAATGAGAAGAAACAAAATCTACGATCTTAGAGCTGCTATCTATCAAACTGATGAGAATGATCCTCAGTTGAGAGAAATCAAAGAAGCTATGCAGATAGAGCTTGAAAATGCTGAAAGAAGGTTGCTTATAGACTATCTCAGAACAATGCCTGATCTGCAAGAAATTAGAAATTAAAGACTGTAAGAATTTTCTTATTTTCTGTAGAATTTGTTAAGTAATAGCTTAAACTCTGTTTGTATGTTAAACACTTTAAAAATTTTGTATTTGTTTTGACATCATCATTTACTGTAAACTTGTACATTTTAATAATGGACAAGTTGGGGGAGATTGTTAGAAATGATTGATGAAAACAGTGTTTGGAAGCTAAAGTCAGAAAACAGAGTTTAGCTGGAAGTAGTCAGAGTTTAGTTAAACACTGACTGGAAGCGCAACAGAGGTTGTTAAACTCTGTAGCGGTATTGTCTGAAGAGTCAACAGTGTTTTAAGGTTGATGCAAGATAAATATGGAAGCAATATCTTTGAAGATTGGAAAGCTGTCAAAGAGATTGAGTTGACTTGGAAGACTGGAGCAATCGTGATTGATATCAATTGTATAGCTTAATTATAGGAGAATCAGTTACTGATTGTACGAAGCTATATGTTCTATAAATACAGTTAGGTTAACCCTAGAAGGGTAATCGAACATTGAGAAATTCATTGATTGTAACCTAAGCAGCTCTCTGTGATATTTACATCACCGAGAGAGGAATTATTAATTCCAAACAGTTTTTAATTGTTAAACAGTGTGTTCTTGTTAAGTTACTCATACAGTATTTGATTACTTATTGTGTATTCGACCTAACAAATCAAGCAGCTGTTACACAAGCTTGGGAGAATGCTGAGGTAATTGATTCTACTCAAAGTCAATCAGGTAAGATTGTTCTACACTTAGGACAATTTCTTTTGATATTACTGAATCTGTTGTTAATTCAGTACTTCACTTACCTGTTAGTTTGAATTATGAGAATGTACCATCTGATGATGATGTTAGAACTATGTTGTCTGCATTAGGTTATAATGGACCTTTAGATAACATGAGCCAGTTAAGAAGATCTTATCTTAGGAAAGAGTGGTCTTTCTTCTTTGATCAATTAGCTAAATGCTTTACTGGTAAATGTAGTTCGTTTGATCAAATTACTTCTGTTACTTAACATATTGCTTACAGTTTGCTTTATGACAGAGTAATTAACATTGGTCACATTATCTTAAGTCAGATGTGTATTAAACTTGGGTTAAGAGATCAAAACAGGAAAATGGTTTATTATCATAGATTTATACAACTGTTTATTAACCATTTTATTCCTGATGTTGAAGCTAGATTTGGTAGAGAACATTGTGTTTCTTCTTATGTACAACAAAAGAGAATTTTCTCTGACATTACAAAGAAGGACAATGAAAAGAATCTAGATGAAATACCTGCAATTCATTATTCACATCATGTTCAGGTAATTCTTAAAACTCATCTTCCTACTCTCTACAATTCTTCTTTCTTTTATGGTGAAATGGCTCAGGAATCTCATTTGGAGGAGAACCCACCTATGTCTACCCAAGTAGCCCAAAACGTTATAGTCTCTGAAACAATTGAAGAACAAAGTTTTAATCCACAGCCTATTGTTTCAAAGAAACCAACCTCTGGTGTTTCTCAAAAGACATCAGTTGTAAGGAAGAGAAGATTTGTTGTGTCAAGTAGTAGTAGTAGTTCTAGTGAAGATGATGATAATATATCTCTTGCTGAGAGAGAAGAATTGAAGGCTGCAATTCGACTTTCTAAGCCAGGACAAAGAGATGAAGCACCTAGTCACAGCCAGGCTGCAGTTTCTCAAAAGACTGTAGTACTTAAAAAGGGAAAACAGTTATTGGATACTGTCTTTCAAAAGATTGTGTCTATTGAAAAAGGATCTCATCCCAAGATCAATTCTGTGTCTATACCTCTTCAGTCTTCTCAGGATAAATCTTTTGCTCACTATATCAAGAGAACAAGGAGAAAGATTCAATTGTCACCTACACACACAAAGTCTAGTCCAACTAATATCATGCAGGTCTCTACAAATGAAGCTACAATCAAGTCAGCAAATGACTATAAAGATCTGGATATTGATTCTACATGGGAAACTACATTATCATACAGACTGGCTATGGGACTAATTTCTCTCAAAGTGAAGTTGTCAAGGCCTGTTCTAGATTTTTTGGTTGAAAGAGTACCAAAACTTTTATTTCCAGATGAATATGGACTTCTACATCAAAGACTTGACTTAATGAGGATGTATTTCTATGTATCTGTCAGAAGACAATTAGTCAAGAAATTTGGACTCTCGAAGCATGTTGCACTTCAATCACTTCATGCATATTTATTTGACAAGGATGTTATTATTGAAGATGCTTCAGCTCAAGGTGAACAACAGGAGGAAGTAGCTAGAGGAATGCAGTCAACAGAAGATACTATTGCACCAGTGGTGGATAGTAGGAAAAATCAGATCACAGTCATTGCAACATAAGAACCATCTAGTCAGAGGTTGGATGACTCAGGAGCTGTGATAGCTGATGTTGAAAGGTCTTCTGTGATGACTGAAATTGCAAGTGAGAAACCCTATGATATGGGAGGAATAACTTAATTTGACTGGTTTTCTTGAAGATCAAACAAATATTATTCAGTCAGAGTCTATCCACCTTGAGGGTGAGTCTCAGCAAACAACACTTAAAGACGGTGATGTACTAACTATGGTGTCTAATGAAGTATTACTGAAGACATCAGAGTCTAGTAAAGAACCTGAAAGTGGTATACTGGAGCCTGTAGTCTCTGGAAGGAAAGAAGATATTTGTGAGGGTTCAGAGACTATAGCAGCTCACTCCTTAGAGAAAACCTCAAGCCCCTTGCCATATGAGGAACCCCCTCTCCATGTGAGTTCAGGTATAAAAACTTCTTCTAAACTCTATTTTTCTGTAGGTCATGAGAGCACTTATCCAAATTTGAGTGATACACTTGAAAAGATGGATATTGATCCACAATCAGAGCGGCTGGCTCCTGACCAGGCAAAAGGAGAGGTAGAAAGAGTGTTGACTTTAGATAGTCAAAGTGAGATTGAGGGTATGGATGATCAACTCCATAGTGAGGGAGAGAAAATTAGGAAACCATCGTTTGATTTCTGGGATCAGGTTTTTCCTGAATCTTGGTCTGATAATCTTGGTATGGATACTGGTACTTATTCTTTTTTCAAGATGTATGAGAAGAATGACTTAGCAAAGCACAACTCAAAGCCAGAAGTTAAAGCTCAGAAGCAAAAAGAAAGGCTTGCAGGAATTATAAACAAAAGAGGTGAAAGGCTAAGACAAACTTCTACATCATCAGTACCAGAAGATATTCCTAATGATCCAAGTATTCCTTTGTATGTACTTTCAATATCAGCCAGAATTGAGACATCAACAATATCTGATAAATCTAAGGAGGCGTCAGGATTTGTAGATGTTAATACACAGAATACTGGTGAAGGACAAGATGATCATATTGCAGCTTCAGATCAGAAAGATGAAGATGTTTGTAACTCTAATCGAGTTTTATTACTTGAATATCATTCTACACATGCAACTTCTTCTACAAGACTTGAATCTGAAGATATTCCATACACTTCCAACATTGAAGTCAATTATGAAGTTCTACAAGATATTCAGAAATCTCAAGTTGAAATTCAATCAAGACTTCAAACACTTGAAGATAACCAAGTCACTATTATGGAAAATCAAGCAGTTCTGATGAATCTCATTTGTTCTGTTACTGAATCTCTTGGAATTAATGTTGCTGATGTCAAAAATGGGGAGATAAAGACAATTCAAAGACAACAACAATAACAGACTGGGGATAAAATAAGAACTGGGGGAGATAAAAATTGTGACAGAGGTGAATCTCATCATGCAAGTGGTAAAGGAAAAGAAGCGTCAAATAGTTGAATTCTTTCGTCTAAGTACTGGATACTATGTCTATATCTAAAAAGAGGAGGTATTTAACTTCATGATTTTTGAATTCATAAATTCTATTCTGATTGTATTGTTATATGTTTTGACATCAACAACTCAGATTTATGCTTCAGATTTTAAAGCATAAATAGGGGGAGATTATTAGGAATAATTCATGAGTTGTGATGTTAAGAATAGAATTTTACTTATACTTCTTGTATATCCTGATTTATAAAGGATTTAGCACCTTGTATAGGAAATATGTGTTAGACAGTTATCTGTAAAGTTTAGTCAGGAATGAACAGTGCATCTAGTACTACATGTCAGGAACTGAGATCGAATCCTGATATGTCAAGTCAAATACTGATCAAGTACTGATAGGATGGTTAGATCCTGATGCAAGAGGGAATCCTGATATCAGTCGTGTTACTGATGATGTCATTATGGATGCTACAGAAACTGGCAAGTGCTATAAAACAGGATTGTTGTTTGAAGAACAAGCAATAAGATATTATGAAGGGAAGAATTTTCTATTGATGGAAACTATCAACTGGACGGCAGAACATTGTCATGTATAGATTATCCTTCTGTAATTAGTTGATAGGAAGCATTATAAATACTCTCTCTATATCATTGTAAAAAGAGTCGAACAAGTGTGAGTTGTAAGTTCGTGTGCGTAGCTCTGTATAAGGTTTGTATTCGAGAGTTCGAAACAAACAGAGAGAGAGAGATTTGTTTTGTCAGCAGTTGCTAAAGGTATTTGTACACCTTTGGTAGAGTTTGTATTTGATCTTATTAATACAAAGAGAGTTTGATTCATTCGTTTATTCTTGTTCATATAACCAAGTAAAAATCAGACACGATTATATAACTTGTATTCAACCCCCCCCCTTCTACAAGTTATTCAAGTTAACACCTTCCACGATCACTGAGTGTTCCTCTTCGAAACCTCCTCTACGGTATCCACACGAACACCTTCAAGAACGTCTCACGATCTTGTCCGGAAGAGAGGTACTAGCCTCTAATGAAAATATGAAAATTAGGTTTAGGGTTCTTGCGGCTAATGCAGAGTGATTTTTACGTGTAATCCATCTTATGCCTCCAATGCTATCATCATATATTTATATGATAGTGTGAAGCTAATAAGCCCAAGTCAAAAACCTAGCCCAAATTTGATTTATTTAAATAATAGAATAAAATCCTATTATTCAAATAATAATTAAGTCATACTTAATTATTAATTAATCAACAATCATATCTCATATTTCTTTGCATTTTATTATAGATTAATTAAGTCCCACTTAATTAATATAATAAAATCCAACTTATCATTAATTAATTTAAATTCATGATTTAAATTAATTCTTCCTTTAAATGTTCTATGTGTGTGACCCTATAGGTTATTATTTAATTGGCAATAATTTTATTCTCCAATAAAATTATAAACAATGAGCGGCATCTAGTAATACATCATTGCTACCCAATTAAATAATAATTAAATCGTGATTTGATAAAACCTTTCGTGATTAATGTCTCCGTGTAATATAATCCCTTTAACCAAATATTATAGATTAAACTCGAGACATGTTTATTGTCATTCTCTTCATAATTTAATCCAGGTTTACTTGATCCATGAGTAGACTATTAACAACAAATCATTATTTGAGCATGGCCATGCATTTTATAGTCTCACTCAATCAAGAGGCCAATAATATCTCTCCTAATTATAGGAGGGTTAAATCCTTTATCTATCACTCATATTTCTCATACGACTCATAATATACCCGATGTCCACTTTTATCATCACCTGGTCAAAGGTAACTTTTAATGTTGTCAAAGTATATTAATCCTCGTATAGAAATATAATGATCTCAAGTCAAAGGATCATTACACCATTACCACCGTGAGTCATTCTTATGACTTTATTAAACATGAAGAATCTCACTTTGGGTCTGTCCAGTACTATGTACTCCTACATGTACCTATGTATTGACTTTAGTATCTCCATACTTATAACCAATGAGATGTGGTTATCTATCAAACAACATACTAGTCTATATATATTATTATTGTCCTATATAATAAT
Organism: Kitagawia praeruptora; assembly: GCA_037693485.1. Taxonomy (NCBI): domain Eukaryota; kingdom Viridiplantae; phylum Streptophyta; class Magnoliopsida; order Apiales; family Apiaceae; genus Kitagawia; species Kitagawia praeruptora. The sequence goes on along the minus strand of CM075348.1, from coordinate 112,489,376 downwards.
AATCAACTAGGGACATTTAAGAATATGATATATTATATAATCTCAAGTTCAAGTCATGTACTTAAACTATACAATATGTATCATGATTCTAAGACATTTATTATTCTAACAAATATATCGCAGTAATTAAAGTCATAATAAATACATTTATTTAATAATCAAATGACATAAGGTTTATTCAAGAAACAATGTATAGCCTCTAGGGCACCTACACTAACAAGTAGGTCTATTGGAAGCAGTAATACTTTGTCCCGGCATAGATGACCCACCGAAACGACAATCTCTAGCAACGTGTCCTAGTTTCCCACATTGATACCACTTGACATCACTCTTATCAGCTGATGGACACCTATCCTGATAATGCCCTTTCTGTCCACACTTAAAGCAAGTTATTCCTAACACTCTACACACTCCCGAGTGCTTCCTACCACACACGTTACAATCTGGGAATGGCGGTCGTGATTGATCGGACTGAAATGTTCCTGAGGATTTACCACCCTGATTTACTGTCTCACTAGTAGCCTTGTTACTCCCCGACTTTCCCACAAATTTAGATTTTTGTCCTTTACTGAACCTGCTAAAGTAACTTCCTTCACTTGTACCTCCTTTCTGACCCTCAAATTTCCTTTTCTTATTCTCTCGACTTATTTGAGTTTGCTCACTCTCGGCTTCTATAATAGATGCCTTTTGGACCACTGTAGCATAATCAGTCAACTCAAATGGTGCCACTCGTGTCCATAGCCATGGTTTCAATCCTTGTTGGAACCTTTTCGCTCTTTGTTCCTCAATACACACAAATTCTGGAACAAACCTAGACAGTTCAGTAAATTTAGTTTCATACTCTGCCACTGTTAGGTTATCCTGTTTTAACTCCAGAAACTTTATTTCCATTTGGTTTGCAAAGTTAATTCTAATATTCCACTATTCATTACTATTCATCAAGTAACTTGGACGATTTTATTACCTTATCAAATGATGGTTGATGGCTATGAAACTTTGTGCTTGTCTTAATCTATCCTCCAAGAAGCTCCATGATTTTTCTCTTGATTTAATATGGATGCTAGCTAGGGTTTTTGATTTTTATTTTCTCTTTTTTTTTCTTATTGCCGAATGGAAGAAGATGGAAGGGGAGAGAGATTTCTTTTGATCTTTTTGATCTAATCTTGGTTTAATCTTGTTAATTCTAACTTGTCTTGGAAGCCTTGTAGATATTTTGTGGTTAAAAGCCATGTTAAAGTACTAATTTACCCCTAAAACTAGTTAGTGGAAAGTGATGTAATCCTTGATGATCTCATAATTCCTTTTGGTTTTCCTTTCTAGATAATATGCTAATGATTTTGGTAATGGTAATGTGGTATGTATCCTTGTTATATTAATAATCTTGTTGTTTAATCTCCATATTCGTCTAATTGTGATTCGTTTCGAATATACCTCATTATCTCAGTGGTTCTGAAATCATTTAATAATCAAAATTCCTTTGGTATTTCCTTAACTTAGTAATCTTTTAGTTTACCCTAATTCACTAATTCCTCAATATATAATTTCCTTCAATATCTCCATGTTCCTTAATATCCAACAGAAACTTATTTGAAATCAAAATCCTCAAAATTCCTATTCAGGAATTTCTAAAATCTATCGTCATTTTGAGTCACTTATTTTTATAGTGTATCATTAATATGGTTTCTGTTTACCCATTTTTTGTTTCAAGTATAGAGTACTTACATACCATTTCCCTAAATCCTCAAAATTTACTATTCATGTGATCATCGTAGCATTGCTAAAGTTAGGGTTATTACACAAAGCACAAGAAGAAAGGAAGAAAATGGGAACATGTTGATGATATGAAATATACTGGACCAAGGAATTTCAAATTTGCTGGAATATTTTTACCACCTCCAATGACTCCTGGTCTTCAGAAAGCTAAAGTTTCTGAATCTAACAAATCTCCACCAAAATGGACCAGGATGCAATCTGAACTGACAGGGTTGGTACCTTACACTAGAGGCGGTATTGGTTTTAGGGATGCTGAATTAGAATTTACAGCTCATACAGATCAACATTTTCTTGTTAAGAAATTTGGTGATGAACTGACTATTGATGATCTTTGGGAACTTGAATCTGTTGCAATTGTTGCTTGCGTTGTGGAATCTAAGAAAGTCAAAAAGATGTTATACTTCATGAAGGACAAGAGTGTTAAGAAGTTGTATATTCATGATGTGTTGTGCAAGACAACAAAAGAACTGAAATATGTTCTTTATCTACTTGAAAACAGAGGAATTCCTGATACAGAAGCCAGTGTTTATCAAAACTGGTGTAATATGATCTTAAGTACAATCAAATTCAGATATCTAGATAGAGGAACAAGGTATGATGGTAATTATACTCCCATGTACATGAATACAGAAGGTCAAGATGTAGAAATGCAAAGGGGTTCAGCTACTAAAGAAGTAATTCTGATGCAAGAACAGTTGTCTTTGAATCCTGGTGGAAGAGATCTTGCATATTTACTGTTAGGAGAGTTGAATTTACCAAGAAGCTCAATTCAGAATCTCAGGGCTGGTATCTATCAGATTGACAAGAATAATGAAGAACTCAGGAGTCTGAAGAAAAGACTGATTCAGATTTTGGGAGAAAAGGAAGAGGAGTTACTATCAAGTTTCTTGCAGATAAATAATTTCTTTGTGAGAATTTCTGAGACTAAGCCTGAAGATTACTTGTAGAATTTTGTTTTGAGGTTTTGACATCATTGAATCAAAGAATTTCTGCTTTATTTCATTAAGTACAAATTGGGGGAGATTGTTAGATATTGATTCACGTGATATCAGGATCTTGATTGTTACTGATCAGATACTGATGCTGACGTCATCAGTAATACAACGTCAGTATGAAGGTATCATCAGGATTAGAAGCTGGTCAGGATTTCGTGAAGATTCTCATCAAACCAGAGATTAAGGAAGATTGATATGTCGGTTGCTAATTTGTAGGAAGACAGCTATCATACAAGATATGCATTCAGAGTAATATGTAATTGATTTAGAATATCTTGTGATTGATAGTGTAGATGTGTATGTTATATAAACACAGTTTAGGTTTTACATAATTGTAATCGCATACACGAGTTATCTTGTAACCTAGCAGCTCTTAAGAACATAGGGATTTCTTAAGAGAGTTTGTAACAGTTTTATATCAGAATTAATAAAGCTGTTATTGATTCATACTTGTGTTATTTCTGTTTAAGTCGAAAATCTTATACAATTGTATTCAACCCCCCTTCTACAATTGTTAATTACTGGGCAACAATAGTAAAAAATTATGACCAATAAAACAAGTTTATTAGTAGTACTTCCTCCATGTTGGGAACTTCAATTTATTTTTCCAATCATAAACAAATAGTTAGAGATGTTTCAAACAAACGCCAGTAAGATAATAGGCGCTCCACACATCTGGGCATCCCAACCCATTCCTTCAGTTGCAAACACTCTAGAGGCAATCACAATCTAAAATTTATCAATAGACTTAAAATTTGTAAGTATTCTAATTTTAGTAGTAATTCAATATTCTTGCTCTATTTTTCTCATAAGCAAGCTAAGCTCATCAACACTATCAAAACTTTGGACGCACAACATTTTAGGCATTACAATCATTAGTTAGTCCTTAAGATTAATCTTTATCATTCATGACTTTTAATTAAGTCAATGCTAGCAGGTGTGTCCTTTCTTCGTTTGCAGCTGGCTAGTAGAAGGGGCACACCTTCATCGAACCATCCTTTCGAAACTTTCAATTGGAGAATTAGGCTATCCACTTCACCTTTCAACCCAACTGCACTTAATTAATATTCTGGTATAAATCCCAAAAAGATCCAACTTTTCTTGTAGCTGTCAGAGATAACCCAAGATGCTACATGTATCAACCAGTATGAGTTCAAATGAATAAGAATCTGATAGCACTTCTAATCAAATGGTAGAGAACCCTTTACCTTGCCCAGATGACTATGTCTTCAGCCTAGAAGATTGGATTGATGCAACTCCCTCTAAACCTTCCACTTCAAAACAGAACCAAAGAAAAAGAAAGAGAGCTATCCTCGAGGACAACGAGGATGAACAAACGGATGAAGAGCCCAACATCCCAAATGAGGGTGTTCCAACTCCTACTCACTCTGAAGCAAATGATTTAGAAAAAATTATCAGTATCGCCAATTTTATTGGCGCGCCAAATGAAGAAGAAAACAACTCTAACACTGCCTACTCCTCCCCCAAATCCTCTCTTGAGCCATTTCAACCTCTCGAACTTGAAGAATATGAGATGGATGTTGATTGGGTAGCCGAGTTTGGCAAAGACCCCTTTCCTAGAGAAAAAACCAAAATTAGAAGAAAATAAGAAAAACTAGCTTATGTTGGTCAACATTCCATAGTCACGAAAAAGGATATGACTCGCATTTATGAACAATATGCTCAAGTTGGGAACTACGCCAGACCTCGTCCCAAACATGAGACCCCATAGATTTGACATTGACAATATTAGGGTCCTCAAAGTTGTCTTAACCACCAAATACATACCTGTTGGGGTTGGCACATCTATGCACCCCTGGTTGGAGAAAATTTTTGACTGGTACAAATTGTTCCCATCCAACTCTCGCCAAACAGCTACAAGATGGTAATTGGATTGTATATCTTGTATGTTGAGCAATAATATGGAATGCCCACCATGCAAGACATTAGCTTTTTCTACAGCATCCAATCTAATAGCATTGGCTACTTTTATTTCATTGCTATGAGAACAAACATGGACAAGGGGCTCTCAGATGGTAAAGCTAGCCATGTTAAGTTGTGGAAGGAAAAATATTATTGTGTTTACAACACTAAAAGATTACCAACTAAGTTGGCTACGCAATCAGGTAACTTAGTACTTCTTAAGAGTTTAGGCGCGACAAACTCTTTAGGCGCACCAAATTCTAATATTATTTAACAACTACCTAATGGTTTCATTAATAATTTCAGAACGCCCTCTCAAATCTGAACTCAAGGGACTGGAGTTAGAAAGGGCCGAGAATATACTTAACCTTCCAGAAGAAAAAAAAATCTCAATACCTTTGTCACACTTGAGAATATTAAGAAATACGGATTTCTTCCTAAAGGAGCTACAAGGAAGAAAAAGATATCTCCAAAATCTAAAGAAATTGTCTTAGAGGACTCAGATAATTGTTAGTATTGTCCCATGTTACTCTTTATTGCTTATTTCTCATATATTATATGTTTAGCCCTTATCCATATTTTCTTACAAGAAGTATTTGTACATCTTTACTTATATTCTCATTTGAAACATTGTACCTGTAATTATTTTTACTACAATAGAATATCTTTGTACCTACTGGTACACACTAATGGGTGTGCCCACATTCTAGCGCTTCACTATTTACTAATTATGCTTCTCCTTTCCCTTTCAGATATGAAAAGATTGCCTGACCTTTTAGGAGCGCCTGAAACTTGCACAAGCACCAAGGGAACTGAAAAACCAGTTGCAACCACTAATGCTAAGGTCACTAAGCTAGAAATCAATAAGAATAAGAAATCTATAGGAAAGAAAGGCAAGAATCAGGACCAAACTCAAGAAGACAACTCCCCTCGCAAGAAAAGAATACAGGCATGCCAAAAGCTAACTCTACACGAGTTTTGAGTGCTTTTGGCTCTTTAGACGATGCAAACATCTCTGAGGTTGAGTGTGACAGCCCCAAATCCGGGGTCATGAATTCAGGTCGTCACGGACCAATTTCCATTCAATATCAATATCTCTTGGGTCTTTTTTTTTTTACAAATAATACTTATGCAATTGACTCCGCAATAATACACACACACACACACCAGTCATATGCTCATAGAACAACATTCACAATATTAAAAGTTTAGAGTTGAATAGTTATTACAAACCCAGAATCCAGCTTAAATACATTGTTGAATAATACTTCGACATGAAGCATTTCAACAATCAAAAGTTCCTTACATTTTTACACTCTTAATTATACATAAGACTACTAGAACCCGTCTGTCTTTATGCTACCTCAGGAATCGGTACCAATGTGCTCTCAGAATGTCGCCTTCCCCCTACCCTCTTGCGGGGCGTTTTGCGTAGTATCGGCATACCTAGCTGTGTATACATCAGTAGCAAGAGTGAGCTATAGTAGCTCAGCAAGATAATTTCTATCTACTAACATCAAAGGAAAATAAACCATTATATATATATATATATATAATAGACAAAAGCAAACTTCAGTTATTATGAAAGAATTTTATTTCCATTCAATATGTATATACACTTTCCAATTATCCTTGTACAAAATAAATATATAGTATCATTCCATCAGTCTCGCTTCTAATATCATATAATATCAGTTCCTCTTCTTGAATGCTATAACAATCAATATACCATCTCAGTGTACTTTTCTAGGATAATACGAAAACTTGAACAAATCTTTCATTATCATTTTCTCATTTCCTTCATATGCAACGATTATATAATTTAACATAAAATCAATTTCTCTTCATCTGTAACAGTAATTCCATCTTTTCATATCACTTTTCTGTTTTCAGTTATAGAAATCTGAAAACCATTTTTCAATTCTTTCCTTTAAAGAAAACGTTGGGGATTTCCACTGTTGCCGAATACGTAAGGACAATGATCAGTCGCCCTGCGTACCCGTCCCTTTTACTACTGGTAGACGGATGTAGGTTCTCCACCATCCCCCAGGAGGAAGGTTCACCACTACATCCTCCCTCGGCACTCTTGGGCCGGAATAAATATTGGATGCTGGACTGTGCCACTACCACACAGCCTCTTACGCTAATTGTTGCAATCCCCCTTTTCAAATCACTTTTCCATTAACAAATACCATTTCACATTTTCCATTTCCATTCACATTTCCCTTCACATATATCATTTCCATTTCCATTTATCATCACCTTTAAAATATTTATGTCATAATACTTTGATTATGACTCAGACATCTTTTCTATATTCGATGAAATCAAATATGTTCTTGTATACATAGAGTATTCCATTTATTTTAGAAGTATTAAATAATACTCAATAATATCTGTCACAACATTTAGAAAGAATATTTTTAACATAATATTATAATCATATAACCCTTGATAATAACTGATACCATTCCTTTATATATAACTCTAGATAACAACTGATACCATTCCTTTATATATAACTCTAGATAACAACTGATACCATTCCTTTATATATATAACTCTTAATCATAAGGCATGTTCACTTCATGCTTAATCATCCCTATGTATATCCATATCCATCTCATACTCGTATCCATGTCCATATTCATATCATACTCATATACCTCTCCTTTTAATATCAATAATCAAGGAAAACAAATTCTTAACAATATAGTAACAATAGCATCACATATATATTCCATGAAATTAAGTTTCTTTGAAGATAAATAATTTCCAAGTAGGGATAGAAAAGATCTTGCCTCGGTTTCGGTATCCTGACGGTATGACTCGTGTCTCTTCCGGAGTTTCTATAAACACAAAAGGACCGTCGTTAGAATACCACATCTCTTACTCACTACACTCTTGTATAGCATTACGCTTGACACTTTAATATATGTTTAACATATCACTATTACCCCAAAGGTTCAAGAACTTAACCATTTATAAACTCAATCGAAGTTTCAGGGGTTTTCACCATTTCCCTTAACGACCACACTTAACTGTAAAAATTCTCAGAAAATATGGATTTCGAATTTTACCATAAGGCCAACTGTTAATGCCTCTTCGACTACCCTACTACCATATCCCAAAATTTTAAAAATTTTAAAAATGTCTAAGTATGGTAGTTATAGCCTCAAAGTTAACAAAATTACGGTTTCTCGGTTTTCGAACGTCTTTCACCAAAACTGACTTTTCTCCTAAACCGTTCATCAGATTTTAACGCACCTTATATCAAAACAATATAAGAACCAAGATCTAGCCTTTCATGATCAGTTGGTGCACTGGACAGGAACCTACCGTGTGATTATGGGTGCCAAAAACAGGGCATCTATTTGGTTTAACGAAAATCGGGCATTATAACGGCTATATTTTCATACTTTCCAAAATCCAACTCCTCCAAATCAATCATCCACCTTATACACCATCACCTACACCATGTGGTCATCTTACCAACCATGGTTACAAGCACATACTCTTTTTCATATACAATAAAAACACTTTTAAACACATATATAATCATGATTTCATCACTTATAACTACTTAACCACTAATACCACCAATATTTATCATAAACTCAAGAGGGGTGAAGCGATTATACCTTCCTTGAAGCTTTAACAACACTTAATAATCCTTGGGATATCCTTAAACAACCTTGTACTAGCTTGAATCAACTAAAGAAACCATAAAAACAAAGTTAGTTTCTAAGGGTTACTATTCATCATCACTTTTGTAAAAATCATAGAAAATTGAAAAATAAGAGTTTGGCTCTCAAATGTTTACCACATCTTGACCTCTTCATAAGCTTTGATTCGAGCTATAGATCACCAAAAACAAAGCTTCCTAGCTATGGTTTTGAGCTCCATCTTTTCGCTGGACAGAAACTGGACAGGTTTGGTTCTCCCACTTTGAGAATGGATTTGACTAGGCTATACTACTTGGATTGCTATGAAATTTGGAACGCATCTTACACATGGGGTAGAGAAGTTATGGTTAAAATTTGGTGATTTTATCATGGATAGAAATGGAGATATGAAATTTTCTTTCATTGTTGTTCTTGCGTGGCAGTTTTGAAGAGATTGTGTTTATCTTGCTTTATCTTCACTTTTGATCCAATATTGACTTATCCAACTTTGATCTAATGATATTTACAAGATAAGATCAGATGTATGGCTGTGTAGGATCCTTGGTTCTTGTGCAAGAAGTATCTAAGAAGTTTGGTTTGATATTTGTTTGATTTTCTTTTGTTTATTTTTACCACATTATCCTTGCCCTTTCATAATTCTTCCACTCTTGCCCTTGCCCCTTGGCTTTCACCATAAGCCACTTAATTAAATCAATAAATCAACTCCTTGTTTTGTATTGGGCCGAAGTTTGGGCTTCGTTCAAATTTCTCTCGTCATTTGATTCATCGATTGATTTCTGCGATCGTCTCAGTGGTTTCTCCTTTGTAAATTCCTTGGATATATAATATCCTCTCCCACATCATATATTAGTGTGTTAGGGTGATTCTAATCCTCAAGTAGGTATTAGATCCAATATCCTTGGTATATTCTCTTTTTCTCAAAAGTTGTTCTCCCGGTTATCTCTCGGGTTCTCAAGCATTCTCAAACTCGTTTAACAATCTAAATTCCCTTGGCATTTCCTTGACTTGATCACTCCTTAGTTTAACCTAACTTCACTATTCCTCAAGATATAAACCCTTTAACATTTCTATACTCTTTAATATTACATTCAATAGAGTCTCAATCGAAATCGAAAATCCTTAAAGTCCATATTCAGGAATTTCTGAAATCCATTATCATTTTGAGTCACTCATTTTCATAGTACAACATCAATATGGTTCCTGATTATTCATTTTCCATTTCAAATCTAGGGTACTTACATACCCTTTCCCTAAATCCTCAAAATTTACTGTTCATGTGATCACTGTAGCATTGCTAAAGTTGTAATAACCTGAATATTTAGAAAAATAATTTTAAGAATATTAATGTTTTCCTAAAATGAGGAGGAAATTTTTATTTTATTTTATTGTTCATTATTCCAGTTCAAGGAATTTCAAAAGCGAATTATTTAATTATTGTCTGGTTCAGTGTAATTATGAACTATATTATGTGATTATTGTTGGAAGGTGGAATGTATGTGAAGTTGTGTTTATGTGTTTATATGATGAATTGTGTGAGCTGTGAAGGCTGATGTATTTTATTTATATTTTTGAGGATTTAAATATATTTAAATCATGAATTTTGATCCTCTGTTAATTTTATAAAATTATCGAAGGAATTAAAAATCATGAAATCTCTTGAAATATTATCTTTTTAAAATTGTTGGGTGGATTAATTTGGGAGTTGTGGTATTTTAAAATGATTTTAAGATTTTTATTGTATTTAAAGGATCAAAACTTTGAAAATTCATATTTAATTCATTTTTGATCCGAAAAATATTTTAAAAAAATATGTGTGTGCATGTAATTTAATATTCTTTATTTTAAAAATGAAAAGTTTAATTTTCCGAATATTTTATTTAAGTATGATTTATAGATTTATCAGTAGTATTTTAAATTGGGCCAGAATGAATTATAAGTAGTATTTGTTAGTATTGGGCCAAGCCCAATAAATAGAGAGCAGTAGAGTATTCTGGAGAAGTCGAGAAACGCAGAGAAAGAGAAACGAGGAAGAGAAATTGGGAGAGAAAAGAGGAAAAGGAGAGAAGAGTCTAGAGAAATTTGGAGAGAAAGAGAGAGAGAGAGAGAGAGAGAGATGAAGAAGAGAAGATGAAGAAAAGAAGAGGAGTCCATGCCTATTACCCATCCTTTCTTGCTTCCATATGTTGCCATTAAAAAGAAAAGAGTTTAGAAGAAGATGAAGAAGAGTGGAGAAGATGATGAATAGTGGCTTGGATTTATTCTTTGGTTGATTAAGAGGTATGACCCATAATCCTTAAGTTCTTGCCATGGTTGTTTATGTTTGGTTATAATTGATGTTATGACTAATTTTGGGGAGTCTTTGAGAAGGCTAATATAGCTTGATGGATTAGTGAAATGATAGATTAAGGATGAATGTTGTTTAAGAGTAAAAATGTCCAGGAAATCTGCCCAGCTACTGTCTGTTCTTGCCAGTGCAATTCGAACCTTTTGTGCTCTGTTCTGGGCAGTGGTGTGTCTTCATGAAGTTGTTCTATTCGGAGTCTAGTTTGTGTAGGAGAAAATGGTGCGTCATTTGAGTTAACGAGTAAGGAGAAAACGACGTTTTAGTAAAACCCGCGCAGGACACCCGAACCTCTCGGGATTCGCACATTGGAACTATGTTTCACCTAGTTAAAATCTGTAAATTGGATTGAAACTTTTATTGAGGATAAAGGAAGGAATTATAAAGATTTCAGAAAACGATTTTGGTAAAAATATTGATTTTTCAATTTATTAAAAATGTTTGAATGTCACTGTGTTGGAAGAAACTGCTCTGTTCTTGAGTTGTATTTGGATGGGTAATTGTCCTCGATGAACTATGTTTTTCAGACTAATATTTTTATGGTGTGAAGATATTATCTTCCGTTTTAGAATCCCAGAGGTCTTGGAGGTAAAGATTAATTTTTCAATTTATGAGAATTTTAGAATGCAAGTTGCGCAGATTTAATGAACAGTTTATGTGTTGAGTTTGGATTAATGATTCACCTAGTTAGAAAATGGTATTGAATGGGAAACTTTTATGAGATCTTTATTTGGTATTCAGAAAGAAGCATATAAAATTTGGTGATTTATGAATAATTTTTGGATTTATTAAAAATGTTGGAGTAAAGTATGCGCGGTAGCATTTTATGTTTTTGAATTGTTTTATGCGTGTCCTGTTTTGAGAAATCATTTTGATTGAGTTAAAGACCTCATTTGATATTGGTCAAAAGAGGAAAGTTGTTAGTTTTTATCTTGTTTAGTTGACTACCAAGTTCGGTATACAATGGCTTAATAGTAAATGTTTTATGGTAGAATTACTAAGGTGTTATAGTTTAAAATGAAAGATGAATTGTGGTTGGAGATTGTGTTGGATATCGATTGATGTTGTTGGATTGTGAATTGAAAAACAGGGTTGAATTGGTTATGATTGATTTTGAGGGGCTGTGCCCATAGTCCGATAAACGAATACCACATGCCGAAATTTTCTAAAAATCCCCTGCATTTTAATTTATTTAACTTATTTGATTTCAATGGTTTAAAGGTATGATTGGGTGTTAACTGTTTATGTGTGTTAAGTGAATTAATTCGAGGGTAATTGTTGTCTCGAGGATTTATGTGCTAAGTGATTTAATTCAAGGATTTATGTGTTTCGGGGATTAAATGCGTTTGGAGGATTATTTATAAACTTAGTTTTGTCATAGAATGATACTAGTATTATAATTGTATATGTTAAGTGAAGTTGACTAAATGGGTTGTGTGCATTACGTGGTGTTAGAGTAATCAACCATGGGGAGGACACCGATATATAGTTTGACTTTATGTGACTTAGTGGTAATTCCGAGTGGTGTCTACTCGAGATACGAGGGGGACTGACACGTACTCGTAACAATTACAGTACCATTAGGGCGTGATCAAGTGGAGCAACGTGTATCAAAAAGGAAGGATCGAGGCGTCGGGTAAAGTTCATGGAACTGCTTGGGCGAAACGCCAAGAATTTATTCGCGGTGTTCCGTTTGGTGCTAAGGACCAGAGGCAAGTTTATTTATACATACTCTATCGTTCAGAGTATATTTATTTTAAAATATATGAAATGTGTGGAATAAGACCTCAGTCCATATTTGCAAGATTTCTTCTATCTTTATCTTGATAAATTGTTTACTTTTAAGTAAAATGGTTTGATTGGAAATATATGTGATATGGAGAGAGTGATATACTATAAGGAGTAAAGTGATATGGGAAGGAATGGTATCAGTTGTTATTATGGTTATTTTTATGATATTATGGTGTCAGTTGTTATCTAAAGTTATTTTATAATATTACAGTTATGGGTAAATTGAGGATATTTGAGTTCTAAACTCTGTCAGACATTATTAATAAATATTTTGTTATATAAGGGGACAAGGGTTGAGGTTTACAGATTTTCTTAGAAGGGATTTCCATGTAAAGTATTTTAGTTGGTATAATTTAAATGTATGGATATATGAATGGAAAAATGGAAGGGGTTATCTTGAAATGTATATTTTCGAAAACCCGGACAAAGTTTTTAGAAATAATTTCGCAATAATTAACCTAATGGCAACATCACCAATAAACTAGTGTTTATTTAATTAGTAGATACCTCTGGAAGCATCTACTGATTAAATAAACCTTATTCGTCTAATTAAATTATTTAACTAGATGAATATTATTTTTAAAAAAATGTTTTCTTACAATCGCTTTGTTCCGGAATAATAATAAAGATATTCCAATGGTTATAAATGTGACATTTTTGGTTAAAAATGTCTGGAATGATAACGATAAATGTTATTTTAATGGTTATTTAATTCAATGAATATTAATTATAATATTCATTTAAAAAGGGATTATTGAATAGTTATTCTTTAGATATTCTAAGTGTTCTAAGGGTGATTATATATTGTTAAAAGGTTGTTTAAGGAATTTCATAGTGAAATGAATGTATGTCTTGAATTGGTATACCTGTATAAATGTTTTCAAATGATTATAATACGGATATGAAAATGGAAAGGTGAAACAGAAATGTGAAATGTGGAAAGGTGAAATGGAAATGGAAATGAAAATGATAAATGTGAATGGAATAATGATTTGACCAAGAAGGGAGATTTCAACAATAAGCGTAAGAGGCTGTGTGGGAGTGGCACAGTCCGGCATTGCAACAATAAGCATAAGAGGCTGTGTGGAAGTGGCACAGTCCGACACCCAATATTTTATTACGGCCCAAGAGTTGCCGAAGGAGGATGTATCAGTTAGAGCCTTCCTCCAGGAGGATGTAGCAGTTAGAGCCTTCCTCCAGGGATGATGTTAGCAGTTAGAGCCATCATTCCTTCTACCGGTAGTAAACAGAGAGCAGATACGGTCAGGCGACTGATCATCGTCCTACGTATCTGGCGCCAGTAGATATCCCCAAAAGATTAAAAGAAAGAATTGATAATGGTTTTCAGAGTTGTGTACTGAAAAAGGAAAATGGTATGAAATGATGGAATTGTTTTACAGTAAGAAGAGAAACTGATTTTATATTACTTTTATACACAATTGTTGTATAAAAGGAAATGGAAAGATTATATTGAGAGCTTGATTTTAAATGTTATATTACCTTGAGATATTATACTAAGATGATGTATTGATTATTATCTTGTTATAGAAGAGAACTGATATTATATTATCAATAAGTAAGTGATTTCATATTGAATAACTAGCAAGCTTATGTTGGTGTATTACTGCGCAAACAAGACGTGGCTATTTAATTACCTTGTAACGGCATCGTTTATATTATATTGGTATATTGTTCAGTTGATATTAATTTCAAACATTATACTTTCCTTATAGAATTTCGTGGTTATAAATGTTTCAAGAATGATATTAAGTATCAGTTGAATGTGGAAACCTGTAATAACCCTAACTTTAGCAAAGCTACAGTAATCACATGAATAGTAAATTTCGAGGATTTAGGGAAATGGTATATAAGTACTCCATAATGGAAACGGAAAATGAATAAACAGAAACCATATTAGTGTTGTACATTGAAAATAAGTGACTCGAAATGACGATAGATTCCAGAAATTCCTGAACATGGATTTTGAGGATTTTGAGTTCGAATAAGCTTATATTGGATATTAAGGAGCATGGAAATATTAAATGAATTATATATTGAGGAATTAGAAGATTTAGGTTAAACCAAGGGATTATTAAGTTAATGGAATACCAAAGGAAATTGGATTTGTAAATGATTTCAAAAACCACTGAGATAATGAGGTATACTCGAAACGAACCACAACTAGACGAATATGGAAACCAAACAACCAAGATTAGTAATCTAACAAGGATACATACCACATTATTATTATCCAAGATTATTAGCATAATATTTAGAAAAACAAGAAAAGAGATTATTAGGTCATCAAGATGACATCACATTTCATTAATTTGTTTTTAAGGGTAAATTAGTAACTTTGCAACGTTTAACCACAAAATATCTTACCAAGCTTCCAAGACAAGCTAGAAGGATCAAGAGAAAGCCAAGATAAGATCAACCAAACACAAAAATCTTCTCCCCCTCCATTTCTTGCAAATTCGGCTAAAACAACAGCAGATCAGTAAAACGAGCATAACTCCTTCGTTTCTCATCCAAATTTTCGTTCTATAGCTTTTTGGAAAGCCCATGAGATAATCTACAACTCTTATTTCACATGGTTTGTCCAGAAAAGCAAGGTAAGGGCCTCGTTTTTCATGTTCTTTCAGCTGGGTTTTAGAACTCCGAAAATCTCTAAGTATGTTCTTGATGTTTCTTGTTAGTTTAAGGTGTTATAAGGTTATATCAAGGCTTCTCAAGGACTACAAGCCTTTGTTAAGTGTTGTTAAAGCTTCAAGGAAGGTATAAACCCTAACCCCTTTTTATTATGTGAGTTTTAATGATGTTAATGGATGATGTGTGGTTAAAAGTGATTATTGTGATGTTAGCTAGCATAAATTTTGATTGATTGTTGGGTGATGGTAATGAGGCCTCACCACTGATTATATGGATTATGAGGATGTAATATTGATGTGTATGGAGTGGTGTATGATTATATGGCTTGGTTGTGATGGAATGGTTTTTGGAATGTCCGAATTATAGCCGTTATAATGTCCGATTTTCGTTAAATTAAGAAACTGCCCTGTTTTGGAGCAACAGGTGCATACGGTAGGTTCCTGTTTAGAATTCCAACTGACCATGATGAGATAGAGCTTGGTTCATAGATCATTTTGATATAAGGTGCGTTAAAATCTGATGAACGGTTTAGGAGAAAAGTCAGTTTTAGTGAAAGACGTTCGAGAACCGAGAAACAGTAATTGTGTTAACTTTGAGGCTGTAATTACCCTACTTAGACATTTTTAAAAATTATGAAACTTTGGGATATTGTAGTAAGGTAGTCAAAGAGTTGTTACCAGTTGACCTTGTGGTAAAATTCGAAATCCATATTTTCTGAGAATTTTTACAGTTAAGTGTGGTCGTTAGGGGAAATGGTGAAAACCCCTGAAACTTCGATTAAGGTTATAAATAGTTAAGTTCTTGAACCTTTGGGGTAATAGTGATACGTTAAACATATATTAAAGTGTCAAGGGTAATGTTATACAAGAGTGTAGTGAGTAAGAGATGTGGTATTCTAACGACGGTCCTTTTGTGTTTATAGAAACTCCGGAAGAGGGACGAACCATACCGTCAGGATACCGGAACCGAGGCAAGATCTTTTCTATCCCTACTTGGAAATTATTTATCTTCAAGGAAACTTGATTTCATGAAATATATATATGTGATGCTATTGTTACTATACTGTTAAGAAATGGTTTTCTTTGATTATTAATATAAAAAGGGAAGGTATATGAGTATGATATGAATATGGATATGAGTATGAGTATGAGATGGATATGAATATACATAGAGATGATTATGCATGAAGTGAACATGCCTTATGATTAAGGGAAGATGAAGGAATGGTATCAGTCATTATATAGAGTTATATATAAAGGAATGGTATCAGTTGTTATCTAAAGATATATAAAGGAATGGTATCAGTTGTTATCTAAAGATATATAAAGGAATAGAATCAGTTATTATCTAGGGATTATACGATTTATAATATTATATTCTTTCTAAGTATTGTGATTTGATAAATATTATTGAATGGTATTTAATATTTTTTAGATAAATGGAATACTCTACGTATATAAAAGCATATTGATTTCATTGAATACATAGGAGATGTCTGAGTCATAATCAAAGTATTATGACATATATAAATTTAAAGGTGATGATAAATGGAAATGGAAATGATGTAAGTGAAAGGAAATGTGAATGGAAATGGAAAATGTGAAATGATATTTTGATGATTTGAAAAAGGGGGATTGCAACAGTAAGCGTAAGAGGCTGTATGGTAGTGGCACAGTCCAGCATCCAATATTTTATTTCGGCACGAAGATGCCAAGGGAGGATGTAGCAGGTAGCCTTCCTCCAGGGTTGATTACCAGGTAGGGATCATCCCTTCTACTAGTAGTAAACAGAGAGCGGATACGGTCAGGCGACTGATCATCGTCCTACGTATCTGGCACCAGCAGAGATTTCCCAAAACTTGAAAGAAACAATTGAAAATGGTTTTCAGATTTTCATAACTGAAAACAGAAAAGTGATATGAAATGATGGAATTATTGTTACGAACGAAGAGAAACTGATTTTATATTAATTTATATGATTGTTGCATAAGAAGGAAATGAGAAGATTATAGTGAGAGATTTGTTCAAGTTTTTATATTATCTTGAAAGATTACATTGAAATGGTATATTGATGGTTATGGCATTCAAGAAGAGGAACTGATATTATATGATGTTAGAAGCGAGATTGATGGAATGATACTATATATTTCTCACGTACAAGGATAATTGGAAAGTGTATATACATATTGAATGGAAATAAAATTCTTCCATAATAACTGAAGTTTTCTATTGTCTATATATATGATGATTTATTTTCCTTTGATGCTAGTTGATAGAAGTTATCTTGCTGAGCTATTATAGCTCACTCTTGCTACTTATTTATATAACAGCTAGGTATGCCGATACTACGCAGAACACCCCGCAAGAGGGTAGGGGGAAGGCGACCTTATGAGAGCGCTGGCATCGATTCCTGAGGTAGCGTAGAGGCAAACGAGTCTTGGTAGCCTTATGTATAATTAAGTGTGCAAGCATGTAATGAACTTTTAATTGTTGAAATGCTTCATGTCGAAGTATTATTCAGCAATGTATTTAAGTGTGAGCCTGGGTTGTAATAACTGTTAACTCTAAACTTTTAGTATGATGAATGTTGTTCTCTGAGCATATGACTGGTGTGTGTGTGTGTGTGTATTATTGCGGGGTCAATTGCATAAGTATTGATTGTTAAAAAAAAAGACCCAAGAGATATTGATTTTGAATGGAAGTTGGTCCGTGACGGCCCGGATTCATGACCCCGGATTTGGGGCTGTCACAGTTTGGTATCAGAGCTTAGAGTCATATTGCTCAGGAACAAGAGTGATAGTAATATACGCATATAGATATATAGGTAAGGATATAAAATATGAACTCACATCGAGTTCAAGGGGGGTTTATCGAACGAAGCATTTATTCTAAGTAGTGATTATAATTTTATAGATTATTGCTAATAAAGGTTATTATGCCAAAAGTGTTAAGTTTATGTAGCACACGAGATCGATATGAGAAAGGGAATACTTGATGTATCGGGAGGTGTACGTTAAATAACCTCGTGAGTAATTCCAGGATGACCTATCATCTCTTATTCAAAAGGGGCCGGTATCTTTTCAAAACTTTCTGGTACCTTTGGAATGTATTTCAAAATTTTATTCAATCTATCTTAGTCAAAATATTTCTCTAAGATTATTTTCGAAAGGTGGTATATATCATCATGATTTAAATTTTCCTTTATATTTCTTACTCCAACAAAAAGGAACAGCCCTATATGTATACACAAGGACGATCTGTCTGTGTGATAGAAAGTCGGAGGGGACGCCCTCACTTGTGTGACGTACGGGTTCTTCCATCAGATTGATTTCCCAAATATCCTTTTGTTTCAAATAAAAGTTATTTAAAACTCTTAATCTTATAAATTGTTTTGGGACACCTGCTTGTTTCTGGGTCCGTTTCAATTCAAAGTTTCTTGAATTCTATCAATTGTTTCGAATTTAGAAGATTTCCTTAATGGATGGAAAAATGGAAGCAAAGTTTAGAGTATACGTGATTATACGAGGAAACTCGAGATTTCAAGGGAAATTTCAATAAGAGATAATTAGAGTTAGAAGCGTTCCGATATAAAGAAGGAAGGAAGTTCGTGAAAAGAAATGGGTATATTTGATGATTAGTAAGATAAAATAATATGAGGAATTTTAAGGTATAATTGAGAGTTACTATTGAGAGTAAGGTGTATTTTGAGGAAAAAGTCAGAATAAGGTTAAACAAAGGAAGTGGGGATAATTAATGAAGTTTGTATGTTATGTCTAAATTCTATCGCATTTTAATATTAAATGTTGAGATTCAAGAATATTGACTTGTATAAGGTGATTGACTTAAATGAAAAGGTTATTGTGCAAAAGGTGATACGCTTAATTGCTAAAGTTGAGTTGAGAATATTATGGTATATAAATGAGTTAACTAATGATAGAGTTGTGCATATATGGAAATGATATATGTTGTACCCTAAATTTGGGTGATTAATGGAGAATATTGCTATATACAGAATCATGCCGCCTAAGCGTAATAATAGAACAAATGCAAGAGAAAATGAGAGAGAAGAAGGAAGTCACAATAGACAGAATGAAAATACTCAGAATGAACAAAATCATGAAGAAGAAGAGGAAGATGAATCAACTGAACAACAAGGAAATCAGGGCGGTGATCCCTTTAACCAATTCATGGAACTATTAAGGCAGAATTTGGCTAATCCACAGAACCCTCAACCACCACCTGTTCTTCCTAATCAGGCAGCTAACTCCTTTCGTGCATTTAAGTCATTGAAACCCCCAGAGTTTGAGGGAACTGTTGACCCAGTATTAGCCAGAGCATGGCTGAAAGAAATAGAGAAAGCTTTTGAGATATTAAGGATCGAAGAGGATCAGAAAACAACCTTTGCAGCCTATCTCTTAAAGGGATAGGCAAATTATTGGTGGGAAACTAAGAAGAATCTAGAGGGAGCGGGAGTGATAACTTGGGAACGTTTCACTAGGGTATTTTTAGAAAAGTACTCCCCTAGGTATTTGGAAAACCAAATGGAGATGAAATTTCTGGAATTAAAGCAGGATAATCTATCAGTGGCCGAGTATGAAACGAAATTTACAGAATTGTCTAGGTTTGTTCCAGAATTTGTGCGTACTGAGGAACAACGAGCAAAAAGGTTCCAACAAGGATTGAAACCATGGCTACGGACGAGAGTGGCACCGTTTGAGTTAACTGATTATGCTGCGGTGGTTCAAAAGGCATCCATTATAGAAGCTGAGAGTGAACAAAACCAGATAGGTCGAGAAAGTAAGAAAAGGAGATTTGAGGGCCGGAAGGGAGGTTCAAGTGAAGGAAGTTACTTTAGCAAGGTTAGTAAGGGACAAAAATCTCAGTTTGTGGGAAAGTCGGGGAGTAACAAGGCTGTCAGTGAAACTGTGAATCAAGGTGGCAAATCCTCATGAACTTTTCAGTCTAATCAAGCACGACCACCCTTACCAGATTGTAGCAAGTGTGGTAGAAAGCATACGGGAGTGTGTAGGAGGTCGGAAATAACTTGCTTTAAGTGCGGACAGAAAGGACACTATTATAACCAGTGCACATCAACTGACAAGATTGATATCAAGTGTTATCAATGTGGGAAACTAGGACATTTTGCTAGAGATTGTCGTTCTGGTGGGTCGTCTGCGCCAGGACAAAGTATGACTGCTTCAAATAGACCTACTGCCAGAGTGTAGAATATGACCTTAGGAGAAGCGTTGAAAAAGCCGGATACAGATGCAGGTGAAATATTTTCTTTAATTATTTGCACATGTAAGTATAAATGTTTGGTTAGGGATCGACTTGGTCAATGAATGGTGTAGGTAGGTTGACAATCTAGATAAGGAAAATCAGTATCTGTTAGGGGCCAGGAAATTCTATGCAACGGAGAATAAGTATTTTGAGAAAAGCACAAACTTGATTAGATACGAACAGGAAATATATATTATAGATAGTATTTTCTTACAATTGTTTCAAGGAATCTTATTCTAGTCAGATTTCTGGAGGATTTTACAGAGACAGGATATAACAAGATTGAAGTGTTCATATTTTATGTCATGATAGAGATCAAAATACAGATAAACCATAGTGAGATACACTACCATGTAAGGAAAGGCCAATGTGGTGGCCGAGGTACTAGTAAAAAGGGAGGAGAATGAGGAGATAAAATAGAACGATTAAGTACAGGAAGAGATTAGTAAGGGAAGATAATGAAAAGAACTACTATTGATAAGCTAAATGGCATGTTGATGAATGACAAGCAAGATTATGTTGGTGTATTTTTGCGCAAACAAGATAGAGATATTATGAAGGAAAAAGGATAGAGAAAGTGGTGTAAAATTCAGAAGTGTGGATGAAAGAGATATCTATGGACATTTTCAACGTGATTCCGGGACGGAATCCTTTTAAGGGGGGAAGGATGTAATAACCCTAACTTTAGCAAAGCTACAGTAATCACATGAATAGTAAATTTCGAGGATTTAGGGAAATGGTATATAAGTACTCCATAATGGAAACGGAAAATGAATAAACAAAAACCATATTAGTGTTGTACATTGAAAATAAGTGACTCGAAATGACGATAGATTCCAGAAATTCCTGAACATGGATTTTGAGGATTTTGAGTTCGAATAAGCTTATATTGGATATTAAGGAGCATGGAAATATTAAATGAATTATATATTGAGGAATTAGAAGATTTAGGTTAAACCAAGGGATTATTAAGTTAATGGAATACCAAAGGAAATTGGATTTGTAAATGATTTCAAAAACCACTGAGATAATGAGGTATACTCGAAACGAACCACAACTAGACGAGTATGGAAACCAAACAACCAAGATTAGTAATCTAACAAGGATACATACCACATTATTATTATCCAAGATTATTAGCAGAATATTTAGAAAAACAAGAAAAGAGATTATTAGGTCATCAAGATGACATCACATTTCATTAATTTGTTTTTAAGGGTAAATTAGTAACTTTGCAAGGTTTAACCACAAAATATCTTACCAAGCTTCCAAGACAAGCTAGAAGGATCAAGAGAAAGCCAAGATAAGATCAACCAAACACAAAAATCTTCTCCCCCTCCATTTCTTGCAAATTCGGCTAAAACAACAGCAGATCAGTAAAACGAGCATAACTCCTTCGTTTCTCAGCCAAATTTTTCGTTCTATAGATTTTTGGAAAGCCCATGAGATAATATACAACTCTTATTTCACACGGTTTGTCCAGAAAAGCAAGGTAAGGGCCTCGTTTTTCATGTTCTTTCAGCTGGGTTTTAGAACTCCGAAAATCTCTAAGTATGTTCTTGATGTTTCTTGTTAGTTTAAGGTGTTATAAGGTTATATCAAGGCTTCTCAAGGACTACAAGCCTTTGTTAAGTGTTGTTAAAGCTTCAAGGAAGGTATAAACCCTAACCCCTTTTTATTATGTGAGTTTTAGTGATGTTAATGGATGATGTGTGGTTAAAAGTGATTATTGTGATGTTAGCTAGCATAAATTTTGATTGATTGTTGGGTGATGGTAATGAGGCCTCACCACTGATTATATGGATTATGAGGATGTAATATTGATGTGTATGGAGTGGTGGATGATTATATGGCTTGGTTGTGATGGAATGGTTTTTGGAATGTCCGAATTATAGCCGTTATAATGTCCAATTTTCGTTAAATTAAGAAACTGCCCTGTTTTGGAGCAACAGGTGCATACGGTAGGTTCCTGTTTAGAACACCAACTGACCATGATGAGATAGAGCTTGGTTCATAGATCGTTTTGATATATGGTGCGTTAAAATCTGATGAACGGTTTAGGAGAAAAGTCAGTTTTAGTGAAAGACGTTCGAGGACCGAGAAACAGTAATTGTGTTAACTTTGAGGCTGTAATTACCCTACTTAGACATTTTTAAAAATTATGAAACTTTGGGATATTGTAGTAAGGTAGTCAAAGAGTTGTTACCAGTTGACCTTGTGGTAAAATTCGAAATCCATATTTTCTGAGAATTTTTACAGTTAAGTGTGGTCGTTAGGGGAAATGGTGAAAACCCCTGAAACTTCGATTAAGGTTATAAATAGTTAAGTTCTTGAACCTTTGGGGTAATAGTGATACGTTAAACATATATTAAAGTGTCAAGGGTAATGTTATACAAGAGTGTAGTGAGTAAGAGATGTGGTATTCTAACGACGGTCCTTTTGTGTTTATAGAAACTCCGGAAGAGGGACGAACCATACCGTCAGGATACCGGAACCGAGGCAAGATCTTTTCTATCCCTACTTGGAAATTATTTATCTTCAAGGAAACTTGATTTCATGAAATATATATATGTGATGCTATTGTTACTATACTGTTAAGAAATGGTTTTCTTTGATTATTAATGTAAAAAGGGAAGGTATATGAGTATGATATGAATATGGATATGAGTATGAGTATGAGATGGATATGAATATACATAGAGATGATTATGCATGAAGTGAACATGCCTTATGATTAAGGGAAGATGAAGCAATGGTATCAGTCGTTATATAGAGTTATATATAAAGGAATGGTATCAGTTGTTATATAAAGATATATAAAGGAATGGTATCAGTTGTTATCTAAAGATATATAAAGGAATGGAATCAGTTATTATCTAGGGATTTTACGATTTATAATATTATATTCTTTCTAAGTATTGTGATTTGATAAATATTATTGAATGGTATTTAATATTTTTGAGATAAATGGAATACTCTACGTATATAAAAGCATATTGATTTCATTGAATACATAGGAGATGTCTGAGTCATAATCAAAGTATTATGACATATATAAATTTAAAGGTGATGATAAATGGAAATGGAAATGATGTAAGTGAAAGGAAATGTGAATGGAAATGGAAAATGTGAAATGATATTTTGATGATTTGAAAAAGGGGGATTGCAACAGTAAGCGTAAGAGGCTGTATGGTAGTGGCACAGTCCAGCATCCAATATTTTATTTCGGCACGAAGATGCCAAGGGAGGATGTAGCAGGTAGCCTTCCTCCAGGGTTGATTACCAGGTAGGGATCATCCCTTCTACTAGTAGTAAACAGAGAGCGGATACGGTCAGGCGACTGATCATCGTCCTACGTATCTGGCACCAGCAGAGATTTCCCAAAACTTGAAAGAAACAATTGAAAATGGTTTTCAGATTTTCATAACTGAAAACAGAAAAGTGATATGAAATGATGGAATTATTGTTACGAACGAAGAGAAACTGATTTTATATTAATTTATATGATTGTTGCATAAGAAGGAAATGAGAAGATTATAGTGAGAGATTTGTTCAAGTTTTTATATTATCTTGAAAGATTACATTGAAATGGTATATTGATGGTTATGGCATTCAAGAAGAGGAACTGATATTATATGATGTTAGAAGCGAGATTGATGGAATGATACTATATATTTCTCACGTACAAGGATAATTGGAAAGTGTATATACATATTGAATGGAAATAAAATTCTTCCATAATAACTGAAGTTTGCTATTGTCTATATATATGATGATTTATTTTCCTTTGATGCTAGTTGATAGAAGTTATCTTGCTGAGCTATTATAGCTCACTCTTGCTACTTATTTATATAACAGCTAGGTATGCCGATACTACGCAGAACACTCCGCAAGAGGGTAGGGGGAAGGCGACCTTATGAGAGCGCTGGCATCGATTCCTGAGGTAGCGTAGAGGCAAACGAGTCTTGGTAGCCTTATGTATAATTAAGTGTGCAAGCATGTAATAAACTTTTAATTGTTGAAATGCTTCATGTCGAAGTATTATTCAGCAATGTATTTAAGTGTGAGCCTGGGTTGTAATAACTGTTAACTCTAAACTTTTAGTATGATGAATGTTGTTCTCTGAGCATATGACTGGTGTGTGTGTGTGTGTGTATTATTGCGGGGTCAATTGCATAAGTATTGATTGTTAAAAAAAAAAAAGACCCAAGAGATATTGATTTTGAATGGAAGTTGGTCCGTGACGGCCCGGATTCATGACCCCGGATTTGGGGCTGTCACAAAACCCATGCATATGATGGGATATTTTGTTAAACTCTAGTAATAACTTGTTGAGCAATTCTTTCGCTCATACTTGCTTGTTTTCAAATATTAACTTTTCAGTGGAAGGTAGCCGGACGAGGTTATCTGCATGGCTTAGATGAAGCGAGCAGTGTGCCCTTATGAAGACGATATGATCTAGAAAGTTTATAGCTGGAGTAAGTTATATGTAAGTATATTGATGTGTAATATATATGTTACTTTGCATAATATAGTACTAGTTGCTGGTGTACTTCTCAACGAAGTTATACTAGTAGTAAGGAGTTGATTCTTGTTTCTAGCCCTATAACCTAAAAGATGTTTGGTGGTTGGGGTCTCAATGTTGTAACTTAATTATTAATGACTACAGATGGTTTAATGTGGTTAAGCAGGTGATTTGTTATTAAGGATTTCCGCGTAACGACCAAATCCCTGACCCCGGATTTGGGGGCGTTACAAAAGTTAGGGTTATTATAGTCTTCCCCCCTTAAAAGGATTCCGTCCCGGAATCATGTTGAAAATGTCCATAGATACCTTTTTCATCCACACCTTCTAACTTCTACACCACTTTCTCTATCTTTTTTTTTCCTTCATAATATCTCTATCTTGTTTGCGCAAAAATACACCAACATAAACTTGCTTGTCATTCATCAACATGCCATTTAGCTTTTCAATAACAGTGCTTTCACTATCTTTTTCTTGCAAATCTCCTCCTGTATTCAGTCATTCTATCTTATCTCATCTCTCCTTCCTCTTTTTGCTTAAGGGTATCGGCCACCACATTGGCCTTTCCTGAATGGTAGTGTATCTCACTATTGTTTAACTATGTTTATCCTTATTCTGACTCTATCCTCAAAATACACCTTACTCTCAATAGTAAATCTCAATTATGCCTTAAAATTCCTCATTTTCTTTTCTCTTACTAATCATCAAATATTCCCATTTCTTCTCACGAAATTTTTTCTTCTTTTATATCGAAACGCTTCTAACTCCAATTATCTCTTATTGAAATTTCCCTTGGAATCTCAAGTTCCCTTTTATAATCACGTATACTCTAAACCTTGCTTCCATTATCCCATCCATTAATGAAATTTTCTATATTCGAAACAATTTATAGAATTTAAGAAACTTTGAATTGAAACGAACCCAGAAACAAGCAAGGGTCCCACAATAATTTATAAGATTTAGAGTTTTAAATAGCTCTTATTCGAAACAAAAGAATATTTGGGAAATCAATATGATAGAAGAACCCGTACGTCACACAAGTGAGGGCGTCCCCTCCGACTTTCTATCACACAGACAGATCGTCCTTGTGTATACATATAGGGCTGTTCCTCTTAGTTGGAGTAAGAATTATAGAGGGAAATTTAAATCACAATGATAAATACCATCTTCCGAAAATAATCTTAGAGGAATATTTTGACTAAAATAGATAAAATACAATTTTGAAACACATTTCAAGGGTACCAAAAAGTTTTGAAAAGATACCGGCCCTTAATAAATAGTTACCCACTAGTGGAGGAAAATTTGAAACTCAATAATATAATTTAGCAGGGCTTTAGGAGCTTGAAAATAGGTACTGTTAATAGCCTCTGCCCAATTAAAAATCCCAATAATGGAAGGTTTTCCTCAAATACTATTTATCTTAGACTGCGTATTTCCCAAAATTTCTTAAATTTGGCACTCACCATGTAGCCTCAACCTATCGTCTGCTATTCCCAATTATCTTCATTTACCTAGTTGTGACTTGGCCCGATACTCGCTGCCTTTATCCACAATAAAACACAACCTTCTGATTGATATACTTACGTAATATTGATCGTCTTAGCCTGACACTGCTCCGGTATCAAGGACCCTTCAAATTATACTTCTAAATTGTATATTCTAACATACCACACATACTCACAATATTTTCTAACGTACACTTCCCGTTACCTCAAATATTCCCTTTTCTCATATCAGTCCCATGTGCTATATAAACTTAACACTTTTGGCATAATAACCTTTTCATTTAAGTCAATCTTGGAATGTCTCAGTCTGTCTTGGTCCTGTATATCTTGGCTTTACCGACCAACCTCAGTTTCACCCTTTCATCTCCACAAACAATCAGTGTCTATTCACCGATCCACTTACAATATTTCTTCAAACTCCCTTAAACACAAGAAGACTTTAACTACCCTTAACTTTGGCTCACCAATCTCCTCTCCCTATACTAAAACATAAACTTTTATTAGTAATAATCTATAAAATTACAATCACTACTTAGAATAAACGCTTGGTTCGATAAACCACCCTTGAACTCGATGTGAGTTCACAATTTATATTATTACTGATATATTTATTATTATCACTATTGTTCCTGAGCATTATGACTCTTAGCTCTGATACCAAACTGTGACAGCCCCAAATCCGGGGTCATGAATCCAGGCCGTCACGGACCAATTTCCATTCAATATCAATATCTCTTGGGTCTCTTTTTTTTTTTTTTTTTTACAAATAATACTTATGCAATTGACCCCGCAATAATACACACACACACACACACCAGTCATATGCTCATAGAACAACATTCACAATATTAAAAGTTTAGAGTTGAACAGTTATTACAAACCCAGAATCCAGCTTAAATACATTGTTGAATAATACTTCGACATGAAGCATTTCAACAATCAAAAGTTCCTTACATTTTTACACTCTTAATTATACATAAGACTACTAGAACCCGTCTGTCTCTACGCTACCTCAGGAATCGGTACCAATGCACTCTCAGAAGGTCGCCTTCCCCCTACTCTCTTGCGGGGCATTTTGCGTAGTATCGGCATACCTAGCTGTGTATACATCAGTAGCAAGAGTGAGCTATAGTAGCTCAGCAAGATAATTTCTATCTACTAACATCAAAGGAAAATAAACCATTATATATATATATATATATAATAGACAAAAGCAAACTTCAGTTATTATGGAAGAATTTTATTTTTATTCAATATGTATATACACTTTCTAATTATCCTTGTACAAAAGAAATATATAGTATCATTCCATCAGTCTCGCTTCTAATATCATATAATATCAGTTCCTCTTCTTGAATGCTATAACAATCAATATACCATCTCAGTGTACTTTTCTAGGATAATACGAAAACTTGAACAAATCTTTCATTATCATTTTCTCATTTCCTTCATATGCAACGATTATATAATTTAACATAAAATCAATTTCTCTTCAGCTGTAACAGTAATTCCATCTTTTCATATCACTTTTCTATTTTCAGTTATAGAAATCTAAAAACCAATTTTCAATTCTTTCCTTTAAAGAAAACGTTGGGGATTTCCACTGTTGCCGAATACGTAAGGACGATGATCAATCGCCCTCCGTACCCGTCCCTTTTACTACCGGTAGACGGAGGTAGGTTCTCCACCATCCCCCAGGAGGAAGGTTCACCACTACATCCTCCCTCGGCACTCTTGGGCCGGAATAAATATTGGATGCTGGACTGTGCCACTACCACACAGCCTCTTACGCTTATTGTTGCAATCCCCCTTTTCAAATCACTTTTCCATTAACAAATACCATTTCACATTTTCCATTTCCATTCACATTTCCCTTCACATATATCATTTCCATTTCCATTTATCATCACCTTTAAAATATTTATGTCATAATACTTTGATTATGACTCAGACATCTTTTCTATATTCGATGAAATCAAATATGTTCTTGTATACATAGATTATTCCATTTATTTTAGAAGTATTAAATAATACTCAATAATATCTGTCACAACATTTAGAAAGAATATTTTTAACATAATATTATAATCATATAACCCTAGATAATAACTGATACCATTCCTTTATATATAACTCTAGATAACAACTGATACCATTCCTTTATATATAACTCTAGATAACAACTGATACCATTTCTTTATATATATAACTCTTAATCATAAGGCATGTTCACTTCATGCATAATCATCCCTATGTATATCCATATCCATCTCATACTCGTATCCATGTCCATATTCATATTATACTCATATACCTCTCCTTTTAATATCAATAATCAAGGAAAACAAATTCTTAACAATATAGTAACAATAGCATCACATATATATTCCATGAAATTAAGTTTCTTTGAAGATAAATAATTTCCAAGTAGGGATAGAAAAGATATTGCCTCGGTTTCGGTATCCTGACGGTATGGCTCGTGTCTCTTCCGGAGTTTCTATAAACACAAAAGGACCGTCGTTAGAATACCACATCTCTTACTGTAACACCCCCTTCCCTAAATAGAAGGAAATATTACTTATAATCCATAAACCTGCAAACAGAGCACTAAAATATTCTCTAAATAAATGATTAAACAGTCTATTAATCTCCGAATAATATAAACCTCCAAATTACAGTTCAAACCAATAAATACGAAAACCAAAATCTGTAAATAAATAATCCAGTCTAAATAATTCTAGAAGTCCATAAATCCTAAGCAACGAAATAATGGGTAGCACTCCATCACACAGTCCCAGATCCCCCTAAGCACCTGCCAGAAAAAGAATACGGCATGAGCCAAACGCCCAGTACGGATTTGGAATACAATTTATAAAACAGAAAACAGATATGTAAACTTGACAGTTATAATAAAACATTTATTTTAAAAATATGCATGGCTGAAGCAACGAAGGGTTAGGATATTTCATACCGAGATCAGAACAGAACAGATACAAATACACACATCATAGGGTACCTAATGTGTGCAACAAACCGGATAACGTGCATGGCATATACACGTCACCGTCAAATCAAATCACAAATCAAATCAAATCAAATCTGGGTGCACCCACGTATCCTGAAACAAATATCAAAATGCGCAAAAGCTCGCCACCTGAGCTATCAGAAGGATACGCCGTGACCAATCACACTGTCACGGAAGTGTCATGTCACTGGTGCCGCAATGACATGGCTGTAGTACCCCTACAGCTGGTTAACTCGGTATACCCTATATCACTAAGGGTTCAAATAAAATATTTCGCAAAGCTTTCAAAATCACAATAAACAAATATTTGAATATTTCCAGCAAATATATAACTTGCAAAATTTCAGAAAGTCGCAGAAACAGATATTTAAATATTTTCAAAACAAAATCACTTTCAAAAGTCAACGAGTCAAAACATTTTTCCAAAATCAGAACAGTCAAAACAATTAAAACCAAGTGAATAGATTTGAGGATAAAACAGATTTAATATAATTAATTCTAAGAAGAGTAGCGCTGAATAAAAAGGAGAGAAAATCCGTACCTCGAAAATAGCAACTAGAATACTAACGAAATCCACAAACGATCCTCTAAACCCCCGATCCGCGATCTACATATAAATTATAATTTACAATTAAAATAAATTCTTTTTATATTATCCAATTTATTAACACATTATACTAAAACCTGTATGCTTAATTAGTTAATCTCGGTTTAATACTCTACACAGGTTCTGTAACGTGGCCGTGTTTCATACCACATGCTAACTAATACCTAGGCCACCAATACATATTATAATACTAACATAAATAAGGATGCCCCGAAAATTGTTTAAGCATTTAACATTTTAAAATCTAGTTCAAATTTCAAATAACAAGATATGTATACATACGGCCAAAATTTAATAAACAAATTAACACATGATTCTATCTCAAGAATTAACAAATACAAATAAGAAATAAATTTAAATAATGTAAACATGTCACCTAGATCATGTATCCTGATGTGGCACAAAGAATAAATAAAAGGCCTGGTTTAGTATTGTAAAATAATATAGAAAAAGAGTAATAACTTGTTTAGCCACCATTAGCTTAAGTAATAAACTCAAATCACAGTTAACATAAATCGTATGATTTTAAAAACAATTGCATGCTCTGCATATTAAAACATGGCCATGACACGGTGATTCATAACTTTAATACTCCTATTATATATTAATTAAGTAACAAATCCATGTGAACATATTTATTTAAATATTTAAATCACGAAACCAAAACACAGTCAAGCAAATCAATTCACAAAGTGGCACATTAAAAACGAAAATATTCATAGGTACTAGTATAAGATTTAGTGACATGAACCTAGTGGTGCTTAAACAAACTGGATTGCCTAGTAGTAGCTCCTCTGTTCCGCTCCCTCTGCGGCTACTCTTTTTATCAAGTTCGTAGGGTTTCGCAAAATTTAATATGTTTATATAGACCTACACTCACTCACCGATTACCCATAGGACTCTAATAAATTTTAAATAAATTGAGCAATAAGAATATAATTCTAATTCTAATCCATTTCTCATTAAAAATAAATACATACAAACTAATATAAATTACATCTTTGTTTTATTTATTTATTATTATTATTATTATTATTATTATAAATCACGTATATTACATATATACCCCCTTAAAAAGGATTCCGTCCTCGGAATCAAACGAAACTAAAACTCGTACCTGATTCGAATAGATGCGGATATCTCTCGCGAATAGATTCCTCTAGTTCCCAAGTAGCCTCTCTCTCAGAATGATTTTTCCACAAAACTTTAACAAACGGAATCGTATTCTTCCTCAAAACTCGTTCCTCGCGAGCTAAGATAGCCTCTGCTTCTTCCTCACAAGAAAGATCCTCCCTAATCTTATGCAATGGATACTGAACTACATGAAGTGGATGGTACTTGTAGCCCCTCAAAACGGACACATGAAACACATTATGGACATGAGATAACTGCGGTGGCAACGCAACTCTGTAAGACACTTCCCCCACTTTTTCTATAATATCAAAAGGACCAACATATCTCGGACTAAGCTTCCCTTTCATACCAAACCGCTTAACACCCTTCCAAGGAGATACCTTCAAGAACACATGATCACCAGGTTCAAATCCACCGAACTTCCTATGCTGATCTGCATAACTCTTTTGACGCGATCGAGCTTCCTTCAAACTTGCCTTAGCCTTCTCTACCTTCTCATTAGTGACCCTAACTAGTTCTGGCCCTTCAATAACTCTCTCGCCAACCTCATCCCAACAAGATGGTGCCCTACACCTCCTACCATACAAAGCCTCAAATGGTGGCATACCAATACTCGCGTGCCAGCTATTATTGTACGCAAACTCAACAAGATACAAATACTTATCCCAATCACCAGTCCACTCTAAAGCACAAGCCCTCAGCATATCCTCCAATGTCTGAATCGTCCTTTCTGACTGTCCATCGGTCTGCGGATGATAAGCAGTACTAAAGTTAAGCCTCGTACCCCAAGCTTGCTGAAATCCATTCCAGAAACGTGATGTAAACCTCGTATCCCTGTCAGAAACTATCGACACAGGCACACCATGAAGTCTAACAATATCCCGCTGAAAAATCTCTGCCAACTCATGAACAGGAGTAATCTCTCTAATAGGCAAGAAATGAGCAGACTTAGTAAGTCTATCAACCACCACCCATATAACATCATTCTTCCTAAAGGTCCTCGGCAAATGAGTCACAAAATCCATAGTAATGTTCTCCCACTTCCAAACTGGAATATCCAACTGCTGCAACAATCCACTAGGCCTCTGATGATCTATCTTCACCTGTTGACATGTAAGACATTTTCCCACAAACTCTGTTATGTCTCCCTTCATTCCACTCCACCAAAAGTGCTTCTTCAAATCTCTATACATCTTGGTGGAACCTGGATGAATAGAGAATGAAGAACTATGAGCCTCTGTCAAAATCTCTTCACGAATCGCTACATCCGCGGGCACACACAATTTACTACCCAACCATATCACACCCTCATCATCAACACGAAAATATTTTTGCTTACCTTCTGCCACCTCAGATCTAATACCTTCCAATCCTGTATCATTCTTCTGAGCTTCCTTAACCCTTGAAACCAGATTTGGTTCCACTCTCAAATTCGCAATGCTACCATCTGATCCTCTAACACACAGCTCAATACCAAAGCGCTCCATGTCTGAAATAAGATGCGGCTGAGTAATGAGAGATGCAACACTCCCCAAGTTCTTCCTACTAAGAGCGTCGGCCACAACATTCGCCTTCCCTGGATGGTACTGAATATTAGCATCATAATCCTTAAGAAGTTCAAGCCATCTCCGTTGCCTCATATTAAGCTCTTTCTGAGTAAAAATATACTTAAGACTCTTATGATCAGTGAAGATATCACAAGTCTCTCCATACAAATAATGCCTCCAAATCTTCAAAGCAAATACCACTGCTGCTAACTCCAAGTCATGAGTAGGATAATTTACCTCATAAGGTTTAAGCTGCCTAGAAGCGTAAGAAATCACCTTCCCATGTTGCATAAGAACACACCCCAATCCTCTCTTAGAAGCATCACTATAAACCTGAAATCCTCCACTCCCTGATGGCAATACCAGAATAGGAGCTGACACCAACCTCTTCTTCAACTCTTGGAAACTCTACTCACGATCATCATTCCACTCGAACTTAACACCCTTTCTCATCAATTGAGTCATTGGTAAAGCTATAGATGAGAAACCTTCCACAAAGCGCCTGTAGTAACCTGCCAAGCCCAAGAAACTCCTCACCTCTGTAACATTGCTAGGTCTCGGCCAGTTAGTGATAGCCTCGACTTTCGCAGGATCCAACTCAATCCCTCTAGAAGACACAATATGCCCAAAAAATGCCACCTGCTCTAACCAGAACTCACACTTTGAAAATTTTGCAAATAACTTCTTCTCCCTCAAGATCTCAAGCACAATACGTAAATGCTCCTCATGCTCCTCCCTACTCCTCGAGTATATCAAGATATCATCAATGAAGACCACAACAAACTTATCCAAGTAATCATGAAAGACCCGATTCATCAAATCCATAAACACCGCTGGTGCATTCGTCAACCCAAAGGACATCACAAGAAACTCATAATGGCCATAACGAGTATGAAATGCAGTCTTCGGAATATCTTCCTCCCTCACTCGTAACTGGTGGTAACCCGATCTCAAATCTATCTTCGAAAAGAATATCGCGCCTTGTAACTGATCAAACAGGTCATCAATGCGTGGCAAAGGATACATATTTCTAATAGTCACCTTATTCAACTCCCTGTAGTCGATGCACAATCTCATAGAGCCATCCTTCTTCTTCACAAACAATACCGGAGCACCCCATGGAGATACACTTGGCCTGATAAATCCTCTATCCAACATCTCTTGCAACTGCACTTTCAATTCCTGCAACTCTAGTGGTGCCATTCTGTATGGCGCCTTAGAAATAGGCTCTGCCCCTGGAACAAGTTCAATAGTAAACTCCACTTCTCTCTGTGGTGGCAAACCTGGTAGTTCATCAGGAAACACATCTGCAAACTCATTAACAACTGGATAATCCTCGATGCGAAGCTCATCCTTAGACGTATTCTTCACGAAAGCAAGATAGCCCTCGCAACCCTTAGACAAAAGTTTACTCGCCTTTAGAGCTGAAATCATTTTAACCTCTCCTTTCGGTTGAGAACCCTGGTATACAAATTCTGGTTTATCTGCATCTCCAAAGAGCACCCTCTTCCCCTGACAATCAATTGTAGCTCGATGCTCACTCAACCAATCCATACCCAAAATAACGTCAAAGTCATGCATCTCCATCGGAAGCAAGTTAACCTTACAATTTCTCTCCCCAACAGCTATCGGACACTCTCGGTACACATCAGAAATAATAACAGAATTCCCCATCGGGGTAGCAATAGACATACGAGGATATAGTAATGAAGGTAAAACACCAAGATGACGAATAAACGATAAAGACACAACAGAATGAGTCAAACCAGTATCAAATAACACATAAACATCACGTCTACCAACAAGAAGTGTTCCTGAAACGGTACCTGAATTAGCTGCTGCCTGATTAGCAGTCAATGCAAACACTCTGCCCGAAGTATTCTGCTGATTGCCACTACCACTACCTCCTGCTCCTCCACCAGTGTTACGTGACACTGTACAATCCTTTGCCCTATGTGACATGCTACCACACAAGAAACAAGCCCCGGTCTGTTTATAACAAGCTCTCCCTGGGTGATGTCCACCACAAGTAGCACAAGGAGCCACTGGAATCATATTGGGGTTGCCCCCATAAACTGAATAACGACTCTGCCCCTGTTGACGACCCTGCCACTGCCTAGGCTGCTGCTGCTGAAATCGCTGATTCTGATTCTGTCTCTGACCACCATACTGATTCTGGCCATAAGCTGACTGAGTCCTCACATTCTGATATCTTCCACGCCACTGTCCCTGCTGACTACCCTGACCTCCATTCCACTGCTTAACCTGTACAAAACTCTGATCATCTCTATTCCGCTTGCGATCATTCTGAAACTTGTAAGCCCTATACTCAGTGCGCTCCTTCTCAATATACTTAGCTGCATCTGCCACCTCAGCCACATTAGGGAACCTCAGTGAAATGATACCACCCCTCAGATTAGGCCTCAACCCCCATTTAAATTTCTCAGCCTGCTGTGCAGCAGTCCCTGCAACTGTCCCAGCAAATCCAGCTAACCTGATAAACCTCGCCATATAGTCAGTAATGCTCTCATCAAAATTTTGCGCGATAGAATGAAACTCCCTCAAATAACCCTCTCTGTCTGCATTAGAAAAGTACTGCTCATAGAACACCTCCTTGAATCCCTGCCATACCAAAGTCTCCGTAAATTCCTCACCTCTAGTAGCTTTCACTCCTCTCCACCACCTCTGAGCATCCCCCTCCAGTTTGTACACAGCTAACTTGACCTTCTGAAGCTCATCACAACCCAAGGCATCAAAAATCTTCTCAAGATGAACAATCCAATTTTCAGCATCAATAGGAGTCAGTGCTGAATGAAAAGAATCTGGTTTCTGCTTAGAAAACCTCTCCAACCATGCAAATGGCTCCAACTGATTACCCTGACCATCCTGATTTCCTTGACCATTCTGATTATTCTGCCCATTCTGATTCCCTTGGTCATTCTAATTATCCTGATTATTCTGATTATTCATATTTGCCATAGCTTGCTGTATACCGTTCGTCACGGCTTGACCTATCATATTAGCTAGCTGAGCTGGGCTAACATTCAAGTTAGTTTGATTTTGATTTTTCTTAGGAGGCATCTACAATATAAGATTAGCAAACAAATGAAAGATCACAAGAATAGATAAGCAGAAGCAATTAAAAATAGATATCGAAAGAGTAAAGCAAGATGATATGAATTTAAAACTGAATACCCATCCTAATGTCTACCCAAACTCACAGGTCAACCTAAATAGGTTTTCTACAAGAAAGAACCTAAGCTCTGATGCCATCTTTGTAACACCCCCTTCCCTAAATAGAAGGAAATATTACTTATAATCCATAAACCTGCAAACAGAGCACTAAAATATTCTCTAAATAAATGATTAAACAGTCTATTAATCTCCGAATAATATAAACCTCCAAATTACAGTTCAAACCAATAAATACGAAAACCAAAATCTGTAAATAAATAATCCAGTCTAAATAATTCTAGAAGTCCATAAATCCTAAGCAACGAAATAATGGGTAGCACTCCATCACACAGTCCCAGATCCCCCTAAGCACCTGCCAGAAAAAGAATACGGCATGAGCCAAACGCCCAGTACGGATTTGGAATACAATTTATAAAACAGAAAACAGATATGTAAACTTGACAGTTATAATAAAACATTTATTTTAAAAATATGCATGGCTGAAGCAACGAAGGGTTAGGATATTTCATACCGAGATCAGAACAGAACAGATACAAATACACACATCATAGGGTACCTAATGTGTGCAACAAACCGGATAACGTGTATGGCATATACACGTCACCGTCAAATCAAATCACAAATCAAATCAAATCAAATCTGGGTGCACCCACGTATCCTGAAACAAATATCAAAATGCGCAAAAGCTCGCCACCTGAGCTATCAGAAGGATACGCCGTGACCAATCACACTGTCACGGAAGTGTCATGTCACTGGTGCCGCAATGACATGGCTGTAGTACCCCTACAGCTGGTTAACTCGGTATACCCTATATCACTAAGGGTTCAAATAAAATATTTCGCAAAGCTTTCAAAATCACAATAAACAAATATTTGAATATTTCCAGCAAATATATAACTTGCAAAATTTCAGAAAGTCGCAGAAACAGATATTTAAATATTTTCAAAACAAAATCACTTTCAAAAGTCAACGAGTCAAAACATTTTTCCAAAATCAGAACAGTCAAAACAATTAAAACCAAGTGAATAGATTTGAGGATAAAACAGATTTAATATAATTAATTCTAAGAAGAGTAGCGCTGAATAAAAAGGAGAGAAAATCCGTACCTCGAAAATAGCAACTAGAATACTAACGAAATCCACAAACGATCCTCTAAACCCCCGATCCGCGATCTACATATAAATTATAATTTACAATTAAAATAAATTCTTTTTATATTATCCAATTTATTAACACATTATACTAAAACCTGTATGCTTAATTAGTTAATCTCGGTTTAATACTCTACACAGGTTCTGTAACGTGGCCGTGTTTCATACCACATGCTAACTAATACCTAGGCCACCAATACATATTATAATACTAACATAAATAAGGATGCCCCGAAAATTGTTTAAGCATTTAACATTTTAAAATCTAGTTCAAATTTCAAATAACAAGATATGTATACATACGGCCAAAATTTAATAAACAAATTAACACATGATTCTATCTCAAGAATTAACAAATACAAATAAGAAATAAATTTAAATAATGTAAACATGTCACCTAGATCATGTATCCTGATGTGGCACAAAGAATAAATAAAAGGCCTGGTTTAGTATTGTAAAATAATATAGAAAAAGAGTAATAACTTGTTTAGCCACCATTAGCTTAAGTAATAAACTCAAATCACAGTTAACATAAATCGTATGATTTTAAAAACAATTGCATGCTCTGCATATTAAAACATGGCCATGACACGGTGATTCATAACTTTAATACTCCTATTATATATTAATTAAGTAACAAATCCATGTGAACATATTTATTTAAATATTTAAATCACGAAACCAAAACACAGTCAAGCAAATCAATTCACAAAGTGGCACATTAAAAACGAAAATATTCATATGTACTAGTATAAGATTTAGTGACATGAACCTGGTGGTGCTTAAACAAACTGGATTGCCTAGTAGTAGCTCCTCTGTTCCGCTCCCTCTGCGGCTACTCTTTTTATCAAGTTCGTAGGGTTTCGCAAAATTTAATATGTTTATATAGACCTACACTCACTCACCGATTACCCATAGGACTCTAATAAATTTTAAATAAATTGAGCAATAAGAATATAATTCTAATTCTAATCCATTTCTCATTAAAAATAAATACATACAAACTAATATAAATTACATCTTTGTTTTATTTATTTATTTATTATTATTATTATTATTATTATTATTATTATTATTATTATTATTATTATTATTATTATTATTATTATTATTATTATAAATCACGTATATTACACTTACTCACTACACTCTTGTATAGCATTACCCTTGACACTTTAATATATGTTTAACGTATCACTATTACCCCAAAGGTTCAAGAACTTAACCATTTATAAACTAAATCGAAGTTTCTGGGGTTTTCACCATTTCCCCTAACGACCACACTTAACTGTAAAAATTCTCAGTAAATATGGATTTCGAATTTTACCATAAGGCCAACTGTTAATGCCTCTTTGACTACCCTACTACCATATCCCAAAATGTTATAATTTTTAAAAATGTCTAAGTATGGTAGTTATAGCCTCAAAGTTAACACAATTATGGTTTCTCGGTTTTCGAACGTCTTTCACTAAAACTGACTTTTCTCCTAAACCGTTCATCAGATTTTAATGCACCTTATATCAAAACAATCTACGAACCAAGATCTAGCCTTTCATGATCAGTTGGTGCACTGGACAGGAACCTACCGTGTGACTATGGGTGCCAAAAACAGGGCATCTATTTGGTTTAACGAAAATCGGGCATTATAACGGCTATATTTTCATACTTTCCAAAATCCAACTCCTCCAAATCAATCATCCACCTTATACACCATCACCTACACCATGTGGTCATCTTACCAACCATGGTTACAAGCACATACTCTTTTTCATATACAATAAAAACACTTTTAAACACATATATAATCATGATTTCATCACTTATAACTACTTAACCACTAATACCACCAATATTTATCATAAACTCAAGAGGGGTGAAGAGATTATACCTTCCTTGAAGCTTTAACAACACTTAATAATCCTTGGGATATCCTTAAACAACCTTGTACTAGCTTGAATCAACTAAAGAAACCATAAAAACAAAGTTAGTTTCTAAGGGTTACTATTCATCATCACTTTTGTAAAAATCATAGAAAATTGAAAAATAAGAGTTTTGCTCTCAAATGTTTACCACATCTTGACCTCTTCATAAGCTTTGATGCTATGGTTTTGAGCTCCATCTTTTCGCTGGACAGAAACTGGACAGGTTTGGTTCTCCCACTTTGAGCATGGATTTGACTAAGCTATACTACTTGGATTGCTATGAAATTTGGAACGCATCTTACACATGGGGTGGAGAAGTTATGGTTAAAATTTGGTGATTTTATCATGGATAGAAATGGAGATATGAATTTTTCTTTCATTGTTGTTCTTGCTTGGCAGTTTTGAAGAGATTGTGTTTATCTTGCTTTATCTTCACTTTTGATCCAATATTGACTTATCCAACTTTGATCTAATGTATGGCTGTGTAGGATCCTTGGTTCTTGTGCAAGAAATATCTAAGAAGCTTGGTTTGATATTTGTTTGATTTTCTTTTGTTTGTTTTTACCACATTATCCTTGCCCTTTCATAATTCTTCCACTCTGGCCCTTGCCCCTTGGCTTTCACCATAAGCCACTTAATTAAATCAATAAATCAACTCCTTGTTTTGTATTGGGCCGAAGTTTGGGCTTCGTTCAAATTTCTCTCGTCATTTGATTCATCGATTGATTTCTGCGATCGTCTCAGTGGTTTCTCCTTTGTAAATTCCTTGGATATATAATATCCTCTCCCACATCATATATTAGTGTGTTAGGGTGATTCTAATCCTCAAGTAGGTATTAGATCCAATATCCTTGGTATATTCTCTTTTTCTCAGAAGTTGCTCTCCCGGTTATCTCTCGGGTTCTCAAGCATTCTCAAACTCGTTTAACAATCTAAATTCCCTTGGCATTTCCTTGACTTGATCACTCCTTGGTTTAACCTAACTTCCTCAAGATATAAACCCTTTAACATTTCTATACTCTTTAATATCACATTCAATAGAGTCTCAATCGAAATCGAAAATCCTTAAAGTCCATATTCAGGAATTTCTGAAATCCATTATCATTTTGAGTCACTCATTTTCATAGTACAACATCAATATGGTTCCTGATTATTCATTTTCCATTTCAAATCTAGGGTACTTACATACCCTTTCCCTAAATCCTCAAAATTTACTGTTCATGTGATCACTGTAGCATTGCTAAAGTTAGGGTTATTACATTGAGTTTAAGAGATGGATGGCTAAGACTGATAAGGTCAAACAAGCTGCTCCAACCAGAGCATCTCTTGAAGTATTCATGCTTAAAACTGAACGTGAGAAAAGCAGAGATGAAAACATGAAACACTTGAAAGAGCTTGAAATTGAGGTAGCCAATCTCAAAAAAATATCCAAGTCCAACACCACCAAAATCAATAAACTTGAAGAGGAGAAAAAGAAAACAACCAATACAATCAAAACTCTTAAATCTGACTTTGAGCGCCAAGAAAAGCTTGTGAAGGAGAAGGATGCATCCATCAAATCTTTCGAGGAAAACATTACCAACATGACTCTGGAAATTAAAGAACTTAAACAAGAAAAATCTTCTGGCTGGCAAGACGAGAAAGATGAGATCAAAAAGAAGTCTTGTAAAGACGGTGTTAGAAGCTACTGTCACATATTTTTGGATGGTGAACCTGACTATGACTGGATCGCCAAATTTGGTGTTGAAATGACCAACTAGATAGCTGACTGTTAGATATTGATTCAAGTGATGATTAGGATCTGGGCGTTACTGATCAGATACTGATGCTGACGTCATCAGTACAACGTCAGTATTTGGGTAGATCAGGATTACAAGCAGATTTACGTTAGTCCAGAGATTATGGGAAGATTGATTTGTCGGTTCCTAAATTATAGGAATGCAGCTATCATTCAAGATATGTATTAAGAGTCGTATGTAATTGATTTGATATATCTTGTAATTGATAGAGCAGCTGTGTACACTATATAAACACAGTTTAGGTTTTACATGATTGTAATCGGATACATGAGTTATTCTGTAACCTAGCAGCTCTTAAGAACATAAGGTTTTCTTAAGAGAATTTGTAACAGTTTTATATCATAATTAATAAAGCTGTTATTGATTCATACTTGTGTTATTAAGTCGAAAATCTATACAATTGTATTCAACCCCCCTTCTACAATTTTTATTTACTGGGCAACAATTGGTATCAGAGCAAAGCTGATTAATATTAATCAGAAACGATCTTAAGATGTCGACAAGCAAGTATGAAAGCATCAAAATTCCAATTCTCAAGAAAACTGAGTATCCAACATGGAAGGTGAAAATGCTGATGTATCTGAAAGCAACTGATCCAGACTATCTTGATAGGATCAATGATGGACCATTTCTTCCAACAAGATTAGTTGCAAGAACAGAGACTGTTGCTGAACACTATGTCATTAAGGCAAAGAGTGAGTGGACGACAGAGGAAAAGGCTCAAGTACTCAAAGATGCAAAGGTAAAAAATATTTTGCATAACAGTCTTGATAATGTCATGTCAAACAGGGTAATAGCATGCAAGACTGCAAAGGAAATTTGGGATACTTTGGAAACTCAATGTCAAGGTACTGAATCTATCAAAAGAAACAGAAGGGCTCTGTTGATTCAGGAGTATGAGCAGTTCGATGCTAAATCTGATGAAAGCCTTACTGATATGTATGATAGATTTTTGACATTACTGAACAATCTACCACTAGTTGGCAAAGAGTATGATCCAAAGGACTCAAACACCAAGTTTCTCAGAGCTCTAACTGAGGAGTGGGATACTCAAGCTTCAATCATAAGGCATCATTATGATTTGAAGATGCTGTCTCTTGATGAAGTTTATGGGATGCTTAGAACCTATGATCTTGAGGTTCAACAAAGAAAGAATAAGAAGAATGTCAAGACAAAATCTGTTGCTTTGAATGTTGAATCAAAATCAAAGGGAAAAGCTGAGGAGGTTTCTAGCAGAAAGAGTAGAGTGGAAGAGTCAGTTCCTGATGACTCATCATCAGATACTGATACTGAGTCTGATTCTGATACTGATGATGACTCTACTGATTCTGATATAATGGAAATGGTTGCTATGATAGTCAAGGGCTTCAAGAAGATGAAGTTCAGAAAGGCTAGGAAGCAAGGGAAATTTCAGAAGAGAACCTTCAATGCTGACAAAGACAGGTACAAGAAGAAAGAAGAGAAAAGCAGCAAATTTGACAAGTCAAAAGTCAGATGCTATAACTGTGATGGAATGGGTCACTTTGCAACTGAGTGCAAGAAGACCAAAACCAAAGCTCTCATTTCTTCAAGCAAAGATTGGATGGACTCATCATCTGACTCTGAAGAAGAGAAAGTGAATTATGCTTTGATGGCTAAAACTGATGAGACTTCTGCT
Organism: Kitagawia praeruptora; assembly: GCA_037693485.1. Taxonomy (NCBI): domain Eukaryota; kingdom Viridiplantae; phylum Streptophyta; class Magnoliopsida; order Apiales; family Apiaceae; genus Kitagawia; species Kitagawia praeruptora. The sequence continues at coordinate 112,446,870 of CM075348.1, read as the reverse complement.
GGTGAAAATAAGGTATCTGAAATTTTGTTTGATTTTGATACTAATAATGTCTCTGAGCTAAGATCTTTTTTAAAATCTCTACATATTAGTTTTAGGAGTCAATCTCTTGAAAATACTAGAATAAAATCTGAAATGGCAGAGGTTGTTAAGAGAAATGATCATCTAGAAGCTGAGTTAATTTTCTTGCAGGAAGTTCAAGCAGAATGTGATAATGCTAAACGCATGAAAATTGAAATAGAGTTTAAATGTAATGAACTTGAAATGCAACTTAAAGAGGCAAATGAAAAACTCGGAACCTGGACACATTCTGGAACAAAAACTCATGAAATTATTACTGATAAAAACTGGAAAGAGTGTCTAGGTTATAAGCCAGAGAATGAGAAAAAGGACAAAGAAAAGGTTGTTTCATCTAATCCAGGAAGAGTTATAGTTGATGACTCAACAAATCCAAAAACCTACAGATATGTCACAGACAGTACTAAAACCAAATTAAAACATGTTAATTATGTGTATCCAGAAAATCCCAAATCTACTTCAGATAAGGGATCCACTTCTACACATCATTCTGAGACTAGAACTATCAAAAACAAGAATTTAGGTCTTTTGTCTAAGAAACAATTAAGGGATAGAATCTGTGAAGTAACAGATAGGAAGAAAGCTCCAACTGTCAAAAGGAACAGGAATGGTAAAGTTGGAATAAACAAGGAGAATAATTATAAGTATATTCCAAATGCACCAAGGAAAGTATGCTTTAACTGTGGTAACTCTAATCATCTCGCTATTGATTGCAGGAGGAGTAAAAAGAAGGCTACTGTAGTTCCTAAGTATGACATTAGGAATAAATTAGTATTTTATAAACCACAAAATCCTTGTTTCCATTGTGGCAGTGAATGGCATTCTATTTATACATGTGAAGAATACCATAATTTGTACTATAATTATTATGAGCCTTTGCCTAAGTTCAATAAAAGTGCAAATTTTGAAAAAACAAAGAACTTGAACACTAAGCATGCATCTGTTAAGGAAAAGACTAATTCTGATGGACTCAATCCTGATGAAGGTGTTTTTACAAGAAAATCTTCTGCTGCTAAAAATCTTCTAACTGAGTTCTTTGTGATTCTGATTGCAGGGTAAAAAGAAAAATGTGTTAGTCATGGATAGTGGATGCTCTGTGCACATGACTGGAGACAAAACCTTGCTATCAGAATTTGAGGAGAAGGCTGGCCCAACTGTGTCTTATGGAGATGGCAACATTGGACAAACTTTGGGATATGGCAGTATTGTAATTGGAAATGTCATCATTGAAAAAGTAGCTCTGGTGAAAGGACTCAAACACAATCTGTTAAGTGTTAGTCAAATCACAGACAGAGGTTATCGTGTCAATTTCAATGATACTCATTTTGAAGTTATCAGCAAATCTTCAGGGAAGGTTGCATTAACTGGTCAAAGACATGGTAACATTTATGAAGCCAACATTCACACCAATACTGATAATCCAGCTACATGCCTCATCAGCAAAGCTTCTGTAGATGAAAGTTGGAATTGGAATAAGAAGCTTTCTCATCTCAACTTCAACAATATAAATGAGTTGGTTAAGAAAGACTTGGTAAGAGGATTACCAAAGGCATTGTATACTCCTGATGGACTCTGTGATGCTTGTCAGAAGGCTAAACAGAGAAGGAAATCATTCAAGAGTAAATCTGAATCCTCAATTGCTGAACCATATCACATGCTTCACCTTGACTTGTTTGGACCAGTGAATATTATGTCCATCAGTAAGAAAATGTATACTCTAGTCATTGTTGATGAATATACTAGATTTACATGGGTTTATTTTCTGCACAGAAAAGATAAAACTGCTGAAATACTGTTGGATCATGTGAGGCTCATTGAAACTGGCACAAAATACAAAGTCAAGATCCTGATAAGTGATAATGGGATTGAATTCAAGAATTCAGCAATGGAAGAGTTCTGCAAATACAAAGGAATAGTTCAACAATTCTCTGCTCCTGGCACACCTCAGCAAAATGGAGTAGTTGAAAGAAAGAACAGGACTCTTATTGAAGCTGGCAGAACTATGTTGGAGGAAGCTAAACTACCTACATATTTCTGGGCAGAAATAGTCAACACATCATGCTACACTCAGAACATCACCTTAATCAACAGACATGGTATGACTCCTTATCAGATGATTAAAGAAAAGAAGCCAAGTTTGAAACATTTACATGTGTTTGCCTGCAAGTAACAGGGATAACAGGGATAACAGAAGACTCTCATGATAGTTTAAAATCTACAATCTAAGAACAAAGACAGTCATGAAATCTATTAATGTATCTTTTGATGACAAAAAGATAACAGGGATAACAGAAGACTCTCATGATAGTTTGATCTTTGCAAATGAAGCTACCAAGAATTCTGGTGAAGTCATGTCAGATACTGATACTCTGTCAGATCCTGACGATCGATCATTTCCTGATCGAACACCATATACTGATAATGACTCAAATAATGCAATTCTAGTTCTTTTGAAGATAACACCAATCCAGGGGGAGCATCCAGTTCAAGAAATGACTTACCATCAGCAAGGAAATGGACTAAAAGTCATACTCCTGATTTAATTATTGGGAATCCTGAAGCAGGTGTTAAGACAAGAAGTGCAACTCAAAATGAATGTTTATATAATAACTTTCTGTCAAAGGAGGAGCCTAAGAAAGTTGAAGATGCACTTAAGGATGCTGATTGGGTAACAGCTATTCAAGAAGAACTGAATGAGTTTGAAAGAAATGAAGTCTGGAAACTAGTACCAAGGCCAAAGGGTAGGTCTATTGTGGGTACAAAGTGGGTATTCAGAAACAAGACAGATTCAGATGGCACAATTGTGAGGAATAAAGCAAGGCTAGTAGCAAAGGGGTATTCTCAACAGGAAGGAATAGATTATGATGAGACTTTTGCTCCTGTTGCAAGACTAGAGGCCATCATAATTTTTCTGGCATATGCAGCCCACAAGAAGTTCAAAGTATTCCAGATGGATGTGAAAAGTGCATTCCTCAATGGAGAATTGGAAGAGGAGGTATATGTTGAGCAACCTCCTGGCTTCATTGATCCCAAATATCCAGATCATGTCTATAGACTGGATAAAGCACTTTATGGACTAAAGCAAGCTCCAAGAGCCTGGTATGAAACTCTGGCTCAATTCTTACTAGAAAGTGGATTCAATAGAGGTACAATTGATAAAACCTTGTTTTATTTGAATCATTGTAAGGATTTGCTGTCAGTTCAAATATATGTTGATGATATCATTTTTGGGTCAACTAATTCTAAGCTGTGTGAGAAGTTTTCGAAGCTAATGCAGTCTAGATATCAAATGAGCATGATGGGAGAAATGAGCTATTTCTTAGGTTTGTAAGTTAAACAGACTGATGATGGGATTTTTATAAATCAGTCAAAGTATACAAAGAATTTGTTGAAAAGGTTTAACATGCAAGATAGCTCTACAGCTTCAACTCCTATAGCTACAGCTACAAAGCTTGATCCTGATCAAGGAACAGAGGTAGATGTAACCAACTACAGAGGGATGATTGGCTCACTCTTATATCTAACTGCTAGCAGACCAGATATCATGTATGCAACCTGTCTATGTGCAAGATTTCAAGCAAATCCCAAGGAACCACATCTCATTGTAGTGAAAAAGATTTTCAGATATCTTAAGGGCACTTCTTCCCTCAGCCTTTGGTATGCTAGAGAATCAGACTTTAGTTAATGTGGTTACTCAGATGCTGATTTTGCAGGATGCAAAATAGACAGGAAAAGTACTTCAGGCAGTTGTCAGTTTCTTGGTGGAAGACTAGTTTCTTGGTTTAGTAAAATGCAAAAGTCAATCCCTACATCAACTGCAGAAGCTGAGTACATTACTGTTGGAAGCTGTTGTGCTCAGATCATGTGGATGAGAAATCAGCTAATGGACTATGGTTTGTCATTTTCAAAAATACCTACTTATTGTGATAACCAAAGTGCTATTGACAGGAAATCCAGTTCAACATTCTCTTACTAAGCACATCAGTATCAGGTATCACTTCATAAGAGAACAAGTACTGGAAGGAACAATTGAACTTCATTTTGTTTCTACTGATCAACAGTTAGCTGATATATTCACCAAGCCACTACCTGAGACTACTTTTACAAAGTTGGTGAACGAACTTGGAATGGTAAACTATGGGAGTTCTTGAAAGAAAGAAGTCATCAGATACTGACGACTTGCAAATACTGATGGAAAGTCAATCCTGATAGTGGTCAACGTCGAATCCTGATGCGACGGTTCGATTATCAGTATTATGTTCAGAATCTAACTGTCTTCGTTTTATTTCAATTTCCTGATTCAAACTATGATTAATGTTATTGAACTCCTGATAATGTGATCACTTTAATTAGTTCTCATATTTATTTCTCAGCTTATATCTCAGTTCATAACATGATAAATCAGGAAAACATTGAATAGAATAGAGAAACTGAATTTTTCATTGATAATAAGAAAGAGATTACATGCAAAATATCACATATTTTTGTTCTCTATCTACTAATCTATTCAACATGAAAAGAAAAAGTGCAGTCCAAACCACTCCATTGTTAGCAGCCATCCCAGATCCCATCTTTGCCACTTTGTATGGAAGGAAGTTGAAAGGGATAAGGTTATTTTTGCTGACATATTCATTAACAATGGTTGGGAGTGTTGGATGAGGATGCTTTAGAGGAAAGCCAGTCCAATGTTGCTTGAAGAGCAGCATCGATATCGATTACTCTTGCAGGTTTTTCCTTCTCAATCTCGTCAAGACAAGCATCCATCTGAAGCCACGATGTCTCGAGCTGCCTTTCCTGGTCAAACACTTCAAACTCTTCATGAGTATAGCTAAAGATGTCTCTTTTCTCTACGAGATGGAGATTCTTTTCTTTGATGGTAAGGTTCGACATTGTTGTAAATTTTTGCCGTGAAGGGTTTCTCTTATTTTTTTCAGGAGAGAATGAAGGGTTAAAGAAATAATGGACAAAGCTGAAGATATTAAATAGAGATGAGCAAGTAACGAGGATTGGAAACGGTTCGAATTCTGGTTTCTCAGTACCAAAATAATATGAGCGCGTGTGTTTCACTCAATCAATACATATAGTTACATATGGTAAGTCGTGACGCGTGCAATAATTACCACTCTCTCACGTAATTTGGTCCATTACTCAAGTATGCACGAATAGATTACTGACACCTGTTTTTGAGAAATCATTAGCATTGTCTAAATATCAATTTAGTTTTCTAATTGATTTATTATTCTCAAAACTATCAGTAAAACATCATCTCTCTATCTCTGCTCTCTCATACCCCAATTTCAAAATTAGCACAACTCTCGTGTTTGAAATCTCGATGGAGAAATCATCTTTCATTAACAGCAAGGTCGTAATCAATGGAGTTACGTTTAACACAAATAACTTCATTGCAGTTCTAGATCATCAGGACTTGCCCAATGATTTCCACATTATACAGGACTTTTTGGCCTCAAGCCCAATAAATTATGCTCTAACCCAACCTGCCAAGATATCTTTTCAGTCTGTAATGCAGGTTTGGAACACAATTGTCTTTGGGAAAGGACTTCCATCAGAAAAGCCTCAAATGAGCTTTGAGTATAATAATGTTACGTACTATGTGACTCCTGAGATTGTCGCTGAAGCTCTACACTTACCATCAATTATTGGTAAGCCGGTATTCAAAGTTCCTGATTCAAGACTCCTTGAGTATGTTGTAAGTTTGGGTTACAATGGAGCACCAAAGAAGTTTGGAGAGCTCTACAGAACAAAGCTTAAGAAGGAATGGAATTTCTTCTTTGACACTATCAGCTGATGTTTCTTGAATAAAGTGTCAAATTTTGATGCTTTAGTCACAGGTTCAGCCAAAATTGGGTATTCTCTAATTCATGATCTCTCATTTGATTATGGGTCTTTTATACTAAAGGCATTAAGTGAAAGAAAAGCAGATAAATGTGGTTATGTTTGCTTTCTTAGATTTTTCCAATTAATATTCTCTCACTTATGTCCTGATGCTGTTTTTGAGAATGATACAATTTTGCCAATATGTAAAATCTCAGAAAACAATATAAAGAGTCTAATAAATTCTGATAAAGCAAATAGGTTTGATGGAACTCCATACATTCCTGATGAAGTATGGTCTCTTTTAAGACAGAGAATGCCTATTCAATATGGCCCAACAACTAGTGCTATGGGACAGGACCTTACACATCCTATTCCTAACACAAGCACACAACCTAAACACTCTTCTAAACAGTCAACCACCTCTGATGTCTCACAAAAGGCATCAGTTGTAAAATCAAAGAAATTAGCTAGATCTGATGTGTCTGAGAGGCAATCAGGATCAAAGGATTTCTCCACTCCAACTCACTCTCAAATGAAGTTCCAAGGGGGTGAACAAGGGGTCATGGGTGCATCTGGTCTGAAAAGAGAAACAGGAGTAAAGAGGAAAGTTAATCAGAGAGTTGATTTTGATTCTTATTCTGATGATGACACAGTGCCTATATCAGTTTTGATGAAGAAAAAGATTGATGCTGTTGAAACTAAAGAAGTGGATGTCTCTGAGAAGCCAAAGAAAAGAAGAAGATTAATCAACAAAGGCAAATTTGTTGTTCCTATAGAATTACAGAATCTTACTGATGCTATGGACAGCAATCCTGATGTCTCTACTATTCAATCCTGACATCTCTACTCCTGATAATTCACCTGTGAAGGCTGTTGAGATCTCTGATTCTCCAGCACCTGTATCTCCAAAGAAAAGAATTATTGAGATGTCTGTTGATCAAGTAAATGCTATTGCTGCTCAGTTTGGTTTAAAACCTTCACCGCTTGAAAAGAAAAATGCTGAAGCAAATGTCTTTCATATACAGAAGAAACAGAGGACTACTATGTCACCTCTGAGAGGATCAAGCCCACAAGAACCTGAACTTCAAAGGAGTTCAGCAGCTATTGCAGATCCAGTCACACAAGAACCACCTACTCAAAGTGTGGGTGCAGACATTTCTGATGGAATAGTCCCACAAGAACCACTTTCTCAAAGGGAAGGTGAAGACAAGAATATTCCTGCCCCACAAGAACCATCTTCTCAAAGTGAAGATGCTGGCAAAGTCACATCAGCAGGGGAGTTTCCTGACAATGCTCAAGGGGCTTCTGAAATTGAATTTGAAGTAGCTAAAAGTCTGGCAGATAAAGTTGCTCATGATTTGCACATTGCTGAATGTGATGAAGTGATCACTGACACTGCATTTTAGGGAAGCACACAAGAACCTTTGACTCAAAGTGTTAAAGCAGCTTCAAAACCTTAGAGTACACAAGAACCATTGGTAGACAATACTAATGTAAGTCATACTACAATTGCAGCTGTCAATACTGATGCCAATACTACTGATCCAAGTATTCCTCTTCTTGTTGAGCCTATTTCTTCAAGGCCAATGGATTTGATTCTTACTGTATCAGGTAACACTTCTCTCTCTACTTCCTTTATTACTGATAGTATGATTACAGATAGACTTGATATAAGGGACACCTCTATTTGTATGACTTCAGACCACTTTTCTAAGCCACCTCTTATTTCTTCGCATTTGATGAGTCAGAACCTTTCTTGTGAGAATGAGAGTGAACATTTAGAGAAAAAGAAGAGTGATGACAGGCAGTCTCCTGAACTGGCAAAAGGAGAGGTAGAAAAGAGTGAAAAGTTGTTAACTTCCAGTAAGGTAGCAGTTACTATTGACAGTAACTTAGGTAACACTGTGAGAAGTGATGAGATCACTTTAAAAGAAATGAGAGATTTAGGAAATGTTACTATTCTGTCTGCAGGTCATCAGGATTCACAAGCTGCATCTACTGGTGAATTGAAATTGAAAGGTGTTATGCATCCTGATGAGAATGTTGATGATAAGATTCCGACTAATAAATCTGGTTCAAATTCAGATGATGATCCTGATGATGTTGATTATGTTGAAGCACTTTATGTTCAGGCTGCTGTAAGAGCGAGTCTACGTTCAGGAACTCAGGCTCAGGCTTCTTCAAGCAAGTATCCGGAATCTTGCAGTAACAAGGGTGAATACAACAATATTACTCCTGATCATATTCAAGCTCTAAGGAGGTATGAATGGGATACTAAATGGGATAAGCCTACTGCTTCTATCAACTTCACCAATGCTCTTTTTCATTCCACGCATATAGCTTCCAAGTTGTCTAATTCTGATCTCAAGGATCATCTGAAGACTACTACTATCTTGACAAAGGGACTGAAAGATGAGATTGCTTCTGTAAAGAAGAATAATGATCAATTTCATGCTCGTTTTCTTAAGGATCATTCTGAAGTTGCATCTGCTTCACAGCTTAAATGTTTAACTACTGACGTTAATGCAAGGATGAACTCTGTAGAAACTAAAGTTGATACCTTGTCTTCTAAGGTCAATAATATTGAAGAAACTCTCAAACTAATCTTATCCTTCTTTCTTGATGAGGATTCTGATGTCAAAAAGGGGGAGAAGATAGTCAAAACAAAATGCTCACCTAATCTAGTTCTACAAAAGGATGATGATATTTCTGGAAATGATGGTGGTGCTAAGTCACATAAAGTTGAAACCTCTGATGCTGCTTTAGTAACAAAGAGAAGTCAATCTAATACTCAAACTAGGCAGTCAACTCATGTTTCTAGATCTGGTAAGAAGACAGTGACAACAATGGTACAATCTCAGAGTCTGACAGAAGAACAGTTTGTGACACCTGGTCAAACTCTGTCAACCATTCCTGAGAATGATGTGTATGTGGAACAAGATGAAGATGCTGCTAATCTGTTTCATGAACTTGACACTGGGGATGGTCGTGTTCTTAAATTGTTTCATAAAGACAAAAGAGTTCAACAGTATCATGCTGAGAAGGCGCTTATCTTAACTACTGGAGAGAATCCAAACATGACTACTGATGAGTTCTTAGAAGAACAGAACAGGATTCTCGAAGAGATTGCAAGACAAAATGAAGCTCCTGCTGCAAAAAGAGGAAGAGGCAGAGGAGGAAGATACAGAGGTAGAGGAAGAATACCTGCTCAAACAAGTACAAGGCAAACAACATCTAGTGGAATCAAGTTGAAAGATGTTTCTAAGAATGAAAAGAAGAAAACTCCACTATCTCTTGTACTGACTCCGAATAACAGATTCAATGCTCCTGAAGAAATTGAAGAGGAGATATTACCTTTAAAAAGAAAAAGCAAGGTTGCTGTTCAATCTACTGTATCTAATAAGAAGTCAGTTTTTGGTTCAATTCTTGATGTTGTCTCTGATTCTGGAGAAGCTGAAATTTTAAAAGAACTTAAGATTATGATTCTTAAGGTTGTGGTTGAATTTCACAATATGGAAGTTATTGAAGATACACTGAAGTATGAGCAAGAAAATTTCAGAAGATTTGAAAGAGAAAGTGAAATCAGAGCTAAAGCAAGAGAAGCAGAAAGGATAGCAACCAGAGATTACTTGAAAAATGTTTATAAATCTAACAGGAAATTATGGTATGGTAAAAGTAAATCTGTTCCTGAACATCAGCAGTATTATCCAACAGATGAGAAGAAGAAAAGCAAGAAAAAGGAGAAGAGTGAGTGTGATTATAGGAAACCAATTGTTTTCAAGTCTGCAGGACTGATAACAGAATCTTCTTTGATTAATGAATCTTTATTGATTGTTAAATCAAAGTCTACTGCATTTGTTGCTGAAAATCCACCAAAGTGGGTAAGTATGCAATCTGGTTTGAAGGGATTGGAACCTGGAACAAGAGGAGGTATTGGATATAATAATGCACAGGTTGTTTTTATTGTACAAACTGATCAATATGCTCTAGTTGACAAGATTGGTGATGAGTTAACTGTTAATCATCTCTGGAAACTTGAAGCTGTTGCTATCATTGCTGATTGTCATGCTGGTGCTAAGAAGGTAGAAAAGATGTTGTACTTCATGAAAGATAGAAGTGTAAAGAAGATTGCTATTCATGAGTTGTTGTGCAAATCCGCAAAAGAGCTGAAATATGTTCTGTATCTGCTCTGATGTAAAAGCATCAATGTTAAAGAAAGAGAAGTCTACTACAATTGGTCTGTCATGATTTACAAGACAATCAGACAGAGATTTATGGATGGAGGAACGAGGTATGATGGCAATTATACTCCTATGTACTTAAATTTAAGAGGCATAGAGGTTGAAATGAAGAAAGGTATTGCTGTTAGAGAAGAGTATCTAGGCATAGAACAACTGTCTCTTAATCCAGATGGGAAGGAGATTGCTTATGTGTTTCTAGGTGATTTAGATCTTCCAAGAAGCTCAATTCAGAATCTCAGGGTAGCTATCTATCAGATTAATGAGGAAGATGAAGGACTCAAAAATCTGAAAAAGAAACTGATTCAAATTCTTGAAAGCAAGGAAGAAGAATTGATATCTGACTTCTTGAAGATGAATCTGTTTTATCAAAGAATGTCTGAAACTGTTCCTGATGAATTTTAGAAGGTATTTTGTTTTGAGTTTTTGACATCTTTGAATCAAGAAATTTGTGCTTTATTTCACAAAGAACAAATTGGGGGAGATTGTTAGATATTGATTCAAGTGATGATCAGGATCTGGGCGTTACTGATCAGATAATGATGTTGACGTCATCAGTACAACGTCAGTATTTGGGTAGATCAGGATTATAAGCAGATTTACGTTAGTCCGGAGATTATGGGAAGATTGATTTGTCAGTTCCTAAATTATAGGAATGCAGTTATCATTCAAGATATGTATTAAGAGTCGTATGTAATTGATTTGATATATCTTGTAATTGATAGAGCAGCTGTGTACACTATATAAACACAGTTTAGGTTTTACATGATTGTAATCGGATACACGAGTTATTCTGTAACCTAGCAGCTCTTAAGAACATAAGGTTTTCTTAAGAGAGTTTGTAACAGTTTTATATCAGAATTAATAAAGCTGTTATTGATTCATACTTGTGTTATTAAGTCGAAAATCTATACAATTATATTCAACCCCCCTTCTACAATTGTTATTTACTGGGCAGCACTGACCCTGCCAAAAATGAAATTGAGGCCACTGCAAAAAAATGGTTGAGCTAGAGGCAAAGGTAGCTGCAGAGAAGGAAGCATTAGTGTGCCAATCAATTGAAGTGCCCATAAACCCATCAGCTGAAAATGCTACCAGCCAAGACAATGATGCAGAAGCTTATTTCTACTAAGTACTTTATTTTACCTTAAACATTCAAATGTAAGCCATTTTGGCTTTGCAAGTTGTAACTTTCGAAACCTAGTTATTATGATGAACTTATAATTTTAATGTCATTTTACCCATTGGGGCACGTACCCATGGTACTTGACCATTGTTTGCTATCATACATAGATTAAAATGGGCGCTCCAAGATAGTTGGCACCTACTTCTTGGAGGTGCCATATTTCCCTTCAAAAAATTTCATAGTATATAAGCACAACTGCATACATTTTATGCTTTTGAGTACTTATCACTCAAAAAAGATATCAAATTCCATATTTTCAAAAATTAATTTTGCAGAAAACGGTGTTATGCTTTTAAGAACTTATTCTATGTAACATGCAAAATCTAGATACTTGTTACTACATGTAACACTTTTACACATCCAAATCAGGCATCCCAACCTATTTGGATTTCCAACATTCTAGGCTTTTCAACTTCTTGGATATGCCCTTTGTACCTGTCAAGTTTAAAAGCACAACTCCACAACATATAATAATATAATTCATTCTTATGGCTTATAACACATTGAGATTCATAAATAAAAATTGTCCCTGGTCATGCCAGTAGCAAAGGCTCATAACCTGAAAAGTCTCAAAAATAGAAAATCTAAACAATAGTTAGATAAGGTGCATACATACAACCCCCCGAGACTAGGAAAAAAATTATTTATTACTAGTCTATATAAATATCTTAGGAGTCACAAGTGCTCCTTTACTGATAATACATCATCAAGTGTATAGCATTCTAAGCCTTTGGAATTGGCTTGTCATTTAAATTGGACAAATGATATGCTCCATCCCATAGTACTATCCTAATTTTATAAGGATCTTCCTAGTTAGCTCCAAAAATACCATGAGCTGTAATCTTCGTGTTTGGCATGACCTTCCTCAGAACCAACTCTCCAACCTTGAAAGAATGAGCGTTCACTTTGCTATTGTAGAACCTAGCTACCTTCTGTTGGTAAGCTACAAGGTTTAGCTAAGACAACGACCGTACCTCTTCTAATATATCAAGATGCAAATGCTTTTTTTCCTCATTTGTTTTCTAATCAAAGTTATCACACCTGAAGGATCCAGCACCAATCTCTATCGAAACCATGGCTTTACACCCATAAGTAAACATAAAGGGAGATTCCCCAATTGTTGTCCTTGGAGTGGTATTATAAGACCAAAGTACCACATGCAACTCTTCTGGCCAACTCCCCTTGCTTTCCTTCAACTTGGTTTTGAGTGTATGCTTTATAATTTTATTGACTGCCTCTGTTTGTCCATTACTTTGAGGATGATAAATAGCTGCAAAATCTTTTTTATATACAACTCCTCACATAAGCCCTTCAACTCCTTACTATCAAATTGCTTCCCATTATCAGAGATAAACTTGTAAAAAAATTCGAAACCTGCAAACTAGGTCTGTTCATGAACCGAGCCGAGCCGAGCTTTGATCGAAACGAGCCAAACTTTGACCTTAACGCACCGAGCCGAGCTTTGATCTTAACGAACCGAGCCGAGCTTTGACCGAACCGAGTCGAACTCGAGTTGTTCACGAATAGCCTCGAGCTGAGCCGAGCTCGATCCGAGCTCGAGCTGTTCGCGAACAATTAATTTGGTTGGAGATCTTAGTAGATCATTACTATTCTAATTAGTACTAGTAACTAGTGCTTTGTCACGGATTGTTGTTTCTATTTTTTAAAAAATATTTCTCGACGATTCAACTGTACGGATGTCAAGATATATCTAATTTAGTAATATTCTCAAATTTTCAAAAAATAAAAAATTAATTTGGTTGGAGATCTTAGTAGATCACTACTAATTTAACTAGTACTAGTAACTAGTGCTTTGTCACGAATTATTGTTTCTATTTTTAAAAAAATATTTTTCGACGATCAAACCGTACTGATGTCAAGATATATCTAATTTAGTGATATTCCCAAATTTTCAAAAAATAAAAAATTAATTTGGTTGGAGATCATAGTAGATCACTACTAATTTAAATAGTATTAGTAACTAGTGCTTTGTCACGAATTATTGTTTCTATTTTTAAAAAAATATTTCTCGATGATCCAACCATTTGGATGCCAAGATATATCTAATTTAGTGATATTCCCAAATTTTCAAAAAATTAAAAATTAATTTGGTTGGAGATAAAAAAATAAAAAGTAAAAATTTTAATTTTTTTCGAGCCGAGCCGAACCGAGCCCTTAACGAGCCGAGCTCGAGCTGAACACCCTAAAGCTCGGCTCGAGCTCAAGCTTAACGAACAAAAATCTTGTTCGAGCTTGGCTCGAGCTCTTAACGAGCTCGGCTCGAGCTCTTAACGAGCTCGGCTCGAGCTCGTTCCCTTAACGAGCCGAGCCGAGCTTGTTCGCGAACAGCTCGACTCGTGAACAGCTCTACTGCAAACAATAGAATTAGACACAAAGTCCCTTAGTTTCTTAGTAGTTAGAGAAGCCAATGGAGCAGCTTCTGCCAATTTGGTAAAATAGTCCACTACAACCACAACATACTTCACTCCCCCTTTTGCCTTGGGCAATTCTCCTATCAAATCAATCCCCCATATAGCAAACGGCCAAGGGCTCATCGGAGATGTTAGAGAAGCCACAGGACTATGAGAATAGTTTTAAAACATCTAACACTTGTCACATGCCCGAGAAAACTTGAATCATCCTCTTTCAAACTAGGCTAATAGCATCCTGCTTCAAAATCTTCAAAGCCAAAGAACCACCCCTAAGTGATTGCCACAAATTCCCTCATGCACCTCTCTCATGATATAAATGCACTCATCACCATTAGTACACTTCAAAAAAGTTTGGTTGAAACCCCGCTTATATAACATTCCATCATACTCAACATACCTTGCCGGCTTATATCAAAGTCTCCTTGATTCCACTATATTTTCAGGTAGTTCCCCGTGCTTAATGTAATTTCAGATAGGTGTCATCCAAGTTACCTATTCTTCCTCCTCTGCTTGTATTTGCATTACCTTAAATATCGGTACACTCGGTACTTTCAATACCTCCAAAGGAATTCGCCAATAGTGCTGCATTCTTTTGTGAACCCAACTTTGCTAAATCATCCGCATGTGTATTCTCTCCCCTTGGGATTTTCACTAACCTCACCTCCTTAATTTTTGTCATAAGCTATTGCACATGCCTCAAGTACATTTCAGTTAGAGGTCCTCACACTTGATACCCCCCGTTCACCTGGTATGCCACTATCAAAGAATCACTATGTATCACCAAGTTTCTCACCTTCAACTCCAAAGCTAGATTCAAACCACCAATCAAAGCTTCATACTCATCATCATTATTCGTTGCCTTAAAAAGCAAAATTCACAGCTCTTGTAAGGTATGACCTTCAAGACTAACCAAGACTATCCCAACACTAGCTCATTCATAATTCACTGCACCATTTACACTAAAAATCCATCACAAATATGGAATGTCCAAGTCTGGGGTGGATGGCACAGCGTTTGCATCTATAGGGACAATTGTCATCACATTATTTTCTATGTCAAATAGAAATTACAATATGAAATCTGCCAACGCCTGGCCTTTGATTGTTGTTCGAGGTTTACTCTCCAAATTTTCATTCGATCGGTTGCCTTTGATTTTTGCATTATTTGTCTAAGAGGAAAAGGTACTCTAACTTCAATTTTATGAGCTTGGAAATATGGCCTTAACTTCCGATAGGCCAAGACAAGCGTGTAAAACAACTTAGAAATATTATGGGAATTAAAATGAGCGCAAGGGTATTGAAGTATTTTCTGTTAAAAGCATTTTGAGATAATGTGAAATGCAGAAAACTGTGTTACTGCTACCTCCATATTCAAGCAAGTATTCAATTCTCATACTCTATTCAACAAGTGTATTATCTTTTCTTTTGCTGATGCAAGTTTTGTTATCATATATACATGACACTCATATGTTACCACTAGAAAAGTTTGTCTTTTATGATATGCTTCCTTTTCTAACTGAAGCGCTGTTTTACTTTTACTAATATGTGGCTCAGATTTGTTCTCTCTTTGGATTCAATTATCTACATTATATATTAGTCACAGAGGCATGCCTAAGTATATCTAATAACAAGCCTAATTGTTTGTAATGGTTTGCATTACATACATGACCTCTTAACTGAGGGAACCTCTAGTTGTAGAGTTTCTACTTGTTGTAGTACTTATAATATGCATCAATTTTTATATGTGTAACTGTAATTAAAGTCAGAAAATAATGCTTGAAAGAAGTTCCAAGGATCATGTCTCAAGCTTGAAGAACAAGGTTGTCAAAATAATCACAGTTGGATTTTGGAGAATGAAGATTTGCCTAAGTACCAATTCGAGAAGTGTTTTGTTCTATTCGAGAAGTTTAGCATTCGACAAGTCAAGGATTCGATATCTGTAAAGACACTGTTCGATATCTCTAAAAGTCAATAGGTCAAAGTGTCATTCGATAACTCAGAGATTCGACATGTCTATTACTCTATTCGAGAACTCAAGAAGTCAACAAGTCAAAGTGGTATTCGAGTTCTCTGAGAGTCAACAAGTCAAAGGTGTATTCGATATCTCAAAGGCTCAGAAAGCTATTCGATATCTCAGGGATTTGATAAGTTAAATGCTCTATTCGACAACTCAAGGATTCCTAAAGAAAAGAGCTATTCGAGAAGTGATTCGATATGTCAGCTTTGCAGTATTCGAGAACTCAGAGTTATCAATTAAGTCAATTCTAGTTCTCGAATCAATCACTCAGTTACTTCTCGAATACAATCTTGGAGACAAAATACTAGAGAAATTGTACAAGTCAGAAACATGCAAGAAGCCAAAGCACTTTATGGACCACAAACTGTAAGGTACTTTGGAAAGCCTACAAAGAAGCTTAGAGAGATGTACAAGAGACAAAGAGCTAAAGAAGCGAATCTGAACAGAACTTCAAGAAGTCAAACCTGTAGCCGTTTGGATGCTTACTCAAATAGAATAGACATACTAGAAAGTTATTTATCCTGTAACCTTATTTGTAGTAAGTAGGCTGTATTCATGTTCTATAAGAATACATCCTCACTTCCTTAGTTAAAAAAAAGTTTTTCAAAATACACATTCAAGACATACATCTCTCTGAGAAAAATGAAGCTGAGAATACTACCATTTGTATTCACAGGTTGTAGCAAATCTTTATCTAATAAAATATTAGATTAAAGTGAAGATTGTGTCTTGTGTTGTTCATTATCCACACTTATAGCTCTACACACACATAATACATATCTTGATACATACATCAAACATATTCAAGAACAAGAAAAGTTCAAGAATCCATTCACCCCCCCTCTGTATTCTTTTCGTGTGTTCAATATTCAACAAGTGGTATCAGAGCAGGCTGTTTATTCAAAAACAGTAAACGATCATGAATACACCAAAGACTACAGGAACGGTGAAGGTCCCTAAGTTCGACAAAGAGAATTACAACCTCTAAAAGATTAAAATGTTGTTGTTCATCAAAGCTGCTAATCCTCTATATCATGATATCCTCAAGAATGGTCCCTTTGTTCCACAACAAGAGATCCCTGAAAAGACAGTTGGAACCACAACCATTCCAAGATCTTATGTGGCCAAGGAATCATCCAAATGGACAGACTCAGAGAAAGATAAGGTTGCCCTGGATAGTCATCTCATGCTGCTGATAATAGATTCTATGGAGATGTCAATGTTTACAAATATAGCCTCATGCAAATCAGCAAAGGAGATGTGGGATCACATTGAGGTATTGTGTGAAGGGACAGATAAGGTTAGAGAAAACAAGAAACAGATGCTGGTCACACAGTATGAAGCTTTCATGGCACAGTCCAAGGAAAGTATTACTGACATGTTTGAAAGGTTTCACAAACTGGTGACTGAGCTACAGATGAATGGGAAGGTTTACAGCACCAAGGAGTTGAACGTGAAGTTTCTATTGTCTTCACCAAACCATCTAGAGCAAAGGGTCATTTCTCTAAGTGAAAGAGATTTGAACAAAGTCACATATGATGTGCTCTATGGGGTTTTAAAGACTCATGAGCTTGAGTTGCTTCAGAAGAGGGCTATCCAAGCCAACAAAGGCAGAATGATAAACACATCATGTGCCTTGATTGTCAACAAATCTGTTCAAGACCTGTAAGCATCTACAAGTCAGCTGAGGATAGAGGAGATAGTAAATGATGAAGAAAATGAAGGTGAAGTGACTGAACCTGTTGAGGAGAAGAAAGAAGAAGAGTTCTATACTCTTGAAGAGCTAGATGGCATGGAAAACACTTCATATGCTTTCATGGCCATAAAATTTCCAAACATCAGATTCAAGAGAAACAAACCCTTCAAACCTAGACCCCAAAACCATTCATTCAACAAGAGCAAGACACCTATGAAAGCAAACAAGAATAAATTCAAAACTAGCCATGTGGATAGGTCATCTGTAGGGTGTTATAGATGCAATAACCTAGGGCATTTTGCCAGTGAATGCAAGAAGCCTAAAAAGAAGGATAAGGAGTTTCTAGAGCTTGAAGCTAAGTATGAGGCCCTTCTGAAAAAGAAAACACAAGGCAAGGCCTACATAGCTGAAGGGAAGTGTTGGGATGACTCTGATAGTGATGGTGAAGGGCAAGAATTTTGCAACTATGCCTTGATGACTGATTCCAAGGATGAACAATCTCTATCTGACTCTCAGGTACCATCTCTCACTACCATAAATATGTCTGTTTCTGAATATAAATGAATGGTTGAACAACTGTCTATTGAAATGTTTAACAGTCATACTAGTATGACTGCTACTAATGAAGAGATTGCTAAATTGTCTACTAGAAATGAATTGTTAAACAAGAAGAATGAGGAACTTGAGCTAACTGCTATGCAAGTAGATAACCTTAAGAAAGAAGTTGAATATCTGCAGAATAAGGTTCTATGTGCTAATCAGGTTGAGAAGGGATGAACTAGCTAAAAATGAATTCAAACTGAAAACCTTTAAGAACTCGTCTAGTCTGTTGCAGTCCTACCATGAGAGAAACCAAGCTAAACCCAAGGCTGCCATTGGACTTGACTATGACACTCTTAAACAGAAGAAAGGCTATGCTGTCATTGAAGATGGCATAGTTGTTCAGGAGGAAGTGCCTCACATTTTGAAAAAGACTGAGTCTCCAATTTTTAAAGAACTAACATTTGAAATTGATGAGGATGCCTTACTCATTAAACAAATATTGAATGATGAGGATGAGGCACAGTCTAGTGAACAACCAGCATCCTCTAAGAGTGAAAGTGTCAAGTCAAAAGCCAAGGAGCCAGTAGGTGGTAGACCTAGACCTAAGAAGTTTGTGAAGTTTGTTTCAGCTGGGAATAATGAATCTGAAAAGAAAGTGGCTAATAAGAAACAAAACAGGAATATGACAAGCTAGGGATAAACAAGAATAACAATTATGCTTATGTGCCAAATGCCCCTAGAAAAGTTTGTCAAAACTGTTTTAGTACTAATCACTTAACACATGCATGCAAGAAACCAACTGGTAGTGTAGCTAAGCCATTCTATGATTGCTCTGTGCCTTTAAGACATAGAGATTCACCTTTTTGTGATAAACTTGACTGTATGCCATGCAATATGAATGTCATGACTAGCTGTTTTAATTCGAGAAGACAATTCATGGAAGGTTGCATCAGTCACAACATTCACACACACTACACAAGGCCAGAGTCTTCAAGTCCTCCTAGAGCTAGGAAGGTACCTCTGTCACCTAAGTCTGAGAACTCAGTTTCTAAGACTTTTAACAGTGACTAGAAGACTAGTCCTAAGAAAGTGAATAAGCATGCTATTTTTGATAAATCTGTTTCTAAGCCAAGTGGACCCAAACTTGTTTGGGTACCAAAGGAGAAGTAATACCTTTATGTTTGCAGGGCAAAGAACAAGAAAAGAACGTCATGTGGATTTTGGACAATGGATGCTCAAACCATATGACTGGTGATATGGCCTTGCTATCACAATATGAGGAGAAGGCTGGCCCAATGGTTGCTTTTGTAGATGACAGCATGGGTAACACATTGGGATATGGCAAGTTGAAAGTTAGAAATGTCATCATTGAAGATGTAGCACTAGTCAAGGGACTCAAGCATAATCTGCTAAGTGTTGGTCAGTTTACTGATAGAAGATTCAAGGTAAATTTTGACAAAGATGAATGTTTGATCACTCACAAGAAGATTAGTGACTTTGCTCTATCGGGAGTAAGGAAGGGAAGCCTATTTGTGGCCAATATGGACTCTACAAGCAAGGATAAGATTTGTTGCTTTTATTCAAAGGCCTCAAACAAAGATTGTTGGTTGTGGCACAAGAAGCTATCACACTTGAACTTCAAGGCCATTAATTCCCTGGTCAAAAGAGAGTTAGTAAGAGGCATGCCCACACTTGAATTTTGTCAAGAAGGAGTGTGTGAGGCTTGTCAAAAGGGAAAAATGAAAAGGTTAAGCCACAAATCAAAGACAGTGACATCATTCACCAAGCCCCTACAATTAATTCATATGGATTTGTTTGGACCTGTCAATATTATGTCACTCTCAAGAAAGAAGTATGCCCTGGTGATGGTTGATGAATACACAAGGTATACATGGGTGGAATTTTTAGAATCAAAGGATGAGGCTCCATAAGTAATCATTGAGAACATAAAGAAAGTTGATAAGGAAGCAAAGTCCAACAATGCAAGTGTGATTGTATTGAGAAGTGATAATGGAACAGAGTTCAGAAATGCCTTACTTGAAGCATTTTGCAAAGAGAATGACATTTCTCAACAATTCTTAGCTCCAAGGACTCCACAACAAAATAGAGTGGTTGAGGGAAAGAATAGAACTCTAATTGAGGATGCTAGAACAATGTTGCTTGATGCAAAGATGCCTACATGTTTTTGGGCTGAGGCTGTGACCACTGTATGCTATATCCAGAACAGAACTCTCATCAACAAGAACACTGGAAAGACTGTTAACTCGAATAACTTGTAGAAGGGGGGGTTGAATACAAGTTATATAATCGTGTCTGATTTTTGCTTGATTAGATAAACAAGAATAAACGAATGAATCAAACTCTGTTTGTATTAATAAGATCAAATACAAACTCTACCAAAGGTGTACAAATACCTTTAGCAGCTGCTGACAAAATAAATTTCTCTCTCTGTTTGTTTCGAACTCTCGAATACAAACCTTATACAAAGCTACGCATACAAAATCAATCACTCAACTTTCACGCTCTTTTTACAATGATATAGAGAGAGTATTTATAATGCTACCTATCAACTAATCACAGAAAGATAATCTATACATGACAATGTTCTGCCGTCCAGTTGATAGTTTCCATCAATAGAAAATTCTTCCCTTCATAAAATCTTCTTGCTTGTTCTTCAAACAAAGATCCTGTTTTATAGCACTTGCCAGTTTCTATAGCATCCATAATGACATCATCAGTAACACGACTGATATCAGGATTCCTTCTTGCATCAGGATCTGACCATCCCATCAGTACTCGATCAGTATTTGACTTGACATATCAGGATTCAATCTCAGTTCCTGACATGTAGTACTCGATGCACTATTCATTCCTGACTTAAATTCTATAGACTACTGTCTAACACATATCTCCTATACAAAGTGCTAAATACTTTATAAGCTCAGGATATACAAGAAGTATAAGTAAAATTCTATTCTTAACATCACAACTCATGAATAATTCCTAACAATCTCCCTTATTTATGCTTTAAAACCTGAAGCATAAATCTGAGTTGTTGATGTCAAAACATATAACAATACAATCAGAATAGAATTTATGAATTCAAAATCATGAAGTTATGTATCTCCCTCTTCAAATGTAGACAAAGTATCTAGTACTTAGAAGAAAGAATTCAACTATTTGATGCTTCTTTTCCTTTACCACTTCCCTAATAAGATTCACCTCTATCATCCTTAGTTCTTCTTTTATCTCTCATAGTCTGCTTATCTCCTCCCCCAGTCTGTTGCCTTTGAATTGTTTTTATCTCCCCGTTTTTGACATCAGCAACATTAAGTCCAAGAGATTCAGTAACAGAACAAATGAGATTCATCAGAACTGCTTGATTTTCCATAATAGTGACTTGGTTATCTTCAAGTGTTTGAAGTCTTGATTGAATTTCAACTTGAGATTTCTGAATGTCTTGTAGAACTTCAGAATTGACTTCAATGTTGGAAGTGTTTGAAACATCTTCAGACTCAAGTCTTGTAGAAGAAGTTGCCTGTGTAGAATGATATTCAAGTAATAAAACTCGATTAGAGTTACAAACATCTTCATCTTTCTGATCTGAAGCTGCAATATGATCATCTTGTCCTTCACCAGTATTCTGTGTACTAAAATCTACAAATCTTGACTCCTTAGATTGATCAGATACTGTTGATGTCTCAATTCTTGCTGATATTGGTAGTACAAACAAAGGAATACTAGGATCATTAGGAATATCTTCTGGTACTGATGGTGTAGAAGTTTGTCTTAGCCTTTCACCTCTTCTGTTTATAATTCCTGCAAGCCTTTCTTTTTGCTTCTGAGCTTTAACTTCTGGCTTTGAATTGTGCTTTGCTAAGTCATTCTTCTCATACATCTTAATAAAAGAATAAGTACCAGCATCCATACCAAGATTCAGGAAAAACCTGATCCCAGAAATCAAACGATGGTGGTTTCCTAATTTTCTCTCCCTCACTATGGAGTTGATCATCCATACCCTCATTCTCACTTTGACTATCTAAAGTCAACACTCTTTCTACCTCTCCTTTTGCCTGGTCAGGAGCCAGCCTCTCTGATTGTGGATCAATATCCATCTTTTCAAGTGTATCACTCAAATTTGGATAAGTGCTCTCATGACCTACAGAAAAATAGAGTTTAGAAGAAGTTTTTATACATGAACTCACATGTAGAGAGGGTTCCTCATTTGGCAAGGGGCTTGAGGTTTTCTCCCAAGGAGTGAGCTGCTATAGTCTCTGAACCCTTACAAACATCTTCTTTCCTTTCAAAAACTACAGGCTCTAGTATACCACTTTCAGGTTCTCTACTAGACTCTGATGTCTTCATTAATATTTCATTAGACACCATAGTTAGTATGTCACCGTCTTTAAGTGTTGCTTGCTGAGACACACCCTCAAAGTGGATAGACTCTGACTGAACAATGTTTGTTTGATCTTCAAGAAAATCAGTCAAAGTTATTCCTCCCATATCATAGGGTTTCTCACTTGCAATTTTAGTCATCATAGAAGACCTTTCAACATCAGCTATCTCAGCTCCTGAGTCATTCAACCTCTGACTAGATGGTTCTTGTGTTGCAGTGACTGTGATCTGATCTGTCCTACTATCCACTACTGGTGCAATAGTATCTTCTGTTGACTGCATTCCTCTACCTACTTCCTCCTGTTGTTCACCTTGAGCTGAAGCATCTTCAATAATGACATCCTTGTCAAATAAATATGCATGAAGTGATTGAAGTGCAACATGCTTCGAGAGTCCAAATTTCTTGACTAATTGTTTTCTGACAGATACATAGAAATACATCTTCATTAAGTCAAGTCTTTGATGTAGAAGTCCATATTATTCTGGAAATAAAAGCTTTGGTACTCTTTCAACCAGGAAATCTAGAACAGGCCTGGATAGCTTCACTTTGATAGAAATAACTCCCATAGCCAGTCTGTATGATAATGTAGTTTCCCATAAAGAATCAATATCCAGATCTCTATAGTCATTTGCTGACTTGATTGTAGCTTCATTTGAAGAGACCTGCATGATATTAGTTGGACTAGACTCTGTATGTGTAGGTGACAAATGAATCTTTCTCCTTGTTCTCCTAGTATAGTGAGCAAAAGATTTATCCTGAGAAGACTCAAGAGGTGTAGACACAGAAATGATCTTGGGATGAGATCCTTTTTCAATAGACACAGTCTGTTGAGAGACAGTATCCAGTAACTGTTTTCCCTTTTTAAGTACTACAGCCTTTTGAGAGACTACAGCCTGGCTGTAACTAGGTGCTTCATCTCTTTGTCCTAGCTTAGAAAGTCGAATTACAGCCTTCAATTCTTCTCTCTCAGCAAGAGAAATATTATCATCATCTTCACTAGAACTACTACTACTTGACACAACAAATCTTCTCTTCCTTACAACTGATGTCTTTTGAGAAACACCAGAGGTTGGTTTCTTTGAAACAACAGGCTGTGAATTAAAACTTTGTTCTTGAATTGTTTCAGAGACTATAATGTTTTGGGCTACTTGGGTAGACACGGGTGGGTTCTCCTCCAAATGAGATTCCTGAGCCATTTCACCACAAAATAAAGAAGAATTGTAGAGAGTAGGAAGATGAGTTTCAAGAATTACCTGAACATGATGTGGATAATGAATTGCAGGTATTTCATCTAGATTCTTTTCATTGTCCTTCTTTGTAATGTCAGAGAAAATTCTCTTTTGCTGTACATAAGAAGAAACACAAGGTTTTCTACCAAATCTAGCTTTAACATCAGGAATAAAATGGTCAATAAACATTTGCATAAATCTATGATAATAAACCATTTTCCTGTTTTGATCTCTTGACCCAAGTTTAATACATATCTGACTTAAGATAATGTGACCAATGTTAATTACTCTGTCATAAAGCAAACTGTAAGCAATATGTGAAGTAACAGAAGTAATTTGCTGAAAAGAACTACATTTGCCAGTAAAACATTTAGCAATTTGATCAAAGAAGAAAGACCATTCCTTCCTAAGAAAAGACCTATTTAACTGGCTCATGTTATCTAGAGGTCCACTATAACCTAATTCAGACAACATATTTCTTACATCATCATCAGATGGTTCACTTGCATAATTATCAGTAACAGGTAAGCGAAGTACTGAATTAACAACAGATTCAGTAATGTCATAAGTATCTTGTTCTAAGTGTAGAACAATCTTACCTGATTGACTCTGAGTAGAATCAATTACCTCAGCATTCTCCCAAGCTTGTGAAACAGCAGCTTGATTTATTTCTGGAGATGCTGACAATGCATAATGCAAATGTCCAACAGCCATAAAATCCATCACAGGATGAAAATCAGCTGATACTCCTTTCTTGCTGGTGATTGCTGCAACATGATTATTCATCATAAAATCAAAGTCACCAAACTTGAAAGCTACTGATTTAGGTAGACTTCTTTGAGCTGCCATTTTTGATCTGAAATGAACTTGAGAAATCTTGAAATTGATTAGCGATTTTGAGAACTTGAATGAATGTTTTTGCCTTAGGAAATACAAATTAGAAGTTAGCAATAAACAATCACAGTCTCAAAATAAAGATATATTCAAAAATCCTTCAGACCCACTAACCCACGTTGACACGTAGATTGATATGTGTCAGTTCCTAAAAAAAGCAGTTTACCCACGATTTTTGGAAAATAAAATCCAAAATTGATTTTCATGAAATAAATCAGGGTAAAATCAAAATGAAAATCAATAATGATCAGCTTCATTTTCTGATGTGATCTTCTTCACCAAGATAATCACAACTCTGAATGTGATTAAAAATAATAAAAATAATCATCAATCCTGATGAAATCACTTCCGTTTTCCTGATCACTATCATCCTGATTTCAACGATTAAATGGAGTTCCACGTGGCAATTTTAGAATTTAACCTGAAAAGAACATCAATAATCTAAAAAAAATCTTGTTAGATTGTCAAAAATATCTTGGAAATATGAAAGAGTCAGTCATACGCATAGATATATACGCCGATACATTGAATATTTAAAATGACTGTTCAGCTTATCATTCTTTGCTTTATAAACCCTTGATGTCTTTTGCCTTTCTTAACTCCAAAAACACACAAAACCTCTTTGTAAACACAGAGCTTCCACAAAATACAATGACCTTCAACCCAATCTTTCGATTTCTCACAGATGATGAACACCAAAGATTCAATATTCATCTCTTTGAAGAGATAACTTTTCTCATCGTTTTAGACATGATTGGAGTAGATCCATAAAATGTCCAGAACTTTCTCTTAGAACATCCATCTATTGGATACAATCACCCTCTAACCTCCTCAAAACTTGAGGATGAAGAATTTGGCCGAGAGTCTGAGGTTGATCTTGATGGAGATGCTATACATTCAAGTCAGCTACTCTCATTCAAGTCGCCAGACAAGGAATCTATGAGTAATCATCAAAGTGACTCTTGAGATGCTCCTTGTCCTGAAGTAGATCTTTGAAGACTAAGAACAGTAACAACTTTAGACAAGAATAGGATTATCAGTAGAAATTAGACAAAAAGATATTTGTATTTCATTTTCATGTATGTAATGCTTTCAATTAATGAAAATACAATTTCTTATTATCTACTTGTCTGTTGTTCCCTGTTTATCAGATGATCTGACTAATGATATAAATTATCAGTATGCACATAATAAAACTTGCTGGCATAGATTTAACAAAACTCAGAATTAGATTACTACACAAAGTAAACGTCAGGATCTGAAATTTTCACAATCCTAATACTGACACAATACTGATGACGTCAGCATCCTGATAACAATTCTAATCCTGATGATTATTAACAAGTCTATTATACTGAAATTTATCAAGGCAAAGTGTTATAGCTTAAGCATTTAACAATCAAATATAGATCCTGACAAGAATATCAAGTCCATAAGCTGAAAACAACATACCTTGCTACTTTTGCAGATGTTAAAGATCTAGAAATTTAACATTCCTAACTCGCTTACTAATCTACTGAATGTAGTCTTATCAAGTGGTTTAGTTAGAATATCTGCAAGCTGTTTGTCAGTAGAAACAAAATGAAGTTCCACAGTACCATTCTCAATATGTTCTCTAATAAAATGATACCTGACATCAATGTGTTTAGTCCTTGAATGTTGAACTGGATTTTCTGCAATTTTAATAGCACTAGTATTATCACAAAACATAGGAATATTACTAAGTGTCATACCATAATCCATCAACTGATTTCTTATCCAAAGGAGCTGTGCACAACAACTGCCTGCTGCTATGTACTCAGCTTCTGCAGTTGAGGTTGAGACAGATTGTTGCTTCTTGCTTGCCCAAGAAATCAATCTGTTTCCCAAGAATTGACATGTACCTGTAGTGCTTTTCCTGTCTATTTTACACCCTGCATAATCAGAGTCTGAATAGCCAATTAGGAAGAAATCAGATTCTAGGATACCACAAACCAAGATTTGGAGTTCCTTTGAGATATCTAAAAATTCTCTTCACATCAATTAAATGAGATTCCTTAGGATCACTTTGGAATCTAGCACATAAACAGGTAGAAAACATTATATATGGTCTACTTGCAGTTAGATATAATAATGAGCCTATCATGCCTCTATAACTAGTATTATCCACACTCTTTCCCTTAGGATCAGAGTCTAGTTTAGTGGCTGTTGACATGGGTGTTTTTGCAACTGCACAGTCTTGAAAGTCAAATCTTCTTAAAAGATCTTTGATATACTTTGACTGATTAATGAAAATACCAGTCTCAGTCTGTTTGACCTGCAAGCCTAAGAAATAATTTAATTCACCCATCATGCTCATCTGATACTTAGACTGCATAAGCTTGCTAAACTTAGCACACAACTTTTCATTAGTAGAACCAAATATGATATCATCAACATAAACTTAAACTAAAAGCAATTCACCTTTTATCTTTCTAAAGAATAGAGTTTTGTCAATTGTACCTCTTGTGAATCCATTTTCATGAAGAAATTTAGACAAAGTCTCATACCATGCTCTTGGTGCCTGCTTTAGTCCATAGAGTGCCTTGTCAAGTTTGTAGACATGATTTGGAAATTTTGGATCAACAAATCCAGGTGGCTGCTCCACATACACTTCCTCATCATGCTTGCCATTTCGAAAAGCACTCTTTACATCCATCTGGTATACCTTGAATTTTGAATGAGCTGCAAATGCAAGAAACATCCTGATTACTTCCAATCTTGCTACAGGTGCAAAGGTCTCATCATAATCAATGCCTTCTTCCTGAGAGTAACCCTTGGCCACCAGTCTTGCTTTGTTTCTTACAATCATACCAGATTCATCTAGCTTGTTTCTGAAAACCCATTTTGCACCAACAATAGATCTATCTTTAGGTCTTGGTACCAGTTTCCAGACTTTGTTTCTCTCAAACTCATTTAACTCCTCCTGCATTGCAATTACCCAATCAGGATCATGTAAGGCTTCTTCAACCTTTTTAGGTTCATTCTTTGAGAGAAAACAACTATACAAGAATTCATTTTGAATTGATCTTCTAGTTCGAACACCACTATTTGGATCACCAATAATCAAATCTTCAGTATGATCCTTTGTCCATTTTCTAACAGGTGGTAGATTGCCTCTGCTAGATTCTTCCCCTAAGGTAGTGGTATCTCTTGTAGAAGAAATATCTCTGCCTTCAAAAACTCTCCCTTGATCAGTAGAATCAGTAAATTCCACTCTACTGCTAGTTACTGATCTTTCCTCAATAGACTCTGAAGGATCAGTTCCTGATGGAGTAGACTCTGAATAGCTAGTCTGCTCCTGATGATCACTATGTTCTTCTTGATTTATTTGCTCCCCCTCAACAGTAGCATTCCTTTGAGAAGCAATATAAATTCCTTCTGAAGAACCTTCATCATTACTGGAGAGTATCTCAGAATTCTTTAGATTTTCAAATTCCAATTTGTCATGGCTTTCTTCAGTTTGTAGAATTCCAAATTTCTTGTCATCAAATGCAACATGAATTGATTCCATAACAATGCGAGTTCTGAGATTATAAACCTTGAAGGCCTTAGATGCTGAATATCCTAGAAAGATTGCTTCATCCGATTTGACTTCAAATTTTCCAAGTTATTCTGGATGAACTTTTAGGACATAGCATTTGCATCCAAAAATGTGAAAGTATTTCACACTTGGTTTCTTTCCTTTGATCATCTCATAAGGAGATTTTCCATGACTATTTACCAAGGTACAGTTTTGAGTGAAACATGCAGTGTTAATAGCTTCTGCCCAAAAATAGGTTGGAAGTTTTGCATCTGCAAGCATGGTTCTTGCTGCCTCTATGAGAGTCCTGTTCTTTCTGTCCAATACACCATTTTGCTGAGGTGTACCAGGTGCAGAAAACTGTTGAGTGATTCTATTGTCTGCACAAAAATTCTCCATTGTAGAATTCTTGAATTCTGTACCATTGTCACTCCTAAGTACTTTGACTTTGTACTTAGAGTTATTCTGAATATTCTTGACAAGTTCAATGATTTGCTGAGGAGCTTCATCCTTCTTGTGTAGAAAGAACACCCATGTAAACCTTGTGAAATCATCCACTATCACGAGAGCATATCTTTTCTTATTGATAGACATAATGTTTACTGGACCAAACAAATCAAGATGTAGCATGTGAAATGGTTCAGTAATTGAATTTGTAGTCTTGCTCTTGAAAGTGGTTCTTCTCTATTTTCCAAGCTGACAGGCATTACAAAGTCCATCTTGCACAAAATTTGCCTTAGGTAGACCTCTCACAAGATTGTGCTTAACAAGTTGATTAAGTTTCTTGAAGTTGAGATGTAAGAGTTTCTTGTGCCAATTCCAGCTTTCATCACTTGTTGCTTTGCTGTAGAGACATCTAACAATTCCTTTAGATGTATCACTCAAGCTGGCTTCATATATGTTACCATGTCTTTGACCAGTTAGAACAATGTCTCCATTTTGCATATTCAAGATTTTGCCTCCTTTTCTGTCAAAGATTGATTTGTAACCTTTATCACCCAGTTGACTTATGCTTAAAAGAGTGTGTTTCAAGCCTTCAACCAGTGCTACATTTTCTATGATGACATTCCCCAAAACAATTGAGCCATATCCCAGAGTTTCTCCTTTGTTGCCATCTCCAAAAGATATTACTGGGCCAGCTTTCCTCTCAAACTTTTAAGCATGGACTTCTTTCCAGTCATATGTCCAGATGATCCACTATCCAAGATAATTGAATGCTTCTTTCCTGTGCCCTGCAAAAAAAAAGAAACTAGTTAGAATTTTTTAGGACCCAACTTTGATTGGATCCTTTCTTACTAGATTTAGAGACAACAGGCTTTGACGATTTTGTTTTTACTTTACCTGTTGCAGAGTCAATCTTAGACTCTGATTTCACAAACTGTTTGTGACTAGGAGTTTCAGATTTCAAAGAATAATAGTCATAATACAATTCATGATATTCTCTACACATGTAAATGGAATGAAGTAAACTACCACAATGATAACAAGATTTTTGTGGTTGGTATTGAATTTTCTGAGTCTTGGGGAATCTGGACTCAGTTTTCCAAGAAGGTTTTGATTGCAGTCTAGGGCCAAATGATTATGATTTCCACACTTATAGCATTTTTTCCTAGGTGCATCAGGTACATTCTTGTAATTATTCTCTTTGTTAATAACTTTTTTTCCATTCCTATTTCTTTTGATCTTGTTAGACTCTGAAAGACCATCTAATCTCCGTTTCAACTTAGACTTAGACAGAAACCCTATGTTTACATTCTTAGGTTTCTCTAACACTTTCTCATCTGAATTACTATTATTAATCCTTTTGTGTACAACAGGGGTACCTTTTGAATCAACAAATTTAACATGATTAGGTTCAGAAACAATTTTCTTACCTTCAGATTTAGATGTGCTAGCTTCTACTTTACTATCATCATTGACAATAGCTACTTTTCCTTCTTGTCTAGCTTTATCAAAACCTAAACCATTAACCTTACCACAAATTCCACTTTCAAGGATTTCTAGAGTCTTTTTACCAGAATTGTTAATGGTTTTAATCACATCTCTCTCTTCCTCTAGTTCTTTTCTAACATAGTCATAAGCCTCAAGAATAACACTATAATCCTGCTTAGCTTTATCAGATCTTAACTTGTATTCTTCCATTTGAATTAACTCAGATTCAAGAAAAATATTTCTATCAAGTAATTTATCATTCTTAATCTTAAGTTCATCTCTTTCACAAGTAAGAATTCTAAAATTAGTCATAAGATTCTTAAACTCAGCATGGATAGATCTAATTTCATCAGAATTTAAGCTATCAAATGAATCAAGAGAGTGAAGTGATACCTTAACAGAGGATGGAGAAGTTTTCTTTGGAGATCCAGGTTTGTCTGAAACATTTGCCATCAGTGCAATGTTGTCATAATCCAATTCATCTTCAGAATCAATGGAATCAGCCCAATCTTTCTGTGTGACCATAAGTGCATTACCCTTTCCTGAATTCCTAGGTTTCTTACACTCACTAGCAAAGTGTCCAAGCTCGTTGCAGTTAAAGTACTTGATCTTGGCCTTATCAAGCTTGACAATAGTACTTTTGCCTTTGTCACTCTTCTTCTCCTCCTTCTTTTGAAAAGGTCCTTTGCTAAATCTTCTCCTGTTGAATCTTCCTTTCTTGAAAGCTTTAGCAAACATAGCAAAGAGTTCCTGTATCTCTGATTCAGAATCACTATTGTCAGAGTCTATATCAGTAGTCTCTAACTCAGAATTTTCTTTGCTTTTCTTCTTCCTTGAGTTCTTTATAGCAGTCTCTTCATGCTGTTCTTCTGGAAGCTTCTTTAATTCAGATTGAGAAGTAAGTGCAACAGTCTTCATCTTTCCTTCACTCCTGCTCTTCTTCTGCTGCTTGTCAAGTTCATAAGCTCTCAATTTTCCATACACTGCTTCTAATGATATCTCATCAAGATCATTAGCTTCCTCAATTGCAGATATCTTCTCATTGTAGAAATCAGGCAAGGCTTTCATGAACTTAGTATTCATATCCTCCAAGTCATAATATTTACCATGCATGGCCATCTCATTGATGAGTTTTGTAAACCTATCAAAGGTATCAGTAAGTGACTCACCAGACTTGGATTCAAAGTACTCACACTGTTGTATAGGTAGTGTCCTCATATTCTTCCTGACAGGCTTAGTTCCTTCACAGTGAACCTTAAGATTGTCCCATATATCCTTAGGAGTTTTACAAGAGAGAACATAGTTAGTGAGAACAGAATCAAGACTGTTAAATAATATGTTTCTCACTTTAGCATATTTAAGAACATTCTCCTTGTCCTTATCTGACCACTCAGATTTTGGCTTCTCTGCTGTATGTTCTGGAACAACTTGACCATTAACAGTTGCTTGTCCAACAACCTTTGTTGGGATAAAAGGTCCATCTCTGATTATGTCAAGATAATCAGGATCTGTTGCTTCCAGATAATGCAACATCTTTACTTCCTATAGTGTATATTCGTTTCTCTTGAGCATAGGAATCTTAGTATTCCCATCCTTGTAACCAGACATGATTGCAGCTCTTTATGATTATTCGAAATCAACCTGCTCTGATACCAATTGTTAACTCGAATAACTTGTAGAAGGGGGGTTGAATACAAGTTATATAATCATGTCTGATTTTTGCTTGATTAGATAAACAAGAATAAACGAATAATCAAACTCTGTTTGTATTAATAAGATCAAATACAAACTCTACCAAAGGTGTACAAATACCTTTAGCAGCTGCTGACAGTACAAATCTCTCTCTGTTTGTTTCGAACTCTCGAATACAAACCTTATACAGAGCTACGCATACAAAATCAATCGCTCAACTTTCACGCTCTTTTTACAATGATATAGAGAGAGTATTTATAATGCTACCTATCAACTAATCACAGAAAGATAATCTATACATGACAATGTTCTGCCGTCCAGTTGATAGTTTCCATCAATAGAAAATTCTTCCCTTCATAAAATCTTCTTGCTTGTTCCTCAAACAAAGATCCTGTTTTATAGCACTTGCCAGTTTCTGTAGCATCCATAATGACATCATTAGTAACACGACTGATATTAGGATTCCTTCTTGCATCAGGATCTGACCATCCCATCAGTACTCGATCAGTATTTGACTTGACATATCAGGATTCAATCTCAGTTCCTGACATGTAGTAGTACTCAATGCACTGTTCATTCCTGACTTAAATTCTACAGACTACTGTCTAACACATATCTCCTATACAAAGTGCTAAATACTTTATAAGATCAGGATATACAAAAAGTATAAGTAAAATTCTATTCTTAACATCATAACTCATGAATTATTCCTAACAAAGACACCTTACAATTTGATGACTGGAAAGAAGCCTACTCTAAAGTATGTTCATACTTTTGGAGGAAAATGCTTTGTCACTACAACAAAAGGGTCAATAGACATCAGTTTCTTACCGATGTCTATGTTATTTTGAATGTGAAGTCTTTGTTGGAGATGTCTATTCTAGACATCGGCGAGAAACTGATGTATGTGCTAACATAGACATCAGTATTTACTTCAATACACATCGGTTGTTCTACAAAATAGGTTAGATGTAATTAATTTTATAAACAAATTTCTTGCATTATATTCTAGAAAACATATAACAAACTAAGTGATTTTTCACATAAAAATCGTTTCTTTCTTTGAAAGTGATGTATAACATGCTGTATGAAATCGAATAATTTACTAAAACTGATGTCTATTGTCATCTTAGACATCATCTTGTACTTCTTGTACTGATGTCTAATATACTTACAAACATCAATTTGTACAAGAAAAACTAATTTATATTTTTATCTTAGACATCACTTACATCCGATGTCTGTTTTGATTTTAGACATCAAATTTTATCAATAAAATGTGATTTCTATTTAAACTTCAGATATTGCAGAAAAAATGCGATGTATATATTTGTGTTAGACATCAGTTTTGCCTCAATAAAATTGATGTATATTTAGGTATTAGACAACTAAATATATATCCAACCATTTATATTACACCATTCACAAAATACATCAAACCAAAATACATCCAACCACCAACACATCAATCCGCAAAAATAGAATTGACATAAAATTGATTACATAAAATTGACAAGAATGAAGTAGAGTCATCAGGAAACAAAAGCGGGAAGAAGTAATGGGCTTCCTTTTGCGATGTATATCGCCCTCATAGCATGCCTAAAAGACCAGTTATTTAGACATATTAACAATAATTAAATAAATAAGATAATAGCAAATTCAACAGAAGTCACATCATATACTCACCACGAATAATGTTGAGCACACTTGATAATTCTCGTATAGTTATCATTGCATGAGTAACCAGGACCCAATTAAGTTCTACATTCTTGTGTTTTATGGCAGGGATCTAAATAAGTACAAAAAGACATAGGTGAAGCCCGAGAAAAAGAAGTAGCACGAACTGCAGTACACCTTATTAAGATTAAGAATATATGTTGCGCTCAAATTAATAATATATATTCCATTGTTTTATTGTTTCATACAATATTATTAATAATTTAATCTTCAGTGACAAACCTTAATTACACTATGCAGCAAAGACCTTAATGTCTCTTGAGTAGAGCTATAACTGGAATAGAACTCCCATGGAAGAAAGCTAGCAATGATTTTCAAAAACATGCAAACAATTATGGCCGATAGGAACAACAAAACTTTGTAAACAGGTTTGACAAGGCACAGGCTCACTAATACCACGCATAACTACTAAATATAACGGAACAATCATGTTGTTGGGATTTATGGGTGATGGAATAGACAACTTAACTAGTTTTATTGGTATACTTAGTTTTACTAAGTAGAACATATTGTCACAGTCTGAAATGTATTCTTGTAATTTAAAATAAATACTGTCATGTAATAAGTGTAATTCTTGGAAGAAGTTCGATTATGTTCAAGCCTCAAGAAATACATAAGTTCGACAGAAGGAATAAAAGTTACTGTCAAGCCCTGACAGTAAGGTTACAAGGAAACAACATGTTGCCTAGGTCGACAGCAAGTTTCATGGAGTCGACAGCAAGTTTCGACTTGACAGCAACATTGGCTGAGATTCTGATGACAGCAACTTCAATATATAGTTTGCGACAGTAAGTTTGGAATTCTTGACAGCAATCTCTGCGGGAAATACATGCTGTCAATCAAAGCACAATTCTTGGCAGCAATCTCTGCGGGAAATACATGCTGTCAATCAAAGCATAATCCTTGACAGTAATATCTGCGGGAAATTCATACTGTCAACCAAAGTATAATCCATTGACAGCAAACTTTGTGGCAAACACACTGTCATATAGAATCAACTTGATTTAGGAATTTTCTAAGTCAAATTAAGCGACAGAGTACATGTTCAAAAGAAGCAGGCGTGTTGTAATATTCAACCTTTACAGCAAGCTTGGAAAGTCTATAACTGAAGCTTGAGAAATCACATGGAGCAACCTGTAAAGTCTAGAGCAGATAAAATTGAATACGGCTAGATCTGGGTGGCTTAAATGTGGAAAGTATCTTAAAGTTACTTTGTGATGATCACATGGGAATAAATCATGGAATGAGCTGCAAAAGGAATATAACAGCATCTCAACAACCCATGCTGATAGTGGTAGTACAGTAGACTATCACACTATAAATAGAGCACTCTATTTATACAACAAAATAACTCTATAACTGTAATCTCTTGAGTATTTGAAGCTTGAGAATTATTTTGTTCTCAAGGTTGTAGCAAAACTTTGCAAAATAAATAAAACAATTATTTTGTGAAACATCTTGTTAAATATTACTTGTGATTGCATTTCTTCTACTAGTAAATTACAAACTCTATTTAAGTTGTTGAAATAGTTTTTGAAATTTATTAGTATTGCATTCAACCCCCCTTCTGCAATACATTCCGGGACCAACAACTGGTATCAGAGCTTTCAGATTAATACACATATCTGAGATCCAAATGGCAAGTATTCAAAGGTCAAGTAATATCAAGATTCCAGCTTTTGATAAAGAAAACTACAACATATGGAAAAAGAAAATTATGTTATTTATCAAAGCTCAGAATCCACTATTCCTAGGTATTCTGGAAAATGGCCCCTTCGTTCCTCAAAAGGAAATTCCATCTGCTACAGTTAATGATGTAGTAATCCCAGCTCATTGGGTTGCTAAGAAGCCTTCTGAGTATAATGACTCAGAAAAAGAAAAGGTAGCACTGGATGATCATCTGCAACTCATTCTACTAGATGCACTTACCCTGGACAAAGCTATGAGCGGAAATATAATAGCATGCAACTCTGCCAGGGATATGTGGAAAAAGATAGAACTGTTATGTGAAGGAAGTGAAGAGGTCAGAGAAAATCAAAAACAAATACTGGTGTCACAATATGAAGCGTTTATGGGCAAGCATGGAGAAGAGTTAACTCACATGTTTGAAAGATTTAGCAAACTAATAGCTGAGCTCCAGATTCATGGAAAGTTTTATGAAAAGAAGGAAGTCAATATCAAGTTTCTGCTAACTCTTCCAGAACATCTTGAGCATAGAGTAACAGCCATAAGAGAAGGAAGAGATTTAAACTCTGTTTCTCTTGAAACATTGTATGGAGTTCTAAAATCTTATGAACTTGAATATTATCAAAAGAAAGCCATACAAAGTGGATCCAAAGGATTGATGGCAAACATGGCTGGTGCTCTAGTTGCTCAAGGACCATCATATTTTCAAGCAAGTGAGCAAATTCAAAATGATCAACAACCTCAATTTTCATCTGTGAAAATTGAAGAGGTGGTTGAAGATGAAGAAAAGGTTGTTCTTCAACTAGAAGATGTTGAAGATGAAGAATTCTTCACTCTAGAAGAAATGGAGAAAATGGATAATCCAACCATGGCTTTTATGGCAAGAAAATTAAAAAATATAAGGTTCAGGAGGAACAAGCCATATAAGCCTCAAGGTCAATTTCCAAAATATAACCAAGGAAGCTCATCAAAACCTGCTACTAGCACCAAGGGAGGATACAAAACAGGAATGGTAGATAGGTCAAAGTTTAGATGCTACAATTGCAATGAACTTGGTCACTTTACTACTGAATGCAAAAGACCAAAACAAATACAAAGAATGGAGAGAGGAACTGGAAGTCAATTTAAGAAAGGACAAGGAAAAGCCTATGTGGCTGAAGGAAAATGCTAGGATGAATCTGATAATGAAGAAGAAGAGGAATTTGTGAATCTAGCCTTGATGGCTAGAGAGGATGAAGAAGCATCAACCTCGACAAGTCAGGTACAATCTCTAGTATTACTAGATATGTCTTTAAATGACTATAAGCAAACCATTGAGGAAATGAGTACTGAAATGTTTAATATTCATACTAGTTTATCTGCTGCAAATGAAGAAATTGCTAGATTAACTAAAGAAAATGAAGTACTCAGATCCAACAATGATGTGTTGTTGCTTAAGACCAGTTCTATTGATTCTTTAGCCCAGGAAAACGAAAGATTAAAAAATGATTTAATCTGTGCTAAAGAGATAGAGGAATATCTAAGAAAAGAAATTTCTGAAAATGAATTTAAGCTAAAGGCATTTAGAAATTCCTCTAAAATAGTTCAAGAATATCATGAGAAATATACTGAAAGTAAGAAGATAGGCATAGGCTATGATTATAGTAGGAGACCTGGTAAAGAGGCTGTTATACAGAACAATGATGATGACAAAACTGTAAGACCTCACATCCTCAAAAATGTGAGCAATCCAATCTTCAAAAGTACAGAGTTTGAGGTTAATGAAAATTCCCTAGTTATTAATCAAGAACTCTGTGATGAAGATGAGAGGGTTGACAGTGTATCTAAGAAAGAAAAAGATTTTTGTTAAAATGACTATGACAGAAACAATATTAAACAGCCCAACCAAGTGTTCAAAAGATACTGTCAAGAAGTCAACCAAGACAGTAACTTTCAAACCTACTGTCAAGACAGCAAGTACAAAAGATGCTGTCAAAAATAGCTCGACAGCATCTTCTGAACAGATTGTCAAGACAGTTGTCTCCAAGTCCAAAAACAGAAATGGGAAGCTAGGCATTGATAAAAAGAATAATTATGCGTATGTTAAGCAGGCACCCAGGAAACTTTGCAATAATTGTGGCTCCTCACATCATTTAACTTATGTTTGTAAGAAATCAACTAGTAGCATATCTAATGCAACAGAGTTGAAAGGGAACTTACACAGAACTCCCATTATGCAAAGAGAATTGGTAGTTTGTAATAACATTGACTGTATGCCATGCAAAATTATTGCCATGAGTACATGTTTTAATTTGCAAATTTCATCTAATGAATTATGTTCTTATATGCAAACTGCAAAGACTTCTGAATCTACTAAAGAAAGTGAGAAGTCTGCTCTCACTAAGAAAAAGTCTAAGTCAAAAACTAAGTGGGTAATAAAAGAAGTCAAGGAACCATCTTCTGATAATATTGTTTCAAATATTGATAAGGTTTCTGATGATACTGAGTATGCAGGACCCAACAAGACTTGGGTACCAAATGCAAATTAAACTCTTTCTGTCTTGCAGGGAAAGAAAGGTAAACAGGTCATGTGGATAATTGACATTGGATGTTCCAAACACATGACTGGTGATATATCCCTGCTATCACAATATGTTGAGAAGGCTGGCCCAACAATAACCTTTGGAGACAACAGCAAAGGTTACACTGTGGGATATGGCTGTTTAAAAGCTGGAAATGTTGTCATTGAAGAAATCTCTCTTGTGGAAGGTTTGAAGCATAATCTGCTCAGTGTAAGTCAATTCACTGACAAAGGATTCAAAGTTAACTTTGGCATGATGGAATGCACAATCCACCACAAGAAGGATAGAAGCCTATCTCTGAAAGGAGTAAGGAAAAGAAGCCTATTTGTTGCAGACTTAAACTCAACAAATGAGGAAAGAATATTTTGCTTCTACAGCAAAGCAAGTGTTGGAGATAGCATGCTTTGGCACAAGAAACTTTCCCATCTCAACTTCAAAACAATGAACATGCTAATGAAGAAGGAATTGGTGAGAGGACTACCTCAACAGGAATTCTGTCAAGAAGGACTGTGTGAAGATTGTCAAATGGCAAAACTGAGGAAAGCAATGCATAAATCAAAGCAAGTCAACACTAACACTGAAGCACTCAAGTTGATTCACATGGATCTTTTTGGACCAGTGAATGTTCAATCACTATCCAGAAAAAGATATGCACTGGTCATGATAGATGACTATTCTAGGTACACTTGGGTGAAATTTTTAGAATCAAAAGATGAAGCTGCTCAAGAAATCATTGATCACATAAGGGTACTTGACAGGACCCCTGAAGCAAAAGTTCAATTTCTAAGAAGTGACAATGGAACTGAATTCAGAAATGCTACACTTGGAAACTTCTGCAAAGATCAAGGGATTGTTCAACAATTCTCTGCTGCAAGAACTCCACAGCAAAATGGAGTTGTAGAAAGGAAAAATAGGACACTTATTGAAGCTGCAAGGACTATGTTGAGCAATGCTAAATTACCAACATATTTCTGGGCAGAAGCCATCAACACTGCTTGTTACACATAGAACAGGACACTAATCAACAAGGCTCATCGCAATACTCCTTACTATCTTTTGACAGGAAAGAAACCTACTGTCAAGTACTTTCATATTTTTGGAAGCAAGTGTTTTTTGATGAAAGACAACCATGAAAGAAAAGGCAAGTTTGACACTAAAGCATATGAAGGCATCTTCATGGGATATGGGATAGAAAGGACTGCCTACAGAGTCTATATCATGGAGCACAAGACAATTGAAGAAAGTGTCAATGTCACGTTTGATGAAACCAAGTTTCCAGGGTTACATGAGGATGGTCAAATGCAACCCTTCAGATTTGAGAATCAAGGATACTTGGAAAAAGAAGAATATGTTGATGAAGAACCAAGTCTCACTCAATCAATGGGATATGAGAAAGAATCTGTCAATACTCATAATCTAAATCAAACCTCAGCCCAATCACAGACAATTTCAGGCATCAATCAACAAGACTGTGAGACTGGAGAATTTGAGCTAAATGAGAAAAACAATGAAAATGGTGGAGAATCAAATCCTCATATTGATGAAAGACAATCTCATCAAACAAGTAGCTTGCCTCAATCAACAAAGTGGAATAGAGATCATACCAGTAATCTAATTATTGGAGATCCTAATACTGGTGTAAGGACAAGGAGGAATATCTCTGCTGAAAGCTTGTTTTCATGTTTCTTATCTCAAATGGAACCAAAAATAGTTGAAGAAGCATTGTTGGATTCTGATTGGGTGATGGCCATGCAGGAAGAGCTCAATCAATTTGAAAGAAACAATGTTTGGAAGCTGGTTCCAAGGCCAAGAGGAAAATCAGTCATTGAGACAAAATGGGTCTTCAGAAACAAGATAGATGAAAGTGGAAATGTGACAAGAAATAAAGCTAGGATAGTGGCCAAAGGTTACTGTCAACAGGAAGGGATAGATTATGATGAAACATTTGCACCTGTTGCCAGACTTGAAGCCATAAAAATTTTCTTAGCCTTTGCTGCACACTGCAAATTCAAAGTATTTCAAATGGATGTCAAAAGTGCCTTTCTAAATGGAGAATTAGAAGAAGAAGTGTATGTTGAACAACCTCCTGGATTTGAAAATGACAAACTGCATAATTTTGTCTACAAACTGTTCAAGGCCCTATATGGCTTAAAGCAAGCACCAAGAGCCTGGTATGACACACTATCCACTTTTCTCCTGGAAAATCAATTTATAAGAGGTATGGTGGATAAAACTTTATTCTATAAATACCATGGCAAAGACATCATTCTTGTGCAGATATATGTTGATGACATAATCTTTGGCTCAACAAACGAAAAATTGTGTGAAAAGTTCTCATCTTTAATGAGAAACAAGTATGAAATGAGCATGATGGGAGAATTAGCATTCTTTCTTGGTCTTCAAATCTATCAGAAGAAGGAAGGAATCTTCATCTGTCAATCTAAGTATGTCAAAGAACTTCTCAAGAAGTTTAACTTAGAAGATTCATCACCTGCCAAGACACCTATCTCAACAGCCACCAAATTAGAGTTAGATTCTAAAGGCAAGAAAGTGGATTCCAGTACCTACAGAGGCATGGTTGGATCATTGCTTTACTTAACAGCAAGCAGGCCAGACATAATGTTTGCTACATGTCTCTGTGCAAGGTTTCAGGCTGATCCAAAAGAATCACACTTGGTTGCAATTAAAAGAATCTTTAGATATCTCAAAGGCACCCCAAATCTAGGTCTTTGGTACCCTAAGGAAATTGGATTTGATCTAATTGGATATTCTGATTCAGACTATGCTGGTTGCAAGATTGACAGAAAAAGTACTACAGGAAGTTGTCAATTTCTTGGGGGGAGATTGGTGTCATGGTTCAGTAAGAAGCAACACTCAGTTTATACATCAACTGCAGAAGCTGAATATATTGCAGCTGGAAGTTGCTGTGCACAAATACTTTGGATGAAGAATCAATTAATGGATTATGGACTAGAGTTGTCAAATATTCCTATCTACTGTGACAACACTAGTGCCATAGCCATATCAGACAATCTAGTTCAACACTCCAGAACAAAGCACATTGATATAAGGCATCATTTCATCAGGGAGCATGTTGAAAAGGGAGATGTAAAATTGGTTTATGTTCCAACAGATAAGCAACTTGCAGATATATTCACCAAGCCATTGGATGAAGCAACATTTATCAGGTTGGTGAGTGAATTAGGAATGCTAAATCAGGTACGATTATCTAACTGGTTTATCAATTCTCGATTCGCAGCTCATGACAGAAACTTTCAAGGTACTGTCACTAGAAGGTACTGTCATGAGAAGTTAAGGTACTATGTGCTACTTGTTCAGACAACATGTTTGCTATGACTATGCTAAAAGGATTTTTAGATATCATGTTTGCTATGACTATGCTAAAAGGATTTTTAGATATCATGTTTGCTATGACTATGCTAAAAGGATTTTTAGATATCATGCTTGCTATGACTATGCTAAAATAGTTTTACATATCTGTCTTAATACGATTTTAAGAAATCATGTGTCCTTAACTTAAGTTATGTGTGTACAGTGACAGCATGATTTTATGATAAGTTTACTGTCAGATAAAACTTATTGTCACTCATGAAGCTGATTGACAGAAATATTGTTAGCGCACAGGTTGCTGGCAATGAAAGTTGCTGTCACAAGAAATTGCTGTCAAAAATGGTAGAGAAAGAAAAGCGCACAGGTTACTGTCAATGAAAGTTGCTGTCACGGGAAGTTGCTGTCAAAGATAGTGGAAAGATATATATATATATATACATTAATTTATATATATATATATACACATATATTTTTTTTTCCACCAATCCATGATCTAATAGCAACTGCCACGTAATATAGCAAGTGGAGTTAATGGGAAATATCATTATCACACGTTCAATTAAGAGAGGTTAAATCGATTCATATTATAAACTGAATCTACCGTTTAATCTACTATCACTTTCATTTGCAAAAACCTTTCAATCTTCTGCATCCAAAAACCGCATTTTCTCTCTCATTTTTCAAAGCATTCAACAATGGCACCTAAACAAAGTGTTGCTCAATCCAACTTTGCCGGTATCTTTTCTCCTAGTGATGCTGGTGAAAACTTCAAAGGACTTATTTCGTTCATAAATAAATCCTACCTAGGTCATGCAGTAACCTCTACCCCCAAAATTGATACTGTTAGAATTGAAAAATTCTGGAAGTCTGCAAGTATTCAAGGAACTGAAGAGGATGAAGAAATTAAGTTCAAAATAGATGATGCAAGTCACTCTCTTTCAGTAAAGATTATCAATGAGGCATTGGGTATTGTGTTAGACAGTGGAGAAAACTTTAAGGAATTAGCCACTGATGATACTCTAAAAAGGTTCTTTCTGAAGATTGGGTACTCTGGCTCTAAACTTGAAGAAACTTCTGATAAGTGGTATCAAACAGGAGAAATGGACAGGAAATTTCTGAGAAAAGAGTGGAGTATGATTTTTGATGTTATGGTGAAGGTGTTCTCTACCAAGTCTACAGGCTGGAATGGAATACCATCATATATCAAGAAGCTCACTCATTCATTAGTCCATGGATACAAGGTGAACATTGGAAAATTGATCATGGCACAGTTGAAAAGCGCAATAGGCAAAAAGGTATCCATCTATCCTCGCTTTTTAACTATGTGTATTAATAATATTTGTGGAAATGTTGAGGACAATTCTGATTTTGAAGAATGTCCTATTTTAAAGAAAAACACACACACTTCTCTCAACACACAAAATTTAAATACACATATTCCACTATGTTTCACACAACACATGGCTAATCAAGTGCCCAACCTTGGTTTTCCATTACCTACAGGATATACTGTCTTCACACTTGAGAATGAGACTGAATTGGACCCAAATTCAGTTAACCCACATTCTACACCATACATTCCACCTAGGGACTCTAGACTACCAAAAGCCCTTAAAATGGCCAAACAGGAATCCAAGAAAAGGACCCTAGAGAGTGCAACTAGTGAACAAGTTGAGAGTCAAGAGGGAGTCACTGCACCTAGTGCAGCAAATAAGGTTGGTAGTGAAATAGAACCCACAGTAGCCCCTTCTGAGCCTAAGAAGAAGAGAACTAGAAGGGCCAAGGTTACTGTCAGCCACCCTACAGTTTCCCAAAAAACTGTAGAGGATGATAGGGAAATAAACTCACCTCTAGGTGTCTCTTCTCAACAAGGGACATCTATTGAAATTGGCTTGTCTCCCAAGGCACCTTGTAAAGAGTCTGCACAAACTCAAGAACTCACTCTTGAGGAACCTGTATTTGAAGATACACACATAGAGATAGAGCACAGTGAGGAATTCATTCATACTGTTGATGTTCCACAATCTTCTTCTGTGGAACAGCCAATTAATCAATCTGAAATTCAATCTTCTTCTTTCATTCCTACATCTGTTGTTTCTTCTGAACAACCTAGAGAGGGGGATA
This sequence comes from Kitagawia praeruptora, assembly GCA_037693485.1. Taxonomy (NCBI): domain Eukaryota; kingdom Viridiplantae; phylum Streptophyta; class Magnoliopsida; order Apiales; family Apiaceae; genus Kitagawia; species Kitagawia praeruptora. The sequence continues at coordinate 112,403,703 of CM075348.1, read as the reverse complement.
GTACCAACCCCTCAGGTTTTGATCATCCATCTCAAATCTTGGATGAGCCCCCATCTAGTGGTCCACAAGAACCCATTTCTCAAAGTGAAATGGATACCACTCCATCAAACACTGGATTAGATCAAGATGCAAATTTTCCAGAAATTGAAACAGCCAGCATCTTGATCGATTCCCTCAAAGCATCTTACCCTAGGGAAGTTGCTGTCACAGCCAAAGATGTTGTCAATGACAAATGTTGGTAGTATTTTTCAATGTATAAGTTCGTTCGCAGGGAAGGACTATTAATACAAGTTCAAATTTTAATTTCTTACAATCTAGAAATGTGAGAAATAATCGGTATGTTCGAATAAACTAATTATGAACAATTAAAACTAAGATTTAATTGATGAGGAAAAGCAATCCGAGAAATAGGGTTCTTCAATTGGTTCAATAATGCTATTTTCATGTGATATATATTTTTCTCATATTTTGCTAAAAACAATTCTTCTAATTTTTATAATGTTCTCTCCCAAGATACAAAATAATGTCTACAACCATATTTCAAAAGTCACTCCCATGATCAATCGAAATACAATTTTAGATTTTAAGACCGGAGAATTATAAGTTTCATAGTCCTCTTATTAATCTCCCGATTCAATAATTAAACTATGTCTATCAAATCATGAACAAGAATTATGACTCATCTCCCAATTTATCACAATACCTATGAATACAATTAAAGGTTAGCTACGCCCTTAATTGGGTTAAGCCCTCAATGATAGATTAGCAAAAATAGAGAATTATTATCACAATCAAACAAACATATATCACCAACGAATACTACCCAATTCTCGGATTATGAAATTAGTTAATCATGCTAGACAAATAAAATAAGCATATAATAAAGTAAAATCATAATTAAAAGAGTTGAGAGTAAAGAAAGTACAACTTGAAGAATTTATCCTCCTGAAATAATTTCCAATGAAATGAATGAACACTCCAAGCAATTCCTTCACAATCTTCAACCGAAATAGAACTTGCAGAAAATTAAATCTAAATTTACAAAACAAACTTGATAAAAATTGAGATAATACAGCTGAATGTTTTTTACATGAATTGATCCTTAACTTGATTGCCCAAGCTTCTATTTATAGGCCAATCAGCACACCACTAATGAAAGTATTCGTCAAAATAAGGAACTGGAAATCAAAGAAGTACGGTTGGGTTTGTTGAATTGTGCAGGCTTTGCTTTTGATTTTGATTACTTAATTCATTTGTAATGTCAACTTCTGCCGACACTTCACTTCATTCAACACCAACTTCAATTCATTTACACCAACTGGGCCTTATTTTGTTTTACATGGATGGGCTTCGTAGAAATGCTTTTTAACCCGCACAGCTTGTAATTTTTAATTAATAAATAATTAATTAAATCCAGAAATTATAAAAATAAATATCTAATATTATTAGATATTTATAAATATAATTTTCTAAATAAATTAAATATTTATTAATATAAATAAATCCTTAAATCCTATGCTGCGGACAATTGAGGGTCTGGAACCGGACTCCTTTCGCTTCACAAAAATTATATTAATTCCAACCGGGATTCCTGCTTTAAGAATATATCACTTTCCATATTTTAGTGACAATTCTTATTTCCTCCTTGTTCGTCCAGGATTAATCTACGGTCTCTTGGTGATGTGCAATTGGGCTCCTTTTTCTTCCAAAATTATCCTAAAAACATAAAAAACCATTTTAGCATCCAATCCAAATTAAACTGCTACTACAATACTAATCAAGGACAAAATTATTACAAACTAAGGATAATTGAGAGATAACATGCTATAAAATGTACATAAAATTAGCATGTATCAAATACCCCCCAACTTAACCTTTGCTCGTCCTCGAGCAAATCAATATAAAATAACTACTTACTACTACCACTTCCGTAGGTGATCACGGTTGCATTTGGCATATGCAACAAGCCCTTTAAACCCCTAGGCAGCCCTAGTGGACGAGTGAGGTCTCGTGAGGGCCTATAGTGAATGTACCCCCAAAATCCATCTAGCTCATGTGAAAGATTAAATGCCAATACACACCACACATGCAAGTCCTCTCATGCCACATCAACTTAAGAATCAAAGTGAATTATGCAATGCCTTGGTGTCGAAGGTACAAGTTTTCACATAGTCTACTCAAAGAAGATGCATAAGTTCTCAAAAGTCCATGTCAGATGCAAGAATAATTTGGTAATCATGCTAAGCCCACAAGAGTACATCTTTGAGTCAAAACTTGGAATCTCAAATGCAAAATACAAGTAATAACTCACCTTTCACTCACAAAAGAATATTCACTCAAGAACAGGGGTAAGTGTATCACTCTATTCCAACAAAATCATAAGCATGCTTGACATTTGGTATCAATCTAACTTTAACGCAACACACACCACTGATGATAATCAAAAGGTCTTTATTCGGGTTGTAATGAGGCTAGGGACAAGGTATGTCAAGTAAAGCCAAAGAAGGTTAAATGTCAAAAGCTAGTACCCAACAACATAAATCATTCAACTCCCCATCTATCATCCCCATACTTGAATTCTTTTCCAAATAACTTGATTAGTCGAACAAAGAAGGATCACACAAAAATAAGTATGCTCTCATTATTTATTTTTTTTTTCTTTTTTTTTTTATTTTTTTTTTCGAGAGCTAAATATAAACAAGTACAATGATCCATTGATGTTATTACAAACTTCGACTAACAAGTAACAACCAAACCCAATATTTTCCCAAAAGTAATGATCATCGATAAACCCCCCTTTTTGCACACCTTATCACTCCCTTAAGCACTACACTAGCCTTTGACAATTGGGTTCAAGTTAATGTAAGGCCAATACAAGAAAAAGATATAGGCAATTAATGTGGCGTGTCACCGAAAGAATAGGATTAAGCTCAATGGGGTAACTAATTGATCATGTTTAAATGGTGTGGTAATATGGGAATTATGAGGTTATACCTAACTGCCTTTATCATCTTATCATCAAATAATGTCATGCATTTCAAGAAAGCTCTCAAACAAGTGCTAGCAATGCAAACAATATGTGGACACTCAAGCAAACGAATATGAAATGCAAAAGATATGCATATCGGCTCAAAAGCTCACTTGGTGGCAAATCATAATCAATCCCAAGTAAAAGTCTCTCTAATGCACCTACTTGTACTCAAAGCATGCAAACCAAGTCATCTTGCACATATTCATGTCCTTTTAATCACTTACAACCTTCAAAAAGTCTACCAGTTTCAACTTGCTAGTGTATGTGTGTGCAAAAGAACAAAGCATATCACTTCTCAATCAAAAGTGTCAATAACACAAGATTCTTTTAGCATGCATGGACGTATCAAGCTACTTACAACAAGTAATCTACACAAGGCTAGAATTATTTTTGTGATTTTTAATTTTTAATTTATTTTTTTTTTAATAATAACATCACAATGAACACACACACCCCCCAACTTATCACGTTTCTTGTCCACAAGAAACAACCACTAACCACATATAACCTAAAGAAACAAACTATATATATAAATGACAACACAATGGACTAATATGCTAGGAAGAAAAGAAAGAACTCCCCTGAATTATGGTCGAGGTGGTAGTGTATCATGATTCAAGCCCTTGAACTTAATTTCAAGCCTTTGAATTCTTTTGCAATGCCCCATCAATTTTTCACTTGCCACACGCTTCCATCTCCCTGATATGCATTACAATCCTCATAAGCATTGAATTGTGGGTAAGGATTGAAGTTTTGATATCGTTCTTGACTGTTGTAAAAATTCTGAGCATTGTTCCAACCAAAGTTGTTCTCCATGTAGTCTCTCTGCCTCAAAAAAACTTGCTCTAGATTACTCACTTTTTTTTATTTAATTTTTTTAATTTATTTTTCATTTTTTTTATTATTTATTTATTTATTTATTACAACTCAAAAACCAAACTACAATCACGAAAACCACAGGAACAAAAACAGAGAAATCGAACTAACAAAAAAAAAACAAAAAAAAAACAAAAACAAACAAAAACAAAAAAAACAAACAGAAAAATGTAAGGACTGGACAATATATCAACAAGACTACGGATTTGCACTAAACAAATACAGACTCGGCAAAATCAGCAAAACAAGTAACTCAGACAATTATTTAGCAAAAAAAAAAAAAAAAAGTAACTCAGACAACAAACAGGACATCTCACGGGATTCAACTAAAAACTCAGTGAGGAACGGTAATTAGACCAACAACACGGCCACAACACTCGATAACGCAAACAATTCAACTAAACTATACCAACACAGTCGACTCAACCTCGATATGGGACCAAGACTGTGACTCGGTTAACAACAAAAAACAAAGCACTCAAATCAGCGAACTCAACAACCAACACGCAGAAATAAATCAAACTCGGCACTAAAACACGAAATCAGAGATGACTACAACTTCAGTAACACAACTCAGCATCTTAATGAACTAAAACAAACCAAACATCGACCACAAAAAAATTCAACTCTGCAAATTCTGCAAACTCGGAAAACAAACTCCGCAATAACCAACTCGTTAACTCGGAAACTGGCGACGCGACTCAACAACCGGACTCAGCAAACTCTCGCGAATTCAAACTAAGCAAAATTGCAAACAAAATCCAAACTCAGTACAACTCAGTCCAAACCCATTTGACTCGGTAGAAAACCTGCACCAACTCGGTTACAATTTTACTAACGAAACAGAACTAAAAACCTCAGCAAGACTCCGAATAAAACAACCTATACGCAGCAACAAACAACGAAGTAACTCGGCATCAGGACAATGACTCGCAAATGATACTCAACGAATTAATCACAGCCATTCAACAACAAACAGATACGAACGAAAACTCAGCCACAACTCGGACAAAGAGGGAGAGGGGATGTGGTGCGGACAGTGGTGATAGTGGGAATAAGGAGGGGAGGAGGATTGATGGTGGCGGGTTTGGAGCGGAGTGGCGGATGGTGAGGACGACGGACGGAGTTGTGCGAAAAAGAAGAGGGGTGAGGCGGTGGTTGTGTGGTTTGCAGCGATTGTGGATTGTGGGGTGTGAAGATTGATGGTGGTGTTAAGGATGTGGTGAAAGGAGGAGATGGTGAGTGAATGGAGGAGTAGAGGCGGGTGGTCTGGTGATGGAGAGGATGCGGTAAAAGGGGAGGTCGGAGTGGCGGATGTAGGTGTGTGGACAGATAAGGGAGGTTGCGAATGGAATTGAAAAGAAAACAGAGGATGTGTTTGATTATGAATAAGGAGGAAAACAAAATGATGTGAGCTGGGTTTTGTTCTTTAACTGCGAAAACAGGGGAGAAGCTTTGAATTAACCAATTAAAAACGAATAAAAACGTACCGAAAATTTACACTAATATTTTTGTGTTTTTTTTTTATTATTCTGAAATAAATAAAATCTAAAATATAAGAAATAATTAACTTAAACTTAATATTGATGCCTTCCCCGGCAGCGGCGCCAATTTGTTGGTAGTATTTTTCAATGTATAAGTTCGTTCGCAGGGAAGGACTATTAATACAAGTTCAAATTTTAATTTCTTACAATCTAGAAATGTGAGAAATAATCGGTATGTTCGAATAAACTAATTATGAACAATTAAAACTAAGATTTAATTGATGAGGAAAAGCAATCCGAGAAATAGGGTTCTTCAATTGGTTCAATAATGCTATTTTCATGTGATATATATTTTTCTCATATTTTGCTAAAAACAATTCTTCTAATTTTTATAATGTTCTCTCCCAAGATACAAAATAATGTCTACAACCATATTTCAAAAGTCACTCCCATGATCAATCGAAATACAATTTTAGATTTTAAGACCGGAGAATTATAAGTTTCATAGTCCTCTTATTAATCTCCCGATTCAATAATTAAACTATGTCTATCAAATCATGAACAAGAATTATGACTTGTTAGAAATGATTGATGAAAACAGTGTTTGGAAGCTAAAGTCAGAAAACAGAGTTTAGCTGGAAGCAGTCAGAGTTTGATTAAACACTGACTGGAAGCGCAAACAGAGTTTGTTAAACTCTGTAGCGGTATTGTCTGAAGAGTCAACAGTGTTTGAAGATTGATTCAAGATAAATATGGAAGCAATATCTTTGAAGATTGGAAAGCTGTCAAAGAGATTGAGTTGACTTGGAAGACTGAAGCAATCGTGATTGATATCAATTGTATAGCTTAATTATAGGAGAATCAATTACTGATTGTACGAAGCTGTATGTTCTATAAATACAGTTAGGTTAACCCTAGAAGGGTAATCGAACATTGAGAAATCTTTTGATTGTAACCTAAGCAGCTCTCTGTGATATTTACATCACCGAGAGAGGAATTATTAATTCCAAACAATTTTTAATTGTTAAACAGTGTGTTCTTGTTAAGTTACTCATACAGTATTTGATTACTTATTGTGTATTCGACCTAATAAGTGGTATCAGAGACTAATCTGTTATTTTATTACAGTTAAAGATCCAAACACAATAGTAATCAATGGCAGAGATACCTCCACCAAATGAGAAAGCTCCTACTACTGTTAGTAGGTATGAAACAATAAGGGTTCCTATACTTAGGCCATCAGAGTATGCAATTTGGAAGGTGAAAATGACCATGTTTCTGGAGGCTACAGATCCAGAATACCTTGATAGAATTTATGAAGGTCCTCACAAACCAACAAAATTATCTGCTGCTGCTGCTGGTGAGGAATCAAAGGTCATTCCAAAGGAAAAGAAAGATCTAACTGCTGAGGATCTTTCATCTATTGCAAAGGATGCAAAAGTGAGACATTTACTTCACAGTGCATTAGACAATGTTATGTCTAATAAAGTGATTAATTGCACAACTGCAAAGGAAATATGGGATGCACTTGAGGTTAGGTGTCAAGGAACTCCTGCAATCAAGAAAAACAGAAGAAACATACTCACTCAGGAGTATGAGCACTTTGAGGCAAAGTCTGATGAAACCATGACAGAAACATTTGACAGATTCTGTAAACTGCTCAATGATTTGTCATTGGTTAACAAAGAGTATGATTTAGAAGACTCAAATCTTAAGTTTCTTCTTTCTCTACCTGAAAAGTGGGATGTGAAAACAACCACTATAAGAGATAATTATGAACTTGGTGAAACAGAGATTGATGAAATTTATGGACTGCTCAAAACCCATGAATTGGAGTTGGAGCAAAGAAACAAAAGATCAAGTAGAAAGTCAAAGTCTGTTGCTCTTAATGTTGAGGAGAAACCATCAAAGAAGGAGGCATCAAGGAGAAAGGCAAAAGGAAAAGCCTTAGTCATACATTCAGAGAATGAGTCATCAAACACTGATGTTGACTTAAACACTGATGGATCATCTGATTCTGAAGATGATGAAGAGATGATGCAAATGGCTACTTTGATGGTAAAGACCTTCAAGAAGATGGGATACAAGAACTTCAAGAAGGGAAAGAGATTCTCCAGGGACTACTCAAAGTCTGACAAGAAGAATTTCAAGAAAGCTGAGGGAAAGGACTTCAAATCTGGCAAGAAAGAAAAGTCTGAAATTCAATGCTACAAGTGTAAGGAGATGGGTCACTATGCTCCTGAGTGCAAGAAGGGTAAAACTGAAAAGGCACTCTACACCAAAGGCAGAGATTGGGCAGACACTTCAGATTCAGATGAGGAAGTCAACTATGCTCTCATGGCTACTACTCAGACTGAAAATGATGATCTCAAGGTACCTCCAACTACTTATGCTTATAACACTGATAATATAACTGAATTGAGAATTTATCTTAAAGCATTGCATATCAGTTATAGGGATCAGACTTTAGAAAATGAAAGGATAAAGTCTGAGTGTTCTCAACTCAAAGAAAGAAATAAACTTGTTGAGGAACAGCTAGAGAACATGAATAAAATTCAAAAAGAAAGAGATGATGCAGTGTTTATTGAACAGGAGTTGCTAGGTAAGTATAAGCAACTAGAATCTGAATTGGAGGATACTAAACACATCATTAAAACTTGGACACACTCTGGTAAAGACACTCAAGAAGTGTTTCAGTCAGATACAGTAGGTCTAGGTTACTCTGTAGGAGATGAACTTAGATTTGAAAATCAGGTAAAGGTTAGACCACATTGTTCATCTGAGGGTAATGTCATGGGAACAGGTGGACCTAAGACTGAAGCACAGAAAAAGGCTGTTAAAGAGTCATATGCTAAAACTTTTGTTAAAGAGGCTAACATTGGTTTAATGACAGATAAACAACTCAAGCATAAGCTTAAGGAGATAAAATCTGTCAACAAAAAGAGATTGCCTAAGAAAAACAAAAATGGAAAAGTAGGCATCACATCAGGAATTAAGCCAATGCTTGCTTCATTAGCTCCTAGAAAAACATGCTTTAATTGTGGTAGCACTAATCATCTTGCTAGTTTCTGCAGTAAGAATAAGAACATTAATTCTTTGCCCTCTAAAACTGCAGTAAAGAGTGATTATGTGAGAACTAGACCACAGACTTTATGCAAACACTGTGGAAGTACTTGGCATTCTATTTACACTTGCAGAGATTATCATGCTATTTACTATAATTACTATGAACCCAAGCCAAATTTGAAATGGGTTAAAGTAAACTCTGCAAATGTAAACTCTGAAAAAGTTAGCTTAAACTCTGTTAATGAAAATTCCGCTGCAAAAGCTAACAGAATTAAGAAAGCCAAAGGATCCAAGCAAGTCTGGATCCTTAAAACTAATAATCATTGATTGTTTGTGATTGCAGGGCACCAGGGTTAGTACCCTAGTCGTGGACAGTGGATGTTCAGGACACATGACAGGAAATAAAGCCCTGCTATCAGAGTTTGAGGAGAAGGCTGGCCCAGAAGTTTCCTATGGAGATGGCAACATAGGACATACACTGGGATATGGCAATATTAATCTTGGAAATGTCATCATCACAAATGTAGCTCTTGTTCCAGGACTCAAGCATGATTTGCTATCTGTGAGTCAAATCTGTGACAGAGGATATCATGTAGATTTTCAGCCTGAATATTGTCAAGTGATCAGTAAATCTACAGGGAAAGTTGCTCTAGTTGGAAACAGACACAATAACATCTATGAAATCAAATTGTCAACAAACACTGATGGCAAAGCAGTGTGTCTGTCTACAAGGATGTCCAGTGAAGAGAGTTGGAAATGGCACAAGAAACTCTCTCATTTGAATCTGAACAACATCAATGAGCTAATCAAGAATGATCTTGTAAGAGGTCTACCAAAGTCCTTGTTGAATGTAGAAGGACTGTGTGATTCTTGTCAAAAGGCCAAACAGAGAAAAACATCCTTCAAAAGCAAAACTGAGTCTTCAATTATTGATCCTTATCATCTACTACATGTTGATCTTTTTGGTCCAGTGAATGTGATGTCTCTTGGAAAGAAGAAATATGCATTAGTCATTGTTGATGAATATACCAGATTTACATGGGTATATTTTCTTGCAAAGAAGGATGAAACTGCATTAACACTGACAGAACATGTAATTCAACTGGAAAAAGGGTCAGAGCATCAAGTGAAGATAATCAGAAGTGACAATGGAACTGAGTTCAGGAATTCATCAATGGAAGAATTTTGCAAGAGTAAAGGGATAAAACAAGAGTTTTCTGCACCTGGTACTCCACAACAAAATGGTGTAGTGGAGAGGAAGAACAGAACCTTGGTAGAAGCTGCCAGAACCATGCTAGATGAAGCAAAGTTGCCAACATATTTCTGGGCAGAAGCAGTTCAAACTGCTTGTTTTACTCAAAATGCAACACTGATCAACAAGCATGGTAAAACACCATATGAAATGGTGAAGAAGAAAAAGCCAAATCTAAAATATTTTCATATTTTTGGATGCAAGTGCTTTGTGTTGAAGACTCATCCTGAACAGTTGACCAAGTTTGACCTAAAGGCAGATGAAGGTATTTTTGTTGGCTATCCACTGTCAACTAAGGCATTCAGAGTTTATAATCTGAGAACCAGAGTGATCATGGAATCAATTCATGTGTCATTTGATGACAAGAAGATAACTGGACTTGAAGATGTAGATGAACATGATCAACTGCATTTTGAAAATGAAGATTTATTCTCTGAAAAAGTAAACTCTGATCAGACTGATGTGTCAAACTCTGTTGATCTAAACTCTGAACCTCTACTGGTAAATACTGAAGAAACTCTTCAATCAGAAACAAGGGAAGAACCAGTTGAGGGGGAGCATGAAGAATCACATCAAAGTGATGATTCAAACACTGATAGTGACTCAGTTGATAATTCTGAATCAAACTCTGTTGATTCAAACTCTGTTGATAATTCTGAGAAGTCACATTCAGGGGGAGCATCAGAAAATGAAGAAAGACACCAAGAAAATCAGGAGAGCATGGATCAAGGGGGAGGATCACATGATGACAGAAGCAATCTGCCTTCTGCAAGAAAATGGACTAAATCTCACACACCTGATTTGATTATTGGTGATCCTGATGCAAAAGTAAGGACAAGAAGTGCAACAACAAATGAATGTCTGTTTCATGCATTCTTGTCACAATCTGAGCCAAAGAAAGTGGAAGAAGCTCTTAAAGATGCTGACTGGATAACAGCAATGCAAGAAGAGCTAAATGAATTTGAAAGAAATGAAGTGTGGACACTTGTACCAAGGCCCAAGAATAGATCCATTGTTGGTACTAAATGGGTTTTCAGGAATAAAACTGACAGTGAGGGTGTTATCACAAGGAACAAGGCAAGACTGGTTGCAAAAGGCTACTCACAACAGGAAGGAATTGACTATGATGAAACATTTGCACCAGTGGCTAGATTGGAAGCAATCAGGATTTTTCTAGCATATGCCTCCCACATGAAATTCAAAGTGTTTCAGATGGATGTAAAAAGTGCATTTTTGAATGGAAAACTTGAAGAAGAAGTGTTTGTGGAACAACCACCAGGGTTTGTAGATCCAAAATATCCAGACTATGTCTACAGGTTAGACAAGGCACTCTATGGACTTAAGCAGGCACCAAGGGCATGGTATGAAACCCTTGCCAAATTTCTACTAGAAAGTGGATTTCACAGAGGTACTATTGACAAAACTCTGTTTTATTTCCAAAATGGTAGTGACTTGCTTTTAGTTCAGATATATGTGGATGACATCATTTTTGGGTCTACTAATGATAAACTCTGTAAGAAGTTTGCCAAACTCATGCAGTCAAGATATCAAATTAGTATGATGGGAGAGCTTAGTTATTTTCTAGGCCTACAGGTGAAGCAAACAGATGATGGAATTTTTATAAATCAAGCAAAATATACCAGAAACCTTCTCAAGAAATTTGGTATGCTTGACTGTTCATCTGCAACAACTCCCATGGCAACTGCAACAAAATTGGACAAAGATGCAGGGTCATCAGTAGATATGACAGGTTACAGAGGAATGATTGGTTCTTTGCTCTATTTGACAGCTAGCAGACCTGATATCATGTATGCAACTTGCTTGTGTGCAAGGTTCCAGGCAGATCCAAGAGAACCACATTTAACAGCAGTAAAGAGGATATTCAAGTACCTCAAGGGCACTATGACTTTGGGGCTGTGGTATCCAAGAGAATCAGAGTTTAAACTTCTTGGTTACTCTGATGCAGACTTTGCTGGATGTAAGATAGACAGAAAAAGCACCAGTGGAAGTTGTCAATTTCTGGGTGACAGACTTGTTTCCTGGTATAGCAAGAAACAGAAGTCAATATCTACATCTACAGCTGAAGCAGAGTATATTGCTGCTGGTAGCTGCTGTGCACAGATTTTATGGATGAAGAATCAACTGCTGGATTATGGATTAAGGTATACCAAGATACCTATTTACTGTGATAATCAAAGTGCTATTGCAATGACAGGTAATCCAGTGCAACATTCAATGACAAAGCACATCAGCATAAGGTATCACTTCATCAGGGAGCATGTAGAGGAAGGCAACATTGAACTTCACTTTGTGTCTACAGAACAACAACTTGCAGATATCTTCACCAAGCCATTGAGTGAAGCTACATTTACAAGACTGGTCAATGAACTAGGAATGGTCTCTAGTTTTGACTAGAGATGTTGGTTAGACTCAAAAACTTATTTCTAAAATATGTTGCTCATGTTTCTGCAAATTGTTAAGTGCTATGTGAACCTTAGTATTAAACTCTGTTCTGCATGCTAATGTTTAAGTCTTTTTAAACTCTGTCAGCATGTCTGTCTGTTAAATACTGTTAACATGTTAGATACACTCAGTGAATTCAGAATTGATTATTGTCTGAATGAAAATACCAATGAAGAAATATGTATGAAGCATGATTCACAGTAATTAAATCATGATTCTTTCTGAGTCACTGCTATCTAATCAGACTTTGTGCAGAAAATTAACACAGCATGATACTGTTTCATATTTATAGCATCTCTTAGTTTATTTAGTCCTAAACTCTGAGTCTATGAATATTGTGTGCATGGCCACTCATAAATAATTTTGGTTATTGATGAACTCTAAACTCTGATAAGTGACATTCTGTTTCCAAAGGTATGGTTCATGATGATTCCTTGTTTGTACTTGTGAAAACCATAAAACTTGAGATGTGTCATTGATTAGTTTGGTGAGTTCAGATTCATGTTTACAACCTGTGAGAGTTTGAGCCAAATCAGTGATTGATATATTTTCTATCAATCAGTATTTATTGTTGTGTGATATTCATCAGGTAGTATGTTTCTCTAGAACTTGAATTAGACCATTTTGAGACTACAGGATATGTGTGTGCATGAAAATGATAAAGGCAATAGGATTTACCATTCTTTCAAACACTGTTCAAAATTCTTTTGAACATTATACAAACACTGTATAAACACTGTTCATAAATTCCATCCTTAGTAAAACCCTTTTGAGCCTTATTAACTGCTCATTTTTCTTATACTCTGAAGTATTAAGAGCAGTTAAATTTTTTTTTAAACAAATGAGTGTTTCTCAAGAAAAGAAAAAGTTTACTCAGTATATATGCTAAATAAAAAAAAATGAAAAAAAAAAAAGAAAAAAAAAGAGCATATATACTGATCTTGTACAAATATATACTGTGACTGAACACTTTGTTCTCTTAAGATTCTCAGCTTGAAGTCACTCTTGAATAAAACATCTCTTATCATCTGTTTGATCTTACTCCATTTAAACCCTGAATAAAGTCCTTTTGATTTGTGAATACATGTACTCAAAGTAGTGTAGAATTGGTGGACATTCAAGCATATGGTAGACTCTGCTATTTCTGATTGAATGTGAGTGTAAACACATCACCTAAACACTTGTGTGCTTTGAGCGTTTGTGAGGTTATACAGTTCATAACTGTTATTCACTGAATGATGCTCTGATTTCTATCTCTTGATATTTTTGTCTTTAAAGACTGTGTGCTTACTTGGATAATCATGGACATCAAAGGGAATAGAAGTTTTCAGATCTCTGTATTACAGTAACTACAGAGTTTAGCATTCATCAAACAATCAGTGTTTAATATGAGAGTTTGTGCATTCAGTGTTTATTAACTGTTTGTTATGGATTTTATGAAATATTAGATGCTCTAAAAATTGATTTCAGTAAACTCTGCTTCACACACACTCATATTCACAACTGTGCAATTTTTGAAAGGATTTTAGTGATAAAGTTGGAAAATTGATAAACACTGTTGAGTTGTGTTAAGTACTCTGAGGTAAAGTCTTATTGAGATGATTTGAATATTTTGGAGTAATTGGGGTAGTTGACAACTGTTAATTAGTGTTAATGTGTCTAAGTGTCGTGATTATAGGAATAACAGCGGTAATTATTAAGTGATCCATTGGCTGTTTGACACGTGTCCCATGATTGTGTCCCACTCACACACTACTCTACATAAACGATTGAGTTTTAATTTTACTCTAATCGTCTTTAGTCTCTCACTCCATATCGATTCACATTCACCCACTCACAGTTACTTACATACTTATTCATTTTCACACTTCTCTTATTCTCTCCTTCACTTTTTGATAAACACTTACAGTGCATTCAAATCTTTTCTCTGAATATCTTCGTATCTTGTTACTAATGGCAACTAAAGCGTTTGATGCAGCAGGGTTAGTTTTTCTCCCTAGTAACTATGCAGCACCATTGGATAATGAAAATGCTCCACAGGCGTTTCACTTGTTCCAAAACTTCTTGAACGATTCTGAGATAGGGACGGCTCTAACTGCACCACGAACATTATCTGCTTCACAGATTGCTACTTTCTGGACAAACTCTGAATATGATGATGGAGGAGAGGCTGGCACTCCAACAATCATTTTCACTCATGAAGAATCAGAGTATATCATTACTCCAACCACTGTCAGGGATGCTTTGGACTTTGAGACACACACTTCTTACAGTGTTGTTGGTCATGATAGATTGAGGACAATGTTGGAGCAAATTGGATGTGCAGGAAACTTGAACAAGATAGGGTCTTTGAGACGGCCAAGTTTGAGAAAGGAATGGAGTTTCTTCTTTGATTGTATAACAAGGGCTTTTGGAAAGAAGACAACAAACTGGGATGCACTGCCTCTGGATACTCTCCAAATTGGTCATGCTCTACTATATGGAGGTAACTTCGATTTTGGTAGACTAGTACTAATGAACTTGGGAGAGCGATTGTCTGAGTCTACTACTGTTTATTTTGCTCGTTTTTGTCAATTGCTATTTACTGCATGTGTGCCTAACATTCCAATTGATGAAGCTGATGTAATTCAGCCTTTTCAAGTTGCTAAGAGAATGTTCACTGATTTGACAAACAAAGATGTCACTAAACAGCAAATACCTGAGTTGTTTATGCCTTTAGCCTTACAAAACTATGTGAACCAACCACAAGACTCTCAATCACCACAACAAATGCCTGAACCACCAGAAACCATAAACTCTGAACCAACACCTCCAACACCCACAACTACTGTACCTACTACATCTCAACAACCACAAACAGAAACTTTAAACTCTCCACCAATAAACTCTCCACCCTCAAACACTGAACCATCAAACACTGAACCATTAAACACTGAAGCTTTAAACACTGATACCTTACACTCTGAGCCAGCACCTACTGAACCAGCCAAAACCAAGCCAAAGAGAAAGAAACACACTGCCCAAAACACTAAACATTCAAAGGCTAAACAGACATTACCTGGAGCTGTTTATACTAGAAGAATGAAGCAACATGCAAACAGACCTTCACTTTCACCACCAAAAGAAAGCTCAAGTGAAGATGAAGAGGAGATTGTTGTGCCAATCAAGAAAAGGAGACTAATTCTTTCTGATTCAGATGCAGAGAATGTTGTTGAAGCTCCAGAGGTGGTTTCACAGCAAACACCTACTGTTGAGGATACAGTGAATGTTGAAATACCTGCAGAGGTTAAAATGCCTGTAGAGGATAATGTTACTGTTGAAATACCTGCAGAGGTTAAAATGCCTGCAGAGGATAATGTTACTGTTGAAATACCTACAGAGGATAAAATGCCTGTAGAAGAGGATCAAAGAGATGGTTTGTCACCAGTACATGATGTTCCTGAATCAATTCTTGATCCTGTCTCACCTGTTGTTCATGTTGAAGCTCCTGGTGTAGCTGATGAGCCTGCAGTACATGTTCCTGAAGCTGTGGCATCACACACAGAGCTGGTATCTTCTCAAATTCAAGACAAAGGTGATGAAGCTACTAAGGCAAACTCTGTTGCAGAGCCTGTGCAACATGAGGTGATTATTGAAAAGGTTGCAGAAGTTATTGCAGAAACTGTGGCTGACACTGCTCAGCACAGTGGTTCATTAAAGGATGCTCAAGCTAAAGATGCAAGTGCTGAAGATGAATCTGACAGTAGTGCAAACTCTGACTCTTTTATGAGTGCACCTGCACAGACAGATAGTAAACATACACCTTTTGCTCAGCCTTGTCCATCACATGCTGTTGAAGTAGAGCATCTTGCTAAATCTGCTGAAAATTGGTATAAACAAGATTGCATTTTTCCAAAAGGGAGAGCATCTGAGTTTGTTAAGCAAACTGCAAAGCAAATTTCAAATCCAGAAATCTTATCCTGTTTAAAGGCAACTGTGGTACAAGTCAAGACTCTGGAAGGAAATTTTGCTGACACTAAACACGAAATTGCTTCCTTGAAGACTGAGATTCAGTCAAGAGAGTTGAAGATGGAAAGAGAGTCCAAAATAAAAGCTGTTCAGCTGTCCAAAGTTCAAGACACTCTCTTTGCCAGGCTAGGAAAGGTTGAAGAAAATCAGACTGCTTTATCTGCTAAGGTGGATTCAATTGCAAACTCTTTAGAGCTCATTACATCAATACTAATTCCTGATGATGTCAAAAAGGGGGAGAGAGTTACTAAGTCAAAATGCAAAGTTTCTCAAACTCTGACTAAAAAGGATGATGCTGGAGATGGAGGGGCAAGTGATAAAAGCAAGGTTTTAAACTCTGAAAGGCAAACTCTGAGATCTGGCAAATCTTTTAAATCACAGTCTGTTGGAACAAACACTGAAACTCAAGGTACCTCAAAGACCAAGAGTTTGGAATTAACATCAAACCCAAAGACTGATGAGGAGTTAGCTGTTAAGCTTTTCATGGAAGAGAATGCAGAAGGAGTGACCATAGAAGATGCTAAAGCTGAAGAGAAGAGTTTACAAGAAAAACATCTGAAAGCTTTAAAGTCTGAAAAAGGAAAGAAGAATGTGAAAGTTGCTAAAGCTGCAAAGCCTGTTCTTAAAGGTATTCAAATCAAAGAACCAGTTGGTACAAATCAAAGAATGCAAGTATTCAGAAAACCAACAGATGCAGAAGCTAAGCAAAAACTGAAAAGTATAGTTACAATCTCTGTTGATACACATGTTGTACAGAAGAATGAAAACACAACCTCTGTTGCTGCACAAGTTGTGACCACACCATTATTGTCTTCTTAGTTGAAATCAACATTTAAAAGAGGTGCTCCTCATGATCCAAGACTAGAAGCTACAATTCCAATGGATTTTTCTGATGGTAGAGCTTTATCTGGTAAAGTTGGATACAACAAAGAAGGCATAGGCTCACACAGAGATAAAAGACAATATGTTGGTCCTAGAGATCCTTCTTCACTGTCTGTTCCAGGAGGTGGTGTCACTCAAGAGAGTTTAGACAAACTGGAGTCAGTACAGCTTGTACATCAAAAGAGTCTAGAAAAGGATTTCTTGCTATATTTCATGGCTGATGGAACAGTATTTAAAGTTTCTGAAAAGGATATTGAATTAAAGTATGCTGAAGAACTTGAATATGTCCTATACATTTTCAGAGTGAGAAATCAAAGAGCTCAGTCAGTTGCAAATGTGCTTCAACAAAGAATGATTCAAAACCTTGCAAGAAGGCAAATGAAATTCAACAGCAAGTATGTTCCTAAATACAGAGATTGGAATGGCAATCTGATTGAAATGGAGAAGGGGACTACAAAGCTGAAAACAAATCTTGGAATTACTGTTCTGGATTTCAATGTAAAATCTGAAGAAGTGAAATATATCAGGTTGGGAAATGAGATGAGAAGAAACAAAATCTACGATCTTAGAGCTGCTATCTATCAAACTGATGAGAATGATCCTCAGTTGAGAGAAATCAAAGAAGCTATGCAGATAGAGCTTGAAAATGCTGAAAGAAGGTTGCTTATAGACTATCTCAGAACAGTGCCTGATCTTCAAGAGATTAGAGATTAAAGTCTGTAAGAATTTTCTTATTTCATGTAGAATTTGTTAAGTAATAGCTTAAACTCTGTTTGTATGTTAAACACTGTAAACTTTGTATTTGTTTTGACATCATCATTTACTGTAAAACTTGTACATTCTTGCTAATGAACAAGTTGGGGGAGATTGTTAGAAATGATTGATGAAAACAGTGTTTGGAAGCTAAAGTCAGAAAACAGAGTTTAGCTGGAAGCAGTCAGAGTTTGATTAAACACTGACTGGAAGCGCAAACAGAGTTTGTTAAACTCTGTAGCGGTATTGTCTGAAGAGTCAACAGTGTTTGAAGATTGATTCAAGATAAATATGGAAGCAATATCTTTGAAGATTGGAAAGCTGTCAAAGAGATTGAGTTGACTTGGAAGACTGAAGCAATCGTGATTGATATCAATTGTATAGCTTAATTATAGGAGAATCAATTACTGATTGTACGAAGCTGTATGTTCTATAAATACAGTTAGGTTAACCCTAGAAGGGTAATCGAACATTGAGAAATCTTTTGATTGTAACCTAAGCAGCTCTCTGTGATATTTACATCACCGAGAGAGGAATTATTAATTCCAAACAATTTTTAATTGTTAAACAGTGTGTTCTTGTTAAGTTACTCATACAGTATTTGATTACTTATTGTGTATTCGACCTAACATGACTCATCTCCCAATTTATCACAATACCTATGAATACAATTAAAGGTTAGCTACGCCCTTAATTGGGTTAAGCCCTCAATGATAGATTAGCAAAAATAGAGAATTATTATCACAATCAAACAAACATATATCACCAACGAATACTACCCAATTCTCGGATTATGAAATTAGTTAATCATGCTAGACAAATAAAATAAGCATATAATAAAGTAAAATCATAATTAAAAGAGTTGAGAGTAAAGAAAGTACAACTTGAAGAATTTATCCTCCTGAAATAATTTCCAATGAAATGAATGAACACTCCAAGCAATTCCTTCACAATCTTCAACCAAAATAGAACTTGCAGAAAATTAAATCTAAATTTACAAAACAAACTTGATAAAAATTGAGATAATACAGCTGAATGTTTTTTACATGAATTGATCCTTAACTTGATTGCCCAAGCTTCTATTTATAGGCCAATCAGCACACCACTAATGAAAGTATTCGTCAAAATAAGGAACTGGAAATCAAAGAAGTACGGTTGGGTTTGTTGAATTGTGCAGGCTTTGCTTTTGATTTTGATTACTTAATTCATTTGTAATGTCAACTTCTGCCGACACTTCACTTCATTCAACACCAACTTCAATTCATTTACACCAACTGGGCCTTATTTTGTTTTACATGGATGGGCTTCGTAGAAATGCTTTTTAACCCGCACAGCTTGTAATTTTTAATTAATAAATAATTAATTAAATCCAGAAATTATAAAAATAAATATCTAATATTATTAGATATTTATAAATATAATTTTCTAAATAAATTAAATATTTATTAATATAAATAAATCCTTAAATCCTATGTTGCGGACAATTGAGGGTCTGGAACCGGACTCCTTTCGCTTCACAAAAATTATATTAATTCCAACCGGGATTCCTGCTTTAAGAATATATCACTTTCCATATTTTAGTGACAATTCTTATTTCCTCCTTGTTCGTCCAGGATTAATCTACGGTCTCTTGGTGATGTGCAATTGGGCTCCTTTTTCTTCCAAAATTATCCTAAAAACATAAAAAACCATTTTAGCATCCAATCCAAATTAAACTGCTACTACAATACTAATCAAGGACAAAATTATTACAAACTAAGGATAATTGAGAGATAACATGCTATAAAATGTACATAAAATTAGCATGTATCAACAAACCAGAAGGTGCTGTCAATCAATCAAGTGACAGTACCATTCTGACAAAAGATACTGTCAAAGGTCTTTCTAAAGATGCTGTCATCACTGTTCAACCACAACTACAAGAAGGATTAGTTGAAGATATCTCTGATGATGACTTGCCTCTTTCCAAGGCCTTCAAGGTAAAATCTACTCTTTTGCATGTTAGTACTGCTCATACTAATGCATCTAGGATGAGTGAGGGAGTGAAAAATAAAAGAGAGATAAAAGAACAGAGAAGTGAGGATAAAAATGAGAGGCAGCCAAACGTGCTGGCAAAAGGAGAGGGACTTGAGCATGTCCAGAGTGATCTTGAGGGAGCCAGTAAACAAAAGGCATTAGGCCTTGAGGGAATTTCTGTGAGAGATGATGAGATCATCTATAAAAACAATGAAAGTGTGAGAACCCCAACAACTTCCATGCCCCAGACTTATCCTCAACCTCCAAAGAGGCTTAGGTCTGGTGGTCCTTCTGCATCCACAAATGACAGACTCCAAGCTATTGAAGATAGATGTGCTAAAATGGAGAGCAAGCTGGACACTCTGTCATCTTCTGTAAAGACTGGTTTTGCTGAAATTCAAGCCACCCTGCTGTCACTTTCTTCCTTCATTCAAGCTGCCAACTTAACTAAGGGGGAGAAAGTAATAGATCAGAAAAAGGCTGAGCAACCAGAAAGGAAAATGGGGTTACAAGGAGAAGCTGAAAGTCAGGGGGAGCAAAGGAGTAAGGGGGAGCAAAAAGATACTGTCATAGCCTCTGGAACTGGAAATGGTGAACAACTGTTTGAAACTGAAGTAGATGGGGAGAAAATGCTAGTATCTGAGGAAGTATTGAAAATGATACAAAGAAATAAAGCATCTTCCATCAAAATTAGTGAACCAGTTCCTGAAAAGAAAGAATCAACTTTGGAGAGGCTTTGGAGAGAAAAGGAGAAGTCTAACAGGATGGGTAAAAGCAAGGGCAAGCTGCCTGAATATATTTCTTCTTCAAAGTTGGTTACCTGGACTGATGGAAGCACATATTCTCAAGAAGAAGTTGATTCTATAACAGTAAGTCATATGGAGAGCACCTTGAACAATAAGGATGAGGAATTCAACAATCTGGTGAATGGAGCAATCACAGAATCTAAAGGAAAACCTGCTAAATTGGCAGAAGCTTTGAAAGAAAAGATTGTAAATCTTTCTGTGAAGATTAGCTCAGAGAAGAGGTGGGCAGTTGAAGTATACTTGAAGAGTGGACATTCAATATTCATAACAACTCAACTGCTAGAAACTTTCTCTGCCAGAGTGCAATACATCCTTGGGATTCTAGTTAAGAAAAACTCTACCATCTTTGATGAAAGTCTCTATATGCAACTGAGCACAATGGTTAACAGCAAACTCCCAGAAGTATGTCTCCAGCCATATGGTGTAAGCTTTAAACAGACAACAGCCAAAGGAACTAAAGGACTTGGGTTCTTAACTCTTGAAGGCAAAACATCTCTACAAAGCAAAGTCATCATGGATGTACTTAAGTTATTGCTGAAAGCACCTATCACCAAGGAAAGGATTCAGGCAGTTAAAGATATCCACAAGATAATGGCAAAGAGAGATATGGAATACAGTGCCAAAATTAAGAAGCTCATTGCCAAAGCAAATTCAAGCAGAAATGCTCAAGGTGGAAACTGCACTTTTGATGACACCTTGGAAAAAGAAGGTGATGACAATCAAGATGGAGGTGAAGCTGGAGGATCTAAGAAAACAGAACTGGGAGACTCTTCAAAAGAGCAAACTCAAGTCAAAGAAGCAGAATCAAAGGAAACCTCTGAAAATCCTAGCACAAGCAAGAAAGTTGATGAAAAGAAAGAGGAAGAAGTACTTGAAGCATTGAAAGGTAATCAAGAAGAAATGGAAATTGACAGTATACAACTTGAAAAAGATACTGTCAACAAAGATGCTATCAAGGATGTCAACAAAGATGCTGTTAGACAGGATGAAGACACAGTCATGAAAGATACTGTCACAGAAGACACTGTCAGAAGCCCTATAAAAGATACTGTCAACGATCCTACTGTCAAAAAATCCAAGACAGTAAGAATCAAAAGAAAGTCAAAAAGACCAATAAAGGGAAAGACTGTCTACAAAGGAGAAGGAAAAGCTACAGGGTTAGGACTCAAGAAACCCCTCATGAGATGAAGAATGAATAGCTTTGAAATGATGCAGCTGAAGGCCAAAGATACAATCACCTCAGTATCCATAGAATTTGATGAGTCAGAAGAAGAAGTTGCAAGATACATTCTATGGGAAAACAATGAAAGGTTGATTACAGTGGAACCTGACTTCACTCAGATAACAAAATCAAAGGTGATCTCCAAGAAATTCATTCAAACTTCTGGAACAGTAAAACGAAGAATTGATTACTTCAATCTGGAAAGGATGGTTGAGCTACTGCAAACCTATGATAATGTTTCAAAGAAGATCATGAACCAAGTTCTCAAGTATTATGAAGCCAGGCATGCTGAATTTATTGAGAAGTTTGGTGATTGGACACTTCACAATGATGATGATGTCTATCAAATCCTTGGTTTGGAGTATGAAGAAGACAATCCTATTCCTGAGTATAACTGGAATGAAATGCAAAAACCTTATTCAAAGCAAGAGATGGATAGGTATGAGGCAGAGCAGAAATTCAAAGAAGAATTAGCTTCAAGACAAAAATCTCGTCAACAGATAGAAGAAGAGATTGAAGCTCAAATGAAGGAAAGTTGGAGTAAACTCAACAAGGTCAACAGCAGTGAATTAAACTATCAGCCAATTGTACTGGACAATCCTCTGAGAATCAAATATGGCAAAGAAGAAGTCTACATAGACAGCTTTTCTAAGTTGAAGACCAGTGTGCTAAAAGAACTGTACTGGCAAGTGATAGGATCATCTAACAAACTTGAAGCACTATGTTCTTGGGAGCTAGATATGATTTTTGATCAAAGGAAAGGAGAGAATCCCAGTTTGGACAGACAAAGAAGGGTAACTTTAAATCAGCTTCCTGGCAGAAGATTCAAGATGGAGGGAGATGTGTTGAAATTCAGATCAATCGTAAAGAAAAATGTTTATTGGATGGAACTCAGAGATGTATTAAACACTACTTCATCAATGATCAAAAAGTACATCGTGGAAAATGAAGATGATGCACAGTCCCCTAAAGAAAAGGAGTTAATTGAAAATCTCAGAAGAGCTCTGAGGGAAAAGGAGCAAGGCGAAAGTTCAAATCAAGCTAAGTAAAGATTTTTTCTTGATTTTTAATTATGAACTTTTATGATACATTTTTTTTTAAACAATCCAATTTAATCATTGTTCAGAAATGAAGAGTTTATTCTTTCTGATCTATGTTAGTTAAGTTGTCAGCATGATATTTGTAAATTTGTCCTTATTGTCCATAAAAACAAATTGGGGGAGATTGTTGGGATTTATGGGTGATGGAATAGACAACTTAACTAGTTTTATTGGTATACTTAGTTTTACTAAGTAGAACATACTGTCACAGTCTGAAATGTATTCTTGTAATTTAAAATAAATACTGTCATGTAATAAATGTAATTCTTGGAAGAAGTTCGATTATGTTCAAGCCTCAAGAAATACATAAGTTCGACAGAAGGAATAAAAGTTACTGTCAAGCCCTGACAGTAAGGTTACAAGGAAACAACATGCTGCCTAGGTCGACAGCAAGTTTCATGGAGTCGACAGCAAGTTTCGACTTGACAGCAACATTGGCTGAGATTCTGATGACAGCAACTTCAATATATAGTTTGCGACAGTAAGTTTGGAATTCTTGACAGCAATCTCTGCGGGAAATACATGCTGTCAATCAAAGCACAATTCTTGACAGCAATCTCTGCGGGAAATACATGCTGTCAATCAAAGCACAATCCTTGACAGTAATATCTGCGGGAAATTCATACTGTCAACCAAAGTATAATCCATTGACAGCAAACTTTGTGGCAAACACAGTGTCATATAGAATCAACTTGATTTAGGAATTTTCTAAGTCAAATTAAGCGACAAAGTACATGTTCAAAAGAAGCAGGCGTGTTGTAATATTCAACCTTTACAGCAAGCTTGGAAAGTCTATAACTGAAGCTTGAGAAATCACATGGAGCAACCTGTAAAGTCTAGAGCAGATAAAATTGAATACGACTAGATCTGGGTGGCTTAAATGTGGAAAGTATCTTAAAGTTACTTTGTGATGATCACATGGGAATAAATCATGGAATGAGCTGCAAAAGGAATATAACAGCAACTCAACAACCCATGCTGATAGTGGTAGTACAGTAGACTATCACACTATAAATAGAGCACTCTATTTATACAACAAAATAACTCTATAACTGTAATCTCTTGAGTATTTGAAGCTTGAGAATTATTTTGTTCTCAAGGTTGTAGCAAAACTTTGCAAAATAAATAAAACAATTATTTTGTAAAACATCTTGTTAAATATTACTTGTGATTGCATTTCTTCTACTAGTAAATTACAAACTCTATTTAAGTTGTTGAAATAGTTTTTGAAATTTATTAGTATTGCATTCAACCCCCCTTCTGCAATACATTCCGGGACCAACACATGTTAATAAACTCGAAAGACAAAACTAATTAAGTTCTAGACAATTACTGAATCTAAGTTATTTATAATGAAAACTAGAGATTTTGACATATGATAAATGCCTAAAATATTTAGACAACAGACGGGATATATAGCTAAACTTCGAGACAAGTGACATTCAAATAAACATGAGTATGCTTGTGCATAGACTGAGAAATTACCTGGGTGAAGCTCACATTAATCTGGGGACCAAAGAAAGCAAATTGTAGCGAAGGACAAGAAGACTTTTTCCTTTGATGCCTAAGAGGCAGTTCACAAAACAAGGGGCCCATTGTCTGGGAACTTGAAATTCCAAGAAAAAATGTAAATCCTCCAGAGCAGGCTTATCTGAAGAATGGGTTTTAGTTACTATTATGAAGTGATACAATATCATACAATGCTAATCAAACTAAAAGCTTCTTACATGGTTCATATTTTACTAAAATAAGAACTGATTCTGATCCAAACCTTATATATTATAATAATAGAAACAATAAATGAAGCATACGACAAAGAAAATAAATGAGACAAAATTTGACATAGTTAGCAATTCTTTATTCTTATGCCTCTCTGTACCAAAGAATACAAATTCACGAGGTGACGAGATTAAGAACAATTCATTTATTACAACAATGGTATTCACCATCCAGCTAACCACAGGTCTTGAGCTATATTTAGGCATCTAGATTTCTAAATAACAGATGTACACCTCATAACAATATCCATTGTCATAGCAGTCATATGGCGTAGAGCTTGAGGTAAACAGGAAAGAACCTTCACCATTCCAGTAAGAGGCTGCTTCTCTGCATATTTTTTGATATCCAAAGGTAAAGTTCTATACATGTATCTACTACAGTGAAGAGATAAAACTCATTATATTATTATACATATTTTTTCAAACAACTACTAAAATAAACACTGACCTTATAATTTTATAATTAGAAGTCTACATCTTGTTTAAATAACATGTACGATTTTTAAGTCGCGATCTTAGACCTGGCCATATTTGATTGTCAAGATGTGGCTAATCCTCATAATTATAATTAGAGAGGAAAAATGTATACCATGTTCTGATGGCATATGGGATGCAAAAAAGTCTAACCAATTGAAGCATAATATAATCAATTAAAATATAAAGTGCCTAAAAGAAATTTGTTATACCAAAGCAGCAGTCAGTTTCTGTACGTCTGCAGAAGAATTTATCAAAGGTTCATCAGCATAAAAGAATTCCATCTTTTGACGCAATCTCAGTACATGAAGCAGGGAAGCAGCTGAATCAGCCGGCTCACGATATTGAGGCATGCCTTCCATGAAGAGAGATTATGACATACTCAATAATGAAAATTACAAATTTTATAACAAAAAAGACGGAAAAAGAAAGCAGATACATACTTCACAAATAGTAAAGTACTTTCTCTGCATTTGAGTATAATTAGATGAATGAATATATGCAATAAAAATAAAATATCATAAAAGAATCTGAGTGTAGATTTGTAATCCTTCTGACCTTGGAAAGTAGGAGCCTTCACGTAGGTAAAGTAAATCATTGGTATATTCATCAAACACACATGCTGCAGCAACTACAAAGTTTAGGCCCCTTTTGGTAGAACTTTCCTAACATGTTAAAGCACAAAGAATTACTAATTTTATAAAAAGTAAGGACATGATACATAGGTAAAGAAATTATCACCAAGACAAAATCACTAGTACAATTGTGAGGCGGGATGTATGTGACACGGTAGAGGTAATGACACGGTAAAGACAACCAAGCTAACCTGATATGCAACAACTGTAGAATATAATCCAATAGGGATACTCGACAATAAAAAAAGCCATCTGAACATGGTATACATTTTTCCTCTCTAATTATAATTATGAGGTTTACAATATCAATCAAACAGTAATTTTCACATGCTACTCGAAACATAAGATAATGTACAACAATCATAACAAACAACAAGCAAATTAGTAAACAAGTTAATTATCTACAAAAATAAAAAATAACAAGTAAGAAACCTGGCGCCAGAGATCAGCTACTAAACATCCGAGAATTCTAGGGCCAATAATAAGCAAATCATTGGCTCCGAAAGATGACAATTCTTCATTGCCTACACAACACAAAAAATCCAACATTAACTACATACAAACAATAAAACAAAATAAGTAGATAAAGAAGAAGAGGTTAAAAAAGGTGACCAGTGATTGAAGTGGAAGCGTTGACTTGAAGAGGAGAAGCCATTGACGAGGTGTGTTGTCTGAGAAATTTGAGTTTAGTAGTACTAGGTGGTTTTGTCGGAAGTTAAATCCACCAAAAAATAAAAAAATTAAAATTAAAAAATGTGAAACCCACAATAAAACTGACCTTCTTTGATGAATAGAAGCAAACATATGATAACTTTGCCTCAAAATCTCATACGGTTCATCTTCATTATCCTTGATACCCATGTGCACTACATACACATACATATATACATAAATTATAGATAAAATAATTAATACACATACATATATACATAATTTACATATAAATTAAATTAACCCCAAATTAAAACTTAGGGTTTCAATTTAAAACCCCTAATTTGTAATAAAATTGAATTAATCGAACTTGTAAGTTTGAAAATATCAAACTTAGGCTTACCCACTGACAAATCAAACTAATTCCAGCTTTGAACCTTCGAGCTTTGAACTTCGAACAAATCGATTTTGATTTAAGTGTGAGAGAGAGAGTTTCGGGGGTTCGATTATGAGAGAGAGAGAGAGAGAGAGTGAGTGAGAGAGGGAGCTCTTCGGGGGTTTGAGTATGAAAGAGATAGAGTAGAGGTGAGTGGTGGAGGTGAGTTGTGGTGGTGAGAGACGAGAGAGATGAGAGTGAGAGTCGAGAGAGAGAGAGACTGGTTCGGTCGAGAGAGAGATGAGACTGAGTTTAGTTTTTTAGTTTTTTGTTTTAGTTTATTTAGTTTTGGCTGAAAAGCTGGGGGAAATAATTGGTAAGGGGAATATTGGTTAAAGGGGGGGAAATTTTGACTTGGCGGGGAAATTTTCACCTAAGGGGGAAACAAAATGTAAGGGCGCGCGTTTTATTTTTTAAAGGCTCACTTTAGACATTGGTTTTAAAAACAGTGGTATTTACGAAAAGAAAAGACATCAATTTAATGCGGGGTGATGTTATTACATCTTTTACCATCAGTGGCATTTACGACCGATGTCTAAAGTGTGATGTCTATTGAACTTTTTCTTGTAGTGAGTGTTGAAAGACAATTCAGAATATGTTGGGAAGTTTGATGCAAAGGCATTTGAAGGAATTTTTCTTGGCATTCTATGGAGAGAATTGCATACAAAGTTTATGTCATCAGTCAAAAGAAAGTTATGGAAAGCACAGATGTGACATTTGATGACAGCAAACTATTAGAAGAAGCCAATGATGAAGATAAAGACCCATTAAGGTTTGAAAATCTAGATGATTCTGATGAAGAAATTGAAACTGAAGTTGAAATTGTAGTTCAACAAACTCAAGTGAATGATGAAGCAAGAGAAGAATTTGTGTCAATCAACAGTGAAGAGATAAGCATCCAAGACACACCTGTGAATAGTGGCAACTTCACAGGGGGAGGAAATGAAAATGATCATGACTTTGATGATGAAGCAACATCAAGGTTGAGAAATCAGATTGAGCATTCAAGAAAATGAGATATATCACACACTGTAGAGCAAATTATTGGAGATCTAAATGCAGGAGTGAGGACTAGGAGAACAACTCAAAATGAGTGTATCTATGGTTGTTTTCTATCTCAGATTGAGCCTAAGAAACTTGATGATGCACTGTTGGATCCAGATTAGATTATTGCTATGCAATAGGAGCTGAATCAATTTGAAAGAAACAAAGTATGGGAACTTGTGCCTGCACCAAAGAACAGAACCATTGTTGGAACAAAATGGGTTCTGAATAATAAAATGGATGAAGATGGTGTAATAGTAAGAAACAAAGCAAGGTTGGTTGCAAAAGGATACTCTCAGCAGGAAGGCATTGATTATGATGAGACATTTGCCCCTGTTGCTAGATTGGAAGCCATCAGAATCTTCTTGGAATTTGCTGCTCATTCAAACTTTAAAGTCTATCAAATGGATGTCAAGAGTGCTTTTATGAATGAAGAGTTGGAAGAAGAAGTTTGTAACACCCCCAGATCTGGGGTCCGGGATCGGGTCGTTACGGTCTATTTTCCATGATTGATACTTTACTTGAGTCCACAATAAATAAATCACATGTTGTGACCCCACAATAATATCCACTCACACACACACACAGTTATAGTCCCAGAGATGAAATTGAAATAAGTCTCACATTACGAATTTACGAATAAAAGTTATTACAAACCAAAAGGATAACATCATAAGTTTAAGAGTTTGCCGTTGATTAACATTATTGATACATATAATCAAACTGGTAACCAAAAGGCTGCTGATCTATGCTACCTCAGCAATGGCAGCGATGATATCAGCGGGTAGTTCTGTGGGTCGGGTAACCTGCTTGCGCCGAGTGCGCCTGACGCGAGCCATGTGACCTAGATGTTGTTGTGACATAATAATAAGCAAGGGTGAGCAATAGCCCACCAACAATAATATAACTGCATAGATATATATATATGACAGTTCAAAGTATATTTTTGAAATAATATGCCATGCTTTTAACGAAAACAGTGCCAGTTCAATATAAAGGATGAAGTTACAAGGTAACTCAAATGATTTTGTATTTTTCGTGTAAGTATCTGCTATGTCGAAATAATCAAGATACCATCATTTTCGTAAAAGAGGAACTTGCAGAAAATATTGCAATTCCCGTTTCCAACATATTTTATCACTGTCAACACAGATGGTGTTGCAGAAGATTTCAATCTGGGATGATGAAACTAACTGGAGTTTTCACCGCGCCCGCTATTCCATCTACGATGATCAGTCGCAGCATGTATAGCTCAAATTAGTTTTACTACCGGTAGAAGGAAGAGCTGACGGATTTACTTGTCTACCGCCCTGATAGATCTCCCCGGCCAACGGTTGGGCCAATGGGATGGACCGGCGCTACTCGGCCTCTTACACGACTCCTAGTTCGTAAAACATCCATAACTCTGAAACATAAAGATCTTCTCCCTTTCCCCAAGTGTAATACTTGTTGATAAGACTCCACAAAGTAGTCGTATCTAGTTAGAAAGGAAGATTCACCAATATTTCCCAAGCTGCTGCTTGTTAATGGATATCAACTTGTTCCAACATTCTTACCCCTCGAATGATGAGTGGGTACACAAAGATTCCATGCATAATAGCAACCAAGTTGCGAGTGGAAAGAATAGTTTCCAGGAATTTATGACCGGGAAGTCCACAAGATAAATAACATTTCTCAAGTAAGGTTTCCTTATTATTTGAGAGACAGGATTGAACGAAGAAAAGAGTTTGAGAACCTTCCTTCATAATATAATAACAATAATAAGACTCTGAATTAATTTATATAATATTCGAAGGTCGATGATACTATGTGAATGAAGTAAATCATTTTTGAAACGAGTTAGAAGCCTTAAATAAATATTCCAAGAATATTTATTAAGTCACAAATATGGGAAGAGTATTGCTCGGAATAATCTCTGAATAAATACTCAGAATAATATTCATTGAACAAATAATGAATATTCAAAATAATAATGCTTATTGATGAAATAATCATCAATTGAATATTTGAGATAATATTCATTGAATTAATAATGAATATTCAACTTAAGAATGATACTTATTGACTGAATATTTGAGACAATATTCATTGAATAAATAATGAATATTCAACTTAATAATATTTATCGAAGAAATGATTATCGAATGAATATTTGAAATTATGTTCAATAATTGAATCGACTTTAAATTAATGTCGAATATAATATTCATCGCCTCAAGGGAATATTTAAAATAATATTTATCGAATAACTGGAGTTCGAATCGATGTTCAACTAATATTTATAAAATAATATAGAGATTGAATAAATATTCGAAATAATATTCATTTAAATAAATAAGGCTCGAATGAATATTAAAGTAATATTCATTAAATAAATAAACTTGAATTAATATTCATAATAATATCTATTGAGTAATTAAGAATGAATATTCTTTTAAGTAAATAACTCAACTGAGGGTTCGAATTAATATTCGAATATTAAATCAATCTTAGATGAATATCAAAGATGATATTCATCGAATAAATAAATATCGGATGAACATTCCAAATAATATTCGCCAGATAATAAATGGAAAATATTTACTTAATTATTTTCCTCTCGAAATAATATCAATATATCAAGGAATAACGACTCCCGGTCTATAATCGAAGAATAAGATTCAACGGCCCTTCGCTAAGGGTCTTAGTAATATCCGGTTTATAATTGATATATTAACTATCTAGCTTATAAGCCAACAATAATTCAGGGAACAAGTATATCAATATGACTTTGAAAGTAGACATGCATGTTATGGCATATGTATAACTGAAAGCATGTATATATATTCACAACAACAGCCTTTCAAAAGGATTTGAAACTTGCCTGGTAATCGAGTGCGGGTAGGGGTAGTGGTAGCGTGTCCCGGGTCAGCCTGGTGATCTATAAATATCCAAGGCATTCGGGATTAATCACTTAACACTTTGCAAAGGTTAAATATAGACTCTACTTAAGTCGAAACACGTTTTCGAATTATCTCATTATACACCTCTTAGTGTAACTCTTTTATCACTGATGCGGTTCGACATATGTTCGCTATTATGACACGTCATTATACCCACACTTGATACATACTTAATCCATGTAAGTTTTTAAGATCGATCATTTACCAATCAAGATTGTGCTACGAGTTTTATCGCCCGCTTTCTAAGTTATTTACCCAAGTCATAATCAAGCATGCTTCTAGGGGTTCGTTCGCGTTTAACCTTGATTCGAACATTTTTATAAAATCGGAAAACGATCCATTTGACATGTGGTTTTCTCCCACACCTTCCCTTTTATCTCTGTTATTTAATTATCCAAATATACCACTGATTTCGTAAAATTA
This sequence comes from Kitagawia praeruptora, assembly GCA_037693485.1. NCBI lineage: Eukaryota > Viridiplantae > Streptophyta > Magnoliopsida > Apiales > Apiaceae > Kitagawia > Kitagawia praeruptora. Next base: position 112,372,361 of record CM075348.1, on the reverse strand, counting down.
AAAGGACCCAATTTCAGTTACGAACTTTCGTTTACGGTTTCGAATCACTTTTATTAAATCGGCCATATCTCCTAAAACGTATATCCGTTTCATACGAACCTTATATCAAAACGAAGCTTATAACATAATCTAGCTTATCATGGCAGAAAACGAAGCTTATCAGTGAGTTAAGGCTACTTATATGCATGGATTTCAAGGGTTAATGAAATTTCGGCATTACGACGGCTATGTTTACACATTTTCCAAAATTCAAACCATCCAATAATCATGGTTTTCACTCCAAACAACACATACATGTTATTTAACTTTGAACTTAGGCCAAGCAATGCCTTTCCGTTCATCTAAACTATTTTAACATATTACAAAGCCCAATCATAAACTTAAGGTCTTAAACATGCATATAACTACTAAACTCCATAAAAACTCAAGATTTATCCAAAAGTTTCAAGTGTTATACCTTGGTTTGAAGCTTGGTAGTGCTATTATACTCTTACAACTCTTATACCTTGCTTATACTAGCCTTTGGAAGCCATAAATCAAAGATCAAAAGCAAAACAAACATGTTAGTTACTATTCATCATCACTTTCATAAATCTTTTGAAAATGGAAACCTTAAAGGATGATGCTAAGGTTTTGGATTTACCTTCTCCTAGTCTCAAGCTTCATTTTAAGCTATAGGTTGAAGTGAATGGATGGTGGCAAGCTCTCCCCCCTTTTTCCTTTTTCTTGGCCGAGAGTTTTAAGAACAAGAGAGATGGTGGTGTTTGTTTGTGTTTTTTTGTTGTTTAAATGGCTTAATGCATGTGTTTCTATGTATATATCTTGGAATGCATCTCTTCCTTTTGTGTTGTCAACCATCTATTGGTGCCACTTGTCGATCTCTTACTTGTCCAAGTGTTGGCTCCTCATTAAACAAGTCCATTTTTGGTTAAATGCTAAAGAATCATCCTAGTTGTAGTTGACTTACAAGTATGCCACTTAGGTTCTTCTTTTTCCACCAATTGCACATGTATGCATCTTGATTCTTTGCTTGCTCTTTTGTCCGGTTATTGCTCAATTTGATTGATCGTTCATAGGAATATCTCAAAGATATCTAGTTAGGGTTTTACCGGAAACCTTCGTAATAATTATAATACCATTCTCCATCTTACTTAATACTTCTCGAATTTAAATTCCTTAAATCCCTTTAATAAATCCTTAAGTTTGGCAGTGTCCTGGGAAATCTTGGAGAAAATAAAAGTGCTAATTTTCTGAATCCGACAACTTTTACATACACTTAATTTCCTCCTGGATCACTAATACGAACTCAGATTTCCGTTCTGAATACTTCTATATAGCGTCGGCTAATAATATTCTTGTTTCACCCAAAAACACTATTCACACTTTATTATTTCTTTTATTCCTTATATATAATAATAATGCCCTGGTCCTCTTTAGGGCGTTCCTTAACCCTTTTACGGAACCACTGGACTAATAACAAATATTGATTTGGATGACACTTAGAATAATCTTTCTTGGAATAATATAACTTATATCCCTTAAGAGATAGATCATTCTTATCTATGTTGTCAACCAAATGCATTCTTCATGACACATAAATATTTGAACATGAACCCATCTCATTCATTCAATAGACATTCATTACATCGTAGTCATAACCACTATTCACTCCTATATTATTACATAATAAAAGTTTTAATTAGTACCAAAAATCCGGGTTCTTACAGTCTCCCCTCCTTAAAAGGATTTCGTCCCGGAATCAGTTGGAAAACAAATTGGGGTACTTTTCCATCATTGCGCTTTTCTAGCTCCCAGGTTGATTCTTCTACGTTGTGGTTTAGCCACAAAACTCTGACAAGCTTGATGACCTTGTTTCGGAGCACTTGATCTTTTCTATCTATAATTTCCACAGGTTGCTTTATATAGGTCAAGTCTGGTTGCATGTCCACTTGTTCATATTCCACTATGTGCTTGGCATCCGGATTATACTTCCTCAACATTGAAACATGGAACACATTGTGCACTTGCTGCAGATTCGGGGATAATGCCAATTCATAAGCTAGCTCCCCAATACGTCTTAAGATCTTAAATGGTCCAATATATCTAGGGCTCAGCTTTCCTTTCTTTCCAAACCTCATTAAGCCCTTCCAAGGAGATACCTTCAGGAACAATAGGTCTCCCATTTCATATTCTTTTCCTTTCCGAGCTAAGTCGGCATATTTCTTTAGTCGATCCTGGGCTGCTACCAGCCGTCCTCTGATTAGATCCACTGCATCTTTTTTCCGTTGGACCATCTCAGGCCCGAGCATCTTTTGCTCTCCAACTTCATCCCAATATAGGGGAGATCGGCATTTTCTTCCATAAAGGGCCTTATAAGGCGGCATTCCTATGCTTGAATGGAAACTATTGTTGTAGGAAAACTCAATCAATGGCAAGTGATCGTCCCAATTTCCTTTAAAGTCTATAGCACAGACTCTCAACATATCTTCTAGTGTCTGGATGGTCCTTTCACTTTGCCCGTCCGTCTGGGGATGGTAAGCTGTACTCATGTTTAGTCTAGTTCCTACACATTCTTGAAAGGTCCTCCAAAACCTAGAGTTAAATCTGGGATCTCTGTCGGATACTATGGCAACTGGGACACCATGTCGCGCCACTATCTCTTTGAGGTAGATGTCCACTAGCTTGTCGACAGTATACCTGTCGTTGATCGGAAGAAAATGAGCTGACTTTGTTAGTCGGTCTATGATTACCCAAATGGCATCATGATTGGCTTTGGTCCTGGGTAGACCTACTACGAAGTCCATGGCTATATGTTCCCATTTCCACTCGGGAATCTCTAAGGGGTGTAGAAGCCCACTGGGTCTCTGGTGCTCTGCTTTCACTCGTTGACAGGTCAAGCATCTGCTTACCCATTCTGCAACGTCCTTTTTCATGTTAGGCCACCAGTAGTACTCTTTCAAATCTCTATACATCTTGGTACTACCGGGGTGCACTGAGTACCTTGAGTTATGTGCCTCATATATAATCTCATCCTTGAGTTCCTGAACGTTCGGGACCCATATCCTCCACATGTATCTCATGATCCCTTCTTTATCTTTTTTACACTTAATCTCTTCTCCAGTCATTATCTCTTCTGTCGAGTTCTTTTCTTCTTCCAATATCCGTTCTTGGCATAGCTTAATCTTTTCCAATAATGGAGGCTGGATTCAAATTTCCATCAACTTTTCTTGACCTTCTTCAGGTATCTTAATCTCAATTTCCAGCTTCTCAAAGTCTTTTATCAACTCTTCCTCCGTAGTTATCATTTTGAGCTTCTCTTTCCTACTAAGGGCTTCAGCCACCACATTGGCTTTACCCGGGTGATAGCGAATTTCACAGTCATAATCCTTGATTAGCTCTAGCCACCTTCTCTGGCACATGTTAAGCTCTTTATGCGTAAAAATGTACTTGAGGCTCTTATGGTCAGTGTAAATCTCACACTTCTCTCCATACAAGTAGTGCCTCCAAATCTTTAAGGCAAAAACAATTGCTGCTAATTCCAGATCATGGGTGGGGTATCGAATCTCGTAATCCTTCAATTGCCTTGACGCATACGCTATTACCTTACCGTGCTGCATAAGCACACATCCCAATCCTTTATGTAAAGCATCGCTGTAAATCATGAAATCTCCTTTTCCATCAGGCAATGCCAATACTGGGGCTATCACCAATCTCTTCTTTAGCTCTTCGAAACTCTTCTCGCATTTTTCAGTCCATTCAAATTTCTCAGTTTTACCGGTAAGTCGAGTTAGTGGAGCTGCGATCTTTGCAAAATCTTGCACAAATCGTCTATAGTATCCGGCCAACCCGATGAAACTCCTCACTTCGGTTGGAGTGGTTGGCCATTCCTAATTTGAAACTGCCTCTATCTTGGAGGGGTGAACTAGCACTCCTTCTCTATTGATTACGTGCCCTAAAAATTGTACCTCATTTTTCCAGAACTCACACTTTGAGAATTTATCATATAACTGTTCCTTCCGGAGTGTTTCTAAGGTTATCCTCAAATGTTCAGCGTGTTCTTCCTCCGTCTTTGAGTAGATCAGAATATCATCAATAAAGACTATAACAAACTGGTCCAAATATTCCTTGAACACTCTATTCATTAAATCCATGAAAGCTGCTGGGGAGTTGGTTAATCCAAACGTCATCACCAAGAACTCATAATGTCCATATCTGGTACGGAATGCAGTCTTTGGGATATCTTCAGGTTTAATCTTCAATTGGTGATATCCGGTTCCCAGGTCAATCTTAGAGAAATACACAGCTCCTCTTAGCTGGTCAAACAAATCATCAATCCTGGGTAACGGGTACTTATTCTTTATGGTTAGCTTGTTCAACTCTCGATAGTCGATGCATAACCTCATACTCCCGTCCTTTTTCTTAACAAATAACACTGGTGCGCCCCAAGGCGACACACTGGGTTTTATCATACACTTATCCAACAATTCCTGCAATTGCTTTGCTAGCTCTTTCATTTCCACTGGTGCTAATCGGTACGGGGCCTTTGAAATTGGCGCCGTCCCCGGGGCTAACTCGATAGCGAACTCAATCACTCTATCCGGTGGTAGTCCGGGAAGATCTTGAGGAAACACGTCTTCAAATTCGTTAACTACCGGAATGTCTTGAATCTTGGGCGCCTCTTTCTGGGTGTCTATAACGTAAGCTAAATAAGCCTCGTTCCCTTTTCGTAACAACCTCTTAGCCTGCGCCATGGTTAGAATATTCTGGGTCTATCGCATCCCTCTAAACACTATTTCCTTCTTTCCTAGGGTTTTCAACTTAACCTTTTTCCCTTTACAATCTATTTGTGCATTATTACGAGATAACCAGTCCATTCCCAAAATAACATCGAATTCCCCTAGCTTAAAAGGAATCAAATCCACACAGAAGGATCGTCCTCCTATTTCTATTTTGCAATCGGGGTGAATCTGATTAACTGGAATGACTTCTTGATTGGCTATTTCTACTTGCAAAGACTCCCTTAGTGGTTGAGTTTTAAGTTTTAATTTACGCGCAAAATTTCTAGATGTAAAATACTTAGTTGACCCAGAATCAAACAAAACATTTGCACTAACTGAATTGAGGGAAAATGTACCTGCTATCACATCTGTGTTCCTCACGGCATCTTGTACTGTCATGTTAAAAGTTCTAGCAGTTGGTGGCCTATTGGAGGCAGCTTTGCTTGCCCCTGAGGTTGCTGGTTTGTTCATCGGGCAATCCTTCCTCATGTGCCCTTGCCGTCCGCATTGAAAACAAGTGGTGCTATTGGGGATGAACGTAGTGCAAGCGGTGGCATAGTGACCAGTTCGTCCACACTTATAGCAGTTTATTTGTTTCAGGTTGCACACCCCAGGATGTCTCTTCCCACAAGTAGCACATAATGGTAATGGAGGTCGGGAAGGGTAGGAGCGGGACAGTCCTGATTGTTTGCCGCCCTGGATTACACTCATGCTCACAGATGGTTTGAAACCCATACTTCTACTAGGTAGGGAAACTGCTCCTCGATTGAACTTATTCGGGGGCTTTCCTCCTATGGAACCTCTGCCTATACTGGCATGCTTTCTCTTTAATCCCCCCTTCTCTCTCTCTCTTTACATCTGATCACTCCCCGCTTCCACAATGGTTACCTTCTGCACCAAGGTGGCATAATCGGTAATCTTTAGAACTGCCACTCTGTTCTGAATCCACTGTTTCAGCCCTTGCTGAAACCTGTTAGCTTTCTTTTCTTCAGTGTCTACAAACTCTGGTACAAACCTTGATAACTCAGTAAACTTGGCTTCATACTCAGCCACTGTCATATTATTCTATTTCAGCTCTAGAAACTTAAGCTCCATCTGGGTTTTCATGAACTTTGGGAAGTACTTCTCGAGAAACAACTGTTTAAACCTATCCCATGTTACAATAGCATCTGTCTCCATATTCTTCTTGGCTTCCCACCAATAATTGGCCTCACCTTTTAGCAGGTAGGTAGCAAAAACAGTCTTCTGGGCCTCATCAATACTTAGAATCTCGAAAGATTTCTCCATTTCCTTGACCCAGGCCCTTGCCTCTACGGGATCAGCCGACCCATGAAACTCTGGGGGTTTGAGGGACTTAAAGGCCCTAAAGGAATTGGCCATAGTGGTATTGTTTCCTTGGGGTGCTTGGGGGTATTGGTTCAAATTCTGCCTGAGCAGATCCATGAATTGCCCCATGGGGTTTCCGCCCTGGTTTTCCCCCTAATGCTCGATCCCCGTTTCCCCTTCTTCTACTTCCTCTTCGAACTCCACAGTATAGAAAGTTTCATCCCCCATCCCATACTGGGAATCCTCATGTTCACTGTAATCCTGATCCTGTTCTTCATTATACTCAAAGTTTTCCTCAGGTTGATTGTGACTTTCTTGGTCAGTAGACTCATGGGGGTTAGCCCTAGTACCCATTCTTCTCGGAGGCATTTTACTGAAAATTTGGACAATATACATTAGGTTTATTCGCCTATTTTAGAAGGTTTCTCCTCACAATATCGATGCATAATTGGATTTAGGATCCCACAGTTCTATATATCATGGCAGTTTATGCAAATATAATATAACAAGCTAGTGAATTACGTCGTAGAGGTACTGAAATGACTGAAAGGGAAATAAATATATACCAAGTACCAAACGGTACAATATCCGACGTACAACAATAGTTTTAGAGAAATACAACCATCCGAATAACAACTAGTCAAAAGTGAAATAAGATGTCTATCTGTCTAGTCTGCAACAAGGAAATACATGCTGAAACTATCCCTACCAAAAATCGGCGCTACTATGCCGTACAAGACTAGACAACTAGACCAATGCATCACTATCCCTGCAATCAGCCACGGCGGTGAAACATCATCCTAACCCTCCTCATAGTAATGCGAAAGATCTCCTCTGCATCCGCCCTGGATACCATACCATGCCCATCACTGGGTAACTGACGCACCCTCACACGAGCCCTCAGCTCTATGCAGGTCACTGCTCCATACATCTCTCTAGCTCTGGCACACCCCCCACCATGACGCCCCAACCGGGCAGCTCTCTCCTCAGCTAACTCTTTGCGGGACTCCGCCAACCGGACCTCAGCTATGGCCAGATCTGTAGTCAGTCGACTCATCATGTAGTGATGCACATCTATGGGTATCCCCTCAAGTGGAACATGGGGTGGAATAGAGGGATCTGCTGGCTGTGTGGCCTCAGTCTGCTGTGGCTCTGGGGTCAACGCCTCAAACTCATCTGATAATGGGCTCACATGTAGTGGTGGCGGGGTAGGGGCTCTCTCATCAGAGAGGGGTGGCACATAAAGTCCGGAACTCCATAAAGCATCATCCACTGGCTCATCTACATCACCCTCAATACCCTCATCTCCATCCTGACCTAAAACGGCAGCCATCACCTGCTCGGTGGTCATGTCAGTATCCTCCTCCATCACTCTAACATCATGAGCAAGCTGGGCCTCCTCAGAGTCCTCCTCATCAACATCCTCAACAACTAACTCAGTATCCTCTACTTCCTGGACCTCCTCCTCTGACTCAACAACATCAGTATCAGCATCAACCCGGACCTCCTCAGGGTCCTCCTCCTCTGACTCAACCACCTCAGTATCAGAATCAACATGGACCTCCTCAGGGTCCTCCTCCTCCTCATCAGCAGGCAAGTGCTCATAGTATGGGTCTTTGGTCCGGAACATGTCCTCATCATGCTGTCTCGCAGATGCCTCCTGGGTAGCCATGTCGCTCGCCTACACAAGACGAATTATATTACTATCATGATACTTAAAAGTTCCCATAAGGGTTTTAGGTGAACTTGGCAAGAGTTCTTATTATATTATTGAATTTATTATTATATAACGTCGCATCATCTCTTGGGATATATAACTCTCTCTCTGATACCATTTCTGTAACACCCCCAGGTCCGGGGTCCGGGATAGGGTCGTTACGGTCTATTTTCCATGATTGATACTTTACTTGAGTCCACAATAAATAAATCACATGCTGTGACCCCACAATAATATCCACTCACACACACACAGTTATAGTCCCAGATATGAAATTGAAATAAGTCTCACATTACGGATTTACGAATAAAAGTTATTACAAACCAAAAGGATAACATCATAAGTTTAAGAGTTTGCCGTTGATTAACAATATTGATACATATAATTAAACTGGTAACCCAAAGGCTGCTGATCTATGCTACCTCAACAATGGCAGCGATGATATCAGCGGGTAGTCCTGTGGGTCGGGTAACCTGCTTGCGCCGAGTGCGCCTGACGCGAGCCATGTGACCTAGCTGTTGTTGTGACATAATAATAAGCAAGGGTGAGCAATAGCCCACCAACAATAATATTGTTAGTTACAGAGGCATGCATGTATACATCTAATAACAAGCCTAATTGTTTGTAATGTTTTGCATTACTTACATGACCTCTTAACTGAGGGAACCTCTAGTTGTAGAGTTTCTGTTTGTATTGTACTTGTAGTAGGCATCAAATCCTAGTTGTGTAACTGTACTTATAGAGTCTAGAATAATGCTTGAAAGAAGTTCCAAGGTTCATGCCTCAAGCAAGAAGATAAAGACTGTCAAATAATTAAAGTTGGGACTTGAAGAAATGAAGAATTTGCCTAAGTACCAATTCGAGAAGTATATTTGTCTATTCGATAAGTCCAGCATTCGAGAAGTCAGGGATTCGATATCTCAAGACACTATTCGATATCTCTGAATACACTGTTCGATATCTCATTCGATATCTCAGAGATTCGATATGTCTATCATGTACTCTATTCGAGAACTCAGGAAGTCAACAAGTCAAAGTATTATTCGAGTTCTCAAGGAGTCAACAAGTCAAAGTTCCATTCGATATCTCAAGGACTCAGAAAGCTATTCGATATCTCAAGGATTCGACAAGTCAAGTGTTCCATTCGACAACTCAAGGAATTCTGAAGAAAAGAGCTATTCGAGAAGTAATTCGATATGTCAATATAACAGTGTTCGAGAACTCAGAGTTATCGATCAAGTCAATTCAAGTTCTCGAATCACCTACTTAGTCACTTCTCGAATACATTCTTGGAGACAAAATACTGAAGAAATTGTACAAGTCAGAAACCTGCAACAAGCCAATGCACTTTATGGACCACAATCTGTAACGTGCTCTGGAAAGCCTACAAGGAAGCTTGGAGAGATATAGAAGAGACAAGGGGCTAAAGAAGTGGATCTGAACAGGCTTTACAAAGTCAAATCTGTAACCGTTTGGACGCTTACTCAAAAAGGATAGACAGACTAGAAAGTAATTTGTTCAGCTACTTTATTTGGATTAAGTAGGTTGTATCCATGTTCTATAAGGATACAGCCTCACTTCCTTAGTCATTTAAATTTGTAACTTTGTGAGTCAAGTTTTTCATACACTACAAGCTGTATCTCTCTGAGAAAAATGAAGCTGAGAATACTATCATTTGTATTCACAGATTGTAGCAACCTTTATCTAATAATACATTAGATTAAAGTGATACTGTGTCTTGTGTTGTTCTTCATCCGCACCTTCACTTCTGCACACACAAACACTTATTTGCTACATAGACTCTAGCCAAAGAAAAGTTCAAGAATCCATTCACCCCCCCCTCTGTATTCTTTTATCGTATTCAATACTCAACAAATATAACTGCATAGATATATATATGACAGTTCAAAGTATATTTTTGAAATCATATGCCATGCTTTTAACGAAAACAGTGCCAGTTCAATATAAAGGATGAAGTTACAAGGTAACTCAAATGATTTTGTATTTTTCGTGTAAGTATCTGCTATGTCGAAATAAGCAAGATACCATCATTTTCGTAAAAGAGGAACTTGCAGAAAATATTACAATTCCCGTTTCCAACATATTTCATCACTATCAACACAGATGGTGTTGCAGAAGATTTCAATCTGGGATGATGAACTAGTACTGGAGTTTTCACCGCGCCCGCTATTCCATCTACGATGATCAATCGCAGCATGTATAGCTCAAATTAGTTTTACTACCGGTAGAAGGAAGAGCTGACGGATTTACTTGTCTACCGCCCTGATAGATCTCCCCGGCCAACGGTTGGGCCAATGGGATGGACCGGCGCTACTCGGCCTCTTACACGACTCCTAGTTCGTAAAACATCCATAACTCTGAAACATAAAGATCTTCTCCCTTTCCCCAAGTGTAATACTTGTTGATAAGACTCCACAAAGTAGTCGTATCTAGTTAGAAAGGAAGATTCACCAATATGTCTCAAGCTGCTGCTTGTTAATGGATATCAACTTGTTCCAACATTCTTACCCCTCGAATGATGAGTGGGTACACAAAGATTCCATGCATAATAGCAACCAAGTTGCGAGTGGAAAGAATAGTTTCCAAGAATTTATGACCGGGAAGTCCACAAGATAAATAACATTTCTCAAGTAAGGTTCCCTTATTATTTGAGAGACAGGATTGAACGAAGAATAGAGTTTGAGAACCTTCCTTGATAATATAATAACAATAATAAGACTCTGAATTAATTTATATAATATTCGAAGGTCGATGATACTATGTGAATGAAGTAAATCATTTTTGAAACGAGTTAGAAGCCTTAAATAAATATTCCAAGAATATTTAATAAGTCACAAACATGGGAAGAGTATTGCTCGGAATAATCTCTGAATAATATTCATTGAACAAATAATGAATATTCAAAATAATAATGCTTATTGATGAAATAATTATCAATTGAATATTTGAGATAATATTCATTGAATTAATAATGAATATTCAACTTAAGAATGATACTTATTGATGAAATAATTATTGACTGAATATTTGAGACAATATTCATTGAATAAATAATGAATATTCAACTTAATAATATTTATCGAAGAAACGATTATCGAATGAATATTTGAAATTATGTTCAATAATTGAATCGACTTTAAATGAATGTCGAAGATAATATTCATCGCCTCAAGGGAATATTTAAAATAATATTTATCGAATAACTGGAGTTCGAATCGATGTTCAACTAATATTTATAAAATAATATAGAGATTGAATAAATATTCGAAATAATATTCATTTAAATAAATAAGGCTCGAATGAATATTAAAGTAATATTCATTAAATAAATAAACTCAAATTAATATTCATAATAATATCTATTGAGTAATTAAGAATGAATATTCTTTTAAGTAAATAACTCAACTGAGGGTTCGAATTAATATTCGAATATTAAATCAATCTTAGATGAATATCAAAGATAATATTCATCGAATAAATAAATATCGGATGAACATTCCAAATAATATTCGTCAGATAATAAATGGAAAATATTTACTTAATTATTTTCCTCTCGAAATAATATCAATATATCAAGGAATAACGACTCCCGGTCTATAATCGAAGAATAAGATTCAACGGCCCTTCGCTAAGGGTCTTAGTAATATCCGGCTTATAACTGATATATTAACTATCTAGCTTATAAGCCAACAATAATTCAGGGAACAAGTATATCAATATGACTTTGAAAGTAGGCATGCATGTTATGGCATATGTATAACTGAAAGCATGTATATATATTCACAACAACAGCCTTTCAAAAGGATTTGAAACTTACCTGGTAATCGAGTGCGGGTAGGGGTAGTGGTAGCGTGTTCCGGGTCAGCCTGGTGATCTATAAATATCCAAGGCATTCGGGATTAATCACTTAACACTTTGCAAAGGTTAAATATAGACTCTACTTAAGTCGAAACACGTTTTCGAATTATCTCATTATACACCTCTTAGTGTAACTCTTTTATCACTGATGCGGTTCGACATATGTTCGCTATTATGACACGTCATTATACCCACACTTGATACATACTTAATCCATGTAAGTTTTTAAGATCGATCATTTACCAATCAAGATTGTGCTACGAGTTTTATCGCCCGCTTTCTAAGTTATTTACCCAAGTCATAATCAAGCATGCTTCTAGGGGTTCGTTCGCGTTTAACCTTGATTCGAACATTTTTATAAAATCGGAAAACGATCCATTTGACATGTGGTTTTCTCCCACACCTTCCTTTTTATCTCTATTATTTAATTATCCAAATATACCACTGATTTCGTAAAATTAAAGGGACCTAATTTTAGTTACGAACTTTCGTTTACGGTTCCGAATCACTTTTATTAAATCGGCCATATCTCCTAAACCGTATATCCGTTTCATACGAACCTTATATCAAAACGAAGCTTATAACATAATCTAGCTTATCATGGCAGAAAACGAAGCTTATCAGTGAGTTAAGGCTACTGATTTGCACGGATTTCAAGGATTAATGAAATTTCGGCATTACGACGGCTATGTTTACACGTTTTCCAAAATTCAAACCATCCACTGATCATGGTTTTCACTCCAAACAACACATACATGTTATTTAACTTTGAACTGAGGCCAAGCAATGCCTTTCCGTTCATCTAAACTATTTTAACATATTACAAAGCCCAATCATAAACTTAAGGTCTTAAACATGCATATAACTACTAAACTCCATAAAAACTCAAGATTTATCCAAAGGTTTCAAGTGTTATACCTTGGTTTGAAGCTTGGTAGTGCTATTATACTCTTACAACTCTTATACCTTGCTTATACTAGCCTTTGGAAGCCATAAATCAAAGATCAAAAGCAAAACAAACATGTTATTTACTATTCATCATCACTTTCATAAATCTTTTGAAAATGGAAACCTTAAAGGATGATGCTAAGGTTTTGGATTTACCTTCTCCTAGTCTCAAGCTTCATTTTAAGCTATAGGTTGAAGTGAATGGATGGTGGCAAGCTCTCCCCCCTTTTTCCTTTTTCTTGGCCGAGAGTTTTAAGAACAAGAGAGATGGTGGTGTTTGTTTGTGTTTTTTTGTTGTGTAAATGGCTTAATGCATGTGTTTCTATGTATATATCTTGGATGCATCTCTTCCTTTTGTGTTGTCAACCATCTATTAGTGCCACTTGTCGATCTCTTACTTGTCCAAGTGTTGGCTCCTCATTAAACAAGTCCATTTTTGGTTAAATGCTAAAGAATCATCCTAGTTGTAGTTGACTTACAAGTTTGCCACTTAGGTTCTTCTTTTTCCACCAATTGCACATGTATGCATCTTGATTCTTTGCTTGCTCTTTTGTCCTGTTATTGCTCAATTTGATTGATCGTTCGTAGGAATATCTCAAAGATGTCTAGTTAGGGTTTTACCGGAAACCTTCTTAATAATTATAATACCATTCTCCATCTTACTTAATACTTCTCGAATTTAAATTCCTTAAATCCCTTTAATAAATCCTTAAGTCTGGCAGTGTCCTGGGAAATCTCAGAGAAAATAAAAGTGCTAATTTTCTGAATCCGACAGCTTTTACATACACTTAATTTCCTCCTGGATCACTAATACGAACTCAGATTTCCGTTCTGAATACTTCTATATAGCGTCGGCTAATAATATTCTTGTTTCACCCAAAAACACTATTCACACTTTATTATTTCTTTTATTCCTTATATATAATAATATTGCCCTAGTCCTCTTTAGGGCGTTCCTTAACCCTTTTACGGAACCACTGGACTAATATAACTTAGAATAATCTTTCTTGGAATAATATAACTTATATCCCTTAACAAATATTGATTTGGATGACACTTAGAATAATCTTTCTTGGAATAATATAACTTATATCCCTTAAGAGATAGATCATTCTTATCTATGTTGTCAACCAAATGCATTCTTCATGACACATAAATATTTGAACCTGAACCCATCTCATTCATTCAATAGACATTCATTACATCGTAGTCATAACCACTATTCACTCCTATATTATTACATAATAAAAGTTTTAATTAGTACCAAAAATCCGGGTTCTTACAAAGTTTATGTGCAACAACCACCTGGCTTTGAGGATCCACATTTCCCAGAATTTGTCTACAGATTGCTTAAGGCATTGTATGGACTTAAGCAGGCTCCAAGGGCATGGTATGATACTCTATCACAATTTCTTCTTGAAAATCAATTCACTAGAGGCACATTGGACAAAACACTTTTTTACAAAAAGCATGGTGATGATATTATCCTAGCTCAGATCTATGTGGATGATATCATATTTGATACTCCTATGGTTTTGATGATCACATTCAGCAAGCTATTTGCTTGTAGTTTGATATAAAACATCGTGTTATGTTTGTACTAACTTGGTTTTGCAGGGTATATTAAGCCTACTGATTGTTTACAGAGAATATACAAACAGCAAGCCATTTGGTGCTACAACAGAGACAGTCTGGCAAGCCAGTTGCACACTGACAGTACAAACAGCAAGCCATTTCCAACTGCCAGAAATCCTGAAGATAAAGATCAAGATTAATTCTCATGGATGTAATTCAGGAAATATATTGTGAGGACTCTTTATTATATAATACGTATACAATATATTCTAGAGCTCAAATCTTTTTAAATATCTTTCTTTAAATCATTTTATAAAACTTATGGGAGTTTCTTTATTTAAAAGATTTCTTTCTACAAAATCTCATATACGCGTTTTATAGTTATACAAATCAGAAGGGTTATGCTTTCATCGATTTCTTTCTTCCAAACCCTCTGTCTAACGTTCACAAGAACGTTTGTAAAATCCCTAACCAATTGAACGTTGGAAATTGATTCTAATAGTTCGAATAAATTGGTGATAGATTTTCTGAAGTTGGTGTGAAGCTTTATAAACTTATTCTTGTGTTCATTCGCTGCTAAGAATTCAGAACATTCAGAGAAAAACTTTCAAGCACACAAGATTACAAACAACTCAGTTTTTCATTGCTATATTCTTTTGATTTTCTCGAGCTCTTAATATATATATACGTGCTATATCTTAGAGAGTTCATAGTTTGAGTTGTATCCATTATTGATTGTATTGTTCGAATTATAAGGTTTAGTTATTGGACAAGTTGGCTTGGGAACTAGGGTTTGGTGATCGTTGCTAGAGAAGTATACTTGGGAAGTATAGCTTAGAGAGCAAGTTCAGAAACAGGAGTTCAGCACGCCATTTGTCAACAGCTGGGATATAAGGGAGATATATTATTGTATCTTGTAATTGGTTTTATTTCAGTGATCAATAATATATTCTCTTACCAAGTTGGTAAGGGACCAGGACGTAGACCATAGGGGTTAGGGGTCGAACCTGGCTAAAAGTCTCTGTGTTCTTTATTTTCTGTTGTTTACTTACTGCTTGCATTTAGCTTACTGTTTCTGCACTTTACTGTACTTGTTATCTGTGCATTCAGCATACCATTTGTCTCTGCATAAAACAAAATCAGTAAGCTGTTTCTGGTAATTTCTAAAATCGGTTTTAGTTAAACATAGTTAGCCATTTACACCTATTCACCCCCCTCTAGGTGTGCATTTTAATTTGGTATCAGAGATTTGGTATACTAACAATTCTGTAACAGGAAGGTATTCGATCATAATGGCTGAAAACTATCCCGAAGGAAAATCTGATTTTAGGCCTCCACTTCTTCATGGCACACACAACTACCACTGTTGGAAAAGCAGCATGGAAACTCACTTATCCAGAGATCCATTAGTTCTGAGAGTTGTGCAAAAAGGTCCATATGTCTTTCTTGATAAGGATGGCAAGCCAAAGGATGTTGATGATCTCACTCCGGATGAATTAATCAAACTTGGCTACAATGGAAAAGCAAGGAGTTCTCTTATGAATGGTTTGAACCAGGCTGAATATGATAAAGTATCTTCACTCAAATCAGCAAAAAAAATGTGGGATGCTTTGGAGACTTATCATGAAGCTTCGAAATCTCTAAAGAAGGTGGAACTTAGCAAGCTAATGAATGACTTTGGAAACTTCAAGCTTAATGAAGGTGAAACTATCAAGGATAGTCAAGCACGGTTTCAAGTTACTATTAACTCACTGAAGAGGCTTGGAAAATCTATACCACAAGATGAAATCAATATGAAGGTCTTAAGTGCAGTACCATTTATCTACGAAGCCAAAGTTACTGCCTTGGAATCCTCACCACTTATTGATACTATGGATCACTTGGCTGTATTTGCTGAGCTAGAGCAATTTGAAAGCAAGATAAATGGAAATCAGGTGGGAAGTTCAAGTGTTAAAGCTCCAACAGAAAAGATGAAGAATATGGTTCTCCATTCTAAAAACAGCAAGCCAATTGACTCTGATGGTGAATCTGATTCAGATGAGGAACTTGCACTTATTTCAAAGAAGATCAAGAGGCTGATAGAAAAGTAGAATATGATGAAAAGGGAAAGAGGTGGCTACTACAACAACAAGAAAGGCTCAAAAGACTCTAAGGAGGAAACTTGTTTCGAATGTGGCAAGCCAGGCCATTATAAAAGGAACTGCTACAAACTGAAGTCAAAACAGCCTACTGTTTTCAAGGATAAGAAGAAATCAAAGGCTCTACTGACTTGGAGTGATGATGATTCAGATTCCAGTGATGACTCAAGTGAAGAAATGGTGAACTTAGCACTTGTTGGAATTGAAGATGAATCTACTCAAGGAAATTCTGAAGGAGTCTATGCCCAAACTGATTCTGAAGAAGATCAAAGTGAGGTAAATTCTTTTAATGAATATGTATCTTCAGATGATACTATGTTAGATACACTAACAATGCAGGAACATACAAATATAAGCACTGTGGAGTTCATGGAACTAAAGGACGAAAAAGATGAGTTTGAAAAGACAAATGCTCATTTAAAGAAAATCATTTCTGATCTCATGACCCAAAAGACTCCAGCTAGAAATGATGATAAAATGGTTATGGATCTAAAGGTAAAAGTCTCTCAACTTGAGGGAGTAAATCGCATGGTTCTAAAAAGAAATGATGTACTAATGGAGGAACTCAAAGAGAGAATGAATGAAATCAAAGGGCTCAGATCTGATGTTAAAATGAAAGACAAAGCATTGGAATCATACAAGATGAAGGAATCTAGTCAAGCCGAATCCTCAAAAACTGCTGAAAAGAGAGTTCAGCAAGCTGAACTCATCAAACAGCAAGCTGAAGTGATCACTCTCCTAGAAACAGAAGTTAAAGATCTCAAGAAGGGCATGGAAACTTTTGTTCAAGGTGAAGACACTTTAAAAACAATGATGAAGAAGGCAAATGTACCTTTGGTCAGAGAAGGTGTTGGTCTAAACTTCAACAAGAAAGATAAGGTGCTCAAATATGATGGAAGGAATGGCATACCCTATAACTATGCTATGCCCTGGAAGACTTACAACAAATATGGTACAAAAGGCCATCTGGAAAAACATTGTGTGGTTCAAGTAAATCATAAAAGAAAAACATCATACCAGAATGGACCAGTCAGACAGAAAACAGCATACCAGAATGGACCAGTCAGACAGCAATCAGCATACCAGAATGCTTATGGCAGAAGACAAACAACTTACCAACAGAATGACCAGTCCCCAAAAGTGGTCCAAATGTGGATCAAGAAATCTGATTTAAATGCTTTATATATTCTTGCTACTAACCAACCTGGACCCAAACCTATATGGGTACCAAAACATTGAGTTATTTTTGTTTGTTTTGTAGATGTGCCTTGCTGCTAAGGTCAAGTCAAAGCAATGGATCTTGGACAGTGGATGCACAAGACATATGTGTGGAGACAAATCTCAATTTATGAATCTCAAAATGAAAAAGGGTGGAAGAGTGACAATTGGGAATAGCAAAACTCTTCAAATCCTTGGTACCGGTTCTATTGGTAATAGTAATATTTCAATTGATAAAGTTCAATATGTCAAAGGTCTTACTTATAATTTGCTTAGTGTCACTCAATTATTCGATAATGGACATCATGTTGAATTGGGCATTGATAAAGATATTATTTCTATTGGTACTAACAAAATCCCCCTAGTTGCTAGAAGGGAAGGAAATATATATGTATTAGACTTTGATATGCAGGAAACAGCGTGCTGTTTGGCTGTAGTGGATAATGACCCATATATTTGGCATAGAAGATTGGGACATGCACACATGGATTTGCTCAGAAAGTTATCAAGCAAGAAACTAGTGAGAGGGCTGCCCAAGCTAAAGTATGACAAAACAGAAGTATGTTCAGCTTGCCAATTGGGAAAACAGCTTCGAAGTACTCACAAATCAAAGAAAATGGTATCTACTTCTAAACCCTTAGAGCTTCTGCATTTGGACTTATTTGGTCCAGAAGCTTACAAGAGTATTGGAGGTAAACAATATGGTTTTGTGATTGTAGATGATTATTCTAGATTTACATGGGTGTTATTTCTTCGTACTAAAGATTGTGCTTTTGATGAGTTTAAGAAACTAATCAAATTACTTGAGAACAAGTTGAATACAAAGCTTGTAGGTATAAGGAGTGATAGAGGAGGTGAATTTCTCAACAAAGACTTCATTGCTTATTGTGAAAAAAGAGGAATTACACATGAATTTTCTGCACCAAGGACTCCACAACAAAATGGAGTGGTAGAAAGGAAGAACATGTCACTACAAGAAACAGGAAGGACTTTATTGCAAGAAAGCAAGCTGCCTAGAAGTTTTTGGGCAGAAGCAGTGAATACAGCATGCTATTTGTTGAACAGAGTCATAATCAGGCCTATTTTGAACAAAACTCCGTATGAACTGTTGAGGAAAAAGAAGCCAAACATTAGTTACTTCAAAATCTTTGGCTGAAAGGCAGAGTGTGTAAACTTGTAACACTATAACTAATGTAACTCAATTAAAGGAAAAGATACTTAACCAGAAGACAATCAAGAACAAGAAGTCACAAGGAATCAACACTAAATGAAGACAAGGTAATTGATACAATTGAACATGTTAACTATGATCAAGCCAAGAAGAAATCATTGAGAGAAGTTCAAGTCAAAGTTGTTCATGCCTCAGTGATTTGAGAAATCGAGAATCAAGATCATAACTATCAGTATCAACAAGACCAATTGATTTCAAGTGAACAAGAAGGAAAGCAAACTTTGGAAAGCCACGTTACTAAGTGAATATGGTAATTTATTCAAGAAGCAGAAACACTATCAAGACTAGTCACTTATGAACCAGACCAGTGCATCAAGTGTCAGGACATTGATAGCAAGTTTATGTCAGTAATAAAGATCCATGTTCAAGAACTTGCTGAAGAATAAAGAAGACATGAAGATATCACAAGTTCAAGATGTGCATTGAAGTTTCAAGTTGAAGACCAGAATATTTTCTAAGTACTAAATATTCTAGATGACCAAGTATAATATTTCTAAGTAGAAGTTCTACTTAGAAATTCGAGATGGCTAAGTAGAAATTCTCAAGTAGAAGTTCTACTTAGAGTGCAGCTTCAACATGACACATGGCATCTTCTGATTGGCAGATTTCCAAGCTTTCAAGATAAGGCAAGATTTATGTGGACATCATTGGGCCACATATATCTTAGTCTTTGAAGACTACAGGACATAGATTACATGTAGTATAAATAGAAGTACTTGTGTGATGTTTTAAGTAAGAGAGCAATAGTTGAAGAAAACACAAGAAAAAGAGAGAGAGTGCATTCACAGAGCTTAGTATCATTCACTTCTCTCTGAACTTCTGTTATACTTTGTAATGAATGTTGTAGCAACCATTTCAAGTTATATATAAGAAATATATTCCTTGAATCTACGTGTTCATTTATTGCATCGTATTTATTGCTTCTCATATTCGAAAAGTTGTATTCACCCCCCCCCCCTCTACAACACATTTGGACCTAACAATTGGTATCAGAGCAGATGTTTAGCATACAAAACATAGATCCTTGTGTTTGGTAGAAGAATCGTGAGTTTTCATTTTCTAGATCTACTTTTCATTTTCTCGAAAAGTGTGCCTTAATTCGTTGGTAGTGAAAACTCATCCGAAAAATTATTTAAATACTCCAGGTGTGATTATTTAGCTTGGGTGTATTTTAATTAATTTTTGTGAATTAATCTGGGTTCGTTGATATTTGGTGTTCTTGAGTGTTCATCATCTGTTCTTATCAAAGAAGACAACCCAACAACTTTTTGATCTCCTTTTCAAACAGATAAATAGTAAAAGAATAAAAAGGTGTTTTTGGACTTTTGATTTGCATTATTCACGGCCGAAAGTGTAACAAGACATACTCAGTACCTAGCACGTAGGTTAGGTGGGTTAGGTGAGTAAAGCATCAAAGTCAAAAAGGTGTTAAAGAGATAATATTGTTTATTCAATATTAAAGTAATCTGCAGAAAATTTATTCTAAGGACAAAAGTTCTACATAGAATTTCTACTTGAGATTTTCTACATAGAATTTCGACTTGGACAATTTCTACTTGGTGAAGTTCGACTTGAGCAAAATTTCTACTTAGAGAAATTTCGACTTAGGCAGAAGTTCTACATATATATTCTACATAGCCTAGTCTTGGGTGCTTAGAAACTTTTTAGTGACCAGAATTGAAATGGCTCCTAAAAATACATTCAAGATCCCAATGTTCAACCGAGATCACTATGAAGAATGGGTTTTCAGAATGAGACTCTACTTGGAGACAGTTAACCCTGAATATCTGGAAGTCCTTGACAAGGGTAAATTTGTTCCAAAGGTGGCTATTCCTGCACGTACGGAAGGAGGCGAGGTTATACCAGCTCGGTTCGAGCCTAAAAAGGCAGCGGATTTTTCAGAGGCCGACAAGGAGCAAATAGCTTATGATACTTCCGTACGACAAACCTTGATGGAATCCCTTGATCATGAAATGTTCAATATAGTCAAAGGTCTGACTACAGCAAAGAAGATTTGGGACAAGATAGAAGTTGTCATGGAAGGATCTGCAGAGGTTAGAAGCAACAAGACACTTATACTCAAGATGGAGTATGACACCTTCAGAATAAGAAAAGGAGAAGGCATAACAGACGTCTATCTAAGATTCAGTCAGTTGGTATTGGATTTGAATCTGAGAGGTGTAACTCTCCCCATGGTTGAGACCAATACGAGATATCTGAGGAACCAGCCAAAGAGCATTGAACATAAGGTCTACGCAGTAAGAGAAACCAGAGATTTGCATACAACTTCTCTGGAAGAATATTATGGAATTCTAAAGACCTATGAGCTGGAGACACTTCAAGATCAAGCATGGGACAATGATTCAAAAGGAAAAGAAACTGCATCAGGATTAGTTGCTGATGAGGAAGAGTCTAAGAAGGCAATGGTTGCAGCAAAGCCTAAATCATCACTTGCACCACATCAAGTTGATAATGATGACGAGTGCACATCTAACAGTGATGATGACTACTTCACCCAAGAAGAGCTGGACAACATGGACGATAGTGTCGTGGCATACATGGCAAGGAAGTTCAGCAACATGAGATTCAGAAAGAGCAACCGACCACAGAGAAATTCTTCATCTTACTATCGGGCTGCTAGGGGTGGTGGTAGTTCGTCAGGCTACCAAGGTAAAGGCAAGAATACCAGCTACAAATCTCCTTTGGATTTCAAAATGAAGTTCAAATGCTATAACTGTGGAGAAGCTGGACACTTTGCTACGGACTGCAAAAAGCCTAAACAGACTTATCCAAAAGAGACATATGAAGCCCTCAAAAGCAAGTATGAATCGCTGGTGAAGGAAAGACATGGAGAAAGAGCTTTATTAGTAACAAAAGGAAGAGCTTGGGATGATTCAGATGAGGAAGATGTTACTCATGTAGCAAACTTTGCCCTCATGGCTGAGACATCAGAGGAACCAGAGGTACCAGTTCTAACCCTTAAAGTAGAAATGTCCATTGATGATTATAAGGAACAGAACGGGGCTCTTAGCGAAGAGATCTATATGTTGTGCAAAACCCTAGACACTTCTCAAAAGGAACAGAAAACACTTATCGCCAAAAGCAGAATGCTTGAGGCAAAAGTGGAAGAGTTAGAGGCTGCTTGCACTGTAGATACTTCTCTAAGAGATTTTATTAAATCTTTGGAACACAAGCTCGTCCTTAAGGAAGAAGTAGAAGCATGTCTTAGGGACAAACTAGCTGAGTTAGAAACTAAATGCGAAGCTTACAAACTAGCTGCTAGTAAAGTGTATGTAGATAATGACATATTTAAGAAGATAACTGGAGTAGGTGTAGGACTTGACTATTCTATCCTTTCTAAGAAAGAAGGGAAGAGACCTATCAACACTAGTTCCAGTGACCTTAAAAATGAAATTCCTAGCATTTTTAAATCTTCTGTCAAACCCATCTACAAACACCTTGTTCCTAGAATAGAAGAAGAAGAGACTGAATTAATAGCTAGATATGAGATTGAGATGGAAGATCGCCAGAAAGCACAACCTATAACTCCTATCAAACAAGTTAAAATCAATTTCCCTAGAGATGAATCTAGACCAGGAATAGGAGCTAAGGCTGTTAAACAACAAGGGAAGAAAGGCATAAAAGAGGTTAAGGCTGAACGGATAAAGAAAGCATGTTATCACTGCAAATCTACTGAACATCTTTCTTATGCATGTAAAGCTATCATAAATGTTCCTGCTGCACATGCCATGCCTGCCACACATACAATGAATAATCTGCATCCGAATCATGCACAGTGTGGTCAACCTAATTGTATACCATGCACTTTTAACATCATGCAAACTTTTGTGAATTTAATGAATGCATCTAGCCAGTCATGCTCAAATACTGCTGCTAGTTCAAACATCAAGAAAAAGCATGTGAGAGCCAAGACTGTCAGTCCTCCTAAAGTTAGGAGTGACAAACCTTCTCCTAGGACTGACAAACATGTCAAGTCTGAGAAAGGAAAGGAGAAAGTCGAAAGCTCTTGTAATGTTAAGAAAAGTGCATCTCCTGTTGTTAAATCTGTTGATTATCGATCTTATCGAAAAGCCGGGCCCAATCAAAGTTGGGTTCCGAAGAATGTCTAACCAATCTGTCATTGCAGGGCGTTAAGCAGAATAGAAATAAAGTTATATGGGTGCTAGACAGTGGAGCATCGAGGCATATGACTGGAAACAAGTCCCTGCTTACAGAGTTGGTTATGAAAGCTGGCCCTTATGTTACCTTTGGAGATGACAGCATAGGTGTGACAAAGGGATATGGCAAACTGAAAACTGGCAATGTCATCATTGAAGATATTTCCTATGTTGAGGGATTAAAGCATAATTTGTTGAATATCAGTCAATTCTGTGACAAAGGTTACGAAATTGTCTTCAACAAGAAAGGTGTATCAATCACTCACATCAAGGAAGGCTCACTGGCTTTGAGAGGAGTTCGAAAGGCAGATCTTTTTGTTGCAGACATGGATTCAGCAAATCAGAATGAGGTCACCTGTTTCTACAGCAAACCCTCGGATGATGAAAGCTGGTTATGGCACAAAAAGCTATCTCACTTAAACTTCAAAACGATGAATGCTCTCGCGAGGCAAGAATTGGTGAGAGATCTACCTCAAATGGAGTTCGCTCCGAAAGGACTCTGTGAAGCTTGTGAAATGGGAAAGTCGAAGCGAGCATCGCATAAAAGCAAAGAAATTTCTAGTATTACTGAGCCTCTGCAACTTCTTCATATGGATTTGTTCGGCCCAGTGAATGTCCTATCTTTGGCTAGGAAAAGATATGCATTGGTAATCGTGGATGATTTTTCCAAGTATACATGGGTATTGTTCGCAATGACGAAAGACGAAGTACCTTTCCTAATCATTGATCACATCACTCAAATTGAGAATGTTTCAACACTTACTGTGAAGACGATTAGATCAGATAATGGCACTGAATTCAAAAACGCAGTGCTGAATGACTTCTGTGTATCTAAGGGAATACGTCGTCAGTATTCAGCCCCGAGAACTCCACAGCAAAATGGAGTAGTTGAAAGGAAGAATAGAACATTGGTTGAAGCAGCAAGAACTTTGTTGTATGATTCGAAACTTCCTCTATACTTCTGGGCAGAAGCAGTGAGTACCGTGTGTTACACTCAAAATCGATCCTTGATCATAAAAGATAAAGAAAAGACACCATGTGAGCTAATGAACGGTAGAAGACCAACAATCAAATACTTTCATGTCTTTGGAGCAAAATGCTATGTACTTATAGATGATGAAAATCTAGGCAAGTTTGCAGCAAAAGCTCGTGAAGGAATCTTTGTTGGTTACTCCACAGATGTGGTGGCAGCTTATAGGGTGTTCTTAGTGAATGATCGAAAAGTGACTGAAAGCTACAACGTCAGATTCGACGATACCAAACTCCCATCAATTTCAAGAGATTCTAGTGAACCTGAGTCCCTAAAATTTCAGAATCTGGACTTAGAAGAACTTGAAGATGAACCTGAGTTGGTTGTCCCATTAAATGTTCCAAGTGTACGTGAAGAACCTGAGTCTAGTGAACAAGCTAATTCTATAAGATCAGGAGAGACTTCTTCAGTACGAACCGACAACAACTCAGGGGGAGTAAATAGTAGCTCAAGGACTACTGTTCAAGGCTCGAGTCGAGTTGACTCTAGTTCTGTAGGAGCTGGCACTAACTCAGGGGGAGTTAGTGAAAATAATCAAAGTAGTCAGCACCACAACTCAGAAAGTCAATCTGAATCATCAAGACAATTTCCAAGAGAACGGGTATGGAATAGAGACCATCCGTTTGAATTAATTATTGGTGATCCAGATGCTGGTGTGTCTACTAGAAGAACTGCAAGAGCTGACCTGGCTAATATTTGCTTATATTCTGGGTTCTTATCCAAGCTTGAACCTAAAGAAATAGAAGAAGCTCTTGGTGATGCTGATTGGGTGATTGCAATGCAAGAGGAACTCAATCAGTTTGAAAGGCAGAAAGTTTGGAAACTGGTACCCCGACCAAAGAACAAATCAGTAATTGGAGCTAGGTGGGTATTCAGAAATAAAATGGATGAAAACGGACTTGTAACTCGAAACAAGGCTCGTTTGGTTGCAAAAGGTTATTCTCAGCGAGAAGGAATTGATTATGATGAGACCTATGCACCGGTTGCAAGACTTGAGGCAGTCAGGATGTTCTTGGCATTTGCAGCACATAAGAACTTCAAGGTTTTTCAGATGGATGTGAAAAGTGCCTTCCTGAACGGAGAGTTAGAAGAAGAGGTGTATCTGGAACAACCGCCTGGCTTCATTGATCCAGAACTTGTAGATTTTGTGTATCTTCTCTTCAAATCTGTCTATGGCCTCAGGCAATCCCCAAGATGTTGGTATGAAACCCTATTCTTATTCTTAATTGAAAGTGGTTTTACGAGGGGAGTAATTGACAAAACATTGTTCTATAAAAATGTGAAGAATGATT
Organism: Kitagawia praeruptora; assembly: GCA_037693485.1. Taxonomy (NCBI): domain Eukaryota; kingdom Viridiplantae; phylum Streptophyta; class Magnoliopsida; order Apiales; family Apiaceae; genus Kitagawia; species Kitagawia praeruptora. Next base: position 112,347,051 of record CM075348.1, on the reverse strand, counting down.
TAATACTTGTCCAAGTCTATGTGGACGATATTAACTTCGGGTCATCTAATGAGCGCTTGTGCGAGAAATTTGCTAAGCTAATGCAAGAGAAATACGAGATGAGCATGATGGGAGAGCTGTCCTTCTTCCTTGGATTATAGATCAGTCAGAGAAAAGATGGTATCTTTATCTGTCAATCCAAGTACGTTAGAGATTTACTCAAGAAGTACAGTCTAGAAGATGCATCGGCAGCTAAGACTCCCATGGCAACAGCCACGAAGCTTGATGAAGACAAATCAGGTAAACCAGTTGACATCACAAGCTATCGAGGTATGATTGGCTCACTTCTCTATTTAACTGCAAGTAGACCCGATATAATGTTCGCGACTTGTTTATGTGCAAGATTCCAAGCGGATCCTAGAGAATCACATCTCATAGCCGTCAAAAGAATTTTTAGGTATCTCAAGGGCACACCAAATCTAGGGATTTGGTACCCAAGAGATACAGGTTTTAATCTAATTGGCTATACGGATTCAGACTATGCAGGTTGCAGGATTCATAGGAAAAGCACATCTGGTGCTTGTCAATTTCTTGGCAGAAGATTGGTGTCCTGGCAAAGTAAAAAGCAACATACAGTATCTACTTCTACTGCTGAAGCTGAGTACATTGCTGCTGGAAGCTGTGTAGCTCAAATACTGTGGATGAGGAACCAATTGAAGGATTATGGCATGGAGCACAAGAAAATTCCAATTATGTGTGACAACACAAGTGCCATTGCCATAACCAACAATCCTGTAGATCACTCAAGAACCAAGCACATTGACATCAGGTATCACTTCATAAGAGAACATGTCGAGGAGGGGACTGTGGAGCTACATTTTGTGCCCACAATGCAACAAATTGCAGATATATTCACCAAACCCCTTGATGAAGTAACATTCAATAGATTGGTTGGTGAATTGGGAATGCTTAACACAAGTTAGTAAAGCCTTCTATCTGTAAAATCCATGTTTATGTTTGTATATGCAAGCTACTTAATCATTATGTGCTTAGACTTTAAAATGCCTAATTAATGATTGTTATAGGGTGCATATAGTGTCATTTTACATGAATTCATTGTGTTTTAAGTGTCTTTTATAGCACAAATCTTTGAATTTATGCTTATTAGATTGCATGATCATAGGGGGAGTTAAATTCATAATATTCTAAATTTTGCATGATTTTTAGATGAATTTACCTGTGTTTTTCATGTAATTAGAGGCCTTAGAATTATCAAGGAATGTTTTAATTATGTCATATATTAAAATCCTTGAATTGATATTTATATTAATTTGGCAATATTAAGTGTTGAGTTTTTCAAGAAAAATTGTCAAATTATTCTAAGTATCTTCAAAATTTCGAGTTAGTCTCTATCTCGAAACTCATCTCGAAATTCTACTTGGATTTCTATTTAAGCTTCCAGAGTGAAGTTTTGAAAATTCTAAGTCTGGGAAGAATTTCGAGTTAGTCTCTATCTCGAAATTCATCTCGAAATTCGACTTAAGATTCGAATTCGAGTTACCAGTGTGCCTATTTCTTTCTTCAAAATATTCCAATCTTACTGGAGATATTTTTTTTAAAGATCAAGTCTGAGAGAATAACTTCGAGTTAGTTAATAACTTCGAGTTAGTCTCTATCTCGAAACTCAACTCGAATTTCGACTTGATGTTCGAGATAGAGTTCTCAGTTGGTGGGATTTTTCGAGTTAACTTCTAACTCGAAACTTATCTCGAATTTCAGCTTGAAATTTTGAGATAGGTTTCCCTGGTAGTTTTGCTGCTTAAATAGTTAAAAGTGTTTGTTCGAGTTAACCTATCTCGAAATTCATCTCGAAGTTCGACTTGATAAATTTCGAGATAGACTTCGACTTAAAAAAAGTTCGAGATAGAGTTCGACTTAAGTGTTCCCTGTATGTACTTAATGTTTTTCACTATTTTTAACAGGGGCATTTCTGTCATTTCACATTCATGCCTATATATACATCTCTAACTCGATGATTCCATTCACTTTTACCTAATTCATTTTTACAGCAGCCTCCACATACAAATAGGCGATTTCAAAGTTACAACCACTGATTCGTGATTTTTGTGATTTAACTCATACAGATCTCGAATTAATGCCCGATTTTAGACTGCCATTATCTGAGTGATTATTAATATCTGAGTTTGTGTGTTTGTGTATCTGTTCATCTTCCTCGATATATACACACGTATATACACACACCACTTCACAGACATATACTCACACGACTTCACTGGTATACACACAAGTATATACATCTTCATTGCAGATTCTGTTAATTGGTTGTTGTTATTCGCCTCTCAGTGATTATTGTCTATAACCCGTAGTTTAATTTCTCAAAAGTGACTTTTGTTCTTCTAGTTAAATTAAAAGGGCTATAACTGATAATTCTTTAATTAATTGTTTTTCGAAAATTAAAATTAAATTTCACATTTGTTAAGGAAAAACATTTTAATTAAAATGGTTCACCATTTTTCACTTGCTAAAAACAATTTTTATAATATTTCTACGGAAATTGGTGATCAACTCCCGCGCTTTAAGTTTTGGATACGATTTCTCAATTTGTACTCCAAATCTAGCCATGCTTTTACTGCTAAACCTACACTAGTACATGATGCTTTACAGCAATTATGGACTAGTGCGGTTACTTTTGGGAGCAAAACAACCCCCTACGGTTTCAGGTTTACCTTAGCGGGTCAGGAATATGAGGTGACTGAAGAAATTGTCAATAGGGTTCTGGAATTCCCGATAAAAGATGCTTATGATCCAGAACCTACGGCTGCAGAACGCCTCAGATTCTTTGAAGAAATAGGATGTTATACTCCGAATGGACGGATCACTGGAAACATCCAAAAACAATTCTTTCATGTGGAATGGAATTACTTTTTCGAGGCTATCACAAAATGTTTTCGGGCACGCGAAAAAGATTTTCATCAAATTCCAATTCCCATGCAAACCTTTGGAATTGCCCTAGCAAGAGAACTGGATATAAATTATGGACGCATAGTTCTCTCTGAGATAGTGGCTGTAATGGGATCTCCTGCAAGCAGAGACCTCAACACAACAGATGTTTTCTGCTGGTTTCCTCGGTTCCTACAGATGCTGATTAATGATTTAATACCGAAGGATGCTCTTGCTGTTAGACAGGGATTTGCCAGAAGCCCAACATCTGCACCACTAGGGATGGGCACTAAGTCACTTTCAACAATTGCTAATCAGGATAAACATCACGGAAAACCGATGTCAATTCCTGATACCATACAAACGTGGCTTACATATGATGAAGGAGTTACCACTTTGGCGGAATCATCGCAAGTTTCATCATATGCTCAGAATCCGTCTGCTCATGCTGAGGCATTTGAAGGGATTCCTGATGAGCAAAGCGATGACGAACAAGGTAATGAATCAAGTAATCTCTCTCTGCATACTACTCATTCCTCTTCCTATGTATCTGATTCCGGAACCCAAGAGACTGCTAGCCCGCAGGATCTATCCCAGGGTGAGAGCTATATTTCTGAGTCTATCATACATTCTTATTCTCGTTCACCCCTGTCACCGGAATCCAGAATGCCAGCACATGTAAATGTAGGATATGATGAGGAGAGTGACCCCGAAGAGCAGCCTCTTACTCGAAAGAAAGCCAAATTTTCTCATGCTGCTACTTCTAAACATCAGTCAAACCCTAGTGTGTCACACGCAACCACTCCACCTCACGAGAGTGGTTCTCCCCTTGAACAATCTGCACATAGGGATTTTGGTGAGGATGATGTACCTTTTGGAGATACTGTTGCTTCAAAAGGACATGAAGCTTTAAGAGCTTCAACCGTACCTTCACCGGTACGTACTGATGCTGCAAATAGGATCGGTTCTGATGTTGTACAAGAACCCTTTGCAGCCTCTCAGCCTGAGATTCCAACTCAGGAACCAACAAAAATTGATCCCATAACTGCCAATTATATTGCTTATCCAGTTTCTGCAGGTACTGCTTCATACTTTGGATCAATCATTGAAGACATACACGAGCGTGAGACAGGGAGTGTGTGTGAGAGGTTAGGGAGAGAGGGACCTTCATTTTTAAGGCCCGAAACCGAGCGCCAAATACTAACAGAACGAGTATTAGAGCGAGGTCACCTAAACCAAACACCGTCCCTTAACATTGAAAATCTTGATACACGTATGACTTCTATGGAAAATCAGATGAAGCAGTTCGGGCAGACGATGGGGCAGTTAGGGATTAACATTGGAAACAATCAAAGGGCTCTTGATGACTACGCAGCACGAATGGTAAGTCAAGCTACAGCGTTTGATGTTTTGACAAACAAGGTTAATGACTTGGGCCATGCTGGTGGTGTCTTGGGAAACACTCTGAATGAGAGGATGGGAGCAATGGAGACTACAATGGATACAATGGCTGTGGAGATCAGTAGAGTGATGTTCGCAATCAGAAGTTTTGTGCCCCCGGAGTGTTTTGAGCCGCAACAACCTCCCCCCGATGCTGGTGCAGGTGGTACTAGTGGAGCGGGAGCCTATGGTTCTGGTTTTGGAGGTTCTTATGCAGCTGGTGGATCTGAAGATCAAGGTGGAGTTCAGGATAACTCACCTAAGGGGGAGAGTGGAAAGGAGACGAGACAGCGGGTAGTTCATATCGAAGAAATTGAAGAACATGCTGATCTTGTCAAGGAAATAGAAATTGAGCCGTCTGTTGATGAAGAGGCTTTGAGGAGGAGAAAGGGTAAGGCAATAATGGTTGAACAAGATGAGCCATTCGTTGACCTGAGTCATCAGGAAACAGTACAGAAGGTACTTGACTCAGATTCTGATATGGAAGACGTACCTTTGGAACATGCTATAAAGAGATCTTTGAAGGATCAAGGTGGAGGTGCTGGGATGTCTTTCGGAATGCCTGAAGAAGTTACTGTTGATGAGGAAACCCTTAAGTCTCAACAGTTAGCCTTGGAACAAGCTGAGTTCCTTAAAATGAAGATGATGCAAGAACGTGATGTGTTTCTAGAAAAGAAAGTGGAGCTACAAGGGAAGCAGTATGATCATGAGCTTGCAAGGCTAGCTGATCCTCAAGTTGATCTGGACAAAAGAAGGTTAGGGCAGAAGTGGGATGAAGCAAGGAAGATATTTATGGGACCCTGTGCAAAAGGAGTTCATAACAAGGAGGCAGATGATCTGTTCTACAACCTGAATTTGTAGAATCCAATGACTGCGGACTATATAAGTGCATTGAAGAGATTAATTTCTAAAGTCAGGGTTGGATACAATGCAACGCTTAAGGAGTGGCAGGTTATATTGTCTTTGGTAGAAGGAGTCCCAATGTCTTTCCTATATGTGGATGACCAATTCATAACGAGAAGATCTGCGTCAGAGTTGTTCTTGCTAGCAACAAAAATTCAATACTCTCAATCTGAGAAGCTAAGCATTCTGTATAGGGATCAGTTAATGCAGCTAGCAGAGGACAAGGGTCCAGAATTCTCAGCATATCCTAATGTTGTCCGGATGGTAGTTCACAAGAAAATGAAGAGGGTTAGCATGGAGGAAAAGGATTTAATGGAACTTTCAGTGGAATCTCTTAAAGCCGTCTGTAGACAAATGATGAGTAAGGGGTTCGCTTCTGAGCTTAAATAAAAATCGATGAAGATCATTGAAAGAGTCATATTTAAGAAGAGCAATGAGGTGTGGAAGTGTGATATCATTGCTCCAAACCCTCTCGATAACGTGAAGATTGAGCCGGAGCTGATAGAGAAGAAATGGAATATTCTTCAAGCAATGAAGAATGTAGATGAAGCTCTGACTCTTCCTTCTGGAGCACTGGAACAAGGAGAGATAAGGGAGACAGTTGGCGTTCCAGGAAGAGATAGTGTATACTGGATACACGCTTTTGTTGATGATACAACTGATGCCTTAGTATTCATAGATGTAGACCAGAATCAAACACTCTTGCATATGAGTAGAAAATGGCTGCTACAGACTCAAGATGCTGCATTTCTAGAGAAAGTATTATATGTGTTCAAATGGGACGAAGTGGAAGATAAGTATGTGGAAGAAAAGCAGAGACTCATGAGTTACCTGTCTGAAGTAGTAGTGGAAAAGAAGCGAATGGAGAAAGATGCGGCTAATGTCCACAATACTAACCATGTCAAGGGCTATCCCAAAATGATCTATTGTCAGTTTAAAGCTGATAAAGCTCATTGGAAACCTAAGCTTATAATGAAGAACTTTGAGGACATTCCAAAGATCAGGACTACTCAGGAGGTGGACAAACTCAGAAGGCTTTTCAAACATCCTCACCCAGAGCCCAAGAATCCTCTAGAAATGGAAGCTGTAAGTCTGTTGAATGCTAGGTGGGAGCAGCTTCACGATCCAGTGTACAAGAAAGAACAGCAGCAGAAGGAGAAGCGCAGAAGGCAGAAAGAAGAGAAAGACCAAGCTGCTGAAGCTAGGAAGAGGAAAAGGAATTAGGGTTAAAGGTCAGAGTGGTGTGAACTTGAAGTTGGAAAAACTTCATGTCTTTCGGTTGCTTTAACTCACTTGAGGAAAATTCACCTTAGAGTGAATCCAATAAGGTGATATAAGTTTGACTAAAAGATATGAAATAATCCAGGTGATAGGAATCATTCAAATGATCTTTAATTCGTGGTTCAAATTCTGATTCTAATTTAAGTTCTTTGTATTGTTTTCAAGTACTTTTCAATTGTATATTATTCAAGAATGTAATGTTAATTATCTTTTCTCGTCTCATTGTTTAGTTGAGTTATCCTTCATTAATTTGAATGTCATTGTTAGACAATCAAATAGGGGGAGATTGAAAGGCAGAGTGTGTAAACTTGTAACACTATAACTAATGTAACTCAATTAAAGGAAAAGATACTTAACCAGAAGACCATCAAGAACAAGAAGTCACAAGGAATCAACACTAAATGAAGACAAGGTAATTGATACAATTGAACATGTTAACTATGATCAAGCCAAGAAGAAATCATTGAGAGAAGTTCAAGTTAAAGTTGTTCATGCCTCAGTGATTTGAGAAATCGAGAATCAAGATCATAACTATCAGTATCAACAAGACCAATTGATTTCAAGTGAACAAGAAGGAAAGCAAACTTTGGAAAGCCACGTTACTAAGTGAATATGGTAATTTATTCAAGAAGCAGAAACACTATCAAGACTAGTCACTTATGAACCAGACCAGTGCATCAAGTGTCAGGACATTGATAGCAAGTTTATGTCAGTAATAAAGATCCATGTTCAAGAACTTGCTGAAGAATAAAGAAGACATGAAGATATCACAAGTTCAAGATGTGCATTGAAGTTTCAAGTTGAAGACCAGAATATTTTCTAAGTACTAAATATTCTAGATGACCAAGTAGAATATTTCTAAGTAGAAGTTCTACTTAGAAATTCGAGATGGCTAAGTAGAAATTCTCAAGTAGAAGTTCTACTTAGAGTGCAGCTTCAACATGACACATGGCATCTTCTGATTGGCAGATTTCCAAGCTTTCAAGATAAGGCAAGATTTATGTGGACATCATTGGGCCACATATATCTTAGTCTTTGAAGACTACAGGACATAGATTACATGTAGTATAAATAGAAGTACTTGTGTGATGTTTTAAGTAAGAGAGCAATAGTTGAAGAAAACACAAGAAAAAGAGAGAGAGTGCATTCACAGAGCTTAGTATCATTCACTTCTCTCTGAACTTCTGTTATACTTTGTAATGAATGTTGTAGCAACCATTTCAAGTTATATATAAGAAATATATTCCTTGAATCTGCGTGTTCATTTATTGCATCGTATTTATTGCTTCTCATATTCGAAAAGTTGTATTCACCCCCCCTCTACAACACATTTGGACCTAACATTGGCTCAAAGTGTTTTGTGCTCAAGACAATTGATAATGATGGTAAATTCGATGCTAAATCTTATGAAGCTATTTTTCTTAGCTATTCTTTAACTAGTAGAGCATATAGAGTTTATAACTTAAATAAACGTATAGTTGAAGAATCTATTGATGTTACTTTTCAAGAGCCTAACAATGATCTGCCAAGAGACGAGGAAGAATTTGCAGGTAAAGTTGATAACATACAACCTCAAGTTACTGGAAATCAGCAAGCCATCAATAATACTGAAACTGGAAGTCAGCAAGCCAACAACACTACTGAGAATGGAAAACAGCAAGCTGGAACTTCAAGTCAACAAGCTGAATTGGTCAGATTAACTCCACATGAAGAAATTGCTCAACATTCTCTACCAAAAGCTAAAAGGACAGTAAAGAACCATCCTCCAGAACTTGTTATTGGAAATATCTCAGATGGAATCACAACAAGGAGAGGAAAAGCAAACTTTTGTGCTTATGCTGCTTTTTTAGCTCAAGAAGAACCCAAAAATATCAAGGAAGCATTAGAAGATGAAAATTGGATCATGGCAATGCAAGAGGAACTCAACCAATTCGAGAGATGTGATGTTTGGGAACTTGTAAAGCCACCAGAAGATGCTTCTATCATAGGAACCAAATGGGTGTTCAAGAACAAAGTGGATGAATTTGGAACTGTTACTCGAAATAAGGCAAGGCTCGTGGCTCAAGGCTATAATCAACAAGAAGGAATTGATTTTGAAGAAACATATGCACCTGTAGCTCGTTTAGAATCAATCAGAATGCTTCTTGCCTATGCATGCTACAAGAAATTCAAGTTATATCAAATGGACGTAAAAAGCGCATTTCTAAATGGCGTGCTGGATGAGGAAGTCTATGTCAAACAACCTCCTGGATTCGAACATGAGAAGTTTCATGACTATGTTTACAAGCTCAAGAAGGCATTATATGGTTTAAGGCAGGCCCCTAGAGCGTGGTATGAGAGGCTTAGTAAGTTTCTTCTCAAAAATGGATTCATTCGAGGTAATATCGATCCCACATTATTTACAAAGCAAAATGGTAAAGATATTCTTGTTGTACAAATATATGTGGATGATATTGTATTCGGTGCTACTAATGAATCTATGTGTGAGTGGTTTTCTAAGTGCATGTACAATGAATTTGACATGAGCATGATGGGGGAACTCAATTATTTCTTGGGTCTCCAAATCAAGCAAACCATTGATGGTATTTATGTGCATCAATCAAAGTATACAAAGAATCTGCTCAAAAGATTTGGTTATGAAGATGTCAAAGCAAAAACAACTCCTATGACTCAAAACAGCAAGCTGTTTGCAGATGAGAATGGTAAGGAGGTGGATGTCAAAAGGTATAGAGGTATGATTGGAAGCTTATTATATTTAACTGCCTCAAGACCTGATATCATGTATAGTGTATGTGTTTGTGCAAGGTTTCAATCCAACCCTAAAGAGTCTCACTTAAATGTGGTTAAAAGAATATTTAGATATTTAAGTGGTACTATCAATCTTGGTTTGTTCTATCCTATCACAAATACTTTTGATCTTGTTGGGTATAGTGATGCAGATTATGCAGGGTCTCAAACTGATAGAAAGAGTACAAGTGGTGTTTGTGCATTCCTTGGACAAAGCTTGGTTTCTTGGCAATGCAAAAAGCAAGCTTCTGTTGCTTTATCCACGGCTGAAGGAGAATATCTAGCAGCTGGTAGCTGTTGTTCTCAGATTTTATGGATGATTCAAACACTAAAGGACTTTGATATCAAGTGTGGCAAGATTCCAATATATTGTGACAACACAAGCGCCATCAATATTTCGAAGAATCCGGTGAATCACTCAAGAACAAAACATATTGATGTTCGACACCATTTCTTGTGAGATAATGTTGCTAAAGGAAAGATTGAGTTGGAATTTGTCTCAACAGAATTTCAACGAGCGGATATCTTCACAAAGCCATTAGCTGAAGAAAGATTCTCATTTTTACGAAGGGAGCTTGGCATGTGTACTGTGTAGTCAATAAGCTGACACGCACAGAATGGGTAATGTTGGCTTACCATTTGTATCTGAACTGTTTATATGCCATTACCATGATTTGATTTTTTAATTTTATTTCTCTATGCTTATTCCAGACCTGGACTAATATTCTTTTTGTTGAATTTTTGATGGATTAAGGGGGAGAAATTTAGGAGAACTTTTTTGCTTGTTTGGTCAAGATATTCGATTTGGATATGATTGATTATGCTTGTTAATCTTGAATCTGTTTTATATCAAAATGTACTAACATGCAGGGATTTAGGGGGAGCTTTCTTATTCTCCTAAATATTGTGTAATCATCAAAAAGGGGGAGATTGATACTCCTATGATTTTGATGATCACATTCAGCAAGCTATTTGCTTGTAGTTTGAAATAAAACATCGTGTTATGTTTGTACTAACTTGGTTTTGCAGGGTATATTAAGCCTACTGATTGTTTACAGAGAATATACAAACAACAAGCCATTTGGTGCTACAACAGAGACAGTCTGGCAAGCCAGTTGCACACTGACAGTACAAACAGCAAGCCTGTAACGCCCCCAAATCCGGGGTAAGGGATTTGGTCGTCACGCGGAAATCCTTAATAACAAATCACCTGCTTAACCACATTAAACCATATGTAGTCATTAATAATTAAGTTACAACATTTGAGACCCCAACCACCAAGCATCTTTTAGGTTATAGGGCTAGAAACAAGAATCAACTCCTTACTACTAGTATAACTTCGTTGAGAAGTACACCAACAACTAGTACGATATTATGCAAAGTAACATATATATTACACATCAATATACTTACATATAACTTACTCCAGCTATAAACTTTCTAGATCATATCGTCTTCATAAGGGCACACTGCTCGCTACATCTAAGCCACACCGATAACCTCGTCTGGCTACCTTCCACTGAAAAGTTAATATTTGAAAACAAGCAAGTATGAGCGAAAGAATTGCTCAGCAAGTTATTACTAGAGTTTAACAAAATATCCCATCATATGCATGGGTTTCCACATTCAACTGATACTTAATATCATTCTTGAAACATTTATAACCACGAAATTCTATAGGGAAAGTATAATGTTTGAAATTAATATCAACTGAACAATATACCAATATAATATAAACGATGCCATTACAAAATAATTAAATAGCCACATCTTATTTGCGCAGTAATACACCAACATAAACTTGATGGTTATTCAATATGAAATCACTTACTTATTGATAATATAATATCAGTTTTCTTCTATAACAAAATAATAATCAATACATCATCTTAGTATAATATCTCAAGGTAATATAACATTTAAAATCAAGCTCTCAATATAATCTTTCCACTTCCTTTTATACAACAACTGTATGTAAAAGTAATATAAAATCAGTTTCTCTTCTTACTGTAAAACAATTCCATCATTTCATACCATTTTCCTTTTTCAGTACACAACTCTAAAAACCATTATCAATTCTTTCTTTTAAAGAAAACGTTGGGGATTTCCACTGTTGCCGAATACGTAAGGCACGATGATCAGTCGTCCTCCGTACCCGTCCCTTTTTGTACCGGTAGACGGAGGTAGGTTCGCCACCATCCCCCAGGAGGAAAGGTTCTCCACCATCCTCCCTCGGCAACTCTTGGGCCGGAATAAGATATTGGATGCTGGACTGTGCCACTACCACACAGCCTCTTACGCTTACTGTTGCAATCCCCCTTTGTCAATCAATATTCCATTCACATTTCCATTCACATATATCATTTCCATTTCCATTTATCATTTCCATTCACATTTCCATTCTCATTTCCATTCTCATATACGTACTATAATCATTTGAAAACATTTACACAGGTATATCAATTCAAGACACACATTCATTTCACTATGAAATTCTTTAAACAATCTTTTAATAATATTTAATCACTCGTAGAACACTTAGAATATCTAAAGAATAACTATTCAATAATCCCTTTTAAATGAATATTATAATTAATATTCAACATTTATCAATATCATTCCAGATATTTTTAACCAAAAATATCTCATTTACAACCATCGAAATATCTTTATTATTATTCCGGAACAAAGCGATTTTAAGAAAACATTTTAAAAATAATATTCATCTAATTAAATAAATTTAATTAGACGAATAAGGTTTATTTAATTAGTAGATGCTTCAAGAGGTATCTAATAATTAAATAAACACTAGTTTATTGGTGATGTTGCCATTAGGTTAATTATTGCGAAATCCTTTCTAAAATCTTTGTCCGGGTTTTCGAAAATATACTTTCCAAGATAACCCCTTCCACTTTTCCATTCATATATCCATACATTTAAATTATACCAACTAAAATACTTTACATGGAAATCCCTTTTAAGAAAATCTGTAAACATCAACCCTTGTCCCCTTATATAACAAAATATTTATTAATAACGTCTGAAAGAGTTTAGAACTCAAATATCCCTAATTTACACATAATTGCAATATTATAAAATAACTTTAGATAACAACTGATACCATAATATCATTAAAATAACCATAAATAACAACTGATACTATTCCTTCCCATATCACCTTACTCTTTATACTATATCACTCTCTCCATATCACATATATTTCTGATGTGTCAAATTATACTTAACCGCAAGCGCACGGTGTCTATTGCTAGTACAAATGGCAAGTGGGTCAAATCCACAAGCAGACAGGTTCTACTAATTCCTTTTCAGTTATCGCTATTTGTTTCAAGGGTCATACGAATATGTGAAATTATTAATTAACTAATTAAACTAAATTAACACTAATTAAACAGATGATAAACAAATTATTTAAAACCTAGGGCAATCAGGTCCACCATGCTTACACAGTTGGCTCTTAAGCTAAAGCAATCAATGTGATCCTATAACTAGAGTATGTTAATCTCTTTCAAGCATTAACACTCTCGAAACATTCAACACAATTAACCACTTTTAGTAATTCAATCAATCAGGTAATTAGAGTCAAGTTAATCTCTTCCAAGAATTAAAGCTCTCAGAAATCCAATGATGCTTCCGCACTCAAATTCAATTCTGCTAATCGTATGTGTGCCTCTAGTAAGTAAATCTCTCGATCCATACCCCTATTTGCATATAATTAATCCATGATATTGGCCAATTACACAAATTAATGATTAAAACATATCAATAAGAATTAACCATAACCAATCAAATCACTGTGAAAATCATGTCAATATTAGTGCAAACATGGCTTCCCTTTAAGCCCTAGAAATAACTACTCGCTAATAATTAAACAAGTAAAACAACTAGTAAAACAAGAAAACATAATTAAACTAATAAGAACAAAGAAAAGATTAAGAGAACAAAACCTTCAAACTTCAATGTTGTCACCTAAAAGAAGAGTCATGGTGTTTCTCTACATCTCCAACTAATAATACTAATCTACTCTAAACTATATTATCTGATCTAATATTACATCCCTAATAATTTACATCCTCCAAAATAATACCCTAGATGTGTTTATATAGGCTCTAAAAGTCTTGCCCAACAAAAGTATTTTAATACTCTAAATAAATTACAAGTAGGATTCCATAACTGAATAGGATTCCTTAATTAAAATTCGGCACTTCTTTTTCTCCTCTGTTTCTGGGATCTTCCAACTGGATTTTGCTTACTGGACCACCTCTGAATTAAAGATAATTCTACAAGATTCGCGTGGACAGTAAGATCGTCAAATTCTGACTTCTGGAACTCAAGATATGGCCAAAACAGTGTAGAACAGCCCGTGTAGCCCAATAATACGAATTTTCTCCTATTTTATCTCCAAAATAGCTCTTTTTGCTCCAAATCCTTCCAAGTCATGAATTCTTTATTTCCTACAATAAAACAATCAAATCTATTAAATAAAAATCCAAATCAATGTAAAACACAATAAATATGAGAATAAAATCATCTAAAATATATATAAAAATATACTCTATCAAACATCCCCACACTTAGCATTTGCACGTCCTCGGGCAAATAAGTGAAATAAAAACTAAGTCCTAACAAACATCACTTTCGTAGATGACACGATTGCATTGAGCATATGCAACAAGCCGTTAAACCCCTAGGCAGCCCTAGTAGGACGAGTGTTGTCTCGTGAGGGCCTATAGTGAATGTACCCACAAAATCCATGTAACCTAATACAATGCAATGCATGAATGCAACTAATATGAAAATGCAAATAATCTAGTACTAATATCCTACCATACCTTCAAATCCCCTCATGCCATATCAACTTAAGAATCAAAGTAAATACGCAATGTCTTGGTGTCGAAAGTGCAAGTATTCACATAGTCTACTCAATGAACATGCATAAGTTCTCACAAGTCCATGTCAAGTGTAAGAATAAGTTAGTAAACATGCTAAGCCTACAAGAGTACATCTTTGAGTCAAAACTCAGGATCTTATACGCAAAATCAAGCAAACACTCACAATCCACTCACAAAAGAATATTCACTCAAGAACAAGGGTAAGTGTATCACTCAATTCCAACAAAATCATAAGCACGCTTGACATTTGGTATCAATCTAACTCTTAACACAACATACATCAATGACGATAATCAAAAGGTCTTTATTTGGGTTGTAACGGGGCTAGGGACAAGGTATGTCAAGTAAAGCTAAAACAGGTTAAATGTCAAAAGCTAGTACCCAACAATAATCATTATTCAATTCCCTTTCTATTAAAACAAATACTTCCCCACACTTGGATTTTTATTATTTTCCAATAAACACCTTGTCTAGTCGAATCAAAGTAGGATCACAAAAGATAAGAATGCTCTCATATTTATTTTTTTTCTTTTTTTTCTGTTTTTTTTTCTTTTTTTTCTTCTTTTTTTCTTCTTTTTTTTCTGAGAGCTAAGGAATAAGCACAATGATCCATAGATATTATTATGAATTTCGACTAGCAAGCATCAACCAAAATCAATATTCCCCTATGGTATGATCATCAATAAAACCCCCCTTTTGTACACCTTATTACTCCCTTAAGCACGATACTAGCCCTTGACAATTTAGGTTCAAATTCAATGTAAGGCCAATAGAATAAAAAGGATAATGGCAAGTAATGTGGTGTGTCACCAAAAGAATAGGATTAAGCTCAACGGGTTAACTAATTGATCATGTTTAAAAGGTGTGGAAATATGGGAATACGAGGTTATACCTAAGTGCCTTTATCATCTCATCATCAAGTAATGTCATGCATTTCAAGAAAGATCTCAAGTAAGTGCTAGCAATGTAAACAACATGTGGACACTCAAGCAAACGAAAAATCATGCAAAAGATATGCATATAGGCTCAAAACTCACTTGGTGTGACAAAACATAATCAATCCCAAGTAACAAGACTCTCTAACGCACCTACTTGTACTCAAAGCATGAAAACCAAGTCATCTTGCACATATTCATGTCATTCTAATCACTTACAACATCCAATTAAATCTACCAGCTTCAACTTGCTAGTGTAAGTGTGTGCACAAGAACAAAGCACGTCACTTCTCATACAAAAGCGTCAAGAACACAAGAATTCTACGCATGCATGGGTGTATCAAGCAAAATACAACAACTAATCAAATTGCATGGCTAGAATTATTTTTGGTATTTTTCAATTTTTTAATTTTTTTGGATTTTTTTTTTTTAATCATCGAGAACTCATCCCCACACTTAAGCGGTTCATTGTCCCCAATGAACTAATGAACAAGATACAAAACTACAACTAAAAACAAAATAAAACTACACTAAAAAAGAAAAGAAAGAAAACTCCCCTGGAATCAAGATGTCAAGTGTGAAAACCACCCCTCAGTCGCTTAGAAGCCATAATAATCAAAACTCCACTCAACAATAGCTTCACCAACATCCACCAAGAAATATCCTACCAAAAACCACCAAGTAATATCACACAAAAAATACCCAATTAACAAGAATAATAAAAATCCCACAATTTACAAGAACACAAATTCGTAATAAAAAAATAAAATAGAGAAGAGATATCCCAACTACGAATCAAAGAGGTGAACTTGCAATTAATTCCTCTTTAGAATTGAATTTTTAGAGATTTAAATAAATAGAAAAGGAATTGGATTTATGATAATAATAATAATAATAATAATAATAATAATAAATAATAATAATAATAAATATAATAAATATGAATAATAATAATAAATTTGAATAATAATTATAATAATAATAATAATAATAATAATAATAATAAATAATAATAAATAATAAAAATAATAATAATAAATAAGAATTAGAATAGGTATAGGTTTAAAATTTTGGTGGAGAGATGGGAGGTTTTGGAATTGAAATAGGAAAAGAATTAGGAGAAGAGATGATAGTATAAATAAGATTTAGGGGTTGAAAGAATTGTTTTTTTTTTTTTATAAACAGAACAGCTGCTGAACAAAAAAATCGGAAGTAACCTGCTATAGGCGCAAGCTGCGCGCGTGTGAAGCAAGCTGCTTCAATATCAGTGGCGCAGGCGCAAGATGCGTGACACCCCCGCAGTCTGCCTCTACCCCAGTAACGCAGGTGCAACCTGCGTTACACAGGCGCAACCTGCCTTCAGCCCAGTAACGCAGGCGCAACCTGCGTTACATACCAAAAATTCGATTTTTTTTTTTGAAAAAACAACAATTTTTTTTTTTTTTTAAAGAATGAGATGAAGGAACACAACAAGGCTTGGGTTGAACAAATAACTAAGCAATTCTACTATATATGAAACATAAAGAAAGAAGTACTCCCCTATGCAAAAGCATGAAGTGCACCGATCCTACAATGAAATCTTGGGTTGCCTCCCAAGCAGCGCTTATTTAGAGTCATTAGCTTGACCTCCTAAAAAATACTCCGGTAAAGGCGTAATATCCATTTTCTCGATCATAAACTCGTCACCACAAAAAGTATCAAGAACATCAGTGGTTGTCTTTATCCTGCAGAAAGTCTCCAAACAAGCATCAGTAAAATAAAATATGTCGTTAATAAGCAATAGAGAAGTAAGTGCTTGTGCAGTATTGGAAAACTTTGTGATAAAACAGCGATAAAATTCAACACCACGAAAATATTGAACTCTCTTGACATAAGGTGGAGGTTCTGGTGGTGGCTTTTCTTCACTCCTCACTTTCACTGGAGTCATTCGGACATCTTGGCTTATCACATCATTGGCTAATAAGACACTTCCATCTTCTCCCTCTTCTCGAGCTTGAAACGTATGAGCCACTTTGTATGGATCCTCAACCAGAATTTGAGAAAGATCGTCTTGGACAATATTTGTTATCACATCAACCTTGAAATAAGTGTTCTTGAGCAAAGAAGCCTTGTAAGTAGAGGCTAGATCGAGAGCAAATTTATCAATACATGGTAGCTTAGGCACAGGTTGTGGAAGAGAAACAACAACCATCTCTGTATTGCTTTCCTTTGTCACCTCATCATCAGTCACATTGTCCTTGGTAGCAGCAACATCATTGATCTCGTCATCGGTAGCATACTCCTTCTCTTTATCAATGGCCTCATCATCAACATACATGGAGAAACTATCATATTCCTGATCGCTTGTGAGATTGATAGCAATCAGGTCCTCTTCGGATCGGATAGATGATGATGGTAAATAGTCGAGCTGCCCTGTAGTAGAAGAGTTAGCCAACTGTGCAATTTGAGATTCAATCGCCAAACTTTGAGTTTCTAATTCTTCAAAACTCTTTAGCAGTTTATTCAAGATATCCCACATCTCATTTGTCTGATCAGCTTGCACATCTACACTTGATTGAGAAACATGTAGATCTTCTTGTAGAGGAGGATATTGATATTCTTGCTGTGGCGGCTGCTCATATGACTGATAATATTGTTGCTCAAACTGTTGCTGATTATGATATGAAAAATTTTGAGCACCATTGTCCTGGTAGTAGAAATCTGGTTGATTCACGCATTCTTGATCAAAAGTGTTTGAATACTGATTGTACCCATATCCTTCTTCAAAAGAATTCATTTGTCCGCACTGAGCATTCTGAGAATTATAGACATTGTAATAGCATTCCAAACCATAATGACCCTGGACACCACAAATTGGACAGAAGTTGTAAGTTTTAGGGGCCACTTGTGACATCTCATTAATACTCATTGGACGCATAATGGGCTCTGTAGGGTTGAATGAGGCAATTTCTTGAGTGCGTGCCTCCAACATGGAAGAGAGTAGTGCAAAAGTATCAACTTCACCCATTGCAAACCTGTAGACACTCAACAAAGCCAAGAAAACGTAGTAAAATCTGCCTCAATTGGAACAAAGGTTCCAACGAGACAATGGAAACAATCTAAACAACTAAATTAAAATCAATAGAAACTCGCTGTCTCCCCGGCAGCGGTGCCAAAAACTTGATGTGTTAAATTACGTCTAACCGCAAGCGCACGGTATCAATTGTAGTAGATACTAGCAAATACGGGTCGAATCCTCAAGGAGACAGTTTCAGTTTCAATTCAATTGCTATCAATTGTTTCTAGTCACAACGATTGTTTGAGAATTTTATTAACTACTAAAACAAATTTAACAAAGTTTTAAATCAATTAATTAAAGGATCTAGGGCAATTCAGGTTCACCATGCTTACACCAAACAAATCACAAAGGTATAGCTTTTTAATGGGATTAAGTAATTAAAGCAATAGTTAATCTTTTTCAAGCATTAACACTCTCAGAAATCCGATGATGTTTCCACAATCACCTTCAATTCCGCTAATTGTATGTAAGCCTCTAGCAGTAAAATCTTTCGATCTATTACTCCTATTGCAATCGATTAATCCATGATATTATGAAATTACACAAATTAAGAATTATAACATATCAATCAGAATTACTCTTTACCCATCAATCTACTAATCAAATTAAGCCCAAATCATGGTGCAAACATGGCTCCCCTTAATACCCTAGAATTAAACTACTCACTCATGGTAGAATAAAAACTAATAATAATAATAATGAAGAAAGCCATATAAAACATATACTAATAAACAAGATGAGATAAAGAGTACCTTAAACTTTGTATTAAAGAAGAACAATGAAGATCCAAATTAAACCAAGTGCTTACAAAAGAAGAGATGAAGAGAGAAAAAACCAAAATCCTAGCTTCTGTAAAAACGTCTGTATATCTATGTCTATCCCTATTCCCACGTTCTCTCCTTCTTTTTATAATAAAACTAATTAATAAAATCTGATCTCTATCTCTTAATAAAAGTATTTTTAATATCCTAATCAATTTACAAAAAGATATCCATAATTAAATAGAATTTTCTTGTAAAATTCGTCACTTATTTTTCTCCTCTATTTCTGGGCTCTTCTAGTTGGATTTTGCTTACTGGACCACCTCTGAATTAAAGATAATTCCCTAAGCTTCGCGTGGACAGTAAGATCGTCAAATTCTGACTTCTGGAACTCAAGATATGGCCCAAACAGTGCAGAACAGCCCCTGTAGCCCAATAATACGAATTTTCTCCTATTTTATCTCCAAAATAGCTCTTTTTGCTCCAAATCCTTCCAAGTCATGAATTCTTTATTTCCTACAATAAAACAATCAAATCTATTAAATAAAAATCCAAATCAATGCAAAACACAATAAATATGAGAATAAAATCATCTAGAATATATATAAAAATATACTCTATCAAACATCCCCACACTAAGCATTTGCACGTCCTCGGGCAAATAAGTGAAATAAAAACTAAGTCCTAACAAACATCACTTTCGTAGATGACACAATTGCATTGAGCATATGCAACAAGCCGTTAAGCGGGTCGAATCCACAAGGAGACAGGTTCTACTAATTCCTTTTCAGTTATCGCTAATTGTTTCAAGGGTCATACGAATATGTGAAATTATTAATTAACTAATTAAACTAAATTAACACTAATTAAACAGATGATAAACAAATTATTTAAAACCTAGGGCAATCAGGTCCACCATGCTTACACAGTTGGCTCTTAAGCTAAAGCAATCAATGTGATCCTATAACTAGAGTATGTTAATCTCTTTCAAGCATTAACACTCTCGAAACATTCAACACAATTAACCACTTTTAGTAATTCAATCAATCAGGTAATTAGAGTCAAGTTAATCTCTTCCAAGAATTAACGCTCTCAGAAATCCAATGATGCTTCCGCACTCAAATTCAATTCTGCTAATCGTATGTGTGCCTCTAGTAAGTAAATCTCTCGATCCATACCCCTATTTGCATATAATTAATCCATGATATTGGCCAATTACACAAATTAATGATTAAAACATATCAATAAGAATTAACCATAACCAATCAAATCACTGTGAAAATCATGTCAATATTAGTGCAAACATGGCTTCCCTTTAAGCCCTAGAAATAACTACTCGCTAATAATTAAACAAGTAAAACAACTAGTAAAACAAGAAAACATAATTAAACTAATAAGAACAAAGAAAAGATTAAGAGAACAAAACCTTCAAACTTCAATGTTGTCACCCAAAAGAAGAGTCATGGTGTTTCTCTACATCTCCAACTAATAATAATAATCTACTCTAAGCTATATTATCTGATCTAATATTACATCCCTAATAATTTACATTCTCCAAAATAATACCCTAGATGTGTTTATATAGGCTCTAAAAGTCTTGCCCAACAAAAGTATTTTAATACTTTAAATAAATTACAAGTAGGATTCCATAACTGAATAGGATTCCTTAATTAAAATTCGTCACTTCTTTTTCTCCTCTGTTTCTGGGCTCTTCCAACTGGATTTTGCTTACTGGACCACCTCTGAATTAAAGATAATTCTACAAGATTCGCGTGGACAGTAAGATCGTCAAATTCTGACTTCTGGAACTCAAGATATGGCCAAAACAGTGTAGAACAGCCCGTGTAGCCCAATAATACGAATTTTCTCCTATTTTATCTCCAAAATAGCTCTTTTTGCTCCAAATCCTTCCAAGTCATGAATTCTTTATTTCCTACAATAAAACAATCAAATCTATTAAATAAAAATCCAAATCAATGCAAAACACAATAAATATGAGAATAAAATCATCTAAAATATATATAAAAATATACTCTATCAATTTCCAGTCAAACCATTTTACTTAAAAGTAAACAATTTATCAAGATAAAGATAAAAGAAATCTTGCAAATATGGACTGAAGTCTTATTCCACATATTTCATATATTTCAAGATAAATATACTCTGAACGATAGAGTATGTATAAATAAACTTGCCTCTGGTCCTTACCACCAAACGGAACACAGCGAATAAATCCTTGGCGTTTCGCCCAAGCAGTTCCATGAACTTTACGCGACGCCTCGATCCTTCCTTTTTGATACACGTTGCTCCACTTGATCACGCCCTAACGGTACTGTAATTGTTACGAGTACGTGTCAGTCCTACCTCGTATCTCGAGTAGACACCACTCGGAATTACGACTAAGTCACATAAAGTCAAACTATAGGTGTCCTTCCTATAATTGACTACTCTATTACCACTTAATGCACATAACACACTTATATCCATTTAATAGACTTAAACCAATTTAATATATAGATAATCCTCCAAACAGATACCTTATCCCTCGATAAAGACATACAATACACAATCAATCCTCAAGACACATTTAATCCTCAAATTAACACATAAACCTCGAGACAACAATTACCCTCGAATTAAGTCACTTAACACGTATACACATATACAGTTAACACCCAAATCATACCTTTAAACCTTTGAAATCAAATGAGTTAAATACATTAAAATGCAGGGGATTTTTAGAAAATTTCGGCATGAGGTATTCGTTTATCGGACTATGGGCACCGCCCCTCAAATACAATTCAACCCTGTTTTTGCCAAAAATAAAGCTGCCTCAACTTGCAGCGACATAAAAGTAAATAAGTAAGAAAAGTACCCACCCAGACATGCGGCACCTAGCACATAATAATTTACAATACACTATTACTTACGCTACACCAATGATCGTATTTCTCACGCATTTTAATGATACACGTGAAAATCAATCATTGATGTTTGTAAGCCCTAGGGAACAACCCCTAGCACTAACTATTACTTACGCTATATCAATGATCACATCACTCAAGTATATTAATTATACTCGTGATAGCTAATCATGGATATTCGTAAGCCCTAGGGATTAGTCGAAAAGAATTACACAAGTCCTTTAAATATTGACATTTAAAAAACTTGTGATCTTCTCATAACCCCTAGCACAATTCTAATTATTATAAAATTCTAACAATTAACATGTATCACGTATTCCAATACTTACCATTTAGTCAACTCATATAATTCCACAAATAATACCAACATCACCATTAACCTCATGTACTTTACCACCGAGTACTTGACAATTATACATTTAATAAATACTACGACTCGATCTACATCATTTAGCACAAAGGCACGTAAACATTATAACTAGCAAAATCGTATAACCTTGACATATTATTCGACTCTCACAATTAACAGTTAACAATTAACAATTAATCATTACTAAACACAACATTTAATCGGACTCACACTTAGTCCTCAACAATACAAATCACTATACCCTCCGAATTAATTATGGAAATTCGGATAATATTCATAATTTACAATATCAATCTAACTACAATACGTAACTAATTAAATTACTACGATTAACAATTTACGCAATAAATCGGAAATCACCACAAATTAAATACGAAATTAAATAGATAAGACACGAGATTATACCGTTCCGGTTCCGGTCCGATTTGTCGAAAAATCATCTCCCCCATCTCTCTCTCCTCTCTCTCTCTCTCTCTCTCTCTCTCTCTCTCTCTCTCTCTCTCTCTTCAACCCCGCTGGTCTCTCTCCCTCGCTGCCCAGTCGCACCATCACGTGGCTTCGCCGGAGAACCGCGCCGATTCCGCCCATCACCGAACAGCTGCGGCTCTTGCACACACACAACAGCACACACTCAACACTAATACACATACACACACTCGCATATAGATACACACACACACACACACGTATATACGTATATACACACACAATACACACAATTATATATATTCACACACAACTCTCTTCTTCTTCTTCTTAATCTCTCTCAATTCTCTCCCAATCTCTCTCTTTTTCTTCCCCTTTTCTCTCTTTTCCCATTTTCTCTAGAACCCTCTCCGCTGTTCTGCTGCTGCATCTCATTTTACAACTAATGGGCTTGGCCCAATTCTATTATATCACTACTAATCATTTAATCCGGCCCAAATTAATACACTACTCATTCTTGTAAAAACTAATACACATCTTTTATAAATCGAAATTAAATAGAATTTTGGGAAAATTAAACTTTTCATTTTTTAAACTAAAGAATATAAAATTAAGAGCACACACATATTTTTAAAATATTTTTCGGATCAAAATTGAATTAAATATGAATTTTCAAAGTTTTGATCCTTCAAATACAATAAAACTCTTAAAAATCATTTTAAAATATCACAACTCCCAAATTAATGCACCCAACAATTTTAAAAACTTAATAAATAAATAAAGATAATATTTCAAGAGATTTCATGATTTTTAATTCCTCCGATAATTTTATAAAATTAACAAAGGATCAAAATGCAAGATTTAAATATATTTAAATCCTCAAAAATATAAATAAAATACATCAGTCTTCACAGCTCACACAAATCATCATATAAACACATAAACACAACTTCACATACCTTCCACCTTCCAACAATAATCACATAATATAGTTCATAATTACACTGAACCAGACAATAATTAAATAATTCGTTTTTGAAATTCCTTGAACTGGAATAATGAACAATAAAATAAAATAAAATAAAAATTCCTCCTCATTTTAGGAAAAAAAACATTAATATTCTTAAAATAATAATAAAATCATTTTCTGAAAATCCGGGTTATTACAGTCTACCCTCCTTAATAGGATTCCGTCCACGGAATCAGCTAAGGCCACTACTGGGATTCCTTAACTCCTTCATCATCAACTCTTATTCTACAATACCGGAGATAGTGTCCCTTCGTAAACAACTCCTCCGAAACCTTAATTCAACCATAGAATCCATACTTGACACAGTTATCACTGGAGTCTCACAACCCCATCACTATTCCTTTCACACATATACATCTTGACCATCTTTCATTATCATACTATCCTTGAGAGAGAGTTCACTGATCCCCTTAACATAACACTCTTGAGAGAGAGATTGCACTCATTACATTAATCATAACATCCTTGAGAGAGAGCGAACTAATTCTATCGATACGCCACTGATATTCTATTCGTTTTGGGATTCGCTCCTGCTCTTGGCGATTCCGCTCGAATCTAATTTCTATCAGCGAATTTCGACTTGACCGACCTGGTTGGCATCCCCTTGAAATTCATTAGAGATAACAAGAATCATGGAGCTTTGAAAAGATAGCTGTCATATCAAGACAAATGTCACCCACTAGTGACCATAGGATTATGAGTTTTGAAACAAACCTTATTGGAAATAAGAGAATTTACTGAGAGATCAATATGATCATAAGAACTCACGTTGCGTGTCTCAGTTGAGACATTACTAAAGGTAATTAGCCTTCTTGTATTTCACAACTCACAAGTGATGGCGTCCCATCAGACTTCTATCACACAGACAGATAGTCCTTGTGGCCCTTATATGTATAGGGTTGTTCGTCTCAGTGGAAGTTGAGAATTATGAAAGAAATTCAAAGTCAAGTCAATAATAATCATCTTCTGAAAATTAATTATCAAAGGGACACCTTGGATTAAAATCGAACAATTTCCAAGGCGCGATTACCAAAGAAAAGGATAACCAGAAAGATACTGGTATTCAACAAGCAAGTGGTGCTATATCACCATTGAATTATCCACTATTGAAGAAAAGTGGAAGTTTGAAATAATATCATTTGATAGGGCTTCGAAGACCTAAGGTAAGTATAATGAAAGCCCTTGGCACAATTGAAACCAAATATGATTTAACACAAATGTATAAAAAAATAACTTCGAAGAGGAAACATATCCTTTATCACAATTCTCTCTTAGAGAGATGTAAAATAATTCATAAATTGGGGAGGTAATCAAAAAGATTCACCAATGGGGATATTGCCAAAGTCTCCACGGATGCCTTTTATGTCGGCTCCTCTGACGGATAATCGTTCGATCCCAGAGCTGTTCTTTTTCATGCACACCTAAAGGTGCTAGATAACTTAAGTCATCGTCGACTCGTAATAGTCACTAAGGATTCAGTCATCGACATTAATAATCGCAGGGAGTTCTATCTCAACATATCCTTCAACATAGCATTCAAATCTTAACTTAATCATTGGCACTACACCCGGTAGTCCAACATGAACTCTACATGAGCTCTGACGTTCTCAAATAACTATACACACTCCTACTCACTCTCGTTTCTAGTTTACTATAACCTCAGCTCTGATACCATTCTGTAACGCCCCCAAATCCGGGGTCAGGGATTTGGTCGTCACGCGGAAATCCTTAATAACAAATCACCTGCTTAACCACATTAAACCATTTGTAGTCATTAATAATTAAGTTACAACATTTGAGACCCCAACCACCAAGCATCTTTTAGGTTATAGGGCTAGAAACAAGAATCAACTCCTTACTACTAGTATAACTTCGTTGAGAAGTACACCAACAACTAGTACTATATTATGCAAAGTAACATATATATTACACATCAATATACTTACATATAACTTACTCCAGCTATAAACTTTCTAGATCATATCGTCTTCATAAGGGCACACTGCTCGCTACATCTAAGCCATGCAGATAACCTCGTCTGGCTACCTTCCACTGAAAAGTTAATATTTGAAAACAAGCAAGTATGAGCGAAAGAATTGCTCAGCAAGTTATTTCTAGAGTTTAACAAAATATCCCATCATATGCATGGGTTTCCACATTCAACTGATACTTAATATCATTCTTGAAACATTTATAACCACGAAATTCTATAGGGAAAGTATAATGTTTGAAATTAATATCAACTGAACAATATACCAATATAATATAAATGATGCCATTACAAAATAATTAAATAGCCACATCTTATTTGCGCAGTAATACACCAACATAAACTTGATGGTTATTCAATATGAAATCACTTACTTATTGATAATATAATATCAGTTCTCTTCTATAACAAAATAATAATCAATACATCATCTTAGTATAATATCTCAAGGTAATATAACATTTAAAATCAAGCTCTCAATATAATCTTTCCACTTCCTTTTATACAACAACTGTATGTAAAAGTAATATAAAATCAGTTTCTCTTCTTACTGTAAAACAATTCCATCATTTCATACCATTTTCCTTCTTCAGTACACAACTCTGAAAACCATTATCAATTCTTTCTTTTAAAGAAAACGTTGGGGATTTCCACTGTTGCCGAATACGTAAGGCACGATGATCAGTCGTCCTCCGTACCCGTCCCTTTTTCTACCGGTAGACGGAGGTAGGTTCGCCACCATCCTCCAGGAGGAAAGGTTCTCCACCATCCTCCCTCGGCAACTCTTGGGCCGTAATAAGATATTGGATGCTGGACAGTGCCACTACCACACAGCCTCTTACGCTTACTGTTGCAATCCCTCTTTGTCAATCAATATTCCATTCACATTTCCATTCACATATATCATTTCCATTTCCATTTATCATTTCCATTCACATTTCCATTCTCATTTCCATTCTCATTTCCGTATTATAATCATTTGAAAACATTTACACAGGTATATCAATTCAAGACACACATTCATTTCACTATGAAATTCCTTAAACAATCTTTTAACAATATTTAATCACCCGTAGAACACTTAGAATATCTAAAGAATAACTATTCAATAATCCCTTTTAAATGAATATTATAATTAATATTCATAAAAAAAATAACATTTATCAATATCATTCCAGACATTTTTAACCAAAAATATCTCATTTATAACCATCGAAATATCTTTATTATTATTCCGGAACAAAGCGATTTTAAGAAAACATTTTAAAAATAATATTCATCTAATTAAATAAATTTAATTAGACGAATAAGGTTTATTTAATTAGTAGATGCTTCAAGAGGTATCTAATAATTAAATAAACACTAGTTTATTGGTGATGTTGCCATTAGGTTAATTATTGCGAAATCCTTTCTAAAAACTTTGTCCGGGTTTTCGAAAATATACATTCCAAGATAACCCCTTCCACTTTTCCATTCATATATCCATACATTTAAATTATACCAACTAAAATACTTTACATGGAAATCCCTTTTAAGAAAATCTATAAACAAATATACTCTGAACGATAGAGTATGTATAAATAAACTTGCCTCTGGTCCTTAGCACCAAACGGAACACAGCGAATAAATCCTTGGCGTTTCGCCCAAGCAGTTCCATGAACTTTACGCGACGCCTCGATCCTTCCTTTTTGATACACGTTACTCCACTTGATCACGCCCTAACGGTACTGTAATTGTTACGAGTACGTGTCAGTCCTACCTCGTATCTCGAGTAGACACCACTCGGAATTACCACTAAGTCACATAAAGTCAAACTATAGGTGTCCTTCCTATAATTGACTACTCTATTACCACTTAATGCACATAACACACTTATATCCATTTAATAGACTTAAACCAATTTAATATATAGATAATCCTCCAAACAGATACCTTATCCCTCGATAAAGACATACAATACACAATCAATCCTCAAGACACATTTAATCCTCAAATTAACACATAAACCTCGAGACAACAATTACCCTCGAATTAAGTCACTTAACACGTATACACATATACAGTTAACACCCAAATCATACCTTTAAACCTTTGAAATCAAATGAGTTAAATACATTAAAATGCAGGGGATTTTTAGAAAATTTCGGCATGAGGTATTCGTTTATCGGACTATGGGCACCGCCCCTCAAATACAATTCAACCCTGTTTTTGCCAAAAATAAAGCTGCCTCAACTTGCAGCAACATAAAAGTAAACAAGTAAGAAAAGTACCCGCCCAGACATGCGGCACCTAGCACATAATAATTTACATTACACTACTACTTACGCTACACCAATGATCGTATTTCTCACGCATTTTAATGATACACGTGAAAATCAATCATTGATGTTCGTAAGCCCTAGGGAACAACCCCTAGCACTAACTATTACTTACGCTATATCAATGATCACATCACTCAAGTATATTAATTATACTCGTGATAGCTAATCATGGATATTCGTAAGCCCTAGGGATTAGTCGAAAAGAATTACACAAGTCCTTTAAATATTGACATTTAAAAAACTTGTGATCTTTAATTATTATAAAATTCTAACAATTAACATGTATCACGTATTCCCATACTTACCATTTAGTCAACTCATATAATTCCACAAATAATACCAACATCACCATTAACCTCATATACTTTACCACCGAGTACTTGACAATTATACATTTAATAAATACTACGACTCGATCTACAACATTTAACACATAGGCACGTAAACATTATAACTAGCAAAATTGTATAACCTTGACATATTATTCGACTCTCACAATTAACAGTTAACAATTAACAATTAATCATTACTAAACACAATATTTAATCGGACTCACACTTAGTCCTCAATAATTACAAATCACTATACCCTCCGAATTAAATATGGAAATTCGGATAATATTCATAATTTACAATATCAATCTAACTACAACACATAACTAATTAAATTACTACGATTAACAATTTACGCAATAAATCGGAAATCACCACAAATTAAATACGAAATTAAATAGATAAGACACGAGATTATACCGTTCCGGTTCCGGTCCGATTTGTCAAAAAATCATCTCCCCCATCTCTCTCTCCTCTCTCTCTCTCTCTCTCTCTCTCTCTCTCTCTCTCTCTCTCTCTCTCTTCAACCCCGCTGGTCACTCTCCCTCGCTGCCCAGTCGCACCATCGCGTGGCTTCGCCGGAGAACCGCGCCGATTCCGCCCATCACCGAACAGCTGCGGCTCTTGCACACACACAACAGCACACACTCAACACTAATACACATACACACACTCGCATATAGATACACACACATACGTATATACGTATATACACACACAATACACACAATTATATATATACACACACAACTCTCTTCTTCTTCTTCTTCTTAATCTCTCTCAATTCTCTCCCAATCTCTCTCTTTTTCTTCCCCTTTTCTCTCTTTTCCCGTTTTCTCTAGAACCCTCTCCGCTGTTCTGCTGCTGCGTCTCATTTTACAACTAATGGGCTTGGCCCAATTCTATTATATCACTACTAATCATTTAATCCGGCCCAAATTAATACACTACTCATTCTTGTAAAAACTAATACACATCTTTTATAAATCGAAATTAAATAGAATTTTGGGAAAATTAAATTTTTCATTTTTTAAACTAAAGAATATAAAATTAAGAGCACACACATATTTTTAAAATATTTTTCGGATCAAAATTGAATTAAATATGAATTTTCAAAGTTTTGATCCTTTAAATACAATAAAACTCTTAAAAATTATTTTAAAATACCACAACTCCAAAATTAATCCACCCAACAATTTTAAAAACTTAATAAATAAATAAAGATAATATTTCAAGAGATTTCATGATTTTTAATTCCTCCGATAATTTTATAAAATTAACAGAGGATCAAAATGCATGATTTAAATATATTTAATTCCTCAAAAATATAAATAAAATACATCAGCCTTCACAGCTCACACAAATCATCATATAAACACATAAACAAAACTTCACATACCTTCCACCTTCCAACAATAATCACATAATATAGTTCATAATTACACTGAACTATACAATAATTAAATAATTCGTTTTTGAAATTCCTTGAACTGGAATAATGAACAATAAAATAAAATAAAATAAAAAATTCCTCCTCATTTTAGGAAAAAAAAACATTAATATTCTTAAAATAATAATAAAATCATTTTCTAAAAATCCGAGTTATTACAAAGCCATTTCCAACTGCCAGAAATCCTGAAGATAAAGATCAAGATTAATTCTCATGGATGTAATTCAGGAAATATATTGTGAGGACTCTTTACTATATAATACGTATACAATATATTCTAGAGCTCAAATCTTTTTAAATATCTTTCTTTAAATCATTTTATAAAACTTATGGGAGTTTCTTTATTTAAAAGATTTCTTTCTACAAAATCTCCTATACGTGTTTTATAGTTATACAAATCAGAAGGGTTATGCTTTCATCGATTTCTTTCTTCCAAACCCTCTGTCTAACGTTCACAAGAACGTTTGTAAAATCCTTAACCAATTGAACGTTGGAAATTGATTCTAATAGTTCGAATAAATTGGTGATTGATTTTCTGAACGTTGGTGTGAAGCTTTATAAACTTATTCTTGTGTTCATTCGCTGCTAAGAATTCAGAACATTCAGAGAAAAACTTTCAAGCACACAAGATTACAAACAACTCAGTTTTTCATTGCTATATTCTTTTGATTCTCTCGAGCTCTTAATATATATATATACGTGCTATATCTTAGAGAGTTCATAGTTTGAGTTGTATCCATTATTGATTGTATTGTTCGAATTGTAAGGTTCAGTTGTTGGAAAAGTTGGCTTGGGAACTAGGGTTTGGTGATCGTTGCTAGAGAAGTATACTTGGGAAGTATAGCTTAGAGAGCAAGTTCAGAAACAGGAGTTCAGCACGCCATTTGTCAACAGCTGGGATATAAGGGAGATATATTATTGTATCTTGTAATTGGTTTTATTTCAGTGATCAATAATATATTCTCTTACCAAGTTGGTAAGGGACCAGGACGTAGACCATAGGGGTTAGGGGTCGAACCTGGCTAAAAGTCTCTGTGTTCTTTATTTTCTGTTGTTTACTTACTGCTTGCATTTAACTTACTATTTCTGCACTTTACTGTACTTGTTATCTGTGCATTCAGCATACCATTTGTCTCTGCATAAAACGAAATCAGTAAGCTGTTTCTGGTAATTTCTAAAATCGGTTTTAGTTAAACATAGTTAGCCATTTACACCTATTCACCCCCCTCTAGGTGTGCATTTTCAATATTTGGATCTACTAATGAGAAATTGTGTGAGAAACTCTCTAAGCTCATGCAGAAAAATATGAGATGAGTATGATGGGAGAGTTAACATTCTTTCTTGGATTGTAAGTTAGTCAAAGGAAGGATGGTATCTTTATCAGTCAAACCAAGTACATCAAGGATTTGTTAAAGAAGTTTGATCTAGAAGATTGCTCACCTGCTAAAACACCCATGGCCACTGCCACTAAACTGGATGAAGATGCTAAGGGCAAGAAGGTAGATATCTCAGTCTACAGAGACATGGTTAGTTCTATACTCTATCTCACTGCAAGTAGGCCAAACATCATGTTTGTTACATGTCTGTGTGCAAGGTTTCAATCAAATCCAAAGGAATCTCATATGATTGCTATCAAGAGGATCTTTAGATATCTGAAGGGCACTCTAAACTTGGGTTTATGGTATCCTAAGGACACAAGGTTCAATCTGGTTGGTTATTCTGATGTTGATTATGCTGGATGCAGAGTGGATAGGAAAAGCGCCTCAGGTAGCTTCCAGTTTCTTGGACAAAGGTCAGTCTCTTGGTATAGCAAGAAACAACAATCTGTGTCAACTTCCACAGCTGAAGCTGAATACACAGCTGCTGGAAGTTGCTGTGCTCAAGTGATTTGGATTAGAAATCAACTTAGAGACTATGGACTTGTGTTGGAAAGAATTCCAATCATGTATGACAACACAAGTGCAATCTCTATAGTTGCAAATCCTGTCAATCACTCTAGAACAAAGCATATTAACACCAGTTATCATTTCATTAGGGAGCATGCAACTAATGGAACTATTGAGTTACATTATGTTCCCACAGATAAACAATTAGCTGATATATTCACTAAGCCATTGGATGAAGCCACCTTCACAAGGTTGGTTAGTGAGATTGGAATGCTGAATTCTTCAGAATCTGGATAAGTGAAAATATCAACTAGATTGTTGTAGCAGTAAACACTTACTTTATCTAAATTCTCAATATTTTTGAAGTAAGTGTTGGCTAAAATATGATATTATATCAACTTAATTTATTAGAATCACTATTTAATTTATTAGAATATCCTCCATTGAATATTATTGGTAAATTTTAAAAGATAGTGAAAATTGAATTTTATGAGTGAGAAGAACAGTTCGATAAGTCAGACTTCTCTAATGACTTTCATGTCAATGGTCGACTTCTCTAACAAGTCGATTTGGGACACTCTTGAGTTCTTGAATAGTGCCTTTTTGGAGATATCGAACATAGACGTGTTTGACTTCTCGAATATGGTAATTGAGTTCTCTAATGATTGAGTTCTCGAATACTATATTTGTGTTCTCGAATCATTTGAAAAGGCTGATTTCTCGCTGAATCTTAACCATTTTTGGATTTTTATTCAGAATTTTAAATCACTCATAAATAAAAGATATTATATTTAATTTAGAAGTATTTCTAAGTTAGATAACTGCCAGCTGTGAGTTACAAATTGCTTGAGATATCGATTAAATCTTTCTTGACTTATCGAATAGTTGGTTTCTACTTCTCGAATGCCTGACTTGTCGATACAAAACATATATCTAATCGACAATTCAAGTACTTCATACTTATACAATTCTAAATCTATTCGTTTCATTTCATTCGATTTCTCAAGCATATAAAGTTCCAGAACCTCTGAAAACCCTAACTTCAAAAGCTAAATTTCTTCTTCAAACATCATTCTCTTCTTACTCACTGTACAACAATGGCAAACACCCAACTCACCATACCCACATAAACCAATTTCATCGCAATAACTAATGATGTGGAAGCACCAAACGCAAATTTCAAATGCTTTGTTCGATGGATGTTTGAGTCATACATAAAGGATGCACTCTCAGCCAACCCAACTCTGTATCTAGACTTACTAGAACAATTTTGGAGGACTGCTACTATGGAGGTCATCGCTCTTGAGAATGCTATAACCTCATATGTAGTCTATTGCAAGATTCAAGGAGAGGATATCACTATCACCAAAGCAGACATGAATAAAGCATTGGACTTACAACAAGAGGTGTATGACCCACTGGCCACAAATACAGAGTTAGAAGACTTCTTTGATTTTATCAACTACTAAGATAAAATCAAACTTGGAAATTTGAATAGGAAGTTCTTGAGGAAAGAATGGAGCTATGTCTTTGCCACTCTTCTTCAAGTCTTTACAGCAAGGAAGTCTAGCTTTGATCAAGTGAGTGCACCTGCACATCAAATAGGATATGCTCTAGCCTATGGGAGAAAGATAGATGTTGGGCAGATCATTCTACAGGAGCTGTATGGGAGACTTGGTAAGAACTCAGCCCAGAGAGGTATTGAAATTTTCTTTCCTCGATTTATTCAATCTGCACTTAATTTTGTAAATGATAAATTGATTGAATTACCTTGTATAGATAAGACTAGAATAGGCTACCCTGGATCCATGACCAAACTCATTTTTGGTAACTTGGAGACTAGGAATGATGTGGATGTAAGACTTAGAATAACTCCCCATATGGAGAGTTTATTTAGGACTTACCCCCACAACATGCCAATATTTGATTCCAAATCTCAGTTAGCACAGCCCAAGCAAGTAGAACAAAATGCTAACCCAGGGCTTGCTAACCGACCCTCTCAGCCAAACACACTACCCAACACAGAGCCACCTACATCATCCTCTCAACATGGTGGTGTTAGTAAAAAGGATAAGAAGAAGAGAAAACAGATTGAATCTGAGCCTTTGATGTAGAATTAGGTCTAGAAAGTGAGAAACCTGAGTCACCCTTATAGAGACCAAAGAAGAAGAAATCAAAAACCACCTCTTTAGTCACACAAATGGATGAAGTTGTAAAATCAGGGGCAAACAGCTCACTAGATGTACTCTCTCAACAAGGTGCATCTATAGAATCAAGCATCCTCCCCAATGCACCTTCTTGTAACGAGTCCGCACCTGGGAGTGATAAGGCTGGTACTACACTGAGTGGATAGCACATCATATTTGAAACTCCCTCTATCTCTCAGGTGGATTTGCCAAAATCAAATCTACAAGACACTTCTCTTCCATAATCTAACACTGAAATTTCTTTGGAGCCTGCAACTCAAGCAATTGAGGAGCAAGGCATTGATCACCAAGAATTTTCTTCTCTTGGTGAGCCAATGGACTCAAGTGACTTAGTGCATGACACTTTGCTCACCACCCAGGAACCACATTTAGATGGTGAGGGAATGCAAGTTGGGGCATATCCTAATGACACCATTACAAACATAGAGGATTCACTAGTTTTCACTAGAGACTCTGTGCCTATGTCAACTACTATTGTAACTCATCCCACTCTTATGGAGACAACAGTAGTAGAGTCAATTCATCCAGTTGCAGAAGTTGCATCTGTAACTGAGGAGTCTAGCTTGCCTAGCTCTAGCTCTGACTTTATATCACAATGGCTAAAGCCTATGCAACATGACAGTGCTTCAGGATCAGGGTCTATTCTACCATAATTGACGGTTGAAGCACTTCAAATCTTAGTTGTGGATCAAATTCCTGAGTTTGTAAAGATTGCCCAAAACCTTGTCACCTCAAACATGCCAAACCCTCAATATGAATCCATTCTGCTATGTCATAAAGAAGATGTGGAGATGCAAAAGGAGAAAATAGCAGATGAGGCTGAAAGAGATGGTAATGTAGATGCTTGGCTACAAGGAAAATATGACATTGCTCTCTCAGAAGGTCTTCAGTTCCTAAGAGAAGAGTACATCACCTCACTAGGGTCCAATGCCAAATCTCTAACCCCTAAGAGAAGAGTACATCACCTCACTACAAAGGAACCTTGAAAGCTACACACTATCTTGGCAAGGGCCTTAAGACAGAAATAAATGAAGTGTTTGCAGCCACAATAAAGGATTGAATGAAATAACACTACGCCATAGATGACATACAGTAACACCACAACTGTGTTACCTTAGACCCTAAATTCTATTACCAAAGACCCAAAAAAGGCTAAGGTAACACCTTAGCTATAATAGTTTTGTTCTATGTAACCTTTGGAGTCTAAGGTAACACTTCGATACACCTAAGCTAACATAGGCAAATTCGTTACCATAGATCTATACAGTAACACACAAAGCATTTTATAGCAACACCAAATCTATGTTACCTTAGATGTTATAATTTTGCAAAATTATTATTCAATTGTATGGGTCCCACATGTGGGCCCCACATACATTATCTATTTTAAAATTAATGATTCAAATTTAATTATTTTTCTACCATTTCCTTCCTCTAATATTCATAAAAAAATGCATAGATACAACAAAAAAAATAAATAAATAACACACAAATGTCAAATCTAAAATAAAACTACAAACCGTAAATATCATTAATTTAAAGAAAAAATTACAAATCGTACAACCGATTACATTTACTTAAACATCCCAACAAAAACTAATCTATCCCCTACAGTTTCTCTGCCCTGTTTCATCAACAGTTTCTCTGCCCTGAAACACTTTTCTTACTTCAGCCTGTGCTCTTTCCATCACTTTCGGATTCTTTATCAGCTCATACATTGCTCAAGTCATAGTTGTTGTTGATGTTTCACTTCCAGCAGTGATAATGTCCTAGAATATAGTATGACCCTGATGTTAAAATGTATATCATAAAGAAGACAGCCAGCAGAAGTTCAATTATTTTGTCAATAATTGGATAAACATCGTGTAAATTCAATTCCAAAAACTTTGCTCCAGTTCAGATATATAATAGCACTGTCCTCTATCACCAACTTAAACATTATAAACTGCACAGTTTATTTTAAATGAGTGCCAAACTCAGAGTTGCAAGGAAATGGACGGAGAGGCTATTACGTAACAATAGTATCTAGTAGAGATTTTATAGCACCATACTAGTATCTAGTAGAGTATCTAGCAGCTGTTGAACCCAAAATCTACAATCTCTAGTGGAAGGATTAGAATTTTATAGCATCAGATATTCTGAGTCACTAGAAAACTGAAAAATGATATAGAAGAAAGAAGAGCAAAGATAAGTAATACATCAAACAAAAAAGTACTAGTGCATCATACCATTCACTAGACACATATAACACATTGAACATTATATAGCTCAATAAAAGAGTGTGTCTGCAAGTGATTAATCATTGATTCAATTTAGTGTACATTTTGTCAATATAAACAGAAATGACAATCAATTATGGATAATGATATCCTTTTATTTATGTATCGATAAAAAACTAACTTGTGTCATAGTCTTAAATTGGGTACTGTCAAGTCTGGTGCATGCATTATCAACCTAACCACTACTGACTGGAATTTCAGAGGAGAAATAAATGCACATAACAAGGTTGATTATTCAATAACTTATACTAGAGGGTTTTGACTGAGACTTTACTAAAAGATTTCGACTGAGACAGCTAATTAATTAAAGATTACATGATTGCTTAGTTTTAATTAGTTTATATCCTACTAGCTCCAATAAGATAAGGCTCAATCAAAACAAATTTAATATGAATGGATAATGTTATTTTACTTAAAGAAAAAGATGTACAAATTAACTTCTTTTTTTACAATTGTACCTGAGACCTTTCATTGATCATTGAATGAGCTGCAGCCCGAGTTCAAAAAACTTTCTGCGTTTTCCAGCTAACATAAAAAGGGGCTAGGCGCGATGGTGGTACTCTGTTATCATCTCCACTTACAACGTGTGTGTTAACGGTGATCTGCATAAACACTAGATATTCTGAATCAGTTTCATGACATTATCTTTTGCGCACCTGTTGACACAGGCATTTCAGTGACAAAAATTGCTATGTTGAATTTTCATGTACCATTTTTGTAGAGTCAATTCATTCATAGCAAAAAGGCAAGCAAGCCCATATGCAGAGCTATCCCCAGACAAACAAGCAGATGCCTAATGTCACCATATTCATAAACAAGATTTATTAAAACAAAAATAATCCGAATTGCAGCCATGCGTATTCTTTATGGACCTGGATCATTATTAGTCCCCAAAGACACTACTCATACACATAAAAACATTGCAAGAACATTAGGAAAATACCATTAGGAAAATATACTATTAGGAAACAAAAAAGAAAATTCTACAAAAAAATGATTCTCTGACTAATTAAGGGAAAGTACCATTAGGAAAATGGGGTAGAAAAAATTAGAAACCTTTCTACAAAAAAACATTAATTATCTAGTTGGGACATACTCCTGGTTTCATGTCACGATGCACCAGCCCATGCAAGTGACACTCAGCGACAACTTTTAGCATCTGTCTTACAACTCTTGCAGCACCCTCGCATAACCTAATAAGTAACACGATGGATTATACCGTCAACTAACCCTCTGAAAACTTCAGCAAAAAGCGAGGACATAAAACACTTTGCTTATGATGATCATAAAATAGCAAATATAAAGAACAGTTATACTGAGAACATGATTAAGCAAATAAAACGAGAAAAATGGAAAACTTTGAAATAATAGTTAATCGCAACAGAGCAGAGGCAGTACCTTCAGACTTCAGTCATCAATGTCCAACTTCTGAAATAAAATTCCAACTTTGAGCTAAACTATAAAACAGTAAATTACCAACATTATATGTTATCAACATAACAGAATATTAACAGAACAGTACAATGGAACAGGAAACATTAAACAGAACAGGTAATTATCATCTTCTACTTTTTCGAATTTTAAATATTCTTCCGGCTCCCCTCTAAGATCAGTAATATCTCTAGAAGTTCTTAACCAATATTGGTTGCGTACTAACGCTTCAGCTGTTTTCGGAAAGTGAACTCCGATGTGAATTAGTTGTTCATCCACCTGTACTAGAAGAAGCAAATCCGAAGGCCCAACTGAAGAATCCCTGAAATCGAAAATAGAGATCAATTAGTTAAAGTTTAGGCCTAATTAGTGAAGAAATCAAATTGATTGAACTCAAAACGAAGAACCCCTAATTTGAAAAAGCCCCAAATGGAAGAAATTTAAGCCTCAAATCGAAGCCCTGATTTGAAACCAAATACACACTAACATGAAGAAAATTATAGAGAAATTGAGGGGGAGAGTTTTAGGATAGAGGGAGAGAGTTTTACGAGAGAGAGGGGGAGGGCCGAGAGAGAGTTTTAGGGGAGAGTGAGAGAGTTTTGTCGGTGACTCGGTGTTAAAGATTGAAATTTTTAGTTTGCCCCAATTTCCCTCGCCTTGTATTTCTAAATTTTCGTTTCCCTGCTTTCATTTTCGTTTGCCTGCTTTTCACTACAACTCCCGCTTTTCATTTTCATTTCAATTTTTCATTCGTTGATTTTCTTTTTTTCATTTCTAATATTACAAAATTTATTAATTTTCTTATAAAAATGTATGACAATAAATTTTATTATTTTAATTATTGAATAATAATTTAAATTTATTATACCCTGTTATTTTCTCCAATAATTTTATTGATGAATTTAATCAAATTATAATTTTTTTTAATATTACTTTATTTTAAGATATTTTAAATAAAATTATTAAAAAATATATTGATAGTAAAAATATAAATAATTCAAGTATTTGATAGAATATTATTTTTATAATAATAAATTTAATGACTTGATGAAAATAATTTAATTTTAAAATTTAATAATTATTCAATCGTTAATTATAAATAAAATTCCAAAATATGTTAATTATACTCTAAGGTAACACAGCCATTGGTGTTACTAAGTTTAACACCTTCTACAACTATGGTAACATACCTTTAAGGATATGGTAACACCAAAACTAAAGTGTTGTGGTAGGTCCAAAATTTCATAGCTATGGTAACACCCGAGAAGGTAACACCCCCCCCTAAGTGTTGTATAAAGCCATCTATGGCGTAGTGTAAAAAGGGATTTTGCATCAAAGTTTCCTTCTCTAAACTCTGTAATCAAGGACATTCAAGAATGCAAATCCACCTGCACCAAGATGGACAATGGCTTGGCCTTGCTTTAAGGAACTGTCAATAACCTGGCAACTCAATTTCAAAATCTATCTGATCAGACAACTGATGCCAATGCCATGCTGAGGACTCTTTTTTACAAATCAATATGGAGATAAGCTGATGACTGAAGTCCCTGTACATGATATGACCAAATATCAGGTAGTAAGGCTCAAGGAACAATCTCTTTATGGTTTTAAAGCCTCTGAGTTGTTCACCAAGGTGGCTACTCTTAAAAAGGAAGTGAGCTCACTTAAGCAGTCAAATGCTCATCTTACAGACACAGTTGCAACTCTTACTGAAAAGTTGGACACTCAAGCCACCACCACAGCTGATGTTCTTCTTCATCAACAACTGATGTTGTCTGCTATGATGAAGCATATGGGGCTCCCTCTACCTGATGAAACTGTCAATCCCACCTCCTCCAACCCAAAGGCCCCTACCAAAGCCTCTTTGCCTGACAACAAGCCTAAGGGGGAGAAGAGGACCTTAAGGAACTCAAAACCTAAGGGGAAGAAAGGTATTATAATAACTGAGGGTGGTCAACAAAGAACTTCAAAATCTACAACTCATGTGCAAGGCAAAGGGAAAGCCAAAGTTTATGAACCTCCATCTTCTCTGCCAGTTGTTACTCTACCACCTGTGCACATCACTACTCCAAGTGGTCAAAAGCAAACTATCACTACTACAGTGGTTGCAGGAAGTATGCCATCTGATCAACCTTAATCTTCCAAAATTGAAAGTGCCAAGCCTGTAGAAGTAAAGGTGGTTACTGAGGCCAAGCTACAAGAAATTGCAAATTCTAATGTCTACCATGATGATGCATTCTTGGAGTTTCTGAAAGTCTCAAGAGAACAGGCTGGTGATACTCAAATATATCTGAGAAGTTTGAGAGATCAGATTGACTATCTTACTGTTGTACCTAGGAAGGTTAACAATGTATGGTTCAAGGAAATAATGATGGTAACTAAGTTCAAGATATGGCATCTAACATACACCATTCTGAAGGCTCTCAAATTTTTGAAGTAGATGCACTGGTCAGGATAATTGAGAGGACAAATGAAAACAACAAGAGTCTGTATGATAACTTAAGGAATGATCAACCATCCAGACTGCCTGAAGTGCTTACAAATCCAAGAACCATCTTCTATCAATCTGGAACAAAAATTGATGACATCAAATAGTTAATCATTCCTAAGCATCTTATCCCTGAGAATAGAAATCTCATCATTGCCATCATTGAAAGAATAACTAAAAAGCAAGGAATCAAAACTGCTGAAGAGTTGGAAGCACTACACATTCTCAAAACTTTCATTGCAACTGGCATTGTTCCAGAAATGGCCAAAGAGGGGAGGGATAAGGATGATAAAGATGAAGACAAGAGTGATGGGAGGAGAAGACATCACAGGAGTGATAAGGATGATGAAGACAAAAAGAAAAAGAAGGACAACAAAGATAAGAAGGGTGATGATGACCAAGGCAAAGTTTATGAGAGGAAAAGTGGAAAATGGCAAGCCTTAGGCATTACTAAAAGTAATCTCACCACAACACAAGACTCTAAGTCTAGGGTGAATACAGTTAGTAATGACCTACCAAAATCTGCATCTATGGCTTCTGCAACTATTTTGACACCTCAAGAAGAAAAGAAGATTCAACTCAAGAAACCATGTGTATGTTTCCAAAAGCAAACTGTTAATGGAGTACTACAATGGTCTACAAGCAAAGGTCACAAGTTTCTGCCAAGCAACCAAGTGAAAAAGATCAAATTCAAACAAGCTGCAAGAAGAATGAAGCCATCTAAGTCAAGAGCCCTAACAATCATTCCAGGATTGAAACTTCAACCACTAGATGAAGACTTTGATGAAGACCAACTGCAATTTCTAAGAGCTCAAAGAATCTACCATGCTGCCATTGTGAATGACTCCCTTGAAATCAAGTACATTGATGGAAGAAAGAAGAAATTCAAACAAGGGGGTTGTCAAAATTGGGGTAAGCTATATGAGATAGAAAAAATTATTGCATTATTGGATTCTGAAGACAAAGTGGAGAGAGTATGGAAGCTGGAGTTGATTGATTTCGTGAAGATGAAGAGAGATCATGCTGAAAAGATAAGAAATGGGTGCTTTGAGAAATGGCTAGAAAGGGAAATATATACATGACACTCAATTCGATCATGCTGAAAAGATAAGAAAGGGGTGCTTTGAGAAATGGCCTTTGATTGTTGTTCGAGGTTTACTCTCCAAATTTTAATTCGATCGGTTGCCTTTGATTTGTGCATTATTTGTCTAAGAGGAAAAGGTACTCTAACTTCAATTTTATGAGCTTGTAAATATGGCCTTAACTTCCGATAGGCCAATACAAGCGTGTAAAGCAACTTGGAAATATTATGGGAATTAAAATGAGCGCAAAGGTATTGAAGTATTTTCTGTTAAAAGCATTTTGAGATAACATGAAATGCTAAAAACATATGACATATGTGTTACTGCTACCTCCATATTCAAGCAAGTATTCAATTCTCATACTCTATTCAACAAGTGTATTATCTTTTCTTTTGCTGATGCAAGTTTTGTTATCATATATACATGACACTCATATGTTACCACTAGAAAAGTTTGTCTTTTATGATATGCTTCCTTTTCTAACTGAAGCATTGTTTTACATTTACTAATATGTGGCTCAGATTTGTTCTCTCTTTGGATTCAATAATCTACATTATATGTTAGTCACTGAGGCATGCCTGAGTACATCTAATAACAAGCCTAATTGTTTGTAATGCTTTGCATTACTTACATGACCTCTTAACTGAGGGAACCTCTAGTTGTAGAGTTTCTACTTGTTGTAGTACTTATAATAGCCATCAATTTCTATCTATGTAACTATAATTAAAGTCAGAAAATAATGCTTGAAAGAAGTTCGAAGGATCATGCCTCAATCTTGAAGAACAAGGTTGTCAAAATAATCACAGTTGGATTTTGGAGAATGAAGATTTGCCTAAGTACCAATTCGAGAAGTGTTTTGTTCTATTCGAGAAGTTTAGCATTTGACAAGTCAAGGATTTGATATCTGTAAAGACACTGTTCGACATCTCTGAAAGTCAACAGGTCAAAGTGTCATTCGATAACTCAGAGATTCGACATGTCTATTACTCTATTCGAGAACTCAAGAAGTCAACAAGTCAAAGTGGTATTCGAGTTCTCTGAGAGTCAACAAGTCAAAGGTGTATTCGATATATCAAAGACTCAAAAAGATATTCGACATCTCAGGGATTCGATAAGTTAAATGCTCTATTCGATAACTCAAGGATTCCTGAAGAAAAGAGCTATTCGAGAAGTGATTCGATATGTCAGCTTTGCAGTATTCGAGAACTCAGAGTTATCGATTAAGTCAATTCTAGTTCTCGAATCAATCACTCAGTTACTTCTCGAATACAATCTTGGAGACAAAATACTGGAGAAATTGTACAAGTCAGAAACCTGCAACAAGCCAAAGCACTTTATGGACCACAAACTGTAAGGTACTTTGGAAAGCCTACAAAGAAGCTTAGAGAGATGTACAAGAGACAAATAGCTAAAGAAGTGGATCTGAATAGAACTTCAAGAAGTCAAACCTGTAGCCGTTTGGATGCTTACTCAAATAGGATAGACATACTAGAAAGTAATTTATCATGTAACCTTATTTGTAGTAAGTAGGCTGTATTCATGTTCTATAAGAATACATCCTCACTTCCTTAGTTAAAAAAAGTTTTTCAAA
Organism: Kitagawia praeruptora; assembly: GCA_037693485.1. NCBI lineage: Eukaryota > Viridiplantae > Streptophyta > Magnoliopsida > Apiales > Apiaceae > Kitagawia > Kitagawia praeruptora. Next base: position 112,304,229 of record CM075348.1, on the reverse strand, counting down.
ATACACATTCAAGAACATATATCTCTCTGAGAAAAACTAAGCTGAGAATACTACCATTTGTATTCACAGGTTGTAGCAATTCTTTATCTAATACAATATTAGATTAAAGTGAAGATTGTGTCTAGTGTTGTTCACTATCCGCACTTATAGCTCTACACACACATAACACATATCTTGCTACATACACCAAACAGATTCAAGAACAAGAAAAGTTCAAGAATCCATTCACCCCCCCCTGTATTCTTTTCGTGTGTTCAATATTCAACATTATATAACATGTCATTTGAAAGATCACATTTATTATGTACCATTTTTAGCATATTATTATTGAGTAATAAATAAAGTTACCCTAATTATTATAATTAGGGAAAAGGGTTATAACAGCCAACAACCCACCACAGGTTAGTCCAAAAGAGCTAGCAAGTTGGCACACATTAGTTGTTGACTTGTATCTATAAAGGTCCTAAATACTCTTATATTATTCGATGTGGGATGTTACAAACACCCTTTCTTATAGGGTCGACGTCCTCATCGAGCCCACACATAAACTTACTAAACCTGGGCAGTGTCTCTGCACTTTCGGTCGGGCAGAGCTCTGATACCATTTATAATATCCAAGCCCACATCCAAATGCATACCGGACCCAACAATCCACCAAATCTCAGTCCAAAAGTGCTAGTAAGTTGGTACACATTAGTTGTTGACTTGTATCAATAAAAGCCCTAAATACTCTTATTTTATTCGATGTGGGATGTTACAAAATTTATAACATCCATGCCCACATTCGAATGCATACCAGACCCAACAACCTACCATAGGTCAGTACAAAAGTACTAGCAAGTTGGCACACATTAGTTATTGACTTGTATCTATAAAGACCCTAAATACTCTTATTCTAATCAATGTGGGATGTTACAAACACCCCCTCTTATAGGATCGACATCCTCATCGAGCTCACACATAAACTTACTAAACCCGGGCAGTGCCTCTACACTTCTGGCCGGGTAGAGCTTTGATACCATTTATAACATCCAAGCTTATATCCGAATGCATACCAGACCCAACAACGCACCATAGGTCAGTCCAGCAAGTAACCAATCAATCCAACTATTAAGGCCAAGTAACACGTATACACGTATTATATAAGATAATCAATATGATATAGTACGATACACGAAACTAATAACTTCGATACACATATTATTATTTGATACGATATAATATAATACGACACCACATAAAAACAATAACTTGAAACTTATAATTCATACTACGTCCACTACAACTCGGTGATAACGGTCCTAAATTTTTAGAAAACTGTCACTACAACCCGGTGGCTCGATCCTAAGTCTTTATTTTCACAAACCATGGCATAAATTAGGGTCCCAAGACTATTGTTTACACATAACACGTATATATTTATACGTATAGTTTCAAAATATAATCACTTAGCCAAAATGCATACACATAAATCATAATTTCAAAAACACTAGATAGATCGATTGAAAACTTACCTCGACACGGAAAAAACAAGAATCCAAATCATCCTAGATCATGTATTCAATTCTAACCAGACTTGTATTTAGCCTTTTGACCTTTTAAATAATGTTTTCTTGAAAAACTCAAAAAAATGAAAGTTGTAGAGTACGAAAAGATCTTTCCGACAAGTCCAAAACCAACGAATTCCGACTTATAATAAATTTTCTACGAATTTTATAATATTGTTGAATTGTGTGTGAAAAAACTCTATGAATTTTGTTAATACAGATGAGGAAGAAGAATAAGATGTTTATATAGCACTAAAAACCCTTGTCCAAACCTACGTAATAAACGAGTATTTACGAATACTTTATCATGATATCAAGAGCCCAAGGTTATTAACGAAGATGACGAAAAGGCGAAACCATAAAAATGATGAAAAGTTTTTTGGGAGAGACTGTACCAATCCTACGACGATGCGATGACTTAGAACAAGATCAGACAATTGTTTTTCGATTCAAAATGATGACGATGAACGACTATGATGACCCGATGATTCTCGATGGAAAACAAACATAATGACTACGATGAATTGTTGATTGTTTCTAGATAGAAAGGACAACAAACGATGACTAACAATGACCCGTTGATCATTTTTCGATGGAAACGACAACAAACGACGACCGATGACCAACGACGATCGTTTCTTGATTAGAATCGATGATGACTTTTTCAAGTTTTTTTTTAATATTCTTATTATTTTGCAAAATCTTAAACTTATTGTTTTGAGTATTTTGAGTTTGAGGGGGGATGTTAGCATATTATTATTGATGTAATACAGAAAGTTACCCTTATTATTTTTATTAGGGAAAAGTTGATAGTTTTGTTTATTACAATTAGGTATTGGCTATATAAGCGATCATTATATTGTAAATGAATTAAGGCTTTATGCCTTCATGATTAATAAATGAGTATTTGCGAATTCTTTATCATGGTATTAAGAGCCCAAGGTTATTAACGAAGATGACGAAGAGGCGAAACCATAACGAAGAGGCGAAACATAAAGTTTCCCTAATTATTATTATTAGGAAAAATAGGATAGTTTCTGTTAGGGGGCCTAGTCCAATAAGCTTCTGGGCTTATAGCCGTTAGGCCCATACGGATGAAACAGCCCATTTCCTTAGTACAGCCGATGCACAACAAAGTAAAACAATCGAACGTTGTCAGTGTAACGTATGATCGTCTTTATATCCCACCATAATTGAGAATCAAGGCGATCATCAACGGTACTACTCCTAGACACAATTATCAGGTGATAAACACAATCACACACACTAAGATACACTGGTTTACATAAGCTTTACGTTTACGTTTCCATTACATTCTACTGATTCTCACACCGGAGGTGAATCGGGGGGGTAATTCCCTCGCATTCTTCTCTTTGCAGGAGCTACTGAAACCTGTTCTTGGCATACCGAAGGTAGGTTTGTCCGAGGCATAAATTGAGTCCTGACATTTGGCGCCGTCTATGGGAACGTATAAGCTTCTTTTGTGAACCATGTTACCTCAGGATTCCGAAAATCTCAATATAGAAACTCCTACTTCCGAAGAAATAAGGCAACAGAATAATAAAGGAAAAGCCACTGAAGCGGAAGGATCCCATGGAGCAAAAAGATGAGCCTTGTAGAAGAAGGCAGATGAGTTAAGATTGGAGGCAATAAAACTCTGGCGCGAAGAGGTTGAGTTGGAAGAAAAGATAGCACGAGAAGCCCTTCAAACTGGAGAAGAGGTGTAAGAACCCTAATTTTTGGTAATATTTTATTTTATTTAATATCTTGTGGCAATGTCAATGTGGAGCCTTTCTGGTCATCCCTGTTGATTAATATAATTGATTGTCTGAGAAACTGTGTTGTTGTATTCACTATGTAAGATAAAAAGGGAGATTGTGAAGGCAAGAGTCGTATTGTTAGTGAGATTTATAAAAGTTGGGATTTGAGAATGATTAGAGTGTTAAAAGATTTATTAAGGATTATGACAAGGAATTATGGACATTAGAGGAATTTACACAATTAGTACTTAAGGAATTATAAGGGAAATCTCTACGCGACAAAATATTATTACGAGAGATCAATTAAGATATGATACGAATTAAGGATTAAATAATAAGCATTGGTGGGAGAATAATAATACAAGGAGTAGTATTGCATGCAAGCCCATGCAACCAAGTAGTTAGAAACCAAGCCAACTAGTTAGCCATTGGAAGATGAATAGTAGTTGGTTACTTGCTTTTTGAAAAAGGAGGAGACATGTAGTACAAGAACCATACCTATAGCCATACCTAGGTGTACCATGCTTGTACATACAATTATATGTATCACCCAACACTTTAACCTCAATTATTCAACCAACACACACCACAAAATATCAAACACAAAAACATTTCCCCCCCCCCCTTTTACCTTGCTCTCGGCCAAGGCTAAGAAACCAAGGAAGAAATTTTCTTTCTCCAACTTCTCATCACTCATAAATCATAATATAATTCCTATGTCATCTACATCATCTAAGCAAGGTATGCTAGCAATTTCACTCCATTTCATCCATCCAATTCCAAGTTATAAATTATTAAAGTTTGGATGAATAGTAACCAAGTTTGTTCTTCCTTTAGATCTTGCATTGTGAGTGTTGTAGGAGGCCATCTAAGGTGTTTTTAAGTTGTATAAAGATTGTTCAAAGTCTCTAGGAGCTCAAGAAGGTATGAAATCTCAAACCACCCTTGGTTATGTGTTGTTCATGTAGTATGGTAGTAGATCCATGCATTTTAGGGGTTATCTTGAATGTATATGTATTGGATAACATGGATCTTGGGTTTTGATGTTGAGATGGTGAATTTTATGACTATGGTGAACATATATATCTCCATGAGTGTTATGAGTCATGATCTAAGTGTTTTAAGTGGTGTTTATGTTATGGAAGCATGAAAAATGGTTGATCTAAGTGAATTGAGCTTGCTGATTTTGTCCAGGAACTTTGATCTGTGTTGTAGCACGATTTTGAACACCCAAATGATGTCCCCTGATGTCCTACCTTATATTCTTGGAAAGATAATTGAATGTAGTTTCTGGATATGTAAGATTCATAGCTAGGTGATGTGTGGATATTTAGTTATGGCCGGAGGAGTGAATGTTGTTTCTGGACTATGGACTGCATAAAGTGACCCCCTTGTGAACCTTGTTTAAACACCTTAAAAAATATTTGGGATCATGGAAAAATTAGAGAAGCTAGGAAATACAGTGGTGAAGGCTACCCAAAAAGAATTGGATTAAAATACGAATTTTTGAATTTTATAAAAATGCTAGAGTAAATTTCGCGCAAGGGAAAAAGTAGTTAGTGGAGCATAATTCTAGGAGTAATGGTTATGGTTCAAACGTGGTAACTAAATTAAGTCGAGTAAGTGACGAGCGTAAACGAGTGATGTCATGGACCTATAGTGAGGCTAGGGAGTCATAAGACGAAGTCGTTAAGTTAATCTCGTATCCCCTTAAAACCCCGTAATTAGAAAGAAATTGTTAAGGTACTAACGAACGATTATTGTTTATGTATAGATCGTTCGAATTCGCACGCTCGACCACCCCAACCCAACCAAGGCAAGTTTTCCAACCCTAAGTATTTAATTTCAAAAGATTATATTCTTGATTTTACCCATGCAAGTTTACTTTTCAAAACTTATATATAAGGATTTTTCACTGTTGTGTTTGTAGTTCCGAACGTATTATATGCGTATGCTTTATGAGATTATGTTGAAGTTTGAGATATATGCATATGTGTTTGTACACCCTTGAACTTAGAATGAAAATGTTTCTTTGGACAACGACTCTAGCAATAGAGGTCGTAGCGGTCCAAATATACTATTGACCGGGGAGCGGTATATTATTGTATCATGATTAAATTACAAAAACCCGAAAGGTCATTCGGGAAGTATCGTATACTTACGTATTTATTATTTTTACGTTGTTAAAAATACTCAAAAATATCTATCTTGGATTGAAAGCTTATTTTAATTAAATAATTATTTTACTAATTGTTTATATATTAGATCTAAAAATATTATTTATTAATTATCGTTCATTATTTTAAAGACAAAACTAATCCAAGATACCTTCAGCGTTTTCAAACTTGAACTCTTTCGGACCCAAAACATTTTTCGAAAACCCCCGGTCAGCATTTGCTTCTTGTACGTTTTTCAAGAATTATCGAACGACTGAGGTCGAACTTCAACTACTCAAGTTTTCTATCAAAATGATTTTGAAAAGAAAAGAAAAAGGGGACTCTGGCAGGTGTGGGAATCGTTGACGAACGATTCCCGGGATGTGTAAGCGGCCGTGAGCCAGGCGGTCCATCAATTATTATTCCGGCCCAGGTGTTGCCGAAGGATGATTACGGATGTAGTTTTCATCGAGGGTGATTACGGATGTAGTTTTCACCCGAGGATAGTTACGGATGTAGTTTCTATCCTTCTACCGGTAGAGAAGACCCGCGGATTATTGGACTTGGATGTGGCGACTGATCATCGTCAATCCTTGTCAGGTTTTTATGTTTTCTTCTAGTCCCATCCTCCACTTTGGAAAAATACTCAAACACTGCTTCTTGGGCCTAAGTGCCAAGTTGCCGATAGTGTGGTTTTTGATGAGAAAATATTGACATCGTGCAGTATCTAGAACTGCAAGATTTCCTATAAAGATTGGCACGTGTTAGTGCACCCTTGCAATTATTTCAAAGAATGAAATGTTTTTGAATGAGAAACCTTCTAAGCTAATGGAAGGAAAGAGGTTTTGCAATAATGTATTCCCTGTACAGTATGTTAACCGTAGAGTGTTTTGCCGAAAATGATATACTAATATGTATATATTTTCAAACCTGAGATATATTGAAATGGGAACCTTATAAAGGACTCATATGTTATTCTTAAAGCTCCTTAGCGAGTATAAATGTTTTATTCAAACTCGGACATATATATTGTCGAATTATGTTTTGAAATCTGAGATGTATATACCCATACAGTTGGGAACGTTTTCGAAATAAACCACATTATTATTTTTCAAAATGGCGAACTTGCTGAGCATTATGTAGCTCATTCTTGCTTTATTAAAACTTTTCAGAAAGAGAAGAATTTGGTCAGTTAACTCCGCACCAGCAGAAGAGGAGTAGAAGATTTACCCCGAGATGATTTAGTTCCAGATAAATACTACAGAGTAAGTCTGATAGGTTTTCAACTGTAATAGTAAGACTCGTCTTCAAGTGTAGTTGTATAAGTGGAAGTGCGTAAGATTCCGGATTGTACAGATGAATTGTAATATTTAGTGTTACTTTTGATTATCGTTTCTGAGGCTCTAACTTGTATGTGCGTAAGATTGAGGTCTGGATGGATGTATTGTTGAGTTGTAAAGTTAATACAGGTATGATATGGTTGAATGGTGATGTGACGACCTGAATCTCTGACCTCGGATGTGGGGGCGTCACAGAAATGGTATCAGAGAGATAAGTTACAGTACTCAGAAACGAGAGCGTTGAGAGTTAAGTCTAAGTAGGAGAATGACATAAGAGATCGTAGTAAACTTATTATTGGACTACCGGAAGAGGTACCGATGAGTAGAATGGACTGGAGTGTTTACTGGAGGTATTATACTAGGGTCGATAGAATCCTTAGAGGCCTTCAGAATGATGAGTTGAGAGTTGGGAGTCGTACCTGACTTATCAGATGTAACGATGTAGGAAGCAGAGTGAAACCTCAAGTGTAGTTGAGGAGAAGAGGCGATATTGCCAATATGATCAGATGACTAGGCTGGCATAAATTTTGTGGCCCATATTCCTCCACAGTTTAGGAGGCGGCATTTTAAGAATCAAGAAGTTTGGACTTCCCTACATAATTAGGAGTACTTAGTACTTGGATTAATGAAAGTCTTTTACTTTGGTTATAAGATCCGATTTTCGATAAGTAACGGGTTTCCTTGAAGGATGGTCACTATGTCGTTGTGGATTCCATTACCCTTGATGGCGAATTTTACATGTGTTATACGAGAATGTTATCATAAGACGAGCGTGCTAGATAATTCCACGCATGATTCGGACGCTAGAGCTTAGTAGTTCAACTTAGAGAACAAACAAGCAGAATTAACAAAGCGACTCTAGTGAAGTTGAATATGGTTGCAACGAGCGATACAGTGATCTCAAAGTCTACCAAAGGAAGAGACCAGTGAGTCCATACTGGAATTATTTGATAAAAATTTTAGCAGAGACTACGCATATATACTTGTAAACCTATATATTGCTGGTAACGTATGTTCACGTGCACACACACCGCCACTGAACCTATGGACTGCATTGAGATCCCTAAGAGATCTCTTTGATCTGTTCCCAGGGGGAACTGGCCACTTGTGATTCATGTCGGAAGGCGTGAAGTAGGACCCTATGGACTTAGCAGGTGTCCCCGGAATGATGTGAAGCTTGGCCTTCAAGATAAAGCACGAGAATGATAGATATATTGTGAAACCCTAACTCGATAAATGACTTTAAGATGATGGTTGAGAGACGTACTAGTTGGTGTCTTGAATTACGAAGAGATGGAGTTACCCTTATAGTGGTGATAGTGAGATGCACGAATGGTTATTAACTTATTTTGGTAACTACCGGCTGGAGCACTACTTCATTTTAAACTGTTCACTAACCATGTTACCTCGATTAGTTTATATCAGGTAATCCTTCTAGCTTTCTACTTCAAACTTGTGGAATAACCACCAGTGGTATACTTTCTCTAAACCGGGACTCATCCAAAGTATCTTATTTGACCCCCGAGTATTCTATTTGAAGTTTATAATTATTTCATTTTGCTCAGGACTATTTACACTTCCTTTCAATTATCCAAGGAATGTTCAACAATCGTTTCCTTAATTAATCAATGAATATTCCTAAACGAATATTGATATTTGACTACTTCTTTCATACTTGCATTCTTCAATCGAGCCCATAAATATTTATCCACTTGTTGAGAACAGGGATGATCTAACATCCAGATATTCCTCATGAGTCCTTTCTCCTATTCAAAATGAGATTGTGCGTCTTACGTTGAAATCATAGTAAGGATATCATTCTGATATTGGTATTCCGAATTTAATTCTATTGTAGGATCTGATAAAGCATGTGTACGGAGACACCCTTGGGTGGACCGTTTCACTGATAAGTAATATTTGATGAGAGGTTATCGATTGTTCCGATACCTAGAACATTCTCTTCAGATTTTATAGTTTTCTTTTTCAAACTTAATAACTTCTTATTCCCATTCGTTGTCCGAGTAGCCTAAAGTTTCTTCAGTGGCTACGATGTTGAAATTCCGTTCTAGCCAATTAAAACTGGCTAGTCGATATGTCAATATGAATGACTAGTTGATTGTTCTAACTAGTCAAAATTGTAATGTTGTGAAGAACACCTAGCTAATTGTCCTAGCTAGTGGTGATGTCTCAAACGGGTGAATTAGCAAATTTTGTCTCGCTAGTTTCTAGTGTTTCTTGAAAAGGACTAGTTATTGTTTCACTGGTCCAACTCCCAATTTAATTCATTCAGCAATTCCGCAATGCATTTTGCATGTGGTAAAGTATGATGATGAAAGTTTTGACGAATGACTTGATTGAGACCTAGTGAGGTCATCCACTCAACTTGAATTCTACCCATCTTTGTATCAGACTTTATGTCACTTGAATATTCTGTTCTTTCATTCATATAATGAAGATTCATTTGAAACCATAGATTACTTGAATGATAAACTGCTTCATTTTTTTATCGTCACATAGTAGAATTTCTTTCGATCGATTGACCTTTATCAATGGGACTTTTTAGATCCTCTATTTTTCAAGAGGAAAAGTATTCCCCAGATGTAAGAATTGTATAAAGACCGTCTTTATGACTTTTGTATCCAACAATCATTGCCCTCATGCAACATTCTCTATGATATCACATTACCAAATTTTCAGGACATGAAGGAATAAACCTTGTTGTATTCTTTTTGTCCATCCTTACATCTCCGAAAATCGAGACTCCTAGTATTTGGAACCATCAACATTCTTGGAACATCCAATGTGGAATTCTTATTGAAATTATCTATTGGACCTTGTTATTTTGAAACCATTCCTTTCAAAAGTCATTACTCTAAGGTGAACGGGAGGTACAATTGTGAACCGTTGCACCAATATGAGATCAAAAACCAAATGTTGTGATTGTGCAGCCAGAGCATGATGCCGAGTAATTATTTAAAGTAGGAATAACATGTTGGGGCATACCACAGGACCTTAATATTAGTGTAAGGAAGGTTATAAGAAAAGATGAGGTGGTTGGGAGTACGCTCCTACCAACCGTTGCCAGGATGTTATATTAATGAATTCTGGAGTTACCAAGCCTTTTCCTGATCCAAGAAATGCAAATCGATTGCGATGTAAGAGATATCCTTAGAGGAAACTAACATGGAAGTGAGATGGACAAGAAAGGAAGAAATATCGTGGCAAGAATGTGAAGCTTTACTTAGTTTAAAGGGATTGATGCATATAGAGAGACATAAAGTTTAAAAGGCCCATAATAGCAAATGGATGCATGTATATATGCCAATGATCCTTCGAGATTACCACCTAATCAACTTTATTGGGAATCATAGCAGCATACAGGCCTCAGGCTGATTGGCGCCAGTTGTGAAAGAGGACGAGCGTATGACATCTTACCTATACCATCGAGAATTGAAACCCTTATCGGAAATGGAGGAATTGTTGACTAGTTAAAGTGCGTAGTTGTTTTTCAAATATAAGGTTAAAGAGAAGGTTTCACAAACTCCAGATCGACCTCTGTACTGCACCAAAGTCGGCACTTCACATTAATGTAAACATTATAAATTCTGGTAGTATCATGTGGATTGACTAGTGAGTCAGAAGCCCTTGTGGGTTAATAAATAAAGTTTTAAGAATGATATGAGAGATTAGTAACAACCTCATTGTTAGCTATACTTTATAATGAGAAGAGGACTTTGAGAGTCACGATGATGCGTCTTTCAAGAGTTTAAGAGGTGTGCTGATGCAGTAGAAAGGGGATGATAGCCTATACTTCTAAACAACATAAAGGTTACGGGATGGGATATACTAACCGTGAGTCTGGGATTAGTCATGATGGCGTTCACGCATAAAACTGAGACGTTAACTTTATGAGAAAAGTGTGAAAGTTTTCCACAAGTGCCATAAGTATATCTTCATATTAGAACTAAACATAAGAAAGAGAAGGTGACGAAAGGGAGCAGGGAGTATAATGGAGAAATTTGTTATTTCCCAGGAAAGGCCAGTGTGGTGGCCGATACCTATAGAGGGGATTATTCAAAATTGGAATTCAGTCAGTATTGACCAAGAAAATAGAGTATATACAATAAAGAATAATGTTAGAGGAAAATGACTAAATTATGGGGAAGGACAAAGATGTACAGAGAATTAAGAGAATGTTTGGCAAACGGATATGAAGAATTGTATTGGCAAGCTATTAAGTACAAACGCAACATGTCAAAAACAAAATGATAGAGATCTAGTGGATCAATTCCGCCCGTAGAAAATCTTGAACGTGGACAGAATTATAATGAATTTCATGAGTAGGTCGCCGAAGACCAAGCCAAGAGATGGCCCTAGTTGATTTATAATTGCTGGACCAAGTGATTTACCTACGAGAGACTTTCCATTTAGAAGATTATCGATTTATATACGGAAGAGATGGTGGTGCAATATAAAACTTCTGCAGTGATTACGTCAGATAGAGACTTAAGGTTAGACTTCGAATATTGAAGGTGCTTTCAAGTATAATTAATAAAGAGATTGAGCGTATGTACTAATTTGATCTGTGGCTGACGGACAGGGAAGAAGAATTGTCTAGACGATCGAATTTATAATTAGTGTCGTGCCTTAGATTTTACGGGGCAGTCGAGAATAAAAACTTATCCATGAAACGAATGTTGTTATCACGATCGGCACCATGCGGACGTAAGGACGTCTCTTGTAAAGCGTACTACGAAATAAGAAGTTTCGCTTTTCTTGCGTTACGAAGAAGTCAATGAACGAGGGATATAGTAGCTGAACTGGTTCGACGTGTACCGAAGACTATACAGTATCCATAGCAAGTGGTAACGACTGACGGGAGGCAACACATGCGTGCTAATCAAGCCAAGGAATATGAGGAATACCGTGCGTTTTGACATTATCTCAGATTATAAAACACGACCACAAAGTATTCACGTGCCAACGATACAAGGACTCAACACGGATACTATGAACAAGGTAGAAGAGGAACGCATAAGTAGTGGGATAGAAATTTTCATTCATAGAACAACCGATAAGGAATACAGGTCGAGGAGAGCATGCGTTGAGAAGCAACATTAAAGCGTTGGTGAGACTACAATAGCCCTAATTTTCATGAATATTCGAACCTGGATGAAAATTAATTTTATGGGTGGATGAGAAATTTTTGCAATCACGATATGTACAAATTATTAAATGAAGATTTCGAATTTATATTACGCCTTTACGGTGCAGACGAGTGTATGTAAAAGTCCTTAGTTTTTACAAAACCCATTATTTCGAATGGTCAAATTTTATGAGATATCAAAGGAGTATGAGGTGGGAGACTTCGTGATGCTAAAGGTATCCCCCTGAGAAGGATTGAGGCGGTTTGGTAAGAAAGGGAAGCTAAGTCTGAGGTTATTGGACCTTTTGAGATTTTGAGGCGTATTGGGAAGTCAGCCTACGAGTAGCCTTGCCCCCAAGCTTGCAGCAAATTCATAATGCGTTTCATGTGTCTATGTTACGACCCTACCACACCGATCATCGGCATGTGATAGAGTACGACCAAGTGGACCTACAACCAGACTTAACATATGTGGAGCAACCCGTAGAAATCATGGATAGAAAAGAACAGGTGCTGAGGAACAAGGTTGTCAAACTAGTGAGAGTCTTGTGGAGGAACCAGAATGTCGAAGAATCAACATGGGAACTAGAAAGCGCAATGCGTGAAAAGCACCCCCAACTATTTTCAACCTGATTCCGGGACGGAATCCTTTTAAGGAGGGGAGGCTGTAAGAACCCTAATTTTTGGTAATATTTTATTTTATTTAATATCTTGTGGCAATGTCAATGTGGAGCCTTTCTGGTCATCCCTGTTGATTAATATAATTGATTGTCTGAGAAACTGTGTTGTTGTATTCACTATGTAAGATAAAAAGGGAGATTGTGAAGGCAAGAGTCGTATTGTTAGTGAGATTTATAAAAGTTGGGATTTGAGAATGATTAGAGTGTTAAAAGATTTATTAAGGATTATGACAAGGAATTATGGACATTAGAGGAATTTACACAATTAGTACTTAAGGAATTATAAGGGAAATCTCTACGCGACAAAATATTATTACGAGAGATCAATTAAGATACGATACGAATTAAGGATTAAATAATAAGCATTGGTGGGAGAATAATAATACAAGGAGTAGTATTGCATGCAAGCCCATGCAACCAAGTAGTTAGAAACCAAGCCAACTAGTTAGCCATTGGAAGATGAATAGTAGTTGGTTACTTGCTTTTTGAAAAAGGAGGAGACATGTAGTACAAGAACCATACCTATAGCCATACCTAGGTGTACCATGCTTGTACATACAATTATATGTATCACCCAACACTTTAACCTCAATTATTCAACCAACACACACCACAAAATATCAAACACAAAAACATTCCCCCCCCCCCTTTTACCTTGCTCTCGGCCAAGGCTAAGAAACCAAGGAAGAAATTTTCTTTCTCCAACTTCTCATCACTCATAAATCATAATATAATTCCTATGTCATCTACATCATCTAAGCAAGGTATGCTAGCAATTTCACTCCATTTCATCCATCCAATTCCAAGTTATAAATTATTAAAGTTTGGATGACTAGTAACCAAGTTTGTTCTTCCTTTAGATCTTGCATTGTGAGTGTTGTAGGAGGCCATCTAAGGTGTTTTTAAGTTGTATAAAGATTGTTCAAAGTCTCTAGGAGCTCAAGAAGGTATGAAATCTCAAACCACCCTTGGTTATGTGTTGTTCATGTAGTATGGTAGTAGATCCATGCATTTTAGGGGTTATCTTGAATGTATATGTATTGGATAACATGGATCTTGGGTTTTGATGTTGAGATGGTGAATTTTATGACTATGGTGAACATATATATCTCCATGAGTGTTATGAGTCATGATCTAAGTGTTTTAAGTGGTGTTTATGTTATGGAAGCATGAAAAATGGTTGATCTAAGTGAATTGAGCTTGCTGATTTTGTCCAGGAACTTTGATCTGTGTTGTAGCACGATTTTGAACACCCAAATGATGTCCCCTGATGTCCTACCTTATATTGTTGGAAAGATAATTGAATGTAGTTTCTGGATATGTAAGATTCATAGCTAGGTGATGTGTGGATATTTAGTTATGGCCGGAGGAGTGAATGTTGTTTCTGGACTATGGACTGCATAAAGTGACCCCCTTGTGAACCTTGTTTAAACACCTTAAAAAATATTTGGGATCATGGAAAAATTAGAGAAGCTAGGAAATACAGTGGTGAAGGCTACCCAAAAAGAATTGGATTAAAATACGAATTTTTGAATTTTATAAAAATGCTAGAGTAAATTTCGCGCAAGGGAAAAAGTCGTTAGTGGAGAATAATTCTAGGAGTAATGGTTATGGTTCAAACGTGGTAACTAAATTAAGTCGAGTAAGTGACGAGCGTAAACGAGTGATGTCATGGACCTATAGTGAGGCTAGGGAGTCATAAGACGAAGTCGTTAAGTTAATCTCGTATCCCCTTAAAACCCCGTAATTAGAAAGAAATTGTTAAGGTACTAACGAACGATTATTGTTTATGTATAGATCGTTCGAATTCGCACGCTCGACCACCCCAACCCAACCAAGGCAAGTTTTCCAACCATAAGTATTTAATTTCAAAAGATTATATTCTTGATTTTACCCATGCAAGTTTACTTTTCAAAACTTATATATAAGGATTTTTCACTGTTGTGTTTGTAGTTCCGAACGTATTATATGCGTATGCTTTATGAGATTATGTTGAAGTTTGAGATATATGCATATGTGTTTGTACACCCTTGAACTTAGAATGAAAATGTTTCTTCGGACAACGACTCTAGCAATAGAGGTCGTAGCGGTCCAAATATACTATTGACCGGGGAGCGGTATATTATTGTATCATGATTAAATTACAAAAACCCGAAAGGTCATTCGGGAAGTATCGTATACTTACGTATTTATTATTTTTACGTTGTTAAAAATACTCAAAAATATCTATCTTGGATTGAAAGCTTATTTTAATTAAATAATTATTTTACTAATTGTTTATATATTAGATCTAAAAATATTATTTATTAATTATCGTTCATTATTTTAAAGACAAAACTAATCCAAGATACCTTCAGCGTTTTCAAACTTGAACTCTTTCGGACCCAAAACATTTTTCGAAAACCCCCGGTCAGCATTTGCTTCCTGTACGTTTTTCAAGAATTATCGAACGACTGAGGTCGAACTTCAACTACTCAAGTTTTCTATCAAAATGATTTTGAAAAGAAAAGAAAAAGGGGACTCTGGCAGGTGTGGGATTCGTTAACGAACGATTCCCGGGATGTGTAAGCGGCCGTGAGCCAGGCGGTCCATCAATTATTATTCCGGCCCAGGTGTTGCCGAAGGATGATTACGGATGTAGTTTTCATCGAGGGTGATTACGGATGTAGTTTTCACCCGAGGATAGTTACGGATGTAGTTTCTATCCTTCTACCGGTAGAGAAGACCCGCGGATTATTGGACTTGGATGTGGCGACTGATCATCGTCAATCCTTGTCAGGTTTTTATGTTTTCTTCCAGTCCCATCCTCCACTTTGGAAAAATACTCAAACACTGCTTCTTGGGCCTAAGTGCCAAGTTGCCGATAGTGTGGTTTTTGATGAGAAAATATTGACATCGTGCAGTATCTAGAACTGCAAGATTTCCTATAAAGATTGGCACGTGTTAGTGCACCCTTGCAATTTTTTCATTGAATGAAATGTTTTTGAATGAGAAACCTTCTAAGCTAATGGAAGGAAAGAGGTTTTGCAATAATGTATTCCCTGTACAGTATGTTAACCGTAGAGTGTTTTGCCGAAAATGATATACTAATATGTATATATTTTCAAACCTGAGATATATTGAAATGGGAACCTTATAAAGGACTCATATGTTATTCTTAAAGCTCCTTAGCGAGTATAAATGTTTTATTCAAACTCGGACATATATATTGTCGAATTATGTTTTGAAATCTGAGATGTATATACCCATACAGTTGGGAACGTTTTCGAAATAAACCACATTATTATTTTTCAAAATGGCGAACTTGCTGAGCATTATGTAGCTCATTCTTGCTTTATTAAAACTTTTCAGAAAGAGAAGAATTTGGTCAGTTAACTCCGCACCAGCAGAAGAGGAGTAGAAGATTTACCCCGAGATGATTTAGTTCCAGATAAATACTACAGAGTAAGTCTGATAGGTTTTCAACTGTAATAGTAAGACTCGTCTTCAAGTGTAGTTGTATAAGTGGAAGTGCGTAAGATTCCGGATTGTACAGATGAATTGTAATGTTTAGTGTTACTTTTGATTATCGTTTCTGAGGCTCTAACTTGTATGTGCGTAAGATTGAGGTCTGGATGGATGTATTGTTGAGTTGTAAAGTTAATACAGGTATGATATGGTTGAATGGTGATGTGACGACCTGAATCTCTGACCTCGGATTTGGGGGCGTCACAAGAGGAACCCGTGAGTGAACCTCAGAAAATAGCCTCTAGGGGCCGAAGAGAAAAAAGGTCCCGACCTCACCAAGAGGAGTCTTCAGAATCCGAAACACATTCCTCACACCCGTCCCAAGATCCTTCGGACTTAGAGGAAGAAGAAACAGGCTCTCAATGGAAAGATAGGCTTCGAAGAATGGAAAAATGTATGTTTGGAGATCAAAAGAGGATGCGTCGGGAGCCCGTTGTGACTGAAGAGATTGAACAGTATAGACCACCCCCAGGTCGTTAGTTCCCAAAAATGACAGAATTTAGCGGCAAGGGAGACCCAGAAGATCATTGTGAGAAATATGAAAGTTTAATGACAGGAATGGGTCATGACAATATTATGATTTGTAAAATGTTTAAAACCTATTTGAAGGGTTCGGCCTCCTTGTGGTATCGATCGATGAGGCCTAGATCCATACCTTCTTACGATCGACTGAAAAGCAAGTTTTTGAGGCATTATTCCCATCTGTGCCGAAGAGAGAAGGATACTGAATCGCTCATTCATTGTCGCCAAAGATCTGATGAAGAGTTGGGTGATTACCTAGCCCGTTTTAAGGAAGAAGCTGGCATGGTGACCAACCTAGATAAAGTCAAGGCAGCAGGATTTCTGACGGCTGGCCTCGACTCAGTTAAAGGAAGAAAGCTTCGGTCGTCCTTATATGATGTTCCCCCGAAGTCTCTAAATGACATCTATATCCGAGGAGAAAGTATTAGGAGAAAAATGGAGTCTATCGATGGTTACAAAGAATCGTCCAAAGACAATCGAAGAAAGGGTAGTCAGGGAAAGAACGACCGAAGGAAAGATGATTCCCGACGAGATGATAAGCGAGATGGTGATCGAAGGGATGATAGAAGAAACGATTCAAAGAGGGAAAGGGAGCCAATGGTGTTTATTCCACTAAACACTCTCATCTCTAAGATACTGAACGAAATCAAAGGCAGGCCTGATTTCCGAAGGCCGGCGAAGATGAGGGTACCTGATCATAAAAAGAATGGGAATAAATACTGTGATTACCATCAGGACAAAGGCCACAACACAGACGAATGTTTTCATCTGAAGAGATTGATAGAAAGAATGGTAAAAACAGGTGACCTAAATCAGTTTGTTAAAGATTTAAGGGATCGTTTGGAGCCAAAAAGGAATGACTCATGTCCGAAAGAAACCAGAGATCGGAACGAAGAGGATGACAACCCTAGGCAAAGGGAAAGAGACGAAGCCCCTTGATATAGAGGGGAGGTAATAATAATCATGGGGGGTACAATACTAGATCGATGTAGCAAAATAGCCAAAAAGAGGTATGCTCGACAAGTCTACAATCTATATCAACATACTACGCAGGGCAAACAACCATTGCCCATAATGTTTAGTGAAGAGGATTATGAAGATGTCATTTGGCCGTATGAGGACCCTTTGGTAGTGAATCCAATCATCGGGCAGAATAAGGTATGGAAGGTACTGGTAGATGGTGGTAGTTCGGTCAACATTTTGTATCACCGGACTTATGAAAAAATGAATCTGGGAGGAGAATAGCTGGAATCTTGCAATGAAACCCCACTCTACGGCTTTGGCAACTCACTGGTTCCGATTGAGGGAACGATCATATTGTCCCTGATATTGGGCAAACCTCCCTGCACTGTGGAAAAGCAGGTGAAATTTTATGTCGTCCGAGTGGATAGCCCGTATAATGGCATCCTCGGGCGCCCTACTTTAACGGCTTTCCAAGCTATAGCTTCAATACCCCATTTGAAGTTGAAGTTCCCTACCGATCATGGCATCAGCGAAATGAAAGGAGATCAAAAGGCAGCCAGGATCATTATGCTAGAAGATCTAGATAGATCCGAAGAAGAAACCGAAGATGAAGGGAAGAAGAAAAGGCGCATGAACGATCAGTCCGGAAGCATTCAACACACGATGAACATTGAGCTAGAAAAGTTTGGGGAGAATCTCTCAAATCCTATAGCCGAACCAGCAGTGGAGACCGAAGAGGTCGAATTATATGCAGGCACTTCGGGTCGAATGATCCGCATCGGGAGAAACATGAACGATGAGTTGAAAGCGAAAGTGATTGCCGTGATCCGAGAATACCATGACATATTTGCTAGGGGTCCTGAAGACATGCCCGGACTTGATCCGAGCATTGCCCAACACAGTTTAAATGTGAAAGAAGGGGCCAAGATAGTCAAATAGAAGAAGAGAAATTTCGCCATGGAAAGATAAAAGGTGATTCAGACAGAAGTGGAAAAGCTCTTGGAAGCAGATTTTATTGAAGAGATCAAATACCCCGAATGGTTAGCCAATGTGGTAGTGGTCAAAAAGGCAAATGGCAAATGAAGGATGTGCGTCGATTACACTGATCTCAATCTCGCCTGCCCGAAAGACCATTATCCACTTCCCAACATCGATCAGCTCATTGATGCTACATCAGGATATGAAATCCTAAGCTTCCTAGATGCATTCTCAGGTTATCACCAAATCGCCATGAAATATGAAGACATACCTAAAACATCATTCATCACCCCGAAAGGAACATATGCTTTCATTGTCATGCCTTTCGGCTTGAAGAACGCAGGGGCCATCTTTTAGAAGATGATCAACAATGTTTTTAAAAATCAGATTGGAAGAAATATGGAATGTTACGTGGACGACATGATAGTAAAATCTTTGTTTCGGGATCACGCCGATGACTTGAGAGAGTGCTTCGAGACTCTAAGAAGAAACAACATGCTGATCAACCTGAACAAATGCACGTTCGGAGTATTCAGCGGTAAATTCCTTGGTTATATGGTGAGTGCTCGAGGCATTGAAGCCAATCCAGAAAAGATAAGAGCAATAATCGACATGGAAGCTCCGAAAACAATTCGGGACATTCAGAAATTAACAGGAAGATTGGATGTCCTAAGAAGATTCATCTCCAAATTGGCCGAAAAAGCTTTACCCTTCTTTGAGGTATTGAAAGGTACGAAGACTTTTTCGTGGGGTCCAGAATGTGAGAAAGCTTTCGAAGATATCAAGGAGTATTTAACGAAAGCTCCGTTGCTAATGAGACCAGATCCACAAGAGACTTTACAACTATACTTGGCTGTAAATGATCGGACATTGGGGGTCGTCTTAGTCAAGCAACACAATGGAAACCAATATCCAGTTTTCTACATCAGCCACATGCTAAAAGAAGCAGAAACCAGATACCCGAATGCCGAGAAATTCGCTTATGGGTTGGTCATGGTCTCAAGAAAACTGAGACATTATTTCCAGGGGAGGACGATACAAGTCACAACCGATCAACCTCTGAAAAAGATATTACAGAGACCAGAGGCTTCAAGCAGAGTTGTTGCCTGAGCCATCGAGTTGGGAGAATTTGATTTGGAGTATGTGCCGAGGACTGCGATAAAAGCACAGGCCCTGGCAGATTTTATAGTAGAGTGTTCGTTCACTGGTTCCGAAGGGTTGCAAGTCGAAGAAAAATTGATACAAGCTCCTGGCAATTGGAAGTTGTTTGTGGATGGTTCGGTGGCTGGAAGTAAGTGCGGAGCCGGTCTAATTCTTACAAGCCCTGAAGGTTTTGAGATATGTCAGGCCATCCGATTCACTTTTTCCTTAACCAACAACGAGGCTGAATACGAAGCACTTCTGGCTGGCATGAATTTGGCGAGAAAGCTAGAAGTCGGACATCTTCGGGCATTCAGCGATTCGATGCTAGTAGTAAAACATTTCTTAGGGGAATATGAACAAAGGGACGCCCGAACCAAAGCCTATGCAGCCAAGGTAAAAGCAAATTCTCTATTGTTCGAGTCTTTTGAATTGACCACTGTTGCCAGGGAAAACAACAGCCGAGCAGATGTATTATCTAGACTAGCTTCAGCCGACACTCAGAATCTCACAGGCTCAATCTACCTCACTGAAGTTAAAGCGCCCTCCATAAATAAGAAGGTACGTTTCGAGATTCACCAAGGGATAGATTGGATGACTCCAATTCGACTATTCCTAGAAAAAGGGACACTACCATTGGAAAAAACCGAGGCCCAAAAAATCAGCAATCGGGCCACCAGGTACACAATTATAGCATGAAAAATGTATCGAAGATCGGCTACTGAACCGCTACTGAGATGCCTGGCTCCCGAAGAACAAAAAATAGCTCTAGAAACAGTGCATGAAGGAATCTGTGGGGAACACTTGGCAGGCCGTTCTCTAGCCTTCAAAATTCCAAGGCAGGGATTCTTTTGGCCGACCCTACGAGCCGATGCACTGAGTTACGCAAAGAAATGCAAACAGTGTCAGCTTTTCAGCAACGTTCCGAAACAACCTCCCGAAGAGATGACTTCTGTCTTAAACCCCATTCCCTTCGCCATGTGGGCCGTGGATATTGTCGGAATTCTCCCTACCAGCACTGGACAAGCCAAATATTACATTGTGGCAATCGATTACATGACCAAGTGGGTAGAAGCACGCCCCTTGTCCTCCATTACCGAGGAAGTAGCCAAGAAATTTATGTTGGAGCAAGTAATCCTCAGATTTGGGATTCCCAAAATATGTGTATCAGATAACGGGACCCAGTTCATCGGAAAGAAGTTCAAGAAGTTTTTAGCTTTCTTCGGAATTCAGCAGAAATTCAGTTCAGTTGGTCATCCACAAAGAAATGGGGCAGCAGAAGCCGCAAACAGAGTCATCTTTGATGGGATAAAGAAGAGGCTCGGAGAAGCCAAAGGGTTATGGGCTGAAGAGTTACCATATGTGCTATTGGCTTATCGCACCACACCAAGATCTTGACCGGAGAAACCCCTTTTAGTCTGGCATATGGGACCGATGCAATGGTACCAGTAGAAGTCGACCTACAATCATACCGAAGCGAAGTATTTAATCTCGATACAAACGAGTTGGGCCTCCGAGCTAATGTGGACTTGTTGGAAGAAGCCAGGGAAGTGGCATATCTAAGAAATATCAAGTATCAACAACAAACTGCTCAATACTATGACTCGGGAGTAAAGAAAAGGTCTTTTAAAGTCGGTGATCTAGTTCTTCGGGAGTTAGCAACTTCTATGCCAAAAAAGCAAGGGAAACTTCAACCAAACTGGGAAGGACCCTATGTGATTATTCAGGTCGCACGTCCAGGGACTTACAAACTAACTGAGCTAGATGGGAGTCCGATCAAAAACACATGGCATGCTTCCCGATTACGCAAGTTCTATTAGTAAGCTTTTTGTAAGAAAATTTTCAATTTCGATTATCAATAAAGGCTTAATTTTGTTTGGCCCATTTATATTTTTATCGATAATATAACCAGAATTGCCGAAGCATTACTCCTTGTGGGCAACACAGGGCAATGTCCGAAGAGACTTCACCCGAAGCACAGAATTCCGAAAATTACTCCAATTAAGGGAAACATTTTTTCCAAAAATTACTTCGAGTATAGGAAACACCATGCCTGAAAACCTCTAAAGGATGGCCAAAAAATCTAAAAAATTGTTTAAGCAAAAGGAAATACAAGTGACTTAAAAATATGAAAATTGCGCATGCATAGGAAAAAAAAGTAACTTAAAAATCTGAATATTTGCCTAATAAACAATGTGAAAGAAGATTGCCCGAAGGCTTTGATTTCATTAATTAAAGTTACAAATTAGCCTAAAAAGGCAAAGAAAGAAAAAATACAATGAGACAAGGGACTGCATTCTCCGGTTCAGACTCTCTCAGTTGGCTTAGCTCGACCTTTCGGCTTTCCATCCAGTCGAGCAGATCCTCTATATCGGCCATCATCTTGTCATTCTGCTACCACAAAGCATTATTCTATAGTGAAGCTCAGCATTTTCGGCCCGAGCAGAAGAAAGCTTGGACTTCAACTCCTCGATTTCCTTCTCCAAAGAAGGAATCGTCTGATTAATCTGCTTTCCTTGGTGATAAAGCAGAAAATCCTGATTCTTCACCTTATCGGATACAGAAGCAACCCAAGGGGTAGCCTGAAAAGAAAAGGGGAGAATAAAAAACTATGTATAAGGCAAAAAAGACAACTTCGGCTTAAAACACTCCTTACCAGGGTAAGATGCCCTAGAAGATTGGCAGTAGCTTCAGCCGTGTCAGCCGAATCATAAAGGGAACGGTCCTTCGGGAGAATGAAGGACTGGCATAGTAAGCCCGAAGGCAAAAGTACATAGCAAGCCCGAAGGCAAAAGTACAGTACAAGCCCGAAGGCAAAAGTACATAGCAAGCTCGAAGGCAAAAGTACAGTACAAGCCCGAAGGCATAAGTTCATTACGTCATTATAAAAAATCATTCACTCCGAATCAGGATCGGAGGAAACAACTAAAGGCACATCAGGAACCTCCTCACGAAGGACAGGATCGTCTTCAGGATTAAAAAGGATCTGCTTATAGTCGTAGCCTGCCTTGTGAGTAGCAATAACAACATCATCGTATCCTACCAAAAAACCCCTATCTTCGGATCGAGCGATGGTTTTCCTGGCCTTCTTCAACTCTTTCTTCAAGCGGCGCAATTCCAAGCGATTGGCCTCCGCATCTTCAGGTAGCTTCTGCTTTTCTCCGATCAAATCATCATTTCGAAGGAGTAAATCACTCTTCTCTTGAAGGACAAGGTTCTCTCGTGTTTGAGACTCCTCCAGAAGCCCTTCTAACTTTTTCACTTGATTTTCCAAGGGATCGACCCTATCCTTTAAGGAACCGATCTCTGCCTTAAATCCCCGAATGATGATGGCCTGATCTTTAACCTTTCTGGTCACAGCCGCGGCCCAAGGAACGGCCTGGAAGTATATCACAAAAGGTGTTAGCGTAGAAAAATAAGATAACAAAAGAAGAGAGAAAAATGATGGAAAAGAACCTACCAAGCTAAGATGCCCTAGCATATTTTTGCAAGATTCCACAGTAGGAGCTGCATCATAGACATGGCGATCGGCTGAGAGAATGAAAGAACTGCACAAGTCTTGACTCAACTCTTTGACAGACTTTGAAGCAGGAGCACCAAAAGAATCAGTATCTACTATACCCCAGGAGGGCCGAAAAGTCCTCAAGACAGGTATCGAATCATTGTTCCTCCTCCTTTTTTCAGGATTATTCCCATCGATCACAGGAGATTCCGAAGGGATCACATCAACAATGTTATCAGCTGGAGTCTCTACCCTCTCGGATTGCATCGGTGTAACCTCCTGCACCATCAAAGAAGTCTCTATCCCGGGGGGTGGTGGAGCAACAGTGGTATGAGAAGAACCCCCAGAACCACTAGCCAACATGGCTTTCCTTTCAGTTGCTCTTCTCCTCATATCGGCTGCTACAGACACTGAAGAAAAAGAAAAACAAAATTAATTACTAAGAAATGCAGGGTGAGGAAATAAAAAAGAGATATTAAAAATACCCATCATGCTCTTCAGCCAAGACCCATCTCTGGTAGTAGATAATGAAAGTTTATCTTCGGGTTCTAAGGGAGTATTTAATTTCCAATAAAGATGTTTCTCTTCATCGGAAAGAGCCTTCAGTTTGATCCTTTCGGTATCAACCTCTCTCCATTCGGAAAATCTATGAAGACCAGGGCCAGTAACATAGCACCAGTGATTGTGTGTCTTTTTATTACTTGAATTAGTGGCCGCCCAATCGGAATGGCCCACCCTTCGGGTAATATTGTAAAAACCAGGGGACTTGGCATTTTTTCAGAAATCATAATGGTGCCAGAAAAGAACCGATAAAGGAGGCACTTCACTCTTCAAACACCGATATTGGAAAGCATTCATGTAGATAAAGCTATCCGGATCTAATTGACCGATCGCTATACCCATATCTTTCAGAAGAACCTTTATAAGGGGCAAGAAAGGAAATCAAAGCCCACATGCGAAAGCGGTCTCTGATGAACCTACGGCAATTTCTTCAGGTTCGTCACCAGGGTATCGTATATATTGTAATAACCCTAACTTTAGCAATGCTACAGTGATCACATGAACAGTAAATTTTAAGGATTTAGAGAAATGGTATGTAGGTACTCTATACTTGAAACAGAAAATGAATAAATGGAAACCATATTAGTGATGTACTATGAAAATAAGTTACTCGAAATGACGATGGATTTCAGAAATTCCTGAATATGGACTTTAAGGATTTTCGATTTCGATTGAGACTCTATTGAATGTGATACTATGGAGTATAGAAATGTTAAAGGGTTTATATCTTGAGGAAATAGTGAAATTAGGTTAAACCAAGGAGTGATCAAGTCAAGAAATGCCAAGGGAATTTAGATTGTTAAATGAGTTTGAGAATGCTTGAGAACCCGAGAGATAACCAGGAGAGCAACTTCTGAGAAAAAGAGGATATACCAAGGATATTGGATCTAATACCTACTTGAGGATTAGAATCACCCTAACACATTAATATATGATGTGGGAAAGGATAAAATATATTTAAAGGATTTACAAGAGAAAAACCACTGAGACGATCGCAGAAATCGTTCGATGAATCAGATGACGAGAGAACTTTGTGCAGAACCCAAACAAAAGCCCAAGGACATGGGGAGAAGCCCAAATTCGGCCCAACCACAAGACAAGGAGTGTATGTGAAGATATTTAAGAGTAGAAGCCCTTGGTGCAATAATAAAATGAAAGGAAGGACTTGGATGCAATAACCATTAAGCTAAGGACTATCTTGCAATTATGGATGGATAAAGATCATCTAAATGAACCAATAAGGAGATGATAACACACCAAGAGAAGATGAGGATGAATAAAGAGATAGATACATGTATTATTCAAGAAAGAAAACAAAAGCATCATCACCACCACCAAGAAAAACACCATTTCTCTCATTCTCCCAAAATCTGCCAAGCAAGAACCAAGCACAAAGAAAACTTCATATCTCCATTTCTATCCATGATAAAATCACCAAATTTTAACCATAACTTCTCCACTCTATGGGGAAGATTCGTACAAAATTTTATGGCCAACAAAGTAGTATAGCCTAGTCAAATCCATGCTCAAAGTTGGAGAACCAAACCTGTCCAGTTTCTGTCCAGCGAAAAGATGGAGCTCCAAACCATAGCTAGGAAGCTTTGTTTTTGGTGATCTATAGCTCAAATCAAAGCTTATACAGAGTTCAAGATGTGGTAAAAATTTGAGAGCCAAACTCTTATTTTTCGATTTGTTATGATTTTTACAAAAGTGATGATGAATAGTAACCCTTAGAAACTAACTTTGTTTTTATGGTTTCTTTAGTTGATCCAAGCTTGTATAAGGTTGATTAAGCATATCCCAAGGATTTTTAAGTGTTGTAAAGGCTTCAAGAAGGTATAAATGTCTTTACCCTTATTTATTAATGATGGATATTGAGTTGATTAGTGATTTAGTGGTGTAAATGTTAAGATTATGATGTTATATGTGTTTGTAAGTGATTAAAGTTGATTATGGAAGGAGTATGTGCTTGTAACCATGGTTGGTAAGATGACCACATGGTGTAGGTGATGGTGTATAAGGTGGATGATTGATTTGGAGGAGTTTGATTTTGGAAAGTATGAAAATATAGCCGTTATAATGTCCGATTTTCGTTAGACCAAGTAACTGCCCTGTTTTTGGACACCAACGCCGTACAGTAGCACCCTGCCTAGAGTACCAAGTGACCATGAGATGATAGAGTTTAGTTCATAGATCGTTTTGATATAAAGTGCGTTAAAATCTGATGAACGGTTTAGGATAAAAGCCAGTTTTAGTGAAAGACGTTCGAGAACTGAGAAAATGCAGTTATGTCAACTTTGAGTCCATAGTTACCATACTTAATCATCTTTAAAGGTTATGAAATTTTGGGACAATATAGTAGGTTGAACAGAGATTAAAACCCCACTGACCTAGCATTAAAATTCGAATTTGAGAATTTATGAGAAATTTTACAGTCGAGTGTGGTTATTAAGGGAAATGGTGGAATACACTAAAACTTAGATCGAGTTTAGAAATGGTTAAGTTCATGTAAACTTTTGGTGCATAAAAACTATGTTAAGCATATAATATGTGTCAAGGGTGTTATTGTATAGAGATTAGATGATTAAGTGGGATATGTACTAATGGTGATCCTTTCGTTCCTATAGAGACGGGAGACGAACTCAGGATCCTACCTACTCGCTTTAGAGATCCAGGCAAGATTTCTTCTATCTTTACTTGAAAAATTATTTATCTTTAAAGAAGATGATTTCATGGAATATATATGTGATTACATGATACTATATTGTTAATAATTTATTTCCTGAATTTCTGGGAATTGAAGAGAGATGGATATGAACTATGGATTATGAGTATGAATATAGATATGATCATGCATAAAGTGAACATGCTTGATGATTAAGAGATTATGAAAGAATGGTATCAGTTGTTATCTAGAGTATATGAAAGAAGGGTATCAGTTGTTATCTAAGGTTATATGATTTATAATGTTATTCTTTTAAATATTGTGCTTTAATAAGTATTATTTTAGTCTGTTTCAAAAAAAAAAAGTATTATTTTAGTATTATCTACTATTTCTAAAAGTAGATGAAATATTTTATATATATAAGAGTATTGGATTTCATTGAATACAGAGGAGATGTCTGAGTCATATCTAAAGTATTATGATATATATATTTTAAAGGTGATGATAAATAGAGATGGAAATGTGAATGGAAATTGAAAGAAAAATGTGGAATGATGTTATAAGTGGAATAATGGTTATAAAAAGGAGGATGTAGCAGATAGAGCCTTCCTCCAGAATGTTATTACGGCCCAAGAGTTGCCGAAGGAGGATGTAGCAGTTAGAGCCTTCCTCCAGGAGGATGTAGCAGTTAGAGCCTTCCTCCAGGGATGATGTTAGAAGTTAGAGCCATCATTCCTTCTACTAGTAGTAAACAGAGAGCGGGTACGGTCAGGCGACTGATCATCGTCCTACGTATCTGGCGCCAGCAGATATCCCCAAAACATGAAAGAAAGAATTGAAAATGGTTTTCAGATTTCTATACTGGAAACAGAAAAAAAAATGATGATATGAAATGATGGAATTATTGTTACATATGAAGAAAAACTGATTTTATATTAATTTATATAATTGTGGCATAAGAAGGAAATGAGAAGATGATAGCGAGAGATTTGTTCAAGTTTTCATATTATCTTGAAAGATTACACTGAAATGGTATATTGATTGTTATAGCATTTAAAAAGAGAAACTGATATTATATGATATTAGAAGAGAGACTGATATTATAATACTATATAATTCTTTTCGTACAAAGATAATTGGAAAGTATATATATATTGAATGAAAATAAAATTTCTTTCCATAATAACTGAAGATTGTTTTGTTTAATATATATATATATATATATATATGATGGTTTATTTTCCTTTGGTGCTAGTTGATAGAATTTATCTTGCTGAGCTATTTTAGCTCATTCTTGCTACTTATGTATATAACAGCTAGGTATGTTGATACTCCGTACCACGCCCCGTAAGAGGGTAAGGGAAAGGCGACCTTTTGAGAGCACGCTGGCACCGATTCCTGAGGTAGCATAGAGGCAGACGGGTTCTGGTAGCCTTATGTATAATTAACTGTGTAAGCATGTAATAAACTTTTGATTGTTGAAATGCTTCATGTCGAAGTATTGTTCAACAATGTATTTAAGTATGATCCTGGTTTGTAATAACTCCTTTAAACTCTAAACTCTTAATATCGTGGATGTTGTTCTCTGAGCATATGACTGGTGTGTGTGTGTGTATTATTGCGGGGTCAATTGCATAAGTATTAATTGTTAAAAAAAAACCGAAGAGATATTGATATTGAATGGAAATTGGTCCGTGATGGCCCGGATTTATGACCCCGGATTTGGGGCTGTCACATATACGGTCTGTAGAATCGGGTAAAAAGCAACGATAACCCTCTGGAAAATCATATTTGGTCCTAAAAGTATCTAGGTCACTTTGCTTCAAGACGGAAGTCAAATTGGCAGCGGGGTATTCGGCACCATCCCCAAAAAGCAAGGCAGGAGCATGACCCACAGCATGTCCCGAAGGACCTGTTTCAGGGTTTGCCATTGAATCTGGAAAAAGAAAGGCGAGTCGTTAGTCCAATACTCGGGGACAGAAAGACAAAAATCAAATAATAAACTATTGCCGAAGGAAATCCCCAAGTATGAATAGACCAACGACAAATTGAAAAAGAAAAAGAAAAAGGGGACTACGGCGCAAGAAGTTCTTATACTCAGAATCAAGAAAAACAAATCGGACACTCAGGGAGACTTTACACATTGGAAAAACTAAGCGCATTATCTAAAGAAAAGTACTTTTGAAAGAAAAACATCAAAGATATACAAAAAAAATACGGCAGAAATGGACTTACTTGTTGAAGAAAATGATCGACGATGGAGGTTGAAAATCCGTTGATTACTCCGCAGAACAAGAAAGAGAGTTCAGTAAAGAAGTATTTTAGCAGGGCACAAAAATTTAAATATATAACTGTAATGAATGGATGAGATGAATAGGCGGTTCAAATACCCCTGTTCCAGATGATGACATGTGGAGAACGTTTTTGAATGGCAACTGTCATCTTAAAAGACGTGCATCAAGTCAAAGGCACCGATCGATTAGGCTATCTGGTCTAATAGACTTCGGCCCTTATTTATCAACCGACCGAAGCCCGGGGACATGTTAGGGGCCTAGTCCAATAAGCTTCTGGGCTTATAGCCGTTAGGCCCATACGGATGAAACAGCCCATTTCCTTAGTACAGCCGATGCATAGCAAAGTAAAACAGTCGACCGTTGTCAGTGTAACGTATGATCATCTTTATATCCCGCCATAATTGAGAATCAAGGTGATCATCAACGGTACTACTCTTAGACACAATATAAACAGACACAATTATCAGGTGAGAAACACAATCACACACACTGAGATACACTGGTTTACATAAGCTTTACGTTTATGTTTCCACTACATTCTACTGATTCTCACACCGGAGGTGAATTGGGGGGTAATTCCCTCGCATTCTTCTCTTTGCAGGAGCTACTGAAACCTGTTCTTGGCATACCGAAGGTAGGTTTGTCCGAGGCATAAATTGAGTCTTGACAGTTTCCTTTATTAAAATTAGGTATTGGCTATAAATGCTATCATTATATTGTAAACGAATTAAGACTTTTTGCCTTCACGATTAATAAATGAGTATTTGTGAATACTTTAACATTATATCAGAATTCTGGTTGTGGGAGGTGTAAGGTTCGAGTCCCTTATACCCTACAATATTCTCATTTACTGAAATATTGAAATTGAGTGCTATGATGAGCTTCAAAAGGGACGAAATTCTCACCTAGTATTGAAAATCGAACCGATCGGATGCTAAGGGCAAAATGGAATGAACAACCTAGTGATCCACTCTTTGACCCAAATAATGGGCCTTCGAGTGAAGAGGGATGTTAAGATAAATATATAATCATGGTAAATCCGATTCCCTAACATTTTGGAATTTTAGGCTTTGACCCAAATAATGGGCCTTCGAGTGAGGGGGGGATGTTAAGATAAATATATGATAATGGTAAATCTGATTCCTTAACATTTTGGGATTTTAGGAGAACTGGTTACTTAATAATTATCGTGTCATTGTATGGTATGTCCAAGTACAATCTATCTATTACTTTATATTAAATTAAGGGTAAAGATTCCTATTTTAATAATTATGAAGTTATAATTTTATCCTTGCTTTTTCAAAAATTACAAACATCGTCTTTTAATAATAACGTAAAATTAGTGAAATAATATTATCGTTAGGAATCGAACCACTTACTTTCTCCTATTAAACTAATGACATAGCCAACTCTGCTACACTTATTTTTTAGGTTAATTTAAAGATCCTATAAGATAAACCACATCTTCTCTTCTTTTCTTGTCTCATCCTCTTTTATTTCTATTTTTGAGTGAATGAATTGTTGTTTTATATTATTTCCAGAATATTAGTAAGGTAAAATTACAAAAAATATTCTGATCGATTGAGCATATTCTAAAATTCTCATTTGCCATTTTAAATAATTGAATAAAAAACAAAATTTTATACATAATTTTACCGAGTGATATGGGCTGAAAGTAAGCCCTAAAGACACATTTAATGTTGCATTAAATGAACCTAGGTTGGTCCAAGGTCAAAGCCCAATTATGAGGCCCAAAACCCTAATTAAAATACTAAATTCGTAATTAATAATCAGCTAATAAAAAGGCTCCGTTATTGGGTCCAAAAGGGAACCAATCCATTCAAGGAGTAGCCTCCAAGACATACGAGTCCAATAGGAATCGGTCTTCCTCATGGAAGGATCCAGAATCCAATCTAAAGTGGGTAACTTGTCCACCAAGATGCCAAATTCTATCCTAATTTCAAGGCACCCAACGCCTATATAAAGGGTCTGACCCTCATTCTCAAAATAATGTTTTTTGGGGCACAGCTCCATACGTCACCCACCGCGTTTTAGGCTTAATTCTCGAATAAGGACATACAAGCCACTACGTCCTTGGTGTGCCCTAGCCGCCATAGCCCCGAGGGTATCACCAAGAACTACGTTTTGACTTGATTCTTTATATTCATCAAAGTACGTAGGCATTTTGCGAGGATCGACTAGTCCCGATAGCAAGAGCAGCCACCATTAAAGCTCGAATCTCTCAATCCCTAGCAATCAATACACAAATTAATTACACCCTACTTTTTATTCCACAACACCGAGTAAAAAAAGGATTTGTTTACACGCGTCACCATGTAGATATTAAATTATTGAAATAAAAAATAAGATTTGGTTCTAAGAAATACGTAAATTTTATTTATCAAATCATACATAATTAATAATTGCATCACCTAACTTTTAGGCATATAAAATTTTACACATGTGAGTCATGTTTGAGGGTTTTGGTCGATCAATTATCTAAATTTTCAATGATTTAAATATATGATTGGTCTAAAAATATAAATATTTAAACATATGTAAAAAATTATTGAAATTATGGTAAAAAGATGAGAATTCTAAAAATATGATTTATGTTATATATATATATATATATATATATATATATATATATATATATATATATATATATATATATATATATATATAAACTAACATAATTGACATTCAAATTAAATCAAAAAAGAAATAAATTTTTGAATCATAAATATTACAAAACTACAATAATTATTTATAATGATCAATAAGACTATAACTCGATTATAAAATATGGTGCATATGAATTTTAATATAATATAATAAAATGATCAATATAATTATTGAGTTATACATCTACTTAGATCAAAATATAATAAACTCAAAAAATTTTGATTTTGGATTTCATACACATCACGGGTCATTAAGATCATTTTACCATATTTAGCAAGTTCATTTTATCATATTTTATATTGAAATGTTTAGAAACATTAAAAATTGAGTTAAAAAAAATTCAAAATTATAATATAAAAAATTTCAACTTTTAATCGAACTTCGATATTGTGTAACAAATATTAAACTAACTAAACATTTGAGTTTGGAATTGTAAAATGTATATGTATAAAGAAAATGATTGAGACTACCATAAGGATGTTTTTTTTCCAATATTAAGAGAATTTATAATATGTCTCAAAATATAATCTTACATATACGATCAATATTTTACAATAAAATCAAATGAGTTTACATACGTCTATATATGGACAATTTTAATAAGATAATTATTTATATACTTAAATTTCCAATTTGATAAAGTTCATTTCATGCAATTGAAAACTAAATTAATTATTTAGTAATTATAAATATTTATGTAATTATTATCATATTGATATTTATTCAAATTTTATGAAATGTAATCAATTTATAAAATATTTGATTGACAAATTTGGTGTGCAATATTATAAAATAACTCTAAGTATATGTGATAAATTTAAATCTTATTATTTATCAAATTTTTATTATAAAATTATTTCAATATATATAAATTTCTAACGAAAAATTAATTTCATGCCTTGCAGTAATTTTTACGCTAGCGTGTCCATGAATTTTAAGGGACTACAATATGCACGTGCGAATCTCTACACAAACTGGCAGTTGATTGCTAAACAAATTCATCCAAACATGTACTCCCTCAGTTTTTTTCAATTGTTTACATTTGCGGACCAATTTCCGGCACGGATTTTAAGGTGCATTTTAAGGATAGTTCCATAACTTATTTTTGATATTTTCTTTTTTTGTATAAAAATAGGATTGTTCTATTTTTATACAAAAAAAGAAAATATCAAAAATAAGTTATATAACTATCCTTAAAATGCACCTTAAAATGCGTGTCAGATACGCAGTTTTTTATGTAAAGAAATGGATTGGACGGAGGGAGTACTATACATGAAATGAAATACTCCCTCCGTCCCAATGGATTCTTTACCGTTACTAATTTGGGACGTCCCACTGGATTCTTTACATTACTTAAAATAGTAACTTTCAACTATAAAATACATTATTACATCCACTACTTCACTCCACTTTTTCAACACTTTACACTATTACACCCACTACTTCATTTATTTTAACAATAAAATAATTATTACACCCACTACTTCCTTGTCTCCGTGCCCAACCACGTAAAGAATCCAGCGGGACGGAGGGAGTAACTCGTTTGACTTTGTGGTAGTAAAAAGAGTGCAAAAGGATTACACGTGAAATAAGCTGATAGTACATGAAATGTAGAGATAAATAGGAGTATAAATTATACTGTATAATACATTAAAAAAATATGGTAATGCACAAGGTACAAGAATTGAAGTGATGCCGACTGAGAAGAAAAGGTTGAAAGGAAAGGGAGACAAGAGCGGTTCATTTTCCTTTTGGGAAATCCAAAGCCTAGGACGACCTTGCCAATGACATCCAACCCCCCTCTTTGTCTTTTTTTCTTTCTTTTTGTTAACCAATACCATTTCAATATTTCTCTTTTATAGTATATTGTAACTAACGTGAATATGTGATACACAAGTGTAGGGAAATACTAATTCCATATCAACTTTTTTAATTCCAGAACAACAAATTTTATAGTTATTTGGAATATGTTATGCTCGAATCTCGGCATAGATTCTAAACAGGCTCAAACGACTATACAAGGGGCTCACCTCTCTTAATGGGCTCAACCACCTCTCTTAATTGGCTCAATTATCTACTAATGGGCTTAAATATGGAAGAAGGATCAACAAGGCGTGAGTCCCGATCAGGGATCGCCTCACCTTTATCTCATCATATTATTTGATGACAATCTCTCGAAGTCATGATCCCGCCCTAGGGGTCGCCTCACTATGATCTCCTACTACTACTCAAGGCGTCCTCTCATGCCAACGATAAAGGAAAATGGGGTCTCACGCTAGGCCTCAAAGGGCTCTCACGCTAGGCCTCAAAGGGCTCTCACGCTAGGCCTCCAAGGGATCTCACGCTAGGCCTCTAGGCGTCTCATGCTAAGCCATCAAGGGATCATACTACTCCAGGATCGCACTCAATCTATCTCTTCATACTACTTCGGGATCGCACCTCTCGGGATCGCATCTCCACTTTCATACTATCCCGACCTCGGGATCGCACCTCTCAGGATCGCACCCCTCGGGATCGCACCTCTCAGGATCGCACCCCTCGGGATCGCACCTCTCGGGATCGCATCTACATTCACATACTAGCTCAGCCTCGGGATCGCATCTACCGGGGTCGCTACCCGGGGATCGCTTCGTCAGGCTCCCGTCAAGGGATCGCTTCGCACATAACCTCCAACGTGGGGTCACATCTACAAACAGAACAATGCTATCTCACTCTCTATTGGAAGGCTCATGTCTGCACCCCTCGAGGTCGCATGAGTATCTACATACTTGGGTCCGCCTCGCATGTCTGCACCCCTCGAGGTCGCATGTCAGGCCCTTGTCATCTCTATGTTGGCCTTGCTAATGAGGTCTCACTATCTCTAGCACCATGATGTCCACGTCAGCCCTAAAACTGATGGACTTGGGCCATGGAAGCTTCTAGAAACCCTAGCCCGTCTAGGTAACTTCTTCTCCAAGAACTACGTACGGCTTGATCCCATAAATAGGGTACGTAGGCCTCTTCTTTGGATACGGCTCAGCTCACCCCTGACTATCTATCAACAAGATCAGCCACAAACAAACACCAATCTCCTCCCGTGTTCTTCGTGTTCTTAGCAAAATATCCATATTTTGCTCCGTGATTCCAGCAACCTCCAATTTCGTGTTGTAACGAAATTCTCCCTACAACAATTGGCGCTAGAAGGAGGGGCTAGTCATTAATTTGGGAGAACGATGACTAACTCGAACAAGAAGAACGGAGAGGCCAAAGCGCGAGACCCCGGGGTAGCATATGACCCCGGGCTGCGACCCCCAAGGAGCGAGACCCCGGGATAGACATGACCCCGGGTTGCAAGGAGCGAGACCCCGGGGTAGCACATGACCCCGGACTGCGACCCCATAGGAGCGAGGCCATGCTTGCACCTAGCGTAGCGAGGCCATGCTTGCACCTAGCGTAGCGAGGCCGGGTTCGAGAAGGATAAATGATAGAGGCCAAGGCAAGGGTCAAGGTTCTAAGTGACCTCCATCTCTTTATCGAGATCGTGAGCGGTCCCATCGTCATGATGACAGACCCCCTCTCCTTGTGGAGATCGTGAGTGGTCCCATCGTCATGACGACAGACCCCCATCTCCTCGTCGAGATCGAAAGGCCCCAATATGGAGTAACAATCGAGATCTTGAGATGCCTCCTAGTGAGATGCCTTTTAATGAGATACTTCTACATGAGATACTTCTACATGAGATGCTTCTTCTTGGTGAAATACCTCTACATCGAGGAGAGGGGGGACGCCCCTGATCCTTGTCGGGGAGAGGGGGACGCCCCTGATCCTCGCCGGCAATGAGGAGGTCATCGACTATCTCAAGACACTGGGAAGAGCAAGCAACAAATAACGAGGCTGAGCCCGAGGTCCTCATCAAT
This sequence comes from Kitagawia praeruptora, assembly GCA_037693485.1. Taxonomy (NCBI): domain Eukaryota; kingdom Viridiplantae; phylum Streptophyta; class Magnoliopsida; order Apiales; family Apiaceae; genus Kitagawia; species Kitagawia praeruptora. Next base: position 112,268,884 of record CM075348.1, on the reverse strand, counting down.
TAGCCTCAAGATCGCACTAGAGATGAAAGGATAGAAGCCAAGTGGTCTCGCTTAGCGATGATGAGGCCAAGTGCCCCGGTATAGCATGATGAGGCCAAGGGCATCGGGATAACATGACGAGGCCAAGGGCCCCGGGATAGCGATGATGAGGCCAAGTGCCCCGGGATAGCATGATGAGGCCAAGGGCCTCGGTATAGCATGATGAGACCAAGGGCATCGGGATAACATTGATGAGGCCAAGTATCCCGGGATAGCGTGATGAGGCCAAGTGCCCTGGGATAGCGTGTGATGAGGCCAAGTGCTCCGAGATATCGTAATGAGGCCAAGTGCCCCCGGATAGCGTTGATGAGGCCAAGTGCCTTGGGACAACAGTGAAGAGTACAAGTGCTCTGGGATAGCGTTGAAGGAGTCAAGTATGCTTATAGCGGGATCACATCAAATTCCTTTCATTACAAATGGTGTCAACTCCAAATAATACAAGAAGATTGCTGAAACACTTTCTCATCACATCTACAATGATAATGAGGACTCGGGGGGTAGTGGCATTACATAAACACCTCTTCTAGCAGGGCATTTGAAAATTTTCAAGACAAGGCCAGCATCTAGCGTTGCGAGGCCACACCTAGCGTTGCGAGGCCGTACCTAGCGTTTTGAGGCATCATCTAGCATTGCGAGGCTGCACCTAGCGTTGTGAGGCCGCAAGCCCGATATCTTACAATGCAAGGCCACTTTACCTCATTGGCGATGATGGGTCAATCCGTAAGTCTAAAAAATGTGGAGCTATCTCAAGGCATGTGTTAAAGTCAGTCTATAAGCAAATAAGAGCATATGAAGACTCAATTAGCTATCCCAAAGCACTTGGGAAAATTCAAAATTACTAGTTTTCAAATATGCAAGGCCCACCAGCTACATATGCGAGGTGGGGCTAGAGCCAGCAATATGGATTATGTGAGGCTGCGAGGAGGAGGCCTCTCAACATATGAGGCTGCGAGGAGGAGGCCTCTCAACATATGAGGCTGCTAGGAGGAGGCTTCTCAACATATGAGGCTGCGAGGAGGAGGCCTCTCAACATATGAGGCTGCTAGGAGGAGGCTTCTCAACATATGAGGTTGCAAGGAGGCCTCGCAACATAGGAGGCTATGAGGAGTCCTCTCATTATATCAGAAAGAGAATACCTCTCCACATATAAGGAGTCCTCTCATCATAATAACAAGGAGTAAGCTCGGAGGAGAGTCCTCTCATCATATTCTAAGAAGAACTTGAAGACACAAGTGAAAGCATGAGCTCATATATTAGCTAAACAGAAGACATATTTAACAATTCATGACTGCAAGGCCCTATGGGGCCGCCTCTCAAAGTCTCTATGGGATCACATCGCGCTTGGAAGGACCCCTCGAGATCACAATCACTTACATGTACTTGGCTTTGCATCAATTGGAAGACACCACTTTACTTGATTCCACATCGCATTCATAATGGCAATATGGAATCGGGGGATAGTTGTTATGCCCGAATCTCGGCATAGATCCTAAACAGGCTCAAACGACTATACAAGGGGCCCACCTCTCTTAATGGGCTCAACCATCTCTCTTAATGGGCTCAACCACCTCTCTTAATGGGCTCAACCACCTCTTTTAATGGGCTCAACCACCTCTCATAATGGGCTCAATTATCTACTAATGGGCTTAAATATGGAAGAAGGATCAACAAGGCGTGAGTCCCGATCAGGGATCGCCTCACCTTTATCTCATCATATTATTTGAAGACAATCTCTCGAAGTCATGATCCCACCCTAGGGGTTGCCTCACTATGATCTCCTACTACTACTGAAGGCGTCCTCTCATGCCAACGATAAAGGAAAATGGGGTCTCACGCTAGGCCTCAAAGGGCTCTCACGCTAGGCCTCCAAGGGATCTCACGCTAGGCCTCTAGGCGTCTCATGCTAAGCCATCAAGGGATCATACTACTCCAGGATCGCACTCAATCTATCTCTTCATACTACTTCGGGATCGCACCTCTCGGGATCGCATCTCCACTTTCATACTATCCCGACCTCGGGATCGCACCTCTCAGGATCGCACCTCTCAGGATCGCACCTCTCGGGATCGCACCTCTCGGGATCGCATTTACATTCACATACTAGCTCAGCCTCGGGATCGCATCTACCGGGGTCGCTACCCGGGGATCGCTTCGTCAAGCTCCCGTCAAGGGATCGCTTCGCACATAACCTCCAACGTGGGGTCACATCTACAAACAGAACAATGCTATCTCACTCTCTATTGGAAGGCTCATGTCTGCACCCCTCGAGGTCGCATGAGTATCTACATACTTGGGTCCGCCTCGCATGTCTGCACCCCTCGAGGTCGCATGTCAGGCCCTTGTCATCTCTATGTTGGCCTTGCTAATGAGGTCTCACTATCTCTAGCACCATGATGTCCACGTCAGCCCTAAAACTGATGGGCTTGGGCCATGGAAGCTTCTAGAAACCCTAGCCCGTCTAGGTAACTTCTTCTCCAAGAACTACGTACGGCTTGATCCCTATAAATAGGGTACGTAGGCCTCTTGTTTGGATACGCCTCAGCTCACCCCTGACTATCTATCAAAAAGATCAACCACAAACAAACACCAATCTCCTCCCGTGTTCTTCGTGTTCTTAGCAAAATATCCATATTTTGCTCCGTGATTCCAGCAACCTCCAATTTCGTGTTGTAACGGAATTCTCCCTACAACAGAATACTTTATGACTGTGTCTACTCCGGACGGGTGGGTTAAAGGAATGGGGTTTAAGGAGCGAAAAAACCCCCGTGATATAGGTGTAGGAGCAAATAAATCCCTAAAATTTAAAAAGATTCAAATTATCCCCTGTAATTTAAACTAGCGTAAAAGCCCGTGCGAGGCACGGGCACGGGCACTAAAATAATTCTTCGCTTGAAAATATATATTAATTAAGATAATTTTATAAAAAAAAAAATACGATAACTGATAATATTTCGATTTTGTCTCATATTCTTCTAGTTATTTTGTAATATTGTATACAAAATTTAAGTACCAAATATTTTATGATTTGATTAAATTTCATAAAATTCAGATAAATATCAATACGATAGTAATCACATATTTACTTTTCTTGGTGAAATATTAACTTAGTGTTTAAAATGGCGTGAAATCAGATTTATCAAATTGAATATTTGAGCATAATATAAATAATTATATTAGTAAAATTGTCCATAAATAACATAGAGGTATGTAATTCATGTGATTTTAACGTAGACAAAAACATATTACAAAATCTTTTGTAAAAGTCATCTTTGTGGTTCATATATGTACATACAAATTTGTACACTTTCAAATTCAAGTTTTGTTTTTAGTCTAATGCTTATTATACAAGGGATGATTCAGGTGAGAAGAATTTATATGTGAAAACAGTGAGAATATTGTTCTATATTCTTTTAAAAAGTGTAGAACAATTTTTTTTTTGATAATCCAGTGCCCGGGCCAAGTTTTACGTAGCTCGACTAATTCGGAGAATTGCTAGCACACTCGTACTCACCAAACATGGCAATCCACTTACTTCCGTGGCTCCCAGTAGGATCGAACCTATGACCTTGGGGTGGTAAGCCCCTAAGTCACGGTACCAACCAACTGAGACACCCGTGGTGGGTAAAAGTGCAGAACAATTGTTCTGCTTATTTTTCACATTTTTATTGTTGTGTTATTATGCTATAGAATAGAGTTCTCATTGTTCTCATACTAACATGTGTTCTTAGCAGAGCGTGAGCATATTATACAATATCGAATTTTTTTTTAAATTTAAGTAATTTGAAAAAAAAATTATTTTATAATTTTGAATTATTTTTTTAACTTTATTTTAGTTTTTTTTTCAAATATTTAAATTGAAATAAAATATGATTAAATGACCTTAATGACTTGTACATCCATATGATATCTGAGATCAACTTTTTTGATTACATCTAAAGTAATATAAATAAATGTTACAACTCTACCACTATATATTATATTGATGAATTTATTTTATTATATGAAACTTCATATAACCATCCTTTAAAGTCGAGTTTCTAATCGGTCATTTTTTTATAATTATAGCAGTTTTGTACTCCCTCCGTCCCATTGAATAATTAACATTTGCGGACCAATTTTCGACACGGATTTTAAGGTGCATTTTAAGGATAGTTTCATAACTTATTTTTGATATTTTCTTTTTTGTATAAGAATAGAATAATCCTATTTTTATACAAAAAAAAATCAAAAATAAGTTATAAATTATCCTTAAAATGCGTGTCAGATACGCAGTTTTTTATGCAAAGAAATGGTTGGGACATAGGGAGTAACATTTATGATTCAAAAATCCTATCTTCTTTCATTCAATATTGAGAATGAGTTACATTATTTTTCATATATATAACATAGATTTATTTTTAGAGTTCTCATCTTTTTAACATAAATTCATTTATTTTTCTTATTGTTTTAAATATTCATGTTTTAACACCAATCATATATTTAAATTGCTGAAAGCCCAAATAGTAGATCAAACAAAAATCTCTAATATTACTCACATGTTTAAAATTTTATATACCTAAAAAATTTGTGATGCAATTATTTATTATGTTTGATTTGATAAATAAGATTTGCATATTTTTTGAAACCATATTTTATTTTTTATTTTAATAATGTAATATCTACTTGGATACGAATGTAAATAAATATGTTTTTTTCCCAAACTCGATTATATTTTGTATAATCTAAAATTTTATCTTAAAATTTTATTTTTACTTTCAATCATTTAAGATGGCAAAAGAGAATCGTAGAATACACTCAATAGATTAAAAAAATTGTAATTACATTGTTAGCAATATTCTAAAAATAAGAAAAACAAATATGTTATTTATTCAAAATAAAAATAGAAAAAATGGGATGAAAGGCGAATATATGGTTTATCTATATAATAAGATTTTTAAAACATATTTAAAACTAAGTACAGTATAATGGTTATGACATGAGTGTGAGAGTGGAAGGTCAGTGATTCGATCTTCAAGGGCAACATAATTATATGTAATTTTTAAATAAATTTTAAAAGGGTGACGTTTTTGTTATTTTTCAACAAATAAGGGTAAAACAGTAATTTTACAACCATTAAAATGGTACTTTTTACCCTTGTGTTGAAAAGTGTGAATATTAGGTCAACCAAAAATCTATAATATGACTCACATATTTAAAATTTTATATTGCTAAAAATTATGTGATGCAATTATTAATTATATTTGATGTGATAGATAAGATTTACATATTTTTTTAAATCATATTTTATTTTTTATTTTAATAATTTAATATCTATTTGGAGGCGAATGTAAATAAATATATTTTTTCCCGAACTCGGTTATATTTTTTTATAATCTAAAATTTATCTGAAAATTTTATTTTTAATTTCAATCATTTAAAATGGCAAAAAAGAATGGTGGAGTCTACTCAATAGATTAAAATATTTTTCGTAATTATATTCTTAGTAATATTCTAAAAATAACAAAAACCAATGAGTTATTTAGTCAAAATTAAAATAGAAAAAATGGGACAATAGGAGAAGATGTGACTTATCTAATAACATTTTTAAAACATACTCAAAATTGAATATAGCATAATGGTTATGACATGACTTTGAGAATGGAAGGTCAGGGGTTCGATTCTCAAGAGTAACATAATTATATTTAACTTTTACATAAATTTTGAAAAGGTGGTGTTTTTGTTATTTTTCAATAAATAAGGGTAAAACAGTAATTTCACAGCCATTAAAATGGCACTTTTTACCCTTGTGTTGAAGTATAATATATAGTAATAGATTGAAGGTTCGACAATACCCTTGTGATTAATTTTCTTAACTATGGTTAGAAAAATATTTAAAACAAAAATACTTAAAGCTTAAAATATTTTCAAAATGTGCATCTCATGATACGCCTTTGCAGATGCGTATACGGTAGAGTTTTCGTTGACGTAAGAGGCGTATCCTTTTGATACGTTGGTTTTGTAAGCGCGACAGAGGTTACGCTATTGCAGAAGCGTATGTGTTGGACATTTTGGACGACCCTTCCGTAAGATAAGTATTTTGATTATGAATGATTAAAAAGTAGATGTTTAAGACAATTACCCTAACATATATGCCCTACATAAAGCTTCTTACCTATATATAGAGGATATACTTTAATGAGCAAGTACGTACCGTGACAGCATCTCTCTGTTTAGTTCCCTTTGTAATTTATCTCTCAATCACTGGATTAGTTCTGGATTATAAAATCATAAAAAACTATTAATTTGATTTATATTAAAGGGTTACAAAGAATTGCTCTCTACTGCAAGAACTTGATTGATAACTTGCTGTCGTCTACCTTCATTTTGTAACAAGTTATTATATTATATATATGCAGGGACGAAATCAGACCGGACATAACTTCTAGCCTTGGTTAATCTCCAAAAAATCGTTAAAATTTCAAATTTAAGCCACCGAAGTAATTCTAGAAAGAAAGAAGTTGTACATTTCACTCCTAATTAAAATTTTAATACAGTTTCGCCTTAAACCATTTCAAGTCATAGTCTACCAAGTAATTACGACGGACCCAGTACCAGTAGCAATGTACCATTCCAACTGCATGCTTCCTCCACTATTCTTTTTCCTTACATATATTCATGTCCTTCTCATAAAATATGATTTATCATTCTGCTTCAACCAATCACTCAGTCTTCATCAGCATGTAATAGAGGTGATTATATTTGAATTATTTTATTCAAGAAATGGTCTTTTTCAGGCTAAGCCGGCTCAAGAATTAATTTACATGGGTCCAACAATACATGTTATGCCACAAAACAATACACTCTTTAGGCATTTGGGGTATGTGTACAAAACAAATGAACAAGATGACAAAACTGTGCCCCTAGAAAACAACTAAACTTGGTTGTGGTGAAACTATAGAGGTTATTCAACTTGTGACTAGCCTCCAAACACATGAAATTAACTAACAATTTTTTCTTAACTCTCCTTACAACAATATCTAGGGCTGGAAACATATTCTTTGTATGATAAAAGGACAAAGCATCACAAGCCGATGGTTTAAAATTTTTCTCCAAACTCTTTGCATAAGTTTCGGAAAAAGGGAAGAAGAAGAAGAAAGCAAGTCTTAATATTCTCGGGTTTTTTCTAGAACAAATTAACTAAATTGCATGGTGAGGCAAAAAATGATGAATAATTCTGTGTGTGGGAGCATGGAGAGTTTGAAGAGTGAGAGCTGTTTGTCAAAGCTGCTTTCAAATTCTTCCAACGATTCCCTGGTGTTGGAGACTTCTAAGAAGAATCATTTGCCCTCGGACGTGGACAAAAAAAGTTTAACTCCATCAATATCGAGCCTTAACTTTGATGCTCTCAAGTTTGATGTGTTGGAAGGAGAAATGGAAGTTCAGTCACCTGATAATTCTGCATTATGGGAATCATTCTTCACCGATCAACTTGATTGTGGTGACTTTATGATCTCATCTCCGGTGAGGAACTTACCATCCCCTCAAGGTACAAATTTTAATAATTACCATTGCAGTTATGTGCAGTCCATGCATGGACAGTCTCATTTAGGACTATCTCCTCCTCGTACGCTATCTCCCCTAGGGCCTTTTAACAGTGTGCATAATAATAAAATGAAGGGAATGAGTCCACTGCATAGAGTGTTAAATTCTCCTAATAATCAAGAGTTTATGCAAGTAGAGAACTTCTCTCTGCCTGCCCTTGAGAATTTTTTAGATGATTACGATAGAGATGAAGATTTCGGATCCATGAAGGGCTTCGGGGCCGGTGCAAGTTCTTATAATGATGCCCTCACAACAATTCCAGAATTGTTGGAGTGCTTGACTCAGCCAAATAATTCTACCAGGTTTTCTGGATCCGAATCAACGGTCCATGGAGGAAACTCTCAAGCGAGTGATGATCTTTATCAGAAAAAATCAATGGCCAATCCGCCACTATTACAACAATTAGAGGAAGAAAGGGAGCAAGAAAAGAAGCAGCAGCAAAAACAACAGCAACAACCACCCCCGCAAAGACCTCAACAACTACAGCAAGCCCAAATTATTGACAATACTTTGATGGTCCCTCCTCTGTCTATTGCCCCGGAGCAGGTACTATATAGATCTTTTATGGTAATTTTATTTAACGTTTGTCTTGTCATATGACTAAAAATTGAAAATGTATGTAAGTTACTTGAAGTAGATTGACTGATTTATGATGTTCACCAATCCAAAGTACATACATCCAAATTCGAAAAAGAAAAATCATGGTAGAGTACGAAAAGTGATACTATAGTCTATAGTGGCTAATAAAATATGAAATCACGTATTTGCAGGAACAAGAAAGTGGGCTTCAACTAGTGCATCTTCTTCTAGCCTGTGCGGAAGCAACTGCAAAAGAAGACTACATGTTAGCAGGAAGATATGTGCACCACCTCAACCGAGTTGTTACACCTCTCGGTGATTCCATGCAACGTGTAGCATCCTGTTTTACCGAAGCTTTAAGTGCCAGGCTCAACGCTACATTAACAACTAAACCAACATCCTCTAATTCAAAACCCTTCACTCCATTCCCTCCAGATTCCATTGAAATTCTCAAAATCTACCAAATCCTGTACCAAGCTTGCCCATACATTAAATTTGCACACTTCACTGCTAACCAAGCAATCTTTGAGGCATTTGAAGCAGAACAGCGTGTGCATGTCATTGATTTGGATATTCTTCAAGGTTACCAGTGGCCAGCTTTCATGCAAGCTCTAGCAGCCCGTCCAGGTGGCCCTCCATTTCTACGAATCACCGGAGTTGGCACGTCTCCTGAGGCTGTCATGGAGACAGGGCGATGTTTAAGTGAATTAGCTAACTCACTGCGTGTGCCATTTGAGTTTCACCCAGTTGGAGTACAACTCGAAGACTTGAAACCACATATGTTTAACAGACGAGTCGGGGAGGCACTGGCTGTTAACTCAGTTAATCGTCTTCAACGAGTCCCAGGAAATAGTCTTGGCAACTTATTGGCAATGATACGAGATCAAGCTCCAAATATAGTGACAATTGTGGAACAAGAAGCAAGCCATAATGGGCCTTACTTTTTGGGCCGATTTCTGGAAGCACTACATTACTATTCAGCTATTTTCGATTCACTGGATGCAACATTTCCTCTGGATTCTGCACACAGGGTGAAGGTTGAGCAATGCATTTTTGCGCCAGAGATACAAAACATCGTAGCATGTGAAGGAGCAGAGAGAGTGATGAGGCATGAGAAGCTGGAAAAGTGGAGAAAAATAATGGAAAGTAAAGGGTTTAAAGGAGTTCCCCTAAGTGGGAACGCGGTTACTCAGTCTAATATTTTGTTGGGATTATATTCATGTGATGGATATAGATTAACTGAGGACAATGGTTGCTTGCTGTTGGGATGGCAGGATAGAGCTATTCTTGCTGCGTCTGCATGGCGATGCTAAACACTACAAGAAAAACGGAGGTAACCGACCCATAATTATATAATCAATCAGCGGTTAGAGTGAATCAACACCTTTTAGCATTTCATATTTTTTACCGACCACGTTTCGTCCGGTCAGAATAAATGAACTTTCGTACACTCCATGTTTTTAACCGACCGTTTGCCAGTACGACTCTAAGATCGGCTACCTCCGGTTTTCTTTCAGTGTAACTATTTTATAGAGATAAACTCGCTTAAGTAATATTAAATTCTTGATATTAATTTATGTCGACTATGTCAACATTTTACTATTTAAAATCTTGTTTCCTTCAATTTAATCTTGTAAAGTGGGTTTGTATTAAATCTGATTGGCTTATATTTGGCCTGTTTGGCATAGGTTAATTATGCCGATTTATGACTTATTTTCGGGTAAAAATTTTATATTTTGATAATATTTATTAGGGCTCTTTTGAAAAATAAATAGAAAAAAGTAAATTTTTGCACATTTACTTTTGTTAAGAGAGATTATTTGCAATTTTACTAAGCTAAGTTTCAAATTGCAAAAATACTAACCCTAACCCTAATTCTCCCCCTTCCCCTTTCCTCAATTTCTCTCTCCTCCCCCTATCAACACTGCCGACTTCACTTGTGTCCTTTTTTTTTTTTTTGAGCTATTTTGGTGGATTTGGGTTTCCTGGCCTCGCAGGGGCATATTCAACTAAATTTGCAACTAATTGCAACTGAATGCAACTAAATTTCTGATTTCAAGTTCCATTTGTCGGTTGTCATTTTCGACCTCATTTATATATATATATAATAGAGTTAAAAAATGAGGTCGAAAATGACAACCGACAAATGGAACTTGAAATCAGAAATTTAGTTGCATTCAGTTGCAATTAGTTGCAAATTTAGTTGAATATGCCCCTGCGAGGCCAGGAAACCTAAATCCACCAAAATATCACCCATCTTAAATTATATATATATATATATATATATATATATATATATATATATAATAGAGTTCAAAAATGAGGTCGAAAATGACAAATGAAAAATGGAACTTGAAATCAGCAACTTAATTTCTGATTTCAGTTGCATTCAATTGAATATGCCCCTGCGGGGCCTTGCAACCCAAATCCACCAAAATCACCCCAACCAATAATATGTAGTTGCAACTAGTTGTAACTAGTTGAAAATAGTTGCAACTAGTTGAAAACAGTTGAAAATAGTTGATTTGGTTGAATATTGCCCCTGGCGGGGCCTTGGAACCCAAAATCACTCAAACCAATAATATGTAGTTGCAACTAGTTGTAACTAGTTGAAAGTAGTTGAAAATGGTTGCAACTAGTTGAAAATATTTGAAAATAGTTGAAAATAGTTGATTTGGTTGAATATTGCCCCCGACGGGGCCTTGGAACCCAAAATCATTTAGTTGAATATTGCCCCTGGCGGGGCCTTGCAACCCAAATCCACCAAAATCATCCCACCTTTTTTAAAAAAAGTTGAATTTGGTTGCATTTAGTTGAATTTGATTGAATGTGGTTGCAAACAAAAATCCACCCAAATAGCCCCCATCTTAAAAAAAAAAAAAAAAAAAGGTACAAAGTCGGCGGCGTCTGTGTTATCGGGGGGAAGGAGAGAGAAAATTGAGGGAGGAGGGGTCTAGTATTTTTGCAATTTGAAACTTTGTTTTGGTAAAATTGCAATTTATTAAGGAAGGTGGTATTTTTGCAAAAAGAAACTTTAAATCTAGTATTCTTGGTAAATATCCTATTTTTTATACAAATGTTTAATGTATCCTTAAAATTCAATAAGTTGCAAAAATAAGTTGGAAAATAAGTTAGAATCACTACAAGAAATATGGGCTATTGCAAGCCCAATATATATTTGTGTTACAAAAAGTGTTACAATAGACACAAAACTTGGTAGCCTATTGCAATATTTTTAAAAATGTTGCAAGAAATACGAAAAGTGTTGCAAGCAAAAGGCTCATTTTGAAATTTTAGAACAATTGCAACACTTTAGCAAAAACGTTACAATAAACGTTACACTTTGTCCAAAATTATAAGCGGGAACTTGATTTTTTGGTTGAGCGGGATAAAAAAGATACCAAAATATTTCATACACGATTAAAACAAAAAAAACAATCCCCAAAAACAATCTCACCACTATCTCTCTCATCTCACCGCCGCTCTCTGCCTCCCTCCTCTCTCTCTCTCACAAATACACATATTTCATCTCAAGTATAATCTATTCAGCAAAACCCCAAAACCCCAAACCTAATTGAACAAAGATTTGAGTAAAGCTTCAATTAGAGGTAAAATACCCATCTTTTTCCGATTATAATGAATTATACATGTATATATATATATGTATTTGAATTTTTTCGATTGTATGTTTGATTAAAGCTTGTATTTGTCAAATTTGTTAGATTCTTGTGTTAATATTGTTTTAATTTTGTTAACAATTAATTATATGCTCATAGTGTGGAGATTTTTCTCAAGCTGTGATTTTTTTGTTATTTAATTACATGTGTTAATCGTGTATATTCAAGTATTGTTACGTCGAGAACTCACTAGCCAATCTTCTTTGTTGATTAGTAGTGGAGACTGGATTGTGAATGCTCGATTGGATTCAATCAAGTATTGTTAGACTATTATCAGTGGCTTGTTTAGCTATAGCGGCAAAGATGGAGGAATGTAAGGTTCATTTACTTACAGATTTTCCCATGGAAGATTATAATTTTGAGAGCAAAACGATACAAAGAATGGAGCTTTTGGTATTGAATACATTGGAATTGAAAATGAATTTAATCACTCCTTTTCCCTATCTTCATTACTTCATTTGTAAATTCCGGAACAATAATCAACCAAGAAGTGTGGTGCCAATCCATCTGATATATGCCATAGTCAAAGGTAATTAAAATTCATAATGTTTAGGTTCATTTTTATCAGGACATATTTGTACATGTATTGTAAATGTTTTATATTGTGCAGATGTAAATTTAATGAATCAAAGATCATCTACCATAGCTGCAGCAGCCACATTGTTGGCATTTGACCAGAAACTCACAAGGCAGGGTCTGGAAACGAATATCAATACTTTTGCTCATGGGATTTTCGATATTGTGAGTTTTGATCATTATAAACTTATTGATTACTCTATTTTAAGTTCTAGTACTAGTTTTTTGATTATGTTTTGGACCTCTCCTGATTATATTTTAACAGATTTGCTACAATGCCTTACAATCGAAAAACAAAAATAAGGAGACCAAAAATGGAAGGCAAAGCCCGTTGCCAGCCATGGAAACAATGTGGTTTCCCAAAATAGGACCTTAATCTTATGTTAAGGTTAGTGATGGGGTGTTGATGGTTTTTTCATATTGCTATCCATTGTCTATGAAAGTGAGAGGAATTCTATGGATGATTATGAGATTTTACCTCAGTCTTATACAATAACTTGGCTATGAAAGTTATTGTATATGACTGAGGTAAAATAGTAGAGGCCATTGCAGAACATGACATTAGACTATAGGCATATCTTGGCTATTAAAATTAGCTTGAAGGCATGTCATGGCTGATAATTAAGTAGGCTTTAAAACAGATCCTCAGAATTCAGCACTAATTGGAACTACACATTGGAAAAACTTATGAAAACAAACATTGTACAGCAATGGGAGAGCTACGATTACAAAGTTTAGAGTGAAACAATAACTCGATAAGTAAATTAAGCGAAGAAGAATTAGCTAATCAGCAACAAGTAGGAAAACCAAACCATGTGGTATGATACCTAGGAAGGTTCAATAGTTAGATTGTTCATGGTTTTTGTTTCACTGAATGAGAGGAGGTTTTATCCAAAAAATTAAATTTGAACTGTACCAGAACTCTGAACCCAAAATAAATTTAGGAGGCATTAGTAGTTCCAGATTAAAACTCCTTGAGGAGCAAATTAGGCATCCGTGTTTAGAAGACTCTATCATGTTTACAGCTGAATGTGGTTTCTCGTCATCAATATTTGCTGGATCTTGCAAGCTGCTCACTCGAATCCAAACCTTGTTTAACCGATCAAACCTTTTTGTACATGAAATTTCATCATATTACAGGTTACTATTACAGGTTACTATATTATTTAAAAAATAAACTGTATGTTGAGTGTTGACTGAATATAGTTGCTGAGTTTATGTATATTGCATATTTGCTTCCCAATATTATTTACATTGTCGTATTTATTCTTTACCTGTTCTTTGTGGTTTGCTAAGCACTTAATTCATCTTAATTAGCAGGGTATTTATTCTATACCTCTGACTATTGGTCTCGTACAATATATGTTACTGTACTAATTCTTTGCTTTAAGTGTGACTGCATCTACTGTTCGAGATGAATATCAAACTGCCAGTAATGCTCTTGCAGTATAAGTAGATATCTGTAGCTATACTCAGTGTACCTCTCTTGTGTTTAATTTGCTTCGTTGTGGCATTTTGTTGAATATATAGTGTGCTACAAGTTCAGCTGACTGCCATTTTATGTTGTTTAATATTTTGTCTTAGTTACATGTACATTTATAAGTGTGTGATAAAACTTAAAATATGTAACAACATCTATGTTTCTTCAGACTTGTTGGGCGAGCTGCATTTACAGAACTATACGAAAGAATTCTATCCACCAGAGGTATACATTTTACCATATATGTGTCTGCTAATGACCAGATGTTACAAGAAGTAAAGCCTAGATATAGTAATCTAATTGTGATATGAAGTTTGAAATTACAAGGAGAAAAGGGTGATTCGTGATTTAAGTGTAATGTAATAGGTTCTTTTTTTTTTGTCTGAAACTGATTTGAATTTACATTTAATAAACAAATTATATAAAGTAACGCAGTATAAGTCATACTGTTTTATCTAGTCCTACTCCTACATACGGTATTTACATTATTCTTGTTTCTGGATGATGTTAGGTAGTAAGTGAGATGCATCAACAAATTTCAGCAGGAATGCAGGTAGTGTGTTTGTACAATCTCATAATAGCCTATCACTCCTGTAAATACTAATTATTTTAGTTCTGATCGGCAGACGGTTGTAGTCATTCCTGTTCTTCCTCATGGTGTTGTTCAGCTTGGTTCATCATCATCTGTAAGGACTGGATTCTCTAATCCATGACATTTAAAATTCCATTCCCGTCTACATGTATATTCTGGCATGAATATACACTAGCATATATGTCAGGGGTCTGTGCGTGTGATATAGCTAGCTAGATTCCACGTCATGAGGTTGAGCTTAATTGTTAGTAGTCCATACTCTCTTCACTCTGTCAATAACAATATTCCATGGCGTTAGATGCATGCCTTCATGCTATATCGCTTTGTGACCATATTTATTCTGATTTTCTTAATTTCCATTCATTAATTTACAAGTAGTGTTCTTAATAAGCCATCCGCCATCCTGTGTGGAATACTCTTCTGAGTCAATTGTATCTATATTAATATACCTACGTAAGAGACCATAGTATTAAATTCATCAGTAGTTTTTAATAGTTGTATCTAGATTAATGTTTCATACGAGATTCTAAATGTCCTTGAGTTCAATAGGTAAGTTCTTTCTTTTGACACAAATTTGTTACTTGCATGTTCATCATTTATGAGTTTCATACTAATCAAAAATCATTTTTTTCCAGTAAAAGGAAGCACCAGTCAGTTATATGTCATTATCCAGATGGAAGGCTTGTATTGTACTGCAAGGCAATAAATCATTGAGACCCCTAATGTAAATTGAGAATTTGAGAGTCGATATGTGTTTCGACTTTAGATTTTGGTACTAGATGTAAGATGATATTGTGGTACAAGCTAACCCTTTTTGGGATTGACATATATTCTGTTGGATTTGCTATTTTATTGTATAAGCCGACTCTATTTAGGCTTTATGGTATAGTCTGTTGAATTGGAAATGTGATTCTGGTTTGATATGCTTTTGTATTGGTTTATTGACATTTCAAATAGGATATTGCAAATTGGACTAATACAAAGTGTTGCACATAAATGTTGCTAAAACAATATAAATGTATTACAATAGGAACAAAAGTGTTGCATATAAATGTTGTTAAAAAAACCAAAAGCATTATAATAGAGGAGAAAATGTTACATGGAAATGTTGCAATAAATTGACTTTGCAACACTTTTAACCAAAATATGTTACAAAATGGTGTTGCAATAGTCTATTGCAACATCTTAAAAGTGTCACAAAACAAGACAAAAGTGTTGCACTAAAGGGGATATTGCAATACTTGAAAAATGTTGCAATAAGTTCATAAAGTGTTGCTATAGGGGTCTATTGCAACGGCAGCAGATGCAACGCTCAATTTTGGCAAAAACGTTGCAAAAACCTCTATTGTAACACATTTGGGGTCTAATATGACACTTTTTTGGCGTTGCAATAGCCCATATTTCTTGTAGTGAATGTTAGGAATCTCTAACTTTGTCTTAAAATAAGTTGACTTATTCTGGAAAAAAGTTTCTCCAAACACCCCATTGTTGTTGTCTCACAAATACAAATGCAGCCTGTTCAATAATATTTGTTGTAGTAAAATTTTACTGATTAGTTACTTAATGGTACCAACAAGAAAAAAACATATCAGTTATGTTAACTAAATTTATGAATAATGCTATGCATAAAATAAATTACAGAAATTTGTCTTATTCATAAACCCTTATATTATTTAATTTTTTAACCTTTTTCATTACTAAGTTTTGTTATTTAATTTTTTTAACGAAATTGTTAATTGACTTGATCTGCATATCCAAGAATTTAATGAACAATTTTTTTGCTCATTATTATAAGTTATGATTTTTCAACATATATATCTTATGTAGGATTTTCATGAAAGTTATGATACAACTATTTCATTTAAAGTAAACTAAGAATAATATTAATATCTTTTCAGTTTAATCAATTAGCATTAATTAGACTCAATTAATTTAATATTCGGTTACCTTAGGATGCTTCAATTTTTTTTAAAAAATGAGCCCCACCAGTGGGCACACCATTGGACACCACCAGTGGGTCCCACATGTGGGCACGACCTATGGACCCCATCTATGCCCCCTATTTGGTGTACCAGTTGTAATACTTATTGTAATTGTAACATTTTAACTAGTCTAGCAGCATTTTAACTATTATATATATTGTAACACTCTAACAAACTAATGTAACACTTTACCAAAAAAAAATTGAACAACACCGTTTTAAAAGTATACAATCCTAAAATATCATTCAACCACAAAGAGATCCATCTCAACATCCAAACTGTAATAACCCTAACTTCAGTCATGCTACAGTGGTCAAATGAATAGTAAATTTTGAGGATTTAGAGAAATGGTATATAGGTACTCTATAATGGAAATGGAAAATGAATAAACAGAAACCATATTAGTAGTGTACATTGAAAATAAGTGACTCGAAATGACGTTAGATTTCAGAAATTCCTGAAGCATGAAATTTTGAGGATTTTGAATTCGAATAAGCTTCTATTGGACACTAAGGAGCATGGAAACATTATAAGAATTATATATTGAGGGATTAGTGAATTTAGAATTGAGCCAGGGGATTTTTAAGTTAAGAGAATACCAATGGAATTTGGATTGTTAAACGATCTCAAAACCACTGAGATAATGAGGTACATTCGTAACGAACCACAATTAGACGAATATGGAAATTAAGCAACCAAGATTTATAATATGACAAGGATACATACCCCATTATAATTACCAAGAGTACTAGCATTATAATTAGAAAAGAAAATCAAGGAAAAAGAGAATTATGAAATCATGTTAGTGATGTCATCTTCCACTAAACCAAAATAAGGGTAGATTAGTCTTTTAGCACCTAGATTTTTTTACCAAGCTTCCATTACACTCTAAATTAAGTGAGAATAAGATTAGATGAGATCAAAACCAACACAAAAGCTCTCTCCCCTTCTTGTTGACAACTTTCGGCCAAAGTAGAAAAAAGAAAGAAAATAAAATTCAAAACCCTAATTCTCTTCAAGATTAAATCATGGGAAAAATGGTGGAGATGCTTGGAGGTTAGTAAGTGATATCCTCAAAGTTTGAAGGCCAACCATCATCATTTGCCTAGGTAATAAAATCCTTCAAGTGCAAGATGAATAGTAGTGAATAGTAGTTTTCAAGTTCTAACCTTTGTTTTTATGACTCCTTTAGTTAATCCAAGTTAAATCAAGGTTGTTTAAGGTGTGTACAAGGAATATTAAGGATCATTAAGTGTTCTTCAAGCTTCAAGGAGGTATAATAACCCTTACCCTTTTGTATTTATAGTAGATAATGAAGTGATTAGTAGTTAAGTGTTGTTAATGTTAAGTTTATGATGAATATGTGTTATGAATGGTTGGATTTGATATGAGATTTGTGTTGAGAACTTGGAACCATGGCTGGAATGTAGTCCACATGGTGTGGGGTTTGATTATGGTGTTTGATGATGGTTTTGGAGTGGTGAAATTTTGGAAAGTATGAAATTACAGCAGTTATAATGTCCGATTTTCGTTAGAACTACAAACTGCCCTGTTTTTGGACACCAATGCAGTACGGTACCTTACTGTCTAGCACACTTAGTGACCATGAAATGATAGAGCTTAGTTCATAGATCGTTTTGATATAAGGTGCGTTAAAATCTGACGTACGGTTTAGGAGAAAAGTCAGTTTTAGTGAAAGACGTTCGAAAGTCGAGAAATCGTAATTGTACCAAGTTTGTGGTTATAGTTATCATACTTTAACATGTTTAAAAGCCACGAAATTTTGGGATATGGTAGTAGTGTGGTCAAAGAACTAATACCAGTTGACCTTGCATTAAAATTCGAATTCTAAAATTTATAAGAAATTTTACAGTCGAGTGTGGTTGTTAGGGGAAATGGTAAAAACCCCTGAAACTTCGATTGAGCTTATAAATGGTTAAGTTCTTGAACCTTTGGGATAATAATAACACATTAAACGTATGTTGAAGTGTAAAGGGTTTTGTTATACAAGAGGATAGTGAGTAAGAGATGTAGTATGCTAATGATGGACCTTTTGTGTTTATAGAAATTCCGGAGGAGGAACCAGCCCCACTGTCAGGATACAGAAATCGAGGCAAGATCCTTCTATCCCTACTTTAAAAATTATTTATCTTCGGAATAATATTGATATCATGACATATATTTATGTATATGTGATGCTTTTGTTGCTATATTGCAAAGAATATATTTCCTTGATTGTGGGAAGTTAAAGAGAGATGAATATGTTTTCTGAAATATGAATATAGAGATGACTACGAATGGAGCGAATATGCTCTAGGGTAAAAGAGATATGAAAGAGAATGGTATCAGTTGTTATCTAGGGTTATATGGTTTATAATGCTATATTGTAAACATTCTTTTTAGTGCATGTTATATACATATATTTTATAGAAGTAATGTGCGAGAATGGAAATGAGATAAGTGAATGACATATGGAAATGTGAAATGGTGTTGATAAATTGAATATTGATCTTATAAAAAGGGGGATAGCAATAAAAAGCGTAAGAGGCTGTGTGCTGCACAGTCCAGCAATCAATCAATAAAAAGCGTAAGAGGCTGTGTGCTGCACAGTCCAGCAATCAATATTTTAAATCGGCCCAAGAGTTGCCGAAGGAGGATGTAGTGGTAGACCTTCCTCCAGGGGGATGTAGTGGTAGACCTTCCTCCTTCTACCGGTAGTAAAGAAATGGATGGATACGGAGGGCGACTGATCATCGTGCCTCACGTATTCGGCAACAGTGAAAACCCCTACAATATGTGAATAAAGAATAAATGATAAAGTCAGATTGATATACTGGAAAGGGAAAATGATATGAAAGATGGAATTATTGATATAGATGAAGAGAAACTGATTTTATATTAATTTATAAAATTACTGTACAGGAGGGAAATGAGAAGATGATAGTGAGGGATTTATTCAAGTATTTATGTTATTTTAAAATATTACACTAAAAGGGTATATTGGTTGTTATAATATTTAAGAAGAGAAACTGATACTGTATTACCTTAAATTTCTTTCTTATAATAGTAAGTGGATGATGTATTATTAAATAAGAGTTTTATTCTTCCTTAAAGTTTATAAATTGGTTACTGCTTACATATGTATATACATGTATACTTGGTTACCTTTTTAAATTCTAGTTTTCAATATTATCTTGCTGAGCTATTATAGCTCACTCTTGCTACTTATCTATATACAGCTAGGTATGCCCATACTACGCAGAACGCCCCGCAAGAGGGTAAGGGAAAGGCGACCTACTGAGAGTTCGTTAGCATCAGTCCCCGAGGTAGACGACCAGCGCAAGGGGTTTAGTAGTTTTATGTATATTAAGTGTGTAAGTTTGAAAGATTGTAATAAATTTGGTTGTTGAAATGCTTCTTGTAGAAGCATCACTCAACAATGTACTGAAGTATGATTCTGGGTTGTAATAACTTTTTTATTCTAAACTCTTATTATGGTGAATGTTGTTCTCTGAGCATATGACTGGTGTGTGTATTACTGTGGGGTCTATTGCATAATTATTAATTATAAAAAAAAAAAAAAAAAATACAGCCAAGAGATATTGATTTTGAATGGAAGTTGGTTCGTGATGGCCCAAATTCTTGACCCCGGATTTGGGGCTGTCACAGTTGGTATCAGAGCTAAGAGTCATAATGCTCAGGAACAAGAGTGATAATAATATTGTATCATTTATAATATTAAATTTTGAACTTCCATCAAGTTCAAGGGTGGTATATCGCAGGTAGTTTTATTTTTAAGCATTGATTATAATTTTATAAATTATTACTAATATAGTTTATGTTTACCTTATAGGGAGAGGAGATGGGAGAGCCCAGTCATGTTCGTGAGATGGGTGAGCCGAGCCGAGACCCCCAGTGGCTAGGACTACCCGAGCAGGAGATTAGAGATTTGTTGCTGGTAGGTGTAGAGGTTCCAGAGTATGCTATTGATGACCTCAGGGAGAGACGACGGGCGAGTGCTAGAGAGAGATATGAGCAGAGACTGAGGGAGGAGGCTGAGGAGCGCAGGCAGAGGGATGCTGTGGCCATAGTGCCATATTCTGGTAGACCATATGTAGGACCTGATGGGGCCGGTCCTTCCCGAGTGCGGACGGATATTCCTGAGGAGGAGATGCCTTTACGTAAGAGGCCTAGGTTATCTGTTATACCTGAGGAGCCGATTGAGTGGAGGGACATTCACGTGACTCCTACTCCTGTCCCACCTGTCCCAGTTCCATCTCCTTTTCCTAGCCCCGACCCTTTTGAGGATCCAGCTGAGCAGTTCACTCCACCGGGACACTTTATCATGTCAGAGGATGAGTTGGAGGATGACCCTTCCGAGGATGCGGACACAGAGCCAGTTCCTCCATCCCCACCATTTGCACCACCACCACCTCCACCAGTGGATGCACCCCCACTTGTAGATGTACCTCCCCCAGATGCTATGCCACCTCAGGAGGCACCTATGATTCCAGCTGGCCAGTTGCCAGCTATTTTCTTGTCAGAGTACTTTGCCCTTCAGGGACAGCTGGATGAGTCCCGTCGGACTATAGATACGCTTGTACAGAGGTTGGACAGGGCGAGAGGAGGAGGGGGTGTGATACCAGATGGGTTGAATTTGAGCATAGTCAGTATCGAGCTACGGGCACTCGGTGACATTAGGACGATGTTGGGAGACAGAGGGGATCCAGTATGGAGGGCTCATATAGTTGATACAGTCACCACTATGGTAGCGCAGATCAGGGATGTTATCAGGGCATCGTTACCATGATTAGGAGTAGTAGTTTCGGATACTAATCAGACTAGTCATCTTGTGGATGTCATTTTGGGGATTAGGTTAGTTGTTTACTGTCTTAATCCCAGTCTGATTAGAGGACAGCTAGTAGTGCTTTTGTTATAGCGAGTTAGTATGTACGGTTATGCTTTTGGGGTTTCGAACCTTGTACCTTATGATGTATGATATTAGTAGTAAAAGACGTTGTACTCAAGTTGTAAAATATTATGTAAATTAATGAAGTTTATGTACTTTGCCTAATTTATTCGTATTTTGATATTAAATGTTGAGATTCGAAAATGTTGATATATATGAGGTGATTGACTTAAATGAAAAGGTTATTGTGCTAAAGGTACTAAGCTTATTTGTCAAAGTTGTATTATGATTAAATATTACTTGTGTGAATTTAAAATACTGGGATGCATAAATAAGATTAACTAATGATATAGTTGTGCATATATGGAAATGATGTATATTGTACCCTAAATTTGGGTGATTAATGAAGAATATTATTATATACAGAATCATGCCGCCTAAGCGTAATAATAGAATGAATGCAAGGGAAAATGATAGAGAGGAAGCAAGTCAGAATAGGCAGGGTGAAAACGCTCATAATGAACAAGATCATGAGGAAGAAGAAGATGAATCAACTGGCCAACAGGGAAATCAGGGTGGTAACCTTTTTAACCAATTTATGGAACTAATGAGGCAGAATTTAGCTAATCCACAGAATCAGCCACAGCCACCTGTTCTTCCCAACCAGGCAGCTAACTCTTTTCGTGCTTTTAAGTCACTAAAACCCCCAGAATTTGAGGGAACCACTAACCCAGTAGCAGCCAGGGCATGGCTGAAAGAGATGGAAAAGGCTTTTGAGATACTGAGGGTAGAGGAAGATCAGAAGACAGTTTTTGCAGCCTACCTCCTAAAGGGAGAGGCAAATTACTGGTGGGAAACTAAAAAGAATCTGGAAGGAGCGGGAGTGATAACTTGGGAGCGTTTCACTAGGGTGTTTCTAGACAAATATTCCCCTAGGTACTTGGAGAACCAGATGGAAATAAAATTTTTGGAGCTTAGGCAGGAAAACCTATCAGTGGCAGAATATGAAACTAAGTTTACAGAACTGTCTAGGTTTGTTCCAGAATTCGTGCGTACTGAAGAGCAACGAGCGAAAAGGTTCCAACAAGGATTGAAACCATGGCTACGTACTAGAGTGGCACCATTTGAGTTGACCGAGTATGCTGCGGTAGTTCATAAGGCATCCATTATCGAAGCTGAGAGTGAACAGACTCAAATAGGACGAGAGAGTAAGAAAAGAAAATTTGAAGGTCAGAGGGGAGGTTCAAGTGAGGGAAGCTATTTTAACAAATTTGGTAAAGGACAAAAACCTCAGTTTGGAGGAAAGTCAGGGAATAATAAGACTACCAGTGAGACTGTGAATCAGGGTGGTAGATCCACAGGAACCTTCCAGTCTAATCAATCGCGACCACCATTGCCAGATTGCAACACGTGTGGTAAGAAGCATATCGGAGAGTGTAAGATGTTAGAAGTAACTTGCTTTAATTGTGGACAGAAAGGACATTATCGGGACAGGTGTCCATCAGCTGAAAAGAAGTGTTATCAATGTGGAAGATTAGGACATTTTGCTAGGGATTGTCGTTTTGGTGGGTCGTCTGCGTCAGGACAGAGTGTGACTGCTTCAAACAAGCCTACTGCTAGAGTGTATAACATGACTTTAGGAGAGGCATTGAGAAAGCCGGATACAGATGCAGGTGAACATTTTTCTAGTATTTAAATTTTTAGTGTAAATGTTTGGTTAGGAATCAGTGTGGTCAATAAATGGTATAGGTAGGTTGATAATGTAGATAAGGAAAATCAGTATCTGTTGGGGTCTAGAAATTCTATAAAAAGGAGAATAATAGTATTTTGGGGGTAAACCATAGACTCATTTAAATACGAACAGGAAATATATATTATAGGTAATATTTTCTTACAATTGTTTCAAAGAATCTTATTCTAGTTGGATTTCTGGAAGATTTTACAGAGACAAGATATAATAAGAGCGAAATATGTATATTTTATGTCATGATAGAGATCAACATAGGGATAAACCATAAGTGAGATACACTACCATTCAGGAGAGGCCAGTATGGTGGCCAATACCCATAACTAAAAGAGGGATGTTGATGAATGACAAGCAGGTTTATGTTGGTGTAATTTTGCGCAAACAAGATAGAGATATTATGAAGGAAAAAGGATGGAGAAAGTGATATAGAAGTTATAAGGTGTAAATGAAAAAGTATCTATGGACATTTTGACGTGATTCCGGGACGGAATCCTTTTAAGGGGGGAAGGATGTAATAACCCTAACTTCAGTCATGCTACAGTGGTCAAATGAATAGTAAATTTTGAGGATTTAGAGAAATGGTATATAGGTACTCTATAATGGAAATGGAAAATGAATAAACAGAAACCATATTAGTAGTGTACATTGAAAATAAGTGACTCGAAATGACGTTAGATTTCAGAAATTCCTGAAGCATGAAATTTTGAGGATTTTGAATTCGAATAAGCTTCTATTGGACACTAAGGAGCATGGAAACATTATAAGAATTATATATTGAGGGATTAGTGAATTTAGAATTGAGCCAGGGGATTTTTAAGTTAAGAGAATACCAATGGAATTTGGATTGTTAAACGATCTCAAAACCACTGAGATAATGAGGTACATTCGTAACGAACCACAATTAGACGAATATGGAAATTAAGCAACCAAGATTTATAATATGACAAGGATACATACCCCATTATAATTACCAAGAGTACTAGCATTATAATTAGAAAAGAAAATCAAGGAAAAAGAGAATTATGAAATCATGTTAGTGATGTCATCTTCCACTAAACCAAAATAAGGGTAGATTAGTCTTTTAGCACCTAGATTTTTTTACCAAGCTTCCATTACACTCTAAATTAAGTGAGAATAAGATTAGATGAGATCAAAACCAACACAAAAGCTCTCTCCCCTTCTTGTTGACAACTTTCGGCCAAAGTAGAAAAAAGAAAGAAAATAAAATTCAAAACCCTAATTCTCTTCAAGATTAAATCATGGGAAAAATGGTGGAGATGCTTGGAGGTTAGTAAGTGATATCCTCAAAGTTTGAAGGCCAACCATCATCATTTGCCTAGGTAATAAAATCCTTCAAGTGCAAGATGAATAGTAGTGAATAGTAGTTTTCAAGTTCTAACCTTTGTTTTTATGACTCCTTTAGTTAATCCAAGTTAAATCAAGGTTGTTTAAGGTGTGTACAAGGAATATTAAGGATCATTAAGTGTTCTTCAAGCTTCAAGGAGGTATAATAACCCTTACCCTTTTGTATTTATAGTAGATAATGAAGTGATTAGTAGTTAAGTGTTGTTAATGTTAAGTTTATGATGAATATGTGTTATGAATGGTTGGATTTGATATGAGATTTGTGTTGAGAACTTGGAACCATGGCTGGAATGTAGTCCACATGGTGTGGGGTTTGATTATGGTGTTTGATGATGGTTTTGGAGTGGTGAAATTTTGGAAAGTATGAAATTACAGCAGTTATAATGTCCGATTTTCGTTAGAACTACAAACTGCCCTGTTTTTGGACACCAATGCAGTACGGTACCTTACTGTCTAGCACACTTAGTGACCATGAAATGATAGAGCTTAGTTCATAGATCGTTTTGATATAAGGTGCGTTAAAATCTGACGTACGGTTTAGGAGAAAAGTCAGTTTTAGTGAAAGACGTTCGAAAGTCGAGAAATCGTAATTGTACCAAGTTTGTGGTTATAGTTATCATACTTTAACATGTTTAAAAGCCACGAAATTTTGGGATATGGTAGTAGTGTGGTCAAAGAACTAATACCAGTTGACCTTGCATTAAAATTCGAATTCTAAAATTTATAAGAAATTTTACAGTCGAGTGTGGTTGTTAGGGGAAATGGTAAAAACCCCTGAAACTTCGATTGAGCTTATAAATGGTTAAGTTCTTGAACCTTTGGGATAATAATAACACATTAAACGTATGTTGAAGTGTAAAGGGTTTTGTTATACAAGAGGATAGTGAGTAAGAGATGTAGTATGCTAATGATGGACCTTTTGTGTTTATAGAAATTCCGGAGGAGGAACCAGCCCCACTGTCAGGATACAGAAATCGAGGCAAGATCCTTCTATCCCTACTTTAAAAATTATTTATCTTCGGAATAATATTGATATCATGACATATATTTATGTATATGTGATGCTTTTGTTGCTATATTGCAAAGAATATATTTCCTTGATTGTGGGAAGTTAAAGAGAGATGAATATGTTTTCTGAAATATGAATATAGAGATGACTACGAATGGAGCGAATATGCTCTAGGGTAAAAGAGATATGAAAGAGAATGGTATCAGTTGTTATCTAGGGTTATATGGTTTATAATGCTATATTGTAAACATTCTTTTTAGTGCATGTTATATACATATATTTTATAGAAGTAATGTGCGAGAATGGAAATGAGATAAGTGAATGACATATGGAAATGTGAAATGGTGTTGATAAATTGAATATTGATCTTATAAAAAGGGGGATAGCAATAAAAAGCGTAAGAGGCTGTGTGCTGCACAGTCCAGCAATCAATCAATAAAAAGCGTAAGAGGCTGTGTGCTGCACAGTCCAGCAATCAATATTTTAAATCGGCCCAAGAGTTGCCGAAGGAGGATGTAGTGGTAGACCTTCCTCCAGGGGGATGTAGTGGTAGACCTTCCTCCTTCTACCGGTAGTAAAGAAATGGATGGATACGGAGGGCGACTGATCATCGTGCCTCACGTATTCGGCAACAGTGAAAACCCCTACAATATGTGAATAAAGAATAAATGATAAAGTCAGATTGATATACTGGAAAGGGAAAATGATATGAAAGATGGAATTATTGATATAGATGAAGAGAAACTGATTTTATATTAATTTATAAAATTACTGTACAGGAGGGAAATGAGAAGATGATAGTGAGGGATTTATTCAAGTATTTATGTTATTTTAAAATATTACACTAAAAGGGTATATTGGTTGTTATAATATTTAAGAAGAGAAACTGATACTGTATTACCTTAAATTTCTTTCTTATAATAGTAAGTGGATGATGTATTATTAAATAAGAGTTTTATTCTTCCTTAAAGTTTATAAATTGGTTACTGCTTACATATGTATATACATGTATACTTGGTTACCTTTTTAAATTCTAGTTTTCAATATTATCTTGCTGAGCTATTATAGCTCACTCTTGCTACTTATCTATATACAGCTAGGTATGCCCATACTACGCAGAACGCCCCGCAAGAGGGTAAGGGAAAGGCGACCTACTGAGAGTTCGTTAGCATCAGTCCCCGAGGTAGACGACCAGCGCAAGGGGTTTAGTAGTTTTATGTATATTAAGTGTGTAAGTTTGAAAGATTGTAATAAATTTGGTTGTTGAAATGCTTCTTGTAGAAGCATCACTCAACAATGTACTGAAGTATGATTCTGGGTTGTAATAACTTTTTTATTCTAAACTCTTATTATGGTGAATGTTGTTCTCTGAGCATATGACTGGTGTGTGTATTACTGTGGGGTCTATTGCATAATTATTAATTATAAAAAAAAAAAAAAAAAATACAGCCAAGAGATATTGATTTTGAATGGAAGTTGGTTCGTGATGGCCCAAATTCTTGACCCCGGATTTGGGGCTGTCACACAAACAAACTAATCAATTCTGAATCAACATCCAAACAAAACAAACTAATTTAACATCCGAACTAGAAGATAGAAGCTAGTTAACATCCAAACAAACTAATTAATTCTGATTCGACGACTCTCTTGATTGTGGCTTGGAATTCAGATTCGACTTTATTCATTTTCTCCTCCAACTCAGAAGCAAGGCTTTCCTTAATCCTTGTGGTCAGCTCTTTCACATATGTTTCTGTGGGCGGATTAGAACTGCTCATTCCTGACTTAAAGCATCTTCCTTTTAGCCAGTTAGGACCATGTTTTGCACCAAGCTCATCAGAAGCGGTATCTCCGGTGGTGAGTTTTTTGGTAATATTGTCCTACAAAATAAAACATAAAAGGCAACTGGTTAAATATATAAGAGCTGATTACTTAATAAAACATAATATGAGAGCTTAAGCTTAATCTTTAAAGGTATGCAAAAACATCAAAAAATATAAATCCCTACTTTCGCAAATATTTCTTGATCTTTCACCTGGAACCATTAAATATTGAAACTAATAGAAGGAATAGCTTATAGAGAAATACATATTCACCATTGTACCTTTAAAGGTAAGCCAAAGATAATTAATAACTTGCTGTACTTGCGTTCAGTTATTTTGTAATGAAATTATGAAGGTTTTGATACGTTTGCACCACATATATCATCTTCTCTTTGTCCTTTTAAGTTCCTGTATACACTCGGAGCAAATGGTATGCCCAAAGTGTCACCTGATATTAGATCTCCAACAATGTTGCAATTCATAAACAATTTAGTAGATTCATTATATTTGACATAGGTACTTATCACAGCAAATTTACACACAATATGCATAATTGCACTTGTGCCAATTGCTATGTTTATATTTTACCTGTTCATGAATAATTTTCTGTGTATATGTTAAGCTTAGGAGTTGTCTTGGCCTAAGTTTGAGAGCACACATAAATTTATACTACAGTGTAGACCTACTAATTAAGGAATGATGGTAAGACACATAAGTTATACTTTCACCAATCGTATAATTGTACCTTTTAATCATTAAATTTATTCATCTTGTCCTTATTCAAGGTGACAATTTCCAATATATACCTGAAGGGACCGGTGAAATCTTCTATGATCAGCACATATAATTACGGTGCTGATGCAACCTTGGAATTTCTTGTGCTACCAATATAAGAAATAATGAATATATAGAAATCGACCAATGCAACAAGCAACTGGGTAAGAAACCCAAAAGCCGGGAAAAGTTAACTTACCCGATAGCTCCCATTTTTTGAATCTCACAATCCATGTGTCTGAACCAACCTGAGAACATAAAACTTGATCTACCCAAACCCGAAATTGTTTCCCCTTGTTGTCTCCATAATATTGTCTCAATGCATCTACACAATCGCGAAGAGGCTTTTCATAACCAGATGCGTGGACAAAATAACCACATGGACCCTATAGAGCAATATAAAGCATTATTAAAAGGTTAAACCACAACTACATTAAAAGCTTGACAAATGGCCATTGCAATTTAGGATGCAGTAGGCAAAAAATAAAAGAAGAACAATCAAATTGAGCAGACAGAATCATTGCGAAAAGAGCTCAAAATGAAAAAACAAAAAAATTACAGTGACAATTGTATAAGAATAAAAAATGCATAGACAATCTGCCAAGCCCAAGATATACAATTAAATTGACCTTATCTTCACATATGCCAGACCTGTTACTCCTTATCACTCATGTGTTTTTTTACACATTTTGAGTATCCAAAGACGATTTATACTCGTGGAAGCAAAACAAGAAGCTGAATCTGGCAAGATAGATAGGAATCTGTACGATGTAACAAAGAAATAATTACCGTTGACATCCAATCTGTCACTTCTTTGACACCCCGATGCTGAGACAAAGCTACAACATATATCTCCAATGACTACAATACTGCTCCTCTCCTTAGTATACCCTAATGTCGGTACACAATTAAAAACATTAGACACATAGTAGGAAAATTGTGTAGCAATTTGTGTGTAAAAAGAAGGGCATAATCATCAAGTAAGGTAAGGAAAAAGGTTAGGTTTAAAATTAAATCAAAAGAAAAGATATAATGATTAAATTAAATCGAATGGAAAGGCTTCTGCTAGGAGAATAAATACAGGTTTTGAGTGTAGCAAAGTTATTCTAAAAAGTCTGAATGTAAGAGAAAAATATTGCTCGTAATTAATAAACTAACAGAGGCCAAACTTAAAATATCACTTGATGAACACAAGAAATACCTCCAGAAACACATAATGAACCACATGGTGAAGTGGTCATAGAAGCTTCAATCTTATTTTATCAAAAAAACATCTAATATGAAGAATGAGTTATGTTTTTTACAATCCCAACCAGAAAAGGCGAACAAGAGAAAACGAAACAAAAAAACAAAACTTGCTGCACAACACACAATCATCACATACATGGCTCCAATCCAACAAGAGCTAATAACAGGCATAATTATAACAGAGGAAATGCATTCTTCATTCTTCAATGTATAAATTGTCGAAAGCCAAACATTTTTCATTTTAAACATAACAATCTTCTATGAATAACAATTAAATAGAGAATCATAAGCACCAAAGAATCATCTGTAGCTTAAACTAACCAATATCAGAATTGAATAAAATCAAACACAAATCAATCACTTATAACATATATTAATTGTTATTCCCAGATTACACACTTGTATAATTGTAGAAGGGGGGTTGAATACAATTCTTGATAATTATAAATTTCTGATAAAAACCACAGAAATCTATAAGGAAATAATTGCTGAATAAGAAATGGTTCACAAACACATAAAAAATCATGTGGTTAAATGTACCACCTGAGACTTTTATTCGAAGAAAACTCTGTGATACAAATGTACACAGCTTCTGTTTTTACAACTCTTTGCTTCTAAGGATATTCAAGAAACCCTAAGCAAATATGTCTGTTTTCTTAATCTCTAAAGAGTTGCTACACTTGGTTATATATCCCAAGTTTACAAGTACTACAGGCATAAGATAATATTAATCTAATTCAAGTTGACTTGCTACTCCACTCCAAATCAACATGTAGCCGAAAGGTTGTCCTTGTGAACAGATATGTCCCCTGCACCTTTCTTGTATGTACTGTGTAAATGGAATGCTTCTTTCTTCTGTGTTTCCAAAGTATGGCTGCCATACTACCTTTTTATACCTACTATCAACCCATGTGATCTGTCAGTCAAACCTGTCCTTATCAACTTCTAATCCTTAGCTAGCATAGGATAAAGTGATAATGATTATCCGTTGATGTTGTGCATAGTTATCCGTTGATGGTAGTTTGAGCTGTATCCGTTGATAGAGTAGATTTGAGTTGTATCCGTTGATAGAGCCTTGTTCTCATCCGTTGATACACTTTCACTTAGACAGAATTACATAGCATAGCTTATTTACAATTGGCTACCCTATTCTGCCTATCCATTGATGGTCAACATGACTCTGAATAAAAACACTATCAACTGATAAATAGAGATATTGCAGTATGCTACAAAACCTCATCCGTTGATGAGCTACCTGTCAACGAATAGAGTTATAAAGTCTTATCCATTGACAGTTACAAAACTTGACTTATACAATTTTGCTTGAATGTTAAGTTATCATCAACTACAACATATTCCTAACAATCTCCCCCAATTTATACTTGATGGCAATAAAGCATAAATTCAGAACCTTGATGATAACAAAACATTCCTAAAGATATATACACTGCAGTATGTAAAAATTGTACTAAGCTACAAAAATTAAAAGCAAAAAGCTTTAAGAAACTTATCAGAGATGTGCTCCTTTAGATTGAGCAAATTAATGATGTTTCCTCTCTCTGGTTGGCTGCACCCTTGACTTTCCTTCCTTGGCAGTGTTGGACTCAATTTGCACTTGAAGTTGCCTATAGAAGGTATCTTCTTCAACAACTTTTGGATTTAGCTTTAGTTGTAACCTTCTTAGGTATTCAGAACTAGCCTTTGACAGTTGGTCTTCTAACCTGAAGAATCTCCTAGTGCCCTCTTCATCCCTGAACTCCATCATCCAAAAGGGTTGAATGTGGATTTTCTGTCCATTATATGGGATCTTCATTTTCTTTCGTAAACTTGAGGGTGAGTTCCATTCTTTCCTTATTTCTTCTATTCTGCTCATTATCTCCCTTCTGGCTATCTCAGAGAACCCTGTGTGTCTCTTGAAAGCTGAGAACACTTTGGTCAATGTGTAATAATTCTCTCCAAGAACCTTCTGTAATGGCCATATCCTCTGATTTCCTCCCTTGTAGACAAACACTAATCTCTCAGGCAGATGCTTGAACTTGTCAACTCCTCTCACTTCTGACAATTCATCCAAATATAGATTCATGCCAGAGTATTCTTCAATTTTTGCCTGATAGATAAAGACTTCTTTGTTTTCCAAGATTGGTTGTTTGACAATAGCAGGTACCCTAGCAACTTGAACTGGTCCCTTTGAAAGTTGCTTCCTTGGAGCTCTTTTCTTCTGTTTTGGATTCAGCAAGATTGAAGGAACTTCAATTGAATCAAAATTCATTGGTTCTTGTTTAGGCATTATGGGGTCACCATGAAAGTTCACAGTTGGGTTGATTACTGTTGCAGATATAGATACTGATGAGTGATAAGTGGAGTTTATATCCACTTGGAACATTCTATAATGGCTTAAATTGATTGTCTTGGGCTCATGTTTCTTGTAGTTTTGATGTGTTTTATTTAGTTGTGCAGATTTACAAGGATGTTGATTATGGTGGATATTTTTGTCGTTTTTGGAGATTTAATTTATTAAAATTCGGATTTATTGGGCTGCACGCGTGAGATTCACTGTTTGGGCCATATCTTGAGTTCTAGAAGTCAGTTTTGGGCGATCTTACTGTCCACGCGAAGATAACGAGATTCTCTATCATTCTAAAGTGGTCCAGAGGCCCAATTGCAGCTGGAACGTTCCAGAATTACTGAAGAAAAGACAGCTGCGAATTTTCACTAAAAACAGAATCAATTTAGGAAACGTATTTTGCAAAAATTCTATTATAATTCTGTTTTGGTATTTTCTTGCTGGGCAAGACTTGTAGAGCCTATATAAACACATCCAACCCTTGTAATTTGTATCATTAAGATCATTAGGAGTAGAACCATTACATATCAATTACTTAGGTTTATTTGTATCTTTTCATACTTTATTTTTATCATGGTTTCATCAGATCCCATGATGATGAACGGTTCAATTATGAACTAATCGTTGTCATGAGATTCTAACGGATTTATTTATGGAGCTTTAGTATCTTGATGCTTTACAGATCTGTGTGTGATGTATATCTGATATCCTCGTATGGTTGTGTTTCATGTATTTAGATGCGTCATGAACATCTAATTTGTTAATCTCTTGCTAAACGAGAGTGGATCTTGAGATTTAGAACTTGTCATGCTAGCATAGGATAGGTTGATGTTTTAACATCATGATTTGTGGCATGATTAGAGATAATATGCTACCCTATGTGATCAATGTGGATAACTTGTTCTTCAACCGTTATGTTTTCAAATTCTATAGAGATATAGGGTCTAAGCATAATTGGTGTCTATTCATCTTCTATCTCTTTTGTGGATGTATGTTTAGTTTGGTATTCGTATACTGAGAAGTAGCGTATACTTGTTTCGTGTTATTCGATCAGATATCATAACCATTGCATATAGTGATTAAAGGCGTCAGATCTAAGCGAAGTATTTAATGAAGTTAGGATTCCATGGTTTTTCTTGCAGAAGTAATTAGATTTCAATTCTTTCTAGTTAGTTAATTTGTAGTTTTGTTAATTTGCTTTTTAGTTAATTTAGATAGTTAAAACCCATATTTGTTATTTGTCTTAGCAGTGCATAAAAGGGATCATCGGTGTTTTATTTTTTGGTTTATGTGCTTGTCAATAGTGGTCGTTAGAGTTCACTGACTCGGATTCTTTCTTACATAGTTGTTTAGTTTTATGTGTTGCAGGTAGCAATGGAAGAACCAGCAGTAGCAGCGAAAGCATTGATGTATTATTCTCAACCAAAGATCAAGGACATCCAATTTAGCATTGTCAGGCCAACTATTGCAGCTAATAGTTTCGAAATCAAGCCTAGCATAATTCAGATGGTGCAGAATTCGGTTCAGTTTGGGGGTGCTCCTATGGAGGATCCTAACAGGCATATTCGGAATTTCATCGAGATCTGTGACACTTTCAAGATCAACGGGGTGCCGGAAGATGCTATCAAATTGAGACTTTTCCCATTTTCTTTACGGGATAAAGCTAAGGGCTGTTTGTACTCTCTACCAGCAGGTTCTATTTTGACATGGGAGGATCTTGCTCAGAAATTTCTCAATAAATTTTTCCCCATGGCAAAGACCGTAGCAATCAGGAACGCTATTACTCAATTTTCACAGCAGTCTGAAGAATCTTTGTGCGAGGCTTGGGAGCGATATAAGGAGATGCTAAGGAAGTGTCCACATCATGGGATCCCTGATTGGATGGTGATTAACTGTTTTTATAATGGCTTGGGTGCACAGTCAAGACCCATGCTAGATGCAGCATCAGATGGAGCTCTATGGGCTAAGAGCTATGCGGAAGCTTATGAGTTGATTGAGATGATGGCTGCGAATGAATACCAGAATCCAATTCAGAGATTATCACAAGGAAAATTAGCAGGAATTCTGAAAGTTAATACAGTCACAGCTCTAGCAGCTCAGCTAGAGGCACTTAATAAGAAATTGGATTTTATGTCAAAACATGGGGTGCCTCAAGTTGCTAGTGTTTGTGAGCTATGTGAGGGCGCACATGAGACAAGTCAATGCGCCATATCTTCTGAAGCGGCACAGTTTGTGAGCAACTTCCAGCAACCTTCGCAACCAGCTCTAGCAACCTATCATTCCAATTTCGGCTGGAGCAACAATCAAGATTTTCAGCAGCAACAATTTCATGGGGATGATGGTCAATCTTCGAATGAAAAATCTGAATTGGATGAATTGTGGTTGATGATTGAAAGTCAGGCGGAATCTCTCAAGACATTGGAGAATCAGTTTGGGCAAATTGCAAGTGCCTTTCTCAACGGACCACAAGGAGTTCTTCCTAGTACACAAATGTAAATCCAGGAAAAGAAGATGGCATGGAGCAGGTTAAGGCCATAACACTCAGATCTGAAAAAGTCACGAACGATCAGAATTCAGCAATTGAGGATGAAGAAGGAATTCATGATCAGGATCCTATAGAAAAAGAAGAACATGCTGTTTTGTTAGAACCTGTGGTGGATAGTGATGAGGAGGAAGAGTGTAAGTCGCTCGGCTTGGCTGATCTCTGGGATTCTAATGTGCTGATTGATGAGGTTGTTTCATGGTCAAATCTTGAGGATAGTGCAATTGCGTCTTTTCTTGAGGAAGACAAATTCCAAGGTGAGGTGAGTGTTCACAAGCCATGTGAGGAATTTGATCATGTTAGGATGGTGGATGATTTGGAAAGGGCACTATTTGGGACAGACACTGATGAGCTACGAAAATTTCAAGAATTGGTATGTGCGAACCAAGAGGATGAAGAACATGGGAAAGATGCAGGTCTTCTACTTGTCTCAGAGTATAAAGATGGAGGTAGCGCATTAGAGCCAATGGAGGAAGTTCTGTTTGAGGAACCAAAGGCTTCAGTAACTTACATTTACCCTCCTCCATTATATTCAAGCGAAGCCCGCGATTGCGTGTTGTTCTACAAATTGACAGATTTTGGGTCAACAGATGAAGGCATTGGAATAGGACAGAGTTGTTACACGAATAGGCCAAGCGAGGAGAAGGAGCAGAAAGTGTGCCGCCGTGATGACGATGAAGTCTCGCGAAGAGAGGACCAGGCGAATTATTATCATCCTTAATGGAGACTTGGAAGTAACGTCACGCTATTGACGTTAAAGAAGCGCTTCGTGGGAGGCAACCCATGAATTAGTGTACAGAGAAAAAAAAATAAAAAATTGAGTGTTGTATGAAAAAAAAAAGAAGAAGAAGAATGAGTGTAGTGAAAAAAAAAAAAAAGAATGAGTGTAGTGAAAAAAAAAATAAAAATAAATTATGTGCAAAGAGAAGAAAAAAAAAAAAAGTGAACAGTGAAATTTAGCGCAATCTGCGCCCCAGTAACGCAATATGCGCCTGAGTTACTGATTATCGCGCAATTTGCGCCTGGGTAACGCAGGTTGCGCCTGCGTTACATCCTCTGTATATCTTCCTAACACGCAGGTTCAACCTGCGTGTCTGCCTTTTCCGCACCCAACAACCCTGAAACGTAGCCTTCTACTGCGTTACTCCTGTTCTACCCAGAATTTTTCCCGAAAATTCTTGTTTTTAACCTTAAAAATTCCCCCAAATTCAATCCTAACCCAAATTTCTTTAATTCTAAATTCCTATATCTATCCTACATCAAATCTTAACCTCTCCAAATCTCTCCTACACTCTAAATTTTTAAATCTCATTTATCCATCATCTTATATATATACACACCTCTACATACAAATCCAATTTCTCTTCTATTTATTTAAATCTCTAAAAATTCAATTCTAAATAGGAATTAATTGCAAGTTCACCTCTCCAATTCGTAGTGGGTTTATTTCTTCTCAAATTTTATTTTTATTACGAATTTGTGTTCTTGTAAATTGGGGATTTTGTATTATTCTTGGAATTTGGGCAATTTTTGGTATTGCTTGGAAATTATTTGGTGGAGCTTCTTGTGAGTTGGGTATTGATTCTTATGGTTCCTAAGCGTGGGAGAGGTGATGCTAGTGTGTGAAATTTTCGTCTCCCGCATGATTCATTCGAGGATGAGGAGTTGCAGGTATGTTTTTTACTTTCCCTTGTATTTACTTCCATTCAATGAGGACATTGAATATTTTAAGTTTGGGGGTGGTTTAAGGGATTAGTAGATGTTGTTGTATTATGTGTTCATGTAGGATTTCATGTTTTGCATATTAGTAATAGTAAAATTATGCATTTATGTTAGTGTTATCTACGTTTGTTTCATATAGGACATTCTGTTTTTTTGTTTGTATATCATGTGAGTTCATAATAGTTTGCATTTGCACCGATGCTTGATAGGAATTTTGTGTTGTTGACGCTTTTGATTGAGAAGTGGTATGCTTTGTTCTTGTGCACACACATACACTAGTAAGTTGAAGCTAGTAGACTTATTGAATGTTGTAAGTGATTAGAAGGACATGAATATGTGTAAGATGATTTAGTTTGCATGCTTTGAATACAAGTAGGTGCGTTAGAGAGATTTTTGCTTGGGATTGAGTATGTTTTTCCACCAAGTGAGTTTTTGAGCCTTATTGCATATTATTTGCAATTTATTCGTTTGCTTAAGTGTCCACGGATTGTTTGCATTGCTAGCAGTTGTTTGAGGTCTTTCTTGAAACGCATGACATTATTTTAAGTGATTAAAATGATAAAGGCATTAGGAATAACCATATATTTTCCCATATTACCATACCATGTTTACATGATCAATTAGTTAAGCCGTTGAGCTTAATCCTATTTTTCGGTGACATACCACATTACTTGCCTAGACCTTTTTCTTGTATTGGCCTTACATTAATTTGAACCCACATTGTCAAAGGCTAGTAGAGTGCTTAATGGAGTAATAAGGTGTGCAAGGAGGGGTTTATTGTTGGTCTTACTTTTGGGGGAAATATTGAAAATTGGGTTTGTTTACTTGATAGTCGACATATGTAATAAATTATGGGATCATTGTTATTGTTTATATTATTGTTTTATCTAGCTCTCGAAAAAAAAAAGAAAAAAAAAAGAAAAAAAAAGTGAAAAATATTATGAGAGCATGTTTGTGTTTGTTGTGATCCTATTTCAGTCGACTAGTCGAGTGTTTGTTTAGTAAAGATTATGTGGGGGGAAAATAGGGTGTTGTGTATGATTTATTATGGTTCCTACTAGCTTTTGACACTTCACCTGTTTTGGCTTATTTGACATACCTTGTCCCTAGCCCCGTTACAACCCAATTAAAGACCTTTTGATTATCGTCATTGATGTATGTTGTGTTAAGAGTTAGATTGATACCAAATGTCAAGCATGCTTATGATTTTGTTGGAATTGAGTGATACACTTACCCTTGTTCTTGAGTGAATATTATTTTATGAGTGGATTGTGAGTGTTTGCTTGTTTTTGCGTATGAGATCCCGAGTTTGTCTCAAAGATGTGCTCTTGTAGGCTTAGCATGGTTACTAACTTATTCTTACACTTGACATGGACTTGTGAGAACTTATGCATGTTCATTGAGTAGACTATGTGAATATTTGCACTTTCGACACCAAGACATTGCGTATTTACTTTGATTCTTAAGTTGATATGGCATGAGAGGATTTGAAGGTATGGTAGGCTAGATTAATTGCATTTGCATATTAGTTGCATTCATGCATTGCATTGCATTAGGTTAAATGGATTTTGTGAGTACATTCGCTATAGGCCCTCACGAGACCTTACTCGTCCACTAGGGCTGCCTAGGGGTTTAAAGGGCTTGTTGCATATGCCAAATGCAACCGTGATCACCTACGGAAGTGGTACTAGTTAGTTAGTTAGTTGTAATTATTTATGCTTGAGGACAAGCATCGGTTTAAGTTTGGGGGTGTGATAAGTGGAGTTTATATCCACTTGGAACATTCTATAATGGCTTAAATTGATTGTCTTGGGCTCAAGTTTCTTGGAGTTTTGATGTGTTTTGTTTAGTTGTGCAGATTTACAAGGATGTTGATTATGGTGGATGTTTTTGTCATTTTTGGAGATTTAATTTATTAAAATTCGGATTTATTGGGCTGCACGCGTGAGATTCACTGTTTGGGCCTTATCTTGAGTTCTAGAAGTCAGTTTTGGGCGATCTTACTGTCCACGCGAAGATAACGAGATTCTATATCATTCTAAAGTGGTCCAGAGGCCCAATTGTAGCTGGAACGTTCCAGAATTACTGAAGAAAAGACAGCTGCGAATTTTCACTAAAAATAGAATCAGTTTAGGAAACGTATTTTGCAAAAATTCTATTATAATTCTGTTTTGGTATTTTCTTGCTGGGCAAGACTTGTAGAGCCTATATAAACACATCCAACCCTTGTAATTTGTATCATTAAGATCATTAGGAGTAGAACCATTACATATCAATTACTTAGGTTTATTTGTATCTTTTCATACTTTGTTTTTATCATGGTTTCATCAGATCCCATGATGATGAACGGTTCAATTATGAACTAATCGTTGTCATGGGATTCTAACGGATTTATTTATGGAGCTTTAGTATCTTGATGCTTTACAGATCTGTGTGTGATGTATATCTGATATCCTCGTATGGTTGTGTTTCATGTATTTAGATGCGTCATGAACATCTAATTTGTTAATCTCTTGCTAAACGAGAGTGGATCTTGAGATTTAGAACTTGCCATGCTAGCATAGGATAGGTTGATGTTTTAACATCATGATTTGTGGCATGATTAGAGATAATATGCTACCCTATGTGATCAATGTGGATAACTTGTTCTTCAACCGTTATGTTTTCAAATTCTATAGAGATATAGGGTCTAAGCATAATTGGTGTCTATTCATCTTCTATCTCTTTTGTGGATGTATGTTTAGTTTGGTATTCGTATACTGAGAAGTAGCGTATACTTGTTTCGTGTTATTCGATCAGATATCATAACCATTGCATATAGTGATTAAAGGCGTCAGATCTAAGCGAAGTATTTAATGAAGTTAGGATTCCATGGTTTTTCTTGCAGAAGTAATTAGATTTCAATTCTTTCTAGTTAGTTAATTTATAGTTTTGTTAATTTGCTTTTTATTTAATTTAGATAGTTAAAACCCATATTTGTTATTTGTCTTAGCAGTGCATAATAACCATACATTGTTGCATAGGTGCGTTTACTGAATTAAAACCATAACCAGATCTCTGTGGGAACGAACTTGACTTATATCTGTATTACTTGTGACCACGTACGCTTGTGTGATTTAGTGCAAACAATTAATGAGCCAGCAGTTTCTTTTTCTGGAAAGGGTTCTGGAGAAAGAACCGTTTTGGTTTTAGCTTTCATTCTTTTAGATTTGAATTTGGGGACTTCCTCAGGTTCCCTCATTTCTTCCTCTATCTCATCCATTAACTCTTCAGCCAGCCTGGCCCTCTTTTCATCTGAGTTTTCATGTTGATTTTCTGTACTTGGATGAGCTTCCCTTTGGATTATGGAGACTTCTTCTCTTTTAGCTTCCACAAATTTAGGATGGCTGTTGGATATATTTAATACTTTTCCATTCCTTATAATTACAGCCATCCAATCTCTTACACTCTTATTTGTCTGCTCTTTGAACTCTATGATTATTTTTCCCATTAGCTTTTCTTCATCATTCTTGGGAAATGGGTAGTCCAATTGAAGCTTGTTCTTCCCATTTTCCTTTGGAGGTGAGTAGGCTCTGGTTTTGATGACTGGTTCAAATTCTTTGACATATGATGGCCCAGCATCATAGAATATAGGAGCCACAATCTCTGGAGTGAGCACCTTCATGATTGTGGTTGATATTGTTGGAGCAGAAGATTGAGCATTAAGAAACAGAGATGATGCAATTGATTCATTGATCATCCTCTCTGTCTTTAGAATTCTTTCACTAGTCTCCTTGTTGATCTTTTCCAAAGCTTCTATTCTGGCTTGCCTTTCACCATCTGAGATTTCTTCTAATACTTTGAATCTCAGGCAAAACCACTTGTTTCTTCACAGGAGAAGCCTTTATTTCAAAATCTGTTGGATTGACCACTACAATTGGCTGTTGCTCCCCCTCAATCTGTGCTATCTTACTACTGGTAGCTTGAATTTGACCAGAAGATGTTGCAGCCTCTTCTTTGCTTGTTCCCATTTTTTCCCCCTTTTTGTTAGCATCAAGGGTTGGGGGTGAAGCTGCAAGTAGCATTTCCAGTAGTTGAGTTTGTTTTAATTGATTGGCAATGATAGTTTGCATTTGAAATTCCATACTATCCACTCTGGAGGAAAGAAGCTGAACAGACTTAGCCAGGCTATCTTCTTTGAGAAGTTTGCTAGTAAGCACCTTCTGAGTGGTAGTAGGAGCTAGTGCCTCAATCCTGGCATCTAGTTCTATCTTCATATCTCTAATTGCAGTTTTGACCTCCTCCTGTTGTGTTCTTTGAATAAATGTGTGCATCTTTTGCAATTTCAGTGAGGCCATAACTTGCTCAAGAACAATCTTTCTCTGTGGTTCTGCAGTTTGGTGCTCAGCCTTAGCAGATTGATATTGCTTCATGATTTCCACATTGAGATCCCTAAGTTCAGTGGCATTAGTAAACATCCATTCTGGAGTCTCTTCCTCATTGATTTCTTCACCATCTGAACTTTGACTGTCATCACTGCCAAATTCTTCACTTCCAGCACTTGGAGATAGGGTTTGTAAAGCTTCTTTTGCTCTTTGAAGAGATTCTGAGGTGTGCACTAGGTGCATTGCCTCCTCTGCCTCTACATTGCCCTGTTGTGCCATGACTTGATAGGCAGAAATAGGATGAGTAAAGGTTTTAGGATCCAAAGAGATGGAGTCAATAATTGATTGATATTCTTGTCGAAATTCCATCTCTTTGGAAGCTTCATTAACCTCCATTAACTCACTTGCAATGGCTGAGTCATCTTGCCTTATTTCTCCTGTAGTCCCTTCTCTCCTCTCATCTCTCTTTTCTTGCATTAGGGGCTCCCCCTGGCTCACACCTCTCACACCCTCACCTTCACCTACTAAGGTGGAACTCTCTTGCTCTCCTTTTGCCTGACCGGAAGAAATGGTCAGCCTCTCATTATTTTTCTCTCCTTTTGCATGCTCACAAGGCAGCCTCTCACTCCCTTCCCTCATTCCTAAAAGTGTTTCAACTACTACAAACTCCTCTATAGTTGACATGGGAATGTCACATTTTGCAGTGGTAGAGAGAGTTGTCAACGGATAAAATGTATCCGTTGATGTAGTAGTTATTGTTATCAATGGATGATTAGTTTTAGATACATCCGTTGATGGAGAAACACTTGTCAACGGATGAAGGATATCCGTTGATGAAGGAAAAAGAGTATATGTTGAAGTGAAAACCAACACTGAATCTGTGGTGATTGATTTTAAGGAAGAGGCCACAGATAGTGTTGTGAATTTAGGAATGGAAGATTGAGGGTCCAACAAATCATCTAAAAGATGATGACCACCAATAGTTGAGTGGGGCTTCTCCAGGAATGTTAAAGATGGAGAATCAGGAATTGATGTAGATATCATATCCACATCCAGAGATGGAGTTGGTGATGGTGGATTAAAATGTGTATCGATTTGAAGGTTAAGATAAAGGGGCTGTGACTCCACATTTATTGAAGTCACATCAAACTGAATTTGAGAAGGTACAGTTTGCTGTACTGTGTGTGCACCTTGTGATTCCCCAATGGTTTTGGATTTTACTCTTCTACCATAGGTTTTTGAGTGAGAGCTATCTGTGTCTCTTGCCCTTTTGTGCAGTGTCCCTGGAGTGGAACTTT
Organism: Kitagawia praeruptora; assembly: GCA_037693485.1. Taxonomy (NCBI): domain Eukaryota; kingdom Viridiplantae; phylum Streptophyta; class Magnoliopsida; order Apiales; family Apiaceae; genus Kitagawia; species Kitagawia praeruptora. The sequence goes on along the minus strand of CM075348.1, from coordinate 112,227,236 downwards.
AATCAGTAGTCACACCCTGTTGAGAGGATGTAACTAGAATTTGGCTTGAAGGTTCATTAACAGTCTTTTGAGAGACTGAAATGTTGGTTGCACCTGCCTCACCTTCCTTATCCTTAGGGCTTCTTTGATGTTCACCCTGTCCCTCACCACTCACTACCACCTTCACACTCCCCTCAAGAGTTTTGGTAGTTTTTGCAACAGGTGCCTTTTGAGAGACACCTGAGGTTTGTCTTTTAGATTGTTGTTTTGAGACTTTGGATTTAGTCACTTGGGTAGGAGCCTGTTTGGTCACAACTACAGACTCCATTGTGACAATGGAAGGCAAAGAGATTTGGGTAGAGATATGAGTAATAAGATTAGAAGCTACCTGAACAATTGGTGGATAAACCAATTGCACTCCTGCATTCAGATTCATTCGAATCAAGTCACTGAGGACTCTCTTCTCCTGTACAAAACAACTGAACTTGCTATCCGGGTTAGAGAGGGATAGCTCATTCTCTGACATATGCAGGCCTAAGAGCATAAAAAATCTAGCAAAGTAGATATTTTTGCCCCTAGTTCCTTTGTTACCTAATTTAGCTGATATTTCATACATTACTAGTGTGCCAAAGTTGTAGTATTTATCAGTTAAAAGCATACAAAGCATCACTAGCATGGATTTAGTAACAGCATCAAAATTACTAATTTTACCAGAAAATTTTTTAATGAAAGCATCACACAGATAACTCCATTCTTTAACCATACCCTTCCTAACAATTTTGCCTAAATTGTCAGTACTAAATGCATATCCACTTGAGTTTAGCATGGTAACTATTTCAGCATCGGTTGGTGATGATGTACAATTATTTTCAGGTAATTTTAAACATGCAGTAAAGACATCAGAATTAGCCACATAATTTTTACCCTTAAGAGAAAAAGAGATAGTTTCATCAGTACCATTAAATTCAGCCGATGTCCACATTTCCTCAATTACTTCATGGATGAGGGGTGTGGTGGTAGTCATAGCATATGACAGTTTGCATTTCTTCTCATAGGTAAACCCAGTGGAAGACATCATCTTAACAATAGGCGCCATTGAAGTGTTTGAACTTTTGTTGCAGAGAGAGTTTTGGTGAAGAAGATGCAGTTAACTAATGAGATTCTTGAAAATGAATAAAGGTGAGATGTGAGAGCACAAGACAGCCTTTTATATTTTTCAAGAATTAAAAATGAAATAATTGAAAGTAATTACCCCATTGGACAAAAGTAACTGTCAGATAATAAATGAAAAGAAAAGAAGTACAGCCGTGACTAATTATACACGTTTACCAACGACTATAAAAAGAAATATGTATATCAACGGATAAAGAATGGACGATTGAGAAAACAGTTTATCCATCGATGACGTGGACAACCTGTTATCCGTTGACATACGAAAATCTAGTAATGTGTTTATACTACCAACGGATAAAAGGATATCCGTTGATAAGCAAATTTTGCCTTAAGCAAAATTTCTGCTAAGAGTATTTCTGAGAGTTTTTAATTCTCAAGTAAATCAAAACACATTTCTAGCTGCAATACAGTATGATTAGATACCACTAGGAATTATGAAAATTAAGCACACCTAGTTCACCTACCAACCTTGTGAATGAAGATTCATCAAGAGGCTTGGTGAAGATATCTGTAAGCTGCATTTCACTTGGCACAAAGTGCATTTCTACTGTACCATTCATCACATGCTCTCTAATGAAGTGGTATTTGATGTCAATATGCTTGGTTCTCGAATGTTGCACTGGATTCTCTGTGATGGCAATAGCACTAGTGTTGTCACAGAAAATTAGAATCTTCTCAATTTTTAGACCATAGTCAATAAGTTGATTTTTCATCCAAAGAATATGTGCACAACAACTTCCAGCAGCAATGTACTCAGCTTCAGCTGTAGAAGTGGAGACTGAGTTCTGTTTCTTACTGAACCATGACACAAGCCTGTTCCCTAGAAATTGACAGGAGCCTGTAGTACTTTTCCTATCAATTCTGCAACCTGCATAGTCTGCATCTGAATAGCCAATTAGATCAAAACCAGAATCTCTTGGGTACCAAATGCCAAGGTTTGGTGTTCCCTTGAGATACCTGAAAATTCTCTTAATAGCAATTTAGTGAGACTCTCTAGGGTCAGCTTGAAATCTAGCACAAAGACAAGTGGAAAACATTATATCAGGTCTACTAGCTGTTAGATATAGAAGTGAGCCTACCATGCCTCTATAGCTTGAGATGTCCACAGATTTTTCCTTAGTATTCAACTCAAGCTTAGTTGCAGTGGCCATAGGGGTTTTTGTAGAGGCACAATCCATTAAGTCAAATTTCTTTAAAAGATCATAAATATATTTTGTTTGACTTATGAAAATTCCCTCATTAACTTGCTTTACTTGTAAACCAAGAAAGTAAGTTAATTCACCCATCATGCTCATTTCATACCTACTTTGCATAAGTTTGGCAAACCTTTTGCAAAGCTTCTCATCTGTAGACCCAAAAATAATATCATCTATATAGATTTGAACAAGTATTGAAGAACCATTGACATTTCTATTAAATAAGGTTTTATCTACTGTACCTCTAGTGAAGTGATTCTCCAAAAGAAATTGAGATAAAGTGTCATACCAGGCTCTTGGTGCTTGCTTCAAACCATAAAGTGCTTTCAAGAGAAGATATACATATTCTGGAAATTCTGGATCTTCAAAGCCACGAGGTTGATGGACATATACCTCTTCTTCCAGTTCCCCATTTAGAAAGGCACTTTTGACATCCATCTGATAGACTTTGAAATTGGCATGTGCTACATAGGCTAGGAAAATTCTAATTGCCTCAAGTCTTGCCACTGGAGTAAAAGTTTCATCAAAATCTATTCCTTCTTCTTGAGAATAGCCCTTTGCCACTAATCTAGCTTTATTCCTCATAATTATGCCATTTTAATCAGTCTTATTCTTGAGAACCCATTTGGTACCTATGATTCCTCTATCATCAGGTTTGGGCACAAGCTTCCATACTTTATTTCTCTCAAATTGGTTTAGCTCTTCTTGCATTGCTAAGACCCAATCTGGATCTAGAAGGGCATCTTCCACTTTCTTTGGTTCCTCTTGAGACAGGAAACTACTGTATAGGCATTCTTCTTGTGTGGCCCTCCTAGTTTGGACTCTTGAGTTTGAGTCACCAATGATTAATTCAAAAGGATGATCTCTGGTCCATTTTCTTGAAGGTGGAAGATTTGATCTAGATGAGGTTGCTTCGTCTAAGTGAGCATGATCTTGTTGATTGGTCATTGAGTTTTGACTTTGAGAAACTCCCCCTGAGTTTGTTGTCCTTGTGGAATTATGAAGTTGACTATCAACGGATGCATCATTTTGTCTATCAACGGATGCTCCATTTTGCCTGTCGACGGATACATGAGAATGCCTGTCAATGGATGCATCTGATCCTTTAGTATGACTGTCAACGGATGCTTCATTTCCAGTGTTAGCATCACTTCTAGTTGGACCAACAACTCTAGGTGAATTTCCAAGGCCATGATCTTCATTTTCCTCATCATCATCAATGTACATTCTTCCTTCTACCTCATTTTCAAATCTCAACTTTTCATGGAAGCCTTCATCATTTAGACCTAGAATCTTTTGATCATCAAACACAACATGTACAGATTCCATAACAATGTTGGTTCTTAGATTGTAGACTCTATAGGCTTTCCCTGCTGCATATCCAACAAAGATAGCTTCATCTGCCTTTGCTTCAAATTTGCCCAAGTTATCTCCATGATTTCTTAGCACAAAACACTTACATCCAAAGACATGAAGAAAAGCTAACATTGGTTTCTTGTTGGTGAATAACTGATAAGGAGTCATTCCTCTAGCTTGATTGATCAAGGAAATATTCTGAGTGAAGCAGGCAGTGTTGACAGCTTCAGCCCAGAAATATGTTGGCAATCTTGATTCACTTAACATTGTTCTAGCTGCTTCAATGAGAGTTCTGTTTTTCCTTTCAACAACCCCATTTTGTTGAGGTGTTCTAGCAGCAGAAAACTCATGGACAATTCCATTCTCTTCACAGAAAATCTTCATTGTGGAATTTTTGAATTCAGTGCCATTGTCACTCCTGATTCTTTGCACTTTTACTTCAGAACCATTGTTTACTAGTCTGAGATGATTGATGATGATTTCACTTGCACAATCTTTGGACTGCAGAAAGTAGGTCCATGTAAACTTAGAAAAATCATCCACAATCACCAGGCAGTATTTCTTCTTTGAAATGGACATGACATTTACTGGACCAAATAAGTCCATATGTAGTAATTGAAGGGGCTTAACAATGGATGACTCTGTCTTGCTCTTGAAGGATGATTTCTTTTGCTTCCCTAATTGGCAGGCATCACACAACCCATCCTTGATGAACTCCAATTGAGGGATTCCTCTAGCAAGATCCTTTCTTACCAAATCATTCATAACTTTAAAATTCAAATGTGACAGCTTTTTATGCCATAGCTAACTCTCATCCTTTCTTGCTTTGCTGAAGAGACAAGTAATGGATTCTGAGCATACTGAGTTGAAGTCAGCTATGTAAACATTTCCTTTTCTAAAGCCTGTAAGAACCACATTGTTGTTTTTCTTGGTAGAAACAACACATGCTTCTTTAGTGAACTTTACTTCATAGTCTTTGTCACAAATCTGACTGACACTCAGCAAATTGTGCTTCAAACCTTTAACTAAAGCCACTTCTTCAATGATGACATTGTCCTTTGTAATCAAGCCATATCCCTTAGTATATCCTTTGCTATCATCTCCAAAGGTAATTCTAGGGCCAGCTGCCTCCTTGAACTCTGTGAGCAGGGTTGAATCTCCTATCATATGCCTAGAACATCCACTGTCTAGGTACCATAGATTCCTTTTATTTCCCTGCACACATTCCAAAATACAAATCAAATTGATTTTGGTACCCAAGTTTCCTTGGGTCCTTTCTTGTTAGCCTTTGGTTTTACACTCTTAGCAATCTTCATTTTGGGTGTAGATGCTTGAGTGATAGGTTTTGACAGATGCTCATTTGCATAAATATTTGATGCATGCATTTGTGGAAAATTGGCATACATATTATCTATGCTAGGAATGCTCCAAGACATTTGTGGCATATTCACAGATTGAAAATAAGGATTAGACACTTATGGCATGTTCACATATGGATTTGAAAAACTAGCATTCTGATACAAACCAGGCATTGCAGGCATACTTGGCATAGATTGAGGTACATGAACAGGAGTCCTTTTAACAGACTTGCAATTAGAAGATAGGTGATTGACACTATTGCAATTACCACAAGTTTTCCTATGAGCAAATTTGTCAGGAGAATAATTGTTTTTCTTGTTAATGCCTATCTTACCATTTCTGTTCTTTTTCTTTTTACCCTCAGTCTCTACCTTTTCATTAACTGATTTACCAACAACCTTTTTGTTAAGTAAATCACCTGCCTTAGCCTTCTCACTAGATTTGACTTGGCTACTTTCACCAGAGACAAAGTTCTTGGCTACTGGACCATACTGATTATTCAGTTTCTTGAGTTCATTCTTACGAACAGACTTTTTGTTAGTCGACGGATACCTCTCATCCGTTGATGGTTCATCTATCAACGGATGATCACTATCCGTTGATTCACAAATAGTCTCTAGATCCTCAAGGCAAGGTTCTAGCTCCTTTTTCTTTTGAGTCCAGGTATCCCTCACAAATGATTCTATTCCCTGGACTTCTATTATGTTTTGAGAAATATTCCTACAACTTTGAAATTTAGCAATTATCCCTTGTTCTTTTTCAAGCTGGTCTCTTAAAATCAGTTCTCTTTTTAACACAGCTTCAAGTTCACTTTTAGCATTATTGCAATCAACTCTTATTTTCTCAAATTCTAGAAATTGAATTTCTAGAGCTGCATTTCTATCACTTAAAAACTGATTAGTTTCTTTAATCCTATTGTTCTCTTTAGTAAGTGATTTAAGAGTAACACTCAAGTGATATAGTTCAGTAGACATTTCATCTATAACACTATTGCATTCCTCTTTGGTGAGCTCAGAGAGATTAGTAGAAAATACCTGATTGCTAGCTGAACTTGCTTCCTACTCAGAATCAGCCATTAATGCAAGGTTGACAAACTCAGCATCATCATCAGAATGATTTCCATCAGCAGCCCAGTCATACTCTTGGGTCATGAATGCCTTTCCTTTCTGTCTGAGAAGATCAAAATATTTCTTCTTGTAGTCAATAGTTTCAGTTGGCTTTCCCTTGTTCTCTGATCTAGGCTTCCTGCATTCACTTATCATGTGACCAGCAATTCCACAATTGTAGCATTTAATTTTGGATTTATCCACATAGTTGCTTGTAGAAAATTCCTTGTTAAATGGCTTGGCCACCCCAGAGTTTCTTCTGAATTTCAGCTTAGAGAATCTCCTAGATAGAAAGGCTAAATGCTCATCTAACTCATCCAATTCATCCTGCTGAAGGACACTCATTTCTTAAGACAATTTTTCCTTGCTTTTGCTTGATTCTGCTCTACCTTCACAAACTTCCCTGTTTGGTGTAGATTTAGCAACTTCAGTCCTCTTCTCCTCCTTCTGCTCCAAGTTGGCAACAAGTGCAACTGACCCACTTTTCTTTTGGGCCTTCTCAATTTCTTCATCCTGCTCCATTTCTAGTTCATATGTCTTTAAAGTTCCACAGAGCCTTTCAAGGGTAAATGACTTGTACTCTTGAGTGTTTCTTAGAGAAACAGTCATAGGCTTCCACTCTTTGGGCAGTGATCTTAGAAATTTGAGATTAGAATCTTTCACTTGGTAGATTCTTCCATACAGTTTCAAGCCATTCAGTAGCTTTTGAAATCTACTAAATGTGTCATTCAATGTCTCTCCATTCTTGAAATGGAAGTGCTCATACTGTTGGATCAGTAGATGCATCTTGTTTTCCCTTACCTGTTATGTACCTTCACAAAGGGTTTGAACAATGTCCCATACTTCCTTGGAGGTAGTACAGTTGATAACATTGTCAACCATGTCTGTCTCTAAGCCATTAAATAGAATATTCATGGTCTTTTTATCTTTATGGACTTCTGCAACATCCTCAGTACTCCACTCAGAAACAGGTTTTGGAATGTAAGTGTCTGGTGCATCTGTAGCAAGGCCAACTCTTGAAGCAGCCTTCATTGGAACATGAGGACCATTCTCAATGCATTTTACAAAACCTTCATCAATAGACATGAGATGTAGACGCATTTTTACTTTCCAGTGAAAGTAATTTTCTCTATCAAGAACCGGTATCTTCACTCCATAATCCTTCTTAGACATGTTGGAAGTGTGTTGATCTTTAAACTTCAAATATGTTAGAAGCTTACTCTGATACCAATTGTTATTCCCAGATTACACACTTGTATAATTGTTGAAGGGGGGGTTGAATACAATTCTTGATAATTATAAATTTCTGATAAAAACCACAGAAATCTATAAGGAAATAATTGCTGAATAAGAAATGGTTCACAAACACATAAAAAATCAGGTGGTTAAATGTACCACCTGAGACTTTTATTCGAAGAAAACTCTGTGATACAAATGTACACAGCTTCTGTTTTTACAACTCTTTGCTTCTAAGGATATTCAAGAAACCCTAAGCAAATATGTCTGTTTTCTTAATCTCTAAAGAGTTGCTACACTTGGTTATATATCCCAAGTTTACAAGTACTACAGGAATAAGATAATATTAATCTAATTCAAGTTCACTTGCTACTCCACTCCAAATCCACATGTAGCCGAAAGGTTGTCCTTGTGAACAGATATGTCCCCTGCACCTTTCTTGTATGTACTGTGTAAATGGAATGCTTCTTTCTTCTGTGTTTCCAAAGTATGGCTGCCATACTGCCTTTTTATACCTAATATCAACCCATGTGATCTGTCAGTCAAACCTGTCCTTATCAACTGCTAATCCTTAGCTAGCATAGGATAAAGTGATAATGATTATCCGTTGATGTTGTGCACAGTTATCCGTTGATGGTAGTTTGAGCTGTATCCGTTGATAGAGTAGATTTGAGTTGTATCCGTTGATAGAGCCCTGTTCTCATCCGTTGATACACTTTCACTTAGACAGAATTACATAGCATAGCTTATTTACAATTGGATACCCTATTCTGCCTATCCATTGATGGTCAACATGACTCTGAATAAAAACACTATCAACTGATAAATAGAGATATTGCAGTATGCTACAAAACCTCATCCGTTGATGAGCTACCTGTCAACGAATAGAGTTATAAAGTCTTATCCGTTGACAGTTACAAAACTTGACTTATACAATTTTGCTTGAATGTTAAGTTATCATCAACTACAACATATTCCTAACATTAATATCAACATGAACGAAAGTACCACACTGAGTCCAATTTGTACAACACTAACAGCACTCCAAAACAACGCAAAATTCAAATATCAAACACATTGCACACTTAGGCATATTACATATATAAAACATATTTATAAACACACACACAGAGAGAGAGAGAGATAGATAGTGAGAGAGAGATTACTGTCAGCAACAGGGGATTTAAGCTGTTCAAGAGCAGAGAGACTTGAAGAAGGCGAGATAGTAGTAGTAGTAGTGTTGTCATTAGTAGTTGTCTGAAAAACCTCACACCTGAGACAATCACAATTTTTCAAAAAAAATATAGGTAGATATATTAAGATGTAAAGCTTATCGGACCAGAAATTTCGTAAAATTCTAAGTAGGGGAAAAACGAACGCAATAGTCATGATATTCCACCAAGCACCAGCACAATCGTCTCATCCCATTGGTTAAATAGTGAGGACGACCTTCTATAGAAAAATGGCCCTTTATCGACTACAGACTAAGAAAAACAATGCCAACACAAGAAAATATCAACACCTCACTACAAGGAATGGGTCAATATACATTAAGGTTTTGATTTAAAAAATTCCAATTTAAGAAATTAGGGTTTTGATTTTAAAAAAACTCCCAAATTAATGCTTACCAATTTTAGTAGAGAGGACCCTAGAAATAGCAGAGGAGACCGTGCAGAAAAGACCCAAATTAAAGCTTACCAATTTTGGACACGAGCAAAGGAGAGACGAGATCAGAGGTGATTGGTGATGGTGGTGAATAGAGTAGGACGGAGGTGAGTAGAACTGAGTGGTGGTGGTGGTGGTGGTGAGTAGAGCAGAGGTTAGTGGTGGTGGAGGTGAGAGACGAGAGAGAGAGAGCTTCGGTCGAGAGAGATGAGAGTCGAGAGATGAGACAAGGGGTTTAGTTTATTAGTTTTGTTGAAAAGGGGCGGAAAATAATTGGTAAGGGGGGAAAATATTTGGTATAAAGGGGGAAAAGTAAGGTAATAAGTCCCGCTCGCCAAAAAAAATCTCCCCAAAAAATCCCGCTCAGCCCAAAAAAATCCTCCCAAAATAGCTTACAATGAATTTTTTTTGGTCTTTTTGTTGAATAATATTTTATTAAAATACTTAAAATTTAATATAAAAATTTTATTAAATAAACATGAAGTATTTATTAAAAAAAATTGATATTTTTTTATAAAATCGTTTTATTCGATTTTTATAAAAAATTTAAGAAAAATATTAACAATTTTTAAAAAAATTGTACAAAAAATTTCTGAGCAGGATTTTAAAAATAATAATAATTTCTAAAAAATATTAGAATTTCTGAATTTTATTTAAAAAAGTTAACAAATTTTAAAAACTAAATTTATTTAAAGAATTTTAAAAAAAATTAAAAAAAAATTAAATTAGATGAAAAGAGTTGCATGGCCAACTCTAATGTAACAAGTACATATTTATGTTACATGCTTCAACACCTTCTAGCTACTACAACATCATATTTTTGGCTAAGGTAACATAAAAAACACAATGTTACCTCAGGATGTAAGTAGTATAGCTAAGGTAACATATTGGGGTAACATTTCTTCGGAAGGGGTTACGATAGGCCATGTATGGTGTAGTGATTTATTCAAAAATTTTGCCCATGAATTGGGTTTCATTGTCGGTAACGACTGATAAAAAATTCTATCATTCCCTTTTCCCTGATTCTTGCTAAGGGTTTCACTTCGTCGCGTAGTCGATGGCGAACACGACATACTGGAGCCGGTTTTTTACTTTTGGAAATGGACCCACAATATCAATGCCCCATTGAAAGAACGGGCATGGCCTGAGTATTGGGATCAATAGCTGCGAGGGTTTGTGGTTGATTGGGCTGTATAGTTGGCTGGATAGACATTTTTTCACATAATCTTCACAATCCTTTCGCATCGTAGGCCAATATAGGCCTTGCCTTATGATCTTGTGTGCCAGATTTTTGCCGTCGAGGTGTCCACCGCATATTCCCTAGTGAACTTCAACAATTGTTGATTCTGCCTCGTCTGGAACAAGGCAACGAAGCAGAGGTTCCGTTAATGCTCGTCTATATGGCCTCGAGTCTTTGACACAATAATTTCGTGCTATGTATATTAGCGATCTTGCCTCGTTCTACTTTCCGGGAGCTGGTTTTTGCAAATGTAATTGAGGAGAAGAATCCTTCAGTCAGGCTTTGATGAAACATTATTTATCGTAGGGGACTTTATTGTGCGCGATTGAAGTTTTTCAACATACACGGGCTCTCCGCTCGTGGTTATCAATGACGATGCTAATTCTGATAATGCATCGGCCCATTGTTTCTCAGCTATGTCAATGTTCCTTAATTTTCATGAGACAAATCTCGCAAGAAGGGTTTGAGCCCATTGCAGATAGGTTGCCATTCTTTCGTTATGGGTTTTAAATTCCCCTATAATTTGCTTTACTACGAGTTGTAAATCGCTGAAGACATCTATCACATCGACTTAGAGATCAAGGGCGAGGCCCAGACCAGCGATGATTGCCTCATACTCGGCCTCATTATTAGTTTCTTGAAAAGCAAAAGTGATTTCTTGTTGCACTTTGAATCCCTCGGGACTAATTAACATGATGCCTGCTCCGCTTGTTTCTGCGGTCGACGACCCATCAATATAGAGGGTCCAGGGCCTTGATTGGGCCTTTTCATCATCGAGTTTCAATATTTCTGGTTTAGCGAACTGGCACTCGACCACGAAGTCTAAGAAAGCTTGAGCTTTCATCACCGTACGAGGCTTGTACTCGATATATAATTGGCTTAACTCAATTGTCCAATCCGCAAGTCTTCCTATCATGTCAGGTTTGTGGAGAATTCATTTTAGAGGTTGATTGGTCATGACCTTGATCTCTCTTCCTTCATTATACCATAGATTGCCTATGGCAACCAGATTTGATAAAATTTATTAAAAAGTGTTGCTATTTCTTGAAAAGTTTTTACAAAATTAGATATATTGTGATGCTTTACAAAAGCGTTACAATTGAAGTGAAAGATATAGAAGGGAATGTAAAATTTGATATCTATTGCAATGGTTTTTAAGGCATTGCTGTAGACATCATTTTTGGACTGAAAAATTGGCGGGCTTCTCAAAATGTTCTAAAAAATGGGCGGGCTTCTAAAATTTATTTTGGGGGCTTAAGAGAAATAAAAATCATACACCAACACACAAAACACAAAACACAGAGACACAAAAGAGATACGAAAGTACATCGAATAAATTAAGCTCGAAGATTGAAGGCTAAAATCGGTGACTAAAGCTAGAAGACTGAAGACTAAAATCGGCAATTAAATAGAAACGAAGATTAAAGCTCGAATATTAGGTAAATATTCTTCTTATGAATGTTCTTTTTAGGCTTGTATATGAACATTAAGGCATGTATATGAAGATTAACGCTCAATTTAGGGTATGTATATGTTTATTTGTATATATTCTTCCATGTATTTGCTCAAATTGGTGTTAATTGGAATTTGGGGTTTTTTCTTTTTCTTAATTTGAGTACCATATTTGGGGTTTTATTTGTGGATTTGGATTTTTTTATCGAAAATAATTTTATGTGTTTCTTGTTTGTTGATTACTTGTTTCTACTTCCTTATCGATAAACATGTTCGTATCCACATTATTTTACGTATATTTTGATTGTTCTGGTGTTGTAGAGAGGAACAAGAATATAGATAAGTATGTGAATCATTCATTGTGTCTTGTTTTCGATACTGTATATCATTTTCCCGTGTGTATGTAATTTCAATTTTCATACATAGTTGTGATTATTGACCTCGTGAGAGTTTCTGTCTGTATATTTCATTTAGATCGGACTAACACTCCATATGGATTTGGCTTTGTCGCTAATATGGAAAGCTCCGCTACTGGAGGAACCTTTAGAACAGAGGGTTAATATTGCCACTACGCTGTGAAACTCACTGTTTCGACTTGTTGCAGAGCTTAGTAAGATACACACCACTTCTTAACCTCAAAGTGAATTAGAAAGCATTGACTGATTGTGATACAGAAGGTTTTATTCTATTTCATTGATTGAATTTTCGATTTCGATTCTTGGTTCTCATCTTTTTAGCTAAAATTGTCATTATTTTGTTTGGTCTTGATAGAACTTTGTGTATGGCCTAGAGAATCCAAATTTGAAGATAAAAAAGGTGAATCGATCATAATTGATCATAATGGTAATGTGTGAACATTCGATTTCTTTATCCTTTTTGTGTTTGTGATTCTTAAGTTTGTGATTTCTTTATACTATGAGTGCATTAGGCCATTACAGTTGTGTGACACTTATTAGGGATCTAGTTTATAATGATTGTAAAGCTATAAAATTTACTCTAGAACTGTGATTAGCTAAAATTGCTTTGCTTTATGACTCATGGTAATCAACCATATACTAATCAGTGGGTTGTCTGAACAAAATTTTTATTACTTCTGTGTGTATGGGTTGATGTGTTTGGTGATTAGAATGCATTCCTCTGGAACCGTTGTTATGTTATAATGCATAATGAGATCTTGGGATTTTATTGTTGCATAGTTCTTATACACACCTATAAGAAATTGTACTTTGTAGTACCATTACCATATATGATTTTCTTAAGTTAGCATCTTCCTAATGAATTAAAAATATTGTATCGCTTCTATGATCTTTTTTTCCCTCAGGTATGATTACTCTGGATATGGACAATCAACTGGAAAGGTTGGACAACTATTGTATATACTCTCGGTGATCAAATTTGGTTTTGCTCTACAGCATCCTTTGTATATTCTTACAGTTGTATTTTATCATTGTGCAAGCTCTTTGATATGTTTAAAAGTCAACATTGGATAACTTTAGGCGACTTCATGTTTCTTTTTTCAAGTCTGACATCAGTGTTTTAAAAGAAAAATCTCTTACTGTGTTATTTAAACTCCCCGCTACATGATTAGTATTTAGATCTTGTTAGGCCGAATACACAATTATAATCAAGATTCGTATGAAAGAATAACAAGAACACACGTTTGAACAATTAAAAATGGTTTGGAATTAAAAACTCCTCTCTCAGTGATGTAAAATATCACAGAGAGCTGCTTAGGTTACAATGAATGATAATTCGTTACACGATACCCTTCTACGGTTAACCTAACTGTATTTATAAGATATACAGCTGCTATACAATCGATAATTGATACTCCTATAAATTAGCTATACAATTGATATCAATTACGATTGCTACACGTCTCCTTAGTCAACACAATCTCTTTGACAGCTATCCAATCTTCAAAGATATTGCTTCCATAATTATCTTCAAGTATTCTTCAAACTCTGTTGACCAGTAGACGTTTCCTCCAGACAGAGTTTAACAAACTCTGTCGAGCTTCCATCTGTCAGCGTTTAAATAAACTCTGACTGCTTCCAGCTAAACTCTGATATTTCACTGTAACACTTAAACACTGATTATTATTCACATCAATTATATCTAACAATCTCCCCCATCTTGTTCATTAACAAAAATGCACAAGAGTTTACAATAATTGATGATGTCAAAACAAAATAGACAAATGTAGTGTTTAGCAAATAATCAGAGTTTTAACTTCTACTTAAACAAAATTTACAGAAAGCAAGAAATTCTTACAGAGCATTAATCACTTAATTTCCTCAACATCTGGTGTTGTTCTGAGATAGTCTATAAGCAATCTTCTTTCTGCATTTTCAAGTTCTGTCTGCATGATCTCCTTAATCTCTTTTAGCTTAGGATCATCTTCACCAGTTTGGTAGATAGCATATCTCAGAGAATAGATTTTATTTCTTCTCATTTCATTACCCAGTTTGATGAAATGTGCTTTCTCTGACTCAGAATTAAAATTAAGAACTGTTATACCCAAATCTGTCTTCAACTTAGCACTATTCTTCTTCATCTCAATAACATTCCTATGATAATCTCTGTACTTTGGGACATACTGACTATTGTATTTGATTCCTCTAACTGCCAAATTATGCAGCATTTTCTTTCTTAGCACATTTGCAGCTTGTTGAGTCCTTTGATTCTTCACTTTGAAAATATACATAACATATTCCAGTTCTTCCCAAAGCTTCAAATCAAGATCATACTCACCAATTTTATATACAGTCCCATCATCCATGAAGTATAGTAAAAAATCTTTCTTTAAACTCTTCTGATGAATCAACTGTACTAATTCCAGTCTATCTAAACTCTCCTGTGTAACACCAAGACCTGGAACAGCCAGTGATGAAGGATCTTGAGGACTGGTATTCATTCTATTCTCTCTATGGGAGCCCAAGCCAGCTTTATCTCTTCCTAGCTTACCCATCAGAGCTCTGCTTTGTAGAAAATTACCTCCAGCCTCTCCAATCTCCAGAGTTTGTTCACGAATTGTTGATTTCCCAAAAATCGCTTGCATTTGAGTAGACAATGGTTTCTGTACAACTTGTGTAGCAACAGAGGTTGTATTCTCTTTCTTCAAAACCTTTTCTCCTTCAACAGCTTTACCCTTCAGCTTCTGTTTAGTCTCTGCTTCTGTTGATTTTCTAGATACCTGTATCCTCTGATCATCACCAACATTTTCCTTGATAATAATGCCTTTAAGAACAGGCCTAGGAGCTTTCACATTTTTCTTGAACTTTCCAGACTTCAGAGCTTTCTGATGTTCTTCTTGTAGATTCTTCTTTTCAGCTTGAATGTCTGCAATAGTAACTCCTTCTTCATTTTCTTCAAGGAACAATCTAGCAGCCAATTCTTCATATGTCTGTGGATTAGTAGTTAATAACAAACTCTGAGTCTTTGAAGTACCCTGAGCATCAGTGTTTACTCCATCAGACTTTGACTTAGAAGATTTTCCAGATTTTAGACTCATATCAGCTTTTGATTTTAAACTCTTTTTATCATTTGTTCCTCCATCTCCAGCATCATCCTTCTTAGTCAGAGTTTGAGATTGCCTGCATTTTGACTTAGCAACTCTCTCCCCCTTTTTGACATCATCAGGAATCAATATAGATGTAATCAACTCCAAGGAGGTAGCAATAGAATCAATCTTTCTAGACAAGACAGTCTGGTTCAGTTCAACTTGACCTAGCCTTTGAAACAGAGTCTTTTGAGCTTTAGAAAAAGTTTGGATCTTCAGTTTAGTATCTCTCTCCATATTCATGTTTCTTTTCATAATTTCAGTTCTCAGATCAGTGATTGCCTTCTGAGAATCATCAAACCTTGCATTCAGAGTTTTGACTTGAACAACAATTGCTTTCAGACATGAAAGAATCTCTGGATTTGAAATCTCTTTAGCAGTTGTATGAACAAATTTAGCTAATTGAGATTGAGATTGAGGTTGAGGTTGAGTGGTTGTTGGTGTTTCAATGTTTGTGTGTTTTGAAGGTTTAGTGTTTGGTTCATTAATTGCAGGTTGAGTGGGTTAAGGTTGATCAGTGTTTGCTGGTGGTGAAAGTGAAAGCTCAGGCTATTGTGGTTCTTGTGGTTGATGTAAGAAATTTTGAAGAGCAAGGGGTAAAAACAAAGCAGGTAATTCCCCCTTGGTTGCATCCTTGTTTGTCAAATCAGAGAATATTCTCTTATTGACTTTAAAAGGCGGAATAACATCATCCTCAACAATTGCAATACCAGGCACACAAGCAGTAAACAATAATTGACAAAATCTAGCAAAGTAGACAGTAGTAGACTCTGACAATCTATCACCTATGGTCATTAAAACAAGTCTACCAAAATCGAAATTACTTCCATAGAGAAGAGAATACCCGATTTGAAGACTGGCAATAGGAATGGCATCCCAATTTGTGACTTTATTTCCAAAAGCCCTTGTTATACAATCGAAGAAGAAAGCCCACTCCTTCCTTAGCTTTGTCCTTTTCACATTACCAAGTCTTGCTAGAGAATCTGAATAACCAAGTTGCTGCAACATCTCTTTTAGGGTATTTTCACAAACAACACTGTATGAAGTGTGTGTATCAAAACCCATGGTTTCTCTGACAGTAGTTGGAGTAATGACATACTCTGTTTCCTCATAGGTAAAAACAATAGACGGAGTCCCATTCTCTCCTCCATCGTCATAAGCAGAGTTCTGCCAGAAAGTAGCAATCTGCGTGGCAGAAAGCGTTGGTGGTTCGACTAGAGCTTGACCTATCTCTGAATCCCTCAAGAAATTCTGAATCAAATGAAACACCTCTGGAACATTTGCATTGTTCAATGGGGCTGCATAATTAATAGAAACAAACAATAAACCCTGAGCAATAAAAGCTTTGGTGGCCATTAGAATAGATGTGAGAAGAAAATAGTAGTGAAAAGTGATTTGTATACAAGGTGTTTGCAAAAATGCCCAAGTAAAAAAAACTAAGTAACTGAGTGGTTGTATGAAAAGTAACTGTGAGTGGATGTGTGTAAGTGGGTGAGTGAATATGAACCGTTTAAGTAAAATGAGTAGATATGTAATTAAAAATTAAAACCAATCGTTTTAACATTAATACATACAACTAGTTACCATGTGTGAGTGGGACACGATCCTAGAGAAATGTGTGAGTGGGACACGCGGCACATATTTAATGGAACAGCTTTGCACACTCAGCAATTATTACTGCTACTCTCTCTCCTATTACCAATACACTTTAACATTATTATACTGATCAATAGTTGGCAGTTAACACTTTTTTACCCCAAGTATAGAAATTGTCTGAAATAAAATATTACCTTAGAGTACTAGATAAAAAATTCATCAGTGTTTGTCAATTCTCCAACTTTATTACCGTAATCCTTTCAAAAATTGCACAGTCGTGAATATATGTGTGTGTATAGCAGAGTTTACCAATTCAATTTTTAGAGCATCTAATTTTTCATAAAATCCATAAAATAAATCAGTAAACACTGGATGCACAAACTCTCATAGTAAACACTGGGTGCACAAACTCTCATAGTAAACACTGAATGTATGATGAATGCCAAACTCTGTAGAAAATAATATACAGTAACTCTGAAATAACTTATACCCCCTTTCTAACTATTTTTTTTTTAATCAGAGGTTGAAACTAGTCACCAAAAATCCTATAATTTTAGCCCTTATCAGTTTGATAAGTTCCTGGGTCTTCCTAATCTCTGACTAGTCACCAAAAATCCTATAATTTTCGCCCTTATCTTTTGACAAGTTCCTGGGTCTTCCTAGTCTTTGACGAGTCACCAAAAATTAGAGAATTTTAGCCCTTATCTTTGGATAAGTTCCTGGTTCTTCCTAGTCTTTGATTAGTCACCAAAAATTAGAGAATTTTAGCCCTTACTTTTTACCAGCAAGTTCATGGGTCGTCCTAGACACAACATAATCTGAAAGAAATTCTAACATCCTATATTCAATTTCTTTGGGGGTTTACTAATTACAGCAACTAACTAAACAGAGTTTAACTAACAGAGTTTAGAAGTCATCAACATCAGAAGTTATTCATGAGAGGCAATGCACACAGTATTTACAGACTCAGAGTTTAGGATAAATAAACTATGAGATGCTATAAATATGAAACAGTATCATGCTGTGTTAATTTTCTTTATAGTCTAAGATTAGATCACAAATAATTTAGAAGGATTCAAGATTATTTACTGAGAATCATGCTTCATACATATTTCTTCATCGGTGTTTACATTCAGACAATAATAATATCAGAGTTTCTCAGAGTTTATCCAACATGTCAACAGTGTATGACTTACAGAGCATGTTAACAGAATTTAATAGTATACGAACAGAGTTTGCATAGCAGAGTTTAACAACAGAGTTCACATAACAGTTAACATATCAGAGAAACATGAGTACACATTAAATAAGTAAAATTTTGAGTCTAACCAATATCTCTAGTCAAAACCAGAGACCATTCCTAGTTCATTTACCAGCCTTGTAAATGTAGCTTCACTCAATGGCTTGGTGAAGATATCTGCAAGCTGTTGTTCTGTAGACACAAAATTAAGCTCAATATCTCCTTCCTCTACATGTTCTTTGATAAAATGATACCTTATGCTGATATGCTTGGTCATTAAATGTTGTACTGGATTACCTGTCATAGCAATAGCACTTTGATTATCATAGTAAATAGGTATTTTACTGTACCTCAATCCATAATCCAACAATTGATTCTTCATCCAAAGAATCTGTGCACAACAGCTACCAGCAGCAATATACTCTGCTTCAGCTGTAGATGTAGAAATTGATTTCTATTTCTTGCTGTACCAAGAAACAAGTCTATCACCCAGAAATTGACAACTTCCACTGGTGCTTTTTCTGTCTATCTTACAGCCTGCAAAGTCTGCATCAGAGTAACCAAGGAGCTTGAAATCTGATTCTCTAGGATACCACAGACCTAAGTTAATGGTGCCCTTGAGATACTTGAAAATTCTTTTCACATCTGTTATATGTGGTTCTCTGGGGTCTGCCTGAAATCTTGCACAGAGATAGGTTGCATACATGATATCAGGTCTACTAGCTGTCAGATAAAGAAGCCCTCTGTAGCTTGTCATATCTACTGAAGCTCCTGTATCTTTGTCAAACTTTATTGTTGTTGCCATGGGAGTTGATGCAGATGTGAAGTCAAGCATACCAAATTTCTTGAGAAAATTTCTGGTATATTTTGCTTGATTTATGAAAATTCCATCATCTGTTTGCTTCACCTGTAGGCCTGGAAAATAACTAAGCTCTCCCATCATACTCATTTGATACCTGGACT
The DNA here is from genome assembly GCA_037693485.1 of Kitagawia praeruptora. NCBI lineage: Eukaryota > Viridiplantae > Streptophyta > Magnoliopsida > Apiales > Apiaceae > Kitagawia > Kitagawia praeruptora. The sequence goes on along the minus strand of CM075348.1, from coordinate 112,208,113 downwards.
GCATGAGCTTGGCAAACTTCGTACAGAGTTTATCATTAGTAGACCCAAAAATTATGTCATCGACATATATTTGAACTAAAAGCAAGTCACTACCAGATTTAATGTAGAACAGGGTTTTATCAATTGTACCTCTGTGGAACCCACTTTCTAGAAGAAATTGAGCCAAAGTTTCATACCATGCTCTTGGTGCCTGCTTTAGTCCATAAAGTGCCTTATCAAGCCTGTAGACGTAATCTGGATATTTGGGATCCACAAATCCTGGTGGTTGTTCAACAAACACTTCTTCTTCAAGCTTCCCATTCAGAAAAGCACTTTTCACATCCATCTGAAATACCTTGAATTTCTTGTGAGAGGCTGCATATGCTAGAAAAATTCTTATTGCCTCCAATCTTGCAACTGGAGCAAAAGTTTCATCATAGTCTATTCCTTCTTGCTGTGAATAGCCTTTTGCCACAAGTCTAGCCTTGTTTCTTGTAACAACCCCCTCACTTTCAGTTTTACTCCTGAAAACCCATTTAGTACCAACAACAGATCTATTCTTTGGTCTTGGTACAAGGGTCCAAACTTCATTTCTTTCAAATTCATTTAATTCCTCCTGCATTGATGTTATCCAATCAGCATCTTGAAGAGCTTCTTGTACCTTCTCAGTTCAGATTGTGACAAGAATGCATGAAACATACATTCATTTGTTGTAGCACTCCTTGTCCTTACTTTTGCATCTGGATCACCAATAATTAAATCAGGAGTATGATATTTTGTCCATTTCCAAGCTGAAGGTAAATGACTTCTATCAACATTTGATCCCCTCTTGATCCATGCTCTCCTGATTTTCTTGTTGCCTTTATTCATTCTCTTAGGCTCCCCCTGAATTTTACTGCTCAGAGTTTGAACTGTCAGATTTTGGACTTTCAGAGTTTGAGTCATCAGAGTTTGATCCAGATTTTTCAGCTGACTCAGTTTCAGTATTTCAGTCATCACTTTGAAGTGATTCTTCATGCTCCCCCTCAACTGGTTCTTCCCTTGTTTGTGGCTGAGAAGTTTCTTCAGTGTTTACCAACAGAGGCTCAGAGTTTACCTCAACAGAGTTTGTCAGTTCAGCCTCATCAGAGTTTACTTCATCAGAGATTAAATCTTCATTTTCAAAGTGTAGTTGATCATGTTCATATACATCTTCAAGTCCAGTTATTTTCTTGTCATCAAATGACACATGAATTGACTCCATAATCACCTTGGTTCTCAGATTATAAACTCTGAATGCCTTAGTTGATAGCGGATAGCCAACAAAAATTCCTTCATCAGCTTTTAACTTAAATTTGGTCAACTGTTCAGGATGAGTTTTCAACACAAAGCATTTGCACCTAAAAATATAAAAATATTTCAGGTTTGGCTTCTTTTCCCTCACCATCTCATATGTGTTTTTCCATGCTTGTTGATCAGAGTGGCATTCTGAGTAAAAAAAGCAGTTTGAACAGCTTCTGCCCAGAAATAGGTTGGCAATTTTGCTTCATCAAGCATAGTTCTGGTAGCTTCTATCAAGGTTCTGTTCTTTCTTTCAACTACACCATTTTGCTGTGGTGTACCAGGTGCAGAAAACTCTTGCTTCACTCCTCTATTCTTACAGAATTCTTCCATTGTTGCATTCCTGAATTCAGTTCCATTATCACTCGTGATTATCTTGACTTTGTGTTTTGATCCTTTGTACAGCAGCTTCACATGCTCCATCAGAGTTAATGCAGTTTCATCCTTCTTTGCTAGAAAATACACCCAAGTGTATCTGGTATGTTCATCAACAATGACTAGAGCATATTTCTTTCTTCCAATTGACAAGACATTCACTGGTCCAAAGATATCAACATGTAGAAGATGATAAGGATCAACAATTGAAGATTCAGTCTTGCTCTTGAAAGATGACTTCCTTTGTTTGGCCTTTTGACAGGAATCACACAGGCCATCAACATTTAATAAAGACTTTGGAAGTCCTCTTACAAGATCCTTTCTTATCAATTCATTAATGTTATTCAGATTCAGATGAGAGAGTTTCTTATGCCACTTCCAACTCTCTTCACTAGACATTCTTGTTGACAGGCACACAGCTTTTCCATCAGAGTTTGTTGACAAACTTATTTCATAGATATTATTGCGCCTGTGTCCAACTAGAACAACTTTCCCTGTAGATTTACTGATGAATTCACAGTATTCAGGCTAAAAATCTACATGAAATCCTCTGTCACAGATAGCAGATCATGCTTGAGTCCTGGAACCAGAGCTACATCTGTGATGATGACACTTCCAAGATTGATATTGCCATATCCCAGAGTACGTCCTATGTTTCCATCTCCATAGGAAAATTTTGGGCCAGCCTTCTCTACATACTCTGATAGCAGGGCTTTATTTCCAGTCATGTGTCCTGAACATCCACTGTCCACGGCTAGGGAACTCTCCCTGATGCCCTGCAATCACAAACATTCACTGAAGGTCAGATTTAAGGATCCAGACTTGCTTGGATCCTTTGGCTTTCTTAACTTTGTTAGCTTTAGCAGTGGAATTCACATTATCAGAGTTTAAGCTAACATTTTCAGAGTTTACACTTGCTGAATTAACCTTAACCCATTTCAAATTGGGCTTAAGTTCATAGTAATTATGATAAATAGCATGATAATTCCTGCAAGTATAAATATAATGCCAAGTACTTCCACAATGTTTGCATAAAGTCTGTGGTCTAGTTCTAACATAATCTTTCTTTACTTCAGACCTGGAAGATAAAGAATTAATGTTTTTATTCTTTCTGCAGAAACTAGCAAGATGGTTAGTGCTACCACAGTTATGACATGTCTTTCTTGGAGCAAAAGTAGCAAGCATTGGATAATTACCTTGAGTAATGCCTACTTTACCATTTCTATTCTTCATAGACACTTTCTGTTTCTTAACAGATTTTAACTCCTTAAGCTTATGCTTGAGTTGTTTATCTGTCATGGAATCAATATTAACTTGTTTAACACTAGTTTTTACTGGTTCTTTCTTTAATGCTCCTTTTTCAGCTTCAGACTTAGGTTCATTTATTCCATGAACAAATTTTGTAGATGGAAGATGTGTTCTAATTTTGACTTGATTTTGAAACCTAAGTTCATCTCCCTCACAGTAACCTAAACCAACTGTGTCTGACTGAAAAACTTCATTAGTGTCTTTTCCAGAATGAGTCCAAGTCTTAATTATGTGATTTACCTTCTCCAATTCAGATTCTAGTTGCTTATATCTTCCTGGCAACTCCTATTCTAGATAAACAGCATCATCTCTTTCTTTCTGAACTCGTTGCATGTTTTCAAGTTTCTCTTCAATAATTTTATTTCTTTCTTTAAGTTCAGAATTTTCAGATTTGATTCTCTCATTCTCTAAAGTCTGATCCCTATAACTGATATGCAATGCCTTAAGATAAATTCTCAATTCAGATATATTATCAGTATTATAAGCATAAGTAGTTAAGGGTACCTTGTTTTCAGAATCTTCAGATTCATTCTCAATAGAAGCCATGAGAGCATAATTGACATCCTCATCTGAGTCTGAAGTGTCTGCCCAATCTCTGCCTTTTGTGATGAGTGATTTTTCAGTTTTAAGCTTCTTGCACGCAGGAGCATAATGACCCATCCCCTTACACTTATAGCATTGAATCTCAGACTTATCTTTATTCCAAGACTTGGTATCCTTTCTCTCAGACATTCTGAAACTCTTCCTGTCTGAATTTGAATCTTTAGAGAACCTGTTTCCCTTCTTGAATTTCTTGAAACCCATCTTCTTGAAAGTTTTCACCATCAAAACAGCCATTTTCTTCATTTCTTCATCATCATCCTCAGAGTCAGAAGATTCATCAGTATTTGAGTCAACATCAGAATCTGATGACTCACTTTCAGAATGTATAACTAAAGCGTCTCCCTTAGCTTTCTTCCTTGATGCTTCCTTCTTCAAGGGTTTCTCTTCAACCTTAAGAGCAACAGACTTTGTCTTCTTGCTTGATCTCCTGTTTTTCTGTTCCATTTCCAGTTCATGAGCCTTCTCAGTAGTAGGTTGAGCCTTCTCAGTCATAGAACCTGATGGAAGAGGTATTTCTGTCATGATTATAGTTGTGTGTGTGGATCTTAAACTGTATAGAGTAACAGATCGGCTCTGATACCACTTGTTAGGCCGAATACACAATTATAATCAAGATTCGTATGAAAGAATAACAAGAACATACGTTTGAACAATTAAAAATTGTTTGGAATTAAAAACTCCTCTCTCAGTGATGTAAAATATCACAGAGAGCTGCTTAGGTTACAATGAATGATAATTCGTTACACGATACCCTTCTAGGGTTAACCAAACTGTATTTATAAGATATATAACTGCTATATAATCGATAATTGATACTCCTATAAATTAGCTATACAATTGATATCAATTACGATTGCTACACGTCTCCTTAGTCAACACAATCTCTTTGACAGCTATCCAATCTTCAAAGATATTGCTTCCATAATTATATTCAAGTATTCTTCAAACTCTGTTGACCAGTAGACGTTTCCTCCAGACGGAGTTTAACAAACTCTGTCGAGCTTCCATCTGTCAATGTTTAACTAAACTCTGACTACTTCCAACTAAACTCTAATATTTCACTATAACACTTAAACACTGATTATTATTCACATCAATTATATCTAACAGATCTATGTCAAATTTTTATGTGTACAGGCTTGTTGCTTTCTCGAAGACTTAGATAATCCTCTTCCACTGACTGATCCGGAAAGGGCATATTGCATGTCATTTTAAAGGACTGTGCAGCTTACCATTAGGAACTAACTAGCACCTCCTGGAGCAGTGTTGCCCATGCATTGAGTTTTTCTTATACAAAAGCGTAACTCTTATGAATATATGTTCTTTTTCGTAAGTATGTTTTTATACAAGTTTAAATGACCTTTAACCCTGCTCCCAGATGATTTTTATGCACATATTATATTTTTGTATTAAATATGCTACATCTTTCATTTATGACTTAATGCACCATTTTCATCCACTGGACTGTACTAAAAGTATGTGTCTTGATATTTTTAATTAGAATTTTCTTAGATAAATATAAATGGCCTTCAACCCTGAGCTTTCCCATCTGATTTTGATGCACACACTATACGTTTGTACTGAAAATGTTACATCTTTTAGTTATGACTTAATGCATTCACAATCCACTAGACTGTCCTAAAAATATATGTCCTGTTGGATACCCCTTCTCCAAGTAGGCAAGTTTGTAAGTGTAACCTAGCATAATATATTGGTAAAAAGGGTTCTGCATAGTCCAATATTGTCTGGGTTGAGGGTATTTTATCCTGTCAAATGGACGTATTGGTTTGATATTTACAAGGTTATGTCAAACTCCTAGTAACACTACGCCATAAGTGAGCATACGCAACCCTTTTTACAAAGTGTTGCACCTAAAGAGTTTCGTTAGCTAGAAATTTTTGGTCTTTTGCAACAGAGCTGAACTGGTGTTGCATTAGATATAATTTAGTATTGCATATTACCCACGGTGTTTCACATCTTGCAACACTAACTGCTAGTGTTGCATTAGATATTTTTTTATTTCAATAAATGATGACGTGGCAAAAGTGGGACCCACATGTGCTGACGTGGAAATTGTGGGGCCCACAATTGCTGACGTGGCAGAAGTGGGACCCACCTCGGCTGACGTGGCACTTGCTGACGTGGCATAAGTGGTGCATTAGAAAACAGTAGTGTTGCATTTGTTGTTTGAAGTTTTGCATTAGATATTTATTTATTTTATTAAATTGTGATGTGGCAGGTGTGGACCCACCACTGCTGACGTGGCAGGTGTGGGACCCACAAGGGTGACGTGGCAGGAGGCCCACCAATGCTGACGTGGCAATTGTGGGGCCCATAATTGCTGACGTGGAAAAAGTGGGACCCACATGTGCTGACATGTCATTTGCTGACCTGTCAGAAGTGTTGCATTACATAACAGTAGTGTTGCATTTGCTGTTTGAAGTGTTGCATTAGATATTTTTTTAACTAGTGTTGTCCTGAATGATGAATCTATTTTTTAAAATTATTTTTTCAATGTTTCAATCGCACAGATGTCAAGATATAACGATTTTAGTGATGTGGTAATTTTTCAAAAAAATTCTTATATTTATTTGGTTTGGTTTTATAACGGTCAAACAGGTCAAAGTCGACCTTCCTTTTAACTAGTCTTGTCCCGAATGATGAATCTATTTTTTTAAATAATTTTTTTGACTTTGCAATCGCACGGATGTCAAGATATAACAATTTTAGTGATGTGGTAATTTTTCATAAAAATTCCTATATTTATTTGGTTTGGTTTTATAACGGTCAAATCGGTCAAAGTGGACCTTTGTTTTAACTAGTCTTGTCCCGAATGATGAATCTATTTTTTTAAATTATTTTTTCGACATTTCAATCGCACGGATGTCAAGATATAACGATTTTAGTGATGTGGTAATTTTCAAAAAATTTCCTATACTTATTTGGTTTGGTTTTATAACGGTCGAACTGGTCAAAGTCGACCTTCCTTTTAACTAGTCTTGTCCCTAATGATAAATCAATTTTTTTAAATTATTTTTTGGACATTCCAATTGCACGGATGTCAAGATATAACGATTTTAGTGATGTGGTAATTTTTTAAAAAATTTCCTATATTTATTTGGTTTGGTTTTATAACGGTCAAACCGATCAAAGTCGACCTTCTTTTAACTAGTCTTGTCCCGGATGATGAATCTGTTTTTTAAATTAATTTTTTCAACGTTCCAATCACACGGATGTCAAGATATAACAATTTTAGTGATGTGGTAATTTTTCAAAAAAATTCCTATATTTATTTGGTCAGGTTTTATAACGGTCAAATCGGTCAAAGTGGACCTTCCTTTTAACTTGGCTTGTCCAGAATGATGAATCTATTTTTTTTAATTATTTTTTCGACGTTCCAATTGCACGGATGTCAAGATATAACGATTTTAGTGATGTGGTAATTTTTAAAAAAATTCCTATATTTATTTGGTTTGGTTTTATATCGGTCAAACTGGTCAAAGTCGGCCTTCCTTTTAACTAGTCTTGTCCCGAATGATGAATCTATTTTTTAAAATTATTTTTTCGACGTTCCAATTGCACGGATGTCAAGATATAACGATTTTAGTGATGTGGTAATTTTTCGAAAAATTTCCTATATTTATTTGGTTTGGTTTTATAATGGTCAAACCGGTCAAAGTCGACCTTCCTTTTAACTAGTCTTGTCCCGAATGAAGAATCTATTTTTTTAAATTATTTTTTCGCTGTTCCAAACTCACGGATGTTAATATTTAATGATTTTATTGTTATGTTAATATTTTTTTAAAAAAATTCCTAGATTTATTTGGTTTGATTTTATAATTGTCAAAGCGGTCAAAGTAGACATTCCTTTTTAACTAGTCTTGTCCCGAATGATGATTCTATTTTTTTAAATTATTTTTTCGACGTTCCAAGATGATGGATGTTAATATTTAATGACTTTAGTGTTATGGTAATTTTAAAAAAAATCCTAAATTTATTTGGTTTGATTTTATAATCGTCAAAGCGGTCAAAGTAGACATTCCATTTAACTTGTCTTGTCTCGAATGATGATTCTATTTTTTTACTTATTTTTTTAGTGTTATGATCTAACAATTTTAATGATGTGATAAGTTTTTAAAAATATCCTAAATCTATCATATTGTAATTTTTTCTAAATTTGTTACAAATTTAAAATTAAAAAAAAACATCATGCGCAGCACACAAGCTTGAGCTGGTCCCGAGGTGAAAATTTTGGAGGGATATTTTTCCCCCTTTAACCAAATAATTCAGACACAAACAAACATTATTCCCCCCAAAACACTCCCCATTTCCCAAAACTCCAAAACCACTCCCTTAGCCTCTCTCTCTCGACAAACCTCTCTGTGAATTCTCTGATCAATCTCTCTCCAAAAATTCCATTTGTAATCTCTACACCTCCAATTGGTAATTGAATACATATTTTTATTTTTCGATTAATTGGAACTTTCACTTATTTTAGTTTTCTTTTGGAATTGCAGGTAATTAGGGTTTTTATTTTGGGGTGTAGTTAGGGATTTCACTTTGGGCCTATCAATCTGGAGTTTTATTTAGGTAATCTCTAACTAATTTGGGTTTTCATTTAGAGTTTTGTTTGTTTTTGATTCGTTAAATTCTTGTTAATTGTTCGAATGTATGATTTTAGCTCGTAATGATTTTCAGAGATATTTTCGAATTATATGAGCTGCATATATGACCCTTTTATTTTATAATTCGAATTTTGGAATTTTAATTATGAATTAATTGGAATTTTTCGAATTTATATGTAAATGTAGGAGTTGTTCGATTTATGCTAAATTATAAGTTTTGATTATACATGTTGATTAATTGTATATGTAAGACGATTGCATGTGTAAATTTTAAGAAGGAATTCGAATTTATATATATGTGTTTAGTTCAAATTTCTTGAATTATATGTTGAGAAATGTTACGTGAATAACTGTTGAATTGAAATTTCGGTTTAATAAGTTGCATTTCGAATTAGAGGTTTAAAGTATGATGTAAGTGATAAGTAGTATAAACTTGAATTGCTTTGTGATTATAAATCCATTGGGCTTGTAGGTGGATTTTAAATCCATCGTAGGTATATGATTGTGAGTTGGAGTCAGATGTTTTCTGACGGGATAGACCATATTATAAAGGGGACTGTCCGATTTTCGTGAAATTATAAGTAATAAAGTATATGTTAAATAGCATGAATGCTTATAAGCTATGTTTATCTGCTAAGTGATTTATGTGTGTTACATGATCTATATGCTAAGTGCTATATGTTTAAGTGATTAGTGAACTACTAGTCAATCTGATAAATATAATATCAAGTACGTGTGTTATATGTTTAGTATCAATGCGATGTAGGAATCGTTTGGGTAGATTAAGATGAGACGATTAAGTGGTATAGTATTCTAAAGTAGTGATTATGGTTTTTGTAGATACGAAGGACGTAGGCCCTAGCAATAAAGGGAAAGCTAAGGTTGAGTACAAGTAGACTGAGATGTAGCTGTTGCATTCTACCGGAGGCAAGTAACTCTGTCTTTACTTACAGTTTCTATTCCTTATTGATATATCTTGTTGAGCATGCCTATGTTATACCATGTTGAACACAAATCCTTTATAACCTGATTCTTTTTAATTGCTTCTTGACCATATATGCCATACTGCTTTCTAGAGTCAAACTAGATTGGCTGATGGATAAACCACTATTTTAAATAACCTATGTCCGTTGTCAGTCGAACCTATGTTGACCCTAAAATTTGGAAATTCCTTATAATCTAATTGCTGATTCAAGAACTTAAAATACCTTTAATCTTATTCTTAAATCTTAAAATCCTGATCAATTGCCATGATGCCTTGAGTTTATATCTTCTTGATCCAGACTTGTATCTTTGATCCTTTAATGTTAGAAAACCTAGTCAAACCCTTTGACTTTATCATTGCAAACCAAAATGAGTTGTTTTTCTTAAAACTATCTTAAAGCTACCTAGACTGGGTTGATCTGTTATCAGAGAGTCGAAAGTACTTCGAGGTAAGGATTTTGGAAAGGTTAAGAGTTGAAATGTTTTATGAAGATAAACAAAGTTTTATAAATTGGAATGGTTTTAAAATGAAAGGTTTTATAATATATATTAGGAACTCCGTCTAAATGGTTTCTATGGATTCCTGACGATTGGAGAGACGGAACAACGGGTAATACCGGTTCCGTCAGTTTTTGAGGTGTATTATTTGTGTAGTTCTGGTCTGTCCAGTTCGACACTTTTATAGGCCAATGTATTGCCTCTTGGGAACCCAATTTATCCTAATGAAAGGAAATGATGTCCAGAGGGACTTTGTGTCCGACTTTAGGGGTTGATCACCCGTATTGTCCGTTAAGGTGAAATAAAACTCCAATCAGTTTTCTTAAATTTATGACTTCTTTATTTAATTAGAAAATGAAATTGGTTTAACATTGGAAATGTATATTGTTTCACACAGTTTTAAAGTTTATATACTGTTATCCTGTTATCGGTAAACTTTATGTTAAATGCCATATCAGGACCTTTGCTATCACTTTCAGACTACCATGTTATATATTGATTTACTGTCACCCTTTGAAATATCATATTGTGTTGTTCAGTTGAGATCTTAGTTACTTGCTGAGCGTTGGCTCATTATTATTCTTGTCTAACCCTTTTGACAGTATCTTGAGTATCATGGCTCGTCTTAGACATACTGCGAGGAAGCGTGTTGTTTGGAACCCCGTGGTGTTCCAGTTTCAGATAGCTCCCGAGGTAGATACAATAACAGCTCAGTGAGGGAATCCTTAGATAGTTGTGAGATCTGGCAATAGTGTTTTGAGAACTTGGTTTGTAATAATAATAATATTTTGAATTCAGGTGTGTAATAATAACCTAGTTAGATGTTGGCTTGCTTGTTTCATATCATTACCTGTGAAAGATCTTGGATAGTAGTGTAGGGGCTAGTCAGCATGTTATATTTATATTCTTATATTAGGGTGTATGCATCTAGATATGTGTCAGTGACCCTCCGATCTAGGCCCCTGGTCGGGAGGGCGTCATATTCTCCAAATCCATTCTGATTTGGTTTCAATATTAAATTCGAATTCTATTTAATTATAATTAAGACCAGCTCAATTAATTAAATATCCAATTTCGAATTTAATACTTTAATTTAAAGGTATAATTTAAATTAAAACTCCTTTTAAACGTTCTTATTGTGTAACCCTTTAGGTTATTATTACGTTGGCAATAATTTTAATTTCCAATAATAAAATTATAAACAATGAGCGACATCTAGTAATACATCATTGCTACCCAAGTAATAATAGTAATTGGTGATCCAATTAAACGTTTCGTGATTAATGTTTCCGTGTAATATAATCCCTTTAACCAAATATTATAGATTAAACTCGAGGCATGTTATTAGTCATCCTCTTCAACGTTTAATCCGGGTTTCCTTGATCAATGAGTAGACTATTAAAACAAATCAATATTTGAGCATGGCCATGCATTTTCATAGTCTCACTCAATCAAGAGGCCAATAATATCTCTCCTAATAATAGGAGGGTTAAATCTTCACTACTAGAAAAAAGCTCATAGACATCGGTTTCTGGCCGATGTCTATTAAAAAATCATATCGATGTCTTTGTCGATGATGTCTATTGTACCATGTCATAGACATCGGTTTTTGACCGATGTCTAAGGCCTTTTTGGACATCGGTTTCTTCTATCGTAACTGATGTATCAAGTCATATTTTGGATGATGTTAAATACAACCTTCGACAGCGGTTTTCTTTGTGATAACCGGTGTGGAAGAGTACATTAGACATCGTTTTTTATACTTATTCGATATTTAAGTTGAAGTTAGACATCAGTTTTATTTGTGATAACCATTGTGTATATTTGTTATAGACATCGTTTTTTACTGATGTCTATTGTATTTTGTCCTGTATTATTTTGTAACAAATATTTATTATTTAATTACTCAATTTGTCATTGACAACATAAGAATCCAAATATTTACATAATATCCAAACATTGATACCTTAATCCAAAATAACATTCATCTCATAACCACAACTACTTAATTTGTAATTTACAAAATATCCAACCAATGTCACTTAAACAACCATTATGTAAACGAATCTACAATATCTAAAGAACTAGCTAGCCAAATCCAAAGTATCACAATGCTATACACCAATCCGTAAAACCAACAAAAATATTTACTACTACCACATGCAAAAATAACCTAACTCCTAGAAAGTTAGAACCATCAAGTATCTACTAGTCAAATGTACATCCCAGTAATGCTCGAACAGAATCCCATATTGATGAAGCATCGCCTTTAGCGAACTCAAGACCATCTTGACAACATAAGAATCCAAATATTTACATAATATCCAAACATTGATACCTTAATCCAAAATAACATTCATCTCATAACCACAACTACTTAATTTGTAATTTACAAAATATCCAACCAATGTCACTTAAACAACCATTATGTAAACGAATCTACAATATCTAAAGAACTAGCTAGCCAAATCCAAAGTATCACAATGCTATACACCAATCCGTAAAACCAACAAAAATATTTACTACTACCACATGCAAAAATAACCTAACTCCTAGAAAGTTAGAACCATCAAGTATCTACTAGTCAAATGTACATCCCAGTGATGCTCGAACAGAATCCCATGTTGATGAAGCATCGCCTTTAGCGAACTCAAGACCATCTTGTACTTCCTGCAAGTGAAAAATCAAGAAAGGATTAGCATATACTTACCTTCTGCTAGCTGTAGAAAACAGTAGATCAGCATCGACTTAAAGAATATGAAAGTCCATAAAATAAACAACTACAACTAATGTTAACATCTAACATTAAAGCATATAATGTAAGTAAGAGCATTGAATAAAAAAAAAGGATATACTGAAACTTTCATAAAGGAAATGTGTACAAGGATCAGAAAAATGAAGAATAGGTAATAAATTATACAATAATGTCCAAACTCAATAAAACCTATGAAAACAAAGATGTACCTTAGAAATGCTTTCAATATTACCTTATCTATGGGGTTTAAATCCCCACGACCAGTGATTCCACCAAGGATAGTGTTACTACGGAATGGAGGCATCTTATTACCTCGAGCAAGACTTTATATGTAAGTATTACGCATAGTGTTATGGTAGCACGAGTGCACTAAGACGGGATATATTTAGTTTCGATTGTACTAGAGGCCTTGATCATGATACCTACTTTCAGGTTTTCGAAGCCCTGGTGAATGATGTTATTCAAAACTTTCACTTTTCTTCAAATAATGAATGACCCTATGGTGATACCTCACCACTTGCTTGTTGAATACCAGTATCTTTCTAGCTATCCTTTTCTTGTAAATCGCACCTTGGAATTTGTTTAATTTTTATCCAAGGTGTCCATTTGAGAATTATTTGTCGAAAGACGATAATTAATAATTTGACTTTGAATTGTTTTCATACTTCTCAACTTCCACTGAGACGAACAACCCTATATTTATAGGGGCCACAAGGACTATCTGTCTGTGTGATAGGAGTCTGACGGGATGCCGTCACTTGTGAGTTGTGAAATACAAGAAGGCTAATTACCTTTAGTAATGTCTTAATTGAGACACACAACATTGAGTTCTTATGATCATATTGATCTCTCAGTAAATTCTCTCATCTCAAATAAGGTTACCTTAAAACTCATAACATTATAATCACCAGTGTGTGACGTTTTCCTTGATATGGAAGCTATCTTTTCAAAGCTCCATGATTCTTGTTATCTTTATTGAATCCCAAGGGGATGCCATCCAGGTCGAATAAGTCAAAATTCGCTGATAGGAATTAAATTCGCAACGAAATAGCCTATGACAAGAGCGGATCCCTAAGATGAGTAAAATATCGGTAACATATCAATGAAATTAGTTTACTCTCTCTCAAGGATATTATGATAAGTGGAAAGATTGGTCAAACAGGTATATGTGAAAGGAATAGCGATGGGTCGTAAAATTATAATGATAACAGTGTCAAATAGAAACCCCCATAACTTCATGGAACCACTGACCCAATGGAGGCCAGAGCTTGGCTTAAAGAGATAGAGAAATCATATGAGATACTGAATATTGCAGAGAATGTGTTCGCCGTCTACCTCAAGGGAGAGGCGAATTACTGGTGGAAATCTAAGAAACCTAGAGGGAGATAGTGTTGTGATTTGGGAGAGATTCAGCTTGTTGTTTATAGAGAAATATTTTCCGAAATAGATGAAGACCCAGATGGAACTAAAAGCTTCTAGAGTTAAAATAAGGAACCATGATTGTGGCAGAGTGTAAGGCCAAGTTATCCGAGTTGTTGAGGTCTGTTCCGGAGTTGTGGACATAGAAGAGAAAAGAGCCCGTAGGCTTTAACTAGGGCTGAGACAATGGATCCAGAATCGCATGGCGATGTAGGAATTAATAGATTATGCTACATTAGTGCAAAAGGTATCGATTGCAGAAATCTTGGACACAAGGCTAAGGTATGTCCATCTACTGGACCAGCTATACCCAGAGTCAATAAGGCTACTTCCAAAAACAAGCCCCTGCCAGGACTTTCAAAATGACCTTACGAGGTGCCGTGAGAAACACGGACACGATAACAGGTACCCTCCTACTTAAACTCAGTTTGTATTAACATTTTATTCCAGAACTGCTAAGTACTTTGCACCTCAAGATTGTGCATGACAATTAGACCTTAAGGTTGAACCCTAACGGAGTGATTGCAAGTAAAGATGGTCGATCAAGAAATCTTCCCGTGAAATTAGCACATCCAGGTGGTAAACCAGAAATATGAGATCGATACTATTAATAGATATGATTCCTTTCAAGTTAGGAGAATTTGATATTATAATAAGGATGGATTGGTTGGCACCCAATGGATCCAATTGATTGTAAAGGAAAAGAGTAATAATTAAGGGATAGAGACCGATTCAGAGATTATTGAATATAGTTCAGACTAAGAAATGATTACGCCAGAGAAATGAGGCTTAATTAACTCATATGGTTGATGCCGAGAAAAGAGACACCAAGTATAAATGAAATTACAATGGCCTTGGGAAGCTGTACAAGGTTTTAATCAACAACCAGATATCAATTTGGATGACATGAGAACGGATACCGAATATTTAGAGTATAGTGTTGCATCTCCTGTTAGCCCTAGTAGGAATGAAATATTTAGCAACTCAGTTACAAGAATTACTGGGCAAGAGTATGATAAAACCCAGTATACCACCGTGGAGAGCCCGATATTGCTGTAAGAGAGAAAGATGTTAGCACACGATTGTACATCGAACCTCAAGAGTCGAATGAGTTCAACATTGAGAATAGGTATCATTACTGAGGATAGATGGTTGTTTGACCAGCTGTAAGATGTTGTGTATTTTTTCCAAAATTTTTTTAAGAACTGGATATCACTAGTTGAAGATTAAATCCGAGGATATACCCAAGACTGCGTTTCGCAATAGGTATAAACACTATGAATTTTTAGAAATGTCATTTGGGTTGACTAATGTACCCGCAACTTTATGGATTTAATGGATTGGTTTAGAGTTAGCCGCGATAGTTTTCGCCCTAAAAGATTTGGAGACCGTATTAATATGGAGAAAAGTACGTGTTAGGTCGAATACACAAAATATAATCAAGTACTGTATGAGAGAATAACAAGAACACACGTTTTAGTACTTAAAAACTGTTTGGAATTAATAATTCCTCTCTTAGTGATGTAAAATATCATAGAGAGCTGCTTAGGTTACAATGAATGAATATTTCAATGTTCGATACCCTTCTAGGGTTAACCTAACTGTATTTATAAAACATACAGCTTCTTTTCAATCAGTAATTGATACTCCTATAATTAAGCTATACAATTGATATCAATTACGATTGCTACACATCTTTTAAGTCAACTCAATCTCTTTGATAGCTATCTGATCTTCAAAGATATTGCTTCCATGTTTATCTTCAATCATTGTTGACTTGTAGATGCTTCTGCTGAACAGAGTTTAACAAACTCTGTTGCTTCCATCAATCAGCGTTTGCGCTTCCATCCATTAGCGTTTACTCAAACTCTGACTGCTTCCAGCTTAAACTCTGATTTATCACTGTATCACTTAAACACTGATTAATATTTACATCAATTATATCTAACAATCTCCCCCAACTTGTTCATTAGCAAAAATGCACAAGTTAATGATAATTGATGATGTCAAAACAAAATAGACAAATGCAGTGTTTAATAAATGATCAGAGTTTAAACTACTTACTTAAACAAAATCAACAGAAAAACAAGAAATCCTTACAGAGCATCTTTTATAAAATTGCCTCAAAATCTGGTGTAGCTCTGAGATAGTCTATCAGCAATCTTCTTTCAGCATTCTCAAGCTCTCTCTGCATTATCTCTTTGATTTCTCTTAGCTCGGGATCATTCACATCAGTCTGATAGGTAGCAGATCTTAGATCATAGATTTTGTTTCTCCTCATCTGATTACCCAGTCTGATGAATTTCACTTCCTCTGATTGTGAGTTGAAATTAAGAACTGTAATCCCCAGATCAGTCTTCAGCTTTGTAGTACCCTTTTTCATCTCAATAAGATTTCCATTCCAATCTCTGTACTTAGGGACATATCTGCTGTTGTATTTCATACCTCTAGTTGCCAAATTTTGAAGCATTTTTCTTTTAAGCACATTCGCAACTGACTCAGTTCTTCTATTTCTCACCTTGAACAGATATAAAACATATTCTAGTTCTTCCCAGTGTTTCAGATCAAGATCAAATTCACCAATCTTATATACTGTTCCATCAGACATGAAGTGTAAGAGAAAATCCTTTTCCAAACTCTTTTGATGGACCAACTGTACTGATTCAAGTCTGTCTAAGCTTTCTTGAGTTACACCACGACCTGGAACAGCCAGTGAGGAAGGATCTCTAGGACCAGTTTGTTGTCTTTGATCTCTATGAGAGCCTAGTCCAGCTTTATTACTTCCAATCTTTCCAGCTAAACCTTGAAAAATCCATAGGACCTACAGTCTCTGGGGTTGGTTCAAACACTGATGTCTTTCCAAACATTGATTGTAATATAGAAGAAGATAGAGAGTTCTGCACAACTCTTTTAGCAACAGGAGTTGTGTTTGATTTCTTTGACATGCTCTCCTCTTTAGCAATGCCTTTAAGCTTTTGCTTAGCTTCTACTTCTGTTGGCTTCTTGAATACTTGCATCCTTTGATCAGCTTCAACATTTTCTTTGATTTTAATGCCTTTAAGAACAGGCCTAGAAGCTTTCACATTTTGCTTACTCTTACCAGACTTCAAAGCTTTCTGATGTTCAGCTTGTAAACTCTTCTCTTCAGCTTGAATGTCTGCAAGAGTAACTCCTTCTTCATTCTCCTCTAGAAATACTTTGGCAGCTAACTCTTCATCAGTCTGTGGATTATCAGTGAATAGCAAACTCTGGGTCTTAGATGTACCCTAAGTATCAGTATTTACCCCACCAGACTTAGACTTAGAAGTTTTTTCAGATAGTAAACTCTTCTCAGTTGCCCTTGACCTTAGATTTCTTTGATCTTTTGCTCCTCCATCTCCTGCATCATCCTTTTGAGTCAGAGTTTGAGATTGCCTGCATTTAGTCTTAGCATATCTCTCCCCCTTTTTGACATCATCAGGCATGAGAATAGATGTAATCAGCTCCAAGGAAGAAGCAATAGCATCAACCTTATCAGACAAACTGTTCTGTTTTTCCTCAATTTTGGTTAGTCTGTCAGACATAGAGTCTTGAGCCTTGGAGAATTTGGTAATCTTGAGTTTGGTGTCAAACTCCAGAGTCATATCCTTATCCTTAATATCATCTTTGAGACCAGTAATGGACTTTTGACAATCATCAAGTCTGCCATCCAGTGTTTTGACTTGCACCACTGCGGCCTTCAAACAGGATAGAATATCTGGATTTGAAATTTCAGTAGCAGTTTGCTTCACAAAATCTGTTGCTCTCCCTCTAGGAAGAATACAGTCTTCCTTATACCAATTTGCAGAAAATTTAGTAAGATACTCTGCTTCAATCTCATGCTGTTTGGAAGGCTGAGCAAAATATGCATGCTTTCCTTCAGTCTGCACAGGTGCACTTGCAAAAGAATCAGAGTTTGAGCTCTCTTCACCTTCAGCTTCAACACTAACATGTTCAACATTCTCTGCAAATTGAACATGCTCAGCAACAGTGTGCTAAGTTTCTACAACAGCCTCAGCTGTATTCTCCGCAACTTTTGCATTCTTTACAACATCTTCAACAGTCTGAGCAGGTTGTTTTTCAGACACAACAGTCTTATCAACATTCTTTGCAAGAGAAACAACTGCAGGTAGAATATCAGAGTTTAAATTCTTTGTTGCCTTTTCAACTTCTTCACCATGATCAGAACCCTGGTGAGCATCTGAAAATACATCAGTATGAGAAGCTACTGTTTCTTCAAGAAGTACAGTAGGCTGAGCAACTGCACCAGTTTCTTCAGAGTGAACAGGAAGAGAAGAAGTAGGAGGAATCATAGGATCAGAGAATGGCATGGTAGTTTCAGCAAAATCATCCATAGTAAAGCCATCTCTGTTGTTTTCATCATCCATAGCATCTACCTCAACAGGTATCTCAACAGCAGGTGTTTCTGAAAGGATAACCTCTGGAGCTTTAATAACCATTTCATCATCTGAATAAGATATTACCAGCTTCCTTCTTTTGTAAGTTTGCAACTCAATATTGGCAAAAAAAAAAAACAAAGTTTGCAACTCAACAGGTGCCTCATCTTCAGAAGAAAAAGAAGACTCTTCATCAACAAGAGATGGTTATGGTGGTCTATTTGCTCTTTCCTTTTTCTTTTTTCTGGCTAGAGTGGCTCTAGCAAGTCTATGCCTTGAGTTATGAGCTACATGCTTAGTTCTCCCCTTACATTTGGATTTGGACTTGGATGGTTAAGGTTGAGTAGAAGGCTGAGATGTTGGTGGTAGTGGGGCAGAGTTTAATGGTGCACAGTTTACTTATTCAGAGTTTAGTGGTTCAGTGTTTAGTGGCTCAGGATTAATTGGAGATTGTTCAGTTTGGTGAGGTTCTTGAGGTTGTGGAGGTTCCTGTGGTTGATTTATGAAGTTCTATAAAGCAAGAGGATAAACTAGAGCAGGCACCTCCCTGTTACCATCCTTATTTGTCAAATTAGAGAATATTCTCTTATTGACCTTAAAAGGCTGAATCTCATCAACTTCAGCAATTGCAACATTTGGCACACAGGCAGAAAATAGTAGTTGACAAAATCTAACAAAATAAATAGTTCTAGATACTGATAACCTACTTCCTATATTCATTAACACATGTCTTCCAAAATAGAAATTAGAACCATAAAGAAGAGAATACCCGATTTGGAGACTATCAGTAGGAATCGCATCCCAATTGGTGACCTTGTTTCCAAAAGCCCTTGTAATACAGTAGAAGAAGAAACTCCATTCTTTTCGTAACTGAGGTCTTTTCACTGATCCAATCTTGTCCAACGGACCTAATTACCCAATCTGCTGCATAATTACTAGGAACAAACAAAAGACCAAGTGTGTTGAAAGGTTTGGTTGCCATTAGAATAGTTTGAGAAGAAGTACGAATAAGAATGATATGAGTGAAAGATGTTTGATGAAAATTTCAAATGAAAATGATATGAAACTGTGAATGAAAGTGTAAAAAGTGAATATGAGTGGGTGAAAGTGAATATGAATTAAAGAGTGAATCTCAAACGTTTTTCGCCTTAAAACACGCAACCACTTACCATTATTAGTAAAACACGATCATTGAAAGATGTGTGAGTGGGACACGTGTCAAATAACTAGCAGAACAAACACACATACTCAGTAATTACAACCCCAATTACTGCTACCTTTTCGCAGTAATTACTTGCACAAATAAACACTTTAACACTAACCAACAGCTGTCAAAAACTCTTTTTACCCCAAATGTGAAATCATCTGAAATAAAATGTACCTTAGAGTATTTCGACAAAAATTCATCAGTGTTTATCACTTCTCCAACTTTGTAACTGAAACCCTTTCAAATACTGCACAGACGTGAATTTTGTGTGTGTATAGCAGAGTTTACTAATCCAATTTTTAGAGAATCTAATTTTTCATAAATCCATAATACTGAATCAGTAAATACTGGATGCACAAACTCTGATTGTAAACACTGACTATATGATGAATGCTAAACTCTGTAGTAACTGAAATACAGAAATCTGAATACACCTATTCCCTTTGATGTCCATGATAATCCAAGTAAGCACACAGTCTTTATAGACAAAAAGATCAAGAGATAGATATCAAAGCATCATTCAGTAAGTTGCATGCCAAGGATTTGATTAAACTCACAAACTCTCAAATCACACAAGTGTTTAGGGACAGTGTTTACACTCAAGTTCAATCATTAAAAGCAGATGCTGCCATATGCTTGGTTGTCCACCAAATTTACACTACTTTGAATACATGTGTGCACAAATCAAAAGGACTTTATTCAGGGTTGATATTTGATTGAAATCAAACAGATGAGAAGAAAGAAGATAATTGAGTAAATGACTAACTAAACAAACTAATAGTGCAAAGTGTTCAGTTGTCGAAGTACATATTTGTACAAGATGATCAGGATATATACATTTTTTTTTAATTTTTTTTAATGTATATATATCCTCCGAATAAACTTTCATTTGTAGAGAAACTCTCACCTGTTTTCTCTTCAATTTTCAAAAGAATCTAACTGCTCTCCATATATCAGAGTTTAATACTCTTGATACATCAGAGTTTAAGAGAACAGTTAATAAGGCTCAAAGGGGTTCACTAAGAGTTTAATGTAAGGTCAGTGTTTGTATAAATGTGGGAAACCCTAGTGCCTTTATCATTTTCATGCACACACATATCATGAAGTCTAAAAATGGTTTAAAACAAGTTCTAGAGCAACATACTTACTGATGAACATCACACAACAATTAAAATTCGATAGATATAAAATGTATCAATCACTTATTTGGCTCAGATTCTCACAGGGTGCAGACATGCTTTAGTACTCACCAAAATAAACAATGACACATCTCAAGTTTTATAATTTGCACAAGTACAAACAAGGAATCATCAAGTACCATGTAAATGTCTTGGGAACAGAGTGTCACTAATCAGAGTTTAGAAATCATCAATATCAAAAATTATTAATGAGAGGTAATGCACACATCATTTACAGACTCAGAGTTTAGGAGAAATAAACTAAGAGATGCTATAAATATGAACAGTATCATGCTTGTGTTGAATTTCTGCACAGTCTAAGATTAGATCACAGATAACTTAGAAAGATTCATGATTTCTAACTGAGAATTATGCTTCATACTTTTTCTTCATTGGTGTTCATCTCAGACAATAACATTATCATAATTACTCAGAGTTTATCTAGCATGCTAATAGTGTTTGATAGTTTATGAGCAGAGTTTACAAACAGAGTTTAAAAACTGAGTTCACATAGCATTTAACACATCACACAACCATGAATAATGCATTACATAAGTGAAGTTTGTGTCTAACCAGTACCTCTAGTCAAAACTAGAGACCATTCCAAGTTCATTTACCAGCCTTGTAAATGTAGCTTCACTCAATGGCTTGGTGAAGATATCTGCAAGCTGTTGGTCTGTAGACACAAAATGAAGCTCAATGTTCCCTTCCTCTACATGCTCTCTGATAAAATGATACCTTATGCTGATGTGCTTGGTCATTGAGTGTTGTACTGGATTACCTGTCATAGCAATAGCACTTTGATTATCACAGTAAATAGGAATCTTACTGTACCTTAATTTATAATCCAGCAACTGATTCTTCATCCATAGAATCTGTGCACAGCAGCTACCAGCAGTAATATACTCTGCCTCTGCTGTAGATGTAGAAATTGATTTTTGTTTCTTACTGTACCAAGAAACCAGTCTGTCACTCAGAAATTGACAACTTCCACTGGTGCTTTTTCTATCTATCTTACAACCTGCAAAGTCTGCATCAGAGTAACCAATAAGTTTGAAATCTGATTCTCTGGGATACCACAGCCCTAAAGTAATGGTGCCCTTGAGATATTTGAATTTTTTTTTCACTAGTGTGAGATGTGGTTCTCTGGGATCAGCTTGAAACCTTGCATAGAGACAGGTTGCACACATGATATCAAGTCTACTTGCTGTCAGATAAAGAAGAGACCCTATCATGCCTCTGTAGTTTGTCATATTCACTGATGCTCCTGTATCCTTATCCAACTTAGTTGCAGTTTTCATGGGAGTTGATGCAGATGAGCAATCAAGCATACCAAATTTCTTGAGAAGGTTTCTGGTATATTTTGCTTGATTTATAAATATCCCATCATCTATTTGCTTCACCTGTAGACCTAGAAAATAACTAAGCTCTCCCATCATACTCATTTGATACCTGGACTGCATTAGCTTGGCAAACTTTGTACAGAGTTTATCATTAGTAGACCCAAAAATTATGTCATCAACATAAATTTGAACCAAAAGCAAGTCACTACCAGATTTAAAGTAAAACAGAGTTTTATCAATTGTACCTCTGTGAAACCCACTTTCTAGTAGAAACTGAGCAAAAGTTTCATACCATGCTCTTGGTGCTTGCTTAAGTCCATAAAGTGCTTTATCAAGCCTGTATACATAATCTGGATATTTGGGGTCTACAAATCCTGGTGGTTGTTCAACAAACACTTCTTCTTCAAGTTTTCCATTCAGAAAAGCACTCTTCACATCCATCTGAAATACCTTGAATTTCTTGTGAGAAGCATAGGCAAGAAACATCTTTATTGCCTCCAACCTGGCAACTAGAGCAAAAGTCTCATCATAATCTATTCCCTCTTGCTGTGAATAGCCTTTTGCCACAAGTCTGGCTTTGTTTCTTGTAACAACCCCTTCACTATCAGTTTTGTTTCTGAAAACCCACTTTGTACCAACAATAGACCTATTCTTGGGTCTTGGTACAAGTGTCCATACTTCATTTTTCTAAAATTCATTTAACTCTTCTTGCATTGCTGTTATCCAGTCAGCATCTTGAAGAGCTTCTTCAACCTTCTTTGGCTCAGTTTGTGACAAGAACGCATGAAACAGACATTCATTTGTTGTTGCACTTCTTGTTCTTACTCTTGCATCTGGATCACCAATAATCAAATCAGGTGTGTGAGATTTGGTCCATTTCCTAGCTGAAGGCAAATGACTTCTCTCAGAGTTTGATCCTCCCCCTTGATCCATGTTCTCCTGATTTCCTTGGTATCTTTCTTCATTCTCTGAGGCTCCCCCTGAATGTGACTGCTCAGAGTTTGAGTCATCAGAGTTTGATCCAGATTTTTCAGCTGAGTCACTATCAGAATTTGAGTTATCACTATTATGTGATTCTTCATGCTCCCCCTCAACTGGTTCATCTCTTGTTTCTGGCTGAAAAGTGTCTTCAGTGTTTACCAGTAGAGTCTCAGAGTTTAGCTCAACAGAGTTTATTAGATCAGCCTCATCAGAGTTTAATTTATCAGAGAATAAATCTTCATTTTCAAAGAGAATAAATCTTGTCATCAAATGACACATGAATTGATTCCATGATCACTTTGGTTCTCAGATTATAAACTCTGAATGCCTTAGTTGATAGTGGATAGCCAACAAAAATTCCTTCATCGGCTTTTAAATCAAATTTTGTCAACTGTTCTGGATGAGTTTTCAGCACAAAGCACTTGCACCCAAAAATATGAAAATATTTCAGGTTTGGCTTCTTTTCTCACACCATTTCATATGGTGTTTTTCCATGCTTGTTGATCAAAGTGGCATTCTGAAAGAGAGAGAGATGGCAATTTCATATGGTGTTTTTCCATGCTTGTTGAATAGCTTCTGCCCAAAAATAAGTTGGCAATTTTGCTTCATCAAGCATAGTTCTGGCAGCTTCTATGAGGGTTCTGTTCTTTCTTTCAACTACACCATTTTGCTGTGGTGTACCAGGTGTAGAAAACTCTTGCTTCACTCCTCTGTCTTTGCAAAATTCTTCCACTGTTGCATTTCTAAATTCAGTTCCATTATCACTTCTGATTATTTTGACTTTGTGTTTTGATCCTTTGTCCTGTTGCTTTACATGCTCCATCAGAGTTAATGCTGTTTCATCCTTCTTTGCTAGAAAATACACCCATGTATATCTGGTGTGTTCATCAACAATGACTAAAGCATATTTCTTTCTTCCAAGTGACATTACATTCACTGGACCAAAAAGATCAACAAGTAGAAGATGATAAGGATCAACAATTGAAGATTCAGTTTTGCTCTTGAAAGATGACTTCCTTTGTTTGGCCTTTTGATAGGAATCACATAGGCCATTAACATTTAATAAAGATTTTGGGAGCCCTCTTACAAGATTCTTTCTAATCAGCTCATTTATGTTGTTCAGATTCAAATGAGAGAGTTTCTTGTGCCACTTCCAACTCTCTTCACTGGACATCCTTGTTGACAGACACACTGCTTTGCCATCAGTGTTTGTTGACAATTTTATTTCATAGATGTTACTGTGTCTGTTTCCAACTAGAACAACTTTCCCTGTAGATTTACTGATGACTTGACAGTATTCAGGCTGAAAATCTACATGATATCCTCTGTCATATATTTGACTCACAGATAGCAGATCATGCTTGAGTCCTGGAACCAGAGCTACATTTGTGATGATGACACTTCCAAGATTAATATTGCCATATCCCAGAGTATGTCCTATGTTGCCATCTCCATAGGAAACTTTTGGGCCAACCTTTTCTACATACTCTGTTAGCAGGGCTTTATTTCCAATCATATTTCTGAACATCCACTGTCCACGACTAGAGTACTTTCCCTGGTGCCCTGCAATCACAAACAATTACTGAGAATTAGTTTTAAGGATCCAGACTTGCTTGGATCCTTTGTCTTTCTTAACTCTGTTAGCTCTTGCAGCGGAATGCACATTAACAGAGTTTAAGCTAACTTTATCAGAGTTTACATTTACAGAGTTTACTTTAACCCATTTCAAATTTGGCTTGGGTTCATAGTAATTATGATAAATAGCATGATAATCTCTACAAGTGTAAATAGAATGCCAAGTACTACCACAGTGTTTGCATAAAGTCTGTGGTCTAGCTCTAACATTAACTTTCTTTACTTCAGAATTTGAAGGTAAAGAATTAATATTTTTGTTCTTCCTGCAAAAACTAGCAAGATGGTTAGTGCTACCACAGTTATGACATGACTTTCTTGGAGCTAATGTAGCAAGCATTGGATAATTACCTTGGGTAATGCCTACTTATCCATTTCTGTTCTTCCTAGACACTTTCTGTTTCTTAACAGATTTTAACTCCTTAAGCTTATGCTTGAGTTGTTTATCTGTCATTGAACCAATATTAACCTGTTTAACACTAGCTTTTACTGGTTCTCTCTTAACAACTTCTTTTCCATGTTCAAACCTAGGTTCATTTATTCCATTAACAAATGTTCCAAATTTCTTAGAAGGAAGTGGTGGTCTAATCTTGACTGTATTCTGAAACCTAAGTACATCATCCTCAGAATAACCTAGAACTACTGTGTCTGATTGAAAAACCTCTTGAGTGTCTTTTCCAGAGTGTGTCCAAGTTTTAATAATGTGTTTTGCATCCTCCAATTCAGATTCTAGTTGCTTACATTTACCTAGCAACTCCTGTTCTAGAAAAACAGCATCATCTCTCTCTTTCTGAACTTTTTGCATGTTTTCAAGTTTTTCTTCAATAAGTTTGTTTCTCTCTTTACACTACACCATAAAAGGCCTACGACCACACTTAGAGTCTATGTTGCCTTTGGATATGTTGCCTTTGCCATGCATGTTTTTGGCTATTACAACATTATCATTTTCATGTTGCCTTAGGTAGCAAAAATATGTTGGCATAGAATAAAAGTGTTTGCATGTTGCCGTAGGTATAAAATTGTGTTGCCATAATTTTGTAATGAACAAAATTTTACATTTTCTACAAAAAATAAAAATTTAACCTTTTTTCACATGAATTTTTTTTATTTAGATAAAAATACAATCAAGAAGGTTTTATAAAAATCAAGAATATGCCCGTAGAAGTGAATATTTCATGAAAAATGATAAAACGTTTTAAGGTGAATAATTTTTTTTTTATGCTCATTAAATATTATTGGACAAAAATTTTAAAATGCTTTTATTTAAATAAATTTAATATATCATTAAAAATAAACATATTGTCATATATGATTAAAAATATTTGAATATATTATTTCAGATTATGTAAAATGAATTGAATACTTAATTAAAAATTAAATTGTTTTTCCAAATAAATAAAAGAATGAAAAATTAAATTTTTTTTTTCCTTATAGAGACAAAAATAAGAAAATTTGGGAGAAATTGGTGAGCGATAAATAATTCACTAAAAAAATCAAAACAAAATTTTGAGATGGATAATTATTTTTTTATAATTATGAAATGAATGATTTTTTGCTAAAGTTTTTTTGCACAAGTGTAATAAATTGGAGAAAGTTTTTTTTCACCGATGAGCGGCAAAAATCCCGCTTAATCCAAAATTTTCAGACATCACAATACAAATACAGCTCACAAACACACACTCTGTCACTTTTTCTCTGGTAGCTCTCTTTGTCTTTCCCTTTTCCTCTCCCACTCTCACAAGCACACGCACACGCACATGCTCTTGGGTTTTCTTATGTTATCCATACATTGATACATATAATATACACTCTTCAATTTCCTTCTATTTGTATGCTTCTTGAATTTAGGACTTTTATCTATATACATACATATGTTTCTTTAATTTAGGATTGATTTTGATTTGTATTTTTTATGTTTCAGGGTTGATATTGAAATTTGGGCTTCAATTGGATCGGGTTCAATCGGGTTCAGTTTGGGTATTCAAAATTAGGTCTTCAATGGGGTTCAATTTGGGGCTTCGAGCTTAAGGTAGTTTTATCTTTTGTGTTATATATATTGAATGTATAATTTGTTTTCTGAGTTAGATTTTATTTTGTAGGTTCAATATTAGGGCTTAAATCGGGTTCGATTTTGTTTTTTGTTAATATTTAGTTCTTGTTTGCCATGGAACTCAATTTGAATGTAAAAGAATCCAAAATAGATTCCACTTCCTCCATCTTTCTCCATGTACGCTATCTGTTGTAACAGGAGTCTCCAAATCTTGTTGTGGAAAGGCGGGATGAACGTTCTGCGGCACCTGTTACTATGAATGCGTTTGAGCTTATTTCCAAATCGCAGGGCCTGAATCTAAGTTTTTTTTTTGAAAAACAAATGGTATGCTTAGACTTTTATTATATCAATCTATATTCTACTGGGGATCTTTTATTAAATTTTTCTATGCATTATTGAAAAAAATAAGTTAAAGCGACAGTTATATTTAACATTTCCTTTGGTGAATAGGGGCTCGTAAAACGAGAAACAAAATTCACATCTAAAAATTCTGCCAGTGAGATAATTTCTAAAATAGAGGAAGCTGCTTTGCCCTTTGGTTTTGATGTGAAGAAAAATTTCTGGAGATTTCTTCATTACACGAGAGAGCTATGCAGGACACTATATTCCTCAATTACCACAACTAATTCTGCACAACAACAAAATTACTAATCAGACGGTCATTAACCTAAAAGGAATTGCTGTAAGTTTCTATTAACCATGTTTCCTCGAAGTAAAAACACACTTGCACACATAGAACATATATCAAGAGAACTGACATCAGATATATATTTGATTAACAGATTGGTAACGCATATGTAGACCAGGAAACTCAGTACTCATCATTTGATTATTTCTGGTCACTTTGTGTATAGTAAAGACTCACATAGTTGATACAATATAAAAATTCCTGTCAACAATCTTGCAATGCATGAGCAAAGACATATTTGGTTAATGGTATTCAATGGTAGCTAATTTGTCTGACCTTGTTATAGTTATGCTAATTTGTCGAATTCTTATTGTTGGTAACTTGGTTCTCTGTTTTGACCAAATGGCGTGCAGATATGTTGTTTAAGTCATGGCATAACTCATACATTTTTTATAGGTACGATTTGCGTGAGGTTATCTATATGACTATATGCTATTTGTCAACATTTTTTAAATTGTACTTGGGTTTGTTACATCTTCAGGTAGCATTTTGAGCAAAAATTGGAAAAGAATATCAGTTACCACACAAGGGGATCATTCCAGAAGAATTTGGAGTGGTATTTTGTTTGCCTAAAACCTTAAGATCTGGTTTTTGTTTGTTACCGATCTTTTAGTTTCCTACAGTTTCATAGTTATATTTAATCTAATCTAATGCTTTGTCATCCTTGGTGATTGCTAAATGTATCCCTTTAACTTTTAATATATGTTGTACATTAAAAGTGGACCTGTTATTGGATTTGTCTATTGGGCAATGAAATACCACATTTTGGTGTTCTTTAATCAGTTGAGGCTGCAGAAATAGTTACCTGCGAATTTTGTACACTATTTCATTATATACCCAGATTTTGTAGGTAAGTCCTCTATCCAGCCTTCTATCATATTAATAGCTTAGTCCTTTATCCATATTTACCGGCATGCCTTCTATCATATTAATAGCTTCTCATTTTATTTTCATTGAAGTAGACTATAGTGTCTTTTGTATTGTTTTGAGTATCATTTATGCAGTTTGTGACTTTTTTGTAGACTGCTATGTCAGAAACTGATATCATTGCTATTTAAGTTTGTGCAAGTTGACGTGTAAGTAATTGAGTATTATATAAAAAAATATAAATATTGCATATTGAAAAATATGGTCACATATTATTTTTTCGATTGTAATTGGCTTTGAACATGCATTGGCTTTTAAGACATGCTTTCTAATTCTTTGAACATTCATTGGCAATAGATGTATATTTCATCTTTTTATTTATCTATAATTTGTTTACTGGTACTTCTATTGTCAAATTTATCGGTTCTTTGCTACGAAAGAAAAATGTTCTTTAGTCTAAATTGTTAAACTTTTTGGCCAGTGTCCACTTCTCAATATAAGTTACTGCCCTTCATTGGAGTCTCAAATGTCTAATGGAAAAGGCTTGGTAAGATCAAAATCCTTTTCTTCATATAGTTTCCTTACAGATTTTTTTGGAAATCAATTCAAGTTCATCATTTATCTTTCCCTATCCTTTTTAGGTGGTTATTTTCTATAACCCATTAGGATGGAAGAGGGAAGAAGTTGTTCGAATACTTGTGAGTGCTAACTTTTTCTTATCAGCAATGTTTTATCTTTCATATATCAAAATAGATGCTTTAATGTATTAAAATCTATGAGGTGTTGAATTCTTGTTTCCGATATATAATTCATTTCAATTATATTTTACTGTAAATGTTTTCTCTTCAAATCTGAACCTATAATAACGATGCAAGCCCAAGAAACCTTCTTTTAGTTGTGCTAATCTAATTTAATACTGCTAATTTATTTTTTTCAAAGTTCGGATACTTGTAAACTCAACGAAGCTCCAATCTGTTACAACCCGTGTATAGTTACAAAATCCAGTACTTTATTTGATGAAATTCATCTTGTATTCAATTTTGTATTTAGATATTATATGCTACTCGTAATTTTTGTTCATATTCCGTTAAAACTAGTTTTATCTTATCAACTCAACAATTCACCACACCAAAAGGATTAATAACCTGTTGAGAAAAGATTATGTAGTGAGTGAATTGTATCAATTAATTATTGTTTAGAAATTCTTCATCACTTTTTATCTCCTCTCTTTCCTGTGTATAGTTATATAAGCTAATGTTAAATTTCTCTTTAATAAATATATAATTTATACAATGCAGCATGTTGATGAGGTTCAAGGGATTGTGGAATACATACATGCAGGAGACTAAAATCAGCTGGTGGTAGCCGGAGAAAGTGAGTCAAGTGACTACTTAGAATCAGATGTTGGACTAGTTTGTCGTTGACTAGAGAAATTTATTTTAGTCATTATGTACTTAGTAAAATTTTGTGCGGTAACTAGTTTTTCGAATATTTTGTTTGGTGGCACTTTCCTAGTTGGTTGATTGTAGTGAATTTGGGTAGTGATTGTAGTGAACCTAGATTATGTATTCGAATGTTGGTTATTAAGGGAATGAATATTTTCATATTTATGATTTTTTGTTTAAAATAGAAAAGTGTTGCCATTGAGGCTATAAAGTGTTGGCAAAAAGGAAAAATAATGTTAAGAAATGTTGCTAGAAAATGTTACTATAGGCAAAAATTTGTGTTGCCATTAAAGTGGGCCCAATGGGTCCCAAAAGTGGGCCCAAACAGTGGGTCCCAAAAGTGGGGTCCATGGGTGGGACCCATTATTTTTTAAAAAAATGTTACACAAAAGCAACATAATATTATGTTGCTAAAGACTAATAATAATGTTGCTGTAATAAGTCTATGCCAACATTAAAACTGATGTTGCCGTAGAGAATAAGAATGTTGCCATTGACCCCAAAGTCAACGGCAAAAATAGCAACATCAGCAAAATGTTGCCTTAGGGGTTTTTTGGCCCTACAGCAACATATTTCGAGCCTACGGCAACACTTTTTTGGTGTTGCCGTAGGCCTTTTATGGCGTAGTGTTAAGTTGAGAACTTTCATACTTGATTCTCTCATTCTCTAAAGTCTGATCCCTATAACTGATATGCAATGCTTTAAGATAAATCCTCAATTCAGTTATATTATCAGTATTATAAGCATAGGTAGTTGGGGGTACCTTGAGTTCAGAATCTTCATTCTGAGTAGAAGCCATGAGTGCATAGTTAATTTCCTCATCTGAGTCTGAAGCGTCTACCCAGTCTCTGCCTTTTGTATAGAGTGCCTTTTCAGTTTTACCCTTCTTGCACTCAGGAGCATAGTGACCCATCTCTTTACACTTGTAGCATTGAATCTTAGACTTGTCTTTCTTCCCAGATTTGGTATCCCTTCTCTCAGAGTTTCTGAAACTCTTTCTGTCATTTGAATCTCTAGAGAACCTTTTTCCTTTCTTGAAGTTCTTGAAACCCATCTTCTTAAAGGTATTTACCATCAAAACAACCATTTTTCTTATCTCTTCTTCATCATCCTCAGAGTTAGACAAATCAGAAATGTTTGAATCATCATCAGAGTTTGATGATTCACTTTCAGAATGAATGACTAAAGCCTTTCCCTTTGATTTCTTCTTCAAGGGTTTCTCTTCAACCTTGAGAGCAACAGACTTTAACTTCTTGCTTGATCTCCTGTTTCTCTGTTCCATTTCCAATTCATGAGTCTTGAGCAGTCCATAGATTTCATCAATCTCAGTATCAGCAAGATCATAATTATCTCTTATAGTGGTTGTTTTCACATCCCACTTTTCAGGTAGAGAAAGAAGAAACTTGAGATTTGAGTCTTCTAGGTCATACTCCTTGTTAACCAATGACAAATCATTGAGTAGTTTACAGAATCTATCAAATGTTTCTATCATGGTTTCTTCAGACTTTGCCTCAAAATGCTCATACTCCTGTGTGAGTATGTTCCTTCTATTCTTCTTGATAGCAGCAGTTCCTTGACACCTAACCTCAAGTGCATCCCAAATTTCTTTTGCAGTTGTGCAGTTAATCACCTTATTAGACATAACATTGTCTAAAGCACTGTGAAGTAAATGCCTTACTTTTGCATCCTTAGCAATAGATGAAAGATCCTCAGCAGTTAGATCTTTCTTTTCCTTTGGAATTACTTTTGATTCCTCACTAGCAATAGCAGCAGATAACTTTGTAGGTTTATGAGGACCTTCATATATTCTGTCAAGATATTCTGGATCTATAGCCTCCAGAAACATAGTCATCTTCACCTTCCAGATTGCATACTCTGTTGGCCGGAGTATAGGAACCCTAATTGTCTCATACCTACATACAGTAGTAGGAGCTTTCTCAGAGCCTAGACCTGTTGGAGGAGGAATCTCTGACATGATTATAGTTGTGTTTGGATCTTAAACTGTAATAAAGTAACAGATTGTCTCTGATACCACTTGTTAGGTCGAATACATAAAATATAATCAAGTACTGTATGAGAGAATAACAAGAACACACGTTTTAGTACTTAAAAACTGTTTGGAATTAATAATTCCTCTCTCAGTGATGTAAAATATCACAGAGAGCTGCTTAGGATACAATGAATGAATATTTCAATGTTCGATACCCTTAGAGGGTTAACCTAACTGTATTTATAAAATATACAGCTTCTTTTCAATCAGTAATTGATACTCCTATAATTAAGCTATACAATTGATATCAATTACGATTGCTACACATCTTTTAAGTCAACTCAATCTCTTTGATAGCTATCTGATCTTCAAAGATATTGCTTCCATGTTTATCTTCAATCATTGTTGACTTGTAGATGCTTCTACTGAACAGAGTTTAACAAACTCTGTTGCTTCCATCAATCAGCGTTTGCGCTTCCATCCATCAGCGTTTACTCAAACTCTGACTGCTTCCAGCTTAAACTCTGATTTATCACTGTATCACTTAAACACTGATTAATATTTACATCAATTATATCTAACAGTACGAGATCTATATTAATCACAAGAACTGTAGACATATATATATATATATATATATATATATATATATCCACCCAGAAAGAGCTAAACATGAGATAGAGAAAATGGCTAGAATTGATATAGAATTATGACAATGAGATACACTACCATCCCAGGAAGGCCAATGTAGGGATTAAATAATGAGATTTTACACGAGACCCATAGTTCGAGATATTCTATGCACCTAGGCGGCACCAAAATGTATAGATATTAAAAGAGCGCTATTGGTGGCCTACCATGAAAAAGGAAGTTGGGATGAACACTTACCATTAATTGAGATTGCTTATAACAATAGTTACCATGCCAATATAGGGGTGCCACCTTATGAGGTCTTGTATGTAAGGGGATGTCGCTCTCCCTTGTGTTGGGAGGAGGTTGGCGAGAGAAAGATAGTGGGACCCGAGTTAGTCCAACAAATCGGAAAGACAAAAGATTTTACCAGTAAGCGGCTAGTGACAGCCCAGGACAGACATAGAAGGTATGCAGATCAGGCCCGCAAATATAGAGAGAGTGATGCTATTGATAAGCTAAATAGAATATTGATGAATGACAACCAAGTTTATGTTAGTGTATTTCTGCACAAACAAGATAGAGAATATGAAGTTAGAAATTTCTGACTCTAAAGGTATCCCCGTGGAAAGGATTTATGAGACTTGGAAAGAAAGGGAAGTGAGCCCGAGATTCACTGGGCCGTTTGAGATTCTAAAACGCATCGGGAAGGTAGCATACGAGCTAGCCTTACCCCAAATCTATACCATGTTCATAATGTGTTTCATGTGTCATTGCTACGCCAGTATAATGCAGATGCCAGACATACGATAGAGTACGAGCATGTAGATATATAACCAGATCTAACTTATGAAAAACAATTTGTGGAAATCATGGATAGAAGAGAACAAGTGATGAGGAACAAGATTGTTCCACTTGTGAGAGCACTGTGAAGAAACTAGAGTGTCGAAGAGTCGGCATGGGAAATAGAGAGTGCAATACAGAAGAGATACCCTCCACCGTTCAACGAATGATTCCGGGACGGAATCCTTTTAAGGAGTGGAGACTGTAATAACCCTGATTTCTGTATTCGGGATTTTTTTTCACTTTTTGATGAATAGTATTTTTCATGCGTGAATAGTGTTTTTTATGGACGAATAGTGATTTTGTAGACAAAGAAACTTTTCATGCCACCCTATGTACGGGACATGGTATGGATATTTCGAAGTCATATTAGTGATCTACGGAGTAAATAAGTATATGTAAAGACGATCGAAATTCAGAAAATCCAAAATTTATTTTTATTGAATATTTGACCGGGCAGTGAATCGTACATTAGTATTATCAAGAAATGAGATATTAAATTTGAGGAATTGAGGATGTTATATTTTATAAGTTTATGAAATGCAATTTGAGAATTTAGAACGAAAGCCACTGAGATAGTGAGACGAGCTTTCTAGAAACTACTGAAACTTTATAACGAGATTAAGCGATAAAGCGAATAAATTATGAAATTTGAATTGAGTTAATAACAAGATTAAATATACTACATGATCATCAAGAGAATTATATCAAGAGGATTGAGAATATAATCCTAGAGCAAAGAGAATGCAAACAGGTTTGAGAACGCTTGAGAAACCGGGAGAGCAAATTCTTAGATAAAGAGAATATACCAAGGATATTGGATTTAATATCTATTTGAGGTTTAGAACTACCCCAACACATTAAAATATAATATGGGAGAGGATATATATATATACATATATATATATCCTAGAGATTTACAAGAGAAAAACCACTGAGATGATCACAGAAATCATTCGATGAATCGAACGACTAGAGAACTCTGAACGAGGGCCAAACATGAGCCCAAATTTTGGCCCAAGGAGTAATAAGAACTGATTTCATCAAAATTAAGGGAACAATATCTAAAGGGCAAGGGTTTGGGTGGAAGGAATCTTTAAAAGGCAAGGACATGGTAGTCAAACACCACAAAATGGAGTAACATGTTTCTAGCTTGACAAATGGTCCATTAGACCATCAACACTTGGTCCTATAGATAGCCAACAACACATTAAAACAAGATGCATCCAAATATTAGAGAAATATACAAGGGATAAGGCATTAGGCAAATTATTAATTAAGAGAAACAAACAACACCAAACTTCTCCATTTTCGGGTAAAGCAGCAGCAGCTGAGAAAAACATGGCCGTATCTCCCTCATTTCTCAATGCAATTTTGTGTTCTATAGCTTGTTGGAAAGGTATTAAGATGCTCTACAACTCTTATTCAGTAGCCTCATCCAGAAAAACATTTTAAGGCCCTCGTTTTTGCAGTTCTTTGAACAGATGAATAGTAACTATCTAAGTTTTTACTAAGTTGTGTTCTTGTTTTGATGTTCAAGATTTAGCTTCCTAAGGACAATATAAGGCTTATTGAAGGATCATAAAGATTTGTTAGTGTTATTAGAGCATCAAGGAAGGTATAAACCTCAAGCTTACTTTGTTATATTATGAGTTATATGCTAAGTTTTAAGATGGTTTCAAGATGTGTTCATGTTAGTGTACTTAGTGATTGTTTGGCTTTGTTTTAATATGAAAAATGGTGGGTGTTGGATTTTAGCCACACCACTGACTTTAGAGACATGTCTAGGTTGTTTTTTTGAGGTTGTGTATGTATGGTATGCCCGGTGTGGCTTGGTTATGTTGTGACAAAATGAAAACGTCCGAGTTATAGCCGTCGTAATGGCGAAATTTCGTTAACCCTTAAAAACAGTTAATGTCCAAGACTATAAATTCATTTTTAGCATCACCACTATCTATGGTTACAAAGATATGATTGTTCAGTTTATTTTGCCAAAAGAATCGAGTTAAAAGAGTTTACGGTTTAATAGTTATGCTAGTTTTAGAGAAAGTGGTTCAAAGGATTTTATCGCAGAAATGTAACTACTTTGATGCTAAGTTCGAGACCCTTAAGAGTCGAATTAGAATGTGAAATTTGGTGATAAAATGTTAATGACAGTTGATAAGGTGTGTGCGAAGGTTTCAAGTTAGAAAGATTATTTTTTGATGTTATAAAAATACGTAAGCCGAGGTTGCACAAGTGAAAACCCCTAAGAACACGACTTAGAAACCAAACTTATAAGTGCTTACATATGACTTGAATTCGAGGACCATTTTCGAACCAAACTGTTCACACAAAATCACGCAAGCGTACGCGGTCACAAGTAATATAGAATAAAGTTGAGTTTGTTCCCACAGAGACTGGTATAAAATGGAATATGCACCTATGCACCAACGTATTATCTAATTTAACTAAGAAGCAATTTAACAAGATTAAGATCTAATTAACTATCGTGACTTAAAACTAATTTACTTATGTGAGAATAAACATGGGATCCTAACTTCATTAAGTACTTCGCTTAGAGTTGATGCCTTTAATCAAAGTATGTGATGGTCATGATATCTGATCGGATAACACGAAACAAGTATAGACTACCTTTCAGTATACAAATACCAAACTACTCATACATCCATAAAAAAGATAGAAGATGAATAGACACCAATTATGCCCCTATATGTCTATAGAATTTGAAAACATAACGGTTGAAGAACAAGTTATCCATAAAGATCACACAGGGCAGCGTAAGATAGTTCAAATTACACTATGAATCATGTTGGTAAACAATCATGAACCTATGCTAGCATGGCAAGTTCTAAATCTCAAGATCCACTGTCGCTTCACAAGAGATTAACAATGCAACTTAGATGTTAGCTACGCATCCAAGAAGAATAAGCACAACCATTCAAGGATATCAATAATTCACCACACACAAATCTTTAAAGCAAACAAACTACTAAACTCCATAAATAAATCCGTTAGAATCCCATGACAACGATTAGTTCATAATCGAACTGTTCGTCATCATGGGATCTGATGAAACCAAGATAACAAACAAAGTATGAATAATAATTATGCTAGAGTAATAGAGTTAAGAAAACAAATCTCAAAAACATCCAAGAGTATCGCCTAATTTAGAAGAAAACAAAAAGTAGATGTAGATCTCTGTTGCTTGTCACGAGCATTGGGAATCCTTCTCCAAGTATGTATCTCCGTCTCTCAGCTCTCTCTGTGTTATGTAGAGTGTTTTTCTGAGTAGTTCTTCATTCAAGGAGGATATAACGTGTTTATATAGGTCCCTAAAGTCTTTTTCAGCAAGAAACTACCAAAAGTACCAATTAGAATCAAAGTAGGAGAAATTTCAGGATGTTCCACGCACCGCGGTGCCCATCTGCGCGCTCATGCACGCATCACAGACCTCCCGCACGCCCCTGCGCCTAGCTACGTGCTCCTGCATCCAGAGATTCTGCCAGAATCTGATTTTTGTGCCTTTTCTTCATTTTAACTCTGATTTCTCCCGTTCCTTCTTCGTAAATTGCCATTCTTCAATCCCTTGACTCAAAAACTCCATAGCATCGTAGGTAAAGACTCCATTCTTCATTCAAAGCTCAAATCCAATCCAAGATCAACAGAAATCACCAACTCTAGCCGACGTTCTACAATCCTGTACAAATAGACGAAAATACATCAAAAATACAACATACTTGAGGCCAAGTTAATCAATTTAAGTTGATTAGAAGCGTTCCAAGTGGATATAAAATCCACTTATCACACCCTCAAACTTAAACCGATGTTTGTCCTCAAGCATAAAATAGACTCGACACTACCTATTGCAATGCAATGCATGTATGCAACTAACATGGAAATGCAACGATCCCCTCGAACTAACCAAAATCAACTAGCAAGCAAATATCTCAAAGAATTCAACTAAATCCAAATAGAGCTCGACTAAGTCCCCGTATACTAACAATACAAGAACAAAAATGTGCATTTGTGCGATGCTCATCAGATATACTCCTAACACTAGATCAAAATCATATCTATTCTTCTCCAAGACAATCACAGGTTTATAAATAAAATAGATGGTAAACACTTCATAACTTAAGAACACCTCTATCATCATTTGAGTTAGACAGTAACAACTACGACACATTATATTATACATATCAACGCATGCTTATTTAACCGTGCAATGGATGAGACCCCAAAAAGCTTATACAATAATACCCATGTAGCGAGCATTAGGTTAGTGGATCCCAGACTATAAAAGCCTTAGGTCACTAGGCACAAAGTCCCCTAGAACTTAATTGATCGAGTATTAAAGAGCTCACCCTGGTTAATTCTGCATTTAACAATTTAACAATTCACATAACAAATTTTTTTCATTTTTTTCCTTTTATTTACACAACTAACTTGGAATGAGTGCGTTTTGCTCCATCTCATCCAACCCTAGACTACTCATAATATATGAGCGGCTACTAGCCTTTTGACACGACTAACTTTTATTAACAATTAGCATGAAATCCATGTTTTCCCCCAAACTTATACTTTAGTGCTCCTACGCCATCAAGGGAATAAAGAACATTCTAAATATATTCAAGTGATTAAATCTAAAACAACCAAACAAGCATGACCTCAACCTAGCCCAAAAGCAAACGATGAGAATGTGTAAAGATTTTGTTTCTGAAACATGCAAGTCAATTTCATAAGAACTATAAATCAACCCTCTATTCATCATTACCACACTCAAATCAACATCTACCTACTAACCAGAAATAGCCAGTCCTACGGGATCATGAAATATGCTATGCACATATAACTAAATGGACTCACATGGAATACATACACAAATATGCAAACAAACATGCTCTATATGAAACAAACATGCAATAGTACGAGATGAACAAAACATGAATGAATTACTACTAACATGCAAAATATGATTTCCTACATGAACAAATGACACATAAACACTACTCATCCCCAAATCACCCCCAAACTTAGAATATTCAATGTCCCCATTGAATTGAAGGTAATACAAGGGATAGCAGGAAACATACCTAATCATCGGCAGGATCACCCTCCTCGGGTGGGGAATCTGGTGGCAGGTACACAGCATGAGCTCCAAAAATAGGCCAAGTGACCTCTACACCCTCCGCACAAAAAAAGTAATCCAGAATTATGAAGAATTAGGGAAAATGCTCTTTTATTGAAAGCAGGAAATCCATGGGTTGCCTCCCAGGAAGCGCCTTTGTTTAAAGTCTTTAGCTAGACATGGCAATGGGTTTTTCTCTTGAAAATTTTTACACCGTATCTCTATATGGCCATTTAATTATCTTTTCTGGGGCTACATCTTTGATGACAAGTTTCAGCCTCTTTGCTCCTCAAAAGTGTCAGTAACATTGTTCTCTTCACTACCTAACAAGTTAGCAACAATAATAATAAGCAAAGTAGATGATTGACCCAAATATGCATACCTCAGGTGATCTGATGGTTTAAGCTTGAGTTTGGAAGCTTCTTCAACATGATGATTTTCATTATTAACTACCAAAGACTGATCAAGCGTGGAAATAGATGGATTAGGAACGGAAGTGGGTGGTTCACCAACAGAAGTCGTAACAACAGAGTTAGGATCAAAAGAACTATCCTCAAGTTGAATTTCATGCTTAGAACAAATAGCATTCAATTTCTCTAACATCTCATGAAGCACCAAGCAAGCAACCAAGCAAGCAACCAAGCAAGAACTCCAAACTCTCTCAAAAAGCTCCATTCAGCTTTTTCAAGAATTAAAGGAGCAAAGTGCAACTTCCAACCATTCAAAAATCTCAAGATTAATTAGGTGAGTCCTATATTTCATAATTAAGATATCCTAGAAGTTTGAAAGCAAACAAACATCTCTAGCATAGCTTATAAAATCATCAAAGTTGATGATGAATAGTGATTTCAAGAACTAACTTTAGTTTCTTGTTTTCTTTTGTTGATCTAAGTTATATTAAGGTTATAAAAGAGCTAATCAAGGCTTATTAAGGTCTTTACACACTCTAAGGAAGGTATATCTCTCAAGAACCATAGATCTTACTTTGAGTTTTATGAATGTTCTTGGTGGTTTTAGATGAGTTATGATTATGGTGTTATTATAAGCATGTAAGCATGATTATGTAGTTGGTTTAGTTGATCTAAGTGATATGATCCAAATGATGGTGAAATTAGATGTTCTTGGACTTGGTAAGATGTATGGTATGCCTGGTGTGGCTTGGCTATGTTGTGATAAATTTGGAAACGTCCGAGTTATAGCCGTCGTAATGGCGAAATTTCGTTAACCTTAAATATTCATGCATAACAGTAGCCTTAATTTTCTTATCTTGATGAATATATTACCCACCCGTGTAGATCTCGAGTCATAGATCATTTTGGCATGAGAATCGAAGCATTTAGACTTACGATTTAGGAGATATGGCCGATTTAGTGAAATTTGTTCAACACCGTAAGTGCGAGTTCGTAACTGAAATTGAACCCACTTAACATGAATAATTCAGTGGCAAATCTTGATAATTAAATATTAGAGATCATAAGGAAGGTGTGAGAGAAGACCTCATGTCAAACGGATCGTTTTTCGATTTTATAAAAAAATGTTCGAATCAAGGTTAAGTGCGAGGGAACGCTTAAAAAGTACACTTGGTTATAAATTTGAAAAACCACTTAGAAAACGATCAATAAATCTCGAGGTACAATCTTTCCTAGTAAATGACCAACCCTAGAACTTATACGACTTAAATACCTACCAAGTGTAAGTATAATGATGTGCCATGATAACAAGCAAGTGTCGGATCGTAGCGGTGTTAATAAGAGTTACACTAGAGGATGTATAACGAGATAACTTGAAAACGTGTTTTAACCTAAGTAAAGTATGTACTTAACCTTTCAAAGCGTTAAGTGATTAATCTCGAATATTTTGATTATTTATAGATCACCGAACTGACCCAGGACACACTATCCCTACCAGATTACCAGGCAAGTTTTCAAACATTTTGAAACTGTTGTTGTGATAATATATATGATTGTTGTTATACATATGCCATAGCATGCATGCCTGTTTTCAAAATTTTATTGTTATACTGGTTTTATGATTTGATATTGGCTTATAGGCTGGATGTGATATATTAGTTATAAGCCGGATATTGCTAAGACCCATAGTGAAGGGCGTATGATCTTCATTCTTCAAATATAGACCGGGAGTCGGTATTTTCGTATATATTGTGATTATTTTCTGAGAAAAATATTAGATAAATGTTTTTCCATCATTTCTTTAATGAATATTATTTTGAATATTCATTTGAATTTTATTTGTTTAATGAATATTATTTTGAATATTCATTTGAGATTTATTTATGTATGAATACTATTTCAAATATTCATTTAAGGTTTGATTTATTTAATGAATATTATTTTTAATATTCATTTGAGATTTATTTTTGTAATGAATATTATTTCGAATTTTCATTTAAGGTTTGATTTATTTAATGGATATTATTTGAATATTTATTCAAGGATTTAATTATTTCGTGAATATTTTTATATATTCATTCGAGGGTTATTTATGAGCAATATTTTATATTAAGAATATTCTTTAAGTATTTATGATGTAATAAATATTCTTTGAATATTTATTTAATACTTTTAAATTAGTTTTAAAAATGATTTATCTTATTCAAAAATTATCTTTTACCATCAAATATTATGTAAAATATTTCTTAGCTTTATTATGATTATTTTATCAAGGGGAGGTTCCCAAAACTTTATTTTCCATTTAAATCTATCTTATAGGAAGATTTAAATGCTCGCTCAAAACTTCCAAAATATAAGGGAACCTTATTTGAGAACTGTTATTTGTGGTTGACTGCCCGGTCATAGTATTTTAAAATTATTATTATTTTCACTCTTCATTTCTAAACATCAAATGAGTCTTTTGTTATTTCCTCAACATTCGAGGGGTAAGATTGATGGAACAAGTCGATATCCATTAACAAGCAACAGCTTGGGAAATATTGGTGAATTTTTCCTTTCCAATTAGATACGTGATAAGTGGATTTTATATCTACTTGGAGCGTTCCATATCGTCTTAAATTGATTCACTTGGCCTCAAGTTTGTTGTAGTTTTGATGTGTTTTGTTTAAGTGTGCAGGATTGCAAAAATGTTAATTAGGGTTGATGTTTCCATCAATTTTGGAGTTGTTTTGTGCAATGGAATGGAGAATAGGATCATGCATTAAGCTATCATGAAGATTCTAAGTCAAGAGAATTGAAGACGGAAGTATTTGCAAAAGGAACGAAAGGAAGTGGAGACAAAACAAAGAAGAAAAGGCAGAAAATCAAATCTAACCGCCAATGCAGCGCAGGCTGCGCCCATAGAGCGCAGGTAGCGCGTCAGGAGCAGGAAATGGAGCGCAGGTAGCACTCGGGTCTGTAAGAAAATCTTGAAAATTCCTGTTTTTTCCCTAATTCGAATTTAAGTTGTATTTTTAGGTATTTTCTTGCAGTACAAGATATCTAGGGCCTATTTAAACACATTGTATCATTGTAATACATATCAATAACTTAGAATAAACACAGAGGGAGAAGAGAGAGACTTGGAGAAGGATTCCCAACGCTCGTGACAAGCAACGGAGATCTAGATCTACATCTTTTCATCCTTCTATTAGGCGATACACTGGATTTTGGATTTGTTTTCTTAAACCTTTATTCTAGCATTATTATATTCATTCGGTCTTTGTTTATTATCATGGTTTCATCATATCCCATAATGACGAGCGGTTCGATTCTGAACTAATCGTTGTCATGGGATTCTAACGGATTTATCTATGTAGTTTAGTAGTTTGTTTGATTTAAAGATTTGTGTGTGATGAATTTGTGATATCCTTGTATGGTTGTGCTTATTCTTCTTGGATGCGTAGCTAACATCTAAGTTGTCTTTTTAATCTCTTGTGAAACGAGAGTGGATCTTGAGATTTAGAACTTGCCATGCTAGCATAGGTTCATGATTGTTTATCAACGTGATTCGTAGTGTAAGATGAGAATACTTTTACTGCCCTATGTGATTTTAATAGACAACTTGTTCTTCAACCGTTATGTTTTCAAATCTTATAGAGATATAGGGTCTAAGCATAATTGGTGTCTACCCATCTTCTATCTCTTTTGTGGATGTATGAGTAGTTTGGTATTCGTATACTAAGAGGTAGCCTATACTTGTTTCGTGTTGTCTGATCAGATATCATAACCATCACATACTTTGATTAAAGGCATCAACTCTAAGCGAAGTATTTAATGAAGTTAGGATCCCATGTTTTCTCTTGCATAAGTAATTCGATTTAAATTCTTATTAGTTAATTAATACTTAGTTTGTTAATTTACTTCCTTAGTTAATTTTAGATAATCGAACCCCAATTTGTTAATTGTCTTAGCAGTGAATAAATACCATACATTGTTGCATAGGTACAAAACTGAATTGAAACCAAAACCAGATCTTTGTGGGAACAAACTTGACTTATATCTGTATTACTTGTGACCACGTACGCTTGCGTGATTTTATGTTAACAATACGACTACTTTGTGGAGTCTTATCAACATGTACTATACTTGGGAAAAGGAGGATGAGGTTTACGTTTCAGAGTCATGGATTCTATTCGAACTAGGAGTCGTGTAAGAGGCCAAGTTGCGCCGATCCATCCCAAAGGCCCAACCGTTGGCCAGGGAGAACTAAAAGGGCAGTAGACAAGTAAATCCGTCAGTTCTTCCTTCTGCCGGTAGTAAAACTAATTTGAGCTGTACAATCTACGACTGATCATCGTAAAGACTGGAATAGCGGGCGCGGTGAATACTCCAGTATTAGTACATCATCCAAATCTATCTATTTTCTACAACATGTATTAAAGAGAAGTATCCCTCATGTTGGCAAATGTAAGAATCCAGATTTTTGGTAGAATTAAAACTTTTTCTTATGTAATAATATATGAGTGAACAGTGGTTATGACTGCGATGTAATAAAGGTTTATTGAATGAATGAGATGGGTTTAAATTCAAATATTTATATGTCATGAAGAATGCTTTTGGTTGACAGCATAGATAAGAATAATCTATCTTGTAAGGATATAGGTTATATTATTCCAAGAGAGATTATTCTTGTGCCATCTAAATCAATATCTGTTATTAGTCCAGTGGTTCCGATAAAGGGTTAAGGAACGCCCTAAAGAGGACCAGGGCATTTTTATTATATATAAGAAATGAAAAGGAATAATGAAGTGTGAATAGTGATTTTGGGGGATATGGGTATATTATTGGACGACGCTATATAGAAGTATTCAGAACGGATTTTCGAGTTCGTATTCATGATCCAGGGGCAAGATAAGTGTATGTAAACGATATCGGATTCAGAAAAATAGCACTTTCATTTTCTCCGAGATTTCCCTGGACACTGCAAGCCTTAAGGAATTATTCAAGGGAATTAAGGAATTTAAATTTGAGAAGTATTAAGAAAGATGGAGGATGGTATTGTAATTATTAGGAAGGTTTCCGGTAAAATCCTAACTAGAAATCCATGAGTTATTCCTCCGAACAAGCAAGGAAATTGAGTAATAACCGGACAAAGAAACGAACAATTATCCAAG
The DNA here is from genome assembly GCA_037693485.1 of Kitagawia praeruptora. Taxonomy (NCBI): domain Eukaryota; kingdom Viridiplantae; phylum Streptophyta; class Magnoliopsida; order Apiales; family Apiaceae; genus Kitagawia; species Kitagawia praeruptora. The sequence goes on along the minus strand of CM075348.1, from coordinate 112,164,281 downwards.
AGACAAACAAGTGCAATTGGTGGAAAAAGGAGAAACCTAAGTGACATGTTTGTAAGTCAACTACAAGCTAGGTGGTATAAGTGCAGTTTTGCAAAAATGGACTTGTTTAATGAGGAGCCAACACATGGACAAGTAGAAAGGCAACAAGTGGCACCAATAGATGGTTGACAACACATTAAAGAGAGATGCATCCATTATATAGCAAGTGTGTAGCATTATTAAGACAAAACATAAAAACAAAACCACCACCACCAAGCTCCAAGGAGCTCTCGGCCTTGCTCTTTTCAAAGAGAAGATCTCCACTTCCAATCATCCATTCACTTCAATCTTGAGCTTAAATCAAAGCTAGTATCAAGTACAAGGTAAATCCAAGAGATCATCATCATTCAATATGTTTAACTAGATCAAAACTATGATCAAAGTTCTTGATGAATAGTGTTCTTATGAACTAACTTTTCTTTTCTTGATTTCTTTGGATAGATCAAGCTATATTAAGGCTAGATAAGGACTAACCAAGGTTTACTAAGTTCATTCATACACCAAGGAAGGTATACCACTCTTGAAAACCTAGCTCTTAGTTTAAGTTTTCGTATTTTAGATGAGTTATATGGATTTAATGCATGTTTATGACCTTAAGATTATGCATGGGCTTTGTTAAATGTTAAGTTAGTATAGATGAATGGAAAGACATTGCTTGGTCTTAGTTCATGGATGAATAACATGTATATGATGTTTGGGGTGTAAACCATGATTATTGGATGGTTTGAATTTTGGAAAACGTGTAAACATAGCCGTCGTAATGTCGAAAATTCGTTAACCCTTGAAATCTGTGCATAGCAGTAGCATATACACACTGTCCAGTCTCGGATTTTGCCATGATAAGCTAGATTATGTTAAAAGCTTCGTTTTGATATAAAGTTCGTATGAAACAGATATATGGTTTAGGAGATATGGCCGATTTAATAAAAGTGGTTCGAAACCGTAAACGAAAGTTCGGAACTGTATTTAAACCCCCTTAACTCGAGTAATGCAGTGGTGAATATTGATAATTAAATAATAGAGATAAAAAGGAAGGTGTGGGAAGAGACCGAATGTAAAAAGGATCGTTTTCCGATTTTATAAAAATGTTCGAATGAAGGTTAAATGCGAACGAACCCCTAGAAGCATGCTTGATTATGACTTTGGTTAATAACTCGGGAAACGGGCGATAAAACTCGTAGTACAATCTTGATTCGTAAATGATCGATCTTAAGACTTACATGGCCTAAGTATGTATTAAGTGTGGGTATAATGACGTGTCATAATAGCGAACATATGTCGAACCGCATCAGTGATAAAAGGGTTACACTAAGAGGTGTATAACGAGATAATTCGAAAACGTGTTTCGACTTAAGTGAAGTCTATATTTAATCTTGTAAAGTGTTAAGTGATTAATCCCGAATGCCTTGGCTATTTATAGATCATCAGGCTGACCCGGGACAAGCTACCACTACCCCTACCCGCACTCGATTTCCAGGCAAGTTTCAAATCCTTTCAATAGGCTGTTATTGTGAATACATATATATGATTTCTGTTATACATATGCCATAGCATGCATGCCTACTTTCAAAGTCTTATTGATATACTTGTTCTCTGAATTATTGTTGGCTTATGAGCTAGATAGTTATTATATCAGTTATAAGCCGGAAATTTCTAAAACCCTTAAACGAAGGGCATCTGAACCTCATTCCTTGATTATAGACCGGGAGTCGTATTTCTTGATATATTGACATTATTTTCAGAGGAAAATAATTAAGTAAATATTTCCCATTTATTATCTGGCGAATATTATTGAGATATTCCTTTGAGATTATTTGATAAATATTATTCGGGTTATTCATCAGATATTTACTTATTCGATGAACATTATCTTTAATGTTCATCTAAAGCCGATTTAATATTTGAATATTATTTCGAACCCTCAGTTAAGTTATTCACTTAGAGAATATTCATTCTTATTTCTTCGATAAATATTATCTTGAATATTCATTCGAGTTTATTTATTTAATGAATATTATTTTAATATTCATTCGAGCATTATTTATTTAAATGAATATTATTTCGAATATTCATTCAGCTCTAATTATTTTATAAATATTAGCTAAGCATTGATTCGAACTCCAGTTATTCGATAAATATTATCTTCGACGTTCATTTAAAGTCAATTCTATTATTGAACATAATTTTAAATATTCATTCGATAATCATTTCTTCGATAAATATTATTAAGTCGAATATTCATTATTTGTTTAATGAATATTGTCTCAAATATTCAGTCGATAATTATTTCATCAACAAGTATCATTCTTAAGTTGAATATTCATTATTTATTCAATGATTATTATTTCAGATATTCAGTTGATGATTATTTCATCAATAAATACAATCATTATCAATTTGAATATTCATTATTCGTTCAATGAATATTATCCTGAATATTTATTCAAAGATTATTCCGAGCAACACTTTTCCAATATCTGTGACTTAATAAATATTCTTGGAAAATTTATTTAATTCTTCTAACTCGTTTCGAAAATGATTTACTTCATTCACATAGTATAATTGACCTTCGAATATTATATAAATTATTTCAGAGACTTAATACTATTATTATATTATCAAGGAATGTTCTCAAACTCTACTCTTCGTTCAATCCTGCCTCTCAAATAATAAGGGAACCTTACTTGGGAAATGTTATTTATCTTGTGACTGCCCGGTCATAAATTATTCGTTTCACTCGCAACTTGGTTGCTACTATCTATGGAATCTTCTGTACCCTCTCATCATTTGAGGGGTAGAATTGTTGGAACAAGTTGGTATCCATTAACAAGCTTCGGCTTGGGAAATATTGGTAAATTTTCCTTTCCATATTAGATACAACTACCTTGTGGAGTCTTATCAACAGGTATCACACCTGGGGAAAAGGGGAACGAACATTACATTTCACAATGATGGATGTTAAATGAACTAGGAGACGCGTAAGTGGCCGAGTGGCGCCGGTCCAGCAATAGCCCAACCGTTGGCTGAGGAGTTCTAGAGGGCGGTAGACAAGTAAATCCGTCGGAGCTACCTTCTACATATAGAGAACGACTGATGAGATGCATGACATACGACTGATCATCGTAAACGTCAGGGCATCTGGCGCGGCAATGCTCCCGTATTAGTTCATCTTTTAAAATTTGAAATCTTCTGCAACCCGATCTGTGTTGGCAGTGTTGAAACATGTTGAAAACTGGAATTGCAATATCTTTCTTGCAAGTTCCTCTCTTATGAAAATGATGCTATCTCGTTTATCTTGATAAAGCGAATATTTCCACAGAACTTATACACTTTGAGTTCCCTGTAACTTCATCCTTTATATTGACCTGGCACTATTTTCGTTTATGCATGGCATATGGTTTCAAAATATATCTTTGAACTGTCATATATATTTCTGCACAGTTATATTATTGGTGGGCTATTGCTCACCCTTGCTTATTATTATGTCACAACAACAACTAGGTCACATGGCTCGCGTAAGGCACACTCGGTGCAAGCAGGTTACCCGTCCCACAGGACTCCCAGCTGATATTGTTGCTGCCATTGCCGAGGTAGCACAGATAGTCAGCTCTTGCTTCTAGTTTAATTATATGTATCAATAATGTTAATCAACGGCAAGAACCTTAAACTTATGACGTTACCCTTTTGGATTGTAATAACTTTTATTCGTAATCCGTAATGTGAGACTTATTTCAATTTCATCTCTGGGACTATAACTGTGTGTGTGTGTGTGTGAGTGGATTATTGTGGGGTCACAGCATGTGAATTATTTATTGTGGATTCAAGTAAAGTATCAATCATGGAAAATAAGACCGTAACGACCTGATCCCGGACCCCGGATCTGGGGGTGTTACAGAAATGGTATCAGAGAGAGAGTTATAAATCCCAAGAGATGATGCGACATTATACAATAATAAATTCACTAAGATAATAAGAACTCTTGCCAAGTTCATCTAAAACCCTTATGGGAACTTTTAATTATCATGATAGTAATATAATTCGTCATTGTGTAGGCGAGCGACATCTCCGATCTAGAGGAGTATGAGAGACAGCACGATGAGGCGATCCAGGCCGCCAAGGGCTCGGCGATGGTAGATGCAGATACTGAGGTCGTTGAGTCAGAGGAGGAGGACCCTGAGGTCCAGGTGGATGCTGATACTGATGTCATTGAGTCTGAGGAGGAGGAGGACCCTGAGGTCCAGATGGGTGCTGATCCTGATGTCATTGAGTCTGAGGAGGAGGAGGACCCGGAGGAGGTCCAGGCAGGACAGGACGTTGAGTTAGCTGATGAGGGGGAGGATTTCTGGTATGTATCTGAGATTAGGACTTTGGGGGAGGATACTGAGGTAGTTGCTGAGGATGTTGATGTGGAGGACTCTGAGGAGGCCCAGCTTGTTCGTGGTGTTAGGGTGATGGAGGAGGATACTGACATGACCACAGAGCAGGTGATGGCTGCTGTTTTAGGCCAGGATGTAGATGAGGGTGCCGAGGGAGATGTTGATGAGCCCGTGGCTGATGCTGTAGGGAGTTTTGGACTTTATGTGCCACCCCTCCTTGATGAGAGAGCCCCTACCCCGCCACCACTACCTGTGACCCCATTATCAGATGAGTTTGAGGCATTGACCCCAGAGCCGCAGCAGGCAGAGGCTGCCCTTCCAGCAGATCCAGCCCCTCCACCCCATGTTCCGACTGAGGGAGTCCCAGCATGTTTTCACCACTACGTTGTGGCCAGACTTACTACTGAGGTAGCCGTGGCTGAGGCCAGGCTGGTAGAGTCCCGCAGAGAGCTAGCAGCGGAGAGAGAGGCCCGGTTGAGGCACCTGGGTGGTAGGCGTGCCAGAGCTAGAGAGATGTATAGGCAGGTGACCGGCATAGAGCTGAGGGCCCGTGTAAGGGTACGACAGTTACCCAGTGATGGGCATGGCATGGTATCCAGGGATGATGCAGAGGAGATTTTCTGCCTTGCTATGAGGAGGGTTCGAGCTTTGACCCGCCGTCGTGGCTGACTGCAGTGTTAGTGATGTATTAGTCTAGTTGTCTAGTCTTGTACGGTCATAGTAGTGCCGACTTTTGGTAGGGATAGTTTCAGCTTGTAGTTCCCTGTAGCAGACTAGACGGATAGACAGCTTATCTCACTTTTGACTAGTTATTATTCGGATGGTTGTATTTCTTTTAAAACTGTTGTTGTATGTCGGATATTGTACCGTTTGGTACTTGGTATATATTTATTTCCCTTTTCAGTCATTTCAGTTTCCTTGTGACGCGATCACTAGTTTATTATATTATATCTGCCCGTACTGCTTTCGATTAAAACTGCCATGATATATAGAACTGTGGGATCCTAAATCCATTTATGCATCGATATTATGAGGAAAATCCTCTAAAATAGGTGAATAAACCTAATGTATATTGTCCAAATTTTTAGTAAAATGCCTCCGAGAAGAATGTGTACTAGGGCTAACCCTCATGAGTCTACTGACCAAGAAAGTCGCAATCAACCTGAGGAAGACCTTGAGTATAATGAAGAACAGGACCAGGATTACCATGAACAAGAAGATTCCCAGTATGGGATGGGGGATGAAACTTTTTATACTGCAGATTTTGAAGAGGAAATAGAAGAAGGGGAAACCGAAGTCGAGCATCAGGGGGAGAACCAGGGCGGAAACCCCATGGGAAAATTTATGGATCTGCTAAGACAAAATTTGAACCAATATCCCCAACCACCCCAAGGAAACAATACCACTGTGGCCAATTCCTTTAGGGCCTTCAAGTCCCTCAAACCCCCAGAGTTTCACGGATCAGCTGACCCCGTAGAGGCAAGGGCCTGGGTCAAGGAAATGGAGAAATCTTTCGAGATTCTGAGTATTGAGAAGGCCCAAAAGACTGTCTTTGCTACCTACTTGCTAAAAGGAGAGGCCAATTATTGGTGGGAAGCTAAGAAGAATATGGAGACCGATGCTATTGTAACCTGGGATAGGTTTAAATAGTTGTTTCTAGAGAAGTATTTCCCAAAGTTTATGAAAACCCAGATGGAGCTTAAGTTTCTAGAGCTAAAACAGAATAACTTGTCGGTGGCCGATTATGAAGCCAAGTTTACTGAGTTATCAAGGTTTGTACCGGAATTTGTGGATACTGAAGAGAAGAAGGCTAACAGGTTTCAGCAGGGGTTGAAGCAGTGGATTCAGAATAGAGTGGCGGTTTTAGAGAAGAAGGCAACCATTGTGGAAGCAGGGAGTGATCAGATGCAGAGAGAGAGAGAGAAGGGGGGATTAAAGAGAAAGCATGCCAGCATGAGCGGAGGTTCCGCAGGGGGAAGGCCCCCGAATAGGTTCAACCGAGGAGCAGTTTCGCTACCTGGGAGGAGTATTTGGTTTAAACCATCTGGGAGTGCAACTGTGAGCCAGGGCGGCCAACAAGCAGGAGTGTCCCATTCTCATCATTCCAGACCTCCACTACCAGTATGTGCCACTTGTGGGAAGAGACATTCCGGGGAGTGTACTCAGAAACAAACGGTCTGTTATAAGTGTGGGCGAGCAGGCCACTATGCCCACCAGTGTACCGCGATTGCTCCTACTGCCAGCAAAGGCACTACTTGTTTTCAGTATGGCCGTCCAGATCACATGAGGAGGGATTGCCCGATGAATAAGCCAGCAGCATCAGGGGCAAGCAGAGCTGCCTCCAACAACCACCAACTGCTAGAACTTTTAAAATGATGGTGCAAGATGCCGTGAAGGACGCGGATGTGATAGCAGGTACATTTTCCCTCAATTCAGTCAGTGCAAATGTTTTGTTTGATTCTGGAGCAACTAAGTCTTTTATATCTAGAGATTTTGCGCATAAATTGAAACTTAAAACCCAACCGCTAAGGGAATCCTTGCAAGTAGAGATAGCTAATCAGGAAGTCGTTCCAGTTAATCAGATTCACCCCGATTGCAAAATAGAAATAGAAGGACGATCCTTCTGTGTTGATTTGATTCCTTTTAAGCTAGGGGAATTCGATGTTATTTTGGGTATGGACTGGTTGTCTCGTAATAATGCACAAATAGATTGTAAAGGGAAAAAGGTTAAGTTGAAAACCCCAGGAAAGAAGGAAATAGTGTTTAAAGGGATACGACAGACCCAAACTATTCTAACCATGGCGCAGACCAAGAGACTACTACGAAAAGGGAACGAAGCTTATTTAGCTTACGTTATAGACACCCAGAAAGAGGCACCTAAGATACAAGACATTCCGGTAGTCAACGAATTTGAAGACGTGTTCCCTCAAGATCTTCCCGGACTACCACCAGATAGAGTAATTGAGTTTGCTATCGAATTAGCCCCGGGGACGGCGCCAGTTTCCAAGGCCCCGTACCGATTGGCGCCAGTGGGGATGAAAGAGCTAGCCAAGCAATTGCACGAATTGTTGGATAAGGGTATGATAAGACCCAGTGTGTCGCCTTGGGGCGCACCAGTGTTGTTTGTCAAGAAAAAGGACGGGAGTATGTGGTTATGCATCGACTATCGAGAGTTGAACAAGCTGACCATAAAGAATAAGTACCTGTTACCCAGGATTGACGATTTGTTTGACCAGCTAAGAGGAGCTGTGTATTTCTCTAAGATTGACCTGAGAATCGGATATCACCAACTAAAGATTAAACCTGAAGATATTACAAAGACTGCATTCCGTACTAGGTATGGACATTATGAGTTCTTGGTGATGTCATTCGGATTGACCAACGCCCCAACAGCTTTCATGGATTTAATGAATAGAGTGTTCAAGGAATATTTGGACCAGTTTGTTATAGTCTTTATTGATGATATTTTGATCTACTCAAAGACAGAGGAAGAACACACTGAACATTTGAGGATAACCTTAGAGACACTCCGGAAGGAGCAATTATATGCCAAATTCTCAAAGTGTGAGTTCTGGAAAAATGAGGTGCAATTTTTAGGGCACGTAATCAACAGAGAAGGAGTGCTAGTTGACCCCTCCAAAATAGAGGCAGTTTCAAATTGGGAACGACCAACCACTCCAACAGAGGTAAGGAGTTTCATCGGACTAGCTGGATATTATAGACGATTTGTTCAAGATTTTGCAAAGATTGCAGCCCCGTTAACTCGACTTACCCGTAAAACTGAGAAATTTGAATGGACTGAAAAATGCGAGAAGAATTTCCAAGAGCTGAAGAAGAGGTTGGTAACGGCCCCAGTGTTGGCGTTGCCTGATGGAAAAGGAGATTTCGTAATTTACAGTGATGCTTCGCATAAAGGATTGGGATGTGTGCTTATGCAGCACGGTAAGGTAATAGCATATGCGTCAAGGTAATTGAAGGATTACGAGATCCGATACCCCACCCATGATCTGGAATTAGTAGCAATTGTTTTTGCCTTAAAAATTTGGAGGCACTACCTGTATGGAGAGAAGTGTGAGATTTACACTGACCATAAGAGCCTCAAGTACATTTTTACGCAGAAAGAGCTTAGCATGCGCCAGAGAAGATGGCTAGAGCTAATCAAGGATTATGACTGTGAGATTCGTTACCACCCGGGCAAAGCCAATGTGGTGGCTGACGCCCTTAGTCGGAAAGAGAAGCTCAAGATGATAACCACAGAGGAAGAATTGATAAAGGACTTTGAGAAGTTGGAAATTAAGATCAAGATGCCTGAAGAAGGACAAGAAAAGTTGATGGAAATTCGAATCCAGCCCCCATTGTTGGAAAAGATTAGGCTATGCCAGGAAAGGGTAATGGAAGCAGAAAAGAACTCAGCTAAGGAGTTAATGACTGGTGAAGAAATCAAGTGTGAAAAAGATAAAGAAGGGATCATGAGATACATGTGGAGGATATGGATCCCAAATGATCAGGAACTCAAGGAAGAAATTCTTTATGAGGCACACAACTCAGGATACTCGGTGCACCCCGGTAGCACCAAGATGTATAGAGATTTGAAAGAGTACTACTGGTGGCCCAACATGAAAAAGGACGTGGTAGAGTGGGTAAGCAAGTGCTTGACCTGCCAGAAAGTGAAAGCAGAGCACCAGAGGCCTAGTGGACTTCTACATCCCTTGGAGATTCCCGAATGGAAAGGGGAACATATAGCTATGGACTTCGTAGTAGGTTTACCAAGGACCAAAACAAATCATGACGCCATATGGGTAATTATAGACCGGCTAACCAAGTCAGCCCACTTTCTTCCTATTAATGAAAGGTACACGGTCGATAGGCTAGTAGATATCTACCTTAAAGAGATAGTGGCGCGACATGGAGTCCCAGTCGCCATAGTATCCGACAGAGATCCCAGATTTAACTCCAGGTTTTGGAGGAGCTTTCAAGAATGTGTGGGAACCAGGCTAAACATGAGTACAGCTTACCATCCCCAGACAGACGGGCAAAGTGAAAGGACCATCCAGACACTAGAAGATATGTTGAGAGTCTGTGCTATAGACTTTAAAGGAAATTGGGATGATCACTTGCCATTGATTGAGTTCTCCTACAACAATAGCTTTCATTCAAGCATAGGAATGCCGCCTTACGAGGCCCTTTATGGAAGAAAATGCCGATCTCCCCTATATTGGGATGAAGTTGGAGAGCGAAAGATGCTCGGACCTGAGATGGTCCAACGGACAAAAGATGCAGTGGATCTAATCAGAGGACGGCTGGTAGCAGCCCAAGATCGACAAAAGAAATATGCCGACTTAGCTCGGAAAGGAAAAGAATATGAGGTGGGAGACCTAGTGTTCTTGAAGGTATCTCCTTGGAAGGGTTTAATGAGGTTTGGAAAGAAAGGGAAGCTGAGCCCTAGATATATTGGACCATTTGAGATCTTAAGACGTATTGGAGAGCTAGCTTATGAACTGGCATTACCCCCGAACCTGCAGCAAGTGCACAATGTGTTCCATGTCTCAATGTTGAGGAAATATAACCCAGATGCCAAGCACATAGTGGAATATGAGCACGTGGACATGCAACCAGACTTGACCTATGTAGAGCAACCGGTGGAAATCATAGACAGAAAAGATCAAGTGCTCCGAAACAAGGTCATCAAGCTTGTCAGAGTTTTGTGGCAGAACCACAACATAGAAGAGTCAACCTGGGAGCTAGAAAGTGCAATGCTGGAAAAGTACCCCCATTTATTTTCAAACTGATTCCGGGACGGAATCCTTTTAAGGAGGGGAGACTGTAAGAACCCAGATTTTTGGTAGAATTAAAACTTTTTCTTATGTAATAATATATGAGTGAACAGTGGTTATGACTGCGATGTAATAAAGGTTTATTGAATGAATGAGATGGGTTTAAATTCAAATATTTATATGTCATGAAGAATGCTTTTGGTTGACAGCATAGATAAGAATAATCTATCTTCTAAGGATATAGGTTATATTATTCCAAGAGAGATTATTCTTGTGCCATCTAAATCAATATCTGTTATTAGTCCAGTGGTTCCGATAAAGGGTTAAGGAACGCCCTAAAGAGGACCAGGGCATTTTTATTATATATAAGAAATGAAAAGGAATAATGAAGTGTGAATAGTGATTTTGGGGGATATGGGTATATTATTGGACGACGCTATATAGAAGTATTCTGAACGGATTTTCGAGTTCGTATTCATGATCCAGGGGCAAGATAAGTGTATGTAAACGATATCGGATTCAGAAAAATAGCACTTTCATTTTCTCCGAGATTTTCCTGGACATTGCAAGCCTTAAGGAATTATTCAAGGGAATTAAGGAATTTAAATTTGAGAAGTATTAAGAAAGATGGAGGATGGTATTGTAATTATTAGGAAGGTTTCCGGTAAAACCCTAACTAGAAATCCATGAGTTATTCCTCCGAACAAGAAAGGAAATTGAGTAATAACCGGACAAAGAAACGAACAATTAACCAAGAGACAAACAAGTGCAATTGGTGGAAAAAGGAGAAACCTAAGTGACATGTTTGTAAGTCAACTACAAGCTAGGTGGTATAAGTGCACTTTTGCAAAAATGGACTTGTTTAATGAGGAGCCAACACATGGACAAGTAGAAAGGCAACAAGTGGCACCAACAGATGGTTGACAACACATTAAAGAGAGATGCATCCATTATATAGCAAGTGTGTGGCATTATTAAGACAAAACATAAAAACAAAACCACCACCACCAAGCTCCAAGGAGCTCTCGGCCTTGCTCTTTTCAAAGAGAAGATCTCCACTTCCAACCATCCATTCACTTCAATCTTGAGCTTAAATCAAAGCTAGTATCAAGTATAAGGTAAATCCAAGAGATCATCATCATTCAATATGTTTAACTAGATCAAAACCATGATCAAAGTTCTTGATGAATAGTGTTCTTATGAACTAACTTTTCTTTTCTTGATTTCTTTGGATAGATCAAGCTATATTAAGGCTAGATAAGGACTAACCAAGGTTTACTAAGTTCATTCATACACCAAGGAAGGTATACCACTCTTGAAAACCTAGCTCTTAGTTTAAGTTTTCGTATTTTAGATGAGTTATATGGATTTAATGCATGTTTATGACCTTAAGATTATGCATGGGCTTTGTTAAATGTTAAGTTAATATAGATGAACGGAAAGACATTGCTTGGTCTTAGTTCATGGATAAATAACATGTATATGATGTTTGGGGTGTAAACCATGATTATTGGATGGTTTGAATTTTGGAAAATGTGTAAACATAGCCGTCGTAATGCCGAAAATTCGTTAACCCTTGAAATCCGTGCATAGCAATAGCATATACACACTTTCCAGTCTCGGATTTTGCCATGATAAGCTAGATTATGTTATAAGCTTCGTTTTTATATAAAGTTCGTATGAAACAGATATATGGTTTAGGAGATATGGCCGATTTAATAAAAGTGGTTCGAAACCATAAACGAAAGTTCGTAACTGTATTTAAACCCCCTTAACTCGAGTAATGCAGTGGTGAATATTGATAATTAAATAATAGAGATAAAAAGGAAGGTGTGGGAAGAGACCGAATGTAAAAAGGATCGTTTTCCGATTTTATAAAAATGTTCGAATCAAGGATAAACGCGAACGAACCCCTAGAAGCATGCTTGATTATGACTTTGGTTAATAACTCGGGAAACGGGCGATAAAACTCTTAGTACAATCTTGATTCGTAAATGATCGATCTTAAGACTTACATGGCCTAAGTATGTATTAAGTGTGGGTATAATGACGTGTCATAATAGCGAACATATGTCGAACCGCATCAGTGATAAAAGGGTTACACTAAGAGGTGTATAACGAGATAATTCGAAAACGTGTTTCGACTTAAGTGAAGTCTATATTTAATCTTGTAAAGTGTTAAGTGATTAATCCCGAATGCCTTGGCTATTTATAGATCATCAGGCTGACCCGGGACACGCTACCACTACCCCTACCCGCACTCGATTTCCAGGCAAGTTTCAAATCCTTTCAATAGGCTGTTGTTGTGAATACATATATATGATTTATGTTATACATATGCCATAGCATGCATGCCTACTTTCAAAGTCTTATTGATATACTTGTTCTCTGAATTATTGTTGGCTTATGAGCTAGATAGTTATTATATCAGTTATAAGCCGGAAATTTCTAAAACCCTTAAACGAAGGGCATCTGAACCTCATTCCTTGATTATAGATCGGGAGTCGTATTTCTTGATATATTGACATTATTTTCAGAGGAAAATAATTAAGTAAATATTTCCCATTTATTATCTGGCGAATATTATTGAGATATTCCTTTGAGATTATTTGATAAATATTATTCGGGTTATTCATCAGATATTTACTTATTCGATGAAAATTATCTTTAATGTTCATCTAAAACCGATTTAATATTCGAATATTATTTCGAACCCTCAGTTAAGTTATTCACTTAGAGAATATTCATTCTTATTTCTTCGATAAATATTATCTTGAATATTCATTCGAGTTTATTTATTTAATGAATATTATTTTAATATTCATTCGAGCCTTATTTATTTAAATGAATATTATTTCGAAAATTCATTCAGCTCTAATTATTTTATAAATATTAGCTGAGCATTGATTCGAACTCCAGTTATTCGATAAATATTATCTTCGATGTTCATTTAAAGTCAATTCTATTATTGAACATAATTTTAAATATTCATTCGATAATCATTTCTTCGATAAATATTATTAAGTCGAATATTCATTATTTGTTTAATGAATATTGTCTCAAATATTCAGTCGATAATTATTTCATCAACAAGTATCATTCTTAAGTTGAATATTCATTATTTATTCAATGAATATTATTTCAGATATTCAGTTGACGATTATTTCATCAATAAATACCATCATTATCAATTTGAATATTCATTATTCGTTCAATGAATATTATCCTGAATATTTATTCAAAGATTATTCCGAGCAACACTTTTCCAATATCTGTGACTTAATAAATATTCTTGGAAAATTTATTTAATTCTTCTAACTCGTTTCGAAAATGATTTACTTCATTCACATAGTATAATTGACCTTCGAATATTATATAAATTATTTCAGAGACTTAATACTATTATTATATTATCAAGGAAGGTTCTCAAACTCTACTCTTCGTTCAATCTTGCCTCTCAAATAATAAGGGAACCTTACTTGGGAAATGTTATTTATCTTGTGACTTCCCAGTCATAAATTATTCGTTTCACTCTCAACTTGGTTGCTACTATCTATGGAATCTTCTGTACCCTCTCATCATTCGAGGGGTAGAATTGTTGGAACAAGTTGGTATCCATTAACAAGCTTCGGCTTGGGAAATATTGGTAAATTTTCCTTTCCATATTAGATACGACTACCTTGTGGAGTCTTATCAACAGGTATCATACCTGAGGAAAAGGGGAACGAACATTACATTTCATAATGATGGATGTTAAATGAACTAGGAGACGCGTAAGTGGCCGAGTGGCGCCGGTCCAGCAATAGCCCAACCGTTGGCTGAGGAGTTCTAGAGGGCGGTAGACAAGTAAATCCGTCGGAGCTACCTTCTACATGTAGAGAACGACTGATGAGATGCATGATATATGACTGATCATCGTAAACGTCAGGGCATCTAGCGCGGCAATGCTCCCGTATTAGTTCATCTTTTAAAATTTGAAATCTTCTGCAACCCGATCTGTGTTGGCAGTGTTGAAACATGTTGAAAACTGGAATTGTAATATCTTCCTTGCAAGTTCCTCTCTGATGAAAATGATGCTATCTCGTTTATCTTGATAAAGCAAATATTTCCACAGAACTTATACACTTTGAGTTCCCTGTAACTTCATCCTTTATATTGACCTGGCACTATTTTCGTTTATGCATGGCATATGGTTTCAAAATATATCTTTGAACTGTCATATATATATTTCTGCACAGTTATATTATTGGTGGGCTATTGCTCACCCTTGCTTATTATTATGTCACAACAACAACTAGGTCACATGGCTCACGTAAGGCGCACTCGGCGCAAGCAGGTTACCCGTCCCACAGGACTCCCCGCTGATATTGTTGCTGCCATTGCTGAGGTAGCACAGATAGTCAGCTCTTGCTTCCAGTTTAATTATATGTATCAATAATGTTAATCAACGGCAAGAACCTTAAACTTATGATGTTACCCTTTTGGATTGTAATAACTTTTATTCGTAATCCGTAATGTGAGACTTATTTCAATTTCATCTCTGGGACTATAACTGTGTGTGTGTGTGTGAGTGGATTATTGTGGGGTCACAGCATGTGAATTATTTATTGTGGATTCAAGTAAAGTATCAATCATGGAAAATAAGACCGTAACGACCCGATCCCGGACCCCGGATCTGGGGGTGTTACAGCAGAGTTTGAAAAATGTTCAAAACTAAAAGTACTTCGAATTACCTCGTAACTTCATCTTTTACGTTATACTAGCACTATGTTCGTTAATGCATGGCATATGGTTTCATTGTTCTTTAGAACTGTTATATATATTATTATTGTTCAGTTATATATTATTTTGGTGGGATATTGCTCACCCATGCTTTATTTATTATATCATAACAACAGCTAGGTCTGATGGCTCGAGTATGGCGCACTCCGCGCAAGCAGGTGATAGCAGTCGTAGGATTGCCCGCTGATATCATCGTCTCCATTGCTGAGGTAGGAGCGACCAATAGTCTAGGTTGTCAGCTCTTGTTTATGAGAATATCTATATGTATAACCTATGTTAATCAACGGCAAGAAACTTTTATACTTATGCTGTAATCATTTTGGGTTTAATAACTTATAACTTGTGGATCCTATGATTAGAGACTTATTTCAATTTCATCTCTAGGACTATAACTGGTTGTGTGATGTGATATTATTGCGGGGTCATAGCATGCTGTTTATTTATTTTGATTCAAGTTCAAGTATTATTGATGGAATTGAGACCGTAACGACCGGATCCTCGACCCCGGATCTGGGGCTGTTACAGAAATGGTATCAGAGCGAGAGTTATATATCCCAAGAGATGATATGATGTTATAATAATAAATTCACTAAGATACTAATAACTCTTGCCAAGTTCACTTAAAACCCTTACGGGAACTTTTTAAGTATCATGATAGTAACATAGTTCGTATTGTGTAGACGAATGACATCTCTGACCTTGAGACTTTTGAGCGACAACATGACGAGGACTTACTCAGGACTACGGATCCGTACTATAAGCGTCTGGGTGATGAGGATGAGGACCCTGAGGAGGTCCAGGCAACTGAGGACATTGAGGTTGTTGAGTCTGAGGAGGAGGACCCGGAGGAGGTCCAGGCAGCTGAGGATACTGAGGTTGTTGCTGAGGATTTTGATGATAAGGATCCAAAGGAGATCCAGGCTATAGTTGAGATTAGGGTTATGGAGGAGGACAATAAGATGACTACTGAGCAGGTGATGGAGACGGTTTTAGAGTAAACAGTTGATGAGGGTGCTGAGGGGGATATTGATGAGCCATTTGAAGATGCTATTGGGAGTTCGGGACTTTGCTTACCCCCACTTCCTACTGAGAGAGCCCCTACCCCTCCACTATTGCCTGGGAGCCCTTTTTCTAATGAGTTTGAGGAGCTTACCCTTGAGCCACAGCAGGCAGAGACTGCCCCACCAGCAGAGCCATCTACCCACCTCACATTCAGATAGAGGGGATTACATTGTGTGTGCATAACTGGGTAGTGAACGATTTCTATGGATTTGGCAGTGGCTGAGGCCAGACTAGCAGAGTCCAGGATGGAGCTAGAAGCAGAGAGAGTTGCCAGGTTGAGACTCCAGGACGGCGGGAGGCATGTTAGGGCTCAACCTATGCATAGAGCAGTGACCCGTATTGAGCTGAGGGCCCGGATGAGGGTTCAAGCCTTACTTACAGATGGAGATGGCAGGGTATCCAGGATAGATGCTGAGGAGATCTTTCGCATTGCTATGGCGAGGGTTAGGGCTTTGGGCCACATTGGTGGTTGAGTTCAGAGATGGTGATGTAGTAGTCTAGTCTTCTAGTCATGTACGGACGTAGTAGTGCCAACTTTTGTGGGATAGTTCCATTGTCTTTAGTTTCCCTTTTACTGACTAGACAGATAGACCATGTATTTCACTTTTGACTAGATGTAGTTAGGACGGTTGTACTTCTAAACTGTCGATGTGACTCGGATTATGTATCTTTTAGTACCATGTTTATATTTGTTTCCTTTTAGTCATTTCAGTTCTGTTGTGACGCGATCACCAGTATATTAGATTATTTACTGCACGTACTATTTTCGATTAAGTTGCCATGAAATATAGAACTATGGGATCCTAAATCCAAATATGTAATGACTGTGCAAGGAGCAATCTTTAAAACAGGTAAATGAGCCTAATGTGTAATTTTCCAAATTTTCATTAAGATGCCTCCACGAAGAATGGGGACTAGGGCTAACCCCATGAATCTATCAACCAAGAGAGTCATAACCAATTGGGAAAATCCCGAATATGATGAGGCACAAGATGAGGATTATAATGAACATGAAGATTCCCAGTATGGGGTAGCAGATGAATCCTTTTATACGGAAGAGTTTGAAGAAGAAGTAGAAGGGGAAGAAACTGAAGTTGAGCAAGAAGGAGAGAACCAGGACAGAGACCCCATGGGTCAATTTAGGAATCTACTCAGGCAAAATTTTGACCATTATCCCCAACCACCCCATGGAAACAACACTACAGTGGCAAATTCTTTCAGGGCCTTTAAGTCCCTTAAGCCCCCAGAGTTCAAAGGATCGGCTGACCCAGTCGAGGCAAAAGCCTAGATAAAGGAAATGAAAAAGTTCTTTGAGATTCTAAGCATTGAGGAGGCACAAAAGACTGTTTTCGCCACTTACCTTCTAAAGGGAGAGGCCAATTACTGGAGGGAGGCCAAGAAAAACATGGAGACAGATGCTATAGTAACCTGGGAGAGGTTGTAAGAACCCAGATTTTGGTAGGAATTAAAACTTTTATTATGTATTGGTGTATGAATAAATAATGGTTATGACTACAATATATTAGTGGTTTTAATGAATGAATATGTAATGGATATGGATTCCAATGTTTATATGTCATGAATAGTGCAATGGGTTGACAACTTAGATAAGAATAATCTATCGCCTAGAAAGTAAGATATGGTATTCCAAAGGGGAAAGTTATTCTCGTGTCATCCAAATCGATATCTGGTAGCTCATGTCATCCAAATCAATATCTGTTATAAGTTAAGTGATTCCTTAAAAGAGATTGCGAACGCTCGAAAAAGGACGAGGACATTTTTCTAAATACAGGAAATAAAGAGAGAATAAGCAATGAATAGTGTTTTTTGTGGAAATTGGAATATTATCAGACGACCCTATATAGAAGTATGCAAAATGGATTTCTGAGTTCATATTGATGATCTATGGATAA
Organism: Kitagawia praeruptora; assembly: GCA_037693485.1. NCBI lineage: Eukaryota > Viridiplantae > Streptophyta > Magnoliopsida > Apiales > Apiaceae > Kitagawia > Kitagawia praeruptora. The sequence goes on along the minus strand of CM075348.1, from coordinate 112,146,335 downwards.
AATAAGTGTATGTAAATGATATCAGATTCAGAAAAATAGCACTTTTATTTTTCTCCGAGATTTCCCTAGACACTGAAGGATTCAAGGATTTAATTAAAAGATTTGAGGAAATTAAATTCAAGGATTATAAAGGAGGATTGAAGATGGTTGTATAAATACCAAGAAGGTTTCCGGTAAAACACTAACGATAAATACTTGAGATATTCCTCAATTGATCAACAACCGGACAAAGAAACAAGCAGAGAACCGAGAGACAAGCATGTGGAAGTGGATAGGATCAAGTAACTAAGTTGGTTACCAAAGGAACTAGGATAATTAGAAACCAAACCAAGTACTTAGCACATTACATCATAATACCACAAAAACACAACACTTGGATGTATGACGAGCTAGTGGAAGGTGACATAATCACTTTAATAAAGTGGCTTTATGAAGATATTATCTCAATAATGCATTTAGACAAAGATGAGATCAAAGAACAAGCAAACCACTCCATCTCTCTCCTTTAGCAACATTCTTCCAAAATAGACAACAGCTCAGTAAAATGCGCATAACTCCCTCATTTCTCAATGAAATCTTGTGTTCTATATCTTTTTGGAAAGGTATTGAGATTCTCTACAGCTCTTCTTTAGGATCCTCGTCCAAAAAAGCAAGGTAAGGCCCTCGTTTCTCCAGTTCTTTGAACAGATGAATTAGTAACTCCGAAATTGCTAAGTTATTTTCTTGTTTTGTTCTTAAGGTTTAAGCTATATAAGGACTATCTAAGGCTTGTTAAGTGTTTATAAACACTTGATAGTGTTTCTAGAGCTTCCAAGAAGGTAAACCCTTAACCCACCTTTGAGTTTGACATGAGTTTTGATTAAGTTTTAGAGTTATATGCATATTTAAGGCATGGATCAGTGAGATAAGCTTTGTTAGATGTTAAAATGAGTTTTGTGGCTCCAAGACCTGTTGAGACAGTGAGGGAGATGATAAATAGTGTTCTTGAGAGTTGGGTGTTGATTGAATGATTATTTGGGTGGTTTGAAAATTGGATTATTCGTTCTTTAAGCCGTCGTAATGTCAAAATTTACTTAGGTCTTAAAACAAGAGCATAACCGAGACATTAAATTTCTGTCAAGGTTAAGAACCTGACATGTACTTGTAGATCTTGATTCATAGATCATTTGGCGAAAGAATCGTAGCATTTTGATTTACGGTTTAGGAGATATGGTCAAAATCGTAAAAGTGGTTCGAAAACGTAAGTGCGAGTTCGTAACTTCAATTGAACCCCCTTAACATGAGTAATTCAGTTGCGAATCTTGGTAATTAAATATTAAAGGTCATAAGGAAGGTGTGAGAGAAGACCACATGTCAAACGGATCGTTTTTCGATTTTATAAAAATGTTCGAATCAAAGTTAAGTGCGAGGGAACCCTAAAAAGAAAACTTGGTTATAACTTTGGAAAACCACTTAGAAAATGGACAATAAATCTCGAGGTATATTCTTTTCTAGTAAACGACTGACCCTAGAACTTACACGACTTAAGTACCTACCAAGTGTAAGTATAATGACATGCCTTGATAACGAACAAGTGTCGGATCATAACGGTGTTAGTAAGGGTTTTTTTAGGAGGTGCCTAACGAGTTAACCGGATAATGTGTTTAGTTTAAAGTAAAATACATACTTAGCCTTTCAAAGTGTTCAGTGATTAATCTCGGATATTTTGACTATTTATAGATCACCGGACTGACCCAGGACACACTACCCCTACCAGATTACCAGGCAAGTTTCCAAACATTTTGGAATTGTTGTTGTGATAATATATATGATTTGATTGTTGTTATACATATGTCATAGCATGCATGCCTGCTTTCAAATTATATTGTGATACTTGTTTTATGACTTGATATTGGTTTATAAGTTAGATGTGATATATTGGTCATAAGCTGGATATTGCTAAGACCCTTAGTGAAGGGCATATGAATCTCATTCTTCAAATATAGACCGGGAGTTGGTATTTCTGTATATAATGTGATTATTTTCTAAGGAAAATATTTAAATACATGTTTTTCCATTATTTCTTTAATGAATATTATTTGAATATTAATTTGAGTTTTATTTATTTAATGAATATTATTTGAATATTCATTTGAGTTTTATTTATTTAATGAATATTATTCTGAATATTCATTTAAGGTTTGGTTTATTTAATAGACATTATTTTGAATATTTATTCGAGGAATTATTTATTTAGTGAATATTTTTATGTACTTATTCCAGGGTTATTTATGAGCAATATTTTATATTAAGAATATTCTGGAAATATTTGTGGTTTAATAAATATTCTTTGAATACTTATTTAATTCTTTTAACTAGTTCTAAAAATAATTTATTTTATTCAAAAATTATCTTTGATCTTCAAATATTATGTAAATTTATTTCCGAGTCTAATTATTATTATTATTTTTATCAAAGAAGGTTCTCAAAACTTTATTTTCCATTTAAATCTATCTTATCGGAAGATTTAAATGCTCACTCAAAACTTCCAAAATATAAGGGAACCTTACTTGAGAACTGTTATTTGTGGTTGACTTCCCGGTCATAGTCTTTTAAAAGTATTATTTTCACTCGCATCTTGATTTCTAAACATCAAAATGAGTCTTTTTGTTACTTCCTCAACACTCGAGGGGTAAGATTGATGGAACAAGTTTATATCCATTAACAAGCAACAGCTTGGAAAATATTTGTGAATCTTCCTTGCCAATTAGATACGACTACTTCGTGGAGTCCTATCAACAAGTGTTACACTTGGGGAAAGGAGGACGAACTTTACGTTTCAGAGTCATGGATTTATTCGAACTAGGAGTCGTGTAAGAGGCCGAGTCACGCGGTCCATCACCAGGCCCAACCGTTGGCCAGGGAGTTACTAAAAGGGCAGTAGACAAGTAAATCCGTCAGTTCTTCCTTCTACCGGTAGTAAAACCATATTAGGCTGTACCATCTACGACTGATCATCGAAGGTTGGGATAGCTGGCGCGTGATAACTCCAATATTAGTTCATCTTCCAATTTGGAAATTTCCTGCAACACGTATCGAAGAGACTTCCGATCAGGTTGATGGGTATTTCCCGCAACACGTATCGAAGAGACTTCCGATCAGGTTGGCAGGGGTTTAAAAAGTGTTCAAAGCTAAACTTGCAATATATTACTTTGCAATTTTCCTCTTTTATGATGTATGATGATATCTTGCTTATATTTTTGCATAGCACTATGTTCGTAAATGCATGGCATATAGTTTTCAAAGATATTTTCAAACTGTTATATGTATTGTTGTTCAGTTACAACTATTTTTGGTGGGCTATATGCTCACCCTTGCTATATATATATATATTATATCACAACAACAGCTAGAGCAGATGGCCCGAACAAAGCAAACTCGGCGCAAGCGAGTGGTAGTCGTCCGAGAGTTATCCGCTGATGTCCTAGCCACCATTGCTGAGGTAGGAGCAACCAGTAGGCTAGACAGACAGGTTTTGGGTACCTGACTTATTTATTTGTATGACTTATGTTAAACAACGGCAAGAACTATTAAACTTATTCTGTAATCATTTTGGGTTGTAATAACTTATGACCTGCGGATCCTGTAAGAAGAGACTTATTTCAATTTCATCTCTGGGACTATAACTGGTTGTGTGATGTGATATTATTGCAGGGTCATAACATGCTGTTTATTTATTTTGATTCAAGTCGAGTATTATTGATGGAATTGAGACCGCAACGACCGGATCCCCGACCCCGGATCTGGGGCTGTGTTAGGTCCAATATGTTTGTAGAAGGGGGGGTTGAATACAAACAATACTGTTTTATCGAAATTTGTCCGGTGATTTAATTTTAGTTCTAGACAAATTCGTGCGGAATTAAATGAATTAAAATTCAAGTTGAATATAAAATTATATTAAACTTGAGGATTGTTACAAATACAGTACAGAGTATTATCCAGTTAATAAAAACTAATTAGAAAATTGGACATGAACTTTTCTAATTTAGTTAATAAAAATCAAGATAAGAACTAGGAAACTTAATTCGCTAGTAGTACAAGATGATGGTTTCTATCATCAATACGTAGCGAAAAATAGTAAATAAAATCGAAACCAAGCCACGGATCCATGTATAATATATCCGATAATCATGGTAGATAGAAGTTTACCTTATCGAAGCTTTACGTACAAAAACGATGCAGATGCTAGCCCCCCACGATTACTGAGCACTCCTCTTCGAAGCCCCCTCTACGGTATCCACACGAACACCTTCAAGATTGTCTTTCGATCTTGATTGGAAGTGAGGTACTAGCCTCCTTTAAAAGATATGAATATAGGATTAGGGTTAGGTTTTCTTTCTCGGCTGATGATCTTGTTGTGTCATACCAAAAAATCTGTTACAACCTTATCATTATATAGGGTTGTAAGGAGCATTAAGCCCAAGCCAAAAACCTAGCCCAACTTGATTAATTAAATAATGGAATTATATCCAATTAATTAAATCAATAATAATTAAGTCATACTTAATTATTAAAATCATATCTCATTTGTATTTTATTATAACTTAATTAAGTCCAACTTAATTAATTAATATAATAAAATCCAACTAATCATTTAATTAATTTAAATTCATAATTTAAATTAATTCTTCCTTTAAAGTGTTCTATGTGTGTGACCCTGTAGGCTATTATTTAACTGGCAATAATTTTATTCTCTAATAAAATTATAAACAATGAGCGGCATCTAGTAATACATCACTGCTACCCAATTAAATAATATTTAAATCGTGATTCGATAAACCTTTTGTGATTAATGTTCCCGTGTAATATAATCCCTTTAACCAAATATTATAGATTAAACTCGAGGCATGTTCATTGTCATCCTCTTCATAATTTAATCCGGGTTTACTTGATACATGAGTAGACTATTAAGACAAATCATTATTTGAGCACGGCCATGCATTTTATAGTCTCACTCAATCAAGAGGCCAATAATATCTCTCCTATCTGATAGGAGGGTTAAATCCTTTATCTATCATTCATATTTCTCATACGATTCACAATATACCCGATGTCCACTTTTATAATCACCCGGTCAAAGGTAACTTTTAATGTAGTCAAAGTATATTATCTTCGTATAGAAATATAATGATCTCAAGTCAAAGGATCATTACACCATTATCATTGTGAGTCTTTCTTATGACTTAATTAACATGAAGAATCTCACAGTGGGTCTGTCCAGTACCATGTACCCTTACATGTACCTATGTATTGACTTTAGTATCTCCATACTTATAACCAATGAGATGTGGTTATCAGTCAAAAACATACTAGTCTATTTATGTATTATTATTGTCCTGTATAATAATACTCGACTAGGGACCTTTAAGAATATGATATATTATATAATCTCAAATTCAAGTTATATATACTTAAACTATATAATGTGTATCATTATTCTAAGGACATTTATTATGCAAATATCGCAGTAATTAAAGTCATAATAAATACATTTATTTAATAATCAAATGACATAAGGTTTATTTAAGAAACAATGTATTGCCTCTAGGGCACCTACACTAACAGTCTCTCACTTGCACTAGAGCCAATCACCCATGTATCTAATACCCATGGAACTAGTGTGACCGTCGTGCTTCTGCTGCGACAGGCCTTTGGTCAGTGGATCTACAATGTTATCATTTGTATGCACTTTACATATATGTATTTCACCCCTTTCATTAATCTCTCGAATGAGGTGATATCTCCTGAGTATATGTTTGGATCGGGAGTGCGATCTAGGCTCTCTAGCCTGTGCAATGGCCCCATTATTATCGCAGTATAGATCAATGGGATCTGCAATCGATGGAACCACTTCCAAATCAGTAATGAATTTTCGAATCCAAACAGCCTCCTTAGCCGCTTCACAAGCTGCAATGTACTCAGCCTCCATTGTAGAATCAGCTACTGTTTCTTGCTTTGAACTCTTCCAGCTTACAGCACCTCCATTTAGACAAAACACAAAACCAGACTGTGATACAGTATCATCCCTGTCTATTTGGAAACTAGCATCGGTGTAACCTTTTACAATCAGTTTCTCCTCTCCTCCATACACCAAGAATGAATCTTTAGTCCTTTTCAGGTACTTTAGAATATTCTTGACTGCCGTCCAGTGACTTTCACCTGGATTTGACTGGTATCTGCTCGTCATGCTCAAAGCATACGAAACATCTGGGCGAGTACATACCATTGCATACATGATAGATCCAATTGCTGATGCATATGGAACTTTATTCATGTGGTCCTTCTCATCTAATGTTTTCGGACACTGGTCTTTAGAGATCGTTATCCCTTGAGACACAGGGACATATCCCCTTTTAGCATTTTGCATATCAAAACGATGCAAAACCTTATCAATGTATGTACTCTGACTTAGACCGATCATCCTTTTAGATCTATCTCTATATATCCTCATTCCTAGAATGTAGGTTGCCTCTCCTAAGTCTTTCATAGAGAAATTGCTCCCTAACCAAGTCTTAACAGCCTTTAGAGAAGGTATGTCATTCCCCATTAGTAGTATGTCATCAACATACAGTACTATGAATGCCACATGGCTCCCACTAACCTTCTTGTAAACACAAGGTTCATCCTCGTTTTGAATAAAGCCATACTCCTTGACTGTTTCATCAAAACGAATATTCTATCTCCTAGAGGCTTGCTTCAATCCATAAATGGATCGACGTAATTTACATACCTTGCCAACATTCCTTGGATCGACAAAACCTTCAGGTTGTGTCATGTACACATCCTCTTCAAGGCTCCCATTAAGGAAAGCTGTTTTGACATCCATTTGCCAGATTTCGTAATCATGGAATGCTGCAATTGCAAGCAAAATCCGTATGGACTTGACCATGGCAACTGGTGAGAAAGTTTCATCATAATCAATACCATGAATTTGTTTGAACCCTTTCGCAACCAGTCTTGCTTTATAGGTCTAAACATTTCCTTCCATGTCAGTTTTCTTCTTGAAAACCCACTTGCACCCTAAGGGTTTTACCCCTTCAGGTGGATCAACCAAATCCCAAACTTGGTTTTCGTACATGGAATCCATCTCGGATTTCATGGCTTCAAGCCATCTCTTAGAATCTGGACTGTTCATAGCATCTTGATATGTGAGAGGCTCATCTTCATCTATGAGCATCAAATCCCCACATTGAGTCAAAAGAAATCCATATCTCTCTGGCTCATGGCGAATTCTACCAGATCTACGAACAACCTGTGTTTCTTGAGCATTATCGTTATTCTTCTCTTGTTCCATCTCAGGTTCAATGCTATTTTGTGGTTCTCGATCTTCATCGAGATCTATAGTTCTCCCACTGTTTCTTTTGGAAACAAAATCCTTTTCCATGAAGACAGCATCTCGAGCAATGAACACTTTCTGCTCAGAAGGACTATAAAAATAATACGCCTTTGTTTCTTTAGGGTATCCCACAAAATTGCACTCTTCGGATTTAGGTCCAAGCTTGTCAGATATTTGACGTTTTACAAACGCCTTGCATCCCCAAACTTTCATAAAGTTCATGCTTGACCGTTTTTCCTCCCATATCTCATATGGAGTCTTTTGAACCTTCTTGGTTGGAACACGGTTAAGTGTGAAAGCCGCTGTTTCTAGAGCATAACCCCAGAAACTTATTGGAAGATCTGAATGACTCATCATCGATCGTACCATGTCCAACAGGGTACGATTTCTCCTCTCTGAAACACCATTCCATTGAGGTGTACCTGGCGGAGTGAGTTGTGATACAATACCACACTCTTTTAAATACTCTTTAAATTCGGTGCATAAGTATTCACCCCCACGATCGGATCGTAAGATTTTAATACTTGCACCTCCGCCTATTTGCTTCTCTACTTCAGCCTTGTATTCTTTGAATTTTTCAAAAGAATCGGATTTATTCTTCATAAGATACACATATCCATATCTACTGAAGTCATCAGTAAATGTTATGTAGTAGTAGTAGCCTCCTCTAGCCATCACACGCATTGGGCCACATACATCACTATGTATTAGCTCCAAACGTTCAGTGGCCCTTTGACCCTTACCAGTAAAAGGGGCTTTAGTCATCTTACCAAGCAAACGAGATTCGCATTTTTCGTATGATTCAAAATCAAACTTATCCAGGTATCCATCCTTATGTAATTTGGATATGCGTTTCTCATTTATATGGCCTAGACGACAATGCCAGAGGTATGTTTGATTTGAGTCATTAATTTTAAGTCGTTTGTTTTCTATGTTACAGACAGGATTATCTAAATCAAGAACATATAAACCATTAAATAAACGCGCAACACCATAGGTTAAATCATTCAAAGCAAAAGAGCAACAATTGTTCTTTATTACAAACGAAAAACCTTTCTTGTCCAAACAAGAAACAGAAATAATGTTTCTGCGAATCGCAGGCACGTAAAAACAGTCTTCAAGTTCTAAAACAAGCCCAGAGGGCAAAGATAAATAGTAAGTCCCTACAGCTAAAGCAGCAACTCTTGCTCCATTGCCTACTCGTAGGTCCACTTCTCCCTTAGCCAAAGTCCTACTTCTCTGTAGTTCCTGCACATTTATACAAATGTGAGAAGCACATCCAGTATCCAATACCCAAGATGTAGAAATAGACAGATTGACTTCTATAACATAAATACCTGAAGTAGAAGCTTGCTGAGCCTTCTTCTTCTTCAGATCCTCCAAATAAACATAACAGTTTCTCTTCCAGTGATCACCAGGCTTGTGGCAATAGTGACATTCACCTTTGTCAGCATTTGCGACATCTCCCTTCGGCTTTTTAGCCTTTTTGAAAGAGGGCTTAGAAGGACCAAGATCTTTCGGTGTAACCTTTTTCTTGCCCTTCCATTTCCCCTTTCCCTTAGCACCTTTCTTGCCCACCATCATTATGGGAGCTTTCTCAGGTGCCTTGACCATATTTGCTTCAGTGGTCCTCAGCATGGCCAACAATTCCATAGGAGTCTTATCTTGCTCAGTCATATTAAAAGTCATTATGAACTGAGCATAGTCGCTGTTCAAAGATTGCAAGATTATATCGACTTGAGCATCTCGCTGAAGCGGGAAACCCAAACGAGCAAGGTAATCACAATACCCAATCATCTTTAGAACATGAGGCCTGACTGGTCCATTGCCCTGCTTGCACGAGAATAGTGCTTTACTTGTATTGAACTTTTCAACATGAGCCTGTGATTGAAACATCGTTGAAAGATGTTCAAACGTAGTATAAGCATTTATATCAAAATGCTGCTTCTGAAGCTCAGCATCCATAGTAGCAAGCATAAGACAAGCCACATCAGTTGCATCATCAATATGCTTCTGATAAGCATTTTGTTGAGCAGCAGTGGCATTGTTAGCAGGGGCTGCAGGTGGAGGAATATCAATCACATAAGATTTCTTCTCCTGCATGAGAACAATTCTCAAATTCCTAGACCAGTCAAGGAAGTTCGATCCTGTCAGCTTGTCCTTCTCAAGGACTGATCGCACAGAGAAAGTATTGTTTGTATTTTGTGCCATTTGTTTTCTACAATGATAAAAATGCATAAGATAAGTTAGATTGTTACATTAATTATGTTCAAGTGATTATGACATATTCATAATATATCTCCCACTATTTTTATCAAATTAATAGCCCTTACTATTAAATCGGAAAGAATATCCCATAAATCTTTCTAGTGAGCCACGATCCATATTTCGTCATATTCTAAGCCAACCACTGGTAGTCCTTAAAATATGATTATTTAGGTAGACAACAGTTGCCAATTATATCATATATAATTCTTGGATAGTTTGGTGAACAACAATTGTTCTTGTCTATCTAATAGATTTTGAACCAAACTCTATGCTTCTAAGTTCATAATAATTGAATATAACCGTTTATTTTCACCTTATTATGACGACTCAGTTAAGTTAAACCCAATGATACAACGGTCGAATATAACCGCTTATATTCGTCACATCTCACCACGATAGACAGGAGTCCCCTGCCACTGGCAGTCATTCCCCTTATCGATCTAGGTTTCAATGAGTATTCATTCATTGGAAAGCATCCGATTAAAACTTAATATTTTGTTAAGGGGTTTAAAATTAAAACGACCATGATCTCATCATAAAGAGATTCCCAATTTTTCCTTGAATTAAGTACTTCAAATCAATATTCATCAATAGTTTGATTTCCAGGTTGTTGGAGGAGTCACAAGTGGCCTCACTTAATACCCAACTTCCTTACAGGTAAAACCCGTTTTTGACAAAATCTCCCCATATCTAAATAATTGAAAATTCGTATTTAATTCCGTGTTTCATAAACACAGAAATCTCATGATCGTTTGTTTATTTTAAAATCTCAAATCGTTACAGATTTTATCTTGTTTAGCATGGCAAGCATGGTATGGGTGACGTATCTAATACATGCATACATCATTTAATCTAATTAAAACATGCATACATTTGCTACTCTACACATACATCATATGTAAAGTGCATCACATAAAATAATATGCTATGGTTATGGCCCAATCCTATGCGATTTTTCCAAGCTAATGGAAAAATCATGGTCAATCTATGGTGGTAATAACTAATTATTACATAATCTCTTGTTTCGCTTCCAAAGCTGCCTTGATTGCCTCCAAGCTCCTCTTGAAACATTTTACAAAAGAACTCGAGTTGCATTCGAGATAAAATAATTACAAAAGAGAAAAAAAAACGACATGCAAGTCGTATTTAATTATTACAAACCATAAATTAAAATTAATAAAATAAATTAAAACAAGGTCTTGGGGCCATAACCATGCATCATGCTCACATAGCAACACAAATTGTATACTCACGATTTTATACAACATTAAATATGATCAAATCACAAATAATAAAATAAACACACTTTTTATTAAATATTAATCTAGTAATCTTAAATTACTAATTAATTTTTTTTTTATTAAAAATGCTATAACGCATGTCAGGGTCACGTTAACAGCAGCAGATTTTATTAAACCATGATACGCATCTTATAGATGCGTGTCTACTGTAGAATTTTTACTGTAGCAATTTCTGGGTTTACAGACGTTCGTCGTGTTCATCAATCATCAGTATGAATCCAAAACATGTTATACAGAGGATACGATTACTAGAATTAATAGCACAGTCATATATATATATATCTGATTACGAACGATCAACATGTAAGACTCGATTATTCATATATATATATATATATATATATATATATATATATATATATAAGAACGCGTTTGTATGTATAAACACGTATGTATCTGTTTATGCATGATCTGTACTACTGCTAACTGAATCGACTCCAACTGAGTTTTAGAGGTTAGTATTGCGTTTTAATCCCATTAAAACAGAACAGATCAACAAACGAATCAAAAACACAGTATAAAACACGTATCATGCAGTTACGTAAAACATGCAGTAGGGTTCACGGCGGGGAAAAAACTCAGAACTGGTTATAACTGATCATGTAATCGTATTACGGGTTTCTCAGATGTACAACCACGATTTAATCTTATCAAAAACATAGCAGATAACAGATCGCAGCAAAACCAGGAGAACAGTAGTTTATATATACGCATGAACATATAGTATAGTTCTCGGGAGAAACTAACAGTTCTGATAACTTCTGAATCATATCGTATACATCACATATAACTAGATTATCATATTATACAAGCAGCTCTGATACCAATGATGGTTTCGATCATCAATACGCAGCGAAAAACAGTAAATAAAATCGAAACCAAGCCACGGATCCATGTATAATATATCCGATAATCATGGTAGATAGAAGTTTACCTTATCAAAGCTTTACGTACAAAAACGATGCAGATGCTAGCCCCCCACGATTACTGAGCACTCCTCTTCGAAGCTCCCTCTACGGTATCCACACGAACACCTTCAAGATTGTCTTTCGATCTTGATTGGAAGTGAGGTACTAGCCTCCTTTAAAAGATATGAATATAGGATTAGGGTTAGGTTTTCTTTCTCGGCTGATGATCTTGTTGTGTCGTACCAAAAAATCTGTTACAACCTTATCATTATATAGGGTTGTAAGGAGCATTAAGCCCAAGCCAAAAACCTAGCCCAACTTGATTAATTAAATAATGGAATTATATCCAATTAATTAAATCAATAATAATTAAGTCATACTTAATTATTAAAATCATATCTCATTTGTATTTTATTATAACTTAATTAAGTCCAACTTAATTAATTAATATAATAAAATCCAACTAATCATTTAATTAATTTAAATTCATAATTTAAATTAATTCTTCCTTTAAAGTGTTCTATGTGTGTGACCCTGTAGGCTATTATTTAACTGGCAATAATTTTATTCTCTAATAAAATTATAAACAATGAGCGGCATCTAGTAATACATCACTGCTACCCAATTAAATAATATTTAAATCGTGATTCGATAAACCTTTTGTGATTAATGTTCCCGTGTAATATAATCCCTTTAACCAAATATTATAGATTAAACTCGAGGCATGTTCATTGTCATCCTCTTCATAATTTAATTCGGGTTTACTTGATACATGAGTAGACTATTAAGACAAATCATTATTTGAGCACGGCCATGCATTTTATAGTCTCACTCAATCAAGAGGCCAATAATATCTCTCATATCTGATAGGAGGGTTAAATCCTTTATCTATCATTCATATTTCTCATACGATTCACAATATACCCGATGTCCACTTTTATCATCACCCGGTCAAAGGTAACTTTTAATGTAGTCAAAGTATATTATCTTCGTATAGAAATTTAATGATCTCAAGTCAAAGGATCATTACACCATTATCACTGTGAGTCTTTCTTATGACTTAATTAACATGAAGAATCTCACAGTGGGTCTGTCCAGTACCATGTACCCTTACATGTACCTATGTATTGACTTTAGTATCTCCATACTTATAACCAATGAGATGTGGTTATCAGTCAAAAACATACTAGTCTATTTATGTATTATTATTGTCCTGTATAATAATACTCGACTAGGGACCTTTAAGAATATGATATATTATATAATCTCAAATTCAAGTTATATATACTTAAACTATATAATGTGTATCATTATTCTAAGGACATTTATTATGCAAATATCGCAGTAATTAAAGTCATAATAAATACATTTATTTAATAATCAAATGACATAAGGTTTATTTAAGAAACAATGTATTGCCTCTAGGGCACCTATACTAACATAAGAGTCACAAGTAAACAAGTTCCACCAGATAAAATATTACAAAGGAGATGAACTTGATTTTCTGGGAATTAATTTAGTAGCTCCTTTGTTCTTGAGTTGAGAGAGATATAAGCTGCTGGGTTTGTAGATGTAATGTTTGTAACGACCGAGAATTTTATTTGTTTTTTGTGAATTATTTAATATATAATATTTAAAATATCTTATTCCAATTAAATGTGTTATATAATTTATGTGATAAATTACGTGATTTATGTGAAATATTTGATTTAATATGTGACTATCTGATCTACATATGGTGAATTACGTGAATTATCTGAGTTATTACGTGGTTATTTAAATTACCTGTTTAAATTGTGTTAGTAGAATTTATGTGTTGAATTATTTTATAGTGTTAAAATTATTTTTAGAAAATTATTTGTTTTAGTCGAAATCATTTTATTAAATTAGTTTTGGACTTTTAAAAATTTGAGTTATTATTTAGCAAATATTAAAATATGAGGTATCATTTATTATATCTTAATTATTTTGATAATTTAAATTTGATCGTATTATCTATAGCTTTGCAGTTGGATTGTTTTGAAATTTTAGAGCCTAATTTAAATTTTCAATTGTGTCAAATTATATTTTATTAAATTTGCAAATGATCGAAAATTTTATACTTTTACATTTTATTAGTTTTAGATTATTTATAAAAGAAAAATCTTTAAAAAAATTATTATTATTTCTTATGGTGAAAATTATAAATGTTAAATTTTACCCGCTCAAATATTTTTGGGATCGAAATGCGGGGCTTTATAGTAGATTTTTGTTTTGTATCAACTAGGGGCGGTGTGTTTTAACTTTTAACATTATTCCCTCTTACTTGCCTCTTAGTTTTCTCCCCAGTTCTCATTTCTCTCTCTCAGACTCACACCTCATATCTCTCTTTCCTCTCCCCTGTTTCTACCGCCACCCCTCTTCTTTCCTCCCATTTCTTCCATTGTCACTACCACCAACAACGGCTGAAGAATCAACTATTAAGGTCGTGCGTGTTGCAGCCAAGCAAGCCAGCCCTATTCATCTCTTTTCCACCCATAATCACCACCACCTGGTAACTTTTGAGTTTCCAGTTAATATATTCATATTTTAATTTTAATTTTTTAAGCACCTGTTTGCTGATTTGAATGTTAAAATCATGCTTCTGAGGGTCATATGAGGTTATTGAATAATTTTACAGGAATTTTCATGCTTAAATCATGTTAGTCGGAGTTGTGGTTGTATGATCAAATTTTGTTATTTAAATCATGTTTTTAAGAGGTTTATAGATGCTGATATAAGGATGATGTTCTTGGGGTTTGTTGTGAACGTGCTAAATAGTTTTGCAAAAATTTTCGCTTTGAAATTGTGTTAGTCGAATATGGGATATATGGCTGGATTTTTGACTTGTCAGCTTTGTTGTTAGGTTGATTATTGGACTGCTGTGTTTTCAAAGGAAGTGCTGCCGGATTTCTATTTTTGGTGGCTAATCACCGTTATTGTTTAGGGGCAGGGGAGGGTTGGAAACTCTTGGTAAAGCCGAGAGCTTGCCTGTGTATGTCACAATTGAACTGATTAATTGGGGCTTAGGGTTATCAATGGTTTTGGCGGGCTAAGTTAATTTTAATTAAATCGAGTACGATGTCGTTTTGTTTAGTATTTGTAAAACATAACAGGGTGTCGTTTTATTCAGTGTGAGTTGTAGTTTTGCTTATTTAGTACTGTGGTCCAAAAAGACACGTGTTAGGTGGTAAATGATCAGTATGGCAATATATGTAAGGCTCTACTATTGGTTATGAACGGCAGAATTGGTATAATCTGTTTTTATCTCTTTCTCTCTGTTATCTTTTTTTCCAAGTTTTGTTACTTTCATAGATTAGATTAGATCTTGTGACAATCTGGTATCAGAGCTCATCTTGAGCCAATGGCAGATAAACAATTACAAAAACACGAAAAATCTATCGCCACCTTGGAACAAAAACTTGAGCAGTTTACTGGCTCAGTAGAACAATATCAGAAAACAGTGGGTGAAAATCAGAAACTGACCAGCACAAGAATAGATGAAATGGGAGCTCGCTTGTCGCATCTCACCACAGTTACAGAGGAGTTGAGTACCAATATGGGGGAGATCATGAGGTGGGTGATGAAGGATAAGAACCAGCCAGAGGATGAAGCTTCAAAAGTTATGGGAGGTAAGGACACACCAAACTCATCTTTGTTGGTTTTACAACATACTGCACACACAGATGGTGAGGCTAGTGTACACCATCCAAACCCAGAAGTGGCTAAAACCCTTCATTTTAATGCCAAGGATAACAACAACCTGACCCAATCATGGGTAGTAAACCCCTCATAACCACAACCACAAAACCCTAGCCCACAACCACAGAATCATCCCTATGGATTTAACCAACATCAGGAGATACCAGTCAAACCCCCTCCCTTAATACCACAATTCCAAATACCCCAAACCCTTCAAAACAACTTCCAGAACTTCCACACACCACCACACAACCCACACCAGTTTAACAATATACCTCATGCCCCAAGACCCCTTCAAGGTTTTAATAACCAAAGCTGGCAACAAACTTCTGATTTCACTCAAAATAGAAACTATCATCCATTTGGACCCTTGAAGATACCAAAGATGGATTTTCCAAAGTTTGAGGGCAAGGATCCTAGGGGATGGGTTAATAAGTGTGAGAAATTCATTCTGTTCAACCCATATATGGAGTCCAAAATGAAAGTGATCTATGCCACTCTGTACTTGGAGGGAGAAGCTGATATATGGTTTCAAACAGTACAAAGTGAGCACCCTGGGTTACTATGGGAACAGTTTGTTGAGTTGTTGTACCATAGGTTTTCTACTAGAGGGTATGAGAACATTGTGGAGCAGATTAACAAGTTAAGTCAGAAGGGAAAGGTGGATGAATATATTGGGCAGTTTGATGAGTTAAGAAAATATGTGGTGGCTCTAAATGGTAACTATTCAGAGAGCTATTATGTAGATAGTTTTTTGAGTGGATTGAAGGATGAGATCTCTTCAGCCTTGTATCTTTACAAGCCTTTAACCTTAAAAGATGTTAGGGATAAGGCTAGGAGACAGGAGAGCTTGATTGAGGTAATGGACAAGAGAAATAAGGGGCCTAACAGGTTTATTATGAGCAGTTCAAACAGTAAACCTGCTACTTCACCTATTAAGACCAATACCTACACCCAAAAAGAGCCTATAAGTAAACCTATACTAGCAGGAGTAAAGAAGCTTACATACAGTGAAATGATGGATAGAAGGAGTAAGGGTCTTTGTTTCAACTGCGACGAGAAGTTTTGTTAACTCGGATAACTTGTAGAAGGGGGGGTTGAATACAAGTTATATAATCGTGTCTGATTTTTGCTTGGTTATATGAACAAGAATAAACGAATGAATCAAATTCTGTTTGTATTAAATAATCAAATACAAACTCTACCAAAGGTGTACAAATACCTTTAGCAGCTGCTGACAATATAAATCTCTCTGTTTGTTTCGATCTTTCGAATACAAACCTTATACAGAGCTTCTAACAAACTTACAATTTGTTCAATCACAATCGATCTTTTACAATGATATTGAGAGAGTATTTATAATGCTTCCTTTCAACTAATCATAGAAAGATAATCTATACATGAAAATGTTCTGCCATCCAGTTGATAGTTTCCATCAATAGAAAATTCTTTCCTTCATAAAATCTTCTTGCTTGTTCCTCAAACAAAGATCCTGTTTTATAGCACTTGCCAGTTTCTGTAGCATCCATAATGATATCATCAGTAACACGACTGATATCAGGATTCCATCTTGCATCAGGATCTGACCATCCCATCAGTACTTGATCAGTAGTTGACTTGACATTTCAGGATTCAATCTCAGTTCCTGACATGTAGTACTCGATGCACTGTTCATTCCTGACTAAACTTTACAGATAACTGTCTAACACATATTTCCTATATAAAGTGCTAAATCCTTTATAAATCAGGATATACAAGAAGTATAAGTAAAATTCTATTCTTAACATCACAACTCATGAATTATTCCTAACAATCTCCCCTATTTATGCTTTAAAATCTGAAGCATAAATCTGAGTTGTTGATGTCAAAACATATAACAATACAATCAGAATAGAATTTATGAATTCAAAAATCATGAAGTTAAGTACCTCCTCTTTAAGATATAGACATAGTATCCAGTACTTAGAAGAAAGAATTCAACTATTTGATGCTTCTTTTCCTTTACCACTTCCAAGATGAGATTCACATCTGTCACAATCTTTATCTCCCCCAGTTCTTCTTTTATCCCTAGTTTGTTGTTGTTGTTGTCTTCTTTGAATAGTCTTTATCTCCCCCTTTTTGACATCAGCAACATTAATTCCAAGAGATTCAGTAACAGAACAAATGAGATTCATCAGAACTGCTTGATTTTCCATAATAGTGACTTGGTTATCTTCAAGTGTTTGAAGTCTTGATTGAATTTCAACTTGAGATTTTTGAATATCTTCAAGTGTTTGGAATGTCTTCAGATTCAAGTCTTGTAGAAGAAGTTGCTTGTGTAGAATGATATTCAAGTAATAAAACTCGATTAGATTTACAAACATCTTCATCTTTCTGATCTGAAGCTGCAATATGATCATCTTGTCCTTCACCAGTATTCTGTGTACTAACATCTTCAAAACCTGACTCCTCCTTAGATTGATCAGATACTGTTGATGTCTCAATTCTTGCTGATATTGGTAGTACAAACAAAGGAATACTTGGATCATTAGAAATATCTTCTGGTACTGATGATGATCACGGTTGCATTTGGCATATGCAACAAGCCCTTTAAACCCCTAGGCAGCCCTAGTGGATGAGTAAGGTCTCGTGAGGGCCTATAGTGAATGTACCCACAAAATCCAATGCAATGCAATGCATGAATGCAACTAATATGAAAATGCAACTAATCTAGTACTAATATCCTACCATACCTTCGAATCCTCCCATGCCATATCAACTTAAGAATCAAAGTAAATACGCAATGTCTTGGTGTCGAAAGTGCAAGTATTCACATAGTCTACTCAATGAACATGCATAAGTTCTCACAAGTCCATGGCAAGTGTAAGAATAAGTTAGTAAACATGCTAAGCCTACAAGAGTACATCTTTAAGACAAAACTCGGGATCTCATACGCAAAAACAAGCAGACACTCACAATCCACTCACAAAAGAATATTCACTCAAGAACAAGGGTAAGTGTATCACTAAATTCCAACAAAATCATAAACATGCTTGACATTTGGTATCAATCTAACTCTTAACACAACATACATCAATGCCGATAATCAAAAGGTCTTTATTTGGGTTGTAACGGGGCTAGGGACCAGGTATGTCAAATAAACCAAATCAGGTGAAGTGTCAAAAGCTAGCAAGTACCTTAATAAACCATTCACAACACCCTACTTTTCCCCCACACATGATTTTACTATTATTTTTTTCAACAAAAATGCTCGACTAGTCGACTGAAATAGGATCACAACAAACACAAACATGCTCTCATAATATTTTTTTTTCTTTTTTTTTTCCTTTTTTCTTTTTTCGAGAGCTAAATATAACACAAACAATAATATACACAATAACAATGATCCCAAAATTTTATTACACATGCCGACTATCTAGCAAACAAACCCAATTTCCAAATTCAATATTTCCCCCCAAACTTATGACCGACAATAAACCCCTCCTTGCACACCTTATTACTCCCTTAAGCACTCTACTAGCCTTTGACAAAGTGGGTTCAAATTAATGTAAGGTTAATACAAGAAAAAGGTCTAGGCAAGTAATGTGGTATGTCACCGAAAAATAGGATTAAGCTCAACGGGTTAACTAATTGATCATGTAAATATGGTGTGGTAATATGGGAAAATATGCGGTTATTCCTACATGCCTTTATCATTTTAATCGTCAAATAATGTCATGCGTTTCAAGAAAGACCTCAAACAACTGCTAGCAATGCAAACAATCTGTGGACACTCAAGCAAACGAATAAATTGCAACAAATATGCAATATGGCTCAAAATCTCACTTGGTGGAAAAACATACTCAATCCCAAGAAAAAATCTCTCTAATGCACCTACTTGTATTCAAAGCATGCGAACTAAATCATCTTGCACATATTCATGTCCTTCTAATTACTTACAACATTCAATAAGTCTATTAGCTTCAACTTACTAGTGTATGTGTGTGTACAAGAACAAAGCATATCACTTCTCAATCAAAAGCGTCAACAACACAAAATTCCTATCAAGCATGGGTGCAAATGCAACTATTATGAACTCACATGGTATACAAACATAAAAACAGAATGTCATATATGAAACAAACGTAGATAACACGAACATAAATGCATAATTTACTACTACTAATATGCAAAGCATGAAATCCTACATGAACACATAATACAACAACTACTAATCCCTAAAACCACCCCCAAACTTAAAATATTCAATGTCCTCATTGAATGGAAGTAAATACAAGGGATAGCAGAAAACATACCTGAAAATCGAAGCATACCCAACAATTTTTTTTCTCACAAAAATCCCCTTTCCTTAGCAATTGGCCTCAAAACAACCGATTAAATTTAACCTCAACGAAAATTTCCCAACATTAGCACTATCTCTCCTATGCTTACGAGCCAAAAGAATCAATACCCAACTCACAAGAAGCTCCACCAAAAATTACCAAGCAATAACACACCAAAAATACCCCAATATATCAAGAATAATACAAATCCCAATTTACAAGAACAAAAATTCGTAATCAAAATAAAATTTGAGAGAAGAAATAAACCCACTACGAAGTGGAGAGTTGAACTTGCAATTAATTCCTCTTTAGAATTGAATTTTTAGAGATTTAAATAAAATAGAAGAGGAATTGGATTTGTATGGCTAGGTGTGTATATATATAATATGATGGATAGATGAGAATTAAAAATTTAGAGTGTAGGAGAGATTTGGAGAGGTTAAGATTTGATGTATGATAGATATAGGAATTTAGAATTGAAGAAATTTGGGTTAGGATTGAATTTAGGGGAATTTTTATGGTTAAAAACAATGAATTTCGGAGAAAAAACTGGGCAGAAGGGGGTATAACGCAGCCTGCTGCTGCGTTTCAGAGGCGCTGGGCGTGGAACAGGGCAGACACGCAGGAGCTACCTGCGTGTTAGGGGGTATAAACGGCTGTAACGCCAGTGCAACCTGCGTTACTGAAGGGCAAATTGCGCCTAATGCAGTAACGCAGGCGCAACTTGCGTTACTGAGGCGCAAATTGCTCGAACTGTTTTTTTTTTTTTTTTTTTGCACAGGTTTTTTTTTTTTTTACAGAAACACTCAAAATTTTTTTCTTCAACGCTCTTTTTTTTTCTACACTAATGCATGGGTTGCCTCCCACGAAGCGCATTTGTTTAATGTCGTTAGCCCGACGCCTGCAGACAATTATCCTGGCGAAAAAGCATATAGATGTACATACCTCCTAATTTGAAGTAATCTAATGATGTGAGCACCAATTCGATAACCAAAAAGATATATAAATTGACATGTGAGGCTCATGTAATGCTCAAGAAATTTCGGGATGTGAAAATATTTAGCAAAATCAACATCAAAATACTTATAGCTTCTTTTCACAAATTCCTCCCAAATCGGGTCTACATAAGGCATATACACATTCTCAATCTTAGCATTGTTCAAGTCAAGCATATCCAAATTCGGTTCTATCTCATCTACCACAATTGGATTCACAATATCCTTATTCAAATTAACATCTGTCACAACCATATTATCACCCTCGTCAAATAGCATGCAAATAGAGTCATCTAAGAAATCAACATCATTATTATCAAAAGAGTTTTCACACGAGTTAATTTCTTGAGAAGCATATGGGTCAATAAGAGCAAGACTATCAAAATAACCATCTTCATCATCAAAATCATCAAAAATTAACTTACTATTACTAACCTCGTTTTGCGACTCTTTGAACTCCTTACCACTCCACAAAGTTGCATCATCAAATTGACTCATTGGTATTTTCTCCGTTTGAGAGCGCCTCTCAACGAATTCAGTTACCTCTTGAGCTAATTGAGCAATTGAGTTTTCAATCAACTTACCTTGAACTTTCAACTCATTAAGACTTGTCTCAAGCTCTTCATTCTTGCTCAGCTGTGCAACAACAACTCCTTCCAAAAGATTTTCCAAGTTGGATTTCTGTGGTGGCTGAGGTGGATTGTCTTGGTAGGAAAAATTAGTGTAATCTTCCCAACCAGAAGTGTAAGTATCAGCATAAGGATTATATTGTGGTGGCTGGTGAGGGTGGTCATGGGTATTGTAATAAAAATTACCATCCCAAAATTGTGTTTGATTTGGGTAGTAAGGGATATTAAATTGGCAATTATTTTGAGTATGTCCCTGTATACCGCAAACATCACAAGTGGCAAACAAAGAAGAATTTCTTGACTCAATATCATCGATCTTTTGAGATAATGCCTGCATAGTCTTAACCAATGCCTCCATGCTTTCTTCTTTGCTCCTCTCTTTACTCGCTTAATTTCTTGTTATAGGAATCTGAAAATCAATTTTACAAGAAACAAGAAAAACCACAAGCAAAGATCAAACAGAACAAGAATAATAGCCGAAGCAACACAACTAAACAACTTGGCCAAACTAACTCAAAAATTAACTAATCTAACACTGCTTTGTCCCCGGCAGCGATGCCAAAAATTTGACAAGCTGTCGCGTGCCTATCAAATAATAATATCTAACAAATCCTTCTAACTATGTAGTAGGGTAAGTCAGAGTCGATCCCACAGAGACAAACGTGTCAATCACCAGTTGTTCTCGATTCAATTCAGCCAAGCAAGTAACACAATAAAATATCAAAGATTATTATACTAATTTTATACTAATACAATTAATCAATTAACTAAAACATCTAGAATTAAGTGTCCCCACTAGCATGAATTAATGCAATCGTGAATTCCCTCCCCAATCAATCATATAATACTCAACAGGAAAAATGCGCCCTATAAATTACCAATAACCTCTCTCGAGTATTAATGGTTTCTCTAAAATACAATCAAGCCTATTCTCATGGTATCATGCAATTTAGAGACATTAATCACAGCACCCTAACTTCCTAACAATCCGTTCTACCTATTCTCATGGAGAAGTTCATGTCCTCATTGGATAAATCACAACCATCTAAATCCAACTCTCGTTGATAAATAGACAATGGTTCAAACAATAAACATAATCACGTCTGATTTGTAATTGCTAATTAATACAACTCAATAAGCAAGGGCAATTAAACAATCAAATTGGGGGAATTGGGAAAATCACACATCAATCATAACTAGGGTTCTACATAACCCTAGATTAATTATCTACTCATACATAATTAAACTAATAAAGCAAGAGATATAATATGAACACATAATATTATAAAGAATAGAGAAAAACCTTCAATCTCCAAAGAAAAGTGAATAGCTATCTCCAATCTCTCTATACTAGAATATACAAGTTATGTACAATAATTTTTCGATCCCCCAAAAACTATATCTAGATGTGTTTATATAGGCTCTAAAAGTCTTGCCCAACAAGAAAATACCAAAACAGAATTATAATAGAATTTCTGCAAAATACGTTTCCTAAACTGAATCTGTTTTTTAAGGAAAATTCGTATCTTCTTTTCATCTGTTTTTCCGAACCTTTCCAGTTGTGTTTGGACGTCTGGGCCTCTTTAGAATGATAGAGACTCTCGTTATCTTTGCGTGGACTGCTTATGGGCCTCAAACGGACTTCTAGAACTCAAGATATGGCCAAAACAGTGTAGACTGCGCAACCCTTCTCAGAAATCCGAATTTTAATCAATTAATTCTCCAAAAATAATAGAAGCATCCACCTTAATCAACATTCTCTTAACTCTGCACAACTAAGCAAAACACATCAAAACTACAAGAAACTTGAGTCCAAGACAATCAATTTAAGCCGATTTAGAATGCTCCAAGTAGATATAAAATCCACTTATCACTATGGAGTTGATCATCCATACCCTCATTCTCACTTTGACTATCTAAAGTCAACACTCTTTCTACCTCTCCTTTTGCCTGGTCAGGAGCCAGCCTGTAACACCCCAGTCCTCGACCCGATTTTCGAAAAAGGCTCGGGATTTGACCCGGGTTATCACACAGCCGCTCTGATTGTGGATCAATATCCATCTTTTCAAGTGTATCACTCAAATTTGGATAAGTGCTCTCATGACCTACAGAAAAATAGAGTTTAGAAGAAGTTTTTATACCTGAACTCACATGGAGAGAGGGTTCCTCATTTGGCATGGGGCTTGAGGTTTTCTCCAAGGAGTGAGCTGCTATAATCTCTAAACCCTTACAATCATCTTCTTTCCTTCCAGAGAGTACAGCGGTATACCACTTTCAGGTTCTCTACTAAACTCGGATGTCTTCAGTAATACTTCATTAGACACCATAGTTAGTACATCACCGTCTTTAAGTGTTGTTTGCTGAGACTCACCCTCAAGGTGGATAGAATCTGACTGAACAATGTTTGTTTAATCTTCAAGAAAACCAGTCAAAGTTATTCCTCCCATATCATAGGGTTTCTCACTTGCAATTTTAGACATCACAGAAGACCTTTCAACATCAGCTATCACAGCTCCTGAGTCATCCGACCTCTGACTAGATGGTTCTTGTGTTGCAGTGACTGTGATCTGATCTTTCCTACTATCCACCACTGGTGCAATAGTATCTTCTGTTGACTGTATTCCTCTATCTACTTCCTCCAGTTGTTCACCTTGAGCTGAAGCATCTTCAATAATGACATCCTTGTCAAATAAATATGCATGTAGTGATTGAAGTGCAACATGCTTCGAGAGTCCAAATTTCTTGACTAATTGTCTTTTGACAGATACATAGAAATACATCTTCATTAAGTCAAGTCTTTGATGTAGAAGTCCATATTCATCTGGAAATAAAAGTTTTGGTACTCTTTCAACCAGAAAATCTAGAACAGGCCTTGACAACTTCACTTTGAGAGAAATTAGTCCCATAGCCAGTCTGTATGATAATGTAGTTTCCCATGAAGAATCAATATCCAGATCTCTATGGTCATTTGCTGACTTGATTGTAGTTTCATTTGTAGAGACCTGCATGATATTAGTTGGACTAGACTCTGTGTGTGTAGGTGACAATTGAATCTTTCTCCTTGTTCTCCTGGTATAGTGAGCAAAAGATTTATCCTGAGAAGACTCAAGAGGTGTAGACACAGAAGTGATCTTGGGATGAGATCCTTTTTCAATAGACACAGTCTTTTGAGAGACAGTATCCAGTAACTATTTTCCCTTTTTAAGTACTACAGTCTTTTAAGAAACTGCAGCCTGGCTGTGACTAGGTGCTTCATCTCTTTATCCTAGCTTAGAAAGTCGAATTGCAGCCTTCAATTTTTCTCTCTCAGCAAGAGATATATTATCATCATCTTCACTAGAACTACTACTACTTGACACAACAAATTTTCTCTTCCTTACAACTGATTTCTTTTGAGAAACACCAGAGGTTGGTTTTTTTGAAATAATAGGCTGTGGATTAAAACTTTGTTCTTGAATTGTTTCAGAGGCTATAATGTTTTGGGTTACTGGGGTAGACACAGGTGGGTTCTCCTCCAAATGAGATTCCTGAGCCATTTCACCACAAAAGAAAGAAGAATTGTAAAGAGTAGGAATATGAGTTTTAAGAATTACCTGAACATGATGTGGATAATGAATTGCAGGTATTTCATCTAGATGCTTTTCATTGTCCTTCTTTGTAATTTCAGAGAAAATTCTCTTTTGCTGTACATAAGAAGAAACACAATGTTCTCTACAAATCTAGTTTCAACATCAGGAATAAAATGATTAATAAACATTTGCATAAATCTATGATAATAAACCATTTTCCTGTTTTGATCTCTTAACCCAAGTTTAATACACATCTGACTTAAGATAATGTGACCATTGTTTATTACTCTGTCATAAAGCAAACTGTAAGCAATATTTGAAGTAACAGAAGTAATTTGATCAAAAGAACTACATTTACCAGTAAAGCATTTAGCTAATTAATCAAAGAAGAAAGACAACTCTTTCCTAAGACAAGATCTTCTTAATTGGCTCATGTTATCTAAAGATCCATTATAACCTAATACAGATAACATAGTTCTTACATCATTATCAGATGGTACATTCTCATAATTCAAACTAACAGGTAAGTGAAGTACTGAATTAACAACAGATTCAGTAATATCAAAAGAATCTTGTCCTAAGTGTAGAACAATCTTACCTGATTGACTCTGAGTAGAATCAATTACCTCAGCATTCTCCCAAGCTTGTGTAACAGCTGCTTGATTAATCTGTGGAGATGCTATCAATGCATAACTTAATGGTCCATACGCCAGAAAGTCCATGATTGGGTGAAAATCAGTTGACACTCCTTCCTTGTTGGTGATAGCTGCTACATGATTGTTCGTCATAAAATCGAAGTCACCAAACTTCAAGGCTATTGACTTAGGTAATCTTCTTTGAGCTGCCATTTTTGATCTGAAAAGAACTTGAAAAATTCTTGAAATGGATTAGTGATTTTGAAAACTCGAGAGTGTTTTTGCTTTAGAGAATGTGAAATTAGATAAAGCAATTACACGATTAGAGTTTCAAAACAAATATATTTCACAAATCTTTTAGACCACTATCCCACGTCGACACGTAGATTGACAGATGTCAGTCCCTGAAAAGTGCGTTACCCATGATTTTTGGAAAATAAAATCCAAAATTGATTTTCATAAAATAAATCAGGGTATTATCAAGATAAAAATCAATATTGATCAGCTTCCTTTTCCTTTTGTGACCTCCCATCAAAATAATCACAAAATGCAATGTGATTTAATAATAATTCTCAAATCCTGATGATCACACTTGAAATCCTGATCAATATCATCCTGATTCCAGAGACTTAAATGGAGTTTCCACGTGGCATTTTTTTCTTTTATCTAAAAAAGAAATAAACAATTAATCTGAACAAAATCAATTGGTTAGATATATTCGACATTTCTTGAAAATACATGAAATACAGTCACACGCGATAATTAGCATCTGACTTCATTGATAGTTCCAAGTGACTGTTCAGCTTCTCACATCTTTCTATAAAAGAAACAGACGCCTTATGCCATTCTCCATAAACCTTTCAATTTCTTTTCTTCTCAATAATGATTCTCAAACCAAAACTCCATTCAAACCCATTCTTTAGGTTTTTCACAGTCGATGAACATCCTGTTCTTGATCATCTCTTTGAAGAGACGACTTTTCTCATCGAACTAGTCATGGATGGAGTAGTTTTAGATAATATCCAGAGGTTTCTCCTAGAACATCCATCTGTTGGATACAATCTTCCCCTAACCTCCTCAAAACTTGAGGATGAAGAATTTGGCCGAGAGTCTGAGGTTGATCTTGATGGAGATGCTATTCATTTAAGTTAGCTACTCTCATTCAAGTCACCCAGACAAGGAATCCAAGAGTAGACGAGGCTGTTCAAATACCCTGATGGATTTCTTGATGCTCCTTGTCCTGTATCTCAGAATCCATATCATTAGACAAGTACAGGATTATTAGTAGAATTTAGACAAAAAGATGTTGTATTTCATTTCCATGTATGTAATGCTTTCAATTAATGAAAATACAATTTCTTATTATCTACTTGTCTTTTGATTATTGAATGATGTATAAATTATCAGTATGCAAATATTAAAACTTGCTGGCATAGACTTAACACATCACAGAATTAGATTACTACACAAAGTAAACGTCAGGATCTGAAACAATTTTCACAATCCTGATACTGACACAATACTGATGACGTAAGCATCCTGATAACAATTCTAATCCTGATGATTATTAACAAGTCTATCATAATGAAATTTACCAAGGCGAAGTGTTATAGCTAAAGCATTTAACAATCAAATATAGATCCTGACAAGAATATCAAGTCTATAAGCTAAGAACAACATACCTTGCTACTTTTGCAGATGTTAAAGATCTAGAAATTTAACATTCCTAACTCACTTACTAATCTACTGAATGTAGTCTCATCAAGTGGTTTAGTTAGAATATCTGCAAGCTGTTTGTCAGTAGGAACAAAATGAAGTTCCACAGTACCATTCTCAATATGTTCTCTAATAAAATGATACTTGACATCAATATGCTTAGTCCTTGAATGTTTGTTAGGAATAATTCATGAGTTGTGATGTTAAGAATAGAATTTTACTTATACTTCTTGTATATCCTGATTTATAAAGGATTTAGCACCTTGTATAGGAAATATGTGTTAGACAGTTATCTGTAAAGTTTAGTCAGGAATGAACAGTGCATCAAGTACTACATGTTTGGAACTGAGATCCAATCCTGATATGTCAAGTCAAATACTGATCAAGTACTGATAGGATGGTCAGATCCTGATGCAAGAGGGAATCCTGATATCAGTCATGTTACTGATGATGTCATTATGGATGCTACAGAAACTGGCAAGTGCTATAAAATAGGATCGTTGTTTGAAGAACAAGCAAAAAGATATTATGAAGGGAAGAATTTTCTATTGATGGAAACTATCAACTGGACGGCAGAACATTGTCATGTATAGATTATCCTTCTGTAATTAGTTGATAGGAAGCATTATAAATACTCTCTCTATATCATTGTAAAAAGTGTCGTAGTCGAACAAGTGAAAGTCGTAAGTTCGTGTGCGTAGCTCTGTATAAGATTTGTATTCGAGAGTTCGAAACAAACAGAGAGAGAGATTTGTATTGTCTGCAGCTGCTAAAGGTATTTGTACACCTTTGGTAGAGTTTGTATTTGATCTTATTAATACAAACAGAGTTTGATTCATTCGTTTATTCTTGTTCATATAACCAAGCAAAAGTCAGACACGATTATATAACTTGTATTCAACCCCCCCCCCCCTTCTACAAGTTATTCGAGTTAACAATTGGTATCAGAGAAGGTTGATTTCGAATAATCATAAAGATCTGCAATCATGTCTGGTTACAAGGATGGGAATACTAAGATTCCTATGCTCAAGAGAAACGAATATACTCTATGGGAAGTAAAGATGTTGCATCATCTGGAAGCAACAGATCTTGATTATCTTGATAGAATCAGAGATGGACCTTTTGTTCCAACAAAGGTCGTTGGACAAGCAACTGTTGATGGTGTGGTTGTTCCAGAACATACAGCAGAGAAGCCAAAATCTGAGTGGTCAGATAAGGACAAGGAGAATGTTCTTAAAGATGCTAAAGTGAGAAACATATTATTCAACAGTCTTGATTCTGTTCTCACTAACTATGTTCTTTCTTGTAAAATTGCTAAGGATATATGAGACAATCTTAAGGTTCATTGTGAAGGAACTAAGCCTGTCAGGAAGAATATGAGGACACTACTTATACAACAGTATGAGTACTTTGAATCCAAGTCTGGTGAGTCACTTACTGATACCTTTGATAGGTTTACAAAACTCATCAATGAGATGGCCATGCATGGTAAATATTATGACTTGGAGGATATGAATACAAAGTTCATGAAAGCTTTGCCTGATTTCTACAATGAGAAGATATCTGCAATTGAGGAAGCTAATGATCTGGATGAAATATCATTAGAGGCAGTATATGGAAAACTGAGAGCTTATGAACTTGACAAGCAGCAGAAGAAGAGCAGGAGCGAAGGAAAGATGAAGACTGTTGCACTTATTGCTCAATCTGAATTAAAGAAGCTTCCGGAAGAACAGCATGAAGAGATTGCTGTAAAGAACTCAAGGAAGAAGAAAATCAAAGAAAGTTCTGAGTCAGAGACTACTAATATGGACTCTGACAACAATGATTCTGAATCTGAGATGTAGGAACTCTTTGCTATGTTTGCTAAAGCCTTCAAGAAAGGAAGATTCAACAGGAGAAGATTTAGCAAAGGACCTTTTCAAAAGAAGGAGGAGAAGAAGAGTGACAAAGGCAAAGGTACAATTGTCAAGCTTGATAAGGCCAAGATCAAGTGCTTTAATTGCAGCGAGCTTGGACACTTTGTTAGTGAGTGTAAGAAGCCTAGGAATTCAGGAAAGGGTAATGCACTTATGGTCATACAGAAGGATTGGGCTGATTCTAGTGATTCTGAAGATGAATTGGATTATGACAACATTGCACTGATGGCAAATGTTTCAGATAAACCTGGATCTCCAAAGAAAACTTCTCCATCCTCTGTTAAGGTATCACTTCACTCTCTTGATTCATTTGATAACTTAAATTCTGATGAAATTAGATCTATCCATGCTGAGTTTAAGAATCTTATGACTAATTTTAGAATTCTTACTTGTGAAAGAGATGAACTTAAGGTTAAGAATGATAAATTAGTTGATAGAAATAATTTTCTTGAATCTGAGTTAATTCAAATGGAAGAATACAAGTTAAGTTCTGATAAAGCTAAGCATGATTATGGTGTTATTCTTGAGGCTTATGACTATGTCAGAAAAGAACTAGAGGAAGAGAGAGATGTGATTAAGACCATTAACATTTCTGGTAAAAAGACACAAGAAATCATTGAAAATGGAATTCATGGTAAGGTTAATGGTTTAGGTTTTGATAAGGCTAGACAAGAAGAAAAAGTAGCTATTGTCAATGATGATAGTAAAGTAGAAGCTAGCACATCTAAATCTGAAGGTAAGAAAATTGTTTCTGAACCTAATCATGTTAAATTTGTTGATTCAAAAGGTACCCTTGTTGTACACAAAAGGATTAACAATAGTAATTCAGATGAGAAAGTGTTAGAGAAACCTAAGAATGTAAACATAGGGTTTATGTCTAAGTCTTAGTTGAAACAGAGATTAGATGGTCTTTTAGAGTCTAGCAAGATCAAGAGAAATAGGAATGGAAAGGAAGGTATTAACAAAGAGAATAATTACAAGAATATACCTGATGCACCTAGGAAAAAATGCTATAAGTGTGGAAATCATAATCATTTGGCCCTAGACTGCAATCAAAAACCTTCTTGGAAAACTGAGTCCAGATTCCCCAAGACTCAGAAAATTCAATACCAACCACAAAAAGCTTGTTATCATTGTGGTAGTTTACTTCATTCCATTTACATGTGTAGAGAATATCATGAACTGTATTATGACTATTATTCTTTGAAATCTGAAACTCCTAGTCACAAACAGTTTGTGAAATTAGAGTCTAAATTTGACTCTACAACAGGTAAAGTAAAGGAAAAATTCTCAAAGCCTGTTGTTTCAAAATCTAGTAAGAAATGATCCAATCAAAGTTGGGTCCTAAAAAATTCTAACTAGTTACTTTTTGTTTGCATGGGCACAGGAAAGAAGCATTCAATTATCTTGGACAATGGATGCTCTGGACATATGACTGGAAAGAAGTCCCTGCTTACAAAGTTTGAGAGGAAAGTTGGCCCAGTAATATCTTTTGGAGATGGCAACAAAGGAGAAACTCTGGGATATGGCTCAATTGTTTTGGGGAATGTCATCATAGAAAATGTAGCACTGGTTGAAGGCTTGAAACATACTCTTTTAAGCATAAGTCAACTGGGTGATAAAGGTTACAAATCAATCTTTGACAGAGAAGGATGCAAAATCTTGAATATGCAGAATGGAGACATTGTTCTAACTGGTCAAAGACATGGTAATATATATGAAGCTAGCTTAAGTGATACATCTAAAGGAAGTGTTAGATGTCTCTACAGCAAAGCAACAAGTGATGAAAGCTGGAATTGGCACAAGAAGCTCTCACATCTTAACTTCAAGAAGCTTAATCAACTTGTTAAGCACAATCTGGTGAGAGGCCTACCTCAGGCAAATTATGTGCAAGATGGACTTTGTGATGCATGTCAGCTTGGAAAGCAAAGAAGAACCACTTTCAAGAGCAAGACTAAAAATTCAATTACTGAACCATTTCACATGCTACATCTTGATCTGTTTGGTCCAGTAAACATTATGTCTATCAGCAAGAAGAGATTTGCTCTAGTGATAGTGGATGATTTTACAAGGTTCACATGGGTGTTCTTTCTACACAAGAAGGATGAAGCTCCTCAGCAAATCATTGAACTTGTCAAGAATATTCAAAATAACTCTGAGTACAAAGTCAAAGTACTTAGGGGTGACAATGGTACAGAATTCAAGAATTCTACAATGGAGGGGTTTTGTGCAGACAATGGAATCACTCAACAGTTTTCTGCACCTGGTACACCTCAGCAGAATGGTGTAGTAGAAAGAAAGAACAGGACTCTCATAGAGGCAGCAAGAACCATGCTTGCAGATGCAAAACTTCCAACCTACTTTTGGGCAGAAGCTATTAACACTGCATGTTTCACTCAAAACTGTACCTTGGTAAATAGTCATGGAAAAACTCCCTATGAGATGATCAAAGGAAAGAAACCAAGTGTGAAATACTTTCACATCTTTGGATGCAAATGCTATGTCCTAAAAGTTCATCCAGAACAACTTGGAAAATTTGAAGCCAAATCGGATGAAGCAATCTTTCTAGGATATTCAGCATCTAAGGCCTTCAAAGTTTATAATCTCAGAACTCACATTGTTATGGAATCAATTCATGTTGCATTTGATGATAAGAAATTTGGAATTCTGCAAACTGATGAAAGTCATGACAAATTGGAATTTGAAAATCTGAAGAATTCTGAGATACTCTCCAGTGATGATGAAGGTTCTCCAGAAGAAATTTCTATTGCTTCTCAAAGGAATGATACTGTTGAAAGGGAGCAAATAAATCAAAGAGAACACAGTGATCATCAGGAGCAGACTAGCTATTCAGAGTCTACTCCATCAGGAACTGATCTTTCAGAGTCTACTGAGGAAAGATCAGTAACTAGCAGCAATATAGAATCTACTGATTCTATTGATCAAAGGGGAGTTATTGAAGGCAGAGAGAATTCTTCTACAAAAAATACCACTAACTTAGGGGGAGAATCTAGCAGAGTCAACCTACCACCTGTTAGAAAATGGATAAAGGATCATACTGAAGATTTGATTATTGGTGATCCAAATAGTGGTGTTCGAACTAGAAGATCAATTCAAAATGAATGCTTGTATAGTTGTTTTCTCTCAAAGAATGAACCTAAAAAGGTTGAAGAAGCCTTACAGGATCCTGATTGGGTAATTGCAATGCAGGAGGAGTTAAATGAGTTTGAGAGAAACAAAGTTTGGAAACTGGTACCAAGACCTAAAGATAGATCTATTGTTGGTGCAAGATGGGTTTTCAGAAACAAGCTAGATGAATCTGGTATGATTATAAGAAACAAAGCAAGACTGGTGGCCAAGGGTTATTCTCAGGAAGAAGGCATTGATTATGATGAGACCTTTGCACCTGTAGCAAGATTGGAAGCAATCAGAATGTTTCTTGCATTTGCAGCTCATTCAAAATTCAAGGTATACCAGATGGATGTAAAGAGTGCTTTTCTAAATGGCAAACTTGATGAGGAAGTGTATGTGGAACAGCCACCTGGATTTGTTGATCCAAAATTTCCAAATCATGTCTACAAACTTGACAAGGCACTTTATGGACTAAAGCAGGCACCAAGAGCATGGTATGAGACTTTATCTAAATTTCTTCTTGAAAATGGCTTCACAAGAGGTACAATTGACAAAACTCTATTCTTTAGAAAGATAAAAGGTGAATTGCTTTTAGTTCAAGTTTATGTTGATGATATTATTTTTGGTTCTACTAATGAAAAGTTGTGTGCTAAGTTTAGCAAGCTTATGCAGTCTAAGTATCAGATGAGCATGATGGGTGAATTAAATTATTTCTTAGGCTTGCAGGTCAAACAGACTGAGACTGGTATTTTCATTAATCAGTCAAAGTATATCAAAGATCTTTTAAGAAGGTTTGACTTTCAAGACTGTGTAGTTGCAAAAACACCCATGGCAACAGCCACTAAACTAGACTCTGATCCTAAGGGAAAGAGTGTGGATAATACTAGTTATAGAGGCATGATAGGCTCATTGTTATATCTAACTGCAAGTAGACCAGATATAATGTTTTCTACCTGTTTATATGCTAGATTCCAAAGTGATCCTAAGGAATCTCATTTAATTGCTGTGAAGAGAATTTTTAGATATCTTAAAGGAACTCCAAATCTTGGTTTGTGGTACCCTAGAGAATCTGATTTCTTCCTAATTGGCTATTCAGACTCTGATTATGCAGGGTGTAAGATAGACAGGAAAAGCACTATAGGTACATGTCAATTCTTGGGAAATAGATTGATTTCTTGGGCAAGCAAGAAGCAACAATCTGTTTCAACCTCAACTGCAGAAGCTGAGTACATAGTAGCAAGTTCTTTTCAGATCAAAATCAATGGCAGCTCAGAGAAGATTACCTAAATCAGTAGCTTTCAAGTTTGGTGACTTTGATTTGATGACGAACAATCATATAGCAACTATCACCAACAAGGAAGGAGTATTAACTGATTTTCATCCAATCATGGACTTTCTGGCATATGGACCATTAAGTTATGCATTGACAGCATCTCCACAGATTAATCAAGCAGCTGTTACACAAGCTTGGGAGAATGCTGAGGTAAGTCAATCAGGTAAGATTGTTCTACACTTAGGACAAGATTCTTTTGATATTACTGAATCTGTTGTTAATTTAGTACTTCACTTACCTGTTAGTTTGAATTATGAGAATGTACCATCTGATGATGATGTTAGAACTATGTTATCTGCATTAGGTTATAATGGACCTTTAGATAACATGAGCCAGTTAAGAAGATCTTATCTTAGGAAAGAGTGGTCTTTCTTCTGTGATCAATTAGCTAAATGATTTACTGGTAAATGTAGTTCTTTTGATCAAATTACTTCTGTTACTTCACATATTGCTATTAGTTTGCTTTATGACAGAGTAATTAACATTGGTCACATTATCTTAAGTCAGATGTGTATTAAACTTGGGTTAAGAGATCAAAACAGGAAAATGGTTTATTATCATAGATTTATACAAATGTTTATTAACCATTTTATTTTTGATGTTGAAGCTAGATTTGGTAGAGAACATTGTGTTTCTTCTTATGTACAGCAAAAGAGAATTTTCTCTAACATTACAAAGAAGGACAATGAAAAGAATCTAGATGAAATACCTGCAATTCATTATCCACATCATGTTCAGGTAATTCTTAAAACTCATCTTCCTACTCTCTACAATTCTTCTTTCTTTTGTGGTGAAATGGCTCAGGAATCTCATTTGGAGGAGAACCCACCTGTGTCTACCCAAGTAGCCCAAAACATTATAGTCTCTGAAACAATTCAAGAACAAAGTTTTAATCCACAGCCTATTGTTTCAAAGAAACCAACCTCTGGTGTTTCTCAAAAGACATCAGTTGTAAGGAAGAGAATATTTGTTGTGTCAAGTAGTAGTAGTTCTAGTGATGATGATGATAATATATCTCTTGCTGAGAGAGAAGAATTGAAGGTTGCAATTTGACTTTCTAAGCTAGGACAAAGAGATGAAGCACCTAGTCACAGCCAGGCTGCAGTTTCTCAAAAGACTTTAGTACTTAAAATGGGAAAACAGTTACTGGATACTGTCTCTCAAAAGACTGTGTCTATTGAAAAAGGATCTCATCCCAAGATCAATTCTGTGTCTACACCTCTTGAGTCTTCTCAGGATAAATCTTTTGCTCACTATACCAGGAGAACAAGGAGAAAGATTCAATTGTCACCTACACACACAGAGTCAAGTCCAACTAATATCATGCAGGTCTCTACAAATGAAGCTACAATCAAGTCAGCAAATGACTATAGAGATCTGGATATTGATTCTTCATGGGAAACTATATTATCATACAGACTGGCTATGGGACTAATTTCTCTCAAAGTGAAGTTGTCAAGGCCTGTTCTAGATTTTTTGGTTGAAAGAGTACCAAAACTTTTATTTCCAGATGAATATGGACTTCTACATCAAATACTTGACTTATTGAAGATGTATTTCTATGTATCTGTAAGAAGACAATTAGTCAAGAAATTTGGACTCTCGAAGCATGTTTCACTTCAATCACTACTGATAAGTGGATTTTATATCCACTGTTTACATTCCGTTTGGACTTTAATCGTTTGCAAGTTCTCGAGTTTCGTTGTCATTTGACTTGTTTTTGTGTAATTTGTGTAGGTTGTGTCGTGGAGGCATTTTGGAGCTAAAATGAGTAAATGGTGAGTTTTTAAATTTGGAGGGGAAGCAACAAGTCATACAGTAGAAGTAATTGAATTCCAGGGATCGCAAAGGGTCATGGCGCGCGTTCAAGGGCTATGGCGCCTCAGGTAAGCGCAACAGCGCTCAAGATAGCAATTTCCAGGAAGTTTTAGGCGCAACAGCGCGAGTTGGGGCGCAGTGGCGCGGGTGTGAGTGGCGCAATAGCGCTCGATCAGGCGCATAGGCGTTGGTTGGTGCGTATTCCAGGAGAAAGAGAGCGCAGGGGCGCTCTAACAAGGGCAGTTGCGCTCGAAGTTAATGTTTTTATTTTTGGATTGTTTTTATCGGGTCAATTTGTATTGGGCCTATTTTATTTGGGGCTTTTCCTGAGACTATTTGAGTATCGTTAGGAACCTAAAAAACATATCGATCATCAGTAGAGATTGTACTTCATATCATCGATCATTATTTTTCTTAGAACAATTATCAAGAGGAGTTCTCCAAGCTAGTGACAAACAAGGAGGCTTAATCTTTGGATACTCTTTCTCATTATTGGGGATTTAATTCTAACCCTATTTCTCTTTTATTATTATTTGTTTTCTAGAATTATGTTATCAATTGAACCCATGATGGCGATGAGGTCGATTATGGGCTAAATCGTTATCATGGGATTTTAATGGATTTTTCTATGGATTCTAGTAATTGAGTGTTGTTTATGCCTTGGTGTGTGATGGATTGAATTGATTGCCTAGTATGATTATGTTTATTCGTTATAGGTGAGTCGCGAACACCTATAATTGTGTGTTTGATCCTGGTGAATGCGAAAGTGGATCTAGGGTTTAGAACAATTCATGCTAGCATAGGTTTTTGCATGTGAA
The DNA here is from genome assembly GCA_037693485.1 of Kitagawia praeruptora. Taxonomy (NCBI): domain Eukaryota; kingdom Viridiplantae; phylum Streptophyta; class Magnoliopsida; order Apiales; family Apiaceae; genus Kitagawia; species Kitagawia praeruptora. Next base: position 112,109,880 of record CM075348.1, on the reverse strand, counting down.
GAACATGTATTAATTTGTGGTGTAATTCTAACCATCTTGCATTGACTATGTGGTTTAATGGATGCTTGATCTTTAACCGGTATGTGTTCAATTGCTATAGACATATAGGAACTGCACATATTTGGTGACTACTTGACTTCTATCAATTGTGGATGATCAGTAGGATGGTATATGCACAACGAAAGTTGGTGTGTATCAGTTTAGTGCATCTAATCAGTAATCAACTCTGTCACATACTGGGTTAAAGGGCATAATATTCTAGATGAAGTGGTTAATGAAATTGAAATCCCATGTTTGTTTATTATAAAGTAAAAGTTAAGTTATTTTCTCGTAATTTCCATAGTTGGCAATTAATCATTAGTTATTAAAACCAAATTTGTGATTGTCTTGGCAGTGAGTGTAAATCATAAGCTGGTGTATAAGTGAACAAAATGAACAATTTGAGTCTCTGTGGGAATGAATCCTATTTACCGTATATTACTTGTTGACCACGTTCTCTTACGTGAATAAGTGCGCAACAGTTTTTGGCGCCGCTGCCGGGGACTCGGTTCATTGTTTGTTTAGTTTATGATCTTGTCATCAATTTGGGTTAAATTCACTGACTTGGACGTTTTTTTTTCTTTTTATTTGATGGATTATTGGGAGCAGGAATTCGTAATTGTTTGTGAGCTGTGTGCAGGTGGACATTACACTCATCAATGTGAGTATAACAGAAACCGGCCAAATTTCAGCTGGGACTACAATCAGAGTGGTATGGAGCAATCCCAATATCCATCCTACCCGCTCCAAAATCAGCAGTTTGAAGATGAGCCATACAATCCAGGGGGAATTCAGCAGCAACAGGGGCAACAATTTCAGCATCAGTATGCCCCAGTGCATCAACATTTTCAACCTCCTAAATTTCAACAGCAGCAATTTCAGACTTGGTCTATCCAACAGTCGACCAAAGAAGCTGAATTAGAAGAATTGAGGTTGATGGTTAAAAGCAATGCATTGTCTCTCCAGACAATAGGAGATCGGATTGGTCAAATTGCAAATGCATTACAAACATTGAATCAAATTGCAAGTGACACAGAAGGCCTAGCTGTAGAGGAGGAGGACAAGAACCTTACTATCAGTCTTGACTGGCCTTTCTTAGCCACGGGTGAGACCATGATCGAAGTTCAGGAAGGAGAGTTTGAGGGCAAAGATGGGGAAGAAGCAGAACATAAAGCTGATAAGGAAGCAGAGTCGGAGGCAAACCAATCAGAAAATTCAGAATGTCCAGAAAATTCGATTCTGAATAATCAGCCGCAACCACTTCCTTTGCAATCTGAAAATTCTGAAGAATCAGCCCAAGATCAAGAAAACTCCAAGGCTCAAGTGGCTATGCTAATTCCTTCGAAGGATGAAGGGAGTCTCAGTGTGGAAGATGATGAATTAGAAGAGCATGTTCAGTTGTTGAATGCCGCTCCGTCGCAATCTGACTTCGACCAGTTGGAGGCAGAAGAGGAAAAGAGCATCACTCCTGTTGACAAATCTACTCCGGAGAAGACTACAGAGATCATCCAAATCGATTTTCCTCCTCCATATCCACAGAGGCTTCAGAAGCAAACTCTAGCCATGAATTTGATGGCGGAGGATGAGGAGTGTTTTAGCTTGAAATTGGTTGATGCAGGGCAGAGTAAAAAGTATGACACGGAGAAGGAGAAGGAAAAGTATGACCAACTGAGGATTATAGTGCCTTGGTTAATGGGGCTACGTATTCCACATAAGTTGCTTGGAGTGGAAGATCTCTGGAATTCTCAGGTGCGCCTTAAGCCATCAATTGAAGGAGCTCCCGAACTCGAGCTCAAAACATTGCTAGTTCACCTGGGGTATATTTCTTGTAATTCATATCCTTTGCTTGCTATTGGTATTGCTGCTAACTTTTCAGGTAGGCAGGAGAATGTTGTTAAGAGATCTTGTGAGGAGCGAATACGGGTAAAGCTTTTCGTTGAAGATGTCGCTCCAGAAAAGATCATTAAATGGCCTATTAGAGATGCGGTGCAAAAAAATTTCAAGAGGAAAATTGTGGCCAAGTCTAGCTAAAGACGTTAAAGAAAGGCGCTTCGTGAGAGGCAACCCATGATTTCTTGCTTTCGAATAAAACAACAGTTGTGTTGGAGCCTCCACGTCTATCCACCACCAGACACACCACCCGAGGAGGGTGGAGATGACGACGAGTAGGGGAGTATCTCTTGTACCCTTTAAATTTACCTTCAATGAGGACATTGCAAATTTTAAGTTTGGGGGTGATTTTAGGGTATTACTAAGTAGACGAGTAGGAATATTACTAAGTGTTATACCATAATCCATCAACTGATTTCTTATCCAAAGGAGCTGTGCACAACAACTGCCTGCTGCTATGTACTCAGCTTCTGCAGTTGAGGTTGAGACAGATTGTTGCTTCTTGCTTGCCCAAGAAATCAATCTATTTCCCAAGAATCTTTTCCTGTCTATCTTACACCCTGCATAATCAGAGTCTGAATAGCCAATTAGGAAGAAATCAGATTCTCTAGGATACCACAAACCAAGATTTGAAGTTCCTTTGAGATATCTAAATATTCTCTTCACAGCAATTAAATGAGATTCCTTAGGATCACTTTGGAATCTAGCACATAAATAGGTAGAAAACATTATATCTGGTCTACTTGTAGTTGGATATAACAATGAGCCTATCATGCCTCTATAACTAGTATTATCCACACTCTTTCCCTTAGGATCAGAGTCTAGTTTAGTGGCTGTTGCCATGGGTGTTTTTGCAACTGCACAGTCTTGAAAGTCAAACCTTCTTAAAAGATCTTTGATATACTTTGACTGATTAATGAAAATACCAGTCTCAGTCTGTTTGACCTGCAAGCCTAAGAAATAATTTAATTCACCCATCATGCTCATCTGATACTTAAACTGCATAAGCATGCTAAACTTAGCACACAACTTTTCATTAGTAGAACCAAATATGATATCATCAACATAAACTTGAACTAAAAGCAATTCACCTTTTATCTTTCTAAAGAATAGAGTTTTGTCAATTTACCTCTTGTGAAGCCATTTTAAGAAGGAATATAGACAAAGTCTCATACCATGCTCTTGGTGCCTGCTTTAGTCCATAGAGTGCCTTGTCAAGTTTGTAGACATGATTTGGAAACTTTGGATCAACAAATCTAGGTGGCTGTTCCACATACATTTCTTCATCAAGTTTGCCATTTAGAAAAGCACTCTTTACATCCATCTGGTATACCATGAATTTTGAATGAGGTGCAAATGCAAGAAACATTCTGATTGCTTCCAATCTTGCTACAGGTGCAAAGGTCTCATCATAATCAATGCCTTCTTCCTGAGAATAACCCTTGGCCACCAGTCTTGCTTTGTTTCTTGCAATCATACCAGATTTATCTAGCTTGTTTCTGAAAACCCATCTTGCACCAATAATAGATCTATCTTTAGGTCGTGGTACTAGTTTCCAGACTTTGTTTCTCTCAAACTCATTTAACTCCTCCTGCATTGCAATTACCCATTCAGGATCCTGTAAGGCTTCTTCAACCTTTTTAGGTTCATTCTTTGAGAGAAAGCAACTATACAAGCATTCATTTTGAATTGATCTTCTAGTTCGAACACCACTATTTGGATCACCAATAATCAAATCTTTAGTATGATCCTTTGTCCATTTTCTAATAGGTGGTAGATTGACTTTGCTAGTCTCTCCCCCTAAGTTAGTGGTATCTCTTGTAGAAGAATTCTCTCTGCCTTCAATAACTCCCCTTTGATCAATAGAATCAGTAGATTCCATATTGCTGCTAGTTACTGATCTTTCCTCAGTAGACTCTGAAAGATCAGTTCCTGATGGAGTAGACTCTGAAAAGCTAGTCTGCTCCTGATGATCACTGTGTTCTTCTTGATTCATTTGCTCCCCCTCAACAGTAGCATTCCTTTGAGAAGCAATAGAAATTCCTTCTAGAGAACCTTCATCATCACTGGAGAGTATCTCAGAATTCTTCAGATTTTCAAATTCCAATTTGTCATGACTCTCATCAGTTCGCAGAATTCCAAATTTCTTATCATCAAATGCAACATGAATTGATTCCATAACAATGTAAGTTCTGAGATTATAAACTTTGAAGGCCTTAGATGCTGAATATCCAAGAAAGATTGCTTCATCCGATTTGGCTTCAAATTTTCCAAGTTGTTCTGGATGAACTTTTAGAACATAGCATTTGCATCCAAAGATGTGAAAGTATTTCACACTTGGTTTCTTTCCTTTGATCATCTCATATGGAGTTTTTCCATGACTATTTACCAAGGTACAGTTTTGAGTGAAACATGCAGTGTTAATAGCTTCTGCCCAAAAATAGGTTGGAAGTTTTGCATCTGCAAGCATGGTTCTTGCTGCCTCTATGAGAGTCCTGTTCTTTCTTTCCACTACACCATTTTGCTAAGGTGTACCAGGTGTAGAAAACTGTTAAGTGATTCCATTGTCTGCACAATACTCCTCCATTGTAGAATTCTTGAATTCTGTACCATTGTCACTCCTAAGTACTTTGACTTTGTACTCAGAGCTATTCTGAATATTCTTGACAAGTTCAATGATTTGCTGAGGAGCTTCATCCTTCTTGTGTAGAAAGAACACCCATGTGAACCTTGTGAAATCATCCACTATCACTAGAGCAAATCTTTTCTTGCTGATAGACATAATGTTTACTAGACAAAACAAATCAAGATGTAGCATGTGAAATGGTTCAGTAATTGAATTTTCAGTCTTGCTCTTGAAAGTGGTTCTTCTTTGTTTTCCAAGCTGACATGCATCACAAAGTCCATCTTGCACATAATTTGCCTGAGGTAGGCCTCTTACCAGATTGTGCTTAACAAGTTGATTAAGCTTCTTGAAGTTGAGATGTGAGAGTTTCTTGTGCCAATTCCAGCTTTCATTACTTGTTGCTTTGCTGTAGAGACATCTAACAATTCCTTTAGATGTATCACTTAAGCTGGCTTCATATATGTTACCATGTCTTTGACCAGTTAGAACAATGTCTCCATTCTGCATATTCAAGATTTTGCATCCTTCTCTGTCAAAGATTGATTTGTAACCTTTATCACCCAGTTGACTTATGCTTAAAAGAGTATGTTTCAAGCCTTCAACTAGTGCTACATTTTCTATGATGACATTCCCCAAAACAATTGAGCCATATCCCAGAGTTTCTCCTTTGTTGCCATCTCTAAAAGATATTACTGGGCCAGCTTTCCTCTCAAACTTTATAAGCAGGGACTTCTTTCCAGTCATATGTCCAGAGCATCCACTGTCCAAGATAATTGCATGCTTCTTTCCTGTGCCCTGCAAACAAAAAGTAACTAGTTAGAATTTTTTAGGACCCAACTTTGATTGGATCCTTTCTTACTAGATTTAGAAACAACAGGCTTTGAAGATTTTGCCTTTACTTTACCTGTTGCAGAGTCAACCTTAGACTCTGATTTCACAAACTGTTTGTGACTAGGAATTTCAGATTTCAGAGTATAATAGTCATAATACAGTTCATGATATTCTCTACACATGTAAATGGAATGAAGTAAACTACCACAATGATAACAAGATTTTTGTGGTTGGTATTGAATTTTCTGAGTCTTGGGGAATTTGGACTCAATTTTCCAAGAAGGTTTTTGATTGCAGTCTAGGGCCAAATGATTATGATTTCCACACTTATAGCATTTTTTCCTAGGTGCATCAGGTACATTCTTGTAATTATTCTCTTTGTTAATACCTACTTTTCCATTCCTATTTCTTTTGATCTTGCTAGACTCTGAAAGACCATCTAATCTCTGTTTCAACTGAGACTTAGACAGAAACCCTATGTTTACATTCTAAGGTTTCTCTAACACTTTCTCATCTGAATTACTATTGTTAATCCTTTTGTGTACAACAGGGGTACCTTTTGAATTAACAAATTTAACATGATTAGGTTCAGAAACAATTTTCTTACCTTCAGATTTAGATGTGCTAGCTTCTACTTTACTATCATCATTGACAATAGCTACTTTTTCTTCTTGTCTAGCCTTATCAAAACCTAAACCATTAACCTTACCACGAATTCCATTAGAGGTAATGTTAATGGTCTTTTTACCAGAAATGTTAATGGTCTTAATCACATCTCTCTCTTCCTCTAGTTATTTTCTGACATAGTCATAAGCCTCAAGAATAACATTGTAATCATGCTTAGCTTTATCAGAACTTAACTTGTATTCTTCCATTTGAATTAACTCAGATTCAAGAAAATTATTTCTATCAACTAATTTATCATTCTTAACCTTAAGTTCATCTCTTTCACAAGTAAGAATTCTAAAATTAGTCATAAGATTCTTAAACTCAGCATGGATAGATCTAATTTCATCAGAATTTAAGTTATCAAATAAATCAAGAGAGTGAAGTGATACCTTAACAGAGGATGGAGAAGTTTTCTTTGGAGATCCAGGTTTGTCTGAAACATTAGCCATCAGTGCAATGTTGTCATAATCCAATTCATCTTCAGAATCACTGGAATCAGTCCAATCCTTCTGTGTGACCATAAGTGCATTACCCTTTCCTAAATTTCTAGGCCTCTTACACTCACTAGCAAAGTGTCCAAACTCGCTGCAATTAAAGCACTTGATCTTGTCCTTATCAAGCTTGACAATTGTACTTTTGCGTTTGTCATTCTTCTTCTCCTCCTTCTTTTGAAAAGGTCCTTTGCTAAATCTTCTCCTATTGAATCTTCCTTTCTTGAAAGCTTTAGCAAACATAGCAAAGAGTTCCTGCATCTCAGATTCAGAATCATTGTTGTCAGAGTCCATATCAGTAGTCTCTGACTCAGAACTTTCTTTGCTTTTCTTCTTCCTTGAATTCTTTACAGCAATCTCTTCATGCTGTTCTTCCGGAAGCTTCTTTAATTCAGATTGAGCAGTAAGTGCAACAGTCTTCATCTTTCCTTCACTCCTACTCTTCTTCTGCTGCTTGTCAAGTTCATAAGCTCTCAATTTTCCATACACTGCCTCTAATGATATCTCATCCAGATCATTAGCTTCCTCAATCGCAGATATCTTCTCATTGTAGAAATCAGGCAAAGCTTTCATGAACTTTGTATTCATATCCTCCAAGTCATAATATTTACCATGCATGGCCATCTCATTGATGAGTTTTGTAAACCTATCAAATGTATCAGTAAGTGACTCACCAGACTTGGATTCAAAGTACTCATACTGTTGTATAAGTAGTGTCCTCATATTCTTCCTGACAGACTTAGTTCCTTCACAATGAACCTTAAGATTGTCCCATATATCCTTAGCAGTTTTACAAGAGAGAACATAGTTAGTGAGAACAGAATCAAGACTGTTAAATAATATGTTTCTCACTTTAGCATCTTTAATAACATTCTCCTTGTCATTATCTGACCACTCAGATTTTGGCTTCTCTGCTGTATGTTCTGGAACAACTTGACCATCAACAGTTGCTTGTCCAACAACCTTAGTTGGGATAAAAGGTCCATCTCTGATTCTGTCAAGATAATCAGGATCTGTTGCTTCCAGATGATGCAACATCTTTACTTACCATAGAGTATATTCGTTTCTCTTGAGCATAGGAATCTTAGTATTCCCATCCTTGTAACCAGACATGATTGCAGATCTTTATGATTATTCGAAATCAACCTGCTCTGATACCAATTGTTAACTCGAATAACTTGTAGAAGGGGGGGTTGAATACAAGTTATATAATCGTGTCTGATTTTTGCTAGGTTATATGAACAAGAATAAACGAATGAATCAAATTCTGTTTGTATTAAATAATCAAATACAAACTCTACCAAAGGTGTACAAATACCTTTAGCAGCTGCTGACAATATAAATCTCTCTGTTTGTTTCGATCTTTCGAATACAAACCTTATACAGAGCTTCTAACGAACTTACAATTCGTTCAATCACAATCGCTCTTTTACAATGATATTGAGAGAGTATTTATAATGCTTCCTATCAACTAATCACAGAAAGATAATCTATACATGACAATGTTCTGCCGTCCAGTTGATAGTTTCCATCAATAAAAAATTCTTTCCTTCATAAAATCTTCTTGCTTGTTCCTCTAACAAAGATCCTGTTTTATAGCACTTGCCAGTTTCTGTAGCATCCATAATGACATCATCAGTAACACGACTGATATCAGGATTCCATCTTGCATCAGGATCTGACCATCCCATCAGTACTTGATCAGTAGTTGACTTGACATATCAGGATTCAATCTCAGTTCCTGACATGTAGTACTCGATGCACTATTCATTCCTGACTAAACTTTACAGATAACTGTCTAACACATATTTCCTATATAAAGTGCTAAATCCTTTATAAATCAGGATATACAAGAAGTATAAGTAAAATTCTATTATTAACATCACAACTCATGAATTATTCCTAACAAGTTTGGGGCTGGGCATGTGTGCAAAAATAAGCAGCTATTTATGTTTTGATACTAGGCCCTCTGAGGGATTAAATGTTCCTATGTCAACTTTTCTTTATTATTATATGGTAATCTATATAACGCCCTAGAAAATTTCGAATTTCGAATTATTTATTTAATATAAATTATAAATTATATTATGTGAATATTGTTGCAAAGGTGAAAAATGTGTGAAGTCGTGTGTATGTGCTTATATGATGATTAGTATGAGCCGTGATGGTCAGTATATTTTTATTTGTATTTTTGAGGATTTAAGTATATTTAAATCATGTATTTTTTATCCTCTGTAAATCTTATAAAATTATCGGAGGGCTTAAAAATCATGAAATCTTTTTTAAAATTATCTTTATATATTTATTGAGTTTTTAAAATTGTTGGGTGGATTAATTTAAGTTGTTGAGTATTTTAAAATGATTTTAAAAGTTTTATTGTATTTAAAGGATCAAACTTGTAAAATTCATATTTAATTCATTTTTGATCCGAAAAATATTTTAAAAATATGTGGTTGCTCATAATTTTATATTATTTACTTTAAAAATGAAAAGTGTAAATTTTCTGGAAGGTCTTATTTGATTATGATTTATAGAAGTCGTTTTATTAGTGTGTGTTGGGCCGAGAAGATTGTTAGTAGTATAATTGTATTGGGCCATGCCCACTATCACAAAACAAACACAACCATCGAGAGAACTCTAGAACAGGGGGGGAGAGAATTCGGAAAATAAAAAAAAAAGAGAAGAGAGATTGGGAGAGAAATTGAGAGAGATTAAAGAGAAGAGATTGGGGGAAGAGAAACTAGAGTCAATTGGCTAATATACATACATATACATATATATATACGTGTGTGTGTGTGTAAGGAGCTGTTGGGTGGGCAATTGCTGGCGGAACAGTGAGCAGGGGAGGAGCACGGCGGCGCGGTTTTCCAGCGAGGAGGCTATGTCACGCGCGTACAACAGCTAGGCGAAGGGCTGGGTTCGGGTTGCACACACACACAGAGAGAGAGAGAGAGAGAGAGAGAGAGAGAGAGAGAGAGAGAGAGAGAGAGAGAGAGAAAGAGATGGTGGAGATGTCGTGGTGGGTCGGAATAAACGGAAAGGGTATGATTTCACTTTTTTAATTATATAATTTTCGTATTAAATTAGATGTAAATTGTTATATATTGCTTAATTGTAGTAATTTAATTAGTTAAGTGTTGTAATTTAATTATTTTTAAATTGTGAGATATTGTTTTAATTTCCGTTATTTGATTCGGAGAGCATAATTGTTAATTATAATTGTTGGTGGCTAATTATGATTTAGGTATTAATTGTGAGTTAAAGTTTATTAATTTTAGTAATTAGACTAGTGTTGTAAATTATGAATATGGTTGTATTCGCGAAAGTTAAATCAGATAGTATGTTGGTAATCATAATTATTAAGTTTAATTGTGAATTTGATATATGTCCGGACTTAAGGATTGTGAATTGTTAACTACTAATTGCTAATTGTTATTGTCATATAAAATATGTGGAGTTTATATGAGTTACTAGTTGTAAATGTTCAAGTGCTAAATGCTAATTATTGTTATTGTGTAAGTATTTGTGTATAATAATTTAAAAGCGATATAATGATTTTCGGATACCAATGTTACACTTTGAGTTTATATTGAGTAGTGAATTGTAAATCGTAAGTTATAAGTATAAGTTGTAATTGTGTTGTGGATTCGAATTGTTAATGATAATTAGCATGTTTAAAGAATTGTTAAGTGGTTACTAAATTACTTTGATAATTGTTAGTAATTATCGGATATGTATATGATCAGTAAATTGTATGTTGGATTTGGAGTGACAATTATACTTGTTGAATCGCTATTTGTGGATATGGGTTTTTAGGATAAAAGAAGTTATATGTACATTTGGATTGGATTGTGATATATGTCTGTAATATGAAACTATCTCCTGATTGTATAGTTTTCAAATGTAATCTATTGTAAAGTTAAATTGTTATTTAATTTTCTTTATGTGTTTATCTGCGAGGAGTTGCAACGAGATCACAAGTCTTAAATGTCAATATTTAAAGACTTGTGTAATTCTCTTCAACTAGTTCCTCGGGCTTACGAATAGCAATGATTAACTATCACGAGTATAATTAATATACTTTAGTGATGTGATCATTGATATAGCGTAAGTAATAGTTAGTGCTAGGGGTTGTTCCCTAGGGCTTACGAACATCAATGATTGATTGTCAAGTGTATAATTAAAATGCGTGAGAAATACGATCATTGGTGTAGCGTAAGTAGTAGTGTAATGTAAATCATTATGTGCTAGGTGCCGCATGTCTGGGCGGGTACTTTTCTTATTTGTTTACTTTTATGTTGCTGCAAGTTGAGGCAGCTTTATTTTTGCAAAAACAGGGTTGAATTGTATTTGAGGGGCTGTGCCCATAGTCCGATAAACGAATACTTCATGCCGAAATTTTCTAAAAATCCCCTGCAAATTATTTAAAAGTCTATTTAAATTATTTGATTTCAAAGCTTAAAAGTATGTTATGATTTCTAAGGGTCCAGGTAAAGAGGTAATAGTTGATGTGAAGATTTGAGACGTGGTATTGTTTTGAGGTGTGTGCCAGTAGATAGTACTTAAGTATTAAGTGGCCATCTCTGTTAAGTGTTTATTTGAATTAGTTGGTTATACTAAGACTATTTTATGAATGTAAATGGATGTGTCTATGTGTAATATATATGTAAGCGTTATAGGACGCGCATGGGTAGATTAGAGCAAACAATAAGGTTTTGCTTGGTTTGATACTGAAATAGTATTTGACCTTGTAAAGGTACGAATAAGAGACTTGGTCAGGAACATTGCGCGGGTAGACGAAAAGATGAACAGAAGGACAAGTGTCAAAGTTGACGGATGTATAGACGTGGAAGGTGGTGAGATATGAAGTAAAAAGGAAGGTGGGGCCAATTAAGAGGCTAGCAAGTAAAGGATAAAGTTGGATGTGAAGTGAGTCATAGATTGATGTCTACGATCGAGAACTTCGTATAACAAGGCAAGTGTTATTGCTATTCACTTATTTTTCAAGTGATGCAATTCAATTTCTTTGTTGAATAAGATAGATTGGTCAAGCATGTTTAGAAAGTGATGAACTCTTCCAGCTTGCACAATATAGTTAATTCTCCCCACCCAGAGCTCAAATATCAAATCTTTCCAAGGACCTTACTAATATTTTTCCCCAAAACTATTTCATCCAAGGAATGTTAAATCTTCCTTAGATGAGGACTTTTCTTTTATTTTCTTGAAAATGTTAAGGGGCTCTCTAAATAGAGAGAATCCATGTTTTAAACCTCTACAAATACCTGTTAATGAAATTTCTGGTTTTAGCATAATCTCACCAGAGAACCCCTTTCTTCTTAAAATGTTTTCTTCAAAATGATTTAAAATTAATTATCCTAAAACTATCTTTTCACAAATAACCGTTTAAGCTATTTTACTCGCTTATGTGAAATCAATCCTTATTGTGTATTGTAAGATTCTATTTAAATCGTGGTGCTCAATTATTTCCCTGCTCAAACTTAGAATTCCAATTGATGATAATCTTGTCGCAATTTATATTTACTATTGTTGCTCTAGTCGATTATTCCTTCAATCAATTTAATGAAGTTACGTTCCCATCTATTTATTCTTATCTTGTCGATATTCATTCAATTGTTGTTATATATATTCTCCACCCCACTTATTACCGAACTTGTCGGTATTTATTAAAGATCTTGATTATCTGGTTATTTTCCTGTATTGTATCGAACTCGTCGATACTTGTTGATGATCTTGATTATGCAGTTATTACCATTTATTGTATCGAACTTGTCGATACCCTTAGAGCTTATTATGCTTTAATTATCACCCAATTATCGTGTCGAACTTGTCGACACATGTTGATCATGAATTCTTCATTAATTCTTGGATTATTAGTTGTTGTCCTGGAACGTGAGTTTTCCAGTTGGTTGATGCGGTAAGGTTGTCGATTGTTCCGACACCTAGTGCGTTCGATATAGAATTGGAAAATTTTTGACCGTAAGGTCGGACCATATTGTGGTCGTGATAAAAATGTTTTGACCGAAAGGTCGGACATTATTGTGGTCGTGATAAAAATATTTTTGGACCGTAAGGTCGGACCAGATTCGTGGTCGGAAGTTAATAAGGCCAATGTGTGCCGTGGATCCATTATAGGACATTACTGTGTGCGTTTGTCCGGGGTTAGTGCTGACTGATCAGCAGCCTAACCTTGATGATGTTTTCTTAAAAATAAATAAAAATTCCAATTCTAATCTATACCCTGAGATTGAGATGTTTGATTCTTGACTCCTTGAAAGTCTGTTTTAAGAATATCTTGATATCAGAATTCTTGTCAGTTCTATTTCTTGTTGCACCTTATGAATGGTGAGTTATTGGCCCGCGTGGCAATTGAAAGGTTGATATAACTGATTCCTTCATAAAATGAGATGAAACTCTATTGTTATTAAAATTGTCGTCGTTATTGAAATTGTCATCACTATTTACACTTGCTGAGCATTGTTGGCTCACTCTTGCTTCTGTTTATTTCTCCAGTTGTTAGAGGTGATCAGAGAACCTAGTGGTCAGTTGGTATAGCTCTATAGACAGCGAGGGGAGACGTTCGAGTGATGGACTTTTCAAAGAATGGATTGGGAATTGTTAAGGTTGGATATTTAGTTAGACAGTGAATTTGTAAATTCATATAATTGTATAACATTCTTTTATTCTGAGATTGAGTTGTATTAATCATATTCGATAGTTGTTTCATACCATAACCTGTATGCGATCTTGGTTGAGGGGTTTTATTATTAAATGCCGTTTATATTCAGAGTTGTATAATATTGTTTATGGTTAGTGGCCCCATATCTGTACCCCGGATTTTGGGATGCTACAATCTACTTGTTAGACCAGGTTTCTGTGCTGCTAGTTCTAAGAAGACATTTATGTGCTTCTGTTTTCTTTCCAAATACCTGAGATTTACATGATTTCTAATCGTGTTATTCCCCAGCTGTTGTATTATTAGCTCAGTGATGATCTACTAAGTGATCTGAATTTTGGCATGGACTTGCATATTTTGCACCTCTCTTTCTTTTTTTTTCTTTTGCTGCTATGTGGTACTCCCTCCGTTTTTTTGAGTTCTTTACATTGCTTTTTGCACGGAAACCAAGATAGTGAATGTAATATTGTTAAAATAAATGTAGTGGGTGTAATAGTAATTTTATTGTTAAAATAAGTGAAGTAGTGGGTGTAATAGTGTAAAGGGTTGAAAAGGTGGAGTGAAGTAGTGGATGTAATAATGTATTTTATTGTTAAAAGTTACTATTTTTAGTAATGTAAAGAAATGGAATGGACGGCCCAAAATAGAAAGTGTAAAGAAATGAAAAGGACGGAGAGAGTACTTGTTTGAGCGGCCTTAGTATTATATGTACTACTCAGAGAGTGCATATTCAGATATTTTCCACTGCTAATAGTGTCCCTATTTTACATGTTGCCATTTTGTTTTACAAATGTTTTGGGAAATGAAATCTTTTTATTTATATATTTTTTTTGAAAACTCTTTTATAATTCCAAAAATTTATTTGGATAGATAAGTAATCATTTTCATTAATTATTTATTTATTTGATAATTTCCCTTATGAAATTAATTATTTGTGTGATTAATTACTTTATATAATTAATTAATCACATTGATTAATTAATTATTTACGTGATTATTTACTTTATTTATTGAAATGTTTACTTTATTTACCTTATTAATTACTTTTTTAATTTATTTAAGAAAATCAAAATTTTAAATCTTATTTAATATAATTAATTTTAATTTACAACTAATTGATATAAATTGCTCAATTAATTTAGATATTAATTGAATAATTGTATTAATTGGTTGAAGTTAATTTGAATTATTTAAAAAGGATTTAAAATGGATTATTTTAAAGTGGTTTATTTTTGAAAAAAATATAGGTAACTAAATCTAATTAGATACGATTAGTGAATTATTTATTTAAATTAATTGATTACTTTATTTATTTTAATTACTTATGTGGCAAAATATTTTGCACAAGATATTTGAATTCAGTTTGTTAACTCGAATAACTTGTAGAAGGGGGGAATACAAGTTATATAATCGTGTCTGATTTTTGCTCGGTTATATGAACAAGAATAAGCGAATGAATCAAATTCTGTTTGTATTAAATAAATCAAATACAAACTCTACCAAAGGTGTACAAATACCTTTAGCAGCTGCTGACAAAATAAAATTCTCTCTATTTGTTTCGAACTCTCGAATACAAACCTTATACAGAGCTACGTACACGAACTTATGACTCACGCTCTTTACAATGATATTAAGAGTGTATTTATAATGCTACCTATCAACTAATAACAGAAAGATATAATCTATGCATGACAATGTTCTGCCGTCCAGTTGATAGTTTCCATCAATAGAAAATCCTTTCCTTCATAATACCTACTTGCTTGTTCTTCAAACAACGATCCTGTTTTATAGCACTTGCCAGTTTCTGTAGCATCCATAATGACATCATCAGTAACACGACCGATATCAGGATTCCATCTTACATCAGGATCTGACCATCCCATCAGTACTTGATCAGTATTTGACTTGACGTATCAGGATTCAATCTCAGTTCCTGACATGTAGTACTTGATGCACTGTTCATTCTTGACTAAACTTTACAGATAACTGTCTAACACATATTTCCTATTCAAAGTGCTAAATTCTTTATAAATCTGGATATACAAGAAGTATAAGTAAAATTCTATTCTTAACATCACAACTCATGAATTATTCCTAACACAGCTACGTGCCTATTTTTTTAAATTGTGTGATTAGTGTAATAAAAATATATTCTATATTAGTTGCTTATGTGACTACATGTTTAGAATAATTATTAATTAGCTGCTTATTAATTAGCTACTTATGATTGCCTGATTGTTATATTAGTAGTGAATTACGAAAGGGTAGTTTCTAGGAAATAGAGTCGTCGCTTGTAAGAACCCAAATTTTTGGTAGGAATTAAAACTTTTATTATGTATTAATATAGAAATGAATAGTGATTACGACTACAAGGTAGCAGCGGTTCTAATGAACAAATATGGAACGGATATGGATTCCAATGGTTATATGTCTTGAAGAATGCTATTGGTTGACAACTTAGATTCGAATAATCTATCTCCTAGGAAAATAAGATATGGTAATTCCAAATAGGAGAGTTATTCTTAGGTCATCCAAATCGATATCTGTTATTAGTCCAGTGGTTCCGTAAAAGAGTTAATGAACGCTCAAAAGAGGACAAGGACATTTTTACAATATATAAGGAATAAAAGAGAATAAGGGATGAATAGTGTTTTTGGTGGAAAATGAGAATATTATCAGACGACGCTATATAGAAGTATTCGGAACGGATTTCTGAGGTCGTATTCATGATCCAGGGGTAATATAAGTGTATGTAAACGATATCAGATTCAGAAAAATAGCACTTTTATTTTTTCCGATATTTCCCTGTACACTAAATGATTTAAGGATTTAATAAAGAAATTTGAGGAATTTAAATTCAAGAATTATAAAGGAGGATTGAGAATGATGGTATAAATATTAAAGAGGTTTCCGGTAAAACCCTAACTAGAAGCAATTGAGATATTCCTCCGAATGATCAATGAATAGAGCAATAAACGGACAAAGAAACAAGCAGGGAAGCAAGATGCATGCATGTGCAAGTAGAAAATATCTAGTAACCAAGCTAGTTACAACAAGGAACTAGAATACTTAGAGATCAACCAAGTACTTAGCAATCAAACTATTAGTTAGCATGAACACCACCAAATCATCAACACTTGTCTCTCCAAAAACATCATGCATGACATGAGCACCTTTAATAAAGCTACTTTATACAATATATTATCCAAATGCATCACTTTATGCATTATTATCCAAGAGAAAAGCCAAGCAACTCCATTTCTCTCCGTTTTCTTCAAACTGCCCAGCAAGAACCACCATGAAAGCAAAATTCATATCTCAAGATCTAGAGCTTTAAAAATCACCAAATTTTAACCATAGCTTCTCCACTCCATCGGAAACAGTCGCTCAAAATTTCATGACAATATAATGAGTATAGCCTAGTCAAATTTCCTCCCCAAGTGAAGAAACCGAACTGTCCAGGTTCTTGACAGTTTCTGTCCAGCGGAAAACGATGGCTCAAAACCCTATCTAGGAAGCTTCAAATCTGATGAGCTAGGACTCAAAACAAAGCTTATGAAGAGGCCAAGATGTGGTAAAAATTTGAGAGCCAAACTCTTCTTTTTCGATTTGTTATGAATTTTACAAGATTCATGATGAATAGTAAATCTTAGAAACTAACTTTGAGTTCTTGTTTTCTTTGGTTGATCTAAGTTGTATTAAGGCTATACAAGGACTATATAAGGAATATTAGAGCTTGTACACTCTCCAAGGAAGTTATACCACTTGAAACCCTTGGTTAAATCTTGAGTTTTATGGATGATCTTGGTAGTGTTTAGATTAGTTATGATTATGGTGTTATATAAAGCATGTAAGCATGATTATGTAGTTAGCTTTGTTGATCTAAGAGATTTGATGGTTAAGATGATGAAGTGAGATGTTCTTGATGAGTATTATGTGTATAAGACGTATGGTATGCCCGGTGTGGCTTGGTTGTGATGTTATGAAATTGGAATCGTTCGATTTATAGTCGTCGTAATGCCGAAATTTCGTTAATCTTAAAATTTGTGCATAATAAGTAGCATTAATTTCCTGACCTTGTTGAGTATATGACATATCCTTGTAGATCTCGAGTCATAGATCGTTTTGGCATGAAAATCGAGGCAAACGGACTTACGGTTTAGGAGTTATGGTCACACTTGTAAAAGTGGTTCGAAACCATAAGTGCGAGTTCGTAATTGAAATTAAACCCCTGTAAAACATGTAATTCAGTGGCAAATCATTGTAATTAAATATTATAGTTAAAAGGAAGGTGTGAGAGAAAACTACATGTCAAACGGATCGTTTTCAGATTTTTTAAAAATGTTCGAATCAAGGTTAAGCGCGAACGAACCCCTTAAAAGTACACTTGGTTATAACTTTGGTAAATCACTTAGAAAACGGGCGATAAAACTCGAGGTATAATCTTGGTTCGTAAACGATCAACCTTAGAAATTTTGTGACATAAGTACCTACCAAGTGTAAGTGTAATTACATGCCTTAATAACGAACAAATGTTTGGTCATAACGGTGTTAATAAGAGTTACACTAGAGAGTGCATAACGAGAAAACCTGAAAACGTGTTTTAGCATAAGTAAAGTGCATACTTAGCCTTTCGAAGTGTAAGTGATTAACCTCGGATATTGTGACTATTGATAGATCACCGGATTGACCCGAGGCACACTACCCCTACAGGATTACCAGGCAAGTTTCCAATACTTTGGAACTGTTGTTGTGATAATATATATTTGAACTGATTCTGTTTTACATATGTCATAGCATGCATGCCTACTTTCAAGTTATATTGTGATCCTTGTTCCCTGATTTAATGTTGGCTTATAAGCCAGATAGATAATATATCGGTTATAAGCCGAATATTGCTAAGACCCTTAAGCGAAGGGCATCTGAATCTTATTCTTCGAATATAGACCGAGAGTCGATATTTCTTGATATATTGAGATTATTTTCAGGGGAAAATATTTAAGTAAATATTTTTCCACTATTTATCTGATGAATATTATTTGAATATTCCTTTGAGATTAATTATGAATATTATTTTGAATATTCATTCAAACCATATTTATTTTATAAATATTATTTTTAACATTCATTCGAACTCAAGTTATTTAATAAATATTATTTTAAATATTCACATGAGCTTTCTTTATTCAATGAATATTATCTTCAATATTCATTTAAAGTCGATTCAATTATTGAATATTATTTCAAATATTCATTCGATAATTATTTCTTCAATAAGTATTATTGATTTGAATATTCATTATTTATTCAATGAATATTATCTCGAATATCCATTTTATAATTATTTCTTCAATAAGTATTATTAATTTGAATATTCATTATTCGTTCAATGAATATTATTATGAATATTATTTCGAGGTTTATTTTAAGAAATATTAAAAATATTCTTTAAATATTTATGATTTAATAAATATTCTTTGGAATATTTATTTATTTCTTCTAACTCGTTTCAAAAATGATTTACTTCATTCAAATATTATCTTCGACCTTCGAATATTATGTAAATTATTTCGGAGTCTTATTATTAATACTATTATCAAGAAAGGTTCTCAAAATTCCATTCTTCATTCAAATCTAACTTTCGAATTATAAGGGAACCTTACTTGAGAAATGTTATTTATCTTGTTGACTACCCGGTCATAAATTCTTTGAAACTATTCTTTTCGCTCGCAACTTGGTTGCTATTATTCATTGAATCTTGTGTACCCACTCATCATTCGAGGGTAAGAGTGTTGGAATAAGTTGGTATCCATTAACAAGCAACAGCTTGGGAAATATTGGTGACTTTTCCTTTCCAACTAGATACGACTACTTTGTGGAGTCTTATCAACAAGTATTATACTTGGGGAAAGGGGGACGAATTTTACGTTTCAGAGTTATGGATGTTAATTGAACTAGGAGATGCGTAAGTGGCCGAGTGGCACCGGCCCAACAATGGCTCAACCGTTGGCCGAGAAGTTCCAGAGGGCGGTTGACAAGTAAATTCGTCGGGGCTACCTTCTACATGTAGAGAACGACTGATGAGATGCATAACATACGATTGATCATCGTAAACGTTAGGGCATCTGGCGCGGCAATGCTCCCGTATTAGTTCATCTTTCAAAGTTGGAAATCTTCTGCAACACTATCTGTGTTGGCAGGGTTAAAAATTGTTTGAAACTGGAATTGCAATATTTTCCTACAAGTTCCTCTTTTATGATAAATGATTGTATCTTGCTTATCTTTGGCATAGCAGATATTTCCACAGAATATATGTTTTGAGTTACCTTGTAACTTCATCATTACATTATACTGGTACTATCTTCGTAAATGCATGGCATATGGGTTCAACGATATTGTTGACTTGTTATAAATATATTATTGTTCAGTCATATATTACTTTTGGTGGGCTATTGCTCACCCTTGCTTTATTTATTTATATCACAACAACAGCTAGATCAGATGGCCCGCACAAGGCGTACTCGGCGCAAGCAGGTGATAGTCGTCAGAGGGTTAACCACTGTGGTCATAGCTACCATTGCTGAAGAGGGAGCTATTGGTAGGCTAGTTGTTACCATTTAAGTATCAAATGTAATTATTATATGGCATATACAAATGGATGGCAAAGAGTATGTAATGGTTAAATTGTAAATCTTTTGGGTGGTAAGAACTCAATCTTGTGATTAATAATATTTGGTAATTACTCTGATTTCATCTCTTGGACTATAACGGGTGTGTTTTATGTTGTTGTTTTGGGTCATAAGGTTGTAATTTAATTTATGTTGGCTTGTGGATGGAAATTGAGACCGTAATGACCAGATCCCTGACCTCGGATCTGGGGTTGTTACAGAAATGGTATCAGAGCGTTACGTTATAAATCCCAGAGATGGTGCGATGTTAAAACAATAAATTCACTAAGATAACAAGAACTCTTGCCAAGTTCATAGTCGGACTACTTAATGTAGTACTGACATATAAAACCCTTATGGGAACTCTTAAGTATCATGATAGTAACTTAGCTCGTTCTCGTGTCGACTTGTATGGCGACGGACCTTGCGGCGTACGAGCGGCAGCACGGTGATGCTTTATTATATACTGGCGATCGGCTTGTTGATTTGATGGAATACCCTACTGAGAACCAGGAGGAGGTTTTCAGCTAAAGAGGAGAATCCTGTTAGGGATAAGGAGTTACCCTTGAGGAAATGAGGGTTGCAGCCAGAGAGATTGTAAGAGTTAAGGTATAGTGCTCAGAGAAGTGACCGTAAAGAAATGTGGTATTATTAAAAGAACTAAAGATGCAGAATGGATTCATAGTCGGACTACCGGATGTAGTACCAGCAAGTAAGACGGATTGGAAGAATTACTTGAGATCTTGTATGGGGATGGATCAGAATCCTTAGAAACTTTCAGGTTAATGAGAAAAAGAGTTAGAAGGATGCATGATTATCAAAGACATCGATATAGGACGTGGAGCAAAGTCTCCAGGAGTAGTTAAGATGGAGGCAGCAAGTGCTATATCATTTGATAAATGGATTAGTATGAATATTGTCAATGGTAATTCTCCATGAGAAGGCAGACTCCATAGGTTATAATTTATGAAGTCAAAATTTAAATTGATGAGGTGGTTTTATTCAGAGAAATGTCCATTTTATGGATGGATCAACTTAGAAAGTAAAGACATTGGGAAGTGATGACGTGATTGAATAAGGTTATATAAGGAAGCAGTAAGCGAGGCGATTATCTCAGAACCTACAAGAGGAAAAGACCAGTGAGTCTATGATAAGTTCCTAATAAGACTACTGTCAGGGACTAAGTACAGGGTTATTTCAACTTAGTACGAGGTATGAATTCTGGCCAAATAAAGTTTAGTTATTAAGACGTGCGAGCAATAGTGAGTGGTGTTGGTTGACCTCGTCAAGGTAATGGTAGTTTCAATTAAGAAAGGCCAACCACACCAAAAAAGTGAGAAATTTCATAAGATTCATAAGGTATTACCAAAGAGTTGTTCAGGATTTTACAAAGATTTCAGTTCCGCAACCCGACTTATTTGTGAGACTAAAAGTTTGAATGGACAAGATAAATGTGAGAAAATCTCCCTGGAGCTAAAGATGAAATTGGTGACGACCCAGCATTGGCGTTACCTAATGGAAGAAGAAAAATTTTGTGATATATTGTGATGCCTCTCGTACAGGTTTAGGTGTTGTGCTTGTACAGCACGTCAGAGTAACTGCGGATGCATTCAGACAGCACGGTTCACCAGATTCGGATGGCCTTGGTTGTGCCAATATTTGTGGAACGACTAATTCCGACGGTAGTGTTCCTTTTTAGACTAGTGGGTAGGTAGACTGATATTTGGATGTATCAACTATTAGGACGTATATGCATCAGGGAGACGGGGCATGTTTCAATTCAGAACTTCTAATTTCCTTCTATAGAGGTATATATTGGTTCCTTTCCAGTGATTAGACTTCCAACGTCATGTCGATCTTTTCATTATTATAATCACTTACGATTCTACCTACTTGGATGTACCTAGGACGATTCTTCAGGTTCCGAAATTAATCTCCTTGGTGTTACCCGTGGGCGAATAGATCGACCAAAATTTCACTAATACTGGAAAGAAATTCAACAAAATTTGGCAAACCTTGTCTTTCTGATTATCAGAGGACGTCACTAAAGAAAGTGGAAACTGGAGCGAACCCTGTGGATGGGGTAAGGTACTCAAGTACCAAAACGGACTGAGAAATTCCGGGATTGACTTAAATGAAAAGGTTATTAGGCGGCACATGGGATTGATAAGAGAGTTTAGAGGAAAGGCGACTAGAAGCAGTGCCGAGAAGTCGATTGAGACTTATATGGAGTAAAATTTTGAAAGGATCAGGAAAAGTATCAGGGGAGTAGGATGAACGAAGTAGGGCGGTGCTCGAGTTGATTGACTATGCTACCCTGGTACCTAAGATTTACTGTATGAAGGAAAGTAGTGCACAAATACAAAGAAGAAGTTTAATAGTACGTGAGAAAAAACATGTGGATAAGCGTAACCTATCCAAGATAAATTTTATTCATTATAGACAAAGGATGCACCATGCCGACAACTGCTAGAAAAGTAATGCTATTAGCTAACCCTCCAAACTCGCATATTTTAGTTCGGCCAGCTGGGGCCATGTCATAAAGGATTATTAAGTGACTAAACCAACAAATATCAGGACAAAACGGGGTTGTTTTTAACCAAGCGCCGATCGCGAAAGCTTTTGGATATAAAGTGAGGTGATGCATGTGTATATGATTGACCAGATTCTGAGTAAGAATAGAAGTATGGTGATTTGAGACACATGATGTGGGGATATTATAAATACAAGGGATATATTACGACTAAGACAGATGATCAAGCCAAGTGTATAGAAATGGCCAACGATTGTTCAGTATGATACAAAAATTTTGTATGAAACTGATATCTTGGATAATACCAATAGATACTGAGAGATTCACGTTGAACTCGACCAATATCTTCCAGAACATCATTGCTACCATTACCAAATTCTGTAAGAAAGATAGAGAGACATATGTTGTCTTTAGAAGGCCATGTAGACTGGCATCCATTTGAAGGAAGAGGTTAGCGTTAAGCTACCTATAGATTATCAAGATAAGAATGATTGGAAAGAGACCCTTATTAAGAATATATGATTTGATTGTCAATTAAAGGATGTGAATATTTTTTTGAAAATCGAATTGAGGATAGAATATCCATAAATTAGGATGAACCTTGGAAATGCACAAAGGATGACATTACCCTAATAAAGACATTATGAATTTGGAAGATATAAGTTGGATTGACTAAGGCAACAACAACCTTTGAGGATTTATTATAATAGTTTCGAAAAGTACATAGAGAGAACTATTATAAGATTGATTAATGATGTTTGATATACCCTGTACCTAGAAAAGATAGGAGGAATGATAAGGATGACCTAAGAAACCTTACAAGGAAAAAGGTAATATTTTAAGTTTCAAACTGGAAGTTTGGTAGGAAATGTATGACATAATAATGATAATGCCAGATAAGGCATGTGTGAAACCATGAAGGGTTATGGATTGAACCAATAAAGGTTGAGATTATCCTAAAGCAAGGAAGAACTAAGAGAAGAAATATCCTAGGTATGATTGGGAGTAATTGTGATAAAGTCCACACGGAAAGGTGGACGCAATGACTTATGGAAAAAGACTGATCGATCTATATTTTCTCTCCTTCAACAGAGTTTAAGGGAGAATGTTTTCACCCAACAGTGATGGGAATGAGATAGAAAAATTTAAGTTGGAACCGACCCAGAAAACATTGATTGCGAGGAATTATTATAATCAGTGAGGTGGCCGACACTTTATGTATAAAGGATAATTATGAATCACTTCAAGCGGACTTCATGGTCCAACACTTATAATGATATATAATTATTCGTCTACTATCATTCACATAGAGATGGGTAAGAAACTGATCAAAATCCTTCATTTAATCAGTATTATATCTGCAAGTAGTTACATTTCATAACAAAAAATAATGTGTTAAGTAGTCATTAAGAGTAACTGAAATTTTACTGAATAAAATGGTTAAATTTTTAATTTATAAGTGATAGCGGCCATATTTGTTACTCACAAAATTAATAGATGATATGAGCTGAGACCGTGAAGGTCACATCGCAGTCGCAGGCTGTAGGGGTTGCAAAACTAGAGATGATAATTCGGGTCTATTAGATCACAGTAGCTTCTAATAATAGTATGTCCGAACCTGGTAGTAGAAGTAGCTCCATCTGGTGATGGAATTAAGGGGAAGTTAATCTAGGCTCAAATTCCTGCTAAAATTATAATTTTAGTAAGAAATTTTATATAATTATAATTAAAATTATAATTTGAGTTTTTAGTAAAATTATAATTAAAATTATAATTAAAATTATAATTTGAGTTTTCTTAATATTACAAATTTTTTTACTAATTTGTATTATTAATTTAAAGATACGAATTTTGTAGGTTCAATATTTTTAAATGATATAATTAATAATTATATATAGTAGCTTATGACCTGTGCAATGCACGATTCCTTTTCTAATATGTATAATTTTATGATTTTTTTTATTTATTAGTTAAAATATTAAATTGTTGTTAAAAATTTATATATATATATATATATATTACACGTTCAATTTATTTTGTATTTTATCTTGAATTCTTAAAATTTGATTTAGACAATTTTACAACCCACGTGATATTAACAAAATAATCTTTAATTTAGTGATGGTTTAACAATTATATTCCAATTAAAACTCTCAAGAAATAAAAGAGAGAAGAAATTGACAATTTTTTACGTTGAAAATTCGATTCGATTTCAGAAATCTACTTATATTTCGTTTTAATTATCAAAATAACCTTATTATCATTTGAAGATAGTTTTTCTAACCAAATACAGGTTTAATAATAAGTGTAAAAGGGATTTTGTACAAAACTTTGGTAGTCGGTAGTCGGTAGTCTGGCCTTCAGTACGACAAAATAAATAAGAATCGTTTGATCTTAAAATAAATAGATGAAAAACGTTGGATCTAACATAAAAAAATATTTTTATTTTTTAACAGGTAAACTAAGAAATGTATTTATACTGAAATACGAAAAATTAAATGTCAATGATTTAAACCATATATAACTAGATTTTCTACATCGAATGAAATTATCAATGTAGGTATTCTACACTGAATAAGATAAATGTAAAAATTCGTAATTATATTTTATCTTGAGATTATGAGTATTTACATTTGGATAATAATTGTTAAATCATCACTAAATTAAAGACAATTTTATGAGCTTTGTGCGGGTTGTAAAATTATCCAAATTTGGTTTAATAAATTCTTTTCTTATATGATATAATCTTGATAGTCAATTTCTAAAATTATTTAATTCGACGGTTGAGATTATTTTGATGATATAGACCAAAATGCTTAATACATATAAGGATATAATGGTGTTCTTGATATTTTCAGAAAAGTGGGATTTTAGTTAGAAAATATTGAAAAGATAAGACATTGTATCTGAAAAAGGTAATCGATAATTTATTAGTCATTGTAATATTTTATTAAATAGAACATGTAAGTTTTACCTGAAAAAGAGAACTGATTAGTTATTGAAAAAATATAAAAGATAACGTGTTCTACATAAATAAAAGAAATTGATTATATTTTCATAATTATATTTTTTTCATATCTTTCAATATTTTGGCTTTAATATAATACTATAGATATATAAAAATAAAGATATTTAGGTAAAAACATATTAATAAATAAGTAACGGTAATTTAGTAAAAACAAGAATTACCAAAAAATAAGTACCAAAACTTTTAATGTTTTGACTATTATAATATAGTATAGTATAGGTTTATGCATATTATTAGATACAAAGTACACGATATAAATAAATATACATATCATTAGATATATTTATATTTAACATTTAATTAATATTTATTTATATAATTATGCAAAATTTTATTTATGTAATATATGTATTTAATGATTTTAATCATTTATTTTCATTGAAAATACAAGAAAACATGGCACGAAAAAATACAAAACACGAAAATATACCGGCACTAAAATATACTCCCTCTGTCCCATCCATTTCTTTACAATTTCCTTTTTGGGACGTCCCACCAATTCTTTACATTACTAAAAATAGTAACTTTTAACAATAAAATACATTATTACATCCACTACTTCACTTCACTTTTTCAACACTTTACACTATTACACCCACTACTTCACTTATTTTAACACTAAAATAACTATTACACCAACTACTTCATTTATTTTAACAATATTACACCCACTATCCTTGGTCTCCGTGCCCAGCCACAATGTAAAGTATTGGTTGGGCCGGAGGGAGTACAAGCTAAACGAATCGTGTTTAGGTTTAATGTTCAGGTATGTAAAACACAAAACTACACGCACGATTGTCCTGTTTTTTTTTTTTTTTTTGAAATAACATGATTACCGTGTTTTTTTTTTTGACAAAAGCTGGAGATTTTATTAATTCAAATCCATCTCAATACAATTTTGAATAATAACAGGAACAAACCTCCCGTCAAAACTACGATCAGGGTAATTATATGATGCTCTTGCTAGATGATGAGCAACCATATTCGCAGATCGTTTAACAAAAAACAAAGAAACTTTGTGAAGTCGTTTCAACATGCTACGACACTCCTCAATAACTCCACCGAAATATGACCTCAATGGAGTATTACTTCGAATGGCTTGAACCGCCACCAAGCAATCTGACTCCAGGACAGTTTGAGGCCACTTCATCCTATCAATCCAACTTAGAGCTTCCTTTATAGCCATTGCCTCCGCTAGAACAGGAGACACCAAGTGTGTGTGGAGTACAGACTTTGCTGTAATTAATGAGAGCACCATCTGATCCTCGAGCTATCAATCCAAAACCAACTGCATTCTGGTCTTCAAAAACAGTTGCATCTACTGACACCTTAACTACATTTGTTGAAGGTCGAACCCAAACGATAGCACCATCTCCTTCACCAATCGGCTGGAGACTGGGCAATGTAACTCTACTTTGGGCAATATTCCACTGTGTAAGGTGTTGCATCGCTTCAGTAACTATTCTGTTAACTCTTGTATACTTCTGGTTCCATACTAAATCATTTCTTGCTCTCCAGATGGTCCAACAAACCATTGCCACTTCAGCACACTTCGAATTGTTTTCTGACACAAAAATCATCTGTACCCAATTCACGAACTCCATTTGGTCATCCCATTGCTTGCCTGGTAGCACCACAACCCAACACTGTCTTGCCACTGGGCAGTTGACCAAACTATGCATAATGGTTTCAGCTACAGTCTTACAAATCGGACAATTACTCTGTACAGGCACATGTTTAGCTTGAAGTTGTGTCAACGTTGGAAGACACTGTGATAAAGCACGCCACATTAAGTTGAGAGACTTTGGTGGAGCTTTGATACGCCACAGTTTTTTCCAAACACTGCTATTATCCTCCATGGTCCATTGTCGTTTTTGATTCTGTAAATGTTTGTATGCACTCTTGACAGAATACATCCCTGACTCTTCAAACCTCCAAAAAATCATGTCCGCATTATTAGAGCTGTTCAACCTGATATTGAGGATACAATCTTGATCCCTCACATTAAAATTTCCACGAACCAAGTTGACATCTCATTGTCTTTGCCCTGCAACAAAAAGAGAATCAACTGTTTTACCTTCCAAAACCTGAGAACTAGAAGTGATGAACGGATTAGTATCGTCCATTAACCATGGTTGATTCAGCACCTGGATACTATCTCCTCTCCCTATTCTCCACCTAACACCTTCAATCAGCAACTGCTTAGCCTCAAATTTGCTCCTCCAAATGAAACTTGGGCTGTTTCCAATCTTAGCCTGAAAGAAATCACCATCTGCAAAATATTTTGCTTTGTACAACCTTGATACCAGACTACCACGATTTATAATAAAACGCCAGCCTTGCTTGCCTAACATAGCAATATTAAAATCTCGGAAATTCCTGAAGCCCATACCTCCTACAAATTTATGCTTAGCCATACGCTCCCACGACATCCAACTAATCTTCGACGTACTAGCTTGAAAAGAGTTCCACCAAAATTTAGAAATGCTTTTTTCAATGGCTCTAGTAATCTCTAAAGGCAATAAAAAGACACTCATGGCATAAGAGGGTAATGCCTGAGCAACTGACTTTACTAGAATCTCCTTTCCCCCAAGTGAGATACATTTACCATCCCAAGTTTTAATTCTTGCACTGACTCTCTCCTTTAAATAGCCCAAAATGGCAGATTTATTTCGGCCCAGGATATTGGGTAATCCCAGATACGTGCTATGCTCGTTAGCCTCAGCCATTTGCATTAACCAACAAACTTCATCCTTGTTATACTGGATCACATTTGCACTGAAGAATATCGAAGATTTTCCTTTATTCACTTTTTGTCCCGAAGCTCGCTCATAGATGTCTAGTAACTCTACTACTTTTCGAGCCTCATCTGTACCAGCCTTGCAATAAACATAACTGTCATCAGCAAAAAACATGTGTGATATGATTGGTGCTTTCCAACAGATTTTTATCCCTCGAATCCACTGCTTAGCTTCATATTTTCGAATCAAAGAGGAAAGACCTTCAGCACAAATAATGAACAAGTAAGGTGACAAAGGGTCACCTTGTCGAATCCCTCGACTTGGATAAATAGGCCCCATCTCATGCTCTCCATGGACAATAGAATAAGAAACTGTAGTTACACACTGCAGAACTAGATGAACCCACCATTCAGAGAAACCCATTTTCCTCATGATAGCCTTCCAAAAATCCCACTCAACCCTGTCATATGCCTTACTCATGTCGAGTTTTAATGCCATGTACCCATCTTTGCCAATTTTCTTCTTCTTTAAGTAGTGCATTATTTCATACGAGACCATGATATTGTCAGAGATTAAACACCCGGAAATAAACGCACTTTGTGACTCAGAAACCACCTTTTCCAACATGTTCTTCATTCTGTTAGCCAATATTTTTGTAATCACTTTCATAAGAACATTACACAATGCAATAGGCCTTAACTCACTCACTATTGTAGGATTCTTTTTTTTCAGAATTAGGACAATATTTGTAGCATTTAGGTCTTGCAACACCTCCCCAATACTGAAGAAATGTCTGGTCATTCTCAACATGTCCTCTCCTACTATCTCCCAGTGTTTTTGAAAAAATGCTGGAGTCATGCCATCGGGGCCAGGCGCCTTGTCAGGGTGCATTTGAAATAAAGCCAATTTAACCTCCTCTTTAGTAACTTCCTGCAACAATTCCATATTATCGACTTGCGAAATAGACTGAGAAACATCTTCAATTACCTCCACATGATCCATATTCGCTGCTGTAAACAACTCTGTATAGAACTGAGTGATAAGGTTCTGCAATCCATTCTGCCAATCAACCCATTCTCCAGCTTCATTCTTCAATATGTGAATCATATTGCTTCGACGTCTATTATTACAAGCCCCATGGAAGTATCTTGTATTCTTATCTCCTGCTTGCAACCATAATTGTTTAGATCTCTGACGCCAAAAAATCTCTTTCTGATCGAGAATTAAAAATAATTGCTTTTTTAACTCCTCATACTCAATCACAGACACCTCATCTCTTTTGTTTCGAAGCTGTTTGAGTTTAGATTTACACTCTTTAATTCTTTTACCAAAATAGCCAGTGACTTCTTTCCCCCACAAACTCAGATTGTCACCACAAGTTCTCACCTTCTGCAATATAGTAGCATCCACCTCTGCTTCCCATGCATCGCTAACAATGTACTTGCATAACGGTTCTGTAAGCCATGCGTTTTCGAATCGAAAACGTTTTTTCCCCACCCTTATACTATTACTAGTAGGCATCAGCAGTAAGGGACTATGATCAGATGGAGTACCTTCCAGGTTGTATAATCTCGCCATTGGAAACAATTCGAACCAGGACTCTGTTGCCATTGCTCTATCAAGCCTGATCTCCAACCAAGATGCAGTGCCCCTCCCTTTCTCCCAAGTGTACTGATGGCCATATAACTCCAAGTCAGTCAAACCCGTTTCTACCAAAATTTCATTGAAACCATCGAGTAACCATTGAGGATACAGAGAACCATTGAATCTCTTGCTAGATTTCTTAGCAACTCCCACGTTATCCTTCTTTGACTTCTGTTCGGCTCTCCATAAAAACCTGTCAACCGCCAAGGTTTCAAACCTGCTATAGTCACCTCTACATCAATATGGTATTTTGAAAGACTACGAAGCGTTACCTGGTTTGTTTCCTTCCAAAGTAGAGTTAAACCTCCACTTCGACCATTTGCCTCTACTACAATCATACCCTGAAAACCCAGCCTAGTACGAACCCATTCCATCTTCTCTTTATTACTCAAAGTTTCACACAAAAAATTATCGTGGGCCTTTCTTGACGAACTACGTCTTGTAGGAACTGAAATTTCCAAGGTGGCCCCATACCTTGGCAGTTCCAGCTTAAACAATTCATGGCTGCTGGCTAGCTTGCAACGCAAGATTAACCAAATCAGTTTTTGAAGAAGTGGAAAAATCCATTTCAGAAATTTCGACCTCAGAATTTGTGTTGTTTCCAGTCACCTCTGTTATCTGTTTAAGTCCACCCTCAGTGTCCATTACCTCGTAGCTACTTGGGCCTCCCCTCATCCTTTTTCTTTCCATTAACTGAAGCCCATTTAACTCATCCTCATCCGGCCCATACTCCAAATTTGAATTTACATTATCCCTTTGTAACTCCCCGCTTTTATTTGCCACATTAAGGAGAGATTTTTCTGTTGCAATAGACTGTATCATTGAGCGAGATTTACTCCCTCGGATAAGCTGGTTTCCAGGATTTTTGAATTTGTGTTCCCCTAATTTTTTGCTATCGTTGACTCTCCCCTGTCGTTGCTCCCAATCTGTATCGCCATCCTCCTGTAACCATTTACTTTTTACCGGACCTGGAGCCCTTCTCGGCGGTGCCCTCAACCAACTCCCCCATTCCTTGATCTCACTATCACTTTCCCTGTTCAAGAATTTTCTACAGTACCTCTCTGTATGTGACATGATACTACATGAAAAACAAAAATCTCCCAACCGTTCATACTTACATGTGACGATTACTTCTGTACCATTCCTCTTTAATATCTTCTTTTTACGCTTCAATGGTTTACGAACATCAAGCTTCACCTTAATTCTCATGCACTCGCGCCAACTGCTAGTATTATTCTTATGATCATACTCGAGAAATTCACCGAAGAAATTCCCAAGTTGTTTTCCAACCTCCTCTGTCATAAGCCCTGTTGGTAACTCGAAAATCTGAATCCACATGTTTAAATGCCACAATGGAACCTCTATTGGTTCCTCTCCTTTGGTAACTTCTGCCAAGACAAGCATCGCCCCATCAAACGACCATGGACCACCCCTTAACACCCAGTTCATGTCCTCTTTGTGATAGAATTGAAACAAGAATATGCCTTGTTCAATCTCTTTTATATTTATACCTATTGCAGGACGCCAAATATCCGCCATCTTAGTCTTCATAGCACGAATATTAACATTCCTCTCAGTCAAAAACCATCCCACCACGCAAAGATCATACTTATTAGCTTCTTCTTCCACATCTCCCTCAAAAGAAAACACTGCATTTTCTTCCTCCTCTATATCCAGACCTGCTAATTGCTCATTCAAATCATTATAACGAGACATGATTACACCAAAACTCACACGATTCGATTTCAGAGGAAATTGAACGGAGAGAAAAAAGAGACTCTCACATGTTATGAAGAGAAAAAAGAGTTGTCTTTTGGTTCTTTTGGGTTGGTTGGTTGCTTTAGTTTACAGACAAAGGTAGAAAGGGTGCTGAGGAAACAAAGGATTACCGTGTTTAAATAAACCATTTTTTTCAATATTATTCCATCTCAACTTCAATTGCTTTTTTTTCTTTTTCTTTTCTTTATCTACGCAAAGATTTCAAAAAATTGATTCCATTTAGTATATTTACAAAGAAAACAGTTGAAATAGTCAAAAATTCTTATCTCATTTAACATTAAGAGCACATGTTTCAAATTTATTATAATACTAGATTAAACCCGTGTGATGCACGGATTTTTTTTAATATTATATTAGTTTTTTTTTAATTTGAATTAATTTACTTAAAATATGAATTTTGGACGCTTAAATTTGTAAATGAGACGATGATCATAATTATATAAATGTTATCCGTGATATTTTTTTTAGTTAGGAAAAATAGAAAATGTGATAGGTTTTAGTTTAAAAGGTAATTTATTTATTAATAATTATAAAATTATTATTTTATTTTATTAAATAGAATGTCCGTTATATAATTGGAAAAAGAGGGGACTTAGTTAGAAAAAAATAAAAAGGTAACATGTTTTATGTGAAAATGATAATTGATTAATTTATTGTAATTATAATTTAATACAAAATAAAATTGCTCGTATTGTTTTTAAAAAAGGAGAAATTAATATTGCCTGTGATATTTCTAAAGAGGATTTTAGTTAGAAAATATAGAATAGATGATACGTTTTAGCTGAAAATGATTATCAGTTAATTATTAGTATTATAATATTATTATTTTATTTTATTAAATAGAACCGTCTGTAACACCCCCAGATCCGGGGTCAGGGATCTGGGCGTTACGGTCTCAATATCCATCCACAAAACCAACATAATTTAAATTACAACCTTGTGATCCAAAACAACAACATAAAACACATCCGTTATAGTCCCAGAGATGAAATCAGAGTAAACATCAATATTATTAATCACAAGTTTGAGTTCTTACAACCCAAAGAATTACAATATAACCTTTACATATTCTTTGCCATCCATTTGTGTATGTCATATAATAAATACCTTTGATATACAAAATCTAACAACTAGCCTACCAATAGCTTCTCCTCATCAATGGTAGCTAGGACCTCAACGGTTAATCCTCTGGCGGTTGTCACCTGTTCGTACCAAGTGCACCTTGTGCGGCCATCTGACTTAACTGTTGTTGTGATATTAGAAATAAAGCAAGGGTGAGCAATAGCCCACCAAAGATAATATGTAACTGAACAATAATATATAACAGTTCTGAAATATCTTTGAAACCATATGCCATGCATTTACGAAGATTATGCCAGTATAATGTAAAAGATGAAGTTACCAAGTAACTCAAATCATATTCTCTGTGGAAATATCTGCTATGCCAAAGATAAGCAAGATAGCGTCATTGTCATGAAAGAGGAACTTGCAGGAAAATATTGCAATTCCAGTTTTAAGCATTTTTCAACCCTGCCAACACAGATAGTGTTGAAGAAAATTTCCAATATTGAAAGATGAACTAATACGGGAGAATTGCCGCGCCAGATGCCCTAACGTTTACGATGATCAGTCGTATGTCATGCATCTCATCAGTCGTTCTCTACATGTAGAAGGTAGCTCCGACGGATTTACTTGTCTACCGCCCTCTGGAACTCCTAAGCCAACGGTTGGGCTATTGCTGGGTCGGCGCCACTCGACCACTTACGCGTCTCCTAGTTCAATTGACATCCATAACTCTGAAACATAAAGTTTGTCCCCCTTTCCCCAAGTATAATACTTGTTGATAAGACTCCACAAAGTAGTCGTATCTAGTTGGAAAGGAAAATTCACCAATATTTCCCAAGCTGAAGCTTGTTAATGGATATAAACTTGTTCCATCAATCTTACCCCTCGAGCATTGAAGAGGTAACCAAAAGACTCATATCGATGTTTGAGTGAATCAAGATGTGAGTGACAAAATAGTTTAACAAGTATATGACCGGGCAGTCAAATAAATAACAGCTCTCAAGTGAGGTCCCCTTATATAATTCTGGAAGTTTGAGCGAGTATCTAAATCTTCTTATAAGATAGATTTAAATAAAATAGAGTTTTGGGGACCTCCCCTTGATAAAATAGTCATAAAAGACTCCGAAATACTTTACATAATATCTGAAGGGGAAAGATAATCTTTGAATAATATAAATCATTTTGAAAAGAATATAAAAGACTTAAATAAATATTCCAAGAATATTTGTTAAATCAATAATAATTACGGAATATTATTATTACATCATAATATTGCTCGTAAGTAATCCTCCAATAAATATATAGAATTATTTACTAAGTAATTCTCTTCTTAAATGAATATTCAAAATAACGTTCATTAAATAAATAAAACCTCAATGAATATTCAAGATGATCTTCATTAAATAAATAACTCAAATAAATATTTAAAATAATATTACCTAAATAAATCGAACCTTAAATGAATATTTAAAAATAATATTCTAAATGAATATCCAAATAATATTCTTTTAGTAATCAAAACTGTAAAGGAATATTCGAAATAATATTCCCTAAGTAAATAGAACTTCAAATGAATATTTAAAAAAATAATATTCATCAAGTACATAAAATCTTAAATGAATATTTGGAAGTAATATCCATTTAATAAAAATTTCAATGAATATCAAAGTAATTATTCATTAAATGACCAAACTCTAAATGAATATTCGAAACTAATATTCATTTAAATAATTAAAGCTCAAATGAATATTAAAATAATATTCAGTAAATAAATAAACTCGAATGAATATTCAAAATAATATTCATATAGTATCTCTCGATTGAGATAATGTTCAAATAACATTCCTCGAATAATTTCCAAGTAATTAATACTTTATGGAAATATAAATAATGTTCATAAATAACAATCCTCAAAATGAATACTAATATGTCGCTGGAATCCCTCCGGGTTTCCACGACTATCTCTATATCTCAAAATACCGACTCCCGACCTATATTTAAAGAATGAATATTATGCGCCCTTCACTAAGGGCCTTAACACAACAATCCGGCTTATAACTGATAATTCGTATCTAGTCTATAGGCCAAAATTAATTCAGGGAACAAGTAATCCAATATACTTTGAAAACAAGTATGCATGCTATGGCATATGTAAACAGAATCATATATATATTATCACAACAACAACTTCAAAGTTTTGAAGACTTGCCTGGCAATCCTGTAGGGGTAGTGTGCCTCGTGTCAATCCGGTGATCTATAAATAGTCACAATAACCGAGGTCAATCACGTAACACTTTTTAAAAGACTAAGTATAAACTTAACTTAAGTCGAAACACGTGGTCACGTTATCTCGTTAAACACCCTTTAGTCCAACTCTCTTTATTATCGCTATGACCCGTCATTCGTTCGCTACTAAGACACGTCATCATACTTACACTTGGTATGTACTTACGTCGTATAGATTCTAAGGTCGGTCGTTTACGAATCAAGATTATACCTCGAGTTTTATCACCCATTTTCTAAGTTATAACCAAAGTCATACTTTTAAGGGGTTCGTTCGCGTTTAACCTTGATTCGAATATTTTTATAAAATCGGAAAACGATCTGTTTCACATGAGGTTTCCTCTCACACCTTCCCTTTTATCTCTAATATTTAATTACCATGATTCGTCACTGCATAACTCATTTTTCGAAGGTCCAATTTCAGTTACGAACTTTCTTTTACGGTTTCGAACCACTTTTACGAATTTAACCATAACTCCTAAACCGTAAGTCCATTTCATACGATCTTTATATTAAAACGAAGCTTATAACATAATCTATCCTATCATGGCAGGACATGAAGATTTACAGTGAGTTATAGCTACTGTGATGCACGGTTTCCAAGGTTTTACGAAATTTCGGCATTATGACGGCTATAAATCGAACGTTCCAAAAATCGTAACATCAATACCAAGCCACACCGGGCATCCATACAACTTCTACACATATTATTCATCCCCAACTGTCCAAAATCATCTACTTTACCAACATGATCATCATATCTCTTAAATCAAATAATCACTACTTAATCATGCTTATAATCATACTAACATCCTAACCATGCTAACAACCATCAAGATCATCAATAAACTTAAAGTAAGAGCTAGGGTTTTGATGAGATATACCTTCCTTGGTGACTTATAGAGCCTTACTAAGCCTTGATCTAGTCCTTAGAACTCCTTACAACCTTAAACTATCAAGAATCATCAAGAACATAATTAGTGATTTTCGGATATTCTATAACGCAGTGGAAAGATCATGCAAAACGAGGGCCTTACCGAGGTTTTCTGAACAAGGCTTCTAAAGGAGAGTTGTATAGCATCCAACCAGCTTTCCAACAAGCTAAAGAACACCAAATTCCATTGACTAATGAAGGAGATATAGCCATTTGAAAATCATCACAGAAACTGTCAACAATCTGGACAGTTTGCTTCTTCAACTTGGGGAGATGATTTGCCTAGGCTATACTACTTTTATTGCTATGAAATTTGGAAAGAATATTGCCCATGGAGTGGAAAGGTTGTGGTTCAAATTTGGGGATTTTATCATGGATGTAAATGGAGATATTAATTTTTCCTTCATGGGTGTTCTAGCTGGGCAGTTTAGAGAAGATGAGAGAAATGGAGTTGTTTGCTTGGTTGCTTTGCTTTGTTCTCATCCAATATGAATTATTGTCATAATATCTTGTATAAAGTGGCTTTAATAAAGGTGTGATGCAATGGATGATGTAATTTGGAGAGACATGTGTTGATTTGTTGTGGTAAGAAAATTAAAGTGATGCTAAGTACTAGTTGGCTTTCTAATCTTGCTAGTTACTCTTGTAACTACTTAGTTACTAGATATTTTCTACTAGCACATGCATGCATCTTGCTTTCATGCTTGCTCTTTTGTCCGTTTATTACTCAATTCATTAATCGTTCGAGGAATATCTCAAAGGTTTCTAGTTAGGGTTTTACCGAAAACCTTCTTAATAATTATAATACCATTCTCCATCTTTCTTAATACTTCTCGAATTTAAATTCCTTAAATCCATTAAATAAATCCTCAAGTCTTGCAGTGTCCAGGGAATTCTCGGAGAAAATAAAAGTGCTATTTTTCTGAATCCGAAATCGTTTACATACACTTATTTCGCCCCTGGATCATGAATACGAACTCAGAAATCCGTTCTGAATAATTCTATATAGCGTCATCTAATAATATTCTTATTTCCACCAAAAACACTATTCATTCTTTATTCCATCTTTAATCCTTATATTTATAAAAATTTCCTTGTTCTCTTTCGGACATTCCTTTACTTTTTTACGGAACCACTGGACTAACAACAGATATTGATTTGGATGACACCAGAATATCTCCTTCCTCTTTGGAGTGCCATAACTTATTTCTTAGGAGATAGATTATTCTAATCAAGGTTGTCAACCCATTGCATTCTTCATGACATATAATCATTTAAATCTATACCCATTCACATTCATTGTTAATACCTTGTAGTTGGAGTCACTGTTCATTCTTTCATCAATATATAAAAAGTTTTAATTCTACCGAAAATTTGGGGTTCTTACAGTCTCCCCTCCTTAAAAGGATTCCGTCCCGGAATCAGGTAGAAGACAAATGGGGTACTTGTTTGTCATTTCACTTTCCAGTTCCCCGGTCAATCCTTAATCATTCCAATACTCTTACAGCACACCTCACTAGTGCTATAATATATCCTTTATCCTTTTTCATCAACTTTGCTAATTTTCGTACAACACACTATCCGGGTTATGCTCTTACTCAGTCATATACTACTTGCCTTATTGGTATCGGTAGTGACTTTGGTATCACTATCGCGCTGCGAATTTCGGAGATAACCTCACTCGTAATTATGCAATTCCTGATCGCTTTAATCTTCGCAATCTCGATCAATATATAGAATTAGAAGAATTTATTGAGAGATCACTATGATCAATGAACATTTGTCCTACTGCATAGTTAGTACAGAAGGTGGCCAGCCTTTAGTACGTGACAAGCAATTTAGACAAGCTATGGTATCCCACTTAGACTCCTATCACATAGATAGGTAGTCACGTAGTAGTACCTTCCCTCCTTAAATGGTTGTTCTTCTCAATTTAGAAGAAGATAAATATGGGAGAAGAAAAGGAAAGAATTTCAAAGAATTATATAAGAAAATTTTCATGATTGTCAAAATATCATACTTAGAATTTACCTCTGAACTATAGAGGTTTATTAGAGAAGAAAAATAATCATATTCGTATCAAATACTACTTTATCGTAATCTCACATATCACATGTTCTTGCTGCTCTGTCCATCATTCTATGGACCTATACTCTTGTTTGATATTAGCATCACTTACTTTTTGGAAAATCCTTCAACCTCTTAGTTAAATCTTAAATTTCTCGCTTGACATTATTATTATTGACATTCCACGCCACGACACTGGCTCTTTCATATTCGTAATACTAACACTATCAGGTTGTCATTCCGAGAGCTCGTTAGGAAAACCTATTCATCAATCCATTTATAACATTCATTCCTTCACATTCCATAATTATTTCCCCATCTTTTCTTTATCAATCACATTCTTCTTATTGTCTAATTCTCATTCACTTGTATTCTTTAACCCCATTGTCATGCCATTATCGAGACACCCATCACCTTTACTTAATAAAGTCACATTTTTGGGGTTAAACTTTCCTTTGTTCAACCGTCTAGATTTTCACTCCCTCGATCCATGAGTCTCCTTATTACTCAACCGATCTATTCCAAATTTTCTCGAATTTTCCAAACTTAAAAGGAGTCAATTTGTATGTCATTTATGCTCCTAATTCCAACTTTCTGTTTTGGCCAATACCCTTGTCCTGCCAATTCCATACTTTTCTTGCTTCATTACTGGAGCTTCTCATGAGTCCGCCTATCTGACTCTCTTATTGATCCTCAACTCTATATTCATCTCTCTCAGTCACTTGTCTTCATTTCTACTATAATCATTCTATGAACCATCATAGCCGGATCATTTATTATAAATATCCCGTCGTTTCCAAAATTAAACCATCTGAAATCGACATGGACGATTTCTCTAACTTATATTCAATTCGACATTTCCGCAGTCGTTAACACCTAATTTCTCAGAAGGGTCATTATTGCTTATCATTTACGCAGTGTTTTTAATAGCTAAACATACAGGTTTCATAATTGTCAATTCAAGATCCTCTAGGAAAACAAAATAATCAGTATTCCCTATTCATAAGAAACGCTTCCTGCACTTGACGTAGATATTACATGAAGCAGATAAAATTGTAGAAGAACTTCCAACATCGCAGCTGGAACAGGTTGGTGAGATTATTAATCATATGTCTCCAGTATAAGACTGGAAGCTTAGCAGTTCACTTAATCACTTTCCGAACCTCGTTAATTCTTTTCACAAGGATACATTTCAGCATCACGATTCTCCAACCTCATATTCTCTATCTTGTTTGCACAGAAATACACCAACAATAACTTTCTTTTCATTCATCATCATGCCAGATGGCTTATCACTATCAGTACCAATCTATCATCTGTATTCAGTCATCCATTATTATCTCATCTCTCCTCTTTCTTTCTAAAATAAAGGAGAGTCGCTTTGGGAATTTGGTCTGGCCTGTCGCAGAAACTTCTAGTGTCGGTAATGTGTTGCAGACAAAATCAGGAATCGAATGTTTACTTAAACTATCCTTTTTGTTGATCCTCGCACAATTTTCAGGGGAACGTAAATTCCTCCATCACAATCCGACCTTCAAGGCCCTTCTCATTTTCACGCTATTTCTTTAGTATGAGCATATATACTTAATCCCTTATACTTAAAGTGTCGGCCACCTCATTGGCCTTTCCTGAATATAATAATTTCTTGAAATCAATGTTTTCTAGATCTATTACCCTCCCTTGAACAATGCTAAATGAGAGAAAACATATTCCAGTCTTTTTCCAAAAGTCATTGCTTCCACCTTTCTGTGTGAATTTTATCACGGTTACTCCTAACCATACCTAGGATATTTCTTATCTTAGTCCTTTCTTATTTCAGGATAATCTCAACCTTAATGGTTCAATCCATACTTGCTCATGGTTTCACACATGCTTCATCTGGCCTTATTGTTACTATGTCATACATTCCTTACCAAACTTCCTTTTTGAAGTTCAGAATATTACCTCTTCCCTTATAAGGTTTCTTAGGTCATCCTCATCATTCCTCCTGTATCTTCTGGGTACAGGGTATATCAAACATCATCAATCAATTCTATTCTGTCTATATACTTTTCGAGACTCCTTTCCACAAATCCTTACAGGTTATTGATACTTTGGTCGATTCAACTTATATCGTCTGAATTCACAATGTCTTTATTAGGGGTGATGCTATCCTTTATGCATCCCCCAGGGTTCGTCTTAATATATGGACATTCTATCCTCAATTCTATTTTCAAGGAATACTTATATCCTATAATTGGCAATCCAATCATATATCCTTAATAAGGGTCTCTTTTCAATCATTCCCATCTTAATAATCTATAGGTAGCTTAATGCTAACCTCTTCTTTCAAACGAATGCCGATCTACATGACCTTCCAAAAGACAACTTATATCTTTCTGCTCTTTCTTACAGACTTGGTAATGGTAGCAAGGATGTTCTGGAAGATATTGGTCGTGTTCAACGTGAATCTCTTAGTGCCTAATGCTTCTCTTGAGGACACTAAGTTTCAGATAGCATTTATGCATCATACTGCACCATCTTTGACAACATTCGTAACTTTTCATTGGTCACTATCCTCAATACTAATACGTCCATGGTATATATAAAATCCATCATCCTGTATCTCAATTCATTTTATATCAAAAGCCCTCGCGGTTGGCACTTGATTAGAAGCAACCCCGCTTTGTCCTTTCATTGCTGGTCTAGTCACTTGATAATCCTTTGTGACTTGGCCTCCACTGGCCACAATAAAATATGTGAGTTTAGGGGTTGGCTAATAGCATTATTTTTCTAGCAATTGCCGGCATAGTGCCTTCTTCTTTGATACCTTTTGATCTTTTCAAAACTTTACTCCATATAAGTCTCAATCGACTTCTCTCTACCGTCTCCGGTCACCTTTCCTTTACTTTTATCCTTTCAACTACTCTTATCAATTCCACGTGCCACATAAGCTTAACACTTCTGGCATAACAGCCTTTTCATTTAAGTCAATCTCGAAATTTCTCAGTCCGGCTTGTTCCTTAATTACATTTCCCTTTTTCCATCAAATCTCAACTTCATAATTTTATCCCTACATTCAACTGTAATAATCGGGGTTTGTCTACCAACCTATATAGCGGCTACCTTACCCAATCCATAGGGTTCATTTCAATTTCCACTCTTTTCGGTGACGTCCTCTAATAATCAGAAAGACAAGGTTTGCCAAATTTGTTGAAGTTCTTTCCAGAATCAGGGAAATTTCAGTCAATCTATCCAC
The DNA here is from genome assembly GCA_037693485.1 of Kitagawia praeruptora. NCBI lineage: Eukaryota > Viridiplantae > Streptophyta > Magnoliopsida > Apiales > Apiaceae > Kitagawia > Kitagawia praeruptora. The sequence goes on along the minus strand of CM075348.1, from coordinate 112,068,660 downwards.
TAACTGGTAACACATTAGAAGATCCATTTCGATACCCAAAGAATATTTCTAGGAACATCCAAGTGGGTGGAACCATAAACTGTTATATTAACGAAATGATTGACATAAAGTTGGGAGTTTAACTATTGGAAAGAAACCAAATATATATATATACCTCCCCTAGAAGGGAAATCAAAGTTTCCAAACTGAAACATACCACATCTTCCCGGTACATGTTCGTCCTAATAGTCGATACTACCGAATACTAGTCTACCTAAAATCTAGTCTCAGAAGGAACACTACCGTCGAAGTTAGTCGTTCCACAAAACTGGCACTACTAGGGCCTTCCGAATCAGGTGAACCATGTTGTCCGAATACATCCGCAATTACCCTGCCATTTTGCACAAGCACAGCACCTAAACCTGTATGAGATGCATCACTGCAAACACAAGATCTCCTTTTTCCACTAGGCAACGCCAATGCGGGGTCATTGCCAATTTTGTCTTTAGCTCTAGGAAGATTTTCTCACATTTTTTTCCATTCAACTCCTTAGTGTTACAAATAAGTCGGGTTACGGGACCACAATCTTTGTAAAGTCCTGAACAAATCTTTGGTAATACCTTGTGAACCTTATGAATTTCTCACCTTTATTGGTGTGGTTGTTCTTTCTCTATTCGAAGCTGCATTTAACTCGGCGGGGTCAACCAATGCTACTCACCATTGGTCGCATGTCCTAATAGCTGAACTTCATCTTGCCAAAATTCATACCTCGAGAATTTGGCAGACAATTACTCCTTTAGGTTTTATCCTTAAAACATTCTCCATTATCTTTTAACCACTGATCGTATTACTAGATCCATTTATGATTCAGTGTTAGAATAAACTTAAGGTAACTACCATAATCCATTCTAGGAAAATAAAGAATTTAATATTCCTTTGAATCACATGCATCTAATGTTTCTGGTTCCTCATTCCACTAAATTGAACTAAACTTATACTTGGTTCCTGACGATAGCCTTATTACTAGTATATCATAGACTCACTGGTCTTCTCCTATTGTAGGTTCTGAGATCATTGTCTCGCTTACTACTTCCTTATATACTTTACCCAATCATACCATCACCTTCCAATGTCTTTATTTTCTAAGTCGATCCATTCATAAAATGGACATTACCCTGAACCAAACCACCTCATCAATCCCAGTTTGACTTTATAAATTATAATCTATGAAATCTGCCTTCTCATGGCGAATTACCATTAACAATATTCACACTAATCCATTTATCACATGATATGGCACTTGCTGCCTCTATCTCAACTGCTCCTGGAGACTCTGCTCCCTGTCCTCTATCTTTGTCTTTGATAATTATGTACCACTCTAACTCTTTTCTCATTAATCTGAAGGTCTCTAAGGATCTTTATCTATCCCCATATAAGACCTCAAGTAATCCTTCCAATTCGTCTTAATTGTTGGTACTTCATCCGGTAGTCTGGCTATGAATCCAATACGCATCTTTATTTCTTTTAATAATATCTCAGTTCTTTACGTTCACTTCTCTGAGCACTATACCTTATCTCTTACATCTCTCTGGCTACAACCCTTATTCCCTCAAGGGTAAATTCCTTATTCCTAACAGGATTCTCTTCTTTAGCTGAAACCTCTTTCTGGTTCTCTGTAGGGTACTCTATCAAATCCACCATTCGATCGTCAGCATATAATCAAGCATCATCGCGCTGTTGCTCGTATGCTGTTGAGTATTGAACACGGTAAAAGAATACAGAGGCGGGGGTGAATGGATTCTTGAACTTTTCTTGGATTGAGTCTGTGTAGCAGATAAGTGCCTGTGTGTACAGAAATTAAGGTGCGGATAAGTAAACAACACAAGACACAATATCACTTTAATCTAATGTATATTAGATAAAGGTTGCTACAATCTGTGAATACAAATGGTAGTATTCTCAGCTTCGTTTTTCTCAGAGAGATATATCTTACAGTGTATGAAAAACTAGACTCACAAAAGTTACTAAGTTATGAAGTGAGGCTGTGTCCTTATAGAACATGGATACAGCCTGCTTACTACAAATAAGGTAGCTAAACAAATTACTTTCTAGTCTGTCTATCCTTTTTGAGTAAGTGTCCAAACGGTTACAGATTTGACTTTACAAAGCCTGTTTAGATCCACTTCTTTAGCTCCTTGTCTCTTCTATATCTCTCCAAGCTTCCTTGTAGGCTTTCCAGAGCACGTTACAGATTGTGGTCCATAAAGTGCATTGGCTTGTTGCAGGTTTCTGACTTATACAATTTCTTCAGTATTTTGTCTCCAAGAATGTATTCGAGAAGTGACTAAGTAAGTGATTCGAGAACTAGAATTGACTTGATCGATAACTCTGAGTTCTCGAATACTGTTATAATGACATATCGAACCACTTCTCGAATAGCTCTTTTCCATCAGGATTCCTTGAGTTGTCGAATAGAGCATTTGACTTATCGAATCCTCGAGTTGTCGAATAGCTTTCTTAGTCTTTGAGATATCGAATGGAACTTTGACTTGTTGACTCTTTGAGAACTCGAATACCATCTTGACTTGTTGACTTCTTGAGTTCTCGAATAGAGTAGTAGACATATCGAATCCCTGAGATATCGAATGAGATATCGAACAGTGTATTCAGAGATATCGAATAGTGTCTTGAGATATCGAATCCCTGACTTCTCGAATGCTGGACTTCTCGAATAGACAAATATACTTCTCGAATTGGTACTTAGGCAAATTCTTCATTTCTTCAACTCCCAACTGTGATTATTTGACAGTCTTTAACTCCTTGCTTGAGGCATGAACCTTGGAACTTCTTTCAAGCATTATTCTAGACTCTATTTGTACAATTACACAACTAGGATTTGATGCCTTCTACAAGTACAATACAAACAGAAACTCTACAACTAGAGGTTCCCTCAGTTAAGAGGTCATGTAAGTAATGCAAAGCATTACAAACAATTAGGCTTGTTATTAGATGTGTACAGGCATGCCTCTGTAACTAACAATCTCCCCCAAATTGTGAGTGAGACCCTTAGTCACAATTTCATGTCTGATAACAAGCCTAACATACATAAAGATAAAACTTTAAAAGTACAGGTATGTATTTTGATTGAACACATAAATGAAATTACAAGATAAATACTCTTACAGTATGATGAGGTACTAGCCATTTTCTTTTGATTGCATCTCCATTGCTTTGGCTTGTAGATCATCATATGCTTTCTGTTTCCTTTCTTTCTCCTTTCTTGCAATCTCATCTAATGCTCTCATGATTTCTGTCATAGCATCCAATTCTTCAATCATAATAGAGTTTTTGAAATCTTCAAGCACTGGCTTCAGAATGTTGGCAGGATAGTGATTGAGTAGGTTCATTCTTATATTGACATTGTCTCCATTTCTCCTCCTATACTTCACCACATAGGGATCAAACTGAACTCTACACAATCCCTTTGCCCTTAGCTTTTCTGCTTCAATCTCCAGTCTATCAATTTCTTTCTCCCTTTCTAACCATTTCTCATAGCAGCCCTTCCTTATCTTCTCAGCATATTCTTTCTTCATTTTCACAAAGTCAATCAATTCCAGCTTCCATACTTTCTCCACCTTGTCCTTAGAATCCAGCAATGCAATGATTCTTTCTATCTCATACAATTTACCCCAATGTTGACAACCCCCTTGTTTGAATTTCATTTCTTTCCCATCAGTGTACTTGATTTCAAGGTGGTCATCCACAATTGCACAAAACTGAGTGTCACCAACCTGTTCCCTTATGGCTTTCAGAAACTCCAAGAAGGCTTTATCATGATAGTCATTGGAGTTAGCAACTTCTTGTAGCTTGGCCTCAGTAACAACTTTGACTTCTACAGGCTTGGCACTCTCAGATATAGAGATTGGAGGTTTGTCAGATGGCATACTCCCTGCAACCACTGTGGTAGTTATGGATTGCTTTTGTCCTCCAGGAGTAGTGATGTGCACAGTTGGTAAGGTGACAACTGGCAAGATAGATGGAGGCTCATCTACTTTGGCTTTTCCCTTGCCAGGCACATTTGCTAGAGACTTAGAAGCCCTTTGTTGACCACCCTCTTTGATTATTATGCCTTTCTCTCCCTTTGTCTCCCCCTTTGAATTTAAGTTCCTGGCCTTCTTCTCCCCCTTAGGCTTGTTGTCAGGCAGAGAGGCTGTAGAAATGTCCTTTGGGAGTGAAGATTCATCAGGTAGAGGGAGACCCATATGCTTCATTATTGCAGCTAACATGGATTGTTGATGCAGAAGGACATCAGCTGTGGTGGATGCATGAGTGTCCAACTGATCATTTAGCAATGCAACCTTTTCTGTGAGATGAGCATTGGTCTTGGTGAGAGTAGCTACCTCCTGCTCAAGAGTGTTGACCTTAGTGAATAACTCATTGGCCTTGAAGCCAGATAAAGATTGGTCCTGAAGCCTTTTCACTTCATATTTAGACAATTCATGCACAGGGACATCAGTCACTAGTCTATCTCCATAAAGATTTTTGAACATTATCCTCAGCATGGCATTGGCATCTGTAGTCTGGTCAGATAGATTCTGAAATTGATGCCCCAGACCTGTGACAGCATCTTTTAGCATAGCCAGCCCATTGTCCACCTGAGTGCAGGTAGAGTTGCAGTGTTTGATGTCCTTGAACACACTGTCCAATTGAGGAAATTTAGCATCAAAGGCCCTCTTGACTTCTGCTACTGAAGTGGCTGTCTTATCACACACCCTGTTGACTTCAGTTTTGACTCCCTTGCCAAGATAGTGTGCAGCCTTGAGGAAACCCTTGTAGGAGTCATTTACAGCTTCATACACTTCACCAGGTGACAGGGATTTTGCATTGGAGCCCAGTGAAGTGATGTATTCCTCCCTGAGATACTGAAGTGCTTCATCGAGAGTAATATCATATTTTCCTTGCAACCAGGCATCTATGTTGCCATCTCTCTCAGCATCATCAATGATCTTTGACTTCTGCACTTCCACATCATCCCTATGGCATAACAGAATAGCCTCATAGTCTGGATTGGGCATGTCTGCAGTGAGAAGGTGCTGAGCAATCTTTGTGAACTCAGGAATCTGATCCACAATTAAGCTTTGAAGTGCTTCAACCGTCAATTGTTGTGGAACAGACCCTGATCCTGAAGCACTGTCATGTTGCACAGGCTTCAGCCATGTTGACATGAAGTCAGAGCTAGAGCTAGGCAAGCTAGTCTCCTCAGTTACAGATGCAACTTCTGTAACCGGATGGATTGACTCTACTACTGGTGTCACCACAGAAGTGGGATGAATTACACCAGCAGTTGACACAGGCACAGAGTCTCTAGTAAAAACTAGGGGAACCTCTGTGTTTGTGATGGTGTCATTAGGATATGCCTCAGCATGCATTCCCTCACCATCTAAATGTGGGTTCTGAGTGGTGAACAAAGTGTCATGCACTAAGTCACTTGAAATTATTGGCTCATCAAGAGAAAAGAATTCTTGATGATCAATACCTTGCATCTCAGTTGTCTGAGTTGCAGGTTCCAAAGAAATTTCAGAGATAGATTCTGGAAGAAAAGTGTGTTTTAGAGTAGATTTTGGCAACTCCCCCTGAGAGATAGAGGGAGTTTCAGAAGTGATGTGCTCTCCACTCAGTGTTGTGCCAGCCTTATCACTCTCATGTGCTGACTCTATACAAGAAGGTGCATTGGGGAGGATGCTTGATTCTATAGGTGCACCCTGTTGAGAGGATACACCTAGTGAGCTGTGTGCCCCTGATTTTACAACTTCAGCCATTTGTGTGACTGAAGAGGTGGTCTTAGTTTTCTTCTTCTTTGTTCTGTGCAAGGGTAACTCAGATTCCTCACTTCCTAGACCTAATTCAACAGCTAATGCTGCTTCAGACAAGATATTTAAAGGTGCAGACATTACTTCCTTTCTCTTCTTTTTACTAACATCACCCTTTTGAGAGGATGATGCAGTTGGCTCAGTAAGAGGTAGAGTGTTTGGTTGAGAGGGTTGGTTAGCAGGCCCTGGGTTAGCATTTTGTTCTACTTGCTTGGGCTGTGCTAACTTAGATTTTGCATCAAATGTTGGCATGTTGTGGGGGTAAGTCCTAAACAAACTCTCCATATGGGGAGTTATGTTCAGTCTTACATCCACATCATTCCTAGTTTCCAAGTTACCAAAAATGAGTTTGGTCATGGACTTAGGATAGCCTATTTTATTTTTATCAATCCCAGGCAATTCAATCAATGAAGCATTTTTATAATTAAGTACAGATTGAATAAAGCGAGGGAAGAAAATATCAGTACCTCTCTTGGTTGTGTTCTTACCAAGTCTCCCATATAATTCTTGAAGTATGATTTGGCCAACATCTATCTTCTTTCCATAGGCCAAAGCATATCCAATTTGCTGCACAGGTGCACTGATTTGATCAAAGCTTGATTTCCTGGCAGTGAAGACTTGGAGAAGAGTTGCAAACACATAACTCCACTCCTTTCTCAGATTCTTTCTGTTTAGCTTTCCAAGGTTAATCCCATCTGAGTAGTTTATGAACTCAAAGAATTCCTCCAACTCTGCGTTAGTGGCCATTCTGTCAAATGACTCTTGTTGTAGACCTAGTGCTTGGTTCATGTCTGCAGTAGTGATAGTGATTTCCTTATCTTGAACCTTGCAGTAGATGACATAGGAAGTGATTGCGTTTTCCAGGGCTACAACCTCCACAATAGCAGTACTCCAGAATTGTTCCAGAATATCGAGATACAGAGTTGGGTTGGCAGAGAGTGCATCCTTGATATATGACTCAGCCATCCATTTCACAAAGCACTTGAAATTTGCATTGGGTGCTTCAACATCACTAGTGAGAGCGATGAAGTTGGTGTTGAACTTTACTGTTGCCATTTGTGTAGAAGAGAGAAAAGAAATTGAAGGTTGAAGAAGAAATTTGGCTTTTCGTAGCTAGGGTTTCAGGGGTTTAGAGAGTGTAGATGCTTGAGAAATCGAATGAAATGAATCGAATAGATGTGAAATTTTATAAGTATGAAGTACTTGAATTGTCGATTAGCAGACTGTTTTGTATCGACAAGTCAGGCATTCGAGAAGTAGAAAACAACTATTCGAGAAGTCAAGAATGGCTTAATCGATAACTCAAGCAGATAGAAACTCACAGCTGGCAGTTATCTAACTTAGAAATAATTCTAAATTAAATAAAATGTGTTTTTATGAGTGAATTAAATTTTTAGATAAAAAAAATCCAAAATCGGTTAAAATTCAGCGAGAATTCAGCCTTTTCAAATGATTCGAGAACTCAAATATAGTGTTCGAGACCTCAGTCATTCGAGAACTCAGTTACTATATTCGAGAAGTCAATAATTCCTCTATTCGATATCTCAGAAAGACTCTATTCGAGAACTCAAGAGTACTCTAATGAGACTTATTAGAGATGTCGAATAGTGAATCATTCGAGAAGTCTGACTTATCGAACTATACCCATCACTCATAAAAATTTGATTTTCACTATCTTTTTAAAATCTACCAGACATATTCATTGAAAAATATTCTAGCAAATCAAATAGTGATTTTCTCAAAATTTCATAGAAATTTTAAGTTAATAAAAATATGATTTTCAACATATGCAACAGATTTGAAATATTTATAAATCATATTTCAGCCAACACTTACTCCAAAAATATTGAGAATTTAGATAAAGTAAGTGTTTACTGCTGCAACAATCTAGATGATGTATTCACTTAGCCAGAATCTGAAGAATTCAGCATTCCAATCTCACTTACCAACCTTGTGAAGGTGGCTTCATCTAATGGCTTAGTGAATATATCAGCTAGTTGTTTATCTGTAGAGACATAATGCAACTCAATGGTTCCATTAGTTGCATGTTCTCTTATGAAATGATATCTGATGTCAATGTGCTTTGTTCTAGAATGATTGACAGGATTGGCAACTATAGAGATTGCACTTGTGTTGTCACACATGATTGGAATTCTTTCCAACACAAGTCCATAATCTCTAAGTTGATTTCTAATCCAAAGCACTTGAGCACAGCAACTTCCAGCAGCTATGTATTCAGCCTCAGCTGTAGAAGTTGACACAGATTGTTGCTTCTTGCTATACCAAGAAACTAACCTTTGTCCAAGAAACTGGCAGCTTCCTGAGGTGCTTTTCCTATCCACTCTGCATCCAGCATAATCAGCATCAGAGTAGCCAACCAGATTGAACCCTGTGTCCTTAGGGTACCATAATCCCAAGTTAGGAGTGCCCTTCAGATATCTAAAGATCCTTTTTATTGCAATCAAATGTGATTCCTTTGGATTTGATTGAAACCTTGCACACAAGCATGTAGCAAACATGATGTCTGGCCTACTTGCAGTGAGGTAGAGTAGAGAACCAACCATGCCTCTGTAGACTGAGATATCTACTCTCTTGCCTTTAGCATCTTCATCCAATTTAGTGGCAGTGGCCATGGGTGTCTTGGCAGGTGAACAATCTTCCAAGTCAAACTTTTTCAATAAATCTTTGATGTACTTGGTTTGACTGATAAAGATACCATCCTTCCTTTGACTGACTTGCAACCCTAGAAAGAATGTCAACTCTCCCATCATACTCATCTCATATCTGCTCTGCATGAGTTTAGAGAATTTCTCACACAGTTTCTCATTTGTAGAACCAAAAATGATATCATCCACATAGATTTGAACTAGGATCATATCATCACCATGCTTCTTGTAAAACAGTGTCTTGTCCAATGTGCCTCGAGTGAATTGATTTTCAAGAAGAAATTGTGATAGAGTATCATACCATGCTCTTGGAGCTTGCTTAAGTCCATACAGTGCCTTAAGCAATCTGTAGACAAATTCTGGGAAATGTGGATCCTCAAAGCCAGGTGGTTGTTGCACATAAACCTCTTCTTCCAACTCTCCATTTAGAAATGCACTCTTGACATCCATTTGATAAACTTTAAAGTTTGAATGAGCAGCAAATGCCAAGAATATTCTAATGGCTTCCAATCTAGCAACAGGGGCAAATGTCTCATCATAATCAATGCCTTCCTGTTGAGAGTATCCTTTTGCAACCAGCCTTGCTTTGTTTCTTATTATTACACCATCTTCATCCATCTTATTCTTCAGAACCCATTTTGTTCCAACAATGGTTCTATTCTTTGGTGCAGGCATAAGTTCCCATACTTTGTTCCTTTCAAATTGATTCAGCTCCTCTTGCATGGCAATAATCCAATCTGGATCCAACAATGCATCATCAAGTTTCTTAGGCTCAACTTGTGATAGAAAACATCCATAGAGGCACTCATTTTGAGTTGCTCTCCTAGTCCTTACTCCTGCATTAGGATCTCCAATGATCTGCTCTGCAGTGTGTGATCTATCCCATTTCCTTGAGTGTTCAGCCTGATTTCTCATCCTTGATGTTGCTTCATCATCCTCATCATGGTCATCCTCATTTCCTCCCCCTGTGAAGTTGCCATTACTCATAGGTGTGTCTTGGATGCTTGTTTCTCCACTATTGGTTGGCACAAATTCTTCTCTTGTATCATTATTCACTTGAGAATGTTGAACTTGAGTTTCAACTCTAGTTTCAGTCTCTTCATCAGGATCATCTAGATTATCAAACTTCAATGGATCTTTGTCTTCATCATTGGCTTCTTCTAGTCCAGGTAGTTTGCTGTCATCAAATGTTACATCTGTGCTTTCCATAACTTTCTTTTGACTGATGACATAAACCTTGTATGCAATTCTTTCCATAGAATAGCCAAGAAAAATTCCTTCAAATGCTTTTGCATCAAACTTTCCAACATATTCAGAATTGTCCTTAAGTACAAAGCATTTGCTTCCAAAAGTATGAATATACTTCAGTGTAGGCTTCTTTCCAGTCATCAAGTTGTAAGGAGTCTTTCCAGTGTTTTTGTTGATGAGGGTTCTGTTCTGAATATAGCATGCAGTGCTCACAGCCTCAGCCCAAAAACATGTGGGCATTTTTGCATCAAGTAACATTGTTCTAGCAGCCTCAATTAGAGTTCTATTCTTTCTCTCAACAACTCCATTTTGTTGTGGAGTCCTTGGAGCTGAGAATTGCTGAGAAATGCCATTCTCTTTGCAGAATGCTTCAAGTGTGGCATTTCTGAACTCTGTTCCATTATCACTCCTCAATGCAATCACACTTGCATCGTTTGCCTTTGCTTCCTTGTCAACTTTCTTTATATGCTCAATGATTACTTGTGGAGCCTCATCTTTTGATGCCAGAAATTCTACCCATGTATACCTTGAAAAATCATCAACCATTACCAGGGCATACTTCTTTCTTCCAAGTGACATTATGTTAACAGGCCCAAACAAATCCATATGGATAAGTTGTAGTGGCTTGGTTACAGATGTCACTGTCTTTGACTTGTGGCTTGATCTCTTCATTTTTCCTTTTTGACAAGCCTCACACACTCCTTCTTGGCAGAATTCAAGTGTGGGCATGCCTCTCACTAACTCTCTTTTGACTAGAGAATTAATGGCCTTGAAGTTCAGGTGTGATAGTTTCTTGTGCCACAGCCAACAATCTTCATTTGATGCTTTTGAGTAAAAGCAACAAATTCTGTCCTTGTTTGCAGAGTCCATATTGGCTACAAACAGGCTTCCCTTCCTTACTCCAGATAGAGCAAAATCACCAGTCTTCTTGTGGGTGATCAAACATTCATCTTTGTCAAAATTCACTTTGAATCCTCTATCAGTAAACTGACCAACACTTAACAGATTATGCTTGAGCCCCTTGACTAGTGCTACATCTTCAATGATGACATTTCCAACTTTCAGCTTGCCATATCCCAATGTGTTACCCATGCTGTCATCTCCAAAAGCAACCATTGGGCCAGCCTTTTCCTCATACTGTGATAGCAGGGCCATATCACCAGTCATATGATTTGAGCATCCACTGTCCAAAATCCACATGACCTTCTTCTCACTTTCTTTGCCCTGCAAACACAAAGGTATTACTTTTCCTTTGGTACCCAAACAAGTTTGGGTCCATGTGACTTAGAGACAGTTTTATCATAAACAACATGCTTGTTAACTTTCTTAGTGTCAGTCTTCTTGTCACTGTTGGAAGTCTTAGAACCTGAGGTTTCAGACTTAGGTGACAAAGGTACCTTCCTAGCTTTAGGAGGACTTGAAGACTTTGACCTTGTGTAGTGTGTGTGAGAATTGTGACTGATACAACCATCAATGAACTGTCTTCTTAAATTAAAACAACTAGTCATAACATTCATATTGCATGGCATACAGTCAAATTTATCACAGATGGGTGCATCTCTATGTCTTAGAGGCACAGAACAATCATAGAAAGGTTTAGACACACTACCAACAGGTTTCTTGCATGCATGAGTTAGATGATTGGTACTGAAACAGTTCTGACAAGTTTTCCTAGGGGCATTAGGCATATAAGCATAGTTGTTATCCTTGTTAATCCCTAACTTGCCATTTCTGTTCTGTTTCCTTTTAGTCACTTCCTTTTCTGATTCACTCTTCCCAGCTGAGACAAACTTAACAAACTTCTTAGGTCTTGGCCTATCAACTACTGGCTTCTTGGTCTTTGACTTGACACTCTCACCCTTAGAGGATGCTTGCTGTTCACTAGATTGTGCCTCATCCTCATCATTCAACATTTGCTTGATGAGTAAGGCATCCTCATCAATTTCAAATGTTGATTCCTTAAAAATTGGATTTTCAGTTTTTCTCAAAATGTGAGGCACTTTCTCATGAACAGCTATGTCCTCTTCAATGACAGCATAGCCTTTCCTTTGTTTGAGAGAGTCATAGTCAAGTCCAATAGCTGCTTTGGGTTTAGCTTCAATTTTCTCACAGTAGGATTGCACTAAACCAGATGATTTCTTGAAAGTTTTAAGTTTGAATTCATTCTCAGCTAATTCATCCCTAAGAGCCTTCTCTACTTGACTAGCACATAGAACCTTGTTCTCCAAATATTCAACTTCTTTCTTAAGGTTTTCTACTTGCATAGCAGTTAGCTCAAGTTCCTCATTCTTTTTGGTTAATACTTCATTTCTAGTAGACAGTTTAGCAATCTCCTCATTAGCAGCAGTCATACTAGTATGAATATTAAACATTTCAACAGATAATTGTTCAATCATGGATTTGTATTCAGAAACAGACATGTCTATAGTAGTGAGAGATGGTACCTGAGAATCAGATGAAGATGAGTCATCCTTGGAGTTGGCCATCAAGGCATAATTGCAGAATTCTTGTTCCTCTTCATCACTCTCAGAATCATCCCAACACTTCCCTTCAGCTATGTAGGCCTTACCATGTGTCTGCTTTTTCAGAAGGGCCTCATACTTAGCTTCTAGCTCAAGATAATCTCTATCCTTCTTTTTAGGCTTCTTGCATTCAATGGCAAAATGCCCTAGGTCATTGCATCTATAACACCTTACAGATGACCTATCCACATAACCGGTTTTGAACTTATTTCTGTTTGGTTTCACAGGTGCCTTGTTCTTGTTGGCTGAATGGTTTTGAGTTTTGGGTTTGAAGGGTTGATTTCTTTTAAATCTGATGTTTGGAAATTTTCTGGCCATGAAGGCATATGAGGTATTTTCCATCCCATCAAGTTCTTCCAGAGTGTAAAACTCCTCTTCTTCTTCCTCCTTTTCCTCAACAGGTTCACTCACCCCAGCTTCAGTTTCTTCATCATCTGCCACCTCCTCTATCCTTAGTTGGCTTGTAGATGCTTCTAGGTCCAGGATGGATTTGTTGACAATCAAGGCACATGATGTGTTTATCATCCTACCTTGGTTGGCTTGGATAGCCCTTTTCTGAAGCAACTCAAGTTCATGAGTCTTTAGTACTCCATAGAGCACATCATAGGTGACTTTGTTCAAATCTCTCTCTCTTAGAGAAATGACTCTTTGCTCCAGATGATTTGGTGAAGACAACAGAAATTTCATATTTAACTCCTTGGTGCTGTAAACCTTTCCATTCATCTGCAACTTAGTAACTAGCTTGTGAAACCTTTCAAACATTTCAGTGATGCTTTCCTTGGGCTGTGCCATGAAAGCTTCATACTGTGTGACCAATATCTGTTTCCTGTTTTCTTTAACCTCATCAGTCCCTTCACACAACACCTCAATGTGATCCCATATCTCTTTAGCAGACGTGCATGATGCAATGTTTGCAAACATTGACATATCCATGGAATCAATGATGAGCAACATGAGGTGGCTGTCAAGAGCAACCTTCTCCCTTTCTGACTCTGTCCACTTTGATGGATCCTTGGCCTCATAAGCTCTAGGGATTGTTATGGTTCCAACAGTCTTCTCTGGTATCTCTTGTTGTGGAACAAAAGGACCATTCTTGAGAATCTCAGGATACAAGGGATGAGAGGCTTTGATGAACAACATCATCTTTATCTTCCAGAGGTTGAAGTTTTCTTTATCAAACTTAGGGACCTTCACCGTTCCTGTAGTCTTTGGTGTATTCGAACTCATGATCGTTTCTCTGTTTTTGAATAAACAGCCCGCTCTGATACCACTTGTTGAGTATTGAACACGGTAAAAGAATACAGAGGGGGGGGTGAATGGATTCTTGAACTTTTCTTGGATTGAGTCTGTGTAGCAGATAAGTGCCTGTGTGTACAGAAATTAAGGTGCGGATAAGTAAACAACACAAGACACAATATCACTTTAATCTAATGTATATTAGATAAAGGTTGCTACAATCTGTGAATACAAATGGTAGTATTCTCAGCTTCGTTTTTCTCAGAGAGATATATCTTACAGTGTATGAAAAACTAGACTCACAAAAGTTACTAAGTTATGAAGTGAGGCTGTGTCCTTATAGAACATGGATACAGCCTGCTTACTACAAATAAGGTAGCTAAACAAATTACTTTCTAGTCTGTCTATCCTTTTTGAGTAAGTGTCCAAACGGTTACAGATTTGACTTTGCAAAGCCTGTTTAGATCCACTTCTTTAGCTCCTTGTCTCTTCTATATCTCTCCAAGCTTCCTTGTAGGCTTTCCAGAGCACGTTACAGATTGTGGTCCATAAAGTGCATTGGCTTGTTGCAGGTTTCTGACTTATACAATTTCTTCAGTATTTTGTCTCCAAGAATGTATTCGAGAAGTGACTAAGTAAGTGATTCGAGAACTAGAATTGACTTGATCGATAACTCTGAGTTCTCGAATACTGTTATAATGACATATCGAACCACTTCTCGAATAGCTCTTTTCCATCAGGATTCCTTGAGTTGTCGAATAGAGCATTTGACTTATCGAATCCTCGAGTTGTCGAATAGCTTTCTGAGTCTTTGAGATATCGAATGGAACTTTGACTTGTTGACTCTTTGAGAACTCGAATACCATCTTGACTTGTTGACTTCTTGAGTTCTCGAATAGAGTAGTAGACATATCGAATCCCTGAGATATCGAATGAGATATCGAACAGTGTATTCAGAGATATCGAATAGTGTCTTGAGATATCGAATCCCTGACTTCTCGAATGCTGGACTTCTCGAATAGACAAATATACTTCTCGAATTGGTACTTAGGCAAATTCTTCATTTCTTCAACTCCCAACTGTGATTATTTGACAGTCTTTAACTCCTTGCTTGAGGCATGAACCTTGGAACTTCTTTCAAGCATTATTCTAGACTCTATTTGTACAATTACACAACTAGGATTTGATGCCTTCTACAAGTACAATACAAACAGAAACTCTACAACTAGAGGTTCCCTCAGTTAAGAGGTCATGTAAGTAATGCAAAGCATTACAAACAATTAGGCTTGTTATTAGATGTGTACAGGCATGCCTCTGTAACTAACATATGCCTCAAGGTATGTCGCCTTACTAGTCAGTACGAGAACGAGCTTAAGTTACTATCATGATACTTAATAGTTCCCATAAGGGTTTTATATGTCAGTACCACATTTAGTAGTCCGACTATGAACTTGGCAAGAGTTCTTATTATCTTATTGAATTTATTGTTTTAACGTCGCATCATCTCTGGGATTTATAACGTAACTCTCTGATACCATTTCTGTAACACCCCCAAATCCGGGGTCAGGGATCTGGGCGTTACGGTCTCAATATCCATCCACAAAACCAACATAATTTAAATTACAACCTTGTGATCCAAAACAACAACATAAAACACATCCGTTATAGTCCCAGAGATGAAATCAGAGTAAACATCAATATTATTAATCACAAGTTTGAGTTCTTACAACCCAAAGAATTACAATATAACCTTTACATATTCTTTGCCATCCATTTGTGTATGTCATATAATAAATACCTTTGATATACAAAATCTAACAACTAGCCTACCAATAGCTTCTCCTCATCAATGGTAGCTAGGACCTCAACGGTTAATCCTCTGGCGGCTGTCACCTGTTCGTACCAAGTGCACCTTGTGCGGCCATCTGACTTAACTGTTGTTGTGATATAATAAATAAAGCAAGGGTGAGCAATAGCCCACCAAAGATAATATGTAACTGAACAATAATATATAACAGTTCTGAAATATCTTTGAAACCATATGCCATGCATTTACGAAGATTGTGCCAGTATAATGTAAAAGATGAAGTTACCAAGTAACTCAAATCATATTCTCTGTGGAAATATCTGCTATGCCAAAGATAAGCAAAATAGCGTCATTGTCATGAAAGAGGAACTTGCAGGAAAATATTGCAATTCCAGTTTTAAGCATTTTTCAACCCTGCCAACACAGATAGTGTTGCAGAAAATTTCCAATATTGAAAGATGAACTAATACGGGAGAATTGCCGCGCCAGATGCCCTAACGTTTACGATGATCAGTCGTATGTCATGCATCTCATCAGTCGTTCTCTACATGTAGAAGGTAGCTCCGACGGATTTACTTGTCTACCGCCCTCTGGAACTCCTAAGCCAACGGTTGGGCTATTGCTGGGTCGGCGCCACTCGACCACTTACGCGTCTCCTAGTTCAATTGACATCCATAACTCTGAAACATAAAGTTTGTCCCCCTTTCCCCAAGTATAATACTTGTTGATAAGACTCCACAAAGTAGTCGTATCTAGTTGGAAAGGAAAATTCACCAATATTTCCCAAGCTGAAGCTTGTTAATGGATATGAACTTGTTCCATCAATCTTACCCCTCGAGCATTGAAGAGGTAACCAAAAGACTCATATCGATGTTTGAGTGAATCAAGATGTGAGTGACAAAATAGTTTAACAAGTATATGACCGGGCAGTCAAATAAATAACAGCTCTCAAGTGAGGTCCCCTTATATAATTCTGGAAGTTTGAGCGAGTATCTAAATCTTCTTATAAGATAGATTTAAATAAAATAGAGTTTTGGGGACCTCCCCTTGATAAAATAGTCATAAAAGACTCCGAAATACTTTACATAATATCTGAAGGGAAAAGATAATCTTTGAATAATATAAATCATTTTGAAAAGAATATAAAAGACTTAAATAAATATTCCAAGAATATTTGTTAAATCAATAATAATTACGGAATATTATTATTACATCATAATATTGCTCGTAAGTAATCCTCCAATAAATATATAGAATTATTTACTAAGTAATTCTCTTCTTAAATGAATATTCAAAATAACGTTCATTAAATAAATAAAACCTCAATGAATATTCAAGATGATCTTCATTAAATAAATAACTCAAATAAATATTTAAAATAATATTACCTAAATAAATCGAACCTTAAATGAACATTTAAAAATAATATTCTAAATGAATATCCAAATAATATTCTTTTAGTAATCAAAACTGTAAAGGAATATTCGAAATAATATTCCCTAAGTAAATAGAACTTCAAATGAATATTTAAAAAAATAATATTCATCAAGTACATAAAATCTTAAATGAATATTTGGAAGTAATATCCATTTAATAAAAATTTCAATGAATATCAAAGTAATTATTCATTAAATGACCAAACTCTAAATGAATATTCGAAACTAATATTCATTTAAATAATTAAAGCTCAAATGAATATTAAAATAATATTCAGTAAATAAATAAACTCGAATGAATATTCAAAATAATATTCATATAGTATCTCTCGATTGAGATAATGTTCAAATAACATTCCTCGAATAATTTCCAAGTAATTAATACTTTATGGAAATATAAATAATGTTCATAAATAACAATCCTCAAAATGAATACTAATATGTCGCTGGAATCCCTCCGGGTTTCCACGACTATCTCTATATCTCAAAATACCGACTCCCGGCCTATATTTAAAGAATGAATATCATACGCCCTTCACTAAGGGCCTTAACACAACAATCCGGCTTATAACTGATAATTCATATCTAGTCTATAGGCCAAAATTAATTCAGGGAACAAGTAATCCAATATACTTTGAAAACAAGTATGCATGCTATGGCATATGTAAACAGAATCATATATATATTATCACAACAACAGCTTCAAAGTTTTGAAGACTTGCCTGGCAATCCTGTAGGGGTAGTGTGCCTCGTGTCAATCCGGTGATCTATAAATAGTCACAATAACCGAGGTCAATCACGTAACACTTTTTAAAAGACTAAGTATAAACTTAACTTAAGTCGAAACACGTGGTCACGTTATCTCGTTAAACACCCTTTAGTGCAACTCTCTTTATTATCGCTATGACCCGTCATTCGTTCGCTACTAAGACACGTCATCATACTTACACTTGATATGTACTTACGTCGTATAGATTCTAAGGTCGGTCGTTTACGAATCAAGATTATACCTCGAGTTTTATCACCCATTTTCTAAGTTATAACCAAAGTCATACTTTTAAGGGGTTCGTTCGCGTTTAACCTTGATTCGAATATTTTTATAAAATCGGAAAACGATCCGTTTCACATGAGGTTTCCTCTCACACCTTCCTTTTTATCTCTTATATTTAATTACCATGATTCGTCACTGCATAACTCATTTTTCGAAGGTCCAATTTCAGTTACGAACTTTCTTTTACGGTTTCGAACCACTTTTACGAATTTAACCATAACTCCTAAACCGTAAGTCCATTTCATACGATCTTTATATAAAAACGAAGCTTATAACATAATCTATCCTATCATGGCAGAACATGAAGCTTTACAGTGAGTTATAGCTACTGTGATGCACGGTTTCCAAGGTTTTACGAAATTTCGGCATTATGACGGCTATAAATCGAACGTTCCAAAAATCGTAACATCAATACCAAGCCACACCGGGCATCCATACAACTTCTACACATATTATTCATCCCCAACTGTCCAAAATCATCTACTTTACCAACATGATCATCATATCTCTTAAATCAAATAATCACTACTTAATCATGCTTATAATCATACTAACATCCTAACCATGCTAACAACCATCAAGATCATCAATAAACTTAAAGTAAGAGCTAGGGTTTTGATGAGATATACCTTCCTTGGTGACTTCTAGAGCCTTAATAAGCCTTGATCTAGTCCTTAGAACTCCTTACAACCTTAAACTATCAAGAATCATCAAGAACATAATTAGTGATTTTCGGATATTCTATAACGCAGTGGAAAGATCATGCAAAACGAGGGCCTTACCGAGGTTTTCTGAACAAGGCTTCTAAAGGAGAGTTGTATAGCATCCAACCAGCTTTCCAACAAGCTAAAGAACACCAAATTCCATTGAGTAATGAAGGAGATATAGCCATTTGAAAATCATCACAGAAACTGTCAACAATCTGGACAGTTTGCTTCTTCAACTTGGGGAGATGATTTGCCTAGGCTATACTACTTTTATTGCTATGAAATTTGGAAAGAATATTGCCCATGGAGTGGAAAGGTTGTGGTTCAAATTTGGGGATTTTATCATGGATGTAAATGGAGATATTAATTTTTCCTTCATGGGTGTTCTAGCTGGGCAGTTTAGAGAAGATGAGAGAAATGGAGTTGTTTGCTTGGTTGCTTTGCTTTGTTCTCATCCAATATGAATTATTGTGATAATATCTTGTATAAAGTGTCTTTAATAAAGGTGTGATGCAATGGATGATGTAATTTGGAGAGACATGTGTTGATTTGTTGTGGTAAGAAAATTAAAGTGATGCTAAGTACTAGTTGGCTTTCTAATCTTGCTAGTTACTCTTGTAACTACTTAGTTACTAGATATTTTCTACTAGCACATGCATGCATCTTGCTTTCATGCTTGCTCTTTTGTCCATTTATTACTCAATTCATTAATCGTTCGAGGAATATCTCAAAGGTTTCTAGTTAGGGTTTTACCGAAAACCTTCTTAATAATTATAATACCATTCTCCATCTTTCTTAATACTTCTCGAATTTAAATTCCTTAAATCCCTTAAATAAATCCTCAAGTCTTGCAGTGTCCAGGGAATTCTCGGAGAAAATAAAAGTGCTATTTTTCTGAATCCCAAATCGTTTACATACACTTATTTCGCCCCTGGATCATGAATACGAACTCAGAAATCCGTTCTGAATAATTCTATATAGCGTCATCTAATAATATTCTTATTTCCACCAAAAACACTATTCATTCTTTATTCCATCTTTAATCCTTATATTTATAAAAATGTCCTTGTTCTCTTTCGGACATTCCTTTACTTTTTTACGGAACCACTGGACTAACAACAGATATTGATTTGGATGACACCAGAATATCTCCTTCCTCTTTGGAGTGCCATAACTTATTTCTTAGGAGATAGATTATTCTAATCAAGGTTGTCAACCCATTGCATTCTTCATGACATATAATCATTTAAATCTATACCCATTCACATTCATTGTTAATACCTTGTAGTTGGAGTCACTGTTCATTCTTTCATCAATATATAAAAAGTTTTAATTCTACCGAAAATTTGGGGTTCTTACACCGTCTGTGATATAATTTGAAAAAGATATATTTTAGTTTGAGAAAATAGAAAAAATAACGTGAAAATTAAAAAGATGACATATTTTAGGTGAAAAAGGTAATTGATTAGTTTATAGTAATTATAATTTAATTATTATTTTAATAAAATTGCTCGTAGTGTTTTTAGAAAATGAGAAATTAATGTTATCCGTGATATATCTAGAGATGAAAAGGTAATTGGTTAATTAATAGCATTATATAAAAGATAATATGTTTAACTTGAAAGAGAAGTTAGATAAAATATTAAAGAAGATTTTTATCTGTAATTAAATAAGAATAAATAAGTAAAATTAATAGGTACTGACAAACCAAACTTTTAATATTTTGGCTTTTATATAATAGTATAGATTACAATTGTTTAAATTACCAATTTCTAATCAATAATAATGGAAACTAATATAATATAAAAGAACTCTCACAATTTCTCTAATCACAATAATAAAAGCAATTTCACATATTTTCCTATAATAATAATAATATAATTTACCACACACAATAATATTCACCCTCAAACCCATGATTCACAAGATCGAGAGTTTGCCAAAATAAAAGAAAAATAGAATTTTCAACATGAATGAACAGAATCACCCACTTGATCAATTGCATTCTCGTTTATCTAATCACCTCTTTGTTCACGTTCTCATCATCTTTGTACTCATCATCATCTTTATCATCACTATCATTATTGTAGTTTTTGCCATGATTCTTCTCAAAATATTTAATACCATGAAAAATTAATCACAAATTCTTGCATCATTCAACATTGAATACTGATATGGGCTAAAAGTAAGCCCTAAAGACACATTTAATGTGGCATTAATCAGGCCTAAAATGGTCCAAACGTGGGGCCCACCAGATGGGCCCAAACCCTATTTATAATATTAATTTGGTAATTAATATTATGGGTAATAAACAGCTCAGCAAATAAGAGTCAAACAAGGATATTACTCTTGCCTGACTTAGCCTCCAAGATACATATTTCAACATGGAAACTGGTTCCTACATACTAGGATCTGGAACCTTCTTCTAGGCGGTGACTTGCCCACCAAGTCACCTAACCTTACTACGATTCTAAGGCTTCTCAGCCTATATAAAGGGTCTGACCCCTCATTCTCAGAACTACGTTTTGGCTTGATTCTCAATACGAGATACGTAGGCACTCTGTGAAGACCGATTAGTCTCGAACACGGAAACAGCCATTAAAGCACGAAGCTCCCGAACCCTAGCATTAAATACAGATTAATAACCTAGTTTTTATTCCACAACATTTGGCACCGTCTGTGGGAAAGAAGACATCAACCATGGTAACTACACGAAGAACAGCACCAAGCTCTACCGAGGCTTTACCAATTAGCTCTACTCCGCCTGTCACTGAGCAAGTACCCCCAACAACAGGGGCGATCACCCAAACTCAAGTTTCTCAACCTCCAGGGATGAACCCCCATGCTGAGAGAACATTACCCATGGTCATCCACCCAAGCCAAGAAACCAGCTCTCTTCAGATGGTGGTTTCTCCTCTGGTTGATCCCAATCGCCCGCTACCACCGGGGCTATAGATCCATACTACGGATCTCCCCATGAATACCAATCCGATGTATGGTCTGCCTAACTACCCTCCAATTACTCAAGGTCCTGGACCCAGTGGCCATGCCTTGCAGATCCGAGATCGAGAGTATGTTGACTACTCTGGCCCCTATACTGATGATTCATCGTCTGATGATGATGATCGTGATGAAGCCCCGAGGAGGCGACGTGCTAGCAGATAACCAAGAAGGAGAATACAAACTATCCATGATGGACCCCCTCCGACAGCTGCTGAGAGAATCAAGGCTCATGAGGCCGAGATTTTAAGGATAAAGGAAAATATTGCGAGAGAACAAGCTAGGCTGAATCAAACTCAGCCTCCTCCAACCTCGGGACCGATTCCCTTTATAGATCTGGAAAGGTCTTCAAGAAGGCAGAAAAGGGTTGATGCCCCAACTGGAAAAACAACGAGGGTGGAAACCCCCAAGAGCAACCCCAAGGATCTGATGCCACTTGGGGATCCTGATGATCCCACACCCCCGTTTACTGAGGAGGTGATGAATGCTCGTATCTCAAAGAAGTTCAAGATGCCGACAATTAAAGCTTATGATGGAACGGGTGATCCCGCAAACCACGTTAGGACATTCTCAAACGCATTGTTGTTGCAGCCTGCAAGTGACGCTTTGAAGTGCAGGGCATTCCCTCAAACTTTGTCGGGCATGGCTCAAAGATGGTATAGTCGGCTGCCTGCAAACTCAATTGGCTCCTTTAAGGAGTTAAGTGCTGCTTTCGTTAGTCAGTTTATCAGCGGAAGAGTTCATGAGAAAAGTTCTGCATCCCTTATGTATGTGGTACAAGGGAAGAACGAAAATCTGAGAGACTACCTTAAGAGGTTCACCAAGGAGACTTTGAACATCACTGATCTGGAGAATAAGGTGGCCATGGTAGCCCTGGAACACGGAACCACTGATCTATTCTTTAAAAGGTCATTGGCAAAGCATCCTCCTGAAAACATGGCTGAGCTTCAACGAAGGGCTGACAAGTACATTAAAGCTGAAGATAGCATGAAGAAAGAAGCCACAGTAAGTGGAGGAGGAGGTAACAACGACTCCAAGAAGCGAAAGCAAGACCAGGAGTATGATGACCTGGAGTATGATGCTAGGGACAAGTATCCCCGAACTAGCGAGGACTCCGACTATGCCCCTAAGAAGAACCGAGGACCAAGGTTCACTGAGTATGCAAGGTTGAATACTCCTAGGAGTCGAATCTTGTTGGACATTGAGAAGGATAAGGATTTCCGATGGCCGAAGCCACTCAGGGGTAATCCCGCAAAGAGAAACAAGAATCAGTATTGCACATTCCACAAAGATGTGGGGCATGACACTGATGATTGCAAGCAACTCAAAGATGAGATCGAGTTTTTGATTCGTAGAGGGAAACTGAGCCACTTCACTAAGGGTGATTATCGTGGTAATCAGAGAAGAGAGTATGATAGGAGGGATGATAATCAAGATCGCAACCCACAGCCCCGAGGGCCAATAATCAACATGATCTCAGGAGGCCCGACTGCGGCTGGTACAACAAGGAATTCTCGGAAGGCTTATGCTAGAGAAGTGATGCACATCGTGGGAGAGGCCCCGAAGCGTGCAAAAACTGAAGTAATGGTTGGTTTTGATGATTCTGATCTTGAAGGGGTGAAGTTCCCCCATGACGACCCATTGGTCATAACCCCTGTGATTGGGAACTCAGAAGTGAAGCGAGTCTTGATAGACAATGGAGCTTCTGTTGATATTCTGTTTCATGATGCATTTTTGAAAATGGGGTACACTGACTCTCAGTTGACCCCAACCAACATGCCCATCTACGGGTTTAATGGAGTTGAGTCCAAAGTTGAAGGGACTATTCAGTTGCCCATGACAATCGGGCAAGAACCCAAGGAGGCTACTCAGATGCTGAATTTTATGGTAATCAAGGCATCCTCGACTTATAATGCAATCCTGGGAAGGACTGGACTTCATACGTTCAAGGCTGTTGCCTCAACTTACCACATGAAGATTAAGTTTCCAACAAGGAATGGTGTTGGAGAACAGAAGGGTGACCAGAAGATGGCAAAGAGTTGTTATGTATCTGCTTTAAGAGCTGATGGAGTCGGGGGGCAGGTACTCCCAATTGATGACATGGATGTCCGCAGTGATAAGGAACACCAGGAAAGGCCAGTAGAGGAGATCACACATAAGCCTCGAATAGCCGTTAAGGCTAAGGCATCAACTGACTTCATGGTTCAATGTACCATTGGAAACCAAGAAATCGGGGGGCAAGAGATAGTACCCCAAGTAGGAAGTGAACTTCAGAATAAGAATGAGGAGACCAGAAGTAGTAGTGGGTGCTCTATTTTGAGGGAGCATCAAAAACAAAATCAAGCCATGCAGGCCTAGTCTTGCAAAGTTGGACTTAGCTTCATATTTATCCAGTAGAAGTAGAAATAAGGTTCGATGAAACCATGCAGAGCATGTCGCTCTGAGTAGAACAGTAGTACTCTATGTAAGGGTTGAACCCATTTAAGTTATTAATGTAAGTTTGTTTTTCGTTCTGTGATTCTATTTATGTGCCAAACACCTGATGTGTGTAAGTCAAAGATGACCAAGTACCGAAAATAAAAGAATACATGAATGGAAACAAACAAATGCATAAATAAAACTCTGAAGGGTCGAGAGTTAGGTTACAGCACAACCAAATAAGTGTTTCAAGTACTTGAAGGACCCGAGATAAAAGACATGTGGCAATCAAAGCCATGCAAGGCTGTCGAGGCTAAGGACTAGCCACTCTTCAATGTTTTCAAAAAAGACTTGGATGGAGAATCTAAGGTAGAAGACCAATAGAGAACCTTAAACAATGATCAAGAAGTTCAAGCAAACTCTCGTTATAGAATTTAAAAGGCGAGAAGCCCACATGATTGTCTTTTTTGAAATCTAAATCGAGGAATCAACCTTGAATCCTTAACCTAGAATCAAGAAAAACAAGAAACAAAGATGGAACCAAGACAAACGTTGAAATCCTGATGGACCACCCGTTGAAGAAACATATTGCATAGCCCGAAAGCCAATTGAAGGAACCCCTTGAAGGGCAAGTTGACAGTATTCTTACAAAAGAACAGTGATGTGTTTGCTTGGACAGCAGCTGATATGCCAGGGATTGATCCCCAACTCATAACTCACAAATTGAATGTCGATCCTAAATGAAAGACAATAAAGTAGAAGAAGAGGAACTTTGCTCCTGAAAGGCAAGAAGCAATTAAGCAAGAAGTTGACAAGCTCTTGGAAGCTGGTTTTATTGAAGAAATTCAGTTCCCTGGATGGTTGGCTAACCCTGTGATGGTCAAGAAGGCAAATGGGAAGTGGAGGATGTGTATAGACTTCACTGACTTAAATGATGCATGTCCTAAGGATTGTTTTCCTCTGCCAAGGATTGATACGTTGATAGATGCCACAGCTGGACACGAGATGTTGAGCTTCATGGACGGGTTTAGTGGCTACAATCATAATAAGGTGCACAAGGATGAAATCCCAAAGGTACCTTTCATAACTGACTTTGGTGTTTTCTATTATCTTGTGATGGCTTTTGGTCTAAAGAATGCAGGAGCTACTTACCAACTATTGGTGAATAAAATATTTGCCCATCTAATTGGAAAAACCATAGAGGTCTATGTTGATGATATGTTAGTCAAGAACCTATTCACGGTATACCACATTAAGCACCTCGGAGAGGCATTCGAAGTGCTGAGGCACCATAAGATGATGTTGAATCCAGCCAAATGTGCTTTTAGCGTTGGATCAGGAAAGTTTTTGGGTCTAATGGTTTCAAAGAGAGGTATAGAAGCCAACCCCGATAAGATCAAAGAAATTTTAGATATGGAGCCCCCACTCTCAATAAGAGATGTGCAGAAGTTAATGGGCCGAGTAGCATCGTTAGGAAGATTCATCTCCAAGGTCTGGTGATAAATGCTTACCTTTCTTTCAAGTATTGAAAGAGGTGAAGAACGTTGAGTGGACACCCGAAAGCCAAGAGGCCTTTTAACAATTGAAGAAATACATGGCTGAAGCCCCGTTGTTGGCCAAACCAAGTCATGGGGAGACTCTCTACTTATACCTGGTGGTATCTGAACAAGCATTGAGTGTTGTCCCTGTTCGGAAGAAGAACAAGGTTCAAAAACCCATCTACTACGTGAGCAAGGTGTTGCACGGGGCTGAGTTAAATTACTCTCCCATTGCAAAGTTTGCATTGGCATTGATAACAGCTTCGAGGAAGCTACGACCATACTTTCAATCACACAAGATTGAAGTCCTTACGGACCAGCAGTTAAGAAATATTTTGCACAGCTCGAAGGCCAGTGGAAGGCTAGCCAAGTGGACGATCGAACTTGGAGAATTTGACATCACATAGAAACCTCGGACAACCATCAAGGTTCGAGCATTGGCTGACTTCGTGGTTGAATGTACCATTCGCAACCAAGAAGTCGGGGGCAGGAGATAGTAACCACCCCTAGAAGTGAGGATAAAGATGAAGAGCTTGTACCTGATCAGAAGGAATATTAAGGAATATTGGGTGCTCTATTTTGATGGAGCATCAAAAAAAAAATGTAGTGGTGCAGGTTTGGTTTTGCAAAGCCCCGATGGGTTCATAGTTGAGTATGCTTTGAAGTTAGATTTTCCTACTACCAACAATGAAGCTGAATATGAAGCCTTGACAGCCGGATTGGGCTTAGCCAGAATACTGAGGGTTAAGAACCTCAAAGTTTTTGGAGATTCAAGACTAGTAGTCTCGCAAGTGAATGGTGAATTTGAAGCTAAGGATGAAACTATGACAAAGTATTTGAGAGTTATGAAGGTTATTTATGACTCAGTACGATGAGCGCCATGAGCAGCACATTCCAAGAAATGAGAACATTAAGGCCGATGCCATATTTAAGTTTGCCTCTTTTCTGAGATAGAAAATTATGCGGGGAGTTTTTACTTCCAGGTCCTGAAGACCCCACCATCGATTCGAAATTGATAGCACCAGTTAATGTAAGCTAAAGGATAGACCCTCTCAAAGCTCATCTTGAGACTGGTTGGCTCCCTGATAATGCCTTGAAGGCACAGAAATTGTTAGTGAGAGTGTTCAGATAAGAAGTCCTTTGTCATTCCATATTTAAAATCTTGACCGGTACAAAATCTAAGCCTTGATGGCCAACAAGGCTGTATGCCTCCAATTGAGCTTGTCGTTTGGGTTTAAGGACTCGAATCAAGAGTCGTCAGTCAAGTTGAGACCTAAGAAAGGTTATATGAGCATAAGAATAAGGTTGGAAACCTAGAATGAAGCTAAAGGGTTGAAAACCAACAAAGGCATACCAGGCCTAAGGTCAAGCGCTAAGAAGCAAGTGAACTACCTGAATGATCAACCGAGAGTTAAGGAAGACCTCCTCCATGAGAAACAAGGATGAGGTAAGAACTAAAGAACTTCATCACAAGGATGAGAGTCAAGGGTTGATGATAACCTTAAGACCAAGGATTCAGCAAACAAGTTAAAGCCCGGAAGGTCACGAAGATTAAGAAACAAGTTGTTTGAGTTCAAGGTTCACGAAACCCTTCAAGGCATAGCAAACACCTCCATCAACATACCAAGACTGATTTTCAATCCTGAGCCAAGGCACGAACGAAGCCGAAATTAAAATTTAGCACCGTTTAGTGTCGTTTAGCGCCGATTAGCGCCGTTTAAACATGGATGATTTTAGGTCCGAGATCCAAAATTTTAAGATCACGGATGATTTTAGATCCTAGATCCATGATAATAATTTGAGATCAAGATCAAGATCCTTGATCTTCAAGATCACGGATGATTTTAGATCCTAGATCCATGATTTTTTCCAAGACCACGGATGATTTTGGATTCAGGTTCCATAGCTCCAACCACCAGTTGGCCGACCACCATGATTCAAGGGGCTTCGGCCGACCACCGATTGGCCGACCACGAGACTTTCTAAGACCACGGATGATTTTAGGTCCGAGATCCAAAATTTTAAGATCACGGATGATTTTAGATCCTAGATCCATGATAAAAGTTTGAGATCAAGATCAAGATCCTTGATCCTAGAAGTCACGAATGACCAAAATAAAAGTTTGAGATCAAGATCAAGATCCTTGATCCAAGAAGTCACGAATGACCAAATTAAAAATTTGAGATCAAGATCAAGATCCTTGATCCTCAATATCACGGATGACTCGAGATCAAGATCAAGATTCTTGATCCTCAAGACCATGGATGGTTTTCAGGTCCGGGTTTCCTAGGCAACCACGAGGTAGCCGACCACCGTGCCCGAGGGACGCCGGCCGACCACGAAGCAGCCGACCACGGCGCACGAGGGACCGCAGTCGACCACGGCGTTTCGGGCCTTTCGGCCGACCACCTCTCAGCCAACCATGGCTCGGCCGACCATGGTGGTTTCAAGCCCTCCGGCCGATCAGCAGGTAGCCGACCACAAGCTACCCATTGATCCGGCCGATCACGGGTAGTTTGTGGTCCCAGAACCCGGCTTTTTCAGCGAACCTCAGATAGTTTTCAGACCTAGATCTCGACTTTTTCAGCGAATCTCGCATGATTTTCAGTACTGAAACGAGATCAATTTAAGCACCGTTTAGTGTCGTTTAAGCACGGATTAGTGCCGTTAAAGCACATATTAGTGCCGATTAGCACAGATTAGTGCCGTTTAAGCACATATTAGTGCTGATTAGCATAGATTAGTGCTGATTAGCACAGATTAGTGTCGTTAAAGCACAGATCCGTTTAAGCACGGATTAGTGTCGATTAGCACTGTTTAGCGCTAATTAGTGCCGTTTTATGTCGTTTGACATCGTTTAACATTGTTTAAACGATGTTTAAGGCTAATTAGCGCTGTGTAGTGCCGTTTAACACCGTTTAGTGTCGTTCAACATCTCGTCGTAAATGCGTTGGTCGCTCCACGCTTTACATTAAGATGATATTGTTGAAAATACTCACGTAAGAGCAATGAACCCTATAACTTCAAGGAAAACCTGGTTAGTTTTCCTAGAAGTTGGGGGGCAAATGATATGGGCTAAAAGTAAGCCCTAAAGACACATTTAATGTGGCATTAATTAGACCTAAAATGGTCCAAACGTGGGGCCCACCAGATGGGCCCAAACCCTATTTATAATATTAATTTCGTAATTAATATTATGGGTAATAACAGCTCAGCAAATAAGAGTCAAACAAGGATATTACTCTTGCCTGACTTAGCCTCCAAGATACATATTTCAACATGGAAATTGGTTCCTACATACTAGGATCTGGAACCTTCTTCTAGGCGGTGACTTGCCCACCAAGTCACCTAACCTTACTACGATTCTAAGGCTTCTCAGCCTATATAAAGGGTCTGACCCCTCATTCTCAAAACTACGTTTTGGCTTGATTCTCAATACGAGATACGTAGGCACTCTGTGAAGATCGATTAGTCTCGAACACGGAAACAGCCATTAAAGTACGAAGCTCCCGAACCCTAGCATTAAATACAGATTCATAACCTAGTTTTTATTCCACAACATTTGACTTATTTGTAAGACTAAAAGTTTGAATGGACAAGATAAATATGAGAAAATCTCCCTGGAGCTAAAGATGAAATTGGTGACGACCCAGCATTGGTGTTACCTAATGGAAGAAGAAAAATTTTGTGATATATTGTGATGCCTCTCGTACAGGTTTAGGTGTTGTGCTTGTACAACACGTCAGAGTAACTGCGGATGCATTCGGACAGCACGGTTCACCATATTCGGATGGCCTTGGTGGTGCCAATTTTTGTGGAACGACTAATTCCGACGGTAGTGTTCCTTTTTAGACTAGTGGTTAGATAGACTGATATTTGGATGTATCGACTATTAGGACGTATATGCATCAGGGAGACGGGGCATGTTTCAGTTCGGAACTTCTAATTTCCTTCTATGGAGGTATATATTGGTTCCTTTCCAGTGATTAGACTTCCAACGTCATGTCGATCCTTTCATTATTATAAATACTTACGATTCTACCTACTTGGATGTACCTAGGACTATTCTTCAGGTTCCGAAATTAATCTCCTTGGTGTTACCCGTGGGCGAATAGATCGACCAAAATTTCCCTGATACTGGAAAGGAATTCAACAAAATTTGGCAAACCTTGTCTTTCTGATTATCAGAGGACGTCACTAAAGAAAGTGGAAACTGGAGCGAACCCTGTGGATGGGGTAAGGTACTCAAGGACCAAAATGGACTGAGAAATTCCGGGATTGACTTAAATGAAAAGGCTATTACGCGGCACGTGGGATTGATAAGAGAGTTGAGAGGAAAGGCGACTGGAAACAGTGCCGAGAAGTCGATTGAGACTTATATAGAGTAAAATTTTGAAAGGAACAGGAAAAGTATCAGGGGAGTAGGATGAACGAAGTAGGGCGGTGCTCGAGTTGAGTGACTATGCTACCCTGGTACCTAAGATTTACTGTATGAAGGAAAGCAGTGCACAAATACAAAGGAAGAAGTTTAATAGTACGTGAGAAAAAACATATGGATAAACGTAACCTATCCAAGATAAATTATATTCGTTATAGACAAAGGATGCACCATGCCGACAACTGCTAGAAAAGTAATGCTATTAGCTAACCCTCCAAACTCGCATATTTTAGTTCGGCCAGCTGGGGCCATGTCATAAAGGATTATTAAGTGACTAAACCAACAAATATCATGACAAAGCGGGGTTGTTTTTAACCAAGCTCCGATCGCGAGAGCTTTTGGATATAAAGTGAGGTGATGCATGTGTATATGATTGACCAGATTCTGAGTAAGAATAGAAGGTGATTTGAGACACATGATGTGGGGATATTATAAATACAAGGGATATATTATGATTGAGACAGATGATCATGCCAAGTGTATAGAAATGGCCAACGATTGTTCAGTATGATACAAAAATTTTGTATGAAGGTGATATCTTGGATAAAACCAATAGGTACTGAGAGATTCACGTTGAACTCGACCAATATCTTCCAGAACATCCTTGCTACCATTACCAAATTCTGTAAGAAAGATAGATAGACATATGTTGTCTTTAGAAGGCCATGTAGACTGGCATCCATTTGAAGGAAGAGGTTAGCGTTAAGCTACCTATAGATTATCAAGATGAGAATAATTGGAAAGAGACCCTTATCAAGAATATATGATTTGATTGTCAATTAAAGGATGTAAGTATTTTTTTGAAAATCGAATTGAGGGTAGAATATCCATAAATTAGGATGAACCTTGGAAATGCACAAAGGATGGCATTACCCTAATAAAGACATTACGAATTTGGATGATATAAGTTGGATTGACTAAGGCAACAACTACCTTTAAGTATTAATTACAGGAGTTTCGAAAAGTACATAGAGAGAACTATTATAAGATTGATTAATGATGTTTGATATACCCTGTACCTAGAAAAGACAGGAGGAATGATAAGGATGACCTAAGAAACCTTACAAGGAAAAAGGTAATATTCTGAGTTTCAAACTGGAAGTTTGGTAGGAAATGTATGACATAATAATGATAATGCCAGGTAAGGAAGAACTAAGAGAAGAAATATCCTAGGTATGATTGGGAGTAACTGTGATAAAGTCCACACGAAAAGGTGGAAGCAATGACTTATGGAAAAAGATTGATCGATCTATATTTTCTCTCCTTCAACAGAGTTTAAGGGAGAATGCTTTCACCCAACAGTGATGGGAATGAGATAGAAAAATTTAAGTTGGAACCGACCCAGAAAACATTGATTGCGAGGAATTATTATTATCAGGAAAGGCCAATGAGGTGGCCGACACTTTATGTATAAAGGATTATTATGAATAACTTCAAGCGGGCTTCATGGTCCAACACTTATAAAGATATATAATTATTCGTCTACTATCATTCACATAGAGATGGGTAAGAAACTGATCAAAATCCGTCATTTAATTAGTATTAGATCTGCAAGTAGTTACATTTCATAACAAAAAATAGTGTGTTAAGTAGTCGTTAAGAGTAACTGAAATTTTACTGAATAAAATGGTTAAATTTTTAATTTATAAGTGATAGCGGCAATATTTGTTACTCACAAAATTAATAGATGATATGAGCTGAGACCGTGAAGTTCACATCGCAGTCGCAGGCTGTAGGGGTTGCAAAACTAGAGATGATAATTCGGGTCTATTAGATCACAGTAGCTTCTAATAATAGTATGTCCGAACCTGGTAGTAGAAGTAGCTCCATCTGGTGATGGAATTAAGGGGAAGTTAATCTAGGCTCAAATTCCGGCTAAAATAATAATTTTAGTAAGAAATTTTATATACAACTACGAATTTTAGAATCTGGGTTTTTTTAATATTACAATTGTTTTTTACTAATTTGTATTATTAATTTAAAGTTACGAATTTTGTAGGTTCAATATTTTTAGATGATATAATTTAATTATAATAATTATATATAGTAGCTTATGACCTGTGCAATGCACGATTCCTTTTCTAATATGTATAATTATATGATTTTTTTATTTATTAGTTAAAATATTAAATTGTTGTTAAAAATTGATATATATATATATATATATATATATATTACACGTTCAATTTAATTTGTATTTTATCTTGAATTCTTAAAACTAGCTTGATTTAGACAATTTTACAACCCACGTAATATTAACAAAATAATCTTTAATTTAGTGATGGTTTAACAATTATTTTCCAATTAAAACTATCAAAAAATAAAAGAGAGAAGAAATTGACAATTTTTTACGTTGAAAATTCGATTCGATTTCAGAAATCTACTTATATTTCGTTTTAATTATCAAAATAACCTTCTTATCATTTGAAGATAGTTTTTCTAACAACCAAATACAGGTTTAATAATAAGTGTAAGAGGTATTTTGTACAAAACTTTGGTAGTCGGTAGTCGGTAGTCTGGCCCTCAGTACGACAAAATAAATAAGAATCGTTTGATCTTAAAATAAATAGATGAAAAATATTGGATCTAACATAAAAAAATATTTTTATTTTTTAACAGGTAAACTAAGAAATGTATTTATACTGAAATACGAAAAATTAAATGTCAATGATTTAAACCATATATAACTAGATTTTCTACATTGAATGAAATTATCAATGTAGGTATTCTATACTGAATAAGATAAATGTAAAAATTTGTAATTATATTTTATCTTGAGATTATAAGTATTTACATTTGGATAATAATTGTTAAATCATCACTAAATTAAATACAATTTTATGAGCTTTGTGCGGGTTGTAAAATTATCCAAATTTGGTTTAATAAATTCTTTTCTGGTATGATATAATCTTGATAGTCAATTTCTAAAATTATTTAATTCGACGGTTGAGATTATTTTGATGATATAGACCAAAATGCTTAATACATATAATGATATAATGGTGTTCTTGATATTTTCAGAAAAGTAGGATTTTAGTTAGAAAATATAGAAAAGATAAGACATTTTATCTGAAAAAGATAATCGATAATTTATTAGTCATTGTAATATTTTATTAAATAGAACATGTAAGTTTTACCTGAAATAGAGAACTGATTAGTTATTGAAAAAATATAAAAGATAACGTGTTCTACACAAATAAAAGAAATTGATTATATTTTCATAATTATATTTTTTCATATCTTTCAATATTTTGGCTTTAATATAATACTATAGATAGATATAAATAAGGATATTTAGGTAAAAACATATTAATAAATAAGTAACGGTAATTTAGTAAAAACACGAATTACCAAAAAATAGGTACCAAAACTATTAATGTTTCGACTATTATAATATAGTATAGTATAGGTTTATGCATATTATTAGATACAAAGTACACGATATAAATAAATATACATATCATTAGATATATTTATATTTAACATTTAATTAATATTTATTTATATAATTATGTAAAATGTTATTTATGTAATATATGTATTTAATGATTTTAATCATTTATTTTCATTGAAAATACAAGAAAACATTGTACGAAAAAATACAAAACACGAAAATATACCGGCACTAAAATATACAAGCTAAACGAATCGTGTTTAGGTTTAATGTTCAGGTATGTAAAACACAAAACTACACGCACGATTGGCCTATTTTTTTTTTTTGGAATAACATGATTACCGTGTTTAAAAATAGAGAAAATGCCCAAAATGCCTAAATTTGGAGCCCCATGGCCTGATATGCCTATGTGCGGGAGCAGTGGCCCGATTTACCCACTTTTTACGCATATCCTGAATGCATGTATGGTGTATGGTGATATGCCTATGTTCAGATATGACTGATTTGTGTGTTTTGGTCCCGTAGGGGCGTGCACAAGCTCTCGGAAAAACAGATCGGAAAATTGATGTGGTTTTGGGGTTTTGAAATCCGGCGAAACAATCGAAAAAAGAGGGATATAGGCATATAGAGGAGGACAAGTCGATCGATTTGGTATATTGTATGGTATCGTTCGATGCCTGTAGGTGGTGAAAAGAGTGGTTGACGTTTTCGACAAAAACTCGCCTCCGACGAGAGGAAGAAGATGATGAACAGTGGTGGTGGATACGCATGTTGAACATGCGCATCACCTGTCACGCATGTTCAACATTTGTAACCCTTGCTGATTTTCACGACACAATCTTCATTTTGTGAAGGACACGCATGTGTCAAAGGAGTGTCCGGACACTCCTTCCCCATATGCGTGTCCCGTGGGTAAATAGGGCCATGTATTCCGGAAATTGGTATTTTGGACCATTTATTTTGGGAGGTGGGTATTTAAATAAACCATTTTTTTCAATATTATTCCATCGCAACTTCAATTGCTTTTTTTTCTTTTTCTTTTCTTTATCTACGCAAAGTTTTCAAAAAATTGATTCCATTTAGTATATTTACAAAGAAAACGGTTGAAATAGTCACAAATTCTTATCTCATTTAACATTAAAAGCACATGTTTCAAATTTATTATAATACTAGCTTAAAACCCGTGTGATGCATGGATTTTTTTTAATATTATATTAGTTTTTTTTTAATTTGAATTAATTTATTTAAAATATGAATTTTGGACGCTTAAATTTGTAAATGAGATGATGATATGATGATCATAATTATATAAATGTTATCCGTGATATTTCTAGAAAAGCAGTAATTTTAGTTAGGAAAAATAGAAAATGTGATAGGTTTTAGTTTAAATGGTAATCAGATATTTATTAATAATTATAAAATTAATATTTTATTTTATTAAATAGAATGCCCGTTATATAATTGGAAAAATAGAGGACTTAGTTAGAAAAGATTAAAAAGGTAACATGTTTTATGTAAAAATGATAATTGATTAATTTATTGTAATTATAATTTAATACAAAATAAAATTGCTCGTATTGTTTTTAGAAAAAGAGAAATTAATATTGCCCGTGATATTTCTAGATAGGGTTTTAGTTAGAAAATATATAATAGATGATACGTTTTAGCTGAAAACGATAATCAGTTAATTATTAGTATTATAATATTATTATTTTATTTTATTAAATAGAATCGTCTGTGATATAATTTGAAAAAGATATATTTTAGTTTGAGAAAATAGAAAAGATAACGTGAAAATTAAAAAGATGACATATTTTACGTGAAAAAGGTAATTGATTAGTTTATAGTAATTATAATTTAATTATTATTTTAATAAAATTGCTCGTAGTGTTTTTAGAAAATGAGAAATTAATGTTACCCGTGATATATCTAGAGATGAAAAGGTAATTGGTTAATTAATAGCATTATATAAAAGATAATATGTTTAACTTGAAAGAGAAGTTAGATAAAATATTAAAGAAGATTTTTATCTGTAATTAAGTAAGGGTAAATAAGTAAAATCAATAGGTACTGACCAACCAAACTTTTAATATTTCGACTTTTATATAATAGTATAGATTACAATTGTTTAAATTACCAATTTCTAATCAATAATAATGGAAACTAATATAATATAAAAGAACTCTCACAATTTCGCTAATCATAATAATAAAAGCAATTTCGCATATTTTCCTATAATAATAATATAATTTACCACACACAATAATATTCACCCTCAAACCCATGATTCACAAGATCGAGAGTTTGCCAAAATAAAAGAAAAATAGAATTTTCAACATGAATGAACAGAATCACCCACTTGATCCATTGCTTTCTCGTTTATCTGATCACGGCTTTGTTCACGTTCTCATCATCTTTGTACTCATCCTCATCTTTATCATCACTATCATTATTGTAGTTTTTGCCATTATTCTTCTCAAAATATTTAATACAATGAAAAATTAGTCACAAATTCTTACATCATTCAACATTGAATACATTAATCTCAAATTTATTACAATATTACATTTTAAATAATCAATTCTTAACAAATAATTAATAACGAAAATTAATACTCCCTCCGTCCCACTGGGATCTTTACGTTCCTGGTGGGCACGGAGGACAAGACAAGTGGGTATAAAGTTGGTGTAATATTGTTAAAATAAATGAAGTAGTGGATATAATAGTGATTTTATTGTTAAAATAAGTGAAATAGTGGGTGTAATAGTGATTTTATTGTTAAAATAAGTGAAGTAGTGGGTGTAATAGTGTAAAGTATTGTTAAAATAAGTGAAGTAGTGGGTGTAATAGTGTTAAAACTTACTCCCTCCGTCCCAGTGATATCTATACATATCATCTGGGCACGGAGACCAAGACAGCATATAAAAAACATATATAAAATGTGTAAAGTTAGATGAAAAGTGGGTAAAATGGTGGGACCTATCAATATTTAATAATAGATTTAGGATAGTGGAGGAAAGTAGTGGGTGTAATAGTGTTTTATATTATAGATTTGAAATAGTGGAGGAAAGTTAGTGGGTGTAATAGTATTTTTTATTATTAAAACTTTACTATTTTTGGAATGTATAGAAATGATGGGACACCCCAAAATAGTAAGTGTATAGAAATGAATGGGACGGAGGGAGTACTATTTTGGGCAATGTAAAGAAATGAATGGGATGGCCCAAAATAATAAGTGTAAAGAATCCATTGGGACGGAGGGAGTATAATATAAGGGAACTCTCCCATTATTTTTCTAATTACATTCTATATATAATTGACATAAGAGCATTGAGGTGGTTGGTTTAGTCGTCACTCGTCACTAGCCACATAGCTAAAATGTTGGCCTTAGAATGACTTCTTATTTTTTTTTGAATAATTTATTTGTAACAATTAAGTATTAAGAAAACAAAATATACATTGCTTTAATTTAAATAAATGAAAATGTGTGCCTAATATAGTGGGGCGTAATAAATCAAGTATTCTGGGATTTCTTAAGGATAGAGTGCGAGCTAAGGTTCAATCGTGGAATGAAAGCTGGGTTTCTCAAGCTGGTCGTGAAATTTTAATTAAAAATGTGGCCCAGGCGTTGCCTACGTATGCTATGAGCGTTTTCCTGTTGCCGCTAGAAATTACTAAAGATTTTGAAAGGAGCCTGTCAAGGTATTGGTGGGGGGGGAAGACAAACTCTAAGTCAAAAATCCATTGGATGAGTTGGGAGAGAATGTGTAAGCATAAAGTTAATGGGGGGTTAGGTTTTAGAGATTTTCATGACTTTAATCTTGCACTTCTTAGTAAACAGGGTTGGCGCTTTATAACTCGTCCTCAGAGTTTGGCAAGCAGAATCTATAAGGCTAGGTATTTTCCTAAGGGGCAGTTCTTTGATCCTCAGTTGGGAGATAACCCAAGCTTTATCTGGCGAAGCATATGGGAGGCAAGAAATCTGGTAAAGGCTGGTACAAGGTGGAAAATGGGTTCGGGAGATGGTATCAAGGTAGTTGGACAACCATGGCTTATGGATGATGTTAATCCTTATATCACTACAGAGTTGCAAGGGTTGGAGGAGGCCACAGTTTCTTCTCTTTTGTCTATGGATGGACGGTATTGGGATTCAGAGATTGTGAGGGATTTGTTTAATCCTCGGGATCAGCAGTGTATTCTGAATACTCTAGTTGGAGATGTGGGTGTCGAGGATAGGTTGTACTGGAGCAAAGAAAATAGTGGCTGGTATTCGGTGAAGAGTGCGTATACTATGTTGCAGATGCAGAAAGAAGCAGGGCAAGTTTCGCATTGTAGTAATGTCTGGAAATTGCTGTGGAGAATTCGAGCACCTCCAAAAGTGAAAAACTTGGTTTTGAGAGCTTTATCGGGTTGTCTTCCAACAATGTCGAATCTCTATGCAAAGTATGTGCCTGTGTCAGTTTTATGTCCTATCTGTAAGGGAGATGAGGAAACTGTTCTGCATGCTATTGTTCAATGTCCGTTTGCAGAGCAGTGCTGGAGAATGAGAGGTAAAGTCTGCCAGGGTGGAAGTTTTGTTAGTTTTGCTGACTGGTTGTCATTAATGTTTACTCAAGTAAAATCAGAAGAGTATGCTGAGATAGTTGCCCTGTGTTGGGCTCTGTGGAACGCGAGAAATGGCTTGGTCTGGAACCAGAAGAAGGCTTCGGTAATTGCTGTTGTGTCATCAATGAAGCAGTATCTTGCAGATTGGAAGAATGCCCAATCAAATACTACTAAGGCTCTGTACCAGTTTGTAGAACATGGAGATGGAGCTCAAGTGTGGGTTAAGCCTCAAAATGAAGAAGTCAAGGTAACAGTTGATGCCGCGAACTTTGCTGAAAAAGCGTCTTATGGTATTGGAATGCTAGCTAGAGATAAGGATGGGGAAGTGTTGCTAGGACGATCAGAAGTGTATAGAGGTGATGTTCGCCCAGATTTTGCAGAGGCGATAGCGGTCAAAGAAGCATTGAGCTGGTGTAAGGAGAATAAATGGCAGAAAATAATCTTGGAGTCAGACTGCTTAACAGTGGTTCAAGCTTTAAGGAGTGAAGTCACTATGATATCTCCTTTTGGTCAATTAATCATGGAGTATCGTAGTTTGATTAAGGATTTAAACATTGTTTTGTTATTCATTAGACGATCTGCTAATATGGCTGCTCACACTTTAGCGCGAGAGTCATATTCATTTCCAGGTCGAGTCTTTAATGGGAGGTCTGTTCCCGTTAATTTGCAAACTATTTTGTTGGATGATTTGAGGAATTAATACAATTTCCTTTCTGTCAAAAAAAAAAAAATGAAAATGTGACTAATAGACAATATTCTATTACTACATCTTAATTTTTTTGTAATCAATATTTTAATAATTTTATAATATGAAAATAGTGAATAAATACAATAGGTAGTTAATTAAGAAATTAAATATGTATTCTTACATGACATTAACTCAAACTAAAAAATTAATTTAAAGAAAAAATATAAAGAAGAAACATAAATTAGAAAAAAGCATTAAAATGTAAATACAAATTCTAATTTTATAATTAATGCAAGAAAATTAAGATGGTTTAGTTGTAAGCGGACTCAAAATATTACTTTTT
This sequence comes from Kitagawia praeruptora, assembly GCA_037693485.1. Taxonomy (NCBI): domain Eukaryota; kingdom Viridiplantae; phylum Streptophyta; class Magnoliopsida; order Apiales; family Apiaceae; genus Kitagawia; species Kitagawia praeruptora. The sequence goes on along the minus strand of CM075348.1, from coordinate 112,029,714 downwards.
TGGTATTGAAAAATAAATTAATATATACTATTATTATTTAATAAAAATAAAAATATATATAGTAACATAAATATTCAACATCAGTATGTAAATATTCTGATAATGTACAAGTATTTGAATAGAAATAAAAGTAATTAATTTAAGAAAATTAAAATAAGATTTTTTTTTGGTAATAAAGATTACATTTCTTATTTTAATTTTGTTAATTAAAAATACTAATATTTTAGAAAATATATCAAAAATTAAAATAATTAAACAAAATTGTAAAAAATATTTTTATAAATAATTTAATTATAAAAATTGCACAGATATTATACTATTAGCAATAATAAAGGTAACTCATCATACTTCGTGTAATCTGTAATAGTATATACCATAACGTTAACAAAAACATATTACTCATTTTTTTAATTATAGTTCATGATAATTGGGGCTTCCTTTCTATACTAGAGTTATTTATGATGTCGTTTGCATGTCATGCGGTATTGCCCTTGACCCAGTGTGCATAGGCATTTCAGATCACTACCCCTTCACCGGAAATCTGTCTGTCTCCGATTAAAAGGTAGCTCTTATTTCTCCATTTCCTTCTAAAATTTATACATTTAACTCAATAAAAATCATTTATTCTATCACCACTAAATCCATACATATGCACTAGTTATGATCGATCTTGTCAAAACAATGATCAACTATCTATGTTTCAAGAATTTACCTTGCACATTGTGTGTAATGTAATACATAAACTTGTTGTGCCTATTGGATTTTGATTTATATGGATAATTACAATCACAATACCTCATATCCATATGCTTACAGATACCCTTATGCACAAAATTATCCCTACACATCCCCACCTCAAAATCAGCCATACCATCATCATAATCACCCATATCATGTGCAGTACTATCAGTATACAGGGCATCGATCTAGCTACAGTTATCCGTATCCTTACGCATACCCTTACTCAACACAGCCAGGTTCTCGTATAAACACCTCGAGTTCAGAGTATAGTACTTACCATTATTCATCACATTCTAGCCCAGTGTTATATCAGTACCGCCAGCATTCCTCTGCTTTACCTGAGCCAAGTATCCAACGTCAGAGTTCGTTTCAACATGGTCCAAATCGTATATATTATCGACAACATTCAAGGCCTTTACGACCTCCTGAAAGTTTGGCAATATCACAAGATAATGAATCAGTTGCAAGTACTAATGTTCCTACTTACACTTCCATTTACCCACCTAATGAGGATTATTTAAGTTATACGAATTCTGCCCCTGCATCCCCACATGCACCCTCTGAATCCACCGATAATGATGACTCACCCAGTGCTTTGGATGTAATTAATAACTCACGGGAGGTTGTGTCTCCCAAACCCCATCCGTACTTGAAGCATTCAATTTCTTATGTTGATCCAGTAACACGTGGTCATCAAAGTCGACAAGTTGTTCATTATTCTACGTCTAAAGATTCGTTCAAGTTGTTGCTTTTGCATGGTAATCTTGACATATGGATATACGAGGCAAGGAATCTTCCAAATATGGATCTCTTTTATAAAGCTATAGGAGAGGTGTTAAACAAGTTACCTGGGAAAGTTGGTACACTCACGAGTGATCCATATGTGTCGATATCTGTGACAACTGCTGTGATTGGAAGAACTTATGTGATTCCTAATAATGAAAATCCTTCATGGATGCAACACTTTTATGTTCCTGTGGCACATAATGCTGCTGAAGTGCACTTTATTATCAAGGATAATGATATTTTGGGGTCTCAGCTTATGGGGATAGTATCTATTCCTGTAGAAAAGATTCACTCTGGAGGTCAAGTTCAGGGTCATTTTCCAGTCATTAATACGAATGGTAAGCCGGCAAAGCCAGGAGCTCAATTAAGCTTGTCTATTCAGTATACCCCCATGGAAAAGTTAGCGAAATATCATAATGGTGTAGAAGTTGGTCCTGATTACCAAGGTGTCCCTTCAACATACTTCCCGCTCAGGAGAGGTGGAAGAGTTACTTTATACCAAGATGCTCATGTTATCGATGATAAACTTCCGAAGTTTGAACTTGAGGATGGCATGCCATATGTCCATGGTAAATGTTGGCACGATATATTCCATGCAATTCGTGAGGCTCGACATTTGATTTATATTACTGGGTGGTCAGTGTGGCATAAAGTTCAACTGGTTCGCGATTCATCTGATACTGAGGATAGCATCATACTAGGAGAACTTCTGAAGGCCAAGTCACAAGAAGGAGTTCGGGTACTGCTACTTTTATGGGATGATCCTACTTCGAGGAATATTATGGGCTACAAAACTGTAAGCTCTCACCACAAATTGTTGTGATTAAGCAATAAATAATAATGGATGCATCACTGTACGTAGAAAGTAAACGTTGATCATGAAATGCAGCCTTATAACTGATGCTGCATGTTTACTGAAGTATAATTATATTTAGAGACTAAATTTTCTAAACGTTGCTGCAAAGCATAATAGTTATATTGACTATTTATTCAATGCCTTTACTGCAATATGGTACAACAGACCTTTGTTCGGGATGAGTACCCCTTTTAGAGAGGGGCACTCATGTGGATAGTATATTGCCAGAGCTGTTCGGTTCAGTGAACTAGTGATAGATTCTCAATTCTCACTTCTAAAGCTTATTTAGAAGTGTACAACTTGTTAGTTCCAGATAACTAGCTTAAGAATTTATCAATTAGATACAACTGTTGGTAGAATACGAGTTTACCGACTCATAAAATGTAGCCAAAACAGATACTATCTCAAGATCTCTGAATCAATGGGCTCAGGATGCCACTACGTAGACCAAAGAAAGTAGTTTTCCATTCCCACACATATTTTATGCCAGGCAAAGATTATAAATTTCCTAACTGACAGCATGTTATTGAAATTTTAAGCTTTTTTGCTACTCCCTCCGTCCCTCATGGTTCTTTACATTGGGGATGGACACGGAGACCAAGAAAATGTGTAAAAAATGAGTAAAGTTAGATGAAAAATGGGTAAAGTGGGGGGACCTATTAATATTTAATTATAGATTTGAGAAAGTGGAGGAAAGTAGTGGGTGTAATAGTGTTTTTTATTGTTAAATATATGAGATAGTGGGTGTAATAGTGGGAGAAACTTACTATTTTTGGAATGTAAAGAAATGAGAGGGACACCCCAAAATAGTAACCGTAAAGAAATGAGAGGGACAGAGGGAGTATTTCCTAGCAGCAATCCCATATACAAGACCACACACTTGCACTCCCTGTATGTTTTCATTTCATCATTTAGACAGCTCAGCAAAAGAACATTTCTCCTTTAGTAACTTCAATGCATTGCAGATTTTCAGCACATCTTGATCTTACACACCTCTTATTAGCACATCATCGTTGATTCTTGCAGAGAACTTCATTTATATTTTTCCTAGACCTTAGTTGTTTTCATATCAAATCACAAGAAAGGAAAGTTTCTCTTTTTTCTGAGAGCCCAAGTTATCAACTAGGACTTCTAGTTGCAACCATTTTTAGAATCTGAACGATCAAATTTCAGGCATCTCTCAGCTTTTGGCCTACAAACCTCAAGAATCAGCAAACCATCCAAAGATATCATCATTTTTACTAAAACTAATCATTTGTTAGCAGGAGATAACTCTTCCAAAGCTATCCCAATGAATCTTCCTGATGATGCAAAGAGGCTGTCTTGTTACAACTGAAATTATACGTGAAAGGTATTTGTAGCAAAGTTGTCTAGATAAAATAAAAATTAAATGAAAAGGAGAGAATGAGCCCCTTTCCCTCAAAACACTTGAGCCTGCAAGGCCCTGCAATATTCCTTTGCTTTGCAAAGTCAGAGATGTACACACATATAAAAAGTCATTATTTTAGCTCTTCAGTTCATACTGCTGAGATCATATCTTCCTAATAGTATTCATTTTTGGTTATTGCTACTATTTTGAATAGAGTTACGCAGAAAATAATCAGCAATTAACCCTTTATAATTAAATAATTTGCATTTCATCCTTGAGCAATGGATGAAGTCACTCGTACATTGAGCTACATAAGACTGCTGAAATAGAAGTTGTTCATATACTTAGTACTATGTTTGTCTTCACTCTGCTTTCGCCTTACTGTATTTAATATTTTGTACACACTTGAAAATTCTAGTTACACGTACTCTTGAGATGCTAATTTGAATTTAGATTGTCTCTTTCTTAGAAATGTTAAACATGAAACATTTCAGGATGGGCTGATGCAAACCCATGATGAAGAAACTCGGCGTTACTTCAAGCACTCTTCAGTGCAAGTCCTACTCTGCCCACGTGTTGCTGGAAAGCGACATAGTTGGGTTAAAAAGAAGGTATGCTGCATATAACCTGCACAAGACAAAAAAAGAATCACTCTCATCTGTTTAATTTGATTGTTTTTTTTTAAAGATTAGATATGGGCACTGTAACCTCTGAGAAAACTGTCACTGCAACATTTTTAGATTTCTTACTATTTCTACTTATATCAACAATTTCTGTAAGCAAGAACTATATAAAAATTGACCCTGCTGACACTTTCTTATCATTAAGTTTTTTCTAAACAAGTTTGCAAATGTCATTCTCTTCTGAATCTTGTTTAGTTTCCCAAGTAATAAAAACTGCACACTGAAATAAGTTAAATAACTGCATTGTGTAATTTGGAGATCAGGAAGTCGGGACAATTTATACACACCATCAGAAGACTGTAATGGTGGATGCTGCTGCTGGAGATTCTAAAAGAAAAATTATAGCTTTTCTTGGAGGACTTGATCTCTGTGATGGGAGATATGATACTCCACAACACCCTATTTTTAGCACATTGGAGACGGTGCATAAGGATGACTATCATAATCCGACCTTTGCGGTAAGGTCATTGCTCTTATTTGTCTCTTGCGCCCTTTATCTTACCATGTTCACTCAACTGAATTACTACTTACTATTACCTTTAGTTTGTATGAGAACATTATATTTCAGTTTAATTAAAATAACGTAACAGCCCTGAGCATACAGTTTGGCTTTGATATGTAATTCCTATTACCATTTATCATGGAGCACCTCCTTGCATTAGATCCATGAAAAGCCTATGCAGTAAAGCCACGGTTCTTTAAAGTTGGCAATTTGTATCCGCTGTAGTTCACTGGTTACTGAGCGTTCAGCTATGTACAGGATTCTTTTACAAGTTATTCAGGACCCGTTTATTATTCCAGAATCATTAAGATGCTCTTAAGACAATAACTTATAGCTACTTAATATTCTTAGTTTAATGGTTGGAACTGATATTCGTAGCATTTCTTGCCAAAGCTTTAGCTACATGATCTCCTTCTCTTTTTATGAACTTAAGCTCAGCATTAAGCAGTCTTCTTTATCCTGTCACTAATTAACTAATGTTTACTAGATCCTCCTCACCTCTATTCTCCCTTTGAATAATCTGGAAATAATTTCCTTCCAAGATGCCATTCTCTTGTCATGTCTTGCGCTAACTTGACAGCTTTCTCCTTTGTCAAAGAAGTCTTTAAACTGTTGTATATTTCGGTATTAATGAACAACTACTACTGGACTACCAATTGTGTATCCAAGCGTGCTGAGCACTGATGCATGGACAACAATTCCATTTGCTGTATATGCCTAAACAGGAAACAATTTCTTAGGTAATGAATTCTTTAGAAACTCAAACACAAGATTTTCAGCTTTGTTTCTGTATGCTAACTAGACGAACCAGGGCTACATATTCAGAGTAGCTAATGGAATTCAAAAGGATACAATAAAAATCGACTAATTGAGTACTCATAAATGCTCTTGTATATCTAAATTCTTATTAGTTAATTTATCCAATATCAATTAACTTCTAACAAATTACAATTAGTGTCAGTTCATTTTTAAATAATGACATTAAATATATATAGCTAATCTTATAATTAGTTTACTGTAGAATTTTTAACAGTTTATCCGTTAAGGTATGTCACTTTGTTCACATAAACCCTTTAAGAAAACAATATGTCTAGTTCAACCCCTATGCATGTGGTGTACACAAACCCATGTTTCAAAATTTCTTCCAATGTTATACCTACTCAAACTATAGATTGTAGCCTTTGATTACAAATTAAACCAGAAATTTTTTATGTACTCTGGCTAAAACAAAATATTATGTGATTTTCTGTAGTTGCGGAGAAAAAGGGTGAGAATGTCAACATTTTGCATTGTTTCACTTTTTTGCTAGCAATCAACAATTTTCTCATAATTGTTTCTTTGCTGGTTGTTGAGTTTAAAGTTCTAACATTATGTTCAAAAGTCCATTAGTCGTCGTTATCATAACTAAACCATGTCTAGAGTTGTTTGATTTCATTGGGATCAAACTCTCTCTGTGCATCAAGAATGCTTGTGAATTCTTTCTCACTCTTTCATCTCAGTCTCCAAGCAACTGTGGTTGTCTAAGTACACATATATTTTACTGAAGGTCTGATAGATGTTCTTGATTCTCGAATGAACATTTTTCTTACCTTTAGAAAACAGGGCAGTCTTTATTATTTCTCCTAGATCTGTCAAAAGAAGCAAACCGTTACAAATTACATGTCCTCTGACAGGCAAAGGTGGCTGGGAGTCCTAGAGAACCATGGCATGACCTACACTGCAAAATTGATGGTCCAGCAGCATACGATGTTCTGACCAACTTTGAGGAGCGCTGGGAAAAGGCTGGAAAGCCCCATATCATCAAAAAGCTGAAGATATCATATGATGATGCTTTACTTCGAATAGATAGAATACCTGATATACTGGGGATTTCTGATGCTCCATTTCTTGATGATAGCGATCCTAATGCGTGGCATGTCCAGGTATGCTAATGTACTGCAAGATTTTAATTCAAGTAACTCATATTAATTTGCACAGGTGTATCATATTGCATAATCTTTTGCAGATTTTTCGTTCAATTGATTCAAGTTCTGTCAAAGCATTCCCTAAAGACCCAAAGGAAGCCACGTACAAGGTGGGCTAGAAATAAGTTGCTACTTTTTAAGATCTAAAAAGTCCACTTTCTTTTCTTCTGAAAATTTACGAATTGGTGTAACAGCACTTAGTCTGTGGAAAGAATGTTCTTATTGATATGAGCATACATTCAGCATACGTAAAAGCCATCCGTTCTGCCCAACATTTCATCTATATTGAGAATCAGTACTTTATCGGGTCCTCGTTTAATTGGAGTGCTTACAGGGAGCTAGGTGAGCTGTTATTCTTTCACTAGTATGAATAACGTGTGCGTTGTTTTTTTAAGTTGATGTTAAGTTCTGTTGTATTTAAAGTAAACAAAAGCTTTCGTATGTATTTAAGCTTCACAATTTCGTTTTAAATCATACTGTAAATGTTATATTTGTAACCTTGGTCCTAAATTAGCAAGTATGACATTTAGCGTACTTGATACATATCAGTACTTGAAAAGTATTAGGGACATTTATAGGATTTGTTTCGAGGGTGTTGTCTGAAACAAGGTACACAGATATTATAGATTTACAGTATGATCTTTCCGTTACTCTTTTGTGATTTGGTTGAAGATAACTTCTGCTGAGTCTTCAATGCACCTAATATCTAATCATAATATTGTATGTTTTGTTCGAACATTTTGTTAGCATAGGTGAGAAAAAAATCCATCATTGGGAATGTAGGAAATAGAGCGTTGCAGCTTTTAGATATAGCATCTCCGACTCCGAGTAGCATGTAGACTTGATCAAGAACTTCAGTTCGTGATAAAACTTAGAAGAAGAGAGTTGAGTTCATAGGAAGTCATTAGAACTTGTGTATCAAGCTAATATACAAAAAAAGCCAAATGATAAAAGTCCGAAAAATTGGTTGCAGCAGACACTTGCCAAACCTTTCTTGTAGAATTTATTTGTTTGTCACAGTTCTGCAAGGGAAGATTGTTCGTAGTTCTCTTAATTCTTACTTCACCCATTATAGTTTCAAACATTGCACTAATCGAAACTGTGTATTCTGTATGTCTCCAGGTGCTAACAATTTGATCCCAATGGAAATTGCCCTTAAGGTTGCCAACAAAATCAGAGCACATGAAAGGTTCGCAGTATATATTGTTATCCCAATGTGGCCAGAGGGTAATCCCACTAGTGCTACCACTCAAGCCATATTGTTTTGGCAGGTACCTTAATTGCTAAATCGTTTATGTCCAAAATTAGGGAAAGTGCATAGAGTGATGTTCAAGGTTTAAAAAGCATAATTTGCTCGCGCTTAAAAGTTCTGATTTTACGTGAATATAATTGGCATTAAAGCGAGGTTCATTTGAAGCGTTTGAGTCTTAGATATTTTGTTCATCTTTGGATACTACAGCATAAAACAATGCAAATGATGTATGAGACTATATACAAGGCTTTAGTGGAAGTCGGACTTGAAGATGCCTTTTCACCGCAAGATTATTTGAACTTCTATTGTTTGGGGAATCGAGAGGAATATGGTGAAGATGATACACCTGATCATGTGGGGCCTGGTGCTGGAACACCTCAGGTATCTACACTTGACCACTAAAACTTTAGTTTTGTTATGCCTATTAAGTTCTTGTTAGAAATTACCCTTTCATGAGCTGGCCCTAACTGTACGTACTCGGAATTCTTGAACATCCATCTTTCCTTGATGCATATCAGCTAGAAACAAATTTCAATTCTGTTTGTATATTTAGGGACTATGTCGAAAGAGCAGAAGATTCATGATATACGTTCATTCCAAAGGCATGATAGTGGATGACGAATACATCATATTGGGGTCTGCAAATATTAATCAACGTTCCCTAGAGGGAACCAGAGACACAGAGATAGCTATGGGAGCTTATCAACCTTATCATACATGGTCAACAAGACTTTCATGCCCAAGAGGACAGGTAAACACTAGAGCTGATACGTTCTATCATGTTAATGTATTGTAATTGAGTGATTTTCTTTTTTGTTCTGGTAAATAAATATTATTCACACAAAAAGATGAAAGGAAAAGGAATGTCATTACTGAAACACAAAGATAAAGATTAAAGTAGAGTGGAAAGGTAAAGATAATAGCTTTGTGTATACATGCAGTTTCAACAACTTTATTTTGTATCACGATGAATTCTCAAGTAACTATACTACCGTATTGCCTACAAACAAGATCTAGGATCAGGATCCCTACACCCGGTGCTCTACTAACCATTACATAGACGGAAAAGGTATCTATATAAGGCGTTGTGGCTATGTCTGTTTAGCACGATTATAATCCTAGGAGGCTAGGACTATCAACAATTTGCCATCGTTAATTTCACTATGTCTGAGATCTAACGTTAAACCAGTGGACTAATATTAATCACTTTATAGTTCACTTTAGGGGGGGCTATTATCAATCCAAACGTTGAAATTTAGTTGATCAATTTGCAATTGAATGGAAGTATCTAACTAATATCACGAAATGTTTGATTTGTAGATACATGGATATAGAATGTCATTGTGGGTAGAGCATCTAGGAGTTGCGGAGGACTGCTTTACGCGACCGGAATCTCTAGAATGTGCAAGACGAGTGAAACTAATGGGGGAGTTGAACTGGAAGTTATTTTCATCTGATGAAGTTATAACTATGAGGGGACATCTCATGAAGTATCCTGTTGAAGTAGAAAGAAATGGAAAGGTAAAGCCTCTTCAGGGATGCGAAACTTTCTTTGATGTAGGCGGACGTATAGTAGGATCATTTATAGGCATTCAAGAAAATTTAACTATTTAATTACAAAATACAAAAATATGCACAAAACTGTGTAAAACAGGAAGCTTTCGTTCTGTACATCCGGACGTTTCTCCTAACAGTGGTGTTTATATTGTCCGAATATTCATTCCAAGCTATCACGAGGGTCGCAACCATAAAAGTAATATCGAGCAAAACAGGCTGATAGCTGAACATATTAAATGACTGCCAATGACGAAAATAAGCTTGAGGACAGTTGCTGCATATCACTTTTCGAATGACTTGCACTACACCGTATATGCTCTTTAGCAACACCTGAAAAAAGTGTAAAAAAGCCTGAAAAGTGTTGCCATAAGCCCAAAATTGGTCTAAGGCTACACTTTTTCCAATTTCAGTGGTGTTGGATCTGCTCATGTGGCCTTAGGTAGGTAAGCCAACACTTTTGCCACCCTACGGCCACATCGCTATAGATGTTGCATTAGTCATCTATGCCAACACTTTCGAGTGTATAACAACACTAAAAGGGATGTTGTAATAGACCTATTGCAACATCGATTTTTTCCTATTACAACATTGGTTCATCAAACACTTTGTTTTTTAGTAACACTTTGTTCAGTATTTAGCAACATCATTATTTCTTTGGCAACATATATTTATTAAACGCTTTTCATATTTTAGCAACACCATTTTTTTTTGTTAGATGAATACAATACAATAAAATTGACAATGCCAGTCCAAATTCTAATAAAAACTAGAAACTAAAATTACTTCGTTAAAATTGAAATAAATTCCAAATATCAATAACTTACAAAAAACATGAAGTAGCAAGATCACTACTTATAAGTCAAATCTTCCTCGTTTATTCATACAATACAATATAAATCTAAAGTATACCTAGCAACTAGAACATTAGCAACTGCACAACGGATACAAAGACTGTTCCATTTTACTTGTAAAATAAATAACCATTGATAGAAGTTTAGCACTTTAGCCAGATATTCTGAACCCATTTTACTGGCCAGCCACGATCCACATTTTCTTGGACTCCGTCTATACTCTGTCTTTGAGTGTCCCCTCCTCTGCTTTTCGAACTTCTGTAAGCAGGTTTTCACTCACACTTCCCTCCATGTCTGCTTAGACTACCTGCAACAACAGTTTATATAAATTTAAAATAGACAAATAAAACTACAACTACTCAAATGCTCAATATTAATGAGGGAACCTACCAGATAAAAATATTAATCAGGGAAAACTATAGAAATTATAGAGAAGTTGATAGACTTTTACATATAAAGAATCCACCAACTGAAGATTATTCTTTAATGAACTAATAACAGATTTAATGGTAAAGAAAACAATTTAGTAATGCACTTATATGATAGCCACTAGCCAGACCTTGAGAGAACTTTGATTGATTTGAATACTAATCTTCTCATCAAAATTGGCTACATGCAGGTTATCAAGTTCTTTTGGGGCGTAAAAAAGAGCTACACCATTGCTTGCAAGGCAAACTATCAATTAAATATGCGCTCATGGCAATCATCAATTGCAAGAAACTCCTAGTAAAAACTTTGAGATTACCTGGCACAATTCCTTCTTCAACTGCTGCCTTCATATCATTCAAGGCATCAGTAACTCTGTCCTTTTTTTCGCCAACCTCGGCTTCGCTGACTCCTCCTATCTGTCAAAGCATAAATTTCAGTCACCATTCTTCTTGATCTTGATCTAGGTTCTTCCAATACTGTACAAGAAAACTTTTCGGGAGAGTTCTGGCATATAGAAGTTACTATATCGGAAAAATCATCAAGATTCAGGTTCCTTAATCTGACCACCTTCGGGAGAAAGTGCTGGAGTTCAACAACACATTTCCTTAAAACTTTCTCTCCCAACCTCCGAGGACGAGAAAAAACACTCTGAAAGAAATGAATGTTACATTTGTAATATAATGAGATATACAATGAGAAAGTAGGCAAAAACAACTAAAAATACAACACTATAAAACCTGATCCGTGTTCTTTTTAGAGACGCTGCTAAGCAGGATATTCAGAAGCTCTTCTGAAATTTCTTCACTTTCTTCTATGGCCAAGGTCATGATGTGTAAGATTTCACGAGTGAGGACAACCATATATCTAAAATAACTTTCCAGGAAGTGATAATATCTAAACCAATTTTCCAGGATGTGAAGTAGGCCGTTTCAACAAGTCCTCTTTAAACACTGCATAGGAAAGTTATTACAACCAAGAGATAATGAACAGAATATGGAAGTGATAATATCACAGATTTGCATGGGAACAAGAGCATGCTATGTATGCGGCTAGTAATTCAACAAATCACCCACTATAAAAACTATATTTTAGTCATACTTTTTTATTTATACATTTATATATAACAAGGCTAAAACTTATATTCATAAGTATAATGGTGAAACACAGAATTCATATATAACTTGGGGAAATTCAGGATTAGAGTACTCACAATTTCGGTGTACTCAGAAGTTTAATTGCAATAAGTCTAGGTCTACCGATGGTCACATCACATGTTCAACTTCTTGTAAGTTTTGAAGCCACAATCCAGAGTTGAAAGTTTTGCATCTTATAATTTAAGTGATACAATACCATAAGCATACTTTCCTAAAGTACTATGTGATTACCTAATGGTACTCAGGAACAGCTCCTTCCTTTGGAATTGAGGACTTGCCAGAGCCTTTGCATCAGCTCTCCTATTTTGCAAACTGCATGAACCCATCCAAGACTGACCTTGCACAATGGGGCTAGACATTATTCTGCTACTACGTTTATCAATTAAGGACTACCATGCTGTTTCTGCTGAAGTGTCCTCTGTAAGCATCCTCATTTTTACCGTATATCTTTCTCGTGCTCGATATAACTCTATTCTTTGTCTCTCAACAGCACTTATGTCCTCCTTGATGTAACGGAGATCAGTTTGTACCTAAAAAAATAATTGCAGGAAACTAAGATTAGAAAATTAAAAATCTTTCAGGATATTTCACCATGGTTACAATTTTTTGTCACAGTTGAAAAGTAGTAAAACTATTGATAACAAATTTAGTATAGGAAAACAGATATCTTGCAGCACTTGGAACTCTTAATATGAATTAAAGAGGTTTGAAATGTTCTATAAAATCTTCATACAAAGCTTATCAATAAAAATTGCCCATCAAACAATAACTACCACAATAACCACATTCATAAGATTAGTCATAACATATTTTTACCTTTAACTCCTGAAATTTAGCACCAACATTAACTCTATACTTCCATAACAATTAACACTAATTTGATAAAACTAATTTGAATCTCGCACATTCAACAAATTTTAAATCCACATTTTTAATCTATAATAAATTGTAACCCTGAACAAACAAGCAAAACAAGAAGACCACGTAATTGACAAGTAACGAAAACAATGACATAGGAATGAAAATGAAGAGCATTAGTATAATCAGCGCAACACCAGTTTAGACTCCATAACAGTCTCCTCCTTTTCACCCATACACGTCCAATTGTAACCTAATTCGCAAATACAATTACATTTCTTGCATTAATAAGTTTATACCAGCAAAGGATTCACAATATATCAGAAAAAAAAAATGAACTAAATCAGATCAAAGAGTGTTCTCTACATGGCACTTGTTTCCAGCTAAATGCAAGAACTCACAGAGAATCAACTCAGACCGTTAATTAGTATTACATAAGTCTCTCTTGGTACTCCTTCAATAAATCTCTCAACACCGAAGAAACTCTGCTTACCATCATCGCCATCTTTCTTGCTTAACTCCTTCAAATCCCACACATTAAAACTTCCACAAAACAAATTTAATGCTGAAATTAAAAATCCCCAAATTTTAAAAAATTGAAATTAGGGTTTTTCATAAAACTGAAAAAATTAAAAATCCCCAAAATTTAGGGTTTACAAATCTTAAACTAACACCAACCACATAACTCTAGCTTCAAATTCGAACGAGAACCAGAGAGATGAAGAAAACGAGAGAGCACTGAGAGAACAGAGAGAGACAAACAGGAGATAGAGAGGGAAGGAGATTACCAAATTAACGAGCTTCAAATTAACGACCAATACTACAAATATCATACACAAATAAATGAATAGAGATCGAGAGAGAGTAAAATGAACGAGAGAGAGATACCACACTGAGAGAGAGCGTATTTTGTGTTAGAAGAGAGAGTGTGTGTGTATTTTGTCTATTTTGTGTATTTTGTTAAAATAAAATTTAGGCGGCCCCCAAAATTTTACTTCCCCCCAATAAATTTTCCCTTTCCCTCCATTAAGATTTCCATTTTCCCTCTTTTTTTAACATTTTTTTTGGTAATCTACAGTAACACCCTTGTAATTGTTGGCTTTGCTAATCCAATTTATTTAAGGTAACATATGTTCACATCTATTGCAACATCGAAATAGAGTGTTGCCTTATATCAAATTTAAGCCATCTAAGGCTACATTTTACATGCCAACACTGGTTAGAGGTGTTGGCAAAGACCATATATGGTGTAGTGTTGCCAACTTTTGTGCGTAATTTTTTTTTCAAGCCAGAAGGAATTCTTGTACATCTCCACATAAAATCAAGTTCTTTTTTAAGTTGCTGCTGGTGGTTCAAAAATATTAATCAACTGGAGCTTCAGATACACCCACGTACCGACTACTTTTCCACTGCTACAGATAAACCAAACCAAACCAAACATACCCAGTATATCCCGCATGAAGCAGGGTCTGGGGAGGGTAGAATGTACGCAGACCATACCCCTACTTTACAGTAGAGAGGCTGTTTCCGTGAAGACCCCCGGCTTAGTGCACCGTATAGCAAAGTGAATTTTATACAAAGATGATAATGGTGGGTAAAGTAGTCGACCGAACCTGGGCCCATGGCCTGGATCTCATGGGGCTTACCTACTCGGGCAAGGGGCACTCCTCTCCTGATCTAGGAATACCTCCGGCCAAGCTCCCTGCGCCTGCAAAAACAGAAAACAGAAGACAATATGAAGATGAAGAGCCAAGCTTCTAAGCTAATGCTAACCGAGAGAGCCCAACTCTGAGGCTCTCAACCACAGAACCGCTCCCTAGAAGGGAATCAACAACTCTAATCTGGCGCCTCCAACAACTCCTATCAGCTATCGAGTTCTCATCCAAGTTTAAGGCCTTCAAATCCATCCTGAGCTGTTCTTCCCACGACCTCCTCGGTCTACCTCTTCTCCTCACCCCAACAACCGTAAGACTCTCGACCCTCCTCATCGGGGCTTCCGGAAGCCTCCTACGAACGTGGCCGAACCATCTCAACCTCCTTTCCCTAACTTTCACAGAAAAAGGCGCCACCTCCAACTCGCTCCTGAAAACCACATTCGGGATTCTATCTAACATCGTGCGGCCACAGGACCACCGCAACATCCTCATTTCAGCTGCTTCCAACTTGCACTCGAGGGCCTTCTTCGCCGCCCAACACTCCGAACCATATAACATCGCAGGACGGATAGCTGCTTTATAGAACTTCCCTTTCAGCTTTAACGGGACTTTCTTATCGCACATCACCCCTGAGGCAGCCCTCCACCTTAGCCACCCCGCGTTGATACGATGGGTGACATCATCTTCAATCTCACCTTCCTTCTGGATGATCGAACCCAAATACTTGAACTTATCCGTACGGGGGACGGTCTGATCTTCAATCCTAACCTCCACCCCTTCCTCGTTGGCGTCACCACTGAAGTTACACCAGAGGTATTCGGTTTTAGACCTGCTCAAACGCAGTCCTTGGGGCTCCAAAGTGGATCTCCATAACTCTAACTTCTCATTCACCTCCCTCCTCGATTCCGCCACTAGCACTATATCATCGGCGAAGAGCATACACCAAGGGATGGCGTCTTGAATCCCTCGCGACATGACATCTAGGATAAGGGCAAAAAGAAGAGGGCTAAGGGCCGACCCTAGCCCAATCTCCACAGGGAAATAACGAGCATCACCGACTGGGGTCCGAACACAAGCCTCACTCCGGAACACCTTGCAATCTACGCACGCCCTAGCATCCCTTTTGCGCATAAGAAGGTAATCTATTTGCGTGTTGAGACCTCCACTGCTGAAGGTAATGAGGTGTTCAGCCCTCTTCTGAAAAACAGAATTCACAATCACCAAATCTTGGGCAGTAGCAAACTCCAACAACGCTGACCCCGAAGCCGAAACCCCCATGGGCGCCGGGATAGCCATCCGACCTCTCACCAATGTGGCCATTAAAATCTCCACCTAGCACTACAAGTTGGTCATCCGGAATGCTTCCTACCAACTCATCTAAACGGACCCAAAAAGCCTCCTTCTCCGCGATGCCCAAACCGACTTGAGGGGCATACGCGCACACCACGTTCACCACCTTCTCCCCAACCACCACTCTGACGGCCATGATCCTATCATTACACCTCTTCACGTCCACGACGTTGTCTTTAAGATCATTCGCCAAAAGAATACCCACTCCGTTCCTCGAGTTGGCAAGACCCAAGTACCACAACTTATACCCGTTCGCTTCTCTAGACTGAGCTCCCTTCCACCTAGTCTCTTGAATACATGCCACGTCCACCCTTCGCTTCTTCAACACATCCACGAGCTCCAAAAATTTGCCATTCAGGGTACCTAAATTCAGACTGCCAACATGCAAAAAACGCGACATCGATAAAACATAATATAATACTATTAGTAATGAAAGTCAATAAAAGTAATTAAATAAATAGAAATAATAATAGTAAAGATAATAATAGTAAAAATAATAATGATAGTAATACTACTAATAGTAATAATAATATAATAATAATAATAATAATAATAATAATAATAATAATAATAGTAGTAATAATAATATTAATAATAATAGAATTAATACTAATAGAAACGGAATAAACAAATAAAATTATAAATAGAAATCTCGAATACAAGGGGTAAAGGGGGAGAAAAGGGGAAAACATAAACAGAATACAAGCACAAATACTGCAACAGGGACACGGGCGGGGGAGGGGACGACTGCGCAAAAACGAGGGGGGGAAGGGATTTAGAACGGGCTAAACGATCAGAGAAGGGTGATTGAAAAGGGAGAAGGAGAGGGAACGAGACAGGGCCTTAGAAGATAGAGACTGGTTAGAGGATATCAAAACGGGGGGGGTTGATTAACTTGATTTACGAAAAAGATGAGAAGAAGGGAAGGGAGATAGCGGGGCGAATGAGTACGATTTGGATGGTGAAAACGAGGTGAATTGCGGTTGGAAGGAAACGGAGATAGTAACGGCGGAGGTGGTGGAGATTGGCGGAGGTGGAGGTGATTGGCGGAAGGGGGGGGGGATGTGACGGTGGAATAAGGATGATATTTTGGTAGTGAAGGCTAATCAAGCACTTGCGATGTTTAATTATAAGGGGGCTGTTGGATTTTTGCGTTTTTTGTTGGAAGAGATTGATGAGATTAGTATTGCGTCTGCTGTTAAATCTTGAGCTAGGTTGTTTGCGATTAGGACGGTAGATGCTGCAGGGATGAAGTTACAGATGGCGGTGGAGTTAGGGTAAGAACGGAGTAGCACGGGGAGACAGGGGGTGGAGACGAGGTGTAGATGAGGCGATGGGATAGATGGAGACGGACGGGTTAGAAATGAGATAGGAGGGATGCCCAGAAAGGGACCAAAAACAGAAGGCCTACAACGAATACACAAAAGTTAAGCTAGGGAATAGATACAGGAAGCAATAAAGAAGATTAAACTGAGAATTTGGATGAATTTCCGGCGATGCGCCGGCCAAAGTACACCAATCTGACAGGGGGCGCCGTTAACGGCTAGTTCTTGTTTGAGAGCGTTTTTGAGAGAATATCAGAGTATCCACTGCTACAGATACAGATTTGATTTTTAATTGATCTTTAACCCATTGAAAGCTAGTATGAACATGTGACTTTTGAAGTCACGAGCTACCTTTTGCTAATCTCTGAAAGTTTTTCTTTTAAAAGCTGATACACGTTTGTAATATACGCCAAATTGATTGATCATTCATCTCAAGAAAAAAATGCTCTTCAGGCTCCAGTACTTGGGTGCTTGAAATGCAGGTGTTTAATATGTGATATGATCTTAATAAATGGGTTTACCTAATGTCTTGAGACTTTATTATTAATTTAACATGATATTATAACTTCATTTATTTAAATATTGAAATTATATGTTATGGTGTGTAGAAAAAGGGATGGGATCTCCTGTGAGCCCAAAAAAAGATGGTTTATTGAAATATTGAAATTATATGTTATGGTGTGTAGAAAAAGGGATGGGATCTCCCTGTGAGCCCAAAAAAAGATGGATCTCCATCTACTATTTAAAAATCGGACAGGACACTAGGACCTAAAAAGCACAAACAACCTACTAATTCCTCTTTGACTTAAATAATGAATCTTCGAGTGAGGGGATGTTGATTATGTGATATGATCATAATAATCCCGCTAAGATCTTGAGATTTATGAGAATTGGTAACTTAAAATAAGAGAATTGATAACTTAACATAGCATATATTTATGCAAGAACAAGTATATTTGATCTTGGTGAGAACAACTCCAATCCAACACTAAAACATTAAACGAAAACATTATAATAGTGTTTGTTATAGTGTCAACATAATTCCAACCCAAAATTAAAATAGTATCATCACGACACCAAATTAAATAAATAAATTTTCTAGTGTGTGTCCAAGGGTACATGCTAAGAATCTGTACTTGATGAGTTGTCAAATTTTGATTGGTGGGGATTTCATTAATAATGATGGACCCCCTTGCATTCACATAAATATCCATCAATCAAAATTTGACAACTCATCAAATACGAATTATTAGCATGTGCTCTTAGCTAGTTAGGATACGAACGATATATGCGCTAAGCAAGAAGGAAAGCTGTTAGAGCTCTATAGCAGTAAAACCTACCAATGGGTTTACCCTAGGGATAATCTTGAAAAACAAGAATGTTTTCGTTTCATATATATGGAAAAGCTAGCAATGCCATTTCCCTACCGATAAGCTATAACTTGAACGAATGTTTTCGTTTCATATAGCTGCAAAACCTACCCTTTTTGCTTTAACTTGCAACTATATAGAAACTATGCAATGCAATACTTGCTACTATACTACTCGTATATCTCTTCTGCGGTTCTTCATTCGCTTCGCGGGAGCCGCACAGCACATAGCTGGAAGTCAGAGGGCCCATACTACCTGCCTAGCCCTTCGCTCCGAGGGACCGTAGATCGGAAAGCGCCTTCTAAACCACAACATTCGTCCAAAAGAGAAGGGAAGGGGCCTATGTATTTGCATGACCCCTGCAGATTGAAGCCTATCTATACCCGTAGCCAATCTCCTAGGTCTTGCCACCACGCCGCAGAACGGGAGCTCGTGTGAAACCTTTTATTTCTGGCGTAACCGCGGTAAAGGGCACACTAGACAAATACTTAAATAAATAGTGTAACACTAAATTTGGTGTCAAAAATAAATTTAGTGTTCCTTTAACATCGTATTTGATATCTTTCAAAATTCCTACTATATTTTTATGTTTGCAAAACAATTTTTTTTCCTTTTATATTCTACTAAACTTATTTCTTTTGTATTTTACAATTTTATATCTTATTTGACTTTAAATTTTTCTTATTTTTTTTATTAATTTGTAAAATATCATTTATATCTTTTGATTCTCTATTTTTTACCTTTAAATAATTATTTTTTTATTAAACTATGTATAATATTTTTCATTATACTTTCAATAGTTATATTAATAAATTAGTACATTTATGTAATCATAAAAACATTTAAAGAGAAAAATGGTCCTGTAAGTAGACCTGGCAAATCGGGTAAACGGATCGGTTTCGGATCGGATCTGCTTTGGATCGGATCCACTTTCGGTTAAGCTACTATTTAGAGCATGTTCGGTTCAGATCGGATCTAATTCGGTTCGGATCCACTTTAGGTTAAGGTACTATTTAGAGCCTGTTCGGTTCGGATCGGATATGATTCGGTTCGGGTAAAATTCGGATTAAAATCGGATAAATTTTAGATTAAGATCGGATCAAATTGGGTTCAGTTCTCTTTTGGATTTTTACTGTTCGGATCGGATTTTGTTTGGATGTAGGAAGATTCGGTTCGGATCGGATTGTCGAGATATATCTAATTTTTTGATGTACCCAAATTTTTCAAAAACCAAAAAATTATTTTGGCTTGAGATCTTAGTAATGAACAACTAAATTGACTAGTACTAGTGACTAGTGCTTTGTTACGGATTTTTGTTTTGTTTTAAAAAAAAATATTTCTCGACGATCCAACTGTCGGATGTCAAAATATAACTAATTTCGTGATATTCGCAAATTTCCAAAAAATAAATTAATTAATTTCGTTGAAAATCTTAGTAGTCAACTACTGAATTGAGTAGTACTCGTAACTAGTGTTTTGTCACGGATTGTTGGTTCTATTTTTTAAAAATTATTTCTCGACGATCCAACCGTACGAATCTCAAGATACGTCTAATTTAGTGATATTCCCAAATTTTCAAAAAATAAAAAATTAATTTGTTTGGAGATCTTAGTAGTTCTTTGTCACGGATTGTTGATTCTATTTTTTTAAAAATATATCTCGATGATCCAACCGTACGGATCTCAAGATACATCTAATTTAGTGATATTCCCAAATTTTCAAAAAATAAAAAATTAATTTGTTTGGAGATCTTAGTAGTACTTTGTCACGGATTGTTGATTCTATTTTTAAAAAAATATATCTCGACGATCCAACCGTACGGATCTCAAGATACATCTAATTTAGTAATATTCCCAAATTTTCAAAAAATAAAAAATTAATTTGTTTGGAGATCTTAGTAGTTCTTTGTCTTGTTGATTCTATCTTTTAAAAATTATTTCTCGACTATACAACCGTACGGATCTCAAGATACATCTAATTTAGTGATATTCCCAAATTTTCAAAAAATAAAAAATTAATTTGTTTGAAAATCTTAGTAGTTCTTTGTCACGGATTGTTGATTCTATTTTTAAAAAAATATATCTCGACGATCCAACCATAAGGATATCAAGATACATCTAATTTAGTGATATTCCCAAATTTTCAAAAAATAAAAAATTAATTTGTTTGGAGATCTTAATAATCAACTACCGAATTGACTAGTACTCGTAGCTAGTGCTTTGCCACGGATTGTTGATTCTAATTTTTAAAAATTATTTCTCGACGATCCAACCGTACGGATCTCAAGATATATCTAATTTAGTGATATTTCCAAATTTTCAAAAAATAAAAAATATTTTTTAAAAAATACATGTGTCAAAATTTATTAAATAAGACCGAATATGTTAAAATTAGATATATCACTTATATAACGCTTCCATAAGCGCTATGGAAGTGAATGCACTCACTTAGACAGTGCTTCAATAAGCGCTATATAAGTGAATGCACTTTAATTTCTGCCTTGAATATGCAGAATTCATTTATTTATTTTTTGCTAATTATGTGCAGAATTTATTAATTTATATTTGCAAATTGAATTAAAATATTATTATATACAAAATATCGTAAGCAATATTCAATGACAATAATAAATATATAGCAAATCAGAAAATATAAAAATTGACAAAACTAAACAATTAAAGGTCAAGAAAAGATTAATCTATATAAAATTATTTTATCGGATATTTTTCGATTCAGTTATTTTTAGTTTCGGATTTACATCGGTTCAAGTCATATTCGGTTCGGGTAAATTTTTATTCGGATTTGATCGGTTCTGATTATAATCGGATACATGGTCATCATTGGATACAGTATTTCGGATAATTTTCTGTTAAATTTCCGGTTCGGTTAATTTTCGGATCGGGTCAAATCGGTTTTCGGATCGTTATCGGATTTGATTAAATTGAACCGGTTTCGGTTCGGATTCGGATTGTTTCGGTTTCGGATAATCTATTTCGGATCCAATTTCGGATTCGGTTCCACATATTTCGGTTCGGTTTTTCGGATCCAGACCCATTTTGCCAGGTCTACCTGTAAGTAAGGTTATGTTAATTTGTAATAGAAATGATGAATGACATTTTTGTAATAATGAAATCTACCTCCTGTATTTACAAAAATAGCCCTAACATGTAATGTATAATGTCCTAACCTCGGGGTTGCTCAGGGTTGTTACCATGAGGATTCTCAGGCTTATTCAAAATATAGTATTTATTGGCAATATAAAAATTGGAGAAAGTTAAAATATTGCATCATTTCATGTAAAAAGATTATTTTTAGTGTCAAGTATAGTGTCAATGTGTTAGAATATATTTTATGGATTGTATGATTTTGACATCAAAATGGATTTAAAGTAACACTATTTTGGTATCATGGTTGGAGATGGTCTTACCAAACTTGGATGTTCTTTTCAAATAAATTGAATAAACCTAATATAGTACGTAGTATCAATCTGTATCATGCATTATATTATGACCTGAACAACCATATCTATTAAGAAGATGAGCTGCTGCTTACAATATCAGAAAAACTGAAGGTCAACTGGGGTTTATTGAAAATGAAGCAAGCTACTGATTGTATGAGAACCTCTTGACTGTAGATACTTGACTTCACCCAGCAAATAGATCAGTGTACAAGAAAGGCAACCCGACCTGCAATTTTCTGCACAGAAATAACAAAGTAGATGAATCTAATAACTCATTTTTTTTTCTTGGGGCTGGGGGGAGATAAATATGAAACTATTCTCCGCACTCACATACATGCAGTACATTTTCCTCTATCCTGAAATCAGAGTCCAACTGTTTTCAGAAAGCCCAACTGAAATTCAAATTCTAATCCCAAATGTACAAGTTCAATTTTAAACTTACTTATCTTATTTAAAACATTTCTTAGCAAGTAACTTCTATAAATCACGACCAGCTACAAAGTTAAACAAGCTTGATAGGGTCCTAGAAATGTAATTTAAGTAGATGTTTGTGGTCAAAGTTAATGATTTAAATAGTCAGTGCATCAGGCTTTCTTCCAACAGACTACAAAAAATAATTGGAAAAAATTTCATTCATAACCAACTCACCTCACTGTAGCACAAGAGAAAATTCCTCACAGCTCGATGGTTTAGCAAGCCAGTTGTTCAAAAGTGGACTCCCTTTAACAATCTTAGATGCTGATCGGTATTCTTGAGCCCCTTCCTGCAAAAACAATCAATGAAAGACATTATAGTACATCAGTAATAATATGCTATCATGTTCTGACTTTTCTGAGAAAAATTGATATAAGAAGTGCACTCATTTTTCTTGTATCTCTCCTTAATACTTATACCTCTCTAAGAGATTTATCATGGTATCAGAGCTATGGAAACTTAAATCTCACATTTTCTCGATAATTCGGAGGTGTTTGTATTACACAGTAATACAAACCAATCTCCAGATGACACGCGTTTAGGACATCCTATCATTGAAAGATAAATAATAAATTATCCTTCCACAATTTTCTTTATGATTTACACACCACGCACTTTAACTTCTAATACACACCACGCACTTTAACTATTCCTTTAAAAAATTAATAATTACATTAAAACCTCGATAAATTAATAATCGCTAAATTAATAACGCACGATAAATTAATATTTTGAAGACAGATTTTTAGTCCCAACATAATAGCAACAGTATATATTCTACCTCGATTAATTAATAAAATTTGTTGGTCCCGATGTTATTAAGTTATAGAGGTTTTACTATACATGTATTCTTACAAGGCAACAACAACATTATAGAATATGGAAAAAATCCTAGATCTAATATGTGAAGTAAATTACGAAAAATGCCAGTATGCACACTCGACTACCTTTCCTCCAAAACCAAATAAGTATTTAGTCTAATTGTAGATTTACGAACATCAATATGACATCCCTATATAAAATGTGTTAGAGCAACTCCAATGATCTTCCCTTACCTTAATCCCTAAAATAGGGATTATTAAAAATATAGGTAATGAAAATTATGTTTCACTCCAATCATATACCCTATATTCATACCCTATATTTTAAAAGTAATTTTTAATGTAGTTTTTTGAAATTTAAATTTTGAACATTCTTATAAATTAACCAATGAGGTGGAGGATATAGGGGATCTAATTTCCTCAAATAAGGGGTTATATTTTCTCTCTCCTAAAAAATAAGGGGATGAGGGGTAGGTTGGAACTTTATTTTTAAACTAAAATCCCTATATTTGTCCACCTAGACACATTATAGGTAAGGAACATGTATGGTTGGAGTTGCTCTTACAATGTCAATTTAAGGTAAAAATCAGAGAGAGGGAGAGGCAAGAAAGCTATTGCTAGGTAGAACAAATTGTAGACATAATTAGATAATAAGAAGTTCAACCCATCATCATGTCACAAGAAACCTGTCAGGATCTGATGAATCCTGGCAATGTTTTGAGTCTATTTTTGGTATTTTAAGTGTTTATAGAATAGATAACAGCTAAATTAAGATAACAGATAGAATATAGGCAGAGAACAGAGAATAGAACACAGAAATGCAGAGAAGAAGCAGATCAGATAGTGTCTTGTAGAAGAAGACAGAGAATTTAGAGAGAGGTCAGAGTTAGAAGAGAAGAGAGATAGCAGAAAACAAGCAAAGCTTGCAGAGGAAGAAAGGGTTGTTAGAGAGAGATAACCCTAGAGAGAGAGAGAGTCAGATAGGGAGAAGAGAGAGGTGGAACAATGTTCCCTTTTCTGTTATTTCATAATGCATAACTGTTCTTCAAACATTACATGTCTATTTATAGAGGATTGTCACTTGCACCCCACTTGCAACATTTAAAATACAGTAAATGACTATAGTACCCTTAATACTACCCTTAATACTACTAACAACCCACTTTTATACTCTGTAGCACAGCAGCACACTATATTACAATACAGTATACTATATTACTAACAACAAAGTATGCTGCCTCTTCATCATAGACAGGTTCTTGACAACCTCTGGCAAGTTCATATGCTTGTTCCATAGTGCTAGGGTTAAACAATCTCAGAATTTCTTTTACTGATCCTTTCAACCCACCTATGAAACTCTCAACAAAAAACTCCTCGGTAAGAGTAGGTATTTCCTCTACTAATTGTGACTTGAATTTCTCAAATTGAGCATAATAGAGTTCCACAGTGGTAGTTTGCTGAAGCTACTTGAAACTTGTATAAATCAGGCTCTGCTCCCATACTCCAAACCTGGCTACAAACTGTTCACAAAACTCCTTCCATTTCCAGCTACTCTTCTCAGCAATGTAAGTTTGGAACCAACTTTTAGCTATTCCTTCTAGATGCATACCAGCTATAGGCACCTTCTTGCCTTCAGGAATTGAAAAGATCTCAAAGTAGTGCTCACAATCCTGTACCCACTCCTGAACTTCTGAATTTCCTTCAAACTTTGGAAACTTAAGCCTCAATTGATGCAGAGGTGCCTTAGATTTCTGAGACACTCCTTCACTGCTAGCAAAAGGATTCACAAACAATTTTCTTCTGTGTTCAGCAATCTTTCTCCTTTGCAAATTTTCCATTTTCTTAGCAGCTAATTCAATCAGTTCCTCTAATTCCTGAAATTTCTTAGTTGCTGTGATAACAATTACCAAAGCTTGAACAGAAATAATACAAAAGGAGCTGATTGGAAGGGCAAGAACTTCAGGAGTGGAGAGCAATGGAGGCTGAAAAGTTCAAACGAACGCGGAAACTGGCCAAGGAAGAACTTCAATCAGAAAGATTCGAATTTTGAGAATTCTCAATACGAGGCCAGGAAGATGATTATATGTAACAGGTGTGGCAAACCTGGACATATAAAGAAGTTTTGCAGATCAAGATTACTAGAAGGAAATGCAAGCATTTCTCAAAATAAGGAGGAAAATTCTTCTGAATGGGGAACCTGCCTTTCAACGGAGACAATAGATGTGCAATGTTCTGTACAGGAACCTGCACTAACATCTATTGAAGGAGGTGCTTTAGAAGATGGACTTGCGACTATTGATTATTCAAAAGATTGGATCATTGATTCCAGATGTTCTCATCATTTAACTGGCGATGGTTCCTTACTTTCACCACAGAAGGAATACACGGGAGATAAAGCAATCGTGAAAGCGGACAACTCCATTCATCCTGTCAAAACCGAAGGAAATGTCAAGGTGAAGGCAGCAATAGGACCTGTAAATCTGACCAGTGTATACCATGTTCCTGGTATGACTAAAAATCTGATTTCTGTTTCTCAACTTACAAATTCTGGTCGATATGTTTTATTTGGTCCAAATGATTTCAAAATTTTGGAAAATATCAAAAGCATTGATGCTGATACGGTGCTGAAAGGGAATAGAGTTAAATCTCTTTATGTTTTGTCGGCAAATGAAGCTTTTGTGGAGAAAACAAGTAAACAAGATAAAGCATCATTGTGGCATGCTCGTTTGGCTCATGTGAGCTATGAGAAGCTAAAAATTATTTCAGCAAATGATATCGTTAATGGGCTGCCTAATTTGGGAAGCTTTCATCATGAAGTTGTTTGTGAAGGATGTCAATATGGCAAAGCACATCGTCTTCCATTTGGAAAATCTTCGATAAGAAGTACAAAACCTTTGCAGCTGATCCATTCTGATTTATTAACAACCAATGAAGCAAGTTATAGTGGCCTACACTATATGCTTGTCATTGTCGACGATTATACGAGGTTTTCTTGGGTGTTTTTCATGAAAGAGAAGTCCGATACATTCTCAATCTTCAAGCAATTCAAGAGGAAGATTGAGGGGGAGCTTCGAAGAAGGATCAAGTGCTTGCGAACTGATAATGGAGGGGAATTTACATCCAACGAGTTTGCTGATTTTTGTGAAAGGCATGGAATAAGAAGACAATTGACATGTCCAAGAACATCGCAGCAAAATGGAGTTGTTGAACGCAAATTAAGGCACTTACAAGAGGTAAGTAGAAGTTGGATGCATGCTAAAAGTCTTCCTCAAGAGCTATGGGCAGAAGCTATGCGATGTGCTTGTCATGTAATAAACAGATTGCCCTCAAAAGTTATTAACATGAAAACTCCCTATGAACTTCTCTACAAGGAGAAACCCTCGGTTTCATATTTTAGAATCTTTGGCTCTACATGCTATGTCCATGTTTCTGATCAGCTGCGTGCTAAAATGGATGCCAAGGCAAAGAAATGCGTGTTTGTTGGCTACGATCCTAATAGAAAAGGATGGCGATGTATGGATCCCGACACACTCAAAGTTGTGACATCAAGAGATGTTGTCTTTGATGAAACATCGTCCTATTATGTGCAGCCTATACTAACACATATTCCAGATCCTTCAAACAACGAAAATGAAGACTCCATTGATAAATCAAATCCTTCTAGTCCAACTGCAGCCCACGATGATTCTGCCAGTGAAAGTGAGGCAACTCATGAAGAAAATGAAGAAAACGATGGAACTCAAGAAAGTGATCAGCCGCCTCGAAGACCACAAAGAGCACGCAAGAGGAATGAAAGATACAAGGACTACACTATAGGAGCTGATTATGATAAAATAACAGAATGTTTCTTTGCTGGCCCATTTGATGAATTTGAACCATCGGCGTATGAAGAGGCTAAAGGCAATCAAAATTGGGAAGCTGCTATGGAGGAAGAAATATCAGCACTTCATAAGAATGAGACATGGGATTTAGTTCCTAAATCTGAAGGAGTTAAACCAATATCTTGTAAGTGGGTTTACAAAGTCAAGCGTAAATCGGATGGAAGTGTTGATCGTTATAAAGCGAGGCTTGTGGCTCGTGGTTTTACCCAAAAAATACGGGCTGGACTATGAGGAAACATTTAGTCCAGTAGCAAAGATGACGTCCGTTCGAGCCATTTTATCCATGGCTGCCTCAAAAGGATGGAAACTTTGGCAATTAGATGTGAAGAACGCATTCCTTTATGGAGACATTGATAGGGAAATTTATATGGAGCAGCCTTTAGGGTTTAAATCAAAGAAATTTCCAGGCTATGTATGTCGACTGAAGAAAGCTATTTACGGGCTTAAACAAGCACCGCGGGCCTGGTTTGGAAAAATTGCTCAATATCTATCATTTTGTGGTTATTCTTCCTCAAGTGCTGATGCGAGTCTATTTATAAAGAAAGATTCGAAGGTGCATGTTCTCGTGTTATTGTATGTCGATGACATGATAATAACCGGGAATGATGAGCAAGAAATAAATAGATTGAAGGATGAACTCGCTATTCGTTTTGAGATGAAAAATCTAGGAGAACTAAAGCACTTTCTCGGTTTGGAGGTATCAAGGTGCAAGGAAGGCATTTTTGTTTCTCAAGGTCAGTATGCTAAAAGGATCCTCGAGAAATTCAAGATGATCAATTGCAGACCAGCAGCTACTCCAATGGAGCAGAACCTGAAGTTAAGAGCTAATTCTGGGAAGGAGCTCAAGAATGAAAAAACATATCACGCTTTGGTTGGAAGTTTAATATATTTGACAATTACAAGACCTGATATTTCATTTCCAGTTGGAGTTGTTAGTCAATTTATGCAAAAGCCAAGGAAGCCACATCTAGATGCAGCAAATAGGATCCTTCGTTATCTTAAGCATACGATGAATTATGGGCTGATGTATAAAGAAGGCGCAGAGATTTTTCTTAGTGGATTCATCGATGCAGATTGGGCAGGTGATCCTTCCTCAAGACGTTCTACATCAGGTTATTGTTTTGACCTTGGTTCAGCTGCTATCTCGTGGTGTAGCAAGAAGCAAGCAACTGTAGCATTATCAAGTACAGAGGCAGAGTATAATGCTGCTACACTCGCTGCACAAGAGTGCGTATGGTTAACGAGACTGATCAAGGACATTTCTCATTCTAAAATGGAACCGGTTGAGCTATATTGTGACAATATGAGTTCGATTCGACTAGCCTCAAATCCCGTTTTTCACGCAAGAACTAAACACATTGAAGTGCACTATCATTTTATACGGGAGAAAGTGTTGCAAGAAGAGATTGATCTTATCAAAGTGGATACCAATGAACAACTTGCTGATATATTTACGAAGGCCTTACCTAAGGCGAAGTTTGAGTTTCTTAGAGCACAACTTGGTTTAGTCTCAGAAGTTTGCACAAAGGGGGAGTGTTGAAATATTGTGCAAACTTCCGGAAGGTTCTACAAAGATTGTGCATGCATCATGAAAGTTCTAGAAGAATTAAGAAGTTAATAAGGAAAGTCTAAAAGTTCATGTTCTAGAAAGTTCATGCATATGTATTAATACTTTGCATTTTCCTATAATCATCTAGAAAATTCTGCTGCTACTATAAATTGTATTCTGGAGATTGTATCAAATCAGTTAAGAAAATCAGAATATTTTACAAAATATTATTTTGTTCTCTCTTCTGTAAAACAGCAG
Source organism: Kitagawia praeruptora (assembly GCA_037693485.1). Classification (NCBI taxonomy): domain Eukaryota; kingdom Viridiplantae; phylum Streptophyta; class Magnoliopsida; order Apiales; family Apiaceae; genus Kitagawia; species Kitagawia praeruptora. The sequence goes on along the minus strand of CM075348.1, from coordinate 112,000,569 downwards.
TGTTGTGTGTAGTTTTCTGCCTAGTTCTTAAGTCTGATTTTGGGCCTGCAGTTAGTGTGTCTACTGCAGTTTTGAGAGTGTTCATAATTCTCTCGACTCAGATCTATGAAAAACAATCACAAAACAGAGTTTCTGAGCAGTTTTGAGAAAAGGTAGAGACCTACTGTTGCGATTACTACACTTTATAAACCGCACAACTTGTTTTGACTAGCACAACACAATCGAAGCAGTGATTGATCGAATTCTGATGCTCTGATACCAATTTGTCAGGATCTGATGAATCCTGGCAATGTTTTGAGTCTATTTTTGGTATTTTAAGTGTTTATAGAAGAGATAACAGCTAAATTAAGCTAAGATAGAGAGATAACAGATAGAATATAGGGAGAGAACAGAGAATAGAACACAGAAATGCAGAGAAGAAGCAGATCAGATAGTGTCTTGTAGAAGAAGACAGAGAATTTAGAGAGAGATCAAAGTTAGAAGAGAAGAGAGATAGCAGAAAACAAGCAAAGCTTGCAGAGGAAGAAAGGGTTGTTAGAGAGAGATAACCCTAGAGAGAGAGAGAGTCAGATAGGGAGAAGAGAGAGGTGGAACAAAGTTCCCTTTTCTGTTATTTCATAATGCATAACTGTTCTTCAAACATTACATGTCTATTTATAGAGGATTGCCACTTGCACCCCACTTGCAACATTTAAAATACAGTAAATGACTATAGTACCCTTAATACTACTAACAACCCACTTTTATACTCTGTAGCACAGCAGCACACTATATTACAACACAGTATACTACATAACAGGATAATACTACTAGTAGTCAGGGCAGTTCCTGACAAAACCACAAGTAACAAAAGAAAGCATAGCTACATCTAGGGAATTGGAAATAACCTTAAGTTTTTTATAGGAAAAATTGCTGCTAAAGTATCTGGTTAAGCATTCATGCCTCAATGACAGAAACAGCTCGAATAATCGTTTCCTGGCATAAGGATAAGGTTACATTATTTATAATGTTAATCAGAAAGAGAAACAACAGAAAAGCTTAAGGGGTTAAGATGTTTATTAGCTTACTTGCATAAAGATGACTCGCTAGATGGAAATACTGATCCTTTTTTAGAGGTGCCTTGTTTTCTTCCAGTAGTTCCAAGAATGACTTCATGATAACCTGACTTGTCCCAGCCAACTGAATACCTGTGGCACAAAGCATAATCCTTTTGTAAGAGAAGTTCTCTAGTAAATGATAATAGAGCACAATGAATAATTTTGTTTTTTATAGAACAACATTTGAGAGTGTACCCGCATGTTAAAGTGGACAGAGCAGTTTCAGAATGCTGAAACTCCTTTAAAGGTGTAGCGGCCACCGAAAACACTGGCTACCAATTGCAACCAGAAAAATATGATTAGTCCACCCAGTGCCCATTCGAGTAATCTTCACCCTCGCCCCAGAAACACGCAAACGACTTCATCAATAGATAATTAAGACAAAAATATTAAAAGGAAAGACATTCTGCACCTTACAACCTTATTAACTTGAAAAGGACTCGTCAACTTGTCAGACAGAGGCAGAAGCCGATCATATAAAGCTCTTTTTAATTGATCTTCCACTTCTTTGATTTCAAACTTTTGGAGGGGCTGTCCAACAGTTACAGTAGATATGTAAACTGGCTGAAGAAAATAAGAAAGCAAAGCTCCTGCAACAAGAGAAAGAGAGAACTTTATAGGCAATTTGGTGGGGGAGAGAGGTAAGCAGAAGTAAGAGGGAAACCCATGGCGTATAACATTCAGATGGAGCAATTACAAAGAAAAGAAAAAGGGGAAATAAAGAGCTCTATGTTGTTCGTAAGAAGGTGACTTCCTCATTGTAAACTGTTATTATTATCAAAGCCAAGATGTATGCAGTTGGCCAACCTGATCTGATTATAAGTTTGTAGTCCAACAAACTATTTGAGATAGTCAGTCTACAGGTTACAGGTGACATGTATGCTATCATATTTAATGTTCTTCAAGAGAAGAAATTGTATATATACCTTGCACTCCAACAACGTTCCAGCGTGCAATCTTGTCAGAACAGCTAACTGACAAGGTTGTCTCTCCCCGACCTGGCTTTCTTTGGACAGTACCAATTACTTGTGAGCAATCACCTAATACATGAGGTGGCTTTTTAAAAAATCCGTAGGGGGATATACCAACTGATAAGCATCTAAACTACACCAACTGAACATAGATAAACTATAAAGATATCTACAAACTACTAAGATACCTACATCATCTAGTAATAGTCCAGGTTGTAAAAGTGTATAACATGCGGAAAAAACTGAAGATAGCACCAAGAGACACATAAAGATAATATTTATATACATTTTTAATCATGTACACATAAGAAAAAACAGGTCAAGATATGAATTGTCAATCAGGCCAAGCACATATATTTTTTTTAAGAAAGAATTAGAAGCATAGAAGTTAAAGGCACCGGAGATACCCAAGATTACCATTTGTCCCTACAGATGACTCCAGAAATTCTTCCATAAGATCATTAAGTTTTTGTGTAGAGGAACGTGAATCCCCTTCTCTCAGCGAACTACTTAAACAAGGAAAAAGTTGTGAGCTCAATGATGCATCTCCACCTAAACAAATAACAAACACAATATAATAATTGGAAAAAAGATTTTGATGCAGTCTCACTATTAGTTAGATACTCAATATCATGGACACTTACACGGCAACTGTGATATGTAAAGATGTAATTTCCAGCCAGGCTTCAGTTTGTATTTTCCTTGGCCAAACCCATCTGCCTCCAGTTGGAAAAGGAAATCATCACTTGCAATTTTACTGCTTCCATTACTGAGCTTATTATTGTTTATATGAGATTGAAGCTCTACGTAGAAGTACCTAGCAGCGAAAAGACAAACTTGAAAGATTGATATATTCAAAAGTTAATAACTTGAATAGGTAAAAAGGGCATATACACCAGTCCAATCTGCGGCAATATAGTACGGTCATACAAACTAATAATATCTTAACCATAAAATGAATTCAATAAAGATGTTTCATATCATAAGCAGTGTAACCAAAGAAAGTAGCTGAATTACATACAACCATTCAAAAGTCAAATCCAAATTTATACAGAAAGAGAAAGTTTATTTCATTCGCTCCCAATTCCATGCATGTTTTTCCAAGCCCCTACTATAGTAGCAAGGCTGGGCACTGTCAACAGAGTAAGCTGGATGTGCTATTGTAACCCATATAAACTTAAGAAAGAGAACATGCTCCTTTTTTTATTTCCTTTTCAAGACTAATTTCTAACCTGCTTCCAAAAAGTATTGATTGGTTAAAACTTTTAACTTTTCCTGCGCACTAACTAAACCACATAACTAGGGTCTGTTTAATTGTAAGGAACAAAATGGGGGAAGGTGATAGGTCCATAATTCATCACATTTTTAATACCTAATTTATGTCCGTTTTCATAATTTTATTAATTAATAAATTGTTTTATTTTGTTTTGTAGGAAAATAAATAAAAACAGAATTCGAGCAGGAAAAGGTGCAAAAAGGAAGGAGGTGGAAATTACTTGACCGAGCAGTTGTCAGATAAATTTTTGAAGTCAAAAGATTTGGAGGAAAAATCGAATACTTAGTGGAGAATAAAAGGAAATTGAAGAAATTATATTCGATATCAAATTTGTAACCGAAGACCCAAACCCAATATTTTTCCCTATATATATGGGCCTTCTCTCTTGTATTTAGACACCAATTTTAGATTCAATAATTAGGAGTAGGGTTAGAATTTTATCACTCGTTTTCTTATCAAATTAAACAGTCGTTATAATATTATTTTCAGCAATTTTGTTTCCGCAAGTTCTTAAATTTCTAGTGTTCAATTTCTTCCCGTGTTGGTTTATTTGCTAGGTGACATCGGCTAATTATCCATGTCCAGGGAGTTGTTTTTTTAACTTTGTTAACTTGTTTTAACTGCTTTTTCATCCATTCAACTACTTAATTCACGCGCCAAATTTTATCCAAGTTTTAGTTCATTAATTAATTAAATCTTATAACTTGTTTTAGTGCATTAATCATGTCTAGCTAAATTTATTATCCTAGGATGAAGATGAAGTTGCTTTAATTATTCTTGATTTCTTCTCATTCCTATTAATTGATTTTCATAATTTTCTTAGTGCTTAATTGTTCAATTGACAAAGTGATTTTGATATATTATTGTTACCGGATTTATTTTTCATAGCCTATGCTTGCTCCTTGAAGTTTTGATAGGTTATTGTTAGATAACAAGTTTCACAGTATATGCTTGTCTCGTTAATTGATATATCTTATTTGTGAAGAAAAGAGAATTGATTTTAGGGCAAGTTGATATTAATTGTGATTGATTAACGGATTCGGATTCCTAGGTTTTCCATATTATTTGATAATCTTTGCTAATTAGGTTAATTAAATATCATCTCAAATCTTATTGTCTAGTTCGCCTAAGTTATTTATTAGGGTTTTGAAAATTCATATTCTTTGAGGATCGATCTGTAATTGCTACAACTAAACACTGTGCGCTTGCAGTTATTTTACACATTGGAATATAATTAAATAACCATCTCCTGGACATGTTTACATAGCTTTTATTCCAGTTTACATTCCATTCCATAAGTTTAGGATAACACATCCCTTTGTTTTTACAAGTGCTCAATCCTCCGACATACTCATATAATTCACTAAACTTATAATAAGAACGTTACACTCGTAGCATTACCCTTTGTTCTCTCCTCCATCCTTTTCTTACTCCATTCCATTTGCCCAACCAAATGGAGCTTAGGAGTTTAATAAGGAACCACAACATCCAAGGTGGTGGCAGAAATAACAAGTTAAGCGCATAGCTAATCGAATGTCTAACCAGTAAGTATATAAGCGTTCAAAATAGGCAAACATTTCCACATATGATACACACTGCTATTACAAGGTATATAAATCCTCTTACGCTTCTTCTGATGCAAGGGTGGCAAAAATTGACACGACCCGAACCCCGACACGAACCCGACATTAAAAAGTACGAATTTGGGTCGAGTATTTTAAGTTTCGGGTCGGGTTTGGGTTGGGTAAAAATTTACTCGAAATATTCAGGTCAGTTTCGGGTTGATCCAAAATAACTGAACCTGACCCAAAATTATATATAATAAATAATATTAAATATATAAATTTATTTACAAAATCATATACATATGATATATTTTCATATAATTTAAATTATTTTAGTTTATATATCATATAATAAAGTTACTATTATATATTTTTTTTAATATTATATACATAAAAACTTTATTTTTAATTACTTTCGGATCAAAATGGGTCATTATCGGGTTGACCAAGTACTAATAGGTCGGGTTCGGGTTGAAATTTTCTACCCGTTTCGGGTTCGGTTTGATCCAAAAACAGGTTCGGGTACAACAAACCAGACACGAACCCGACCCATTATCCGAAATTGCCACCCCTAGATGCAAGAAGTGAATAATGTTTCTTGTCATGGGTTTAGGGACAGAACACAGAAAATAAATATAATATACATCTAATGATAGAATGAATATTGTGGTACTTCAATTAAGTAAGAAAAATGATCAAATTAAAATACAAAAACAGTTTTACTTAAAACTCAACACTTAAATTGATCAATCCGCAAAAAAACTCATGTCAATCAGTAGAAACAAGTAAATATAGAAGATAAATTTATAGACTAGTCTAATTTATAATTTTGGCAAAAATCAAATTCAACAAATATCAACTTCAACTAAGAACCTGTTTGGCTTTCCATAAAGCCAAGGGCTTAAAGTCGTTTTTGCCTTTAAGTTAAAAAAAGTCTGTTTGTGTAATAAGCTAAAAAATTATTTAAAGTTAAAAAAACAGCTTAAAGTTAAAAATTGGTAGGAGGTACTTTTTGAACTACTTATTTCACTTTTGAAATTTTATTTGATAAAAATCAATATCATCATTCACATGTTCAACTTAATAATTATATTTTTATTTTTGTAATTTCAATAACTCATAAGTAATACATAATATTAAATTACCCAAACAGAAAATAATTTAAAATTTTCACTTTTCACTTATGACTTTAAGCAACTTTAAATCATAATCAATAATTTTAAGCCAACCCAAACGGACTCTAAATGCCAATGCATTAAACAGCAGTAAGATTATTTAAACTTAAGATTCTAATATTGATGCATTATACACATAAGGAATAGTTAAACACGAAACACATATAAGTCTATTAATAGATTAATCCAGTATAAAAAAAATAGCAGAAATAATCAAATTCAGTTCCAAAACAAATAACGAACATGTCTATACACAAAAACCGGAATCAAATCAATCAAAGTGATCTGCAAAACAGATACCTCAATAGAGCTCTTCTAGCTACAACTTCAGCATGTGAATCATTCACCACGTCACCAATCAAACTAATCCGCGACCGCCCAATGCACTTGGTTCCGGTCCCCAACGCGACAACTTTCAATTCTAACCACACAGGTAGCAGACAATTATATTACGCCTTAAAAAACGATATCATAATCTAAGAAAATACAATTTCGCCAAATAGAAAGAAATTGAAACCAAGTCACTGATAAAAAAAAAAATCTAAAACTGAATGTTACAGGGTTAAGTACACCTTCAGTAAAAACGAAAACGTCAAATTAACACAATTTTCACAAATTACATCAAATCAAAGTATCAAACACATATAATTCGAAATTTGAACGTTCTAAGGTGCGATCGTCCAATGCACTTAGTTCCAGCTTCTAATGCCAAAATTTAGTTTCAACGCACTAGATCACATCAAACCACAATTACGCCAAATCAAACGCAAACGCTGCAAAACTAAACATTCTAGCTTCAATTAAACTCAAAATCAACCACAAAATCACCAAATTACACGAAATTAGACGCAAAACTTAAAATAACACATTCTAGCTTCAATTAAACACAAACAAAGAACCAAAACCACAATTCAGCCACAAAATCAACCACAATTCCCCAAAACACACCGAAACAATCGAAACCACTCCGAAAACAAAATGCGATAGAATTTAGTAATATAATCGAAACCTTGAGAAGGAGAAGAGACGAGAAAGGCGGCCAGAACGGTGACTTCACGGCCTTGAGGCTTTCCTTTCTTCGGCAGAGAGTTGTATTTTGAAAATACTGCTTGCGATACTTTCTCTCCCCACCGTTTATCAACTGACGACGACGGTGGCGTTGAAAACGACGTCGTTGCGGTGGTGAAAGATGAAGAACGAGACGCCATTGAAAGAGGAGCGAGCGAGAGAGGGAGTGGATAATTTGAGTTTGTTTTGGACTTTCTTTTTATGTACTAAATCCTCAATATTTTAATTCCACGTCACAAATTCTTCTTGCAATCATGTTGTAAGCACGGTGTGTGCACGGTTCGGCTCGGTTTTTACCGAAAACCGTTACCAAACCGTACATGTTGGTTCGGTTCGATTTTTACCTATTAACCGTAATCGAACCGTTCGGGACGATTTTTTTCGGTTCGGTTAACTGTTTGTCGGTTTCGGTTTTTTATTTTTAATACTTAATATCATGCTAGTAAAAATTATAAGTTTCTAATTTTCTTAAACTCACTATTCCTACGAAGGTGGCGCATGTTTTAGCATAAAGGTGGTCATAAGATCAATCAATTCATTTTTAAAATATAAAACTGTAAAATCAAATTTTTTGACATTTTTGAATCTTTTTAAGTACATAATTATTTTTTGATAGATTATTAATAATTAGTGTAAAAAATAAGATGGGAAACTTTTGCAATTCAAGTTCTACTAGCTTTTGTCTTACTTTTTATATAAAATTCTATATTTATATAAGTATATAATATAAAAATATAAATTATTAAAATAATATATTTTCGGTTCGGTTATTGGGATAAAACCGTAACTGTTACCAAACCGTTCCGTCGGTTCGGTTCGGTTACGGTTTTTTCGGTTTTTGTCGGTTACGGTTTTTTTGGGTGCGGTTTTTTGATTTTTCGGCTCGGATTTTCGGTTTTATTTTGCTCACCCCTAGTCGTAGGTATATTTTTTCTTTTTCGCAAAATGATGTTGTAGGTACTCTTTAAATATTTTTTCTTAATTTAATTGACAAACCTTTTTTTAATTTCTTTTGTGTTGATTACTTTATTTACAATTTTACTTAAGCAAAATTGATATGGGTTGAAAGTAAGCCCTAAAAATACATTTAATGTTGTATTAAATGAACCTAGGTTGGTCCAAGATTAAAGCCCAGCAATGACACCCAAAATCCTAATATTAATATGAATTTCGTAGCTAATAAATCAGCCAAATAAAAGACTCCGTTATTGAGTCCAAAAGGAAACCAAATCATCTATGGAGTAGCCTCCAAGGCATACAACTCCTATAGTTATCCACCTTCCTCATGGAAGGATCTAGAATTGGGCCCAAATTGGGTATCTTGCCCGCCAAGACACCAAACCCTACTCTAATTCCAAGGCACCCGACGCCTATATAAAGGACCTGATCCTTCAATACAGAAAAATGGTTTTTTGGGCACAGCTCAATACATCCCTCTACGTTTTAGGCTTAATCCTCGAATAAGGACATACAAGTCACTACGTCACTACGCCGCGAGGGCGCATCAAGCCACGTAGGCAACTCTAGAACTACGTTTTGGCTTGATTCTTGATATTCATCAAGGTACGTAGGCATCTTGCGAGGATCGACTAGTCCCGACAGCAAGAGCAGCCACCATTAAAGCTCGAAGCTCTCAATACCTAGCAATCAATACACGAATTAATTACACCCTGGTTTTTATTCCATAACATTTGGCGCCGTTTGTGGGAAGAAGACGTCAACCATGGAAAATACACGGAGATAAAAAATTGATGTGATGGTCCACCAGCCTCAATACGCGTTCTGACCACCATTGTGGGAATTCAGCCAACACATACCAGTACTTAAGGGTTGAACCCTCTAGGAACAGGAATTTAAACGAGTCTCCATGGGGATGGAGTCCAAGAACGATTCTAAACTCTCTAGGGGCAGATCCCCAATCCTAGGCATGACTATGCCCATAATAGGCTAGCATGATTACAAAACTCAACCACGGTGCTTCCACCACTGACAGCTTAAAACCCAAGTTATGGGCTTCCACTCCAACGAGGGGATGATTCACCCAATATTTGAGGGTTGGAACCTCCGCATGTAGCAGGAGGGAGAAATTTCGATCGTACACTAACGACATTGAAAGAACAATTGGACTAATGATCCACTCCCCTCGACTTCCAATCAGGGAACGGCTCCCGCAGAGACGCGTCTCCAAGGGCTGACTCCCAAGGGATGATCCAAAATCCACTAACTCAAGGAGAGAATCCCTAATTGCAGATGGTGGTTTTACCTCTGTCTAATGGAGCACAAGGAGCATGGATCGCCACCACCGTCATGCTAATTCCAATAACTCGAAACCCCATTTATAGGTGGTTGTCATCGTTCCCAATTGCTGATGGAACCATCGGTCTACTCATGAGAAGTATGTGCCTCAATACATTGAAGGCTTGGTCCCCTTGTTGGAGGACACCAAAGTTTCCCCGAGTCATATGCCAAAGACGACTCCTCGTCTGAAGAAGATGGGGAAGAGGACGTCCATTATAGCAAGAGACGTCAAGGCAAGGAGCCCTCTGGAGGAGCAAGTCGTTCTCAACCCCGGGGGACTCAAGGAACGGCTCTTTAGGCAATAGAAGAAAGGGTTTAGGGGCTCAAATTACCAATCCGCAACAGCCGACTGTGGGTTCAATGAATTCAGGGATGAATCCCCATCTCTGTCATTACACAATGAACTTAAGTTCCCACCAATGGGATGTCGTTCATCGATGGTAGAAGTGGCCAGCAACGCGAGGCATACGTGCCTCAACGCAATCAGGGCCTAGAACGTCCATGAACGAGTCGGGATTTTTCCGGACCCTATACTGTTGACGATTCATCATCCACTGATAAGTGGATGTTATATCCACTTGGAATGCTTCGTATCGGCTTGAATTGATGACTTGAACTCAAGTATGTGGTGTTTTTGATGTGTTTTTAGTGAATTTGTGCAGGAATAAGAGTCGGATGTGGGATGATGTTTTCCATGCTTAAATGGTGGGTTTTGAGCTTAAAGAATAACAGTACATCAAATTGCGAGAGAGCCGGAAGAAGCGGAATGAAAATCAGAGTTAAAACGAAGAAAATAGAGCAAAATCAGCAAACGGGCAGTGCGCGGGCGCGCGTGAACAGTGCGTGAACAGGGCGCGGGCGCGCGTGAACAGTAGCAGTCAGCGGGTGAAAAATCAGCCAGAATTTCTGATTTTGTTTTGGCCATATCTTGAGTTCTACAAGTCCGTTTTGGACGATTCAACTGCCCACGTGAAGATAACGGAATTTTCTATCATTCTAAGGTGGTCCGAAGTCCAGAATTATTGAAGAGAATTTTCCTTCAAAACAGAATCAACAGAAATTGCCAGAATTCAATTCTAAACAGGAAATTGCCACAATTCCTACTTCTAATCAATATGGTAATTACCCTGGGCGGCTGGTATTTTTCAGAATCAGTCTTATACATGGATTTGCAAATCTTATCCCGTTTAAAGATGGAAATTGCCATAATTCTATTCCAACTCAAAGATGGCAATTGCCTGGTGGAGAGGCGACTTGGGGCTATAAATACACACCTTGGGGGACATCAAAATTATCATCTAAAACACCATTACATATGAATTACTTAGGTTTATTTGTATCTTTTCATACTTTGTTTTTATCATGGTTTCATCAGATCCCATGATGACGAGAGGTTCAATTATGAACTAATCGTTGTCATGGGATTCTAACGGATTTATTTTTGGAGCTTTAGTATCTTGATGATTTAAAGATCTGTGTGTGATGTATATTTTATATCCTCGTATGGTTATGCTTAATTGTTAGATGCGTAGCTAACATCTAATCTGTTAATCTCTTGTGAAGTGAAAGTGGATCTTGAGATTTAGAACTTGTCATGCTAGCATAGGTTCATGATTGTTTATCAACATGATTCGTAGTATGAGATGAGAATACTTATATTGCCCTATGTGATCTTTATGGATAACTTGCTCTTCAACCGTTATGTTTTCAAATTCTATAGACATATAGGGTCTAAGCATAATTGGTGTCTATTCATCTTCTATCTCTTTTGTGGATGTATGTTTAGTTTGGTATACGTATGCTGACAGGTAGCGTGTACTTGTTTTGTGTTATCTGATCAGATATCATAACCATTGCATATAGTGATTAAAGGCATCAGATCTAAGCAAAGTATTTAATGAAGTTAGGATCCCATGTTTTCTCTTGCAGAAGTAATTAGATTTCAATTCTTGTTAGTTAGTTAATTTACTTCTTAGTTAATTTAGTTAATTAAACCCAATCTTGTTGTTTGTCTTAGCAGTGAATTAAAACCATACATTGTTGCATAGGTACTAAATTGAATTAAAAACCACGATCTCTGTGGGAACGAACTTGACTTATATCTGTATTACTTGTGACCACGTACGCTTGCGTGATTTAATGCAAACAAGTTTTTGGCGCCGCTACCGGGGATCATCGATGTTTTATTTTTGGTTTATGTGCTTGTCAATAGTGGTCGTTAGAGTTCACTGACTCAGATTTTTTCTTACCTATCTTGTTTAGTTCGTTGGAAGATGGATTTTCTAACTTTCTACGGAGTTCAGCAGGTGGCTAGTGTTTGTGAGCTATGTGCGGGCGCACATGAGACGTATCAGTGCTGGAGCAACCAAGGTGGTATTTAACAGCCTCAGCAATGTGAGCGGTGTTTGGGCGTTCATGATCCCTCACAGTGTTGTTACTACGAAGGAGTTGATCCATATGTCACTTATGAGGAACAACCATATTTTCAATATCATCCTCAACAGTACCAGCAAGATGTTCCAGATATGTCATATGTCACTTATGAGGAACAACCATATTTTCAATACCATTCTCAACAGTACCAGCAAGATGTTCCAAATATGTCATATTTCTTTGGTAGTGAGGAGCTTAGGATGCTTGAAAAGAGTAATGAGGAGTCTCTCAAATCTTTGGAGATACTAGTTGCTCGAGCTGTGAGTGCCTTGGAACAAGAGAAACAACAATTCATACTAGAGGCAATTCCAGAGAATAACGGTGACTTGGAGCTAGGTACTGCATACTTAATTGAGGAAGACAAATTCCAAGGTGAGGTTAGCGTTCCCAAGCCATGTGAGGAGTTTGATCATGTTAGGATGGTGGATGATTTGGAAAGGGCACTATTTGGGACAAACACTGATGAGCTGCACAAATTTCAAAAATTGGTATGTGCGTACCAAGAGGCTGAAGAACATGGGAAAGATGCAGGTCTTCTACTTGTCTCAGAGTTTGAAGATGGAGGTAGCGCATTAAAGCCAATGGAGAAAGTTCTCTTTGAGGAACCAAAGGCTTCAGCAACTTACATTTACCCTCCTCCATTATATTCAAGTGAAGCCCGCGAGTGTGTGTTGTTCTATAAATTGACAGATTTTGGGTCAATAGATGAAGGCATTAGAATAGGACAGAGTTGTTACACGAATAGGCCAAGTGAGGAGAAAGGGCAGAAAGTGTGCCGCCGTGATGACGATGAAGTTACGCGAAGAGAGGAACAAGCAAACTATTATCATCCTTAATGGAGGCTTTGAAGAATGTCAAGCTAATGACGTTAAAGAAGCGCTTCATGGGAGGCAACCAATGTGGTTCTAATGTTAGGTATGTTTCTACTTTTCCTCTTATTTACTTCCATTCAATGCGGACATTGAATATTTTAAGTTTGGGGGTGATTGTGGGGGATATTTGTAGTAGTTATTGTGTTCATGTAGGATTTTATGTTTTACATATTAGTAGTAATTCATGCATGTATGTTCGTATTATCTACGTGTGTTTCATATAGGACATTCTGTTATTTTTGTTTGTTTTACCATGTGAGTGTTCATTCAGTTGCATTTTCATGGCATGCATTTTTCATGATTCCTTAGGACGAGATGATTCTGATTGATAGGTAGGTGTTTAATTGAGTGTGATGATGATGAGTAGAGGGTTGATTTATAGTTCCTAGGAATTGACTTGCATGTTACGGGAACAAAACTAATTACACGGTCTCATTGGGTGCTTTTGGGCTAGGTTAAGGTCATGCCTGTTGGATGTTTGGAGATTTAATCACTTGATTATACTTAGAATTTTCGTTATTCCCTTGATGGCGTAGGAGCACTAAAGTCTAAGTTTGGGGGAAAACATGAATTTCATGCTAGTTGTTATAATTGTTAAGTAATGGCTAGGTGTCAAATGGCTAGTAGCCGGCTCATATTTATATGAGTAGTCTAGGGTTGGAAATGGGAAAGGCTCATTCCAGATTGCTTTAAAAAAAAAAGAGTCAATTTTTATTTGTTTATATGCAAAATTAACCAGAGTGAGCTCTTTAATACTCGAGTAATTAAGTCTGTGGGGACTTAGTCCTAGTAACCTAAAGCCCTTGTGGTTTGGGATTGCTGACCTAACACTCGCTACATGGGTATTATTGTATAAGCCTTTTGGGGTCTCATTCATTGCACGGTTAAATAAGCATGCATTTTGTATATAGTATTATGTGTCATAGTAATAAAGCATGAATTTTTGACTACCTTGGATAAGGGTGGAGGTGTTCCTAGGTTATGGAGTGTCTACAGTCTATTCTAGTTATAAACCTGTGATTGTCTTGGCGGAAAGCATGTATGATTTTTGACCTAGTGTTGGGAGTATTTCTGATGAGCATTGCACACACTCACGTTTCTGTTCATGTATTGTTAGTATACGGGGACTTAGTCGAGCTCTGCTTGGATTTGTTGCATTCTTTGAGATATTTGCTTGTTAGTTGGTTTTGGTGAGTTTGAAGGGGATCTTGCATTTTTCATAATAGTTGCATTCATGCATTGCATTGCATTAGGTTAAATGGATTTTGTGGGTACATTCGCTATAGGCCCTCACGAGACCTTACTCGTCCACTAGGGCTGCCTAGGGGTTTAAAGGGCTTGTTGCATATGTCAAATGCAACCGTGATCACCTACGGAAGTGGTACTAGTTAGTTGTAAATAGTTATAATTGTTATGCTTGAGGACAAGCATCGGTTTAAGTTTGGGGGTGTGATAAGTGGATGTTATATCCACTTGGAATGCTTTGTATCGGCTTGAATTGATGACTTGAACTCAAGTATGTGGTGCTTTTGATGTGTTTTTAGTGAATTTGTGCAGGAATAAGAGTCGGATGTGGGATGATGTTTTCCATGCTTAAATAGTGGGTTTTGAGCTTAAAGAATAACAGTACATCAAATTGCGAGAGAGCTGGAAGAAACGGAATGAAAATCGGAGTTAAAACGAAGAAAATAGAGCAAAATCAGCAAACGGCCAGTGCGCGGGCGCGCGTGAACAGTAGCAGTCAGCGGGTGAAAAATCAGCCAGAATTTCTGATTTTGTTTTGGCCATATCTTGAGTTCTACAAGTCCGTTTTGGATGATTCAACTGCCCACGCGAAGATAACGGAATTTTCTATCATTCTAAGGTGGTCCGGAGTCCAGAATTATTGAAGAGAATTTTTCTTCAAAACAGAATCAACAGAAATTGCAAGAATTCAATTCTAAACAGGAAATTGCCACAATTCCTACTTCTAATCAGTATGGTAATTACCCTGGGCGGCTGGTATTTTTCAGAATCAGTCTTATACATGGATTTGCAAATCTTATCCCGTTTAAAGATGGAAATTGCCACAATTCTATTCCAACTCAAAGATGGCAATTGCTTGGTGGAGAGGCGACTTAGGGCTATAAATACACACCTTGGGGGACATCAAAATTATCATCTAAGACACCATTACATATGAATTACTTAGGTTTATTTGTATCTTTTCATACTTTGTTTTTATCATGGTTTCATCAGATCCCATGATGACGAGAGGTTCAATTATGAACTAATCGTTGTCATGGGATTCTAACGGATTTATTTATGGAGCTTTAGTATCTTGATGCTTTAAAGATTTGTGTGTGATGTATATTTTATATCCTCGTATGGTTATGCTTAATTGTTAGATGCGTAGCTAACATCTAATCTGTTAATCTCTTGTGAAGTGAAAGTGGATCTTGAGATTTAGAACTTGTCATGCTAGCATAGGTTCATGATTGTTTATCAACATGATTCGTAGTATGAGATGAGAATACTTATATTGCCCTATGTGAACTTAATGGATAACTTGCTCTTCAACCGTTATGTTTTCAAATTCTATAGACATATAGGGTCTAAGCATAATTGGTGTCTATTCATCTTCTATCTCTTTTGTGGATGTATGTTTAGTTTGGTATACGTATGATGACAGGTAGCGTGTACTTGTTTCGTGTTATCCGATCAGATATCATAACCATTGCATATAGTGATTAAAGGCGTCAGATCTAAGCAAAGTATTTAATGAAGTTAGGATCCCATGTTTTCTCTTGCAGAAGTAATTAGATTTCAATTCTTGTTAGTTAGTTAATTCTTAGTTTGTTAATTTACTTCTTAGTTAATTTAGTTAATTAAACCCAATCTTGTTGTTTGTTTTAGCAGTGAATTAAAACCATACATTGTTGCATAGGTACTAAATTGAATTAAAAACGAAGATCTCTGTGGGAACGAACTTGACTTATATCTGTATTACTTGTGACCACGTACGCTTGCGTGATTTAGTGCAAACATCCACTGATAAAGATAACTATCTCAGAAATGAAAGACCAGGTAAGAAGCTCGAAGGAGGGTCAGGGCCTTCTAAGACCCGATGATCCAAAGGACTGGCTCCCAAGACTCTAGGAGTGAGGATACTCGCTCGTGAAACGCTACTTGAGAATTGAAGTAAGATATGGAAATACAACAAGCTAGGCAGCCCCCAAGGGCTAGGATACCCAATGTTTTTAATTCGAGTGATACCCCTAGGAGGAGAAGGGGTGGTACACAAAGGGCTGATCCCGATGACTTGATGCCTCTAGGAGATTATGATGATCGAATCTTATCCTTCACCAACGAGATAGTGAATGCTTATATCTCAAGGAAATTCAAGACACCCACCATCGAGGTGTGTGATGGGGCAGGAGATCCCAATAATCATGTGAGCACATCCTCCAATGTACTACTAATTCCATCCCATGATTGGTGTAATCAAGTGTAGGGTGTTCCCTCAAACCCTGGGGGGCATGACACAACAATAGTATAGTCGCTTGTCCCCGAACTCAATCGGCTCTTTTAAAGGATTTAGAAGGGCATTTATCACCCCGTTTATTAATGAAAAGTTCATGAGAAACGTTTTGCATCCCTATGAATGTGGAACAAGGAAAGAATGAATCCTTGAGAAATTACTTGAACCGAATCACCAAGGAAGCTTTGAAGGTCTCGAACTGGGATGATAAAGTAACCATCAAGGTAGAAGAAAGTTTAAAGGAAACCTCAACCCCTGTTGGAGGCAATGAAGGTAACAACAAGAATCGAATGGGGTCAAGAGTAGGATGTTAAGGATAAGTATAGACTCTGACTCTCCCCCGAAGAAGAACAATAAAGGACCGAGGTTCACTGGTTATGGACGTTTGAATACTCCCAACACCCAAATCCTGATGGACATTGTGAAGACAAGGATTGCCGATGGTCGAAACCACAAAGGACTGATCCCGAGAAGAGAAACAATATTGTCGGATGTTGGAAATAACAGTCACAATTGGAGACAGCTGAAACACAAGATCAAGTTTCTGATCCGAAGAGCAAGGTTGAATAAGTTCACCAAGAATGGCCAACAGGGTAACCTAAGGCAGAATTATGAAGTAGAGATTATGAAAGGAAGGATGGCGGTCAAGATCGCAATCCATAGCCCCCGGGGGTCGATGATAAACATGATTTTTGAAGACCCGACATCGGTCGAGAATACAAGAAGCTTTCATAAAAGCTTATGCTTAAGAAGTTATGCACATTATAGGAGAAGCTCCATAGTGATGAAATACCGAAATGGCATTTGCCTTTGATGATTCTGAAGGGGTCAAGTGCTTTCATGATGACCCGTTGGTCTTAACACCTGTGATAGGCAACTCGCAAGTGAAAGGAGTCTCGATAGACAATGGAACATCAGCGAATATCTCGCATTCTCAAAGATGGAATACAATGATTCTCAATTGACCCTCTCCAACATGCCCGTCTATGGGTTCAATGGAGTTTAGTCAAGAGTTGAAGAAACTATTCGGCTATCCATGATAATGGGACGGGAGCATAGGAAGGCCACTTAGATGTTGAACCATTTGGTGGTTAAAGCAACTTCCGCTTATAATGTTATCCTTGGGAGGACAGGCTTGCATGCCTTTAAGTCGGTTGCCTCAAGATAAGACTTGATGATTAAATTTCCTACATGGAATGGAGTTAATGAAGAGAAGGGAGATCAAACAATAACAAAGAATTGCTATCCCACCGCCTTGAGGCCTGATGAAATCGGGGGGCAGGTCTCCCCGATTAAAGACATGAATGTCCAAGAAGATGAGAAACAAAGAGGAAAACCTACCAAGGACTTAGTCCCCACTCCCCTAGTTCCCGAAGAGCCTGGAAAGTTACCCACGTAGGGCATTGCTGAATGAACCCGTGAGGGGAAAATTGGATGTGTTCCTACAAGAGAACATTGTTGTATTTTCTTGGACATTAGTTGATATGCCAGGGGACGATCCCCAATTAATTACGTAAACTAGACGTCTACCCGAATAGGGAGACGATGAAACGGAAGAAAATAAACTTTGATTCCGAGAAGCAGGAAGGCCAATGGAGAATGAAGGATGTGTATTGGCTTCATTGATATGAAAGATGCATGTCTCAGTGACTACTTTCCCCTACCAAGGAACGATACATTGACCAATGCAACAAAGTTGATGTCCCGAATGGGCGACATGTCGAAGATTGATTACTAAGATTTTTAGCATTTTATTAGGAAGACTGTTAGATATAATTGATGTAATTACTAATCAGTGTTTAAGTGATACAGTGTTAAAACAGAGTTTAAACTGGAAGCAGTCAGAGTTTGAATAAACGCTGACGGATGGAAGCGCAAATGTTGATTACTGGAAGCGCAACAGAGTTTGTTAAACTCTGTCTGGCGGAAGCGTCTACAAGTCAACAGTGATTAAAGATTAATTGAAGATAAACATAGAAGCAATATCTTTGAAGATTGGATAGCTATCAAAGAGATTGAGTTGACTTAGAAGACGTGTAGCAATCGTAATTGATATCAATTGTATAGCTTAATTATAGGAGTATCAATTTACGATTGTATAGCAGCTGTATGTTTTATAAATACAGTTAGGTTAATCCTAGAAGGGTATCGAAACATTGATATATTCATTCGGTGTAACCTAAGCAGCTCTCTGTGATATTTTACATCACTGAGAGAGGAATTATTAATTCCAAACAGTTTTTAAGTACAAATACGTGTGTTCTTGTTAAATCTCTCATACAGTACTTGATTATAATTTGTGTATTCGACCTAACAAGTGGTATCAGAGCCAATCTGTTATTTTATTACAGTTTAAGATCCAAATACAATAATAATCAATGGCAGAGATTCCTCCTCCATCAGGTTCTGAGAAGGCTCCTACAACTGTGAGTCGTTATGAAACTATTAGGGTTCCTATTCTTAGGCCAGCAGAATATGCCATCTGGAAGGTTAAGATGACTATGTTTCTAGAGGCTACAGATCCAGAATATCTAGACAGGATTTATGAAGGTCCTCATATGCCTACCAAGTTATCTGTTGCTACTGCTGGACAAGAGGCTAAAACAGTTCCAAAGGAGAAGAAAGATATGACTCCTGAAGATCTTTCATCTATTGCAAAGGATGCAAAGGTTAGGCATCTACTTCATAGTGCCTTAGACAATGTTATGTCTAACAAAGTGATTAATTGCATCACTGCAAAAGAGATTTGGGATGCTCTTGAGGTTAGATGTCAAGGAACTGCTGTTATCAAGAAGAATAGAAGAAACATACTCACACAGGAGTATGAGCACTTTGAGGTTAAATCTGAAGAGACCATGACAGAAACATTTGACAGATTCTGTAAACTGCTCAATGATTTGTCATTGGTAAATAAAGAGTATGATCTAGAAGACTTAAATCTCAAGTTTCTTTTGTCTCTACCTGAAAAGTGGGATGTGAAAACAACCACTATAAGAGATAACTATGATCTTGCTGATACTGAGATTGATGAAATCTATGGATTGCTCAAAACTCATGAATTGGAAATGGAGCAGAGAAACAGAAGATCAGGCAAGAAGTTAAAGTCTGTTGCTCTTAAGGTTGAAGAGAAACCATTGAAGAAGAAAGCTAAGGGAAAGGCTTTGGTCATTCATTCTGAAAGTGAATCATCAAACTCTGATAATAATTCAAACACTTCTGAATCATCTGATTCTGAGGATGATGAAGAAAAAATGAGAAAGATGGCTATTTTGATGGTAAAGACTTTCAAGAAGATGGGATTCAAGAACTTCAAGAAGGGAAATAAATTCTCCAAGAATGATTCAAAGTTTGATAGGAAGGATTTCAGCAAGTCTAAGAGAAAGGATATCAAATCTGGGAACAGAGACAAGTCTGAGATTCAATGCTACAAGTGCAAGGAGATGGGACACTATGATCCTGAGTGCAAGAAGGGTAAAACTGAGAAGGCACTCTTCACTAAAGGCAGAGATTGGGCAGACACCTCTGACTCAGATGAGGATGTAAACTATGCTCTCATGGCTACTACTGTTAAGACAGATTCTGAAACCTCTGAAAATACGGTACCTCTTACTACCTATGCCTATAATACTGATAATGTAACCTGTTTGCACTAAAACACGCAAGCGTACGTGGTCACAAGTAATATATAAGGTTAAGTCCAAATTCGTTCCCACAGGGATCTGGTTATGGTTTTAATTCAGTAAACGCACCTATGCAACAGTGTATGATCTTAATTCACTGCTAAGACAATTAATAAATTAAGGTTTTAACTAACTAAATTAAACTAAGAAGCAAATTAACAAAACTACGAATTAACTAACTACAAAGAATCGAAATCTAATTACTTCTGCAAGATAAACCATGGAATCCTAACTTCATTAAATACTTTGCTTAGATCTGACGCCTTTAATCACTATATGCAATGGTTATGATATCTGATCGGATAACACGAAACAAGAATACGTTACTTCTCAGTATACGAATACCAAACTAAACATACATCCACAAAAGAGATAGAAGATGAATAGACACCAATTATGCTTAGACCCTATATGTCTATAGAATTTGAAAACATAACGGTTGAAGAACAAGTTATCCATAATGATCACATAGGGCAATATAAGTATTTTCATCTCATACCACGAATCATATTGATAAACAATTATGAACCTATGCTAGCATGGCAAGTTCTAAATCTCAAGATCCACTTTCACTTCACAAGAGATTAACAAATTAAATGTTCATGACGCATCTATCAATTAAGCATAACCATACGAGGATATCAGATATACATCACACACAGATCTTTAAAGCAATCAAGATACTAAAGCTCCATAAATAAATCCGTTAGAATCCCATGACAACGATTAGCTCATAATTGAACCTCTCGTCATCATGGGATCTGATGAAACCATGATAAAAACAAAGTATGAAACGATACAAATAAATCTAATAAATTGATATGTAATTGTTCTACTCCTAATGATGATAATGATACAATTTACAAGGGTTGGATGTGTTTATATAGGCTCTAGACATCTTGCCCAACAAGAAAATACCAAATCAGAATTATAATAGAAGTACGTTTCCTAAACTGATTCTGATTTAAAGGGAAATTCGCAGCTGTCTTTTCTTCAGTAATTCTGGAACGTTCCAAACGTAATTGGAACTCTGGACTACCTTAGAATGATAGAGAATCTCGTTATCTTCGCATGGACAGCTTACGGGCCTCAAACGGACTTCTAGAACTCAAGATATGGCCAAAACAAAATCAGAAATTCTGGCTGATTTTTCTCCCGCGCGCCACCAGCATCCCGCAGCGCCTGATGCGCCATATGGGCGTCTGAAGTGCCGGCCCAATCTGCCCAAACAAGGCTGGAGCGCTGGAAACAAGGCTGGGAGTCCCCGGTTTGGTCCCGTTCTGCGAAAACTGATTTTTCTTTGATTTTTTCGCCTTTTCTTCCCGTTCCTTTTGCATGAGCTTCCGTCTTTCATCCTTAATGACTTGTATACTTCTTAGGAGTTGATATTAGCCACCATTCTTCATTCCATATCATCAATCAACTCCACAAAATGCTCCAAAAATGACGGAAACTAAACCTTTAATCGATATTTCTTCAACCCTACACAATTACACAAAACACATCAAAACTACCACAAACTTGAGTCCAAGACAATCAATTTAAGCCGATATGGAACGCTCCAAGTGGATATAAACTCCACTTATCACACCCCCAAACTTAAACCGATGCTTGTCCTCAAGCATAAACAATTACAACTAACTAACTAACTAGTACCACTTCCGTAGGTGATCACGGTTGCATTTGGCATATGTAACAAGCCCTTTAAACCCCTAGGCAGCCCTAGTGGACGAGTAAGGTCTCGTGAGGGCCTATAGCGAATGTACCCACAAAATCCATCTAACTTAATGCAATGCAATGCATGAATGCAACTAATATGAAAATGCAAATAATCTAGTACTAAAATCCTACCATACCTTCAAATCCTCTCATGCCACATCAACTTAAGAATCAAAGTAAATACGCAATGTCTTGGTGTCGAAAGTGCAAGTATTCACATAGTCTACTCAATGAACATGCATAAGTTCTCACAAGCCCATGTCAAATGTAAGAATAAGTTAGTAACCATGCTAAGCCTACAAGAGTACATCTTTGAGATAAAACTCGGGATCTCATACGCAAAAACAAGCAAACACTCACAATCCACTCACAAAAGAATATTCACTCAAGAACAAGGGTAAGTGTATCACTCAATTCCAACAAAATCATAAACATGCTTGACATTTGGTATCAATCTAACTCTTAACACAACATACATCAATGACGATAATCAAAAGGTCTTTATTTGGGTTGTAACGGGGCTAGGGACAAGGTATGTCAAATAAGCCAAAACAGGTGAAGTTTCAAAAGCTAGTCAGAACTATAATATCATACACAACACCCTACTTCCCCCCACATAATCTATTATTCTTCCAACAAAAACACTCGACTAGTCGACTAAAGTAGGATCACAACAAACACAAACATGCTCTCATAATATTTTTCTTTTTTTTTTCTTTGTTTTTTTTTCTTTTCTTTTCTCTTTTTTTTTTCTTTTGTTTCCGAGAGCTAAATAGAACACAAACAATAATATAAACAATAACAATGATCCCACAATTTTATTACACATGCCAACTATCAAGTAAACAAACCCAATTTTCAATATTTCCCCCAAAAATATAACCAACAATAAACCCCTCCTTGCACACCTTATTACTCCCTTAAGCACTCTACTAGCCTTTGACAATGTGGGTTCAAATTAATGTAAGGCCAATACAAGAAAAAGGTCTAGGCAAGTAATGTGGTATGTCACCGAAAAAATAGGATTAAGCTCAACGGGTTAACTAATTGATCATGTAAATATGGTGTAGTAATATGGGAAAATATGCGGTTATTCCTACATGCCTTTATCATTTTAATCGTCAAATAATGTCATGCATTTCAAGAAAGACCTCAAACAACTGCTAGCAATGCAAACAATCCGTGGACACTCAAGCAAACGAATAAATTGCAATAAATATGCGCTAAGGCTCAAAATCTCACTTGGTGGAAAAACATACTCAATCCCAAGCAAAAATCTCTCTAACGCACCGACTTGTATTCAAAGCATGCAAACTAAATCATCTTGCACATATTCATGTCCTTTTAATCACTTACAACATTCGATAAGTCTACTAGCTTCAACTTACTAGTGTATGTGTGTGCATAAGAACAAAGCATATCACTTCTCAATCAAAAGCGTCAACAACACAAAATTCCTATCAAGCATGGGTGCAAATGCAAACTATTATGAACTCACATGATATACGAACATAAAAACAGAATGTCCTATATGAAACAAACGTAGATAACACGAACATAAATGCATAATTTACTACTACTAATATGCAAAGCATGAAATCCTACATGAACAAATAATACAACAACAACTACTAATCCCTCAAACCACCC
This sequence comes from Kitagawia praeruptora, assembly GCA_037693485.1. Lineage (NCBI taxonomy): Eukaryota > Viridiplantae > Streptophyta > Magnoliopsida > Apiales > Apiaceae > Kitagawia > Kitagawia praeruptora. The sequence continues at coordinate 111,977,245 of CM075348.1, read as the reverse complement.
CCAAACTTAAAATATTCAATGTCCGCATTGAATGGAAGTAAACACGAGGGATAGCAAACATACCTAATAATCGAAACTTGAAAATTCTTACACCGTATCTCTATATGGCCATTTAATTATCTTTTCCGGAGCTACAGCCTTGATGACAAGTTTTAGCCTTCTTTGCTCTTCAAAGGTATCAGCCACAATGTTCACTCCACTACTTGAAAAGTTAACAACAATAATAATAAGCAAAGTAGATGAATGACCCAAATATGCATACCTCCTGTGATCTGGTAGTTTAAGCTCAAGTTTGGAAGCTTCTTCAACATGATGATTTTCTACCAAACACTGACCCATCGTGGAAATAAATAGACTAGGAACGGAAGTGGGTGGTTCACCAACAGAAGTCTTAACCACAGACTTAGGATCAAAAGAACAATCCTCAAGTTGACTTTCATGCTTAGAACAAATAGCATTCAATTCCTCCAACATCTCATCAGAAGTAAAATTCCTGTACAACTCATGAAGATCCTCATTACCCTCAATCAAAACATCTTCCTCAAGAAAAGACTCAATTGCACTATCATCAAGATTTGACCATGAAACCACCTCATCAACCAGCACCTTAGAATCCCAGAGATCAGCCAAGCCTAGTGACTCACACTCTTCCTCCTCATCACTATCCACCACAGGTTCTGAAAAAACAGAATTTTCTTCTTTTTCAATAGGATCCTGATCATGAATTCCTTCTTCATCCTCAATTGCTAAATTCTGATCATTCGTGACTTTTCCAGATCTGAGTGTTATGGCATTAACCTGCTCCATGCCATCTTGTTTTCCTGGATTTACCTCTTTGTCACTAGGAAGAACTCCCTGCGGCCCGTTGAGAAAGGCACTTGCAATTTACCCAATCTGATTCTCCAATGTCTTGAGAGATACCGCCTGAATTTTAATCATCAACCTCAATTCATCCAATTCAGATTTTTCATTCAAAAATTGACCATCATCCCCATGAAACTGTTGCTGCTGAAAATCTTGATTGTTGCTCCAGCCGAAATTGGAATGATAGGTGGCTGGCGCTGGTTGCGAAGGTTGCTGGAAGTTGCTCACAAACTGTGCCGATTCAGAAGATATGGCACATTGACTCGTCTCATGTGCACCCTCACATAGCTCACAAACACTAGCAACTTGAGGCACCCCATGCTTTGACATAAAATCCAATTTCTTATTAAGTGCCTCTAGCTGAGCTGCTAGAGCTGTGACTGTATTAACTTCCAGAATTCCTGCTAATTTGCCTTGTGATAATCTCTGAGTTGGATTCTGGTATTCATTCGCAGCCATCATCTCAATTAGCTCATAAGCTTCCTCATAGCTCTTAGCCCATAGAGCTCCACCTGATGCTGCGTCTAACATGGGTCTTGACTGTGCACCCAAGCCATTATAAAAGCAGTTAATCACCATCCAATTAGGCACCCCATGATGTGGACACTTCCTTAGCATCTCCTTATATCGCTCCCAAGCCTCGCACAAAGATTCTTCAGACTGCTGTGAAAATTGAGAAATAGCGTTCCTGATTGCTGCGGTCTTTGCCATGGGAAAAAATTTAGTGAGAAATCTCTGAGCAAGATCCTCCCATGTCAAAATAGAACCTGCTGGTAGAGAGTGCAACCAGCCCTTAGCTTTATCCCTCAAAGAAAATGGGAAAAGTCTCAATTTGATAGCATCTTCCGACACCCCGTTGATCTTGAAAGTGTCGTAGATCTCAATGAAATTCCGAATGTGCATATAAGGATCTTCAGTCGGAGCACCCCCAAACTGAACCGAATTCTGCACCATCTGAATTATGCTAGGCTTGATTTCGAAAGTATTAGCTGCAATAGCTGGCCTGACAATACTAAATTGGATGTTCTTGATCTTTGGTTGAGAATAATACATCAATACTTTCGCTGCTGCTGCTGGTTCTCCCATTGCTACCTGCAACACATAAAACTAAACAACCATATAAGAAACAATCTGAGTCAGTGAACTCTAATGACCACTATTGACAAGCACATAAACCAAAAATAAAACACCGTTGATCCCCGGCAGCAGCGCCAAAAACTTGTTTGCACTAAAACATGCAAGCGTACGTGGTCACAAGTAATATATAAGGTTAAGTCCAAATTCGTTCCCACAGGGATCTGGTTATGGTTTTAATTCCGTAAACGCACCTATGCAACAGTGTATGATCTTAATTCACTGCTAAGACAATTAATAAATTAAGGTTTTAACTAACTAAATTAAACTAAGAAGCAAATTAACAAAACTACGAATTAACTAACTACAAAGAATTGAAATCTAATTACTTCTGCAAGATAAACCATGGAATCCTAACTTCATTAAATACTTTGCTTAGATCTGACGCCTTTAATCACTATATGCAATGGTTATGATATCAAAGAATTGAAATCTAATTACTTCTGCAAGATAAACCATGGAATCCTAACTTCATTAAATACTTTGTAGGGCAATATAAGTATTTTCATCTCATACCACGAATCATATTGATAAATAATTATGAACCAATGCTAGCATGACAAGTTCTAAATCTCAAGATCCACTTTCACTTCACAAGAGATTAACAAATTAGATGTTCATGACGCATCTATCAATTAAGCATAACCATACGAGGATATCAGATATACATCACACACAGATCTTTAAAGCAATCAAGATACTAAAGCTCCATAAATAAATCCGTTAGAATCCCATGACAATGATTAGCTCATAATTGAACCTCTCGTCATCATGGGATCTGATGAAATCATGATAAAAACAAAGTATGAAAAGATACAAATAAATCTAATAAATTGATATGTAATTGTTCTACTCCTAATGATGATACTGATACAATTTATAAGGGTTGGATGTGTTTATATAGGCTCTAGACATCTTGCCCAACAAGAAAATACCAAATCAGAATTATAATAGAAGTACGTTTCCTAAACTGATTCTGATTTAAATGGAAATTCGCAGCTGTCTTTTCTTCAGTAATTCTGGAACGTTCCAAACGTAATTGGAACTCTGTACTACCTTATAATGATAGAGAATCTCGTTATCTTCGCGTGGACAGCTTACGGGCCTCAAACGGACTTCTAGAACTCAAGATATGGCCAAAACAAAATCAGAAATTCTGGCTGATTTTTCTCCCGCGCGCCACCAGCATCCCGCAGCGCCTGATGCGCGCCTGAAGCGCCGGCCCAATCTGCCCAAACAAGGCTGGAGCGCTGGAAACAAGGCTGGGAGCCCCCGGTTTGGTCCCGTTCTGCGAAAACTGATTTTTCTTTGATTTTTTCGCCTTTTCTTCCCGTTCCTTTTGCATGAGCTTCCGTCTTTCATCCTTAATGACTTGTATACTTCTTAGGAGTTGATATTAGCCACCATTCTTCATTCCATATCATCAATCAACTCCACAAAACGCTCCAAAAATGATGGAAACTAAACCTTTAATCGATATTTCTTCAACCCTGCACAATTACACAAAACACATCAAAACTACCACAAACTTGAGTCCAAGACAATCATTTTAAGCCGATATGGAACGCTCCAAGTGGATATAAACTCCACTTATCATAACCTAATTGAGAATTTTTCTTAAGGCATTGCATATTAGTTATAGGGATCAGACTTTAGAAAATGAGAGAATAAAGTCTGTAAATTCTGAACTTAAATAAAGAAACAAAATTGTTGAAGAACAACTTGATAACAGGCAACAAGTTCAGAAAGAAAGAGATGATGTTGTTTATCTCGAAAAGGAGTTGCTAGAAAAATATAAGCAACTAGAATCTGAGTTGGAAGAGAAAGATCATATAATTAAGACATGGACTCATTCTGGAAAAGACACTAATAAGGTTTTTCAATCAGACACTGTTGGTCTAGGTTATTCTGAGGAAGATGAACTTAGGTTTCAGAATAAAGTCAAGATTAGACCACCACTTCAACCTAAGAAATTTGGAACATTTGTTAATGGAATAATTGAACCTAGGTTTGAAGGTGGTAAACAGATTGTCAAGAAAGAATCAGTAAATAACAGTGTTAAACAGGTTAATATTGGTTTAATGACAGATAAACAGCTCAAGCATAAGCTTAAGGAGTTAAAATCTGTTAAGAAACAGAAAGTGTCTAGAAATAACAGAAATGGTAAAGTAGGCATTTCTCAGGGTAATTATCCAATGCTTGCTACCTTTGCTCCAAGAAAAACATGTCATAACTGTGGTAGTACTAACCAACTTGCTAGTTTTTGCAGGAAGAACAAAAACATTAATTCTTTACTTTCTAAGCCTGAAGTAAAGAAAGTTAATGTTAGAACTAGACCACAGACTTTATGCAAACACTGTGGAAGTACTTGGCATTCTATTTACACTTGCAAAGATTATCATGCTATCTATCATAATTACTATGAACCCAAGCCAAATTTGAAATGGGTTAGAGTTAATTCTGCAAGTGTAAACACTGATAAAGTTAGCTTAAACTCTGATAATATGCATTCCGCAGCAAAAGCTAACAAAGTTAAGAAAGCCAAAGGATCCAAGCAAGTCTGGATCCTTAAAACTAATTCTTAGTAATTGTTTGTGATTGCAGGGCACCAGGGAAAGTACCCTTATCGTGGACAGTGGATGTTCAGGACACATGACTGGAAATAAAGCCCTGCTATCAGAGTATGTGGAGAAGGCTGGCCCAAAAGTTTCCTATGGAGATGGCAACATAGGACATACTCTGGGATATGGCAATATCAATCTTGGAAGTGTCATCATCACAAATGTAGCTCTGGTTCCAGGACTCAAGCATGATTTGCTATTTGTGAGTCAAATCTGTGACAGAGGTTATCATATAGATTTTCAGCCTGAATATTGTGAAGTCATCAGTAAGTCAACAGGAAAGGTTGCTTTAGTTAGAAACAGACACAATAACATTTATGAAATAAAGTTGTCAACAAACTCTGATGGCAAAGCAGTATGTCTGTCAACAAGGATGTCCAGTGAAGAGAGTTGGAAGTGGCATAAGAAACTCTCACATTTGAATCTGAACAACATCAATGAGCTAATTAAAAAGAATCTTGTTAGAGGGCTACTAAAATCATTATTAAATGTTGATGGCCTATGTGATTCCTGTCAAAAGGCCAAACAAAGGAAGTCATCTTTCAAGAGCAAGACTGAATCTTCAATTGTTGATCCTTATCATCTTCTACATGTTGATCTTTTTGGACCAGTAAATGTGATGTCAATTGGAAGAAAGAAATATGCCTTGGTTATTGTGGATGAACACACCAGATATACATGGGTGTATTTTCTAGCAAAGAAGGATGAAACTACATTTATTTTGATGGAGCATATAAAGCAACTGGACAAAGGATCAAAACACAAGGTCAAGATAATCAGAAGTGATAATGGAACTGAATTTAGAAATGCAACAACGGAAGAATTCTGCAAAGACAGAGGAGTTAAGCAAGAGTTTTCTGCACCTGGTACACCACAGCAAAATGGTGTAGTTGAAAGAAAGAACAGAACCTTGATAGAAGCTGCCAGAACAATGCTTGATGAAGCAAAATTGCTAACTTATTTCTGGGCAGAAGCTGTTCAAACTGCCTGTTTTACTCAGAATGCCACTCTGATCAACAAGCATGGAAAAACACCATATGAAATGGTGAGAGAAAAGAAGCCAAACCTGAAATATTTTCATATTTTTGGGTGCAAGTGCTTTGTGCTGAAAACTCATCCTGAACAGTTGACATAATTTGATTTAAAAGCCAATGAAGGAATTTTTGTGGGCTATCCATTGTCAACTAAGGCATTCAGAGTTTATAATCTGAGAACCAAAGTGATCATGGAATCTATTCATATGTCATTTGATGACAAGAAAATTACTGGACTTGAAGATGTAGATGAACATGATCAACTGCACTTTGCAAATGAAGAATTATTCTCTGATCGAGTAAACTCTGATCAGGCTGAACTGACAAACTCTGTTGAACTTAACTCTGAGCCTCTATTGGTAGATACTGAAGGAACTTCTCAGTCACATACTAGGGAAGAACCAGTTGAGGGGGAGCATGAAGAATCACTTCAAAGTGATGACTCAAATTCTAATGATAAGTCAGCTGAAAAATCTGGATCAAACAGTGATGACTCAAACTCTGAGAGTTCAAACTCTGAGCAGTTAAACTCAGGGGGAGCCTCAGAGAATGAAGAAAGTCATCAAGAAAATCAGGAGAACATGGATCGAGGGGGAGGATCAAACTCTGAGAGAAGTCATTTGCCCTCTGCTAGGAAATGGACCAAATCTCATACACCTGATTTAATAATTGGTGATCCAGATGCAAGAGTAAGGACAAGAAGTGCATCAATAAATGAATGTATGTTTCATGCTTTCTTATCACAAGTTCAACCAAAGAAGGTAGAAGAAGCTCTTCAAGATGCTGACTGGATCACAGCAATGCAAGAAGAGTTGAATGAATTTGAGAGGAATGAAGTTTGGACACTTGTACCAAGACCAAAGAATAGGTCTGTTGTTGGTACTAAGTGGGTATTCAGAAATAAAACTGACAGTGAGGGGGTTGTTACAAGAAACAAGGCCAGACTGGTGGCAAAAGGCTATTCACAGTAGGAAGGTATAGATTATGATGAGACTTTTGCTCCAGTTGCAAGATTGGAGGCAATAAGGATGTTTCTTGCTTATGCATCTCATAAGAAATTCAAAGTATTTCAGATGGATGTGAAAAGTGCCTTTCTGAATGGGAAACTTGAAGAAGAAGTGTTTGTTAAACAACCACCAGGATTTGTGGACTCCAATCATCCAGATTATGTCCACAGGCTTGATAAAGCGCTTTATGGACTTAAGCAAGTACCAAGAGCATGGTATGAAACTCTTGCTCAATTTCTACTAGAAAGTGGGTTTCACAGAGGTACAATTGACAAAACTCTGTTTTACTTTAAATCTGGTAGTGACTTGCTACTGGTTCAAATTTATGTTGATGACATAATTTTTGGGTCTACTAATGATAAACTCTGTACAAAGTTTGCCAAACTAATGCAATCCAGGTATCAAATGAGTATGATGGGAGAGCTTAGTTATTTTCTAGGCCTACAGGTGAAGCAAACACATGATGGAATTTTTATAAATCAAACAAAATATACCAGAAACCTTCTTAAGAAATTTGGTATGCTTGATTCCTCATCTACATCAACTCCCATGGCAACGACAACTAAGTTAGATAAGGATACAGGAGCATCAGTATATATGACAAACTACAGAGGCATGATAGGGTCTCTTCTATATCTCACAGCTAGTAGACCTGATATCATGTATGCAACATGTCTCTGTGCAAGGTTTCAGGCTGATCCCAGAGAACCACATCTCACAGCTGTGAAAAGAATTTTAAAATATCTCAAGGGCACCATTACTTTAGGGCTGTGGTATCCCAGAGAATCAGATTTTAAGCTTATTGGTTACTCTGATGCAGACTTTGCAGGCTGTAAGATAGATAGAAAGAGCACTAGTGGAAGTTGTCAATTTCTGGGTGATAGACTGGTTTCTTGGTACAGTAAGAAACAGAAATCAATTTCTACTTCTACAGCTGAAGCAGAGTATATTGCTACTGGTAGCTGTTGTGCACAGATTCTATGGATGAAGAATCAGTTGCTGGATTATGGATTGAGGTACAGTAAGATTCCTATTTACTGTGATAATCAAAGTGCTATTGCTATGACAGGTAATCCAGTACAACATTCAATGACCAAGCACATCAGCATAAGGTATCATTTTATCAGAGAGCATGTAGAGGAAGGAAACATTGAGCTTCATTTTGTGTCTACAGACCAACAGCTTGCAGATATATTCACCAAGCCATTGAGTGAAGCTACATTTACAAGGCTGGTAAATGAACTTGGAATGGTCTCTAGTTTTGACTAGAGATACTGGTTAGACTCAAAATTCACTTATGTAATGCATTATTCATGTTTGTGTGATGTGTTAAATGCTATGTGAACTCAGTTTTTAAAATCTGATATGTAAACTCTGCTCATAGACTGTCAAACTTTGTTAGCATGCTAGATATACTCTTAGTAATTCTGATAATGTTATTGTCTGAGATGAACGCCAATGAAGAAAATGTATGAAGCATGGTTCTCAATTATTAATCATGAATCCTTCTAAGTTATCTGTGATCTAATCTTAGACTGTGCAGAAATTCAACACAAGCATGATACTGTTCATATTTATAGCATCTCTTAGTTTATTTATTCTAAACTCTGAGTCTGTAAATGATGTGTGCATTGCCTCTCATGAATTCTTTCTGATATTGATGACTCCTAAACTCTGTTAGCGACACTCTGTTCCCAAGACATTCACATGGTACTTGATGATTCTTTGTTTGTACTTGTGAAAATTTATAAAACTTGAGATGTGTCATTGTTTATTTTGATAAGTACCAAAGCATGCCTACACCCTGTGAGAACTTGTGCCAAATAGTGATTGATACATTTTATATCAATCAATTTTTTTTTCTATGTGCTATTCATCAGTAAGTATGTTGCTCTAGAACTTGGTTTAAACCATTTTGAGACTACATGATGTGTGTATGCATGAAAATGATAAAGGTATCAGGATTTACCACATTTATCAAAACACTGTTCATAAAAACAAAACCCTTAGTCAACCCCTTTGAGCCTAACTAACTGTTTCTTTTAAACTCTGTTTTAACAAGAGCAGTTATATTCATTTGTAATTACAAAGCAAACAGGTGAGAGTTACTCTGCAAAGAAAAGTTTATTTGGTGGATATAGATACATATAAAAAAATAAAAATAAAAAATGTGTATATATACTAATCATCATGTACAAATATGTACTTGCAGTACAACTGAACACTTTGCTCTTTCGTTCAGTTTGTCATTTTTTTTCCAGTCACCTGTTTGTTCTTAACCAATTTATAACCTTGAACAAAGTCCTTTTGATTTGTGCATACATGTATTCAAAGTAGTGTAGATTTGGTGGACAACCAAGCATATGGTAGTATCTGCTTTTACTGATTGAACTTGAGTGTAAACACTTCACCTAAACACTTGTGTGATTTGAGAGTTTGTGAGTTTTTAATCCATAGCATGTTACTCATTGAATGCGACTCTGATATCTATCTCTTGATCTTTTTGTCTATAAAGACTGTGTACTTACTTGGATAATCATGGACATCAAAGGGAATAGGTGTATTCAGATTTCTGTATTTAAGTTACTACAGAGTTTAGCATTCATCATATATTCAGTGTTTATAATGAGAGTTTGTGCATCCAGTGTTTACTGATTTATCTTTATGGATTTTATGAAATATTAGATGCTCTAAAAATTGGATTGGTACATTCTGCTATATACACACAAATATTCACAACTGTGCAGTATTTAAAAGGATTACAGTAATAAAGTTGGAGAATTGACAAACACTGATGGATTTTGTCTAAATACTCAAAGGTATATTTTATTTCAGATGATTTCAAATTTGGGGTAAAAAGAGATTTTGACAGCTGTTGATATGTGTAAAAGTATTTAATTGTGTTAGTGTTAAGAGAGAGAAGGTAGCAATAATTATGGTTGAAATTACTGAGTCTCTGTATTTGTTCCGTTAAATGTGTGCCACGTGTCCCACTCACACGTTTCTCAATGATCGTGTCTCACCACACATGGTAAGTGGTTACGTGTATTTATGGTGAAACGATTGAGTTTAGTTATTTAACACATATCTAATCATTATTAATATACACGATTCATCTTCACTCATACACTTTCACCCACTCACAATTACGTCTTACACAACTACTCCCGAGTCTACTGCATTTTTCACTTGCCCATTTCATCAAACACTTATCATTCATATCATTCTTTTTGTATTTTATTCTCAATCATCCTAATGGCAACAAAAGCTTTCACTTCTCTTTGTCTTCTATTTGTTTCTAATAACTATGCAGCACCTCTGGAAAATGAAAATGCCCCAGAAGCGTTTCATTTGATGCAGAATTTCTTACGAGATTCGGAGATTGGCCAGGCTTTAGTTGAACCTCAAACACTGTATGCATCTCAAATCGCTTCATTCTGGCAAAACTCAGTATACGATGATGGAAGAGAGAATGGGACTCCATCCATTGTATTCACTTATGAAGATCAACAGTTTGTTATCACTCCAAATACTGTTAGAGAAACACTGGGTTTTGACACTCATACTTCGTATAGTGTGCTTTCTGAAACAAATCTGCGTGAGATGCTCCAGCAGATTGGGTATTCGGGATCTCTGGCAAAGCTTGGATCGGTTAAAAGGCCAGAATGGAGTTTCTTCTTCGACTGTATTACCAGGGCATTTGGAAACAAAGTCACCAACTGGGATGCAATTCCAATTGACAGTCTCCAAATCGGGTATTCTTTACTCTATGGTACTAATTTTGATTTTGGACGACAGGTGTTAATGAATTTAGGTGGTAGATTGTCAGTACCTACAACAGTATATTTTGCTAGATGTTGTCAATTGTTATATACTGCCTGTGTGCCAAATGTTCAAACTGTTGAGGATGACAAAATTCAACCATTTAAAGTCAACAAGAGATTTTTCTCTGATTTGACAAACAAAGATGCCACTAAAGAGCAGTTACCTGCCTTGGTTTTTCCACTTGCCTTACAAAACTTTCTTAACCAACCACAAGAATCTCAACCTACTCAATCCTTGAACACTGATCCTATTTCAAACTCTGCACCAAATAAATCTCAACCCAAATCATCCATCACACAACCAAAACCTACATCAACTCAACCTGAATCTCTAAACACTGAGCCTTTAAACAGTGAACCACCTAAAACATCTCAATCCCAACCACAAATACCACAGTCTCCCACTAAACATCAACCTGAACAACAACCATCAAAATCCAAGCTCAAACGTAAAGGAAGAATCAAGCATGCTGCTATTAATTCAAGACATAGCACTGCTAGAGCCACTCTTGCCAGAAGGGAAAAGAAGGAAAGAGAAAATAGGTCCCTATCCCCCTCTACTATTGATCTTGATGACGAAGAGTCAATTTCTAATGAAGAAGAGGTTCCTGTTGCAGTACAGACCTATAAAAGAAGGAAGCTGGTAATATCTGATTCAGATGATGAAATGGTTATTAAAGCTCTAGAGGTTATCACTTCAGAAATACCTGCTGTTGAGATAGATGCTACTAAAGAATCTGCGAAATCACCTATCAATATGCACATGGATGATGACAACAGAGATGGCTTTACTCTGGATGATTTTGCTGATAATGCCATGTCATTCTCTGATCATGTTGCTATTCCTGTTATTTCTGAAGATACTGGTGCAGCAGATCAAGCTACTGTTGTCCTGGATGAAACAGTGGCTACTCATATAGAGATATTATCTGATGCTCATCAGGGTTCTGAAACAGGCGAAGAAGTGGATCAAACAATCAAAGCAGTAATCTCTGATATTGTGGCTGAAGCTTTTGCAGAATCTGTTGTTAAGTAACACTCTGCTAAGCATGTTGACAGTGTGGCAGCGGCAGTTGTTGAGTTTGAAGAGAATGCTGCCAGTGTTGAAGAAGTTGCGGAAACTGTTGCAGAGGATATAGCTGAGGCTGTTGTGCAGACTGTTGCAGAGGATGTTCAAGTTGCAGAGAATGTTGAACATGATAGTATTGAAGCTGAAGGTGAAGACAGTGCAGATTCTGATTCTTTTCAGAGTGCTCATGTGCAAACCGATGCGAAGCATGCACCATTCAATCAGCCTTCAAAGTCACATGAAGTTGAAAAAGAACATCTTGCCAAGTTTTCTAAAAATTGGTACAAGGAGGATTGTATCTTTCCAAGAGGCAGAGCAGCTAATTTTATCGAACAAATTGTCACAACAATTTCAAATCCAGACATTGTTTCTTGTCTGAAGGCCACAGTGGTGCAAGTAAAAACACTGGATGGCAGACTGGATGAATGTCAGAAGGCCATTACTGATCTAAACACTGATCTTAAGGCTAAAGATATGACTTTGGAGTTTGACACCAAACTCAAGATTACCAAATTCTCCAAAGCTCAAGACTCTATGTCAGATAGGTTGACCAAAGTTGAAGAAAATCCGACTTTGTTAGCTGCAAAGATTGACTCTATTGCAAATTCTCTTGAGTTGATTACTTCAATCTTGATTCCTGATGATGTCAAAAAGGGGGAGAGATATGCTAAGACTAAATGCAGGCAATCTCAAACTCTGACTAAAAAGGATGATGCTGGAGATGGAGGAGCAGATGATCAAGGTAGGAGATTGAGATCTGGGAAATCGATTGCTCATTCTGAAAAAGTGGACAAAGTGAAAATTGCAAAGTCTGGTGGAATAAACACTGATGTTCAAGGTACTTCGAAGATCATGAATTTAAAATTCTCTGACAATCCACAAACTGATGAAGAGCTTGCTGCTAAGTTGTTTTTGGAAGAAAATGAAGAGGGAGTTACTCTTGTAGACATTCAAGCTGAGGAAAAGAGTTTACAAGCAGAACATAAGAAGGCTTTGAAGTCTGGCAAGTTGAAGAAGAATGTAAAGACTCATAGGCCTGTTCTTAAAGGCATTGAAATTAAAGAAAAATTTGGTGATGATCAAAGGACTAAATTGTCTAGAAAGCCAACAGATGCAGAAAGTAAGCAAAAGCTTAAAGGTATTGCTGAAAAAGAAAGAGTTTTAAAGAAATCCAGTGCAACCTCTGTTTCTACACAAGTTGTACAGAAGAAAGGAAACATAACCTCTAATTCTACACGAGTTGTGCAGAACTCTCTATCTTCTTCTTTACAAGCAGTTTTTGGAAAGACATCTGTGTTTGAGGAAACCCCGAAGACTGAAGGTTCTATGGATTTTTCTGATGGAAAAGGTTTAACAGGAAAAATTGGAAGAAATAGAGCTGGTCTGGGCTCACATAGAGATTCAAGGCAACAAACTGGTCCTAGAGATCCTTCCTCACTGGCTATTCCAGGTCATGGTGTAACTCAAGAAAGCTTAGACAGACTGGAATCAGTACAGTTGGTTCATCAGAAAAGTTTGGAAAAAGATTTTCTTTTGTATTTTATGTCTGATGAAACAGTGTATAAGATTGGTGAATTTGATCTTGATCTGAAATACTGGGAAGAACTTGAATATGTTCTGTATCTGTTCAAGGTAAGGGATGGGGAAGAAGATGATGGTGGAAGATGATGTTGAATTAAATGAATAATAAAAAAATCAAAATTTTAAATATTAATTGTGTGGTTATGATTTAATTTAGATATAAAAAATGTGGCTAGGATTGGATCTCATATCTCACCATAAGTGAGGGTTCTCAATGGAGCAAGACCCTATATATATATATAGGCCATTGCTCCATAACAAACACCCTTATATAAGAAACAATAAAGAACACCTTAGATTTAATAGATCCATTGGCCCCGCCAGGGGCACCCAATACAAAAAGTTGTTATTTTTTTACCCTCTATCCATCCAGCAAAAAAAAAAATTACTGTTCATGATGATGTCACTGATGACGTCATCATGAATAGTATTTTTTTTGGTGGATGGATAGAGGGTAAAAAAAATAACAACTTTTTGTATTGGGTGGCCCCTCCAGGGGCATTGGATCTATTAGATCTAAGGTGTTCTTTATTGTTTGTTATATAAGGTGTTTGTTATGGAGTGCAACTCATATAGGCCATTGCTCCATAATAAACACCTTAAACAAAACATAAATATCAAAACATTATTCAAAAAACATAATAAAAACATATCTAAACCAAACCCACAACCCACAACCAAATATTTTTGGATTTTGAAAATAAATCCAAATCCAAAACTAAATATCTAAAACCAAATTCGTCGGATTTCGAATTAAATTTGGTTTTTTCGGGTATCCAAAATTAGTAATTATGTAGTCAAAATTAAAATAATTGCTGCACGCAAACAATATTAATTATATTTTTACAAAAAATAAAAATTTAAATGATTAACTTATAAGTATTCAAATATAATATATTATACGAACTAACATACTAAGTATAATTTAAAATATGTTAAAAAAATAATTCTTTTTATACACAGAAATGAAAATTTTATGTGAAGTAAAAAAAATTTACATCTTAAATATATCAATAAAATTTGAGATTGAGAAATAGAAGTTCTAATTACTAAATTAGTATTGACACTACACCATAGATGGCCTATAGCAACCTTTTGGCATGGGTGTTACCACTATGGGTGTTACCATAGCTATGAAAATTTTGACATATCGCAACCTTTTGATTGTGGTGTTACCATAGGTACAAAAGTATGTTACTTTAGTTATAAAAGGTGTTACAGTGGGCTAACACCATGAGGTGTGTTACCATAGAGTATTCATTAAAAAAATATTATTTAATTTAAAATTAATGATTTAATAATTATTTGACTTTAAAAATAATTAATTTTAACAAAATCATTGAAATAAAATTTTAAAAAGTAATATTCCATCAATGATATGGGCTAAAAATAAGCCCTAAAGACACATTTAATGTGGCATTAAATGGACCCAATATGGTCAAAACGTGGGGCCCACCAGATGGGCCCAAACCCTATTTTCAATATTAATTTCGTAATTAATATTAGGTGTAATAACCAGCTCAGCAATAAGAGTCAGATAAGGATATTATTCCTACCAAGCTTAGCCTACAAGGCACAGAATTTGATATGGGAACTGACTCCTACAAGGAAGGAGTCTAGAACCTTCCTCAAGGCGGTGACTTGCCCACCAAGTCACCTAATTCTACTACGATTCTAGGGCTTCTCAGCCTATATAAAGGGTCTGACCCCTCATTCTCAGAACTACGTCTTGGCTTGATTCTCAATACGAGATACGTAGGCATTCTGTGAGGACCGATTAGTCCCGAAAACGGAAACATCCATTAAAGCACGAAGCTCCCTAACCCTAGCATTAAATACAATTCATAACCTAGTCTGGTGATAAATGCTTACCTTTCTTTCAAGCATTGAAAAAGGTGAAGAATGTTGAGTGGACACCCGAAAGCCAAGAGGCCTTTGAACAATTGAAGAAATACATGGCTGAAGCCCCGTTGTTGGCCAAACCTTGTCCTAGGGAGACTCTTTACTTATATTTGGCAGTATCTGAACAAGCACTGAGTGCCGTCTCTTTCGGAAGGAGAACAAGGTTCAAAAACCCATCTACTACGTGAGCAAGGTGTTGCACGGGGCTGAGTTAAATTACTCTCCCATTGAGAAGTTTGCATTGGCATTGATAACAGCTTCGAGGAAGCTACGACCATACTTTCAGTCACACAAGATTGAAGTCCTGACGGACCAGTAGTTGAGAAATATTTTGCACAGCTCGAAGGCCAGTGGAAGGCTAGCCAAGTGGACGATCGAACTTGGAAAATTTGACATCACATATAAACCTCGGACAGCCATCAAGGCTCGAGCATTGGCTGACTTCGTGGTTGAATGTACCATTGGCAACCAAGAAGTCGGGGGGCAGGAGATAGTAACCACCCCTAGAAGTGAGGATAAAGATAAAGAGCTTGTACCTGATCAGAAGGAATATTGGGTGCTCTATTTTGATGGAGCATCAAAAACAAAATGTAGTGATGCAGGTTTGGTTTTGCAAAACCCCGATGGGTTCACAGTTGAGTATGCTTTGAAGTTAGATTTTCCTACTACCAACAATGAAGCTGAATATGAAGCCTTGATAGCCGGATTGGGCTTGGCCAGAATACTGAGGGTCAAGAACCTCAAAGTTTTTGGAGATTCAAGACTGGTAGTCTCGCAAGTGAATGGTGAATTTGAAGCTAAGGATGAAACTATGACAAAGTATTTGAGAGTTGTGAAGGCTGATATGACTCAGTATGATGAGCGCTATGAGGAGCACATTCCAAGAAATGAGAACATTAAGGCCGATGCCCTATTTAAGGTCACCTCTTCTGAGATAGAAAATTATGCAGAGAGTTTTTACTTCCAGGTCCTGAAGACCCCACCATCGATTCGAAATTTGTAGCACCAGTTGGTGTAAGCTGAAGGATAGACCCTCTCAAAGCTCATCTTGAGACTGGTTGGCTCCCTGATAATGCCTTAAAAGCACAGAAACTATTAGTGAGAATGTTGAGATAAGAGGTCCTTTGTCATTCAATACTTAAAATCTTGAATCTCAAATCCCGACACAAAATTTAAGCCTTGATGGCCAACAAGGCTGTCTACCTCCAATCGAGCTTGTCGTTTGAGTTTAAGGACTCGAATCAAGAGTCGTCAGTCAAGTTGAGACCTAAGAAAGGTTATATGAGCATAAGAATAAAGTTGGAAACCTGGAATCAAGCTAAAGGGTTGAAAACCAACAAAGGCATACCAGGCCTAAGGTCAATCACTAAGGAGCAAGTGAACTACCTGAATGATCAACCGAGAAGGAAGACCTCCTCCATGAAAAACAAGGATGAGGTAAGAACTAAAGAACTTCATCACAAGGATGAGAGTCAAGGGTTGATGATAACCTTAAGACCAAGGATTCAGCAAACAAGTTAAAGCCCGGAAGGTCACGAGGATTAAGAAACAAGTCGTTTGAGTTCCAGGTTCACGAAACCCTTCAAGGCATAGCAAACACCTCCATCAACATACCAAGACTGATTTTCAATCCTGAGCCAAGACACAAACGAAGCCGAAATTAAAATTTAGCACCGTTTAGTGCCGTTAGCACCATTTAGTGCTGTTAGTGCCGCTAGCACCGTTTAGTGCCGTTTAGCGCCGATTAGCGCCATTTGAACACGGATGATTTTAGGTCCGAGATCCAAATTTTTAAGATCACGGATGATTTTAGATCCTAGATCCATGATTCTTTCTAAGACCACGAATGATTTTGGATCTGGGTTCCATAGCTCCAGCCACCAGCTGGCCGACCACCATGATTCAAGGGGCTTCGGCCCACCACCGATTGGCCGACCACGAGACTTTCTAAGACCACGGATGATTTTAGGTCCGAGATCCAAAATTTTAAGATCACGGATGATTTTAGATCCTAGATACATGATAATAATTTGAGATCAAGATCAAGATTCTTGATCCTTAAGATGACGGATGATTTGAGATCAAGATCAAGATTCTTGATCCTTAAGACGATGGATGACTTGAGATCAATATCAAGATTCTTGATCCTCAAGACCACGGATGGTTTCCAGGTCCGGGTTTCCTAGCCGATCACGAGGCGGTCGACCACGAGGCGGCCGACCACGGTGTTTTTTGATCCTTCGGCCGATCACCGTGTAGCCGACCATGAGCTACCTGTTGATCCGGCCGATCACGGGTAGTTTGTGGTCCCAGAACCTGACTTTTTCAGCAAATCTCGGATTTTTGATGGTTTGAGATCGAGATCAAGATTCTTGATCCTTAGGATCACGGATGATTTTAGATCCTAGATCCATGATTCGAGATCAAGATCAAGATTCTCGATCCTTAAGATCACGGATGTTAAAGCACAGATTAGTGCCGATTAGCACAGATTAGTGTCGTTAAAGCACAAATTAGTGCCGATTAGCACAGATTAGTGCCGTTAAAGCACAGATTAGTGCCGATTAGCACAGATTAGTGCCGTTAAAGCACAGATTAGTGTCGATTAGCACAGATTAGTGCCGTTAAAGCACAAATTAGTGCCGATTAGCACAGACTAGTGCCGTTAAAGCACAGATTAGTGCCGATTAGCACAGATTAGTGCCGTTAAAGCACAGATTAGTGCCGATTAGCACAGATTAGTGCCGTTAAAGCACAGATTAGTGCCGTTAAAGCACAGATTAGTGCCGATTAGCACAGATTAGTGCCGTTAAAGCACAGATTAGTGCCGATTAGCACATATTAGTGCCGTTAAAGCACAGATTAGTGCCGTTAAAGCACAGATTAGTGCCGATTAGCACAGATTAGTGCCGTTAAAGCATAGATTAGTGCCGATTAGCACAGATTAGTGCCGTTAAAGCACAGATTAGTGCCGATTAGCACAGATTAGTGCCATTAAAGCACAGATTAGTGCCGATTAACTACACCAGGTTGAATCTCAACTTGGTTCGCATTTAAAGGTCATCTATCGTTTATAGATGAAATAAAGGACAGAAACTATCCACGTTTTACAGAAATAATCGTTATAATTCATATATGCCAGAAGAGAAATAGAAGATATAATCGCTGGAGCTGCAAAACAAGTGACTTCTGAAAAGCTAAATACGCTTAAGGAGTTAATTAAGGAGATCAACCATAATCACAAGATTAGCAGTGCTAATCATAAGTTAAGGAGTAATATCGTCAGAAGTCACGAAGGACCAAACTGACGACTTAAGATCAAGATTCTTGATCCTTAAGATAATGAAGTCACGAATGACCAAGATAGTAACTTGAGATCAAGATCAAGATTCTTGATCCTCAAGACCACGAAGGGTTTTCACGTCCGGATCGCCTAGCTAACCGAGAGGCAATCGACTACGGCGCACGAGGGGCCGTGGCCGACCACCTCCTGGCCGACCACAACGTACGGGGCACCACGACCGACCACCTTGGAGCCGACCACCTCCTCCGGAGGAGCTTCAGCCGATCACCTCCTGGCCGGTCACCTCGTGGCCGATCACCTCGGATCAAGGCCATTCGGCCGATCAGGTGCTAGCCGACCACGAGCTAGCCCTTGATCCGGCCGATCACGGGTTAGTTCGTGGTCCTAAATCCCGACTTTTTCAGCGGACCTCGGATAGTTTTCAGACCTAGATCTCGACTTTTTCAGCGAATCTCGTATGATTTTCAGTGCTAAAAAGAAGTCGAGATTAGCACAGATTAGTGCCGATTAGCACCGTTTAGTGCTGTTTAAGCGCTGTTTAGTGCCTGTTAGCACAGATTAGTGTCGTTTAAGCACGGATTAGTGCCGATTAGCACAGATTAGTGCCGTTTAAGCATAGATTAGTGCCGTTTAAGCACGGATTAGTGTCGATTAGCACAGATTAGTGCCGATTAGCACAGATTAGTGTCGTTTAAGCACAGATTAGTGCCGATTAGCACAGGTTATCGCCGATTAGTGCTGTTAGTGCCATTTTATATCATTTAACACTGTTTAAACATTGTTTAAGGCTGATTAGCGTTGTGTAGTGCCGTTTAACACCGTTTAGTGTCGTTCAACATCGTCGTAAATGCGTCGGTCGCTCCACGCTTTACATTAAGATGATATTGTTGGAACTACTCACGTAAGAGCAATGAACCCTGACCCAAGTCTCGGATAAGGCCGTTAAACTTCAAGGAAAGCCTGATCAGTTTTCCTAGAAGTTGGGGGGCAAATGATATGGGCTAAAAGTAAGCCCTAAAGACACATTTAATGTGGCATTAAATGGACCCAATATGGTCAAAACGTGGGGCCCACCAGATGGGCCTAAACCCTATTTACAATATTAATATTAGGGGTAATAACCAGCTCAGCAATAAGAGTCAGATAAGGATATTATTCCTACCAAGCTTAGCCTCCAAGGCACAGAATTCGATATGGGAACTGACTCCTACAAGGAAGGAGTCTAGAACCTTCCTCAAGGCGGTGACTTGCCCACCAAGTCACCTAATTCTACTACGATTCTAGGGCTTCTCAGCCTATATAAAGGGTTTGACCCCTCATTCTCAGAACTATGTATTGGCTTGATTCTCAATACGAGATACGTAGGCACTCTGTGAGGACCGATTAGTCCCGAACACGGAAACAGCCATTAAAGCACGAAGCTCCCTAACCCTAGCATTAAATACAATTCGTAACCTAGTTTTTATTCCACAACAATCAAATAATTAAATTATTGATTTTTCATAAATGTTAAATTTTGTTTATAAATTTCACATAAAAGGTTTTAAAATAAAGTAATATCCAAACATTATTAAATTTTAACTAAATCATTAAAAGTTTAATAAAGAAATTTGTATAAAGGTTAAAACATTTTAAGATAAATAATTTTATTTTTATGTTCATTAAATATTATTAAACAAAATTTTAATATGATTTTTTTCTATATACATTATATATTTTAATATAATAATTTTACTTTTATGTTCATTATATATATATATATTGATTAGCAGTGCTCAGCGGCAAACCAAAATAGAGAGTGGGCAAACGAAAATTCAGAATTGGGGAAAAGCAAGTAAACCCTCACTTCTCTCCTTTCTCTCATTCATTTCTCACTTTCATTCCTCTCATCCTCACTTCTCTCGCCTCTCTCACAGATTCAATTAGGGTTCGAGCAGGGTCAATCGAAGCTTCCTTCCACGATTCAATTAGGATTCTAGCCGGGTCAAAAACTTAGAAAACCAGGAGGAGATTGTAATCAGGAGGAGATTGTAAATCTCTCTTTGCCTCTCTTTCCGTCCCTCTCTCTATCTCTCTCTCTGTATCTCTCTCTTTCTTTCTCTCTCTCTCCCTCTCTCCCCCCTCTCTCTCTCTCCCTTTGTCTCTCACTCCCTATCTATATCTCCCTACTCTCTCATGTATGTATGTTTTTTTTAATTTACTATGTCGTGTTTCTCAAATTTGTGTACACAAGGGTCGAATTATATTATACGATTTTTGTATATATGCCTTTTCTATGGATTACTTGTATTTCTATTTGGTGGCTTCATCTCTGTGATATGCATAATTAATTTTAAATTAACTTATTCATCTCTCTCCAGACTATGTTCACCGGAAGGGTCTTAAGTTAGGAATCTACTTAGATGCAGGGTAAATAATTTTTGTTCTTGATCTGTCTTGTTTTTCGTTCTTAATAATTATTTTTATTGGTTATGACTTGTGAATGTAATGACCGAATTTTAAATACTTCAATTTTGTAGATAATACACTTGTAGTCATAGAATGCCCGATTCTCTTGGCAACGAGGAAAAAGATGCTAGAACCTTTGTTGAATGGGTACATTTCCCCCTTTTACATATGATAAGACTTTCTTATCTATCCTGCTATGATTTTAGTACTATGTACTAACTATGAGTGGATTTGTTTATGCAGAATATCGATTATTTGAAGTATAACAATGCTATAAGTGTACTTTATCTCTTCATTTCTCTAATTTTGTGTTTGTCTGATGGATTGGCTAAGGGTGTAAGTTGCATAGTACTATATACATGTATTATATACATGTGTCTCGTTTTTCCGAAAAGTCGCTTTTAGCTGTTTACAAGAAGCTCACGTAGATTAAAGAAGCACCCTAACACATAGCTCTAGTTTACGCTGTTTTAAAATAAAGCACATGATCTATCTTCGATGGTTGCGTATCCTCTTATAGGAGTATAGATCTATCTTGGATGATAAGAAAATAATCCTAATGTTCGCTACCATTTTAATATCAAGTAACTACTAAAAAAAAGACTTGCTTGTTCCTCATCACTGCCGAGATACTATAATGCTTTTCACTTTTCAGTGAAAGAGAATTAGAGATGGTCAGATTGATGAGGCTGGGAGTCTGTTCTGCATTTAGAGTGTTGTGGGTTTTCAACTTGTGTTGACCTTCTTAAATTTTCTCTATGGTGTCTCTTGCCGGATTTATATTTTATTTTAAATGGGAGGCTTGGACCCTGTAATGAAATTTCATCTTTTATAGATACATACTTGCACAGCCTTCTGCTATGTGAGACTAAAGTATTAAATTATTATTTTCAGCTCCAATCAAGAAAGGATTTATTAGAGAATCTAGTTGTTATTCCCAGATTACACACTTGTATAATTGTAGAAGGGGGGGTTGAATACAATTCTTGATATTTATAAATTTATGATAAGAACCACAGAAATCTATAAGGAGATAATTGTCGAATGAGAAAGGATTCACAAACACATAAAAAATCAGGTGGTTAAATGTACCACCTGAGACTTTTATTCGAAGAAAACTCTGTGATACAAATGTACATAGCTTCTGTTTTACAACTCTTTGCTTCTAAGGATATTCAAGAAACCCTAAGCAAATATATCTGTTTTCTTAGTCTCTAAAGAGTTGCTACACTAGGTTATATATCCCAAGTTTACAAGTAGTACAGGAACAAGATAATATTAATCTAATTCAAGTTGACTTGCTACTCCACTCCAAATCCACATGTAGCCGAAAGGTTGTCCTTGTGAACAGATATGTCCCCTGCACCTTTCTTGTATGTACTGTGTAAATGGAATGCTTCTTTCTTCTGCGTTTCCAAGGTATGGCTGCCATACTGCTTTTAATACCTACTATCAACCCATGTGATCTGTCAGTCAAACCTGTCCTTATCAACTATTAATTCCCAGCTAGCATAGAAGAAAGTGTTAATGATTATCCATTGATGTTGTACACAGTCATCCGTTGATGGTAGTTTGAGCTATATCCGTTGATAGAGTAGATTTGAGTTGTATCCATTGATAGAGTCCTGTTCTCATCCGTTGATACACTTTCACTTAGACAGAATTACATAGCATAGTTTATTTACAATTGGCTACCCTATTCTGCCTATCTGTTGATGGTCAACATGACTCTGAATAAAAACACTATCAACTGATAAATAGAGATATTGCAGTATGCTACAAAACCTCATCCGTTGATGAGCTACCTGTCAACGAATAGAGTTATAATGTCTTATCCGTTGACAGTTACAAAACATGACTTATACAATTTTGTGCATAGAATGTGAAGTTATCATCAAGTACAACATATTCCTAACACTAGTATATTGTAATTTGCAACCTTAATTAGATAGGTAAGCTTAATTAGTTAATTGATAATCCCAGGATCCATTTATTCCAGTGTTCTTCGAAACCCAAGGAGCAAGGGCTTCGTTCTTATTCTACAAAAGTAACTTATATTCTAAAGGCTGTATTGATTAGTAATATTTCCTTTTATTTTCTTTACTTGGCTTGAGATGCTGATCAATAAGGGAACTTCAACAAATGCAAGAATCTGCACTAATTTTTTGCAATGCCCATAATTTCTATCTGATTTATGTTGGCATTTCTAAAGTGAAGTTTTGCAATTTGGATCTGGTTTATTGTTATTGATGTTGTTTTTCACTGAACTGGGTTAACTAATATACACCTGAAAGAAGAGAAATAACAGGGTAAATGCTCATGAGTTTTAGAGTATCAATTATGACAGATATAATTAATTGATTTCTATATGATTGGCTGGCACACAACCCACATAAAAGATTATGTATGTGTGTGTCTAGCATAAAGTCTTTTAAATCTATGTACAAGGTTGTATTCCTGTGTCCATGTCATATTTCTAACACTGGTGTACTATTTTTTTTCCTGCTGGTCTGATCAAGATTGCTACTACTCACCTCATCCTAGAGCTTTCTGGAACCCGCCTTACACCTAAGTTATATGGTCGAATGGTAGAGGTATTTGTCTGCAAATATGGAAAGTATGCTGGTTGGGCCCAAACACTTCTTTTTATTGCCGAATTGCCTTCTCAAAAAGCACTTCTACCATCTATCTTGTGGACTACCGCAGAAAAGAAACCTTCTAAGACAAGAAAAACCAAGATTTTTGGGGAAATTCTGGAATGCAGATTCTGGACTGTAAAAACTACCAGTTTCTGCAGATTTTTGTTTTTTTTTCTGGGCAGATTTTATACTAGTTCTATGCAGTTTTTTGTCTGCAAATTCTGCAGATTTTTGTATTGGTTTAAAAAAATTATTTGTGATCCAATGCTACAGGTTTTTGGTATTTTCTTATTAGGTTTTTGTAGCAGTTTGTGATCAAGAACTTGCTTTTTAGATTTTAGATGTATAGTAATTTGTAAATGATTTATACTCTTGACTTACTCTTTGATCATGCAGAGTCGATCAATCTTTAATAAGAGCACTAGGTTAGAAAACCAGGAGGAGATTGTAATCAGAAGGAGAAGAAAGTATATTTCAGCTGGGCAAAAACTTAGAAAACCAAGAGGAGATTGTAATCTCTGAATTCAAATGCCATTTTGGGAAACATGTCCACGGTGGTATGCAATTATGTTAATTAAAGTTTTTGCTAAGGAAATTGGTATTTTTGACTTGGGAAAGTAGGAACAGATGGTACCGATATGTATTCTGTAACTTACCGGTTTCTTGTTGCAGGCAATTTCTTTGAGGGAGATGGAAGATGTGGCATTATTAGAGGAGAAGTTGGGCAGGTCACTATCAAAGCAAGAAAGAAGCAGAATAGGTGTTAGCAGCCTTAGATTTTTCTTAGAGGAGTTGCTGCAGAAAAGGTAGAAGGTCTTTCTTACTATAATCTATTAAAAAATAGGTATTTGCAATGCACCATTAAAAATCTTAACAAGAGCAATATGATCTTTATCACTAATATGCCTCATATAATTCTGAAAATTAAAGAAAAAGACTCATGGTTGTAGCTGTAAATCACAACTAGGTATATGTAAAGCGTTCCACTGATCATTCCTTTATTTTCCTTTATTTTGGAATCTATTTTTTTAAGAATGCAGATATTACAGTTTATTAACCTATAATCTGATTGTTAATCTATATGCATGGTACTCGTATCTCAATAATAACTATTTTGTGTGCAGAAAATCGATGGATTTCTTGCTGTACTTAACATTACTAGAGGAAGCTTTTCGCAGTCTTCTTGTACCAATGAAAGGGTGCACACAGTTGAAATTTACCATGTTATTAGCTCTAGTACTTGTACATTTTAAGTTTTGTTCATTAGCTAGTGTTGGTAGATTTTTTTGGATAATTGGGTTGATTTTGTACTAGATGATGTATTGACATGATGTTGGATGATGTTATTGAAAATTTCTTTTACTTGAAATGTAATATTTAAATGTCATAATTTTTTTTGTTATTAAAATTAGTTATAAATGATTTTAATTATGTAACACTCAATGTGTTATAATTGGTAAAAGAGGGTGTTACAATAGATTTTGGACCCTACCTAGATGTGGGCCCCACAGTTGTCCATGTGCAAAATTATATCCTCTATTGTAACACACAAACTATGTTGCTGTAAAGTATTCAAGATGTTGTTATAGAGGTCTTTAGTAACCACATTTGCTATGTTACCTTAGATTGTGTTTTGATGTTACCTTAGATATCTATAGTTACTGCTGAGAACCTAACACAGCTGAAGTGTTAGCATAGCCCTATTTTGGCCTATGGTAACTTCAAACAGGGTCTATGGTAACACAGTTTGGGGGTTACAATAAGCAATCTATGGCGTAGTGTGACTATTTATAATGAAATATTTGAATAAAAATAAATAAAATAATATGTCTTACATCTTAAATATTACATAAAAAATTTCAAATTATAATATTATATTATTTATGCATCGGGTTTCGATAGTGGATCGGGTTTCGGATTTCGGATATGATATCGGTTCGGTTCAGCTTAAATTCAAATACAAATCGAAACAATTTTGGGTTTAAAATTTATATCCAAACCTAAATCCAAAAATTCGGGTTCGGTATATCCAAAATTTTGGGGTTCGGATCGGGTACCATCAAATCGACTTAATTTTCATTCCATATTTATGGGTAAAAAAAACTAATATTTGATGTACCATATTCTGATAGAAAAGAATAAAATATTCAACATGCAAACTCCCAAACTGAATATACACATTTTAAGTTGTCATTAAAAACAAGTTGATGGCAATCACCATAAACTCTAACAGTCATATCTTACTCAAAGAACGGGATATATTGGATTTGTTTGGTTAACTGATAATATTTATTTTTCTATAATAAATCAATTCACTAATAAAAAAACGTAAAATTTGTAAAAATGATATGGAACAAATACATAGGAAATTAGATTAGATGAATGTTTTCCTTTATCATAATTACGTTTGTTTAATGGATCATGCACAGTAATGATCCTTTCTCATATCGCTGAAATATGCAACCTTTGTTAAGAGACAATCTAATGATTTATAATGGTCGATAGAAATATGTGTTTAGGAATTTTTAATATCTATTCAAAAAATTGATCGTGACCCATGCAAATATTTTGAATATTAATATAATAAAAATTATAGAAATCCATTGTAGTGCACATTTAAATATACCAAATTTTCAAAATAACAAAACCTAAAATATGGATAAAAAACTTATGAACTTGGTTGAAAGATTCTTAAAAATGAGAGAAGTCTAAAATTAAGAAAAAACAATAAGGAGGGGCTTAGAATATTTGAGCGGGGATGTGAATGTCATGATAATTGTTTGATAATATCAATGCAATTGGTATAAATTGACGATAATTTTATACTTAAATTTTAATGAAATTATCTTTTTTTATAAATAATGATTAAAATAATATGTTTATATTAATTAATTAATAAATTTTATCCATTGATTTTTTTGGAAATTTTTTTGGGAACTCTAGAATTACTCCCAAAAAGTTGCTTAATTTCATTTTATTTACATTTATAAAATGAAAAATATGTATTTGATTTATTTTTCTATTAATAATAATGTTTTAATTGTTCTTTACGCTTGATCCTCAAAACATGATTATATTAATTGAAACAAAATTTCTGTAAAAATAACATAAAATGTCGTTAAATTACTTGAAAAAAAACAAAAGGGAATAAGAAAATTGATATGTATCCCTGGTAAATTTTATCATATATCAAATGAATGTGTTTTGATATTAATCTTTTTTTATATACATAATTTTTCAAAATCTTTTAACACGCGTCCACACAATTACACAAAATTTGAGAAAAGTTACTTGAGATGCATATCTAGTTCATTATTCTCAAAATAATTTATTTTTTGATACACTATATATTTTTGTAACTATTTTGAATGTTTAAAATTGTATTTTCGGTGCGTAGCACGGGTGAAATTCTAGTTAAATATATTAATTTTTTAATATTTATATGTTATTACATATCAAATTATTGTTAAAAAATTATATATTAGGTTTTACACGTTTAGTTATGATTATATCCTTTTCATATTATATATATTTTTTAATTCAATTTCTATACATCCTTTTTTAATGATATCCTTTTTAGATTATAATTTCCTTTTTAATATGATATAATCTTGATCGTCTATTTTTAAAAATATTATATTCGACGGTGTAATAACCGTGACTTTTATTGATAATTTTATGTCAAGCTCTCTTAAAATAAATAGGTGAATTTAAATTTTATTAATAATTATATTTTTGAGCCCTTTCCGAATAAAAAATTTGTAAACTCGATTTTCCCTAATTTTAGATATGCGAGTAAATATTTAATTAGTCCTATCATTATTTCTAATATATTGATATTATATTCTAGTTTATTGGGTCAACCTTTATAATTAGGACCTAGTAGCCATTATTTTCCAAGTGGGAGGCCTTGTGTATAATTATAATCATATCAATTGGATTGTGTGATTTTTTTTAAGCCCAAAAGATTTAAAGTCCATTAAGAGCCCAAATGAGTGAAAATTATAAAAGGTATGTAAATAACTAGAATTCTAGTATCATATCCCTCATTCTAATCTCCACCGAGACAAAACACAACACCAAGATATATTTTTCTCTCTAAACCACAATCTTATAAATTCTATACACCTTAGAGTTTTATCTTGATCATACATGCAATTTCATATTTGAATAGCTTATTAAAAATCCTTTAATTCGACATCCATATTCAAGGGGTTTCAAGAAAGTGTATTCTAAAGATTTAAAGCTCTAAAAGTGATTTTCAAAGAGGGTATGAATTTTATACCTCTAAAAACCTTTTTATCGTGTGTTTTTAAATCCTCTTAATATTGATTTTTGTTGAAAATTTGTGTTTTTGAATTAGGGCTTTAAAATTTCATGTATTTAGGTTTTATTTGTGCATATAATTATAGTGGTGGTTATGAAAGGGGTTAATTAATTAGATTTTGGGGGTTGAATTGTTTTTGGTGTTGCATGCCGGGAAGGGGGGAAGAGGCGACCACCACTGATGCGGTGGTGGTGTTGGTCGGTGTAATCGGAGCAGAGGTGGTGGTGTTGGTTAGATCAGAGATGATGATGATGTCGTGGGATGATCGGAGAGGCGAAGAGAGAGTGAGGCAGAGGTGGAGCGAGAGAGAGATTGTGACGAAGAGGGAGAGATTTCGACGGAGAGAGAGAGGGGTTGTAACGGGGAGAGAGGGATGGAGGCAGAGAGACGAGGGAGAAGAGAAGAGAGAGGAGAGGAGCGAGGGAGGTCGAGAGGGAGACAGGCGGCGAGAAAGAGAGGGAGATGCGAGAGAAAAGAGAGAGATTTGGGCGGAGAGAGAGAGAGCGATAGGTAGAAAGAGAGAGAGAGGGAGAGAGAGAGAGAGAGAGAGAGCAGGGATCGGTGTGGGAGGTGGTCACCACCGGCACCGCCGTGGCGTCCGGTCGGTGGCTGCCGGATTTTTGGTAGTGGTGATGTAATTGGTTGTAATTCATTTAGCCTTTATTTTATTTACTTGAGAAGAATTTGAATTATTCTTTTTGAATAAATGTTATAATAATAGAATAAATTATGGTGATGGTAAATAAAGGAAATTATAATTATTTTGTGGTGACAAGTGTTTTGGTTAATTTTAATGAAAGTATTAACAAAGGAGAAATGGGGATTAATTTGGTCACTAAAGATAAAAATAAGGTCATTAAAGCGGATTAAAATAGAGAAGAGCACTTGATTTAATTAAATTATTATAAAATGAGAAGAGGGCTAAATCATCTATTAGACGAATATTTCATTGATAAGAAAATTAGGTTGCGTGAGATTGATAGAAAAAGAATTTTATTGATAAAATTTTATTTGGTTAAATCAAAATATTAGTTAAGGATTTTGAATTCGGATAAAGAAATTTAATCCTCGAATTATTTAATTGAGAATAAATGGTGAATTATATTATTGCTCCTTTAAAATGAATTTAAGTGAATTAGATGAATTTTTCGATAAATAGAGAATTTTATAAATGACTTTTTATTTTGAGATGTGAATTGCAAGAAACAATTTAATTTAGAAGTACGATTTAAATAATTAATCGTTAGCGACAATTTAGAAATTAAATTAGAGACCTTTTTGAAAATCTCCGTTACGAATAAACAGAGTGAGACTTTCACGAATAACTTGTTGTGCATAATGTATAAAACCCGAGATATTAAATTTAATAGGAAAAAGCGAATAGAGCCTCCATTTAATTCATTCTACCTTGCGAATAAAGGTATTAGTGAGATTTTTAAACTTACGAGAATATTCTTAATCATATGTTCGAGAATTATTTATTTATCAAGAGCATGACTACTGAATTATTGTGACATTATGTGATTAAATCTTTACCCGAGTACTAAAATCATTCTGATATATTATTATAGAGATTCTTTCTGTGAATTGAGATTTCCGCTCGCTAGAAACACTTTTAATTAGTCGGTACCTATAAGCGTTGAGACAAAGGCAAGTTCATTCCTACCCTAACTCTCGGAAACTTTGTATTTCTGTTCGTATTATTTCATTTCTTGATTATTTTCGAGCTATCAATTATGAGATTTATTTGATGCTCCTTATGATGTAATAATTCTTTTGAGTATAATTTTCTCGTTAAATATTACGTTACTGATAGAATTAGTTTACTTGCGAAATACATTCCCTATAAGCGTAGAAGCAATTTCGTTGCTATCGGGTCAGTCTCTTTAATTCAAGACGACTATTTATTTCGATTCAGTGGAACTATTCTCATTTGTTCGAGATAGTTAAATTCATTCTTCTCAGTCGGATTTATTGTACAAATTCGACAACATTTATTGATTATCTTTTAATTGGTTTATCGTTCGAATCAATCAATAGGGATTATATTATTTAAAATTTGTTAGAGTTTTACTCTTGGATCGAATGAAAAATATTCTATTTAACGTTCATCAATTTGGAGTATTATAATTACTTGAATAGTAATACTTGTTCAGTATGACTCATTATGTTTTATTTTAAGACTATTCTCATTATTTCGAGATAGTTGCCTTTCTTGTCAAGGGTTGGCACTTTGTTCGTGTCAATCAATTAAAACATATTTATTGAGAGTTGCATTAGTTCATTGTTCGGATTGGTGGTACATTGAGTAAAAACTGGTAGTCCGCCAGATCAATTAAATATTTTCTTATGGAGTTTATCTCAAAATATCAGTTCATTAAATGTTCGGGAATTCTGTATTCTACTGGTCAATTTTGGGAAAGAGGCCCATTATAGAGAAAGTGAGACTCGTGAACCGTTTTAAGGACACGAGAATATTTAGGCACTATGATGCCAGGGTTGATATAATCACCCATTATGATGCTAGCATTCATACTATATACTATATTCGTTGACATCGTATTGTGGCCATGATCGGGCGAAGTGCGGTGTCATTGGAGGACGGTATTCCCGGTCGGATAGTTGATCGCCCCGCCGAGATACTGAAAGGATGGAAGACCAGTTATTCTTATATCATGAGCCATCAGAATTTCACAAAAAGAGTCATTTCGAGTATTCTATTTTCGAGACGAGTCTTGAGTCAATTTTCAGATTTCTGATATCTTAACTATTTCTTAAATTTTGAGTATTTCTTTCGGTATATAAATTACTACTTTTATGAGACCGAGCAAGGAAAGAATTTGCTAAGCACCATATTGTTCACTCTTGCTTTACAACATTTGTTCAGCTGTCAAGAAGGAAAGATGTAAGACGTCTAGCCAGGGATCCAGAGGCAAGGGAAAAGCTCCAGGCTATGCTAACAAGGACTAGAATGACCAGCTGGAACCTTTTATCTTTTCTACCTTTATAGACTTTTGCAAGATATTATTCGGAGATGTAATAAGCGTATTGTAATAAAGTGTGAAACCGATCTTGGATCTTTGGAGTGGGACTGCTCCGCTACATTGTAATAATTATTCTATTATTATTGAGCTAACGTGTGTTGCAGGATGCTGAGACCAGATGTGACGACCTGGGTCCCCGGACAAGGCGGATTTGGGGGCATCACAGCGTTGGTATCAAAGCGTTAGTTATATTTTAGGAATCGTACGAGCCTAGAATTATAACACGACGTGAGAGTTTAGAGATATATTGCGATGTTGAGATTTTAGCACTAAGTGCCTTTCACCCTTATATAAGTATATCTATATATGAATCTAATCGATTAGAACTTGTTGTGACCGAAGTTCCTTGTACTTTTGTAGATGACTACTTTAGGACTTGATGATTTCCGCTCAGTTAGAGACAGATCTCCTACACCTTACCCTCAGGGACCTCTAGATCCCAACTCAGGTTCAGATAGTGACCCATCTGAGGAGGTTATACCGATGGACAGTGACTCGGAGGACTCTTCTATCCGGATTCTTACACCTTCTCCACCTCATGTGATAGATTTGGTATATTCTCCTGACCATATTATAGAGGTAGCTGATTCACCGATACCAGTGATTGACCTAGAGACACCTACTCCAGAGATTGAGCAGCCAGCTCAAATTCCAGTATCTACCATGACTGCAGAGACTGCTATACTGTTTACTCCTTAGGTGTTCCGATTTGAGACACCCGAGCCTATTACTTCTGAGCCGATTGATGAGGGCCAGCTTTCGCCCGTCCATACTGAGGTTATACCTAGCTTATCTACTCCAGTGTCTAGAGTGGATACCCCTACCACAATATCAGCTTTTGCTAACTTGTTTACTGCTCCTATGCAGGTGTATGCTGCAGCTCCTACAGTCCCTACTATATCAGACTACATGTTTCCACCTTTTAGAGCTACTCCTGCCTGTGATACTGCACCATCTGCACCTATCATACCTGCACCTATTCCTGCTCAGCCTCCAGTGGCTGCTACTACTGCTGCTATGCCACCTGCCCCTTCTGAGCAACCAGTAGTGGCCGGAGAGACGGCTCCATGGCGTATCCACCATACCCTGTTCTAGCAGTACCGATGGTTATGGTCTCATTATGAGGAGATCTTTGCTACTAGGGATGGTATTCTATGACTCTTGTCTGTTCCAGATCCCATTGCCGTGCATCATGGAGGTAGTCTGTTGGTGAGAGACATACCTATGGAGATTGTGCATCAGATAGCCCTGACTGTGTTGACCGGGCTTCAGACTGACTTAGCTGCCTTGCCATAATCTAGTACCGGACAGATTGATCGTGCCAGAGTTTTCACCTTGATTTCAGACATCATTGCAGAGTTCCATAGGAGGGTGGGCGAGATGTTTGCCCATGATGGTTCGACTTGACTTGCTGCTGCTGTTGACTTAGCATAGTCTTTTTGGTTTTAGGGGATTACATATCTACGCTTGCGCATTCCCATCTTTTGGTTAGCATGTATATTATAACTAGTGGTGACCCGCTTTTTGTATGGCGTCATGATAGATCCTTCTGTATAGGGTGCACATATTCTGCTGATCGATGTATTCGATGTAATTGACTCTATGCCCAGCTTGTTGGGTAGTTATCTTATTATCTCCACGTACTAGCATGACAGTAGATGTTCCACGATGTATTTATATTCTGATGATGGGTCTGTATTATTATGATGATGCATTCAGTATTATGACCAGGACTATACCAGTATGGTACCTTGTGATATATATATTATGATCTGCTAGTAGTACTGTTATCTTATCTTATCTGTTATAGATCTGTGTTATATTAAAAGAGCATGCTAGATAATTTCCCATGATACCCCTGGAATAGTAAATTTCTTTTTAGATACTACGACTTAAAATGAGTTTTCAAAAGAAAAAAAAGGAAAGAGTTTTCGAAAACCAAGGATTAAGAAGACGATTGAGTTTTAGAACTTAAAGATTTTATAAGAATTACCAGTAAAACCTGAATTAGTTTCTTTTCACGAGTACCCTGAATCTTTTTATAATAAGGAAAAAGAGTAACTGTTTTATAAAGAGATAAAAGAGAAAATCATGATTTTGAGTATGGTTTATTTTGAGAAACCAGAGACTTTGACCAAGTAAATAATTGTGAATGCATGTCATAACTGTGCCATCAATGGTGTCATATAACTGCATACCTGTGATATAACATACCATATTGTTTTCGCTCTTATAGAAAAAGATGCCACCTAAGAGAGGAAGATGTTTACACTAAATCACGCAAGCGTACGTGGTCACAAGTAATATATAAGGTTAAGTCCAAATTCGTTCCCACAGGGATCAAGTTATGGTTCTATTCAGTAAATATGCCTATGCAACAATGTATGGTTATTATGCACTGCTAAGACAATAACAATTTTGGGTTTATTAAACTAAATTAACTAAGACACAAATTA
The DNA here is from genome assembly GCA_037693485.1 of Kitagawia praeruptora. Lineage (NCBI taxonomy): Eukaryota > Viridiplantae > Streptophyta > Magnoliopsida > Apiales > Apiaceae > Kitagawia > Kitagawia praeruptora. The sequence continues at coordinate 111,943,991 of CM075348.1, read as the reverse complement.
ACAAAACTAAGAATTAACTAACTAACAAGAATTAAAATCTAATTACGTCTGCAAGATAAACCATGGAATCCTAACTTCATTAAATACTTCGCTTAGATCTGATGCCTTTAATCACTATATGCAATGGTTATGATATCTGATCGGATAACACGAAACAAGTATACGCTACTTCTCAGTATACGAATACCAAACTAAACATACATCCACAAAAGAGATAGAAGATGAATAGACACCAATTATGCTTAGACTCTATATGTCTATAGAATTTGAAAACATAACGGTTGAAGAACAAGTTATCCATAAAAATCACACAGGGCAGTATAAGTATTTTCATCTCACACCACGAATCATATTGATAAACAATCATGAACCTATGCTAGCATGGCAAGTTCTAAATCTCAAGATCCACTTTCACTTCACAAGAGATTAACAAATTAGATGTTCATGACGCATCTAAACACATGAATCACAACCATACGAGGATATCAGATATACATCACACACAGATCTTTAAAGCAATCAAGATACTAAAGCTCTATAAATAAATCCGTTAGAATCCCATGACAACGATTAGTTCATAATTGAACCTCTCGTCATCATGGGATCTGATGAAACCATGATAAAAACAAAGTATGAAAAGATACAAATAAATCTAAGTAATTGATATGTAATGGTTCTACTCCTAATGATGATCCTAATGATCATCAATTACAAGGGTTAGATGTGTTTATATAGGCTCTAGACATCTTGCCCAACAAGAAAATACCAAATCAGAATTATAATAGAAGTACGTTTCCTAAACTGATTCTGATTTAAAGGGAAATTCGCAGCTGACTTTTCTTCTGTTTTCCAGAGCTGTTCCAGACGTAATTGGACCTCTGGACCACTTTAGAATGATAGAGAATCTCGTTATCTTCGCGTGGATAGTAAGATCGCCCAAAACTGACTTCTAGAACTCAAGATATGGCCCAAACAGTGAATCTCACGCGTGCAGCCCAATAAATCCGAATTTTAATAAATTAAATCTCCAAAAATGACAAAAACACCCACCATAATCAACATCCTTGTAAATCTGCACAACTAAACAAAACACATCAAAACTACAAGAAACTTGAGCCCAAAACAATCAATTTAAGTCATTATAGAATGTTCCAAGTGGAGATAAAATCCACTTATCACACCCCCAAACTTAAACCGATGCTTGTCCTCAAGCATAAACAATTACAACTAACTAACTAACTAGTACCACTTCCGTAGGTGATCACGGTTGCATTTGGCATATGCAACAAGCCCTTTAAACCCCTAGGCAGCCCTAGTGGACGAGTAAGGTCTCGTGAGGGCCTATAGCGAATGTACCCACAAAATCCAATGCAATGCAATGCATGAATGCATGAATGCAACTAATATGAAAATGCAAATGATCTACTACTAATATCCTACCATACCTTCAAATCCTCTCATGCCATATCAACTTAAGAATCAAAGTAAATACGCAATGTCATGGTGTCGAAAGTGCAAGTATTCACATAGTCTACTCAATGAACATGCATAAGTTCTCACAAGTCCATGTCAAATGTAAGAATAAGTTAGTAAACATGCTAAGCCTACAAGAGTACATCTTTGAGACAAAACTCGGGATCTCATACGCAAAAACAAGCAAACACTCACAATCCACTCACAAAAGAATACTCTCTCAAGAACAAGGGTAAGTGTATCACTCAATTCCAACAAAATCATAAGCATGCTTGACATTTGGTATCAATCTAACTCTTAACACAACATACATCAATGACGATAATCAAAAGGTCTTTATTTGGGTTGTAACGGGGCTAGGGACAAGGTATGTCAAATAAGCCAAAACAGGTGAAGTGTCAAAAATTAGTAAGTACCTTAATAAATCATACACAACACCCTATTTTCCCCCCACATAATTTTTACTAAAATAAACACTCGACTAGTCGACTAAAGTAGGATCACAACAACACAAACATGCTCTCATAATATTTTTTTATATGTTTTTTTCATATTTTTTTTCTCTTTTTTTTTTCTTCTTTTTTTTTCTTTTTTTTCGAGAGCTAGATAAAACAATAATATAACAAATAACAATGATCCCATGAATTTATTACACATGCCGACTATCAAATAAACAAACCAAATTTTCAATATTTCCCCAAAAAGTATGACCAACAATAACCCCTCCTTGCACACCTTATTACTCCCTTAAGCACTCTACTAGCCTTTGACGATATGGGTTCAAATTAATGTAAGGCTAATACAAGAAAAAGGTCTAGGCAAGTAATGTGGTATGTCACCGAAAAATATGATTAAGCTCAACGGGTTAACTAATTGATCATGTAAACATGGTATGGTAATATGGGAAAATATGCGGTTATTCCTAACTGCCTTTATCATTTTAATCGTCAAATAATGCCATGCGTTTCAAGAAAGACCTCAAACAACTGCTAGCAATGCAAACAATCCGTGGACACTCAAGCAAACGAATAAATTGCAAAAAATATGCAATAAGGCTAAAAAACTCACTTGGTGGAAAAACATACTCAATCCCAAGCAAAAATCTCTCTAACGCACCTACTTGTATTCAAAGCATGCAAACTAAATCATCTTGCACATATTCATGTCCTTCTAATCACTTACAACATTCAATAAGTCTACTAGCTTCAACTTACTAGTGTATGTGTGTGCACAAGAACAAAGCATATCACTTCTCAATCAAAAGCGTCAACAACACAAAATTCCTATCAAGCATGGGTGCAAATGCAAACTATTATGAACTCACATGATATACGAACATAAAAACAGAATGTCCTATATGAAACAAACGTAGATATCACGAACATAAATGCATAATTTACTACTACTAATATGCAAAGCATGAAATCCTACATGAACGCATAATACAACAACTATTAATCCCCAAACCACCCCCAAACTTAAAATATTCAATGTCCTCATTGAATGGAAGTAAATACAAGGGATAGTAGAAAACATACCTAAATAAAATGCCGAAAAGCGTGGGTTGCCTCCCACGAAGCGCTTCTTTAACGTCAATAGCTTGACGTTACTTCCAAGCCTCCATTAAGGATGATAATAGTTGGCCTGGTCATCTCTTCGCGAGATTTCATCATCATCACGATGGCACACTTTCTGCCCTTTCTCCTCGTTTGGCCTATTCGTGTAACAACTATGTCCTATTCCAATGCCTTTATCTGTTGACCCAAAATCTGTCAATTTGTAGAACAACACACGGGCTTCGCTTGAATATAATGGAGGAGGGTAAATGTAAATTGCCGAAGCCTTTGGTTCCTCAACGAGAACTTCCTCCATTGGCTCTAATGCGCTACCTCCATCTTCACACTCTGAGACAAGTAGAAGACCTGCATCTTTCCCATGTTCTTCATCCTCTTGGTTCGCACATACCAATTCTTGAAATTTGCGTAGCTCATCAGTGTCTGTCCCAAATAGTGCCCTTTCCAAATCATCCACCATTCTAACATGATCAAATTCCTCACATGGCTTGTGAACGCTCACCTTACCTTGGAATTTGTCTTCCTCAATTAAGCATGCAGTACCTTGCTCCAAGTCACCGTTATTTTCTGGTGTTGCCTCTAGTATGAATTGATGTTTCTCTTGTTCCAAGGCACTCAAAACTTGAGAAGCTAGTGTCACCATAGAATTGATAGACTTCTCAGTACTCTTTAGAAGCATCCTAATCTCCTCCATAGCGTCAACCTCATCTGACTGAAAATTAGGAGTAGGTTGCTGATGTTGAAACTCTTCACTACCAAAAAAATATGACATATCAGGAACATCTTGCTGGTACGGTTGAGGATGGTATTGAAAATATGGTTGTTCTTCATAAGTGACATATGGATCAACTCCTTCATAGTAACAATATTGTGAGGGATCATGAACGCCCAAACACCGCTCACATTGCTGAGGCTGTTGAATACCACCTTGGTTGCTCCAGCACTGATACGTCTCATGTGCGCCCGCACATAGCTCACAAACACTAGCCACCTGCTGAACTCCATAGTAAGTTAGAAAATCCATCTTCAATGCCCACACTCTCTGACAAGTACCTGAAACATCAACGAAATATAAAAGAATAGATGAGAAAAATAAATCCGAGTCAGTGAACTCTAACGACCACTATTGACAAGCACATAAACCAAAAATAAAACACCGATGATCCCCGGCAGCGGTGCCAAAAACTTGTTTACACTAAATCACGCAAGCGTACGTGGTCACAAGTAATATATAAGGTTAAGTCCAAATTCGTTCCCACAGGGATCAAGTTATGGTTCTATTCAGTAAATATGCCTATGCAACAATGTATGGTTATTATGCACTGCTAAGACAATAACAATTTTGGGTTTATTAAACTAAATTAACTAAGACACAAATTAACAAAACTAAGAATTAACTAACTAACAAGAATTAAAATCTAATTACATCTGCAAGATAAACCATGGAATCCTAACTTCATTAAATACTTCGCTTAGATCTGATGCCTTTAATCACTATATGCAATGGTTATGATATCTGATCGGATAACACGAAACAAGTATACGCTACTTCTCAGTATACGAATACCAAACTAAACATACATCCACAAAAGAGATAGAAGATGAATAGACACCAATTATGCTTAGACTCTATATGTCTATAGAATTTGAAAACATAACGGTTGAAGAACAAGTTATCCATAAAAATCACACAGGGCAGTATAAGTATTTTCATCTCACACCATGAATCATATTGATAAACAATCATGAACCTATGCTAGCATGGCAAGTTCTAAATCTCAAGATCCACTTTCACTTCACAAGAGATTAACAAATTAGATGTTCATGACACATCTAAACACATGAATCACAACCATACGAGGATATCAGATATACATCACACACAGATCTTTAAAGCAATCAAGATACTAAAGCTCCATAAATAAATCCGTTAGAATCCCATGACAACGATTAGTTCATAATTGAACCTCTCGTCATCATGGGATCTGATGAAACCATGATAAAAACAAAGTATGAAAAGATACAAATAAATCTAAGTAATTGATATGTAATGGTTCTACTCCTAATGATGATCCTAATGATCATCAATTACAAGGGTTAGATGTGTTTATATAGGCTCTAGACATCTTGCCCAACAAGAAAATACCAAATCAGAATTATAATAGAAGTACGTTTCCTAAACTGATTCTGATTTAAAGGGAAATTCACAGCTGACTTTTCTTCTGTTTTCCAGAGCCGTTCCAGACGTAATTGGACCTCTGGACCACTTTAGAATGATAGAGAATCTCGTTATCTTCGCGTGGACAGTAAGATCACCCAAAACTGACTTCTAGAACTCAAGATATGACCCAAACAGTGAATCTCACGCGTGCAGCCCAATAAATCCGAATTTTAATAAATTAAATCTCCAAAAATGACAAAAACACCCACCATAATCAACATCCTTGTAAATCTGCACAACTAAACAAAACACATCAAAACTACAAGAAACTTGAGCCCAAAACAATCAATTTAAGTCATTATAGAATGTTCCAAGTGGAGATAAAATCCACTTATCAGAAGACCCCCAAGAAACCTCAACCTGAAGCGACTCAAGATGAGGAGGTTCCACCTCGGAACCCAGTTCCTAACCCAGTTCCAAACCCGGGACCAGAACCCGCTCAGAATCCAAACAAGAATAATAACCCGATGAACCTGCTTTTGGACTTTCTCCTTCAACACGCCCAGAACCCTCAGCCTCAGCAGAACCCTAACCTAGTGGGAGGAAACCCACCTCCAGCTCAACTGAATCATGCTACAATGACTTTCAAATCATTCAAATCTTTGAATCCACCTGAGTTTAAAGGTACCACTAATACCGTGGAGGCCAGTATTTGGTTACGAGAAATAGAGAAGACTTTTGAGATTATGGGAGTAGAGGGGGATAAGAAGATAGTGTTTGCAGCATACATGTTAAAAGGTGAAGCCAACTACTAGTGGGAAACAAAGAGGACTTTGGAGGGCAATGCGGTTATTCCATGGACCAGATTCACGACGTTGTTCTTAGAAAGGTACTTTCCCAAGTATCTAGAGAACCAGATGGAAATCAAGTTTTTGGAACTCAAGCAAGGGACGATGACTGTTGCGGACTACGAATCCAAGTTTACAGAACTTTCAAGGTTTGTACCCTATCATGTAGATACTGAGGAGAAGAGAGCCAAGCGTTTTCAGCAAGGGTTGAAACCCTGGATCCAGAATAGAGTTGCCGTATTTGAGATCACCAACTATGCAACCTTGGTTCAGAAAGAGGCTATAGTGGAAAGTGGAAGTGAATTGTACCCGAAGGATAGAGATGGGAAGAAAAGAAAGTTTCAGAGTGGTGGAAGCAGTTTTGTGAAGAGATCTGACAGTCGTAGTGACAAGAGGCCGTTTGTGAAGAGAGAGGATAGAAGCTTAGATACTAGGAGGATCGGGAACCATGACACCAGAGGAAGCAATCAGAGGACCAAACCTCAGCAGACATTGAACATGATGCAAGGAATTAAGACCACCATTGCCAGAGTGCAAGCATGTGGAAGGAAACACCCTGGACCCTGCCAGTAAGCTATTGTGAATTGCTACAACTGCGGATAGAAAGGTCATTATGCCTCTAGTTGCAAGGACAAATCTGTCACCTGCTTCAACTGTGGAAAGAAAGGTCACATGTCCCAAGATTACCGACAGATTGCTAAGGAAAATCCAGTGCCTCGACTCACAGCACCTCCCAACAACAAGCCGACAGCGAGAACTTTCAACATGACAGTGAGGGATGCTATTGATCATACCGATGTGATTGCAGGTACGCTTCTAGTTAATTCTGAGGATGCATGTGTTCTAGTTGATTCTGGCGCTACCAAATCTTTTATTTCTGAGAACTTCATGAATAAGCTTAATCTTGAGTCTGTGCCCTTAGAGGGAATTCTGAGCATAGAAGTAGCGAATCAGGAGGTCATTCCAGTAAACCGTTTATGCCCGAACTGTTCTATAGAGATTCAAGGTCAACATTTTGACGCAGACCTCCTTCCTTTTAAGTTAGGGGAATTCGACGTAATCCTAGGGATGGATTGGTTAGCACATTACGATGCCCAAATCGATTGTTGGTGGAAGAAGGTTAGCTTAAGTGGACCTAACGATATGAGAATTCCGTTTCACGGACGAAAACCGACTAAAGACTTTCTGTCAATAATTCAAGCTAAGAGATTACTTCGGCAAGGATGTTAAGCCTATCTGGCTCATGTGATAGATACCAAGAAGCAAACCCCTACCATTGATGAGATTCCTGTAGTTAATCAGTTCAAAGATGTTTTCCCTGATGAGTTGCCTGGGATGCCACCAGACCGAGAGATAGAATTCATAATTGATCTAGCGCCAGGAACCGCACCCATCTCAAAATCTCCTAACAGAATGACACCAAAGGAAATGAAGGAATTGGCAACACAACTGCAAGAGTTACTTGAAAAAGGTGTAATCAGACCTAGCGTATCCCCGTGGGGAGCTCCAGTGTTGTTCGTGAAGAAGAAGGATGGATCCATGCAACTATGCATTGATTATCGTGAACTAAACAAGATGACTATCAAGAACAGGTACCCTCTGCCTATAATCGATGATCTGTTTGACCAACTTAAGGGAGCTACGCATTTTTCGAAGATTGATCTGAGATCTGGCTATCATTAACTGAATATCAAGCCTGAGGATATTCCTAAGACTGCCTTTAGGACCCGATATGGCCATTATGAGTTTCTAGTTATGTCTTTTGGATTGACGAATGCTCCAGCTGCTTTTATGGACTTAATGAATCGTGTGTTCATGTTAACTCGAATAACTTGTAGAAGGGGGGGGTTGAATACAAGTTATATAACCGTGTCTGATTTTTACTCGAATAAATAAAACAAGAACAAACGAATAAACCAAATTATTTGTATTAATAAGATCAAATACAAACTCTACCAAAGGTGTACAAATACCTTTAGCAGCTACTAACAATACAAATCTCTCTCTGTTTGCACTCTCGTATACTTACGATTACAAACCTCACGAACTCACTCAACACTTTTTGCAGTGATATAGAGAGAGTATTTATAATGCTACCTATCAACTAATAACAGAAAGTTAATCTATACATGACAATGTTCTGCCGTCCAGTTGATAGTTTCCATCAATAGAAAATTATTTCCTTCATGATATCTTCTTGCTTGTTCTTCAAACAACGATCCTGTTTTATAGCACTTGCCAGTTTCTGTAGCATCCATAATGACATCATCAGTAACATGACTGATATCAGGATTCTATCTTGCATCAGGATCTAACCATCCCATCAGTACTCGATTAGTATTTGACTTTTTGTATCAGGATCCAATCTCAATTCCTGACATGTAGTACTTGATGCACTGTTCCTGACTTAATCCTACAGATTACTGTCTAACACATATATCCTATACAAAGTGCTAAATCCTTTATAAGATCAGGATATATAAGAAGTATAAGTAAAATTCTATTCTTAACATCACAACTCATGAATTATTCCTAACAATCTCCCCCTATTTATGCTTTAAGAGCTGAAGCATAAATCTGAGTTGTTGATGTCAAAACATATAACAGTACAACCAGAATAGAATTTATAAATTCAAAAATCATGAAGTTAAGTACCTCCTTCTTCAGATGTAGACAAAGTATCTAGTACTTAGATGAAAAAATTCAACTATTTGATGCTTCTTTTCCTTTTCCACTTCCCTGAGAAGATTCACCTCTGTCATCCTAAGTTCTTCTTTTATCTCTCCCAGTGTGTTTATCTCCCCCAATCTGTTGCCTTTGAATTGTTTTTATCTCCCCCTTTTTGACATCAGCAACATTAATTCCAAGAGACTCAGTAACAGAACAAATGAGATTCATCAGAACTGCTTGATTTTCCATAATAGTGACTTGGTTATCTTCAAGTGTTTGAAGTCTTGATTGAATTTCAACTTGAGATTTCTGAATGTTTTGCAAAACTTCATAATTGACTTCAATGTTGGAAGTGTTTGGAATTTCTTCAGATTCAAGTCTTGTAGAAGAAGTTGCCTGTGTAGAATGATATTCAAGTAATAATACTTGAGTAGAGTTACAAACATCTTCATCTTTATGATCGGAAGTTGAAGTATGATCATTTTGTCCTTCACCAGTATTCTGTGTACTAACATCTACAAATCCTGACTCCTCCTTAGAGTGATCAGATACTGTTGATGTCTCAATTCTGGCTAATATTGGAAGTACATACAAAGGAATACTAGGATCATTAGGAATTTCTTCTGGTACAAGTAGTGTAGAAGTTTGTCTTAGCCTTTCACCTCTTCTGTTGATAATTCCTGCAAGCCTTTCTTTTTGCTTCTGAACTTTAACTTCTGTCTTTGCATTATGCTTTGCTAAGTCATTCTTCTCATACATCTTGATAAAAGAATAAGTACCAGCATCCATACCAAGATTGTCAGACCAAGATTCAGGAAAAACCTGATCCCAGAAATCAAACGATGGTGGTTTCCTAATTTTCTCTCCCTCACTATGGAGTTGATCATCCATACCCTCATTCTCACTTTGACTATCTAAAGTCAACACTCTTTCTACCTCTCCTTTTGCTTGGTCAGGAGCTAGCCTCTCTGATTATGGATCAATATCCATCTTTTCAAGTGTATCACACAATTTTGGATAAGTGCTTTCATGACCTACAGAAAAATAGGGTTTAGAAGAAGTGTTTATACCTAAAATCACATGGAGAGAGGGTTCCTCATCTGGCAAGGGGCTTGAGGTTTTCTCCAAGGAGTGAGCTACTATAGTCTTCGAATCCTCACAAGCATCTTCTTTCCTTTCAAAGACTACAGGCTCCAGTATACCACTTTTAGGTTCTCTACTAGACTCTGATGTCTTCAGTAATACTTCATTAGACACCATAGTTAGTATGTCACCGTCTTTAAGTGTTGTTTGCTGAGACTCACCCTCAAGGTGGATAGACTCTAACTGAACAATTTTTGTTTGATCTTCAGTAAAATCAATCAAAGTCATTCCTCCCATATCATAGGGTTTCTCACTTGCAATTTCAGTCATCACAGAAGACCTTTCAGCATCAGCTATCACAATTCCTGAGTCATCCAACCTCTGACTAGATGGTTCTTGTGTTGCATTGACTGTGATCTGATCTGTCCTACTATCCACCACTGGTGCAATAGTATCTTCTGTTGACTACATTCCTCTATCTACTTCCTCCTGTTGTTTACCTTGAGCTGAAGCATCTTTAATAATGACATCCTTGTCAAATAAATATGCATGAAGTGATTGAAGTGCAACATGCTTTGAGAGTCTAAATTTCTTGACTAATTGTCTTCTGACAGATACATAGAATTACATCTTCATTAAGTCAAGTCTTTGATGTAGAAGTCCATATTCTTCAGGAAATAAAAGTTTTGGTACTCTTTCCACTAGAAAATCTAGAATAGCCCTGGACAGCTTAACTTTAATAGGAATAACTCCCATAGCCAGTCTGTATGATAATGTAGTTTCCCATGAAGAATCAATGTCAAGATCTCTATTGTCAATTGCTGACTTGATTGTAGCTTCATTTATAGAGACCTGCATGAAGTTAGTTGGACTAGACTCTGTGTGTGTAGGTGACAATTGAATCTTTCTCCTTGTTCTCCTAGTATATTGAGCAAAAGATTTATCCTGAGAAGACTCAAGAGGTGTAGACACAGAAGTGATCTTGGGATGAGATCCTTTTTCAATAGACACAGTCTTTTGAGAGACAGTATTCAGTAACTATTTTTCCTTTTTAAGTATTACAGTCTTTTGAGAGACTGTAGCCTGGCTGTGAGTAGGTGCTTCATCTCTTTGTCCTAGCTTAGAAAGTTGAATTACAGCCTTCCATTCTTCTCTCTCAGCAAGAGATATATTATCATCATCTTCACTAGAACTACTATTGCTACTTGACACAACAAATCTTCTCTTCCTTACAACTGATGTCTTTTGAGAAACACCAGAGGTTGGTTTCTTTGAAACAACAAGCTGTGAATCAAAACTTTGTTCTTGAATTGTTTCAGAGACTATAATGTTTTGGGCTACTTGGGTAGACACAGGGGGGTTCTCCTCGAAATGAGATTCCTGAGTCATTTCACCACAAAAGTAAGAAGAATTGTATAGAGTAGGAAGATAAGTTTTAAGAATTACCTGAACATGATGTGGATAATGAATTGCAGGTATTTCATCTAGATTCTTTTCATTGTCCTTCTTCGTAATGTCAGAGAAAATTCTCTTTTCCTGTACATAAGAAGAAACACAATGTTCTCTAATAAAATGATACCTGACATCAATGTGCTTAGTCCTTGAATGTTGAACTGGATTTTATGCAATTTTGATAGCACTAGTATTATCACAAAACATAGGAATATTACTAAGTGTCATACCATAATCCATCAACTGATTCCTTATCCAAAGGAGCTGTGCACAACAACTGCCTGCTGCTATGTACTCAGCTTCTACAGTTGATGTTGAGACAGGTTGTTGCTTCTTGCTTGCCCAAGAAATCAATCTGTTTCCCAAGAATTGACATGTACCTGTAGTGCTTTTCCTGTCTATTTTACACCCTGCATAATCAGAGTCTGAATAGCCAATTAGGGAGAAGTAAGATTCTCTAGGATACCACAAACCAAGATTTGGAGTTCCTTTGAGATATCTAAAAATTCTCTTTACAACAATTAAATGAGATTCCTTAGGATCACTTTGGAATCTAGCACATAAACAGGTAGAAAACATTATATCTGGTCTACTTGCAGTTAAATATAACAATGAGCCTATCATGCCTCTATAACTAGTATTATCCACACTCTTTCCTTTAGAATTAGAGTCTAGTTTAGTGGTTGTTGCCATGGGTGTTTTTTGCAACTGCACAGTCTTGAATGTCAAACCTTCTTAAAAGATCTTTGATATACTTTGACTGATTAATGAAAATACCAGTCTCAGTCTGTTTGACCTGCAAGCCTAAGAAATAATTTAGTTCACCCATCATGCTCATCTGATACTTAGACTGCATAAGCTTGCTAAACTTAGCACACAACTTTTCATTAGTAAAACCAAATATGATATCATCAACATAAACTTGAACTAAAAGCAATTCACCTTTTATCTTTCTAAAGAATAGAGTTTTGTCAATTGTACCTCTTGTGAAGCCATTTTGAAGAAGAAATTTAGACAAAGTCTCATACCATGCTCTTGGTGCCTGCTTTAGTCCATAGAGTGCCTTGTCAAGTTTGTAGACATGATTTGGAAATTTTGGATCAACAAATCCAGGTGGTTGCTCCACATATACTTCCTCATCAAGCTTGCCATTTAGAAAAGCACTATTTACATCCATCTAGTATACCTTGAACTTTGAATAAGCTGCAAATGCAAGAAACATTCTGATTGCTTCCAATCTTGCTACAGGTGCAAAGGTTTCATCATAGTCAATTCCTTCTTCTTGAGAGTAACCCTTGGCCACAAGTCTTGCTTTGTTCCTTACAATCATACCAGATTCATCTAGCTTGTTTCTGAAAACCCATTTTGCACCAACAATTGATCTGTCTTTAGGTCTTGGTACCAGTTTCCAGACTTTGTTTCTCTCAAACTCATCTAACTCTTCCTGCATTGCAATTACCCAATCAGGATCCTGTAAGGCTTCTTCAACCTTTTTAGGCTCATTCTTTGAGAGAAAGCAACTATACAAGCATTCATTTTGAATTGATCTTCTAGTTCGAACACCACTATTCGGATCACCAATAATCAAATCTTCAGTATGATCCTTTGTCCATTTTCTAACAGGTGGTAGAATACCTCTGCTAGACTCTCCCCCTAAGTTAGTGGTATCTCTTATAGAAGAACTCTCTGTAAGAACCCAGATTTTTCGGTAGAATTAAAACTTTTCTTATTAAGAATGAGTATATACGTGAATAGTGTTTATCATGTGTGAATAGTGATTTTGGTGGATGAATAGTGATTTTGAGGATTAAGAAAAATTTTCATGTCATCTATGTACGAGACATAGGATGGATATTCTGAAGTCATATTAGTGATCTACAGAGCAAATAAGTGTATGCAAAGACGATCGGAATTCAGAAATTCCAATTTGTATTTCGGTGTAATATTTGACCGGGCAGTGAATTATATATTATTATATTCAAGAAATGAGATATTAAATTTGAGGAAGTAAGGATTTAATATGTTAGGACTTTATTATATTTGATTTGAGGATTTAAAACGTAAGTGGAACGAACGTTCTAGAAACCGTTGAGACTTTACAACGAGATTAAGCGATTGAGCGAACGAATCATGGATTAAGGATATGGTATATTAAGAGTCCAAGGAAGGATATATTATGAGAGGGAAAAAGGATTGAGAATAAACTCCTAGAATTGGAGAAATAGAGAATGCTTGAGAAATCGGGAGAACGTTTTCTGAGATAAAGAGAAATAAACAAGGGATGTTGGAATTAATATTCGTCCGAGGTATTGTGCTGTATTAGAGCAATAATATGCAACGTATAAGTTGTAACGTATTTATTTTATTCAAGAAACGACAAGGAAATCAAAGCGGTGGAAAAGAAAACAAAACAAAAGGACTTAAGTGCAAGAAACAAGAGACAAGGACTTGGTTGCAATTAGCAAAGGACTTGGTTGCAATTTAAGTGGATAAGAAATCTAGAGCAGCCAATGAGAGGTTGCCACCTAGCAATGATGAGATGCATCCAACCAAAAATAGATATATATCAAGTGTATGGCATTATTAGAACATAAAACCAAGAACAAAACCATTCTGCCCAGCAGAATACCCTCTCAGTAAAACGGGCCTAGAGCCTTCATTACTCAATGAAAGTTTTTGTTCTTTATATGGTTAGAAAGCTGTTAAGATGCTCTACAACTTTCATTTAGAAGCCTCGTTCAGAAAAGATTGGTAAGGGCCTCGTTTTTCATGATCTTTAAGTCGGATTCTAATAACTCTGAATTACTTACTTGATTTTCTTGATTTCTTGGATGATCTAAGGTGTGTTAAGGCTAGACAAGGACCATACAAAGCTTAGTAAGGCTAGTACATACTCTCAAGAAGGTATAATCTTTGAAACCCTAGCTCTTGTTTTGAGATCTAAGCATGTTCTTGGTGATTTTAGAGTAGTATGTTCATGATGATATTATAAGCATGCTTAGTTAAGTGGTCTAGTTTATTTAAAAAGCATGATGATTTTGATGCTAAGATCAGTAGCTTCTGGACTTGTTGAGGTGTATACTATGTGTATAAGTTGTATTGATGCCCGGTGTGGCTTGGTTTGATGATTACGATTTTTGGAATGTCCGATTTATAGCCGTCGTAATGCCAAATTTTTGTTAACACTTAGAAACCGAGCAGGAAAGTTAATATAATTTCCTGACCTTGGCAATATTATGATATGTCCTTATAGATCTCGAGCCGTAGATAATTTTGGAAAAAGAATCGAAACATTCTGACTTACGGTTTAGGAGAAATGGCCGATTTACTAGAAGTGGTTCGAAACCATAAACGCGAGTTCGTAATTAAAATTGGATTCCCTTAACTTAGTTAATTCAGTTGCGAATCAAGGTTATTAAATACTAGAGATAAAAATAAAGGTGTGAGAAGAAACCAGATGTCAAATGGATCGTTTTTCGATTTTATAAAAATGTTCGAATCAAGGTTAAGTGCGAAGGAACCCCTTAGAGGAGCACTTGGTTATAACTTTGAGAACCACTTAGTAAAACGAGCGAACGAGATCCAATTTCTAAAACAAATCTTCGACCTAAGTATTTATTGATTAACATGGACTTAGTATGACGCTAAAGCGAGCAAGTAATGTTTTGGTGGTGTTTGTTGCATGTTTACACCTTGAGTTAGGAATGGTTATCCAGGGGATTAATGGTATGTTCTTATTTGACTTTGTCTAGATGGACCGACATCGTCGCGAGCCCTATCGTATCTCGAGTACCAGGCAAGTGTTCTAAACCATACTTTGTAGTATTGGTTCTATATTCCTGTTTTGCCATGTATAGAGTTATATAGATTTGCAGTTATTGCTTATGTTGCCATATATATATAGTTGGCCTTCTGATTCACATATAAGATTTGAGATAAATAGTTATGAACTGGTGAATCGTGTAGCTCTAAGTATAAGAGGATACTTCTTGTGTTCGACTCTAGACCGGGAGTCGGTATTTGGATATATGTAAATAGTCGTGGAAACCCGGAGGGATTCCAGCGGCAAAGTACTATGTACTCTGAGGATTGTTATTTAGTATCATTACTATAATTTCAAAAAGTATTTATTACTTGAGTCAGATTCAAGGATTGTTATTCGAGTATTATCTCACTTGAGAAATATTAATAGAATATTATTCATTTAAGAGTATTATTGAATATTTTACGATATACGAGGCAAGGTGTATGCATAGTTATTTTGACTTGATATATGGTCATACTTGCATTGTGCTTTTGATAAGATGACTTATAGACTAGATGGGATCTAGTATCTATAAGCCATGATTATGATAGCCCTTAGTGTAGGGCATATGTTTTGAATATTTTGTTACGAACCGCGAGACGGTGTATCGTATACGTTTTGAGATTATTTTCTGAGTATTATTTATCGAGTAAATAATATTCGAGGATTATATTTACGTGGAGAATATCATTTCAAATATTTATTTAAAGTATGATTTCATATCATCTATTATTTATTTATTAAATGAATATTATTTTGAATATTCATTTCAAGGCTTTTCCAATTAGTATTTGATGATTAATTACTTAATGGATATTCTCCCCAATACTCATTTAAAGATTTTCTTATTATTATTTTGAGGATTAATCAGGTAGTGAATATTATTTTCAATATTCACTTTGAGATTTGAGTATAATTATTTTGATAAATTATATTATTCAAATATCTTGATTTTGATAAATATTATTGTAAATATAATTCAAGTTTAATTTCTTATATTCTATGATTCATTATTAAATGAATATTATTTCGAATATTCGTTTAAAGGTCTTTCTTATTATCCTTTACAGATTGTTTAGTTATTGGATATTATTTTCAAGATTCAATTAGATTGGATCATAATTCTTTTGTTAAACTATATCCGTCAGATATTTTGATTTAATAAATATTATTTGGATATTTATTAAATACTTTCATATAGATGGAATAGTTTATGTATATGAATGCATATTTGATTTCAATGGAAATGAAGTATATTATGAGTTTTATTAAAGATATCTTGTATATTTCTGACTTCTGGATTTTCTATAAACTATGTTGAGAGCCTATCCTATTTTGCCTAAAAAAGATTTTCAGAAAAAGATTATAAGTATACCGTTTAGGTCCCCATGATTGCAAATCAACTTCTGGCCGTAATGGCGTCGTTTTCCTTCAAAACTGGGAACCTTACTTGAGGAATTCGATTTTTATTTGACTTTTGAGTCATGAGATATTGTGGTTGAATTAATTCCAATCCAAGTATTATGAGTCATGATGACTCCGGTTACTTCCTCAATACTCGAGGAGTAAATTCCTGGAACAAGTCGATATCCATTAACAAGCAACTGCTTGGGAAATATTGGTGAATTTTTCCTTTCCAATTAGATACGACTACTTTGTGGAGTCTTATCAACAAGTATATATACTTGGGGAAAGGAGGATGAGCTTTACGTTTCAGAGTCATGGATTTTACTCGAACTAGGAGTCGTGTAAGAGGCCGAGTCGCGCCGGTCCATCCCATTGGCCCAACCGTTGGCCGGGGAGATCCAGAAGGGCGGTAGACAAGTAAATCCATCGGTTTTTCCTTCCACCGGTAGTAAATTCAATTTGAGCTATACATGCTGCGACTGATCATCGTAGATGGAATAGCGGGCGCGGTGAATACTCCAGTATTAGTTCATCATCCAATTGTGGATATTTCTGCAACATGTACTGAAAGGTTTGCCGGTCATGTTGGCAGGGTTTTAAAAGTGTTAAAACTGATGTTACAATAACCTTCCTTGTAGCTTCATCTTTTAAGATATATGCTGATATTCTGCTTATGGTTATTATAGCAGACATGATTTTACGAAAAGGTTATTGGTGTACTTTGAAACCTCATCCTTTTATAAAATGCAAGAACTATTCATATTGCGATAAAGATTTCAGATATATTATGATATATGACTCCCTACTCCTAACAGATATTTTGACAGAAAGGTCATTATTGTGATTATGAACTTATCCTGTTCATTTAATGATTATTTTAATCATTATGCTTTCCCTATTGAGATTTCTTGGATACAGATATTTTATTAATGATACTAAGTATCCGTGGTATTATGAAAACCCCACGTATATGATGGGAGATTTTGTGAACCCTAGTAACCACTTGCTGAGCAATTCTTTCGCTCATACTTGTTTTTTTGTTTTATATATTAGTCTTTCAGAAGTGGTAGACGAATGAGGCATAATCTGCATAGCTCGGAAGAAGCAGACAAGGTACCCTTGTGAAGACGACATGATCCAGAACATCTATAGCGGGAGTAAGTTATACATATGGTTTTATTAATGTGTAATATATATATATATATATATATCACATTGTATAGAGTAGAACTAGTTGCTGGTATACTTCTCAACGAAGCTATACTAGTGGGATAAGATTTGTAAGACAAAGTGTAATTTGATTCAATGGATGTAATGAAGTGAGTAATGTAAAGATTTTAGTTCTTGTTTCTAGCCCTATAACCTAAAAGATTCTTGATGGTTGGGGTCTCAATGATTGTATTTGAGTTATCAAATGATTACAGATGGATTAATGTTGTTAAACAGGTGAATTGTTTATGAGAATTTCCGCGTGACGACCAAATCCCTGACCCCGGATTTGGGGCTGTTACAGAAATGGTATCAGAGATGAGGTTATAGTAAACTAGAAACGAGAGTGAGTAGGAGTGTGTATAGTTATGTGAGAACGTCAGAACTCATGTAGAGTTCATGTTGGACTATTGGATATAGTACCAACGGTTAAGTTAAGGTGTGATTGCTACGTTGAAGAATATGATGATGTAGACCTCGCTTCTTATGGTGATGAATATCTACCAAAGAATGCTCAGAGACAAGTGTTGGGTGGCAGGGGCATAGATCGCCCGAGACATGAATTTAAAATGATTTGAGGGATTCATGAATGCAGTTATGTATTCCCCGAACTATAGGAAATTTTCAAAATGATGATGAAGGATAGAAAGTTGACATCGGATATTGTGGTAGAGTGGGTGAGATACCGAATATGCCAGACCCCGAGGCCTCCGAGCAAACACATAATGATGCGCTCCTTGAGATGGACGCTGACCCGATAGAGGAGGATCTAGAGGAGGACCTCACGGAAGGTCAAGGGAATAATCTTGTAGAGAACGAGCCGATTGATAAAGATGTGATATGTTTACTTGAGGACCGAAAGAGTCCTTAGAGAGTGATTAAGTGACAAGACAAGAATTTGGAGTCGATTATGATTCATCAGGAGATATGATGAAGTGAATTGGGTAGAGTTTTAAGAATAGACGAGATAGAGGTAGTATCAACTATTGCCCACGACTGGATCGTTGGGAACTTGGCTATTGATTTGATTGGAATAAATACAAGGACCAATGAGTAGAGGACCCGGCTGACGGCCGAGGAGGAAATTACGAGGGTAGAACTGAGAAGCCGAAGTCAGATCCGGGTACTGCTGGTTTTGATGAATGACTAGTTATAAAGTAATGTTCCCTTTAAGTGGGGGGTTAAGTAAACTGACTGTTGGTAATATAGACTACTCGGACGTATATGTATCAGGAAAATGTGGCATGTTCCGTGTGAAACTTTGGTTTTCCCTTCTATGGGAGGTGTATATTTGGTTCCCTTTCCAGGGGTTAAACTTCCAACTTTATGTCGATTATTCCGTTATGATAACTGCATACGATATATTCTACCTATTTGGATGTTTATAGAATTGTTCTTCAAGTTTCGAAATTGATTTCCTAGTATTAACAGTGGATAAATAGACTGACCAAATTTCCCTGATATGGGGAAGAGATTCGACAAATTTTTGGCAAACCTTGTCTTTCTGATTATCAGAGAATGTCGCCAAAGAGAGTGAAAACTAGAGCAAACCAGGTCGATTGGTTAAGGTAATCGCCATATGGGTTGGTGGACAGACCCAGAGTGTTAAAATGGACTATAGAGATAAAATGATGAAGTTGAGATTGGACGGTAAAGATGAACCATATTTAAAGGACTAAGATGGACTGAGAAATTCTGGGATTGACTTAAATGAAAGGCTGTTATGCCAAAAGTGTTAAGCTATGTGGCACACAGGATTGATAGATACCGAATTTAAGCATGTATTTTTCTAATGATCATCCGGAATACCGCCTATTCGAAATATGGAATTTGTCAACATTAAGGATGGCACCGATATCGAAGCCTTTTTGTGGAATGGAACGTTGCTTGAGATGATTGCGTTGAGTTGGGTATAACTCTCTACGATTGTAAATGCTGATGGTTGAGACTGTGGTGACTAGTACGAGTCGATAATGGCGTAAGTTATCGAGCACTCTAAGGTGCATGCAGAAAAAAAAAACTTTAGAATCAAACTATTATCCGCCAGATGAGCCGACATATAAGGCATCCGTAGAGACGTTGGCAGTAACCTCCCCATTAGTAAATCGTTTTGATTACCTCCCCGATCTATGAATTATTTGACATCTCTCCAAGCGAGAGCTTCCTTATATGGGATATACTTCTTCTAAAGATACATTGTTGTATTCGTGTTCACCCGTACTGGGTTTCAATTATGACAGAGGTTGTCATGATACCTACTTTCAGGTTCTGAAGCCTGTCTATTGATGTTATTTAAACTTTCACTTTCCTTCAATAGTGAATAATCTTATGGTGATACAACACCACTTACTTGTGATATATATCAGTATCTTTCTGGATATTCTTTACTTTTGGAATCACACCTTAGAATTTTCTCCAAGGTGTCCCTTTGATAATTATTTGTCGAAAGACGATAATTTATTAACTGGAGTTCAAAGTGATTCCTATTTCTCTTCTTCCACCGAGACGAACAATCCTATTCTTATAGGGGCCACAAGGACTGTCTGTCTGTGTGATAGAAGTCTGATGGGACGCCATCACTTGTGTGTTGTGAAATACAAGAAGGCTAATTACCTTTAGTAATGCCTTAACTAAGGCACGCAACGTTAGTTCTTCTGATCATATTGATCTCTTGGTAAATTCTCTTATCTCAAATAAGATTTGCTTTAAAATTCATAATCTTATGATCACCATTGTGTGACATTTGTCTTGATATGGCAGCTATCTTTTCAAAGCTCCATGATTCTTGTTATCTATAATGAATTCCGAGGGGATGCCAACCAGGTCAGATAAGCGAAATTCGTTAATATAGATTAGATTCGCAATGGAATCGCCGAGGATAAGAGCGAGTCCCAAAATGATTAGTATACCAGCGACATATCGATAGAATCAGTTTACTCTTCCTCAAGGAGATTATGCGAATGAAAAGTGAGTCAAACCATATTTGCAAGGGATAACAAAGTAATGGGAGACTTCAATAACAGCGGTGTCCAACAGAGACACCATAGTTGGATTGAGATTATGGAAAAGTTGTTTGCGAACGGACTCTAGTTCTGAAATTGCAGAATAAGTGTTGAGGTGAAGGGTTAGAGAACCCCGACAATTGACAAGTTCGATAACGTATTCCAGTGAATCTACCCGGATTACCATCGGACCGAGAAATAGAAACTGTTATGGATTAACCCCAGTAGAAAGGAAAGAGTAGCGACTCAGTAACAAGAATGCTGGGCAAGAGTATGATAAGACCCAGTGCATCACCGTGGGGAGCCTCGGTGTTGGTTGTGAGAGAAAAATGGAATTATGAAAGTGTATATCGACTAACGAGAATTGAACTCGGGTTACCAGATTCAGAGTCTGATGTCCTAACCGCTAGACCATGGAACAAGTTTATCAGTAGGAGCAAAGACCTACTACCGAGGAAAAAAAAACGATTTGATAAACCAGCTAAAAGATGATATGTATTTTCCGAGAATGAATTGAGAACTGGATGCCACCAGTTAAAGATTAAACCCGAGGATATACCCAATACTGCGTTCGCAATAGGTATAGACACTATGAGATTTTAGCAATGTCATCTGGGTGATTAATGCACCCATAGTTTTTATGGATTTAGTGAATCAAGTGTTCAAGAAATATTTAAATAAGCTCGTTATTGTATTTATTGATGACATCTTGATATATCCAGATGACGAACATTTAAGAATTGTTTTAGAGTTAATATGAGAAGAGCAGTTGCATGCCAAATTTTCAAAGTGTGAATTATGGTTTAATGAATCCCAATTTCTAAGACGTGTGGTTATTATCAAGGGAGTATTAATGGATCCCGCTAAAATAGAAGTTGTTTCAATTGGGAGAGACCAACTACACCCACAAAGGTGAGAATTTTTATAGACCTGACAGGCTATTATAGGGAATTCGTGCAGGACCTTGCTAAGATAGCAGCACCGTTGACACGATTTACGAGAAAGACTGAGAAGTTGGAATGGACTCCTAAGTGTGAGGAGAGTTTGCAAGAATTGAAAAGAGGTTGGTGTCAGCCCACTGTTGGCCCTACCAGATGATAAGGAAGACTTTGTGATATATAATGATGCATCTCATAAAGGTTTAGATTGTGTGCTGATACAGCACCGTAGAATAAGTGTGTATGCATTCAGACAGTTAAAAGCCCACCCATAAATTGGAATTAGCAGCGATGGTTTTCGCTCCAAAAGATTTGGAAACATTACATGGACCATAAAAGCCTCAAGTATATATTATGCAAAAGGAAAGAGCAAGGAAAATTTTTCAAGAACGAGGGTAAAGTATATGCCCGTTTAAGTACGAACAGGAAATATATATTATAACCAATATTTTCTTACAATTGTTTCAAGAAGTATTATTAGAATTATTTTCAGGAAAATTTTACATAGAAGATATATTTAAAGGTCGGAGTATTAAGACTTTATGTCATGATAGAGATCAAGATACGACTATAAGATGCACTACCATTCAGGGGAGGCCAATGTGGTGGCCAATGCCTTAGTCAAAAAGGAGAAAAGAGATGGATTCCGAAGATTCGGGAATTCAAGGATGAGATCTTACACAAGACCCATAGTCCGAGATATTAGATGCACTTAGACGGTACCATAATGTATAAGGGATACTACTTTACGAGGCCGTTATGAGAAGAGTTGTCACTCTTCCCTGTGTTGGAAGGAGGCTGGCAAGATAAAGATATTGGAAACCGAGTTAATTCGACAAACCAAAGAGACAAAAGGTTTTATCAACAAACGACTAGTGGAAGCCCGGAATGGGTGGAGATAGTACTGCTATTGATAAGCTAAATGGCATGTTGAAGAATGACAAGCCAGTTTATATTGGTTTATTTCTGCGCAAACAAGATAGAGAATATAAGATTGGAGAGGCGCAATGCTAAATATATTCCTGTGGAAATCATGCAAAGAAATGAGCAAGT
The DNA here is from genome assembly GCA_037693485.1 of Kitagawia praeruptora. Lineage (NCBI taxonomy): Eukaryota > Viridiplantae > Streptophyta > Magnoliopsida > Apiales > Apiaceae > Kitagawia > Kitagawia praeruptora. Next base: position 111,921,316 of record CM075348.1, on the reverse strand, counting down.
GTAAGGAACAAGGTTTTCAAACTAATAAGGAATTGTGAGGAAATCAAGATGTGGAAGAATCCACCTGGAAATGGAAAGAGTGAAACAAAGAAGGAGTAACCCCAGTGATTCCTAAACTGATTCCGGGACGGAATCCTTTTAAGGAGGGGAGACTGTAAGAACCCAGATTTTTCGGTAGAATTAAAACTTTTCTTATTAAGAATGAGTATATACGTGAATAGTGTTTATCATGCGTGAATAGTGATTTTGGTGGATGAATAGTGATTTTGAGTATCAAGAAAATTTTTCATGTCATCTATGTACGAGACATAGGATGGATATTCTGAAGTCATATTAGTGATCTACAGAGCAAATAAGTGTATGCAAACACGATCGGAATTCAGAAATTCCAATTTGTATTTCGGTGTAATATTTGACCGGGCAGTGAATTATATATTATTATATTCAAGAAATGAGATATTAAATTTGAGGAAGTAAGGATTTAATATGTTAGGACTTTATTATATTTGATTTGAGGATTTAAAACGTAAGTGGAGCGAACGTTCTAGAAACCGTTGAGACTTTACAACGAGATTAAGCGATTGAGCGAACGAATCATGGATTAAGGATATGGTATATTAAGAGTCCAAGGAAGGATATATTATGAGAGGAAAAAAGGATTGAAAATAAACTCCTAGAATTGGAGAAATAGAGAATGCTTGAGAAATCGGGAGAACGTTTTCTGAGATAAAGAGAAATAAACAAGGGATGTTGGAATTAATATTCGTTCGAGGTATTGTGCTATATTAGAGCAATAATATGCAACGTATAAGTTGTAACGTATTTATTTTATTCAAGAAATGACAAGAAAATCAAAGCGGTGGAAAAGAAAACAAAACAAAAGGATTTAAGTGCAAGAAACAAGAGACAAGGACTTGGTTGCAATTAGCAAAGGACTTGGTTGCAATTTAAGTGGATAAGAAATCTAGAGCAGCCAATGAGAGGTTGCCACCTAGCAAGGATGAGATGCATCCAACCAAAAATAGATAGTATATATCAAGTGTATGGCATTATTAGAACATAAAACCAAGAACAAAACCATTCTGCCCAGCAGAACACCCTCTCAGTAAAACGGGCCTAGAGCCTTCATTACTCAATCAAATTTTTTGTTCTTTATATGGTTAGAAATCTGTTAAGATGCTCTACAACTTTCATTTAGAAGCCTCGTTCAGAAAAGATCGGTAAGGGCCTCGTTTTTCATGATCTTTAAGTCGGATTCTAATAACTCCGAATTACTAACTTGATTTTCTTGATTTCTTGGATGATCTAAGGTGTGTTAAGGCTAGACAAGGACCATACAAAGCTTAGTAAGGCTAGTACATACTCTCAAGAAGGTATAATCTTTGAAACCCTAGCTCTTGTTTTGAGATCTAAGCATGTTCTTGGTGATTTTAGAGTAATATGTTCATGATGATATTATAAGCATGCTTAGTTAAGTGGTTTAGTTTATTTAAGAAGCATGATGATTTTGATGCTAAGATCAGTAGCTTCTGGACTTGTTGAGGTGTATACTATGTGTATAAGTTGTATTGATGCCCGGTGTGGCTTGGTTTGATGATTACGATTTTTGGAATGTCCGATTTATAGCCGTCGTAATGCTGAATTTTTGTTAACACTTAGAAACCGAGCAGGAAAGTTAATATAATTTCCTGACCTTGGCAATATTATGACATGTCCTTATAGATCTCGAGCCGTAGATAATTTTGGAAAAAGAATCGAAACATTCTGACTTACGGTTTAGGAGAAATGACCGATTTACTAAAAGTGGTTCGAAACCGTAAACGCGAGTTCGTAATTAAAATTGGATTCCCTTAACGTAGTTAATTCAGTTGCGAATCGAGGTTATTAAATACTAGAGATAAAAAGGAAGGTGTGAGAAGAAAACACATGTCAAATGGATCGTTTTTCGATTTTATAAAAATATTCGAATCAAGGTTAAGTGCGAAGGAACCCCTTAGAGGAGCACTTGGTTATAACTTTGAGAACCACTTAGTAAAACGAGCGAACGAGATCCAATTTCTAAAACAAATCTTCGACCTAAGTATTTATTGATTAACATGGACTTAGTATGACGCTAAATCGAGCAAGTAATGCTTTGGTGGTGTTTGTTGCATGTTTAGACCTTGAGTTAAGAATGGTTATCCAGGGGATTAATGGTATGTTCTTATTTGACTTTGTCTAGATGGACCGACATCGTCGCGAGCCCTATCGTATCTCGAGTACCAGGCAAGTGTTCTAAACCATACTTTGTAGTATTGGTTCTATATTCCTGTTTTGCCATGTATAGAGTTATACAGATTTGCAGTTATTGCTTATGTTGCCATATATATATAGTTGGCCTTCGGATTCACATATAAGATTTGAGATAAATAGTTATGAATTGGTGAATCGTGTAGATCTAAGTATAAGAGCATACTTCTTGTGTTCGACTCTAGACCGGGAGTCGGTATTTGGATATATGTAAATAGTCGTGGAAACCCGGAGGGATTCCAGCGGCAAAGTACTATGTACTCTGAGGATTGTTATTTAGTATCATTACTATAATTTCAAAAAGTATTTATTACTTGAGTCAGATTCAAGGATTGTTATTCGAGTATTATCTCACTTGAGAAATATTAGAATATTATTCATTTAAGAGTATTATTGAATATTTTACGATATACGAGGCAAGGTGTATGCATAGTTATTTTGACTTGATATATGGTCATACTTGCATTGTGCTTTTGATAAGATGACTTATAGACTAGATGGGATCTAGTATCTATAAGCCATGATTATGATAGCCCTTAGTGTAGGGCATATGTTTTGAATATTTTGTTACGAACCGCGAGACGGTGTATCGTATACGTTTTGAGATTATTTTCTGAGTATTATTTATCGAGTAAATAATATTCGAGGATTATATTTACGTGGAGAATATCATTTCAAATATTTATTTAAAGTATGATTTCATATCATCTATTATTTATTTATTAAATGAATATTATTTTGAATATTCATTTCAAGGCTTTTCCAATTAGTATTTGATGATTAATTACTTAATGGATATTCTCCCCAATACTCATTTAAAGATTTTCTTATTATCATTTTGAGGATTAATCAGGTAGTGAATATTATTTTCAATATTCACTTTGAGATTTGAGTATAATTATTTTGATAAATTATATTATTCAAATATCTTGATTTTGATAAATATTATTGTAAATATAATTCAAGTTCAATTTCTTATATTCTATGATTCATTATTAAATGAATATTATTTCGAATATTCGTTTAAAGGTCTTTCTTATTGAGGAAGTATATTATGAGTTTTATTAAAGATATCTTGTATATTTCTGACTTCTGGATTTTCTATAAACTATGTTGAGAGCCTATCCTATTTTGCCTAACAAAGATTTTCAGAAAAAGATTATAAGTATACCGTTTAGGTCCCCATGATTGCAAATCAACTTCTGGCCGTAATGGCGTCATTTTCCTTCAAAACTGGGGAACCTTACTTGAGGAATTCGATTTTTATTTGACTTTTGAGTCATGAGATATTGTGGTTGAATTAATTCCAATCCAAGTATTATGAGTCATGATGACTCCGGTTACTTCCTCAATACTCGAGGAGTAAATTCCTGGAACAAGTCGATATCCATTAACAAGCAACTGCTTGGGAAATATTGATGAATTTTTCCTTTCCAATTTGATACGACTACTTTGTGGAGTCTTATCAACAAGTATATATACTTGGGGAAAGGAGGATGAGCTTTACATTTCAGAGTCATGGATTTTACTCGAACTAGGAGTCATGTAAGAGGCCGAGTCGTGCCGGTCCATCCCATTGGCCCAATCGTTGGCCGGGGAGATCCAGAAGGGCGGTAGACAAGTAAATCCGTCGGTTCTTCCTTTTACCGGTAGTGAATTCAATTTGAGCTATACATGCTGCGACTGATCATCGTAGATGGAATAGCGGGCGCGGTGAATACTCCAGTATTAGTTCATCATCCAATTGTGGATATTTCTGCAACATATACTGAAAGGTTTGCCGGTCATGTTGGCAGGGTTTTAAAAGTGTTAAAACTGATGTTACAATAACCTTTCTTATAGCTTCATCTTTTAAGATATATGCTGATATTCTGCTTATGGTTATTATAGCAGACATGATTTTACGAAAAGGTTATTGGTGTACTTTGAAACCTCATCCTTTTATAAAATGCAAGAACTATTCATATTGCGATAAAGATTTCAGATATATTATGATATATGACTCCCTACTCCTAACAGATATTTTGACAGAAAGGTCATTATTGTGATTATGAACTTATCATGTTCATTTAATGATTATTTTAATCATTATGCTTTCCCTATTGAGATTTCTTGGATACAGATATTTTATTAATGATACTAAGTATCCGTGGTATTATGAAAACCCCACGTATATGATGGGAGATTTTGTGAACCCTAGTAACCACTTGCTGAGCAATTCTTTCGCTCATACTTGTTTTTTTGTTTTATATATTAGTCTTTCAGAAGTGGTAGACGAATGAGGCATAATCTGCATAGCTCGGAAGAAGCAAACAAGGTACCCTTGTGAAGACGACATGATCCAGAACATCTATAGCGGGAGTAAGTTACATATGGTTTTATTATTGTGTAATATATTTATATATATATATATATATATATATATATATATATATATATATATATCACATTGTATAGAGTAGAACTAGTTGTTGGTATACTTCTCAACGAAGCTATACCAGTGGGATAAGATTTGTAAGACACAGTGTAATTTGATTCAATGGATGTAATGAAGTGAGTAATGTAAAGATTTTAGTTCTTGTTTCTAGCCCTATAACCTAAAAGATTCTTGATGGTTGGGGTCTCAATGATTGTATTTCAGTTATCAAATGATTACAGATGGATTAATGTTGTTAAACAGGTGAATTGTTTATGAGAATTTCCGCATGACGACCAAATCCCTGACCCCGGATTTGGGGCTGTTACACTCTCTCTGCCTTCAATAGCTCCCCCTTGATCAGTAGAATCCATACTGTTGCTAGTTACTGATCTTTCCTCAGTAGACTCTGAAGGATCAGTTCCTGATGGAGTAGACTCTGAATAGCTAGTCTGCTCCTGATGATCACTGTGTCCTCCTTGATTTATTAGCTCCCCCTCAATAGTAGCATTCCTTTGAGAAGCAATAGAAATTCCTTCTGGAGAACCTTCATCATCACTGTAGAGTATCTCAGAATCCTTAAGATTTTCAAATTCCAATTTGTTATGGCTTTCATCAGTTTGCAGAATTCCAAATTTCTTGTCATCAAATGCCACATGAATTGATTCCATAACAGTGTGAGTTCTGAGATTATAAACTTTGAAGGCCTTTGATGCTGAATATCCTAGAAAGATTGCTTCATCCGATTTGGCTTCAAATTTTCCAAGTTGTTCTGGATGAACTTTTAGGACATAGCATTTGCATCTAAAGATGTGAAAGTATTTCACACTTGGTTTCTTTCCTTTGATCATCTCATAGAGAGTCTTTCCATGACTATTTACCAAGGTACAATTTTGAGTGAAACATGTAGTATTAATAGCTTCTGCCCAAAAATAGGTTGGAAGTTAGATGCAAGCATGGTTCTTGCTGCCTCTATGAGAGTTCTGTTCTTTCTTTCCACTACACCATTCTGCTGAGGTGTTCCAGGTGTAGAAAATTGTTGAGTGATTCCATTGTCTGCACAATACTCCTCCAATGCAGAATTCTTGAATCCTGTACCATTGTCATTCCTAAGTACTTTGACTACTTAGAGTTATTCTGAATATTCTTGACAAGTTCAATGATTTATTGAGGAGCTTCATCCTTCTTGTGTAAAAAGAACACCCATGTGAACCATGTGAAATCATCCACTATAACTAGAGCATATCTTTTCTTGCTGATAGAAATAATGTTTACTGGACCAAACAGATCAAGATGTAGCATGTGAAATGGTTAAGTAATTGAATTTTCAGTCTTGCTCTTGAAAGTGGTTCTTCTCTGTTTTCCAAGCTGACAGGCAGCACAAAGTCCATCTTGCACATAATTTGCCTGAGGTAGGCCTCTCACCAGATTATGCTTAACAAGTTGATTAAGCTTCTTGAAGTTGAGATGTGAGAGCTTCTTGTGCCAATTCCAGCTTTCATCATTTGTTGCTTTGCTGTAGCGACATCTAACAATTCCTTTAGATGTATCACTTAAGCTGGCTTCATAAATGTTACCATGTCTTTGACCAGTTAGAACAATGTCTCCATTCTGTATATTCAAGATTTTACATCCTTCTCTGTTAAAGATTGATTGGTAACCTTTATCACCCAGTTGAATTATGCTTAACAGTGTATGTTTCAAGCCTTCAACCAGTGCTACATTTTCTATGATGACATTCCCCAAAATAATTGAGCCATATCCCAGAGTTTCTCCTTTGTTGCTATCACCAAAAGATATTACTGGGCCAGCTTTCCTCTCAAATTTTGCAAGTAGGGACTTCTTTCCAGTCATATGTCCAGAGCATCCACTGTCCAAGATAATTGAATGCTTCTTTCCTGTGCCCTGCAAACAAAAAAATAACTAGTTAGAATTTTTTAGGACCCAACTTTGATTGGATCCTTTCTTACTAGATTTAGAAACAACAGGCTTTGAAGATTTTGCTTTTACTTTACCTGTTGCAGAGTCAACCTTAAACTCTGATTTCACAAACTGTTTGTGACTAGGAGTTTTAGATTTCAGAGAATAATAGTCATAATACAGTTCATGATATTCTCTACACATGTAAATGGAATGAAGTAAACTACCACAATGATAACAAGCTTTTTGTGGTTGGTATTGAATTTTCTGAGTCTTGGGGAACTGGACTCAGTTTTCCAAGAAGGTTTTTGATTGCAGTCTAGGGCCAAATGATTATGATTTCCACACTTATAGCATTTTTTCCTAGGTGCATCAGGTACATTCTTGTAATTATTCTCTTTGTTAATACCTTCTTTTCCATTCCTATTTCTTTTGATCTTGCTAGACTTTGAAAGACCATCTAGTCTCTGTTTCAACTGAGACTTAGACATAAACCCTATGTTGACATTCTTAGGTTTATCTAACACTTTCTCATCTGAATTACTATTGTTAATTCTTTTGTGTACAACAGGGGTACCTTTTGAATCAACAAATTTAACATGTTTAGGTTCAGAAACAATTCTCTTACCTTCAGATTTAGATATGTTAGCTTCTACTTTACTATCATCATTGACAATAACTACTTTTTCTTCTTGTCTAGCCTTATCAAAACCTAAACCATTAACTTTACCATGAATTCCACTTTCAATGATTTCTTGAGTCTTTTTACCAGAATTGTTAATGGTCTTAATCACATATCTCTCTTCTTCTAGTTCTTTTCTGACATAGTCATAAGCTTCAAGAATAACACTATAATCATGCTTAACTTTATCAAAACTTAATCTATATTCTTCCATTTGAACTAACTCAGATTCAAGAAAATTATTTCTATCAACTAACTTGTCATTCTTAACCTTAAGTTCATCTTTTTCACTAGTAAGAATTCTAAAATTAGTCATAAGATTCTTAAACTCAGCATGGATAGATTTAATTTCTTTAGAATTTAAGCTATCAAATGAATAAAGAGAGTGAAGTGATACCTTAACAGAAGATAGAGAAGTTTCTTTGGAGATCCAGGTTTGTCTGAAACATTTACCATCAATGCAATGTTGTCATAATCCAATTCATCTTCAGAATCACTGGAATCAGCCCAATCCTTCTGTGTGACCATAAGTGCATTACCCTTTCCTGTATTCCTAGGCTTCTTACACTCACTAGCAAAGTGTCCAAGCTCGCTACAGTTAAAGCACTTGATCTTGGCCTTATCAAGCTTGACAACTGTACTTTTGCCTTTGTCACTCATCTTCTCCTCCTTCTTTTGAAAAGGTCCTTTGCTAAATCTTCTCCTATTGAATCTTCCTTTCTTTAAAGCTTTAGCAAACATAGCAAAGAGTTCCTGCATCTCTGTTTCAGAATTACTGTTATCAGAGTCTATATCAGTAGTCTCTGACTCAGAACTTTCTTTGCTTTTCTTCTTCCTTGAGTTCTTCACAACAGGTTCATCATGCTGTTCCTCTGGAAGCTTCTTTGAGTCAGATTGAGCAGTGAGTGCAACAGTTTTCATCTTCCTTTACTCCTACTCTTCTTCTGTTGCTTGTCAAGTTCATAAGCCCTCAGTTTTCCATACACTACCTATAATGATATCTCATCCAAATCATTAGCTTCCTCAATTGCAGATATCTTCTCATTGTAGAAATCAGGCAAGGCTTTCATGAACTTAGTATTCATATCCTCCAAGTCATAATATTTACCATGCATGGCCATCTCATTGATGAGTTTTGTAAACCTATCAAAGGTATCAGTAAGTGACTCACCAGACTTAGATTCAAAGTACTCATAGGCTTAGTTCCTTCACAGTGAACCTTAAGATTATCCCATATATCCTTAGCAGTCTTACAAGAGAGAACATAGTTAGTGAGAATAGAATCAAGATTGTTGAATAATATGTTTCTCACTTTAGCATCTTTAAGAACGTTCTCCTTTTCCTTATCTGTCCATTCAGATTTAGGCTTCTCTACTGTATGTTCTGGAACAACTTCACCATCAACAGTTGCTTGTCCAATAACCTTTGTTGGGATAAATGGTCCATCTCTGATCCTGTCAAGATAATCAGGACCTGTTGCTTCCAGATGATGCAACATCTTTACTTCCCATAGAGTATATTCGTTTCTCTTGAGCATAGGGATCTTAGTATTACCATCCTTGTAACCAAACATGATTGCAGATCTTTATGATTATTCGAAATCAACCTGCTCTGATACCAATTGTTAACTCGAATAACTTATAGAAGGGGGGGGGGGGTTGAATACAAGTTATATAATAGTGTCTGATTTTTACTCGAATAAATAAAACAAGAACAAACGAATAAACCAAACTGTTTGTATTAATAAGATCAAATACAAACTCTACCAAAGGTGTAAAATACCTTTAGCAGCTACTAACAATACAAATCTCTCTCTGTTTGCACTCTCGTATACTTACGATTACAAACCTCACGAACTCACTCAACACTTTTTGCAATGATATAGAGAGAGTATTTATAATGCTACCTATCAACTAATAACAGAAAGTTAATCTATACATGACAATGTTCTGCCGTCCAGTTGGTAGTTTTCATCAATAGAAAATTCTTTCCTTCATGATATCTTCTTGCTTGTTCTTCAAACAACGATCCTGTTTTATATCACTTGCCAGTTTCTGTAGCATCCATAATGACATCATCAGTAACACGACTGATATCAGGATTCTATCTTGTATCAGGATCTGACCATCCCATCAGTACTCGATCAGTATTTGACTTGTCGTATCAGGATCCAATCTCAATTCCTGACATGTAGTACTTGATGCACTATTCCTGACTTAATCCTACAGATTACTGTCTAACACATATATCCTATACAAAGTGCTAAATCCTTTATAAGATCAGGATATACAAGAAGTATAAGTAAAATTCTATTCTTAACATCACAACTCATGAATTATTTCTAACAGTTCAAGAGATACTTGGATAAGTTCATGATTGTATTTATTGCTGACATTCTGATATACTCGAAGTCTCCTGAAGATCATGCAGAACATCTCCGTCTAGTGTTGAAAGCACTGAAGAAGGAAAAGTTGTACGCAAAATTTTCGAAGTACGAATTCTGGCGGAAAGAAGTTCAATTTTTACGACATATCATGAGCGGCGGAGGAATTTCTGTAGACCCCGCTAAGATAGAAGCCGTAGCAGACTGGGAGAGACCCAAGACTCCAACAGAGGTTAGAAATTTCCTTGGACTAGCTGGTTATTATCATAGATTCGTGAAAGATTTATCAAAGATAGATACGCCACTGACTCGACTTACCAGGAAGAGTGAAAAGTTTGAGTGGACCTCCAAATGTGAAGACAACTTTCAAGAGTTGAAGAAGAGACTAACAACTGCCCCAATTTTGACCCTACCCGATGAAAAAGGTGATTTCGTGATTTTCAGTTATGCTTCTCACAAAGGTTTAGGGTGTGTATTGATGCAACACGGGAAAGTAATTGCTTATGCCTCTCGTCAACTGAAGGAATATGAATCCCGATACCCTACTCACGACTTAGAACTTGCTGCCATTGTTTTTGCACTCAAGATTTGGAGACATTACCTGTATGGAGAGAAATACGAGATTTTCACCGATCACAAGAGCTTAAAGTACATATTCACCCAGAAGGAATTGAACATGAGACAGAGAAGATGGTTGGAATTAATCAAAGACTACGACTGCTCGATAGACTACCACCCAGGGAAAGCTAATGTTGTAGCTGATGCTTTAAGTAGAAAAGAAAGACTCAACTTGTTGACAACCTCGGAGGAGTTAGTCAGAGAATTCAAGAAAATGGAGTTAGAAGTCAAGGACCCAGTCTAAAACAATGAAAGAGTTTATACCATTCATTTTCAACCAGAGCTGTTAGAGAAGATTCGCCGTTGTCAGGAACAAGTAATGGAAGCAAGAAGATCAGAGTTGACATGAGAAGAATTTCTGAGTTCAAAAGATGATAATGGAATTAAGCGATTTGCTTCGAGAATTTGGGTTCCTAATGTTTCAGAATTGAAAGAAGAAATCATGAGCGAAGCGCATAACTCAAGATATTCCATTCACCCAGGGAGCACAAAAATGTATCAAGATATTAAGAAAAATTATTGGTGGCCTAACATAAAAAGAGAGATTACAGAATGGGTAAGCAAGTGTTTGACCTGTCAGAGAGTGAAAGCCGAACATCAACGACCCAGTGGATTACTCCAATCCTTAGAGATTCCAGAGTGGAAATGAGAGCACATCACCATGGATTTTGTAGTAGGTTTACCTCGAACCAGAGCAAATTTTGATGCTATTTGGGTTATAGTTGACAGACTCACGAAGTCCGCGCATTTTCTACCGATCAACGAAAGGTATTCAATAGAAAGACTGGTAGGTTTGTATTTGAAGGAAGTGGTAGTCCGCCATGGAGTGCCCGTGTCAATCGTGTCAGACAGAGATGCCCGCTTTACTTCTAGATTCTGGAAGAGTTTTCAGGAGTGCCTTGGCACCAAGTTGAATTTGAGTACAGCCTATCATCCGCAGACAGATGGACAGAGTGAAAGGACAATTCAGACAATAGAAGATATGCTGCGAGCCTGCGCCTTGGATTTCAAATGAAGTTGGAATGATCATCTACCATTAGTAGAGTTTGCTTACAATAATAGTTATCACTCTAGTACTAGCATGGCCCCGTATGAAGCTTTATATGGAAGGAAGTGCAGATCTCCACTTTGCTGGAATGAAGTCGGTGAAGGAAGATTACTAGGGCCAGATATGGTCCATCAGACAAAGCAATCCATAGAGACGATTCGAAGGAGATTAGTTGCTGCTCAAGACCATCAGCGAAAGTATGCCGATCTGAAGAGAAAAGATAAATCATTTGAGATAGAAGATAAAGTGTTGTTGAAAATTTCCCCGTGGAAAGGGGTGATGAGATTCGGGAGAAAAGGAAAACTGAGTCCTAGGTATATCGGACCCTTTGAGATTCTGAAGAAGGTTGGAGCTGTGTCATGTCAATTAGCTTTACCGCTAGATCTTCACCATGATCAAAATGTATTCCATGTGTCAATATTGAGAGCATATCACCCTGATCATCGACATGTGTTAGAGTATGAGCCCATCGATGTCAAAGCTGACCTGACCTACGTAGAGCAACCAGTGGAAGTGGTGGATTTCAAAATACATGAGTTGCGCAATAAGAGAATAAATTTAGTAAAAGTGATTTGGAGGAATCGTCAAATCGAAGAAGCCACTTGGGAACTTGAGAGTGAAATGCGTAGTAAATACCCCGAGTTGTTTAGCCATTAATGTTGATCCCGAGGATGGAATCCTTTTAAGGGGGGAGACTGTAATAACCGTGACTTTTTTTGATAATTTTATGTCGAGCTCTCTTAAAATAAATAGGTGAATTTAAATTTTATTAATAATTTTATTTTTGAGCCCTTTCCGAATAAAAAATTTGTAAACTCGATTTTCCCTAATTTTAGATATGCGAGTAAATATTTAATTAGTCCTATCAATATTTCTAATATATTGATATTATATTCTAGTTTATTGGGTCAACCTTTATAATTAGGACCTAGTAGCCATTATTTTCCAAGTGGGAGGCCTTGTGTATAATTATAATCATATCAATTGGATTGTGTGATTTTTTTTAAGCCCAAAAGATTTAAAGTCCATTAAGAGCCCAAATGAGTGAAAATTATATAAGGTAAGTAAATAACTAGAATTCTAGTCTCATATCCCTCATTCTAATCTCCACCGAGACAAAACACAACACCAAGATATATTTTTCTCTCTAAACCACAATCTTATAAATTCTATACACCTTAGAGTTTTATCTTGATCATACATGCAATTTCATATTTGAATAGCTTATTAAAAACCCTTTAATTCGACATCCATATTCAAGGGTTTCAAGAAAGTGTATTATAAAGATTTAAAGCTCGAAAAGTGATTTTCAAAGAGAGTATGAATTTTGTACCTCTAAAAACCTTTTTATCATGTGTTTTTAAGTCCTCTTAATATTGATTTTTGTTGAAAATTTGTGTTTTTGAATTAGGGCTTTAAAATTTTATGTATTTGGGTTTAATTTGTGCATATAATTATAGTGGTGGTTATGAAAGGGGTTAATTAATTAGATTTTGGGGGTTGAATTGTTTTTGCTGTTGCATGCCGGGAAGGGGGGAGGAGGCGACCACCACCAATGCGGTGGTGGTGTCGGTTGGTGTAATCGGAGTAGAGGTGGTGGTGTTGGTTGGATCGGAGATGATGATGTCGTGGGATGATCGGACGAAGAGAGAGTGAGGCGGAGGTGGAGCGAGAGAGAGATTGTGACGGAGAGGGAGAGATTTCGACGGAGAGAGAGAGGGGTTGTAACGGGGAGAGAAGAATGGAGGCAGAAAGACGAGGGAGAAGAGAAAAGAGAGGAGAGGAGTGAGGGAGGTCGAGAGGGAGACAGACGGCGAGAAAGAGAGGGAGATGCGAGAGAAAAGAGAGAGAGATTTGGGCGGAGGGAGAGAGAGCGATAGGTAGAGAGAGAGAGGGAGAGAGAGAGAGAGAGAGAGAGCAGGGATCGGTGGGGGAGGTGGTCACCACCGGCGCCGCCGTGGCGTCCGGTCGGTGGCTGCCGGATTTTTGGTAGTGGTGATATAATTGGTTGTAATTCATTTAGCCTTTATTTTATTTACTTGAGAAGAATTTGAATTATTCTTTTTGAATAAATGTTATAATAATAGAATAAATTATGGTGATGGTAAATAAAGGAAATTATAATTATTTTGTGGTGACAAGTGTTTTGGTTAATTGTAATGAAAGTATTAACAAAGGAGAAATGAGGATTAATTTAGTCACTAAAGATAAAAATAAGGTCATTAAAGCAGATTAAAGAGAAGAGCACTTGATTTAATTAAATTATTATAAAATGAGAAGAGAGCTAAATCATCTATTAGACGAATATTTCATTGATAAGAAAATTAGGTTGCGTGAGATTAATAGATAAAGAATTTTATTGATAGAATTTTATTTGGTTAAATCAAAATATTAGTTAAGGATTTTGAATTCGGATAAAGAAATTTAATCCTCGAATTATTTATTTGAGAATAAATGGTGAATTATATTATTGCTCCTTTAAAATGAATTTAAGTGAATTAGATGAATTTTTTGAGAAATAGAGAATTTTATAAATGCCTTCTTATTTTGAGATGTGAATTGCAAGAACCAATTTAATTTAGAAGTACGATTTAAATAATTAATCGTTAGCGACAATTTAGAAAATAAATTAGAGACCTTTTTGAAAATCTCCATCACGAATAAACAGAGTGAGACTTTCACGAATAACTTGTTGTGCATAATGTATAAAACCCGAGATATTAAATTTAATAGGAAAAAGTGAATAGAGCCTCCATTTAATTCATTCTGCCTTGCGAATAAAGGTATTAGTGAGATTTTTAAACATACGAGAATATTCCTAATCATATGTTCGAGAATTATTTATTTATCAAGAGCATGACTACTGAATTATTATGACATTATGTGATTAAATCTTTACCCGAGTACTAAAATCATTCTGATATATTATTATAGAGATTCTTTCTGTGAATTGAGATTTCTGCTCGTGAGAAACGCTTTTAATTAGTCGGTACCTATAAGCGTCGAGACAGAGGCAAGTTCATTCCTACCTAACTCTCGGAAACTTTGTATTTTTGTTCGTATTATTTCATTTCTTGATTATTTTCGAGCTATCAATTATGAGATTTATTTGATGCTCCTTATGATGCAATAATTCTTTTGAGTATTATTTTCTCGTTAAATATTACGTTACTGATAGAATTAGTTTACTTGCAAAATACATTACCTATAAGCGTAGAAGCAATTTCGTTGCTATCGGGTCAGTCTCTTTAATTCGAGACGACTATTTATTTCGATTCAGTGGAACTATTCTCATTTGTTCGAGATAGTTAAATTCATTCTTCTCAGTCGGATTTATTATACAAATTCGACAACATTTATTGATTATCTTTTAATTGGTTCATCGTTCGAATCAATCAATAGGGATTATACTATTTAAAATTTGTTAGAGTTTTACTCTTGGATCGAATGAAAAATATTTTATTTAACGTTCATCAATTTGGAGTATTATAATTACTCGAGTAGTACTACTTGTTCAGTACGACTCATTATGTTTCATTTTAAGACTATTCTCATTATTTTGAGATAGTTGCCTTTCTTGTCAAGGGTTGGCACTTTGTTCGTGTCAATCAATTAAAACATATTTATTGAGAGTTGCATCAGTCCATTGTTCGGATTGGTGGTACATTGAGTAAAAACTGGCAGTCCGCCAGATCAATTAAATATTTTCCTGTGGAGTTTATCTCAAAATATCAGTTCATTAAATGTTCGGGAATTCTGTATTCTATTGGTCAATTTTGGGAAAGAGGCCCATTATAGAGAAAGTGAGACTCGTGAACCGTTTTAAGGACACGAGAATTTTTAGGCACTATGATGCCAGGGTTGATATATTCACCCATTATGATGCTAGCATTCATACTATATACTATATTCGTTGACATCGTATTGTAGCCGTGATCGGGCGAAGTGCGGTGTCATTGGAGGACAGTATTCCCCGTCGGATAGTTGATCGCCCCGCCGAGATACCGAAAGGATGGAAGACCAGTTATTCTTATATCATGAGTCAGCAGAGTTTCACAAAAAGAGTCATTTCGAGTATTCTATTTTCGAGACGAGTCTTGAGTCAATTTTCAGATTTATGATATCTTAACTGTTTCTTATATTTCGAGTATTTCTTTCGGTATATATATTACTACATTTATGAGAACGAGCAAGGAGAGAATTTGCTGAGCACCATAGTTGCTCACTCTTGCTTTACAACATTTGTTCAGCTGTCAAGAAAGAAAGATGTGAGACGTCCAGCCAGGGATCCAGAGGCAAGGGAAAAGCTCCAGGCTATGCTGACAAGGACTAGAATGACCAGCTAGAACCTTTTATCTTTTCAACCTTTAGAGACTTTTGCAAGATATTATTCGGAGATGTAATAAGCGTATTGTAATAAAGTGTGAAACCGATCTTGGATCTGTGGAGTGGGACTGCTCCACTCCGTTGTAATAATTATTCTGTTATTATTGAGCTAACATGTGTTGCAGGATGATGAGACCAGATGTGACGACCTGGCTCCCCGGACAGGGCGGATTTGGGGGCGTCACAGACGGTTGAAATAATTTTGGTAGAACAGTGACCAAACTAAAATTATGAATAAGATCCCTCTTACACTTATTATATATACTAGCTTTGATATGGGCTAAAAATAAGCCCTAAAGACACATTTAATGTGGTATTAATTAGACTTGGCATGGTCCAGACGTGGGACCCACCAACATGATAGTGTTAGTGCCCTAGAGACAATGTAATTGTGCTTCTAGGATAGACTATTTTGTTATTCAGTGATTATGTTATATCGATTATTCAACAATAATTTATTATGTCTTTATTTACTGCGATATAAATATTAGAACAATAAATGTCCTTGGAATATGTAACATGTATTCTATATCTTTAAGTATGTGACTTAAAAATGAGATTATAAGAATAGTGTTAATATTCCTAAAATATCCCTAATCGAGCATTATTAATATGGGACAATTATAATGCATAAAGATTAGTATGTTTATTGACTGATGACCACATCTCATTGGTCATAGGTATAGTGATACTAAAGTCAAGAACATAGGTGCATGTAATATTTTACATGGCACTAGGTTGACCCACAGTGAGTTTCTACATGTTGATAATGTCATTAGAAAGACTCACAGTGATAATGGTGTAATGATCCTTAGACTTGAGATCATTATATTTCTGTACGAGGATTAATATACTTTTACTACATTAAAAGTTACCTTTGACCGGGTGATGATAAAAATGTACATCGGGTATATTATGAAACGTATGAGAAATATGAATGATAGATAAAGGATTTAACCCTCCTATTATTAGGAGAGATATTATTGGCCTCTTGATTGAGTGAGACTATGAAAATGCATGGCCATGCTCAAATATTGATTTGTTTTTAATAGTCTACTCATTGATCAAGGAAACCGGGATTAAACATTGATGAGGATGACTAATTGCATGCCTCGAGTTTATTCTATAATATATGGTTAAAGGGATTATATTACACGGAAACATTAATCACGAAAGGTTTAATTGGATCACCAATTATTATTACTTGGGTAGCAATGATGTATTACTAGATGCCGCTCATTGTTTATAATTTTATTATTGCCAACATAATAATAACCTAAAGGGTTATACAATAAGAACGTTTAAAAGGAGTTTTAATTTAAATTTCGAATTTAAATTAATTGATGATAAAATTCGAAATTGGTTATTTAATTAATTAAGTTGGACTTAGTTAATTAGATTTCGAATTTAAATCATTAAAACCCAAATCAGTTCGGTTTTAGTAGAAGCCCAAACCGATTAGGGTTAAGCCCAGCTCATTCTCTCTTATAAATACATAGAGATGTATTGGTTTAGGGTTAGACTTTGCCAAAATCGTTTTTAGCAAAAAAAACCCTAACAGCTCTACATCAAGAGAGGCTAGAAAGAGAGATCGAGATAGAGGGCAGATTACGGCTAGTACCAACTCCGGAGATTGCGGAGACAATCGTGCGTTCGTGTGGACTGACTAGCGAAACAGATCTCACGAAGAGGGCTGTGTGGTTATCGTTCTTGGACCTCCATCTATCAACCGAATCGGAAAGCTCTTAAAAGGTACAGATTTTGTTCTCCATAATCAGCATGTCTTATACACGGATCCTAGGGTTAGGTTTCGGTTTTTATTGTTTATTATCGTTTTTCCGTTGCGCTTGTTGCCCCGAAACCTATCAATGGTATCAGAGCTACGTGTATAAGAGGTTGATTTGGTTACGTGTTTACTGTATTTTACGAGTATGCATGTTTGATGAATCTGCCATGATACAGTTATTATGTGTGATATAATGAATCTGTATAATCTGATATGATGATGCTAGCATGTTTAGAATCTGCCATGTCTCATATGTATGCTGTTTGGTTTGTATGATGATATAAACTATCGGATGGATGCAAACGGATACGATCTGTTTACTGGGATTAGGGTTACTTGTATGCTGATACATGTTTCTGGTAACTGGAATTAAGGTCGCATGTATATTGATATTTGCTTCTGGAATTTCGATCCGCGTGTTTAGGGCTTGTGACAAATTTGGGCTTGTGACATATGCTCTATTCATGTGATATATTATGATATGATAATATGATTGATGATGTTCTTAAGTGTTAATTGAGCATGGTGATTGGTTATGGCCTTGAGACCCATAGGTTAGTGGTTTTAATTATTATGGTTTGGTTTTATAAATACGACTTGCATGTCGTTTTCTTGGTGCTTTGTAATTGTTCATCACGAATGTAACTCGAGTTCTTATGTAAGTACATTAGTATAGTTATGTTTTATATTCTATGTAATAAGAAGATCATTGCAAGCATGCAATGAAGGATCAATGGAGATGAAGGTTGT
This sequence comes from Kitagawia praeruptora, assembly GCA_037693485.1. Taxonomy (NCBI): domain Eukaryota; kingdom Viridiplantae; phylum Streptophyta; class Magnoliopsida; order Apiales; family Apiaceae; genus Kitagawia; species Kitagawia praeruptora. Next base: position 111,903,038 of record CM075348.1, on the reverse strand, counting down.
TGACACAAAGAAGTCATGTATTTATGAAGACCAACTATGTAATAATTTAGTTTTATAAACCACCATAGATTGACCTAGATTTTTTCATTAGCTTGGAAAGATCATATAGGATTGGGCCATAACCAAGCACGATTTTACATTCATGCACTTTACATATGATGATATGTATGCGTAGTGATAGATATGCATGCTTAATTAGATTAAGTAGAATGTATGTATGTATTAGATACATCACCCATGCCATGCTTGCTTAAATAAGATAAAATCTGTAAGGACTCGAGATTTTAAAATTTATTATAACGACTATGAGATTTCTGTGTTTGTGAAACACAGAATTAAATACGAATTTTCAATTATTTCGATATGGGGAGATTTTGTCAAAAACAGGTCATACCTGTAAGGAAGTTGGATATTAAGTGAGGCCGCTTGTGACTCCTCCAACAACCTGGAAATCAAACCATTGGTGAATATTGATTTGAAGTAGTAAATTCAAGGAAAAATTGGGAATCTCTTTATGATGGGATCATGGTCGTTTTAAACAAACCCCTAACATCATATTAAGTTTAAGATGCCTTCCAAATGAGAAACACTCGTCAAGACCTAGATCGACAAAGGGTAGGTGCGCCAAAGCGGAGTACCCTTGTTTATCGTGGTAAGGCGCGATCGAGTAAGTTAGTGATACTCAAATGTTAGACCTTTGGGTTCGACTTAACTAAGTGACCACAATAGGATTGTGAACTTAGAGGCATAGAGTTTGGTAAGATTTACTGGATGAATAGTAACAAATGCTGTTATGTGAACAAATGTTGTTCTACCAAACTATCCAAGAATTATATATGATATAATTGACAAATGTTGTCTACCTAAATAATCATTTTAAGGAGAAAAGCCAAAGCTGACCTTAAAAGGGATGAAATATGGATCTTGGCTCACTAGAAAGGTTTAGAAAAACTTTTCGAATTGATATGTAGGGCTATTAATTTGATAAAAATAGTGGGAGATATATATTATGAATATATATGAATAATCACTTGAACATAATTTAACAATTCCGTAGACTAATTATTTTATGCATTTTTAACATTGTAGATATTCAAAATGGTAAACAACACAAACAACACTTTCTCTGTGCGATCAGTCCTTGAGAAGGACAAGCTGACAGGATCAAACTTCCTTGACTGGTCTAGGAATTTGAGAATTGTTCTCATGCAGGAAAAGAAATCTTATGTGATTGATATTCCTCCACCGGCAGCCCCTGCTGCCAATGCCACTGTTGCTCAGCAAAATGCTTATCAGAAGCATATTGATGATGCGACTGATGTGGCTTGTCTTATGCTTGCCACTATGGATGTTGAGCTTCAGAAGTAGCATTTTGATATGAATGCTTATACTATGTTTGAACATCTTTCGACGATGTTTCAATCATAGGCTCGTGTGGAAAAGTTCAACACGAGCAAGGCACTATTTTCGTGCAAGCAGGGCAACGGACCAGTCGGACCACATGTTCTAAAGATGATAGGGTATTGTGATTACCTTGCTCGTTTGGGTTTCCCGCTTCAGCGAGAGGCTCAAGTCGATATAATTTTGCAATCTTTGAACAGCGACTATACTCAGTTCATTATGACTTTTAATATGACTAAGCAAGATAAGACTCCTATGGAATTATTGGCCATGCTGAGGACCACTGAAGCAAATATGGTCAAGGCACCTGAGAAAGCTCCCATAATGATGGTGGGCAAGAAAGGTGCTAAGGGAAAGGGGAAATGGAAGGGCAAGAAAAAGGTTGCATCAAAAGCTCTTGCTCCTTCCGAGCCCTCTTTCAAAAAGGCTGGAAAGTCGAAGGGAGATGTCGCGAAGGCTGACAAGGGTGATTGTCACTACTGCAAGAAGCCGGGTAATTGGAAGAGAAACTGTCCAGATTACTTGGATGGTCTGAAGAAACTGAAGGCTGTTAAGATTTATGATTCATGTATTTATGTTATAGAAGTCAATTTATCTACTTCTACATCATGGGTATTAGATACTGGATGTGGTTCTCACATTTGTGTTAATGTCCAGGAACTTCAAAGTAGTAGAGCATTGGCGAAGGGAGAAGTTGACCTACGCGTTGGCAATGGAGCAAAGGTTGCTACTTTGGCTGTAGGGACTTATCATTTATCGTTGCCCACAGGGCTCATTTTAGAACTTGAGAACTGTTTTTACGTGCCTGCGATTTGCAGAAACATTATTTTTGTTTCTTGTTTGGACAAGATTGGTTTTTCTTTCTTAATTCAGAACAATAGTTGTTCCTTTTCATTGAATAATGTTACCTATGGGGTTGCACGTTTGTTTAATGGTTTATATATTCTTGATCTTGATACTCCTATCTATAACATAAATAACAAACGTCTTAAAACAAATGACTCAAATCATACATACCTCTGGCACTGTCGTTTAGGCCATATAAATGAGAATCCCATTTCCAAGTTACATAAGGATGGATACTTGGACAAGTTTGATTTCGAATCATACGAGGAATGTGAACCATGTCTCATTGGCAAAATGACTAAAGCTCCTTTTACCGGTCAAGGTGAGAGGGCCACCAAACGATTCGAACTGATACATAGTGATGTATGTGGTCCAATGCGTACGATGGCAAGAGGTGGCTATTACTATTTCATAACCTTTACTGATGATTTTAGTTGATACGGATATGTGTATCTTTTGAAGAACAAATCCGAATCGTTTGAAAAATTCAAAGAGTATAAGGCTGAAGTAGAGAAGCAAAAGAGCGAAAGTATTAAAACTCTACGATCTGATCGTGGGGGAGAATACTTAAGCTTAGAATTTAAGAATTTCTTAAAGGAGTGTGGTATCGTATCACAACTCACTCCTCCTGGAACACCAAAATGGAATGGGGTGTCTGAAAGGAGAAATCGTACCTTGTTGGACATGGTGCGATCGATGATGAGTCATGCGGAGCTTCCAATTAGTTTCTGGGGTTATGCCCTAGAGACGGCTGCACAAACACTAAACCGAGTTCCTTCAAAATCGGTTCAAAAGACACCATATGAGTTATGGACTGAAAAACGTAATAGCGTTTCATTTATGAAAGTTTGGGGATGTGAAGCGTTTGTGAAACGTTTGATCTCTGATAAGCTAGGACCGAAATCAGACAAATGTAATTTTGTAGGATACCCGTTGGAAACTAAAGGGTATTATTTCTATAAACCTTCTGAGAACAAAGTATTTGTTGCTCGAACGGCTGTATTTCTAGAGAGAGAACTGCTTTCTAAGAAAAACAGTGGGAGGACAATAGATCTCGATGAGGATCGAGAACTACAAGATATTGTTGAACCAGAGTTGGAACATGAGCAGAATGAGACTCAAGATGTTGAGAACAATACTGCTCAAGAAACACAGGTCATTCGTAGATCAAGTAGGATTCGCCATGAGCCAGAGAGATATTATGGATTTCTCCTAACTCAAGGTGGCGATGTGATGCTTGTAGATAATAATGAGCCTCTCACCTACAAGGATGCTATGAATAGTCCAGATTCTGAGAGATGGCTGGAAGCCATGAAATCTGAGATGGATTCCATGTATGAAAACAAAGTATGGACTTTGGTTGCACCACCTGATGGGGTTAAACCCATAGAGTGCAAGTGGGTTTTCAAGAAGAAAACTTACATGGATGGAAATTTACAGACCTACAAAACAAGACTGGTGGCGAAAGGTTTCAAGCAAATTCATGGTATTGACTATGATGAAACTTTCTCACCGGTAGCTATGGTCAAGTCCATCAGGATTTTGCTTACGATAGCGGCTTATTATGACTATGAAATCTGGCAAATGGATGTCAAGACTGCTTTCTTAAATGGAAGCTTAGAAGAGGATGTGTACATGACACAACCTGAGGGTTTTGTCGATCCAAAGTTTGCTAGAATGGTTTGTAAGTTGCTACGATCTATTTATGGATTGAAGCAGGCCTCAAGGAGGTGGAACATCCATTTTGATGAAACAGTCAAAGATTTTGGCTTCATACAAAATGAGGATGAACCGTGTATTTACAAGAAGGTTAGTGGGAGCCATGTGGCATTCCTAGTATTATATGTGGATGACATATTACTAATAGGGAATGACATTCCTTCTCTACAGGCTGTGAAGACTTGGTTGGGAAAAAGTTTCTCGATGAAAGACTTAAGCGATGCTACCTATATCTTAGGGATCAGGATCTATAGAGATAGATCTAAAAGATTAATCGGCCTAAGTCAGAGTACATACATTGACAAAGTATTGCATCGTTTTGGAATGCAAGAGGCAAATAGGGGCTTTGTCCCGGTGTCTCATGGGATAGTGATCTCAAAAGAAAACTGTCCTAAATCATCAGATGATAAGGACCGTATGAGTAAAGTACCATATGCTTCGGCAATTGGTTCTATAATGTATGCGATGATATGTACTCGTCCTGATGTCTCGTATGCTTTAAGCATGATGAGCAGGTACCAGTCTAATCCAGGTGAGGGTCACTGGACAGCTGTCAAGAATATTCTTAAGTACCTTAAACGGACTAAAGATTCGTTCTTGATATACGGAGGAGATGAGAAGCTGGTTGTAAAAGGTTACACTGATGCTAGTTTCCAGACAGATAGGGATGATTCTGTGTCCCAGTCTGGATTCGTGTTTTGTCTAAATGGAGGTGTTGTAAGCTGGAAAAGTTCAAAGCAAGAGACAGTAGCTGATTCTACAATGGAAGCTGAGTATATTGCTGCCAGTGAAGCAGCCAAAGAGGTTGTTTGGATTCAGAAATTTATTTCGGGACTTGGTGTGGTTCCGTCGATCGCAGATCCAGTTGATCTGTATTGCGATAACAATGGAGCTATTATGCAGGCAAAGGAACCAAGGTCCCATTCCAAAGCAAAGCATATACTTAGGAGATATCACCTTCTTCGAGAGATAAAAGAGAGAGGAGATATACATATATGTAAAGTGCATACTAATGATAATGTTGCGGACCCACTGACCAAAGCATTGTCGCAGCAGAAGCACGAAGGTCACACTAGTTCCATGGGTATTAGATACATGGGTGATTGGCTCTAGTGCAAGTGGGAGATTGATAGTGTTAGTGCCCTAGAGACAATGTAATTGTGCTTATAGGATAGACTATTTTGTTATTCAGTGATTATGTTATATCGATTATTCAACAATAATTTATTATATCTTTATTTACTGCGATATAAATATTAGAACAATAAATGTCCTTGGAATATGTAACATGTATTCTATATCTTTAAGTATGTGACTTAAAAATGAGATTATAAGAATAGTGTTAATATTCCTAAAATATCCCTAATCGAGCATTATTAATATGGGACAATTATAATGCATAAAGATTAGTATGTTTGTTGACTGATGACCACATCTCATTGGTCATAGGTATAGTGATACTAAAGTCAAGAACATAGGTGCATGTAATATTTTACATGGCACTGGGTTGACCCACAGTGAGTTTCTACATTTTGATAATGTCATTAGAAAGACTCATAGTGATAATGGTGTAATGATCCTTAGACTTGAGATCATTATATTTCTGTACGAGGATTAATATACTTTGACTACATTAAAAGTTACCTTTGACCGGGTGATGATAAAAATGTACATCGGGTATATTATGAAACGTATGAGAAATATGAATGATAGATAAAGGATTTAACCCTCCTATTATTAGGAGAGATATTATTGGCCTCTTGATTGAGTAAGACTATGAAAATGCATGGCCATGCTCAAATATTGATTTGCTTTTAATAGTCTACTCATTGATCAAGGAAACCCGGATTAAACATTGATGAGGATGACTAATTACATGCCTCGAGTTTATTCTATAATATATGGTTAAAGGGATTATATTACACGGAAACATTAATCACGAAAGGTTTAATTGGATCACCAATTATTATTACTTGGGTAGCAATGATGTATTACTAGATGCCGCTCATTGTTTATAATTTTATTATTGGATATTAAAATTATTGCCAACGTAATAATAACCTAAATGGTTACACAATAAGAACGTTTAAAAGGAGTTTTAATTTAAATTTCGAATTTAAATTAATTGATGATAAAATTCGAAATTGGTTATTTAATTAATTAAGTTGGACTTAGTTAATTAGATTTCGAATTTAAATCATTAAAACCCAAATCAGTTCGGTTTTAGTAGAAGCCCAAACCGATTAGGGTTAAGCCCAGCTCATTCTCTCTTATAAATACATAGAGATGTATTGGTTTAGGGTTAGACTTTGCCAAAATCGTTTTTAGCAAAAAAAACCCTAATAGCTCTACATCAAGAGAGGCTAGAAAGAGAGATCGAGATAGAGGGCAGATTACGGCTAGTACCAACTCTGGAGATTGCGGAGACAATCGTGCGTTCGTGTGGACTGATTAGCGAAGCAGATCTCACGAAGAGGGCTGTGTGGTGATCGTTCTTGGACCTCCATCTATCAACCGAATCGGAAAGCTCTTAAAAGGTACAGATTATGTTCTCCATAATCAGCATGTCTTATACAGGGATCCTAGGGTTAGGTTTCGGTTTTTATTGTTTATTATCGTTTTTCCGTTGCGCTTGTTGCCCCGAAACCTATCACAACAAGGTCCAAACCCTATTTTTATATTAATTTCGTAATTAATATTAAGGGTAATAAACAACTCAGCAAATAAGAGTCAAACAAGGATATAACTCTTGCTTGACTTAGCCTCCAAGATACGTATTTCAACATGGAAACTGATTCTCATAAGGAATGAGTCTAGAACCTTCTTCAAGACGGTGACTTGCCTACCAAGTCACCTAACCCTACTACGATTCTAAGGCTTCTCAGCCTATATAAAGGGCCTGACCCCTCATTCTCAGAACTACGTCTTGGCTTGATTCTCAATACGAGATACGTAGGCACTCTTTGAGGATCGATTAGTCTCGAACACGGAAACAGCCATTAAAGCACGAAGCTCCCGAACCCTAGCATTAAATACAAATTCGTAACCTAGTTTTTATTTCACAACAAGCTTATAACCCGTGCAACGCACGAATCATTTTTTGATATTAATGTTTTTATTATTTATATGTTATTAATATATATATATATATATATATATATATGTATATATATAAGTTTTAAAAAATTAAAAATTGTGCTTTCGGTGCGTAGCACGGGTAAAATGCTAGTCCTTTATTATAATACCTGAGTCTACCACAGTATGCAGTTAACCAATCAGAAAATATGAATTATTTTTGGACCAATTAGAGGTCATCTCTAAATTTTAGACCAATCATATTATATTAAAATTTTTCCTTATTTAACATTCTCATCATATTATACTAACCGTAGTTAGTTAACAATTCTAATTTAAATATAGTAGTTACTTGATTTGACATATCCATATATTACATATTTTTTAATATAAAAAAAACTTATAATAAATTAATATTTTAAGTTAAATCATTCAGGATTATACAATTATATAATATTAAGCGATATTCGCAATATAATTTTCACTCTTTTGATTTAAATTAATCATAGACTAATTCTATTATATTAAAATTTTTCCTTATTTACCATTATCATCCTATTATACTAACCATATTTAGTTAACAATTCTAATTTAAATATAGTAGTTACTTGATTTAACATATCCATATATTACATATTTTTTTAATATCAACAAAAAATTATAATAAATTAATATTTTAAACAAATCAGTCAGGATTATTTATATATATATATATATAAAGCGATTTTCACAATATATTTTTTCACTCTTTTGATTTATAATTAATCATATTTATATTATTATATATTAAGATTTAATTTTCATAAATGTATATATGAGCCAATAAGAATTTGTTATTCCCAGATTACAAACTTGTATAATTGTAGAAGGGGGGGGGGGTTGAATACAATTCTTGATATTTAATAAATTTCTGATAAAAACCACAGAAATCTATAAGGAGATAATTGCTGAATGAGAAATGATTCACAAACACATAAAAAATCAGGTGGTTAAATGTACCACCTGAGACTTTTATTTGAAGAAAACTCTGTGATACAAATGTACACAGCTCCTGTTTTACAACTCTTTGCTTCTAAGGATATTCAAGAAATCCTAAGCAAATATATCTGTTTTCTTAGTTTCTAAAGAGTTGCTACACTTGGTTATATATCCCAAGTTTACAAGTACTACAGGAATAAGATAATATTAATTTAATTCAAGTTGACTTGCTACTCCACTCCAAATCTACATGTAGCCGAAAGGTTGTCCTTGTGAACAGATATGTCCCCTGCACCTTTCTTGTATGTACTGTGTAATTAGAATGCTTATTTCTTCTGCGTTTCCAAAGTATGGCTGCCATACTGCTTTTTATACCTACTATCAACCCATGTGATCTGTCAGTCAAACCTGTCCTTACAACTGCTAATTCCCAGCTAGCATAGAAGAAAGTGTCAATGATTATCCGTTGATGTTGTACACAGTCATCCGTTGATGGTAGTTTGAGCTGTATCCGTTGATAGAGTAGATTTGAGTTGTATCCGTTGATAGAGTCCTGTTCTCATCCGTTGATACACTTTCACTTAGACAGAATTACATAGCATAGCTTATTTACAATTGGCTACCCTATTCTGCCTATCGGTTGATGGTCAACATGACTCTGAATAAAAACACTATCAACTGATAAATAGATATATTTCAGTATGCTACAAAACCTCATCCGTTGATGAGCTACCTGTCAACGGATAGAGTTATAATGTCTCATCCGTTGATAGTTAAAAAACATGACTTATACAATTTTGATTGTGAAGTTATCATCAAGTACAACATATTCCTAACAATCTCCCCCAATTTATACTTGATGGCAATAAAGCATAAATTCAGGACCTTGATGATAACAAAACATTCCTAAGGATATATATAGAACAATGCAAAAATTGTATTAAGTTACAAAAATTAAAACACAACAAGTTTGAGAAATTTACAGAGAAGTGCTCCTCTAGACTGAGTAAATTAATACTGTTTCTTCTCTCTGGTTGGCATCACCCTTGATTTTCCTTCTTTGGCAGAGTTGGACTCAATTTGCATTTGGAGTTGCCTATAGGAGGCATCTTCTTCAACAACTTTTGGATTTAGCTTTTGTTGTAACCATCTCAGGTATTGAGAACTAGCCTTTGATAGTTGGTCTTCTAACCTGAAGAATCTCCTGTTACTATCTTCATCCCTAAACTCCATCATCCAGAAGGGTTGAAGATGAATTTTCTGTCCATTGTATGGGATCCTCATCTTCCTTGGTAGTCTTGATGGTGAGTTCCATTCTCTCCTTATCTGTTCTATTCTGTCTAGTATCTCCCCTTTTGCTATCATAGAGAACCCTGTTTATCTCTTGATTGCAGAGAACACTTTGGTTAAGGTCAGATAATTTTCTCCAAGAACCCTCTGTAGTGGCCATGTCCTTTCCTTTCCTCCCTTGTATACAAAGACCAATCTCTCAGGCAAATATTTATATTTGTCAATTCCTCTTACTTCTGACAATTCATCCAGATACAGATTGATGCCAGAGTATTCTTCAATATCTGCCTGATAGATAAAATCATCCTTGTTTTCCAAGACTGACTGTTTTACAATAGCAGGTACCCTAGCAACTTGAATTGGTTCCTTTGAAGATTGCTTCCTTGGTATCCTTTTCTTCTGTTTAGGCTTCTGTTGAGGCTTCAACAAGAATGAAGGAACCTCAATGGATTCAAGATTCATTGGTTCCTCTTTAGGGATTATAGGGTCACCATGAAAATTCATAGCTGGGTTGAATACTTGTTCAGAGATAGATTGTGATGAGCCAACAGTCTCACTTCTTACAATTTCTGGAGAGACAGGCCTACTTGTCTTTGATTTCAATCTCCTTTTAGTTTTGGATTTGGGGACTTCTTCAGGTTCCCTCATTTCATCCTCTACCTCATCCATTAACTCCTGAGCCAGCCTGGCTTGCTTCTCCTCTGAGTTTTCATATTGATTTTCTTCACTTGGATGAGCTTCCCTTAGAAGTTTGGAGGTCTCCTCTCTTTTTGCTTCAACAAATCTAGGATGGCTGTTGGATATATTTAACACTTTTCCATTCCTTATTATCATAGCCATCCAATCTTTTACACTTTTATTTGTCTTTTCCTTGAACTCTTTGATTGTATTTCCCATTAGCTTCTCATCATCATCCTTGGGAAATGGAAAGTCCAATTGTAACTTGTTTTTCCCATTTGCCTTTGGTGGAGAGTAGGCTCTGGTTCTTATGTATGGTTTAAATTCTTTGACATAAGATGGTTCAACATCATAAAATGTAGAAGCCACAATCTTTGGAGTGAGCACCTTCAGAATTGTAGTTGATATTGTTGGAGCTGAGGACTGAGTAGAGAACAGAGTTGATACAATTGATTCATTGATCATTCTCTCTGTCCTCATAATTCTTTCATTTGCCTCCTTGTTGATCTTTTCTAAGGCCTCTATTCTGGCTTGCCTTTCACCATCTGAGATTTCTGATAGACTCTGAATCTCAGGCAACACCATTTGTTTCTCCTTCACAGGGGAAGCCTCTATAGAAAATTCTGTTGGATTGACCACTATAATTGGCTGTTGCTGCTCCCCCTCAATTTGTGCTACCTTGCTACTGGAAGCTGGAATTGGACTAGAAGTAGCTGTAGCTGCAACCTCTTCTACCTTTTTCTCCCCCTTTTTGTTAGCATGGAGGTGAGGCTGCAAGTAGCCTTTCCAGTAGCTCAGTCTGTTTGGCTTGGTTGGCAATGATTGTCTGCATTTGAGATTCCATACTATCCACTCTGGAGGAAAGATGCTTAAAAGATTTAGCCAGACTATCTTCCTTCAATAATTTGCTAGTCAGCACCTTCTGAGTGGTAGTAGGGGCTAGTGCCTCAATCCTGGCATATAGTTCTACTTTCATTTCCCTTATTACAGTTTGGACCTCCTCCTGTTGTGTTCTTTGAATAACCATATGCATCTTGTGAAGTTTGAGGGAGACCAGTATTTACTGAAGGACAGCCTTTCTCTATGGATCTGTATTCTGGTGCTCAGCCATAGCAGATTGATATTGCTTCATAATCTCTACATTGAAGTCACCAATCACAGTGGTAGTAGAAAATACCCATTCAGGAGTATCCTCCACATTGACTTCTTCATCACTTGGTGTGCTATCACTGTCATTGTTAGATATAATTGATGTGATTTAATGTCAGTGTTTAAGTGTTGCAGGGAAAAAGAGTTTAACTTGTTAATGAAAGCAGTCGTAGTAGAGTTTGAGTATACGCTGACAGCTGGGAGCGCAAACACTGCTGGCTAACAGAAGGAAGCGCAAACACTGCTGGCTAGGAGCACAACAGAGTTTGTTAAAGTCTGTCTACTGGAAGCGTCTACAAGTCAACAGAGATTGAAGATTAATTTAAGATAAATATGGAAGCAATATCTTTGAAGATTGGATAGCTGTCAAAGAGATTGAGTTGACTTAGAAGACGTGTAACAATCATAATTGATATCAATTGTATAGCTTAATTATAGGAGAATCAATTAACGATTGTATGTAGCTGTATATCTTATAAATACAGTTAGGTTAACTCTAGAAGGGTGTCTATCATGAACGAAATCATTCATTGTAACCTAAGCAGCTCTCTGTGATATTTTACATCACTGAGAGAGGAATTATTAATTCCAAACAGTTTTAAGTACTAAAACGTGTGTTCTTGTTATTCTCGTAACAGTACTTGATTATATATTGTGTATTCGACCTAACAAGTGGTATCAGAGCAAATCTGTTACTTTATTACAGTTTAAGATCCAAACACAATTATAATCAATGGCAGAGATACCTCCTCCATCAGGTTCTGAGAAAGCTCCTACTACTGTTAGTAGGTATGAGACGATTAGGGTTCCTATACTTAAGCCATCAGAGTATGCAATCTGGAAGGTGAAGATGACCATGTTTCTGGAAGCTACAGATCCAGAATATCTTGACAGAATTTATGAAGGTCCTCATAAACCTACAAAGTTAACTGCTACTGTTGCTGGTGAGGAATCAAAAGTGGTTCCAAAGGAAAAGAAAGATCTAACTGCTGAGGATCTTTCATCTATTGCTAAGGATGCAAAAGTAAGGCATTTACTTCACAGTGCTTTAGACAATGTTATGTCAAACAAAGTGATAAACTGCACAACTGCAAAAGAAATTTGGGATGCACTTGAGGTTAGATGTCAGGGAACTGCTGCAATCAAGAAGAATAGAAGGAACATACTCACACAGGAGTATGAGCATTTTGAGGCAAAGTCTGAAGAAACCATGACAGAAACATTTGACAGATTCTGTAAACTGCTCAATGATCTGTCATTGGTTAACAAAGAGTATGATTTAGAAGACTCAAATCTCAAGTTTCTTCTCTCTCTACCTGAAAAGTGGGATGTGAAAGCAACCACTATAAGAGATAACTATGATCTTGCTGATACTGAGATTGATGAAATCTATGGTCTGCTCAAAACTCATGAGTTAGAAATGGAGCAGAGAAACAGAAGATCAAGCAAGAAGTCAAAGTTTGTTGCTCTGAAAGTTGAAGAAAAATCTTCAAAGAAAGAAGCATCAAGGAAGAAGGCAAAAGGAAAAGCCTTGGTCATTCATTCAGAAAGTGAGTCATCAAACACTGATGTTGACTCAAACACAGATGAATCATCTGATTCTGAAGATGATGAAGAGATGATGCAAATGGCTGCATTGATGGTAAAGACCTTCAAGAAGATGGGGTTCAAGAACTTCAAGAAGGGAAAGAGATTCTCCAAGAATGACTCAAAGTTTGTCAAGAAAAATTTCAGCAAATCTGAGAGAAAGGACTCCAAATCTGGGAAGAAAGATAAGTCTGAGGTTCAATGCTACAAGTGTAAGGAGATGGGACACTATGCTCCTGAGTGCAAGAAGGGTAAAACTGAAAAGGCACTCTACACCAAAGGCAGAGACTGGGCAGACACCTCAGATTCAGATGAGGAGATAAACTATGCACTCATGGCCTCTACTCAGAATGAAGACTCTAAACTTAAGGTACCCCCAACTACCTATGTTTATAATACTGATAATATAACTGAACTGAGAATTTATCTTAAAGCGTTACATATCAGTTATAGGGATCAGACTTTAGAGAATGAGAGAATCAAGAATGAGTGTTCTCAACTCAAAGAAAGAAATAAACTTGTTGAAGAACAACTTGAAAACATGAATAAAGTTCAGAAAGAAAGAGATGATGCTGTTTTTATAGAACAGGAGTTGCTAGGTAAGTATAAGCAACTAGAATCTGAACTGGAGGATGCTAATCACATCATTAAAACTTGGACTGATTCTGGAAAAGACACTCATGAGGTTTTTCAAGCTGACACTGTTGGTTTAGGGTACTGTGAGGAAGATGAGCTTAGATTTCTAAATCATGTGAAAGTTAGACAAACTCTTCCAACTAGAAAATTTGTTCATGGTAGTGTTAAAACTGAACATGGAACTGTTGAAAATGAGCCAGTAAAAACCTGTGCAAAACAGGTTAACATTGGTTCAATGACAGATAAACAACTTAAGCAAAAGCTTAAAGAGATAAAATCTGTCAATAAACAGAAAATGCCTAGGAAAAACAGAAATGGAAAGGTAGGCATAACATCAGGAAATAGGCCAATGCTTGCTACATTTGCACCTAGAAAAACTTGTCATAACTGTGGTAGTACTGATCATCTTGCCAGTTTTTGCAGGAAGAACAAAGACATTAATTCTTTACCCTCCAAATCTGGAGTGAAAAAGAATAATGTCAAACCTACACCACAAACTCTGTGCAAACATTGTGGAAGTACTTGGCACTCGATTTATACTTGCAAGAATTATCATGCTATTTATCATAATTACTATGAACTGAAACCTAATTTGAAATGGGTTAAAGTTAATTCTGCAGGTGCTAAGACTGAAAATGTTAGCTTAAACTCTGAAAATGATAAATCCGCTGCAAAAGCTAACAGATTTAATAAAGCAAAAGGATCCAAGCAAGTCTGGATCCTTAAAACTAACAATCAGTGATTGTTTGTGATTGCAGGGCACCAGGGAAAGTACCCTAGTCGTGGATAGTGGATGTTCAGGACACATGACTGGAAATAAAGCCCTGCTATCAGAGTATGTGGAGAAGGCTGGCCCAAAAGTTTCCTATGGAGATGGCAACATAGGACATACTCTGGGATATGGCAATATTAATCTTGGAAGTGTCATCATCACAAATGTAGCTCTAGTTCCAGGACTCAAGCATGATCTGCTTTCTGTGAGTCAAATCTGTGACAGAGGATTTCATGTAGATTTTCAGCCTGAATACTGTCAAGTAATCAGTAAATCTACAGGGAAAGTTGCTCTAGTTGGAAACAAACACAATAACATCTATGAAATAAAATTGTCAACAAACTCTGATGGCAAAGCAGTGTGCCTATCAACAAGGATGTCCAGTGAAGAGAGTTGGAAGTGGCATAAGAAACTCTCTCATTTAAATCTAAACAACATCAATGAGCTGATAAAGAATGATCTTGTGAGAGGACTTCCAAAGTCCTTGCTAAATGTAGATGGCTTGTGTGATTCATATCAAAAGGCCAAACAGAGAAAGGCTTCCTTCAAAAGCAAGTCTGAGTCTTCAATTGTTGATCCTTATCACCTTCTACATGTTGATCTTTTTGGACCAGTGAATGTTATGTCTCTTGGAAAGAAGAAATATGCTCTAGTCATTGTTGATGAATACACCAGATACACATGGGTGTATTTTCTAGCAAAGAAGGATGAAACTGCATTAACTCTGGCAGAACATATAATGCAGTTGGACAAAGGGTCAAAGAATCAAGTGAAGATTATCAGAAGTGACAATGGAACTGAATTCAGGAATTCAACAATGGAATAATTTTACAAGAACAAAGGAATTAAACAAGAGTTTTTTGCACCTGGCACTCCACAACAGAATGGTGTAGTTGAAAGGAAGAACAGAACTTTGATAGAAGCTGCCAGAACTATGCTTGATGAAGCAAAATTACCAACCTATTTCTGGGCAGAAGCTGTTCAAACTGCTTGTTTTACTCAGAATGCTACTCTGATCAATAAGCATGGAAAAACACCATATGAAATGGTGAGAGAAAAGAAGCCAAACCTGAAATATTTTCATATTTTTGGGTGCAAATGCTTTGTGCTGAAAACTCATCCTGAACAGTTGACAAAATTTGACATGAAGGCAGATGAAGGAATTTTTGTTGGCTATCCACTGTCAACTAAGGCATTCAGAGTTTATAATCTGAGAACCAAAGTGATCATGGAATCAATACATGTGTCATTTGATGACAAGAAAATAACTGGACTTGAAGATGTCAATGACCATGATCAACTACATTTTGAAAATGAAGATCTAATCTCTGATGAAATAAACTCTAACAGATCAATTCCAACAGACTCTGTTGATACAAACTCTGAACCTCTACTGGTAAACACAGAAGAAATTGTTCAACCAGAACAAAGGAGAGAACCAGTTGAGGGGGAGTATGAAGAATCAAACTCTGATGGTTCACATTCTGAAAGTGAATCACATGAAAAATCTGGATCAATCTCTGATGATTCACATTCTGAGCAGTCACAATCAGGGGGAGCCTCAGAGAATGAAGAAAGACATCAAAAAAATCAGGAGAACATGGATCGAGGGGGAGGATCAAACTCTGATAGAAGTCATTTGCCTTCATCTAGGAAATGGACCAAATCTCACACACCTGATTTGATCATTGGTGATCCTGATGCAAGAGTAAGGACAAGAAGTGCAACAACAAATGAATGCCTGTTTCATGCATTCCTGTCACAAACTGAACCAAAGAAAGTTGAAGAAGCTCTTAAAGATGCTGACTGGATAACAGCAATGCAAGAAGAGTTAAATGAATTTGAGAGAAATGAAGTATGGACACTAGTACCAAGACCCAAGAACAGGTCTATTGTTGGTACTAAGTGGGTTTTCAGAAACAAAACTGATAGTGAAGGGGTTGTTACAAGAAACAAAGCCAGACTTGTGGCAAAAGGCTATTCACAACAAGAGGGGATAGATTATGATGAGACTTTTGCTCCAGTTGCCAGGTTGGAGGCAATAAGGATGTTTCTTGCTTATGCTTCTCACAAGAAATTCAAGGTTTTTCAGATGGATGTGAAAAGTGCTTTTCTGAATGGAGAACTTGAAGAAGAAGTGTTTGTTGAACAACCACCTGGTTTTGTAGATCCAAAATATCCAGATCATGTCTACAGGCTAGACAAGGCATTATATGGACTTAAGCAGGCACCAAGAGCATGGTATGAAACTCTGGCTCAATTTCTTTTAGAAAGTGGATTCAACAGAGGCATAATTGATAAAACTCTGTTTTATTTCAAATCTGGTAGTGACTTGCTTTTAGTTCAGATATATGTTGATGACATTATTTTTGGATCTACTAATGATAAACTCTGTAAGAAGTTTGCCATGCTCATGCAGTCCAGGTATCAAATGAGTATGATGGGAGAGCTTAGTTATTTTCTAGGCTTACAGGTGAAGCAAACAGATGATGGTATTTTTATCAATCAAGCAAAATATACTAAAAATCTTCTCAAGAAGTTTGGCATGCTTGACTGTTCATCTGCAACAACTCCCATGGCAACTGCAACTAAATTGGACAAAGATACAGGGTCATCAGTAGATATGACAAGCTACAGAGGAATGATTGGCTCTATACTCTATTTAACATCAAGTAGACCTGATATCATGTATGCAACATGTCTGTGTGCAAGGTTTCAAGCAGATCCAAGAGAACCACATTTAACAGCTGTGAAGAGGATTTTTTAAGTATCTCAAGGGCACTATAACTTTAGGGCTGTGGTATCCAAGAGAATCAGATTTCAAACTACTTGGCTACTCTGATGCAGACTTTGCAGGCTGTAAAATTGACAGAAAAAGTACAAGTGGAAGTTGTCAATTTATTGGTGACAGACTTGTTTCTTGGTACATCAAGAAACAAAAATTAATATCCACATCTACAGCTGAAGCAGAGTATATTGTTGCTGGTAGCTGTTGTGCACAGATACTATGGATGAAGAATCAACTGTTGGATTATGGATTGAGGTATAGCAAAATACCTATTTTCTGTGATAATCAGAGTGCTATTGCAATGACAGGTAATCCAGTACAACACTCAATGACCAAGCACATCAGCATAAGGTATCATTTTATCAGAGAGCATGTAGAGGAAGGCAACATTGAGCTCCACTTTGTGTCTACAGAACAACAACTTGCAGATGTCTTCACCAAGCCTTTGAGTGAAGCAACATTTACAAGACTGGTCAATGAACTAGGAATGGTCTCTGGTTTTGACTAAAAATGTTGGTTAGACTCAAAATTTTTCTTATAAAATGTGTTGCTCATTTTTCTGTGAAGTGTTAAGTGCTATGTGAACTTTGTTGCTTAAATTCTGTTATGCATACTCTGTTAACATGTTGTTGTTTAAACACTGTTAAACTCTGTCAGCATGTCTGTCTGTCATACACTGTTAACATGTTTGATGAACTCTGTGAATTCTGAATTGATTATTGTCTGGATGAAAACACCAATGAAGAAATATGTATGAAGCATGATTCTCAGTAATCAAATCATGACTCCTTCTGAGTCACTGTGATCTAATCAGAAATTGTGCAGTAAATTAACACAGCATGATACTGTTTCATATTTATAGCATCTCTTAGTTTATTTGGTTCTAAACTCTGAGTCTATGAATATTGTGTGCATTGCCTCTCATGAATAACTTCTGATATTGATAAACTCTAAACTCTGATAGTGACACTCTGTTCCTAAGAAATATACATGGTTCTTGATGATTCCTGTTTGTACTTGTGAAAATTACAAAACTTGAGGTGTGTCATTGTTGATTTTGGTGAGTTCAATTCATGTTTGCACCCTGTGAGAATTTGAGCCAAATAAGTGATTGATACATTTTATATCAATCAGATTTTATTGATGTGTGATGTTCATCAGTGAGTATGTTGCTCTAGAACTTGTTTAAAACCATTTTGAGACTACATGATATGTGTGTGCATAAAAATGATAAAGGCACTAGGATTTACCATCTTTCTCCAACACTGTTTGATAAGTGGATTTTATATCCACTTGGAACGTTCCATATCGGCTTAAATTGGTGTACTTGGACTCAAGTTTGTGGTATTTTTTATGTGTTTTATTTACTTGTGCAGGTTTGGAGAAATATCGATTAGGGTTGAATTTTCCGTTGATTTTGGAGTTGATCATGCTATGGAATGAAGAATGGTGACTTAATATCAACTATCAAGAGTGTTGCAAGACATTGGAATAAAGACGGGAAGTGAATGCAAAAGGAACGGAAGAAAACGTACGAGAAACGAAAGAAAAAAACTGCAGGAAAAAATCAGTCTGGACAGCCAAGGCAGCGCAGGCTGCGCTTGGAGCTGCGCAGGCTGCGCTCTGAACAGAAGGAGCAGCGCAGGCTGCGCTGGTAGCTGCGCAGGCAGCGCTCCTGCGGGAGAAAATTGCTGAAAAAATTCTGTTTTGCTGAAAAATCTCCGTTTTGCCCTTATTTCGAATTTTAATTATATTTTAGACACCCAAACCTATTTCTAATTGTATTCTAGGTTGTTTTTCTTGTTGGACAAGATTTCTAGGCATATATAAACACATCTAAGCCTTGTAACTTAGGGGGATTATTATTGTAAGTTAGTTTCGCAAGGGAGAAAAGTGGAGAAGGATTCAAGCTCGGTGACAAGCACGGATCTAAATCTACTTCATCTTTTGTATACGTTGAATCATAGATTTGTTTCTCAACTCTTACTTTATTAATATCATTAATTTTTTCTTTTATATCTTGTTTTATACCATGTTATCATCAAATCCCATGATGATGAACGGTTCAATTATGAACTAATCGTTATCATGGGATCCTAGTGGATTTATCTATGTAGCTTAGTAGTTTGCATGCCTTAAAGATTTATGTGTGGTGAATACTTGATATCCTTGTATGGTTGTGCTTATTGAATTTAGGTGCGTCGCGAACATCTAATATGTTAATCTCTTGCTAAACGAGAGTGGATCTTGAGATTTAGAACTTGCCATGCTAGCATAGGATAGGTTGATGTTTTAGCATCATGATTTGTGGCATGAATAGAGATATTATGCTACCCTATGTGATCTAAGTGAATAACTTGTGCTTCAACCTTTATGTTTTCAAATTCTATAGAGATATAGGGTATAAACATAATAGGTGCCTACTCATCTTCTATCTCTTTTGTGGATGTATGCATAGATTGGTACTAGTATACCGAGAGGTAACTTTTACTCTTTTCGTGTTATTCGATCAGATATCAACCCCATCGCATGTTTTAATTAAAGGCTGCAACTCTAAGTGAAGTAGATGATGAAACTAGGATTCCATGTTTTATTCTCATATTAGTAATTCGACTTTAATCTCTTTAATTAGTTAATCTTTAGTTTGATAATTAATTTAGTAGTTAATAAAAATCCAAATTGTTATTTGTCTTAGCAGTGGATAAAAACCATACATCGGTGCATAGGTACATTAATTGAATTGAACACCATTCTAGATCTCTGTGGGAACGAACTTGATTTAATCATATATTACTTGTGACAACGTGCACTTGCGTAAATTTTGCATAACAAGTTTTTGGCGCCGCTACCGGGGATCATCGGTGTTTTTATTTTAGTTTATGTGCTTGTCATCAGTGGTCGTTAGCGTTCACTGACTCGGATTCTTACTTAGTTTGTTTGATTCGTTGTGTTTCAGGTACTTAAGTTTGTATGCGAACACGCTTACAAGCTCGTTTGGAAGAACTGGCGGAAGACGATCTAGTAGAGAATAAAGAGAATAAGGAAGAGGAATCTGAAACTACAGTAGCAATGGCAGATGCAGCAGCAGCTAAGGCTTTGAAGGAGTATTCTCAGCCGAAACTCAATGACATCCAGTCTAGCATTATTAGACCAGCTATTGCAGCGAACAATTTTGAGATCAAGTCGGGCACAATTCAGATGGTGCAGAATTCAGTTCAGTTTGGGGGTGCTTCTACGGAGGATGCCAACATGCATGTTCGGGACTTTATCGAGATCTGTGATACTTTCAAATGTAATGGTGTGACGGATGATGCTATCAGGTTGAGGCTTTTCCCATTCTCTCTGAGGGATAAGGCTAAGAGCTGGCTACACTCTTTGCCACTTGGTTCCATTACTACATGGGAAGATCTTGCTCAGAAGTTCCTTACTAAATTCTTCCCTATGGCGAAAACTGCAGCATTAAGGAACCAGTTGACTCAATTCCAACAGCAATCTGGCGAGACCTTGTGTGAGGCTTGGGAACGCTACAAGGAGATGCTACGCAAGTGTCCTCATCATGGCATGCCTGATTGGATGGTTATTAATGGGTTCTACAATGGGTTGGGAGCACAGTCTAGGCCTTTGCTAGATGCAGCATCAGGAGGAGCTCTGTGGGCAAAGAGCTATGATGAAGCTTATGATCTTATTGAGATGATGGCTGCTAATGAATATCAAAATCCAACCCAAAGGCTATCTCAAGGCAAGGCAGCAGGAATTTTGGAAGTAGATACAGCTTTAATGATTACAGCTCAGTTGAAGGCTCTTGCTATGAAGGTGGATTCTCTTGCTAATTATGGAGTTCAGCAGGTGGCTAGTGTTTGTGAGTTATGTGCGGGCGCACATGATACGAATCAGTGTGCTATCTCTTCTGAATCAGCACAGTTCGTTAGTAATTTCCAGAGACCTGCTGCACTAGTTCCAACCACCTATCATCCTAATAATCAAAACCATCCTAACTTCAGCTAGAGCAACAATCAAAATACTCAACAATCTTATCAGCAAGCGAAGCCGTACAATCAAGGCTATCAACAGCCTTATGCTCCAAGGGCACCATATCAACCTCCGGGATTTCAGCAGCAACAACCCCAGGCTCATGCGGGGCTATCTTCTAATGAAAAATCTGATGAGATGTGGATAGCGTTAAAGAACTTACAAGCTGGTCAGAAGCTCTTAGAAACTCAGATAGGACAGATTGCAAGTGCCTTAGGTAGTAGGCCACAAGGAACTCTTCCTAGTGATACGGAAGTAAATCCAGGTAGGAGGGACATCAAGGAATAGGTGAAGGCCGTAACTTTGAGATCGGGAAAGGTGACATCAGATCCTAAATCAGCCGCAAAAGAAGATGAAGAAGTACAGAATCAGCAAGTCGAAAAATCTGCATTGCCCGAAATTGAGAAATCGGACTTAGTAGCTGAGAAGCTGGATGGTGAAATAGAGAAGAGCAAGGAACTTGTTAAAAATTCTGTGGAGAAGTCTACAAACAACATTCAGATTTATCCTCCTCCTCCATATCCTAGAAGACTCCAGAAGCAGAATTTGGATACGAGGTTTGCTAAGTTCTTAGAGGTATTCAAGAAGTTGCATATTAACATTCCTTTTGCGGAAGCTCTTGAACAGATACCGAGCTATGCCAAGTTCATGAAGGGAATTCTCTCTCGTAAATTGAAGCTTGATACATTAGAGACCGTTGCCTTAACGGAAGAGTGTAGTACCATTCTGCAACAGAAGTTGCCTCCGAAGCTAAAGGATCCGGGTAGTTTTACGATTCCATGCACTATTGGTAATCTATTCTTTGAGAAGTGCTTGTGTGACTTGGGAGCTAGCATCAATTTCATGCCCTTGTCAGTTTTCTTGCAACTTGGTCTACCGGCTCCAAAGCCAACTAACATCTCGTTACAGTTGGCCGATCGTTCAATTACTTATCCTAGAGGCATAGTGGAGGATGTCTTGGTGAAAGTTGATAAACTCATCTTCCCTGCTGATTTTGTTATCTTGGATTTTGAGGAAGATAAGAAGATTCCCATAATCTTGGGAAGGCCATTCTTAGCTACGGGTAGTACCTTGATCGATGTGCAGAAAGGAGAGCTCACCATGAGGGTGCAAGACCAGAATGTTACTTTTAATGTGTTCAATGCAATGAAATTTCCCACGGATGAGGAAGAATGCTTGATGGTGGATTTGGTTGATTCTGCGGTTACTACAGAGATGGAGCAATTGCTTAAGTCAGATTCTTTGGAGAGAGTGCTAATTGGTGATTCTGATTTTGAAGATGAGGAAGTAGCCGGGCAACTGCAACAATTAAATTCAGCTCCATGGAAGAGGAAATTTGACTTACTATTTGAATCTTTGGGGTTAGGAGAGCCGAGAAATTCGAAAGGGCATCTTAAACCATTTATTGAGGAAGCTCCTACACTTGAACTCAAACCATTGCCCGAACACTTGAGGTATGCGTTTCTTGGTGATGCATCTACATTACCGGTTATTATTGCTTCTAACTTGTCAGGTAGTGAGGAAGACAAGCTCTTGCGAATTTTGAGAGAGTTCAAATCAGCCATTGGCTGGACTATAGCGGATATCAAGGGAATCAGCCCTTCTTATTGCATGCATAAGATTCTGCTAGAGGAGGGAGCTAAGCCTACTGTTGAGCATCAACGGAGACTTAATCCGATTATGAAAGAGGTGGTGAAGAAGGAAATTCTAAAGTGGCTTGATGCGGGTATTATATATCCTATTTTAGACAGTTCTTGGGTGAGCCCGGTTCAATGTGTGCCAAAGAAAGGAGGCATGACAGTTGTTGCTAATGATAAGAGTGAGCTCATTTCTACTCGGACAGTCACGGGGTGGAGAGTTTGCATGGACTATCGGAAGCTCAATAAAGCCACGAGAAAAGATCACTTCCCTCTGCCATTCATTGATCAGATGTTAGACAGGTTGGCGGGACACGAGTATTATTGCCTTCTTGATGGATATTCTGGTTATAATCAGATTTGCATTGCTCCGGAAGATCAAGAGAAGACCACATTCACATGTCCTTTTGGTACTTTTGCTTTTCGACGAGTTTCTTTTGGACTTCGTGGTGCTCCTGCTACTTTTCAGAGGTGCATGATGGCTATTTTCTCAGACATGATTGGCACGAATATGGAGGTTTTTATGGACGACTTCTCAGTTTTTGGTACTTCATATGACGAGTGCTTGCATAACCTTGGCTTGGTATTGAAACGTTTTGTGGAGACTAATTTGGTTCTTAATTGGGAGAAGTGCCACTTTATGGTGCAAGAAGGAATTATTCTTGGGCACAAGGTATCTAGTAAGGGGCTTGAAGTGGATAGGGCCAAGGTGGAAACAATCGAAAATCTTCCTCCACCTATCTCTGTTAAAAGAATTCGCAGTTTTCTTGGTCATGCGGGATTCTATCGGCGATTCATTCAAAACTTCTCGAAAATTTCTAAACCTTTGTGTAACATGTTGGAGAAGGATGTTCCTTTCAAATTTGATGATGAGTGCCTTGCAGCTTTTGAGCTCTTGAAGAAGAAGTTGACCACTACACCTGTTATTACTGCACCTAATTGGGATGAACCGTTCGAGCTTATGTGTGATGCTAGTGACTATGCGGTGAGAGCTGTGCTTGGGCAAAGGAAGGATAAAATTTTTCATGTGGTTTACTATGCTAGCAAAACCCTTAATGATGCACAGCTTAACTACACTACTACTGAGAAGGAGTTGCTAGCAGTTGTCTATGCTTTCGAGAAATTCAGATCTTATTTGCTTGGTACGAAGGTGATTGTGTATACAGATCATGAGGCTATTCGATATCTCATGTCAAAGAAGGATTCTAAGCCTAGATTGATTCGTTGGGTGCTTCTCTTGCAAGAGTTTGATGTGGAGATCAAGGATAGGAAGGGCACGGAAAATCAGGTGGCTGATCATCTATCACGTTTGGAGGACCACGGTAAGGATTCACATGCAAAATCTCTTATTAATGAATCTTTTCCAGATGAGCAACTTTTTGGGGTGCAAGGTGAAGAGCCATGGTTTGCAGATTATGTGAACTATCTTGTGAGTAATATTATTCCCCCGGAATTCTCTTATGCTCAAAAGAAGAAGTTTATGCATGATGTGAAGTGGTACCGTTGGGACGAGCCATTCTTGTTCAAGCTTGGTGTGGATCAGATTTTGAGAAGGTGCATTCCTTATAGTGAGACAGAGAGTATTCTGCATGATTGTCATTCTACCACATATGGAGGCCATTATGGTGGTGATAAAACAGCTCAGAAAGTACTTCAAGCAGGATTCTATTGGCCGACTCTGTTTAAAGATTCGCATAGGTTCGTGATGCATTGTGATCGATGTCAAAGGGTTGGTAATATCTCTAGGAGGAATGAGATGCCTCTGAATACTATTCTTGAAGTTGAGATCTTTGATGTGTGGGGAATTGATTTCATGGGACCGTTTATTTCGTCTTGCAACAATCAGTACATCTTGCTAGCTGTGGATTATGTGTCTAAATGGGTTGAGGTGAAAGCCTTACCAACCAATGATGCTAAGGTGGTGCTGAATTTTCTTCACAAGCAGATTTTCACGCGTTTTGGAACTCCAAGAGCTATAGTAAGTGATGAGGGGACACACTTCTGTAATCGTCAGTTTACTGCTATGATGGCAAGGTACAATGTGACGCATCGTGTTGCCACTGCTTATCATCCCCAAACTAATGGTCAAGCGGAGGTTTCGAATCGTGAAATCAAAAGAATTCTCGAGAAAGTGGTGAATCCTTCAAGGAAGGATTGGTCGTTGAAGTTAGACGAAGCTATTTGGGCGTACAGAACTGCTTATAAGACACCTTTTGGGATGTCTCCTTATCAGTTGGTTTTTGGTAAGGCTTGTCATTTGCCAGCTGAGTTAGAGCACAAGGCGTATTGGGCGCTGAAGAAGTTAAATTTGGATATCTCAGCTGCGGGTGAAAAACGTCTACTTCAGTTAAATGAACTTGAGGAGTTTCGTGAGCATGCTTACGAGAATGCTAAAATGTACAAGGAGAAGGTTAAAAGGTGGCATGATAGGAAGTTGGTGCAGAAGATATTTGTGCCGGGACAACAGGTTTTGCTTTACAACTCTCGCCTTAAACTTTTTCCGGGAAAACTCAAGTCGAAGTGGTCGGGTCCGTTTACAGTCAAAGAAGTATTTCCACATGGAGCAGTGGAGATATTTAGAGGTTCTATTGATGATTCGTTCAAGGTAAATGGACATCGACTCAAGCCTTATTTTGGTGGAACGGTGAACCGTGAGAAGGTTGCCGCTGTTTTATCTCGTTCTTGAAGTTCGGAAGTACGTCAAGCTATTGACGTTAAAGAAGCGCTTCTTGGGAGGCAACCCAAGCATTATTGTATTTTGTTGTAGTATAGGAGTTTAAAAAAAAAAAAAAATTTGGTAGTAACGCAGGCGCTACTTGCGCAATAGAGCGCAGGCTGCGCTGGTCAGAGCGCAGGCAGCGCTGATTCCCCTGGACAGGTTCGATTTTTACTCTAAAAAAAACCCCAAAAATTTAATATTTTCATTCCCAAATCCAATTTGCACTTATATTTCCTCTCCTATTCAAACCCTAACCTATCTCAAATCTAATTCCTAGCCTAAACACATCTCTAATTCGAATTTACATCCCCTATATCTATATATACATACACCCATATCCATAACTATCTCTGTAATTCCAAATCTTCATCTTATATCCATTCAAGGTTCAAGGGAGGAGTAATTCGAAGTTTGAGGCTAATTAGACAAGTTCACCTCTTCAATTCGATTGGGTAACATTCTAATTCATCTTTTATTGCGAATTTGTGAATTTGTGAATTTTTGGTTAGGGTTCTTGGTTGGAATTCGAATTTTGGGAATTTTTGGCTTGTGATTGTTATTGTTATGGCTCCGAAAAGGCAACGAATTGTGGGAAGTAGTAGTGGTACTCGACCGTCTTCGGACGAGGATTCGAGTTCAGTGGGTGCAACGGAGAGATTTATTGCGCCGGAGGCTCAATCGGAATATGAAAGGTTAATGTCGAAGGCGGTGCTTAAGGAGAGAAATTTGTTGCCTACTTATCAGTTTGACATGATTGACATGATTAGTGAGCGTGGTTGGGTTACTTTTTGTGAAATGGCAAGCATGGTTCCGGTGAATTTGGTTTGTGAGTTTTATACCAATGCCAAGGTGGAGAAGAATGGGTATTCAGTAGTGAGGGGGTTGACTGTCGATTACACACCTCGGGCTATTCGGAGGCTTATTAGGCAGGGTGTTAGGCCTAGAGGGGAGGAGGATTGGATGCAGAAGTCTAGGGTGGATATTGATTTGGAGCAGATTGTGTTAGAGTTGTGTACTCCGGGCACGGTTTGGAAATATAAAGCTGGCACTACGGAGCATCAGCACTTCCCTTCATCTAGGATGAATACGGAAGCTCGTATGTGGTATCATTTTATTTGTGCAAACCTGATGCCGTCTTCTCATACGACGGAAGTCACGGTTGATAGAGCTATATTGTTATGGGGCATTCTTCAGGGGAAGTACATTGATTTGAGTGAGTTGATTCATCAGGGTATGTTGCGGTTTATGAGAGGAGGTACTTCGGGTGGTATGCCTCATGCTTCTGTTATCACTGGGTTATGCGAGGCAGTTCGAGTGAGGTGGTCTGATGAGGAGGAGATGCAACCGGTTGGTCCTCCTATTGATGAGACTACTTTTGATCGGATCACTAGGGGAGTTGGTGTTGCTGGTGGTGGTGCTAGTGGTCAGAGAGCGGGCGCTCCGCCACGTGTGTCGAGAGCTGATGTTGCTGGGAGTTCCAGAGCAGCTCCATCTCAGGGTATGGTGGATATGTCAGTTCTTGATGGTTACTTTCGTGGTATGACTAGGCGTATGGATTCTATGACACGGAAGATGGATGCGTTGAATGTCCGACATCGAGAGTATTCGGAGGACATGGCTAGTGCTTCGGATTCAGCTTTTCGGTCGCCAGGTACTCCTGTTGATTGGCCTATTTTTGGAGCACGGACTCCGTATCCAGATTCGCCCGAGGAGGGTGATGATCCTGAGGAGTAGGTATGTTGTCTGCTTTCCTTTGTATTACTTCCATTCAATGAGGGCATTGAATATTTTAAGTTTGGGGGTGATATGGGGGTTAGTAGTTGTATTTGATGTTGTATTATGTGTTCATATAGGATATCATGTTTGCATTGTAGTGATAGTTCATGCATGATTGTTATGTTCGTGATATTTATGTGTGTTTCATATAGGGCATTCTGTGAGTTTTGGTTTTGCCATGTGAGTTCATTTTAGTTGCATTATCATGGCATGCATTTTCATGATCCCTTAGGATGAGCTGATTCTGATTGAGAGGTAGGTGTTTAATTGGGTGTGATCATGATGAGTAGAGGGCTGATTTATAGTCCTAGGAATTGACTTGCATGTTACGAGAACAAAATCAATTACACAGTCTCATTGGGGTGCTTTTGGGCTAGGTTAGGGTCATGCCTGTTGGATGTTTTGAGATTTAATCACTTGTTTATTCTTAGAATTTTCGTTATTCCCTTTATAGCGTAGGAACACTAAAATCTAAGTTTGGGGGAAAACAGGGATTTCATGCTAGTGGTAAGAATTGTTAATAAAGGCTAGGCGTCAAATGGCTAGTAGCCGGCTCATATTTATATGAGTAGTCTAGGGTTGGAAATGAGAAAGGCTCATTCCAGATAGAAAAAAAAAATCAGAAAAAAAAAGAGTCAATTTTTGTTTGTTAATGCAAAATTAACCAGAGTGAGCTCTTTAATACTCGAGTAATTAAGTCTGAGGGGACTTAGTCCTAGTAACCTAAGCCCTTGTGGTTTGGGATTGCTGACCTAACACTCGCTACATGGGTATTATTGTATAAGCCTTTTGGGGTCTCATTCATTGCACGGTTAAATAAGCATGCGTATTGTATATGTAGTGTCGTTGTATAGTAATAAAGCATGAGTTTCTGTCTACCTTGGATAAGGGTGGAGGTGTTCCTAGGTTATGAAGTGTCTACAGTCTATTCTAGTTATAAACCTGTGATTGTCTTGACGGAGAGCATGTATGGTTTTTGACCTAGTTTTGGGGGTATTTCTGATGAGCATTGCACACACGCACGTTTCTGTTCATGTATTGTTAGTATACGGGGACTTAGTCGAGCTCTGCTTGGAATTGTTGCATTCTTTGAGATATTTGCTTTTTAGTTGGTTTTGGTGAGTTTGAAGGGGATCGTTGCATTTTTCATATTAGTTGCATTCATGCATTGCATTGCATTAGGTTAAATGGATTTTGTGGGTACATTCACTATAGGCCATCACGAGACCTTACTCGTCCACTAGGGTTGCCTAGGGGTTTAAAGGGCTTGTTGCATATGCCAAATGCAACCGTGATCACCTACGGAAGTGGTACTAGTTAGTTAGTTAGTTAGTTGTAATTGTTTATGCTTGAGGACAAGCATCGGTTTAAGTTTGGGGGTGTGATAAGTGGATTTTATATCCACTTGGAACGTTCCATATCGGCTTAAATTGGTGTACTTGGACTCAAGTTTGTGGTATTTTTTATGTGTTTTATTTACTTGTGCAGGTTTGGAGAAATATCGATTAGGGTTGAATTTTCCGTTGATTTTGGAGTTGATCATGCTATGGAATGAAGAATGGTGACTTAATATCAACTATCAAGAGTGTTGCAAGACATTGGAATAAAGACGGGAAGTGAATGCAAAAGGAACGGAAGAAAACGGACGAGAAACGAAAGAAAAAAACTGCAGGAAAAAATCAGTCTGGACAGCCAAGGCAGCGCAGGCTGCGCTTGGAGCTGCGCAGGCTGCGCTCTGAACAGAAGGAGCAGCGCAGGCTGCGCTGGTAGCTGCGCAGGCAGCGCTCCTGCGGGAGAAAATTGATGAAAAAATTCTGTTTTGCTGAAAAATTTCCGTTTTGCCCTTATTTCGAATTTTAATTATATTTTAGACACCCAAACCTATTTCTAATTGTATTCTAGGTTGTTTTTCTTGTTGGACAAGATTTCTATGCATATATAAACACATCTAAGCCTTGTAACTTAGGGGGATTATTATTGTAAGTTAGTTTCGCAAGGGAGAAAAGTGGAGAAAGATTCAAGCTCGGTGACAAGCACGGATCTAAATCTACTTCATCTTTTGTATACGTTGAATCATAGATTTGTTTCTCAACTCTTACTTTATTAATATCATTAATTCTTTCTTTTATATCTTGTTTTATACCATGTTATCATCAAATCTCATGATGATGAACGGTTCAATTATGAACTAATCGTTATCATGGGATCCTAGTGGATTTATCTATGTAGCTTAGTAGTTTGCATGCCTTAAAGATTTATGTGTGGTGAATACTTGATATCCTTGTATGGTTGTGCTTATTGAATTTAGGTGCGTCGCGAACATCTAATATGTTAATCTCTTGCTAAACGAGAGTGGATCTTGAGATTTAGAACTTGCCATGCTAGCATAGGATAGGTTGATGTTTTAGCATCATGATTTGTGGCATGAATAGAGATATTATGCTACCCTATGTGATCTAAGTGAATAACTTGTGCTTCAACCTTTATGTTTTCAAATTCTATAGAGATATAGGGTCTAAACATAATAGGTGCCTACTCATCTTCTATCTCTTTTGTGGATGTATGCGTAGATTAGTACTAGTATACCGAGAGGTAACTTTTACTCTTTTCGTGTTATTCGATCAGATATCAACCCCATCGCATGTTTTAATTAAATGCTGCAACTCTAAGTGAAGTAGATGATGAAACTAGGATTCCATGTTTTATTCTCATATTAGTAATTCGACTTTAATCTCTTTAATTAGTTAATCTTTAGTTTGATAATTAATTTAATAGTTAATAAAAATCCAAATTGTTATTTGTCTTAGCAGTGGATAAAAACCATACATCGGTGCATAGGTACATTAATTGAATTGAACACCATTCTAGATCTCTGTGGGAACGAACTTGATTTAATCATATATTACTTGTGACAACGTGCGCTTGCGTAAATTTTGCATAACACTGTTCATAAATTCCACCCTTAGTAAACCCCTTTGAGCCTCATTAACTGCTCCTTTTTAAACTCTGAAGTATTAAGAGCAGTTATTGTAAGAACCCAGATTTTTGGGTAGAATTAAAACTTTTTATTATGTAATAATATCAGAGTGAACAGTGGTTACAACTACAATGTAATACTGGCTTTAAAGAATGAATAATGAAAGGATATATATTCCAAGGTTATATGGCCTGAAGGATGCTATTGGGTGATAACTTAGATTAGAATAATCTATCTCCTAGAAAGTTAAGATAAGATTCCCTATAGAGAAATAGATACCCTCATGTCATCCAAATCAATATCTATTATAAGCCCAGCGGTTCCGTAAAAAGGTTAAGGAACACTCGAGGGTGAACCAGGTTCATTTTCCTAATTATAGGAATTAAATAAAAATAAGTGATGAATAGTGATTTTGGTGGAATTTGGAATATTATTATAATAATGTTATACCCGGTATTCGGAACGGATTTCTGAGTTCGTATTAGTGATCCAGGAGGAAAATAAGTGTATGTAAAAGCTGTCGGATTCAGAAAAAGAGCACTTTTATTTTCTCCGAGATTTCCCTGGACACTGCAAGACTTAAGGATTTATAAAAGGGAATTAAGGAATTTAAATTCGAGAAGTATTAAGAATGATGAAGAATAGTAGTAGGAATATTAAGAAGGTTTTCGGTAAAACCCTAGTTAGAAACGAATGAGTTATTCCCTCGAACGATCAACGAATTGAGCAATAACCGGACAAAAGAATCAAGCAGAGGGCCAAGGGGCAACCATGTGCTAGTAGATAAGAGATTTATTATGTCAAGGAATTAAGGATTTTATTTAATTATGATTTGAGAAATTAGAATGAAAATCCTCGAGTTAGAATGTTAAGCGTTTTAGAAATCGCTAGAACTTTATAACGAGATTAAGCGATAAAGCGAACGCGAAACGAATTACGGATTAAATATATAACGAGATGAGAAACACCACATGATCATCTAGGGTTTACTAATATTAGATTGGTGGAAAAGAAATGAGAAAAGAAAAGAAAAAGGAAAGGTTGAGGTGTGTGATTTAGAATGAAACAACAAGGCTTCATGTCACCACTCTTTTCTAACACACCATCAAGTCTTGACACTTGTAATTAGAGTGTATTAGCAGCCATAACACCCCACAAATATCACAAAATCATTCCACCAAGCAAGAAACAAAAGATCAACTCCATTCTCTCAAGAAAAGAGCCATTCGGCTTTTGTGGAAATTCAAAATCCAAAATCCTTCTTCCACTCCTTGTTTGATCTTGAAACTTTTATGGTGAGACTTACATTTCATATAAATGATCTCCTAAAAATCCTAGCTTCAATCTCTTCTTTTTCCATTTTCAAAAAAATCATTAAAGAGGAGGGTGAATAGTGTTCTTCAAGAACTAACTTTGATTTTCATGTTTCTTTGGTTGATCTTAGGGTTGTTAAAGCTAGACAAGGACCATACCAAGCTTTGTAAGGCCATACCACACTCCAAGGAAGGTATAAACTTCAAAAATCCAAGTTTTTAATTTGAGTTTTAATGGAGTTTTAGATGAGATTTGATGATGATGTTAGTATAAGCATGTTTACATGATCATGTAGTTGTTCTTAGTAGTTATTTAGTCATGATTCAAGTCCTTGATGATCTTGAGATTAAGACCAGTGGTGCTAGGACTTGTGGATATGAGAATCATGTTTATGAGTTGTGTTGATGCCCGGTGTGGCTTGGTTGTGTTGTTACGATTTTTAGAACGTTCGATTTATAGCCGTTATAATGTCAAAATTTCGTTAACCTTAAGAAACCGAGCATCACAGTTGAATAAACTCACTGTCCTATTTCGTATTTTGCCATGAAAAGCTAGATTATGTTATAAGCTTCGTTTTGATATAAAGTTCGTATGATACGGACTTACGGTTTAGGAGTTATGATTAAATTCGTAAAAGTGGTTCGAAACCGTAAACGAAAGTTCGTAACCGAAATTGGATTCCTTTAATTGTACGAAATCAGTGGCGAATCTTGATAATTAAATACTAGAGGTAAAAAGGAAGGTGTGAGAGAAAACCACACGTCAAATGGATCGTTTTCCGATTTTATAAAAATGTTTGAATCGAGGTTAAACGCGAACGAACCCCTTAAAAGTATGACTTTGGTTATAACTTAGAAAACGGGCGATAAAACTCGAGGTATAATCTTGATTCGTAAACGACCGACCTTAGAACTTGTACGACTTAAGTATATACAAAGCGTAAGTATGACGACGTGTCTTGGTAGCGAACAAATGTCGAGTCAAAGTGATAATAGAGGGAGTTACACTAAGAGATGTATAATGAGATAATTCGGAAACGTGTGTCGACTTAAGTTAAGTTATACTTAGTCTTTTAAAAAGTGTTAAGTGATTGACCTCGGTTATTGTGACTATGTATAGATCACCGGATTGACACAAGGCACACTACCCCTACAGGATTGCCAGGCAAGTTTCCAATACCTTGGAACTGTTGTTGTGATAATATATATAATTGTTGTTATGCATATGCCATAGCATGCATGCTTGTTTTCAAAGTCATATTGATATACTTGTTCCCTGAATTATTGTTGGCTTATGAGCTAGATAGTTATTATATCAGTTATAAGCCGGAAATTTATAAGACCCTTAAGCGAAGGGCATCTGAACCTCATTCCTTGATTATAGACCGGGAGTCGTTATTTCTTGATATATTGACATTATTTTCAGAGGAAAATAATTAAGTAAATATTTCCCATTTATTATCTGGCGAATATTATTGAGATATTCCTTGAGATTATTTGATAAATATTATTCGGGTTATTCATCAGATATTTAATTATTCGATGAACATTATCTTTAATATTTATCTAAAGTCGATTTAATATTCGAATATTATTTCGAACCCTCAGTTAAGTTATTTACTTAGAGAATATTCATTCTTATTTCTCCGATAAATATTATTTTGAATATTCATTCGAGTTTATTTATTTAATGAATATTATTTTAATGTTCATTCGAGCCTTATTTATTTAGATGAATATTATTTCGAATATTCATTCAATCTCTATTTATTTTATAAATATTAGTTGAACATTGATTCGAACTCCAGTTCATCGATAAATATTATTTTGAATATTCCCTTGAGACGATAAATGTTATCTTCGACATTCATTTAAAGTTGATTTAATTATTGAACATAATTTCGAATATTCATTCGATAATCATTTCTTCGATAAATATTATTAAGATTGAGTATTCATTATTTATTTAATGAATATTGTCTCAAATATTCAGTCGACAATTATTTCATCAATAAATATCATTTTTTTAGTTGAATATTCATTATTAATTTAATGAATATTATATCAAATATCCAAGGGATGTTTATTTCACCAATAAACATTATTATTTTCAAATATCCATTTAAGAGTGGATTTATTTAGTGAACATGATTTTAAACATTTATTTGAGTTTATTTAAATAATGAATATTATCTGGAATATTCATATAAAGAAGAGAGTTATTTAGTAAATAATTCTAAATATTCATTCGAGGATTACTTACGAGTAATATTATGATTTATTCATATTCCTTAATTAATATTGAGTTAATAAATATTCTTGGAATATTTATTTAAATCCTTTTAAGTTCTTTTATAATGATTCATATTATTCAAGGATTATATGTCACCTTCAGATATGGTGTAAAATATTTTGGAGTAGTTTATGACTATTTTTATCAAGGGGAGGTTTCCAAAACTCTATTTTTATTTAAATCTATCTTAAAGAAGATTTAAATACTCGCTCAACATCCAAACATATATAAGGGGACCTCACTTGAGAGATGTTATTTATTGGGCTGCCCGGTCCTATACTTGCTAAAATTATCTTGTCACTCACATCTTGATTCTTTCAAGCATCGATATGAGTCTTTTGGTTATCTCCTCAACGCTCGAGGGGTATGATTGATGTAACAAGTTTATATCCATTAACAAGCATCAGCTTGGGAAATATTGGTGAATTTTCCTTTCCAATTAGATACGACTACTTTGTGGAGTCCTATCAACAAGTGTTGCACTTGGGGAAAAAGGGGAACGAACTTTACGTTTCAGAGTCATGGATGATATTCGAACTAGGAGACGCGTAAGTGGCCGAGTGGCGCCGGTCCAGCAATAGCCCAACCGTTGGCTGAGGAGTTCCAGAGGGCGGTAGATAAGTAAATCCGTCGGAGCTACCTTCTACATGTAGAGAACGACTGATGAGATGCATGACATACGACTGATCATCGTAAACGTCAGGGCATCTGGCGCGGCAATGCTCCCGTATTAGTTCATCTTCTAAAAGTGAGAAATTTCTGCAACACTATTGGTGTTGGCAAGGTGAAAAAGTTTTGAAACCGGAATTGCAATATTTTTCCTGCAAGTTCCTCTTTTATGATAATTGAGAATATCTTGCTTATCTTTTGCATAGCAGATATTTATTCAAAACAAATATATTTTTGAGTTACCTTGTAACTTCATCTCATACCTTATATTGGTACTACATCGTTAATGCATGGCATATGGTTTCAAAGATATTTTGAACTGTCATATATTATTGCCGTTCAATTATATTTTTGGTGGGCTATTGCTCACCCTTGCTTTATTTATTTATATCACAACAACAGCTAGATCAGATGGCCGCGCAAGGCGTATCCAACATAAGCAGGTGTCAGCCGTCAGAGGATTAACCGATGAGGTCATAGCTACCATTGCTGAGGATGCAGCTTCTGGTAGGCTAGTTGTTAGCATTTGACCCTCTAATGTATTTATATATATGGAATATATCAATGGATGGCAAAGAGCATGTAATTGTAAAATTGTAATTCTTTGGGTTGTAAGAACTCAAACTTGTGATTAATAATATTAATGGTTACTCTGATTTCATCTCTGGGACTATAATGGGTGTGTTTTATGTTGTTGTTTTGGTCACAAGGTTGTAAATTAAATTATGTTGGTTTTATGGATGGATATTGAGACCGTAACGACCAGATCCCTGACCCTGGATCTGGGGGTGTTACAGAAATGGTATCAGAGAGAGCGTTATATATCCCAGAGATGATGCGACGTTAAAACAATAAATTCATTAAGATAATAAGAACTCTTGCCAAGTTCATAGTCGGACTACTTAATGTAGTACTGACGTATAAAACCCTTATGGGAACTATTAAGTATCATGATAGTAACTTAAGCTCGTTCTCGTACCGACTAGTAAGGCAACAAGCCTTGGAGATTACGAGCAGTAACATAATGATGCATGTTTTGATACTG
Source organism: Kitagawia praeruptora (assembly GCA_037693485.1). Classification (NCBI taxonomy): domain Eukaryota; kingdom Viridiplantae; phylum Streptophyta; class Magnoliopsida; order Apiales; family Apiaceae; genus Kitagawia; species Kitagawia praeruptora. The sequence goes on along the minus strand of CM075348.1, from coordinate 111,867,661 downwards.
AAGATCGGATGGTGGATTCGATAGAGTACCCTACTGAGGACCCGGAAGAGGTTCCAGCAGAGGAGGAGAATATTGATAAGTATAAGGAGTTTACACTTAAGGAATGAGGGCTACAGTCAGAGAGACTGTAAGAATCTAGATATAGTGCTCAGAGAAGTGAGCTTAAAGAATTGAGATATTATTAAGAGAATTAAAGAGGCATATTGGATTCATAGCCGGACTACCGAATGAAGTGCCAGCAAGTAAGATGGATTTGAGGAATTATTCAAGATCTTATGTAAGGATAGATAAGAACCCTTGGAGACTTTCAGATTAATGAGAAAGGAATTAGAAAGATGAATAATTATCAAAGACATTGATATAGGACGGGGAGCAGAGTCCCTAGGAGCAGTTAAGACATAGGTGGCAAGTGCCATATCTTCAGATAAATGGATTAATGTGAATCTTATTAATGATAATTCGCCGTGAGAAGGCAGATTTCCTAGGTTATAATTTATAAAGTCAATTGAGATTGATGAGGTGGTTTATCCAGTGAGATGTCCATTTTATGAATGGATTAGATAAGAAAGTAAAGATAGTGGAAAGCAATGGCCTGAATGGATAAAGTTACATAAGGAAATAGTAAGCGAGACAATGATCTCAGAACCTACAAGAGGAGAAGACCAGTGAGTCTGTGATAAATTAGTAATAAGGCTATCATCAGGAACCAATTATAAGTTCAGTTCAATTCAGTGAAATGATGAACCAGAAACATTAGATGCATGTGATTCAGAAGAATATTAAATTCTTTCTTTTCCTTGAATGGATTATGGTAGTTACCTTAAGTTTATTCTGACACTGAATCATAAATGGATTAGGCAAGGCGAGCAGTGGTTGAGATGTAATTGAGAATGCTTTTAGATGCAACCTGAAAGAACAGGTGTAGGACATGTTCTCGAAATAAGAGTTTTGGCAAAATGAAGTCCAGCAATAGGACACATGATCAATAAGAGTAGTGTTGGTCGGCCCTACCAAGTTAAAGACAGTTTCAAATGGAGATTGGCCAACCACACTGGCAAAGGTGAGAAACTTCATAAAATTCACAAGGTATTACCAAAGATTTGCTCAGGACTTTACAGAAAGTGTAGCCCCGTAACCCGACTTATTGTAAGAATAAAAGTTTGAACGGACAAGATAAACGTGAGAAGATTTTCCTGGAGCTAAAGGTAAAGTTGGTAATGACCAGGGTTGGCGTTGCCTAATGGAAGAAGGAAACTTTGGGAGATATTATGATGCAACTTATACAGGTATAGGTCTACGCTTATGTAGCACGACAGCGTAATTTCGGATACCTTTAGACAGCGCAGTTCATCGGATTCGGATGGCCTTGGTAGTGCCAATGTTGAGGAACGACTAACCCCGACGGTAGTGTTCCTTCTGAGACTAGTTGTTAAGAAGACTGGTATTTGGTAGTATCGATTAATAGGACGAATATGTATCGGGAAGATGTGGCATGTTACTAGTGGGTGAATAGATTAACTGAAATTTTCCCAAATTCTGGAAAGGAATTCAACGAATTTTGGCAAACCTTGTCTTTCTGATTATCAAAAGACGTCATTGAAGAGAGTGGAAACTGGAGCGAACCCTGTGGATTGGGTAAAGTAGCCGCTATATAGGTGGGTAGACATACCCCGATTATTACAGTTGAATGTAGGGATAAAATTATGAAGTTGAATGTAATTAAGAAACAAGCCGGACTGAGAAATTCTGGGATTGACTTAAATGAAAAGGTTGTTATGCCAGAAGTGTTAAGCTTTTGTGGTACGTGGAATTGATAAGAGTAACTAGAAGAATAAAAGAAAAGGAAAGGTGACCGGAGATGGCACCGAGAAGTCGATTGAGACTTATATGGAGTGAAGTTTTGAAAAGATCAAAAGGTATCAAGTAGAAGGCACTATGCCAACAATTGCTAGAAAAGTAATGCTATTAGCCAACCCCTAAATTCATATATTTTAGTGTGGCCAGTTGGGGCCAAGTCACTAAGGATTGTCAAGTGACTAATCCAGCAATGAAAGGACAAAGCGGGGTGCTTCTAACAAAGTGCCAACCGCAAGAACTTTTGATGAAGAATGAATTGAGATACATGATGATGGATTTTATAAATACCATGGATGTGTTGGGAATGAGGATGGTGACCAGTAAAGGTTATGAGGATTGTCAGAGATGGTGCAGTATGATGCATAAATGTTATCTGAAACTTGGTGTCCTCAAGAGGAGCATTAGGCATTAAGACATTCACGTTGAACACGACCAATATCTTCCAGAACATCCTGGCTACTATTACCAAGTTCTGTAAGAAAGACAGTTAGACATACGTTGTCTTTTGGGAAAGTCATATAGACTGACATTCGTTTGAAAGAAGAGGTAACATTAAGCTACCTATAGATTATCAAGATTGGAATGATTGAAAAGAGACCCTTATTATGGATATATGATTAAAATTGCCAAGTACAGGATGTAAGTATTCCTCGAAAATGGAATTGAGGATAGAATGTCCATAGATTAATACGAACCCTGGGGGATGCACAAAGGATAGCATCACCCCTAACAAAGACATTGTGAATTCAGACGATATAAGTTGAATCGACCAAAGTATCAATAACCTGTAAGGATTTGTGGAAAGGAGTCTCCAAAAGTACATAGACAGAGATGTTATAGAATTGACTAATGATGTTTGATATACCCTGTAACCAGGAGATGCAGGAGGAATGATGAGGATGGCCTAAGAAACCTTATAAGGGAAGTTTGGTAAGGAATGTATGACATAGTAACAATAAGGCCAGATGAAACATGTGTGAAAACATGTAAAAGTATGGATTGAACCAATAAGGTTGAGATTATCCTAAAAACAAGAAGGGATTTAAGTAAGGAAATATCCTAGGTATGATTGGGAGTACTGGTAGTAAAGTTCACACTAGAAAGGTGGAAGCAATGACTTTTGGAAAAGATTGATAGATGTTTTCTCTCATTCAGCAGAATTTAAGGGAGAATGCTTCCACCCTGAGTTGGAATAGATCCAGAAAGCATTGATCTCAAGAAATTATTATGATCAGGAAAGGCCAACGAGGTGGCCGACACTTTAAGTATAGGGGAGTAAGTATAAATGCTCAGACCAAAGAAATAGAATGATAATGTAAGGACCTTGATGGTCATAATAGGAAGTTACATTCCGTCTAATGATTTTGCCAAGATCAACTATAAGAATAGTTTAAGTAAAGATTCGATTCCTGATGTTGCCAGTAGCACATTACCAACATTAGGAGGCTCTACGACAGACCAGACCAAATTTCCTTAGAGACTCGCCTTTTCTTTAGAAAGAGAGAGGGGAGATTAAGTAACAATGAATTGGTAGTAAATGACCAGAAATAGAGAGGGTACAAATACTGATAAGACAAATGGCACGATGATGAATGACAAGCTAGTTTATGTTGGTGTATTTCTGTGCAACCAAGATAGAGAATTATGAGGTTGGCAAGCGATTAAGCAAACCGCTAAGCTTTTAGTCTTCTACCGGAGATATATGATTAATAATCTCACCAGCTTGTTTCAGCTGCGATGCTGGAAGCTCTTTTGCAATTTTATCTGCTTCATGTAATATCTACGTCAAGTTCAGGAAGCATTCCCTATGGATAGGGAATAGTTATTATTTTGTTTTCCTAGAGGATCTTGAATTGACAATTATGAAACCCGTACATTTAGTTATTCAATCACTGCGTAAACGATAAGCGATGGTGATCCTTCTGAGAAATTAGGTGGTAACGACTGTGGAAATGTCGAATTGAATCTAAGTTAGAGAAATCATCCAGGTTTATTTCGGATGGTATAATTTCTGGAACGACGGGATATTTGAAATGAAGAATTAGGTTATGATGGTTCATAAGATGATTATAGTAGAAATAAAGACAAGAGACTGATAAGAGACGGAAATAGAATTGGGAATCAATAAGAGAGTCAGATAGGCGGGCTCATGAGAAGCTCCAGTAATGAAGCGAGAAAAGTATGGAATTAGCAGGGCAAGGGAATTGGCTAAAACAGAAGGTTGGGATTAGGAGCATAAATGACGTACAAATTGACTCCTTAGTAAGTTTGGAAAATTCGAGAAAATATGAAATAGATTGACTGAGTAATAAGGAGACTCATGAAATGAGAAAGTGAAAATTTGATGGTTGAACAGAGGAAAATTTGACCACAAACGTGCCACGTATATTGAATAAAGGTAACACGCGTTCCCCTAATAAGGTGACGGTGGAGTTCAATAACAGAAGTGAATGAGAACTAGATGATAAGATGGATGTGATTGATAAAGAAAAGAATGGGAAATAATTATGGAATGTGAAGCAAGAAATGTTATGAATGGATTGATGAATGGGTTTTTTTTTTCCTAACGAACACTCGGAATGACAACCTGATAGTGTTAGAATTATGGGTATGAAAGAGCCAGTGTCGGGGCGTGAAATGTGAGTAATAATAATGTCAAGCGGGAAATCCAAGATTTAACCTGTGAGGTTGAAGGATTTTCCAAAAAGTAAGTAATGCTAATATCAAACAAGAGTATAGGTCCATAGAATGATGGACAGAGAAACAAGGACATGTGATATGTGAGATTACGATAAAGTAGTATTTGATACGAATACGATTACTTTCTTCCCTAATAAACCTCTATAGTTCAGAGGTAAATTCTGAGTATGATATTTTGACAATCATGAAAATCTTCCTATATAATTCTCTGAAATTCTTTCCTTTTAATATCCCTTATTTATTTTCTTCTAAATTGAGAAGAACAACCCTTTAAGGAGGGGAGGTACTACTACGTGACTCTCTGTCTGTGTGATAGGAGTCTAAGTGGAATGCCATTAATTGTTTAATTGCTTGTCAAGTACTAGAGGCTGGCCCCCTTCTGTACTAGCTATGCAATGTAACAAATGTTCATTGATCACAGTGATCTCTCGATAAAATTTTTTTTTTCCACCTAAATATACATACATCGAGATTGCGAAGATTAAAGCGATCAGGAATTGCAAAATTACGAGGGAGGTTATCTCCGGAAATTCGTAGCGCGTTAGTGATACCGAAGTCACTGCACGTACCAATAAGGTTAATAGTGTAAGACCGGACAAGAGCGTATACCGGATAATGTGTTATGCGAAAGTATCAAAGAATTGGTAGAACGGATAAAGGGTGTATTGTAACACCAGTACGATGTGCTTTAGAAAGATTGGAATGTGTAAGGGTCGACCAGAGAATTGGAAAGCAAAATAACCAACAAGTACCCCATTTGTCTTCTACCTGATTCCGGGACGGAATCCTTTTAAGGAGGGGAGACTGTAAGAACCCAGATTTTTGGGTAGAATTAAAACTTTTTATTATGTAATAATATCAGAGTGAACAGTGGTTACAACTACAATGTAATACTGGCTTTAAAGAATGAATAATGAAAGGATATATATTCCAAGGTTATATGGCCTGAAGGATGCTATTGGGTGATAACTTAGATTAGAATAATCTATCTCCTAGAAAGTTAAGATAAGATTCCCTATAGAGAAATAGATACCCTCATGTCATCCAAATCAATATCTATTATAAGCCCAGCGGTTCCGTAAAAAGGTTAAGGAACACTCGAGGGTGAACCAGGTTCATTTTCCTAATTATAGGAATTAAATAAAAATAAGTGATGAATAGTGATTTTGGTGGAATTTGGAATATTATTATAATAATGTTATACCCGGTATTCGGAACGGATTTCTGAGTTCGTATTAGTGATCCAGGAGGAAAATAAGTGTATGTAAAAGCTGTCGGATTCAGAAAAAGAGCACTTTTATTTTCTCCGAGATTTCCCTGGACACTGCAAGACTTAAGGATTTATAAAAGGGAATTAAGGAATTTAAATTCGAGAAGTATTAAGAATGATGAAGAATAGTAGTAGGAATATTAAGAAGGTTTTCGGTAAAACCCTAGTTAGAAACGAATGAGTTATTCCCTCGAATGATCAACGAATTGAGCAATAACCGGACAAAAGAATCAAGCAGAGGGCCAAGGGGCAACCATGTGCTAGTAGATAAGAGATTTATTATGTCAAGGAATTAAGGATTTTATTTAATTATGATTTGAGAAATTAGAATGAAAATCCTCGAGTTAGAATGTTAAGCGTTTTAGAAATCGCTAGAACTTTATAACGAGATTAAGCGATAAAGCGAACGCGAAACGAATTACGGATTAAATATATAACGAGATGAGAAACACCACATGATCATCTAGGGTTTACTAATATTAGATTGGTGGAAAAGAAATGAGAAAAGAAAAGAAAAAGGAAAGGTTGAGGTGTGTGATTTAGAATGAAACAACAAGGCTTCATGTCACCACTCTTTTCTAACACACCATCAAGTCTTGACACTTGTAATTAGAGTGTATTAGCAGCCATAACACCCCACAAATATCACAAAATCATTCCACCAAGCAAGAAACAAAAGATCAACTCCATTCTCTCAAGAAAAGAGCCATTCGGCTTTTGTGGAAATTCAAAATCCAAAATCCTTCTTCCACTCCTTGTTTGATCTTGAAACTTTTATGGTGAGACTTACATTTCATATAAATGATCTCCTAAAAATCCTAGCTTCAATCTCTTCTTTTTCCATTTTCAAAAAAATCATTAAAGAGGAGGGTGAATAGTGTTCTTCAAGAACTAACTTTGATTTTCATGTTTCTTTGGTTGATCTTAGGGTTGTTAAAGCTAGACAAGGACCATACCAAGCTTTGTAAGGCCATACCACACTCCAAGGAAGGTATAAACTTCAAAAATCCAAGTTTTTAATTTGAGTTTTAATGGAGTTTTAGATGAGATTTGATGATGATGTTAGTATAAGCATGTTTACATGATCATGTAGTTGTTCTTAGTAGTTATTTAGTCATGATTCAAGTCCTTGATGATCTTGAGATTAAGACCAGTGGTGCTAGGACTTGTGGATATGAGAATCATGTTTATGAGTTGTGTTGATGCCCGGTGTGGCTTGGTTGTGTTGTTACGATTTTTAGAACGTTCGATTTATAGCCGTTATAATGTCAAAATTTCGTTAACCTTAAGAAACCGAGCATCACAGTTGAATAAACTCACTGTCCTATTTCGTATTTTGCCATGAAAAGCTAGATTATGTTATAAGCTTCGTTTTGATATAAAGTTCGTATGATACGGACTTACGGTTTAGGAGTTATGATTAAATTCGTAAAAGTGGTTCGAAACCGTAAACGAAAGTTCGTAACCGAAATTGGATTCCTTTAATTGTACGAAATCAGTGGCGAATCTTGATAATTAAATACTAGAGGTAAAAAGGAAGGTGTGAGAGAAAACCACACGTCAAATGGATCGTTTTCCGATTTTATAAAAATGTTTGAATCGAGGTTAAACGCGAACGAACCCCTTAAAAGTATGACTTTGGTTATAACTTAGAAAACGGGCGATAAAACTCGAGGTATAATCTTGATTCGTAAACGACCGACCTTAGAACTTGTACGACTTAAGTATATACAAAGCGTAAGTATGACGACGTGTCTTGGTAGCGAACAAATGTCGAGTCAAAGTGATAATAGAGGGAGTTACACTAAGAGATGTATAATGAGATAATTCGGAAACGTGTGTCGACTTAAGTTAAGTTATACTTAGTCTTTTAAAAAGTGTTAAGTGATTGACCTCGGTTATTGTGACTATGTATAGATCACCGGATTGACACAAGGCACACTACCCCTACAGGATTGCCAGGCAAGTTTCCAATACCTTGGAACTGTTGTTGTGATAATATATATAATTGTTGTTATGCATATGCCATAGCATGCATGCTTGTTTTCAAAGTCATATTGATATACTTGTTCCCTGAATTATTGTTGGCTTATGAGCTAGATAGTTATTATATCAGTTATAAGCCGGAAATTTATAAGACCCTTAAGCGAAGGGCATCTGAACCTCATTCCTTGATTATAGACCGGGAGTCGTTATTTCTTGATATATTGACATTATTTTCAGAGGAAAATAATTAAGTAAATATTTCCCATTTATTATCTGGCGAATATTATTGAGATATTCCTTGAGATTATTTGATAAATATTATTCGGGTTATTCATCAGATATTTAATTATTCGATGAACATTATCTTTAATATTTATCTAAAGTCGATTTAATATTCGAATATTATTTCGAACCCTCAGTTAAGTTATTTACTTAGAGAATATTCATTCTTATTTCTCCGATAAATATTATTTTGAATATTCATTCGAGTTTATTTATTTAATGAATATTATTTTAATGTTCATTCGAGCCTTATTTATTTAGATGAATATTATTTCGAATATTCATTCAATCTCTATTTATTTTATAAATATTAGTTGAACATTGATTCGAACTCCAGTTCATCGATAAATATTATTTTGAATATTCCCTTGAGACGATAAATGTTATCTTCGACATTCATTTAAAGTTGATTTAATTATTGAACATAATTTCGAATATTCATTCGATAATCATTTCTTCGATAAATATTATTAAGATTGAGTATTCATTATTTATTTAATGAATATTGTCTCAAATATTCAGTCGACAATTATTTCATCAATAAATATCATTTTTTTAGTTGAATATTCATTATTAATTTAATGAATATTATATCAAATATCCAAGGGATGTTTATTTCACCAATAAACATTATTATTTTCAAATATCCATTTAAGAGTGGATTTATTTAGTGAACATGATTTTAAACATTTATTTGAGTTTATTTAAATAATGAATATTATCTGGAATATTCATATAAAGAAGAGAGTTATTTAGTAAATAATTCTAAATATTCATTCGAGGATTACTTACGAGTAATATTATGATTTATTCATATTCCTTAATTAATATTGAGTTAATAAATATTCTTGGAATATTTATTTAAATCCTTTTAAGTTCTTTTATAATGATTCATATTATTCAAGGATTATATGTCACCTTCAGATATGGTGTAAAATATTTTGGAGTAGTTTATGACTATTTTTATCAAGGGGAGGTTTCCAAAACTCTATTTTTATTTAAATCTATCTTAAAGAAGATTTAAATACTCGCTCAACATCCAAACATATATAAGGGGACCTCACTTGAGAGATGTTATTTATTGGGCTGCCCGGTCCTATACTTGCTAAAATTATCTTGTCACTCACATCTTGATTCTTTCAAGCATCGATATGAGTCTTTTGGTTACCTCCTCAACGCTCGAGGGGTATGATTGATGTAACAAGTTTATATCCATTAACAAGCATCAGCTTGGGAAATATTGGTGAATTTTCCTTTCCAATTAGATACGACTACTTTGTGGAGTCCTATCAACAAGTGTTGCACTTGGGGAAAAAGGGGAACGAACTTTACGTTTCAGAGTCATGGATGATATTCGAACTAGGAGACGCGTAAGTGGCCGAGTGGCGCCGGTCCAGCAATAGCCCAACCGTTGGCTGAGGAGTTCCAGAGGGCGGTAGATAAGTAAATCCGTCGGAGCTACCTTCTACATGTAGAGAACGACTGATGAGATGCATGACATACGACTGATCATCGTAAACGTCAGGGCATCTGGCGCGGCAATGCTCCCGTATTAGTTCATCTTCTAAAAGTGAGAAATTTCTGCAACACTATTGGTGTTGGCAAGGTGAAAAAGTGTTGAAACCGGAATTGCAATATTTTTCCTACAAGTTCCTCTTTTATGATAATTGAGAATATCTTGCTTATCTTTTGCATAGCAGATATTTATTCAAAACAAATATATTTTTGAGTTACCTTGTAACTTCATCTCATACCTTATATTGGTACTACATCGTTAATGCATGGCATATGGTTTCAAAGATATTTTGAACTGTCATATATTATTGCCGTTCAATTATATTTTTGGTGGGCTATTGCTCACCCTTGCTTTATTTATTTATATCACAACAACAGCTAGATCAGATGGCCGCGCAAGGCGTATCCAACATAAGCAGGTGTCAGCCGTCAGAGGATTAACCGATGAGGTCATAGCTACCATTGCTGAGGATGCAGCTTCTGGTAGGCTAGTTGTTAGCATTTGACCCTCTAATGTATTTATATATATGGAATATATCAATGGATGGCAAAGAGCATGTAATTGTAAAATTGTAATTCTTTGGGTTGTAAGAACTCAAACTTGTGATTAATAATATTAATGGTTACTCTGATTTCATCTCTGGGACTATAATGGGTGTGTTTTATGTTGTTGTTTTGGTCACAAGGTTGTAAATTAAATTATGTTGGTTTTATGGATGGATATTGAGACCGTAACGACCAGATCCCTGACCCTGGATCTGGGGGTGTTACAGTTATATTCTTTTGAAAATTCAAATGCAAGCAGGTGAGAGTTTATCTACAAAGAAAAGTTTACTCAGTGAATATTTATAAAAAAAAATGTATATATGCTGATCATCTTGTACAAACAGTGCAACTGAACACTTTGGTCTATTAAATTGTTTAGTTCGTCATTTATTCATTTAATCCATCTCTTTTTACCTATTTGATTTTACTAAATTACGCCCTTGAATAAAGTCCTTTTGATTTGTGCATATATGTACTCAAAGTAGTGTAGATTTGGTTGACAATCAAGCATATGGTAGTATCTGCTTTTACTGATTGAACTTGAGTGTAAACACTTCACCTAAACACTTGTGTGCTTTGAGAGTTTGTGAGTTTATCAAATCTTTGGCATGTTACTCACTGAATAATGCTTTGATACCTATCTCTTGATCTTTTTGTCTATAACGACTGTGTGCTTACTTGGATAATCATGGACACCAAAGGGAATAGGTGTATTCAGATTTCTGTATCTAAGTTACTACGGAGTTTAGCTTTCATCACATAATCAGTGTTTAATATGAGAGTTTGTGCATTCGGTGTTTATTGATTTATTTTATGGATTTTATGAGATTTTAGATGCTATAAAAATTGATTTGGTAACCTCTGGTACACACACACATATATTCACAACTGTGCAATTATTGAAAGGGTTTCAGTGATAAAGTTGGAAAATTGACAAACACTGTTGGATTGTGTCTAATACTCTTAGGTAAATTTTCATTGGGATGATTTGAAAATTTTGGAGTAAATAGAGTGTTTGACAACTATTAATGAGTGTAAATGTAGTAAAGTGTCTTGATAATAGGAAAGACAGCGGTGATAATTGCTTTTTACTGCGCTTGATTAATTGATTCGTTGGATGATTGACACGTGTCCCACTCACCCATTTTTGTGTCCCACTCACACATTACTCTAGGAACGGTTGAGTGTATTAATGCACAAACAATTGAGTTTTAATTTTTAAATTACAACTCTAATCATTTTTGTGTATATCGATTCATTTTCTTACTCTCACCTTCACATTCACTCATATTCACTTTACCCAACCACAGAGCTCTTTTGTGTTTTTCACTACGACATTTTCACAAACACATAAATTTCACTGTCTTTTCTTGCTCGTTTCTTGATCCAATGGCAACTAAACCTTTTACATCTCTTGGTCTTCGTTTTGTTCTTAACAATTTTGCAGCTTTGCTTGAAAATGACCGTGCTCCCGAAGCGTTTCATCTTATACAGAATTTTCTCCGTGACTCTGAGATTGGGCAAGCATTGATTGAACCAGCTGTTCTATCTGCATCTCAGATTGCCACTTTCTGGCAGAACTCAAAGTATGTGGCTGGAGGAGAGAATGGGACTCCGTCTATAATTTTCACTTATGATGAAGACAAGTTTGTGATTACTCCACAGACTGTTAGAGAAACCATGGGGTTCGATGCTCACACCTCATATGCTGTTGTTTCGGAACAGAATTTGCGAGATATGCTAACAGAGATTGGGTACATGGAATCTCTTGCAAAGCTGGGCAGTGTGAGAAGGCCAAATCTTCGTAAGGAATGGAACTTTTTCTTTGACTGCATCACCAGAACATTCCAGAAGAAAGTCACCAACTAGGATGCCATTCCTATGGATAGTCTGCAAATTGGGTATTCTCTACTCTATGGCAGTAATTTTGATTTTGGTCGTTATGTTTTAATGAATTTAGGTGATAAATTGTCAGAGTCTACAACAGTATACTTTGCTAGATTTTGTCAACTTTTATTCAATGCCTGTGTATCTGGGTTAGAAATTGGTGCAACTGATGTGATTCAGCCCTTTAAAGTCAATAAGAGGATATTCTCTGATATGATTAATAAGGATGTTGGTAAAGACCTACCTGCTTTTGTTTTGCCACTTGCCTTGCAAAACTTTCTCCACCAACCTCAAGATTCACAATCACCACACAATGAATAACAACAAACACAATCAGAACCACATCAAATGCCTGAACCACTGGCCACTGACCATACTGAAACCATACACTCTAATCCTATACCATCACCTGAGCCAATACCCACAAACACTGTACCTACTACATCACAAAAACCACAACCTTAACCAATCATTGAACCAATAAACCTTGAGCCAGTTACTACTACTCAACCTCAACCAAAATCTAGATAAAAAAGGCAAATACATACTACACAGAATACAAGGCATTCAAAGGCAAAACAGACATCTACTGGAGCTGTTTATACCAGAAGGATTATTCAAAGAGCAAATAGGCCTTCCTCACCACCAGTTGAGGACAGCTCTAGTGAAGAAGAAGAGGTAATTGAAGTGCCTCAAGCAAAAAGGAGGAGGTTGATTCTTACAGACTCTGATGATGAGCAAGTTCTTGAAGCTCCAGAGAATATTACTAAAGACATTCCTGCTGTTGAGACAGAGGTTATCATAGAACCTACTGTAGAAGAAACAGAATTCAGAATTGATGAACCAGTAATTGCTGAGGTTCAGACTGATAAAGATGACAGAGATGCATTACCTGCAATGGAAGAGTTTGATGAAACTCACATTCCATTTTCTTTTGAAGTTGAAGCATCTACTCCAACACCCATGGTTGCCACCAACTCTGTTGATACTGGTGTTGCAGACGAGCCTACTGTTGTGCTAGAAGACACAGAGGTTGCATCTCACACAGAGTTATACTCGGATGCACATCATATTTCTGATCATGGTGAGGAAATTGATCAACCAGCAAAGGTTGTTTCTTCAGAGCATGCACAAGGTGATCAAGGAGAACAAGTTGCTCAAGAACTAGTTGCTGACTTAAATGAAGAAACTGCCTCAGTTGCACATATTGATGAGGTAGATAGTGATTCTTCTGAAGAAATGAGTGCAGGAGCTGAAACTGATAAACATCAAACTGATGGACAGAAAACAGGGAAGAAACCAGACTTTGCTGGCCCTTCTGTACGAGAAATTGATGATAATTATCTGGCCAAGCAAACTGCAGATTGGTACAAAGCAGATTGCATCTTTCCTACTGGTCGAGCAGCTACATTTCTCAAGGAAAACTCAAAGAAGATTTCAAATCCTGATGTTCTTACCTGTCTACAAGGAACAGTGATTCAGGTTAAGGCCTTGAATCACAGGTTTGATGACAATCACAAAGCACTTATTGATCTCAGAACAGAGGTTGCTACTCATGAGGAGAAATCTCAAAGAGCTAATTCCAAATTGTTTCAACAATTTTCCAAGGCTCAGGAGATACTTACTGAAAGATTGAGTAAAGTTGAACAGAATCAGCTTTTGCTGACTGAAAAGGTTGACTCTATTGCAAACTCTCTTGAGTTAATCACATCTATTCTGATTCCAGATGGTGATGATGTCAAAAAGAGGGAGAGAATTGCTAGAACTAAGTGCAAGCAAACTCAAACTATGTCAAAGAAGGATCATCTGGATGAAGAAGGTGCAAATTCTGATAAGGGGTTAAGAACTGCAAATCCAAGACATGGACATGGAAGGTCTACAAGATCAAAATCAAATTTAGTAGCAAATACAAATCTTCAGAGTACTTCTACTTCAAGGCAAAAGGATTTGTCATTCACTGACAATCCACAAACAGATGAAGAGCTAGCTGCTAAGATTTTTCGTGAGGAAAATGTTGAGGCTACACTTGAAGATATACATGCTGAAGAAAAGTTGTTGCAAGAAGAGCATTTGAAGGCATTGAAGTCTGGAAAAGGGAAGAAGACTGTCAAAGCTTCAAGGTCTGCAAAGAAAGGAATTGAAATTAAAGAAAATTTATCTGGTATTCAAGAAGAAGAAGAAGAAGAAGAAGAAGGAAAACTGGTAAGAAAATCTTCTCTTAATGCTAAGTTAAAGTTAAAAGGAATAGTAGGTGAAGAAAGCAAAGGTAAAAAGACAGATACAACCTCTGTTGCTACACAAGTTGTAAGTGATTCTCTACAGATTCAAAGCAAACCTTTACCTGGGTTTTCTAGACCAAAGATTCCAGTTCAAGCACAAACAGAAGGGATTGGTAGTTATCAACATAGTGTTGCTTGTTCAGGAAAGCCTTCTAGCAGGAATACTTCTGGCTTGGGTTCAAGAAGAGATTTGAGAGTTAGTAACAGTCCAAGAGATCCCTCATCACTTATCTCTCTTGGTTCTGGTATTATTCAAGAGAATCTGGACAAATTGGAATCAGTTCAACTAGTTCACCAAAAGAGCTTAGATATTCACTTCCTGTTGTACTTTATGGCAGATGGAACAGTGTATAGAGTGAATGAAGATGCTATCAAGCTCAAGCTGTTTGAAGAACTTCAGTATGTTCTGTATATATTCAGAGTCAGAAATCGACGAACAGAACTCATTGCTAATTCTATAAGAGAATATATGCTGAGAGCTAAAGCCTTTACTGGATCAAAGACTACTGAAGAGTATGTACCTAAATATAGAGATTGGAATGGGAACCTTGTTGAAATGAAGAAGGGAACTGCAAAGTTAAAGATTGATCTTGGTGTTACAGTTCTTGATTTTAATTCTCAATCAGAGGAAGTAAAATTCATAAGACTGGGAAATGAGATGAGGAGAAATAAAATCTACGATCTAAGAGCTGCTATCTATCAGACTGATGAAAGTGATCCTGATTTAAGAGAAATCAAGGAAGTTATGCAGAGAGAACTTGAAAATGCTGAGAGAAGACTGTTGATAGATTATCTCAGAACAACACCAGATCTTGAGGAGGTTAGGTAGACAGAATTTGTAAGTAATTCGAATTTTCTGTAGATTTTGGTAAGTTAATATTAAACTCTGGTTAAATGTTAAACACTGTGATTTTATTTGATTGTTTTGACATCATCAATTACTGTGAACTTGTACATTTTTCTAATGAACAAGTTGGGGGAGATTGTTAGATATAATTGATGTGATTTAATGTCAGTGTTTAAGTGTTGCAGGGAAAAAGAGTTTAACTTGTTAATGAAAGCAGTCGTAGCAGAGTTTGAGTATACGCTGACAGCTGGGAGCGCAAACACTGCTGGCTAACAGAAGGAAGCGCAAACACTGCTGGCTAGGAGCACAACAGAGTTTGTTAAAGTCTGTCTACTGGAAGCGTCTACAAGTCAACAGAGATTGAAGATTAATTTAAGATAAATATGGAAGCAATATCTTTGAAGATTGGATAGCTGTCAAAGAGATTGAGTTGACTTAGGAGACATGTAGCAATCGTAATTGATATCAATTGTATAGCTTAATTATAGGAGAATCAATTAACGATTGTATGTAGCTGTATATCTTATAAATACAGTTAGGTTAACTCTAGAAGGGTGTCTATCGTGAACGAAATCATTCATTGTAACCTAAGCAGCTCTCTGTGATATTTTACATCACTGAGAGAGGAATTATTAATTCCAAACAGTTTTAAGTACTAAAACGTGTGTTCTTGTTATTCTCGTAATAGTACTTGATTATATATTGTGTATTCGACCTAACAGTCATCATTGCCAAACTCTTCACTGTCAACATCTGAAGGCAGAGCTGTCAAAGCTTCCTTTGCTCTTTGTAGAGATTGTGAGGTGTGCACTAGTTGCATTGCCTCCTCTGCCTCCACATTGCCCTGTTGTGCCATGACTTGATAGGCAGAAACAAGATGAGTAAAGGTTTCAGGATCCAAAGAGATGGAGTCAATGATTGACTGATATTCTTGTCGAAATTCCATCTCTTTAGAAGCTTCATTAACCTCCATTAACTCACTTGCAATGGCTGAATCTTCCTGCCTTATTTCTCCTGTAGTCCCTTCTCTCCACTCATCTCTCTTTTCTTGCATTAGGGGATCCCCCTGGCTCACACCTCTCATACCCTCACCTTCACCTACTAAGGTGGAACTCTCTTGCTCTCCTTTTTCCTGACCTGAAGAAATGGTCAACCTCTCATTATTTGCCTCTCCTTTTGCCTGCTCACAAGGCAGCCTCTCACTCCCTTCCCTCATTCCTAAAAGTGTTTCAACTACTACAAACTCCTCCACAGTTGACATGGGAATGTCACATTTTGCAGTGGTAGAGAGAGTTTTCAACGGATAAAGTGTATCCGTTGATGTAGTAGTTATTGCTGTCAACAGATGATTAGTTGTAGACACATTCGTTGATGGAGAAACACTTGTCAACGGATGAAGGATATCCATTGATGAAGGAAAAAGAGTATCCGTTGAAGTGAAAACCAACACTGAATCTGTGGTGATTGATTTTAAGGAAGAGGCCACAGATAGTGTTGTGAATTCAGGAATGGAAGATTAATGGCCCAACAAATCATCTAAAAGATGATGACCACCAATTGTTGAGTGGGGCTTCTCCAAGAATTTTAAAGATGGAGAATCAAGAATTGATGTAGATATCATATCTACATCAAGAGATGGAGTTGGTGATGGTGGATTGAAATGCGTATCGATTTGAAGGTTAAGATCAAGGGGTTGTGACTCCACATTTACTGAAGTCACATCAAACTGAGTTTGAGAAGGTATAGTTTGCTGTACTGTGTTTGCACCCTGTGATTCCTCAATGGTTTTGGATTTTACTCTTCTACCATAGGTTTTTGAGTGAGAGCTATCTGTGTTTCTTGCCCTTTTGTGCAGTGTTCCTGGAGTGGAACTTAAATCAGTAGTCACACCCTGTTGAGAGGATGTAACTAGAATTTGGCTTGAAGGTTAATTAACAGTCTTCTGAGAGACTGAAATGTTGGTTGCACCTGCCTCACCTTCCTTATCCTTAGGGCTTCTTTGATGTTCACCCTGTCCCTCACCACTCACTACCACCTTCACACTCCCCTCAAGAGTTTTGGTAGTTTTTGCAACAGGTGCCTTTTGAGAGACACCTGAGGTTTGTCTTTTAGATTGTGGTTTTGGAACTTTGGATTTGGTCACTTTGGTAGGAGCCTGTTTGGTCACAACTACAGACTCCATTGTGACACTAGAAGGCAAAGAAATTTGGGGGTTAGAGATAGGAGTTTCAGGGTTAGAAATAGTTACCTGAACAATTGGTAGATATACCAATTGTACTTCTGCATTTAAGTTCATTCGAATCAAATCACTTAAGACTCTTTTCTCCTGAACAAAACAATTGAACTTGCTATCCGGGTTAGCAATGGATAGCTCATTCTCAGATACATGCAGTGCTAAGAGCATAAAAAATTTAACAAAATAGATATTCTTGCTTCTAGTTTCCTTTTTACCTAATTTAGCTGCTATCTCATACATGACTAGTATGCCAAAATTATAGAATTTATCAGTCAAAAGCATACACATCATAACTAGCATGGAATGGGTAACAGCATCAAAATTACAAATTTTGCCTGAAAAAGTTTTAATGAAGGCATCACAAAAATAACTCCATTCTTTAACCATACATTTCCTAACAATTTTCCCTAAGTTCTCAGTACTAAGGGCATAATTTACAGAATTAAGCATGGCAACAATTTCAGCATTACTGGTTACTTCTAGACAGTTATTCTCAGGCAATTTTAAACAAGCAGTCATCACATCAGAATTAACTACATAGTTTTTACCCTTTAAAGAGAAAGCAAGTGTACCGTCTGTGCCAATGTACTCAGCAGATGCCCACACCTCTTCAATTACCTCGTGGATTAGAGGAGTGGTGGCAGTCATAGCATATGACAGTTTGCATTTCTTCACGAAATTCATCATGGTGTGATAAGCTTCTGGAGCATTCACTGTATCAACAAAGGCCGCGAAATTGTTCTTCTCATAGGTAAACCCAGTGGAATACATCATCTTAACAATAGGCGCCATTGAAGTGTTTGAACTTTTGTTGCAGAGAGTTTTAGTGAAGAAGACGCAGTTAACTTATGAGATTCTTGAAAATGAATAAAAGTGAGATGTGAGAGTACAAAACAACCTTTCATATTTTTCAAGAGTTAAAAATGAAATAATTAAAAGTAATTACTCCATTGGACAAAAGTAACTATCAGATAATAAATGAAAAGAAAAGAAGTACAACCATGACTAAATATACACGTTTACCAACGGCTATAATAAAAAAAATGTATATCAACGGATGTAGAATGAACGGTTGAGAAACAGTTTATCCATCGATGACGTGGACAACCTGTTATCCGTTGACATAAGAAAATCTAGTAATGTGTTTATACTACCAATGGATAAAAGGATATCCGTTGATAAGCAAATTTTGCCTTAGACAAAATTTTTGTATAAAATTTTTCTGAGAGTTTTTAATTCTCAAGTAAATCAAAACACATTTCTAGCTGCAATACAGTATGATTAGATATCACTAGAAATTATGAAAAATTAAGCATACCTAGTTCACCTACCAATCTTGTGAATGAAGATTCATCAAGAGGCTTGGTGAAGATATCTGCAAGCTGCATTTTACTTGGCACGAAGCGCATTTCTACTGTACCATTCATCACATGCTCTCTAATGAAGTGGTATTTGATGTCAATATGCTTGGTTCTCGAATGTTGCACTGGATTCTCTGTGATGGCAATAGCACTAGTGTTGTCACAAAAAATTGGAATCTTCTCAACTATTATACCATAGTCAATAAGTTGATTTTTCATCCAAAGAATCTGTGCACAACAACTTCCAGCAGCAATGTACTCAGCTTCAGCTGTAGAAGTGGAGACTGAGTTCTGTTTCTTACTGAACCATGACACAAGCCTGTTTCCTAGAAATTGACAGGAGCTTGTAGTACTTTTCCTATCAATTCTGCAACCTGCATAGTCTGCATCTGAATAGCCAATTAGATCAAGCCAGAATCTCTTGGGTACCAAATGCCAAGGTTTGGTGTTCCCTTGAGATACCTGAAAATTCTCTTAATAGCAATCAAGTGAGACTCTCTAGGATCAGCTTGAAATCTAGCACAAAGACATGTGTAAAACATTATATCAGGTCTACTAGCTGTTAGATATAGAAGTGAGCCTACCATGCCTCTATAGCTTGAGATGTCCACAGACTTTTCCTTAGTATTCAACTCAAGCTTAGTTGCAGTGGCCATATGTGTTTTTGCAGAGGCACAATCCATTAAGTCAAATTTCTTTAAAAGATCATAGATATATTTTGTTTGACTTATGAAAATTCCTTCATTAACTTGCTTCACTTGTAAACCAAGAAAGTAAGTTAATTCACCCATCATGCTCATTTCATACCTACTTTGCATAAGTTTGGCAAACCTTTTACAAAGCTTCTCATCTGTAGACCCAAAAATAATATCATCTACATAGATTTGAACAAGTATTGAAGAACCATTGACATTTCTATGAAATAAGGTTTTATCTACTGTACCTCTAGTGAAGTGATTCTCCAAAAGAAATTGAGATAAAGTGTCATACCAGGCTCTTGGTGCTTGCTTCAAACCATAAAGTGCTTTCAAGAGAAGATATACATATTCTGGAAATTCTGGATCTTCAAAGCCAGGAGGTTGATGGACATAAACCTCTTCTTCCAGTTCCCTATTTAAAAAGGCAGTTTTGACATCCATCTGATAGACTTTGAAATTGGCATGTGCTACATAGGCTAGGAAGATTCTAATTGACTCAAGTCTTGCCACTGGAGCAAAAGTTTCATCAAAATCTATTCCTTCTTCTTGAGAATAGCCCTTTGCCACTAATCTAGCTTTATTCCTCACAATTATGCCATTTTCATCAGTCTTATTCTTGAGAACCCATTTGGTACCTATGACACTTCTATCATAAGGTTTGGGCACAAGCTTCCATACTTTATTTCTCTCAAATTCGTTTAGCTCTTCTTGCATTGCTAAGACCCAATCTGGATCTAGAAGGGCATCTTCCACTTTCTTAGGTTCCTCTTGAGACAGGAAACTACTGTATAGGCATTCTTCTTGTGTGGCCCTCCTAGTTTGGACTCTTGAGTTTGAGTCACCAATGATTAACTCAAAAGGATGATCTCTGGTCCATTTTCTTGAAGGTGGAAGGTTTGATCTAGATGAGGTTGCTTCATCTAAATGAGCATGATCTTGTTGATTGGTCATTGAGTTTTGACTTTGAGAAACTCCCCCTGAGTTTGTTGTCCTTCCGGAATTATGAAGTTGACTGTCAACGGATGCATCATTTTGTCTATCAACGGATGATCCATTTTGCCTGTCGACGGATGCATGAGAATGTCAGTCAACGGATGCATCTGATGCTCCAGTATGACTGTCAACGGATGCTTCATTTCCAGTGTTAGCATCACTTCTAGTTGGACCAACAACTCTAGGTGAATTTTCATGGTCATGATCTTCATTTTCCTCATCATCATCAATGTACATTCTTCCTTCTACCTCATTTTCAAATCTCAACTTTTCATGGAAGCCTTCATCATTTAGACCTAGAATCTTTTGATCATCAAACATAACATGTACAGATTCCATAACAATGTTGATTCTTAGATTGTAGACTCTATAGGCTTTCCCCGCTGTATACGCAACAAAGATAGCTTCATCTGCCTTTGCTTCAAATTTGCCCAAGTTATCTTGTTTGCACTAAATCACGCAAGCGTAAGTGGTCACAAGTAATACAGATAGAATTCAAGTTCGTTCCCACAGAGATCTGGTTTTTAATTCAATATTGTACCTATGCAACAATGTATGGTTATTATGCACTGCTAAGACAATTAACAATAATGGGTTTTATAAACTAAATTAACTAAGAAGTAAACTAACAACTAAGAATTAACTAACTAACGGAAATTGGAATCGAATTACTTCTGCAAGAGAATCCATGGAATCCTAACTTCATTAAATACTTTGCTTAGATCTGACGCCTTTAATCACTATATGCAATGGTTATGATATCTGATCGGACAACACGAAACAAGCACACGCTACCTGTCAGCATACGTATACCAAACTACCCATACATCCACAAAAGAGATAGAAGATGAATAGACACCAATTATGCTTAGACCCTATATGTCTATAGAATTTGAAAACATAACGGTTGAAGAACAAGTTATCCATAATGATCACATAGGGCAATATAAGTATTCTCATCTCATACTACGAATCATGTTGATAAACAATCATGAACCTATGCTAGCATGGCAAGTTCTAAATCTCAAGATCCACTTTCACTTCACAAGAGATTAACAAATTAGATGTTCATGACTCATCTATCAATTAAGCATAACCATATGAGGATATCATATATACATCACACACAGATCTGTAAAGCAATCAAGATACTAAAGCTCCATAAATAAATCCGTTAGAATCCCATGACAACGATTAGTTCATAATCGAACCTCTCGTCATCATGGGATCAAGTGAAACCATGATAAAAACAAAGTATGAAAAAATACAAATAAATCTAAGTAATTGATATGTAATAGTTCTACTCCTAATGATAATAATGATATAATTTACAAGGGTTGGATGAGTTTATATAGGCCCTACAAGTCTTGCCCAGCAAGAAAAATACCAAAACAGAATTATAATAGAATTTCTGCAAAATACGTTTCCTAAACTGATTCTGTTTTAAAGGGAAACTCGCAGCTGTCTTTTCTATAGTAATTCTGGAACGTTCCAGCTGCAATTGGGCCTCTGGACCACTTTAGAATGATATAAAATCTCGTTATCTTCGCGTGGACAATAAGATCGCCCAAAACTGACTTCTAGAACTCAAGATATGGCCCAAACAGTGAATCTCACGTGTGCAGCCCAATAAATCCGAATTTTAATAAATTAAATCTCCAAAAACGACAAAAACATCCACCATAATCAACATCCTTGTAAATCTGCACAATTAAACAAAACACATCAAAACTAAAAGAAACTTGAGCCCAAGACAATCAATTTAAGCCGATTTAGAATTCTCCAAGTGGATATAACTCCACTTATCACACCCCTAAACTTAAACCAATGCTTGTCCTCAAGCATAAAAAATTACAACTAACTAACTAACTAGTACCACTTCCATAGGTGATCACGGTTGCATTTGGCATATGCAACAAGCCTTTTAAACCCCTAGGCAGCCCTAGTGGACGAGTAAGGTCTCGTGAGGGCCTATAGTGAATGTACCCACAAAATTCAATGCAATGCATGAATGCAACTAATATGAAAATGCAACTAATCTAGTACTAATATCCTACCATACCTTCAAATCCTCTCATGCCATATCAACTTAAGAATCAAAGTAAGTACGCAATGTCTTGGTGTCGAAAGTGCAAGCATTCACATAGTCTACTCAATGAACATGCATAAGTTTTCACAAGTCCATGTCAAATGTAAGAATAAGTTAGTAAACATGCTAAGCCTACAAGAGTACATCTTTGAGACAAAACTTGGGATCTCATACGCAAAAACAAGCAAACACTCATAATCCACTCACAAAAGAATATTCACTTAAAAACAAGGGTAAGTGTATCACTCAATTCCAACAAAATCATAAGCATGCTTGACATTTGGTATCAATCTAACTCTTAACACAACATACATTAATGACGATAATCAAAAAGTCTTTATTCGGGTTGTAACGGGGCTAGGGACAAGGTATGTCAAATAAGCCAAAACAGGTGAAGTGTCAAAAGCTAGTAAGTACCATAATAAATCATACACAGCACCCTATTTCCCCCCCACATATTTTTCTATTTTTCTTCCAACAAAAACAATCGACGAGTCGACTAAAGTAGGATCACAACAAACACAACCATGCTCTCATAATATATTTTTCTTCTTTTTTTTCTTTTTTTTTCATTTTTTTTCGAGAGCTCAATAAAACACAAACAATAATATAAACAATAACAATGATCCCACAATTTTATTACACATGCCGACTATCAAGTAAACAACCAAACCCAATTTTCAATATTTCCCCCAAAATTATGACCAACAATAAACCCCTCCTTGCACACCTTATTACTCCCTTAAGCACTCTACTAGCCTTTGACAAAGTGGGTTCAAATTAATGTAAGGCCAATACAAGAAAAAGGTCTAGGCAAGTAATGTGGTATGTCACCGAAAAAATAGGATTAAGCTCAACGGGTTAACTAATTGATCATGTAAACATGGTGTGGTAATATGGGAAAATATGTTGTTATTCCTAAATGCCTTTATCATTTTAATCGTCAAATAATGTCATGCGTTTCAAGAAAGACCTCAAACAACTGCTAGCAATGCAAACAATCCGTGGACACTCAAGCAAACGAATAAATTGCAAAAAATATGCAATAAGGCTCAAAAACTCACTTGGTGGAAAAACATACTCAATCCCAAGCAAAAAATCTCTCTAATGCACCAACTTGTATTCAAAGCATGCAAACTAAATCATCTTGCACATATTCATGTCCTTCTAATCACTTACAACATTCAATAAGTCTACTAGCTTCAACTTACTAGTGTATGTGTGCACAAGAACAAAGCATATCACTTCTCAATCAAAAGCGTCAACAACAGAAAATTCCTATCAAGCATGGGTGCAAATGCAACTATTATGAACTCACATGATATACGAACATAAAAACAGAATGTTCTATATGAAACAAACTTAAATAACACGAACATAAATGCATAATTTACTACTACTAATATGCAAAGCATGAAATCCTACATGAACAAATAATACAACAACAACTACTAATCCCTCAAACAACCCCCAAACTTAAAATATTCAATGTCCTCATTGAATGGAAGTAATACAAGGGATAGTAGAAAACATACCTGAATACCGAAGCATACCCAACTCACAAGAAGCTCCACCAATAATTACCAAGCAATATCACACCACAAATAGCCCAAATTCCAAGAATAATACAAAATTCCCAATTTACAAGAACACAAATTCGTAATAAAAATAAAATTAGAGAAAAAAATTTACCCAATACGAATCGGAGAGGTGAACTTGCAATTAATTCCTATTTAGAATTGAATTTTTAGAGATTTAAAGAAGTAGAATAGGAATTGGATTTGTATGTCTAAGTGTGTATATATATAAGATGATGGATAGATGAGATTTAAAAATTTAGAGTGTAGGAGAGATTTGGAGAGGTTAAGATTTGATGTATGATAGATATAGGAATAAGGAATGGAAGAAATTTGGGTTAGGATTGAATTTGGGGAAAAAATTATAGGTTAAAACACTAATTTTCGGAAAAAATCTGGGCAGAAAGGGGGTGTAACGCAGCCCGCGCCTGCGTTTCAGGAGTACAGGCGCGGTAGAGGCAGACACGCAGGAGCAACCTGCGTGTTAGGGGACTTCCAGGGGTTGTAACGCCGGCGCAAATTGCGTTACAGGGCGCAACTTGCGCTGAATGCAGTAACGTTGGCGCAGGTTGCGTTACAGGGGCGCAGATTGCGCGAAATTTCACTGTTCACCTTTTTTTTTTTTTTTTGCACAGATCTTTTTTTTTTTTTGCACAGATTTTATTTATTTATTTTTTTTTCACTACACTCATTCTTTTTTTTTTTTTCCAAACAACACTAAAATTTTTTTTTTCCTACACTAATGCATGGGTTGCCTCCCACGAAGCGCTTCTTTAATGACAATAGCTTGACGTTACTTCCAAGCCTCCACTAAGGATGATAATAGTTCGCCTGGTCCTTTCTTCGCAATACTTCATCATCATCTCGGCGGCACACTTTCTGCCCTTTCTCCTCGCTTGGCCTATTCGTATGACAACTATGTCCTCTTCCAATGCCTTCATCTGTTGACCCAAAATCTGACAATTTGTAGAACAACACACACTCGCGGGCTTCGCTTGAATATAATGGAGGAGGGTAAATGTAAATTGCTGAAGCCTTTGGTTCCTCAACGAGAAATTCCTCCATTGGCTCTAATGCGCTACTTCCATCTTTATACTCTGAGACAAGTAGAAGACCTGCATCTTTCCCACGTTCTTCATCCTCTTGGTTCGCACATACCAATTCTTGAAATTTGCGTAGCTCATCAGTGTCCTCTTGATACGCACATACCAATTCTTGAAATTTGTGAAGCTCATCAATGTCTGTCTCAAATAGTGCCCTTTCCAAATCATCCACCTCACTAGCTTGATCAAATTCCTCACATGGCTTGTGAACACTCTCCTCCTCTTGGAATTTGTCTTCTTCAATTATGCATGCAGTACCTTGCTCCAAGTCATCGTTATTCTCTGGAATTGCCTCTAGTATGAATTGTTGATTCTCTTGTTCCAAGGCTCTCACAGCTTGAGCAACTAGAATCTCCAAAGATTTGAGAGACTCCTCATTACTCTTCACAAGCATCCTAATCTCCTCCCTAGTAGGAACCTCATCTGATTGAAAAGTAGGAGTAGGTTGCTGATGTTGAAAATCTTCACTACCAAAGAAATATGACATATCCGGAACATCTTGCTGGTACTGTTGAGGATGGTATTGAAAATATGGTTGTTCCTCATAACTCAGAGGTTGAGATTGCCACGGGTCATGTTGCTGCAGAAAATTCTGGTTCTGCTGTTGCAGAATATTCTGAGGATAGTAAGGCTGTGCTCCATATTGTTGACCTTGATACTGCTGATAAGGCTGCTGAGGTTGTTGAATACCACCTTGGTTGCTCCAGCACTGATACGTCTCATGTGCGCCCACACATAGCTCACAAACACTAGCCACCTGCTGAACTCCATAGTAAGTTAGAAAATCCATCTTCAACGTCAACGCTCTCTGACAAGTACCTGAAACACCAACGAACTAAACAAGAATAGATGAGAAAAAGAAATCCGAGTCAGTGAACTCTAACGACCACTATTGACAAGCACATAAACCAAAAATAAAACACCAATGATCCCCGGCAGCGGCACCAAAAACTTGTTTGCACTAAATCACGCAAGCGTACGTGGTCACAAGTAATACAGATAGAATTCAAGTTCGTTCCCACAAAGATCTGGTTTTTAATTCAGTATTGTACCTATGCAACAATGTATGGTTATTATGCACTGCTAAGACAATTAACAATAATGGGTTTTATAAACTAAATTAACTAAGAAGTAAACTAACAACTAAGAATTAACTAACTAACGAAAATTGGAATCGAATTACTTCTGCAAGAGAATCATGGAATCCTAACTTCATTAAATACTTTGCTTAGATCTGACGCCTTTAATCACTATATGCAATGGTTATGCTATCTGATCGGACAACACGAAACAAGCACACGCTACCTGTCAGCATACGTATACCAAACTACCCATACATCCACAAAAGAGATAGAAGATGAATAGACACCAATTATGCTTAGACCCTATATGTCTATAGAATTTGAAAACATAACGGTTGAAGAGCAAGTTATCCATAAAGATCACATAGGGCAATATAAGTATTCTCATCTCATACTACGAATCATGTTGATAAACAATCATGAACCTATGCTAGCATGGCAAGTTCTAAATCTCAAGATCCACTTTCACTTCACAAGAGATTAACAAATTAGATGTTCATGACTCATCTATCAATTAAGCATAACCATACGAGGATATCAGATATACATCACACACAGATCTGTAAAGCAATCAAGATACTAAAGCTCCATAAATAAATCCGTTAGAATCCCATGACAACGATTAGTTCATAATCGAACCTCTCGTCATCATGGGATCAAGTGAAACCATGATAAAAACAAAGTATGAAAAAATACAAATAAATCTAAGTAATTGATATGTAATGGTTCTACTCCTAATGAAAATAATGATACAATTTACAAGGGTTGGATGAGTTTATATAGGCTCTACAAGTCTTGCCCAGCAAGAAAATACCAAAACAGAATTATAATAGAATTTCTGCAAAATACGTTTCCTAAACTGATTCTGTTTTAAAGGGAAACTCGCAGCTGTCTTTTCTTCAGTAATTCTGGAACGTTCCAGCTGCAATTGGGCCTCTGGACCACTTTAGAATGATAGAAAATCTCATTATCTTCGCGTGGACAGTAAGATCGCCCAAAACTGACTTCTAGAACTCAAGATATGGCCCAAACAGTGAATCTCACGTGTGCAGCCCAATAAATCCGAATTTTAATAAATTAAATCTCCAAAAACGACAAAAACATCCACCATAATCAACATCCTTGTAAATCTGCACAACTAAACAAAACACATCAAAATTACAAGAAACTTGAGCCCAAAACAATCAATTTAAGCCGATTTAGAATGCTCCAAGTGGATATAACTCCACTTATCATATCTCCATGATTTCTTAGCACAAAACACTTACATCCAAAGACATGAAGAAAATCTAAAGTTGGTTTCTTGTTGGTAAATAACTGATAAGGAGTCATTCCTCTAGCTTGATTGACCAAGGAAATATTTTGAGTGAAACAGCAGTGTTGACAGCTTCAGCCCAGAAATATGTTGGCAATCTTGATTCACTTAGCATTGTTCTAGCTGCTTCAATGAGAGTTCTGTTCTTCCTTTCAACAACCCCATTTTGTTGAGGTGTTCTAGCAGTAGAAAACTCATGGACAATTCCATTCTCTTCACATAAAATCTTCATTGTGGAATTTTTGAATTCAGTGCCATTGTCACTCCTGATTCTTTGTACTTTGACTTCAGAACCATTGTTTACTAGTCTGAGATGATTGATGATGATTTCACTTGCACAATCTTTGGAGTGCAGAAAAAGGTCCATGTAAACTTAGAAAAATCATCTACAATCACTAGACAATATTTCTTCTTTGAAATGGACATGACATTTACTGGACCAAATAAATCCATATGCAGCAATTGAAGTGGCTTAACAATGGATGACTCTGTCTTGCTCTTGAAGGATGATTTCTTTTGTTTCCCTAATTGGCAGGCATCGCACAATCCATCCTTGATGAACTCCAATTGAGGGATTCCTCTAGTAAGATCCTTTCTTACCAAATCATTCATAACTTTAAAATTCAAATGTGACAGCTTTTTATGCCATGGCCAACTCTCATCCTTGCTTGCTTTGCTGAAGAGACAAGTAATGGATTCTGAGCATACTGAATTGAAGTCAGCTATGTAAACATTTCCTTTTCTAAAGCCTGTCAATACCACATTGTTATTTTCCTTGGCAGAAACAACACAGGCTTCTTTAGTGAACTTTACTTCATAGTCTTTGTCACAAATCTGACTGACACTCAGCAAATTGTGCTTCAAACCTTCAACTAAAGCCACTTCTTCAATGATGAAATTGTCCTTTGAAATCAAGCCATATCCCTTAGTATATCCTTTGCTGTCATCTTCAAAGGTAATTCTAGGGCCAGCTGCCTCCTTGAACTCTGTGAGCAGGGTTGAATCTCCTGTCATGTGCCTAGAGCATCCACTATCTAGGTACCATAGATTCCTTCTATTTCCCTGCACACATTCCAAAATACAAATCAAGTTGATTTTGGTACCCAAGTTTCCTTGGGTCCTTTCTTGTTAGCCTTTGGTTTTGCACTCTTAGCAATCTTCATTTTAGGTGTGGATGCTTGAGTAATGGGTTTTGACAGATGCTCATTTGCATAAATATTTGATGCATGCATTTGTGGAAAAATGGCATACAAATTATTCATGCTAGGAATGTTCCATGACATTTGTGGCATATTCACAGATTGAAAATAAGGATTAGACACATATGGCATGTTCACATATGGATTTGAAAAACTAGCATTCTGATACAAACCAGGCATTGCAGGCATACTTGGCATAGATTGAGGTACATGAACAGGAGTCCTTTTAATAGACTTGCAATTAGAAGATAGGTGATTGACACTATTACAATTACCACAAGTTTTCCTAGGGGCAAACTTGTCAGGAGAATAATTGTTTTTCTTGTTGATGCCTATCTTACCATTTCTGTTCTTTTTCTTTTTACCCTCAGTCTCTACCTTTTCATTAACTGATTTACCAACAGCCTTTTTGTTATGTAAATCACCTGCCTTAGCCTTCTCACTTGATTTGGCTTGGCTACTTTCACCAGAAACAAAGTTCTTGGCTACTGGACCATACTGATTATTCAGTTTCTTGAGTTCCTTATTACTAACTGACTTTTTGTTAGTCGACGGATACCTCTCATCCGTTGATGGTTCATCTGTCAACGGATGATCACTATCCGTTGATTCACAAATAGTCTCTAGATCCTCAAGGCAAGGTTCTAGCTCCCTTTTCTTTTGAGTCCAGGTATCCCTTACAAATGATTCTATTCCCTGGACTTCTATTATGTTTTGTGAAATATTCCTACAGCTTTGAAATTTAGCAATTATCCCTTGTTCCTTCTCCAGCTGCTCTCTTAAAATTAATTCTCTTTTTAACACAGCTTCAAGTTCACTTTTAGCATCATTGCAATCAACTCTCATTTTCTCAAATTCTAGAAATTGAATTTCTAGAGCAGCATTTCTATCACTTAAAAATAGATTAGTCTCTTTAATCCTATTGTTCTCTTTAGTAAGTGATTTAAGAGTAACACTCAAGTGATATAGTTCAGTAGACATTTCATCTATAACACTATTGCATTCCTCTTTGGTGAGCTCAGAGAGATTAGTAGAAAATACCTGATTGCTAGCTGAACTTGCTTCCTGCTCAGAATCAGCCATCAATGCAAGGTTGACAAACTCAGCATCATCATCAGAATGATTTCCATCAGCAGCCCAGTCATACTCTTGGGTCATGAATGCCTTTCCTTCCTGCCTGAGAAGATCAAAATATTTCTTCTTGTAGTCAACAGTTTCAGTTGGCTTTCCCTTGTTCTCAGATCTAGGCTTCCTGCATTCACTTATCATGTGACCAGCAATTCCATAATTGTAGCATTTAATTTTGGATTTATCCACATAGTTGCTTGTGGAAAAATCCTTGTTAAATGGCTTGGCCACCCTAGAGTTTCTTCTGAATTTCAGCTTAGAGAATCTCCTGGATAGAAAGGCTAAATGCGCATCTATCTCATCCAATTCATCCTGCTGAAGGACATTTAATTCTTCAGTCACCTTTTCCTTACTTTTGATTGATTCTACTCTACCTTCACAAACCTCCCTGCTTGATGTAGATTTAGCAGCTTCAGTCCTCTTCTCCTCCTTCTGCTCCAAGTTGGCAACAAGTGCAACTGACCCACTTTTTTTTTGGGCCTTCTCAATTTCTTCATCCTGCTCCATTTCTAGTTCATATGTCTTTAAAGTTCCATAGAGCCTTTCAAGAGTAAATGTCTTGTACTCTTGAGTGCTTCTTAGAGAAACAATCATTGGCTTCCACTCTTTGGGCAGTGATCTCAGAAATTTGAGATTAGAATCTTTCACTTGGTAGATTCTTCCATACAGTTTCAAGCCATTTAGTAGCTTTTGAAATCTACTAAATCTGTCATTCAATGTCTCTCAATTATTGAAATGGAAGTGTTCATACTGTTGGATCAGTAGTTGCATCTTGCTCTCCCTTACCTGTTCTGTACCTTCACAAAGGGTTTGAACAATGTCCCATACTTCCTTGGAGGTAGTACAGTTGATAACATTGTCAACCATGTCTGTTTCTAAGCCATTAAACAGAATATTCATGGTCTTTTTATCTTTGTGGACTTCTGCAACGTCTTCAGTACTCCACTCAGAAACAGGTTTGGGTATGTAAGTGTCTGGTGCATCTGCAACAAGGCCAACTCTTGACGCAGTCTTCATTGGAACATGAGGACCCTTCTCAATGCAATCTACAAAACCTTCATCACTAGACATGAGATGTGTTGGGACAATCAGATCGTGGCCCTGCGATTTTTGATACAATAAATTAATGAATACGAATACAAAAGTCACCTTGTTAACGGTTGATTCCACGATCTTCTATTGTATTCCCAAATTCCCTTGAGCGAAGTGTGGCCTTCGTCTCCTCAAGTTAACCTCTCTTCTTTCTCCTAGGTGGCTATAATATTTTTCTTAACCCAACCCTAGCAAGAAGAGAATAAGAATATATATAGGGCTACAATAGGGATCATGGATAATTAGGTTGGGCCTTCTAATTACATCTTGGACCTAGCCCAATGTAATTAAATATTAATTCAATCCACTAAAGAATTAATATTTGCACTACCTTTCCTAATACCGCAACTTAATTATTTAATTGGGTTCCAATATTATTTGCTTATTAAATTCCCCATGTTTAAAATAACGCATGCCCATTAATTAAATAAATTACTGATAATTTATTTAATTAATATCTTTTATCCTTGATTATCCACTTAACCTTTATTTAATTATGCTGGAATAAATCCACCTGCAGGGTTTCACATAATTAAATCTTTTTGAGCTTTCAAGGGGACATCATTAACCCGAATATTATCAGGACATGGATTCCTTCTATAAATAATATTCACCATGTATATAATTCCATCACCCAAAAATATAATGATATAATTCAAAAGAATTATTTCATATATAAATTAAAGCATGTAAATAATATACACGTGTCAATTATTATATTCGGATTAAGAACCTAATCATTAATAATAACATAGAATCTTAGTTGTCCTTCTTAATCAGTATAAGGGAACAATTCTAAATTTGATCATGTTCAATATACACAAAGTATACTAGTATGATTTATTAGTCAATATAAACTAATCTAAATAATACTACAGCCATACCAGTGGATTGTCCAACACCACCTGTGCTGTGAACCTTATCATATTATATAAACCGTATTCAACAATCTAATATTCTGTATCCCATTTGATACTAGATTGTCCACAATATATAATATTAGACAACATGTAAACATTTAAATGATTCTCAATAAAACCGGGCCATAAATAAATGTATATACTTAAAATAAATATTTTCAGTATACACTAACAATCTCCCACTTATACTCAAAATATTCTATGAGTATATCAGTGTTTATTTAATCCACTATTACATTGAAAACTATGCGTCCATCCATCTGACTCCTATCGATTCCACATGCCTGTCAAAAGCCTTGGCTGGCAAGCTCTTCGTGAAAGGATCTGCCCGGTTGTCTTCTGATGATATGTGAGCCACAACTATATCTCCTCTCTTTACGATTTCACGTATGAGATGATACTTACGTTCAATATGTTTAGCTTCTTTGTGGTCTCGCGGTTCCTTTGAATTTGCCACAGCACCAGTGTTATCACAATACACTGTCAATCTTCTAGGCAAATTAGGTACCACATCTAAGTCCAAAAAGAAGTTCCTGAACCATACAGCCTCCTTAGCAGCCTCAGAGGCCGCCACGTACTCGGCTTCCATAGTAGAGTCTGCAATGCATTTCTGCTTTACACTCCTCCATATAACGGCTCCACCTCCCAAAGTAAAAACATATCCCGAGGTTGATTTCCTCTTATCCCTATCTGATTGAAAATCTGAATCAGTATATCCCAAAGGAAATAGATCTGAGGCCTTGTAAATTAACATATACTCCTTAGTCCTTCTCAGGTACTTGAGTATAGTTTTTACTGCACTCCAATGTTCCTGACCTGGGTTCGACTGATATCTACTAACCATGCCTACAGCAAAGCAGATGTCAGGCCTCGTACATAACATAGCATACATTAAGCTTCCACATGCCGAGGCATAAGGAACTGCTTTCATGCTCTCTATATCTTTAGGTGTCGAAGGACACTGCTCCTTGGATAGAGCAACTCCATGTTTAAAAGGTAAAAAACCTTTCTTAGAGTTCTGCATGTTAAAACGAGCTAATACTTCATCAATGTAGGGCTCTTGAGATAAAGTCAACATCCTTTTCTTGCGATCCCTTATTACTTTGATCCCAAGGATGTATGCCGCTTCACCTAAGTCCTTCATTTCAAATTGTTTGAACAACCATGCCTTTACTGATGACAACATCTTAACATTGATACCAATGAGTAAAATGTCATCTACATATAGTACTAGAAAAACCACTGCATTACCCTCACTTCTCTTATACACGCATGATTCACTTGGACTTTGATCAAATCCATATGACTGGACTGCCTGATCAAAACGAATATTCCAGTCCCTAGAAGCTTGTTTAAGTCCATAAATAGACCTCTTAAGCTTATAAACCAGATGCTCTTGGCCTTCCCTAATGAATCCTTTTGGTTGTTGCATATAGATGGTTTCCTCAAGACTTCCATTAAGGAAAGCTATCTTGACATCCATCTGCCAAATCTCATAATCGAGATGAGCTGCTATAGACAAAAGAATCCGGATCGACTTAAGCATAACAACCGGTGAAAAGGTTTCCTCATAATCGATCCCTTCTTTCTGAGTATACCCTTTCGCAACAAGTCGTGCTTTCCAAGCTTTCACCTTTTTGTCAGATCCTCTTTTCTTCTTGTAGATCCACATACATCCAACGGGTTTTACACCTTTGGGTGGTTCCACGAGCTCCCAAACTTGATTGGAATACATAGATTCCATCTCAAATTCCATTGCCTTTTTCCAAAGATCTGCATCTTTATCTAGAATTGCCTCTTCGTATGTCCTGGGATCCTCATCATGTTCACCAGAGACCAAGTCCGAGGACTCTCCCAAAAACATGAATCTTTCTGGTTGTTGAACAACCCTCCCACTACGACGAGGCACTGGTGCGGTACTAGTGTCAAGTTGTGCATTTTCTTGTGGTTGTTCTACTTGTACTATTGGCACTTGGGGATTATCTGTCCCTCCCAATAATTCTTCTAAAACGATACTACTCATGGGTTTATGATTCATAATATAGTCTTCCTCTAAGAATCTAGCATTGGTGCTAACAATGACATCTCGATCCCTGGGACTATAAAATGAATAACCTTTTGTTCCCATGGGATAGCCTACAAACAACCTTACTTCGGTACGAGATTCTAGCTTGGTCGCGTTCTTGTTCAGCACATGTGCTGGACAACCCCAAATCCGAATATGTCTTAGACTTGGTTTGCTACCAGTCCACAATTCTATTGGAGTCATGGGAACCGACTTAGAAGGTACCAAGTTTAGAAGGTAAGCCGCTGTTTCTATAGCATATCCCCAGAACGACTTGGGTAAATCTGAATAACTCATCATCGATCTAACACTCTCTAAAAGAGTCCGATTCCTTCTCTCTGCTACACCATTCTGCTGAGGTGTGCCAGGTGCAGACAACTGGGATGTAATCCCATTTTTTGATAAATATTCCCAAAATTCTCCAAGCAAGTATTCGCCACCACGATCTGATCGTAGTGACTTGATACATTTTCTATGTCGTTTCTCCGTTTCAGCTTTGAACAACTTAAATTTGTCAAAGCATTCTGATTTACGGCACAACAAATAAATGTATCCATATCTAGAATAATCGTCAATAAAAGTGACAAAATATTCATAACCACCTCTTGCTTGGATATTCATAGGTCCACATAAATCAGTATGAACCAATTCTAACACTTCTTTCGCTCTATTCCCCTTTGCTTTAAAAGGCCTATTAGTCATCTTACCTTCCAAGCAGGATTCGCAAACTGGAAATGGCTCCACTGCCAACGAGCCCAATGGACTATCTACTACAAGTCTTTGAATCCTCCTCAAGTTAATATGACCTAATCTTAAGTGCCAAAGATATGTCTGGTTCAATTCAGAAGGATTCTTTCTTTTGTTTGAGCTAGAAAGAATGTTATTAGATTCCTTTTGTTGCAGCATTGGTTGGATAGGATTAATAATATATAAATTGTCTTGCAATGTACCAGAACATATAACTCATTTATTCATCATAATAGAAACATTACGATCCAAACAAACATTATAACCATCCATGGCAAGTTTAGAAACCGAAATCAAATTCCTTCTAAACGAAGGTACATAAAGACAATTGTTCAAAACCGAAATCCTATCATCGCCAAAAGATAAAGTAATTATTCCAACTGCAACTACTGCTACTTTCGTAGCATCTCCCATGAACACATATATCTCACCATCTCTAAGCATTCTGGTTTGCTGGAACCCCTACATAGAGTTACAATCATGGTCAGTGGCTCTTGTATCTACACACCAAGTGCTCATAGATATAGCCGCTATATATGTTTCTGTAACAAGAGAAAGAGACATACCAGTATTGTTTGTCTTCTTAGGAAGAGGACAATCCTGTTTCTAGTGACCTGACTGCTTGCACCTGAAGCACTTGCCCTTAGGATTTTTCACAGCACCTTGAACTCCCACTGCATTAGCAACCTTTCCAGCTTTCTGTGTCTGAACATTTTTCTTCTTCTTACCTTTCGGCTTAGAGGAAGAAGCTTTCTCAGCCACATTCACTTGAACATTCTGCTTAAAGAGTCCTTCAGCTGCCTGAAGTTCTGTCAGAAGTTCCGCGAGACTATACAACCTTTTGTTCATGGTGTAATTCAAGCGGAACTGTTCAAATCTTTTCGGCAGACTCATAAGGATGATATCGATCTGGGTTTCCCCATCAATATCAGCACCAAGGATATCCATCTCATTCAGATGAGACATCATCCTGAGAACATGATCCCTTGCAGGTGGTCCTTCATTCATCTTAGTGTTCATTAAAGCCTTCATTGCTACTTGCCTAGCAGCCCTATTCTGTTCTCCAAAAAGTTCCTTGAGATTAAAGACCATATCTGAAGCTGTGTCCATAGTTTGATGCTGATGTTGCAAAACACCTGACATTGCTGCCAGAATGTAACATCGCGACATCTCATCAGCCTTAAGCCATCGCTTATAATACTCCTTCTCACTTTCAGGAGCATCTTCAGCAGGCTGATCTGGCTTGGGTTCATAAGTGCAAAATTTGTACTCCTCAGCAGTCAACACTATGTCCAAATTACGTTTCCATTCAATATAGTTTGGTCCCGTAAGTTTGTTATCCTTAAGTATGGTGAATAGTGGATTAAAGCCCATAATTATCTAATCCTGACAATCATACATGTAACACATAAATAGAGAGTTGCACAAATTTTAAAGCCTATTGGTTTCCTCTAACAATTAATTAAAATTAATGCACTAATATTTAAACACCATAAGTATCTGGTACGCCACGATGGGTGACATATATACCACTTAAATTCGTTTAAATATTACTTCGGTCCTATTACTAAATAATATGCCACGTTAGGGTGGACTATATATTATCTTTCATAGCTAAATGTATACCATTATCAAATCTTAAATTAATAACAATAAGACCGGATGCCACCATTAAATATTTCAAATCAATAATCGATAATAGGATAATTCCCAGATCGGGGGGAGCATTGTCAAGAGGCGTCACTTAAGACCCCTTTCTAGACAGAATCATCATTTCTCTAAATATTGAAAATCTATATTCAATCATTGGTACCCTTCTAATTAATCGAATTCTATGAAACTTGGTACGCCACGTTGGGTGGCATGTATACCTTTCAATATTCATAATTTAATTTAAGAATTTTGTTCTAGTAATTTCAAGAACACTACCTGACACCATAAATCATATGCCACGTTAGGGTGGACTATATATAATTTATATTCGTCTTAGTGTTAAATTTACATACAAACAATAATGGAGACCGTGAGATTTAATTCCTAATTAATTCCCTCACCCACTTAGAATTTTTATTAAAAATTGAGGAATTTTAAAATTAAATGGGACCTATGTCGTTACAATTATGTCTAGCATGCATTCAAAATACACACATAATTTAACAACATAAAACATTTAATTAAAGCAATAAATAAAATATCTATGTCCATGTCGTCCTAATTATGTTAAACATTTAATGTCCGCCTTTTTCACTGGTAACGCAGGCCAGGCCTGCGTTACAGGCTTTGAGCAGAATTTTACAGCGCCTTCGCCTCTCCTGCTACTGTTCCTTCTCTTTTTGTCAGCCGCCAACAGCAGTCTTGTACAGAGTATCGCAGTGGAACAAAAATCAATTCCGAATTTGATTTTGGGCGGCACGTAATTGTTACAAAATTCATCAAACAATTACATACAAAATAGACCTAATTACAAAACTAATTTTGTAAAATCTATTCTAACACGATCAACCCTCGTGTAAATTACAACCACGATAAAACCACTTGGAAACCAAACAAAAATTAACCACGATTAAACCACGTGGATCCAAACACATAATTAAATATACATGGCCATAATAGTGGATAACAACCTGCAAAACAAAATATAAAAGCCTACCACTATATACATGCATATATAATTACGACATGGACATCGTATCAAAAATCGTAGAACCATAGAACCTGTCTCTTGATACCAATTATTGGGACAATCAGATCGTGGCCTGCAATTTTTGATACAATAAATTAATGAATACGAATACAAAAGTCACCTTGTTAACGGTTGATTCCACGCTCTTCTAATGTATTCCCAAATTCCCTTGAGCGAAGTGTGGCCTTCGTCTCCTCAAGTTAACCTCTCTTCTTGCTCCTAGGTGGCTACAATATTTTTCTTAACCCAACCCTAGCAAGAAGCGAATAAGAATATATATAGGGCTACAATAGGGATCATGGATAATTAGTTTGGGCCTTCTAATTACATCTTGGACCTAGCCCAATGTAATTAAATATTAATTCAATCCACTAAAGAATTAATATTTGCACTACCTTTCCTAATACCGCAACTTAATTATTTAATTGGGTTCCAATATTATTTGCTTATTAAATTCCCCATGTTTAAAATAGCGCATGCCCATTAATTAAATAAAGTACTGATAATTTATTTAATTAATATCTTTTATCCTTGATTATCCACTCAACCTTTATTTAATTATGCCGGAATAAATCCACCTGTAGGTTTTCACATAACTAAATCTTTTTGAGCTTTCAAGGGGACATCATTAACCCGAATATTATCAGGACATGGATTCCTTCTATAAATAATATTCACCATGTATATAATTCCATCACCCAAAATATAATGATATAATTCAAAAGAATTATTTCGTATATAAATTAAAGCATGTAAATAATATACACGTGTCAATTATTATATCCGGATTAAGAACCTAAGCATTAATAATAACATAGAATCTTAGTTCTCCTTCTTAATCAGTATAAGGGAACAATTCTAAATTTGATCCTGTTCAATATACACAAAGTATACTAGTATTATTTATTAGTCAATATAAACTAATCTAAATAATACTACAGCCATACCAGTGGATTGTCCAACACCACCTGTGCTGTGAACCTTATTATATTATATAAACCGTATTTAACAATCTAATATTCTGTATCCCATTTGATACTAGATTGTCCACAATATATAATATTAGACAGCATGTAAACATTTAAATGATTCTCAATAAAACCAGGCCAGAAATAAATGTATATACTTAAAATAAATATTTTCAGTATACACTAACAAGGTGTAGACGCATTTTTACTTTCCAGTGAAAGTAATTTTCTCTATCAAGAACTGGTATCTTTACTCCATAATCCTTCTTAGACATGTTGGAAGTGTGTTGATCTTTAAACTTCAAATATGTTAGAAGCTTGCTTTGATACCAATTGTTATTCCCAGATTACACACTTGTATAATTGTAGAAGGGGGGGTTGAATACAATTCTTGATATTAATAAATTTCTGATAAAAACCACAGAAATCTATAAGGAGATAATTGCTGAATGAGAAATGATTCACAAACACATAAAAAATCTGGTGGTTAAATGTTCCACCTGAGACTTTTATTTGAAGAAAACTCTGTGATACAAATGTACACAGCTTCTGTTTTACAACTCTTTGCTTCTAAGGATATTCAAGAAACCCTAAGCAAATATGTCTGTTTTCTTAGTTTCTAAAGAGTTGCTACACTTGGTTATATATCCCAAGTTTACAAGTACTACAGGAATAAGATAATTTTAATCTAATTCAAGTTGACTTGCTACTCCACTCCAAATCCACATGTAGCCGAAAGGTTGTCCTTGTGAACAGATATGTCCCATGCACCTTTCTTGTATGTATTTTGTAAATGGAATGCTTCTTTCTTCTGCGTTTCCAAAGTATGGCTGCCATACTTCTTTTTATACCTACTATCAACCCATGTGATCTGTCAGTCAAATCTGTCCTTATCAACTGCTAATTCCCAGCTAGCATAGAAGAAAGTGTCAATGATTATCCGTTGATGTTGTACACAGTCATCCGTTGATGGTAGTTTGAGCTGTATCCGTTGATAGAGTAGATTTGAGTTGTATCCGTTGATAGAGTCCTGTTCTCATCCGTTGATACACTTTCACTTAGACAGAATTACATAGCATAGCTTATTTACAATTGGCTACCCTATTCTGCCTATCCGTTGATGGTTAACATGACTCTGAATAAAAACACTATCAACTGATAAATAGATATATTGCAGTATGCTACAAAACCTCATCTGTTGATGAGCTACCTGTCAACGGATAGAGTTATAATGTCTCATCCGTTGACAGTTACAAAACATGACTTATACAATTTTGATTGTGAAGTTATCATCAAGTACAACATATTCCTAACAAAATTTACCACTAAAATTAAATTAATGCATATCATTCTCATCGTAATTTACTTATCGTGGTTATTTAACAATTTTTTTTGAAATACAAAATTTATTTTATTTAGTACATGCATAAGACACATATTTTTTAAAGTGATAAAATGTTTACTAACTTATCAATTTTTAATTTAAAGTCAATCAAAATTATACAATTATATATTACAGATTAATTTTCATAAATACTTATATTTTAATTAATCATAATTTTTTATTTAAAAACAATCACAATTAAATTATTATTTACTAGCACATCTATTCTATGCATATAGAGTCATTTTCCAAAATTGCGTATTTATCAATTGATTTAAAAACCAATATATTATATAATAAAATATTTTAATATCACAATCTCTCGATCTAAAATCATAAGGTGAAATCAAATTTGAATAAATCTACTATCATTGAGTTAAATTTTTTAATTTAAAACATATTTACTACACTATTCTAAATACACCATTTTTTGATAAATAATTAATTTATTAATAAAAGGACATATGATATATATATATAAAATAATCAATATTTGCAAATTTTCTTATAAATCACATTTTATAGGTAATTAATTCATCAATAAGGTCATACAACATCTAAAAAAATAACCAGGATCAGATATACACATATTAAAATAGATCATATCAAGGTTTCTTTCAACCAAACTACGATCATTCATCAGATCTTAAATTGTTGTACACCCATTGCTTATATCACTAAAATATATAACCTTTTTGGCAAGATAATCCAACAATATATTGTAATCGTGAGGAACATAGATCTGATTTGTCAGAACGTATTCGAACAACCAACCATAACTGCGATTCTATACTATCCAAATCAATGAACCAATATAATAAAATCATGTAGATCTATGATCCCGGATGCCAGAATTAAAGAACCTACTCTCACAAAGAGAAAGAACCCCCAATATGGGTAGACAAAATCCACTAATGAGGTACTAGACTCTCAATTAAGAGATATATTTGTTGAAAACCAACATAAAATCAAGGAAAAGAAACTGGAGTTATCATTCACAAGAGAAAATACAACATCCAATATATTAGTACTGCGATTCTATACTATCCAAATCAATGAACCAATATAATAAAATCATGTAAATCTAAGATCCCGCATGCCAGAATTGAAGAACCTACTCTCACAAAGAGAAAGAACACCCAATATGGGTAGACACAATCCACTAATGAGGTACTAGACTCTCAATAAAGAGATATATTTATTGAAAAACTACACAAAATCAAGGAAAAGAAACTGGAGTTATCATTCACAAGAGAAAATACAATATCCAATATTTCAGTAGATAAAACCCAACAATAGGATATTAGATTATATTGGACGAGTAAATAGGTCGATACAAATAAAATTATATATTAATTCTAATAAAAGGTGCCCTTAGCATACCCTTCATGAACTTAGCATAGCTCGGCATCTGTTCAAGAGCTTCCGCAAAAGGTATATTAATCTGCAACTTCTTGAACACCTTTAGAAACTTAGCAAACTGCTTGTCCAACTTCTGTTTCTGGAGTCTTTTAGGATGTGGAGGTGGAGGATAGATCTGATTGTTCTTTGAAGACTGCTCCGGAGAAGCTTTTTCAATAGGTTCCTTGCTCTTTTCTACTTCATCATCTAGTTGATCAGCCACCAAGTCAGATTTTTCAATTTCTGGCACTGCAGATTTTTCAACCTGCTGATTCTGTACTTCTTCATCTTCCTTAGCTGCTGATTTAGGATCTTTTGTAACCTTTCCGGATCTCAAAGTAACTGCTTTCACCTGCTCCTTGACTTCTCTCTTGCCGGGATTAGCCTCCGTATTGCTAGGAAGAGTTCCTTGTTGCCTGTTAAGTAAGGCACTTGCAATTTGCCCTATCTGATTCTCCAACGTCTTGAGAGATACCGCCTGGCTTTTAACCATAAAACTCAACTCTTCCAATTCAGATTTTTCATTCGAAGATTGACCAGCATTCCCATGAGACTGTTGCTGCTGAAATTCCGGAGGTTGAAATTGTTGCCTTGGAGCATACTGCTGCTGATAACCTTGATTGAATGGCTTAGCTTCGAATTGCTGTCCGTGAAACTGCTGATAAGGCTGTGGTTGTTGAGCACCTTGATTGTTGCTCTAGCTGAAATTAGGATGATTCATGTTATTCGACTGATAGGTGGCTGGAACTGGTGTAGTATGTCTCTGAAAATTACTCACAAACTGTGCTGATTCAGAATAGATAGCATACTGATTCGTATCATGTGCACCAGCATAAAGCTCACACATACTAGCCACCTGCTGAACTCCATAGTTAGTAAGAGAATCCACCTTCATAGTTAAAGCCTTTAACTGAGCTGTAATAGCTGAAGCTGCATCAACTTCCAGAATACCTGCTACTTTGCCTTGAGATAGTCTCTGAGTTGGATTCTGATATTCATTAGCAGCCATTGTCTCAATTAGATCATAAGCTTCCTCGTAGCTATTTGCCCATAGAGCTCCACCTGATGCTACATCTAGCAAAGGTCTAGATTGTGCTCCCAGACCATTATGGAAACCATTAATCACCATCCAGTCTGGCATACCATGATGAGGACACTTTCGAAGCATCTCCTTGTAGCGTTCCCAAGCTTCACACAATGATTCTCCAGATTGCTGTGCAAATTGAGTAAGAGCATTCCTAATCGTTGCTGTTTTAGCCATGGGAAAGAATTTAGTAAGAAATTTATGAGCAAGATCCTCCCATGTAGTAATGGAACCAGCTGGTAGAGAGTGTAACCAGCCCTTAGCCTTATCCCTCAAAGAGAATGTGAAACGTCTCAATTTGACAGCATCTTCCGACACACCATTGACTTGAAAGTGTCGAAGATCTCAATGAAGTCCCAGATGTGCATGTTAGGATCTTCCGTTGGAGAACCCCTAAACTGAACAGAATTCTGTAACATCTGAATCGTACCAGACTTGATTTCAATGTTGTTAGCTGCGATGGCTGGTCTGATAATACTAGATTGGATGTCATTGATCTTCGGCTGAGAATATTCCTTCAAAGCCTTAGCTGTTGCTGCTGATGCTACTGTTTCTCCCATATCTTTAGCTGTTTCAAGTTCTTCTTCTAGTTTACGCGTCTGAGAACGTGTTCGCATACACGTTCAAGTACCTGAAATACACAAACAAAGTAACTAAGTAAGAAACAATCTGAGTCAGTGAACTCTAACGACCACTGATGACAAGCACATAAACTAAAAACAAAACACCGATGATCCCCGGCAGCGGCGCCAAAAACTTGTTAACACAAAAACACGCAAGTGTACGTGGTCACAAGTAATATAGATATAAGTCAAGTTCGTTCCCATAGAGATCTGGTTTAGGTTTCAATTCAGATATTGTACCTATGCAACAATGTATGGTTTTTATTCACTGCTAAGACAATTAACAAGATTGGGTTTTGATTAACTAAAATTGACTAAGAAACCAATTAACAGACTAAGAATTAATTAACTAACGAGAATTAAAATCGAATTACTTATATGAGAATAAACATGGGATCCTAACTTCATTAAATACTTCGGTTAGATCTAACACCTTTAATCACTATATGCAATGGTTATGATATCTGATCGAACAACACTAAACAAGTGCACGCTGCCTATCAACATACGTATACCAAACTACCCATACATCCACAAAAGAGATAGAAGATGAATAGACACCAATTATGCTTAGACCCTATATGTCTATAGAATTTGAAAACATAACGGTTGAAGAACAAGTTGTCCATTAAGATCACATAGGGAAGCATAAGATAGTTCAAATTACGCTACAAATCATGTTGATAAACAATCATGAAACTATGCTAGCATGGCAAGTTCTAAATCTCAAGATCGACTTTCACTTCACAAGAGATTAACAGATTAGATATTAGCTACGCATCTAACAATTAAGCATAACCATACAAGGATATCAGATATACATCACACACAGATCTTTAAAGTGTCATAATACTAAGACTCCATAAATAAATCCGTTAGAATCCCATAACAACGATTAGTTCATAATTGAATTGCTCGTCACCATGGGATCTGATGAAAACATGATATTAAACAAAGTATTAATGATTACAAATAAACTAGAGTATGAGTTTAAGAAAACAAATCCGAAATCCAGAGTATCGCCTAATTTAGAAGAATACAAAAGTAGATCTAGACATCCGAATGCTGTCACGTCCTTCAGAATCTGTCTCTAGGTCTGAATCTCTATCTCTAGCTCTCTCTGTGTTTTTTTATTAAGTGTTCATACAAATTACAATGATAGAATATGTTTATATAGGCACTAGAAATCTTTCCCAGCAAGAAAAGTCCTAAAATAGTAATTAAATTCGAAGTAGGATAGAAATCAGAAATTTTCCAGGAAGTTCTGGCGCACTCAGCGCTGCCCTAGCGCAGTCAGCGGTCCTCAGGGTGATTTTTGGCAAAGTCAGCGCTGCTATGGCGTAGTCAGCACTGCTGCAATCTGCCGAAATGCTGAATCTGCTCTATTTCCTTTGTTTTGCCTCTGTTTACTTCCGTTTCTTTTGCGTTAGCTCCCGTTCTTCAATTCCTGACTCATGCTCTTCATAGTAGCCTAGGGAAATACGCCATCCTTCCTTCCATTTCTCAATTTCAACTCCAAGATCAATGAAAAACACCAATCCTAGCCGATAACTGCAATCCTGCACAACTACACAAAACACATCAAAAACACCACATACTTGAGATCAAGTCAATCAATTTAAGCCGAAATGAAGCGATCCAAGTGGATATGAAATCCACTTATCAACAACAAATCTATACATATGTATGGGGTAAAAATATCATGAGTAACAAAATCCACACAAATAATTAAATCAATTCACTAACATCATGGAGATGAACAAATCTAAAATAAGGACAACCAATGAAATCAGGGCATACCTTTTTAAAAAAACTGCTCCGTAGAATGATCCCGTGATACTTGAGCATTGTCATTGGCCGTGAATATTTATATATCAGCTCCGAAAAATTACACCGTTCAATGTTTTACTTAAATAAACGATCTCAAACATTAACCAAATCCGTCCAAAAGCCTCAAATCAACCCTTTACCCAAGGCCCAAACACCCTCCTATTAAAAACCATCTATCTACCAAACCCAAGTTACAGAAGTCCTAAAAAGCTCAATGAATCAATTAAGCACAACACT
Source organism: Kitagawia praeruptora (assembly GCA_037693485.1). Classification (NCBI taxonomy): domain Eukaryota; kingdom Viridiplantae; phylum Streptophyta; class Magnoliopsida; order Apiales; family Apiaceae; genus Kitagawia; species Kitagawia praeruptora. The sequence continues at coordinate 111,822,677 of CM075348.1, read as the reverse complement.
AAAAATTAGAAATTACAGGAAATCAATACATTCACCTAAATAACTTCATCTTTAAAAAAATTGAAACTCTAAATAAATGCTGCCATGATAGGATAGATCATGTTATAATCTTCGTTTTGATATAAGGCTCGTGTGAAATGGACTTACGGTTTAGGAGTTATGATTAAATTCGTAAAAGTGGTTCGAAACCGTAAACGAAAGTTCGTAACTGAAATTGGATCCCTTTAATATTACGAAATCAGTGGTATATTTTGATAATTAAATAATAGAGATAAAAAGGAAGGTGTGGGAGAAGACCGCATGTCAAAAGGATCGTTTTCCGATTTTATAAAAATGTTCGAATCAAGGTTAAACGCGAACGAACCCCTAAAAGCATGCTTGATTATGACTTGGTAAATAACTTAGAAAACGGGCGATAAAACTCGTAGTACAATCTTGATTCGTAAATGATCGATCTTAAAACTTACATGGCTTAAGTATGTATCAAGTGTGGGTACAATGACTTGTCATAATAACGAAGATATGTCGAATCGCATCGGTGATAAAAAGAGTTACACTAAGAGGGGTATAACGAGATAATTCGAAAACGTGTTCCGACTTAAGTGGAGCTTATATGTAACCTTTGTAAAGTGTTAATGTAACATCCCAAAATCCGGGGTACAGATATGGGGCCACTAACCAATAAACAATATTATACATCTCTGAAAATAAACAACATTAATAATAAAAACCCCTTAAACCAAGATCTCTTACAGGTTATGGTATGAAACAAACTATCGAATTACATTACTACAACTCAATCTCAGAATAATAAAAATATACATTTGTGAATAAGTGAAATCACTATCTAACTATATCTCCAACCTTGACAATTCGCAATCCACTGTCTGACGAAATCTATAACTCGACTGCCTCTTCTCGCTGCCCGGAGATCAATACTCACTGTCCACTACTAGATTTACTTAACTCCACTATTAACTGAGGAAAACAAACAAAAGCAAGAGTGAGCCAATAATGCTCAGCAAGTGCATAAGGTGATAACAATTCAATATCGAAACAAATCTGATAACAAAAGAATTTCAGCTCATACTGTGAAAGAATCTATGATGATACTTTTAAATTGCCACGAGGGCCAATACTTCACCATTAATGAGGTGCAACAGGAACTAGAACAGAATGAAGTTTCACTACAAGAAATATGGGCTATTGCAACGCCAAAAAAGTGTCATATTAGACCCCAAATGTGTTACAATAGAGGTTTTTGCAACGTTTTTGCCAAAATTGAGCGTTGCATCTGCTGCCGTTGCAATAGACCCCTATAGCAACACTTTATGAACTTATTGCAACATTTTTCAAGTATTGCAATATCCCCTTTAGTGCAACACTTTTGTCTTGTTTTGTGACACTTTTAAGATGTTGCAATAGACTATTGCAACACCATTTTGTAACATATTTTGGTTAAAAGTGTTGCAAAGTCAATTTATTGCAACATTTCCATGTAACATTTTCTCCTCTATTATAATGCTTTTGGTTTTTTTAACAACATTTATATGCAACACTTTTGTTCCTATTGTAATACATTTATATTGTTTTAGCAACATTTATGTGCAACACTTTGTATTAGTCCAATTTGCAATATCCTATTTGAAATGTCAATAAACCAATACAAAAGCATATCAAACCAGAATCACATTTCCAATTCAACAGACTATACCATAAAGCCTAAATAGAGTCGGCTTATACAATAAAATAGCAAATCCAACAGAATATATGTCAATCCCAAAAAGGGTTAGCTTGTACCACAATATCATCTTACATCTAGTACCAAAATCTAAAGTCGAAACACATATCGACTCTCAAATTCTCAATTTACATTAGGGGTCTCAATGATTTATTGCCTTGCAGTACAATACAAGCCTTCCATCTGGATAATGACATATAACTGACTGGTGCTTCCTTTTACTGGAAAAAAATGATTTTTGATTAGTATGAAACTCATAAATGATGAACATGCAAGTAACAAATTTGTGTCAAAAGAAAGAACTTACCTATTGAACTCAAGGACATTTAGAATCTCGTATGAAACATTAATCTAGATACAACTATTAAAAACTACTGATGAATTTAATACTATGGTCTCTTACGTAGGTATATTAATATAGATACAATTGACTCAGAAGAGTATTCCACACAGGATGGCGGATGGCTTATTAAGAACACTACTTGTAAATTAATGAATGGAAATTAAGAAAATCAGAATAAATATGGTCACAAAGCGATATAGCATGAAGGCATGCATCTAACGCCATGGAATATTGTTATTGACAGAGTGAAGAGAGTATGGACTACTAACAATTAAGCTCAACCTCATGACGTGGAATCTAGCTAGCTATATCACACGCACAGACCCCTGACATATATGCTAGTGTATATTCATGCCAGAATATACATGTAGACGGGAATGGAATTTTAAATGTCATGGATTAGAGAATCCAGTCCTTACAGATGATGATGAACCAAGCTGAACAACACCATGAGGAAGAACAGGAATGACTACAACCGTCTGCCGATCAGAACTAAAATAATTAGTATTTACAGGAGTGATAGGCTATTATGAGATTGTACAAACACACTACCTGCATTCCTGCTGAAATTTGTTGATGCATCTCACTTACTACCTAACATCATCCAGAAACAAGAATAATGTAAATACCGTATGTAGGAGTAGGACTAGATAAAACAGTATGACTTATACTGCGTTACTTTATATAATTTGTTTATTAAATGTAAATTCAAATCAGTTTCAGACAAAAAAAAAAGAACCTATTACATTACACTTAAATCACGAATCACCCTTTTCTCCTTGTAATTTCAAACTTCATATCACAATTAGATTACTATATCTAGGCTTTACTTCTTGTAACATCTGGTCATTAGCAGACACATATATGGTAAAATGTATACCTCTGGTGGATAGAATTCTTTCGTATAGTTCTGTAAATGCAGCTCGCCCAACAAGTCTGAAGAAACATAGATGTTGTTACATATTTTAAGTTTTATCACACACTTATAAATGTACATGTAACTAAGACAAAATATTAAACAACATAAAATGGCAGTCAGCTGAACTTGTAGCACACTATATATTCAACAAAATGCCACAACGAAGCAAATTAAACACAAGAGAGGTACACTGAGTATAGCTACAGATATCTACTTATACTGCAAGAGCATTACTGGCAGTTTGATATTCATCTCGAACAGTAGATGCAGTCACACTTAAAGCAAAGAATTAGTACAGTAACATATATTGTACGAGACCAATAGTCAGAGGTATAGAATAAATACCCTGCTAATTAAGATGAATTAAGTGCTTAGCAAACCACAAAGAACAGGTAAAGAATAAATACGACAATGTAAATAATATTGGGAAGCAAATATGCAATATACATAAACTCAGCAACTATATTCAGTCAACACTCAACATACAGTTTATTTTTTAAATAATATAGTAACCTGTAATAGTAACCTGTAATATGATGAAATTTCATGTACAAAAAGGTTTGATCGGTTAAACAAGGTTTGGATTCGAGTGAGCAGCTTGCAAGATCCAGCAAATATTGATGACGAGAAACCACATTCAGCTGTAAACATGATAGAGTCTTCTAAACACGGATGCCTAATTTGCTCCTCAAGGAGTTTTAATCTGGAACTACTAATGCCTCCTAAATTTATTTTGGGTTCAGAGTTCTGGTACAGTTCAAATTTAATTTTTTGGATAAAACCTCCTCTCATTCAGTGAAACAAAAACCATGAACAATCTAACTATTGAACCTTCCTAGGTATCATACCACATGGTTTGGTTTTCCTACTTGTTGCTGATTAGCTAATTCTTCTTCGCTTAATTTACTTATCGAGTTATTGTTTCACTCTAAACTTTGTAATCGTAGCTCTCCCATTGCTGTACAATGTTTGTTTTCATAAGTTTTTCCAATGTGTAGTTCCAATTAGTGCTGAATTCTGAGGATCTGTTTTAAAGCCTACTTAATTATCAGCCATGACATGCCTTCAAGCTAATTTTAATAGCCAAGATATGCCTATAGTCTAATGTCATGTTCTGCAATGGCCTCTACTATTTTACCTCAGTCATATACAATAACTTTCATAGCCAAGTTATTGTATAAGACTGAGGTAAAATCTCATAATCATCCATAGAATTCCTCTCACTTTCATAGACAATGGATAGCAATATGAAAAAACCATCAACACCCCATCACTAACCTTAACATAAGATTAAGGTCCTATTTTGGGAAACCACATTGTTTCCATGGCTGGCAACGGGCTTTGCCTTCCATTTTTGGTCTCCTTATTTTTGTTTTTCGATTGTAAGGCATTGTAGCAAATCTGTTAAAATATAATCAGGAGAGGTCCAAAACATAATCAAAAAACTAGTACTAGAACTTAAAATAGAGTAATCAATAAGTTTATAATGATCAAAACTCACAATATCGAAAATCCCATGAGCAAAAGTATTGATATTCGTTTCCAGACCCTGCCTTGTGAGTTTCTGGTCAAATGCCAACAATGTGGCTGCTGCAGCTATGGCAGATGATCTTTGATTCATTAAATTTACATCTGCACAATATAAAACATTTACAATACATGTACAAATATGTCCTGATAAAAATGAACCTAAACATTATGAATTTTAATTACCTTTGACTATGGCATATATCAGATGGATTGGCACCACACTTCTTGGTTGATTATTGTTCCGGAATTTACAAATGAAGTAATGAAGATAGGGAAAAGGAGTGATTAAATTCATTTTCAATTCCAATGTATTCAATACCAAAAGCTCCATTCTTTGTATCGTTTTGCTCTCAAAATTATAATCTTCCATGGGAAAATCTGTAAGTAAATGAACCTTACATTCCTCCATCTTTGCCGCTATAGCTAAACAAGCCACTGATAATAGTCTAACAATACTTGATTGAATCCAATCGAGCATTCACAATCCAGTCTCCACTACTAATCAACAAAGAAGATTGGCTAGTGAGTTCTCGACGTAACAATACTTGAATATACACGATTAACACATGTAATTAAATAACAAAAAAATCACAGCTTGAGAAAAATCTCCACACTATGAGCATATAATTAATTGTTAACAAAATTAAAACAATATTAACACAAGAATCTAACAAATTTGACAAATACAAGCTTTAATCAAACATACAATCGAAAAAATTCAAATACATATATATATATATATACATGTATAATTCATTATAATCGGAAAAAGATGGGTATTTTACCTCTAATTGAAGCTTTACTCAAATCTTTGTTCAATTAGGTTTGGGGTTTTGGGGTTTTGCTGAATAGATTATACTTGAGATGAAATATGTGTATTTGTGAGAGAGAGAGAGGAGGGAGGCAGAGAGCGGCGGTGAGATGAGAGAGATAGTGGTGAGATTGTTTTTGGGGATTGTTTTTTTTGTTTTAATCGTGTATGAAATATTTTGGTATCTTTTTTATCCCGCTCAACCAAAAAATCAAGTTCCCGCTTATAATTTTGGACAAAGTGTAACGTTTATTGTAACGTTTTTGCTAAAGTGTTGCAATTGTTCTAAAATTTCAAAATGAGCCTTTTGCTTGCAACACTTTTCGTATTTCTTGCAACATTTTTAAAAATATTGCAATAGGCTACCAAGTTTTGTGTCTATTGTAACACTTTTTGTAACACAAATATATATTGGGCTTGCAATAGCCCATATTTCTTGTAGTGTTTTGTTCAACCAAAATAAACATTGTAAACTTCAAAGAAACCAGGCTTTAATAATTCAATACTGGTACTCGAAAACTCAAGATCAAATGATAACCATTCGATAAGAATAATTGGGAAATTCCTGGTCAAGCAATAAGAATCAAAGTCCAACTGGATACTCAATTTATAGATTAGAATTGGATTTTTCACTTCGACGCAACGAGTTAAAGTGGATGATCAGTCACACTAAAACTCCGGATATACTCTCTTGGTATATCCAAATACTCAACTGGATCCAAGGCCTCTTTTGGCCTAAAATATCATACTCATACTCTGACTGGCGTCCTCAGTCATGAAAACATTTTCATTTAATAAAAACTTCAAATTCTATCTTTAATACTCAGGCCAGAGGTCGGGACAATCGACTACCCTGTTTCAACAATAACTGGAACTCACGTCCAGAATAACAACTTATGATTAGGAACTGATAAGAACGACATCATTGCCTGGTATCGACAAGTTCGATACCACATAGGGGAAATTATAAAGAACGTCAACTCAAAAAGGTATCAACAAAATCGATACGAATACTTCAAATTATAACCACAGAAGGCAAGGAAAAATTCCATTTTCAAACGAGAAGTAATAATTCAAGTTCAACATACATAGAATCAAGTGAATACGATCAAAGGAATATGATTCAGCATTAATGAATTGACTTGATATCAAAAGGGAAAGTAAATCAACACAACATGATGTATCTACAGAGGTAGGGTTGTATGATCAAGTACCAATGAAACAATGTTCGATATAATTGAAGAAATAAGTTAAGGTCACTTGGGTTAAATATACTAAAATTGGGAATTTTGTTAATAGATATTTATAAGGATTTTGAAATCTGGATTCAGCAATTTCTTAACATAAGCGAAGAAAAATAAAGAAATGGCATTGTGTAGAAAAGGTATTGGTGAGGTTCGTTAAAATTCCATAGTTGAACTGAGGTGGGGAAATAAACATTTTCTACTTATACTTTGTCCTCATCATATACTACAACAAGAAATTGAACTGCATCACTTGAATGATAAGTGAAGAGCAAAACACTTGCCTCGATACATGAAGTTTCCAATTCCAATATTTCAATTCTTTACTCACTTTCCATCAGTCTTTACTTCTTTACACCTTGACCTTTATTCGATCACCCGTCCGTCTCTCTTTTATCACTTGTCAGTCTCTACCCGAGCACACTCATCCACTCCGATAATTACTCCATTTCTCAGAATTCCCTCTTCATTTGCGCTCCTCATTTGCGGTGGCTCTTAGCCGGCCTCCGATTCGTACCTATATACAGGTAAATTACTATTTCAGTACGCTAGTAACCATAACCGTCTAACTGTATTCTACCCAAACGCAACCTAATACGCTTTACACTTAACACATGTAATACATATTTAATCACATTTCCAAAATAATAATATATAACCACATAAATCACATAACACTTAGCACGTATTTTATATCGGTTCATAAATAATTCTTATTAATGTACTAAACAAATTATAAAATAATTCTAATAAAAATTTGACAGCACCTCCTATGAAATATAACATAACCTATTGAAAATACAATCGACATAATCAACCATTAAACCTTAATCCAATATCAATCCATCAAACAAAATTGTCCATTAACTTACCTCACTAATAACAACTTTACTTAGAAAACAAGAATGGAATCACATTAGATACTTGACCAATGACTATCAGTTTCCCCTCATTATCGATTGATATCATATGTACCTATATGCACCAATTGATATCACACAATTCATAGTACCAAAAATTCATTTCAATAGTACCCATAAAATAAATCATAGGAATTCACTAACTAATATTTGTTCGGTTAAAACTTTGAAGACTCCAATACAAGCTAAACATAAACAACTATAGTATAGTACCATGCTAATCATCACAAGACCCATCTGACTACATTACCGGCGGCTTCCCTGATTTCTCTCCTTCACACAACCTCGTAATATACTCGGTTTACCAGACCTCCCTGTCTCCCTTACTCCTCACACTTGCACCCTTCCAAGACACCCACACACAACCAAGCACACAAAATGCACACCCTACACCCACACTAGTTCTGAACATCACCGCACATACACTGCAGCTTTTACCCACTCAACATTACACATACACTAACCAAGTCATCCCCCCTTTGGCCACACTAACATTTACAGCATCACATATACATCACTTCCATATTTCTAACCTTCTTCACCTCTCACAACATTACTCACCAGCCCGATTATACACATACTGATAACCACATACACACACCACTACACCCTCTTCAAGCCATCCCCCTCTACTCTCCCCTGCTTATGTCCTCTTTATCTCTCCTCTATATCCCCCCTTTTTATCTCTTTTGCTGCTCAAACAGTGCACACTCACACATATGTATCACACGCACACGCACACTTATACCCGTAACACATACCAGCCCGAGCAACACCCAGCGTTCGAACTTAAGCAAGGGAAAGGGGAAAAAGAATCGGCTTGCAGCATTAACCAACAAATCTTAATTAATTCGGAGCTTAACAAATAACCCACAAGATTTTAGACCCCCACCCACAGCTGCCATATATACACGATTAAACACACAACCAGAGACATACGCACACCCAAGCTCGTCTCGCACACAACGAGCTCAACCCACGCAGCAACACTAGCAGTTCACGCAGATACAGGGCAACCACACAACACACCAAGAACCAGTCAGAAAGCTTTAGAAACTCGAGTTGATTGTGAGATTAAAAGGAATTAACTTCTTGTCGATGAGAGGGGAAGAGAAATGGGAGCGAGAGAAGCTAGAGATTGACAGAGATTTAGTCCGAGAGAGATGCGAGATTGAGTATAGGTGAGAGATTTTCAGAGAGACCCAAGAAAGAAGTGGGGAGAAGACTCGAGAATTATCTCGAGAAACAGAGCTGCCTCCAGCCAATTTGGGTTTTTTTTTTAGATTTAAAAAAGACAAGAGAAATTCTGTAATTCCCCTTTTCTAAAAAAAAATTACTTTAAATCATTCCTAAATTCGAATTTAAACAGAAAATCTGGTAAAATAAATTTTAAAATTTTAAAGTAAAGATCATAAAATTATAAACAGTCAAATATTTTCAAAATATTTTTAGGATAAAAAACGAATTAAATATGAATTTTACAAGTTTTGATCCTTTAAATGCAATAAAACACTTAAAATTATTTTAAAATACGTAAACACCCAAATTAATCCATCCCACAATTTTAAAAACTCAATAAATATATAAATATAATATCACAAAAGATTTCATGATTTTTAATTCCTCCAGTAATTTTATAAAATCTACAGAGGATAAAAAATGCATGGTTTAAATATACTTAAATCCTCATAAATACAAATAAAAATATACTGACCTTCACCACTAATCCCAATCATCATATAAGCACATAAGAAAAATTTTCACATACGTTTCACCTTTACAACAATACTCACATAATAAAATTCATAATTTATATTAAATAAATAATTCGAAATTCGAAATTTTCTAGGGCGTTATAGTTAAGTAATTAATCCCGAATGCCTTGGCTATTTATAGATCACCAGGCTTACCCGGGACACGCTACCACTACCCCTACCCGCACTCGATTCCCAGGCAAGTTTCAAATCCTTTTTAAAAAGGCTGTTGTTGTGAATATATATACATGCTTTCTGTTATACATATGCCATAGCATGCATGCCTACTTTTAAAGTCATATTGATATACTTGTTCCTGAAATTATTATTGGCTTATAAGCTAGATAGTTAATATATCAGTTATAAGCAGGATATCACTAAGACCCTTAAGCGAAGGACATTTAAATCTCATTCTTTGATTATATACCGGGAGTCGATATTCCTTGATATATTGATATTATTTTCAGAGGAAAATATTTAAGTAAATATTTTCCATTTATTATCTGGCGAATATTATTTGGAATATTCCTTTGAGATAATTTGATAAATATTATTCGGATTATTCATCAGATGTTTATTTATTCGAGGAATATTATATGTAATATTCATCCAAAGTTGATTTAATATTCGAATATTATTTCGAACCCTCATTTAAGTTATTTACTTAAAGAATATTCATTCTTAATTACTCAATAGATATTATTATGAATATTCATTCGAGTTTATTTATTTAATGAATATTACTTTAATATTCATTCGAGCCTTATTTATTTAAATGAATATTATTTCGAATATTCATTCAATCTCTATTTATTTTATAAATATTAGTTGAACATCGATTCGAACTCCAGTTATTCGATAAATATTATTTTAAATATTCCCTTGAGGCGATGAATATTATCTTCGACATTCATTTAAAGTCGATTCAATTATTGAATATAATTTCAAATATTCATTCGATAATCATTTCTTCGATAAATATTATTAAGTTGAATATTCATTATTTATTCAATGAATATTGTCTCAAATATTCAGTCAATAATTATTTCATCAATAAGTATCATTCTTAAGTTGAATATTCATTATTGATTCAATGAATATTATCTCAAATATCCAATTGATGATTATTTCATCAATAAACATTATTATTAATTTGAATATTCATTAAATGTTCAATGAATAATATTTTGAGTATTTATTCAAAGATTATTCCGAGCAACACTCTTCCCATATTTGTGACTTAATAAATATTCTTGGAATATTTATTTAAGGCTTCTAGCTCGTTTAAAAAATGATTTACTTCATTCACATAGTATCATCGACCTTCGAATATTATATAATTTAATTCAGAGTCTTATTATTGTTATTATATTATCAAGGAAGGTTCTCAAACTCTATTCTTCGTTCAATCCTGTCTCTCAAATAATAAGGGAACCTTACTTGAGAAATGTGATTTATCTTGTGGACTTCCCGGTCATAAATTCTTGGAAACTATTCTTTCCACTCGCAACTTGGTTGCTATTATGCATGGAATCTTTGTGTACCCACTCATCATTCGAGGGGTAAGAATGTTGGAACAAGTTGATATCCATTAACGAGCAGCAGCTTGGGAAATATTGGTGAATCTTCCTTTCTAACTAGATACGACTACTTTGTGGAGTCTTATCAACAAGTATTACACTTGGGGAAAGGGAGAAGATCTTAACGTTTCAGAGTTTTGGATGTTTTGCGAACTAGGAGTCGTGTAAGAGGCCGAGTAGCGCCGGTCCATCCCATTGGCCCAACTGTTGGCCGGGGAGATCTATCAGGGCGGTAGACAAGTAAATCCGTCAGCTCTTCCTTCTATCGGTAGTAAAACTAATATGAGCTATACATGATGCGACTGATCATCGTAGATGGAATAGCGGGCACGGTGAAAACTCCAGTATTAGTTCATCATCCCAGATTGAAATCTTCTACAACACCATCTGTGTTGACAGTGATGAAACATGTTGGAAACGTGAATTGCAATATTTTCTGCAAGTTCCTCTTTTACGAAAATGATGGTATCTTGCTTATTTCGACATAGCAGATACTTACACGAAAAATACAAAATCATTTGAGTTACCTTGTAACTTCATCCTTTATATTGAACTAGCACTATTTTCGTTAAAGGCATGGCATATGATTTCAAAAATATACTTTGAACTATCATATATATATATATCTATGCAGTTATATTATTGTTGGTGGGCTATTGCTCACCCTTGCTTATTATTATGTCACAACAACAGCTAGGTCACATGGCCCGCGTCAGGCGCACTCGGCGCAAGCAGGTTACCCGACCCACCGGACTCCCCGCTGATATTGTTGCTGCCATTGCTGAGGTAGCACAGATAGTCAGCTTTTGCTTCCAGTTTAATTATATGTATCAATAATATTAATCAACGGCAAGAACTTTAAACTTTTGATGTTATCCTTTTGGTTTGTAATAACTTTTATTCGTAAATCCGCAATGTGAGACTTATTTCAATTTCATCTCTGGGACTATAACTGTGTGTGTGTGTGTATGTGAGTGGATATTATTGTGGGGTCACAACATGTGATTTATTTATTGTGAATTCAAGTAAAGTATCAATCATGGAAAATAAGACCGTAACGACCCGATCCCGGACCCCAGATCTGGGGGTGTTACAATTAAGATCCAGAAGATCTTACATTAAATTCCCCAGACACTATTGTTTGTTACTATATAAGAAGTGTAATGTAACAAATTTTGATAAACAAACTACAATTACAAAATCACTACAATGGCCAAAATTTTTACCTTTTTTGTCTCATCATTTTGGTACTTGGTATTGATTTCTCAATTGCTCTCGCTGTAAACCAGAACAAATTTTTATTTCATATTTTATTATAACTCATATATGCAAAAAATTGTATTATATTAAATGCAAATGATAAATATTTAGTTTGAAAGCTAGCTTATATAAATATTTTCATGCATGTCCGTTTGTTAAGTTCTAAAAGTAATGTTGTATATGCAGATGGTACTGGAAGTGACTTAGGAAAGAGTTCACAGCACATCAAATCTTATCCGATATGTTTTGGCACTATAATGACAGAGAGACGATGCTTTTTTAGAAGGTGCAGAACACTGTGCAAAAATGCACACCCAAGAACATATCTTGACTCTTGGTGTATGAATGTATCTACATGTAAATGTAAATACAGCTGTTAGTGCACTACACCATAGATGACTTTCTACAACACTTAAGGGGGGTGTTACCTTCTTGGGTGTTATCATAGCTATGAAATTTTGGACCTATCACAACACTCTAGTTTTGGTGTTACCATATCCTTAAAGATATGTTACCATAGTTATGGAAGGTGTTAAAATTAGTAACACCGTGGACTGTGTTACCTTAGAGTATAATTAACATATTTTTGAAATTTATTTATAGCCAACAATTTAATAATTATAAAATTTTGATTATCAATAATTTTAATCAGTCACTGAATTTGTAATTATAAAATAATATTCTATCAAAAAATTGAATTATTTATATTTTTACAATATTTATATATTTTTTAATAGTTTTATTCAAAAAATTTTAAAATAAAGTAATATTAAAAAAAAATTAAAATTTGATTAAATTCATTAACTAAATTATTGGAAAATATAACAGGGTATAATAGATTTAAATTATTATTCAATAATTAAAATAATAAACTTTATTGTCATACATTTTTTATAAGAAAATTAATAAATTTTGTAATATTAGAAAATAAAAAAAAGAAAAGCAACGAATGAAAAATGGAAAAGAAAATGGGGATTGGCTGGCGGCAATCAAAAATGAAAGCGGGCAAATCAAAATTGGGTCAAAATTGATTAAGTCGGGGAAAAAGGGCAAATCAAAATTGGGGAAAAACAATTAGGTCACTCACTCTCTCTCACCTCACTCACTCACCTCTATGTCTCTCTCTCTCTCTCTCTCGCTCAATTGGGGAAAAGCTTCGCTCACGCTCACTCAATCTCACACTCAGTCACATGGTTCGGGAAACAAACTTTGTTAACAAACACACACGCACATCTATCTATCTATCTCTCTCTCTCTCATTACAAGCTGCTTTAGGGTTTAATCGGGGCACGGGTTCAATTGGGGTTCAATGGAATTACGGTTCAATTGGGCTGCGATTTGGAGTTCCTCGTACAGATTGAGTGCTTGATTTCGGGTTTAATTCTGTGTTCCAACTTTGATTTAGGTATTTGCTCCCTCTCTATGTCTCGATTTATACTTGTATTTGTTTATGTCTCTCTCTATGTTCTTCGATTTGTACTTATATTTGTATATGTCTCTCTCTCTCTCTATGTTTTCGATTTGTAATTATATTTGTATATTTCCCTCTCTTTCTCTCTCGATTTGTTCTCTCCTCCTCTCTCCCTCTCATGTCTCTCTCAGTCTCTCTGTATGTTTAATTGGTACTTGTATTTCCTTTCAACGGTTCGAGAGATATTGTAGTAGAGTTATCAAAATCAATTGAAAGTGTTTGTCTTGATATTTCCTTTGCATTTCTTTCTTTTACAACCCTATCTCCCCTCTGCTATGGCTTGTACCTAAACTAATTCTTTGTGGGATCTCATCTCTCAAAATTGTAGCGCCCCAAATCCGGGGTCAGGGATTTGGTCGTCACGCGGAAATCCTTAACATCAAATCACCTGTTTGACAATATTAAACCACCTGTAATCATTTAATAACTGACTTACAACATCTGTGACCCCAACCACCAAGCATCTTTTAGGTTATAGGGCTAGAAACAAGAATCGATCCTTACATTTCTCATTACATCCATTTAATTACATTACACTGAGTATTACAAATCCTATACTACTAGTGTAGCTTCGTTGAGAAGTACACTAGCACTAGTACTATCCTGTACAAAGTGATATATACATATTACACATCAATACATTTATATATAACTTACTCCAGCTATCTATGCTCTGGATCATATCATCTTCACAAAGGCACACTGCCTGCTTCTCCTGAGCCATGCAGATAAGCCTCAATCATCTACCTTCCTCTGAAAGGTTAATATTTAAAACAAGCAAGTATGAGCGAAAGAATTGCCCAGCAAGTATCAATAGAGCACAACAATATATGTCAATATACACATGGAGTTTTCGAAATATAACGATACTTAATATCAATTTCGAAATATTTACGACAATGAAACTTCAATAAAGAAAATATGACGTTTAACGCAACATCCAATGAGCAGATAAGTTTACAATAACCATAGTAATCCTCATATCTTAGCGAAATAGTGTACACTACCGTATTTCTAATCTTTTAGAAAGCTTTTCAAAATACGCAGATCAATATGCTGCTAAGACAGTTGCTTATCATCATATACAAACCAACCATTAGAAGGTTTCATCTTTAGTATTTCTCAATCTGAAAGCATATACATATAAGTATGTCATTTCCATCAAACACCTTACAGATCGACATCATGTACCGGGTATAAGTTCTTTAACCACTTGATAAGTCTAAACTCAGAAATAACTGATAGGAAGAGAGTCAAAGCTCTTGAAGCAAAACATTTGGGACTTAACATCAATAACCGATGAACCATCTTTCATCTTTTGAATAATTGCAAAAGTGCACAAGCACGTGCCATTATTGTTAGAATAATCTTGCAGTTCTAGATACTGCATGAATTCATCATCTTTCAAAATTGAAACCAACACTATCGGCTACTTGGCACTTAGGCCTAAGAAGCAGTGTTTGAGTATTTTTCCAAAGTGGAGGATGGGACTTAAAGAAAACATAAAAAAACCTGACAAGGATTGACGATGATCAGTCGCCACATCCAAGTCCAATAATCCGCGGGTCTTCTCTACCGGTAGAAGGATAGAAACTACATCCATAACTATCCCCGGGTGAAAACTACATCCGTAATCACCCTCGATGAAAACTACATCCGTAATCATCCTTCGGCAACACCTGGGCCGGAATAATAATTGATGGGCCGCCTGGCTCACGGCCGCTTACACATCCCGGGAATCGTTCGTCAACGATTCCCACACCTGCCAGAGTCCCCTTTTTCTTTTCTTGTCAAAATCATTTTGATTGAAAACTTGAGTAGTTGAAGTTCGACTTCAGTCGACCGATAATTTCTTGAAAAACGAGCAAGAGAGTAAAACCTGACCGGGGGTTTTCGAAAATGTTTTGAGTTCAAAAGAGTTCAAGTATAGATATACACTTGTACCGATATCAATCTCGACACAGGGTTTTGTGATCACACATGGAAAATGGTACGCATAAAGCTTGTAACCACAACAGGGTAACTCCATATATATATAAGTTCTTGAAAAGTAACTTACCTAGATAGATTCAAAATATAATATTTTAAATGACTATGAAAGTCCTTAGACAACCTTTAAATAGTGTTTTATAACCTTCAAAACACTTAGAGTATTTAATAAATATTGACTACTATGTAACAAATAATAAATATTCAATAATCCCTTTTTAAAAGAATACTCAAATTAATATTCATTTATTAAGTAATATTCAAATAATATTTACTATTAATACTGGAATATTTAATAACCTCAAAACACCCAAATACAACTCTTGGAATGTTTCTAATCAAAATCAAGACACAATCTCTCCAGCAGTCTCCAAACTTTAGCCACTTTATCAAATAACTACTACTGACCCACGGTCAATAAGAAATAATTAATAAGCATGAAAATCCTTCTTCTCTTTTCCTTTTTTTTGTTTCTTAATGAATATTATAATTAATATTCATCGAATTAAATAAGAATTCAAATAACATATATCGATATCAATCTAGCTGTTTTAAGCTGAAAGTAACCAATTTATAACCATTGGAATATCTTTAATCCGTATTGAAAATAAACTATCTCCGATAAATAATATACTAGATAGAATCACTCCATTAAATTGTTTTATTATTTCTCCGGAACAAAGTGATTTTAAGAAAGCGTTTTGAAAATGATATTCATCTAATTAAATAAATTTAATTAGGCGAATGAGGTTTATTTAATTAGTAAATGCTTTCAGGAGCATCTATTAATTAAATAAACACTGGTTTATTGGTGATGTTGCCTTTAGGTTAATTATTGCGAAATTCCTTTTAAAAGCTTTGCCCGGGTTTTCGAAAACATAAAATACAAAATAGCCCCAACACGCGGCTAAGTTCTAAAACTCAATACATGCCCTACCCTCTGAGCCGTTCTTATTCCGATACATAAATATATACCTCATAACATATAGTCCTCTACCACATTACAAAAGTTTATAAATATACAACATATAAATCGAGATGTAGAACCATAAGAATGTCACCGCCCATCGACAGTATTATAAGTCATGGGTTTTGATTATTGCACGAGAAGAATTTAATATCGCTAGCAAAGTCAAGAATAAAATGATTTGGAAGGAGGAGCACAAGATTAAAAACTCGCAATTAGGGATTAAAAACCTTTTTCCGCACATTTTATATAATTCAAAATAGGTATACTCTGAACGATAGAGTATGTGTAAATAAACTTGCCTCTGGTCCTTAGCAGAAAGCAGAAACCGCGAATAAACCTTTCGCACTTCGTCCAAGCAATTCCCTGGAGGTAGCTTACCTTTCTTTATACGACGCCTCGATCTTCCCTTTTTGATGCACGTCATTCCAACTCGATTATGCCCTAATGGTACTGAAATAGTTATGAGTGCGTGTCAGTCCTACCTCGTATATCGAGTAGACACAACTCGGGATTATCACTAAATAACATAAAGTCAATCTATAGGTGTCCTCCCTATAGTTGACTATTCTAATACCACTTATTGCACATAACATATTATAGTAAAGAAAATGAAATGGAAGAGTCCCCTTTTTAAAGTGGACAATTCCTGGTGCTAAACACCTCAAACCATACCACTTAATCAACTTAGTATATAGATAGTCCTCAAACATAATTAATCCTCGAGACACATCAAATCAGCAAATTAGCACATAACCCTCGAAATAACAATTAACCCTCAAATAGTTCACTTAGCACATATTCACATAACAATTAATATCCATTTCATGCTTCTAGACCATTGTATTTAATTAAATTAAATAAATTTGATTGCAGGGGATTTTCAGAAAATTTGGGCATGAGGTATTCGTTTATCGGACTATGGGCACAGCCCCTCCATGCCAATCAAAACATTTCAACCCTGTTTTAAATAAAAATAAAGCTGCCTCAACTTGCAGCAAAGTAAACAAGTAAGAAAAGTACCCGCCCAGACATGCGGCAACTAGCACATAAGGAAAAGTACCCGCCCAGACATGCGGCAACTAGCACATAAGGAAAAGTACCCGCCCAGACATGCGGCACCTCAACATGTAAGGAAAGTAAACTAGGTTTATCCACATTTAAGCCAACACCACGTAGTTGGCACTTATACTACCAACATATACTATAACTTGATTCATACCATTTAGCACTTAGCCAATTAGCCATTCATATAATTACACCTCCTATAACAATAACTTTTACAATTAGCAATTCAAATTTCTACCCGAACCATTATCGATAATCATTTAACCAATTGTAAACAAATACCAAGTAGTTGATAGACGTGACATCCGACAAATTCTTATGACTCGACTTATAGCACTTAGTACGTAAACATTTATAGATGACCATATATAACAAGCAAGCCACATAACTTTACATACTATCCGACACTAGCAATTAGCAATTTCCACAACTTATATGGCAACTCATAATTAACCACTAACGACCACAATTTAATTCCAACCATCACACTTAGCAATTAGCACTTAGCAATTAACAATTACGATCGAAAATTAACAATTACCAATTTAGCAATTAACATTTAACCACCACTAACCCGCACATTTAACCGGGTCCACAATTAATCTCAACCATTATAATTACCAACCTACTTTCCGAATTAAATCTCGTAATTAAATCTAACCACACAAAATTACCACATTAATCTCACAATTAAATCTAATTTAATCCCAACAATAATCTCACAATTTAAACTAATTAAATTACCACAATTAATCCATATATCGAAATTTACACTAATTAATTTACCAAAATTAAATACATAAATTAAAATACGAGGTATACCATTTCGATTCCGACCCACCAAAGATCGAACCATCGGAACCAATCTCCGCCATTTCTCTCTCTCTCTCTCTCTCTCTCTCTCTCTCTCTCTCTCCTCTAGCAGCCACCACTGGACTCGACCGCCACCACCGGCCGCGCGCCATCACCGGCCACTGCAACCGCCGCCGGACTCCGACACCACCTCCCCCGTTGACCATCTCTTGCTCACACATGTCCTCACACATACACACACGTGTGTATAGATACACACACACACAAGCTACTTCTCCCTCTTCAACCTCTCCCAATTTCTCCCCCCTCCCCCGACTGATTCTCTCCCCTTCCCCGGTTGATTATGCGGCTATGTCCGTATGTATGTAGTTGTGTGTATATTTTGGGTGTGCTGTGTCATTTTTAACCCTAATGGGCTCAAGCCCAACACTATTCAAAAAGTAATACATTTAATTACTACACACTTCAATTAATATTTGGAGTAAATAAATCTAATTTGTAAAAATAAAATTTCTAGCATAATTAAATACTAGAATATTTTTAAAGACTTTTGGCGAAAGAATTAGAATTAAATCTAAATTTTCTAAATTGATACGTATTTTACAAATATTAATAATTTATAAAAACAATTCATAAAAATAATAATTGTGATTCATAATTCACAATTTACAGGGCTTTATAAAAATACTACAAACATTACTGTTTTAGTAAAACCTCAAATTATTGGTTTTATATATTAATCAAGTAATTTCTGCAAATCCCCAAATAATTAAAACAATCATTTTCTAAGGATTTTAAAATCTCTAAATTATTCAATAATTTAAAATAAAATCTTTACTGAATAATTTCACATTCCAAAATTAAATCTTTGCACAAATAAACTATTGACTCGAGGTATCTACTCAGTCAATAAAATTTTAAATAGGAGCACCAGGCTCCACTTAACCGAAAATAATTAAATAATTGAATAATAAAATAAAAAAAAATTCCTCCTCATTTTAGGAAAACAATATTATTATTATTGAAATAATAATATAATCATTTCTTGAAAAATCCGGGTTATTACAGTCTACCCTCCTTAAAAGGATTCCGTCCACGGAATCAGCTAAGGCCACTACTGGGATTCCTTAACTCTTTCATCATCGACATTTATTCTGCCACACCAAAGATAGTGTCCATTCGTAAACAACTTCTCCGAAACCTCAATTCAACCATAAGATCTTTATTTGACACAGTTATCATTGGAGTCTTACCACATTATCCCTTTTATACATATATTTTGACCAACTTTCCATTATCATACTATCCTTGAGAGAGAGTTCACTGATTCTATTCACATAACATTTTTGAGAGAGAGTGTGCACTAATTCCATTAACATAATATCATTGAGAGGGAATAAGCTAAATAATTCGATTGATACGTCACTGATATTCTATTCGTTTTGGAATTCGCTCCTGCTCTTGGCGATTCCGTTGCGAATCTAGTTTCTATCAGCGAATTTATGACTTGGCAGACCTGGTTGGTATCCCCTTCAAATTTATTAGAGATAATAAGAATTATGAAACTTTGAAAAGATAGCTGTCATATCAAGGCTATTGTTACACACTGGTGATCATAAGGTTATGAGTGTTAAAGTCAACCTTATTTGAGATAAGGGAATTTACCGAGAGATCAATATAATCAAGAGAACTCACGTTGCGTGTCTCAGTTGAGACATTACTAAAGGTAATTAGCCTTCTTGTATTTCACAACACACAAGTGATGGCGTCCCATCAGACTTCTATCATACAGACAGATGGTCCTTGTGGCCCCTATATGTATAGGGTTGTTCGTCTCAGTGGAAGTTGAGAAGTATGAAAGCAATTCAAAGTCAAGTTATTAATTATCGTATTTTGGACACTTAATTCTCAAAGGGACACCTTGGAGTTGAATTGAACGGATTCCAAAGGTGTGATTTCCAAAGAAAAGGATAACCAGAAAGATACAGGTATTCAACAAGCAAGTGGTGCTATTCTACCATAGAATCATCCACTATTGAAGGAAAGTGGAAGTTTGAAATAACATCATTCAACAGGGCTTCAGAAATCTTAAGGTAGGAATAATGACAGCTTCTGGCACAATCGACATTAAATATGGTTTAACAAAAGTATTAAAGAACAACTTCGAAAAGGGAGTATATTCTTTATTAAAATTCTCTCTTGGAGAGATGTCAAGATAGGTCATAGATTAGGGAGGTAATCCAAATAATTTATGCACGGGGATGTGTCAAATAATTCACATTGGGGAGATAATAAACATAAGTTGCAAATGGGGAGATATCAAATAATTCAGATTGGGGAAGTAATCAAAATGATTCATAATTGGGGAGGGTAATGCCAAGGTCTCCACGGATGCCTTTCATGTCGGCTCCTCTGACGGATAATTGTTCGATTGTAGCACTCTTCTTTTCCACGCACACCCTAAGGTGCTCGATAACCGACGTCATCGTCGACTCGTAATAGTCGCTAGAGATTCAACCATCGGCATTTTATGATATTAAGGAGTTCTATTCGACTCGGCGCAAGCATCTCACGCAAGCGTTCTATTCTTTGAGAAGACTTCGATACCGGTGTCGCCCCTAGCAACGACGAATTCCACGTGTCAAATGGGCGATATTCCGGAACATTGCTAGAAATACATACTTAAATCCAGTCACCATTATAACCGTATTTATACCACATGTTCCTGTCCTCATGACAATTCCGTGTGCAACTTAAGCTTATCCCTTTTCGGCATAACAACCTTCGTACTAGTCTCTCTCAGACTTTCTCAGTCCGTCTTGGACATCTTTATTGACCAACCTCATCTTCACCATTTTTACTTCTATAATTTTGAGACAATCGGTGTCTATCCACCAATCCATTCATAATATTACCTTAAACTCTATCAAGCTCGAGAGGGTTTTAAATACCCGCAACTTCGACTGATAACCTTTCATAGTGATCTTGTTTTGCTTCCCTTTTTGGAATTTTTAACAGTACGGATGCTATCTCAACTCATCATTGTCATAATACTGGATGCCAACTTTCTATCCTTCATCATCATATTGAAATTTCCTATAGTTCGGAGAATACATAACTGTTTCAATGAATCCTCTAAAATTATCTTAATCTTAGGTCTCGGGCGATTTATGCCCCTGCCGACCAACACTTGTCTCTAAGAGTTCTTTAGCAGACATCCATCACCACAAGAAGTGAAGTCTACCTCAACATATTCCTCAAAATCTTATCTTAATCATTGGTACTATATCCAATAGTCCAACATGAACTCTACATGAGTTCTGACGTTCTCACATAACTATACCCACTCCTACTCACTCTCGTTTCTAGTTTACTATAACCTGGCTCTGATACCATTTCTGTAGCGCCCCAAATCCGGGGTCAGGGATTTGGTCGTCACGCGGAAATCCTTAACATCAAATCACTTGTTTGACAATATTAAACCACCTGTAATCATTTAATAACTGACTTACAACATCTGTGACCCCAACCACCAAGCATCTTTTAGGTTATAGGGCTAGAAACAAGAATCGATCCTTACATTTCTCATTACATCCATTTAATTACATCACACTGAGTATTACAAATCCTATACTACTAGTGTAGCTTCGTTGAGAAGTACACTAGCACTAGTACTATCCTGTACAAAGTGATATATACATATTACACATCAATACATTTATATATAACTTACTCCAGCTATCTATGCTCTGGATCATATCATCTTCACAAAGGCACACTGCCTGCTTCTCCTGAGCCATGCAGATAAGCCTCAATCATCTACCTTCCTCTGAAAGGTTAATATTTAAAACAAGCAAGTATGAGCGAAAGAATTGCCCAGCAAGTATTAATAGAGCACAACAATATATGTCAATATACACATGGAGTTTTCGAAATATAACGATACTTAATATCAATTTCGAAATATTTACGACAATGAAACTTCAATAAAGAAAATATGACGTTTAACGCAACATCCAATGAGCAGATAAGTTTATAATAACCATAGTAATCCTCATATCTTAGCGAAATAGTGTACACTACCGTATTGCTAATCTTTTAGAAAGCTTTTCAAAATACGCAGATCAATATGCTGCTAAGATAGTTGCTTATCATCATATACAAACCAACCATTAGAAGGTTTCATCTTTAGTATTTCTCAATCTGAAAGCATATACATATAAGTATGTCATTTCCATCAAACACCATACAGATCGACATCATGTACCGGGTATAAGTTCTTTAACCACTTGATAAGTCTAAACTCAGAAATAACTGATAGGAAGAGAGTCAAAGCTCTTGAAGAAAAACATTTGGGACTTAACATCAATAACCGATGAACCATCTTTCATCTTTTGAATAATTGCAAAAGTGCACAAGCACGTGCCATTATTGTTAGAATAATCTTGCAGTTCTAGATACTGCATGAATTCATCATCTTTCAAAATTGAAAACAACACTATCGGCTACTTGGCACTTAGGCCTAAGAAGCAGTGTTTGAGTATTTTTCCAAAGTGGAGGATGGGACTTAAAGAAAACATAAAAAAACCTGACAAGGATTGACGATGATCAGTCGCCACATCCAAGTCCAATAATCCGCGGGTCTTCTCTACCGGTAGAAGGATAGAAACTACATCCGTAACTATCCCCGGGTGAAAAGTACATCCGTAATCACCCTCGATGAAAACTACATCCGTAATCATCCTTCGGCAACACCTGGGCCGGAATAATAATTGATGGGCCGCCTGGCTCACGGCCGCTTACACATCCCGGGAATCGTTCGTCAACGATTCCCACACCTGCCAGAGTCCCCTTTTTCTTTTCTTGTCAAAATCATTTTGATAGAAAACTTGAGTAGTTGAAGTTCGACTTCAGTCGACCGATAATTTCTTGAAAAACGAGCAAGAGAGTAAAACCTGACCGGGGGTTTTCGAAAATGTTTTGAGTTCAAAAGAGTTCAAGTATAGATATACACTTGTACCGATATCAATCTCGACACAGGGTTTTGTGATCACACATGGAAAATGGTACGCATAAAGCTTGTAACCACAACAGGGTAACTCCATATATATATAAGTTCTTGAAAAGTAACTTACCTAGATAGATTCAAAATATAATATTTTAAATGACTATGAAAGTCCTTAGACAACCTTTAAATAGTGTTTTATAACCTTCAAAACACTTAGAGTATTTAATAAATATTGACTACTATGTAACAAATAATAAATATTCAATAATCCCTTTTTAAAAGAATACTCAAATTAATATTCATTTATTAAGTAATATTCAAATAATATTTACTATTAATACTGGAATATTTAATAACCTCAAAACACCCAAATACAACTCTTGGAATGTTTCTAATCAAAATCAAGACACAATCTCTCCAGCAGTGTCCAAACTTTAGCCACTTTATCAAATAACTACTACTGACCCACGGTCAATAAGAAATAATTAATAAGCATGAAAATCCTTCTTCTCTTTTCCTTTTTTTTGTTTCTTAATGAATATTATAATTAATATTCATCGAATTAAATAAGCATTCAAATAACATATATCGATATCAATCTAGCTGTTTTAAGCTGAAAGTAACCAATTTATAACCATTGGAATATCTTTAATCCGTATTGAAAATAAACTATCTCCGATAAATAATATACTAGATAGAATCACTCCATTAAATTGTTTTATTATTTCTCCGGAACAAAGTGATTTTAAGAAAGCGTTTTGAAAATGATATTCATCTAATTAAATAAATTTAATTAGGCGAATGAGGTTTATTTAATTAGTAAATGCTTTCAGGAGCATCTATTAATTAAATAAACACTGGTTTATTGGTGATGTTGCCTTTAGGTTAATTATTGCGAAATTCCTTTTAAAAGCTTTGCCCGGGTTTTCGAAAACATAAAATACAAAATAGCCCCAACACGCGGCTAAGTTCTAAAACTCAATACATGCCCTACCCTCTGAGCCGTTCTTATTCCGATACATAAATATATACCTCATAACATATAGTCCTCTACCACATTACAAAAGTTTATAAATATACAACATATAAATCGAGATGTAGAACCATAAGAATGTCACCGCCCATCGACAGTATTATAAGTCATGGGTTTTGATTATTGCACGAGAAGAATTTAATATCGCTAGCAAAGTCAAGAATAAAATGATTTGGAAGGAGGAGCACAAGATTAAAAACTCGCAATTAGGGATTAAAAACCTTTTTCCGCACATTTTATATAATTCAAAATAGGTATACTCTGAACGATAGAGTATGTGTAAATAAACTTGCCTCTGGTCCTTAGCAGAAAGCAGAAACCGCGAATAAACCTTTCGCACTTCGTCCAAGCAATTCCCTGGAGGTAGCTTACCTTTCTTTATACGACGCCTCGATCTTCCCTTTTTGATGCACGTCATTCCAACTCGATTATGCCCTAATGGTACTGAAATAGTTATGAGTGCGTGTCAGTCCTACCTCGTATATCGAGTAGACACAACTCGGGATTATCACTAAATAACATAAAGTCAATCTATAGGTGTCCTCCCTATAGTTGACTATTCTAATACCACTTATTGCACATAACATATTATAGTAAAGAAAATGAAATGGAAGAGTCCCCTTTTTAAAGTGGACAATTCCTGGTGCTAAACACCTCAAACCATACCACTTAATCAACTTAGTATATAGATAGTCCTCAAACATAATTAATCCTCGAGACACATCAAATCAGCAAATTAGCACATAACCCTCGAAATAACAATTAACCCTCAAATAGTTCACTTAGCACATATTCACATAACAATTAATATCCATTTTATGCTTCTAGACCATTGTATTTAATTAAATTAAATAAATTTGATTGCAGGGGATTTTCAGAAAATTTGGGCATGAGGTATTCGTTTATCGGACTATGGGCACAGCCCCTCCATGCCAATCAAAACATTTCAACCCTGTTTTAAATAAAAATAAAGCTGCCTCAACTTGCAGCAAAGTAAACAAGTAAGAAAAGTACCCGCCCAGACATGCGGCAACTAGCACATAAGGAAAAGTACCCGCCCAGACATGCGGCAACTAGCACATAAGGAAAAGTACCCGCCCAGACATGCGGCACCTCAACATGTAAGGAAAGTAAACTAGGTTTATCCACATTTAAGCCAACACCGCGTAGTTGACACTTATACTACCAACATATACTATAACTTGATTCATACCATTTAGCACTTAGCCAATTAGCCATTCATATAATTACACCTCCTATAACAATAACTTTTACAATTAGCAATTCAAATTTCTACCCGAACCATTATCGATAATCATTTAACCAATTGTAAACAAATACCAAGTAGTTGATAGACGTGACATCCGACAAATTCTTATGACTCGACTTATAGCACTTAGTACGTAAACATATATAGATGACCATATATAACAAGCAAGCCACATAACTTTACATACTATCCGACACTAGCAATTAACAATTCATATAATCTCCACAACTTATATGGCAACTCATAATTAACCACTAACGACCACAATTTAATTCCAACCATCACACTTACCAATTAGCACTTAGCAATTAACAATTACGATCGAAAATTAACAATTACCAATTTAGCAATTAACATTTAACCACCACTAACCCGCACATTTAACCGGGCCCACAATTAATCTCAACCATTATAATTACCAACCTACTTTCCGAATTAAATCTCGTAATTAAATCTAACCACACAAAATTACCACATTAATCTCACAATTAAATGTAATTTAATCCCAAAAATAATCTCACAATTTAAACTAATTAAATTACCACAATTAATCCATATATCGAAATTTACACTAATTAATTTACCAAAATTAAATACATAAATTAAAATACGAGGTATACCATTTCGATTCCGACCCACCAAAGATCGAACCATCGGAACCAATCTCCGCCATTTCTCTCTCTCTCTCTCTCTCTCTCTCCTCCAGCAGCCACCACTGGACTCGACCGCCACCACCGGCCGCGCGCCATCACCGGCCACTGCAATCGCCGCCGGACTCCGACACCACCTCCCCCGTTGACCATCTCTTGCTCACACATGTCCTCACACATACACACACGTGTGTATAGATACACACACACACAAGCTCCTCCTCCCTCTTCAACCTCTCCCAATTTCTCCCCCTCCCCCGACTGATTCTCTCCCCTTCCCCGGTTGATTATGCGGCTATGTCCGTATGTATGTAGTTGTGTGTATATTTTGGGTGTGCTGTGTCGTTTTTAACCCTAATGGGCTTAAGCCCAACACTATTCAAAAAGTAATACATTTAATTACTACACACTTCAATTAATATTTGGAGTAAATAAATCTAAATTTTAAAAATAAAATTTCTAGCATAATTAAATACTAGAATATTTTTAAAGACTTTTGGCGAAAGAATTAGAATTAAATCTAAATTTTCTAAATTGATACGTATTTTACAAATATTAATAATTTATAAAAACAATTCATAAAAATAATAATTGTGATTCATAATTCACAATTTACAGGGCTTTATAAAAATACTACAAACATTACTGTTTTAGTAAAACCTCAAATTATTGGTTTTATATATTAATCAAGTAATTTCTGCAAATCCCCAAATAATTAAAACAATCATTTTCTAAGGATTTTAAAATCTCTAAATTATCCAATAATTTAAAATAAAATCTTTACTGAATAATTTCACATTCCAAAATTAAATCTTTGCACAAATAAACTATTGACTCGAGGTATCTACTCGGTCAATAAAATTTTAAATAGGAGCACCAGGCTCCACTTAACCGAAAATAATTAAATAATTGAATAATAAAATAAAAAAAAATTCCTCCTCATTTTAAGAAAACAATATTATTATTATTGAAATAATAATATAATCATTTCTTGAAAAATCCGGGTTATTACAAAAATGATGGTTTTAGTTTTCATGGTACGCTTCAATACCTAAGTAATTCGGTTCAGGCTTCATCAGGTAAATCATTTTTTGTTCGATTCATCAATAATTCAATTGAGGTTTGTTGCATTTTATGTCCGATTTGTCCATTATATGAGCTTGTATGAATGTCTGTGTGTTGTATTAAATTTTTTACTTCAATTCCTCCATGTTCTTAACAGTTTATCGGGTTTGGTGCTTCTGGACTATCCAACAACTGGTGTCTTTAAAGTTAAGTCTCGTCAATGCGAATGGTTACAATTTACTTCAACTTCCATTTTTTTTTCCATGTGTTGTGCTTATCTTCGTTCGTCTATTCTCTGTTGTCTTCATCGGGTCTGAAACATTATTCTCCAATTTAGCATATGTCATTTACCTAATTCTTTTATTAATTTATTATCTTTTTGGCATATAGGATCATTCTTTATGCAGTAGCAATGGCAGATTGTGATCAAGACTTCACAGAAATAAAGATAGAGGTTCTCAAAACAAAAGAAGGAATTAAACGTTTAGCGCTTTATAACTCATCAGTTGGTAGGTTGTTACTATTTATTTGATTCACCTCTTTTGATATTTATGTTTTACTTTGTTTTCTAAATCGAGATCTGTGGTCCCAAATTTCGTTAGTATCATCTCTTGTGATACCATAATTTCTTGTATGATGATAATTGTGTAGGACCTTTAGGTTAATTGAAGTGAGATATAACTTAAAATGAATATAAGTTCTAAACTTAATTACATTGACTTCCTAATAGCTACTGGTCTTCCGTGATCAGTAATGTAAGATAAAAACATGATAGTAATATGTGATAAGTTTGTGGTGTGTTTCAAGAGCAAGAGCGTCAACAGGCATTATTATTATAGTTGATTTTTACGAGTAGTTTGGTACTATTTTCATGATTTATTATTATGTGCTAGAGCTTTATAAGTTTCTTACCTCTCTCTATGTTTTTATATGTATTGAATAATTTTGCATGATACTTGTGTCTGAGACTCCCCCATTTTATAATGCAGATTACTGATTGCGTGTCTAATATGAATATGTTTTGGTTAATTTTGCTAGTTGTTATTACTGGAAAAGGTAATTGATGCACGAGGCAGTTCCAACATCCAGTTGAGTTATAGTGTGCATTTAATTCCCCAATATTTCACAACTGCAGTGGGTGTAATATTGTTAAAATAAATGAGGTAGTGGGTGTAATAGTGATTTTATTGTTAAAATAAGTGAAATAGTGGGTGTAATAGTGATTTTATTGTTAAAATAAGTTAAGTAGTGGGTGAAATAGTGTAAAGTATTGTTAAAATAAGTGAAGTAGTGGGTGTAATAGTGTCAAAACTTACTATTTTGGGTAATGTAAAGAAATGGTGGGACGGCCCAAAAAGGAAATTGTAAAGAAATGGATGGGACAGAGGGAGTATTTGTTATACAGGTGGTTGATAGGTTTTTGTTGTACTCCCCTAGTCATTTAGTATGAATATTTTTAGAAAAAGTTTGTTATCTATTGGGAACGATGTAGATGTTTTTATAGTTAGTTTAGTTACGTAGACTTGAGTAAAGGTTATCAGTGTGCCTAACATTAAATGAAAGGTTAATTTGGATTGCACTATTCGTCTCGGGCTTGCTTGAAAAGTCAGACTTCGTAGTAATTGTTTGCTGAGTTCAGTTTGAAATTTCAGTAGTAGAGTTTTCCTTGCTTTATTTTACAGCTAGCTGGTGTGAGCTTGCATTTGACTTTACTATACAATGGACTATGCAATTATGACACAATTATCGTACTGGTTTTACTCTAACTGTAGACAGAGAATACATAAACCTGTCCTTCGTTGATATCCATCCTGTAAGTTTTTCATAATGCCATGCAATAGTAGTCTAATAATTGTTCTAGAGGATTGACTTGTGAAAGTGTTAATGTAACCTTGCTTCTACTTCGATTTCAGCTGTTCATCTCAAGCTCAATAAGACAATCAGAGATGAATGATACTCATTTACCTGAAGTCACTCATGGAAATCTCAGAGAACTAGAGATAAATGGATATCATGGTAGTCTGCAACAAGTGGAGCTCTTGAAGTTTTTGGTCAAAAGCGCGGTTAAGCTTGATCTCCTTATGATTAGTCCATTAGCAAATGAGTACCAGGATACTGGTTATGTTTTAAAAATAACCATGTTATTTATTCTAGTACTTGTATGTTTTAAGTTATATTCAATATGTTAGGTCGAATACATAATATATATAATCAAGTACTATATTAGTAAATAACAAGAACACACGTTTTTGTACTTAAAAACTGTTTGGAATTAATAATTCCTCTCTCAGTAATGTAAAATATCACAGAGTGCTGCTTAGGTTACAATGAATGATATTCGTTCATGATGGACACCCTTCTAGGGTTAACCTAACTGTATTTATAAGATACACAGCTCCATACAATCGTTAATTGATTCTCCTAAAATTAAGCTATACAATTGATATCAATTACGATTGCTACACGTCTTCTAAGTCAACTCAATCTCTTTGACAGCTATCCAATCTTCAAAGATATTGCTTCCATATTAATCTTGAATTATTCTTCAAACTCTGTTCACTTGTAGACGCTTCCAGTAGACAGACTTTAGCAAACTCTGTTGCTCTCCTATCCAGCAGTGTTTGCGCTTCCTTGTGTTCATCTAGCAGTGTTTACGCATTTCTTCTGTCAGCGTTTACGCTTCCAGCTATCAGCGTATACTCAAACTCTGCTACAACTGCTTTCAATTAACAAGTTAAACTCTTTTTACCTGTAACACTTAAACACTGACATTAAATCACATCAATTATATCTAACAATCTCCCCCAACTTGTTCATTAGAAAAATGTACAAGTTCACAGTAATTGATGATGTCAAAACAATCAAATAAAAACACATTGTTTAACATATAATCAGAGTTTAATCTTGACTTAACAAAAACTACAGAAAATTCAAATTACTTACAAATTCTGTCTACCTAACCTCCTCAAGATCTGGAGTTGTTCTGAGATAGTCGATCAACAATCTTCTCTCAGCATTTTCAAGTTCTCTCTGCATAGCTTCCTTGATCTCTCTTAATTCTGGATCATTCTCATCAGTTTGAAAGATAGCAGCTCTTAGATCGTAGATTTTATTTCTCCTCATCTCATTACCCAGTCTAATGAACTTGACTTCTTCTGATTGAGAATTAAAATCAAGAACTGTAATCCCCAGATCAGTCTTTAATTTAGCAGTTCCTTTCTTCATCTCTACAAGATTTCCATTCCAATCTCTGTATTTAGGAACATACTCTTCAGAAGTCTTCGATCCTGTAAAGACTTTGGCTTTCAGCATATATTCCCTTATAGAATTAGCAATAAGCTCTGTTCGTCTGTTTCTGACTCTGAATATATGCAGAACATACTGAAGTTCTTCAAACAGCTTTAATTTGATTGCTTCTTCATTCACTCTATACACTGTTCCATCTGTCATAAAGTATAACAAAAAGTGAATATCTAAGCTCCTTTGATGAACTAACTGAACTGATTCCAACTTGTCTAGATTTTCTTGAGTAATACCAGAACCAAGAGAGACAAGTGCAGAGGGATCTCTTGGACTGTTACTAACTCTCAAATCTCTTCTTGAACCTAAGCCAGAAGTATTCATGCATGGTGGCTTTCCTGAACAAGCAACATTGTGTTGATAACCACCAGTCACTCCTGTTTGTTCTTGAACTGGAATCTTTGACCTAGAAAACCCAGGTAAAGGTTTGCTTTGAATCTGTACAACTTGTGTGGCAACAGAGGTTGTAACTATCATTTTGCCTTTGCTCTCTTCACCCATTACCCCTTTTAGCTTTAACTTGGCATCAAGAGAAGACTTTCTTATCAACTTTCCTTCTTCTTCTTCTTCTTCTTCTTGAATACCAGATAAATTCTCTTTGATTTCAATTCCTTTCATTGCAGGCTTTGAAGCTCTGACAGTCTTCTTCCCTTTCTTGGACTTTAGTGCTTTTAAATGTTCTTTTTGCAACAGCTTTTCTTCAGCTTGTATGTCCTCAAGTGTAGCCTCAGCATTTTCCTCACGAAAGATCTTAGCAGCCAACTCTTCATCTATTTGTGGATTGTCAGTGAATGACAAATCCTTTTGCCTTGAAGTAGAAGTACTCTGAATATTTATATCTGTCACCAAATTTGGCTTTGACCTTGTAGACCTTCCATGTCCATGTCTAGGATTTGCACTTCTTAACCCCTTATCAGCATTTGCACCTTCTTCATCCAGATGATCCTTCTTTAACAGAGTTTGAGTTTGCTTACACTTAGTTTTAGCAATTCTCTCCCCCTTTTTGACATCATCACCATCTGGAATCAGAATAGAGGTGATTAACTCAAGAGAGTTTGCAATAGAATCAACCTTCTCAGTCAGCAAAAGCTGATTCTTTTCAACTTTGCTCAATCTGTCATTTAAATTCTCTTGAGCTTTGGAAAATTGTTGAAAAGCTTAGAATTAGCTCTTTGAGATTTCTCCTCATGAGTAGCAACCTCTGTTCGAAGATCAACAATTGCCTTCTGATTATCATCAAATCTGTGATTCAAGGACTTGATCTGAATCACTGTTCCTTGCAGACAAGTGAAAATATCAGGATTTGAAATCTTTGAAGAATTTGCCTTGAGAAAGGTAGCTGCTCTACCAGGAGGAAAAATACAATCTGACTTGTACCAATCTGCAGTTTGCTTTGTCAAGTAATTATCATCAATTTCATTAGTAGAAGGTCCAGCAAAATCTGGTTTTTCTCCTGTTTTCTGACCATCAGATTGAAATTGGTTTTTATGAGCTTCTGTACTCCTTTCTTCAAAAGAATCACTGACAGAAACATCAGTAGGAGCAACTGAAGCAATGTCCTCATCTTGAGCAGCAACTGGTTCTTAAACAACCTGTTTTCCTTTATCATCTTGAATATGCTCTGAAGAATTAACTTTTTCTGGTTGATCAATCTCCTCACCATGATCAGAAACATGATGTGCATCAGAGTTTAATTCTGTGTGCGATGCAACCTCAGTGTCTTCCAGGACAACAGTAGGCCAATCTGCAACACCGGTATCAACAGAGTTTGTAACCACCATGGGTGTTGGAGTAGATGCTTCATAGTCAAAAGAAAATGGAGTTTCATCAAACTCTCCCATTGTTGGCAATGCATCTCTAACATCTTCATTAGTTTGAACCTTAGCAAGTTCTGGTTCAGCAATCTTGAAACCTGATTCTTCTATAGTAGGTTCTATGATAACCTCTGTCTCACCAGTAGGAATATCATGAGAAAGTTTCTCTTGAGCCTCAACAACTTGCTCATCATCATAATCTGTAAGAATCAGCCTTCTCCTCTTTGCTTGAGGCACTTCAATCATTTCTTCTTCTTCACTAGAACTTTCCTCAACTGGTGGTGATGAAGGCCTATTTTCTCTTTTAATGATTCTTCTGGAATAAACAGCTCTAGGAGATGTCTGTTTAGCCTTGGAATGTTTTGTGTTGAGGGCAGTATGCTTCTTCCTTTTTGGTTTAGATATTGGTTGAGATTGAGTAGTAGTGACAGGGTTTGTTGGTTCAGGTTGTGTGTGTGGTGATGTAGTAGGTACAGTGTTTGCTAAAGGTTCAAGCATATTTTGTGTTTCTGGTTGTTGTGTTTGGTGTGGTTCATGTTGTGGTGATTGGGAATCTTGTGGTTGGTTTAGAAAGTTCTGCAAGGCAAGTGGCAGAACAAAAGCAGGTAAATCTTTACCAACATCTTTATTAGTCATATCAGAGAATATTCTCTTATTGACTCTAAAAGGTTGAATCACATCAGCTGCATCAACTTCTAACCCAGGTACACAGGCATTGAACAAAAGTTGACAAAATCTAGCAAAATAAACTGTAGTAGACTCTGATAACTTATCACCTAAGTTCATTAGCATATATCGACCAAAATCAAAATTACTGCCATAGAGTAGAGAATACCCAATTTACAGACTATCCATTGGAATGGCATCCCAGTTGGTGACTTTCTTCTGGAATGTTCTGGTGATACAGTCGAAGAAAAAATTCCATTCCTTTCTAAGATTCGGCCTTCTCACACTGCCCAGCTTTGCAAGAGATTCCATGTACCCAATCTCTGTTAACATTTCTCTCAGATTCTGTTCAGAAACAATAGCATACGATGTGTGTGTGTCGAAGTCCAAGGTCTCTCGAACAGTTTGTGGAGTTATCACAAACTCTTGTTCATCATGAGTGAAGATGATAGACGGAGTTCCATTCTCTCCTCCATCTATATACCTTGAGTTTTGCCAGAAATTGACTATCTGAGATGCAGATAGAACAGCAGGTTCAATCAGTGCCTGCCCAATTTCAGAGTCACGAAGAAAATTTTGCATAAGGTGAAACGCTTCAGGAGCACGGTCGTTCTCAAATAGAGCTGCAAAATTGTTAGGCACAAAACGAAGACCAAACGAAGTAAAAGGTTTTGTTGCCATTAGATTAAGAAATAATCAATAAATGACAGTGAAAATGATGTGTATGAAAGGTGTTTGTGAAAATGTCGAAGTGAAAAAAAACAAAAAACAAAGGAGGTCTGTGTTTTGGTAAAGTGAATATGAGTGGATGAGAAGTGATTGTAAAAAAAAGTGATTTGAGTAGTAATTAAAAATTAAACTCAAATGTTTTTACATTGAAAACACGCAACTGTCCCTAGAATAGTGTGAAAGTGGGACACAATGATGAGTGAGTGGGACACATGTCAAACATGCAGCAAATCACTTAATCACGCGCAGTAAAAGCAATTATTACTGCTGTCTTCCCGATTATCAAGACAATTTACCACAATTACACTCATTAACAGTTGTCAACCACTCTATTTACTCCAAAATTTTCAAATTATCTTAATGAAAATTTACCTTAGAGTACGGAACACAATCCATCAGTGTTTGTCAAATTTTCCAACTTTATCACTGAAACCCTTTAAAAAATTGCACAGTCGTGAATATATGTGTGTGTGTAGCAGAGGTTACCACATCAATTTTTATAGCATCTAATATTTCATAAAATCCATAAATCAAATCAGTAAACACTGAATGCACAAACTCTCATATTAAACACGGAGTATGTGATGAATGCTAAACTCTATAGTTCCTTAAATACAGAAATCTGAATTAACCCTATTCCCATTGATGTTCATGATTATCCAAGTAAGCACACAGTCCTTATAGACAAAAAGATCAGGAGATAGACATCAAAGCATCATTCAGTGAGTTACATGTCAAGGATTTCCTCACAAACTCTCAAAGCACACAAGTGTTTAGGTGAAGTATTTTCTCTCAAATTCAATCAGTAAAAGCAGATACTACCATAGGCTTGAATTTTCACCAAATCTACACTACTTTGATTACATATATGCACAAATCAAAAGGACTTTATCAGGGTTGGAATTTAGTAATATCAAACATATGAGAAGAGATGTTTTGAAAGAATAAATTTTGAACTGAACAATTTAACAGACCAAAGTGTTCAGTCACACTGTTAGTACATATTTGTACAAGATGATCAGTATATATACCTTTTTTTTTATATATATATATATACTGAGAAAACTTTTCTTTTCTTGAAAAACACTCACCTGCTTGCATTTGATTTTCGAAAAGAATATAACTGCTCTTTATACGACAGAGTTAAAAAAAATGAGCAGTTAATAAGGCTCAAAGGGGTTTACTAAGGATGGTATTTATGAACAGTGTTTAAAGACGGATGATAAATCCTAGTGCCTTTATCATTTTCATGCACACACATATCATGTAGTCTCAAAATGATTTAATACAAGTTCTAGAGCAACATACTCGCTGATGAACATCACACATCAATAAAATCTGATTGATATAAAATGTATCAATCACTTATTTGGCTCAAAATCTCACAGGGTGCTGACATGAATTGTTCCTCACCAAACTAAACAATGACACATCTCAAGTTTTAAAAATTTCACAAGTACAAACAAGGAATCATCAAGAACTAGTATGTCTTGGAAACAGAGTGTTACTAATCAGAGTTTAGAGTTCATCAATATCAGAAGTTATGCATGAGAGGCAATACACACAGTATTCATAGACACAGAGTTTAGGACCAAATAAACTAAGAGATGCTCTAAATATGAAACAGTATCATGCTGTGTTAACTTACTGCACAATTTCTGATTAGATCACAGTGACTCAGAAAGAATCTTGATTTATTCACTGAGAATCATGCTTCATACATATTTCTTCATTGGTGTTTTCATTCAGGCAAAAATCAATTCAGAATTCACAGAGTTTATCAAACATATTAACAGTGTATGATAGACAAACATGCTGACAGAGTTTAACAGTGTGAGAACAGAAACATGTGAACAGAGTCTGCATAACAAAGTTTAAACAACAAGGTTCACATAACACTTAACAATTCACAGAAATATGAGCAACACATTTTATAAAAAATTTTGAGTCTAACCAACATGTTTAGTCAAAACCAGAGACCATTCTTAGTTCATTGACCAGCCTTGTAAATGCTACTTCACTCAAAGGCTTGGTGAAGACATCTGCAAGTTGTTGATCTGTAGGTACAAAGTGAAGCTCAATGTTGCCTTCCTCTACATGCTCTCTGATAAAGTGATACCTTATGCTGATGTGCTTGGTCATTGAGTGTTGTACTGGATTACCTGTCATTGCAATAGCACTTTGGTTATCACAGAAAATAGGTATTTTGCTATACCTCAATCCATAATCCAGCAATTGATTCTTCATCCATAGAATCTGTGCACAGCAGCTACCAGAAGCAATATACTCTGCTTCAGCTGTAGATGTTGATATTGATTTCTGTTTCTTGCTGTACCAAGAAACAAGTCTGTCACCAAGAAATTGACAACTTCCACTGGTGCTTTTTCTGTCAATCTTACAGCCTGCAAAGTCTGCATCAGAGTAACCAAGTAGTTTAAAATCTGATTCTCTTGGGTACCACAGCCCTAAAGTTACAGTGCCCTTGAGATACTTGAAAATCCTCTTCACAGCTGTTAAATGTGGTTCCCTTGGATCTGCCTGAAACCTTGCACACAGACATGTTGCATACATGATATCAGGTCTACTTGCTGTTAGATAGAGAAGAGAGCCAATCATTCCTCTGTAACTTGTCATATCTACTGATGACCCTGTATCTTTGTCCAATTTTGTTGCAGTTGCCATGTGAGTTGTTGCAGATGAACAGTCAAGCATGCCAAACTTCTTGAGAAGATTTCTTGTATATTTTGCTTGATTGATAAAGATTCCATCATCTGTTTGCTTCACCTGTAAGCCTAGAAAATAACTTAACTCTCCCATCATATTCATTTGATATCTGGACTGCATGAGCTTGGCAAACTTCTTACAAAGTTTATCATTAGTAGATCCAAAAATGATATCATCAACATATATCTGAACTAAAAGCAAGTCACTTCCAGATTTGAAATAAAATAGAGTTTTATCAATTGTACCTCTGTTGAATCCACTTTCTAAAAGAAACTGAGCCAGGGTTTCATACCATGCTCTTGGTGCCTGCTTAAGTCCATAAAGAGCCTTGTTTAGCCTGTAGACATGGTCAGGATATTTTGGATCTACAAAACCAGGTGGTTGTTCAACAAACACTTCTTCTTCAAGTTTTCCATTCAGAAAAGCACTTTTCACATCCATTTGAAAAACCTTGAATTTCTTGTGAGAAGCATAAGCAAGAAACATCCTAATTGCCTCCAATCTGGCAACTGGTGCAAAAGTCTCATCATAATCTATCCCCTCTTGTTGTGAATAGCCTTTTGCCACAAGTCTTGCTTTGTTTCTTGTAACAACCCCTTCACTATCAGTTTTGTTTCTAAAAACCCACTTAGTACCAACAATAGACCTGTTCTTTGGTCTTGGTACTAGTGTCCACACTTCATTTCTTTCAAATTCATTTAACTCTTCTTGCATTGCTGTTATCCAGTCAGCATCCTTAAGAGCCTCTTCAACTTTCTTTGGTTCATTTTGTGACAAGAATGCATGAAACAGACATTCATTTGTTGTTGCACTTCTTGTCCTTACTCTTGCATCTGGATCACCAATGATTAAATTAGGTGTGTGAGATTTGGTCCATTTCCTAGCTGAAGGCAATTGACTTCTTTCAAAGTTGGAACCTCCCCTTTGATCCATGTTCTCCTGATTTTCTTGATATCTTTCTTTATTCTCTGAGGCTCCCCCTGAATGTGACTGCTCAGTGTGTGAACTGTCAGTTTTTGGACTTTCAGAGTTTGAGTCACCAGAGTTTGATTCAGAATTTTCAACTGAGTCATTATCAGAATTTGAGTTATCACTTTGATGAGTTTCTTCATGCTCCCTCTCAACTGGTTCTTCTCTTGTTTCTGGCTGAAAGTTCTCTTCAGTATTTACCAGTAGAGGTTCAGAGTTTGTCAGATCAGACTCATCAGAGTTTAGTTCATCAGAGATTAAATCTTCATTTTCGAAGTGCAGTTGATCATGTTCATTTACATCTTCAAGTCTAGTCATTTTCTTGTCATCAAAAGACACATGAATAGATTCCATGATCACTCTAGTTCTCAGATTATAAACTCTGAATGCTTTAGTTGACAGTGGATAGCCAACAAAAATTCCTTCATCTGCCTTCAAATCAAATTTGGTCAACTGTTCAGGATGAGTTTTCAGCACAAAGCATTTGCACCCAAAAATATGAAAATATTTCAGGTTTGGCTTCTTTTCTCTCACCATTTCATATGGTGTTTTTCCATGCTTATTTATCAGAGTGGCATTCTGAGTAAAACAAGCTGTTTGAACAGCTTCTGCCCAGAAATAGGTTGGTAATTTTGCTTCATCAAGCATAGTTCTGGCAGCTTCTATCAAAGTTCTGTTCTTCCTTTCAACTACACCATTTTGTTGTGGAGTGCCAGGTGCAGAAAACTCTTGTTTAATTCCTTTGTTCTTGCAAAATTTTTCCATTGTTGAATTCCTGAATTCAGTTCTATTGTCACTTCTGATAATCTTCACTTGGTTCGTTGACCCTTTGTCCAGTTGCATTATATGTTCTGCCAGTGTTAATGCAGTTTCATCCTTCTTTGCTAGAAAATACACCCATGTGTATCTGGTGTATTCATCAACAATGACTAGAGCATATTTCTTCTTTCCAAGAGACATAACATTCACTGGTCCAAAAAGATCAACATGTAGAAGATGATAAGGATCAACAATTGAAGACTCAGATTTGCTTTTGAAAGAGGCTTTTCTCTGTTTGGCCTTTTGACAAGAATCACACAGGCCTTCTGCATTCAACAAAGACTTTGGTAGTCCTCTTACAAGATCATTCTTTATTAGCTCATTGATGTTGTTCAGGTTCAAATGAGAGCGTTTCTTGTGCCACTTCCAACTCTCTTCACTGGACATTCTTGTTGACAGACACACTACTTTGCCATCAGAGTTTGTTGACAATTTTATTTCATAGATGTTATTGTGTCTGTTTCCAACTAGAGCTACTTTCCCTGTAGATTTACTGATGACTTGACAATATTCAGGCTGAAAATCTACATGATATCCTCTGTCACAGATTTGACTCACAGAAAGCAGATCATGCTTGAGTCCTGGAACCAGAGCTACATTAGTGATGATGACACTTCCAAGATTAATATTGCCATATCCCAGAGTATGTCCTATGTTGCCATCTCCATAGGAAACTTTTGGGCCAGCCTTCTCCTCATACTCTGATAGCAGGGCTTTATTTCCAATCATGTGTCCTGAACATCCACTGTCCACGACTAGGGTACTTACCCTGATGCCCTGCAATCACAAACAATCACTGATTGTTAGTTTTAAGGATCCAGACTTGCTTGGATCCTTTTGCTTTATTGAATCTGTTAGTTTTTGCAATGGATTTGTCATTATCAGAGTTTAAACTAACATTTTCATTCTTAGTACTTGCAGAATCAACTTTAACCCATTTCAAATTAGGTTTCAGTTCATAATAATTATGATAAATAGCATGATAATTCTTGCAAGTATAAATTGAGTGCCAACTACTTCCACAATGTTTGCACATAGTTTGTGGTCTTGGTTTGACATTATCCTTTTTCACTCCAGATTTGGAGGGTAAAGAATTAATGTCTTTGTTCTTCCTACAAAAACTAGCAAGATGATTAGTGCTACCACAATTATGACAAGTTTTTCTAGGTGCAAATGTAGCAAGCATTGGCTTAATTCCTGATGTTATGCCTACCTTTCCATTTCTGTTTTTCCTAGGCATTCTCTGTTTGTTGACAGATTTTATTTCTTAAACTTATGCTTGAGTTGTTTATCTGTCATAGAACCAATATTAACCTGTTTGACACAGGTTTTTGCTGGCTCACTTTCAACAGCTCCATGTTCAGTTTTAACAGTACCATGAACAAATGTTCCAAATTTCTTAGAAGAAAGAGGTGGTCTAATCTTGACTGTATTCTGAAACCTAAGCACATCATCCTCAGAATAACCTAGACCTACTGTGTCTGATTGAAAAAACCTCTTGAGTGTCTTTTCCAGAATGTGTCCAAGTTTTAATAATGTGCTTTGCATCCTCCAATTCAGATTCTAATTGCTTATACTTACCTAGCAACTCCTGTTCTATAAACACAGCATCATCTCTCTCTTTCTGAATTTTATTCATGTTTTCAAGTTGTTCCTCAACAAGTTTATTTCTTTCTTTGAGTTGAGAGCACTCATTCTTGATTCTCTCATTTTCTAAAGTCTGATCCCTGTAACTGATATGTAATGCTTTAAGATAAATTCTCAATTCAGTTATATTATCAGTATTATAAGCATAGGTAGTTGGAGGTACCTTTAGTTCAGAATCTTCATTCTGAGTAGAGGCCATGAGTGCATAGTTCACCTCCTCATCTGAATCTGAGGTGTCTGCCCAGTCTCTGCCTTTGGTGTATAGTGCCTTTTCAGTTTTACCCTTTTTGCACTCAGGAGCATAGTGACCCATCTCCTTACACTTGTAGCATTGAATCTCAGACTTATCTTTCTTACCAGATTTGAAGTCCTTTCCCTCAGATTTTCTAAAATTTTTCTTGTCAGACTTTGATTAATCCTTGGAGAATCTCTTTCCCTTCTTGAAGTTCTTGAATCCCATATTCTTGAAGGTCTTTACCATCAATGAAGCCATTTGCATCATCTCTTCATCATCTTCAGAATCAGATGATCCATCTGTGTTTGAGTCAACATCAGTGTTTGATGACTCACTTTCTGAATGGATGATCAAGGCTTTTCCTTTTGCCTTCTTCCTTGATGCTTCTTTCTTTGAAGATTTTTCTTCAACTTTCAGAGCAACAGACTTTGACTTCCTGCTTGATCTTCTATTTCTCTGCTCCATTTCCAATTCATGAGTCTTGAGCAGTCCATAGATTTCATCAATCTCAGTATCACCAAGATCATAGTTGTCTCTTATAGTGGTTGCTTTCACATCCCACTTTTCAGGAAGAGAAAGAAGAAACTTGAGATTCGAGTCTTCTAGATCATATTCTTTGTTAACCAATGATAGATCAGTAAGCAGTTTACAGAATCTGTCAAATGTTTCTGTCATGGTTTCTTCAGACTTTGCCTCGAAATGCTCATACTCCTGTGTGAGTATGTTCCTTCTATTCTTCTTAATTGTAGCAGTTCCTTGACATCTAACCTCAAGTGCATCCCAAATATCCTTTGCAGTTGTGCAGTTAATCACTTTGTTAGACATAACATTGTCAAGAGCACTGTGAAGTAAGTGCCTTACTTTGGCATCCTTAGCAATAGATGAAAGATCCTCAGCAGTTAGATATTTCTTTTCCTTAGGAACCACCTTTGATTCCTCACCAGCAGCAGCAGCAGTTAATTTTGTAGGTTTATGAGGACCTTCATAAATTCTATCAAGATATTCTGGATCTGTGGCTTCCAGAAACATGGTCATCTTTACCTTCCAGATTGCATATTTTGATGGCTTGAGTATTGGAACCCTAATCGTTTCATACCTACTAACAGTAGTAGGTGCTTTCTCAGAACCTGATGGAGGAGGAATCTCTGCCATTGATTACTATTGTGTTTTGGATCTTTAACTGTAATAAAGTAACAGATTGGCTCTGATACCACTTGTTAGGTCGAATACACAATATATATAATCAAGTACTATATTAGTAAATAACAAGAACACACGTTTTTTTATTTAAAAACTGTTTGGAATTAATAATTCCTCTCTCAGTAATGTAAAATATCACAAAGAGCTGCTTAGGTTACAATGAATGATATTCGTTCACGATGGACACCCTTCTAGGGTTAACCTAACTGTATTTATAAGATATACAGCTCCATACAATCGTTAATTGATTCTCCTAAAATTAAGCTATACAATTGATATCAATTACGATTGCTACACGTCTTCTAAGTCAACTCAATCTCTTTGACAGCTATCCAATCTTCAAAGATATTGCTTCCATATTAATCTTGAATTATTCTTCAAACTCTGTTGACTTGTAGACGCTTCCAGTAGACAGACTTTAGCAAACTCTGTTGCTCTCCTATCCAGCAGTGTTTGCGCTTCCTTGTGTTCATCTAGCAGTGTTTACGCATTTCTTCTGTCAGCGTTTGCGCTTCCAGCTATCAGCGTATACTCAAACTCTGCTACAACTGCTTTCAATTAACAAGTTAAACTCTTTTTACCTGTAACACTTAAACACTGACATTAAATCACATCAATTATATCTAACACAATAGTTAGTTTTGGTGATTATTTATAGATGATATGGTTGGTTTAGTAGTAGATGATGGTATTGGAATGATGTTGGATGACATTTTTGGTGAATGAAAACATGAATTGAATTCATTTTTTAAATTTTTCCTGGAAAATGCAATATTTAAATGTTATATTTCTATTTTGTAAATAAAATTTAAAATGTGAAACAAATGTGGGACCCACAGGTGGGACCCCACTAATGTGGGGCCTATATAATTGATTATTAATTTTGAAAAATTATAACATCTATTCTTCGCGCAAATTGCTCCTACCCGGCGCAATTTGCTCTTGGGAATCCTATCCCAAGTTGTAGAAAATCTCCCAGGCTTCGCGTGGGCAGTAAGATCGCTGAAAACTGACTTCTAGAACTCCAGATATGTCCAAAACAGTGTAGACTGCGCAACCGTCTCAAAAATCCGAATTTTAATTAATTTATTCTCCAAAAACGATAGAAGCATCAACCTTAATCAACATTCTCGTAAATCTGCACAACTAAACAAAACACATCAAAACCACCACAAACTTGAGTCCAAGACAATCAATTTAAGCCGATTTAGAATGCTCCAAGTGGATATAACTCCACTTATCACATCTATTGTAACATAGATTTGGTATTGCTATAGAATGCTTAGTGTGTTGCTATATTTTGTAACCAATATGGCTATGTTAGCTTATGCATGTCGAAGT
This sequence comes from Kitagawia praeruptora, assembly GCA_037693485.1. Lineage (NCBI taxonomy): Eukaryota > Viridiplantae > Streptophyta > Magnoliopsida > Apiales > Apiaceae > Kitagawia > Kitagawia praeruptora. The sequence continues at coordinate 111,779,797 of CM075348.1, read as the reverse complement.
GTTGCCTTAGACTCCAAAGGTTACATAGAACAAAACTATTCCAGCCAAGGTGTTACATTAGCCTTTTTTGGGCCTTTGGCAACAGAATATAGGGTCTAAGGTAACACAGTCGTGGTGTTACTGTATGTCATCTTGGCGTAGTGATGCTATATCTCTATGAAATATATCTATGTTATATTTAGTTGAAGCAATTGTTCTTTTCAATGTTCAATTTATTCATTGCTAAAAATAAAAAATTAGTGGATATACGCACATAATAATGTTAATGGTCTCCATAGAACTTTTCTCTTCTAAATATATTAAATAATGATTTATAATTTTTTTATGTATATATGTATATGTTAATATTTTATTATCACTTATTTTTATATGAAATTTTTAAATATTTTATAATTCAAAATATTAAATGAGTGGAACGCTAAAATGTTAGAACTTAACTAAGATTTGCTATTTTCCTTATGTAGGACCAATCATCTCTGGGACTTTCGTAATTTAATAAGCAATTAAGAACAAAACAAATATGCTTTACATGAATAGATAAAAAAAACAGGTTAATTATAAAACTTGTCACTGATTGGAGCCAAATTTATCAAGTAGCTCACTTATTGCAAAAGTGACTCAAGTAAGTCACTTATTAGGAAATTTGTATCAGTCAGTTAATCGAATATTAATCAAAATTTGTAAAAGTTACCCAACAATGAAACGGAGCATGGATTTGTGTAGAGCATCATTGTAAGAACCCAGATTTTTGGTAGGAATTAAAACTTTTATTATATAGTGGTGTAAGAATGAAAATGGAATGGATTGATATTCAAATAGGGGAGTTATTCTCATGTCATCCAAATCGATATCTGTTATTAGTCCAGTGGTTCCGTAAAAGAGTTAAGGAACGCTCGTAAGAGAACAAGGACATTTTTACAATATATAAAGAATACAAGAGAATAAGTGATGAATAGTGTTTTTGGTGGAAATTGGAATATTATTAGACGACGCTATATAGTGTTCATAATGGATTTCGGAGTTCGTATTCATGATCCAGGGGCAATATAAGTGTATGTAAACGATATCAGATTCAGAAAAGTTGCACTTTTATTTTCTCCGAGATTTCCCTGGACACTGAAGGATTTAAGGATTTAATAAAGGGATTTAAGGAATTTAAATTCAAAGATTATAAAGGAGGAATGAGAATGGTAGTATAAATATTAAGAAGGTTTCCGGTAAAACCCGAACTAGAAATGCTTGAGATATTCCTCCGAACGATCAATGAAATTGAGCAATAACCTGACAAAGAAACAAGCAGAGAATCAAGATACATGCATGTGCTAGTGGATAAGAGCAAGTAACCAAGCTAGTTACAATGCTAACTAGAACCATTAGAGATCAAACCAAGCACTTAGCTTCATCTTATCATCCAACCACACAAATGCAACACATGGCCACTTGGATTGCATCATCCATGAGCAAATCACTTTAATAAAGCTACTTTAGCTAGATATTATCCAAGACTACACAATAATACTCCCTCCGTCCTAATTTGTTTGAGCTGCTTTGACATTCACGGAGATTAAGAAAGCTACAGTTGACTTGTTAAAAAATGTCTAAAGTTGGATGAAAAGTGATTTAAGTGGTGGGACCTATGAATATTTAATAATAAATTTGAGATAGTGGGAGTAAAGTAGTGGGTGTAATAGTGTTTTATATTATAGATTTGAGATAGTGTGAGTAAAGTAGTGGGTATGATAGTGTTTATAGTATTTGTATAATAAAGTTAGTGGGTGTAATAGTGAAAAGTAGTGTTCAAAAATAGTAAGTATAGTAGGTTCATTAGTTTTGGGACTTCCCAAAAAGGAAAGTGTGTCAATCTTTTTGGGACAGAGGGGGTACAAGGATAAGATCAAGGCAAGCAAGCAAAACTCCATTCTCTTCATTTCTTCAAAACTGCCCAGCAAAGCCAAGCTCAAAGAAAAATTCCTATCTCAAGATCTAGAGCTTTAAAAATCACCTAATTTTAACCATAGCTTCTCCACTCCATGGGAAAAATTCGTTAAAAATTTCATGGCATTCTAATGAGTATATCCTAGTCAAATCTCCTCCCCAAGTGAAGAATCCGAACTATCCAGATTCTTGATAGTTTCTGTAAAGATTTTCAAATGGCCATATCTCCTTCATTTTTCAATGACATTTGGTTTTCTTTAGCTTTTTGGAAAGGTTTTAAGATGCTCTACACCTCTCCTTCAGGAGTCTTATCCAGAAAAGCAGTGTAAGCCCTTCGTTCTTCCGATTCTTTAACGAGGTGAATAGTAACTTCGAAATCACTAACTTGTTTCCTTGTTTTGATGATCAAGATTTAGCTTCCTAAGGACTATCTAAGGATTATTGGGGGATCATCAAGCTTTGTTAGTATTATTAGAGCATCAAGGAAGATAAAACCCGAACCCACCCTTTTAGTTCATATGAGTTTTTAGTATAGTTTTGATGATATGTAGGGATAAGTGCATGTTAAGGAATTTTATGATTGTTCAATGTGTAAAAGGGTTGGGTATTGGAGTTAAATGTTACCACTGACCTAAGAAGTGTAAAATGAATGTTGGTTGATGTTATGGATGTATGGTATGCCCGGTGTAGCTTGGTTTGTTGTGACAAATTTGGAAACGTCCGATATATAGCCGTTGTATTGCCCAAATTTCGTTAGACCTTGAAAACCGTGCATGACAATAGCTATAGGTCACTGACCTTAATGATTATAAGACCTAACCTTGCTCGAGTCATATATCGTTTTGGCACGAGAATCGAAGCAAACGGACTTACGGTTTAGGAGTTATGGTCAAAATCGTAAAAGTGGTTCGAAACCGTAAGTGCGAGTTCGTAACTGAAATTGAACCCCTGTAAAATACGTAATTCAGTGGCGAAACTTGTTAATTAAATAGTAGAGGTCATAAGGAAGGTGTGGGAGAAAACCTCATGTCAAACGGATCGTTTTTCAATTTTATAAAAATGTTCGAATCGAGGTTAAGTGCGAATGAACCCCTTAAAAGAACACTTGGTTATAACTTAGAAAATGGACAATAAAACTCGAGGTATAATCTTGTTTAGTAAACGACCGACTTTGGAACTTATACAACTTAAGTATATACCAACTGTAAGCGTAATGACATGCCTTAATAACGAGCAAGTGTCGGATCATAGCGATAAAAAGAGTACACTAGAGGATGTATAACGAGATAACTCGAAAGCTTGTTTTAATCTAAGTAAAGTATATACTTAGCCTTTCAAAAGCATTAAGTGATTAATCTCGAATATTTTGGTTGTTTATAGATCACCGGACTGACCCAGGACACACTACCCTCACCAGAGTACCAGGCAAGTTTCCAAATACTTTGGAACTATTGTTGTGATAATATATATGGTTTGATTTTGTTATACATATGCCATAGCATGCATGCCTGTTTTTCAGATTATATTGTGATACTGGTTCGAGATTTGGTATTGGCTTATAAGCTAGATATGACATATTAGTTATAAGCCGAATTTTGTTAAGACCCTTAATGAAGGGCATATGATCTTCATTCATTAATATAGACCGGGAGTCGGTATTTTGAAATATAGCGATAGTCGTGGAAACCCGGAGGGATTCCAACGACAGATTATTAATCACTAGAGAAATGTTATTTGAATATTATCTCAGTCGAGAAGTACTATATGAATATTATTTTGAATATTCATTCGAGTTTATTTATTTAATGAATATTATTTTAATATTCATTTGAGCTTTATTTATTTAAATGAATATTATTTCGAATATTCATTTGAGTTTTATTTATTTAAATAAATATTATTTCGAATATTCAGTTGAGTCTAATTATTTATTGAATATTATTTTCGAATATTCATTTGAGCTTATTTACTTAAATGAATATTATCTTCGACATTCATTTAAGGTTTTAATTATTTTCTTGGATATTATTTTGAATATTTATTCGAGGAATTATTTATTTAATGAACATTTTATATATACTTCTTTGAGGGTTATTCATGAGCAATATTTATATTAAGAATATTCTAGAGCTATTTCTGGTTTAATAAATATTCTTTGAATATTTATTTAATTCTTTCAACTAGATCAAAATTAAGATATTTTATTCAAAAAAATTTCCTTGATCTTCAAATACTATATAAATTATTTTTGAGTCGTATTATTATTATTATTATTTTTATCAAGGAAGGTTCTCAAAACTGTATTCTTCATTCGAAATAAGGGAACCTTACTTGGGAGCTGTTATTTCCTTGACTACCCGGTCATATACTTGTTAAGTTGTTAGACTACCTTTTCACTCACATCTTGATTCTTTTAAAATATCGATATGAGTCTTGTTGGTTACCTCTCAACACTCGAGGGGTAAAATTCATGGAACAAGTTTATATCCATTAACAAGCATCAGCTTGGGAAATATTGGTGAATTTTCCTTTCCAACTAGATACGACTACTTTGTGGAGTCTTATCAACAAGTATTATACTTGGGGAAAGAGGGACGAACTTTACGTTTCAGAGTCATGGATGTTATTCGAACTAGGAGATGCGTAAGTGGCCGAGTGGCGCCGGTCCAGCAATGGCCCAACCATTGGCCGGGGGGTTCCAGAGGGCGGTTGACAAGTAAATCCTTCGGTGCTTCCTTCTACATGTAGAAAATAATGATGGGGAGCATAACATGCGACTGATCATCGTAAATGTTATGGCTCCTGGCGCAGCAATGCTCCCATATTAGTTCATATTTCAAAGTTGGAAATTTTCAACAACACTATCTGTGTTGGCAGGGTTAAAAAGTGTTTGAAAATGGAATTACAATATTTCTCCTGCAAGTTCCTCTTTTAAGATAAATGATGATATCTTGCTTATCTTTGGCATAGCAGATATTTCCACAGAATATATGTTTTGAGTTACCTTGTAACTTCATCATTTACATTATACTGACACTATCTTTGTAAATGCATGGTATATGGTTTCAACGATATTGTTGACTTGTTATATATATATTATTGTTCAGTCATATATTACTTTTGGTGGGCTATTGCTCACCCTTGCTTTATTTATTTATATCACAACAACAACTAGATCAGATGGCCAGCACAAGGCGCACTCGGCGCAAGCAGGTGACAGCCGTCAGAGGGTTAACCGCTGAGGTCATAGCTACCATTGCTGAAGACGAAGCTATTGGTAGGCTAGTTGTTAGCATTTGAGTATCAAATGTGTTTATTATATGACATATACAAATGGATGGCAAAGAGTATGTAATGGTTAAATTGTAAATCTTTTGGGTTGTAAGAACTCAATCTTGTGATTAATAATATTTGGTAATTACTCTGATTCCATCTCTGGGACTATAACGGATGTGTTTTATGTTGTTGTTTTGGGTCTCAAGGTTGTAATTTAATTTATGTTGGTTTTGTGGATGGGAATTGAGACTGTAATGACCAGATCCCTGACCCCGGATCTGGGGGTGTTACAATCATGTAGGATTCATTTTGGTTAGGGGTGGCAATTTCTGACCCAACCCGAGAAAATACGAATTTGGGTCATTGAATATTCATCCCGAACCTACCAGGTACAATCAGACACGAACCCCAAACCCGAAAATGACCCAAAAATTAATGAACCCTCTTTTTATAACCCTACTTTTGAAATATTTTATGTTTAAAATAACTAAATTTAAGTATAATAAAGTAACTTTCACGTACAATGGTAGAGAAGCTAGTTGATTTATAATTATTTAATAGTAATAACAATATTTTCTATATGTCATGCCCTTTTTAACACCTCACAAATTGGGTACAGTACATACTATATATTTGAATTGTAACTTTTACTTGCAATGAAAGAGAAATGAAGTAATTTTTCTTAAAATTTCTACAAAAGCAATCATTCCCTATAAATCGGGATAGAGGGAGTATATATAATATAAGAGTATATTTTCAATCGCTCTAAAAAAGAGTTGAGGTGCTGAAGCCCGAAATGACCCGAAACCCGACACGAACCCGGTAGGTACGGTTTAGGGTTAAGAAAAAAATAATCCGAAATAACCATGTATAATCTGACCCGACACGAACCCGACCCAAAACCCGAAATTGTCACCCCTAATTTTGGTTACTAGAACATCAAAATTGGAGTTCAATAACACCTTTAAAAGTGGTTTAATCCTCAAGAACAGCTGAAGAACATCAAGAACATATTTTTGCAGAATTTACCCAATAATGAATCTGAGGTTGGTTTTATGTAGCATAGCATGTGGGATTCAGTTTGCTTACTCAAACTCATGTTTTGGAGATTAATAACATCTCCAAAACAACTTCGATTAATATTCGATTAATGGACCGATACAAATTTTCTAATAAGTGACTTACTTGAGTCACTTTTGCAATAAGTGAGCTGCTTATATTTGGCTCCAATCAGTGAATAGTTTGATAATTAACCCTAAAAAAATGTATTTAATTATGGGCCAAGCTATATATAGATGGTAAGAAAATCTGAGATACAATAATTTATATGTTAATAATTTGTTAATCAAAATGAAAGATGTAAAAATAAAAATAAATGTGCATCTAGATTGTCGACTTGGATCTTTGTTCATTGTGTAATATAATAACTTAAGAAAACAAACATAAATATCCTGATAATTATAATTAGTATGAGCAAAATCAAAATCCAAGCTATCTCTTTTTAGATTGTTTCATTTAATAATAAAATCCCAAAGATCTCGCATTGAAAACAAAATTCAAATTATCTCTTTAGATTGTTGTTTCAAAAAGATCATCTTGCATTAATTTCAACAATGTAATTTAATCCAAGTTATCTCTTTTTAGATTATTTTATTTAATAATAAAATCCAAAAGATCTCGCATTGAAAACAAAATCCAAATTATCTCTTTAGATTGTTTTGTCTAAAAGATAAGATCTAAAAGGTCTTGCATTAATTTCAACAATGCTATTTGTTTTAATAGCTTTTGATAAACATAACTTGGTACACACAAGTAAAAATAAAAGAAAATTAAAATGGTCAAATTTTTTATCTTTTTTCTTCTCACCATTTTGGTACTTGACTCCAATTTCTCAATGGTCTTCCCTGCTAACCAAAATAAAGGTTATTATTTCGTATTTCTTATACATTATATGTGCGAAAAATGTATTTTATTAAGCACACACACAACAATGTTTGTTTTGAAACCTTGCTTACGGAAATACGTATAGTTTATTTTGTTAAATTCTAAATAATGTTATACTTGCATACGCAGATGAAAGTGAATTGGAAGAAAATTCACATCATATTAATTCTTTAAAATGTTATAGCACTATTGCTATGTTGGATTGCACCTTTGGAAGATGTGGAAGACAATGCAAAGCGGCACACCGTGCAAGTTATATAGATTCTTGGTGTATGGATGATGACACATGTAAATGTAAATATTCGTGTTAATGAAATATCTTTATAATTTTACATATTTCTTAAAAATATTATGTTTTATTCAGTTAAATTATTTATTTTTATGATTCCATATCTTGATTGTTTAAAATAAGTAATAAGTAGTTCAACATGCCAAACCTAAGAAACTATAGTTTTGCAAGCATTCGATCATACATTTAACTCCTAAGTTGGAGACTAGTCAAAATCATTTGTTATTTCTTTTTTATGATAGTATTGTAGCATATAATATAAAAATCCATTTAAATCATATTTTTGAGAAATTAAATACAACTTTAAAAAAATTGGTATCAAACTTATAATGCAAAGAATTGTAGGATCACTAGTTTCACAAAAATCACAATTAAAATCTAGTCAATTTTTTTTTTTGAAAGGGAGTCAAAGTTATTTTTATTTATATATTATAATATTAAAAATAAAGTTAAAATAAAAAATAGCTTATGTATAACATCATATGTAAATTAAATATTGAATAACACATACATAAAATATAAAGAATGCCCAAAATGTATAAAGGATGCCCAAAATGCCTACCCTTTTTACTCTCGGGCCACCATAAAAAACTTGTGTGTAGTTGACAAATATTAAAATCATGTTTTATATAATGATAAATGATCAAAGCTGCATGTTATGTCCACTTACATTGATAAATGATCAAAACTGTGTAGTGCATGTTAAGTCAGGTGAACGTGGGCTCACATATGCAATTATATGTGGAATAGTACAAAGCTACCAACCACTAGGACGATGACATTTTTGGAGTATCGGAGATATGCGCATGTAAGGATTGTGTATACTACACATTTTTATTTTACATTACACATTCTCTACATACATACACGCTTTAGTTTTCTTAAATTTTAAAATATCACGCAAGTTTGTAATGTGACGTTAGAGTACATATTCGGTATATGCATATACAGTGATCTCATGATAAGTGGATTTTACATCCACTTGGATCGTTTTATTTCGGCTTAAATTTATCGTTTGTATCTCAAGTATTGGTGTGTTTTAATGCGTTTTGTGAGAATTGTGCAGTATGTGCCTCCATGCATAAGTATGGAATTTTCAGTGTTTAATGGTGTTTTAAAGGTTAAGAGAACAAGTGATGGGAATTGCATTCGAAGACAAGGAAAAATCAGCAAAAGATAAAAGATTTATGCTGATCAGTACTCAATTTCTAATAGGAAACTGCCTTAAATCTTCTCCTAATCCATATGGCAATTGTTATGAACGATCAGAAGCTTCCAGAATCAGTTCTAAACATGGGAATTACAATTCTAATCCTTTCAAGAACGGAAATTGCCGGAATTCTATTCTAATTCAAAGACGGTAATTACTTGGAAAAGGAGACACTTGGGGCTATAAATAGACACCTTGGGGGACATCAAAATCAATATCTACACACCATAATTCGTTCAGAGCACGAGATTAAGAAGCCAAGGCGAGGATTGTGACGACAAGAAGATCTAGACATAGTTTTCTTGTATTCCTTTGTTAGGCGTATCTTTTGGATGCTTGTTACTTTCACGGATTTATTCGCTAAACCTTATTCCATTATTGATTTATTCATCTTTGTTATCTTATTCATTATCATGTTTTCATCAAATCCCATGGTGACAAAAGGTTTAATTATGAACTAATCGTTGTCGTGGGATCCTAGTGGATTTATCTATGTAGCTTAGTAGTTTGAATGCCTTAAAGATTTATGTGTGGTGAATTCTTGATATCCTTTTATGGTTGTGCTTAGTGTATTTACGTGCATAATCTTGGCTTGGTATTGAAACGTTGTGTGGAGACTAACTTGGTGCTTAATTGGGAGAAGTGTCACTTTATGGTGCAAGAGGGGATCATTCTTGGGCACAAGGTATCTAGTAAGGGGCTTGAAGTGGATAGGGCTAAGGTGGAGACAATCGAAAATCTTCCTCCACCTATCTCGGTTAAAGGAATCCGTAGTTTTCTTGGTCATGCATGATTTTATCGGCGATTCATTCAAGACTTCTCGAAAATCTCTAAACCTGTGTGCAACCTATTGGAAAAGGATGTTCCTTTCAAATTTGATGATGAGTGCCTTGCAGCTTTTGAAGAAGAAGTTGACGACTACACCAGCCATTACCACACCTAATTGGGAGGCAACCCATGGTATTATTGTATGTATAAGTTATTCAGTAGGTAGGATCTTGTTAAAAAAAAAATTGGAAATTTTGTTTAGGCGCGGGCGCGCTGAGGATATAAAGGATTTGGGCGCGGGCGCGCAGAAGTTCTGAAAGGGAAAAAAAAATAAAACCCGAACAGATACAGTGGTGGTTTTTATCTCCAAGAACAATTCATTCTTCTCCCCTAAATTCGAACCTAGCCTATACACCCCTCATATCAATTTCTAATTCCCTCCTCATCATCTCCTCACTACAAATCATATACATACATAACCACCTATACATACACATCTACATACACAAATACCCATATTCCTTACGAATCTCAAACCCTAATTGGACCTTCAAGAGGCTGCGAATTTCAAGTTTGGGGGTGTCCTTGGTGCGAGTGCCACCTTTAATATTCGAGTATCTGTGAGATTGCATCCGCGGTCCCGTTGAGCATTGTCCGGGAATTTTATGCTAATGCCAAGGAGACCAAGGATGGGTATTCTATTGTTCGAGGGGATATTGTGGATTATACTCCACGTTCTATTCGTCTTTTGCTTGGTTTTCCGGATAGACCTGATGGGGTGGAGGATTGGACTTTTAAGTCCAGGTCTGAGGTGGATTTGGATGCTATTATGGCACGTCTGTGTGTACCAGGGATGGCTTGGAAGCTGAAGGTAGGTTCGACGGAGAAGGCTACTTTTCCAGCTCCTACCATGAACAGGTATGCTAGGGCATGGAACTTGTTCATTTGTGCTAATTTATTGCCTACTACGCATACTCATGAGGTGACGGTCGAGAGAGCTATCTTATTGTGGGGTATTCTGAATGGGCATTATATAGATATTGGTTATTTGGTGAATCAGAATATTCTCCAGTTTTTGAGGGGTACGACAGGAGCGATTCCCAATGGTTCTATTGTTACGAGGTTGTGCTCGACTGCTGGGGTTACATGGTCTTCCGAGGAGCAGATTCAGATGCCGGGTGGACCTATTGAGTTGTCGAAGTTGGTGGAATGGCCTGGCGGCATTCCTCATCCTGGGGGTTTGAGTTATGAGATTGATGGTGTTCCTCCGGTTCAGCAGGCTCCTGTTGCAGTCTCTAGTGCTTCACATGATAGGCGGATGATGAGGCGTATGGATGCCTTGTATGAGAGTCATAGCCATTTTTCAGCGAGATTGACACATGCTTTCAGTACTGCTTTTGGAGCCAGTGGTATTCAGGTTGAGTGGCCAGTCTTTGGATCAGACACTGTGTATCCACCTCCTGATTCTCCACCCGAGGAGGGTGATGACGCTGCGGCGTAGGTATGTTTCTACTTTCCCTCGTATTTACTTCCATTCAATGAGGTCATTGAATATCTTAAGTTTGGGGGAAAAGTATTGTATGTGTAGTATTAGTGTATCATTGTGTTCATGTAGGATATAATGTTTTGCATATTAGTCGTAATTCATGCATTTATGTTCGTATTATCTACGTGTGTTTCATATAGGACATTCTGTTATTTTGTTTGTTTTACCATGTGAGTTCATATTAGTTGCATTTCATGGCATGCATATTTCATGATCCCTTAGGACGAGCTGATTCTGATTGATAGGTAGGTGTTTAATTGGGTGTGGTGATGATGAGTAGAGGGCTGATTTATAGTTCCTAGGAATTGACGTGCATGTTACGAGAACAAAACTAATTACACAGTCTCATTGGGTGCTTTTCGGCTAGGTTAGGGTCATGCATGTTGGATGTTTTGAGATTTAATCACTTGTTTATTCTTAGAATTTTCGTTATTCCCTTTATAGCGTAGGAACACTAAAATCTAAGTTTGGGGGAAAACAGGAATTTCATGCTAGTTGTGATAATTGTCAATAATGGCTAGGCGTCAAATGGCTAGTAGCCGGCTCATATTTATATGAGTAGTCTAGGGTTGTAAATGAGAAAGGCTCATTCCAGATTGCAATATAAAAAAAATCAGAAAAAAAATAAAAAAAAGAGTAAATTTTTATTTGTTTATATGCAAAATTAACCAGAGTGAGCTCTTTAATACTCGAGTAATTAAGTCTGAGGGCACTTATTCCTAGTAACCTAAAGCCCTTGTGGTTTGGGATTGCTGACCTAACACTCGCTACATGGGTATTATTGCATAAGCCTTTTGGGGTCTCATTCATTGCACGGTTAAATAAGCATGCGTATTGTATATAGTGTCGTAGTGTAGTAATAAAGCATGAGTTTCTGCCTACCTTGGATAAGGGTAGAGGTGTTCCTAGGTTATGAAGTGTCTATAGTCTATTCTAGTTATAAACCTGTGATTGTCTTGACGGAAAGCATGTATGATTTTTGACCTAGATTTGGGAGTATTTCTGATAAGCATTGCACACACGCACGTTTCTGTTCATGTATTGTTAGTATACGGGGACTTAGTCGAGCTCTACTTGGATTTGTTGCATTCTTTGAGATATTTGCTTGTTAGTTGGTTTTGGTGAGTTTGAGGGGATCTTTGCATTTTCATGCATTGCATTGCATTAGGTTAAATGGATTTTGTGGGTACATTCGATATAGGCCCTCACGAGACCTTACTCGTCCACTAGGGCTGCCTAGGGGTTTAAAGGGCTTGTTGCATATGCCAAATGCAACCGTGATCACCTACGGAAGTGGTACTAATTAGTTGTAAATAGTTGTAACTGTTTATGCTTGAGGACAAGCATCGGTTTAAGTTTAGGGGTGTGATAAGTGGATTTTACATCCACTTGGATCGCTTCATTTCGGCTTAAATTGATCATTTGTATCTCAAGTATTGGTGTGTTTCAATGCATTTTGTGAGAATTGTGCAGTATGTGCCTCCATGCATAAGTATGGAATTTTCAGTGTTTAATGGTGTTTTAAAGGTTAAGAGAACAAGTGATGGGAATTGCATTCGAAGACAAGGAAAAATCAGCAAAAGATAAAAGATTTCTACTGATCAGTGCTATGGGCGCGGGCACGCGTAGATTGTATAGTTCCAGCATTCACATGCGCGGTGCGCGCGGGCGCGCGCTATGCCGGCAGAAACATCCTGAAACTCAATTTCTAAAAGGAAACTTCCTTAAATCTTCTCCTAATCCATATGGAAATTGTTATGAACGATCAGAAGCTTCCAGAATCAGTTCTAAACATGGGAATTGCAATTCTAATCCATTCAAGAACGGAAATTGCAGGAATTCTATTCTAATTCAAAGACGGTAATTACTTGGAAAAGGAGACACTTGGGGCTATAAATGCACTCCTTGGGGTACATCAAAATCAACATCTACACACCATAATTCGTTCAGAGCACGAGATTGAGAAGCCAAGGCGAGGATTGTGACGACAAGAAGATCTAGACATAGTTTTCATGTATTCCTTTGTTAGGCGTATCTTTTGGATGCTTGTTACTTTCACGGATTTATTCGCTAAACCTTATTCCATTATTGATTTATTCATCTTTGTTATCTTGTTCATTATCATTTTTTCATCAAATCCCATGGTGACGAAAGTTTCAATTATGAACTAATCGTTGTCGTAGGATCCTAGTGGATTAATCTATGTAGCTTAGTAGTTTGCATGCCTTAAAGATTTATGTGTAGTGAATTCTTGATATACTTGTATGGTTGTTCTTAGTGTATTTAGGTGCGTCGCGAACATCTAATATGTTAATCTCTTGTTAAACGAGAGTGGATCTTGAGATTTAGAACTTGCCATGCTAGCATAGGATAGGTTGATGTTTTAACATCATGATTTGTGGCATTAATAGAGATATTATGCTACCTTATGTGATCTAAGTGGATAACTTGTGCTTAAACCTTTATGTTTTCAAATTCTATAGAGATATAGTGTCTAAACATAACAGGTGTCTATTCATCTTCTATCTCTTTTGTGGATGTATGCATAGTTTGGTACTAGTATACCGAGAGGTAACTTTTACTTGTTTCGTGTTATTCGATCAGATATCAATACCATCGCATGTTTTAATTAAAGGCTGCAACTCTAAGTGAAGTAGATAATGAAACTAGGATTCCATGCTTATTCTCATATAAGTAATTTGATTTCAAATTCTCTTAGTTAATTAATTCTTAGTTTTATAAATTGCATCTTAGTATAATTTAGATAATCAAAACTAAATTTGTTACTTTTCTTAGCAGTGAATTAAAACCATACATTGTTGCATAGGCATATTTTCTGATTAAAACTTAACCAGATCTCTGCGGAACGAACTTTAATTATTTTACTTGTGACTACGTGCGCTTGCGTAAATTTTGTCATAACATCTCACGTGTCCATTAAACTGTGAGACTACACTACAAATTTAACACAACGAGTTATACACGTGATAATCATGCGTATCGGTATTTTGGTTATTGTTCGTTAAAATATATGTATATTTATATTGAAGGGTTTCGGGGGAACAAACACAGCGGAAAATAATAATTAAAACAATAAAAATCGAAACCCAATCTCAGGATCCATGCAAAACAAGACGTTTAATTCGTAGTTATGAACGTTTACCTTAAAACGACGCTTTAACAAATTGATGATAGATGGAGGTCCAAAGCAATCACCACGTAGCCCTCTTCGAGATCTACGTTGCCAAAGTAGTCCACACGAACGCTTGATCGTCCAACGATCACCGAAGCCAGTACTAGCCGAAGAACCTGCCCCTCTCTCTCTCTCTCTCTCTCTCTCTCTAGCCTCTCACACGTCTTAACGAATTGCAAAAAGTGTGTCCCTAAACAATACATCATAATGTATTTATAGGGAAGAAAGATTGGGCTAGAACCCTAAATCGAATTGGGCTTCTCCAAACCCATTCTGATTTGGTTTTATTATTAAATTCGAATTCTCTTTAATAATTAATTAAGATCAGCTCAATTAATTAATAACTAAATTCGAATTTAATGATTTAATTTAAATTCATAATTTAAATTAAAACTCATTTTAAACGTTCTTATTGTGTAACCCTTTAGGTTATTATTACGTTGGCAATAATTTTAATATCCAATAATAAAATTATAAATAATGAGCGGCATCTAGTAATACATCATTGCTACCCAAGTAATAATAATAATTGGTGATCCAATTAAACCTTTCGTGATATAATGTTTCCGTGTAATATAATCCCTTTAACCAAATATTATAGATTAAACTCGAGGCATGTTATTAGTCATCCTCTTCAAACATTTAATCCGGGTTTCCTTGATTAATAAGTAGACTATTAAAACAAATCAATATTTGAGCATGACCATGCATTTTCATAGTCTCACTCAATCAAGAGGCCAATAATATCTCTCCTATAATATTAGGAGGGTTAAATCTCATATCTATCATTCATATTTCTCATACGACTAATAATATGCCCGATGTTCACTTTTATTATCACCCGATCAAAGGTAACTTTTAATGTAGTCTGATAAGTGCATATTTTTGCATATTTTTATTGCCTATTTATTGTTTGAACTCGTATTTTAATAAATTATTTTGTTGCATTTCAGGAAATTCGTGAATAAATAAAGAAATGACAAAATAAGAAATAAAGTGCAAGGAATGGAAAAAGAGGAAGAAAAAGGACTTAAGTGAAAAGAGGAAAAAGAATTAGGAGCTTGGTGGAAAGGGAATCTTTGAGGACACATGGAAGGTGGAGATCATCCCAACACACTAAATAAGTGTATGGCCAAGATCCACTCTACAAAGCTTAAAGGGGAAGGAAACAATTAGATGGCTAGGATTTCTCCACCACATTATGAAGGTGTTGGGCCAAGATTAACCCAACACACCTAAACCCTAATTCTCATCCTATAAATACCCCCTCATCCCCCTTGTATTTAACAACTTAGAATAGAACCTAGATTTAGTGTAGGGTAGTTTTAGGGTAGATTTAATTTCTTGTTTTGTAGTTCTAAATTTTGTAAACACCCCTCTTTTAATTAATGCAATTTTCATTTCCTTTAATTTCTTGTCTTGATCTCTCTTTTATGTTGCCTTGCTCTCGTTACTTTCGTGAATCCGATTAGTGGACAAAGTAGCGAAATGCTAACCACTTGAGGTTGAAAGTAACGATTTTATTTTCTTGTTCTTAGTTGCTAAATTTGTAGTTGTGCCCCTTTAAATTTCCATTTTATTGTGGGTTTTATAATTTTAATTGTAGATCTAACTTTCTTGTTTATGTGTTAGTTTAATATAAAAAAACACAAAAATATTGCCTATTTAAATTCGAAGCTTATTTAGTCTCCTCTGTTTTATTGTTTAGTCCTCTGTTTTCTCAAACCAAAACCGAGTTCTTTTATTTCTTTTCTTCTTCATTTTAGTTTTCAAAGCCCCTTCCCCTTTCTTCTTCTCCTCCAAACAATCAAACCCATACTCCTCCTTAATCCTTTTCTTTTCATTCACTGCAAAAACACACAAACACACTCCATCTCCTTTGTTTTAATTCGAATTAGAATCTCCCTAACCCCAGTTTTCGTTCTCGGTTTTGATGATTAGAATTAGTTTACGTTTTTGCTGTTGGTTTGTGGTTGTTTCGGTTTTGTTGGTGTTGAAAATCGTGCTGTGGATTCTTGCAATAGACTGAGTTTAAATTACTGTCGACATTTGTAGTTCA
Organism: Kitagawia praeruptora; assembly: GCA_037693485.1. Taxonomy (NCBI): domain Eukaryota; kingdom Viridiplantae; phylum Streptophyta; class Magnoliopsida; order Apiales; family Apiaceae; genus Kitagawia; species Kitagawia praeruptora. The sequence continues at coordinate 111,763,577 of CM075348.1, read as the reverse complement.
GTTGCTGTTAATTCGGTTTTGTAATTGAGTTTTAGCTGAGTTCACCGTGTTTTTCTTGTTTTTGCTGTTGCTATGTAATACTGAGTTTCTGAGTTCTGCTGTGTTGCTGTTTTAAACTGTCACCGAGTTTGTTAGTGATAGCGGAGTTACTGTTCTGAGTTCGAGTTTTTTGTTTCGTTAATGGTCTGTTTTGTTTTCCAAAATGTTGCTGGTTTCCGTGTCTGTGTTCACTGTTTTGCGATTATTTTCGTTGTTTGCTGTAATCACTGAGTTTCCGTGTTGACTCATTTCAGTTGTAGTAGTTCGCGAGTTCGAGTTAATGGCTACAGATTCATTTTCGGTGTTTTTCTATTTGGTTTGATTCGTATGGTTTTCTGATTTTTCGTTCAATTGGTTCAGGTTCAGGTTGAATTTCTTGTGTTGATTGATTTTTGGCTAGCTACATTTATGAATACATCATGTCAAATTTTTCTAAAATATGCTTGTAAATGATTTAATTTTCTTTTCTAGTTCTAATTCGAATTTAAAATTTTTAGGATAATTTAAAATCTAGTTTCAATTTGAACTTAGAATAATTTGAATAATTTAGTTTTTGTTCTTTACACTTTTAATTAATTAGTTTAGGATTAGAATAAAATTTAATTTTCTTTTAAAATAGGTTTAGGAATTAAATAGTAAAATCCAAATTCTCCAAAAATCCAAATTGTTCTAATTCGCCTAAATTAAGAATTAAGGATCGCGAAAATATTAGTCTCTGTGGATCGATATCTCAAGTATTAAAACGATGAAATTGTGCACTTGCAATTTAAAATCTTTATTTCTAGCACATCAAGTTTTTGGCACCGCTGCCGGGGACTAATTATTTTTCGCGCCTTAATTTTTAATTTTTCGGATTAGTTTTATTTCTTGCCTTATTTTTGTCTCGTTTTTTTAGGAAAGTTTGAAATTCGGGAGTCTCTCACGGAGCTTGGAACAAATTGGAATTTTTGGAAGCATGCTTCGGTAACCCGTATCTCACTCTTTTCGCCTTTTTATTTTTAGAAAATCACAAAAAAAAAAATCAAAAAAAATCGAAAATCACAAAAAATTTGAAAATTTGAAAATCCAAAAAAATTAGCTAATAAATACATAATTGTTGCATCATGCATTTAATCACTTAGGATCACATCATCTAGATTTTTATTCTCTTGTTTTTAATTTTTCGTACCTTATAATTGTGATGATCGCTGGAGGACCCAAAGGTACGTTAAATTTCTTTCTTTCTTTAGATTAGAACACGTAGTGTAAGCATCCATATTTGTTTATAATTTTTTATATATCATTGTTTGTTGCGTCATATTTGTAAATAAACTTTAAGGGCAAAACCACTACAAGATAAGGGAAGGGATTTCATCACTCTTTCCTTAGCCCAAAACAATAAATCCTTCATTTTGCATTCCCTAGCCTTTAATAAAATTAATTAGACGTTTGCCCCTAGGAATTCGCGCTCAATTAGGAAGGTACCTAAAAAACGAAGTAATCATTAATTATTCCGACTCTTTGGTGTCTAGGCAAGCGAGAGCTTACCTGGCAAATTAAGATTTGGTGTCTAGACTGGTGTTTAGCCTTTTGACAATGCTTGCAACTATCTGGCCAAATCGGTCCGAATAAATTCTGATTTACCGAGTTTTTGGTGGTCCTTACGGTTAGGAGCAAGGTCTAGTTATTTTATTAGGGAACCTAGGTTTAGAATTTTTCTTTTAATTTTACACCCTTTCTTTTTGTTTGTTTAAATTTTTTGCACTTACTTGCTACGTGTTTCCTTTTGTGGTTTATGCGAACTACGTGGATTAGGGATAATTCTTCTAGACTAGTGAGATCATTTGAGATTTCTTCATCATCTAATTTCGAGTCTTTAGATTATTCCGAACCCGTAGTAAACATGGCCATGTCTCTTAGGGACCATTGCTATCTAACTCGTTCCGCCCAACCATCATGTATCACTCTTCCTCCCGTTAATGGTAACAATTTCGAAATTAAAGCTCACCACATTAGTATGTTACCAAAATTTAACGGGAATGACGGTGATGATCCCTATTTGTTTCTCCATGAATTCGAGGAGGTTTGCGCCTTGCAAAAACTCCAACATCTTTCTGAGGACTCCATTAGGTTAAGACTTATCAACTTCGCTTTAAAAGAAAATGCTAAAAAATGGTTGTATAGTCTACCCTCAATTCTATTTCCACGTGGGAGGGATTTGTGGTTATATTTCTAAAAAACATATTTTCCAAACCATAAGACTACGAGAATTACAAACGAAATAAATCAATTTCATCAAAAGGAAAACGAGTCTTTTTGGAAATATTTTGATCGTTTTAAAAATCTTTTGTCACAATGCCCCCACCACGGAATAGAAAAGTGAAGACTTTGTAAGATCGTTTATGAGGCCTTAGATGGTCCAACAACCGCGTTGTTGGAGTCTATGTGCCAAGGAAAATTCATGGAGAAAGATGAGGACGAGGGTTGGCAATTTTTCGAAGAATTAGCCGAGCAGACAATGTTGTGGGAGTCCACTAGGGAACCGAATAAGTCTAAGGAATCGTCTAGTTCATCTAAGGGTTTGCATTCGATTGGGAGCTCGATTGCAACCGATGCCATATTAGCTACTCTTACTAGGCGACTCGAAGCTTTAGAAACCCATAGTGGTCCCCCATCTATGTCAATGTACCCAAATTATAATCCTTCGAACTTTGAGTCTCAACCTTGTCCCGACTATGATCAAGTTAATGCGGTATCTCAACCACCCACGAGGAATGACCCGTTTTCTCCTACTTATAATCCCGGGTGGAGGAATCACCTAAATTTCTCGTGGAACCAAGAGCAAAATTACCAAAATCCACCTTCTTTTCAACCTCCTTTTCAAAATGCTCCTTCTTTCCAAAGGCCTAATCAAAATTCTTTCTCGACTCCAAATCAAGGTCCCTTTCCAAACCCTACTCAAAGTCTCGGTCCTTATCCAAATCAACCTTCTTATCCAAATCAAGCACCCGCCCACCCTCCCGAATTTCATGAGTCGGATAAGCGATTTAATTCTTTGGAAAAGACTCTTGATGCGCTTTTAAAATCAACGACTAATTTGGCTCAATCTCAACAAACCTTCATGCAAACCATGACTCAAGATAGGCAACTTTTAAATGCTAGTACTCAAGCCATATCTAAGTTAGAGGTTCAAGTGAGTCAATTAGCCAACGCCATGTGTGAGCGAGAGAAGAATAAGTTCCCGAGTCAACCCGAGGTCAACATTAAATTCTCTCTCAATCAAAGACCTCATGAAAATGTTAACGCTATCATTTCTTTAAGGTTGGGCAAACAAGTTGATACTCATGTTGGAATCGAGTCTCCCGGAGATGAGGAAGATGAGTCAAATGTTGCACCGAACCCTAAACTCGATCTGTCAAATAAAATTCCAATTCCCGAGCCTTTCGTATCATCTAATCCCGCACCTTTAACTCTTGAACCTTCATTTTCCAAATCAATTCCCGAGTCATCAGAATCTTCTCATAAATCACCGTCACCAAATGAATCTTCGTCTTTTAACAAATCTCCTCCAAAATCCATTATCGAAGTACCTATTGAACGAGTCTTTAAGCCAAAAGCTTCTTATCCTCAAAGACTCATTTCAAATAAACAATCGGATCAAATGGAAAAAAATTTGGAAGTTTTCAAACAAGTCAAGATAAAACATTCCTCTTTTAGATGCCATTCAACAAGTCCCTTCTTATGCCAAGTGTCTAAAAGATTTATGTTCTCACAAACGTTCCACTCACGTTCCCAAGAAAGCCTTTTTGACATCTCATGTTAACTCAATTCTTTCGAATCAGATTCCCATGAAATATAAGGACCCCGGTTGTCCTACAATTTCATGTGTCATAGGCAATACTTTTGTCGACAAGGCGTTACTTGACTTAGGTGCTAGTGTGAATCTTCTTCCATTTTCAGTCTATCAAGGCCTAGATTTAGGCGAGCTCAAACAGACGAACATGACAATTCAATTAGCCGATCATTCTGTTAAAATGCCTAAGGGAATAATTGAAGATGTCCTAATTGAGGTCAGGGAATTCATTTTTCCGATTGATTTTGTTGTCCTCGAGACTCAACCCGTCACGAATCCTAAGAACCAAATCCTGATCATTCTAGGAAGACCTTTTATTACTACATCCAATGCCTTGATTAATTGTAGGGATGGTTCGATGAAACTCACTTTCGGTAATATGACCATTAACCTTAATATCTTTAATGTCGGGAAAGAACCCAACGAGCTTTATGAACAATCAATAGGGGTCAATCTTGTTGATGACATTGTTAATTGGTCAAACCTTGAGGATAGTGAAATTGAGTCTCTTCTTGTTGAGGATTTCAAAATAAATCACGAAACCAATCGCGAGCTTCAAGAATCATATAGGGATATGACCTCGGAAGAAATGATGAGGGAATTAGATGATATTTGTTCTAAGTGGGAAACCAAACCCGTGGAGGTCTCTTGTAAACCAATTCTTTTTGTTAAAACTCCCGTTGGTGAACCACCTACATCTGATAATTCATTAGAAAATTTGAATGACATTTGTTCCAAGTGCGAGACTCCACCCGAGGTTGTTAGTGTGGAGCCCGTTGTTCACACTCCCGTGGGTACACCGCCTGTATTTGACTTAACTCTTTATCATCACGAATTTGATCAACAACCTTTAGGGAAAAACGAATCCTTGTCTTATGTCATTCCTAGTGATTCCATCCCCAACCAAACTTTCATTATCTCTAATTTGCTTAAACAAAATAAAGAAGCCTTAAGTTGGTTTAGGGAGAACATTAGTGACACTTGTTCTATAGGGTTGAATGATTCTATGTTGCTTGAGAAAATCTTTTCTAATGAAAATTTTCAAAAATTTCTTGATATTTTCTCAAAGTTGCACCCTAATTTTCCCACCGGCATCGGCTAATTCGGTTTCATTTCTTTGCCTCCCCTCGTGAAAGATAGGTATGGGGGAGGAATTGTGTGCATGTGGGAGTTGTTTTTTTTTTTTTGTAATCTTTAGAAGTTTTTAGTCTCCGTCATCCCTTATCAGGTACTTCCTCACCTTTTTCCTTTACTCATTTCTCTTGCATTTGCATACATTGAGGACAATGCATGATCTAGGTATGGGTGAGGGTTTTTAGTGTAAATATAAAAATCAAAAAATCCAAAAAAATTTAAAAATGAAAAAATCACAAAAAGAGTTCTAATTTTATTCTAGTCTTATTAATTGATTGCTAGTTGATTGATGCACCCTTGCATGCTATGATAATATTATGATCCATTAGCTTTTGTTTGAGAAGTGATTTGCTAAACTTCTTGTTCACACACTAACACTAGCAAGGTGAAGCTAGTAAACTTAATTGAATTGTGCATGAAATTAGAAGGTCATGATTAGGTGTAAGATGATTTGGTCTTCATGCTTTGAGTACAAGTAGGTGCATTGAGGATACCATTACTTGAGATTGATTATGTTTTACTACACCAAGTGAGTTTTGAGCCTATATGCACACCTTTTGCATTTATATTATTTTGCTTGAGTGTCCACTTGTCATTTGCATTGCTAGCCCTTGTTTGAGTTCTATCTTGAAATGCATGACATTGATTGATGATGAAATGATAAAGACACTTAGGAATAACCTATATTTCCAAAAATATCCACACCATGCTTATGTGATCAATTACTTAACCCTTTGAGCTTAATCATATTCTTTCAGTGACACACCACATTACTCGCCTAAGACCTTTTTTCTTGTATAGCCTTACATATTCTTGATCCCGATTTGTCAAAGGCTAATAGGAACTTGAGGGAGCAATAAGGTGTGTGAAATAGGGTTTACTTTTGTTCATAACTTTTGAGGAAATATATGTTGGTTACCTTGCTAGTCGATTTTCAACTTAAATCTAAAAGAGGATTATTGTTGCTTACATTTATCGTAGCTCTCATAAAATAGAGGAAAAAAAAGAGGAAACAAAATGAAAAAAATGAAAAAAATGAAAAAAGAAAAAAAAAGAAAAAAAAAGAAAAAAAATACATATGAGAGCATACTTATGTTTTTTGTAATCCTCCTTCATTCGACTAGTCAAGTCCTTTTTGTTGAAAATAATAATAACTGTGTGGGGAGGTGTTGTGCATGATATTCTTGGTGACTACTAGCTTTTGACACTTCACCTTATTGTGGCCTTTCTTGACATACCTTGTCCCTAGCCCTATTACAACCCTAATAAAGACCTTTTGATTGTCATTATTAATGTATGTTGTGATTTAAGTTGGGATGATACCAAGTGTCAAGCATGCATTTGATTTTGTTGAAATTGAGTGATACACTTACCCTTGTTTTTGAGTGAATATTCTTTTGTGAGTGAAATGTGAGGTATTGCTTGTTTGTTTTTTGCATAAGAGATCTCAAGTTTTGACACTAAGGTGTGCCCTTGTAAACTTAGCATGGTTACCAATAATTTTTGCACTTGACATGAACTTTTAGTCACTCTTGCATGGTTCTTTAAGTAGACTATGTGAATCCTTGTACTTTCCACACCAAGACTTTGCAAATTCATTTTGATTCTTAAGTTGATGTGTCATGAGAGGACATGTATGTGTGGTGTTGCATTGCCATGTAATCTACACGAACTAGATGGACTTTGTGGGTACATTCACTATAGGCCCTCACGAGACCTCACTCGTCCACTAGGGCTGCCTAGGGGTTTAAAGGGCTTGTTGCATATGCCTAATGCAACCGTCATACCTACGAAAAGGAGTATAGGACTTTTTATCTAGATTTCCTTTTTGTTTTTTGTTTTACTCGAGGACGAGCAAAAGATAGGTATGGGGGCATTTGATAAGTGCATATTTTTGCATATTTTTATTGCCTATTTATTGTTTGAACTCGTATTTTAATAAATTATTTTGTTGCATTTCAGGATATTCGTGAATAAATAAAGAAATGACAAAATAAAGAAATAAAGTGCAAGGAAGGGAAAAAGAGGAAGAAAAAGGACTCAAGTGAAAAGAGGAAAAAGAATTAGGATCTTGGTGGAAAGGGAATCTTTGAGGACACATGGAAGGTGGAGATCATCCCAACACACTAAATAAGTGTATGGCCAAGATCCACTCTACAAAGCTTAAAGGGGAAGGAAACAATTATATGGCTAGGATTTCTCCACCACATTATGAAGGTGTAGGGCCAAGATTAACCCAACACACCCCTAAACCCTAATTCTCATCCTATAAATACCCCCTCATCCCCCTTGTATTTAACAACTTATAATAGAACCTAGATTTAGTGTAGGGTAGTTTTAGGGTAGATTTAATTTCTAGTTTTGTAGTTCTAAATTTTGTAAACACCCCTCTTTTAATTAATGCAATTTTCATTTCCTTTAATTTCTTGTCTTGCTCTCTCTTTTATGTTGCCTTGCTCTCGTTACTTTCGTAAATCCGATTAGTGGACAAAGTAGCGAAATGCTAACCACTTGGGGTTGAAAGTAACGATTTTATTTTCTTGTTCTTAGTTGCTAAATTTGTAGTTGTGCCCCTTTAAATTTCCATTTTATTGTGGGTTTTATAATTTTAATTGTAGATCTAATTTTCTTGTTTATGTGTTAGTTTAATATAAAAAAAACACAAAAATTTTAACTTTAATTTTCAGATCCTATTTTCTGTTTCGTTTTAATTGTTAAATTCGAAGCTTATTTAGTCTCCTCAGTTTTATTGTTTAGTCCTCTGTTTTCTCAAACCAAAACCCAGTTCTTTTATTTCTTTTCTTCTTCATTTTAGTTTTCAAAGCCCCTTCCCCTTTCTTCTTCTCCTCCAAACAATCAAACCCATACTCCTCCTTAATCCTTTTTTTTTCATTCACTGCAAAAACACACAAACACACTCCCTCTCCTTTGTTTTAATTCGAATTAGAATCTCCCTAACCCCAGTTTTCGTTCTCGGTTTTGATGATTAGAATTAGTTTACGTTTTTGCTGTTGGTTTGTGGTTGTTTCGGTTTCGTTGGTGCTAAAAATCTTGCTGTGGATTCTTGCAATAGACTGAGTTTAAATTACTGTCGACATTTGTAGTTCAGTTGCTGTTAATTCGGTTTTGTAATTGAGTTTTAGCTGAGTTCACCGTGTTTTTCTTGTTTTTGCTGTTGCTGTGTTACTGAGTTTCCGAGTTCTGCTGTGTTGCTGTTTTAAGCTGTCACCGAGTTTGTTAGTGATAGCGGAGTTACTGTTCTGAGTTCGAGTTTTTTGTTTCGTTATTGGTCTATTTTGTTTTCCAAAATGTTGCTGGTTTCCGAGTCTGTGTTCACTGTTTTGCGATTGTTTTCGTTGTTTGCTGTAATCACTGAGTTTTCGTGTTGACTCATTTCAGTTGTAGTAGTTCGCGAGTTCGAGTTAATGGCTACAGATTCGTTTTCGGTGTTTTTCTGTTTGGTTTGATTCGTATGGTTTTCTAATTTTTCGTTCAATTGGTTCAGGTTCAGGTTGAATTCCTTGTGTTGATTGATTTTTGGCTAGCTACATTTACGAATACAGCATGTCAAATTTTTCTAAAATATGCTTGTAAATGATTTAATTTTCTTTTTTAGTTCTAATTCGAATTTAAAATTTTTAGGATAATTTAAAATCTAGTTTCAATTTGAACTTAGAATATTTCGAGTAATTTAGTTTTTGTTCTTCACACTTTTAATTAATTAGTTTAGGATTAGAATAAAATTTAATTTTCTTTTAAAATAGGTTTAGGAATTAAATAGTAAAATCCAAATTCTCCGAAAATCCAAATTGTTCTAATTCGCCTAAATTAAGAATTAAGGATCGCGAAAATGTTAGTCTCTGTGGATCGATATCTCAAGTATTAAAACGATGAAATTGTGCACTTGCAATTTAAAATCTTTATTTCTAGCACATGATAGTCAAAGTATATTATTCCTCATATAGAAATATAATGATCTCAAGTCTAAGGATCATTACACCATTATCACTATGAGTCTTTCTAATGACATTATCAACATGTAGAATCTCACTGTGGGTTAATCCAGTACCATGTAGAATATTACATGCACCTATGTTCTTGACTTTAGTATCACTATACCTATGACCAATGAGATGTGGTCGTCCGTCAAAAAAATACTAATCTTTATGCATTCTAATTGTCCCATATTAATAATGGTCGATTAGGGATATTTAGGAATATAAACAATATTCATATAATCTCATTTTTAAGTCACATACTTAAAGATATAGAATACGTGTTCTATATTCCAAGGACATTTATTACTCTAACATTTATATCGCAGTAAATTAAGACATAATAAATTAATGTAGAATAATCCATAGAACATAATCATCAAATAACAAAATAGTATTTCCTAGAAGCACAACTACATTGTCTCTAGGGCACTAACACTATCAATCTCCCACTTACACTAGAGCCAATCACCCATGTATCTAATACCCCTAGAAGTAGTGTGACCTTCGTGCTTCTGCTGCGACAAAGCCTTAGTCGGTGGGTCCGCAACATTATCATTAGTATGCACTTTACCTATATGTATATCTCCTCTTCCATTTATCTCTCGAAGAAGGTGATATCTTCTAAGTATATGCTTTGCCTTGGAATGGGACCTTGGTTCCTTAGCCTGCGCAATGGCTCCATTGTTATCGCAATAAAGATGAACTGGATCTGCGATCGATGGAACCACACCAAGTCCTGCAATAAACTTCCAAATCCAAACAGCCTCTGTAGCTGCTTCACTGGCAGCAATATACTGAGCTTTCATTGTAGAATCAGCTACTGTCTCTTGCTTCGAACTTTTCCAGCTTACAGCACCTCCATTTAGACAACACGAATCCAGACTGGAACACAGAATTGTCCCTATATGTCTGGAAACTAGCATCAATGTAACCTCTTACAACCAGCTTCTCATCTCCTCCGTATATCAAGAACGAATATTTAGTCCGTTTAAGGTACTTAAGAATATTCTTGAGAGCTGTCCAGTGACCCTCACCTGGATTAGACTGGTATCTACTCGTCATGCTTAAAGCATACGAGGCATCAGGACGAGTGCATATCATTGCATACATTATACAACCAATTGCCGAAGCATATGGTACTTTACTCATACGGTCCGTATCATCTAATGATTTAGGACAGTTTTCCTTTGAGATCGCTATCCCATGAGACACCGGGACATATCCCCTCTTTGCCTCTTGCATCCTAAAACGATGCAACACCTTGTCAATGTATGTACTCTGACTTAAGCCAATTAATCTTTTAGATCTATCTCTATATATCCTGATCCCTAAGATATAGGTAGCATCGCCTAAGTCTTTCATCAAGAAACTTTTTCCGAACCAAGTCTTCACAGCCTATAGAGAAGGAATATAATTCCCTATTAGTAGTATGTCATCTACATATAATACTAGGAATGCCATATGGCTCCCACTAACCTTCTTGTAAACACACGGCTCATCCTCATTTTGTATGAAGCCAAACTCCTTGACTATTTCATCAAAATGGATGTTCTATCTCCTTGAGGCCTACTTCAATCCATAAATGGATCGTCGCAACTTACAAACCATTCCAACAAACCTTGAATCGACAAAACCCTCAGGTTGTGTCATGTACACATCCTCTTCTAAGCTCCCATTTAGGAAAGCGGTCTTGACATCCATTTACCAGATTTTATAGTCATAATAAGGTGCTATCGCAAGAAAATCCTGATGGATTTGACCATAGTTACCGGTGAGAAAGTTTCATCATAGTCAATACCATGAATTTGCTTAAAACCTTTCGCCACTAGTCTTGCTTTGTAGGTTTGTAAATTTCTATCCAGGTCAGTTTTCTTCTTGAAAACCCACTTACACTCTATGGGTTTTACCCCATCAGGTGGTATAACCAAAGTCCATACTTGGTTTTCATACATGGAATCCATCTCAGATTTCATGGCCTTCAGCCATCTCTCAGAATATGGACTATTCATTATCTATAAGCATCACATCGCCACTTTGAGTCAAGAGAAATCCATAATACCTTTCTGGCTCGTGGCGAATCCTACTGGATCTACGAACAACCCGTGTTTCTTGAGCAGTATTGTTCTCAACATCTTGAGTCTCATTCTGCTCATGTTCCAACTCTGGTTCAACATTATCTTGTAGTTCTCGATCCTCATCTAGATCTATTGTCCTCCCACTATTTTTCTTAGAAAGTAGTGCTCTCTCTAAAAATCAGCCATTCGAGCAACAAACACTTTGTTCTCGGAAGGTTTATAGAAATAATACCCTTTTGCTTCAATTGGGTATCCCACAAATTACATATGTCTGATTTTGGTCCTAACTTGTCGGAGACCAAACGTTTCACAAACGCTCCACATCCCCATACTTTCATAAATGACACGCTATTACACTTCTCAGTCCATATCTCATATGGTGTCTTTTTGAACCAATTTTGAAGGAACTCGGTTTTGTGTTTGTGCAGCCGTCTCTAGGGCATAACCCCAGAAACTGATTGGAAGATCCGCATGACTCATCATCGATCGCACCACGTCCAACAAAGTACGATTTCTCCTTTCAGACACCCCATTCCATTATGGTGTTCCAAGAGGAGTGAGTTGTGATACGATACTACACTCCTTTATGAAATTCTTAGATTCCAAGCTTAAGTATTCTTCCCCACGATCAGATCATAGAGTTTTTATACTTTCTCCTATTTGCTTTTCTACTTCAACCTTATACTCTTTGAATTTTTTAAATGATTTGGATTTGTTCTTTAAAAGATACACATATCTGTATCTACTAAAATTATCAGTAAAGGTTATGAAATGGTAAAAGCTACCTCTTGCCATCGTACACATTGGACCACATACATCACTATGTATCAATTTCAATCATTTGGTGGCCCTCTAACCTTGCCTGGTAAAAATAGCTTTAGTCATTTTACCAATGAGACACGGTTCACATTCTTCGTATGATTCAAAGTTAAACTTTTCCAAGTATCCATCCTTATGTAACTTAGAAATGCGATTCTCATTTATATGGCCTAAATGACAATGCTAGAGGTATGTTTGATTTGAGTCATTCGTCTTAAGACGTTTATTATTTATATTATAGACAGTAGTATCAAGATCAAGAACATATAAACCATTAAACAAACGTCCAACCCCATAGGTAACATTATTCAATGAAAACGAACAACCATTGTTCTGAATCAAAAACGAAAAACCAATCTTGTCCAAACAAGAAACGGAATTAATGTTTCTGTAAATCGCAGGCACGTAAAAAAAACAGTTCTCAAGTTCTAAAATAAGCCCAGTGGGCAACGATAAATAATAAGTCCCTACAGCTAAGGCAACAACCTATGCTCCATTGCCAACATGTAGGTCGACTTCTTCTTTCGCCAAAGTCCTACTTCTTCGAAGTTCTTGCACATTTATACATGTAATAACCCTAATTTCTATACTTGAGAAATATTTTCGTTTTTGGGATGAATAGTGATTTGCATGGATGAATAGTGAATTTATGGATGAATAGTGATTTTTGAGGACTAAGAAATTTTTCATGTTACCCTATGTACGAGATAGGAAATGGATATTTCGAAGTTATATTAGTAATCTACCATGTAAATAAGTGTATGTAAACGCGATCGGAATTCAGAAATTCCAAACTTTATTTTTATGGAATATTTAACCGGGCAGTGAGGAGCATTTCAATACGACCAAGACAAGTGATTTATTTAAATTGAAGATTCAAGGATTTTATATTTAATGATTTTATTAAAGGTGATTTAAGGATCTAGAACGCAAACCCCTGAGTTAGTATAACGAACGTTCTAGGAATCGCTAGAACTTTATAACGAGATTAAGCGATAAAGCGAACGCGAAATGAATTATGGATTAAACACGAACCAAGAATTCGTACCACACTACATCATCAAGTGCATCATATCAAGTGGATTAAAGGATTAAATCAAAGGATTTAATCAAAAACAAGGAGCAAGTGATGTGTTCTTCAAAGAAAAAGCCAACAATGCAACTTCTTTTAAACCACACAAATGCCAACTTGATTAAAAGGGGTGACTTAACCTCTTTATACATCTGATCCCAGCTGATATATATCACAAAACATCACACAAATCACCTACCAACTAGTGAAACAAGAGAGAAAAAGCAAGAACAAAACAATTTCTTTCATTGTTACAAACCTGTCGAGATTCTATCCAGCAGAAAGACAGGGCCGAAAGCCCTAGCTAGGAAGCCGTAATGCCCCCAAATCCCCTACAGGAATCCAGGTCATCACATCTCTTACGGAATATTCAATCACCTTCTCACAATATAATCTATAACAATATTCACAACAACTCCATATTTTACTTCACGGGTTATAGTCTTAGAACAAGCACTCAATAATCCCAAAAGTTATTACATCTCAAATTCAGTTCCCAGAATCTCTGAAATACTAATACAACTTTAAAACACTAGATAATAAAGTATTAAACCACCATCTTTCCAGCTTGACCCTTCTCATATACCATAAGGCTAATGCACTGAATCAGTCGCCTTTCCCCTTCCATTTATCACGGTTCGCCATACTAGTGCCAGCTCTGGATGCTGCTATTTAATAATATTTAAAATAGCAAGAATGAGAAAAAGAAATGCCCAGCAAGTATATAGACATCAAATGAAGCAACAGCAACTCGGTCAAAAAGTATGTTTTCTCACTTTATAAAAAGAAACTTCTCCACTTATATAAATATATATATATATATACTTTTTGAAAGGAAATCAACTGGAAAGTTTTTATCAATCTTGAAATACTACCCATATGAAGGAAATAATACATCTCAACAACTTCTCAGAGTACTACTCGAATATAATTTTATAACTTCTCGGATCAACACCCTCTTCCATTAACAGAACCACAAAGGCATCCGTTAACAGTCAAATGTATCTATGATTGGACTTCTTCTCGAAACGCCTTCTCAAGTAAGGATGATTAGTCCATTGTCACATCTCATTTTCTATCGATAGAAATGATGATCGACGTCTCGACCACCCTAAACTTCTCAGGTTGGGTGAGCCGACTTGCTCGGACCATCATCCTAGGGTGAGCCGACTTGCTCGGACCATCATCCTAAAAACTTTTCAATTGGGCCGGTGCGTTACTCCGGTCACTTACGTCACCTCTAGTCCAGAATATAAGGTGTCGGATTCTTCGATCACCTTCAATAATGAATCTCTTAGGCATCACGGTAAAATAATATGTGCACCTTTATTTACTTTGCAATAAAAGATTACTCTAATATCATTCAGAAACAATGAACGATAAACACCTCCAATAATTGGTTTTCCTCTCGAATGAGTAGAGGAAATATTTATGAGAAACTGTTCTGATCATGGATTCAGAATAAAGTAACCCATATCAGTATGAACCAACTCATAAAATAATTTATAATATCCGGATAACAAGCTCAACAATAATATATATATATATATATATATATATATATATATATATATATATGCATGTAAATTGTATGAATAAAAATCCGGTATAAACAACTAGATAGAATACTTACATTTGTGTTTTGAAAACTTGATTAGCATACTTATGCATTTAAAAATATGTAAATACTCTGAATGATAGAGTATGAATTAGTAAACTTGCCTGGTGCTCCGGATGTAGTAGGGGCTCATAGCGTGTGACAACCCGGGTCAAGTCCCGAGTCTTTTTCGAGAATCGGGTCAAGTCCCGATTCTGAATCCGAAATAAGCCAAAGTAAACTGGCCTAAATGCAGCCAACTTGGGTAGTCAACAAGCCCACCATAGGCCCCCAAAAGATCATGATTTGTTGGTGCAATTAGTAGTAGTACTTTGCCTTATAAACTGAACAGAAGTCCCAAATCTCCTCGATGTGGGACTAGGGTGTTACAAACTCCCCCACTTAAACTCCTGACTTCCTCGTCAGGCCCGAACAGATATCCATTAGGTCCAAGATTGTTCTTCCCTAGCCATTGTGGGATAATACCGGCCGGCTTCGTGTCCCCACCTCCGGACCTCTGTCCATTGTGGGATAATACCACCAGCCTTCGTGTCCCCACCTCCGGCAACTTGACGAATCAAGCTTTCGAGAGTCGGCTCTGATACCATTTATAACATCCAAGCCCACAACCGAATGCATACCGGACCCAACAACCCACCACAGGTCAGTCCAAAAATGCTAGCAAATTGGTATACATTAGTTGTTGATTTGTATCTATAAAGGCCCCAAACACTCTTATTTTTATCCAAAAATGCTAGCAAATTGGTATACATTAGTTGTTGATTTGTATCTATAAAGGCCCCAAACACTCTTATTTGGTATACAACTAATGTATACCAATTTGCTAGCATTTTTGGACTGACCTGTGGTGGGTTGTTGGGTCCGGTATGCATTCGGTTGTGGGCTTGGATGTTATATAGCGGGATCCAATAACTAAACAAAGTCAAGAAAATACGCGATTAATCCCTTATACGATCCACTTATAACTCAATGCTCAGACACTTAAGTCAATCACAAACAAGGCACTAAGGGGTCCCTCTAGACTCGTACTAAGTCCATATTAATTGACAAACACCTTAGTCTTAAGTTTAGTCCGAAACTGTTCCTCAATTTGAAGGTATACTTAACCATTTATAACCTCGTTCTTTATACCCATATGTTGCCTTGATAATCCTTAACAAGTTTCATGTTTTAGTCGACTCAAAATTCCTCTTTTATTAGCCAAAACGGATGGTCAAAGTAGTACCTCTAGAGTTGACTTTCCTGAAAATTACTATTCCTCGACTCGCACTCCAACTCTTTTAATAAATCACTGGAAGCGTATTTAATACGAAACCACTTCTAAAATCTTCTTTGGTATTTGTAATATCTATCATAAAAATATTGATTCAAAAACACGGGTCTAGATAGGTGAAATATATTTTGGAAGTTGGGTCAACTGTGGGTTTTTACTATCTGCACCACTTTTACTAAAACCTTCATAACTCGATAACCGTTAACTCAAATGACGCACCATTTTCTCGTACATGATCTAGGGAAGGTCTAGAAGATAACTAACTCAAGATTTGGCTCGGTTCAGAGGACACATTTTCCAGATTATACCAAAACAGGGCAGTGGCTATGCAGTGAGTTTTATGGTCTTTCCAAGAGGTTTTCCACTTGCGAATTCTCGGCTTACGTATTTTTATAAAATTGGAAAATAATCATTTTGACTCAAAACCTTTTCACACACCTTGATAACTGTCCTTAACATTTATCCTCAAAATATCACCATTTAATTCGACTATTAAGAGTCTCGAACTTAGCATCAAAGTGGTTACATTTCTGCAATGAAATCTCTCGAAGTGCTTTCACTAAAACTAGCATAAATCTTAAACCGTAAACTCTTTTAACTCGATTCGTTTGGGGAAATAAAGTAGACAACTGTATCTTTGTAATCATAGGCAGTGGGAGTCTAAAAATGGTTTTATGGTCTCGGGCCTTAACTGTTTTCAAGGGTTAACGAAATTTCACCATTACGACGGCTATAACTCGGACATTTCCATTTTGTCACAACATAACCAAGCCACACGGGGCATATCATACATCCACAACCTCAACAAACATCCATCTTACATCTATAAGTCCAGTGGTGAGATTAAAATCCATCACCCATCATTTTTTATAATTTACAAAGTCAAATAATCATTAATACACTTAAACATGATCTTATCTTGAATCCATCTCAAAACTAACCATAAAACTCATAAAAATAAAAGGTAAGGTTAGGGTTTATACCTTCCTTGATGTTTTAACAACACTAACAATGCTTGGGAATCCTTAAACAAGCCTTGGATAGTCCTTAGGAAGCTTAAACTTGAACATTAAAATAAGAAAACAAGGTTAAGTTACTATTCACTACTATTCATCACCACTTCGTAAAATTTGTATAAAATCGAAACTTTAAAGATTGGTTCTCAATTTTTTACCACATATTCTACTGTTCAAGGGATTTCTTTTGAGTCCTAGATCATCACCAGGGGATGCTTGAAACTCAACGTATTGGCTTTCTAAGGTGAGAGGTCGAAACTGCCAGAAACTGGACAGTTTTGGTTCTCCAACTTGGGGCATGGATTTGATTAGGCTACACTCCTTTGTTGGCCATGAAATTTTAAACGTGTGTTCACCATACAATGAGGAAGCTATGGTTAAAATTTGGTGATTTATACATGGATATAATTGGAGATATGAATTTTGCTTTGAGTTGTGTTCTTGTTTGATAGATTGTAGAGCTTTGTGTTTATCTTGCTTCTTTGCCTTTAAAAACGTTTTTCGCCTTGTATCTATCCTATATATCAGTTGTGTAGTCTTATAATAAGAGTCTTTGAAGTCTACCAATGAGAAAGAGCCAATTGTTGGTCATCTAAACACCTTACCATGCAAAATGCTACTTAGTACTCAAGTTTGACAAGTACTCCTCTTCCACTTTGATTTTAATGTTTGCACCAATGTGATGTTAGTGTAGGTGCCCTAGAGGCAATACATTGTTTTTTGAATAAACCTTATGTCATTTGATTATTAAATAAAAGTATTTATTATGACTTTAATTACTGCGATATATTTGTTAGCATAATAAATGTCCTTAGAATCATGATACACATTGTATAGTTTAAGTACATGACTTGAACTTGAGATTATATAATCTATCATATTCTTAAAGGTCCCTAGTTGATTATTATTATATAGGACAATAATAATATATAAATAGACTAGTATGTTATTTGACAGATAACCACATCTCATTGGTTATAAGTATGGAGATACTAAAGTCAATACATAGGTACATGTAGGAGTACATGGTACTGGACAGACCCACAGTGAGATTCTTCATGTTTAATAAAGTCATAAGAATGACTCACAGTGGTAATGGTGTAATGATCATTTGACTTGAGATCATTAAATTTCTATACGAGGATTAATATACTTTGACAACATTAAAAGTTACCTTTGACCAGGTGATGATAAAAGTGGACATCGGGTATATTTTGAGTCGTATGAGAAATATGAATGATAGATAAAGGACTTAACCCTCCTATAATTAGGAGAGATATTATTGGCCTCTTGATTGAGTGAGACTATAAAATGCATGGTCGTGCTCAAATAATGATTTGTTGTTAATAGTCTACTCATGGATCAAGTAAACCTGGATTAAATTATGAAGAGGATGACAATAAACATGTCTCGAGTTTAATCTATAATATTTGGTTAAAGGGATTATATTACACGGAGACATTAATCACGAAAGGTTTTATCGAATCACGATTTAATTATTATTTAATTGGGTAGCAATGATGTATTACTAGATGCCGCTCATTGTTTATAATTTTATTGGAGAATAAAATTATTGTCAATTAAATAATAACCTATAGGGTCACACACATAGAACATTTAAAGGAAGAATTAATTTAAATCATGAATTTAAATTAATTAATGATAAGATGGATTTTATTATATTAATTAAGTGGGACTTAATTAAGCTATAATAAAATGCAAAGATATATGAGATATGTTTTTCTAATTTTAATAATTGAGTATGACTTAATTATTATTTATTTGAATAATAGGATTTTATTCTATTATTTAATAAATCAAATATGGGCTAGGTTTTGACATGGGCTTCTTGGCTTTACACTATCATATAAATAAAGATATGGGGTGAAGTTTTTTTGGTCGTGGGAAATACAGAAGAAGCCGCAAGAACCAAAACCCTAAACCTATTTTCATTAGAGGCTAGTACCTCTCTTCCGGACAAGATCGTGAGACGTTCTTGAAGGTGTTCGTGTGGATACCGTAGAGGAGGTTTCGAAGAGGAACACTCATTGATCGTGGGAGGCTTGCATCTCCATTATTATACAAACGTAAAGCTTCGATAAGGTAAACGTTCTATCTACCATATTATCTATACATTATACATGGATCCGGGATTGGTTTCGATTTATTTTACTCTTGTTTTCGCTGCGTATTGATGATCGAAACCATCAATGGTATCAGAGCTGCTTGTATAATAGGATAATCTGGTCATGAATGATGTATACGATCTGTTATGTGACTTACCAGTTCTGTATTTTTTTTTTCCCGAAACCCATACTGCATGATATCTACGAATTGCATGCTTCAGTTTCTACTGTTTTTGTTGCGTTTAGATGATCTGCCATGTTTTAGTAAGATTAAATCGTAATCTGAACGTCTAACAAACGAATTGCAGTTGATTATCATGAGCAGTTTGCAGGTTTTTCCAGTTCATGCATATATGTATACATACGTGTTTATACATACTATCTACTAGGTTTAGATTTTAAATGGCTCAAGAATCTTTGATATGTGATTGTGTTAGTGCTGCTAAGTTAGTCTTATGTCTGTATTAAAAGTCTGGAAGCAAAATCAAAGTTAACAAAATCACACGATCAAACTGGTGTTTTATGGGAATTTCTGTAATATGAATATGTACTGTAGATACGCATACTAAGGATGCGTATCTGCTAGGGTTTCAGTCGTATGCGCATACGTAGGATGCGTGTCTGCTAGATTTACAGTTTATGTCTTGTGCGCATACAAATGATGCGTATCTGCTGGGTTAATAAAAAAATAAAAAATAAAAATAAAAATATTTTTTTTTTCTTTCCCTGCTAGGTTTTGCATGCTAGGTTAAATTACAAATGTTAATGCTTAAATTGGAGTATGCAAAATTTTATTAATTAGTAAATTTGATTACTATGTTAATATTTAATTAAAGCGTGTTAATTTTATTATTTATGATTTGATCATATTTAATTTATGTTGTATAAAATTGTGATTATACAATATGTGATGCTTTTAATTGTTATGTGAGCATGATGCATGGTTATGGCCCCAAGACCTAGTTTTTAATTTATTTTATTAATTTTAATTTATGGTTTGTAATAATTAAATACGACTTGCATGTCGTTTTTCCTTTTGTAATTATTTTATCTCGAATGCAACTCGAGTTCTTTTGTAAAATGTTTCAAGAGGAGCTTGGAGGCAATCAAGACAGCTTTGGAAGCGAAGCAAGAGATTTTGTAATAATTAGTTATTACCACCATAGATTGACCTTGATTTTTCCATTAGCTTGGAAAAATCGCATAGGATTGGGCCATAACCATAGCATATTAATTTATGTGATGCACTTTACATATGATGTATGTGTAGAGTAGAAAATGTATGCATGTTTTAATTAGATTAATGATGTATGCATGTATTAGATACGTCACCCATACCATGCTTGCCATGCTAAATAAGATAAAATCTGTAACGATTCAAGATTTTAAAAAATGAACAAACGATCATGAGATTTCCGTGTTTATGAAACACGGAATTAAATACGAATTTTCAATTATTTAGATATAGGGAGATTTTGTCAAAAACGGGTTTTACCTGTAAGGAAGTTGGGTATTAAGTGAGGCCACTTGTGACTCCTCCAACAACCTGGAAATCAAACTATTGATGAATATTGATTTGAAGTATTTAATTCAAGGAAAAATTGGGAATCTCTTTATGATGGGATCATGGTCGTTTTAATTCTAAACCCCTTAACAAAATATTAAGTTTTAATCGGATGCTTTCCAATGAATGAACACTCATTAAATCATAGATCGATAAGGGGAATGACTTCCAGTGGCAAGGGACTCCTGTCTATCGTGGTGAGATGTGACGAATATAGGCGGTTATATTCGGCCGTTGTATCATTGGGTCTAACTTAACTGAGTCGTCATAATAAGGTGAAAATAAAGGGTTATATTCAACTATTATGAACTTAGAAGCATAGAGTTTGGTTCAAAACTATTAGATAGATAAGAACAATTGTTGTTCACCAAACTATCCAAGAATTATATATGATATAATTGACAACTGTTGTCTACCTAAATAATCATGTTTTAAGGACTACCAGTGGTTGAATTAGGATATGACGAAATATGGATCTTGGCTCACTAGAAAGATTTATGGGATATTCTTTCCAATTTAATAGTAAGGGCTATTAATTTGATAAAAATAGTGAGAGATATATTAAGAATATGTCATAATCACTTGAACATAATTATTGTAACAATCTAACTTATCTTATGCATTTTATCATTGTAGAAAACAAATGGCACAAAATACAAACAACACTTTCTCTGTGCGATCAGTCCTTGAGAAGGACAAGCTGACAGGATCGAACTTCCTTGACTGGTCTAGGAATTTGAGAATTGTTCTCATGCAGGAAAGGAAATCTTATGTGATTGATATTCCTGCACCAGCAGCCCCTGCTAACAATGCCACTGCTGCTCAACGAAATGCTTATCAGAAGCATATTGATGATGCAACTGATGTGGCTTGTCTTATGCTTGCTACTATGGATGCTGAGCTTCAGAAGCAGCATTTTGATATGAATGCTTATACTATGTTTGAACATCTTTCAACGATGTTTCAATCACATGCTCGTGTGGAAAAGTTCAACACAAGCAAAGCACTCTTCTCGTGCAAGCAGGGCAATGGACCAGTCGGACCACATGTTCTAAAGATGATTGGGTATTGTGATTACCTTGCTCGTTTGGGTTTCCCGCTTCAGCGAGAGGCTCAAGTCGATATAATCTTGCAATCTTTGAACAACGACTATGCTCAGTTCATAATGACTTTTAATATGACTGAGCAAGATAAGACTCCTATGGAATTGTTGGCCATGCTGAGGACCACTGAAGCAAATATGGTCAAGGCACCTGAGAAAGCTCCCATAATGATGGTGGGCAAGAAAGGTGCTAAAGGAAAGGGGAAATGGAAGGGCAAGAAAAAGGTTGCACCAAAAGATCTTGGTCCTTCTAAGCCCTCTTTTAAAAAGGCTAAAAAGCCGAAGGGAGATGTCGCAAAGGCTGACAAAGGTGATTGTCACTATTGTCACAAGCCTGGTCACTGGAAGAGAAACTGTCATGCTTACTTGGAGGATCTGAAGAAAATGAAGGGTGTTCAGATTTCTGGATCAGGTATTTATGTTATAGAAGTCAATCTGTCTATTTCTACATCTTGGGTATTGGATACTGGATGTGCTTCTCACATTTGTATAAATGTGCAGGAACTGCAGAGAAGTAGGACTTTGGCTAAGGGAGAAGTGGACCTACGAGTAGGCAATGGAGCAAGAGTTGCTGCTTTAGCCGTAGGAACTTATTATTTATCTTTGCCCTCTGGGCTTGTTTTAGAACTTGAAGACTGTTTTTACGTGCCTGCGATTCGCAGAAACATTATTTCTGTTTCTTGTTTGGACAAGAAAGGTTTTTCGTTTATAATAAAGAACAATAGTTGCTCTTTTGCTTTGAATGATTTAACCTATGGTGTTGCGCGTTTATTTAATGGTTTATATGTTCTTGATTTAGATAATCATGTGTGTAACATAGAAAACAAACGACTTAAAGTTAATGACTCGAATCAAACATACCTCTGGCATTGTCGTCTAGGCCATATAAATGAGAAACGCATATCCAAATTACATAAGGATGGATACTTGGATAAGTTTGATTTTGAATCATACGAAAAATGCGAATCTTGTTTGCATGGTAAGATGACTAAATCTCCTTTTACTGGTAAGGGTCAAAGGGCCACTGAACGTCTGAAGCTAATACATAGTGATGTATGTAGCCCAATGCGTGTGATGGCTAGAGGAGGCTACTACTACTTCATAACATTTACTGATGACTTCAGTAGATATGGATATGTATATCTTATGAAGAATAAATCCGATTCTTTTGAAAAATTCAAAGAATACAAGGCTGAAGTAGAGAAGCAAATAGGCGGAGGTGCAAGTATTAAAATCTTACGATCCGATCGTGGGGGTGAATACTTAAGCACCGAATTTAAAGAGTATTTAAAAGAGTGTGGTATTGTATCACAACTCACTCCGCCAGGTACACCTCAATGGAATAGAGTTTCAGAGAGGAGAAATCATACCCTGTTGGACATGGTACGATCGATGATGAGTCATGCAGATCTTCCAATAAGTTTCTGGGGTTATGCTCTAAAAATAGCGGCTTTCACACTTAACCGTGTTCCAACTAAGAAGGTTCAAAAGACTCCATATGAGATATGGGAGGAGAAACCGTCAGGCATGAACTTTATGAAAGTTTGGGGATGCAAGGCGTTTGTAAAACGTCAAGTATCTGACAAGCTTGGACCTAAATCCGAAGAGTGCAATTTTGTGGGATACCCTAAAGAAACAAAGGCGTATTATTTTTATAGTCCTTCTGAACAGAAAGTGTTCATTGCTCGAGATGCTGTCTTCATGGAAAGAGATTTTGTTTCCAAAAGAAACAGTGGGAGAACTATAGATCTCGATGAAGATCGAGAACCACAAAATAGCATTGAACCTGAGATGGAACAAGAGCATAATAACGATAATGCTCAAGAAACACAGGTTGTTCGTAGATCTGGTAGAATTCGCCATGAGCCAGAGAGATATTGATTTCTTTTGACTCAATATGGGGATTTGATGCTCATAGATGAGGATGAGCCTCTCACATACCAAGATGCTATGAATAGTCCAGACTCTAAGAGATGGCTTGAAGCCATGAAATCCGAGATGGATTCCATGTACGAAAACCAAGTTTGGAATTTGGTTGATCCACCTGAAGGGGTAAAACCCGTAGGGTGCAAGTGGGTTTTCAAGAAGAAAACTGACATGGATGGAAATGTTCAGACCTATAAAGAAAGATTGGTTGCGAAAGGGTTCAAACAAATTCATGGTATTGACTATGATGAAACTTTCTCACCAGTTGCCATGGTCAAGTCCATACGGATTTTGCTTGCAATTGCAGCATTCCATGATTACGAAATCTGGCAAATGGATGTCAAAATAGCTTTCCTTAATGGGAGCCTAGAAGAGGATGTGTACATGACACAACCTGAAGGTTTTGTCGATCCAAGGAATGTTGGAAAGGTATGTAAATTACGTCGATCCATTTACGGATTGAAGCAAGCCTCTAGGAGATGGAATATCAGTTTTGATGAAACAGTCAAGGAGCATGGCTTTATTCAAAACGAGGATGAACCTTGTGTTTACAAGAAGGTTAGTGGGAGCCATGTGGCATTCATAGTACTATATGTTGATGACATACTACTAATGGGGAATGACATACCTTCTCTAAAGGCTGTTAAGACTTGGTTAGGGAGCAATTTCTCTATGAAAGACTTAGGAGAGGCAACCTACATTCTAAGAATGAGGATCTATAGGGATAGATCTAAAAGGATGATTGATCTAAGTCAGAGTACATACATTGATAAGGTTTTGCATCGTTTTGGTATGCAAAATGCAAAAAGGGGATATGTCCCTGTGTCTCAAGGGATAACGATCTCTAAAGACCAATGTCCGAAATCATTAGATGAGAAGGACCACATGAATAAAGTTCCATATGCATCAGCAATTGGATCTATCATGTATGCAATGGTATGTACTCGCCCAGATGTTTCGTATGCTTTGAGCATGACGAGCAGATAGCAGTCTAATCCAGGTGAAGGTCACTGGACGGCAGTCAAGAATATTCTAAAGTACCTGAAAAGGAATAAAGATTCATTCTTGGTGTATGGAGGAGAGGAGAAACTGGTTGTAAAAGGTTACACCGATGCAAGTTTCCAAACAGACAGGGATGATACTGTATCACAGTCTGGTTTTATGTTTTGTCTAAACGGAGGTGCTGTAAGCTGGAAGAGTTCAAAGCAAGAAACAGTAGTTGATTCTACAATGGAGGCTGAGTACATTGCAGCTTGTGAAGCGGCTAAGGAGGCTGTTTGGATTCGAAAATTCATTACGGATTTGGAAGTGGTTCCATCGATTGCAGATCCCATTGATCTATACTGTGATAATAATGGGGCTATTGCACAGGCTAAAGAGCCTAGATCGCACTCCCGATCCAAACATATACTCAGGAGATATCACCTCATTCGAGAGATTAATGAAAGGGGTGAAATACACATATGTAAAGTGCACACAAATGATAACATTGCAGATCCACTGACCAAAGGCTTGTCGCAGCAAAAGCACGATGGTCACACTAGTTCCATGGGTATTAGATACATGGGTGATTGGCTCTAGTGCAAGTGGGAGATTGTTAGTGTAGGTGCCCTAGAGGCAATACATTGTTTCTTGAATAAACCTTATGTCATTTGATTATTAAATAAAAGTATTTATTATGACTTTAATTACTGCGATATATTTGTTAGCATAATAAATGTCCTTAGAATCATGATACACATTGTATAGTTTAAGTACATGACTTGAACTTGAGATTATATAATCTATCATATTCTTAAAGGTCCCTAGTTAATTATTATTATTATATAGGACAATAATAATATATAAATAGACTAGTATGTTATTTGACAGATAACCACATCTCATTGGTTATAAGTATGGAGATACTAAAGTCAATACATAGGTACATGTAGGAGTACATGGTACTGGAAAGACCATCAGTGAGATTCTTCATGTTTAATAAAGTCATAAGAATGACTCATAGTGGTAATGGTGTAATGATCCTTTGACTTGAGATCATTATATTTCTATACGAGGATTAATATACTTTGACAACATTAAAAGTTACCTTTGACCAGGTGATGATAAAAGTGGACATCGGGTATATTTTAAGTCGTATGAGAAATATGAATGATAGATAAAGGATTTAACCCTTCTATAATAGGAGAGATATTATTGGCCTCTTGATTGAGTGAGACTATAAAATGCATGGTCGTGCTCAAATAATGATTTGTTGTTAATAGTCTACTCATGGATCAAGTAAACCTGGATTAAATTATGAAGAGGATGACAATAAACATGTCTCGAGTTTAATCTATAATATTTGGTTAAAGGGATTATATTACACGGAGACATTAATCACGAAAGGTTTTATCGAATCACGATTTAATTATTATTTAATTGGGTAGCAATGATGTATTACTAAATGCCGCTCATTGTTTATAATTTTATTGGAGAATAAAATTATTGCCAATTAAATAATAACCTATAGGGTCACACACATAGAACATTTAAAGGAAGAATTAATTTAAATAAAACACAAATTCTTTGATTCAATGATGTCAAAAACTCAAAACAAAATTCTACAAGTAATCTTCAGGCTTAGTCTCAGAAATTCTCACAAAGAAATTACTTATCTGCAAGAAACTTGATAGTAACTCCTCTTCTTTTTCTCCCAGAATCTGAATCAGTCTTTTCTTCAGATTATTGAGTCCTTCATTGTTCTTATCAATTTGATAGATACCAGCTCTGAGATTTTCAATTGAGCTCCTTGGTAAATCTAATTCTCCCAACAGTAAATATGCAAGATCTCTTCCACCAGGATTCAAAGACAACTGTTCTTGATACAATATCACTTCTTTAACAGTTGAACCCCTTCGCATTTCTACTTCTTGTCCTTCTGAATTCAAGGACATGGGATTATAATTACCATCATACCTCGATCCTCCTTCTAGATATCTGGATTTGATTGTTCTGAAGATCATGGAACACCAGTTATGATAAACACTGGCTTCTGTATCCGGAATTCTTCTATTCTTAAGTAGATAAAGAACATGTTTCAGTTCTTTTGTTGACTTGCACAAAACATCATGAATAAACAGCTTCTTAACACTCTTGTCCTTCATGAAGTACAACATCTTCTCTACTTTCTTAGAGTCCACATTGCAAGCAACAATTGCAACAGATTCAAGTTCCCAAAGATCATCAATAGTCAGTTCATCACCAAGTTTCTTAACAAGAAAATGTTGATCTGTCTGAGCTGTAGGTTTTAATTCAGCATCTCTAAAACCAATACCACCTCTAGTGCGAGATTCCATCCCTATCAGTTCAAATTGCATTCTTGTCCATCTTGGTGGAGATTTATCAAACTCAGAAATTTTAGCTTTCTAAAGACCAGGAGTAATCGGAGGTGGTAAAACTATTCCAGCAGATCTGAAAATCCCCGGTCCAGTATACTTCATATCATCAATATCTTTCCATTTTCCTCCTTTCTTCTTGGACTGTGGTTCACTTGAAATTTCCTCCTTAAAAACTTTGTTAGAATCATACCAGAAATCTTTATCAGATTCAAAGATTCTTTTCAAGTACTCATTTCTTGCATCATCAACAATGTCATTTTCAGTTTTCTTGATTCTTCTTTCTTCTTCTCTGATTGAAGCATCAATATCAGAAGTAACAACCTGAGTCATTTCAGGAACATCTTCATGTGCTTTCACAATAGACTTTCTCCTTCTAGTTTTCAGCAAATTTTCTTCTTCAACTTCTGTATTGACAGTCTCATCAGGATCATTGAACTTGTTGTCTGGAGCCATTTCAAGAAGAAGTGGAGTTTTCTTCTTTTTATCATCAGAAATTTCTTCAATTCTAATACCACTAGACCTTGTCTGCCTTGTACTTGCTTGTACAGGTTTCCTTCATTTGCCTCTGTTTCTGCCTCCTCTGCCTCTTCCTCTTCCTGCAGCAGGAGCTTCTTTCTGTCTTTCAATTTCTTCAAGAATCTTCTTCTGTTCTTCTAAAAACTCTTGAGTACTCATGTCAGTATTTTATTTAGAAACTAAGGATAATGCTTCCCTAACATGATGTTGTTGAAGTTTAACATCATTGTGATAAACAACCTCACTTTCACCTGTCTTAGAAGTTATTTTCTTGAAAAGATGTGGAGCATCTTTCATGTCAGTAATGAACAAATCTTCATTTTTTTCAGGAATTGTTGGAAGTGTTTGATTTAAACCAGGCACTTGAAATTGTTCTTCCGTCATGACTTGAGATTGCACCATCGTCCTCACTGTTCTCTTGCCAAATTTAGAAACATGAGTTGACTGCTTTGTTTGAGTTTGAGATGTACTTTTCCTTGTCACCAAAGCACCATCAGAGGTTTCTGCTTTATTTAACTGACCACCACCATCATTTCCAGAAGTATCATCATCCTTTCTTACAGCTGGATTAGGTGTGCATTTTGTTTTGATTACCTTCTCCCCCTTTTTGACATCAGAACCCTCTTCAATAAAGAAAGACAAGATAAGCTTGAGAGTTTCATCAGTAGTATCAACTTTAGAAGACAAGGTATCAACTTTAGCTTCCACGGTATCCATCCTTGTAGTGAAAGAAGTACTTAAATGTTCAAGCTGATGAGTAGTAGGAATTTCAGCATAATCCTTGAGAAACCGAGCATGAAACTTTTCATTATCAGACTTGATAGTCTTGACTTCATCTTTCTATCCTTTTGCCAAAAGAGTAGAAGTCTTGAGAAGAGCCTTAAGCTCAGGAGTAGACATCCTAGTAGCAATATGACCGGAATGAAAAAGAGCATTATTGAAATTCATCTCAACAGTTAGTTGATTCCATTCAGTATCCCATTCATAATCTCTCATGGCTCTAGTATGTTCAGGAAGTTGAGAACTATACTCCCCTCTGAACTCTTCTTGAGTAACAGACTGCATATACTTACTAAAAGATCCATGAGCAGATCCTAGACTTGCTTTGAGAACTGCTTTCAATTGATTTGTTTCAGGATTATCATCAGCATCATCATCATCATCTGAGCTGTCACCAGCCTCAGGAATTTGATCATCCACATTATCTTCAGGATTCATAACTCCTTTCAATTTTAGATCAATAGTAGATGGAACTGTTGATTCCTGAAAACCTGCATTGGGAATAGAAACATTTCCTAGATCTCTCTTTTCTTTTAAAGTGATCTTATCACTGCTCACAAGGATACCTAAGTTACTTTCAATAGTAACTGCTACCTCTCCAGAAGTTTGTAACTTCTTACTCTTTTCTACCTCTCCTTTTGCCAGTACAGGAGACTGCCTCCTTTCACTCTTCTTTTTCTCTAATTGTTTACTCTCATTCTCACTTGAAAGGTTATGGCTCAACAAATTCAAAGAAATAAGAGGTGGCTGAGAAGAGTGGACTGAAGTCATACAAATAGAGGTATCCCTTGTATTAGGTCTATCTGTAATCATACTATCAGTATTAAAAGAAGTAGAGATAGAAGTGTTACCTGATGAAGTAGTTAATGATTCCATTGGCCTTGCAGAAATCGGCTCAATAAGTAGTGGAATATTTGGATCAGTGGTACTTGCATCAGGATTGACAGCTGCAACTAAAGCATGACTTGCATCTGTATTTTCTATTGATGGTTCTTGTGTAGTCTGAGGTTGTGAAGCTTCTTCAATACTTTGAGTCAAAGGTTCTTGTGTACTTCCCTCATATGCAGTGTCCTTAAGTATCTCACCATATTCAGCAATATGCTTATCATGAGCAGCTTTATCTGCCAGAATTTGAACTAAGTCAAACTCAATTTCAGAAGTCCCTTGAGCAGTGTCAGGAAACTCCTTTGCTGATATGATTTTACCTGCATCTTCACTTTGAGAAGATGGTTCTTGTGGGGCAGAAATATTCTTGTCTTCACCTTCCCTTTGAGAAAGTGGTTCTTGTGGGACTATTCCTTTAGTAATGTCTGCATCCACACTTTGAGTGGATGGTTCTTGTGTGACTGTATCTGCAATAGCTGTTGAACTACTTTGAAGTTTAGGTTCTTGTGGGCTAGATCCTCTCAGTGGTGAAGTAATCCTCTGTTTCTTCTGTCTATGAAAGACCTTTTCAGTAGCATCTTTCTGTTTGAGTGAGATAGACTTTAATCCAAGCTGTGCAGCAATTTTGTTCACATCATCCATAGACATTTCAATTATCCTTCTTTTTGGAGATGTAGGAGCTGGAGAATCAGAGATTTCAACAGGCTTCACAGGTGAAGTATCAGGAGTAGAGATATCAGGATCTACAGTTGCGTCAGGAACTGATGATACAATCGGATTCAGAATGTTCTCTATATCATCTTCAAGATTCTGTATCTCCAGAGGAATGAAGTATTTACTTTTCTTAAGTAATCTCCTTCTCTTCTTTGGTTTTTCAGAAATAGCCATTTCTTTAGGAACAAGAGTAGTAACTTCCTTTTTCTTCAAAGAAACTGATAAAGGCAATTTGTCAGCATTAGAATCATAATCAGACTCAGAATCAATTTTCTGACTGAATTTCCTCTTTTCTCCTATTTCCTTATACACCCCTATATCAATCAAAGATTGATCAATCTCAAGCACAGATTTCTCCTTAGCCAGGACCCCTTGTTTACCCCCTTGTGACTTCTTTTAAGAGTAGGTTGAAGTGGAGAAATTCTTTGATCCTAATTGTCTTCCAGACACATCAGATCTAGCTAATTTCTTTGATTTTACAACTGATGCCTTATGTGAGACACCAGAGGTGGATGACTGTTTGATAGAGTGTTTGGGTTGTGTGCTTTGGTCAGAAACAGGATGGGTAATTTCCTGTCTCATAGCACCAGAAATAGGTCCAAGACCATCAGTAATAGATCCATAATGAGTAGGCATTCTCTTTTTCAAAAGAAGCCTGACCTTATTAGGAATAATAGGATTGCCTTCCAAGTTATTTACTTATCAGATTTCTCCAAAGATTTAATATTGTTTTCATAAATCTTAAAGATAGGCAATTTATCATCATTTTCAAATTCAACATTGGGACATAAATATGAGAATATCAATTGAAATAATCTAATAAAACAGACATGTAACACCCCCAGATCCGGGGTCAGGGATCTGGTCGTTACGGACTCAATATCCATCCACAAAACCAACATAATTTGAATTACAACCTTGTGACCCAAAATAACAACATAAAACACACACGTTATAGTCCCAGAGATGAAATCAGAGTAACCATCATTATTATTAATCATAAGTTTGAGTTCTTACAACCCAAAGAATTACAATTTTACCATTACATACTCTTTGCCATCCATTGGTATACGCCCATATTATAAATACATTTGATGATCAAATGCTAACAACTAGCCTACCAGAAGCTGCATTCTCAGCAATGGTAGCTATGACCTCAGCGGTTAATCCTCTGACGGCTGACACCTGCCTGTGATGGGTACGCCTTACGCGGCCATCTGATCTAGCTGTTGTTGTGATATAAATAAATAAAGCAAGGGTGAGCAATAGCCCACCAAAAATATAATTGAACAGTGATAATATATAACAGTCCAAAATATCTTTGAAACCATATGCCATGCATTAACGAACGTAGTACCAATATAAGGTATGAGATGAAGTTACAAGGTAACTCAAAATATAATTGTTCCGAAGAAATATCTGCTATGTCAAAGATAAGCAAGATATTATCAAATTTTCATAATAGAGGAACTTGCAGGAAGAATATTTCAATTCCAGTTCAAACACTTTTCAAACCTACCAACAATGATAATGTTACAGAAAATTTCCAACATTGAGAGATGAACTAATACTGGAGTTTGACGCGCCAGGAGACATAGCATTTACACGAAGATCAGTCGCATGTTATGCTCCCCACCTCTTGTTCTCTACATGTAGAAGGAAGCACCGACGGATTTACTTGTCTACCGCCCTCTGAAACCCCCTCGGCCAACGGTTGGGCCATTTGCTGGACCGGCGCTACTGGGTCACTTACGCATCTCCTAGTTCATTTAACATCCATAACTCTGAAACGTAAAGTTCCTCCCCCTTTACCCAAGTATAATACTTGTTGATAGGACTCCACAAAGTAGTCGTATCTCGTTGGAAAGGAAAATTCACCAATATTTCCCAAGCTGATGCTTGTTAATGGATATAAACTTGTTCCATCAATTCTTACCCCTCGAGCATTGAGGAGGTAACCAAACAGATTCATATCGATGTTTGAAAGAATCAAGATGTGAGTGACAAGATAGTTTAGCAAGTATAGGACCTGGCAGTCCAATAAATTACATCTCTCAAGTGAGGTCCCCTTATATACGTTTGGAAGTTGAGCGAGTATTTAAATCTTCTTTAAGATAGATTTAAATGAAAATAAAGTTTGGGAACCTCCCCTTGATAAAATAGTCATAAAATACTCCGAAATATTTTACACCATATCTGAAGGTGACAGATAATCTTTGAATAATATGAATCATTATAAAATAGAACTTAAAAGAATTTAAATAAATATTCCAAGAATATTTATTAAATCAGTAATAATTAAGGAATATGAATAAATCATAATATTGCTCATAAGTAATCATCGAATGAATATATAGAATTATTTACTAAATAACTCTCTTCTTTAAATGAATATTCAAAATAATATTTATTAATTAAATAAACTAAAAAAAATGTTTAAAATAATATTCACTAAATAAATCGAACCTTAAATGAATATTTGAAAATAATATTCATTTAATAAATAATATTCTAAATAAATATTCAAATAATATTCTTTTAGTAATCAAAACTTTAAAGGAATATTCGAAGCAATATTCCTTAAGTAAATAGAACTTCGAATGAAGATTTTAAAATAATATTCATCAAGTACATAAAATCTTAAATGAATATTCACAATAATATTCATTTAATAAATAAATTTCCAAGAATATTAAAGTAATTATTCTTTGAATAATCAAATTCTAAATGAATATTCGAAACTAATATTCCCTTAAGTAATTAAAGCTCGAATGAATATTAAAATAATATTCAGTAAATAAATATACGCGAATGAATATTAAAAATAATATTCATATGATACTTCTCGATTGAAATAATATTCAAATAGCATTCCTCGAATAATTTCCAAGTAATCAATACTTTATGGAAATATAAATAATGTTCATAAATAACATTTCTCAAATAAACTGTCACTGGAATCCCTCCGGGTTTCCACGACTATCTCTATATCCCAAAATACCGACTCCCGGTCTTATATTTATAGAATAAATATCATACGCCTTTCACTAAGGGTCGTAGCAAAACAATCCTACTTGTAACTGATAATTCATATCTAGTCTATAAGCCAATATCAATTCAGGGAACTAGCATATTAATAGACTTGAAAGTAGGCATGCATGCTATGGCATATGTATACAACAATCATCATATATATTATCACAACAACAGTTCCAAGTATTGGAAACTTGCCTGGCAATCCTGTAGGGGTAGTGTGCCTCGTGTCAATCCGGTGATCTATAAATAGTTACAATAACCGAGGTCAATCACTTAACACTTTTTAAAAGGCTAAGTA
Source organism: Kitagawia praeruptora (assembly GCA_037693485.1). Lineage (NCBI taxonomy): Eukaryota > Viridiplantae > Streptophyta > Magnoliopsida > Apiales > Apiaceae > Kitagawia > Kitagawia praeruptora. Next base: position 111,730,374 of record CM075348.1, on the reverse strand, counting down.
TAACTTAACTCAAGTCGAAACACGCTTTCGAATTATCTCGTTATACACCTCTTAGTGTAACTCCCTTTTATTATCACTTATGACCTGACATTCGTCCGCTACTAAGACACATCACTATACTTACACTTGGTATATACTTAAGTCATGTAAGTTTTTAAGGTCGGTCATTTACAAACTAAGATTATACCTCGAGATTTATCGCCCGTTTTCTAAGTCATTTACCAAAGTCATAACCAAGTATGCTTCTAGGGGTTCGTTCGCGTTTAACCTTGATTCGAACATTTTTATAAAATCGGAAAATGATCCATTCGACATGTGGTTTTCTCTCACACCTTCCTTTTTACCTCTAATATTTAATTATCAAGATTCGCCACTGATTTGGTGGTATTAAAGGAATCCAATTTCGGTTACAAACTTGCTTTTACGGTTTCGAACCACTTTTACGATTTTGACCATAACTCCTAAACCGTAAGTCCAAATGCTTCGATTCTTTCGCCAAAGTGATCTATGACTCAAGATCTACAAGGGCATGTCTTATATTCAATAAGAACAGTGAGTTATACCAACTGTGATGCACGAAATTTATGGGTTAACGAAATTTTGGCATTACAACAGCTATAAATCGAACGTTTCCAAATTTATTTCAACACAACCAAGCCACACCGGGCATACCATACATCTTAACATCAAATATACTCCATTAATCAGCCTAAAAACCATGCATAATCAACGGGTTCTTCATATTTATGAAAATCTATCGATAACTCATGCAATCGCTAAGCTAAACGCATAAACGACTAACCCATAACCTTAATTACTCATCCTTGCTTTCAATTTCAAATTCTAAGAAGTTTCAAAATTAAAATCACTGTAGCACAGCCTATAAATCATGATAAATGAACAAGCTAAGTTTGGAGGTGAAGAGAGTGGTTACCGTAGATGCGTAGAGCTCGGAAAGGGCTTCGATTGGAGTACTAGAACGCAAGAAACGGACAAGGCTAGCCATGATTCCCTTTGGCAAGCATGAATTCGTCCATGGAGAGAAAAAGTGGGAGGAAGATGAGAGAAATATGAGATGTTTACTTGTGGTTGGTTGTAATAAAGCTAAATGAGTTTCTGTTCTGTGTGCGAGCGTATACCGTAACCTACCGTGCGTCTCGTCCTCCTTCCTTCTCTTTCTTTTTAAGAAATTCAATTTCTATTCCTCAAATAACTTTTCTAATTGTGCACTTAGTCACCACTTACTAATATGAATCTCTCTCTGAAATTTGAGAATTTTCGAGTTTCGGGATATTTTCCATCATTCACTTGATCGTTTTTACATCGTTAAATCAGTTTTCTCCAATTCGCTCTTTTATGAATTCTGACGAATCCTACTTACGTTTATATATATCCTAGATTGAGAATATGCCTTCGAAATATTTCTCTGGAATAAATAATTAGTCCATCTCAATTTCTGGTCCAATCTGGTCCGTTTAGGAAAAAATAATTTTTGAATTTCTGTGATCTAACGAGACGATCTTACGTTTATATATTCCACAGATTGTGAATATGTCCTCGAATCTTTTTATTAAGTCCTTAAATCTTTCAGTGTCTAGGGAAATCCTAGAGAAAATAAAAGTGCTATTTTCCAGAATCCGATATCTTTTACATACACTTATTTTCCCCTTGGATCATTATTACGAACTCAGAAATCCGTTCCGGGTACTTCTATATAGTGTCGTCTGATAATATTAATATTTCCCCCAAAAACACTATTCATCACTTATTTTATTTTTATTCCCTGCACTTAGCAAAATGTCCTCATTCTCTTTCGAGCGTTCCTTAACCCTTTCACGGAACCACTGGACTAATAACAGATATCGATTTGGATGACACAAGAATATCTCCTTCCTCTTTGGAATGCCATATCTTATTTCTTAGGAGATAGATTATTCTAATCTAGGTTGTCACCCATTGCATTCTTCATGACATATAATCATTGGAATCTATACCCATTCACATTCATTCATTAGAACTGTTAATACATTGTAGTCGGAATCACTGTTCATTCTTTCATCAATATATAAAAAAAATTAATTCTACCGAAAATTCGGGTTCTTACAGTCTCCCCTCCTTAAAAGGATTCCATCCCGGAATCAGGTAGAAGATAATTGGGTACTTGTTTGTTATTCAACTTTCCAGTTCCCCAGTCAATCCTTAATCAATCCCAATCCTTTTTCAGCACATCTTACTAGTGCTACAATACATCCTTTATCCTTTTTCATTAATCTCTGCTATTTTTTGTACAACACACTATCCGGGTTATGCTCTTACCCAGTCATATACTATTTTCCTTATAGGTATCTGCAGTGACTTCGGTATCACTATCGCGTTGTGAATTCGGAGATAACCTCACTCATAATTATGCATTTTCTGATCGCTTTAATCTTCGCAATCTCGATCAATATATAGAATTAGAAGAATTTATTGAGAGATCACTATGATCAATGAACATTTGTCATATTGCATAGTTAGTACAGAAGGTGGCCAGCCTTTAGTACTTGACAAGCAATTTAGACAAGTTATGGTATTCCACTTAGACTCCTATCACATAGACAGGTAGTCACGTAGCAGTACCTCCCCTCCTTAAAGGGTTGTTCTTCTCAATGTAGAAGAAGATAAATAAGAGAGAAGAAAAGAATTTCAGAGAATTATAGAATTTTTTCATGATTGTCAAATATCATACTTAAAATTTACCTTTGAACTATAGAGGTTTATCAGAAATGAAAAATAATCGTAATCGTATCAAATACCACTATATCGTAATCTCACGTGTCAACATATCCTCGCTGCTCGGTCCATCATTCTATGGACCTATGTTCTTGTTCAATCTTAGCAACACTCATCGTCGGAAAATCTTTCAACCTTTCAGGTTAAATCTTAGATTTCTCGCTTGACATCATAGTTAATGACATTCCACGCCACTCTACTGACTCTTTCATATTCACAATACTAACACTATCATGTTGTCATCCCGAGAGTTCGTTAGAAAGTCCATTCATAACATTCATTGCTTCTCATTTCATAATTATCTCCCAATCTTTTCTTAATCAATCACATCCTTCTTATTATCTGATTCTCATTCACTTCTGTTATTTAACTCCATCGTCATCTCATTATTGAGACACTCGTCACCTTTACTCAATACGCGTCACTTGTTTGGAGTCAAACTTTCCTTTGTTCAACCATCTAGATTTTTGCCTTTTTGATCCATGAGTCTCCTTATTACTCAATCAATCTATTCCAAATGTACTTGACTTCTCCCAACTTAAAGGGGTTAATTTGTATGTCATTTATGCTTCTAATTCCAACTTTCAATTTCATACTTTTCTTACCTCATTGCTGGGGTTTCTCAGGAGTCTGCATATCTAACTTCCTTATTGATCCTCAACTCTATATTCATTTCTATTTGTCACTTGGTTCCCATTTCTACTATAATCATTCTATGAACCATCATAGCCTAATCATTTATTTCAAGTATCACGTCGTTCCAACATTAAACCATCCGAAATAAACCTGGAAGATTTTCTAACTTAGATTCAGTCCCGACATTTCTACAGTCGTCATCACCTAATTTCTCAGAAGGATCGCTATCGTTTATGGTTTACGCCGTGCTTTAATAGCTAAATATACGGGTTTCATAATTGTCAAATCAAGATCCTTTAGGAAAACAAAATCATCACTATTCCTTATCCACAAAGGAACGCTTCCTGAACTTGACGTAGATATTACATGAAGGAGATAAAATTGCAGAAGAGCTTCCAGCATCGCAGCTGGAACAGGCTGGTGAGATTATTAGTCATATGCCTCCAGTATAAGACTGGAAGCTTAGCAGTTTACTTAATCACTTTCCGAACCTCGTTAATTCTTTTCATAAGGATACCTTTCAACATCACGAACCTCCAACCTCATATTCTCTATCTTGTTTGCACATAAACACAGCAACATATACTTGCTTGTCATTCATCATCATGCCAATAGCTTATCAATATCAGTACCAATCTAACTTCTGTATTCAATCATCCCTTATTACCTCATCTCTCCTCTTTCCTTCTAAAATAGAGGGGAGTCGCTAGGGGAATTTGGTCGGGCCCGTCTCAGAGCCTCCTAATGTCGGTAATGTACTTCGGACAAAATCAGGAATCGAATGTTTACTTAAACTATCCTTATAGTTGATCCTTGCACAATCATCAGGGAGAACGTAAAATCCTCCATCACATTCTGACCTTCAAGGCCCTTCTCGTTATCACGCTATTTTTTTGGTATGAGCATTTATACTTACTTCCTTATACTTAAAGTGTCGGCCACCTCATTGGCCTTTCCTGAATATAATCATTTCTTGAAATCAATGTTTTCTAGATCTATTCCAACTCAGAATGGAAGCATCCTCCCTTGAACTCTGCTAAATGAGAGAAAACATATTCCAGTCTTTTCCGAAAGTCATTGCTTCCACCTTTCTGGTGTGAACCTTACTACAGGAACTCCCAATCATACCTAGGATATTTCCTTACTGAACTCCCTTCTTGTTTTAGGATAATCTCAACCTTATTGGTTCAATCCATACTTTTTCATGGTTTTACACATGCTTCATATGGCCTTATTGTTACTATGTCGTACATTCCTTACCAAACTTCCCTTTTTGAAGTTCAGAATGTTACCTCTTCCCTTATAAGGTTTCTTAGGTCATCCTCCTCATTCCTCATGTATCTTCTGGTTACAGGGTATATCAAACATCATTAATCAATTCTATAACAACTCTGTCTATGTACTTTTCGAGACTCCTTTCCACAAATCCTTACAGGTTATTGATACCTTGGTCGATTCAACTTATATCGTCTGATTTCACAATGTCTTTATTTGGGGTGATGCTATCCTTTGTGCATCCCCCAAGGTTCGTCTTAATCTAAGGACATTCTATCCTCAATTCTATTTTCAAAGAATACTTACATCCTGTACTTGGCAATTCAATCATATATCCTTAATAAGGGTCTCTTTTCAATCCTGCTCATCTTAATAATCTATAGGTAGCTTAATGCTAACCTCTTTAATCTTACAGATAAGTCGGGTTACGGGACTGCATTCTTTGTAAAGTCCTGAGCAAATCTTTGGTAATACCTTGTGAATCTTATGAAATTTCTCACCTTTGCCGGTGTGGTTGGCCTTTCTCCATTTGAAACTGTCTTTAACTTGGTAGGGTCGACCAACACTACTCCTATTGATCATATGTCCTATTAACTGGACTTCATTTTGCCAAACTCTTACTTTGAGAACTTGGTCTACACCTGTTCCTTCAGGTTTTACATCTCAATTACATCTCAACCACTTCTCGCCTTACCTAATCCATTTACGATTCAGTATCAGAATGAACTTAAGGTAACTGCCATAATCCATTCAAGGAAAAGAAAGAATTTAATATTCCTTTGAATCACATGCATCCAATGTTTCTGGTTCATCATTCCACTGAATTGAACTAAACTTATACTTGGTTTCTGATGATAGCCTCATTACTAGTTTATTATAGACTCTCTGGTCTTCTCCTCTTGTAGGTTATGAGATCATTGTCTCGCTTACTACTTCCTTATATACTTTATCCAATCATACCATCACCTTCCAATGTCTTTATTTTCTAAGTTGATCCATTCATAAAATGAACATTTCCTTAAACCAAACCACCTCATCCATCCCAGTTTAATTTTTTATAAATTATAACCTATGAAATCTGCCTTCTCATAGCGAATTACCATTAATAATATTCACGCTAATCCATGCATTTCTCACATGATATGGCAATTGCTGCCTCTATCTCAACTGCTCCCGAAGACTCTGCTCCCTGTCCTCTATCTTTGTCTTTGATAATCATGTACCACTCTAACTCTTTTCTCATTAATCTGAAGGTCTCTAAGGATCTTTACCTATCCCTATATAAGACCTCAAGTAATCCTTCCAATTCGTCTTAATTGCTGGTACTTCATCCGACAGTCCAGCTATGAATCCAATATGCATCTTTAGTTCTCTTAATAATATCTCAGTTCTTTACGCTCACTTTTCTGAGCACTATACCTTAACTCTTACAATCTCTCTGGCTGCAGCTCTCATATCCTCGAGGGTAAACTTTGTTCGCTATTTTCTCTACGCAAGTGTACGCAGTCCAAAAGCAATATAGGGAAATAAGGATCGTTCCCACGAAGACTCGGTTATTTTAGTAAATATGTCTATTCAACAATGTTGGTTAATTATAGAAGCTTGAACGAACTAAAAATGGTGTATTTGCAGATAACAATTAACTAATGACGTAACGGCTAATTTGTTTAAAATAATATGATAGAGGCATGGGGTCCTAATTTCATGAATGTTTTAACTCTATTAATTATTAAGAATTAATGTGTTACAATTGTTAAGAATGCTAGCGGGAACACGACACTAATATGAGCCATCTTTCAATTAACTCACACCATTCCAAATAAACATCCACAAAAGAGATAGAAGTTATAAGGGCATCAATTATATCCAAAACACTATATGTCTATGTGAATGGGTGATACAATCGATTTAATCACAAGTTCCGCAATTAACTACATAGGGGAATAATGTTCGTTCGAATCTATACTCCAAAATGCGGAGAAGCCGACATACCTATGCTAGCATGGCAAGCCCTAAATTTCTAAATCCACTTTCGCAATCATTAGAAATTTGGCACAATAGATGTTAGCTATTCACCTATATTTAATTAACACAACCATGCAAGGCAATATTATATAGAAATTGTAAACACAAATTATCTATCAAATTAACATGAGCATTAACAATTCATTACATTAGAACCCCATAAAAGTGTTTAGTTCATAATTAAACTAGGCACCTTTATGGAATTAAATAAAATCATGATAGAAAATTTTATAAATTAATTAAGAAATTACGAAAAATTAAAAATAAAATAAAAGAAATAGAACCTATAACATCTAATAATAACGGAACTAATAATAAAGGAGCAGAGAGTTAACAAAAATATAAAATAACGTACGTAACAAATTATTACACTACAGGAATTTAGCACGGCATGAATTAAAGTAAAGCAAAAGAAAAGTTAAACAAGTTAACTTACCTGGCCAACTACAGAATCATGTCGGCAAGAAAAAAATTTCAATTCATCACCCCTGCCGCGCGTGGCTTGCACGCGCTGGCTGTGGCATTTGATTTCCAGTGCGTGTGTGGCCGTTCGCTCCTTCTGGGTCTGTTGCTGTCTCTTGTAAATCGTAGTAATATAGATTCTTCCGAATAAAACAAGACCCTACTAATAATTCCCTTAATTCTTTAACCAAAATATAATTTTATACTAATTTTATAAAAAATTAAAATGTATAAAATAAAATAAAATTACAGAAATTCGAAATATATAAATTAACTTATTTGCAGAAAATTTTAAATATACAAAATATAACAAAATTCTAGAGAATTAAAATGTATAAAATGATCTGTTTATAAAAAGAAATTGCTGAAAACAGGATACAGGAATGTGTGTTCAGAGAGAGAATGATTCATTGTTTCTTCCCCCTTGTAATCTGTCCTCCTCTCATCTATTTATAATACAAAGCCTACACCTACTACAAGTTCAAAGTCAGAGGTTTTTAAGGTCACTGCTTGCCTAAATTTAACAACTCTATTGAAAAACTTCACATGCTTCCAGCAACTTCTCCACGCGGTAGTTGAATTGTAATATTCAGCTCCGTAGAAATGCTTTTTAACCCGCATAGCTTATAATCTTTAATTAATAAATAATTATTTTAATCCAGAAATTATAAAAATAAATATCTAATATTATTAGATATTTATAAATATAATTTTCTAAATTAATAAAATTATTTAATAATATAAATAAATTCTTATTGTCTAAGCTGCGGTCTCTGGTCGTCTGGAACCGGACTCCTTTTGCTTAACAGAAAATATATCAATTCCAACCGGGGTTCCAGCTTTAAGAAAATATCACTTTCCATATTTTTGTGATAATTCTTATTTCTTCATTGCTCGTCCAGATGCAAGTTACGGTCTCTTGAGGCTCTAAAACCGGACTCCTTTTGCTTAGAAAAAAATATAACAATTCCAACCGGGATTCCTGCTTTAAGAATATATCACTCAGAAATCTTTATGATAATTCTTTTTCCTCGTAGCCAATCCATCTGAGCCAGAAATCCACCGTCTTTTAACCTTTTATCGCCAGGATACCTGAAGCTGTGAGTTCTGCACTACAAAGACTTGAAACAACATAAAACTAATTAAAAGACACAACATACTTAAGGATAAATCACCAATTTAGGTCCATTTAGCGTATAATAAGTGGATATAAAATCCACTTATCACACCCCCAAACTTAAACTGATGCTTGTCCTCAAGCATAAACAATATAATTATATACAACTAACTAGTACCACTTTCGTAGGTGATCACGATTGCATTTGGCATATGCAATAAGCCCTTTAAACCCCTAGGTAGCCCCAGTGGACGAGTGAGGTCTCGTGAGGGTCTATAGCGAATGTACCCACAAAATTCATCCTATAATGCAACTAACATGCAATTAACTATATGTATGCAACTACTTGAAAAATGCAAGGATCCCCTTTAAACTAACCAAAACCAACTAGCAAGCAAATACCTCAAAGAATGCAACTAAATCCAAATAGAGCTCGACTAAGTCCCTGTATACTAACAAATACATGAACAGAAACGTGCGTGTGTGCAATGCTCATCAGAAATACTCCCAAAACTAGGTCAAAAACCATACATGTTTTCCGTCAAGACAATCACAGGTTTATAACTAGAATAAACTGTAGACACTTCATAACCTAGGAACACCTCCACCCTTATCCAAAGTAGATAGAAACTCATGCTTTATAACTATACTACGACACTACATATACAATACGCATGCTTATTTAACCGTACAATGAATGAGACCCCAAAAGGCTTATACAATAATACCCATGTAGCGAGTGTTAGGTCAGCAATCCCAAACCACAAGGGCTTTAGGTTACTAGGACTAAGTCCCCTCAGACTTAATTACTCGAGTATTAAAGAGCTCACTCTGGTTAATTTTGCATATAATCAATTGGACTTCTGACTCTTTTTTCTTCTTTTTTTTTTTTCTTTTCTTCCTTATTATTATTATAATTATTTTTTTTTTTTTCTGGAATGAGCCTTTCTCATTTCCAACCCTAGACTACTCATATAAATATGAGCCGGCTACTAGCCATTTCACGCCTAGCCTTTATTGACAATTATTACCACTTAGCATGAAATCCCTGTTTTCCCTCAAACTTAGATTTTAGTGTTCCTACGCTATCAAGGGAATAACGAAAATTCTAAGAATAAACAAGTGATTAAATCTCAAAACATCCAACAGGCATGACCCTAACCTAGCCCAAAAAGCACCCAATGAGACTGTGTAAAAGTTGTGTTTCTGAAACATGCAAGTCAATTTCATAGGAACTATAAATCAGCCCTCTACTCATCATCATCACACCCAAATCAACATCCACCTATCAATCAGAATTAGCTCGTCCTAAGGGATCATGAAAAATGCATGCCATGAAATGCAACTATAATGGACTCACATGGTACACGGAAATAAAAACAGAATGTCCTATATGAAACAAACATAGATAACACGAACATACATGCATGAATTACTACTAATATGCAAAACATGATATCCTACCTGAACACAATGACTCACAAAAACTACTAACACATATACATACTACTTATCCGACTCACAAAAACTACTAACACATATACATACTACTTATCCCCCAAACCACCCCCAAACTTATAATATTCAATGTCCGCATTGAATGGAAGTAAATACAAGGGATAGTAGAGAACATACCTGAAAACACCGAAACACATGGGTTGCCTCCCACGAAGCGCCTTTCTTTAACGTCTTTAGCTAGACTTGGCCACGATTTTCCTCTTGAAAACTTTCTGCACCGTATTTCTATAAGGCCATTTAATGATCTTCTTCGGGGCAATGTCATTGACGACAAGCTTCAACCTCCTTCGCTCTTCCAAAGTGCCCGTGACATTTTTCCCACACCATATTTGAATAACCAACGAATAGATGATATCCTGATTATCTGAAATCATCCATCCACTACCTGTATGCTTTTGTAAATCCGCCAAACGCACTTCTTCCTTATCAGGCGGTAAATCTGCTGAGATAATAGTGGATAAGGTTGGAGATGTCAACCTTCTCTGCTTCTCAACAAAACTAATCGCATTGTCCACTAACAAATTTTGCACATCTGCAGAGCGCATACTGTCACGAAAATTTGAAATAACCCTTTCAAAATTCTTGTCCGGAGGTAATTCTGCTGAGATGATGATAGAAGATGATACAAATGAGCTCGAATCAAACTCCTGAGATTGAGAGGATATCAACTGCAGTTCCAAGTCAGGTGGTTCCTTGATAGAGGCTTTTGGAGGTTTGCCTTCTGCAGATAGCACTTCTAGTGACTCGAAACAATGCATCATTCCACTTTGTGAATTATCCTCTAACAACGTTAGATGCTCGTCTTCATTCTTCTCAGGTCCCAATTCTAGAAACATAGGCTGCTCCAATGGATCTTCATACAAATTATCCTCTAATTTATCATAAACCAGAACATCCTTCATTGATATTGTTGAAGATTCTTCCACATATCCTTCATGTTCAGAATTTAATTGAGACACCTCAACAAGTTCATGGGTCTCAACTAACACAATTTCAAAATTCTTCTTCTCAACATCTTCAACATTTTCAGATTGCAAAGGATGTGGTTGCGGCTGAATATTCAGAACTGCATTTTCTGACCTTTCTTCTTTATCAGCTTCCTGTTCTGCTTCTTCCTCATCTTCGCCCTCAGACTCTCCTTTCTGAACATCGATCAAAGTCTCACCCGTGGCTAAGAATGGCCCATCAAGATTGATAGGCATGTTATTGTCCTCCTGCTCTACAGCTAGGTCTTCTGTGTCACTTGTAATTTGATTCCATGTTTTCCATGCATTTGCAATTTGACCAATCTGATCTCCTATTCTGTGGAGAGACGATGCATTGCTTTCCATCATCAACCTAATTTCTTTTAATTCAGCTTCTTCGGTCGACTGTTGGTTAGACCAAGTCTGAAATTGCTGCTGCTGAAATTCAGGAGTTTGAAAATGTTGATGCACTGGGGCATACTGATGCTGAAATTCTTGCCTCTGTTGCTGCTGTATTCCCCATGGACTGTATGGTTCATCTCCAAACTGCTGATTTTGGAGCAGGTAGGATGGATATTGGGATTGCTCCATACCACTCTGATTATAGTCCCAGCTGAAATTTGGCCGGTTTCTGTTATACTCACATTGATGAGTGTAATGTCCACCTGCACACAGCTCACATACAATTACGTAGTCCTGCTCCCAATAATCCATCAATTAAAAAAAAACAGTTCAAGTCAAACAAATTAACTTCTATTGTAGTAAAACATATAAACAAAAATAACACCGAGTCCCCGGCAGCGGCGCCAAAAACTTGTTCGCTATTTTCTCTACGCAAGTGTACGCAGTCCAAAAGCAATATAGGGAAATAAGGATCGTTCCCACGAAGACTCGGTTATTTTAGTAAATATGTCTATTCAACAATGTTGGTTAATTATAGAAGCTTGAACGAACTAAAAATGGTGTATTTGCAGATAACAATTAACTAATGACGTAACGGCTAATTTGTTTAAAATAATATGATAGAGGCATGGGGTCCTAATTTCATGAATGTTTTAACTCTATTAATTATTAAGAATTAATGTGTTACAATTGTTAAGAATGCTAGCGGGAACACGACACTAATATGAGCCATCTTTCAATTAACTCACACCATTCCAAATAAACATCCACAAAAGAGATAGAAGTTATAAGGGCATCAATTATATCCAAAACACTATATGTCTATGTGAATGGGTGATACAATCGATTTAATCACAAGTTCCGCAATTAACTACATAGGGGAATAATGTTCGTTCGAATCTATACTCCAAAATGCGGAGAAGCCGACATACCTATGCTAGCATGGCAAGCCCTAAATTTCTAAATCCACTTTCGCAATCATTAGAAATTTGGCACAATAGATGTTAGCTATTCACCTATATTTAATTAACACAACCATGCAAGGCAATATTATATAGAAATTGTAAACACAAATTATCTATCAAATTAACATGAGCATTAACAATTCATTACATTAGAACCCCATAAAAGTGTTTAGTTCATAATTAAACTAGGCACCTTTATGGAATTAAATAAAATCATGATAGAAAATTTTATAAATTAATTAAGAAATTACGAAAAATTAAAAATAAAATAAAAGAAATAGAACCTATAACATCTAATAATAACGGAACTAATAATAAAGGAGCAGAGAGTTAACAAAAATATAAAATAACGTAACAAATTATTACACTACAGGAATTTAGCACGGCATGAATTAAAGTAAAGCAAAAGAAAAGTTAAACAAGTTAACTTACCTGGCCAACTACAGAATCATGTCGGCAAGAAAAAAATTTCAATTCATCACCCCTGCCGCGCGTGGCTTGCACGCGCTGGCTGTGGCATTTGATTTCCAGTGCGTGTGTGGCCGTTCGCTCCTTCTGGGTCTGTTGCTGTCTCTTGTAAATCGTAGTAATATAGATTCTTCCGAATAAAACAAGACCCTACTAATAATTCCCTTAATTCTTTAACCAAAATATAATTTTATACTAATTTTATAAAAAATTAAAATGTATAAAATAAAATAAAATTACAGAAATTCGAAATATATAAATTAACTTATTTGCAGAAAATTTTAAATATATAAAATATAACAAAATTCTAGAGAATTAAAATGTATAAAATGATCTGTTTATAAAAAGAAATTGCTGAAAACAGGATACAGGAATGTGTGTTCAGAGAGAGAATGATTCATTGTTTCTTCCCCCTTGTAATCTGTCCTCCTCTCATCTATTTATAATACAAAGCCTACACCTACTACAAGTTCAAAGTCAGAGGTTTTTAAGGTCACTGCTTGCCTAAATTTAACAACTCTATTGAAAAACTTCACATGCTTCCAGCAACTTCTCCACGCGGTAGTTGAATTGTAATATTCAGCTCCGTAGAAATGCTTTTTAACCCGCATAGCTTATAATCTTTAATTAATAAATAATTATTTTAATCCAGAAATTATAAAAATAAATATCTAATATTATTAGATATTTATAAATATAATTTTCTAAATTAATAAAATTATTTAATAATATAAATAAATTCTTATTGTCTAAGCTGCGGTCTCTGGTCGTCTGGAACCGGACTCCTTTTGCTTAACAGAAAATATATCAATTCCAACCGGGGTTCCAGCTTTAAGAAAATATCACTTTCCATATTTTTGTGATAATTCTTATTTCTTCATTGCTCGTCCAGATGCAAGTTACGGTCTCTTGAGGCTCTAAAACCGGACTCCTTTTGCTTAGAAAAAAATATAACAATTCCAACCGGGATTCCTGCTTTAAGAATATATCACTCAGAAATCTTTATGATAATTCTTTTTCCTCGTAGCCAATCCATCTGAGCCAGAAATCCACCGTCTTTTAACCTTTTATCGCCAGGATACCTGAAGCTGTGAGTTCTGCACTACAAAGACTTGAAACAACATAAAACTAATTAAAAGACACAACATACTTAAGGATAAATCACCAATTTAGGTCCATTTAGCGTATAATAAGTGGATATAAAATCCACTTATCAAACTTCCCTATATTTAACAGGATTCTCCTCCTCTACTAGAACCTCTTCCAGGTCCTCAGTAGGGTACTCTATCGAATCCACCATCCGATCGTTAGCATATAATCAAACATCATCGTGTTGCTGCTCGTATGTCTCAAGGTCCGTCCTCTTACTAGTCGGTACGAGATCGAGCTTAAGTTACTATCACGATACTTAATAGTTCCCATAAGGGTTTTATATGTCAGTACTACACTAAGTAGTCCGACTATGAACTTGGCAAGAGTTCTTATTATCTTAGTGAATTTATTGTTTTAACGTCGCATCATCTCTGGGATTTATAACGTAAATCTCTGATACCATTTCTGTAACACCCCCAGATCCGGGGTCAGGGATCTGGTCGTTACGGACTCAATATCCATCCACAAAACCAACATAATTTGAATTACAACCTTGTGACCCAAAATAACAACATAAAACACACCCGTTATAGTCCCAGAGATGAAATCAGAGTAACCATCATTATTATTAATCATAAGTTTGAGTTCTTACAACCCAAAGAATTTCAATTTTACCATTACATACTCTTTGCCATCCATTGGTATACGCCCATATTATAAATACATTTGATGATCAAATGCTAACAACTAGCCTACCAGAAGCTGCATCCTCAGCAATGGTAGCTATGACCTCAGCGGTTAATCCTCGGACGGCTGACACCTGCCTGTGATGGGTACGCCTTACGCGGCCATCTGATCTAGCTGTTGTTGTGATATAAATAAATAAAGCAAGGGTGAGCAATAGCCCACCAAAAATATAATTGAACAGTGATAATATATAACAGTCCAAAATATCTTTGAAACCATATGCCATGCATTAACGAACGTAGTACCAATATAAGGTATGAGATGAAGTTACAAGGTAACTCAAAATATAATTGTTCCGAAGAAATATCTGCTATGTCAAAGATAAGCAAGATATTATCAAATTTTCATAATAGAGGAACTTGCAGGAAGAATATTGCAATTCCAGTTCAAACACTTTTCAAACCTGCCAACAATGATAATGTTACAGAAAATTTCCAACATTGAGAGATGAACTAATACTGGAGTTTGACGCGCCATGAGACATAGCATTTACACGATGATCAGTCGCATGTTATGCTCCCCACCACTTGTTCTCTACATGTAGAAGGAAGCACCGACGGATTTACTTGTCTACCGCCCTCTGAAACCCCCTCGGCCAACGGTTGGGCCATTTGCTGGACCGGCGCTACTGGATCACTTACGCATCTCCTAGTTCATTTAACATCCATAACTCTGAAACGTAAAGTTCCTCCCCCTTTACCCAAGTATAATACTTGTTGATAGGACTCCACAAAGTAGTCGTATCTAGTTGGAAAGGAAAATTCACCAATATTTCCCAAGCTGATGCTTGTTAATGGATATAAACTTGTTCCATCAATTCTTACCCCTCGAGCATTGAGGAGGTAACCAAACAGATTCATATCGATGTTTGAAAGAATCAAGATGTGAGTGACAAGATAGTTTAGCAAGTATAGGACCTGGCAGTCCAATAAATTACATCTCTCAAGTGAGGTCCCCTTATATACGTTTGGAAGTTGAGCGAGTATTTAAATCTTCTTTAAGATAGATTTAAATGAAAATAAAGTTTGGGAACCTCCCCTTGATAAAATAGTCATAAAATACTCCGAAATATTTTACACCATATCTGAAGGTGACAGATAATCTTTGAATAATATGAATCATTATAAAATAGAACTTAAAAGAATTTAAATAAATATTCCAAGAATATTTATTAAATCAGTAATAATTAAGGAATATGAATAAATCATAATATTGCTCATAAGTAATCATCGAATGAATATATAGAATTATTTACTAAATAACTCTCTTCTTTAAATGAATATTCAAAATAATATTTATTAATTAAATAAACTAAAATAAATGTTTAAAATAATATTCACTAAATAAATCGAACCTTAAATGAATATTTGAAAATAATATTCATTTAATAAATAATATTCTAAATAAATATTCAAATAATATTCTTTTAGTAATCAAAACTTTAAAGGAATATTCGAAGCAATATTCCTTAAGTAAATAGAACTTCGAATGAAGATTTTAAAATAATATTCATCAAGTACATAAAATCTTAAATGAATATTCACAATAATATTCATTTAATAAATAAATTTCCAAGAATATTAAAGTAATTATTCTTTGAATAATCAAATTCTAAATGAATATTCGAAACTAATATTCCCTTAAGTAATTAAAGCTCGAATGAATATTAAAATAATATTCAGTAAATAAATATACGCGAATGAATATTAAAAATAATATTCATATGATACTTCTCGATTGAAATAATATTCAAATAGCATTCCTCGAATAATTTCCAAGTAATCAATACTTTATGGAAATATAAATAATGTTCATAAATAACATTTCTCAAATAAACTGTCACTGGAATCCCTCCGGGTTTCCACGACTATCTCTATATCCCAAAATACCGACTCCCGGTCTTATATTTAAAGAATAAATATCATACGCCTTTCACTAAGGGTCTTAGCAAAACAATCCTACTTGTAACTGATAATTCATATCTAGTCTATAAGCCAATATCAATTCAGGGAACTAGCATATTAATAGACTTGAAAGTAGGCATGCATGCTATGGCATATGTATACAACAATCATCATATATATTATCACAACAACAGTTCCAAGTATTGGAAACTTGCCTGGCAATCCTGTAGGGGTAGTGTGCCTCGTGTCAATCCGGTGATCTATAAATAGTTACAATAACCGAGGTCAATCACTTAACACTTTTTAAAAGGCTAAGTATAACTTAACTCAAGTCGAAACACGCTTTCGAATTATCTCGTTATACACCTCTTAGTGTAACTCCCTTTTATTATCACTTATGACCTGACATTCGTCCGCTACTAAGACACATCACTATACTTACACTTGGTATATACTTAAGTCATGTAAGTTTTTAAGGTCGGTCATTTACAAACTAAGATTATACCTCGAGATTTATCGCCCGTTTTCTAAGTCATTTACCAATGTCATAACCAAGTATGCTTCTAGGGGTTCGTTCGCGTTTAACCTTGATTCGAACATTTTTATAAAATCGGAAAATGATCCATTCGACATGTGGTTTTCTCTCACACCTTCCTTTTTACCTCTAATATTTAATTATCAAGATTCGCCACTGATTTGGTGGTATTAAAGGAATCCAATTTCGGTTACAAACTTGCTTTTACGGTTTCGAACCACTTTTACGATTTTGACCATAACTCCTAAACCGTAAGTCCAAATGCTTCGATTCTTTCGCCAAAGTGATCTATGACTCAAGATCTACAAGGGCATGTCTTATATTCAATAAGAACAGTGAGTTATACCAACTGTGATGCACGAAATTTATGGGTTAACGAAATTTTGGCATTACAACAGCTATAAATCGAACGTTTCCAAATTTATTTCAACACAACCAAGCCACACCGGGCATACCATACATCTTAACATCAAATATACTCCATTAATCAGCCTAAAAACCATGCATAATCAACGGGTTCTTCATATTTATGAAAATCTATCGATAACTCATGCAATCGCTAAGCTAAACGCATAAACGACTAACCCATAACCTTAATTACTCATCCTTGCTTTCAATTTCAAATTCTAAGAAGTTTCAAAATTAAAATCACTGTAGCACAGCCTATAAATCATGATAAATGAACAAGCTAAGTTTGGAGGTGAAGAGAGTGGTTACCGTAGATGCGTAGAGCTCGGAAAGGGCTTCGATTGGAGTACTAGAACGCAAGAAACGGACAAGGCTAGCCATGATTCCCTTTGGCAAGCATGAATTCGTCCATGGAGAGAAAAAGTGGGAGGAAGATGAGAGAAATATGAGATATTTACTTGTGGTTGGTTGTAATAAAGCTAAATGAGTTTCTGTTCTGTGTGCGAGCGTATACCGTAACCTACCGTGCGTCTCGTCCTCCTTCCTTCTCTTTCTTTTTAAGAAATTCAATTTCTATTCCTCAAATAACTTTTCTAATTGTGCACTTAGTCACCACGTACTAATATGAATCTCTCTCTGAAATTTGAGAATTTTCGAGTTTCGGGATATTTTCCATCATTCACTTGATCGTTTTTACATCGTTAAATCAGTTTTCTCCAATTCGCTCTTTTATGAATTCTGACGAATCCTACTTACGTTTATATATATCCTAGATTGAGAATATGCCTTCGAAATATTTCTCTGGAATAAATAATTAGTCCATCTCAATTTCTGGTCCAATCTGGTCCGTTTAGGAAAAAATAATTTTTGAATTTCTGTGATCTAACGAGACGATCTTACGTTTATATATTCCACAGATTGTGAATATGTCCTCAAATCTTTTTATTAAGTCCTTAAATCTTTCAGTGTCTAGGGAAATCCTGGAGAAAATAAAAGTGCTATTTTCCAGAATCCGATATCTTTTACATACACTTATTTTCCCCTTGGATCATTATTACGAACTCAGAAATCCGTTCCGGGTACTTCTATATAGTGTCGTCTGATAATATTAATATTTCCCCCAAAAACACTATTCATCACTTATTTTATTTTTATTCCCTGCACTTAGCAAAATGTCCTCATTCTCTTTCGAGCGTTCCTTAACCCTTTCACGGAACCACTGGACTAATAACAGATATCGATTTGGATGACACAAGAATATCTCCTTCCTATTTGGAATGCCATATCTTATTTCTTAGGAGATAGATTATTCTAATCTAGGTTGTCACCCATTGCATTCTTCATGACATATAATCATTGGAATCTATACCCATTCACATTCATTCATTAGAACTGTTAATACATTGTAGTCGGAATCACTGTTCATTCTTTTATCAATATATAAAAAAAATTAATTCTACCGAAAATTCGGGTTCTTACAGACATATCCACACTTCTCTGTTTTTCTAGCATAAAAAGCTTTCAAAAGAAATAATCCATAATCAAAAGGAGTTTCATGAATTAGAGGATACCCATTTGAACTGAAGCTGAAGGCAATGCATCAAAGTTAGAAACTTTATTCAGAAAACACCGACTGATGGTATCAAAGAAGAAATTCTATTCCTTCTTAAGCTTTGTTCTGTATAATTCCCCAAACTGCATTGGTTTCCTTTGATCCCAAGACTCTTTGCAAAATCAAGAAGTATAGCATTAGAAACACTTTCTGCTGGTTTGCCATTGAGAGATGGTAGTTGTAGAGCTTTCACTATCACCTCTGGAGTCACATTATATGTAGTACCTTTGTACTCAAAGGACCTGTATGGATTCTTTGTTATCATTCCTTCACCAAAAACTGTTGTAGACCACACCTGCATAACACTCTTGAAAGAAACCTTGGAAGGTTGAGTTAATGCATAGTTAATTGGACTTGAGGCCAAGAAATCTTGAATGATATGAAAATCATTCGTCAAGTCCTGATGATCAAGAACAGCAACAAAATTGTTAGGTGCAAAAGTAACACCATTAATGACAACCTTACTGTTTGCAAATAATTGATTTTCCATTGTAATGGAGAGATATTGTATCTTGAGCAGTTAGGGTTTATTTTCGCACAAAGTGAAAGAGACGATACAATACTGATATTGAGAATTAAAGAATCAATTTAGAAAACCAAATTGATTTTAAACAAAACTAATGATTTCTCAAAGGATAGATGTCAGTAATCGACTCGTACTTACATAGGTAATGGACCAAATTACGTGTAAGAGTGGTGGTAACTGCACGCGACACGATTTACAAATTGTATGTATATACTCAAGTGAGTACAACACACGCGTCCACAGTTTTCGAGAAATAAGATTGTGATAAAAAATAAAACAAGGTAATTTGTTTTAATTTAAAGAAATTAAAACATCACAATCTAAAAATACCTGGTACCAACACCAGAATATGAACCGTTTCATATTCTCGTTCCACTCCTTTCTCTATTTAACACCAAGAGACTTGTCCACTATCTCTTTAACCCTTCTTCTCTCCTGTAAACCAAAAGCTCTTCACACAAAATATCTTAACAAAGAGATGGCGAACTCTACCATTAAAGAAAAGAATCTCCATCTCGTCGAGAAGAGAAATATCTTCAGTTACACTCGTGAAAAGTTTGATGCTTTCAACTGGGAAAGACAACTTGAGACTCTGTGGTTGCCGATGGATGCTGGTCTCGAAGAAATCGAGAAAGAAAGACCTACAAAAGTGATTGACATCGATGCTGCCCTCCAAGCAACATTAGCATGGCTTTCGTCTAAGACATCCTCATCCAACTCCATCAACCATTGTTAATGAATATGTCACCAAAAATAACCTTATCTCTATCAACCTCCACCCAAACAAAGTGGCAAAGATGGGATCTGGGATGGCTGCTGGACTTTATTTTTCCTGTTGAATAGATTAGTAGATATAGAACAAAACAATGTAATCTTTGAATGTAATCTCTTTCTTATTATCAATGAAAAACATTGTTTCTCTAATCTTATTCATTGTTTTCTGCATTGAACTTGTTATTCAAATAATTAAATCAAAGAAATAATCATGAAAACTAATTAAAGTAATCACCTTATTAACAAGTTCGATAGTCACAAGTGTATCAGGAAAACAGAACAGAAAACGAAGTACTTAGATACTGAAATACATTACTGATAGATGAAGCGTCGCATCAGTATTCGATGTTTGACTGGAGTCAAGATTGACTTTTCATCAGGATTCGAAATGTATCAGGATTTGACGAGTATCAGTATTTGATCTTTCTCTATTCTAATAAACTATCATAGTTTATCATTCCTAGTTCATTCACCAACTTTGTAAACGTAGCTTCAGGTAGTGGCTTGGTGAATATATCAGCTAGCTATTGATCAGTAGGAACAAAGTGTAGCTCAATTGTTCCTTCCATAACTTGCTCTCTTATAAAATGATATCTGATACTGATATGCTTAGTAAGAGAATGCTGTACTGGATTTCCTGTCATAGCAATAGCACTTTGGTTATCACAATAAATAGGTATTTTTGAATATGACAAACCATAGTCCATTAGCTGATTTCTCATCCACATAATTTGAGCACAATAGCTTCCAGCAGCAATGTACTCAGCTTCTGCAGTTGATGTAGAGATAGACTTTTGCTTTTTACTAAACCAAGAAACAAGTCTTCCTCCAAGAAACTGACAACTGCCTGAAGTACTTTTTCTGTCTATTTTGCAGCCTGCAAAATCAGCATCTGAGTAACCACATAAATTAAAATCAGACTCTCTAGCATACCAAAGGCCAAGAGATGGGGTGCCTTTCCAGTATCTGAAAATCCTTTTGACTGCAATAAGATGTGGTTCTCTGGGATTTGCCTGAAATCTTTCACATAGACAGGTTGCATACATGATATCTGGTCTACTAGCAGTTAGATACAAGAGTGAGCCAATCATACCTCTGTAGTTGGTTACATCTACCTCAGTACCTTGATTAGGATCAAGCTTGGTAGCTGTAGCAATGGGAGTTGATGGAGTAGAGCTGTCTTGCATGTTAAACTTCTTCAAGAGATTCTTTGTGTATTTTGACTGATTGATAAAAATTCCATCATCAATCTGTTTAACTTGTAGACCTAAGAAATAGCTCATATCTCCCATCATGCTCATTTGATATCTAGACTGCATTAGCTTTGAAAACTTCTCACACAATTTGGAGTTAGTTGACCCAAAAATGATATCATCAACATAAATTTGAACTAACAGCAAATCCTTACCATGATTCAAATAAAACAAGGTTTTATCAATTGTACCTCTTTTGAATCCACTTTCTAGTAAGAATTGAGCCAATGTTTCATACCAGGCTCTTGGAGCTTGCTTTAGTCCATAAAGTGCTTTATCCAGTCTGTAGACATAATCTGGATGTTTTGAATCAACGAAGCCAGTAGGTTGTTCAACATAAACTTCCTCTTCGAATTCTCCATTGAGAAAAGTACTTTTTACATCCATCTGAAAAACTTTGAATTTCTTATGGGCTGCATATGCCAAAAAAATTCTGATAGCTTCCAATCTTGCAACAGGAGCAAATGTCTCATCATAGTCTATTCCTTCCTATTGAGAATATCCCTTTGCAACTAGTCTTGCTTTATTTCTGATAATGGTGCCATCTGAATCTGTCTTGTTTCTGAACACCCACTTTGTACCTAAAATTGACCTTCCTTTTGGTCTTGGTACAAGTTTCCAGACTTCATTTCTTTCAAACTCATTTAGTTCTTCTTGCATAGCCATAAGCCAATCAGCATCTTTGAGTGCATCTTCAACTTTCTTAGGTTCCTCCTTTGACAAAAAGTTATGATAAAGACATTCATTTTGAGTTGCACTTCTGGTTCTCACACCTGCTTCAGGATTTCCAATAATTAAATCAGGAGTATGGCTTTTAGTCCATTTCCTTGCTGGTGGTAAATCATTCCTTGAATTTGATGCTCCCCCTGGATTGGTGTTATCTTCAAAAGAACTAGTATTGCTAGAAGCTCCCCCTGAGATATTGCTATCTCTTTCTGATCTACTGTCAGAATTGTCACTTGAATCTGTTTCTGATGAATCTCCTCCTGATGTTTGATTTGTTTCAGTGTTGATGGTCTCTTGTAGTTGCTCCCCCTCAACATTTGCGTTATCATCAATAATTTGTGTTACATCAGGAATGATTGGATCGTCAAGATTTGATGGAGTATCAGTATCTGATAAGATTTCATCAGAATTCTTGGTAGCTTCATTTGCAAAAATCAAATCATAATGTAAGTCTTCAGCAATTCATGTAATCTTTTTATCATCGAAGGATACATTTATAGACTCCATGACTGTCTTTGTTCTTAGATTGTAGACTTTAAAGGCTCTTGATGATGGATAGCCAATAAAGATGCCCTCATCAGCTTTAGTCTCGAATTTTCCAAGCTGTTCAGGATGAGGTCTTAGAACAAAGCACTTATAGCCAAATACATGCAAATGCTTCAGACTTGGCTTCTTTTCCTTGATCATCTGATAAGGAGTTACACCATGTCTGTTGATCAGTGTAATATTTTGAGTGTAGCATGTTGTGTTGACTGCTTCTACCCAGAAATATGTAGGTAGTTTAGCTTCCTCCAACATAGTTCTGCCAGCTTCAATAAGAGTTCTGTTCTTTCTTTCAACCAATCCATTTTGTTGGGGTGTGCCTGGAGTAGAGAATTGTTGAACTATTCCCTTGTATATGCAAAACTCTTCCATTGCTGAATTCTTGAATTCAGTTCCATTATCACTTCTTAAAATCTTGACTTTATACTTTGTGCTAGTCTCAATCATTCTTACATGGTCCAGAAGTATTCCAGCAGTTTCATCTTTTCTATGTAGAAAATACACCCAGGTATATCTAGTATATTCATCAACAATAACTAGAGTGTACCTTTTCTTGCTGATGGACATTATATTGACTGGTCCAAATAAGTCAAGGTGCAGCATATGATATGGTTCATCAATTGAGGATTCTGTTTTACTCTTAAATGATGTCCTTCTCTGTTTAGCCTTCTAACAAGCATCATAGAGTCCATCTGGAGTATACAGTACCTTTGGTAATCCTCTTACCAAATCTTTCTTTACCAACTCATTGATATTGTTGAAGTTGAGATGAGAAAGCTTCTTGTGCCAATTCCAACTTTCATCTATAGAAGCTTTACTGATGATACATGTAGAGTGTCCATCAGTATTGGTATAGATGTTGGCTTCATAAATGTTACCATGCCTTTGACGAGTTAATGCAACCTTCCCTGAAGTTTTGCTGATTACTTCAAAATGAGTATCATAGAAGTTGACATGATAGCCTCTGTCTGTGATTTGACTAACACTTAGCAAATTATGTTTGAGTCCTTTCACCAGAGCTACTTTTTTAACGATGACATTTCCAATGATTATATTACCATATCCCAAAGTTTTTCCAATGTTGCCATCTCCATAAGACACAGTTGGGCCAGCCTTTTCCTCAAATTCTGATAGCAAGGTTTTGTCTCCAGTCATGTGCACAGAACATCCACTGTCCATGACTAACACATTTTTCTTTTTACCCTACAATCAGAACCACAAAGAACTCCGTTAGAATTTTTAAGAACCCACACTTGTTGGGTTATCTTTTCATGCAATTTAACATTTTTAGCAGCAGAAGATTTTTTTAGTAAAAACAGCTTCTTCTGGATTGATTCCATCAGAATTTGCCATGTTCTTATCAGATGTTACAAATGCATGCTTAGAATTCAAATTCTTTGTTTTACCAAAATTTGCACTTTTATTAAACTTCGGCAAAGGCTCATAATAATTGTAGTACAAATTATGATATTCTTCACACATATAAATTGAATGCCATTTACTTCCACAGTGGAAACAAGGATTCTGTGGTTTATAAAATACTGATTTATTCCTAATGTGAGACTTAGGAACTACAGTAGCCTTCTTTTTACTCCTTCTGCAATCAATAGCAAGATGATTAGAGTTACCACAATTAAAACATACTTTCCTTGGTGCATTTGGAATATACTTATAATTATTCTCCTTGTTTATTCCAACTTTACCATTCCAGTTTCTTTTGACAGTTGGGACTTTCTTCCTATCTGTCATTTGACAGATTTTGTCCCTTAGTTGATTCTTAGACAAAAGACCTGCATTTTTGTTCTTGACAGTTCTAGTATCAGAATTATGAGTAGAAGTGGATCTCTTTTCTGAAGTAGATTTGGGATTTTCTGGATACACATAATCAACAGGTTTTAACTTAGTTTTAGTACCGTCTATAACATATCTGTAGGTTTTTGGATTTGTTGACTCATCAACAAAAATTCTTCCTGGTTTTGTTATTCATCAGTAACAACCTTACCTTTCTTCTTTTTTTCATTCTCTGGATTATATCCTAGACACTCTTTCCAATATTTATCAGTGATAATATCATGAGTTTTCATTCCAGAATGTGTCCAGGTTCTGAGTTTTTCTTTAGCATCCTCAAGTTCTTTTTCAAGTTCAGTACATTTAAACCCCATCTCTAGTTTCATGTGTTTAGCATTATCACATTCTGCTTGTACCTCATTCAAGAAAAGTAACTCAGATTCTAGATGATCATTTCTCTTAGCTACCTCTGCCATTTCAGATTTTACTCTTGCATTTTCAAAAGACTGACTCCTAAAACTAATATGCAGAGATTTTAGAAATGATCTTAACTCAGATATACTATTAGTATCAAAATCAAACAAAGTTTCAGATACCTTATTTTCAGCAGCATCAGTCTCATTAGTATTAGCCATCAAAGCATAATTCACTTTCTCTTTTTCAGAGTCAGATGATGAGTCCATCCAATCCTTGCTTGATGAGATAAGAGCTTTACTTTTGGTCTTCTTACACTCAGTTGCAAAGTGACCCATTCCATCGCAGTTGTAGCATCTGACTTTTGACTTGTCAAATTTGTTGCTTTTGTCTTCTTTCTTCTTGTATCTGTCTTTGTCAGCATTGAAGGTTTTCTTCTGGAACTTCCCTTACTTCCTAGCCTTTCTGAACTTCATCTTTTTTAAGCCCTTGACTATCATAGCAACCATCTCCATCATATCAGAATTAGTAGAGTCATCATCAGTATCAGAATCAGACTTAGCATCAGTATCTGATGATGAGTCATCAGGAATTGACTCTACAACTCTACTCTTTCTGCTAGAAACCTCCTCAGCTTTTCCCTTTGATTTTGATTCCACATTCAAAGCAACAGATTTTGCCTTGACATTCTTCTTATTCTTTCTTTGTTGAACCTCAAGATCATAGGTTCTCAGCATCCCATACACTTCATCAAGAGATAGCATCTTCAGATCATACTGATGCCTTATGATTGAAGCTTGAGTGTCCCACTCCTCAGTCAGAGATCTTAAAAACTTGGTATTTGAATCCCCTGGATCATACTCTTTGCCAACTAGAGATAGATTATTCAGCAGTGTCAGAAATCTATCATACATATCAGTAAGGCTTTCATCAGATTTAGCATCAAACTGCTCATACTCCTGAATCAACAGAGTCCTTCTGTTTCTTTTGATAGATTCAGTGCCTTGGCATTGAGTTTCCAAGGTATCCCAAATTTCTTTTGCAGTCTTGCATGTTATTACCCTGTTTGACATGACATTATCAAGACTGTTATGCAAAATATTCTTTACCTTTGCATCTTTGAGCACCTGAGCCTTTTCTTCTGGAGTCCATTCACTCTTTGCCTTGATGACATAGTGTTCAGCAACAATCTCTGTTCCTCCAACTAATCTTGTTGGAAGAAATGGTCCATCATTGATCCTATCAAGATAGTCTGGATCAGTTGCTTCCAGATACATCAGCATTTTCACTTTCCATGTTGGATATTCAGTTTTCTTGAGAATAGGAATCTTGATACTTTCATACTTGCTCGTCGACATCTTCAGATCGTTTCTGATTAATATTAATCAGTTTGCTCTGATACCAATTGTTGCCCAGTAATTAACAATTGTAGAAGGGGGGTTGAATACAATTGTATAATATTTTCGACTTAAACAGAAATAACACAAGTATGAATCAATAACAGCTTTATTAACTCTGATATAAAATTGTTTCAAACTCTCTTAAGAAATCCTTATGTTCTTAAGAGCTGCTAGGTTACAAGATGACTCGTGTAAGCGATTACCATTATGTAAAACCTAAACTGTGTTTATATAACATACACAGCTACACTATCAATCACAAGATATTCTAAATCAATTATATATTACTCTGAATGCATATCTTGTATGATAGCTGCCTTCCTACAATTTAGCAACCGACATATCAATCTTCCTTGATCTCTGGTCTTATTAGAATCTTCACGTAATCCTGACCAACTTCTAATCCTGATAACACCTTCATACTGACGTTGTATTACTGATGACGTCAGCATCAGTATCTGATCAGTAACAGTCCAGATCCTGATATCACTTGAATCAATATTCAATATTACACAACATTATCCCCAAAAGATTTAAACATAGCTATCGATAATAACAGGCTGCTGATAAAACTAAAGTCTGAAATAATTACAAGTCGATCCTCAAAAACTTGCTAGGATACCTTCAACTCTAGATCTAACAACTTCTGTTATATAGAAACCCTGAAACATATTTAGCGAGTTTTATGAGTCGCAAGCTCAGTGAAACAGTAATCTCTATCTTTTAACAGATATTCACATTTAACAAGTAAATCCCAAGACATGCTCTTCAAATCATCATATAATGCATCAACTCATCAAGTAATCGTACTAAGAATGAATATATGCAACCCATACATGTGACTTGACTTTCCTTTACTTGGTTTACTTCTTTGTTGTGATTTATCAATTTAACTTTAGCTTTTCTCGGGATCCCATGTTTATAGTCTCGAGGACTTATATTATTTTCCCAGCCCCAAGGGCTCTTGTTATTTATAGTCAACTTTATTTCCCGGGATCCCTACATTTCTTTTTCCCCGGCTAGCTAGGCCAATAATTCCCTAAACTAATTGACAGTCACAACGCCTTTATTTATGTGAATCTATATGCATAATTTTCCACCTAAATCCCAAGTCTTACTTCCTTCCATGTATTCACTTACATGCATACTATACTATCATGCAATCCACATTTATCACATAATAACAAAATTCATATTCATAACCCTATCACTATGTATGCACATATTTCATACATCACATAGGATTATACATCACATAGGATCACCATTCACATATAACACATAGTGAAATGTAAAGTAAACATAGATTAATGTTTACCTTAGCTTGCTTCCTCTTCTAGCGTGCACTACCTTGGTTTTGGTACTGAACCCCTTTCTGAGAATCTAGATACATATAAACTCTAATTAGTTACCACAATCCATAATTTGCTTTATATATGATGCATATATTTTATTTAAGAAAATATGTTTATTAAGGAATTATGTTAATCTTTCTCTCTACGGCTTATTCACCTTCATGATCATTAACTGTCTGATAATTACCATATTTGGTATGAACATAGTTCACACCTAGATCTACAAATTTTGTTGTTTAACTTATCCGGAATGGGGTTCCTAAATTGTCCAAAATCTCATCCCAAAATAGTTCCTCAATTTCATTTCTTAAGAAATCCTTATTAAACCCCTATGTTCCGACATTTTTCATAATTCCAAAACTTAACATTTTCGCACAAAACCTTTTTCATTTTAATATCTAACATAAGACCTTTCTATCCTAAAATTTTCAGATTAAAAGGATTAGTATAGCTAGGTCAAATGCTCTCTCAAAGTTGGTACAAAAATCTGTCAAGACAGTCCAAACACAGGGCATTTCCCTCACTGGTCAGCCATACTAAAAAATTCACCATAAATCATAGAATTATTATTTTAACATGAATCCACCTCTGAGATTTTCTATACTCATTGTTATATCATTCCTCAAAATTTTAATTTTAATTAAGGTGTTAGCTAGGTGAAATAATTCTCCAAAGTTCGGTGTTTAAGCAAATTCGTAGGTTACGGACAACCTATATTCAAATGGTCATATCTCCTAGCTCGATAATCCAATCGACTCACCGTTTATGGCTACGCAAACTAGACTCCGATTAGAACGTTACCATGTAAAAACATTAATAAAAATGGAAAACCCATTCCCTCCGGATTACTGTTCACCGGACAGCCTTCCGGCATCCGTAAAATCTAGCCAAAATCACACCTCTCCAATCCACCTTATTCACCCTCTTTTCTACCCATTTCATCAATCAAACAAGCATAATCAACTCAAGCTTAATATATCCAAATTACCAGATTATAAACCTTCATAAAAATACACAAAACTCAAATATATACAAAGATTTAAGGATAGAATGTTATACTCCTTAACTAGCTTTGTTTTCCTTATAAAAACTCTCTTGAAACCCTTGCAAAATCATGTGTTCTAGCTTCCTTCTCCTTGAACTAACCTTTTGTAAGTGTGTATATATATCTTATATGTAATATATATTTATTTGAGAATTTTTAGAGAAGTAGTAAAGCTAGTAAGAAATTTTCATCCATGGCTTCCTTGTTATCCATTAGCTTAGCATGTATTTTACCTTTCTAACCTTGGCTTATCTAGGAAGCTAACAATTACTATTCACTTTTCTATGAATTTTAAATTAGCTCTTTAAAATATGTTCCTCAATAAATACACCTCAAAATTTCTTAATTCTATTCTCATCCATACCTTCGTATAGAGTATTCATTTGCATTTTTCTGACTTACGGTTGATTTTATAAAATCTTCGAAGTTCAACTACCTACTATAAAATGTTCTAAATTTCTGAATAAATACTTAGGAGTCTAATCCTCAAATGTCGTAGAAGACTAAGGTCCCTCATATAGTATCCTCTATCATAATCTCAAATAATAATTTCACACCAAAATCACTATTCATCCCCTGGGTTGGTATTCATTTTCCGAGAAATCTCAAGAATGGAAATTTTCAAAAACTAACCGAATACACATACACTCATTTTCTTCGTACATAAATAATATTTTAATGAATTTTAAGTCTTATGAACCGTATCAGTCATAAACAATATCATTTAGTTTAATTAATCATATATATTAGGACTGGGAAGTTACAAGATTAGGGGGCGTTAGAATACAAATGTGGGAACCACATCCAGTATCTAATACCCATGATGTAGAAGTAGACAAATTGACTTCTATAACATAAATACATGAATTAGAAATCTAAACTGACTTCAGTTTCTTCAGATCCTCCAAATTAGTTTGAAAGTTTCTCTTCCAATGACCTGACTTCTTGCAATAGTAACAATCACCTTTTGCAACACCTCCTGTAGGCATCAAAGCCCTTTTTGGAGCATGTTTTGGATTAGCATTAGATTTGGATCCAATCATCTTCTTGACTTTCCATTGCCAATCGAGGAAGTTTGTTCCTGTCATCTTGTCCTTCTTAAGGACTGATCGTACAGAGAAGTTTATTTGAGTTGTTTACCATTTGAATATCCACAATGTTAAAATGCATAAAATAATTAGTCTACGGTATTATTAATTTATGTTCAAGTGATTATTCATATATATTTAGAATATATATCTCCCACTATTTTTATCAAATTAATAGCCGTACCTATCAATTCGTAAAAGTTTCTCAAAACTTTCTAGTGAGCCAAGATCACTTTTATGGTCATCTTTAGCTTTTCTCCTTAAAATGATTATTTAGGTAGATAACATTTGTCAATTATATCATATATAACTCTTTAATAGTTTGGTAGAACAACATTTACTCACATAACAACATTTGTTCACATCTATCCAATAAATCTTACCAAACTCGATCTATGCCTCTAAGTTCACAATCCATTTGTGGTCACTTAGTTAAGTCGAACCAAATGGTCTAACAGTTAAGTATCACTAATTTACTTCATCGTGCCTTACCACGATAAACGAGGGTACTTCGCTTTGGCGAACCCACCCTTTGTCGATCTAGGTCTTGACGAGTGTTTCCATTTGGAAGGCATCTTAAACTTAATATTTTTATTTAGGGGTTTTTTTAATTAAAAGAACCATAATCCCATCATAAAGTAATTCCCAATTTTTCCTTGAATTAAATACTTCAAATCAATATTCATCCGTGGTTTGATTTCTAGGTTGTCGGAGAAGACACAATAGTCTCACTTAATACCCGACTTCCTTACAGGCATGGCCCGTTGTTGACAAAATCTCCCCATATCGAAATCATTGAAAATTCGTATTTAATTTCGTGTTTCATAAACACAAAAATCTCATAATCGTTTTGTTTAAATATAAAATATCGAGTCGTTACAGATTTTATCTTGTTTAAGCAGGCATGGCATGGATGATGTATCTAATACAAACATTCATACATGATTAATCTAATTAAAGCATGCATCATTATGTATTCTACACATACATTCATACATCAATATGTAAAGTGTAGTATGTAAATGTGCTTGGTTATGGCCTTGATCCTATGAGATCCTTCCAAGCTAATGGAATGATCAATGGTCAATCTAAGGTTTAAAATAAATACAGCATTACAAGTCTTGCCTTTTTCTTGTCTTGCTCCTCCTTGGTTGGTCGTCCTTCATTCTCCAAGTACAATTACAAAGGATAATAGAAATAAAACCTATACTAATCAACTTACATAAGTAAACTCGAGTTATATTCGAGATAGAACAATTACGAGAAAGAAAGACGACATGCAAGTCGTATTTATCAAAACCACTAACCAGTGGGTCATTAAGGCCATAACCAATCACCATGCTCATGTAACAATTAAAGAACATGTCATATTATCTAATTATATTAAACCATATCATATTTCATATGATCCAATCAAAGAAATCATATAACGCAAAAATCAGAAAATCAGAATCAAATTCTGAAAAGAATAAATCGCCATTTTAAGGCAATAAACGGTGTCAAACGCCTTACAGACGAGTCAGTGATAGCTTTGGTATCAGTTTTGTTCAAACGCTCATTTCCCTTTCCAAAAAGGTACTTTTTCGTCAAATTCGAACACCAGACAGATTTCACCAGATCTGTGCAGCTTTTCAGAAATCATATCGAATATGATTCTCATAACAAGAACAAACATATATCATATCCAACATATCATATCATATCCAATTTGATCATCATCAACACATCATAACATATCATATCCAATATGATCTAATAAGTTATGACTCAAAAAACAATTTTTAGAAAATTTGAAATTAAATCAGAAAATCGTAAATCGCTGTTTACAGGAAGTAAACTACGTCAAACGGCTTACAGATGCGAACCTGACTTTGTCAGTCTTGCTCAGTCCCGATTCCAATAAAAAAACATATCTTTTTTGCGAAAATCGGACACAATACGTAAATTTCACTAAATCTGTACAATTTTTTGAAAATCGTATCTTATACAATCTCCAAAATAAAAACAAGCATGTATCATATACACTCAGCAATATACAATCATCCCATGATTATACAATCCACTAATATATCATGTGTTCAAAACATATACATACACATCTCGCATAATCACAAAAACATGACAAATCACATACATGCTTACATACACCAAAACTGTTAAACACATAACCGAATTAAAAGCATTTTGCAAGTAGCTCTGATGCCATTGAAGGGTTTTGGGGCAACAAACGCAGCGGAAGACAATAATTAAAACAATAAAATCGAAACCCAATTGCAGGATCCAGGCAAAATAAGACGTTTAATTCGTAGTTATGAACGTTTACCTTAAAGCGAAGTTTTAACGAATTGATGACAGATGGAGGTCCAAAGCAATCACCACGTAGCCCTCTTCGAGATCTACGTTGCCAAAATAGTCCACACGAAGGCTTGATCGTCCAACGATCACCGGAGCCAATACTAGCCGAAGAACCTACCTCTCTTTCTCTCTCTCTCTCTCTCTCTATATATATATATATATATATATATATATATATATATATATATATATATATATATATATATATATATATATATATATATATATATATATATATATATATCTAGCCTCTCACACGTCTTAACGAATTGCAAAAAGTGTGTCCCTAAACAATACATCATAATGTATTTATAGGAAAGAGAGATTGGGTTAAAATCCTAAATCGAATTGGGCTTCTCCAAACCCATTCTGATTTGGTTTTATTATTAAATTTGAATTCTCTTTAATAATTAATTAAGACCAGCTCAATTAATTAATAACCAATTTTGAATTTAATAATTTAATTTAAATTAAAACTTCTTTTAAACGTTCTTATTGTGTAACCCTTTAGGTTATTATTACATTGGCAATAATTTTAATATCCAATAATAAAATTATAAATAATGAGCGGCATCTAGTAATACATCATTGCTACCCAAGTAATAATAATAAATGGTGATCCAATTAAACCATTCGTGATATAATGTTTTCGTGTAATATAATCCTTTTAACCAAATATTACAGATTAAACTCGAGACATGTTATTAGTCATCCTCTATATATATATATATATGTATATATACATATATATATATATATATATATATATATATATATATATATATATATATATATATATATATATATATATATATATATATATATATATATATATATATATATATATATCTAGCCTCTCACACGTCTTAACGAATTGCAAAAAGTGTGTCCCTAAACAATACATCATAATGTATTTATAGGAAAGAGAGATTGGGTTAAAATCCTAAATCGAATTGGGCTTCTCCAAATCCATTCTGATTTGGTTTTATTATTAAATTCGAATTCTCTTTAATAATTAATTAAGACCAGCTCAATTAATTAATAACCAATTTTGAATTTAATGATTTAATTTAAATTAAAACTCCTTTTAAACGTTCTTATTGTGTAACCCTTTAGGTTATTATTACATTGGCAATAATTTTAATATCCAATAATAAAATTATAAATAATGAGCGGCATCTAGTAATACATCATTGCTACCCAAGTAATAATAATAAATGGTGATCCAATTAAACCATTCGTGATATAATGTTTTCGTGTAATATAATCCTTTTAACCAAATATTATAGATTAAACTCGAGACATGTTATTAGTCATCCTCTTCAACGTTTAATCCCGGTTTCCTTGATCAATGAGTAGATTATTAAAACAAATCAATATTTGAGCATGGCTATGTAATTTCATAGTCTCACTCAGTCAAGAGGCCAATAATATCTCTCCTATAATATTAAGAGGTTTAAATCCTATATCTATCATTCGTATTTCTCATACGACTCATAATATACCCGATGTCCACTTTTATCATCACCCGGTCAAAGATACCTTTTAATGTAGTCAAAGTATATTAATCCTCATATAGAAATAAAATGATCTCAACTCTAAGGATCATTACACCATTATCACTGTGAGTCTTTCTAATGACATTATCAACATGTAGAATCTCACCATGGGTTAATCCAGTACCATGTAGTGATAGTGTTAGTGCCCTAGAGATAATGTTATTGTTCTTCTAGGAAAGACTATTTTGTTATTTAATGATTATGTTCTACTGATTATTCTACATTAATTTATTATGTCTTAATTTAGTGCGATATAAATGTTAGAGTAATAAATGTCCTTGGAATATAGTACATGTATTATATATCTTTAAGTATGTGACTTAAAAATGAGATTATATGAATATTGTTTAAATTCCTAAATATCCCTAATCGAGTATTATTAATATGGGACAATTATAATGTATAAAGATTAGTATGTTTGTTGACGGATGACCCATTGGTCATAGGTATAGTGATACTAAATTCAAGAACATACGTGCATGTAATTTTATACATGGCACTGGATTAACCCACGGTGAGATTTTACATGTTGATAATGTCATTAGAAATACTCATAGTGATAATGGTGTAATGATCCTTAGACTTGAGATCATTATATTTCTATACGAGGATTAATATACTTTGACTACATTAAAAGTTACCTTTGACCGGGTGATGATAAAAGTGTACATCGAGTATATTATGAGTCGTATGAGAAATATGAATGATAGATAAAGGATTTAACTCTCCTATTATTAGGAGAGATATTATTGGCCTCTTGATCGAGTGAGACTATGAAAATTATAACGCCTTAGAAAATTCGCGTATTTATAAATGTTAATTTAATATTAAATGTGGATATTATGATGTGAATATTTTTTTAGAAGATCAATTGTATGTGATACGGTGTTCATGTGTTTATATGATGAATTACGTGCACCGTGTAAGCTTGTGATTTTTATTTGTATTTTTGATGATTTAAATGTATTTGAATCATGCATTATTGTTCTGAGATTTTTATAAAATCATCGGAGTTATTATAAATTCCGAAATCTCTTGTATTATTATCTTTATGATATTCATTAGTTTTAAAAATTATCGGGAGAATTTATTTGGATGTTTAAGTATTTTGAAATGATTTTAAGAGTTTTAATGCATTTAAAGGATCAAAACTTGTAAAAGTCATATTTAATTTATTTTTGATCCTACAAATATTTTAAAAATATGTGGGTGTTCGTAATTTTGCACTCTATATTTTAAAATTTTAAAGTTTAATACTCCCTCTGTCCCATCCATTTCTTTACAATTTCCTTTTTGGGCCGTCCCACCATTTCTTTACATTACCCAAAATAGTAAGTTTTAACACTATTACACCCACTACTTCACTTATTTTAACAATACTTTACACTATTTCACCCACTACTTAACTTATTTTAACAATAAAATTACTATTACACCCACTACTTCACTTATTTTAACAATAAAATTACTATTACACCCACTACCTCATTTATTTTAACAATATTACACCCACTTTACACCCACTATCCTTGACCTCCGTGCCCAGCCGCCAGGTAAAGAACTGGCTGGGACGGAGGGAGTATTTCATTCATTTGCTGTTTAATTATGATTTTTTTAAAATGGTTAAATCAATTATTTTGTTTTAGCCGTGTGAAGTTACTATATTACCCTTGGGCCTTAGCTTATCAACAACAGCCTTTCCTTTCTTCTGGAGTACTCAGTTGTGGTCTCGGGAAGTCTCTCTTTCTCTCTAATCTCTCTCACAATATCTCTCTCTCTATATCTCTCAATCTCTCTAAATCTCTCTCTTGCCTATTCTATCTCTCGGGCGAACTCTCTTCTCTACCATGTTTTCTCTCCTTCTTCCCCTGCAGTCTGCGTCTCCGCGTGTTATTTCAAGCAGTGAAGAGTGTGTGCGTGCTCATTGGTGTGACCGAATTGGGGGTCAGAGTCATGAGGGTTTCGCTGTTAAGCTTCGATTGGAAGCTATTTCTGTGATTCCGAATTATGCCTTCCCTCCCCTGTGTTGTTGTTGCTGTGTAACTATGTGTGTTTGTGTGCGCATTTAATGGTGTGTGTGTACAGATTAGGTGCGTGTATGTTCATTGTGTGGTGGTTGTATTCGATGCCGATGGTGGTGAATTAAGTATGGATGAGTATAGTGAATGGTCGGGAGTTGTTGGGTGTTTCAAGGAGAGAGTGAGGGGTAGGAAGAAGATTGTAGGTGTATGTATGTTCGACTGTGAGAATGGTTTGAGGTGGTGCTATAGGTATGGAGATAGAGATGGCGGAAGGGGTCGACTAAGGAAGGCTGCAGAAGGGAGTACGGGGGTCGTGAGTTTGTAGTGGGAAATGAGGAAGAGGAAAGGGGGAGAGAATGAGGTGGTATTGTGAGGTGATGTTGAAGGTGTGAGCATGAGTCAAGGTTGTGTGGGGGGCGTGTGTTCATATATGTTTATGAGTATGTGAGTGTGTTTGTGGTAACTAGTACAAATGGTTTGAATGTTAATTATGGTCCTAACTAGTACTCTCTTTGTCCGTCCATTTCTTTACAATTTCCTTTTTGGGATGTCCCACCAATTCTTTATATTACTAAAAATAGTAACTTTTAACAATAAAATACATTATTACATCCACTACTTCACTCCACTTTTTCAATACTTTACACTATTACACCCACTACTTCACTTATTTTAATAATAAAATCACTATTTTACCCACTACTTCATTTACATTAACAATATTACACCCACTATCCTTGGTCTCCGTGCCCAGCCCTCATGTTAAGAATCCGCTGGGACGGAGGGAGTATAATTGTTTAAATGGTGGACGTATTGTTGTGATTCAGTCATTATCGCATACTCCATGGTATGGTTTGATTTAACTTGGTCGCTTCATAATATCAATAACTGTCATTTAAAATACTTGATGAACTCTATAAAATAATACACTTGGGACCACCAAAACTTATTAATTAAAAGAGTTATTAATTAATCGATAAATTAATAATTATTAATTTATATATTAATTAATATTTTATTAATTTATAGTAAAATACTTAGTTTACAAACACCTTTCAAGCTTTCACTTGATTACTGTATACAATGCATGTATATCAAATGAAGGGCCCAATTTGAAAGAAACCTTCAATCTCCCACCTTATTATGCTTCTTGTGTTCAATGTATCACTTTATGGACATTAAAAATATTTTCTATATAAATACAAGATCAAAATAGGTTAACACAAACAAATCATACACACAACATGGCTTCCCATCTTAAAGGTGTGAAAAAAACAACAATGACACACGAGATTCGAAAAGCATTATGCAAGCACAACAAGGATAATCCAAGTCTCACTCAAAAGCAATTGCAACACTACACCATAAACAGCCTACGGTAACATAAAAAAAATGTTACAGCAGGTACATTATATGTTTCCTTAGGCCCATAAAGTAGCTAAGTTAACATTTTCCTGGTGATAGCTCTCAGCATGTTGCCTTAGGTGTCTAAGGTAACATTTTTTATCCCTAAGGTAACATGCAATTTTATGTTACCGTAGCTTGCTATGGCAACAAAAAGTGAGGGCTATGGCAACTTAATATATATGTTACCTTAGAGACCTAGGTTTTTTAAAAATAGTGGGACCCACAGTGGGATCCACTGTAGGCCCACAAATGGGGTCCACTTGGATAGGCATATATATATTATAAATCACAAAATTTTAACGGGAAAAAATTAAAAAAAAACTACATATTTATTATACATCCCAAAATAATTAGTTGAATCCAATTCACCAATACATTACAAAATCAACATACTAAATTAATCTCCCAAACATCCTAATCCACTAGTAATTACATCATAATCAATAGCAAAAGATTGTAAAGTGAACAAACATTAACATCAAAGTTTAATACTACAAGATAGGAAAGAATTGTCTTCACTGCTTAGCAAACAGTTTCTTCACCTCGGGACAATAGCCCCATTCAAGTATTTGCTATTTTCATCTCCTACAACCACCATCTTCCAAAGGCCATTTTCTGAATTTCTAGCAGCTGCAACATGCTTCACTTCATGGCTTATAACTCTCGCTGAGTTTATTCAGTTTACGTAGTTCTTTTTCCAGAGTTGGCTTGACATTTAGAGCTACAACATATCCAAAAAGTACTGTAAAATATCAATTTTATAATTTATGGCATAATTTTGAAATCTGCCCTACAACATTTAAAACAACGTGAGATACCTCTATTAATTCACCTATAACGCAAAATCTACCAATCTGGTACTCATACAATTTTACAGGAGTTACCTCAAGACAAATACCTATAACTTTCATTTTATGATCCTCAACAAGTTATGAACACAAGGCCATGAAAAGACAGCCTCAACATCCGCCGGAGCTCTTGGAACCAGCAGAATTTCAGACTGAGGTCACTCTGTTCTCTCCGTAACTCTTGAAATTTAAATTCAAAAATTACCAAACTTAACAGTATTTCAGTACAAAGGTATATAAACAACTTTTTCATTTATTTGACCATTAATAAGTCCTTAAAGTCTACAAAATTGGTGTTCAAAACAGAACAGAGATGTTGCAAATCAGAATTTTGTCCGCTTGAATTCATTTTGTCCTCAACAAAATTATCTATATATTTGTTCCTTACAATAATTTGTAGAATTATTCTAAAGCCCTAATTCTACAATTTTGATTCTTCACTTAACATGATATTAAACCTTATACCCTTCAAACTATTCCATCGTCAATACAAGATTCCTGGCACAACTAATTACCAAGTTTTTACATGATTTTGGGACAACAATTTCGATAACAAAACCAAATAAAACTAAATTTAAACAAATGGAAGTAAAGTATGTAAACAAGGAATACTTACACAACATCAGTTTCAAAATTCACCTGAATTGGAGAGAGAATAGCTAAAAAAGAATCAAGCCAAGAGGTTCTTCACCCTTCCTCTTTCTCGCTATTTTTTAATGCACCAAGTGAAATTTTCTGCAAGTAAGATTCTTATTGTTCGATCCAGCTTACGATTATGACTTTCCACCTCATTGTGTATGTCCCCTGTCAACTGTCAGATGTGTTTACATAAGCAACTCTTTTAAGCCGAAGTGTTAAAAGTGTATTTTTCATGCAGGTTTTTAAACATATTTTGAATTAAGAATTTATAAATGTGGTTTTTCATATGAATACAACTTGGTTTAATTCATACACAGGCATACACACTGCATACATGTAAAACCATACATACACCACCACAAAGTCGCACAAATAGAAAAAAGGAAAGAAGTACAACCATAAATGCTATATTTGATTGCGGATTCAGAAAAACAACAAAGTGGTGCCACCTTTATTAGAAAACTTTTTCTCAGTTCTATTAGTAGTAAATATAATTACTTCTTTTACATATTATATCAAATAAAAGAAAAAAATGTCGATTTTATAATCTTCCTGTTTCAGGACAATCTAGTAAAAACCTAAATTGTTGACCAATCATATTTTAATTTCCTTGTATTGGTAGATATGCTCACCTAGTTAGCCAATAGTCATTTCAAGGTTGAATTTTCAACGTAGAATTGCCTTGAATAGCTAAAATTGGTAATTCATCACACTGATGCATACTCTCCTGAGATGTACTTTATAATGTTTAAAAGAAATAGAGTTCGGTAAAAGTTGATCCTGCTGAAAACTAAAAGGAACAATTCAAAGAAGATGGATTTGGCTTTTACCAATACACCCACAAAATCGTTGAGGTTATATATGATGCATTTCTGGTAAAAGATTCATCAAAGGACATCCATGTCCCATCCAAAGTCAACCTCCGTGCCAAGGAGATGCCTACCTACAGCATTCATAGAAACATAACATACTCTCATGTTAAGGAGAACTCAATTATAAAAACACCAACGTAAGATAGAGCACTTATTTGATAAGAGAGGCGTGACACTAGTTTATGTGAATTAAAATACCAGTATAAAGGACAGACCCATATATTTAAATCTTCTTCACTGATGAAAAGTCCAAATCCTGCAGCCATAAGCAACCAAAATTAGATCCATCTGAATTACGAAAATGAACTGGTATTGTAAGAACCCTCCAAAAAGCGAAGGCTCGCCCAGCTGAAGTGCTATTATGAAGCAGATGTAACTAAAGAAGTCCCAAATTCACTTTATCGAAGCCCGAAATCCACTTAAGAAGCCCCAAATCCAAAGTCGAAACTGGCGAAGGCCTAAAATTGAAAACAAACAGCAATAAGTTAAAGTTTAAGTGCACAAATTGAATCAATTAAACTCAAAACAGTGAACCCCTAATCTGAAAAAGCCCTAATTTGAAGAAGTCCTAATTTGAAGCCTTAAACCGAAGCCACATTCAATTGAGCAACATAATTTATAGCATAATTTGTATAACGTACTAATTTAGAGAAGATTGAGAGAGAAAGTGAGGTTTAAGAGAGAGAGAGAGAGAGAGAGAGAGAGAGTAGAATGAGAGTAAAGAGGATTATTATTTTGTTTAAGTGTAAAGAGAGGTTCAGATAGGCGGGATAATTGGCCACTAAAATTTTTCACTAGGAACCGTGCATCCTTATTTTTCCAGTTTTTACAATTTGTTTTTGTTTTTTTATTTTGTTTTTTAAAATATTCATTTTACATTTAATAAATTAATAGAACCTAAAAAATAATAACAATTAAATATCTTGATATTTAAAAATAAAACCTCAGTCTATTGGTAAACTCTTACTTTTTTTAAAAAATAAAATATTTTAAAGGTAAATTTGATTTTTAAATAATTAAATAATTTTTTGGTTAAAAAATTAAAAATTGAGTTTATTAATGATCTAAGGTAACATATCATGCATGTTGCTAACATCCAACACTTTAAAGCT
Source organism: Kitagawia praeruptora (assembly GCA_037693485.1). Taxonomy (NCBI): domain Eukaryota; kingdom Viridiplantae; phylum Streptophyta; class Magnoliopsida; order Apiales; family Apiaceae; genus Kitagawia; species Kitagawia praeruptora. The sequence goes on along the minus strand of CM075348.1, from coordinate 111,689,746 downwards.
AAGGTAACATCATGTTTGTGGCTAAGGTAACACAAAAAACAAAATGTTATATTAGGTCCAAAAAAACATGCTAAGGTAACATATTCTAGCAACATCCATGAAAAAGATGTAACGATAGCCCATCTATGGCGTAGTGAAGAATGGGTTCATAGTAACTATGGTTTGCAGGTGAGACAAGCGACAATATCGAATACAGTTAAGCGGTCTTTAGAGCATCTCTCACTTGCTCCCGAAAGAGGCGATGTTAAGCGACACAAACCGGCAAAATTTCCTGACCTAGAAAAATCTCTCTATGAATGGATTCTTCAATATCAAGAACATGTGAATATGACAGGTGAACTAATCATCGAGAAGGCGAAAAAGCTCATGAAAGATATTTATCCAGTGGATACTCCAGACTTTACTTTTTCTATTGGTTGGCTTGGAAAGTTCAAAGCAAGATATGGAATTAAAAATTTCCGGCGTTTCGGAGAGAGTGGATCTGTTGAAATGGAGGGCATGGAGGACAAATTAAAATCCATAAGAGACAAAGTTGATCAGTTTGAAATGAAAGACATCTTTAATATGGATGAAACAGGTTTTTTTTTATTATTTTATTTTATATTTTGTACTTTAGTGATGTAATTATTTACATGTTTTGATCTTAAACAGGTTTGTTTTTTAGACTTCAACTGGATCATTCCCTTGCAACAATGCAGCTTGAAGGGAAAAAACAAGACTAGGAAAGACTAACTGTTGCTATTTGCTATAATGAGGACGGTTCGGAAAAACTTCCTTTATGGATTATTGGGAAATATGCTAAACCAAGGTGCTTCAAGAATGTAAACTTGAACAGTCTGAACTGTGAGTACCGTGCTAACAAACGAGCTTGGATGACTGGTGTGTTATTTGAAGAATATGTTCGCCAACTTGATAAAAAATGGTTGGAAGAAAAATTCTCTTGATTGTGGATAATTGCCCTGCTCATCCAAAAATTATTGAAGGATTGCGAAATGTTGAATTATTTTTTTTGCCACCAAACACAACTTCAAAAATTCAACCTTGTGACGCGGGGATCATACGAGCTTTTAAGATGCATTATCATCGTCAATTTTATAGAAGTCTTTTGGAGGGTTATGAATTAGGGGTTCCAAATCCAGCAAAAATAAATGTGTTAGATTCAATGAATCTTGCAATTTCAGCATGGTCTATGGATGTTCGTGCAAATACAATTGCAAACTGATTTTGTCATTGTAAACTTCGATCAACAGATAACGTGACTTTTGAGAACTCAGATGAAGGTGGTGAAAGCACTCAAGAACTCCAGAATTTGATCAAAGAGTTGGGTTATCGCAATGCAATGGATGTCGAAGATGTTCTGAATCACCCAGAAGAAAATGTAGTTGCACAGTTGTTGACTGATGAAGAAATTATTGAAAGCATTATTGGAATAAATAAAGATGATATCGATGAAGAAGATGATGAAAGTTCTACAATGGAGCCCCCTTCGCGAAATGAAGCTATTAAAGCGGCTATCACATTGAACAATTTCTTGTTGAGCTATGAGAAAACAACACCAGAAGTTCTTACCATGCTAAGGAAAATTAGAGACGAGATTCAAGGGGAAATTGATTTCAACAAAAAACAAAAGACAGTTGAGTCATTTTTCAAGAAACCTTCATAAATCATTCATGTAATATGCTATATATAAAGAATTATTAATTTATATTTTATATGGGGTCTAAAGAAATTATCAAAAATGTGTTATCTTATAATTTTAGCGAATTATTAATTTAGCACCCTATCCCCGAGTCGGGACCGGCCAAAAATATTATCTTAGAGAGTTTATTAAATAATCGAGTATTAATTTATTGAGTTTCTACTATATGAATGTTGGTGTCATATTAAGTGTTTGTAGTAAATTGTAAAATCGTATGTTAATTCTCGGATAATTAAGGTTATATGTCGAGTTATATTTGGAGTAGTAGTTATAACGACCTAGAAAATTTCGTATTTAAATTTCTTATTTAATATTAAATGTGGATTATATGATGTGAATAGTTTTGAGAAGGTCAATATATGTGATATCGTGTTTACATGTTTAAATGAGGATTTGTGTGTGCCGTGTAAGTCTGTGTATTTTTATTTATATTTTTGAGGATTTAAATGTATTTAAATTATGCATTATTAATCTTATGACCGAATGGTGGATATACTTGCAGCGTGTGTGTGTGACCGAATGGTTGATTCGAATTGGGGCTTTTGTTATCATTAATTTGTTGTTGTTGTAGTACTGTGAATTGGTGGCTTGGTTTATGGTTGTTTTGGCTGGTATGTGTTCGTTGTATGTGTGGGTTAGAGTTGTTGAGAGTTGTTGGGGTTGCAAGGAGGTGAGGTCGAGAGGGGTTAGAGAGGAGGGTGATTTCGAGTGGTGATGTACAAAGGAACATGAGAGGAAGGAAAATTAGAAGGCTAAAGAGAAAGAAGAGGGGGAGGTAAGGTTGTGGTATTAAGGTGATGGAGAGATGAGGTAATGCAGAGCCTGTGTTTTTGGGTTCGGGCTGCAGTGAGGGAAGCAGTACAAGGAAGGGAGAATGTGAGCTAAAAGAGGAAGAAGAGAGAGTGTAGGGTGTAAAGTAGTAGTAGTTAAGAGGGTCAGGAGTAGGGGAGGTGGTGAAGGAGAAACATGAAGGTGGTGCAGTGTTTTTACGTGTGTTTGGACTTGGGTTTTGCAAGTAGGGTTGTCTTGATTATTGATGCAGCTGTGTTCAAGGGAAGTGAGAAAGTGCTATTTGGGGATTGATAACCGGAGACATTATTTTAGATTGAACCTGATGCGGATAAATGTCGAGGTAAAGCTTTGGTGAATCTAATAATTGTTAAACTTGTGCTCGTACTGCATTGTTCTAACTGGTATATTTTGGGTTAAGTGTAAATTCGAATTTCATGATATAAAGATGTTTGGAATACGGTTTTCAGTTCTAATTGTATGTTAGGGTCAAATTAGAAGTTAAAGGTAGTAATTAGTTGATTTATTAATGTTACTGGTTCGGGATGTTTGTGCTGGAATATGTCAAGAGTAGTAAGCGGAAATCTTGTGGTTAAGGTTCGATTATAAGATAAGTTGAAAGCAGAAAATTTCTTAATTGCTTGTTGGGTCGGTTGTGTTCTGAAAGGTTAGGCGATATTATAAAGGAGGAGCCGTCCAACTTTTGTTAGAATTATTTTGTAATTTGTATAGTAAATTGATACGGGTTATTGTGGATCGAGATGATGTGTGTGTTAAAAGGTATATGTGTAAGCTAATAATACGTGCTAATTGTTTATATGATTTTGTGATTATATGTTACAATTTTGAGAATATGATCGGTATGAGCTGTATGTGATAAATTGTATGGCTTATAGGATGCGTTTGGATAGAAAGAATTAGACGTTTACGATTATACGCATACTGAAGTAGTACTTCACCTTGATATAGGTACGAGTAGGAGGCCCGACTAGGAGCAGTGCACGCGTAGATGGTAATTCGAGTAGGAAATGATAATCAGAGTTGACAGACATACTCAACGAGAGATTGACTAGTCTTAAGGAAATACGGATATATGATCGAGTTGAGGCCAAAGTGTAAAGAAGTGAAGCTGTTGTAAAGTGAGTGATGGATCGAGATATTGGAAGTGGAAGCTTCATGTTTTGAGGCAAGTGTTATCGCTCCTCACTTATTGTTCAAGTGATGCATTTCTGTTCTATTTATTTATCAAATGTGTCTGTCAAATTATGTTTACAAAGTGACGTCCTTCTTCAAATGATGTGCAAATGTTTATATTTCCACCTATAGCTCAAGTGCAAATTTTTAAATGATCTTACAAATACCCTTTTTCATCAAAAGATATTTTAAATTGTGATATGTTAATGGATTCCTCAATAGAGTGCCATTTCTTTTATTTTTCTTCGAAAGTATTTAAGAAACTTTCTAAACAGAGGATATCCAAGATTTTAAATTCTTATAAAAGTCTTTTAGGCTAATTTCTGAGTCTTAATTATCCTCAAACTGATATTTTAGGGGATGTTTTCCTCAAACTGATTGACGATTAATTATCCTGAAATTATTTTACAAATATTCATTTTGAACCACTTAACTCACCTACTTTAGTCCAAACTTTGCAAGGTGATAGAGAATTTTATTAAATTTTTAGCACTTGACTATATCCTCGTTTTATCGTATATTCTCAGTTGTGGTTAATCATGTTGCCAGTAAATTCTGTCTTCGATTGATTTAACATTGTATGACCCCAATTATTCGTATCGAACTTGTCGATACCTCTTGAGATTATTGTTTTTTTCAGTTATTACTTATTTATCGTGTCGAACTTGTCGACATTTGTTAATTGTAAATTCTTTATTGACTCTCGAATTATGAGTTGTTCAGGAACGTGAGTTTTCCAGTCGGTTGGTTGGTAAAGGTTGTCGATTGTCCCGACACCTAGAGCATTTGATATAGAATTGGAATGTTTTTTAAAAATGTGGACCGTAAGGAGTCGGACCAGATTCGTGGTCGGAAGTTAATAAGGCCAATGTGTGTCGTGGATCCATTATAGGACATTGATGTGTGCGATTTTCCGGGGTTAGTGCGTGATTGATCAGCAGCCTAACCTTGTTATGTTTTTTTTAATATTTAAAAAAATCCAATTCTTATCTATACATTGAGTTTGAATTGCTTTAAAGGCTGACTCTTTTGAAGCCTATGATGATTATCTTTGGTTATCAGAACTTTTATCATATCTCATGGTTGATACAATTTTATTCTGAGATTGGATTGTAATAATATGATTTGATAGTTGTTTCATACCATAACCTGTATGTGGTCTTGGATCAGGGGTGTTGTATTGTATATATTTGGCTTATGTCCAGGTTTATGTTGTGTTGATTGTGGTTAGTGGCCCCAAATCTTTACCCCGGATTATGGGATGCCACAGTTGGTATCAGAGCTACAGGTTATGGTCACTGAAATAGTTAGGATGGGTGGGTATACGTGTGTGAGACGAACGTTAAATAGAACGATTTAGGATAAGGTTCGCCTTAGGATATTCAGACGAGTATTGTGACGTTGTACGGTACTTTGACATATTGTGCGAGTAGGAGTTCGACTCGTTTGAAGACTAGTGGACGAACGAGACAGATAATCCGGAGCCACATGAGCCAAATGAGCTGTTGGAGCTATCAGTTTGGAGGACATTATCTCGAGACTTTCACGTACCTTCTAGAGCTTTTCTACGACTTTAGGTTCGATGTGAACGTTATAGAGAGAATACGAGAAGACTAGAAATAAGATGTGGGAAGCGATTGTTGGCATGAGTTTGAAGTGAGGGCATAGATGCACGCTACTAGCCGTTGATCTTGGTTGAATTCTTAATTGATTCTTTATTGACGAATCGATTCTTGTTCTTGCTCTGAATTGTTGTAAACGAATTCACGGTTTATATTGTCGCTGAAGCATTTGTTGCGCAGTGACGGTTAAAATCGAGAATGAATGGAGATCTTCTTATTTATTCAACTTATTATTGTCAGGCCGGTTTTGGCAACTAGGTATATTAATGCTTAGCGGATAAGAGTGAGATTATGAATAATTATGAATTTCTTGAACGTTTGTTTAATCGAAGATACTTCTATTGATGATGAGTTTCGTATATCAGATTCACTTGAATTCAATCTTATTCTTTCAGAAATATCCCTATTTTTAAAGGACACTTGATCCAACTCTATACTTGAAAAACTTGAGACTCTTGAACTCTTTTCATTTTCTCCTTGAATATTTAATCTTCTTTATTCAAACTAAGATGAACAACCTATGTATATAGGGGATTCAGGGACATTTTATCTTTGTGATAGAAGTCTGGTGGGACGCCACTGATTGTGTTTTCATGAATGTACTAAAGACTGGCCATCTTTTTGTACGAGGGCGGTTCACCTAAGTGACAAATACAACCTGATAACAGTTCGAAGATCATATTGATCTCTCGATTAAATCCTTTTTCCCAAAATTTTATCAAACAAAATTCAGTGTACATTCATACCTAATATCTATTCATTCCATTGACTTTCTTTGTCAGAAACCTTGATTATTTTGGATTACCAGTGATAAAGAGCCACGAAGATAGACGCGGCAACATCCTAAGTGGTCAAAATTGCGATTACGTGACGAAGAATTGATAAGCAAGATTGAGAAGTTGATGTTAAAATAGAGATTGAGTATCAAATTGGATTAATTAGTGGATTGAGAAACCCATGTACAAGATTCGAGATTACTGAAAATAGAGAAAAAGAAAGGAGCAGTTATCAAGGGCACAAGATTACAGATTTTATTAAAGGTTGAAAAGAGAATGATGATGAAGGTGTTTGGTAGGTGACAGTTAGTGTTAATGAAAGATTGTTTTGGACATCTATTTAATTTCGGAGATAGAAAATGGAATATTATAAGATTCCGAGTATTTTGAAACCCGTTGTTGGATATAAGGTTTTTGAACCCAGGAAGGATAATTTGAGTAAAGCAGAATGAAGCAGGACATATTTGTTTGTAAGAACTATCAGAAGGATATTAATGAAATTTGAATAAGAAGAAAGATGATTGTGTTGGAGTTAATGACTGGTGTGAACTCAATTTGAAGAGTCGTGATTATTAAGAGTAGAAGAGAGTCGACCAAGATGGAACAAGATGAGAAGAAGAGGAAGACAGTGAACCATGAAGTTTCAGAAGCGTTTCAATAGAAGACGTGTAATTCAGTTAAGGGAAGAATGTAGAACTGAGAAGATTTAGAGTAGGGAGAACGGGGGCAGAGTAGTTACCTACATAATGAGAATTAGTAGACTTTACCAAGGCCCACATGGTTAGTAGATAAGATTTCGAGAAAAAGCATATGGAAACTGTGTTGAGATAAATGTAGAAAGTTGAAAGTGTAATCGGATAGAATAGTGTGGTAATAAGTGACGGAATCAGAGATCAAAAGTTGTGTGCCGTACGCGGGGAAAGATAAGACGTGTTGCCAGAGATTATATCATATCAGTACTAGTGGACCCTATGATGAGAGTCACGGAACTATTTTCTATAAATTACTAGGAAGCTAGAAATTCATTGCGACTATGAATGCTATTATCAAGAATTTGAATGTGATGGTAGTGAAAAGAGTTAAGTGCAATTTAGGATTGTATTGAGTAGCTAACTACGAAGTACAAACAAATTGTCAGGGCAAGAAAGTGAGATCATGATTTTCAAGGGATGTAAAGTGGCGTTGTGAGGCCGAAAGCAGATAAAGAAGTCTTAACGAGCATGTAGACCAGAAGATTGTTATACTAAGATTATGGAGTTGTTTTGCAAAAAAAAAAAAGGAAAAAAAGAAAAGAAAACAGTTAAATCAAAGCAGATTTTAGTGATTCAAATTTTTGAATGAATAATTTGATGGATTGCCTAGATTGTCACCAGGTAAGGATGAGTAGTTTGTTTGTTCTTCATTTTCCAAAAAAAAAAATAGTTTCAAGGAGTTCAATATTGAATGACATCAATGGAAATGTTGGAGTTAACAATTTGAGTAAAGGATATTCGCAAGAGAAAGAGTAGTAATACTCATCGTATCTCAAGAGGTAGATTATGCGCAAGATTTTTAAATATGAGTTGTAGATGGAAAGGAATCAAATTTTAAGACATGTGGTTGGTAATGAAAGAATCAAAGTGAATTTTGTGAAGATGGAGCAATAATGAATTGAGAAAGGTCCATGATGCTAGGAGAGGTCGGAATTTTAAAGGAGGAAGTGTTTATTGTCATAAAATAAAAAGTACATGTTGATACTCTTAAGCAAAAGTATTGACACATAAGTTGGAACTGACCGTGATGGTTTTCGCCTAGAGTTGAGAAGTCAGATGTGGAAGTTCGCACGCCTAGACTACAACGAAGGTGATCGATACCGTGGCATTTCAGCCTGAATTATTAGAGAATTAAGAGGTACCGAGATAAGGTGATGAACCAGAATGTGAATGAATTGACGGGAGAGGAATTGGACAGTTAGAAGGATAAGTGGTGAATGTGTACTTTATTTCGTAATATCTCGAAGTGCGAGCGATGAATAGATGCTACAATTTTTTTTTTGCGGTTAAATTAAGTAGTGTAAAGCGTTGGAGTTATAATGCATAGAGTCAAGTTCGATAAATTATTGAGTAAGTAGAGTCATGTTTCATAAATTGATTTCAAAAGACGCGGAATAAGTATAGCTTAGAGGATTTTCTAAGACGTGTAATTGAGTTGACATATCTTAAGTCAAATTTCATGATTAATTAAAGTTAGAGTTTTTTGGAGTGAAAGCATTTTGTGATTGGTATAGAGGGGGGCTGTGACCCCAGAATAATTGATATTACAAACATTTAATCAAGATTTTGTTCTTGTAGTGGGTTATGTTAAACTCATGGTTATGAAGTTTATTAGTTTTCAAAACTGTATATATCGAGGATAAAAATGTTTTTGTAAGAGTGAGAATTGAGTTGTTAATCGAATCATGTTTGATGTGTATCTAATGATGTACGTGTGTGATTGTAGTATTTGATTTCAAGGACGCGATCGAGAATAGATGATATGAGGTTTGTTTGACAAATTGGAATCAAGGTATCATGGATTTATTTATTTACCTGTTTACTGCAAGTCAAGGCATATTTCTTTACTTATATGGTTACTGCAAGTCAGGGCCGATTTATTTATTTACATGTTTACTACACGCCAGGGCAGCTTTCGCATTAGCATTGTGTATGAGTAAATTGAGAGTGTGAAATGTTGGGGTACAAAAATGAGTTGTTATAAATGATTTGGGTTGGTATTTGAAGTTGTTACATGGGGTATAGTCCGTTATACGAAAAGGTCATGCCCGATTTTCTATAGATCAAGCATTCGTTTAAGAATTGTAGACGTTTCGAATTAACGGAATTTGTAAGGGTAAGGTTTAAGTTTATCTTGGAGATTGAGAGCTTACATAGTGATCCTATTGGTGTATGATTTGATATGGAGGAGTCCTAAAGTTGAGGACCCAAATTGAGGAAGTTGGAGCGAATGTTTGAGGAGTACTATTACATGTGTTCTTAGGATTGATTCTGAGGACAGAATCCTATTAACGGAGGAAAGATATAACGACCTAGAAAATTTCGTATTTAAATTTCTTATTTAATATTAAATGTGGATTATATGATGTGAATATTTTAGAGAAGGTCAATATATGTGATATAGTGTTTACGTATTTAAATGAGGATTTGTGTGTGCCGTGTAAGTTTGTGTATTTTTATTTATATTTTTGAGGATTTAAATGTATTTAAATTATGCATTATTGATCTTTTGAAATTTTTATAAAATCATCGTAGTTGTCAAAAATCATGAAATCTTTTGTATTATCATCTTTATGATATTATTTAGTTTTTAAAATTACTGGGAGAATTCTTTTGAGTGTTTAAGTATTTTAAAATGATTTTATGAGTTATATTGCATTTAGAGGATCAAAACTTGGAAAATTTATATTTAATTACCTTTTTATCCTAAAAATATGGGATGTTTGTAATTTCATAAACTTTAATTTACAAAATTTTAACTTATTTTTCTACAGATTTTCTGTTCAATTTTGATTTTTTTTTATGATTTAAATTAGATTTTCAGCTTGTGTGAGAATACAAAATTTCCTTTATCTCTTTTAATCTTCAAAACCCAGCTCCTTCTCGAGAGTTCTAGCAGTGTGGGTGTGTCCCTAATCTCTCAACATCTAATCTCTCAACATCTCTCTCCATCTCACTCTCTCTTTCACGATTTTTGGAATAATCAAGCTTTAAGATTGGTGCTTTTGATGACCATGGCTGCCAATTAAACACTCTTCCCCCTCTGTTATTCCCTGCGGCTGCGTGTACTGTGTGCGTATTATGTGTGTCGAGCGGGTGAGCTTGGCTCTTGTTTGTGTGCTTATAAATTCGGTATGTGTCTAATGAGATGTGTGTGTATGGCCTCTCTGGTTCTGAATTTGTGTTATCGATATATATACTTGTTTGCACTAAATCACGCAAGTGCACGTGGTCACAAGTAATATAGATATAAGTCAAGTTCGTTCCCACAGAGATCTGGTTTTTAATTCAGTATTGTACCTATGCAACAATGTATGGTTTTAATTCACTGCTAAGACAAATAACAAATTGGGGTTTGATTATCTAAATTAACTAAGATGCAAATTATAAAACTAAAAATTAATTAACTAAGAGAATTAAATCGAATTACTTATATGAAAATAAACATGGGATCTTAACTTCATTAAATACTTCACTTAGAGTCGATGCCTTTAATCAATACACCTGTGGGATTTGATATCCGATCGGACAACATGAAACAAGTAAAAGTTACCTCTCGGTATACTAGTACCAAACTACGCATGCATCCAAAAAAGAGATAGAAGATGGGTAGACACCAATTATGTTTAGACCCTATATCTCTATAGAATTTGAAAACATAAAGGTTTAAGCACAAGTTATCCACATAGATCACATAGGGCAGCATAATATCTCTATTCATGCCACAAATCATGATGTTAAAACATCAACCTATCCTATGCTAGCATGGCAAGTTCTAAATCTCAAGATCCACTCTCGTTTCGCAAGAGATTAACAAATTAGATGTTCGCGACGCATCTAAATACATGAAACACAATCATACAAGGAAATCAAGATTTCATCACACATAATCTTTAAAGCAATCAAGCTACTAAGCTACATAAATAACTCCGTTAGAATCCCATGACAACGATTAGCTCATAATTGAACCTTTCATCGTCATGGGATTTGATGAAAACATGATAATAAACAAGATATGGAAGAAAGAAGCAATAATATTATTAAAATAATGAGTTGAGAAAACAAATCTATGATCCAACGTATACAAAAGATGAAGTAGATCTAGATCCTTGCTTGTCACCGAGCGTTGAACCCTTCTCCACTATTCTCCCTTGCAGATCTAAGCTATGTTACAATAATAAAGACTGATGATCATTTACAATGCTAAGATGTGTTTAAATAGGCTCTAGATTTCTTGCCCAGCAAGAATTTATCTTCTATTACAATTAGAATTTAATAAAGGTGCTAAAAACTGACCAAAATACAATTAGAACTTGAAAAGGGCAAAACAGTAATTTCCCTGCTCCCAACAGTCTGTTTGGCGTGCTTCCTGCTCCTACCACACGTAGCCTGCTCGTGCAACACCTGATCCATGTTGTAGAAAATCTCTCAAGCTTCGCGTGGGCAGTAAGATCGCTGAAAACGGACTTATAGAACTCCAGATATGGCCAAAACAGTGTAGACTGCGCAACCGTCCCAGAAAATCCGAATTTTAATTAATTTAACCTCAAAAAATGATAGAAGCATCCACCTTAATCGACATTCACGTAAATCTGAGCTATGTTACAATAATAAAGACTGATGATCATTTACAATGCTAAGATGTGTTTAAGTAGGCTCTAGATTTCTTGCCCAGCAAGAATTTATCTTCTATTACAATTAGAATTTAATAAAGGTGCTAAAAACTGACCAAAATACAATTAGAACTTGAAAAGGGCAAAACAGTAATTTCCCTGCTCCCAACAGTCTGTTTGGCGTGCTTCCTGCTCCTACCACACGTAGCCTGCTCGTGCAACACCTGATCCATGTTGTAGAAAATCTCTCAAGCTTCGCGTGGGCAGTAAGATCGCCGAAAACGGACTTATAGAACTCCAGATATGGCCAAAACAGTGTAGACTGCGCAACCGTCCCAGAAAATCCGAATTTTAATTAATTTAACCTCAAAAAATGATAGAAGCATCCACCTTAATCGACATTCACGTAAATCTGCACAACTAATCAAAACACATCAAAACTACAAGAAACTTGAGTCCAAGACAATCAATTTAAGCCGATATGGAACGCTTCAAGTGGATATAAAATCCACTTATCACACCCCCAAACTTAAACCGATGCTTGTCCTCAAGCATTAACAATTACAACTAACTAACTAACTAGTACCACTTCCGTAGGTGATCACGGTTGCATTTGGCATATGCAACAAGCCCTTTAAACCCCTAGGCAGCCCTAGTGGACGAGTAAGGTCTCGTGAGGGCCTATAGTGAATGTACCCACAAAATCCATTTAACTAATAATGCAATAACAATGCAATGCATGAATGCAACTAATATGAAAAATACAAGATCCCCTTCAAACTCACCAAAACAACTAACAAGTAAATATCTCAAAGATTGCAACTAAATCCAAATAGAGCTCCACTAAGTCCCCGTATACTAACAATACATGAACAGAAACGTGTGTGTGTGCGATGCTCATCAGAAATACTCCCAACACTAGGTCAAAAATCATACCTATTCTTCGCCAAGACAATCACAGGTTTATAAATAGAATAGACTGTAGACACTTCATAACTTAGAAACACCTCCATCCTCATTCAAGTTAGACAGGAATTCATGCTTTATTACTACATTACGACACATAATACAATACACATGCTTATTTAACCGTGCAATGAATGAGACCCCAAAAGGCTTATACAATAATACCCATGTAGCGAGTGTTAGGTCAGCAATCCCAAACCACAAGGGCTTTAGGTTACTAGGACTAAGTCCCCTCAGACTTAATTACTCGAGTATTAAAGAGCTCACTCGTGGTTAATTTTGCATTAAACAACTGACTTTTTTTTTCTTTTTTTTCATGCAATCTGGAATGAGAATTCTCAATTCCAACCCTAGACTACTCATATAAATATGAGCTGGCTACTAGCCAATTGACACATAGCCATTATTTAACAAATATTAACAACTAGCATGAAATCCCTGGTTTCCCCCAAACTTAGACTTTAGTGCTCCTACGCCATCAAGGGAATAACGAAAATTCTAAATATAATCAAGTGATTAAATCTCAAGACATCCAAACAAGCATGATCCTAACCTAGCCCAAAAGCACCCAATGAGACTATGTAAAAGTTTTGTTCCCGTAACATGCAAGTCAATTTCGTAGGAACTATAAATCAACCCTCTACTCATCATCACCACACTCAATTAAACATCTACCTATCAATCAGAATCAGCTCGTCCTAAGGGATCATGAAATATGCATGCCATGAAAATGCAACTAACATGAACTCACATGGTATACAAAAATAAAATAACAGAATGTCCTACATGAAACAACATAAATAATACGAACGAACATGCATGAATTACACTAAACATGCAAACATGATATCCTATATGAACACATAATACAACAACAACTACTAATCCCTCAAATCACCCCCAAACTTCAAATATTCAATGCCCTCATTGAATGAAAGTAAATACGGGGGATAGCATAAAACGTACCTACTCGTCCTCATCATCGGATGAATCAGGCGGTGGATACTGCGTACGCGCTCCATAGACTGGCCACCTTGCCTGAATTCCCATATCTCTCAAAGCTGCAGCCATATCCTCAGCATACTCCCGGTTACTAGCATGTATAGCATCCATTCGCCTGTACAAACGTCTAAAGTGGCCATCCAAAACTCTCGGTACTCTCGAAACACGTGGCTGAGCGCCCGCTCCCCGACCACAAGTACCAGCACCAACAACAACATAACCAAGCCCCCTCAGATGTGGAATCCCACCTTGCCATTCCGGCATCCTATCAATAGACACGTCAACAATGGAAGCCATAGGTGACTGCAAATCCTCCTCCGCACCCCATGTAACACCACTATCCATACACAAACCAGCTATAACAGAAGCATGAGGCATCGATGACAGTGCATTAGACTTTAAAAACCTGATAATATTCTGATAAACAATATAACCGACATCAATGTACTTTCCCTTTCGAATGCCCCAAAGAAGAATCGCTCTATCAGCTGTTACCTCACCCGTATGAGAAGTAGGCATAATATTCGCACAGATAAATAAATACCATGCTCGTGCATACTTATTCATCGTAGAAGACGGAAAATTAATCGGCTCAGTAGTTCCTAATTTATACTTCCAAACTGTACCGGGAACACATAACTCAAGAACAATCGCCTCCATATCCACATCTGCACTAGTCTTCCTTGCCCAATCTTCATCCCCCATAAGCTTAGGTGGTTGTCCCAAAATTTGACGAATAGCATCAGCACTATAATCCACCTATTTACCTCGAACCACACACACCCCATCCGGCTCACCTTTAGCATTTGCATAAAACTCCCTAACAACATTCACCGGAATCGGAGCAGGCGCCTTACAAATCTCTCCCCAACGTAACTCATTAATCACATCAACCAACCCATAATGACGAGTTGGCAAAAACCCCCTTTCTTTTGCCACCGACCTTGACAACAATCGATTATACTCAACCTCCGCATCCGGAGAAGAAAATCTCTCCACCCTACTAGAACCACCCCTCATTCGCTTAGGAGCCATAATAATCAAAACCCCACTCAATAATAACACCACCAACAACCACCAAGAAATATCACACCAAAAACCACCAAGCAAAATCACACCACAAATACCCAATTAACAAGACTAATACAAAACCCCCAATTTACAAGAACACAAATTCGTAATAAAAATAAGATTAGAGAATAGATATCCCAACTACGAATCGAAGAGGTGAACTTGTACTAATTTTCCCCCAAACTTGAATTTTTTAGATATGTAGAGGATGAAGAGAATGAATTGGGTTTGTATGTATGGGTATATATAGATAATGGAGTGATAGGATGAATTAAAAAAAATTTAATGTGAAAAGGAAAAATTTGAGTGGGTATGAAATTTGATGTAAGATAGAAATAGGATTTAGCGATTAAAAATAATAATAATAATAAATATGAATTAGAATAAATATAGGTTTAGAATTTTGAAGTAGAGATGGGGGTTTTGGAATTAAAATAGGAAAATAATTATATATAGAGATGAGTTTATAAATAAGATTGGGGTGGAATTTTTTTTTTTTATGTACAACAGCTGAGGAAACACTCGGCCAAAATCTGCAAGAGAGCAACCTACGCGCGCGTGCAGGCAAACTGCTCAAAAGTCAGTAACGCAGGCGCAGCCTGCGTTACAGGTGTGTAACCTGCGCCACATACAGTAACGCAGGCGCAACCTGCGTTACAGAGCTGCATCCTACGCCAGGAACAGAAACGCAGGCGCAGCCTGCGTTACACAGGTGCAGCCTGCCAAATTTTTTTTTTTTTTTTTTATTTTTTTTTGAATACAACAAAATTTTTTTTTTACACTAATGTGTGGGTTGCCTCCCATGAAGCGCTCCTTTAACGTCAATAGCTTGACGTTACTTCCTAAACTCATGGTGGTTTCAAAAGAATAACTGAACCATCCTCAACAGAAAGACCATTCATAAGAACGTTGATATCTTGGTTGCTTGCTTTCCACAAATCTCTTCCATCAGATTTCAACCTGATTTTACTACCCAACGGCCTAATCTTCTTCTTTTTCTTCTTCACACCTCTAAGGTGCTTCTCCGACTCGAACGGCTGAACAAAACTTTCTTCCTTATCATCGGTTTTCCACCTTCGCAACACGTTATCATGCCCCTCTTCAAAAATCACTAACTCATTATTCAAAAGGACATACCTCAAATGTGGTGGAAGTTTTCCAAGTTTGACATTCGAGAGATCTCGAACCGATGAACCGTCAATGGAATCACTAATGGGATGCTTAAGCACGAATGTGTCCGTCTTTTCGCTCAATAACTGATCACACTTCTTTCTCTGACTCGTATCAACTATTTCCACATTGCAACACTCTTCATCCTCGGTTGGAAATTTCATGGCCTTGAACACATTAAAGGTGACATTCTGATCTTGCACCCTCATTGTAAGCTCTCCTTTTTGCACATCGATCAAAGTACGACCCGTAGCTAGGAAAGGCCTTCCCAAGATTATGGGAATCTTCTTATCTTCTTCGAAATCTAGAATCACAAAATCGGCAGAAAATATGAGCTTATCAACCTTAACCAAGACATCCTCTACTATACCCCTTGGATACGTGATAGATCGATCAGCCAACTGCAAAGAGATGTTAGTTGGCTTCGGCTCCGGTAGACCAAGTTTCTTGAAAACAGACAAGGGCATGAGATTAATACTAGCTCCCAAATCACATAAGCATTTGTCAAAAGACAACTTCCCAATGGTGCATGGAATTGTAAAGCTTCCTGGATCCTTAAGCTTAGGAGGCAATTTTTGTTGCAACACCGCACTACACTCCTCTGTCAATGCCACTATTTCAAATTCTTCTCTTCCGTGACAAAATACCCTTCACGAACTTTGCATATCTCGGCATCTGCTCCAATGCTTCAACAAAAGGAATGTTAATGGACAGTTTCTTGAAGACATCCATAAATTTCTGAAACTATTTCTCTTGACTTTTCTGCAAGCGTCCAGGATATGGCGGAGGCGGATAGATCTGATTATTCTTAGAAGATTGCTCCAGAGTAGACTTTTCAACAGGTTTCTTGCTTTTCTCACCATCAAGCTAATCAGCCACTAAATCAGATTTCTCAATTACTGGCACTGCAGATTTTTCAATCTGCTGATTCTGAACATCTTCATCTTCTTTAGTTGCTGATTTTGGATCTGTTGTAACCCTTCCTGATCTCAAAGTAACTGCCTTCACCTGCTCATGGACCTCCCTTTTGCCTGGATTCACCTCTGTATCACTAGGAAGAGTTCCTTGAGGCCTACTAAGTAAAGCACTTGCAAGCTGTCGCATCTGGTTCTCCAAGGTCTTTTGAGAAGCTGACAGGTTTTTAATCATCATCCTCAACTCATCCATCTCTGATTTTTCATTAGAAGATTGCCCCGCATGAGCCTGGGGCTGTTTCTCAAATCCAGGAGGTTGATATGGTTGCCTTGGAACATACGGCTGTTGATAGCCCTGGTTGAATGGCTTCGCTTGCTGTCCCTGAAACTGCTGCTGATAAGGTTGTTGAGCACCTTGATTGTTGCTCCAGCTAAAATTAGGATGATTCCTGTTGTTTGGATGATAGGTGGCTGGAACTGGTGCAGCAGGTCTCTGAAAATTACTCACGAACTGTGCTGATTCAGAAGAGATAGCACACTGATTCGTCTCATGTGCGCCCACACAAAGCTCACAAACACTAGCCACCTGCTGAACTCCATAATTTGCAAGAGAATCCACCTTCGTAGTCAACACCTTCAACTGAGCTGCAATAGCTAAAGCTGCATCCACTTCAAAAATACCTGCTACCTTGCCTTGAGAAAGCCTCTGGGTTGGATTCTGATATTCATTGGCAGCCATAGTCTCAATAAGATCATAAGCTTCATCATAGCTCTTAGCCCATAGAGCTCCACCTAATGCTGCATCTAACATAGGTCTAGACTGTGATCCCAACCCATTGTAAAAACTATTAATGACCATCCAATCAGGCATGCCATGATGTGGACACCTACGAAGCATCTCCTTGTATCGTTCCCAAGCCTCACACAAAGACTCTCCAGATTGCTACTGAAATTGAGTTAGCTGGTTCCTTATTGCTGCAGTTTTCGCCATAGGGAAGAATTTAGTAAGAAACTTTTGAGCAAGATCCTCTCATGTAGTAATGGAACCAGGTGGTAGAGAGTGTAACCAGCCCTTGGCCTTATTCTTCATAGAAAATGGGAAAAGTCTCAACTTGATAGCATCATCCGACACACCATTGAACTTGAAAGTATCACAGATCTCGATAAAGTCCCGAATATGCATGTTAGGATCCTCCGTAGAAGCACCCCCAAACTGAACCAAATTCTGTACCATCTGAATAGTGCCCGGCTTGATTTCGAAGTTATTAGCCGTGATGGCTGGCCTGGTAATACTAGACTGGATATCATTGATTTTCGGCTGAGAATACTCCTTCAAAGCCTTAGCTGCTGCTGCATCACCCATCTCTGCTGCTGCCAGTGCTTCCAAATGAGCTTGTAAGCGTGTTCGCATACAAAATTAAGCACCTGAAACACCACGAAACAAACAAACTAAGTAAGAAATCCGAGTCAGTGAACGCTAACGACCACTATTGACAAGCACATAAACCAAAAATAAAACACCGATAATCCCCGGTAGCGGCGCCAAAAACCTGTTTGCACTAAATCACGCAAGTGCACGTGGTCACAAGTAATATAGATATAAGTCAAGTTCGTTCCCACAGAGATTTGGTTTTTAATTCAGTATTGTACCTATGCAACAATGTTTGGTTTTAATTCACTGCTAAGACAAATAACAAATTGGGGTTTGATTATCTAAATTAACTAAGATGCAAATTACAAAACTAAAAATTAAGTAACTAAGAGAATTAAATCGAATTACTTATATGAGAATAAACATGGGATCCTAACTTCATTAAATACTTCACTTAGAGTCGATGCCTTTAATCAATACACATGCGGGATTTGATATCTGATCGGACAACACGAAACAAGTAAAAGTTATCTCTCGGTATACTAGTACCAAACTACGCATGCATCCACAAAAGATATAGAAGATGGGTAGACACCAATTATGTTTAGACCCTATATCTCTATAGAATTTGAAAACATAAAGGTTTAAGCACAAGTTATCCACATAGATCACATAGGGCAGCATAATATCTCTATTCATGCCACAAATCATGATGTTAAAACATCAACCTATCCTATGCTAGCATGACAAGTTCTAAATCTCAAGATCCACTCTCGTTTCACAAGAGATTAACAAATTAGATGTTCGCGACGCATCTAAATATATACATGAAACACAACCATACAAGGATATCAAGATTTCACCACACGTAATCTTTAAAGCAATCAAGCTACTAAGCTACATAAATAACTCCGTTAGAATCCCATGACAACGATTAGCTCATAATTGAACCTTTCATCGTCATGGGATTTGATGAAAACATGATAATAAACAAGATATGGAAGAAAGAAGCAATAATATTATTAAAATAAAGAGTTGAGAAAACAAATCTATGATCCAACGTATACAAAAGATGAAGTAGATCTAGATCCTTGCTTGTCACCGAGCGTTGAACCCTTCTCCACTATTCTCCCTTGCAGATCTAAGCTATGTTACAATAATAAAGACTGATGATCATTTACAATGCTAAGATGTGTTTAAATAGGCTCTAGATTTCTTGCCCAACAAGAATTTATCTTCTATTACAATTATAATTTAATTAAGGTGCTAAAAACTGCACAAAATACAATTAGAACTTGAAAAGGGCAAAACAGTAATTTCCCTGCTCCCAACAGTCTGTTTGTCGTGCTGGCTACTCCTACCACACGCAGCCTGCTCGTGCAACACCTGATCCATGTTATAGAAAATCTCTCAAGCTTCGCGTGGGTAGTAAGATCGCTGAAAACGGACTTATAGAACTCCAGATATGGCCAAAACAGTGTAGACTGCGCAACCGTCCCAGAAAATCCGAATTTTAATTAATTTAACCTCAAAAAATGATAGAATCATCCACCTTAATCGACATTCACATAAATCTGCACAACTAATGAAAACACATCAAAACTACAAGAAACATGAGTCCAAGACAATCAATTTAAGCCGATATGGAATGCTCCAAGTGGATATAAAATCCACTTATCAATACTTGCAACGTGTGTGTGTGTGACCAAATGGTTGATTCGAATTGGGGCTTTTGTTATCATTTATTTGTTGTTGCTGTAGTACTGTGAATTGGTGGCTTGGTTTATGGTTGTTTTGGCTAGTATGTGTTCATTGTATGTGTGGGTTAGAGTTGTTGAGAGTTGTTGGGGTTGCAAGGAGGTAAGGTCGAGAGGGGTTAGAGAGGAGGGTGATTTCGAGTGGTGATGTACAAAGGAACATGAGAGGAAGGAAAATTGGAAGGCTAAAGAGAAAGAAGAGGGGGAGGTAAGGTTGTGGTATTAAGGTGATGGAGAGACGAGGCAGAGATGAGGTAATGCAGAGCCTGTGTTTCTGGGTTCGGGCTGCAGTGAGGGAAGCAGTACAAGGAAGGGAGAATGTGAGGTAAAAGAGGAAGAAGAGAGAGTGTAGGGTGCAGAGTAGTAGTAGTTAAGAGGGTCGGGAGCAGGGGAGGTGGTGAAGGAGAAACATGAAGGTGGTGCAGTGTTTTTATGTGTGTGTTTGGACTTGGGTTTTGCAAGTCGGGTTGTCTTGATTATTGATGCAGCTGTGTTCAAGGGGAGTGAGAAAGTGCTATTTGGGGATTGATAACAGGAGACATTATTTTAGAGTGAACCTGTAAGAACCCGAATTTTCGGTAGAATTAAAACTTTTTATATATTGATGAAAGAATGAACAGTGACTCCGACTTCAAGGTATTAACAATGAATGTTACTGGGTATAGATTTAAATGATTATATGACACGAAGAATGCAATGGGTGGACAACCTAGATTAGAATATTCTATATCCTAGAAAGATAAGATATGGAAATTCCAAGTAGAGGAAATATTCTCATGTCATCCAAATCGATATCTGTTAGTAGTCCAGTGGTTCCGTGAAATGGTTATGGAATGCCCGAAAGAGAACAAGGACATTTTTATAAATATAAGGAATAAAGATGGAATAAATAATGAATAGTGTTTTTGGTGGAAATAAGAATATTATTAGATGACACTATATAGAAGTGCCCAGAATGAATTTCTTAGATCGTATTAGTGATCCAAGGGGAAAATAAGTGTATGTAAAAGCTGTCGGATTCAGAAAAATAGCACCTTTACTTTCTCCGAGAATTTCATAGACACTGAAAGACTTAAGGAATTATTAAGAGAAATTAAGGAATTTAAATTCAAGAATTATAAAGGAGGATTGAGAATGATAGTATTAATATTAAGAAAGTTTCCGGTAAAACCTTAACTAGAAATCCTTGAGATATTCCTCCGAACGATCAATGGAATTGAGCAATAACCGGACAAAGAAACAAACAGAGAACCAAGAGATGAGCATGTGCAAATTGGTGGGAGAATAATGAACTATAAGGACTTACATGAAAGTCAACTAATAAGCAAATGGTGTAGTTGCACTTTAACAAAAAGGGGTATGCATAATGTGGTGCCAACAAGTGTACCAATGGATGGGCAACACATGGACCAATGAGAATCAAACAACACAAAAAGAGATGATGCATCCAAGTAATGTAGCAATAATACATGAATTAGAAGATATTTGTTCATAAAGCAAAACAAAGAGCAAGAAACACCATCTCTCCCAAAACTGCTTAGCAAAACCAAGCTCAAAGAAAAATTCATATCTCCATTTCTATCCATGATAAAATAACCAAATTTTAACCATAGCTTCTCCACTCCATGGGCAAGGTTCGTTTAAAATTTCATAGCAATCCAAGTAGTATAGCCTAGGCAAATTACCTCCCCAAGTTGAAGAAGCAAACTGTCCTGATGCTTGACAGTTTCTGGACAGATTTTCTAATGGCCATATCTCCTTCATTACTCAATGAAATTTGGTGTTCTTTAGCTTTTTGGAAAGCTGGTTAGATGCTCTACAATTGTTCTTTAGGACCCTCATCCAGAAAAGCAAAGTAAGGACCTCGTTTTTGCATTTCTTTGGACTGATGAATAGTAACTCCGAAGTGATTAACTAGTTTTCTTGTTTTGTTCTTAAGGATTAAGCTATATAAAGACTATCTAAGGCTTGTTAAGTGTTTATAAACACTTTATAGTGTTTCTAGAGCTTCCAAGAAGGTAAACCCTTAACCCACCTTTGAGTTTTATATGAGATTTGATGGCGTTTATGGCTTGTATGCATGATTTAGAGCGTGTATGTTATGTGGGTGTTATAAAAATGTTAAAATATATTTTGTGGCTCCAAGACCTGTTGAGACAGTGAGGAAGATGATAAATAGTGTCCATGAGTGTTGGTTGTTGGTTGAATGATTATTTGGGTTGTTTGAAAATTGGATTATTCGTTTTTAAGCCGTCGTAATGTCGAAATTTACATAGGTGTTAAAAACAGAGCATGTCCGAAACTGTAAGTTTCTTACAAGGTTGAGGAACTGACATGAACTTGTAGATCTCGAGTCATAGATCGTTTTGGCGCAAGAATCGAAACAAACAGACTTACGGTTTAGGAATTATGATTAAATTCGTAAAAGTGGTTCGAAACCGTAATCGAAAGTTCGTAACTGAAATTGGATTCCTTTAATACTATGAAATCAGTGGCGAATCTGGATAATTAAATAATAGAGATAAAAAGGAAGGTGTGGGAGAAGACCACATGTCGAATGGATCATTTTCCGATTTTATAAAAATGTTCGAATCAAGGTTAAACGCGAACGAACCCCTAGAAGCATACTTGGTTATGACTTTGGTAAATGACTTAGAAAACGAGCGATAAATCTCGAGGTATAATCTTGGTTCGTAAATGACCGACCTTAAAACTTACATGACTTAAGTATATACAAAGTGTAAGTATGACGACGTGTCTTAGTAGCGAGCGAATGACGGGTCATAGCGAGAATAAAGAGAATTGCACTAAAAGGTGTTTAACGAGATAACTCGAAAACGTGTTTCGACTTAAGTAAGTTATACTTAGCCTTTTAAAAAGTATTAAGTGATTGACCTCGGTTATTGTGACTATTTATAGATCACCGGATTGACATGAGGCACATTACCCCTACAGGATTGTCAGGCAAGTTTCCAATACCTTGGAACTGTTGTTGTGATAATATATATATTATTGTTATACATATGTCATAGCATGCATGCTTGTTTTCAAAGTATATTGGAATACTTGTTCCTGAATTGATATTGGCTTATAGACTAGATAGGAATTATCGGTTATAAGCCGGATTGTTTCGTTAAGACCCTTAGCGAAGGGCATATAATATTCATTCTTTAAATATAGACCGGGAGTCGGTATTTTGTAATATAGAGATAGTCGTGGGAACCCGGAGGGATTCCAGTGACCTATATTTGAGGAATGCTATTTATGAGCATTATTTATATTTCCATAACGTATTAATTACTTGAAAATTATTCGAGGAACGTTATTTGAATATTATCTCAATTGAGAAGTACTATATGAATATTATTGTGAATATTCATTCGCGTTTATTTATTTACTGAATATTATTTTAATATTCATTTGAGCTTTAATTACTTATTAGTTTCGAATCTTCATTTAGAGTTTGATTATTCAATGAATAATTACTTTAATGTTCTTGGAAATTTATTTATTAAATGAATATTATTTTGAATATTCATTTAAGATTTTATGTACTTGATGAATATTATTCTAAAATATTCATTTGAAGTTCTATTTACTTAAGGAATATTGCTTCGAATATTCCTTTAAAGTTTTGATTACTAAAAGAATATTACTTGGATATTTATTTAGAATATTATTTATTAAATAAATATTATTTTCAATTATCCATTTAAGATTGGATTTATTTAGTGAACATTATTTTAAACATTTATTTGAGTTTATTTAATTAATGAATATTATTTTGAATATTCATTTAAAGGAGAGAGTTATTTAGTAAATAATTCTAAATATTCATTCGAGGATTTAATTATTTAATGAATATTATATTGAATATTCATTTAAGATTTATTTATTTATTTTTGGAATATTTATTCAAGGATTCTTTCAATTAGTGAATATTTTATATATTCATTCAAGGATTATTTATGAGCAATATTTTATAATAAGAATATTCTTCAACTATTTATGACTTATTAAATATTCTTTGAATATTTATTTGATACCTTTAAACTATTTGATTCCCTTCAAATATTATCTTTGACCTTCAAATATTATGTAAAATATTTCTTAGATTTATTATGATTATTTTATCAAGGAAAGGTTCTCAAAACCCTATTTTCCGTTTAAGTCTATCTTATAGGAAGACTTAAACACTCGCTCAGAAATTTCAAAATATAAGGGGACCTTACTTGAGACTTGTTATTTCTTTGACTGCCCGGTCATATACTTGCTCAACTATCGTGGCACTCACATCTTGATTCGTTCAAACATCGATATGGGTCTTTTGGTTACCTCCTCAATGCTCGAGGGGTAAGATTGATGGAACAAGTTTATATCCATTAACAAGCATCAGCTTGGGAAATATTGGTGAATTTTCCTTTCCAATTAGATACGACTACTTTGTGGATTCTTATCAACAAGTATTATACTTGGGGAAAGGGGGACGAACTTTACGTTTCAGAGTCATGGATGTTATCGAACTAGGAGACGCGTAAGTGGCCGAGTGGCGCCGGTCCAGCAATGGCCCAACCGTTGGCCGGGGGGTTCCAGAGGGCGGGCGATCCGTCGGTGCTTCCTTCTACATGTAGAGAACAAATGATGGGGAGCATGACATGCGACTGATCATCGTAAATGTTGTGGCTCCTGGCGCGGCAAGCTCCCGTATTAGTTCATTTTCCAAAAGTGGAAATTTTCTACAACATTATTACTGTTGGTAGGGTTGAAAAGTGTTTGAAACTGGAATTGCATATTTTTCCTGCAATTTCCTTCTTGTGAAATATGATAATATCTTGCTTTTCTTTGACTCGGCACATATTTCCACGGATTACATATGTTGAGTTACCTTGTAACTTCCTCTTATATATCATACTGGCACTATGTTCATTAATGCATGGCATATGGTTTCAGAAATACTTTTAAACTGTTATATATATATTATTGTTCAGTTGCATATTATATTGGTGGGCTATTGCTCACCCTTGCGTTATTATTATTATATCACAACAACAGATAGATTTGTCGGCCAGCACAAGGAGTATTCGGTGTAAGCAGGGACAGCAGTTTGGGTTGCCTACTGATGTCATGAACGGCATTGCTGAGGTAGAAGCTACCAGTAGGCTAAACCGTTAGCTTTTGGTTTATCAGATGTATTTATGTAAATGGATGGCAAAGAGTATAAATTAGATTGTAATTCCTTTGGATTGTAAGAACTCAACTTGTGATTAATAAAATTTGTTCTTTACTCTGATTTCATCTCTGGGACTATAACGGGTGTGTTGTGTTGTTGTTTTGGGTCACAAGGTTGTAAGTTAAATTATGTTGACTTTGTGGATGGATATTGAGACCGTAACGACCAGATTCCTGACCCCGGATCTGGGGGTGTTACAGAAATGGTATCAGATAGAGCGTTATATATCCCAGAGATGATGCGACGTTAAAATAATAAATTCAGTAATATAATAAGAACTCTTGCCAAGTTCATAGTCGGACTACTTAAGGTAGTACTGACATATAAAACCCTTATGGGAACACTTAAGTATCATGGTAGTAATTTAGCTCGTTCTCGTGTCGACTTGTAAGGCGGCAGACCTTGAGGCGTACGATCAGCAGCACGGTGATGCTTTATTATATGCTGGTGATCGGCTTGTTGATTCGATGGAGTACCCTACTGAGGACCCGGAAGAGGTTCCAGCAGAGGAGGAGAATATTGATAAGTATAAGGAGTTTACACTTAAGGAAATGAGGGCTACAGCCAGAGAGACCGTAAGAGTTAAGGTATAGTGCTCAGAAAAGTGAGCGTAAATAATTGAGATATTATTAAGAGAAGTAAAGATGCGTATTGGATTCATAGCTGGACTGCTAGATGAAGTACCAGAAGGTAAGATGGATTTGAGGAATTACTTGAGATCTTATATGGGGATAGATAAAAATCCTTAGAGACCTTTAGATTAATGAGAAAAGAGTTAGAGTGGTACATGATTATCAAAGACAACAATAGAGGACAAGGAGCAGAGTCTCCAGGAGCAGTTGAGATAGAGGTAGCAAGTGTCATATCATGTGATAAATGGATTAGTGTGAATATTGTTATTGGTAATTCACCATGAGAAGGCAGATTTCATAAGTTATAATTTATAAAGTCAAACTGAGATTAATGAGGTGGTTGGCTCAAGGAAATGTCCATTTTATGAATGGATCAACTTAGAAAATAAAGACATTGGAAGGTGATGGCATGATTGGATAAAGTATATAAGGAAGTAGTAAGCGAGACAATGATCTCAGAACCAACAAGAGGAGAAGGCCAGTGAGTCTGTGATAAACTAGTAATAAGGCTATCGTCAGGAATCAAGTATAAGTCTAGTTCAATTCAGTGGAATGATGAGCCAGAAACATTAGATGCATGTGATTCAAAGGAATATTAAATTCCTTCTTTTCCTTGAATGGATTATGGTAGTTACCTTAAGTTTATTCTGACACTGAAGCTAAATGGATTAGGTAAGGCGAGCAGTGGTTGAGATGTAATTGAGAATGCTTGTAGATAAAACTTGAAGGAACAGGTGTAGACCAAGTTCTCGAAGTAAGAGTTTGGCAAAATGAAGTCCAGATAATAGGACATATGAGCAATATAAAGTAGTGATTGATCGACCCCACTAAGTTAAAGACAGTTTCAAATGGAGATTGGCCAACCACACTGGCAAAGGTAAAGAATTTTCATAAGATTCACGAGGTATTACCCAAGATTTGCTCAGGACTTTACAAAGAGTGTAGTCCCATAACCCGACTTAATTGTAAGACTAGAAGTTTGAATGTACAAGATAAATGGGGAGAAATCTCCATGGAGCTAAAGATAAAATTGGTGACGACCCAGCATTGGCGTGATATAATGGAGAAAGGAAAAATTTTGGAAATTTATTAGGATGCACCTCGTGCAGGTTTAGGTGTTATGCTTGTGCAACACGGTAGGGTGATTGCGGATGTATACGGACAGCACAGTTCACCAGATTCGGATAGCCTTGATAGTGCCAATGTTTTTGTAATGACTAATTTCGACAGTAGTGTGCCTTCTGAAACTAGTTGTTAGAACGACCGGTATTCGGTAGTGTCGATTATTAGGACGAATATGTATCGGGAAGATGTGGCATGTTTTAGTTTGAAACTTTTGATTTCCCTTCTAGGGGAGGTATATATTTGGTTTCTTTTCAATGATTAAACTCCCAAGTGAATGTCAATCATTTCGTTAATATAATTGTTTATGGTTCCACCCGCTTGGATGTTCCTAGAAATATTCTTCAGGTATCGAAATGGATCTTCTTAGTATCACCAGTGGGTGGATAGATTGCCTGAAATTTCCTTAATCCTGGAAAGGAATTTGACAAAATTTGGCAAACCTTGTCTTTCTGATTATCTGAATACGTCACCGAAGAGAATAGAAACTGGGGCGAACCCTTTGGAATGGGTAAGGTAGCCGCTATACGGGCTGGTAGGCAGACCCCGATTATTACAATTGATAATAGAGACAAAATTTTAAAGTTGAGATTGGACGGAAAAAGGGAAATGTAATTAAGAAACAAGCCGGACTGAGAAATTCTGGGATTGACTTAATGAAAAGGTTGTTATGCCAGAAATGTTAAGCTTTTGTGGCACGTGAAATTGATAAGAGTAACTGAAAGAATAAAAGCAAAGGAAAGGTGACCGGAGACGGTACCGAGAAGTCGATTGAGACTTATATGGAGTAAAGTTTTGAAAAGATCAAAAGGTATCAAAGTAGAAGGCACTATGCCAGCAATTGTTAGAAAAGTAATGCTATTAGCCGACCCCTAAACTCACATATTTTAGCATGGTTGGGGCCAAGTCACTAAGGATTATCAAGTGACTGAACCAACAATGTAAGGACAAAGCGGGGTGCTTCTAATCAAGTGCCAACCGCGAGGGCTTTTGATATAAAATGAATTGAAATGCAGGATGATGGATTTTATATATACCATGGACGTATTAGGATTGAGGATAGTGACCAACGAAGATCGAGTTACGAAGATTGTCAAAGATGGTGCAGCATGATGCATAAATGTTATCTGAAACTTAGTGTCCTCAAAAGGAGCATTCGTCACTAAGAGATTCACGTTGAACACGACCAATATCTTCCAGAACATCCTTGCTACCATTACCAAGTCCTGTAAGAAAGAGCAGATAGACATATTTTGTCTTTTGGAAGGTCATGTAGACCGACATTCATAAGAAGAGGTTAGCATTAAGCTACCTATAGATTATCAAGATGGGAATGGTTGAAAAGAGACCCTTATTAAGGATATATGATTGGATTTCCAATTATAGGATGTAAGTATTCCTTGAAAATAGAATTGAGGATAGAATGTCCATATATTAAGACGAACCCTGGGGGATGCACAAAGGATAGCATCACCCCTAATAAAGACATTGTGAAATCAGATGATATAAGTGAATCGACCAAGGTGTCAATAACCTGTAAGGATTTGTGGAAAGGAGTCTCGAAAAGTACTTAGACATAATTGTTATAGAATTGATTAATGATGTTTGATACACCCTGTATCTAGAAAATACAGGAAGAATGATGAGGATGACCTAAGAAACCTTGCAAGGAAAAAGGTAATACTCTGAGTTTCAAAATGGAAGTTTGGTAGAGAATGTATGACATAATAATGATGTTGCCGGATGAGGCATGTAAGAAACCATGAGAAGGTATGGATTGAACCAATAAGGTTGAAATTGTTTTAAAGCAAGAAAGACCTAAGACAAAAGATATCCTAGACCTGATGAGGATATTAGCCGGGATAAAAGTCACAATTAAGGATTAAAGCAGTAACTTATGGAAAAAGACTGATGGATATTTTTCCTTCAGCAGAATTTAAGGAAGAATACTTTCACCCAACAGTGATGGGAATAAGGTAGAAAAAGTTGAGTTGAATAGATCAAGAAAACATTGATTGCAAGAAATTATTATCAGGAAAGGCCAATGAGGTGGCCGACACTTTAAGTATTGAAGAGTAATTATGAATGCTCATACCAAAGAAACGAAATGGTATTGAGAAGGACTTTGAAGGTCAGAATATGGTGGAGGAATTTACATTCCCTCTAATGATTGTGCAAGAATCAACCATAAGAGTAGTTTAAGTAAAGATTCGATTCCTGATGTCGTCTTAAGCATATTACCTGCGTTAGGAGGTCCTATGTTGAGGTAAACCAGGACCTGGTACGAAATTGACTAAGTAAACCGTTAGCTTCCAGTCTTCTACTAAAGATATATGATTGATAATTTCGTCAACTTGGCATAACTACGATGCTTGAAGCTCTTCTGCAATTTTATCTGCTTCATGTAATAGCTACATCAAGTTCAGGAAGCGTTCCTTATGGATAGGGAATAGTGATTATTTTGCTTTCCTAGAGGATCTTGGATTGACAATTATGAAACTTGTATGTTTAGCTATTAAAAACACTGCGTAAATGATAAGCAATGATGACCCTTCTGAGAAATTAAGTGTTAACGACTGCGGAAATGTCGAATTGAATCTAAGATTAGAGAAATCGTCTAGGTCAATTTTGGATGGTTTAATTTTGGAGACGAAGGGATATTTGTAATAAATGATCCGGCTATGATGGTTCATAGAATGATGATAGTAGAAATGAAGACAAGTGACTGATAGAGATGGAAATAGAATTGAAAATCAATAAGAGAGTCAGATAGGACTCATGAGAAGCTCTAGTAATGAAGCGAGAAAAGTATGGAATTGACAGGGCAAGGGTATTGGCCAAAGCAGAAAGTTGGAATTAGGAGCATAAATGACATACAAATTGACTCCTTTTAAGTTTGGAAAATTCGAGGAAATATGGAATAGATTGATTGAGTAATAAAGAGACTCATGGAATGAAAAAGCGAAATCTAGATGGTTGAACAAAGGAAAATTTGGCCCCAAATGTGTAACACGTATTGAGTAAAGGTGACGAGTGTCTCAACCCTGAGATGACGGTGGAGGTAAACAACAGAAGTAAATAAGAATTAGATAATACGAAGGATGTGATTGATAAAGAAAAGATTGGGAAATAATTATGGAATGTGAAGCAAGGAATGTTATGAATGGAATGATGAATGGGTTTTCCTAACGAGCTCTCGGAATGACAACCTGATGGTGTTAGAATTATGAATATGAAATGGCCAGTGTCGTGGCGTGAAATGCCAGTAATAATAATGTCAAGCGAGAAATCCAAGATTTTAACCTGAGAGGTTGAAGGATTTTCCAAAAGTAAGTGATGCTAAGATCGGACAAGAATATAGGTTCATAGAATGATGGACAGAGCAGCAAGGACCTGTGACGCGTGAGATTAGAATAAAGTAGTAATTGATACGAATACGATTAGTTTCTTCTCTAATAAACCTCTATAGTTCAGAGGTAAATTCTAAGTATGATATTTTTGACAATCATGAAGATTTTTATAATTCTTTGAAATTCTTTTCTTTTCTTCTTCCTTATTTATCTTCTTTTAAATTGAGAAGAACAACCCTTTATGGAGGGGAGGTACTGCTACGTGACTACCTGTCTATGTGATAGGAGTCTAAGTGGAATACCATAGCTTGTCTAAATTGCTTGTCAAGTACTAAAGGCTGGCCACCTTCTGTACTAACTATGCAATAGGACAAATGTTCATTGATCATAGTGATCTCTCAACAAATTTCTCTAATTCTATATATTGATCGAGATTGCGAAGATTAAAGCGATTATGAAATGCGTAATTACGAGTGAGGTTATCTCCGAATTCGCAGCACGATAGTGATACCAGAGTCACTACCGATACCAATAAGGAAAATAGTATATTACTAGGTAAGAGCATGACACGGATAGTGTGTTGTACGAAAAGTAGCGAAGATTAATGAAAAAGGATAAAGGATGTAATGTAGCACTAGTAAGATGTGCTGAATAAGGATTGGGATTGATTAAGGATTGACTACGAAACTGGAAAGTGAAATAACCAACAAGTACCCCAATTGTCTTCTATCTGATTCCGGGACGGAATCCTTTTAAGGAGGGGAGACTGTAAGAACCCGAATTTTCGGTAGAATTAAAACTTTTTATATATTGATGAAAGAATGAACAGTGACTCCGACTTCAAGGTATTAACAATGAATGTTACTGGGTATAGATTTAAATGATTATATGTCACGAAGAATGCAATGGGTGGACAACCTAGATTAGAATATTCTATATCCTAGAAAGATAAGATATGGAAATTCCAAGTAGAGGAAATATTCTCATGTCATCCAAATCGATATCTGTTAGTAGTCCAGTGGTTCCGTGAAATGGTTAAGGAATGCCCGAAAGTGAACAAGGACATTTTTATAAATATAAGGAATAAAGATGGAATAAATAATGAATAGTATTTTTGGTGGAAATAAGAATATTATTAGATGACACTATATAGAAGTGCCCAGAATGAATTTCTTAGATCGTATTAGTGATCCAAGGGGAAAATAAGTGTATGTAAAAGCTGTCGGATTCAGAAAAATAGCACCTTTACTTTCTCCGAGAATTTCATAGACACTGAAAGACTTAAGGAATTATTAAGAGAAATTAAGGAATTTAAATTCAAGAATTATAAATGAGGATTGAGAATGATAGTATTAATATTAAGAAAGTTTCCGGTAAAACCTTAACTAGAAATCCTTGAGATATTCCTCCGAACGATCAATGGAATTGAGCAATAACCGGACAAAGAAACAAACAGAGAACCAAGAGATGAGCATGTGCAAATTGGTGGGAGAATAATGAACTATAAGGACTTACATGAAAGTCAACTAATAAGCAAATGGTGTAGTTGCACTTTAACAAAAAGGGGTATGCATAATGTGGTGCCAACAAGTGTACCAATGGATGGGCAACACATGGACCAATGAGAATCAAACAACACAAAAAGAGATGATGCATCCAAGTAATGTAGCAATAATACATGAATTAGAAGATATTTGTTCATAAAGCAAAACAAAGAGCAAGAAACACCATCTCTCCCAAAACTGCTTAGCAAAACTAAGCTCAAAGAAAAATTCATATCTCCATTTCTATCCATGATAAAATAACCAAATTTTAACCATAGCTTCTCCACTCCATGGGCAAGGTTCGTTCAAAATTTCATAGCAATCCAAGTAGTATAGCCTAGGCAAATTACCTCCCCAAGTTGAAGAAGCAAACTGTCCTGATGCTTGACAGTTTCTGGACAGATTTTCTAATGGCCATATCTCCTTCATTACTCAATGAAATTTGGTGTTCTTTAGCTTTTTGGAAATCTGGTTAGATGCTCTACAATTGTTCTTTAGGACCCTCATCCAGAAAAGCAAAGTAAGGACCTCGTTTTTGCATTTCTTTGGACTGATGAATAGTAACTCCGAAGTGATTAACTAGTTTTCTTGTTTTGTTCTTAAGGATTAAGCTATATAAAGACTATCTAAGGCTTGTTAAGTGTTTATAAATACTTTATAGTGTTTCTAGAGCTTCCAAGAAGGTAAACCCTTAACCCACCTTTGAGTTTTATATGAGATTTGATGGCGTTTATGGCTTGTATGCATGATTTAGAGCGTGTATGTTATGTGGGTGTTATAAAAATGTTAAAATATATTTTGTGGCTCCAAGACCTGTTGAGACAGTGAGGAAGATGATAAATAGTGTCCATGAGTGTTGGTTGTTGGTTGAATGATTATTTGGGTTGTTTGAAAATTGGATTATTCGTTTTTAAGCCGTCGTAATGTCGAAATTTACATAGGTGTTAAAAACAGAGCATGTCCGAAACTGTAAGTTTCTTACAAGGTTGAGGAACTGACATGAACTTGTAGATCTCGAGTCATAGATCGTTTTGGCGTAAGAATCGAAACAAACAGACTTACGGTTTAGGAATTATGATTAAATTCGTAAAAGTGGTTCGAAACCGTAATCGAAAGTTCGTAACTGAAATTGGATTCCTTTAATACTATGAAATCAGTGGTGAATCTGGATAATTAAATAATAGAGATAAAAAGGACGGTGTGGGAGAAGACCACATGTCGAATGGATCATTTTCCGATTTTATAAAAATGTTCGAATCAAGGTTAAACGCGAACGAACCCCTAGAAGCATACTTGATTATGACTTTGGTAAATGACTTAGAAAACGAGCGATAAATCTCGAGGTATAATCTTGGTTCGTAAATGACCGACCTTAAAACTTACATGACTTAAGTATATACAAAGTGTAAGTATGACGACGTGTCTTAGTAGCGAGCGAATGACGGGTCATAGCGAGAATAAAGAGAATTGCACTAAAAGGTGTTTAACGAGATAACTCGAAAACGTGTTTCGACTTAAGTAAGTTATACTTAGCCTTTTAAAAAGTATTAAGTGATTGACCTCGGTTATTGTGACTATTTATAGATCACCGGATTGACATGAGGCACATTACCCCTACAGGATTGTCAGGCAAGTTTCCAATACCTTGGAACTGTTGTTGTGATAATATATATATTGTTGTTATACATATGCCATAGCATGCATGCTTGTTTTCAAAGTATATTGGAATACTTGTTCCTGAATTGATATTGGCTTATAGACTAGATAGGAATTATCGGTTATAAGCCGGATTGTTTCGTTAAGACCCTTAGCGAAGGGCATATAATATTCATTCTTTAAATATAGACAGGGAGTCGGTATTTTGTAATATAGAGATAGTCGTGGGAACCCGGAGGGATTCCAGTGACATATATTTGAGGAATGCTATTTATGAGCATTATTTATATTTCCATAACGTATTAATTACTTGGAAATTATTCGAGGAACGTTATTTGAATATTATCTCAATTGAGAAGTACTATATGAATATTATTGTGAATATTCATTCGCGTTTATTTATTTACTGAATATTATTTTAATATTCATTTGAGCTTTAATTACTTATTAGTTTCGAATGTTCATTTAGAGTTTGATTATTCAATGAATAATTACTTTAATGTTCTTGGAAATTTATTTATTAAATGAATATTATTTTGAATATTCATTTAAGATTTTATGTACTTGATGAATATTATTCTAAAATATTCATTTGAAGTTCTATTTACTTAAGGAATATTGCTTCGAATATTCCTTTAAAGTTTTGATTACTAAAAGAATATTACTTGGATATTTATTTAGAATATTATTTATTAAATAAATATTATTTTCAATTATCCATTTAAGATTGGATTTATTTAGTGAACATTATTTTAAACATTTATTTGAGTTTATTTAATTAATGAATATTATTTTGAATATTCATTTAAAGGAGAGAGTTATTTAGTAAATAATTCTAAATATTCATTCGAGGATTTAATTATTTAATGAATATTATATTGAATATTCATTTAAGATTTATTTATTTATTTTTGGAATATTTATTCAAGGATTCTTTCAATTAGTGAATATTTTATATATTCATTCAAGGATTATTTATGAGCAATATTTTATAATAAGAATATTCTTCAACTATTTATGACTTATTAAATATTCTTTGAATATTTATTTGATACCTTTAAACTATTTGATTCCCTTCAAATATTATCTTTGACCTTCAAATATTATGTAAAATATTTCTTAGATTTATTATGATTATTTTATCAAGGAAAGGTTCTCAAAACCCTATTTTCCGTTTAAGTCTATCTTATAGGAAGACTTAAACACTCGCTCAGAAATTCCAAAATATAAGGGGACCTTACTTGAGACTTGTTATTTCTTTGACTGCCCGGTCATATACTTGCTCAACTATCGTGGCACTCACATCTTGATTCGTTCAAACATCGATATGGGTCTTTTGGTTACCTCCTCAATGCTCGAGGGGTAAGATTGATGGAACAAGTTTATATCCATTAACAAGCATCAGCTTGGGAAATATTGGTGAATTTTCCTTTCCAATTAGATACGACTACTTTGTGGAGTCTTATCAACAAGTATTATACTTGGGGAAAGGGGGACGAACTTTACGTTTCAGAGTCATGGATGTTATCGAACTAGGAGACGCGTAAGTGGCCGAGTGGCGCCGGTCCAGCAATGGCCCAACCGTTGGCCGGGGGGTTCCAGAGGGCGGGCGATCCGTCGGTGCTTCCTTCTACATGTAGAGAACAAATGATGGGGAGCATGACATGCGACTGATCATCGTAAATGTTGTGGCTCCTGGCGCGGCAAGCTCCCGTATTAGTTCATTTTCCAAAAGTGGAAATTTTCTACAACATTATTACTGTTGGTAGGGTTGAAAACTGTTTGAAACTGGAATTGCATATTTTTCCTGCAATTTCCTTCTTGTGAAATATGATAATATCTTGCTTTTCTTTGACTCGGCACATATTTCCACGGATTACATATGTTGAGTTACCTTGTAACTTCCTCTTATATATCATACTGGCACTATGTTCATTAATGCATGGCATATGGTTTCAGAAATACTTTTAAACTGTTATATATATATTATTGTTCAGTTGCATATTATATTGGTGGGCTATTGCTCACCCTTGCTTTATTATTATTATATCACAACAACAGATAGATTTGTCGGCCAGCACAAGGAGTATTCGGTGTAAGCAGGGACAGCAGTTTGGGTTGCCTACTGATGTCATGAACGGCATTGCTGAGGTAGAAGCTACCAGTAGGCTAAACCGTTAGCTTTTGGTTTATCAGATGTATTTATGTAAATGGATGGCAAAGAGTATAAATTAGATTGTAATTCCTTTGGATTGTAAGAACTCAACTTGTGATTAATAAAATTTGTTCTTTACTCTGATTTCATCTCTGGGACTATAACGGGTGTGTTGTGTTGTTGTTTTGGGTCACAAGGTTGTAAGTTAAATTATGTTGACTTTGTGGATGGATATTGAGACCGTAACGACCAGATTCCTGACCCCGGATCTGGGGGTGTTACAGAACCTGATGCGGATAAATGTCGAGGTGAAGCTTTGGTGAATCTAATAATTGTTAAACTAGTGCTCATACTGCCTTGTTCTAACTGGTATATTTTGGGTTAAGTGTAAATTCGAATTTCATGATATAAAGATGTTTGGAATACGGTTTTCAGTTCTAATTGTATGTTAGGGCCAAATTAGAAGTTAAAGGTAGTAATTAGTTGATTTATTAATGTTACTGGTTCGGGATGTTTGTGCTGGAATACGTCAAGAGTAGTAAGCGGAAATATTGTGGTTAAGGTTCGATTATAAGATTAGTTGAAAGCAGAAATTTTCTTAATTGCTTATTGGGTCGGTTGTATTCTGAAAGGTTAGGCGATATTATAAAGGAGGTGCCGTCCAACTTTTGTTAGAATTATTTTGTAATTTGTATAGTAAATTGATACGGGTTATTGTGGATCGAGATGATGTACGTGTTAAAAGGTATAAGTGTAAGCTAATAATACGTGCTAATTGTTTATATGATTTTGTGATTATATGAGCTATATGTGATAAATTGTATGGCTTATAGGATGCGTTTGGATAGAAAGAATTAGACGGTTACGATTATATGCATACTGAAGTAGTACTTCACCTTGATATAGGTACGAGTAGGAGGCCCAAACAGGAGCAGTGCACGCGTAGATGGTAATTCGAGTAGGAAATGATTATCAGAGTTGACGGACGTACTCAACGAGAGATTGACTAGTCTTAAGGAAATACGGATGTATGATCGAGTTGAGACCAAAGTGTAAAGAAGTGAAGCTATTGTAAAGTGAGTGACGGATCGAGATATTGGAAATGGAAGCTTCATGTTTTGAGGCAAGTGTTATCGCTCCTCACTTATTGTTCAAGTGATGCAATTCTGTTCTATTTATTTATCAAATGTGTCTGTCAAATTATGTTTACAAAGTGATGTCCTTCTTCAAATGACGTGCAAATGTTTATATTTCCACCTATAGCTCAAGTGCAAA
The DNA here is from genome assembly GCA_037693485.1 of Kitagawia praeruptora. Lineage (NCBI taxonomy): Eukaryota > Viridiplantae > Streptophyta > Magnoliopsida > Apiales > Apiaceae > Kitagawia > Kitagawia praeruptora. Next base: position 111,653,085 of record CM075348.1, on the reverse strand, counting down.
TTTTCAAATGATCTTACAAATACCCATTTTCATCAAAAGATATTTTAAATTGTGATATGTTAATGGATTCTTCAATAGAGTGTCATTTCTTTTATTTTTCTTCGAAAGTATTTAAGAAACTTTCTAAACAGAGGATATCCAAGATTTTAAATTCTTATAAAAGTCTTTTAGCCTAATTTCTGAGTTTTAACATATTTTTACCTGATGAACCCTCTTTAGGGGATGTTTTCCTCAAACTGATTGACGGTTAATTATCCTGAAATTATTTTACAAATATTCATTTTGAACCACTTAACTCACCTACTTTAGTCCAAACTTTGCAAGGTGATAAAGAATTTTATTAAATGTTTAGCACTTGACTATATCCTTGTTTTATCGTATATTCTCAGTTGTGGTTAATCAAGTTGCCAGTAAATTCTGTCTTCGATTGATTTAATATTGTATGACCCCAATTATTCGTATCGAACTTGTCGATACCTTCTGAGATTATTGTTTTTCAGTTATTACCCATTTATCGTGTCGAACTTGTCGACATCTGTTGATTGTGAATTCTTTATTGACTCTCGAATTATGAGTTGTTCTGGAACGTGAGTTATCCGGTCAGTTGGTTGGTAAAGGTTGTCGATTGTCCCAACACCTAGAGCATTTGATATAGAATTGGAATGTTTTTTAAAAATGTGGACCGTAAGGGGGCGGACCAGATTCGTGGTCGGAAGTTAATAAGGCTAATGTGTGCCGTGGATCCATTATAGGACATTGATGTGTGCGATTGTCCGGGGTTAGTGCGTGACTGATCAGCAGCCTAACCTTGTTATGTTTTTTTTAAATATATAAAAAAATCCAATTCTTATCCATACATTGAGTTTGAATTGCTTTAAAGGCTGACTCTTTTGAAGCCTATGATGATTATCTTTGGTTATCAGAACTTTTATCAGTTCTCCTGGTTGATACAATTTTATTCTGAGATTGGATTGTAATAATATGATTTGATAGTTGTTTCATACCATAACCTGTATGCGGTCTTGGATCAGGGGTGTTGTATTGTATATATTTGGCTTATGTCCAGGTTTATGTTGTGTTGATTGTGGTTAGTGGCCCCAAATCTGTACCCCGAATTATGGGATACCATAGTAGTTGTAAGTTGATATTCGATTTTTGAATTGATTGATTGATTGTTGATCGGGTCGATTGTATTCCGACAGGTTACGTGGAATTTTAAAGAAAGTGTTGTCGAATTTTTATTAAAAGTATTATAAGATTCTTATAGTATTTTGATAAGAAATATTTGTACATCTATGTCCTATATGCGTAGTAGTTTCAAGTATTAAATGGAAATCTATTTTATGTGTTTATGTGACTTAGTTGGTTATAATAAAACTATTTAGTGAGTATCAGGTATGTTCCGTATATGTTATATGTGTAAAGCGTTATAGGACGCGTATGGGTAGAATAGAGAAATCAGTAAGGTTTTGGTTGGTTTGGTACTGAAGTAGTACTTTACTTGGTATAGGTACGAGTAGGAGGTCAGCCAACAGCAGTGCGTGTCGCTGGAATCTCGCGGAAGAAGATAATTGTCGGGGTGGTCGAGTGTGGTCGTATAAAGGCTGACCAGTGATAATCGAAAGACGGATATATGATCGAGTAGAGGCCAACGTGTAAAGAAGTAGAGACTGAAGCGAAGTGAATAACGAATTGAGATGTGGAAGTGGGAACTTCGTGTACTGAGGCAAGTGTTATCGCTCCTCACTTATTGTTCAAGTGATGCAATTCTGTTCTATTTATATATCAGTGTGTCGGTCAAATTATGGTTACAAAGTGACGTCTTTCTCAAATGACGTGCAAATGTTTATATTACTACCTATAGCTCAAGTGTAAATTTTCAAATGATCTTACGAATACCCCTTTCCTTCAATAATATTTTAAAAAAAATGTGGTGTTATTGGATTCCTCAGGAGAGTACCGTGTCTTTCATTTCATTTTATTTCATTTTATTTTATTTTTTCTTCAAAAATGTTTAAGGGACGTTCTAAAACAGAGGAAATCCAAGATTTTAAATTCTTATAAAAGTCTTTTGGCATAATTTCTGAATTTTAACATATTTTTACCCGATGAACCCCCTTTAGGTGATGTTTTCTTCAAACTGATTTACGATTAATTATCCTGAAATTATCTTACAAATGTTTATTTTGAACCACTTGACTTACCAAATTTAGTCCAAACTTTTCAAGGTATGGGAAATTTTATTAAATGTTTAGCACTTGGCTATATCCTCGTTTTATCGTATATTCTCAGTTGTGATTAATTATATTGCCAGTAAAATTCTTTTTTCGATTTATTTAATGATGTATGATCCCAATTAGTCATGTCGAACTTATCGATACCCTTTGAGATTGTTATTTATTTATCACCCCTTTATCGTGTCGAACTCGTTGACACCTATTGATATTATCATTCTTTATTTATCCCTGTTGTTGGGTTGATCTAATTGATACCAGTTGATGTTGATATTCATCAGTGGTTCTTAATTATGAATTGTTATTCTGGAACGTGAGTTTTCCAGTTGGTTGATGTGGTAAGGTTGTCGATTGTTCCGACACCTAGTGGGTTTGATGTAGAATTGGAATATTTTTGACCGTAAGGTCGGACCCTATCGTGGTCGTGATTAAATGTTTTGACCGTAAGGTCGGACCCTATGGTGGTCGTGATAAAATGTTTTTACCGTAAGGTTGGACCCTATCATGGTCGTGATAAAATGTTTTGACCATAAGGTCGGACCAGATTCGTGGTCAGAAGTTAATAAGGCCAATGTGTGTCGTAGATCCATTATAGGACATTGCTGTGTGCAATTGTCCGGGGTTAGTGCGTGACTGTTCAGCAGCCTAACCTTGTTGTTTTTAAAATATATAAAAATCCAATTCTAATCTATACATTGAGATTGAGTTACTTTTAAGCCTGATTCCTTTGAATCCTGTGATGATTATCTTTGGTTATCAGAACTTTTATCAATTCTCGTTGTTGATACAATTTATTCAGCGGAGCATTGTTGGCTTATCTTTGTGCTACGATAATTAATTTCTTCTGTTGCTTTCTTTCACAGCATGTGATGATTAATCTTGTTAATCAGAATCTATATTGTTCTTGATAATGCTATCACTGTTTACGCTTGCTGAGCATTGTTGGCTTACTCTTGCTTTGTTGTTTATTTTCTCCAGTTAATAGAGAAGATTAGTGGACCTTTTGGTCAGTTGGTATTACTGTTCCAGCAGCTAGAGGTGACGTTCGAGTTGTTGATTTCGTCGGGTAGTGGTTTTGGAAATTGTCAAGGTTGGTTAATTAGTTTGACAATGGACTTAGTTTGTTATAACACTACGCCAAAACAGTGAATAGACATCACACCTTTAACATCGGTTGCGTTTTTTACCGATGTTAAAGGTGTGTTTTACATTGGTTTTACTATAACTGATGTTAAAGTAGGTTTTAGACATCAATTGTAATTAAAACCGATGTTTCAACCTCTTTTTAAAAAATTAAAAAAGCACGCGTAGATACAATTCCCTCTGAACTTAGAAACATTTCCCCCCTTAACATAATTTCCCCCTTTCTTTTTTTCATTTTCCCCCTTTCTTTTTTCATTTCCCCTTTCGACACTTTCACAAACTCACATCCATTCCCCCGTTTTCTCCCCAAGAAACCTAACCTCCTTTTCTCTCATTAATAAGTAACCCTAATTACCTCTTAGATCTTGATGGTCAGCTTGTATATCAATTTGTGGTGTTCATTCTCAGCTCGTATATATTTACATGTTTGTATCTATACTTACAAGTTTGTTGTATCTATTTACAGATCTGAGTATTTGATTATAAATTTGTGTGTATTGTGTGTGTAATTGACAGTTAAGCCGAGAGAGATATATGGATTTCGAACTACGAATGGCGAGAGAGAAGCTAGAGAAAGAACAGAAGGAAAGGAAACAAAAGGCAAAATTGAAAGTAGAAAGAGAGAGAAAAGCGAAGCAAGAGGCTATTAAACAAAGAGGAGCCATTGAAGTTGTTCACAGATCTCATAGGATCGATGCTATGGAAGCACAACTCAAGGTATTGCTTTCCCTATTTCTCGTAGTATATAATTTCATCTTTTTTGTTATTATTACTTGTTTCTATATGATTCAAATTGTTGGAATTCGAGCATCAAAACGCAACGGAAACAATAAAATTAAATCGAATTCCAAGCCCGGGATCCATGTTTAATGCTTGAATAATCATGGTAGTAAGAATATGTTTACCTTTTGAAGCTTTACAATCGTAACAATGATAGAGATGCAAGCCTCCCACGAATACTGAGCACTCCTCTTCGAAGCCTCCTCTACGGTATCCACACGAACACTCTAAGAACGATTCTTGAATGGAAAGGAGGTACTAGCCTCCAATGAAAATATGAGATCTTGATTTTAGGGTTAGGATGTTTTCGGCTGTAGTATAATTTTTGTCATAAAAATTATCTCCTTCCTTTACTATCATCATGTATATATATGATTGTATAAGGCAAAAAGCCCAAGCCAAAACCTAGCCCATGTATGATTTATTTAAATAATAAAATCTAATTTTATTATTCAAATAAATAATAATTAAGTCAAACTTAATTTATTAAAATCATATCTCATATATCTTTGTATTTTATTATAGCTTAATTAAGTCCCACTTAATTAATATAATAAAATCCAACTTATGATTAATTAATTTAAATTCATAATTTAAATTAATTCTTCCTTTAAAATGTTCTATGTGTGTGACCCTGTAGGTTATTATTTATTTTGGCAATAATTTTATTCTCCAATAAAATTATAAACAATGAGCGGTATCTAGTAATACATCATTGCTACCCAATTAAATAATAATTAAATCGTGATTCGATAAACCTTTTGTGATTAATGTTCCCGTGTAATATAATCCCTTTAACCAAATATTATAGATTAAACTCGAGGCATGTGTTTAGTCATCCTCTTCATAATTTAATCCGGGTTTACTTGATACATGAGTAAACTATTAAGACAAATCATTATTTGAGCACGGCCATGCATTTTATAGTCTCACTCAATCAAGAGGCCAATAATATCTCTCCTATCTTATAGGAGAGTTAAATCCTTTATCTATCATTCATATTTCTCATACGATTCACAATATACCCGATGTCCACTTTTATCATTACCCGGTCAAAGGTAACTTTTAATGTAGTCAAAGTATATTATCCTCGTATAGAAATATAATGATCTCAAGTCAAAGGATCATTACACCATTATCACTGTGAGTCTTTCTTATGACTTAATTAACATGAAGAATCTCACGGTGGGTCTGTCCAGTACCATGTACCCCTACATGTACCTATGTATTGACTTTAGTATCTCCATACTTATAACCAATGAGATGTGGTTATCAGTCAAAAACATACTAGTCTATTTATGTATTATTATTGTCCTGTATAATAATACTCGACTAGGGACCTTTAAGAATATGATATATTATATAATCTCAAATTCAAGTTATATATACTTAAACTATATAATGTGTATCATTATTCTACGGACATTTATTATGCTAACAAACATCGCAGTAATTAGAGTCATAATAAATACTTTTATTTAATTAATAATTAAATGACATAAGGTTTATTCAAGAAACAATGTATTGCCTCTAGGGCACCTACACTAACACAAATTTCAACTCAAGGTTATGTTTATGTTTGTATTAGTGAATTGTATTCTCACGGATTGGGATGATTATTGCCATAATTTTGGTTGCTTCTTCTCTTTTACAAATAAAGTTTCACAAGTGCAGTTGATGGATAGAATTACCATGTCTTAGTTATAATTGCTGATTATAATTACTTAGGTCATTATTCGAAGTAGATTTAAAGATGTTTTACTTAGGTATTGCTGTGGAGGAATTGATACAATGTATAGTGTTTGTTTAATGTTGTACTAGTTTTTGCATTGTAGAACATGCTTGTGTGGGGCAAATAGTTGCGAATTGGATTTTTATAGAAATGTTTTATGAATTTACTTGTTTTGTGTGTTGTATTTGGCAATGAATGTATATGTTTGATCAGCATTTTGGAGAATGTGCCTGTACTTGTCATAGTTAGTATGGTCTGGTACTTCTGCTTTCTAGAGGAACGTTAATCATCTATGAGAAAGTACATGCAAATGAAGTTCTACTATGGGATGCAAGTACATATATGGTTACACCTTATATGGACTTTAAATTATGACAAAACTTTGTTAAAACTTTTAAAGCATTTTAGAGAACTACAGGGCACATATTTCAATCTATTTCGTGTTAATTGTAGATCATAGGACTCCAAAAAGCTATGGTAGTAGTGGTAGCATGTATAGCAAGGACAGGAGTACTATTTATCAAAATGAAACAGTAGAGCCTTGTAATTTCAGGTCATCAATCCACTATGGTGGCCAAGAAGTTTATTCTACAGATATCCAACCTAAAAAGGCTCATAGTGCTGTAAGTAAATTTTTTCATCCTAACAACTCTGTTTTATAATTATATTGCATCCTTAATGTGTAAAAATTAAGTAATAGACCTTAATGTGTAGAAATTATTTATTCTGTTTAACCTTCTTTCAGTTCAAGAAAGATGGACGAGATGATGATTCTAATGGAAGCAATTCGAACAGTGCTTCACGGTGAAACAGGTGGCAGGGTATGAAAATTTTGCGGGATTTTATTTATAATATCAGCTGTCTTCGTGGTTTGCCTTCTTGCACGCTTGGAAGCAAACTTACCAGCACATGCATACAGTCATTCTACTAGATTATAGTAACCCAGTTTTGATTACAATGTGCAAGGTTGTAACAAGTAATGATTCATATTTAAAGTTTATATCTTTCCTGAAAGTGGAAAACATGGTGCTTTCAGGCTTTATAACTGAAATTATGGGCTGACATTTCACTGGCACTCTATTTCAGGCTTTAAAATACCTTCATTGACAGCAGCTTCCGTGCTGAATCACTTGAGTAAACCAACACCTCACATCACCTCATATGGAACAACTGTATTTAAGCCAATTTTCTCCGCGAAATGGTACATCTTCTTTTATAATGGTTAAAGGTGTTTGTTTTTATGCACAAGTTCATACCAGTTTTAATGAAGGTGCATATGCTACATACCTTACTTTTACATTCACTTAATGTTTGGAGCTCATTTCTATTTAATTGTATCTCCGTCACAGCTTATTACAATTGAAGATACTAAAATCATATAACATTTAATTTTATTCAATTTTTTATGATCAATTTGTCATTATCATTATGATCTCAATTATCATCTTATTTTGTTTCATTGCGAGAGACCGTAGGGACCAGAGCAACTAATGATTATGCACTTGGAGGGATCATTGCGAGAGACTGCTAGTTTTAGTTTGGTTTTTTTGGATAATGTAATGAAAGCTTGTTTTTTGTATATAGGCTAATGTAGAGTAGGCCAATTTAGTTTTACTCAATGGTGTAAAAATGTTGTATTTCTTTCGTTAATGAAAAAAATCAGTTTTATTTACTTTCTAGTGTGATTCAGTTTTAGTAATTGTAGTGTATTACTTTCTAGTGTGATTTAAATTTGGTAATTATTGTGTGTAAAGACATGGGTATAGACATCAGTTTTGTATCTAAAACTGATGTAGTACATATAGTTGAGACATCGATACTTTTTTTGAAACTGATGTGGTATACCATTTACAACATCGGTTGTTTATCTAAAACCGATGTAGTACAGGGGTTGAGACATCAGTTCTGTTTTAAAAACTGATGTTGTTGACAGCTATTTACATCGGTTTAAAACTGATGTAATAAGTACTTTCTAACATCGACCCAAAACCGATGTAAAACACATAGACTTTTAACCTCACACAGCTAGACATCGATTTTGAAAATTTTTAACATCGGCCCAGAATTGATGTCTATTGACTGATTTGGCGTAGTGTAAGATTGTATAACAATTTTATTCTGAGGTTGGATTGTAATAATGAAATTTGACAGTTGTTTCATACCATAACCTGTATGCGATCTTGGATCAGGGGTGTTGTATTAATTATAATGGCTTATGTCCAGGTTTATGTTGAGTTGATTGTGGTCCGTGGACCCATATCTGTACCCCAGATTTTTGGGATGCCACAAAAATGCATGGCCATGCTCAAATATTGATTTGTTTTAATAGTCTACTCATTGATCAAGGAAACCCGGATTAAACGTTGAAGAGGATGACTAATAACATGCCTCAAGTTTAATCTATAATATTTGGTTAAAGGGATTATATTACACGGAAACATTAATCACGAAAGGTTTAATTGGATCACCAATTATTATTATTATTTGGGTAGCAACGATGTATTACTAGATACCGCTCAATGTTTATATTTTATTATTGGATATTAAAATTATTGCCAACGTAATAATAACCTAAAGGGTTACACAATAAAAATGTTTAAAAGGAGTTTTAATTTAAATTACGAATTTAAATTAAATTATTAAATTCAAAATTGGACATTTAATTAATTGAGCTGGTCTTAATTATAATTAAATATAATTCGAATTTAATATTAAAACCAAATCAGAATGGGTTTGGGAAGCCCAATTCGATTTAGGGTTTAACCCAATCTCTCTTCCCTATAAATACATTATGATGTATTGTTTAAAAATAGACTTTTGCAATTCGTTTTTAGAGAAAAAAGTATGAGACGCTAGAGAGAGATAGAGATGCAGGTTTTTCGGCTAGTACCAGCTCTGGTGATCGTTGGACGATCAAGCGTTCGTACGGACTAGTTTGGCAACGTATGTTTGCACTAAATCACGCAAGCGTACGTGGTCACAAGTAATATATGAATAAGTCGAGTTCGTTCCCACAGAGATCTGGTTACGGTTTTAATTCAGTAGATGTACCTATGCAACAATGTATGATTATTATTCACTACCAAGACAAATAACAATTTTGGTTTTAATAAACTAAATTAACTAAGAAGTGAACTAACAAACTAAGAATTAATTAACTAACGAGAATTGGAAACGAATTACTTATGCAAGAGAAAACATGGAATCCTAACTTCATTAAATACTTTGCTTAGATCTGACGCCTTTAATCACTATATGCAATGGTTATGATATCTGATCGGACAACACGAAACAAGTACACGCTACCTGTCAGCATACGTATACCAAACTAAACATACATCCACAAAAGAGATAGAAGATGAATAGACACCAATTATGCTTAGACCCTATATGTCTATAGAATTTGAAAACATAACGGTTGAGGAACAAGTTATCCATAAAGATCACACAGGGCAGTATAAGTATTTTCATCTCACACCACAAATCATATTGATAAACAATTATGAACCTATGCTAGCATGGCAAGTTCTAAATCTCAAGATCCACTTTCACTTCACAAGAGATTAACAAATTAGATGTTCATGACGCATCTATCAATTAAGCATAACCATACGAGGATATCAAATATACATCACACACAGATCTCTAAAGCATCAAGATACTAAAGCTCCATAAATAAATCCGTTAGAATCCCTTGATAACGATTAGCTCATAATTGAACCTCTCGTCATCATGGGATCAAGTGAAACCATGATAAAAACAAAGTATGAAAAGATACAAATAAACCTAAGTAATTGATATGTAATGGTTATACAAATTACAATGGTAGGATGTGTTTATATAGGCTCTAGAAGTCTTTCCCAGCAAGAAATTTCCCAAAATAGAGTTAAAATAGAATTTTTGTAAAATACGTTTCCTAAACTGATTCTGTTTTTAAGTAAAATTCGTAGCTGACATTTCTTCAGTATTTATGGGCCGTTCCAGTTGTAATTGGACCTCTAGACCACTTTAGAATGAAAGAGAATTCCGTTAGCTTCGCGTGGACAGTAAGATCGTCCAAAACGGACTTGTAGAACTCAAGATATGGCCAAAATAGTAAATCAGGATTTTCTGGATAAAAATTCAGAATTTCCAGAAGGGTTACCGCTTCACCCCCAAACTTAAACCGACGCTTGTCCTCAAGCATAAACAATTAAAAACTATCTAACTAGTACCACTTCTGTAGGTGATCACGGTTGCATTTGGCATATGCCACAAGCCCTTTAAACCCCTAGGCAGCCCTAGTGAACGAGTAAGGTCTCGTGAGGGCCTATAGTGAATGTACCCACAAAATCCATGTAACCTAATGCAATGCAATGCATGAATGCAACTAATATGAAGAATGCAACGATCCTTTTCAAACTCACCAAAACCAACTAACAGGCAAACATCTCAAAGAATGCAAATAAATCCAAGCAGAGCTCGACTAAGTCCCCGTATACTAACAAAACACGACAGAAACGTGCGTGTGTGCAATGCTCATCAGAAATACTTCCAAAACTAGGTCAAAAATCATACATATCCTTCGCCAAGACAATCACAGGTTTATAAATAGAATAGACTGTAGACACTTCATAACCTAGGAACACCTCCATCCTTATTCAAGTTAGCCAGGAATTCATGCTTTATTACTACGACAAATAATACAATACGCATGCTTATTTAACCGTGTAATGAGTGAGACCCCAAAAGGCTTATACAATAATACTCATGTTGCGAGTGTTAGGCCAGCAATCCCAAACCACACGGGCTTTAGGTTACTAGGACTAAGTCCCCTCAGACTTAATTACTCGAGTATTAAAGAGCTCACTCGTGGTTAATTTTGCATATAAACCATTAAACTATTGACTTCTTTTTTTCTTCTTCTTTTTTTTTAAACAATCTGGATTGAGCCTTTCTCATTTCCAACCCTAGACTACTCATATAAATATGAGCCGGATACTAGCCATTTGACGCCTAGCCATTATTTAACAATTATTAACAACTAGCATGAAATCCCTGGTTTCCCCGAAACTTAGACTTTAATGCTCCTACGCCATCAAGGGAATAATGAAAATTCTAAATATAATCAGGTGATTAAATCTCAAACAACCAAACAAGCATGACCCTAACCTAGGCCAAAAGCACCAAATGAGACTGTGTAATTAGTTTTTGTTCCCGTAACATGCAAGTCAATTTCATAGGAACTATAAATCAACCCTCTACTCATCATCACTACACTCAATTAAACATCTACCTATCAATCAGAATCAGCTCGTCTTAAGGGATCATGAAATATGCATGCCATGAAAATGCAACTAAAATGAACTCACATGGTATACAAAAATAAAAATAAAAACAAAATGTCGTACATGAAACAAACATGCAAAAATACGAACAAACATGAATGAATTACTACTAAACATGCAAAATATGATATCTATATAAACACAACGACACACAAATAACTACTACACACTACTTATCCCCCAAACCACCCCCAAACTTAAACTATTCAATGTTCGTATTGAATGGAAGTAATACAAGGGATAACAGGAAACATACCTAAATAAAAATGCCGAAAAGCGTGGGTTGCCTCCCACGAAGCGCTTGTTTAGAGTAAATTAGCTAGACATGGCTTTTCTCTTGAAAATTTCTACACCGTATCTCTATATGGCCATTTAATTATCTTTTCCGGAGCTACATCCTTGATAATAATTTTCAGCCTTCTTCGCTCTTCAAAGGTGTAAGCAACAATGTTCTCTTCACTACCTGACAAGTTAGCAACAATAGTAATAGGCAAAGTAGATGATTGACCCAAATATGCATACCTCCTGTGATCTGGTAGTTTAAGTTCAAGTTTGGAAGCTTTTTCAACATTATGACTTTCATTATTTACTTCCCAAGACTGATCAAGAATGGAGATAGACAGACTATGAACAGAGATGGGTAGTTCACCAACAGAAGTCTTAACAACAGACTTAGGATCAAAAGAACAATCCTCAAGTTGACTTCCATGCTTAGCATAAATAGCAGTTAATTCCTCCAACATCTCATCAGAAGTAAAATTCCTATACAACTCATGAAGATCTTTATTGCTCTCATACTCTAACAAAGCATCTTCCTCAAGAAAAGACTCAATTGCACTATCCTCAAGATTTGACCATGAAACAACCTCATCAATCAGCACCTTAGAATCCCAGAGATCAGCCAAGCCGAGCGACTCACACTCTTCCTCCTCATCACTATCCACCACAGGTTCTGATAAAACAGAATTTTCTTCTTTTTCTATAGGATCCTGAACATGAATTCCTTCTTCATCCTCAATTGCTGAATTCTGATCGTTCGTGACTTTTCCAGATCTGAGTGTTATGGCATTAATCTGCTCCATGCCATCTTGTTTCCCTGGATTCACCTCCGTGTCACTAGGAAGAACTCCCTGCGGCCCGTTGAGAAAGGCACTTGCAATTTGTCCAAACTGATTCTCCAATGTCTTGAGAGATACCGCCTGACTTTTAATCATTAACCTCAATTCATCCAATTCAGATTTTTCATTCGAAGATTGACCATCATCGCCATGAAACTGTTGCTGCTGAAAATCTTGATTGTTGCTCCAACCGAAATTGGGATGATAGGTGGCTGGAGCTGTAAGAACCCAAAATTTCGGTAGAATTAAAACTTTTCCTATTATGATGAAGTGCATCAATGAATAGTGATTTTGAGGATTAAGAAAATTTTTCATGCCACCTATGTACGAGACGTAGTGTGGATATTCCGAAGTTATACTAGTAATCTACGGAGTAAATAAGTGTATGTAAATGCGATCGGAATTCAGAAATTTCAAATTCTATTTTCGTGTAATATTTGACCGAGCAGTGAATTATATATCAGTAATATCAAGAAATGAGATATTTAATTTGAGGAATTGAGGAGTTAATATTTTGGAATTTTATTATAAGTGATTTGAGAATTTTGAACGAAAACCACTAAGGAAGTGAAACAAACGTTCTAGAAACCGCTGAAACTTTACAACGAGATTAAGCGATCAAGCGAGCGAATCATGAATTGAGAATAGTAAATATTAGAAGTCCAAGGAAGGATATATTATGAGAGGAAAATGGAATTGAGAATAAAATCCTAGAGCTAAAGGAAATGAGAACAATTGAGAAACCGCGAGAATTTTTTTTTCTGAGATAAAGAGAAAATACAAAGAAAATTAGACACAACGATTGTTTGAGGTATTGGGCCACACTATTACAATGAAGTGCAACATATAAGTTGTAACATATTGATTTAGTAAATATACAAGAAGGGAAGCCCCTTGGTGCAAATAAGAAAAGGAAGGAAGGACTTGGAAACAATATGTATAAAGCAAGGGACTTGCTTGTAATTATGGATGGATAAAGGTAATCCAAATGAACCAATGAGGAGATGACACCACATGGCAAGAAGATAAGATGCATCCAAGTAAAAATATCAAGCATTATTGATCACTTTATCACTTTAAACAAAACAAAACAAACACCAAATACTCCATTCTGCCCAGCAGGAAAGGAGCTCACTAAAACGGGCCTAGAGACTTCATTACTCAATGAAATATTTTGTTCTTTATATGGTTAGAAAGCTGTGAAGACGCTCTATAACTTTAATTCAGGAGCCTCGACCAGGAAACGAGTGTAAGGGCTTCGTTTTGGCTGATATTTGGGGCGTGTTTTTCCAGTCAGGAAACTCACTTCCATGTTCTTGATTTCTTTGGTGAGATTGAAGATGGTGAGCATAGAGTAAGGCTTCCCCAAGGTTAACCAAGCTTGTTTGAGATTGTAAGAACATCAAGAAGGTATAAAAACCCTAACCCCTCTTGGCCATGTAGTAATTGTGATGTTTAATGTTAGATCCATGGTTATTAGTGTGAATCTTGGACATATAAGTTATGGATGATGTAGACCTTGAGTTTAAGTGTTGTGGTTGTGATTTTTAAGCTTGTGGTTAGTGTATGTATCTCCATGTATGTTATAAAGTATGATCTTGGTGATTTAGATGTTGGTTGTGATGTGGATGTAAGATTCTTGGTTGGTTTAGTGATATAAGCATGCTGAGTTTTTCCAGGAACATTGACCTGTCTTGTAACATGGTTTTGAACCCCTAAATATTGTCCCCTGAGGTCCTACCATATATTGTTGGAAATTTAATTGAATGTAGTTTCTGGAAATGTAAGGTTCATGACTAGGTGATGTATAGATTTTGAGTTATGGCCTGAGAAGTGAAATGTGTTTCTGGATTCCGGACTGCACTAAGTGGTCCCCTTGTGAACCTTGTTTGAACCCCTAAAAATTTATGTAGGATCATGGAAAATTAGAGAAGCTAGTAAATGCAGTGGGGAAGGCTACCCAAAAAGAATTGGATTAAAATATGTATTTTTCAATTTTATAAAAATGTTGAAGTAAAATCCGCGCAAGTGAAAAATCACTTAGGGGATTAGTTTAAAGTAGTTTTAAGAATGTTCACTTGAGTTTCGAGTTTGAGGAATAGATTTGAGTCGAATGGGTAACGAAAGTGATAATGTGATGACATGGTCATATGAGAGGGTTAGTAATCACAAGTGGAGTCGTTAAGTTGGTCTTACGATTTTTTTTAAAACCTTATGATTAAGTAGCGTTGTTAAGGTACTAACGTACAAATATTGATTATGTATAGATTTCCATTCCACTTCGCGAGCCGACCACCCCAACCTCACCAAGGCAAGTTTTCCAACCCTAAGTATTTATTTTCAAAAGATTATATTCTTGATTTTACCTATGCAAGTTTACTTTTCAAAATTTATATATAAGGATTTTCACTGTTGTGTTTATAGCTTCCAAACGTATTATATGCTTATGCTTTACGAGATTATGTTGAAGTTTGAGATATATGCATATGTGTTTGTACACCCTTGAACTTAGAATGAAAGTGTTTTTTTCGGACAACGACTCTAGCAATAGAGGTCGTAGCGGTCCAAATATACGACTCTAGCAATAGAGGTCGTAGCGGTCCTAAGTAATTATTATTTTTACGTTGTTAAAAATACTCAAAAATATCTATCTTGGATTAAAAGCTTATTTTAATTAAATAATTATTTTATTAATTGTTTATATTAAATCTCAAAATATTATTTATTAATTATCGTTCATTATTTTAAAGACAAAACTAATCCAAGATACCTTTAGCGTTTTCAAACTCGAACTCTTTCCCACCCAAAACATTTACGAAAACCCCCGGTCAGGTTTTGCTTCTTGTACGTTTTTCAAGAATTATCGGTCGACTGAGGTCGAACTTCAACTACTCGAATTTTTTATTAAAATGATTTTTGAAAAGAAAAGAAAAAGGGGACTCTGGCAGGTATGGGAATCGTTGACGAACGATTCCCGGGATGTGTAAGCGGCCGTGAGCCAGGCGGTCCATCAACTATTATTCCGGCCCAGGTGTTGCCGAAGGATGATTACGGATGTAGTTTTCATCGAGGGTGATTACGGATGTAGTTTTCACCCAAGGGTAGTTACGGATGTAGTTTCTATCCTTCTACTAGTAGAGAAGACCCGCAGATTGTTGGACTTGGTTGTGGCGACTGATCATCGTCAATCCTTGTCAGGTTTTTATGTTTTCTTCCAGTCCCATCCTCCACTTTGGAAAAATACTCAAACACTGCTTCTTGGGCCTAAGTGTCAAGTTGCCGATAGTGTGGTTTTGATAAGAAAAATATTGACATCGTGCAGTATCTAGAACTGCAAGATTTTCTATAAAGATTGGCACGTGTTAGTGCACTCTTGGATTTATTCCAAAGAATGAAATGTTTTTGAATGAGAAACCTTCTAAGCTAATGGAAGGAAAGAGGTTTTGCAATAATGTATTCCCTGTACAGTATGTTAACCGTAGAGTGTTTTGCTGAAAATGATATACTAATATGTATATATTTTCAAACCTGAGATATATTGAAATGGGAACCTTATAAAGGTTTCATATGTTATTCTTAAAGCTCCTTAGCGAGTATAAATGTTTTATTCAAACTCGGACATATATATTGTCGAATTATGTTTTGAAATCTGAGATATATACCCATACAGTTGGGAACGTTTTCGAAATAAACCACATTATTATTTTTCAAAATGGCGAACTTGCTGAGCATTATGTAGCTCATTCTTGCTTTATAAAAAATTTTCAGAAAGAGAAGAATTTGGTCAGTTAACTCCGTACCAGCAGAAGAGGAGTAGAAGATTTATCCTGAGATGACTTAGTTCCGGATAAATACTACAGAGTAAGTCTGATAGGTTTTCAACTGTAATAGTAAGACTCGTCTTCAAGTGTAGTTGTATAAGTGGAAGTGCGTAAGATTCTGGATTGTACAGATGAATTGTAATATTTAGTGTTACTTTTGATTATCGTTTCTGAGGCTCTAACTTGTATGTGCGTAAGATTGAGGTCTGGATTGATGTATTGTTGAGTTGTAAAGTTAATGCAGGTAGGATATGGTTGGATGGTGATGTGACGACCTGAATCTCTGACCTCGGATTTGGGGGCGTCACAGAAATGGTATCAGAGAGATAAGTTACAGTACTCAGAAACGAGAGTGTTGAGAGTTAAGTCTAAGTAGGAGAATGACATAAGAGATCGTAGTAAACTTATTATTGGACTACCGGAAGAGGTACCGATGAATAGAATGGACTGGAGTGTTTACTAGAGGTATTATACTAGGGTCGATAGAATCCTTAGAGGCCTTCAGAATGATGAGTTGAGAGTTGGGAGTCGTACCTGACTTATCAGATGTAACGATGTAGGAAGCAGAGTGAAACCTCAAGAGTAGTTGAGGAAGAGGCGATACTACCAATATGATTGGATGACTTGGCTGGCATAAATTTTGTTGCCCGTAGTCCTTCAGAGTTTGCCTATAAGGAGGCGGCAATTTAAGAATCGATAAGTTTAGACTTCCTTACATAATTAAGGGTACTTAGTACTTGGAATAATGAAAGTCTTTTACTTTGGCTATAAAATCCAATTTTCGATAAGCAACGGGTTTACCTGAAAGGTGGTTACTATGCCGTTGTGGATTTCATTACTCTTGATGGTGAATTTTACATGTGTTATACGAGAATGTTATCATAAGACGAGCATGCTAGATAATTCCACGCATGATTCGGACGCTAGAGCATGGTAGTTCAACTTAGTGAACAAACAAGTAGAATTAACAAAGGGACTCAAGTGAAGTTGAATATGGTTGCATCGAGCGATACAGTGATCTCAGAGTCTACCAAAAGAAAAGACCAATGGGTCTAGAGTGGGATCCTTTGATAAAGATGTTATCAGGGACTACGTATATATGTATTGTAGACCTCAATATTTTTGGTATATGTTCACATGCACACACCCGCCACTGAACCTATGGACTGCACCGAGATCCCTGAGAGATCTCTTTGATCTGTTCCCAGGGGGAACTGGCCACTCGTGATTCTTGTCGGAAGGCATGAAGTAGGACCCTATGGACTTAGCAGGTGTCCCCGGAATGATGTGAAGCTTGGTCTTCAAGATAAAGCACGAAGATGATAGATATATTTATGAAACCCTAACTCGATAATTGACTCTAAGATGAAGATTGAGAGACGCACTAGTTGGTGTCTTGTATTACGAAGACGAAGAGATGGAGTTACCCTCATAGTGGTGATAATGAGATGCACGAATGATTATTAACTTATTTTGGTAACTACCGGCTGGTGCACTACTTCATTTTAAACTTTTCATTAACCATGTTACCTCGATTAGTTTATATCAAGTAATCCTTCTCGCTTTCTACTTCAAATTTGTGGAATAATAACCAGTGATATACTCTCCCTAAAGCAGGACTTATCCGAAGTAATTTTATTTGACCCATGAACATTCTATTCAAAAATTTATGATGACCTTGTTCGGCTCAGGCCTATTTACACTTTCTTTCAATTATCCAAGGAATGTTCCACGAATACTTCCTTAATTATTCGACGAATATTACTAAACGAATATTGATATTTGACTACTTCTTTCATACTTGCACTCTTCAGTCGAGCCCATAAATATTTATCAACTTGTTGAGAACAGGGATGATCTAACATCCAGATATTCCTCATGAATCCTTTCTTCTATTCAAAATAAGATTGTGCGTCGTACATTGAAATCATAGTAAGGATATCATTTTGATACTAGTATTCTGAATTTCATTCTACTGTAAGATCTGATAAAGCATGTGTACGGAGGCACCCTTGGGTGGACCGTTTCACTGATAAGTAATATTTGATGAGAGGTTATCGATTGTTCCGATACCTAGAACATTCTCTTCATATTTTATAGTTTTCTTTTTTTCAAACTTAATAACTTCTTGTTTCCATTCGTTGTTCGAGTAGCCTAAAGTTTCTTCAGTGGCTACGATGTTGAAATTCCGTTCTAGCCAATTGAAACTGGCTAGTCAATATGTCAATATGAATGACTAGTTAATTGTTCTAACTAGTCAAAATTGTAATGTTGTGAAGAACACCTAGCTAATTGTCCTAGCTAGTGGTGATGTCTCAAACAGGCGAACTAGCAAATTTTGTCTAGCTAGTTGCTAGTGTTTCTTGAAAAGGACTAGTTATTGTTTCACTGGTCCAACTCCCAATTTAATTCATTCAGCAATTCCTCAATGCATTTTGCATGTGGTAAAGTATGATAATGAAAGTTTTGACGAATAACTTGATTGAGACCTAGTGAGGTCGCTCACTCAACTTGAATTCTACCCATCTTCGTATCAGACTTTATGTCACTTGAATATTCTGTTCTTTCATTCATATAATGAAGATACATTTGAAACCATAGATTACTTGAATGATAAACTGCTTCATTTTTATTGTCATAGAGTAGAATTTCTTTCGATCGGTTGACCTTTATCAATGGGACTTTTTAGATCCTCTATTTTTCAAAGGGAAAAGTATTCACCAGATGTAAGAATTGTATAAAGACCGTCTTTATGACTTCTGTATCCAACAATCATTGCCCTCGTGCAACATTTTCTATGATATCACATTACAGAATTATCAGGACATGAAGGAATAAACCTTGTTGTATTCTTTCTGTCCATCCTTACATCTCCGAAAATCGAGACTCTTAGTATTTGGAACCATCAACATTCTTGGAACATCCAATGTGGAATTCTTATTGAAATTATCTATTGGACCCTGTTATTTTGAAACCATTCCCTTCAAAAGTGATTACTCTAAGGTGAACGGGAGGTACACTTGTGAACCGTTGCACCAATATGAGATCAAAAAAAAAAACCAAATGTTGTAATTATGCAGCCAGAGTGTTATGCCGAGTAATTATTTAAAGTAGGAATAACATGTCGGGTCATACCACAAGACCTTTAATATTAGTGTGAGGAAGGTTATAAGAAATGATGAGGTGGTTGGGAGTACGCTCCTACCAACCGTTGTCAGGATGTTACAGTAATGAATTCTGGAGTTACCAAGCCTTTTCCTGATCCAAGAAATTCAAATCGATTGCGATGTAAGAGATATCCTTAGAGGAAACTAACATGGAAGTGAGATGGACAAGAAATGAAGAAATATCGTGGCAAGAATGTGAAGCTTTACTTAGTTTAAAGGGATTGATGCATATAGAGAGACATAAAGTTTAAAAGGCCCATAATAGCAAATGGATGCATGTATATATGCCAATGATCCTTCGAGATTACCACCTAATAAAATTTATTGGGAATCGCAGCAGCATACAGGCCTCAGGCTGATTGGCGCCAGTTGTGAAAGAGGACGAGCGTATGACATCTTACCTATACCATCGAGAACTGAAACCCTTATCGGAAATGGAGGAATTGTTGACTAGTTAAAGTGCGTAGTTGTTTTTCAAAGATAAGGTTAAAGAGAAGGTTTCACCAACTCCAGATCGACCTCTGTACTGCACCAAAGTCGGCATTTCACATTAATGTAAACATTATAAATTCTGGTAGTATCATGTGGATTGACTAGTGAGTCAGAAGCCCTTGTGGGTTAATAAATAAAGTTTTAAGAATGATATGAGAGATTAGTAACAACCTCGTTGTTAGCTATACTTTATAATGAGAAGAGGACTTTGAGAGTCACGATGATGCGTCTTTCAAGAGTTTAAGAGGTGTGCTGATGCAGTAGAAAGGGGATGATAGTCTATACTTCTAAACAACATAAAGGTTACGGGATGGGATATACTAACCGTGAGTCTGGGATTAGACATGATTGCGTTCACGCATAAAACTGAGACGTTAACTTTATGAGAAAAGTGTGAAAGTTTTCCACAAGTGCCATAAGTATATCTTCATATTAGAACTAAACATAAGAAAGAGAAGGTGACGAAAGGGAGCAGGGAGTATAATGGAGAAATTTGTTATTTCCCAGGAAAGGCCAGTGTGGTGGCCGATACCTATAGAGGGGATTATTCAAAATTGGAATTCAGTCAGTATTGACCAAGAAAATAGAGTATATACAATAAAGAATAATGTTAGAGGAAAATGACTAAATTATGGGGAAGGACAAAGATGTACAGAGAATTAAGAGAATGTTTGGCAAACGGATATGAAGAATTGTATTGGCAAGCTATTAAGTACAAACGCAACATGTCAAAAACAAAATGATAGAGATCTAGTGGATCAATTCCGCCCGTAGAAAATCTTGAACGTGGACAGAATTATAATGAATTTCATGAGTAGGTCGCCGAAGACCGAGCCAAGAGATGGCCCTAGTTGATTTATAATTGCTGGACCAAGTGATTTACCTACGAGAGACTTTCCATTTAGAAGATTATCGATTTATATACGGAAGAGATGGTGGTGCAATATAAAACTTCTGCAGTGATTACGTCAGATAGAGACTTAAGGTTAGACTTCGAATATTGAAGGTGCTTTCAAGTATAATTAATAAAGAGATTGAGCGTATGTACTAATTTGATCTGTCGCTGACGGACAGGGAAGAAGAATTGTCCAGACGATCGAATTTATAATTAGTGTCGTGCCTTAGGTTTCACGGGGCAGTCGAGAATAAAAACTTATCCATGAAACGAATGTTGTTATCACGATCGGCACCATGCGGACGTAAGGACGTCTCTTGTAAAGCGTACTACGAAAGAAGAAGTTTCGCTTTTCTTGCGTTACGAAGAAGTCAATGAACGAGGGATATAGTAGCTGAACTGGTTCGACGTATACCGAAGACTATATAGTATCCATAGCAAGTGGTAACGACTGACGGGAGGCAACACATGCGTGCTAATCAAGCCAAGGAAAATGAGGAATACCGTGCGTATTGACGTTGTCTCGGATTATAGAACACGACCACAAAGTATTCACGGCCCAACGATACAAGGACTTAACACGGATACTATGAACAAGGTAGAAGAGGAACGTATAAGTAGTGGGATACAAATTTTCATTCATAGAACAACCGATAAGGAATACAGGTCGAGGAGAGCATGCGTTGAGAAGCAACATTAAAGCGTTCGTGAGACTGCAATAGCCCTAATTTTCGTGAATATTCGAACCTGGATGAAAATTAATTTTATGGGTGGATGAGAAATTTTTGCAATCACGATATGTACGAATTATTAAATGAAGATTTTGAATTGATATTACGCCTTTACGGTGCAGACGAGTGTATGTAAAAGTCATTAGTTTTTACGAAACCCATTATTTCGAGTGGTCAAATTTTATGAGATATCAAGGGAGTATGAGGTGGGAGACTTCGTGATGCTAAAGGTATCCCCCTGAAAAGGATTGATGCGGTTTGGTAAGAAAGGGAAGCTAAGTCTGAGGTTTATTGGACCTTTTTTAGATTTTGAGGCGTATTGGGAAGTTAGCCTGCGAGTTAGCCTTGGCCCAAGCTTGCAGCAAATTCATAATGTGTTTCATATGTCTACGACCCTACCACACCGACTATCAGCATGTGATAGAGTACAACCAAGTGGACCTATGACTCGACTTGACCTATGTGGAGCAACCCGTGGAAATCATGGATAGAGAAGAACAAGTGCTGAGGAACAAGGTTTTCAAACTAATAAGGAATTGTGAGAAAATCAAGATGTGGAAGAATCCACCTGGAAGTTGAAAGAGTGAAACAAAGAAGGAGTAACCCCAGCGATTCCTAAACTGATTCCGGGACGGAATCCTTTTAAGGAGGGGAGACTATAAGAACCCAAAATTTCGGTAGAATTAAAACTTTTCCTATTATGATGAAGTGCATCAATGAATAGTGATTTTGAGGATTAAGAAAATTTTTCATGCCACCTATGTACGAGACGTTGTGTGGATATTCCGAAGTTATACTAGTAATCTACGGAGTAAATAAGTGTATGTAAATGCGATCGGAATTCAGAAATTTCAAATTCTATTTTCGTGTAATATTTGACCGAGCAGTGAATTATATATCAGTAATATCAAGAAATGAGATATTTAATTTGAGGAATTGAGGAGTTAATATTTTGGAATTTTATTATAAGTGATTTGAGAATTTTGAACGAAAACAACTGAGGAAGTGAAACAAACGTTCTAGAAACCGCTGAAACTTTACAACGAGATTAAGCGATCAAGCGAGCGAATCATGAATTGAGAATAGTAAATATTAGAAGTCCAAGGAAGGATATATTATGAGAGGAAAATGGAATTGAGAATAAAATCCTAGAGCTAAAGGAAATGAGAACAATTGAGAAACCGCGAGAATTTTTTTTTCTGAGATAAAGAGAAAATACAAAGAAAATTGGACACAACGATTGTTTGAGGTATTGGGCCACACTATTACAATGAAGTGCAACATATAAGTTGTAACATATTGATTTAGTAAATATACAAGAAGGGAAGCCCCTTGGTGCAAATAAGAAAAGGAAGGAAGGACTTGAAAACAATATGTATAAAGCAAGGGACTTGCTTGTAATTATGGATGGATAAAGGTAATCCAAATGAACCAATGAGGAGATGACACCACATGGCAAGAAGATAAGATGCATCCAAGTAAAAATATCAAGCATTATTGATCACTTTATCACTTTAAACAAAACAAAACAAACACCAAATACTCCATTCTGCCCAGCAGGAAAGGAGCTCACTAAAACGGGCCTAGAGACTTCATTACTCAATGAAATATTTTGTTCTTTATATGGTTAGAAAGCTGTGAAGACACTCTATAACTTTCATTCAGGAGCCTCGACCAGGAAACGAGTGTAAGGGCTTCGTTTTGGCTGATCTTTGGGGCGTGTTTTTCCAGTCAGGAAACTCACTTCCATGTTCTTGATTTCTTTGGTGAGATTGAAGATGGTGAGCATAGAGTAAGGCTTCCCCAAGGTTAACCAAGCTTGTTTGAGATTGTAAGAACATCAAGAAGGTATAAAAACCCTAACCCCTCTTGGCCATGTAGTAATTGTGATGTTTAATGTTAGATCCATGGTTATTAGTGTGAATCTTGGACATATAAGTTATGGATGATGTAGACCTTGAGTTTAAGTGTTGTGGTTGTGATTTTTAAGCTTGTGGTTAGTGTATGTATCTCCATGTATGTTATAAAGTATGATCTTGGTGATTTAGATGTTGGTTGTGATGTGGATGTAAGATTCTTGGTTGGTTTAGTGATATAAGCATGCTGAGTTTTTCCAGGAACATTGACCTGTCTTGTAACATGGTTTTGAACCCCTAAATATTGTCCCCTGAGGTCCTACCATATATTGTTGGAAATTTAATTGAATGTAGTTTCTGGAAATGTAAGGTTCATGACTAGGTGATGTATAGATTTTGAGTTATGGCCTGAGAAGTGAAATGTGTTTCTGGATTCCGGACTGCACTAAGTGGTCCCCTTGTGAACCTTGTTTGAACCCCTAAAAATTTATGTAGGATCATGGAAAATTAGAGAAGCTAGTAAATGCAGTGGGGAAGGCTACCCAAAAAGAATTGGATTAAAATATGTATTTTTCAATTTTATAAAAATGTTGAAGTAAAATCCGCGCAAGTGAAAAATCACTTAGGGGATTAGTTTAAAGTAGTTTTAAGAATGTTCACTTGAGTTTCGAGTTTGAGGAATAGATTTGAGTCGAATGGGTAACGAAAGTGATAATGTGACGACATGGTCATATGAGAGGGTTAGTAGTCACAAGTGGAGTCGTTAAGTTGGTCTTACGATTTTTTTTAAAACCTTATGATTAAGTAGCGTTGTTAAGGTACTAACGTACAAATATTGATTATGTATAGATTTCCATTCCACTTCGCGAGCCGACCACCCCAACCTCACCAAGGCAAGTTTTCCAACCCTAAGTATTTATTTTCAAAAGATTATATTCTTGATTTTACCTATGCAAGTTTACTTTTCAAAATTTATATATAAGGATTTTCACTGTTGTGTTTATAGCTTCCAAGCGTATTATATGCTTATGCTTTACGAGATTATGTTGAAGTTTGAGATATATGCATATGTGTTTGTACACCCTTGAACTTAGAATGAAAGTGTTTTTTTCGGACAACGACTCTAGCAATAGAGGTCGTAGCGGTCCAAATATACTATTGACCGGGGAGCGGTATATTGTTGTATCGTGATTAAATTGCGAAAACCCGAAGAGTCATTCGGGAAGTATCGTATACCTAAGTAATTATTATTTTTACGTTGTTAAAAATACTCAAAAATATCTATCTTGGATTAAAAGCTTATTTTAATTAAATAATTATTTTATTAATTGTTTATATTAAATCTCAAAATATTATTGATTAATTATCGTTCATTATTTTAAAGACAAAACTAATCCAAGATACCTTTAGCGTTTTCAAACTCGAACTCTTTCCCACCCAAAACATTTACGAAAACCCCCGGTCAGGTTTTGCTTCTTGTACGTTTTTCAAGAATTATCGGTCGACTGAGGTCGAACTTCAACTACTCGAATTTTTTATCAAAATGATTTTTGAAAAGAAAAGAAAAAGGGGACTCTGGCAGGTGTGGGAATCGTTGACGAATGATTCCCGGGATGTGTAAGCGGCCGTGAGCCAGGCGGTCCATCAACTATTATTCCGGCCCAGGTGTTGCCGAAGGATGATTACGGATGTAGTTTTCATCGAGGGTGATTACGGATGTAGTTTTCACCCAAAGGTAGTTACGGATGTAGTTTCTATCCTTCTGCTAGTAGAGAAGACCCGCGGATTGTTGGACTTGGTTGTGGCGACTGATCATCGTCAATCCTTGTCAGGTTTTTATGTTTTCTTCCAGTCCCATCCTCCACTTTGGAAAAATACTCAAACACTGCTTCTTGGGCCTAAGTGTCAAGTTGTCGATAGTGTGGTTTTGATAAGAAAAATATTGACATCGTGCAGTATCTAGAACTGCAAGATTTTCTATAAAGATTGGCACGTGTTAGTGCACTCTTGCAATTATTCCAAAGAATGAAATGTTTTTGAATGAGAAACCTTCTAACCTAATGGGAGGAAAGAGGTTTTGCAATAATGTATTCCCTGTACAGTATGTTAACCGTAGAGTGTTTTGCTGAAAATGATATACTAATATGTATATATTTTCAAACCTGAGATATATTGAAATGGGAACCTTCTAAAGGTTTCATATGTTATTCTTAAAGCTCCTTAGCGAGTATAAATGTTTTATTCAAACTCGGACATATATATTGTCGAATTATGTTTTGAAATCTGAGATATATACCCATACAGTTGGGAACGTTTTCGAAATAAACCACATTATTATTTTTCAAAATGGCGAACTTGCTGAGCATTATGTAGCTCATTCTTGCTTTATAAAAACTTTTCAGAAAGAGAAGAATTTGGTCAGTTAACTCCGTACCAGCAGAAGAGGAGTAGAAGATTTATCCTGAGATGACTTAGTTCCGGATAAATACTACAGAGTAAGTCTGATAGGTTTTCAACTATAATAGTAAGACTCGTCTTCAAGTGTAGTTGTATAAGTGGAAGTGCGTAAGATTCTGGATTGTACAGATGAATTGTAATATTTAGTGTTACTTTTGATTATCGCTTCTGAGGCTCTAACTTGTATGTGCGTAAGATTGAGGTCTGGATTGATGTATTGTTGAGTTGTAAAGTTAATGCAGGTAGGATATGGTTGGATGGTGATGTGACGACCTGAATCTCTGACCTCGGATTTGGGGCCGTCACAGGAGCTGGTTGCGAAGGTTGCTGGAAGTTGCTCACAAACTGTACCGATTCAGAAGATATGGAACATTGACTCGTCTCATGTGCACCCTCACATAGCTCACAAACACTAGCAACTTGAGGCACCCCATGCTTTGACATAAAATCCAATTTCTTATTAAGTGCCTCTAGCTGAGCTGCTAGAGCTGTGACTGTATTAACTTCCAGAATTCCTGCTAATTTGCCTTGTGATAATCTCTGAGTTGGATTCTGGTACTCATTCGCAGCCATCATCTCAATCAACTCATAAGCTTCCTCATAACTCTTAGCCCATAGAGCTCCACCTGATGCTGCATCTAGCATGGGTCTTGATTGTGCACCCAAGCCATTATAAAAGCAGTTAATCACCATCCAATCAGGCATCCCATGACCTGGACACTTCCTTAGCATCTCCTTATATCGCTCCCAAGCCTCGCACAAAGATTCTTCAGACTGTTATGAAAATTGAGTTAGAGCGTTCCTAATTGCTGCGATTTTTGCCATAGGGAAAAATTTAGTGAGAAATTTCTGAGCAAGATCCTCCCATGTCAAAATAGAACCTGATGGTAGAGAGTGCAACCAGCCCTTTGCTTTATCCCTCAAAGAGAATGGGAAAAGTCTCAATTTGATAGCATCTTCCGACACCCCGTTGATCTTGAAAGTGTTGTAGATCTCAATGAAATTCCGGATGTGCATTTTAGGATCTCCCGTAGGAGCACCCCCAAACTGAACCGAATTCTGCACCATCTGAATTATGCTAGGCTTGATTTCGAAAGTATTAGCTGCAATAGCTGGCTTGATAATGCTAAATTGGATGTCCTTGATCTTTGGTTGAGAATAATACAATAATGCTTTCGTTGTTGCTGTTGGTTCTCCCATTGCTACCTGCAACACATAAAACTAAACAACTATATATAAGAAACAAACCGAGTCAGTGAACTCTAACGACCACTGATGACAAGCACATAAACTAAAAATAAAACACCGATGATCCCCGGCAGCGGTGCCAAAAAAAATTGTTTGCACTAAATCACGCAAGCGTACGTGGTCACAAGTAATATATGAATAAGTCGGTCTGGTTATGGTTTTAATTCAGTAGATGTACCTATGCAACAATGTATGATTATTATTCACTGTTAAGACAAATAACAATTTTGGTTTTAATAAACTAAATTAACTAAGAAGTAAACTAACAAACTAAGAATTAACTAACTAACGAGAATTAGAATCGAATTACTTCTGCAAGAGAAAACATGGATTCCTAACTTCATTAAATTCTTTGCTTAGATCTGACGCCTTTAATCACTATATGTGATGGTTATGATATCTGATCGGACAACACGAAACAAGTACACGTTACCTGTCAGCATACGTATACCAAACTAAACATACATCCACAAAAGAGATAGAAGATGAATAGACACCAATTATGCTTAGACCCTATATGTCTATAGAATTTGAAAACATAACGGTTGAGGAACAAGTTATCCATAAAGATCACAAAGGGCATTATAAGTATTTTCATCTCACACCACAAATCATATTGATAAACAATTATGAACCTATGCTAGCATGGCAAGTTCTAAATCTCAAGATCCACTTTCACTTCACAAGAGATTAACAAATTAGATGTTCATGACGCATCTATCAATTAAGCATAACCATACGAGGATATCAAATACACATCACACACAGATCTCTAAAGCATCAAGATACTAAAGCTCCATAAATAAATCCGTTAGAATCCCATGACAACGATTAGCTCATAATTGAACCTGTCATCATCATGGGATCAAGTGAAACCATGATAAAAACAAAGTATGAAAATATACAAATAAACCTAAGTAATTGATATGTAATGGTTATACAAATTACAATGGTAGGATGTGTTTATATAGGCTCTAGAAGTCTTGCCCAGCAAGAAATTCCCCAAAATAGAGTTAAAATAGAGTTTTTGCAAAATACGTTTCCTAAACTGATTATGTTTTTAAGGAAAATTCGTAGCTGATTTTTTTCAGTATTTCTGGTCCGTTCCAGTTGTAATTGGACCTCTGGACCACTTTAGAATGAAATAGAATTCCGTTAGCTTCGCGTGGACAGTAAGATCATCCAAAATGGACTTGTAAAAATCAAGATATGGCCAAAATAGTAAATCAGGATTTTCTGGATAAAAATTCAGAATTTCCATAAGGGTTACCGCGCCGCAGCGCCCTTACCAGACCACAGCGCACCATGATTTCTATCCAAGATTGTAGAAAATCTCCCAGGCTTCGCGTGAACTATAAGATCGCTGAAAAAGGACTTCTAGAACTCCAGATATGGCCAAAATAGTGAAGACTGCGCAATCTACCTAGAAAATCCGAATTTTACACAAATTTCTCCTTTCTCCTACGTTTCTTTTGCATTAGCTAACATCTTCAATACCATGACACATGTAACTCCTTGGTAGCATAACACAAGTGTCCAATCTTCATTCCAATGCTTAATTCCACTCTAATATCGATTAGAAACACCAACACTAACCGATAGCTACAACCCTGCACAACTACACAAAACACATCAAAAATACAACAAACTTGAGACCAAGTCAATCAATTTAAGCCGATCTGGAACGCTCCAAGTGGATATAAAATCCACTTATCAACGTAGATCTTGAAGAAGGCTGCATGGTGATTGTTTTGGACCTCCGTCTGTCATCAATTTGTAAATCTTCTTTAAGGTAATCATCTAACTCCAAATTAAATATCATGTTTTTGCATGGATCCTGCGGTAGGGTTTCGATTTTTATTCTTTTTCGCGTTTAATTCCGCTACGTTTGATGCTCGAAACCCTTCAATGGCATCAGAGCTACTTGCAAAAATGTTTTAATTCGGTTGTATGTTACAGGTTTGATATATATACGATCATGTTTGATGATTGTCATGTGTGATGCGTTATTACACCAAATATGGGCTGTTGCAACACGAAAAAAGTGTAATATTAGGCCCCAAAAGTGTAACAATAGATGTTTATGCAACGCTTTTGCTAAAACTCGACGTTGCATTTGCCGGCGTTGCCTATGCCTTCTATAGCAACGCTTTTTGAACTTATTGCAACACTTTTAAAAGTATTACAAAAAGAGTTTGTTGTAATTTTTTGTAACACTTTTACATGTTTCAGCAACATTTTTAAGGTGTTACAACAGACTAATGCAACACTTTTTTGCAACATTTATTGACTTAAAATGTTACAAAGTGAGTTTATTGCAACATTTTAAAGCAACATTTTGATGCCTTTTGCAATGTTTTTTGCTTTTTTAGATTTTATTGGTAACACTTATTTGCAACACTTTTTATTAGTCCAAATTGCAATGACATTAGAAAATTCAATATACCATGCACAAAAGCATATACCAAACCAGAAATCTCATTTCAAATTTCCCAAAATAGCAAAACCAACAAAACATATGTCTATAAAGCCCAAACATAGTAGGTTTTTATCACAATATCATCTTACATCCGGTACTTAAGTCTAAAGTCGAAAAACATGTCGACTTACACCACAATTCTACATTAAACTTAGTCTTTCATGTCAAAATAACAACTTATAACTATTTTCCTAGCAGATTGTCCAAACACTTTGTCTTCCCTTGGAAACATCAGCAACTCTAAACTTGCAAATTCAACAAATTTTGGGGGAGACACGCAATAAATATATCTGAAATGATCTCGACTAATCATCATCGTCAAGAACGCTGTGACACCTCTGGATATGATCTAGAATAGAAACACATAACAAGTGAATAAACAGATAAAATCATGCAGTAAAGAAGCAAGCCAATTGATCAGAGTATTATTGTAATTCGTAGGTGGCTTATCGTGACTTTGATTTGCTTCTTGTAATTGTACAAAGAATACCTGCACAGGACTCTGTTTAGTTAACTAAATCTCATGATTGTTAATCTGAATTTTCCAACTCTTATAATTTTGAACGAGCATGTTAAAATCCATTTTCCTAATAACTCATCACATAGGCTAGTTGTTCTGACATATGGCATGTTGTTGTTTCACTAAAAGTGCATAACCTTTCTCTATTTAAAACAGGCACCTAGCATCTTTGATTGGTTAGGTTAATTATACTTCAGATCCAGTGATGATATTGCATATGATACACAAAACAAATATATATAGCTTGCTTTTGTAGCTACTACTTTCAATTATTACCTAAGTGATGATAAGACACATAAAATCTAATGATAACTATGTACATTGAAAAGATCACTAAAATTTTTACATATCTAGATTCTAGAATTCTGAGACGCATAAGCTAAACTCCTGGTTGCAATTTATCTTTATCTCTTTCACATTGCTGCTTGTGTTGGCCATATATTAATTTTTAAATTGCACACAATGTTTACTTAGTTTATATTTGAAATTTTGCTTATGGATTGGACTTATTACACATTTACAGGCTTGATAAATTCATAAAACCAATTGCAAGATGTCTACTAGCTGATAAATAGTGTTAAATGCCAATATAAAACAGCATTTGTAGAATGCTAAGCTATCAAACAGAAAAGAGTGAGAGATTATCTCAAGAAGTGTAGCTGAACGAAGTTTACTAACAAGTTGAACTTTCGAGAATGAAGCTAAAACAGTCAAAGTTCCCAGGAAAGATTCAGATAGTTAAATAATTTGTAAGAACCCAGATTTTCGGTAGAATTAAAACTTTTCTTATTAAGAATAAGTATATACGTGAATAGTGTTTGTCATGCGTGAATAGTTATTTATGGATGAATAGTGATTTTGAGGACCAAGAAAATTTTCACGCCACCCTATGTACAAGACATGGTATGGATATTTCGAAGTCATATTAGTGATCCACGGAGCAAATAAGTGTATGTAAAGACGATCGGAATTCAGAAATTCCAATTTGTATTCTGGTGTAATATTTGACCGGGCAGTGAATTATATATTATTATATTCAAGAAATGAGATATTAATTTTGAGAAATTAAGGATTTAATATGTTAGGATTTTATTATATTTGATTCGAGGATTTAGAACGAGAACCACTGAGACGTTACAACAAGATTAAGCGATTGAGCGAACGAAGCATGGATTAAGGATATGGTATATTAAGAGTCCAAGGAAGGATATATTATGAGAAAGAAAGAGGATTGAGAATAAACTCTTAGAATTGGGAAATAGGGAATGCTTGAGAAATCGGGAGAACGTTTTCTGAGATAAAGAGAAATAAACAAGGGATGTTGGAATTAATATTCGTTCGAGGTATTGTGCTATATTAGAGCAATAATATGCAACGTATAAGTTGTAACGTATTTATTTTATTCAAGAAATGACAAGGAAATCAAAGCGGTGGAAAAGAAAACAAAACAAAAGGACTTAAGTGCAAGAAACAAGAGACAGGGACTTGGTTGCAATTAGCAAAGGACTTGGTTGCAATTTAAGTGGATAAGAAATCTAGAGGAACCAATGAGAGGTTGACAACACTAAAGGAGAAGATGCATCCAAGTTAAAAAGCTATTATACATGTATTATTACACAAAACAAAACACCAAGAACACTCCATTCTGCCAACCAAGATAGCAGCTCAGTAAAACGAGCCTAGAGACTTCATTACTCAATGAAATTTTTTGTTCTTTATATGGTTAGAAAGCTGTGAAGACGCTCTACAACTTTCATTCAGGAGCCTCGACCAGGAAACGAGTGTAAGGGCTTCGTTTTGGCTGCTCTTTGGGGCGTGTTTTTCCAGATCAGGAAACTCACTTCCATGTTCTTGATTTCTTTGGTGAGATTGAAGATGGTGAGCATAGAGTAAGGCTTCCCCAAGGTTAACCAAGCTTGTTTGAGATTGTAAGAACATCAAGAAGGTATAAAAACCCTAACCCCTCTTGGCCATGTAGTAATTGTGATGTTTAATGTTAGATCCATGGTTATTAGTGTGAATCTTGGACATATAAGTTATGGATGATGTAGACCTTGAGTTTAATTGTTGTGGTTGTGATTTTTAGGCTTGTGGTTAGTGTATGTATCTCCATGAGTGTTATAAAGCATGAACTAAGTGAATTAGGTATTGGTTGTGTTGTGGAATTGAGAAAATTGGTTGATCTAAGTGGTACATGCTTGCTGAGTTTTTCCAGGAACATTGACCTGTCTTGTAACATGGTTTTGAACCCCCAAATATTGTCCCCTGAGGTCCTACCATATATTGTTGGAAATATAATTGAATTTAGTTTCTGGAAATGTAAGGTTCATGACTAGGTGATGTATAGATTTTGAGTTATGGCCTGAGAAGTGAAATGTGTTTCTGGAATCCGGACTGCACTGTATGGTCTGTTTGTGAACCCTCCAACTTTCTGCAAACATTGTGAAAAATTGAGAATAGCTAGATCTTACAGTAAGGAAGGCTATCCAAAAAGAATTGGATTAAAATATGTATTTTTCAATTTTATAAAAATGTTAGAGAGAAGTGCGCGCGAGTGAAAAATCACGTAGGAGGTTAGTTTAACGTAGTTTTAAGAGTACTCACTTGTGTTTCAAGTTTGAGGAATGGATTCGAGTTGAATGGGTAACGAATGTGATAAAGTGATGACATGGTCATATAGGAGGGTTAGTGGTCACAAATTGGAGTCGTTAAGTTGGTCTTACATCCTTAAAACCTTACGATTAAATAGTGTTGTTAAGGTACTAACGTACGAATATTGATTATGTATAGATCTTCGTTCCACGTCGCGAGCTCGACCACCCCACCCTACCAAGGCAAGTTTTCCAACCCTAAGTATTTAATTTCAAAAGATTATATTCTTTATTTTACCTATGCAAGTTTACTTTTCAAAACTTATATATACGGATTTTCACTGTTGTGTTTGCGGCTTTCAAATGTACTATACGCTTATGCCTTATGAAGTTATGTTGAAGTTTGAGATATATGCATATGTGTTTGTACACCCTTGAACTTAGAATAAAAGTGTTTTCTTCGGACAACGACTCTAGCAATAGAGGTCGTAGCTGTCCAAATATACTATTGACCGGGGAGCGGTATATTATTGTATCGTAATTAAATTACGAAAACCCGAAAGGTCATTCGGGAAGTATCGTATACTTACGTATTTATTATTTTTACGTTGTTAAAAATACTCAAAAATATCTATCTTGGATTAAAAGCTTATTTTAATTAAATAATTATTTTATTAATTGTTTATATTAAATCTCAAAATATTATTTATTAATTATCGTTCATTATTTTAAAGACAAAACTAATCCAAGATACCTTTAGCGTCTTCAAACTCGAGCTCTTTCTCACCCAAAACATTTTCGAAAACCCCCGGTCAGGTTTTGCTTCTTGTACGTTTTTCAAGAATTATTGGTCGACTGAGGTCGAACTTCAACTACTCGAATTTTCTATCAAAAGGATTTTTGAAAAGAAAAGAAAAAGGGGACTCTGGCAGGTGTGGGAATCGTTGACGAACGATTCCCGGGATGTGTAAGCGGCCGTGAGCCAGGCGGTCCATCAACTATTATTCCGGCCCAGGTGTTGCCGAAGGATGATTACGGATGTAGTTTTCATCGAGGGTGATTACGGATGTAGTTTTCACCCAAGGGTAGTTACGGATGTAGTTTCTATCCTTCTACTAGTAGAGAAGACCCGCGGATTGTTGGACTTGGTTGTGGCGACTGATCATCGTCAATCCTTGTCAGGTTTTTATGTTTTCTTCCAGTCCCATCCTCCACTTTGGAAAAATACTCAAACACTGCTTCTTGGGCCCAAGTGCCAAGTTGCCGATAGTGTGGTTTTTGATAAGAAAAATATTGATATCGTGAAGTATCTAGAACTGCAAGATTTTCTATAAAGATTGGCACGTGTTAGTGCAATCTTGCAATTATTTCAAAGAATGAAATGTTTTTGAATGAGAAACCTTCTAAGCTAATGGAAGGAAAGAGGTTTTGCAATAACGTATTCCCTGTACAATATGATAACCGTAGAGTGTTTTGCCGAAAATGATATGCTTATATATATATTTTCAAACTTGAGATATATTGAAATGGGAACCTTATAAAGGATTCATATGTTATTCTTAAAGCTCCTTAGTGAGTATAAATGTTGTATTCAAACTCGGACATATATATTGTCGAGTTACGTTTTGAAATCTGAGATATATACCCATACAGTTGGGAACGTTTTCGAAATAAACCACATTATTATTTTTCAAAATGGTGAACTTGCTGAGCATTATGTAGCTCATTCTTGTTTTATAAAAACTTTTCAGAAAGAGAAGAATTTCGTCAGTTAACTCCGCACCAGCAGAAGAGGAGTAGAAGATTTACCCCTGAGATGATTTAGTTCCTGATAAATACTACAGAGTAAGTCTGATAGGTTTTCAACTGTAATAGTAAGACTTGTCTTCAAGTGTAGTTGTATAAATGGAAGTGCGCAAGATTCTAGAATGTACAGATGAATTGTAATATTTAGCGTTACTTTTGATTATCGTTTCTGAGGCTCTAACTTGTTTGTGCTTAAGATTGAGGTCTGGATGGATGTATTGTTGAGTTGTAAAGTTAATACAGGTATAATATGGTTGGATGGTGATGTGACGACCTGAATCTTCGACCTCGGATTTGGGGGCGTCACAGAAATGGTATCAGAGAAATAAGTTACAGTACTCAGAAACGAGAGTGTTGAGAGTTAAGTCTAAGTCGGAGAATGACATAAGAGATCGTAGTAAACTTATTATTGGAATACCAGAAGAGGTACCGGTAAGTAGAATAGACTGGAGTGTTTATTGGAGGTATTATACTAGGGTCGATAGAATCCTTAGGGACCTTCAGAATGATGAATAGAGGTTTGAGAGTCGTACATGACCTATCATAAGTAATAATGTAGAAAGCAGAGCGAAATCTCAAGAGTAGCTGAGGTAGAGGTGATATTGCCAATATAATCGGATGACTAGGCTGGCATAAATTTTGTGGCCCATAGTCCTCCACAGTTTAGGAGGCGGCATTTTAAGAATTAAGAAGTTTAGACATCCCTACATAAGGAAGGGTACTTAGTACTTGGAATAATGAAAGTCTTTTACTTTGGCTATAAGATCCGATTTTCGATAAGTAACGGGTTTACCTGAAAGTTGGTCACTATGTCGTTGTGGATTTCATTACCCTTGATGGCGAATTTTACATGTGTTATACGAGAATGTTATCATAAGACGAGCGTGCTAGATAATTCCACGCATGATTCGGACGCTAGAGCATGGTAGTTCAACTTAGAGAACAAACAAGTGGGATTAACAAAGGGACTCAAGAGAAGTTGAATATGGTTGCAACGAGCGATACAGTGATCTCAGAGTCTACCAAAAGAAAAGACAACGGGTCTAGAGTGGGATCCTTTGATAGAGATGTTAGCAGGGACTACGCATATATATATTGTAGACCTCAATATTTTTGGTATATGTTCACATACACACACCCGCCACTGAACCTATGGACTGCACTGAGATCCCTGAGAGATCTCTTTGATCTGTTCCCAGGGGGAACTGGCCACTTGTGATTCATGTCGGAAGGCATGAAGTAGGACCCTATGGACTTAGCAGGTGTCCCCGAAATGATGTGAAGTTTGGTCTTCAAGATAAAGCACGGAAATGACAGATATATTTGTGAAACCCCAACTCGATAAATGACTTTAAGATGATGATTGAGAGACACACTAGTTGGTGTCTTGTATTACGAAGACGAAGAGATGGAGTTACCCTCATAGTGGTGATAATGGGATGCACGAATAATTATTAACTTATTTTGGTAACTACCGGCTGGTGCACTACTTCATTTTAAACTTTTCATTAACCATGTTACCTCGATTAGTTTATATCAGGTAATCCTTCTAGCTTTCTACTTCAAATTTGTGGAATAACAACCAGTGATATACTCTCCCTAAAGCAGGACTTATTCGAAGTAATTTTATTTGACCCATGAACATTCTATTCAAAAATTTATGATGACCTTGTTCGGCTCAGGCCTATTTACACTTCCTTTCAATTATCCAAGGAACGTTCAACAATTGTTTCCTTAATTAATCAATGAATATTCCTAAATGAATATTGATATTTGACTACTTCTTTCATACTTGCACTCTTCAGTCGAGCCCATAAATATTTATCAACTTGTTGAGAACAGGGATGATCTAACATCCAGATATTCCTCATGAATCCTTTCTTCTATTCAAAATGAGATTGTGCGTCGTACATTGAAATCATAGTAAGGATATCATTTTGATACTAGTATTCTGAATTTCATTCTACTGTAAGATCTGATAAAGCATGTGTACGAAGGCACCCTTGGGTGGACCGTTTCACTGATAAGTAATATTTGATGAGAGGTTATCGATTGTTCCGATACCTAGAACATTCTCTTCATATTTTATAGTTTTCTTTTTTCAAACTTAATAACTTCTTATTTCCATTCGTTGTCCGAGTAGCCTAAAGTTTCTTCAGTGGCTACGATGTTAAAATTCCGTTCTAGCCAATTGAAACTTGCTAGTCGATATGTCAATATGAATGACTAGTTGATTGTTCTAACTAGTCAAAATTGTAATGTTATGAAGAACACCTAGCTAATTGTCCTAGCTAGTGGTGATGTCTTAAACAGGTGAACTAGCAAATTTTGTCTAGCTAGTTGCTAGTGTTTCTTGAAAAAGGACTAGTTATTGTTTCACTGGTCCAACTCCCAATTTAATTCATTCAGAAATTCCTCAATGCATTTTGCATGTGGTAAAGTATGATGATGAAAGTTTTGACGAATGACTTGATTGAGACCTAGTGAGGTCATCCACTCAACTTGAATTCTACCCATCTTTGTATCAGACTTTATGTCACTTGAATATTCTGTTCCTTCATTCATATAATAAAGATTCATTTGAAACCATAGATTACTTGAATGATAAACTGCTTCATTTTTATCATCACATAGTAGAATTTCTTTCGATCGGTTGACCTTTATCAATGGGACTTTTTAGATCCTCTATTTTTCAAGAGGAAAAGTATTCCCTAGATGTAAGAATTGTATAAAGACCGTCTTTATGACTTTTGTATCCAACAATCATTGCCCTCGTGCAACATTCTCTATGATATCACATTACTAAATTTTCAGGACATGAAGGAATAAACCTTGTTGTATTCTTTTTGTCCATCCTTACATCTCCGAAAATCGAGACTCCTAGTGTTTGGAACCATCAACATTCTTGGAACATCCAATGTGGAATTCTTATTGAAATTATCTATTGGACCTTGTTATTTCAAAACCATTCCTTTCAAAAGTGATTACTCTAAGGTGAACGGGAGGTACAATTGTGAACCGTTGCACCAATATGAGATCAAAAAACCAAATGTTGTAATTGTGCAGCCAGAGCGTTATGCCGAGTGATTATTTAAAGTAGGAATAACATGTCGGGGCATACCACAGGACCTTTAATATTAGTGTGAGGAAGGTTATAGGAAATGATGAGGAGGTTGGGAGTACGCTCCTACCAACCGTTGTCAGGATGTGATATTAATGAATTCTGGAGTTACCAAGCCTTTTCCTGATCCGAGAAATGCAAATCGATTGCGATGTAAGAGATATCCTTAGAGGAAACTAACATGGAAGTGAGATGGACAAGAAAGGAAGGAATATTGTAGCAAGAATGTGAAGCTTTACTTAGCTTAAAGGGATTGATGCACATAGAGGGACATAAAGTTTAAAAGGCCCTAATAGCAAATGGATGCATGGATATATCCCAATGATCCTTCGAGATTACCACCTAATCAAGTTTATTGGGAATCGCAGCAGCATGCAGGCCTCAGGAGTTGTGAAAGAGGACGAGCGTATGACATCTTACATATACCATCGAGAACTGATACCCTTATCGGAAATGGAGGAATTGTTGACCAGTTAAAACGCGTAGTTGTTTTTCAAAGATAAGGTTGAAAAGCGGGTTTCACCAACTCAAGATCGACCTCTGTACTGTGCCAAAGTTGGCATTTCATACTAATATAAACGTTATAAAATTATGGTAGTATCGTTTGAGTGGACTAATGAGTCAGAAGCCTTTATGGATTAATGAACAAAGTTTTGGAATGAAATGAGATATTAGCAACAACCTCGTTGTTAGCTATACTTGATGATAAAAAGAGGACTTTGAGAGTCACGACGATGCGTCTTTCAAGAGTTTAAGTGGTGTGCTGATGCAGTA
Source organism: Kitagawia praeruptora (assembly GCA_037693485.1). Classification (NCBI taxonomy): domain Eukaryota; kingdom Viridiplantae; phylum Streptophyta; class Magnoliopsida; order Apiales; family Apiaceae; genus Kitagawia; species Kitagawia praeruptora. Next base: position 111,614,793 of record CM075348.1, on the reverse strand, counting down.
GAAAGGGGATGATAGCCTATACTTCTAAACAACATAAAGGTTACGGGATAGGATATACTAACCGTGAGTCGGGGATTAGTCATGATAGCGTTCACGCATAAAACTGAGACGTTAACCTTATGAGAAAAGTGTGAAATTTTCTCCACAAGTGCCATAAGTATATCTTCATATTAGAACTAAGCATGAGAAAGAGAAGGTGACGAAAGGGAGCAGGGAGTATAATGGAGAAATTTGTTATTACCCAGGAAAGGCCAGTGTGGTGGCCGATACGTATAGAAGGGATTATTTGAAATTGGAATTCAGTCAGTATTGACCAAGAAAATAGAGTATATACAATAAAGAATAATGTTAGAGGAAAAATGACTAAATTATGGGGAATGGCAAAGAGGTATAGGGAATTAAGAGAATGTTGGCAAGCGGATACGAAGAATGGTATTGGCAAACTATTAAGTACAAACGCGACATGTCAAAAGCAGAATGATAGAGATCTAGTGGATTAATTCCGCCTGTAGAAAATCTTAAACGTGGACAGAATTATAATGAATTTCATAAGTAGGTCGCCGAAGACCGAGCCAAGAGATGGCCCTAGTTGATTTATAATTGTTGGACCAAGTGATTTACCTACGAGAGACTTTCCATTTAGAAGATTATCGATTTATATACGGAAGAGATGGTGGTGCAATATAAAACTTCTGCAGCAATTACGTCAGATAAAGACTTAAGGTTAAACTTCGAATATTGAAGGTGCTTTCAAGTATATTTAACAAAGAGATTGAGCGTATGCACTAATTTGATCTGTGGCTGACGGACAGGGAAGAAGAATTATCCAGACGATCGAATTTATATTTAGTGTCGTGCCTTAGATTTCGCGGGGCAATCGAGAATAAAAACTTATCCATGAAATGAATGTTGTTATCACGATCGTCACCATGCGAATGTAAGGACGTCTCTTGTAAAGCGTACTACGAAAGAAGAAGTTTCGCTTTTCTTGCGTTACGAAGAAGTCAATGAACGAGGGATATAGTAGCTGAACTGGTTCGACGTATACCGAAGACTATATAGTATCCATAGCAAGTGGTAACGACTAACGGGAGGCAACACATGCGTGCTAATCAAGCCAAGGAAAGTGAGGAATACCGTGCGTAGTGACGTTGTCTCAGATTATAGAACACGACCACAAAGTATTCACGGCCCAACGATACAAGGACTCAACACGGATACTATGAACAAGGTAGAAGAGGAACGTATAAGTAGTGGGATAGAAATTTTCATTCATAGAACAACTGATAAGGAATACAGGTCGAGGAGAGCATGCGTTGAGAAGCAACATTAAAGCGTTGGTGAGACTTGTAACACCCCCAGATCCGGGGTCAGGGATCGGGTCGTTACGGTCTTATTTTCCATGATTAATACTTTACTTGAGTCCACAATAAAGAAATCACCTGCTGTGACCCCACAATAATAACCACTCACACACACACAGTTATAGTCCCAGAGATGAAATTGAAATAAGTCTTGCATTACTGGTTTACGAATAAAAGTTATTACAAGCCAAAAGGATAACATCATAAGTTTAAAAGTTTTGCCGTTGATTAATCATTATTGATACATATAATTAAACTGGTAATCAAAGGCTGCTGATCTATGCTACCTCTGCAATGGCAGCGATGATATCAACGGGTAGCCCTGTGGGGCGGGTAACCTGCTTGCGCCGAGTGCGCGTGACGCGGGCCATGTGACCTAGCTGTTGTTGTGACATAATAAATAAGCAAGGGTGAGCAACAGCCCACCAACAATATATAACTGTGCAGTAATATATAAGACAATTCAAAGATATGTTTTGAAATCATATGCCATGCATTAGAGAAAATATTGCCAGTTTAATGTAAAGGATGAAGTTACAAGGTAACTCAACAGATATATATTTCGTGGAAGTATATGCTATGCCAAAATAAGCAAGATAGCATCATTTTCATAAAAATAGGAACTTGCAGAATGATATTGCAATTCCAGTTTGAAATACTTTTCAATTCTGCCAACTATGATGGTGTTGCATAAAATTTCCAACATTGAGTGATGAACTAATACTGGAGTTTGACGCGCCAGGAGACATAGCATATACATGATGATCAGTCGCATGTTATGCTCCCCACCTCTTGTTTACTACATGTAGAAGGAAGCACCGACGGATTTTACTTGTCTACCGCCCTCTGGAACCCCCTCGGCCAACGGTTGGGCCATTTTGCTGGACCGGCGCCACTGGGTCACTTACGCATCTCCTAGTTCGTTTCACATCCATAACTTTGAAACGTAAAGTTCTTCTCCCTTTCCCCAAGTATAATACTTGTTGATAAGACTCCACAAAGTAGTCGTATCTAATTGGAAAGGAAAATTCACTAATATTTCCCAAGCTACCGATTGTTAATGGATATCAACTTGTTCCAACATTCTTACCCCTCAAATAGTGAGTGGGTATACACAATTCCATGAATAATAGCAACCAAGTTGCGAACGAAATGAATAATTTATGACCGGGCAGTCACAAGATAAGTAACATTTCTCAAGTAAGGTTCCCTTACAATAGAATCAAAGGAAGAATGGAATTACTGAGAACCTTTCTTGATAATATAATAATAATCATAATGCGACTCGGAAATAACTTATATAATATTCAAAGGTCGATCATACTATGTGAATGAAGTAAATCAGTTTTGAAACAAGTTAGAAGAATTCAATAAATATTCCAAGAATATTTATTAAGTCACAGATATTGGAAGAGTGTTACTCGAAATGATCTTTGAATAATATTCAGAATAATATTCATTGAACAAATAATGAATATTCAAATTAATAATAATATTTATTGATGAAATACTCATCAACTGGATATTTGAGATAATATTCATTGGATCAATAATGAATATTCAACTTAAGAATGATCCTTATTGATGAAATAATTATCGACTGAATATTTGAGACGATATTCATTGAATAAATAATGAATATTCAACGTAATAATATTTATAGAAGAAATGATTATCGAATGAATATTTGAAATTATGTTCAATAATTGAATCGAATTTAAATAAAGGTCGAAGATAATATTCCTTATCTCAAGGGAATATTCAAAGTAATATTTATCGAAAAAAAATGGAGTTCGAATCAATGCTCAACTGATATTTATAAAATAAATAGAGATTGAATGAATATTCGAATTAATATTCATTTAAATAAATAAGGCTCGAATGAATATTAAAATAATATTCCTTAAATAAATAAACTCGAATGAATATTCAAAATAATATTTATCGAGTAAATAAGAATGAATATTCTCTATTTAAATAACTTAACTGAGAGTTCGAAATAATATTCGAATATTTAATCGACTTTAGATGAATATTAATATATAATATTCCTCGAATAAATAAACATCTGATGGATAATCCGAATAATATTTATCAAATAATCTCAAGGGAATATTCCAATAATATTCGCCAGATAATAAATGGAAAATATTTACTTAAATATTTTCCTCTGAAAATAATATCAATATATCAAGAAATAACGACTCCCGGTCTATAATCAAAGAATGAGATTCACTGCCCTTCGATTAAGGGTCTAAATAATTTCCGGCTTATAACTGATATATATCTATCTAGCTTATAAGCCAACAATAAATCAGGGAACAAGTATATCAATTTGACTTTGAAAGTAGGCATGCATGCTATGGCACATGTATAACAGAAAGCATATATATATATATATTCACAACAACAGCCTTATAAAAAGGATTTGAAACTTGCCTGAAAATCGAGTACGAGTAGGGGTAGTAGTAGCGTGTCCCGGGTCAGCCTGATGATCTATAATTAGCCAAGGCATTCGGGATTAATCACTTAACACCTTTCAAAAGGTTAAGTATAAACTTAACTTAAATCGAAACACGTTTTCAAGTCGTTTCGTTATACCCCTCTAATTCACTCTTACTATTGCTTTTATTACCCGATACTTGTTCGTTACTAAAGCATGACATTACACTTACATATGGTAAGTATTTAAATCGTATAAGTTTTAAAGTCGAAAGATTAGACCTCGATATTTATCGATCGTTTTCTAAGTGGTTTACCGAAGTTATAACCAAGTATACCTTTCAGGGGTACTTTCGTACTTAACCTAGATTCGAACATTTTTATAAAATCGGAAAACGATCCATTTGACATGCGGTCTTTTCCCACACCTTCATATTTACCTCTAATATTTAATTATTAAGATTCGCCACTGATTTCGCAATATTAAAGGGATCCAATTTCGGTTACGAACTTTTGATTACAGTTCCGAACCACTTTTACGAATTTAATCATAACTCCTAAACCGTAAGTCCGTTTCATGCGATCTTTATATCAAAACGAAGCTTATAACATAATCTAGCTTATCATGGCAAAAGTCGAAGCTAAACAGTGAGTTATACCTACTGTCAAATTCGTGTTCTTAATGTTAACGAAATTTCGGCATTACGACGGCTATAAATCGAACGTTCTACTAATCGTAACACTAAAACCAAGCCACACCGGGCACCAACACAACTTATACATATGATTCTCATCTCAACAATCTCAAGAACACAATATTTTACCAACATAATCATCATCTCTTAAGTCCATTAGATCTACCACATAATCATGATTATAACATCACTAACATGCTCCTAACACTTAAATCCATCAAGAACATGCAAAAACTCAAAGTAGGCCTAGGGTTTCAAGATCATTATACCTTCTTGAGGGTGTGATATGGCCTTACAAAGCTTGGTATGGTCCTTGTCTAGCTTTAACAAACCTAAGATCAACCAAAGAAACATGAAAATCAAAGTTAGTTCTTGAAGAACACTATTCATCCTCCTCTTTAATGATTTTTTTGAAAATGGAAAAAGAAGAGATTGAAGCTAGGATTTTGAGGAGATCATTTATATGAAATGTAAGTCTCACCATAAAAGTTTCAAGATCAACAAATGGTTGGAAGTTGGATTTTGAATTTGGAATTAAGGCCTTGGCCGAATGGATGAAAAAGAGAGGGGGGGAGAGTTTGCCTTGTTCTTTGTTTGGTTTTTTTGTGATAAAATGAATTATTAAGATGAGATTTAGATATTATCTCATCCAAAAGCCACTTTATTAAAGTGATTATGCATGAGATGATGAAAATGGGAGGACAAGTGTTGGTTTTGTGGTGGTTTAAGGCTAACTTGTAGTTAGATTGCTAAGTACTTGGTTTCTCCCCTTGATTCTAGTTACTCTTGTAACTATGTTGGTTACTAGATATTTTCTAGTAGCTTGCACAAGACTCTTGCTCCCTCTGCTTGTTTCTTTGTCCGTTTATTGCTTAATTCGTTGATCGTTCGAGGGAATAACTCATTCGTTTCTAGTTAGGGTTTTACCGAAAACCTTCTTAATATTTATAATACTATTCATCATCTTTCTTAATACTTCTCGAATTTAAATTCCTTAATTCCCTTTTATAAATCCTTAAGTCTTGCAGTGTCCAGGGAAATCTCGGAGAAAATAAAAGTGCTCTTTTTCTGAATCCGACAGCTTTTACATACACTTATTTTCTTCCTGGATCACTAATACGAACTCAGAAATCCGTTCCGAATACCGGGTATAACATTATTATAATAATATTCCAAATTCCACCAAAATTACTATTCATCACTTATTTTTATTTAATTCCTATAATTAGGAAAATGAACCTGGTTCACTCTCGAGTGCTTCTTAACCTTTTTACGGAACCGCTGGACTTATAATAGATATTGATTCGGATGACACAAGAATAATCTTACTTGAAGTAATATACTTATATCCTTAGGAGATAGATCATTCTTATCTATGCCGTCAACCAAAAGTATTCTGCATGGCATGTAAATAATTGAATTCAAATCCATTCCATTCATTTAATAGACATTCGTTACATCACAGTCATAACCACTATTCATTCCCATATTATTACATAATAAAAAGTTTTAATTCTACCAAAAAATCTGGGTTCTTACAGTCTCCCCTCCTTAAAAGGATTCCGTCCCGGAATTAGTTTGAAAACAAATGGGGGTACTTTTCCATCATTGCACTTTCTAGCTCCCAGGTTGATTCTTCTATGTTGTGGTTCTGCCATAAAATTCTGACAAGCTTGATGACCTTGTTTCGGAGCACTTGATCTTTTCTGTCTATGATTTCCACAGGTTGCTCTACGTAGGTCAAATCCGGTTGCATGTCCACGTGCTCATATTCCACTATGTGCTTGGCATCTGGGTTATATTTCCTTAGCATTGAGACATGGAACACATTGTGCACTTGCTGCAGGTTTGGGGGTAATGCCAGTTCATAAGCTAGCTCCCCAATACGTCTTAAGATCTCAAATGGCCCAATATATCTAGGGCTCAGCTTCCCTTTCTTTCCAAACCTCATTAAACCCTTCCAAGGAGATACCTTCAAGAACACTAGGTCTCCCACCTCATATTCTTTTCCTTTCCGAGCTAAGTCGGCATATTTCTTTTGTCGGTCTTGGGCTGCTACTAGCCGTCCTCTGATTAGATCCACTGCATCTTTAGTCCGTTGGACCATCTCAGGCCCGAGCATCTTTCGCTCTCCAACTTCATCCCAATATAAGGGAGATCGGCATTTCCTTCCATAAAGGGCCTCGTAAGGCGGCATCCCTATGCCTGAATGAAAGCTATTGTTGTAGGAGAACTCAATTAATGGTAAGTGATCATCCCAATTTCCTTTAAAGTCTATAGCACAGACTCTCAACATATCTTCTAGTGTCTGGATGGTCCTTTCACTTTGCCCGTCTGTCTGGGGATGGTAAGCTGTACTCATGTTTAGCCTGGTTCCCACACATTCCTGAAAGCTCCTCCAAAACCTGGAGTTAAATCTGGGATCTCTGTCGGATACTATGGCGACTGGGACTCCATGTCGCGCCACTATCTCTTTGAGGTAGATATCTACAAGCCTATCAACCGTGTACCTTTCGTTGATCGGTCGGAAGTGAGCTGACTTTGTTAGTCGGTCTATAATCACCCATATGGCATCATGATTCGCTTTGGTCCTTGGCAAACCTACTACGAAGTCCATAGCTATATGTTCCCATTTCCATTCGGGAATCTCCAAGGGGTGTAGAAGTCCACTAGGCCTTTGGTGCTCCGCTTTCACCTTCTGGCAGGTCAAGCATTTGCTTACCCACTCTACCACGTCCTTTTTCATGTTGGGCCACCAGTAGTACTCTTTCAAATCTCTATACATCTTGGTGCTACTGGGGTGCATTGAGTATCCTGAGTTGTGTGCCTCGTATAGAATTTCTTCCTTGAGTTCCTGATCATTTGGGACCCATATCCTCCACATGTATCTCATAATTCCTCCTTTATCTTTTTCACACTTGATTTCTTCCCCAGTCATTAACTCCTCTGTCGAGTTCTTTTCTGCTTCCATCATATGCTCTTGGCATAACCTAATCTTTTCCAACAGTAGAGGCTGGATTCGAATTTCCATCAACTTTTCTTGACCTTCTTCAGGTATCTTAATCTCAATTTCCAGTCTCTCAAAGTCTTTTATCAATTCTTTCTCCGTAGTTATCATTTTGAGCTTCTCTTTCCTACTAAGGGCGTCAGCCACCACATTGGCTTTGCCCGGGTGATAACGAATCTCACAGTCGTAATCCTTGATTAGCTCTAGCCATCTTCTCTGACGCATGTTGAGCTCTTTCTGCGTAAAAATGTACTTGAGGCTCTTATGGTCAGTGTAAATCTCACACTTCTCTCCATACAAGTAGTGCCTCCAAATTTTTAAGGCAAAAACAATTGCTGCTAATTCTAGATCATGGGTGGGGTATCGGATCTCGTAATCCTTCAATTGTCTTGACGCATATGCTATTACCTTGCCGTGCTGCATAAGCACACATCCCAATCCTTTATGCGAAGCATCACTGTAAATTACGAAATCTCCTTTTCCATCAGGCAACGCCAACACTGGGGCCGTTACCAACCTCTTCTTCAGCTCTTGAAAACTCTTCTCGCATTTTTCAGTCCATTCAAATTTCTCAGTTTTACGGGTAAGCCGAGTTAACGGGGCTGCAATCTTGGCAAAATCTTGAACAAATCGTCTATAATATCTTGCTAACCCTCTGAAACTCCTTACCTCTGTTGGAGTGGTTGGTCGTTCCCAATTTGAAACTGCCTCTATCTTGGAGGGGTCAACTAGCACTCCTTCTTTGTTGATTACGTACCCTAAAAATTGTACTTCATTTTTCCAGAACTCACACTTTGAGAATTTGGCATATAACTGCTCCTTCCGGAGTGTTTCCAAGGTTATCCTCAAATGCTCAGCGTGCTCTTCTTCTGTCTTTGAGTAGATCAGAATATCATCAATAAAGACTATAACAAACTGATCCAAATATTCCTTGAACACTCTGTTCATTAAATCCATGAAAGCTGCTGGGGCGTTGGTTAATCCAAACGACATCACCAAGAATTCATAGTGTCCATATCTGGTACGGAATGCAGTCTTTGGGATATCTTCAGGTTTAATCTTCAGTTGGTGATATCCGGTTCTCAAGTCAATCTTGGAGAAATACACAGCTCCTCTTAGCTGATCAAACAAATCATCAATTCTGGGTAACGGGTACTTATTCTTTATGGTTAGCTTGTTCAACTCTCGATAGTCGATGCATAACCTCATACTCCCGTCCTTTTTCTTGACGAACAACACTGGTGCGCCCCAAGGCGACACACTGGGTCTTATCATACCCTTATCCAACAATTCCTGTAATTTCTTTGCTAGCTCTTTCATTTCCACTGGTGCTAATCGGTATGGGGCCTTTGAAACTGGCACCGTCCCCGGGGCTAACTCGATAGCAAACTCAATCACTCTATCTGGTGGTAATCCAGGAAGATCTTCAGGAAACACATCTTCAAATTCGTTAACCACCGGAATGTCTTGTATCTTGGGCGTCTCTTTCTGGGTGTCGATAACGTAAGCTAAATAAGCTTCATTTCCTTTTCGTAGCAGTCTCTTGGTCTGTGCCATGGTTAGAATGGTCTGGGTCTGTCGTAACCTTTTAAACACTATTTCCTTCTTTCCTGGGGTTTTCAACTTAACCTTTTTCCCTTTACAATCTATTTGCGCATTATTACGAGACAACCAGTCCATTCCCAAAATAACATCGAATTCCCCTAGCTTAAAAGGGATCAAATCAACACAGAAGGATCGTCCTCCTATTTCTATTTTGCAATCGGAGTGAATCTGATTAACTGGAACGACTTCCTGATTAGCTATCTCTACTTGCAAAGACTCCCTTAGTGGTTGAGTTTTAAGTTTCAATTTATATGCAAAATCTCTAGATATAAAAGACTTAGTTGCCCTAGAATCAAATAAAACATTTGCACTGACTGAATTGAGGGAAAATGTACCTGCTATCACATCCGTGTTCCTCACGGCATCTTGCACTGTCATGTTAAAAGTTCTAGCAGTTGGTGGCCTGTTGGAGGCAGCTTTGCTTGCCCCTCAGGCTGCTGGTTTGTTCATTGGGCAGTCCTTCCTCATGTGCCCTGGACGTCCACACTGGAAACAGGTATTGTTCTTACTAGCAGTAGGATTAACCACGGTACACCTGTTGGAGTAGTGACCCACTCGTCCACACTTATAACAGACGGACTGCTTCTGATTGCATACTCCAGGGTGCCTTTTCCCACAAGTTGTGCATGCTGGTAGTGGAGGTCTGGAAAGGTGAGAACGAGACATTCCTAACTGCTGGCCGCCCTGACTCACAGTTGCACTCACATATGGTTTAAACTCAACATTCCTCCCAGGTAGGGATACTGCTCCTCGATTGAACCTATTCGGGGGTCTTCCTCCTGCGGAACCTCCGCCCATACTGGCATGCTTTCTCTTTAATCCCCCTTTTTCTCTTTCTCTCTGTGCCTGATCACTACCTGCTTCCACAATGGTCGCCTTTTGCACCAAGGTGGCATAATAATTAATCTCTAAAACTGCCACTCTGTTCTGAATCCATTGTTTCAACCCCTGCTGAAACCTGTTAGCCCTCTTTTCCTCAGTATCTACAAATTCCGGCACAAACCTTGATAACTCAGTAAACTTGGCTTCATAATCGGCCACCGACAAGTTGTTCTGCTTTAGCTCTAGAAACTTAAGCTCCATCTGGGTTTTCATAAACTTTGGGAAATACTTCTCTAGAAACAATTGTTTAAACCTATCCCAGGTTACAATAGCATCGGTCTCCATATTCTTCTTAGCTTCCCACCAATAGTTGGCCTCTCCTTTTAGCAAGTAGGTAGCAAAGACAGTCTTTTGGGCTTCCCCAATACTCAGAATCTCGAAAGATTTCTCCATTTCCTTGACCCAGGCCCTTGCCTCTACGGGGTCAGCCGATCCGTGAAACTCTGGGGGTTTGAGGGACTTGAAGGCCCTAAAGGAATTGGCCACAGTGGTGTTGTTTCCTTGGGGTGGTTGGGGATGTTGGTTCAAATTTTGCCTGAGCAGGTCCATAAATTGTCCCATGGGGTTTCCGCCCTGGTTCTCCCCCTGATGTTCGACTTCAGTTTCCCCTTCTTCTATTTCCTCTTCAAACTCTGCAGTATAGAAAGTTTCATCCCCCATCCCATAATGGGAATCCTCCTGCTCATTATAGTCCTGATCCTGTTCTTCATTATACTCAAAAGTTTCCTCATGTTGATTGTGACTTTCTTGGTCAGTAGATTCGTGAGGGTTAACCCTAGTACCCATTCTTCTCGGAGGCATTTTACTGAAAATTTGGACAATATACATTAGGTTTATTCACCTATTTTAGAGGGTTTTCCTCACAATATCGATGCATAAATGGATTTAGGATCCCACAGTTCTATATATCATGGCAGTTTTAGTCGAAAGTAGTACGGGCAGATATAATATAACAAACTAGTGATCGCGTCATAAGAAGATTGAAATGACTGAAAAGGGAAATAAATATATACCAAGTACCAAACGGTACAATATCCAACATACAACAACAGTTTTAAGGAAATACAACCATCCGAATAATAACTAGTCAAAAGTGAGATAAGCTGTCTATCTGTCTAGTCTGCAACAGGGAACTACAAGCTGAAACTATCCCTACCAAAAATCGGTACTACTATGACCGTACAAGACTAGACAACTAGACCAATACATCACTAACACTGCAGTCAGCCACGACGGCGGGCCAAATCTAGAACCCTCCTCATAGCAAGGCGGAAAATCTCCTCTGCATCAGCCCTGGATACCATGCCATGCCCATCACTGGGTAACCGTCGCACCCTCACATGGGCCCTCAGCTCTATGCCGGTCACCTACCTATACATATCTCTAGCTCTGGCACGCCTACCACCCAGGTGCCTCAACCGGGCCTCTCTCTCTGCGGCTAGCTCTCTGCAGGACTCTGCCAGCCTGGCCTCAGCCACGGCTACCTCAGAAGTAAGTCTGCCCACAACATAGTGGTGAAAACATGCTGGGACGTCCCCTGTCGGACCATGGGGTGGAGGGGCTGGATCTGCTGGAAGGGCAGCCTCTGCCTGCTGTGGCTCTGGGGTCAATGCCTCAAACTCATCTGACAATGGGCTCATAGGTAGTGGTGGCGGGGTAGGGGCTCTCTCATCATAGAGGGGTGGCACATGAAGTCCGGAACCCCCTACAACATCAGCCATGGGCTCATCAACATCTCCCTCGGCACCCTCATCAACTAACTCAACGTCCTGCCCTGCCTGGACCTCCTCCGGGTCCTCCTCCTCCTCAGACTCAATGATATCAGCATCAACCTGGACCTCAGGGTCCTCCTCCTCTGACTCAACAACATCAGTATCAGCATCAACCTGGACCTCAGGGTCCTCCTCCTCTGACTCAACAACATCAGTATCAGCATCAACCTGGACCTCAGGGTCCTCCTCCTCTGACTCAACAACATCAGTATCTGCCTCTATCATCGCCGAGCCCTCGGCGGCCTGGATCGCCTCATCGTACTGTCTCTCATACTCCTCCGGATCGGAGATGTCGCTCGCCTACACAATGACGAATTATATTACTATCGTGATACTTAAAAGTTCCCATGAGGGTTTTAAGTGAACTTGGTAAGAGTTCTTATTATCTTAGTGAATTTATTATTGTATAGCGTCGCATCATCTCTTGGGATTTAGAACTCTCTCTCTGATACCATTTCTGTAACACCCCCAGATCCGGGGTCAGGAATCGGGTCGTTACGGTCTTATTTTCCATGATTAATACTTTACTTGAGTCCACAATAAAGAAATCACCTGCTGTGACCCCACAATAATAACCACTCACACACACACAGTTATAGTCCCAGAGATGAAATTGAAATAAGTCTTGCATTACTGGTTTACGAATAAAAGTTATTACAAGCCAAAAGGATAACATCATAAGTTTAAAAGTTTTGCCGTTGATTAATCATTATTGATACATATAATTAAACTGGTAATCAAAGGCTGCTGATCTATGCTACCTCTGCAATGGCAGCGATGATATCAACGGGTAGCCCTGTGGGGCGGGTAACCTGTTTGCGCCGAGTGCGCCTGACGCGGGCCATGTGACCTAGCTGTTGTTGTGACATAACAAATAAGCAAGGGTGAGCAACAGCCCACCAACAATATATAACTGTGCAGTAATATATAAGATAGTTCAAAGATATGTTTTGAAATCATATGCCATGCATTAGAGAAAATATTGCCAGTTTAATGTAAAGGATGAAGTTACAAGGTAACTCAACAGATATATATTTCGTGGAAGCATATGCTATGCCAAAATAAGCAAGATAGCATCATTTTCATAAAAATAGGAACTTGCAGAATGATATTGCAATTCCAGTTTGAAATACTTTTCAATTCTGCCAACTATGATGGTGTTGCAGAAAATTTCCAACATTGAGTGATGAACTAATACTGGAGTTTGACGCGCCAGGAGACATAGCATATACACGATGATCAGTCGCATGTTATGCTCCCCACCTCTTGTTTACTACATATAGAAGGAAGCACCGACGGATTTTACTTGTCTACCGCCCTCTGGAACCCCCTCGGCCAACGGTTGGGCCATTTTGCTGGACCGGCGCCACTGGGTCACTTACGCATCTCCTAGTTCATTTCACATCCATAACTTTGAAACGTAAAGTTCTTCTCCCTTTCCCCAAGTATAATACTTGTTGATAAGACTCCACAAAGTAGTCGTATCTAATTGGAAAGGAAAATTCACTAATATTTCCCAAGCTACCGCTTGTTAATGGATATCAACTTGTTCCAACATTCTTACCCCTCGAATAGTGAGTGGGTATACACAATTCCATGAATAATAGCAACCAAGTTACGAACGAAATGAATAATTTATGACCGGGCAGTCACAAGATAAGTAACATTTCTCAAGTAAGGTTCCCTTACAATAGAATCAAAGGAAGAATGGAATTACTGAGAACCTTTCTTGATAATATAATAATAATCATAATTAATAATAATCATAATGCGACTCGGAAATAACTTATATAATATTCAAAGGTCGATCATACTATGTGAATGCAGTAAATCAGTTTTGAAACAAGTTAGAAGAATTCAATAAATATTCCAAGAATATTTATTAAGTCACAGATATTGGAAGAGTGTTACTCGAAATGATCTTTGAATAATATTCAGAATAATATTCATTGAACAAATAATGAATATTCAAATTAATAATAATATTTATTGATGAAATACTCATCAACTGGATATTTGAGATAATATTCATTGGATCAATAATGAATATTCAACTTAAGAATGATCCTTATTGATGAAATAATTATCGACTGAATATTTGAGACGATATTCATTGAATAAATAATGAATATTCAACGTAATAATATTTATAGAAGAAATGATTATCGAATGAATATTTGAAATTATGTTCAATAATTGAATCGAATTTAAATAAAGGTCGAAGATAATATTCCTTATCTCAAGGGAATATTCAAAGTAATATTTATAAAAAAAAAATGGAGTTCGAATCAATGCTCAACTGATATTTATAAAATAAATAGAGATTGAATGAATATTCGAATTAATATTCATTTAAATAAATAAGGCTCCAATGAATATTAAAATAATATTCATTAAATAAATAAACTCGAATGAATATTCAAAATAATATTTATCGAGTAAATAAGAATGAATATTCTCTAGTTAAATAACTTAACTGAGAGTTCGAAATAATATTCGAATATTTAATCGACTTTAGATGAATATTAATATATAATATTCCTCGAATAAATAAACATCTGATGGATAATCTGAATAATATTTATCAAATAATCTCAAGGGAATATTCCAATAATATTCGCCAGATAATAAATGGAAAATATTTACTTAAATATTTTCCTCTGAAAATAATATCAATATATCAAGAAATAACGACTCCCGGTCTATAATCAAAGAATGAGATTCACTGCCCTTCGATTAAGGGTCTAAATAATTTCCGGCTTATAACTGATATATATCTATCTAGCTTATAAGCCAACAATAAATAAGGGAACAAGTATATCAATTTGACTTTGAAAGTAGGCATGCATGCTATGGCACATGTATAACAGAAAGCATATATATATATTCACAACAACAGCCTTATAAAAAGAATTTGAAACTTGCCTGGAAATCGAGTACGAGTAGGGGTAGTAGTAGCGTGTCCCAGGTCAGCCTGATGATCTATAATTAGCCAAGGCATTCGGGATTAATCACTTAACACCTTTCAAAAGGTTAAGTATAAACTTAACTTAAATCGAAACACGTTTTCAAGTCGTTTCGTTATACCCCTCTAATTCACTCTTACTATTGCTTTTATTACCCGATACTTGTTCGTTACTAAAGCATGACATTACACTTACATATGGTAAGTATTTAAATCGTATAAGTTTTAAAGTCGAAAGATTAGACCTCGATATTTATCGATCGTTTTCTAAGTGGTTTACCAAAGTTATAACCAAGTATACCTTTCAGGGGTACTTTCGTACTTAACCTAGATTCGAACATTTTTATAAAATCGGAAAACGATCCATTTGACATGCGGTCTTTTCCCACACCTTCATCCTTACCTCTAATATTTAATTATTAAGATTCGCCACTGATTTCGCAATATTAAAGGGATCCAATTTCGGTTACGAACTTTTGATTACGGTTCCGAACCACTTTTACGAATTTAATCATAACTCCTAAACCGTAAGTCCGTTTCATGCGATCTTTATATCAAAACGAAGCTTATAACATAATATAGCTTACCATGGCAAAAGTCGAAGCTAAACAGTGAGTTATACCTACTGTCAAATTCGTGTTCTTAATGTTAACGAAATTTCGGCATTACGACGGCTATAAATCGAACGTTCTACTAATCGTAACACTAAAACCAAGCCACACCGGGCACCAACACAACTTATACATATGATTCTCATCTCAACAATCTCAAGAACACAATATTTTACCAACATAATCATCATCTCTTAAATCCATTAGATCTACCACATAATCATGATTATAACATCACTAACATGCTCCTAACACTTAAATCCATCAAGAACATGCAAAAACTCAAAGTAGGCCTAGGGTTTCAAGATCATTATACCTTCTTGAGGGTGTGATATGGCCTTACAAAGCTTGGTATGGTCCTTGTCTAGCTTTAACAAACCTAAGATCAACCAAAGAAAAATGAAAATCAAAGTTAATTCTTGAAGAACACTATTCATCCTCCTCTTTAATGATTTTTTTGAAAATGGAAAAAGAAGAGATTGAAGCTAGGATTTTGAGGAGATCATTTATATGAAATGTAAGTCTCACCATAAAAGTTTCAAGATCAACAAATGGTTGGAAGTTGGATTTTGAATTTGGAATTAAGGCCTTGGCCGAATGGATGAAAAAGAGAGGGGGGGAGAGTTTGCCTTGTTCTTTGTTTGGTTTTTTTGTGATAAAATGAATTATTAAGATGAGATTTAGATATTATCTCATCCAAAAGCCACTTTCTTAAAGTGATGATGCATGAGATGATGAAAATGGGAGGACAAGTGTTGGTTTTGTGCTGGTTTAAGGCTAACTTGTAGTTAGATTGCTAAGTACTTGGTTTCTCCCCTTGATTCTAGTTACTCTTGTAACTATGTTGGTTACTAGATATTTTCTAGTAGCTTGCACAAGACTCTTGCTCCCTCTGCTTGTTTCTTTGTCCGTTTATTGCTTAATTCGTTGATCGTTCGAGGGAATAACTCATTCGTTTCTAGTTAGGGTTTTACCGAAAACCTTCTTAATATTTATAATACTATTCCTCATCTTTCTTAATACTTCTCGAATTTAAATTCCTTAATTCCCTTTTATAAATCCTTAAGTCTTGCAGTGTCCAGGGAAATCTCGGAGAATATAAAAGTGCTCTTTTTCTGAATCCGACAGCTTTTACATACACTTATTTTCTTCCTGGATCACTAATACGAACTCAGAAATCCGTTCCGAATACCGGGTATAACATTATTATAATAATATTCCAAATTCCACCAAAATCACTATTCATCACTTATTTTTATTTAATTCCTATAATTAGGAAAATGAACCTGGTTCACTCTCGAGTGCTTCTTAACCTTTTTACGGAACCGCTGGACTTATAATAGATATTGATTCGGATGACACAAGAATAATCTTACTTGAAGTAATATACTTATATCCTTAGGAGATAGATCATTCTTATCTATGCCGTCAACCAAAAGTATTCTGCATGGCATGTAAATAATTGAATTCAAATCCATTCCATTCATTTAATAGACATTCGTTACATCGCAGTCATAACCACTATTCATTCCCATATTATTACATAATAAAAAGTTTTAATTCTACCAAAAAATCTGGGTTCTTACAAGACTGCAATAGCCCTAATTTTTGTGAATATTCGAACCTGGATGAAAATTAATTTTATGGGATTGATGCGGTTTGTTAAGAAAGGAAAGCTAAGTCTGAGGTTTATTTGACCTTTTGAGATTTTGAGGCGTGTTGGGAAGTTAGCCTACGAGTTAGCCTTGCCCCAAGCTTGCAGCAAATTCATATTGTGTTTCATGTGTCTATGTTACGACCCTACCACACCGACTATCGGCATGTGATAGAATACGACCAAGTGGACCTACAACCAGACTTGACCTATGTGGAGCAACCCGTGGAAATCATGGATAGAAAAGAACAAGTGCTGAGGAACAAGGTTTTCAAACTAATAAGGAATTGTGAGAAAATCAAGATGTGGAAGAATCCACCTGGAAGTTGAAAGAGTGAAACAAAGAAGGAGTAACCCCAGTGATTCCTAAACTGATTCCGGGACGGAATCCTTTTAAGGAGGGGAGACTGTAAGAACCCAGATTTTCGGTAGAATTAAAACTTTTCTTATTAAGAATAAGTATATACGTGAATAGTGTTTGTCATGCGTGAATAGTTATTTATGGATGAATAGTGATTTTGAGGACCAAGAAAATTTTCACGCCACCCTATGTACAAGACATGGTATGGATATTTCGAAGTCATATTAGTGATCCACGGAGCAAATAAGTGTATGTAAAGACGATCGGAATTCAGAAATTCCAATTTGTATTCTGGTGTAATATTTGACCGGGCAGTGAATTATATATTATTATATTCAAGAAATGAGATATTAATTTTGAGAAATTAAGGATTTAATATGTTAGGATTTTATTATATTTGATTCGAGGATTTAGAACGAGAACCACTGAGACGTTACAACAAGATTAAGCGATTGAGCGAATGAAGCATGGATTAAGGATATGGTATATTAAGAGTCCAAGGAAGGATATATTATGAGAAAGAAAGAGGATTGAGAATAAACTCTTAGAATTGGGAAATAGGGAATGCTTGAGAAATCGGGAGAACGTTTTCTGAGATAAAGAGAAAAAAACAAGGGATGTTGGAATTAATATTCGTTCGAGGTATTGTGCTATATTAGAGCAATAATATGCAACGTATAAGTGGTAACGTATTTATTTTATTCAAGAAACGACAAGGAAATCAAAGCGGTGGAAAAGAAAACAAAACAAAAGGACTTAAGTGCAAGAAACAAGAGACAGGGACTTGGTTGCAATTAGCAAAGGACTTGGTTGCAATTTAAGTGGATAAGAAATCTAGAGGAACCAATGAGAGGTTGACAACACTAAATTAGAAGATGCATCCAAGTTAAAAAGCTATTATACATGTATTATTACACAAAACAAAACAAAACACCAAGAACACTCCATTCTGCCAACCAAGATAGCAGATCAGTAAAACGGGCCTAGAGACTTCATTACTCAATGAAATTTTTTGTTCTTTATATGGTTAGAAAGCTGTGAAGACGCTCTACAACTTTCATTAAGGAGCCTCGACCAGGAAACGAGTGCAAGGGCTTCGTTTTGGCTGATCTTTGGGGCGTGTTTTTCCAGATCAGGAAACTCACTTCCATGTTCTTGATTTCTTTGGTGAGATTGAAGATGGTGAGCAGAGAGTAAGGCTTCCCCAAGGTTAACCAAGCTTGTTTGAGATTGTAAGAATATCAAGAAGGTATAAAAACCCTAACCCTCTTGGCCATGTAGTAATTGTGATGTTTAATGTTAGATCCATGGTTATTAGTGTAAATCTTGGACATATAAGTTATGGATGATGTAGACCTTGAGTTTAAGTGTTGTGGTTGTGATTTTTAGGCTTGTGGTTAGTGTATGTATCTCCATGAGTGTTATAAAGCATGAACTAAGGCTATGTTCACTTGGATTGAATGGAATGAGGGGAGAATGGAATGAAATTTATACTATTATTTGGGGGAGATTGGGGAAAGTGTTTATAAATTTCATTCCTTGCTTCATTCCTTTCCAAATAATTTGAACTAGAATTCTAACCCACATGTTTTGGAAGGAATGCTCCATTCCCAATCTTCATCATTTTCCTTACAATCTTCATCATAAAAAACTTCTTCTCCCTCATATTTGTTCATTATTTCCCCCAACATCCCCCTTTCTTCATAAATTTTGTTTACAATTTTCATTCCATTCCTACCTCATTCCATTCTTTCCAAGTGAACACACCCTAAGTGAATTAGGTATTGGTTGTGTTGTGGAATTGAGAAAATTGGTTGATCTAAGTGGTACATGCTTGCTGAGTTTTTCCAGGAACATTGACCTGTCTTGTAACATGGTTTTGAACCCCCAAATATTGTCCCCTGAGGTCCTACCATATATTGTTGGAAATATAATTGAATGTAGTTTCTGGAAATGTAAGGTTCATGACTAGGTGATGTATAGATTTTGAGTTATGGCCTGAGAAGTGAAATGTGTTTCTGGAATCCGGACTGCACTGTATGGTCTGTTTGTGAACTGTTTTTGGACCCTCCAACTTTCTGCAAACATTGTGAAAAATTGAGAATAGCTAGATCTTACAGTAAGGAAGGCTATCCAAAAAGAATTGGATTAAAATATGTATTTTTCAATTTTATAAAAATGTTAGAGAGAAGTGCGCGCGAGTGAAAAATCACGTAGGAGGTTAGTTTAACGTAGTTTTAAGAGTACTCACTTGTGTTTCAAGTTTGAGGAATGGATTCGAGTTGAATGGGTAACGAATGTGATAAAGTGATGACATGGTCATATAGGAGGGTTAGTGGTCACAAATTAGAGTCGTTAAGTTGGTCTTACATCCTTAAAACCTTACGATTAAATAGTGTTGTTAAGGTACTAACGTACGAATATTGATTATGTATAGATCTTCGTTCCACGTCGCGAGCTCGACCACCCCACCCTACCAAGGCAAGTTTTCCAACCCTAAGTATTTAATTTCAAAAGATTATATTCTTTATTTTACCTATGCAAGTTTACTTTTCAAAACTTATATATACGGATTTTCACTGTTGTGTTTGCGGCTTTCAAATGTACTATACGCTTATGCCTTATGAAGTTATGTTGAAGTTTGAGATATATGCATATGTGTTTGTACACCCTTGAACTTAGAATAAAAGTGTTTTCTTCGGACAACGACTCTAGCAATAGAGGTCGTAGCAGTCCAAATATACTATTGACCGGGGAGCGGTATATTATTGTATCGTAATTAAATTACGAAAACCCGAAAGGTCATTCGGGAAGTATCGTATACTTACGTATTTATTATTTTTACGTTGTTAAAAATACTCAAAAATATCTATCTTGGATTAAAAGCTTATTTTAATTAAATAATTATTTTATTAACTGTTTATATTAAATCTCAAAATATTATTTATTAATTATCGTTCATTATTTTAAAGACAAAACTAATCCAAGATACCTTTAGCGTTTTCAAACTCGAACTCTTTCCCACCCAAAACATTTACGAAAACCCCCGGTCAGGTTTTGCTTCTTGTACGTTTTTCAAGAATTATCGGTCGACTGAGGTCGAACTTCAACTACTCGAATTTTTTATCAAAATGATTTTTGAAAAGAAAAGAAAAAGGGGACTCTGGCAGGTGTGGGAATCGTTGACGAACGATTCCCGGGATGTGTAAGCGGCCGTGAGCCAGGCGGTCCATCAACTATTATTCCGGCCCAGGTGTTGCCGAAGGATGATTACGGATGTAGTTTTCATCGAGGGTGATTACTGATGTAGTTTTCACCCAAGGGTAGTTACGGATGTAGTTTCTATCCTTCTACTAGTAGAGAAGACCCGCGGATTGTTGGACTTGGTTGTGGCGACTGATCATCGTCAATCCTTGTCAGGTTTTTATATTTTCTTCCAGTCCCATCCTCCACTTTGGAAAAATACTCAAACACTGCTTCTTGGGCCCAAGTGCCAAGTTGCCGATAGTGTGGTTTTTGATAAGAAAAATATTGATATCGTGCAGTATCTAGAACTGCAAGATTTTCTATAAAGATTGGCACGTGTTAGTGCAATCTTGTAATTATTTCAAAGAATGAAATGTTTTTGAATGAGAAACCTTCTAAGCTAATGGAAGGAAAGAGGTTTTGCAATAACGTATTCCCTGTACAATATGATAACCGTGGAGTGTTTTGCCGAAAATGATATGCTTATATATATATATTTTCAAACTTGAGATATATTGAAATGGGAACCTTATAAAGGATTCATATGTTATTCTTAAAGCTCCTTAGTGAGTATAAATGTTGTATTCAAACTCGGACATATATATTGTCGAGTTACGTTTTGAAATCTGAGATATATACCCATACAGTTGGGAACGTTTTCGAAATAAACCACATTATTATTTTTCAAAATGGTGAACTTGCTGAGCATTATGTAGCTCATTCTTGTTTTATAAAAACTTTTCAGAAAGAGAAGAATTTCGTCAGTTAACTCCGCACCAGCAGAAGAGGAGTAGAAGATTTACCCCTGAGATGATTTAGTTCCTGATAAATACTACAGAGTAAGTCTGATAGGTTTTCAACTGTAATAGTAAGACTTGTCTTCAAGTGTAGTTGTATAAATGGAAGTGCGCAAGATTCTAGAATGTAAAGATGAATTGTAATATTTAGCGTTACTTTTGATTATCGTTTCTGAGGCTCTAACTTGTTTGTGCTTAAGATTGAGGTCGGGATGGATGTATTGTTGAGTTGTAAAGTTAATACAGGTATAATATGGCTGGATGGTGATGTGACGACCTGAATCTTCGACCTCGGATTTGGGGGCGTCACATAATTATTACAAACGGAGCAGCTGTATAAAAAATGAGAAAAAAACCCCTGAATAATATAGCAATGGATTACCACGGAATGCCCAACGTAATGCAATTTCTGTCTTGTATTAGAACTGACATAGAGAAATATGATGGTTTCGATCATCAATACGCAGCGAAAACAGGAGTAAAATAAATCGAAACCAATCCCGGATCCATGTATAATGTATAGATAATATTGTAGATAGAACGTTTACCTTATCGAAGCTTTACGTTTGTATAATAATGGAGATGCAAGCCTCCCACGATCACTGAGTGTTCCTCTTCGAAACCTCCTCTACGGTATCCACACGAACACCTTCAAGAACGTCTCACGATCTTGTCCGGAAGAGAGGTACTAGCCTCTAATAAAAATAGGTTTAGGGTTTTGGTTCTTGCGGCTTCTTCTGTATTTCCCACGACCAAAAAACTTCACCCCATATCTTTATTTATATGATAGTGTAAAGCCAAGAAGCCCATGTCAAAACCTAGCCCATATTTGATTTATTAAATAATAGAATAAAATCCTATTATTCAAATAAATAATAATTAAGTCATACTCAATTATTAAAATCAGAAAAACATATCTCATATATCTTTGCATTTTATTATAGCTTAATTGAGTCCCACTTAATTAATATAATAAAATCCATCTTATCATTAATTAATTTAAATTCATGATTTAAATTAATTCTTCCTTTAAATGTTCTATGTGTGTGACCCTATAGGTTATTATTTAATTGGCAATAATTTTATTCTCCAATAAAATTATAAACAATGAGCGGCATCTAGTAATACATCATTGCTACCCAATTAAATAATAATTAAATCGTGATTCGATAAAACCTTTCATGATTAATGTCTCCGTGTAATATAATCCCTTTAACCAAATATTATAGATTAAACTCGAGACATGTTTATTGTCATCCTCTTCATAATTTAATCCAGGTTTACTTGATCCATGAGTAGACTATTAACAACAAATCATTATTTGAGCACGACCATGCATTTTATAGTCTCACTCAATCAAGAGGCCAATAATATCTCTCCTAATTATAGGAGGGTTAAATCCTTTATCTATCATTCATATTTCTCATACGACTCAAAATATTCCCGATGTCCACTTTTATCATCACCTGGTCAAAGGTAACTTTTAATGTTGTCAAAGTATATTAATCCTCGTATAGAAATATAATGATCTCATGTCAAAGGATCATTACACCATTACCACTATGAGTCATTCTTATGACTTTATTAGACATGAAGAATCTCACTGTGGGTCTGTCCAGTACCATGTACTCCTACATGTACCTATGTATTGACTTTAGTATCTCCATACTTATAACCAATGAGATGTGGTTATCTGTCAAATAACATACTAGTCTATTTATATATTTTTATTGTCCTATATAATAATAATCAACTAGGGACCTTTAAGAATATGATAGATTATAGAATCTCAAGTTCAAGTCATGTACTTAAACTATACAATGTGTATCATGATTCTAAGGACATTTATTATGCTAACAAATATATCGCAGTAATTAAAGTCATAATAAATACTTTTATTTAATAATCAAATGACATAAGGTTTATTCAAGAAACAATGTATTGCCTCTAGGGCACCTACACTAACAATCTCCCACTTGCACTAGAGCCAATCACCCATGTATCTAATACCCATGGAACTAGTGTGACCATCGTGCTTTTGCTACGACAAGCCTTTGGTCAGTGGATCTACAATGTTATCATTTGTGTGCACTTTACATATGTGTATTTCACCCCTTTCATTAATCTCTCGAATGAGGTGATATCTCCTGAGTATATGTTTGGATCGGGAGTGCGATCTAGGCTCTTTAGCCTGTGCAATGGCCCCATTATTATCACAGTATAGATCAATGGGATCTGCAATCGATGGAACCACTTCCAAATCCGTAATGAATTTTCAAATCCAAACAGCCTCGTTAGCCGCTTCACAAGCTACAATGTACTCAGCCTCCATTGTAGAATCAGCTACTGTTTCTTGCTTTGAACTCTTCCAGCTTACAGCACCTCCGTTTAGACAAAACACAAAACCAGACTGTGATACAGTATCATCCCTGTCTGTTTGGAAACTTGCATTAGTGTAACCTTTTACAACCAGTTTCTCCTCTCCTCCTTACACCAAGAATGAATCTTTAGTCCTTTTCAGGTTCTTTAGAATATTATTGACTGCCATCCAGTGACCTTCACCTGGATTAGACTGGTATCTGCTCGTCATGCTCAAAGCATACGAAACATCTGGGCGAGTACATACCATTGCATACATGATAGATCCAATTGCTGATGCATATGGAACTTTATTCATGTGGTCCTTCTCATCTAATGATTTCGGACATTGGTCTTTAGAGATCGTTATCCCTTGAGACACAGGGACATATCCCCTTTTTTGCATTTTGCATACCAAAACGATGCAAAACCTTATCAATGTATGTACTCTGACTTAGACCGATCATCCTTTTAGATCTATCTCTATAGATCCTCATTCCTAGAATGTAGGTTGCCTCTCCTAAGTCTTTCATAGAGAAATTGCTCCCTAACCAAGTCTTAACAGCCTTTAGAGAAGGTATGTCATTCCCCATTAGTATTGTGTCATCAACATACAGTACTATGAATGCCACATGGCTCCCACTAACCTTCTTGTAAACACAAGGTTCATCCTCGTTTTGAATAAAGCCATACTCCTTGACTGTTTCATCAAAACGGATATTCCATCTCCTAGAGGCTTGCTTCAATCCGTAAATGGATCGATGTAATTTACATACCTTGCCAACATTCCTTGGATCGACAAAACCTTCAGGTTGTGTCATGTACACATCCTCTTCTAGGCTCCCATTAAGGAAAGCTGTTTTGACATCCATTTGCCAGATTTCGTAATCATGGAATGCTGCAATTGCAAGCAATATCCGTATGGACTTGACCATGGCAACTGGTGAGAAAGTTTCATCATAGTCAATACCATGAATTTGTTTGAACCCTTTCGCAACCAGTCTTGCTTTATAGGTCTGAACATTTCCATCCATGTTAGTTTTCTTCTTGAAAACCCACTTGCACCCTATGGGTTTTACCCCTTCAGGTGGATTACCCAAATTCCAAACTTCATTTTCGTACATGGAATCCATCTCGGATTTCATGGCTTCAAGCCATATCTTATAGTCTGGACTGTTCATAGCATCTTGGTATGTGAGCGGCTCATCCTCATCTATGAGCATCAAATCCCCACATTGAGTCAAAAGAAATCCATATCTCTCTGGCTCATGGCGAATTCTACCAGATCTACGAACAACCTGTGTTTCTTGAGCATTATCGTTATTCTGCTCTTGTTCCATCTCAGGTTCAATGCTATTTTGTGGTTCTCGATCTTCATCGAGATCTATAGTTCTCCCACTGTTTCTTTTGGAAACAAAATCTCTTTCCATGAAGACAGCATCTCGAGCAATGAACACTTTCTGCTCAGAAAGACTATAAAAATAATACGCCTTTGTTTCTTTAGGGTATCCCACAAAATTGCACTCTTCAGATTTAGGTCCAAGCTTGTCAGATACTTGACGTTTTACAAACGCCTTGCACCCCCAAACTTTCATAAAGTTCATGCCTGACCGTTTCTCCTCCCATATCTCATATGGAGTCTTTTGAACCTTCTTAATTGGAACACGGTTAAGTGTGAAAGCTGCTGTTTCTAGAGCATAACCCTAGAAACTTATTGGAAGATCTGCATGACTCATCATCGATCGTACCATGTCCAACAGGGTACGATTTCTCCTCTCTGAAACTCCATTCCATTGAGGTGTACCTGGCGGAGTGAGTTGTGATACAATACCACACTCTTTTAAATACTCTTTAAATTCGGTGCTTAAGTATTCACCCCCACGATCGGATCGTAAGATTTTAATACTTGCACCTCCGCCTATTTGCTTCTCTACTTCAGCCTTGTATTCTTTGAATTTTTCAAAAAAATCGGATTTATTCTTCATAAGATATACATATCCATATCTACTGAAGTCATCAGTAAATGTTATGAAGTAGTAGTAGCCTCCTCTAGCCATCACACGCATTGGGCCACATACATCACTATGTATTAGCTCCAGACGTTCAGTGGCCCTTTTACCCTTACCAGTAAAAGGGGCTTTAGTCATTGATAAGTGGATTTTATATCCACTTGGAGCATTCTAAATCGGCTTAAATTGATTGTCTTGGACTCAAGTTTGTGGTAGTTTTGATGTGTTTTGTTTAGTTGTGCAGATTTACAAGAATGTTGGTTATGGTTGATGCTTCTATCGTTTTTGGAGAATAAATTAATTAAAATTCGGATTTCTGAGACGGTTGCGCAGTCTACACTGTTTTGGACATATCTGGAGTTCTAGAAGTCCGTTTTCAGCGATCTTACTGCCCACGCGAAGCCTGGGAAATTTTCTAAAACTTGGGATAGGATTCCCACAAGCAAATTGCGCTGGGTAGGAGCAATCTGCGCGAAGAACAGACTGTTGGGCGCAAGTTGCACGCGCGCGGTGCTGAAAAATTACAGTTTTTACTATTTTGGCCATATCTTGAGTTCTACAACTCCGTTTGAGGCCCGTAAGCAGTCCACGCGAAGATAACGAGATTCTCTATCATTCTAAAGTGGTCCAGAGGTCCAATTACGTTTGGAACGTTCCAGAATATCTGAAGAAAAGTCAGCTACGAATTTCCCTTTAAATCAGAATCAGTTTAGGAAACGTATTTTGCAGAAATTCTATTATAATTCTGATATGGTATTTTCTTGCTGGGCAAGATGTCTAGAGCCTATATAAACACATCCAACCCTTGTAAATTGTATTAAGATCATTAAGATCATCATTAGGAGTAGAACCATTACATATCAATTACTTAGATTTATTTGTATTTTTTCATACTTTGTTTTTATCATGGTTTCATCAGATCCCATGATGACGAGAGGTTCAATTATGAGCTAATCGTTGTCATGGGATTCTAACGGATTTATTTATGGAGCTTTAGTATCTTGATTGCTTTAAAGATCTGTGTGTGATGTATATCTGATATCCTCGTATGGTTATGCTTAATTGATAGATGTGTCATGAACATCTAATTTGTTAATCTCTTATGAAGTGAAAGTGGATCTTGAGATTTAGAACTTGCCATGCTAGCATAGGTTCATAATTGTTTATCAATATGATTCGTGGTGTGAGATGAAAATACTTATACTGCCCTGTGTGATCTTAATGGATAACTTGTTCTTCAACCGTTATGTTTTCAAATTCTATAGAGATATAGGGTCTAAGCATAATTGGTGTCTATTCATCTTCTATCTCTTTTGTGGATGTATGTTTAGTTTAGTATACGTATGCTGACAGGTAGCGTGTACTTGTTTCGTGTTGTCCGATCAGATATCATAACAATTGCATATAGTGATTAAAGGCGTCAGATCTAAGCGAAGTATTTAATGAAGTTAGGATTCCATGGTTTTTCTTGCAGAAGTAATTAGATTTCAATTCTTGCTAGTTAGTTAATTTGTAGATTTGTTAATTTGTTTTTTTTAGTTAGATTTAGTTAATTAAAACCATATTTGTTATTTGTCTTAGCAGGGCATAATAACCATACATTGTTGCATAGGCATATTTACTGAATAGAACCATAACTTGATCCCTGTGGGAACGAATTTGGACTTAACCTTATATATTACTTGTGACCACGTACGCTTGCATGATTTAGTGCAAACAGTCATCTTACCAAGCAAACAAGATTCGCATTTTTTGTATGATTCAAAATCAAACTTATCCAAGTATCCATCCTTATGTAATTTGGATATGCGTTTCTCATTTATATGGCCTAGACGACAATGCCAGAGGTATGTTTGATTCGAGTCATTAACTTTAAGTCGTTTGTTTTCTATGTTATAGACGGGATTATCTGTATCAAGAACATATAAACCATTAAATAAACGAGCAACACCATAGGTTAAATCATTCAATGCAAAAGAGCAACTATTGTTCTCTATTATAAACGAAAAACCTTTCTTGTCCAAACAAGAAACATAAATAATGTTTCTGCGAATCGCAGGCACGTAAAAACAGTCTTCAAGTTCTAAAACAAGCCCAGAAGGCAAAGATAAATAATAGGTTCCTACGGCTAAAGCAGCAACTCTTGCTCCATTGCCTACTCGTAGGTCCACTTCTCCCTTAGCCAAAGTCCTACTTCTCTGCAGTTCCTACACATTTATACAAATGTGAGAAGCACATCCAGTATCCAATACCCAAGATGTAGAAATAGACAGATTGACTTCTATAACATAAATACCTGATCCAGAAATCTGAACACCCTTCATTTTCTTCAGATCCTCCAAGTAAGCATGACAGTTTCTCTTCCAGTGACCAGGCTTATGACAATAGTGACAATCACCTTTGTCAGCCTTTGCGACATCTCCCTTCAGCTTTTTAGCCTTTTTAAAAGAGGGCTTAGAAGGACCAAGATCTTTTGGTGCAACCTTTTTCTTGCCCTTCCATTTCCCCTTTCCTTTAGCACCTTTCTTGCCCACCATCATTATGGGAGCTTTCTCAGGTGCCTTGACCATATTTGCTTCAGTGGTCCTCAGCATGGCCAACAATTCCATAGGAGTCTTATCTTGCTCAGTCATATTAAAAGTCATTATGAACTGAGCATAGTCGCTGTTCAAAGATTGCAAGATTATATCGACTTAAGCCTCTCGCTGAAGCGGGAAACCCAAACGAGCAAGGTAATCACAATACCCAATCATCTTTAGAACATGTGGTCCGACTGGTCCATTGCCCTGCTTGCACGAGAAGAGTGCTTTGATTGTGTTGAATTTTTCCACACGAGCCTGTGATTGAAACATCGTTGAAAGATGTTCAAACATAGTATAAGCATTCATATCAGAATGCTGCTTCTGAAGCTCAGCATCCATAGTAGCAAGCATAAGACAAGCCACATCAGTTGCATTATCAATATGCTTCTGATAAGCATTTCGTTGAGCAGCAGTGGCATTGTTAGCAGGGGCTGCTGGTGCAGGAATATCAATCACATAAGATTTCCTTTCCTGCATGAGAACAATTCTCAAATTCCTAGACCAGTCAAGGAAGTTCGATCCTGTCAGCTTGTCCTTCTCAAGGACTGATCGCACAGAGAAAGTGTTGTTTGTATTTTGTGCCATTTGTTTTCTACAATGATAAAATGCATAAGATAAGTTAGATTGTTACAATAATTATGTTCAAGTGATTATGACATATTTTTAATATATCTCTCACTATTTTTATCAAATTAATAGCCCTTACTATTAAATTGGAAAGAATATCCCATAAATCTTTCTAGTGAGCCAAGATCCATATTTCGTCATATCCTAAGTCAACCACTGGTAGTCCTTAAAACATGATTATTTAGGTAGACAACAGTTGTCAATTATATCATATATAATTCTTGGATAGTTTGGTGAACAACAATTGTTCTTATCTATCTAATAGTTTTGAACCAAACTCTATGCTTCTAAGTTCATAATAGTTGAATATAACCGTTTATTTTCACCTTATTATGACGACTCAGTTAAGTTAGACCCAATGATACAATGGCCGAATATAACCGCTTATATTCGTCACATCTCACCACGATAGACAGGAGTCCCCTGTCACTGGAAGTCATTCCCCTTATCGATCTAGGATTTAATGAGTCTTCATTCATTGGAAAGCATCCGATTAAAACTTAATATTTTGTTAAGGGGTTTAGAATTAAAACGACCATGATCCCATCATAAAGAGATTCCCAATTTTTCCTTGAATTAAATACTTCAAATCAATATTCATCAATAGTTTGATTTCCATGTTGTTGGAGGAGTCACAAGTGGCCTCACTTAATACCCAACTTCCTTACAGGTAAAACCCGTTTTTTGACAAAATCTCCCCATATCTAAATAATTGAAAATTCGTATTTAATTCCGTGTTTCATAAACACCGAAATCTCATGATCGTTTGTTCATTTTTTAAAATCTTGAATCGTTACAGATTTTATCTTGTTTAGCATGGCAAGCATGGTATGGGTGACGTATCTAATACATGCATACAACATTAATCTAATTAAAACATGCATACATTTTCTACTCTACATATACATCATATGTAAAGTGCATCACATAAATTAATATGCTATGGTTATGGCCCAATCCTATGCGATTTTTCCAAGCTAATGGAAAAATCAAGGTCAATCTATGGTGGTAATAACTAATTATTACAAAATCTCTTGCTTCGCTTCCAAAGCTGTCTTGATTGCCTCCAAGCTCCTCTTGAAACATTTTACAAAAGAACTCGAGTTGCATTCGAGATAAAATAATTACAAAAGGAAAAACGACATGCAAGTCGTATTTAATTATTACAAACCATAAATTAAAATTAATAAAATAAATTAAAAACTAGGTCTTGGGGCCATAACCATGCATCATGCTCACATAACAATTAAAAGCATCACATATTGTATGATCACAATTTTATACAACATAAATTAAATATGATCAAATCATAAATAATAAAATTAACACACTTTAATTAAATATTAACCTAGTAATCAAAATTACTAATTAATAAAATTTTGCATACCCCAATTTAAGCATTAACATTTGTAATTTAACCTAGCATGCAAAACCTAGCAGGGAAAGAAAAAAAAATATTTTTTTTTTATTATTTTTTTTTATTAACCCAGCAGATACGCATCATCTGTATGCGCACAAGACATAAACTGTAAATCTAGCAGACACGCATCCTACGTATGCGCATACGACTGAAACCCTAGCAGATACGCATCCTTAGTATGTGTATCTACAGTACATATTCATATTACAGAAATTCCCAGAAAACACTAGTTTGATCGTGTGATTTTGTTAACTTTGATTTTGCTTACAGACTTTTAATACAGACATAAGATTCTTGAGCGATTTAAAATCTAAACCTAGTAGATAGTATGTATAAACACGTATGTATACATATATGCATGAACGGGAAAAACCTGTAAACTGCTCATGATAATCAACTGCAATTCGTTTGTTAGACGTTTCAGATTATGATTTAATCTTACTAAAACATGGCAGATCATCTGAACGCAACAAAAATAGTAGAAACTGAAGCATGCAATTCGTAGATATCATGCAGTATGGGTTTCGGGAAAAAAAATACAGAACTGGTAAGTCACATAACAGATCGTATACATCATTCATGACCAGATTATCCTATTATACAAGCAGCTCTGATACCATTGAGGGTTTCGATCATCAATACGCAGCGAAAACAGGAGTAAAATAAATCGAAACCAATCCCGGATCCATGTGTAATGTATAGATAATATGGTAGATAGAACGTTTACCTTATCGAAGCTTTACGTTTGTATAATAATGGAGATGCAAGCCTCCCACGATCACTGAGTGTTCCTCTTCGAAACCTCCTCTACGGTATCCACACGAACACCTTCAAGAATGTCTCACGATCTTGTCCAGAAGAGAGGTACTAGCCTCTAATGAAAATAGGTTTAGGGTTTTGGTTCTTGCGGCTTCTTCTGTATTTCCCACGACCAAAAAAACTTCACCCCATATCTTTATTTATATGATAGTGTAAAGCCAAGAAGCCCATGTCAAAACCTAGCCCATATTTGAATTATTAAATAATAGAATAAAATCCTATTATTCAAATAAATAATAATTAAGTCATACTCAATTATTAAAATCAGAAAAACATATCTCATATATCTTTGCATTTTATTATATCTTAATTAAGTCCCACTTAATTAATATAATAAAATCCATCTTATCATTAATTAATTTAAATTCATGATTTAAATTAATTCTTCCTTTAAATGTTCTATGTGTGTGACCCTATAGGTTATTATTTAATTGGCAATAATTTTATTCTCCAATAAAATTATAAACAATGAGCGGCATCTAGTAATACATCATTGCTACCCAATTAAATAATAATTAAATCGAGATTCGATAAAACCTTTCGTGATTAATGTCTCCGTGTAATATAATCTCTTTAACCAAATATTATAGATTAAACTCGAGACATGTTTATTGTCATCCTCTTCATAATTTAATCCAGGTTTACTTGATCCATGAGTAGACTATTAACAACAAATCATTATTTGAGCACGACCATGCATTTTATAGTCTCACTCAATCAAGAGGCCAATAATATCTCTCCTAATTATAAGAGGGTTAAATCCTTTATCTATCATTCATATTTCTCATACGACTCAAAATATACCCGATGTCCACTTTTATCATCACCTGGTCAAAGGTAACTTTTAATGTTGTCAAAGTATATTAATCCCCGTATAGAAATATAATGATCTCAAGTCAAAGGATCATTACACCATTACCACTGCGAGTCATTCTTATGACTTTATTAAACATGAAGAATCTCACTGTGGGTCTGTCCAGTACCATGTACTCCTACATGTACCTATGTATTGACTTTAGTATCTCCATACTTATAACCAATGAGATGTGGTTATCTGTCAAATAACATACTAGTCTATTTATATATTATTATTGTCCTATATAATAATAATCAACTAGGGACCTTTAAGAATATGATAGATTATATAATCTCAAGTTCAAGTCATGTACTTAAACTATACAATGTGTATCATGATTCTAAGGACATTTATTATGCTAACAAATATATCGCAGTAATTAAAGTCATAATAAATACTTTTATTTAATAATCAAATGACATAAGGTTTATTCAAGAAACAATGTATTGCCTCTAGGGCACCTACACTAACAAAATATAGCAGAAAGATCATAAGCTACCAATTCATCCCATGACCAATTCTAATATGCCTGCAAACATTCATGGAAGTAAGAATATAGGCAACCATTAAGCTATTCGTTGTGTGATAGACTGCAGGAAAAAACTAACAACATCACTGGTACTGAGAGAAGTATGTCCCCTGCTGTACTTAGTTCCACGAGTGCTACTTAGCCACACATCAAATCCATTATTAGCTAAGAGCAATGCCAAAGATTGGTCTAGAGGACTCTGCAACCATGTTACTGCATCCTACCACAACATTCAATACATATATCTATCAGGAAACATTCAATCTTTGAGACTGAAATGCAAAGAAAAACCCAGTCTTACCATCATGAGGCCATGAATAAAATGATGTCCTCTACCATACATGCACATGAACTATAAATATGAACATCTGAACTATAATTTAAGTATTTAGAAGTGAATTTGTAACATTCCTGTCATTACCAGATCAGTTTAATATATAATATTTAGTTTTATTTTTGCCTGTTCCCATGTTAATAGACCTCATGCAGTTACATTCCCGTCTACTAGATCAGTTAAATTTAGTTACTGTAACCTACAAGACTACAAGTTACAAATTAAAAAAATTATGTTTCCATATCTTCATATGAAGTATACTCCTTCATTCAACAAAAGAGCATCTTTCAGTTTAAAAAGACAATTATGGCGACGAGTATTCATTCCATTATTGGATAAATACGGCACAAAATTACCATTAACAAGATAATTACTAGCGTAAAAGAAAAGTCAACATAAATAAGAGCACTAAATTTTAATCTTATCGAATTTTGATTTTACTTCACAAGCCTCTTAACAAAAATGGTCTGTTATATACATAAATATGTTACACAAAAAAAGATTAAAGACCAGGTGTACCTGTTGCATAGATAAGCATTGAGTTCTAAGGTTTGATTGTTGAAGACAACATTCAAGGGCAATCATGTGAGCAACGTGGATGTGCTAAATCACTAGTGCTAGAAATAGGGAAACGTAAAGGAAAAATACATGGGCAAACAAGCCTCCTATAACAGGGCCAATTATTAATCCCGCACCCCATGCTGTGCTAACCTGTCATGCAAATTGATAATAACGAAAATATAAAAATAAGGATAACATTCTGATTTTTATAAAACTGATGTACTATGTTATTTAAGATGTGTAATGTCATGTGCCAGTTCATAGAACTGATGTACTATTTTATATGGAATGTATAATTTCATGTGCCGGAAAGCTTACAGTTGATAGCGCCAAGGCCTGGTATCCGCGTCGGACCGACAAGCTCACTTGCATATGCTTGAAAGAAGTTAAGAATGCAAGATTAATGAAATATAATGTGTACACAATAAGATTACAGACAAAGACCGGCATCAACACATGTGGCTTATATCGAACCAGGATATATCTATTTAACTTATAGTTTCTGAATTCCATTTTGGCATGAATTTACTTTCCTATCCTTCTGCTTTCCTTTATAATTACATGCTTTACCAGTGCTTGGCTAGAACATTTTATAAATATATATTCACAAGCATGAATTTCTTAGAGTAGCATTTACCATCAGATGATGGATTGTACTCTTAACAAGATGCAAAGAGAAGGAGAATAATACACTCAGATAGATATTGAAGCCTAACACAAACCTCATAAGAAACAGTTCCACGAGATGATGACTGATGCAGTGTGACACTAGCTATACTACCATGTCTCCATAGAACACATACAGCTTGGGAGTAGACTTGAGAAAAGGACATCAATCTTGCCAACACATCCTGAAAATGAAAATTGAAATCTCTAACTGAGAATTACACAAAATTTATAAAGAACAATTCATGAAATAATTAGAAATGAAAAACACTATGTCACTAACCACATGTGCTAAACAATGATTACTAATAAATATGAAAGCAGGACTTGAGCATTGTCAATGAAGCATATAGTTTAAATTGCTGTCACTTTAAGGTTTAATTGCTGTCAGTAACAATCTTTAAGGTTTAATAGTTGTCCGTAACAATTTTGAACTATTAGTATATCAAAAGATTGGTAAGCCATAGTTCTGGCATGCACAAAGCAGAACATTTGAGTACATCCAAGTTTCCTAAAGAACATCAAGTAATAACACAAGTTTCCAATAAACCTATATATACCAGATAAAGGTAACACTTAACAATGAAAAGGACAATAGAAGGCAGTATTAAAGATTACCATTCCGGGTTGCACTACGACGATATGTGGCGTGAATCCAACCCCAACTAATCCTGCACAAAAGAATTTTATTAGAATATGACACAACATTACAACAAGATTAATACAAAATTCCCACAAATTTAACACATAATTCCTACTAATTAACACCAAATCCTACTAATTGAACACTTAATACCGGATTTAATCCAACATTTAATTAAAAATTTTCACAAGCATGCATATATATGTACATGTATAATCCAATATAATCGAAAAAGATGGTTACTTTACCTCTAATTGAAGTTTTAATCAATATTTACTCTAATCTTTTCTCTAATCAATTTGGGGTTTTAGGGTTTGTTCTAATCGATTTTAGGGACTTGAGACAGAGAGAGGAGCGAGAGGGATGAGTGAGAGAGATAAGTGAGCAAGAAAGATGGGAAAGAGAGGATCAACAAAGAGAGATGAGGTCGAGAGAGAAGAGCGGCCGAGAGAGAAGAGCGGCCGAGAGAGAGAGAGAGAGGTGAGGTCGAGGGATAAGTTTATGTTTTTGTGTTTATTTGTGTAAGAAATATTTGGGAACCCGGCTTTTTTTTATCCCGCCCACCAAAAAATCAAGTTCCCTCTTACAATTTTGGAAAAATTGATCAAAAGTGTTTCGTCTATTGTAACGCTTTTGCTAAAGTATTGCAATTGTTATAAAATTTCAAAGTAATCATTTTGCTTGCAACACTTTTCGTATTTCTTGCAACATTTTTAAAAATATTGCAATAGACTACCAAATTTTGTGTCTATTGTAACACTTTTTGTAACACAAATAATATTGGTGTTGCAATAGGCCTTATTTGGTGTAGTGGATTTTGATATATATATATGTATAAACTGTATGTTAATGATGATTGAGATGATCATATGATGATTATATAATATGTATATATACTGATATATATATGATTTATGTTTGTTCTTGGCATGGGGATTGTATACGATATGATTTCTGTATACGCTACGCAGATCTGGTGAAATCTGTGTCCAGTGTCCGATTTTCGTCTGTAAGGCGTTTGACGCCGTTTAGTGCCTGAAAACGGCAATTTATAATTATCAGAATTTGATTCTGATTTTCTGATTTTTGCGTTATATGATTTCTTTGATTGGATCGTCTGAACTATGATATGGTTACATGTTCTTCATTATTATATGAGCATGGTGATTGGTTATGGCCCTAAGACCAATAGGATAGTGGTTTTGATTTTATGGTTTGGTTTCTAAATACGACTTGCATGTCGTTATTCCTTGTAATTAATAAATCTCGAATGTAACTCAAGTTCATCTTGTAAGTTTATTAGTGTAGCATGTTTTTCAATTATTCAATGTAACTATTAAAGAAGACAAGAAGAACAATGAAGCAAGGAGGCGAATCCCCACGAAGATGCAATGGAGAAGACATGTATTTAAATTGTATTTTGTTAACCACCATAGATTGACCTTGATCTTTTCATTAGCTTGAAAAGATCACATAGGATGGGCCATAACCAAACACGTTTCATTTTTGTACTTTACATATATATATGAATGTATGCGATACAATGTATGTGTAGAGATAAAGATGCATGTTTAATTAAATTAATCATGTATGTATTAGATACGACACCCATGCCATGCCTGCTTAAACAAGATAAAATCTGTAACGACTTGAGATTTTATAATTAAACAATAACGACTATGAGATTTCTGTGTTTATGAAACACAAAATTAAATACGAATTTTCAATTATTTCGATATGTGGAGATTTTGTCAAAAATGGGTCATACCTGTAAGGAAGTTGGGTATTAAGTGAGGCCACTTGTGACTCCTCCAACAACCTGGAAATCAAACCATTGGTGAATATTGATTTGAAGTACTTAATTCAAGGAAAAATTGGGAATCTCTTTATGATGGGATCATTGTAACACCCCCAGATTCGGGGTCAGGGATCCGGTCATGACGGTCTCAATTTCCATTCACAAAACCAACATAAAATAGATTACAACCTGGTGACCCAAAACAACAACATAACACACCTGTTATAGTCCTAGAGATGAAATCAGAGTAACTGCCAAATATTAATAATCACAAGCTTGAGTTCTTACAACCCAAAGAATTTCAATTTAACCATTATATACTCTTTGCCATCCATTTATATATGCCATATAACAAATACATTTGACACTCAAATGCTAACAACTAGCCTACCAATAGCTTCCTCTTCAGCAGTGGTAGTTAAAACCTCAGCGATAATCCTCTGACGGCTGACATCTGCTTACACTAAATGTTCCTTGTGCGGGCCATCTAATCTAGCTATTGTTGTGATATAATACATAAAGCAATGGTGAGCAATAGCCCACCAAAAGGAATATATGACTGAACAATAATATATATATCAAGTCAACAATATCGTTGAAACCATATGCCATGCATTTACGAAGATAGTGGCAGTAAAATGTAAAAGATGATGTTACAAGGTAACTCAAAGTATTTTTTTGTGGGAATATCTGCTATGCCAAAGATAAGCAAGATAGCATCATTTATCATAAAATAGGAACTTGTAGGAAAATATTGCAATTCCAGTTTCGAACACTTTTTAACCCTACCAACACAGATAGTGTTGCAAAAAATTTCCAACTTTGAAAGATGAAGTAATATGGGAGCATTTCCGTGACAAATGCTTTAACGTTTATGATGATCAATCGTATGTTATGCATCTCATCAGTCGTTCTCTACATGTAGAAGGTAGCCCCGACGGATTTACTTGTCAACCGCCCTCTGGAACTCCTCGGCCAACGGTTGGGCCATTGCTGGGCCGGCGCCACTCGGCCACTTACGCGTCTCCTATTTTAATTAACATCCATAACTCTGAAACGTAAATTTAGTCCCCCTTTCCCGAAGTATAATACTTGTTGATAAGACTCCACAAAGTAGTCGTACCTAGGTTAAAAGGAAAAGTCACCAATATTTCCCAAGATGTTGCTTGTTAATGGATACCAACTTGTTCCAACACTTTTACCCCTCGAATGATGAGTAAGTAACCAAAAGATTCATTTGATGAATAACAACCAAGTTGCGAGTGAAAAGAATAGTTTCAAAGGATTTATGACCGAGAAGTCAACAAGACAAATAACATTTCTCAAGTAAGGTTCCCTTATAATTTGAGAGATAGAATTGATTGAAGAATAGAGTTTCTGAGAACCTTCCACTACACCATAAAAGGCCTATGACCACATCTAGAGCCTATGTTGCCTTTGGATATGTTGCCTTTGCCATGCATATTTTTGGCTAATACAACATTATCATTTTTATGTTTCCTTAGGTAGAAAAAAAATTTTGGCATAGAATAAAAGTGTTTGTGTGTTGCCGTAGGTCTGAAATTGTGTTGCCGTAATTTTTCAATGAACAAAATTTTATATTTTCTACTACAAATAGAAATTTTAACCTTTTTTCACCTGAAAATTACTTTTTTTGAATAAAAATATTAAAATTATTTTTATAAAAATCTAGAATATTCCATTAGAGAGTGAATATTTCACTAAAAATGTTAAAATATTTTAAGATGTGTGATATTGGCTAAAAGTAAGCCATAAAGACATCATTAATGTTGCATTAATTAGACCTAGCCTGGTCCAAAGTTAAAGCCCATTTATGAGGCCCAAAACCCTAATTGATATTAATTTCGTAGCTGTAAAATCAGCCAAAAATAAGACTTCGAATTTGAGTCAACAAGGAAACCAAATCATATTAGGAGTAGCCTCCAAGGCATGTATCTCCAATACTTATCTTCTTATCTTTTGGAAGGCTCTAGAATTGGGCCAAAGTTCTGACTTACCCACCAAGTATCCTAATTCTACCCTAATTCTAGGGTTTTCATCACCTATATAAGGACCTGTTCCTTCACATCTAGAACAACATTTTTTGGGCAGAGCTCAATACGTCAATGACGTTTTAGGCTTAATCCTCGAATAAGGACATGCAAGCCACTACGTTACTACGCCGCGAGGGCGCATCAAGCCACGTAGGCAACTCTAGAACTACGTTTTGGCTTGATTCTTGATATTCATCAAGGTACGTAGGCATCTTGCGAGGATCGACAAGTCCCGACAGCAAGAGCAGCCACCATTAAAGCTCGAAGCTCTCAATCCCTAGCAATCAATACACGAATTAATTACACCCTACTTTTTATTCCACAACATTTGGCACCGTCTGTGGGAAGACAACATCAACCATGATGAACACATGGAGAACACTTGTGACTATACACACCACCACTAGCACTTCTGTTAGTTCTATACCCGTGACTACGGAGCAAGGGTCTGTACCCCCTTAAACAAATTTTCAGATTTCGGGTTCTTAACCCCAAGGACGAATCTCCAAAATTACTGAAACACATGTCGAGGGATCGCAGCCCATAGGGATGAATTCCCAAGGCCAGGAGTTGAATCCCTTTCAATGGTTGTTTCCCTTCTGGGATACGGCCTACCCCCATGAAGCACAGATCTCTACCACTGTGACTCTCGTAAGAACGAATATAGCCTACCAAGGTCTCAGTAAGGACTGGCCCCGAGGATCCAAATGACTGGCTCCCAAGGTCTCAGTAAGGACTGGCTCCCAAGATCTGGAAGCACAATAGGCTAGGCAGCCCCCAAGGGCTAGGATCCCCCATGTTATTAATTCGAGTGATACCCCTAAGAGGAGAAGGGTTGATTCACAAAGGGCTGATCCCGATGGCTCGATGCCTCTAGGAGATCATGACGATCCAATCTTGTCATTCACTAACAAGACAATGAATGCTCATATCTCAAGGGAATTCAAGACACCCACTACCGAGGTGTGTGATAAGGCTGGAGATCCCACTAATCATGTGAGGACATCCTCCAAGGCATTATTAATTTTCACCCATGATTGACGCAATCAAGTATAGGGCGTTCCCTCAAACCCTGGGGGGCATGACACAACGATAGTATATTCGGTTGCCCCCAAACTCAATCGGCTCCTTTAAAGGACTAAGAAGGGCATTTACACCCCGTTCCTTGATGGAAAGTTCATGAGAAACGTTTTACATCTCCATGGATGTGGAACAAGGAAAGAATGAATCCTTGAGGGATTACATGAAGTGAATCATCGAGGAAGCCTTGAAGGTCCCGAACCTGGAGGATAGAGTAGCTATCAAGGTAGAGGAAAGTGCAAGGGAAGCCTCAACCCCTGCTGGAAGCAATAGAGGTAAAAACAAGAAGCGAAGGTAGTCACGAGTAGGATGTTAAGGATATGTGTCCTCGAATAAGTAAAGACTCTGACTCTACCTGGAAGAAGAGAAATCAAGGACCGAGGTTCACCAGCTATGCACGTTTGAATATTCCCAACACCCAAGTTCTGATGGACATTGAGAAACACAAGGATCTCTGATGGTCGAAACCACTAAGGGCTGATCCCGAGAAGAGAAGCAAAAACTAATGTTGTCAGTTCCATAAGGGTTGATCCCAAAGTTTTCACGATTGTAGACATCTAAAACACAAGATGAAGTTTCTGATCCGAAAAACAAGGTTGTATAAGCTCAACAAGGATGGCCAATAGGGTAACCTAAGGCATGATTATGAAGTAGAGATTATAAAAGTAAGGATGGCGATCAAGATCGCAATCCATAGCCCCGGGGGCCCGATGATAAAACTGATTTCTGAAGACTCGACGACGGTCGTGAATACAAGGAGCTCTCATAAAGCTTACGCTCGAGAAGCTATGCACATTATAAGAGGAGCTCTATAACGAGCAAAAACCGAAATGGCATTTGCCTTGATGATTCTGAAGGGGTCAAGCGCCTCCAAGATGACCCGTTGGTCTTAACACCTCTGATAAGCAACTCATAAGTGAAAGGATTCTCAATTGACCTCCTCCAACATGCCCATCTATGGGTCCAATGGAGTTGAGTCGAGAGTTGGAGAAAACTATTCTGTTGTCAATGAAAATAGGACAAGAGTCAAGAGAGGCCATTCAGATGTTGAACTCTTTTGATGGTTAAAGCAAATACCGCTTATAATGTTATCCTTATGAGAACATGCTTGAATACCTTTAAGGCGGTTGCCTCAAGGTAAGACACTGATCAAATTTCCCACAAGGAATAAAGTTGAGGAAGAGAAGGGAGAACAAATAATAACAGTAATTTGCTATCCAGCCACTTAGAGACCTGATGGAGTCGGGCGGCAGGTCCTCCCGATTGAAGACATGAATGTCCAAGAAGATGAGAAACAAAGAGCAAAGCTCACCGAGGACTTAGTCCCCATTCCCTTAGTTCATGAAGGACCTGAAAAGTTACCCACGTAGGGAATTGCTGAGTGAACCCTTGAAGGGCAAACTGTGTGTGTTCCTACATGAGAACGATGTTGTGTTTGCCTGGATAGAAGCTGATATGCCAAGGGTCGATACCCAATTGATTATGTAAACTAGACGTCCACCCGAATAGGGAGATGATGAAACAGAAGAAAAGAAACTTTGCTTCCCAGAGGCAGGAAAGCCAATGGAGAATAAAGGATGTGTATAGACTCCATCGATATGAATCCCCATGCACTCGCTGACTTCGTGGTTGAATACACCATTGACAACCAAGAAGTCGGGGGGGCAGGAGATAGTACCCCGGGAGGGCAAAGGATTAGAGAAGGAGAATCCAGAAGTGGCACTTAAGGAAAATTGGATCAATTCTGATGGTGAATCAAAAACAAAACATACCCTGATGGGTTCATGATCTCCCAACAACAAACAACGAGGCTGAACGCAAAGTCGTAATAGCCATACTCGGTTTGAGCCTCGAGGGTCAAAACCTTAAAATCTGTGGAGACTCAAGAATGGTAGTACCAAAAGTGAATGGTGAGTTCGAGGCCAGGGCTGGATCCATGACAAAATATTTGAAACTTGACTCAATTTAGTGAGTGTTACGAGGGAGGAAAACGTAAAGGCGGATGTCCTATCTATGATTGCCTCCTCAGAGATAGAGAATTATGTGGAAAGTTCTTACTTCCAAGTCTTGGAGACCCGAAGAGTTGATATAAAGGATGATAACACCTGTAGGTATGAAAAGTCGTTGGGTAGTTCCTACAAAGGCTCACCAGGAAACCGGTTGGTTACCCGACAATGCCTTAGAGGCATGGAAGTTATTAGTAAGAACACTAAAGCATCAAAACGTGAATTTAGCCTTGAAAGAATCTCGTGCTCTCGTGCGAAAATATGTGGGCATCACTTGGGGGGTAGGACCCTTGCCCATAAGATGGCCCAATCGGGACTCTACTAGCCAGAAATGGATGATAATTCAAAAACGAGGCTCTTACAAGCTGGAATTGTTTGAAATAAATGTGGTGCCTAGACTTGGCAAACCCCAAACCTCAAGGTTTATTGTATCTGAGCATCCGGTTAGGACACTCCACCTGATCAGACTAAGTAGAAATAAGGTTCGATGAAACCACAAGCTTCTAGCTCTAAGGAATTGAAGGCTTGAATAGGCCGCGTGGAGAATTCGATGTTAATTACAAGCCTAGGACGGCCACCAAAGCCCAGGCTCTAGCTGACTTCGTGGTTTAATATACCATTGACAACTAAGAAGTCGGGGGGCAGGAGGTAATAGACCAGGAAGGTCAGCAAGGTGAGAAGCCCTTGGAAGAGAAGAAGGAGTATTGGATGCTCTATTTTGATAGGGGATCAAAAACAAAAACCAGTGGTGTAGGTTTAGTTCTGCAAAGCCCCGATGGGTTCGCACTTGAGTGTGCCTTGAAGTTTGACTTCCAAACTACCTACACTGAGGTAGAGTATGAAGCTCTGATAGCCGACCTTGGACTGACAAGAGCCCTGAGGGTCAAGAATCTGAAAGTCTGTTGAGACTCAAAGCTGGTAGTCTCACTAGTCAATGAAGAGTTTGAGGCTAGAAAAAAGAATATGGCCAAGTACTTGAGGATTGTGAAAACTTCGATAGCCCAGTTCGACAAGTATCTTCATATGGCCAGAGACTCCGATTCTGCTCCTAAGAGAAACAACCAGGGATCGAGGTTCCCTGAGTAAGTAAGGTTGATTACACCCCGAAGTCGAATCCTGATGGACATCGAGAAGGAGCAGGATCTCCGATGGCCGAAGCCACTAAGGGATGATCCCGAAAAGAGAAACAAGAATCAGTGTTACGGATTCCACAAAGATATGGCTAATGACACTGACGATTATAGGCTGCTCAAAGATTAAATTGAGTACCTGATTAAATTGAGTTGCTATGTAGCCGCATTACGGCATGATGAAGTTGGAGTTGGGGGGCAGGTCTTCCCGATTGAAGATATGGACGTCAGCGAGGATGATGAACATTGAGGGAAACCAGCAGAGAGCTTTATTCCTAGTCATGAGCTTTGATAAGGCCGATCATATTAAACACCTTCGCGAGGCATTTGATGTGCTGAGGCACCATAAGATGATGTTGAATATGGCCAAGTG
Source organism: Kitagawia praeruptora (assembly GCA_037693485.1). NCBI lineage: Eukaryota > Viridiplantae > Streptophyta > Magnoliopsida > Apiales > Apiaceae > Kitagawia > Kitagawia praeruptora. The sequence continues at coordinate 111,571,547 of CM075348.1, read as the reverse complement.
TGTCTTTAGCATAGGATCAGGAAAGTTCTTCGGTCCAAAGGTTAACCCCGATATAAGCAATCCTAGATATGGAACCTTCACGTTCTATAAGGTACGTTCAGGAACTAAATGGAAGAATTGGATCTCCAAGTTTGGTGACAAGTGCCCACAATTCTTCAAAACATTGAAGATGGTTAAAGGACTTTGAATGGACAACTGAAAACCAAGAGGCCTTTGAATATCTAAAGAGATATACGGCTAAGGTCCCGTTGTTGGCCAAACCAAGCCCGAAAGAAACCTTGTCCTTATAACTACCGGTCTCCGAACAAGCAATGAGTGACGTTCTGATCAAGAAAGAACGAAAGATTCAGAAATCTGTCTACTACGTGAGCAAAGTATAGCCTGGCACAGAGTTAAACTACTCCAATGTTGAAAAGTTTGGTGACAGCCTCGAGGAGGTTAAGACCATACTCCCGGGCACACAAGATTGAAGTCCTGATGGACCAGCCATTGAGGAACGTACTCTATAGCCCGAAAGCCAGTGGTAGGCTCATCAAGTGGGCAACCGAGTTAGGGGAATTTTATATCAAGTATAAGCCTAGGACGACCATGAAAGCCCGAGCCTTAGCTGACTTCGTGGTTGAATGTACCATTAACAACCAAGAAGTCGGGGGGCAAGAGGTAGTAACCCATGGAGGGCAAAGAATAAGAAAACAAGAATGAAGATGAAAACATGACCCTGAAGGAGTATTGGGTGCTCTATTTTTAACGGAACGTCAAAAACAAAATCAAGTGATGCATGCCTAGTCTTGCAAAGCCCCGATGGGTTCACAGTCAAGTGTGTTTTAAAGTTGGGTTTTCTGAATGTGAATAACAAAGCAGAGTATGAAGCCTTGATTATCAAATTAGGCTTGTTCATCAGAGCCCTGAGGGTCAAGAGTTGCGGAGACTCAAGGCTTATAGTAGCCCAAGGATGAAACCATGGCCAAGTATCTGAAAATTATGAAAGTTATAATGACATAGCTTGATGAATGTTATGTTGAACACATCCCAGGAGAGGAAAATGTGAAGGCCGATGCCTTGTCTAAGTTTACTTCGTCTGAAATGGAGAACTATGCAGGAATTGTCTACTTCCAAGTCCTGAAGGCCCCGACCATCGATTCAAAGTTTGTAGCACCAATTGGTGTAAAATAATGTCATCAAGGTATAGGGTGTTCCCTCGAATCTCGGGGGGCATGGTGCAATGTTGTTATAGTCAGTTGCCTCTCAGCTTGATAAGTTTCTTGATGGAATGGAGTAAAGCTTCGGACGACCAATTAGAAATAGAGGGGTGCATGAGATCCAAAATGAATTTGAAACAAGCAAAGATTGAATCTCCGAGGGACTACTTGAATCAATTCACCAAGGGATCCTTAGAGGTCCTAGACTTATGAAAAAACAGCCCTACAACAAGGAACCATGGAGGTCTATTTTAAGATGTCATTGACAAAATATTCCCCTTAGAGACATGTTTAAGTTGCACGAAATTGTTGTAAAATACACCGAGGCTAAAAAGAAAAAGGTATGAGGAAACCTCCAATCCCCGTTGATGACAATGCAAATTGCCAGAGGAGAAAGGATGATCAAGAGTATGATTCTCAAACATGCTCTTTTAATGCTAGCCAAAAATTATCGTTGTTGCAACAAAGGATGTTCTCTGAAGCCTCCTGGAGACCAAAGACAAATTAGGCCCGGAAATCAGGCTCGAGTACTCCAGAGAAAAAATCAAATGATTTTTACAATTTTAAGAAATGCTTAAATGAAAACCTCGAATGTCAAATAGTTACAAACATGTAGGATGCAGGACGTAAGCCTTGACGGCCAAACACAGCTAAGTTAGACAACTAAATATGAGTTCTGAATCTTGAATCAGAAATCAAGGATCAGGAGTTGAGAACCAAATTGAGATCTTGAATCCTAAAATAAGAAATCAAGTCACTAGATGAAGGCCTTGGGGGCCAAATAAGCCATGAGGGCCTATCAAATTCATCCAAGGTTCATGGAAACCAAGAGCAAGAGTGAATTCTGAGTTTATGACCTATAAACCAACCTTGGTTCCTAGTTTGGTCACCCAAGTCTTGATTGGCGGCTCCCGGTTACCGTTTCAGTTTTGTTCCGGGAAGTTTAATTTTGCACCAATTTACCTTCAATAGGAGATTGCATGTCATAATATAGTTGCTGAAGACTAAAAGAGAGGGGAAATTGAAATTCCAAATCTGAAATTGAAAAATTCGGATAAGGCTGGAGCCCCATTCGTAGACTTTCGACTGAAATTTTTCGATCAGGCACTTTAAAAGGGCTGGGCCCCATCAAAGAATTTTCAATCAAAAATTGAAAATAAAAGAAAAAATTTTGAATGGAATTTTTCGAATGGGAGGATAAAAGGGCTGGGCCCCATCAAAGAATTTTCAATCGAAAATTGAAATAAAAAATAAAACAAGAATTTACGAGTGCAAGTTTTCGACTGAAGACAATAAAGGGCAAGGCTCCACCAAGCAAATTTCCATTCGGAAAATAAAAAAAAAACTTTTTCGACTGGAAATATTCGAATGAGAAGACAAAAAGGGCTGGGCCCTCATAGGCAAACTTTCGTTCGAAAATAAAAAAAATCCCGATTCAGGATTTTCGACAGAAGCAAAAAATGGGCAGGTCCCACAGCAAAAAAAAAATGTTTCAATCGAAAATTGAAATTAAAAAAAAAGAAGAAAAAAGAGAATTTTCGAATGGCAATTTTCGAATCAGTACCAAAAGAGGGCTGGGCCCCATTCAAAATTTTTTCAATCGAAAAATTTTAAAAAAAATCCGAGAGGGACATTTCGAATGGGTGCATAAAAATGGGCTGACCCCACAACCAAGATTTTCATTTGAAAATTAAAAAAAAAAAAAAAAGGCATTTCGAATCCAGTTTTTCGAATGAGACACAAAAAAGGGCTGGGCCCCATTCAACAATTTTCATTCGAAAATTGTAAAAAAATAAATAAAAAAAAATTTTAATAGAAAATTCGATTAAGAATTTTCGAATGATAAGCAAAACAAGGAGACTTCGACTGAACTTCTTCGAATGGAAAGGATAAAATGGGTGGGCCCACAACAGAGTTTCAATCGGAAACTTTAAAAAAAAAAAAAAAAAAAAAAAAAGGAAAAATCCCTTTCTCGACTCGGCATTTTCGAATGGAAGGAGGTTTACTTGCAAAACTACCAATAGGCTCCTGAGGTTTGGCTTGATTAACAAATCCGCCCCCTCCGTTTGTAAATAAGCAAATAGGCTCCTTGAGTTTGCAAATTTGCGAATTAGCCCCTGAAAAAATCAAAAAAATGGAGAAATAATTTATAAAATTATTTCCAACCTACAAGAAAATTCCTAAAATATTAGGAATAATCAAGAAAAATACCTGTGGGTACCCGAGAAATTCCTAAATTATTAGGAAAAATTAAGAAAAATACCTGTGGGTACCCGAAAATTCCTAAATTATTAGGAAAAATTAAGAAAAATACCTGTGGGTACCCGAAAAATTCCTAAATTATTAGGAAAAATTCAGAAAAATACCTGTGGGTACCCGAAAAATTCCTAAATTATTAGGAAAAATTAGGAAAAATACATGTGGGTACCCGAAAAATTCCTAAATTATTAGGAAAAATTAAGAAAAAATACCTGTGTATACCCGAAAATTCCTAAAATATTATGAAAAGTGCAGAAAAATACGAGAAAAATTATAGAAATGTTTTCGAGCGATAATTTATGCTAAAAATGCATGAAAGCTCTATAAAAGTGCCGAAATTGCTAAAAAGCAAGCACAAATAAGGCAAATCGTCGTAAATGTGTAGGTCGCTCCACACTTTACAACCAATACGATACATGTGAAACACTAGTGTACAAACAAAAACCCTGACCCAAGTCTCGTGAAGGCAGATAAAACTTCAAGGAAAACCTGATCAGTTTTCCTAAAAGTTGGGGGGCAAATGATATTAGCTAAAAGTAAGCCCTAAAGACATCATTAATGTTGCATTAATTAGACCTAGCCTGGTCCAAAGTTAAAGCCCATTTATGAGGCCCAAAACCCTAATTGATATTAATTTCGTAGCTGTAAAATCAGCCAAAAATAAGACTTCGAATTTGAGTCAACAAGGAAACCAAATCATATTAGGAGTAGCCTCCAAGGCATGTATCTCCTATACTTATCTTCTTATCTTTTGGAAAGCTCTAGAATTGGGCCAAAGTTCTGACTTACCCACCAAGTATCCTAATTCTACCCTAATTCTAGGGTTTTCATCACCTATATAAGGACCTGTTCCTTCACATCTAGAACAACATTTTTTGGGCAGAGCTCAATACGTCAATGACGTTTTAGGCTTAATCCTCGAATAAGGACATGCAAGCCACTACGTTACTACGCCGCGAGGGCGCATCAAGCCACGTAGGCAACTCTAGAACTACGTTTTGGCTTGATTCTTGATATTCATCAAGGTACGTAGGCATCTTGCGAGGATCGACAAGTCCCGACAGCAAGAGCAGCCACCATTAAAGCTCGAAGCTCTCAATCCCTAGCAATCAATACACGAATTAATTACACCCTACTTTTTATTCCACAACAATGTGTAATTTTACTTTTATATTTATTTAATATTATTAAACAAAAATTTTAAAATAAATGTTTTTCTAAATATATTTTAATATATCATTAAAATTAGTTTAATGCTAATTGTATTTTAAAAATAAGTCTAAAAGCAGAGGTTTTTTGAATAATTTTACTTTAAATTTAAAGAACCTAAAAATGAATAATTATTTGATAGAAGAATTAATCTAATTTTGTTAAAATAGTATTTTTCTTACCAAACAATTTTTTATAAATTAAAGAGATATATACAAATTAATGCACTTTTTAGGAGATATCAATTTAGATTAAAATGATCAAACAGTTTTTTTATAAATAAAAATTAAACTTTTAAATGAATATTTTAAAATATAACTATAATATTTATGGGAAGTATAAATACAATGAAATTTTTTAAATAAAAAAGCGGCAAAAAGACCGCGTTTCTAATTTTTACTTTCATCAGAACACCACCCTTTGAAATATTTCAGTACTCTCCCCTTCTCTCTCGATTAGCTCTGTCACTCCTACTCTCTCTGTCTCTACCTCTCTTTCATCGGCTGAAAATACCACTAATCAGAGTCTCTACCTATCTTCCATAGGCCAAACATACTACTAATCAGAGCCTCCTTCAGTTAAAGGCTTCAAATTCCTTTGATTGCTCTTCGATTTGGGCATTTTTCGAATTAGGGTTTCTTGGGTTTGGGTTCAAAATGGTTTCAATAATTATATTCAATTAAAATCTCATGTTTGATTGCTTTTAATTTTGTTTCTCTCTCTTTATTTCAGTGCTGATTTGAGTTCACAATTAGGGCTTCTATTTGGGTATTTATTTATTTAAAGAAAGGTTTCGATTTGCAGGTATTATCCTTTTTCTTTTATGTTTTGCATTATGTTTTGCCGCTCCTATCTATTTTGTGTGTACGTATATTGTGACATATGTATCGATTTTGTGTGTATGTGTATACCTGGTGGCAGGAATAACATTGGAAGCAACATTTAAAAGGGCAAGAACAATGATTATTACTGATTCATCGTCATCTCCACGGCACCTGCTTCAATCATTTCGTTAGGTCTTCCTCCTCTCTCTCATCCCCACCCCAATTCCATTATACATGTATGTGTGTAGTTTCTTGTTTATACCAAAGATTAAATTTAAAATTTGTTATGATTTGAAATGAGGTTCCCAGTTATAGCGCAGTGGTTAATCAAGTTGTCAAATGTTTTAATCCCAAATGCTCTGGTTTGCAATTTTCACAATTTGATTTGAGGTTACAACTTAATTACCATTCTCTTTATGCATGCATTCTGTCAAATTCATTTCATCTAATTATTTACATTCTTCTCTTTCAGGCACTATAATAATATGTTAAAATCGGGGAGAAAAAAAAATGGGTTTAGTATCTGCATTATATATATAAAATGTAATAATTTTGTACAATATAATATATATATATATATGCACATGAACCATGATTTTAGTTAAATTTATAAATATTAAATTCCGTCCTTGTGGTTTTTGGATGTGGGATGATCAGTACAAGTTCTATTAAATATTGTAGACCTAATTATGCCCAATGATTACATTTTCGATGTTATAATACCCTTTTTTTCTTTTTTTTAGTAGTAACACATAATCTTATTTTTGATAAAAGATAGAAAATTACAAATTTTTTTCACAAAAAATTTAAATCTATTGCCATTTGCGGGAGGTGCAGAGTTGTTTACTTTTAGTTGTCACAGAGTTTGTGCTTGTTTTTCAATGTGTGCCACAAAATTGAATCACCATTACTTTTGTTAGTAAACCCTTATTTTTGTGAGTTTTATGCTTTCTTCTCCCTCGGATACGCTGGTGTACTAGGTTTTTCAATTCGGACTGCCTGCTACATCTCTCTCCTCATTACTCATTCTACTCACTTCTTAACCTCCATTTTCACATTGCCATCTCCTTCTAAAGCAAGCAGTGACCAGGTACATTTTTTAACCTGCCAGAAACCAGAGAGTGGAATCAAATCATACATTGTTTTGGTATTGTTCTAATGTTGCTCTTCATTTTGATGGTTTTAATCTTTCAGGTAATTTGATATGCATATGCCCTATTATGCTATAATTACATGAATAAAAATGTTTGTTACCAAACTTGTTACAAGGTTCTCATGATGATTTTCTCATGGTTGTATGATGGGCTATGAGCAGAGGGCGCATTTTGCTGGTAATATGATGTTTTTCTCATGGTTGAACTTCTCTCCCGTTCTTTACTTTTATGGTTTATCGTATAATTTGTCAACCTTTTATCTTCTAAACTGAAGAAACCTAAGCTGCCATTATCTTCACTTTGCTGCACTTTATGTTCTAACCTTATTTGCATCTGTCAGGTAAGTATAACCCTAATTTCTACTGGGTTTAAATGCCAAGAAGGTGTTGGAAGGCCTGTCCAGGTATCTGATTCTTTTTTTTTGCTAAGTTGATTCTTTCTAGTTTTCTATGCACTTGCACAGCGTTCGAGACAGAACACACATACAGAACAACACAGTCCCTTCTTGGCTGACTGGCTTATGGTGGGATTGTAGGCTGGTCAACTGATCCAAGTGAGTATATTATAGATGATTGTATTATTGTTTGGCATCTCCAGCCTCTTAGAAATAATGCAGACCATGTCTTTGATGTGAGTATTGTTAACGTACGAAATTGCATAGTCTACAAGAATACTATGACTTTTTGACAAGTACATCTTTAAATTTTGTTCAGATGCAAAACATTAACAAGTCTTCATACAGACAATGAAAATTTAAAGCCTAAGGTATATGCTACTTTTCATTTTTGAAGATCTTAGACTGATAGGCAGTGTAGGAAGAGACTAAGTGTTTTTAGAAAAAATATTAAATTAATTAGCATTCCTGTTTTCTACATGTTTTAAAATTTTCACATTTCAGCATGTCTGGGAGCCAAACTGTGAAGTATCTTTTGGATTGTCTTCCCTTAATGCAGTAGTGTTGTCTACTAAGCATTAAAAGACAATACACACAAACTCAAGAAGTTAGAAAAATATTTTGAAGCATACATTCTTAATATGGTTACCAGTACTATCTGATGTGATATTGTTCCCAGGCCAGAATGTAGTAATGTAGTCACATCTGTAGCGTTCGCTTTTTGGCTTCTTTGTCTTCAATCTTATGTTTAGTTCCTTACTGGATTTGACATATCTATACATATAAACAGGTAGCTTCTGAAGCATCTCTGCCTACAGAAAAATCTCTTGCAAGTAGAGAGGCTTTTATAGCTGCTGCAGCTTTGGAAGCAATTGCTCTAGCAAGGGAAGCTGCAAAATCTATACAAAAAAGTAGCTGAGTTTTTTGTTGTGTCCAGACCTGTGTTACTCCTGCTAAGAATGTGGAATAGACGTTGGACCCGGAACAGAAGTTATAGTTGTTCTCCTCCAAGGTAAATTAAAAAACTAATCCGCCCATGTTGCATATGAGTATAATTAATATGTGCACAGAATTTCACTTGGTACAAACTGTTGCTTCAGAAGTTTAGTTTTGTTTTCTTCATTCACTGATGGAAATGCAGCTGCAGACAGAAAGCTCATGGCAACAGAATCACACGAATTTCATATCATTAAACGTAGTTCTCTTCTATCGGGCTCTGTTTGCGACTCCTCTTCACAACGTTCCTTTTCCTAACTCCCCTTAAACTCTTTCGATACATGTCTATACATATTTGTAATATAGAGAATTCATGTACGCATGATAAGCATAAATTTTGGCCATCTACAGACTCATTTTTGTAATTGAGTTGGATTATGTAATGTAGATGGTTGAATAGATTATGATGCTCGGGAGTTTTAATTATTTTCTTACTTGTAAAGATTATTTATGTAGTAATGAAAAAATAGGTTATATTGATTTGGTTAATTTGGGAATGAATATATTCAAATTATGTATTTTTTGTTGTAAACAGTAAAGTGTTGCCATTGATACTTTAAAGTGTTGGCAAAAAGAAAAATTAATGTTAATAAATGTTGCTAGAAAATGTAAAAAATGTTGCTGTAAGTAAAATTTGTGTTGGCATAAAAGTGGGACCCACTATTTTTTAAAAAAATGTTACACAAAGGCAACATAATATTATGTTGCTAAAGACTAATAATAATGTTGCTATAACAAGTCTATGCCAACATTAAAACTGATGTTGCCATAGAGAATAAGAATGTTGCCATTGACACCAAAGGCAACGGCAAAAATAGCAACATAAGCAAAATGTTGCCTTAGGAGTTTTTTGGCCATACAGCAACATATTTCGGGCCTACAGCAACACTTTTATGGTGTTGCCGTAGGCCTTTTATGGCGTAGTGTTCCTTGATAAAATAATATTAATAATAAGGCTCTGAAATATTTTACATAATATTCGAAGGTCGAATGTAATATTTGAATGAAGTAAATCATTTTTGAAACGAGTTAGAAGAATTAAATAAATATTCAAAGAATATTTATTAAATTATAAATATTTAAAGAATATTTTTAATATTGATCAAAATAAACCTTAAATAAATATTCATAGCAATATTCATTGAACGAGTAATGAATATTCAAATTAATAATAATAATTATTGAAGAAATAATTATCAAATGAATGTTCGAAGTAATATTCATTGAATAAATAATGAATATTCAAATTAATAATACTTATTGAAGAAATAATTATCAAATGTGTAACACCCCCAAATCCGGGGTCAAGGATTTGGTCGTTACACGGAAATCCTCAATGTCAATTTACCTATTTAATAACATTAACCACTTGTAGTCACTCAATAACTGAATTACAACCTTTGAGACCCCAACCACCAAGCATCTTTTAGGTTATAGGGCTAGAAACAAGAATTCAGATACTTACATTTCTTATTACAACCATTCAATTACATCTTACTATGACTTACAAATCTTATATTACTAGTATAGCTTCGTTGGGAAGTACACCAGTAACTAGAGCTACTCAGTACAAAGTGATATAAATATTATACATCGATATACTTACATATAACTTATTCCACCTATAGCTTTTCTGGATCATATCATCTTCATAAGGATGTACTGCCTGCTTCTTCTGAGCCATGCAGATAAGCCTCAACCGTCTACCTTCCTCTAAAAGGTTAATATTTGAAAACAAACAAGTATGAGCGAAAGAATTGCCCAGCAAGTTAATACTAGAACTTAACAATATATATACCAATACACACAAAGGTATTCAATATCTAACGATATTTAATATCATTTCTGAAACATTTATAACTATGGAACTTCAATAAGGGAAGTATAACATTTGAAATAACATCAAATGAACAATCTGAGATCATAATAACCATAGTAAGGTTCATACCTTAGCAAAATGGTATGAGTTGTAGTCTCAATAACCTTTAAGAAAACTCTTCAAAATATGCAGTTCAATATGTTGCTACTACAAGTGTTTTCATCAAACAGAAATCAAACCATAAAAAGATCCCCTTTTTAGTATTTCACAAGTCTGAAAGTACATACATATAAGTATATCATTTTCGTCAAAACACTTGACAGATCAAGAGACTGCACCTCAGCAATATAATAACAATTCTAAAATATCTTTGAAACCATATGCCATGCATTAACAAACATAGTACCAGTAAAAGGTAATAGATGAAGTTACCAGGTAACTATCTTTAAAGAATGTAAGTCATACGCCCTTCACTAAGGGTCTTTGCAAAACCCGGCTTATAACTAATATCTCATATCTAGCTTATAAGCCAATTACCAAATCATAATCAAGTTTCATAATATACTTTCGAATACAGTTATGCCTTCCAATAGCATATTTAACAGAAATAATACTCATATGGTATTTCTCGACTGAGATAATACTCAAATATCACACCTTAAAAGATATAGTAAGCAACTACAATTCCTCGAATAATCCCATATTCAAATAACAAACCTCAAATGGTTTCCAAGTAATTAATTTTATAAATAACATTCCTCAAATCAATCATAACCTGCCATTGGAATCCCTCCGGATTTCCACGACTATCACTATATCACAATATACCGACTCCCGGTTTAGAGTCGAAAACAATGAATATGCTCTTATATCTAGAGCTACAAAGTATACCAGTTCATAAATACTTAACTCAAAAGATCGTATATAATCCAAAGGTCAAAATTCTATTTCAACAGGAAATAAGGTTATAGCAAAACCGTTTAACCATATACCTGGCAAATGCAGTATTATACCATAATATTTGTTCAGCAATGACTATTTAACGATCCCTTTTTAAAAGAATATTCCAATTAATCGTCATTTATTAAAATAAATATTCGAATAGTATTTATTAATAATATTGAAGGATTTAATAACCTACAAGACACCCAAATATAACCCTTGGAATATGTTTAACCAAAACCAAATTATTACCCCTCCGACCATCTCCGGACTTTAACCACTTTATCAAATAACTCACACTGATTCTCAGTCAATAGGTAACAGACCATTCATAAATCCTTGCCAAATGAATATTATAATTAATATTCATTGAATTAAATAAACTCTCAAATAACGTTTATCAATATTATTCCAGGTACTTTAACCGAAAATATTCAATTTATAATCATGGGAATATCCTTGTTTTTATTCCGGAACAAAGCGATTTTAAGAAAAGGTTTTGAAAATGATATTCATCCAATTAAATAAACTTAATTAGACGAATAAGGTTTATTTAATAAATGGTTTATTTAATTCGGAAATGCTTCAGAAGTATTTATTAATTAAATAAACACTGGTTTATTGGTGATGTTGCCTTTAGGTTAGTTATTGGAAATTCTTTAAAAAACTTTGTCCGAGTTTCGAAAATATACATTACAAAATAACCCCGACACGCGGGTTAAGTTACAAAACTCAATACATGCTCTACCCTCTGAGCCTTTCTTATTCCGATACATAATTACATACCTTATAACAAATATTCCACTTCCATAATACGAAAAGTTTATAAATATAAACCATACAACTCAAGACGTAGGATCATAAAAATATCCCCGCCTACCTACAGTATTATAAGTCCTGGGGTTTTGATTTTTGTACGAGCAAGATTTACTAATCATGAGCAAAGTCAAAATATACTGTTAGATATAATTGATGTAAATAATAATCAGTGTTTAAGTGTTACAGTGAAAAATCAGAGTTTAGCTGGAAGCAGTCAGAGTTTAGTTAAACGCTGACGGATGGAAGCTCGACAGAGTTTGTTAAACTCTGTCTGGAGGAAGCGCCTACAGGTCAACAGAGTTTGAAGAATACTTGAAGATAATTATGGAAGCAATATCTTTGAAGACTGGAAAGCTGTCAAAGAGATTGTGTTGACTAAGGAGACGTGTAGCAATCGTGATTGATATCAATTGTATAACTAATTTATAGGAGTATCAATTTACGATTGTATAGCAGCTGTATATCTTATAAATACAGTTAGGTTAACCCTAGAAGGGTATCGTGAAACGAATTATCATTCTTTGTAACCTATGCAGCTCTCTGTGATATTCTACATCACTGAGAGAGGAATTATTAATTCCAAATAGTTTTTAATTGTTAAAACGTGTGTTCTTATTAATCTCTCATATGAACTTGATTATAATTGTGTATTTGGCCTAACATATACTGATTTTGATGAGGAAGCACAAGATTGGAAAACTCGCAAATATGGATTTAAATTTAATCCACACATTTCATATATATTTCAAAATACACATATACCCTGAACGATAGAGTATGCATAAATAAACTTGTCTCTGGTCCTTAGCAGAAACAGAAACTGCGAATAAATCCTTCGCACCTCGTCCAAGCATTTCCATGGAGGTAGTTTACCTTTCTTTATACGACGCCTCGATCTTCCCTTTTTGAAGCACGTCGCTCCCACTTGATTACGTCCTAATGGTACTGAAAGGGTGACGAGTACGCGTCAGTCCAACCTCGTATCTCGAGTAGACACAACTCAGAATTACCACTAAGCCACATAAAGTCAAACTATAGGTGTCCTCCCTATAGCTGACTACTCTATTACCATTTAATACACATAACACATTTAGTAAAGAAAATGAAATAGAAAAGTCCCCTTTTTAAAGTGGACATTTCCTGGTGTTAACCACCTCAAACCATACCAATTAATCAGCTTCACTAGACCTATGCAACTATAATACCATCGACATCCTATGACAACTTAATTAATATGTAATCCATAAAACATACTTAATCCTCGATAAAGACTCATAATACCCATTTAATCCTCAAGACACATTTAATCCTAGAATTAGCACATAATCCTTGAAACAACAATTAACCTCCAAAATAATTCACTTAGCACATATTCACGTAAACATTAACATCCACTTCATGCCTCTAGACCATTGATATTAAATAAGTTAAATAAATTTAATCGCAGGGGATTTTCAGAAAATTTCGGCATGAGGTATTTGTTTATCGGACTATCCCGGGGTCACAGCCCCTCACTATCAATCACAAACAATTCAACCCTGTATCTATACTATTAAAATAAAGCTGCCCCAACTTGCAGCAACATTAAAGTAAACAAATAAGGAAAGTACCCGCCCAGACTTGCGGCACATAGCACATAAGGAAAAGTATCCGCCCAGACATGCGGCACATAGCACATAAGGAAAATTTTACCCGCCCAGACATGCGTCACCTCAACATTTAAGGAAAGTAAACTATGTTTATCCACATTTAAGCCAACACCACGTAGTTGACAAATATGACTTCTGACAATTACTACGACCCGACTTATACCATTTAGCACATAGACATTTACCGATAATCCAACTATTATAACTATACCTTATATGACAATAACAATTAGCACTTAGCAAATAACAATTACAATTGAAATTTAACCATTACCAATTTAGCAATTAGCATTTAACAACCACTAACCCGCACATTAAATCGGGCCCCCAATTAATCTCAACCATTATAATTACCAACATACTTTCCGAATTGAATCTCGGAAATTCAACAATATTCATAATTTACAATATCAATCTAACTACGACAATTACACATTAAACTCACAATTTAAATATAATTAAATTACAACACTTAACTAATTAAATTACTACAATTAAACAATATATAGCAATTTACATCTAATTTAATATGAAAATTAAATAATTAATAACTACGAAAATATACCATTTTCGTTTCCGATCGGACCCACCGGATCTGCCCAGCCGCCGCCGTGCCATCGTCGCCGGCTGCTCTACCGCGCGTGCGAGCATCCCCTCCCCTGCTCGCTGCTCACCCGAATTACACACACAACACACGCACTATACACACACACACACACACATGTATATATATATATATATATATATATATATATATATATATATATATATATATATATATATGCATACACTAAACTGATTCAACAATCAACCCCCAAATTGAATTTCTTCTCCCCCGTTTTCTCTTTTAACCCTAATTTCTAATTTTTTTTTTTCCCCATTCTCACTTTCTCTCTCCCCGACTATGTATAAATGTTGTCTGTGTGTTTTGTGTTTTTATTGGGCTTGGCCCAATACTAATATTACTACTAGCACTTATTCCGGCCCACTACTAATTAAACGTAACACGCTTAATTACTACACGTCTTAAATAATATTTCGAGGTGACACCCTAATTTGTAAAAATAAGATTTCTAGCATAATTAAATACTAGAATATTTTTAAAGATTTTCGGTGAAGGAAATAGAATTAAATCTAAATTTTCTAAATTGATATGCATTTTACAAATATTAATAATTTATGAAAGAAATTTATAAAAATAATAATTGTGATTCATAATTCACAATTTACTGGGCTTTATAAAATACCACAAACATTATTGTTTTAGTAAAATCTCAAATTCTCGATTTTAGATATTAATCGAGCAATTTCTGCAAATCCTCAAATAATTAAAATAATCATTTTCTAAGGATTTTAAACTCTCCAAATTATTCAGTAAATTAAAATAAAATCTTTACTGAAATATTCCACACTCCGAAATTAAATCTTTGCCCAAATAAACTATTGACTCGATATATCTACTTGGTCAATAAAATTTTTTAAAAAAAGGACCAGGTTCCACTTAACCGAAAATAATTAAATAATTAAAAAAAACCGCCTCATTTTAGGAAAACATTATTATTACTGAAATAATAATAAAATCATTTCTTGAAAAATCCGGGTTATTAAAAAATGAATATTCAAAGTAATATTCAATAATAAAATCGACTTTAAATGAATATTGAAGATAATATTCAATGAATAAATAAAGCTCAGGTGAATATTTAAAATAATATTCATTAATAATCTCAAAGGAATATTCAAATAATATTCATCAGAGAAATAGTGGAAAAATATTTACTTAAATATTTTCCCCTGAAAATAATTTCAATATATCAAGAATTACCGACTCCTGGTCTATATTTGAAGAATGAGATTCAGATGTCCTTCACTTAAGGATCTTAGCAATATCGGCTCATAACCGATATATTATCTATCTAGCTCAGAAGCCAACAATAATTCAAGGAACGAGTATCACAATATATCTTGAAAGTAGGCATGCATGGTATGACATATGTATAACAGAATCAATTCATATATATATATATATATATATAATCACAACAACAGTTCCAAAGTATTGGAAACTTGCCAGGTAATCTTGTAGGGGTAGTGTGCCTCGGGTCAATCCGGTGATCTATAAACAATTAGAACATTCGAGATTAATCACTTAACGCTTTTAAAAGGCTAAGTATAAACTTGACTTAGGCTAAACACGTTTTCAAGTTATCTCATTATGCACTCTTTTTGTATACTCTTTTTATCACCGATACGATCCGACACTTGCTCGATATTAAGACATGACATTATACTTACACTTGGTATACACTTAAGTCGTATAAGTTCTAAGGTCGGTCGCTTACGAACCAAGATTATAGCTTGAGTTTTATCGCCCGTTTTCTAAGTGATTCAACAAAGTTATAACCAAGTATACCTTTTTAGGGGTTCATTCGTACTTAACCTCGATTCGAACATTTTTATAAAATCGAAAACTGATCCATTTGACATGAGGTTTTCTCCCACGCCTTTCTTATGATCTCTAATATTTAATTACCAAGATTCTCCACTGATTTTAATATTTTTACAGGGGTTCAATTTCAGTTACGAACTCGCACTTACGATTTCGAACCTCTTTTACGATTTTGGCCATAACTCCTAAACCGTAAGTCTGTTTGCTTCGATTCTCATGCCAAAACGATCTATGACTCGAGATATACAAGGGTATGTCATCTATTCATTAAAGTCAGAAACTTATCTCAACTGTTAAGCACGAATTTTAAGGTTTAACGAAATTTCGGCATTACGATGGCTATAAATCGAACGTTTCAAAATTTGTTATCACACAACCAAGCCACATCGGGCATCCATACAACTTATACACATGTTGTTCATCTCAACAAGTCCAAGAACATCTCTTTTCATCATAATAATCATCATGTTGCTTAGATCAACTAAACCACTTAACTAATCATGCTTACATGCTTATAAAATCACTAACATCATAACTAATCTAAAATCATCCAATAATCATCAAAACTTAAACTAAGAGCTAGGGTTTCTTGAGATGATTACCTTCCTTGGAGAGTGTAATAGCCGTAATAATCTTGATCTAGTCCTTGTATAGCCTTATTATAGCTTAGATAATCCAAAGAAAACAAGAAATCAAAGTTAGTTCCTGAGAGTTACTATTCATCCTCCACTTTGTAAAATTCATAACAAATCGAAAGATAAGAGTTTGGCTCTCAAATTTTTACCACATCTTGGCCTCTTCATAAGCTTTGTTTTGAGTCCTAACTCATCAGATTTGAAGCTTCCTAGCTAGGGTTTTGAGCCTCCTTTTTCCGCTGGATAGAAACTGTCAAGAACTGGGCAGTTTGGCTTCTTCAACTTGGGGAAGGTATTTGAATAGGCTACTCCTTTGTTGGCCTTTAAATTTTGAAAAACCCTTACCCATGGAGTGGAGAAGCTATGATTAAAATTTGGTGATTTTAGAATGGGTAGAAGTGGAGATATGAATTTTTCTTTGAGTTGTTTTCTTGCTTGGCAGATTGGAGAGTTTGGAGTTGCTTGGCTTGTTTTGCCTTGTTCTCATCTAATCAAGTATTATTGATGTGTATAAATAATATCTAGGCTATAAAGCTATTTTATTAAAGGTATGAGGTCATGGATGATGATTTTGAGATGGACAAGTGTTGTTGATTTGTGGTAAGATGAGAGATTCATGCAAAGTAAGTGGTTTAATCTCTAAGTGTTGTAGTTACTCTTATAACTACTTGGTTACTAGATATTTCCCACTAGCACATGCATGCATCTTTATCCTCTTCTTGTTCTTTGTCCGGTTATTGCTCAATTTGATTGATCGTTCGGAGGAATATCTCAACTGTTTCTAGTTAGGATTTTTACCGGAAACCTCCTTAATATATATATATATCATTCTCAAACCTCTTTTATAATTCTTGAATTTAAATTCCTTAAATCCTCTTAATAAATCCTTAAGTCTTTCAGTGTCCAGGGAATTCCCGGAGAAAATAAAAGTGCTAATTTTTTGAATCCGATATCGTTTACATACACTTATCTCGCCCCTGGATCATGAATACGAACTCAAAAATCCGTTCTGAATACTTCTATATAGCGTCATCTAATAATATTATCATTTTCCACCAAAAACACTATTCATTCCTTATTCTCTCTTTATTCCTCATATTTATAAAACTGTCCTTGTTCTCTTTCGAGCATTCCTTGATCCTTTCACAGAACCACTGGACTAATAACAGATATCGATTTGGGTGACATGAGAATAACTTTCCTATTTAAAATTACCATATCTCACTTTCCTAGGAGATAGATTATTCTAATCTAAGTTCTCAACCAATAGCATTCTTCAAGACATATAAACATTGGAATCCGAATCCAATCCATATTCGTTCATTAGAACCGCGCGCTGTTACATCGTAGTCGTAACCACTATTCATTTTTATATTAATACATAATAAAAGTTTTAATTCCTACCAAAAATATGGGTTCTTACAGTCTCCCCTCCTTAAAAGGATTCCATCCCGGAATCAGTCTGAGAGGGAATCAGTCTGAGAGCAAATGGGGTACTTTTCCAGCATCGCGCTTTCCAATTCCCAAGATGATTCTTCCACATTGTGATTCGGCCACAAGACTCTGACTAGCTCGATGACCTTGTTTCGGAGCACTTGCTCTTTTCGATCTATGATTTTCACAGGCTGCTCCACATAGGTTAGGTCTGGTTATATGTCTACGAACTCATATTCTACTATATATTTGTTGTCAGGATTGTATTTTCTCAACAGCGATGCATAAAACACATTGTGCACTTGTTGCAGGTTTGGGGGTAATGCTAGTTCGTAAGCTAGTTCCCCGGTCCATCCGTAATCATTTCAATCATTTTTCAGCACATCTCACCAGTGCTACAATACTCCTTTTATCCTTTTTCATCAACTTTGCTACTTTTTGTACAAAACATTATTCGGGTTATGCTCTTACACAATCATATATTATTAACCTTATTCGTATCTGCAGTGACTTTGGTATCACTATCGCGCTGCGAATTCGGAGATAACCTCACTCGTACTATGCATTTCCTGACCGCTTTAATCTTCGTAATCTCGATCAATATATAGAAATAGAAGGATTTATTGAGAGATCACTATGATCAATGAACATTTGTCCTATTGCATAATTAGTACAGAAAGGGGCCAGCCTTTAGTACTTGACAAGCAATTAAACAATTAATGGTATTCTACTTAGACTTCTATCACATAGATAGATAGTCACGTAGCAGTACCTCCCCTTCTGAAAAGGTTGTTCTTCTCAATTAATAAAGAAGATGAATAAGAGAGAAGGAAAGAAAAGAATTACAAAGAATTATAGAAAGTTTTCATGATTGCAAGATATCATACTTAGAATTTACCTCAGAACTATAGAGGTTCATCAAAGAAGAAAATAATCGTAATCGTATCAAGTACTATTTTACCGTAATCTTACGTGTCAACATATACTCGCTGCTCTGTCCATCATCCTATGGACGATGTTCTTGTTCAATCTCAGCAACATGAGCTCTTGACACACCTTTCAACCTTTCTGGTTAAATCTTAGATTTCTCACTTGACGCTATTATTACTGACCTTCCATATTTCGTTACTAGCTCTTTCATATTCATAATAATAACACTATCAGGCTATCATCCCGAGAGTTCGTTAGAAGCCCATTCATGACATTCCTTGCTTCACATTTCATAATTACCTTCCCAATCTTTTCTTTATCAATCACATCTTTCTTATTATCTGATTCCCATTCACTTTTGTTACTTAACTTCACCGTTATCTCATTATCGAGACACCCGTCACCTTTACTCAATAACGTCACATTTGTGGGGTTAAACTTTCCTTTGTTCAACCATCTAGATCTTCACTTTCTCGATCCATGAGTCTCCTTATTACTCAACCGATCTATTCTAAATTTCCTCGAATTTTTCAAATTTACTAGGAGTTAATCTTTATATCATTTATGCTTTCAATTTCAGCTTTCCGTTGTGACCAATACTTACAATGTCAATTTCATAATTTTCTTACCTCATTGTTGGGGTTTCTCAGGAGTTCGCATAACTACTCCCTTATTGATCCTCAACTCCAGATTCATTTCTATCAGTCACTTGGTTTCTATTTCTACTATAATCACTCTATGAACCATCATAGCATTATTATTCATTTCAAATATCACGTCATTCCCAAAATTAAACCATCCGAAATAAACCTGGACGATTTCTCTAGCTTAGCTCTAATATAATCTATTTCTGTTTTTCATTCCGACATCCTCATTCGTTATTATCTAATTTCTCAGAAAATCACCACTACCTTAATGTAGTCCATTGCTGAATCATCATAGTTTATCGTTTACATAGTGCTTTAATAGCTAATCCTACGGATTTCATAATTGTCAGATCAAAATCCTCTAGGAAGACAAAATCATCACTATTCCTTATCCATAAGGAATACTTCCTGAACTTGATGTAGATATCACATGAAGCTGATAAAATTGCAGAAGAGCTTCAAGCATCGCAGCTATGACAGGTTGGTGAGATTATTAATCATATGTCTCCAATAGAAGACTGGAAGCTTAGCGGTTTACATAATCACTTTCCGAACCTCGTTAATTCTTTTCACAAGAATACTTTTCAACATCACGAATCTCCAACCTCATATTCTCTATCTTGTTTGCACAGAAATACACCAACATAAACTTGCTTGTCATTCATCATCATGCCAATTGGCTTATCAATATCAGTACCATCTCTGTTTCTTGTTATCTACTACCAACCCCTTGCTGGTCCAGTCCTTTCTTTTACTCCTCTTTCAGAAAGAAAATCTACCTCCTGTATTCAATCATCCCTTATTACCTAACCTCCCCTATCTCTTTCTAAAAGAAGGCGAGTCTCTTGTGGAATTTGGTCTGGCCTGCCGTAAAGCCTCCTAATGTCGGTAATGTGCATCAGACAATATCAAGAATCGAATGTTTACTTAAACTATTCTCATAGTTGATTCTCGCACAATCATCAGAGGGAACGTAAATTCCTCTCCCACATTATGACCTTCAAGGTCCTTTTCATTATCATTCTGTTTCCTTGGTATGAGCATTTACAATTACTCCTCTATACTTAAAGTGTCGGCCACCTCACTAGTCTTTCCTGATAACAATAACTTCTTGTAGTCGGTGTTTTCTGGATCCATTCCAACTCAGGGTGAAAGCATTCTCCCTTAAACTCTGTTGAATGAGGGAAAACATATATCAGTCTTTTTCCTAAGTCATTGCTTCCACCTTTTTGTGCAAGCTATATCACGGTTACTCCCAATCATTCCTAGGATATTTCTTATCTTAATCATTTCTTGTTTTAGGATAATCTCAACCTTCATTGGTTCAATCCGTACTTCCTCATGGTTTCACACACGCCTCATCTGGCATTATTATTAATATACATTCCTTACCAAACTTCCATTTTGAAGTTCAGAATATTACATTTTTCCTTATAAGGTTTCTTAGGTCATTCTCATCATCCCTCCTGTATTTTCTGGGTACAGGTACACCAAAATATCATTAATAACTCCTATAACAATTCTGTCGATGTATTTTCTGAAACTCTTTTCAACAAATCCTTAAAGGTTATTGTTACCTTGGTCAATCCAACTTATATTATCTGAATTCACAATGTTTTTATTAGGGGTCACTACAAGAAAAGGGTCAATAGACATCAGTTTCTGGCCGATGTCTATGTTATTTTGGATGTGATGTCTAGGTGGGAGATGTCTATTCTAGACATCAGTCAGAAACTGATGGCAGTGCTAACATAGACATCAATATTTCATTCAATACACATCAGTTGTTCTACAAAATAGGTTAGATATAATTAATTTTATAAACAACTTGCATGCCTTATATTCTAGAAAACATATAATGAACTAAGTTATTTTTCACATACACATCACTTTCTTTCTTTGGAAAAGATGTCTATTTGGATATTAGACATCATAATTTTAGCAGATAAAGTGATGTCTATAGTTAGCTCAGACATCACCCTAGACTGATGTCTAATTTTCTTATAGACATCGGTTTTTTCAAAAAAAAAACTGATCTATATTGTTCTCTTAGACATCATCCTATACTGATGTCTAATGTAAATATAAACATCAGTTTTTACAGAAAAAACTAATTTATATTTTCCTTATAGACATCAGATATTGTAGAAAAAATGTGATGTATATCTTTGTTTTAGACATCATTTTTGCCATAATAAAATTGATGTATATTTATGTCTAAGATACTAAAATTGATGTTATTTTTCATCTGGTTACAAATAGATCTTTATTCATAAAAACTTTTAACATCTTTATACACATAATTAATGGAGAAAATTTATTATAGTACATACATGTAAATTATATGTATATGTGAATATCTCGTGTTACATAGTACTACAGAAAACATCCACAATGTAAACACGAAGACACTGCTGCATGATTGGTTCCCGCAGCTAGGCCAGAAGCAAGAAACTCCAACAATCCTTCTCTCTTCATGCATACACAGCTACCAAGAAATCAAATCCTACACCATCATACTCCTTTGTAACCTACACATTAATGTAATGTAATGCACTTGGGCTATTTATATGTTTAATGCAAGCAACGAAAGCAATTGCTTCATCTATATTATAGCCACTTGTCCATGTGACTCTCGAAGCACGGGTTTGAAGTCATATTGCTACATCATTATGGGCACCAAAAGGAATGGATGAGATTATGCAATCACAGGATATGGCTTACCCTGGATCAAGGTAGCCCACTGTTCCTTCACAAGAGCTATAAAACAGTAAAAAGATTTATGTTTCAGGGTGCTCATTCCATTAAAACTTTGTAAGAATTAAGCAAAGGGAACTTACTTTTTATGTGTTTTGACACGCTAGGAATACAACATGAACAGAAGATATTGGGTACCAACCTTTAGCTGCATCTTCTGCGATTCGAAGACGAGCTAGCCATAGCCAATCTAAGTGCTTCTGGTTGGAAGAATCTGTAAGTAACTATATGTCATTCAATTTTCTTTGACTAATAGACTTTTGGTAGGTTAAAAGAAGTATACCATGCATGTGATCTCGCAATGTTCCGTTGTGCATGTATTCATAAACAAGCATGCTTTGATGTTCTTCTTCACAATATCCAATTAAAGGAACCGAGTTTCTGTGGTGGATTCTCGACAAGAGAGCAATCTGCAAGTGAGCTTCCTGAATACTTATTGCTTCTGATAACAATCATATCTTTAATAACTACATTGGTATTTTCACAGATTACCAATGCATTTGATTTTTATAGCAGATGAAACTATTGCAGGTTCATCGTACACTGATCTCTTATGTTTGATTATTTGTTCACTATTGATCGGTACTGGTTTTTCGATTTTTATGTGTTTAATTTAATGGTGTAGACATGAGTGCAATAAAACTAAATGCAGAGGTCTATGCAAGCAAGGAATGGAGAGCTACCTCAGTAACAAATTGTCGGGTTCCATGACTAGAAGAATCTGCCATGATTTTAACTGCAATCTCTTTTCCATCTTTCATTTTCCCATAATACACAGGTCCAAAACTTCCTTTACCAATTTGCTTAGAAAAGCTTTTAGTAGCTTCTTCTATCTTAGAAAAAGTTATATGGTATGCAACTCCTTCTTCCATTAGGCTTCCTCCTCGTGCTATTGAATATGCAGAGGACCGTTTAGTACTAGTACGCATACTAGTGCGCATGCTATCACCTGAGGGACAAAAAATGAGTACATATTTCAAAAATTATTGCAAGAAAAGGAAAGAGAAAAAGAATGAAATGAGGAAGTGCATACTGAATGTAGTTGCTTGATCATATACAAGGAAAAACAACTTGTCCAGTGGGTACAATCTTTAGGGTGCAGTTTAACCATGCAGCGGGGGCATAACTGGATGCTTATGAAAGTCATGTTGTTTATTTTGATTTCCTTCCACAAGTCCTCAGCAAATGGTTCACAGCCATCGATGAGTATGCTGTAACATACAAGGGTTATTTGGAATATATATGACAGCTTAAATATGAGGCATAAACCCAAAGAAGATGATACATTATTATTCGGAAACCGGTTTGAATAGGATATACAACAAAGATCTATAACAAAGTTAAACCCAAAAGTTTAAACCACCTGGGTCGGAAATGATTAACGGGTAGAGGCTTCTCCAGCTGATTATTAAGTGCATCTAAAGATCCCTGCATAAAATATCTATACCAATATCAAGCACCAGCGCTGCATAAATATACATAATTTACCTAAACTAACTGTTTAAGTAACCTGGGAAAGCATCAGAAATTGGTACTGGTCGGTAAACACAAGATTATATCCAGGAGTAGGAGCATAAGTGGGCAGAGGCCTGGAGTCATACTCTGTATGTATGATCGAAAGTCAATCAGTTTAGACAGCGATTAATTAGTACAGTATTGTTCTATTTAAAATACATTTTAGTCTAGAGAAATGGTGATGCCATGTAGCAAATGAAGAATCAGTGTTTATCTAATCATTTTACAACATAAATTCCAAGAAATCTCGAGCATTTTAAACACTTCTATCGTAGGATTGTAGCTACTTATATAAGACAAGACCAAACACACTCTGAAAAGATTTATTAGAAGAGAAAACCAGCGCTACTACACATGCAACATATACTTGGTTCCTTAGGCTGAAGCATGGACTTTAACTTCAAGCAGAGGAATGAACTCCAGTAGCATCAGAGGTATTTCGCTCATAGAGATGCTATAAAAGCAAAGTACTTTAGCAAAGTATTGTATTAAATCAAGTAAAGGACCAGCAATGAATAATAAAAAAGGAATAACACCTGAAGATTTTTTCATAGAGAGAAAAGAGGCAGACACAATACCTGTTGATCCATAAAGATTCTTGGGGGAGTATACCAGGCACCTTTGTATTGCAAGCCTATTCCATGCGATCTTCTTCCACTAATGACAGTGATAGCAGAACTCACCGGTGAAGATTGACATCTTTCTTGATCTCCACCGTCTACAGAGGGCCCATGAGGTTCACTTTGGGTCCTCATGGCAACAACATAATCATATGTTTAGATACCCTGAAGAGATACTTTAATTAGGTTGCTTATGTTATCTAACCTTATTGAAGATTAAAAGGGAGAAATCCTAAATAAACACACTTTACAAATCAGAATCATGTGGAAGAAGAACAGTTCTCCAAGTGGCATTGTAGTCAGGAAGGAAACAACTGTACATAAAACCTAGAGCAAAGGAACAAACAATAAATTGGAACAGGATAAATGAAGTGAAACAAGGAGCATTTGAGGGCATCGATGAGCATAAGAAAAACAACAATCAGTTCAAAATATCAAAGATTTCTAAACCAACTAAAAACAATAGTCAAAAAAGGCTAGAGGTCTCGAAATTGGAATCCCAAATGCATGCGTCATTATTACTTTAACATTATGTGTACCACCTAAACCAAAGTAAATGAAAGTAACAGACTACATTAAATGTCACGAAAGACAATCTACAATATTGAAGTCAAAATCAGACGTCCAGTCCAAAGCAAAAGAATTTATGAAAATCTATGGCCAGATTAATGGCTACGTGAAAGATCAATAGAAATCTAAAGGTGAGGTAAGCAATGAAAACAGCATACCACTACAGTAGCAAACAGGGGCCGCGTAAAAACATCTCTAAGTCTCTCAGAGATCAGGTGTTCTGTTGCTTTTCTCTTAGCAAAGCATCGAACAAGGACAGCTATGCCAACTCCAAGCTAAAAAATGAGCTATAACAAATATGAAAAATACAGATGCCATGAGGTAACATCGTAAACCAACCATAGATGACAACTATATGTGCATACTTATTATTATTATTACTATTATTATCTAAATATATAGCATGCTCTTCACCAGCACTGGAAATAGTTATTTCACAAGTACAGGGTACAAAAACATACATGCGCCCCAAAGCAAGCCTTCCATCTTGATACTCTTAACAGCTTCCTCAAGCTTCTTCATGTCGGTTTCATCGTCCCATGGTTTCACATCCAACAAAGAGAGAGGACTCCTCTCAAAGAAAAAACGGAACAAATCGCCCAGAACAAATATGTATGTTTTGTACATAAACAAGGAATCAAGATATTTATCAACATCAGGGGAGATTAAATTAAAATCAGCAGGAGGAGAAACTTATAAACCTCAAAACACCAATCGAAAATTACACATTAACGTAGTAATATATACAATACATGAGCTTCTTAAAGCAAAATCAACAACTTTGAGAGCTTAAAAACTTACAGTGATGCTTCCTCCTGTGAAAGAGACCAAGCCACTTAAGCTTCACATCAACATCATCCTTAGTAGCTTTTAATTTATCAAGATCTTCAATAGTTGTAGATAAGACATAAGCTGCACATATACGAGTTGTCCGGGGGATAACAGGACATCAATCAGCTTAAATTGTGTTCCTAAATACAAATAAAAAGATAAACTAAGGGGATATAATAGAATACAAAGGAGTAACACATACGAAACAATGAGGGGACGGTGGCTTCCATCAAACTCAATTAGAGAGTTTAAAATCTAATTATCATGTAATAATTAGAGAGAATACCACAATTTAGGCTTTAGCTTCGCCTAATTAACACAAATTGACCAATTTTCACCCACACAAAATCTAGGGTTCCGTGTTATTGAAACTGGTTAACCTCTTTTCGATCTAGGGTTTTGATGTTGCAGAGAATAGATCGTGAATTTGTGAAGGTGTGTGAATAGATTCGTGAATTTGCAGAGAATAGATCTAGGGTTCAGTCGGGGGAGTTTTGTGAGAGTGAGAGACGAGAGAGTTTTGTGAGAGTTTAATTAGTTTTTTATTTTATTATTTTGTTTATTGAAAACCGGGGGAAACAATTGGAAAGGGGGGGGAATATTTGGAAAGGGGGGAAATAATTGGAAGGGTGGAATATTTGGCATAAAAGAGGGAAATTTTTTACTAAGGGGGAAATATTTGGAAACCGCCCGGATTCAATTTTTTTAAGTCGAACTTTAGACATCAGTTTTAATAGAAACGATGTCTTAGAACTAGAAAGACATCACATTATTTTAGGGTGATGTTATTAAAGCTTTTAACATCAGTGGCATTAGTAACTGATGTCTAATGTGTGATGTCTATTCAACTTTTTCTTGTAGTGGGTAATGTTATCCTTTATGCATCCCTAGGGTTCGTCTTAATTTATTGGTATTCTATCCTCAATTCTATTTTCAAGAAATACTTACATCCTTTTATTGACAATCAAATCGTATATCCTTAATAAGGGTCTCTTTCACTCGTTCTCATCTTGACAATCTATAGGTAGCTTAATGCTAACCTTTTCTTTCTGACGGATGTCAGTCCACATGACCTTCCAACCGACAACATATGTCTATCTCTCTTTCTTACGGAACTTGGTAATGGTAGCAAGGGTGTTCTGGAAGATATTGATCGTGTTCAACTTGAATCTCTTAGTACTTATCACTCGTCTTAGGGACACAAATTTTCAGATAACATTGATGCATCATACTACACAATCACTGACCATCTTCATAACTCTTCATTGGTCACTACCCTCAGTCCTAATACATTTATGGTATTTATAAAATCACATCATCATGTATCTCAATTCACTTTATATCAAAAGTTCTCGCGGTTGGCACTCGGTTAGAAGCAACCCCGCTTTGTCCTTACATGGCTGGTCTAGTTACTTTCTAATTCTTTGTCACATGGCCCCAAATGACCGCGCTACAACACGTGAGTTTAGGGTTAACTGATGGTATTATTCTTCTAGCAATTGTCGCATAGTGCCTCCTTCGTCCATAGCGAAGATATTTCGTCTGGGATAGGTTACGTTTATCAATATGTTTCTTCCCACGTACTCTTGAATTCCTTCTGATCTTTTCAACTATTCTTATTAATTCCACGTGCCGCATAAGCTTAACAGTTCTGGCATAACAGCCTTTTCATTTAAGTCAATCCCGTAGTTTCTCAGTCCTGCTTGTTTCTTAATTACATTTCCCTTTTTTCGTCCAATCTCAACTTCATAATTTTATCTCTACAATCAACTGTAATAATCGGGGTCTGTCTACTAACTTGTATAGCGGCTACTTCACCCAATCCACAGGGTTCGCTCTAGTTTCCACTCTCTTCAGTGACGTCTTCTAATAATCAGAAAGACAAGGTTTGCCAAAGTTCGTTGAAGGTCTTTCCAGAATCAGGAAAATTTTGGTCCATCTATCCACCCACTGGTAACACTAAGAACATTCATTTCGAGACCAGAAGAAAATTTCTAGGACCATCCAAACAGGTCGAACCATAAGCAGTTATAGTAACGGTATGATTGACATAAAGTTGGGAGTCTAGCCATTGGAAAGGAACCAAATATATATATCCCATAGAAGGGAAATCAAAAAGCTTCAAGCTGAAACATGCCACTTCTTCCCGATACGTATTCTTCCTAATAGTCGATACTACCAAATATCAGTCTATCCAATCACAAGTCTCAAAAGGAACACTACCATCGGAGTTAGGCCATCGTAATCTGGTGAACCGTGCTGTCCGAATGCATCCGCAGGTACTCTATCGTGCTGCATAAGCACAGTACCTAAACCGGTATGAGATGCATCATAATATATCACAAAGTTTTCCTTCTTCTATTAGGCAACGTAAACGCTGGGTCAACACCAATTTCATCTTTAGCTCCAGGAAGATTTTCTCACGTTTTTTTGCCTATTCAACTTCTTAGTCCTTTGCTGGTGTGGTTGGCCTTTCTCAATTGAAACTGCCTTTAAATTAGCGGGGTCAACCAACAGTACTTGCTATTGATCGCATGTCCTAATAATTGAACTTCATTTTGCCAGAATTCATACTTCGAGAACTTGGCAGACACTTGCTCCTTTAGGTTTCACCTTTAAAGAATTCTCCGTTGCCTCTTAACCACTGATTGTATTATGTTGATGTGTATTTTTACGAAGTTCGTTCACAGGGAAGGACTAATAACAATACCAATTCTAAGTCTTTTATCTCTTATAGCTCAGAAGTGTGGTGAAATATTATGGTGGTTTGTGTTTATCTACTAATTAATCTAATAAACAAATAAAAACTATAGATTAAGTATGAGAGAAAATAATCCAAGAATTAGGGTTCTTCAATTGGCTATCATGAATGTCTAATTTGTGTCTCTTGTTTTGTTAAAAACAATCCTTCTAATGTTTATAATATCCTCTCCCATGGTAAATTATAGTGCCTACAATCATCCCTCAATCGCCACTCCCATGGTCAATCAAGGTATAATTATAGACTATTACGAACCAAGGATTATCAGTTTCACAATTTGCATATCAATCTCCCGATCTAATAATTAAATTGTGTCTATCATATCATGTACTAGAATTACAACTCCTCTCCCAATTCGTTATAGTTCCTAGAGATTCAATTAAAAGTTTGTGACTCTTCTAATTGTATTATTGCCCAGTAATTAACAATTGTAGATGGGGGGTTGAATACAATTGTATAAGATTTTCGACTGAAACAGAAATAACACAAGTATGAATCAATAACAGCTTTATTAACTCTGATATAAAACTGTTAAAAACTCTCTTAAGAAATCCTTATGTTCTTAAGAGCTGCTAGGTTACAAGATGACTCATGTAAGCGATTACAATTATGTAAAACCTAAACTTTGTTTATATAACATACACAGCTACACTATCAATCACAAGATATTCTAAATCAATTACATATTACTCTGAATGCATATCTTGTATGATAGCTGCCTTCCTATAATTTAGCAACATACATATCAATCTTCCTTGATCTCTGGTCTGATTAGAATCTTCACGTAATCCTGACCAGCTTCTAATCCTGATAACACCTTCATACTGATGTTGTATTACTGATGACGTCAGCATCAGTATCTGATCAGTAACAGTCCAGATCCTGATATCACTTGAATCAATATCTAACAATCTCCCCCAATTTGTACTTAATGAAATAAAGCACAAATTATTTGATTCAATGATGTCAAAAACTCAAAACAAAATTCTACAATAATCTTCAGGCTTAGTCTCAGAAATTCTCACAAAGAAATTACTTATCTGCAAGAAACTTGATAGTAACTCCTCTTCTTTTTCTCCCAGAATCTGAATTAGTATTTTCTTCAGATTCTTGAGTTCTTCATTGTTCTTATCAATCTGATAGACACTAGCTCTGAGATTTTGAATTGAGCTCCTTGGTAAATCTAATTTTCCCAACAGTAAATATGTAAGATCTCTTCCACCAGGATTCAAAGACAACTGTTCCTGATACAATATCACTTCTTTAACAGCTGAACCCCTTTGCATTTCTACTTCTTGTCCTTCTGAATTCAAGTACATAGGAGTATAATTACCATCATACCTCGATCCTCCTTCTAGATATCTGGATTTGATTATTCTGAAGATCATGGAACACCAGTTATGATAAACACTGGCTTCTGTATCAAGAATTCTTTTGTTCTCAAGTAGATAAAGAACATATTTCAGTTCTTTTGTTGACTTGCACAAAACATCATGAATAAACAGCTTCTTAACACTCTTGTCCTTCATGAAGTACAACATCTTCTCTACTTTCTTAGAGTCCACATTGCAAGCAACAATTGCAACAGATTCAAGTTCCCAAAGATCATCAATAGTCAGTTCATCACCAAGTTTCTTAACAGGAAAATGTTGATCTGTCTGAGCTATAGATTTTAATTCAGCATCTCTAAAACTAATACCACCTCTAGTGCGAGATTCCATCCCTATCAGTTCAGATTGCATTCTTGTCCATCTTGGTGGAGATTTATCAGACTCAGAAATTTTAGCTTTCTGAAGACCAGGAGTAATCGGAGGTGATAAAACTATTCCAGCAGATCTTAAAATCCCTGGTCCAGTATACTTCATATCATCAATATCTTTCCATTTTCTTCCTTTCTTCTTGGAATGTGGTTCACTTGAAATTTCCTCCTTAAAAACTTTGTTAGAATCATACCATAAATCTTTATCAGATTCAAAGATTCTTTTCAAGTACTCATTTCTTGCATCATCAACAATGTCATTTTCAGTTTTCTTGATTCTTCTTTCTTCTTCTCTGATTGAAGCATCCATATCAGAAGTAACAAACTGAGTCATTTCAGGAACATCTTCCTGTGTGTTAGGAATAATTCATGAGTTGTGATATTAAGAATAGAACAGTGCATCGAGGACTACATGTCAAAAACTGAGATTGAATCCCGATAGAGCAAGTCAAGTACTGATGGGATGGTCAGATCCTGATGCAAGATGAAATCCTGATATCAGTCATATTACTGATGATGTCATTAAGGATGCTACAGAAACTGGCAAGTGCTATAAAACAGGATCTTTGTTTGAAGAACAAGCAAGAAGATATTATGAAGGAAAGAATTTTCTATTGATGGAAACTATCAACTGGACGGCAGGACATTGTCAAGTATAGATTATCTTTCTGTTATTAGTTGATAGGAAGCATTATAAATACTCTCTCTATATCATTGTAAAAAGAGCGGTCGTGGTCGTAGTCTTGCGAAGCAATTGTGAGTTGAGCGATTGAGTTTGTGTACGTAGCTCTGTATAAGGTTTGTATTCGAAAGTTCGAAACAAACAGAAAGAGAGATTTATTTTGTCAGCAGCTGCTAAAGGTATTTGTACACCTTTGGTAGAGTTTGTATTTGATTTTTTTTAATACAAACAGAGTTTGATTTATTCGTTTGTTCTTGTTTATCTAATCAAGCAAAAATCAGACACGATTATATAACTTGTATTGAACCCCCCTTCTATAAGTTATTCGAGTTAACAATTGGTATCAGAGCAGGTTGATTTCGAATAATCATAAAGATCTACAATCATGTCTGGTTACAAGGATGGGAATATTAAGATTCCTATGCTCAAGAGAAATGAATATACTCTATGGGAAGTAAAGATGTTGCATCATCTGGAAGCAACAGATCCTGATTATCTTGACAGAATCAGAGATGGACCTTTTATCCCAACGAAGGTTGTTGGACAAGCAACTGTTGATGGTGAGGTTGTTCCAGAACATACAGCAGAGAAGCCTAAATCTGAATGGTCAGATAAGGACAAGGAGAATGTTCTTAAAGATGCTAAAGTGAGAAACATATTATTCAACAGTCTTGATTCTATTCTCACTAACTATGTTCTCTCTTGTAAGACTGCTAAAGATATATGGGACAATCTTAAGGTTCACTGTGAAGGAACTAAGCCTGTTAGGAAGAACATGATGACACTACTTATACAACAGTATGAGTACTTTGAATCCAAGTCTGGTGAGTCACTTACTGACACCTTTGATAGGTTTACAAAACTCATCAATGAGATGGCCATGCATGGTAAATATTATGACTTGGAGGATATGAATACTAAATTCATGAAAGCCTTGCCTGATTTCTACAATGAGAAGATATCTTCAATTGAGGAAGCTAATGATCTTGATGAGATATCATTAGAGGCAGTGTATGGAAAACTGAGGGCTTATGAACTTGACAAGCAGCAGAAGAAGAGCAGGGGTGAAGGAAAGATGAAGACTGTTGCACTTACTGCTCAATCTGAATCAAAGAAGCTTCCAGAGGAACAGCATGATGAGCCTGCTGTAAAGAACTCAAGGAAGAAGAAAATCAAAGAAAGTTCCGAGTCAGAGACTACTGATATAGACTCTGACAACAGTGATTCTGAATCAGAGATGCAGGAACTCTTTGCTATGTTTGCTAAAGCTTTCAAGAAAGGAAGATTCAACATGAGAAGATTTAGCAAAGGACCTTTTCAAAAGAAGGAAGAGAAGAACAGTGACAAAGGCAAAAGTACAATTGTCAAGCTTGATAAGGCCAAGATCAAGTGCTTTAACTGCAGCGAGCTTGGACACTTTGCACAGAGTGTAAGAAGCCTAGGAATTCAGGAAAGGGTAATGCACTTATGGTCACACAGAAGGATTGGGTTGATTCCAGTGATGCTGAAGATGAATTGGATTATAACAACATTGCATTGATGGCAAACGTTTCAGACAAACCTGGATCTCCAAAGAAAACTTCTTCATCTTCTGTTAAGGTATCACTTCACTCTCTTGATTCATTTGATAGCTTAAATTATGATGAAATTAGATCTGTCCGTGCTGAGTTTAAGAATCTTATTACTAACTTTAGAATTCTTACTAGTGAAAGAGATGAACTTAAGGTTAAGAATGATAAGTTAGTTGATAGAAATAATTTTCTTGAATCTGAGTTAGTTCAAATGGAAGAATATAGATTAAGTTCTGATAAAGCTAAGCATGATTATAGTGTCATTCTTGAGGCTTATGACTATGTCAGAAAAGAACTAGAGGAAGAGAGAGATGTGATTAAGACCATTAACATTTCTGGTAAAAAGACTCAATAAATCATTGAAAGTGGAATTCGTGGTAAAGTTAATGGTTTATGTTTTGATAAGGCTAGACAAGAAGAAAAAGTAGCTATTGTCAATGATGATAGTAAAGTAGAAGCTAGCACATCTAAATCTGAAGGTAAGAAAATTGTTTCTGAACCTAAACATGTTAAATTTGTTGATTCAAAAG
Organism: Kitagawia praeruptora; assembly: GCA_037693485.1. Lineage (NCBI taxonomy): Eukaryota > Viridiplantae > Streptophyta > Magnoliopsida > Apiales > Apiaceae > Kitagawia > Kitagawia praeruptora. The sequence goes on along the minus strand of CM075348.1, from coordinate 111,538,592 downwards.
GTACCCCTGTTGTACATAAAAGAATTAACAATAGTAATTCAGATGAGAAAGTGTTAGAGAAACCTAAGAATGTAAACATAGGGTTTCTGTCTAAGTCTCAGTTGAAACAGAGACTAGATGATCTTTCAGAGTCTAGCAAGATCAAAAGAAATAGGAATGGAAAAGAAGGTATTAACAAAGAGAATAATTACAAGAATGTACCTGATGCACCTAGGAAAAAATGCTATAAGTGTGGAAATCATAATCATTTGGCCCTAGACTGCAATCAAAGACCTTCTTGGAAAACTGAGTCCAGATTCCCCAAGACTCAGAAAATTCAATACCAACCACAAAAAGCTTGTTATCATTATGGTAGTTTACTTCATTCCATTTACATGTGTAGAGAATATCATGAACTGTATTATGACTACTATTCTCTGAAATCTGAAACTCCTAGTCACAAACAGTTTGTGAAATCAGAGTCTAAGGTTGAATCTGCAACAGATAAAGTAAAGGCAAAATCTTCAAAGCATGTTGTCTCTAAATCTAGTAAGAAAGGATCCAATCAAAGTTGGGTCCTAAAAAATTCTAACTAGTTACTTTTTGTTTGCAGGGCACAGGAAAGAAGCATTCAATTATCTTGGACAGTGGATGCTCTTGACATATGACTGGAAAGAAGTCCCTGCTTACAAAGTTTGAGAGGAAAGCTGGCCTAGTAATATCTTTTGGAGATGGCAACAAAGGAGAAACTCTGGGATATGGCTCAATTGTTTTGGGGAATGTCATCATAGAAAATGTAGCACTGGTTGAAGGCTTGAAACATACTCTTTTAAGCATAAGTCAACTGGGTGATAAAAGTTACAAATCAATCTTTGATAGAGAAGGAGGCAAAATATTGAATATGCAAAATGGAGACATTGTTCTAACTGGTCAAAGACATGGTCACATATATGAAGCCAGCTTGAGTGATACATCTAAAGGAATTGTTAGATGTCTCTACAGCAAAGCAACAAGTGATGAAAGCTGGAATTGGTACAAGAAACTCTCACATCTCAACTTCAAGAAACTTAATCAACTTGTTAAGCACAATCTTGTGAGAGGTCTACCTAAGGCAAATTTTGTGCAAGATGGACTCTGTGATGCCTGTCAGCTTGGAAAACAGAGAAGAACCACTTTCAAGAGCAAGACTACAAATTCAATTACTGAACCATTTCATATGCTACATCTTGATCTGTTTGGTCCAGTAAACATTATGTCTATCAGCAAGAAAAGATATGCTCTAGTTATAGTGGACGATTTCACAAGGTTCACATGGGTGTTCTTTCTACACAAGAAGGATGAAGCTCCTCAGCAAATCATTGAACTTGTTAAGAATATTCAGAATAACTCTGAGTACAAAGTCAAAGTACTTAGGAGTGACAATGGTATATAATTCAAGAATTCTACAATAGAGGAGTTTTGTGCAGACAATGGAATCACTCAACAGCTTTCTGCACCTGGTACACCTCAGCAGAATGGTGTAGTGGAAAGAAAAAACAGGACTCTCATAGAGGCAGCAAGAACCATGCTTGCAGATGCAAAACTTCCAACCTATTTTTGGGCAGAAGCTATTAACACTGCATGTTTCACTCAAAACTGTACCTTGGTAAATAGTCATGGAAAGACTCCCTATGAGATGATTAAAGGAGAGAAACCAAGTGTGAAATACTTTCACATCTTTGGATGCAAATGCTATGTCCTAAAAGTTCATCCAGAACAACTTGGAAAATTTGAAGCCAAATCGGATGAAGCAATCTTTCTAGGATATTTAGCATCAAAGGCCTTCAAGGTTTATAATCTCAGAACTCACATTTTTATGGAATCAATTCATGTTGCATTTGATGACAAGAAATTTGGAATTCTGCAAACTGATGAAAGCCATGACAAATTGGAATTTGAAAATCTGAAGAATTCTGAGATACTCTCCAGTGATTGATGAAGGTTCTCCAAAAGGAATTTCTATTGCTTCTCAAAGGAGTGCTACTGTTGAGGGGGAGCAAATAAATCAAGGAGGACACAGTGATCATCAGGAGCAGACTAGCTATTCAGAGTCTACTTCATCAGGAACTGATCCTTCAGAGTCTACTGAGGAAAGATCAGTAACTAGCAGCAATATGGAATCTATTGATTCTATTGATCAAAGGAGAGTTTTTGAAGACAAAGAGAATTCTTCTACAAGAGAAACCACTAACTTAGGGAGAGAGACTAGAAGAGTCAATCTACCATCTGTTTGAAAATGGACAAAGGATCATACTAAAGATTTGATTATTGGTGATCCAAATAGTGATGTTCGAACTAGAAGATCAATTCAAAATGAATGCTTGTATAGTTGCTTTCTCTCAAAGAATGAACCTAAGAAGGTTGAAGAAGCCTTACAGGATCCTGATTGGGTAATTGCAATGCAGGATGAATTAAATGAGTTTGAGAGAAACAAATTCTGGAAACTGGTACCAAGACCTAAAGATAGATCTATTGTTGGTGCAAAATGGGTTTTCAGAAACAAGCTAGATGAATCTGGTATGATTGTAAGAAACAAAGCAAGACTGGTGGCCAAGGGTTACTCTCAGGAAGAAGGAATTGACTATGATGAAAACTTTGCACCTATAGCAAGATTAGAAGCAATCAGGATGTTTCTTGCATTTGCAGCTAATTCAAAGTTCAAAGTATACCAGATGGATGTAAAAAGTGCTTTTCTAAATGGCAAGCTTGATGATGAAGTATATGTGGAACAACCACCTGGATTTGTTGATCCAAAGTTTCCAAATCATGTCTACAAACTTGACAAGGCACTTTATGGACTAAAGCAGGCACCAAGAGCATGGTATGAGACTTTGTCTAAATTTCTTCTTGAAAATGACTTCACAAGAGGTACAATTGACAAAACTCTATTCTTTAGAAAGATAAAAGGTGAATTGCTTTTAGTTCAAGTTTATGTTGATGATATCATATTTGGTTCTACTAATGAAAAGTTATGTGCTAAGTTTAGTAAGATTATTCTGTCTAAGTATCAGATGAGCATGATGGGTGAACTAAATTATTTCTTAGGCTTGCAGGTCAGACAGATTGAGACTGGTATTTTCATTAATCAATCAAAGTATATCAAAGATCTTTTAAGAAGATTTGACTTTCAAGACTGCGCAGTTGCAAAAACACCCATGGCAACAACCACTAAACTAGACTCTGATCCTAAGGGAAAGAGTGTGGATAACACTAGTTATAGAGGCATGATAGGCTTATTGTTATATTTAACTGCAAGTAGACCAGATATAATGTTTTCTACCTGTTTATGTGCTAGATTCCAAAGTGATCCTAAGGAATCTCATTTAATTGTTATGAAGAAAATTTTTAGATATCTCAAAGGAACTCCAAATCTTGGTTTGTGGTATCCTAGAGAATCTGATTTCTCCCTAATTGGCTATTCAGACTCTGATTATGCAGGGTGTAAAATAGACAGGAAAAGCACTACAGGTACATGTCAATTCTTGGGAAACAGATTGATTTCTTGGGCAATCAAGAAGCAACAATCTGTCTCAACCTCAACTACAAAAGCTGAGTACATAGCAGCAGACAGTTGTTGTACACAACTCCTTTGGATAAAAAATCAGTTGATGGATTATGGTATGACACTTAGTAATATTCCTATGTTTTGTGATAATACTAGTGCTATTAAAATTGCAGAAAATCCATTTCAACATTCAAGGACTAAGCACATTGATGTCAGGTATCATTTTATTAGAGAACATATTGAAAATGGTACTGTGGAACTTCACTTTGTTTCTACTGACAAACAGCTTGCAGATATTCTAACTAAACCACTTGATGAGGCTATATTCAGTAGGTTAGTAAGTGAGTTAGGAATGTTAAATTTCTAGATCTTTAACATCTGTAAAAGTAGCAAGGTATGTTGTTTTCAGCTTATAGACTTGATATTCTTATCAGGATCTATATTTGATTGTTAAATGTTTTAGCTGTAACACTTTGCCTTGATAAATTTTAGTATGATAGACTTGTTAATAATCATCAGGATTAGAATTGTTATCAGGATGCTGACGTCATCAGTATTGTGTCAGTATCAGGATTATGAAAATTGTTTCAGATCCTGACATTTACTTTGTTTAGTAATCTAATTCTGAGATGTGTTAAGTCTATGCCAGCAAGTTTTAATATGTGCATACTTATAATTTATACCATTAGTCAGATCATTTGATAAACAGGGAACAACAAACAAGTAGATAATAAGAAATTGTATTTTCATTAATTGAAAGCATTACATACATGGAAATGAAATACAAATATCTTTTTCTCTAACTTCTATTGATAAACTCTATTCTTGTCTAAAGTTGTTGCTGTTTTTAGTCTTCAAAGATCTACTTCAGGACAAGGAGCATCTCAAGAGTCTTTGATGATTACTCTTGGATTCCTTGTCTGGGCGAATTGAATGAGAGCAGCTGACTAGAATGTATAGCATCTCCATCAAGATCAACCTCAGACTCTCGGCCAAATTCTTCATCCTCAAGATTTGAGGAGGTTAGAGGGTGATTGTATCCAACAGATGGATGTTTTAAGAGAAGATTCTGGATATTATTTGGATCTACTCAAACCAAGTCTAAAGCGATGAGACAAGTCATCTCTTCAAAGAGACGAACAATGAATCTTTGGTTATGAACAGTCTGTTCATCATCTGTGAGAAATCGAAAGATGGGGTTAAAAGTCATTGTTTTATGGAAGCTCTGTGTTTACAGAGAGTTTTGTGTGTTTTTGGAGTTAAGAAAGGAAAAGACATCAGGTGTTTATAAAGGAAAGAGTGAGAAGCTGAACAGTCATTTTGAAGTGTTCAATGTATCTGCGTATATACCTATGCGTATGACTGGTTCTTTCATATTTCCAAGATATTTTGACAATCTAACAAAAATTTTTTGTTTGGAATATTGATGTTCTTTTCAGGTTAAAATTCTGAGATTGCCACGTGGAACTTCATTTAATCTCTGAAATCAGGATGATATTGATCAGGATTTCAAGTGTGACCATCAGGATTTGAGAATTATTATTTTTAAAATCACATGCATTTTGTGATTATTTTGATGGGAGATCACAAGTATTGATTTAATTTTGATTTTACCCTGATTTATTTCATGAAAGTCAATTTTGGATTTTATTTTCCAAAAATCGTGGGTAAACTGCATTTTTCAGGGACTGACACCTGTCAACCTACGTGTCAACGTGGGTTAGTGGGTCTGAAGAATTTTTTGAATATATTTTTATTTTGAGACTCTGATTGTTTATTGCTAACTTCTTAATTGTATTTCGTAAGGCAAAAATATTCATTTAAGTTCTCAAAATCTCTAATCAATTTCAAGATTTCTCAAGTTCTTTTCAGATCAAAAATGGCAGCTCAAAGAAGACTACCAAAATCAGTAGCTTTCAAGTTTGGTGACTTTGATTTTATGACTAACAATCATGTTGCAGCAATCACCAGCAAGAAAGGAGTATCAGCTGATTTTCATCCAGTAATGGATTTTATGGCTATTGGACCTTTGCGTTATGCATTGGCAACATCTCCAGAAATATATCAAGCTGTAGTTTCACAAGCTTGGGAGAATGCTGAAGTAATTGATTCTACTCAGAGTCAATCAGGTAAGATTGTTCTACATTTAGGACAAGACTCATTTGATATTACTGAATCTGTTGTTAATTCAGTACTTTTTAGTATGAACTTTGAGAGTGTACCATCTGATGATAATGTTAGAACTATGTTATATGAGTTAGGTTATTCTGGACCTTTAGATAACATGAGCCAGTTAAATAGATCTTTTGTTAGGCAAGAATGGTCTTTCTTCTTTGATCAAATTGCTAAATGTTTTACTGGTAAGTGTAGTTCTTTTCAGCAAATTACTTCTGTTACATCACATATTTCTTATAGTTTGCTTTATGACAGAATAATTAACATTGGCCACATTATCTTAAGTCAGATGAGTATTAAACTTGGGTCAAGAGATCAAAACAGGAAAATGGTTTATTATCATAGATTTATGCAAATGTTTATTAACCATTTTATTCCTGATGTTGAAGCTAGATTTGGTAGAGAACATTGTGTTTCTTCTTATGTATAGCAAAAGAGAATTTTCTCTGACATTACAAAGAAGGACAATGAAAAGAATCTAGATGAAATACCTGCAATTCATTATCCACATCATGTTCAGGTAATTCTTACAACTCATCTTCCTACTCTCTACGATTCTTCTTTCTTTTGTGGTGAAATGGTTCAGGAATCTCATTTGGAGGAGAATCCACCTGTGTTTACCCAAATAGCCCAAAACATTATAGTCTCTGAAATAATTCAAGAACAAAGTTTTAATCCACAGCCTGTTGTTTCAAAGAAACCAACCTCTGGTGTTTCTCAAAAGACATCATTTGTAAGGAAGGGAAGATTTGTTGTGTCAAGTAGTAGTAGTAGTTCTAGTGAAGATGATGATAATATATCTCTTGCTGAGAGAGAAGAATTGAAGGCTGCAATTCAACTTTCTAAGCTAGGACAAAGAGATGAAGCACCTAGTCACAGTCAGGCTGCAGTCTCTCAAAAGGCTGTAGTACTTAAAAAGGGAAAACATTTACTGGATACTGTCTCTCAAAAGACTGTGTCTATTGAAAAAGGATCTAATCCCAAGATCACTTCTGTGTCTACACCTCTTGAGTCTTCTCAGGATAAATCTTTTGCTCACTATATCAGGAGAATAAGGTGAAAGATTCAATTGTCACCTACACACACAGAGTCTAGTCTATCTAATATCATGCAGGTCTCTACAAATGAAGCTACAATCAAGTCAACAATTGACAATAGAGATCTTGATATTGATTCTTTATGGGAAACTACATTGTCATACAGACTGACTATGAGAGTTATTTCTATCAAAGTGAAGCTATCCATGCCGGTTCTAGATTTTTTAGTTGAAAGAGTACCAAAACTTTCATTTCCTGAAGAATATGGACTTCTACATCAAAGACTTGACTTAATGAAGATGTATTTCTATGTCTCAGTCAGAAGACAATTAGTCAAGAAATTTGGACTCTTGAAGCATGTTGCACTTCAATTACTTCATACATATTTATTTGACAAGGATGTCATTATTGAAGATGCTTCAGCTTAAGGTGAACAACAGGAGGACGTAGATAGAGGAATGCAGTCAACAGAAGATACTATTGCACCAGTGGTGGATAGTAGGACAGATCAGATCACCGTCACTGCAACACAAGAACCATCTAGTCAGAGGTTGGATGACTCAGGAGCTGTGATAGCTGATGTTGAAAGGTCTTTTGTGATGACTGAAATTGCAAGTGAGAAACCCTATGATATGGGAGGAATAACTTTGACTGATTTTCCTGAAGATCAAACAAACATTGTTAACTCAGAGTCTATCAACCTTGAGGGTGAGTCTCAGCAAACAACACTTAAAGACGGTGACATACTAATTATGGTGTCTAATGAAGTATTACTGAAGACATCAGAGTCTAGTAGAGAACCTGAAAGTGGTATACTGGAGCCTGTAGTCTCTGGAAGGAAAGAAGATGCTTGTAAGGGTTCAGAGATTATAGCAGCTCACTCCTTGGAGAAAACCTCAAGCCCATTGCCAAATGAGGAACCCTCTCTCCATGTGAGTTCAGGTATAAAAACTTCTTTTAAACTCTATTTTTCTGTAGGTCATGAGATCACTTATTCAAATTTGAGTGATACACTTGAAAAGATGGATATTGATCCACAATCTGAGAGGCTAGCTCCTGACCAGGCAAAAGGAGAGGTAGAAAGAGTGTTGACTTTAGATAGTCAAAGTGAGAATGAGGGTATGGATGATCAACTCCATAGTGAGGGAGAGAAAATTAGGAAACCACCATTGTTTGATTTCTGGGATCAGGTTTTTCCTGAGTCTTTGTCTGATAATCTTGGTATGGATGCTGGTACTTATTCTTTTATCAAGATGTATGAGAAGAATGACTTAGCAAAGCACAATGCAAAGCCAGAAGTTAAAGCTCAGAAGCAGAAAAAAAGGCTTACAGGAATTATCAACAGAAGAGGTGAAAGGTTAAGACAAACTTCTACACCACTTGTACCAGAAGAAATTCCTAATGATCCTAGTATTCCTTTGTATGTACTTCCAATATCAGCCAGAATTGAGACATCAACAGTATCTGATCAATCTAAGGAGGAGTCAGGATTTGTAGATGTTAGTACACAGAATACTGGTGAAGGACAGAATGATCATATCGCAGCTTCAGATCAGAAAGATGAAGATGTTTGTAACTCTAATCGAGTATTATTACTGGAATATCATTCTATAAAAGCAACTTCTTCTACAAGGCTTGAATCTGAAGATAATCCAAATACTTCCAATATTGAAGTCAATTCTGAAGTTTTACAAGACATTCAGAAATCTCAAGTTGAAATTCAATCAAGACTTCAAACACTTGAAGATAACCAAGTCATTATTATGGAAAATCAAGTAGTTCTGATGAATCTTATTTGTTCTGTTACTGAATCTCTTGGAATTCATGTTGCTGATGTCAAAAAGGGGGAGATAACAACAATTCAAAGGTAACATACTGGGGGAGATAAACAGACTGGGAAAGATAAAAGAACTAAGGATGACAAAGGTGAATCTTATCGTGTGGAAGTGGTAAAGGAAAAGAAGCATCAAATAGTTGAATTCTTTCTTCTAAGTACTAGATACTTTGTCTAGATCTGAAGAAGGAGGTACTTAACTTCATGATTTTTAAATTCATAAATTCTATTTTGATTGTATTGTTATATGTTTTGACATCAACAACTCAGATTTATGCTTCAGATCTTAAAGCATAAATAGGGGGAGATTGTTAGGAATAATTCATGAGTTGTGATGTTAAGAATAGAATTTACACATTATACTTCTTGTAATCCTGATCTTATAAAGGATTTAGCACTTTGCATAGGATATATGTGTAAGACAATTATCTATAAAGTTTAGTCAGGAATGAACAGTGCATCGAGGACTACATGTCAGGAACTGAGATTGAATCCTGATAGAGCAAGTCAAGTACTGATGGGATGGTCAGATCCTGATGCAAGATGAAATCCTGATATCAGTCATGTTACTGATGATGTCATTAAGGATGCTATAGAAACTGGCAAGTGCTATAAAACAAGATCTTTGTTTGAAGAACAAGCAAGAAGTTATTATGAAGGAAAGAATTTTCTATTGATGGAAACTATCAACTGGACGGCAGAACATTGTCATGTATAGATTATCTTTCTGTTATTAGTTGATAGGAAGAATTATAAATACTCTCTCTATATCATTCTAAAAAGAGCGGTCGTGGTCGTAGTCGTGCGAATCAATTGTGAGTTGAGCGATTGAGTTTGTGTGCGTAGCTGTGTATAAGGTTGGAAAGTTCGAAACAAACAGAAAGAGAGATTTATTTTGTTAGCAGCTGCTAAAGGTATTTGTACACCTTTGGTAGAGTTTGTATTTGATTTATTTAATACAAACAGAGTTTGATTTATTCGTTTGTTCTTGTTTATCTAATCAAGAAAAAATCAGACACGATTATATAACTTGTATTCAACCCCCCTTCTACAAGTTATTCAAGTTAACACTTTGCTTTCACAATAGACTTTCTCCTTCTAGTTCTCTTCAACTTCTGTATTGATAGTTTCATCAGGATCATTGAACTTGTTGTCTGGAGCCATTTCAAGAAGAAGTGGAGTTTTCTTCTTTTTATCATCAGAAATTTCTTCAATTCTGATACCACTAGACCTTGTCTGCCTTGTACTTGCTTGTACAGGTTTCCTTCCTTTGCCTCTGTTTCTGCCTCCTCTACCTCTTCCTCTTCCTGCAGCAGGAGCTTCTTTCTGTCTTTCAATTTCTTCAAGAATCTTCTTCTGTTCTTCTAAAAACTCTTGAGTACTCATGTTCGTATTTTCTTTAGAAACTAATGCTAATGCTTCCTTAGCATGATGTTGTTGAACTTTAACATCATTGTGATAAACAACCTCACTTTCACCTGTCTTAGAAGTTATTTTCTTGAAAAGATGTGGAGCATCTTTTATGTCAGTAATGAACAAATCTTCATTTTCTTCAGGAATTGTTGGAAGTGTTTGATTTAGACCAGGCACTTGAAATTGTTCTTCTGTCATGACTTGAGATTCCACAATTGTCCTCACTGTTCTCTTGCCAGATTTAGAAACATGAGTTGACTGCTTTGTTTGAGTTTGAGATGTACTTTTCCTTGTCACCAAAGCAGCATCAGAGGTTTCTGCTTTATTTAACTGACCACCACCATCATTTCCAGAAGTATCATCATCCTTTCTTACAACTGGATTAGGTGTGCATTTTGTTTTGATTACCTTCTCCCCCTTTTTGACATCAGAACCCTCTTCAATAAAGAAAGACAAGATAAGCTTGAGAGTTTCATCAATAGTATCAACTTTAAAAGACAAGGTATCAACTTTAGCTTCCACAGTATCCATCCTTGTAGTGAAAGAAGTACTTATACGTTCAAGCTGATGAGTAGTAGGAATTTCAGCATAATCCTTGAGAAACCGAGCATGAAACTTTTCATTATCAGACTTGATAGTCTTGACTTCATCTTTCAATCCTTTTGCCAAAAGATTAGAAGTCTTGAGAAGAGCCTTAAGCTCAGGAGTAGACATCCTAGTAGCAATATGATAAGTGGATTTTATATCCACTTGGAGCGTTCCATATCGGCTTAAATTGATTGTCTTGGACTCAAGTTTGTTGTAGGTTTAATGTGTTTTGTTTAATTGTGCAGGTTTGCAAGAATGTCGATTATGGTTGATGCTTCTGTCATCTTTGGTGGTTAAATTGATTAAAATTCGGATTTTCCGGAAAGGTTGCGCAGTCTACACTATTTTGGCCATATCTGGAGTTCTAGAAGTCCGTTTTCAACGATCTTACTGCCCACGCGAAGCTTGGGAGATTTTCTATAACATTGGACAGGTCTTACACGAGCAGGTTGCACGTGGTGGGCGCAGGCAGCGTGGCAAGCAGACTGATGGGAGCAGGAAAATTACTATTTTGCCCTTTACAAGTTCTAATTGTATTTTGGGCAGTTTTTAGTACCTTAATCGAATTCTAATTGTAATAGAAGGTAATTTCTTTCTGGGCAAGAAATCTAGAGCCTATATAAACACATCCTACCATTGTAATTTGGATCACCATTACATATCAATTACTTAGGTTTATTTGTATCTTTTCATATTTTGTTTTTATCATGGTTTCATCAGATCCCATGATGACGAGCAGTTCAATTATGAGCTAATCGTTGTCATGGGATTCTAACAGATTTATTTATGGAGCTTTAGTATTTTGATGCTTTAAAGATCTGTGTGTGGTGTATAATTGATATCCTCGTATGGTTATACTTAATTGTTAGATGCGTAGCTAACATCAAATTTGTTAATCTCTTGTGAAGTGAAAGTGGATCTTGAGATTTAGAACTTGCCATGCTAGCATAGGTTCATGATTGTTTATCAACATGATTCGTAGTATGAGATGAGAATACTTGTATTGCCCTATGTGATCTTTATGGATAACTTGCTCTTCAACCGTTATGTTTTCAAATTCTATAGACATATAGGGTCTAAGCATAATTGGTGTCTATTCATCTTCTATCTCTTTTGTGGATGTATGGGTAGTTTGGTATTCGTATACTGAGAAGTAGCGTTTACTTGTTTCGTGTTATCTGATCAGATATCATAACCATTCCATATAGTGATTAAAGGCGTCAGATCTAAGCAAAGTATTTAATGAAGTTAGGATTCCATGTTTTCTCTTGCAGAAGTAATTCGATTCCAATTCTCGTTAGTTAGCTAATTCTTATCTTGTTAATTTAATTCTTAGCTAATTTAGTTTATTAAACCAAAAATTGTTATTTGTCTTAGCAGTGAATAATAATCATACATTGTTGCATAGGTACTAAACTGAATTAAAAACCAGATCTCTGTGGGAACGAACTTGACTTATTCATATATTACTTGTGACCACGTACGCTTGCGTGATTTAGTGCAAACACAATATGACTGGAATGAAAAAGAGCAGTATTGAAGTTCATCTCAGCAGTTGGCTGATTCCATTCAGTATCTCATTCATAACCTCTCATGGCTCTAGTATGTTCAGGAAGTTGAGAACTATACTCCCCTCTGAACTCTTCTTGAGTAACAGACCGCATATACTTACTAGAAGATCCATGAGCAGATCCTAGACTTGCTTTGAGAACTGCTTTCAGTTGATTTGTTTCAGGATTATCATTAGCATCATCATCATCATCTGAGCTGTCATCAGCCTCAGGAATTTGATCATCCACATTATCTTCAGGATTCATAACTCCTTTCAATTTTAGATCAACAGTAGATGGAACTGTTGGTTCCTGAAAACCTATAGTGGGAATAGAAACATTTCCCAAATCTCTCTATTCTTTTAAAGTGATCTCATCACTTCTCACAATGTTACCTAATTTACTTTCAATAGTAACTGCTACCTCTCCAGAAGTTTGTAACTTCTCACTCTTTTCTACCTCTCCTTTTGCCAGTACAGGAGACTGCCTCTCTTCACTCTTCTTTTTCTCTAATTGTTTACTCTCATTCTCACTTGAAAGGTTCTGGCTCAACAAATTCAAAGAAATAAGAGGTGGCTGGGAAGAGTGGACTGAAGTCATACAAATAGAGGTATCCCTTGTATCAAGTCTATCTATAATCATACTATCAGTATTAAAAGAAGTATAGATAGAAGTGTTACCTGATGAAGTAGTTAATGATTCCATTGGCCTTGCAGAAATCGGCTCAATAAGCTGTGGAATACTTGGATCAGTGGTACTTGCATCAGGATTGACAGCTGCAACTAAAGCATGACTTGCATCAGCATTTTCTACTGATGGTTCTTGTGTAGTCAGAGGTTGTGAAGTTTCTTCAACACTTTGAGTCAAAGGTTCTTGTGTACTTCCCTCATATGCAGTGTCCTTAAGTATCTCATCACATTCAGCAATATGCTTAACATGAGAAGCTTTATCTGCCAGACTTTGAACTAAGTCAAATTCAATTTCAGAAGCCCCTTGAGCAGTGTCAGGAAACTCCTTTGCTGATGTGATTTTGCCTGCATCTTCACTTTGAGAAGATGGTTCTTGTGGGGCAGGAATATTCTTGTCTTCACCTTCCCTTTGAGAAAGTGGTTCTTGTGGGACTATTCCTTCAATAATGTCTGCATCCACACTTTGAGTGGATGGTTCTTTTGTGACTGGATCTGCAGTAGGTGCTGAACTACTTTGAAGTTCAGGTTCTTGTGGGGTAGATCCTCACAGAGGTGAAGTAATCCTCTGTTTCTTCTATCTATGAAAGACCTTTTCAGTAGCATCTTTCTGTTTGAGTGAGACAGACTTTAATCCAAGTTGTGCAGCAATTTTGTTCACATCATCCACAGACATTTCAATTATCCTTCTTTTTGGAGATGTAGGAGCTGGAGAATCAGAGATTTCAACAGGCTTCACAGGTGAAGTATCAGGAGTAGAGATATCAGGATCTACAGTTGCGTCAGGAACTGATGATACAATCGAATTCAGAATGTTCTCTATATCATCATCAAGATTTTGTATCTCCAGAGGAATGAAGTATTTGATTTTCTTAAGTAATCTCCTTCTCTTCTTTGGTTTTTCAGAAATAGCCATTTCTTTAGGAACAACAGTAGTAACTTCCTTTTTTTTCAAAGAAACTGATAAAGGCAATTTGTCAGCATCAGAATCATAATCAGACTCGGAATCAATTTTCTGACTGAATTTCCTCTTTCCTCCTGTTTCCTTATACACCCCTATATCAATCAAAGATTGATCAATCTCAAGCACAGATTTATCCTTAGCCAGGACCCCTTGTTCACTCCCTTGTGACTTCTTTTGAGAGTAGGTTGGAGTGGAGAAATTCTTTGATCCTGATTGTCTTCCAGACACATCAGATCTAGCTAATTTCTTTGATTTTACAACTGATGCCTTTTGTGAGACACCAGAGGTGGATGACTGTTTGATAGAGTGTTTGGGTTGTGTGCTTTGGTTAGAAACAGGATGGGTAATTTCCTGTATCATAGCACCGGAAATAGGTCCAAGACCATCAGTAATAGATCCATAATGAGTAGGCATTCTCTTTGTCAAAAGAAGCCTGACCTTATTAGGAATAATAGGATTGCCTTCCAAGTTATTTACCTTATCAGATTTCTCCAAAGATTTAATATTATTTTCAGAAATCTTAAAGATAGGCAATTTATCATCATCTTCAAATTCAACATTGGGACATAAATATGAGAATATCAATTGAAAGAATCTAATAAAACAGACATATCCACACTTCTCTGTTTTTCTAGCATGAAATACTTTCAAAAGAAATAATCCATAATCAAAAGGAGTTTCATGGATTAGAGAGTACCCAATTTGAACTAAAGCTGAAGGTAATGCATCAAAGTTAGAAACTTTATTCAGAAAACACCGACTGATGGTTTCAAAGAAGAAATTTCTTCACCAAAAACTGCTACTGCTTTATTCTGTATAATTCCCCAAACTTCATTGGTTGTCCTTTGATTCCAAGACTCTTTGCAAAATCAAGAAGTGTAGCATCAGAAACACTTTCTACTTGTTTGCCATTGAGAGATGGTAGTTGTAGAGCTTTCACTATCACCTCTGGAGTCACGTTATATGTAGTACCATTGTACTCAAAGGACATGTATGGATTCTTTGTTGTCATTCCTTCACCAAAAATTGCTGTTGACCACACCTGCATAACACTCTTGAAAGAAACCTTGGAAGGTTGAGTTAATGCATAGTTAATTGGACTTGAGGCCAAGAAATCTTGAATGATATGAAAATCATTCGTCAAGTACTGATGATCAAGAACAACAACAAAATTGTTAGGTGCAAAAGTAACACCATTAATGATAACCTTACTGTTTGCAAATAATTGATTTTCCATTGTAATGGAGAGATATTGTATCTTGAGCAGTTAGTCTTTATTTTCGCACAAAGTGAAAGAGACGATAAAATATTGATACTTTGAGAATTAAAGAATCAATTTAGAAAACCAAATTGATTTTAAACAAAACTAATGATTTCTCAAAGGACAGATGTCAGTAATCGACTCGTGCTTACATAGGTAATGGACCAAATTACGTGTAAGAGTGGTGAAAACCGCACGCGACACGATTTACAAATTGTATGTATGTACTCAAGTGAGTACAACACACGCGCCCGCAGTTTTCGAGAAATAAGATTGTGATAAAAAATAAAACAAGGTAATTTGTTTTAATTTAAAGAAATTAAAACATCACAATCTAAAAATACCTGGTACCAACACCAGAATATGAACCGTTTCATATTCTCGTTCCACTCCTTTCTCTACTTAACACCAAGAGACTTGTCCACTATCTCTTTAACCCTTCTTCTCTCTTGTAAACCAAAAGCTCTTCACAGAAAATATCTTAACAAAGAGATGGCGAACCCTACCATTAAAGAAAAGAATCTCCATCTCGTCGAAAAGAGAGATATCTTCAGTTACACTCATGAAGAGTTTGATGCCTTCAACTGGGAAAGACATCTTGAGACTCTATGGTTGCAGATGGATGCTGGTCTCGAAGAAGTCGAGAAAAAAAGACCTACAAAAGTGATTGACATCGATGCTGCCCTCCAAGCAACATTAGCATGGCTTTCGTCTAAGACATCCTCATCCAACTCCATCAACCATTATTAATGAATATGTCACCAAAAATAACCTTATCCCTATCAACCTCCACCCAAACAAAGTGGCAAAGATGGGATCTAGGATGGCTGCTAACAATGGAGTGGTTTGGACTTTATTTTTCCTGTTGAATAGATTAGTAGATAGAGAACAAATAGATGTAATCTTTGAATGTAATCTCTTTCTTATTATCAATGAAAAACTTTGTTTCTCTAATCTTATTCATTATTTTCTGCATTGAACTTGTTATTCAAATTATTAAATCAAAGAAATAATCATGAAAACTAATTAAAGTAATCATCTTATTAACAAGTTCAATAGTTACAAGTGTATCAGGAAAACATAAAAGAAAATGAAGTACTTAGATACTGAAATACATTACTGATAGATGAAGCGTCGCATCAGTATTCGATGTTTGACTGGAGTCAGGATTGACTTTTCATCAGAATTCGAAATGTATCAGGATTTGACGAGTATCAGTATTTGATCTTTCTCTGTTCTTATAAACTATCATAGTTTATCATTCCCAGTTCATTCACCAACTTTGTAAACGTAGCTTCAGGTAATGGCTTGGTGATTATATCAGCTAGCTGTTGATCAGTAGGAACAAAGTGTAGCTCAATTGTTCCTTCCATAACTTGCTCTCTTATAAAATGATATCTGATACTGATATGCTTAGTAAGAGAATGTTGTACTAGATTTTCTGTCATAGCAATAACACTTTGGTTATCACAATAAATAGGTATTTTTGAATATGACAAACCATAGTCCATTAGCTGATTTCTCATCCACATAATCTGAGCACAACAGCTTCCAACAACAATGTACTCAGCTTCTGCAGTTGATGTAGAGATAGACTTTTGCTTTTTACTAAACCAAGAAACAAGTCTTCATCCAAGAAACTGACAACTGCCTGAAGTACTTTTTTATCTATTTTGCAGCCAGCAAAATCAGCATCTGAGTAACCACATAAATTAAAATCAGACTCTCTAGCATACCAAAGGCCAAGAGATGGGGTGCCTTTCAAGTATCTGAAAATCCATTTGACTGCAATAACATGTGGTTCTCTGGGATTTGCCTGAAATCTTGCACATAGACAGGTTGCATACATGATATCTGGTCTACTAGTAGTTAGATATAAGAGTGAGCCAATCATACCTCGGTAGTTGGTTACATCTACCTCAGTACCTTGATTAGGATCAAGCTTGGTAGCTGTAGCTATGGGAGTTGATGCAGTAGAGCTGTCTTGCATGTTAAACTTCTTCAAAAGATTCTTTGTGTATTTTGACTAATTGATAAAAATTCCATCATCAGTCTGTTTAACTTGTAGACCTAAGAAATAGCTCATCTCTCCCATCATGCTCATTTGACATCTAGACTGCATTAGCTTTGAAAACTTCTCACACAATTTGGAGTTAGTTGACCCAAAAATGATATCATCAACATAAATTTGAACTAACAGCAAATCCTTACCATGATTCAAATAAAACAAGGTTTTATCAATTATACCTCTTTTGAATCCACTTTCTAGTAAGAATTGAGCCAATGTTTCATACCAAGCTCTTGGAACTTGCTTTAGTCCATAAAGTGCTTTATCCAGTCTGTAGACATAATCTGGATGTTTTGAATCAACGAAGCCAGGAGGTTGTTCAACATGAACTTCATCTTCTAATTCTCCATTGAGAAAAGCACTTTTTACATCCATCTGAAAAACTTTGAATTTCTTATGGGCTGCATATGCCAGAAAAATTCTGATAGCTTCCAATCTTGCAACAGGAGCAAATGTCTCATCATAGCCTATTCCTTCCTGTTGAGAATATCCCTTTGCAACTAGTCTTGCTTTATTTCTGATAATGGTGCCATCTGAATCTGTCTTGTTTCTGAACACCCATTTTGTACCTACAATTGACCTTCCTTTTGGTCTTGGTACAAGTTTCCAGACTTCATTTCTTTCAAACTCATTTAGTTCTTCTTACATAGCCATAACCCAATCAACATCTTTGAGTGCATCTTCAACTTTCTTAGGTTCCTCCTTTGATAGAAAGTTATGATAAAGACATTCATTTTGAGTTGCACTTCTGGTTCTCACACCTGCTTCAGGATTCCCAATAATAAAATCAGGAGTATGGCTTTTAGTCCATTTCCTTGCTGGTGGTAAATCATTCCTTGAATTTGATGCTCCCTCTGGATTGGTGTTATCTTCAAAAGAACTAGTATTGTTAGAAGCTCCCCCTAAGATATTGCTATCTCTTTCTGATCTACTGTCAAAATTGTCACTTGAATCTGTTTCTGATGAATCTCCTCCTGATGTTTGATTTGTTTCAGTATTGATGGTCTCTTTTAGTTCCCTTCAACATTTGCGTTACCATCAATAATTTGTGTTACATCAAGAATGATTAGATCGTCAGGATTTGATGGTGTATCAGTATCTGACAAGATTTCATCAGAATTCTTGGAAGCTTCATTTGCAAAAATCAAATCATCATGTAAGTGTTCAGCAATTCCTGTAATCTTCTTATCATCGAAGGATACATTTATAGACTCCATGACTGTCTTTGTTCTTAGATTGTAGACTTTAAAGGGTCTTGATGATGGATAGCCAATAAAGATGCCCTCATCAACTTTAGTCTCGAATTTTCCAAGTTGTTCGGGATGAGGTCTTAGAACAAAGCACTTACAGCCAAATACATGCAAATGCTTCAGACTTGGCTTCTTTTCCTTGATCATCTGATAACACTACACCATAAAAGGCCTACGACCACATTTAGAGCCTATGTTGCCTTTGGATATGTTGCCTTTGCCATGCATGTCTTTGGCTATTACAACATTATCATTTTTATGTTGCCTTAGGTAGCATAAATATGTTGGCAAAGAATAAAAGCGTTTACATGTTGCCGTAGGTATGAAATTGTGTTGCCATAATTTTGTAATGACCAAAATTTTATATTTTCTACTAAATATATATATATATTTTTTACTTTTTTCACATGAAAATTACTTTAGTTGGATAAAAATTAAATCAAGAAGTTTTTATAAAAATCTAGAATATATTCGTAGAAGTGAATATTTCATTAAAAAGGTTAAAACGTTTTAAGTTGAATAATTTTATTTCTATGTTCTAAATAAATTTTTATATATCATTAAAATAAAAATATTGTCTTAAATGATTAAAAATTATTTGAATATATTATTTCAGATTATATAAAAAGAATTGACTGCTTAAATAATAATTTAATTATTTTTCCAAATAAATAAAAAAATATTTTTTTCTTTTATAAGTGACAAAAAAAAATGAAAATTTGGGAGAAGTTAGATCATGAGCGGCAACACCGAAACAGATGAAAATAACATAGCGGCAAAAAGACCGCCATTCAATTTGCTCGCTTTCTCAATATTTTTTAAAATGCTCTCACGTTCCTGGACTCTCACACCTCACCCGTCTCTCTCCCTCTCCCTCTCTCTAACACACACACCCCTGTTTGCTCTACCTCTCTCTGGTTATGAGAACTCTACGAGTTCAGGGGGTTTCTTCTATTTGAGGCTTCCTCTATTGATTATGTTTTGAAATAGGGTTTTTTAATTTATGTTGAAATTGGGTTGAATTTAAGAACTCAAATTAATTAACTGCTCTTTGATTATTTCGGGTTCTCTATGTTTCTTTCAGGATTGATTTAGGTTTTATCTACTTAGGTGGGGTTGCTTCTTCGATTTGAATTAAGGCTTCAATTTGGGTTCAAAATTAGGGGTTTTTTGGATTGGAATTCAACTTCGTTTGAGGGCTTCGATTTGTAGGTATTACCCTTTTTTCTCTTATTATGTTGTTTTATGTGTATGTATATAAGTTTTACATGTATGCTAAATTGACTTGTTGGATTGATTTGTTCAGAATTTTTTCAAGTATTGTGACTTGTTATGCAGTCAAGGTGCACAGAATGTGGCCTTTAGTGGTTATAATATGGTGGCTTGTTTATGGTGTTCTTGATATGCTTATGGTCTTCCTTTATTTCCACAAAATTGATTTCTTAACTTTTCTTTCCAAAGCCAACTTTGTTGATATTGCTTCCTTCCCATTGTCAATTTTGTTGTGTTTTAATGCTTTCTTATACCCGTATAAAGGTGCTAGTGTAATAGAAGAGCCATTGTTACAAAAAGAAGCAGATGGTGAGGCTAGTGTAATTAATGATGCATTCTCGAAAGCTGGAATTTGGAGAAAGCTTACAGTTAGATGGCTTAACCCTTTGTTTAAGAATGGCAGAGTTAAAAAAATCGAATTATCCCATATACCGTCCATTCCTCAATCTGAAGCAGCAGATAATGCAGCTGCTTTGTTAGAAGAACCAAGCTTCTTTATTGCCCAATGCAATATTTAAAGCCATATGGAAACCTTTGGCTGTACATGCAATTTTTACAGGTAACTACTTTTCTAAATCTGGGTTTAGTTTTCGATTCAACATATTCTTTTATGTTTATACTCACTATCCAAGTGAGTATATTATAGATGATTGTATTATTGTTTGGCATCTCCAGCCCCCTAGAAATAATGCAGACCATGTCTTTGGTGTGAGTATTTTTAACGTACGAAATTGCATGGTCTACAAGAATACTATGACTTTACTGTAAGTAATTTTCAGTTTTTAGTCATAATTAGTCATCATTATGCGTATCAGGGGAAGGATATTGATATTTACAGTCAGTATCATTTTCCATTTTCTGCCTTTTGAAGGCGTAGTAGTTTAGCACCAAATAATTAGCTTTATATATATATTGCTCCTTTTATATTTTCTAGCTTTATATTGATAGTTTAGTCATTACTGTAATTATTGGATGGTGAATCGTGCATAAAGTATGCTATAAGTGTTCAACTATTTGTATCAGGTAGCAATCAGATTATATATTAGGATGGTTTGAGGATTTTAGGATGGTTTAAATACTCTCGAATCATTGACCAATTTTCTTGTTTAAATACCACTTAAATTACATTGCAAAAAAAAAAATCACTTAAATTTTAATAACTTCAAACACATAGGATTTTAATGAAATATTGTTTAAAGATGTGCACACAATCACACACACTGCATTAATAATTCTTAACAAGAGAAAGATGAAGAAGAAACTTGTATAGCTAATTGTTCCCCTTCTCTTTGTAGATGTGAGACTTGCAGGTGTTGAGGTAGATGGAGAGCAAAATATTTCAGAATCTGAATTGTTGCCTGAGGTAATAGCTTGAGTCTGTTTCTGACTATCTTTGATTACGTGTTTATTGTAAAATCTTTATATCGTTGGTTTCATTAAACATTGTCTCACAGTGATCATTTTACAAAATTGTCAAACTATGGAATAATATAATTTGAACATTGGGATTCCGGCGGTATTTATATCAAAATGTTTATTTTATAATTTAGAAAGCTGTAATATTGGCCGATTTGTTAAAGATTATGAACAATTGAGTCCATTAACAGGATACTTGAAATTCGTTTATGACATTGTTTGGAAGGCTGTTGGTGTCTGTATTGTCGATGAGGTGCAAACTGGATTTGGTCAAACATGAAGTCACTACTGGGGTTTCCAGACCCAGGATGTAATTCCAGATATAGTTACAACGGTGAAGGTATACCTAATCATCATTACAAGTTCTTCGTAGATACAAACAAGTATTCTGTAATCTGAACTCAACAGGACTCAGAGAGGCACTTGTGATGTAGACATCTTGTGATGCGGTTGGTCAACTAGATGAAAGAATTATATATAATTTTATGTAGTGGATGTAATGTTTTATTTGGGATTAAGGATTATGAACTATTGTATTGATTTGGTTATTTTGGAATGCATATATATTCAAATTGTGTATTTTTGTTATAAATAGAAAAGTGTTGCCATTGATGCTATAAAGCGTTGGCAAAAAGATAAATTAATGTTAGGAAATGTTGTTAAAAATGTTGCTGTAGGCAAAAATTTGTGTTGTCATTAAAGTGGTTCCCACTATGAGTCCCAAAAGTGGGCCCCACTGTGGGTCCCTACAATGGGCCCTGAAAGTGGGTTCCATTGGTGGGGCCCAGTATTTTTTTTAAAAATGTTACACAAAGGCAACATAATATTATATTGCTAAAGAGTAATAATAATGTTGCTATAACAAGTCTATGCCAACATTAAAACTGATGTTGCCATAGAGAATAAGAATGTTTCCAATGACACCAAAGGCAACGGCAAAAATAGCAACATCAGCAAAATGTTGCCTTAGGGGTTTTTTGGCCCTACAACAACATATTTCGGGCCTACGGCAACACTTTTTCGGTGTTGCCGTAGGCCTTTTATGGCGTAGTGTAAGGAGTTACACCATGTCTGTTGATTAGTGTAATGTTCTGAGTGTAGCATGCTGTGTTGACTGCTTCTGCCCAGAAATATGTAGGTAGTTTAGCTTCCTCCAACATAGTTCTGCCAGCTTCAATAAGAGTTCTGTTCTTTCTTTCAACCACTCCATTTTGCTGGGGTGTGCCTGGAGCAGAGAATTGTTGAACTATTCCTTCGTATTTGCAGAACTCTTCCATTGCTGAATTCTTGAATTTAGTTCCATTATCACTTCTTAAAATCTTGACTTTATACTTTGTGCCAGTCTCAATCATTCTTACATGGTCCAGAAGTATTCTAGCAGTTTCATCTTTTCTGTGTAGAAAATACATCGAGGTATATCTAGTATATTCATCAACAATAACTAGAGTGTACCTTTTCTTACTGATGGACATTATATTGACTAGTCTAAATAAGTCAAGGTGGAGCATGTGATATGGTTCATCAATTGAGGATTCTGTTTTACTCTTAAATGATGTCCTTCTCTGTTTAGCCTTCTGACAAGCATCACAGAGTCCATCTGGAGTATACAATACCTTTGGTAATCCTCTTACCAAATCTTTCTTTACCAACTCATTGATATTGTTGAAGTTGAGATGAGAAAGCTTCTTGTGCCAATTCCAACTTTCATCTACAGAAGCTTTACTGATGAGACATGTAGACTGTCCATCAGTATTGGTATAGATGTTGGCTTCATAAATATTACCATGCCTTTGACCAGTTAATGCAACTTTCCCTGAAGTTTTGCTGATTACTTCAAAATGAGTATCATAGAAGTTGACATGATAACCTATAATAACCCTAACTGTAACACCCCCAGATCCAGGGTCAGGGATCTGGTCGTTACGGTCTCAATATCTAACCATAAAACCAACATAATTTAAATTACAACCTTGTGACCCAAAACAACAACATAAAACACACCCGTTATAGTCCCAGAGATGAAATCAGAGTAACCAACAATATTATTAATCACAAGTTTAAGTTCTTACAACCCAAAGAATTACAATTGTACAATTACATACTCTTTGCCATCCATTAATAGTTACCATAATATAAATACATTTGAGGCTCAATTGCTAACAACTAGCCTACCAGTAGTTGCATCCTCAACAAAGGTAGCCAAGACCTTAGCGGCAAACTTCTGACGGTTGACACCTGCTTACGCTGTGTGCGCCTTGCGCGGCCATCTGATCTAGCTGTTGTTGTGATATAAATAAATAAAGCAAGGGTGAGCAATAGCCCACCAGAAATATAATTGAACAGTGATAATATATAACAGTCCAAAATATCTTTTGAAACCATATGCCATGCATTAACGATGTAGTATCAATATAAGGTATGAGATGAAGTTACAAGGTAACTCAAAAATATATTTGTTTTGAATAAATATCTGCTATGCAAAAGATAAGCAAGATATTCTCAATTATCATAAAAGAGGAACTTGCAGGAAAAATATTGCAATTCCGGTTTCAACAATTTTTCACCTTGCCAACACCAACAGTGTTGCAGAAATTTCTCACTTTTTAGAAGATGAACTAATACGGGAGCATTGCCGCGCCAGATGCCCTGACGTTTACGATGATCAGTCGTATGTCATGCATCTCATCAGTCGTTCTCTACATGTAGAAGGTAGCTCCGATGGAATTACTTATCTACCGCCCTCTGGAACTCCTCAGCCAACGGTTGGGCTATTGCTGGACCGGCGCCACTCGGCCACTTACGCGTCTCCTAGTTCGAATATCATCCATGACTCTGAAACGTAAAGTTCGTTCCCCTTTTTCCCCAAGTGTAACACTTGTTGATAGGACTCCACAAAGTAGTCGTATCTAATAGGAAAGGAAAATTCACCAATATTTCCCAAGCTGATGCTTGTTAATGGATATAAACTTGTTACATCAATCATACCCCTCGAGCGTTGAGGAGGTAACCAAAAGACTCATATCGATGCTTGAAAGAATCAAGATGTGAGTGACAAGATAGTTTTAGCAAGTATAGGACCGGGCAGTCCAATAAATAACATCGCTCAAGTGAGGTCCCCTTATATACGTTTGGAAGTTGAGCGAGTATTTAAATCTTCTTTAAGATAGATTTAAATGAAATTAAAGTTTAGGAACCTCCCCTTGATATAAATAGTCATAAGATATTCCGAAATATTTTACACCATATCTGAAGGTGAAAGATAATCTTTGTATGATATAAATCATTATAAAGGGAATTTAAAAGAATTTACATAAATATTCCAAGAATATTTATTAAATCAATAATAATTAAGGACTATTTTTAAATCATAATATTACTCGTAAGTAATCCTCGAATGAATATATAAAATTATTTATTAATAAATCTCTTCTTAAATGAATATTCAAAATAATATTCATTAAATAAATAAAACTTCCAATGAATATTCAAGATGATATTCGATAAATAGATAAACTCAAATAAATATTTAAAATAATGATCATTAAGTAAATCAAACCTTAAATGAATATTTGAAAATAATATTCATTAAATAAATAGTATTCTAAATGAATATCCAATTAATATTCATTTAGTAATCAAAACTTTAAAGAAATATTCAAAACAATATTCCATAAGTAATTAGAACTTCGGCTGAATATTTTAAAATAATATTCATTAAGTAAATAAAACCTTAAATGAATATCAAAATAATATTCATTTAATAAATACTATTCTAAATGAATATCCAAATTATATTCATTTAGTAATCAATACTCTCAAGGAATATTTGAAATAATGTTCCTTAAGTAATTAGAATTTCAAAGGAATATCTTAAAGTAATAGTCATTGAATAGATAAAACCTTAAATGAATATTCGAAAGTAATATTCATTTAATAAACAATATTCTAAATGAATCTTGAAATAATATTCATGAAATAATCAAACTCTAAATGAATATTCGAAATAATATTCATTTAATATTTCTCGACTGAGATAATACTCAAATAACATTTCTCGAAAGATTTCCAAGTAATTAATACTTTATGGAAATATAATTAATGTTTAATAATAACATTCCTCAAAAGGAATACTAATCTGTCGCTGGAATCCCTCCGGGTTTCCACGACTACATCTATATCTCAAAATACCGACTCCCGGTCTACATTTAAAGAATGAATATCACCTGCCCTTCACTAAGGGTCTTAACCAAAAATCCGGCTTATACTGATATATCGTATCTAGTCTATAAGCCAATATCAATTCAGGGAACAAGTATTGCAATATAACTTGAAAGTAGGCATGCATGCTATGGCATATATATAACAGAATCGATTCATATATATATTATCACAACAACAGTTCCAAGTATTGGAAACTTGCCTGAGAATCGAGTGCGGGTAGGGGTAATGTGTCCCGGGTCAGCTCGACAATCTATAAACAATCAGAACATTTAAGATTAACCACTTAACGCTTATTAAAAGGCTAAGTATAAACTCCACTTAAATCGAAACATGTTTTCGAGTTATCTCGTTACGTCTCTTTTAGTGTAACTCTTTTTATCACCGATACGATCCGACATTCGTTCGTTATCAAGACATGTCATCATGCTTATACTTGGTATATACTTAAGTCGTATAAGTTCTAAGGTTGGTCGTTTACGAATCAAGATTATACCTCGAGTGTTATCGCCCGTTTTCTAAGTTATAACCAAAGTCATACCTTTAAGGGGTTCGTTCGCGTTTATCCTCGATTCAAACATTTTTATAAAATCGGAAAACGATCCATTCGACATGTGGTTTTCTCCCACACCTTCCTTTTTACCTCTAATATTTAATTAATAAGATTCGCCACTGATTAAACGACATTTAAGGGAATCAATTTCAATTACGAACTTTCGTTTACGATTTCGAACCACTTTTACGAATTTAATCATAACTCCTAAACCGTAAGTCCATTTCATGCGATCTTTATATCAAAACGAAGCTTGTAACATGATCTAGCTAATCATGGCATAAGTCGAAGCTATGCAGTGAGTTCTATCTACTGTCAAATTCGGATTTCAAGATTAAACGAAAATCGGGCATTACGACGGCTATAAATCGAACGTTCTACTAATCGTAACACTAAAACCAAGCCACACCGGGCACCAATACAACTTATACACATGATTATCATCTTTATCAGTCCAAGAACATCATGTTAAACCAACAAGATCATCATCTCTTACTAAATTATTAAACCACTAACTAATCATGCTTATAATATCACCATAATCATAACTACTTAGATCCATCAAGAACATCATCAAAACTCAAAGTCAAACTAAGGGTTCATGAGGTTTATACCTTCCTTGTAGAGTGTTAAAGACCTTGCTAAGCCTTGTATAGTCCTTGTACACCCTTTACCAAGCTTAGATCATCCAAGAAATCAAGATCCAAGAATTTTGTTCTTGAAAATCACTATTCACCCTCATCTTTAATGATTTATTTGAAAATGGAAAAAGAAGAGATTGAAGCTAGGATTTTGAGGAGATCATTTTTATGAATTATAGGACTCACATAAAAAGTTTCAAGATCAACAAGTGGTTGGAAGTTGGATTTTGATTCTTGATTTAAGGAAATAGCCGAATGTGGTCAAATGGGGAGAGTTTGTGTTGCTTGGCTTGTTTCTTGAGAAATAATGCATAAAGTGAAGTGTTTATGATAATATCTAGCATAAAGAACCTTTATTAAAGGTGTGATGCATTGGGTGATGTATTTGATCAAGTGGACAAGTTGCATGCAAGTGAAATATCTTGCATCTTGGTTGGATTTGCTAAGTACTTGGTTGCTCCTCTTGATTCTAGTTACTCTTGTAACTATAATGGTTACTAGATATTTTCTAGTAGCTTGCACAAGACTCTTACTCCCTCTGCTTGTTTCTTTGTCCGTTTATTGCTTAATTCGTTGCTCGTTCGAGGGAATAACTCATTCGTTTCTAGTTAGGGTTTTACCGAAAAACTTCTTAATATTTATAATACTATTCTTCATCTTTCTTAATACTTCTCGAATTTAAATTCCTTAAATCCCTTAAATAAATCCTTAAGTCTGGCAGTGTCCAGGGAATTCTCGGAGAAAATGAAAGTGCTCTGATTCTGAATCCGACAGCTTTTACATACACTTATTTTCCTCCTGGATCACTAATACGAACTCAGAAATCCGTTCCGGATACCGGGTATAACATTATTATAATAATATTCCAGATTCCACCAAAATCACTATTCATCACTTATTTTTATTAAATTCCTATAATTAGGAAAATGAACCTGGTTCACCCTCGAGTGTTCCTTAACCTTCTTACGGAATTGCTGGACTTATATAGATATTGATTTGGATGACACGAGGGTATCTATTTCTCTCTAGGGAATCTTATCTAAACTTTCTAGGAGATAGATTATTCTAATCTAAGTTGTCACCCAATAGCATCCTTCAGGACATATAACCTTGGAATCTTTTATCCTTCCATTCATTAAATAGACAGTCGTTACATCGCAGTCATAACCACTGTTCATTCCCATATTATTACATAATAAAAAGTTTTTATTCTACCCAAAATCTGGGTTCTTACAGTCTCCCCTCCTTAAAAGGATTCCGTCCCGGAATCAAGTAGAAGACAATTGGGTACTTGTTGGTTATTTCGCTTTCCAATTCTCTGGTCGATTCTTACACATTCCAATCTTTCTAAAGCACATCGTACTGGTGTTACAACACACCCTTTATCCGTTCTACCAATTCTTTGATACTTTCGCATAACACATCATCCGGTATACGCTCTTGTCCGTTCTTATACTATTAACCTTATTGGTACGTGCAGTGACTTCGGTATCACTAAGGCGCTACGAATTCCGGAGATAACCTCACTCGTAATTTTTTTTTGCAATTTCCTGATCGCTTTAATCTTCGCAATCTCGATGTATATATATTTAGGTGAAAAAAATTTATCGAGAGATCACTGTGATTAATGAACATTTGTTATATTGCATAGTTAGTACAAAAGGGGGCCAGCCTTTAGTACTTGACAAGCAATTAAACAATTAATGGCATTCCACTTAGACTCCTATCACACAGACAGAGAGTCACGTAGTATTACCTCCCCTCCTTAAAGGGTTGTTCTTCTCAATTTAGAAGAAGATAAATAAGGGAGAAGAAAAGAACGAATTTCAAAGAATCATATATGAAAGTTTTCATGATTGTCAAAATATCATACTTAGAATTTATCTCTGAACTATAGAGGTTTATTAGAGAAGAGAAATAATCATATTCGTATCAAATTCCACTTTTTCGTAATCTCACATATCACATGTCCCTGCTATTCTGTCCATCAGTCTATGGACCTATACTCTTGCTTGATATTAGCACCACTTACTTTTTGGAAAATCCTTCAACCTCTCAGGTTAAATCTTGGATTTCCCGCTTGACATTATTATTACTCACATTTCACGCCCCGACACTGGCTCTTTCATACTCATAATTCTAACACTATCAGGTTGTCATTCCGAGTGCTCGTTAGGAAAAAAACCCATTCATCAATCCATTCATAACATTTCTTGCTTCACATTCCATAATTATTTCCCATTCTTTTCTTTATCAATCACATCCATCTTATCATCTAGTTCTCATTCACTTCTGTTATTGAACTCCACCGTCACCTTATTAGGGGAACGCGTGTTACCTTTATTCAATATACGTGGCACGTTTGTGGTCAAACTTTCCTTTGTTCAACCCTCTAGATTTCACTTTCTCATTCCATGAGTCTCTTTTATTACTCAATCAAACTATTCCATATTTCCTCGGATTTTCCAAACTTAAAAGGAGTCAATTTGTATGTCATTCATGCTCCTAATTCCAACTTTCCGCTTTGGCCAATACCCTTACCTTGCCAATTCCATACTCTTCTCGCTTCATTACTGGAGCTTCTCATGAGTCTGCCTATCTGACTCTCTTATTAATTCCCAATTCTATTTCCATCTCTATCAGTCTCTTGTCTTTATTTCTACTATAATCATTTTATGAACCATCATATCCTAATTCTTCATTTCAAATATCCCGTCGATCCAGAAATTACACCATCCGAAATAAACCTGGATGATTTCTCTAACTTAGATTCAATTCGACATTTCCACAGTCGTTACCACCTAATTTCTCAGAAGGATCACCATCGCTTATCGTTTACGCATTGCTTTAATAACTAAGCATCATAATTGTCAATTCAAGATCCTCTAGGAAAACAAAATAATCACTATTTCCTATCCATAAGGAACGCTTCCTGAACTTGACGTAGATATTACATGAAGCAGATAAAATTGCAGGAAAGCTTCCAGCATCGCAGCTGGAACAGGCTGGTGAGATTATTAATCATATATCTCCGGTAGAAGACTAAAAGCTTAGCGGTTTGCTTAATCGCTTGCCAACCTCATAATTCTCTATCTTGTTTGCACAGAAATACACCAACATAAACTTGCTTGTCATTCATCATCGTGCCATTTGGCTTATCAGTATTTGTACCTTCTCTACTTTGATACCTTTTGATCTTTTCAAAATTTTACTCCATATAAGTCTCACTTGACTTCTCGGTACCGTCTCCGGTCACCTTTCCTTTATTTTTATCATTTCAACTTCTCTTATCAATTTCACGTACCACGTAAGCTTAACACTTCTAGCATAACAACCTTTTCATTTCAGTCAATCCCGGAATTTCTCAGTCCGGCTTGTTTCTTAATTACATTTCCCTTTTTCCTTCAAATCTCAACTTCATAATTTTATCCCTATAATCAGTCATAATAATCGGGGTCTGTCTACCAGCCTGCATAGCGGCTATCCTACCCAATCCATAGGGTTCGCACCAGTTTCCATTCTCTTCAATGACGTCTTTTGATAATCAGAAAGACAAGGTTTGCCAAAATTCGTTGAATCCCTTTCTAGAATTTGGGAAAATTCAGTTAATCTATCCACCCACTGGTTACATTAAGAAAATCCATTTCGATACCCAAAGAATATTTCTATGAACATCCGAGCTGGTCGAACCATAAACAGTTACAGTAGCGAAATGATTGACATAAAGCTGGGAGTTTAATCATTAGAAGGAAACCAAATATACATCGTCCCTAGAAGGGGAATCAAAAGTTTCAAACTAAACATGCCATACCTCCCCGATACATGCTTGTCCTAATAGTCGATACTACCAAATACCAGTCTACTTAACAACTAATCTCAGAAGGAACGCTACCATCGGGGTCAGTCGCTTCCCAGAATTGGCACTACCAAGGTCATTCGAATCTGGTGAACCGTGTTGTCCAAATGTATTCGAAATTAAGCTGTTGTGCTGCATAAGCGCAGACCTATACCTGTATGAGTTGCATCATAATATCTCCCAAAGTTTCCTTCTTCCATTAGGCAACGCCAACCCTGGTCATCACCAACTTTACCTTTAGCTCCAGGAAGATCTTCTCACGTTTATCTTGTCCATTCAAACTTTTATTCTTATAATAAGTCGGGTTACGGGACTACACTTTCTGTAAAGTCCTGAGCAAATCTTTGGTAATACCTTGTGAATTTTATGAAATTTCTCACCTTTGCCAGTGTGGTTGGCCAATCTTCATTTGAAACTGTCTTTAACTTGGTAGGGCCGACCAACACTACTCTTATTGATCATGTGTCCTATTGCTGGACTTCATTTTGCCAAAACTCTTATTTCGAGAACATGTCCTACACCTGTTCTATCAGGTTGCACCTAGAAGCATTCTCAATTACATCTCGACCACTGCTTGCCTTACTCAATCCATTTATGATTCAGTGTCAAAATAAACCTAAGATAACTACCACAATCCATTCAAGGAAAAGAAGGAATTTAATATTCCTTTGAATCACATGCATCTAATGTTTCTGGTTCATCATTCCACTGGATTGAACTAAACTTATACTTGGTTTCTTGACGATAGCCGCATTACTAGTTTATCATAGACTCACTGGTCTTTTAGTCTTGTAGGTTCCGAGATCATTGTCTCGCTTACTACTTCCTTATATACTTTATTCAATCATGCCATCACCTTTCAATATCTTTATTTTCTAAGTTGATCCATTCATAAAATGGACATTTCCTTGAACCCAACCACCTCATCAATCTAAGTTTGACTTTACAAATTATCATTTATGAAATCTGCCTTCTCATGGCGAATTATCATTAATAAGATTCACACTAATCCATTTATCAAATAATGTGGCACTTGCTGCCTCTATCTCAACTGCTCCTGGAGACTCTGCTCTCTGACATATATTGATGCCTTTGATAATCATGCATCATTCTCGCTCTTTTCTCATTATTCTGAAAGTCTCTAAGGATCCTTACCTAACCCCATATAAGATCTCAAGTAATTCCTCAAATCCATCTTACTTGCTGGTACTTCATCCGGCAGTCCAGCTATGAATCCAATACTCATCTTTAGTTCACTTAATAATATCTCAGTTCTTTACGCTCACTTCTCTGAGCACTATACCTTAACTCCTACAGTTTCTTTGGCTGTAGCCCTTATTTCCTTAAGGGTAAAGTCCTTATACTTATCAATATTCTCCTCCTCTGATGGAACCTCTTCCGGGTCCTCAGTAGAGTACTCTATCGAATCCACCATCCGATCTTCAACATTAAAACAAGCACCATTGTGTTACTGCTCGTAATTCCCAAGGTCTGTCGCCTTACTAGTCGATACAAGAACGAGCTAAGTTACTATCATGATACTTTAGGGTTCCCATAAGGGTTTTATATGTCAATACTACATTATGTAGTCTGACTATGAACTTGGCAAGAGTTCTTATTATCTTAATGAATTTATTGTTTTAACGTCGCGTCATCTCTGGGATTTATAACGCTCTCTCTGATACCATTTCTGTAACACCCCCAGATCCAGGGTCAGGGATCTGGTCGTTACGGTCTCAATATCCAACCATAAAACCAACATAATTTAAATTACAACCTTGTGACCCAAAACAACAACATAAAACACACCCGTTATAGTCCCAGAGATGAAATCAGAGTAACCAACAATATTATTAATCACAAGTTTAAGTTCTTACAACCCAAAGAATTACAATTGTACAATTACATACTCTTTGCCATCCATTAATAGTTACCATAATATAAATACATTTGAGGCTCAATTGCTAACAACTAGCCTACCAGTAGTTGCATCCTCAACAAAGGTAGCCAAGACCTTAGCGGCAAACTTCTGACGGTTGACACCTGCTTACGCTGTGTGCGCCTTGCGCGGGCATCTGATCTAGCTGTTGTTGTGATATAAATAAATAAAGCAAGGGTGAGCAATAGCCCACCAGAAATATAATTGAACAGTGATAATATATAACAGTCCAAAATATCTTTTGAAACCATATGCCATGCATTAACGATGTAGTATCAATATAAGGTATGAGATGAAGTTACAAGGTAACTCAAAAATATATTTGTTTTGAATAAATATCTGCTATGCAAAAGATAAGCAAGATATTCTCAATTATCATAAAAGAGGAACTTGCAGGAAAAATATTGCAATTCCGGTTTCAACAATTTTTCACCTTGCCAACACCAACAGTGTTGCAGAAATTTCTCACTTTTTAGAAGATGAACTAATACGGGAGCATTGCCGCGCCAGATGCCCTGACGTTTACGATGATCAGTCGTATGTCATGCATCTCATCAGTCGTTCTCTACATGTAGAAGGTAGCTCCGACGGAATTACTTATCTGCCGCCCTCTGGAACTCCTCAGCCAACGGTTGGGCTATTGCTGGACCGGCGCCACTCGGCCACTTACGCGTCTCCTAGTTCGAATATCATCCATGACTCTGAAACGTAAAGTTCGTTCCCCTTTTTCCCCAAGTGTAACACTTGTTGATAGGACTCCACAAAGTAGTCGTATCTAATAGGAAAGGAAAATTCACCAATATTTCCCAAGCTGATGCTTGTTAATGGATATAAACTTGTTACATCAATCATACCCCTCGAGCGTTGAGGAGGTAACCAAAAGACTCACATCGATGCTTGAAAGAATCAAGATGTGAGTGACAAGATAGTTTTAGCAAGTATAGGACCGGGCAGTCCAATAAATAACATCGCTCAAGTGAGGTCCCCTTATATACGTTTGGAAGTTGAGCGAGTATTTAAATCTTCTTTAAGATAGATTTAAATGAAATTAAAGTTTAGGAACCTCCCCTTGATATAAATAGTCATAAGATATTCCGAAATATTTTACACCATATCTGAAGGTGAAAGATAATCTTTGTATGATATAAATCATTATAAAGAGAATTTAAAAGAATTTACATAAATATTCCAAGAATATTTATTAAATCAATAATAATTAAGGACTATTTTTAAATCATAATATTACTCGTAAGTAATCCTCGAATGAATATATAAAATTATTTATTAATAAATCTCTTCTTAAATGAATATTCAAAATAATATTCATTAAATAAATAAAACTTCCAATGAATATTCAAGATGATATTCGATAAATAGATAAACTCAAATAAATATTTAAAATAATGATCATTAAGTAAATCAAACCTTAAATGAATATTTGAAAATAATATTCATTAAATAAATAGTATTCTAAATGAATATCCAATTAATATTCATTTAGTAATCAAAACTTTAAAGAAATATTCAAAACAATATTCCATAAGTAATTAGAACTTCGGCTGAATATTTTAAAATAATATTCATTAAGTAAATAAAACCTTAAATGAATATCAAAATAATATTCATTTAATAAATACTATTCTAAATGAATATCCAAATTATATTCATTTAGTAATCAATACTCTCAAGGAATATTTGAAATAATGTTCCTTAAGTAATTAGAATTTCAAAGGAATATCTTAAAGTAATAGTCATTGAATAGATAAAACCTTAAATGAATATTCGAAAGTAATATTCATTTAATAAACAATATTCTAAATGAATCTTGAAATAATATTCATGAAATAATCAAACTCTAAATGAATATTCGAAATAATATTCATTTAATATTTCTCGACTGAGATAATACTCAAATAACATTTCTCGAAAGATTTCCAAGTAATTAATACTTTATGGAAATATAATTAATGTTTAATAATAACATTCCTCAAAAGGAATACTAATCTGTCGCTGGAATCCCTCCGGGTTTCCACGACTACATCTATATCTCAAAATACCGACTCCCGGTCTACATTTAAAGAATGAATATCACCTGCCCTTCACTAAGGGTCTTAACCAAAAATCCGGCTTATACTGATATATTGTATCTAGTCTATAAGCCAATATCAATTCAGGGAACAAGTATTGCAATATAACTTGAAAGTAGGCATGCATGCTATGGCATATATATAACAGAATCGATTCATATATATATTATCACAACAACAGTTCCAAGTATTGGAAACTTGCCTGAGAATCGAGTGCGGGTAGGGGTAATGTGTCCCGGGTCAGCTCGACAATCTATAAACAATCAGAACATTTAAGATTAACCACTTAACGCTTATTAAAAGGCTAAGTATAAACTCCACTTAAATCGAAACATGTTTTCGAGTTATCTCGTTACGTCTCTTTTAGTGTAACTCTTTTTATCACCGATACGATCCGACATTCGTTCGTTATCAAGACATGTCATCATGCTTATACTTGGTATATACTTAAGTCGTATAAGTTCTAAGGTTGGTCGTTTACGAATCAAGATTATACCTCGAGTGTTATCGCCCGTTTTCTAAGTTATAACCAAAGTCATACCTTTAAGGGGTTCGTTCGCGTTTAACCTCGATTCAAACATTTTTATAAAATCGGAAAACGATCCATTCGACATGTGGTTTTCTCCCACACCTTCCTTTTTACCTCTAATATTTAATTAATAAGATTCGCCACTGATTAAACGACATTTAAGGGAATCAATTTCAATTACGAACTTTCGTTTACGATTTCGAACCACTTTTACGAATTTAATCATAACTCCTAAACCGTAAGTCCATTTCATGCGATCTTTATATCAAAACGAAGCTTGTAACATGATCTAGCTAATCATGGCATAAGTCGAAGCTATGCAGTGAGTTCTATCTACTGTCAAATTCGGATTTCAAGATTAAACGAAATCGGGCATTACGACGGCTATAAATCGAACGTTCTACTAATCGTAACACTAAAACCAAGCCACACCGGGCACCAATACAACTTATACACATGATTATCATCTTTATCAGTCCAAGAACATCATGTTAAACCAACAAGATCATCATCTCTTACTAAATCATTAAACCACTAACTAATCATGCTTATAATATCACCATAATCATAACTACTTAGATCCATCAAGAACATCATCAAAACTCAAAGTCAAACTAAGGGTTCATGAGGTTTATACCTTCCTTGTAGAGTGTTAAAGACCTTGCTAAGCCTTGTATAGTCCTTGTACACCCTTTACCAAGCTTAGATCATCCAAGAAATCAAGATCCAAGAATTTTGTTCTTGAAAATCACTATTCACCCTCATCTTTAATGATTTATTTGAAAATGGAAAAAGAAGAGATTGAAGCTAGGATTTTGAGGAGATCATTTTTATGAATTATAGGACTCACATAAAAAGTTTCAAGATCAACAAGTGGTTGGAAGTTGGATTTTGATTCTTGATTTAAGGAAATAGCCGAATGTGGTCAAATGGGGAGAGTTTGTGTTGCTTGGCTTGTTTCTTGAGAAATAATGCATAAAGTGAAGTGTTTATGATAATATCTAGCATAAAGAACCTTTATTAAAGGTGTGATGCATTGGGTGATGTATTTGATCAAGTGGACAAGTTGCATGCAAGTGGACAAGTTGCATGCAAGTGGACAAGTTGCATCTTGGTTGGATTTGCTAAGTACTTGGTTGCTCCTCTTGATTCTAGTTACTCTTGTAACTATAATGGTTACTAGATATTTTCTAGTATCTTGCACAAGACTCTTGCTCCCTCTGCTTGTTTCTTTGTCCGTTTATTGCTTAATTCGTTGCTCGTTCGAGGGAATAACTCATTCGTTTCTAGTTAGGGTTTTACCGAAAAACTTCTTAATATTTATAATATTATTCTTCATCTTTCTTAATACTTCTCGAATTTAAATTCCTTAAATCCCTTAAATAAATCCTTAAGTCTGGCAGTGTCCAGGGAATTCTCGGAGAAAATGAAAGTGCTCTGATTCTGAATCCGACAGCTTTTACATACACTTATTTTCCTCCTGGATCACTAATACGAACTCAGAAATCCGTTCCGGATACCGGGTATAACATTATTATAATAATATTCCAAATTCCACCAAAATCACTATTCATCACTTATTTTTATTAAATTCCTATAATTAGGAAAATGAACCTGGTTCACCCTCGAGTGTTCCTTAACCTTCTTACGGAATTGCTGGACTTATATAGATATTGATTTGGATGACACGAGGGTATCTATTTCTCTCTAGGGAATCTTATCTAAACTTTCTAGGAGATAGATTATTCTAATCTAAGTTGTCACCCAATAGCATCCTTCAGGACATATAACCTTGGAATCTTTTATCCTTCCATTCATTAAATAGACAGTCGTTACATCGCAGTCATAACCACTGTTCATTCCCATATTATTACATAATAAAAAGTTTTAATTCTACCCAAAATCTGGGTTCTTACACTAACTTTAGCAATGCTACAGTGATAATATGAATAGTAAATTTTTGAGGATTTAGGAAAATGGCAGGT
The DNA here is from genome assembly GCA_037693485.1 of Kitagawia praeruptora. Classification (NCBI taxonomy): domain Eukaryota; kingdom Viridiplantae; phylum Streptophyta; class Magnoliopsida; order Apiales; family Apiaceae; genus Kitagawia; species Kitagawia praeruptora. The sequence goes on along the minus strand of CM075348.1, from coordinate 111,501,747 downwards.
AGGTACCCTATAAGTGAAACAGAAAATGAATAATCGGAAGCCATATTAGTGATGTACTATGAAAATGAGTGACTCAAAATGATAATGGATTTCAGAAATTCCTGAGTATGGATTTTAAGGATCTTCGATTTCAATGGAGACTCTATGGAATGTGATAGGAAGGAGTTTAGAAATATTAAAGGGTTTATGTATTAAGGAAATATTAAAATTGGGTTAAATGGCAGTTAGGTCACTCAACTGATTGGAAACTTTCAGTTCGGTCATCCAACTAAAAAAACTTTCAATCAGGTCACTTAACAAATAAAAACTTTCAGTCCGGTCACTTAACAAATAAAAACACGTTAAATGACCTGATTTTAACATGTTTAATGACATGATTTTAACGTGTTTAATGACCTGACTGAAAGTTTTTAACGTGTTTAATGACCTGATTGAAAGTTTTTATTTGTTAAGTGACCTGATTGAAAACTTTTTGAGTTTGATGATCCAACTGAAAGTTTTGAGTCAGTCGAATGACCTAATTGCCATTTAACCCTATTAAAATTAGGTTAAACCAAGGAGTGATTAAGTTAAGGAAATGTCAAGGGAATTTGGATTGTTAAACGATTTCAGAACCACTTGGAAAATGAGGTATATTCGAAACAAATCGTAATTAGACGAGTATGTAAACAAAACAACCAAGATCACAAATATAACAAGGATACATACCACATTATTATTTACCAAGATTGTTAGTATATTACTTAGAAAATCAAGAAAAGGAATTATGAGATCATCATAGTGACATCATTTTCCACTAACACTAAATCAAGGGCAACTTAGACATTTTATGTGAGGATTTTCCATAAACTTCCACAAATATCTATAAAACTCTAGAGTTTTCAAGATTAGTGCAAGATAAGATCAAAGAATCAAGAACAAAATCTCTCCCCCTCCATTTCATACCAATATTCGTACGGTAGATTTCTGTCCAGAGCACTAAGTGACCATGAGATGATAGATCTTAGTTTATAGATCGTTTTGATATAATGTACGTTAAAATCTGATAAACGGTTTAGGAGAAAAGTCAGTTTTAGTTAAAGACATTCAAAAACCGAGAAAACGTAATTGTATCAACTTTGAGGCTATAAGTACCATACTTAAACATTTTTTAAAAGTTATAAAATTTTGGGATTTGGTAGTAGGGTGGTCAGAGAGCCATTACCAGTTGACCTTACATTAAAATTCGGAATTTATATTTTTTAAGAATTTTTACAATCGAGTGTGGTTTTTAAGGGAAATGGTGGAATACACTAAAACTTTGATCGAGTTTAAAAATGGTTAAGTTCTTGGAACTTTGGGTACATAAAGGCTATGTTAAACATATGTTATGTGACAAGGGTATTACTATATAAGGGTAGGTGGTTAAGTGGAATATATTCTAACGACGATCCTTTTCGTGTTTATAGAAACTCAGGGAGAACCACGAGCCATACCTCTGGGATATCGAGATCGAGGCAAGATTTCTTCTATCTTTACTTTGGAAAAGTATTTACCTTCAAAGAAAAATGATTTCATGGAATATATATGTGCCTCTATTGTTACTATATTGTTAAGAATTTATTTCCTGATTTTGGGAATTAAAGAGATATGGATATGGATTATGGATTATGAATATGAATATATAGACATGATTATGAATAGAGCGAACATGCTTTATGTTTAAAAAGGATATGAAGGAATGGTATCAGTTGTTATCTAGGGTTATATGATTTTTAATATTATGTTAAGAATATTTTTAAATATTGTGATTTATTAAATATTATTTGATTATTATGTACTACTTTTAAAATGGATGGAATATTCTATGTATATATTAGCGTATTGGATTTCACTGGATACAGAGAAGATGTCTGAGTCATAATCAGAGTATTTTGGCATAAGCTTTAAAAGTGATGACATATGTGAATGAAAGTGGAAATGGAAATTGAAAGGAAAAATGTGGAATGGTATTGGTATAAATGGAATACTGATTGACAAAGGGGGATTGCAACAAAAAGCGTAAGAGGCTGTGTGCGGCACGGTCCAGCATTCAATATTTATTACGGCCCAAGAGTTGCCGAAGGAGGATGTAGCAGGTAGCCTTCCTCCAGGGATGATTGTCATTCCTTCTACTAGTAGTAAACAGAGAGAAGATACAATTAGGCGACTGATCATCGTCCTAACGTATCTGGCGCTAGCAGATATCCCCAAAACTTAAAAGAAAGAATTGATAATGGTTTTCAGATTGGTATACTTAAATAGGGACATGGTATGAAATGATGGAATTGTTTTTACAGTAAGAAGAGAAACTGATTTTATATTATTTTTATATAATTGTTGTATAAAAGGGAAAGTGGAAAGATTATATTGAGAGATTTTGTTCAGGTGATATATTACCTTGAAATATTATACTGAGATGATGTAATGGTTTTTAATTATTTTAGAAGAGAAACTGATATTATATTATATTAGAAGAGAAACTGATATTAGAATGATTTATATATCTTTTAGTATAAAATATTTGGAAGGAGTATTTATCAAATAAAAATAAATTCTTTTCATAATAATTATGATTGGTCTTCTGTTTATTATACAGATATATTTATGTTTTCCTTTGATGCTAGTTTATAAAATTTATCTTGCTGAGCTATTATAGCTCACTCTTGCTATTTATTTATACAACAGCTAGGTCACATGCCGATACTCCGCACTACACCCCGCAAGAGGGTAAGGAAAAGACGACCTTTTGAGAGAACGCTGGCACCGATCCCTGAGGTAGCGTATAGACAGACGGGTCCTGGTAGACTTATGTATATTAAGTGTGTAAGCTCATGTAATAAACTTTTGGTTGTTGAGATGCTTCCTGTAGAAGTATGATTCAACAATGTACTTAGTAAGATTCTGGTTTGTAATAACTGCTTAACTCTAAACTTTTAATATTGTAGATGTTGTTCTCTGAGCATATGACTGGTGTGTAATATTAATAAGTGCGGGGTCTATTGTGTGAGTTTCATTTCGCATTTATATTTCAACTGCCAAGAGTATAGTGTTATTAATGGAAATTGGTCCGTGACGGCCTGGATTCATGACCCCGGATTTGGGGCTGTCACAGTTGGTATCAGAGCTTAGAGTCATAATGCTCAGGAACAATAGTGATAATAATAAATGTATCAGTAATAATATAAAATTGTGAACTCCCATCGAGTTCAAGCGGTGGTATATCACATGTAGCATTTATTTTAAGCAGTGATTATAATTTTATAGATTATTACTAATAGAATTTTATGTTTTATTATAGGAAGCAGAGATGGGTGAGCCGAGTCAGGACCCCCAGTGGCTAGGACTATCAGAGCAGGAGATTGTAGATTTACAGCTAGTAGGTGTAGAGGTTCCAGAGTATGCTATCACTGACCTCAGGAGGAGAGTTCGCGCGAGAGCCATGATATGAGTACAGACTGAGAGTTGAGGAGGCAGAGGAGCGCAGACGGAGAGATGCCATGGCTATGGTACCATACATCGGTAGACCCTTTGTAGGATCTGATGAGGCAGGTCCTTCTCGAGTGAGGTCAGAGATTCCAGAGGAGGAGATGCCATTGCATAAGAGGCCTAGGTTATCGGTTATAGCTGAGGAGCAGACTGAGTGGAGAGATATTCACATGATTCCTACTCCTGTCCTACCTGTCCCAGTGCCATCACCAGTTCCATCCCCTCTACCGAGCCCTGCTCCTTTAGAGGATCCAGCAGAGCAGTTCACTCCACCAGGACATTTTATTTTCTCAGAGGATGAGGTGGAGAAGGACCCTTCTGAGGATGCAGATACAGAGCCAGTTCCTCCATCCCCACCAGTAGATGCACCTTCACATGTAGCTGCACCCTCCCCAGCAGCTGTACCCCCACAAGAGGCACCTATACCTGCGGGTGACCAGATCCCAGCGATTTTATTGTCAGAGTACTTTGTCTTACAGGGTCAAATAGAGGAGTCCCGTAGGATGATAGATACACTCTTGCAGAGGTCAGATAGAGGGAGAGGAGGTACTATGCATGATGGTTTATCCTTGGGATTGGTTAGTATTGAGCTGCGAGCACTTGGTAGCATTATGAGGTTGTTAGCAGAGAGGGGAGATCCAGCATGGAGAGCCGAGATAGTAGAGGTGGTCACATATATGGTGGTTCAGATCAGGGATGTTGTTAGAGCGGCGCTATCGTGAGTCGGGGTAGTAGTTTTAGTCTCTAATCAGACTAGTCATCTTGTTGATGTCATTTTGGGGATTAGTTTAGTTGTTTACTATCTTAATCCCAGTCTGATTAGAGGACAGTTAGTTGTACTTTTGTTATAGCGGATTAGTATGTACAGTTATGTTTTGGGGCTTCGAACCTTGTACTCCATGATGTATAATATTAGTAGTAAAAGACATAGTACCCAAGTTGTAAAATATTTATGTAAATTAATGAAGTTGTGTATTCTGTCTAAATTTTTACTGTATTTTAATATTAAATGTTGAGATTCAAAAATGTTGATGTATATAAGGTGATTGACTTAAATGAAAAGGTTATCGTGCTAAAGGTGATACGCTTACTTGCTAAAGTTGTAATATAACTAGATACTAACTGCATGGAGTTAATAATATTGTGATGTATAAATGAGTTAACTAACGATATAATTGTGTATATAGAAATGATGTATATTGTACCCTAAATTTGGGAAATTAATGGAGAGTATTGTTATATAAAGAATCATGCCGCCTAAGCGTAATAATAGAACGAATGCAAGGGAAATGAGAGAGCTGAAGGAAGTCAAAATAGATAGAATGAAAATGCTCATAATGAACAAGATCATGAGGAAGAAGAAGATGAATCAACTGGCCAACAAGGAAACCAGGGGGTGATCCCTTTAACCAATTCATGGACCTATTAAGACAGAATTTAGCTAATCCACAGAATCCCCAACAACCACCTGCTCTCCCCAATCAGGCAGCTAACTCCTTTCGTGCCTTTAAGTCATTAAAACCCCCGGATTTTGAGGGAACTGCTAACCCAGTAGTAGCCAGAGCCTGGTTAAAAGAGATGGAGAAAGCTTTTGAGATATTGAGGATAGAGGAGGATCAGAAAACAATCTTTGCAGCCTATCTCTTAAAGGGAGAGGCAAATTATTGGTGGGAAGCTAAGAAGAATCTAGAAGGAGCGGGAGTAATAACCTGGGAGCGTTTCACTAGGGTGTTTCTAGACAAATATTCCCCTAGGTATATGGAAAATCAAATGGAAATGAAATTTTTGGAGTTAAAGCAGGATAACCTAACAGTGGCAGAATATGAAACTAAATTTACTAAACTGTCTAGGTTTGTTCCAGAATTTGTGCGTACTGAAGAACAGCGAGCGAAAAGGTTTCAACAAGGATTAAAACCATGGTTACGGACGAGAGTAGCACCATTTGAGTTAACTGATTGTGCTACAGTGGTTCAAAAGGCATCTATTATAGAAGCCGAGAGTGAACAGACTCAAATAGGTCGAGAGAATAAGAAAAGGAAATTTGAGGGTCAGAACGGAGGTTCAAGTGAAGGAAGTTACTTTAGCAAGGTCGATAAAGGACAAAAATTTCAGTTTGTGGGAAAGTCAGGAATTAATAGGGCTGTTAGTGAGACTATAAATCAAGGTGGTAAATCCTCAGGAACGTTTCAGTCCAATCAATCATGACCACCATTACCAGATTGTAACACGTGTGGTAGGAAGTATACGGGAGTGTGTAGAATATTGGGAATAACTTGCTTTAAGTTCGGACAGAAAGGACACTATTATAACCAGTGCCCATCAACTGACAAGAGTGATATCATGTGTTATCAATGTGGGAAACTAGGACATATAGCTAGAGATTGCCATTCTGGTGGGTCGTCTGCGACAGGACAAAGTATGACTGCTTCAAAAAAACCTACCTGCACTACTAAAAAAATGCTAATAGACATCGGTTTCTGGCCGATGTCTTTGAAAAATTCTGACCGATGTCTTTGTCGGTGATGTCTAAAGTCTAAACGTTTAGACATCGGTTTCTGGCCGATGTCTATTAGCATATAATACATCAGTTTTAAAAATATTTCTGATGTTTATGTACTGTCTTCTTGGATTAACTGCATGAGGTTAACTTTTGAATTGTTAGATTAGAGGCCTTAGCTGTTATTTAACATATAGCGAACATAGAATAATTCGACATAGACATTTGTTTTTCTCCAAATATTGATGTCTAAGCCTTTATTAACATCGGTAAACATAAAGAAAACCGATGTATAATGTGATCATAGACATCGATTTTAGACGATGCTGAAGATATCTATTGCATTAGTTACCTATTTTTAAAACCGATGTGTGAGATCCCTCAGACATCGTTTTCAGCTGATGTTTAAGACTTCTAATAAAACAGTTTTTTTATAATGATGAACGATGTGCAAACAGCTGTAGTACAGAAAATGATGCATAAAAAAACAAAAATAACCAAAATTTACTCAAATGTCATTGACAACTATAATCCAAACATTCAAGCACTATCATTCAAACAATCATAATCCAAACATTCATGTGTACCTTAATACAAAACATCTATACCAATCTGAATCAATCTACAACTAATATTTGCGGAACTAGCCAAACTCAAAGCATTATAAAAAAGATATGAAACTATTTCCTGGTTACTTCATGCATTCTTTTCCAAATCGTAACTCACTAGGACGATTCTTTGGATCCAGGAATACTTTCCTTGCAGCAGCCTGCACTTTCTATACACCATTTATCGCTGATTCATTGTGCACTATGTTACTGAGTTCTTGGACTTAGCCACTGGATTGTGTTCTCGACCTCTGTAAGAAGATAGCAAATTAGCAATGGAAATCTTTAGTGCTTGGGTTTTCCAACATTGATGCATGGAAGGTCACCAGAGTACCGCAGGGGAATATTACGAATGTTTACAAAATAATCATAAACAGATACTCCCTCCGTCCCATTGAGTTATTTACATTTGCGGACCAGTTTCCGGCACGGATTTTAAGGTGCATTTTAAGGATAGTTCTATAATTTATTTTTGATATTTTCTTTTTTTGTATAAAAATAGAACAATCCTATTTTTATACAAAAAAAGAAAATATCAAAAATAAGTTATAGAACTATCCTTAAAATGCACCTTAAAACGCGTGTCAGTTACGCAGTTTTTTATGTAAAGAAATGGATGGGACAGAGGGAGTAATTCAGTTGTCAGTGGTTCCCCATTCTCATCTTTTTCGCCTCTCTGTTTCATTGAAAACCTACAGGACACAGATAAACATAATCCATCTAGTTAAAATAATAAACAGTGGCAATAGAACTACACAGGGGTGCATTAAGAGTACTGGAAATATACATGAGCTTGTAATGTATGATACCCAACAATCTGGTATGATACCCAACAATCTCTTCCGGAATTGAAGATTAAGAATTGGACGGACAATATACACTTCTCAATCATTCTTGGCCTTGTACCTTGAAGAACAAAATATAAGGAATTCATAATCTATATATGCCGAAGGAGGATGTAGCAGGTAGCCTTCCTCCAGGGATGATTGTCATTCCTTCTACTAGTAGTAAACAGAGAGCAGATACAATTAGGCGACTGATCATCGTCCTAACGTATCTGGCGCTAGCAGATATCCCCAAAACTTAAAAGAAAGAATTGATAATGGTTTTCAGATTGGTATACTTAAATAGGGACATGGTATGAAATGATGGAATTGTTTTTACAGTAAGAAGAGAAACTGATTTTATATTATTTTTATATAATTGTTGTATAAAAGGGAAAGTGGAAAGATTATATTGAGAGATTTTGTTCAGGTGATATATTACCTTGAAATATTATACTGAGATGATGTAATGGTTTTTAATTATTTTAGAAGAGAAACTGATATTATATTATATTAGAAGAGAAACTGATATTAGAATGATTTATATATCTTTTAGTATAAAATATTTGGAAGGAGTATTTATCAAATAAAAATAAATTCTTTTCATAATAATTATGATTGGTCTTCTGTTTATTATACAGATATATTTATGTTTTCCTTTGATGCTAGTTTATAAAATTTATCTTGCTGAGCTATTATAGCTCACTCTTGCTATTTATTTATACAACAGCTAGGTCACATGCCGATACTCCGCACTACACCCCGCAAGAGGGTAAGGGAAAGACGACCTTTTGAGAGAACGCTGGCACCGATCCCTGAGGTAGCGTATAGACAGACGGGTCCTGGTAGACTTATGTATATTAAGTGTGTAAGCTCATGTAATAAACTTTTGGTTGTTGAGATGCTTCCTGTAGAAGTATGATTCAACAATGTACTTAGTAAGATTCTGGTTTGTAATAACTGCTTAACTCTAAACTTTTAATATTGTAGAAGTTGTTCTCTGAGCATATGACTGGTGTGTAATATTAATAAGTGCGGGGTCTATTGTGTGAGTTTCATTTCGCATTTATATTTCAACTGCCAAGAGTATAGTGTTATTAATGGAAATTGGTCCGTGACGGCCTGGATTCATGACCCCGGATTTGGGGCTGTCACAGTTGGTATCAGAGCTTAGAGTCATAATGCTCAGGAACAATAGTGATAATAATAAATGTATCAGTAATAATATAAAATTGTGAACTCCCATCGAGTTCAAGCGGTGGTATATCGCATGTAGCATTTATTTTAAGCAGTGATTATAATTTTATAGATTATTACTAATAGAATTTTATGTTTTATTATAGGAAGCAGAGATGGGTGAGCCGAGTCAGGACCCCCAGTGGCTAGGACTATCAGAGCAGGAGATTGTAGATTTACAGCTAGTAGGTGTAGAGGTTCCAGAGTATGCTATCACTGACCTCAGGAGGAGAGTTCGCGCGAGAGCCATGATATGAGTACAGACTGAGAGTTGAGGAGGCAGAGGAGCGCAGACGGAGAGATGCCATGGCTATGGTACCATACATCGGTAGACCCTTTGTAGGATCTGATGAGGCAGGTCCTTCTCGAGTGAGGTCAGAGATTCCAGAGGAGGAGATGCCATTGCATAAGAGGCCTAGGTTATCGGTTATAGCTGAGGAGCAGACTGAGTGGAGAGATATTCACATGATTCCTACTCCTGTCCTACCTGTCCCAGTGCCATCACCAGTTCCATCCCCTCTACCGAGCCCTGCTCCTTTAGAGGATCCAGCAGAGCAGTTCACTCCACCAGGACATTTTATTTTCTCAGAGGATGAGGTGGAGAAGGACCCTTCTGAGGATGCAGATACAGAGCCAGTTCCTCCATCCCCACCAGTAGATGCACCTTCACATGTAGCTGCACCCTCCCCAGCAGCTGTACCCCCACAGGAGGCACCTATACCTGCGGGTGACCAGATCCCAGCGATTTTATTGTCAGAGTACTTTGTCTTACAGGGTCAAATAGAGGAGTCCCGTAGGATGATAGATACACTCTTGCAGAGGTCAGATAGAGGGAGAGGAGGTACTATGCATGATGGTTTATCCTTGGGATTGGTTAGTATTGAGCTGCGAGCACTTGGTAGCATTATGAGGTTGTTAGCAGAGAGGGGAGATCCAGCATGGAGAGCCGAGATAGTAGAGGTGGTCACATATATGGTGGTTCAGATCAGGGATGTTGTTAGAGCGGCGCTACCGTGAGTCGGGGTAGTAGTTTTAGTCTCTAATCAGACTAGTCATCTTGTTGATGTCATTTTGGGGATTAGTTTAGTTGTTTACTATCTTAATCCCAGTCTGATTAGAGGACAGTTAGTTGTACTTTTGTTATAGCGGATTAGTATGTACGGTTATGTTTTGGGGCTTCGAACCTTGTACTCCATGATGTATAATATTAGTAGTAAAAGACATAGTACCCAAGTTGTAAAATATTTATGTAAATTAATGAAGTTGTGTATTCTGTCTAAATTTTTACTGTATTTTAATATTAAATGTTGAGATTCAAAAATATTGATGTATATAAGGTGATTGACTTAAATGAAAAGGTTATCGTGCTAAAGGTGATACGCTTACTTGCTAAAGTTGTAATATAACTAGATACTAACTGCATGGAGTTAATAATATTGTGATGTATAAATGAGTTAACTAACGATATAATTGTGTATATAGAAATGATGTATATTGTACCCTAAATTTGGGAAATTAATGGAGAGTATTGTTATATAAAGAATCATGCCGCCTAAGCGTAATAATAGAACGAATGCAAGGGAAATGAGAGAGCTGAAGGAAGTCAAAATAGATAGAATGAAAATGCTCATAATGAACAAGATCATGAGGAAGAAGAAGATGAATCAACTGGCCAACAAGGAAACCAGGGGGTGATCCCTTTAACCAATTCATGGACCTATTAAGACAGAATTTAGCTAATCCACAGAATCCCCAACAACCACCTGCTCTCCCCAATCAGGCAGCTAACTCCTTTCGCGCCTTTAAGTCATTAAAACCCCCGGATTTTGAGGGAACTGCTAACCCAGTAGTAGCCAGAGCCTGGTTAAAAGAGATGGAGAAAGCTTTTGAGATATTGAGGATAGAGGAGGATCAGAAAACAATCTTTGCAGCCTATCTCTTAAAGGGAGAGGCAAATTATTGGTGGGAAGCTAAGAAGAATCTAGAAGGAGCGGGAGTAATAACCTGGGAGCGTTTCACTAGGGTGTTTCTAGACAAATATTCCCCTAGGTATATGGAAAATCAAATGGAAATGAAATTTTTGGAGTTAAAGCAGGATAACCTAACAGTGGCAGAATATGAAACTAAATTTACTAAACTGTCTAGGTTTGTTCCAGAATTTGTGCGTACTGAAGAACAGCGAGCGAAAAGGTTTCAACAAGGATTAAAACCATGGTTACGGACGAGAGTAGCACCATTTGAGTTAACTGATTATGCTACAGTGGTTCAAAAGGCATCTATTATAGAAGCCGAGAGTGAACAGACTCAAATAGGTCGAGAGAATAAGAAAAGGAAATTTGAGGGTCAGAACGGAGGTTCAAGTGAAGGAAGTTACTTTAGCAAGGTCGATAAAGGACAAAAATTTCAGTTTGTGGGAAAGTCAGGAATTAATAGGGCTGTTAGTGAGACTATAAATCAAGGTGGTAAATCCTCAGGAACGTTTCAGTCCAATCAATCACGACCACCATTACCAGATTGTAACACGTGTGGTAGGAAGTATACGGGAGTGTGTAGAATATTGGGAATAACTTGCTTTAAGTGCGGACAGAAAGGACACTATTATAACCAGTGCCCATCAACTGACAAGAGTGATATCATGTGTTATCAATGTGGGAAACTAGGACATATAGCTAGAGATTGCCATTCTGGTGGGTCGTCTGCGACAGGACAAAGTATGACTGCTTCAAATAAACCTACCTGCACTACTAAAAAAATGCTAATAGACATCGGTTTCTGGCCGATGTCTTTGAAAAATTCTGACCGATGTCTTTGTCGGTGATGTCTAAAGTCTAAACGTTTAGACATCGGTTTCTAGCCGATGTCTATTAGCATATAATACATCAGTTTTAAAAATATTTCTGATGTTTATGTACTGTCTTCTTGGATTAACTGCATGAGGTTAACTTTTGAATTGTTAGATTAGAGGCCTTAGCTGTTATTTAACATATAGCGAACATAGAATAATTCGACATAGACATCTGTTTTTCTCCAAATATTGATGTCTAAGCCTTTATTAACATCGGTAAACATAAAGAAAACCGATGTATAATGTGATCATAGACATCGATTTTAGACGATGCTGAAGATATCTATTGCATTAGTTACCTATTTTTAAAACCGATGTGTGAGATCCCTCAGACATCGTTTTCAGCTGATGTTTAAGACTTCTAATAAAACAGTTTTTTTATAATGATGAACGATGTGCAAACAGCTGTAGTACAGAAAATGATGCATAAAAAAACAAAAATAACCAAAATTTACTCAAATGTCATTGACAACTATAATCCAAACATTCAAGCACTATCATTCAAACAATCATAATCCAAACATTCATGTGTACCTTAATACAAAACATCTATACCAATCTGAATCAATCTACAACTAATATTTGCGGAACTAGCCAAACTCAAAGCATTATAAAAAAGATATGAAACTATTTCCTGGTTACTTCATGCATTCTTTTCCAAATCGTAACTCACTAGGACGATTCTTTGGATCCAGGAATACTTTCCTTGCAGCAGCCTGCACTTTCTATACACCATTTGTCGCTGATTCATTGTGCACTATGTTACTGAGTTCTTGGACTTAGCCACTGGATTGTGTTCTCGACCTCTGTAAGAAGATAGCAAATTAGCAATGGAAATCTTTAGTGCTTGGGTTTTCCAACATTGATGCATGGAAGGTCACCAGAGTACCGCAGGGGAATATTACGAATGTTTACAAAATAATCATAAACAGATAATTCAGTTGTCAGTGGTTCCCCATTCTCATCTTTTTCGCCTCTCTGTTTCATTGAAAACCTACAGGACACAGATAAACATAATCCATCTAGTTAAAATAATAAACAGTGGCAATAGAACTACACAGGGGTGCATTAAGAGTACTGGAAATATACATGAGCTTGTAATGTATGATACCCAACAATCTGGTATGATACCCAACAATCTCTTCCGGAATTGAAGATTAAGAATTGGACGGACAATATACACTTCTCAATCATTCTTGGCCTTGTACCTTGAAGAACAAAATATGAGGAATTCATAATCTATATATGAAAACAATAGCATTCTCTACTGTATTAGGACAAGGAAATACCATATAGCAATCTCTCATGTATTATAAAGCTCTAGAGGTAAGACTTGCTAGCTACCTCGAATTTGGTTTGTCAATGACCTGATTCTATTACTTGGCTATGACCTTAATGTAGACTATTAGTACCAATATTAGGCATGCAATAAAGCTTAAGAAGTTTGGACAATGAACATACCAAAATGAATCAATATAGGTTGATATTGTCTTCACATCTATCCCACAAGCTTTTGCACGTTCTTCTAAAAATTCAGGAACATGAACACGCTGAGCTCCTGAAATTATTTCCTCCCCTGCAGAAAAACATTAACAGAAATTAGTGGAACTACGTACTTACCCAAAGACATTGAGAAAGAAATCGACATAGTATTAAAGTCTGCAAACATGAAAAAACAACTTCGCAAACACTTGTGTAGCTTGACTGCTCTAGTTGATAATATAATGATAATGACATAAATTTTATTTTATTTTAAAAAGGATAGAAGGCTGTTAACATGTAAATTTATACATAGGTATGTTGTGTACAAGCAGCAAATAAGCTCTTGCATACTTCTTTAAATAAATATGTAACATGAAAAAATAAGGGATAGTGGGAACCTCCACTACTCCAAGACAACAACAAATGGTGCAATCATAGTGACCCCCCAGGCAATGAACCAGTTTGCTAGTGTTGCAACACTTCCAGCAAGGGCTTTGATTTTGATTGGCAGAATCTGCAAACAGAACACACATGTATAATATATATATATAAACTGTAGATAAGAAAGGAGTAATATGGAACACTATTTGATAATAATAGATACAGATCATAGATATTGATAAAAAGTTGTTGCATTGCGAGCTAGATGGGACTCAGATGAGAAAACAATTCTGATATGGACACAAAAAGAATTAAACCTAGTAAATATGACAAAGATTACTAAAGAAATTGATTTAATGCTACAACAATACATTTAATTAACCAATTACAGACTATAACTGCATATACACAAGACTACGAATGTGAAAGTATATATATACAATCAGAAATATGATTGTACCTTTTTCTCGCACACTTTCTATCTGCATTGGTAATTTGGTTAGCAATTGTGATCTACTAGCAACAAGTTTCAAAAGATACCCTTATTAGACTTCCTAGCCTTCCATGTGAGTATCAGATTAATACCATTGGATGAAGCCAAATATTATCATGGACAGGTAACTTGCTCGAGTTTCCGTCTTTATTTGATCTTGATGCAATATGAACTTCTTTGGCAACCCTGGAAACATCACGAGATATATCTGATGGTTCCAATCGCATACACGCAGCGAAATACAGTAAAATAAAATCGAAACCAAGCCCGGATCCATGTATAATATTACCGATAATCATGGTAGTAAGAATGTTTACCTTATTATAGCTTTATGATTGTAGAATAATGATGATGAAAGTCTCCCACGATCACTGAGTGTTCCTCTTCGAAACCTCCTCTATGGTATCCACACGAACACCTTCAAGAACGTCTCACGATCTTGCCCGGAAGAGAGGTACTAGCCTCTAATGAAAAATGATATGAGATTAGGTTTAGGGTTTTGGTTTTTGTGCGGCTTCTTCAGTTTCTTCCACGTTAAAACTTCACCCCATATCTTTATATATAGGATAGTGTAAAGCCAAAAAGCCCATGTCATAACCTAGCCCAAATATGATTTAATTAAATAATAAAATCTAATTCTATTATTCAAATAAATAATTAAGTCAAACTTAATTATTAAAATCATATCTCATATATCTTTGTATTTTATTATAACTTAATTAAGTCACACTTAATTAATATAATAAAATCCAACTTATCATTAATTAATTTAAATTCATAATTTAAATTAATTCTTCCTTTAAAATGTTCTATGTGTGTGACCCTGTAGGTTATTATTTCTTTTGGCAATAATTTTATTCTCCAATAAAATTATAAACAATGAGCGGTATCTAGTAATACATCATTGCTACCCAATTAACTAATAAATAAATCGTGATTCGATAAACCTTTTTGTGATTAATGTTCCCGTGTAATATAATCCCTTTAACCAAATATTATAGATTAAACTCGAGGCATGTTTATTGTCATCCTCTTCATAATTTAATCCGGGTTTACTTGATCCATGAGTAGACTATTAATAACAAATCATTATTTGAGCACGGCGATGCATTTTATAGCCTCACTCAATCAAGAGGCCAATAATATCTCTCCTATTTGATAGGAGGGTTAAATCCTTTATCTATCATTCATATTTCTCATACGATTCACAATATACCCGATGTCCACTTTTATCATTACCCGGTCAAAGGTAACTTTTAATGTAGTCAAAATATATTATCCTCGTATAGAAATATAATGATCTCAAGTCAAAGGATCATTACACCATTATCACTGTGAGTCTTTCTTATGACTTAATTAACATGAAGAATCTCACGGTGGGTCTGTCCAGTACCATGTACCCTACATGTACCTATGTATTGACTTTAGTATCTCCATACTTATAACCAATGAGATGTGGTTATCAGTCAAAAACATACTAGTCTATTTATGTATTATTATTGTCCTGTATAATAATACTCGACTAGGGACCTTTAAGAATATGATATATATATATATTATATAATCTCAAATTCAAGTTATAAACTTAAACTATATAATGTGTATCATTATTCTAAGGACATTTATTATGCTAACAAATATCGCAGTAATTAGAGTCATAATAAATACATTTATTTAATAATCAAATGACATAAGATTTATTCGCAAACAATGTATTGCCTCTAGGGCACCTACACTAACAATCTCCCACTTGCACTAGAGCCAATCACCCATGTATCTAATACCCATGGAACTAGTGTGACCATCGTGCTTCTGCTGCGACAGGCCTTTGGTCAGTGGGTCTGCAATGTTATCATTTGTATGCACTTTACATATATGTATTTCACCCCTTTCATTAATCTCTCGTATGAGGTGATATCTTCTGAGTATATGTTTGGATCGGGAGTGTGATCTAGGCTCTCTAGCCTGTGCAATGGCCCCATTATTATCGCAGTATAGATCAATGGGATCTGCAATCGATGGAACCACTTCCAAATCAGAAATGAATTTTCGAATCCAAACTGCCTCTTTAGCCGCTTCACAAGCTGCAATGTACTCAGCCTCCATTGTAGAATCAGCTACTGTTTCTTGCTTTGAACTCTTCCAGCTTACAGCACCTCCATTTAGACAAAACACAAAACCAGACTGTGATACAGTATTATCCCTGTCTGTTTGGAAACTTGCATCGGTGTAACCCTTTACAACCAGTTTCTCCTCTCCTCCATACACCAAGAATGAATCTTTAGTCCTTTTTAGGTACTTTAGAATATTCTTGACTGCCGTCAAGTGACCTTCACCTGGATTAGACTGGTATCTGCTCGTCATGCTCAAAGCATACGAAACATCGGGGCGAGTACATACCATCGCATACATGATAGATCCAATTGCTGATGCATATGGAACTTTATTCATGTGGTCCTTCTCATCTAATGATTTCGGACACTGGTCTTTAGAAATCGTTATCCCTTGAGACACAGCGACATATCCCCTTTTAGCATTTTGCATACCAAAACGATGCAAAACCTTATCAATGTATGTACTCTGACTTAGACCGATCATCCTTTTAGATCTATCCCTATAGATCCTCATTCCTAGAATGTAGGTTGCCTCTCCTAAGTCTTTCATAGAGAAATTGCTCCCTAACCAAGTCTTAATAGCCTTTAGAGAAGGTATGTCATTCCCCATTAGTAGTATGTCATCAACATACAGTACTATGAATGCCACATGGCTCCCACTAACCTTCTTGTAAACACAAGGTTCATCCTCGTTTTGAATAAAGCCATACTCCTTGACTGTTTCATCAAAACGAATATTCCATCTCCTAGAGGCTTGCTTCAATCCATAAATGGATCGTCGTAATTTACATACCTTGCCAACATTCCTTGGATCGACAAAACCTTCAGGTTGTGTCATGTACACATCCTCTTCAAGGCTCCCATTAAGGAAAGCTGTTTTGACATCCATTTGCCAGATTTCGTAATCATGGAATGCTGCAATTGCAAGCAAAATCCGTATGGACTTGACCATGGCGACTGGTGAGAAAGTTTCATCATAGTCAATACCATGAATTTGTTTGAACCCTTTCGCAACCAGTCTTGCTTTATAGGTCTGAACATTTCCTTCCATGTCAGTTTTCTTCTTGAAAACCCACTTGCACCCTACGGGTTTTACCCCTTCAGGTGGATCAACCAAATCCCAAACTTGGTTTTCGTACATGGAATCCATCTCGGATTTCATGGCTTCAAGCCATCTCTTAGAGTCTGGACTGTTCATAGCATCTTGGTATGTGAGAGGCTCATCCTCATCTATGAGCATCAAATCCCCACATTGAGTCAAAAGAAATCCATATCTCTCTGGCTCATGGCGAATTCTACCTGATCTACGAACAACCTGTGTTTCTTGAGCATTATCATTATTCTGCTCTTGTTCCACCTCAGGTTCAATGCTATTTTGTGGTTCTCGATCTTCATCGAGATCTATAGTTCTCCCACTGTCTCTTTTGGAAACAAAATCTCTTTCCATGAAGACAGCATCTCGAGCAATGAACACTTTCTGCTCAGAAGGACTATAAAAATAATACGCCTTTGTTTCTTTAGGGTATCCCACAAAATTGCACTCTTCAGATTTAGGTCCAAGCTTGTCAGATACTTGACGTTTTACAAACGCCTTGCATCCCCAAACTTTCATAAAGTTCATGCTTGACCGTTTCTCCTCCCATATCTCATATGGAGTCTTTTGAACCTCCTTGGTTGGAACACGGTTAAGTGTGAAAGCCGCTGTTTCTAGAGCATAACCCCAGAAACTTATTGGAAGATCTGCATGACTCATCATCGATCGTACCATGTCCAACAGAGTACGATTTCTCCTCTCTGAAACTCCATTCCATTGAGGTGTACCTGGCGGAGTGAGTTGTGATACAATACCACACTCCTTTAAATACTCTTTAAATTCGGTGCTTAAGTATTCACCCCCACGATCGGATCGTAAGATTTTAATACTTGCACCTCCGCCTATTTGCTTCTCTACTTCAGCCTTGTATTCTTTGAATTTTTCAAAAGAATCGGATTTATTCTTCATAAGATACACATATCCATATCTACTGAAGTCATCAGTAAATGTTATGAAGTAGTAGTAGCCTCCTCTAGCCATCACACGCATTGGGCCACATACATCACTATGTATTAGCTCCAAACGTTCAGTGGCCCTTTGACCCTTACCAGTAAAAGGGGCTTTAGTCATCTTACCAAGCAAACAAGATTCGCATTTTTCGTATGATTCAAAATCAAACTTATCCAAGTATCCATCCTTATGTAATTTGGATATGCGTTTCTCATTTATATGGCCTAGACGACAATGCCAGAGGTATGTTTGATTTGAGTCATTAACTTTAAGTCGTTTGTTTTCTATGTTACAGACAGGATTATCTAAATCAAGAACATATAAACCATTAAATAATCGCGCAACACCATAGGTTAAATCATTCAAAGCAAAAGAGCAACTATTGTTCTTTATTATAAACGAAAAACCTTTCTTGTCCAAACAAGAAACAGAAATAATGTTTCTGCGAATCGCAGGCACGTAAAAACAGTCTTCAAGTTCTAAAACAAGCCCAGAGGGCAAAGATAAATAATAAGTTCCTACGGCTAAAGCAGCAACTCTTGCTCCATTGCCTACTCGTAGGTCCACTTCTCCCTTAGCCAAAGTCCTACTTCTCTGCAGTTCCTGCACATTTATACAAATGTGAGAAGCACATCCAGTATCCAATACCCAAGATGTAGAAATAGACAGATTGACTTCTATAACATAAATACCTGAAGTAGAAGCTTGCTGAGCTTTCTTCTTCTTCAGATCCTCCAAATAAACATAACAGTTTCTCTTCCAGTGACCAGGCTTGTGGCAATAGTGACATTCACCTTTGTCAGCATTTGCGACATCTCCCTTCGGCTTTTTAGCCTTTTTAAAAGAGGGCTTAGAAGGACCAAGATCTTTCGGTGTAACCTTTTTCTTGCCCTTCCATTTCCCCTTTCCCTTAGCACCTTTCTTGCCCACCATCATTATGGGAGCTTTCTCAGGTGCCTTGACCATATTTGCTTCAGTGGTCCTCAGCATGGCCAACAATTCCATAGGAGTCTTATCTTGCTCAGTCATATTAAAAGTCATAATGAACTGAGTATAGTCGCTGTTCAAAGATTGCAAGATTATATCGACTTGAGCCTCTCGCTGAAGCGGGAAACCCAAACGAAAAAGGTAATCACAATACCCAATCATCTTTAGAACATGTGGTCCGACTGGTCCGTTGCCCTGCTTGCATGAGAAGAGTGCTTTGCTCGTATTGAACTTTTCCACACGAGCCTGTGATTGAAACATCGTCGAAAGATGTTCAAACATAATATAAGCATTCATATCAAAATGCTGCTTCTGAAGCTCAGCATCCATAGTAGCAAGCATAAGACAAGCCACATCAGTCGCATCATCAATATGCTTCTGATAAGCATTTTGTTGAGCAAGAGTGGCATTGGCAGCAGGGGCTGCCGGTGGAGGAATATCAATCACATAAGATTTCTTTTCCTGCATGAGAAAAATTCTCAAATTCCTAGACCAGTCAAGGAAGTTTGATCCTGTCAGCTTGTCCTTCTCAAGGACTGATCGCACAGAGAAAGTATTGTTTGTATTTTGTGCCATTTGTTTTCTACAATGATAAAATGCATAAGATAAGTTAGATTGTTACATTAATTATGTTCAAGTGATTATGACATATTCATAATATATCTCCCACTATTTTTATCAAATTAATAGCCCTTACTATTAAATCGGAAAGAATATCCCATAAATCTTTCTAGTGAGCCAAGATCCATATTTCGTCATATCCTAAGTCAACCACTGGTAGTCCTTAAAACATGATTATTTAGGTAGACAACAATTGTCAATTATATCATATATAATTCTTGGATAGTTTGGTGAACAACAATTGTTCATATCTATCTAATAGATTTTGAACCAAACTCTATGCTTCTAAGTTCATAATAATTGAATATAACCGTTTATTTTTCACCTTATTATGACGACTCAGTTAAGTTAGATCCAATGATACAATGGCCGAATATAACCGCTTATTTTCGTCACATCTCACCACGATAGACAGGAGTCCCCTGCCACTGGCAGTCATTCCCCTTATCGATCTAGGATTCAATGAGTGTTCATTCATTGGAAAGCATCCGATTAAAACTTAATATTTTGTTAAGGGGTTTCAAAATTAAAACGACCATGATCCCATCATAAAGAGATTCCCAATTTTTCCTTGAATTAAATACTTCAAATCAATATTCATCAATAGTTTGATTTCCAGGTTGTTGGAGGAGTCACAAGTGGCCTCACTTAATACCCAACTTCCTTACAGGTAAAACCTGTTTTTGACAAAATCTCCCCATATCTAAATAATTGAAAATTCGTATTTAATTCCGTGTTTCATAAACACAGAAATCTCATGATCGTTTGTTCATTTTAAAATCTCGAATCGTTACAGATTTTATCTTGTTTAGCATGGCAAGCATGGCATGGGTGACGTATCTAATACATGCATACATCATTAATCTAATTAAAACATGCATACATTTGTTACTCTACACATGCATCATATGTAAAGTGCATCACCTTAATTAATATGCTATGGTTATGGCCCAATCCTATGTGATTTTTCCAAGCTAATGGAAAAATCGAGGTCAATCTATGGTGGTAATAACTAATTATTACAAAATCTCTTGCTTCGCTTCCAAAGCTGCCTTGAGTGCCTCCAAGCTCCTCTTGAAACATTTTACAAAAGAACTCGAGTTGCATTCGAGATAAAATAATTACAAAAGGAAAAACGACATGCAAGTCGTATTTAATTATTACAAACCATAAATTAAAATTAATAAAATAAATTAGAAACTAGGTCTTGGGGCCATAACCATGCATCATGCTCTCATAGCAATTAAAAGCATCACATATTGTATAATCACAATTTTATACAACATAAATTAAATATGATCAAATCATAAATAATAAAATTAATTTAAATATTAACTTAGTAATCTAAATTACTAATTAATAAAATTTTGCATACTCCAAGTAAAACATTAACATTTATAGTTTAATCTAAGCATGCAAAACCTGGCTGGAAATTTTTTTTTATTTTTTTTTTAATTAAAACATCAGATACGCATCTACAGTATGCGCAACCGACCTATTCTGTTAATCCAATTAGACACACATTACACGTATGCGTGTATGGCCAAAACCCTAGCAGATGCGCATACTCAGTATGCGCATCACCTGTACTATCATATTTTCTGCAAATTTCCAGAAGACCCAGTTCGATCATGTTCTTCATTTTAATCACGATTTTGATACCAAACTGATTATACAGACCTACGATTATCTATGCAGTAATAACACAATCATATATCACAGATTCTGGAACGATTAAAATCTAAACCTATTAACAGGTTTGTATAAACACGTATGTATATATATACTTACGTAAAACATGCATGAACTGATAATCAAGATCATCGACTGGTTTCTCAAGTGTTTAGGTCACATTTTAATCTTATTAAAACATAGCAGGTTACAACAGATCAAAGAACGCAGCAAAACAGAAGAATCAAAAGCATGCAGTTCGTTAATATCATGCAGTAGGGTTCTCGGGGAAAAAATTCAGAACTGGTATGTCATAAAACAGATCGTAAACATCATATATAACCAGATTATCATATTATACAAGCAGCTCTGATACCATTGATGGTTCCAATCGCATACACGCAGCGAAATACAGTAAAATAAAATCGAAACCAAGCCCGGATCCATGTATAATATTACCGATAATCATGGTAGTAAGAATGTTTACCTTATTATAGCTTTATGATTGTAGAATAATGATGATGAAAGTCTCCCACGATCACTGAGTGTTCCTCTTCGAAACCTCCTCTATGGTATCCACACGAACACCTTCAAGAACGACTCACGATCTTGCCCGGAAGAGAGGTACTAGCCTCTAATGAAAAATGATATGAGATTAGGTTTATGGTTTTGGTTTTTGTGCGGCTTCTTCAGTTTCTTCCACGTTAAAACTTCACCCCATATATATAGGATAGTGTAAAGCCAAAAAGCCCATGTCATAATCTAGCCCAAATATGATTTAATTAAATAATAAAATCTAATTCTATTATTCAAATAAATAATTAAGTCAAACTTAATTATTAAAATCATATCTCATATATCTTTGTATTTTATTATAACTTAATTAAGTCACACTTAATTAATATAATAAAATCCAACTTATCATTAATTAATTTAAATTCATAATTTAAATTAATTCTTCCTTTAAAATGTTCTATGTGTGTGACCCTGTAGGTTATTATTTATTTTGGCAATAATTTTATTCTCCAATAAAATTATAAACAATGAGCGGTATCTAGTAATACATCATTGCTACCCAATTAAATAATAAATAAATCGTGATTCGATAAACCTTTTTGTGATTAATGTTCCCGTGTAATATAATCCCTTTAACCAAATATTATAGATTAAACTCGAGGCATGTTTATTGTCATCCTCTTCATAATTTAATCCGGGTTTACTTGATCCATGAGTAGACTATTAATAACAAATCATTATTTGAGCACGGCCATGCATTTTATAGTCTCACTCAATCAAGAGGCCAATAATATCTCTCCTATTTGATAGGAGGGTTAAATCCTTTATCTATCATTCATATTTCTCATACGATTCACAATATACCCGATGTCCACTTTTATCATTACCCGGTCAAAGGTAACTTTTAATGTAGTCAAAATATATTATCCTCGTATAGAAATATAATGATCTCAAGTCAAAGGATCATTACACCATTATCACTGTGAGTCTTTCTTATGACTTAATTAACATGAAGAATCTCACGGTGGGTCTGTCCAGTACCATGTACCCTACATGTACCTATGTATTGACTTTAGTATCTCCATACTTATAACCAATGAGATGTGGTTATCAGTCAAAAACATACTAGTCAATTTATGTATTATTATTGTCCTGTATAATAATACTCGACTAGGGACCTTTAAGAATATGATATATATATATTATATAATCTCAAATTCAAGTTATAAACTTAAACTATATAATGTGTATCATTATTCTAAGGACATTTATTATGCTAACAAATATCGTAGTAATTAGAGTCATAATAAATACATTTATTTAATAATCAAATGACATAAGATTTATTCGCAAACAATGTATTGCCTCTAGGGCACCTACACTAACAATATCAACAACACTTGCAGCACTTCCTATCATAATTATAACCTGACATTGCATCCAGAACAATTAGCCACTTATCCTGCATGCTACACTAGACTAACAACTAAATGCTAATTATATAAAAACCTCTTGATCATCTAAAATTCAGGCCTCCCATAAGTTGATTTAAGCATAAGCACAAAGCTTTCACAATCATATAGCCAACAGGTGATAAGAAAATAAAAAACTAAAGCAAATTAAGGTTACCTGTGCTAAGCAGTGTCACAATGTCGATTCTTTGTGCACAGTGAGGCACACCATGCACTGGTCTCTGGTTATGGAGTTTTTCCATTAGACATGTTTACAGGGAGACTTTTAATTCAACACTTATTATGTCAGCTAATTTTCTTTTTGTAGTGCTCGTTATTTTCATTTCTGAATCTGATTCATATTGAAAGGATGTAGCCAGATAGTGTTCCGGCTATTGCATGTGGGATCCTTACCTTAACAATTTTGCACAATCTAGACAAGTGCTTATTAGAAAACTAGACAGTAATCGGAAATTGGTCCAAAGGATGCACAATTATACCAATGTAGTTCTACATAGGTAAATATTGTATGCATACCATCTTTTCTAGTTTCAAAGTTTCAAAGCCCTTAATATACCTTAAAGGATACAAGGTTTATCAAATTAAGAAAAATTTACTTGTTGCTTCAAATCTGCTGCAAAAATGCAATCCCATCAGCAACAACCAATTATCCTCTTGCTCTATGCTTTGGCATTTTTCCATCAGGCAATTAGATAACAACTTGACAGCTTAATACAGTTCCAATTGCATCTACTAAACTTGGATTTTTAATTGCCACGGTATCTTTAGAAAACATACAGGGAATTACATCTGCAGAAACGATCATAAATTAAAAGAGGTTATACATGATGCATTATAAATTTATAAGTGGCAGAATAATTATGTGATGTAAGGCAATTGGCAGCGCGTATGACAATGCAATATAAGTTGATTGATCAACGGAATATGAAATCTTTAAAAAGTGTATGTCTATCTAGCATAATGATAATGCGACTTGGAGGTCTGAAAATTTTGTCAAGGAAAATGACTCCAACTTAATCCTAGCCTTCAGGCAAATGCGAATACCTTATTATAAATTTATCCATGAAACTTATGTGACAATATTGGCTTAATACATATATCTTTGGACATTATATGCTTAGTCAGACACATAAAGGAAGCATCTCTTATAGAATGGACATATAAGTATAGTGACTTTCTTCAAAGGGTTAAAGAATTAGTTCATCATCATCATGATGTGCTAAGGTCCCATTCCTGTGCAAAATGAAATATAGCATTGTTGTTAGATTTTGAGGCCCCTGAAGATAGAAGTAGGAAACGGTATTTATTAGTATAATAAGCAAAATAAAATATGTCAAAGATTACTAAATCTTTAGTGCTTACAGATACAAATGACACTAATACACAACAAATTGATTAAGGTACCTTGTTTATTCGTAACCAGTTGTCTATGCACTCTAGGTGGTATGAGTGTCTACAAGAAAGCACAGTCAAGGTGTCTCCTTCCTCATAGTCCAGCCGGCAAATTACACACCTGACACTAATACACAATAACATACTGTTTAGCTGCCTACTATCGGAGGATAATATCTAAAACCCTCAAAGCTTGTTGGGAGTTCTCCGAGTCCTAACCATGCAAGGCTTGTGCAATAGCCTGCATAAGAACTGACACACAAACAAAACCTAACAAGAGAATTATATACTATACTATACTATTAACATATCTTAGAAGTCAAAATAGGAGAACACCAAAAAAATAATCAGGGATTTAAGCAGTAGATGTACCTCTGCAGGTATGAAGCAGGGATCCAGATGCATATTCCCACAAGCGGACCTGCAAAGCAACAATTAGAACAGTGGTGTTTTTTATGCTTCAAGCCATCCAAATCTGTACGTTTTAAAAACTGTAACAAAGACAAAACTGTGTTCGAATAAGGTAAACCACAAGAAGACTTTAAGTTTTTGGACACATCCAAAGGATTGTAAGATTTTAATGCTTCAGTCCATGGCTACGCATAGAATACACATAAACAAAATTACTCAAACACAAATATAAACAACAAACACAAACAAATAAATTACTAATTAAACCAAAAAATAATTAACCCAAACTTAACCAAAGAACACCAAACCTGTACATAAATAACTGATACCCACAGCAGGTAGTTCCCTTCTCCTCGAGGTATCTGTATTAAACTATTACTAATTCTCCGTACAAAAAAAATTAGGGTTTTGAATTCAAAAATTCCCAATTGAAAACTAAATTGAACTAATTGAAATCAAACACAAGCTTAGGCACTTACCAATTTGAGCTTCAAATAAATTGAATTGAGTTCATAGTTTTGTAGCTTCGAATCGAATAATCTCCGGGTGAATCGAGAGAGAAGGGTGATAATAGAGAGAGAGAAGGGTGAGAGGAGAGCGAGAGGGAGAGGGACAGAGAGAGAGAGAGAGAGAGAAGGGCGAGATTTAGGGTTCTTGAGGGAGGGGGTGAGAGTCGAGAGAGAGAGAGAGAGAAAGAGGGAGAGGTGAGGTCTGTCGAGAGAGAGAGAGAGAGGTGGGTTTTGTTTTTAGGTTTAATTAATTATTTTGATTTAATTTGTGTGAATGTAGATATTAGAATTGAGGGGGGGAAATACAAAAATTTTGTCAAGGGGGAACAGATTTGGCAAGTAAGCGGGCAAATGAAAGTAAAAAGGGGGAAAATAAAACTAAGGGGGGAATAATTCAGAGGGAACGCGCGTTTATTTTTTAAGTAGACATTTAGACATCGGTTCATAAATGAAGCGATGTCTAAAATTTTTTAAGAAAACATTTAGACATCGGTTGATATGTCAAGTGATGTCTGAATGTTTAAAAGACATCGGTTTTAAAACGGGCGATGTTAAATTGATTTTTAACATCGGTTTTATTGTAATCGATGTTAAAAACGGTGATGTCTATTAACAGTTTTTTAGTAGTGTACTGTCAGAGTGTACAATATGACCTTAGGAGATGCGTTGAAAAAGCCGGATACAGATGCATGTAAAAATTTTTGCTTTTATTATTTAACCTTTTAAGTATAAATGTTTGGTTAGGAATTGATTTGGTCAATGAATGGTGTAAATAAGTTAATAAAATAGATAATAATAATCTATCTGATTAGGGAGTAAGATATGTCGATCCAAGAAGAGAGAGGGTGTAAGAGTTTTCTTAGATAATATTTTCTTACAATTGTTTCAAGGAATAGCCTGCTAGTCAAATTTCTGGAGGATTTTACAGAGACATGATATAATAAGATTGAAGTGTTCATATTTTATGTCATGATAGAGATCAAAATATAGCCAAACCCTAGTGAGATACACTACCATGTAGGAAAGGCCAATGTGGTGGCCGAGGTACTAGTAAAAAGGGAGGAGAAGGAGGAGATAAAATGGAATGATTAAATACAGGAAGAGATTGGCCAGGGAAGATAACGAAAAAGACTGCGATTGATAAGCTAAATGACATGTTGATGAATGACAAGCAATTTTATGTTGGTGTATTTCTACGCAAACAAGATAGAGATGTTTAAGGAGAAACTAAAGGAGGGAGGAAGTAATATGAGAATTAGAAGGTGTGATGTAAGAAAGGTATTCGTTAATATCTTCAACGTGATTCCGGGACGGAATCCTTTTAAGGAGGAAAGACTGTAATAACCCTAACTTTAGCAATGCTACAGTGATCATATGAATAGTAAATTTTGAGGATTTAGGAAAATGGCAGGTAGGTACCCTATAAGTGAAACAGAAAATGAATAATCGGAAACCATATTAGTGATGTACTATGAAAATGAGTGACTCAAAATGATAATGGATTTCAGAAATTCCTGAGTATGGATTTTAAGGATCTTCGATTTCAATGGAGACTCTATGGAATGTGATATGAAGGAGTTTAGAAATATTAAAGGGTTTATGTATTGAGAAAATATTAAAATTAGGTTAAACCAAGGAGTGATTAAGTTAAGGAAATGCCAAGGGAATTTGGATTGTTAAACGATTTTAGAACCACTTGGAAAATGAGGTATATTCGAAACAAATCGTAATTAGACGAGTATGGAAACAAAACAACCAAGATCACAAATATAACAAGGATACATACCACATTATTATTTACCAAGATTGTTAGTATATTACTTAGAAAATCAAGAAAAGGAATTATGAGATCATCATAGTGACATCATTTTCCACTAACACTAAATCAAGGGCAACTTAGTCATTTTATGTGAGGATTTTCCATAAACTTCCACAAATATCAATAAAACTCTAGAGTTTTCAAGATTAGTGCAAGATAAGATCAAAGAATCAAGACCAAAATCTCTCCCCCTCCATTTCATACCAATCGGCAAAAACAAGAAAAAAAATAGAAAAATAAAAACCAAAACCCTAGCAAACTTTAACAACAAATCAAGAGAAAATTTATGGAGATTCTTGGAGGTTAGAAAGGATCACCCACCAAGTTTCATAGCCATCAAGCATCTTAGTAAGGTAATAAAATCACCAAAGTCATTAGATGAATAGTAATGAATAGTGATTTCCAAGAACTAACTTTATTTTTATGGTTTCTTTAGTTAATCCAAGCTAGTGTAAGGTTGTTTAAAGATTTCCCAAGGCTTATTAAGAGTGATTAAGGCTTCAAGAAGGTATAAATGTTCTTGCCCTTTTGTATTTATGTAGCATATTAGTTGTGTTAGTAGATATGTTGATGTAAGTGGTGAAATTATGGCTATATGTGTATTTATAAGTGCTTGATTGAATATGGAGGTGTTGTGAGATCTTGTAACCATGGTTGGTATGATGACCACATGGTGTAGGGTTGTTATATGTGTTGGATGTTTGATATGGAGGAGTTATAAGAATGGAAAGTATTAAGATATAGCCGTTATAATGCCCGATTTTCGTTAAACCAAAAAGATGCCCTGTTTTTGGCACCCATATTCGTACGGTAGGTTTCTGTCCAGAGCATCAAGTGACCATGAGATGATAGAGCTTAGTTCATAGATCGTTTTGATATAAAGTACGTTAAAATCTGATAAACGGTTTAGGAGAAAAGTCAGTTTTAGTGAAAGACGTTCAAAAACCGAGAAAACGTAATTGTATCAAATTTGAGGCTATAAGTACCATACTTAAACATTTTCAAAAGTTATAAAATTTTGGGATATGGTAGTAGGGTGGTCAGAGAGCCATTACCAGTTGACCTTACATTAAAATTCGGAATTTATATTTTTAAAGAATTTTTACAATCGAGTGTGGTTATTAAGGAAAATGGTGGAATACACTAAAACTTTGATCGAGTTTAAAAATGGTTAAGTTCTTGGAACTTTTGGTACATAAAGGCTATGTTAAACATATGTTATGTGACAAGGGTATTACTATATAAGGGTAGGTGGTTAAGTGGAATGTATTCTAACGACGATCCTTTTCGTGTTTATAGAAACTCAGGGAGAACCACGAGCCATACCTCTGGGATATCGAGATCGAGGCAAGATTTCTTCTATCTTTACTTTGGAAAAGTATTTACCTTCAAAGAAAAATATATGTTACTCTATTGTTACTATATTATGAATAGAGCGAACATTGTTACTATATTGTTAAGAATTTATTTCCTGATTTTGGGAATTAAAGAGAGATGGATATGGATTATGGATTATGAATATGAATATATAGACATGATTATGAATAGAGCGAACATGCTTTATGTTTAAAAAGGATATGAAGGAATGGTATCAGTTGTTATCTAGGGTTATATGATTTGTAATATTATGTTAAGAATATTTTCAAATATTGTGATTTATTAAATATTATTTGATTATTATGTACTACTTTTAAAATGGATGGAATATTTTATGTATATATAAGCGTATTGGATTTCACTGGATACAGAGAAGATGTCTGAGTCATAATCAGAGTATTATGGCATAAGCTTTAAAAGTGATGACATATGTGAATGAAAGTGGAAATGGAAATGGAAATTGAAAGGAAAAATGTGGAATGGTATTGGTATAAATGGAATACTGATTGACAAAGGGGGATTGTAATAAAAAGCGTAAGAGGCTGTGTGCGGCACAGTCCAGCATTCAATATTTATTACGGCCCAAGAGTTGCCGAAGGAGGATGTAGCAGGTAGCCTTCCTCCAGGGATGATTGTCATTCCTTCTACTAGTAGTAAACAGAGAGCAGATACAATTAGGCGATGATCATCGTCCTAACGTATCTGGCGCTAGCAGATATCCCCAAAACTTAAAAGAAAGAATTGATAATGGTTTTCAGATTGGTATACTGAAATAGGGACAAGGTATGAAATGATGGAATTGTTTTTACAGTAAGAAGAGAAACTGATTTTATATTATTTTTATATAATTGTTGTATAAAAGGGAAAGTGGAAAGATTATATTGAGAGATTTTGTTCAGGTGATATATTACCTTGAAATATTATACTGAGATGATGTAATGGTTTTTAATTATTTTAGAAGAGAAACTGATATTATATTATATTAGAAGAGAAACTAATATTAGAATGCTATATATTTCTTTTAGTACAAAATATTTGGAAGGAATATTTATCAAATAAAAATAAATTCTTTTCATAATAATTATGATTGGTCTTATGTTTATTATACAGATATATTTAAGTTTTCCTTTGATGCAAGTTTATAAAATTTATCTTGCTGATCTATTATAGCTCACTCTTGCTATTTATTTATACAACAGCTAGGTCAAATGCCGATACTCCGCACTACACCCCGCAAGAGGGTAAGGGAAAGACGACCTTTTGAGAGAACGCTGGCACCGATCCCTGAGGTAGCGTATAGACAGACGGGTCCTGGTAGACTTAAGTATATTAAGTGTGTAAGCTCATGTAATAAACTTTTGGTTGTTGAGATGCTTCCTGTAGAAGTATGATTCAACAATGTACTTAGTAAGATTCTGGTTTGTAATAACTGCTTAACTCTAAACTTTTATTATTGTAGATGTTGTTCTCTGAGCATATGGCTGGTGTGTAATATTATTAAGTGTGGGGTCTATTGTGTGAGTTTCATTTCGCATTTATATTTCAACTGCCAAGAGTATAGTGTTATTAAATGGAAATTGGTCCGTGAAGGCCTGGATTCATGACCCCGGATTTGGGGCTGTCACATAACCTCTGTCTGTGATTTGACTAACACTTAGCAAATTGTGTTTGAGTCCTTTCACCAGAGCTACTTTTTCAACGATGACATTTCCAATGATTATATTGCCATATCCCAAAGTTTGTCCAATGTTTCCATCTCAATAAGACACAGTTGGGCCAGCCTTTTCCTCAAATTCTGATAGCAAGGTTTTGTCTCCAGTCATGTGCACAGAACATCCACTGTCCATGACTAACACATTTTTCTTTTTACCCTGCAATCAGAACCACAAAGAACTCAGTTAGAATTTTTAAGAACCCACACTTGTTGGGTTCTCTTTTCATGCAATTTAACATTTTTAGCAGCAGAAGATTTTTTTAGTAAAAACAACTTCTTCTGGATTGATTCCATCAGAATTTGCCCTGTTCTTATCAGATGTTACAAATGCATGCTTAGAATTCAAATTCTTTGTTTTACCAAAATTTGCACTTTTATTAAACTTCGGCAAAGGCTCATAATAATTGTAGTACAAATTATGATATTCTTCACACATATAAATCGAATGCCATTTACTGCCACAGTGGAAACAAGGATTCTGTGGTTTATAAAATACTGCTTTATTCCTAATGTCAGACTTATGAACTACAGTAGCCTTCTTTTTACTCCTCCTACAATCAATAGCAAGATGATTAGAGTTACCACAATTAAAACATACTTTCCTTGGTGCATTTGGAATATACTTATAATTATTCTCCTTGTTTATTCCAACTTCACCATTCCTGTTTCTTTTGATAGTTGGGACTTTCTTCCTATCTGTCACTTGACAGATTTTGTCCCTTAGCTGTTTCTTAGACAAAAGACCTACATTTTTGTTCTTGACAGTTCTAGTATCAGAATTATGAGTAGAAGTGGATCCTTTTTCTGAAGTAGATTTGGGATTTTCGGGATACACATATGTTAGTGTAGGTGCCCTAGAGGCAATACATTGTTTCTCGAATAAATCTTATGTCATTTGATTATTAAATAAATGTATTTATTATGACTTTAATTACTGCGATATTTGTTAGCATAATAAATGTCCTTAGAATAATGATACACATTATATAGTTTAAGTTTATAACTTGAATTTGAGATTATATAATATATATCATATTCTTAAAGGTCCCTAGTCGAGTATTATTATACAGGACAATAATAATACATAAATAGACTAGTATGTTTTTGACTGATAACCACATCTCATTGGTTATAAGTATGGAGATACTAAAGTCAATACTTAGGTACATGTAGGGTACATGGTACTGGACAGACCCACCGTGAGATTCTTCATGTTAATTAAGTCATAAGAAAGACTCACAGTGATAATGGTGTAATGATCCTTTGACTTGAGATCATTATATTTCTATACGAGGATAATATATTTTGACTACATTAAAAGTTACCTTTGACCGGGTAATGATAAAAGTGGACATCGGGTATATTGTGAATCGTATGAGAAATATGAATGATAGATAAAGGATTTAACCCTCCTATAAAATAGGAGAGATATTATTGGCCTCTTGATTGAGTGAGACTATAAAATGCATGGCCGTGCTCAAATAATGATTTGTTATTAATAGTCTACTCATGGATCAAGTAAACCCGGATTAAATTATGAAGAGGATGACAATAAACATGCCTCGAGTTTAATCTAATAATATTTGGTTAAAGGGATTATATTACACGGGAACATTAATCACAAAAGGTTTATCGAATCACGATTTAATTATTATTTAATTGGGTAGCAATGATGTATTACTAGATACCGCTCATTGTTTATAATTTTATTGGAGAATAAAATTATTGCCAAAATAAATAATAACCTACAGGGTCACACACATAGAACATTTTAAAGGAAGAATTAATTTAAATTATGAATTTAAATTAATTAATGATAAGTTGGATTTTATTATATTAATTAAGTGAGACTTAATTAAGCTATAATAAAATACAAAGATATGATTTTAATAATTAAGTTTGACTTAATTATTATTTATTTGAATAATAGAATTAGATTTTATTATTTAAACAAATCATATATGGGCTAGGTTTTTGATAAGGGCTTTTGGCTTTATACTATCCTATATATATAGATATGGGGTAAAGGATTTTGTACGTGAAAATCAGAAGAAGCCGCACAAAAACCCTAATCCTAAACCTATTTTCATTAGAGGCTAGTACCTCACTTTCGGACAAGAAAAGTTCTTGGAGTGTTCGTGTGGATACCGTAGAGGAGGCTTTGAAGAGGAGCACTCGGAATCGTGCAAGATAGGATCTCTAATTGACATCCCTTTGTAAAGCTTCACAAGGTAAATTTTTCTTACTACCGTGATTATCCGAATTATTATACATGGATCCGGGGTTTGGTTTCGATTTATTTACTGTTTCCGCTGCGTATATGCGATCGAAACCAACAACATAATCAACAGGTTTTAACTTAGTTTTAGTACTGTCTGTAACATATCTGTAGGTTTTTAGATTTGTTGACTCATCAACAACAATTCTTCATGGTTTTATTGTTTCATCAGTAACAACCTTACCTTTCTTCTTTTTCTCATTCTCTAGATTATATCCTAGACACTCTTTCCAATTTTTATCAGTGATAATATCATGAGTTTTCATTCCAGAATGTGTCCAGGTTCTGAGTTTTTCTTTAGCATCCTCAAGTTCTTTTTCAAGTTCAGTACATTTAAACTCCATCTCTAGTTTCATGTGTTTAGCGTTATCACATTCTGCTTGTACCTCATTCAAGAAAAGTAACTCAGATTCTAGATGATCATTTCTCTTAGCTACCTCTACCATTTCAGATTTTATTCTTGCAATTTCAAGAGACTGACTCCTAAAACTAATATGCAGAGATTTTAGAAATGATCTTAACTCAGATATACTATTAGTATTAAAATCAAACAAAGTTTCAGATACCTTATTTTCAGCAGTAGCAGTCTCATCAGTATTAGCCATCAAAGCATAATTCACTTTCTCTTCTTCAGAGTCAGATGATGAGTCCATCCAATCCTTGCTTGATGAGATAAGAGCTTTACTTTTGGTCTTCTTGCACTCAGTTGCAAAGTGACCCATTCCATCGCAGTTGTAGCATCAGTTGTAGCATCTGACTTTTGACTTGTCAAATTTGCTGCTTTTGTCTTCTTTCTTCTTGTACCTATCTTTGTCAACATTGAAGGTTTTCTTCTGGAACTTCCCTTGCTTCCTAGCCTTTCTGAACTTCATCTTTTTGAAGCCCTTGACTATCATAGCAACCATCTCCATCATATCAATAAATTGAGTCATCATCAGTATCAGAATCAGACTTAGCATCAGTATCTAATGATGAGTCATCAGGAATTGACTCTACAACTCTACTCTTTCTGCTAGAAACCTCCTCAGCTTTTCCCTTTGATTTTGATTCCACATTCAAAGCAACAGATTTTGCCTTGACATTCTTCTTATTCTTTCTTTATTGAACCTCAAGATCATAGGTTCTCAGCATCCCATACACTTCATCAAGAGACAACATCTTCAGATCATACTGATATATGCCATATGATTGAAGCTTGAGTATCCCACTCCTCAGTCAGAGCTCTTAAAAACTTGGTATTTGAATCCTCTAGATCACACTCTTTGCCAATTAGAGATAGATTGTTCAGCAGTGTCAAAAATCTATCATACATATCAGTAAGGCTTTCATCAGATTTAGCGTCAAACTGCTCATACTTCTGAATCAACAGAGCCATTCTGTTTCTTTTGATAGATTCAGTGCCTTGACATTGAGTTTCCAAGGTATCCCAAATTTCCTTTGCAGTCTTGCATGCTATTACCCTGTTTGACATGACATTATCAAGACTGTTATGCAAAATATTCTTTACCTTTGCATCTTTAAGCACTTGAGCCTTTTCCTCTGGAGTCCATTTACTCTTTTCCTTCATGACATAATGTTCTGGAACTGTATCTGTTCGACCAACCAAAGTTGTTGGCATAAAAGGACCATCACTAATCCTATCAAGATAGTCTGGATCAGTTGCTTCTAGATACATCAACATTTTCACCTTCCATGTTGGATACTCAGTTTTCTTGAGAATAGGAATCTTGATACTTTCATACTTGTTTTTCGACATCTTCAGATCGTTTCTGATTAATATTAATCAGTTTGCTCTGATACCAATTGTTGCCCAGTAATTAACAATTGTAGAAGGGGGTTGAATACAATTGTATAAGATTTTCGACTTAAACAGAAATAATACAAGTATGAATCAATAACAGCTTTATTAACTCTGATATAAAACTGTTACAAACTCTCTTAAGAAATCCTTATGTTCTTAAGAGCTGCTAGGTTACAAGATGACTCGTGTAAGCGATTACAATTATGTAAAACCTAAACTGTGTTTATATAACATACACAGCTACACTATCAATCACAAGATATTCTAAATCAATTACATATTACTCTGAATGCATATCTTGTATGATAGCTGCCTTCCTACAATTTAGCAACCGACATATCAATCTTCCTTGATCTCTGGTCTGATTAGAATCTTCACGTAATCCTGACCAGCTTCTAATCCTGATAACACCTTCATACTGACGTTGTATTACTGATGATGTCAGCATCAGTATCTGATCAGTAACAGTCCAGATCCTGATATCACTTGAATCAATATCTAACATGTATAAAGCGCTCAATGATAGATTAACCATAACAAGAAAACCACAATACAATCAAATAAACTCAATAAGCCAACGAATACTGTAATAACCCGAATTTTCAGAAAATGATTTTATTATTATTTTAAGAATATTAATGTTTTCCTAAAATGAGGAGGAAATTTTTATTTTATTTTATTGTTCATTATCCGGTTCAAGGAATTTCAAAAGCGAATTATTTAATTATTGTCTGGTTCAGTGTAATTATGAACTATATTATGTGATTATTGTTGGAAGGTGGAATGTATGTGAAGTTGTGTTTATGTATTTATATGATGATTTGTGTGAGCTGTGAAGGCTGATGTATTTTATTTATATTTTTGAGGATTTAAATATATTTAAATCATGCATTTTGATCCTCTGTTAATTTTATAAAATTATCGGAGAAATTAAAAATCATGAAATCTTTTGTTATATTATCTTTATAATATTATTTAGTTTTTAAAATGGTTGGGTGAATTAATTTGGATGTTTCGGTATTTTAAAATGATTTTAAGAGTTTTATTACAATTAAAGGATCAAAACTTGCAAAATTCATATTTAATTCATTTTTGATCCGAAAAATATTTCGAAAATATGTGGGAGTTCGTAATTTTATATTCTTTATTTTAAAAATGAAAAGTTTAATTTTCTGAAATTTTATTTAATTTCGATTTATAAAGCTGTTATTTAGTTTTAAAAGTGAAGATGTAGTGTTTTAATTGGGCCCGGAATGAATTGTAGGAGTGATATATTAGCATTGGGCCAAGCCCAATATATCAAAAAGCGCAGAAGGCAACAGACGGGGAGAGAGAGTAGAGATTGGGGGATGAAATTAGGGTTTATAATCAAATTGGGGGAAAAGAATTGGAGGATCAATTAGCAAAATATACATACATAGATGCATATATACGCGTGTGTGTGTATAATCGTGGGTGTAAGTGTGTGTGAGTCGAGTGGTGCAGTGGAGACATCGGGTGCGGGTCTGGTCGCGCGGGGAGGGAGGCCGGAGCTCGCCGGCGGTGTCGGGCTGTGGTGTGTCGACAGCGGGAGGAAGACCACCACTGTGGTGGTGGTGGTTGTTAACAGAGGCGCAGAAAATGGGAGAGAGAGAGAGAGAGAGGGGGGGGGGGAGAGAGAGAGAGAGATGGAGGAAGAGATTCGGGGAATTATTCGTCGGAAGGTATAATTGTTTTCGTGTTTTAATTATGTAATCTTCGTATAAAATTCGTAGTAAATTTGAGTTTGATTATGTAATTGTTGTGATATAATTAGTTAAGTGTGGTAGTTAATTAGTTGTGAATTGTAAGTAATATGCTAATTTTCGTAATTAATTAGCTAATTATAGTAATTAGTTAGTTTAAATTACGTGGTTAATTGTGGTGGCTTAATTAGTTTAAATGGAAAGCCTAATGTGATAATGGTTATAATTAGATTTAAATGGTGAGATTAATTTGTTAATTTTAGTGATTTAATTCGGAGGAGTATAATTGTTAAGTATAATTGTTGGGATTAGTTGCGGGTCCGATTATATGCTCGGGTCTTATGATTGTTAATTGTAAATTATTAATGGTGAGTCCGATGTATGCTCGGATTAGTTGATTAATTGCTAATTGTTAATTATTATCATCGTGTAATAATTGGAGTCATATGGTTTACTTGTAAATGGTTCCGGTAAGTTGAGTTAAAGTATGTGTTAAATGCCTTACTTGATAATTACTTGGTGTTGGATTATATATGGTTAAATGGTTATTAATCATGTATATCGGTTTTACTTATGTAAGTCGAATTATGGATATTGGTGGATTGGTAATGTTGGTATTATTTGTGGAATTTATACAAGTGACTAAATGGTAAGTATGGGAATACGTGATACATGTTAAATGCTAGAATTTTATAATAATTAGAATTGTGCTATGGGTTATGAGAAGATCACAAGTTTTTAAATGTCAATATTTAAGGGACTTGTGTAATTCTTTTCGACTAATCCCTAGGGCTTACGAATATCCATGATTAGCTATCACGAGTATAATTAATATACTTGAGTGATGTGATCATTGATATAGCGTAAGTAATAGTTAGTGCTAGGGGTTGTTCCCTAGGGCTTACAAACATCAATGATTGGTTGTCACGTGTATCATTAAAATGCGTGAGAAATACGATCATTGGTGAAGCGTAAGTAGTAGTGTTAATTATTATGTGCTAGGTGCCGCATGTCTGGGCGGGTACTTTTCATTATTTGTTTACTTTTATGTTGCTGCAAGTTGAGGCAGCTTTTATTTTATCAAAAACAGGGATTAAATTGTTTTGTTTGGCATGGAGGGGCTGAGCCCATAGTCCGATAAACGAATACTACATGCCGAAATTTTCTAAAAATCCCCTGCATTTAAATTTATTTAACTTATTTAATTTCAAGGATTTGAAGGCATGCTTTGGGTGTTAACTATTTATATAATTAAGTGTTAAATGATTGATTTCGAGGATTAATTGTATCTTGGTGATTAATTGTTTATTTGGTGTCTTTATCGAGAATTAAATGCGTTTGGAGGATTATCTGTTAATTAAGTTTTGACAAGAGAATGTCGATGGCATTAGGGTTGACTTTATGTGACTTAGTGATAATTCTGAGTTGTGTCTACTCGAAATACATGGTAAGATTGACACGTACTCATAACCATTACAGTACCGTTAAGATGTGATCAAACTTGAGCGACGTGTATCAAAAAGGAAGGATCGAGGCGTCGTGTAAAGTTCATGGAACTACTTGGGCGAAACGCCAAGGATTTATTCGCGCTGTTATGTCTGGTGCTAAGGACCAGAGGCAAGTTTATTTATACATACTCTATCGTTCAGAGTATATTTATTTTAAAATATATGAATGTGTGGAATAAGACCTCAGTCCATATTTGCAAGATTTCTTCTATCTTTATCTTGATAAATTGTTTACTTTTAAGTAAAATGGTTTGATTGAAAATATATGTGATATGGAGAGAGTGATATATTATAAAGAGTAAAGTGATATGGGAAGGAATGGTATCAGTTGTTATTATGGTTATTTTTATGATATTATGTTATCAGTTGTTATCTAAAGTTATTTTGTAATATTACCGTTATGTATAAATTGAGGATATTTGAGTTCTAAACTCTTTCAGATGTTATTAATAAATATTTTGTTATAAGGGGACAAGGGTTGAGGTTTGCAGATTTCCTTAAAAAGGGATTTATATATAAAGTATTTTAGTTGGTGTAATTTAAATGTATGGATATATGAATGGAAAAGTGGAAGGGGTTATCTTGAGAGGTATATTTTCGAAAACCCGGACAAAGTTTTTAGAAAGAATTTCGTAATAATTAACCTAATGGCAACATCACCAATAAACTAGTGTTTATTTAATTATTAGATACCTCTCGAAGCATCTACTAATTAAATAAACCTTATTCGTTTAATTAAATTTATTTAATTAGATGAATATTATTTTTAAAATGTTTTCTTAAAATCGCTTTGTTCCGGAATAATAATAAAGATATTTCGATGGTTATAAATGAGACATTTTTAGTTAAAAATGTCTGGAATGATATTGATAAATGTTATTTTAATGATTATTTAATTCAATGAATATTAATTATAATATTCATTTAAAAAGAGATTATTGAATGGTTATTCTTTAGATATTCTAAGTGTTCTACGGGTGATTGAATATTGTTAAAAGATTGATTAAGGAATTTCATAGTGAAATGAATGTATGTCTTGAATTGATATACCTGTATATATGTTTTCAAATGATTATAATACGAATATGAAAATGGAAAGGTGAAATGTGAAATGGAAATGAAAATAACGTGCGAGAATGGAAATGTGAAATGGTGTTGATAAATTGAATAATGATCTTATAACAAGGGGGATTAGCAACAAATTTGCATAAGAGGCTATGTCAGAGCTGTGTGCGACATAGTCTAGTATTCATGATTCGGCACGAAGATGCCAAGGGAGGATGTTAGCAGGTGCCTTCCTCCAGGAGGATGTTAGCAGGTGCCTTCCTCCAGGGATGATGTTAGCAGGTGCCTTCATTCCTTCTACTAGTAGTAAATAGAGAGCGGATACGGTCAGGCGACTGATCATCGTCCTACGTATCTGGCGCCAGTAGATATCCCCAAAACTTGAAAGAAAGAATTGAAAATGGTTTTCAGATCTCTATAACTGAAAACAGAAAGGTGATATGAAACGATGAAATTAATATTATAGATGAAGAGAAACTGATTTTATATTACTTTTATATATAATTGTTGATTAAAAGAAAATGGAAAGATTATATTGAGAGCTTGATTTTAAATGTTATATTACCTTAAGGTATTATACTGAGATGATGTATAGTTTATTACCTTGTTATAGAAGAGAAAATGATATTATACGATTGGAAGATAAACTGATATTTTGTTAAACCCTAGTAATAACTTGCTGAGCAATTCTTTCGCTCATACTTGCTTGTTTTCAAATATTAACTTTTCAGTGGAAGGTAGCCGGACGAGGTTATCTGCATGGCTTAGATGAAGCGGGCAGCGTGCCTTTATGAAGACGATATGATCTAGAAAGTTTATAGCTGGAGTAAGTTATATGTAAGTATATTGATGTGTAATATATATGTTACTTTGCATAATATAGTACTAGTTGCTGGTGTACTTCTCAACGAAGTTATACTAGTAGTAAGGAGTTGATTCTTGTTTCTAGCCCTATAACCTAAAAGATGCTTGGGGGTTGGGGTCTCATTGTTGTAACTTAATTTTATTAATGATTACAGATGGTTTAATGTGGTTAAACAGGTGATTTGTTATTAAGATTTTCCGCGTGACGACCAAATCCCTGACCCCGGATTTGGGGGCGTTACAGTTTGGTATCAGAGCTGAGATTATAGTAAACTAGAAACGAGAGTGAGTAAGAGTGTGTATAGTTATGTGAGAACGTCAGAGCTCATGCAGAGTTCATGTTGGACTACCGGGGGTAGTGCCAATGATTAAGTTAAGATTTGAATGATATGTTGAAGGATATGTTGAAATAGAACTCCCTGCGATTATTAATGTCGATGATTGAATCCGTAGTGACTATTACAAGTCGACGATGACGTAAGTTATCAAGCACCTTGGGTGTGCATGGAAAAGAACAGCTCCGGGATCGAAGGATTATCCGTCAGAGGAGCCGACATAAAAGGCATCTGTGGAGACCTTGGCAATATCCCCATTGTTGAATCTTTTTGATTACCTCCCCAACCTATGAATTATTTGACATATCTCTAAGGGAGAATTTTGATAAAGAATTTATTTCCTCTTCGAAGTTATTCTTTAATACTTGTGTTAAGCCATATTAAATTTCAATTGTGCCAAGGGCTTTCATTATACTTACCTTCAGGTTTTCGAAGCCCTATCGAATGATATTATTTCAAACTTCCACTTTTCTTCAATAGTGGATAATTCAATGGTGATATAACACCACTTGTTTGTTGAATACTAGTATCTTTCTGGTTATCCTTTTCTTTGGAAATTGCGCCTTGGAAATTGTTCGATTTTAATCCAAGGTGTCCCTTTGATAATTAATTGTCAGAAGATGATTATTATTGACTTGACTTTGAATTTCTTTCATAATTCTCAACTTCCACTGAGACGAACAACCCTATACATAGAGGGGCCACAAGGACTATCTGTCTGTGTGATAGAAGTCTGATGGGACGCCATCACTTGTGAGTTGTGAAATACAAGAAGGCTAATTACCTTTAGTAATGTCTTATCAGAGACACACAACGTGAGTTCTTACGATCGTATTGATCTCTCAGTAAATTCTCTTATTTCCAAGAAGGTTTGTTTCAAAACTCATAATCCTATGGTCTCCAGT
Source organism: Kitagawia praeruptora (assembly GCA_037693485.1). Classification (NCBI taxonomy): domain Eukaryota; kingdom Viridiplantae; phylum Streptophyta; class Magnoliopsida; order Apiales; family Apiaceae; genus Kitagawia; species Kitagawia praeruptora. The sequence goes on along the minus strand of CM075348.1, from coordinate 111,460,747 downwards.
GGGTGACATTTGTCTTGATATGACAGCTATCTTTTTAAAACTCCATGATTCTGGTTATCTAATGAATTTCAAGGGGATGCCAGCCAGGTCAGTCAAGTCGAAATTCGCTGATAGAAATTAGATTCGAGCGGAATCGCCAAGAGCTGGAGCGAATCGCAAAACGAATAGAATATCCGTGGCGTATCGATAGAATTAGTTCGCTCTCTCTCATGGATGTTATCGATGGTTTTGCAAAATAAGTATTGATGATGAAAGAGTTAAGGAGTCCCAGTAGTGGCCTTAGCTGATTCCGTGGACGGAATCCTTTTAAGGGGGGTAGACTGTAATAACCCGAATTTTCAGAAAATGATTTTATTATTATTTTAAGAATATTAATGTTTTCCTAAAATGAGGAGGAAATTTTTATTTTATTTTATTGTTCATTATCCGGTTCAAGGAATTTCAAAAGCGAATTATTTAATTATTGTCTGGTTCAGTGTAATTATGAACTATATTATGTGATTATTGTTGGAAGGTGGAATGTATGTGAAGTTGTGTTTATGTATTTATATGATGATTTGTGTGAGCTGTGAAGGCTGATGTATTTTATTTATATTTTTGAGGATTTAAATATATTTAAATCATGCATTTTGATCCTCTGTTAATTTTATAAAATTATCGGAGAAATTAAAAATCATGAAATCTTTTGTTATATTATCTTTATAATATTATTTAGTTTTTAAAATGGTTGGGTGAATTAATTTGGATGTTTCGGTATTTTAAAATGATTTTAAGAGTTTTATTACAATTAAAGGATCAAAACTTGCAAAATTCATATTTAATTCATTTTTGATCCGAAAAATATTTCGAAAATATGTGGGAGTTCGTAATTTTATATTCTTTATTTTAAAAATGAAAAGTTTAATTTTCTGAAATTTTATTTAATTTCGATTTATAAAGCTGTTATTTAGTTTTAAAAGTGAAGATGTAGTGTTTTAATTGGGCCCGGAATGAATTGTAGGAGTGATATATTAGCATTGGGCCAAGCCCAATATATCAAAAAGCGCAGAAGGCAACAGACGGGGAGAGAGAGTAGAGATTGGGGGATGAAATTAGGGTTTATAATCAAATTGGGGGAAAAGAATTGGAGGATCAATTAGCAAAATATACATACATAGATGCATATATACGCGTGTGTGTGTGTATAATCGTGGGTGTAAGTGTGTGTGAGTCGAGTGGTGCAGTGGAGACATCGGGTGCGGGTCTGGTCGCGCGGGGAGGGAGGCCGGAGCTCGCCGGCGGTGTCGGGCTGTGGTGTGTCGACAGCGGGAGGAAGACCACCACTGTGGTGGTGGTGGTTGTTAACAGAGGCGCAGAAAATGGGAGAGAGAGAGAGAGAGAGGGGGGGGGGGAGAGAGAGAGAGAGATGGAGGAAGAGATTCGGGGAATTATTCGTCGGAAGGTATAATTGTTTTCGTGTTTTAATTATGTAATCTTCGTATAAAATTCGTAGTAAATTTGAGTTTGATTATGTAATTGTTGTGATATAATTAGTTAAGTGTGGTAGTTAATTAGTTGTGAATTGTAAGTAATATGCTAATTTTCGTAATTAATTAGCTAATTATAGTAATTAGTTAGTTTAAATTACGTGGTTAATTGTGGTGGCTTAATTAGTTTAAATGGAAAGCCTAATGTGATAATGGTTATAATTAGATTTAAATGGTGAGATTAATTTGTTAATTTTAGTGATTTAATTCGGAGGAGTATAATTGTTAAGTATAATTGTTGGGATTAGTTGCGGGTCCGATTATATGCTCGGGTCTTATGATTGTTAATTGTAAATTATTAATGGTGAGTCCGATGTATGCTCGGATTAGTTGATTAATTGCTAATTGTTAATTATTATCATCGTGTAATAATTGGAGTCATATGGTTTACTTGTAAATGGTTCCGGTAAGTTGAGTTAAAGTATGTGTTAAATGCCTTACTTGATAATTACTTGGTGTTGGATTATATATGGTTAAATGGTTATTAATCATGTATATCGGTTTTACTTATGTAAGTCGAATTATGGATATTGGTGGATTGGTAATGTTGGTATTATTTGTGGAATTTATACAAGTGACTAAATGGTAAGTATGGGAATACGTGATACATGTTAAATGCTAGAATTTTATAATAATTAGAATTGTGCTATGGGTTATGAGAAGATCACAAGTTTTTAAATGTCAATATTTAAGGGACTTGTGTAATTCTTTTCGACTAATCCCTAGGGCTTACGAATATCCATGATTAGCTATCACGAGTATAATTAATATACTTGAGTGATGTGATCATTGATATAGCGTAAGTAATAGTTAGTGCTAGGGGTTGTTCCCTAGGGCTTACAAACATCAATGATTGGTTGTCACGTGTATCATTAAAATGCGTGAGAAATACGATCATTGGTGAAGCGTAAGTAGTAGTGTTAATTATTATGTGCTAGGTGCCGCATGTCTGGGCGGGTACTTTTCATTATTTGTTTACTTTTATGTTGCTGCAAGTTGAGGCAGCTTTTATTTTATCAAAAACAGGGATTAAATTGTTTTGTTTGGCATGGAGGGGCTGAGCCCATAGTCCGATAAACGAATACTACATGCCGAAATTTTCTAAAAATCCCCTGCATTTAAATTTATTTAACTTATTTAATTTCAAGGATTTGAAGGCATGCTTTGGGTGTTAACTATTTATATAATTAAGTGTTAAATGATTGATTTCGAGGATTAATTGTATCTTGGTGATTAATTGTTTATTTGGTGTCTTTATCGAGAATTAAATGCGTTTGGAGGATTATCTGTTAATTAAGTTTTGACAAGAGAATGTCGATGGCATTAGGGTTGACTTTATGTGACTTAGTGATAATTCTGAGTTGTGTCTACTCGAAATACATGGTAAGATTGACACGTACTCATAACCATTACAGTACCGTTAAGATGTGATCAAACTTGAGCGACGTGTATCAAAAAGGAAGGATCGAGGCGTCGTGTAAAGTTCATGGAACTACTTGGGCGAAACGCCAAGGATTTATTCGCGCTGTTATGTCTGGTGCTAAGGACCAGAGGCAAGTTTATTTATACATACTCTATCGTTCAGAGTATATTTATTTTAAAATATATGAATGTGTGGAATAAGACCTCAGTCCATATTTGCAAGATTTCTTCTATCTTTATCTTGATAAATTGTTTACTTTTAAGTAAAATGGTTTGATTGAAAATATATGTGATATGGAGAGAGTGATATATTATAAAGAGTAAAGTGATATGGGAAGGAATGGTATCAGTTGTTATTATGGTTATTTTTATGATATTATGTTATCAGTTGTTATCTAAAGTTATTTTGTAATATTACCGTTATGTATAAATTGAGGATATTTGAGTTCTAAACTCTTTCAGATGTTATTAATAAATATTTTGTTATAAGGGGACAAGGGTTGAGGTTTGCAGATTTCCTTAAAAAGGGATTTATATATAAAGTATTTTAGTTGGTGTAATTTAAATGTATGGATATATGAATGGAAAAGTGGAAGGGGTTATCTTGAGAGGTATATTTTCGAAAACCCGGACAAAGTTTTTAGAAAGAATTTCGCAATAATTAACCTAATGGCAACATCACCAATAAACTAGTGTTTATTTAATTATTAGATACCTCTCGAAGCATCTACTAATTAAATAAACCTTATTCGTTTAATTAAATTTATTTAATTAGATGAATATTATTTTTAAAATGTTTTCTTAAAATCGCTTTGTTCCGGAATAATAATAAAGATATTTCGATGGTTATAAATGAGACATTTTTAGTTAAAAATGTCTGGAATGATATTGATAAATGTTATTTTAATGATTATTTAATTCAATGAATATTAATTATAATATTCATTTAAAAAGAGATTATTGAATGGTTATTCTTTAGATATTCTAAGTGTTCTACGGGTGATTGAATATTGTTAAAAGATTGATTAAGGAATTTCATAGTGAAATGAATGTATGTCTTGAATTGATATACCTGTATATATGTTTTCAAATGATTATAATACGAATATGAAAATGGAAAGGTGAAATGTGAAATGGAAATGAAAATAACGTGCGAGAATGGAAATGTGAAATGGTGTTGATAAATTGAATAATGATCTTATAACAAGGGGGATTAGCAACAAATTTGCATAAGAGGCTATGTCAGGGCTGTGTGCGACATAGTCTAGTATTCATGATTCGGCACGAAGATGCCAAGGGAGGATGTTAGCAGGTGCCTTCCTCCAGGAGGATGTTAGCAGGTGCCTTCCTCCAGGGATGATGTTAGCAGGTGCCTTCATTCCTTCTACTAGTAGTAAATAGAGAGCGGATACGGTCAGGCGACTGATCATCGTCCTACGTATCTGGCGCCAGTAGATATCCCCAAAACTTGAAAGAAAGAATTGAAAATGGTTTTCAGATCTCTATAACTGAAAACAGAAAGGTGATATGAAACGATGAAATTAATATTATAGATGAAGAGAAACTGATTTTATATTACTTTTATATATAATTGTTGATTAAAAGAAAATGGAAAGATTATATTGAGAGCTTGATTTTAAATGTTATATTACCTTAAGGTATTATACTGAGATGATGTATAGTTTATTACCTTGTTATAGAAGAGAAAATGATATTATACGATTGGAAGATAAACTGATATTTTGTTAAACCCTAGTAATAACTTGCTGAGCAATTCTTTCGCTCATACTTGCTTGTTTTCAAATATTAACTTTTCAGTGGAAGGTAGCCGGACGAGGTTATCTGCATGGCTTAGATGAAGCGGGCAGCGTGCCTTTATGAAGACGATATGATCTAGAAAGTTTATAGCTGGAGTAAGTTATATGTAAGTATATTGATGTGTAATATATATGTTACTTTGCATAATATAGTACTAGTTGCTGGTGTACTTCTCAACGAAGTTATACTAGTAGTAAGGAGTTGATTCTTGTTTCTAGCCCTATAACCTAAAAGATGCTTGGGGGTTGGGGTCTCATTGTTGTAACTTAATTTTATTAATGATTACAGATGGTTTAATGTGGTTAAACAGGTGATTTGTTATTAAGATTTTCCGCGTGACGACCAAATCCCTGACCCCGGATTTGGGGGCGTTACAGTTTGGTATCAGAGCTGAGATTATAGTAAACTAGAAACGAGAGTGAGTAAGAGTGTGTATAGTTATGTGAGAACGTCAGAGCTCATGCAGAGTTCATGTTGGACTACCGGGGGTAGTGCCAATGATTAAGTTAAGATTTGAATGATATGTTGAAGGATATGTTGAAATAGAACTCCCTGCGATTATTAATGTCGATGATTGAATCCGTAGTGACTATTACAAGTCGACGATGACGTAAGTTATCAAGCACCTTGGGTGTGCATGGAAAAGAACAGCTCCGGGATCGAAGGATTATCCGTCAGAGGAGCCGACATAAAAGGCATCTGTGGAGACCTTGGCAATATCCCCATTGTTGAATCTTTTTGATTACCTCCCCAACCTATGAATTATTTGACATATCTCTAAGGGAGAATTTTGATAAAGAATTTATTTCCTCTTCGAAGTTATTCTTTAATACTTGTGTTAAGCCATATTAAATTTCAATTGTGCCAAGGGCTTTCATTATACTTACCTTCAGGTTTTCGAAGCCCTATCGAATGATATTATTTCAAACTTCCACTTTTCTTCAATAGTGGATAATTCAATGGTGATATAACACCACTTGTTTGTTGAATACTAGTATCTTTCTGGTTATCCTTTTCTTTGGAAATTGCGCCTTGGAAATTGTTCGATTTTAATCCAAGGTGTCCCTTTGATAATTAATTGTCAGAAGATGATTATTATTGACTTGACTTTGAATTTCTTTCATAATTCTCAACTTCCACTGAGACGAACAACCCTATACATAGAGGGGCCACAAGGACTATCTGTCTGTGTGATAGAAGTCTGATGGGACGCCATCACTTGTGAGTTGTGAAATACAAGAAGGCTAATTACCTTTAGTAATGTCTTATCAGAGACACACAACGTGAGTTCTTACGATCGTATTGATCTCTCAGTAAATTCTCTTATTTCCAAGAAGGTTTGTTTCAAAACTCATAATCCTATGGTCTCCAGTGGGTGACATTTGTCTTGATATGACAGCTATCTTTTTAAAACTCCATGATTCTGGTTATCTAATGAATTTCAAGGGGATGCCAGCCAGGTCAGTCAAGTCGAAATTCGCTGATAGAAATTAGATTCGAGCGGAATCGCCAAGAGCTGGAGCGAATCGCAAAACGAATAGAATATCCGTGGCGTATCGATAGAATTAGTTCGCTCTCTCTCATGGATGTTATCGATGGTTTTGCAAAATAAGTATTGATGATGAAAGAGTTAAGGAGTCCCAGTAGTGGCCTTAGCTGATTCCGTGGACGGAATCCTTTTAAGGGGGGTAGACTGTAATAACCCGAATTTTCAGAAAATGATTTTATTATTATTTTAAGAATATTAATGTTTTCCTAAAATGAGGAGGAAATTTTTATTTTATTTTATTGTTCATTATCCGGTTCAAGGAATTTCAAAAGCGAATTATTTAATTATTGTCTGGTTCAGTGTAATTATGAACTATATTATGTGATTATTGTTGGAAGGTGGAATGTATGTGAAGTTGTGTTTATGTATTTATATGATGATTTGTGTGAGCTGTGAAGGCTGATGTATTTTATTTATATTTTTGAGGATTTAAATATATTTAAATCATGCATTTTGATCCTCTGTTAATTTTATAAAATTATCGGAGAAATTAAAAATCATGAAATCTTTTGTTATATTATCTTTATAATATTATTTAGTTTTTAAAATGGTTGGGTGAATTAATTTGGATGTTTCGGTATTTTAAAATGATTTTAAGAGTTTTATTACAATTAAAGGATCAAAACTTGCAAAATTCATATTTAATTCATTTTTGATCCGAAAAATATTTCGAAAATATGTGGGAGTTCGTAATTTTATATTCTTTATTTTAAAAATGAAAAGTTTAATTTTCTGAAATTTTATTTAATTTCGATTTATAAAGCTGTTATTTAGTTTTAAAAGTGAAGATGTAGTGTTTTAATTGGGCCCGGAATGAATTGTAGGAGTGATATATTAGCATTGGGCCAAGCCCAATATATCAAAAAGCGCAGAAGGCAACAGACGGGGAGAGAGAGTAGAGATTGGGGGATGAAATTAGGGTTTATAATCAAATTGGGGGAAAAGAATTGGAGGATCAATTAGCAAAATATACATACATAGATGCATATATACGCGTGTGTGTGTGTATAATCGTGGGTGTAAGTGTGTGTGAGTCGAGTGGTGCAGTGGAGACATCGGGTGCGGGTCTGGTCGCGCGGGGAGGGAGGCCGGAGCTCGCCGGCGGTGTCGGGCTGTGGTGTGTCGACAGCGGGAGGAAGACCACCACTGTGGTGGTGGTGGTTGTTAACAGAGGCGCAGAAAATGGGAGAGAGAGAGAGAGAGAGGGGGGGGGGGAGAGAGAGAGAGAGATGGAGGAAGAGATTCGGGGAATTATTCGTCGGAAGGTATAATTGTTTTCGTGTTTTAATTATGTAATCTTCGTATAAAATTCGTAGTAAATTTGAGTTTGATTATGTAATTGTTGTGATATAATTAGTTAAGTGTGGTAGTTAATTAGTTGTGAATTGTAAGTAATATGCTAATTTTCGTAATTAATTAGCTAATTATAGTAATTAGTTAGTTTAAATTACGTGGTTAATTGTGGTGGCTTAATTAGTTTAAATGGAAAGCCTAATGTGATAATGGTTATAATTAGATTTAAATGGTGAGATTAATTTGTTAATTTTAGTGATTTAATTCGGAGGAGTATAATTGTTAAGTATAATTGTTGGGATTAGTTGCGGGTCCGATTATATGCTCGGGTCTTATGATTGTTAATTGTAAATTATTAATGGTGAGTCCGATGTATGCTCGGATTAGTTGATTAATTGCTAATTGTTAATTATTATCATCGTGTAATAATTGGAGTCATATGGTTTACTTGTAAATGGTTCCGGTAAGTTGAGTTAAAGTATGTGTTAAATGCCTTACTTGATAATTACTTGGTGTTGGATTATATATGGTTAAATGGTTATTAATCATGTATATCGGTTTTACTTATGTAAGTCGAATTATGGATATTGGTGGATTGGTAATGTTGGTATTATTTGTGGAATTTATACAAGTGACTAAATGGTAAGTATGGGAATACGTGATACATGTTAAATGCTAGAATTTTATAATAATTAGAATTGTGCTATGGGTTATGAGAAGATCACAAGTTTTTAAATGTCAATATTTAAGGGACTTGTGTAATTCTTTTCGACTAATCCCTAGGGCTTACGAATATCCATGATTAGCTATCACGAGTATAATTAATATACTTGAGTGATGTGATCATTGATATAGCGTAAGTAATAGTTAGTGCTAGGGGTTGTTCCCTAGGGCTTACAAACATCAATGATTGGTTGTCACGTGTATCATTAAAATGCGTGAGAAATACGATCATTGGTGAAGCGTAAGTAGTAGTGTTAATTATTATGTGCTAGGTGCCGCATGTCTGGGCGGGTACTTTTCATTATTTGTTTACTTTTATGTTGCTGCAAGTTGAGGCAGCTTTTATTTTATCAAAAACAGGGATTAAATTGTTTTGTTTGGCATGGAGGGGCTGAGCCCATAGTCCGATAAACGAATACTACATGCCGAAATTTTCTAAAAATCCCCTGCATTTAAATTTATTTAACTTATTTAATTTCAAGGATTTGAAGGCATGCTTTGGGTGTTAACTATTTATATAATTAAGTGTTAAATGATTGATTTCGAGGATTAATTGTATCTTGGTGATTAATTGTTTATTTGGTGTCTTTATCGAGAATTAAATGCGTTTGGAGGATTATCTGTTAATTAAGTTTTGACAAGAGAATGTCGATGGCATTAGGGTTGACTTTATGTGACTTAGTGATAATTCTGAGTTGTGTCTACTCGAAATACATGGTAAGATTGACACGTACTCATAACCATTACAGTACCGTTAAGATGTGATCAAACTTGAGCGACGTGTATCAAAAAGGAAGGATCGAGGCGTCGTGTAAAGTTCATGGAACTACTTGGGCGAAACGCCAAGGATTTATTCGCGCTGTTATGTCTGGTGCTAAGGACCAGAGGCAAGTTTATTTATACATACTCTATCGTTCAGAGTATATTTATTTTAAAATATATGAATGTGTGGAATAAGACCTCAGTCCATATTTGCAAGATTTCTTCTATCTTTATCTTGATAAATTGTTTACTTTTAAGTAAAATGGTTTGATTGAAAATATATGTGATATGGAGAGAGTGATATATTATAAAGAGTAAAGTGATATGGGAAGGAATGGTATCAGTTGTTATTATGGTTATTTTTATGATATTATGTTATCAGTTGTTATCTAAAGTTATTTTGTAATATTACCGTTATGTATAAATTGAGGATATTTGAGTTCTAAACTCTTTCAGATGTTATTAATAAATATTTTGTTATAAGGGGACAAGGGTTGAGGTTTGCAGATTTCCTTAAAAAGGGATTTATATATAAAGTATTTTAGTTGGTGTAATTTAAATGTATGGATATATGAATGGAAAAGTGGAAGGGGTTATCTTGAGAGGTATATTTTCGAAAACCCGGACAAAGTTTTTAGAAAGAATTTCGCAATAATTAACCTAATGGCAACATCACCAATAAACTAGTGTTTATTTAATTATTAGATACCTCTCGAAGCATCTACTAATTAAATAAACCTTATTCGTTTAATTAAATTTATTTAATTAGATGAATATTATTTTTAAAATGTTTTCTTAAAATCGCTTTGTTCCGGAATAATAATAAAGATATTTCGATGGTTATAAATGAGACATTTTTAGTTAAAAATGTCTGGAATGATATTGATAAATGTTATTTTAATGATTATTTAATTCAATGAATATTAATTATAATATTCATTTAAAAAGAGATTATTGAATGGTTATTCTTTAGATATTCTAAGTGTTCTACGGGTGATTGAATATTGTTAAAAGATTGATTAAGGAATTTCATAGTGAAATGAATGTATGTCTTGAATTGATATACCTGTATATATGTTTTCAAATGATTATAATACGAATATGAAAATGGAAAGGTGAAATGTGAAATGGAAATGAAAATAACGTGCGAGAATGGAAATGTGAAATGGTGTTGATAAATTGAATAATGATCTTATAACAAGGGGGATTAGCAACAAATTTGCATAAGAGGCTATGTCAGGGCTGTGTGCGACATAGTCTAGTATTCATGATTCGGCACGAAGATGCCAAGGGAGGATGTTAGCAGGTGCCTTCCTCCAGGAGGATGTTAGCAGGTGCCTTCCTCCAGGAGGATGTTAGCAGGTGCCTTCCTCCAGGGATGATGTTAGCAGGTGCCTTCATTCCTTCTACTAGTAGTAAATAGAGAGCGGATACGGTCAGGCGACTGATCATCGTCCTACGTATCTGGCGCCAGTAGATATCCCCAAAACTTGAAAGAAAGAATTGAAAATGGTTTTCAGATCTCTATAACTGAAAACAGAAAGGTGATATGAAACGATGAAATTAATATTATAGATGAAGAGAAACTGATTTTATATTACTTTTATATATAATTGTTGATTAAAAGAAAATGGAAAGATTATATTGAGAGCTTGATTTTAAATGTTATATTACCTTAAGGTATTATACTGAGATGATGTATAGTTTATTACCTTGTTATAGAAGAGAAAATGATATTATACGATTGGAAGATAAACTGATATTTTGTTAAACCCTAGTAATAACTTGCTGAGCAATTCTTTCGCTCATACTTGCTTGTTTTCAAATATTAACTTTTCAGTGGAAGGTAGCCGGACGAGGTTATCTGCATGGCTTAGATGAAGCGGGCAGCGTGCCTTTATGAAGACGATATGATCTAGAAAGTTTATAGCTGGAGTAAGTTATATGTAAGTATATTGATGTGTAATATATATGTTACTTTGCATAATATAGTACTAGTTGCTGGTGTACTTCTCAACGAAGTTATACTAGTAGTAAGGAGTTGATTCTTGTTTCTAGCCCTATAACCTAAAAGATGCTTGGGGGTTGGGGTCTCATTGTTGTAACTTAATTTTATTAATGATTACAGATGGTTTAATGTGGTTAAACAGGTGATTTGTTATTAAGATTTTCCGCGTGACGACCAAATCCCTGACCCCGGATTTGGGGGCGTTACAAATACTACCCAACTCTTGGATAAAGGGATTAGCTACTCATGATAAGATAAAGAAAATGTGAATTAAAAATGCAAACCATGAGTTTAAGTATTAAAGTACGAAGAATACAACTTTAAAAGCTTCTTGAAATCAGGATGAATCCCTTCACTCCTTCTTCCAATCTCCCTCTCAAAGTGTTTCCCTCCCCTCTCTCTCCAAAGTACGGCTTTCTCTATCCTACTCAATTCTATAATATAATATGTTATGATATTCTATGATTTCTCTCTACAATATATCTGTATAAACCTAATACATAAGAGTTTTCAATGCATTCCAAGAAAATACAAGCAATTTCCTAAAATAAATTGAATTCTGAATGTAAAATTCGCAATCTGTCTTCCAGGCCTGTTTATGGGCTGCTCCAGTCGGAATATTGATGTTGGACCACTTCTAAGTTGTAGATAATTTCGTTAGCTTCGCATGGACTGTAAGATCGCCCAATTCTGATGTCTGAAATTCGAGTTATGGCCCAAACAGTGATGTACGCACATGTAGCCCAATAAATCCAAATTTTATTGTGATTTAAGTCCAAATAAGTCCAATTCCTTCCAAGTTTGAGAATTCTTTATTTCCTGTCATAAAACATTAAACTCTACTTAATTATATCCAATTATTTATAAAACACAATAAATATGAGAATAAAATCATATAAAATACATGTAAATATATACTCTATCAAATATCCCCACACTTAACACTTTGCACGTCCTCGTGCAAACTAATATTATATGACTACTAACTACTAACTAGTACCACTTTCGTAGGTGATCACGGTTACATTTGGCATATGCAACAAGCCCTTTAAACCCCTAGGTAGCCCTAGTGGACGAGTGAGGTCTCGTGAGGGCCTATAGTGAATGTACCCACAAAATCTATCTAGCTTATGTAAAAGATTGCAAGCCTATTAACACCACACATACAAGTCCTCTCATGTCACATCAACTTAAGAAATCAAAGTGAATAATGCAATGCCTTGGTGTCGAAGATGCAAGTATTCACATAGTCTACTCAATGAATATGCATAAGTTCTCAAAAGTCCATGTCAAGTGTAAGAATAAGTTGGTAACCATGCTATGCCCAGAAGAGTACATCTTTGAGTCAAAACTTGGGATCTCATATGCAAAAAAACAAGTAATAACTCACCTTTCACTCACAAAAGAATATCCACTCAAGAACAAGGTAAGTGTATCACTCAATCCCAACAAAATCATAAGCATGCTTGACATTTGGTATCAATCTATCTTTAACACAACATACACCACTGATGATAATCGAAAGGTCTTTATTCGGGTTGTAATGGGGCTAGGGACAAGGTATGTCAAGTAAAGCCAAAGAAGGTGAAGTGTCAAAACCTAGTACCCAACAACATAAAACATTCAACTCCCTATATATCATCCCCACACTTGGATATTTTTTATTCTCTTTCAACAAATAACTTGATTAGTCAAATGACGAAGGATCATAGAAACATAAGTACGCTCTCGTATAAATAATTTTTTTTCTTTTTTTTTCTTTTGATTTTTTTTTTTCTATTTTTTTTCCTTTTTCTTTTTCGAGAGCTAAGGAACTAATATATAAACAAGTACAATGATCCCCCATATTCTTATTAAGTTAGACTAACAAGTAAACAACCAAACCCATATTTTCCCAAATTAATGACCATCAATAAACCCCCCCTTTGCACACCTTTTTACTCCCTCATACACTCTACTAGCCTTTGAGATTTTGGGTTAAAGTTAAAGTAAGGCCAATACAAGAAAAAGGTCTAGGCAAGTAATGTGGTGTGTCACCGAAAAAATAAGATTAAGCTCAACGGGTTAACTAATTGATCATGTATAAATTGTGTGGTAATATAGGAAATATGAGGTTATCCCTAAATGCCTTTATCATGTTATCATCGAATAATGTCATGCATTTCAAAAAGGTCTCAAACAAGTGCTAGCAATGCAAACAACATGTGGACACTCAAGCAAACGGATATAAAATGCAAAAGATATGCATATAGGCTCAAAATCTCACTTGGTGGCAAAACATAATCAATCCCAAGCAAAAAGTCTCTCTAACGCACCTACTTGTACTCAAAGCATGCAAACCAAATCATCATGCACATATTCATGTCCTTTTAATTACTTACAACAATCAATAAGTCTACTAGTTTCAACTTGCTAGTGTATGTGTGTGCACAAGAACAAAGCTTATCACTTCTCGATCAAAAGCGTCAATAACACAAAATTCCTATAGCATGCATGGGTGTATCAAGGCATGTTACAACAAATAATCATTTTACAAGGCTAGAATTATTTTTGTAATTTTTCAAATTTTTCATTTTTTTAATTTTTTTTTTACTATATACAACTATTGAAAACACATCCCCACACTTAAATGGGTCAATGTCCTCATTGACACACTAAACAATTAATTCTACAACAACAACAACAACAACAACAACAATAATAATAATAATAATAATAATAATAATAATAATAATAATAATAATAATAATAATAATAATAATAATAATAATAATAATAATAATAACTATACTTAAAAGAAAAGAAAGAAAACTCCCCTAAAGATGCTTGGTATGAACAACAGAGATGCCACATAATATTTGCTCCGTACATACAAGCTGAAAGAGCAATTGGTGTGTGCTAAATATGTACATGTTAGGATCACATATACAAACATATTTTACATAAATTATATATTTATATAATACATATAATATTAAGAAAATATAATATATAAATAATTAATAAAATTATATACATAAAATCTAAACACTATACATAACATAAATAAAGTAGAATAATATATGATAAATTAAATATAACAATAATATAAATTAATTATTCAAGTATAATATAAATAATATAATAACATATAAAATATATTTTAAATAAAATGATAAAATCTAATTTAAAATAACATAATACAAATACCAAAATATAATATAATTAATATAATACATATAATATATTATAAAATATTCACATAAATAATAATTAACAACATAATACAAAAAAAAAACTAATTAACCAAAGTGTTAGTATAAAGTGTAGTAGTACTGGTAGGTGATGAATGATGACTCCGTGAGTGGGCAAGCACAGGAAGAAATTGGTTGCGCGCACACAGAAAAGTTAATACCGCGGGTACTTGGAATCATACCGCGGGTCAACAATTTCTGTTACTTCCAGGGATTTAAGCACCGTGGTTAGTAAAGAACACACTGCAGTTTCCATCTGTTCTGACTTTTTTTTTACATACCGCAAGTAGTATAATACACTAGCCACACCTGCAATAAATTTCAAAAATTGTTTTGCACTCCTCCAGTAAAATCTTTTTATTCCTGAATCATTTTACACAAAATTTATCAAGGCAACTTATGAGAGTTAAAATAATAATAATAATAATAATAATAATATCTAACCTAAAAAAATACAAAAAAAATAATAACAAAAAATTAAAAAAAAAATTACTAACCATACAAAAATCATGGGTTGCCTCCCAAGAAGCGCTTGTTTATTGTCATTAGCTCGACTTATTTACACATTAAGTCTTCAATGAGGAGAAAAAGCAAATAGAAGTATAAGAAACTTTTTATGATCCTCGCTTTCTCAAGAGACTTGCAAAACGCAAAGTAGCCAGAAAAGTCGTCAGAATAATCCTCATAAGTACGACTCATATACTCTTTCCAAATTGGATCCTTATATTCCAAAGCAAGATTTTCAATTTCATCAGATTTGGACTCCTCCTCAATTATAATTGGACACTCGTCAAATTTTGTCTCATCTAACAATTCATTAAGCTCAACAACATTTTCTAAATTTGGTAGAATTTCAATTGCATCCAATTTATCATTAGCACGTGTGGGACAATCATCGACTACACAAGTAGACTCATCAAACACAAAATTATCATCAATTGCTAAACAAGAATCATGGATCATCGGAAAATTGACACAAGGAGGAATTTCAAGACAACCGTTATGCATCACAAGTTGTACTTCCATAATAAAACTATTCCTTTTAGCATTTTCCTCGTACCAACCTATTGATTCTGGTTCACATGGACTATCATTCATACTAGCAATCTCAAAAGTTGGGTCATCAAAGTGCTTAAAAAGTCCCAAAGAATGTAAAGGATTAGACTGAATTAAGCTCGTATCAACATCATTGCACATGTATGGATAAGGATCATAATACTTATTTTCAAAGGCACATGAAAAATCTGTACTAGGTGGGTATGGAGCATAATAAGAGTTTTCAGAATAGAACGAATTCACCTGATATGCATTAAAATCCTCATAAGAATTGAAATGTTGGTGAGGACTGAAGTCTTGACATCGTTCCTGATTACCATAGAAAATCTGAGCGTTATTCCAACCATAGTTATTATCCATGTCGTCTCTCTACCTCAAAAGCTTGCTCTAGGTTCCTCAAAGAAACCTGTAGACACACCAAAAGAAGCAAAAGAAAGAAAGAAAAAACATGTACAAAGATAAAATCCAAACTACAAGAAACAAGTAACTCAAAATCAATATTGTTGCCTTTCCCGGCAGCGGCGCCAATTTGTTGATGTGTATTTTTATGAAGTTCGTTCACAGGGAAGGACTGATATCAATACCAATTCTAAGTCTTTTATCTCTTACAGTTCAGAAGTTTGGTGAAATATTATGGTGGTTTGTGTTTATCTACTAATTAATTTAATAAACAAATAAAAACTAATAAACAAATAAAAACTATATATTAAGTATGAGAGAAAATAAATCAAGAATTAGGGTTACTCAATTGGTTATCATGAATGTCTAATTTGTGTCTCTTGTCTTGTTAAAAACAATCCTTCTAATGTTTATAATATCCTCTCCCAAGGTAAATTATAGTGCCTACAATCATCCATCAATCCCAAGGTATAATTATAGACTATTACGAACCAAGGATTATCAGTTTCACAATTTGCATATCAATCTCCCGATCTAATAATTAAATTGTGTCTATCTTATCATGTACTAGAATTACAACTCCTCTCCCGATTTGTTATAGTTCCTAGAGATTCAATTAAAAGTTCGTGACTCTTCTAATTGTATAAAGCGCTCAATGACAGATTAACAATAACAAGAAAACCACAATACAATCAAACAAACTCAATGAACCAACGAATACTACCCAACTCTTGGATAAAGGGATTAGCTACTCATGATAAGATAAAGAAAATATGAATTAAAAACGCAAACCATGAGTTTAAGTATTAAAGTACAAAAAAAACATCTTTAAAAGTTTCTTGAAATCAGGATGAATCCCTTCACGTACTCCTTCTTCCAATCTCCCCTACTCTATTCTATAATATAATATGTTATGATATTCTATGATGGCTCTCTACAATATATCTGTATAAACCTAATACATAAGAGTTTTTAATGCTTTCCAAGAAAATACAAGCAATTTCCCAAAATAAATTGAATTCTGAATGTAAAATTCGTAATCTGTCTTCCAGGCCTGTTTCTGGGCAGCTCCAGCCGGAATATTGATGTTGGACCACTTCTAAGTTGTAGATAATTTCGTTAGCTTCGCATGGACTGTAAGATCGTCCAATTCTGATGTCTGAAACTCGAGTTATGACCTAAATAGTGATGTACGCACATGCAGCCCAATAAATTCGAATTTTATTGTGATTTAAGTCAAAATAAGTCCAATTCCTTCCAAGTTTGGGAATTCTTTATTTCCTATCATAAAACATTAAACTCTACTTAATAATATCCAATTATTTATAAAACACAATAAATATGAGAATAAAATCATATAAAATACATGTAAATATATACTCTATCATACTCGACCCATTTATGATTCAGCGTCGGAATAGATCAATGTAACAACTATAATCCATTCAAGGAAAAGAAAGGATTTAATATTCCGCTGAATCCATACACCTAATGTTCCCGGTTCCTCATTTCACTGAGTTGCAATAAACCTATGCTTAGTCTCTAACAGTAGTCTTATTACGAGTTTATCATTGACTCACTGGTCCTTTCCTCTTGGAGGTTCTGAGATCATAGTCTCGCTTACTACTTCCTTATATAGCCTTGTCCAATCATACCATCACTTCCCAATGTGTTTACTTTCTAAGCTGATTCATTCATAAAATGGACATTTCTCTGAATAAAACCACCTCATCAATCTAAATTATGACTTTATAAATTATAACCTTATGGAATCTACCTTCTCACGGTGAATTACTATTAACAATATTCACACTAATCCTTTCATCCAATGATATGGCACTTGTTGCCTTTATTTCAACGGCTCCTGGATACTCTGCTCCCCGTCATATATCGATGTCTTTGATAACCATGCATCGTTCTAACTCTTTTCTCATTAATCTGAAAGTCTCTAAGGATCTTTATCTATCCCAATATAAGACCTCAAGTAATTCTTCCAATCCATCTTACTTGATGGTACTACCTTTGATAGTCCGGCTATGATTCCCATACAAAATTTTAGTTCTCTTAATAATATCTCAGTTCTTTACGCTCACATCTCTGAGCACTATAATCTTAGCCCTGACAATCGTTCTAGCTATAGCCCTCATTTCCTCAAGGGTAAATTCCTAATCCTTAACAGGATTCTTCTCCTCAGCTGGGACCTCCGTAAGGTACTCTATTGAATCTACCATCCGATCGCCAACATATAATAAAGCTTCATCGTGCTGCTGCTCGCACGCCAAAAGGTCTGTCGCCTTACTAGTCAATACGGGAACGAGCTAAGTTACTATCATGATAATTAAGAGTTCTCATACGGGTTTTATATGTCAATACTACATTAAGTAGTCCGACTATGAACTTGGCAAGAGTTCTTATTATCTTAGTGAATTTATTGTTTTAACGTCGCATCATCTCTGGGGTTTATAACGTAACGCTCTGATACGATTTCTGTAACACCCCCAGATCCGGGGTCAAGGATCCGGTCATTACGGTCTCAATTTCCATCAACAAAACCAACATAAAATAGATTACAACCTGGTGACCCAAAACAACAACATAACACACCCGTTATAGTCCCACAGATGAAATCAGAGTAACTGCCAAATATTAATAATCACAAGCTTGAGTTCTTACAACCCAAAGAATTTCAATTTAACCATTACATACTCTTTGCCATCCATTTATATATGCCATATAACAAATACATTTGACACTCAAATGCTAACAACTAGCCTACCAATAGCTTCCTCTTCAGCAATGGTAGTTAAAACCTCAGCGATAATCCTCTGACGGCTAACACCTGCTTACGCTGAATGTGCCTTGTGCAGGCCATCTAATCTAGCTATTGTTGTGATATAATACATAAAGCAAGGGTGAGCAATAGCCCACCAAAAGGAATATATGACTGAACAATAATATATATATCAAGTCAACAATATCGTTGAAACCATATGCCATGCATTTACGAAGATAGTGCCAGTAAAATGTAAAAGATGACGTTACAAGGTAACTCAAAGTATATTTTTGTGGTAATATCTGCTATGCCAAAGATAAGCAAGATAGCATCATTTATCATAAAAGAGGAACTTGCAGGAAAATATTACAATTCCAGTTTCAAACACTTTTTAACCCTGCCAACACAGATAGTGTTGCAGAAAATTTCCAACTTTTGAAAGATGAACTAATACGGGAGCATTGCCGTGCCAGATGCCCTAACGTTTATGATGATTAGTCGCATGTTATGCATCTCATCAGTCATTCTCTACATGTAGAAGGTAGCCCCGATGGATTTACTTGTCAACCACCCTCTGGAACTCCTCGGCCAACGGTTGGGCCATTGCTGGGCCGGCGCCACTCGGCCACTTACGCGTCTCCTAGTTCAATTAACATCCATAACTCTGAAACGTAAAGTTCGTCCCCCTTTCCCCAAGTATAATACTTGTTGATAAGAATCCACAAAGTAGTCGTATCTAGTTGGAAAGGAAAAGTCACCAATATTTCCCAAGTTGTTGCTTGTTAATGGATACCAACTTGTTCCAACACTTTTACCCCTCGAATGATGAGGAAGTAACCAAAAGATTCATTTGATGAATAAAAACCAAGTTGCGAGTGAAAAGAATAGTTTCAAATGATTTATGATCGAGAAGTCAACAAGATAAAGAACATTTCTCAAGTAAGGTTCCCTTATAATTTAAGAGATAGAATTGATTGAAGAATAGAGTTTCTGAGAACCTTCCTTGATAAATTAATATTAATAATAAGGCTCTGAAATATTTTACATAATATTTGAAGGTCGAAGGTAATATTTGAATGAAGTAAATCATTTTTGAAACGAGTTAGAAGAATTAAATAAATATTCAAAAAGTATTTATTAAATCATAAATATTTAAAGAATATTTTAATATTGCTCAAAATAAACCTCGAATAAATATTCGTAGCAATATTCATTTAACGAGTAATGAATATTCAAATTAATAATAATACTTATTGAAGAAATAATTATCAAATGAATATTCGAAGTAATATTCATTGAATAAATAATGAATATTCAAATTAATAATACTTATTGAAGAAATAATTATCAAATGAATATTCTATAACGCCTTAGAAAATTCGTGTATTTATAAATGTTAATTTAATATTAAATGTGGATATTATGATGTGAATATTTTTTTTAGAAGGTCAATTGTATATGATATGGTGTTCATGTGTTTATATGATGAATTACGTGTGATGTGTAAGTCCGTGTATTTTAATTTCATTTTGATGATTTGAATCATGGATTATTGATCTTCTGAGATTTTTATAAAATCATCAGAGCTGTTAAAAATCATAAAATCTTTTAGGTTATCATCTTTATGATATTAATTAGTTTTTTAAATTTTTGGGAGAATTATTTTGGATGTTTAAGTATTTTTAAATGATTTTATGAGTTATATTGCATTTAAAGGATCAAAACTTGTAAAATTCATATTTAATTTATTTTTTATCCTAAAAATATTTTAAAAATATGTGTGTGTTCGTAATTTTGTACTCTTCTTTTTAAAAATGAAAAGATTTATTTTTCCTAAATCTCCCATTTAATTTCGATTTTAAATAGTTAATTAATTGATCTTATTTTTTTGTTCCAGTATTGTTGATTTAAAAATTGCCCCAATTTTATTTTTCCCCAAATGTTTCAAGTCCAAATCCCGAATTAGAAGGGGTCAGCTGTGTTTTCTTATAATTCTCTCGAAGCTTCTCAAATACTCTTAATCTCACTCGAATCTCTCTCACACACTCTCTCTCTCGAGTTCATCTCTCTCTCTCTCTCTCCCTCTATTGTGTCCGTTTTCCCCTGGCTATTCTTCCAGCGATATGTGTGTAGAGGTCCTGTAAGTGTGTATTGCTGTGGGTGAAGGTCGGGTCTCCCATGTTCGTCATTACAAACTGTACTAGTGTGGGCTGCGTGTATACACGAGTTGCAGTGCTGTGGTTCAGATTTGGGGGTTGTGAAGTGAGTTGCTGTGAGTTGGGTGAGAATCAGAGGAGTGTGTGGGTCGAGTTGTGGTGTGCGTGTGTTGAAGATATGGCGTGCGTGAAGAACAGAGTGCTTGAGTGTGTGTTCTGTTGTAAGGCGATGAAGTCGAGAGAACATAGAGGGAAAAGGGATTGTGTGGTCGTGGACTGTATGGCTTGAAAGGAGGTTGAAAAGGCTGGGCTATACAGATGGGTGTCTCAATTGTATGTGTGTGTGTGAGAAGGCTGGGAAACGGTGGGTGTGTAATCGCAGGTGTGCTGTTGGGTTTGTGTTTGTAGATTACAGTACGGTGTGTGTGTGATTCATCAAGGGCATGTGTGTGTGTTTTGCAGCAACTGGGTAGTTCGTGGGCATACGTCGAGCAGTGGGTGTAGGGGTACAACGATGGTGGTGTGCGTGTATATGAGAAATGTGTGTGGGTGTCTATATAGGAGCTGTATTAATTGTGTGTTGTTGTTGTAGCTATGTTGGTAGTGTTGCGTTTGTGCATGTCATATGGGTTCAGCTGGATTTTTATGGGCTGCGACTTAGTGCTATTATGATGAAAGATTAGTTAATTGTGAGGTGTATGATGTTGATTTAATTAGAATTTTTTTTGGGTTGTTGGTCATCGAAGATTGACTGGATATGGTGTGTTTGTTTTGGGGACTGTAATAATCGGAAAGGGAGGTGGTACAGGTCTGTGTGAATGCCTGGGATGTTCTTGGTGTCGTACGTATTGCTCAAAGGGGAAGAGGCAGTAAGGAGGATGAGGAGGGCAGGTATGAGTGTGTGGGGAACTGGTGAATTGAGTGTGCTGGAGTGCCGTAAAGTGTGTGTGATATGTTTGAGTATGTTCAGGTGGTAGATGTATATTTGTGAGTATATTTGTGAAGCCATCTTCAACGAGCTAATAATTGGATGGTAATACTGGTATGTGGTTTTACTTCATTAGAATAATTTTTAGGATTGGTAATCAACTTTTGAAATATTATGAGAATGATTTAAATTTGTAAGTTGTTCGAATTATGTGGTTAGTAGTTGCAAAATAATCTTGACTTGGATGACGGTTACATGATATATGTGTGGTTTTGAAATTTGTATAAGTTGTAATGTGACGTTGTGTGGGATATCTGTTAAGTGATAATTATTGAATTTTGAGTTAGTTACTTGATATATGATCGAGAAGTATTGGATTGAATGGTTGTGTCGGCTGTGTTCCGACTGGTAGTGTACCCGTAGAAAGGAGGTGCTGCCCAATTTTCATTGAAATAATTCTTATAGTAATTTGATAAGATTATTTGTAAATCGATATGATCCACATGTTTAAGGGGTAAAAGTGCAAGCTGTTAATGCATGTTATGAGTTTATATGGTTTATCTGATTGTACTAAACTATTTTCCGAGTATAACCAATATGTGTTATGTGTTATATTGCAAAGCGCAATAGGAAACGTCTGGGTAGATTAGAATGATTGGCAAGGTTTTGGTTGGTTTGTATTGAAGTGGTACTTTACTTGGTATAGGTACAAGTAGGAGGTCAGCCAAGAGCAGTGCGTGTTGATGGAATCTCGTGAAAGGAGATAATTGTCGAGGTGGAAGAGTGTGGTTGTATAGAGGCTGACCAGTGATCATCGAAAGATGGATATATGATCGAGTAGAGGCCAGCGTGTAAAGAAGTAGAAGTTGTTGTAAAGTGAGTGACGGATCGAGATATTGGAAATGGAAGCTTCATGTATTGAGGAAAGTGTTATCGCTCCTCACTTATTGTTCAAGTGATGCAATTCTGTTATATTCATATATAAAGCGTGTCAGTCAAATTATGTTTACAAAGTGACGTCCTTCTTCAAATGACGTGCAATTGTGTATATTTTCCACCTATAGCTCAAGTGCAAATTTTCAAATGATCCTACAAATACCCTTTCTCTTCAAAGATATTTTGGATTATGGTATGTCATTGGATTCCTCAGTAAAGTACCATTTCTTTTATTTTTTTCGAAAGTGTTTAAGGAACGTTCTAAATAGAGGAAATCCAATATTTTTAATCCTTTTAAAAATCTTTTAGCATAATTCCTGATTTTAACATATTTTTACCCGATGGACCTTTTTTAGGGGATGTCTTCATCAAATAGATTTTCAATTAATTATTCTAGTATTATTTTACAAATGTTCATTTTGAACCATTTAACTTACTTAATTTAGTCCGAACTTGGCAATGTGTTAGAGAAATTTTATTAAATGTTTTGCACTTGACTATCCTCATTTTATCGTTTATTCTCAATTGTTAATCTTGTTGACAGTAAATTCTTTCTTCGATTTATTTAATGATGTATGATCCCAATTATTTGTATCAAACTTGTCGATACCCTTTGAGATTGTTCTTTATTTATCACCCCTCATCGTGTCGAACTCGTCGACACCTATTGATATTATTATTCTTTCACTACTACAGAATAGGCTTTTAGCGTCGGTCAAAATAGGCTTTAGGCGTCGGTTATTTGACGTAGTATATGAAGGCGACGCTATAGGTATAGGTCTATAGCGTCGGTTAATTGGGCGACGCATATAATGTAATAATAGCGTCGGTTATTTAAACAACCGACGCTTAAAGTCTGTTCTTTGCGTCGGTCATTTAAACAACCGACACTTAAAGTCCATTATAGGCGTCGGTCGTCTAAACAACCGACACTTAAAATCTAGTTATAGGCGTCGGTCGTCTAAACAACCGACGCTTAAAGACTGCTTATAGGCATCGGTCATTTAAACAACCGACGCTTAAAGTCTGCTTATAGGCATCGGTCATTTAAACAACCGACGCTTAAAGTCATTTTTTAAAAAAATAATAAAAATTGCAGTTCTGTTATGAAACAATACAATTTCAGAAACAATTTTGCCCATGCCATAACACCAAATTATATATAAAATCAATTTATACATGATACATAATCAAGAATGAGATCTAATTAATAGATGATGAGCAAATGTATTGAAAGAAGGAACCAAATTGGTTGGCTCCAGTTCCCGTATTGGATGTGATGTGACATGGTCTGATCCATTCGGCATCAGCAGAACAGTAAACTTGATATGAGCAACAATAGTACCTGCACCCATAAACAAATTTTAGCAAATACAGCAACAAAAAGATTGCCCTTGATAACGTCAGATTACAAATCAATAGTCTAACTTTTACATGTATACTCTTACCAGGCTTCACATGAAGAACAGGATATGGCTGCAAAAGATCATGATTGACACACTCCACCAATCCAAAGCGAGCTCGCTTCTCTTCCAAAGCCCTGGTAAGTCATCAAGGGATGTTACTTTAAAAACAGATCTAGAACAGGGACAGCTAGGACAGTGGAAATTCACGAACCTTGCTGTGAATGGCATGATTGGGAATTTCTGAATTATCTCACTGAATATAAACCTGGATGCTTTCATTTTCAAGTGATAATTCTGGTCAACAGCTCTTTTGTATATAGTCGTCTGCTTTTCGTCAAGCATCTTTGGCTGCAAATACAAGTACCCAATGTAAACGGAAGAAGTAACACATTATAATATTCAATAGCCTTTAGCTCTATTAAGCACCAAGTTTACCTTCCCATCACTAGTGCTGGCTACAATATCAATAGCACAGACTTCCATTCTCCTCAAACTCGGCATCATCAACTCTCGTATCGGCATTTCCAACACTCAGTACAACTTTATTTTCATTATTCCCATGCACTAAGTACACTCTACGCTGATGACATGCACTAAGTGTAGAATATTGCAGATTTGTTTTTTCAAATCCAGAATCGAACAATACAAAGCACTTTCCTATTATGCTTAATTTTTAATCTTTTTTTCTTGCAGAAGCAACAAACAACCGTCTAAAGTAAACTGGCACTAAAGCACACATATGGTTTCTAACAACAGTATTTTTCACATCCTTCATATCTAAAACGTCAGGTAATCTTTCCCGTTTAATTTTAAGTTTGAAGATAAAGCACAAATCCTGCAACATATTTAACTTAATTTGTTGTTGGGTGTGGTTGCATAAATATGCAGCAATCGAATAGGATTTCGTAAAGCTCCGAGAATGATATAAAGCAGTTGACTTGCATATTATTCAAGTGACAATGCATACATCATCGTAGAGTTAAGAAGTGATCTACATACCTGTTTTGAGAAACATAAAAACCTTCTTAGAGGTAGTCTCCAAGCTAGAAACCACCCAATGGATCAAGCTTCCAGGATTATTTCTGTCATTAAATTAAAAGGTTCATTATTTCTAGTACTTGACAACTATGGTTAGATTTCCACAAACTTTTAACTTACTGTAACGACTAATAACAACCGTTGCTTCAATTTCACCTTTTAATAGAATGCAGTGTCTGTTATGCCCATCTTGCAGGGCAAATATATTTAAAATTTTCACCGGTAAGTTCAAGAGTAACAATTCAGCTCTGATAGCTATATTTCGGTGCAAAGAATGTACCTCACTCGGTTCAAGGTTAAAAAATTCAAGTTACTCTGATCCAACTTCCTGGCGGCTGTCTACCCAAGCAATTCCACTTACTGGCCAGAAACCGTGAATATCTGCCCCAAAGATACAAGAAATTAGTTTGGACATTAACACCTTCTGTGCTTTGTATATAAAACAAATAGTTGTTAATTTTAAGAATACGTATCAATTAGATGCGAACTACACTTCGAATTTATAGTAAAATACATTATCACATTTATTGTCATCGATAATAATAATATTAATTTTTTTAATATTAGGTGAATTTGCTCGCATAACTTCCCAATCAAAATCCACATTACAAGTTGTCAAAAAAAAAATCCACATTACAAGTGTTCAAACAAAAGGTAGGAAAGCTCACTTCAAATTCTTGAAATTCCACTCCATAAAGACCAATATAAAATGGAAAATATATATAAGACTATTAATTTTTATCTTTAATTTGTAGGAATAATATAAAAGGTGATCCTCAAGGAAGACAGGATAAACAAACAGGGCACCAAAATCTTGCCAAGACATCAAACTGTTTAAAATCTTTTATCCAAGTAATCTACGAACTTTAAGGACAAGTGGATTCGGCAATATGGCTAAATGTTCTAAAACTACAAAAGATCAGAATTAGAAATCAACAAAAAAATACATTAATTTAAGGGATCATACTCTCCTACTACTTAGCCAACCAAAGTATACGTATACTTATGATGAGCACATTTAACTAACCTCCCAAGTATATTACTAGATCAAATTATAAAATATATTAAACAGGGAGTGTATGTGCACTGTTTTAATTACTGGAATGCAGAGGTGCGCTATTATACTTGCATTGTTTGCACTAACCTCGACATCCCAGAGTAAAATAAATAAGAATTAAATATATTCTCAAAAACAGGGCAAAGAGTTGCATTTACATTCGGGAAAAGAGTGTAATGGTGGAATATACAAAGGAGTTTTGTATATAAACAAGGATGTGAAAATTTAGGTGAAACACTATTTGAGACAACATTTGAGCTGCTGCAAGTAAATATAATTTTAAAAAATTTACTGCTGCTGACTAAAATAATTTGCGAAAATAATTGTGAGAAGAGAATTACAATTTGGAACCACGAGTAGATCAGGACACAGTTATTATTACCATGAGCACCTTTAAATTAACCTTTACATTATATCACCGGTTACCAGGTACAACAACCGATAAACTTACAAAAATACTGACCTAGCAGTGTATTGCAAAACAAGATTTTATTACCTAAGCTCAAATTTGTGCTAGCATACTCACAGAGTAGAGATTAACCTAGACAGCCCTATAAACCTAGACAGCCCTATATAGAAAAAGAACTTTTCATTATACAAGAAGATGACGATCTCAGAATCAAGTCATAGTCCCTCTCTTGTCGTTCCACAACAGAGCACCAAACACTTCCCTCTCTCGCCCATGGAAGGATCCATCAATCTAACAACTGATGGACCACTCTCAATCTAACAACCATCTTTCTAAATTTTTTCCCTATTTTGTAGGTACTACACCTCCTGGTCCTTCAACATGATTTGTTCAAGGTTCGTGTACTCCAAAAATTAAAATGATTAATAATTAAAAAAAATCATATACGAGGCCATGTTATTATGTAGCACCAGAGAGCCTCTAATCTAATCACCATTTGGAAAGTGAAACATCATATAATATAAAACTCTCGGTGTAACAGCATATCAATCACTCCCCACTCCCCTTTCCGGAATGTTGAGGATTCGAACTATACACGAAAAGGGAAACAAAATCCTAACAACTATGCGAAAAAGGAAACAAAAGCGCCTACGGAGTAAGTAATAAGGATATTATAAGTAGACAAAACTAACACTAATCTTCACACCACATAGGCTGATTCTATCGAATGCAAATCACACAAAAGCGCCTTA
Source organism: Kitagawia praeruptora (assembly GCA_037693485.1). Taxonomy (NCBI): domain Eukaryota; kingdom Viridiplantae; phylum Streptophyta; class Magnoliopsida; order Apiales; family Apiaceae; genus Kitagawia; species Kitagawia praeruptora. Next base: position 111,433,503 of record CM075348.1, on the reverse strand, counting down.
AAGAACAAGTGAACAAAACAGTGCAACCACTGGTTCATTATTGGGGAACAACCGGAAGAGGACAACAGAGAAATGTCACTATAAGAAAATAACACCTCCTTTCCACATTCATACGACAACAATGATTTTTCGGTTGACAGAAAATAACCATTGTATCTTCCTCATAAATAGACACTGCCCTACTTATTTTGTTCCTTCATCTTTGAGCAATCACTCGAACGAAAATTAAATTAATACGATGCCTTTAATTATATACACATTTATATAACCAGTGAATCAGATAGCCAAAAAAAAAAAAAGAATTCGAAAAATCAAACCTGTTCAATGTTATAACCCGGAGCTGGATCATTTGACAGTTCCAAAACTCTGGCAAACCGATCCAAACAATTTCCAACACCAATGTCGATTGTCTCCCCAAAAATCCGATACCTGCCTTCACTATATGCAATCAATTGTGTGTTACCACCACTCACATACAACACCACTGGATCTTTGGCTCCAGTTACCAGAGAGGAGACAGAGAGATAGAGCAAGGTAGAAAGAAGTAGGTGGGAGAGAGAGACCGGAGAGATGAGAGGCGGGAGACAACAGAGGCCAAATGAATTGGGGGAAACTGGAGATTTAGGGTTAAAAGGAAATCTGGGTAGTTTAGAATTTTATAATATATTTTTACTTTTTTACTTTTTTTATAATTTTTATTTAAAACTTTAGGCGTCGGCATTACTAGGCCCGACGCTACAGGCCCAGCATAAATTATCTTTGGCGTCGGTTGAGTAATAACCGACGCTTATTTGTCGATTTTAGGCGTCGGTTGAGTAAACGCCGACGCTAAAGGGTTCGTTTTAAGCGTCAGTTGACTAACGACCGACGCTAAACGGTTGGATTTTAGGCGTCGGTTGTTTATGCGACGCTACAGGTTGGTTTTAGGCGTCGGTTAAGGAAAGACCGACGCTAAAGGGTGAGTTTTAGGCGTCGGTTGTTTAATAACCGACGCAAAAGACCCAGCTAAAATGATTTTAAGCGTCGGTTAAGCTAGAAACCGACGCCTAAAGTATGTATAAGCCACGGCTCTCTAGATAACCGACGCCTAAAGTGCGACGCTAAAGGCCTATTCTGTACTAGTGTTTATTTATACCTGTTGTTGGGTTGATCTAATTGATACCAGTTGATGTTGATATTCATCAGTGGTTCTTAATTATGAATTGTTATTCTGGAACGTGAGTTTTCCGGTAGGTTGATGTGGTAAGGTTGTCGATTGTTCCGACACCTAGTGGGTTTGATGTAGAATTGGAATAGTTTTGACCGTAAGGTCGGACCCTATAGTGGTCGTGATAAAATGTTTTGACCATAAGGTCGGACAAGATTCGTGGTCGGAAGTTAATAAGGCCAATGTGTACCGTGGATCCATTATAGGACATTGCTGTGTGCAATTGTTCGGGGTTAGTGCGTGACTGATCAACAACTTAACCTTGTTGTTTTCAAAATATATAAACAAAAATTCCAATTCTAATCTACACATTGAGGTTGAGTTGCTTTTGAGCCTAATTCCTTTGAATCCTGTGATGATTATCTTTGGTTATCAGAACTTTTATCAGTTCTCGTTGTTGATACAATTTATTCTAGCGGAGCATGGTTGGCTCATCTTTGTGTTACGATAATTATTTTCTTCTGCTGCTTTCTTTCGCAACATATGATGATTAATCTTGTTGATCAGAATCTATATTGTTTTTGATATTGCTATCACTCTGAGCATTGTTGGCTCACTCTACTTTGTTGTTTATTTTCTGCAGTTAATAGAGAAGATTAGTGGACCTTGTGGTCAGTTGGTATTACTGTTCCAGCAGCAAGAGGTGACGTTCGAGTTGTGGATTTCGTCGGGTAGTGGTTTTGGAATTTGTCAAGGTTGGTTAACTAGTTTGACAGTGGACTTAGTTTGGTATAAGATTGTATAACAATTTTATTCTGAGGTTGGATTGTAATAATGTAATTTGATAGTTAATTCATACCATAACCTGTATGCGGTCTTGGATCAGGGGTGTTGTATTAAATATATTTGGCATATGTCCCGGTTTATGATGTGTTGATTGTGGTCAGTAGGCCCAAATCTATACCCCGAATTATGGGATGCCACAGTTGGTATCAGAGCTATAGTTTATGGTCACTGAAACAAGTTAGGATGGATTGGTATACGTGTGTGAGACTGAGGTTAGGTAGAACGATTTATGATAAGGTTCGCCTTAGGTTATTATGACGAATATTGTGACGTTGTACGGTCTTTCGACATATCGCACGTGTTGGAGTTCGATTCGTTCAAAGATTTGGTTATTAGCGAGATAGATAATCCAGAGCCGCTTGGGCTGAGTGAGCAGCTGAAGCTACCAGTTTGGAGGACATTATCTCGAGACTTTCGCGTACCTTCTAGAATGTTTCTGCGACTTTAGTTACGATGTGAACGTTATATAGAGAATACGAGAAGACGAGAAATAAGATGTGGGAAGAGATTGTTGGCATGAATTGGAAGTGTGGGGATAGCTGCACGCTATTAGCCGTTGATCTCGATTGAATTCTTAATCGATTCCCCATTTGGGTAGTTGAATTGATTCTTATTCTTGCTCTGAATTGTTATAAATAAATTCACAGTTTATATTGTCGTTAAAGCATTTGTTGTGCAGTGACGGTTAAAATCGAGAATGAATGGAGATCTTCTTATTATTCAACTCATTATTGTCAGGCCGGTTTTGGCAGCTAGGTATATTAATGCTTAGCCGACAAGAGTGAGATTATGAATAATTATGAATTTCTTGAACGTTTGTTTAATCGACTATACTTCCATTGATGATGAGTTTCGTATATCAGATTCACTTGAATTCAATCCTATATTTTCAGAAATATCCCTATTTTTCAGAGGATACATGATCCAACGTTATATACAACATTTTGAGACTCTTGAACTTTTCTTTCATTTTCCCCGAATACTTGATCTTCTTTATTCAACCTGAGATGAACAACCTATGTATATAGGGGATTCAGGGACATTTTATCTCTGTGATAGGAGTCTAGTGGGACGCCACTGATTGTGTTTGTCATGAAAGTACTAAAGACTGGCCATCTTTTGTACAAGGGCGGTTGACCTAAGTGACAAATACAACCTGATAACAGTTCGAATATCATATTGATCTCTCGGTTAAATTCTTTTACAAAAGGTTTTATCAAACAAAATCCAGTGTACATTCATATTGATCCCTATTCATTCTATTGACTTCCTTTGTCAGAACCCTTATTATTTTGGATTACCGGTGATGAAAAGCCGCAAAGATAAACGCGACGACATCCTAAGTAGTCAAAACTGCGATTAAGTTGATGAAGAATTGGTTAAGCAAGATTGAGAAGTTGATGTTAATACAGAGATGACATATCAAATTGGATTATTTATTAGATTGAGAACCCATGTACAAGATTCGAGATTAATGAAAATTAAGTCAAGAAAGGAGCATGTATCACAGGCACAAGATTACAGATTTTATTAAAGGTTGAAAAGAGAATGATGATGAAGATGTTTGGTAAGTGACATTTAGTGTTAATGAAAGATTATTTTGGACATCTGTTTAATTTCGGAGATAGAAAACGGAATATTATAAGATTCTGAATATTTTGAAACTCGTTGTTGGATATAAGGTTTTTGAACCCAGGAAGGATAATTTGAGTAAAGCAGAATGAAGCAGAACAGATTTGTTTGTAAGAACTATCAGAAGGGAATTAATGACATTTGAATAAGAAGTAAGTTGATTGTATTGGAGTTAATGATTGGTGTGAACTTAATTTGAAGAGTCGTGATTATTAAGAGTAGAAGAGAGTTGACCAAAGTAGAACAAGATGATAAGAAGAGAAAGATAGTGAACCAGGAAGTTTTCAGAAGTATTTTTATGGAAGGCATGTAATTTAGTTAATGAGAGAATGTAGAATTTAGTAGATCTAGAGTCAGAAGAGTGAGGGCATAGTAGTTGCCCACGGGATGAGAAGTGACAGAATCAGAAGTCAAAGTGGTGTGCCGTAAGTGCGGAGAGATAAGACATTTTGCCAAGAATGAAATTAGATCAGTTCTGATGGACGCTATGAGGAGATTCAATGTGATTATGAAAGATATTAAGAAAATGAATGAGTTAACGGTGAAAAGAGTTTAGTGTGATTCAAGATTTGGATTGATTATTTAATTACAAAGTACGAGCAGATTGTGAGGATAAGAAAGTGAGACTTTGATTTTCAAAAGATGTAAAATTAGTGTTTTGAGGCTGGAAGTAGACATAGAAGTCTTTACGATCAGGCAGACCAAGAAATGATTATACCCAAATTATGAAGTTGTTTTGCATAAAAGGGAGATATTAGAAGGAAATGGTTAAATTGAAGCCGATTTCAATGATTAAGATTCTCCAAGGTATATTTTGATAGATTACCAAGATTGTCACCAGGTAAAAATGTAGAGTTGTTTGTTATTTATTTTTCCAAACATAGAATCGGTTCAAGGAATTCAATAATAAATGACATCGGGGGACATGTTGGAGCTAACAATTTGATTAAAGGATCTTCGCGGGAAAAGGAGTAGTAATACTCATCATATCTCAAGAGGAAGATTATGTGCAAGATTTCTAAATATGAGTTTTAGATGGAAATGAATCAAATTCGAAGACATGTGACTAGTAATGAAAGAATCAAAGTGAATTTTGTGAAGATGGAGCAGTAATGAAATAAGAAAGGCCCATAATGCTAGCAGAGGTCGGAAGTTTTAAAGGATGAAACAGGAACTACAAAAGGTTATTGAAGGCTTTTATCTGGATAGCCTCAACATTAGGTAAGTTCACCAGTAGGAAAAAAAATATGAATAAATAGATTGACGTGAAAAAAGCTTCTAAGAATTATGGAGGATTAATAATCACTCTAGTGATACTGAAGTAAGATGATCAAAGAGACTTTATGAATTACTGTGATGGTTCGTAGAAAAGGACTAGGTTGTTTATTGTCATAACATAAAAAGTACATGTTGATACTCATAAGCAGAAGTATTGACACACGAGTTGGAACTGACCGTGATGGTTTTCGCCTAGAGTTGAGAAGTCAGATGTGGAAGTTTGAACGCCTAGTCTACAATGAAGGTGATCGATACCGTGGTATTTCAGCCTGAATTATTAGGGAATTAAGAGGTACCGAGATGAGGTGATGAGCCAGAATGTGAATGAGTTAACGGGGGAGGAATTGAACATTCCGAAGGATAAGTGGTGAATGTGTATTTTATTTCGTAATATCTCGAAATGCGAGCGATGAATAGATGCCGCAATTTCTATGGTTAAATTGAGTAGTATAAAGCGTTGGAGTTATAATGCGTAGAGTCAAGTTCGAGAATTTGTTAAGTGAGTAGAGTTATGTTTCAGAATTTGATTTCAAAAGACGCGGAATAAGTATAGTTTAAACAATTTTCTAAGACCGTGAGTTATTTGTTGAAGACGTGTAATTTAGTTGACGTGTCTTAAGTCAAATTTCATGATTAATTAAAGTTAGAGTTTGTTGGAAATTGTTGGAGTGAAAGTTGTTTTGTGGTCGGTATCGAGGGGGTTGTGACCCCGGGATAATGATGTTACAAACCAGTTAATCAAGATTTTGTTCTTGTAGTGGGTTATGTTAAAGTCAATGCAGCTTTCGTACTAGCATTATATATGATTAAATTAAGATTGTGAAATGTTAGAGTACAAAAATGAGTTGTTATAAATGATTGGGTTGGTTTTTGAAGTCATTACTCAGGTTATAGTCCGTTATACGAAAAGGTCATGCCTGATTTTCCGTAGATAAGGCATTCGTATAAGAGTAGTAAACGGTTCGAATTAACAGAATTGTAAGGGTAAGGTTAAGTTTATCTTGGAGTTTGAGGGCTTACATGATGAGCCTATCGATGTATGAGTTGATATGGAGGAGTCCTAAATTGAGGACCCAAATTGTGGAAATTGGAGCGAATGTTGAAAAGTACTATCACTTGTTTCTAAGGATTGATTCTGAGGACAGAATCCTATTAAGGGGGGAAGGATATAACGCCTTAGAAAATTCGCATATTTATAAATGTTAATTTAATATTAAATGTGGATATTATGATGTGAATATTTTTTTTAGAAGGTCAATTGTATATGATATGGGTGTTCATGTGTTTATATGATGGATTACGTGTGCCGTGTAAGTCCGTGTATTTTAATTTCATTTTGATGATTTGAATCTATTTGAATCATGCATTATTGATCTTCTGAGATTTTTATAAAATCATCAGAGCTGTTAAAAATCATAAAATCTTTTAGGTTATCATCTTTATGATATTAATTAGTTTTAAAATTTTTGGGAGAATTATTTTGGATGTTTAAGTATTTTTAAATGATTTTACGAGTTATATTGCATTTAAAGGATCAAAACTTGTAAAATTCATATTTAATTCATTTTTTATCCTAAAAATATTTTAAAAATATGCGTGTGTTCGTAATTTTGTACTCTTCTTTTTAAAAATGAAAAGATTTATTTTTCCTAAATCTCCCATTTAATTTCGATTTAAAATAGTTAATTAATTGATCTTATTTTTTTGTTCCATCATTGTTGATTTAACAAATTGCCCCAATTTTATTTTTCCCCAAATGTTTCAAGTCCAAATCCTTAATTAGAAGGGGTCAGCTGTGTTTTCTTATAATTCTCTCGAAGCTTCTCAAATACTCTCAATTTCTCTCGAATCTCTCCCACACACACTCTCTCTCGAGTTCGTCTCTCTCTCCCTCTATTGTGTCCGTTTTCCCCTGGATGTTCTTGCAGCGATGTGTGTGTAGAGGTCCTGTAAGTGTGTATTGCTATGGGTGAAGGTCGGGTCTCCCCTGTTCGTTATTACAAACTGTACCAGTGTGGGCTGCGTGTATACGCGAGTTGCAGTGTTGTGGTTCGGATTTGGGGGTTATGAAGTGAGTTGCTGTGAGTTTGGTGAGAATCAGAGGAGTGTGTGGGTTAAGTTGTGGTGTGCGTGTGTTGAAGATGTGGCGTGCATGAAGAACAAAGTGCTTGAGTGTGTGTGTTCTGTTGTAAGGCGGTGAAGTCGAGAGAACAGAGAGGGAAAGGGGATTGTCTGGTCGTGGACTGTATGGCTTGAAAGGAGGTTGAAGAGGTTGGGCTATGCAGATGGGTGTCTCAATTGTGTATGTGTGTGTGTGAGAAGGCTGGGAAACGGTGGGTGAGTAATCGCAGGTGTGCTGTTGGGTTTGTGTTTGTAGATTACAGTACGGTGTGTGCGTGATTCATCAAGGGCGTGTGTGTGTGTTTTGCAGCAACTGGGTAGTTGGTGGGCATAAGTCAGGCAGTGGGTGTAGGGGTACAATGATGGTGGTGTGCATGTATATGAGAAATGTGTGTGGGTGTTTGTGTAAGAGCTGTATTAACTGTGTTGTTGTTGTAGCTGTGTTAGTAGTGCTACGTTGTGCGTGTCATATGGGTTCAGCTGGATTTTTATGGGCTGCGACTTAGTGCTAATATGTTGAAAGATTAGTTAATTGTGAGGTGTATGATGTGGATTTAATCAGAATTTTTGTTGGGTTGTTAGTCGTCGAAGATTGACTGGATATGGTGTGTTTGTTTTGGGGACTGTAATAATCGGAAAGGGAGGTGGTACAGGTCTTTGTGAATGCCTGGGATGTTCTTGGTGTCGTATTGCTCAAAGGGGAAGAGGCCGTGAGGAGGATGAGGAGGGCAGGTATGAGTGTGTGGGGAACTGGTGAACTGTGTGTGCTGGAGTGCCGTAAAGTGTGTGTGTGATATGTTTGAGTATGTTCAGGTGGTAGATGTATATTTGTGAGTATATTTGTGAAGCCATCTTCAACGAGCTAATAATTGGATTGTAATACTTGTATGTGGTTTTGCTTCATTAGAATAATTTTTGGGATTGGTTATCAAGTTTTGAGATATTATGAGAATGATTTAAATTTGTATAAGTTGTAATGTGACGCTGTGTGGGATATCTGTTAAATGATAATTTATTGAATTTTGAGTTAGTTACTTGATATATGATTGAGAAGTATTGGATTGAATGGTTGTGTCGGTTGTGTTCCGACTAGTAGTGTACCTGTAGAAAGGAGGTGCTGCCAAATTTTCGTTAAAATAATTCTTATAGTAATTTGATAAGAATTATTTGTAAATCGATATGATCCACGTGTTTAAGGGGTAGAAGTGCAAGTTGATAATGCATGTTTTGTGTTTATATGGTTTATCTGATTGTACTAAACTATTTTCCGAGTATAACCAGTATGTGTTATGTGTTATATTGCAAAGCGCAATAGGAAACGTCTGGGTAGATTAGAATGATTGGCAAGGTTTTGGTTGGTTTGTATTGAAGTGGTACTTTACTTGGTATAGGTACAAGTAGGAGGTCAGTCAAGAGCAGTGCGTGTTGATGGAATCTCGCGGAAGGAGATAATTGTCGGGGTGGACGAGTGTGGTTGTATAGAGGCTGACCAGTGATCATCGAAAGATGGATACATGATCGAGTAGAGGCCAACATGTAAAGAAGTAGAAGCTGTTGTAAAGTGAGTGACGGATCGAGATATTGGAAATGGAAGCTTCATGTATTGAGACAAGTGTTATCGCTCCTCACTTATATCTCAAGTGATGTAATTCTGTTCTATTCATATATCAAGCGTGTCGGTCAAATTATGTTTACAAATTGACGTCCTTCAAATGACGTGCAATTGTGTATATTTTCCACCTATAGCTCAAGTGCAAATTTTCAAATGATCCTACAAATACCCTTTTTCTTCAAAGATATTTTGGATTATGGTATGTCATTGGATTCCTCAGTAAAGTACCATTTCTTTTAATTTCTTCGAAAGTGTTTAAGGAACGTTCTAAACAGAGGAAATCCAAGATTTTTAATCCTTTTAAAAATCTTTTAGCATAATTCCTGATTTTAACATATTTTTACCCAATGGAACCTTTTTAGGGGATGTCATCTTCAAACAGATTTTCAATCAATTATTCTAGTATTATTTTACAAATGTTCATTTTGAACCATTTAACTTACTTAATTTAGTCCAAACTTGGCAATGTGTTAGACAAATTTTATTAAATGTTTAGCACTTGACTATCCTCGTATCGTTTATTCTCAATTGTTAATCTTGTTGACAGTAAATTCTTTCTTCGATTTTTTTAATGATGTATGATCCCAATTATTCGTATCGAACTTGTCGATACCCTTTGAGATTGTTCTTTATTTATCACCCCTCATCATGTCGAACTCGTCGACACCTATTGATATTATTATTCTTTATTTATCCTTGTTGTTGGGTTGATCTAATTGATACCAGTTGATGTTGATATTCATCAGTGGTTCTTAATTATGAATTGTTATCCTGGAACATGATTTTCCAGTTGGTTGATGTGGTAAGGTTGTCGATTGTTCCGACACCTAGTGGGTTTGATGTAGAATTGGAATAGTTTTAACCGTAAGGTCGGACCCTATAGTGGTCGTGATAAAATGTTTTGACCATAAGGTCGGACCAGATTCGTGGTTGGAAGTTAATAAGGCCAATGTGTGCCGTGGATCCATTATAGGACATTGCTGTGTGCAATTGTCCGGGGTTAGTGCATGACTGATCAGCAGCCTAACTTGTTGTTTTCAAAATATATAAACAAAAATTCCAATTATAATCTATACATTGAGGTTGAGTTGCTTTTGAGCCTGATTCCTTTGAATCCTCTGATGATTATCTTTGGTTATCAGAACTTTTATTAGTTCTCGTTGTTGATACAATTTATTCTGGCGGAGCATGGTTGGCTCATCTTTGTGTTACGATAATTAATTTCTTCTGCTGCTTTCTTTCGCAGCATATGATGATCAATCTTGTTGATCAGAATCTATATTGTTCTTGATATTGCTATCACTGTTTACGCTTTGCTGAGCATTCATTGTTGGCTCACTCTTGCTTTGTTGTTTATTTTCTCTAGTTAATAGAGAAGATTAGTGGACCTTGTGGTCAGTTGGTATTACTGTTCCAGCAGCGAGAGGTGACGTTCGAGTTGTGGATTTCGTCGGGTAGTGGTTTTGAAATTTGTCAAGGTTGGTTAACTAGTTTGACAGTGGACTTAGTTTGTTATAAGATTGTATAACAATTTTATTCTGAGTTTGGATTGTAATAATGTAATTTGATAGTTGTTTCATACCATAACCTGTATGCGGTCTTGGATCAGGGGTGTTGTATTAAATATATTTGGCATATGTACAGGTTTATGATGTGTTGATTGTGGTCAGTGGGCCCAAATCTTTACCCCGGATTATGGGATGCTACATATTCGAAGTAATATTCAATAATTGAATCGACTTTAAATGAATATTGAAGATAATATTCATTGAATAAATAAAGCTCAGGTGAATATTTAAAATAATCTTCATTAGTAATCTCAAAGGAATATTCAAATAAAATTCATCAGAGAAATAGTGGAAAAATATTTACTTAAATATTTTCCCCTGAAAATAATCTCAATATATCAAGAATTACCGACTCCCAGTCTATATTTGAAGGATGAGATTTAGATGCCCTTCACTTAAGGGTCTTAGCAATATCCGGCTCATAACCGATATATTACCTATCTAGCTCATAAGCCAACAATAATTCAAGGAACAAGTATCACAATATATCTTGAAAGTAAGCATGCATGCTATGGCATATGTATAACAGAATACAGTTCCAAAGTATTGGAAACTTGCCTAGTAATCCTGTAAGGGTAGTGTGCCTCGGGTCAATCCGGTGATCTATAAACAATTAAAACATTCGAGATTAATCACTTAACGCTTTTAAAAGGATAAGTATAAACTTGACTTAGGCTAAACACGTTTTCAAGTTATCTCGTTATGCACTCTTTTTGTGTACGCTTTTTATCACCGATACAATCCGACACTTGCTCGATATTAAGACATGACATTATACTTACACTTGGTATACACTTAAGTCGTATAAGTTCTAAGGTCGGTCTCTTACGAACCAAGATTATAGCTCGAGTTTTATCGCCCGTTTTCTAAGTGATTCACCAAAGTTATAACCAAGTATACCTTTTTAGGAGTTCATTCGTACTTAACCTCGATTCAAACATTTTTATAAAATCAAAAAACGATCCGTTGGACATGAGGTTTTCTCCCACGTCTTCCATATGATCTCTAATATTTAATTACCAAGATTCGCCACTGATTTTAATATTTTTACATGGGTTCAATTTCAGTTATGAACTCGCAATTACGGTTTCGAACCACTTTTACGATTTTGGCCATAACTCCTAAACCGTAAGTCCGTTTGCTTCGATTCTCACGTCAAAACGATCTATGACTCGAGATCTAGAGGGGTATGTCATCTATTCATCAAAGTCAGAAAATTATCTCAACTTTTAAGCACGAATTTTAAGGTTTAACGAAATTTCGGCATTACGACGGCTATAAATCGAACATTTCAAAATTTGTTATCACATAACCAAGCCACATCGGGCATCCATACAACTTGTTGAGTATTGAATATAGTAAAAGAATATAGAGGGGGGTGAATGGATTCTTGAACTTTTTCTAATTCTTGAATCTGTGTAGCTAGATATGTGTTTGTGTGTGCAAATGTGTAGGTGCGGATAAAGAACAACACAAGACACAATATCACTTTTGTTAGGCCGAATACACAATATATAATTAAGTACTGTATGAGAGAATAACAAGAACACACGTTTTAGTACTTAAAAAATTGTTTGGAATTAATAATTCCTCTCTTAGTGTTGTAAAATATCACAGAGAGCTGCTTATGTTACAATGATTGATATTCGTACACGACGATTACCCTTCTAGGGTTAACCTAACTGTATTTATAAGATATATGGCTACGTACAATCGTTAATTGATTCTCCTAAAATTAGGCTATACAATTTATATCAATTATGATTGCTCCACGTCTTCTAAGTCAACTCAATCTCTTTGACAGCTATCCAATCTTCAAAGATATTACTTCCATGTTTATCTTGAATTAATCTTTAATCTCTGTTGACCTGCAGACGCTCCCGCTAGACAGAGTTTAACAAACTCTGTTGCGCTTCCAGTCAGCAGTGTTTGCGCTTCCATCTGTCAGCGTATACTCAAACTCTACTATGACTGCTTTCATTAACAAGTTAAACTCTGTTTCCCTGTAACACTTAAACACTGATATTAAATCACATCAATTATATCTAACAATCTCCCCCAACTTGTTCATTAGTAAAAATGTACAAGTTCACAGTAATTGATGATGTCAAAACAATCTAATATAATCACAGTGTTTAACATTTAAGCAGAGTTTAATCTTGACTTAACAAAATTTACAGAAAATCAGAATTACTTACAAACTCTTTCTACCTAACCTCCTCAAGATCTGGTGTTGTTCTCAGGTAGTCAATGAGTAATCTTCTTTCTGCATTTTCCAGCTCTCTCTGCATAATTTGCTTGATTTCACTCAACTGAGGATCATTATCTCCAGTCTGATAAATTGCAGCTCTTAGAGAGTAGATTTTGTTCTTCCTCATATCATTTCCCAGCTTGATGAAATATGTCTATTTAGATTCTTAATTGAAATCCAAAACTGTTACACCAAGATCAGTCTTCAATCTAGCACTGTTCTTCTGCATTTCAATCAGTTTCCCTCGATAATCTCTGTACTTAGGCACATACTCTTCAGTAGTCTTTGATCCAGTAAAAGCTTTGGCTCTCTGCATATATTCTCTTATTGACTTAGCAATGAGTGCTATTCGTTGATTTCTGACCCTGAATATATACAGAACATACTGAAGTTCTTCAAACAGTTTGAGCTTGATAGCATCTTCATTCACCCTATACACTGTTCCATCTTCCATGAAGTACAACAAGAAGTGAATATCTAAACTCCTCTGATGAACTAATTGAACTAACTCAAGTTTGTCCAAATTCTCTTGAATCATACCAGAACCAGGAGAAATGAGTAATGAGGGATCTCTTGGACTGTTACTGAATCTTAAATCTCTTTTTGAACCCAAACCAGAAGTATCCTTGCCAGGAGGCTTCCCTGAACAAGCTATGCTATGTTGGTAACTACCAATCCCTTCTGTTTGTGCTGGAACTGGAATCTTAGGTCTAGAGAACCCAGGTAAGAGTTTGCTTTGTACTGGTAGAGATTCACTCACAACTTGTGTAGCAACAGAGGTTGTGTCTACCTTTTTGCCTTTGTCTTCTTCACCCATTATCCCTTTCAGTTTTAACTTTGCATTAAGAGAAGATTTTCTTATCAATTTTCCTTCTTCTTCTTCTTCTTCTTCTTGAATGCCAAACACATTTTCTCTGAACACAATTCCTTTCTCTACATTCCTTGAAGCTTTAGCAATCTTCTTTCCTTTTCCAGACTTCAATGCCTTCACATGTTCTTCTTGTAAGAGCTTCTCTTCAGCATGAACATCTTCAAGTGTAGCACCCTTTGGATTTTTTTCCAGAAAAATCTTAGCAACTAGCTCTTCATCTGTTTATGGATTGTCAGAGAATGACAAATCCTTTTGTCTTGAAGTACTCTGAATATTTGTATTTGCTGCTGCTGAGCTTGACCTTGTTGACCTTATAGACCTTCCAAATTGTGGATTTACAGCTTCAACCTTTCTTAACCTCTTCTCTGGATTTGTACCTTCATCATCCAGATGATCCCTCTTTGACAGAGTTTGAGACTTCTTGCACTTAGTTCTAGCAATTCTCTCCCCCTTTTTGACATCATCACCATCTGGAATCAGAATAGATGTTATTAACTCAAGAGAGTTTGCAATAGAGTCAACCTTTTCAGTTAGCAAAATTTGATTCTGTTCAACTTTACTCAATCTCTCAGTGAGAGTCTCTTGGGCCTTAAAAAATTGTTAAAATAGCTTGGAATTGACTCTGTGAGATTTCTCCTCATGAGTAGCAACTTCACTTCTCAGATCAAGAAATGCTTTCTGACTGTCATCAAACCTGTGATTCAAAGCCTTAACCTGAATCACTATTCCTTGTAAACAAGTTAGAATATCAGGATTTGAAATCTTCTTAGATTTTTCCTTAAGAAAAGTAGCTGCTCTTCCAGTAGGAAAGATGCAGTCTGCTTTGTACCAATCTGCAGTTTGCTGTGCCAGATAATTATCATCAATTTCTCGTACAGAAGGTCCAGCAAAGTCTGGTTTCTCCCCTATTTTCGGTCCATCAGTTTGAACTTGATCATTGGCAGGTGCAGCACTCATTGATTCAAAAGAATCATTATCAGAATCATCTGTAACTGAGGCAGATTCTTCATTATGATCTGTAGCCGGTTCTACATGAGCAACCTGTTCTTCTACATTAACAGCAATTTGTTCTTGAAAAGCAACCTGTGCTTGAGTAATTTCCTCACCATGTTCTGAGCCTTGATGTGCATCAGAAATGAACTCAATGTGAGATGCAACCTCTGTTTCTTCTAGCACCACAGTAGGTTGATCTGCAACACCAGTGTCAACAGAGTTTGTAGCAGCCATGGTTGTTGGAATTGGATTTTCATCTTCAACAAAGAATGTCTGAAAATTTTCAGCAAAATCTTCCATAGGAGCAATGACTGGCTCATTAGCTTGAAATTCATTTTCTACTTGAAGTTCATTCTCTGTAAGAATAGGTTCAACGATAATCTCTGTCTCAACAATAGGAGTCTCCTTAGAGATGTCCTTTGGAGCTTCATTAACTTGCTCTTCATCAGATTCTGCAAGTATCAATTTCCTTCTTTTTGCTTGAGACACTTCAACTACCTCTTCTGCTTCAGTAGAATTGTCATCAGCTAATGGTGATGAAGGCCTATTTGCCCTTTTGATGATTCTTCTGGTATAAACAGCTCCAGTAGATGTCTGTTTAGCCTTGGAATGCCTTGTATTATGTGCATTATGTTTTTGCCTTTTTGGTTTAGATTGTGGTTGAGGTTGAGTAGTAGTGACTGATATGATTTCAGGTTGTGTGGGAAATGAAGGTTGAGAATGTGATGCAGAGTTTAGAGGTGCCTGTGAAGTTTCAGGTGATGGGATAGGTTTAGAGTGTATGGTTTCAGTATGATCATTGGCCAATGGTTCAGGCATTTGTTGTGGTTGTGTTTGTTATGTTTGTTGTGGTTCATTTTGTGGTGATTGTGGATCTTGGGGTTGATTGAGAAAGTTTTGCAAGGAAAGTGGCAAAACAAGGGCAGGTAAGTTCTCTTTACCAGCATCCTTATTAGTCATATCAGAGAATATTATCTTATTGACTTTAAAAGGCTGAATCACATCAGCTTCATCAATATCTAACCCAGATACACAAGTAGTGAATAGTAGTTGACAAAATCTAGCAAAGTATACTGTAGTAGACTCTGACAGTTTATCACCTAAATTCATTAAGACATAACGACCAAAATCAAAATTACTGCCATAGAGTAGAGAATACCCAATTTGCAGACTGTCGATAGGAATGGCATCCCAGTTGGTGACTTTCTTCTGGAATGTTCGTGTGATACAATCAAAGAAAAAATTCCATTCCTTTCTGAGATTTGGCCGTTTGACACTGCCTAGCTTTGCAATAGAGTCCATGTAACCAATCTCTGTTAACATTTCCCGAAGATTTTGTTCAGAAACAACAGCATATGAGGTGTGAGTGTCGAAATCCATAGTCTCTATGATAGTTTGTGGAGTAATCACAAACTCTTGTTCATCATAAGTGAAAAATATGGACGGAGTCCCATTCTCTCCTCCATCCACATACTTTGAGTTCTGCCAGAAAGTGGCAATCTGAGATGCAGATAGAATATGAGGTTCAGTCAAAGCTTGCCCAATCTCAGAGTCACGGAGAAAGTTCTGCATAAGATGAAACGCTTCTGGTACACGTTCATTGTGGAGTGGGGCTGCAAAGTTGTTAGGAACAAATCGAAGACCAACAGCAGTAAAAGGTTTGGAAGCCATTAAATCAAGAATAGAGCAGACAATGACAGTGAAAATAATATGTAGGAAAAGGTGTTTGTGAAAATGTCCAAGTGAATAACACAAAGGAACTGTGTGATTTAGTAAAGTGAATATGAGTGGATGTATAGATGAGAGTAAAAATGAATCGTGATACACAAAAGTGACTAGAGTTGTAATTAAAAATCAAAACTCAATCGTTTGTGTATTAAAACACTCCACCGTTCCTAGATTAATGTGTGAGTGGGACATAATAATGGGTGAGTGGGACACGTGTCATGCATCCAGCGAATCAATTAATCACGCGCAGTAAAATAGCAATTATCACCGCTGTCTTCACTTCCCTATTACCAAGACACTTTAACACATTTACACTCATTAACAGTTGTCAAACACTCTATTTACTCCAAAATTTTCAAATTATCTCAATGAAAATTTACCTTAGAGTACTGAACACCATTCAACAGCGTTTGTCAATTTTCCAACTTTATCACTGAAACCCTTTCAAAAATTGCACAGTTGTGAATATATATGTGTGTGAAGCAGAGATTACCAAATCAATTTTTAGAGCATCTAATATTTCATAAAATCCATAAAGTAAATCAATAAACACCGAATGCACAAACTCTCATATAAAACACTGATTGTTTGATGAAAGCTAAACTCTGTAGTAACTTAAATACATAAATCTGAATACACCTATTCCCTTGATGTCCATGATTATCCAAGTAAGCACACAGTCTTTATAGAAAAGATATCAAGAGATAGATATCAAAGTATCATTCAGTGAGTAACATGCCAAGGATTTGATAAACTCACAAACTCTCAAAGCACACAAGTGTTTAGGTGAAGTGTTTACACTCAAGTTCAATCAGTAAAAGTAGATGCTACCATATGCTTGATTGTCCACCAAATTTACACTACTTTGAGTACATATATGCACAAATCAAAAGGACTTTATTCAAGGTTGTAATTTAGTAAAATCAAACAGGTGAGAAGAGAGAGTATAAATGAATAAATGGCTAACTGAACAATTTAATAGAGCAAAGTGTTCAGTTGCACTGTTAGTACATATTTGTACAAGATGATCAGCATATATACATTTTTTTTATTTTTATATTTTTTATGTATATATATTCACTGTGTAAACTTTCCTTTGTAGAGAAACTCTCACCTGTTTGCTCTTCAATTTCCAAATGAATATAACTGCTCTTGATATATCATAATTTAAAAGAAGCAGTTATTATGGCTCAAAGGGGTTTACTAAGGGTGGAATTTATGAACAGTGTTTGGAGAAATATGGTAAATCCTAGTGCCTTTATCATTTTCATGCACACACATATCATGAAGTCTCAAAATGGTTTAAAATAAGTTCTAGAGCAACATACTCACTGATGAACATCACACATTAATAAAATCCGATTGATATAAGATGTATCAATCACTTACTTGGCTCAAATTCTCACAGGGTGCCGACATGAATTGGTACTCACCAAACTAAACAATGACACTTCTCAAGTTTTATAATTTTCACAAGTACAAACAAGGAATCATCAAGAACCATGTATATGTTTTGGGAACAGAGTGTCACTAATCAGAGTTTAGAGTTCATCAATATCAACAGTTGTTTATGAGAGGCAATGCACACAATATTCATAGACTCAGAGTTTAGGACTAAATAAACTAAGAGATGCTATAAATATGAAACAGTATCATGCTGTGTTAACTTACTGCACAAGTTCAGATTAGATCTCAGTGACTCAGAAAGAGTCATGATTTGATTACTGAGAATCATGCTTCATACATATTTCTTCATTGGTGTTTTCATCCAGACAAAAATCAATTCAGAATTCACAGAGTTTATCAAACATGTTAATAGAGTATGACATACAAACATGCTGACAGAGCTTAACAGTGTTTAAACAAAACATGTTAACAGAGTATGCATAACAGAGTTTAATCAACAGAGTTCACATAGCACTTAACAATTCACAGAAAAATGAGCAACACATTACACAAGTAAAATTTTGAGTCTAACCAATATCTCTAGTCAAAATCAGAGACCATTCCTAGTTCATTGACCAGTCTTGTGAATGTAGCTTCACTCAATGGCTTTGTGAAGATATCTGCAAGTTGCTGTTCAGTAGATACAAAATGGAGCTCAATGTTGCCTTCCTCTACATGCTCTCTGATAAAGTGATACCTTATGCTGATGTTCTTGGTCATTGAGTGTTGTACTGGATTACCTGTCATAGCAATAGCACTTTGATTATCACAGAAAATAGGTATTTTGCTATACCTCAATCCATAATCTAGCAGTTGATTCTTCATCCATAGAATCTGTGCACAACAGCTACCAGCAGCAATATACTCTACTTCAGCTGTAGATGTGGATATTGATTTCTGTTTCTTGTTGTACCAAGAAACGAGTCTATCACCAAGAAATTGACAACTTCCACTTGTGCTTTTTCTGTCAATCTTACAGCCTGCAAAGTCTGCATCAGAGTAGCCAAGTAGTTTGAAATCTAATTCTCTTGGATACCACAGCCCTAAAGTTATAGTGCCCTTGAGATACTTAAAAATCCTTATCACAGCTGTTAGATGTGGTTCTCTTGGATCTACCTGAAATCTTGCACACAAACATGTTGCATACATGATATCAGGTCTACTTGCTGTTAGATAGAGAAGAGACCCAATCATTCCTCTGTAGCTTGTCATATCTACTGATGACCCTGTATCTTTGTCCAATTTGGTTGCGGTTGCCATGGGAGTTGTTGCAGATGAATAGTCAAGCATGCCAAATTTCTTGAGAAGATTTATGGTATATTTTGCTTGATTTATAAAGATACCATCATCTGTTTGCTTCACCTGTAAGCTTAGAAAATAACTAAGCTCTCCCATCATGCTCATTGATACCTGGACTGCATGAGCTTGGCAAACTTCTTACAGAGTTTATCATTAGTAGATCCAAAAATTATGTCATCAACATATATCTGAACTAAAAGCAAGTCACTCCCAGATTTGAAATAAAACAAGGTTTTATCAATTGTACCTCTATGGAACTCACTTTCTAAGAGAAATTGAGCCAGAGTTTCATACCATGCTCTTGGTGCCTGCTTAAGTCCATAGAGTGCCTTGTCTAGTCTATAGACATGGTCTGGATATTTTGGATCTACAAAACCAGGTGGTTGTTCAACAAACACTTCTTCTTCAAGCTTTCCATTCAGAAAAGCACTTTTCACATCCATCTGGAACACCTTGAATTTCTTGTGAGAAGCATAGGCAAGAAACATCCTTATTGCCTCCAACCTGGCAACTGGAGCAAAAGTATCATCATAATCTATTCCCTCTTGCTGTAAATAGCCTTTTGCCACAAGTCTGGCTTTATTTCTTGTAACAACCCCTTCACTATCAGTTTTGTTTCTGAAAACCCACTTAGTACCAACAATAGATCTATTCTTGGGTCTTGGTACAAGTGTCCAAACTTCATTTCTCTCAAATTCATTTAACTCTTCTTGCATTGCTGTTATCCAGTCAGCATCTTTAAGAGCTTCTTCAACCTTCTTTGGCTCAGTTTATGACAAGAATGCATGAAACAGACATTCATTTATTGTTGCACTTCTTGTCCTAACTCTTGCATCTGGATCACCAATAATCAAATCAGGTGTGTGAGATTTGGTCCATTTCCTAGCTGAAGGCAAATGACTTCTCTCATAGTTTGATCCTCCCCCTCGATCCATGTTCTCCTGATTTCCTTGGTGTCTTTCTTAATTCTCTGAGGCTCCCCCTGAATGTGACTGCTCAGAGTTTGAACTATCAGTGTTTGGACTATCAGAGTTTGAGTTTCCAGAGATTGATTCAGATTTATCAGCTGAGTCACTATCAGAATTTGAGTTATCACTATGATGTGATTCTTCATGCTCCCCCTCAACTGGTTCTTCTCTTATTTCTAGCTGGAAAGTCTCTTCAGTATTTACCAGTAAAGGTTCAGAGTTTAGCTCAACAGAGTTTATCAGATCAGCCTCATCAGAGTTTACTTCAACAGAGAATAAATCTTCATTTTCAAAGTGCAGTTGATCATGTTCATTCACATCTTCAAGTCCAGTTATTTCCTTGTCATCAAATGACAAATGAATTGATTCCATGATCACTTTGGTTCTCAGATTATAAACTCTGAATGCCTTAGTTGACAGTGGATAGCCAACAAAAATTCCTTCATCTACCTTCAGGTCAAATTTGGTCAACTGTTCAGGATGAGTTTTCAACACAAAGCATTTGCACCCAAAAATATGAAAATATTTCAGGTTTGGCTTCTTTTCTCTCACCATTTCATATGGTGTTTTTCCATGCTTATTGATCATAGTGGCATTCTGAGTAAAACAAGCAGTTTGAACAGCTTCTGCCCAGAAATAAGTTGGTAATTTTGCTTCATCAAGCATAGTTCTGGCAGCTTCTATCAAAGTTCTGTTCTTCCTTTCAACTACACCATTCTGTTGTGGAGTGCCAGGTGTAGAAAACTCTTGTTTAATTCCTTTGTTCTTGCAAAATTCTTCCATTATTGAATTCCTGAATTCAGTTCCATTGTCACTTCTGATACTCTTCACTTGATTCTTTGACCCTTTGTCCAGCTGCATTATATGTTCTGTCAGAGTTAATGCAGTTTCATCCTTCTTTGCTAGAAAGTACACCCAAGTGTATCTGATGTATTCATCAACAATGACTAGAGCATATTTCTTCTTTCCAAGAGACATAACATTCACTGGTCCAAAAAGATCAACATGTAGAAGATGATAAGGATCAACAATTGAAGACTCAGACTTGCTTTTGAAAGAAGCCTTTCTCTGTTTGGCCTTTTGACATGAATCACACAGGCCATCTGCATTTAACAAGGACTTTGGAAGTCCTCTCACAAGATCATTCTTTATCAGCTCATTGATGTTGTTTAGATTTAAATGAGAGAGTTTCTTATGCCACTTCCAACTCTCTTCACTGGACATCCTTGTTGACAGACACACTGCTTTGCCATCAGAGTTTGTTGACAATTTAATTTCATAGATATTATTGTGTCTGTTTCTAACTAGATCAACTTTCCCTGTAGACTTACTGATGACTTGACAGTATTCAAGCTGAAAATCTACATGATATCCTCTGTCACAGATAGCAAATCATGCTTGAGTCCTGGAACCAGAGCTACATTTGTGATGATGACACTTCCAAGATTAATATTGCCATATCCCAGAGTATGTCCAATGTTGCCATCTCCATAGGAAACTTTTGGTCCAGCCTTCTCCACATACTCTGATAGCAAGGCTTTATTTCCAGTCATGTGTCCTGAACATCCACTGTCCACGACTAGGGTACTTTCCCTGGTGCCCTGCAATCATAAACAATCACTGATTGTTAGTTTTAAGGATCCAGACTTGCTTGGATCCTTTTGCTTTATTGAATCTGTTAGCTTTTGCAGCGGATTTGTCATTATCAGAGTTTACACTAACATTTTCAGTCTTAGCACCTGTAGAATTAACTTTAACCCATTTTAAATTAGGTTTCAGTTCATAGTAATTATGATAAATAGCATGATAATTCTTGCAAGTATAAATTGAATGCCAAGTACTTCCACAATGTTTGCACAGAGTTTCTGATCTAGGTTTGACATTATTCTTTTTCACTCCAGATTTGGAGGGTAAGGAATTAATGTCTTTGTTCTTCCTGCAAAAACTAGCAAGATGATTAGTACTACCACAGTTATGACAAGTTTTTCTAGGTGCAAATGTAGCAAGCATTGGCCTATTTCCTGATGTAATGCCTACCTTTCCATTTCTGTTTTTCCTAGGCATTTTCTGTTTGTTGACAGATTTTATCTCTTTAAGCTTTTGCTTAAGTTGTTTATCTGTCATTGAACCAATGTTAACCTGTTTTGCACAGGTTTATACTGGTTCACTTTTAACAGCTCCATGTTCAGTTTTAACTGTACCATGAACAAATTTTCTAGTTGGAAGAGCTTGCCTAACTTTCACATGATTTAGAAATCTAAGATCATCTTCCTCACAATACCCTAAACCAACAGTGTCAGCTTGAAAAACCTCATGAGTGTCTTTTCCAGAATCAGTCCAAGTTTTAATAATGTGATTTGCAGCCTCCAATTCAGATTCTAGTTGCTTACACTTACATAGCAACTCCTGTTCTATAAAAACAGCATCATCTCTTTCTTTCTGAATTTTTTGCATGTTTTCAAGTTTTTTTTCAACAAGTTTGTTTATCTCTTTAAGGTGAGAACACTCATTCTTGATTCTTTCATTCTCTAAAGTCTGATCCCTATAACTGATATGTAATGCTTTAAGATAAATCCTCAATTCAGTTATATTATCAGTATTATAAGCATAGGTAGTTGGGGGTACCATGAGTTCAGAATCTTCATTTTGAGTAGAAGCCACGAGTGCATAGTTAACTTCCTCATCTGAGTCTGAAGTGTCTGCCCAGTCTCTGCCTTTTGTATAGAGTGCCTTTTCAGTTTTACCCTTCTTGCACTCAGGAGCATAGTGACCCATCTCCATACACTTGTAGCATTGAATCTCAGACTTGTCTTTCTTCCCAGATTTGGTATTTCTTCTCTCAGAGTTTCTGAAACCCTTTCTGTCATTCGAATCTTTAGAAAACCTTTTTCCCTTCTTGAAGTTCTTGAAACCCATCTTCTTGAAGGTTTTTACCATCAAAACAGCCATTTTTCTCATTTCTTCTTCATCATCCTCAGAGTCAGATAAATCAGAAGTGTTTGAATCATCATCAGAGTTTGATGATTCACTTTCAGAATGAATGACTTAAGCCTTTCCTTTTGCCTTCTTCCTTGATGGTTTCTCTTCAACCTTGAGAGCAACAGACTTCAACTTCTAGCTTGATCTCCTGTTTCTCTGCTCCATTTCCAATTCATGAGTCTTGAGCAGTCCATAGATTTCATCAATCTTAGTATCAGCAAGATCATAGTTATCCCTTATAGTGGTTGTTTTCACATCCCACTTTTCAGGTAGGGACAGAAGAAACTTGAGATTTGAGTCTTCTAGATCATATTCTTTGTCAACCAATGATAGATCATTGAGCAGTTTACAGAATCTGTCAAATGTTTCTGTCATGGTTTCTTCAGACTTTGCCTCAAAATGCTCATACTCCTGTGTGAGTATGTTCCTTCTATTCTTCTTAATAGCAGCAGTTCCCTGACACCTAACCTCAAGTGCATCCCAAATTTCTTTTGCAGTTGTGTAATTAATCACCTTGTCAGACATAACATTGTCTAAAGCACTGTGAAGTAAATGCCTTACTTTTGCATCCTTAGCAATGGATGAAAGATCCTCAGCAATTAGATCTTTCTTTTCCTTTGGAATCACTTTTGATTCCTCACCAGCAACAGCAGCAGATAACTTTGTAGGTTTATGAGGACCTTCATAAATTCTGTCAAGATATTCTGGATCTGTAGCCTCCAGAAACATGGTCATTTTCACCTTCCAGATTGCATACTCTGCTGGCCTAAGTATAGGAACCCTAATTGTCTCATACCTACTAACAGTAGTAGGAGCTTTCTCAGAACCTGATGGAGGAGGAATCTCTGCCATTGATTACTATTGTGTTTGGATCTTAAACTGTAATAAAGTAACAGATTGGCTCTAATACCAATTGTTAGGCCGAATACATAATATATAATCAAGTACTGTATGAGAGAATAACAAGAACACACGTATTAGTACTTAAAAAATTGTTTGGAATTAATAATTCCTCTCTCAGTGATGTAAAATATCACAGAGAGCTGCTTAGGTTACAATGATTGATATTCGTACACGACGATTACCCTTCTAGGGTTAACCTAACTGTATTTATAAGATATACAGCTATGTAATTGATTCTCCTAAAATTAATCTATACAATTGATATCATTTACGATTGCTCCACGTCTTCTAAGTCAACTCAATCTCTTTGACAGCTATCCAATCTTCAAAGATATTGCTTCCATGTTTATCTTGAATTAATCTTTAATCTCTGTTGACCTGCAGACGCTCCCGCTAGACAGAGTTTAACAAACTCTGTTGCGCTTCCAGTCAGCAGTGTTTGCGCTTCCATCTATCAGCGTATACTCAAACTCTGCTACGACTGCTTTCATTAACAAGTTAAACTCTGTTTCCCTGTAACACTTAAACACTGATATTAAATCACATCAATTATATCTAACAACTTTAATCTAATATTTTATTAGATAAAGATTTGCTACAATTTGTGAATACAAATGGTAGTATTCTCAGTTTCATTTTTCTCAGAGAGATGTGCTCTTACAATGTGTATGAAAAGCTTAACCAACTAAAGAAGTGAGATTTTATTCTTATAGAACATTAATACAACTCACTTACTACAAATAAGGTTATAGGATAAATTACTTTCTTGCATGTCTATCCTTTTTGAGTAAACATCCAAACGGCTACAGATCACTTCTTTAGCCCTTTGTCTCTTCTACATCTCTCCAAGCTTCTTTGTAGGCTTTCCAGAGCACGTTACAGATTGTGGTCCATAAAGTTCTTTATCTTGTTGTAAGTTTCTGACTTGTACAATTTCTCCAGTAGTTTGTCTCTAAGAATGTATTCGAGAAGTGGCTAAATGATTGATTCGAGAACTAGGATTAGATAACTCTGAGTTCTCGAATACTGTATGATTGACATATCGAATCACTTCTCGAATAACTCTTTTCTCCAGGGTTCCTTGAGTTGTCGAATAGAACACTTGAATTGTCGAATCCCTATGATGTCGAATAGCTTTCTGGGTCCTTGAGATATCGAATGGAACTTTGACTTGTTGACTCTTTGAGAACTCGAATACCAATTTGACTTGTTGACTTCTTGAGTTCTCGAATAGAGTATTAGACATGTCGAATCTCTGAGATATCGAATGAGATATCGAATAGTTCATTCAGAGATATCGAACAGTGTCTTCTCAGATATTGAATCTCTGACTTCTCGAACACTAGACTTCTCGAATAGATAAATGTACTTCTAGAATTGGTACTTAGGCAAATTCTTCATTTCTTCAAATCCCAACTGTGATTATTTGATAGTCGTTATCATCTTGCTTGAGGCATGAACCTTAGAACTTCTTTTAAGCATTATTCTTGACTTTATAAGTACAGTTACACAACTAGGATTTGATGCCTATTACAAGTACAAAACAAATAGAAACTCTACAACTAGAGGTTCCCTCAGTTAAGAGGTTATGTAAGTAATGCAAAGCATTACAAACAATTAGGCTTGTTATTAGATGTACACAGGCATGCCTCTGTGACTAACACAACTTATACACATGTTGTTCATCTCAACAAGTCCAAGAACATCTCTTTTCATCATAATAATCATCATATTGCTTAGATCAACTAAACCACTTAACTAATCATGCTTACATGCTTATAAAATCACTAACATCATAACTAATCTAAAATCATCCAATAATCATCAAAACTTAAACTAAGAGCTAGGGTTTCTTGAGATGATTACCTTCCTTGGAGAGTTTAATAGCCTTAATAAGCTTGATCTAGTCCTTGTATAGCCTTATTATAGCTTAGATCATCCAAAGAAAACAAGAAATCAAAGTTAGTTCATGAGAGTTACTATTCATCCTCCACTTTGTAAAATTCATAACAAATCGAAAGATAAGAGTTTGGCTCTCATATTTTTACCACATATTGGACTCTTCATAAGCTTTGTTTTGAGTCATAGCTCATCAGATTTGAAACTTCCTAGCTAGGGGTTTGAGCCTCCTTTTTCCGCTGGACAGAAACTGTCTAGAACAGTGCAGTTTGGCTTCTTCAACTTGGGGAAGGTTTTTGACTAGGCTACACTCCTTTGTTGGCCATGAAATTTTGAAAGAACCTTACCCATGCAGTGGAGAAGCTATGGTTAAAATTTGGTGATTTTAGAATGGGTAGAAGTAGAGATATGAATTTTTCTTTGAGTTGTGTTCTTGCTTGGCAGTTTGGAGAGTTTGGAGTTGCTTTGCTTGTTTTGCCTTGTTCTCATCTAATATTGTGTTATTGATGTGTCTAAATAATATCTAGGCTATAAAGCTACTTTATTAAAGGTATGAGGTCATGGATGATGTTTTTGAAGTGGACAAGTGTTGTTGATTTGTGGTAAGATGAGAGATTCATGCTAAGTGGTTTAATCTCTAAGTGTTCTAGTTACTCTTGTAACTACTTGGTTACTAGAGATTTCCCACTAGCACATGCATGCATCTTGATCCTCTGCTTGTTCTTTGTTCAGTTATTGCTCAATTTGATTGATCGTTCGGAGGAATATCTCAATTGTTTCTAGTTAGGATTTTTACCCGAAACCTCCTTAATATATATACTATCATTCTCAAACCTCCTTTATAATTCTTGCATTTAAATTCCTTAAATTCTCTTAATAAATCCTTAAGTCTTTCAGTGTCTAGGGAATTCCCGGAGAAAATAAATGTGCTAATTTTCTGAATCCGATAACGTTTACATACATTTATCTCGCCCCTGGATCATGAATACGAACTCAGAAATCCGTTCTGAATACTTCTATATAGCGTCGTCTAATAATATTCTCATTTTCCACCAAAAACACTATTCATTCCTTATTCTCTCTTTATTCCTCATATTTATAAAATTGTCATTGTTCTCTTTCGAGCGTTCCTTGACCCTTTCATGGAACCACTGGACTAATAACAGATATCGATTTGGATGACATAAGAATAACTCTCCTATTTGGAATTACCATATCTCACTTTCCTAAGAGATAGATTATTCTAATCTAAGTTCTCAACCAATAGCATTCTTCAAGACATATAAACATTGGAATCCGAATCCAATCCATATTCGTTCATTAGAACCGCTGTTACATCGTAGTCGTAACCACTATTCATTTCTATATTAATACATAATAAAAGTTTTAATTCCTAACAAAAATCTGGGTTCTTACAATCATGGTCGTTTTAATTAAGAGCCCCTAAGTAAAAAATATTATGTTTAAGATGCCTTCCCAATGGAAAACACTCGTCAAGACCTAGATCGACAAAGGGTAGGTACGCCAAAGCGGAGTACCCTCGTTTATCATGTTAAGGCGCGATCAGTGATACTCAACTGTTAGACCTTTGGGTTTGACTTAACTAAGTGACGACAATAGGATTGTGAACTTAGAGGCATAGAGTTTGGTAAGATTTATTGGATAAATAGGAACAAATGTTGTTATGTGAACAAATGTTGTTCTACCAAACTATCCAAGAGTTATATATGATATAATTGACAAATTTTGTCTACCTAAATAATCATTTTAAGGAAAAAAGCCAAAGCTGACCTTAAAAGTGATGAAATATAGATCTTGGCTCACTAGAAAGGTTTAGAGAAACTTTTCCGAATTGATAGGTAGGGCTATTAATTTGATAAAAATAGTGGGAGATATATATTGTGAATATATATGAATAATCACTTGAACATAATTTAACAAATCCGTAGACTAATTATTTTATGCATTTTTAACATTGTAGATATTCGAAATGGCAAAAAACACAAATCACTTTTCTGTGCGATCAGTCCTTGAGAAGGACAAGTTGATAGGAACTAACTTCCTAGATTGGTAAAGGAATTTGAGGATTGTCCTCAGGCAAGAGCGAAAGCTCTATGTCATAGATATTCCTCGCCCTGGACCTCTCATTGAAGGTGCAACGGAGGCTCAACGAAATGCTTATCAGAAGCATTTGGATGATGACACCGATGTCACATATTTGATGCTTGCGACTATGAGTCCTGAGATGCAGAAAAGACATGAGTATTTTGATTCTTATATCATGATCAAGCACCTTAAACGTATGTTTGAAGGACAGGCTCGTCAAGAGAGATTTGATACTAGCAAGGCCTTGTATGCGTGTAAACGGGGTGAAAGGAAGAGAAACTGTCAAAATTATTTGGAGGATCTAAAGAAACTGAATGTTGTTCAGATTTCTGATTCATGTATTTATGTTATAGAAGTCAATTTGTCTACTTCTACATCATGGTATTAGATACTGGATGTGGTTCCCACATTTATATAAATGTGCAAGAACTTTGATAGAATATATTTTTATATATATTTTTGATGATTTTATTCTCATATTTATTGTGTTTTGCATTGATTTGGATTTTTATTTAATATAATTGATTGTTTTATTGTAGGAAATAAAGAATTCATGACTTGGAAGGATTTGGAGCAAAAAGAGCTATTTTGGAGATAAAATAGGAGAAAATTCGTATTATTGGGTTACACGGGCTATCTAACACTGTTTTGGCCGTATCTTGAGTTCCAGAAGTCAGAATTTGACGATCTTACTGTCCACGTGAAGCTTGTGGAATTTTCTTTAATTCAGAGGTGGTCCAATAAGCAAAATCGAGCTGGAACAGCCTTGAAACAGAGGAGTAAATATAGTTACGAATTTTAATTAAGGAATCCTATTCAGTTATGGAATCCTACTTGTAATTTATTTAGAGTATTAAAATATTTTTATTGGGGAGACATATAATATACATATATATTATTTAGAGAAGGGAGATACATACGTGCTTCTACTCTTAGGAGCTAGGGTTTTGGAGAGGAAACCATGAATTTCATTCTTGTGACAGGATTAATGATTGCAGGTTTTCTTATCTGAATTTCTTCTCAATTCTTATTAGTTTAATTATGCTTCTTTGTTCTTTGAGTTCTTTTACTTGTTTAATTATTAGTGAGTAGTTAATTCTAGGGTATTAAGGGGAGCCATGTTTGCACCATGATTGGGGTTTAATTTGATTAGTAATTTGATGGGTAAAGAGTAATTCTGATTGATATGTTTTAATTCTTAATTTGTGTAATTGGCCAATATCATGGATTAACTGATTGCAATAGGAGTAATTGATCGGAAGATTTTACTACTAGAGGCATACATACAATTATCGGAATTGAAGGTGAGGGTAGAAGCATCATTGGATTTCTGAGAGTGTTAATGCTTGGAAAAGATTAACTATTACTTTAATTACTTGATCCCATTGAAAAGCTATACCTTTGTGATTTGTTTGGTGTAAGCATGGTGAACCTGAATTGCCCTAGATCCCTTAATTAATTAGTTAATCATTTATTTAGTTAGTGTTAATTTAGTTTAATTAGTTAATTAATAATTTCACATATTCGTCTGACCCTTGAAACAATTAGCGATAACTGAAAAGGAATTAGTAGAACCTGTCTCCTTGTGGATTCGACCCGCTTGCCATTTGTACTAGCAATAGACACCGTGCGCTTGCGGTTAGGTATAATTTGACACATCAAGTTTTTGGCGCCGCTGCCGGGGAGACGGCTAGTTTCTGTTGATTTCAGTTTAGTTGTTTAGATTGTTTCCTTGGTCTCATTGGAACCTTTGTTCCAATTGAGGCAGATTTTACTGCGTTTTCTTGGCTTTGTTGAGCATTTACAGGTTTGCAATCACGTTGATACTTTTGCACTCCTATCTTCCCTAGTAGAGGCACATACTCGAGAAATTGCCTCATTCAGCCCTACAGAGCCCATTATACGTCCAATGAGTATCAATGAGATGTCACAAGTGGCCCCTAAAACTTACAACTTCTGTCAAGTTTTTGGTATTCAAGGTCACTATGGTTATGAGTGCTCTTACAATTTCTATAATTCTCAGAATGCTCAGTGCGGACAAATGAATTCTTTTGAAGAAGGATATGGGTACAATCAGTATTCAAACACTTTTGATCAAGAATGCGTGAATCAACCAGATTTCTACTACCAGGACAATGGTGCTCAAAATTTTTCATATCATAATCAGCAACAGTTTGAGCAACAATATTATCAGTCATATGAGCAGCCGCCGCAACAAGAATATCAATATCCTCCTCTACAAGAAGATCTACATGTTTCTCAACCCAGTGTAGATGTGCAAGCTGATCAGACAAATGAGATGTGGGATATCTTGAATAAACTGCTAAAGAGTTCTGAAGAACAAGCCGAGGCAATCAAAGAATTAGAAACTCAAAGTTTGGCGATTGAATCTCAAATTGCACAGTTGGCTAACTCTTCTACTACAGGGCAGCTCGACTATTTACCATCATCATCTATCTGATCCGAAGAGGACCTGACTGCTATCAATCTCACAAGCGATCAGGAATATGATAGTTTCTCCATGTATGTTGATGATGAGGCCATTGATAAAGAGAAGGAGCATGCCACCGATGACGAGATCAATGATGTTGCTGCTACCGAGAACAATGTGACTGATGATGAGGCTACAAAGGAAAGCAATACAGAGATAGTTGTTGTTTCTCTTCCACAACCTGTGCCTAAGCTACCATGTATTGATAAATTTGCTCTCGATCTAGCCTCTACTTACAAGGCTTCTTTGCTCAAGAACACTTATTTCAAGGTTGATGTGATAACAAATATTGTCCAAGATGATATTTCTCAAATTCTGGTTGAGGATCCATACAAAGTGGCTCCTACGTTTCAAGCTCGAGAAAAGGGAGAAGATGGAAGTGTCTTATTAGCCAATGATGTGATAAGTCAAGATGTCCGAATGACTCCAGTGAAAGTGAGGAGTGGAGAAAAGCCACCACCAGAACCTCCACCTTATGTCAAGGGAGTTCAATATTTTCGTGGTGTCGAATTTTATCGCTGTTTTATCACAAAGTTTTCCAAAACTGCACAAGCACTTGTTTACACTAAATCACGCAAGCGTATGTGGTCACAAGTAATACAGATATAAGTTGAGTTCGTTCCCACAGAGATCTGGTTATGGTTTCAATTCAGTTCATGCACCTATGCAACAATGTATGGTTTTAATTCACTGCTAAGACAAATAACAAGATTTGGTTTTAATTAACTAAGGAATTAAATTAACAAACTAAGAATTAACTAACTAACAAGAATTTTAATCAAATTACTTCTGCAAGAGAAAACATGGGATCCTAACTTCATTAAATACTTTGCTTAGATCTGACGCCTTTAATCACTATATGCAATGGTTATGATATCTGATCGGATAACACGAAACAAGTACACACTACCTCTCAGTATACGTATACCAAACTAAACATACATCCACAAAAGAGATAGAAGATGAATAGACACCAATTATGCTTAGACCCTATATGTCTATAGAATTTGAAAACATAATGGTTAAAGAACAAGTTATCCATAATGATCACATAGGGCAATATAAGTATTCTCATCTCATACTACGAATCATGTTGATAAACAATCATGAACCTATGCTAGCATGGTAAGTTCTAAATCTCAAGATCCACTTTCACTTCACAAGAGATTAACAAATTAGATGTTAGCTACGCATCTATCAATTAAGCACAACCATACGAGGATATCAGATATACATCACACACAGTTCTTTAAAGCATCAAGATACTAAGGCTCCATAAATAAATCCATTAGAATCCCATGACAACGATTAGTTCATAATCGAACCTCTCGTCATCATGGGATCTGATGAAACCATGATAAAAACAAAGTATGAAAAGATACAAATAAATCTAAGTAATTGATATGTAATAGTTATTTTAAATTACAATGGTAGGATGTGTTTATATAGGCTCTATAATTTTTGCCCAGCAAGAAATTGCCTTTTTAGAGTTGGAATAGAAGATTGGCAATTTCCGTTCTTGAATGAGAATAGAATTGCAAATTCCATGTGTAGATCTGATTCGGGAATGTTCTAGCCACCCAAAGCAATTACCATACTTATTAGAAGTAGGAATTATAGCAATTTCCTTGTCAAAGTTGAATTTCTGCAGTTCGGCACATAATACGTTTCCTAAACTGATTCGGTTTTTAAGGAAAATTCGTAGCTGACTTTTCTTAAATATTTCTGGGCCGTTCCATTTGTAATTGGACCTCTGGAGCACTTTAGAATGAAAGAGAATTCCGTTATCTTCGCGTGGACAGTAAGATCGTCCAAAACAGACTTGTAGAACTCAAGATATGGCCAAAATAGTGAATCAGGATTTTTAGGACAATTTCCGGAATTTCCAGAATACCCTCGAGGCCACATCCTGGAGTTCTGAGGCCGCGGCCTGGAGCCAAATCTACCCAAGATTGTAGAAAATCTCCCAGGCTTTGCGTGAGCTGTAAGATCGCTGAAAACGGACTTCTAGAACTCCAGATATGGCCAAAACAGTGTAGATTGCGCAGCCTTCCCGGAAAATCCGAATTTTAATCAATTTAATCTCCAAAAACGATAGAAGCATCAACCTTAATCAACCTTCTTGCAAACCTGCACACTACACAAAACACATCAAAACTACAACAAACTTGAGTCCAAGACAATCAATTTAAGCTGATATGGAACGCTCCAAATAGATATAAAATCCACTTATCACACCCCCAAACTTAAACAGATGCTTGTCCTCAAGCATAAACAACTAACTCTACCTAACTAGTACCACTTCCGTAGGTGATCACGGTTGCATTTGGCATATTCAACAAGCCCTTTAAACCCCTAGGCAGCCCTAGTGGACGAGTAAGGTCTCGTGAGGGCCTATAGCGAATGTACCCACAAAATCCAATGCAATGCAATGCATGAATGCAACTAAATGAAAATGCAAATAATCTAGTACTAATATCCTACCATACCTTCAAATCCTCTCATGTCATATCAACTTAAGAATCAAAGTAATAACGCAATGTCTTGGTGTCGAAAGTGCAAGTATTCACATAGTCTACTCAATGAACATGCATAAGTTCTCACAAGTCCATGTCAAATGTAAGAATAAGTTAGTAAACATGCTAAGCCTACAAGAGTACATCTTTGAGACAAAACTCGGGATCTCATACGCAAAAACAAGTAAACACTCACAATCCACTCACAAAAGAATATTCACTCAAGAACAAGGGTAAGTGTATCACTCAATTCCAACAAAATCATAAGCATGCTTGACATTTGGTATCAATCTAACTCTTAACACAACATACATCAACGACGATAATCAAAAGGTCTTTATTTGGGTTGTAACGGGGCTAGGGACAAGGTATGTCAAATAAGCCAAAACAGGTGAAGTGTCAAAAGCTAGTAGGAACCATAATAAATCATACACAACACCTTATTTTTCCCCCACATAATTTTTACTAAAACAAACACTCGACTAGTCGGCTGAAATAGGATCACAACAAACACAAACATGCTCTCATAATATATATATATATATATATATTTTTTTTTTTTCTTCTTTTTTTTCTTTTTTTTTTCTTCTCCTTTTTTTCTTTTTTTTTTCTTTTTTTTTTCTTTTTTTTTTTCGAGAGCTAAATATATCACAAACAATAATATACACAATAACAATGATCCCATGAATTTATTACACATGCCGACTATCAAGTAAACAAACCCAATTTTCAATATTTCCCCCAAAAGTATGACCAACAATAAACCCCTCCTTGCACACCTTATTACTCCCTTAAGCACTCTACTAGCCTTTGACAATGTGGATTCAAATTAATGTAAGGCCAACATAAGAAAAGGTCTAGGCAAGTAATGTGGTATGTCACCGAAAAAATAGGATTAAGCTCAACGGGTTAACTAATTGATCATGTAAATATGGTGTGTAATATGGGAAAATATGTGGTTATTCCTAAATGCCTTTATCATTTTAATCGTCAAATAATGTCATGCATTTCAAGAAAGATCTCAAACAACTGCTAGCAATGCAAACAATCCGTGGACACTCAAGAAAACGAATAAATTGCAAAAATATGCAATAAGGCTCAAAAACTCACTTGGCGGAAAAACATACTCAATCCCAAGCAAAAATCTCTCTAACGCACCTACTTGTATTCAAAGCATGCAAACTAAATCATCTTGCACATATTCATGTCCTTCTAATCACTTACAACATTCAATAAGTCTACTAGCTTCAACTTACTAGTGTATGTGTGTGCACAAGAACAAAGCATATCACTTCTCAATCAAAAGCGTCAACAACACAAAATTCCTATCAAGCATGGGTGCAAATGCAAACTATTATGAACTCACATGATATACAAAAATAAAAACAGAATGTCCTAAATGAAACAAACGTAGATAACACGAACATAAATGCACAATTTACTACTACTAATATGCAAAACATGAAATACTACATGAACAAATAATACAACAACAACTACTAATCCCCCAAACCACCCCCAAACTTAAAATATTCAATGTCCGCATTGAATTGAAGTAAATACGAGGGATAGCAGAAAACATACCTACAAGTCCAAATCCTCGTTGACGCTTAGGTGCCATATAAATCAATACCCAACTCACAAAATTCACCAAAAATCCACAAAAAAATCGAATTCACAAATACCCCCAAATAATCAAGAACACACAACCCTAATAATGCAAGAACACAATTCGTAATATCAAAATAAAAGGAAGAAATATACCCCAAATACGAACCGGAGAGGTGAAACTTGCAATTAAAAATCCCCCAAACTTGAATCTTGAAGCCTTGAAATTAATTGGAATGGGGTAGGATTTGTGTGTATATATAGGTGTATATAGATGGGTATATGGATTTGGGAAAAAAAATATGAAATAAGAGATGAATTGGGAATAATTTGGAATTAATATAGGACTAGAATTAAGATTTTAGGTGGAAAAAATAATTAGAAAAGGGGTTAAAATTGGTTTGGGAGATGAATGTTTTTAATATATATATATAAAACACATAAACACGTACATAACAAATTAAACAATTAACCTCGTACATAACAAATTAAACAACTAACCTGGACAGAAGCGTTACCAGGCAGGGTCGCGCGGTCGGCGCTGCGGTGCGTCAGATTGACTGTTGAAATTTTTTTTTTATTTTTTTTTTGCAATACAACATTCAATTTTTTTTTTCTACACTAATGCGTGGGTTGCCTCCCACCAAGCGCTTCTTTAACGTCAATAGCTTGACGTTACTTCCAAGCCTCCATTAAGGATGATAATAATTTGCCTGGTCCTCTCTTCGCGAGACTTCATCGTCATCACGGCGGCACACTTTCTGCCCCTTCTCCTCGCTTGGCCTATTCGTGTAACAACTCTGTCCTATTTCAATGCCTTCATCTATTGACCCAAAATCTGACAATTTGTAGAATAACACACAATCGCGGGCTTCGCTTGAATATAATGGAGGAGGGTAAATGTGAGTTGCTGAAGCCTTTGGTTCCTCAAAGAGAACTTCCTCCATTGGCTCTAATGCGCTACCTCCATCTTTAAACTCTGAGACAAGTAGAAGATCTGCATCTTTCCCATGATCATCAACCTCTTGGAACGCACATACCAATTCTTGAAATTTGCGTAGCTCATCAGTGTCCTCTTGGTACGCACATACCAATTCTTGAAATTTGTGTAGCTCATCAGTGTCTGTCTCAAATAGTGCCCCTTCCAAATCATCCACCATACTAACATGATCAAATTCCTCGCATGGCTTGTGAATGCTCACCTCACCTTGGAATTTGTCTTCCTCAATTATGCATGCAGTACCTTGCTCCAAGTCACCGTTATTTTCTGGAATTGCCTCTAGTATGAATTGTTGTTTCTCTTGTTCCAAGGCACTCAAAACTTGAGCAACTAGTGTCCCCATAGAATTGATAGACTCCTCAGTACTCTTTATAAGCATCCTAATCTCCTCCATAGCATCAACCTCATCTGACTGAAAAGTAGGAGTAGGTTGCTGATGTTGAAACTCTTCACTACCAAAGAAATATGACATATTTGGAACATCTTGCTGGTACTGTTGAGGATGGTATTGAAAATATTGTTGTTCCTCATAACTGACATATGGATCAACTCCTTCGTAGTAACAATATTGTGAGAGATCATGAACGCCCAAACACTGCTGACATTGCTGAGGCATGGATGTCCTCGAATATGCCCACCATGGCAACTCCTCGCAAGCCATCTTCAAACACTCAAGCACCTGAAACACACCGAACTAAAAAAATAGGTAAGAAAAACAAATCTGAGTCAGTGAACTCTAACGACCACTATTGACAAGCACATAAACCAAAAATAAAACATAGATGATCCCCGGCAGCGGCGCCAAAAACTTGTTTACACTAAATCACGCAAGCGTACGTGGTCACAAGTAATACAGATATAAGTCGAGTTCGTTCCCACAGAGATCTGGTTATGGTTTCAATTCAGTTCATGCACCTATGCAACAATGTATGGTTTTAATTCACTGCTAAGACAAATAACAAGATTTGGTTTTAATTAACTAAGGAATTAAATTAACAAACTAAGAATTAACTAACTAACAAGAATTTAAATCAAATTACTTCTGCAAGAGAAAACATGGGATCCTAACTTCATTAAATACTTTCCTTAGATCTGACGCCTTTAATCACTATATGCAATGGTTATGATATCTGATCGGATAACACGAAACAAGTACACACTACCTCTCAGTATACGTATACCAAACTAAACATACATCCACAAAAGAGATAGAAGATGAATAGACACCAATTATGCTTAGACCCTATATGTCTATAGAATTTGAAAACATAATGGTTAAAGAACAAGTTATCCATAATGATCACATAGGGCAATATAAGTATTCTCATCTCATACTACGAATCATGTTGATAAACAATCATGAACCTATGCTAGCATGGTAAGTTCTAAATCTCAAGATCCACTTTCACTTCACAAGAGATTAACAAATTAGATGTTAGCTACGCATCTATCAATTAAGCACAACCATACGAGGATATCAGATATACATCACACACAGTTCTTTAAAGCATCAAGATACTAAAGCTCCATAAATAAATCCGTTAGAATCCCATGACAACGATTAGTTCATAATCGAACCTCTCGTCATCATGGGATCTGATGAAACCATGATAAAAACAATGTATGAAAAGATACAAATAAATCTAAGTAATTGATATGTAATAGTTATTTTAAATTACAATGGTAGGATGTGTTTATATAGGCTCTATAATTCTTGCCCAGCAAGAAATTGCCTTTTTAGAGTTGGAATAGAAGATTGGCAATTTCCGTTCTTGAATGAGAATAGAATTGCAAATTCCATGTGTAGATCTGATTCTGTAATGTTCTAGCCGCCCAAAGCAATTACCATACTTATTAGAAGTAGGAATTATAGCAATTTCCTTGTCAAAGTTGAATTTCTGCAGTTCGGCACATAATACGTTTCCTAAACTGATTCGGTTTTTAAGGAAAATTTGTAGCTGACTTTTCTTCAATATTTCTTGGCCGTTCCAGTTGTAATTAGACCTCTGGAGCACTTCAGAATGAAAGAGAATTCCGTTATCTTTGCGTGGACAGTAAGATCGTCCAAAACAGTCTTGTAGAACTCAAGATATGGCCAAAATAGTGAATCAGGATTTTTAGGACAATTTCCGGAATTTCCAGAATACCCTCGAGGCCGCATCCTGGAGTTCTGAGGCCGCGGCCTGGAGCCAAAACTGCCCAAGATTGTAGAAAATCTCCCAGGCTTTACGTGAGCTGTAAGATCGCTGAAAACGGACTTCTAGAACTCCAGATATGGCCAAAACAGTGTAGACTGCGCAGCCTTCCTGGAAAATCCGAATTTTAATCAATTTAATCTCCAAAAACGATAGAAGCATCAACCTTAATCAACCTTCTTGCAAACCTGCACACTACACAAAACACATCAAAACTACAACAAACTTGAGTCCAAGACAATCAATTTAAGCCGATATGGAACGCTTCAAATAGATATAAAATCCACTTATCAGCACTTAATTCTCTATTGCTTATTAATGACATATTTTATTTTACTGATGCTTGTCTGGAGACTTTCTGCAGGATAAAGACAATCACTAACACTCTTGATACTTTTTGTGGTGGCGAGTTTATGATCGAGAAAGTGGATATTACGCCTTTACCGGAGTATTTTTGAGGAGGTCAAGCTAATGACTCTAAATAAGCGCTGCTTGGGAGGCAACCCAAGATTTCATTGGAGGATCGGTGCACTTCATGCTTTTGCATAGGGGAGTACTTTTTTCCTTCTCTTTCATATATAGTAGAATTGCTTAGTTATTTGTTCATTCCAAGCCTTGTTGTGTACATTATTCCTTCATCCCTTTCTTTAAAAAAAAAATCGAATTTTGGTGTGTAACGCAGTCTGCGCCTGCATTACTGGACTATCCGCAGTTTGCAGCTGGGTAATGCAGGCGCAGCCTGCGTTACTGGTGTTGGAGCAGCCTGCATGGCTGTTGCGCAGGCTGCGCCTGCGCATCTGTTTGTTGAGCGGCTTGCCTGTTGCGCGCGGCAGGTTGCCTGGAGCAGTTTGTTGTCCGAATTTTTGTGTGATTCAGCTGTTATACATAAAAAAAAACTTTTCATCCTCAATTTTCTTTCAACCCCAAATTCTTATTTTTATCTCTTATTCTCTCCTCTCTAAACCTATTTTACCTAATTCTTTTCCTATTTCAAATCCAAAACCTCCCATCTCTCCCTTAAAAATTCTAAACCTATATCCATTCTAATTCTTTTTCTTTTATTCATTAAATCCTATTTCTATCCTATATCAAATTTCAAATCCCACCCAAAATTTTTTCCTTTTCACATTAACATTCTTAAATCCATCCTATCACTCCATTATCTACATATACCCATACATACACACCCAATTCATTCTTTTCATCCTCTACATCTAAAAAAAATAATTCAAGTTTGGGGGAAAATTAGTACAAGTTCACCTCTTCGATTCGTAGTTGGGATATCTCTTCTTTATTTTATTTTTTTTACTACGAATTTGTGTTCTTGTAAATTGGGGGTTTTGTATTAGTCTTATTAATTGGGTATTTTTGGAGTGATATTGCTTGGTGGTTTTTGGTGGGATATTTCTTGGTGGATGTTGGTGAAGCTATTGTTGAGTGGGGTTTTGGTTATTATGGCTCCTAAGCGAATGAGGGGTGGTTTCCACACCTGACACCTTGATTCCAGGGGAGTTTTCTTTCTTTTCTTTTTAGTGTAGTTTTATTTTGTTTTTAGTTGTAGTTTTGTATCTTGTTCATTAGTTCATTGGGGACAATGAACCGCTTAAGTGTGGGGAAGGGTTCTCAATGCTAAGAGAATTTTAAAAAAAAAAATTAAAAAATTAAAAATACCAAAAATAATTCTAGCCATGCAATTTGATTAGTTGTTGTAATTTGCTTGATACACCCATGCATGCGTAGAATTCTTGTGTTCTTGACGCTTTTGTATGAGAAGTGACGTGCTTTGTTCTTGTGCACACACTTACACTAGCAAGTTGAAGCTGGTAGACTTAATTAGATGTTGTAAGTGATTAGAATGACATGAATATGTGCAAGATGACTTGGTTTCCATGCTTTAAGTACAAGTAGGTGTGTTAGAGAGTCTTGTTACCTGGGATTGATTATGTTTTGTCACACCAAGTGAGTTTTGAGCCTATATGCATATCGTTTGCATGATTTTTCGTTTGCTTGAGTGTCCACATGTTGTTTACATTGCTAGCACTTACTTGAGATCTTTCTTGAAATGCATGACATTACTTGATGATGAGATGATAAAGGCACTTAGGTTTGACCTCGTATTTCCCATATTTCCATACCTTTTAAACATGATCAATTAGTTAACCCGTTGAGCTTAATCCTATTCTTTTGGTGACACGCCACATTACTTGCCATTATCCTTTTTATTCTATTGGCCTTACATTGAATTTGAACCTAAATTGTCAAAGGTTAGTATCGTGCTTAAGGGAGTAATAAGGTGTTCATAAAATGGGGGTTATTGATGATCATACCATTGGGGAATATTGATTTTGGTTGATGCTTGTTAGTCGAAATTCATAATAATATCTATGGATCATTGTGCTTATTCCTTAGCTCTCACAGAAAAAAAAAATAGAAAGAAAAAAAAAAAAAAATTAAATTTGAGAGCATTCTTATGTTTGTATGATCCTTCTTCATTCGACTAGTCAAGTTATTATGTAAGGGTTATTGAAAAATCCAAGTGTGGGGAAGTATTTGTTTTAATAGAAAGGGAATTGAATAATGATTATTGTTGGGTACTAGCTTTTCACATTTAACCTGTTTTAGCTTTACTTGACATACCTGGTCCCTAGCCCACGCTACAACCCGAATAAAGACCTTTTGATTGTCATCAGTGATGTATATTGTGTTGAGAGTGAGATTGATTGCGAGTGTCAAGTTGTGTTTATGATTTTGTTGGAATTGAGTGATACACTTAACCTTGTTCTTGAGTGAATATTTGTTTTTGAGTGAAAGGTGAGTTATTACTTGTTTTGGCATAGGAGATCCCAGGTTTAGACTTAAAGATGTGTTTCTTGTGGTCTTAGCATGATTACCAACGATTTTTACACTTGACATGAATTTTTATGACCTTCTGCGTGTTGGTTGAGTAGACTACGTGAATACTTGCACTTTCGACACCAAGACATCGTATGTTTGCTTTGATTCTTAAGTTGATGTGGCATGAGAGGACTTGTGTGTGTGGTGTTGTGTTAGCATTGATCTTTTGCATGGTTAGATGAATTTTGTGGGTATATTCACCATAAACCCTCACGAGACAACACTCGTCCTACAAGGGCTGCCTAGGGGTTTAACGGCTTGTTGCATATGCTCAATGCAATCGTGTCATCTACGAAAGTGATGTTTGTTAGGACTTAGTTTTTATTTCATTTATTTGCCCGAGGACGTGCAAATGCTTAGTGTGGGGATGTTTGATAGAATATATTTTTATATATATTTTAGATGATTTTATTCTCATATTTATTGTGTTTTGCATTGATTTGGATTTTTATTTAATAGATTTGATTGTTTTATTGTAGAAAATAAAGAATTCATGACTTGGAAGGATTTGGAGCAAAAAGAGCTATTTTGGAGATAAAATAGGAGAAAATTCGTATTATTGGGCTACACGGGCTGTCTAACTCTGTTTGGGCCGTATCTTGAGTTCCAGAAGTCAGAATTTGACGATCTTACTGTCCACGCGAAGCTTGTGGAATTTTCTTTAATTCAGAGGTGATCCAATAAGCAAAATCGAGCTGGAACAGCCCAGAAACAGAGGAGGAAATATAGGTACGAATTTTAATTAAGGAATCCGGCCTATTCAGTTATGGAATCCTACTTGTAATTTATTTAGAGTATTAAAATACTTTTATTGGGGAGACATATAATATACATATATATTATTTAGAGAAGGGAGATACATACGTGCTTCTACTCTTAGGAGCTAGGGTTTTGGAGAGGAGACCATGAATTTCATTCTTGTGACAGGATTGATGATTGCAGGTTTTCTTATCTGAATTTCTTCTCAATTCTTATAAGTTTAATTATGGTTCTTTGTTCTTTGAGTTCTTTTACTTGTTTAATTATTAGTGAGTAGTTAATTATAGGGTATTAAGGGGAGCCATGTTTGCACCATGATTGGGGTTTAATTTGATTAGTAATTTGATGGGTAAAGAGTAATTCTGATTGATATGTTTTAATTCTTAATTTGTGTAATTGGCCAATATCATGGATTAACTGATTGCAATAGGAGTAATTGATCGGAAGATTTTACTACTAGAGGCATACATACAATTAATGGAATTGAAGGTGAGGGTGGAAGCATCATTGGATTTCTGAGAGTGTTAATGCTTGGAAAAGATTAACTATTACTTTAATTACTTGATCCCATTGAAAAGCTATACCTTTGTGATTTGTTTGGTGTAAGCATGGTGAACCTGAATTGCCCTAGATCCCTTAATTAATTAGTTAATCATTTATTTAGTTAGTGTTAATTTAGTTTAATTAGTTAATTAATAATTTCACATATTCGTCTGACCCTTGAAACAATTAGCGATAACTGAAAAGGAATTAGTAAAACCTGTCTCCTTGTGGATTCGACCCGCTTGCCATTTGTACTAGCAATAGACACCGTGCGCTTGCGGTTAGGTATAATTTGACACATCAAACTTCGAAGAAGTAGAACTTTGGCGAAAGGAGAAGTCGACCTACATGTTGGTAATAGAG
Source organism: Kitagawia praeruptora (assembly GCA_037693485.1). Classification (NCBI taxonomy): domain Eukaryota; kingdom Viridiplantae; phylum Streptophyta; class Magnoliopsida; order Apiales; family Apiaceae; genus Kitagawia; species Kitagawia praeruptora. The sequence goes on along the minus strand of CM075348.1, from coordinate 111,391,486 downwards.
CAAAGGTTGCTGCTTTAGCTGTAGGGACTTATTATTTAATGTTGCCCACCGGGCTTATTTTAGAACTTAAGAACTGTTATTACGTGCCTGCGATTTGTAGAAACATTATTTCCGTTTCTTGTTTGGACAAGATTGGTTTTTCGTTTTTGATTCAGAACAATAGTTGTTCGTTTTCATTGAAAAATGTTACATATGGGGTTGCACGTTTGTTTAATGGTTTATACGTTCTTGATCTTGATACTCCTGTCTATAATATAAGTAATAAACGTCTAAAGATAAATGACTCAAATCAAACATACCTCTGGCACTGTCGTTTAGGCCTTATAAATGAGAATCGCAATTCCAAATTACATAGGGATGGATACTTGGATAAGTTTGATTTTGAATCATACGAAGAATGCGAACCGTGTCCCACTGGCAAAATGACTAAAGCTCCTTTTACCGATCAAGGTTAGAGGGCCACCAACGATTGGATTTGATACATAGTGATGTATGTGGTCCAATACGTACGATGGCGAGAGGTGGCTTTTATTATTTCATAACCTTTACTGATGATTTTAGTAGAAATGGATATGTGTATCTTTTGAAGAACAAATCCGAATCATTTGAGGAATTCAAGAATTTCCTAAAGGAGTGTGGTATCGTATTAAAACTCACTCCTCTTGGAACACCATAATGGAATGGGGTGTCTGAAAAGAGAAATTGTACCTTGTTAGACATGGTACGGTCGATGATGAGTCATGCGGATCTCTTATCAGTTTTTGGGGTTATGCCCTAGAGACGGCTGCACAAACACTAAACCGAGTTCCTTCAAAATTGGTTCAAAAGACACCATATGTGACATGTGTCATTTATGAAAGTTTGGGGATGTGAAGCATTTGTGAAACGCTTGGTCTCTGATAAGCTAGGACCGAAATCAGATAAATGTAATTTTGTAGGATACCCATTAGAAACTAAAGGGTATTATTTCTATAAACCTTCTGAGAACATAGTGTTTGTTGCTCGAACGACTGTGTTTCTAGAGAAAGAACTACTTTCTAATTAAAACAGTGGGAGGACAATAGATCTCGATGAGGATCGAGAACTACAAAATAATGTTGAACCAGAGTTGGAACATGAGCAGAATGAGACTCAAGATGTTGAGAACAATACTACTCAAGAAACACAGGTCGTTCGTAGATCTTGTAGGATTCGCCATGAGCCAGAGAGATATTATGGATTTCTACTGACTCAAAGTGGCGATGTGATGCTTGTTGATAATGATGAGCCTCTCAGCTACAAGGATGCTATGAATAGTCCAGATTCTGAGAGATGGCTGGAGGCCATGAAATCTGAGATGGATTCCATGTATGAAAACCAAGTATGGACTTTGGTTGAACCACCTGATGGAATAAAACCCATAGAGTGCAAGTGGGTTTTCAAGAAGAAAACTGACATGGATGGAAATTGACAGACCTAGAAAGCAAGACTAGTGGCGAAAGGTTTCAAGAAAATTCATGGTATTGACTATGATGAAACTTTCTTACCAGTAGCTATGGTCAATCCATCAGGATTTTGCTTGTGATAGTAGCTTATTATGACTATGAGATTTGGCAAATGGATGTCAAGACCGCTTTCTTAAATGGGAGCTTATAAGATGATGTGTACATGACACAACCTCAGGGTTTTGTCGATTCGAGGTTTGCTAGAATGGTTTGTAAGTTGCGACGATCCATTTCTGGATTAAAGTAGGCCTCTAGAAGATGGAACATCCGTTTTGATGAAACGGTCAAAGAGTTTAGCTTCATACAAAATGAGGATGAGCTGTGTGTTTACAAAAAGGTTAGTGGGAGCCATGTGGCATTCCTAGTATTATATGTAGATGACATATTACTAATAGGGAATGACATTCCTTCTCTACAGGCTGTGAAGACTTGGTTGGGAAAAAGTCACTACACCATAAAAGGCCTACGGCAACACCAAAAATGTGTTGCCGTAGGCCCAAAATATGTTGCTGTAGGCCCAAAAAACCCCAAAGGCAACATTTTGCTGATGTTGCTATTTTTGCCGTTGCCTTTGGTGCCAATGGCAACATTCTTATTCTCTATGGCAACACCAGTTTTAATGTTGGCATAGACTTGTTATAGCAACATTATTATTAGTCTTTAACAACCTAATATTATGTTGCCTTTGTGTTAAACATTTTTTTTAAAAATAGTGGGTCCCACCAGTGGGCCCACTTTTGGGACCTACTGTGGGGCCCACTTTACTGCTTACGACAAAAAATACACAATTTGAATAGATTCATTCGCAAATTAACCAAATCAACATAACCTATTTTTTCATTACCACCAAACATAACATAGTATAACATAATAATCCTTACAAGGATGAAAATAATTAAAACTTCCAAGCATCGTAATCTATTCAACCATCTACATTACAATAATCCAAACTCTAAACATAAGCCTTAACCGGTTAAGTGATGATGCTAAACTAGAGCTGCACATTACGCGCAAGAAACGCCTGGTACTCGGCATTAAAATCCTCTTGTCCCACTGAACTACCTGTCACCATGCTCAGCCCTTGGTGCCTCTCATGTCAGCTGCTATCTGCCAGTTTAACCAAACAATAATATTCTATAATACACATATATAGCACAACACACCCACACACAGACATGTTTAAAGCTCTCTATACCTTCAATCTGTTTGAAGATTCTTTAAGAAAAAAGAGTACAAGTTACCTGCATGGAGCTATATAGTATAAACAGGTGATTGGATTTAGAGTCAACCCTTTCTTTTGTAGCAGGACTTGAGTTAGAACAAGCCTCAGGGCTTCTGTAAAGATGCCCGTAATTGCCTCCTAATTGATATTGACAGTGTGATGAGGAACTAGCATATATTTAAAATATAAGTTAACAAGAAACTGTGAATCTATGAACTAGATACTAGTAAAGTAGCTTGTGTAGTTACTAAGACTAGCCTGAGCATAAATGTCAAATATTTAAAATAAAAACATATATATGCAGAAACATTTAATAACTAGCCTGAGCATAAATGTGAAATATTTAAAATAAAAACAGTGACTATTATCATGTACATATAAAAAGCAAATCCTCACCTGGCGCAAGGGGCTGTCTTTGGAAAGATAACTACCAATTGTTTTCCCGTAGACTTCACAGGTGGAGAAGTGAATAAGACGCTTATTGTTCTCTGAACAGTACTTCACCTAAAAGGAAGAGAAACATGCATAGTAGCATAAAATTCAGGTTTTCAACAAAAAGACAACAAATGAACATCTGCCCTATTTATCAGATGTAGACTTTACAAAGAAGAATGACTAGATCTAAAACAGAAAATATAGCTATACATTATGATGAAAATAAATCAATACTAGCAACTTCACCAAAACAATAATCTATGCATATTGTACACATCAATGCAGTGTGTTTTTTTATAGCAACAGACACAAACCAATTCACCAAGAGAATCAAAGTCAATTCAAAACCAAAATATAAATGATAACACACGGATAAGAAAGATGACATTAATGCAGTGTGTTTTCTAAATGTGCTTACAGAGCACATTCAGTTTAATAGCTTCTAAATACAAATCGATAGCTCTCGTAAATTGTTTTTCTTATTAAGAGACATTTGCTAATTACACAGACCAATTTATTAAGGTCATTAAATTTAAATTTTCTGGAAATTTTCTAGGAATTTGCTTATTAAGGTCAGTTCATAAATCGATTTTTAATTGTGTACCAGGTAAATAGTTAGGCTGATACTCTGGGGATTATAGTCCCATGAAATAAACATGGCCTTGTCATCTGTGATGTATCCTAATTCCTACAATAAGCTAAGAATCTAACCAATGGTTTGGTAAAAGAATTAACTATGTGAGCCAACAATTATATAAAGTTTCATATCTCACAGCACCAATATTGGATAAACCAACTGCCGAAGAAACTCTTCATATAAGCCAACAATTATATAAAGTTTTATAGTCTTCATATAGAAACAAATAACAAATAAGCAGATGAAGAAGAAACTCTTGCATTGAGCACTGGGTTCCCTGTTCCGCCCTTATTTGCATTTTTCTTTGATAAAAAAGGATATTAGAAAACTAAACACAAATAAATGCCGAACTTTCTAGGATTTAGTCCTAAACACAAATAACTATACGAATATGATATAAAGACTTCAGGTGCACAGAGAACTTCTTAGGATTTAGCTCTAAAGACATTACGAAGCTTTTCTGAGTTATAAAATACAGGTGCACAAAGAATTGCTTTGACAAAGTAGTGATCAGATATAGTATTAATCAGCTATATGGACTATGTAGAAGCCAAGTCCACGCAAACTTTAATGTAATATCTTTATTTCCACCACCAATAAGAAGTCTTACGAAGATTTATTTCTGAAGTAATATTCCTTATAGCATGAAGAAGACCAACAGTTCCACAAGCATTGCCTACAGTTTGCCTCATATAGTAAACTCCCTTAATTTGAACCTGCGTAAATATTACAAAATAACATCTACTAAGATGCACATAAAATTGTAATACTACTTGACAGATTATTAAGTTACTCAGTGATAAGCTTCAAAAGAAGAGCTCGCATGAACAAAATCTCAATTGGCACCTGGTACACAATTAAAAATCGATTTGTGAACTGACCTTAATAAGCAAATTCCCAGAAATTCCCAGAAAATTTAAATAAGTACGACTACTAGTGTAGGATTATAAATCTTCCTGCAGTGCCCATTTACACAATGTCAATTAAAAAATCTGAGGATGTGTACACATGTCACATAATCAACACATGTGAATATAGGTAAAATTTATATTTAACATGTGAATATGAATAGAAAAGCATCGAAGGTAAGGTACAGAAGGCATCTAGATTAATGGTACCAAAAAAGCAATAAAGCAATTGGGAAACCCCAGACAAGAATCATTAGGAAAATAATCAAACGAGGCTCAAGTTTAGAGATTAAACACACTCACATCATAAAGTCTCCGGTTAAATGGTTTAAAAGACATTTTCTTTCGCTCAACAAAATGGAAAAGGAACAATAGAATGTTTACTAAATTGAGGGAATGAACGAGAATAGTATGAACCATAAATAGTGATAGGTATGGTACATAACCTGCTTCTCTCCCAGCTTAATGACACCACTTTCGATCATTACCTTTTCGTGTACGCTCCCCGACACCACCAAAGACAGAGAAACCATCTGCACACAAGTAATGCCAAATCAATACTAAACACGACTGAAACCCTAATTCGAAGCCCTAAACTGAATCCGATTGAAGCCCCAAATTGAACCCGATTGAAGCGCCCTAATTCGAAATTAATCATGAGAAAGAAAAGAAAAGCCCAAAATTAGTGGAAAAAATACTAAACTAAATCCCTAAATTGAACCAATTAAGCAGAGAAGAAAGTGAGAGATGTATGTGTAAATATTAACAGAGAATGTGAAAGATGAGAGAGAGGAGAGAAAGAAAGGAGAGTACAGAGTGTGTGTGAGCGGAGAGAGAAGACCAGAGAGAGCGGAGACCGACCGAGAGAGAGAGAGATATGAGAGCGAGTGTGTGTTCGAAGAAATGAAAAAATGGAAAGTGAACTGATAGAGAAAGCGGTCCAATTTGGTGAGCGGCAGTCTAAAAATTGGAGCGGTCTTTTTGCCGCCCAACAATTTTCACCCCAAATTTTGAAGAAAAAAATAATTTATTTTTTCATTTTTTATTTATTTGGAAAACAATTTATTTTTACATTAAATGTTTTTTTTTGAAATTATTTTAATTAAATATTAAATTCCTTTTACATAATTTGCAATATTATATTCAAATATTATCAATCATAATTGGAAATATTTTTATTTTAATGATATATTAAAATATATTTAGAAAAAAAGTTCATTTTAGAAATTTTGTTTAATAATATTTAATGAACATAAAAAAAAATTATTCATCTTAAATGTTTTAACATTTTTAATAAAATATTCACTTCTATAGGAATATTCTTGATTTTTATAAAAACTTCTTGATTATTTTTATCCAAAAATTAATTTTCATATGAAAAAAGGTTAAAATTTTTATTTTTAGTAGAAAATATAACATTTTGTTCATTACAAAATTATAGCAACACAATCTCATACCTACGGCAACATAAAAACACTTTTATTCTATGCCAACATATTTTTCCTACCTAAGGCAACATTAAAATGATAATGTGGTAATAGCCAAAAACATGCATGGCAAAGGCAACATATCCAAAGGCAACACAGGCTCTAAATGTGGTCGTAGGCCTTTTATGGTGTAGTGAGTTTCTCGATGAAAGACTTAGGCGATGCTACCTACATCTTAGGAATCAGGATCTATAGAGATAGATCTAAAAGATTAATCGGCTTAAGTCAGAGTACATACATTGACAAAGTATTGCCTCGTTTTGGGTTATAGGAGGCAAAGAGGGGCTATGTCCCAATGTCTCATGGGATAGCGATCTCAAAGGAAAATTGTCCTATATCATCAAATGATAAGGACCGTATGAGTAAAGTACCATATGCTTCAGCAATTGGTTCTATAATGTATGCAATGATATGTACTCGTCCAGATGTCTCGTATGCTTTAAGCATGACGAGTAGATACCAGTCTAATCCAGGTGAGGGTCAGCTGTCAAGAATATTCTTAAGTACCTTAAATGGACTAAAGATTCGTTCTTGATATATGAAGGAGATGAGAAGTTGGTTGTAAGAGGTTCATAGATGCTAGTTTCCAGACAGATAGGGATGATTCTGTCTCCCAATCTGGATTCGTGTTTTGTCTAAATGGAGGTGTTGTAAGCTAGAAAAGTTGTAAGCAAGAGACAGTAGCTAATTCTACAATGAAAGCTGAGTATGTTGCTGCCAGTGAAATAGCCAAAGAGGCTGTTTGGATTTGGAAGTTTATTACAGGACTTGGCGTGGTTCCATCGATCGCAGATCCAGTTGATCTATATTGCGATAACAATGGAGCCATTGCGCAGGCTAAGGAACCAAGGTCTCATTCCAAGGCAAAGCATATACTTAGAAGATATCACCTTCTTCGAGAGATTAACGATATAGGAGATAACATATATGTAAAGTGCATACTTAGAAGCACGAAGGTCACACTAGTTCCATGGGTATTAGATACATGGGAGATTGGCTCTAGTGCAAGTGGGAGATTGATAGTGTTAGTGCCCCCTAGAGACAATGTAGTTGTGCTTCTAGGAAAGACTATTTTATTATTTAATGATTATGTTCTACTGATTATTCTACATTAATTTATTATGTCTTAATTTACTGCGATATAAATGTTAGAGAAATAAATGTCCTTGGAATATAGAACATGTATTCTATATCTTTAAATATGTGACTTAAAAATGAGATTATATGAATAGTGTTTATATTCCTAAATATCCCTAATCGAGCATTATTAATATGGGACAATTATAATGTATAAAGATTAGAATGTTTGTTGACGGATGACCACATCTCATTGGTCATAGGTATAGTGATACTAAAGTCAAGAACATAGGTGCATGTAATTTTATACATGGCACTGGATTAACCCACGGTGAGATTCTACATGTTGATAATGTCATTAGAAAGACTCGCAGTGATAATGGTGTAATGATCCTTAGACTTGAGATCATTATATTTCTATACGAGGATTAATATACTTTGACTACATTAAAAGTTACCTTTGACCGGGTGATGATAAAAGTGTACATCGGGTATATTATGAGTCGTATGAGAAATATGAATGATATATAAAGGATTTAACCCTCCTATTATTAGGAAAGATATTATTGGCCTCTTGATTGAGTGAGACTATGAAAATGCATGGTCATGCTCAAATATTGATTTGTTTTAATAGTCTACTCATTGATCAAAGAAACCCGGATTAAACATTGAAGAGGATGACTAATAACATGCCTCGAGTTTAATCTATAATATTTGGTTAAAGGGATTATACTACACGGAAACATTAATCACGAATGGTTTAATTGGATCACTAATTATTATTATTACTCCCCCCGTCCCATTTTATGTGAACCTCTTTCCTTTTTGGTACGTCCCAAAAAGAATGAACATAATATACTTACTATTTTTTAACAGTACTTTTCACTATTACACCCACTACTTCTCCACTTTTTTATTAAATAAACATTATTACACCCACTACTTTCCTCCACTATCTCAAAGATATCCTGCTAGGGTTTGCATGATTTATTTTAACCTAGCATAATAATAATAAAAAAAAATTAATAAGTAATTTTGATTACTAGATTAATGTTTAATTGAAGTGTGTTAATTTTGTTATTTATGATTTGATCATATTTAATTTATGATGTATAAAATTATGATTATACAATATGTGATGCTTTTAATTGCTATGTGAGCATGATGCATGGTTATGGCCCCAAGACCTAGTTTTTGTTTTTGTTTTTTTTTTTAATTTATTTTATTAATTTTAATTTATGGTTTGTAATAATTAAATACGACTTGCATGTCGTTTTTCCTTTTGTAATTAATTTATCTCGAATGCAACTCGAGTTCTTTTGTAAAATGTTTCAAGAGGAGCTTGGAGGCAATCAAGGCAGCTTTGGAAGCGAAGCAAGAGATTATGTAATAATTAGTTATTACCACCATAGATTGACCTCGATTTTTCCATTAGCTTGGAAAAATCGCATAGGATTGGGCCATAACCATAGCATATTATTTTATGTGATGCACTTTACATATGATGTATGTGTAGAGTAGAAAATGTATGCATGTTTTAATTAGATTAATGATGTATGTATGTATTAGATACGTCACCCATACCATGCTTGCCATGCTAAACAAGATAAAATCTGTAACTATTCAAGATTTTAAAAATGAACAAACGATCATGAGATTTCTGTGTTTATGAAACACGGAATTAAATACGAATTTTCAATTATTTCGATATGGGGAGATTTTGTCAAAAATGGGTTTTTCCTGTAAGGAAGTTGGGTATTAAGTGAGGCCACTTGTGACTCCTCCAACAACCTGGAAATCAAACTATTGATGAATATTGATTTGAAGTATTTAATTCGAGGAAAAATTGGGAATCTCTTTATGATGGGATCATGGTCGTTTTAATTCTAAACCCCTTAATGAAATATTAAGTTTTAATCAGATGCTTTCCAATGAATGAACACTCATTAAATCCTAGATCGATAAGGGGAATGACTGCCAGTGGCAGGGGACTCCTGTCTATCGTGGTGAGATGTGACGAATATAAACGGTTATATTCGGCCGTTGTATCATTGGGTCTAACTTAACTGAGTCGTCATAATAAGGTGAAAATAAACGGTTATATTCAACTATTATGAACTTAGAAGCATAGAGTTTGGTTCAAAATCTATAAGATAGATATGAACAATTGTTGTTCACCAAACTATCCAAGAATTATATATGATATAATTGACAACTGTTGTCTACCTAAATAATCATGTTTTAAGGACTACCAGTGGTTGACTTAGGATATGACGAAATATGGATCTTGGCTCACTAGAAAGATTTATGGGATATTCTTTCCGATTTAATAGTAAGGGCTATTAATTTGATAAAAATAGTTGGAGATATATTAAGAATATGTCATAATCACTTGAACATAATTATTGTAACAATCTAACTTATCTTATGCATTTTATCATTGTAGAAAACAAATGGCACAAAACACAAACAACACTTTCTCTGTGCGATCAGTCCTTGAGAAGGACAAGCTGACAGGATCGAACTTCCTTGACTGGTCTAGGAATTTGAGAATTGTTCTCATGCAGGAAAAGAAATCTTATGTGATTGATATTCCTGTACCGGCAGCCCCTGCTAACAATGACACTGCTGCTCAACGAAATGCTTATCAGAAGCATATTGATGATGCAACTGATGTGGCTTGTCTTATGCTTGCTACTATGGATGATGAGCTTCAGAAGCAGCATTTTGATATGAATGCTTATACTATGTTTGAACATCTTTCAACGATGTTTCAATCACAGGCTCATGTGGAAAAGTTCAACACAAGCAAAGCACTCTTCTCGTGCAAGCAGGGCAATGGACCAGTCGGACCACATGTTCTAAAGATGATTGGGTATTGTGATTACCTTGCTCGTTTAGGTTTCCCGCTTCAGCGAGAGGCTCAAGTCGATATAATCTTGCAATCTTTGAACAACGACTATGCTCAGTTCATAATGACTTTTAATATGACTGAGCAAGATAAGACTCCTATGGAATTGTTGGCCATGCTGAGGACCACTGAAGCAAATATGGTCAAGGCACCTGAGAAAGCTCCCATAATGATGGTGGGCAAGAAAGGTGCTAAGGGAAAGGGGAAATGGAAGGGCAAGAAAAAGGTTGCACCAAAAGATCTTGGTCCTTCTAAGCCCTCTTTCAAAAAGGCTAAAAAGCCGAAGGGAGATGTCGTAAAGGCTGACAAAGGTGATTGTCACTATTGTCACAAGCCTGGTCACTGGAAGAGAAACTGTCATGCTTACTTGGAGGATCTGAAGAAAATGAAGGGTGTTCAGATTTCTGGATCAGGTATTTATGTTATAGAAGTCAATATGTCTATTTCTACATCTTGGGTATTGGATACTGGATGTGCTTCTCACATTTGTATAAATGTGCAGGAACTGCAGAGAAGTAGGACTTTGGCTAAGGGAGAAGTGGACCTACGAGTAGGCAATGGAGCAAGAGTTGCTGCTTTAGCCGTAGGAACTTATTATTTATCTTTGTCCTCTGGGCTTGTTTTAGAACTTGAAGACTGTTTTTACGTACCTGCGATTCGCAGAAACATTATTTCTGTTTCTTGTTTGGACAAGAAAGGTTTTTCATTTATAATAAAGAACAATAGTTGCTCTTTTGCTTTGAATGATTTAACCTATGGTGTTGCGCGTTTATTTAATGGTTTATATGTTCTTGATTTAGATAATCCTGTCTGTAACATAGAAAACAAACGACTTAAAGTTAATGACTCGAATCAAACATACCTCTGGCATTGTCGTCTAGGCCATATAAATGAGAAACGCATATCCAAATTACATAAGGATGGATACTTGGATAAGTTTGATTTTGAATCATACGAAAAATGCGAATCTTGTTTGCTTGGTAAGATGACTAAAGCCCCTTTTACTGGTAAGGGTCAAAGGGCCACTGAACGTCTGAAGCTAATACATAGTGATGTATGTGGCCCAATGCGTGTGATGGCTAGAGGAGGCTACTACTACTTCATAACATTTACTGATGACTTCAGTAGATATGGATATGTATATCTTATGAAGAATAAATCTGATTCTTTTGAAAAATTCAAAGAATACAAGGCTGAAGTAAAGAAGCAAATAGGCGGAGGTGCAAGTATTAAAATCTTACGATCCGATCGTGGGGGTGAATACTTAAACACCGAATTTAAAGAGTATTTAAAAGAGTGTGGTATTGTATCACAACTCACTCCGCCAGGTACACCTCAATGGAATGGAGTTTCAGAGAGGAGAAATCGTACCCTGTTGGACATGGTACGATCGATGATGAGTCATGCAGATCTTCCAATAAGTTTCTGGGGTTATGCTCTAGAAACATCGGCTTTCACACTTAACCGTGTTCCAACTAAGAAGGTTCAAAAGACTCCATATGAGATATGGGAAGAGAAACGGTCAGGCATGAACTTTATGAAAGTTTGGGGATGCAAGGCGTTTGTAAAACGTCAAGTATCTGACAAGCTTGGACCTAAATCTGAAGAGTGCAATTTTGTGGGATACCCTAAAGAAACAAAGGCGTATTATTTTTATAGTCCTTCTGAGCAGAAAGTGTTTAGACTCTAAGAGATGGCTTGAAGCCATGAAATCCGAGATGGATTCCATGTACGAAAACCAAGTTTGGAATTTGGTTGATCCACCTGAAGGGGTAAAACCTGTAGGGTGCAAGTGGGTTTTCAAGAAGAAAACTGACATGGATGGAAATGTTCAGACCTATAAAGCAAGACTAGTTGCGAAAGGGTTCAAACAAATTCATGGTATTGACTATGATGAAACTTTCTCACCAGTTGCCATGGTCAAGTCCATACGGATTTTGCTTGCAATTGCAGCATTCCATGATTACGAAATCTGGCAAATGGATGTCAAAACAGCTTTCCTTAATGGGATCCTAGAAGAGGATGTGTACATGACATAACCTGAAGGTTTTGTCGATCCAAGGAATGTTGGCAAGGTATGTAAATTACCTCGATCCATTTACGGATTGAAGCAAGCCTCTAGGAGATGGAATATCTGTTTTGATGAAACAGTCAAGGAGTATGGCCTTATTCAAAACGAGGATGAACCTTGTGTTTACAAGAAGGTGAGTGGGAGCCATGTGGCATTCATAGTACTGTATGTTGATGACATACTACTAATGGGGAATGACATACCTTCTCTAAAGGCTGTTAAGACTTGGTTAGGGAGCAATTTCTCTATGAAAGACTTAGGAGAGGCAACCTACATTCTAGGAATGAGGATCTATAGAGATAGATCTAAAAGGATGATCGGTCTAAGTCAGAGTACATACATTGATAAGGTTTTGCATCGTTTTGGTATGCAAAATGCAAAAAGGGGATATGTCCCTGTCTCTCAAGGGATAATGATCTCTAAAGACCAGTGTCCGAAATCATTAGATGAGAAGGACCACATGAATAAAGTTCCATATGCATCAGCCATTGCATCTATCATGTATGCAATGGTATGTACTCGTCCAGATGTTTCGTATGCTTTGAGCATGACGAGCAGATACCAGTCTAATCCAGGGGAAGGTCACTGGACGGCAGTCAAGAATATTCTAAAGTACCTGAAAAGGACTAAAGATTCATTCTTGGTGTATGGAGGAGAGGAGAAACTGGTTGTAAAAGGTTACACCGATGCAAGTTTCCAAATAGACAGGGATGATACTGTATCACTGTCTGGTTTTGTGTTTTGTCTAAACGGAGGTGCTGTAAGCTGGAAGAGTTCAAAGCAAGAAACAGTAGCTGATTCTACAATGGAGGATGAGTACATTGCAGCTTGTGAAGCAGCTAAGGAGGCTGTTTGGATTCGAAAATTCATTACTGATTTGGAAGTGGTTCCATCGATTGCAGATCCCATTGATCTATACTGCAATAATAATGGGGCCATTGAACAGGCTAGAGAGCCTAGATTGCACTCCCGATCCAAACATATACTCAGGAGATATCACCTCATCCGAGAGATTAATGAAAGGGGTGAAATACATATATGTAAAGTGCACACAAATTATAACATTGCAGATCCACTGACCAAAGGCTTGTCGCAGCAAAAGCACGATGGTCACACTAGTTCCATGGGTATTAGATACATGGGTGATTGGCTCTAGTGCAAGTGGGAGATTGTTAGTGTAGGTGCCCTAGAGGCAATACATTGTTTCTTGAATAAACCTTATGTCATTTGATTAATAAATAAATGTATTTATTATGACTTTAATTACTACGATATATTTGTTAGCATAATAAATGTCCTTAGAATCATGATTCACATTATATAGTTGAAGTATATGACTTGAACTTGAGATTATATAATCTATCATATTCTTAAAGGTCCCTAGTTGATTATTATTATATAGGACAATAATAATATATAGACTAGTATGTTGTTTAACAGATAACCACATCTCATTGGTTATAAGTATGGAGATACTAAAGTCAATACATAGGTACATGTAGGAGTACATGGTACTGGACATACCCACAGTGAGATTCTTCATGTTTAATAAAGTCATAAGAATGACTCACAGTGGTAATGGTGTAATGATCCTTTGACTTGAGATCATTATATTTCTATATGAGGATTAATATACCTTGACAACATTAAAAGTTACCTTTGACCAGGTGATGATAAAAGTGGACATCGGGTATATTATGAGTCATATGAGAAAGGATTTAACCCTCCTATAATTAGGAGAGATATTATTGGCCTCTTGATTGAGAGAGACTATAAAATGCATGGCCATGCTCAAATAATGATTTGTTGTTAATAGTCTACCCATGGATCAAGTAAACCTGGATTAAATTATGAAGAGGATGACAATAAACATGTCTCGAGTTTAATCTATAATATTTGGGTAAAGGGATTATATTACACGGAGACATTAATCACGAAAGGTTTTATCGAATCACGATTTAATTATTATTTAATTGGGTAGCAATGATGTATTACTAGATACCGCTCATTGTTTATAATTTTATTGGAGAATAAAATTATTGCCAATTAAATAATAACCTATAGGGTCACACACATAGAACATTTAAAGGAAGAATTAATTTAAATCATGAATTTAAATTAATTAATGATAAGTTGGATTTTATTGTATTAATTAAGTGGGACTTAATTAAGCTATAATAAAATGCAAAGATATATGAGATATGTTTTTATGATTTTAATAATTGAGTATGACTTAATTATTATTTATTTAAATAAAAGGATTTCATTCTATTATTTAATAAATCAAATTTGGGCTAGGTTTTGACATGGGCTTTTTGGCTTTACACTATCCTATATATAAAGATATGGGGTGAAGTTTTAACGTGTGAAAAAAAACAGAAGAGGCCGCACAAAACTCTAACCCTAAACCTATTTTCATTAGAGGCTAGTACCTCTCTTCCGGACAAGATCGTGAGACGTTCTTGAAGGTGTTCGTGTGGATACCGTAGAGGAGGTTTCGAAGAGGAACACTCAGTGATCGTGGGAGGCTTTCATCATCATTATTCAATAATCATAAAGCTATAATAAGGTAAACACTCTTACTACCATGATTATCCGAATTATTATACATGGATCCGGGTTGGTTTCGATTTTATTTTGTACTATTTTCGCTGCGTGTATGCGATCGGAATCATCATAATCATCTAACTCCGAATTAAATATCATGTTTTTGCATGGATCCTGCGGTAGAGTTTCGATTTCTATTCTTTTTCGCGCTTAATTCCGCTGCGTTTGATGCTCGAAACCCTTCAACATGCACCTATGTTCTTGACTTTAGTATCACTATACCTATGACCAATGTGATGTGGTCATCTGTCAACAAACATACTAATCTTTATGCATTATAATTATCCCATATTAATAATGCTCGATTAGGGAGATTTAGGAAGATAAACACTATTCATAAAATCTCATTTTTAAGTCCCATACTTAAAGATATAGAATACGTGTTCTATATTCCAAGGACGTTTATTACTCTAACATCTATATCGCAGTAAATTAAGACATAATAAATTAATATAGAATAATCCATAGAACATAATCATCAAATAACAAAATAGTCTTTACTAGAAGCACAACTACATTGTCTTTAGGGCACTAACACTATCATATATATCACCCCATAAAATTTTATAATATGTAAATAACTTTTACATAAAAATCAACATGTACAAAATGTTATAATATCGTCTATTTCGAAATGTTTCCAATTGATTTGTTCAAACTTAACCTAATAGTCTAATTACAAGATTTTTAGAACCAAAAAATTATTACATTCAGTTTAATAACTTTTAATGTGACATATGTAACTTAAAGTATCCAAGCTCTGCTAGTTTTCGAGAAAGACAAAATCTTAAGTGCTAAGTTCTCTCATAATCACAAGAAGCAAGGTCAGAGATTCTCAATTCTATGATAACCATAAACATGAACAAAGTTTCAAGTAAAGTTGTGGGGATTATGATAAAAACGAAATTCTTACAAGAATGTGTTATGATTTTCCAAAAATACACATGTATGTAAATGTAAACAATATTTCTATGCAATGCTCTTCATTTAAGTACTAATTAAAGCACTATATATACAATAACATGTTCAGCTTTAGAATTTTATAAATTTTTAATTCCATAACATAAAACACTACAATTAGTGCAACATTTAATATTATTCTACTAAGCAAAATATTATATATATATATATATGCATGCATGCATGCATGTATGTATCACTACAACAAAAACGGCCATTTCCTACCACATAAAACATACCAAAAAAAATTGGTAGGAAATGAGTGAGTATTTCCTACCAACGTTCGAGTTGGTAGGAAATGGTACCTGTGGGACCCAAATTTTGTACACGCAAGCAGCAATTCCTACCAAATTTTGGTAGGAAAACAAAACCTACCAACTTTGGTCGGTTTTGGTCACATTTTGACTGAAAAATGACCCCACTTTCCACATCATCATCCCTCACATATTTTAAATTAATAAACAATTTCTGAAAATAAATAATAATGTAATTTTGCCAGGGTCATTTCCTACCAATTTTTGGTAGGAAATCAAAACCTACCAAAACTAGTAGGTTTTGATTATGATTGTACCCCACCATCCACGTAAGTTTCCGCCAAAATTTTTCACGAAAAAATTGAATTTACCGCCCACATCAAAACCTACCAATATCGGTAAGTTTCGGTGGAAATTTCAGAGAAAACTTGAAATGTAATTTTTACGAGAATCAAGAAAATTACGAATAAAAAGTTTAAGTAAATGAATGTATCATTATATGCTAAATTTATTTTCAATAAAGTTGTATTTTATTACATATAGCAAAAGTTCAGAAATTATATATAGCAGAATTTAAGCTGTTTGATTTTCCTGTTATGTTATAATATATCTTAAACTGTAATAAAAAAATCTACATAGGTTGCACAAATAGATGAAGTTGGTTAAGTTCAAAAAGTTAATGCATTAAATGAATAAAGCAATGTAGAAATAATTTGCAAATTCAAAGAAATATTTCTAGGCACTATATCGCAAATTCTGGACGACGTTATGCCAAAAATTAATTAAAGAGCTGCATGGCAAAGTGAACGAATATTTTATGTTTCAATGTCTAAAAATCGACAATTGTTTGTCTTGTGTCGCAAAGTCCGTAGACATGGATAACTTTAAATATTTGTGTCATAAAATCTACGTATCAACAAGTTATTTCAATTTATCAAATAGTCACATTTGACAAGTTAAGTTTACTATCTAACAAAGTGTGAATATTGACAAAAATATCTAGAGAAGTCTAAAAAATGAAGAAAAAAAAATGGGGGGAGTCTGTTGAGAAGTCCATTCTTTGACAATTCACGACATAGATACATAGATTATGAAAAAAAAATTGAGAACAATTCAAATAATTCAAGGGGTTTGAATATTGAAAACGTTTTATATTGGTTTTGATCCAATACCCATAAAAGAAGTGAGTTATAATACCTACTTCTATTGGGGGACAAATTGCAACATTGATTCGAAACTCACAAGAAGTTTGTTTCAAAATCGTATCCTATTTTGGCGGACACATTTTAACTTTGAATCTGAACTCAAATGAAGTTAGTTCTTAACCCGATTCATATATATTTTCGGGAAACATTTCAGCTTAGCGTCTAAACTCAAAAGAAGTTAGTTCCTAAACTGAAAAATCAAGCTATAATGTTCCTTCTAAACCAACACAAATCAAGCTATACATTTTATGTTCCTTTGAAACCAAAATAAATCAAGCTATACATTTTTATTGTTATAAAAATAAAGCCAACACTTTCTTCTTCTCATTTCGTCACTCATAGACACTCTATCTCTCTCTCTCTCTCCCGATAAATACACACAACCATAACTCTTTGATTATCAACTTTAAATCTCCAAAATTCTTACACTACATTCATGATCATACATGGTATCATATAATTAGATTACCCATTAAATTATCTTCGATTCAAGTGCCATAGTGCCATTACTTCGAGTTCCGAATTTCTTGTTTGAGAATGAGTTTTGTTAGTACATTTTCAAAGCTAATCAAGGGTAATATAGGTTGCTTTTTTTATGATTAATTGTGATAGTGGTTGTTTGATTTGAATTTCTTGTTCATATTCTTGAGCAAGTGATTTTATGAGTTTAAACTTGGGTTTGATGTATGATCTAATGATGAGTATATGAGATAGTGAATTCAATGGTTTGATTTGATGGTACCCGAGTTTTGGGCCATCAAAGTTGAACCAAACATCATGGACGATGAACTTCGATGAGTAGGTGATGGAGCTTAGTAGTAGATTCCTTTTGGATCATTTATAATTGTTTAAATTGATTCATTATAGATTAATAAAGCTGGTGTTTGTTGGAATGAGTCGGTAGGGTGTACATGTGTGTACCGAGGTTGGAGGAGGTGTGAAATCGAAGTCATTGGTGATGAATGTGTGTGTTTGCGTGCAGTATGTGTAATGCATATATATGAGTATGACTGTTGAATTTTGAGTGTATGAGTGTGTATGTGTGTGAAAGGTGGTGATGATGAGGATGTGTTGGAGGAGGGAGAAAAAATTAACTAACTAATATTTTTGGATTTTTTAAATAATTAATTTATATTTTTTAATAAGAAGGAAAAATACACGAGAGATGATACAGAATACCGAAAAATGCTTCCAAAAACTTCAAAAGAGGCGGCGGGGCCTTTTAGAAATCTTCTTTTCCAAACTTTTCTCCGCTTTATTATTTACTAAAAAAATCAAAAACAAGTAATTAATCCGAAGAATTAAATATCAAGGAGTGAAAATTACGAATAGTCCTAGCAAAGTCGACAAAAACTTAATGTGTAAAATAACGCACACATACAGTGTTTAATTATAGCATTCATAAATCTATCCTCAAAGATTTATAATTTTCAATATCCTAACAATTTGCTCAGGAGAAATAGACATAAGATTTTGGAGGAGTTTTGTTTAAGCTAATTAACAAAGATTATCAAATAACATGAAAAATCTAGGAATCTGAATTCATTAATCAATCACAATTAATATCTACTTGTCCCAAAAATCACATATATTAATTAACGAGAATGACATATACTATGAAATGTGTTATCTAAACACTAACTTATCAAAACTTCAAAGAGCAAGCATAGGTTATGAAAAAATGATTTATTTTATTTTTTTGCTAAATGGATATATATAAAGCATAAAAAGAAAAAAAAAGATACAAGGGCTATAAGACTTGCAAAAAAAATATCTATAATCAATCTTGGTTAAATTCCAAACAGAAAGTTGCAAGCTCATATATGTACAACCATGGAAACAATCGTGAGGTAAAACAACCTCAGCATAACTGTAACAACCCGGCTTTACAGACTATTAATTCTAAATCAAAAATTAAAATAAAATACAATACAATGTATTCATAAAAAACAAAGGTACATATTAAAATTGCGCAGCTAACAATGACAATCTACTCCAAACCTAAGATCCTTGAACTCCAATGCTATCCCACTTGATCTTACACCAGACATGAAAATTGTAAGTAATGAGCTATACAATCCAGCAAGTAACCAATCGATCCAACTAGTAAGGCCAAGTAACACGTTATACGTATCATACAAGATAATCAATATGAAGTAATACGCTACACGAAACAACAACTTTCGATACACATATTCTTATTCGATATGATACCATATCACATAACAACATTAACTTGCACTACAAAAATGACTTTTAGCGTCGGTCAAAAAAGGCTTTTAGCATCGATTTTTGGGCGTAGTATATGTTAGCTAATATTAGCATCGGTTGTTTAAAGAACCGACGCATGTCAACTGCTAAAGGTGTCGGTTATTTAAAGAATCGACGCATATGGTCATACTATTGGCGTCGGTTGCTTAAAGAACCGACGCTTATGATCGTACTATTAGCGTCGGTTGCTTAAAGAACCGACGCTTATGGTACTACCATTGGTGTCGGTTGCTTAAAGAACCGATGCATAAAATTAGATTATAAGTGTTGGGTTTTGCAAGAACCGACGCTTAAAGTCAATTTTTTAAAAAAAAATTGAAATTTTAATTTCAGTAACCAGCCAACAAATACCATACAGTATATAACAATTATAGATATACACAGCCAACAAACACAAGATTTATCATCTAAAGGACTAATCTCAAACTTTAAAAAGTGACCACATTCAATCTTATTAATAATAAAAAATATTACATAATCATTCTCTACATTAATTTAGTCATACCAAGAATATTACATAAACTGCTTTGTCTGACTTTTTTGTGAGCCTTGGATCTAACATGTTCACCGATAATTCATATCCAGTATATCCGGTATCAGCCTATCAGCTATCAAGAACCCAGCCGAGTCGTGGATGTAAAGACTTGAGGAAAAAGCTGTTAAAGGCATCATTTACTAAATGTAGTAAGTTCAAAGCCCAACCAGATGTACAAGAAATAGCAAGTGACTTACTTCTACCGAATGTAGAACCTATAATCATTCTGAATCAATGAGGCAACAACAGAGTTTAGAATCTGCAGTTTTAAATAGATGATAATAACAAAAAAAAATTAGTCAAGAGTATATACTAATTATCAAATGCGTGAGATTTATGCAATTACTATAACAAGAGCAATCAAGTACCACAATTCTAAATTATTTAATATATCCCTAAATAGCTGCAGAATCAGAGACAAAAGGCAGAATAAGGGAAAGTTACTAATAGACAATAGCACTTTCTAAGAGGAGGGTTTGATCCTTTAGGATTTAAAAATTTATAAAATACCTGATTCTGAACTGATCGATTGATTGTTACAATGTGGTCTTGAAATAGATACATTTAAAGCAGCTTTAGCATTATGCAGCATTGCCTTGGTACTTCTTCCACCGTGTTAATGCCCTTTCTGTCACCAAATATTGTTTGCATGCACAATGTAAAATTTATAAGTACATCAATATAGACGATGAAATCAGCAAAAAAAAAAGGTAGCAACACATAAAAGCGAACATATGGAAATATTCAAAAATTGCAAATCATGTTCGCCAAGTAAAACAAGAGCACATGTTACCTTGACAGATTCTTCCAAAGTTCTTCAAAAATCAATGCCCCAAGACTGTGCCCATTTTCATGTTTAAAGTACATAGTTCATTCAATCCTCAGCCAAAGAGCGAAGTTTATTAACTTAAATAATAGAGTATTAAGTTCCGAAAAACCGTCCTGATGCTCTGATAATCTCCTATTGATAAGGTCGAAGTACCTGACGTTAGAAATGCTCTCCCAGGTTTACAGTCTGCCAAAAGTCCATGATTTCCATGAAGCTGCAGAATTTAGATGGATGAAATAAATCAATAAATTTCTTAGACCATATCATTTTCTATACACTAAGCCAGAAGAGATCAAGTAAAAAATTATTATGCAATGCAACCAGCTCCAAAAACATATATAGTATCTACCCAATTATGCAAGTGAAGACAAACCTTAGCATTCACACCATCTGGAATAATTCGATTTACAGATTTCCACTTCAGATAATCAGTACGACTAAATTTGGTGAAACCCCTGGCAACAGTGAATAAGAACATTGTAAGCAAACCCAAGGCCAACTATACATGAATATAAAACTGTATCATGATTTTTATTCTCCCAACTCAAGTTCGCGTTGTGTGATTGCGTGAAGCTAAATGTTGTAATGATATGAATAAATATTAAAGGATTTACTTTGTTTCTACTCTAAGGCCAAAGAATGGTATGTATGCAGTCTTCATTAAAGAATGACAAAGTAATGTTCCAGCAGTGAGTAAACATTTACCTTACAATCAAACATAAAGACATACATACCACTTTCTACTAACGATAATCTTCTGACGACCAGGGAACTTAAATTTGGCACGACGCAAGGCCTCATGTGCAGGGGAAACCTATACATCTCCTGATTACAGAGGCAAATATGCAGACCATTGGATTAGCAAAAAAAATATGCAGACCATTGATGAGCTGAAATAATGTAACCTGAGGGCTATAGCTAATATAGACTATATTCAAGAAGATAAAAATGGAAATAGGCTTGGCTTACTTTAGTGCCTATTCTATGTGTTAGAGACGGTAATAAAAAACCAATGATATTTATTTATTTTTCTTTTAAGAGCAGATCTGAGACTGAAACTATTAAAAAAATTAAAAAGTGGAAATTTAATAGCTAAAAGTACTCCTTATCTTTAGAACCAACAATATCTTAACAAGACAACAATAAATATACATGGATATATTACATAATGCAGCAAGAGTATATCTCAAGACAAATGTTTAAATAAACCAATTTATGAAAAGGATATCTTTAAAAGACTGACATGTTCCATGGTGATGTGGCCAACGAGATCCATCCCCACCATTGCTTCACATATTGGACATGCCTGCATTACAGTAAAATAATGTAACTAAAACCAATGCTAAAAATAACTCAATAAACTATTATAGTAGCAAAAAACAAAAAAAAAACAAGCTTCTCAAATGAAACTAACTTGCATCTAGCGTGGGCATTAGAGATAGTAATAAATCTTATGTGTCAATCTAACTGAATGACCAGATAATATTTATTAGACTGTTGACTTGCAAAACATTCAGCTGCTAGAAACAAATTATTATATTAAAATAGAGCACTTGAGAAGATCATTGTTGCTAGTATTCAGGAGAGAAGATTACATAGTACAACATCAATTACTAGAAGACACTTTCAAAGAATTTATATAGAAGAGCTAGTAAAACCTGATATCTCCTCATCATCCTCACCAACATCGACCCCAAGAAGTCCAAGCTACAATCATCAACACAAAAAATTAGCCATAAACCACACAGTAAACCCCAAATCGAAACTATATGAATCACATTTAGCCCCAAATGTCCTAAATCCAAATTAGCCCTGAAAATAATAGAATAATTAAACCAACTTTAACAAACATTAAACCATAAAATTTGACAAATGTAATCCTAAACGCAACAATCCCCAAACTGAAGAAGCCCCAAACTGAAAAAGGCATAAATCAATGAAATCCTAATTGCATAGCAACTAATCGAAGAAATCCTAATTGAACAGCATTTAGTCGAAGAGCAGTATGGAGAGAAAGAGAGATTGAAAGGGGAGAAAGTGAGAGATACAGAGAGTAGAAAAGTGTGTGAGTCTTTGTTGTGAGAGAGAGACGGGTTGGGGTCGTTGATGAGAGGAAGAACTGGTTAAAAGTCGAATTGGGTTACATCAATGTAAAACCCTCGATTAGTCAAATTTAGTATTATTAGTTATATATTAATTTTTTTATATTTATTTGTTATTAATTTAAATTTTGATGATAATTGTTAAATCATGATAATTTATAGGATAATTTTTTTAAAAAAATCAATTCTAATACAACTTTTTTAATTATATCTTTTTTAGATTATAATTTTCTTTTTATATGATCAAATTTTGATAGTCTATTTTAAAAATATTAAATTCGACGATTGAGATTATTTTGATAGTACATTGATCAACATCAAAAATTAACAATTAACTCAAGAAAGCGGAAATCCCCAATTTAATCCTAAGCTTTTACGAATTTGCGGAATTTGAAATTAACAAGTGATATGGAGAATCAAAACCTTGTTAATTCGATTACTCGCACTGCTAATTTGATACATAGAATAAGAACGAGAGAGAGAGAAAGAAATGGAAAAAGTATGTGTTCGAGAGAGAGATTTAGTGAGTCGAGAGAAAAACATATTGGAGAGGATAGAGGAGCAAAGAAGCTGCATTTTTTAGATTAAGAGCCCGTTTGGGATTGCTTAAAATAAGTTATTTTTGACTTAATGGATGTGTTTTTAACTTAATGGGGAAAGTAAAGTTGTTTACTTTAAGTTGAATGAATGTGTTTGGGTAATTTTACTTAAAGTTAAATGGGGGTTTAATAATTTTGACTTAAAGTGAAATTTGACTTAAAAAAATTTAAAATTCATAATATTTAAATTTTATAAGAGTCGTGAAAAAAATAAACTCGATAAGTCATAAGTCAAAAGTACCTAAATTGAACTTTTGACTTAATGGAGTTTTTTAACTTAAAGTCGGCTTAAAGCATAGGTTGCCAAACGGGTCAAAAATGACTTTAAGCTTTTTTTAACTTAAAGCCGGTGCACCCAAACACCCACTAAAAGGGATAAGGGGCATTTATGTGATTTCACAATTCAACTTCTGATTAAAAACAATTTAAAATCACCTTGTAAAATAGAAAATAGATAGGTAATATTTTAGAAAAATCTCAATGTCATTTTTAAAATGTAGAAAATTAAACTAGTTATCTCCCCATATTTTTAAAATATTTTTAGGATAAAAAATGAATTAAATGTAAATTTTACGAGTAAAAATCCCTAAAATGCAAAATAATTCATAAAATCATTTTAAAATCCTTAAATACTGAGAATAATTCTCCCAACAAATTTAAAAATTAGATAAATATACAAATATAATAATATCAAAGATTTCGTGATTTTTAACCACTCCAATGATTTTATAAAATTCGAGGAATGCGATTAAACATGTATTTTGCACAATTAAGCAGAAAATGAAATTTAAAATATACAATCCACCGATCACACATCCTGACCAACATATACACCGATCACACATCCTGACCAACATAGAAACATTTAATCATAACCATAATGCAATTTTACTCACTCAACAATGATCACACACAAAAATCTAACATTTTATTAAAAATAAATATAAATAAATAAATATAATACGCATTTTTCTAAGGTGGTTTAATAATGGTTCAAGATATATAAGTAGAAATGAATACATATTATTTATTTGTGTAATGAAAATATTTAAATGTAACTTTTTATAAAATGTTGTTTGATTTGTATAAATCTTATTTGAATAAAATTATTCAGTTTAAATTTTTTAATTTGAATGGTATAATATAAAATAACGTATTATTTGTATAAAAATATTAATTGTATATAGTTTAGCTTTTTTAAAAAAAATTATACTACTTTTAGCGTCGGTCAAATGTAAGGCGACGCATAAAGTACAAAAGGGTCATTTTAGGCGTCGGTTGAGTAAAGACCGACGCTAAAGGGTCAATTTTAGGCGTCAGTTGTTATGACCGACGCTAAGGATCGGTTTTAGGCGTCGGTTGAGTAAAGACCGACGCTAAAGGGTAGGTTTTAGGCGTCGGTTGTTTAAAGACAAACGCTAAAAGTTCGGTTTTAGGCGTCGGTTGAGTAATGACCGACGCTAAAGGTTCAGTTTTATGCGTCGGTTGTTTATGACCGACGCTAATGGTCCGTTTTAGGCGTCAGTTGAGTAAAGACCGACGCTAAAGGGTCAGTTTTAGGCATCGGTTATTTCATGACCGATGCTAAAGGTCCAACACGAATGACATTAAGTGTCGGTTAAGCTAACAACCGACGCCTATAGTATGTATAGGCCACAGTTCTCTATATAACCGATGCTAAAAGTGCGACGCTAAAAGACCGTTCTGTACTAGTGTTGAAACCCACAATTCATACCACGATCACTACAATCCGGTGATAACGGTCCTAAATTTTCAGAAAACTATCATTACAACCCGGTGACTTGGTCCTTATTCTTATTTTCGCAAACCATGGTATAAATTAGAGTTCCAACACTATTTCTTACACATAACACATATACAATAGCTAGGGAATTTTGTCCGCGCTTCGCGTGCGATGAAAATTTGATATATTTAAAATTATACGAATATAAGAATATATTAAGCTTATATTTTTTTAAAAAAATTATATTAAATGTTTTTCAGATGATTTTGATGTTTCAGATATGTGTGAACTCAAGGTTTTGTTTTGTTTTTTTATGAAGGATATGATTTCTTATATAAATTGTATCAACAGCACAATATCCAGAAAAATGATTCTTTCATTCAAGGTCTCATCTAAAGACAGGCATATTATCCCGGATGTTTGGACAATAATACTTTAATATTTGAAAAGAAAACATCTACTATCTCATCATACCTAAAATACCAACAGAAATGAACAAAAATTAGTCTCAAAATAATAAGTATATTATTCTTAATGTAATAAAAAGTAACCTATATAAATCTAATCAAATGAACATTAAAACAACGGGTTTATATTGTAATCGATTAATCGAAGAAATCCCAAAAAAGTCTGTTGCATGCAGAGGTCTTCAGCAATGAAGCAATTATCAATCGAAAGAAAGAGATTTCCAGCACTGAAGCAATTCTAGACCGGAAGAAAGAGTGGAAACTTAATGCTTTTGATTACAATCTCCATTTCAAATCCAGTGTCACAACAATGGAGGAATATAATTGTGCTTATATTGATTTAACAGAATATACATAGTTGAATGTTAATATACTAATTTGTTCAATCCACATATGTTATATACGATTTAGAGTTATATAATTGAATGTTAATATACTTCATATGTTATATACTAATTTGTTAAAATTTTTAATTATTAAACAAAAAATATGTGAAACTTAAAAATTATCCGATAATATTCTTTCATCAACATTTAACTCTAAACAATGATTTTTCGACATATATTTTCTTTCAACTTCCTTCAATATTAAAATTTGTGTATGTTTGATTAACTAATTAGGTTTAAAATGAAATGTGACAGAAGAAGGTGTAGTAAAATGTGATTCTTACAATTTGACAATGCCTCACTCAATATAAGTCAATGTAGTTATATAGTATAAGACTTGCAAAAAGACTTGCAAGGGCTATAAGACTTGTAAAAAAAATATCTATAATCAATCTTGGTTAAATTCCAAACAGAAAGTTGCAAGCTCATATATGTACAACCATGGAAACAATCGTGAGGTAAAACAACCTCAGCATAACTGTAACAACCCGGCTTTACAAACTATTAATTCTAAATCAAAAACAAAAATAAAATACAATACAATGTATTCATAAAAAAAAGGTACTTATTAAAAAAGCGCAGCTAACAATAACAATCTACTCCAAACCTAAGATCCTTGAACTCCAATGCTATCCCACTTGATCTTACACCGGACATGAAAATTGTAAGTAATGAGCTATACAATCTAGCAAGTAACCAGTCGATCCAACTAGTAAGGCCAAGTAACACGTATACACGTATCATACAAGATAATCAATATGAAGTAATATGCTACACGAAACAACAACTTTCGATACACAAATTCTTATTCGATATGATACCATATCACATAACAACATTAACTTGAAACCCACAATTCATACGACAATCACTACAATCCGGTGATAACGATCCTCAATTTTCAGAAAACTATCATTACAACTCGGTGACTTGGTCCTTATTCTTATTTTCGCAAACCATGGTATAAATTAGAGTTCCAACACTATTTCTTACACATAACACATATACAATAATATATATCAATTCAAAATACATAATCACTTAGCCCAAGTTTTAATGTTGTGAGTATTCAATTCCCCCAACACACATGAAGTAGTGTGTGTCCAGAGCGTGCAAGTCTTTCCAAAGTGTTGACACGATTGTGACAAAGAAGCCTGGAGTGAAAGGTAAGCGTGGCACACTAAGCTTTGTCCATATTCCTTTATCCAAGGAACAACTGTCCTCGGTGTTGAAAAGAGTTCTATACATCCTGAGCCTTGGCCTTTGTGCTCTTAATTCCATCCCAAACTTAAATGTCCTCTTTTTTCAAATCAAAAGGAGGGTAGTCAAATGTGTTAGGCCAGTTATCAAGAAAAATATTTCTATGGTGTCTGTGATTGTTTTGTCGTGGTAGAATCCAAGCTCCTGAATGAATTAAGTCATTTATAGTAGCACAAACACCAGAGTTAACACTAGAGATGATGGTATCCTTCGTAAACTTAGTAAGGCAATCACTATGCCACCAAGGGTCAAACCAGAGAGAAATGCCTTCACCCGAGACAATGTTATAAGAGATAAATTGTTTGACTACGTCTCTCAGCTTTAACAATAAAGCTTTAACAATAAATCTAATAACAATAATATAGCAAAATTACTTTGTTAATTAAACAATTATGCAGCAAGAAAAAAATGTGAGAATTAATGAATAGAAAGGAACAGGAAATCAAGAATAATTAAATTAATTTCATCTTAATCCTAGGGAAGAAAATTAGCTACACATGATGTTAATTGATGAAATAAGAATTCACATGCATGAATGGAATAACAAAAAAGTATTTGAATAAAGTAAACACAAAATTGTTTGCATTAAATGACAATTCAGTCTACTCCTACTTCTAAATTATTGATCTAGATTTGTTCGAAATACAAGAATTGAGCCGCATATATATATATATATATATATATATATATATGAAATATTAGTGATTGGAAGATATGATACGATTGATGTTTTTAGGTGTTTATAAAAGGTAATATATCTTCAATTAGAAGTAAATATGAAAAAAGGCAATCGACTACTTACCATTAATTATATTATGTTATTATTTATTTTAGGAGTTTTAATAATATAGATATCATATATATTTTATAATGAAGGGTAAATAAGTAAATTCACGACGTACCAAAAAACAGGTACCAAAACGTTTAATGTTTCAGCTTTTACATAATAGAATATATATATATCTCTCTGTGTGTGTGTGTGTGTGTGTGTCTGTGTGTCTGTGTGTGTGTGTATGTGCATAGGAAAAATTACGTGGGTTTGGGCCTTCGGTAACAAATTAGATTCCAAAAATATTCCTTCTATCCAAATTCTTCTCCAATAAGTATTCAATTTTTCTCTAAATTCTATGACTTCAAGAATTTTCAACCTCATTTACTTTCTGCACCTTTTTCTACTTTATTTCTAATTTTTTATTTCCTATAAAACAAAATAAAACAATTCATTATTTAATAAAATTATGAAAATGGACATAAAATATGTTTTAAAATATGATAACATATGGACCTATCAAAAGCAACATTTTGCTGGTGTTGCTATTTTGGCCGTTGCCTTTGGGGTCAAAGGTAACATTCTACTTCTCTATGGCAACATCAGTTTTCTGTTGGCGTAGACTAGCTATGGCAACAATATTATCAGTTTTTAGCAACATTATATTATATTACCTTTGTGTTAAAAGTTTTGCAAAAAAGTGGGCCCCACCAGTGGACCCCACTTTTTGGAAAATGATAGGTTCCCCAATTTTTTTTCCCAAAAATTGTCCCAAATGATTTGTGTCACTCCCTTATTGGCTATAATTTTAATGGAGTGCCAGGGTCACATCAATCTAACCAATTAAAATCATTCATACTACTAACTCATTCATGCAACATCATTTGGGATAATTTTTGGGAAACAAATTTGGGATTCCTAGCATTACTCTTTATATTAATAATACATATTTCAAAGTATGTGAAGCGTGAGATATATAGCAATATATTATATAAACACTTTAGAGAAAAAGGACCTTGAGATAGATCTCAGGGAACTTTTCCTGAGATACATACAAAATAACTTTAAATTTTTTCTGGGCCCGCAGAGCTAATTTAAAAAATCTGAATTTACTAAAATGTCCATCCCATTTTTACATATAAAAAATATATATCTCAGAGAACTTACTTAAGATATATCTCAGGCCCCCCAATCTCAACATTTTATTACGAAACCAAATTATCTAAAGTATTTAAAGTATTTGAAATATTTAAAAACCATCAGAAGAATATTAATTAAGAGGCTTACTAAAGTATTTAAAGCAGTACTGCATAGTTTTTTTCCCATATTTACATTTTTATGAGTAAAATAAATTATCTGCAAGCCTCAATTAAGTACATGTGTCATCAATATCCAGCGATATTCCATCAACGGCCTCCTAGTTTGTTGTGACAAATTCCTCCCACAACAATTGGTGCCAGAAGGAGGGGTCTCAAAAATCATTGTTTGGAGGAGATATGGCGAGTGACAATTTTGATAGTGATAAGACACCGTTTCAGGGAGGTAATGGACGAAACAAAGGTGACAATGGTGATGTTAGCAACAAGGACATCTTGGACCATTTGGTCATATGGTTGAAAGAATCAAACACTTGGAAAAGAGTTCTGAGAAGCTAAAAATATGGCATAAGAAGCATAAGTCAAAGTCAAAGGGGAAGAATGTAACTCCGACAAGGTCGGAGTTTGAGTTTGAAAAGGATGATGAGGACAAAACTGATTATGTCCCATCTGAGGAAGAAGAGAGGAAGAAGAGCTTGATGAAGAGAAGTATGAAGGTGACTAGTCTGAGGATGTGGAAGCCCTGGATTCTAAGGGTTCACACCCACCAGTCTGAAGATGAAAAAAAAGGTGTCTGGGAAGATGATATGGATGAGAGAGTGTGTTCGGTACTTTGATATACATACATGTATGGAGTTAGTGACTATTTGAATGTAGTATTTTGCAAATCGAAAATCAATTTGACTAGGTACGGTTATCGAGTAACGAGTCAGATTTTACTTGGAACGAGTACTCAACACAAAAATCAAGTATATCAAAATTTTAGTTTTAATACATATAGTATATAATAATTTATATACTTTTCATCTTATAAAGTTATACTACAACATGATAAAAATAAGTTTTTATATAAATTTCATTATATATAATATGTAAATTTCATACTTTTTAATTAAAAACTCATAAAATAAAAATATGCAATCTGATTTTGATCTAGTTTGTCCCGTTTTTTTTTATCGATTTTGACCTAATTTTACATAAAATCGAGTTATTGGCCGAGTAACCAAATTAAAATCGAATTTGTATTGAGCCCGAATCCAAGTACTCAGCCGACTTCTCATCCGAACTGGCAGATTTTTAAAAGACTAATAGAAAGTATCGTTGTTACAATTATCAATCTAAACATAGAACTGTATATAAAGGATATGACAGAGAGATAAGATAGAAGAAACATACATTACTTTATTAGATGAACTCCATATTACACTAAGAACCTCTTCATGAAAGAAGAAGAACACTACTACTATCCATTATGTACATCTCAGATTGTTTGTTGATCTATCATTCTGAAAGATAGCTACAATTTGGAAGTAATGAATGACACTTATAATATGTCTTTACTATATCTATAAAAGGAAAGTAGTTACGGAATAGCTAACTAACTTTTCATATTACAGCTACTTCTTTGGCCTCCCTTTGAACCTCCGTCCTTTCTTCGCTGATAATTTCTGCCACTCCTTATGGTTCTTTGCAGGGGAAAGAACTTTCGTCCAAGCAGCAAGTACCTTGTGTGCTTTAAATTTTCAATTGGTACATTTTTCTGCTTTTATCATTATTGGAATCCCGATAAATGAGTTTGCATTTTCACTTGTAATCAAAGACGGTCCTAAGACCAAGCCCTTATGCTATTGAATGGGGGTACTAAAAAAATTTAAATTTTAGGGACACATTTTTCTTTTTATATAAAGGAGTAAGAAAATTTTTAAAGTGTATATAGTCACGGAATAAAAATTTAGGGACACTGGGGTAAAATTTAGTTGCGCTCAAGTTATGTAAAGTTTTTTATGGTCATACTATGAGTATTACATTTTTTTATGGTAATATGCTTAACAAAGATGGTTTTGCATTGTTTCCAACCTACCCTTTAATCCTTAGTTGTGCTAAATTTACACTTATTTTTCAGAATCTCTCTCACTTGATAGTTTAAAATTAACATTATCAATAACTCTTTTCCTACGCCTTTTTCTGTATTATTGTTAGGCACAAAAAGTTTGATTCGTTAGAGGCTTTAAATTTCTCAGAATCGACCGTGCTTGTAGTATAGCATCAAATTCACATTCTCATTTTTTGCAATAAAAGTGTTGTATTTGCATGAACTATTCAATATGTAGTGTGCAGAAAATCCCAACTTCGCAGATGTAACAACTAACAACCTTGGGTTTTCAAGAGGAGTTGTTTATGGAACACTAACTGTAATTAGGCTTAAATTTTGAGAAAATGCCCAAAATGGCACAAAAATAAGGTTAGATGTCCAAAATAGCACTCCCTGAAAAGTGTGCCCTCCACTAGCACAAAGATCACGCAACCTATATATGCGTTATCCTATGACACATTTGAAGCATGCTTTACTTTTGTTTTTGGCAGCTGCAGGGGTGATTCCAGCACACACAACCCACACCACACATGCGTTCGGGCACACTCTTGAGGGAGTGCCATTTTGGGCATTTTGATCAAAAATTGTGCTATTTTGGCACTTCACCCTAAGATTTATTCCATAGAGGGGCATGAACCCCTAAATCCGCCTCTGTGTGCGTCTTGTAATGTGTTGTCTTCTTTCAATACAGTAACTTCATTTCTTGATTAGTGTATCTATACTATCTATACTATCTATACTATACTATAATAAGCAAACTAGGGGATAATTGGTAGTTTGGTTGTTTGGTTCAACCAAATTCTAAAAGAATAATTAACGTTACTATACTATAATAAGCAAACTAGGGGATAGTTGGTAGTTTGGTAGTTTGGTTCAACCAAATTCTAAAACAATAATTACCGTTAGATATTTAGTAAATAGATGATAACCGTTAGATCTAATAATAAGGAATATTCTATATTTAAATCCCTTTTATAAAAATCCAAGGTTCGAATCCCGTCAACAACAAATTTACATTAAGATTAAGTTAAATTATATCCATAATAAATTATTTTATTCTATTTTTTTAATCATATAATTTTAAAAATATTTAAAAGTAATCTGTGCTTTGCACGGGGAGATAATAAAATTTTGAAATTAATCTATATTTATCTATACTAATATATAATAAGCAAACCATGGGATAATTGGTAGTTTGGTTGTTTGGTTCAACCAATCATTAAAAGAATAGTGACAGTTAAATATTTAGTAAATAGATAATAATCGTTAGATCTAATAATAAAGAATATTCTATATTTAAATCCCTCTTCTAAAGATACAAGGTTCGAATCCCGTCAACAACAAATTTACATTAAGATTTTATATTATTAGTTTTAAACAATACATGTTATTTATTAAATAACTATTATTATTAATAATAATTTTATTAATTAATATTAAAAGTTAAATTATATTTGCGTGAGCCTGTGGATTTACCCAGCGCACCCAAAAAGGGTAGTTGCTGCGGGTTCCCATAATAAAAAAAAGGTTCGAATCCCGTTAACAACAAATTTACATTAAAATTTTATATTATTAGTTCTGATCAATACATATCATTTATAAAATAACTATTATTATTACTAATAATTTTATTAATTAATATTACAAAGTTAAATTATATCCATAATAAATTATTATACTCTATTTTATTAAATCATATAATTTTAAAAGTATTTAAAAGTAACCCGTGCTTTGCACGGGCTATAAGATAGTTATATTAAAGCCGAAAATTAAAATTTTTTGAGAGTTTTGGTTTTCGGTTTGGTTATCCTATTTATTAAAATAGTTTTTGTTTTCGGTTTGGTTATCCTTTTTATTAAAATAAATGATAACATCATATAATCTATCTATCTATTATCTATTATATATCTAATGCACCAACAGGGGGTTTGCCTGAGCAAATTTATTCACAGGCTCGGCCCCTCCGAACCTCACTCCAAACCTAACTCTAAATATTTGTAAAAATATTGTTATTCAAGGGGTTCGAACCCATGACCTTGTAGAACTAAATTCAACAACATAACCAGTTGAGCTATGTGAGCATTTGAGTTTATATTAAAAATCATTAGCTACATACATAAATATTTGTATATTCAATAATTATACATACATAAACACATACATACATACATACATACATAATTATTAATTATACATACACATACATAAATAATTATACATGCATATGTACATACACACACATAAATACATACATACATACATATATACACTATATACATAATTATTAATTATACATACACATATATAAATAATTATACATGCATATGTACATACACACACGTACATACATACATACATCCATCCATACACACATACATATTTATTAATTATACATGCATACGTACTATTTACATACATACATACATACATACATTTATGTTGTATAATCTATTAATATTTCATTATTTGTAATCTAATAATTGTTGTATAATTAATATGCATATTTATATATACATACACATGTACAAACATAAATACATACATATATTAATTTATGTGGTTATATAATAATATATTATAATATTA
The DNA here is from genome assembly GCA_037693485.1 of Kitagawia praeruptora. Taxonomy (NCBI): domain Eukaryota; kingdom Viridiplantae; phylum Streptophyta; class Magnoliopsida; order Apiales; family Apiaceae; genus Kitagawia; species Kitagawia praeruptora. The sequence goes on along the minus strand of CM075348.1, from coordinate 111,357,491 downwards.
TATACATACATACATACTATATAACATACATACTTACATATATGCAAACATACATACATACATTTATATTGTATAATCTATTAATATTTCATTATTTGTAATATATTAATTGTTGTATAATTAATATGCATATTTATACATACATACATACATATGTACAAACATAAATACGTATACATATATAAATTTCCGTGGATATATAATAATATACTATAATATTACATACATACATACATACATACTATATATTTTTGTTTATATATATTAATTTGTGGATAAATCTCAGTTGACTTAACTCAGATAATGTATAATTATTAATTATAATGTATATTTGTAGATAATTATACATTAATGTATAATTATTAATTATACATGCATACGTACGTACGTACGTACATACATACATACATACATACATACATATATACATACAACATAATTATTGATTATACATGCATACGTACATACATACATACATGGATGCATACATACATACATACATACATACATACACATACATATAATATATACATACATTTATGTTGTATAATTTATTAATATTTCATTATTTGTAATCTATTAATTGTTGTATATTTGATATGCATATTTATACATACATACACATGTACAAACATAAATACATACATATATAATTTCTGTGAATATGTTATAATGTACTATAATATTCACTAACATATACCATATCTTATTAATCATTTTAGATCTACTGTAATTATTTACGAATTAAATATTATAAAAAATATCCCAATACAAAAAAAAACCTTCATGCGTATATAAGTATAATACAAACTTGTATTAACATTAACTATCGTAAAACTCATCAATCACATCTTTAATACGTAAACGCACAAAACAATATAACAAATATATATATAATAGAGCAAATGGGAGGGTTCATAAGCAAATATATTCATATGAAAAGTCATATTTACCCCTACTAATTATATCTATGTTATATTTTCGGGGGCTATTTAGGTATTGCAACACCAACATATTTATTACATAATAACAAATGATATGAACTAATATGCATTTATTATTATGTAATTAATACTTGTATGTATCTCTGTATCCATCCATGTTAACTCTATATATTTATATTTCGAAGTACGGTTTTGATCTAAACATTGACCAATTTATTACATATCGTTTGCTTTAACAAAACAAAACATAGCGTAAAATATAAAACAAATTTAATTTAACCAGAATTATAAGTTGCATGTCACGATCGGGTATTGCATAAATTCTATTTACTCATACCAATTGCTGCGAAGATATGAATAATCGAAGATATCAACAATCCAATCCTACGTAATTACGAATAATTCATAAATATTTGTAATATAGAGGATGCCCGTGCAGATCCAAAATAACGAAATGCAACAAATATAATAAATATAATTATTTATATTTTAATTGCTCGATTTTAAACTAAAATATTACATATGATGTTATGAGTAAAAGAGGATTATACAAAGTACACTTTTTCTCTTTAAATAAATGAGTAGCACTCTAGAAAGAAAGAATCATCTTAATCGTGGAGAACCATCTATTTTTTTTATTATATAGCAGAACCATTTTTTTTATCACAGTGTATTGATTCTTTAATGAAATAATTTTGGTCAATCTAGAATATGCCCGTGCTTTGCACGGGCTACAAAGCTAGTTAATTGTAATTAGCCAATTGCCCTTTTCACAATTACTTTTACTTGAAAATATTACCTTTTGTAAACATCAAATCATATCATATTTTCCAATCATTAATATTTCCTTTCTAATTAAAACACCTTACCTTCTTGATTTAAAACTAATCTTATAATCATTAATATATACCCGAAAATATCACACCATATTTTCTAATTATTAATAAAATATATTAAAATTCCATATACGTTGTTTATAATAAGGAAACATTAGTATAATCCGTAAACATGAGTATAACTGTTAGATCTAATGATTATAGCCAATTGCCCTTTTCACATTTACTTTTACTTGAAAATATTACCTTTTGTAAACATCAAATCATATCATATCTTCCATTCATTAATATTTCATTTCTAATTAAAACACCTTACCTTCTTGATTTAAAACTAATCTTAGAATCATTAATATATACCTGAAAATATCACACCATATTTTTTAATTATTAATAAAATATATTAAAATTCCATATACGTTGTTTATAATAAGGAACCATTAGTATAATCCGTAAACATGAGTATAACTGTTAGATCTAATGATTAGATATATTATACAACTTTGAGAGTTTTGGTTTTCGGTTTGGTACCCTTTTCACATTTACTTTTACTTGAAAATATTACCTTTCATTAATATTTCATTTCTAACTAAAACACCTTACCTTCTTGATTTAAAACTAATCTGAGAATCATTAATATATACAAGAAAATATCACACCATATTTTCTAATTATTAATAAAATATATTAAAATTCCATATACGTTGTTTATAATAAGAAACATTAGTATAATCCGTAAACTTGAGTATAACTTTTAGATCTAATTATTAGGTATATTATACAACTTTGAGAGTTTTGGTTTTCGGTTTGGTACCCTTTTCACATTTACTTTTACTTGAAAATATTACCTTTCATTAATATTTCATTTCTAACTAAAGCACCTTACCTTCTTGATTTAAAACTAATCTGAGAATCATTAATATATACAAGAAAATATCACACCATATTTTCTAATTATTAATAAAATATATTAAAATTCCATATACGTTGTTTATAATAAGGAAACATTAGTATAATCCGTAAACTTGAGTATAACTTTTAGATCTAATTATTAGGTATATTATATGACTAAAATAATTTACTAAAATTTCAAGGTTCGAATTCCGTCAATAACAAATTTATTTTAAAATTTTATAATATATGTTATAAACCATGCATATCATTAATTAAATTTTTATTAATTACTTAAATTTAAATAAATTATTGAAAATAATGATTATGTAAAAATATAATTGTAACATAAAATAAAATTTATTACATATCAAAAGAAATCTGTGCATGGGTTAAAAATAAAAATTAAAGTTCTAAAACATTCAAAGTTTTGGTTTTCGGTTCGGTTATCCTAATTATAAAAATAAATAACTAATAAAATAATGTATTTATTGATAATATTGCCTTTTTCATTTAAAGACATTTATTTTTAATTAAAGATATTACCATTTATACATACCTAAAATAGCGTATCTTCCCATCATTAATATTTCTTTTCTAATAAAACATATTACCTTTTAATATAAAACAAAATCTTCTAATCATTAAGGATAATTAGCTTATTGCCTTTTTCATTTAAAAGACACGTCACCTTTTAATTTAAAACAAAATCTTCTAATCATTAACCATAATTAGTTTATTGCCTTTTTTATTTAAAAGGCGTTTACTTTTAATAAAGATATCGTATATCTATACTATATTATTATAATCAAACTGGAGATCTTTTGTCATTTGTAGTTTGGTTAACCAAACTATTCATAACCATTGGATCTTTAATTCAAGTAGATCATGACCGTTAGATATAACAATACTAAAAGTTGTTATATACAGAGGTTTATGGTTCGATTCCCGCCAACAACATATTAATTTATTTATTTTTTTTGAAATTATTATATACAAAGATTTAAGGTTCACATTCATTCAATAACATATTAAAATTAATATTTATAATATCATATTACACTATAAATAAATTATAAAAAATTAAAAGTAACCCGTGCTTTGCACGGGCTATAAGCTAGTATTATATAATAAATAAATAGGGATATAATTTGGTTATTTGATTCAATCATCTAAAAGAATAGTGATCGTTAGATATTTAGTAAATAAATGATAACCGTTAGATCTAATATTAAGTAGTATTCTATATTTAAGTCTTTCTTCTAAAGATCCAAGGTTCGAATCCCGTCAGCAACAAATTTACATTAAGATTTTATATTATTAGTTCTAATCAATACATATCATTTATTAAAAAACTATTATTATTACTAATAATTTTATTAATTAATATTACGAAGTTAAATTATATCTATAATAAATTATTATACTCTAATTTATTTAATTATATAATTCTAAAAGTATTTAAAAGTAACCCGTGCTTTGCACGGGTTATAAGCTAGTTAAGTATTAATTTAGGGGGTGGTATTATATTATGACTTTTAATGACAATTCTTGAGGTAATGACTTTTATGGATTTTATAGATTTTTAATGACTCGTTAATGATTCTTGTAGAGTCACCAAAATTTCGAAATACTTGTGATGACTCCTAATAAAATGACTTCTAAAAACTTTCATATATTTTTTGATAGATTTTGTGGTGTACTAGACTAACTACAAAAATCATATATTAGCCTATGTTGTGAAATCCTTTAACCATTTTTCACTACAACCCAAATTTGATCATGTGTTCTCTCATCAATTCGGCCACCAGAAAATTCAGTACAATGTATATTTCTTGTTAAATTGAGTATTTATTGCATATTTTTATCTGAGAATTATATATTTGTCACTATTCATAGTTAATTATGATATAGAGCTATGTCATTATATATTATTGTGACGGAAAATGCTAAAGATCTCAAAACAAGAAGAGATAAAAAAAACTTCTGATAAACCGCAAGAAATCTCAGAAAAAAAAACGGGAAAGACTGAAATTGGTAGACATACCAATTATTAAGATCTAAACCGATCTATTCATAAGGAGAAGAGATAAAAGACTGCAATTGAAAAGATTTTGATTCCAAACGAATCATATTTCAAGGAGAAGTAACAAGGGGAAAGAAAATTAATTTGGTAAGTACACCAAGTTATAAAAGGGGAAGAGATAAGGAAGTTAGAAATTATTTTGGTTCAAAATGAGTCATATTTTGAGTAGAAGCAAAAATTCTTTTGATAATACATCAAAAATAAGAAAGCTTACAATATTTTCCAAAAAGGGGAAGAGAAAAATTAGACCCCCACCCTTAATTAACAAGGAGAAGAGAACAATAGAAATTTTTTGGTAGTATACCAAACAAAAAGGGGAAGAGGAAATTAGACCCCCTAATTTAAAATTTTCAAAATTTATGATAGATATGAAATGAATTATGTCTAACAATTTTACTTTCTTAAATTCATCTCATAAGTTGTTTTGCAGGAATCAATTAGTGGAGAATCAGAATTGTCGGTGCTTCTAAACGAGTCTAAAATATTTTTCAAACTCATGCATACACTAAGGGGAAGCACACACACGGGTAAATTTTTAAATTTTATGTTTTGTTTGGCAAATACCAAAAAGGGGAAGATTGAAAGGATATCTTCGATATATTATTTATTTTGGTATTTGTACGATTTAACATAAAATTTAATTACACTTAGTTATCCTCTCCACTAGGTCATAAATTTAATTGATTCCGTCAAAAGTCAAAAGTCGAATTCTAGCAATATCTATTATACGAGATATTCCATTATTGCGAAAAATTAAATTATACTTTTATGGAATATATCTCTACACCAAGGCAATAAGATCGAAAAAGAAATATTGATATTTGATATTTTTTAGATCTCCGTTGCAAAATTGATAAGGCGACAGGCTCGAACAAAGAATATTCGAGGATTAATATTCTTTAGAGAACTCGTGCTATAATTAAAAACGATAAGTTTTTATTCAAAAATATTCCGCCTTAGCACTCAAAATACTCTTATCCTCAAGAAAATTAATATTCAGTGGTAGAATATTAATACTCATTTGTTATCTCGTGCCAGAAATATTTAAAGTAATTTTTCTCCCATATCTCAAATTTATTCTATTTTCGGAGAAAATTATTTTAAATACTCAAAAATATTTCCTACACTCTCAATATATTTTATATATTAGGAAATATATTCTAAGTATTTATTTTAGTCAAAACATTGGTCAAAATATGCATCTATCTCACAGAAAGACCAATCGTATTTTATTCGGAACCGAAAGCTGATTTAATCGTATTAAATCCAAATAAAATACTTCCACTTACTAGAATGACTTGAAACTTGAGATGGATCACTTAAATGTTATTTTCTATGCATGGTAAAAGTTTCGTAATTTTTTGAGAATTTTGGTCCGGACACGAAAATCGAGGCAGTGGGTCCACGTTTGACCACAGTTGACTCAGTCAACGTTGACCATAGTTGACCAAAACTTCCAGAATTTCATTTTATGATATTCCTAAATGCTACATAATTTTAGAATTATTTATTGGGAATTTTCGAATTAATCGGGTATTTAATTAACGAAATATGTTACGTATTTATTCGTTAATTGATACGAGTCCGATACATTAAATAGGAGTTCAAAACACAGCTGGGATATTTATGTAGAATACCACCCCCACTTGCAAAGAAACACAAAACCACTCCCAACTAACACAAAACCACTTTCCACCTCATCAATCCAAGTGCTTTCAATCTCAACCACTCCTTTTTCCTTCAATCCTCACCCTTCCTTCCACCCAACTCCTCCTATAAATAAACCCCTTCCCCCAACCATTTTTTTCAAGCTAAAGAGCCAAATAATTGCTGGGAATTTAGAAGTGGAAGCTCTCTCAATATATCCAAACACTCTCTACACCCACTTCATCTCAAAAACCTTATCTTTCTTATATATACTTAAATATATCCAAGGTTTTTGTTCCATCAAGCTTAGTTCCTTCAACAAAGCTCTCTCCCACCTAGAAAGCTCCTCTACCACTACTATCCGGCCTCCCGAAGGGCTGCCCAAGTTCGTCCATAAGCCAAAATCCGGCCGAACCTCCGGCGAACTTTTTCCGGCGATCTCCAAAAAGTAGTAACTTTTAGCTTCAATATCCGAGTCTTAACCGACCATATTTATATACATATAAGAGCTCTATACCTTCATCTCATCTTCTTTATAAAGCTCTTATATCGGATCTCAAAACGAGACCATAAAAATCCGTACAAGGATTAATATTCGAACAACGATTCGAAATATTACATCACCTCAAAAAGAGGTTATATTTGACGACGGTCAAATTATTATATCGAGCTTGATTTAATTCCCTTCTATCACCTTAGTGTTCTGAGGGAAAAGAATCTATAAGCCACTTAACTAAAACTTTAACGCACTTTGGCCATTAATCTTTTATTATCGTGATATATATATAATTGTGCTAAAGCGTGATTTGTTTCCCTTCTATCACCTCTAGTGTTCCGAGGGAAATAAGTTGTTAAGCTTCTATTTATATATTTTCCGCACTTTTTATTCTCGTCCTCACACTTGTGAGTGATTTTATCTTCCGCTCTTTTTACTCTCGTCCTCACACTTGTGAGTGATTTTATTTTCCGCACCTTTTTTACTCGTCCTCACACTTGTGAGTGATTTTACTTTTAGCACTAATTTAACGCATAATAGCGGCCCTCGATTTATCCTATAGATAAAACGAGCTACTTTTCTGCACGTGTGTGTTATACTCCTGTGTGGTATTTTCTTTCCTTGTCTTTTATTTCTGCACTTATAAACTGCATAAACGACTAGGTAAAGTTTTAAAAAAGGGAAAATTATTTTAAAACGCCATAATAATTTTTAAATTGGTTATTAAGCTATTCAACCCCCCTTCTAGCTTAATATAGCCCTCTTACGGGACCTAACAATTGGCATCAGAGCGGTACTTTTTAACGTGTTTGTTGAGTGATTTGCAGATTTACAGGCACAACAAAAAGCGATCCTACATGGCGTATCTAAATACCATCGGTTGCGGTGAAGGCCTATCTAGCTCTCGCCCTCCTCTATTTGATGGCACCAACTTTGCAACGTGGAAAACGAGATTTCGCATCTATGCTAGATCTCAAGGAGTCAAAGTGTGGATGGCCATAGAAGACGGAGTCGTTATTCCTACCGAAACAGTTGACGGTGTCATTGTTGAAAAGAAGGTTAGTGAATACACTCTCGCCGAGGAAAATATGATGAATATAGCCGCTAAAGCGGAAATGGTTCTCACAAGTGCACTTGCAGAAAAAGAATATAAAAGAGTAAATAATTGCAAGTCCGCACAAGAAATGTGGAACAAATTAGTGGTTACCTACGAAGGAACCGTTGATATAAAAGATTCTCGAATGGATACTTTAATCCACGAATACGAGAACTTTAAACTCCAAGAGGGAGAAAATATCATCGATATGGAAACAAGATTTACTCGTATAATCGATGAATTATCTCAACTCGGAAAGAGTTATTCTCGAAATGAGAAGAACCGAAGAGTTCTTAAATCTTTACCTCCTAGTTGGAAGGTTAAAGTTACAACTATAAAAGAAATGCATAATCTAAATGATTATGACATTGATAGTTTATTTGGGAATCTTCGTGCATACGAAGAAGACAATATTCTGGATAAGGTCATTCCTAAAGTGGAAGACAAAAAGAAAAATATGGCTTTAAAAGCTATATTAATTGATGAAAATGAAAACGACGAGGAGTTGAACGAAGAACTCCAAGATCTGGATGAAAGCGAAATTGCTTTACTAACGAGACAACTTCGTCGTGTGCTACAAAGCAAAGCTCAAAGATACGGAAAAGGCTTCCTTAAATCGAATAATCAACAAAGAGTTTTTAACTCTAAAGGAAGACCTAATTACTCCCAAAATTATAGTCCTAACTATAAAAGTAATTTTCCAACAACGATCTATAATAAAGGCAAAGGCACTCAAAATACAAATGCCTATAATAATGCCAACAACAATAATAATCCTCCTTACACTCCTCCAAAATATAAGGAACAAAATCCAGAGGAAACACAAGAAGTGTGTTTCGAGTGTAAGCATCCGGGTCACTTCAAAAGAGAATGTCCAAAGCTTGCTAAAGGAAGAATTCTCGTGGCGGAAAACGGTTGGGATTTAAGTGAAGATGAAGAAGCTCCGGAAGCTAGTGAAGAAGTTGTCAACTTGTGCTTAATGGCTATCGGGGATGAAGCTACTTCAATGAGAGCCTCCACTTCTCATCAAGAGGTAAGTTCTAATCTCAATTACATCTCAAATAAATTGCAATTAGATGAATCTAATTTGAATCTAGTTGATATGAGTAAGTATGATTTAATTGAGCTTGTAGTAGGTATCAACAACAAATATAAGGATGTTGATAAGAGATTCCATCTACTATGGTCCGAGAAAATGAAACTTGAAGAATTGTATCACAATCAAAGTAAAGAGTTCACTCGGATGATGGATATACAAACTCAAAATGAGAATGAAATGACATTTTTAAATGATCAAAATCATCTCTTAAAAGTTGAAGTAAACAACTTCAAAGACATCGCTCTCAATCTTGAAGTGGAAAATGTAGCATTAGTACTTCAAGTAGAAGAGTTAGAAAATGAGAAGTTGCAACTCAATGACAACATTAGTAACCTTAATGTTGATCTTTTGAACTTAAAGATTCAAAACGAATCAATGGTTCGAAATAATGCAACGTCTCAATCTCATGAAACCAATCTTGAAAAAGAGAATGAGCTATCAAAAATCTTTGAGTTAAAAGAAAAAGAATTACAACAAGAAACTCAAAGATTAAAAGAAGAAAATTTCAAGCTCATATCTCAAGTTATGGATCAAGAAAGATTCTTTAACAACAAGATTAATGCCTTACAAAATGAAAAAGAAAATCTTGAAACGGTCGTTCAAAGATTTACTAAAGGCAATGAGATGTTAGATAAAATGGTACACTCAAAGGTCTCCTATAACCATGAAGGTATAGGATATGATAGAAACGCTCCTCCTAGAGAAGTTGTTCAACCAAGAGTGCAACCTATAATGGCTCCTCCTAAACCACAAATTTTAAAATGTACTTATTGGAACAAAGATGGACATTCGGTCCTATATTACAAATTCAAGAGTGGTGAATTCAAGGGGAAGCATGTATGGATTCGTAAAGGATCAAGACCATACAAGAAGGTTGAAAAACAAGTACCATTTAACAAAGTTGCTTATAATGGTCAAAAGCAACAAAGGTTTCAACAACCTATTATGTCTCAAAATAGAAACACAATGCACTATAACAATGCTAGTAGGTATGCATCTAGAAATCAACATGCTCCCATTCGTAATTTTTATCCTCAAAATGCTCCCTACTTTGCTAATGCTAGAAATAATATGCATCGTGTTAACTCTAGATTTTATGATAATGCTAGATATCCACAACATCATGTTAGACATCATGCACCTAGAAATATCTATATGCCTAATAATGATTATTCAATACCTAGATTTTATCATGCAAAATCGAATATTATTTATGATGGACTAACCCCAGGACCCTCAAGACAAAAGGGTACCTATAAATATAATTGATCTATTTTGTAGGTTTGTCTTGCCGCTAAACAAGACATGTGGTACCTTGATAGTGGTTGCTCGAGACACATGACCGGTAATGAGTCACTATTGAACAACATTAAAAAGGTCACTGCGGGGAGTGTCACATTTGGAGATAGTAGTAAAGGCATCATTGTCGGCATCGGAGACATCGGGAATAGTCGCTTCAAGATTTCAAATGTACAACTAGTCACGGGACTAAAGTACAATCTTCTCTCGATAAGTCAACTTTGCGACAATGATTACAAGGTAATTTTCTATACTACTCATTGTTGTATTTTGGATAAAGATTGGAAATTGATTCTCACTTGCCCTCGAAACAAAAATGTCTACACATGTGACATGAGCAAGAATGAGAATATATGCCTAATCACTACAAACGATGACCCTTGGTTATGGCATCGAAGATTAGGACATGCTAATATGAAGTTGATCAAAAATATATCAACTAAAGAGCATGTACGAGGTATACCAAAATTGAATTATCAAAAAGATCATACTTGTGAAGCTTGCGAAATTGGAAAACAAATTCGAGCATCTCACAAAGCTAAATTCATGGTATCAACCTCTAGACCTCTCGAGCTTTTACACATGGATCTTATTGGTCCAGTTCCAATACAAAGTCTCGGAGGTTGTTCATACACGTTAGTAATCGTTGATGATTATTCACGATTCACGTGGACAGAATTCCTCAAATCAAAAAGTGATGCTTTTGAATCTTTTTCTTCTCTATGTAAAAAGATTCAAAATCAACAAAATAGTACCATCGTCTATATTCGGACGGATCATGGTAAAGAATTTGAGAATTCTAGTTTTACGAACTTTTGTGATGAAAATGGAATCACACATAATTTTTCCGCACCATACACTCCACAATCAAATGGAGTTGTAGAAAGGAAAAATAGAACATTACAAGAAATGGCAAGCACTATGCTTAATGAATATCGTCGACCTAAATATTTTTGGGCCGAAGCAATGTCAACTTCTTGTCATATTCTTAATCGGGTTTTGCTACGACCAATATCTCAAAAGACTCCTTACGAGCTTTATTTTGGCAAAACACCGAAGTTAAGTTACTTTCGAGTATTTGGTTGCAAATGCTTCATATTAAACTCGAAAGACTACCTTACTAAATTTGATCCTAAATCAAATGAAGGTATATTTCTTGGATACTCCACGAATAGCAAAGCCTATCGAGTATTCAATCTTAAAACACTTGTGGTGGAAGAATCTATGAATATTGCATTTGATGAAAGAAAACCACCATCAAAATATAAAGATCTTGTTGAAAACGATAAAGTTGAACAAGACGATGTAGAAAATATTATTCGACAATTCGAAAATATGGATCTTGGAACTCCCATCCCAAGAAATCCATTAGAATTAGCCGAAACGGAAGTAGAACTTCCAAAAGAAATTCCTATTATTAGAAGTCATCCACTAGATAATGTTCTTGGAGACTTAAATAAAGGAGTTCAAACGCGGTCACAAGTACAAAACGTTGTGAATCATCTTAGTTTTCTATCTCAAATAGAACCTAAGACCGCTAAAGAAGCTTTGCTAGACGAAGATTGGATCTCGACAATGCAAGATGAATTACTACAATTCACTCGTAGCAAAGTTTGGGAACTTGTTCCAAAACCCAAAGATACTTCCATAATTGGAACCAAATGGGTATTTAGAAACAAGTTAGATGAAAACGGAACCGTTGTTAGAAATAAAGCGAGATTAGTCGCTCAAGGCTATACCCAAATGGAAGGGATAGACTTTGATGAAACTTATGCACCCGTAGCACGAATTGAATCAATTCAAATGCTATTAGCATATGCGTGTCATAAAGATTTCAAAGTATACCAAATGGATGTCAAATCGGCCTTCTTAAACGGGATATTAGAAGAAGAAGTTTATGTCAAACAACCTCCCGGTTTTGAAGATGCCACACATCCGGAGTATGTATACAAATTATACAAAGCTCTAAACGGCTTGAAACAAGCTCCAAGAGCTTGGTATGAAAGGTTGAGCAAGTTCCTATTAGAAAATAACTTTAAAATGGGAACGGCCGATAAAACCTTATTTACAAGACAAGAAAAAGATGATATCTTGCTTGTACAAATATACGTAGATGACATCATCTTTGGTTCAACCAATGATGCACTATGTAAAGAATTCTCTCAAAATATGAGCAAAGAATTCGAAATGAGTATGATGGGTGAATTAAATTTTTTTTTAGGATTGTAAATAAAGCAATCGGATGAAGGCATACATATTTCACAATCGAAATATTGTAAAGAAATGCTAAAGAAATTTGAAATGGAAAATTCAAAACCCATATCTACTCCTATGTCGACTTCCGATAAATTAACAGAAGATCCCAACGGAATACCCGTTGACACTAAGAAATATCGAGGCATGATTGGTAGCTTGCTATATATTACCGCAAGTCGTCCCGATATTCAATATAGTGTTAGAAAGTGTGCTAGATTCCAAGTAGCACCAAAAGAATCTCACTTATCCGCGGTAAAACGGATATTGAGATATTTAAAAGGAACCACTGACGTAGGTCTTTGGTATCCAAAAGGAGTACCATTCGACTTAGTATGTTTTTCTGATTCGGACTATGCCGGGCATTTAGTCGACAGAAAAAGTACAAGTGGTACATGTCAGTTTCTGGGAGGATGCCTAGTATCTTGGTTTTCCAAGAAACAAAATTCGGTATCTATCTCCACTACGGAAGCGGAGTATATAGCGGCCGCAAAATGTTGTGCTCAAATATTATGGATGAAGCAAACATTAGCCGACTATAATACTAAATTTGATGTAATCTCAATCTTATGCGATAACACGAGTGCTATTGATCTTAGCAAAAATCCCGTGTTACATTCAAGATCTAAGCATATAGATGTGAGACATCATTTCTTACGTGATCATGTCAATAAAGGCGATATAAAATTGACTCATATAGAAACTGAGTACAATCTCGCAGACATATTCACGAAACCATTGAATTCCGAACGATTCACTAAACTCCGTTTGGATTTAGGAATGTTGGAAATTCTAAAATAATGGTTTATATTGATATATCAATATTATCAATAGTTATATATTCTTGTGAGAAAATTTATCATTATTTATGGTCATCTCACGAATTATACATCCTTCGGGATAATTGTTTCTCTAAAACTCAGATTCATCGATAATGATAACATATGAAACTTTATCGATCGGGTTTTATCGAGAACTATTCGAGTAAATATTTATCGGAATTAATTTCGGAAATATTTCTGAGATACTAAATAAATGATATTTATCTCAAATACAAAGAATCAACACATTAGTATTATTACTCATATTTTAGTACTAATAGTTAATATATTATTATAATAATATATAATAATTATTATTAATTTTCAAAACTATTTTCGAAAATATATATATATTATTTTCAGATTATTGGTATATTTTGACCCAATCCATGTATTTTGGCCCAGCCCAACTCAGCTGACCCAGACCAATTCACTAAAACCCTACGATCTTGACCGTTTATTCTTAAGATAGGTTAATCCTAGCCGTTCGTTTGTAAAATATATATACTCATTATACACACAATTCATTTGTGCGTGTATACTGTTCAGTCGCGATCTCTCTCGTCTCTCTCTCTCTCACAAACCCTAATCTCTCTCTCGCCGCGTTCTCAAAATCTCTCGATCTAAACCCTAATTTTCTTCTAAATTAGAGTATCTAAACACTAAATCGAGTCTATCTATCATTATTTATATCGATTAATCCAAGAATCGATGTGAATCGCAGCTGGGTTAGGTTAGAAAAATATGGTTTTGATAATCAGTCGTTATCGTCTCAATCGATCTCGATTCATGGTTCAAAACCAACAGATATACACATATACACACTATATACACACACTAGAGCACATCTTCTTCATTTTATTTTCGATTTATTCAAAACCCTAATTCGTACTTTGAGGGTTTGTGCAGGAATGATGAAGGTAACACGATTTAGTGGCTTTACTATGATGAGAAGCCCCAAATCGAGCTTCGTAAGTGCTTAAATCGGTGAAATCGCCCACGACTCAGTGAGTTAACTGAGTGAGCCAACTCGGAACTCGTGCGAGTTCAGAGTATTAAGGATCGGTAAGTTCTCGAGAAGACTACGAGGCCTCGAGCACAGGTATAATCTCGATTAAACTCAGTAATTCGTGTCTTCTCTGTGAAGTTTAGTTGATTGCATGTTCTAATTTACTTGAACTTTAAAAGTTATTGATGTAGCATCTTTACTTAAGCTCGTATTTGAATCTCTCTGTGATGTGTTGAACTATGTGAGGTTTGTTAAGGCTACTTAAAGTATTCGAGGTATTGATATAATATTTGTGTGACTAAATAAAGCTCGGATATAAAAACAAATTTGATTTATCTGTCTCTGACTTGGTAACACAAGTTACATTTTTTTTCATCTGATGGAGTTATGTGAGTGGACTGAGATATTTTATAAAATGGCATCTATTGTCATTAATGTGAGAATATGAACAGTGTCAAAACTGGTGTGACTTGGTCAATTGTTTGCTTCTGTACTGTGTTCTAATCTAGCTGTCTTTGATAAGAAATTATGATGTAAGTGGTGGATTAGTCAACTCAATTTATTTGAAATATCTTGTATACAGAAGTTCACACGGATTTTGTTTATTGGATAGTCAAGTATGGTTGTGATATTATCTATAACTGCTATGTCTGAACTCCTTGTCTAATCTGTGCAATCTGACTTGGATATAATCTCTGGGAACTATATAATTGTTAACCCTTGTTGACACAGTGAGAGTTTGAGAAATGGAGATGGTTCATCTTAGTTACTTATTTTATGTGATTGAAATTCTCATATTATTATTTGTTAATGAACTTGAATTCTGTATCTTTATGTGATTTCAACTTTGATGCTTGACTGTTTAGTGCAAATAATGTGTGCTGGTTACATTTTGTTAATTATGGTTTGATAGCTGGTAACTCAATACATGCATACACACTCACACACCTGCCCTCACTCAAAGACCTGGCTGGGACTCCCTTAGAGAGGTCCAGTATCTGGACACTGGGGTGCAACGGCCACTCAGAATAAATAGAAAGCATACATTGCATTCTTTTTAATTGTTCAATCTTTTGGTGTGTTCTGTAAATTGATATATGTGACCTGTCTTGTAATAAATGTATGGTTACATTGTCTGACTTGGTCTATGTGTGATATATGGTCCTTAAATGCAAGATAGTCTGTTTGTCTGGTGTGCAGAGTCTCTTTCAATCAATCATTAGTCATATATTGCCTAGAGTGATAAATATATTCTTATTCTTATAAAAGTAGTAACTTGGCATTAATTGAAATTGACAATAGCCTGGACTTTAAAGGATACTAAAATTGTCTTTAAGAGATAGCTTTTTGCAGAGTCAGCCATGTGTCCCCTTATGTGTACACTTTGAATAGTCAAATATGTCATGCTCTTCACATACTATATGTATTTCCTGTCTAGTTTTGGTAATATGTGAGTATAATCTACACACAGTTATGCACTCATGCATGTTATCACATATTCCCACACCTCTATCTACACTGTGTAAGGTACAAACTTGAGTCATGAGTCTATCACCTGTGCATACTTGTATCCGGATGTAAACTTAAAATTTCATGCATTGAGCCACACAAGATTGTCCTCTGTACTATAGTTTTTCTGTCAAATGCATACAAATCTACATACACCATGCATGCTTTGAAATTCATTAAATGAAAACACTATAGAGTTTTAAAATTGCATCAGTTCTAGTGGGATTTCGTGAAAAACTTGTGCATGCTTGAACTTATCTTGGTCTGTGCTAAATTGCTTATATATGTGTGGAGTTATACATTCATAAGCACACACTCACTGCACTTGCATCATTATCCTATGGAATTTACACCTTTACATCCAAACCCTAAAGCCAAAAATCTTACTCTTCTTCCTTTGTTTCCAACCATGAGTAGGAAAAATTTCAACCATTCTCTTTATGCTCCCTTCACATCATATTGTCACCCTGATAGTTCTAAGGAACACTACCACAAGAAAATAAAACAAGAACCTTCACCTCTAAATGAGTTTGCTTACTTCTCACATGGAAGCAAACTTCCAGTTTTTAGAAACCCTAACCCAAACATTGCTTTTCAAGCCATGCCAATTTCTGAAAAATCTGTCAACTCACACAAAGCAAGAACCAACATCAAACCTCCAAGCCCTACCATAGTAAGACTTGCAAACATTGGTAAACTCAATCGAATGCTCAAAAACAATCAGCCAGGAATGATGATCTTTGTCCCATCAAATGGTGATATTCACAGCATGTTTACATCTGTTAAATGGGAAAATTTTGTGTTCTATAGGGGTCCAAACTTCTATACTCATTTGATTGCTGAATACTATGCTAACTTAGAGGTACAACAAAGAGTTGATGGGGTTTATTACTTGAGTTCTTTTGTGAATGGTAAAAACATCTATGTTGATCATAAAGTGCTTAGCAAGTCCCTTAGGTTAGGAAATCACCATTCTGACCTACCTTGTGTCAACATATTTGAAAAATTTGTGTTTGTTCAAAGTGAATTTGAATTATTTCTTGGACTATTTTGTGAAGAGGATGTACTTGATGGTCTTTGTGCTAGAGAATTTGCTGTCCATTTTAGACACTTTTTGCCTAGGTTTCAACAACTTGCCATAATTCTTAGGGAAAATGTCTTGCCAAAACCCAAACATGATAACTTCTTTGATTTTTTTGATCTAAAAGTCATGTTTAAGATAGTGTCCAATACCATAGATTTCAATGTTAGTTATGTGTTTGTGCTCAACATGATAAATGCTTACAACAATGATTACATGCCTTATGGTTTACTCTTAACTTCTATATTTGAGACTCATTATGTGCACATGTCTAGGATGCATCTAAACAAGATGGAATTTTGTGCCATTGATAGTTTAACCCAACCCAAAATTTCTTTGAAAAACTGTCAAACCAGTCACCCTAATAAAGTTGTCATACCCTCCCTTGCTCCTAAAACTGATATTTATGCTATCCTTAGGGAAGAGGTTAATAAGCTGAGTCTAGAAATTGATGTCCTTAAAGAGTCAAACTTTGAGCTTAACATTAGGGTTGAGAACCTAGAGGGAAGAGTTAATAAAGGAAAGGGTAAGATAGTTGAAAATGTGGTTGTTGTTGAATCTACTAAAGAAATTGAAACAAAGTTTGTTGATGAGTTGTGTGCTGTTGGTAATGATGATGATATGGAGAAAGTGTTTGCTGCCTTGCCTGATCTAGGTGAAGATCTTGGTGTAGTTTCTGCTGAACTTGTTATGGTTCATCCTGCTACTTGACTACATGTTCTGTGATTCTCTATGACGTTTTGTTATAGTTTGCAACATGCCCTTTAATTCTGCTTGATGTTTAAATCTGTTTTGCTTCTGGTATGATGTTGTTGTTGTTTCACTCAAAGGGGTTGTCTTTGAGTTAGAATAAAACTTCTGCAGGTAGTTCCTCATAATCAGTGAACCACACTGATTATCTTGGAACTTTTTGAATGTATATAGAACTTGCATTGACTAATTTATTATCTATGCACTTATCATATACATCTAAGGATATCATTGACATGGCATGCATGAGATTTAATCTAATAATAAAATATTGCATGTTCTTGATTCCTCTCTTGAGATAGCTAGTTAAATCTGGCAAAAGAATATTGAACGAACTCTATGCTCAATCGACTGATTCTTTTACTATAAACTGTAGCTTGATCGTATGGTTTATTTGCAGATTATGATTTAAAGAACTGACCACTATAAGCTCACAGCAGTCTTATATGGAAATACGGTTCAGAAAAGAGTATCAGATACATACTTCGAATGATGGTTTATCTTATAACTGAGAAAGATCATACTGGTTTCTCACGACTGATCGTATTCTGAACATTTTTCAAAGATATTGTACTATACGTTCATAAAAAACGTTATAGACTGATTGTTACTTATCTGTTCTTTAATTTAAAATGTTTATGTATGAATCAAGATTGCCAAATTTCGAGCAACTTAGATCAACATAAAACAATTCAAAAAAAATTATGACAAAAAAATTCAAATTCATTTACAGATTGAAAGAAAAATTTTCGTAAGTAAATGAACTTTTCAAAGAGCTTACATAAGCCTTTCCAGATAAAACGGAAGTTTTAAAGCAAAAACTTCTGATAAACCGCAAGAAATCTCAAAAAAAAAAACGGGAAAGACTGAAATTGGTAGACATACCAATTATTAAGATCTAAACCGATCTATTCATAAGGAGAAGAGATAAAAGACTGCAATTGAAAAGATTTTGATTCCAAACGAATCATATTTCAAGGAGAAGTAACAAGGGGAAAGAAAATTAATTTGGTAAGTACACCAAGTTATAAAAGGGGAAGAGATAAGGAAGTTAGAAATTATTTTGGTTCAAAATGAGTCATATTTTGAGTAGAAGCAAAAATTCTTTTGATAATACATCAAAAATAAGAAAGCTTACAATATTTTCCAAAAAGGGGAAGAGAAAAATTAGACCCCACCCTTAATTAACAAGGAGAAGAGAACAATAGAAATTTTTTGGTAGTATACCAAACAAAAAGGGGAAGAGGAAATTAGACCCCCTAATTTAAAATTTTCAAAATTTATGATAGATATGAAATGAATTATGTCTAACAATTTTACTTTCTTAAATTCATCTCATAAGTTGTTTTGCAGGAATCAATTAGTGGAGAATCATAATTGTCGGTGCTTCTAAACGAGTCTAAAATATTTTTCAAACTCATGCATACACTAAGGGGAAGCACACACACGGGTAAATTTTTAAATTTTATGTTTTGTTTGGCAAATACCAAAAAGGGGAAGATTGGAAGGATATCTTCGATATATTATTTATTTTGGTATTTGTACGATTTAACATAAAATTTAATTACACTTAGTTATCCTCTCCACTAGGTCATTAATTTAATTGATTCCGTCAAAAGTCAAAAGTCGAATTCTAGCAATATCTATTATACGAGATATTCCATTATTGCGAAAAATTAAATTATACTTTTATGGAATATATCTCTACACCAAGGCAATAAGATCGAAAAAGAAATATTGATATTTGATATTTTTTAGATCTCCGTTGCAAAATTGATAAGGCGACAGGCTCGAACAAAGAATATTCGAGGATTAATATTCTTTAGAGAACTCGTGCTATAATTAAAAACGATCAGTTTTTATTCAAAAATATTCCGCCTTAGCACTCAAAATACTCTTATCCTCAAGAAAATTAATATTCAGTGGTAGAATATTAATACTCATTTGTTATCTCGTGCCAGAAATATTTAAAGTAATTTTTCTCCCATATCTCAAATTTATTCTATTTTCGGAGAAAATTATTTTAAATACTCAAAAATATTTCCTACACTCTCAATATATTTTATATATTAGGAAATATATTCTAAGTATTTATTTTAGTCAAAACATTGGTCAAAATATGCATCTATCTCACAGAAAGACCAATCGTATTTTATTCGGAACCGAAAGCTGATTTAATCGTATTAAATCCAAATAAAATACTTCTACTTGCTAGAATGACTTGAAACTTGAGATGGATCACTTAAATGTTATTTTCTATGCATGGTAAAAGTTTCGTAATTTTCTGAGAATTTTGGTCCGTACACGAAAATCGAGGCAGTGGGTCCACGTTTGACCACAGTTGACTCAGTCAACGTTGACCATAGTTGACCAAAACTTCCAGAATTTCATTTTATGATATTCCTAAATGCTCCATAATTTTAGAATTATTTATTGGGAATTTTCGTATTAATCGGGTATTTAATTAACGAAATATGTTACGTATTTATTCGTTAATTGATACGAGTCCGATACATTAAATAGGAGTTCAAAACACAGCTGGGATATTTATGTAGAATACCACCCCCACTTGAAAAGAAACACAAAACCACTCCCAACTAACACAAAACCACTTTCCACCTCATCAATCCAAGTGCTTTCAATCTCAACCACTCCTTTTTCCTTCAATCCTCACCCTTCCTTCCACCCAACTCCTCCTATAAATAAACCCCTTCCCCCAACCATTTTCTTCAAGCTAAAGAGCCAAATAATTGCTGGGAATTTAGAAGTGGAAGCTCTCTCAATATATCCAAACACTCTCTACACCCACTTCATCTCAAAAACCTTATCTTTCTTATATATACTTAAATATATCCAAGGTTTTTGTTCCATCAAGCTTAGTTCCTTCAACCAAGCTCTCTCCCACCTAGCAAGCTCCTCTACCACTACTATCCGGCCTCCCGAAGGGCTGCCCAAGTTCGTCCATAAGCCAAAATCCGGCCGAACCTCCGGCGAATTTTTCCGGCGAACTTTTTCCGGCGATCTCCAAAAAGTGGTAACTTTTAGCTTCAATATCCGAGTCTTAACCGACCATATTTATATACATATAAGAGCTCTATACCTTCATCTTATCTTCTTTATAAAGCTCTTATATCGGATCTCAAAATGAGACCATAAAAATCCGTACAAGGATTAATATTCGAACAACGATTCGAAATATTACATCACCTCAAAAAGAAGTTACATTTGACGACGGTCAAATTATTATATCGAGCTTGATTTAATTCCCTTCTATCACCTTAGTGTTCCGAGGGAAAAGAATCTATAAGCCACTTAACTAAAACTTTAACGCACTTTGACCATTAATCTTTTATTATCGTGATATATTTATAATTGTGCTAAAGCGTGATTTGTTTCCCTTCTATCACCTCTAGTGTTCCGAGGGAAATAAGTTGTTAAGCTTCTATTTATATATTTTCCGCACTTTTTATTCTCGTCCTCACACTTGTGAGTGATTTTATCTTCCGCTCTTTTTACTCTCGTCCTCACACTTGTGAGTGATTTTATTTTCCGCACCTTTTTTACTCGTCCTCACACTTGTGAGTGATTTTACTTTTAGCACTAATTTCACGCATAATAGCGGCCCTCGATTTATCCTATAGATAAAACGAGCTACTTTTCTGCACGTGTGTGTTATACTCCTGTGTGGTATTTTCTTTCCTTGTCTTTTATTTCTGCACTTATAAACTGCATAAACGACTAGGTAAAGTTTTAAAAAAGGGAAAATTATTTTAAAACGCCATAATAATTTTTAAATTGGTTATTAAGCTATTCAACCCCCCCTTCTAGCTTAATATAGCCCTCTTACGGGACCTAACAAATTCCTAAATGCCATGTGTCATCTTTTGATTGGTCATATCATAATTAAATAATATGGACCTTCCTGAATTCATATCAATTTCCCCAATTAAAATTGTTTAATTTACCAAATTACCTATGTCATGTCATTTGGGAACTTTTTTTAGATTCAATTTGGGATCCCTAACAACTCTTTAGTGAATTGTATGGTAAAGGAATTCTGTCAAAACTATTTGTTTTATAATATCAAACATTTTAATGTATCACATGTTGAAGGGGTTGTGACAAAAATTCTTTTTCTATATTAATTTTTTTTTTGAAGAAATATAATATAAATATTTTTCAAGAAAATGTTTTACTTTCCTCATAAAAACCTCAGAATACTAGAAGGTGCTTTCTGTTTTGCATATGATACTAAGCTAGAGCAGAGCAATATCTTTTAACTTGCTTCCGGAATTCTAAAAATGCTAAAAGTTTCATTCTTAAAAACATCATTTGCAACTTTTACGATCCAAATCTATACTATATCTATCTATTCTATTATATTAAAGCCGAAACATTAAAAGTTTGGTTCAACGGTACCTATTGAATTTACCTAATTACCCTTACTCAATTACAAATCTATTAACTAATCAATTTCCTTTTTCAGGTTACGCATATTATCTTTTCTATTTTCAAGAACTAAATAATTTCCTTTTCCAAGTAAAATACAATATCTTTTATATTTTATCTAACTAAAATTTCTCATTTATTAATCAATTTCCTTTTTCAATTTAAACATATAACCTTTTCTATTTTTCAATAACTAAATAATTTCCTTTTTCATTTAAAATAGAATACCTTTTACATTTTATCTAACTAAAATTTCTACTTTTTAAAAACACTACGAGCAATTTTGTTTTAAAAAAATAACTTAATTATATATAATTGCTATTAACTAATCAATTACCTTTTTCAGTCAAAACACGTTACCTTTTCTCTTTTCTCTAACTAAAATCTCTCTTTTTCCAATTATATTATGGATGGTTACCTTTTTCAGCAAAACACATTACCTTTTTTCTTTCTTCTTACTAAAATCTCCATTTTTCTAATTATATTACAGGCATTTCTATTTAATAAAAATAATAATAATATTATAATACTAATAATTAACCAATTACCATTTCAGCTAAAAAATAACATAATTATATATAATTATTATTAACTAATCAATTACCTTTTTCAATCAAAACATGTTACCTTTTCTCTTTTCTCTAACTAAAATCTCTCTTTTTCCAATTATATCATGGACGGTTACCCTTTTCAGCAAAACATGTTACCTTTTTTTCTTTCTTCTTACTAAAACCTCCATTTTTCTAATTATATTACAGGCGTTTCTATTTAATACAAATAAAATAATAATATTATAATACTAATAATTAACGGATTACCTTTTCAGCTAAAATATATCATCTTTTCTATTTTTTCTAATTACATTCCCTTTTTTTCTAGAAATATAACGGGTTAAAAGTTTGGTTCAACGGTACCTATTGAATTTACATAATTACCCTTACTCAATTACAGATCTATTAATTAATCAATTTCCTTTTTCAGGTTACGCATATTATCTTTTTTATTTTCAAGAACTAAATAATTTCCTTTTCCAAGTAAAATACAATATCTTTAATATTTTATCTAACTAAAATTTCTCATTTATTAATCAATTTCCTTTTTCAATTTAAACATATAAACTTTTCTATTTTTCAATAACTAAATAATTTCCTTTTTCATTTAAAATAGAATATCTTTTACATTTTATCTAACTAAAATTTCTACTTTTTAAAAACACTACGAGCAATTTTGTTTAAAAAAAATAAATTAATTATATATAATTGCTATTAACTAATCAATTACCTTTTTCAGTCAAAACACGTTACCTTTTCTCTTTTCTCTAACTAAAATCTCTCTTTTTCCAATTATATTATGGATGGTTACCTTTTTCAGCAAAACACATTACCTTTTTTCTTTCTTCTTACTAAAATCTCCATTTTTCTAATTATATTACAGGCGTTTCTATTTAATAAAAATAATAATAATATTATAATACTAATAATTAACCAATTACCATTTCAGCTAAAAAATAACATAATTATATATAATTATTATTAACTAATCAATTACCTTTTTCAATCAAAACATGTTACCTTTTCTCTTTTCTCTAACTAAAATCTCTCTTTTTCCAATTATATCATGGACGGTTACCTTTTTCAGCAAAACATGTTACCTTTTTTTCTTTCTTCTTACTAAAACCTCCATTTTTCTAATTATATTATAGGCGTTTCTATTTAATACAAATAAAATAATAATATTATAATACTAATAATTAACGGATTACCTTTTCAGCTAAAATATATCATCTTTTCTATTTTTTCTAATTACATTCCCTTTTTTTCTAGAAATATAACGGGTAGCGTTAATTTCTCATTTTCTAAAAACTATGAACAATTTTATTTCGTAAAATAAGATAATTAAATTATAATTACTATAAACTAATCAATTACTTTTTTCACATAAATCATGCACGTTACCTTTCTATTTTCTCTAACTAATTTTTTTTTAATTATATCACGGACGGTTCTATTTAATAAAATAAACTAATAATATTATAAAAATTATAATTAACCAATTACCTTTTTCAGCTAAAACATATCATCTTTTCTATATTTTCTAACTAAAATCCCTTTTATAATAGAAATACCACGGACAATATTATTTTCTCATTTTCTAAAAACATTACGAGCAATTGTATTTAGTAGAATAACGTAATTCAATTATAATTACTATAAACTAATCAATTACCTTTTTCACCTAGAACATATAATCTTTTTAATTTCCACTAACTAAATTCTCTATTTTTCTAATCATACCACGAACATTCTATTTAATAAAATGAAGTAATAATTTTATAATTACTAATAATTAATTGATCATTCTTTTTAACTAAAACCTATCATCTTTTCTATATTTTCTAACTAAATCTCTCCTTTTCTAGAAATATCACGAATAACATTTATATAATTATTATCAAATGATCTCATATAAAAAAGTAAGCCTCCAAAATTCATGTTTTAAAAAAATTAATTTTAATTAATGAAATTTTTTATATAATATAAAAAAATCCGTGCATCGCACGGATTTTAGGCTAGTACTATTATATAAATTCCGAAACATTGAAAGTTTTGGTACCTGTTTTTTTGGTACTAAGTGAATTTACTTATTTACCCTTTATTATAAAGAAAAAAAATGCACCTAAATAAATAATAATATAATAAAATTAATGGTAACTAGTCGAGATATTACCTTTTATAAACACCTAAAACATCAATCGTATCATATCTTTTCATCATTAATATTTCCTTTCGAATTAAAATACGTTATAATTAATGGTAATTAAACGATTAACATAATAAAATTAATGCTAATTAGTCAATTGCCTTTTTCACATTAATATAATAAAATTAATGGTAATTAGTAAATTGCCTTTTTTATATTACTTTTAGTTGAACATATTATCTTTTATAAACACCTAACATCTTTCGATCATTAATATTTTCAACTAAAAACATCAATTGTAACATATCTTTCCATCATTAATATTTTCTTTCAAATTAAAATACATTACAATTAATGGTAATTAAACGAGTAACATAATAAAATTAGGTAATTGATAAATAAGCTCCTCATTTTACTATTTAAACTCCAACCTTTATTTTCAAACCTTTTATTTACACAATTACCCATGATTCATCAATAATGAAGCTAATTGATTTTTGTGTTTACATGGACAATTATGCAATTTACATGTTAATTGGAGCTTAAATAGTAATATATGGAGCTTATTTATCAATTTCCTAAAATTAATGGTAATTAGTCAATTGCCTTTTTCATATTACTTTTAGTTGAACATATTATCTTTTATAAACACCTAAAAACATCAATCGTATCACATCTTTCGATCATTAATATTTTATTTCGAATTAAAACACATTACCATTTTAATTTAAAACAAATCTTACAATCATTAATATATACCCGAAAATATCACACTATAATTTTCAAGAAAAATATAAGAACTCAAATAAATAATAACATAATATAATTAGTGGTAATTAGTTGATTGCCTTTTTCACAATTACTTTTAATTGAAGATATTACCTTTTATAAACACCTAAAAAGATCAATCGTATCATATCTTTCAATCATTAATATTTTTTTACAATTTAAACACATTACCTTTTTAATTTAGAACAAATCTTACAATCTTTAATATATATCCGAAAATATCGAACCATATTTTCCAATTATTAATAAAATATATTAAAAATCGTATACATTGTTTATAATAACGAAATATTAGTATAATCCGTAAACATGAGTATATTATATTATATCAAATTAAAATTAAAAAACTTACTAAAAATAATTATTATATAAAAATATAATCATAATATTAAATACAATTTATTAATAATATAATACAAGAAACCCGTGCATTGCACGGGTTATAAGCTAGTATTATATAAAAGCCGAAACATTAAAAGTTTTGGTACCAGTTTTTTGGTACCTATTTTTTGGTACTTCGTGAATTTACTTATTTACCCTTCATTATAAAGAAAAATAAATACACCTAAAATAAATAATAGCATAATATAATTAATGGTAATTAGTCGATTGTCTTTTTCATATTTACTTTTAGTTGAAGATATTACCTTTTATAAACACCTAAAAATATATACCTGAAAATATCACACTATAATTTTCAAGAAAAATATAACACCTAAAATAAATAATAACATAATATAATTAATGTTAATTAATTGATTAACATGATAAAATTAAGGGTAATTAGTCGATTGCCTTTTTCACATTAACATAATAAATTAATGATAATTAGTCGATTGTCTTTTTCACATTTACTTTTAATCGAAGATATTACCTTTTATAAATACCTAAAAACATCAATCAATCATTAATATTTCCTTTCGAATTAAAACACATTACCATTTTAATTTAAAACAAATCTTACAATCATTAATATATACCCGAAAATATCAAACCATAATTTTCAAGAAAAGTATAACACCTAAAATAAATAATAACATAATATAATTAATGGTAATTAGTCGATTGTCTTTTTCACATTAACATAATAAAATTAAAGGTAATTAGTCGATTGCCTTTTTCACAATTAATTTTAGTTGAATATATTACCTTTTATAAATACCTAAAAACAGATCATTAATATTTCCTTTCGAATTAAAACACGTTACCTTTTTAATAAAACAAATCTTACAATCATTAATATATACCCAAAAATATCACACCATAATTTAAAGAAAAATATAACACCTAAAATAAATAATAACATAATATAATTAATGGTAAATAGTCGATTGCCTTTTTCACATTTACTTTTAGTTGAAAATATTACATTTTATAAACATCTAAAAAGATCAATTGTATCATATATTTCAATCATTAATATTTCCTTCTGATATGGGTGAAAAATAATCCCTAAAGACATAATTAATGTCATATTTATTGGCTCATTAATGAGGCCCGAAACCCTAGTTGGGCATTAAATTTGCAAGCCCAAGAAACAGCCCAAACCAGGAATGCCTGGTATAAGCTTGTTTCTAACATGGGCTTGATTTGTAAACAGGGAACGTTCTAGAATCAAGGGACGTTCTAGAATAGCCCTGGGATAAGAAGTAGCCTCCAAGGCACGGAATTCAATATGAGAACTAACTCCTACAAGGAAGGAGTCTAGAACCTTCCTCAAGGAGGTGACTTGCCCACCAAGTCACCTAACCCTACTACGATTCTAAGGCTTCTAAAGCCTATATAAAGGGTCAGACCCCTCATCTCAGAACTATGTTTTTTGGCTTGATCTTTGATACACATCAAAGTACGTAGGCATCTTGTGAAGGCAGATTCAGCCACGAGCACGAGAGCAGCCGTTAAAGCACGAAGCTCACGCACCCTAGCATTAAATACAGCAAACCCTAGCCACAATCTAATAACCTAGTTTTTATTCCACAACATTTGGCACCGTTTGTGGGAAGAAGACATCAACCATGGTTCAAACACGAAGGACACCAACAATTACCGAGCCTCTGCCACTCAGTTCTGCACCGCCCACTACGGATCCGGTGCCCCCGACGATCGGGGCGATTGTTCAACATCAAGTTTCTCAACCTCTAGGGACAACTTCCCATGTTGAGAGTACGTTACCTCCGATCGTCCACACAAATCAAGGGACCAATCCTCTTCAGGTGGTGGTTTCTCCATTGGTTGTCGATCCTAACAACCCCCCACATGGGGTCCAGATCCATACTACGGATCTCCCCGTGAACACCAACCAAATGTATGAGCTACCTAACTACCCTCCAGTTACTCAAGGTCCTGGACCTAGTGGCCACGCCTTGCAGATTCGAGATCGAGAGTATGTTGACTACTCTGGCCCCTATACTGATGATTCATCGTCTGATGAGGATGATCGTGATGAAGCCCCGAGGAGGCGACGTGCTAGCAGAGAACCAAGAAGAAGAACACAAACCATCCATGATGGACCTCCTTTGACAGCCGCTGAGAGGATCAGGGCTTATGAGGCCGAGATCTTAAGGTTGAAGGACGATATTGCGAGAGAACAAGCTTGGTTAAATCAGACTCAACCTCCTCCAACATCAAGACCGATTCCCATCATAGACTTAGAAAGGTCCTCAAGAAGGCAGAGAAGGGCCGACGCCCCAACTGGAAAAACAATAAGAGTTGAAACCCCTAAGAGCAACCCCAAGGATCTGATGCCACTTGGGGATCCTGATGATCCCACGCCCCCATTTACTGAGGAGGTGATAAATGCTCGTATCTCAAAGAAGTTTAAGATGCCAACAATTAAGGCTTATGATGGAACGGGTGATCCCGCAAACCATGTTAGGACGTTCTCGAATGCACTGCTGCTGCAACCTGCGAGTGACGCCTTAAAGTGTAGGGCGTTCCCTCAAACTTTATCGGGCATGGCTCAAAGATGGTACAACCAATTGCCTGCAAACTCGATTGGCTCTTTTAAGGAGATGAGCGCTGCTTTTGTTAGCCAATTCATCAGCGGGAGAGTTCATGAAAAACGTTCTGCATCTCTCATGTACGTGGTGTAAGGGAAGAATGAAAACTTGAGGGACTACCTCAAGAGGTTCACTAAGGAGACATTGAACATCACTGACTTAGAAAACAAGGTGGCTATGGTAGCCCTGGAACACGGAACCACTGATGAATTCTTTAAAAGGTCATTGGCAAAGCATCCTCCTGAAAACATGGCCGAGCTCCAACGAAGAGCTGACAAGTATATCAAGGCTGAGGATAGCATGAAGAAAGAAGCCGCGAGAGGTAATGGCAAGGGTAACAACGACTCCAAGAAGCGAAAGCAAGAGTAGGAGTACGATGCTAGGGACAAGTATCCCCGGACTAGCAAGGACTTTGACTCTACACCTAAGAAGAGTCTAGGACCAAGATTTGCTGATTATGCAAGGTTGAATGCTTCTAGGAGTCAGATCTTGTTAGATATCGAGAAGGAGAAGGATTTTTTATGGCCGAAGCCACTTAGGGGTGATCCTGTGAAGAGAAACAAGGATCAGTACTGTAGGTTCCACAAGGACATGGGACATGACACTGATGATTTTAGGCAACTCAAGGACGAGATTGAATTCTTGATCCGAAAAGGAAGATTAACCAAGTTTACGAAAGGCGAAGACCGTGGAAATTAGAGAAGAGACTATGACAGAAGAGATAATGATAGGAGAGATAACGATCGTGATCGAAACCCGTAGCCCCGAGGACCAGTTATCAACATGATCTGGGGAGGCCCGACAGCGACCGTCACAACAAAGAACTCTCAAAAGGCTTACGCTAGAGAGGTGATGCACATTGTGGGAGAAGCCCCGAAACATGCTAAAACTGAAGTAGCAATTGGCTTTGATGATTCCGACTTGGAAGGGGTTAAGTTTCCCCATGACGACCCGTTGGTCATAACCCCTGTAATTGGTAACTCTGAAGTGAAGCGAGTTTTAATAGACAACAGAGCTTCCGTTGACATTCTGTTTCATGATGCATTTGTGAAAATGGGGTATAACGATTCTCAATTGACCCCCACCAACATGCCCATATACGGATTCAATGGGGTGGTGTCCAATGTTGAAGGGACTATTCAGTTGCCCGTAACTATTGGGCAGGAACCTAAGGAGGCAACTCAGATGTTAAACTTTCTAGTAATCAAGGCCGCCTCGACATATAACGCAATCCTTGGAAAGACTGGACTTCATATATTTAAGGCTGTCGCCTCTACTTATCATATGAAGATCAAGTTTCCAACTAGGAATGGTGTTGGAGAACAAATGGGTGATCAGAAGATGGCAAGGAGTTGCTATGTAGCTGCATTGAGAGCTGATGGAGTCGGGGGGCATGTCCTTCCGATTGAAGACATGGATGTCCGTGGTGATGAAGAACACCGGGGGAAGCCAGCAGTGGATCTGGTTCCTATACTTCTAGAGCTGGGAGACCCTGAGAAGGTTACGTATATTAGAGCTTCTTTGAAAGAACCCTTGAAGGGCAAGTTGGTTGAGTTCCTACAAGGGAACAGTGATGTATTTGCTTGGACGGCAGCTGATATGCCAGGGATTGACCCCCAACTCATAACTCACAAGTTGAATGTCGATCCTAAACGAAAGACAATAAAGCAGAAGAAGAGGAATTTCGCTCCTGAAAGGTAAGAGGCCATTAAGCAAGAAGTGGATAAGCTTTTAGAAGCTGGTTTTATTGAGGAGATTCAGTTCCCTGAATGGTTGGCTAACCTTGTGATGGTCAAGAAAGCCAATGGAAAGTGGAGGATGTGCATAGACTTCACTTATTTGAATGAAGCGTGTCCTAAGGATTTTTTCCCCTACCAAGGATTGACACACTGATAGATGCCATAGCTGGGCATGAAATGTTGAGCTTTATGGATGGTTTCAGTGGTTACAACCAGATTAAGATGCACAAGGATGACATCCCAAAGGTATCTTTCATAACTGACTTTGGTGTTTTCTGTTACCTTGTCATGGCTTTTGGGCTAAAAAATGCAGGAGCTACTTACCAGCGACTGGTAAATAAGATATTTGCCCATCTGATTGGGAAAACCATGGAGGTCTATATTGATGATATGTTGGTCAAAAGTCTATTCACAGCAGATCATATTGAACACCTCAGAGAGGCATTTGAAGTGCTGAGGCACCATAAGATGATGTTGAATCCAGCCAAGTGTGCTTTTGGCGTTGGATCAGGAAAATTTTTGGGCTTGATGGTTTCGAATCGAGGCATTGAGGCCAATCCGGATAAGATCAAGGCGATTTTGGACATGGAACCACCACGTTCTATAAGGGATGTGCAAAAGTTAACTGGCTGCCCTGGGGAGATTCATCTCAAAGTCTGGCGACAAGTGTTTGCCTTTCTTCCAGGCATTGAAGAAAGTGAAAAATTTTGAGTGGACTTCAGAAAGCCAAGAGGCCTTTGAACAATTAAAAAAATACATGGTTGAAGCCCCGTTGTTGGCCAAACCTAGTCCCGAAGAGACCCTGTATCTATATCTGTCGATATCTGAACAAGCATTGAGTGCCGTCCTCATTCGAGAGGAAAACAAGGTTCAGAAGCCCATCTACTCTGTGAGCAAGGTGTTGCATGGAGCTGAGTTGAACTACTCTCCCATTGAAAAGTTTGTTTTGGCGCTGATAACAGTCTCGAGGAAGTTACGACCTTACTTCCAAGCACATAAGATTGAAGTCCTGACAGACCAGCAGCTGAGGAATATATTGCATAGCCCGAAGGCCAGTGGAAGGCTAATTAAGTGGGCGATCGAACTTGGAGAATTTGACATCACATACAAGCCTCGGACAGCCATCAAGGCTCAGGCATTGGCTGACTTCGTGGTTGAATGTACCATTGGCAACCAAGAAGTCAGGGGGCAGGAGATAGTAACCACCCCTGGAAGTGAGAATAAAGATAAAGAACTTGTACCTGAGCTAAAGGAGTATTGGGTGCTCTATTTTGATGGAGCATCAAAAACAAAATCTAGTGGTGCAGGTTTGGTCTTGCAAAGCCCCGATGGCTTCACAGTGGAGTATGCTTTGAAGTTGGATTTTCCAACAACCAACAACGAAGTTGAATATGAAGCCTTGATAGTCGGATTAGGCTTGGCCAGAATATTGAGGGTCAAGAGCCTCAAAGTTTGTGGAGATTCAAGACTAGTGGTCTCGCAGGTGAATGGCGAATTTGAAGCCAATGATGAAACTATGACAAAGTACTTAAGAGTCGTGAAAGCTGTTATGACTCAGTTTGATGAGTGTTATGTAGAACACATACCCAGGGAGGAGAACGTTAAGGCTGATGCCCTGTCAAAGTTCGCCTCTTCTGAGATAGAGAATTATGCAGGAAGCGTTTACTTCCAGGTCCTGAAGGCCCCAACCATCAATTCGAAATTGGTGGCACCTATTGATGTAGGGAGCTGTTGGATGGATTCTATTAAAGCTCACCTGGAAACCGGATGGCTCCCTGACAATGCCTTGGAGGCACGAAAATTGTCGGTGAGGGCGTTGAGATATGCCTTGATTGAGGGCATCCTTTATAAGAAGTCCTTTGTCATACCATACTTGAAGTGTTTAAGGCCCCAAGAGGCTAAGGAAGCATTGGAGGAAGTTCATGAAGGGATCTGTGGGCAACACCTGGGGGGTAGGGCCCTAGCTCACAAGATTACTTGATTGGGATTTTATTGGCCAGAGATGTTGGCCGATGCATAAAATTATGTCAAAAAGTGTGACAGGTGTCAAAAGAATGCTCCGATTGTAAAGCAGCCGCCTGAGATGCTGACATCGATTAACTCTCCAATCCCGACATCGATTAACTCTCCAATCCCGTTCGCAATGTGGGGAATGGATATACTTGGTCCTTTCCCTGTAGCTTCAGCGCAAAGGAAATTCCTGATAGTGGCTATTGATTACTTCACCAAGTGGATTGAGGCTAAACCTCTAGCCAAGATAACCACCAAACAAGTTGCCCAGTTCTTTTGGGAGAGCATAATCTGCAGGTATGGAATCCCACGAATCCTTGTGACGGATAATGGGACACAGTTCAACAATGAAGAATTCAAGAAGTACTGCGAGGAGAATGCTATTGAGCTTCGCTTTACGTAAGTGGCTCATCCTCAAGCTAATGGACAGGCAGAGGTAGCAAACCGGATTCTCCTTGATGGACTGAAGAAGAGGGTCGAGCGCTCGAGGAACACCTGGGTGGATGAGTTGCTGCCTATACTCTGGGCATATCGAACCACCTGCAAGGTAACAACTGGGGCTACCCCGTTCTTGCTTGCTTATGGAGCAGAGGCAGTGGTACCTATGGAAATTTCTCACGTTTCTCCAAGGGTAGAAGCATATGAACAAGAAACTAATGAGGAAGGCATGAGACTTGCCCTTGATCTAATTGATGAAGTCAGGGATGAAGCAAACGCCCGTAATGCAGAGCATCAGAAGAGAGCATCCTTTCATTATAATCAAGGGGTTAAGCAAAGGTTCTTTAAACAAGGTGACTTGGTCCTGAGGAAGATAGAAGCATCTGGAGTTGGACAGAAAGGGAAGTTAGCTCAAAACTGGGAAGGACCGTATAGGGTCAGCAAGACGTTGGGGAGAGGTTCCTACAAGTTGGAAACCTTGGACGGAAACGAGGTGCCCCGCACTTGGCATGCCTTGAATCTTAAGGTTTACTATGTTTAAGCTTTCCTAATAAGGACTTAGCTTGTTGCCTATCTAGTAGAAGTAGAAATAAGGTTCGATGAAACCATTTCAGAGCATATTGCTCCCAGTAGGACGTAGTATTCTATGTAAGGGCTGAGCCCGCTTCAAATTATTAATGCAAACTTGTTTTCCATTCTATGATTCTGTGATTTTAGTTATGTACCATGCACCAAAAGAGTGTAAGTCTAAGTTGACCAAGTACCGTAAAAGAACAAATGAAATAAGGAAAACAAGCACGTGAATAAAACATCCCTAATAGGCAAGATTCGAGTTAGGATTACAAAGCACACCGAATAAAAATACAAGTCCACAAAGGATCACAACCAAGTTCGAAATATGATAAAAACTAGATAAAAGCCACATGAGGCTAACAAAGGCCATGCAAGGCTCAAATGATAATCACTTCTTGACAGAAGCCGTCTTCACCAGCCGTTTCTTGTTCTTGGGAGGGGAAACCTTAACGGGGGCTTCCTCTTCACTAGACGACTCGTCCCCGCTCTTGGAAGTCGCAGTCGATGAATCACCTACACTCACCGACTTAGGTTCACGAATCTGACCA
Source organism: Kitagawia praeruptora (assembly GCA_037693485.1). Lineage (NCBI taxonomy): Eukaryota > Viridiplantae > Streptophyta > Magnoliopsida > Apiales > Apiaceae > Kitagawia > Kitagawia praeruptora. The sequence continues at coordinate 111,323,432 of CM075348.1, read as the reverse complement.
GCTAAGGGGCAACCCGAGCTACTACTTTGACCCTTCCCACGGGATTTTGAAGACTATCGACCAGAGCCAGAATGCTGGGAAGCGGTCTTATTTCCTGAGCGAGAAGCACATTTGTTTCCCTGGGGGGTCATACTTACACCCTCCACAATATCATCAGTATCAGTCACCTTCCAAGGACTTGGGTAAAAGGAAGGAAAAATGACCCCTTTATGGTCATGGCTAATCTTGTTCACAGCCTTCTCCCAACCTATAGTCATACTGTCTGGTTGTACCTCCCTATCATGTTCATCAATGAAAGCAAGGAATGTATCCGATCCCAAGTAGTTCTGGATGATTGTGTCTTCATTGTTTCGGGCTCTATTCTTTAAGGCCGTGTATTTTCCCTTAAGGGATGATAGTTGGTCTTCTGAGGTAAAATACTTAGTCTCCCATTCTTCAGATTCCTTCTGATGCTTCTCCGCAGCCTTAAGGGCAGTTCTTTCCTTATCCTTGTACGATTTCCCAAGTTGGACAGCGTTTTGGAAATGAGCGTTCAGCTGCAAGAATGAAACACCATAAAGAAATCTGTTAAGCCATGATGGTCAATATGTAACAAGAGCAACGAAAAAGAAAGGGATAGAAGCTTACGTTATAGGCGTGAAAAGCTCCCCAGCTCTCATTTTTTCCAAGGTCCGTTGCAGTTGCAAAATGGACCTTATCAGCCGGGGCGATTGCATTCCGAGACCATTCTTGGGCAAGAAGGTGGCTGTCTCTGATAGAATCTTGCTCACATATTCCCCACTCAGGCATAAACACTGTTTTCATAGTCCCATCTGAACTCCTAATTCTTTTTCCAGCTTTTGAACAATGCTGAAGGAAGTCAGGAGCTGGCACGTCATCAAGATTGGCCTCTTTCTCAGCTTTTTTGATCATCCTCTTAGTGATTTGAGGAGCGTTGCTTGGTTGTTTATCGATCTCCTCGGTAACTGCAAAAACAAGCAAAGAAACAATGTTGGAATAAGAACAAGTATGAGGAGAATAAAGGAGTTGAAGTAAGGATTACCCTCAAGAGGGATATTACTAAGCTTGGCCTCTATCAAGGTGCACTCAGTCAGACTTCACGATAGTGAGCATCTCGGAAGGTTGAAATTAACCAGTCCCGCTGAGTTATTTCTTCACCTGTGAGTTGAAGCTCACTAACACCCTCATCATTCACGTGATTGAACTTAGATCTGAAAGAGTCGCCCCAGTCTCCCCCTTTCCACCTAAGGATGAAAAATTCGTGCCTCCAATCATGATATGAATCAGGCACGGAGGAAGCGTTGATAATCATTCTGGATTTTGTACGATGTTGGATGCTTACCCATCCTTTTCTCATAATAGGGCTATTCTTGAAAGTGAATAAGTGCCTAAACAATGGAATGCTAAGGCGGATGCCTCCTTTGAAACATTCAACCATAAAAATAATAATAAATTTCCAAGCGTTGGGATATAGTTGGCAAGGATTGATTTTAACCTCGGCTAGCAACCTAATAATCCAGGGGTGAACTGGAAACCTAAGGCCAGCTTTAATAGCACCTTTGTATACAAATAAGTTCTCAGGATGCCAGTTGCAAGTTCTATCTCCTGGAGTTGGAACTCTGAGTTTCAAACCAGAAGGGAATTCGTATTTAAGTAACTTTTTGAGATCTTCTACCCCTAAAGTGCTAGGGAATATAAAAGAGTCAAATTCTGCGTTGTTTGGAAATACATCCCCGGGCTCATCTAAGAGCTCGGGTAAAGACAACTGATAACGAGGGGGAAAGACCTTCTTACCTTTCCTGTTGTTGTCCTTGGTTCTCCTGTTGATTGCTTGGAGAAGGCCCTTAGAAGGAACCATGGAACTCTGACCACCCTCACTTGCCATCGAACTTGTCTGAAATCGAGAGAAGTACTTGAAGCTTGAGAGCTCTGGAGAGAAAAATTTTCTTTGAGAGAAGAAGGAAGTGTGAAGAATGACTTCCACCCTCATTCTTTTATAAGGAAAAGGGTGACCTTGCATAGCAGGTCATTTTTCCAGCGACCCGCATTTACAGGTCAAATAGCAGAAAATAGCAAGGAAAGGCTTGTCAAGCTCGAAATCGGGATAAATAAACGATAAAATTCTTAAGAGTAAGCGGAAGAAACGAATAAAAATGCAGTCAGGAGCAGTAATACAGTTAGCAACACAAGAGGTTATGCTAACTCATGTTTATTAAGCTTAAACTGAGGATTAAGCCAAAGCTCACGCTTAAGGCACTAAACTGAGAGATTAGCTGAAAAGCTAATACTTTAAGAGATTTTGGAAAATATATTCTAAAATATGGAATTAGGAGTTTTGAACACCTACACAAAATTTAAGCCTTAGTGGCCGACAAGGCTGTTTGCCTCAAATCAAGCTGGTTGTTTGAATTCAAGGCCTGAAAATCAGGAACCATTGGCTAAATTCAAAACAAGGCAAGGTCCTACAAACAAGGTAGGATATTTAGGGTCCTTGAGTCAAAATCAAAGATCAAAAACTAACCAAAGTATCCTAGACTTGAAGTCAGGTGTTGAAAACAAGGGAGACAAGAATAAAAGAACTTCAAGGTTATTGAAAACAACCACCACGAATGAGTTCAAGATTTTGAATCAAGGATTAAACCCTGATGGTCTCCCAAATATACGCACGGATACTAAAAATACCCCCGGAAAAACTATTTTGGCTCCAAAAATACCTTAAACGATGTTTTTTGGGGTTGAAAAATGGGGCAAATAGGATAAACGTATTTTCAGGACCTAGAGCTCTGAAATACCTTCGATTTGATATATCGTGGGTCTCATTTGGAGTAACGAGTCAAAAGTTACGGACGTTTTGGTGCGTACCATGCCTTTTTCGACAAAATACAAGTTGTTTGAGATCAAGGGACACAAAATCAACCAAGGTGTGGCAATCTCCCTCTAAAAACAAAGGTGGAGGCCAAAGACAAAGGGTCAAAAAAAAAATTTGGAGGGCCCTGCCGACCAGGGGTGGCCGACCAGGTACCCTGGGCAAGATGGCCGAGTAGCCTTGGCCGAGTAGAACATATGGGAAGAAAATGGGTCTAGGTGTTTCGAACACCTAGACCCCTAGCTGACTTCGTTTGGGCCCAGAACGCTCAAAAATGCTCCGTTTGCTCTCAAATTTGAGATTCAAGAATCTTTTATTTTATTCTACAAGCCTATGTAGGTGCCCAAGTGATTCTTTGAAGTTGAAAAAATGACCTTGTTTAAAACGAGGTCTCGTTTGAAAGCCAGCCTAAAAGGTGGTATTTCGCCTCCAAAACGTTCAAATTTGCGTATTTTCATGTGATTCTTCTTCATACCAGGAGATTATAAGAATTCCTATCATATAAGCTCAACTTAAAAATTTGAGTTTGGAAATGTCAGGGGTGTTTAAAAACCAGGAGGGTGTTGAGAAACCAGGAGGGTGTTTTAAACACCTAGTCCAGGGGACCGTATTTCTTGCCTAGACAGTTCAAAAATGAGAATATTCACGTGATTCTTTCTACAACCAAGAGGTTATAAGAATCTCTACTAGATGAGCTTGACTTCAAAATTTGAGGTTAGGATTTCACTAATCACAGTTAGGGGGTGATTAACCTCGTTTAGCGACATTTAAGGATTTCCACTTGAATATTAATCTATCTTAAGGTTAAGAATGGATATCCTAGTAATAATTACATCAAGGATGAGTTAGTTAGCTTCGATTAAGGCCTTTATGGACCCGTTTAGGGTTGTTTAGCCCCGATTAGGACCGAATTAGCGTCTTTTGCTCAAAAATTAGCCCTTATTAAGGCTTACGAGCAACGACCGCCTGATATTAACCCCAACCTAGATAAGTTGAGGGAAATAAATCACTAATAAATTTACGATAAAGGATCCTATGCACGAATTGCACTTGGATTAGTGTCTATGAGCTCAGAATGGCACTAATCCTATTCCCGAAAGGCCTAGAAATCTTAAGAAAAAGGATCAAGAGGCCAAGGAACGTTTAATTTTCTTAAGTATTAACTTGAGAAAGAAATTTAGTCGTTGTGAATGTGTAGGTTGCTCCACACTTCACTAAAAGACGATACCCTGGCAGGGCCGACGTAACCTTAAACTTCAGCGAAATCAAGTTTTCCTAGAAGTTGGGGGGCAAATGATATGGGTGAAAAATAATCCCTAAAGACATAATTAATGTCATATTTATTGGCTAATTAATGAGGCCCGAAACCCTAGTTGGGCATTAAATTCGTAAGCCCAAAAAACAGCCCAAACCAGGGATGCCTGGTATAAGCTTGTTTCTAACATGGGCTTGATTTGTAAACAGGGAACGTTCTAGAATCAAGGGACGTTCTAGAATAGCCCTGGGATAAGAAGTAGCCTCCAAGGCACATAATTCAATATGGGAACTAACTCTTACAAGGAAGGAGTCTAGAACCTTCCTCATGGAGGTGACTTGCCCACCAAGTCACCTAACCCTACTACGATTCTAAGGCTTCTCAAGCCTATATAAAGGGTCATACCCCTCATTTCAGAACTATGTTTTTTGGCTTGATATTTGATACACATCAAAGTACGTAGGCATCTTGTGAAGGCAGATTCAGCCACGAGCACGAGAGCAACCGTTAAAGCACGAAGCTCACGCACCCTAGCATTAAATACAGCAAACCCTAGCCGTAATCTAATAACCTAGTTTTTATTCCACAACACCGTTCTAATTAAAACACGTTACCTTTTTAATTTTCAACAAATCTTACAATATATACCCGAAAATATCACACCATATTTTTAAATTATTAATAAAATATATTAAAAATCGTATACGTTGTTTATAATAAGGAAACATGTTAGGTCGAATACACAATATATAATCAAATACCGTATGAATAAATAACAAGAACACACGTTTTAACTCTTAAAACTGTTTGGAATTAACAATTCCTCTCTCAGTGACGTAAAATATCACAGAGAGCTGCTTAGGTTACAAAAATGATATTCGTTCACGATGGATACCCTTCTAGGGTTAACCTAACTGTATTTATAAGATATACAGCTACGTACAATCGTTAATTGATTCTCCTAAAATTAAGCTATACAATTGATATCAATTACGATTGCTACACGTCTTCTAAGTCAACTCAATCTCTTTGACAGCTATCCAATCCTCAAAGATATTGCTTCCATATTTATCTTGTATCAATCTTCAAACTCTGTTGACTTGTAGACGCTTCCAGTAGACAGACTTTAGCAAACTCTGTTGCTCTCCCAGCTAACAGTGTTTGCGCTTCCATGTATTGAGCTAGCAGTGTTTACGCTTTCTTCTGTCAGCGTTTGCGCTTCCAGCTATCAGCGTATACTCAAACTCTGTTAACTGCTTTCAACCAGTAAGTTAAACTCTTTTTACCTGTAACACTTAAACACTGACATTAAATCACATCAATTATATCTAACAATATCCCCCAACTTGTTCATTAGATAAATGTACAAGTTCACAATAATTGATGATGTCAAAATGAACAAATAAAAACACAGTGTTTAACATATAATCAGAGTTTAAACTTGACTTAGCAAAATTTACAGAAAATTCGAATTACTTACAAATTCTGTCTACCTAACCTCCTCAAGATCTGGAGTTGTTCTGAGATAATCAATCAACAGTCTCCTCTCAGCATTTTCAAGTTCAATCTGCATAGCTTCCTTGATCTCTCTTAAATCTGGATCATTCTCATCAGTTTGAAAGATGCAGCTCTGAGATCATAGATCTTGTTTCTTCTCATTTCATTCCCCAATCTGATATACTTCACTTCTTCAGACTTCACATTAAAATCCAGAACAGTAATTCCAAGATCAGTCTTCAGCTTTGTAGTCCCCTTTTCCATTTCTATCAGATTCCCATTCCAATCTCTGTACTTCGGAACATACTTGCTGTTGTACTTCATATTTCTTCGTGCAAGATTCTGAATCATCTTTTGTCTAAGCACATTTGCAACTGACTGAGCTATTTGATTTCTCACTCTGAAAAGATACAGAACATACTCTAGTTCTTCCCAGTATTTTAAATCAATATCATTCTCAGCAATCTTGAACACTGTTCCATCAGCCATGAAGTATAGCAGAAAATCCTTTCCTAAACTCTTCTGATAGACAAGCTGTACTGACTCCAGTCTGTCTAAACTCTCTTGAGTGACACCACGACCTGGAACAGACAGTGAAGAAGGATCTCTGGGAGCAACATTTTGTCTTTTATCCCTATGTGAGCCTATGCCTCCTTTGTTGTATCCGATTTTACCAGATAAGGCTCTACCATCAGTGAAATCCATTGGAGCTGTAACTGGAGCTGTAGCTGCTAGACTTGAATCATGAAGAACTCCTTTTCCAAACTTTGATTTCAACTGAGAAGACAATAGTGGTGTGGTCACAACTTGTGCAGCAACAGAGGTTGTGTCTTCATTCTTCTGTACAACATGTGTATCAACAGAGGTTGTAACTATCATCTTATTCTTGCTCTCTTCACCCATCACCCCCTTTAACTTCAGCTTGGCATCAAGAGAAGACTTTCTAATCAGCTTTCCTTTATCTTCTTCTTCTTCTTCTTCTTGAATACCAGATAATTTTTCTTTGATCTCAATTCCTTTCATTACAGGCCTTGAAGACTTTGAAGCTCTAACAGTTTTCTTCACTTTCTTGGACTTTTGAGCTTTTAAATGCTCTTTCTGCAACAGCTTTTCTTCAGCTTGTATGTCCTCAAGTGTAGCTTCAGCATTCTCTTCACGAAATAGTTTTGCAGCCAATTCTTCATCTGTTTGTGGATTGTCAGTGAATGACAAATCCTTTGGCTTTGAACCAGAACTACTCTGAATATTTGTATCTATCACCAAATTCGGCTTTGACCTAGTAGACCTTCCATGACCTTGTCTAGAGTTTTCATTTCTTAAGCCCTTATCAGCATTAGCACCTTCATCATCCAGATGATCTTTCTTTGACAGAGTTTGAGCTTGCTTACACTTGGTTTTAGCAATTCTCTCCCCCTTTTTGACATCATCACCATCTTGAATCAGAATTGAGGTGATTAACTCAAGAGAGTTTGCAATGGAATCAACCTTCTCAGTCAGTAAAAGCTGATTCTGTTCAACTTTGCTCAGTCTGTCATTAAAATTTGCTTGAGCTCTGGAGAATTGTTGAAAAAGCTTAGCATTAGCTAGTTGAGATTTCTCCTCATGAGTAGCAACCTCTGTTCGAAGATCCACAATAGATTTCTGAGTATCATCAAATCTGTGATTCAAAGACTTGATCTGAATCACTGTGCCTTGGAGACAAGTAAAGATATCAGGATTTGAAATCTTGGAGGAATGTGCCTGTAGAAAATTAGCTGCTCTTCCAGGAGGAAAGATACAATCTGACTTGTACCAATCAGCAGTTTGCTTTGTCAAATAATTATCATCAATTTCATTAACAGAAGGTCCAGCAAAATCTGGTTTTTCTCCTGTTTTCTGACCATCAGTTTGAAATTGTGCAGTTTCAGCTCCTGTACTTTTGTCTTCAAAAGAATCACTGATAGAAACATCAATATTTTCTTCAATTTGCTCATGTTCTGCAACAGAGTTTCCATGTGAAGCTTCAACTTGCATAGGCTCAGAATTGGCCTTGGATGGTTGATCAACCTCATCACCTCTTTCAGGAATGTGATGAGCATCAGAAATCAGCTCAGTATGGGATGCTACAGTTTCAGTGATGACAACTGTAGGCTGATCAGCTGCACCAGTTGCTTCAGAATGAACAACAGGTGAGATAGGATCAGAGAATGGTAAGAATGAATCAAGAATATCATCCACTGGTGAAAAACCATCTCTGTGACCCTCTTCTGCAGGCATGTCATCCTCTACAGGCAAATCAGTGTTTACAGGAACAGCATCCTCTGCAGGCATTTCAACCTCTGCAGGTATAGCATTCTCAACATTAGTTGTTTGCTGGGAAATCACCTCTGGAGCTTCAACAAACTCTTCCATTGTAGGCAAAGCATCTCTAACATCTTCATTTTCTTGAGCCTTAGCAGATTCTGATTCAGCAATCTTTGCTCCTGATTCTGTTATAATAGGTTCTATGATAACCTCTGTCTCACCAGTAGGAATATCAATAGTGATTTTCTCTTGAGCCTCATCAACATGCTCAGCATCAGAATCAGTAAGAATGAGCCTTCTCCTCTTAACTTGAGGTACTGGAATCAGTTCTTCATCTTCACTAGAACTGTCCTCAGCTGGTGGTGTTGAAGGTCTATTTGCTCTTTCTTTGAATCTTCTGGAATAAACAGCCTTTGGAGATGTCTGTTTAGCCTTAGAATGTTTTGTGTTAATTGCAGCATGCTTCTTCCTTTTTGACTTAGATGGTGGTTGTGGGTGAGTAGTAGTGACAGGGTTTGTTGGTGTTGGATTCATTGTTTCAGTTTGTGTTTGAGGTGATGTAGGATTAACAGTAGTTGTTGGTGTTGGCTCAGGTGTTTGTATAGGTTGAGATGGTATGGTTTCACTACGATCAGTGTCTAAAGGTTCAGGCATATGTTGTGTTTCTGGTTGTTGTGGTTGATGTGGGTCATTTTGTGGTGATTGAGAATCTTGTGGTTGATTTACAAAGTTCTGTAAGGCAAGTGGCAATACAAAAGGAGGTATGTCTTTACCAACATCTTTGTTAGTCATATCAGAGAATATTCTCTTAGTGACTCTAAAGGGTTGAATCTCATCAGCTTCATCAACTGTTAACCCAGGTACACATGCATTGAATAAAAGTTGACAAAATCTAGCAAAATAAACTGTAGTAGACTCTGACAACTTATCACCCAAATTCATTAACACATAACGACCAAAATCAAAATTACTGCCATAGAGTAGAGAATACCCAATTTGCAGACTGTCCATTGGAATTGCATCCCAGTTGGTGACCTTCTTCTAGAATGTCCTGGTGATACAGTCAAAGAAAAAGTTCCACTCTTTTCTCAGATTCGGCCTCCTCACACTGCCCAGCTTTGCAAGAGATTCCATATACCCAATCTCTGTTAGCATCTCTCTCAGATTTTGCTCAGAGACAACAGCATACGAAGTATGTGTGTCGAAATCCATGGTTTCGCGAACAGTTTATGGAGTAATCACAAACTCTTGTTCTTCATGAGAGAAGATGATAGATGGAGTTCCATTTTCCCCTCCTTCTATATACCTTGAGTTTTGCCAGAAGGTGACAACCTGAGAAGCAGATAAAGTAGCCGGTTCAACCAACGCTTGCCCAATCTCAGAGTCGCGAAGAAAGTTTTGCATCAGATGAAACGCTTCTGGAGCACGGTCGTTCTCAAGTAGAGCTGCATAATTGTTAGGCACAAAACGTAGACCAAAGGAAGTGAAAGGTTTTGTTGCCATTTGATCAAGAAATAAGCAAAAATCGACAGTAAAAATGATATGCAAGAAAAGTGTTTGTGAAAATGCCAAAGTGAAAAACAAGAGAGAACTGTGTTTTGGTAAAGTGAATATGAGTGGGTGAGTAATGATTGTAGCAAAAAGTTATTTGAGTAGTAATTAAAATTAAACTCAAACGTTTTTACTTGAAAATACGCAACTGTTCCCTTGAGAAGTGCGAAAGTGATACATAATGATGAGTAAGTGGGTGAAAGTGGGACACGTGTCAAACATGCAGCGATTCACTTAATTCACGCGCAGTAAAAGCCAATATTACTGCTGTCGTTCCATTTATCAAGACACTTTACCACTAAATACACTAATTAACAGTTGTCAACCACTCCATTTACTCCAAAATTTTCAAATTATCTTAATGAAAATTTACCTTAGAGTACGTAACACAATCAATCAGTGTTTGTCAAATTTTCAAACTTTATCACAAAAACCCTTTAAAAAATGCACAGTTGTGATTTTTGTGTGTGAATAGCAGAGTTTACCAAATCAATTTTTATAGCATCTAATCTTTCATAAAATCCATAAATCAAATCAATAAACACTGAATGCACAAACTCTCATATTAAACACGGAGTATATGATGAATACTAAACTCTGTAGTTCCTTAAATACAGAATTCTGAATACCCCTGTTCCCATTTATGTTCATGATTATCCAAGTAAGCACACAGTCATTATAGACAAAAAGATCAGGAGATAAACATCAAAGCATCATTCAGTGAGTTACATGTCAAGGATTTCCTCACAAACTCTCACAGCACACAAGTGTTTAGGTGAAGTGTTTTCGCTCAAATTCAATCAGTAAAAGCAGATACTACCATAAGCTTGAATTTCCACCAAATCTACACTACTTCGATTACATATATGCACAAATCAAAAGGACTTTGTTCAGGGTTGTAATGTAGTAAGATCAAACAGGTGAGAAGAGATATTTTTAGCATGAGTGAATTTCGAACTGAACAATTTTAACAGACTAAAGTGTTTAGTCAAACTGTTAGTACATATTTGTACAAGATGATCAGTATATATACCTTTTTTTTTTCTTTTTTTTTATTATATATATACTGAGTAAACTTTTCTTTTCTTGAGAAACACTCACCTGCTTGCCTTTTATTTATCAAAAGAATATAACTGCTCTTAATACTTCTGTATTCAAGAAAAATTAGCAGTTAATTAGGCTCAAAGGGGTTTACTAAGGGTAGTGTTTATGAACAGTGTTTATGAACAGTATTCAAAGAAGTTTTGAACAGTGTTTGAAGAAAGATGGTAAATCCTAGTGCCTTTATCATTTTCATGCACACATATATCATGTAGTCTCAAAATGGTTTAATGCAAGTTCTAGAGCAACATACTTACTAATGAACATCACACAGCAATAAAATCTGATTGATATAAAATGTATCAATCACTTATTCGGCTCAAAATCTCACAGGGTGCAGACATGAACTGTTTCTCACCAAACTAAACAATGACATATCTCAAGTTTTAAAATTTTCACAAGTGCAAACAAGGAATCACCAAAAACTATGTGTCTTGGAAACAAAGTGTTACTAATCAGAGTTTAGAATTCATCAATATCAGATGTTATCCATGAGAGGCAATACACACAGTATTCATAGATTCAGAGTTTAGGATCAAATAAACTAAGAGATGCTCTAAATATGAAACAGTATCATGCTGTGTTAACTTACTACACAGTTTCTGATTAGATCACAGTGACTCAGAAAGAATCTTGATTAATTCACTGAGAATCATGCTTCATACATTTTTCTTCATTGGTATTTTCATTCAGACAAAAATCAACTTAGAATTCACAGAGTTTATCAAACATATTAACAGTGTATGACCAACAATCATGCTGACAGAATTTACCAGTGTAAGAAGAGAAACATGTGAACAGAGTATGCAAAACAGAGTTTAACTAACAAGGTTCACATAGCACTTTAGCAATTTACAGAAATATGAGCAGTACATTTTATTAGAAAAGTATGAGTCTCACCAACATTTTTAGTCAAAACCAGATACCATCCCTAGTTCATTGACCAGTCTTGTAAATGCTGCTTCACTTAGAGGCTTTGTGAAGACATCTGCAAGTTGTTGATCTGTAGGCACAAAGTGAAGCTCAATATTGCCTTCCTCTACATGCTCTCTGATAAAGTGATACCTTATGCTGATGTGCTTGGTCGTTGAGTGTTGTACTGGATTACCTGTCATTGCAATAGCACTTTGATTATCACAAAAAATAGGTATTTTGATATACCTCAGCCCATAATCCAGCAATTGATTCTTCATCCATAGAATCTGTGCACAACAACTACCAGCAGCAATATACTCTGCTTCAGCTGTAGATGTTGATATTGATTTTTGTTTCTTGTTGTACCAAGACACAAGTCTGTCACCAAGAAATTGACAACTTCCACTTGTGCTTTTTCTGTCAATCTTACAGCCTGCAAAATCTGCATTAGAGTAACCAAGTAGCTTAAAATCTGATTCTCTTGGATACCACAGCCCTAAAGTTACAGTGCCCTTGAGATACTTGAAAATCCTCTTCACAGCTGTTAAATGTGGTTCCCTTGGATCTGCCTGAAACCTTGCACACAGACAGGTGGCATACATGATATCAGGTCTGCTAGCTGTTAAATAGAGTAGAGAACCAATCATTCCTCTGTAACTTGTCATATCCACTGATGACCCTGTATCTTTGTCCAGTTTTGTTGCAGTTGCCATGGGAGTTGTTGCAGATGAACAGTCAAGCATGCCAAATTTCTTGAGAAGATTTCTGGTATATTTTGCTTGATGAATAAAAATTCCATCATCTGTTTGCTTCACCTGTAAGCCTAGAAAATAGCTTAGCTCTCCCATCATACTCATTTGATATCTTGACTGCATGAGCTTGGCAAACCTCTTACAGAGTTTATCATTAGTAGATCCAAAAATAATGTCATCAACATATATTTGAACTAAGAGCAGGTCACTACCAGATTGAAAGTAAAACAGAGTTTTGTCAATAGTACCTCTGTGAAACCCACTTTCTAGTAGAAATTTAGCAAGAGTTTCATACCATGCCCTTGGTGCCTGCTTAAGTCCATAGAGTGCCTTGTCTAACCTGTAGACATGGTCTAGATATTTTGGATCTACAAACCCAGGTGGTTGTTCAACAAATACTTCTTCTTCAAGTTTTCCATTCAGAAAAGCACTTTTCACATCCATTTGAAAAACCTTGAATTTCTTGTGAGAAGCATAGGCAAGAAACATCCTTATTGCCTCTAATCTGGCAACTGGTGCAAAAGTCTCATCATAATCTATTCCTTCCTGCTGTGAATAGCCTTTAGCTACCAGTCTTGCTTTGTTCCTTGTGATAACACCATCACTGTCAGTTTTATTTCTGAAAACCCATTTAGTACCAACAATGGATCTGTTCTTTGGCCTTGGTACAAGGGTCCACACTTCATTTCTTTCAAATTCATTTAGCTCTTCTTGCATTGCAGTTATCCAGTCAGCATCTTTAAGAGCTTCTTCTACTTTCTTTGGCTCAGTTTGTGATAAGAATGCATGAAACAGACATTCATTTGTTGTTGCACTTCTTGTCCTTACTCTTGCATCTGGATCACCAATAATCAAATCAGGTGTGTGTGACTTAGTCCATTTTCTTGCAGAAGGCAGATTGCTTCTGTCATCATGTGATCCTCCCCCTTGATCCATGCTCTCCTGATTTTCTTGGTGCCTTTCTTCATTTTCTGATGCTCCCCCTGAATGTGACTGTTCAGAATTTGAACGATCAGAGTTTGAATCAACAGAGTTTGATTCAGAGTTATCAACTGAGTCATTATCAGTATTTGAATTATCACTTTGATGTGATTCTTTATGCTCCCCCTCAACTGGTTCTTCCCTTGTTTCTGATTGAATAGTCTCTTCAGTGTTTACCAGTAGAGGTTCAGAATTGACCTCAACAGTGTTTGTCAGATCTGTTTCATCCAAGTTTAATAAATCTTCATTTTCAAGGTGCAGTTGATCATGTTCATTAACATCTTCAAGTCCAGTTATTTTCTTGTCATCAAATGACACATGTATAGATTCCATGATCACTCTAGTTCTCAGATTATAAACTCTGAATGCTTTAGTTGACAGTGGATAGCCAACAAAAATTCCTTCATCTGCCTTTAGGTCAAATTTGGTCAACTGTTCAGGATGAGTCTTCAACACAAAGCACTTGCATCCAAAAATATGAAAATATTTTAGATTTGGCTTTTTATTTTTCACCATTTCATATGGTGTTTTACCATGCTTGTTGATCAGTGTTGCATTTTGAGTAAAACAAGCAGTTTGAACTGCTTCTGCCCAGAAATATGTTGGCACTTTTGCTTCATCTAGCATGGTTCTGGCAGCTTCTATCAAGGTTCTGTTTTTCCTCTCCACTACACCATTTTGTTGTGGAGTACCAGGTGCAGAAAACTCTTGTTTAATTCCTTTACTCTTGCAAAATTCTTCCATTGTTGAATTCCTGAATTCAGTTCCATTGTCACTTCTGATAATCTTCACTTGATTCTCTGACCCTTTGTCCAGTTGTATTATATGTTCTGCCAGTGTTAATGCAGTTTCATCTTTCTTTGCTAGAAAATACACCCATGTGTATCTGGTGTATTCATCAACAATGACAAGAGCATATTTCTTCTTTCCAAGTGACATGACATTCACTGGTCCAAAAAGATCAACATGTAGAAGATGATAAGGATCAACAATTGAAGACTCAGATTTGCTCTTGAAAGAGGCTTTTCTCTGTTTGGCCTTTTGACAAGAATCACACAGGCCTTCTACATTCAACAATGACTTTGGTAAACCTCTTACAAGATCATTCTTTATTAGCTCATTGATGTTGTTCAGATTTAAATGAGAGAGTTTCTTGTGCCACTTCCAACTCTCTTCACTGGACATTCTTGTTGACAGACACACTGCTTTGCCATCAGTGTTTGTTGACAATTTTACTTCATAGATGTTATTGTGTCTGTTTCCAACTAGAGCAACTTTCCCTGTAGATTTACTGATGACTTGACAATATTCAGGCTGAAAATCTACATGATATCCTCTGTCACAGATTTGACTCACAGATAGCAGATCATGCTTGAGTCCTGGAACCAGAGCTACATTTGTGATGATGACACTTCCAAGATTAATATTGCCATATCCCAGAGTATGTCCTATGTTGCCATCTCCATAGGAAACTTTTGGGCCAGCCTTCTCCTCATACTCTGATAGCAGGGCTTTATTTCCAGTCATGTGTCCTGAACATCCACTGTCCACGACTAGGGTACTTACCCTGGTGCCCTGCAATCACAAATAATCACTGATTGTTAGTTTTAAGGATCCAGACTTGCTTGGATCCTTTTGCTTTATTGAATCTGTTAGTTTTTGCAGCGGATTTAGCATTATCAGAGTTTAAACTAACATTTTCATTCTTAGTACTTGCAGAATCAACTTTAACCCATTTCAAATTAGGTTTTAGTTCATAATAATTATGATAAATAGCATGATAATTCTTGCAAGTATAAATTGAGTGCCAACTACTTCCACAATGTTTGCACAGAGTTTGTGGTCTTGGTTTGACATTATCCTTTTTCACTCCAGATTTGGAGGGTAAAGAATTAATGTCTTTGTTCTTCCTGCAAAAGCTAGCAAGATGATTAGTGCTACCACAATTATAACAAGTTTTTCTAGGTGCAAATGTAGCAAGCATTGGTTTAATTCATGATGTTATGCCTACCTTACCATTTCTGTTTTTCCTAGGCATTCTTTGTTTGTTGACAGATTTTATTTCTTTAATCTTATGCTTAAGTTGTTTATCTGTCATTGAACCAATATTAACCTGTTTGTCACAGGTTTTTACTGGCTCATGGTCAACAGTTCCATGTTCAGTTTTAACAGTACCATGAACAAATGTTCCAAATTTCTTAGTAGAAAGAGGTGGTCTAATTTTGGCTGTATTCTGAAACCTAAGCACATCATCCTCAGAATAACCTAGACCTACTGTGTTTGATTGAAAGACCTCTTGAGTGTCTTTTCCAGAATGTGTCCAAGTTTTAATAATGTGCTTTGCATCCTCCAATTCAGATTCTAGTTGCTTATACTTGCCTAGCAACTCCTGTTCTATAAACACAGCATCATCTCTTTCTTTCTGAATTTTATTCATGTTTTCAAGTTGATCCTCAACAAGTTTATTTCTTTCTTTGAGTTGAGAACACTCACTTTTGATTCTCTCATTTTCTAAAGTCTGATCCCTATAACTGATGTGTAATGCCTTAAGATAAATTCTCAATTCAGTTATATTATCTGTATTATAAGCATAAGTAGTTGGAGGTACCTTTAGATCAGAATCTTCACTCTGAGTAGAGGCCATGAGTGCATAGTTCACCTCCTCATCTGAATCTGAGGTGTCTGCCCAATCTCTGCCTTTGGTGTAGAGTGCCTTTTCAGTTTTATTCCTTGTTAACCAATGATAGATCATTGAGCAGTTTACAAAATCTATCAAATGTTTCTGTCATGGTTTCTTCAGACTTTGCCTCAAAGTGCTCATACTCCTGTGTGAGTATGTTCCTTCTGTTCTTCTTAATTGCAGCAGTTCCTTGACATCTAACCTCAAGTGCATCCCATATATCCTTTGCAGTTGTGCAGTTGATCACTTTGTTAGACATAACATTGTCAAGAGCACTGTGAAGCAAGTGCTTTACTTTGGCATCCTTAGCAATAGATGAAAGATCCTCAGCAGTTAGATCTTTCTTTTCCTTAGGAACCACCTTTGATTCCTCACCAGCAGCAGCAGCAGTTAACTTAGTAGGTTTATGAGGACCTTCATAAATTCTATCAAGATATTCTGGATCTGTGGCTTCCAGAAACATGGTCATCTTTACCTTCCAGATTGCATATTCTGATGGCTTCAGTATTGGAACCCTAATTGTTTCATACCTACTAACAGTAGTAGGTGCTTTCTCCGAACCTGATGGAGGAGGAATCTCTGCCATTGATTACTATTGTGTTTTGGATCTTTAACTGTAATAAAGTAACAGATTGGCTCTGATACCACTTGTTAGGTCGAATACACAATATATAATCAAATACCGTATGAATAAATAACAAGAACACACGTTTTAACTCTTAAAACTGTTTGGAATTAACAATTCCTCTCTCAGTGACGTAAAATATCACAGAGAGCTGCTTAGGTTACAAAAATGATATTCGTTCACGATGGATACCCTTCTAGGGTTAACCTAACTGTATTTATAAGATATACAGCTACGTACAATCGTTAATTGATTCTCCTAAAATTAAGCTATACAATTGATATCAATTACGATTGCTACACGTCTTCTAAGTCAACTCAATCTCTTTGACAGCTATCCAATCCTCAAAGATATTGCTTCCATATTTATCTTGTATCAATCTTCAAACTCTGTTGACTTGTAGACGCTTCCAGTAGACAGACTTTAGCAAACTCTGTTGCTCTCCCAGCTAACAGTGTTTGCGCTTCCATGTATTGAGCTAGCAGTGTTTACGCTTTCTTCTGTCAGCGTTTGCGCTTCCAGCTATCAGCGTATACTCAAACTCTGTTAACTACTTTCAACCAGTAAGTTAAACTCTTTTTACCTGTAACACTTAAACACTGACATTAAATCACATCAATTATATCTAACAAAACATTAGTATAATCCGTAAACATGAGTATATTAAATTATAGGAGTATCAAATTAAAATCAAAATATTATTAAAATTAGTGATTATATAAAAACATAATTATAATATTAAATAAAATTTCTAACATAATATAAGAAACTCGTGCATTGCACGGGTTATAAGCTACTATAATATTATTTCAACTTTCGAAAATCTAATTTTTAAAGGGTGAAAAACCAAAATACCCACCAAAATATTCCTCCTGCCCGAAATACCCACGAGCTGAAACCTCCGCCCTTTTTACCCACGAGCCGCGCATTACACACATGCGTACAGGGGTATACGCATGTTAGAAATGCGTACAGGACCTATACGCATTATATAGATGCGTGGTGTTTGTAAAAGTAAGGTGTGAGAGTGTGGAGCAGGGCATGGGATACGTGACTTCCAAATGCGTGTTCGAATATGCGCATGTCCCACATGCGTATATGACGAACTGTTCATCGTCTCCATTTGGAAGTCGTCGGAGCAATTTTCCGTCGAAACTTCGAGCACTTCGTACGTCTTTCCCAGACATCGTTCAATACCATACCATATACCAAATTCATCGTCTGATTACCCTCTACATATCTATAATTTTCGTTTTCCATTTTATTTGCCGGATTTCAAATCCCCATTCAAACTCTTTTTTCTCCGATATGTTTTCCGATGATTCCTTCCACGCCCCTGCGGGGCCAACAACCAACAAATCGATGGATTAAAATCAAGAGGAAGCTCTGGGATTCGTTTTGGTACCATAATCAGTACTGGAGATTGCCTGAATGTCATGTACGACGGAGATAAACCGGAGAGGCGAAAAATCGCCTCAGAGAGACGCCGACGAGTTAAGTGAAAAATGACGAATGCTGACGTCATAACGCATTCCAGTAATGCGTGTCTCCGTATACGCATCAACAGAATGCGTTTCTCGCTATACGCATACAAATGTGGGCACCTTCCATACAAATGTGGTGTAGTTTGGGCATTCTTTCATTTTTAAAGTTAATTATTGTTATTTCAGTTATATTTTTAGCTGCATACGGGATTAAAAAAAACTTTAAAACCAATTTCGAGAAAAATATCAAATCAAATGAAATTAAAATTACAATTTGAATTATAAGAATTGCAAACTATATAAACTTAAAAACTTGTGTATTTGAAACTATTTCAGTATAAAATCTGTATTTTTGAGAAAATTAACATAAAAATTGTCCCCACTTCATAGTCTACGTGTGTACATTGCATGCAAGACATTTGTTACTTAAAAATATATTTTTTTATTCAACCGTCAAACGAAAATTTAATTTTTTGTCCATTTTTAGTTAGGCTCCTCGTGTATGTGACGTTAATGTTGATGAACATCAAAAACAGCAAGAAATATCACTTAAAAAATCACCGGAATTTCCTCCGACAATAATTATACTGTTTAATATCGTACCTAAAATTAAGCTACTACGTACGGTCCCCTATACTTTATTAAACCTCTTTTCATAATGGAAACTCAACAAGAACCACAAGCCTATAGTCTTGAAACTCATGAGTCTGCGCCGGTGCCGGCGAGCTATGATGCTGCTTCAGACGACGTCGTTGGTGGCACTTCTGAGGTTCATCAGAAGGCTGATGATTACAACGTTGTCGGCCAAGGTATTTAGATGTTTTAAGAATACAAATGAGATTTTTTTTTCTTTTTTTTTTTTTGGAATCATGGAGAATTAGGACAACCTATTGTTGATAATTGTTTATTGATTTGGATTCATAATGAGATGATAAGCTTTCAAATTTTTATGCTTTTGTCTACTAATTCTTGATTTTCATGCATGGTATTGAACTTGCTGCTTGCATAATAGTTTGTGCATGATAAATGGTAGGAGTAATATTTTTGAGAAAATCTGTCAGTTCAATTTTTCCATAAATATGTTCTTATTTGGAAGGGACAGAGTGTATATGCATGGATTTCAAACTTGACGATTCTTTTACTCTGCTTTTTGACTATAATTTAAAGTATTCTATTTCAATGTATTATTTTCAAGTATATGAAGAGGAGAAACGAGGATTTCAGTACATGATCATTAGTCATGAGGGGAAGGAGAATTGTCACTAGGCTATTGATGTATCCTCACTCTCATGCCATAAACTAATTGTGTAATGATAATTTTGACTATATCTTCATCAAGTCTGTAAAGCTTATAAGTTTTTAAGTAATGCAATCTTGGCCAAGATAATATGCGTGTGCTTTTAATTTTCAATTTTTACTTCTTTCTGCTTTTGTCTTTAATGGATTCCCGACAGATGAGGCATTTTCCACTTGTAATATAGCATCACCTACTTTGTCATGTTCGTATAGAAGTGTTCTATTTTGCATGAATTGTTAAAGTATGTGTAGTCCAGTGGGTGTGAGAACCCCTTGCGGACAGCTGGCCCGCATTGTTGGCGAGAGTCCGAACTCCGAAGGTGCAAGAACCTTGGGGTTTTGGAGGGGAGTTGTTTGTGGAAGACCAATTGTAATTAGGCTCAAGCTGTAGAGGCATCAGTCCATATCTCTCTTCTTTAAATATTCTTTTGTAGTCAAAAACGTTAAATTTGAAATTAATAACCTTTGTGGGTCTTGTGGAGTGCAACTAAAACCAACAATGAAAATATTGTTGTCTTGTTTCATCGTAGTAACTTCATTTCTTGATTAGCATATTCTAATTTAGTGGATTGTGTGGTGAAGGGGTTCTGTCAAAATAATTGCTTTCTGATATCAAATTTTGTTTCTGGAGAGATATAATATACATTTTCTTCAAGAGAATATTTTACCTTTTTCACAAAAACCTGTAAATGTTCAGAATGCTGGAAGATGCTTTCTGTTTTGCATATGAGACTAAGCTAGAGCCACTTTAACTTGCTTTGAAGATGCCTTTCTCTTTATAATTTCTGTATATATCTTCTACACATTGAAGCTTGAATAAATGAATAGTAAGGCAAAAAAAATATGAGGCAGTTTTTCATTCATATTAAAGATTGCGTTGGTAGTACGAGACCCGTGTAAAAACGTTTCCCTTGTCATTTGATACCAGTTCATAGTAGCATCTATAGCCAGAACTATAGGCATGAGTCACTTTGTCAAAGGTAATGGGAAAGCTTGTTTAAACTGCGCTAATCTAGTTTTTATGTTTTCTGAATCGTTTTGGAAGCTGAGTATTTGAGTTACTTTGCACTGTCTATTTCCTATTCTTGGGTCAAGTAAGATCTTAACTCTGAAGTACTAATGTACTATAGAATTTTGTACGCATGGTGCATATTTAATGAAAGAGTATGAATCCCTCTTTGGGATAATCGGATAATCATGCAGTGAAAAAACATAGTCTTGAACCCCATTCCATTCTTTCTGCTAATGGTTGATTCCATTTTCTAGTTTGCAGAACAAATAAGCATAATATCTATTGTTCCATGCACTCCATTCACATATTTCTGCTATATTTTTGGTTACTTCTCATGTTAGTTTAGTCTTTCATCCTTTGGAGAGTATTCCTTTCTTACATCTTTTACACTACATTTTCATCCTTCTCTAAATTCGTTCAAAACACTAATTCTATCATGTAATGATTTAATCATTTGCATTTAGTTTCGATCAGAGATGCTGGTGTAATGTTATGGGAGGAACCAAAAATTGATATAGTTGAGCCTTGAGACGAGGCCTGGGACAGAATGTTTTACCAGAACATGCAGAGTTTCGTGAGTGTTCACATAAATGGATGTAGTTTATCATGTCTCGTGGGACTCATTTATTATTATTAGTAGTAGTAGTAGTATCATTCTTTGTTGTTTGGAGTACTCAGATTTTATGCAACTCAAATCTTGATATCATGTTCCTCTCTAATTTTCCAGAGAATTCAGATCTTTCCGAAAAGAAAAGTTCCAAAGAGTATAACGAAAGAGGTAGGTGTATTGAATGCATTGACATTGAATGTAGATCAACTTCTTTTTTTATAATCTACCAAATCCATGCTGTGAAATGATATAAATTAGCAGGAAAGTTTATTTATCATTTGTAGGTAGGATATTTAAAATACATTTTAAGATTTTTTTTTTATTAGTTGTAGATGGAATTTATCATAATTTTAATATTACCATCTTATTTTTTTTCTATTTCCAGAGAACACAGGTCTTACTGATAAGAAATCTCACAGGGGGTCTTATGACAGAGGTATGTGATACGAATCAACTTCGCTTTCTCTCTTTTTTTTTTCAATTTTTCTCAAACCATGGAATCTGTGTAAGTAGTAGCAATGAGATGTTAATTAACATTCTGTAAGCTTTTTGATGAAATGCGCTGTGGAGTTAGTAATATGGCCGTGTAGTGCAGATTGACTTTATTTTTAAGATAATAAAACTAAGTGCACTCCTGTTCTATTTGTTTATGACGACACACTCCTGTCCTGTTTAAGGGCCATTTATCTGGTCTTATTTGATCATAAAAATTTGACAACTTCATATTTGTATTCAGATGTTGCTCTTTCAGTGTTGGATAAAGAAAAGACATTATCCTTTATAAATGCTTGGGAGCATAATCAAAAGGCAAAGGTTGAGAACAAGTAAGTCCTATACTCCAACTTTTCTTTATGTTCTTGTCATGAATCATAGATGGGCCACCGGCCACAGTTAATTATCATGCTGCTAAATGACACATTTACCGAGTCCTAGAAATTGAATTTTCTTTCCTTCCTTGTTTGAGCCGTGGATTTTCTCCTGCTTTTAAGTATAAAGCTGTATGAAATCTTTCGCAGATATACCAGGGATATAACTGCTGATATATCTTTTATGTGCATAAACAAATGAACAGGAGCCAAAAGAAACTTGCTAATGTCAATTCATGGGAGAACAACCAGAAAGCTAAACTTGAAGCAAAACTGAAAAGAGTCGAGGTAATAACTCCCTGGTTGATCTTTATAACTTGGTTGTATACTATCTATTGTCAGGTGTAAAAAATAATATTGTTGCATTTAGGTAAAGGTTTTTACTTGTACAACTGACATATGACTCCAAAGAAGAAATTTAAACAATCTGATTAAGATGGAACAAACTAAAATTACATGCACACGAGATGATGAACATAAAATTATTATGTACAAGTGAAGTGCTTTTCATCCACCAATTAGTACCTCCATCTAGGTTTTCAACAGTTCGATCTGTTTATACATAAATACAGAGGTTAGTGTCTAATTCGACTAGAGACAGGGATGACAAGAATGAATACTACATCTATACATGATTACCATTTTGTCGTAAAAAATATTCATTTGTAGCATTTTTGATATATGCAGCAAGTACTTGAGAACAAGAAGGCGGAATATGCAGAGAAAATGAAAAACAAGGCGGCTTCAGTTCACAAGGAGGCAGAAGAAAAGAGAGCTATGATTGAAGCTAAACGTGGTGAAGACATCCTAAAAACAGAAGAGATGGCTGCCAAACATCGTGCAACTGGTCATGTGCCCAAGAAAAGTTACGGGTGCTTTGGAAGTTATACCTGAGTTATTGCTTCATATATGGTTGTGTGTGTGGTGTGTTGGTGAGTGTTGTGTGTGGGTGAGTGTTGTGTGTGTGCCGCATATTCTTTCTTTATTGTGTTATTCAGTTTTTGAAAATTTACTTTTGGTTTGTTATATAGATGAAACAATATGAATAAAGTGTTGTTTTTCTTTGTATGCATTACAGAATTAGCATTCGAAACTTGATAAGATGGTTTGCAGAACAAAAGTCTTCCATGTACACTTAATGATAGCTCTCTATATTTTGGAAATTTTTACTCTTAAACTCTAAGAACAAATTAATTTAAAGCCTGGTCTACAATATTTTTTAAAGGAAACAAATATTGACAATGGTCTGTTATGACTATCGTTTCCGGTGTGACCTTCCAGAAACTACCGAAACTGTACTGTCGTAAGATGACCAGGTATCGGATTTTTTTTGTGCGACACAGGTTTGCTGTATTGGTTTTGCCTAAAAAGAGAGACCTGTTATACCTGTTAATATGCTAGAAAGGGTAGACTTTTGTGGACAGTTTCAATCCGTTATGGAAGTTCTGATAAAGTTCTCAGTGGCAGAAGTATTAGTTATTCAATCAGGTGGAATTTGTGAAGTAAACTTTGAAACTTAAGACTTGGTTACACCTTGATTTCAGTGCCTGCAGATAAGAAACCTGTTGATTCATTACATACAATATGCGAAAGACATAACACTTTTACAAACCAGGCCTGATCTGATCAGGACCAGACACATTATTCTTTACTGTTGTCTTAAAGTAGGCAGAACCATATCAAAACAAGAGATGAAGTAGAGTACACAAGCAATAATAAGCACCACAAAGCCAAGTCGAAAAGACAGCCAGCTGCGAGAGTGATTATGGATGGTTGATATTTGGGACTGGGCATCCTTGTCCAGAAACCATGTCAAGTTTCCTTCAGGTGAAACCATTTCAACAGGTAGAGGAATAAAGTTGGAAGCTCGAGATGCTAATGCCACTTTTACTGCATGAGCTACTTGTTTGCCTGTGACAACAAGTGCACATTCTGAAGCTGAGTTTATTACTGGAAAGGTCATTGTAATTCTTGATGAGGGTGGTTTTGGTGAGTCGTTGACAAATGTCACCCAACGCTCCTCTTCATATCGTTGATAAAGCCAAGGGAAAAGAGAAGCTACATGTCCGTCGGGTCCCATCCCAAGTAATACCAGATCAAATTTTGGAAAACCAGTAGAACTCGATGCACCTATGGTTTTGTTGTCAACAAGGAGTCTCAGGCGGGCCTCATATTCCTCAGCGGCTTCCTCTGGTGATAACTCATCGTCGATGGCAAATATATTGCAATCCGGGATTGGTACCTCGCAAAATTAAGAAAGAACTAATCTGGTTAAATTGGTTTCAACTCCTGAGATTGGAAAATCAATATCAAGCATACTCTCGAGAGGTGGATTCGGATATTTTCATCGTAAACATTTGTTTGGCACAACTCAAATTCAGGAAAAAGAATTGTTTCCAGCAAGGAAACATTTAAACATGCATAACTCGCGGAACAAGGGAACGACAAGATATAAAAACACACTCTACAGATGCATAATTGGTATGTTAATACATTTCATTTCTCAGATTCTGAATTTAGTTGCAAGGTAATGTACATATTTGGATTGTGCGCGGCCACAATACTGCAATCTGCTCTTATTCTTGTTTTCAAAAAAGTTTTCGAGATTCTTCAGTTAAAGTCTTAAAAACCAGTATATATATGTGATCAAACTGCAGTTCGAGATTCTTCAGTTAAAGTCTAAAAAACCAGTATATGTGTGTGATCAAACTGCAGTTCTTGGTTATCATACGATATAGGAAAAAGATTGTTATATTATACCTTGGAAAGGAAACCGTCATAAGCCAGTTTATAGTTGCTGTCAGGGTCCTCCAGAGAAACTACTCTTTCATCCAGCCAAAAAACAAACCACTTTGACCAATCAATGCAGTCGGTGTTTGGCTTCTCTACTAATCTCCTGAAATTTTGTAAAGTAATTGTCCCTATTTCATACATTACAACAATTAAAGAAGGTCCTTGAAATGTGAATATAAATGCTTGATTACCTCATTGTATGGATCAGAGTTCCTCCTGATAAAACAACAGTGAAGGAATCTTTAGCCTTGATACATTTGGCTGACAGGTAGGTAACATACTGTGCCAATTCCATAGACACTTCTTCCTCTGAATGAAACTTCTTTTGCATCACATTCTCAGTTCTCATCTTAGTTGTCGAGTACTTCACTTCTTCAGAGTTGCCAGGTTTTTAAGAGAGACGCGTGGTCATGAATGTCCAGCAATTATGTTTATATACACAACCGATTACTGAATAGAATTGGGTTCCTGACAGAATTCTACTTGCTAAAGTTGCACTTTTTTGTTCAGTGAAGCAATGAATCAGCTTCATTCTAATCTGAATATGCAAGTAAGGGACAATTACCAAGTCATGGATGTCATGTTTAGACTTCAAAGGAGAGCTCATTTATACAGTAACAAATCATAACACCTAAAAGTTTACCACACAAATGCTTAATCACAGTAAACAGAAACTCATATTAAACCACAGAGTTTGAATTGTTGCCAAATGCTGACAGATGTAACTGAAACAGAAGTGTTAGGACTATATAATTAGTCAACTAATTTCTTTTTTTATTGTAATATCAATCAAATAATAGGACATCCACAAAATAAACCTAAGGAAAAACTATAAAGTTGTGTTTACTCCGAGAGAAGGAAATGGGAAATTACGAACAAAATTTGAGGAGAAAGAAAGAATATAGAAGAGAATTCTGAACAAACGTGAGGGAGTAAAAATATTTTATGAAGTTTGTAGTGAAAATGAGGAAAAAGGAGAATGGAGTATTCCCTCCAAAATTGGTGGTTAAGAGTTCTTATTCAGATTGTTTGGAATGGAATGAAAGAATGAATAAAAATTATACAATTCTTCCCCACAAAAGAGTACAGAGCTCATTTCATTCTCTCTAAATTTCATTCCAACTAAGTGAACACAGCCTAAATGAACATAAAAGTTCAGGAATTCAAGAATTATTAAACGCACAAATGTAGGCATATAACCATGTGGGAAGAGAGGAATTGATACAGATATACATACAAGTGGTTTGCAAGGACAAAAACAGCAACCTAAAAGCACGCATAGTTGAATGTTCATGCAAACCCACTATCGCTGTATATTAATTTAAATACGATGATGACATGTACTATGAAAAGAGCAATCGACAGTCACCACCATTTGATCTGTTATGTACAAGATTACAGATTCCTCGTTATGTAAGAGCCACACAGATTTTGAAAACCTTACATTTGAACAAAATTCAAAAACAACTGAAAGTACAAAAATCATCCAGTACATTACAAGATAATATGATATGCTTACTTTACCCAAGGGAAAACTCAACAGAAGGATTGTAGCCTAAAGCTTAGAAGCTGCTTCCTTATCCAAAAACCATGCCAGCTCACCTTCAGGTGAGACCAACTGAACAGGTAGCAACTCAGAATTTTGGCCATTGCCAACAGCTACATGAACTGGGTGGGCTTTACTAGCCCCAGCAGCCACGATTGCTATGTGTGCAGAGGAATTGATAACTGGAAACGTGAAAGTGATCCTTTCTGGAGGTGGTTTTGGTGAGTCCTCAATGGAAGCAACCCACAGTTTGTTATCTTGGACAAGTGGATGACCAGGAAATAAAGATGCCACATGTCCATCTGGACCCATGCCCATCAGTATGAGGTCAAATTTCGGGAACCCTCTCTTGGAAAGAGCAAGTGTTCTATTCTGGACTAAATGTTTAAGACACGTCTCATAATCGTCAGCTGCACCCTTGGCTGAAAGGGCATCATTGATAGAGTAGACATTACCAGGAAGAAGTGGAATCTGTAACAGGAAAGGTGCAAACAGATTGCACACAAACTATGAAACAGATATCTAAACAGAGCCATAAACAAACAGATTGGTCCTGCTTGGGAACTTCAGAGTTCAAAAATATTAAAAAGTTGATGTCAAGAGTATTTATAAAGCCTAATAAATCCCTCTCTTCCTTGATTTTTATCTTTTTGCCATTTTGATCTATTCTAACAGATTCGTTTTTTCTGTGTACCCTTGTTAGCAGCTTAATGAATTTCTGAAGATTTGAAGTACTAACATATAGCTTACTACGAGCACCAAAAATTTAAGAAAATATATTTGAAGAGCATCCACCATTGGCCTACTATGTATACTTCTATCCACCATTGGATTTCTCAGCCTTGTCTGTCATACTTAGCTTAAAGTAAATGAATGATTGACTCTTACAGTGGCAATATTGCAATGAATCAATGTTTAAAAACATATAAATCAGTAACTTATATCCACAGAAGTATGTCATTTATTCATCACAACAAAAACAAAAAATCGTTAAAAGTAAACTGTACCTTGGATAAAAAACCATCACAGGCAAGCAAATAATTGCTGTCTGGGTGATCCTTGGGGACTACTCTCTCATCCACCCAAAACACATTCCATTTGTCCCAATCAATTGAGCTCAAGTAGGGCAGATCTACTAACTTTCTGATACACAACATTTTCCATATCAAACATTAAAATCAATTAACATTCATTTTGTTCTTGGAAAAAATAGTTAATACTTAATAGAAAGCAAGTAAACGTTAGCATTTTATAAGTGCCTCAACTTCTCAGAAACCGACAAAGAGATAAGAACCAAATTTTTATTTTTTTTTGGGGGGGGGGGGGGGGGACAAAAAACAGAATACTAAACTTTTTTGCAGACCTGAGTGACTTTACCAGAGAACCTCCAGAAAGAGCAACAGTGAAAGCGCCTCTCTCTTTTGCGTATTTATCTGATAAATCAGCAACGTATTTCGCCAGTGACACTGCAAGATCTTCTTCAGAATCAAACACTTTAACGTCCCCTTTGCCTTTATCGGTCACTGCCTCAGCCAATGAAGCTTTCCTCTTTAGACAAAGCCTCTCAGGATTCTGGTTTGTCAACGAGAATACACTTGTGGATCTAATTGCGGTAACCGGATGCTTATGAATGAATGACAGAGATGTCAGTGGAGTAGACAACAGTATAGATTGTACCAATGGGACTTGAGTGGGGAGTGTGCGTAAAGCAGTGAAGATAGCACTAGAAGAAAAGGCCATGTCTTGACAATATCTAGTATAGCACCCATCAGGCAAAAATTACAAACACATTCGCAAAACAAAATGAGACTACTCTCTCTGGATTAAAACATTGTACACTACACATATTACATTGAGATTAAAAAGAAGCAATAAAAAGCTTCCACTCATTTAGCAAAAAAAAAAAAAAAAAAAAGCTTCCACTCTTCACACTCTTATTAAACTACCACCATCCCAATTTTTGTCATATGTAGTACTTCCTGATTTTTTCATTTTACCAAAGTTCAGACATATAAGCTTTCATACAAAGTAGAAAACACTAACAAAATGTGATTCATAAAACACTTGTTATACACCTTATAGCAGTAGGTCAGAGGTTCGAAGCCTAAGGAGATAACCTTGGCCCACGAGGTGGCTTTGATAAGAGTGTCGAGAGTTAAAACGCTCACAACATTGCTTAACAAAACTTCCATTCCTAAAATGAAAAAACAAATAAAATGTGGCAACAATTCGACTTTTACAACCAATTATGTAAATTTCAGTTTTTTTTTTTTGGTTATTATCTAGCGAAATAAATTATCCATATGAAACTTTATTTCCCCTTTATCTTTTAATGTTTAAGATCCACTTAGTGGCTTCCCCCAACAACTTGAGGTTTTGGGAGAGCTACAGCAACAGAGCTTGGTCTATTAAAGGTCTTGAACCCTGCTTGCCCCCAATTTTCTCACATTTTACTGTTTAGCCTTAACAGACTTTCAAGCGAGCGGAAGTGTTAATGTATAGTATCCATTGAATAATTTTTCCAAACACCTTAGGCTGTATTTTTCTTTTGAAGGAATTATAATCCCTGGACTAGAAACATATTTTAAACTTAAAGCATTTTTGTCCCATCACATCGACTTGATTCTTTTTAGTTGACTTGCATTGAATTATAGTAAAGAACGAAGGGCTTGTAGTTTTCGCAACAAACATAATATCAAGATTTCGGAGGACCAAGTCATCTAACATACTTAGGAGTCGATACGAATGGGAATGAAGAGTATGAAAATGGGCATCCCATGGGATATCATATCATAGTCATAGTAAGGGGGTAATAATTCAATTCAGCTGAGCTGAGCTGTGCTGTGCTATGTATGTGTGTGTGTTGAAAGCAATCACAATTTCACGTGTATAAGAGCAAGAATTACAGCTTCAGAGCAAAGTAGAAAACAAAAATGAAGGCATACATGTTTATGTATGTATACAAATATAGTAAACGATTGAAACGAATAATATGAGAAAAGGAGAGAAGGGGATGGGAAAAGTTGTACCTGGGCTGGATTATCAATACCAAAGGAAATGTTACCAGTTGTAGTTTCATCTAAAATGCATTGGAATCCAGTTTTTTTTTTAGGTAACATTAACAAAAATATTCATTCTCAGAATTTTTAACAAAAATATCCAGTGGAATACACATTTGGTAAATGCGTATCCTTCACAAATCCTTTTTTTTAAAAAAAAATTCTGGTTGGTATACGCATTTGGCAAATGCGTGTTTACTGGATACGTATTTGGCAAATGCGTATCCAAACCAGAATTTAAAAAAAAAAAAAAAGAATTTGTACAAGACATGCATTTTCCAAATGCGTATCTCAGATACCCATTTGACAAATTCGTATCTCATCGGGTACTTTTACGCACTTTTTTCCAAATGCGTATCCCAGATACCCACTGACCACGCAAGTTACAGATGCGTACAGGCTATACGCATGCTATTCATGCGTGAAGTTGGACCACGCAAGTTACAGATGCGTGGAGTGTGTAAATTTCGATTATGTAGTCTGTGAACAGTACCAAGGGTTGCGCATGTTGAGCATACGTATCTCGAGATGTGCATCTCCAACATGCACAACCTAGGTACTGTTCATCGTCTTCCAAGCTCGCGCCAGAGCGATTTTTCTACGATAAGTTTGATCACTTCGTTCACTCCTTTTCCGGCATCGAACACTAGCATATTATATACCAAAATCTTCGCCTTTTCGCCCTCTACATGTCTATACCATTGGATTTTCATTTGTTTTACCGGATTCGAAATACCCAATCTGTACCTTTTTTCCGATCTAGTTTTCCGATAAGCTAAAACACGCCCCTGCGGAGCCAAACTCAATAAATCTACTTGGAAAAATGGAGATGCTGGTCTGGGCAATATTTTCATGTCTTCAGATGTGGTAGAGGCAGCCGGAGGTGTACGAACGAAGGAGACAACCGGAGAGACGATCGAGAAAGCGAGAGAGACGCCGACTGTGTTTGTGAGAAAATGTCGTGAGATGATGTCATTGCGCATCTGGGAAATGCGTCGTTGCGCATCTGGGAAATGCGTTACCTCAGATGCGCAAGTGAGAAATGCGTAGGTCGTGGGTAATTGGGCGGACGATTCTGCATACAGGTATTTCGGGCACTTTGACTACAAAAGTAGTGTGTTTTAGTCATTTTCTCTATAGAGTTCACTAACTTATATTTTTTAAATATATGTTTTTTTATTTTTTTCATAATCGATATATTGTAAGATTATAAAAATATATTATAAGATCGCGATTCGCCGTGACTTAATCAATTAAAAAATTTCTCAAACTAATTGCCAAACTAATACAGTAATTACCCTTTTTTAACTCATAATATAATACTCTCTTCATCCCTTTTTAGTTATCACATTTGGAAAAAAAAATAGTCCCTAAATATAGCTGTCTCATTCTTATTCCAACACATTTTTGGACTAATTTTTCCATTTCTATCCTTCCATTCCTAGTTTTAGTGTTTGGCTTTACAATTAATCTCATCATTCAATATAATAATTAGGGACAATACTTGAAAATAATTTATAACATTAAATTTTTCTTAACATATGTATTTTTCCCAAATTTGACAACTAAAAAAAGACGAAAAAAATATTTACCTTAACCTATTTCGAGTCTAACAACGAAGCTAATAGGATTTTGCAAGGAATCCCAAATAACAAGTGATATAATATTTTATCTTACTTATATACCGGGATTCAAAACAATGACATTATGTCAAATAGAAAACACATTCTAATACAATAATTTAAAATCAAATGGGAAAATAATAAGAAAAATCGACAAATAGAAAACACATTCTAATACAATAATTTCAAATCAAATGGGAAAATAATAAGAAAAATCGTCAGAATGGTTAAATGATAATTTAAATTCTTAAAAACACTGCAATTTACAAACTTTAAAATCGCAAAGGTCAAAGTTTTTATGACTTCGTACATTAAGTTATTGATTTCAAATTCTAATGTCACCAAGAAGAATAATTATTTTCTAGATCTAAATTAACTATAGCTAGCTAAAATATGGCTAAGCTAAGAGACAAGAAAACTATTCTTCATTTCATAAAAATAGTAACAAACCGGTACAACCAATATAAAGGACAGATATTAGACACAATACTATTAACACGTGCATATACACAACCTGCTACCCCCAGTCAACATGCATGGGGAATTCTCTAAACATTTGACTAGAGTAAATAAGTATACGATACCGTATTGGAAACAGTTAAATCCTACTTTCTCGACACCCAACTCCAATTGGATCAATGATAATTATTAGATGACAATTACCCCTTTTTTAAAACAACCCTTGTCCTCAAAAGCGAAAATTAGGAAACATTTGCATAAGCTTCTCTCAGTATTCCCAAGTTGCTCATTCAGCATTTCCACCTTGCCACTACACAAGCACCATGGTAGCTGGCTGGCTGGTGGCTGGCATTTGGTAATTGATCACAGCGGGTGATTTACTATAGAGAGATTTATAGGGACACATTCTAATGGCACTGTGGAAAGCACCTCAAATACATTTTTATGCATTGGTTTACACTTTCAGTCTGTCATTCAAATTGGGGTGGTAGGATGCTCTAAGTTTGATCTTGGTTCCCATGGTTTTGAATAACTTTTTCCAAAAATTGCTAACAATTATGGGATCTTTGTCAGATATTATAGCAGAAGGGACTCCATAAAGCTTGATGACATTGCCCAGGATGCTCTAAACTACAGTTGTTGATGAATATGGATGATAGAGGGGTATAAGATGACATTATTTGGTTAATTTGTCCACCACCACTAAGACAGCATCCTTGCCATTAGACGTTGGCAACCCTTCAATGAAATCCATAAAAATGATTTCTCATGCTTCATTAGGGATAGGAATGGGTTGTAATAGCCCAGGAGTAGGTATGTGTTCTGCCTTATTCCTTTGACATACATCACATTCTCTTACCCATGTTGCCACATCTTTTACCCATGTTGCCACATCTTGCTTTAAACTAGGCCTGAAAAATCGTGCCTCTATTCTTTTTGTAGTTACAATAACTCCAGAGTGACCACCCTCACTTCCATTATGTAGAGCTTCCCTAATTTTGTTTTTCATACCACCTTCAGTGCCTACATAGTATTTATTCCCCTCAGTAAGAGCCCTTCTCTCATATTATAATCATCGGGTAACTGACCTTATATGTCTTGTTGTACTAGCAATCCTGAACTGTAGTATCATTAGTGAGACTAGCAGCAAGTTCTTCCTTCCCCCCACTCTTAATGACTGTTATCTCAGCATATTTTCCATGAATGTCTTGCACCATAGAGAGAGCATAAGCCACCACATTTGCACCCTAGAGATAGCATTAGCCACCACATTTTTCTTACCCTTCCTAAATAAAATCTCCTAGTCAAACCCTGGCATTTCTGACAACCATTTCCGTTGAATTATGGTTGTCAACTTCTGCTCCATAAAATGTTTCAATGCTTCATGGTCATTTTAATAATGAATTTTTGTCCCATGATATAGATCCTCCATTTTTATGTTGCCATAAGAATTGCCAATAAGCTGATAATCCCAAGTGTTTGGGAGCTAGTGCCTTACTTAAATAAGCTATGGGTTAAACTTTTTGCATGAGGATTGCTCCAATACCTGTATGACTAGCATTAGTCTAAACAGTGAACTGTCTACTGAAATTAGGCATTGATAGAACATGGGTACTTGAAATAGCTTCCTTCAGTTGTACAAAGGCTCTTTCAGCTTCTGAACTCCAACAAAAGGCTCATTTCCCTTAATATTTGAGTCATGGGCTTAGTGATCATACCATATCCCTTTAAAAACCTTCTAAAGTAGCATGTGAGGCCTAGAAATTCCTTTAGGCTCTTGACATTGAGTGGTCTAGGTCATTGTTTCATTGCTTCAATCTTTGTATTATCTACTGCCACTCCTGATTTTGATACCACATGCCTCAAGTACTCTACTTCATGAATAGTAAAATCACATTTCTTTTTCCTTACAAACAATTAATGCTCCCTTAACACTTCAAAAACTATTCTTAAGTGCTCCTTATGCTCTTACAAGTCAGAACTGTACACCAGATGTCATCAAAAAAAATCAGCACAAACTTCCTCATATACTTTGAGAAAATATCATTCATAACTGCCTGAAATGAGGCTGGTGCATTGGTGAGCCCAAAGGGCATCACCATAAACTCATAGTGTCCCTCATGAATTTTGAAAGTAGTCTTGTGAATATTAGCTAGATGCACCCTTTTCTGGTGGTAGCCACTTCTCAAATCCAACTTAATATACACAGCATTACCCTTCAATTCATCCAATAGCTCTTCTATTGTAGGAATAGAGTATTTGTTTTTAATTGTGAGTGTGTTTAATGCTCTGTAGTTCACACATAATATCCAGCTTTGATCCTTCTTCCCTACTAATAAAAATGGTGAGGCAAATGGGGAGGTATCATGCCTTATGATTCCACTGCTTAACATCTCTTTCACAATTCTTTCAATCTTATTTTTCTGCACAAATGGACATATATAGGGATTTGATGTCACAAGGTTGGTTCCTTCCTTTAGAGGTATGTAGTGATCATGTCTTCTAGGTGGGGGTAGTCTAGTAGGCTCCTTAAATAAATCCTCATACTCCATCAGTAAAGGAGTGATCACTTCTCATATTGCATGCTTATCATTTCCTCCACTCTCTTTGGCCACAACTTGACATAAGAAGTATGCCTCCTCTCTTGGAAAACTTATCATAATCAAAGTTGGTCAAAATTTTTGAATTCTGCTCCTTTATCTCCTGTTTGAGCTCTACCTTTTCTCCCTTCCAATTGATAGTTATGCTCCCAATATGAAAGCCAAAGACTACAGGGCTAACCAACCTCATCCAATATTTTACTTCTAATATAATATCATATCCTCCTATAGGAATAATATGAAAGTTTGAGACAAAAAATTTCCTAGTCATCATCCATTTTACACCCTTGCATACTTGATTGCATACTATTTTTTCACCATTAGCCATTATGACCTTCATACCAGTACAATACTCAATACTAAGCTTGGGTTGCTTCATCAGAGTCTGTGAAATAAAAGAATGTGTGGAACCATTGTCCACCAACAAATTCACCCTTCTGTTCTTAATGTTACCCTGTACTTGTAGGGTGTAGAGACCATGAGTACCAAAAATAACATGCAACGATACATCTCCTTCTTTAGAATTAGATTCCAATTCTGCTCCCTGATAAGTGGATTTATATCCACTTGGACCACTTCATATCGACTTAAATTGGTGTACTTGGACTCAAGTTTTTGGTAGTTTTGATGTGTTTTGTTCAAATGTGCAGGTTTGAAGAAATGTCGTTTAGGGGAGAATTTTCTGTCGTTTTGGAGTTGATTTATGATATGGAATGAAGAATGGTGTCTTAATATCAACTATCAAGAGGATTACAGGTCAAGGAATTGAAGACGGGAAGTTAGTGCAAAAAGAACGGGAAGAAAAGGCAATAAAACGAAGAAAATGTGCAGAAACGAGCTGCCACCAGCAATTGGAGTGCAGGCAGCGCAGCCAGGAGTGCTGGAAGCGCTCAAATAGTGCCAGAACAGTAGCTAGAGCGCAGGCAGCGCGCCCTAGAGCGCTGGCAGCGCGCGAAGAAAATCAGCCAGAATTTCGGATTTTGTTTTGGCCATATATTGAGTTCTACAAGTCCGTTTTGGGCGATCTTACAGTCCACGCGAAGCTAACGAGATTCTCTATCATTCTAATGTGGTCCAGATGTCCAAATACAACTGTAACGGCCCAGAAATATTGAAGAAAAGTTAGCTACGAATTTTCCTTAAAAACATAATCAGTTTAGGAAACGTATTTTGCAGAAATTCTATTTTAACTCTATTTTGGGGAATTTCTTGCTGGGTAAGACTTCTAGAGCCTATATAAACACATCCTACCATTGTAATTTAGAGGACTATTACATATCAATTACTTAGGTTTATTTGTATCTTTTCATACTTTGTTTTTATCATGGTTTCATCAGATCCCATGATGACGAAATGTTCAATTATAAGCTAATCGTTGTCATGGGATTCTAACGGATTTATTTATGGAACTTAGTATCTTGATGCTTTAAAGATCTGTGTGTGATGTATATTTGATATCCTCGTATGGTTATGCTTAATTGATAGATGCGTCGCGAACATCTAATTTGTTAATCTCTTGTGAAGTGAAAGTGGATCTTGAGATTTAGAACTTGCCATGCTAGCATAGGTTCATGATTGTTTATCAACATGATTTGTAGTATGAGATGAGAATACTTATATTGCCCTGTGTGATCTTAATGGATAACTTGCTCTTCAACCGTTATGTTTTCAAATTCTATAGACATATAGGGTCTAAGCATAATTGGTGTTTATTCATCTTCTATCTCTTTTGTGGATGTATGTTTAGTTTGGTATATGTATGCTGACAGGTAGCATGTACTTGTTTTGTGTTGTCCGATCAGATATCGTAACCATTACATATAGTGATTAAAGGCGTCAGATCTAAGCGAAGTATTTAATGAAGTTAGTATTCCATGGTTTATCTTGCATAAGTAATTAGATTTTAATTATCATTAGTAAAGTAATTCTTAGTTTAATAGTTTGCATCTTAGTTTAATTTAGATAATCAAAAACCAATATTGTTAATTGTCTTAGCAGTGCATAATAACCATACATTGTTGCATAGGTACAAAACTGAATTAAAACCATAACCATATCTCTGTGGGAACGAACTCGACTTATTCATATATTACTTGTGACCACGTATGCTTGCGTGATTTAGTGCAAACAAGTTTTTGGCGCCGCTGCCGGGGATCATCGGTGTTTTATTTTTAGTTTATGTGCTTGTCAATAGTGGTCGTTAGAGTTCACTGACTCAGTTTTTTCTTACCTATCTTGTTTAGTTCGGTGTGTTCAGGTACTTGAGTGTTTGAAGATGGCATGCGAGGAGTTGCCATGGTGGGCATATTCGAGGACATCCATGCCTCAGTAATGTGAGCAGTGTTTGGGCGTTCATGATCCCTCACAATATTGTTACTACGAAGGAGTTGATCCATATGTCACTTATGAGGAACAACCATATTTTCAATACCATCCTCAACAGTACCAGCAAGATGTTCCAAATATGTCATATTTCTTTGGTAGTGAAGAGTTTCAACATCAGCAACCTACTCCTACTTTTCAGTCAGATGAGGTTGATGCTATGGAGGAGCTTAGGATGCTTATAAAGAGTACTGAGGAGTCTATCAATTCTATGGGGACACTAGTTGCTCAAGTTTTGAGTGCCTTGGAACAAGAGAAATAGTAATTCATACTAGAGGCAATTCTAGAAAATAACGGTGACGTGGAGCAAGGTACTGTATGCTTAATTGAGGAAGACAAATTCCAAGGTGAGGTGAGTGTTCACAAGCCATGTGAGGAATTTGATCATGCTAGTATGGTGGATGATTTGGAGAGGGCACTATTTGGGACAGACACTGCTGAGTTACACAAATTTCGAGAATTGGTATGTGCGTACCAAGAGGCTGATGAGTTTAAAGATGGAGGTAGCGCATTAGAGCCAATGGAGGAAGTTCTCTTTGAGGAACCAAAGGCTTCAGCAACTTACATTTACCCTCCTCCATTATATTCAAGCGAAGCCCGTGAATGTGTGTTGTTCTACAAATTGACAGATTTTGGGTCAATAGATGAAGGCATTGGAATAAGGCATAGTTGTTACACGAATAGGCCACGCGAGGAGAAGGGGCAAAAAGTGTGCCACCGTGATGACGATGAAGTATCGCGAAGAGATGACCAGGCAAACTATTATCATCCTTAATGGAGGCTTGGAAGTAACGTCAAGCTATTGACGTTAAAGAAGCGTTTCGTGGGAGGCAACCCACGCTTTTCGGCATTTTTATTTAGGTATGTTTCCTGTTATCCCTTGTATTACCTTCAATTCAATGGGGACATTGAATATTTTAAGTTTGGGGGTGGTTTGGGGGATTAGTAGTTGTTGTATTATGTGTTCATGTAGGATTTCATGCTTTGCATATTAGTAGTAGTAAATTATGCATTTATGTTCGTGTTATCTACGTTTGTTTCATATAGGACATTCTGTTTTTATGTTCGTATTTCATGTGAGTTCATAATAGTTTGCATTTGCACCAATGCTTGATAGGAATTTTTTGTTGTTGACGCTTTTGATTGAGAAGTGATATGCTTTGTTCTTGTGCACACACATACACTAGTAAGTTGAAGCTAGTAGACTTATTGAATGTTGTAAGTAATTAGAAGGACATGAATATGTGCAAGATGATTTAGTTTGCATGCTTTGAACACAAGTCGGTGCATTAGAGAGATTTTTGCTTGGGATTGAGTATGTTTTTTTACCAAGTGAGCTTTTGAGCCTTATTGCATATTTGTTGCAATTTATTCGTTTGCTTGAGTGTCCACGGATTGTTTGCATTGCTAGCAGTTGTTTGAGATCTTTCTTGAAACGCATGACATTAATTGACGATTAAAATGATAAAGGCATTAGGAATAACCGCATATTTTCCCATATTACCATACCATGTTTACATGATCAATTAGTTAACCCGTTGAGCTTAATCCTATTTTTTCGGTGACATACCACATTACTTGCCTAGACCTTTTTCTTGTATTGGCCGTACATTAATTTGAACCCACATTGTCAAAGGCTAGTAGAGTACTTAAGGGAGTAATAAGGTGTGCAAGGAGGGGTTTATTGTTGGTCTTAGTTTTGGGGGAAATATTGAATATTGGGTTTGTTTACTTGATAGTCGACATGTGTAATAAAATTGTGGGATCATTGTTATTGTTTATATTATTGTTTTATTTAGCTCTCGAGAAAAAAAAAAGAAAAAAAAAAGAAAAAAATATTATGAGAGCATGTTTGTGTTTGTTGTGATCCTATTTTAGTCGACTAGTCGAGTGTTTGTTTAGTAAAAATTATGTGGGGGGGGGGGGGAAATAGGGTGTTGTGTACGTTTTATTATGGTACTTACTAGCTTTTGACACTTCACCTGATTTGGCTTATTTGACATACCTTGTCCCTAGCCCCGTTACAATCCAAATAAAGACCTTTTGATTATCGTCATTGATGTATGTTGTGTTAAGAGTTAGATTGATACTAAATGTCAAGCATGCTTATGATTTTGTTGGAATTGAGTGATACACTTACCCTTGTTCTTGAGTGAATATTCTTTTGTGAGTGGATTGTGAGTGTTTGCTTGTTTTTGCGTATGAGATCCCGAGTTTTGTCTCAAAGATGTACTCTTGTAGGCTTAGCATGATTACTAACTTATTCTTACACTTGACATGGGCTTTTGAGAACTTATGCATGTTCATTGAGTAGACTATGTGAATACTTGCACTTTCGACACCAAGACATTACGTATTTACTTTGATTCTTAATTATGGCATGAGAGGATTTGAAGGTATGGTAGGATATTAGTACTACATTCTTTGTATTTTCATAATAGTTGCATTCATGCATTGCATTGCATTGGATTTTGTGGGTACATTCGCTATAGGCCCTCACGAAACCTTACTCGTCCACTAGGGCTGCCTAAGGGTTTAAAGGGCTTGTTGCATACGCCAAATGCAACCGTGATCACCTACGGAAGTGGTACTAGTTAGTTAGTTAGTTGTAATTATTTATGCTTGAGGACAAGCATCGGTTTAAGTTTGGGGGTGTGATAAGTGGATTTATATCCACTTGGACCACTTCATATCGGCTTAAATTGGTGTACTTGGACTCAAGTTTGTGGTAGTTTTGATGTGTTTTGTTCAAATGTGCAGGTTTGAAGAAATGTCATTTAGGGGAGAATTTTCCGTCGTTTTGGAGTTGATTTATGATATGGAATGAAGAATGGTGTCTTAATATCAACTATCAAGAGGATAAGAGGAGCAAATCTTATTCTAAAACTACTGAAAATCTAAGTAGTATACTAGTCTTGTGAAGACTAGCACACTTGCCAAGGAAAGTCCCAATAAACCGATTCCCGCAAGGGTTAAGAAGTTAACATATACTGAGAAAATGGAAAGGAGAAATAAGGGATTGTGTTTCAGTTGAAATGAAAAGTTCAGTGCAGGGCACATTTGTAAAAACAAACAGATCTTCATGATCACTACTAAGGAGGAAATTAATGAGCATAATCCTTCTAGTGATATGCAGATGATATGGGATGTTGAGGAAGAATGTAATCCATGGGCAAAAACTTGTTTTCACTAAATCACCCAAGCATACGTGGTCACAAGTAATATATGAATAAGTCGAGTTCGTTCCCACAGAGATCTGGTTATGGTTTTAATTCAGTTTTGTACCTATGCAACAATGTATGGTTATTATGCACTGCTAAGACAATTAACAATATTGTTTTTGATTATCTAAATTAAACTAAGATGCAAACTATTATTTGTCAAAAAAAAAAGAAAAAAGATGCAAACTATTAAACTAAGAATTACTTTACTAATGATAATTAAAATCTAATTACTTATGCAAGATAAACCATGGAATACTAACTTCATTAAATACTTCGCTTAGATCTGACGCCTTTAATCACTATATACAATGGTTATGATATCTGATCGGACAACACAAAACAAGTACACGCTACCTGTCAGCATACGTATACCAAACTAAACATACATCCACAAAAGAGATAGAAGATGAATAGACACCAATTATGCTTAGACCCTATATGTCTATAGAATTTGAAAACATAACGGTTGAAGAGCAAGTTATCCATTAAGATCACACAGGGCGATATAAGTATTCTCATCTCATACTACAAATCATGTTGATAAACAATCATGAACCTATGCTAGCATGGCAAGTTCTAAATCTTAAGATCCACTTTCACTTCACAAGAGATTAACAAATTAGATGTTCGCGACGCATCTATCAATTAAGCATAACCATACGAGGATATCAAATATACATCACACACAGATCTTTAAAGCATCAAGAAACTAAGTTCCATAAATAAATCCGTTAGAATCCCATGACAACGATTAGCTTATAATTGAACCTCTCGTCATCATGGGATCTGATGAAACCATGATAAAAACAAAGTATGAAAAGATACAAATAAACCTAAGTAATTGATATGTAATGGTCCTCTAAATTACAATGGTAGGATGTGTTTATATAGGCTCTAGAAGTCTTACCCGGCAAGAAATTCCCCAAAATAGAGTTAAAATAGAATTTCTGCAAAATACGTTTCCTAAACTGATTATGTTTTTAAGGAAAATTCGTAGCTGACTTTTCTTCAATATTTCTAGGCCGTTCCAGTTGTATTTGGACATCTGGACCACTTTAGAATGATAGAGAATCTCGTTAGCTTCGCGTGGACTGTAAGATCGCCCAAAACGGACTTGTAGAACTCAAGATATGGCCAAAACAAAATCCGAAATTCTGGCTGATTTTCTTCGCGCGCTGCCACGCTCTAGGGCGCGCTGCCTGCGCTCTAGCTACTGTTCTGGCACTATTTGAGCGCTGCCTGTGCTCCAACTGCTGGTGACGGCTCATTTCTGCACATTTTCTTCGTTTTATTGCCTTTTCTTCCCGTTCTTTTTGCACAAACTTCCCGTCTTCAATTCCTTGACCTGATATCAAATACTGATGGGATGGTCATATCCTGATGCGAGATGGAATCCTGATATCAGTCGTGTTACTGATGATGTCATTATGGATGCTACAGAAACTGGCAAGTGCTATGAAACAGGATCGTTGTTTTGAAGAATAAGCAAGAAGGTATCATGAAGGAAAGAATTTTCTATTGATGGAAACTATCAACTGGACGGCAGAACATTGTCATGTATAGATTAACTTTCTGTTATTAGTTGATATGTAGCATTATAAATACTCTCTCTACATCATTGTAAAAAAGAGTTCATTCGTGAGGTAAGAAGATAGTTTCTGATCCTAAACATGTTAAATTTGTTGATTCAAAAGGTACCCTTGTTGTACACAAGAGAATTAACAATAGTAATTCATATGAGAAATAGGAATGGAAAAGAAGGTATTAATAAAGACTAGAGAAATAGAGACTAGAAGGTCTTTCAGAGTCTAGCAAGATCAAGAGAAATAGGAATGGAAAAGAAGGTATTAATAAAGAGAATAATTACAAGAATGTACCTGATGCACCTAGGAAAAAATGCTATAAGTGCGGAAATCATAATCATTTGGCCTTAGACTGCAATCAAAAACCTTCTTGGAAAACTGAGTCTAGATTCCCCAAGACTCAGAAAATTCAATACCAACCACAAAAAGC
The DNA here is from genome assembly GCA_037693485.1 of Kitagawia praeruptora. Lineage (NCBI taxonomy): Eukaryota > Viridiplantae > Streptophyta > Magnoliopsida > Apiales > Apiaceae > Kitagawia > Kitagawia praeruptora. The sequence goes on along the minus strand of CM075348.1, from coordinate 111,281,960 downwards.
TTGTTATCATTGTGGTAGTTTACTTCATTCCATTTATATGTGTAGAGAATATCATGAATTGTATTATGACTATTATTCTTTGAAATCTGAGACTCCTGGTCACAAACAATTTGTGAAATCAGAGTCTAAGATTAACTCTGCAACAGGTAATTCCAAAGCAAAATCTTCTAAGCTTGTTGTTTCTAAATCTAGTAAGAAAGGATCCAATCAAAGTTGGGTCCTAAAAATTTCTTACTAGTTACTTGTTGTTTGCAGGGCACAAGAAAGAAGCATTCAATTATCTTGGACAGTGGATGCTCTGGACATATGACTGGAAAGAAGTCCCTGCTTACAAAGTTTGAGAGGAAAGCTGGCCCAGTAATATCTTTTGGAGATGGCAACAAAGGAGAAACTCTGGGATATGGCTCAATTGTTTTGGGGAATGTCATCATAGAAAATGTAGCACTGGTTGAAGGCTTGAAACACACACTTTTAAGCATAAGTCAACTGGGTGATAAAGGTTACCAATCAATCTTTGACAGAGAAGGATGCAAAATCTTGAATATGTAGAATGGAGACATTGTTCTAACTTGTCAGAGACATGGTAACATCTATGAAGCCAGCTTAAGTGACACATCTAAAGGAATTGTCAGATGTCTTTATAGCAAGGCATCAAATGAAGAAAGCTGGAATTGGCACAAGATGCTCTCACATCTCAACTTCAAGAAGCTTAATCAACTTGTTAAGCACAATCTGGTGAGAGGCCTACCTCAGGCAAATTATGTGCAAGATGGACTTTGTGATGCTTGTCAGCTTGGAAAACAAAAAAGAACCACTTTCAAGAGCAAGACAGAAAATTCAATTACTGAACCATTTCACATGCTACATCTTGATTTATTTTGTCTAGTAAACATTATGTCTATCGGTAAGAAAATATATGCTCTAGTCATAGTGGATGATTACACTGTTGGTTCCGATCATCAAAACGCAGCGAAAACAGTAATATAAAATCAAAACCAAGCCACGGATCCATGTATAATATATCGAATAATCATGGTAGATAGAACGATTACCTTATTGAAGCTTTACGTTTATAGAATGATGGAGATGCAAGCCTCCCACGATTACTGAGCACTCCTCTTCGAAGCCCCCTCTACGGTATCCACACGAACACCTTCAAGAACGACTCACGATCTTGTCCGGAAGAGAGGTACTAGCCTCTAATGAAAATATATTTTAGGGTTAGGTTTTGTGTCTGCGGCTTCTTCTGTATTTTTCACGTACCATAATCTTCACCCCATATCTTTATATATAGGATAGTATAAAGCCAAAAAGCCCATGTCAAAACCTAGCCCAAATATGATTTAATTAAATAATAAAATCTAATTCTATTATTCAAATAAATAATTAAGTCAAACTTAATTATTAAAATCATATCTCATATATCTATGTATTTTATTATATCTTAATTAAGTCCCACTTAATTAATATAATAAAATCCAACTTATCATTAATTAATTTAAATTCATAATTTAAATTAATTCTTCCTTTTAAAATGTTCTATGTGTGTGACCCTGTAGGTTATTATTTATTTTGGCAATAATTTTATTCTCCAATAAAATTATAAACAATGAGCGGTATCTAGTAATACATCATTGCTACCCAATTAAATAATAATTAAATCGTGATTCGATAAACCTTTTGTGATTAATGTTCCCGTGTAATATAATCCCTTTAACCAAATATTATAGATTAAACTCGAGGCATGTTTATCGTCATCCTCTTCATAATTTAATCCGGGTTTACTTGATCCATGAGTAGACTATTAATAACAAATCACTATTTGAGCACGGCCATGCATTTTATAGTCTCACTCAATCAAGAGGCCAATAATATCTCTCCTATCTAATAGGAGGGTTAAATCCTTTATCTATCATTCATATTTCTCATACGATTCACAATATACCCGATGTCCACTTTTATCATTACCCGGTCAAAGGTAACTTTTAATGTAGTCAAAGTATATTATCCTCGTATAGAAATATAATGATCTCAAGTCAAAGGATCATTACACCATTATCACTGTGAGTCTTTCTTATGACTTAATTAACATGAAGAATCTCACGGTGGGTCTGTCCAGTACCATGTACCCCTACATGTACCTATGTATTGACTTTAGTATCTCCATACTTATAACCAATGAGATGTGGTTATCAGTCAAAAAATACTAGTCTATTTATGTATTATTATTGTCCTGTATAATAATACTCGACTAGGGACCTTTAAGAATATGATATATTATATAATCTCAAATTCAAGTTGTAAACTTAAACTATATAATGTGTATCATTATTCTAAGGACATTTATTATGCTAACAAATATCGCAGTAATTAGAGTCATAATAAATACATTTATTTAATAATCAAATGACATAAGGTTTATTCGAGAAACAATGTATTGCCTCTAGGGCACCTACACTAACAATCTCCCACTTGCACTAGAGCCAATCACCCATGTATCTAATACCTATGGAACTAGTGTGACCGTCGTGCTTCTGCTGCGACAGGCCTTTGGTCAGTGGGTCTGCAATGTTATCATTTGTATGCACTTTACATATAAACAAAACACAAAACCAGACTGTGATACAGTATCATCCCTGTCTGTTTTGAAACTTGCATCGGTGTAACCTTTTACGACCAGTTTCACCTCTCCTCCATACACCAAGAATGAATCTTTAGTCCTTTTCAGGTACTTTAGAATATTCTTGACTGTCGTCCAGTGACCTTCACCTGGATTAGACTGGTATCTATCCTGATAGATCTATTTGCTCCCTAACCAAGTCTTAACAACCTTTTGAGAAGGTATGTCATTCTCCATTAGTAGTATGTCATCAACATAAAGTACTATGAATGCCACATGGCTCCCACTAACCTTCTTGTAAACACAAGGTTCATCCTTGTTTTGAATAAAGCCATACTCCTTGACTGTTTCATCAAAACGAATATTCCATCTCCTAGAGGCTTGCTTCAATCCATCTTTTAGAGTTTGGACTGTTCATAGCATCTTGGTATGTGAGAGGCTCATCTTCATCTATGAGCATCAAATCCCCACATTGAGTCAAAAGAAATCCATATCTCTCTGGCTCATGGCGAATTCTACCAGATCTACGAACAACCTGTGTTTCTTGAGCATTATCATTATTCTGCTCTTGTTCCACCTCAGGTTCAATGCTATTTTGTGGTTCTCGATCTTCATTGAGATCTATAGTTCTCCCACTGTCTCTTTTGGAAATAAAATCTCTTTCCATGAAGACAGCATCTCGAGCAATGAACACTTTCTGCTCAGAAGGACTATAAAAATAATACGCCTTTGTTTCTTTAGGGTATCCCACAAAATTGCACTCTTCGGATTTAGGTCCAAGCTTGTCAGATACTTGACGTTTTACAAACGCCTTGCATCCCCAAACTTTCATAAAGTTCATGCTTGACCGTTTCTCCACCCATATCTCATATGGAGTCTTTTGAACCTTCTTGGTTGGAACACGGTTAAGTGTGAAAGCCGCTGTTTCTAGAGCATAACCCCAGAAACTTATTGGAAGATCTGCATGACTCATCATCGATCGTACCATGTCCAACAGAGTACGATTTCTCCTCTCTGAAACTCCATTCCATTGAGGTGTACCTGGCGGAGTGAGTTGTGATACAATACCACACTCCTTTAAATACTCTTTAAATTCGGTGCTTAAGTATTCACCCCCACGATCGGATCGTAAGATTTTAATATTTGCACCTCCGCCTATTTGCTTCTCTACTTCAACCTTGTATTCTTTGAATTTTTCAAAAGAATCAGATTTATTCTTCATAAGATACACATATCCATATCTACTGAAGTCATCAGTAAATGTTATGAAGTAGTAGTAGCCTCCTCTAGCCATCATACGCATTGGGCCACATACATCACTATGTATTAGCTCCAAACGTTCAGTGGCCTTTTGACCCTTACCAGTAAAAAGGGGCTTTAGTCATCTTACCAAGCAAACAAGATTCGCATTTTTCGTATGATTCAAAATCAAACTTATCCAAGTATCCATCTTTATGTAATTTGGATATGCGTTTCTCATTTATATGTCCTAGACGACAATGCCAGATGTATGTTTGATTTGAGTCATTAACTTTAAGTCGTTTGTTTTCTATGTTACAGACAGGTTTATCTAAATCAAGAACATATAAACCATTAAATAAACGCGCAACACCATAGGTTAAATCATTCAAAGCAAAAGAGCAACTATTGTTCTTTATTATAAACGAAAAAACCTTTCTTGTCCAAACAAGAAACAGAAATAATGTTTCTGCGAATCGCAGGCACGTAAAAAAAAACAGTCTTCAAGTTCTAAAACAAGCCCAGAGGGCAAAGATAAATAATAAGTTCCTACGGCTAAAGCAGCAACTCTTGCTCCATTGCCTACTCGTAGGTCCACTTCTCCCTTAGCCAAAGTCCTACTTCTCTGCAGTTCCTGCACATTTATACAAATGTGAGAAGCACATCCAGTATCCAATACCCAAGATGTAGAAATAGACAGATTGACTTCTATAACATAAATACCTGATCCAGAAATCTGAACACCCTTCATTTTCTTCAGATCCTCCAAGTAAGCTGGACAGTTTCTCTTCCAGTGACCATGCTTGTGGCAATAGTGACATTCACCTTTGTCAGCATTTGCGACATCTCCCTTCGGCTTTTTAGCCTTTTTGAAAGAGGGCTTAGAAGGACCAAGATCTTTGGATGCTACCTTCTTCTTGCCCTTCCATTTTCCTTTTCCCTTAGCACCTTTCTTGCCCACCATCATTATGGGAGCTTTCTCAGGTGCCTTGACCATATTTGCTTCAGTGGTCCTCAGCATGGCCAACAGTTCCATAGGAGTCTTATCTTGCTCAGTCATATTAAAAGTCATTATGAACTGAGCATAGTCGCTGTTCAAAGATTGCAAGATTATATCGACTTGAGCCTCTCGCTGAAGCGGGAAACCCAAACGAGCAAGGTAATCGCAATACCCAATCATCTTTAGAACATGTGGTCCGACTGGTCCATTGCCCTGCTTGCACGAGAAGAGTGCTTTGCTTGTGTTGAACTTTTCCACACGAGCCTGTGATTGAAACATCGTCGAAAGATGTTCAAACATAGTATAAGCATTCATATCAAAATGCTGCTTCTGAAGCTCAGCATCCATAGTGGCAAGCATAAGACAGGCCACATCAGTTGCATCATCAATATGCTTCTGATAAGCATTTTGTTGAGCAACAGTGGCATTGGCAGCAAGGGCTGCCGGTGGAGGAATGTCAATCACATAAGATTTCTTTTCCTGCATGAGAACAATTCTCAAATTCCTAGACCAGTCAAGGAAGTTTGATCCTGTCAGCTTGTCCTTCTCAAGGACTGATCGTACAGAGAAAGTGTTGTTTGTGTTTTGTGCCATTTGTTTTTCTACAATGATAAAATGCATAAGATAAGTTAGATTGTTCTATTAATTATGTTCAAGTGATTATGACATATTCATAATATATCTCCCACTATTTTTATCAAATTAATAGCCCTTACTATCAATTCGGAAAGAATATCCCATAAATCTTTCTAGTGAGCCAAGATCCATATTTCGTCATATCCTAAGTCAACCACTGGTAGTCCTTAAAACATGATTATTTAGGTAGACAACAGTTGTCAATTATATCATATATAATTCTTGGATAGTTTGGTGAACAACAATTGTTCTTGTCTATCTTATAGATTTTGAACGAAACTCTATGCTTCTAAGTTCATAATATTTGAATATAACCGTTTATTTTCACCTTATTATGACGACTTAGTTAAGTTAGACCCAATGATTCAACGGTCGAATATAACCGCTTATATTCGTCACATCTTACCACGATAGACAGGAGTCCCCTGCCACTGGCAGTCATTCCCCTTATCGATCTAGGATTCAATGAGTGTTCATTCATTGGAAAGCATCCGATTAAAACTTAATATTTTGTTAAGGGGTTTCGAAATTAAAACGACCATGATCCCATCATAAAGAGATTCCCAATTTTTCCTTGAATTAAATACTTCAAATCAATATTCATCAATAGTTTGATTTCCAGGTTGTTGGAGGAGTCACAAGTGGCCTCACTTAATACCCAACTTCCTTACAGGTAAAACCTGTTTTTGACAAAATCTCCCCATATCTAAATAATTGAAAATTCGTATTTAATTCCGTGTTTCATAAACACAGAAATCTCATGATCGTTTGTTCATTTTAAAATCTCGAATCGTTATAGATTTTATCTTGTTTAGCATGGCAAGCATGGCATGGGTGACGTATCTAATACATGCATACATCATTAATCAAATTAAAACATGCATACATTTGTTAATCTACACATGCATCATATGTAAGTGCATCACCTTAATTAATATGCTATGGTTATGGCCCAATCTTATGCGATTTTTCCAAGCTAATGGAAAAATCAAGGTCAATCTATGGTAGTAATAACTAATTATTACAAAATCTCTTGCTTCGCTTCCAAAGCTGCCTTGATTGCCTCCAAGCTCTTCTTGAAACATTTTACAAAAGAACTCGAGTTGCATTCGAGATAAAATAATTACAAAAAGGAAAAACGACATGCAAGTCGTATTTAATTATTACAAACCATAAATTAAAATTAATAAAATAAATTGAAAACTAGGTCTTGGGGCCATAACCATGCATCATGCTCACATAGCAATTAAAAGCATCACATATTGTATAAACACAATTTTATACAACATAAATTAAATATGATCAAATCATAAATAATAAAATTAACGCACTTTAATTAAATATTAATCTAGTAATCAAAATTACTAATTAATAAAATTTTGCATACTCCAAGTTAAACATTAACAATTATTATTTAATCTAGCATGCAAAACCTAGCTGAAATTTTTTTTTTTTTTTTTTATTAAAACAGCTGTTGCGCATCTACAGTATGCGCTACAGACCTAATCTGTTAATTCTATCAGTAACGCATTCTACGTATGCGTTAATGGTCGAAACCCTAGCAGATGCGCATACTGAGTATGCGCATCACCTGTACATGCGATTTTCTGCAGATTTCCAGAAACCCAGTTCGATCGTGACCTTCATTTTTAGTCGCGATTTTGATTCCAGTCTTTGTATATAGACCCACGAATACACAGCAACACTTACATAATCAAACAACACCGATTCATGAATGTTTTAAAATCTAAACCTAGTAGATATATATATGTAAACACGTATGTATATGTTTTACGCATGAACTGAACTTATGCCTCCCTGATTCGATTCCAACTGAATTTTAGAAGTTTATGTTACGATTTAATCCCATTAACACATAACAGATAATCTTAACGTAACAAAACAGGAGAAAAACAAACATGCAGATCGTCGAAACAGTTCGCGTGTTTGCAGTAGGGTTCTTCGGGAGTTTAGAACTGGTATCACTATAACAGATCGTGTACATCATTAAAGACCAGATTATGTTACGTTTTAATCCTACTAATACATGTCAGATCACTGGACGCATCAAAACCAGTAGAAAACGAAACATGCATATCATTATATCATGCATCACGTAGGGTTCATCGAAGTAACAAAAAATCAGTTCTTAAAAACGCATATAACGGATCGTTTATATCATATATAACCAGATTATCATATTATACAAGCAGCTCTGATGCCATTGTTGGTTCCGATCATCAAAACGCAGCGAAAACAGTAATATAAAATCGAAACCAAGCCACGGATCCATGTATAATATATCGAATAATCATGGTAGATAGAACGATTACCTTATTGAAGCTTTACGTTTATAGAATGATGGAGATGCAAGCCTCCCACGATTACTGAGCACTCCTCTTCGAAGCCCCCTCTACGGTATCCACACGAACACCTTCAAGAACGACTCACGATCTTGTCCGGAAGAGAGGTACTAGCCTCTAATGAAAATATATTTTAGGGTTAGGTTTTGTGTCTGCGGCTTCTTCTGTATTTTTCACGTACCATAATCTTCACCCCATATCTTTATATATAGGATAGTATAAAGCCAAAAAGCCCATGTCAAAACCTAGCCCAAATATGATTTAATTAAATAATAAAATCTAATTCTATTATTCAAATAAATAATTAAGTCAAACTTAATTATTAAAATCATATCTCATATATCTTTGTATTTTATTATATCTTAATTAAGTCCCACTTAATTAATATAATAAAATCCAACTTATCATTAATTAATTTAAATTCATAATTTAAATTAATTCTTCCTTTTAAAATGTTCTATGTGTGTGACCCTGTAGGTTATTATTTATTTTGGCAATAATTTTATTCTCCAATAAAATTATAAACAATGAGCGGTATCTAGTAATACATCATTGCTACCCAATTAAATAATAATTAAATCGTGATTCGATAAACCTTTTGTGATTAATGTTCCCGTGTAATATAATCCCTTTAACCAAATATTATAGATTAAACTCGAGGCATGTTTATCGTCATCCTCTTCATAATTTAATCCGGGTTTACTTGATCCATGAGTAGACTATTAATAACAAATCACTATTTGAGCACGGCCATGCATTTTATAGTCTCACTCAATCAAGAGGCCAATAATATCTCTCCTATCTAATAGGAGGGTTAAATCCTTTATCTATCATTCATATTTCTCATACGATTCACAATATACCCGATGTCCACTTTTATCATTACCCGGTCAAAGGTAACTTTTAATGTAGTCAAAGTATATTATCCTCGTATAGAAATATAATGATCTCAAGTCAAAGGATCATTACACCATTATCACTGTGAGTCTTTCTTATGACTTAATTAACATGAAGAATCTCACGGTGGGTCTGTCCAGTACCATGTACCCCTACATGTACCTATGTATTGACTTTAGTATCTCCATACTTATAACCAATGAGATGTGGTTATCAGTCAAAAAATACTAGTCTATTTATGTATTATTATTGTCCTGTATAATAATACTCGACTAGGGACCTTTAAGAATATGATATATTATATAATCTCAAATTCAAGTTGTAAACTTAAACTATATAATGTGTATCATTATTCTAAGGACATTTATTATGCTAACAAATATCGCAGTAATTAGAGTCATAATAAATACATTTATTTAATAATCAAATGACATAAGGTTTATTCGAGAAACAATGTATTGCCTCTAGGGCACCTACACTAACACACACAAGGTTCACATGGGTATTCTTTCTACATAAAAAGGATGAAGCTCCTCAGCAAATCTTTGAACTTGTCAAGAATATACAGAATAGCTCTGAGTACAAAGTCAAAGTACTTAGGAGTGACAATGGTACAGAATTCAAGAATTCTACAATAGAGGAGTATTGTGCAGACAATGGAATTACTCAACAGTTTTCTGCACCTGGAACACCTCAGCAGAATGGTGTAGTAGAAAGAAAAAACAGAACTCTCATAGAGGCAGCAAGAACCATGCTTGCAGATGCAAAGCTTCCAACCTATTTCTGGGCAGAAACTATCAACACTACATGTTTCACACAAAACTGTAAATTGATAAATAGTCATGGAAAGACTCATTATGAGATGATCAAAGGAAAGAAGCCAAGTGTGAAATATTTTCACATCTTTGGATGCAAATGCTATGTCCTAAAAGTTCATCCAGAATAGTTAGAAAAATTTGAAGCCAATCGGATGAAGCAATCTTTCTAGGATATTCAGCATCAAATTCACTACGCCAAATCAGTCAATAGACATCAGTTCTGGGCTGATGTTAAAAATTTTCAAAACCGATGTCTAGCTGTGTGAGGTTAAAAGTCTATGTGTTTTACATTGGTTCTAGGCCGATGTTAAAAAGTACTTATTACATCAGTTTTTGAACCGATGTAAATAGCTGTCAACAACATCAGTTTTTAAAACAGAACCGATGTCTCAACCCCTGTACTACATCGGTTTTAGATAGACAACCGATGTTGTAAATGGTATACCACATCGGTTTCAAAAAAAGAATCGATGTTTCAACTATATGTACTACATCAGTTTTAGATATAAAACTGATGTCTGTACCCATGTCTTTACACACAATAATTACCAAATTTAAATCACACTAGAAAGTAATACACTACAATTACTAAAACTGAATCACACTAGAAAGTAAATAAAACTGATTTTTTTTCATTAACGAAAGAAATACAACATTCTTACACCATTGAGTAAAACTAAATTGGCCTACTCTACATGAGCCTATATACAAAAAACAAGCTTTCATTACATTATCCGAAAAAACCAAACTTAAACTAGCAGTCTCTCGCAATGATCCCTCCAAGTGCATAATCATCACTTGCTCCAGTCCCTACGGTCTCTCGCAATGAAACAAAATAAGATGATAATTGAGATTATAATGATAATGATTGATCATAAAAAATTGAGTAAAATCAAATGTTATATGATTTTTAGTATCTTCAATTGTAATAAGCTGTGACGGAGATAAAATTAAATAGAAATGAGCTCCAAACATTAAGTGAATGTAAAAGTAAGGTATGTAGCATATGCACCTTCATTAGGAGGTGGGGGTGGTAGTGCCATTACTGACGAGGGTGGTGAAGTCTTCTTTTTCTCAATGGATGAGCTTGATGGAGATATTGTAGGTTGAATCAACAGAACTGGAACTGGAACTGGTGTAGGGCTAAACTCATCCCAGCTTATTGGAGTAGAAGCTGAACTAAGTGGGGGAAACTGAAGGGCCTAAACTTTCATCGAGTATTCAAAAAGAAGCAGTAATTCATTACTGTATTCGACAACATTAAGCAATGACTACTATCTAACTAGATAGATCTTCAATGAGTACTGACCTTGTTGGCTTCTTGTAGGAGGATGAACCCTATTAGATGGTTTAGTGACAAGATCTTTAAATTTCTCGCCAACTGCTTGTGTCAAGAAAACAGACAAGAGCAAAAATAGTTAACAAGTACCAGATTTCAGTAATAAGAAAACAAAAGGCCAAAATATTAGATTAACAAACCTTCTTGAAGAAACCGAATAAGCTTATTGAGAAGCAACGGCCCAGCAAAACCGAGACAATCATTAAGGATCTGTAAAAGGTTAAGGTTCTTTCAGCCTAAACCACGTAGTGAAGAAAATACCAGTCCCAGTAGGAGGTCAAATCCAAGGCATACAACTTCCACCAAAATGGCATACAATTGATTACAAACCAGTTGTAATGTCAAGTTATAAGTCAACTTGTATCTCCTCTTCCAACATCTTAAAAAAATCTCAGCTCTCATCAATTTCCTAAAAGTGAGCTAGTACACCTAGACTGTTTTGCATAGGCTAATAAAATTTCCCATCATCTAAGTTTATCTCAAATAAATGTACTTGTTTAAAATGCATCTCTCAAAGTACCACTCATCAGGGAGTCGAAGTACCTAAATAAACCTAGCACATTCTAGAAAACGAAGATGCAGGCACTGTAGATTTAATCAATATCTAACATTTCTGAAATATATGTAAAAACAAATTTTACATTGTTCCACTTCGTCTTTGGAACCCTCGCCTCTAGTCCAAATTTAGAATTCTTTAGCTCAACCTCTCCTATTCATCTTTGTTAAAGAAATTTTGTTAAAAGTTAATAGGTTAACTCAGCATCTTATAAGTGCTTTTTCTTCAATTTTTTTCGATACAAGAAGTGGTTTTTGAGGCATTACTCCTAATTAGAGTAATTATATGTCTTTAAACTTGAAGGAAAATATCAAGTACTATAATTTTTACATTACTTTTACTTTCCAAATATGCATGTTTTTCATTGTTGTAAGAATAAGCTTTTTAATAAAATACCTTCAGAAGACCAAGCCGAATATATGACCATCCATGCAGAACATTTTGTTCAAAATAGTGATGGCTGACCAGTTTTTTTTTTGCCTCTCCCAATAGCTTAACATCATCAGGTGACATGACAAAGGATCCATGTCTTTTCTGGCCTAATTTCTTGGAGTCGTTATATGGAGACACCATTATCACGGAGTCATTAAGTTTTTAAAGTGTATCTAGCAGGCACACTCTGGTTATTAAAGTGATTCAGCACAGAAGCTGTTGTCAATGAAGGTATTTTAAAGCCTGAAACAGAGTGCCAGTGAAACGTCATCCCATTATTTCAGTTATAAAGCCTGAAAGCACCATGTTTTCCACTTTCAGGAAAGATATAAACTTTAAATATGAATCATTACTTGTTACAACCTTGCACATTGTAATCTTAATTTGAAAATGGAGAAGTATATCAAAACTGGGCTCAACTTTAAAATGATTATGGATTTATCTATTTGCAACCAGTGAGATCAAAATTGTATTTGCAACTCTAAAAGTGCTTGACCAATTAGAATATGTATTACAACCTGCATAGCAGCCCAATCAGGATAGACATGACTGTTGGACTGGTCCTGCAAAACAAAATCTAACAAAATGTAGCAAAAAGAAAAGTGATGAGCAAGGGTGTAGATGCAACAAAATTGCTTGTCTTTTTTTTTTTTAAGGGTGTAGATGCAACAAAATTGCTTGTCTTTTTTTTTTTCAGGATATGATTAACTCTTATATACAGAATTGCTAAGTAATCTGCAAAACAATTTGTAACGACCCGAAAAATTACGTGTAATTTATTATATTAAAATATATTTTTAGTTGATTTTAATGTGTGTTAGTTTATTTTTAATGCATTTAAACGCGTTATGATTTTTATTAAATAGGAAAATTATCTTATACGTGTTATGTGACTTCTGTGTATCATAGAATATTTTATTCTATTTTTCTGTAATTTTTATATTTTTAGAATACAATTATTTCGCATTTTAATTTCTGGATCCAGCCCCTATATTGAATCCGAGGCCCTGTTTTTGATAAAATTATTTTTATAAAATGGTAGGATATATAAAAATGAAATTTGTTGTAATTTTTGTAATATTCATAATTTTTGGGAAATTTTGGCATATATATTATATTTGTTTAAAAATAAAAATTTTACATTTTTATCCCAAAAAAATTATTTTTAGGGCTTAATAATTTTAATTAGGGGTTAAAAATATTTTTGGGGTATTAATTTTCAGATTTATATAAATAGCAGAATTTTATTTTTAATTGTTAAAATTGATCAAAAATCAGATTTTTGATTTTATTTTCTGGAAAATTCTTTGAATATTGTTCTTGGTGTTCTTGGAGATCAAACACACTTTTGACAGTGTTTCCGGCATCCAAATCGTTCATATGGGTAACCAAACTGAAGCTCTTGATCTCTACTACATGTTTATGTGTGTTTTAACATCCTAAATTGCTTGAATCGAAAATTCATAATTTTAGTTTAATATTCGAATTTTCTCGAATTTATTTTGGATTGTAGGATGATTTGTTGTTGATGTGGTTAGTGTCTATAGATTGTATACAATCTCAGGAGCATCATGATAATTTTTGTTTGATTTTTAGTAACTTAAAACTCGAAATCGAAAATTTGGGGGTGAGATATAATTTTCAATTTTCCGGATTTCTTGATGATTGTTTGGTGTTTTTGATGATTGATATGAGTCATTGAACTCATGAGCTTTGATTTGGTATGTAGAACGTTTGATTTGGTTGAGAAATGAGTAAAAACGAATTTTGATCGGAAAAATCTTTGAAGGTCGCCGGATTAATTCGGTTTTGGCCGGATTTTTAGTTTGGTTGAATCTGGGTTTGTTTGGATGATATGGTTGTGTTTAGGAAGTAATTTGGAACGATTTTGGGGCTTAAAACGTAACGAATGCTACGTTTTTGGTGCTTGCCGGAGTTAACCGGAAAATTTTCCGGTGACCGGATTCTGGGAAACTGCCATTGATGGTGGTGGCTGTTCTTCGATCATTCATACGAAGAACAGTGAGGGTGGTGATGAACAGTACTCGTTTAATCTTGAAAATCTGAAAACCAAATTCTGAAAAGTGATTTTGGAAATTTATTTTCAAAATTATTTATAAATTCGAATTTTATTTTCAGAAATTCGAAAAATCATTTTTAAATTCCGAAAATTTATTTTTAATTTCGAAAAATAGTTTTAAAATTTTAATAAATTATTTTTAATTCTAAATTTATTTTATTTGATTATTTTAAATCTATTTAGCTAATATCTTAATTAATTTAAATTGATTGATTAATTAATAATAATCAATTAATTTAATTAATTAAATATTATTTAAATATGATGAAAAATAATCAAATTTAATTATTTTGGAAAACAAAATGATTTATTTATTTTCTAAATATTATTTTACCTTTAATATTTATTTCTTTATTTGTTTAAAATGAAATAAAATTGTTTTAAATCCTAAAAATAATCCGGGAACGGTAAAAATAGTTTTAAAATTCTAAAATTATTTATAAACCCGGATTAGATAATTATAAAAATATTTTGGTGATCCAATAATTACCCGGAGGGTTTATTAGCGATCCTTTTTGATTCAAAAAGGGTATTTAAATCTTTTAAAATTCTTTTAAGTGCTTTAAAAATATTTTTAAATATTCTAAAAAAATACTTTGAGTGCTCTTTTATTTATGAGTCGTATCTGCTATGTGCTAATTGGTTACGTGACAAGTATATATGTATTTAATTCGAGGATTAATGATTATCTCTAGGGTTAATTATTGTCTTGAGGATTATTGACTTATTTCAAGGATTAGCTGTTGTCTCGATGATTAATTGTTGAATATTGACTTAGGTTTGTCAGCGGAGATAAGTAGATGTCTAATAAAGGAGATTGGAGATGGATGAAATATTTTGGTGGGTTATGAAGAAGGTTGGAGATGGATGCGGTATTGTTTGCAAATTGTAATGCAGAAGGTTGGAGATGAAGGCATGGTTTGTGGATTGTTAGATTTATTGTGAGGTGTTTTAACACCGGGAAAACGTCTATGTTCAAAGGGGACATTTCCGATTATTTCCTTTCAACTGAGATTTTGGTAAGCTTGGATTAAAACTTTTGAGTTTATAAGAGTTATTAAAATATTAGGATTGTCGTCTGCGGACTGAGGACTATCTTATGTTTGACTATAGAAGTAGACGCGCGGGCTCGAGGTCAACGGATCAGACTCGTGGTAATCGCAAGAGCGTCAAACCAACGAATGATTGAAACAGAAGATTGTGATGCTGTAAAATAGAAGAAGATAGTTGTATTACTTCGGCACTACGCAACAGCTAAGGATCAGAGGCAAGTATTTTCTTGATCATTCTAAACACTTTTTATTTTATGTTTCATTTATTCATATCATGACAAATAGTTATTGTTCAGAGCTATTTGTGATTCTTAAATATTTTGTGCGAATAGTTGCTTGATATTGGTACCCTTGATGTGGGGAATTGTTTCAGATAAACTCTTCATATCCTCATTATCGTAGTAATAATGGGATATGACCTGTATTTAAAACTAGGCATTTCCTGTTGAATTCGGAAATTGCTCTATTGGATTGGAAAATGGTAAAGCGTAGGAGGCCACATCGAGTATTTGGTCCAGCTATATTTAAGGAGGATATGGTAACCATACCATCTTCCTATAGGCTAACATTACTTGCCTATTTTGGTACCCTCAAGAAATCCGAATTATAACACGGGTGCCGTAACGTACCGGTGATTATAAAGGGTCCCATTGCTTATGAACCTGATCAGGGGGCAATGGTGTTTTGTGTTTCAGTTTTATATATCCAATCCATATCGCCCGAATGGCTATTATATATTGTGAATTGGCAGATGATTCATTTTTATGGCATGCCAAATGATTTCAGTTATGGTTTGAAATATATCACAATTGTTGATTCAGTTTGCTCTATAAACTGTTTTACATTTCAGTTGATTTTATGCCCCACTTATCCTGGTTTTATATCAAAATTTTTATACGCTTGCTGAGCATTTCTTTCGCTCATACTTGCTGTTGTAAATTCTAACATTTCAGTAAGGTAGTTTGGCGAGACGTATCCGCACAACTCAGAAAGAGAAGAAGCGTGATGCTATTTCGAAGATGACTTGGCTCAGGATGTATGGATTTAGAGTAAGATCTATTTTATACAATTGAGTTCTAATATTTATTATTATTATGTAATGGTCTAGTTAGCTTGGCGTACTTCTTATCGAAGTTACACCAGTGGTTTAAGATTTGATCAAAGAGAATGTTTTAAAGAATGAATGCTTTTTATTTAAAGGAATTTGGATTCTTGTTTCTAGCCCTATAACCTTAAAAGATCTTGGTATGTTGGGGTCACAGATGTTATATTTCCAGTGTTGGACAATCACAAGTGAATGATTATTATTAAACGGATGTTTTATTTTGAGGATTTTCGCGTGACAACCAAATCTCCTGACCCCGGATTTGGGGGGTGTCACAGTTGGTATCAGAGAAGGGTTATAGTAAACTAGAAACGGGAGTGTGTAGGAGTGTGTATATCTAAGTAAGGAACGTCAGAGCTCATATAGAGTTCCTGTTGGACTATTGGATGTAGTACCAATTAGTAAGTTAAGATTAAAGTACTCGTTTGAGATAGTTATGCTGAGCTGGATAGACCGCCTTGCTAATGGAGATGTCTACTGTGGAATCTTCAGAGATTATTACGAGTCAATGACGACGTACGATATCGATATTCTTAAAACGTGGAACGGAAGAAGCTTAAATTCGAATGACGAGCTATCGAAGGAATTGGCAAAGAAGGCATAAGTAGTGACATTGGCAATACCTTTCCTTTCTATGAATTATTTTGATATTCCGCCTACAGAGGCATTTGTTAAAAGATATATCTCTTCTTCTAAATAGTGACATTTTGACCTTCAACTTTTTGTTTTCTCCAGTGGTTAATAACTTTATTTACAATATAGTACCACTTGTTCGGTACTTTCTTTTGATTGTTCATCTTCTCAAAAATAACACCTTTGGAATTTTTTTCAATTTTAATCCAAAGTGTGCTTCAGAGAATTATTTGTCCGAAAACATCAGTTATTAATTTGATTTCATATTCCTTTCATATTTCTGTACTCCTACTGAGACGAACAACCCTATTTATAGGGGACACCAGGTATATCTGTCTGTGTGATAGAAGTTGGATGGGACGCCATCACTGGTGTGTTGTGTATTACAAGAAGGCTGGCCACCTTTATTTGTAAATGTCGGAGCTAAGACACGCAACATCGGGTTCATATGATCATATTGATCTCTCAGTTATTCTTTCATTTCAAATCAAGTTGCTTTAAAAATTCGTAAAAATTCATAATTACAATTGCGGGACATTTACTATGATATGGAATCCGTTCTTTTCAAAATTTCATAATTCTTGTTATCTCTGATGAATTTCAAGGGTATGCCAATCAGGTCAGAATAAGCCAAATTCGCTAATAGAAGTTAGATTCGCAACGGAATCGCCAAGAGCAAGAACGAGTCCTAAAATGATTAGAATATCCGTGACATGTCGATGGAATCAGTTCTCTCTCTCTCTCTCTCTCTCTCTCTCAAGGATATTATGTTTATGGAAAGTTGGTCGAGCCATATTTGAAACGAATAATGATGGGTTGTAAGACTCCAGTGATAACTGTGTCAGATAGAGACCCTATAGTTGAATTGAGATGTTGGAGAAGTTGATTGCGAAGGGACGTATCCCCAGTTTTGCAAAGCAAGTGTTGATGATGAAGGAGTTAAGGAACCCCACTAGTTGCCTTAGCTGATTCCGAGGACGGAATCCTTATAAGGGGGGAAGAATGTAACGACCCGAAAAATTACGTGTAATTTATTATATTAAAATATATTTTTAGTTGATTTTAATGTGTGTTAGTTTATTTTTAATGCATTTAAACGCGTTATGATTTTTATTAAATAGGAAAATTATCTTATACGTGTTATGTGACTTCTGTGTATCATAGAATATTTTATTCTATTTTTCTGTAATTTTTATATTTTTAGAATACAATTATTTCACATTTTAATTTCCGGATCCAGCCCCTATATTGAATCTGAGGCCCTGTTTTTGATGAAATTATTTTTATAAAATGGTAGGATATATAAAAATGAAATTTGTTGTAATTTTTGTAATATTCATAATTTTTGGGAAATTTTGGCATATATATTATATTTGTTTAAAATAAAAATTTTACATTTTTATCCCAAAAAAATTATTTTTAGGGCTTAATAATTTTAATTAGGGGTTAAAAATATTTTTGGGGTATTAATTTTCAGATTTATATAAATAGCAGAATTTTATTTTTAATTGTTAAAATTGATCAAAAATCAGATTTTTGATTTTATTTTCTGGAAAATTCTTTGAATATTGTTCTTGGTGTTCTTGGAGATCAAACACACTTTTGACAGTGTTTCCGGCATCCAAATCGTTCATATGGGTAACCAAACTGAAGCTCTTGATCTCTACTACATGTTTATGTGTGTTTTAACATCCTAAATTGCTTGAATCGAAAATTCATAATTTTAGTTTAATATTCGAATTTTCTCGAATTTATTTTGGATTGTAGGATGATTTGTTGTTGATGTGGTTAGTGTCTATAGATTGTATACAATCTCATGAGTATCATGATAATTTTTGTTTGATTTTTAGTAGCTTAAAACTCGAAATCGAAAATTTGGGGGTGAGATATAATTTTCAATTTTTCGGATTTCTTGAAGATTGTTTGGTGTTTTTGATGATTGATATGAGTCATTGAACTCCTGGGCTTTGATTTGGTATGTAGAACGTTTGATTTGGTTGAGAAATGAGTAAAAACGAATTTTGATCGGAAAAATCTTTGAAGGTCGCCGGATTAATTCGGTTTTGGCCGGAGTTTTAGTTTGGTTGAATCTGGGTTTGTTTGGATGATATGGTTGTGTTTAGGAAGTAATTTGGAACGATTTTGGGGCTTAAAACGTAACGAATGGTACGTTTTTGGTGCTTACCGGAGTTAACCGGAAAATTTTCCGGTGACCGGATTCTGGGAAACCGCCATTGATGGTGGTGGCTGTTCTTCGAGCATTCATACGAAGAACAGTGAGGGTGGTGATGAACAGTACTCGTTTAATCTTGAAAATCTGAAAACCAAATTCTGAAAAGTGATTTTGGAAAATTATTTTCAAAATTATTTATAAATTCGAATTTTATTTTCAGAAATTCGAAAAATCATTTTTAAATTCCGAAAATTTATTTTTAATTTCGAAAAATAGTTTTAAAATTTTAATAAATTATTTTTAATTCTAAATTTATTTTATTTGATTATTTTAAATCTATTTAGCTAATATCTTAATTAATTTAAATTGATTGATTAATTAATAATAATCAATTAATTTAATTAATTAAATATTATTTAAATATGATGAAAAATAATCAAATTTAATTATTTTGGAAAACAAAATGATTTATTTATTTTCTAAATATTATTTTACCTTTAATATTTATTTCTTTATTTGTTTAAAATGAAATAAAATTGTTTTAAATCCTAAAAATAATCCGGGAACGGTAAAAATAGTTTTAAAATTCTAAAATTATTTATAAACCCGGATTAGATAATTATAAAAATATTTTGGTGATCCAATAATTACCCGGAGGGTTTATTAGCGATCCTTTTTGATTCAAAAAGGGTATTTAAATCTTTTAAAATTCTTTTAAGTGCTTTAAAAATATTTTTAAATATTCTAAAAAAATACTTTGAGTGCTCTTTTATTTATGAGTCGTATCTGCTATGTGCTAATTGGTTACGTGACAAGTATATATGTATTTAATTCGAGGATTAATGATTATCTCTAGGGTTAATTATTGTCTTGAGGATTATTGACTTATTTCAAGGATTAGCTGTTGTCTCGATGATTAATTGTTGAATATTGACTTAGGTTTGTCAGCGGAGATAAGTAGATGTCTAATAAAGGAGATTGGAGATGGATGAAATATTTTGGTGGGTTATGAAGAAGGTTGGAGATGGATGCGGTATTGTTTGCAAATTGTAATGCAGAAGGTTGGAGATGAAGGCATGGTTTGTGGATTGTTAGATTTATTGTGAGGTGTTTTAACACCGGGAAAACGTCTATGTTCAAAGGGGACATTTCCGATTATTTCCTTTCAACTGAGATTTTGGTAAGCTTGGATTAAAACTTTTGAGTTTATAAGAGTTATTAAAATATTAGGATTGTCGTCTGCGGACTGAGGACTATCTTATGTTTGACTATAGAAGTAGACGCGCGGGCTCGAGGTCAACGGATCAGACTCGTGGTAATCGCAAGAGCGTCAAACCAACGAATGATTGAAACAGAAGATTGTGATGCTGTAAAATTGAAGAAGATAGTTGTATTACTTCGGCACTACGCAACAGCTAAGGACCAGAGGCAAGTATTTTCTTGATCATTCTAAACACTTTTTATTTTATGTTTCATTTATTCATATCATGACAAATAGTTATTGTTCAGAGCTATTTGTGATTCTTAAATATTTTGTGCGAACAGTTGCTTGATATTGGTACCCTTGATGTGGGGAATTGTTTCAGATAAACTCTTCATATCCTCATTATCGTAGTAATAATGGGATATGACCTGTATTTAAAACTAGGCATTTCCTGTTGAATTCGGAAATTGCTCTATTGGATTGGAAAATGGTAAAGCGTAGGAGGCCACATCGAGTAGTTGGTCCAGCTATATTTAAGGAGGATATGGTAACCATACCATCTTCCTATAGGCTAACATTACTTGCCTATTTTGGTACCCTCAAGAAATCCGAATTATAACACGGGTGCCGTAACGTACCAGTGATTATAAAGGGTCCCATTGCTTATGAACCTGATCAGGGGGCAATGGTGTTTTGTGTTTCAGTTTTATATATCCAATCCATATCGCCCGAATGGCTATTATATATTGTGAATTGGCAGATGATTCATTTTTATGGCATGCCAAATGATTTCAGTTATGGTTTGAAATATATCACAATTGTTGATTCAGTTTGCTCTATAAACTGTTTTACATTTCAGTTGATTTTATGCCCCACTTATCCTGGTTTTATATCAAAATTTTTATACGCTTGCTGAGCATTTCTTTCGCTCATACTTGCTGTTGTAAATTCTAACATTTCAGTAAGGTAGTTTGGCGAGACGTATCCGCACAACTCAGAAAGAGAAGAAGCGTGATGCTATTTCGAAGATGACTTGGCTAAGGATGTATGGATTTAGAGTAAGATCTATTTTATACAATTGAGTTCTAATATTTATTATTATTATGTAATGGTCTAGTTAGCTTGGCGTACTTCTTATCGAAGTTACACCAGTGGTTTAAGATTTGATCAAAGAGAATGTTTTAAAGAATGAATGCTTTTTATTTAACGGAATTTGGATTCTTGTTTCTAGCCCTATAACCTTAAAAGATCTTGGTATGTTGGGGTCACAGATGTTATATTTCCAGTGTTGGACAATCACAAGTGAATGATTATTATTAAACGGATGTTTTATTTTGAGGATTTTCGCGTGACAACCAAATCTCCTGACCCCGGATTTGGGGGGTGTCACAGTTGGTATCAGAGAAGGGTTATAGTAAACTAGAAACGGGAGTGTGTAGGAGTGTGTATATCTAAGTAAGGAACGTCAGAGCTCATATAGAGTTCCTGTTGGACTATTGGATGTAGTACCAATTAGTAAGTTAAGATTAAAGTACTCGTTTGAGATAGTTATGCTGAGCTGGATAGACCGCCTTGCTAATGGAGATGTCTACTGTGGAATCTTCAGAGATTATTACGAGTCAATGACGACGTACGATATCGATATTCTTAAAACGTGGAACGGAAGAAGCTTAAATTCGAATGACGAGCTATCGAAGGAATTGGCAAAGAAGGCATAAGTAGTGACCTTGGCAATACCTTTCCTTTCTATGAATTATTTTGATATTCCGCCTACAGAGGCATTTGTTAAAAGATATATCTCTTCTTCTAAATAGTGACATTTTGACCTTCAACTTTTTGTTTTCTCCAGTGGTTAATAACTTTATTTACAATATAGTACCACTTGTTCGGTACTTTCTTTTGATTGTTCATCTTCTCAAAAATAACACCTTTGGAATTTTTTTCAATTTTAATCCAAAGTGTGCTTCAGAGAATTATTTGTCCGAAAACATCAGTTATTAATTTGATTTCATATTCCTTTCATATTTCTGTACTCCTACTGAGACGAACAACCCTATTTATAGGGGACACCAGGTATATCTGTCTGTGTGATAGAAGTTGGATGGGACGCCATCACTGGTGTGTTGTGTATTACAAGAAGGCTGGCCACCTTTATTTGTAAATGTCGGAGCTAAGACACGCAACATCGGGTTCATATGATCATATTGATCTCTCAGTTATTCTTTCATTTCAAATCAAGTTGCTTTAAAAATTCGTAAAAATTCATAATTACAATTGCGGGACATTTACTATGATATGGAATCCGTTCTTTTCAAAATTTCATAATTCTTGTTATCTCTGATGAATTTCAAGGGTATGCCAATCAGGTCAGAATAAGCCAAATTCGCTAATAGAAGTTAGATTCGCAACGGAATCGCCAAGAGCAAGAACGAGTCCTAAAATGATTAGAATATCCGTGACATGTCGATGGAATCAGTTCTCTCTCTCTCTCTCTCTCTCTCTCTCAAGGATATTATGTTTATGGAAAGTTGGTCGAGCCATATTTGAAACGAATAATGATGGGTTGTAAGACTCCAGTGATAACTGTGTCAGATAGAGACCCTATAGTTGAATTGAGATGTTGGAGAAGTTGATTGCGAAGGGACGTATCCCCAGTTTTGCAAAGCAAGTGTTGATGATGAAGGAGTTAAGGAACCCCACTAGTTGCCTTAGCTGATTCCGAGGACGGAATCCTTATAAGGGGGGAAGAATGTAACGACCCGAAAAATTACGTGTAATTTATTATATTAAAATATATTTTTAGTTGATTTTAATGTGTGTTAGTTTATTTTTAATGCATTTAAACGCGTTATGATTTTTATTAAATAGGAAAATTATCTTATACGTGTTATGTGACTTCTGTGTATCATAGAATATTTTATTCTATTTTTCTGTAATTTTTATATTTTTAGAATACAATTATTTCGCATTTTAATTTCCGGATCCAGCCCCTATATTGAATCTGAGGCCCAGTTTTTGATAAAATTATTTTTATAAAATGGTAGGATATATAAAAATGAAATTTGTTGTAATTTTTGTAATATTCATAATTTTTGGGAAATTTTGGCATATATATTATATTTGTTTAAAATAAAAATTTTACATTTTTATCCCAAAAAAATTATTTTTAGGGCTTAATAATTTTAATTAGGGGTTAAAAATATTTTTGGGGTATTAATTTTCAGATTTATATAAATAGCAGAATTTTATTTTTAATTGTTAAAATTGATCAAAAATCAGATTTTTGATTTTATTTTCTGGAAAATTCTTTGAATATTGTTCTTGGTGTTCTTGGAGATCAAACACACTTTTGACAGTGTTTCCGGCATCCAAATCGTTCATATGGGTAACCAAACTGAAGCTCTTGATCTCTACTACATGTTTATGTGTGTTTTAACATCCTAAATTGCTTGAATCGAAAATTCATAATTTTAGTTTAATATTCGAATTTTCTCGAATTTATTTTGGATTGTAGGATGATTTGTTGTTGATGTGGTTAGTGTCTATAGATTGTATACAATCTCATGAGTATCATGATAATTTTTGTTTGATTTTTAGTAGCTTAAAACTCGAAATCGAAAATTTGGGGGTGAGATATAATTTTCAATTTTTCGGATTTCTTGAAGATTGTTTGGTGTTTTTGATGATTGATATGAGTCATTGAACTCCTGGGCTTTGATTTGGTATGTAGAACGTTTGATTTGGTTGAGAAATGAGTAAAAACGAATTTTGATCGGAAAAATCTTTGAAGGTCGCCGGATTAATTCGGTTTTGGCCGGAGTTTTAGTTTGGTTGAATCTGGGTTTGTTTGGATGATATGGTTGTGTTTAGGAAGTAATTTGGAACGATTTTGGGGCTTAAAACGTAACGAATGGTACGTTTTTGGTGCTTACCGGAGTTAACCGGAAAATTTTCCGGTGACCGGATTCTGGGAAACCGCCATTGATGGTGGTGGCTGTTCTTCGAGCATTCATACGAAGAACAGTGAGGGTGGTGATGAACAGTACTCGTTTAATCTTGAAAATCTGAAAACCAAATTCTGAAAAGTGATTTTGGAAAATTATTTTCAAAATTATTTATAAATTCGAATTTTATTTTCAGAAATTCGAAAAATCATTTTTAAATTCCGAAAATTTATTTTTAATTTCGAAAAATAGTTTTAAAATTTTAATAAATTATTTTTAATTCTAAATTTATTTTATTTGATTATTTTAAATCTATTTAGCTAATATCTTAATTAATTTAAATTGATTGATTAATTAATAATAATCAATTAATTTAATTAATTAAATATTATTTAAATATGATGAAAAATAATCAAATTTAATTATTTTGGAAAACAAAATGATTTATTTATTTTCTAAATATTATTTTACCTTTAATATTTATTTCTTTATTTGTTTAAAATGAAATAAAATTGTTTTAAATCCTAAAAATAATCCGGGAACGGTAAAAATAGTTTTAAAATTCTAAAATTATTTATAAACCCGGATTAGATAATTATAAAAATATTTTGGTGATCCAATAATTACCCGGAGGGTTTATTAGCGATCCTTTTTGATTCAAAAAGGGTATTTAAATCTTTTAAAATTCTTTTAAGTGCTTTAAAAATATTTTTAAATATTCTAAAAAAATACTTTGAGTGCTCTTTTATTTATGAGTCATATCTGCTATGTGCTAATTGGTTACGTGACAAGTATATATGTATTTAATTCGAGGATTAATGATTATCTCTAGGGTTAATTATTGTCTTGAGGATTATTGACTTATTTCAAGGATTAGCTGTTGTCTCGATGATTAATTGTTGAATATTGACTTAGGTTTGTCAGCGGAGATAAGTAGATGTCTAATAAAGGAGATTGGAGATGGATGAAATATTTTGGTGGGTTATGAAGAAGGTTGGAGATGGATGCGGTATTGTTTGCAAATTGTAATGCAGAAGGTTGGAGATGAAGGCATGGTTTGTGGATTGTTAGATTTATTGTGAGGTGTTTTAACACCGGGAAAACGTCTATGTTCAAAGGGGACATTTCCGATTATTTCCTTTCAACTGAGATTTTGGTAAGCTTGGATTAAAACTTTTGAGTTTATAAGAGTTATTAAAATATTAGGATTGTCGTCTGCGGACTGAGGACTATCTTATGTTTGACTATAGAAGTAGACGCGCGGGCTCGAGGTCAACGGATCAGACTCGTGGTAATCGCAAGAGCGTCAAACCAACGAATGATTGAAACAGAAGATTGTGATGCTGTAAAATTGAAGAAGATAGTTGTATTACTTCGGCACTACGCAACAGCTAAGGACCAGAGGCAAGTATTTTCTTGATCATTCTAAACACTTTTTATTTTATGTTTCATTTATTCATATCATGACAAATAGTTATTGTTCAGAGCTATTTGTGATTCTTAAATATTTTGTGCGAACAGTTGCTTGATATTGGTACCCTTGATGTGGGGAATTGTTTCAGATAAACTCTTCATATCCTCATTATCGTAGTAATAATGGGATATGACCTGTATTTAAAACTAAGCATTTCCTGTTGAATTCGGAAATTGCTCTATTGGATTGGAAAATGGTAAAGCGTAGGAGGCCACATCGAGTAGTTTGTCCAGCTATATTTAAGGAGGATATGGTAACCATACCATCTTCCTATAGGCTAACATTACTTGCCTATTTTGGTACCCTCAAGAAATCCGAATTATAACACGGGTGCCGTAACGTACCGGTGATTATAAAGGGTCCCATTGCTTATGAACCTGATCAGGGGGCAATGGTGTTTTGTGTTTCAGTTTTATATATCCAATCCATATCGCCCGAATGGCTATTATATATTGTGAATTGGCAGATGATTCATTTTTATGGCATGCCAAATGATTTCAGTTATGGTTTGAAATATATCACAATTGTTGATTCAGTTTGCTCTATAAACTGTTTTACATTTCAGTTGATTTTATGCCCCACTTATCCTGGTTTTATATCAAAATTTTTATACGCTTGCTGAGCATTTCTTTCGCTCATACTTGCTGTTGTAAATTCTAACATTTCAGTAAGGTAGTTTGGCGAGACGTATCCGCACAACTCAGAAAGAGAAGAAGCGTGATGCTATTTCGAAGATGACTTGGCTCAGGATGTATGGATTTAGAGTAAGATCTATTTTATACAATTGAGTTCTAATATTTATTATTATTATGTAATGGTCTAGTTAGCTTGGCGTACTTCTTATCGAAGTTACACCAGTGGTTTAAGATTTGATCAAAGAGAATGTTTTAAAGAATGAATGCTTTTTATTTAACGGAATTTGGATTCTTGTTTCTAGCCCTATAACCTTAAAAGATCTTGGTATGTTGGGGTCACAGATGTTATATTTCCAGTGTTGGACAATCACAAGTGAATGATTATTATTAAATGGATGTTTTATTTTGAGGATTTTCGCGTGACAACCAAATCTCCTGACCCCGGATTTGGGGGGTGTCACACAATTTGTCAATAATAACAAGTTAAAAACAAGATTTTAGCTAAACACAAATCACTACAGATTAAGGGGTTACTACAGTTAACATATAATTCAAGCAAAATAACAATCTTCACACTGAAAACAAAAAGCTACAGTCTTGATCAAGAAAACAATAAAACTACACTGAAAGAAACTAATCACACAAGAAAACAATCTCAACCCACAAAGAATCATAAAGAACATTCAAATTACAATAATACAATATATACATACACATACATAAATCAACAAGTATAAAATCTTGGGCACAACTGAATTCTTAACAACAGAATTATATGTGAAAGAAACTCACCAAATGTGTAAAGAACTATGCTTTGCTGCTGCAATTATTCCATTGAGAGAGAGAGAGAGGGAGAGAGAGAGAGAGAGAACATCAGTTATTCTATTAAGAGAGAGAGAGATCGAAAATTACAATAAATGAGGTGAATCACTGTTAACGCCAATTGAAAAATTGGACTTCTCATTAGTCGACAACAACGCCAAGCTTATTTGCTTCACTGTCAATGGAAGTAGCTGTTGTGCTTCACGATTCTGCCAATTGAATCACACACACAATCAATTAGCTTAATTGAATCAA
The DNA here is from genome assembly GCA_037693485.1 of Kitagawia praeruptora. Taxonomy (NCBI): domain Eukaryota; kingdom Viridiplantae; phylum Streptophyta; class Magnoliopsida; order Apiales; family Apiaceae; genus Kitagawia; species Kitagawia praeruptora. The sequence continues at coordinate 111,254,683 of CM075348.1, read as the reverse complement.
TTTGAACTATAAACAAGAAATCGAGAACAAATTAGAAAAATTCAAGGGAGGGGAGAGAGAAATATTATTGCACAATCCGCCAATTTAAAGCATCCTCTGCAACCAATTAACAAAAATCAAAAGCTAGGGTTCGACCTAATTGGGATTCGACAATGGAGCTTTTGAAATCTAGGGTTTGAATTTGGGGGTTTGTATGCTAGGGTTTGAATTTAGGGGTTCGAAATATGGTTCTTGAGTGAGTTTGTAAGTGAGGAAATGGTGAGTGAGTTTGAGTTTTGAGGAAATGGTGAATGAGTTTGAGTTTGAGGAGCGGGGAAATAAAATGTCTCAAGGGGGTAAATGAAAAAAAATAAACTGGGAAAATGTTTTCAAGGGGGAAAGTGGGGGAAAGAAATATTGACGTGTTTTTTTATTTTTTTAAAAAGTAGTTAAGACATCAGTTTAAAGTGCAACTGATGTCTAAAACCTACTTTAACATCAGTTATAATAAAACCGATGTAAAACACACCTTTAACATCGGTAAAAAAACATAACCGATGTTAAAGGGGTGATGTCTATTAACTGTTTTGGCGTAGTGAAAGGCCTTCAAAGTTTATAATCTCAGAACTCACATTGTTATGGAATCAATTCATGTTGCATTTGATGACAAGAAATTTGGAATTCTGCAAACTGATGAAAGCCATGACAAATTGGAATTTGAAAATATTAAAGAATCTGAGATGCTCTCCAGTGATGATGAAGGTTCTCCAGAAGAAATTTCTATTGCTACTCTGATAGAGTATATTTTTATATATATATTCTAGATGATTTTATTCTCATATTTATTGTGTTTTGCATTGATTTGGATTTTTATTTAATAGATTTGATTTTTTTATTGTAGGAAATAAAGAATTCATAACTTGGAAGGATTTGGAGCAAAAAGAACTATTTTGGTGATAAAATAGGAGAAAATTCGTATTATTGGGCTACAGGGCTGTTCTACACTGTTTTGGCCATATCTTGAGTTCTAGAAGTCCGTTTGAGGCCCGTAAGCTGTCCACGCGAAGCTTGTAGAATTATCTTTAATTCAGAGGTGGTCCAGTAAGCAAAATCCAGTTGTAAAAGCCCAAAAACAGAGGAGAAAAATAAGTTACGAATTTTACAAGAAAATCCAGCAGCTTCCAGAAATTCAATTTGAAGTGGGAAACTTGCCATCTTCTATTCCAACTCTAAGAAGGCAATTGCTTGGAGGCTAAATCAAGAAGCTAAATAAACACATCTAGGGTATTATTTTGAGGAGGAAGAATGAAAAATTATTAGGGATGTAATATTAGATCAGATAATATAGTTTAGAGTAGATTAGTATTATTAATTGGAGATGTAGAGAAACACCATGACTCTTCTTTTGGGTGACAACATTGAAGTTTGAAGGTTTTGTTCTCTTAATCTTTTCTTTGTTCTTATTAGTTTAATTATGTTTTCTTGTTTTACTAGTTGTTTTACTTGTTTAATTATTAGCGAGTAGTTATTTCTAGGGCTTAAAGGGAAGCCATGTTTGCACTAATATTGGCATGATTTTCATAGTGATTTGATTGGTTATGGTTAATTCTGATTGATATGTTTTAATCATTAATTTGTGTAATTGGCCAATATCATGGATTAATTATATGCAAATAGGGGTATGGATCGAGAGATTTACTTACTAGAGGCACACATGCGATTAGCAGAATTGAATTTGAGTGCGGAAGCATCATTGGATTTCTGAGAGCGTTAATTCTTGGAAGAGATTAACTTGACTCTAATTACCTGATTGATTGAATTACTAAAAGTGGTTAATTGTGTTGAATGTTTCGAGAGTGTTAATGCTTGAAAGAGATTAACATACTCTAGTTATAGGATCACATTGATTGCTTTAGCTTAAGAGCCAATTGTGTAAGCATGGTGGACCTGATTGCCCTAGGTTTTAAATAATTTGTTTATCATCTGTTTAATTAGTGTTAATCTTGTTTAATTAGTTAATTAATATTCTCTAATAATCGTTTGTCCCTGAAACAATTAGCGATAACTGAAAAGGAATTAGTAGAACCTGTCTCCTTGTGGATTCGACCCGCTTGCCATCTGTACTAGCAATAGACACCGTGCGCTTGCGGTTAGGTATAATTTGACACATCAAGTTTTTGGCACCGCTGCCGGGGAGACAGCGAGTTTCTGTTGATTTTAATTTAGTTGTTTAGATTGTTTCCATTGTCTCGTTGGAACCTTTGTTCCAATTGAGGCAAATTTTACTGCGTTTTCTTGGCTTTGTTGAGTGTCTACAGGTTTGCAATGGGTGAAGTTGATACTTTTGCACTCTTATCTTCCCTAGTAGAGGCACATACTCGAGAGATTGCCATGTCAAAAACTACAGAGCCCATTATGCGTCCAATGAGTATCAATGAGATGTCACAAGTGGCCCCTAAAACTTACAACTTCTGTCAAATTTGCGGTGTCCAGGGTCATTATGGTTTGGAATGCTATTACAATGTCTATAATTCTCAGAGTGCTCAGTTGGGACAAATGAATTCTTTTGAAGAAGGATATGGGTACAATCAATATTCAAACACTTTTGATCAAGAATGCGTGAATCAACCAGATTTCTACTACCAGGACAATGGTGCTCAAAATTTTTCATATCATAATCAGCAACAGTTTGAGCAACAATATTATCAGTCATATGAGCAGCCGCCACAGCAAGAATATCAATATCCTCCTCTACAAGAAGATCTACATGTTTTTCAAACCAGTGTAGATGTGCAAGCTGATCAGACAAATGAGATGTGGGATATCTTGAATAAACTGCTAAAGAGTTCTGAAGAACAAGCCGAGAAGATCAAAGACTTAGAAACTCAAAGTTTGGCGATTGAATCTCAAATTGCACAGTTGGCTAACTCTTCTACTACAGGGCAGCTTGACTATTTACCATCATCATCTATCCGATCCGAAGAGGACCTGATTGCTATCAATCTCACAAGTGATCAGGAATATGATAGTTTCTCCATGTATGTTGATGATGAGGCCATTGATAAAGAGAAGGAGTATGCCACCGATGACGAGATCAATGATGTTGCTGTTACCGAGGACAATGTGACGGATGATGAGGCTACAAAGGAAAGCAATACAGAGATGGTTGTTGTTTCTCTTCCACAACCTGTGCCAAAGCTACCATGTATTGATAAATTTGCTCTCGATCTAGCCTCTACTTACAAGGCTTCTTTGCTCAAGACTACTTATTTCAAGGTTGATGTGATAACATATATTGTCCAAGATGATATTTCTCAAATTCTGGTTGAGGATCCATACAAAGTGGCTTCTACGTTTGAAGCTCGAGAAGAGGGAGAAGATGGAAGTGTCTTATTAGCCAATGCTGTGATAAGCCAAGGATTTCGAATGGCTCCAGTGAAAGTGAGAAGTGAAGAAAAGCCACCACCAAAACCTCCACCTTATGTCAAGGGAGTTCAATATTTTCGTGGTGTTCAATTTTATCGCTGTTTTATCACAAAGTTTTCCAAAACTGCACAAGCACTCTCTCTATTGCTTATTAATGACATATTTTATTTTACTGATGCTTGTTTGGAGACTTTCTACAGGATAAAGATAACCACTAACACTTTTGATACTTTTTGTGGTGACGAGTTTATGATCGAGAAAGTGGATATTACGCCTTTACCGGAGTATTTTTGAGGAGGTCAAGCTAATGACTCTAAATAAGCGCTGCTTGGGAGGCAACCCAAGATTTCATTGGAGGATCGGTGCACTTCATGCTTTTGCATAGGGGAGTATTTTTCTCTTTCATATATAGTAGAATTGCTTAGTTATTTGTTCATTCCAAGCCTTGTTGTGTACATTATTCCTTCATCTCTTTCTTAAAAAAAAATAAAAAATAAAAAATCGGATTTTGGTGTGTAACGCAGGATCATCCTGCGTTTCGGGGCAAATTGCGGAGGTGTAACGCAATTTGATCATGCGTTACTGGAGTTGGGGCAACTTGCGCCCCTGTTGCGCAAGTTGCGGTGGCGTGTCTGCTTTGGCTGCAATCTGCGCCCCACGCGCGCAGCTTGCGCGTGTGTTCCAGGATCAGAAAAAAATTCAGCGTGGTTCACCCCTGTTGTGCGAGTTGTTTATAAAAAAAAAAATTAAACACCCACCATTCTATTTATACTCATATTTAATCATCTCTCCACCTAATTCTTTTCCTATTTCAATTCCAAAACCTCCCATCTCTTTTTCAAAATTTTAAACCTATTATTATTATTATTATTATTATTTTCTTTATTATTTTTGTATTTTATTTTGGAATTTATTTTTTGTATATATATTTTTTTTTCTTTTCTTTCTTTTCTTTTATATAATTGTTCATTGAGGACAATGAACCACTTAAGTGTGGGGATGAGTTCTCAATGAGAAAAAAAAAATCCAAAAAAAAAAATTAAAAAATTAAAAATACCAAAAATAATTCTAGCCATGCAATTTGATTAGTTGTTGTATTTTGCTTGATACACCCATGCATGCGTAGAATTCTTGTGTTCTTGACGCTTTTGTATGAGAAGTGACGTGCTTTGTTCTTGTGCACACACTTACACTAGCAAGTTGAAGCTGGTAGACTTAATTGGATGTTGTAAGTGATTAGAATGACATGAATATGTGCAAGATGACTTGGTTTACATGCTTTGAGTACAAGTAGGTGCGTTAGAGAGTCTTGTTACCTGGGATTGATTATGTTTTGTCATACCAAGTGAGTTTTGAGCCTATATGCATATCTTTTGCATGATTTTTCGTTTGCTTGAGTGTCCACATGTTGTTTACATTGCTAGCACTTACTTGAGATCTTTCTTGAAATGCATGATATTACTTGATGATGAGATGATAAAGGCACTTAGGTATAACCTCGTATTTCCCATATTTCCACACCTTTTAAACATGATCAATTAGTTAACCCGTTGAGTTTAATCATATTCTTTCGGTGACACACCACATTACTTGCCATTATCCTTTTTATTCTATTGGCCTTACAGTAATTTTTGATCCTAAATTGTCAAAGGCTAGTATCGTGCTTAAGGGAGTAATAAGGTGTTCATAAAAGGGGGGGGGTTATTGATGATCATACTTTTGGGGAATATTGATTTTGGGTTGATGCTTGCTAGTCGAAATTCATAAAAATATCTATGGATCATTGTGTTTATTCTTTAGCTCTTCAAAAATAGAAAAAAAAGAAAAAAAAAGAAAAAAAAAAAGAAAAAAAAATAGAAAAAAAAAGAGAGAAAAAATAAATAAATTTGAGAGCATTCTTATGTTTGTATGATCCTTCTTCATTCGACTAGTCAAGTTATTATGTAAGGGTTATTGAAAAATCCAAGTGTGGGGAAGTATTTGTTTTAATAGAAAGGGAATTGAATAATGATTATTGTTGGGTACTAGCTTTTGACATTTAACCTGTTTTAGCTTTACTTGACATACCTGGTCCCTAGCCCACGTTACAACCCGAATAAAGACCTTTTGATTGTCATCAGTGATGTATGTTGTGTTGAAAGTGAGATTGATTGCGAGTGTCAAGTTGTGTTTATGATTTTGTTGGAATTGAGTGATACACTTAACCTTGTTCTTGAGTGAATATTCGTTTTTGAGTGAAAGGTGAGTTATTACTTGTTTTGGCATAGGAGATCCCAGGTTTAGACTTAAAGATGTATTTCTTGTGGGCTTAGCATGATTACCAACGATTTTTACACTTGACATGAATTTTTATGACCTTCTGCATGTTGGTTGAGTAGACTACGTGAATACTTGCACTTTCGACACCAAGACATCGTATGTTTACTTTGATTCTTAAGTTGATGTGGCATGAGAGGACTTGTGTGTGTGGTGTTGTGTTAGCATTGATCTTTTGCATGGTTAGATGAATTTTGTGGGTATATTCACTATAAACCCTCACGAGACAACACTCGTCCTACTAGGGCTGCCTAGGGGTTTAACGGCTTGTTGCATATGCTCAATGCAATCGTGTCATCTACGAAAGTGATGTTTGTTAGGACTTATTTTTATTTCACTTATTTGCCCGAGGACGTGCAAATGCTTAGTGTGGGGATGTTTGATAGAGTATATTTTTATATATATATTCTAGATGATTTTATTCTCATATTTATTGTGTTTTGCATTGATTTGGATTTTTATTTAATAGATTTGATTGTTTTATTGTAGGAAATAAAGAATTCATAACTTGGAAGGATTTGGAGCAAAAAGAACTATTTTGGAGATAAAATAGGAGAAAATTCGTATTATTGGGCTACAGGGCTGTTCTACACTGTTTTGGCCATATCTTGAGTTCTAGAAGTCCGTTTGAGGCCCGTAAGCTGTCCACGCGAAGCTTGTAGAATTATCTTTAATTCAGAGGTGGTCCAGTAAGCAAAATCCAGTTGTAAAAGCCCAAAAACAGAGGAGAAAAATAAGTTACGAATTTTACAAGAAAATCCAGCAGCTTCCAGAAATTCAATTTGAAGTGGGAAACTTGCCATCTTCTATTCCAACTCTAAGAAGGCAATTGCTTGGAGGCTAAATCAAGAAGCTATATAAACACATCTAGGGTATTATTTTAAGGAGGAAGAATGAAAAATTATTAGGGATGTAATATTAGATCAGATAATATAGTTTAGAGTAGATTAGTATTATTAATTGGAGATGTAGAGAAACACCATGACTCTTCTTTTGGGTGACAACATTGAAGTTTGAAGGTTTTGTTCTCTTAATCTTTTCTTTGTTCTTATTAGTTTAATTATGTTTTCTTGTTTTACTAGTTGTTTTACTTGTTTAATTATTAGCGAGTTGTTATTTCTAGGGCTTAAAGGGAAGCCATGTTTGCACTAATATTGGCATGATTTTCATAGTGATTTGATTGGTTATGGTTAATTCTGATTGATATGTTTTAATCATTAATTTGTGTAATTGGCCAATATCATGGATTAATTATATGCAAATAGGGGTATGGATCGAGAGATTTACTTACTAGAGGCACATATGCGATTAGCAGAATTGAATTTGAGTGCGGAAGCATCATTGGATTTCTGAGAGCGTTAATTCTTGGAAGAGATTAACTTGACTCTAATTACCTGATTGATTGAATTACTAAAAGTGGTTAATTGTGTTGAATGTTTCGAGAGTGTTAATGCTTGAAAGAGATTAACATACTCTAGTTATAGGATCACATTGATTGCTTTAGCTTAAGAGCCAATTGTGTAAGCATGGTGGACCTGATTGCCCTAGGTTTTAAATAATTTGTTTATCATCTGTTTAATTAGTGTTAATCTTGTTTAATTAGTTAATTAATATTCTCCAATAATCGTTTGTCCCTGAAACAATTAGCGATAACTGAAAAGGAATTAGTAGAACCTGTCTCCTTGTGGATTCGACCCGCTTGCCATCTGTACTAGCAATAGACACCGTGCGCTTGCGGTTAGGTATAATTTGACACATCATACTCAAAGGAATGCTACTGTTGAGGGGGATCAATTCAATCAAGGAGAACACAGTGTTCATCAGGAGCAGACTAGTTATTCAGAGTCTACTCCATCAGGAACGGATTCTTCAGAGACTAATGAAGGAAGATCAGGAACTAGCAGCAGTATGGAGTCTATTGATTCTACTGATCAAGGGGGAGCTTTTGAAGGAAATGAACACTCTTCTAGAAGAGATACCACTAACTTAAAAGGAGAGTTTAGAAGGAGCAATCTACCACCTGTTAGAAAATGGACAAGGGATCATACTGAAGATTTGATAATTGGTGATCCAAATAGTGGTGTTCGAACTAGAAGATCAGTTCAAAATGAATGCTTGTACAGTTGTTTTCTCTCAAAGAATGAACCTATGAAGGTTGAAGAAGCCTTACAGAATCCTGATTGGGTAATTGCAATGCAGGAAGAATTAAATGAGTTTGAGAGGAACAAAGTCTGGAAACTAGTACCAAGACCTAAAGATAGATCGATTGTTGGTGCGAAATGGGTTTTCAGAAACAAGCTAGATGAATCTGGTATGATTGTAAGAAACAAAGCAAGACTGGTGGCCAAGGGTTATTCTCAGGAAGAAGGAATTGACTATGATGAAACCTTTGCCCCTGTAGAAATATTGGAAGCAATCAGAATGTTTCTTGCATTTGCAGCTCATTCAAAATTTAAGATATACCAGATGGACGTAAAGAGTGTTTTTCTAAATGGCAAGCTTGAAGAGGAAGTATATGTGGAGCAACCACCTGGTTTTGTTGATCCAAAGTTTCCAAATCATGTCTATAAACTTGACAAGGCACTCTATGGACTAAAGCAGGCACCAAGAGCATGGTATGAAACTTTGTCTAAATTTCTTCTTGAAAATGGCTTCACAAGAGGTACAATTGACAAAACTCTATTCTTTAGAAAGATAAAAGGTAAATTGCTTTTAGTTCAAGTTTATGTTGATGACATCATATTTGGTTCTACTAACGAAAAGTTGTGTGCTAAGTTTAGCAAGCTTATGCAGTCTAAGTATAAGATGAGCATGATGGGTGAATTAAATTTCTTTTTAGGTTTGTAGGTCAAACAAACTGAGACTGGTATTTTCATTAATCAGTCAAAGTATATTAAAGATCTTTTAAAAAGGTTTGACTTTCAAGACTGTGCAGTTGCAAAAACACCCATGGCAACAGCCACTAAGCTAGACTCTGATCCTAAGGGAAAGAGTGTTGATAACACTAGCTATAGAGGCATGATAGGTTCACTGTTGTACTTAACTGCAAGTAGACCAGATAAAATGTTTTCTACCTGTTTATGTGCTAGATACCAAAGTGATCCTAAGGAACTCCAAATCTTGGTTTGTGGTATCCTAGAGAATCTGATTTCTCCCTAATTGTCTATTCAGACTCTGATTATGCAGGGTGTAAAATAGACAAGAAAAGCACTACAGGTACATGTCAATTCTTGGGAAATAGATTGATTTCTTGGGCAAGCAAGAAGCAACAATCTATCTCAACCTCAACTGTAACACCCCGACTTCCCAATACTGAAATACTTTTTATAATAAAATAGACTTTGATACAAGGGAATTTTAGAAAATTTCGACATGAAGTATTCGTAAATCGGACTATCCACCTGTATTTCAACCCAACCAAATTCCAATTAACAACTACAAATAAAACTTAATACACCAACGATTCCTCACCGAGGATCGATTCCAGGTTATGGTATGAAACAAGAATCTAATTAATACAAATTATTACAACTTCTATCTCTACTCTAATGTAAATTACTATACCAACTAATTCGTAGCTCAATTCCAATCTATGCTTACCCGCTCTAGCTCCGAAATCTATCCTGTATAGAATGCATCATCGCTCTCATTCGTAGGGATAAATGTAGTAGATCCTCGTTAAACCTAACTGCAAAGGGTTAGGTAAAACAAAGCAAGAGTGAGCCAAAGAACGCCCAGCAAGTTAATAATATAGTGAAACAACGATATTACGATAATTCATTGATGAACAATATCAATGAATACTTTATCTCAAAAGATCATTCAATTTCCATCATAGAGTAAAAAATTTCCATTTACTACAAACCATCACTGCCTCAGATAAAACTTTGAGAAAAAGAATATCAAGAAATCCCCCAATCATTCTTACTTCACTTTCAACGTACAATGTTACTCTCGAACTGAATAACTGGGAAACTTCTATCCATCCTTAATCTCATTATTTTACTGAGTTCCCAACTTTGATCAAGATAGAAAACAACTAACTCTAATATCCACAATTTCGAAAGTAATGACCATTTACCTTGAAACATATCTATCTCATCAAAACATTCCTTTCTTTAAAACCTTTTCATCTTTGAAACATACTTTTCATAAAACCTTTTTAAAAACATTTAAGTTGATTGGAGTTTTTCCCTTAACATCGGACAATACGGGTGATCAGCCACGTAAAATCCCCATACCGGACACGAAGTCCCTCTGGACCTTGAAATTGGGTTCCCAATTAGGCAACACATTGGCCTTTAATGCTGGACTAGGACCACCCTAGCCTCTTACGCTAAATAAATGTGCTGGACTAGGACCACCCTAGCCTCTTACGCTCTCCAATCTATAAACCTTTAAAACAAACATTTCACTTTAAGCCCTTTATACTCACTGATAACAGATCAGCCCAGTATAAGGAGTTTTTTTAAAAACATCTTTAATTTATTTAAGCCATTTCCATTTTCCATTATAAAAGACTGAGGTTCAGAGAAGCAATTGATATGAAGAATCAAGAACAACACAGCAATAAAATTAAGATTCAGGGAAGCAGGTGATATAAGGGTTCATAAACGAAAAAGCAATAAGATTAAACTAAGCATGTTATGATACAACAAAGCAGAATCATATATCAACAGAGGAAACATTAATAATTTAAGGAACAAATCAATCATCAAGATTTTAAAATTTCAACAGCAATCTATAAGGAATCATGAATTAAAGAAAATCTGAAGTTCAAAAGAAGATTTAAGAAATTCTCAATTACACAAAGTTTCACTCTTGTCTGCTAAGCACTCATAGGCTTTAGCTGCCAGAACGGGCATGACAATAATGAGTTTGAATAATTAAGAAGATCTCAATTCATTCTCGGTTTTAACCGTCACTGAGCAACACATGCCTCAACAACAGTATAAACCTCGAATTAGTTTACAATAATTTGAAGAAAAATGCTCTTTGAAAAATATTAATAAAGACGAAAAATATTGAAATAAATTAATTTTAAAAGGATTCAACACCTGAACAATAGGTGAGGAAAATAAACAATGACAAAATAATTTGAGTATGAGTGTTTGCAAATTAATAGAAGAAGAATGTCCCTAGAATAAAAATGAAAGGTATATGCACTAGCAAAATGATTTGAAAGGAACATCGTATAATTAACAGAACAAGTTTACATTATTCAGAATAAATAGGAAGAGTATAATGGCTAGTGTGGCATCCCATAATCCGGGGTACAGATTTGGGGCCACTAACCATAATCCACACAACACAAACTTGGATATATAAACAAAATATAATAATAAAATACCCCTGATCCAAGACCGCTTACAGGTTATGGTATGAAACAAACTACCAAATTTAATTATTACAATCCAATCTCAGTATAACATTATTAAACAAATTGATAACCACTAAGTTCGTCTATCGAACTAGTAAACCAACCTCTGACAAGCTCAAATCACTACCCGGCGAAACCAACAACTCGAACGTCACCTCTCGCAGCTGGAACAGGAAAACTCATCCACACAAGGTCCACTAATCTCCTCTATTAACTGAAGAAAAATAAACAACAAGCAAGAGTGAGCCAACAATGCTCAGCAAGTGTAAACAGTGATAGCAATATCAAGAACAATATAGGTTCTGATCAACAAGAATAATCATCATACGGTACGAAAGAAATCAGCTGAAGAAATTAAATATTGTAACTCCCAGATGAGCCAACAGGACTCCGCTAAAATAAAATGCATCAACAATGAGAACTGATAAAAGTTCTGATAATTAAAGATAATCATAATAGGCTTCAAGGGAATCAGGCTTTGAAGCAACTCAACCTCAATGTATGGATTAGAATTGGATTTTTATATATTTTTAAAAACAATAAGGTTAGGCTGCTGATCAGTCACGCACTAACCCCGGACAAACGCACACAGCAATGTCCTTTAATGGATCCACGGCACACATTGGCCTTAACATCTGACCACAAATCTGGTCTCCCCGAAGGGACATCTGTTGACCATTAAACTGGTCTCCCTGAAGTGACATCTGTTGACCATTAAACTGGTCTCCCCGAAGGGACATTTGAAAAAAAACATTCCAATTCTAAATCCAACACACTAGGTGTCAGGACAATCGACAACCTCTGTCAATCAAACAATCTGGAAAACTCACGCTCCAGCACAACAGTTCAACTAGTGGAATGAAAAGAGAATCAACCATTCTATCCTTGATATCGACAAGTTCGATATATAAATGGGGTGAAAATTAAGAAACAACATCAACACTAGTTGTCGACGAGATCGATAATAAATGGGGTAATAATAGATAAAGATCCACAACAATAATAAATGTCGACGAGATCAACAATAAATGGGTGAGAATGTCATCATTATAATAATTAAGGAACAGTTTCACTTGAACGATAAGTGAAAAGAAATACTTGCAACATGATTAACAACAACTGTGATTATAAGATAAAGTAAGGATATAGTCAAGTGCTAAGCATTTAATAAAAATATACCAACACATTGTCAAGTTTGAATCAACATAAGTGAATTAGGTTGTTTAAAAATGATCATTTGTAAAATAACTCCAAGATAATTAAATTGTAGGTCAGTTTGAAGAAAACATCCCCTAAAGAGGGTCCATCGGTGAAAATATGTCATAATCAGGATTCGTGTTAAAAAAAATTTTTTATAAGATTTGGAAATCTTGGATTCCTCTATTACAACGTCTTTTAAACATTTTTGAAGAAAATAAATTAAAATAAATGGTACTCTCCTGAGGAATCTAATAACATACCACGTTTTTAAAATATCTTTGAGGAAAAAGGTATTTGTAAGATCATTCGAAGATTTGCACTTGAGCTAAAGGTGGAAATATAAACATTGGCCCGTCATTTGAAGAAGGACGTCACTTTGTAAACATAATTTGATCGACACGTTTGATATATAAATAGCACAGAATTGCATCACTTGAACAATAAGTGAGGAGCGATAACACTTGCCTCGATACACGAAGATTCCATTTCCATCACATCGATTCTTTACTCGCTCTACATCGGTCTCTACTTCTTTATACATTTCCTCTTCCCGATCACACCTCCGTCTTTCTTTCATCACTTATCAGCCTTTACACGAGCACACTCGTCCACTCCGATAATTGTCTCATTTCTCAAAATTCTGTACTTATGTACACTGCCTCCTAGCCGGGCCTCCTACTCGTACCTATATAAAGGTAAAGTACTACTTCAGTACCAAAACCAACCAAAATCTTACTGTCAGTCTAATCTACCTATACGCGTCCTATAACGCTTTACAATTTAGCACATATTGGTTATACTTATAGAATAATTTAGTACAACCAGACAAACCACCTAAACACGTATATCAAATCAATTTGCAACTAATACTTATTAAATTACTATAAGAATCACAAATAATTTTCAACTAAAATCGGATATCACCTCTTTTGTACGGGTACGCTTACCAGTCGAAATACGGCCGACACAACAAGCAACAATAATTATCACCTTCCAATCATAATTACAACCAAGTAAGGAATAAACAACTTAATTATGATTTCTCCGAGACCGAAACATTTTCATCATAAAAATCGAAATCAAACCGGGAAAATCAAAATCCACTAAACAAAACGGTATTCGATTTCATAATAACAAAACCCAATTTACCTACTCGGGGACCATTTCCTGGACAACATCGCAGTAACCACAGTACAACCTCATCACTGTTAACCAATTCAACATCATCCCCTTTCATACATATATCGCCACTAACATACCCACACCCTTATCATACATCTGTCACAATTTTTATACATACACACGAGGACATACACACCACAACCCACTCACACTTATTCCCTTTGTTGTTCACGCACAATTCCAAACCACAAACCCAGCAATATACGAACCCAGCTGATTTTAGAGTTATCCCACCCATTACTCTTTCACTGTGCCCACATAATAAGACCATCCATGCACTCCTGCCTCCTCTTCATTTGTTTCTTTATCCCTCAACCTCTCGACCTTAGCACCTCATAGCAGTACACACCTCCAACATAACATACACTACACACCCTTCTCTTCCATCTTTCTCTTATACAATTACAACATTCCTAAACCCTTTCCCCTGCTTAATTCTTTCACTAATAAACCTCCACAAACATAATTCCTTGACTACACAATTTCCTTCACCCCCTTCCTCACTTCAATTCACGCTGCACTTTACACAACCACTCGATGCTTCCCTCTGCCCATCCTTGAACCCAGGCTCCACAGCAACTACCAACAGTGAGATAACGCACCACACACACGCCAGTTGAGAGGGACACACACACGAACACAACAGTGAGATACACATACTCAACTGCGACGGCAAGAACAGGGGAAAGACACCAGCGCGCAACTCGACCTATACACACAAACACAGAGCTTGAATCTCACACATACATGCTTTATGTATACATACACCCACCATAAGCACATCACAGTTTACACCAACGGCCACACCGTGAAAGAGAGGAGAAAAGAGTGTGGGAAACACAGAGATTTGCGCGAGAGATTGATTGGGCAAGAGTGATTGAAAAAGAGAGATTGAAAGAGATAGTAGAGCTTGAGAGATTGTGAAGGAAGAAAACGAGAACAATCTGGAACCACCAGAAAGTCTGAGAAGATAAGGAGCATTTTAAAAGTTTCAAAATTCTGAATTTTGCTTAAAATCAAATATCCACCCTTTTTAAGAAAATCGAAATCAAATAGAAATTGGTGGAAATTAAAATTTTCATTTTTAAAATAAAGAGTGCAAAATTATGAACACCCACATATTTTTAAAATATTTTTAGGACCAATAATGAATTAAATATGAATTTTACAAGTTTTGATGCTTTAAAAACAATATAACTCGTAAGATCAATTTAAAATACCCAAACACCCAAAATAATTATCCCAATAATTTTAAAACTAAGTAATATCATATAGATGATAACATAGAAGATTTCATAATTTTTAATAACTCCGACGATTTTATAAAAATCTCAGAAAATAAATAAGGCATGATTTAAATACATTTAAATCATCAAAAATAACAAATAAAAATCCACAGGCTTACACGGCGCACATAAATCATCATATATGCATACGAACATAATATCACATATATTGACCTCCTTAAAAAATATTCACATCATATAATTCCCATTTAATAGTAAATAAGAATTTTTTTTAATACGCGATTTTCTAGGTCGTTATAGCTAGCAAGAAGGGATTTCGAAAAATAAATAAATAACACAAAAGGTTTCACATCACTTGAACAATAAGTGAGCTATAGTAAACTTGCCTCAATATATGAAGTTTCCATTTCCATATCTCAATTCTTTTTTCATTGTATATCTGTCTCTATTCTCATTCGTTGGCCTTTACTTGGTCATACTTCCGTCTTTCCATAATCACTTGTCAGCCGCTACCCGGGCACACTCATCAACTCCGATAATTATTCTACTCTTCAAAATTCCATCTACACGTGCGCTGGCTCTTAGTCGGCTTCCTACTCGTACCTATAGAAAGGTAAAGTACTACTTCTGTACAATGCCAAACCAAACCTTACTATCTATTTTAGTCTACCCATACGTCCCCTAGCTCGAGTAACCACAATAACACATATATCACATAACACTTAGCACTTATTATTAACTTACACCTACACCCTTTTAACACATATATCATGTCCATTTACAAATAATCCTTATCATTTATTATACAAATTACAAAATAATTATAACGAAAATTGGACAGCACCTCCTTTATATTATCGTCTAACCTGTCGGAATACAACCGACCCAAACAAGCTTTTAACTACCACATTCAATCTACATTTACAATCAATCTCTGTTATCTATACTAATCTATAATAAGCAAACTAGGGGATAAGTGGTAGTTTGATTCAACCAAGCCTTAAAAAAAATGGTGCCCGTTAGATATTTATCAAATAGATTATAACCGTTAGATCTAATAGTAAGGAATATTCTATATTTAAATTTCTTTTCTAAATATCCAAGGTTCGAATCCCGTCAACATCAAATTTACATTAAAATATCATATTATTAGTTTTAAACAATACATGTCATTTATTTTAATAACTATTATTATTACTAATAATTTTATTAATTAATATTACAAAGTTAAATTATATCCATAATAAATTATTTTATTCTATTTTTTTAATCATATAATTTTAAAAATATTTAAAAGTCGTGCTTTGCACGGGCTCAAATAGATCATAACCGTCAGATACAACAATACTAAAAGTGATTATATACAAAGTTTAAGGTCGATTCCCGCCAACAACATATTAATTTATATTTAATAGTAAAAATAATTATATACAAAAATTTAGGTTCGAATTCTTCCAATAACATATTAAAATTAAATTTTATAATAACTAGCTTATAACCCGTGCAAAGCACGGGTTACTTTTAAATATTTTTGAAATTATATGATTAAATAAAATATAGTATAATAATTTTTTATGGATATAATTTAACTTTGTAATATTAATTAATAAAATTATTAGTAATAATAATACAGATTCGAACATCAGATCTTTAGAAGAGAGATTTAAATATGGAATATTCCTTATTATTAGATCTAACGACTATCATCTATTTACTAAATATCTAACGGTTACTATTCTTTTAGATGGTTGAACCAAGTCATTATCCATAATACATTATTATACTCCATTTTATTTAATCATATAATTTTAAAAGTATTTAAAAGTAACCCGTGTTATAAACTAGTACACATAATACATAAACCAATAACAAGCAATTCGAATACTAATACTCGCTCCATAATTAGCAACATAAATTTAAAAAAAACCCATCCTATTATTCGGATATAAACATAAATAACGATAAAAACTTCACATACAATTGATTAATCGAACAAAAATTTAATTTGTAATATAGGGGCTTCAAACACGAAATTTCACACGAATTTCATACGGACACATTTTCCATTTCACTGAATTGATATAACAAGGCATCGACTAAAACAATTAGAACCATAGGAGGAAAACACGAACCAAACCCCTTGGTTATACACACAAAACCGAGACCACATCAATTAGGCAAAACCCAACGATACTGCAGTAGCAACTAAGTTCAAATTCGAACACAACGAGGAAGAATAGAAGCCTTGCTGCTGTGAAATCGCCACACAGTCACACACACACACGCAGCAGCGCCTATACACACACAATACTCAGGCAGCAACGTAGCAACGCAGCAAGCACAGAATCTACAACACACACCCTGCTGTATTAACTCACACACACATAACAGTTTCCCAAATTACAACTGTGCTCACCCAAGGGTGGAAGAAGATTTTGCAGCGAGATTCAATGGAATTCGAGCAAAACCCACACACCCAACACATAGTAGATGCGAACACACACACACCTTCTCATACACCCATACTTACACACCACCAACTCAACAAACGCAATAGCACAACCAGTACAGGGGAAGAAAGAGACACAGCTTACCCACACACAAAGCTGCCCAGTAACGTATGCACACACACACCGAATTTACACATACACACCTATATATAATCACACACACGCAGTACACGAAGCAGCACAAGCACAGACTTGTTCGAGGAAAAGAGAAGACATGGGTGAGGGAGAGAAGCTCACGGTGGAAAGGAAATTTGAGGGAGGGAGGCGAATTAGAGAGATTGAGAGATAAGTCGAAAGACTTGGAGAGGGTTCTAGAGACACTAGCTGCAAATTGAATTTGGGGGAAACAATACTGCTAAATATAGGGACTTAAGGAATAAAGGGAATTTTTGGTAATCTTTAAAATGCTGAAAAAAAATTAATCAAATCAATTAAACAGCTTTTAATAATTCGAATTTAAATGGAAAAATTGTGAAAATTAAAATTTTAAAATAAAGAGTACAAAATTACGGACACCCACATATTTTTAAAATATTTTTAGGATCAAAAACGAATTAAATATGAATTTTATAAGATACGATCCTTTCAATGCAATAAACTCTTAAAATCATTTTAAAATACAAAAACACCCAAATTAATACACCCAATAATTTTAAAAACTAAATAAATATACAAAGATAATATTACAAAAGATTTCAAGATTTTTATCAACTCCAATGATTTTATAAAATTCTCAGAAGATCAATAATGCATGTTTTAAATAGATTTTAATCATTAAAAATATAAATAAAAATACACAGACTATCACGGCACACATAAACCAAATAAACCATCATATAAGCATGTAAACACGATATCACATATTATTAACCTAAAAAAAAAATTCACACCATATATTCCACATTTAATATTAATTAATAATATTTATAATTACGAATTTTCTAGGGCGTTATATCAACTGCATAAGCTGAGTACATTGCAGCAGGCAGTAGTTGCGCACAGCTCCTTTGGATAAGAAATCGGTTGATGGATTATTGTTGTGGAATAAAAACTAGGTTATGAATATTGCAGCTAGGATTTGTGTGTATTTAATACAAAGGGGTTAGTGAGCTTCGAGCTTTAATGCTTGTTTCCGTGTTCGAGACTAATCGGTCCTCACAGAGTGCCTACGTATCTCGTTATTAAAAATCAAGCCAAAAACGTAGTTCTGAGAATGAGGGGTCAGGCCCTTATATAGGCTGCAGGAGCCTTAGAATTATGGTAGGATTGAGATACTTGGTAGGCAAGCCACCGCCTTGAGGAAGGTTCTAGACTCCTTCCTTGTAGAAATCAGTTTCCATGTTGAAGTAGGTGCCTTGGGGGCTAAGTCAGGCAGGAGTAATATCCTTATTTGACTCTTATTGCTGAACTGGTTATTACCCTTAATATTAATTACGAAATTAATAACATAAATAGGGTTTGGGCTCATCTGGTGGGCCCCATGTTTGGACCATACTAGGTCTAATTAATGCTACATTAAATGTGTCTTTAGGGCTTATTTTTAGCCCATATCATTTGCCCCCCAACTTCTAGGGAAACTGATCAGGTTTTCCTTAAAGTTTTTAACGGCCTTATTCGAGACTTGGGTCAGGGTTTATTGCTCTTTCGTGAGTATTTTCAATAATATCATCTTAATGTAAAGCGTGGAGCGACCGACGCATTTACGACGATATTGAATAACACTAAACGGTGTTAAACAGCACTAAACGGCGCTAATCAGCATCAAACAACGTTTAAACAGTGTTAAACGACGTTAGACGGCATAAAACGGCACTAACGGCGCTAATCGGCACTAATTGGTGCTAATCTACCTCAAACAACGTTTAAACAGTGTTAAACGACGTTAGACGGCATAAAACGGTACTAACGGCGCTAATCGGCACTAATTGGTGCTAATTGGCCTCAAACAACGTTTAAACAGTGTTTAAACGACATTAGACGGCATAAATCGGCGCTAATCAGCACTAATCTTTGCTTATCGGCACTAATCGGTGCTTAAACGACACTAAACGGTGCTAATCGGCCTCAAACAACGTTTAAACAGTGTTTAAACGACGTTAGACGGCATAAAACGGCACTAATGGCGCTAATCGGCGCTAATCGGTGCTATTCTCAATTTCAACTTTCACTTGATTATTTTGTTCAAAAACAATCTCAATAGTGATCTTGATCATCGAGGTGGAGAAACAAAAACAAAAATGTGAAAATCCCGACTCGACCACCACTGTCAGTCGGCCAAACTAAATCTGCATGCTGACCATCGATGTCGGTCGGCCGAGAGGTCTCCGGTGAGCCGGTCGGCCGGGACCTCGGTCGGCCAATTTTTTATTTTTTTTGATTTCGACAACTGATGTCGGTCGGCCAGAGTGTCTCCGGTGAGCCGGTCGGCCGGGACCTCGGTCGGCTGGAGGCTCCCTCGCGGCTCGGTCGGTCGGTTGTCGGTCAGCAAGCTTGTTCTTTAAACGTGGGTATCGACCCTGATAATCAATATCGAGTCTCGACGTCAATATTCGTACATCGGCTTTCATCAAAAGTTAATCAACTTCACTTTCAAACTTGAATATCGACCTTAAACATCGATATCGAACCTCGACATCAATATTCATACATCGACTTTCATTGAAAGTTAATCAACTTGATTTTCAAACTTGAATATCGACCTTGATCATCGATATCGAACCTCGACATCAATTAGCTTGGTCATTCATGACTTATATTTAAGGTTTTACTTAAAACCTTGATTAGCATCACTAATCCCGCATTTAGGACTAATTTCCTGACTAAACTTTCTTAAGCGCGATTAGCTTCCAAAACTCAACTGGTTGCTCTGGTATGATGTCTTGCTGGATATTCACTTAAATTCCCGGTTTCTTTTCCAGAATTTCTCGAGTTATAATGACTCTTTCCATCTATAAAAGATAGCTTTTGCTCCTTTCTCATATATTATCGATACTTGACCTATAAACGCGAATCGGGCTGTACTTCAACCTGCGGTAGCAGGTCATCCTTTTCTTATAAAAGGAGAGGAGTATCCTTCATTTTCCTTCAATTCAAATTGGCTTTCATGACCTTCTGGGCCTTAACTCGCTTGTTGAATCCGTTCATGGTTGTTGGTTATAATCAACCTTTCATTCTCATTCTAAGATGTAAAAATGATGAAGTCCCTTAGTTCTTGCCCCCCTTGCCACTCAGCACTTGACTTCAAGTCTGGTGTGCTTTGGCTGGTTGTTAACCCTTTATCTGAATGAAATGAATCGAATAGGTGTAGAATTGTATAAGTATGAAGTACTTGAATTGTCGATTAGAAGTATGTTTTGTATCGACAAGTCAGGCATTCGAGAAGTAGAAAACAACTATTCGAGAAGTCAAGAAAGGCTTAATCGATAACTCAAGCAGATAGTAACTCACAGCTGGCAGTTATTTAACTCAGAAATAATTCTAAATTAAATAAAATGTGTTTTTATGAGTGAATTAAACTTTTAGACAAAAGTCCAAAATCGGTTAAAATTCAGCGTGAATTCAGCCTTTTCAAATGATTCGAGAACTCAAATATAGTATTCGAGAACTCAGTCAATCGAGAACTAAAACACTATATTCGAGAAGTCAAGGAAATCTCTATTCGAGAACTCTAAAATACTCTATTCGAGAACTCAAGAGTACTCTAATGAGACTTGTTAGAGATGTCGAATAGTGAATCATTCGAGAAGTTTGACTTATCGAACTATACCCATCACTCAAAAAAAATTGTTTTTCACTATCTTTTAAAATTGACCAGCCATATTCATTGAAGAATATTCTAGCAAATTAAATAGTGATTTTCTCAAAATTTCATAGAAATTTAAAGTTAGCAAAAATATGATTTTCCAACATATGCAACAGATTTGAAATATTTATATGGTTGAGGTCTTGCTTCTCGGTTGATCGTTCAAGAAGTCCCTTGCCACTCAGCACTTGACTTCAAGTCTGGTGTGCTTTGGCTGGTTGTTAACCCTTTATCTGGATTCTAGGTTTCCAACTTTCTTCTTATGCTCACATGACCTTGCTTTTATTTGAATTCGATTGATGGCTCTTGATTCAAGTCCTTAAACTCAAACGACAAACTCGATTGAAGGCAGACAGCCTTTTTGGCCATCAAGGCTAAAATTTTGTGTCGGGATTTGAGATTCAACTCTTACTAACAGTTTCTGTGCCTTCAAGACATTATCAGGGAGCCAACCAGTCTCAAGATGAGCTTTGATGGGATCTATCCAACAACCCCCTATATCAATTGGTGCTACCAACTTTGAGTTAATAGATGGGGCCTTCAAGACCTGGAACTCTCGGCGTAGTTCTCTATCTTAGAAGAAGTAAACTTTGAGAGGGCATCGGCCTTAACATTTTCTTCCCTCGGAATGTGCTCCACATAGCACTCGTCAAACTGGGTCACAACGGCCTTCACGACTCTCAAGTATTTGGCCATAGTTTCATCCTTGGCTTCAAATTCACCCTTCACTTGCGTGACTACCAATCTTGAATCTCCACAAACCTTGAGATTTTTGACCTTCATGATTCTAGCCAAGCCCAATCCGGTTATCGGGGCTTCATACTCAGCTTCGTTGTTGGTTGTTGGGAAATCCAACTTCAAGGCATACTCAACTGTGAACCTATCGGGTCTTTGCAAGACTAATCCTGCACCGCTAGATTTTGTTTTTGATGCTCCATCAAAATAGAGCACCCAGTATTCCTTCTGATAGGAACAAGCTCCTCATCTTTTTCTTCACCTCCAGGGGTGGTTACTATCTCCTGCCCTCGACTTCTTGGTTGGCAATGGTACATTCAACCACGAAGTCAGCCAATGCTTGAGCCTTAATGGCTGTTCGAGGCTTATACGTGATGTCAAATTCTCCAAGTTCGATTGCCCTTTTGATCAGCCTTCCACTGGCCTTCGGGCTGTGAAAAATATTTATCAACTACTGGTCCGTCAGGACTTCAATCTTGTGTGCCTGGAAGTACGGTCGTAGCTTTCTCGAGGCGGTTATCAAGGCCAAAGCAAACTTCTCAATGGTAGAGTAATTCAACTCAGCTCCGTCCAAGACCTTGCTCACATAGTAGATAGGTCTTTGAACCTTATTCTCTTCTCGAATGAGGACAGCTCTCAATGCTTGTTCAGATACCGCCAGGTATAGATAAAGAGTCTCCCCGAGACTAGGTTTGGCCAACGGGCCTTCAGTCATGTATTTCTTCAACTGTTCAAAGGCCTCTTGCTTTCAGGGGTCCACTCAAAATTTTTCACCTTCTTTAATGCTTGAAAGAATGGCAAGCATTTATCACCAGACTTGGAGATAAATCTCCCTAGGGCTGCAACTCGGCCTGTTAACTTCTGTACATCCCGTATAGAGCGGGGTGGTTCCATGTCCAAAATCGCTTTGATCTAATTAGGATTGGCCTCTATGCCTCTTTTTGAAACCATCAGACCCAGAAACTTTCCTGATCCAACGCCAAAAGCACACTTGGCAGGATTCAACATCATCTTGTAGTGCCTCAGCACTTCGAATGCCTCTCTGAGGTGCTTAATGTGGTCTACCGTAAATAGGATCTTGACCAACATATCATCAACATAGACCTCCATGGTTTTTCCAATCAGATGGGCGAATATCTTATTCACCAATCGTTGGTAAGTAGCTCCTGCATTCTTTAGACCAAAAGCCATAACAAGATATCAAAAAACACCAAAGTCAGTTATGAAAGATACCTTTGGGATGTCATCCTTATGCATCTTAATCTGATTGTAGCCGCTGAACCCGTCCATGAAGCTCAACATCTCATGTCCAGCTATGGCATCTATCAACATGTCTATCCTCGACAAGGGAAAACAATCCTTCGGACATGCGTCATTCAAATCCGTGAAGTCTATACACATCCTCCACTTCTCATTTGCCTTCTTGACCATCACAGGGTTAGCCAACCATTCGGGAAACTGAATCTCTTCAATAAACCCAGCCTCTAAGAGCTTGTAAACTTCTTACTTAATGGCATCTTGCCTTTCAGGAGTAAAATTCCTCTTCTTCTGTTTTATTGTCTTCCGTTCGGGATCGACATTCAACCTATGGGTTATAAATTGGGGATTAAACTCTGGCATATCAGCCGTTGTCCAAACAAATACATCATTGTTCTCTATTGGTCTTTATCATTGGATCCTTAATCCAGGTACTTAAGACATATTGAAGAGTAGCTAGTCCTTAACATCCTCGGTCTTGCATGGCATTGATTGTTGCGTGTGGCTTTTATCTGCTTGTCTTTTAACCTGGGTCCTTCACAGACTTAAACTCTTATTTGGTCGTGCTGTAACCTAACTCTTGACCCTTCGGGGTCTTTATTTATGCATTTGTTTGTTCTCCATTCGTGTATTCTTTTATTTTCGGTACTTGGTCATCCTTGACTTGCACTCATCAAGTGCTTGGCACATAAATAAAATCACACAATCAATGAATGGAAAACAAACTTGCATTAATAACTTGAAATGGGTTCAACCCTTACATAGAGTACTACCGTCCTACTTGGAGCAACATGCTCTGCAATGGTTTCAATGAACCTTATTTCTACTTCTACTAGATAAATATGAAGCTAAGTCCTACTAGGATAACTTGAGCCCATCGGGGCTTTGCAAGACTAGGCCTGCACCAGATTTTGTTTTTGATGCTCCATCAAAATACAGCACCCACCACTCCTTCTGGTCTCCTCCTTATTATTCTGAAGTTCACTTCTTGCTTGGGGTATTACCTCCTGCCCCCCGACTTCTTGGTTGCCAATGGTACATTCAAACACGAAGTTAGTTAACGCCTTAGCCTCAATGGTTGTCCGAGGCTTCTGTGTGATGTCCTCTGACGGCCTTTCTTGGCGTTCCTTACCACTACGGATATCCATGTCTTCAATCGGAAGGACCTGCCCCCCGACTCCATCAGGCCTTAACGAGGCTACATAACAGCTTCGTGCCACCTTTATGTTCTCCAACACCATTCCTGATCGGGAACTTGATCTTCATATGATAAGTTGAGGCGACAGCCTTGAATGCATAAAGTCCAGTCCTTCCGAGGATAGCGTTGTACGTTGAAACCACCTTGATTACCAGGAAGTTCAATATCTGAGTGGCCTCCTTGGGCTCCTGTCCAATAGTTACAGGCAACTGAGTAGTCCCTTTGACTTTGGATTCTACTCCATTAAATCCATATATAGGCATGTTATTGGGGGTCAACTGAGAATAATTGTATCCCATCTTCATAAATGCATCATGAAATAGAATGTCAACGGAAGCTCCATTGTCTATCAAGACTCGCTTCACCTCTGAGTTTCCAATCACAGAAGTTATGCCCAACGGGTCGTCATGGGGGAACTTCACCCCTTCCAAGTCTGAGTCATCAAAACCAACCATTACTTCAGTTTTTGCACGCTTCGGGGCCTCTCCCACGATGTGCATAACTTCTCTAGCATAAGCCTTCCGAGAATTCCTTGTTGTGCCGGCTGCAGTTGGGCCTCCTGAGATCATGTTGATTACTGGCCTTCGGGGCTGTGGGTTGCGATCTTGATCGTCATCCCTCCTATCATACTCTCTTCTCTGATTACCATGGTCGTCACCCTTAGTGAAGTGGCTCAGTTTCCCTCTACAAATCAAAAGCTCGATCTCATCTTTGAGTTGCTTGCAATCATTAGTGTCATGCCCCACATCTCTGTGGAATCTACAATACTGATTCTTGTTTCTCTTTGCGGGATCACCCCTAAGTGGCTTTGGCCATCGAAAATCCTTATCCTTCTCAATGTCCAACAAGATTCGACCTTGCATACTCAGTGAACCTTGGTCCTTGGTTCTTCTTAGGGGCATAATCGGAGTCCTCGCTAGTTCGGGGATACTTGTCCCTAGCATCATACTCCTGGTCTTGCTTTCGCTTCTTGGAGTCGTTGTTACCTCCTCCTCCACTTACTGTGGCTTCTTTCTTCATGCTATCTTCAGCTTTAATGTACTTGTCAGCCCTTCGTTGGAGCTCGGCCATGTTTTCAAGAGGATGCTTTGCCAATGACCTTTTAAAGAATAGATCAGTGGTTCCGTCTTCTAGGGCTACCATGGCCACCATATTCTCCAAATCAGTGATATTCAATGTCTCCTTAGTGAACCTCTTGAGGTAATCTCTCAGATTTTCATTCTTTCCTTGCACCACATACATAAGAGATGCAGAGATTTTCTCATGAACTTTTCCGCTGATAAGCTGATTGATAAAAGCAGCGCTCAACTCCTTAAAAGAGCCAATTGAGTTCGCAGGAAATCGGCTATACCATCTTTGAGCCATGCCCGACAGGGTTTGAGGGAACGCCCTACACTTTAAGGCATCACTTGTAGGCTGCAGCAGTAGTGCATTCGAAAATGTCCTGACGTGGTTTGAGGGATCACCCGTTCCATCATAAGCCTTGATTGTCGGCATCTTGAACTTCTTTGATATACAAGCATTCATCACCTCCTCAGTAAACGGAAGTGTGGGATCATCAGGATCCCCAAGTGGCATCAGATCCTTGGGGTTGCTTCTGGGGGTTTCCACCCTTGTTGTTCTTCCAGTTGGGGCGTCAGCCCTTCTTTGCCTCCTTGAAGGCCTTTCCAAATCGACAAAGGGAATCCCTCCTAACGTTGGAGGAGGTCGATTCTGGTTCAATCTTGCTTGCTCCCTTGCTATATCGTCCTTCAATTTTAAGATCTCGGCCTCATGAGCCCTAATCTTCTCTTCAGTTGACAAAGGGGGCTCACTATGGATAGTTTGTGTCCTCCTTCGAGGTTCTCTGCTAATACGTTGCCTCCTTGGGGCTTCATCACGATCGTCATCATCATCAGATGATGATGATGAGTCCAGGGTCCCTTTGTTGAGGGGGATAGTTAGGCAGCCCATACATCGGGTTGGTACTCAAAGGGAGCACAGTGGTGGAGATATGTCCTTCCAAGAGTGGACGATTGGTTAAAGGAGAGATCACCATCTGAAGAGGGTTGGTCTCTTGATTTGGGGGAACATCCACAGGTAACGTTCTCTCAACATGGGGATTCGTCCCTAGAGGTTGAGAAACTTGAGATTGGACGATTGCCCCTGTTGTTGGGGGTACCTATTCTATAGCAGGCGGAGCAGAGCTAAGGGGTAAAGCCTCAGTAGAGGTTGGTGTTCTTCGCGTGGTCACCATGGTTGATGTTGTCGCTTCCCACAGACGGCGCTAAATGTTATGGAATAAAAACTAGGTTATGAATATTGCAGCTAGGATTTGTGTGTATTTAATACAAAGGGGTTAGTGAGCTTCGAGCTTTAATGCTTGTTTCCGTGTTTGAGACTAATCGGTCCTCACAGAGTGCCTACGTATCTCGTTATTAAGAATCAAGCCAAAAACGTAGTTCTGAGAATGAGGGGTCAGGCCCTTATATAGGCTGCAGGAGCCTTAGAATTATGGTAGGATTGAGATACTTGGTGGGCAAGCCACCGCCTTGAGGAAGGTTCTAGACTCCTTCCTTGTAGAAATCAGTTTCCATGTTGAAGTAGGTGCCTTGGGGGCTAAGTCAGGCAGGAGTAATATCCTTATTTGACTCTTATTGCTGAACTGGTTATTACCCTTAATATTAATTACGAAATTAATAACATAAATAGGGTTTGGGCTCATCTGGTAGGCCCCATGTTTGGACCATACTAGGTCTAATTAATGCTACATTAAATGTGTCTTTAGGGCTTATTTTTAGCCCATATCAATTATGGTATGGCACTTAGTAATATTCCTATGTTTTGTGATAATACTAGTGCTATCAAAATTGCAGAAAATCCAGTTCAACATTCAAGGACTAAGCACATTGATGTCAGGTATCATTTTATTAGAGAACATATTGAGAATGGTACTGTGGAACTTCGTTTTGTTCCTACTGACAAACAGCTTGCAGATATTCTAACTAAACCACTTGATGAGGCTACATTCATTAGATTGGTTAGTGAGTTAGGAATGTTAAATTTTTAGATCTTTAACATCTGCAAAAGTAGCAAGGTATGTGTGTCAGCTTATAGACTTGATATTTTTGTCAGGATCTATATTTTATTGTTAAATGCTTAAGCTGTAACATTGTACCTTGATAAATTACAGTATGATAGACTTGTTAATAAACATCATGATCAGGATTGCTATCAGAATGCTTACATCATCAGTATTTCTACATCAGTATCAGGATTGTGAAATAGTCTCAAATCCTGAAGTTCAATTTATTCAGTGGTCTAATTCTGAGTTTTGTTAAGTCTATTCTAGCAAGTTTTAAAACATGCATACTGATAATTTATACATTATTCAGATCAGTCAAATAAACAGACAAGTAGATAATAAGAAAGCTTGTATTTTCATTAATCAAAAGCATTACATACATGGAAATGAAATACAAACATCTTTTTGTCTAACGTCTACTGATAATCCTATTCTTGTCTATTGTTATTGGTTATTGCTTTTTTCATGCATCTAAGATACACGACAAGGAGCATCTCAAGAAATCCATTTGGGATTTGAACAGTCCCATCTGCTCTTGAATTTCTTCTCATGATGATTTGAATGAGAGCAGCTGGTACAACCCCATGTTTATTGAGGACTGATCGATAAATGAATAGCATCTCCATCAAGATCAACCTCAGACTCTTTACCAAATTCTTCATCATCAAGGTGTGAAGAAATTAGAGGGAGATTTTGATCAACTGGTAGATGTTTTAGAGGAGAATTTTGGACATCATTTGGGTTAATATCAACCATATCTAACTCGATGAGAAAAGTCATCTCTTCTAAGAGATAGTTCACTTGCTCCTGATCATTAAGAGCATAGAACTTCTCAGAGGTAATGAATCAAAAGTTAGGGTTCATATAAAGATTTGGGTTGAAAGCCATGGTTTATAGAGAAAAGGTTGAAAGGTTTTTGGAGTGAAGAAGGGCATAAGTCGTCCGTTTCTTTTATAGAAAGACGTGGGAAACTGAACAGTCGTTTGGAGATTTTCAATGTAGTCAGTCATTATTTCGCATGACTGTATTTCTTGTATTTTCAAGAAATGTGAAACGTATCTAACCAATTGATTTTGTTCAGATTAATTGTTTATTTCTTTTTCAGATAAAAGAAAATGCTACGTGGAAACTCCATTTAGTCTCTGGAATCAGGATGATATTGGTCAGGAATACAAGTGTGATCACATCAGGGTTGGTGATTATTTTCTATTTAAAAATCACATTAAAATTTGGGGTTTTATATCAAATGGGCCACTGATCTCATTAAAAAGTATCAAGTAGCTCCCCAGTCTCCACGGGGACTCATTTAAACCACTAAACTAAGAAATATATCATTTGCCCCCCTACATTCACAAAAATAATACAATTTATGTGTGATCTGAGTATTGATGTTTAAATATATCATATTGTGTGTGTAATGAGAACATTGTCTGATTAATGTATACCATAAATTGTATTATTTTTGTGAATGCAGGGGGGCAAATGATATATTTCTTAGTTTAGTGGTTTAAACGAGTCCCCGTGGAGACTGGGGAGCTACTTGATACTTTTTAATGAGATCAGTGGCCCGTTTGATATAAAACCCTTAAAATTTGTGGTTATCTTGGTGAGAAGATCACATCAGGAAAGGAAGCTAATCAGTTGATTTTACCCTGATTTATTTACTTGAAATCAATTTAGGATTTTATTTTCCAAAAATCGTGGGCATTTTTCAGGGATTGACACCTGTCAACCTACGTGTCAACGTGGGATAGTGGGTCTAAAGGATTTTTAAAATATATTTGTTTTGAAACTCTACTTGTTTATTGCTTTCTCTTAATTCATATTTTCTAAAGCGAAAAACACTTTCGAGTTCTCAAAATCACTAATCAATTTCAAAGATTTCTCAAGTTCTTTTCAGATCAAAATGGCAGCTCAAAGAAGACTACCCAAATCAGTAGCTTTCAAGTTTGGTGACTTTGGTTTTATGATGAACAATAATGTTGCAGCTATCACCAACAAGGAAGGGGTGTCAGCAGATTTTCACCCTATCATGGACTTTATGGCGAAAGGACCATTAAGTTATGCCTTGACAGCATCTCCACAGATTAATCAAGCAGCTGTTTCACAAGCTTGGAGAATGCTGTGGTAATTGATTCTACTCAGAGTCAATCAGGTAAGATTGTTCTACACTTAGGACAAAACTCATTTGATATTACTGAATCTGTTGTTAATTCAGTACTTCACTTACCTGTTAGTATGAATTTTGAGAATGTACCATCTGATGATAATGTAAGAACTATGTTATCTGAGTTAGGTTATAATGGACCTCTAGATAACATGAGCCAGTTAAATAGATCCTTTCTTAGGAAAGAATGGTCTTTCTTTTTTGATCAAATTGCTAAATATTTTACTGGTAAATGTAGTTCTTTTCAGCAAATTACTTATGTTACATCACATATTTCTTATAGTTTGCTTTATGACAGAGTAATTAACATTGGTCATATTATCTTAAGTTAGATGAGTATCAAACTTGGTAGGAAAATGGTTATTAACCATTTTATTCCTAATGTTGAAACTAGATTTGGTAGAGAATATTGTGTTTCTTCTTACAGCAAAAGAGAATTTTCTCTGACATTACAAAGAAGGACAATGAAAAGAATCTAGATGAAATACCTACAATACACTATCCACAACATGTTCAGGTACTTCTAAAAACTCATCTTCCTACTCTATACAATTCTTCTTTCTTTTGTGGTGAAATGACTCAGGAATCTCATTTGGTGGAGAACCCCCCTGTGTCTACCTAAGTAGCCAAAAACATTATAGTCTCTGAAATAATTCAAGAACCAAATTTTGATCCACAACCTATTGTTTCAAAGAAACCAACCTCTGGTGTTTCTCAAAAGACATCAGTTGTAAGGAAGAGAAGATTTGTTATTTCAAGTAGTAGTTCTTGTGAAGATGATGATAATATATCTCTTGCTGAGAGAGCAGAATTGAAGGCTGCAATTCAACTTTCTAAGCTAGGACAAAGAGATGAAGAACCTAGTCACAGCCAGGCTGCAGTCTCCCAAAAGGTTGTAGTACTTAAAAAGGGAAAACAGTTACTGGATACTGTCTCTCAAAAGACCGTGTCTATTGAAAAACGATCTAATCCCAAGATCACTTCTGTGTCTACACCTCTTGAGTCTTCTCAAGATAAATCTGTTGCTCACTATAATGGGAGAACAAGGAGAAAGATTCATTTGTCACCTACACACACAGAGTCTAGTCCAACTAACATTATGCAGGTCTCTACAAATGAAGCTACAATCAAATCAACAATTGACAATAGAGATCTTGATGTTGATTCTTCATGGGAAACTACATTGACATACAGACTAGCTATGCAAGTTATTTCTATCAAAGTTAAACTTTCCAGGCCTGTTCTAGATTTTCTGATTGAAAGAGTCCCAAGACTTTCATTTCCTGAAGAATATGGACTTCTACATCAAAGACTTGACTTAATGAAAATGCATTTCTATGTATCTGTCATAAAGGAATTAGTCAAGAAATTTGGACTTTCTAAGCATGGTGCACTTCAATCACTTCATACATACTTGTTTCACAAGGATTTTATTGTTGAAGATGCTCCAGATCAAGGTGAACAAAAGGAGGCAGTAGATAGAGGAATGCAGTCAACAGGAGATATTATTGCACCAGTGGTGAATAGTAGGACAGATCATATCACAGTCACTGCAACACAAGAACCATCTAGTCAGAGGTTGGATGACTCAGGAACTGTGATGGCTGATGCTGAAAGGTCTTCTGTGCTGACTGAAATAGTAAGTGAGAAACCCTATGATATGGGAGGAATGACTTTGATTGATTTTCCTGAAGATTAAACAAATATTGTTCAGTCAGAGTCTATCCAACTTGAGGGTGTGTCTCAGCAAACAACACTTAAAGACGGTAACACACAAATTTGAATGATACACTTGAAAAGATGGATATAGATCATAAGAGCACTTATCCAAATTTGAATGATACACTTGAAAAGATGGATATAGATCCACAAATAGAGAGGCTGGCTCCTGACCAGGCAAAAGGAGAGGTAGAAAGAGTGTTGACTTTAGATAGTCAAAGTGAGAATGAGGGTATGGATGATCAACTCCATAGTAAGGGAGAGAAAATTAGGAAACCATCGTTTGATTTCTGGGATCAAGTTTTTCCTGAATCTTGGTCTGATAATCTTGGTATGGATGCTGGTACTTATTCTTTTATCAAAATGTATGAGAAGAATGACTTAGCGAAGCACAATGCAAGCTAGAAGTTAAAGCTCAGAAGCAAAAGGAAAGGCTTGCAAGAATCATCAACAGAAGAGGTGAAAGGCTAAGACAATCTCTTACTGCACTTGTACCAGAAGAAATTCCTAATGATCCTAGTATTCCTTTGTATGTACTTCCAATATCAGCTAGAATTGAGACATCAACAGTGTCTGATCACTCTGAGGAGGAGTCAGGATTTGTAGATGTTAGTACACAGAATACTGGTGAAGGACATGATGATCATATTTCAGCTTCAGATCAGAAAAATGAAGATGTTTGTAATACTACTCAAGTATTATTGCTTGAATATCATGCTACACAAGCAACTTCTTCTACAAGGCTTGAAGATAAGGTTATTTCTGCATCTGAGTCTGAAGATACAACAAGCACTTCCAACTTTGAAGTTAATTCTGAAGTTCTACAGGATATTCAGAAATCTCAAATTAATATTCAATCAAGACTTCAAACACTTGAAGAACAAGCAAGAAGGTATCATGAAGGAAAGAATTTTCTATTGATGGAAACTACTAACTGGACGGCAGAACATTGTCATGTATAGATTAACTTTCTGTTATTAGTTGATAGGTTGCATTATAAATACTCTCTATACATCATTGTAAAAAAGAGTTCGTTTGTGAGGTTTGTAATCGTAAGTATATGAGAGTACAAACAGAGAGAGATTTGTATTGTCAATAGCTGCTAAAGGTATTTGTACACTTTTGGTAGAGTTTGTATTTGATCTTATTAATACAAACAGTTTGATTTATTTTTTTGTTCTTGTTCAACTAATTAAGCAAAAATCAGACATGATTATATAACTTGTATTCAACCCCCCCCCCTTCTACAAGTTATTCGAGTTAACTATATGGGTTTATTTAGGTAAAGATCAGATGATATCTCATCCTTCAATCCACTAAGAAAGTTGTCTACATAATAGCTATCACTATGATTACCATTTAAGGCCACTATATATTTTCTTAGCTCATCAAATTGACATACATACTCATCCACCTTTCCCTTCTGAGTTAGCTTATTAAGCTGTATTACAATACTTTCATAACCCCCTTTTGAGAACCTATGATAGAGTGATTCAACAAACACTTCCCATAAAAGTACAGAGTATTGATTCGGAATAGTTTGGACCCAAATATCAGCTTCACCTTCTAAGTATAGAGTACAACCTTAATCCTTAAGTCCATAGAAGGGTTCAATTGAAAGAAATTTCACACTTATTAACTCATCCCCTGGGATTTTTTCCTTCAAACTTAGGAAAATCCATCTTAGGCAGTCTTAATGGTCCTGACGGTTGATGGATTTATGAGAGTTGTGCTCATAAGACTGATTCCAGAACTGTGATGTTGGGCCTTGGTTATTATTGTGGATCTGATGGTGGTTTGAAAATTCAAGTGGTTGAATGGAAATTGGTGTATACTGAATGGTGGGGGTTTAGCTGGTATCTTTATTTGCTGTTGAAAATTATAGTGGTGGTCAAACCTTGGTAGAATTTGTGTATGGGGAGGTTATTGATATTGTGGTTGAGGTGGCACGGTATAAATCAAGGAATTTGAGGGGTGCTAGACGATGGTGGTGTGGTGGTGTCTTTGTTCTTATTTTTGTCAAGGGTTTTGTGCACATGTTGTAGATTAACACTATCTTCACCATCAGTGTGCACAATATCATTATCATTCATTAGAGTAATGTTGGGAGTTTGTTGATTCTTACCTCCTTTGACTCCTGAAACATCTCCTGCAGAACTTTGATTCTGATCTCTGGTCATCCACTTCATCATCTCCGCCATGTTGGCCCTCAACTCCTCTATCACTATAGTAAGATGTGAAAACTGTAAACACAGATTTTCAATCTTGGACTGAGTTTGGTTACGATTCTCTTCAAGAATTTTCTAAGTTTGCTCCATGTTGATTTGTACTTGTTCCATCCTCCCTTCAAGAGTAGATATTGCCTTCTCATGTTTTTGCAACGTAACTTTCTCCGCCATATGCCCAAGATTTGTTCAAATACCAAATTTGTCATCAAGAAGAACAATTGTTTTCTAGATCTAAATTAACTACAGCTAGCTAAGATAAGGCTAAGCTAAAGACAAGGAAAATATTCTTCATTTCATAAAAATACTAATAAATTGGTGTAGCGAATAGAAAGGACAGATAATAGCCATAATACTACTGACACGTGCCTATCCATAACCTGCTACTCCCAGTCAACATGCTTGGGGAATACTCTAAACATTTGATTATAATAAATAAGTAATTTACGACACCTACTACAAATGGTTAAATCCTAATTTCCCGCCACCCAACTCTAATTGGACCAATGATAATAATTAGCAGTATGAACACATCTATTTTTGTTAAGTTGTTAAAACTCTAATAATAAATTTGTTTGATTGTATTTTGTTACGCTTATAGGAGTTGTAATGGGTAGTATAAAGATCATGCAGGCGAGATCGTGGATGTAGAAGGAGAAGATGAGGATGGTGTCTAATCTTAAATTGCTTCAATTTAATTACAGTTTTTGTAAAAAGAATTAATTTTAAAAATTATTGTTTAAAAAAAATTGCTAAGATATTCAAGTTAAGATTATTAATTCCAAACATGGCCTTTTAAATATTATAATTTATAATTTTTTTAATTTAATAAATGTCAAAAGTTTTAGCTAAAAATTAAAATTTATTCTCTCTTTAGTTTTTAAATTTTAGGAAAGAAAATAATTATAAAAATAACTATAATATAAGGCAATGAATAGATATATTTTTATCCCTAAGTTATTGTAACTCTATTCTGTTTAATTGCATATATATCAAAAAACTAGAAAAAGTAAAAATTTATGTTTTTCCTTTTTAAGATTTTAATTTTAAGAAAATAAATCCACATGAAAATATCAATAAAAAAGTATAAAGTTTCAACTTCTCTACTAACAAAATAATGACTCATTCATTATATCTATTATAGGCCAACATGGGTTTTGTGCCTATTTAGTAAATTACAAATTTGTCCTTACATTTATATTAATGTTATAAAAATTGTAGTTGGAAGGAATTGAACTCATGACCTTTCAACAACTGTAAATTTATGTTTACATGTCCAACCACTAGACCAAATCACTTTTTTGTGAAACATTTGAAACTCATTCACTACATCATGCTCAAATAACCACCTATTAGCAATATTTATTTTATAACCTTCCAACAACTGTAACTTTATGTTTACATATCCAACCACTAGACAAAATCACTTTTTTTTGGAACATTTTAAACTCATTCACTACATGCTCAAATAACCACCAATTAGCAATATTTATTTTATAATTTATTCAGGATAAAAGTGCCCACATAATTTTACTAATTTTAATAAGTTGAATTTTGATAAGAATTAAAACAATGACATTCATATACTCATAAATTTATGCTCACGTTTATTTTTATGATTTATTAGGGATAAAATCGTTTAAATATTTTCACATATAATAGTAAAAAATGGTAGTCGGGGAGGGAAAATATAGATTGACAAAGATGATGTCGTCAAAGTCAATTAAGAAAGGTATTCAGTGGCCGAAAATTGGTCAAAAAAAAATCAAAGTGAGGAGGTAGGTGACGAAAAATAAGTAGAAGTCTATCTTAACTAGGTAAACGGGCGGAAGTGAAAATAGATCTACAAAAATTTATTACAATATTTATCTCTTTTAACAATTATGTCTATATATTAGTCAAATAGCCAGAATATGTTTATTATTAAATTGTTACAAAAACTGATGAATGAAGTGTATAACATATTTTTACTCGATATCAGTAGATTTATTAGGGATAAAATCGTTAAAATATTTTCACATATAATAGTAAAAAATGGTAGTCGGGGAGGGAAAATATAGATTGGCAAGGATGATGTTGTCAAAGTCAATTAAGAAAGGTACTGAGTGGCCGAAAATTAGTCAAAAAAATCAAAGTGAGGAGGTAGGTGACGAAAAATAAGTAGACGTCTATCTCGAGTAGGTAAACGGACGGAAGTGAAAATAAATCTATAAAAATTTATTATAATATTTCTCTCTTTTAACAATTATGTCTATATATTAGTCAAATAGCCAGAATATGTTTATTATTAAATTGTTACAAAAAAGGATGAATGAAGTGTATAACATATTTTTACTCGATAAGAGTATAATATTTTATTTTAAGTATGAAAGGTACTGAGTGGCCGAAAATTGGTCAAAAAAATCAAAGTGAGGAGGTAGGTGATGAAAAAAAGTAGAAGTTTATCTCAAGTAGGTAAACGGGAGAAAGTGAAAATAGATCCGTAAAAATTTATTACAATATTCCTCTCTTTTAAAAATTATATCTATATATTAGTCAAATAGCCAGAATATGTTTATTATTAAATTGTTACAAAAATTGATGAATGAAGCGTATAACATATTTTTACTCGATGTTAGTATAATATTTTATTTTAAGTATGAAAGGTACTGAGGTGGCCGAAAATTGGTAAAAAAAAAAAAAATCAAAGTGAGGAGGTAGGTGACCGAAAATTAGTAGAAGTTTATCTCAAGTAGGTAAACGTGCGGAAGTGAAAATAGGTATATCAAAATTTATTACAATATTTCTCTTTTAACAATTATGTATATGTTAGTCGAATGACCAGAATATGTTTATTATTAAATTAATACAAGAAATTATAAATGAGGTGTAAAACATATTTTTACTAAGCCAATTAAAGAAGAAACTTACAACAACTTTTTAAAAATCATTTACTACATGCACAAATAATTTGCATGCTCTACTTTATTTAATATTTATTTTTTGATTTAATCAAGTTAAAATTATTAAAATGAATTGTACAGTTGTCTGCCTATTATGTTTAGTACAGGTAACTTTTAAAAATCATTTACTACATGCACAAATAATACGCATGCTTTACTATATTTAATATTTATTTTGAGATTTAATCAAGTTAAAATTATCAAAATGAATTGTGTTGTGTTTAGTACAGGCCAAAATGATTTTTTGACGAGAACTCTTATACTAATTTAAAACATTATTTTGTGATCAATTAAATAATTTACATGTGAGATATAAACATTGTATTAATTTTTTAATTAAATAAAAGAACTGTAGTTGGGTTAGAAAACGATATTATAAATTAGTTCGTAGATTCAATACAAATAATTATGAGATTAAGATCTATACCTATATTAATGAAAGTTAGATATTTAACAAGAGAATACTAAATTGTATAAAATACACAAATTATAATTATCGATTAGTTGAATTTAAGGACTGTAAAAATGATTGAATTTAAAAAGATAAATTCAAAAAATAATTAATTAGATTGTATTTAAAAGAAATTCAAAATTATAGGTCACTAAAAGTGTTTTTAAAAAAAAGACTACATGTAATGTACGTATACACAATTATATAATTGTTAGTAGTTACTTATGAAGCTTTTATATATAATACATAAAAAATCATAGATCATGTATTTCATATTAACAATGAATATGTAAGAAAATACTATATAAAAGTCGTGTGTTTCTCGATGGATACATCACTATCAATACCACCATTAACAACACATCGCTAACACCATTACCACCATCACTACCATACCACCACAATACCGTCACTATCACACAACAACACTAGAATCACGAGCGAAATCACTAAAACTTTTAATGCAATCACATCAACACCACCCTTTGCACTACCAAAAAAATCAAAATGAAAGCAGAATTTCTCTACTTTCAACTTGAATCACCAAAAACTGAACCCAAATCACTAAAATTTTAAATGCAAATTACAAAAATTTCTAAAATTTGAAATTCTGATAGTGTTCGGAGGTGCTGGTGTTGATGGTCGGTAGTAAAGTGGGTGAAAACGACATTGATGGAGCTCTATAAACTCGGATCTTATATGAGAGGACAACAAACGAGATGAATGAGCTAGCGGAGTAGGGTGGTTGGAATTCGATGATAAACGTGTTCGCAAGTTATTTTTAGAGTGTTGGTCGATTAGATGACACGAAGAAATGGTTAAGTGAGGAAGGTGTATAGATGTATATACACAATGTATACAAGTGGAGAAGATGTGGTGATGACATTGTTGTATTGTCGAAGATGGTGTAAAAATATCTTCAAAAATAGTAGAGGTGGAAGGGTAAAGTTGGAGATGTAGGTTACATTTGAATGTGCACCACTACTTACACCACCAAAATCAAAGTAGAATCAAAGAAAATTCAACTTGAATCACCAAAATTATACTAAAAGTTTTGAATACAAATTACCAAAAATTTCCAAATCTGAAATTTTGATAGGGATCGAAGGAGTTGGTGATGGCATTGATGGTGGTAGAGTGGGTGAGAACGACATCGGCGGGAATTTATAAACTCATTTATATTGTTAGAAGATGAAAAATGGAATGAATAAACTATCGAATGTGGGGTCAGGAATGTGGTTGGAACTCGTTGATAAAAATGTTCATAAATTATTGCTAGAGTGATGATCGATTTGGTGACACGAATGAATGATTGAGTGAGAATGGTGTATATATGCACGCATTATACATTTGAGCATGAGATTAGTTCTCATTCCTCATTATAATCCTCATTATAATATGAGTTATCATTTGAGCACTTTTCTATATATGTCTATACGTGAGTCTCCTAAGTCAAGGATAAATTTTTCAAAATACTTATTGTTCTGTCTTTCTAAACTAAATTTTTTAATTTATTTATAAAAATGCATACGAATTCTTAAGTGTAAGTAAAATATTACGATAATATCTGAAATTCAGGTAAGAAATTCGACTACTATTAATCTTCATAAAATATATATTTGATTAAATATATCACACTAATAACGTATAATATTCAAAAATTATGAAATTATGAGTCATCTACTTCAAAAAAAAAAAAATGAATTACAAGAATTTAAATGGTGTCCGTGCTTTGCACGGGCTTTCATGCTAGTTAGGTATGTGTTAGGTTAGGGGACTTACACACAATTCGAGATTCACAAACAATCAATACAGAGCGCGCACACACACCAATCAATAATTGACAAGATCTACCAAAGCGCAAAACAAGAACACACACGATATTTGACGTGGAAATACCCACGCCCCAAACTCGTATTATTAATCAAAACAATTATCAATAATACATCAAAACAATAACACCTTAACGGTGTCCCAACCCTGATACTTGAGCCAACAATGCTCAAGCACCTCCCAAACAATACTTAAGACTACATCTCTTAAGCTTTCACCTCTATCAAAAAATACAATATGACTATGTATATATAGTCATCCAAAACTTAGCCACCAAGACTTACCATACTTGTTCTACAAGTCTTACCATACTTGTTATACAAG
This sequence comes from Kitagawia praeruptora, assembly GCA_037693485.1. Lineage (NCBI taxonomy): Eukaryota > Viridiplantae > Streptophyta > Magnoliopsida > Apiales > Apiaceae > Kitagawia > Kitagawia praeruptora. Next base: position 111,215,726 of record CM075348.1, on the reverse strand, counting down.
TCTTCCAATTCTTGGCACCTAATTACCCAACTTAATGATCAAGACATACCATATATAATAATTGTCTACACATACAATTATTACCTTACCCATATACATCTTGAAACACCCAAGCCCATAACATCATATTGGGTTGAAACCCAACAATCCTCCCCTTCAACCCAATACCCACATCACATCGGATTGAACGGTAACCCATCAAGCCATCGACGTCCATTCGTCAACGCCTCCTCTCAAACAAGAACCTCCTCTTGTTCTTCCAAACATTGAGTGTCGCTAAAACCCATATAGTGACCCTCCAAACCACACAAACCATCGTTCTTCACCATAACGATGTATCCAATCTACAAAATCACGTGCATCAACCACCACGAGTGCTCTTCCACATGTTGAGTCACCCGATCCTTGCTTTCACAATCCTTCGGTCTCCTGAAGAAAATCCATATATCATCCAAACAATTCACCTGGTTGATCAAGCCATTGAAACAATTGCGATGACCTCTTCCATCTTCTTCCATCTTGAGTCCGAACACAAGATTGATCCACGGTGCAAGTCAACCGCCAAACCGCACGTAACTTTGTCTCTACCCGCTTTAGTAGCAATCTCCTTGTCAGCAAATCCTTCTCGAACTTTCCCTCAACCTCTTTAATCACAAACCCAAACCTTGGCTCTTGATACCACTTGTTAGGTTAGGGGACTTACACACAATTCGAGATTCACAAACAATCAATACAGAGCGCGCACACACACCAATCAATAATTGACAAGATCTACCAAAGCGCAAAACAAGAACACACACGATATTTGACGTGGAAATACCCACGCCCCAAACTCGTATTATTAATCAAAACAATTATCAATAATACATCAAAACAATAACACCTTAACGGTGTCCCAACCCTGATACTTGAGCCAACAATGCTCAAGCACCTCCCAAACAATACTTAAGACTACATCTCTTAAGCTTTCACCTCTATCAAACAAATACAATATGACTATGTATATATAGTCATCCAAAACATAATTGTTTTACTTTATTACCCTTAATTATTTTATTTTATTACCATTAACTATTTCACTTACTTATTAAAAAACAAAACACAATATTTTCTCAAACTATCAAATATCAGCTCTTCACAACACTTTCCCTAAATAATAATTAACCAACTACCTTTTTCAGCTATTACCTTTTTTAACTTTTTTAACTAAAATCTATTCTTTCCAAAAACATGATCATTCTAATTAATGAAATAACTAATATATAATTACTAATAAATAACTGATTACCTTTTTCAGCTAAAAGTTAAATAACTTTTCTATATTTTCTAACTAAAATATCTCATTTTCTCCTAAATAATAATTAACCAATTATCTTTTTCAACTATTACCTTTTCTACCTTTTCTAATTATTCTAACTATAATCTTTTCTTTCCAAAAATATGATCGTTATGTTCGTTCTAATTAATGAAATAAACTAATAATATTATAATTACTAATAACTAACTAATTATCTTTTCCAGCTAAAAGGTAATGTATTTTCTAACTTAAATATCTCATTTTTTCCTAAATAATAACTAACCAAAAAAACAAAACATTAAAAGTTTTGGCACGATAAGGTACGGTACTTATCTTATTTAATTGTTTTACTTTACTAGCTTATAGTCCGTGCAAAGCACGGGTTACTTTTAAATATTTTTAAAATTATATGATTAAATCAAATAGAGTTTTATAATTTATTATGGAATTAATTTAACTTTTTAAAATTATTTAATAAATCACATGTATTGTTTAGAACTAATAATATAAAATTTTAATGTAAATTTGTTGTTGACGGGATTCAAACCGGAATTTAAATATAGAATATTACTTATTATTAGATCTAACGGTTATCATCTATCTACTAAATATATAACGGTCACTATTGTTTTAAATTTGTTGAACCCATCAACCAAATTATATCCCTGTTGCTTATTTTAATTTGAAAGAAAATATTAATGATCGAAAGATATGATACGATTGATTTTTTAGGTGTTTATGAAAGGTAATATGTTCAACAAAAAGTAAATGTGAAAAAGGCAATCGACTAATTACCATTAATTTTATTATATTAATGTGAAAAAGTCAATCGACTAATTACACTACACCAAATATGACCTATTGCAACACCAATATGTATTTGTGTTACACAAAGTGTTACAATAGACACAAAACTTGGTAGTCTATTGTAATATTTTTAAAAATGTGGCAATACATACGAAAAGTGTTGCAAGCAGAAGGATCATTTTGAAATTTTAGAACAATTGCAATACTTTGTCCAAAATGTTACAATAGATGATACACAACTTGCCCAAAATTGTAGGCGGGAACTTTATTTTTTTGTTGGGCGGGATAAAAGCCGGGTACCAAAACATTTCTTACATAAAATTAAAATAAAAATACAATCCCAAAAACATATCTCATCTCTCTCGACCATTCTCTCTCTCAACCTCACCTCCCTCTCTGCCTCACCCCTCTCCCGTCTCTCTCTCTCTCTCTCTCTCTCTCTCTCTCTATATATATATATATATATATCTCACCTTTCTCTCACTCCTCTCTCCGGCAGAGCTTCGATTATAAGACAGTCAGATCCCAAAACTGATTGGAACTTTTATTTAATTAGGGTTTCAATTTGAGTTTCGATGCGAGGTAACTTTCAATTATGTTTGATTATTACATATGTATGTATGTATGTATATGTATGATTTAAGATATATGTATGTATGTTTGATTATTACATACGTATGTAACTTTCAATTATGTTTGATTATTAGTAGAATTTTATGTTTATTTTTTGGGGAGATTTTGTGTCGGTGCCTTATCTATGCATATAACAAGGACACTTATGATAAATATATCGAATACGCTTGATTATGTTAATTAAATGACATGGAGTAATAATTTGGGTGTTACTATGCAAAGTCACATGCTGGTTGTATTTGCAGCTTTGTATTATCTTCCTGTAGTAAGTTTAATTGTGAATTATTCAATTGGCGGAAAGGTTGATGTTAATTGTACTCTTTTTGGGGATATTGGCTGCTACAAACAAATGACTAAAAGATGCGGAGGTTTGTGTTCCGATAGTTGATGCTATTTATGTTTCTTACATGAGATGCCCTGTCAGTTAGTATGATTATTTTATAACTTTAAACCTTTATAAACAATTCATGTGCCACAAATATCCAGTATACTATTGTAAACCAAAAAATATATGCCAAGTCTTCTCCATTCTACTTGTTCACTAATGTGAGAACAAAAGAACATGTACAAAAATGAAAAGATGATAGATGTTATGGAACCTATGTCTGATCCACATCATTGTAACCTGTCTTATTTTTATGTTGAAGTTAATTATTTATTAATTTTTTTTTATCACATTTTGACCTTTACTTTCCATGTCGAATTCTGTTATCTGGCTTATTTCGGAGAATGACTCTGAACAGAACCTCCAGGCCAAAAAATAAATAAATGAAGCAGATATAAAAACCTTACTGCAATCTCTGGCAGAAAATATTTTTAGCCATGTTACCTGTATTTGAAACAGTGAGATGTATGTTTGTTAGGTAAATTTGAATTGCATTTTGGTCCTCAGCATTTACATGCGATTATCAAGTTTATTAGTATCTCTAACATGTTCAGTACCTATTAGAATGATGCATTAGAGGAAGCAAGAAAACAAGTTTTGCAAGGCACACTTGAGGTGCAGAAATGCTTTCGTTGTCATCAGACTCGTCGCTACTTCCACGAACTGAAGAGAGGGGTCATATCACTGCAATCATGTAAGATCACACACACTCTTTTTGGCCTTCTTTAATTTATGTTTAAGCTAATTTCCGAAATGCAGATACTTTTGGTGTTTCTGTAAGGAATTTACATGTGTAGAGTGTAATTAAAAAAACTAAAATAAAATCTGAAAAGTTTATCTGATAACTTCTTTTGCACTTGAAGAACTCATTTCTGTCAATGAAACAAACACTAAAACATTTGATTCTAATGAAATAACAATATCCTGTAGTTGTTCGTGCTACGAATGCCCAAAAAAAGTACAATCATCTCATTAATTTGAGGAAACAGGCTATTCAGAAAACAGTTGATGAGCAACAAAGGGCTGTTCTAAAATTACAAGTGGAGAGTTTATGCGTGTAGAGCAACGAATGATGATTAGGGAAGGTCAGTCTTTAATAGTTTTCAGTTGCTGGGCAGATTTGAGTCAGTTTTTCACATGTGTTTACTTTGAGTCAGATTCGTGGTATAATATTATAGTTTTTTTATCATTCAGAAATATGTTGCCTTATGTCTGTGTTTAACAATTCACAGGAGCATCTCTTCATTATTTGTGAACTTCTACAAGTGAACTTGTATGAATTTCAGAAATTCAACAGAGAATCTGGCGGAGAGCTTTATTTTACAATGAGCAGGTTGCAGGTTTATTAGCTTATGCTATGATTTGTTACGTGTATATTATCATTCTGTCCTAAAAAAAGTATCATTTGCTGCCTGGCTCACATCTTCCATATTAAGGATTAGATTTCTTATTGAAACACCAGATAATAGGAGGTTCTTGACAAAATTAATAGCATGACAATGCGATTATGATATTAGACTATAGCATTTAATGCTACCATCAGTTTAAACTGAACTCTTTCTTTGGAACAAAAACTAATCTTAAATGCATTATTATTGTAGTGAAATGTAGTGAAAAATTAAGAGTAAAAAGGCTAGTAGTATAAGGATTTTATTCTATGAAGCCAACGTGATGGAGGGTTTGCTTGTGACATAGTTTTTCAGTTGCTTGTGTTTATGTGTGTTTTTCACTTGTGGGTTGGCTGGTCCTCGAAGGAGAGTGTGCCTAAACCTGCATCACTTATGAAAGCATTAGGCTCGGCCTCTCCTGGTGCTACTATTAAAGAGGTAGGGAAATCTTCTTGCTTGTGTAAAACTAATCTTCCTGGACTGTGATATATGAAATAAATGGCTGCATTTCATTATGAACATTACATCACTACATCACTATATTACACAGTACACACCGAAAATTCAGACAAGTTTGGACTTTCCAGTTGAGGACTTCGATCTCGCTACCTTTTATAAATATCAACATATTTATATATACAAATATGATGAGCTAGTTGTTTACGCTACATTGTTGTACAAGTATTCTGTGTTTAGCTTTTAAATTTCTCTTCTTGTCTATAACAGGCAGAGAAATTGTGGGGGACTCAGGTTGGTTGCTTGAGCTGCTTCAAATCTAAAGCCGCTGGTAAATTTCTTACGTTTCATATCGCACTTGATGTTGATTTTGCTTCTCAACGGGCGTGCAATAACCTTGATGCACTTACAGATAATCGCCAGTACTTGCAAATGCAAAGGAGTGACAGACTTCTGCATTTCTAATTGAAAAGAAATCGATACTCATGATAGACTTATCGCCAGTACCGCTTCTGTTACTTTCTTTGGTCACTACATGGAAAAGAAATTGATACTCATGTTATACTGAGAAAGGTTAATAGCTTTATCTAATTTAAAAAAGGGTAATTGCATCTGATGATGCATTTTATGTCATAGAAAAGAATCTGCATCCTGACTATTCCTTCTGTTGTAGCATTTAAAATGCATCCTTGTGATATTTTTGGTATTCCTTCTTGTTATAGCTGCATAACGCAGTTGGTGCGGGACCTGGAAAGGATGCAGTGTTTGTGGCAATTGCAAAAGTGCACGTTACTGTTCTGAGAAACATCAGGTTATTTAAGTCAAATTATCTCTCATTATTATATATATTATTGGCAGTTGTCTTATTAGGTTCTGTAATTAATGCTTTACACAGGCTGCTCACTGGCGCATAGGTCATAATATTGAATGTCAAAAGTTGTCTGTTGATCCTCAGCACACTAATTCTAGCTCTGGTAAGAGAAGAGCAGCAACAGAGAAAGTTTAGCAATACAACTTTTACTACCGCTGATTTTAGAAAATAGTCAATGTTTAGACTTGACGGTAACTAAGATGCATATTGTCATATTGGAAGATCTAGTTTCAGTTTCTGTCATACATACTAAATGCTAGTACTCATCTTTATCATGCTCTTGATTGTTATGTCCATATCGGTGCCATTCTCTACACTGTTGGAGCCTGTACATGTACATAAAGTTATGAACATTGCAAGTGATGTCCTTGAAATTTGAATGTCATATTCCTTATCTAGCTTTAATTTGATGCACCTTTGGTTGCTACTTCGTAAATGTGAAGTCGGATTACGGTTGAAGAGGCAGAATTATAAAATGGTAGGGTAATATTATTAGTAACTAGTGATCAATGACATTAAAGCTTATGATATTGCTTCAAGATAAAACTAGCAGTATAGGCACTTAACCTCAACAAAGATATAGAAATACATTCCGACCTTCTTTTGAATATGTAAGTAATCCAGTTTAGGCCACCTTTTGATATAAAATTCTGCATTTTAAAATGTTGTGGCAGGCTCATAGTGCGCAAGAAGAGTCACAACGAATGATTGCTGTGCGAAAAGTGTGTAACAGTCTTTGCAAGAGCAGTGCAAGAGCAGCAGTCTACAGGGAGGTCGATGCAGTCTTTGCAATACTTAACTACTTATATTTTCTATGTGTACACTTTTTGTAGTAGGTTGGTATTTTGAGAAAGACCAAGTTTAATGTAGAATTGTAATGTAAGTCGACATATGTTTCGACTTTAGACTAAGTAGTACAATGTTTGTGTTGCCAATAAAACTATATTCATATATGAAATTTCAAACAGGACATTGCAATGTGAACTAATAAAAATGTTGCAAAAAAGTGTTGCCAATAAAATTTAAAAGTATTACAATAGTAATTAAAATGTTGCAGAGAAATGTTGCAAAAATATCAAAAAGTATTGCAAAATGTTCCAAAATGTTGCACATAAATGTTGCAAAAAAAACCAAAAGTATTGCAAAATGCATAATAATGTTGCAAAAATATGTTGCAATAAACTCACTTTGTAACATTTTTAAGTCAATTAATGTTGCAAAAAAGTGTTGCATTCGTCTGTTGTAACATATTCAAAATGTTGCTAAAACATGCAAAAGTGTTACAACAAACTACACCAAACTCTTTTTGTAATACTTTGAAAAGCGTTGCAATAAACACAAAAAGCGTTGCTATAGAAGGCTGTTGCCACGCCGGCAAATGCAACACTGACTTTTAGCAAAAGTGTTGCATAAACATCTATTGTAACACTTTTGGAGCCTAATGATACACTTTTTTGGTGTTGCAATAGCCCATATTTGGTGTAGTGTTACCATTAATTTTATTATCTTAATCGGCTAATTATCATTAATTATAACGTGTTTTAATTGGAAAGAAAATATTAATGATGGAAAGATATGATACGATTGATGTTTTTAGAGGCAATCGACTAATTACCATTAATTTTATTATATTAATGTGAAAAAGGCAATCGACTAATTACCATTAATTTTATTATCTTAATCGACTAATTATCATTAATTATAACGTGTTTTAATTAGAAAGAAAATATTAATGACGGAAAGATATGATACGATTGATGTTTTTAGGTATTTATAAAAGGTATTATCTCGACTAATTACCATTAATTATATTATGTTATTATTTATTTTTGGTGTATTTATGTTTCTTTATAATGAAGGGTAAATAAGTAAATTCACTTAGTACCAAAAAACAGGTACCAAAACTTTCAATGTTTCGGAATTTATATAATAGTATAGATTACCCTTAATTATTTAATTTAATTATAAAAAGCAAAACAAAATCTTTTCTCAAAATATTACACTAAGCTCTACCCAATACTTCTCTTAAATAATAATTAACCAATTACCTTTTTCATCTATTACCTTTTCTAACTTTTCTAACTAAAATCTATTCTTTCCAAAAATATGGTCGTTCTAATTAATGAAATAAACTAATAATATTATAATTACTAATAACTAGTTGATTACCTTTTTCAGCTAAAAGGTAATATCTAATCTATATTTTTTCAACTAAAATATCTCATTTTCTTCTAAATAATAACTAACCAATTACCATTTTCAGCTATTACCTTTTCTAAACTTTTCTAACTAAATTTGTTCTAATTAATAAAATAAACTAATACTATTTTAATTACTAATAACTAATTGATTACCTTTTCCAGCTAAAGGATGAATAGTATAAATATGTCTTTCAATTTGTAACATTAACTTTACTTGAATGCTTTATAAGATTAGTCTTTTAATAGTTTATGGACGAATAAATACGGTCGAGGAGACTACGAGAAACTATATAATAACTTCAATTTGAATGGGGTTTGAAGTAATAGCATTAAAATATGATACATCTTATAATTATGAAGTTAAATTAGACTACTGTTTAAAAAAAAAGTTAAATTAGACTACTAGAAAATTAAAATTTTTAAAAAATATCATACATATCTATACTATTATATTAAAGTCCAAACATTGAAAGTTTATCGGTTTGATTTTCGGTACAGTTATCCTAATTATTAAAATAAATTTTGGTTTTCGATAAAATAAATAATAGAATTAATGGTAATTAGTCGATTGACTTTTTCATATTTACTTTTAGTTGATATCACCTTTTACAAACACCTAAAAAATCAGTTATAACTTATCTTGCAATCATCAATGTTTCTTTTCTAATTAAGTACATTACCTTTTAATTTAAAACATAATTTTGCAATCATTAATGTATATCAAAAAAATATTACACCATATTATCGTTAGATTTTTAGTAATTAATAAGAACCGTTAGATGTAATTATAAGGTATATTTTATGATTAAATTGCTTTACTAAGATTCAAGTTTTGACTTAAAATTTTATAATATAAATTTTAAATCATGCATATCATTAATTAAAATTAAATTAAATTAATATGAAAATAATTTTTTAAAATAATAATTATGTAAAAACATAATTATAGCATAAAATAAAATTTATAGCCTATCAAAAGAAACTCGTGCATTGCACGGGTTATAAGCTAGTTATTCATAAGTTTCAAAATTTTAAAAAGTGATCCGACATATTGTTTTAGGATACTCCCTCCATCTCGTATTGTCTTTCCTGTTTTGACTTTTCACACTATTCATTATAAGCGGTTGACTACTAATTTACGCATAATTTATAAGACAAAATATAGTCCTGAGTGATCTTGTTGGATTCGTATTTATGAATACTTTAATATAATAAAGTTTTTATATTTAGTACTAATACGAAATTCAAGATATTAACGATCAAAAGTGTGCGTTGGCAAACGTGTTTTTAAAAACAGGAAACATATTATGAGACGGAGGGAGTACTTGCTAATTTCCCATCGTAAATAAGGGGGAAAAAAACCCACCAAAGTATCATGCTTAAGATATTAAAAACCTTTTATGCCCCTTCCGGGTTGAGGGAAAAAACAACCTGTTGGGATTTATGGGTGATAGCATAGAGGCAACTTAACTATATTTCCCTGTACTTAGTTTTTACTAAGTTGAACATACTGTCACAGCCAGAGTATGTCTTCGTATTCGAGTAATTGCTGTCATGTAATAAATGTATGATTTGGGAGAAGTTCATATGTTTGTTCAAGCCTCAAGGAATGCATCCAGAAGACAGCAAGAGTAAAAGTTACTGTCATGTCCCTGACAGTAATGTTACAAGAAGACAAATGTTGCAAAGTCACGACAAAGCTATATTTGACAACAACATTGGCCGAAGCAAGAGACAGTAACATTCTCACACTTGACAACAAGTTTGGAGCTCCGACAGCAACATTGGCGGGAGCTAGTACTGTCAACCTCTGAATCTTCCTTTGACAGCAGACTCTGCGATTAAGGTTACTGTCACCTTGAATTATTTGAATTGGGTATTTTCTCAGTCAAAGCCCGTGACAGGTTACATGTTCAAGAAACAGATTTGCTGCAACACACTATCGTTTGTAGCAGACCTGCAAGACTACGACAGAAGCTTAAGAGATTCACAAGACAAGGCTGGTCAATTCGAGGAGCATATGATATCCACATCTACTAGAATTGTATTAGCTAGAAATAGAAAAAATCTAGGTTGCTTTACTTATAAAGTTTATCCTGTCTGTATAGCAATTAGGGAAAGTCACATGGGTGTGCAAATTGTAATGAGCTGTCACTTGAAAATGACAGCAGCTCAACACCCCATGCGATAGGGACAACAGAGTATCTTAGTCTACTTAGATACATCTTAGATTCTTTTCTATACATGTACGCACACGAAGCAATCTGTATCTCTTGAGATATCGAAGCTGGAGAAACTCTCTCCAGGTTGTAGCAACACTTCACACAAAATAAATAAAACATTTATTTTGTGAGAAATCTTGTTTCACTTATTGCTTGCATACATCTACTGATAATATATAATCTTTATTTTTGTTGTTGATTTAAAGATTCGATTTTATCAGTATTGCATTCAACCCCCCCTTCTACAATACTCCGGGACCAACAACTGGTATCAGAGCGTATAGATTGATACACAAATCTGAAGATCATGACGAGTATTCAGAAGTCAAGTGGAATCAAGATTCCAGGCTTTGATAAAGAGAACTACAATTTCTGGAAAAGAAAATTCTTGTTATTTATCAAAGCTGCCCATCCACTGTATTTGGGAATTCTTGAGAACGGCCCCTTCATACCTCAGAAGGAAGTAGCTGCTGCTACTGTGAATGATGAAGTCATTCTAGCCCATTGGGTTGCAAAGAAGCCTTCAGAGTACACAGAGTCTGAAAAGGAGAAAGTAGTCTTGGATGACTATTTACAACTCATCTTGCTCGACTCACTTACATTAGACAAAGCCATGTATGGTAATGTCATGGGATGCAGATTTGCAAAAGAAATGTGGAGCAAGATAGAGCTGCTGTGTGAAGGAAGTGAAGAAGTTCGCGAGAACCAAAGACAAATTCTTGTATCACAATATGAAGCCTTTATGGCGAAACCAGGCGAAGAACTTACACACATGTTTGAAAGGTTCAGTAAGCTGATAGCTGAGTTGCAAATTCATGGAAAGTTCTATGATAGAAAGAAGATTAACATCAAATTTCTGCTCACTCTCCCTGAGCATCTTGAGCACAAAATCAAAGCCATAAGAGAGGGAAGAAACTTAAGTGATGTCTCTCTTGAAACTCTCTATGGTGTGCTCAAATCATACGAACTCGAGCTTTTTCAAAAGAGAGCTATTCAAACTGGAACCAAAGGAAAGTTAGCAAACATGTCAGGAGCCCTCATAGCGCATGAGCCACAAGTAGCTTGTCCAAGTGAACCATCACAAAGTTCACAACCAACACAGATGCCATCTTGAAGATTGAAGAAGTGTTGGATGACGAGGAGAAGGTGGTTCTGTAGCTAAAAGATGTTGAAGATGAAGACTTCTATACAGTAGAAGAGATTGAAAGCATGAATAATCCAACCATGGCTTATATGGCTAAGAGATTCAAGAATATCAAGTTCAGAAGGGACAAGTCATACAAGCCACAGGGTCAATCATCTAAATTCAATAAGGGAAGTTTTTCAAAGCCCACTGGTGGAACCACAAGAGGAGGATACAAGACAGGGTTGGTGGATAGGTCGAAGTTCAGATGTTATAACTGCAATGAGCTAGGTCATTTTGCTACTGAGTGCAGAAGACCAAGACAGAATCAAGGAAAGGGATCTGGAAATCAGTTTAAGAGGAATCAAGGGAAAGCCTATGTGGCTAAAGGAAAATGCTGGGATGATTCTGAAGATGAAGAAGAAGAGGAGTTTGTGAACTTAGCCCTCATGGCTAAATCTGATGAAGAAGCTTCAAGTTCATCAAATCAGGTACCATCTCTAGTCTTACTTGATATGTCTAAAACTGAGTATAAGCATACCATTGAGGATTTAAGTGCTGAGATGTTTAAAATTCATGTTAGTTTATCTTCTGCTCATGAAGAAATTGCTAAGTTAACTAAACAGAATGAAACTCTCAAATCTGAAAATGAAATGTTGTTGCTAAGAACCAGTCCCCTAGATTCATTAGCTCAAGAGAATGCTAGATTGAAGAATGATATTATCTGTGCTAAGGAAATAGAAGATTTTCTCAGGAGTCAAATTGCAGAAAATGAGTTTAAACTCAAAGATTTTAGAAACTCTTCTAGGTTAGTCCAGGAATATCATGATAATCACACTGAGAATCAAAAGGTAGGAATAGGTTTCGAGTATGGTAGAAGGCATGCAAAGGCAATTGTTCTTGATGATAGTGATTCTGTCAAACCTCAAATTCTCAAAAATGTTAACAATCCGATTTTCAAAAATCTTCAAGCTGATTTTGATGAAACCTCCTTGTTCATCAAACAAGAGCTACTTGATGAAGATGAGTGCATTGACAGCACACTGAGCAAAGGAAAAGATACTGTCAAGTCCCCCATGACAGAAACTCTACCAAGCAATCAGATAGAATGTTCTAAAGTAGCTGACAACAAGGATGAGACAGAAACTTCAAAAGATACTGTCAAGAGAGAACCCAAGACAGCAACTTTCAAACCTAATGTCACGACAGAGGCAAAGAAAGGTACTGTCAAGGGTGGCTCGACAGCAACTTCAGAACATACTGTCAAAGCAAATGCCTACAAGCCTAAGAATAGGAATGGTAAGTTAGGGATTGATAAGAAGAATGGATATAGTCATGTTAAGGATGCCCCTAGGAAGCTTTGCAATAACTATGGATCATCTCATCATTTAACATTTGTTTGTAAGAAACCCAAACAGGATAAGGTTAATGCGTCCAATGTTAGTGTTAACTTACATAGAACCCCCATTATGCAAAGAAGTATGGATGTCTGTAATAACATTGACTGTATGCCATGCAAAATTGTTGTTATGAGTACTTGCTTCAATATACCTATTCTGTCTACTGAAAGATGCTCCTATTTAGAAACTACTGAGACTTCTGTGCCTGCCTATGTTGGTAAAAGGCAGCTTCCACCAAGAGAAAGACTAAGTCTTACTCTAGAACCAAGTGGATAGTAAAAGAAGTCAGACATGAGGATTCTAGTGTCGATTTAAATGTGAAACAGAATGATATGAACAATGATGCTGTAACTACAGGACCCAACAGAGTTTGGGTACCAGATGCAAATTAAAATCATCTGTTTTGCAGGGCAAGAAACAGAAACAGGTCATGTAGATCATCGACAGTGGATGCTCCAGGCACATGACTGGTGATATAGCCCTGCTATCACATTTTGTGGAGAAAGTTGGCCCAATCATAACTTTTGGAGACAACAGCAAAGGTTACACTGTGGGATATGGCTGTTTGGAAATTGGAAATGTTGTCATTGAAGATATTGCTCTTATTGATGGATTGAAGCACAACCTACTCAGTGTTAGCCAGTTCAGTGATAGAGGATTCAAGGTTGATTTTGATATGATGGTTTGTGATATCTATCACAAGAAAGATCGAAGCCTCTCTTTGAAAGGAGTCAGGAAAGGAAGCTTGTTTGTTGCAGATTTAAATTCTGTCAATAAAGACAAGGCTTACTATTTTTACATTAAAGCATCAGTTGGTGAAAGCATGCTTTGGCACAAGAAGCTCTCACACCTCAATTTCAAGAATATGAATATTCTGATGAAGAAGGATTTAGTGAGAGGACTACCTCAACAGGAATTCTGTCAAGAAGGACTATGTGAGGACTATCAAATGGGCAAATTGAAAAGATCTGTGCACAAATCAAAGCAAGTGGATACCAACACTGAGCCACTCAAATTAATTCACATGGATTTGTTTGGTCTAGTAAATGTTCAATCTCTTGCAAGGAAGAGATATGCCTTGGTAATGGTGGATGACTACTCAAGGTACACTTGGGTGAAATTTTTAGAGACAAAGGACGAAGCTGCTCAAGAAATCATTGATCACATAAGAGTTCTTGAAAGAACCCCAAATGCTCAAGTTTAATATCTAAGAAGTGACAATGGTACTGAGTTCAGAAATGCCACCCTAGGAAACTTCTGCAAAGAAGAGGGCATTATCCAAAAATTCTCCACTGCCAGGACACCACAACAAAATGGAGTTGTAGAAAGGAAGAACAGAACTCTCATCGAAGCTGTGAGAACTATGTTGAATGATTCTAAATTACCAACATACTTCTGGGCAGAAGCTATTAATACGGCTTGTTACACACAGAATAGAACCTTGATCAACAAGACTCATGGAAACACTCCTTACTATTTGTTAACAGGAAAGAAACCTATTGTCAAGTACTTTCATGTATTTGCAAGTAAGTGTTTCATGATGATTGACAACCATGAAAGAAAAGGAAAGTTCGATGCTAAAGCTTATGAAGGCATTTTCATGGGATATGGTTTGGAGAGGACTGCCTACAGAGTCTATGTCATTGATCACAAAGTCATTGAAGAAAGTGTGAATGTCACATTTGATGAAACCAAATTCCCAGGACTGCAAGAGGATGGTCAAACGAAGCCTCTTAGATTTGAAAATCAAAGGTATTTGGAAGAAGAAGAAATTGTTGCTGATGAACCTACTGGTACTCAGGATATTGAGTTTGAAAGAAATGTTGTCAACACCAATGATGCTACTCAAACTCCAGCTCAATCTCAAACTATATCAGCTAATCATCAGAATGAGAATGATTCTGCAAACGTTGAAGAACATGAAGGAGAAAACATCAATGGTGGAGAGTCAACACCTCAAAGAGGAAATGATGAAGCAGATCAAGAAAGAAGCTTGCCCAGAACCACTAAGTGGAAGTGTGGAACATAGATCACACTAGCAATCTAATCATTGGTGATCCCACTACTGGTATAAGGACGAGAAGAAATATTTCTGCTGACAGCATGTTTTCATGTTTTCTATCTCAAACTTAGCCAAAGTAAATTGATGAAGCATTGTTGGATGCAGATTGGGTGATAGCTATGCAAGAAGAGCTAAATCAATTTGAGAGAAACAATGTATGGAAGCTGGTCCCTAGACCCAAAGGGAAGTCAGTAGTTGACACAAAGTGGGTCTTCAGAAATAAGTTGGATGAAAGTGGAAATGTGACAAGAAACAAGGCAAGGCTAGTAGCTAAAGGTTACTGTCAACAGGAAGGAATCGATTATGATGAAACATTTGCCCCTGTTGCCAGACTTGAAGCTATTCGGATATTTTTAGCCTATGCTGCACACTGTAACTTCAAAGTGTTCCAAATGGATGTCAAAAGTGCCTTTCTTAATGGAGAATTAGAAGAGGAAGTGTATGTCAAACAGCCACCTGGATTTGAGGATGCTGAGTTGTATGACTTTGTCTACAAGCTGTTCAAAGCACTTTATAGATTGAAGCAAGCCCCTCGAGCTTGGTATGAAACTCTATCTACTTTTCTCATTGAGAATCAATTTACAAGAGGTGTAGTGGATAAGACACTGTTCTATAAGCACCATGGCAAGGACATCATTCTGGTTCAGATTTATGTTGATGACATAATCTTTGGTTCTACAAATGAGAAGCTGTGTGAAAAGTTTTCATCTCTTATGAAGAGCAAGTATGAGATGAGCATGATGGGAGAACTATCATTTTTCCTAGGTCTACAAGTTCATCAAAAAGATGATGGTATCTTCATAAGCCAATCAAAATATGTCAAGGAACTTCTCAAAAAGTTCAACATGGAAGATGCATCACCTGCCAAGACACCTATCTCTACTGCAACCAAGTGGATTCTAGTACCTACAGAGGCATGGTGGGATCGTTGCTATACTTAACTGCTAGCAGACCAGACATCATGTTTGCTACATGTCTCTGTGCAAGGTTTCAAGCTGATCCAAAAGAATCACACTTAGTAGCAATCAAGAGAATCTTTAGATATCTCAAAGGCATTACAAACCTAGGCCTTTGGTACCCCTAAAGATATTGGATTTGACTTGGTTGGTTATTCGGATTCAGACTATGCTGGATGCAAGATTGACAGGAAAAGTACAACAGGAAGCTGTCAATTTCTGGGTGGAAGATTAGTGTCATGGTTTAGCAAGAAGCAGCATTCTGTATCTGCTTCAACTGCAGAAGCTGAATACATCGCAGTTGGAAGTTGTTGTGCTCAAATTCTTTGGATGAAAAATCAGCTAATGGATTATGGCCTGGAGTTGTCCAATATTCCTATTTATTGTGATAACACTAGTGCCATAGCTATCTCAGACAATCCAGTTCAACACTCCAGGACAAATCACATTGATATCAGACATCATTTCCTAAGAGAGCATGTTGAAAGGGGATCTGTGAAGCTGATTTATGTTCCAACAGAAAAGCAACTTGCAGATATTTTTACGAAGCCACTAGATGAAGCAACCTTCAACAGGTTGGTAAGTGAATTGGGAATGCTAAATCTGGTATGTTAACTTACTAGTTTTTACTGTCATGAGAAGTTACTGTCCTATGTGCTACTTGTTTACTTTACAGCATGTTTGCTATGACTATGCTAAATTCAAATCACATGCATGTTTTAATTTTTGTAATGAGTAGTCACGTGACATTAACTTATCTCATACGCCTGCTTAGTGATAAGTACTTGTGTCATTTGATAAGACTACGGGTATTTGTCAGTCTTTTTAATTTAAAAGTTAAATCACTTCATTAAAAAGAGGCAGTTGGAAGCTGTAGAGTCACTTAATGTGTTATAAATAAGACCAAAGCTAAACCCTTTGTTCTCACTTAACACCCTAAGAACTCTAGAGTCCAAAATGAGCAAGAGGAAGGTAGAAGGTATGTCAACATCCAGTGTGCCCAGCCTCAAAAGGAGGTTGCTGCTGAGCACCCCCTAGATCCATTCTTTGATAAGCTTCAGGCTTATCTAGATGCAAAAGGGATCATGGAGGAGAAGGAGATAGCAAATGTGACAGCCCCAAATCTGGGGTCAGGAATCCAGGCCGTCACGGACCAATTTCCCTTTTATTAATATTCTTCTCTTGGCAGCTGGAATATAAATGCATAATAAAACTCACACAATAGACCCCGCACTTAATAATATTAACACACACACCAGTCATATGCTCGGAGAACAACATCCACGATATTAAGAGTTTAGAGTTTAAAGAAGTTATTACAAACTAGGATCATACTTAAATACATTATTGAATAATACTTCGACATGAAGCATTTCAACAATCAAAAGTTCATTACATGCTTACACACTTAATTATACATAAGGCTACCAGGACCCGTCTACCTCTACGCTACCTCAGGAATCGGTGTCAGCGTGCTCTCAAAAGGTCGCCTTTCCTAGCTGTTATATACATAAGTAGCAAGAATGAGCTAAAATAGCTCAGCAAGATAAATTCTATCAACTAGCATCAAAGGAAATTAAATCATCATATATATTAAATAAAACAATTTTCAGTTATTATGGAGAGAAATGTTATTTTCATTCAATATATATATATGATTTCCAATTATCTTTGTACGAAAAGAATTATATAGTATTATAATATCAGTCTCTTTTCTAATATCATACTATATCTGTTTCTATTCTTAACTGCTATAACAATCAATATACCCTTTCAGTGTAATCTTTCAAGATAATATGAAAATTTGAACAAATCTCTCGCTACCATCTTCTCATTTCTTTCTTATGCAACAATTAATATAAAATCAGTTTCTCTTCATCTGTAATAATAATTTCACCATTTCATATCATTTTCTTCTGTTTTCAGTATAGAAATCTGAAAACCATTTTCAATTCTTTCTTTCAATTTTTGGGGATATCTGCTGGCGCCAGATACGTAGGACGATGATCAGTCGCCTGACCGTACCCGCTCTCTGTTTACTACTAGTAGAAGGGATGATCCTACCTGGTTATCAACCCTGGAGGAAGGCCACCTGCTACATCCTCCCTTGGCATCTTCGTGCCATAATAAAATATTGGGTGCCAGACTGTGCCACTTCCATACAGCCTCTTACGCTTACTGTTGCAATGCCGGACTGTGCCACTTCCACACAGCCTCTTACGCTTACTGTTGAAATCCCCCTTTTTTTTGTCAAATCATTATTCCATTTATAAAACACCATTTCACATTTATCATCACCTTTAGAATATATGTATCATAATACTTTAGATATGACTCAGACATCTCCTCTGTATTCAATGAAATCCCATACTCTTATATATATATAAAATCTTCCATCTACTTTTAAAAGTAGTAGATAATAATCAAATAATACTTATTAAAGCACAATATTTAAAAGAATAACATTATAAATCATATAACCTTAGATAACAATTGATACCATTCTTTCATATTCTCTTAATCATAAAGCATGTTCACTTTATGCATGATCATATCTATATTCATACTCATAATCCAAAGTTCATATCTATCTCTCTTTAATTTCCAAAATTAGGGAATAAATTCATTAATAATATAGAAACAATAGAATCACATGAATATATTGCATGAAATCATTTTAATTTGAAGATAAGTAGTTTTCCAAAGTAAGGATAGAAGAAATCTTGCCTCGATCTCGGTGTCCTGAAGGTATGGCTCGCGGCTCTCCCGGAGTTTCTATAAACATGAAAAGGACCGTCATTAGCATACTACATCCCTTTCTCACTTCACCTTTTATATAAATACACCCTTAATGCTTATTATTTGAGTAACATGTTATTTGTAACCCCAAGTGTTCCAAGAATCTAACCATTTTAGGTTAAATCAAGGTTTTCTATGTTGGTTCACCATTTCCCTTAACAACCATGCTCAACTGTAAAAATTCTTATAAATTATAGATTTCAAATTTTAATATAAGGTCAACTGGAACTAGTTCTCTGACCACACTACTACCATATCCCAAAATTTCGTGACATTTAAAAATGTATAGGTATGGCAATTATAGCCTCAAAGTTGACACAATTACGGTTTCTCGGTTTTCGAACGTCTTTCACTAAAACTGACTTTTCTCTTAAACCGTTCATCAGATTTTAACGCACCTTATATCAAAACAATCTATGAACTAAGCTCTATCCTTTTATGATCAGTTGGTGCTCTGGACAGGAACTTACCGTGTGACTATGGGTGCCAAAAACAGGGCATCTATTTGGTTTAACGAAAATCGGGCATTATAACGGCTATATTTTCATACTTTCCAAAATCCAACTCCTCCAAACCAAACATCCACCTTATACACCATCACCTACACCATGTGGTCATATTACCAACCATGGTTACAAGCACATACTCCTTTCATATACAATAAAAACACTTTTAAACACATGGATCATCATGAAACATAACTTTAATCACTAAACTTTCTATAATCTATCATGTAAGCAAAGTAATACTAGAGGACCTTGGGATTATACCTTCTTGAAGCTTTATCAGCACTTAATAATCCTTGGGATAGCCTTAAACAACCTTATACTAGCTTGAATCAACTAAAGAAACCATAAAAATCAAGTTAGTTCTTGGAAAACACTATTCATTACTATTCATCAAGTAACTTTCATGAATTTATTACCTTACTAAATGATGTTGGTTTGCTATGAAACTTGGTAGATGATCCTTCCTAACCTCCAAGAAACTCCAAGATTTTTCCTTTGATTTGTAGTTGAATGTAACTAAAGTTTTTGATTTTCTTTTTCTTTTTTTTTCTTGAAAGCCGAATGGATGAAGATGATGGGTGGGGAGAGATTTTTGTTGATGTTGATCTTTACTTGGCTAATGTCTTGTTAATTCTAGAGTGTAATGGAAGCTTAGATATTTTTGTGGTTAAAAACCATGTTAAAAGACTAATCTACCCCTTAACAAGTGTTAGTGGAAAATGATGTAACTTAGATGACCTCATCATCTCTTTTCTTGATTTTCTTTTCTACTATAATGCTAGAAATCTTAGTAAATGGTAATGTGGTATGTATCCTTGTTATATTACTAATCTTGGTTTCCATACTCGTCTAATTGTGATTCGTTTCGAATATATCTCATTATCTCAGTGGTTCTGAAATCCTTTAACAATCCAATTTCCTTTGGTATTTCCTTAACTTAATAATCCCTTAGTTTACCCTAATTCACTAATTCCTCAATATATAATTCCTTCAATATCTCCATGCTCCTTAATATCCAATAGAAGCTTATTCGAAATCAAAATCCTCAAAATCCATATTCAGGAATTTCTAAAATCTATCGTCATTTCGAGTCACTTATTTTTATAGTATATCACTAATATGGTTTCTGTTTACTCATTTTCTGTTTCAAGTATAGAGTACTTACATACCATTTCTCTAAATCCTCGAAATTTACTATTCATGTGATCACTGTAGCATTGCTAAAGTTAGGGTTATTACATCCTTCCCCCCTTAAAAGGATTCCGTCCCCGAAATCACGTTGAAAATGTCCATAGATACCTTTTCTATCCACACCTTCTAACTTCTACACCCCTTTCTCTATCCTTTTTCCTTCATAATATCTCTATCTTGTTTGCACAAAAATATACCAACATAAACTTGCTTGTCATTCATCAACATGCCCTTTAGCTTATCAATAGTAGTGTTCTCACTATCTTTATCTTGCAAATTTCCTCCTGTTTCCAGTCATTCTATATTATCTCGTTTCTCCTTCATCTTTCGACTAAGGGTATCAGCCATCACATCGGCCTTTTCTGAATGGTAGTGTATCTCACTATGGTTTGGCTATATTTTGATCTCTATCATGACATAAAATATTATTACCTCAAATTTAATATATCTCGTCTCTGTAAAATCTTCCAGAAATTTGACTAGAATAAGATTCCTTGAAACAATTGTAAGAAAATACTATCTATAATATATATTTCCTGTTCGTACCTAAACAAGTTTGTGTTTTTCCCAAAATACTCTTATTCTCCTTTGCATAGAATTTTCTGACCCCTAACAGATACTGATTTTCCTTATCTAGATTGTCAACCTACCTACACCATTCATTGACTTAGTCGATCCCTAACCAAACATTTAACTTACAAGGTTAAATAATAAAAGAAAATATTTTACCTGCATCTGTATCCGGCCTTTTCAACGCTTCTCCTAAGGTTATATTATACACCCTGGCAGTAGGTCTATTTGAAGCAGTCATACTTTGTCCCGGCGCAGATGACCCACCAGAACGTCAATCTCTAGCAAAGTGTCCTAGTTTTCCACAATGGTAACACTTGATATCAATCTTATCAGTTGATGGGCACTGGCTAAGATAATGTCCTTTTTGTCCACACTTATAACAAGTTACTCCCAACACCCTACACACTCCTGTATGCCTTCTACCACACATGTTACAATCTGGTAATGGTGGTCGTGATTGATTGGACTGAAACGTTCCTGAAGACTTACCACCCTGATTCACCGTTTCACTAGCAGCCTTGTTACTCCCTGACCTTCCCACAAACTGAGATTTTTGTCCTTTACCGACCTAGCTAAAGTAACTTCCTTCACTTGCACCTCCTTTCTGGCCCTCAAATCTCCTTTTCTTACTTTCTCGACCTATCTGATTTTGTTCACTTTCGGCTTCGATAATGGATGCTTTTTGAACTACCACAGCATAATCAGTTAACTCAAATGGTGCCACTCTCGTCCATAGCCATGGTTTCAATCCTTGCTGAAACCTTTTTGCTCGTTGTTCCTCAGTACGCACAAATTCTAGAACAAACCTAGACAGTTCAGTAAATTTAGTTTCATATTCTGCCACTGTTAGGTTATCCTGCTTTAACTCCAAAAATTTCATTTCCATTTGATTTTCCAAATATCTAGGGGAATATTTGTCTAGAAACACCCTAATGAAACGCTCCCAGGTTATCACTCCCGCTCCCTCTAGATTTTTCTTAGCTTCCCACCAATAATTTGCCTCTCCCTTTAAGAGATAGGCTGCAAAGATTGTTTTCTGATCCTCCCTATCCTCAATATCTCGAAAGCTTTCTCCATCTCTTTTAACCAGGCTCTGGCTACTACTGGATTAGCAGTTCCCTCAAACTCTGGGGGTTTTAATGACTTAAAGGCACGAAAAGAGTTAGCTGCCTGATTGGGAAGAACAAGTGGTTGTTGAGGATTCTGTGGATTAGCCAAATTCTGCTTTAATAGTTCCATGAATTGGTTAAAGGGATCACCACCCTGATTTCCTTGTTGTTCAGTTGATTCATCTTCTTCTTCCTCATGATTTTGTTCATTATGAGCATTTTCATTCTGTCTATTTCGACTTCCTTCATCTCTCTCATTTTCCCTTGCATTCGCTCTATTATTACGCTTAGGCGGCATGATTCTGTATATAACAATATTCTTCATTAATTACCCAAATTTAGGGTACAATATACATTATTTCTATACACGCAATTATATCATTAGTTAACTTATTTATACATCACAATACTTTAACTCCACGTAGTTAGTATCTAGTTATATTACAGCTTTAACAAGTAAGCATATCACCTTTAATACGATAACCTTTTCATTTAAGTCAATCACCTAACATACATTAATATTTTCGAATCCCAACATTTATTATCAAAATATGATAAAATTAGGCAAAATACATAAACTTCATTAATTCACATAAATATTTTACAACTTGTGGATACATCCTTCACTACTAGCTAATATATACATCATAAAGTACAAGGTTCGAAACCCCAAAAGCATATCCGTACATACTAATCCGCTATAACAAAAGTACTACTAACTGTCCTCTAATCAGACTGGGATTAAGATAGTAAACAACTAAACTAATCCCCAAAATGACATCAACAAAATGACTAGTCTGATTAGTGACCAAAACTACTACTCCGACTCATGGTAACGCCGCTCTGACCACATCCCTGATCTGCACTACCATAGAGGTGACTGTGTCTACTATCTGAGCTCGCCATGATGGGTCCCCCTATCTCCCAACAACCTCCTAATATCACCGAGTGCTCGCAACTAAATACTAACTAAGCCTAAAGACAAACCATCAGGAATAGTACCTCCCCTCCCTCTATCTGATCTCTGTAAAAGTGTATCTATAGTCCTACAGGACTCCTCCAACTGGCCCTATAAGACAAAATACTCTGACAATAAAATAGCTGGAAGTGGAACACCTGCCAGTATGGGTGTCTCCTGAGGGGGTATAGCAGCTGGGGGAGGTGCATCTACAGGTGGAGGTACAACTACTGGTGGAGATGGAGGAACTGGCTCCGTATCTACATCCTCGGAAGGGTCCTCCTCCAACTCATCCTCTGAGAAAATAAAGTGTCCCGGTGGAGTAAACGGCTCTACTGGATCCTCCAAAGGATCAGGGCTCGGTAGAGGGGATGGAACTGGTGATGGCACTGGGACAGGAGTAGGAATCATGTGGATATCTCTCCACTCAGTCTGCTCCTCAGCTATAACCGATAACCTAGGCCTCTTACGCAATGGCATCTCCTCCTCTGGAATGTCTAACCTCACTCGGGAAGGACCTGCCCCATCAGATCCTACATAGGGTCTACCGGTGTATGGTACCACAGCCATGGCATCTCTTTGTCTGCGCTCCTCTGCCTCCTCAAGTCTCACTCTGATCTCATATCTCTCCATGGCCTCCGCGCGAACTCTCCTCCTGAGGTCAGTGACAGCATACTCTGGAACCTCTACATCTACTAGCTATAAGTCTACAATCTCCTGCTCTGACAGTCCTAGCCACTGGGGGTCCTGACTCGGCTCACCCATCTCCGCTCCCTATAATAAAACATAAAATTCTATTAGTAATAATCTATAAAATTATAATCACAACTTAAAATAAATACTACATGCGATATACCACCCTTGAACTCGATGGAAGTTCAAACTTTATATTATTACTGATATATTTATTATTATCACTATTGTTCCTGAGCATTATGACTCTAAGCTCTGATACCAAACTGTGACAGCCCCAAATCCGGGGTCAGGAATCCAGGCCGTCACGGACCAATTTCCCTTTTATTAATATTCTTCTCTTTGTAGCTGGAATATAAATGCATAATAAAACTCACACAATAGACCCCACACTTAATAATATTAACACACACACCAGTCATATGCTCGGAGAACAACATCCACGATATTAAGAGTTTAGAGTTTAAAGAAGTTATTACAAACCAGGATCATACTTAAATACATTGTTGAATAATACTTCGACATGAAGCATTTCAACAATCAAAAGTTCATTACATGCTTACACACTTAATTATACATAAGGCTACCAGGACCCGTCTACCTCTACGCTACCTCAGAAATCGGTGCCAGCGTGCTCTCAAAAGGTCGCCTTTCCCTTACCCTCTTGCGGGGCGTGGTACGGAGTATCGGCATACCTAGCTGTTATATACATAAGTAGCAAGAATGAGCTAAAATAGCTCAGCAAGATAAATTCTATCAACTAGCATCAAAGGAAATTAAATCATCATATATATTAAATAAAACAATTTTCAGTTATTATGGAGAGAAATGTTATTTTCATTCAATATATATATATGATTTCCAATTATCTTTATACGAAAAGAATTATATAGTATTATAATATCAGTCTCTTTTCTAATATCATACTATATCCGTATCTATTCTTAACTGCTATAACAATCAATATACCCTTTCAGTGTAATCTTTCAAGATAATATGAAAATTTGAACAAATCTCTCGCTACCATCTTCTCTTTTCTTTCTTATGCAACAATTAATATAAAATCAGTTTCTCTTCATCTGTAATAATAATTTCACCATTTCATATCATTTTCTTCTGTTTTCAGTATAGAAATCTGAAAACCATTTTCAATTCTTTCTTTCAAGTTTTGGGGATATCTGCTGGTGCCAGATACGTAGGACGATGATCAGTCGCCTGACCGTACCCGCTCTCTGTTTACTACTAGTAGAAGGGATGATCCTACCTGGTTATCAACCCTGGAGGAAGGCCACCTGCTACATCCTCCCTTGGCATCTTCGTGCCGTAATAAAATATTGGGTGCCGGACTGTGCCACTTCCACACAGCCTCTTACGCTTACTGTTGCAATGTCGGACTGTGCCACTTCCACACAGCCTCTTACGCTTACTGTTGAAATCACCCCCCTTTTTTTTTGTCAAATCATTATTCCATTTATAAAACACCATTTCATATTTATCATCACCTTTAGAATATATGTATCATAATACTTTAGATGTGACTCAGACATCTCCTCTGTATTCAATGAAATCCAATACTCTTACATATATATAAAATATTCCATCTACTTTTAAAAGTAGTAGATAATAATCAAATAATACTTATTAAAGCACAATATTTAAAAGAATAACATTATAAATCATATAACCTTAGATAACAACTGATACCATTCTTTCATATTCTCTTAATCATAAAGCATGTTCACTTTATGCATGATCATATCTATATTCATACTCATAATCCATAGTTCATATCTATCTCTCTTTAATTTCCAAAATTAGGGAATAAATTCATTAATAATGTAGCAACAATAGAATCACATGAATATATTCCATGAAATCATTTTAATTTGAAGATAAGTAGTTTTCCAAAGTAAGGATAGAAGAAATCTTGCCTCGATCTCGGTGTCCTGAAGGTATGGCTCGCGGCTCTCCCGGAGTTTCTACAAACATGAAAAGGACCGTCATTAGCATACTACATCCCTTTCTCACTTCTCCTTTTATATAAATACACCCTTAATGCTTACTATGTGAGTAACATGTTATTTATAACCCAAGTGTTCCAAGAATCTAACCATTTTAGGTTAAATCAAGGTTTTCTATGTTGGTTCACCATTTCCCTTAACAACCATGCTCAACTGTAAAAATTCTTATAAATTATAGATTTCGAATTTTAATATAAGGTCAACTGGAACTAGTTCTCTGACCACACTACTACCATATCCCAAAATTTCGTGACTTTTAAAAATGTATAGGTATGGTAATTATAGCCTCAAAGTTGACACAATTACGGTTTCTCGGTTTTCGAACGTCTTTCACTAAAACTGACTTTTCTCTTAAACCGTTCATCAGATTTTAACGCATATTATATCAAAACAATCTATGAACTAAGCTCTATCCTTTTATGATCAGTTGGTGCTCTGGAAAGGAACTTACCGTGTGACTATGGGTGCCAAAAACAGGGCATCTATTTGGTTTAACGAAAATTCGGCATTATAACGGCTATATTTTCATACTTTCCAAAATCCAACTCCTCCAAACCAAACATCCACCTTATACACCATCACCTACACCATGTGGTCATCTTACCAACCATGGTTACAAGCACATACTCCTTTCATATACAATAAAAACACTTTTAAACACATGGATCATCATGAAACATAACTTTAATCACTAAACTTTCTATAATCTATCATTTAAGCAAAGTAATACTAGAGGACCTTGGGATTATACCTTCTTGAAGCTTTATCAGCACTTAATAATCCTTGGGATAGCCTTAAACAACCTTTTACTAGCTTGAATCAACTAAAGAAACCATAAAAATCAAGTTAGTTCTTGGAAAACACTATTCATTACTATTCATCAAGTAACTTTCATGAATTTATTACCTTACTAAATGATGTTGGTTTGCTATGAAACTTGGTAGATGATCCTTCCTAACCTCCAAGAAACTCCATGATTTTTCCTTTGATTTGTAGTTGAATGTAACTAAAGTTTTTAATTTTTTTTTCTTTTTTTTTTTCTTGAAAGCCGAATGGATGAAGATGATGGGTGGGGAGAGATTTTTGTTGATGTTGATCTTTACTTGGCTAATGTCTTGTTAATTCTAGAGTCTAATGGAATCTTAGATATTTTTGTGGTTAAAAACCATGTTAAAAGACTAATCTACCCCTTAACAAGTGTTAGTGGAAAATGATGTAACTTAGATGACCTCATCATCTCTTTTCTTGATTTTCTTTTCTACTATAATGCTAGAAATCTTAGTAAATGGTAATGTGGTATGTATCCTTGTTATATTACTAATCTTGGTTGCTTGGTTTCCATACTCATCTAATTGTGATTCGTTTCGAATATACCTCGTTATCTCAGTGGTTCTGAAATCCTTTAACAATCCAATTTCCTTTGGTATTTCCTTAACTTAATAATCCCTTAGTTTACCCTAATTCACTAATTCCTCAATATATAATTCCTTCAATATCTCCATGCTCCTTAATATCCAATAGAAGCTTATTCGAAATCAAAATCCTCAAAATCCATATTCAGGAATTTCTGAAATCTATCGTCATTTCGAGTCACTTATTTTTATAGTATATCACTAATATGGTTTCTGTTTACTCATTTTCTGTTTCAAGTATAGAGTACTTACATACCATTTCTCTAAATCCTCGAAATTTACTATTCATGTGATCACTGTAGCATTGCTAAAGTTAGGGTTATTACAGCAAAGGTTGTTGAGCAGCTGCTGGTAGAAGCTCTTGGAGAGCTTAATAAGAAATGATGTTTAGTTCTTAAGAACTACTTTGTATTTTTTTTAATAAAAAGTTCATTGTTTCATCTTCCCAGTGTTTTGCATGCAGTTCATCTCCTTTACTTTTAGCTATCTTTGAATGGGTGTTTGTTTACTTGTTTGTGTGTATGGATGTTTGTGGATGTGTGCTAAAACTAACAAATATATGCCTAAATCGATTAAAATGCTATTCGGTAATTTTCGCTTAAGCAATAGACAAAGTTGATTAAAATTCATGACATAAATTATTTCCGCCTAAGTTGCTGTCAATAAGTGAAGATGCTGTCACGAAGTGCCTTGACAACAAGTTTCTTAGATGACACAATTGAAAAAGTCTCTGTCATGAAATTTAAAGGAAATTGTATAAATTACTTAATGATGACAGTATGTTTTTGCAACGATATTACTATCAAGCAAAACCTGTTGTCATCCTCTCAAAATTACTAATGAATTTGTTACAGCGCACAGGTTACTATCAAGATTAGTGGACCGAATTAATTGGGATTTTACCTCCTCGATTTACAGCCACTAAAAAGTAACTATCCACGACTCCACGTGACTGATTAATGGGCTAAGACATAGTTACTTTCCCTTTCTCAGTAAGACATTTGCTATTTTCATGTAAGCAACTGTCAAACACACAAACACACACAACTTTCAACAAAACCTCTCTCTCTCTCAAAAGCAAAAATCTCTCTCCGAGGCTCAAAGCAAGAAATGGCACCCAAACAATCCTCTTCTCAAACAAACTTTGCTGGTATTCTCACTGATGAAGATGCTGGTGAAGGATATAAAGGACTCGTATCCTTTATCAACAAGTCATATCTGGGTCATGCTATAACATCTACACCATCCTTGAACCTGGAAAGGCTTGAAGAATTCTGGAAAACTGCCTATGTTCCGGGAGGTGCAGGTAAAGACACAATACAATGCAAAATCAAAGGAATCACCTGCATCCTCATAATCAAAGGCATCAACGAAGCTTTGGGAACTGGACTGCAAGCTAAAGAATCATACAAGGAACTTTCAAGTGATGAAACCCTAAAAAAGTTTTTCTTGAAAATTGGGTATTCTGGTCCTGTTCTTGAAGAGGGAACATCGAAATGGTACTCGACTGGTGAAATGGACAGAAAGCATTTGAGAAAAGAATGGAGCATGATTTTTGATGTCATGGTGAAGGTTTTCTCAACCAAAACCTCTGGATGGAATGGAATTCCCTCCTATATCAAGAAGCTTACTCACTCTCTTGTCCATGGATACAAAGTGGATGTAGGAAAGTTGCTTATGAGTCAACTCAAGTCAGCTCTAAGCAGGAAGGTACATGTTTATTCTCGCTTTCTTACTATGTGTTTGAATTCATTATGTGGTATTGATGATAATGCATCTCTCTCTATAGAATGCAATGTTTTGAAAAGAAATACACACACATCACTCAATTCACAAAATTCAAATGCACATATTCCACTCTGTTTCACCAAGCACATGGCTGATCAAGAGCCTCATCTTGACGTAGCACTACCCTCTGGGCATGTTGTCTTCTCCCTTGAGAATGAAGCTGAATTAGACCTAAATTCAGTTAACCCACATTCTACTGCATACATTCCTATCAGATCCTCTAGACAACCAAAGACCACAAAAACAACTTTGCAAGAATCCAAGAAAAGACCCTTGGAAACTGGTGTTGGTAGTAGTTCTGAGAATGTTGAGGGAGAAACTGCACATGATGTAGCAAATAAGGATGTTAGTGAAAGTGAACCCACGGTGGTTCCTCTTGAACCTAAGAAGAAGAGAGCTAAGAGGGCCAAAGCCACTGTCAGCCACCCCACAGTCTCATAAAAGGCTGTGGAGAGTAAAAGGGAATCAAACACATCCCTAGGTGCTTCTTCTCAACAAGAAGTATCTATTGAAGTTGGCCTGTCTCCCAAGGCATCCTGTAAAGAGTCAGCACAACCTCATGTACTCACTCATGAGGAGCCTACACTTGCAGAAATGCACACAGAGATAGGGCATAATGAGGGTCATGAAACTTCTACTCTTGATGTTCCACAAGTTAACCCTATGGAACAGCCAAAAATCTCTTCTAAACCATCACCTTCTTTATTCTCTAATCCATCAATTGTTTCTTCTCAACAACCTAGAGAAGGGGACAGTCCAATCCCTTCAGGTTTTGATCATCCATCTCAAGTCATGGATGAACCCCCATCAAGTGGTCCACAAGAACCCGTTTACTCAAACACTGAGCTAGATCAAGATGGTACTCTGCCAGAAAATGAAACAGCCAACATCTTGGTCGAACTCCAAAGAGCAACTGACCTTCCGGAAGTTGCTGTCACAGCCTCAGTTGCTGTCAAAGACACCACAAAAGTTGCTGTCAACCCACTTGTGGACAGTAACTTTTTGGGTAAAGATGTTGTCGCCTCTACACAGCTTGATCATGATACTGTCACTGTTGAAGATGCTTCAGATGATGATCAACTTACTATCTCTGCTTTGAAGGTAAAATCTAAACTTTCTACTTCTTCAACTAAAATGCATGCAAGTACTGCTCATACCCATGCATCTAGGATGAGTGAGGGAGTGAAAAGAAAAAGAGAGGTGAGCATAAAAATGAGAGGCAGCCAAACGAGCTGGCAAAAGGTGAGGGACTTAAGCATGTCCAGAGTGCACTTGAGGGAACCCCACACACAAAGGCACTAGGCCTTGAGAGTCATTCTGTGAGGAGTGATGAGATCACTCAAAAAAACAATGAGTGTGTGAGAAACCCCACATCCTCCTTGCCCCAGTCTCTTCCTTTATATCCAAAAAGGCTAAGAACTGGTGGTCCTTCTAAACAAGCTGAATCAAGGTTGAAATCCCTTGAGGGCAGATGTGCATCCATGGAAGCTAAACTTGATGCTCTGTCCACTATGGTAGCTACTGGTTTTGCTGATATTCAACAAACTCTTTACTCGTTCTCTGCCATCCTTAGTGCTGCCAACTCAACTAAGGGGGAGAAAGTGGTAGATCAGAATGAGGGTGAGGGAGAGAAAGTGGTGAATGAGGGTGAGGGAGAGAAAGTGGTAGATCAGAATAAAGCAAACCTGGTAGAGAAGGAGAAACAAGGTGAAGCTGCAAGTGAGGGGGAGCCTACAAGTGAGGGGGAGCAAGTTTTGGAAGAAAAAGATGAAGATGAAAGTAAGGGGGAGCAAGAGAAAGAAGAAAGAAACTTTGGTGAAGAACTGAAGGTAACAGGAGATGGTGAATTGTTTGAAGCAGAAATAGATGGTGAGGCAGTATTGTTATCTAAGGAAGTGTTGGAGCAATTAAAGGGGACTCAAAAGTCTAAAAGAACAATATTGCCTCCACTGAAAATCAATGAGCCAAATCCTGAGGAAGTCGAAGCTCCATTCCAGAAGCTGCAGAAGGAATGGAGAGAAAAAGAAATTCAAAATGCTCAGGGTAAAGGCAAAGGCAAAATGCCTGAGTATATGGACATATCTGCTGGAATATCTACTGGAACTACTTGGTCAGATGGAAGTGAATACACCCTTGAAGATGCAAAACTGATGATGGTTGATCACATGGAGAGTACTTTGAACAACAAAGATGAAGATTTTAGTAAGTTGATGGATGAATCAATTAGTGAAGCAGGGGGAGCTTTTACAAAATTGGCATCAACACTGAAGAGCAAAGTAATAAGTATCTCTGTGATAATCAACTTGGAAAGAAGATGGGCTGTTCAGGTTTATTTGAGAAACCGTTTGACCATATTCATCACAATGCAACTTTTACAAAGTTTGCATGCTAGAGTACTCCAAGTCCTTGGAACCCTGGTAGTCAGAAATTCAACAACCTTCAATGATTGTCTGATAGCACAAATTAAAAGGATGGTTGAAGACAAACTCCCTGAGGTGATTCAAAATCCTTATGGTGTGTGTTTCAGAAGGATCACAAAGACAGGAGCTAGAAGGTTGGATTTCTTACCATTGGATAAAGTCTCAGGACTAAACACTGAAACAATCATGACAGTGCTGAAGAAACTTCTCAAATCCAGTATCACAAGTGAAAAGGTTAAAGCTGTCAAAGATATTCATAGGCTGTTAGCAAAAAGAGATGAGGAAATTAGCTCAATCATAAAGAAGCTGATCTCTGATGCTAATGCCAGGATGGGAGGAAGCTGCAACTATGATGATACTTTGGATGATGATGAGGATGAAATTGGAGGAAGTGGTGAACCTGGAAGATTCAGGAGTTCTAGAAAAGAAGCATCTGAGAATGTTGCTACACAAACTCAGATGGATGCTACCCAAGAAGAGCAAGAAACTTCCAGTACTGAAAAGAAAGATGTTGTCAAGGAAAAAGGGGAGTTAGAAATTTGTGAAGCCTGGGAGGCAAGTATCTTGAGATTGGCTGTTGAATGCTTTAATGCTGAAAAAGATACTGTCAACAAGGATACTATCAAATTGGCTGAAGACACCCAAGTGAAAGATGCTGTCAAGAGCCAAACAGTCGAAGCTGTCAAAGTTGCTGTCATGAAAGATGTTGTCAAGGATCAACTTGAAGAAACTGTCAAAGTATGAAAGCTTGTCAATAATTTCACATCCAACAGAAGGAAGATAAGAGCCCAAGCCTATCGTATAACCAAGATAAAAGGGAAGACAGTTGCAGCAGCAAAGAAAAAGAAGCATGGAGCAGTTTTGATAGAGAAGCCCATTGATAAGAGAAAAGTAAATAGTTTTGAACTATTGAAAAAGTCAATTGATGGGAGCATATCATCTGTCAGAGTGGAACTGGACCCAGTCAACAAAAAGGTACGAAAGTATGATCTTAAGGACTGTGGAACTATATGTATAACTGTAGAACCAGACTTCACTATGGAGATAGTCTCAAATGTGGTAGGCATGCGTGATCTATCATGCAATAAGGTAAAGGTAAGGAGAATAATTGATTTCTTCGTTTTGGAAAGGATGATCACTCTCATGGAAACAAACCAAGATGTTTCCAGCAGTATCTTAGAGCATGTCAACGAATACTATGCTCAAAGATATGTTGAATTCTATGAGAAGTATGGTGACTGAAGAGCACATGATGATGCAGACCTTGAAGTTAGTTCTGATGGGGAACCAATGCCTGATGTGGACCTGGTAGCAGCACATCGTCCTTTTACAAAGGCTGGCATGGCTGAATATGAAGCAGAACAAGCTTATCAAACTGCTAAAGCTAAATCATCCCAATCCACCAAACCTACCAAACCTGCCACATCTGTCAAACAAGGTGCTGAAGACCTAGAAGCTCAACTGAAGAAAAGCTACAAGAAACTCAACAAGCTATTCAGTGAGGAAGCAGGTTATCAGCCCTGTGTACTGGATAATCCTTTAAGAATCAAGGATGACAAGCAAGAAATCTATGTTGATAGCTTTCACAAGCTGAGGACCAGTATACTGAAGGATCTCTACTGGAAAGTTGTTGGATCTGTTTATAAGCTCGAAATGCTAGTTGCTTGGGAACTAGAGGTTATATTTGATAAAAGGAGAGATGAAGATCCAAAGCTAGACAGAAAGAGAAGAGAATCCTTAAATGCTTTTCCTGGAAGGAGGTTCAAATTCATCCAAGGAATTCTGAAGTTCAGAACATACACGTATGATTTTGAAACTTGGTTTAATGTAAAAGATGCTGAAGTATTTACTTCTCGAGTGATACAAGGGTACATTGAAGACATTGAAGATGATGCCAGATCACCAGAATAAAAAGCTTTAGTTGAGGACCTCAGAAAAGCAAGAAATGAAGCTCTCAGAAGAGAGGGAAAAATCTGAACAATTGGAGACTGCAAAAATCAAGCTAAGTTAAACTCTGATTTGCTCATTCAATAGGAGCAATTGATTTGTAGTAAATTTATACGCTTCATGTTTTAGATTTTTCTTTAACATTTATCAGTTATAGTATTTCAGCTATTCTGATCTATGTTGGTTAAGTTGTCAGCACGTTTTGATTGTAAATTTGTTGTTATTGTCCATAAAAACAAATTGGGGGAGATTGTTGGGATTTATGGGTGATAGCATAGAGACAACTTAACTATATTTCCCTGTACTTAGTTTTTACTAAGTTGAACATACTGTCACAGCCAGAGTATGTCTTCGTATTCGAATAATTGTTGTCATGTAATAAATGTATGATTTGGGAGAAGTTCGTATGTTTGTTCAAGCCTCAAGGAATGCATCCAGAAGACAGCAAGAATAAAAGTTACTGTCATGTCCCTGACAGTAATGTTACAAGAAGACAAATGTTGAAAAGTCACGACAAAGCTATATTTGACAGCAACATTGGCCGAAGCAAGAGACAGTAACATTCTCACACTTGACAGCAAGTCTGGAGCTCCGACAGCAATATTGGCGGGAGCTAGTACTGTCAACCTCTGAATATTCCTTTGACAGCAGACTCAGCGGTTAAGGTTACTGTCACCTTGAATTATTTGAATTGGGTATTTTCTCAGTCAAAGCCCGTGACAGGTTACATGTTCAAGAAATAGATTTGCTGCAACACACTATCGTTTGTAGCAGACTTGCAAGACTACGACAGAATCTTAAGAGATTCACAAGACAAGGCTGGTCAATTCGAGGAGCATATGATATCCACATCTACTAGAATTGTATTAGCTAGAAATAGAAAAAATCTAGGTTGCTTTACTTATAAAGTTTATCCTGTCTGTATAGCAATTAGGGAAAGTCACATGGGTGTGCAAATTGTAATGAGCTGTCACTTGAAAACGACAGCAGCTCAACACCCCATGCGATAGGGACAACAGAGTATCTTAGTCTACTTAGATACATCTTAGATTCTTTTCTATTCATGTACGCACACGAAGCAATCTGTATCTCTTGAGATATCGAAGCTGGAGAAACTCTCTCCAGGTTGTAGCAACACTTCACACAAAATAAATAAAACATTTATTTTGTGAGAAATCTTGTTTCACTTATTGCTAGCATACATCTACTGATAATCTATAATCTTTATTTTCGTTGTTGATTTAAAGATTCGATTTTATCAGTATTGCATTCAACCCCCCCTTCTGCAATACTCCGGGACCAACACAACCCAACCCAATTAGTACGAGTTTTTTAAAAATTAAGCCGTTCAACCCACGGTTTTGGACGGATCGGGTTTTGAACGGTCCGGGTTGGGTTAGGGCAGTTTGGTCGGGTTAAAAATCGAAAAAACTTTGCAGAAAATGCATAAATTCTGCCTAGAAAATGCATAAATTCTGCCTAGAAAATGCAGAAATGTGTTGCAAAATGTAGAAAATGTGTTGCAGAATGTAGAAAGTGTTGCAGAATATAAAAAATGTGTTGCAGAATGTAGAAAATGTTGCAGAATGTAAAAAATGCAAAAAACTGCAAAAAATATTTAATCAATATGCATTGTATGTAAACGGGTTGAAACAGGTTGGGTTAGGGTTAAAATTTGTTAAACCATAACCCAACCCAATTAGTACGGGTTTTTTAAAAATCAACCCGTTCAATCCATGGGTTTGGACGGTCCGGGTTGGTCGGGCAAAATAAGGAGCGGGTTGGGACGGGTTGGGTAAATTTTGTTCACCCCTACCAACAGGCCCATTCTTTATTCTAAACTAGCATAAAAACCCGTGCAAGGCACGGGTCATTTTCTAGCACTGTTGTGTCAGATTGTGAGACTGTATTCTCCACATTTATGAACAGTAGTTCGTAGATTTATACACTGTTTACTTGCAATTTAGCGAAGTTAATCACGATGTCTCCAAGTTTGGGCATCAAGTAGCTTAATAATAAAAATACAGACTTTACAGGTAATCAATGATAAGTTCATTGACAACCGACACATTTTCTTGCACATCTCTGATTAAAGCAGTGATCCATAGGCGACACACAAGTGCTGAATCATAGGGCAGAAGAACCGGTAATGTCATCCATCTGCCTCAAGGACCGGGATATTTGCAATGTAAAGAAAGCTGGATGTTGCTGTTGTACCCAGATTCCAGTGAAATAACATGCTACAAACAGAGCAAATAGTATAATATGATTAATACCTAGTACTTGCTATATTTAGGACCAGCACACATAGTGTTTTATATTCAGTGAAATGAAATTAACCAAAGATTAGTATTATTTGATTAATACTTTCGATATTTTGGACAAGCAAACATATTTTTATATAGGGCAACCATTTTCAACTGTGTCAAAAATTATTTTGTCAGGATAATTAGTGAGACCACATACAGGGCCTATAGGAATAGACCAACAATTGGTACCTTGTGCAAAGCTTGTAGTTTGATTGTTGTCAGCAGCTGTATTGGTGGGCTCCAAATGACTTATTCTCTGCATAAATCAAACAAAGTTGTTAAACGCTTAGGGGTCCAGCTTACAGGCACTACACTCGAATACAAGGTTACAAAAAATGACTGAGTAAAGACCACCTTGCGCTGAGGTCGCACCTAAAGTTAGGTCACATTCTCGAACCGTATTAGTTATTCATGTATTAGTTATTCTGAATAATAGAACATTCCAAAATATATATCCTAGCAGGTGAATATTCCCATAATTGTCATGGCATTAACCTGCGCGGAGCAAGCTATCACTTTATGTTCATTATCACTTCATTACCTTTGAAAGAGCTCTTCTCAGTTGGTAACAGCCAAATTGGCATGCCAACAACCCATGATTATTTTAAAAACTTGCACCAATATTGAACCTGATTGAATATTAATGTCCCGGAGGAATCACTCACTTTCCAATAAAATAATTAAATTTGCTAAAAGCATAGATTGCGTGCTAAGAAATTAAATTGAGCAAGGCTGAAAGATATAAATTAATATATTATTTATATGTTCTCTAATTGAAAGAAAGAGCCTACACCCATAATTCGCATAAGAATATGACATACATAGAGTTACCTTTCCGGTCATTAAACTAAGATTTAGAATTTTGGTACTGCCAAGTTGAGGTAGCCGGTAATAAAATTCTTAGCTTGAGCTTATTCCTAAAACAAGACACATCCAGTAATTCTATATTTACGCTGTTCAACTTAAAAAACTTAAAATGTGACTTGAAAGATAAATACATTGCTTATTAACACGTCACTAAAGTTCATCCATGGAAGGTGGTATTTCAAAGACCAAAATTGAAATGGGGTACATTTTGCTACAGGCCATGAGCAAGAGAGCTTGGGGTGCAGTTTAAAGTAAGTTTTACTGTCATTGCTTTTGATTAGAATATTATCAATACTAACTCAATCTTATATAGGTATGCAAATTGCTATTCTTTTGGATTGTCTGAATGACTACGTAAATTGTTGAATAGAAACTTTATTAAGGTCTGTTTGGATAAAAAAAAATGTTGTATGAATGATTACTTGCATTTTTTGGGACGATCTCTTACAGGCAGCTAAAAAAATTAGACACCAATGAATCGAAACTCTATATAGCTTTTAAACAGAATGGATTTGAAGCCTTTACATGTTTGTATGTTATATCAAAACTGATTAGCCACGTATAAAAATAAATAGATGAAAAAGGACTATGATTGTTTGATATGACAAATTTTCCAGAGAATAAAATTTTTAGCACAAGTTAAATTTACATAATTATTTAGAGAGTTCAGCACCTGTATGTTTATAACTTTCATCTTATAGTTAACATGGTCTGTTACATAGAGTAGGCAGTTATTTACCATCATTAACATAAAGAAAATGTTGGGAAGACATTTTTAGCAGTTGGCTCCTAAACATCGTTCGAACGGCTTCTTTCTATGCAAAACATGTCACAAGTATTACTATTTGTCATGATTGTCTCTTTTTGTGCAGAAAAGCTATCAATAGAATTGTAAATAGATGTGCCCCAATTGATGTCTATAGTAGGGTTTTCTATCCATATATAGACACATAAGAACAGAAACCTACGGGTGTAAATCAATTCTGAACCTCACGAAACATAATTCTTGAAACACGATTAATTTAAATAGGTAAGATCAGTTGACACGGTCTAGTTTAGCAGTTGGCACTACCTTTAAAGGGGTTTGGCTGAGTAGTGCTGTTGGGCGCTCCCTGAAGTTCACTGGTGAAGCCTAGAACAGTTCCTGGCAAATGCGTCAAGAAACATGTTTTAATCACTGAGCCAAACATTTTTAAAGTACTTACACAACTGTACAATCTAGGGAAAAATACAGCAGACCTCATATCATTTACTGATTAATTTTAACAAATATAACATCCAAATGTATATTCTTATTGACGATATTTTTGGCGTGTTTATTGTTAATGCACTATGCCCTATAGTCTTTATAACCTTAAATTTTATACGTAAAAAAATTCCTGGGTGGACTTATTCTTGGATCGCGAGTCACGAACTTGTAACCCTGATAAGAATGAGGAATGCACTCACGCACACATAACAAATATAAAGATCAAAGGGCATAATGGCCGACCGACCACCTAAAAAATGGGGGGGGGCAAGATATTGATAATATTGAACACAACATTTTTCTGATAACTTACTCTTCGTCCCTACCCAATATTAATTTACGAAATGCCTAATGTGTCAATAAACATTTATCAGAACTACAACTACAATGCAAAGAAAATGGTAATGTATAATTCTCGTTAAAATTCATACTCTTTGTCGCCGAGCTTAACTTGGGTACCACCGTATTCAAACAAGAGAACAGTATCAGCTTCCTTGACAGACACCGGAATCTTATTTCCAGCTTTATAAATATCCCCCGGTCCAACCGCCACCACTTTCGCCGAGTTCAACTAAAATCAGACAAATATATCACATTTGTATCCATCAAATCATATGAAAACAATGTAATTACAATTTACAACTTAAATCTTGCCTTGTAAGCTTTCTCGGGGAGGAGAATTCCAGTGGTAGTTTTGGAAGGAGGTACAATTTTCTCCACCAGGACTCTGTTAAGTGTTGGGATCAACACTTTGCCATCGATCTTGTTTATTTTTAATTAGCATAAGCCACCAAGAGCACTTTAGCTAGTAGCTGCACACTTGGTGTGTGGAAGCAATCTTATAAAACATTATCTCGTCTCACAATGTGCCTTATTTAGCTCAGATAATGTAACTTAGTTCTACGAATCCAAGTAGAATTGAAAACGTATTTTCTGTCAACTCAATCGCCAAACAGAATCTTTAACACTGATGACAGATTTCAAAAAATAATAATTCCGATTTTGTAATGAAAAATTTTAAGAACTTACTATAAACTATACAACTAATGACAAGAACAACAATTTTTAAAAAATGATGGAGACAAGACATGATAAATGGTGCTAGCCAACCACAAGTTGCTTGTAGAAGCGGATGAGGCAACACATAACTTCAAGTTCATCTAACACAACTTTCCAAAGCAGATCAACATGTACATGTACCTATATCCAACTATTATTAGATAAATCCATGTCTTCCCCTACAATAACAAAAGTGATGTACATGTACCTATATCCAACTATTATTAGATAAATTCATGTCTTCCCTAAGTACAAATCATCTGAAAAGGAATTGTTTTTTGAAAAGGAATCGAGTACTGCCACTGTTTTATCATAGGTCTCACCCCATTTAGATATTGTTCCTAGACACTTATGTGAAGAAAACAAACCAAGTAATAAACTTGTAACAACATAGAAATGTCTAAAAAGTAAATTGCTAAAGGATATATACTTGTTTCGAACATACTCTGATCTCATCAAGTGGCTAGTAGCCAACGGCCTAACACTCATAATACGATTGAACTCTGTAAAAAACTTGATCAATTTGGACACCTAATTTTATACTTTCACATGTATATAAATATACTCAAAAGTAAAGTAAAATGAATGAACTCGGGTACCTTTTTGAAATCCAACAATAAGGCTGGAATTAGTATGATTAATATTGCACAGATTGTAGATGACAAAAGAGATATATTTATATATCAAAATTTATTCACATATCAAAAGTATCATAGGTAATTTATTAAGGAAAATCTCAAACATGGGTGATCTAAAAAAGTGAACAAAAGCGTAAAATCCAACTCAAATTTCACTGTATTCTAAATCAAAAAAACATACATGTACGCAAGCACATACATGTATATATATAAATTAAATCGATGGAGAAAAATTTTAAATGACTCGCTTATACTATGATACTTGTGGGTGCACTAACTTTTTGATTCGCGAGTATTTATTCTCTGTTAGGATTAAAGTATTTGGAAGGTTTTTAGGACTTCAATTGAAGCCAGGATTTTATCATCCCAAAAAAAGAGCAATTCGGTTTGAAACAATATTGTTGTTCGACACAAATCAGGAGGTATACAATTCAAACGACACCAAAAGCATGGAAAAATGGTCATGTATATACCTGGAGCAGCCCTAAAATCCATAATATTCACTAAGATGTAGCAGGAAGCTCTATATTAACACTATATTAAATACAAATCTCTAATTCTTTAATTCCCTTGGTAAGATTAATAAAAGAAGTTGAATTTATTGGTATTCCAGAGAACAGTGCATCCTTAAAAACTTAAGGATTATGTGAGGCTTAAAAACTTAAGGATTATTTATTGGTATTCACAGCTTGTAGCAAAATATCAACATCATTTTCTTCACCTGATGCTTCTAAAAGAAGATCATATGCTTGAGGGCTAAGGAATATGTGATTATTGTGCAGGGACTGTTGTAACCTGGAAGCATGCAAAAGCTTTTTCGCCTTGCAGAATTTCTCAATGTGAAATGTAGAGATTCCTTCACTCTATATTAATGTGAAATGGCACAAAGAATTTGACTCTTGATCTCGTCTACATCTTCCTTTCCTGACCAAGAAGCTTGCTTTGATAATGATGCTACCTGATAACTGACCATGGGAGTGCTCCAAATCAAGAAGAATGGACATATCCAGAAGAACTTAACTGAGCTGTAGGAATACAATAATTAATTACATAAGCTTAGAAAGCTATGTACTATAAAAGTAGAAAAGCAGCAGTCATGCCTCAAAAGAAACCAGGCCTGAACAAAAAGGGTTAACATAGGTCCGCAGACATACAATCTAGACATCAAGGAGCGTCACTAATACATAATTTCACCAGAAAATCTACAACGGATTTTGCAAACATTCAACTTCCAATATTGAAATCCCAATGTCAAAACATAAATATTTTAAATTTTAAGACTCGTTAATTAGCTCTAAGTAGGCAACCTTCTATTGTTGTAAGTTATATATATAGAATATGGTCTAATAATCTTCACTCAAAAATCTTAGACTTAACTAAATAATGCAAATAATCTTAATTTGACATTTTTGGAAAAAAAAAATCTTAATTAGACATACAAGTGAAAGGGTATAAAGCAGCATAAGGATTTTAAATATACTGACAGAATAGATCGATTGAGATACATATATTGAAACTGAATCTTTTTTGCCCAAAAACTTGTCTTTTCATGAAAAAAAGGGCACCTTCGAAATCCCTTGTGGAAGCTTATTTATAAGTTTAAAGTTTTGTAGCATCTATCATTATAGTGGGGCAAATTCACCCTTAGGGGGTTTAGGGTTTATGAACTCAAATCTATATATATATCATAAATTGACGCATAACCCGTTCCTGAGGCTATACATAAATCCTAGGCTACATTACGAATCTAGTGCTGAATATTTGGTAGAGTGACAT
Organism: Kitagawia praeruptora; assembly: GCA_037693485.1. Taxonomy (NCBI): domain Eukaryota; kingdom Viridiplantae; phylum Streptophyta; class Magnoliopsida; order Apiales; family Apiaceae; genus Kitagawia; species Kitagawia praeruptora. Next base: position 111,174,607 of record CM075348.1, on the reverse strand, counting down.
GTTGTACTTGAGTTGCCTTGAAAAATTCTAGAAATCATCCGCCATAATTGACTAAACTAAACATACAAAGGATAAATGCAAATTAAAAGCCTAATCCTGAACTTCAAAACTTTCGATATATCTATATATAATCGGAAGAAGGCCAAAGGTAACAATAACACCAAATTCCCACTTCCATAGAGTGTAAATATCTACTTTTACATTACACTCAATTCCCTAATTACCGATTTAAAAATTTATCCATAATTAATCTATCCCCTCGTAATCAATTGTCATTTCACTGAATCAAAACCTTGATGTCTTATCAAGTCCAAGCAAATTGATAGAGCCGTAAATGGAAACAAACACGCAATGGACAAATAGCAAACATACACAAAGCACAACCGCCGGAATTACAAAGTGAAACAATATGGCAGAAGAACCGGAATAAGAAGACGAGGGGAAGATCATACAATTACCTGGAAAAAGGGCCGATTGAGTTGCTAACCCATACCTATGAGATCGCCTTTTGTCATAGAAAATCCGACTACCAATCTCCCATAACAAAACTATCGATTCCCAACGATCGATTCCCGATCCCAGAAGACGCAAATGAAATCAAACTATCCTAACCTCTCAAAACCTTGAGCAAAAACAGTCAATTGAGGGGGTGGACTGGCAAGTAAATTAGAATGAGCAAGGGCAAACTTGATTTTTCACCTGCATTAAAAAATCTCACATGATTTTTTCTCCTGTTGGCGTATTATATATATAATAGATTACACATGTCACAAAATATTGTCAGATCGACAATATTTGCATACATAAATGTGAACAGTTTATGGATTGTAAAACATAAGTACATAACTAAATCAAGTCAAATAAAAGAGGGGGGCTGTTATCCAAACAAACTTTTAACTAGGGCTGGAAATGACAACCTTCATACATAGATACTAGTTAAACTAACATTGTACAATTCACAAAGTTGCAAATTAGTAGTAACTCAGAACATCATTTAAATGCAATACTAACACATTCCCCCATTCCATACCATGCTGGGCAAACTCAATTATCTTCAGTCATATCATCTTCAATTATTTCATCACCTCCACTGAATCAAACCAAACTAAAGATATACAAACAGCCCACAAAAGATGCAAATTGTACCACACAAAAGTTTAATAGGAAAATGGTGAGACGTAAGCAAACCTTACTCACAGAATAACAGTTTTCCTAAAGGTTACTGAATTCTTAGAAAAAATCGTTTGAAATTTCAAATGTCCACAAAATTTCACTCATCCCCCATGTCCCTATTCCTCTCTGCTTCCTGCCTCTGCATCTTCATAGCTTCAATTTCATTTTAATCACAAAAGCGGACACCTTTCCTAATCCCTAATAGTCTAGATTTTAAAACAATGATAGTAAAGTAAACTCAGCCTCTAACATTCAGTATTAAAGAGGAATTTTAAACCTTGTGTAATGTGTTGGTAAGATCTATTTTACTCATGGTTCTAAAAATCCCCGATTTAGTCGATTAATCCCCGATTAATCCTCTATAAGGTAACCAACCGATTCGATTTTTGAAATCCGATTAATCCTTTGAATTTATTTAAAATAATATGTTTAATTGTAAATTAGACTAATATATTAAATATTATTATAATATCCGATTAGTACTCCGATTAATCCTTCCGATTACCCGATTAATCTTAAATCGGTACCTCAACCGATTTATACCGATTACCGATTTTTACAACGATGATTTTACTCATCAAAGGTGCTTACAAACCCGCAAGGAAAGCCCAGCTTGGGTTTTTCTAGGTGTATCCTAAATTTTTTATAGAGTTAAATGCACTATGTGTATTCGAACTATTCACTTTCTGCACTTTGTGTATCTTAACTATCAATTAAACACTTTGTGTACCTCAATTATGCAAATGTGTGCACTTTGTGTACAAACGTTAATTTCAAACTAACACCGTTAGTTTCCTTTCGTTTATTAATTTAGGGTCCGTTTGGCTAAGCTTATTTTCCAGAAAAGTTGACTTATTTTAAGAAATATTATAAATATTTCCATGCAAATTAATAAGAGAAAAATAAAATTATAATAAAAAATGGATATAATTAAAGAGTAGTGCTAGGGACCCCAAAATGGTTCCCGAATTTGCTCCCGATTGCCAAGTGGCGTGATTTAATTTGTGCTATCTATGTGCATGCAGGGGGCCCTCTTCATTTTTAAAATACACATCCAATAGCATTTTGCCAACTAAGCATGCGGGAATAAATTTTGGAACCATTTTGGGATTCCTAGCATTTTGGGGAATAAATTTGGGAACCATTCGGGAATACAACCTTTTTTAATTCCAAAATGGTTTCAAAATTTATTCCCGAATGCTAAGTTGGCAAAATGCTATTGGATGTGTATTTTAAAAATGAAGAGGGCCCCCTGCATGCACATAGATAGCACGAATTAAATCACGCCACTTGCCAATCGGGAGCAAATTCGGGAACCATTTTGGGATCCCTAGCACTACTCTTTAATTATATCCATTTTTTATTATAATTTTATTTTTAATATGATATAATCTTGATCGTCTATTTTTAAAAATATTAGATTCGACGGTTGAGACTATTTTGGTAGTACAGTGATCAAAATTATGGATAAGCGCTTATTATATATAAGTGCAACGCACGACTCTTTTTTTAATATTTATAATTATATATTAATTATTTTAATATTTTTATGTTACTAATTTGCACGGAAATATTTATAATATTTCTTCAAATAAATCAACTTTTCTGGAAAATAAGCTTAGCCAAACGGGCCCTAAATTAATAAACGAAAGAAAACTAACGGCTATTAGTTTGAATTTAACGTTTGTACACAAAGTGCACGAATTTCCATAGTTGAGGTACATAAAGTGTTTAATTGATAGTTGAGGTACACAAAGTGCAACAAGTGTATAATTTAGGTACACAAAGTGCATTTAACTCTTTTTTATAAGATAGTTCAAATAACTTAACTTTATCCGGCTTATACAACATAGTCCAGATTTTTCAAACCCAAGAGGCCAAGACTACATAACAAGCAGAGAACATATCTGTCAAACTCGACAGAATAAATTTAATATAAATAAAAACAAAACTACTTGTTCAATCTTCTACATGCAGCACCAGAAATGTGATAGTACAATCATTTCTTCCACTCAAGTTTGAATTTCTGATCTTAGCCATTCAAACTAAGCTCGTAAAATGACGAGCTCGAAATTGTCATCTTTCAATTTTCCCCAATCCAAGAATGTCCAGAGGTCCTCGAAGCGACAAATAATTTTATTCAGTAGCCAGGGTCCAGGGATACATCTGCAATTGTGCTACGAAAAAACTAAAATACTGATTCCTAGAATTTCTTCCACCTTCCTACAAATCATCTACTGCTAACAGAGGCACTAGCATTAATTACTAGGCAAACAAAGGAAGAAATGTGATAATAACACAATCCTAAATTGTAAGGGAATATGCAATCAAGAGAGAAAGCACTAAAAGATTAAACCATGGCAACCATGGTCATAATTTTAAATCTACTTGGACCTTTGAGCACAAAATAAGAGGTCAAGCTCATAACCAAAACAAGAAAGGAGTTTCACACATTTGCTGAACTGTGCCATCATACACCCATGTTGCCAGTATTAAAACGGAGCAAGTTATCTACCACAAATCACTGGCAATAAATGGCCTGATCTATCTGTGGAGGAATTTGCTTTATCTCAGTCCCAAGTTCTTGTTCAATCCTATATCTGTGAGAAACAAGAGCAATTTATAAAATGCAAAGACTTCAGATGTATGATCAATACTTTGTTTCTAAAATATGAAAACATATAAGCAGCATACATACAAATTAAAGCGGTCTTCATATGTGATCAGGTTCACTGCCAACCCAAGGTGTCCAAATCTCCCAGATCGACCGACCTGAATAGAATATGCATAATAAGTTACATAAAAGGTATACATCCAGCGACTTCAAGAGTGTTTGCAGACATACCCTGTGGAGATAAGTTTCGGCGCTTTTCGGAAAATCAAAATTGATAACAACGTTGACAGCTTGAATATCTATCCCTCTTGTAAATAGATCTGAAATGTCAATTCCATGTAAGCATAGCACAAAGAAATTGTGTTATGTATAAACTAGTTGTACCAAGGGAAACTTAGCTAGACCAATAGACAAACCCATATAGCTACGAGATCTTACAATATTGAAAATTCTAGGGAGCAATAAACAATGCACAATATGTACAGTTTAATAAGACTTCTCAGACAGTTACACATCACTTCCAAATATATGTACCGATGTCTGATCAGGTATAGACCACAACTATTCAGTCAAGTGATGTTAAATGTTTTTTCCGTCAATAAGCTACGTGTATACATATTTCGCATGGTTAAAAAAAAAAACTTGCAGCCTTTTATTACTCAAACTCTTCCTTTTGCCTCGAGTTCCCGTGTTCGCACTCAACACTCGAACATGAGTATAAACACTTGGATGATTACTTCAGGCCAAAAACATGAACCGTTTAAAATATATTTCCAAATCTGACAACTCCAATCGAGTCTGGGTAGCTTGCAGCCAACTCGCTCAATAATTTTTTAATTTTGACTTCCCATCATTCGTATCAACTCTATGTAACATGCTGGGGTGGCATCACCGTGACAACAAATTAGAGACATCTGACATGGAAACGAACCCGATCTAAATCAATCCAAAGACCTGTTGAATAAGCCTAAGAAACCCAAACCAAACGATATCTTCGTTCGTTTAGTTTGCTTGAATTAGTTTGGGGAAGACTTGTCAGTCATAACCATTACATCGAAACAATGTACTGAATTACTAAAGGTTTGAAATTTAATCTCACAAGGAGTAAAAAGTTCAATCAATGGCATAAATGGAAAAGAGCAGATCACTTGATGATGTAAGATGCATATGAGTTGCGTTACAGAACTGTATAGCAAGTTCAAGTACAAGAACATTGAAGAAGTTTGATGATTATAGCAAGGGCAGTAAATGAGTCGAGCGTTGGCTAATGGCTAGTCAGACAGATTTTTGTGTTCCAGCTCAAGGTTGTAAGCTCGTTAATAAACAAGCCAAGCTCGAGCTGTTTACCAGTCGAGGTTGGACCAAGTTAATCTGTTGTCGGACATTTTTAATTTTACATAAAAATATTTTTCCATTCAGGATGATTCATAAATATTACTCCCTCGGTCCCACCCAATTGTTAACATTTGGGTTGGGCACAGAGATTAAAAAAAATAACGAAAAGGGAAGAAAAAGTGGGTAAGCTAGTGGGACTTATTAAAATTAGTGACGAAAATTATGCTATTTTGGGAAATGCTGACAATTGGATTGAAAAACCCTAAAAGGAAAGTGTTAACGAATGAATGGGATGGAGGGAATAATAAATATATATTTGGGATATTATATAATACTATATAAGTATGATTTATGAATGCAGATATTTAATTCCGCAGAGCTAAATGAGCTCCAGTCATACAAGTTTAAAGCTAACCTTGAGCTCGAGTTTTAATGGAGAGCCCAGTTACATGAGACGAGACCTGGCTTGTTCTCGAACATCTTGTTTCCTTTACAGCCTTATCAATAGCTATATTCTTGACTTCTAGTACACACCTTGGAATATTAATACATTCTCACTATTTCTTGGACAAACAATTGTGCTACAGGCTATTAGAAGGCATGGTCCGTTTATGAGGAGATGAAATTTATGAGTTGAGGAGAAAATTGACTTGTGATATGAAATGAGACAAACATTATAAAGACGCTATTAAAAGTTGTGGCTGGAGTTAAAAAGATGAGTAACACAGCAACATTAAGTCAGTTAAACTAGAAACTATTGAACATTTACCATTCTCACCATTTGTAAAAAATCCCCTTTAGTGATGAAAATGTCAGTCTACGCATAATCCAGTCACTTATAAAGCATTTAACCCCTCAAAAAAAAGGTTTTTTTATCCCAAACATTATTAGATTAAATTGTATTGTGTATATAAACACAAAAGTAGAAAGGCAAAAGCACAACACATGGTTAATATGTTAAAACAATAAATTATCTAACTAGGTAAATAACAATAAAAGAAAAGAAATAATTAAGTTTAGTATGCAAGATAAAAGCTAGCCCATGTACAGTGGTAAAAAAAAAAATACAACCACATATGCAAAAGACTTGAGTAGAATGGAAAGATAAAATAACAATAGGTTGTAAAAGAATTTAATTAAGGGATATAAATATATCAATACTGCATGCACAACTAAGAAAATTCATCAAATATTAGTATAATTAGTAGACCAGCAAAATGCAGATAGATTGAACAATACCGGTGCAAACAAGATTTCTGCATGCGCCATTACGGAAATCATGGAAAACTCTGTTTCTGTGGTCTTGAAGCATCTTTGCATGAATATAGAAGCACGAGTAACCAAGCTCTGTAATCTTCCTGGCCAGAAGCTCCACGCGGTTCACAGAATTGCAGAAAATGATGGACTGGTTGATTTGTAGCTGAGAGAGAGATAAAAACAGAACTCACATAGAGCATCATGAATCAACCTACACAATGATAGTACACAATTCAGGTTGAGATCAAACCTTTGAAAAGAGGGTATTAAGGCAGTGGACTTTCTGCCTTTCTTCAACAAAGGCATAAAATTGGGTTATCCCCTTCAGAGTAAGCTCGTCCATAAGGTTGATAACGTAGGGCTTCTGTAAATATCTATCCTTGAAATCCTTGACTGTCACCGGAAATGTGGCTGAGAACATCAGAATTTGACGATTCGTAGGCAAAAAGCTGATAAGATGTTCTATGGAAGGTTGGAACTCTGGGGACAAGAGCTTATCGGCCTGATATATCATTGAATAAAAAAACAAGATAACTCAAATATTCATAACATCAAGCATAATAACAATGGCACGGGTTGGACATCTAACTACCACTAATAATTTAAAATGGATATCTCGTCGTGAAAAAAAATTATTTAGAATTATAATCTTCACCCCTGAACCTTAGGAATCAAAGACAATACACATAGAAAGAATTAAATGATACCTCATCCATAACAAGCATTGCACAATTCTGCAAATTGCATATACCCTTTTTCGCAAGATCTAGAATTCTTCCGGGAGTACCAACTAGTAGATGAACTGGCTGATATAAACGCATGATATCATCCTTTAAGCTGGTTCCACCGGTTGTAACCATAACTTCAATTTTCAAGTTCTTTCCAAGCTCCTTGCAAACTTGTGATGTCTGAAGAGCCAACTCTCGTGTAGGAACAAGTATAACAACTGCATCAAAGACAGCATGGTGAACATGCAAAAGTAATTCCAACACACTAGCACATATTAAATGTAGACATTGTTAAGTTAAATTACTTAAAATTAAACATGGTCCATACCTAGATTGTAAGGACTTAGGCATATGTATTTGAGTTATATATTAATATAAATTAATGTAGATAAGGCTCGTGTCTTTATTTAAGAATCGCAATGCAATCAGAAGTCTTATTATCACATTATGATTGATCCAATCCACTGAAAATAATCACGCCACCAACAACATACCATTTTATGTTCAACATATATAATAAATATGCTGACTCTGGTCACAGAAATTACAAAACATTGATCACCTAAACAACCAACCTTGTAGTCAATGCAATATAACTTATACAAAAAGGTACTCAGTCCAAATGAAAAAATCTACTGTCAAATGTTGTACTCAGCACCACAACTATACAAGCTAGTTGAAAAGTGACTCTCAAGAGATCAAGAGATTGAAGGAGTGAGATAAGGAAAGAAAAAGACAGCTTGCTTAACTGAATTGTGTACCACGGCCTGATACTTTTTACCCCAAATACGACCTCTCGGGAGAACGATAAACAGGTGTGATACTCCTCTGGTGACTAAATAAGATTTTGGCTGTCTTGATTAAGGACACAGAAACAAGACGTTTCATGATTGTTCGTTCTTCAATTTGATTGCTTATAAAGGTCAAGTATTATTGGGTCATGACGTTACATGTCATAACCATACATGTGCCCCATTAAATATTTATTTTATGCTACCTACATCCATGATCCATGTTTTTTAAGATGAAATGGGTGGAGGGGTACTCCGTACTCATTACTTTTTCAAACTCTGTCAGCTGGCTGTAATCATCGAAGCAATTTACTTCTCAATCAAGTCAAGGATGAACTGGACAATTTGTACAACTTGCCTACTGCAAAATTTCCATTGGCTACGACGATTAAAACGGGCATGACGACTAGCCTACTGACCGTGACTTAGTAAGCATGAGACTCAAAACAAGAATTGACAATGAAAGGCACAACACAACAATTAACAAGAACCTAAACATCTTTTAATCATGCATGATGTGTCCTCCAACCAAGATGAATAATCAAACACCACGTGAATAGCAATTTAAAAATTAAATTTATAATTTTGACAGTGCAGTAAATTTTAGATTCAAGCCATCCTCAATTGTCCATACACTTTCCATAAGTATATGCTGATAATGGTTTGCAGAGCAGTAATAATTTTCGAGATTCATAAAGATAAATCATGAACAACAAAAAAATTATGGTGTTTATTACCACACAGTCATAACCTTCGTTGTTGAAGCAACACTTAGAAATTGGCACAACAGAATAGTCATGACGAAATCTCAAATCATGTTTTATTATATGTACCTTGAATCACGTTGTTGTCTTGATCAATTCTTTCCAATGCAGGAATGCAAAAGGCAGCTGTTTTTCCAGTACCATTTTTAGCTCTAGCAAGAATATCGCTACCAGTCAAAGCAATGGGAATACTTTCCTCCTGAATAGGAGAAGGCCTTTCAAACCCTTTCTCGTAGATTCCCATAAGCAGCTCACGCTTCAAAAAATAATCTTCAAATTCATTTCCTTTAGTAGCCGTCACATCCTGGAACAAAATTGAACGCAAACGTAACTAAATCATGAGGAACATAACACAAATTACGCAAAGAAAGAAAATTGTACAACAATAAAGCATAAAACGGCATCTTCACAGCTTTCCATTTTAAGCACTTACCTGATTTGTATGATTTTAAGCAATAATTACAAGCTTTTATACTTAACGAACAAAGTGTTTATCAACTCTAATACCATACAGTGAAAAAAGCATTTTATCAGCAGCATTATCTTGATTTAGTTATTATTATTATTAAACTCATATAAATAAATAATACTCACTGTACACAACTGAAAATTTGCAGCAAATAAAACATGTTCATAAAAATAATTCTTAAATAAGACCTGGATCACTGGGCGATAAAAAATTAAAATTATAACAAAGCAGGATCTTGTTGACTTGGTCCTTGGTAATTGTTTGAGAACTGTGTGCATACCAAATCATATAAGTTCTTATCAAGTGAGTATTGTATATCTGCAATCTTATTTATCTTTGGAGTATGCGTGATTGCATAATGAGGAGGTTGAAAAAGAGAGGGGAAAAGATGATGTGAAAATAAAGTGACTGCCAAAGGAACAGGAGACAATTTAAGCAACACTTGAATTTCTTTAAACATAAAATGGGTAAATATCGGGTCAACCCCCACAACATACAAGCTTTCTCAATTCATAGGACTCCTGACAATAATGACAGTTACATTTATAAATGAAAGAGGTACATGATTTTCAGAAAAGCGCCTTGGTAGTTGGTGCATTTAACAGGTGTATCATAAAAACAGATTTGGAAGTCATATATGGAATTTTTTAAATCATGTATTTTCTAGTAGTTATGACCATTTTCCAACAGTGTGCAGTGTCGTAAACAATACCCACGAATTTAGTAATGCCGCTGATTTGCAATTTATCAATGCACGAGCCAAATAGCAATCTTTTACAGATGCCCTTACAAAGATCTTATGCTGCATCTCATATCGACATGATGTGAACAGTTCCCAGAAATTAATTTAATGACGCATATTGTATCTCCTTTTTTCCTCATACTTTTCTCATTTTACCTAATGAATTAATAAATTACAACTGAAAAGTTGTGTGTCAATATAAGCGTTGAATAAACAAAGATCTTAGCTCATAACGAAATATATCTTTCTAATTGAGCATGATATGTCCCTGGCTTCTTACAGAAAATTTTAGTTAAAATATAAGTTCAATTATCCCTGGCCGTAGGCTTAAGGACTTGACTGTAAAAATAAAAATATTAAAAGAAGATAAAAGATAAGAAATTTATAAGTATTAATTAAAGGAAAGTGAGAGATTGACCCGGAGAGCAGGAAAAAACCAAATGACTGGGACACTTATACTAGATGTGAACAGTTATATATTGACAATTATAAATGTTAAAATTTCTAAAAGGCATTTCCAGGTTCTAAATCCTCAAACTAAAAGAGAGTAACATAACAGATCAAAGTTGATCGTTCAGTTATATCTTCCTAAAAGGCATGTCCAGGTTCTAAATCCTGAAACTAAAAGAGAGTAACATAACAGATCAAAGTTGATCGTTCAATTATATCTTCACTAGAGTTTCAAGCAACAAGATGTTTTTGTATCAGAATAAAGTAGAAGCTAAAGAAAAATGAAGAATATGCCTTTTAGGAAAAAAAAAATGAATTTCGTAATTATCTTAGGCTGTGACCATAAACTAGTGTAGATCATCAATCAAACAAGATGAGGCTTCGTTCCTTTGTATACCTACCATCTCAAACATCAATATTCAAAGGAAACAGAGCACAAAGAGGAATAAAACAAAGAGTCAAACTCTATTACAGTCAATGATTCAATCTTCTTGATTTTCCAATTATACAATCTATTTCAATAAAAATCAGAAATGCTTAAAATTGACGGATCAACTAATCCGGGATCCATGTAATTTAACATAAACGTACTCCCTCCGTCCCACCCAATTCTTTACACTGGGGTTGGGCACGGAGGTTAAGAAAATGTGTAAATTAATGGAGAAAAATAAGAAAAATGAGTAAAGTGGTGGCACCACTCAATATTTAATGTATAAAGTATAATGAGGAAAGTAGTGGATGTAGTTAATTTTTATATTATAAAACTTTACTACTCTTGAAAACTTTTGAAATGTAAAGAATTGAGAGGGACATCCAAAAAATGAAAGTGCAACGAACTGGATGGGACAGAGGGAGTAGTACCTTATTTATAGACATTATGTATTTCATCTTGTTTCATCAATTACATAGCAAAATGTTTCGATATACAGCATAAGTTTACAATACGGGAAATATGGTGGAAAAACCACAGCAAACAAAACATTTAAACATAAAAACAACATGACTAACACCTTCCATATTGCTTGTAATCTTACCTCTGTTCTGTACCGAGTATCCTGTGGTGGAAGCTTCAATTGTGCCTTCCAATCGTGTGAGCTACAATATAACCACCAAACAGGTCAACTTTAAAGAAGACGAACTTTATCGCCAAACAAAAAAGCAGCAAGCTTGGACTACTAGGACATATAAAACATTAACTGTTTTCACTTTATTTTCCCAACATTTTATGTCTGGACTACAAATTAATTTCGACAAAAGCTTCTATACCTGTATCTACCAACAATTTAATAGCATCGACAAAAATAGTAATACCGCACAGATACCAGAACTATGAAAATTTAAATTCTTGGTTCTTTCCTTTCAAACTGAGAAACCGACAAAACTTTAAAACAATATGAGACAAGGGTCATCCCCAAGAACTACAAATTGAAAAGTAAAACTGCAGTACTGAACTCTCAAACTGAATTTTTAAAAGTGAATTTGCAGTCACTTTTGGACAAACTAAAAATTCCAACTAATAACCAAGTTACATTCAAAATCACCATTATAGAACGGCAGATGGAAGTTAAAAATATTGTCAAAGTATACATTACAGCCGTAACTCAATACCATAAACCAACAATGCTATGGTATATATTAAAAATCAGAAGTAAAACATATTGTATGCAAAATCTATACACATAAACACACACACAGATTGAAATCTAAACAGTACGCGACAATCAACAACTAATTACACCGTTACAATAAAAGATTGCCAAATCTAGTATAAAATGGTACCCCAAGCGTATTAAAATAAATTTAATTACGTACTACAGTACGTACAATCAACAACTATTAAACTGTAACGATGACTTAAAAGATTGTCAAATCTAGTATACACTAAGACCCAAGCGAATACAACAACTTTAATTGTTTACTGATAAAGAATAGCGTCGACAAAAATACGCGCACAAATACCACAACACACAAATACCACAACAATCAAAATCTGTATTCTTGTTTCTTTCAATTTAAATCTACAAAACAGCGCAGCAATATTCATATATCAAAATTCATATATTTTATATACAAAATCTAGACATATATATATATATATATATATATGTCTAGATTTTGTATATAAAATATATGAGTATTGGGTGCCCCTGGCGGGGCCATTAGATCTAATAGATTCAATGGTTAGATGATGTGTTCTCTCGTTCTCTTTTTAAGAGTGTTCTCTCTAGAACCTTGGCCTATAATAAACAATACCAATAATCAACAACTTAAAAAAGCGTGACAACTGGTGAAAAAATATTTAAAGCTGGTATACATTACTATAAAATTTTATTACAATAAATTCAAACCCATGTGATCTATTCCTACAAAATGCTGCAGTAATATTTAATTATCAAAAGTCTAGCATATATAAACACAAGACAGGCAACGCAAGAGACTAAGACAGGCAACACAAGAGACCCTAGTATCAACACATGAAGCGCAACGGAGGAGAGACATAATGCTGCAGCAAGAATTAACATCGAAAACGCAATCACATTCCATACAAAATCTATACACATTTAAATGCACAGCTTTCACTAATTCTCCAACACTCGAAAATTTTGTTACAGCTAGTTTACATGTCAATGCATTCCAAAGAAATGATGCAGTAACATTTTAACTCCAAATGTCAAAACACAACAAAGACGAAACATAAACTTAAACAATAATAATAACCGCAACAAAACGAAAAAAGATACCTGGAATCAACAGAAGCTTCAGACTGGACAGTTTTCTCGACTTCTTCGACACTCGAATCGACTCCTCCTCCTCCTCCTCCGGTTTGATTCCTCCTAAGCCACTGCTGTTGCTGAAACTGCTGATTACTCTGCACAAAGTTTCTCTGGCCGTACTGTTGTTGTTGAGCGTTCCGTTGCTGATAATTAGCGCTCGGCGCGACATGTCCGCCAATTCCCGGCGCATATCTCCCTCGCGAGTTCATCCCAGAGAGATCAAAACAAATTCGAACAATTATGTGTGTGTAAATCGATGAAATAGATCCAAAGAGTGTGTGTGTGTGAAATTGATGAGAGTTGTTTAATCGAATTTGAAACCCTAGCTTTTTTTAAGATTGTGTGTATTGTACGGAGTATATATTTGTAAATGTAAATGTAATCGGGAGGAGTGGCAATGTTTCAGACTGGTAAGTCAAGTTTTACGATAGGGTTAATTTTTTAAAAAATAGTAGCTTATAGCCCGTGTAAAGCACGGTTACTTTTAATATTTTATAATTTAATTATAATATAATATAATATTATAAATATTGATTTTAATATGTTATTGAAAGAATTCAAACCTTACATATTTGTATATAATAATTTTTAGTATTAAATATAAATTAATATGTTGTTGGCGGGAATCGAACCTTGGACCTTCTGCATATAACAACTTTTAGTATTTTAGTATTGTTAAATCTAACGGTCATGATCTATTTGTCCGGGGGCTCACGATCCTACCCGGCTCGAACTCGTTTAATTGAACCCGGCTCGACTCGAGCTCGTAAACGAGTCGAGCTCGGTAACGATTTTAGACTCGTATATAAACGAGCCGATCCGGGTATGTGTCGAGCTCGAATGAAACCTGTTGATGAGTGGATTTCGTAATCAACTTATGTGAGGTCTACAGGTAGTTGTATAGGCTAGCGATCAACTGTTCTATAAAAAAAGGTTTGGGTTGTGTTTGTGGGGGTTGAGCTGAGCTCGAGGGTATCTCCAATAATCTCAGGTGCCTTTAGAGAAAATTAGAGAACTTAATGTGCCGTACCCTGAGGTGCCTACGTACCCTTGTATTTATAGGGATCAAGCTCACGTAGTTCTAATATGATTCTGTCTCTTACTGGAATAGCTGCATTCGGTCATCTAGTTCGTGTTGGACTCAGGTTCCTTTAGAGCCTTTCACGAACTAGTTTGGCTAAGTGGAGTAGAACTCGAGTTCGTACCCCACTTATGATTCTCTCATTGGTTAGAGTTATTCTAGGATCATCTGCGCCCTAGAATTATACTCAGATACCAATTCGTTTATCTGTTCTAAATGACTTCTAGAACTTTCTGTTGGCAACTCGTAGGAACCTGGTTCTCAGGAACCTACATTTCAGGAGCCTGTTTCTCAGGGACCTCCTTGTTTCGGGACATATCGTTTAGGGACCTTCCTTTGGGTGTCAGTACCTGCACAAATAACAAACTAGTTAGACTGGATAACTCTTCATATGCTTTTATCATCTCTATGGCTGTTGTTATGCTAATTCGAACTCCTCGGCTGGGAGGAACCTGGTCTTCTAGTGCTCAGCTCAGCTTCCTGACCATTGGGAACCTCCTGATACTCGTACTTCCTTAGTCATTTCTTCTATCTGACCTTCACAACTCGTAAGGGATCTATCTTCTGGCTTGTATGGATCGAACCCTATAGCTTAATGGGCCTAAATCTAGCCCATGGAGATTTTGGGCACAACAAGTACCCCCCGGTTCCTTGAAATCATGTAATGTGAAAGGAACCTATTCTAATTTTACGATCAAAAGTTCAATGCTAAACCATTCTAGTAACAATGCCTCACTTCAATATTTTATATCCAAGCCTACATGAGTTAACTCGGCGTAGGAAACAGGACATAAAATATTTTCAGCTTAATATAATCTTGAGTAAGCTTCCTTTGTATTAAGGAACCTGTTATCTTGCTATTTTCTTCTTTAGATAGTTGCTCTCGAAGTCAACTCGATGCTTGCATTTAGCTCCTCTGGGAATCTAATTCGTTACTCAACTCCACGTCTCTTTAAATTTAATAATTTAAGAATCTATAGGAAGAGATAATGGTTGGCAGCTGGAGATAAGTTAAAGTTCGAATTGAACTTATCACTTACCAAAGTTGTAGTTAATGCATGAGTTCCCAAGGTTCACACGCCTTTCACACATATACCTCTTCGTTTTTACCGCTCCACTAATGCTCTGACGCGTGTACGGAACTGTCTTGATTATATAAACACACTTCTAACTCCAAGTCTAGTTTTTACCTTTACCAAATATCTTCCAAAACCCTTAGAGAGAGAAGAAGAAAAAGAAGTCCGACGGTCACTTACTCAATCCAAGCTCTCCGTCGCCGCTTTCTTCTAATTAAGGTATGACTTGCTTTCTTTCTGCTCTTTTGACTCCATTTCGTACTGTCTGCACTTTCGTGTCTTGCATGTCGCTGTTCTTCGTTTTCTTCTCTTTGTATGTGTACATTCGTATCTATTCCATGCTTCTCACACAATCTTTTACTATACCCTGTTTGTTTGATCATCGATTTACGGTTCTGTGACCCTGACTTCTTCTGGGACTTAACATTGTTTATTCATATTTTGTACACACATGTTTTCGATTTATACTATAGTCGATGTGAGTCGTTTTAATGGTGCGTAGCTTCTGTGTAATTCACTGACTACCCTGTGTCTCATAGTTATGTCTGTCCAAGAACTTTAGAACCACTATTTCTCTTTTTTAGAAGACTCAAAACCTGATTTTTCTCCGTCTGTCTTTTGCAGATGTCCTCTGATTCTACACATTCTGACCACTTATCTTCAATTCAACCTTTTATGATGCCAATAGGGGAAAGAACTAGGTCTAGGGTTGTTGTTCCAGACATTGACGAACCTGGAAATATCCTTCTCAAACCTTCGACCTTACCCTCTACAAATCTTCCTACCCCTTCCTTTGTAGATTTGGGGGATGATTGGCCCTCTGACGGAGAAGAAGTGTCTAAGCCTGATCATAGTTTGATCCCAGATCCTGATTTTGATAACGAAGTGTCCGTTGAAAGAGAGTTGTATAAGCAAGAAATTGTACCTTTCTGTGAAAAAATGGATTCTCTTATGACCTCGACTAGGTTAGAGAAATTGTATGAGGAATGTTTTCGTCCATCCTGCTCCATTGTTATCCCTAAGCCAGGTGAGAGAGCTCACAAATTTGATACCAAGATACCTGATCGAGGTATTCCAAATGTTGTAACCTCTGCTGCCTTCTTCAAAGTTGGTGTATACTTCCCTCTACATCCTTTCCTGAGAGAGGTTCTTGACTTCTATGGCTTGGCCCCTCTCCAATTGACACCTAACTCATATAGGTTAGCCATTAGTACCTACATTCTGTACACTAGCATGTTCACAACCCCACTATCTGCACATGAATTAGGTTACTTCTTCAGATTGAAGGACACTAGGAAGGGTTCTGGTTGTTTCTATCTGACTGCCTGGCCTAGTCATCAAGGCCGATGTATAAAAGGTGTTAAACAGAACTTTGATCAATGGCAAGAGCAGTTCCTTTACTGCTTTGATTGCCCCTCTATCCGCTTTGAATTCAATTGCCGCCCATTAATTCCAAAACAGACTGTTCTCACTGGAGCTTGCTTAATGAGAGCTGAAAAGGCTTTGAAGCATTCTTCGGCCATAAGAGATTGTATGATCCTATTGACCCCTGATAATTTGTCTGCCCTAGGTTTTATACCCTCAGCTTCTGGTATGAGTTTCCCTGCTGTTGTCCTTTCTTTTCTATTGTTATACATCTGCACTTTTACCTGCTTACTCTATATATAAATCTCTGATACTTTCTTGTATTTTCTTTTGCAGATATGGCTCCAAAAGCTCCATCATTTATCAAAAGGTCCAAGAACGTGGATGAGATTTTTAAGACTGAAACTAAGGAGGTTCCGCTGAATGCAACTCCTATTAATCAAATCCCTGGCACTCCTGCTTCCCAAACTACTCATTCTGGTTCTTCGAAGAGGAAGTTTGCTCAGACAACTCTTGACCTCTCAGCAGCTCCCCAGACTCGCTCGTCAAGGAAAAGCAAAGCAGTAAAAACCGATCCTGATCAATCCTCCAACTTGTTCAAGGACATGATTGACACCCATGTTCCTACAGAGACGATAGCTGCCTGGAGTAAGATGAGTTCTACTGAAGCCATGCACGCCATGAGATTTGCTACTGCTCAATCTGCTTTCTTTGCTCTTAGATACTGCGATGAGTTTGCTGTAAAGACCCAATATGACATCCAACTTCAAGGAGAGATTCGCAAACTCAAAACAGAACTAGCTGCTAGTGAGGATAAGGCAAACATTGCTACTGCAGCTGTCAGAAATGCAAAGATTGTGGAGACCTCTTTAAGAGATGAGAAAATCGAACTTCAAGGTCAGGTCAAGATCCTTAGGGACGAGAAACTGTCGATGTTGGAAAGAACCAATGAACTGGAAACCCAGGTGGATGCCTTGAATGCTGCTGCTGAAGTTGTGAAGTCATCCATACTCATCAAGGAGAAGGCCAGATATGATGAAGGCTATGATGAAGGTATTAATGACTACATACGTTCCACATGGGAGAAGATGCCCAATATAGACTGGTCCCTCCTGGGTGAAGACGTAGTAGGGATGATCAAAGATTTCGAGGAGAAAGCTGCTGTTGCAACCTCTGTACCTCCCGTGAAAACGGTTGAGAGGTCTCTAGGTGCCAACCTTGAGACTGCAGAGGTTCTTGCTCCTGGCGTTGTTCAGCCTATCCTTCCAACTTCTCCTGTGGCCACCAAGGGTTCCGATGAGGTTCCTCCTTCGTAATTTCAACAAGATCCATATATTCTAACTTTTGATAACTTTTAATAGCTTTTGATGAGGTCGCGGGCTCCTCGTAACGCCTCGCAAGATGTATCTTTAAATTTGGTTTCCATGGCCTTCGTGCCAATAACTTTCATGTTGGTTTTCTGGGTCTCTGTACCCATAACTCTCTTTATGGTTTATGATATTTGCTTTTGCTGCATACTTTTCTTTACATCCTTATGAAATACTTCACTGTTATGCACTAGAGAATAATTCAGCTTCCTTATTCATATGGTCAAGCTTACGTGGGCTAACCCATTGTAAGAAACAGAACACATGCATATTTCCACTCGTCTATTCTCAAAATAAATGCAACAAACTACAGCTGAATTGTAAAACCTGGAACCTTTGTGTTCATACTTTGTACCGATAATCTAAACCGTAACCTTCTTTAGTAATTTCTTCTTCATCAAGACCAGGTTCCTCGAGTATTAATTCTGCAAAATAAACATAAAACAAAAACAGTTAACGTTAGTGAAAACTTTCTCTTGTTTAATTCGGGTCATCTCTTGGAAAGGTTGCCTGCTTGGCTCCCAATCCTCATCTCTAGGTCCCAAAATGCCTCGAGGCATGTTGGTTCCTTTTTTCTCTTGGAAAGGTAACCTGCTTGGTTCCCAATCCTATTCTCTAGGTCCCAACATGCCTCGAGGCATGTTGGTTCCTTTTTTGTGCCTCGAGGCGATTCTAGGAACCTGTGTGCCGTTCTGGGAGTCCACACAGATTCCTCTTCTCCATGTGTCAGGCTAGACATCTTATGAAGGTAAATGCTAAGGATTTTACCCCTTCTTCCCATGTGCCAAAGGCGGTTCCACATGAGGGAGAGCTTATTAGGCTTCTCTTTAAGGTGCCTTTTGTCAGGACTTTAGATGCCTTTTGTCAGGACTTTAGATGCCTTTTGTCAGGACTTTAATTCACATGCTCAAGAAACTTGAGGCTTTTGGCAACAATGTCGTGCTCAGTCAACTGAGGCTTTTCAATCACATTTGCTCAGGAAGCTACCTGAAGCTTTTTCTCGATGCCCAGGAAGCTACCTAGGACTTTTTCTCGATGCCCAGGAAGCTACTTGGGACTTTGCTCAATGCCCAGGAAGCTACCTGGGACTTTGCTCAATGCCCAGGAAGCTACCTGGGACTTTGCTCGATGCCCAGGAAGCTACCTGGGACTTTGCTCGATGCCCAGGAAGCTACCTGGGACTTTGCTCGATGCCCAGGAAGCTACCTGGGACTTTGCTCGATGCCCAGGAAGCTACCTGGGACTTTCCAAATTGGCATATGAAATATCAAATCATAGCATGTGCAATACTGTCTAAGTAGGAATACTACCCCCCAGTTCTTTTGGGTAATGATTATTACGTAAAAGAACTATTAAGGAGCTATAGCTGCAAATAATGCACTCAAAATATTCAACGTAGAGCTATACATCGCTCAATACTTGAAAAAATTGTCTTGCAAGTAGGGAGGTTCACATCAAATACCCCCCGAGTACATGCATAATTACTGAAATCAAAATGCTGGTCAGCTATAACTAATAAGCTGCCTTTATTCTTGGGCTGAAAGAGCCTTACTTTTCCTAAGAAAAACACATAAAAGAGTTACTGATAATACTTCTTGAGATGTTCTGCATTCCAAGCTCTCGGAATGAGGTTCCCATCCATATCCATCAAGTGGTAGGTTCCTTCCCAAATGGCTGACTTTATCTGGTAAGGTCCTTCCCAATTTGCTCCAAAGGCTCCATGTGCCAGAACCTTGGTGTTTGGCATGACTTTTCTCAAAACTAGGTCTCCAACTTTAAAAGGTCTTGCCTTCACCTTTTTGTCGTAATACCTTCGAACTCTCTGTTGATATGCTGCTAACTTCACTTGTGAATTTGCTCTCAACTCTTCGACCATGTCCAAATACAGTCTATGATTGACCTCATTGCTCTCGGGATCAAAATACTTTCTTCTCAAGGAACCTGTTCCAACTTCTACAGGTACCATAGCTTCACAACCATAAGTGAGGGTAAAAGGAGACTCACCAGTTGTAGTTCTAGGCGTGGTATTATACGACCACAAGACTCCAGGAAGCTCCTCTGGCCAGCTTCCCTTCTTATCTTCAAGCCTTGTCTTCAAAGTGTGCTTGATAATCTTATTCACTGCTTCAGTCTGTCCATTACTCTGCGGATAATACACTGCTGAAAATGCTTTTTGGATTCCAAACTGCTCACACAATCCTCTAAGCTCTCTACTATCGA
Organism: Kitagawia praeruptora; assembly: GCA_037693485.1. NCBI lineage: Eukaryota > Viridiplantae > Streptophyta > Magnoliopsida > Apiales > Apiaceae > Kitagawia > Kitagawia praeruptora. Next base: position 111,154,401 of record CM075348.1, on the reverse strand, counting down.
ACTGCTTCCCATTGTCAGAAATCAGCTTCTGTGGAATGCCAAACCTGCATACAATAGCTCGAAACACAAATTCAGTCAATTTTGACGCTGTAATCTTAGCAAGTGGTTCTGCTTCCGCCCACTTTGTAAAGTAATCGACTGCGACCACTGCGTATTTCACTCCTCCTTTTCCTTTCGGGAGCTCACCAATGAGGTCTATTCCCCAAACAGCGAATGGCCAAGGGCTAACAATCGGTTTGATAGGTGCTACCGGACGACTATCAAAATTGGCAAACCTCTGACAATTACTGCATGCCTGCACGAACTTTGTAGCATCTGCTTTGATGGTTGGCCAATAATATCCTTGTCGAAGGACTTTCATGGCTAAAGAATTACCCCCCGAGTGATTTCCACATACTCCTTCATGAATTTCCTCGAGGATATACTTGCATTGTTCTCCAGCTACACACTTGAGCAAAGGCTGATTGAATCCTCGTTTATACAGAACTCCATCATAAATTACATACCTGGCTGCCCGATACCTCAGTTTCCTGATATCACTTTGATTGGGAGGTAGCTCCCCTTTGTCCAGGTAACGATATATTGGGGTCATCCAGGAATCTTCAACTGGAAATTCAATGTCCATTACCTCTTCCTTGAAAACACTTGGTTGCTCCTAGATTTGAAGTGGAATTACTCCCAATAACGTGGATTCTCTCTGTGACCCTAGCTTGGCCAATGCATCCGCTTTGGTATTCTTTCCTCTAGGTACTTGATCCAGCTTCACCTCTCTGAACCTTGCGATCAACTCCTGGGAGTATCTCAAATATAAGTCTGTTCTCGGCCCTCTCGCCTGAAAACCACCACGAATCTGCCAAACTACTAACATCGAATCACTAAACACCCTGATATTCTCTACTTTCATCTCCAAAGCCAATTTGAGGCCTGCAATCAATGCCTCATATTCTGCATCATTGTTCGTGGCTTTAAAAGCAAAATGAATCGAGCTATAGAGTTGGTGCCCTTCTGGACTAACTAGTTCTATGCCTGCACCTGCTCCACCACTGTTAGCAGCTCCATCTACATACAGTGTCCACCAAGGTGCACAGTTGTCATTGTCTGCCTGTTTTTCCACCACCTCTTTTGGTCCCTCTTGGCCAGTAACCTCTAAATGAGGTGGAAACTCGATTAAGAAATCTGCTAAAGCTTGAGCTTTGATTGCTGTCTTTGGCTTATATTCTATGTCGAACTGACCTAGCTCCACAGCCCACTTTAACATTCTTCCAGAAGTTTCTGGCCTATGCATCACTTGCTTAAGTGGATATGAGGTTCTTACTTCAATCTTGTGAGCTTGGAAATAAGGTCGCAGCTTCCTGGAAGCCAGAATCAACGCGAAAACCAACTTCTCCATTCCTGTGTACCTCGTTTCTGCATCAAGTAACCTTTTACTAACATAGTAAACCGGGCTCTGCTGTCCATTCTCTTCTCGAACCAGAACCGCACTAATGGAATACTCTGACACAGCCAAATAAAGTACCAATGTTTCTCCATCCACAGGTTTGGCTAACAGTGGGGGGCTCCCCAAATGCTCCTTTAGCTTTCCAAACGCTATCTCACATTCTGCGGTCCACTCAAATTTGTTTCCTTTCTTTATAGCTTTAAAGAACTCCTGACACTTATCAGTGGACCTCGAAATGAATCTATTCAAAGCTGCAACTCTTCCTGTAAGAGACTGAACCTCTCTCACAGTTCTCGGAGACCTCATATCGATCAATGCTTTAATCTTGGCTGGGTTGGCTTCGATACCTCTGTGGTTTACCATGAAACCCAGAAACTTTCCTGATTCTACCCCAAACACACATTTTTGAGGGTTCAGCTTCATTCTGTACTTCCGCAAGATTCCAAACATTTCTTCTAAGTGCTTTACATGGTCAACAGCTTCCTTAGACTTAACTAGCATATCATCCACATATACCTCCATAGTATGGCCAATTTGGTCTTTAAACATCATATTCACTAACCGTTGATATGTAGCTCCAGCATTAATCAACCCAAATGGCATGCATACATAGCAGTAAAGACCTCTGTCCGTAATAAAAGAAGTATGCTCTTGGTCAGGTTCATACATAGGGATTTGATTGTAACCTGAATATGCATCCATGAAGCTAAGGAGGGCATGTCCAGCTGTTGCATCCACTAACTGATCAATCCGTGGTAGTGGGAAACTGTCCTTCGGGCATGCTTTGTTGAGATCTGTGAAGTCCACACAAGTTCTCCATTTTCCATTAGGTTTCTTTACCAAAACAGGATTTGCCAACCATACTGGGTAAAAAGACTCTTTAACTAATCCTGCATCCAGTAATCTGTCGACCTCTTCTTTCAATGCCTGGGCTCTTTCTCCACTAACTGGTCTTCGCTTCTGTCTCACTCCTTTCTTTTCTGGATCAATATTCAACTTATGACTCATGACCTTTGGATCTATCCCTTCCATATCTGCATGACACCATGCAAACACATCCAGGTTCTTGCCCAAAAAAGTAATGAGAGATTCCTTTAAGGCTGGATCGAGTTGAGCTCCAATCTTCAACACCTTTATACCATCTTTGTCATTGATCTTCACATCCAGAGTTTCACCAGCTGGTCCAGCCTTAACCATGGTTTCTGGCATTCGAGGATCTAAGTCTACCTCCATCTCTGTGGTTGAGTCCTCTTGAGGTTCCTGGACGGTGGACGGTTCCTGCACTTCGTGCATGACATTCCTTCTCTTTGATGCTGGCTGACTGTCTTCATTGCATCCATTATGCTTCAGTTTCCGGGATTTTTCTTCATCCAACCCTTCTACCATACACACATCACCATCCTTGTCCGTAGGGGGTGCACTTTCTATCAGTAAGTAGGGGGTATCTGGTCCCCGAAAAACGGGAATCTCATCATGAGGTTCCTCTTCTATGATCTCTTCAATCCTTATAGCTCTACAGGATGCTGACACAAAACCTTCCAAGGGCGTACTACGCAGGTCGAGTGTTATTTTATCTGGGTTTTTTCCTGGAAAACTATCAGGAACCTCGTCCATAGGTTCAGGCAATTTTGCAGCTCTAGCAGCATGTTGCAAAGCTTTGGTGTAACACTCTCTAGACTCATACTGACATCCTCGAACTATGCCAACTCCATTTGGCATCGGGAACTTCATAGTGAGGTGGTAAATGGAGGTTATTACCCTCATCTCCTTCAAAATGGGTCTTCCCAAAATAGCATTGTAATTCATATTCTCTTCTATAACGATGAATTCTGCCAACTGTGTAATGCAACATGGTTTTTCACCTAAAGTTACTGGCAAACGAATCTTACCTTTGATAGGAACCTGATTATTGGTAAATCCGTACAAGGTATCGTTTGTTGGAGTTAAATCTTTATCCAGAAAATGCATCTTCTTGAAGGCTGAGTAAGATAGCAAGTTTACAGAGCTTCCATTATCAACTAGCACTCGATGAACCTCATAAGATCCAATTCCTGCCTCAACAACCAAAGCGTCAATATGGGGATGATGTACCCAGGAAGCATCTTCTTCAGTGAAAGTAATATCTGCATCCTCTCCTTCAAACAGCTTTGGGGACCTCTGGGACAGATTGTAAATACTGGTTAAAGGACGTTCTTTAGCCTCACGAGTATACCTCTCCATGGCATTCCTGCTGCTTCCTCCAATATGGGGACCTCCTATAATTGTGCGTATGCACCCAGCCTTAGGTGGTCCCTCCATCACGACAGGTTCCTGTGTCTGTGTCTTCTGAGTCTTCTCATCTCTATACTTTTTTCCTTCCTGAGCCACCCATTCACTCAATTGCCCTTGTCTGATTAGAGTTTCAATTAGATCTCTGAGGTGACGACAATCTGCAGTATTATGCCCATTATTATCATGGAAGTCACAGTAGGGGCGCTCATTCTTATTCCCTGGCGGACCGGTTCTGAAAGGCTTCTTAAACCATGAGGACTTCTCATTCACTGCGTAAATATGATCAATCGGAGCTACCAAAGGGGTGAAAGTTTCATAGACGGGTCTCTCTGGTCTATTGCTGTTATAGGAAGCTGGTGGCGGTACCTGACTCATGACAGGTTTAGTAGGATTCACAGCTTCAGGCTTCACCTGGGATGTGCGACTAACCACCTTTTTATTGTCACGACCATTGGGGCTTCTTTGTCTCGACCTCTTGCTTCCACTTTGCCTTACAAAATCTGGATCCTTCCTTAATTCAGCTAGAGACTCCTCCACCAGTCTAAAGGGTTCTGCCTGGGCATAAAAGTCTGCTAACGTCTCTGGTTCTTTTCCCTGCAGTGCTTTCCAAAAATCTGAGCCTCCTTTGACTCCAGCGATTAAGAAATTCTTTATTGTTTCCTCAGATGCCTTCCTAACTTTAGGAACCTCCGCATTAAACCTCTTGAAATATTATGTCAATGTCTCACTAGGTCTTTGCTTGATATTGGCTAAGGTATTGGTAGGTGGGGCAAATGCAACAGATGCTCTGAATTGAGTGACAAAGAGCTTCCCCATGCTTGCCCAAGAACCAATCGAATCTGCAGGTAACCTTTTGAACCACTGATGGGCTCCGCCCTGTAGAGTTGCAGCCAGTAACCTGCACCTGGTGGCTTCCTTCACTTGATAAACATCCATCTCTGTGTCAAAACGACTAAGGTACTCAATGGGGTCAGTAGTCCCATCGAATTTCAACTCATTTGAGGGCCTGTAAGACCTAGGCAAAGCCGACTTTCGAACCTTCTTGGTGAAAGGAGAAGCTGTTATAGGGTTCACAGCAAGATTCTTTTCGTCCTTGAGTTGAGCCAAAATTTTCTTGACATCTTCTGCTGTCACCTCCCCAACAGCTTCCGCCTTTGTCTTCTTACTCGTCCCTTCTTCCTCTTGCGACCCTGCAGCGCTTGATTCTTCAGTGTCCTCATCTGAATCCGTGCTTTTTTCTTCAATTATCTCGACAGATGGGTCTTTATCTTTCTTCTTTTTCTTTGAGGAACCTCCAGTCTTGGTTTTCTTCTTTTCCTTGGACCCTGTATGGTCCTTGCTACCAGTTTTACTCTTCTCAGGATTCTCCATATCTTCATCATCGTCTGGAACCTCCTCTCCATTCATCATCATTATCTTGCTTCGATTCTCCACCATCGTCTGGAACCTCCTCTCCATTCTCAGATTCTTCAAAATTCAACTGCTTCGGAGTAACCTTCGACTTCTTGCTTTTCTTTGCCTTCTTTTTCTTCTTTTTGCTTGAAGCCTGCTCCAAAGTCGACAAATGTTCTCCCACAGTCTTTAAGATTTCCATCATGGCTGCTTTAGTAACCTTCGGTGCTCTGGGAGGAGATGTGTTCCCCTCATGAATCTGTCGTTCAGAACCGGTTGCTTCGCTATCCGTGTTGCCTGACATCTTTTCCACTCTTAAGATATTAACTCCCCTCCTTCTAGCGCCAATGTTGATGAGTGGATTTCGTAATCAACTTATGTGAGGTCTACAGGTAGTTGTATAGGCTAGCGATCAACTGTTCTATAAAAAAAGGTTTGGGTTATGTTTGTGGGGGTTGAGCTGAGCTCGAGGGTATCTCCAATAATCTCAGGTGCCTTTAGAGAAAATTAGAGAACTTAATGTGCCGTACCCTGAGGTGCCTACGTACCCTTGTATTTATAGGGATCAAGCTCACGTAGTTCTAATATGATTCTGTCTCTTACTGGAATAGCTGCATTCGGTCATCTAGTTCGTGTTGGACTCAGGTTCCTTTAGAGCCTTTCACGAACTAGTTTGGCTAAGTGGAGTAGAACTCGAGTTCGTACCCCACTTATGATTCTCTCATTGGTTAGAGTTATTCTAGGATCATCTGCGCCCTAGAATTATACTCAGATACCAATTCGTTTATCTGTTCTAAATGACTTCTAGAACTTTCTGTTGGCAACTCGTAGGAACCTGGTTCTCAGGAACCTACATTTCAGGAGCCTGTTTCTCAGGGACCTCCTTGTTTCGGGACATATCGTTTAGGGACCTTCCTTTGGGTGTCAGTACCTGCACAAATAACAAACTAGTTAGACTGGATAACTCTTCATATGCTTTTATCATCTCTATGGCTGTTGTTATGCTAATTCGAACTCCTCGGCTGGGAGGAACCTGGTCTTCTAGTGCTCAGCTCAGCTTCCTGACCATTGGGAACCTCCTGATACTCGTACTTCCTTAGTCATTTCTTCTATCTGACCTTCACAACTCGTAAGGGATCTATCTTCTGGCTTGTATGGATCGAACCCTATAGCTTAATGGGCCTAAATCTAGCCCATGGAGATTTTGGGCACAACAAAACCCCCGGCTCGAAAACTCGAACTGGTTCAAGTTCGTTTATAAATTCGAATTCAAAATATTGTTTCTATTTTTTTAAAAATTATTTCTCGACCATCCAACCGTACGGATGTCAAGATATATCTAATTAAATGATATTCCCAAATTTTCAAAAAATAAAAAATTAATTTGGTTGGAGATCTTAATAGCACATTACTATATTATCTAGTACTCGTAACTAGTGCTTCATCCCAAATTATTATTTCTATTTTTTTAAAAATATTTCTCGACGATCCAACTGTAAGGATGTCAAGATATATCTAATTAAATGATGTTCCTAAATTTTCAAAAAATAAAAAATTAATTTGGTTGAAGAACTTAATAGAACACTACTATATTGTTTAGTACTTGTAACTAGTGCTTCGTCCCAAATTATTGTTTCTATTTTTTAAAAAATATTTCTCGACGATCCAATCGTACGGATGTCAAGATATATCTAATTAAATGATATTCCCAAATTTTCAAAAAATAAAAAATTAATTTGGTTGAAGATCTTAATAGAACACTACTATATTGTCTAGTACTCGTAATTAGTGTTTCATCCCAAATTATTGTTTCTATTTTTTTAAAAAATATTTCTCGACGATCCAATCGTACGGATGTCAAGATATATCTAATTAAATGATATTCCCAAATTTTCAAAAAATAAAAAATTAATTTGGTTGGAGATCTTAGTAAAACACTACTATTCTTGTTATATTTGGTTAAATAAATGAAAATTAGATATTTTTTTTTGATAATTTGTAAATTAAATAATTTTTTACATCTTGTTTGTTTGTTTTTTTATTATGTGTAAAGATGTTTAAATATTTAATAAGTAATTTTTAGATTTTTTTTTAAAAAAAGTAATTTTCAGAATTAAAAAAAATATATTCAATGACTAAACGAGCTACCCGGCTCGGCTCGTTTAACTGCTACCCGACTAGGCTCGTTAGGCTCGCGAGTAAACTCGACCCGACTCGTATAATAAACGAGCCGGGTTTGGCGGGGATTTTCGGCTCGTTTAATAAACGAGCCCGGCTCGACTCGTTTAAAATAACCCGATTCAATTTAAAGTTCGGCTCGAACTCACCCGACTCGACTCAAATTATAGCCCTAGTTAGGGATGTGGTCATTTTTTATTCTTGCCTAAAATTCTAAATAACCAATTTATGCATTGTTCTAAAATTTGCCTATTCAATCGCTTAATCCCCAACTAATTTTTTATAAGTTGTCTAGCTAATTCAGTTTTTAAAATTGCTGATTAATCCTTATGACTATTTCTCTATCGGAATATTTATAATAAATTAATGGATCAATTTTCAATGAACTCGCTTCTTTCATTAATCTAATGTATCTAGTGGATACTGAAAATTTTTTGATTCAAGTAAATTAATAATTTCAAATCAAATTACATTTCGTTAAATTTTAAAATTATTAGAAATAAATAAAGCTGAGTAAGGTAATATTTTGACTAAACATGTCAACTCAAACTCGGCGTGTTTCTATATATGTTCATTACATCAATTTTTTAGGGTTTTTTGTACCCATTTTCCTTTAAATTCAAATTTAACATTTAAATTAAATTAATTTCAAATGTAGCATATTATCTTCAAACATTTTTTTTTTGACAAGCAGGAAATTCATTGGGTCATAGGCCAAAATTCAGAGAACATAGTCAGACAAAATATCACTGCTTCCAAAACAGATATGGATAGCAGGCCCAAAACAAAAGATTAACAAGAATAGAAATAACTTAAAGCAACTAAAAAACCCACTAAGAAGCCCAACAAACAAGGCCTACGAAGAATACGTTGTAACACCCCAGTCCCACATCGAGGACATTTGGGACTTCTGTTCAGTTTATAAGGCAAAGTACTACTACTAAGTGCACCAACAAATCATGATCTTTTGGGGGCCTGTGGTGGGCTTGTGGATTACCCAAGTTGGCGGCATTTGGGCCAGTTTACTTTGGCTTATTTCGGATTCGGAATCGGGACTCGACCCAATTTTCGAAAAAAAGACTCGGGATTTGACCCGGGTTGTCACATATGGTATCAGAGCCGACTCTCGAAAGCTTGATTCGTCAAGTTGTCGGAGGTGGGGACACGAAGGCTGGTGGTATTATCTCACAATGGACAAAGGTCCGGAGGTGGGGACACGAAGCCAGCCGGTATTATCCCACAATGGCTAGGGAGGAACGATCCGGAACCTATGGGATTTCCGTTCAGGCCTGACGAGGACGTCAGGAGTTTAAGTGGGGGAGTTTGTAACACCCCAGTCCCACATCGAGGACATTTGGGACTTCTGTTCAGTTTATAAGGCAAAGTACTACTACTAAGTGCACCAACAAATCATGATCTTTTGGGGGCCTGTGGTGGGCTTGTGGATTACCCAAGTTGGCGGCATTTGGGCCAGTTTACTTTGGCTTATTTCGGATTCGGAATCGGGACTCGACCCAATTTTCGAAAAAAAGACTCGGGATTTGACCCGGGTTGTCACATACGTTGTCGGCATGCAAGACAGGAACCTCAGCCACTGCCTCCATTAACGCCCACTCTGGATCCTCAACCCCTTCCTCCAAAGCTCCAATGTTTACCTCCTCTTCCAAGACCAAGTTATGTTGATCATCTGCTAAGCTTAGCCCCATGTCTTGATTCCATATGTCAACAACATTCCCAAAAGGTTGTTTGATGATAACCATCTGCTTCCAGTGCAAAGCTCCATGACGAGCTAAGTAAGCAGTTAGACTATTATCAACAGGATCAGCTAAACGAATCTCCAGCATGAAGTTCTTATCCCTTCTCCTCCTGTTCAACTGACGCACAACGAGCTCATCATCCGGATGACACCCAGCTTGAATGGAGTCTTTCCATTCCCAATAAGCATTCACATGATCAGACTCCAGTGTGACCTTTGGATAACCCTTGACATAGGCGAGCTTCAAACCCTCCAAAAAGGCATGGTACTCATTGTTCCTCCTTCTTTCTTTACCCAGGGAACCAGCCAGCATGCTAAGAATATTTCGCCTGTGATCTCTGGCTACAACCCCTATCCCACTAACATTGCCATTCGGGAGCCTCTGATGAGAGAAAAAAGAGTGCACATTGATTTTTACAAACCCTCGTTTAGGGAGTTCCCACCTGGGCTGAACGTCTACCATCTTACTAAAGCCCTTGAGAGAAAATGGTAAGAAGGCAAAAGAGAAAATGGGGTAAGAAGTATATGTTAAAGTGAAGATTGCTTGGAAATATATCCAAGATATACTACTGCAGGAGGTTGCACATTATCCCAAGTGACTGTGATTAATGCGCCCAATAAGAATTACTGGAGACGGTTCGTTGCCTTGGAGGGAAAACAAGTAATGATTATTAAGATATGGGCTTGGAGAGAATTGAGATTAACCACTAAGACTAAATGAGGACCAAAATCCCAAAAAATATAATGTTAAGCCCAATACAAGCCCGACCGTAGCTTCAAATTAGGCTAGTTTAGGCTGAAACCATGCATACGAGAGACTAGCATACTTAGCACCCATTTTTGCTAGTTGATCAACCTCAAAATTATCATACCTAGAGATTTTTTTAACTGTCAAATGAGCTTCCTTGAGTGCCTTATTCAAACCATATTTTGAAGGAATTGAGGTCATCTTAGCCGCTTTAAAAGTAAGGACCAACTCTACCAGTGTAGCACTATCTGAGTAAATAACCAGGTTATCCTTTTTGAAATTGTGCTCTAGAACCAAATCTAAGAAGGTATTAAGAGCTTCCAATTCTGAAAAGAAAGGAGATGAAGCCCTAACTGGTCCTGAGAAATTCATTATGGTGCGACCCCCTGAGTCTTTAAGAACACCTCCAATGCCAGCCTGCAATACTCCAATATTATTTAACCAGCTTCCATCAATAAAGCCAAAATAATCAAAACCAGTCAGTAGGAGCCCATGCATCCTCAGATATTCAGACCTTGTCACAGAGCCCATTGGATTTAACTCCCACCAAATTAGTGTGTCTTTATTAATTAAATCCAATACCAATGCCCATTCCTTAACTCTGAATTTTACTAGAAAGATAGTTTGGACAATATTTAACTCCTGGTTTTTAAAAATGACCTCATTCCTACTAAGCCACATTGTCCATAAAGTTGCAACAATTACCAAACGCCACAATCTCTTCATTGATGCTACTTTAAACCAACTAGAAGACTCCCACATCTCAGACACATTAGAAAAAACATCTTTTTTCGATAGTCCCCACCAGTCTAGAACATATTTCCAACAAGATTTTGAGAATTTACATTCCCAAAAAAGATGATTTAGAGATTCATCTTGAGATTTACACAGACTGCAGAGAGTTGAACCTACAAGGGATCCTATCCGAGCAAAGAGAAAACATTTGGTGGGAAGAATCTTACAGTGTAGTTTCCAAAGAAATAAGGTGACTTTAGCAGGCACCTTGATCCTCCATATGGATTGCCAGCTCTTAAGATCTGATGAGGAAAAGCCCTGCATCCTTAAGGTTCCATCTTTAACAGAGTAAGAGTCCTTTGAATGAGATCAGATAAACTTATCAGAGCAATTTGATAATTCAATACTATTGCAGATATTTTCCAAAGAGAGCAATTCTTCCTCATCTGCACTTCTCAAAGATCTTTTCCAAAAAACCTCACTCTTATGATCATAACAATCCCACAAATCATAAAAAAGGCTGACCTCAACCTCCTTTAAATTTGAAATTCTGTACAATCTCTTTAAAGAGTCTTTGAGAGGAATGCCATCAAACCAGATATCTTCCCAGAACAACACTGAATTTCCATTATTGATGATCCAGCTAAAGTTCTTGAATGAAATACTGGGACCTAAGATTGAAACATTTTGCAGATCCCCCAAATCTTTTATGAATCCAGAATGCAAAGTATTCATGGAATTCATTGGAATATCCCCACTTTTGGAACACAAATATTTACTTCCGATCCATTTATTCCAGCTTTTATGTCTATCTGTATGCCATTTGCTGATCCACTTACCCAATGAAGCCAAATTTTTAGTTTCTAAGGAGGTTAAACCAAGACCACCTACCTTCTTAGGAGAACAGATGGTGTGCCAGTTAACCAAGTGAAATCTTTTTGTTCCAGAATTAGCATCTTTTCTGATATGAGGCCTCCAGAAAAAGTCTCTCCTTTATTTTTCTAGATGATTACATATACCTTTAGGTATTTTGAAGAGATTAGTCCAGTAAACAGGTAGGCTTTCCAATACTGATTTCCAAAGCACTAGTCTTCCGGCTTCATTAAGCGATTCTGCTTTCCAAGAAGCTAATTTAGCTTCCATTTTCAACATAAGAGGCTTCCAGAACACTTTCTTTCTATGTGAAAGACCAATAGGTACTCCCAAGTATGTCATTGGCCAGGTACCAATTTGACAATTCAGAATCCGAGCTCCGTGAGATAGAAAATTTGAATCGGAAGAGCAGGAATAAAGACTGCTTTTGTGGAAGTTGACTTTTAATCCTGACATTAATTGGAAACACTGGAGAACTCTCTTAATGCCTCTAAGAGAATCCAAATCATAATTTATGAAAATGATCGTGTCATCTGCAAATTGTTGATGTGTGATTTGATCCCCAGAGTTATTTAAAACAATTCCTTGAAAAATATTCAACTTTCTAGCCTTTTGCAACATGATATTCAATACCTCTCCAGCAAGATTGAATAGAATTGGAGACAAAGGATCACCTTGTCGAAGACCCTTTTTTGGTGAGAATTCTCTGGTTGGGGAGCCATTTACTAGTACTGAGATTCTGATAGATTTGAACAATGCCTCAAGCCAGTTTATCCATCTGTCCCCAAAGCCTAATTTCTTCATAGTTTGGAAGAGAAAACCCCAATCAACAGTATCAAACGCCTTTTCAAAGTCAAGTTTCAAAATGAACCCTTTTCTCTTGCATTTCTTGAGACTGTGATAGACTTCATTAACAATGACTATGCTTTCCGCTGCTTGTCTTCCTTTAATAAAACTTGTCTGAGTGTCATCAACTAACTTGCTCATCAATGGAGATAATCTATTAGCAAGGATTTTTGTGAGAAGCTTAGCAGTACAATTGATTAGGCTAATTGGTCTAAACTCTTTCATCGTCTGAGGTTCCTTCACTTTGGGAATTAGCGAGATGAAAGAAGAATTAAACCCATTAGGAACGATGAAGTTTTGAGCAAGATCCAAGAAGCTTGAAAATACAGAACTCTTAATATTTGGCCAAAGGAATTTAACAGCCTTCATGTTAATGCCATCTGGACCAGGAGCTTTGTCATTTTGAGCTTGGGAAATAACCAGGTCAAGTTCCTCCGATGAGAACAAAGAGTCCAAGATTAGTTGATCATTGGAATCAAGCTTTTGACTGATAACACTACCTACTTTGAGCAAAATCCTGTCTGGTTTAAGACTAAAGAAGCTAGAGAAATAATCGTAGAATGCCTCCTTAATTGCACCAGGATTAGTGAGCCACCTTCCTTTCCAAAAAATTCATTTCAAATTGTTCCTGTTCCTTCTTCTAAGAATTGATTGATGAAAAAATCTGGTGTTCCTATCACCTTTAAACACCAATTCACCCTGGCTTTCTGCCTAAGCGCCGAGTCCCTTTTGAAGTAACACCCTTCTAATTCCATCCGCACAGTTTGAGCTTTTATTGATACATCATTACTTTGATCAATACTCTCTAGTTCAGATTCCAAGTACTGAATCTTGTTATCAAGGGAAGACTTTGCTGATTTGCTCCAATCTTTAATCACCCCTTTAACATCTTTAAGAAGAGATTGAACATTTGCTTTGTTAACTGGAACTCTGTTAGCCCAGAAGCCATTTATCTTGCTCTTAAGAGAATCCTCTGCTAACCACCAGTTGAAAACTTTGAACGGTTTAGGACCCCAGTTAAGTTCCTCTACGAACACTACAATTGCTTTATGATCAGATTGTTTTCTACTGAGGGATTTAACAATCCATTCCTCTGCCTCATACCAAAGATCATTAAGAAGAAATCTATCAAGTTTGCTTTTTTTACCTTTGGAGTCAAACCAAGTGAACTCAGAGTTTTGAAATTTGATGTCAAAGAGATTGTGGTTCTTAATAAAGCAATTGAACCCTCTCGAATCACTTAGTCTATATTCACAATTCATCTTTTCCCTACAATTTCGAACGCAGTTAAAGTCCCCCAAAAAACAAAGTGCTTCATTTGAACTCGAATTCACTATGCAACCCAGTTCCTCCCATAAATCAGCCTTGCCTTTCTTACTGAGGGGGCTATACACATTAACTATATTAAATATTGCGCCCGAAGAGATGGATTTCATTTGCAACCAAATCCAGTTCTGAGACTGAGCAAAACCAAGGCAAGTAAACGAATTTAAATCCCAAGAACAAAGTAATCCACCAGAGAGACCATGAGATTTTTGCCAGACCCAACCATGCGCACTCTCAAACCAAATTAAATTTTTTTGCCAATAATCTAGATGGGCACACTTAGTCTCTTGAATACAAACTACATTAGCTTTTGATGCTAAGATCAGATCCTTACAATTTCTTCTAGCAATATTATTACCTAACCCTCTACAATTCCAAGATAGTATTTTCAGTTCCTTCATTAAAAAAATTTTGAGTACTAAAACAAAAGACAGTATCAAAAGAAACCTAACCATCAATTACAAGATACCCTCTTGTAGCTGACTAGCTACCACCTTGATGGTATTCTCCTCCCCTCCTATTAACTCAAGGCCCAAGTCCTGAGCACACTGAACTATGCTTTTAGCTTCTGACCTCAAATCTGCATTGAACTCCTCTGAGATTGGTTTGAGTAGTTCCTTACCTAAGCTTTTCCCATACATCTAGATCATTTTACTTCTTGAGAGTTTAAAGTTCTTTGAATGTCTGAATTTATTAAGCCCTATATCAAACGGATTTTTTGCCACCCTGGATTTTTTCCTAGGTCTGCCTCTAGATACCCCCATTTTCAAACTTCCTAAGTTATTACACAACGAAATCTGTGAACTCAATTTAGTAATCTCATCATTCGAAGAATGATCCTCAACATGATCACTAAGCTTGGAGGCTGACACCGAGCTATTTGAATCCATATCCTTTCTAGGTAGCAAAAATTGCTCTTGCATGTCAGGAACAGAAATTTCCTTGGGTTTAATTGGTATTTCTGACTCCTCTACTCCCTCAGGCACTGTATCTAATTCACTTCTAGCTGGGCTGCCTGAATTATTCGGCTCATTTGGGGCTCCTTCCTTATCTCCTACAAATGAGTCATTAACATGAGATGGGCTACTATCAGCTTTGGTACTCTTCTGAGTAGAATAAGACTTAGTAGAGTTTATGACAGATTCTTCCATGGGTAACATCTTGCCTTGTAGACCCTTCACATCTACTACCTCAACAAATTGAATAGAACATTGCTTTCCTTTAATCAATATTTTCATATCTTCCAGAATAGGAGTATTGATATTGGTAGACAAACAAATCAATGGATTAAACAAGACATTCATGTCATCCCTTTGATACGTCTAGGAGATCCACTCCCCCAGAGGCTTAGAGAATGCTTTCTATCCAAGCATTCATGGGTAAGCCTTTGCATTCCAGCCAAGCGATTCTGGGGATAAATAAGTCTTTCTCTTTATCTTCAAACATCATCACCATGTCATGTGGACAAGTCAACGTCAAGTCCCATCAAGTAAGTATCATAGAATTAACAAAAAATGAAAAAATCGTTTATTTTAATATTAGTTTTTTTGAAAATTTAACATAATATAACTTATTTTTATTTTGTATCAAGTGACTTAAATGAGACGAAAAATGTATATCAATGATCCATTGATATATTAGCACGAAACAAGAGTTGATAATTAACCCATAAATTAACAGAATTAAAATAATATAATAATTAAATATGAATTATTATATGTTTTATGAAATGATAATACATATTATTTAATAAATAACTAAAAAAATCATAATAATATATTCAACAATATTATAATATTAAAATACATCCAATTTTTACTTCGATTAATTATCAATTTAAAGATTAATCCATATAAGATCTTTTTATCGATCTAGTCCGATACTCGATTTTTATAACACTGAATTTATGTAATTTTTGAAAATTTTCAAAAAAAATTGGATAAGTCTGGGAGTTGAGACGTCTATTCTTTTTCTTTCCTAAGAAATTTCTTCTTTTTTCAAAGCAATATATTACGTCAATTTTAAGGTTTGGATAAATTATCAAATTATTTATGAATATAAATTAAATTCATGTAATTTAAGGTATTGTACAAAATAGTGATAAATAATCTCAAATTTCTTCTTATATTTTTTAATCAATCTCTCAATACATATATAGGATAATTAAAGAGTGATGTGCAAAGCAAGTATTATCTAATATAACTCAATTTTCTCTAATAATAAAGATTGACGTTCAAACCAAGTATTGTCCAATATAACTTAATTGCCTTAAATAATAAAGAAAATAAGGAACTATCTCAATTATCTAATACTCCCTTCGTCCTACTCATCTTTATATGTTTTCAGCATTACTTGGCACGCATTTTAAGACTTTTATAAAGTATAATTCCATAACTTAATTTTAAATTTTCCTTTTTTGAATAAAAATTTACACATTTAATTTTTATTTAAAAGGAAAAAAATTAAAAAATAAATAATGAAATTATACTTTATAGGAACCTTAAAATACATGTCGAGTCCTCTGTCCCAAACATAAACAACTCGCTGGGACAGAGGAGGGAGTAATATATTCACAAGGGAACTCTCTCAAATTTTCTAATATAATAATGGGACGCTCCATTATTATCCAATGTTACAGAAATCGCTTATCGGACTAAATCGGTTGAACTACTGATTTGCGATTTATCGAAAATCGGCGATTTATTGGAATGATAAATCGGAATTAAATCGGATATATTTTAATAATTTATTTTATAATATTTTTTAAATTAGACCATTATTATTATTATTATTGTTATTATCATATAAAATTAAATATATATTTAAAATATTAAATCAAATAAATTTTGATTTCAATAAAAATATAATTAAATTACTACTTTTCATAATATTAACACATACACTTTGAATTACTTTATTAATTACCTATTCCTCACTATTATTACCGGTTACCTACTCTCACTCATTCACAACCTTATCAATTGTTCAATAGTATACGGTGCCTCTTTTAGTACTCCCTCTGTCTCTAAATAAGTTGCCTGTTTTGACTGGACACGTTTGCCAACGCACACTTTTGATCGTTAATATCTTGAATTTCGTATTAGTATTAAATATAAAAACTTCACTGTATTAAAGTATTCATAAATACGAATCCAACAAGATCACTCATGACTATATTTGGTCTTATAGATTAGACGTAAATTAGTAATTTGTCTCATGTTATGAACAGTCCCAACATTTCAAACGAGCAACTTATTATGAGACGGAGGGAGTACTAATTTATTACCTCACCACACAATCCAAGGCTTCCTTCACTCTCTCTCCTTTTCTTCAAAGTTCAACCTCTATACAATGTTTACTTAATCACTTCAACCAACCAATTTCTTTACCATTACACATACACTTCGGATACAAAGTACATCTATGTTCCTACGGCCTACCTTATCTGTGTTGCGCATCTAAATACGAAGTGAATCCAAAACACGAGAGGGCCATCTTCTTTATTCAATATATTTGTCTTCCTTTTGTAATATACATATATATATATATATATATAGGCTCATACTCGAGGGAGAACCTAGTTTGGTGGGAGAACTGGAGGACCACTCATCTAGCCATTTATTTAGTTTTGATCTGATGGTTTGAAAAAATCAATCATTAACATTAAAAAATTAATAAAACTTCCTTTTTATATAATAAGGACAGAATGGGTATTAAAAATAATGTAAAAAGATTGCATATCAGTTAATTAATTCACAAGTCAAAATCAATAAATTACCATTTTATAAAGATCATCATTATCGAACATTCCATATAAAAATCAAGAATCAAATATGACAACATAATACATTGTCATATTGTCTTTATCGTATCAATCAAAATATTTTGCAAAATCAGTTAATCTTGATTGATTGCAATCTTTTAGCTCATCACATTGAATTATTGGAGTATTTTGGGATATTTGAAGATCTACGTTTTTTTATAAACAATATTTTGCTTAAATAACAATAATAACTAAATCAAAAATATTTTGCAATCAAGTCACTGCTTGGATTCCTTAACAAGTTTTGTTTTCAATAAATCACAAAAAAACTACTTCTGACTATAATATTTTTTTTGACAACAAATTTATAAAATAGATCGTATATCTACCAAAATCTTTAGAGACAAGTGTTTAGGTTTTTGAAGCAAAACTAAGACCGGATACTTTTTGGCATATTTGAACACAATGAGATGCTTTATGGGTTGATTCGAATTCACTGAGTTTGATGTTCCTTAAAACTTTGTGCTTGTATGGATATAGTTGAGCCTGAATACTCTGAAAGAATAGCTGAAATTTTTTGTCTTGCCTTCAGTTTGTGCTTTGCTTAAACAATGATCTATCTCATTTTTTGTCTTGCCTTCAGTTTGTGCTTTGCTTAAACAATGATCTATCTCTTTATGTACCAAAATCTTTAGAAAATCTTTAGAGACGTGTGTTAACTAACACCCGATACAACTGTTAAGACATATTGTTTGAAAATCATGCAAAAATGTAAAATGTAATACTGTAAAGTATTCTCAGATTCTTTAAAGTGTTCTTAGGAAATTAGGGAATGATTCACGCAATGCCAATGTTGGAGAAGATTTATTTTTTAGAAAAGGAAAGATTGGGAGTAAAAGATTTGCAAAAGTTTACGAGAGAATAGTATTTTTTAAGAGTATGTGTAGGAGAATCTTAAAGGTATTTTATTTTTACATTATGTCTATTCAACTTTTTTAAAGATTCTAGGCATTTTGAATAATATTAAATATATTATTTTTGAAATTCTTTAAAGTGTTTTTTAGAATTTTTCAAGATGTTTTGAATAATATTAAATATATTTATATATGATTGGTCATGTTTCCATTTTTCATAATTAGATCATTGATGCAATCAATTAAATTTTTTTAACATTACTCAGTTATCAAGTCAAATCTGGAAAGTTGTTTCATTGGTAAACTAACGTTAATGAATATTAAAATCTTAATCAATTGATAGGTTTGATTATGGGAACATATCACACATTTCAATTTGAATTAATTTGTCATGTACCATATTTTTTTAAATTTCTAAATATATTTCTTAAAATACATAATTATTAAATTTGTATGAAATATTATTTTTGATTGAGTATTCCAAATTCCTTCCAATATATTAATTTTTTTTAATTATTTTGTGCATTTTAGAGGTTCTTTGTCTTAAAGGATTCCGTTAAAAAAATTATTAATATTTATGATTGTATTAAGTATTTGAAGATAATTTTTTAAGGTTACAGGTGTTTTATGATTTTAAGATTTTATAAAAAAAATCATTTAATTCAAGATTCCATTAAGTGTTTTTATGATTCTTTTTAATGTTTTATTATTTTAAAATTTTATTAAATATAAATACATTCTTAGTCCCACTTATTTTGTCATCAAAAATCCATTTTTTATTGAATCAAATTAAATAGACTCCTTTTAAGATTCTTCAAGGTTACACACAAAATCAAATCTGGGTGCAACACACTTAAAAGTACATTGAAATAAAAAAAATATTTTTAATATTATTACTATAGAATGTAAATTAAAAAAATATGTGGTGAGAAACTTGATAAAAATGTAAAAACCTATGAAAATTGTAAAAATAACAATGTGATTAATCTTTTTACGATTTTTAAGGTATTTCTTTTTTTTTCTTTTTTTTTTTACAATTTTTCTTTTAAGATTTTCTAAAAAATTTGATATTTTATAATATTTTTTCAATAACCAATTCAAAATCATTATGATTGATATTTTCTGATATATGTTATATGTTTTCTAATTTGTGTTAAAGATTTTCTAAAGATTCCGTTAAGTGCTTTATTAATTTCTTAAAGATTCTGTTAAGTATTTTCCTTTATTTATTAAAGATTCTTTTAAGTATTTTTATCTTAATTTATTATTATTCTGTTAACATTTTAGAGATTCTTTAAGGTGTTTTAAATAATATTAAATATACTATTTTTGAGATTCTTTAAAGTGTTTTGAGAATTTTTAATATGATTTTTTATTATATTTTTTAGAGATTCTTTAAGGTGTTTTGAGTAATATAAAATGTATAAATTTTAGGTTTTCTAAAGTATTTTGAGATTTTTTAGTAATAAAAATTGTGCACTATTCTTGACCTTTTAAGATTCTTCAATGTTTTTATTTGAACGTAATCTAATGAGTTTTGTATAGAACATTTCTTTTATAACTTTTTCAAAATGTCTTGCAATATATTGATATTTTTAAAATTTATTTTTTGTAAGTGTTTTTAATGTGTTTTTAAAAATACAAAACATGTATCATATTTCTTATGGTACATGTATTAATAAATTTGTATAGATTATTGAGTATTCCAAATTCTTTTGCATATATAAATTTTTTTACATTATTGATTGTCTAAAGTGTTTTGAAATTATGCACTATTTTTGTTCAAACATAATTTAATGAGTTTGGTAGTTTCTTCATAATGTCTTGCAATATATTGATATTCTAAGAAATATTGTTTTTGTAAGTTTTTTAATGAATATAAAATATGTATCATATTTTCCTAGAGTACATATATCAATAAATTTGTACAAAATATTAATTATTGAGTTTTCCAAATTCTTTCTCATATATAAATCTTTTTTATATTATTTTTTATTCAATTTTTTAGAGATTCTTTAAGGTGTTTTGAATAATATTAAATATACTATTTATGAGATTCTTTAATGTATTTTGAGAATCTTTAAGATAATTTTTAATTCTATTTTTTTAGAGATTCTTTAGGTGTTTTTAGTAATATAAAATATAAAAATTTGAGATTTTCTAAAATGTTTTGAGATTATTGTTTTTTGAACATAAATTATTGAGTTTTGTATACAACATTTTGAAACACTTAATTGAATGTAGTATCGTATTAGAAATGATACATCTAATTTGATATTTTTGATTTTTTTTAATAAAACACTTAAAAAGAATCTCACCATGTCATAAAAAATTTCCATTAGGTTATTAAAGATTTTGTTATGTGTTTTTACTAGTTTATTAAAAATTTCGTTAAATTTTTTATTAAATTACTAATTAAAGATTCAGTTAAGTATTCTTATTAATTTATTAAAGATTATGTTAAGTGTAAAAAAAACTAAATAAAAAATTTATAAAATATTTAGCAAAACATTATTACGCAAATTAAGAAAATGATACTAAGGAATCCTAATAAAAGGTCACAAAATTTGAAATTAATTGTACTAAGGTTACACACAAAATCAAATCTGGGTGCAACACACTTAAAAGTATATTGAAATTAAAAAAAATTAATATTATTACTATAAAATGTAAATTAAAAAATATGTGGTGAGAAACTTGATAAAAATGTAAAAACCTATGAAAATTGTAAAAATAACAATGTGATTAATCTTTTTGCGATTTTTTAGGGTATTTCTTTTCTTTTTTTGTGTTTTTTTTTTTACAATTTTTCTTTTGAGATTTTCTAAAATATTTGATATTTTATAATATTTTTTCAATAACCAATTCAAATTCATTATAATTGATATTTTCTGATATATGTTATAAGTTTTCTAATTTGTGTTAAAGATTTTTTAAAGATTCCGTTAAGTGCTTTATTAATTTCTTAAAGATTCTGGTAAGTATTTTCCTTTTTTTATTAAAGATTCTGTTAAGTATTTTTATCTTAATTTAATATAATTATTCTGTCAACATTTTAAGAGATTCTTCAAGGTGTTTTAAATAATATTAAATATACTATTTTTGAGATTCTTTAAAGTGTTTTGAGAATTTTGAATATGATTTTTTATTTTATTTTTTAGAGATTCTTTAAGGTGTTTTGAGTAATATAAAATGTATAAATTTATGCTTCCCCAACTTCAGTTGAAGGTTTGGAACATTGTACGCATCGAGATAACATTGTAACCTTTTTTAGTTTCAATCTATGGATTCAGTGTAGTGTGTTCAGTGTAGTGTGTTAAGCAGTCTGGAAACAATGCTACTAATTAGTTACACCTGTAGTGTGTTAAGCAGTCTCGAAACAATGCAACTAATTAGTTAGCATTGTTTGTCAACCTGATTGCATTGTTGTTTGTCCCGGTAGACTTGTTTAATTTAATGGAATGATGTTGCATTTTGTCAATAAAAAAGTATTTTGAGATTTTTTAGCAATAAAAATTGTGCACTATTCTTAACCTTTTAAAATTTTGTGCACTATTCTTAACCTTAAAATTTTTTCAATGTTTTTATTGGAATGTAATCTAAAGTTTTGTATAAAACATTTCTTTTATAACTCTTTCAAAATGTCTTGCAATATATTTATATTTTAAAATTTATTTATTTGTAAGTGTTTTTAGCTGTTTTTAAAAATATAAAACATGTATCATATTTCTTAGGGTACATGTATTAATAAATTTGTATAGATTATTGAGTATTCCAAATTCTTTTTGCATATATAAATTTTTTTACATTATAGATTTTCTAAAGTGCTTTGAAATTGTGCACTATTTTTGTTCAAACATAATCTAATGAGTTTGGTAGTTTCTTCCTAATGTCTTGCAATATATTGATATTCTTAGAAATATTGTTTTTGTAAGTTTTTTAAAGAATATAAAATATGTATCATATTTTCCTAGAGTACATATATCAATAAATTTGTATTGAGTTTTCCAAATTCTTTCTCATATATAAATCTTTTTTATATTATTTTTTATTCAATTTTTTAGAGATTCTTTAAGGTGTTTTGAACAATAATAAATATACTATTTATGAGATTCTTTAATGTATTTTGAGAATCTGTAAGAAAATTTTTAATTCTATTTTTTTAGAGATTCTTTAGGTGTTTTTAGTAATATAAAATATAAAAATTTGAGATTTTCTAAAATGTTTTGAGATTATTGTTTTTTGAACATAAATTATTGAGTTTTGTATACAACATTTTGAAACACTTAATTGAATGTAAAAAATTTCCATTAGGTTATTAAAGATTTTGTTATGTGTTTTTACTATTTTATTAAAAATTTTGTTAAATTTTTTATTAAATTACTAATTAAAAATTCAGTTAAGTATTCTTATTAATTTATTAAATATTATGTTAAGTGTAAAAAAGTAAATAAATAATTTATAAAATATTTAGCAAAACATTATTACGCGAATTGAGAAAATGATACTAAGGAATCCTAATAAAAGGTCACAAAATTTAAAATTAATTGTATTAAGGTTACACACAAAATCAAATCTCGGTGCAACACACTTAAAAGTATATTGAAATAAAAAAATATTTTTAATATTATTACTATAAATTGTAAATTAAAAAATATGTGGTGAGAAACTTGATAAAAATGTAAAAACCTATGAAAATTGTAAAAATAACAATGTGATTAATCTTTTTGCGATTTTTAAGGTATTTCTTTTTTTTTTTTTACAATTTTTCTTTTGAGATTTTCTAAAATATTTCATATTTTATAATATTTTTTTAAATAACCAATTCAAAATCATTATAATTTATATTTTCTGATATATGTTATATGTTTTCTAATTTGTGTTAAAGATTTTTTAAAGATTCCGTTAAGTGCTTCATTAATTTCATAAAGATTCTGATAAGTATTTTCCTTTTTTTTATTAAAGATTCTGTTAAGTATTTTTATCTTAACTTATTATTATTCTGTCAACATTTTAGAGATTCTTCAAGGTGTTTTAAATAATATTAAATATAATATTTTTGAGATTCTTTAAAGTGTTTTGAGAATTTTTAATATGATTTTTTATTATATTTTTAAAAGATTTTCTAAGGTGTTTTGAGTAATATAAAATGTATAAATTTTAGGTTTTCTAAAGTATTTTGAGATTTTTTAGTGTTTTTTGGAACATAAATTACTGAGTTTTGTGTACAACATTTTTTTATAGTTTCTTCGAAGTGTCTTCCAATATTTTGATATTTTTAGAAATTTTACGTTTTATTTTTATTTATGGTGTTTTTAAGAATATAAAATATTAATTTGTCATGTACCATATTTTTCTTTAGATTTCTAAATGTATTTCTTAAAATACATAATTATTAGATTTGTACAAAATATTCATTATTGAGTTATCCAAATTCCTTCATATATATTAATTTTTTAAATTATTTTATGCGTTTTAGTGATTATTTAAGGTATTTTGAATTATACTCTGAAATATATCATTTTGAGATTTTCTAAAGTATTTTAAGAATCTTTATGATGTTTTAATAATTCTTTTAAACATTTCAAATAATTACCATTAAATTTTGTCTTACTTCACAGTTTCCCAAAGGATACTTAAGGCCTAAAAACCAAAACAGCAAAACTCATAAAATCACTTGAAGCATATCTTTGGTACTAAAATTGATAATCCAACCACTGATGTGTGCATCTTGAACTAACATTTCAAGGCAACAACCTTTCAAACACCCATCATGTTGCTCTGCTCCATTGCATTTCCTTACCCCAGCTTAATGCTTCCTTTAAACCCATAGCTTCAGCAATATCTGGGGATAAATAACCTTCTCGGGATTTGCTTCTGGCCTGCATTAGTCGACCATTACAATCTCTGGCAACAAATCCAACTCCATACCTTCCTTCGTCTTCAAAAATTGTCACGTCTACATTCACCTAGACTACGTCTAACTGAGGCTTAAGCCAATGCTTATTACCATCACTCGGTTTAGATAAACCAGAGAGAGGTGCAAACTCATGTTTTTGAGCTGACTCCCAAAGTACAAGAGTAACCTGTGCGGAGCAACAACACCGTCAACAGTAGGCTGAATATTAGACCATACCAGATTATTACGAGCTCTCCAGACTGCCCAGCGGATCATAACAGCATTCGCACACATTGCTCGACTCTCCTGATTGAATAATGAGTCCAACCAACTTGCAAAGGTAATACCGGAAGGCAAGCCCTGCCAAATACCCGCTTTCTGGGAACATTACTTTATAAACGGGCAATCCAATAAAATATGATCGATGGACTCACTAGCAGCTTGACACATTGGGCAAACAATCGGAACCTCAACAGACTTCTCTCTGAGTTGCACAAGGTTAGGAAGGAAACCTCTAAGAGCTCGCCAAAGAAAATCTTTCACCTTTGCTCCAAAACCCCGAATTATCTTCTGTATGAGCTTCCTCCTTGCCTTCCTGAAGATAATTATAAGTACTTCTCACCGAGTAGAGGCCACTCTTTTCTTTTACCAACCGTCCTCCCTTTGATTAAAAGATAAAGGAATTCATTGAATAAGACAACAGTCACGAGGATGGAAAAGATCCTCCAAAACTTCCATATCCCATTCTTTTATCCCGGTCTTCATCAGGCTAGAAAATGAATACAAAAAATAATGATAAAAATAATGTTTCTTTGTTATTTAATAACCTAACCAGACAAATATAGTGATCTGTGAATACAAAAAAATGAATTAATCCAGAACACCAAACAGAACTCTAAATATGTATAGTAAACACAAAAGAAAACACAAAATAACAAAAGATTTAAAACTGGTTTCAAGGATACTGGTTAAAAAGGACATAGTTCATCCTTACCTTGCGAAAACATGTAGAAGAATCCATTAGTTAAAAACACTGAACAAAATTCTGACCTTATATCATTACAAATTGTATAGCAAGAACACGGAAAAGAATTCGTCAGTTACACGTAAATATAGCATTCAGAATCGTATCACATTGACGTATTATACACAACAACTTACTCATGGATCGTGCTTTTTTCCCTCCATTGTTAACTAGGCTAGGTTTTCTCTGAAGCTATATATGATTACTCGTCTAAAAAATTAAATAAATTGTAGATTTGTTTACAACTGTGATGAATCATTTCTATAATAAAAGAATTCTGATTGATGTCAATTACATCCTAGTTAAGACCATACCATATTTACAAGAATATGTTAGACGTAATAATCTAATAATGCAAGATCATTACCCTCAAAGTTCAAAGGAATCTAAAAAATGCCATTGGAGTTTATTATTTCTAATTTATAATACTGGACAATAATCTATGGTCATAAAGGTGGTCTCCTGGTTTTCTTGATAGGGAGGTTCTCCCTAGAACCCTACTATATATATATATATATATATATATATATATATATATATATATATATATATATATATTTATCTTCCTCATTTCTTGCCGGAAATCGTGGCACATCAAGTTCTTGCCGGAATCTTGCTGCGATTTTATCCTTTCTTGACCCGATTTTGGCCGATTTTTGACCCGATATATGTAAAACGTATAGTTAATCGATTTGGGTGAATAATATCGTTAGCTTACCTTATTCTGATTTATCGGCCGATAAATCGCCTAAATCGGCTATTTTTACAACACTATCATTATCTAATAATAATATAGTAAAATATTTCTTAACATTCCCCTCAAACTTATATAAACTCATATCAAGAGTTTGCCAAACAAAAAACAATCAAAACGTAATCACATGTTCCAATCAGCATCCTCGTTAGTTTGGAACAAAGATATGACGAAGACAATGATAAAGAGAATGATCACAATGAGTAAGATGATTCAAGTTGGTCTACTAATTGGAGCATATTCAAATTTAATTTTTTTTTGGCAAACTCACCATTTTTAGTATCGTGAGTTTGAGGGGATGTTGACATATATTATTAAAAGATATTTATATATTACTAACTTATAACCCGTGCAACGCACGGCTCCTTTTTAATATCTACAATTATATTACTTTTATGAAATTTTATAAGTTATTAATTTACATATCAAATTTGTGTTTAAAAATTAATATATATTTTACATGTTCGATTTAATAATTGTACCATATCTTGAATTTTAAAATTTGATTTAGACGTTTACAGCCCACATGAAATTAACAAAATAATCTTTAAATTAATGATGGTTTAATATAATTAAATCTACACAAAAACAAAAAAGAGAAGAAATTGATGATTTTTTAAGTTGAAAATTCTATTTGATTTATGAATTCTACTTATAATTCGTTTTGATTATCAAAATATCCCTATAATTATTTAAAGATAGTTCTACTCACAATCAAATACAATTTTAATAATAAGTGTAAGAGTGATTTTGTCCGAAATTTTGATGATCGGTAGTCTATTCCTCCGTATGACAAAGATCTTAAAATAAATAGATGAAAACCGTTGGATCTAGCATAAAAAATGTTTTATATTTTAGTATGTTATAAACTAAAAAGTACTCCGTATATATATTTATATAAGATAGATTTTGTCCAAAATTTTGATAATCGTCTATTCCTCCGTACGACAAAGATCTTAAAATAAATAGATGAAAATCGTTGGATTTAGCATAAAAAATATTTTTTATTTTAATATGTTATAAAATAAAAAGTATATTTATATTGAAATACGAAAATGTATATGTCAATGATTTAAATCATATACAATTAGGTTTTCTACAATTGATAACATTATCAATGTAGAACTTCTACATAGATTAGGATTAATGTAAAAATTCGTAATTATATTTTCTCTTGATATTCTGAGTGTTTCTATTTGAATAATAATTATTAAAGCATCATTAAATTAAAGATAATTTTATGAGGTTCACATGGATTGTAAAATCATTCAAATCTGATTTCTAGATCACAAGATAGAGGCCAAATAGTAAATATGAAATTTTTTAATACTAATAAATAAAAAATAAAATTCAATTCTAATACAACTTTTTTTAATTATATCCTTTTTAGAATATAGTTTTCTTTTTAAAATTCAATTATAATACAACCTTTTTTAATTATATCCTTTTTAGATTAAAATTTTCTTTTAAAATTCACTTCTAATACAACCTTTTCTAATTATTCCTTTTTAGATTATAATTTCTTTTTTATGTGATCTAATCTTGATCGTCTAGTTTCAATCCAACGGATCATATAATTTTGGAAGTACAGCGACCAGACCAAAAATTTGGATAAGATCTCTCTTATAAAGATATTTTTGAATTAAAAATTTAGATAAGATCCCTCTTATAAAGATTTTTTTTTAATTAAATTTAGTTCTAATGATGAAGAAAAAAACAAATCGATGAAGAAAGGGTATTATAGTAAATTAACAAAGTGAAAATTATAAATAAATATATAAGGATATAATTTATAATCCAACGGATGACTTTTAATCCAATTTTTTAATCCAACGGATCATATGCTTTTGGTAGTACAATGACGACGACCAAAAATTTGGATAAGATCTCCCTTATGCTTATTATATATAAGGTATTAATGAATTATAGGAAGTTGAGATATTGCTTTTATTTAAACTAACTTATAGCCCGTGCAAAGCACGAGTTACTTTTAAATATTTTTTAAAATTATATGATTAAACAAAATAAAGTATAATAATTTATTATGGATATAATTCAACTTTGTAATATTAATTAATAAAATTATTAATAATAATAGTTATTTAATAAATGATATGTAATGTTTAGAACTAGTAATATAAAACGGGATTCAAACCTTGGTTTTTTTAGAATAGGGATTTAATATAGAATATCCCTTATTATTAGATCTAACGGTTATCATTTATTTACTAAATATCTAACGGTAACTTTTCTTTTAAATGGTTGAACCAAACAACCAAATTATACCCTAGTTTGATTATTATATATTAGTTGCACAGCACGGGTTACTTTTAAATATTTTTAAAATTATATGATTAAAGAAAATAAAGTATAATAATTTATTATGGATATAATTTAACTTTGTAATGATAGATTATGTTAATAATCATATGTACATTTGTATTAATCATGCCAATATTCTGGTTGTATATCTTCCTTAACAGTAGCCTTAATATTAGCTTTGTAATATAGCCTTAATATCAGTTTTGTACTAATTGTAGGCCAAACATTAGTTATAGGCTCTTGTATATATTTGATTCACAAGATGAATGAAAGGCAGGCAATATAATTCTTTCATGGTATCAGACTAGGTTTTTCTTCTTCTTCCTTCCTCCCTACCTTTTTCAACTTTCTCAGCTTTATTAATCTTCTTGCCTCCTTTGTCTATGGCAGAAACAAACAAGTTTCACCCTGCACTAGCAGTAAACAATGTCAAAAACTTTATCCCAATCACCCTTGACATGGAAAGTTCTCAATACAATTCCTGGGCTACTTTGTTCAAGATTCACGCACGAGCATATCAAGTCCTCGATCACATCATCCCACCAACTGAAAAAGACAAAAGTGATCAAACATCATCCTCCAAGGACAAGGACCCAGAAGCTTGGAGCCGCTTTGATGCAATAGTCCTACATTCCAGTGTGATAATGGGCGAGAATACGACAATGGCCCTTTTAGGAAATTTTGTGAACTCAATGGCATAAATTTCCGCTTTTCTTGTCCATATACATCTTCACAAAATGGCAAATCTGAACGAAAAATTAAGTCCATCAACAATATTGTAAGGACACTTCTAGCTCATTCTTCTATGCCCCCTTCATTTTGGCATCACGCTCTTGAAACAGCGACATACCTTTTAAACATTTTGCCAACTAAGGTTTTAGGATACAAATCACCGACACAAATTCTTTACAACAAGAATCCATCTTATTCTGACCTTCGAGTTTTCGGATGTCTTTGTTTTCCTCTCTTTCCCTCAAATACTATCAATAAACTTCAACCACGTTCAACACCTTGCGTATTTCTGGGATATCCATCTAATCACCGGGGTTACAAATGTTATGACTTGTCAAGCAGAAAAATAATTATTTCACGACATGTCATTTTTGATGAAAATCAATTCCTTTTCTCTAAATTGCATACTCCAACCTCTACATCCTATAAATTCTTAGATATTGATCCTTCTCCATACCTGATTCAGAATTTACATCAACAGTCTACTTCACAGCCTGATGTCCATCTTTCTGAACATCATAATCAGGCCAATTCAACACCTCCATCTGTTTCTGACACGCAGCAACCCACTCAATCTGATCAGTCTATTTCTCTACCTGACCTTGCAGCTCAGCCTACCACACCACCATCACCTATCAGAATTGCTTCTTCTTCTAATCCAGCCCAAGAACCTCAATATCAGCCTCATCCCCCTCAACGTATGACTACAAGAAGTCAACAGGGGATTTTTAAACCCAAGAAACTTTTCAATTTAAGTTCAGCCACTTCTCTATCCATTTCCCCCATTCCAAAAAATCCACTTAGTGCTTTACATGACCTGAATTGGAAAATGGCTATGCAAGATGAATATCCTGCTCTAATAAAAAATAAGACGTGGGAATTGGTTCCTCGTCCTGCTAATGTTAATATCGTTAGATCCATGTGGATTTTCAGACATAAAAAGAACTCTGATGGCTCTTTTGAGCGAAATAAAGCTCGACTTGTAGCTGATGGTAAATCTCAACATATGGGAATAGATTGTGATGAGACTTTCAGCCCGGTTGTCAAACCAGCAACTATACGGACTGTTTTGAGCATCTCATTATCAAATTCTTGGCCAATTCATCAGTTAGACGTCAAGAATGCCTTCTTGCACGGTAATCTTACCGAGACTGTTTATATGCATCAGCCTCTGGGATTTAAGGATCCCGATTTTCCTGATTATGTATGCTTGCTGAAGAAATCTATTTATGGGCTTAGACAATCATCCCGTACTTGGTACAAGTGATTTACAGACTATGTTGACACCATTGGGTTCTCTCACAGCAAGTCAGATCATGCTTTATATATTTACCGTCAAGGCACTGATATTGCATATATTTTGTTGTATGTTGATGATATTGTACTTACTGCTTCTTCAGATGCTCTCCTGAAGTCCATTATCTCTCTTCTTAGTTCTGAGTTCGCAATGAATGACTTGGGTCCTCTCAGTTACTTTTTGGGCATTGCAGTAACTAGACATCCAGATAGACTTTTTCTTTCTCAAAAACAATATGCAGAAGAGATCATTGAACGAGCAAATATGAAATCTTGCAAGCCATGTTTCACACCCGTCGATACTAATCAAAAGCTAAGTTCTAATGCTGGTTCTCCTTATGAAGATCCAACTCAATACCGCAAACTTGCCGGTGCCCTACAATATCTCACCTTTACTAGACCTGATATATCATATGCAGTGCAACAAGTTTGTCTCCACATGCATGATCCAAAAGTGGAGCACATGAGAGCTCTCAAGCGTATACTTCGCTACATTAAAGGTACCTTAGATTATGGCTTGCATCTCTATAAATCATCTGTTAGCTCTCTTATCTCATACACCGACGCTGATTGGGGTGGTTGTCCGGATACTCGAAGATCCACCTCAGGTTATTGTGTCTATCTTGGTGACAACCTGATATCTTGGTCCTCCAAACGATAACCCACCTTATCTCGTTCTAGTACAGAAGCAGAATATAGGGGAGTGGCCAATGTTGTCTCTGAATCTTGCTGGATCAGAAATCTTCTCTTAGAACTTTGTTGTCCAATCCAAAAGGCCACTTTAGTCTACTGTGATAATGTTAGTGCAATTTTTCTCTCTGGTAATCCAGTTCAGCATCAGCGTACTAAACACATTGAAATGGACATTCACTTTGTTCGATAAAAAGTCTCTCGAGGGGAAGTTCGTGTCCTTCACGTTCCCTCTCGTTACCAGATCGCTGATATCTTTACCAAAGGCCTTCCTCGTGTTCTTTTCAATGATTTTCGGGACAGTCTCAGTGTTCGTGAACCTCCTGCTTCAACTGCGGGGGTGTGATAGATTATGTTAATAATCATCTGTACATTTGTATTAATCATGCCAATATTCTGGTTGTATATCTTCCTTAACAGTAGCCTTAATATTAGCTTTGTAATATAGCCTTAATATCAGTGTTGTACTAATTGTAGGCCAAACATTAGTTATAGGCTCTTGTATATATTTGATTCACAAGATGAATGAAAGGCAGGCAATATAATTCTTTCATGTAATATTAATTAATAAAATTAATAGTAATCATAATAGTTATTTAATAAATGACATGTATTGTTTAAAACTAATAATATAAATGTAAATTTGTTGTTGACGGGATTCGAACCTTGAATCTTTAGAAGATAGATTAAAATATAAAATATTCCTTATGATTAGATCTAACGATCATCATCTATTTACTAAATATCTAACGATCACTATTTTTTTAACGGTTGGTTGAACCAAACAACCAAACTACCAATTTTTCCCAAGTTTGCTTATTATATATTAGTATAGATTATTGAGAATAAGGAATTTCCTTTTGAGTATTTAGTAGGGGTGAGCATAAAAATCCGAAAATCAGATAAAAATTCGGAAATTAGGATATCCGATCTGAAAAAACCGGACTGGATATCCGATCCGAATTTTTTTTATGAATTCGAATACGGATCCGGATCACAACTTTTTACAAATCCGAATATCCGGATCTGATCCGGTTTTTAATATTTATTAAAAAATAATTTATATATTTAATAAATAATGAACTTTTTCTGGACAAATAATTCAACCTTTTTTCAGGACAAATAATTCAACATTGAACATGTTAAATTAAGTAATGAATTATCACTAATAAGTTAATGAATTTGTTGTGTATCACCTAAGTTCATAAGTATTTTAGGTGTAAAAACGTAAATAGGGATGTACTTAAGTATGAATTTATAAATACAACTACATATATTTGTATATGAAAATTTCGTAATCTCATGTAAGTTTTCTTAAATCAAACTTGATAAATATTTTCTTTTATTTAATCATTTTATCCAAAGTGATCGATTAAGAAATTATAATATTTAAAAAAGTTAAAATATACGATGATGATATATAAAATTTTATAAATTAATTTATCATTTGTAAAGTTAACGATAAATTATTAAAAATATAATAAAATTCATTTATTTATACAAACTAAATTAAATTTTACTTAATTAATTCAGATCCGGATAATCCGATTTCTGATCCGGTTTAAACGGATATCCGAATTCCGAATATCCGGTTAAACTGGAACCGGAATGGATTTTTCATAATCTGAAAAATCGGATATCCGATCCGAATTTTAAAACCGGACCGGATATCCGGTTTTGCTCACCCCTAGTATTTAGGGTTGCTTGGTATGTCTTGTTCTCCAAGTCACTCTTTATATATTTAAGTATTGATTTGGTGAATGAATAAATATAACCTTGAAAGCATATTTATCAAATAGTATATATAAACAAATATAGCATCATAATTTGATGAATTTAAGTATGTTTGATACACGGGTGGCTTGTCCAATAAATTTGTCTTCTCTGGGGTCTCGGAAGGGGACGACCACCGCGGTTCTCGCCGGCGGTGATGGTGATTGTTGGATCGGAGAGAGGGCAGATAGGAGGTCGTGTGTGTGTGTGTGTTGTTCGTGTATGTGTGTGTTGTTCGTGTGGTGTGTGTGTATGTTTTGTGTGAACTGTGTGTGTGTGCGTGGGTTGTGGTGGAGCAGCCACCACCGATCAAAGGGGATGGTTTTGGTGGTGACTAATAACGAAGAAAGAGGGGGAGATAAAGAAGGAGAAAGGAGATAAAGATCGAGAAAGATAGAGAGAGAGGCAGGGGGAGAGAGATCGGGAACGAGAGAGAAAGAAAGAGAAGAGAATGGTGAGAGAGAGAGAGGTAGCGGGTGGTGACACCGCCGCCATGGCCGACCGGCCGATGGCCACCGTAGGTGATGGTGGTGATGGTCAGTTTTATTTTAATGCATATAAATGAGAGTAATTTAGGCGCATAATTTTAGTGAATCGTTTTTGCAAGATTGGTTGAATTTTAATGTGCATTGTTTTAAATTTAAATGCTTCCCATTAATTTCTATATAAAATTGTTATTGATTTGATTTGAATGTTTTAAATGTGATTGCTATTTTTAAATTTATATGTAGCAAATATGCTTTTACACGTTTTTAAATTACTCAATATGATAATTGATTTGTGTTTCAGAAATTAGCATTATTTTCAGATTTGTGTGTAAGTTGCTTATAGAAATTACCCATCGAATTTGTTAATTTTGTCTATATACAATTTTCAATTAAAAATTTCGATTGATGATTGCTAGTGTTTAACTAGTGACTTTTAATGTGTTCTATTTTTAATGTGTACCATGAATGAAAATTTTTTGGAGACCATATTTGGTGGCATTTTTGTGCCTTTTAGAGGTATTGAATTACCATGTTTGATGACTTTCTTGATTTTAAGAGCTAATTAAGTTTGTACCATTTTGGGTGGCAATGATTGATTGCTTATATTTTGGGCCTTTAAGAGATATTAATGTGCCATTTGGATGGTACCATGAACGATTCATGGAGGCCACTTGTGTTGGCTTCTATACCTTTTTGAGGTTCCTGTACCATATATGGGGATGGTGTATACCATGTGTTCAGTTATGTCTTTTGACATAAGTTATATTTATTCTATAGTCTGCTCGCGTGTTCTCTATTGCATGTTCTCTATTGCAGTCACCTCAGTTTCAGATGATTGGTCACCAGATAGAGTATTAGAGAATGGAAAATCATGGAAGGGATCAAAGATGTCGAGGGAGAATGGATCGAACATGTTGTTCCTGCGATTATCGAAGAAGCTCGGGATCAAAGCCATTTTTCTTGGTTTTTAATTATGAGATTTAGATTTATTGGAAGAGAAAGCTTGTTATATGTTTTCTTGCTTTGTGTATTTTTTCGGATGAGATTGGAGAGAGGTCTTTCTACGTATATATAAGGCAGAGAAGATATTGTTCTAGGTCACTTGAGAAAACTCAAATCAGATCCACGGAGTCTAGTCTGGCCCGTTCTTGTTTCTCACTGCAAATAATCTCTCCTTTAGATGAAGTTTTGTTAGGGTTGATAGATAGATACTTTTAAATTTCTCTTAGGAGTAGTTTTGGTGTGTCATAGGAGGTTAAATGTTCTGTTTTCCTTGCGTTGGTTTGTGTACTTGGCATAGATTATCACTGAATAGGTTTACAGTACCATGAATAGAGGCGAAAGATCCATGGGGGCCATGGATGATGGCAAGTTGATTTTCCTTTGAAAGGCGTTTAGTACCATGATTGATGGCTAGTTTACCTTAAAAGGGATAATATTGGGGATAATCTTACTCATGTTGAGAGATAGTTGGTTGAAGAGTATTGCTTAACCAATTTTACTCTTTGAGATAGTGGACACCGGTTTAAACTAGCTCTGTTTATAGGACAGGCCTGAATAATAGATCATTCTATAAAATTTTGGGTTATAATGATTAATTCACAGCTCTAGGACTAGATAGTTTGCCATGGTCTGATATTACGTAAAATTTCTATTTGGTTATTTAAGTTGCTGGTACATAATGGTGGGAAGATTATAATTTCATAAAATCGGGGGAACTTCAAAATAAGTAGAGAATATAAAAGTAGATATTTTTCATAGTCATATACGTTACTATAACACTATTTATTATGTTTAAATTGCTAATAGAGTAAATCATGGGATTTTCATAAGATCAAGACTAACCTATAGACACCTTGATTCTAGCTAAATTTAAAGAAGGATGTCTTTTAATAACTGAATGCTTTTAATATCTATAAATGAGTATCAACTGAATGCTTTCAAGAGTATCAGTTATTGATAAGATGTATTTTTATATATATTTTAGATAATTTTATTCTCATATTTAATTGCATTTTGCATTAATTTGGATATTTATTTATTTAATTTTAATGTTTTATTTCAGGAGACAAGAATTTCTAAATTTGGAAGAATTTGGGCTTAAAGAGCTATTTTGGAACTAAAATCGGAAGAAAAATTCGGAAAAATAAAGAAATAACAAAATAAAGAAATAAAGTGCAAAGAAGAAATAAAAGAAGAAGGAAAAAAGAATTAGAAGCTTGGAGCAAATTGGAATATTTCAAACACACCCTAAAACCTTTGACTTTATTATGCAGGGAATCTTGAAAAGTGAGCAGCATGTATTTCAAAAATCTTCACACGGCACTGCAGCATGATATTTGACTGTGACTTTCATTATGCTTTCATATGTAAACAATGCAGTTAGGAATTCTATAAATAGATGTAGGGGAGAAACCAGGGGGAGACCGAACTTTAGCACCAAACACCAAAATTAGATTTCCATTCTCTGCACAAATACATTAGAAAAAGAGTGTAATCATTACACCACTTTACATCTTTTCAATTTTACAACTTCTTCATTCGGCTACTGCAAATTTGTTTAGGGGCTTGGTTTTCTTCTCTTTTGTGTACAATTTGGCTTAATTCTCCGTTCTATTATAAATTTGAGGTACTCCTAAATTTTATCTTGTTTATTAATATATGTTTTACATGTCTTGTTTAAATATTTTTGTCGTTTCCATTAATAGCATGTGTGAGTAGTTTATTTCTAGGGTATAAGGGGAAGCCATGTTTACACCATGATAGTGCTTTAATTTTATTAGTTGTTTAACGGATATAAAATAATTCTAATCGATATGTTATAAAATTTAATTTGTGTTATCGGCCGGTATCATTAATTGATTATTTGTGAATAGGAATAATAGATCGAGAGATTTTATTCACTAGATGCATACATACGATTAGCGGAATTGAATTTTAGTGCGAGAGCATAATTGGATTTCCGAGAGCGTTAATGCTTGAGAGAGATTAACACGTGCTCTAATTATTTAAAATCCGTTAAAATACTATATCCGTATAATTTGTTTCAGTGTAAACATGGTGAATCCGGTTGCCCTAGACTTTTAGTTAATCGACTTTAAAACACATTTATTTGCATTATTTAGTTATATAAAAATTCTCAGTAATTGTTTTTAATTTAGAAATAATTCGTGACAATTAAATTAAAATTGATAAAACCTGCCTCCCTGCGAACGAACACAAAAATATACCACATCAAATTGGCGCCGCTGCCGGGGAGGCAGAAATCATCGATTTTAAATTAATTGTTTAGAATTTTTTTTTGTTCAATAAAAAAAAACACAAAAATAGTAGTTGATTAATTTTCAGAAAATTGTTTTCGGTTTTTCTTTGTTTTAATTCGAAGCAAAAATAACTCTCCCCTGTTTTCGCTTTGTTCGTTTATTCTCACAAACAAAACCCAGTACTTTCTTCTTCCTTTTCTTCAAACCCATCATCCCCTCTTCTTGTTTTCCCTCTTCGATTTCTACGACAATCCCAGCACCATCTCTCTCGCCCCTTCATTTCTTCTCCGTCCACCGCGCTCCCTCCATTCTTCCCTCTCACCTCCTCCGTTCCCCATTTCAAATCGCCTCACACTCCAGCCTCCACCCCCTTGTATTCCTTCTCCTTCTTGTTCGAACAACCCCAAGCCCAGCAAAAGCCCAGCCTTTTACTCCTTCACCCTCCCCTCCTTCCTTTCGATTTCCCCCATTCTTCCCGCTGCAAACTCCCTTCCCCCAGTTATGTTTTCTTGATTGAGTTCGTGTAATTGAGTCGAGTTTTGTTATCTGAGTGTTTCGAGTTTTGCTGTTGTTTATCAGTGTTTGAGTCGTTCTCTGAGTTGCTGTTGGGTTACGTTCTCTGCGTTATGCTACGTTTTCTGATTTAGTATTGTGTTCCGAAATTACTGATTCGAGTGATTCCGAGTGTGGTCTGCTGTTCGTGTTCTTTGTTCGAATTTCTTACGAGTTCTACGCTTCTGCAAGTTGTTCGCGAATTGGTGTAGTGTGAGACTCGGTTTGGTTACAGTTTGTTAAGTCCGAGTTGCGTTGTTTGTGTATAGCTTGGTCGAGTAATCATTCTCGTTGTTGTTCGTCGTTCGAGTCATCGAGTTTGCCGTGTGTAGCTCAGTTTCTGAGTTCCTGTCTGCTTTTGAGTTAATTGTAGTGAATAATTTGTGAGTTTGCTGAGTCGACTGGGCCTTTGTCTGGGTCTGTTATGATTGTGTTTTTGCAGCCAAGTCGTATTCTCTTGTTTCCCGAGTGTCCGAGTTCGAACGAGTCTATGTTTGACTCGTATATTCACTTGTGTTCATTTCTGTTTCTTCGTCGTCACTGTTGTTTTTTCGCAGCTGAGTTAAGCTTGCTTAGTCCGGTTTAGTTTCATTTTGTTCTTGCGAGTTCACGTATTAGCTCGTTTTGTTGAATCAAGTTCTGTGGGTTGTAATTTTAATTTGTTGGTTTCTGTTTAGTTTTTGAGTTGGCTGGTTTAACTTTTTTTAAATTCTTGGATTGGGTATTTCTGGCTAGTTCTATTTACGAAGCAACCATGTCCAATTTTTTTAAAAAATTCCTGTAAATAAAATTTCCAGATTTTGTTGTGTTAATTGTTTTGGTTTTGTAATTAAAGTCCGTTTCCAGTTTGTAATAATGCAGTGCTAATTTAAATAATAAAAATTAAAAATAAAAAATAAAAATAAGTATAAAAATAAAAAAAAATACATATTTTATATTTTGTTTAATTTGTTAGATTTTGTGTTAATTTTTTTTTTTTGTCTATTTTTTTCATTGTCTCATTGGAACTTTAGTTCCAATTGAGATCGGTTTTACTTCGTTTTCTTGGTTTTGTAGTGTGTTTACAGGTCTGCAATGGATGAAGTTGATACTTTTGCACATCTTTCTTTCTTAGTAGAGGCATATACTCGAGAAATTGCCTCGTGGAAGACTGCGGAGCCCACTACATGTCCGATGAGTACAAATGAGATGTCACAAGTGGCCCCTGAAACTTACACTGGTTGTGAAGTTTGTGGAATTTATGGTCACTTTGGTTTTGAATGCTCT
The DNA here is from genome assembly GCA_037693485.1 of Kitagawia praeruptora. Classification (NCBI taxonomy): domain Eukaryota; kingdom Viridiplantae; phylum Streptophyta; class Magnoliopsida; order Apiales; family Apiaceae; genus Kitagawia; species Kitagawia praeruptora. The sequence goes on along the minus strand of CM075348.1, from coordinate 111,116,102 downwards.
TACAATGTCAATAATTCTCAGAGTGCTCAGTTGGGACAAATGAATTCTTTTGAAGAAGGATATGGGTACAATCAGTATTCAAACACTTTTGATCAAGAATGCGTGAATCAACCAGATTTCTACTACCAGGACAATGGTGCTAAAAAATTTTCATATCATAATCAGCAACAGTTTGAGCAACAATATTATCAGTCATATGAGCAGCCGCCACAGCAAGAATATCAATATCCCCCTCTACAAGAAGATCTACATGTTTCTCAACCCAGCGTAGATGTGCAAGCTGATCAGACAAAGGAGATGTGGGATATCTTGAATAAACTACTAAAGAGTTCTGAAGAACAAGCCGAGATGATCAAAGAATTAGAAACTCAAAGTTTGGCGATTGAATCTCAAATTGCACAGTTGGCTAACTCTTCTACTACAGGGCAGCTCTACTATTTACCATCATCATCATCTATCCGATCCGAAGAGGACCTGACTGCTATCAATCTCACAAGCGATCAGGAATATGATAGTTTCTCAATGTATGTTGATGATGAGGCCATTGATAAAGAAAAGGAGCATGCCACCGATGACGAGATCAATGATGTTGCTACTACCGAGAACAATGTGACTGATGATGAGGCTACAAAGGAAAGCAATACAGAGATGGTTGTTGTTTCTATTCCGCAACCTGTGCCTAAGCTACCATGTATTGATAAATTTGCTCTCGATCTAGCCTCTACTTACAAGGCTTCTTTGCTCAAGAACACTTATTTCACGGTTGATGTGATAACAAATATTGTCCAAGATGATATTTCTCAAATTCTGGTTGAGGATCCATACAAAGTGGCTCTTACGTGTCAAGCTCGAGGAGAGGGAGAAAATGGAAGTGTCTACTTAATCAATGATGCGAAAAGCCCAGATGTTCGAATGGCTCATGTGGAAGTCATGAGTGAAGAAAAGCCACCACCAGAACCTCCACCTTATATTAAGGGAGTTCGACATTTTCAAGGCTATGAATTCTATCGTTGCTTTATCACAAAATTTTCCAAAACTACATATTTTCTTGATCAGTTATTATTCATTGATGTAGTAGCAAAATTTGCTAATGCTTGTTTGGAGATTTTGTGCAGGATTAAAACAACTGTTGATGCTCTTGATTTTATTCATGGTGGTTCCGCGCAACAGGTTTTTGGTCTTTTTGGAGTAGCACATCTTGCTTTGACATCCCGGACCTCGACACGACATTTCATGCTTATGCATTAGGGGAGTTTTTCCAATTTTTATTTTTTATTTTTTTATTTTTATTTATTTATTCTGTAATTTTTAGGATTTTTTGTGTTTTTTTTAACTTTCCTCTCTTAAATAATTGTTCATCGAGAACTCATCCCCACTGAATTGATTTAGAGGGCTATGCAGATATTTTTGTCGTTGAAAAAAAAAGGAGCATTGTGTGGCTCGAGGAGGACTTTGAAGACAAAAGAGAGTAGGGCTGGAGCTAAAAAAAGAAAAAGCGGAAAGCTAGTACATAGCTTGTACTATATCACCTAACCGCTAATCTTTGAAACCTTATAAATCAATGAGTTTTTGTCTGTGTTAAATATCATCATTTCAGCTATACAGAGCATATACACACAATTGCTGAAAACTTCAACCTCACAGGGAAAAGATCTCACAATCTAGCTGTCTTGAAAATGGCAATACAGGGAAGCTTATTGATTGCTACAGTTAATCCTACTTCCATTCAGGAAATCAACACCATCCGGGATGAGCAGTTTCGAGCTTGGGCACAATTTCTGAATGAGCATTCAATAATTCGCTATGCTTTAGTTACACCAGTGCCGCTTAACCATGATGCCTTGCGTGAATTATATTGCAGTGCGGTTAACACTTCTGGAAAGGACGGGTGTGCAATCACCTATCAACTGTTTGGTAGGTCGATTAGGGTCACTGAACGAGATGTTAATCGAATTCTTCATTTTCCTATGGAAAATCTCATTTCTGATCCTACACCTGACCAGATTAAAAGGTTCTTTCGTCTTATAAGGTACCAAGATGGCAATTTCAATACTGGTAATCTCTCTAGAACATATCTAACCCAGTACTGGAATTTCTTCTTCCACATTCTTAACCATGTTTTTTCCTCAAAAAGAACAAATCTAGATCGAATATCTGAATTTATTCAAACAATAGGGTATGCGGTCGCCAATAATTTGAGGATTAATTTTGGTAAGATAGTGCTTGGTCAAATCATTTTGAAGATGAAGCAACTAGGAACAAGGGATGTCCAAACTCAAAGGGTCAAATGTCTATATCCAAGATTTCTGCAGCTAATATTAAATGATTTTTTGAGTGATGCAGACAGGATACGCTTGGACAATGGTAGAGATGTGGAATGTTCTTCCATGAAGGTGAATGTAATTAATTACATAAGCAATAAGAGCTATATGGATGTGCATACAGTCCTAACTGAATATCTAAAGACTGTCCCACTTCCGTTGTTACCAAAGCCAGTAAGAGCAGCACCACATAAGGAGTTTGCTACATCAGCCGCTCTACCTCATTCTAAACGAAGTAAACCTAGCGAACCCGAGACATTTGAAGGAAACTTGGGTCTTGTGCCATTTAATCCATTCAAGTTTAACCTCCCAGAGAGAAAATCCCTGGATCTCTTTCCAGATTTACCACTCTTTACCAGTGGTCGGCAACTTGCTTCACAAGAAGATGAAAGCTCACGAACTTTCATTGCACCATCCGACAAAGGGGCTAGGATGATTTCATTTGCAGATACGCATCTCGGTGGAAGTTTTGGACAAGAGTTGAGAGAAACACGAGCAGGACATGAGAGTGGGCAACCTACTCAACCACATGCACCTGTAACCAGAACGGGATACAACTGATAAGTGGATTTTATATCCACTTGGAGCATTCTAAATCGGCTTAAATTGATTGTTTTGGACTCAAGTTTGTGTAGTTTTGATGTGTTTTGTGTAGTTGTGCAGGTTTCCAAGAATATCTAAGCTTTTGTCGTTTTTGGAGATTTAATTGATTAAAATTCGGATTTTCCGGGAAGGCTGCGCAGCTTATACTGTTTTGGCCATATCTGGAGTTCTAGAAGTCCGTTTTCAGCGATCTTACTGCTCACGCGAAGCTTGAGAGATTTTCTACAACTTGGAAAAGGAAACAAGTGCAAGAAACGTACTGATTAAAGGCGCGCACGTAATCTTGATTAAAGAAGGCTGGGAATTTACTGTTTTGCCCTTTTTCTAATTCTAATTGTATTCTGGGCAGTTTTTGGGTACTTTCTTTAAATCCTAATTGTAATAGAAGGCAATATCTTGCTGGGCAAGATTTGTAGAGCCTATATAAACAATTCATAGCTAGAACACTTCATAGCTTGTAATCGTATCAAGGTACTTTTGATTTTCAATTCTTTTTCAATATTATGTTTTCATTATTTATTATTATTATTTTGTTTTCTTCTTTAATTATGTGTAACTAATTCTCTAATCTGAGGATTGGGTAGTATTCCTTGGTATTCATGCATGCTTGATTACGTGATTTTCTGCTTTGCTGATCTGTTAATGAGATCTTAACACAATTAGAAGAGTAGCTAACTTTTGATTGTATTCTAGGGATTGTAATAAGCTTGGGAGAGAAGTTGCAATCTTAGTACATGATTTAACAGACATAATTTGAATATTAGATCGGGAGATTAATAGGAGAATTGTGAGACATATAATTCTTGGCACTTAACAGTTTATAGATATACTTTGATTGTATCACGGGAGTGACAATTAGGGTGTAGCTGTAGGCACTATATTGTAACCTGGGAGGGTGCAGTATAACTTTAGAAGAATTGTTTTCAGCAAGGTAGGAACACAGATATCACATTAAGATTGAGCATGTATTGAGACCAAGTGAAGAACCCCAGTTCTTAGATTATTTTCCCATATATTTGAATTTCAGTTTAAAATCAATTCTTAGTGCTTATAATTAGTTCTTGGTTAATTTAGTTAATATACAAACCCAAAATTCTTCTCACACACTTCTAGACGTAAAGAGATAAGAAACCTGAACTTGATATTACAATTCAGTCCTTCCCTGCGAACGAACACACAAAAATACTACTAACAAATTGGCGCCGCTGCCGGGGAAGGCAGTATAGTTGAGTTTAGGTTAATTGTTTCTTGTAGTTTGGATTTTATCTTTGTATATATTTTTCTTTTCTTTCTTTTTGTATTTCTTTCTTTGGTTTTGAGGAGAGAGACTAGATGGAGTACAACTTTGGTTGGAACAACGTTCAGAATTTCTACAACAGTCAGGAACAATATCAAGACTTCAATCCTTACCCACAATTCAATGCTTATGAGGATTGTAATGCATATCAGGTGAATTCGTTCTATTCTGAAAACTCATTTTATGCTCCATATGCCCCTAGCAATGATTATTCATATTCGTTTGAAAATCAATATCATGATGATGTTTATCCATATATGTGTAATGATGTTGATACGAGTTTAACTCAGTCTAATCCTTCTTTACTTGCTGATTGGGAGATTGCGCTCAATAAAATGATTCAAGGAACTCAGTCTAATCCTCCCTTACTTTCATTGGGAGTTGTTGATGAACCAACTTTAGAGATTGCTAGTGATAATGATATTCCATGTGATTCAATAGCTTGGTACGAGGAGAATGCTAAACTAAATAATTTTATTTGGGAAGTTCGAGCAGTGTGGTATGAAGGTTGTTATAGAACTCCTCCTTGTGTCAATTTTCCTCTATGCCATGATTCTTGTTTAGCAATTGATGATAATGTTGTGTCTGATGAGTCTACTTGTGTAGTTGATAATTGTCCCATGCGCATTAATGATAATTTGGATGCAATTGAAATTCTACCAAATCTAGAAAATTTTGAGTTTAATACATTGGTAGACGAGATTAAAATTGATGAGTGTCCAATTATAGAAGAGAAGGAAGTTAAGATTGATGAAGTTGAAAATCTTGCTATAGAGTATAAGGATCCGATTTGGGAGGAGTATATGAGTCGTACTTATAATGATTATTCTGACGACTTTTCTAGCTATTTTGATGTTTCCAAGTCTCTTGAGCATGATAGGTTCTTGGAAGTTTTCGTACCTTTCAATGAATCTAAGGTTTATTTGCACAATATGCTTATATTAGAAATTCGTAGATATGTGCATCTGTTTGCTTTTTCTGTTCATTGAAGTTTGCAGGTAGAAATACGTCAAGCTATTGACGTTAAAGGAGCGCTTCGTGGGAGGCAACCCACGCATTAGTGTAGAAAAAAAAAAAAAAAAAAAAAATATATTTTGAGTGTTTTCAGAAAAGAAAAATCTGTGCTGTGAAAAAAAAAAAAAAAAAAAAAAATCGATTTTTCAGTGTGTAACGCAGGCTGCGCCTGCGTTTCTGTCTCTGGCGCAGTGTGTAACGCAGGTTGCGCCTGCGTTACTGGACCTGGGGCAGCCTGCACGCCTGTCACGCAGGCTGCGCCTGCGTGTCTGCATGTGGGGCAGTCTGCATCTCCATGCGCGCAGGGCGCGTGAGAGAGGAAAAAAAAAAAAAATGTCAGAATTGTCAGCGTGCCTGTGTTGTTGTCTGTGTATAATACAAAATTCTTTTCCCCTCTCATTCTTTTTATACCCCATTCTAATTCTAATTCTTTTCCTATTCCTATTTCAAAACCCCCATCTTTTCTCCAAAAATTCTAAACCTATTTCTATTCTAATTCTTATTTATTATTATTATTATTATTATTCATGTATATTATTATTATTTTTATTATTATTATTGTTATTCTTATTATTATTATTATTATTATTATTATTTTTATTTTTATTTTTATTTTTTTTTATTTATTATTATTATTATTATTATTATTATTATTATATTTAGTATTATTATTTAGTATTATTATTATTATTATTATTATTATTTTATATACACACCTATACATACAAATCCAATTCCTCTTCTATTTTTTTTTATATCTCTAAAAATTCAATTCTAAAGAGGAATTTATTGCAAGTTCACCTCTTTGATTCGTATTGGGTAAATTTTTTCTCTAATCTTATTTTTAGTACGAATTTGTGTTCTTGTCAATTGGATTTTGTAGTGTTCATGAAAGGTGGCCAGTCTATGGAGCTCGTACGCAGTATCCACCTCCAGATTCTGATTCCTCCGAGGAGGAGGACGAGTAGGTATGTTTTCTGCTATCCCTTGTATTTACTTCCATTCAATGCGGACATTGAATATTTTAAGTTTGGGGGTGGTTTGAGGGATTAGTAAGTTGTTGTTGTATTATTTGTTCATGTAGGATTTCATGCTTTGCATATTAGTAGTAGTAAATTATGCATTTATGTTTGTGTTATCTACGTTTGTTTCATATAGGACATTCTGTTTTTTTTTATTTTTTTTTGTATATCATGTGAGTTCATAGTAGTTTGCATTTGCACCCATGCTTGATAGGAATTTTGTGTTGTTGACGCTTTTGATTGAGAAGTGATATGCTTTGTTCTTGTGCACACACATACACTAGTAGGTTGAAGCTAGTAGACTTATTGAATGTTGTAAGTAATTAGAAGGACATGAATATGTGCAAGATGATTTAGTTTGCATGCTTTGAATACAAGTTGATGCGTTAGAGAGATTTTTGCTTGGGATTGAGTATGTTTTTCCACCAAGTGAGATTTTGAGCCTTATTGCATATTGCATATTTTTTGCAATTTATTCGTTTGCTTGAGTGTCCACGGATTGTTTGCATTGCTAGCAGTTGTTTGAGGTCTTTCTTGAAACGCATGACATTATTTGACGATTAAAATGATAAAGGCATTTAGGAATAACAACATATTTTCCATATTACCACACCATGTTTACATGATCAATTAGTTACCCGTTGGGCTTAATCCTATTTTTTCGGTGACACACCACGTTACTTGCCATATATCCTTTTTCTTGTATTGGCCTTACATTAACTTGAACCCAATTGTCAAAGGCTAGTATAGTGCTTAAGGGAGTAATAAGGTGTGCATAGAGGGGTTTATTGTTGGTCATACTTTTGGGGAAAATATTGAAATTGGGTTTGTTTGTTTACTTGATAGTCGGCATATGTAATAAATTGTGGGATCATTGTTATTGTTTATATTATTGTTTTGTTTAGCTCTCGAAAAAAAAAAAAGAAAAAAAAAGAAAAAAAAAAGAAAAAAAAAGAAAAAAAAAGAAAAAAAAAAAGAAAAAAAAGAAAAAAAGAAAAAAAAATATATATATTATGAGAGCATGTTTGTGTTTGTTATGATCCTACTTTAGTCGACTAGTCGAGTGTTCTTAGTAAAATTTATGTGGGGGGAAAATAGGGTGTTGTGAATGGTTCATTATGGTACTTACTAGCTTTTGACACTTCACCTGTTTTGGCTTATTTGACATACCTTGTCCCTAGCCCACGTTACAACCCAATTAAAGACCTTTTGATTATCGTCATTGATGTATGTTGTGTTAAGAGTTAGATTGATACCAAATGTCAAGCATGTTTATGATTTTGTTGGAATTGAGTGATACACTTACCCTTGTTCTTGAGTGAATATTCTTTTGTGAGTGGATTGTGAGTGTTTGCTTATTTTTGCGTATGAGATCCCGAGTTTTGTCTCAAAGATGTACTCTTGTGGGCTTAGCATGTTTACTAACTTATTCTTACACTTGACATGGACTTGTGAGAACTTATGCATGTTCATTGAGTAGACTATGTGAATACTTGCACTTTCGACACCAAGACATTGCGTATTTACTTTGATTCTTAAGTTGATATGGCATGAGAGGATTTGAAGGTATGGTAGGCTAGATTAATTGCATTTTCATATTAATTGCATTCATGCATTGCATTGCATTGCATTAGGTTAAATGGATTTTGTGGGTACATTCGCTATAGGCCCTCACGAGACCTTACTCGTCCACTAGGGCTGCCTAGGGGTTTAAAGGGCTTGTTGCATATGCCAAATGCAACCGTGATCACCTACGGAAGTGGTACTAGTTAGTTAGTTAGTTGTAATTGTTTATGCTTGAGGACAAGCATCGGTTTAAGTTTGGGGGTGTTTGATAAGTGGATTTTATATCCACTTGGAGCATTCTAAATCGGCTTAAATTGATTGTTTTGGACTCAAGTTTGTGTAGTTTTGATGTGTTTTGTGTAGTTGTGCAGGTTTCCAAGAATATCTAAGCTTTTGTCGTTTTTGGAGATTTAATTGATTAAAATTCGGATTTTCCGGGAAGGCTGCGCAGCTTATACTGTTTTGGCCATATCTGGAGTTCTAGAAGTCCGTTTTCAGCGATCTTACTGCTCACGCGAAGCTTGAGAGATTTTCTACAACTTGGAAAAGGAAACAAGTGCAAGAAACGTACTGATTAAAGGCGCGCACGTAATCTTGATTAAAGAAGGCTGGGAATTTACTGTTTTGCCCTTTTTCTAATTCTAATTGTATTCTGGGCAGTTTTTGGGTACTTTCTTTAAATCCTAATTGTAATAGAAGGCAATATCTTGCTGGGCAAGATTTGTAGAGCCTATATAAACAATTCATAGCTAGAACACTTCATAGCTTGTAATCGTATCAAGGTACTTTTGATTTTCAATTCTTTTTCAATATTATGTTTTCATTATTTATTATTATTATTTTGTTTTCTTCTTTAATTATGTGTAACTAATTCTCTAATCTGAGGATTGGGTAGTATTCCTTGGTATTCATGCATGCTTGATTACGTGATTTTCTGCTTTGCTGATCTGTTAATGAGATCTTAACACAATTAGAAGAGTAGCTAACTTTTGATTGTATTCTAGGGATTGTAATAAGCTTGGGAGAGAAGTTGCAATCTTAGTACATGATTTAACAGACATAATTTGAATATTAGATCGGGAGATTAATAGGAGAATTGTGAGACATATAATTCTTGGCACTTAACAGTTTATAGATATACTTTGATTGTATCACGGGAGTGACAATTAGGGTGTAGCTGTAGGCACTATATTGTAACCTGGGAGGGTGCAGTATAACTTTAGAAGAATTGTTTTCAGCAAGGTAGGAACACAGATATCACATTAAGATTGAGCATGTATTGAGACCAAGTGAAGAACCCCAGTTCTTAGATTATTTTCCCATATATTTGAATTTCAGTTTAAAATCAATTCTTAGTGCTTATAATTAGTTCTTGGTTAATTTAGTTAATATACAAACCCAAAATTCTTCTCACACACTTCTAGACGTAAAGAGATAAGAAACCTGAACTTGATATTACAATTCAGTCCTTCCCTGCGAACGAACACACAAAAATACTACTAACAACAACAGACTCCTTGCACGGGTCCAAACTGTAATAACCCTAACTTTGGCAATGCTACAGTGATCCTATGAATAGTAAATTTCGAGGATGTAGAGAAATGGTATATAGGTACTCTATAATGGAAATGAAAAATGAATAAACAGAAACCATATTAGTAGTATACATTGAAAATAAGTGACTCGAAAAGACGTTAGATTTCAGAAATTCCTGAAGCATGAAATTTTGAGGATTTTGAATTCGAATAAGCTTCTATTGGACACTAAGGAGCATGGAAACATTATAAGAATTATATATTGAGGGATTAGTGAATTTAGAATTGAGCCAAGGGATTTTTAAGTTAAGAGAATACCAATGGAATTTGGATTGTTAAACGATCTCAAAACCACTGAGATAATGAGGTACATTCGTAACGAACCACAATTAGACGAATATGGAGATTAAGCAACCAAGATTATTAACATAACAAGGATACATACCACATTTTTACTTATCAAGATCATTAGTATTATACTTAGAAATTAAAATGGAATTATTAGGTCATCAAGATGATGTCATCTTCCACTAAACCAAATTTAAGGGTAGATTAGTCTTTTAACATATAGATTTTTTTCACCAATCTTCTACAACACTCTAAAGATTAGATATTAAGATGAGATTAGAAAAAGAACACAAGAAAACTCTCTCCCTTCCTTAGAACACCATTCGGCCAAAGTAGAAAAAAAGAAAGAAAATAAAAATCAAAACCCTAGTTAGCATCAAGATCAAATCCAAGGAAAAATCATGGAGGTTCTTGGAGACTAGAAAGAGATATCCACCAAGTTTCATAGCCATCTAACATCATTTGCCAAGGTAATAAAATCATTCAAGTGCAAGATGAATAGTAATGAATAGTAGTTTTCAAGTTTTAATCTTTGTTTTTATGGCTCCTTTAGTTAATCCAAGCTAAATCAAGGTTGTTCAAGGTGTGTACAAGGAATATTAAGGATCATTAAGTATTCTTCAAGCTTCAAGGAGGTATAATAACCCTTGCCCTTTTGTATTTATAGTAGATATTGAAGTGGTTAATAGTTAAGTGTTGTTAATGGAAAGTTTATGATGAATATGTGTTATGAATGGTTGAGTTGGATATGAAATTTGTGTTGTGAACTTGGAACCATGGCTGGAATGTAGTCCACATGGTGTGGGGTTTGATTATGGTGTTTGATGATGATTTTGGAGGGGTGAAATTTTGGAAAGTATGAAATTACAGCAGTTATAATGTCCGATTTTCGTTAGAACTACAAACTGCCCTGTTTTTGGACACCAATGCAGTACGGTACCTTACTGTTTAGCACACTTAGTGACCATGAAATGATAGAGCTTAGTTCATAGATCGTTTTGATATAAGGTGCGTTAAAATCTGACGTACGGTTTAGGAGAAAAGTCAGTTTTAGTGAAAGACGTTCGAAAGTCGAGAAATCGTAATTGTACCAAATTTGAGGTTATAGTTACCATACTTTAACATGTTTAAAAGCCACGAAATTTTGGGTTATGGTAGTAGTGTGGTCAAAGAACTAATACCAGTTGACCTTGCATTAAAATTCGAATTCTAAAATTTATAAGAAATTTTACAGTCGAGTGTGGTTGTTAGGGGAAATGGTAAAAACCCCTGAAACTTCGATTGAGCTTATAAATAGTCAAGTTCTTGAACCTTTGGGGTAATAATAATACGTTAAACATATGTTAGAGTGTAAAGGGTTTTGTTATATAAGAGGGTAGTGAGTAAGAGATGTAGTATGCTAATGATGGACCTTTTGTGTTTATAGAAATTCAAGAGGAGGAACCAGCCCCACTGTCAGGATACAGAAATCGAGGCAAGATCCTTCTATCCCTACTTTAAAAATTATTTATCTTCAGAATAATAATGATATCATGGCATACATTTATGCATATGTGATGCTTTTGTTGCTATATTGCAAAGAGTATATTTTCTTGATTTTGGGAAGTTAAAGAGAGATGGATATGTTTTCTGAAATATGAATATAGAGATGATTACGAATGGAGCGAATATGCTCGAAGGTAAAAGAGATATGAAAGAGAATGGTATCAGTTGTTATCTAGGGTTATATGGTTTATAATGCTATATTATAAACATTCTTTTGGTGTATGATATATACATATATTTTATAGAAATAATGTGCGAGAATGGAAATGTGAAATGGTGTTGATAAATTGAATAATGATCTTGTAATAAGGGGGATTAGCAACAAATTTGCATAAGAGGCTATGTCAGGGCTGTGTGCGACATAGTCTAGTATTCATGATTCGGCACGAAGATGCCAAGGGAGGATGTTATGCAGGTGGCCTTCCTCCAGGGATGATGTTATGCAGGTGGCCTTCATTCCTTCTACTAGTAGTAAACAGAGAGCGGATACGGTCAGGCGACTGATCATCGTCCTACGTATCTGGCGCCAGTATATATCCCCAAAACTTGAAAGAAAGAATTGAAAAATGGTTTTCAGATTTCTATAACTGAAAACAGAAGAGTGATATGAGACGATGAAATTATTAATATAGATGAAGAGAAACTGATTTTATATTAATTTATAAAATTACTGTATAGAAAGGAAATGAGAAGATAATAGTGAGAGATTTATTTAATTATTTATATTATTTGAAAATATTACACTGAAAGGGTATATAGATTATTACATTGTTTAAGAAGAGAAACTGATACTGTATTATCTTAGAATTCTTTCTTATACTAGTAAGTGGATGATGTATTATTAAATAAGAGTTTTATTCTTCCTTAAAGTTTATAAATTGGATACTGCTTACATATGTATATACATGTATACTTGGTTACATTTTAAATTCTAATTTTCAATATTATCTTGCTGAGCTATTATAGCTCACTCTTGCTACTTATCTATATACAGCTAGGTATGCCAATACTACGCAGAACGCCCCGCAAGAGGGTAAGGGAAAGGCGACCTACTGAGAGTTCGTTAGCATCAGTCCCCGAGGTAGACGACCAGCGCAAGGGGTTTAGTGAACTTATGTATATTAAGTGTGTAAGTTTGAAAGATTGTAATAAATTTGGTTGTTGAAATGCTTCTTGTAGAAGCATCACTCAACAATGTACTGAAGTATGATTCTGGGTTGTAATAACTTTTTAAATTCTAAACTCTTATTATGGTGAATGTTGTTCTCTGAGCATATGACTGGTGTGTGTGTGTATATTACTGTGGGGTCAATTGCATAATTATTAATTATAAAAAAAAAAAAAAAAAACCCAAGAGATATTGAATTTGAATGGAAGTTGGTTCATGATGGCCCAAATTCATGACCCCGGATTTGGGGCTGTCACAGTTGGTATCAGAGCTAAGAGTCATAATGCTCAGGAACAAGAGTGATAAAAATATTGTATCATTTATAATATTAAATTTTGAACTTCCATCAAGTTCAAGGGTGGTATATCGCAGGTAGTTTTATTTTTAAGCATTGATTATAATTTTATAAATTATTACTAATATAGTTTATGTTTACCTTATAGGGAGAGGAGATGGGAGAGCCCAGTCATGTTCGTGAGATGGGTGAGCCGAGCCGAGACCCCCAGTGGCTAGGACTACCCGAGCAGGAGATTAGAGATTTGTTGCTGGTAGGTGTAGAGGTTCCAGAGTATGCTATTGATGACCTCAGGGAGAGACGACGGGCGAGTGCTAGAGAGAGATATGAGCAGAGACTGAGGGAGGAGGCTGAGGAGCGCAGGCAGAGGGATGCTGTGGCCATAGTACCATATTCTGGTAGACCATATGTAGGACCTGATGGGGCCGGACCTTCCCGAGTGCGGACGGATATTCCTGAGGAGGAGATGCCTTTACGTAAGAGGCCTAGGTTATCTGTTATACCTGAGGAGCCGATTGAGTGGAGGGACATTCACGTGACTCCTACTCCTGTCCCACCTGTCCCAGTTCCATCTCCTTTACCTAGCCCCGACCCTTTTGAGGATCCAGTTGAGCAGTTCACTCCACCAGGACACTTTATCTTATCAGAGGATGAGTTGGAGGATGACCCTTCCGAGGATGCGGACACAGAGCCAGTTCCTCCATCCCCACCATTTGCACCACCACCACCTCCACCAGTGGATGCACCCCCACTTGTAGATGTACCTCCCCCAGATGCTATGCCACCTCAGGAGGCACCTATGTTTCCAGCTGGCCAGTTGCCAGCTATTTTCTTGTCAGAGTACTTTGCCCTTCAGGGACAGCTGGATGAGTCCCGTCGGACCATAGATACGCTTATACAGAGGTTAGACAGGGCGAGAGGAGGAGGAGGTGTGATACCAGATGGGTTGAATTTGAGTATAGTCAGTATCGAGCTACGGGCACTCGGTGACATTAGGACGATGTTGGGAGACAGAGGGGATCCAGTATGGAGGGCTCATATAGTTGATACAGTCACCACTATGGTAGCGCAGATCAGGGACGTTATCAGGGCGTCGTTACCATGATTAGGAGTAGTAGTTTCGGATACTAATCAGACTAGTCATCTTGTGGATGTCATTTTGGGGATTAGGTTAGTTGTTTACTGTCTTAATCCCAGTCTGATTAGAGGACAGCTAGTAGTGCTTTTGTTATAGCGAGTTAGTATGTACAGTTATGCTTTTGGGGTTTCGAACCTTGTACTTTATGATGTATGATATTAGTAGTAAAAGATGTTGTACCCAAGTTGTAAAATATTTATGTAAATTAATGAAGTTTATGTACTTTGCCTAATTTTATTGTATTTTGATATTAAATGTTGAGATTCAGAAATATTGGTATACATGAGGTGATTGACTTAAATGAAAAGGTTATTGTGCTAAAGGTACTAAGCTTAATTGTCAAAGTTGTATTATGATTAAATATTACTTGTGTGAATTTAAAATATTGGGATGCATAAATAAGATTAACTAATAATATAGTTGTGCATATATGGAAATGATGTATATTGTACCCTAAATTTGGGTGATTAATGAAGAATATTATTATATACAGAATCATGCCGCCTAAGCGTAATAATAGAATGAATGCAAGGGAAAATGATAGAGAGGAAGCAAGTCAGAATAGGCAGGATGAAAACGCTCATAATGAACAAGATCGTGAGGAAGAAGAAGACGAATCAACTGGCCAACAGGGAAGTCAGGGTGGTAACCTTTTTAACCAATTTATGGAACTAATGAGGCAGAATTTAGCTAATCCACAGAATCCACCACAACCACCTGTTCTTCCCAACCAGGCAGCTAACTCCTTTCGTGCTTTTAAGTCACTAAAACCCCCAGAATTTGAGGGAACCACTAACCCAGTAGCAGCCAGGGCATGGCTGAAAGAGATGGAAAAGGCTTTTGAGATACTGAGGGTAGAGGAAGATCAGAAGACAGTTTTTGCAGCCTACCTCCTAAAGGGAGAGGCAAATTACTGGTGGGAAGCTCAAAAGAATCTGGAAGGAGCGGGAGTGATAACTTGGGAGCGTTTCACTAGGATGTTTCTAGACAAATATTCCCCTAGGTACTTGGAGAACCAGATGGAAATAAAATTTTTGGAGCTAAAGCAGGAAAACCTATCAGTGGCAGAGTATGAAACTAAGTTTACAGAACTGTCTAGGTTTGTTCCAGAATTCGTGCGTACTGAAGAGCAACGAGCGAAAAGGTTCCAACAAGGATTGAAACCATGGCTACGTACTAGAGTGGCACCATTTGAGTTGACCGAGTATGCTGCGGTAGTTCATAAGGCATCTATTATCGAAGCTGAGAGTGAACAGACTCAAATAGGACGAGAGAGTAAGAAAAGGAAATTTGAGGGTCAGAAGGGAGGTTCAAGTGAGGGGAGCTATTTTAACAAATTTGGTAAAGGACAAAAACCCCAGTTTGGAGGAAAGTCAGGGAATAATAAGACTACCAGTGAGACTGTGAATCAGGGTGGTAGATCCACAGGAACTTTTCAATTTAGTCAATCTCGAACACCACTTCCAGACTGTAACACGTGTGGTAAGAAGCATTCAGGAGTGTGTAGAGTGTTAGAAATAAACTGCTTTAACTGTGGACAAAAAGGACACTATTTTAATCAGTGCCCATCGGCTAATACCAATCCTAAGAGGGACATCAAGTGTTACCAGTGTGGGAAACTAGGACACATTGCCAGAGATTGCCGTTCAGGGGGATCATCTATGCCAGAACAGAGTGTGACTGCTTCAAATAAACCTACTGCCAGGGTGTACAATATGACTTTAGGAGAGGCATTGAGAAGGCCGGATACAGATGCAGGTGAACATTTTTCTAGTATTTAAATTTTTAGTGTAAATGTTTGGTTAGGGATCAATGTGGTCAATGAATGGTATAGGTAGGTTGATAATCTAGATAAGGAAAATCAGTATCTGTTAGGGGTTAGAAATTCTATGAAAAGGAGAATAATAGTATTTTGGGGGTAAACCACAGACTTGTTTACATACGAACAGGAAATATATATTATAGGTAATATTTTCTTACAATTGTTTCAAAGAATCTTATTCTAGTTGGATTTCTGGAGGATTTTTACAGAGACAAAATATAATAAGAGCGAAATATGTATATTTTATGTCATGATAGAGATCAACATAGGAATAAACCATAAGTGAGATACACTACCAGCCAAGAGAGGCCAATATGGTGGCCGATACCCATAATTAAAAGAGGAATGTTGATGAATGACAAGCAAGTTTATATTGGTGTAATTCTGCGCAAACAAGATAGAAAAAGGATGGAGAAAGTGATATAGAAGTTATAAGGTGTAGATAAAAAGGTATCTATGGACAATTCTGACGTGATTCCGGGACGGAATCCTTTTAAGGAGGGAAGGATGTAATAACCCTAACTTTGGCAATGCTACAGTGATCCTATGAATAGTAAATTTCGAGGATGTAGAGAAATGGTATATAGGTACTCTATAATGGAAATGAAAAATGAATAAACAGAAACCATATTAGTAGTATACATTGAAAATAAGTGACTCGAAAAGACGTTAGATTTCAGAAATTCCTGAAGCATGAAATTTTGAGGATTTTGAATTCGAATAAGCTTCTATTGGACACTAAGGAGCATGGAAACATTATAAGAATTATATATTGAGGGATTAGTGAATTTAGAATTGAGCCAAGGGATTTTTAAGTTAAGAGAATACCAATGGAATTTGGATTGTTAAACGATCTCAAAACCACTGAGATAATGAGGTACATTCGTAACGAACCACAATTAGACGAATATGGAGATTAAGCAACCAAGATTATTAACATAACAAGGATACATACCACATTTTTACTTATCAAGATCATTAGTATTATACTTAGAAATTAAAATGGAATTATTAGGTCATCAAGATGATGTCATCTTCCACTAAACCAAATTTAAGGGTAGATTAGTCTTTTAACATATAGATTTTTTTCACCAATCTTCTACAACACTCTAAAGATTAGATATTAAGATGAGATTAGAAAAAGAACACAAGAAAACTCTCTCCCTTCCTTAGAACACCATTCGGCCAAAGTAGAAAAAAAGAAAGAAAATAAAAATCAAAACCCTAGTTAGCATCAAGATCAAATCCAAGGAAAAATCATGGAGGTTCTTGGAGACTAGAAAGAGATATCCACCAAGTTTCATAGCCATCTAACATCATTTGCCAAGGTAATAAAATCATTCAAGTGCAAGATGAATAGTAATGAATAGTAGTTTTCAAGTTTTAATCTTTGTTTTTATGGCTCCTTTAGTTAATCCAAGCTAAATCAAGGTTGTTCAAGGTGTGTACAAGGAATATTAAGGATCATTAAGTATTCTTCAAGCTTCAAGGAGGTATAATAACCCTTGCCCTTTTGTATTTATAGTAGATATTGAAGTGGTTAATAGTTAAGTGTTGTTAATGGAAAGTTTATGATGAATATGTGTTATGAATGGTTGAGTTGGATATGAAATTTGTGTTGTGAACTTGGAACCATGGCTGGAATGTAGTCCACATGGTGTGGGGTTTGATTATGGTGTTTGATGATGATTTTGGAGGGGTGAAATTTTGGAAAGTATGAAATTACAGCAGTTATAATGTCCGATTTTCGTTAGAACTACAAACTGCCCTGTTTTTGGACACCAATGCAGTACGGTACCTTACTGTTTAGCACACTTAGTGACCATGAAATGATAGAGCTTAGTTCATAGATCGTTTTGATATAAGGTGCGTTAAAATCTGACGTACGGTTTAGGAGAAAAGTCAGTTTTAGTGAAAGACGTTCGAAAGTCGAGAAATCGTAATTGTACCAAATTTGAGGTTATAGTTACCATACTTTAACATGTTTAAAAGCCACGAAATTTTGGGTTATGGTAGTAGTGTGGTCAAAGAACTAATACCAGTTGACCTTGCATTAAAATTCGAATTCTAAAATTTATAAGAAATTTTACAGTCGAGTGTGGTTGTTAGGGGAAATGGTAAAAACCCCTGAAACTTCGATTGAGCTTATAAATAGTCAAGTTCTTGAACCTTTGGGGTAATAATAATACGTTAAACATATGTTAGAGTGTAAAGGGTTTTGTTATATAAGAGGGTAGTGAGTAAGAGATGTAGTATGCTAATGATGGACCTTTTGTGTTTATAGAAATTCCAGAGGAGGAACCAGCCCCACTGTCAGGATACAGAAATCGAGGCAAGATCCTTCTATCCCTACTTTAAAAATTATTTATCTTCAGAATAATAATGATATCATGGCATACATTTATGCATATGTGATGCTTTTGTTGCTATATTGCAAAGAGTATATTTTCTTGATTTTGGGAAGTTAAAGAGAGATGGATATGTTTTCTGAAATATGAATATAGAGATGATTACGAATGGAGCGAATATGCTCGAAGGTAAAAGAGATATGAAAGAGAATGGTATCAGTTGTTATCTAGGGTTATATGGTTTATAATGCTATATTATAAACATTCTTTTGGTGTATGATATATACATATATTTTATAGAAATAATGTGCGAGAATGGAAATGTGAAATGGTGTTGATAAATTGAATAATGATCTTGTAATAAGGGGGATTAGCAACAAATTTGCATAAGAGGCTATGTCAGGGCTGTGTGCGACATAGTCTAGTATTCATGATTCGGCACGAAGATGCCAAGGGAGGATGTTATGCAGGTGGCCTTCCTCCAGGGATGATGTTATGCAGGTGGCCTTCATTCCTTCTACTAGTAGTAAACAGAGAGCGGATACGGTCAGGCGACTGATCATCGTCCTACGTATCTGGCGCCAGTATATATCCCCAAAACTTGAAAGAAAGAATTGAAAAATGGTTTTCAGATTTCTATAACTGAAAACAGAAGAGTGATATGAGACGATGAAATTATTAATATAGATGAAGAGAAACTGATTTTATATTAATTTATAAAATTACTGTATAGAAAGGAAATGAGAAGATAATAGTGAGAGATTTATTTAATTATTTATATTATTTGAAAATATTACACTGAAAGGGTATATAGATTATTACATTGTTTAAGAAGAGAAACTGATACTGTATTATCTTAGAATTCTTTCTTATACTAGTAAGTGGATGATGTATTATTAAATAAGAGTTTTATTCTTCCTTAAAGTTTATAAATTGGATACTGCTTACATATGTATATACATGTATACTTGGTTACATTTTAAATTCTAATTTTCAATATTATCTTGCTGAGCTATTATAGCTCACTCTTGCTACTTATCTATATACAGCTAGGTATGCCAATACTACGCAGAACGCCCCGCAAGAGGGTAAGGGAAAGGCGACCTACTGAGAGTTCGTTAGCATCAGTCCCCGAGGTAGACGACCAGCGCAAGGGGTTTAGTGAACTTATGTATATTAAGTGTGTAAGTTTGAAAGATTGTAATAAATTTGGTTGTTGAAATGCTTCTTGTAGAAGCATCACTCAACAATGTACTGAAGTATGATTCTGGGTTGTAATAACTTTTTAAATTCTAAACTCTTATTATGGTGAATGTTGTTCTCTGAGCATATGACTGGTGTGTGTGTGTATATTACTGTGGGGTCAATTGCATAATTATTAATTATAAAAAAAAAAAAAAAAAACCCAAGAGATATTGAATTTGAATGGAAGTTGGTTCATGATGGCCCAAATTCATGACCCCGGATTTGGGGCTGTCACACAAACACTGGAAAACGAGTTGCCACATATCCGTGAGTCCATTGCAGAAATTAAAAATTTGCAACTTATTCAAAATGATGCATTCCAGGTTCAATTAAGTTCCATGGCAGCCCAGTTTAGTCATGCAATTAATTCCTTGGTGAAGACAGCTTCGTCTAATTTCCCAACTCCACATCCAACTATTCTGGAGGATAACCCAACTGAGGGGGAGAAGGTGGATGAGCAAGAAGCTAAACGGCGTAATAAAGGCAAGGAAAAGGTTTCTGACACGGATTTAAATTTATTTTGGGGAAGGAAAAGCTAAGGGGAGTATTCGTGCTATGTGGAAAGAATTAAGCAAGGAAAACTTGAAGATATGTTCAGTCTAAAGGAACAATTATCTTGCTTATTTTCAGGGGAGTTTTCGTTCACTTTTGTTCATATCTCATTTTTATTTGCATACATTGAGGACAATGCATGAGATAAGTGTGGGGATGTTCTCATTAGGGTTTTTAGTGTAAATACATAAAATTGAAAAATCCAAAAACAAAATTAAAATTTTTTTGAAAAATACCAAAAATAATTCTAGCCATGTGAAGATTACTTGTGTAAATGCACCCATGCATGCTTAGGAATCTTGTGTTTATGGATGCTTTTGATTGAGAAGTGATATGTGATGTTCTTGTGCACACACGTACGCTAGCAAGTAGAAACTAGTAGACTTATTGAATGTGCTAAATGATTAGAATGCCATGAATATGTGCAAGGTAATTTGGTCTAGATGCTTTGAGTACAAGTAGGTGCGTTAGAAAGACTGTTATTTGGGATTGATTATGCTTTGTCACACCAAGTGAGTTTTGAGCCTATATGCATATCTTTTGCATGATTATTCGTTTGCTTGAGTGTCCACTTGTTGTTTGCATTGCTAGCACTTGCTTGAGGTCTTGCTTGAGATGCATGACACTAATTGATGATAAGATGATAAAGGCAATTAGGATAACCCTCATATTCCCTGTATATCCAAACCGTTTATACATGATCCATTAGTTAACCCTTTGAGCCTAATCTTGTTCTTTCGGTGACACACCATGTACTTGCCATATATCCTTTTAATTGTGTTGGCCTTACATTAATTTTGAACCCAATTGTCAAAGGCTAGTATTGTGATTAAGGGAGTGATAAGGTGTGCAAAAAGGGGGTTTTTTTTTATTGAGGATCATAATTTTTGGGGAATATATTTGGGATTTGGTTGTTAGCTTGTTAGTCGAAGTTTGAAATCATATCTTTTGGATCATTTTTCTTCCTATTATTTAGCTCTCTTGAAAAAAAAAAGCAGAAAAAAATAAATATTAGAGCATGCTTATCTTTTGTGATCCTACTTAGATTCGACTAGACAAGGTGTGTATTGGACTATAATAAAAGTTCAAGTGTGGGGAAGTATTTATGGGTTTTAATAATTATGGGAGTTGATTGAACTTCAATGTCAGGTACTAGCTTTTGACTTAACCTTCTTTGGCTTTCTTGACATACCTTGTCCCTAGCCCCGTTACAACCTTAACAAAGACCTTTTGATTGTCATCGATGATGTATGTTGCGTTAAAGGTTAGATTGATACCAAGGACGAAGCATGTTTATGATATTGTTGGAGTTGAGTGATACACTTACCCTTTGTTTTGAGTGAATATTTTTGTGAGTGAACGGTGAGTTGTTGCTTTTGCATAGGAAATCCCAGGTTGTGTCTTAAAGATGTGCTCTTGTGTGCTTAGCATGTTTACCAGCTTATTCTTACATTTGACATGAATTTCTATGATCTTATGCATCTTCTTTGAGTACGCTATGTGGATACTTGCACTTTAGACACCAAGGCATTGCATTTTCATTTTGATTCTTAAGCCGATATGACATGAGAGGACAGGTGTGTGTGGTGTTGTGTTGATGTGTGGTCTTTTGCATGAGCTAGATGAATTTTGTGGGTATATTCACTACAAACCCTCACGAGACAACACTCGTCCTACTAGGGCTGCCTAGGGGTTTAACGGCTTGTTGCACGTGCTCAATGCAATCGTGTCATCTACGAAAGTGATATTAGTTAGGATTTAGTTTTTTATTTCACTTATTTGCCCGAGGACGTGCAAATGCTTAGTGTGGGGATATTTGATAAGATGTATTTTTATATATATTTTAGATAATTTTATTCTCATATTTAATTGCATTTTGCATTAATTTTGATATTTATTTAATTAATTTTAATGTTTTATTTCAGGAGACAAGAATTTCTAAATTTGGAAGAATTTGGGCTTAAAGAGCTATTTCGGAGCTAAAATCGGAAGAAATTCGGAAAAATAAAGAAATAACAAAATAAAGAAATAAAGTGCAAAGAAGAAGGAAAAAAGAATTAGAAGCTTGGAGCAAATTGGAATATTTGAAACACACCCTAAAACCTTTGACTTTATTATGCAGGGAATCTTGAAAAGTGAGCAGCATGTATTTCAAAAATCTTCACACGGCACTGCAGCATGATATTTGACTGTGACTTTCATTATGCTTTCATATGTAAACAATGCAGTTAGGAATTCTATAAATAGATGTAGGGGGGAGAAACCAGGGGGAGACCGAACTTTAGCACCAGACACCAAAATTAGATTTCCATTCTCTGCACAAATACATTAGAAAAAGAGTGTAATCATTACACCACTTTACATCTTTTCAATTTTACAACTTCTTCATTCGGCTACTGCAAATTTGTTTAGGGGCTTGGTTTTCTTCTCTTTTGTGTACAATTTGGCTTAATTCTCCGTTCTATTATAAATTTGAGGTACTCCTAAATTTTATCTTGTTTATTAATATATGTTTTACATGTCTTGTTTAAATATTTTTGTCGTTTCCATTAATAGCATGTGTGAGTAGTTTATTTCTAGGGTATAAGGGGAAGCCATGTTTACACCATGATAGTGCTTTAATTTTATTAGTTGTTTAACGGATATAAAATAATTCTAATCGATATGTTATAAAATTTAATTTGTGTTATCGGCCGGTATCATTAATTGATTATTTGTGAATAGGAATAATAGATCGAGAGATTTTATTCACTAGATGCATTCATACGATTAGCGGAATTGAATTTTAGTGCGAGAGCATAATTGGATTTCCGAGAGCGTTAATGCTTGAGAGAGATTAACACGTGCTCTAATTATTTAAAATCCGTTAAATTACTATATCCGTATAATTTGTTTCAGTGTAAACATGGTGAATCCGGTTGCCCTAGACTTTTAGTTAATCGACTTTAAAACACATTTATTTGCATTATTTAGTTATATAAAAATTCTCAATAATTGTTTTTAATTTAGAAATAATTCGTGACAATTAAATTAAAATTGATAAAACCTGCCTCCCTGCGAACGAACACAAAAATATACCACATGAGTTATACATATAAATATACTCCATGATTTATGAGTTTATTTAATATGGAAAGAACTCAAAATACCTACCCATTAAATAGAAGATAAATAAACCTATATTATAAATATATAATTGTTAAAAGGAAAGATCTAACTGTCTAAAAATAGTTTAGATTATTATCTAACCAAAGGAACCCCTTTGGTTAGATTTTTTAGGTTTTTAGATTTTTAATAATATTGAAGTTTTTAATTTATTATATCAATATATTATGATATTTTTTGAACCTGGTTATGTTTAGTGACTAATTTAGTAGTTTTAATTTTTTTCAAGTTCTTTTTATTTACAGGATTGAAGGTACTATTACCTAAATGTTTGGGGACACTGTGCAAGTCGATCAAGGAGAGGTTAAATTCTATAAGTTACTTTATGGGAATTTGGTTGGTTGGAAAAGGAAGATATAAGAAGGAAGGAGTACATCGGTGTATGAACCAATTTAACAACTAATATTGATGCCAGCAAGGACTTGTTATAGCTACAAGGAGTCACCAATTTTTATCTCTATGTTAACGATGTATTTTTTGTAGGGCACTCTTTTCCCTCCCTGAGTTTTTGTCCCATAGGGTTTTACTCTTGCGAGGTTTTAACGAGGCCTTATTTGGTGGGTTTTCTATTCAGACATTAAAGTTCTATTGTCTAAGCGTCCGGAAGCAACTTGCGTGCTTTTCGGTTAGATGATAAACTTTATTGAATGAAAGAAACTCTTTCTCCGGCTATATGGATATTGTACTTTGATACAATTCATTAATTAAAAAGTTATTTTTGACAAAAAAATGTGCCATTTGGATGGCTTGTCTATTCCATTATTATTTTTTAGACTTAATTATTCAATTATGTTATTAATAGTTAATATATGATAATTTGGTAATTTATTTTCAAATTTATTAGCTAAATTATTGATATTTATGTGTATATATAAATTATATATATATATATATATATGTATATTTTATATATATATAGTTTAAAAAAAACAATTTTCATATTTTTAATTATTATTGATTATTGTTATAGATGTCTAACCAAAGGGATCCCCTTTGGTTATAAGTGAGCTTTCAATAAAGTTTAATTTTTTTTTAATCTTATATCTTATTTCTTTCCTTATCAGGTTTTTAATGACTTTGCATTGTTAATTGCAACAAAAATGTCTCAGAAAGATTCAGTTTGACTTTCTAAAAGAAGAAATGGTGCAGTCAAGGTGCTGCTGAAGACAAATCTTTGGCATAAGAGAAGGCAAGTTTTTGACAAAAACTGATGAAAATGGGGACTCACAAAAGCAACAAGAAGATTTAGTTATTTAGTAGCCATTTGTATAACGATGTATTTATGTTTTTGAGGGCACTCTTTTTCCCCCTTGAGTTTTTTTCCCATGGGGTTTTGCTCTTGTGGGGTTTTAACGAGGCCATTGTTTGTGGGGTTCTTCTTTTCAAACTTGAAGGTGTTATAGTCTAAATGTCAAGGGGCAACATGTGTACCCTTCAGTTAGATGATGAACTTTCTTGATCTAAAAAAACTCCTAATTAGGATATTGTATTCCCATACAATTCATTTATGAAATATATTTCATTTCCTGACAAAAAAAAATGTTTGATACGTAGGTGTTAGATTTTGGATTTTAGGTTGCTTTATTAGTGAACCTAATTTCAATAACCGCGCTAATTTCAATAACCGTTCAATTTATGAAAATATTTTAGTTTAAGATCGTTATTATTATTTTTATCGGTGTATTTTGATATTAATGTTGGGGTTCTAAAATGATTTAATCTATCCGGTAATTCGGGCTTGGCTCGAAACTTATGATATATATTTTAGATCCATTTAATAAATGATCTAATCTCGCAAAAAAATTATGACTAAATATTAAATGATCCTAAATCGAATAATTAAGATACCTATCCATTTTAAATCTCATATTTTTCAAATAAAATAAACACTACCCAAAGGTGATTGATATCAAGATTCGCTAACAATCCAATATAAAGATCATATATAATAACCCTTTATATTTATAGCCCATCAAATAATTAGCCTAATATATTTTATTAGAATTACAAACATTAACCTATTCAAACACAGATAATTATCGGTGATACCAATGCCAATTCAAATTCCTTATTCTTCATCCCTCACGAAGTTCGATGCATGCATTTAGATGTAATATGAATGTTGTGGAATAAAAACTAGGTTATTAGATTGCGGCTAGGGTTTGTTGTATTTAATGCTAGGGTGCGTGAGCTTCGTGCTTTAATGGCTGCTTCTGTGTTCGAGACTTAAACGGTCCTCACAGAATGCCTACGTATCTCTGTGTATTAAGAGAATCAAGCCAATAAAACGTAGTTCTAGGTTGAGGGGTCTGACCCTTTATATAGGCTAAGAAGCCTCATAATTATGGTAGAATTAGGTGACTTGGTGGGTAAGTCAGCCTTGAGGAAGATTCTAGACTCCTTCCTTATAGGAGTAAGTTCCCATATCGAATTCTGTGCCTTGGAGGCTAAGTTTGGTAGGAGTTACATCCTTATATGACTCTTATTACTGAGCTGGTTATTTCCCCTAATATCAATTACGAAATTAATATTATAAATAGGATTTGGGCCCCACGTTTGGACCATTCTAGGTCTAATTAATGCCACATTAAATGTGTCTTTTAGGGCTTACTTTTAGCCCATATCATTTGCCCCCCAACTTCTAGGAAAACTGATCAGGTTCTCCTTGAAGTTATAACGGCCTTATTCGAGACTTGGGTCAGGGTTTATTGCTCTTACGCGAGTATTTTCAATAATACCGTCTTAATGTAAAGCGTGGAGCGACCGACGCATTTACGACGATGTTGAACAACACTAATCGGTGTTACTAGACAGCGCTATTCAGCCTTAAACAATGTTTAAACAACGTTAAACAACGTTAAACGGCATAAAACGGCACTAACGGCACTGATCGGCGCTAAACGGCGCTTAACGGCACTAAACGGTGCTCAAATGTAAAATTTTTCCATGTTTCCGGAATTTTTCAAGCTTTCCTTTTTTTTTTTATAGCTCAATTTCGAGCTCAAACTGCCCCAGATCGCAGCCATTTTCCCTGTTTCTTAAGTCATTTTCGACCTGGACATTTCGAGCAGAAATTAGCTCATTTTCGACCTCAAAAACGAACTTAAACGGGGGCCAAGTCGTGGCTTCTTTTCAGGATTTTCAGTGTTTTTTCGACCTCGAATGGACGAGCTCAAATGGTGTTGAAACGACCTCAAATTGTCTTCAAGTCGCATGACTTTTTCGCGAGTTTCCGCTCTTTTTCGATCTCAAATTTACAATCTATCCGTAGTATATTTTCGACCTCAAGCCAACCTAATTAAGAACTCAAAAAAGGTTCAAGTCGTTAGGGTTTTTATTGTTTTCCAGTTCATTTACGACCTGGGCTTTGCGATCTCGAGTCACGCCTTGGCGACTTCAGATGGGGATCCAAGGTCGTCCCATACGAGCTCATCATAATGTATTTTCGACTTCAAAAATCACCGACCTCGAGCATAATTTTTGTTTGCCATTGGCTTCTTGGGCCTTCTACGGACTTTTAATGGTGGACCCTGTTTGGGTTTCCTTGTTTTGGGCCTAGGTCACAATGGGCCTTTACTTCCTAGATTTTCATGCTTAACAGACCTAGTATCCAACTGAAAGTTTATTGGGCCTTTTAGAGTCCAACTTTGTGTTTGACGGCCCACAAAGATTTCCAATAGGCTACAGCCGGTTGACCTTCTCCCTAACCGGTTGAAATGCCCTAGACTTTTGCCTATATAAAGGCAAAGCTTCTCTCTTTTATCTTCACAAAAAGTTTCTATATTCTCTCTCAAATATTCAAAGTTCTCTCAAGAAACTCATTTGAAGATATAGAGTTTTTTGAAGATCATTCAAGGTTTGTGGATTTTTTTTCTTGAATCTGCAAATTTCTGGGGATTCTTCGAAGATTTGAAGGCGTTTTTCCAGAAAATTTATCAAGTTTCTTCATTTCGGTTGAAGATTTGAAGGTTTCGTTTGAAGATTCAAAACCACTCCCCAGATTTCTCGAGTTTTCTCTTTGAAGGTATGGATTTCTTCCTCCTTTTCCCAGATTTCTGGGAATTTTTCCTTGAACTTTTGAAGATTTAAAGATATTTTCTAACCCTGCCTTGAAGTTTTGAATGTTCTAATTCTTTTCATCATCCTTTCGCAGATTTCCTTTAAAGATCAAAACTTTTCTTTGAAGATTTACTGAGATGGCAGAAGATCGTGCAGCACTTCGTTTCTAGAAATTGCAAGGAGCCTCCAAAAGAGGTATCATCATTCGTTCTCCCCTCATGAGTTTACAGGATATGATTTTAAATCGTACAGAGGATTTTCCATCCTTGTCACACCTTGATTCCTTTAATCATAGTAACATCTTTCATGACATAGAAAAAATCACTGATTATAACAGGATGTATAAAATAGAATCACCCTATAGACTTGTCCCAGCTGATCCTGGGGATCGATCTTGCCATTGGCGCCCCGATGCACTTTGTATTTATAGGGGTGCCATTGTTGCAGGGGTTCGATTCCCTTTCCATGAGTTTATTCCTAGGCTCTTAGCAGATGTAGGAATTAACCCTTGCCAACTTCCTCCCAACTCTTGGAGGGTGATCAATTGTTTCATGGTCCTCTGCCTTAAAAACAAATTCCCTCTTTCTGTAGCTCTCTTTAGAAAGATTTTTCAATTTAAAAATTCTGCTGAATCTACTCCGGGTTGGGTTTACATTAGTCACCGTACTTCCACTCCTCCAATCTTTCACCCCCAATCTATTCCTGACTCCAACCCAAAGTGGAAGAAGGAGTTCATGTATTTGACATGGGAAGGTGGAGATTGGGGCAATGTCTTTCGTAGTACCTTTGGTAAGGTCATAGATGGCAGTGCCAATGATATTGAGCTAAACGAGGAAGAGACCCATGCCTACAAGGAGCTCATCAAAGATAATCATTCTACTATGGCTTGGGATCTCCTGAATGAGTTCCAGCTTAAAACTTTGGGACTTTCCCGAGTGACCAATAAGGGTAATTTCCTTTCTTTTTGTATTCCTTTACCTGAATATGATTGTCTCATACCCATTATTTGTCTTTTGTTTTGTAATCGCAGCTGCAGCTTTTATCAACAAGACTAATGAGCCTGAAGATGGAGACACTGCTAGGTTGAAAAGGGCTCGTTCAGGGAAAGATCCTCGAGCCCCAACGGCCACGGATGCCTACTTGAGGCCCCATGTAGCTGATGTTGAAGAAGTAGATGGCTCTTCCAAGAGCGCTTGGCGTCCTAACTGGGGTATTAGGAAGAAGGATTCCATTGTTGGAGATTGCAGGCATGCCATGGATTGGTCCTATCATTCCATAACCCCTGGTGACTTCAAAGATTATGTATCCGGCTCCACTCTTGAAGGAGCTGAGAGTGCTGAAGCTCAGGCCTTTGCTGCTGTAAGCTCCTTACTTCCCTCTCTCTTATATACTTGTTTTGTTATTTGAATCGTGGTTTTAACTTTGTCTTTTGTAGGCTAATGCCAACTTCCAGGGGGCCGTATTCCAGGCTAAGACTTGGCGTTCCAACTATGAGACTTATAAGGCAAAGTATGATGACTCTCAGGATGAACTGGGCTCTGTCAAAGCTACCTTAGCGAGGAGGGAGAAAGAGCTTCTAGAGTCTCAGGCTGAAAATGTCACTCTTAGGAAGGGCAAGGACGACCTGATTGATGACTTCCTTGCCTCCCAAGAGCATGTGGGCTTCATGGAGAAGCATGACGACTCTCTATTCCCTTACCAGTTTACTCAGGGATGGGACGGAGCTCTTGCTGAGGTTACTAGGAGATTTCCTGGTACCCTTAGTGTTTCAGACTTCCCTAGCCCTCATGCTCCTATGGCTTTGGCAGTGCAGGACACCCAGGAGGAGGACCAGGAGGATGATGAGAGGATCCTGGAGCCAGATCCCTCTGCTCATCTTGGCGCAGATGAAGAGGATGAGCATACTGGAGATGCTCAGTAGTTGATCTCTTTATCTATCTATTTATGTACTTTGCCTTCGGGCATGACTTTGTACTTTTGTTAACTTATTTTGAACTAATCGTTTATGTATTCTGCCTTCGGGCATAACTTTTTAACTCGTAATCCATTGTCCTTGATGCTTCTCAACTTATTCATATTTGCATGTGTAGTCTAGCATTTTATGCATATATATCAATAAGTAATGTTCATAACTTATGCGAAAATGTAGGATAGTCTTATTAGTATGAAGAAATGGGCACAGCCCTTGCATAGGTAGCATAAACGGACACAGCCCTTACATAGATACTCTATTTCCAATATCTCAAGTTTAAAAACTTGGAGTTTTTTCATCGACCTTATTTCTACTTCTATTACATAGGCAAAAAGCTAGGTCCTTTTCAGGAGAGCTTAAACATAGTAAACCTTGAGGTTCAATGCATGCCAAGTCCGGGGCACCTCAACCCCGTCCAAGGTTTCCAGTTTGTAAGATCCTCGCCCTAGCATCTTCTTGACTCGATACGGCCCTTCCCAGTTCAGGGCTAGCTTTCCCTTCTGACCAACTCCAGAAGCCTCGATCTTCCTAAGAACCAAGTCACCTTGCTGAAAGAACCTCTCCTTAACCCTGTGGTTGTAGTAGAAGGATGCTTTCTTTTGATGCTCCGCATTTCTGGCATTTGCCTCGTCCCTGACTTCATCAATCAAATCTAGGGCGAGCCGCATGCCTTCTTCATTAGTCTCTGGTTCAAATGCCTCAATTCGAGGTGATGCATGCATGACTTCTAGTGGTACAACTGCCTCAGCTCCATAAGCTAGCAAAAACGGAGTTGCTCCTGTTGTCACCTTACAGGTGGTGCGATACGCCCAGAGTATAGGCAGCAACTCATCCACCCAAGTATTCCTCGAGCGTTCGACCCTTTTCTTTAATCCGTCCAGGATGATTCGATTGGCAACCTCGGCTTGTCCATTTGCTTGCGGATGCGCCACCGAGGTAAAACGAAGCTCAATAGCGTTTTCCTCACAATATTTCTTGAATTCCTCATTGTTAAACTGTGTCCCATTATCCGTCACAAGGATTCGCGGGATTCCATACCTACAAATTATGTTCTCCCAAAAGAACTGGGAAACTTGCTTGGTGGTTATCTTTGCTAAAGGCTTAGCCTCAATCCACTTAGTGAAGTAATCAATGGCGACAATCAGAAATCTCCTTTGTGCTGAAGCCATGGGGAAAGGACCAAGAATGTCCATCCCCCACATTGCAAACGGAATGGGAGAGCTGATTGAGGTTAACCTCTCAGGCGGCTGCCTTACAACAGGAGCGTGTTTTTGACATCTATCACACTTTTTGACATAATCCTGGGCATCTGCTAACATCTCTGGCCAATAGAATCCCAGGCGGGTAATCTTGTGGGCTAAGGCTCTGCCCCCTAAGTGTTGCCCACAGATCCCTTCATGAACTTCCTCTAATGCTTCCTTAGCCTCTTGGGGCCTTAAACACTTCAAATACGGGATGACAAATGATCTCTTATACAAGATGCCTTCGATCAGAGCATATCTCAATGCCCTCACTGACAATTTTCGTGCCTCCAAGGCATTGTCAGGGAGCCATCCGGTTTCCAAATGAGCTTTAATAGGATCTATCCAACAACTTCCAACGTCAATCGGTGCTACCAACTTAGAGTTGATGGTCGGGGCCTTCAAGACCTGGAAGTAAACACTTCCTGCATAATTCTCTATCTCAGAAGAAGCGAACTTTGAGAGGGCATCGGCCTTAACGTTCTCTTCTCTTGGGATGTGCTCTAGATAGCACTCGTCAAATTGAGTCATGACAGCTTTCACAACTCGTAAATATTTCACCATAGTATCATCCTTGGCCTCAAATTCACCATTAACTTGCGAGACTACCAGTCTTGAATCCCCACACACTTTGAGGTTCTTAACCCTCATGACTCTGGCCAAGCCTAATCCGGCTATCAGGGCTTCGTACTCAGCTTCATTATTGGTTGTTGGGAAGTCCAACTTCAGAGCGTACTCCACTATGAACCCGTCGGGACTTTGCAAGACCAAACCAGCGCCACTAGATTTTGTTTTTGATGCTCCATCAAAATAGAGCACCCAATATTCCTTCTGATCAGGTACAAGTTCTTCATCCTTACTCTCAACCCCAGGGGTGATTACTATCTCTTGCCCCCCGACTTCTTGGTTACCAATGGTACATTCAACCACGAAGTCAGCTAATGCCTGAGCCTTGATGGCTGTCCGAGGCTTATATGCAATGTCAAATTCTCCGAGTTCGATTGCCCATTTAATTAGCCTTCCACTGGCCTTCGGGCTGTGCAGGATACTTCTCAATTGCTGGTCCGTCAGGACTTCAATCTTGTGTGACTGAAAATAAGGTCGTAGTTTCCTTGAAGCTGTTATCAATGCTAAAGCAAACTTCTCAATGGTAGAATAATTCAACTCAGCTCCATGCAACACCTTACTCACGTAGTAGATGGGTTTCTGAACCTTGTTCTCTTCCCGTATGAGGACGGCACTCAATGCTTGCTCAGATACCGCCAGGTATAGATAAAGAGTCTCTCCGACACTAGGCTTGGCCAACAGCGGGGCTTCAACCATGTATTTCTTCAATTGTTCAAAGGCCTCTTGGCTTTCGGGTGTCCATTCAAAATTCTTTACCTTCTTTAATGTTTGAAAGAAAGGTAAACATTTATCACCAGACTTGGAGATAAACCTCCCTAAGGCTGCCACTCGGCCTGTCAACTTCTGCACATCTCTTATAGAACATGGTGGCTCCATGTCTAAAATCGCCTTGATCTTGTCAGGATTGGCCTCAATGCCTCTCTTTGAAACCATCAGCCCTAAAAACTTTCCAGATCCAACGCCAAAGGCACACTTGGCGGGATTCAACATCATCTTATGGTGCCTCAGCACTTCAAATGCCTCTCCGAGGTGCTTAATATGATCAGCCTGGAGTAGGCTCTTGACTAACATGTCATCAACATATACCTCCATGGTTTTTCCAATCAGATGGGCAAATATCTTATTCACCAGCCGTTGGTAAGTAGCTCCTGCATTCTTTAGACCAAACGCCATAACAAGATAACAGAAGACACCAAAGTCAGTTATGAAAGATACCTTAGGGATGTCATCCTTGTGCATCTTAATCTGATTATAGCCGCTGAATCCATCCATGAAGCTTAACATCTCATGTCCAGCTGTAGCATCTATCAACATATCAATCCTTGGCAGGGGAAAACAATCTTTTGGGCATGCATCATTCAGGTCAGTGAAGTCTATACACATCCTCCACTTCCCATTCACTTTCTTGACCATCACAGGGTTTGCTAACCATTCGAGAAACTGAACCTCTTCAATAAAACCAGCTTCCAAGAGCTTATCCACCTCTTGCTTAATGGCCTCTTGCCTTTTCGGAGCAAAGTTTCTCTTCTTCTGCTTTATTGTCTTCCTCTTGGGATCAACATTTAACTTATGAGTTATGAGTTGGGGGTCAATCCCTGGCATGTCAGCTGCTGTCCAAGCGAACACGTCGCTATTCTTTTGTAAGAATTCTATCAACTTGCCCTTCAGGGGTTCTTTCAGAGATGCTCCAACATAAGTAACTTTTTCAGGATCGTTCGGCTCTAGAGGTATGGGAATCAAATCTTCTGCTGGCTTCCCTCTATGCTCTTCATCATCACGGACATCCATGTCTTCAATCGGAAGGACCTGCCCCCCGACTCCATCGGCCCTCAACGCGGCTACATAGCAACTTCTTGCCATCTTCTGATCACCCTTCTGTTCTCCGACACCATTCCGTGTCGGAAACTTAATCTTCATATGATAGGAAGAGGCCACAACCTTAAACGCATGAAGTCCAGTCCTTCCAAGGATTGCGTTGTATGTTGAAGCTGCCTTAATCACCAAGAAGTTCAGCATCTGAGTCGCCTCCTTAGGCTCCTGCCCAACAGTTACGGGTAACTGAATAGTCCCTTCAACGCTGGACTCCACTCCGTTAAACCCGTATATGGGCATGTTTGTAGGGGTCAACTGAGAATCGTTGTACCCCATCTTCACAAAAGCATCATGAAACAGAATGTCAACAGAAGCTCCATTGTCTATCAAGACTCGCTTTACCTCCGAGTTCCCAATCACAGGGGTTATAACTAATGGGTCATCATGGGGGAATTTCACCCCTTCAAGATCAGAGTCATCAAAACCAATTACGATTTCAGTTCTAGCACGCTTCGGGGCCTCTCCCACAATATGCATCACCTCCCTTGCGTATGCCTTTCGAGAGTTTCGAGTTGTACCGGCCGCTGTCGGGCCTCCCCAGATCATGTTGATAACTGGCCCTCGGGGGTTCCACGATCATTATCCCTCCTATTATCATCTCTTCTGTCATAATCTCTTCTTTGGGTTCCACGATCTTCACCCTTAGTAAATTTATTCAACCTTCCCTTACGGATTAAAAACTCAATCTCATCCTTCAACTGTCTGCAATCATCTGTATCATGTCCCACATCTTTGTGAAACCTACAATATAGATCTTTGTTTCTCTTCTCGGGGTCTCCCCTAAGTGGTTTCAGCCATCGAAAGTCCTTATCCTTTTCGATATCCAGCAGGATCTGGCTCCTTGGGGCATTCAACCTTGCATAATCATAGAACCTCGGTCCCAGGCTCTTTTTTGGTGGCGAGTCAGAGTCTTTGCTAGTTCGGGGATACTTGTCCCTAGCATCGTACTCCTGCTCTTGCTTGCGCTTTTTTGTATTATTGTTCCCCCGACCATTGCCTAATGTGACTTCCTTCTTCGTGCTGTCTTCGGCCTTGATGTACTTATCAGCCCTTCGCTGGAGATCAGCCATATTCTCCGGGGGATGCTTTGCCAATGATCTCTTAAAGTATAGGTCGGTGGTACCATGCTCTAAGGCTACCATTGCAACCTTATTGTCCAGATCAGTGATGTTCAGAGTCTCCTTGGTGAACCTCTTAAGATAGTCTCTCAGACTTTCGTTCTTCCCTTGTACCACATACATAAGAGATGCAGAGCTTTTCTCATGCGTTCTTCTGCTGATAAACTGACTAATGAAAGCAGCACTCAACTCCTTAAAGGAACCAATCGAGTTTGCCGGAAGCCGACTATACCATCTTTGAGCCATGCCTGATAAAGTTTGAGGGAATGCCCTACACTTCAAAGCGTCGCTTGCAGGCTGCAACAGCAGAGCGTTTGAGAATGTTCTAACGTGGTTTGCGGGATCACCCATTCCATCATAAGCTTTAATTGTTGGCATCTTAAACTTCTTTGAGATACGAGCATTCATAACGTCCTCAGTAAACGGGGGTGTGGGATCATCAGGGTCTCCAAGTGGCATCAGATCCTTGGGGTTGCTCTTGGGGGTTTCTACTCTCGTTGTTCTTCCAGTTGGGGCGGTGGCCCTCCTTTGCCTTCTCGAAGGCCTCTCCAGATCTATAAAGGGAATCGGTCCTGATGTTGGAGGTGGTAAAGTCTGATTTGTTCTGGCTTGTTCCCTGGCCATATCTTCCTTTAATCTCAAGATCTCGGCTTCATAAGCCTTAATCCTCTCAGTAGTTGTTGAAGGGAGTCCATCATGAGTAATTTGAGTTCTTCCCATAGGTTCTTTACTTGCACGTCGCCTCCTTGGAGCTTCATCACGCTCGTAATCATCGCCAGAAGATGATTCATCCGTATAAGGACCAGAAAAATCGCGATAATCTCGATCTCGATTATACAGGGCATGACCACTTGATCCAGCTCCGTAGTTAGGCATCCCGTACATTGGATTGGTGCTTATGGGGAGATCCGTAGTGTGGATCTGAACCCCTCGTGGAGGGTTGTTGGGGTCTACAATCAAGGAAGAAATCCCCACCTGGAGGGGGTTAGTCCCTGGATTTGTGTGGACGATCGGAGGTAGCGTACTCTCAACATGGGTAGTCGTCCCTAGGGGTTGAGAAACTTGATACGGAACGATAGTCCCGGATGTCGGAGGTACTTGTTTAGTGAGGGGCGGAGCAGAGCTAAGAGGTAGAGCCTCAGTTGCGATTGGCTCTGTAATTGCTGGTGTCCTTCGTGTGTTAACCATGGTTGATGTTGTCTTCCCACAGACGGCGCCAAATGTTGTGGAATAAAAACTAGGTTATTAGATTGCGGCTAGGGTTTGTTGTATTTAATGCTAGGGTGCGTGAGCTTCGTGCTTTAATGGCTGCTTCTGTGTTCGAGACTTAAACGGTCCTCACAGAATGCCTACGTATCTATGTGTATTAAGAGAATCAAGCCAATAAAACGTAGTTCTAGGTTGAGGGGTCTGACCCTTTATATAGGCTAAGAAGCCTCATAATTATGGTAGAATTAGGTGACTTGGTGGGTAAGTCAGCCTTGAGGAAGATTCTAGACTCCTTCCTTATAGGAGTAAGTTCCCATATCGAATTCTGTGCCTTGGAGGCTAAGTTTGGTAGGAGTTACATCCTTATATGACTCTTATTACTGAGCTGGTTATTTCCCCTAATATCAATTACGAAATTAATATTATAAATAGGGTTTGGGCCCCACGTTTGGACCATTCTAGGTCTAATTAATGCCACATTAAATGTGTCTTTTAGGGCTTACTTTTAGCCCATATCAATGAACCAACTATGTGTTTGTATCAAACTATTGCATATCTTGACTCCTTATTTGCACATATATTCAATTCATACGGTTAAATACATATTTAAATTGTGCTTGTATATACACGCTTCTATATAAGATATTAATATTCATCCTTTTCTCTTAGTCTAAAAATTGTTGGTTTCAGGTTTGACTTGCGATTTGAAAGAAAATTATGCAATTGATGTTAATATCTATTAAAATGGATATTAAGCTTATTTTGTACTTTCAATTATCATAACTTATTTGGTGATTACTTATTTTTAAATATTTATTTTGTAAGGTATTGAAGAAGCAATCAACCAAAAACCCACCACAAGAAATTAAAATCATCCCAATGATTCTTAAATAATGAAAGATGAAATGGACGTTGAAGCAATTGTTGGAGACAACTTGGATAAGGGATCTACAAATCAAAAGAAAAAGAATGCAAAGTGTGAAAAGAATTTGAAGAAGCGATTCTAAATGATCGGACCAAGAAACTCAACTGTAAATATTATAATGCAAAGCTCTCTCTGAGTAAAGACAGCTCTACTAGTCATTTGATTCGATACATGAAAGGATATATAGCATTTAACTAGTTTCTATTTGTAACACTACACAAAAGGTATTATCATTTCCCGTTTTGGAGGTTGGTGAAAATTAAATATGGGTATAATATTAAATTACTTCAAGTATGATGAAGAAAAAATTTAGGAATTTGCTAATTAAAATATTGTGTGTGCATAGTACCCATTTCACATGGTAGAGAATGAGTAATTTTTAGTGCTAATGAAATTAGTGAATCCACGATTTGAATCCATTTCCTGTAACACTTTGAAGAATGATCACAAGAAAATGTATGCTTTACAAAAGAAAAATATTATACGGATATTTACAGCAGTTGATCGTATAAGCTTGACTTGTGATGGTTGGACATCCAAACAAAATATTTGATACATGTGTCACACTGCTCAATATTTGGATTCTAATTGAACAAAAAAAGGTGATGAATTTAGTTGCACTTGATACCGGCCTCCACACACCGATTTGGTGATTGCGATAACATATTTGCTTACTTGGTTGATTGGGGAATTGAGAATAATATTTAAAGAACTTGATGTGTTATAAATTAAGAAGTTGTCTAGCTAATTGAAATTCATTCAATTGTCTTGACAGAGAAACTTGACTACCAAAAAGAAGGATGGAGATGTATAGACAATCATAGAAAATATGAGATGAAGTTTCCGATTTGCTTTTACATAAAACAAACAAAGGATGTGCATTGAGATCATTTATGATGTGAGAAATTTCCTAAGTATCTGGTCGTCGAAGATGAGTACCTGAAATGGAATTTGGAATATGTCCATTACGCTGAAAACCTGCACAAACAATTAAAAACCTGCAAAAACACATTTCTCAGTTGAGAATGTGAATAAGTAGAAATCTCCATACCGAGCACTCATAATTTTTTGCTATTTAACATTAAACTCTCATGTACTTTACCTTTAATTCTTTCCGATATCATAAAACTACATTATATACGTATTGGTAATTAATTTGTTTTAATACTATAAAAATTTAAATTTTTTTAGTTAGTACTACCTCTCCGTCCCACTAATTTTATCACCAAACAGATTTTCACATTTTATTCAATTATATTAAATAAACTAATGGTTACCAAAAAAATATATTATTAATTCAAATAAATCAACATAATTAACATAACTAACATTTAATTTACATATTAATTGAATCTGAACAATAGTTTTGGAACAGACAAAAAAAGAAATGTGGCTAAAAAGAACGGAGGGAGTAATTGTTATCCCATTAACCAGTTAACCTAAAAAATTATTAAAATATATAGTTCGTATTTGGTTTACATTTTATTAAACTTAAATGGACCACAAGTTTAATTGTAGTTATGCTTGCATGGTTTGCAAATATGTAAAAAGTTTGAATTTATCACTTATTTTGAATAATTAGATCTAATCTAACGTAATAAATCTATACTATTATATAAAAATCAAAATATTAAAAGTTTGGTCGGTCGGTACCCTGTTGATTTTACTTATTTACCCTTACTCAATTAAAATAAAATCCATCCTACTAATCATTTTCCTTTTTCAGATTTAACATTTCTATTTTTCAATAACTAAATAACTTTCTTTTTCAGGTAAAATACAATATCTTTTGTATTTTATCTACTTTATTAATCAATTTTCTTTTTCAGGTTAAACATATTACCTTTCTATTTTCCAATAACTAAATAATTTCCCTTTTCAGGTAAAAAATAATATCCTTTACATTTTATCTAACTAAAATTTCTCTTTTTTAAAAAACACTACGAGCAATTTTGTTTAATAAAATAATATATTTATATTATAATTACTATTAACTAATCAATTATCCTTTTCAGCCAAAACACGTTAACTTTTTTCTTTTCTCAAACTAAAATCTCTCTTTTTTCCAATTATATCATGGACGGTTACATTTTTCAACCAAAACACGTTACCCTTTTTCTTTTTTCTTAATAAAACCTCTCTTTTTCCAATTATATCACTGGCATTTCTATTTAATAAAAATAAAATAATAATATTAGAATACTTATAATTAATCGATTACCTTTTCAGCTAAAACGTATCATCTTTCCTATTTTTTCTATAAATATCACAGGTAACATTAATTTCTTATTTTCTAAAAACACTATGAGCAATTTTATTGTGACGCCCCCAAATCCACCCTGTCCGGGGACTCGGATCGTCACATCTGTCTCGATATCCTGCAGCGCACGTTGGCTCAATAATAAAACAAAATATTTATTACAACGGAGCATAATAGTCCCACTCCGCATATCCAAGATCGGTCTCGCACATTAGTACAATACGATTTATTACATCTCAGGATAATATCTTACACAAGTCTATAAAGTAAGAAAAGATAACAGGTTCCAGCTGGTCATTCTAGTCCTTGTCACCATAGCCCGGAGCTTTCTCTTTCCCTTTGTGCCTCTGGCTGGATGACTCACCTCTTTCCTTCTTGACAGCTGAACAAATGTTGTAAAGCAAGAATGAGCAACTATGGTGCTCAGCAAGTTCTCTCCTTGCTCGGTATATAAATATAATAAGATTTACCGAAAGAATACTCGAAATTTAATGGACAATCGCATATCAGAAATCTGGCATTTGACTCAAGACTCATCTCGATAATGTAATACTCGAAAGACTCATTTGGTGAAACTTTGATGACTCATGATAAATGAATAAACTGGTCTTCCATCCTTTCGGTATCTCGGCGGGGCGATCAACTATCCGACCGGGAATACCGTCCTCCAATGACACCGCACTTCGTCCGATCACGGCTACAATACGATATCAACGAATATAATATATATGTTTGAATGCTAGCATCATAGTGGGTTATTATATCAACCCTGACATTATAGTGCCTAAATATTCTCGTGTCCTTAAAACGGTTCACGAGTCTCTCTTTCTCTATAATGGGCCTCTTTCCCAAAATTACCAGTAGAATACCCCGAACATTTCATGAACTGATACTTTGAGATAAACTTCACAGGAAATATTTAATTGATCTGGCGGACTGCAAGTTTTACTCAATGTATCACCAATCCGAACAATGGACTGATGTAACTCTCAATAAACATATTTAAATTGGCTGACACGAACAAAGTGCCAACCCTTGACAAGAAGGGCAACTATCTCGAACTGATAAGAATAGTCTCAAAACAAAATATGATGAGTCGTACTGAACAAATAGTACCACTCGAATATTTGTAATACTCACAATTGATGAACGTTAAATAGAATGCTTTTACTTGATCAATGAATAAACCTTCTAACGATCCACGTTTTATAACTCCTATCGGTTGATTCGAAAGATGAATCAACTAAAAGATAATCAATAAA
This sequence comes from Kitagawia praeruptora, assembly GCA_037693485.1. Classification (NCBI taxonomy): domain Eukaryota; kingdom Viridiplantae; phylum Streptophyta; class Magnoliopsida; order Apiales; family Apiaceae; genus Kitagawia; species Kitagawia praeruptora. Next base: position 111,076,573 of record CM075348.1, on the reverse strand, counting down.
TTAATGTTGAATTTGTACAATAAATTCAACCGAAAAGAATAAATTTAACTATCTCGAACGAATGAGATTAGTTTCACTGAATCAAAATAATAGTCGTCTCGAATTAAAGAGATCGACCCGATAGCAACGAATTTGCCTCTACGCTTATAGGGAGTATAATTCGCAAGTAAACTAAATTAACAGTATCGTAATATTTAACGAGAAATAATGCTCAAAAGAACTTATTGCATCATAAAGAGCAGCAAATAAATCTCATAATTGATAGCTCGAAAATAATCAATAAATGAAATAATACGAACAGAAATACAAAGTTTCCGAGAGTTAGGGTAGGAATGAACTTGCCTCTGTCTCGACGCTAAAAGATACCAATAAAATAAAAGAGTGCTACCCGTGATAAAAAGTCCCGATCCTCGAAAAGGGAAACTCTAGAACAATTATCAAAATAATTTTAGTAACATGCTACCAAGTATAATTTAACTCTACTCGCTCAAGGATTACTAAATCCGACAAATAGGAAAACTCTCATTAAAACATTTTAGCAACATGCCAACAATATTTAAACGATATAACAAATAGTTCTATTATTACCAACACAATATTATTCGGCTCTTCAAGTCGTACCAACGAAATTTCTGTATAAATTAATAAATTTTCAAGTGGAAGTTCTATTCATTCCCTAATAATTTCTTAAAAATAAATAATACTCTATAATTACATGAGCCGGGTACTGAACCGGGTATTCAGCTATTAAATCTAAAAATTGTCTCTAGCATTTAATCCGAAATTAGACTGAATAAAGCAATTATAAATTCCTAAGTAAGGATTAAAGAAATACAATTCCACATGTAAACGCCACAATAAATGCTAATCATGCCTTCGTTTTAATCAAATGGAAAATTCTCGTCATCTTGCAAATAAACATCACAATCTCCTTTTATTCAAATTTTATGAGATTTCATAATAAAATCAAGTTCTCCGCTCTTTATTCTCATATTCCAAGAATTTTAATGCTAACTTATTAGTCCACTAAACAACACCAATTCTTGGCTCCATTTGTTTTCTCTATTTTTAATAACCAGTTGATAAACCAAAACCCCTTTTTGAACCAATTAATACTCAAAATTTATTACCTTTCCTTTTAAAACCAACCTTTTTAATAATCCTAATTTATTCTTAATGCAAGAAAATAAATTTCTAGCATTCATTCTAAATGGCCAAATTATAACCTCACAATTGAATTTTAACTCTAAAAATCTGATTAGTCAAGAATCTAGAAAACATATAAATATATATACATATCCAAATTTCTTTATTCATTTGAAACCCAATAATTTAAAACCATTCCTCTTTTTCTTTCCCTCTATTAATAATCTTTTTTATAATATTTAAAAGCTATTTTCTTTGTATCGCTAAGATTCTTCATTTTAATCAAAATAGTACAAAATCACTTTGTTAATCCCCTTAGTAAATTAGAACTAGAACAATTTCCTTATTAACCAACTTCATCTTTTATTCTAACTTAGCAATATTAAAACCCTAAAAATCATTCACCACTTTCATCAATTAAAAGCTATAAAATAAAATATTAATAAAAATCACATCACCACCACTACCTACGGTTGCCACCGGCCTGACGCCACCGTCGGCACCGGCGGTGACCACCGCCTACAACCCCCGTCAACACCTCTCTCTCTCTCTCTCTCTCTCTCTCTCTCCGCCCTCATCTCTCCTTTTCTCCCACCACCGAAACTATCCACCCTCCCCCAATTCCATAATCAAACCCACAATCACTATTTTATAGCATCAATTATCAACCATTAAATCGACCACAAAAATCTAAATCCTTAAATTATAAAAATACAAAGAAAACAAGTTTTGTTTTTGAAGCATAAACATAAAACATATACAATCACAATACTAAAAACAAAATTAAGGGGTTTTTAAAGACTCAAATCATACCCTTTGAAAATCAAGCTTTAGAAATTTTGATAAAACTCAACCCCTTGAAACCACCTAAATATATATATCAAAATATAGCTTCTTTTATGAACTTCTCAAATCTATCATTGCATGCATGATCAGAGAAAAATTCTAGTAGTTGTAGGCTTTTGAAGATGTGGTTTGATGGAGGTTTAGTTTTTTTTTCTCTCTCTTTATATTCTTTTCTCTCGGGTGAATAATGATCAAGATGATCATTCTTTTTTTTTTTTTTTTATCATATTTCCTTTCATAGCCACTAACATCACTTGGGCTCTTAATGGGCTAGGAAGATAATTAAAAATAAAAACTTATGGGAGTGGGCTTACACATACACTAGCTATTTACTACTAAAGATATAATACACTTATACTAATGATATGGGCTAAAAGTAAGCCCTAAGACACATTTAATGTGGCATTAATTAGACCTAGAATGGTCCAAACGTGGGGCCCACCAGATGAGCCCAAACCCTAATTATAATATTAATTTCGTAATTAATATTAGGGGTAATAAACAGCCCAGCAAATAAGAGTCAAACAAGAATATGATTCTTGCCTGACTTAGCCTCCAAGATACATATTCTAACATGGAAACTGATTCATACATGGAAGGAGACTAGAACCTTCTTCTAGTCGGTGACTTGCCCACCAAGTCACCAAACCCTACTACGATTTTAGGGCTTCTCAGCCTATATAAAGGGTCTGACCCCTCATCTCAGAACTACGTTTTCTTGGCTTGATTCTCTAATACAGAGATACGTAGGCATTCTGTGAGGACCGATCAGTCTCGAACGCAGAAGCAGCCATTAAAGCACGAAGCTCACGAACCCTAGCCTTAAATACACAAACCCTAGCCGCAATAATTTAAACCTAGTTTTTATTCCACAACATTTGGCGCCGTCTGTGGGAAGAAGACATCAACCATGGTTCAAACACGAAGAACTGCTCCAGGCGCTACAGAGCCAATCGCTACCGAGGCCCTACCTCTTAGCTCTGCTCCGCCCCTTACTGAACAAATACTTCCGACATCTGAGCAAGTACCTCCGGCATCCGGAACTATCGTTTCGTACCAAGTTTCTCAACCCTTAGGGACGACTACCCATGTTGAGAGTACGCTACCTCCGATCATCCACACAGTTCCAGGGACTAACCCCCCTCAGACGAGGATTTCTTCTCTGATTGTAGGTCCCAACAACCTTACACGAGGGGTTCAGATCCATACTACGGATCTCCCCATAAGCACCAATCCAACATATGGGATGTCCAATTACGGAGCTGGACCGAGTGGGCATGCCCTGTATATTCGTGATCGAGATTATCGCGATTTTTCTGGTCCTTATTCAGATGAATCATCTTCTGACGATGATTACGAGCGTGATGAAGCCCCAAGGAGGCGACGTGCAAGTAAAGAGCCTATGGGGAGAACTCGAACTATCCATGATGGACTCACTTCAACAGTTGCTGAGAGGATCAAGGCTTATGAAGCCGAGATCTTAAAGTTAAAGGAAGATATGGCCAGGGAGCAAGCCAGATCAAATCTGACTTTGCCACCTCCCACGTCAGGACCGATTCCCTTCATAGATCTGGAGAGACCTCTAAGGAGGCAAAGAAGGACTACCATCCCACCTGAAAGAACTACAAGGGTGGAAACCCCTAAAAGCAACCCTAAGGATCTGATGCCACTTGGGGACCCTGATGATCCCACACCTCCGTTTACTGAAGACGTGATGAATGCTCATATCTCAAAGAAGTTTAAGATGCCAACAATCAAAGCTTATGATGGAATGGGTGATCCTGCCAACCACGTTAGAACGTTCTCAAACGCACTGCTGTTGCAGCCTGCAAGCGACGCTTTGAAGTGTAGGGCTTTCCCTCAAACTTTGTCAGGCATGGCTCAAAGATGGTATAGTCGGCTTCCTGCAAACTCGATTGGTTCCTTTAAGGAGTTGAGTGCTGCCTTCATTAGTCAGTTTATCAGCGGAAGAACGCATGAGAAAAGCTCTGCATCTCTTATGTATGTGGTACAAGGGAAGAGCGAAAGTCTGAGAGACTACCTTAAGAGGTTCACCAAGGAGACTCTGAACATCACTGATCTGGACAATAAGGTTGCAATGGTAGCCTTGGAGCATGGTACCACTGACTTATACTTTAAGAGATCGTTGGCAAAACATCCCCCGGAGAATATGGCTGATCTCCAGCGAAGGGCTGACAAGTACATCAAGGCCGAGGATAGCACGAAGAAGGAGGTCACATTAGGCAATGGTCAGGGAAACAATGATACAAAAAAGCGTAAGCAAGGGCAGGAGTACGATGCTAGGGACAAGTATCCCCGAACTAGCAAGGACTCTGATTCGCCACCAAAAAAGAACTTGGGACCAAGGTTCTCTGACTATGCAAGGTTGAATGCCCCTAGAAGTCAAATCTTGTTGGAAATTGAGAAGGATAAAGACTTCCGATGGCCGAAGCCACTCAGGGGAGACCCCGCAAAGAGGAATAAGGATCAGTACTGTAGGTTCCACCGAGATGTAGGACATGACACGGATGATTGCAGACAGTTGAAGGACGAGATTGAATTCTTGATCCGTAAAGGAAAGCTGAACAATTTCACAAAGGGTGGAGATCATGGAACCCAAAGAGGGGATTACAACAGGAGAAACAATGACAGGAGGGATAACGATCGTGACCGCAACACGCAGCCCCGAGGGCCAGTTATCAACATGATCTGGGGATGCCCAACAGCGGCCGGTACAACCCGCAATTCTCGAAAGGCATACGCAAGAGAAGTGATGCATATTGTGGGAGAGGCCCCGAAGCGTGCTAGAACAGAAACCGTGATTGGTTTTGATGACTCTGATCTGGAAGGGGTGAAATTCCCCCATGATGACCCATTAGTTATAACCCCTGTGATTGGGAACTCGGAGGTAAAACGAGTCTTGATAGACAATGGGGCTTCTGTTGACATTCTGTTTCATGATGCGTTTGTGAAGATGGGATATACCGATTCTCAGCTAACTCCGACTAACATGCCTATTTATGGGTTCAACGGGGTTGAGTCCAAGGTCGAGGGTACTATCCAGTTACCCGTGACAATCGGGCAGGAACCTAAGGAAGCTACTCAAATGCTAAACTTTCTGGTAATTAAGGCAGCCTCGACTTATAACGCAATCCTGGGAAGGACTGGACTTCATGCGTTCAAGGCTGTTGCCTCAACATATCACATGAAGATTAAGTTTCCAACCCGAAACGGGGTTGGAGAACAGAAAGGCGACCAGAAGATGGCAAGAAGTTGTTATGTGTCCGCCCTAAGAGCTGATGGAGTCGGGGGGCAGGTACTCCCAATTGAAGACATGGATGTCCGTAGTGATGATGAACAGCGAGGAAAGCCAGCAGAGGATTTAATACCCGTCCCTCTAGAGCTGAGCGACCCGGAGAAGGTTACATACATAGGAGCATCTCTGGGGGAACCCCTGAAGGGCGAATTGATAGCGTTCTTGCAAGAGAATAGCGATGTGTTTGCTTGGACAGCAGCAGACATGCCAGGGATTGACCCCCAACTTATAACTCATAGGTTGAACGTCGATCCTGGACGGAAGAAAATAAAGCAGAAAAAGAGGAATTTTGCTCCTGAAAGGCAAGAGGCCATTAAGCAAGAAGTTGATAAGCTTTTGGAAGCTGGGTTCATTGAGGAGATTCAGTTCCCTGAATGGTTGGCTAATCCCGTCATGGTCAAGAAAGCGAATGGAAAATGGAGAATGTGCATCGACTTCACAGATTTGAACGATGCATGCCCAAAGGATTGTTTCCCTCTACCAAGGATTGACACCCTAATAGATGCTACAGCTGGACACGAGATGTTAAGTTTCATGGATGGTTTCAGCGGATACAATCAGATTAAGATGCACAAGGACGACATTCCTAAGGTATCTTTCATAACCGACTTTGGTGTTTTCTGCTATCTTGTTATGGCTTTTGGTCTAAAGAATGCAGGAGCTACCTACCAACGATTGGTGAATAACATATTCGCCCATCTGATTGGAAAAACCATGGAGGTCTATGTTGATGACATGTTAGTCAAGAGCCTACTCAAGGCAGATCATATAAGGCACCTCAGAGAGGCATTTGAAGTGCTAAGGCACCATAAGATGATGCTAAATCCGGCAAAGTGTGCTTTTGGTGTTGGATCGGGAAAATTTTTGGGGCTGATGGTTTCCAAGAGAGGCATAGAGGCCAACCCGGACAAGATTAAGGCTATTCTGGACATGGAGTCACCCCGCTCAATACGAGATGTACAGAAATTAACTGGCCGGGTTGCGGCCTTAGGAAGGTTCATCTCCAAGTCTGGTGACAAATGCTTGCCTTTCTTTCAGGCATTAAAAAAGGTGAAAAATTTTGAGTGGACCACAGAGAGCCAGGAGGCCTTTGAACAGTTGAAGAAATACATGGCTGAAGCCCCGTTGTTGGCCAAACCTAATCCTGGAGAGATTCTCTACCTATACCTGGCGGTATCCGAACAAGCATTGAGTGCTGTTCTAGTCAAAGAGGAAAAGAAAGTTCAGAAACCCATCTACTATGTGAGTAAGGTGTTGCATGGGGCGGAATTGAATTACTCTCCCATTGAGAAGTTTGCATTGGCATTAATCACTGCTTCAAGGAAATTGAGACCGTACTTTCAGGCTCACAAAATCGAAGTCTTGACAGACCAACAGTTGAGGAGCATATTGCACAGTCCGAAAGCAAGTGGAAGATTGATCAAATGGGCTATAGAACTTGGAGAGTTTGACATCAAGTATAAGCCTCGGACAGCCATCAAGGCTCAGGCATTGGCTGACTTCGTGGTTGAATGCACTATTGACAACCAAGAAGTCGGGGGGCAGGAGATGATAACCACCCCTGAGAACGAGGATAAAGGTGAAGAACTTATAACTGGTCAGAAGGAATATTGGGTGCTCTATTTTGATGGAGCATCAAAAACAAAATCTAGTGGTGCAGGTTTAGTTCTGCAAAGCCCCGACGGGTTCACAGTTGAGTACGCTTTGAAGTTGGACTTTCCAACAACCAACAATGAAGCTGAGTATGAAGCCCTGATAGCCGGATTAGGCTTGGCCAGAATCATGAGGGTCAAGAATCTCAAAGTATGTGGAGATTCGAGACTGGTGGTCTCACAAGTGAATGGCGAGTTTGAAGCCAAGGATGAGACTATGGCAAAATACCTGAGAGTCGTGAAGGCTGTTATGACTCAGTTTGAAGAATGCTATGTGGAACACATTCCGAGGGAGGAGAACGCTAAGGCCGATGCCTTGTCTAAATTTGGTTCTTCTGAAATTGAGAACTATGCAGGTAGTGTTTACTTCCAGGTCTTGAAGGCCCCGACCATCAACTCTAAGTTGGTAGCACCTATCGATGTGGGAAGCTGTTGGATAGATCCTATTAAAGCTCATCTAGAAGCTGGATGGCTTCCAAACAATGCCTTGGAGGCACGAAAATTGTCAGTAAGAGCATTGAGATATGCCTTGATTGAAGGCATCTTATACAAGAGATCGTTTGTCGTCCCGTACTTGAAGTGCCTAAAGCCCCAAGAGGCAAGAGAAGCATTGGAGGAAGTTCATGGAGGGATCTGTGGGCAGCACTTGGGGGGCAGAGCCCTAGCTCACAAGATTACCCGCCTGGGATTCTATTGGCCAGAGATGTTGGCGGATGCCCAGGACTATGTCAAGAAGTGTGACAGATGTCAAAAGCACGCTCCAATTGTAAGGCAGCCGCCTGAGATGTTAACTTCGATCAATTCTCCCATCCCGTTTGCAATGTGGGGAATGGACATATTAGGTCCTTTCCCTATGGCTTCGGCACAGAGGAAGTTTCTGATAGTCGCCATTGACTACTTCACCAAGTGGATTGAGGCTAAACCTTTAGCCAAGATAACCACCAAACAAGTTTCCCAGTTCTTTTGGGAGAACATAATTTGTAGATATGGAATCCCGCGAATTCTTGTGACAGATAATGGGACACAATTTAACAATGAGGAATTCAAGAAGTATTGTGAGGAAAATGCTATTGAGCTTCGTTTTACCTCTGTGGCACATCCGCAAGCGAATGGGCAGGCCGAGGTGGCCAATCGAATTATCCTGGATGGACTAAAGAAAAGGGTCGAGCGCTCAAGAAACACTTGGGTGGATGAGCTGCTACCTATACTCTGGGCTTATCGCACTACTTGTAAAGTAACTACCGGAGCAACCCCGTTTTTGCTAGCTTATGGAGCTGAGGCTGTTGTGCCGCTGGAAATCATGCAGGCATCACCTCGAGTTGAGGCATATGAACCTGAGGCTAATGAAGAAGGCATGAGGCTCGCTCTAGATCTGATTGATGAAGTTAGAGATGAGGCAAACGCCAGAAATGCGGAGCATCAAAAGAAAGCGTCTTTCTATTACAACCACAGGGTTAAGGAGAGGTTCTTTCAGCAAGGCGACTTGGTTCTCAGGAAGATTGAAGCTTCTGGAGTTGGCCAGAAAGGGAAATTAGCCCCCAACTGGGAAGGACCATATCGAGTCAGAAGGACTCTAGGACGAGGATCATACAAGTTGGAGACCTTAGATGGGAATGAAGTGCCCCGAACTTGGCATGCTCTGAACTTGAAGATTTATTATGTATAAGCCTTCCTAGTAAGGACTTGGCTTTTTGCTATTTATTAATAAGAGTAGAAATAAGGTTCGATGAAACCATTCCAGGGACTAGTACCCCGAGTAGGACCATAGTATCTATGTAAGGGTTGAACCCTCTTTCGAGATATCAATGCAAATCTGTTTTCCATTCTATGATTCTATGTTTTGTTTATGTACCAAGCACCTGTTGAGTGCAAGTCTGGAAAGATCAAGTACTGAAAGTAAATAAGCATGTGAATAAAGGAAACAGATACATAAATAAAACGCCCTGAAGGGCCATGGTTTAAGTTAAGTTACAACACACGAATAAAAGTTAGGTCCCGAAGGACATTGACTGAAAGATGATAAAATAAAGCCACAAACGGCTAGATAAAGGCCGTGCAAGGCCATAGGGGAACCCATCCTACTTAGTTGGGGATTCTTCCTCGCTGCTCTCCTCGCCCGACTCCTCCTCACCTGAATCCTCTTCTTCGCCGGACTCTTCACCTGAAGTTTCTTCCTCGGCTTGATCAACGACCGCCATAGGTTGAGTAGTAGTCTCCACATCTTCGGTTTCCTCCTCCCCGGAGGATGAAGTCGAACTGTCTTCGTTACGGATCACCCTCTTGCCTGGGATCGGTTGTCGAACAACTCCAACTTTCCTGGCAGGCGGGGGCTTCTTTCCACGAGATCCCGAAGAACTTGAGTCTTGACTAGCAGCTGGAGGACGCCTCCTGGATCCCGAAGATCTACGGCTACCTTTAGAGCCTGAACCTGATGCTTGGGGAACAATCCTGGTTCCCGATCCAGAGGCAAGGTTTGCACGGTCCTCGTCACCCGCAGTCCAGAAAGGGCAAGGAAAATCAGAGGGGATAACCACTGAGGGATGTTTGCTACTTACAGCACTGATTGCCTTGTCCCAACCAACAGACATGTTGTAAGGACGTACCTCATCATCATGATCATCAAAGAACTTTAGAAACTCTTCAGATTTATGATATGCCTTAATCAATTTATTTGCATCATTCATCTTCTTTTGAGCCAAGGAGGCAAGTTGCTTTCGGGAGGATAAGGCATCCGCTTCGGCATGGGTAACTTGAGAATGCAGGTCATCAATCTCTTCCTGGAACTTAGCTGAGTCAGTCTTCAAGGATATATTCTCATCCCTGAAAGCCAGGCCTTGGGTACAGACAGCTTGGAAGAAGGCATTAGCCTACAATCAAAGTTCACAAAGCATAAGGAGTGTGAAAGAGGTAAATCATACCAGAATTGGTAGGAAAAGTATCTCACCTGATACAAGGCTTGGGAGCCCAGAAGTTGATTCTCATTCATTTTGTCCCCAGCAAGTAAGGACAGTCTATCAGGAGGAGTAACAGAAAGCTTCGACCAGTCTAGGGATAGCTCAGGACTCCCAGAAACCGAGTCTTGTTCGCATATACCCCAGGATGGCATAAAGGGGGTTCTGATACTTCCACGGGATCTCTTCCCGCCTTGAGAGCAACCTTCCAAGAAGTTGGGGATCCGAGGCTTAGCGGGATTCAAAAGCTCCTCAGCTTTTTTCTTCATTCTTTGAGTCATAGACGGCTGATTCTGAGGACGGCTGTCAATCTCCTCCGCAGCTGAAACACAAAGAGAAAACACAGATATAAGAACAAACAGAGTTCATAAGAAGCTTAAGTAAGGAAATTACCCTCAACGGAAAGAAAGCTAAGGCCAGCTTCGATAAGGTTCTTTTCATTCAGAAACATTTTATAATGGGTACTGCCATCATCGGCCAGAAGCCAATCTCGATCCTGTAACTCCGAATCATCAAGGTCGCAAATGAAGTGTTTACTATCTTGCACAACTCCGAATCTCTTGACGAAAAAGTTACCCCAATCACCGCCTTTCCATTCAAGAATTACAAACTCTCTCTCCCAGAAATGTTGGGAATCTGGTAAAGAATAAGGGTTCACCATGTGTGGAATTTTGGCCCTGTGCTTGAGACTGACCCATCCTTTCTTTTGGTCGGAAGAGTTACTGGCTATGAAGATACTTCGAAATAATGTAGTAGTCGGGTGAATCTCCAATTGACGACATCTTATTAAAAATATAGAGATATATCTCCAAGAGTTGGGATACAACTGACAGGGATGAATCTGATACTCTGCCAGCAATCTTATGATGAAGTTATCAACGGGGAATCTGAACCCAGCATCCAGAGCACCCCAGTGGACGCAAAGCCTCTCGGGGTGCCAGTTACAGGTCCTGTCTGATGGTTTTGCGAGACGAACTTTGATAGCACTCGGAAAGTGATATGAGTTCTTTATTTTCTGAACATCTTTTTCGTTTAACTTACTGGGACTGCTAAAAGCATCTAAACTAGCACAGTTCGGGAATGTGTCCCTCATAATATTAAGAAGATCTAGTAAGGATTCAAATTTACGATCAACGAATGAAGAAGGTTTGATTTCTTCCTTACCTTTAGCTGTCCTCATCTTACTCCTCTTTGCCATGGCTTCCATCATGGATACAGGGGGAGCCACTGGCCGGTTACCTTCTGACATCTTGATTACAAAGCTGGAACTTGATCTTGAAACTTGAAGGCTAGAGAGCTTAAGAATTTGAAAACCCAGAAATGAAGAAGTGAATGAAATGAAAGCTACCACACTTCTTTTATAAAAGAAGTATGACCTGCTGTAAAAGGTTGAAGTTCAGTCTGGTTCGCGTTTACAGGTCATCTATCGTTTAAAGATGAAAAAAGGACAGAAATTGCTCGTTTTATACAGAAAGGATCGTTAAAATTCAAATATGCCAAAGAAGAAATAGCTGATGTTTGAATAATATCGTCGGAAGTCACGAATGACCAAACTGACGATCCAAGATCAAGGTCAAGTTCCTTGATCCTGAAGATAACAAAGTCATGAATGGCCAAAATGATGGTTTGAGATTCAGATCAAAGTCTTTGATCCTCAAGATCATTAATGATTTTCACGTCTGGGTTAACTAGCTAGCCAAGAAGCAATCGACCGCGACGTACAAGGGGCCTCAGCCGACCAGGTCCCGGAAGACCAGGTCCCGGCCGACCAACCTATTTTAAGGAGGGTCAGCCGACCAGGTCCCGGAAGACCAGGTCCCGGCCGACCAACCTATTTTAAGGAGGGTCAGCCGACCAGGTCCCGGAAGACCAGGTCCCGGCCGACCAACCTATTTTAAGGAGGGTCAGCCGACCAGGTCCCAGAAGACCAGGTCCCGGCCGACCAACTTACTTTGGAGGGGTTCAGCCGACCAGCTTCTGAACCTGGATCCCCCCCGGTCCAGGTTCAGTTCTTGGTCCTGGATCCCTACTTTTTCAGCAAATGATTTTGGACATGGTTCTCGACTTTTTCAGCGAATATCAGATGATTATCAATGTTAAAGAGAGGCCAAGGTTAGCCATGAAGGCCAAGATGAGTCATGAAGGCCAAAGTTAGCCATGAAGTCACTAGCGACTATACTGACGATTCGTAATCAAGGTCAAGACTATGGATCCTTAGAACCATGGATGGTTTCTGATCCTAGATCCACACTCTCTATTGAAATCAAGAAGAAGTCTAAGTTCAAGTTTTTTTGGCCAATTATTGACTAGTTAGCCCTAGAAGAGGAATTTCAGCCAACCAAGTCCCGGAAGACCAGCTTTTGGCCGACCAGCTCCCCCGGAGGAGGGCCAGCCGACCAGCTTCTGGCCGACCAGGTCTCAGCCGACCAGCTTTTGGCCGACCAGCCCATTTTCAGGGGGTCCAGCCGACCAGCTTCTGAACCTGGATCCCCCCCGGTCCAGGTTCAGTTCTTGGTCCTGGATCCCTACTTTTTCAGTGAACTTTTAAACCTAAATCTCGACTTTTTCAGCAAATCTTGGATGATTGTTAATAATGAAAAGAGATTGAGATTAGCACAGTTTAGTGCCGATTAGCACCGTTTAGTGCTGTTTAAGCACTGATTAGTGCCGGTTAGCACTGTTTAGCGCCGATTAGTGCCGTTAGTGCCATTTGATGCCACCTAACATTGTTTAACACTGTTTAAACATTGTTTAAGGCTGATTAGCGCTGTGTAGTGCCGTTTAACACTGATTAGTGTCGTTCAACGTCATCGTAAATGCGTCGGTCGCTCCACGCTTTACATCAATATGATATTGTTGAAAATACTCGCGTAAGAGCAATAAACCCTGACCCAAGTCTCGAATAAGGCCGTTATAACTTCAAGGAAAACCTGATCAGTTTTCCTAGAAGTTGGGGGGCAAATGATATGGGCTAAAAGTAAGCCCTAAGACACATTTAATGTGGCATTAATTAGACCTAGAATGGTCCAAACGTGGGGCCCACCAGATGAGCCCAAACCCTAATTATAATATTAATTTCGTAATTAATATTAGGGGTAATAAACAGCCCAGCAAATAAGAGTCAAACAAGAATATGATTCTTGCCTGACTTAGCCTCCAAGATACATATTCTAACATGGAAACTGATTCATACATGGAAGGAGACTAGAACCTTCTTCTAGTCGGTGACTTGCCCACCAAGTCACCAAACCCTACTACGATTTTAGGGCTTCTCAGCCTATATAAAGGGTCTGACCCCTCATCTCAGAACTACGTTTTCTTGGCTTGATTCTCTAATACAGAGATACGTAGGCATTCTGTGAGGACCGATCAGTCTCGAACGCAGAAGCAGCCATTAAAGCACGAAGCTCACGAACCCTAGCCTTAAATACACAAACCCTAGCCGCAATAATTTAAACCTAGTTTTTATTCCACAACAACTAATAAGGCCCATCATTGATAATTGGGCTCTCAACTTGACCCACTAACTCTTTATTACACAAAAATGAATTCTATCTAGTAATTTCTAAATAATATATATATATATATATATATATATATATATATATATATATATATATATATATATATATATATATATATATATATACCTCTAATATTAGTCGCAAAACATAAAATTTATTTTTATCTAAAAGAAATAAAAATAAAATTAATCATAGAGAGGGCTCGAAAATTATAAGATTTCACGGTTATTACAGTCTCCCCTCCTTAAAAGGATTCCGTCCTCGGAATCAACATTATTAACTAAAAAACTCAAGGTATTTATTGCGCATTTCTTCCTCTATTCCCAAGCCACTTCTTCTACTCCATGATTCCTCCATACTACTTTTACTAATTCACCTTTTTATTTCGCAGCTCCTGCACTTTGTAGTCTACAACTTCCACTAGTTGTTCTGCATAGGTAAGGTCAGCTTTGACATCGACGAGTTCATACTCTAATACGTGTCGGTGATCAGGATGGTAAGCTCTCAATATTGATACGTGGAATACATCGTGAATGTGTTGAAGATCTGGCTGTAAGGCTAATTGATATGACACGGTTCCAACTTTCTTAAGGATCTCAAATGGTCCGATATACCTAGGACTCGGCTTTCCTTTCTTCCCGAATCTCATCACTCCTTTCCACGGGGAAATTTTCAGCAATACTTTATCTCCTACCTCAAATGGCTTGTCTTTTCGTTTCAGATCTGCATGCTTTCGCTGACGGTCTTGAGCAACAACTAACCTCTTTCGAATCTTCTCTATGGATTGTTTTGTCTGATGGACCATTTCTGGCCCGAGTAATCTTCCTTCACCGAGTTCATCCCAACACAGTGGAGATCTGCACTTCCTTCCATATAAAGCTTCATACGGGGCCATGCCAGTACTGGAGTGATAGCTATTGATGTACGAGAACTCAACTAAAGGTAGATGGTCATCCCAACTTCCCTTGAAATCTAATGCACAGGCTCGTAGCATATCCTCTATTGTTTGAATTGTCCTTTCACTCTGTCCATCTGTCTGCGGATGATAAGTTGTACTCAAATTTAGCTTGGTGCCAAGGCAATCTTGAAACCTCTTCCAGAATCTAGAAGTAAAACGGGCATCTCTGCCCGACACTATTGATACAGGCACTCCATGGCGAACTACCACTTTCTTCAAATACAACCCTACTAGTCTTTCTACTGAATACCTTCCACTGATTGGAAGAAAATGTGCGGACTTCGTGTGTCTGTCGATTATAACCCATATAGCATCGAAATTTGCTCTGGTTCAAGGTAAACCTACTACAAAATCCATGGTGATGTGCTCCCATTTCCATTCTGGAATCTCTAATGACTGAAGTAATCCGCTGGGTTGTTGATGTTCTGCTTTCACTCTTTGATAGGTCAAGTATTTGCTTACCCAATGAGCAATCTCTCTCTTCATGTTGGGCCACTAGTAATTCAGCTTAATGTCTTGTTATATTTTTGTGCTCCCTGGGTGAATGGAATATCTCGAGTTATGTGCTTCGCTCATGATTTCTTCTTTCAACTTTGTAACAATAGGAACCCAAATTCTCGAAGCAAATCGTTTAATTCCCTTATCATCTTTTGAGCTCAAAAACTCTTCTCCGGTCAACTCTGATCTTCTTTCTTCCATCACTTGTTCGTAACAACGTCGAATCTTCTCGAGCAACTCTGGTTAAAAATGAATGCTGTAAACTCTTTCATTGTTTTGGACTGGGTCCTTGCCTTTTAATTCCATTTTCTCAAATTCTCTGACTAATTCTTCTGAGGTTGTCAACAGGTTGAGTCTCTCCTTTCTACTTAAGGCATCAGCTACCACATTAGCTTTTCCTGGATGATAGTTTATCGTGCAGTCATAATTTTTGATCAATTCCAACCATCTTCTCTGTCTCATGTTCAATTCCTTCCGCGTGAATATGTACTTTAGGCTCTTGTGGTCCATGTAAATCTCACATTTCTCTCCATACAGGTAATGTCTCTAAATCTTGAGTGCAAAAACAATAGCAGCAAGTTCCAAATCGTGAGTTGGGTATCGAGACTCATATTCCTTCAGTTGTCGAGAGGCGTAAGCTATTACTTTCCTGTGTTGCATCAGTAGGCATCATAAACCCTTGTGAGAAGCATCGCTGAAGATCACGAAATCGCCCTTTTTCATCAGTTATGGTCAGAATTGGGGCAGTAGTCAGTCTCTTCTTCAATTCCTGAAAGCTGTCTTCACATTTGGAGGTCCACTCAAACTTCTCACTTTTTCTGGTAAGTCGAGTCAGTGGCGTAGCTATCTTTGAGAAATCCTTCACAAATCTGCGGTAATAACCTGCCAGTCCAAGGAAACTTCTAACCTCTGTTGGAGTCTTGGGTCTCTCCCAATCTGCTACTACTTCTATCTTAGCGGGGTCCACAGAAATTCCTTCACTGCTCACGATATGCCCTAAAAATTGAACTTCTCTCAATCAGAACTCGCATTTTGAGAATTTCGCGTACAACTTTTCCTTCCTCAATGCTTCTAGAACTAGACGAAGATGTTCTGCATGTTCCTCTGAAGACTTCGAGTATATCAGAATGGCATCAATAAATATAATCACGAACTTATCCAAGTATCTCTTGAACACATGATTCATCAAATCCATGAAAGCAGCTGGCGCATTCGTCAATCCAAAAGACAAGACTAGGAACTCATAATGTTCGTATCGGGTCCTAAAGGCAGTCTTAGCAATATCCTCAGGCTTGATTTTTAGTTGATGATAGCCGGATCTCAAATCAATCTTCGAAAAAATGTGTAACTCCCTTAAGTTGGTCAAACAGATCGTAGATTCGAGGTAGAGGGTATCTATTCTTGATGGTCATCTTGTTCAGTTCACGATAATCAATACATAGTCGCATAGATCCGTCCTTCTTTTTCACGAACAATACTGGAGCTGCCCACGGGGACACACTTGGTCTGGTTACACCTTTGTCAAGTAACTCTTGCAGTTGCGTTACCAATTCCTTCATTTCCACTTGGTGCCATTCTGTAAGGCGCTTTTGAGATGGGTGCGGTTCCAGGTGCTAGATCAATTATAAATTCTATCTCTCAATCCGGTGGCATCCCAGGCAACTCATCAGAAAAACATCTTTGAATCGATTAATTACAGGAATTTCATTGATTGTATAGGTCTATTTCTCATTATCTATCACATGAGCCAGATAGGCTTGACATTCTTGTCGACGAATTCTCTTAGCTTGAATTATTGATAAAAAATCCTTAGTCGGTTTCCGTCCGCGAAACGGAATTCTTATATCATTAGGTCCACTTAAGCTAACTCTCTTCCGATGACAATTTATTTGGGCATCGTAGCGTGCTAACCAATCCATCCCTAGGATTACATCAAATTCTCCTAACTTAAAAAGGAATGAGGTAAGCATCAAAACATTGTCCCTGTATCTCTATAGAACAATTCGGACACAATTGTTTCACTAGAATGACTTCCTGATTAGCTACTTCTCTGTTCAGAATTTCCTCTAAGGGCACGGACTCAAGATTCAACTTATTCATGAAGTTTTCAGAGATAAAGATTTGGTAGCTCCGGAATCAACTAGAACACACGCATACTTAGAATTTACTAGAAGCATACCTGCAATCACATCGCTATCATCAATGGCATCTCTCACAATCATATTAAAAGTGTGCGCTGTCGGCTTGTTGTTAGGAGGTGCTGTAAGTCGAGGCACTGGATTCTCCTTCGAAGGTTGTCTGAAATTTCGGTACACGTGACCTTATTATCCTTGATAACATCTGTCATATTCTTATTAAAAGTGTGTATACTTGGCTTGTCTCCTAGAGGTGTAGCCAATCTTATAATTGGGTTTTCTCTCGGGGTTACTAATATTTTTCGTCCAAAATCTCCATTCCTTCCTCATTTGAAGTAGGAATATCCTTCTTTACGTAGGTTAAATAATAATACCAACTCTTCCAAAAAAAAATTATATATTCTGCTCATATGGTCTTGGATGCTTTCGTTAACTTGCCTCAGATTATGACTGAAGTGATCGACATTAGCCTAATTAAACTACTTATGGCGGCAAGACCTCAGGTTCCCCTTTATATTCTTGTTAATCATACCCCGTTCACATCTAAAGAATTTAATCGACCATGTGGTTACATTTTTTTGGGTTTTCCATCCAAACACCTTATTGTCTATCAAGGTGATTGACACTGACTTAGTCAATCCACTTACGCATTGTAATTTCCTCATATTCGCTCCCTCCTGATTAAAGCGGCTTCTTAGTCACATTTTAATTTTTCAAATCTCTTCTCTAATTATCCAAAAATATTCCCAACTTACTTTCTTATTGCAATAGTTCTTGGGATGTAATTCCCTCAAAGTCACCTCTAGTACTATTTTTCTAAACCAAAGAGGAGTAATTAATACCTTCTGAAGTAGTGTCAAAGTTTAAACCATGGTTTTAGTCCTTCGGTCCCCATTAGTATTATGGTGATAAGATCCCAGTCTAGTTAGCTTCGAATGCTATAACTAATAATTCCTAAGTGCTTTCGTTTTAAGGAGCTTGATCCTCCTATAATTCACAACATACTTAGAATAGTACTTGTTAAGTATCAACTCAATAATTCTAACTTAAGATATCACCATCGTGCCTTCAATAGTTCTCTTTTGCCTTCCACCAATAATTTGATTCACCTTTCACCAATACATAGTAACGATGATAGTCCTAGCTTATTCAACACTATATAAAGAAAATATTCTTCATTTCCCTCAACCATGCTCAATCTCATTTCTTTAGAATTAATAATCCTTTTGGTCTCACCTATATCTTGTTACTTATAAGTCTTAATAATAATGGTATGGTTTGAGTTTCTTAATCTTAAGATGCATTACTTCTTATAGGGTCTTCTCGTTTTAAAGAAAATCAAGGAATAATTTCCAAGAATCACCCTTAATTTGGTTTTGGTCTAGGCCCTGGATTTTGCTTCTACCTTATAATCCAAAATATTCTCACTTTTATTCTTAATTGCGATGTGGTTCATTAAAGAAATGTTGTAGGTATATAGGGGTAAAACAATCATCGTACTTGGGGTAAGAAAATTTTAGAAAATATGATAAGACATGCCTTAAGGGTTCGAAGTATCACAAACTAGTTATGTAGTGATATAAAATAGGTGTTAGGACAAGTATGCAACATAAATCATGGTGAATTCCTTAATGATTCAATAAAGATATCTCTAATTACTTTTGTATGTATCATTTTTCATTCACTTCCAAATGATAGAATCTTACATTCATGATTCCATGGCAAATACAGAATTCATGTAGTCATCAACGAAATAGATTGATGGTAACATTTATAATAATACCAGTCCTTTTATTAGGTTGGAGAAAGGTCGATCTAAACTAAATCAAGGGATTTTCCACGAACTCCACTGAGAAAAAACCTCACAATCATTTTAATTGTCTCAAACATTAATCTTAAAACTTTCAAAGGTTAAGTCGTCGTTTAACTACTATACTGTTGATGAGTGGATTTCGTAACAACTTTTGAGAGGTGTATGGTGAGTTGTAAAGACTAACGATCAACTAATCTATGGAGAATGGAGGTTTTTTTGTAGGGGTTGAACTGAGCTCGAGAGCTGATAAGTGGATTTTATATCCACTTGGAACGTTCCATATCGGCTTAAATTGGTGTACTTGGACTCAAGTTTGTGGTATTTTTGATGTGTTTTATTTAAATGTGTAGGTTTGGAGAAATATCGATTAAGGGTGAATTTTCCGTTGATTTTGGAGTTGATTATGCTAAGGAATGAAGAATGATGACTTAATATTAACTACCAAGAGTGTTCAAGACATTGGCACGAAGAAGACGGGAAGTGAATGCAAAAATAACGGAAGAAAACGGACGAAAAACGAAGAAAAACTGCAGAAAACGAGCCACTACCAGCCAGAGGAGCGCTGGCAGCGCTCTACAGAGCGCAGGCTGCGCCTGCACAGTGCCAGAACAGGGAGAGGAGCGCAGGCTGCACAGCTTGAAGCGCAGGCTGCGCTGGTGCGGCCAGTTTTGCTGAAAAATCTCCTTTTTGCCCTATTTTCGAATTTTAACTATATTTTGACACCCAAACCTATTTCCAATTGTATTTTTAGGTTGTTTTTCTTGTTGGGCAAGATATGTAGGCTTATATAAACACATCTTAGCCTTGTAAAATAGGGGATTATCATAGCATTATTATTATTGTAAATTAGTTTCGCAAGGGAGAAAAGTGGAAAAGGATTCAAGCTCGGTGACAAGCACGGATCTCAACCTACTTCATCTTTTGTATACGTTGAATCATAGATTTGTTTCTCAACTCTTTTTCTATTAATATCATTATTCCTTTCTTTTATATATTGTTAATTACCTTGTCTTCATCAAATCCCATGACGATGAACGGTTCAATTATGGGCTAATCGTTGTCATGGGATCCTAGTGGATTTATCTATGTAGCTTAGTAGTTTGCATGCCTTAGAGATTTATGTGTGGTGAATTCTTGATATCCTTGTATGGTTGTGCTTATGGTATTTAGGTGCGTCGCGGACATCTAATATGTTAATCTCTTGCTAAACGAGAGTGGATCTTGAGATTTAGAACTTGCCATGCTAGCATAGGATAGGTTGGTGTTAAGCATCATGATTTGTGGCATGAATAGAGATATTATGCTACCCTATGTGATCTAAGTGGATAACTTGTGCTTCAACCTTTATGTTTTCAAATTCTATAGAGATATAGGGTCTAAACATAATAGGTGCCTATTCATCTTCTATCTCTTTTGTGGATGTATGTGTAGATTGGTACTAGTATACCGAGAGGTAACTTTTACTCTTTTTGTGTTATCCGATCAGATATCAAAACCAACGCATGTTTTAATTAAAGGCTGCAACTCTAAGTGAAGTAGATGATGAAACTAGGATTCCATGTTTTATTCTCATATAAGTAATTCGATTTTAATTCTCGTTAAGTGTTTAATTCTTAGTTTTATAAATTGCACTTTAGTTTAATTTAGATAATCAATCTTAAATTTGTTATTTGTCTTAGCAGTGGATAAAAACCATACATCGGTGTATAGGTACATTAATTGAATTGAACACCATTCTAGATCTCTGTGGGAACGAACTTGATTTAATCATATATTACTTGAGACAACGTGCGCTTGCGTAAATTTTGCATAACAAGTTTTTGGTTTACAAGAATCTCGCGAGTTCCCTTGAGGCTTGTGTCGTGTGTTCTCAAGAATCTCGTAGGTGTATTGCGAGGCTTGTAAAACATGTTCTCAAGGTGCCTTCGTACCCTTGTATATATAGGGATCAAGTTCACGTAGTTCTTTTTAGACTAGAAGTCTGGTTAGGCGGCAATAAACTAGGTTCCTAATTCGTGGGGAACTCCTTTTCTCCAGATTTTAGCCACGAATAGGCGACCTAAGTCGAATAGAACTCGAGTTCTAGTCCGACTAGGAGTATGTTTACAAGTTCTCGTCCTATTAGATGTATTCAAGGATCATCTGCGCCCAAGGAATACATTCCAATAAGGAGTTGATGTTCATGACTTGCTCCTAAAGAATAGGAGGCTTAATCATACTAGAATTCTGCTGGAATAAATCTGTTCTCGTACAGGAAGCTGTCTCTCAGGAACCTATCTGCAGGAACCTGTTTCTCGGGAAGCTGTCTGCAGGAAGCTGTCTTTCGGGAACCTGTCTCTTTGGGAACCTGAACCTGTCTAGATCCATTTCACATGCTATTTGGCCCCATTTATCTTAAGGGACCTAAATCATAACTCATATTACTCATATGGATTGGACCCTTAAGCCTAATGGGCCTAAATCTAGTCCATGGAGATTTTGGGCACAACAAGTACCCCCCGGTTCCTCGAAGTCATAGGATGCGAGAGGAACTTAAATAGCTTGATATTTTAAGGTCCAATCCCTTCAGTGCTCCCATGTTTCTTCTGAGTAAACCATGCGGGTCTTTATCTTCTTGCTTGAATCGTGACAAGGGTAAAAAGTGAATCCAATTAGGCGCTGAGTGAATCCTTTGACAAGGGCACAAATCGAATCTAATTGGGCACTAAGTGAACCTTAAGAATGTCAATGGAACCAAATGAATCCAAATAAGGGCATAAAGTGAACCTAATTGGGCGTTATGTGAACCTATGCTAAGGGCACAAAACGAATCCAATAGGGCACTAGATGAATCCTTAAAAGGGATAAGGTGAATCTTAAGATTGTCAAGGGAACCATGTGAATCCAAATAAGGGCATCAAGTGAACCTAATTGGGCGTTATGTGAACCTATGCTGAGGGCACAAAACGAATCCAATAGGGCACTGGATGAATCCTAAAAAGGGCACGAGGTTAACCTTAA
This sequence comes from Kitagawia praeruptora, assembly GCA_037693485.1. Taxonomy (NCBI): domain Eukaryota; kingdom Viridiplantae; phylum Streptophyta; class Magnoliopsida; order Apiales; family Apiaceae; genus Kitagawia; species Kitagawia praeruptora. The sequence goes on along the minus strand of CM075348.1, from coordinate 111,054,734 downwards.
AAATCATAACTTGATTGCTCGAAAGGTTGCTTCATCTGATAAGCTTCTTTTCATTTGACTATCTAATGTTTGTCTATCAGAGGTACTCTAGGATCAGCTGCGTCCTAGGAGTACTCTCCCACAATGAGTCTGCTTCTCTCTAGCTGGCTTCTCGATCTTTCTGTTGTCTATGCTCAGGAACCCCTCTATAGGAATCTGTACCTGCATAAATAACAAATGTGTTAGTCTAGGGAGTCTTTCTGTAGTTCCAATGTACTTCTTGATGTCCTCATTGCTGCTGCTAGGCTGACTCGGGTTCTTCTGCGGGGAAGAACCTGGTCTTCTTGTAATCTACTCAGCTTCTGGTTCTTCAGGAACCTCTTGATGCTTGTCAACTCTTAAAAATCTCTTTGTCTAATGCTCATTTCTTCATGTCTGATCTTCATATTTAGTACTGGATACAATCTGTCTCCTAGCTCATACAATACTTGTTGATTGGAACCTACGACTTGATATGTCTAAATCTAGCCCATGGTAATTTTGGGTATAACACTAAGAAAACTGGAAAAAATAGATTAGTAATACGAGCTGAAGAGCTCACATATAAGTGATGCATGTATGTAAGTATGAATGATTATTTACATTATATATGTTGATACATTCTCATGGCATATCAATTATATAAAAGGTTGTTCTAACTAACCTGCTCGAGATCTTAAACTAAGCATATATGCTGCGTAAATTGTGAACTATAGGGCATGATAACATCCTAAGTACAAGTTCACATAAATTTCATTTATAAAGATCAGGCAATATGCGCATTAAAATCTATATGTATCTAATCATGATAGAAATATAAGCTCGCATTGACATAAAATATGCATGATAGTTAAGAATATAAATGCATGAAAGTAGAACTTATCTGTGCTTCATTGTGCCGGTTTGGATTGAGGTTCCGTTACTGAACCTAGAAGATGGAAGCTCTTCTCTGTGCAAACGTAGGGGAATTGAGCTACCCCCCGAGCCATCATGACGCGTGAACCTCCTATAGCTTGTTGAAGCGGTTGACTGAAAGCTGCTTGTTTCGGCTGAATATCACTGAACATGGAAGCTGTAGCTATAAACTGTTTCGATCATATACAAGCTTTATAAGTGGGAGTATTCATCTATATATCACTTTGATGAGGGCACAAGGCGAATCCAATTGAGCTCTAGGTGAATCCTGGGAAGGGCACTTAGAGAATTCAATTGGGCGTCAAATGAATCCTTTTGGCTTTAGGGAGCACGAAGTGAATCCATCCGGGCTCTAGGTGAATCATGGCAAGAGCACGAAGAGAATCCGGATGGGCACTAAGTGAATTCCTTTATGGCATCAAGTGAATCCTTATAGGCTCTAAGTGAATCCTGCAGAGGGCACAAAGAGAATCTATAGGGCACATGATGAATCATTTTAAACTCTAAGGGCACCAAGTGAATCCGTATGGGCACAAGGTGAATCCTTTCAAATGCTAGGGGCACCAAGTGAATCCGTATGGGCACAAGGTGAATCCCTTTAAAGGCTTTTCAGGTACAATCAAACTCTAGGTTAGGTTACCCATGATTAGGTTCCCAAAACCGTTAACTAGGTGCCCACATGCTTATGGGACTTTTGAATTGTGCCTACGATTCATAGGGCTTTTCGATGTGAATCTTTCTGGGCTCTATGCAAATCCTTGTAAGGGCATAAGGTGAATCCAACTGGTTGTTTATGTGAACCTCTGCTTAGGACAAAAACCGTAACCAATCGGGCACCAAATGAATCCCTAAAAGGGTACAAAGAGAATCCATTAAGATACCAAACAAATGCGCGTGGATGCATGAAGCACCAAGTGAATCCTTTTGGGCTCTAAATGAACCTATACGGGTACATAGAGAATCCATAAGGGCACTGGGTGAATATATGAAAATTCTTAGGGAACCTAGTGAATCCTTCTGGGCTCCAAGTGAATCCTTGAATGGAGCACAAAGAGAATCCAAAAGGGCACTAGATTAATCTTCTAAAGGCATGGAGTTCTTGCCGTAAGTACACTTTCTTCTATTCAGGTATCGGCTGGCTGGGAACTTCAAGAAGGAAGCTGCTAATCAGAAACTAACAATTGGCTTCTAACAAATGTCAATGAACTTGGAAGCTGTTATATACAAGCTTCAGGTATATAATAATGAACCTGCAAGATGTCAGTTACAAGAAAATAACGAGTAATCCAGTAGACACATATAAATGCAACTAGACCTGGAAGCTGTTACCTATGAGCTTCAGGTGAGTAACACAAAACCTGTTAACTAAAGGTAAATACATGGAACCTGTAAGCTAAAAGTAAATATAAAGGAACCTGCGAGGTGCAGGTAAATATCAAGGAACCTACGAGATGCAGGTAAATATCAAGGAACCTGTAATGTGTTAGGTACATGTGCATTCTAATATCTAGAAACATAATCAAGACATAATCGTAACTTAATCGCACATAAGACCACAATAGCATAGATGTTTAAGAATGCTTTATGTATAGTAAGAGTTTGTTGTGCGTACCTGGGAGGTTTTCTACGAATATGTGAGCATAAAAGGAGAGGTATCACCTGGATCTTTCTGTAGACTGATCATATGTGAAGTGGAAGCCTCCGTTAAGATTCAAAAACACATTGACGTGTTCATGATGCAAACATGCTGCTCTTCAAGATACTAAACCAAATCAATCCTCAAAGTTCCTGAACCAAATATGAGCTATGAGGTTTTTAAACTGCATCCTAGCCATGAGGTTCCTGAACCAAATCGTGAGCTTCTTGGACCTGATGGTGAGGATCCTGATCTGAATTCTCAAAATTCTGATATCCTCAATTTTCAAAGTACCATGTGCTATAGTAATTATACTACCCCCCAGTTATTCAGGGAAGCTTGTCTTTGATGAAGAACTAACTCCGGGAAGCTTCATAATTCTTCGATAATCTCTAATAAGTCGTTGAACATTCATCCATGAAGTTGAATACTGTGTGTTTTCTTCAAGATGCTCATTTCAAATTCTTGTAGCTACTCTTCATCAAAATCTCCAACTATGTCAAATTTTTCTTAATGCTCGAATAGATACTATAGTTTCTTCACATCATTCTTGCTTGTAGCTTTAACATGTCTTCTCCTTTCTTCTTTATCTTCTTACGAAACATGCTGAGAATGAACCTCTATAAAAATATCCCAATACAGTACCTCTAAGCTTACGCGAGCTAACTCATTGTAAGAAACAAGAGATACTTAAAGAGATTACTTGTGAGGTATTTCTCGCAGGTCACTGAATTGAATGAGGTATGTTCCTTGTTTTACAAGCAAAATATAAGCTCATGTATGACGTAATACAAGGAAAAGAAATACTCATAATTTCGTTGAAAACTACTCGAAAGAAATAGGTTTGCTTGCTGGGGAGGTATACATGCACTACCCCCCAGTTCTAAGAAGGAAATACATATATAAATAAAGGTCTCTCAACTCTACTTTAAGGAATCTCTTAAACTTTCAACTACTGGTCACCTCGAGCTATCCATTCCGTAAGCTTCCCGGCTTTAATCAATTCCTCAATTTGGTCTTTCAGTGCTCTACATTCAGAAGTATCATGGCAATTATCCTCATGGAAGTCACAATATTTCTTCAGATCTTTCCTTGCTCCTACAGGTAAAGGTGTAGGCTTCACAAATATTCCTTCTTTCCCATAAACCGTGAAGATGTGGTCTACTGGAGCGACCAAAGAGGTATAATTGTCGCACTTTGTCTTCAATTTTGCTTTACTTCTTTTGGAGGAAGCTCGATCCCCAATAACATATGCTTGCGGGCTTGGAGACCTCTCTCGCTTAATTCCTTTATGACTAGCTTCATCTCCAAGATCTTCTGTTTCTCTCAACTTCAACAAGGATTCTTCCACACATTTATATAGTTCAGCTTGTTTGTAGAACTCAGGTAGTGTACCAGGTTCACGTACTTGTAGCTCTTTCCAGAAGTCTGAACCAGCTCTAACTCCAGCAATTAGGAAGCTCATAATGACCTCGTCAGGAGCTTTCTTAACTCTGGGAACCTCTGCATTAAAACGTTTGAGGTACTCTGTCAAGGTCTCATCTGCTCTCTGCTTGATGTTGGCCAAGGTATTGGTTGGGGGTGCAAAAGTGATGGAAGCTCTAAACTGAGTAACGAAGAGTTTCCCCATATTCTCCCAGGAATTTATAGAATCTGATGGTAACCTCTTAAACCACTGATGAGCTCCACCATAAAGGGTTGCAGCCAATAATCTACACCTTGTTGGCTCCTTAACTTGATAAACATCCATCTCGGTATTGAAATGACCCAGATACTCCACAGGATTCGTAGTGCCATCAAATTTAAACTCATATGACATACGATAGGATTTAGGTAACGGAGATTTTCTAACCTTCTTAGTGAAGGGAGATGAGGTCATCGCACTTGTTATTGACTGCTTTTCTTCCTTGAGTTTCACTAGAATCTTCTTGATGTCTTCAGCATTCAAATCACCAGCTCCACCGTCCTTTGCTTCCTTATCTTTATCATCGGCTTCCTGTGAATCTGCTATACACGAATCGTTCGCGATCTCGACTGAACTTGAATCATCTTTAATTATCTCGATGGAAGGTTCCTTAACAGGAGGTTGTTTATCCTTCGGTTCACCATCTTCTTCACCTTCAGTATCTTTCTTTGGGTCTTCGATCTCCTCCTCGGCCTTTTCTTCACGTTCTTCTTCATCGACGCCTAACTGCTTGGGATTAATTTTAGCTTTTTTACCCTTCTTACCAGCTGTTAACTTCGACTTCTTCTTCTGTTTTATTTGTTCGAGGGTTGTAAGCCTTTCTTCAATCGACTTTAGATGCTCTAGGACGTCAGCAGGAGTAATCTTCTTCATTTTCGGGGTTTGATATTTCTCTACAGATTGCGTTGCTTCGCTATCAGAACTGCCTGCCATCTTTCCACTCTTAAGATGATAACTCTCCCCTCCTTCTAGCGCCAATGTTGATGAGTGGATTTCGTAACAACTTTTGAGAGGTGTATGGTGAGTTGTAAAGACCAACGATCAACTAATCTATGGAGAATGGAGGTTTTTTTGTAGGGGTTGAACTGATCTCGAGAGCGTTTATAAGAATCTCGCGAGTTCCCTTGAGGCTTGTGTCGTGTGTTCTCAAGAATCTCGTAGGTGTATTGCGAGGCTTGTAAAACATGTTCTCAAGGTGCCTACGTACCCTTGTATATATAGGGATCAAGTTCACGTAGTTCTTTTTAGACTAGAAATCTGGTTAGGCGGCAATAAACTAGGTTCCTAATTCGTGGGGAACTCCTTTTCTCCAGATTTCAGCCACGAATAGGCGACCTAAGTCGAATAGAACTCGAGTTCTAGTCCGACTAGGAGTATGTTTACAAGTTCTCGTCCTATTAGATGTATTCAAGGATCATCTGTGCCCAAGGAATACATTCCAATAAGGAGTTGATGTTCATGACTTGCTCCTAAAGAATAGGAGGCTTAATCATACTAGAATTCTGCTGGAATAAATCTGTTCTCGTACAGGAAGCTGTCTCTTAGGAACCTGTCTGCAGGAACCTGTTTCTCGGGAAGCTGTCTGCAGGAAGCTGTCTTTCGGGAACCTGTCTCTTTGGGAACCTGAACCTGTCTAGATCCATTTCACATGCTATTTGGCCCCATTTATCTTAAGGGACCTAAATCATAACTCATATTACTCATATGGATTGGACCCTTAAGCCTAATGGGCCTAAATCTAGTCCATGGAGATTTTGGGCACAACATATACTAAGAAATAAAGATATGGGAAACATGCATTAATGTTCTCTTTCTTTCCCTAAATGAAAAGCGGTCACTCCTTCATCAACAAGTAATATATCATCAACGTATACTCAATATCGATTCACTTCTCACTTTTAAAAGATTGAGTTCAATAATTGCTCCGTATTTAAACCAAATTCTTAGAACCTTAATACATAACCATGAAACACTACGTAGGGTTTCTAAGATCTGACTAACGAATTAGCTCAATGGTCTATTCATATTTAGAAATCGGCACTCAAACTTGAGTTGCTGAAATTCCCATTTCTAAAAGTGAAGTTTCATCACTTTCAAATTTCAGTATACCACTTTTAAAATTCTTAGGCACCAATTATTTTAGGATCCATAAGAACATTGAATTGAGATAACTCATGGAGGAATTAATGTTAAACAACAACATGTGTATGCTTAATTCTTGATGGTGAGAATCTTTTATGAAAGGATAAACTGAGAGATCATTATGATCATTGAACATCTGTTTTGTTGCATGTGTCATTAGGACAACCGTCATAGTACACAAGGTGGCCAGCCTTTGGTACTCTAATGACAAACAACAGTACAAACGGTGGCGTCCCACCAGACTTCTATCACAAAGACAGATAGTCTTCCCATATTGTAGGGTTGTTCATCTCAGTATCATAAAGGGTGTCAAATATAAGGGTTTGTATTTATGAAATTACATAATGCTTGGTAAATTAACCTCTAAACAATATAAGTTCCTTTCAAACAGGATAGAAATTGCCTTAGTAAATTCGAATGATAAGAATTATCGATAATCATTGTTAAGGAAGTTATTTAAAGAACGATTTCCTAGCACAAAATAAGCTCTTAGGAACAACTATTGTTTCTCGAAAAAAAAACGACTCTTGTAGACTTCGATGGCTCGTCAGGGAAGAAAATCTCTAAGAGGAGATGTACGAAAAACAAATTATCATAGAGAACTATTTCAACCTCTATAAGTTATATCTTTAGAAAACTAATGTTGGTCACGAAATCGTTTAAGAGTTTAGCCTCGAACTTGGAACACATAGTTGCATCTCTCTTTAAGTCCATCTCTGGTGCACGTACCTCGTGCTGGTCCAACTCTGACTGGTAAAGATACTGACAACATCTACAAAATATGGAAACTCTACAGGGTATCATCCAATCTTAATAAAAATGGAAACTTAGGCATCCTATCTTAAATCAATTGGGAACTAGGGATCCATGTGAATAAGTTGTAGGAAGTCTATCTCGAGCAGAACAAAACCCAACTGGTCCTGATGTAGGCATCTACAAAAGTACCAAAAACTTTCGGTCACAAACAGGTTCTAGTCGACTAGATATACATATAGATATTTATAAGGGTGTAAAGCACTTAGTGCAAAAATCTCAATATCATATTAAATCTCTAAATTCTCACGTCGTGATATATTCCTAGGCTCGTACGTTTCCTAAAAATATAACTAATGCTCTGATACCAACATTGTGATGCCCCAAAATCCACCCTGTCCGGGGACTCGGATCGTCACATCTGTCTCGATATCCTGCAGCACACGTTAGCTCAATAATAAAACAATATATTTATTACAACGGAGCATAATAGTCCCACTCCGCATATCCAAGATCGGTCTCGCACATTAGTACAATACGATTTATTACATCTCAGGATAATATCTTACACAAGTCTATAAAGTAAGAAAAGATAACAGGTTCCAGCTGGTCATTCTAGTCCTTGTCACCATAGCCCGGAGCTTTCTCTTTCCCTTTGTGCCTCTTGCTGGATGACTCACCTCTTTCCTTCTTGACAGCTGAACAAATGTTGTAAAGCAAGAATGAGCAACTATGGTGCTCAGCAAGTTCTCTCCTTGCTCGGTATATAAATATAATAAGATTTACCGAAAGAATACTCGAAATTTAATGAACAATCGGATATCAGAAATCTGGCATTTGACTCAAGACTCATCTCGATAATGTAATACTCGAAAGACTCATTTGGTGAAACTTTGATGACTCATGATAAATGAATAAACTGGTCTTCCATCCTTTCGGTATCTCGGCGGGGCGATCAACTATCCGACCGGGAATACCGTCCTCCAATGACACCGCACTTCGCCCGATCACGGCTACAATACGATATCAACGAATATAATATATATGTATGAATGCTAGCATCATAGTGGGTTATTATATCAACCCTGGCATCATAGTGCCTAAATATTCTCGTGTCCTTAAAACGGTTCACGAGTCTCTCTTTCTCTATAATGGGCCTCTTTCCCAAAATTACCAGTAGAATACCCCGAACATTTCATGAACTGATACTTTGAGATAAACTTCACAGGAAATATTTAATTGATCTGGCGGACTGCAAGTTTTACTCAATGTATCACCAATCCGAACAATGGACTGATGTAACTCTCAATAAACATATTTAAATTGGCTGACATGAACAAAGTGCCAACCCTTGACAAGAAGGGCAACTATCTCGAACTAATGAGAATAGTCTCAAAACAAAATATGATGAGTCGTACTGAACAAATAGTACCACTCGAATATTTGTAATACTCACAATTGATGAACGTTAAATAGAATGCTTTTACTTGATCAATGAATAAACCTTCTAACGATCCACGTTTTATAACTCCTATCGGTTGATTCGAAAGATGAATCAACTAAAAGATAATCAATAAATTAATGTTGAATTTGTACAATAAATTCAACTGAAAAGAATAAATTTAACTATCTCGAACGAATGAGATTAGTTTCACTGAATCAAAATAATAGTCGTCTCGAATTAAAGAGATCGACCCGATAGCAACGAATTTGCCTCTACGCTTATAGGGAGTATAATTCGCAAGTAAACTAAATTAACAGTATCGTAATATTTAACGAGAAATAATGCTCAAAAGAACTTATTGCATCATAAAGAGCAGCAAATAAATCTCATAATTGATAGCTCGAAAATAATCAATAAATGAAATAATACGAACAGAAATACAAAGTTTCCGAGAGTTAGGGTAGGAATGAACTTGCCTCTGTCTCGACGCTAAAAGATACCAATAAAATAAAAGAGTGCTACCCGTGATAAAAAGTCCCGATCCTCGAAAAGGGAAACTCTAGAACAATTATCAAAATAATTTTAGTAACATGCTACCAAGTATAATTTAACTCTACTCGCTCAAGGATTACTAAATCCGACAAATAGGAAAACTCTCATTAAAACATTTTAGCAACATGCCAATAATATTTAAACGATATAACAAATAGTTCTATTATTACCAACACAATATTATTCGGCTCTTTAAGTCGTACCAACGAAATTTCTGTATAAATTAATAAATTTTCAAGTGGAAGTTCTATTCATTCCCTAATAATTTCTTAAAAATAAATAATGCTCTATAATTACATGAGCCGGGTACTGAACCGGGTGCTCAGCTATTAAATCTAAAAATTGTCTCTAGCATTTAATCCGAAATTAGACTGAATAAAGAAATTATAAATTCCTAAGTAAGGATTAAAGAAATACAATTCCACATGTAAACGCCACAATAAATGCTAATCATGCCTTCGTTTTAATCAAATGGAAAATTCTCGTCATCTTGCAAATAAACATCACAATATCCTTTTATTCAAATTTTATGAGATTTCATAATAAAATCAAGTTCTCCGCTCTTTATTCTCATATTCCAAGAATTTTAATGCTAACTTATTAGTCCACTAAACAATACCAATTCTTGGCTCCATTTGTTTTCTCTATTTTTAATAACCAGTTGATAAACCAAAACCCCTTTTTGAACCAATTAATACTCAAAATTTATTACCTTTCCTTTTAAAACCAACCTTTTTAATAATACTAATTTATTCTTAATGCAAGAAAATAAATTTCTAGCATTCATTCTAAATGGCCAAATTATAACCTCACAATTGAATTTTAACATATAAATATGAATCTGATTAGTCAAGAATCTAGAAAACATATAAATATATATATATATATATATATATCCAAATTTCTTTATTCATTTGAAACCCAATAATTTAAAACCATTCTCTTTTTCTTTCCCTCTATTATTAATCCTTTTTATAATATTTAAAAGCTATTTTCTTTGTATCGCTAAGATTCTTCATTTTAATCAAAATAGTACAAAATCACTTTGTTAATCCCCTTTGTAAATTAGAACTAGAACAATTTCCTTATTAACCAACTTCATCTTTTATTCTAACTTAGCAATATTAAAACCCTAAAAATCATTCACCACTTTCATCAATTAAAAGCTATAAAAATAAAATATTAATAAAAATCACATCACCACCACTACCTACGGTTGCCACCGGCCTGACGCCACCGTCGGCACCGGCGGTGACCACCGCCTACAACCCCCGTCAACACCTCTCTCTCTCTCTCTCTCTCTCTCTCTCTCTCCGCCCTCATCTCTCCTTTTCTCCCACCACCGAAACTATCCACCCTCCCCCAATTCCATAATCAAACCCACAATCACTATTTTATAGCATCAATTATCAACCATTAAATCTACCACAAAAATCTAAATCCTTAAATTATAAAAATACAAAGAAAACAAGTTTTGTTTTTGAAGCATAAACATAAAACATATACAATCACAATACTAAAAACAAAATTAAGGGGTTTTTAATGACTCAAATCATACCCTTTGAAAATCAAGCTTTAGAAATTTTGATAAAACTCAACCCCTTGAAACCACCTAAATATATATATATATATATCAAAATATAGCTTCTTTTATGAACTTCTCAAATCTATCATTGCATGCATGATCAGAGAAAAATTCTAGTAGTTGTAGGCTTTTGAAGATGTGGTTTGATGGAGGTTTAGTTTTTTTTTCTCTCTCTTTATATTCTTTTCTCTCGGGTGAATAATGATCAAGATGATCATTCTTTTTTTTTTTCTTTCCATATTTCCTTTCATAGGTACTAACATCACTTGGGCTCTTAATGGGCTAGGAAGGTAATTAAAAATAAAAACTTATGGGAGTGGGCTTACACATACACTAGCTATTTACTACTAAAGATATAATACACTTATACTAATAAGGCCCATCATTGATAATTGGGCTCTCAACTTGACCCACTAACTCTTTATTACACAAAAATGAATTCTATCTAGTAATTTCTAAATAATATATATATATATATATTTATATATATATATATATATATATATATATATATATATATATATATATATATACCTCTAATATTAGTCGCAAAACATAAAATTTATTTTTATCTAAAAGAAATAAAAATAAAATTAATCATAGTGAGGGCTCGAAAATTATAAGATTTCACGGTTATTACATTTATTTAGTAAAATAACATAAATTAATTATGATTACTGTAAATTAATCAATTATCTTTTTCACATAAATCATGTTACCTTTTTAATTTTCACGTTACCTTCCTATTTTCTCTAACTAAAATCTCTTTTTTCCAATTATATCACAGACGGTTCTAATTAATACAATAAACTTATAATATTATAATATTAATAATTAACCAATTATCTTTTTTTAGTTAAAACGTATCATCTTTTCTAAATTTTCTGACTAAAATCCCTCTTTAATAGAAATATCGCGGACAATATTAATTTCTCCTTTTCTAAAAATATTACGAGCAATTGTATTTAGTAAATTAACGTAATTAAATTATAATTACTATAAACTAATCAATTACCTTTTTTACCTAGAACATGTTACCTTTTTATTTTTTCCTAACTAAATCCTATCTTTTTCCAGTCATATCAGAAAGAATGATCAAAATGCCTAAAATTTCACTACCCACTAACCAAAATACCCAAAACTGAAAACTCTGACATCTGTACCCATGGGATGCACAACTCCCATGGGCGTATCTGGTTACTGTAGTAACGCCAGAAACTCACTTGCTTTTCTTCTTTCTCCCTCCCGGCGACTTCGACATCTCCGACTCTTCTCTTCGATCTCCCTCTCCAGGAACTTTCCGAGTGACTAATACATACCAAAATGATCGCAAGGACATGAACTTCATCTTCCCCGACTGCGTTTAATGTCTCCGACCCCGCAGGGGCCAAACGAAGCTCGTCGGAGATGTGGGAGTCGATGAAATCGACGATTTAGGCATTTTTAATCCTTCAAATTAACTGTTATAAAATTAGTATGGTTGTGTAGATAATTGAACCCCAATTCTAATGGTATATGGTATGTGTTTCGAAACTACGGGATGTGGACGAACGGAGATCGACAAAAAACATGCCGGAATCGCCTCCCAGTTGCGAGATCGGGGAAGAAGATGATGACGTCTGATGCGCCGATGTAGAATGCATATAATAAGATACGCCTGTGACATGAGCGTATCTAATGCCTGCTGCGCCTGTGATAACGTGACCAGTACATACGCTGGTGAGTAAGGCGTATCAGTACATACGCCTGTGAGAAAGGCGTATGTGGTGGGCATTTAGGGCAGTGCTTACCGAATTTGAGTATTTTGGTGAGAGAAACTTAAAAAGTGGGTAAAAAGGGCAATCACCCATCATATCAAGGGCATTCTATTTAATAAAATAAAATAATTATTTTATAATTACTAACAATTAACCAATTACCTTTTGAACTAAAATCTATCATCTTTTCTATATTTTCTAATTAAAAGATCTCATTTTCTAGAAATATCACGGATAACATTTATATAATTATTATCAAATAATCTCATATAAAAATTTAAGCCTCCAAAATTCAGGTTTTAAAAAAAATTAAATTATTGAAAAAAATTTTGAATATTAAAAAAAATCTGTGCATCGCACGGATTTTAAGCTAGTATGTATATAAATCACCAACAATGAAAATAACAAAATAATTAAAAAATAAATACATGAACGTTTATTACTTGTAACACCCCCAGATCCGGGGTCAGGGATCTGGTCATTACGATCTCAATATCCATCCACAAAACCAACATAATTAAATTACAACCTTGTGACCCAAAACAATAACAACAACACACCCATTATAGTCCCAGAGATGAAATCAGAGTAACTGTCAATATTATTAATCACAAGTTTGAGTTCTTACAACCCAAAGAATTACAATTAATCAGTACATACTCTTTGCCATCCATTTGTATATGTAATAATATAAATACATTTGATGCCCAAATGCTAACATCTAGCCTACCAATAGCTGCATCCTCAGCAATGGTAACTATGACCTCAGCGGTTAATCCTCTGACGGCTGACACCTGCTTACGCTGAGTGCGCCTTGCGCGGCCATCTGATCTAGCTGTTGTTGTGATATAAATAAATAAAGCGAGGGTGAGCAATAGCCCACCAAAAATCTAATTGAACAGTGATAATATATAACAATCCAAAATATCTTTGAAACCATATGCCATGCATTAACGAACGTATTACCAATATAAGGTATGAGATGAAGTTACAAGGTAACTCAAAATATAATTGTTCCGAAGAAATATCTGCTATGTCAAAGATAAGCAAGATATCATCAAATTTTCATAATAGAGGAACTTGCAGGAAGAATATTGCAATTCCAGTTCAAACACTTTTCAAACCTGCCAACAATGATAATGTTGCAGGAAATTTTCAACATTGAGAGATGAACTAATACTGGAGTTTGACGCGCCAGGAGACATAGCATTTACACGATGATCAGTCGCATGTTATGCTCCCCACCTCTTGTTCTCTACATGTAGAAGGAAGCACCGACGGATTTACTTGTCTACCGCCCTCTGGAACCCCCCGGCCAACGGTTGGGCCATTTGCTGGACCGGCGCCACTGGGTCACTTACGCATCTCCTAGTTCATTTCACATCCATAACTTTGAAACGTAAAGTTCCTCCCCCTTTCCCCAAATATTTTACTTGTTGATAGGACTCCACAAAGTAGTCGTATCTAGTTGGAAAGGAAAATTCACTAATATTTCCCAAGCTGATGCTTGTTAATGGATATAAACTTGTTCCATCAATTCTTACCCCTCGAGCGTTGAGGAGGTAACCAAACAGATTCATATCGATGTTTGAAAGAATCAAGATATGAGTGACAAGATAGTTTAGCAAGTATAGGACCGGGCAGCCCAATAAATAACATCTCTCAAGTGAGGTCCCCTTATATATGTTTGGAAGTTGAGCGAGTAGTTAAATCTTCTTTAAGATAGATTTAAATGGAAATAAGGTTTGAGAACCTCCCCTTGATAAAAATAGTCATAAAATACTCCGAAATATTTTACACCATATCTGAAGATGAAAGATAATCTTTGAATAATATGAATTATTATAAAAAGAACTTAAAAGAATTTAAATAAATATTCCAAGAATATTTATTAAATCAATAATAATTAAGGAATATGATTAAATCATAATATTACTCGTAAGTAATCCTCGAATGAATACATAAAATTATTTATTAAATAAATCTCTTCTTAAATGAATATTCAAAATAATATTCATTAAATAAATTAAACTTCCAATGAATATTCAAGATGATATTCGTTAAATAGATAAACTCGAATAAATATTTAAAATAATGATCACTAAGTAAATCAAACCTTAAATGAATATTTGAGAATAATATTCATTAAATAATAGTATTCTAAATGAATATCCAATTAATATTCATTTAGTAATCAAAACTTTAAAGAAATATTCAAAATAATATTACTTAAGTAATTAGAACTTCAATTGAATATTTTAAAATAATATTCATTAAGTAAATAAAACCTTAAATGAATATCCAAATAATATTCATTTAATATATACTATTCTAAATGAATATCCAAATAATATTCATTTAGTAATCAATACTCTCAAGGAATATTTGAAATAATGTTCCTTAAGTAATTAGAATTTCAAAGGAATATCTTAAAGTAATATTCATTGAATAGATGAAACCTTAAATGAATATTCGAAAGTAATATTCATTTAATAAACAATATTCTAAATGAATCTTGAAATAATATTCATGAAATAATCAAACTCTAAATGAATATTCGAAATAATATTCCTTTAATATTTCTCGACTGAGATAATACTCAAATAACATTTCTCGAAAGATTTCCAAGTAATTAATACTTTATGGAAATATAATTAATGTTTAATAATAACATTCCTCAAAAGGAATACTAATCTGTCGCTGGAATCCCTCCGGGTTTCCACGACTACATCTATATCTCAAAATACCGACTCCCGGTCTACATTTAAAGAATGAATATCACATGCCCTTCACTAAGGGTCTTAACCAAAAATCCGGCTTATACTGATATATCGTATCTAGTCTATAAGCCAATATTAATTCTGGGAACAAGTATTGCAATATAACTTGAAAGTAGGCATGCATGCTATGGCATATATATAACATAATCAATTCATATATATATATATTATCAAAACAACAGCCTTCAAGAAGGTTGAAAACTTGCCTGGTAATCCTGTGGGTGTAGTGTACCTCAGTTCAATCCGGTGATCTAAAAATAGTCACAATATCCGAGGTTAATCACTTTAACACTTCGACATGCTAAGTATATATTTAACTTAGGTTAAAACACATTTTAAAATTATCTCGTTAGGCAAACCCTAACATAACTCTTATTAATACCGTTATAATCCGACACTCGAATCCCTCCTTAATGTCGGATCTTTCGTACATCTCGCTTAATCATTTATAGCCTCGTTCTTTGCAGCAATATGTTGTCTTGATAATTCTTAACAAGTTTCATGTTTTAGTCGACTCGAGATTCCTCTTTTAATCTAGCCAAAATGGGTGGCCAAAGTAGTACCCCTAGGGTTGACTATTCTGAGAAGCACTATTCCGTGACTCGTACTTCAACACTTTTAATAAAGCACTGGAAACATATTTAATTACGAAACCACTTCTAAAATCATCTTTGGTATTTGTAATATTTATCATAAAATTTCCAATTCGAGGCAACAGGTCTAGATAGGTGAAATGCATTTTCGAAGTTCAGTCAACTACGGATCTTTACTATTCACACCTCTTTCACTAAAACGTTCATAACTCGGTAACCGTTAACTCAAATGATGCACCGTTTTCGCGTACATGATCTAGAGAATGTCTAGAAGGTAGCTAACTCAAGATTGGACTTAGATTAGAAGATTAATTTTTTGGATTTTTGCCAAAACAGGGCAGGAGCATTCAGTGAATAGTGTTACCTCCGAAAAGTGGTTTCTTCGCACTTAACCTCGATTCGAACATTTTTATAAAATCGGAAAACGATCCGTTTCACATGTGGTTTTCTCTCACACCTTCATTTTTATCTCTAATATTTAATTATCAAGATTCGCCACTGATTCCGTAGTATTAAAGGAATCCAATTTCAGTTACGAACTTTCATTTACGGTTTCGAACCACTTTTACGAATTAAACCATAACTCCTAAACCGTAAGTCCATTTCATACGATATTTATATCAAAACGAAGCTTATAACATACTCTAGATTATCGTGGCATAAATCGAAGCTAATCAGTGAGTTACATCTACTGTCAAGTTCGTGTTCTTAAGGTTAACGAAATTTCGGCATTACGACGGCTATAAATCGAATATTTCTAAATTCCAAACCTTCCAATAATCATGGTATCCACTCCAACCAACATATACATGATATATAACCATGAAATGAGGCCAAGCAATGCCTTTCTGTTCATCTAAACTATTTTTAACATTTACTAAAACCAAATCATAATCATGCTTATAATCATGCTTATAACATACTAACTTCATAACTACTTAAATCTATCAAGAACATCATCAAAACTCAAAGTCAAACTAAGGGTTCATGAGGTTTATACATTCCTTGTAGAGTGTTAAAGCCCTTGCTAAGCCTTGTATAGTCCATGTCTATCCTTAACCAAGCTTAGATCATCCAAGAAATCAAGAAAAACCAAGATTTGTTCTTGAAGTTACTATTCACCCTAGACTTTGATGATTTTATTGAAAATGGAAACAAGGGATTTTGAGGCTAAGATTTCTAGGGTATCATTTTTATGAAATATAGGATTTATGGTAAAAGTTTGGAGATCAAACAATGGTGGGAAGGTTGGTTTTGGTTCTTGAATTTCTTCAAAAAGCCGAATAGCTTGAAATGGGAGAGGGAGAGAGTTTTTGCTTGGTTGTTTGCTTTGTTCTCATCCAATCTTGCATTATTGTTATGTCCTTGGATAATATCTAGCATAAAGTAGCTTTAATAAAAGTGGTGTGTCAAGGAAGTTTCATAAATCAAGTGGACAAGTAGCATTTTAAGAGATAATATCTTGTATGCTTGGTTTAATCCTAGGTGTGCTAGTTGCTTCTTGCCACTAGCTTAGTTACTTACTCCATCCACTTGCACATGTATGTATCTTAGTCCTCTACTTGGTCTTTTGTCCATTTATTGCTCAATTCGTTGACCGTTCGGAGGAATAACTCAAGGATTTCTAGTTAGGGCTTTACCGGAAACCTTCTTAATAATAATACTTCCATTCATATTCCTCCTTTATAATTCTTGCATTTAAATTCCTTAAATCCTCTTAATAAATCCTTAAGTCTTTCAGTGTCTAGGGAAAATCTCGGAGAAAATAAAAGTGCTATTCTTCAGAAGCCGACAGCTTTACATACACTTATTTTCCCCTCGGATCACTAATATGAACTCAGAAATTCATTCTGGGTACTTCTATATAGTGTCGTCTCATAATATTCTTATTTCCATCAAAAACACTATTCATCACTTATTCTCTTTTTAGTCATGTACTTAGAAAATATCTTTGTGCTTCCTCGAGCGTTCCTTAACTCTTTCATGGAACCTCTGTACTTGTAACCGATATCGATCTGGATGACATGAGGGTATCTATTTCTCTCTAGGGATTCTTATCTTAACTTTCTAGGAGATAGATTATTCTAATCTAAGTTATCACCCAATAGCATCCTTCAGGACATTTAACCGTGGAATCTATATCCTTTCATTATTCATTCATTAAAACTAGCATTACATTGTAGTTGTAACCACTGCTCACTATAACATCAATACATAATAAAAAGTTTTAATTCTACCCAAAAATCTGGGTTCTTACAGTCTCCCCTCCTTAAAAGGATTCCGTCCCGGAATCAGGTAGAAGACAATTGGGTACTTGTTGGTTATTTTGCTTTCCAATTCTCTGGTCGATCCTTACACATTCCAATCTTTCTAAAGCACATCGTACTGGTGTTACAATACACCCTTTATCCGTTCTACCAATTCTTTGATACTTTCGTACAACACATTACCCGGGTTATGCTCTTACCCAGTCATATACTATTTTCCTTATTGGTACGTGTAGTGACTTCGGTATCACTATCGCACTACGAATTCGGAGATAACCTTACTCGTACTATGTTCCTGATCGCTTTTACCTTCGCAGTCTGGATCTATATATATTGAAGTGGAAAAATTTATTGAGAGATCACTATGATCAATGAACATTTGTTATATTGCATAGTTAGTACAGAAGGGGGCCAACCTTTAGTACTTGACAAGCAATTAAACAATTAGTGGCATTCCACTTAGACTTCTATCACACAGACAGATCGTCACGTAGCAGTACCTCCCCTCCTTAAAGGATTGTTCTCCTCAATTCAGAAGAATATGAATAAGTGAGAAGAAAAGAAAAGAATTTCAAAGATTTGTAGAAAATTTTTCTTGATTGCAAAATATCATACTTAGAATTTACCCCTGAACTGTAGAGGTTTGTCAAAGAAGAAAATAGTCGTAATCGTAATAAATACTATTTTATCGTAATCTCGTGTGTCAACGCATTCTCGATGTTCTGTCCATCTTTCTATGGACCATCATATCCTAATCAGTATTTCAAATATCATGTCATTCCAAAATTTAAACCATCCGAAACAAACCTGGATGATTTCTCTAACTTAGATTCAATTCCGACCCTCCCACAGTCGTTATCATCTAATTCTGCAGAAAATCACCACTACATTAATGTGGTCCATGGATAAATCATCATCGTTTATCATTTACGTAGGGCTTTAACAGCTAATCCTACGGGTTTCCTAATTGTCAGATCAGACTCCTCTAGGAAGACAGAATAATCACTATTCCCTTATCCCTAGGGAATACTTACTGAACTTGATGTGGATATTACATGAAGCAGATAAAATTGCAGAGAAGCTTCAAGCATCGCAACTATGATAGGTTGGTGAGATTATTAATCTTATATCTCTAGTTGAAGACTGGAAGCTCAGCGTTTTACTTAATCACTTTCCAAATCTCGTTAATCCTTAATACAGGGATACCTTTCAGTATCACGAATCTTTAACTTCCTGTACTCTATCTTGTTTGCGCAGAATTACGCCAACATAAACTTGCTTGTCATTCATCATCATGCCATTTAGCTTATCAGTATTTTTACCATCTCTGTTTCTGGTCATCTACTACCAATTCCTTGTTACTTAACCTCCCCCCTCTCTTTCTAAAGGAAAGGCGAGTCTCTTGGGGAATTTGGTCTGGCCTGTCGTAGAGCCTCCTAATGTCGGTAATGTGCTACCGGCAACATCAGGAATCGAATCTTTACTTAAACAATTCTTATAGTTGGTCCTGGCACAATCATCAGACGGATTGTAACTTCCTCTACCACATTATGACCATCAAGGTCCTTACATTATCATTCTATTTCTTTGGTATGAACATTTATACTTACTCCCCTATACTTAAAGTGTCGGCCACCTCGTTGGCCTTTCCTGATTATAATAATTTCTTGAGTTCAATGTTTTCTAGATCTATTCCAACTCAGGGTGGAAGCATTCTCCTTTAAATTCTGCTGAATGAGAGAAATCATCTATCAGTCTTTTCCAAAAGTCATTGCTTCCACCTTTCTAGTGTGAACTTTACTACCGGTACTCCAAATCATACCTAGGATATTCCTTTACTTAACTCCCTTCTTGTTTTAGGATAATCTCAACCTTATTGGTTCAATCCATACTTTCTCATGGTTTCACACATGCTTCCTCTGCTGGAACCCTTTCCGGGTCCTTAGTAGGGTACTCCATCGAATTCACAATCCGATTGCCAACATACAATAAAGTATCATTGTACTACTGCTCGTACACCTCAAGGTCTATCGCTTTACTAGTCGACACGGGAATGAACTAAATTACTATCATGATACTTAAGAGTTCCCATAAGGGTTTATATATATCGGTACTAGATTAAGTAGTCCGACTATGAACTTGGCAAGAGTTCTTATTATATTAGTGAATTTATTGTTTTAACGTCACGTCATCTCTGGGGTTTATAACGTACGCTCTGATACCATTTCTGTAACACCCCCAGATCTGGGGTCAGGGATCTGGTCGTTACGATCTCAATATCCATCCACAAAACCAACATAATTAAATTACAACCTTGTGACCCAAAACAATAACAACAACACACCCGTTATAGTCCCAGAGATGAAATCAGAGTAACAATCAATATTATTAATCACAAGTTTGAGTTCTTACAACCCAAAGAATTACAATTAATCAGTACATACTCTTTGCCATCCATTTGTATATGTCATAATATAAATACATTTGATGCCCAAATGCTAACATCTAGCCTACCAATAGCTGCATCCTCAGCAATGGTAACTATGACCTCAGCGGTTAATCCTCTGACGGCTGACACCTGCTTACGCTGAGTGCGCCTTGCGCGGCCATCTGATCTAGCTGTTGTTGTGATATAAATAAATAAAGCAAGGGTGAGCAATAGCCCACCAAAAATCTAATTGAACAGTGATAATATATAACAATCCAAAATATCTTTGAAACCATATGCCATGCATTAACGAACGTATTACCAATATAAGGTATGAGATGAAGTTACAAGGTAACTCAAAATATAATTGTTCCGAAGAAATATCTGCTATGTCAAAGATAAGCAAGATATTATCAAATTTTCATAATAGAGGAACTTGCAGGAAGAATATTGCAATTCCAGTTCAAACACTTTTCAAACCTGCCAACAATGATAATGTTGCAGGAAATTTTCAACATTGAGAGATGAACTAATACTGGAGTTTGACGCGCCAGGAGACATAGCATTTACACGATGATCAGTCGCATGTTATGCTCCCCACCTCTTGTTCTCTACATGTAGAAGGAAGCATCGACGGATTTACTTGTCTACCGCCCTCTGGAACCCCCCGGCCAACGGTTGGGCCATTTGCTGGACCGGCGCCACTGGGTCACTTACACATCTCCTAGTTCATTTCACATCCATAACTTTGAAACGTAAAGTTCCTCCCCCTTTCCCCAAGTATTTTACTTGTTGATATGACTCCACAAAGTAGTCGTATCTAGTTGGAAAAGAAAATTCACCAATATTTCCCAAGCTGATGCTTGTTAATGGATATAAACTTGTTCCATCAATTCTTACCCCTCGAGCGTTGAGGAGGTAACCAAACAGATTCATATCGATGTTTGAAAGAATCAAGATATGAGTGACAAGATAGTTTAGCAAGTATAGGACCGGGCAGCCCAATAAATAACATCTCTCAAGTGAGGTCCCCTTATATATGTTTGGATGTTGAGCGAGTAGTTAAATCTTCTTTAAGATAGATTTAAATGGAAATAAGGTTTGGGAACCTCCCCTTGATAAAAATAGTCATAAAATACTCCGAAATATTTTACACCATATCTGAAGATGAAAGATAATATTTGAATAATATGAATTATTATAAAAAGAACTTAAAAGAATTTAAATAAATATTCCAAGAATATTTATTAAATCAATAATAATTAAGGAATATGATTAAATCATAATATTACTCGTAAGTAATCCTCGAATGAATATATAAAATTATTTATTAAATAAATCTCTTCTTAAATGAATATTCAAAATAATATTCATTAAATAAATAAAACATCCAATGAATATTCAAGATGATATACATTAAATAGATAAAATCGAATAAATATTTAAAATAATGATCACTAAGTAAATCAAACCTTAAATGAATATTTGAAAATAATATTCATTAAATAATAGTATTCTAAATGAATATCCAATTAATATTCATTTAGTAATCAAAACTTTAAAGAAATATTCAAAATAATATTACTTAAGTAATTAGAACTTCAATTGAATATTTTAAAATAATATTCATTAAGTAAATAAAACCTTAAATGAATATCCAAATAATATTCATTTAATAGATACTATTCTAAATGAATATCCAAATAATATTCATTTAGTAATCAATACTCTCAAGGAATATTTGAAATAATGTTCCTTAAGTAATTAGAATTTCAAAGGAATATCTTAAAGTAATTTTCATTGAATAGATGAAACCTTAAATGAATATTCGAAAGTAATATTCATTTAATAAACAATATTCTAAATGAATCTTGAAATAATATTCATGAAATAATCAAACTCTAAATGAATATTCGAAATAATATTCCTTTAATATTTCTCGACTGAGATAATACTCAAATAACATTTCTCGAAAGATTTCCAAGTAATTAATACTTTATGGAAATATAATTAATGTTTAATAATAACATTCCTCAAAAGGAATACTAATCTGTCGCTGGAATCCCTCCGGGTTTCCACGACTACATCTATATCTCAAAATACCGACTCCCGGTCTACATTTAAAGAATGAATATCACATGCCCTTCTGTTAGGAATATGTTGTAGTTGATGATAACTTAACATTCAAGCAAAATTGTATAAGTCAAGTTTTGTAACTGTCAACGGATAAGACTTTATAATTCTATTCGTTGACAGGTAGCTCATCAACGGATGAGGTTTTGTAGCATACTGCAATATCTCTATTTATCAGTTGATAGTGTTTTTATTCAGAGTCATGTTGACCATCAATGGATAGGCAGAATCGGGTAGCCAATTGTAAATAAGCTATGCTATGTAATTCTGTCTAAGTGAAAGTGTATCAACGGATGAGAACAGGGCTCTATCAACGGATACAACTCAAATCTACTCTATCAACGGATACAACTCAAACTACCATCAACGGATAACTGTGCACAACATCAACGGATAATCATTATCACTTTATCCGATGCTAGCTAAGGATTAGTAGTTGATAAGGACAGGTTTGACTGACAGATCACATGGGTTGATAGTAGGTATAAAAAGGCAGTATGGTAGCCATACTTTGGAAACACAGAAGAAAGAAGCATTCCATTTACACAGTACATACAAGAAAGGTGCAGGGGACATATCTGTTCACAAGGACAACCTTTCGGCTACATGTGGATTTGGAGTGGAGTAGCAAGTCAACTTGAATTAGATTAATATTATCTTATTCCTGTAGTACTTGTAAACTTGGGATATATAACAAAGTGTAGCAACTCTTTAGAGATTAAGAAAACAGACATATTTGCTTAGGGTTTCTTGAATATCCTTAGAAGCAAAGAGTTGTAAAAACAGAAGCTGTGTACATTTGTATCACAGAGTTTTCTTCAAATAAAAGTCTCAGGTGGTACATTTAACCACCTGATTTTTTATGTGTTTGTGAACCATTTCTTATTCAGCAATTATTTCCTTATAGATTTCTGTGGTTTTTATCAGAAATTTATAATTATCAAGAATTGTATTCAACCCCCCCTTCTACAATTATACAAGTGTGTAATCTGGGAATAACACCCTCACTAAGGGTCTTAACCAAAAATCCGGCTTATACTGATATATCGTATCTAGTCTATAAGCCAATAATAATTCAGGGAACAAGTATTGCAATATAACTTGAAAGTAGGCATGCATGCTATGGCATATATATAACAGAATCAATTCATATATATATTATCACAACAACAGCCTTCAAGAAGGTTGAAAACTTGCCTGGTAATCCTTTGTTGGGTATATTACACTAAACAACGCAACAATGAGGCAGTGATATATATGAAAACAAGAACAGGCAATTAACCAATTAACAAAACAAATCACGAAGGCAAAAACAAGAGTATAATCAGAGACCGTAATTAACAAGAAAAGTAAGAACACTTGTCTCTCACAGCAGCTTAAGCCAAGACAACAAGAGAGAAAGAACACAGCTGAGTCACCAAGCCCTACGAGAAGACTTGGTTGTTCTTGAAGAGAATATTGCCCCACTTACGTTGTGATTGGGTTGCAGCAATTTCACTTCCAGGATAAAACAACACCGATCAAAGGGTTCACAAAGCTCCAGTGATCAACAGCGACCAACACCTCAGTTCGCCTAAGAACTATGTATTTCTCCTATATGTATCGTGAGAGAACAGAGAAAGAAGAAAACGAATCGTGTTTCTATCCTTAGGACGTATCTCTTCCCATTAACGTTTATTTACTTCTGTATTGTATATATAATACCAAAAATAAACGTAACTGATACTCCATAAAAGGAAAGTAAATATTCTGATTTAATTGCATTAACTGCATCAGGATTTATTTTTAGTTACATAAGCATCAGGATTTGGTCATCAGTAATATCAGGATTTGGTGTCCATCAGGATCAGGATTCAGTGCTTGTCAGGAACTGATATCCATCAGGATTTAGCCCATCAGTATCTGATGTCTGACCAAGTCCATCAGGATTTTACTCCAAGTACTGATCCAAATTTCCATCAGGATTTAATCCAAATACTGATCCAATTTCCAGTACTGTTGTAATAAATAAATCTGAAACCTGTTAAAATAAACCAATCATCAATTCTTCTTTCAACTCAATTTATTTATGGATTCCACTAAGAAAATGTCTTAGATCCAAACATGAAAGTTTAAGTCCTCATTACAAGGAACAACCTCCACTTGTTAGTTTCCGGAAATTTCATCAAGAACATATTATTAATATGCCTCAAACTTTCCATTTTCTAATAATCCCCCACGAATCCATACAGAAATGCAAATACATATCTATCCTCATCATGACTTGTTTTTCAGAGTAGGTACCCTTCCGGGTTTGAACCCTCCTATGTCCTCTACTTCGATGGCTACCGGATTCAGATGGAATGTTTCACCTTGAATCTTTATCCGTTTGGTGTAACCACACTCCATAGACGACGACAAATCAAAGGCTATGGTGCCAATCTACGACTTTGAGACGTTAATGGTCATGTCTCGATCCTGTTCGTCGAATGCTTCAAGGAATAACCCTTCCTCTAATTTCGACCACACAATTACATTCGCTTAGCTGGGCATCTCCAGAGATGTACTGCTAGCATCTCGTCATATGACTTGACCCCATTCAGAGTTCAAATAACTCTTACTATTCTGGCAGTTACAGTACCTTTTAGGTTTACAGGGGATAGACTCCAGATACGTGAGTATCAATCTATGTAGTTAAAGGTACAACTAATTCACCCTTACAACTTGTTATTACCACATTGAATACACTTTCGAGGGATCTCCTCTCATGTGTATTGGGTTCCCGCTGCAGATGAATTACTATGGGCTATCAGTCCCATCCCCAACCTAGACTTAAGGACTACAGCATGCTCAAGCCCCTTAGTCAAAGGATCAGCTAGGTTTTCTTGAGTTCCAACAAACTCAACAGCAATAATCCTTTCAGACATTAGACCCCTTATAGACTTCAGTCTAACTTGGATATGTCTCTTTGTTTTCACATTATACTTCTTGCTGTTTATCTTGTCGATAGTTGTACGGCTATCACAATGAACAGCAAAAGCAGGAAGTGGATGACTTACTACAGGTAACATTGACATGAGTCCATGTAACCATTCAGCCTTAGTCCCCGTGGCATCTAATGCACACAACTCAGCCTCAAAAGTAGACCAAGTTATAATAGTCTGTCTAGAAGACTTCCAAGACACTGCTCCACCCGCAAGGGTAAACAGATATCCAGTCACTCCATTGGAACCAGACTTTTTAGCTATCCAACTTGCATCACTATATCCCTCTAGCACTCCAGGAAACCTCCTGTAATGCAGACCAAGATATATGGTGCCTTTTAGATATCTAAGCACTCTATCAAGAGCATCCCAATGAGTCTTGTTTGGACAGCTTGTATATCTTGCTAACTTAGACACTGAATATTAAATATCTGGCCTAGTACCATTAGCAAGATACTGCAAACTCCCAATAATCTAAGAATACCTTAACTGAGACACAGGTATTCCTGAACTATTCTTGATAAGGGCGATTTTAGGATCATACGGAGTACTTGCAATTCTACAATTTGAATAACCATACTTCTCAAGTATAGATTTCTCTATATAATGAGATTGTGACAAGGTTATTCCATCAGTTGACTGAGTCAACTTGATACCAAGAATCACACTAGCCTCTCCCATATCCTTCATTTCAAAATGCCTTTTCAAGAACCTTTTTGTCTCGTTAATAACCTCAATATTGGTTCCAAACAACAAAATATCATCCACATACAGGCACACAATAATACATTCATTTCCTTTAACCATGTAATAGACACACTTGTCACTTTCATTAACTACAAATTCTGATTCTAAAACAGTTTCATCAAACTTTTTATGCCAGTCTCTTGGAACTTGTTTTAAGCCATATATAGACTTGATTAACTTACATACTTTCCTTTCATTACCAGAGGCAACAAATCCCTCAGGCTGATCCATATAAATTTCTTCTTCAAGTTCACCATGAAGAAAAGCTGTCTTTACATCCATTTGATGGATGATAAGACCGTGTACAGAAGCCAATGCTATAAGCATTCAGATTGTTGTCATTCTAGCAACTGGAGAGTATGTGTCAAAGTAATCAATGCCTTCCTTTTGCTTAAAGCCCTTAGCTACCAGCCTAGCCTTATACTTATCTATTGAGCCATCAGGGTTCATCTTCCTTTTGAATACCCATTTACATCCTATAGTAGAACACCCAGGAGGTAGATCAACCAACTCCCATGTTCCATTAGAAACAATAGAGTCAATTTCACTTTTTACAGCACCTTTCCAGTACCTAGATTCAGAAGAATCCATGGCCTGTCGAAAAGTTAAATGTTCATCCTCAATATTGTAAGTGATAAAATCACTTCCAAAATCCTTGACTACCTTAGCACGCTTACTCCTTCTAGGTTCCTCTACTTCATCAGGAGTAGAGCTACTACCAGGATCTGCCCCCACATTTGTCATCCTTTCCACATGATCAGGAATGGACCTCGATGTGTGAGTGGGATCATCATCAGGAATACCCTGAGGTATACCAGTCTTCATAGGGAACACATTCTCAAAGAATGTTGCATCACGAAATTCAACTATAGTGTTAGCCACTATTCCGTCTATGTCAGATTTTATCAATAAAAATCTCATAGCCGTAGTGGTTTCAATATAGCCCAGAAAGATGCAATCAACAGTTTTCGGTCCTAGTTTCTTTCTCTTGTGTTCAGGGACAAGTACCTTTGCAAGGCACCCCCACACTCGAAGATATTTTAAACTAGTCCTTTTCTCTATCCATAATTCATAAGGTGTCTTGTCCATATGTTTCAGAGGAACTCTACTCAGAATATGGCAAGCCGTATTCAGAGCTTCTCCCCACATGTACTTAGGCAACCCAGAATTAATCAACATACTATTGATCATATCCTTAAAGGTTCTGTTCTTTCGTTCTGCCACCCCATTAGACTCAGGTGTGTATGGTGGAATTACCTCATGAACTATACCATTGCTCTTGCAAAATTCATTAAACGAGTTACTCGTATACTCACCACCTCTATCTGATCCCAAACGTTTAAGTACTTTACCAGTTTGTGTTTCAGATTCAGTTTTGAACATAATGAATTTATCTAGTGCTTCATCTTTATGTTTAAGCAAATAAACATAACAATATCTACTACAATCATCTATAAAAGTAATGAAATATCTATTATGTTTCTTGGTCAAAACACCACCAAATTCACATATGTCAGTGTGCACTAAATCTAACACATTCGAATCCCTAACCACATTATGAAAGGGTTTCCTAGTTTGTTTAGCAGTCACACATACTTGACATTTAGATTTATTATCAATGGCATGTTTTGGAATCAACTCTAAGTTCATCATATTCTTTAGAGCACCAAAATTCAAGTGACCAAGACGTGCGTGCCACAAATCAGATGATTCAACACAATTAAAAGAAGGAGCAACATTATTATTAATAAAACTGCCCAAAACAGGCTCAACATTTATTAAAAATAATCCATCCGACAAGTAACCTTTGCCAAAAAATACACTAGTATTTGTAATAACTACTTTATTACATTTCAAAGAAACTTCAAAACCATTCTTAACTAAACAACTTCCACTTATTATATTTCTACGAATATCAGGAACATGGTGCACTCTAGTGAGGGATTGAACACGCCCAGAAGCGAACTTCAGGTCCACGTTTCCTATTCCAAGTACTCGAGCTACACTCGCATTTCCCATCATCACAGTCATTCCATGAGTCTGTTGATAAGATACAAATAGAGTAATATCAGTACAAATATGTACATTAGCTCCAGTATCAATCAACCATTCATGAGACGAATAAGTGGAAAGAAGTACAGGGTTGTAGGTCACATACCCGTTGTCAGTTTCAGAAGCAATAGCTTCACCAACAACCATGTTAACCATAAGCCCACCAGTGGTTCCAAGCACAGTGTTAGCTTGTGCTCCCACAATAGGTTTCTTAGTTTTCTTTACAGGACAGTCCTTGCTCCAATGACCAACCTGTCCACAAGACCAACATGGTTTGTTTGCCTTTGGTTTCTTAGCCTTGTTCTTGTCTTTAGACTTAGTATTTTCCTTCTTAGTGACAGACTTTCTTTTCTGTCCTACAGTCACTACATTCACCTTCGAACTCCCAGCATGTTCAGTAGGCATCACATGTCCTTGCTTGGACTTGTGTTGCTCCTGCACAGAGATGTCCAACATCAGGTTTGTCCAGGTGATCTCTCCTTTCTGTCTTTTCAGGGAGAGTGCAAACTCTTCCCAAGACTTAGGGAGCTTTTCAATCACAGACATAACCTGAAACTTTTCAGGTAGGTCCATACCAGACTCCTTCAAAGCATGCACCAACATCTCAAACTCATGCACCTTCTCAGTCATGGATTTAGTATCCACCAGTTTAAAGTCAAGGAACCTAGCCACAGAATACTTTTCCAACCCTTACGAGTCAGTATGAATAAACATCGAATAGAGTGTTTGCTAAAGCTGCCAGAATAGCAGCCCTAGCCACCCCATCCTTTTCCTCCCACATGGTATAAGCCTTAACAGTTTCGGCTTTCTCCTTAACCACAACTGGTTTCTCATACTGCACCACTGGCCATAGACCCTTTACCGTTAACCACAGTTTCATCTTTTTCTGCTAACGAGAAACACCAACACCCCCACTGAATTTATCAGGCATTCCTGACAAATCAATAGGCTGTGGGAAATGATACGTGGTCCAATCAATGGTAGGTGTAGTAACACCAGACCCAGATCTAGTCTCAACAACAGGAGTTTCAGTTTCGTTAACCATCTTGTTAATTAACAATATATAAAAAAAATATTCTCTTAAAGATTGTTGGGTATATTACACTAAACAACGCAACAATGAGGCAGTGATATATATTAAAACAAGAACAGGCAATTAACCAATTAACAAAACAAATCACGAAGGCAAAAACAAGAGTATAATCAGAGACCGTAATTAACAAGAAAAGTAAGAACACTTATCTCTCACATCAGCTTAAGCCAAGACAACAAGAGAGAAAGAACACAGCTGAGTCACCAAGCTCTATGAGAAGACTTGGCTGTTCTTGAAGAGAATATTGCCCCACTTACGTTGTGATTGGGTTGCAGCAATTTCACTTCCAGGATAAAACAGCACCGATCAAAGGGTTCACAAAGCTCCAGTGATCAACAGCGACCAACACCTCAGTTCACCTAAGAACTATGTATTTCTCCTATATGTATCGTGAGAGAACAGAGAAAGAAGAAAACGAATCGTGTTTCTATCCTTAGGACGTATCTCTTCCCATTAACGTTTATTTACTTCTGTATTGTATATATAATACCAAAAATAAACGTAATTGATACTCCATAAAAGGAAAGTAAATATTCTGATTTAATTGCATTAACTACATCAGGATTTATTTTTAGTTACATAAGCATCATGATTTGGTCATCAGTAATATCAGGATTTGGTGTCCATCAGGATCAGGATTCAGTGCTTATCAGGAACTGATATCCATCAGGATTTAGCCCATCAGTATCTGATGTCTGACAAGTCCATCAGGATTTTACTCCAAGTACTGATCCAAATTTCCATCAGGATCTAATCCAAATAATGATCCAATTTCCAGTACTATTGTAACAAATAAATCTGAAACCTGTTAAAATAAACCAATCATCAATTCTTCTTTCAACTCAATTTATTTATGGATTCCACTAAGAAAATGTCTTAGATCCAAACATGAAAGTTTAAGTCCTCATTACAAGGAATAACCTCCACTTGTTAGTTTCCGGAAATTTCATCAAGAACATATTATTAATATGCCTCAAACTTTCCATTTTCTAACAATCCTGTGGGTGTAGTGTACCTCAGTTCAATCCGGTGATCTAAAAATAGTCACAATATCCGAGGTTAATCACTTTAACACTTCGACATGCTAAGTATATATTTAACTTAGGTTAAAACACATTTTCAAATTATCTCGTTAGGCAAACCCTAACATAACTCTTATTAATACCGCTATAATTCGACACTCGAATCCCTCCTTAATGTCGGATCTTTCGTACATCTCGCTTAATCATTTATAGCCTCGTTCTTTGCAGCAATATGTTGTCTTGATAATTATTAACAAGTTTCATGTTTTAGTCGACTCGAGATTCCTCTTTTAATCTAGCCAAAATGGGTGGCCAAAGTAGTACCCCTAGGGTTGACTATTCTGAGAATCACTATTCCGTGACTCGTACTTCAACACTTTTAATAAATCACTGGAAATGTATTTAATTACGAAACCACTTCTAAAATCATCTTTGGTATTTGTAATATTTATCATAAAATTTCCAATTCGAGGCAACAGGTCTAGATAGGTGAAATGCATTTTCGAAGTTCAGTCAACTACGGATCTTTACTATTCACACCTCTTTCACTAAAACGTTCATAACTCGGTAACCGTTAACTCAAATGATGCACCGTTTTCGCGTACATGATCTAGAGAATGTCTAGAAGGTAGCTAACTCAAGATTGGACTTAGATCAGAAGATTAATTTTTCGGATTTTTGCCAAAACAGGGCAGGAGCATTCAGTGAATAGTGTTACCTCCGAAAAGTGGTTTCTTCCCACTTAACCTCGATTCGAATATTTTTATAAAATCGGAAAACAATCCGTTTCACATGTGGTTTTCTCTCACACCTTCATTTTTATCTCTAATATTTAATTATCAAGATTCGCCACTGATTTCGTAGTATTAAAGGAATCCAATTTCAGTTACGAACTTTTATTTACGGTTTCGAACCACTTTTACGAATTAAACCATAACTCCTAAACCGTAAGTCCATTTCATACGATCTTTATATCAAAACGAAGCTTATAACATACTCTAGATTATCGTGGCATAAATCGAAGCTAATCAGTGAGTTACAACTACTGTCAAGTTCGTGTTCTTAAGGTTAACGAAATTTCGGCATTACAACGGCTATAAATCGAATATTTCTAAATTCCAAACCTTCCAATAATCATGGTATCCACTCCAACCAACATATACTTGATATATAACCATGAACTGAGGCCAAGAAATGCCTTTCTGTTCATCTAAACTATTTTTAACATTTACTAAAACCAAATCATAATCATGCTTATAACATACTAACTTCATAACTACTTAAATCTATCAAGAACATCATCAAAACTCAAAGTCAAACTAAGGGTTCATGAGGTGTAAGAACCCTAATTTTTGGTAATATTTTATTTTATTTAATATCTTGTGGCAATGACAATGTGGAACCTTTCTGGTAATCCCTGTTGATTAACAGAATTGATTGTCTGAGAAACTGTGTTGTTGTATTCACTATGTAAGATAAAGAGGGAGATTGTGAAGGCAAGAGTCTTATTGTTAGTGAGATTTATAAAACTTGGGATTTGAGAATGATTAGAGTGTTAAAAGATTTGTTAAGGATCATGACAAGGAATTATGGACATTCGAGGAATTTACACAATTAGTACTTAAGGAATTATAGGGGAAATCTCTACGCGACAAAATATTATTACGAGAGATTAATTAAGATACGATACGAATTAAAGATTAGATAACAAGTATTGGTGAAAGAATAATATTACAAGGAGTAGTATTGCATGCAAACCCATGCAACCAAGTAGTTAGAAATCAAGCAAACTAGTTAGCCATTGGAAGGTGAATAGTGCCTAGTTACTTGCTTTTTGAAAAAGGAGGAGACAAGAAGTACAAGAGCCATGCTTGCTAGTACTTGCCTATGCTTATACACATAATAATACATATCACCCAACCATTCATCCAACACAAAAATCAAAACACAAAAACACACCCCCCCCCCTTGAACAAGAAAGCTCTCGGCCAAGATAAAACAAGAAGAAGAAAAATTCTTCTTCCCCCTTTCCCATCACTCATAATTCACACCATAATTCCTAGGTCATCTACATCATCTATACAAGGTATGCTAGCAATTTCACTCCATTTCATCCAATTTCAAGTTATAAATTGTTAAAGTTTGGATGAATAGTAACCAAGTTTGTTCTTCCTTTAGATCTTGCATTATAAGTGTTGTAGGAGACCATCTAAGGTGTTGTGGAGTTGTGAAAAGCTTACCCAAGGCCACTAGGAGCTCAAGAAGGTATAAAATCACAAACCCCCTTGGTTATGTAATATTTATAATGATTGGTAGTAGATCCATGTATTTAAGAGTTAATCTTGGTTGTATATGTGTTGGATAGCATGGATCTTGAACTTTGATGTTGAGATTATGACTTTATGACTATGGATAGTATATATATCACCATGAGTGTTATGAACCATGATTTGAGTGTGTTAAGTGTTGGTTGTATGGTGGAATTGTGAAAAATGATTGATTTAAGTGGTATGTTCATGCTGAGTTTTTCCAGGAGCAATGACCTGTATTGTGACCCGATTTTGAACACCCAAATGATGTCCCCTGATGTCCTACCTTATATTGTTGGAAAGATAATTGAATTTAGTTTCTGGATATGTAAGATTCATAGCTAGGTGATGTGTGGATTATTAGTTATGGCCGGAGGAGTGAATGTTGTTTCTGGACTATGGACTGCATAAAGTGACCCCCTTGTGAACCTTGTTTAAACACCTTAAAAAATATTTTGGATCATGAAAAAATTAGAGAAGCTAGGAAATACAGTGGTGAAGGCTACCCAAAAATAATTGGATTAAAATACGAATTTTTGAATTTTATAAAAATGCTAGAGTAAATTTCGCGCAAGGGAAAAAGTCGTTAGTGGAGCATAATTCTAGGAGTAATGGTTATGGTTCAAACGTGGTAACTAAATTAAGTCGAGTAAGTGACGAGCGTAAACGAGTGATGTCATGGACCTATAGTGAGGCTAGGGAGTCATAAGACGAAGTCGTTAAGTTAATCTCGTATCCCCTTAAAACCCCGTAATTAGAAAGAAATTGTTAAGGTACTAACGAACGATTATTGTTTATGTATAGATCGTTCGAATTCGCACGCTCGACCACCCCAACCCAACCAAGGCAAGTTTTCCAACCCTAAGTATTTAATTTCAAAAGATTATATTCTTGATTTTAACCATGCAAGTTTACTTTTCAAAACTTATATATAAGGATTTTTCACTGTTGTGTTTATAGTTTCGAACGTATTATATGCGTATGCTTTATGAGATTATGTTGAAGTTTGAGATATATGCATATGTGTTTGTACACCCTTGAACTTAGAATGAAAATGTTTCTTCGGACAACGACTCTAGCAATAGAGGTCGTAGCGGTCCAAATATACTATTGACCGGGGAGCGGTATATTATTGTATCATGATTAAATTACAAAAACCCGAAAGGTCATTCGGGAAGTATCGTATACTTACGTATTTATTATTTTTACGTTGTTAAAAGTACTCAAAAATATCTATCTTGGATTAAAAGCTTATTTTAATTAAATAATTATTTTACTAATTGTTTATATATTAAATCTAAACATACTATTTATTAATTATCGTTCATTATTTTAAAGACAAAACTAATCCAAGATACCTTCAGCGTTTTCAAACTTGAACTCTTTCGGACCCAAAACATTTTTCGAAAACCCCCGGTCAGCATTTGCTTCTTGTACGTTTTTCAAGAATTATCGAACGACTGAGGTCGAACTTCAACTACTCAAGTTTTCTATCAAAATGATTTTGAAAAGAAAAGAAAAAGGGGACTCTGGCAGGTGTGGGAATCGTTGACGAACGATTCCCGGGATGTGTAAGCGGCCGTGAGCCAGGCGGTCCATCAATTATTATTCCGGCCCAGGTGTTGCCGAAGGATGATTACGGATGTAGTTTTCATCGAGGGTGATTACGGATGTAGTTTTCACCCGAGGATAGTTACGGATGTAGTTTCTATCCTTCTACCGGTAGAGAAGACCCGCGGATTATTGGACTTGGATGTGGCGACTGATCATCGTCAATCCTTGTCAGGTTTTCATGTTTTCTTCCAGTCCCATCCTCCACTTTGGAAAAATACTCAAACACTGCTTCTTGGGCCTAAGTGCCAAGTTGCCGATAGTGTGGTTTTTGATGAGAAAATATTGATATTGTGCAGTATCTAGAACTGCAAGATTTTCTATAAAGATTGGCACGTGTTAGTGCACTCTTGCAATTATTTCAAAGAATGAAATGTTTTTGAATGAGAAACCTCCTAAGCTAATGGAAGGAAAGAGGTTTTGCAATAACGTATTCCCTGTACAGTATGATAACCGTAGAGTGTTTTGCCGAAAATGATATGCTTATATATATATATATTCAAACTTGAGATATATTGAAATGAGAACCTTGTAAAGGATTCATATGTTATTCTTAAAGCTCCTTAGTGAGTATAAATGTTTTATACAAACTCGGGCATATATATTGTCGAGTTATGTTTTGTAATCTGAGATATACACCCATACAGTTGGGAACGTTTTCAAAATAAACCACTTTATTATTTTCCAAAATGGTGAACTTGCTGAGCATTATGTAGCTCATTCTTGCTTTATAAAAACTTTTCAGAAAGGGAAGAATTTGGTCGATTAACTCCGCACCAGCAGAAGAGGAGTAGAAGAATTACCCGGAGATGATTTAGTCCCTGATAAATACTACAGAGTAGTCTGATAGGTTTTCAACTGTAATAGTAAGACTGTCTTCAAGTGTAGTTGTATAAGTGGAATTGCGTAAGACTCTGGATGGTACAGATGAATTGTAATATTTAGTGTTACTTTTGATTATCGTTTCTGAGGCTCTAACTTGTATGTGCGTAAGATTGAGGTCTAGATGGATGTATTGTTGAGTTGTAAAGTTAATACATGTATGATATGGTTGAATGGTGATGTGACGACCTCAATCTCTGACCTCGGATTTGGGGGCGTCACAGAAATGGTATCAGAGAGATAAGTTACAGTACTCAGAAATGAGAGTGTTGAGAGCTAAGTCTAAGTAGGGGAATGACATAAGAGATCGTAGTAAACTTATGATTGGACTACCGGAAGAGGTACCGGTGAGTAGAATGGACTGGAGTGTTACTGAAGGTATTATACTAGGGTCGATAGAATCCCTAGAGACCTGCAGAATGATGAATAGAGATTTGAGAGTCGTACATGACCTATCATAGGTAATGATATAGGAAGCAGAGCGAAATCTCGAGAGTAGCTGAGGTAGAGGCGATATTGCAAATATGATCAGATGACTAGGCTGGCATAAATTTTGTGGCCCATATTCCTCCACAGTTTAGGAGGCGGCATTTTAAGAATCAAGAAGTTTAGACTTCCCTACATAATTAGGAGTACTTAGTACTTGGATTAATGAAAGTCTTTTACTTTGGTTATAAGATCCGATTTTCGATAAGTAACGGGTTTCCTTGAAGGATGGTCACTATGTCGTTGTGGATTCCATTACCCTTGATGGCGAATTTTACATGTGTTATACGAGAATGTTATCATAAGACGAGCGTGCTAGATAATTCCACGCATGATTCGGACGCTAGAGCATAGTAGTTCAACTTAGAGAACAAACAAGCAGAATTAACAAAGCAACTCTAGTGAAGTTGAATATGGTTGCAACGAGCGATACAGTGATCTCAGAGTCTACCAAAGGAAGAGACCAGTGAGCCCATACTGGAATTATTTGATAGAAATTTTAGTAGAGACTACGCATATATACTTGTAAACCTATATATTGCTGGTAACGTATGTTCACGTGCACACACACCGCCACTGAACCTATGGACTGCATTGAGATCCCTGAGAGATCTCTTTGATCTGTTCCCAGGGGGAACTGGCCACTTGTGATTCATGTCGGAAGGCATGAAGTAGGACCCTATGGACTTAGCAGGTGTCCCCGGAATGATGTGAAGCTTGGCCTTCAAGATAAAGCACGGGAATGACAGATATATTGTGAAACCCTAACTCGATAAATGACTTTAAGATGATGATTGAGAGACGTACTAGTTGGTGTCTTGAATTACGAAGACGAAGAGATGGAGTTACCCTTATAGTGGTGATAGTGAGATGCACGAATGGTTATTAACTTATTTTGGTAACTACCGGCTGGAGCACTACTTCATTTTAAACTGTTCACTAACCATGTTACCTCGATTAGTTTATATCAGGTAATCCTTCCAGCTTTCTACTTCAGACTTGTGGAATAACCACCAGTGATATACTTTCTCTAAACCGGGACTCATCCAAAGTATCTTATTTGATCCCCGAGTATTCTATTTGAAGTTTATAATTATTTCGTTCTGCTCAGGACTATTTACACTTCCTTTCAATTATCCAAGGAATGTTCAACAATCGTTTCCTTAATTAATCAATGAATATTCCTAAACGAATATTGATATTTGACTACTTCTTTCATACTTGCATTCTTCAGTCGAGCCCATAAATATTTATCCACTTGTTGAGAACAGGGATGATCTAACATCCAGATATTCCTCATGAGTCCTTTCTCCTATTCAAAATGAGATTGTGCGTCTTACGTTGAAATCATAGTAAGGATATCATTCTAATATTGGTATTCCGAATTTAATTCTATTGTAGGATCTGATAAAGCATGTGTATGGAGACACCCTTGGGTGGACCGTTTCACTGATAAGTAATATTTGATGAGAGGTTATCGATTGTTCCGATACCTAGAACATTCTCTTCAGATTTTATAGTTTTCTTTTTCAAACTTAATAACTTCTTATTCCCATTCGTTGTCCGAGTAGCCTAAAGTTTCTTCAGTGGCTACGATGTTGAAATTCCGTTCTAGCCAATTAAAACTGGCTAGTCGATATGTCAATATGAATGACTAGTTGATTGTTCTAACTAGTCAAAATTGTAATGTTGTGAAGAACACCTAGCTAATTGTCCTAGCTAGTGGTGATGTCTCAAACGGGTGAATTAGCAAATTTTGTCTCGCTAGTTTCTAGTATTTCTTGAAAAGGACTAGTTATTGTTCCACTGGTCCAACTCCCAATTTAATTCATTCCGCAATGCATTTTGCATGTGGTAAAGTATGATGATGAAAGTTTTGACGAATAACTTGATTGAGACCTAGTGAGGTCGCCCACTCGACTTGAACTCTTACCCATCTTCGTATCAGACTTTATATCACTTGAATATTTTATTCTTTCATTCATACAACGAGAATTCATTTGAAACCATTGATTACTTGAATGACAAACTACTTCAATCTTTAATTGTCATGGAGTAGAATTTCTTTCTATTGGCTGACCTTCATCAATGCGACTTTAGATTTCCTCTTATTTTTCAAGAGGAAAAGTATTAACCAGATGTAAGAATTGTATAAAGATCGTCTTTATGACTTTTGTATCCAACAATCATTGCCCTCGTGCAACATTCTCTATGATATCACATTACAAGATTATCAGGACATGAAGGAATAAACCTTGTCGTATTCTTTTGTCCATCCTTACATCTCCGAAAAATCGAGACTCCTAGTATTTGGAACCATCAACATTCTTGGAACATCCAATGTGGAATTCTTATTGAAATTATCTATTGGACCTTGTTATTTTGAAACCATTCCTTTCAAAAGCGATTACTCTAAGGTGAACGGGAGGTACAATTGTGAACCGTTGCACCAATTTGAGATCAGAAACCAAATGTTGTAATTGTGCAGCCAGAGCGTTATGCCGAGTGATTATTTAAAGTAGGATAACATGTCGGGGCATACCACAAGACCTTTAATATTAGTGTGAGGAAAGTTATAGGAAATGATGAGGTGGTTGGGAGTACGTTCCTACCAACCGTTGTCAGGATGTTATAGTAATGAATTCTGGAGTTACCAAGCCTTTTCCTGATTCAAGAAATTCAAATCGATTGTGATGTAAGACATATCCTTAGAGGAAACTAACATGGAAGTGAGATGGACAAGAAAGGAAGAAATATCGTGGCAAGAATGTGAAGCTTTACTTAGCTAAAAGGGAGTGATGCACATAGCGAGACATAATTTTTAAAAGGCCCTTAATAGCAGATGGATGCATGGATATATCCCAATGATCCTTCGAGATTACCACCTAATCAAGTTTGTTGGGAATCGCAGCAGCATACAGGCCTCAGGCGGATTGGCGCCAGTTGTGAAAAAGGACGAGCGCATGACATCTTACCTATACCATCGAGAACTGAAACCCTTATCGGAAATGGAGGAATTGTTGACTAGTTAAAGTGTGTAGTTGTTTTTCAAAGATAAGGTTAAAGAGAAGGTTTCACCAACTCCAGATCGACCTCTGTACTGCACCAAAGTCGGCATTTCACATTAATGTAAACATTATAAATTCTGGTAGTATCGTGTGGATTGACTAATGAGTTAGAAGCCTTTATGGATTAATGAACAAAGTTTTGGAATGAAATGAGATATTAGCAACAACCTCGTTGTTAGCTATACTTGATGATAAAAAAAGAGGACTTTAAGAGTCACGATGATGCGTCTTTCAAGAGTTTAAGAGGTGTGCTGATGCAGTAGAAAGGGGATGATAACCTATACTTCTAAACAACATAAAGGTTACGGGATAGGATATACTAACCGTGAGTCGGGGATTAGTCATGATAGCGTTCACGCATAAAACTGAGACGTTAACTTTATGAGAAAAGTGTGAAAGTTTTCCACAAGTGCCATAAGTATATCTTCATATTAGAACTAAACATAAGAAATAGAAGGTGACGAAAGGGAGCAGGGAGTATAATGGAGAAATTTGTTATTTCCCAGGAAAGGCCAGTGTGGTGACCGATACCTATAGAAGGGATTATTCGAAATTGGAATTCGGTCAGTATTGACCAAGAAAATAGAGTATATACAATAAAGATTAATGTTAGAGGAAAATGAGTAAATTATGGGGAAGGACAAAGATGTATAGAGAATTAAGAGAATGTTTGGCAAACGGAGGTGGAAAATGGTATTGGCAAACTATTAAGTACAAACGCGACATGTCAAAGGCAGAATGATAGGGATCTAGTGGATCAATTCCGCCCGTAGAAAATCTTGAACGTGGGCAGAATTATAATGAATTTCATGAGTAGGTCGCCGAAGACCGAGCCAAGAGATGGCCCTAGTTAATTTATAATTGTTGGACCAAGTGATTTACCTACGAGAGATTTTCCATTTAGAAGATTATCGATTTATATACGGAAGAGATGGTGGTGCAATATAAAACTTCTGCAACAATTACGTCAGATAAAGACTTAAGGTTAAACTTCGAATATTGAAGGTGCTTTCAAGTATATTTAACAAAGAGATTGAGCGTATGCACTAATTTGATCTGTGGCTGACGGACAGGGAAGAAGAATTATCCAGACGATCGAATTTATATTTAGTGTCGTGCCTTAGATTTCACGGGGTAGTCGAGAATAAAAACTTATCCCTGAAATGAATGTTGTTATCACGATCGTCACCATGCGAACGTAAGGACGTCTCTTATAAAGCGTACTGCGAAAGAAGAAGTTTCATTTTTCGTGCGTTACGAAGAAGTCAATGAACGAGGGATATAGTAGCTGAACTGGTTCGACGTATACCGAAGACTATATAGTATCCACAGCAAGTGGTAACGACCGACGGGAGGCAACATATGCGTGCTAATCAAGCCAAGGAAAATGAGGAATACCGTGCGTAATGACGTTGTCTCAGATTATAGAACACGACCACAAAGTATTCACGGCCCAACGATACAAGGACTCAACACGGATACTATGAACAAGGTAGAAGAGTAACGTATAAGTAGTGGGATAACAATTTTCATTCATAGAACAACCGATAAGGAATACAGGTCGAGGAGAGCATGCGTTGAGAAGCAACATTAAAGCGTTGGTGAGACTGCAATAACCCTAATTTTCATGAATATTCGAACCTGGATGAAAATTAATTTTATGGGTGGATGAGAAATTTTTGCAATCACGATATGTACGAATTATTAAATGAAGATTTCGAATTGATATTACGCCTTTACGGTGCAGACGAGTATATGTAAAAGTCCTTAGTTTTTACAAAACCCATTATTTCGAATGGTCAAATTTTATGAGATATCAAAGGAGTATGAGGTGGGAGACTTCGTGATGCTAAAGGTATCCCCCTGAGAAGGATTGAGGCGGTTTGGTAAGAAAGGGAAGCTAAGTCTGGGGTTATTGGACCTTTTGAGATTTTGAGGCGTATTGGGAAGTTAGCCTACGAGTAGCCTTGCCCCCAAGCTTGCAGCAAATTCATAATGCGTTTCATGTGTCTATGTTACGACCCTACCACACCGATCATCGGCATGTGATAGAGTACGACCAAGTGGACCTACAACCAGACTTAACATATGTGGAGCAACCCGTAGAAATCATGGATAGAAAAGAACAGGTGCTGAGGAACAAGGTTGTCAAACTAGTGAGAGTCTTGTGGAGGAACCAGAATGTCGAAGAATCAACATGGGAACTAGAAAGTGCAATGCGTGAAAAGCACCCCCAACTGTTTTCAACCTGATTCCGGGACGGAATCCTTTTAAGGAGGGGAGGCTGTAAGAACCCTAATTTTTGGTAATATTTTATTTTATTTAATATCTTGTGGCAATGACAATGTGGAACCTTTCTGGTCATCCCTGTTGATTAACAGAATTGATTGTCTGAGAAACTGTGTTGTTGTATTCACTATGTAAGATAAAGAGGGAGATTGTGAAGGCAAGAGTCTTATTGTTAGTGAGATTTATAAAACTTGGGATTTGAGAATGATTAGAGTGTTAAAAGATTTGTTAAGGATCATGACAAGGAATTATGGACATTCGAGGAATTTACACAATTAGTACTTAAGGAATTATAGGGGAAATCTCTACGCGACAAAATATTATTACGAGAGATTAATTAAGATACGATACGAATTAAAGATTAGATAACAAGTATTGGTGAAAGAATAATATTACAAGGAGTAGTATTGCATGCAAACCCATGCAACCAAGTAGTTAGAAATCAAGCAAACTAGTTAGCCATTGGAAGGTGAATAGTGCCTAGTTACTTGCTTTTTGAAAAAGGAGGAGACAAGAAGTACAAGAGCCATGCTTGCTAGTACTTGCATATGCTTATACACATAATAATACATATCACCCAACCATTCATCCAACACAAAAATCAAAACACAAAAACACACCCCCCCCCTTGAACAAGAAAGCTCTCGGCCAAGATAAAACAAGAAGAAGAAAAATTCTTCTTCCCCCTTTCCCATCACTCATAATTCACACCATAATTCCTAGGTCATCTACATCATCTATACAAGGTATGCTAGCAATTTCACTCCATTTCATCCAATTTCAAGTTATAAATTGTTAAAGTTTGGATGAATAGTAACCAAGTTTGTTCTTCCTTTAGATCTTGCATTATAAGTGTTGTAGGAGACCATCTAAGGTGTTGTGGAGTTGTGAAAAGCTTACCCAAGGCCACTAGGAGCTCAAGAAGGTATAAAATCACAAACCCCCTTGGTTATGTAATATTTATAATGATTGGTAGTAGATCCATGTATTTAAGAGTTAATCTTGGTTGTATATGTGTTGGATAGCATGGATCTTGAACTTTGATGTTGAGATTATGACTTTATGACTATGGATAGTATATATATCACCATGAGTGTTATGAACCATGATTTGAGTGTGTTAAGTGTTGGTTGTATGGTGGAATTGTGAAAAATGATTGATTTAAGTGGTATGTTCATGCTGAGTTTTTCCAGGAGCAATGACCTGTATTGTGACCCGATTTTGAACACCCAAATGATGTCCCCTGATGTCCTACCTTATATTGTTGGAAAGATAATTGAATTTAGTTTCTGGATATGTAAGATTCATAGCTAGGTGATGTGTGGATTATTAGTTATGGCCGGAGGAGTGAATGTTGTTTCTGGACTATGGACTGCATAAAGTGACCCCCTTGTGAACCTTGTTTAAACACCTTAAAAAATATTTTGGATCATGAAAAAATTAGAGAAGCTAGGAAATACAGTGGTGAAGGCTACCCAAAAAGAATTGGATTAAAATACGAATTTTTGAATTTTATAAAAATGCTAGAGTAAATTTCGCGCAAGGGAAAAAGTCGTTAGTGGAGCATAATTCTAGGAGTAATGGTTATGGTTCAAACGTGGTAACTAAATTAAGTCGAGTAAGTGACGAGCGTAAACGAGTGATGTCATGGACCTATAGTGAGGCTAGGGAGTCATAAGACGAAGTCGTTAAGTTAATCTCGTATCCCCTTAAAACCCCGTAATTAGAAAGAAATTGTTAAGGTACTAACGAACGATTATTGTTTATGTATAGATCGTTCGAATTCGCACGCTCGACCACCCCAACCCAACCAAGGCAAGTTTTCCAACCCTAAGTATTTAATTTCAAAAGATTATATTCTTGATTTTAACCATGCAAGTTTACTTTTCAAAACTTATATATAAGGATTTTTCACTGTTGTGTTTATAGTTTCGAACGTATTATATGCGTATGCTTTATGAGATTATGTTGAAGTTTGAGATATATGCATATGTGTTTGTACACCCTTGAACTTAGAATGAAAATGTTTCTTCGGACAACGACTCTAGCAATAGAGGTCGTAGCGGTCCAAATATACTATTGACCGGGGAGCGGTATATTATTGTATCATGATTAAATTACAAAAACCCGAAAGGTCATTCGGGAAGTATCGTATACTTACGTATTTATTATTTTTACGTTGTTAAAAGTACTCAAAAATATCTATCTTGGATTAAAAGCTTATTTTAATTAAATAATTATTTTACTAATTGTTTATATATTAAATCTAAACATACTATTTATTAATTATCGTTCATTATTTTAAAGACAAAACTAATCCAAGATACCTTCAGCGTTTTCAAACTTGAACTCTTTCGGACCCAAAACATTTTTCGAAAACCCCCGGTCAGCATTTGCTTCTTGTACGTTTTTCAAGAATTATCGAACGACTGAGGTCGAACTTCAACTACTCAAGTTTTCTATCAAAATGATTTTGAAAAGAAAAGAAAAAGGGGACTCTGGCAGGTGTGGGAATCGTTGACGAACGATTCCCGGGATGTGTAAGCGGCCGTGAGCCAGGCGGTCCATCAATTATTATTCCGGCCCAGGTGTTGTCGAAGGATGATTACGGATGTAGTTTTCATCGAGGGTGATTACGGATGTAGTTTTCACCCGAGGATAGTTACGGATGTAGTTTCTATCCTTCTACCGGTAGAGAAGACCCGCGGATTATTGGACTTGGATGTGGCGACTGATCAT
Source organism: Kitagawia praeruptora (assembly GCA_037693485.1). Taxonomy (NCBI): domain Eukaryota; kingdom Viridiplantae; phylum Streptophyta; class Magnoliopsida; order Apiales; family Apiaceae; genus Kitagawia; species Kitagawia praeruptora. The sequence goes on along the minus strand of CM075348.1, from coordinate 111,011,005 downwards.
CGTCAATCCTTGTCAGGTTTTCATGTTTTCTTCCAGTCCCATCCTCCACTTTGGAAAAATACTCAAACACTGCTTCTTGGGCCTAAGTGCCAAGTTGCCGATAGTGTGGTTTTTGATGAGAAAATATTGATATTGTGCAGTATCTAGAACTGCAAGATTTTCTATAAAGATTGGCACGTGTTAGTGCACTCTTGCAATTATTTCAAAGAATGAAATGTTTTTGAATGAGAAACCTCCTAAGCTAATGGAAGGAAAGAGGTTTTGCAATAACGTATTCCCTGTACAGTATGATAACCGTAGAGTGTTTTGCCGAAAATGATATGCTTATATATATATATATTCAAACTTGAGATATATTGAAATGAGAACCTTGTAAAGGATTCATATGTTATTCTTAAAGCTCCTTAGTGAGTATAAATGTTTTATACAAACTCGGGCATATATATTGTCGAGTTATGTTTTGTAATCTGAGATATACACCCATACAGTTGGGAACGTTTTCAAAATAAACCACTTTATTATTTTCCAAAATGGTGAACTTGCTGAGCATTATGTAGCTCATTCTTGCTTTATAAAAACTTTTCAGAAAGGGAAGAATTTGGTCGATTAACTCCGCACCAGCAGAAGAGGAGTAGAAGAATTACCCGGAGATGATTTAGTCCCTGATAAATACTACAGAGTAGTCTGATAGGTTTTCAACTGTAATAGTAAGACTGTCTTCAAGTGTAGTTGTATAAGTGGAATTGCGTAAGACTCTGGATGGTACAGATGAATTGTAATATTTAGTGTTACTTTTGATTATCGTTTCTGAGGCTCTAACTTGTATGTGCGTAAGATTGAGGTCTAGATGGATGTATTGTTGAGTTGTAAAGTTAATACATGTATGATATGGTTGAATGGTGATGTGACGACCTGAATCTCTGACCTCGGATTTGGGGGCGTCACATGAGGTTTATACCTTCCTTGTAGAGTGTTAAAGCCCTTGCTAAGCCTTGTATAGTCCATGTCTATCCTTAACCAAGCTTAGATCATCCAAGAAATCAAGAAAAACCAAGATTTGTTCTTGAAGTTACTATTCACCCTAGATTTTGATGATTTTATTGAAAATCGAAACAATGGATTTTGAGGCTAAGATTTCTAGGGTATCATTTTTATGAAATATAGGATTTATGGTAAAAGTTTGGAGATCAAACAATGGTGGGAAGGTTGGTTTTGGTTCTTGAATTTCTTCAAAAAGCCGAATGGCTTGTAATGGGAGAGGGAGAGAGTTTTTGCTTGGTTGCTTGCTTTGTTCTCATCCAATCTTGCATTATTGTTATGTCCTTGGATAATATCTAGCATAAAGTAGCTTTAATAAAAGTGGTGTGTCAAGGAAGTTTCATAAATCAAGTGGACAAGTAGCATTTTAAGAGATAATATCTTGTATGCTTGGTTTAATCCTAGGTGTGCTAGTTGCTTCTTGCCACTAGCTTAGTTACTTACTCCATCCACTTGCACATGTATGTATCTTAGTCCTCTGCTTGCTCTTTTGTCCATTTATTGCTCAATTCGTTGACCGTTCGGAGGAATAACTCAAGGATTTCTAGTTAGGGCTTTACCGGAAACCTTTTTAATAATAATACTTCCATTCTTATTCCTCCTTTATAATTCTTGCATTTAAATTCCTTAAATCCTCTTAATAAATCCTTAAGTCTTTCAGTGTCTAGGAAAAATCTCGGAGAAAATAAAAGTGCTATTCTTCAGAAGCCGACAGCTTTACATACACTTATTTTCCCCTCGGATCAGTAATATGAACTCAGAAATTCATTTCGGGTACTTCTATATAGTGTCGTCTCATAATATTCTTATTTCCATCAAAAACACTATTCATCACTTATTCTCTTTTTAGTCCTGTACTTAGAAAATATCTTTGTGCTTCCTCGAGTATTCCTTAACTCTTTCATGGAACCTCTGTACTTGTAACCGATATCGATCTGGATGACATGAGGGTATCTATTTCTCTCTAGGGATTCTTATCTTAACTTTCTAGGAGATAGATTATTCTAATCTAAGTTATCACCCAATAGCATCCTTCAGGACATATAACCGTGGAATCTATATCCTTTCATTATTCATTCATTAAAACTAGCATTACATTGTAGTTGTAACCACTGCTCACTCTTACATCAATACATAATAAAAAGTTTTAATTCTACCCAAAAATCTGAGTTCTTACATTACTTTTCTTGATTTATAATGCATGATATTAAAATTAACAAAAACCAAGTATATTTTTTAAGGGTTAGGGTCTTATTCTCACCATTGAGGTATTATTGTTTTGATGTATTATTGATAACTGTTTTGATTAATAATACGAGTTGGGACGTGGGTGTTTCCACGTCAAATATTTATGTGTTCTTGTTTTACTTTTACTTATTGTTGAAAGAATTAAAAGTAATACTTGAATAACATGTGACCGCACTTTGGTGGATATTGTCAATTAATCGATTGTATGTGTGTGCTTTGCATTGGTGTTTGTGAATCTTGGATTGTGTATAGTCCCCTAACCTAACACTCTAATCTTTAGGAATCCGTAGAAACCATAAGACGGAATTCGTAATGTTTAAAACCTTTATCCTTTTTAACAGCAAGTCTTAGTAAAGTTTACTAATATGAAAATCATTTAAGTGATCAAGTCATTTTGATTTGCAATGATAAAAGTGTAAGGGTTATGGTATATTTAAGTTCACTGTGTGAAATATTTAGGTTGGGGTTCAAATATATTCTAACGAAATCAAAGGTTGTAAGGTTTTGCGTTGCTGGTATGTCCAAGGTAAATAGTTATAAGGAACTATCTAAATGAATGTAAAGTTGTGGTTTAGAATCGAGTTTAACAGTTTAACAAGAACATGATAATGATAAGGTGCAATAAATGTAAACAGTGGTTCATAAAAAAGTTTATGAAATATAAGAAACTAAACTATGAGGAAAGGTATGAGTTACTTGCCTCAAGTAGCACACAAATTGAACTCTAATCACTGAACTTTTGTTTTCGCTTTGCCTTTGTCTCTAAGGCCTATGTTCTTCGAATCTATATAAGAATAATCATTATTTCAGTATACTAATATCCTTAATTAATCGTCTAACTCTACTTTACCCAAATGAGACCTATTGCGCTTTAAAATATAACACATATAGCACATAAAGTTATACTTATAAAATACTTCTAGTATAACCAGATGAGTCAAGTAAACACAGAGCACATATTGCCACATAACAAGTATCATTTACAGTGCACATATCGGATATAGGAAATGGCTTTATATCTTTAAGGAACACATATAGTTCTAACGTAATTTCGACAGCATTTCCTCTGTATTATTATACTACCTGTTGGGATTTATGGGTGATAGCATAGAGACAACTTAACTATATTTCCCTGTACTTAGTTTTTACTAAGTAGAACATACTATCACAGCCAGAGTATGTTCTTGTAATCAAATAATCGCTGTCGTGTAATAATTGTATGTCTTGGGAGAAGTTCATACATTTGTTCAAGCCTCAAGGAATACATCCAGAAGACAACAAGAATAAAAGTTACTGTCACACTCTTGACAATAAGGTTACAAGAAGACAAATGTTGCAAAGTCACGACAAAGCTATATCTGACAGCAACATTGGCTGAAGCATAGGACAGTAACATTCTTACACTTGACAGCAAGTCTGGAGTTCTGATAGCAACTTTGGCGGGAGCTCGTGCTGTAAATATCTGAATATTCCTTCGATAGCAGACTTGGTGGTTAAGTTTACTGTCACACTGAATTATTTGATTTGGGGATTTTTCTCAGTAAAAGCCCGTGACAGGTTATATGTTCAAGAAACAGATTTGCTGCAACACTCAATCGTTTGTAGCAGATCTGCAAAGATTACGACAGAAGCTTGAGAGTTTACAAGACAAGGCTGGTCAATTCAAAGAGTATGATATATCCACATCTACTAGAATTGTATTAGCTAGAAATAGAAGAATCTAGGTTGCTTTACATGTAACGTTATGTAACACCCCCAGATCCGGGATCAGGGATCGGGTCGTTACGGTCTCAATTCCCATATATAACACTTAACTTGAGTCTACAATAAATAGATACCATGCTGTGACCCCACAATAATATCCACTCACACACACAACAGTTATAGTCCCAGAGATGAAATTGAAATAAGTCTCACATTACAGGATTTACGAATAAAAGTTATTACAATCCAAAAGGAGTAACAACAAAAGATTAAAGGTTTTGCCGTTGATTAACGTTATTGATACATATAATTAAACTGGTAAGCCAAAAGCTGCCTATCTATGCTACCTCAGCAATGGTAGCAATGATATCAGCGGGTAGTCCTCGAGTGGGGATAACCTGCTTGCGCCGAGTGCGCTTGACGCGGGCCATCAGTCCTAGCTATTGTTGTGACATAGATAATAAAGCAAGGGTGAGCAATAGCCCACCAACAATAATATAACTGAACAGTGATGATATATATGTATAGCAGTTCAAATATCTTTGAAACCATATGCCATGCATTAACGAACATAGTACCAATATAAGGTATAAGATGAAGTTACAAGGTAACTCAAATTATATTTTCTGTGGGAATATCTGCTATACCAAAGATAAACAAGATAACATCATTATCATGAAAGAGGAATTTGCAGGAAAATATTGCAATTCCAGTTTCAAACATTTTTTTCACCTTGCCAACACCAATAGTGTTGCAGAAAATTTCCAACTTTGAAATATGAACTAATATGGGAGCATTGCCGCGCCAGATGCCCTAACGTTTACGATGATCAGTCATATGTCATGCATCTCATCAGTCGTTCTCTACATGTAGAAGGTAGCTCCGACGGATTTACTTGTCGACCGCCCTCTGGAACTCCTCGGCCAACGTTTGGGCCATTGCTGGGCCGGCGCCACTCGGCCCCTTACGCATCTCCTAGTTCATTTATCATCCATATAACGACTTAAAAAAATCGCATATTTAAAATTTCTTATTTAATATTAAATGTGGATTATATGATTTGATTATTTGTGAGAAGGTCAATATATGTGATATTGTGTTCATGTGTGTATATGATGATTTGTGTGTACCGTGTAAGTTTGTGTATTTTTATTTATATTTATGAGGATTTAAATGTATTTAAATCATGCATTATTGATCTTCTGAGATTTTTTATAAAATCATCGGAGTTGTTAAAAATCATGAAATCTTTTGTGTTATCATCTTTATGATATTATTTAGTTTTTAAAATTATTGGGAGAGTTATTTTGGGTGTTTAAGCATTTTAAAATGATTTTACGAGTTATATTGCATTTAAAGGGTCAAAACTTGTAAAATTCATATTTAATTCATTTTTTATCCTAAAAATATTTTTAAAAAATATGGGAAAATAGAGAATTTTATTTTCTACATTTTAAAAATGTTTTTGTGATTTTCCAAATATTAACCAATTACTCTCTATTTTATAAAGCTAATTTTTATTAGTTTTAATTGGAAATTTTCAAAGAAATGACAAAGTACCCTTCTCTTTTATCCCCAAATTCCCTTTTTAGTCCCTAGTAACTTCACTTTCCCAATTCAGTATTCAGCCGTGTGTGTTCTTGTGACCTCTCTAGAAACCTTTCGCAATTCTCCTCTCACTCTCTAATGAAATCTCTCCGACTCTCTTCCCCTTCTTTCCTTGCGATACTGAATTGCAGTGTCCGTGCAACCTGTATATATATATAAATCGTGTTTGTGTGTATGTATGGGTGATGTGGGTGTGTGTGATTTGTGGTGTGTGTGTTCTTGAGATGGGTGTGGTTGGGTGTTCGATTACTGGGCAGCTATGTCTCCCTTCCCTTGTACTGGTTATGGCTGTTGTGGTATTGTTCTACCTGGTATGACTGTTACGTGTGCAGGGTTGGGTCGTGGGTTGCTGCCGATTGCGTTGTGGTTCAGTTGGGAAATGGGTGTGTGTCGTGGTATGTGTTCACTATGTGCGTGAGTGTTTGATGAAGAAGGGGATAGAGAGCTTGTTGGATATAAGTATGTTATGGTGTAAAGTTGATGAAGAAAGGAGGCAGGAGTCATGAATTAGGTGTGTTGTTCGGGGGTTGTAGAGGCAGAACAGGGGAGAGGCAGAGGCAGAGATGGGGATTGAAGAAGAAGGGAAGTGAACGGTGTGTGTGTGTGTCGTGACCAGGTGTGCGTTTGTTTTGTGGCATGTGTGTGAGTTGTGTGTGTAACTGTTAAGAGAAAGAGGTCGAGGGGTGAAGTAAGAAAAGAGAGAGAGAGGACTGGGGGTGATGGTATGTATGTGGGTACGTTCGTGCTGGGTTACAAGAGTGATGGTAATGTGTTGGTGTGGACTGGAGCATGGGTTTGGGGAGTGAGAATAAGAGCAAGGAGGTGCAGTGAGCGTGTGGTCGTGTGCACAAATGAATGTGGGATTCTGTGTGGTAGGTTGTATATGTGTGTGATGTGGTCGTGTGTTTGTTTTAGGTTGGTAAAGGGCCAAGAGAAGAAGAGAAGGAAGTAAGAAATGAGGTAAAGGGTGGATAGCGGAGAAGGTAGTCGGGAGTAGTGATGGTGTTGGAATTGTTATACGTGGTACATGTGTTAAATTTGGTAAATTGTTGATTGCGTTTTAATTGGTATAGGTCGTAATTCGGGCGTAATTAGCATATGCGCATAAATGCTAAGAATTGATGTGGTTACTTATACTTAGAATGATGTCGTTGTAATAACTCAAACTTGAAATTTGTTAGTCTAGTGCTAGTGGTCGTATGTATTGTAGTTCAAGAAGTTGATTCGAGGTATATAAAAGATGAAAGGCTTGATTGATTGTTTGTGTCGGTTGTATTCCGACTGGTAGTATACCCGTACAAAGGAGGTGCTGTCCAATTTTCGTTAGAATTAATTTATAATTCTTATAGTATTTTAGTAAGAACAACTGGTGTATCAATGTTATAAATTGTAAGTGTAAGCTGATAATGCATGCTACGTGTTTATGTGATTTAAATGGTTGTACTAAGCTATTTTACGAATATAGCCAATATGTGCTATCTGTGTTATGTTGTAATGCGTAATAGGAAACGTATGTGGAAACGTATAGGTAGAGTAGAGCAATCCGTAAGACTTTGGTTGGTTTATACTGAAGTAGTATTTTACCTCCATATAGGTACGAGTAGGAGGCCCGATCAAGAGCAGTACTAGATGGAATTTTGAGAAGGAGACAATTTTCGGAATTGACAAGTGAGCTCGTGTAGAGACCACCGTGTAAAGAAGTAGATATTGATGTGAAGTGAGTAACGAATTGAGATGTTGGAAGTGGAAACTTCATATATCGAGGCAAGTGTTATCGCTCCTCACTTATTGTTCAAGTGATGCAATTCTGTTCTATTTATATATCAAATGTATCGGTCGTATTATGTTTGCAAAGTGACGTCCTTCTTCAGATGACGTGCAATTGTTTATATTGTCCTCCTATATCTCAAGTGCAAATTTTCAAATGGTTTTTCAAATACCCTTTTTCTTCAGAGATATTTTAGATTATGGTATGTCATTGAATTCCTCAGTAAAGTGCCATTTCTTTTATTTTTTTTCGAAAATGTTTAAGGAACGTTCTAAATAGAGGAAATCCAAGATTTTAAATCCTTTTAAAAATCTTTTAGCATAATTCCTGATTTTAACATATTTTCACCCGATGGACCCTCTTTAGGGGATGTTTTTCTTCAAACTGATTTAAAATTAATTATTCTAGTATTATTTTAAAAATGTTCATTTTGAACCACTTATCTTACCCAATTTAGTCCAAATTTGACAAGGTGTTGGAGAAATTTTATTAAATGTTTAGCACTTGACTATATCCCCATTTTATTGTATATTCTCAGTTGTGGTTAATCATATTGCTAGTAAAAATTCTTTCTTCGATTCATTTAATGATGTATGATCCCAATTATTCGTATCAAACTTGTCGATACTCTTTGAGATTATTGTTCTTTATTTATCACCCCTTTATTGTGTCGAACTCGTCGACACCTATTGATATTATTTCTCTTTATTTACCCTTGTTGGGTTGATCCTGTCGATTCCGGTTGATGTTGATATTTCATCAGGGATTCTTAATTATGAATTGTTGTTCTGGAACGTGAGTTTTCCAGTTAGTTGTTGTGGTAAGGTTGTCGATTGTTCCGACACCTCGTGAGTTTGAAGTAGAATTGGAATGTTTTGACCGAAAGGTCGGACCCTACCGTGGTCGTGATTAAAATGTTTTTGACCGTAAGGTCGGACCAGATTCGTGGTCGGAAGTTAATAAGGCTAATGTATGCCGTGGATCCATTATAGGACATTGCTGTGTGCGTTTGTCCGGGGTTAGAGCGTGGCTGATCAGCAGCCTAACCTTATTGTTTTTTTAAAATACATAAAAATCCAATTCTAATCTATACATTGAGGTTGAGTTGCTTTTAAGCCTGATTTCTTTGAATCCTGTGATGATTATCTTTGGTTATCAGAACTTTTATCAGTTCTCGTGTTGATACAAATTTATTCTAGCGGAGCATGGTTGGCTCGTCTTCGTGTTACGATATTTAAATCTTCTGCTGCTTTCTTTCACAACATATGATGATTAATCTTGTTGATCAGAATCTATATTTCTTGATATTGCTATCACTATTTATGCTTGCTGAGCATTGTTGGCTCACTCTTGCTTTGTTGTTTATTTTCTCCAGTTAATAGAGAAGATTAGTGGACCTTGTGGTCAGTTGGTATTACTGTTCCAGCAACGAGAGATGACGTTCGAGTTGTTGATTTCGACGGGTAGTGATTTTGGAATTTGTCAAGGTTGGTAAACTAGTTTGACAGTGGACTTAGTTTGTTATAAGATTGTATAAGAACTTTATTCTGAGGTTGGATTGTAATAATGTAATTTGATAGTTGTTTCATACCATAACCTGTATGCGGTCTTGGATCAGGGGCGTTATATTATTTACATTTGGATTATGTCCAGGTTTATGTCGTGTTGATTGTGGTCCGTGGTCCCATATCTGTACCCCAGATTTTTGGGATGCCATAGTTGGTATCAGAGCTACAGGTTATGGTCACTGAAACAGGTTAGGATGAGTTGGTATACGTGTGTGAGACGAGCGTTAGGTAGAACGATTTAGGAAAAGGTTCGCCTTAGGTTATTATGATGAATATTGTGACGTTGTATGGTCTTTCGACATATGGCACGAGTAGGAGTTTGATTCGTTCAAAGATTTGGTTATGAGCAAGAAAGATAATCCAGAGCCGCCTGGGCTAAGTGAGCAGTTGAAGCTACAAGTTTGGAGGACATTATCTCGAGACTTTCGCGTACCTTCTAGAATGTTTTTACGACTTTAGATATGATGTGAACGTTATAAGGAGAATACGAGAAGACTAGAAATAAGATGTGGGAATCGATTGTTGGCTGAGTTGGAAGTGTGGGCTTAGCTGCACGCTACTAGCCGTTGATCTCGGTTGAATTCTTAATTGATTCCCCATTTGGGCAGTTGAATTGATTCTTGTTCTTGCTCTGAATTGTTGTAAACGAATTCACGGTTTATATTGTCGCTGAAGCATTTGTTGCGCAATGACGGTTAAAATCGAGAATGAATGGAGATCTTCTTATTTATTCAACTCATTATTGTCAGGCCGATTTTGGTAGCTACGTATATTAATGCTTAGCCAACAAGAGTGAGATTATTAATAATTATGAATTTCTTGAATGTTTGTTTGATCGACTATACTTCCATTGATGATGAGTTTGTATATCAGATCACTTGAATTCAATCCTATTCTTTCAGAAATGTCCAGAGCCGCCTTAGGTTATTATGATGAATATTGTGACGTTGTACAGTCTTTCGACATATGGCACGAGTAGGAGTTCGATTCGTTCAAAGATTTGGTTATGAGCGAGATAGATAATCCAGAGCCGCCTGGGCTAAGTGAGCAGTCGAAGCTACCAGTTTGGAGGACATTATCTCGAGACTTTCGCGTACCTTCTAGAATGTTTCTACGACTTTAGTTATGATGTGAATGTTATAGGGAGAATACGAGAAGACCAGAAATAAGATGTTGGAATCGATTGTTGGCATGAGTTGGAAGTGTGGGCTTAGCTGCACGCTACTAGCCGTTGATCTCGGTTGAATTCTTAATTGATTCCCCATTTGGGCAGTTGAATTGATTCTTGTTCTTGCTCTGAATTATTGTAAACGAATTCACGGTTTATATTGTCGCTGAAGCATTTGTTGCGCAGTGACGGTTAAAATCGAGAATGAATGGAGATCTTCTTATTTATTCAACTCATTATTGTCAGGCCAATTTTGGTAGCCAGGTATATTAATACTTAGCCGACAAGAGTGAGATTATGAATAATTATGAATTTCTTGAACGTTTGTTTGATCGACTATACTTCCATTGATGATGAGTTTGTATATCAGATCACTTGAATTCAATCCTATTCTTTCAGAAATGTCATTATTTTTAAAGGACACTTGATCCAACTCAATACTTGAAAAATTTGAGACTTTTGAACTCTTTTCATTTTCTCCCCGAATATTTAATCATCTTTATTCAAACTGAGATGAACAACCTATGTATATAGGGGATTCAGGGACATTTTATCTCTGTGATAGAAGTCTGGTGGGACGCCACTGATTGTGTTTGTCATGAAAGTACTAAAGAGTGGCCATCTTTTTGTACAAGGGCAGTTGGCCTAAGTGACAAATACAACCTGATAACAGTTCGAAGATCATATTGATCTCTCGGTTAAATTCTTTCACAAAAAGTTTTATCAAACAAAATTTAATGTACGTTCATACCTGATACCTATTCATTCTATTGACTTCCTTTGTCAGAAACCCTGATTATTTTGGATTACCAGTGAGAAGAGCCGCGAAGATAGACGCGATGACATCCTAAGTGGTCAAAACTGCGATTAAGTTGATGAAGAATTGGTTGAGCAAGATTGAGAAGTTGATGTTAAAACAGAGATGACATATCAAATTGGATTATTTATTGGATCGAAAATATATGTACAAGATTCGAGATTACTGAGAATTTAGTAAAAGAAAGGAGCACAACAAATTTGTTTGTAAGAACTATCAGAAGGAAGTGAAACTTGAATAAGAAGATGATTGTGTTGGAGTTGATGACTTGTGTGAACTCAACTTGAAGAGTCGTGATTATTAAGAGTAGAAGAGAGTCGACCAAGATGGAACAAGATGATAAGAAGAGTAAGACAAAGAACTAAGAAAGTTTTTGGAAGCGTTTTAACGGAAGACATGTGATTCAGTTAAGGGAATAATGTGGAATTCCGAAGATTTGGAGCTGGAAGAGTGAGGGCACAATAGTTACCTATGGAATGAGAATTAGCAGAGATGAACAAGGCCCCATGGTCAGAAGATAAGATTTTGAGAGAAAAGCATATTGAGATTTTGTTGAGGTAAATGCAGAGAGTTATAGATGAAATCAGAAAGAATAATGTGGTAATAAAGGACAGAGTCAAAAAAAATATTAAAAAAAAAAACAAAAGTTGTGTGTCAGAAGCGTGGAAAGATAAGATATTTTGCCAGAGATTGTATCATATCAGCCTCAATGGAACCTATGATGAGAGTCACATGACAGTTTTCTATAATTACTAGGAACCTAGAAACTCAATATGACTACGGATGACGTTATCAAGAATTTGATTGTGATGGCAGTGAAAAGAGTTAAATGTGATTCAGAATTGGATTGATGAACCAACTATGAAGTACAAGTGAATTGTGAGGGCGAGAAAGTGAGATTATGATTCTCAAGGGATGTAAAGTGGTGTTTTGAGGCCGAAAGCGGATAAAAAAGGGGGAGTCTTAACGAGCATGCAGACCAGAAGATTGTTATACCAAGATTATGGAGTTGATTTGCACAGAAAGAAATATCAGAAAGAAAACAGTTAAATCGAACCAGATTTCAGTGATTAAAATTTTCGAATGTATAATTTGATGGATTACCCGGATTGACACCAGGTAAGGATGAAGAGTTTTGTTAACTCGAATAACTTGTAGAAGGGGGGTTGAATACAAGTTATATAATCGTGTCTGATTTCTGCTTGGTTATATGAACAAGAATAAACGAATGAATCAAACTCTGTTTGTATTAAATAAATCAAATACAAACTCTACCAAAGGTGTACAAGTACCTTTAGCAGCTGCTGACAATATAAATTTCTCCCTGTTTGCACTCTCGTATACTTACGATTACAAACCTCACGAACGAACTTTTACAATGATATAGAGAGAGTATTTATAATGCTTCCTATCAACTAATCACAGAAAGATAATCTATACATGACAATGTTCTGCCGTCCAGTTGATAGTTTCCATCAATAGAAAATTATTTCCTTCATAAAATCTTCTTGCTTGTTCCTCAAACAAAGATCTTGTTTTATAGCACTTGCAAGTTTCTGTATCATCCATAATGACATCATCAGTAACATGACTGATATCAGGATTTCATCTTGCATCAGGATCTGACCATCTCATCAGTACTTGATCAGTAGTTGACTTGACATATCAGGATTCAATCTCAGTTCCTGACATGTAGTACTCGATGCACTGTTCATTCCTGACTAAACTTTACAGATAACTGTCTAACACATATTTCCTATACAAAGTGCTAAATCCTTTATAAATCAGGATATACAAGAAGTATAAGTAAAATTCTATTCTTAACATCAAAACTCATGAATTATTCCTAACAATCTCCCCTATTTATGCTTTAAAATCTGAAGCATAAATCTGAGTTGTTGATGTCAAAACATATAACAATACAATCAGAATAGAATTTATGAATTCAAAAATCATGAAGTTAAGTACCTTCTTCTTCAGATATAGACATAGTATCCAGTACTTAGAAGAAAGAATTCAACCATTTGATGCTTCTTTTCCTTTACCACTTCCATGATGAGATTCACCTCTGTCACAATTTTTATCTCCCCCAGTTCTTCTTTTATCCCCAGTCTGTTGTTGTTGTTGTCTTTGAATTGTCTTTATCTCCCCCTTTTTGACATCAGCAACATTAATTCCAAGAGATTCAGTAACAGAACAAATGAGATTCATTAGAACTGCTTGATTTTCCATAATAGTGACTTGGTTATCTTCAAGTGTTTGAAGTCTTGATTGAATTTCAACTTGAGATTTCTGAATGTCTTGTAGAACTTCAGAATTGACTTCAATGTTGGAAGTATTTGGAATATCTTCAGATTCAAGTCTTGTAGAAGAAGTTGCCTGTGTAGAATGATATTCAAGTAATAAAACTCGATTAGATTTACAAACATCTTCATCTTTCTGATCTGAAGCTGTAATATGATCATCTTGTCCTTCACCAGTATTCTGTGCACTAACATCTTCAAAACCTGACTCCTCCTTAGATTGATCAGATACTGTTGATGTCTCAATTCTGGTTGATATTTGTAGTACAAACAAAGGAATACTTGGATCATTAGAAATATCTTCTGATACTGATGGTGTAGAAGTTTGTCTTAGCCTTTCACCTCTTCTGTTTATAATTCCTGCAAGCCTTTCTTTTTGCTTCCGAGCTTTAACTTCTGGCTTTGAGTTGTGCTTTGCTAAGTCATTCTTCTCATACATCTTGATAAAAGAATAAGTACCAACATCTATACCAAGATTATCAGACCAAGATTCAGGAAAAACCTGATCCCAGAAATCAAACGATGGTGATTTCCTAATTTTCTCTCCCTCACTATGGAGTTGATCATCCATACCCTCATTCTCACTTTGAATATCTAAAGTCAACACTCTTTCTACCTCTCCTTTTGCCTGGTCAGGAGCCAGCCGCTCTGATTGTGGATCAATATCCATCTTTTCAAGTGTATCACTCAAATTTGGATAAGTGCTCTCATGACCTACAGAAAAATAGAGTTTAGAAGAAGTTTTTATACCTGAACTCACATGGAGAGAGGGTTCCTCATTTGGCATGGGGCTTGAGGTTTTCTCCAATGAGTGAGCTGCTATAATCTCTGAACCCTTACAATCATCTTCTTTCCTTCCAGAGACTACAGGCTCCAGTATACCACTTTCAGGTTCTTTACTAGACTCTGATGTCTTCAGTAATACTTCATTAGACACCATAGTTAGTATGTCACCGTCTTTAAGTGCTGTTTGCTGAGACTCACCCTCAAGGTGGATAGACTCTGACTGAACAATGTTTGTTTGATCTTCAAGAAAACCAGTCAAAGTTATTCCTCCCATATCATAGGGTTTCTCACTTGCAATTTCAGTCATCACAGAAGACCTTTCAACATCAACTATCACAGCTCCTGAATCATCCAACCTCTGACTAGATGGTTCTTGTGTTGCAGTGACTGTGATCTGATCTTTCCTACTATCCACCACTGGTGCAATAGTATCTTCTGTTGACTGCATTCCTCTATCTACATCCTCCTGTTGTTCACCTTGAGCTGAAGCATCTTCAATAATGACATCCTTGTCAAATAAATATGTATGTAGTGATTGAAGTGCAACATGCTTTGAGAGTCCAAATTTCTTGACTAATTGTCTTCTGACAGATACATAGAAATACATCTTCATTAAGTCAAGTCTTTGATGTAGAAGTCCATATTCATCTGGAAATAAAAGTTTTGGTACTCTTTCAACCAGAAAATCTAGAACAGGCCTTGACAACTTCACTTTGAGAGAAATTAGTCCCATAGCCAGTCTGTATGATAATGTAGTTTCCCATGAAGAATCAATATCCAGATCTCTATAGTCATTTGCTGACTTGATTGTAGCTTCATTTGTAGAGACATGCATGATATTAGTTGGACTAGACTCTGTGTGTGTAGGTGACAATTGAATCTTTCTCCTTGTTCTCCTGGTATAGTGAGCAAAAGATTTATCCTGAGAAGACTCAAGAGGTGTAGACACAGAATTGATCTTGGGATGAGATCCTTTTTCAATAGACACAGTCTTTTGAGAGACAGTATCCAGTAACTGTTTTCCCATTTTAAGTACTACAGTCTTTTGAGAAATTGCAGCCTGGCTGTGACTAGGTGCTTCAGTCTTTGTCCTAGCTTAGAAAGTCGAATTGCAGCCTTCAATTCTTCTCTCTCAGCAAGAGATATATTATCATCATCTTCACTAGAACTACTACTACTACTTGACACAACAAATCTTCTCTTCCTTACAACTGATGTCTTTTGAGAAACACCAGAGGTTGGTTTCTTTGAAACAATAGGCTGTGGATTAAAACTTTGTTCTTGAATTGTTTCAGAGACTATAATGTTTTGGGCTACTTGGGTAGACACAGGTGGGTTCTCTTCCAAATGAGATTCCTGAGCCATTTCACCACAAAAGAAAGAAGAATTGTAGAGAGTAGAAAGATGAGTTTTAAGAATTACCTGAACATGATGTGGATAATGAATTGCAGGTATTTCATCTAGATTCTTTTCATTGTCCTTCTTTGTAATGTCAGAGAAAATTCTCTTTTGCTATACATAAGAAGAAACACAATGTTCTCTACCAAATCTAGCTTCAACTTCAGGAATAAAATGGTTAATAAACATTTGTATAAATCTATGATAATAAACCATTTCTTGTTTTGATCTCTTAACCCAAGTTTAATACTCATCTGATTTAAGATAATGTGACCAATGTTAACTACTCTGTCATAAAGCAAACTGTAAGCAATATGTGAAGTAACAGAAGTAATTTGATCAAAAGAACTACATTTACTAGTAAAGCATTTAGCTAATTGATCAAAGAAGAAAGACCATTCTTTCCTAAGACAAGATCTTCTTAACTGGCTCATGTTATCTAAAGGTCCATTATAACCTAATGAAGATAACATAGTTCTAACATCATCATCAGATGGTACATTCTCATAATTCAAACTAACAGGTAAGTGAAGTACTGAATTAACAACAGATTCAGTAATATCAAAAGAATCTTGTCCTAAGTTTAGAACAATCTTACCTGATTGATTCTGAGTAGAATCAATTACCTCAGCATTCTCCCAAGCTTGTGTAACAGCTGCTTGATTAATCTGTGGAGATGCTGTCAATGCATAACTTAATGGTCCAAATGCCAGAAAGTTCATGATTTGATGAAAATCAGTTGACACTCCTTCCTTGTTGGTGATAGCTGCTACATGATTGTTTGTCATAAAATCGAAGTCACCAAACTTGAAGGCTACTGATTTAGGTAATCTTCTTTGAGCTGCCATTTTTGATCTGAAAAGAACTTGAAAAATTCTTGAAATGGATTAGTGATTTTGAAAACTCGAGAGTGTTTTTGCTTTAGAGAATGTAAAATTAGAGAAAGCAATTACACGATTAGAGTTTCAAAACAAATATATTTCACAAATCTTTCAGACCACTATCCCACGTCGACAAGTAGATTGACAGGTGTCAGTCCCTGAAAAATGCGATTACCCACGATTTTTGGAAAATAAAATCCAAAATTGATTTTAATGAAATAAATCAGGGTATTATCAAGATAAAAAAAATAATCAATACTGATCAGCTTCCTTTTCCTGTTGTGACCTCCATCAAAGTAATCACAAAATGCAATGTGATTTAAAAAAATAATAATTCTCAAATCCTGATGATCACACTTGAAATCCTGATCAATATCATCCTGATTCTAGAGACTTAAATGGAGTTTCCACGTGGCATTTTTCTTTTATCTGAAAAAGAAATAAACAATTAATCTGAACAAAATCAATTGGTTGGATATATTCGACATTTCTTGAAAATACAAGAAATAATGTCACACGCGATAATTAGCATCTCACTTCATTGAAAATTCCAAGTGACTGTTCAGCTTCTCACGTCTTTCTATAAAAGAAACAGACGCCTAATGCCATTCTCCATAAACCTTTCAATTTCTTTTCTTCTCAACAATGATCCTAAAATCAAAACTCCATTCAAACCCATTCTTTAGGTTTTTCACAGTCGATGAACATCCTGTTATTGATCATCTCTTTGAAGAGACTACTTTTCTCATCGAACCAATCATGGATGGAGTAGTTTTAGATAATATCCAGAGGTTTCTCCTAGAACATCCATCTGTTGGATACAATCTTCCCCTAACCTCCTCAAAACTTGAGGATGAAGAATTTGGTCGAGAGTCTGAGGTTGATCTTGATGGGGATGCTATTCATTTAAGTTAGCTACTCTCATTCAAGTTGTTAGTGTATACTGAAAATATTTATTTGAAGTATATACATTTATTTCTGGCCCAGTTTTATTGAGAATCATTTGAATGTTTACATGCCGTCTGATATTATATATTGTGGACACTCTAGTGTCAAATGGGATACAAAATATTAGATTGTTAAATACAGTTTATATAATATAATAAGGTTCACAGCACAGGTGGTGTTGGACAATCCACTGGAATGGCTGTAGTATTATTTAGATTAGTTTATATTGACTAATAAATAATACTTGTATATTTTGTGTATATTGAACAGGATCAAATTTAGAATTGTTCCCTTATACTGATTAAGAAGGAGAACTAAGATTCTATGTTATTATTAATGCTTAGGTTCTTAATCCCGATATAGTAATTGACACGTGTATATTATTTACATGCTTTGATTTATATATGAAATAATTCTTTTGAATTATATCATTATATTTTGGGTGATGAAATTATATACATGGTGAATATTATTTATAGAAGGAATCCATGTCCTGATAATATTCGGGTTAATGATGTCCCCTTGAAAGCTCAAAAAGATTTAATTATGTGAAACCCTGCAGGTGGAATTTATTCCGGCATAATTGAATAAAGGTTGAGTGGATAATCAAGGATAAAAGATATTAATTAAATAAATTATCAGTAATTTATTTAATTAATGGGCATGCGCTATTTTAAACATGGGGAATTTAATAAGCAAATAATATTGGAACCCAATTAAATAATTAAGTTGCGGTATTAGGAAAGGTAGTGCAAATATTAATTCTTTAGTGGATTGAATTAATATTTAATTACATTGGGCTAGGCCCAAGATGTAATTAGAAGGCCCAACCTAATTATCCATGATCCCTAGTGTAGCCCTATATATATTCTTATTCTCTTCTTGCTAGGGTTGGTCTAGAAAAATATTGTAGCCACCTAGGAGCAAGAAGAGAGGTTAACTTGAGAAGACGGAGGCCACACTTCGCTCAAGGGAATTTGGGAATACAATAGAAGAACGTGGAATCAACCGTTGACAAGGTGACTTTTGTATTCGTATTCATTAATTTATTGTATCAAAAATCGCAGGGCCACGATCTGATTGTCCCAACAATTGGCATCAAGAGCTTGGTTCTATGGTTCTGCGATTTTTGATATGATGTACATGTCGTAATTATATATGCATGTATATAGTGGTAGGCTTGTATATTTTGTTTTGTAGGTTGTTATCCACTATTATGGCCAAGTATATTTTAATTATGTGTTTGGATCCCACGTGGTTTAATCGTGGTTATTTTTTGTTTGGTTTCCACGTGGTTTATCGTGGTTGTGTATGGTTTTGTTTTGGTTTGTAATCACGAATAAATTCGTGTTAGAATAGGTATTGCAATTAGATTGTATTAGCCCCATTTTATTTGTAATCGTTATTGGATGTGTGTTTTAGCCATGTATTGCTTATGATTGCAATTGATCCATGTTTTGGATTCGAAAAGGGGACAATTTTCTGCTGTGTTTCTGGTGCGTTTCTGCTTATTATGCCGCTATTTTGCTGCAATTCTGCTGCTGTGTTGTTGGCTGCTGATGTTGCTGTGCAGAATTTGCTAACGGTGTCAGATTTGGACGCATAATACCTTTTCGGAAAGGGAACGAGCTACTTTTCAAAACTGATAGCAAAGCTATCAACCATGACATTTTTTGGCCATTCGAGCTCGTTTAGAGCCTCAAACAGCGGGCTGAAGTTTTCGCAGGATTTTCGGGCAAATTGTTTATTGGGCCATAATAGTGGATTTATTTTTTATTTTAATTTTTCTGCTATTTATTTTAATTATTGCTATTATACATGCCTTATGTGATTTTCATGCCATGCAATACTAACCTTAGTATTCTAGATTGACATGGACATAGGGTTATTTATACTATGCTTTAATTATGTTGATCATCATGCTATGCTATGTTATGTGTTCTTTGTATTGTTATTATGATAACATGTGGACCTCGAATAATTAACGTAGGGCGATGCATGTAGATAAATAAAATTCCTCAATTTTAATAAAAATTCTAAATGGGTGAGGGAATTAATTAGGAATTAAATCCCACGGTCTCCATTATTTTGTATGTAATATAACCTTTTAAATAATGTAGATGGTATATATAATCACCTATCGTGGCGTACTATTTACGGTATTATTAAAAGGTTATGGAAATTACTAGAACAAAATTCTTAAATTAAATTACGAATATTGAAAGGTATACATGCCACCCAACGTGGTGTACCAAGTTTTATAGAATTCGATTAATTAGAAGGGTACCAATGATTGAATATAGATTTTCGATATTGAGAGAAAGGATGATTCTGTCTAGAAAGGGGTCTTAAGTGACGCCTCTTGACAATGCTCCCCCCGATCTGGGAATTATCCTATTATCGATTATTGATTTGAAATATTTAATGGTGGCATTCGGTCTTATTGTTATTTTAAGATTTGATAATGGTATACACTTAGCTATGAAAAATAATATATAGTCCACCCTAACGTGGCGTATTATTTAGTAATTGGACCGAAGTAATATTTAAACGAATTTAAGTGGTATATATGTCACCCATCGTGGCGTACCAGATACTTATGGTGTTTAACTATTAGTGCATTAATTTTAATTAATTGTTAGAGGAAACCAATAGGTTTTAAGATTTGTGCAACTCTTTGATTATGTGTTACATGTATGATTCTCAGGATTAGATCACTATGGGCTTTAATCCACAATTCACCATACTTAAGGATAACAAACTTACGGGACCAAACAATATTGAATGGAAACGTAATTTGGACATAGTGTTGACTGCTGAGGAGTACAAATTTTGCACTTATGAACCCAAGCCAGATCAGCCTGCTGAAGATGCTCCTGAAAGTGAGAAGGAGTATTATAAGCGGTGGCTTAAGGCTGATGAGATGTCGCGATGTTACATTCTGGCAGCAATGTCAGGTGTTTTGCAACATCAGCATCAGGCTATGGACACAGCTTCAGATATGCTCTTTAATCTCAAGGAACTTTTTGGAGAACAGAATAGGGCTGCTAGGCAAGTAGCAATGAAGGCTTTAATGAACACTCAGATGAATGAAGGAACACCTGTAAGGGATCATGTTCTCAGGATGATGTCTCATCTGAATGAGATGGAGATCCTTAGTGCTGATATTGATGGGGAAACCCAGATCGATATCATCCTTATTAGTCTGCCGAAAAGTTTTGAACAGTTTCGCTTGAATTACACCATGAACAAAAGGTTGTAGAGTCTCGCGGAACTTCTGACAGAACTTCAGGCAGCTGAAGGACTCTTTAAACAGAATGTTCAAGTGAATGTGGCTGAGAAAGCTTCTTCCTCTAAGCCGAAATGTAAGAAGAAGAAAAAGGTTTAGACACAGAAAGCTGGAAAGGTTGCTAATGCAGTGGGAGTTCAAGGTGGTGTGAAAAAGCCTAAGGGCAAGTGCTTCAGGTACAAGCAGTCAGGTCACTGGAAACAGGATTGTCCTCTTCCTAAGAAGACAAACAATACTGGTATGTCTCTTTCTCTAGTGACAGAAACATATATAGCGGCTATATCTACGAGCACTTGGTGTGTAGATACAGGAGCCACTGACCATGTTTGTAACTCTATGCAGGGGTTCCAACAAACCAGAATGCTTAGAGATGGCGAGATATATGTGTTCATGGGAGATGCTACGAAAGTAGCAGTAGTTGCAGTTGGAATAATTACTTTATCTTTTGGCGATGATAGGATTTTGGTTTTGAACAATTGTCTTTATGTACCTTCGTTTAGAAGGAATTTGATTTCGGTTTCTAAACTTGCCATGGATGGTTATAATGTTTGTTTGGATCGTAATGTTTCTATAATGATGAATAAACGAGTTATATGTTCTGGTACATTGCAAGACAATTTATATATTATTAATCCTATCCAACCAATGTTGCAACAAAAGGAATCTAATAACATTCTTTCTAGCTCAAACAAAAGAAAGAAACCTTCTGAATTGAACCAAACATATCTTTGGCACTTAAGATTAGGTCATATTAACTTGAGGAGGATTCAAAGACTGGTAGTAGATGGGCCATTAGGCTCGTTGGCAGTGGAGCCATTTCCAGTTTGTGAATCCTGCTTGGAAGGTAAGATGACTAATAGGCCTTTTAAAGCAAAGGGAAATAGAGCCAAAGAAGTGTTAGAATTGGTTCATACTGATTTATGTGGACCTATGAGTATTCAAGCAAGAGGAGGTTATGAGTATTTTTTCACTTTTATTGACGATTATTCATGTTTTTGGGAGAGTCCTCGGACTTGGTATCTGGTGAACATGATGAGGATCCCAGGACATACGAAGAGGCAACTCTAGATAAAGATGCAGATCTATGGCAAAAGACAATGGAATCTGAGATGGAATCTATGTATTCCAATCAAGTTTGGGAGCTCGTGGAACCACCCAAATGTGTAAAACCCGTTGGATGTAGGTGGATCTACAAGAAGAAAAGAGGCTCTGACAAAAAGGTGAAAGCCTGGAAAGCACGAATTGTTGCGAAAGGGTATACTCAGAAAGAAGGGATCGATTATGAGGAAACCTTTTCGCCGGTTGTTATGCTTAAGTCGATCCGAACTCTTTTATCTATAGCAGCTCATCTCGATTATGAGATTTGGCAAATGGATGTCAAGACAGCTTTCCTTAATGGAAATCTTGAGGAAACCATTTATATGCAACAACCAAAGGGATTCATTAAGGAAGGCCAAGAGCATCTAGTATGTAAGCTTAAGAGGTCTATTTATGGACTAAAACAAGCTTCTAGGGACTGGAATATTCGTTTTGATCAGGCAGTCCAGTCATATGGATTTGATCAAAGTCCAAGCGAATCATGTATGTATAAGAGAAGTGAGGGTAATGCAGTGGTTTTTCTAGTACTATATGTAGATGACATTTTACTCATTGGAAACAATGTTAAGATGTTATCATCAGTAAAGGCATGGTTGTTCAAACAATTTGATATGAAGGACTTAGGTGAAGCGGCATACATCCTTGGGATCAAAGTAATAAGGGATCGCAAGAAAAGGATGTTGGCTTTATCTCAAGAGCCTTACATTGATGAAGTATTAGCTCGTTTTAACATGCAGAACTCCAAGAAAGGTTTTCTACCTTTTAAGCATGGAGTTGCTCTATCTAAGAAGTAGTGTCCTTCGACACCTAAGGATATAGAGAGCATGAAAGCAGTTCCTTACGCTTCGGCATGTGGAAGCTTAATGTATGCTATGTTATGTACGAGGCCTGATATCTGCTTTGCTGTAGGCATGGTTAGTAGATATCAGTCGAACCCAGGTCAGGAACATTGGAGTGTAGTAAAAACTATACTCAAGTACCTGAGAAGGACTAAGGAGTATATGTTAATTTACAAGGCCTCAGATCTATTTCCTTTGGGATATACAGATTCAGATTTTCAATCAGATAGGGATAAGAGGAAATCAACCTCGGGATATGTTTTTACTTTGGGAGGTGGAGCCGTTATATGGAGGAGTGTAAAGCAGAAATGCATTGCAG
This sequence comes from Kitagawia praeruptora, assembly GCA_037693485.1. NCBI lineage: Eukaryota > Viridiplantae > Streptophyta > Magnoliopsida > Apiales > Apiaceae > Kitagawia > Kitagawia praeruptora. The sequence goes on along the minus strand of CM075348.1, from coordinate 110,988,225 downwards.
ACTCTATCATGGAAGCCGAGTACGTGGCGGCCTCTGAGGCTGCAAAGGAGGCTGTATGGTTCAGGAACTTCCTTTTGGACTTGGATGTGGTACCTAGTTTGCCTAGGAGTCTAACAGTGTATTGTGATAACACTGGTGCTGTGGCAAATTCGAAGGCACCGCGAGACCACAAAGCAGCTAAACATATTGCACGTAAGTATCATCTCACACGAGGAATCGTAAAGCGAGGAGACATAGTTGTGGCTCACATTTCATCAGAAGACAACCGGGCATATCCTTTCACAAAGAGCTTGCCAGCCAAGGTTTTTGACAGGCATGTGGAAGAGATAGGAGTCAGATGGATGGACACATAGTTTTTTATGTAATAGTGGATTGAATAAACACTGATATACTCATAGAATATTTTGAGTATAAGTGGGAGATTATTAGTGTATACTGAAAATATTTATTTGAAGTATATACATTTATTTCTGGCCCAGTTTTATTGAGAATCATTTGAATGTTTACATGCCGTCTGATATTATATATTGTGGACAATCTAGTATCAAATGGGATACAAAATATTAGATTGTTAAATACAGTTTATATAATATAATAAGGTTCACAACACAGGTGGTGTTGGACAATCCACTGGAATTGCTGTAGTATTATTTAGATTAGTTTATATTGACTAATAAATAATACTTGTATATTTTGTGTATATTGAACAGGATCAAATTTAGAATTGTTCCCTTATACTGATTAAGAAGGAGAACTAAGATTTTATGTTATTATTAATGCTTAGGTTCTTAATCCCGATATAATAATTGACACGTGTATATTATTTACATGCTTTGATTTATATATGAAATAATTCTTTTGAATTATATCATTATATTTTGGGTGATGGAATTATATACATGGTGAATATTATTTATAGAAGGAATCCATGTCCTGATAATATTCGGGTTAATGATGTCCCCTTGAAAGCTCAAAAAGATTTAATTATGTGAAACCCTGCAGGTGGAATTTATTCCGGCATAATTGAATAAAGGTTGAGTGGATAATCAAGGATAAAAGATATTAATTAAATAAATTATCAGTAATTTATTTAATTAATGGGCATGCGCTATTTTAAACATGGGGAATTTAATAAGCAAATAATATTGGAACCCAATTAAATAATTAAGTTGCGGTATTAGGAAAGGTAGTGCAAATATTAATTCTTTAGTGGATTGAATTAATATTTAATTACATTGGGCTAGGCCCAAGATGTAATTAGAAGGCCCAACCTAATTATCCATGATCCCTAGTGTAGCCCTATATATATTCTTATTCTCTTCTTGCTAGGGTTGGTCTAGAAAAATATTGTAGCCACCTAGGAGCAAGAAGAGAGGTTAACTTGAGAAGACGGAGGCCACACTTCGCTCAAGGGAATTTGGGAATACAATAGAAGAACGTGGAATCAACCGTTGACAAGGTGACTTTTGTATTCGTATTCATTAATTTATTGTATCAAAAATCGCAGGGCCACGATCTGATTGTCCCAACACAAGTCGCCCAGACAAGGAATCCAAGAGCAGACGAGGCTGTTCAAATCCCCTGATGGATTTCTTGAGATGCTCCTTGTCCTGTATCTCAGAATCCATATCATTAGACAAGTATAGGATTATCAGTAGAATTTAGACAAAAAGATGTTGTATTTCATTTCCATGTATGTAATGCTTTCAATTAATGAAAATACAATTTCTTGTTATCTACTTGTCTTTTGATTATTGAATGATGTATAAATTATCAGTATGCAAATATTAAAACTCGCTAGCATAGACTTAACACATCACAGAATTAGATTACTACACAAAGTAAACGTCAGGATCTGAAACAATTTTCACAATCCTGATACTGACACAATACTGATGACGTCAACATCCTGATAACAATTCTAATCCTGATGATTATTAACAAGTCTATCATACTGAAATTTATCAAGGCAAAGTGTTATAGCTAAAGCATTTAACAATCAAATATAGATCCTGACAAGAATATCAAGTCTATAAGCTAAAAACAACATACCTTGCTACTTTTGCAGATGTTAAAGATCTAAAAATTTAACATTCCTAACTCACTTACTAATCTACTTAATGTAGTCTCATCAAGTGGTTTAGTTAGAATATCTGCAAGCTGTTTATCAGTAGGAACAAAATGAAGTTCCACAGTACCATTCTCAATATGTTCTCTAATAAAATGATACCTGACATCAATGTGCTTAGTCCTTGAATGTTGAACTGGATTTTCTGCAATTTTGATAGCACTAGTATTATCACAAAACATAGGAATATTACTAAGTGTCATACCATAATCCATCAACTGATTTCTTATCCAAAGGAGATGTGCACAACAACTGCCTGCTGCTATGTACTCAGCTTGTGCAGTTGAGGTTGAAACAGATTGTTGCTTCTTGCTTGCCCAAGAAATCAATCTATTTCCCAAGAATTGACATGTACCTGTAGTGCTTTTCCTGTCTATCTTACACCCTGCATAATCAGAGTCTGAATAGCCAATTAGGAAGAAATCAGATTCTCTAGGATACCACAAACCAAGATTTGGAGTTCCTTTGAGATATCTAAAAATTCTCTTCACAGCAATTAAATGAGATTCCTTAGGATCACTTTGGAATCTAGCACATAAACAGGTAGAAAACATTATATCTGGCCTACTTGCAGTTAGATATAACAATGAGCCTATCATGCCTCTATAACTAGTATTATCCACACTCTTTCCCTTAGGATCAGAGTCTAGTTTAGTGGCTGTTGCCATGTGTGTTTTTGCAACTGCACAGTCTTGAAAGTCAAACCTTCTTAAAAGATCTTTGATATACTTTGACTGATTAATGAAAATACCAGTCTCAGTCTGTTTGACCTGCAAGCCTAAGAAATAATTTAATTCACCCATCATGCTCATCTGATACTTAGACTGCATAAGCTTGCTAAACTTAGCACACAATTTTTCATTAGTAGAGCCAAATATGATATCATCAACATAAATTTGAACTAAAAGCAATTCACCTTTTATCTTTCTAAAGAATAGAGTTTTGTCAATTATACCTCTTGTGAAGCCATTTTCAAGAAGAAATTTAGACAAAGTCTCATACCATGCTCTTGGTGCCTGCTTTAGTCCATAGAGTGCCTTGTCAAGTTTGTAGACATAATTTGGAAACTTTGGATCAACAAATCCGGGTGGCTGTTCCACATACACTTCCTCATCAAGTTTGCCATTTAGAAAAGCACTCTTTACATCCATCTGGTATACCTTGAATTTTGAATGAGCTGCAAATGCAAGAAACATTCTGATTGCTTCCAATCTTGCTATAGGTGCAAAGGTCTCATCATAATAAATGCCTTCTTCCTGAGAATAACCCTTGGCCACCAGTCTTGCTTTGTTTCTTACAATCATACCAGATTCATCTAGCATGTTTCTGAAAACCCATCTTGCACCAACAATAGATCTATCTTTAGGTCTTGGTACCAGTTTCCAGACTTTGTTTCTCTCAAACTCATTTAACTCTTCCTGCATTGCAATTACCCAATCAGGATCCTGTAAGGCTTCTTCAACCTTCTTGGGTTAATTCTTTGAGAGAAAGCAACTATACAAGCATTCATTTTGAATTGATCTTCTAGTTCGAACACCACTATTTGGATCACCAATAATCAAATCTTCAGTATGATCCTTTGTCCATTTTCTAACAGGTGGTAGATTGACTCTGCTAGTCTCTCCCCCTAAGTTAGTGGTATCTCTTGTAGAAGAATTCTCTCTCCTTCAATAACTCCCCTTTGATCAATAGAATCAGTAGATTCCATATTGCTGCTAGTTACTGATCTTTCCTCAGTAGACTCTGAAAGATCAGTTCCTGATGGAGTAGACTCTGAATAGCTTGTCTGCTCCTAATGATCACTGTGTTCTCTTTGATTTATTTGCTCCCCCTCAACAGTAGCATTCCTTTGAGAAGCAATAGAAATTCCTTCTGGAGAACCTTCATCATCACTGGAGAGTATCTCAGAATTCTTCAGATTTTCAAATTCCAATTGGTCATGGCTTTCATCAATTTGCAGAATTCCAAATTTCTTATCATCAAATGCAACATGAATTGATTCCATAACAATGTGAGTTCTGAGATTATAAACCTTGAAGGCCTTAGATGCTGAATATCCTAGAAAGATTGCTTCATCCGATTTGGCTTCAAATTTTCCAAGTTGTTCTGGATGAACTTTTAGGACATAGCATTTGCATCCAAAGATGTGAAAGTATTTCACACTTGGTTTCTTTCCTTTGATCATCTCATAGGGAGTTTTTCCATGACTATTTACCAAGGTACAGTTTTGAGTGAAACATGCAGTGTTAATAGCTTCTGCCCAAAAATAGGTTGGAAGTTTTGCATCTGCAAGCATGGTTCTTGCTGCATCTATGAGAGTCCTATTCTTTCTTTCTACTACACCATTCTGCTGAGGTGTACCAGGTGCAGAAAACTGTTGAGTGATTCCATTGTCTGCACAATACTCCTCCATTATAGAATTCTTGAATTCTGTACCATTGTCACTCCTAAGTACTTTGACTTTGTACTCAGAGCTATTCTGAATATTCTTGACAAGTTCAATGATTTGTTGAGGAGCTTCATCCTTCTTGTGTAGAAAGAACACCCATGTGAACCTTGTGAAATCATCCACTATTACTAGAGCAAATCTTTTCTTGCTGATAGACATAATGTTTACTGGACCAAACAGATCAAGATGTAGCATGTGAAATGGTTCAGTAATTGACTTTTCAGTCTTGCTCTTGAAAGTGGTTCTTCTTTGCTTTCCAAGCTGACATGCATCACAAAGTCCATCTTGCACATAATTTGCCTGAGGTAGGCCTCTCACCAGATTGTGCTTAACAAGTTGATTAAGCTTCTTGAAGTTAAGATGTGAGAGTTTCTTGTGCCAATTCCAGCTTTCATCACTTGTTGCTTTGCTGTAGAGACATCTAACAATTCCTTTAGATGTATCACTTAAGCTGGCTTCATATATGTTACCATGTCTTTGACCAGTTAGAACAATGTCTCCATTCTGCATATTCAAGATTTTGCATCCTTCTCTGTCAAAGATTGATTTGTAACCTTTATCACCCAGTTGACTTATGCTTAAAAGAGTATGTTTCAAGCCTTCAACCAGTGCTACATTTTCTATGATGACATTCCCCAAAACAATTGAGCCATATCCCAAAGTTTCTCCTTTGTTGCCATCTCCAAAAGATATTACTGGGCCAGCTTTCCTCTCAAACTTTGTAAGCAGGGACTTCTTTCCAGTCATATGTCTAGAGCATCCACTGTCCAAGATAATTGAATGCTTCTTTCCTGTGCCCTTAACAGAGGATGGAGAAGTTTTCTTTGGAGATCCAGGTTTGTCTGAAACATTTGCCATCAGTGCAATGTTGTCATAATCCAATTCATCTTCAGAATCACTGGAATCAGCCCAATCCTTCTGTGTGACCATAAGTGCATTACCCTTTCCTGAATTCCTAGGCTTCTTACACTCACTAACAAAGTGTCCAAGCTCGCTACAATTAAAGCACTTGATCTTGGCCTTATCAAGCTTGACAATTGTACCTTTGCCTTTGTCACTCTTCTTCTCCTCCTTCTTTTGAAAAGGTCCTTTGCTAAATCTTGTCCTGTTGAATCTTCCTTTCTTGAAAGCTTTAGCAAACATAGCAAAGAGTTCCTGCATCTCATATTCAGAATCATTGTTGTCAGAGTCTATATCAGTAGTCTCTGACTCAGAACTTTCTTTGATTTTCTTCTTCCTTGAGTTCTTTACAGCAATCTCTTCATGTTGTTCTTCCGGAAGCTTCTTTAATTCAGATTGAGCAGTAAGTGTAACAGTCTTCATCTTTCCTTCACTTATGCTCTTCTTCTGTTGCTTGTCAAGTTCATAAGCTCTTAGTTTTCCATACACTGCCTCTAATGATATCTCATCCAGATCATTAGCTTCCTCAATCGCAGATATCTTCTCATTGTAGAAATCAGGCAAAGCTTTCATGAACTTTGTATTCATATCCTCCAAGTCATAATATTTACCATGCATGGCCATCTCATTGATGAGTTTTGTAAACCTATCAAAGGTATCAGTAAGTGACTCACCAGACTTGGATTCAAAGTACTCATACTGTTGTATAAGTAGTGTCCTCATATTCTTCCTGATAGGCTTAGTTCCTTCACAGTGAACCTTAAGATTGTCCCATATATCCTTAGCAGTTTTACAAGAGAGAACATAGTCAGTGAGAACAGAATCAAGACTGTTGAATAATATGTTTCTCACTTTAGCATCTTTAAGAACATTCTCCTTGTCCTTATCTGACCACTCAGATTTTGGCTTCTCTGCTGTATGTTCTAGAACAACCACACCATCAACAGTTGCTTGTCCAACGACCTTTGTTGGAACAAAAGGTCCATCTCTGATTCTGTCAAGATAATCAGGATCTGTTGCTTCCAGATGATGCAACATCTTTACTTCCCATAGAGTATATTCATTTCTCTTGAGCATAGGAATCTTAGTATTCCCATCCTTGTAACCAGACATGATTGCAGATCTTTATGATTATTCGAAATCAACCTGTTCTGATACCAATTGTTAACTCGAATAACTTGTAGAAGGGGGGTTGAATACAAGTTATATAATCGTGTCTGATTTTTGCTTGGTTATATGAACAAGAATAAACGAATGAATCAAACTCTGTTTGTATTAAATAAATCAAATATAAACTCTACCAAAGGTGTACAAATACCTTTAGCAGCTGCTGACAATATAAATTTCTCTCTATTTGCACTCTCGTATACTTACGATTACAAACCTCACGAACGAACTTTTACAATGATATAGAGAGAGTATTTATAATGCTTCCTATCAACTAATCACAGAAAGATAATCTATACATGACAATGTTCTGCCATCCAGTTGATAGTTTCCATCAATAGAAAATTCTTTCCTTCATAAAATCTTCTTGCTTGTTCCTCAAACAAAGATCCTGTTTTATAGCACTTGCCAGTTTCTGTAGCATCCATAATGACATCATAAGTAACACGACTGATATCAGGATTTCATCTTGCATCAGGATATGACCATCTCATCAGTAGTTGACTTGACATATCAGGATTCAATCTCAGTTCCTGACATGTAGTACTCGATGCACTGTTCATTCCTGACTAAACTTTACAGATAACTGTCTAACACATATTTCCTATACAAAGTGCTAAATCCTTTATAAATCAGGATATACAAGAAGTATAAGTAAAATTCTATTCTTAACATCAAAACTCATGAATTATTCCTAACAAGTTTGTTTGCTATTCATTTTCCAAAAATAGAATTAGTTTCAAGGAGTTCAATATTGAATGACATCAATGGAAATGTTGGAGCTAACAAATTGATTAAAGGATTTTCGTAAGAAAATGAGTAGTAATACTCAGTGTATCTCAGAATGATGCACCTGTACTGTTCATGAAGAGGAAGAAGATAAATTGAAGTATGCACTGATCTTTAAAAATAGAATAAGTGGACCAATAGTCATGAGGAACTTTGTTTTTATCAAGGTTGGATGAGTTGTTTAATCAATTGAATGGATTACGACCATCTGAAGATGGAAACCCTAAGATATTTTTGAAGCAGCATTTTGAATTGAAATGGATCGATAAATTGTTGGTGATGGTGTTTGATTAAATGATAGCATTTACCGCTTTATAGGTACAATGAATAAGATTTCAAACACAATGACTTTAAGAAGTTCCAAAAAAAAAAAAGATTTTGCACACGAATTTTAATGTGAATTTTTGATGAGAAGAAACCTAATTTCAAGACATGTGGTTAGAAATGAAAAGGATCAAAATGAAATTTGTGAAGATGAAGCAGTAATGAAGTGGGAAGGACCCAAAAAAAAAGGTCAGCAGAGGTCAAAAGTTTTGTAAAGTTGACCAAGGACTATTGAAGATTATCGAAGGCTGTTACCCAAATGGCTGCTAGTAGTAATCAATTTTACCAGAGAGAGAACATAAAAAGGTTTTGAATGGACAGTGAAGTGTGAAGAGAGTTTCTAAGAGTTGAGAAATCAGACGTGGAAGTTTGAACGCTTAGTCTACAACGAAGATGATTCATATCGTGTTATTTCATCATGAGTTATTATGGAATTAAGAGGTACCGAGATTAGGCGACGAATCAGAATGTGAATGAATTGACGGAAAAGAATTGAATAGTGAGGAGGACAAGCGGTGAACATGTATTTGTTCGGGATAGTTCAAAATGCAAGCAATGGATGAATGTCATTATTTTGCAGTTAATTCGAGTAGTGTTAAATATTAAAGTTATAGAGCGCAGAGTCATATTCAAGAACGCAGGATAGTGAAGTTAGATGATTTCGAGGATCATGAGCTATCTGTTGAAGACGTACGATTGATTTGACGTATCTTAAGTCGAATTTTCATGTTGTTAAATTTAGAGTTTGTGGGGAAGTGTTGAATTGAAAGTTGTTTTGTGGTCGGTATCGAGGGGGCTGTGACCCCGGGATAATGATGTTATAAACTAGTTATTTTTTTTAAAAGTTTTATTCTTCTGGTGGATTATGTCGAAGTCAAGTTTTTGGAGCGTGTTAGTTTTCAAAACTGTAAATTTCAAGGATAAAATGTTTTCGGAGATATTTTATTTCAAAAGCTTTAATAAACCAAAATGTTTTTATAAGAGTGAGAATTAAGTTGATAATCGAATCATGTTTGACGTGCATCTAATGACGTTTGTGTTTGATTGTAGTATTCGATTTCAAGGACACAATCGAGAATAGATGATATGAGGTTTGGTTGACAGATTGAATCAAGGTATCATGGATTGTTCAATTGTCTGTTTACTGCAAGTCAAGACAGATTTGTTTATTTACCTATTTACTGCAAGTCAAGGCAGATTCATATTAGCATTGTATATGATTAAATTAAGATGGTGAATAAATAGAGACGAATTGGTTATGAATGATTGGGTTGGTATTTGAAATGGTTACGCAAGGCATAGTCCATTATACGAAAAGGTCATGTCCGATTTTCTGTAGATCAGACATTCGTTAAAGAGTAATAAATGTTTTGAAATAACGAAATTTGTAAGGATAAGGTTTAAGTTTATCTTGGAGTTTGAGGGCTTACAGGATAAGCCTATTAAGATGTGAGTTGATATAGATGAGTCCTAGAGTTGAGAATACAACCTAGGAAATTGGAAGTGAATGTTTGAGAAGAACCGTTACTTGTGTTCTTAGGATTGATTCTGAGGACAGAATCCTTTCAAGGGGGGAAGGATATACCGACTTAAAAAAATCGCGTATTTAAAATTTCTTATTTAATATTAAATGTGGATTATATGATTTGATTATTTGTGAGAAGGTCAATATATGTGATATTGTGTTCATGTGTGTATATGATGATTTGTGTGTACCGTGTAAGTTTGTGTATTTTTATTTATATTTATGAGGATTTAAATGTATTTAAATCATGCATTATTGATCTTCTGAGATTTTTTATAAAATCATCGGAGTTGTTAAAAATCATGAAATCTTTTGTGTTATCATCTTTATGATATTATTTAGTTTTTAAAATTATTGGGAGAGTTATTTTGGGTGTTTAAGCATTTTAAAATGATTTTACGAGTTATATTGCATTTAAAGGGTCAAAACTTGTAAAATTCATATTTAATTTTTTTTTATCCTAAAAATATTTTTAAAAAATATGGGAAGATAGATAATTTTATTTTCTACATTTTAAAAATGTTTTTGTGATTTTCCAAATATTAACCAATTACTCTCTATTTTATAAAGCTGATTTTTACTAGTTTTAATTGGAAATTTTCAAAGAAATGACAAAGTACCATTCTCTTTTATCCCCAAATTCCCTTTTTAATCCCTAGTAACTTCACTTTCCCAATTCAGTATTTAGCCGTGTGTGTTCTTGTGACCTTTCTAGAAACCTCTCGACAATTCTCCTCTCACTCTCTACTGAAATCTCTCCGACTCTCTTCCCTTTCTTTCCCTGCAATACCGAATTGCAGTGTCCGTGCAGCCTATATATATATAAATCGTGTGTGTGTATGTATGGGTGATGTGGGTGTGTGTGATTTGTGGTGTGTATGTTCTTGAGATGGGTGTGGTTGGGCGTTCGATTACTGGGCAGCTATGTCTCCCTTCCCTTGTACTGGTTATGGCTATTGTGGTATTGTTCTACCCGGTATGACTATTGCGTGTGCAGGGTTGGGTCGTGGGTTGCTGCTGATTGCGTTGTGGTTCAGTTGGGAAATGGGTGTGTGTCGTGGTATGTGTTCACTATGTGCGTGAGTGTTTGATGAAGAAGGGGATAGAGAGCTTGTTGGATATAAGTATGTTATGGTGTAAAGTTGATGAAGGAAGGAGGCAGGAGTCGTGAATTAAGTGTGTTGTTCGGGGGTTGTAAAGGCAGAACAGGGGAGAGGCAGAGGCAGAGATGGGGATTGAAGAAGAAGGGAAGTGAACGGTGTGTGTGTGTGTGTGTCGTGACCAGGTGTGCGTGTGTTTTGTGGAAGGTATGTGAGTTGTGTGTGTAACTGTTAAGAGAAAGGGGTCGAGGGGTGAAGTAAGAAAAGAGAGAGAGAGAGGACTGGGGGTGATGGTATGTATGTGGGTACGTTCGTGCTAGGTTACAAGAGTGATGGTAATGTGTTGGTGTGGACTGGAGCATGGGTTTGGGGAGTGAGAATAAGGGAAAGGAGGTGCAGTGAGCGTGTGGTCGTGTGAACAAATGAATGTGTGATTCTGTGTGGTAGGTTATATATATGTGTGATGTGGTCGTGTGTTTGTTTTGGGTTGGTAAAGGGCCAAGAGAAGAAGAGAAGGAAGTAAGAAATGAGATAAAGGGTGGATAGCGGAGAAGGTAGTCGGGAGTAGTGATGGTGTTGGAATTGTTATACGTGGTACATGTGTTAAATTTGGTAAATTGTTGATTGTATTTTAATTGGTATAGGTCGTAATTCGTGCGTAATTAGCATATGCGCATAAATGCTAAGAATTGATGTGGTTACTTATACTTAGAATGATGTCGTTGTAATAATAACTCAAACTTGAATTTATTAGTCTAGTGCTAGTGGTCGTATGGAGTATGTATTGTAGTTCAAGAAGTTGATTCGAGGTATATAAAGATGAAAGGCTTGATTGATTGTTTATGTCGGTTGTATTCCGACTGGTAGTATACCCGTACAAAGGAGGTGCTGTCCAATTTTCGTTAGAATTAATTTATAATTCTTATAGTATTTTAGTAAGAATAACTGGTATATCAATGTTATAAATTGTAAGTGTAAGCTGATAATGCATGTTACGTGTTTATGTGATTTACATGGTTGTACTAAGCTATTTTACGAATATAGCCAATATGTGCTATCTGTGTTATGTTGTAATGCGCGATAAGAAACGTATGGGTAGAGTAGAGCAATCCGTAAGATTTTGGTTGGTTTGTACTGAAGTAGTATTTTACCTCCATATAGGTACGAGTAGGAGGCCCGATCAAGAGCAGTACTAGATGGAATTTTGAGAAGGAGACAATTTTCGGAATTGATAAGTGAGCTCGTGTAGAGACCACCGTGTAAAGAAGTAGATATTGATGTGAAGTGAGTAACAAATTGAGATGTTGGAAGTGGAAACTTCATATATCGAGGAAAGTGTTATCGTTCCTCACTTATTGTTCAAGTGATGCAATTATGTTCTATTTATATATCAAATGTATCGGTCGTATTATGTTTGCAAAGTGACGTCCTTCTTCAGATGACGTGCAATTGTTTATATTGTCCTCCTATAGCTCAAGTGCAAATTTTCAAATGGTTTTTCAAATACCCTTTTTCTTCAGAGATATTTTAGATTATGGTATGTCATTGAATTCCTCAGTAAAGTGCCATTTCTTTTATTTTCTTCGAAAATGTTTAAGGAACGTTCTAAACAGAGGAAATCCAATATTTTAAATCCTTTTAAAAATCTTTTAGCATAATTCCTGATTTTAACATATTTTCAGCCGATGGACCCTTTTTAAGGGATGTTTTTCTTCAAATTGATTTACAATTAATTATTCTAGTATTATTTTAAAGATGTTCATTTTGAACCACTTATCTTACTCAATTTAGTCCAAATTTGACAAGGTGTTGGAGAAATTTTATTAAATGTTTAGCACTTGACTATATCCCCGTTTTATCGTATATTCTCAGTTGTGGTTAATCATATTGCTAGTAAAAATTCTTTCTTCGATTCATTTAATGATGTATGATCCCAATTATACGTATCGAACTTGTCGATACCCTTTGAGATTATTGTTCTTTATTTATCACCCCTTTATTATGTCGAACTCGTCGATACCTATTGATATTATTACTCTTTATTTACCCTTGTTGGGTTGATCTTGTCGATTCCGGTTGATGTTGATATTTCATCAGGGATTCTTAATTATGAATTGTTGTTCTGGAACGTGAGTTTTCCAGTTAGTTGTTGTGGTAAGGTTGTTGATTGTTCCGACACCTCGTGAGTTTGAAGTAGAATTGGAATGTTTTGACCGAAAGGTCGGACCCTACCGTGGTCGTGATTAAAATGTTTTTGACCGTAAGGTCGGACCAGATTCGTGGTCGGAAGTTAATAAGGCTAATGTGTGCCGTGGATCCATTATAGGACATTGTTGTGTGCGTTTGTCCGGGGTTAGTGCGTGACTGATCAGCAGCCTAACCTTATTGTTTTTTTAAAATACATAAAAATCCAATTCTAATCTATACATTGAGGTTGAGTTGCTTTTAAGCCTGATTTCTTTGAATCCTGTGATGATCATCTTTGGTTATCAGAACTTTTATCAGTTCTCGTGTTGGTACAAATTTATTCTAGCGGAGCATGGTTGGCTCGTCTTCGTGTTACGATATTTAAATCTTCTGCTGCTTTCTTTCACAGCATATGATGATTAATCTTGTTGATCAAAATCTATATTTCTTGATATTGCTATCACTATTTACGCTTGCTGAGCATTGTTGGCTCACTCTTGCTTTGTTGTTTATTTTCTCCAGTTAATAGAGAAGATTAGTGGACCTTTTGGTCAGTTGGTATTACTGTTCCAGCAACGAGAGATGACGTTCGAGTTGTTGATTTCGTCGGGTTGTGATTTTGGAATTTGTCAAGGTTGGTAAATTAGTTTGATAGTGGACTTAGTTTGTTATAAGATTGTATATGAACTTTATTCTGAGGTTGGATTGTAATAATGTAATTTGATAGTTGTTTCATACCATAACCTGTATGCGGTCTTGGATCAGGGGTGTTATATTATTTACATTTGGCTTATGTCCAGGTTTATGTCGTGTTGATTGTGGTCCGTGGCCCCATATCTGTACCCCGGATTTTTGGGATGCCACAATCCATAACTTTGAAACGTAAAGTTCGTCCCCCTTTCCCCAAGTACAATACTTGTTGATAAGACTCCAGAAGGTAGTCGTATCTAGTTGGAAAGGAAAATTCACCAATATTTCCCAAGTTGCTGCTTGTTAATGGATACCAACTTGTTCCAACATTCTTACCCCTCGAATAATGAGTGGGTACACAAGATTCAATGAATAATAGCAACCAAGTTGCGAGTGAAAAGAATAGTTTCAAAAATTTATGACCGCGTAGTCACAAGGTAAATAACAATTCTCAAGTAAGGTTCCCTTATAATAGAATTGAATGAAGAATGGAGTTACTGAGAACCTTTCCTTGATAATATAATATTAATAATAAGGCTCTGAAATAACTTACATAATATTTGAAGGTCGAAGATACTACTTGAATGAAGTAAATCATTTTTAAAACGAGTTAGAAGAATTAAATAAATATTCAAAGAATATTTATTAAGTCATAAATATTGGAAGAATAATGCTCAAAATAATTCTTGAATAAATATTCATAATAATATTCATTGAACGAATAATGAATATTCAATTTAATAATAATTTTTATTGAAGAAATAAATTATCAAGTGGATATTTGAGATAATATTCATTGAATAAGTAATGAATATTTAACTTAATAATATTTATCGAAGAAATAATTATCGAAGGAATATTCGAAGTAATATTCAATAATTGAATCGACTTTAAATGAATATTGAAGGTAATATTCATTGCCTAAAGAAAGCTCAAGCGAATATTTAAAATAAAATTTATCAAATAACTTGAGTTCGAATGATTGTTCAAAATAATACTTATAAATAAATAAGGTTTGAATGAATATTCGAAATAATATTCATTGAATAAATAACTTGAATGAGGGTTCAAAATAATATTCGAATATTAACTCAACTTTAGATGAATACTAAAGATAATATTCATCGAATAAATAAATCTCGAATGCCCTTCTCTAAGGGTCTTAGCAATATCCAGCTTATAATCGATACGTTAACTATCTAGTTTATAAGCCAACAATAATTCAAGGAACAAGTATCACAATATATCTTGAAATTAGGCATGCATGCTATGACATATGTATAACAGAATCAATTCATATATATATTATCACAACAACAGTTCCAAAGTATTGGAAACTTGCCTGGTAGTCGGGTGTGGGTAGAGGTAGTGGTAGTGGTAATGTGCCCTGGGTCTGCTCTGTGATCTATAAACAATCAGAATATCCAAGATTAATTACTTAACACTTTTTAAAAGGTTAAGTGTAACTTAACTTAAGTCGAAACACATTTCCAAGTTATCTCGTTATACACCCTTTAGTGCAACTCTCTTTATCATCGATACGATCCGACACTTGTTCGCTATTAAGACATGTCATCATACTTACACTTGGTATATACTTAAGTCGTATAAGTGCTAAAGTCGGTTGTCTACGAACCAAGGTTATACCCCGAGTTTTATCGCCCGCTTTCTAAGTCATTTACCAAAGTTATAACCAAGTATGCTTTTAAGGGGTTCGTTCGCGCTTAACCTTGATTCGAACATTTTATAAAATCGGAAAATGATCCATTTGACATGTGGTTTTCTCTCACACCTTCCTTTTTACCTCTAGTATTTAATTATCATGATTCACCACTGATTAAACAATATTAAAGGGGATCAATTTCAATTACGAACTCGCACTTACGGATTCGAACCACTTTAACGAATTTAACCATTACTCCTAAACCGTAAGTCCATTTCACATGATCTTTATGTCAAAACGAAGCTTATAACATAATCTATATTATAATGTCAGCATCTGAAACTGGACAGTGATTTAAAGCTACTGTGATGCTCGGTTTCTTAAGATTAACGAAATTTTGGCATTACGACGGCTATATATCGAACGTTTCTAAAATCTTATCACAAAACCAAGCCACACCGGGCATATCATACATATTATACACTTGATTCTCATCTTAATAAGTCCAAGAAAATCATGATTTACCACCATAATCATCATGCTACTTAAATCAACTAAACCACTTAACTAATCATGCTTATAACATCACCATGAACATACTACTCTAAAATCATCAAGAACATGCATAAATCTCAAGACAAGAGCTAGGGTTTCAAGTGGTATACCTTCTTGAGAGTATGTAATATCCTTACTAAGTTTTTAATGGTCCTTGCCTAGCCTTAACAAACCTTAGATCAACCAAAGAAATCAAGGAAAACAAGATTAGTTCTTGAAAAACACTATTCATCATCTACTTTGATGATTTATTTGAAAATGGAAAAAGAAGAGATTGAAGATAGGATTTTTAGGAGATCATTTATATGAAATTTAAGTCTCACCATAAAAGTTTCAAGATCAAATGATGGTGGGAAGGTTGATTTTGATTCTTGAATTTCTTGTGTAGCTGAATGGAGCAAAAGGTGGAGAAATGGAGTGGTTTTGCTTTGTTCTCTTGCTTTGCTAGTGCTAAATGAATTATTGATATGTATTAAGATAAAATCTTGGCATAAAGCCACTTTAATAAAGTGATGATGCAATGGATGATGAGAATTGCACGGACAAGTGTTGATCTTTGGTGGTGTTAAGGCTAACTAGGTAGTTTGTTTGCTAAGTACTAGTTTAATCTCTAAGGGTTGGTTACTTATGTAACTATATGGTTACTAGATATTTTCCCCACTATCACAAGCATGCACCTTGCTCTCTGCTTGCTCTTTTTTCCGGTTATTGCTCAATTTGATTGATCGTTCGTAGGAATATCTCAAAGATTTCTAGTTAGGGTACCGGAAACCTTCTTAATAGTTATAATACCATTCTCCATCTTTCTAAATACTTCTCGAATTTAAATTCCTTAAATCCTTTTAAAAAATCCCTAGGTCTTGCAGTGTCCAGGGAAATCTCGGAGAAAATAAAAGTGTTATTTTTCTGAATCCGATATCGTTTACATACACTTATCTCGCCCCTGGATCATGAATACGAACTCAGAAATCCGTTCTGAATACTTCTATATAGCATCGTCTAATAATATTCTCACTTTCCATAAAACACTATTCATCCTTTATTCTCTTTTTATTTCTTATATATTGTAAAAATGTCCTTACTCTCTTTCGAGCGTTCCTTAACCCTTTTACGGAACCACTGGACTAATAACATATATTGATTTGGATTACATGAGAATAACTTCCCTATTTGGAAATACCATATCTATTTTTCCTAGGAGATAGATTATTCTTATCTATGCTGTCAACCACTAGCATTCTTCATGGCATATAAATATTTGAATCTCAATCCATTCCCTTTTTCGTTTATTAGAACAATCGTTACGTCGTAGTCGTAACCACTATTCATTCTTACATCATTACATAATAAAAGTTTTATTTCTATCAAAAATCTGGGTTCTTACACGTTAACAATGTCTGTATAGCAATTTAGGAAAGTCACATGGGTGTGCAAATTGTAATGAGCTACCACTTGAAAACGACAACAGCTCAACACCCCATGCGAAAGGGACAACAGAGTATCTTAGTCTACTTAGATACATGTCTCTAATTCTTTCTGTATGCAACAACAACGAAACAACTTGTATTTCTCAAGAAGTTCACAGTTGGAGAATTCTTTCTCTAGGTTGTAGCACCACTTCACAAGATAAATAAAACATTTATTTTGTGAGAAATCTTGTTCCACTTACGTTTGCATATCTCAACTGATAATCCATAATCTTTATTATTGTTATTGATTTTAAAGATTGAATTTTATCAGTATTGCAATCAACCCCCCCTTCTGCAATACTCCGGGACCAACAACTGGTATCAGAGCATCCAGATTGATATACAAATCTGAAGATCATGACGAGTGTTCAGAAGTCGAGTGGTATCAAGATTTCAGTCTTTGATAAAGAGAACTACAATTTTTGGAAAAGAAATATTTTGTTATTTATCAAAGCTGCCCATCCACTGTACATAGGAAGCCTTGAGAATGGCCCCTTCATACCTCAGAAGGAAGTAGCTGCTGCTACTGTAAATGACGAAGTCATTCCAGCCCACTGGGTTGCTAAGAAGCCTTCAGAGTACACAGAAACTGAAAAGGAGAAAATAGCCTTGGATGACTACTTACAACTTATCTTACTCGACTATCTAACTTTAGACAAAGCCATGTGTGGTAATGTCATGGGATGTTCATCTGCGAAAGAGATGTGGAGTAAGATAGAGCTGCTGTGTGAAGGAAGTGAAGAGGTCCGAGAAAATCAAAGGCAAATCCTTGTATATGAAGCTTTCATGGCCAAGCCAAGCGAAGAACTTACACACATGTTTGAAAGGTTCAGTAAGCTAATAGCTGAGTTACAAATCCATGGGAAGTTCTATGATAGAAAGGAAATTAACATCAAATTTTTGCTCACTCTCCCTGAGCATCTTGAGCACAAAGTCACAGCCATAAGAGAAGGAAGAAACTTGAACGATGTTTCTCTAGAAACTCTATATGGTGTACTCAAATCATATGAACTCGAACTCTTTCAAAAGAGAGCTATTCAAACTGGAACCAAAGGAAAGTTGGCAAACATGTCAGGAGCCCTTGTAACTCATGAACCACAAGTAGCTTGTTCAAGTGAACCTTCACAAAGTTCACCACCAACACAGATGCCATCTTTGAAGATTGAAGAGGTGTTGTATGATGAGGAGAAGGTGGTTCTGCAGCTCAAAGATGTTGAAGATGAAGACTTTTACACAGTAGAAGGGATTGAAAGCATGGATAATCCAACCATGGCTTATATGGCTAAGAGATTCAAGAATATCAAGTTCAGAAGGGACAAGTCATACAAGCCACAGGGTCAAACATCTAAGTTCAACAAGGGGAGTTATTCAAAAGCTGCTGGTGGTGCCACGAGAGGTGGATACAAGACAGGGATGGTGGATAGGTCGAAGTTCAGGTGTTACAACTGCAATGAGCTAGGTCACTTTGCCACTGAGTGCAGAAGACCAAAACAGAATCAAGGAAAAGGGTCTGGAATTCAGTTTAAGAGGAATCAAGGAAGAGCCTATGTGGCTGAAGGAAAATGCTGGGATGATTCTGAAGATGAGGAAGAAGAAGAATTTGTAAACTTAGCCCTCATGGTTAAATCTGATGATGAAGATCTAGTTCCTCAACTCAGGTACCATCTCTAGTTTTACTTGATATGTCTAAAACTGAATACAAGCAACTATTGAAGATTTAAGTGCTGAGATGTTAACATTCATGTTAGTTTTCTGCTGCTCACGAAGAAATTGCTAAGTTAACTAAACAGAGTGAAACTCTCAAATCTAAAAAATGAAATGTTGTTGCTTAGAACCAGTCCACTAGATTCGTTAGCTCAAGAGAATGCAAGATTGAAAAATGATATTGTCCGTGCTAAGGAAATAGAAGAATTTCTCAGGAACCAAATTGCAGAAAATGAGTTTAAACTCAAAGCCTTTAGAAACTCTTCTAAGTTAGTCCAGGAATATCATAATAATCACACTCAGAATCAAAAGATAGGTATAGGCTTCGAGTATGGTAAGAGGCATGGAAAGACAATTGCTCTTGATGATATATAGTGATGTTGTCAAACCTCATATTCTCAAAAGAGTTTACAGACGATTTTCAAAAATCTTCAAGCTTATTTTGATGAAACCTCCTTGTTCATCAAACAAGAGCTTCTTGATGAGGATGAGTGCATTGACAGCACACTAGGCGAAGGGAAAGATACTGTTAAGTCTCCCGTGACAGAAACTTTGCCAAGCAATCAGACAGAATGTTCTAAAGTAGCTGTCAATAAGGACAAGACAGAAACTTCCAAAGATATTGTCAAGAGAGAACCCATGACAGCAACTTTTAAACCTACTGTCAAGATAGAGGGAAAGAAAGGTACTGTCAAAGGTAGCTCGATAACAACTTTAGAACATACTGTCAAGGCAAATGTCTACAAGCCTAAGAATAGGAATGGCAAGTTAGGAATTGACAAGAAAAATGGCTATGCTTATGTTAAGGATGCTCCTAGGAAGCTTTGCAATAATTGTGGCTCATCTCATCATTTAACACATGTTTGTAAGAAACCCAATCAGAACAAGGCTAATGCGACCAATGTTAGTGGTAACTTACATAGAAACCCCATTATGCGAAGAAATATGGACGTCTATAACAATATTGACTGTATGCCATGCAAGATTGTTGTCATGAGTACATGTTTTAATTTGCCTATTCTGTCTACTGAAAGATGTTCCTATATAGAAACTGCTGAGACTTCTAAGCCTACCTATGTTGGTAAAAAGGCAGCTTCCACTAAGAGAAAGACTAAGTCTAACTCTAGAACTGAGTGGACACCAAAAGAAGTCAAACAGGAGGATTCTAGTGTTGATTTAAATGTGAAACAGAATGATATGAACAATGATGCTGTAACTAAAGGACCCAACAGAGTTTGGGTACCAGATGAAAATTAAAATCATCTATTTTGTAGGGCAAGAAGCAGAAGCAAGTCATGTGGATCATCGATAGTGGATTTTCCAGGCACATGACAGGTGATATAGCCCTGCTATCACATTTTGTGGAGAAAGCCGGCCCAATCATAACTTTTGGAGACAACAGCAAAGGTTACACTGTGGGATATGGTTGTTTGGAAATTGGAAATGTTGTCATTGAAGACATTGCTCTTGTAGATGGATTGAAGCACAACCTACTTAGTGTCAGCCAATTCAGTGATAGAGGATTCAAGGTTGATTTTGATATGATGGTTTGTAATATCTATCACAAGAAGGATGGAAGCCTCTCCTTGAAAGGAGTTAGGAAAGGAATCTTGTTTATTGCAAACCTAAATTCTGTGAAGAAAGACAAGGCTTACTGTTTTTACAGTAAAACATCAGTTGGTGAAAGTATGCTTTGGCACAAGAAGCTCTCCCATCTCAATTTCAAGAATATGAATATTATGATGAAGAAGGATTTGGTGAGAGGACTACCTCAACAGGAATTCTGTCAAGAAGGACTATGTGAGGATTGTCAAATGGGTAAATTGAAAAGATCTGTTCACAAGTCAAAGCAAGTGAATACCAACACTGAGCCACTCAAATTAATTCATATGGATTAGTTTGGCCCGGTAAATGTTCAATCTCTTGCAAGAAAGAGATATGCCCTGGTAATGGTGGATGATTACTAAAGGTACACTTGGGTAAAGTTCTTAGAGTCAAAGGACGAAGCTGCTCAAGAAATCATTGATCACATAAGAGTTCTTGAAAGTACCCCGAATGCTCAAGTTCAATATTTGAGGAGGGACAATGGTACTGAGTTCAGAAATGCCACATTAGGAAACTTCTGCAAGGAAGAAGGCATTGTCCAATAATTCTCCACTGCCAGGACACCACAACAAAATGGAGTTGTAGAAAGGAAAAACAGAACTCTCATTGAACCTGTGAGAACTATGTTGAATGATTCTTAATTACCAACATATTTCTAGGCAGAAGCTATATATTAACACAGCTTGCTACACACAGAACAAAACCTTGATCAACAAGACTCATGGAAACACTCCTTACTATCTGTTAACTGGAAAGAAACCTTCTATCAAATATTTTCATGTATTTGGAAGTACGTGTTTCATGATGATTGACAACCATGAAAGAAAAGGAAAGTTTGATGCTAAAGCTTATGAAGGCATTTTCATGGGATATGGATTAGAAAGGACTGCCTACAGAGTCTAAGTCATTGATCACAAAATCATTGAAGAAAGTGTGAATGTCATATTTGATGAAACCAAGTTCCCAGGATTGCAAGAGGATGGTCAAATGGAGCCTCTTAGATTTGAAAATCAAGGGTACTTGGAAGAAGAAGTTGTTGCTGATGAACCTACTTGCACTCAGAATATTGAGTTTGAAAGAGATGCTGTCAACACCAATGATGTTACCCAAACTCCAGCTCAATCTCAAACTATATCAGCTAATCATCAGAATGAGAATGAGTCTGGAGATGTTGAAGAACATGAAGGTGAAAACATCGATGGTGGAGAATCAACCCCTCAAAGAGGAACTGATCAAGCAGATCAAGAAAGAAGCTTGCCTAGAACCACTAAGTGGAATAGAGATCACACTAGCAATCTAATTATTGGTGATCCCACTACTGGTATAAGGACAAGGAGAAATGTTTTTGCTGATAGCATGTTTTCTTGCTTTCTATCTCAAACTGAGCCAAAGTCAATTGATGAAGCATTGTTGGATTCAGATTGGGTGATAGCTATGCAAGAAGAGCTCAACCAATTTGAGAGAAGCAATGTATGGAAGCTGGTCCCTAGACCTAAAGGGAAGTTAGTTGTTGACACAAAGTGGGTTTTCAGAAACAAGTTGGATGAAAATGGAAATGAGACAAGAAACAAGGCAAGGCTAGTAGCTAAAGGTTATTGTCAACAGGAAGGGATTGACCTAAAGGGATTGACTTGAAGCTAATCGAATATTCTTAGCCTATGTTGCACACTGTAACTTCAAGGTGTTCCAAATGGATGTCAAAAGTGCCTTTCTTAATCAATACGCCATAGATGGCCTATTGCAACCTTTTGGCATGGGTGTTCCCTTCTTGGATGTTACCATAGCTATGAAATTTTTGAGCTATCGCAACCTTTTGATTGTGGTGTTATCAAAGCCACAAAATTATGTTACTTTAGTTATAAAAGGTGTTAAAGTGGGCAACACCATAAGATGTGTTACCATAGAGTATTCATGAACAAAATTTTTATTTCATTTAAAATTAATGATATAATAATTATTTGATTTTAAAAATAATTAATTTAACAAAATTGTTGAAGTTATCATTTTAAAACGTAATATTCCATCAAATAATTAAATTATTGATTTTTAATAAATATTAAATTTTATTTATAAATTTCGAATAAATTTTTTAAAATAAAGTAATATCCAAAAATTATTAATTTTTGATTCAAATCATTTAAAAATTAAAAATTTATAATTTACATAAACTGTGAATTACTTCCAAATAATGAAAATAATCAATTTAATAAATATAATTTAATATAAATAAATTAAAATAAATTTATAATATTTTTTAAAAAATAAAAAAATACAATGAATTATTGAAAGGGGCTGAGCGGCAAATAGAAAATGAGAGCGGCAAAACGAAAATTTAGATTTGTGATTAATAAAACATAAGTGAGGGAAAAGAATTGGGGAAAAAATGCTTCACTCATCTCTCACCTCTCTGACATCTCTCGTCTCTCACAAATTCAATTAGGGTTTTAATAAATTTATATTAAAAACGTTTTGAAATAATTAAAGAAATATTCAAAACTTAATAAATTTTGATTAAAATCATTAGAAAATTTATTAGAGAATGTAACAACTTGTCAAAACTAATATTAATAATAGATTTCGGAATAGATTGTAAGAACAAAATAACTGAAATAATCAATTCAATAACTATAATTTAATATTCAACATATTAAAATAAATATGTAATATATTTTTAGAAAAATAAAAAAGAAAAAGTATACACTGAAATTATTGAGATATAGTACTGAGAACTGAGGAGCGGCAAACGAAAATTCACAAATACAAGGCGAGGGAAATTGGGGGAAATATACTCAGTCTCTTATTCTCTCACTTCTCACTAAGTCACTCAGTCTTTCTCAAGGATTAATCGAAGTTTGGTTCAATTAGGATTTAATTAGGGTTCAACCTCGGTTGAATCCCCCTCTATGTCTCTCTATCTCTCTCCCCCTCTCTTTGTCTCTCTCCCCACTCTCTCTATCTCTTTCTCCATTTTTCTCCTCTCTCTATCTCTCTCCCCCCCTTTCTCTATTTCTCTCCTCCCTCACCCCTCTCACTCTCTCTTTCTCTCCGTATCTCTCTCTATCGTCTTTCTCAATTATACACACTCATTCACATACATATCAACAGTGTACAAGCCTTAATTTAAGCAACTAACAGAACCCTAAATTGAGGAAACCCATACCTGTAACCCTAATTTGAAAACTCGATTCTCGATTCTCTAGAAGAGGATACTCTGTAGTACTTTTGGTTTATGATTTCACAATCATCAGGTTTCATTTTCTTAAACCTAATTTTGTCTCTTCATTTTTATTATATGTGTGTTTGTGTGTATTTTTATTGTCAAAGGTGTTTGTTTTTTTTTTACTGCAAAACTGTTTGCTATTGATTTGTCCCATTGTTGTTCATATGGGTAATTTAGAGATTAACGTGCCTGTACAAATCAAGTTTGTATTTGTGTTTGAGTAATTGTTTTTGTGTTTTAAAAACTCAATGAAAAATGGAGAAGCTACACTCTGTTTTGTTTTTATCTATCTTACTTCTTGAACAATACTGAATTTGTCAAGATACAAATGCTTACTATCTATTCACAACAGGTCTTGATTTCAGGGTAATAGTATTAGAGATGAGGGCAATGGATGAAATAAGGACATCGTGTGCAATATCTACATGCCAACAGGTCTAGTTAAGAAGAGAGTTCAAACGAAATAATTTATTGTTCTAATTAGTATCCACATTTATTGTTCTAATTTATTTTCTGTGGCTATTGGATTATGTTGGTTATGTACAAAGTTAAGATACGAACCGAAATATCTAAAGAAATTAAATATTTCTCATCAGACATCGTTAAAATCAACTTATGTAACTTATTAAAGTCAGAGTTCACTAATAGAGAAACAGACCAATTGATATTTTTAACTGTTTTCGTGTTATTTTATGCAGATGAATGACTTGTTAGTTTAAGCAGCTAGCTTCTTGTTTAATAGAATTCTTGTTTCCTGATTAGAATCCATTACTTGTGCTATAGGCTGATTGTACCTGTCAATAAAATGTAAATGCATGGTTACATGATGTTACTTGGTATCTGTTTATATGTATGCTTATATTAAAACAAGTTTTGCGTCCAAAAATAGTAGAATCTAATGCCTGAGCCCCAGGTTTCTATAGAACTGGCATTAGGAGCTATCCCTATGCCTGTGAACTGTCCTAAAATCCTAATATCCATCTATTGTTGCAGAGAAGATGCAGTTGTTGTGGAAACTCCAGCTCCAGCAACAACACCAGCGTTAGGTGAGCCCATGCACATTATGACAACCTTGCAGCTTGTGTTGAAAAAGTCACTTGCATATGGAGGACTTGCAAGTGGCCTCCATGAAGGTGCTAAAGTGATTGAAAAGCATGCTACACAGCTCTGTGTGGTTGTAGAGGATTGTAACCAGCTAGATTATGTTAAACTAGTGAAAGCACTTTGCGCTGATAACAATGTCAGCCTGATAACAGTTCCAACTGCAAAGACTCTTGGAGAGTGGGATGGTATAAGTACTTTGCACCTTTCGATATATACACCATAATTCTTTAAAATTTTCTAATATTTGAAATATGCTTTCTGTTTTCACGTTTGTGAAATGATAAGTGATTAAATCAGCAGTAACCTTATTCCTGTTTACATGTGTAATATACACCATAGTTCTTTAAATTATTCTGATTTCTGTTGTGGGATTTGCTTTTTCCTTCAAATTTTGCTTCTGCAATTGAAGCACATATTTTTTATAGCTCTGATTTTTTACAAATGCTCTACTTGTAGGATTTTTTATAGCTCAGGTGTTTACATATTTTTTATAGCTCAGGTGTTTACATTTACACTATAGATTCTCCTTGGTCACAACTCGCAATTTCCTGCTAACATGAATACATCTATAGCTTGTTAATACCTCCTGCTTTATAGCTTTAAAATTAACAATTTTTCTATGTAGCTACTTTGTCCCAGAAGCAGTGTCCCTAGCTAACAATTGATAATATATTAATCACTGGTCTACTGGTCTTATGCTATATTTGTACTAGATTTGGAAACTTTCTTGTTGAGCCATGAGATTATTATGGTAGTTGACCTGAACTTTATACTTTCCATGTTTGCTACAGCTACCAATTCTTTTCCTGCCTGATTGGGCATTATTTGACATTTTGCATATTCTAAAATTTTGAAGTATTTATATATATATATACATTATCATAAATTGTTTATTTCTATCTGGTGTAATTGTGTAAACCAACTTATGTTAATCACATATTCAATTATGGATCGATTTTGTTAATCTTGTTCCATAGTCAGATAAAATATTTTTATAGTGTTTTCCATTCCTTGTTGAAATCAAATCTGCACTTGTAAGAGTATTAATATCATCGCTTAGCTTGAATATGTTTATAGTGTTTATTGTAGTTTATAATTTCAAAATATTGTATTTTGCAGGTGTTGGAAGAGATTCCTTAAGGTGAGGCGAACTACCTTGGATCTAACCAGAGCTTATGAATTGTGTGGATATCATTGGAGGAGGATTTGGTGAGAGCAGCCTGCCATCTTGAGCTCTCCATGATGCAAAAATGCAAGCTAACTCAAGGAGATGCTAGTACCCTTACTCATGATTTGAAGGCAATACATAAATTGCATGGTACCGTTTGACCTAGTATAGGTTCTCGATCCTGCTCATGATATTCTTTGGTTGGTACTTGTACGTTTTAAGTTTTGTTCATTAGCTAGTGTTGGTAGATATTTTTGGATGATTTGGTTGGTTTACTACTAGATGATGTTATTGAAATGATGTTGGATGACGTTATTGAAATGTTATTAAATTGGTTCTTGATTTCTTTTACTAGAAAATGTAATATTTAAATATATTTTTTTGTTACTAAAATTAGTTATAAATGATTTTAATTATGTAACACTCAATGTGTTACAATTAGTAAAAGAGGGTGTTACAATAGATTGTAGGGCCCCACCCAAATGTGGGTCCCACAATTACCCCTGTGCAAATTTGTATCATCTTTTGTAACACACAAACTATGTTGCTATAGAGTGTTTAAGATGTTGATATAGAGGTTTTTTGTAACCACATTTGCTATGTTACCTTAGGCAGTTTTTGATGTTACCTTATATATCTACAGTTACTGCTGAGAATCTAACACGGCTGAAGTGTTACCATAGCCCGATTTTGGCCTATAGCAACTTTAAACAGGGTCTATGGTAACATAGTTTTGGGGTTGCTATAAGCAATCTATGGCGTAGTGAATGGAGAATTAGAAGATGAAGTGTATGTTGAATAGCCACCTGGATTTGAGGATGCTGAATTGTATGACTTTGTCTACAAGCTGTTTAAAGCACTTTATGGATTGAAGCAAGCCCGGCCCCCAGAGCTTGGTATGATACTCTTTCTACTTTTCTCATTGAGAATCAATTTAGAAGAGGTGTAGTGGATAAGACATTGTTCTACAAGCACCATGGCAAGGATATCATGATTTTGGTTCAGATTTATGTTGATGACATAATATTTGGTTCTACAAATGAGAAGCTGTGTGAAAAGTTTTCATCTCTTATGAAGAGCAAATATGAGATGAGCATGATGGGAGAACTGTCATTTTTCCTAGGTCTACAAATTCATCAAAATGATGATGGCATCTTCATAAGCTAATCGAAATATGTCAAGGAACTTCTTAAAAAGTTCAACTTGGAAGATGCATCACCTGCCAAGACACCTATCTCTATTGCAACCAAACTTGATTTGGATCCTAAAGGAAATAAAGTGGACTCTAGTACTTACAGAGGCATGGTGGGATCATTGCTATATCTAACTGCTAGCAGACCAAATATTATGTTTGCTACATGTCTTTGTGCAAGGTTTCAAGCTGATCCAAAAGAGTCACACTTCGTAGCAATCAAAAAAATCTTTAGATATCTTAAAGTCACTCCAAACTTAGGCCTTTGGTATCCTAAAGATACTGGATTTGATCTGATAGGATATTCGAATTCAGACTATGCTGGATGCAAGATTGACAAAAAAAGCACGACAGGAAGCTGTCAATTTCTTGGTGGAAGATTAATGTCATGGTTTAGCAAGAAGCAACATTCTGTATCTACTTCAACTGTAGAAGCTGAATACATTGCAGCTGGAAGTTGCTGTGCTCAAATTCTTTGGATGAAAAATCAGCTAATGGATTAAGGTTTAGAGTTGTCCAATATTCCTATTTATTGTGATAACACCAGTGCCATAGCCATCTCAGATAATCCAGTTCAACACTCCAGGACAAAGCACATTGATATCAGACATCATTTCCTAAGAGAGCATGTTGAAAAGGGAACTGTGAAGCTGATTTATGTTCCAACAGAAAAGCAACTTGTAGACATCTTCACGAAGCCACTAGATGAAGCAACCTTCAACAGGTTGGTAAGTGAATTGGGGATGCTAAATCTGGTATATTAACTTACTAGTTTTTACATTTTCAATGTGGTTAAAATTCGCAGCTTGTGACCGTAGCTTTCAATGTTACTGTCATGAGAAGTTACTGTCTTATGTGCTACTTATTTTTAATTGACAGCATGTTTGCTATGACTATGCTGAATTCAAATTACATGCCTGTTTTAACTTATGTAATGAGTAGTCACGTGACATTAACTTAAACCATACGCGTGCTAGTGATAAGTAATCGTGTCATTTGAAATGACCCCGGGTATTTGTCAGTCTTTTTCTTTTAAAGTTAAATACTTTATTAAAAAGAAGCATGTGGGAAACTGTAGAGTCACTTAATGTGTTATAAATAAGACCGAGGCCAAACCCTTATTTTTCATTACACACTTAGAGTCTCTAGAGAATGAGGAAGATGAAGGCGTCAGAAATGTCAACTTCAGAGGGCTCAAACTCCAAAGTTTAAGAAATGCCAAGCTTAAAGAAGGAAATGGAGATCGCGACTACTGATGAGTCGTTTGATCTCAGGATGGATAAGCTTCAGGCTTATCTAGATAAGCTGGGGATCTCCGATGAGAAGGAGATCGAGAAGATTGTGGAAAGGCTGCTGCTAGAAGCTTTTCCAAACTTAAAATAATGTTTAGTTCTTAAGAACTTTTATGTATTATTTTAAGTTTTTAATGAAAAGATCGTTTCATCTTCCCTGTGTTCTTGCATGTCTTTCTTATTCGCATCTTCTCATCTTAGTTATTTGTTGTATGCATGTATGCTTGTGTGTATGGATGTTTGTGGATGTGTGTTTGCTTAATGAATATGCGCTTAAATCAATTAAAATGCTAATTGGTAATTTTCTTTTAAGCAATAGGCAAGGTCGATTAAAATTCATGACATAAATTATTTCCGCACAAGTTGCTGTCAATAAGTGAAGATGTTGTCACGATGTGCCTTGACAGCAAGTTCCTTAAACAGCAAAGGAAAAGTTTCTGTCATGAAATTTAAAGGAAATTGTATAAATTGCTTAATGCTGACAGTATGTTCTTGCGACGATGTTACTATCAAGCAAAACCTGCTGTCATCCTCTCAAAATTACTAACGAATTTGTTACAGCGCACAGGTTACTATCAAGATTAGTGGATCGATTTAATTGGGATTTTACCTCCACGATTTACAGCCACTAAAAATTAACTACCCACGACACCACATGACTGATTAATGGGCTAAGACATTGCTACTTTCCCCTTTCTCAGTAAAACATTTGCTATTTTCATGTAAGCAACTGTCAAACACACAAACATATAACTCTCAAGAGAACTTCTCTCTCAAAAGCTAAAATCTCTCTCCCAAAACTCAAAGCAAAAATGGGACCTAAACAATCCTCTTCTCAAACAAACTTTGCTGGTATTCTCTCTGCTGGAGATGCTGGTGAAGGTTTCAAAGGACTCGTATCCTTTATCAACAAGTCCTATCTAGGTCATGCAATAACATCTACCCCATCTCTGAACCTAGAAAGACTTGAAGATTTCTGGAAAACTGCCTTTGTTCCAAGAGGTGTAGGTAAAGACACCATAAATTGCAGAATTAAAGGAGTTACCTACATCCTCACAATAAAAGGCATCAACGAAGCTTTAGGAACTGGACTTCAAGAAAAAGAATCATATCAGGAGCTTGCAAGTGATGAAACCCTAAAGAAGTTTTTCTTGAAAATTGGGTATTCTGGTCCTGTTCTTGAAGAGGGTACATCAAAATGGTACTCAACTGGTGAAATGGACAGAAAGCACTTGAGAAAAGAATGGAGCATGATTTTTGATGTCATGGTGAAGGTTTTCTCAACCAAAACCACTGGCTGGAATGGCATTCCCAACTACATCAAGAAGCTCACCCACTCTTTAGTCCATGGATACAAAGTGGATGTTGGGAAGCTGCTTATGAGCCAACTTAAGTCAACTCTGAGTAAGAAGGTACA
Source organism: Kitagawia praeruptora (assembly GCA_037693485.1). Taxonomy (NCBI): domain Eukaryota; kingdom Viridiplantae; phylum Streptophyta; class Magnoliopsida; order Apiales; family Apiaceae; genus Kitagawia; species Kitagawia praeruptora. Next base: position 110,958,577 of record CM075348.1, on the reverse strand, counting down.
TATTTACCCTCACTTTCTTACAATGTGTTTAAATTTATTATATGGTATTGATGATAATGCATCTCTCTCAATGGAGTGCAATGTTTTGAAAAGAAATACACACACATCACTCAATTCACAAGATGTACCACTCCGTTTCACCAAGCACATGGCTGATCAAGAGCCTAATCTTGATTCCGAACTACCCTCTGGGTATGTTATTTTATCCCTTGAGAATGAAGCTGAATTAGACCCAAATTCAGTTAACCCACATTCTACACCATACATTCCAATCAAACTATCCAGACAACCAAAGACCACAAGAATAGCCCTGCAAGAATCCAAGAAAAGACCCTTGGAAACTGGTGTTGGTGGTATTTCTAAGAATGTTGAGGGAGATACTGCACTAGATGTAACAAATAAGGATGTTAGTCAAAGTGAACCCACAGTGGTTCCTCTTGAGCCTAAGAAGAAGAGAGCTAAGAGGGGCAAAGCCACTGTCAGCCACCCCACAGTCTCACAAAAGGCTGTGGAGGATAAAAGGGAATCAAACATATCCCTAGGTGCTTCTTCTCAACAAGAAGTATCTATTGAAACTGGCCTGTCTCCCAAGGCATCCTGTAAAGAGTCTGCACAACCTCATGTACTCACTCATGAGGAGCCTACACTTGCAGAAATGCACACGGAGTTAGGGCACAGTGAGGGTCATGAAACTTCTACTCTTGATGTTCCACAAGTTATCTATGTGGAACAACCAAAATTCTCTTCTATACCATCACATTCTTTATTCTCTAATCCATCAATTGTTTCTTCTCAACAACCTAGAGAGGAGGACAGTCCCAACCCTTCAGGTTTTGATCATCCATCTCAAGTCATGGATGAGCCCCCATCAAGTGGTCCACAAGAACCCATTTCTCAAAGTGAAATGGACACCACTACCTCAAACACTAAGCAAGATCAAGATAGAACTCTGCCAGAAAATGAAACAACCAACATCTTGATTGACCTCCAAAAAGCAACTGACCTTCAGGAAATTGCTGACACAGCCTCAGCTATTGCCAAAGACACCACAAAAGTTACTGTCAACCACCCTGTGGACAGCAACATTTTGGGTAAAGATGTTGTCACCTCTACACAGATTGATCAAGACTCAGTAATTGTTGAAGATGCTTCTGATGATGATCAAATAACTATCCCTGCTATAAAGGTACAATCTAAACTTTCTACTTCTTCAACTAAAATGCATGCAAGTACTGCTCATACCCATGCATCTAGGATGAGTGAGGGATGGAAAAGAAAAAGAGAGATAAAAGAAAAGAGAGGTGAGCATAAAAATGAGAGGCAGCCAAATGAGCTGGCAAAAGGAGAGGGACTTGAGCATGTCCAGAGTGAAATTGAGGGAACCCCACACACAAAGGCACTAGGCCTTGAGAGTCATTCTGTGACGAGTGATGAAATCACTCAGAAAAACAATGAGAGTGTGAGACACCCCATAGCCTCCTTGCCTCAGTCTTCTCATTTGTCATCAAAAAGGTTAAGGTCTGATGGTCCTTCTAAACAAGCTGGATCAAGGTTGAAATCCCTTGAGGATAGGTGTGCATCCATGGAAGCCAAAATTGATGCACTGTCCACTATGGTAGCTGCTGGTTTTGCTGAGATTCAACAGACTCTTCTGTCATTCTCTATTACCCTTGGTGTTGCCAACTCAACTAAGGGGGAGAGTGGTAGATCGGAATAAGGAACAAGTGGTAGATGATCAGAACACAACAAAACTAGTAGAGAATGAGAAACAAGGTGGAGCTACTGGTGAGGGGGAGTCAAGAAGTGAGGGGGAGCATTCAAGTGGTAGATGATCAAAACACAACAAAACTAGTAGAGAAGGAGAAACAAGGTGGAGCTACAGGTGAGGGGAAGTCAAGAAGTGAGGGGGTGCAGGGGGAATAAGTTCAAATGGAAGTAGATGAAGATGGAAGTGAGGAGGAGCAAGATAAAGAAGAAAGAAACTTTGGTAAAGAACTGAAGGCAGCAGGAGTTGGTGATTTGATTGAAGAAGAATTGGATGGTGATGTAGTACTGTTATCTAAAGAAGCTTTGGAGCAATTAAAGAAGAAATATTGCCACCACTAAAAATCAATGAGCCAAATCCTGAAGAAACTGAAGCTCCATTCCAGCAGTTGTAGAAGGAATGGAGAGAAAAAGAGAAACAAAATGCTCTGGGTAAAGGCAAAGGCAAAATGCCTAAGTATGTGAACTTAGCTACTGGAACTATCTAGTCAGATAGAAGTGAATATGCCCCTGAAAATGTAGAATTATTGATGGTTGATCACATGGAGAGTACTTTGAACAACAAAGATGAAGAATTCAGTAAGTTGGTGGATGAAACAATTAGTGAAGCATGGGGAACTTTTACAAATTGGCACCAACACTGAAAAAAAAAATAATAAGTATCTCTGTGAGAGTTCACTTGGAGAAAAGATGGGCTGTTCAAGTTTATCTAAAGATCGGTTTGACCATATTCATCACAATGCAACTTTTACAAAGTCTGCAGGCTAGAGTACTCCAAGTCCTTGGAACATTGGTAGTAAAAAATTCAATAACCTTCAATGACAGTCTGTCAGCACAAATTGAAAGGATGGTTGAAGACAAACTCCCTGAGATGATTCACAATCCATATGGTGTGTGCTTCAGAAAGGTCACAAAAACAGGAGCAAGAAGACTGAATTTCCTACCCTTGGACAAAGTTTCAGGACTAAGCACTGAGTCAATCATGACTGTGCTCAAGAAAATTCTCAAATCCAGTATCACCAGTGACAAGGTTAAAGCTGTCAAAGATATTCACAAGCTATTGGCAAAAAGAGATGAGGATATTAACTCAATCATAAAGAAGCTGATCTCTGATGCCAATGCCAAAATAGGAGGAAGCTGCATCTATGATGATACATTGGATGATGAGGATGACATTGGAGGAAGTGGTGGACCTGGAGAAAACAGGAGTTCTGGAAGAGAAGCCTCTGAGAATCTTAGTTCACAAACTCAGAAGGATGAAACCCAAGAAGAGCAAGAAACTCCCAGCACTGAAAAGAAAGATGATGTCAATGATGAAGGGGAGTTAGAAATTGTTGAAGCCTTGGAGGCAAGTATCTTGAGATTTATGGTTGAATGCTTTGATTTGGAGAAAGATACTATCAACAAGGATACTGTCAAAATGGCTAGAGACACTCAAGTGAAAGATGCTGTCAAAGAGGACACTGTCAAAAGCCAAGATAATGAAGCTGTCAAAGATGCTGTCATGAAAGATGCTGTCAAGAATCAACTTGAAAAAGAAACTGTCACAGTACGAAGGCTTGTTAAGAACTTCACATCTAACAGAACTAAGACTAGAGCACAAGCCTGGCGTACAACCAAAATAAAAGGGAAGACAGTTGCAGCAGCAAAGAAAAAGAAGCATGGAGAAATTTTGACAGAGAAGCCCATTGATAAGAGAAAAGTAAATAGTTTTGAACTATTGAAAAGTTCGATTGATGGGAGCATCACATCTGTCTCAGTGGAGGTGGACCCAGTCAATAACAATGTATCCAAGTATGTTCTTAAAGACTGTGGAACTACAGTCATAACTGTAGAACCAGACTTCACTATGGAGATGGTTTCAAATGTGGTAGGCAGATATGACATTTCAAATCTGTAAAGGTAAGGAGAAGAATTGATTTCTTCGTTCTGGAAAGGATGATCACTCTCATGGAAACAGACCAAGATGTTTCCAGCAGTATCCTAGAGCATGTCAAGGAATACTATGCTACACGATATGCTGAATTTCATGAGAAGTATGGTGATTGGAGAGCACATGATGTTGCATGTAAGAACCCGAATTTTTGGTAGAATTAAAACTTTTTATATATTGATGAAAGAATGAACAGTGACTCCGACTACAAGGTATTAATAGTTCTAATGAATGAATGTGAATGGGTATAGATTCCAATAATTATATGTCATGAAGAATGCAAGGGATTGACAACCTAGATTAGAATAATCTATCTCCTAAGAAATAAGATATGGCATTCCAAAGAGGAAGGAGATATTCTTGTGTCATCCAAATCGATATCTGTTATTAGTCCAGTGGTTCCGTGAAAGGGTTAAGGAACGCCCGAAAGAGAACAAGGACATTCTTATAAATATAAGGAATAAAGATGGAATAAAGAATGAATAGTGTTTTTTTGGTGAAAATAAGAATATTATTAGACGACGCTATATAGAAGTATTCAGAACGGATTTCTGAGTTCGTATTCATGATCTAGGGGCGAAATAAGTGTATGTAAACGACATCGGATTCAGAAAAATAGCATTTTTATTTTCTCCGAGATTTTCCCTAGACACTGAAGGATTTAAGGATTTAATAAAGAGATTTGAAGATTTTAAATTCAAAGATTATAAAGAAGGATTGAGGATGATAGTATAAATATTAAGAAGGTTTCCGGTAAAAACACTAACTAGAAATCCTTGAGATATTCCTTCGAACGATCAATCAAATTGAGCAATAACCGGACAAAGAAACAAGCAGGGAATCAAGGAAATCAAATTGGTGGGAGGATAAGGAACTAAGGTGACCAAAGAGTAAGTCAACTATAAGCTTGGTGGTGTGTTTGCACTTGTACAAAAAAAAAAGAATGCATAATGTGGTGCCAACAAGTGGTCAAGTAGATGGGTGACACTTGGTCCAATGGATGGCTAACAACACAAAAGCAAGAGATGCATCCAAGTATAGATAGACATTACATGTATTAAGTCATTTAGAAAACAAAACAAAGAACAAAACCAAGAGCAACCAATCTCTCCAAAACTGTCCACCATGAACCAAGCTCAAAGAAAAATTCATATCTCCATTTCTATCCATGATAAAATCACCAAATTTTTACCACAGCCTCTCCACTCCATGGGCAATATTCGCTCCAAATTTTATAACAATAAAAGTAGTATAGCCTAGACAAATCACCTCCCCATGTTGATGAAGCAAACTGTCCAGATTGTTGACAGTTTCTGTGATGATTTTCAAACGGCCATATCTCCTTCATTACTTAATGGAATTTGGTGTTCTTTAGCTTTTTGGAAATCTGGTTGGATGCTCTACAACTCTCCTTTAGAATCCTTGTCCAGAAAACCTCGGTAAGGCCCTCGTTTTTCATGATCTTTCAACTGCGTAATAGCAGATCCGAACATCTTTAATTATATCCTTGATGTTTCTTGTTAGATCAAGCTTAGTTAAGGTTGTACAAGGATTATTCAAGGCTTATTAAGGCTCTAGCACTCACCAAGGAAGGTATATCTCATCAAAACCCTCGCTTTTGTTTTGAAGATTTAAGCATGTTCTTGATAGTTAGTGTAGTTAAGGTTATGATGATGATTATAAGCATGGTTTGCTAGTAATTTAGTGATTAAGCAATATGATGAATAAGTGATGAACTTCTTGACTTGTTAAGTTGATAATCATGTATATGAGTTGTATGGATGCCCGGTGTGGCTTGGTATTGATGTTACGATTTTTGGAACGTTCGATTTATAGCCGTCGTAATGCCCGATTTTCGTTAAACCTTAAGAAACTGTGTTTGACAGTAGCCTTAATGTTAGGAATAATTCATAAGTTGTGATGTTAAGAATAGAATTTACACATTATACTTCTTGTAATCCTGATTCTATAAAGGATTTAGCACTATATATAGGATTTATGTGTAAAACAGTTATCTGTACAGTTTAGTCAGGAATGAACAGTGTATCGGAGACTAAATGTCAGGAACAAAGAACAAATCCTGATGACGGTCTAATACTGATGATGATCAGATACTGATGATGCAAGATGAAATCCTGATATCAGTCGTGTTACTGATGATGTCATTGTGGATGCTACAGAAACTGGCAAGTGCTATAAAACAGGATCGTTGTTTGAAGAACAAGCAAGAAGATATTATGAAGTAAAGAGTTTTCTATTAAAGGAAACTATCGACTAGAAGGCAGAACATTGTCATGTATAGATTATATCTTTCTGTTATTAGTTGATAGGTAGCATTATAAATACTCTCTCTATATCATTGTAAAAAGTGTTCGTGAGGTTTGTAATCGTGAATATACGAGAGTACAAACAGAGAGAGAGAGAGATTTGTATTGTCAGTAGCTGCTAAAGGTATTGTACACCTTTGGTAGAGTTTGTATTTGATCTTATTAATACAAACAGAGTTTTATTCATTCGTTTATTCTTGTTCATATAATCAAGCAAAAATCAGACACGATTATATAACTTGTATTCAACCCCCCCTCTACAAGTTATTCGAGTTAACAATTGGTATCAGAGCAGGTTGATTTCGAATAATCATAAAGATCTGCAATCATGTCTGGTTACAAGGATGGGAATACTAAGATTCCTATGCTCAAGAGAAACGAATATACTCTATGGGAAGTAAAGATGTTGCATCATCTGGAAGCAACAGATCCTGATTATCTTGACAGAATCAGAGATGGACCTTTTGTTCCAACAAAGGTCATTGGACAAGCAACTGTTGATGGTGTGGTTGTTCCAGAACATACAGCAGAGAAGCCAAAATCTGAATGGTCAGATAAGGACAAGGAGAATGTTCTTAAAGATGCTAAAGTGAGAAACATATTATTCAACAGTCTTGATTCTGTTCTCACTAACTATGTTCTCTCTTGTAAAACTGCTAAGGATATTTGGGACAATCTTAAGGTTCACTGTTAAGGAACTAAGCCTGTCAGGAAGAATATGAGGACATTACTTATACAACAGTATGAGTACTTTGAATCCAAGTCTGGTGAGTCACTTACTGATACCTTTGATAGTTTTACAAAACTCATCAATGAGATGGCCATGCATGGTAAATATTATGACTTGGAGGATATGAATACAAAGTTCATGAAAGCTTTGCCTGATTTCTACAATGAGAAGATATCTGCGATTGAGGAAGCTAATGATCTGGATGAGATTTCATTAGAGGCAGTATATGGAAAATTGAGAGCTTATGAACTTGACAAGCAGTAGAAGAAGAGCAGGAGTGAAGGAAAGATGAAGACTATTGCACTTACTGCTCAATCTGAATCAAAGAAGCTTCCTGAAGAACAGCATGAAGAGATTGCTGTAAAGAATTCAAGGAAGAAGAAAAGCAAAGAAAGTTCTGAGTCAGAGACTACTGATATGGACTCTGACAACAATGATTCTGAATCTGAGATGCAGGAACTCTTTGCTATGTTTGCTAAAGCTTTCAAGAAAGGTAGATTTAACAGGAGAAGATTTAGCAAAGGACCTTTTCAAAAGAAGGAGGAGAAGAAGAGTGACAAAGGCAAAAATACAATTGTCAAGCTTGATAAGGCTAAGATCAAGTGCTTTAATTGCAGTGAGCTTGGACACTTTGCTAGTGAGTGTAAGAAGCCAAGGAATACAGGAAAGGGCAATGCACTTATGGTCACACAGAAGGATTGGGCTGATTCCAGTGATTCTGAAGATGAATTGGATTATGACAACATTGCATTGATGGCAAATGGTTCAGACAAACCTGGATCTCCAAAGAAAACTTCTCCATCCTCTGTTAAGGTATCACTTCACTCTCTTGATTCATTTGATAGCTTAAATTCTGATGAAATTAGATCTATCCATGCTGAGTTTAAGAATCTTATGACTAATTTTAGAATTCTTACTTGTGAAAAAGATGAACTTAAGGTTAAGAATGATAAATTAGTTGATAGAAATAATTTTCTTGAATCTGAGTTAATTCAAATGGAAGAATACAAGTTAAGTTCTGATAAAGCTAAGCATGATTATAGTGTTATTCTTGAGGCTTATGACTATGTCAGGAAAGAACTAGAGGAAGAGAGAGATGTGATTAAGACCATTAACATTTCTGGTAAAAAGACACAAGAAATCATAAAAAATGGAATTCGTGGTAAGGTTAATGGTTTAGGTTTTGATAAAGCTAGACAAGAAGAAAAATTAGCTATTGTCAATGATGATAGTAAAGTAGAAGCTAGCACATCTAAATCTGAAGGTAAGAAAATTGTTTCTGAACCTAATCATGTTAAATTTGTTTATTCAAAAGGTACCCCTATTGTACACAAAAGGATTAACAATAGTAATTCAGATGAGAAAGTGTTAGAGAAACCTAAGAATGTTAACATAGGGTTTCTGTCTAAGTCTCAGTTGAAACAGAGATTAGATGGTCTTTCAGAGTCTAGCAAGATCAAGAGAAATAGGAATGGAAAAGAAGGTATTAACAAAGAGAATAATTACAAGAATGTACCTGATGCACCTAGGAAAAAATGCTATAAGTGTGGAAATCATAATCATTTGGCCCTAAACTGCAATCAAAAACCTTCTTGGAAAACTGAGTCCAGATTCCCCAAGACTCAGAAAATTCAATACCAACCACAAAAAGCTTGTTATCATTGTGGTAGTTTACTTCATTCCATTTACATGTGTAGAGAATATCATGAACTGTACTATGACTATTATTCCTTGAAATCTGAAACTCCTAGTCACAAACAGTTTGTGAAATTAGAGTCTAAAGTTGACTCTACAACAGGTAAAGTAAAAGCAAAATTCTCAAAGCCTGTTGTTTCTAAATCTAGTAAGAAAGGATCCAATCAAAGTTGGGTCCTAAAAAATTCTAACTAGTTACTTTTTGTTTGCAGGGCACAGGAAAGAAGCATTCAATTATCTTGGACAGTGGATGCTCTGGACATATGACTGGAAAGAAGTCCCTGCTTACAAAGTTTGAGAGGAAAGCTGGCCCAGTAATATCTTTTGGAGATGACAACAAAGGAGAAACTCTGGGATATGGCTCAATTGTTTTGGGAAATGTCATCATAGAAAATGTAGCACTGGTTGAAGGCTTGAAACATACTCTTTTAAGCATAAGTCAACTGGGTGATAAAGGTTACAAATCAATCTTTGACAAAGAAGGATGCAAAATCTTGAATATGCAAAATGGAGACATTGTTCTAACTGGTCAAAGACATGGTAACATATATGAAGCCAGCTTAAGTGATACATCTAAAGGAATTGTTAGATGTCTCTACAGCAAAGCAACAAGTGATGAAAGCTGGAATTGGCACAAGAAGCTCTCACATCTCAACTTCAAGAAACTTAATCAACTTGTTAAGCACAATCTGGTGAGAGGCCTACCTTAGGCAAATTATGTGCAAGATGGACTTTGTGATGCATGTCAGCTTGGAAAGCAAAGAAGAACCACTTTCAAGAGCAAGACTGAAAATTCAATTACTGAACCATTTCACATGCTACATCTTGATCTGTTTGGTCCAGTAAACATTATGTCTATCAGCAAGAAAAGATATGCTCTAGTGATAGTGGATGATTTCACAAGGTTTACATGGGTGTTCTTTCTACACAAGAAGGATGAAGCTCCTCAACAAATCATTGAACTTGTCAAGAATATTCAGAATAACTCTGAGTACAAAGTTAAAGTACTTAGGAGTGACAATGGTACAGAATTCAAGAATTCTACAATGGAGGGGTTTTGTGCAGACAATGGAATCACTCAACAGTTTTCTGCACCTGGTACACCTCAGCAGAATGGTGTAGTGGAAAGAAAGAACAGGACTCTCATAGAGGCAGCAAGAACCATGCTTGCAGATGCAAAACTTCCAACCTACTTTTGGGCAGAAGCTATTAACACTGCACGTTTCACTCAAAACTATACCTTGGTAAATAGTCATGGAAAAACTCCCTATGAGATGATCAAAGGAAAGAAACCAAGTGTGAAATACTTTCACATCTTTGGATGCAAATGCTATGTCCTAAAAGTTCATCCAGAACAACTTGAAAAATTGAAGCCAAATCGGATGAAGCAATTTTTCTAGGATATTCAGCATCTAAGGCCTTCAAAGTTTATAATCTCAGAACTCACATTGTTATGGAATCAATTCATGTTGCATTTGATGATAAGAAATTTGGAATTTTGCAAACTGATGAAAGCCATGACAAATTGGAATTTGAAAATCTGAAGAATTCTGAGATACTCTCCAGTGATGATGAAGGTTCTCCAGAAGGAATTTCTATTGCTTCTCAAAGGAATGCTACTGTTGAGGGGGAGCAAATAAGTCAAAGAGAACATAGTGATCATCAGGAGCAGACTAGCTATTCAGAGTCTACTCCATCAGGAACTGATCTTTCAGAGTCTATTCCATCGGGAACTGATCTTTCAGAGTCTACTGAAGGAAGATCAGTAACTAGCAGCAATATGGAATCTACTGATTCTACTGATCAAAGGAGAGTTATTGAAGGCAGAGAGAATTCTTCTACAAGAGATACCACTAACTTAGGGGGAGAGACTAGCAGAGTTAATCTACCACCTGTTAGAAAATGGACCAAGGATCATACTGAAGATTTGATTATTGGTGATCCAAATAGTGGTGTTCGAACTAGAAGATCAATTCAAAATGAATGCTTGTATAGTTGTTTTCTCTCAAAGAATGAACCTAAGAAGGTTGAAGAAGCCTTACAGGATCCTGATTGGGTAATTGCAATGCAGGAGGAGTTAAATGAGTTTGAGAGAAACAGAGTCTGGAAACTGGTACCAAGACCTAAAGATAGATCTATTGTTGGTGCAAGATGGGTTTTCAGGAACAAGCTAGATGAATCTGGTATGATTGTAAAAAACAAAGCAAGACTGGTGGCTAAGGGTTATTCTCAGGAAGAAGGCATTGATTATGATGAGACCTTTGCACCTGTAGCAAGATTAGAAGCAATCAGAATGTTTCTTGCATTTGCAGCTCATTCAAATTTCAAGGTATACCAGATGGATGTAAAGAGTGCTTTTCTAAATGGCAAACTTGATGAGGAAGTATATGTGGAACAGCCACCTGGATTTGTTGATCCAAAATTTCCAAATCATGTCTACAAACTTGACAAGGCACTCTATGGACTAAAGCAGGCACCAAGAGCATGGTATGAGACTTTGTCTAAATTTCTTCTTGAAAATGGCTTCACAAGAGGTACAATTGACAAAACTCTATTCTTTAGAAAGATAAAAGGTGAATTGATTTTAGTTCAAGTTTATGTTAATGATATTATTTTTGGCTCTACTAATGAAAAGTTGTGTGCTAAGTTTAGCAAGCTTATGCAGTCTAAGTATCAGATGAGCATGATGGGTGAATTAAATTATTTCTTAGGCTTGCAGGTCAAACAGACTGAGACTGGTATTTTCATTAATCAGTCAAAGTATATCAAAGATCTCTTAAGAAGGTTTGACTTTCAAGACTGTGTAGTTGCAAAAACACCCATGGCAACAGCCACTAAACAAGACTCTGATCCTAAGGGAAAGAGTGTGGATAATACTAGTTATAGAGGCATGATAGGCTCATTGTTATATCTAACTGCAAGTAGGCCAGATATAATGTTTTCTACCTGTTTATGTGCTAGATTCCAAAGTGATCCTAAGGAATCTCATTTAATTGCTGTGAAGAGAATTTTTAGATATCTCAAAAGAACTCCAAATCTTGGTTTGTGGTACCCTAGAGAATCTGATTTCTTTCTAATTGGCTATTCAGACTCTGATTATGCCGGGTGTAAAATAGACAGGAAAAGTACTACAGGTATATGTCAATTTTTGGGAAACAGATTGATTTCTTGGGCAAGCAAGAAGCAACAATCTGTCTCAACCTCAACTGCAGAAGCTGAGTACATAGCAGCATGCAGTTGTTGTGCACAGCTCCGTTGGATAAGAAATCAGTTGATGGATTATGGTATGACACTTAGTAATATTCCTATGTTTTGTGATAATACTAGTGCTATTAAAATTGCAGAAAATCCATTTCAACATTCAAGGACTAAGCACATTGATGTCAGGTATCATTTTATTAGAGAACATATTGAGAATGGTACTGTGGAACTTCATTTTGTTCCTACTGACAAACAGCTTGCAGATATTCTAACTAAACCACTTGATGAGACTACATTCAGTAGATTAGTAAGTGAGTTAGGAATGTTAAATTTCTAGATCTTTAAAATCTGCAATAGTAGCAAGGTATGTTGTTTTTAGCTTATAGACTTGATATTCTTGTCAGGATCTATATTTGATTGTTAAATGCTTTAGCTATAACACTTTGCCTTGATAAATTTCAGTATGATAGACTTGTTAATAATCATCAGGATTAGATTTGTTATCAGGATGCTGACATCATCAGTATTGTGTCAGTATCAGGATTATGAAAATTGTTTCAGATCCTGACGTTTACTTTGTGTAGTAATCTAATTCTATGATGTGTTAAGTCTATGCCAGCATGTTTTAATATTTGCATACTGATAATTTATACATCATTCAATAATCAAAAGACAAGTAGATAATAAGAAATTGTATTTTCATTAATTGAAAGCATTACATATATGGAAATGAAATACAACATCTTTTTGTCTAACTTCTACTGATAATCCTATACTTGTCTATTGATATAAATTTTGAGGTATAGGATAAGGAGCATCTCAAGAAATCCATCAGGGGATTGAATAGCCTCATCTACTCTTGGATTCCTTGTCTGGGCGACTTGAATGAGAGTAGCTAACTTAAATGAATAGCATCTCCATCAAGATTGTATCCAAAGATGCATCCTCAAGTAGCTAACTTAAATGAATAGTACCTCAGACTCTCGGCCAAATTCTTCATCCTCAAGTTTTGAGGAGGTTAGGGGAAGATTGTATCCAACACATGGATGTTCTAGGAGAAACCTCTGGATATTATCGGAAACCAATCCATCCATGATTAGTTCGATGAGAAGAGTCATCTTTTTAAAGAGATGATCAAGAACAGGATGTTCATCGACCATGAAAGATCTAAAGAATGGATTTGAATGGAATTTTGGTTTGAGGAGCATTGTTGTGAAGAACAGAATTTGAAAGGTTTATGGAGAATGGCATAAGGCGTCTGTTTCTTTTAAAGAAAGACGTGAGAAGCTGAACAGTCACTTGGAAGTTTTAATGAAGTCAGATGCTAATTATTGCATATGACTGTATTTCTTGTTTTCAAGAAATATTGAATATATCTAACCAATTGATTGGTGTTCAGTTTAATTATTTATTTCTTTTCAGATAAAAGAAAAATGCCACGTGGAAACTCCAATTAAGTCTCTGGAATCAGGATGATATTGATCAGGATTTCAAGTGTGACCATCAGGATTTGAGATTTATTATTTATTTTTAAATCATATTGCATTGTATGATTATTTTGATGGGATATCACAACAGGAAAAGGAAGCTGATCAGTATTGAGTTTTATCTTGATAATACCCTGATTTATTTCATGAAAATCAATTTTGGATTTTATTTTCCAAAAATCGTGGGTAACCGCATTTTTCAGGGACTGACACCTGTCAATCTACGTGTCAACGTGGGATAATGGTCTGAAAGATTTGTGAAATATATTTGTTTTGAAGCTCTAATCGTGTAATTGCTTTCTCTAATTTTACATTCTCTAAAGCAAAAACACTCTCTAGTTTTCAAAATCACTAATCCATTTCAAGAATTTTTTAAGTTCTTTTCAGATCAAAAATGGCAGCTCAGAGAAGATTACCTAAATCAGTAGCCTTCAAGTTTGGTGACTTTGATTTTATGACAAACAACCATGTAGCAGCTATCACCAACAAGGAAGGAGTATTAACTGATTTTCATCCAATCATGGACTTTCTGGCGAATGGACCATTAAGTTATGCATTGACAGCATCTCCACAAATTAATCAAGAAGCTATTTCACAAGCTTGGGAGAATGCTGAGGTAATTGATTCTACTCAGAGTCAATCAGGTAAGATTGTTCTACACTTAGGACAAGACTCATTTGATATTACTGAATCTGTTGTTAATTCAGTACTTCACTTACCTGTTAGTTTGATTTATGAGAATGTACCATCTGATGATAATGTGAGAACTATGTTGTCTGAATTAGGTTATAGTGGACCTCTAGACAACATGAGCCAGTTGAATAGGTCTTTTCTTAGAAAGGAATGGTCTTTCTTCTTTGATCAAATTGCTAAATGTTTTACTGGTAAATGTAGTTCATTTCAGCAAATTACTTCTGTTACATCACATATTGTTTATAGTTTACTTTATGACAGAGTAATTAACATTGGTCACATTATCTTAAGTCAGATAAGTATTAAACTTGGGTTAAGAGATCAAAACAGGAAAATGGTTTATTATCATAGATTTATGCAAATATTTATTAACCATTTTATTCCTGATGTTGAAGCTAGATTTGGTAGGGAACATTGTGTTTCTTCTTATGTACAGCAAAAGAGAATTTTCTCTGACATTACAAAGAAGGACAATGAAAAGAATCTAGATGAAATACCTGCAATTCATTATCCACATCATTTTCAGGTAATTCTTAAAACTCATCTTCCTACTCTCTACAATTCTTCTTTCTTTTGTGGTGAAATGGCTCAGGAATCTCATTTGGAGGAGAATCCACCTGTGTCTACCCAAGTAGCCCAAAACATTATAGTCTCTGAAACAATACAAGAACCAAATTTTGATCCACAGCCTATTGTTTCAAAGAAACCAACCTCTGGTGTTTCTCAAAAGATATCAGTTGTAAGGAAGAGAAGATTTGTTGTGTCAAGTAGTAGTAACTCTAGTGAAGATGATGATGATTTAACTCTTGCTGAGAGAGCAGAATTGAAGGCTGCAATTCAACTTTCTCTGTTAGCACAAAGAGATGAAAAACCTAGTCACAGCCAGGCTGCAGTCTCCCAAAAGGCTGTAGTTCTTAAAAAGGGAAAACAGTTACTGGATACTGTCCCTCAAAAGACTGTGTCTATTGAACAAAGATCTCATCCCAAGATCGCTTCTATGTCTACACCTCTTGAGTCTTCTCAGGATAAATCTTTTGCTCACTATACCAGGAGAACAAGGAGAAAGATTCAATTGTCACCTACACACACAGAGTCTAGTCCAACTAATATCATGCAGGTCTCTACAAATGAAGCTACAATCAAGTCAGCAAATGACCATAGAGATCTGGATATTGATTCTTCATGGGAAACTACATTATCATACAGACTGGCTATGGGACTAATTTCTTTCAAAGTGAAGTTGTCAAGGCCTGTTCTAGATTTTTTGGTTGAAAGAGTACCAAAACTTTTATTTCTAGAAGAATATGGACTTCTATATCAAAGACTTGACTTAATGAAGATGTATTTCTATGTATCTGTCAGAAGACAATTAGTCAAGAAATTTGGACTCTTGAAGCATGTTGCACTTCAATCACTTCATGCATATTTATTTGACAAAGATGTCATTATTGAAGATGCCTCAGCTCAAGGTGAACAACAGGAGGAAGTAGATAGAGGAATGCAATCAACAGAAGATACTATTGCACCAGTGGTGAATAGTAGGAAAGATCAGATCACAGTCACTGCAACACAAGAACCATCTAGTCAGAGGAAGGATGACTCAGGAGCTGTGATAGCTGATGCTGAAAGGACTTCTGTGATGACTGAGAATGCAAGTGAGATACCCTATGATATGGGAGGAATAACTTTGACTGGTTTTCTTGAAGATCAAACAAATTTTGTTCAGTCAGAGTCTATCCACCTTGAGGGTGAGTCTCAACAAACAACACTTAAAGACGGTGATGTACTAACTATGGTGTCTAATGAAGTATTACTGAAGACATCAGAGTCTAGTAAAGAACCTGAAAGTGGTATACTGGAGCCTGTAGTTTCTGGAAGGAAAGAAGATGATTGTATGGGTTCAGAGACTATAGCAGCTCACTCCTTGGAGAAAACCTCAAGCCCCTTGCCATATGAGGAACCCTCTCTCCATGTGAGTTTAGGTATAAAAACTCCTTCTAAACTCTATTTTTCTGTAGGTCATGAGAGCACTTATCCAAATTTGAGTGATACACTTGGAAAGATGGACTTAGATCCACAAACTGAGAGGCTGGCTCCTGACCAGGCAAAAGGTGAGGTAGAAAGAGTGTTGACTTTAGTAAGTCAAAGTGAGAATGAGGTTATGGATGATCAACTCCATAGTGAGGGAGAGAAAATTAGGAAACCATCGTTTGATTTCTGGGATCAGGTTTTTCCTGAATCTTGGTCTGACAATCTTGGTATGGATGCTGGTACTTATTCATTTATCAAGATGTATCAGAAGAATGACTTAGCACATCATAATGCAAAGCCAGAAGTTAAAGCTCAGAAGCAAAAGGAGAGGCTTGCAGGAATCAATAACAGAAGAGGTGCCAGGATAAAGCAATCTCTTGATACATATGTACCAGATGAAGTTCCTAATGATCCTAGTGTTCCTTTGTATGTACTTCCAATATCAGCTAGAATTGAGACATCTACAGTCTCTGATCACTCTAAGGAGGAGTCAGGATTTGAAGATGTTAGTACACAGAATACTGGTGAAGGAGATGATGATCATGTTTCAGCTCCAGATCAGAAAGATGAAGATGTTGATACTTCTAATCAGGTTTTATTACTTGAATATCATACAACTCAAGCAACTTCTTCTACAAGACTTGAAGATACAATTCTTTCTGATTCTGATTCTGAAGATACTATAAGCACTTCCAATATTGAAGTTCATTCTGATGTTTTGAAAGATATTCAGAATTCTCAAATTGCTATGCAAACAAGACTTCAATCACTTGAAGATAACCAAGTCACAATTATGAAAAATCAAGCAGTTCTGATGAATATCATTTGTTCTGTTTCTGAATCTCTTGGAATGAATGTTGATGATGTCAAAAAGGGGGAGATAAAGACAATTCAAAGACAACAACACCAGACTGGGGGAGATAAAGAGCAGACGAAGGGAAGTAAAAAGAAGAACTAGGAGTGACAGTGGTGAATCTCAGCTAGGAAGTGGTAAAGGAAGAGCAGCATTAATAGTTAAAATTTTTTCTTCTAAGTACTAGATAAACGTCTACATCTGGGAAGGAGGTACTTAACTTCATGATTCTACATTCATAAATTCTATTCTGGTTGTATTGTTATATGTTTTGACATCCACAACTTAGATTTATGCTTCAGATTTTAAAGCATAAATAGGGGGAGATTGTTAGGAATAATTCATAAGTTGTGATGTTAAGAATAGAATTTACACATTATACTTCTTGTAATCCTGATTCTATGAAGGATTTAGCACTATATATAGGATTTATGTGTAAAACAGTTATCTGTACAGTTTAGTCAGGAATGAACAGTGTATCGGAGACTAAATGTCAGGAACAAAGAACAAATCCTGATGACGGTCTAATACTGATGATGATCAGATACTGATGATGCAAGATGAAATCCTGAAATCAGTCGTGTTACTGATGATGTCATTGTGGATGCTACAGAAACTGGCAAGTGCTATAAAACAGGATCGTTGTTTGAAGAACAAGCAAGAAGATATTATGAAGTAAAGAGTTTTCTATTGAAAGAAACTATCGACTAGAAGGCAGAACATTGTCATGTATATATTATACCTTTTTGTTATTAGTTGATAGGTAGCATTATAAATACTCTCTCTATATCATTGTAAAAAGTGTTCGTGAGGTTTGTAATCGTGAATATACGAGAGTACAAATAGAGAGAGAGAGATTTGTATTGTCAGCAGCTGCTAAAGGTATTGTACACCTTTGGTAGAGTTTGTATTTGATCTTATTAATACAAACAGAGTTTTATTCATTCGTTTATTCTTGTTCATATAATCAAGCAAAAATCAGACACGATTATATAACTTGTATTCAACCCCCCCCCCCCTTCTACAAGTTATTCGAGTTAACAATTAACTCACTGTCCAGTTTCATATTATACCAATACAAGATAGATTATGTTATAAGCTTCATTTTGATATAAAGATCGTGTGAAATGGATTTATGGTTTAGGAGTTATGGTTAAATTCGTAAAAGTGGTTCGAAACTGTAAATGAAAGTTCGTAACTGAAATTGGATTCCTTTAATACTACTGTTGTGGAATAAAAACTAGGTTTAAATTATTGCGGCTAGGGTTTATGTATTTAATGCTAGGGTTCGTGAGCTTCGTGCTTTAATGGCTGCTTCTGCGTTCGAGACTTAAACGGTCCTCACAGAGTGCCTACGTATCTCTGTAATTAGAGAATCAAGCCAATAAAACGTAGTTCTGAGTTGAGGGGTCTGACCCTTTATATAGGCTGAGAAGCCTAAGAATTATGGTAGGAATAGGAGACTTGGTGGGCAAGCCACCGCCTCAAGGAAGGTTCTAGACTCCTTCCTTGTAGGAATCAGTTTCCACGTTAAAATATGTATCTTGGAGGCTAAGTCATGTAGGAGTAATATCCTTATTTGACTCATATTGCTGAGCTGATTATTATTCCTAATATTAATTACGAAATTAATATTATAATTAGGGTTTGGGCCCACCTGGTGGGCCCCACGTTTGGACCATTCTAGGTCTAATTAATACAACATTAAATGTGTCTTTAGGGCTTACTTTTAGCCCATATCATTTGCCCCCCAACTTCTAGGAAAACTGATCAGGTTTTCCTTGAAGTTATAACGGCCTTATTCGAGACTTGGGTCAGGGTTTTATTGCTCTTACGCGAGTATTTTTAACAATATCATCTTAATGTAAAGCGTGGAGCGACCGACGCATTTACGACGATGTTGAACGACACTAAACGGTGTTAAATGGCACTAGACAGCGCTAATTAGCCTTAAACAATGTTTAAATAGTGTTAAACAATGTCGAATGGCATAAAACGGCACTAACGACACTAATCGGCGCTATACGATGCTACACCGGCACTAAACGGTGCTAATCGGCACTAAACGGTGCTAAAACAGCACTAATATTATATTGTGCTTCGTGCATAAAATTGTTTTTCATGTTTCCTAAGTCATTTTTGACCTGGAAATTTTGGAAAAATCAGGGTATTCTCGATCCGTATCACTTAGAAAATCTACCAAATTTTCCAAAAATTATATGGATCGCAATCGGGATTCGGGGTTTTTATTGCTTTATTTTTCTCAAATTTTTCTCATTTTTTAAGCTAAATTTGAGCTCAATTTCGAGCTCAATTTTCGAGCTCAAAACTCTCCCAGATCGTCCCCTTTTTCCCTATTTCTTAAGTCTTTTTCGACCTGGTCCTGTCGAGCTCAATCAGTTTAATTTCGAGCTCAAAAATGAACTCAAATAGCCTCCAGGTCGCAGCCATCTTCCTTACATTTCAAGTCATTTTCGACCTGAAAATTTCGAAGAGAAATTAAGGTATTTTCGAGCTCAGTTTCAAGCTCAAATGGGGGCCAGGTCGTGGCTGATTTACAAATTTTTCAGTTCATTTTCGACCTCAAGCTGGCGACCTCAAATCAAGGGGGAAACGACCTCAAATTGAATCCAGGTCGCACAGATTTTTCCTACTTTCTAGCATAATTACGACCAGGATCTACCAACCTCATTGTAGTTTAAATTCGACCTCAAACCATGTCTCCACGACCTCAAATTGATGCGTTTTAGTTGATTTTCTGGTCGTGTAAACGAGCTCGAATTTGAATTGCAAAACGAGGTCGTGGCTGTCGACCTCCTACCACCCTCTTTTTTTTCTTTTTTTTCTTTTTTTTTTTTTTTTTTTTTTTTTGAACTGTAACAGTGGGCCTTCAAAACCTTTTGGGCCTTAGGTTTAGCTTGGGCTTTTATAGGCCTTCCATCTTAGCTAAGACTGAGTCCAAGAATCATATCCTTGGCACTATTGGGTTTTAGACTCATCAGAATTTGGGGCTTCTCCTCGTGGGCCCTAATCACATGTTTGGGCCCTTCTTATTGAAGCCCTAATCGACTTTGACTTGGGCCTTAACAGGCCTGGTGTTGTTTGGGCTTTTTAGAGCCCAATTTGTGTTGATAGCCCACAATAGTTTCCAATAGGCTATAGCCGGTTGACATTCTCCCTAACCGGTTGAAATGCCCTATTTCTGCCTATATAAAGGCCAAGGCTTTCATTTCCATTTCATCACAAAAGTTTCTAAAAATTTTCTCTTCTAAAAGTTCTCTCTAGAGTCTCAAAGCTCTTTAAGAAATTTCCTTTGAAGAATCTGAGTTTGATCCTCGTTCTTTGAGGATTCGAAGGCATCCTTCAAGTTTTCTGGTGATTTCTCTTAAAATCTTTGAAGGTTTGAAGATTGCTCAAGGATTTCTGGAATTTTTCCATAAACTTTCCAGTTGCTGTTGAAGATTTGAAGGACACTCAAGGTATTTTTCCAGAATTTCTAGTTTTTTAGCTTGAAGATTGCCTTTTTTCTGGGTTTTCCCTTCAATTCCTTTGAAGATTTGAAGATTGTTCTAAAAACTTCTTCGTTTCTTGCAGATTTTCGTTGATCATCATAATTTTTCTTTGAAGATTTGAAGAAATGGCTGAAGATCGTGCTTCTCAACGTTTCCAGAAACTGCAAGTGGCCTCAAAAAGAGGTATCACCATTCGTTCTTCCTCCATGAGTTTACAGGATATGATTTTAAATCGTAAAGAAGATTTTCCATCCCTGTCACACCTTGATTCCTATAATCATAGCAACATTTTCCATGACATAGAAAAAATCACTGACTATAATAGAATGTATAAAATAGAATATCCCTATAGGCTTATCCCAGCTGAACCTGGGGATCGATCTTGCCATTGGCGCCCCAATGCACTCTGTATTTATAGGGGTGCCATTGTTGCAGGGGTTCGATTCCCTTTTCATGAGTTTATCCCTAGGCTTTTAGCAGATGTAGGAGTTAACCCTTGTCAACTTCCTCCCAATTCTTGGAGGGTGATCAACTGTTTTCTGGTCCTTTGCCTTAAAAACAAATTCCCTCTTTCTGTAGCTCTTTTTAGAAAAATATTTCAATTTAAAAATTCTGCTGAATCTACCCCGGGTTGGGTTTACATTAGTCATCGTTCTTCTACTCCTCCAATCTTTCACCCCCAATCTATTCCTGACTCCAACCCAAAGTGGAAGAAGGAGTTTATGTACTTGATATGGGATGGTGGAGATTGGGGCAATGTTTTTCGTAGTACCTTTGGTAAGGTAGTAGATGGAAGTGCCAATGACATTGAGCTGAATGAGGAAGAGACCCTTGCCTACCAGGAGCTCATCAAGGATAATTATTCTACTATGGCTTGGGATCTCCTGAATGAGTTCCAACTTAAGACTTTGGGACTTTCCCGAGTGGGCAATAAGGGTAATTTCCTTTCCTTTTGCATTCCTTTATTTGAATATGATTATCTCATACCCATTATTTGTTTTTTTGTTTTGTAATTGCAGCTGCAGCTTTTATCAACAAGACCAATGAGCCAGAAGATGGGGACACTGCTAGGCTGAAAAGGGCTCGTTCAGGGAAAGATCCTCGAGCCCCAACAGCCTCGGATGCCTACTTGAGGCCCCATGTGGCTGATGTTGAGGAGGTAGATGGCTCCTCCAAGAGTGCTTGGCGCCCCAACTGGGGTATTAGGAAGAAAGACTCCATTGTTGGAGACTGCAAGCATGCTATGGATTGGTCCTATCACTCCATCACCCCTGGTGACTTCAAGGACTATGTATCTGGCTCCACTCTTGAAGGAGCTGAGAGTGCTGGAGCTCAGGCCTTCGCAGCTGTAAGCTCCTTTCTATCCACTCTTTTATGTACTTGTTTTGTCACCTGAACCGTGGTTTTAACTTTGTCTTTTGCAGGCTAATGCCAACTTCCAGGGAGTCGTATTCCAAGCTAAGACTTGGCGTTCCAACTACGAGACTTACAAGGCCAAGTTTGATGACTCCCAGGATGAACTGGGCTCTGTCAAGGCCACTTTAGCGAGGAGGGAGAAAGAGCTTTTAGAGTCTCAGGCTGAAAGTGTCTCTCTCAGGAAGGACAAGGACGACCTGATTGACGAATACCTTGCCTCCCAGGAGTATATGGGCTTCATGGAGAAGCATGACGACTCTCTATTCCCTTATCAGTTTACTCAGGGATGGGATGAAGCTCTTGCTGAGGTTACTAGGAGATTTCCTGGCACCCTTAGTGTTTCAGACTTCCCTAGCCCTCATGCTCCTATGGCCTTGGCAGTGCAGGACACACGGGAGGAGGACCCAGAGGATGATGAGAGGATCCTAGAGCCAGATTCCTTTGCTCACCCTGGTGCAGCCGGAGAGGATGAGCATACTGGAGATGCTTAGTAGCTGACATCTTTATCTTTCTATTTATGCACTCTGCCTTCGGGCATGACTTTGTATTTTCGTTAACTTATTTTGAACTAGCTGGTTATGTATTCTGCCTTCGGGCATAACTTTTAAATTCATAATCCATTGTCCTTAATGCTTCTCAACTTATTTATACTCGCATGTGTAGTCTAGCATTTTGTGCATAAATATCAATGAGTAGGGTTCATATGAAAATGTAGGATAGTCTTATTAATATGAAGAAACGGGCACAGCCCTTACATAGATACTCTACTTCCAATATCTCAAGTTTTTTTTTTTAAAAAACTTGGAATGGTTTCATCAACCTTATTTCTACTTCTATTACATAGGCAAAAAGCTAGGTCCTTTTCAGGAGAGCTTAAACATAGTAAACCTTGAGGTTCAATGCATGCCAAGTCCGGGGCACCTCAACCCCGTCCAAGGTTTCCAGTTTGTAAGATCCTCGTCCTAGTGTCTTCTTGACTCGATACGGCCCTTCCCAGTTTGGGGCTAACTTTCCTTTCTGACCAACTCCAGAAGCCTCGATCTTCCTAAGAACCAAGTCACCTTGTTGAAAGAACCTCTCCTTAACCCTGTGGTTGTAGTAGAAAGATGCTTTCTTTTGATGCTCCGCATTTCTGGCATTTGCCTCGTCCCTAACTTCATCAATCAAATCTAAGGCGAGCCTCATGCCTTCTTCATTAGCCTCTGGCTCGAATGCTTCAATTCTAGGTGATGCATGCATGACTTCTAGTGGTACGACTGCCTCGGCTCCATAAGCCAGTAGGAAAGGGGTTTCCCCAGTTGTTACTTTGCAAGTAGTACGATATGCCCAAAGTATAGGCAGTAATTCATCCACCCAAGTATTTCTCGATCGTTCGACCCTCTTCTTAAGTCCATCAAGAATAATCCGATTGGCTACCTCAGCCTGTCCATTAGCTTGCGGGTGAGCTACCGAAGTAAAACGAAGCTCGATAGCATTTTCCTCACAGTACTTTCTGAACTCTTCATTGTTGAATTGTGTCCCATTATCTGTCACAAGGATTCGGGGAATTCCATACCTGCAGATTATGTTCTCCCAAAAGAACTGGGAAACTTGTTTGGTGGTTATCTTGGCTAAAGGCTTAGCCTCAATCCACTTAGTGAAATAATCAATGGCGACAATCAGAAACTTCCTTTGTGCTGAAGCCATGGGGAAAGGACCAAGAATGTCCATCCCCCACATTGCAAACGGAATGGGAGAGCTGATTGAGGTTAACCTTTCAGGCGGCTGCCTTACAACAGGGGCATGTTTCTGACATCTATCACACTTCTTGACATAATCCTGGGCATCTGCTAACATCTCCGGCCAATAGAATCCCAGGCGGGTAATCTTGTGAGCTAAGGCTCTGCCCCCCAAGTGCTGCCCACAGATCCCTTCATGAACTTCTTCCAGTGCTTCTCTTGCCTCTTGGGGCCTTAGGCACTTCAAATACGGGATGACAAACGATCTCTTGTATAAGATGCCTTCAATCAAGGCATATCTCAATGCTCTCATTGACAATTTTCGTGCCTCCAAGGCATCATTAGGGAGCCATCCGGTTTCTAGATGAGCCTTAATAGGATCCATCCAACAGCCTCCAACATCGATAGGTGCTACCAACTTAGAATTGATGGTCGGGGCCTTCAAGACCTGGAAGTAAACACTACCTGCATAATTCTCTATTTCAGAAGAAGCGAACTTAGAGAGGGCATCGGCCTTAACGTTCTCTTCCCTAGGAATGTGCTCCAGGTAGCACTCCTCAAACTGAGTCATAACAGCTTTCACGACTCTGAGGTATTTTGCCATAGTTTCATCCTTGGCCTCAAACTCACCATTCACTTGCGAGACTACCAGTCTTGAATCTCCACACACCTTGAGGTTCTTGACCCTCATGACTCTGGCCAATCCCAATCCAGCTATTAATGCTTCATATTCAGCTTCATTGTTGGTTGTAGGAAAGTCCAACTTCAAAGCGTACTCAACCGTGAACCCATCGGGGCTTTGCAAAACCAAACCTGCACCACTAGATTTTGTTTTTGATGCTCCATCAAAATAGAGCACCCAATACTCTTTCTGATCAGGTACAAGTTCTTCATCCTTACTCTCAACTCCAGGGGTGGTTACTATCTCCTGCCCCCCGACTTCTTGATTGCCAATGGTACATTCAACCAAGAAGTCAGCTAATGCCTGAGCCTTGATGGCTGTCCGAGGCTTATATGCAATGTCAAATTCTCCGAGTTCGATTGCCCACTTAATTAACCTTCCACTGACCTTAGGGCTGTGCAAGATACTTCTCAACTGCTGGTCCGTCAGGACTTCAATCTTGTGTGACTGAAAATAAGGTCGCAGTTTCCTTGAAGCCGTTACCAATGCTAAAGCAAACTTCTCAATGGTGGAATAGTTTAACTCAGCTCCATGCAACACCTTACTCACATAGTATATAGGTTTCTGAACCTTGTTCTCTTCCCTTATGAGGACGGCACTCAATGCTTGCTCAGATACCGCCAGGTATAGATAAAGAGTCTCTCCGATGCTAGGCTTGGCCAACAGCGGGGCTTCAGCCATGTACTTCTTCAATTGCTCAAAGGCCTCTTGGCTTTCAGGTGTCCACTCAAAATTCTTTACCTTCTTTAATGTTTGAAAGAAAGGTAAGCACTTATCACCAGATTTAGAGATGAACCTCCCTAAGGCTGCTACTCGGCCTGTCAACTTCTGCACATCTCTTATCGAACGTGGTGGTTCCATGTCTAAAATCGCCTTGATCTTGTCAGGATTGGCCTCAATGCCTCTCTTTGAAACCATCAGTCCTAAAAACTTTCCAGATCCAACGCCAAAGGCACACTTAGCGGGATTCAACATCATCTTATGGTGCCTCAGCACTTCAAATGCCTCTTCGAGGTGCTTAATATGATCAGCCTTGAGTAGGCTCTTGACTAACATGTCATCAACATACACCTCCATGGTTTTTCCAATCAGATGGGCAAATATCTTATTCACCAAGCGTTGGTAAGTAGCTCCTGCATTCTTTAGACCAAATGCCATAACAAGATAACAGAAGACACCAAAGTCAGTTATAAAAGATACCTTAGGGATGTCACCTTTGTGCATCTTAATCTGATTATAGCCGCTGAATCCATCCATGAAGCTTAACATCTCATGTCCAGCTGTGGCATCTATCAGCATGTCAATCCTTGGAAGGGGGAAACAATCTTTTGGACATGCATCATTCAGGTCAGTGAAGTCTATGCACATCCTCCACTTCCCATTTGCTTTTTTGACCATCACAGGGTTTGCTAACCATTCGGGAAACTGAATCTCTTCAATGAAACCAGCTTCCAAAAGCTTATCCACTTCTTGCTTAATGGCCTCTTGCCTCTCCGGAGCAAAGTTTCTCTTCTTCTGCTTTATTGTCTTCCTCTTGGGATCAACATTCAACTTATGGGTTATGAGCTGGGGGTCAATCCCTGGCATATCAGCTGCTGTCCAAGCGAACACGTCGCTATTCTTTTGTAAGAATTCTATCAACTTGCCCTTCAAGGGTTCTTCCAGAGATGCTCCAATATAAGTAACTTTTCCAGGATCGTTCGGCTCTAGAGGTATGGGAATCAGATCCTCTGCTGGCTTTCCTCTATGCTCTTCATCATCGCGGACATCCATGTCTTCAATTGGAAGGACCTGCCCCCCAACTCCATCGGCCCTCAATGCGGCCACATAGCAACTTCTTGCCATCTTCTGATCACCCTTCTGTTCTCCAACACCATTCCGTGTCGGAAACTTAATCTTCATATGATATGAAGAAGCCACAGCTTTGAATGCATGTAGTCCGGTCCTTCCAAGGATTGCATTGTAAGTTGAGGCTGCCTTAATCACCAAGAAATTCAGCATCTGAGTTGCCTCCTTAGGCTCCTGCCCAATAGTCATGGGCAACTGAATAGTCCCTTCAACGTTGGACTCTACTCCATTAAATCCGTATATAGGCATGTTTGCAGGGGTCAATTGAGAGTCGTTGTATCCCATCTTTACAAACGCATCATGAAACAAAATATCCACAGAAGCTCCATTGTCTATCAAGACTCGTTTTACTTCTGAATTTCCAATCACAGGAGTTATGACCAGCGGGTCATCATGGGGGAACTTCACCCCTTCCAAGTCCGAATCATCGAACCCAATTACCATCTCAGTTTTAGCACGCTTCGGGGCCTCTCCCACAATGTGCATTACCTCCCTTGCGTATGCCTTTCGAGAGTTCCGAGTTGTACCGGCCGCTGTTGGGCCTCCCCAGATCATGTTGATAACCGGCCCTCGGGGCTGCGTGCTACGGTCACGATCATTATCCCTTCTGTCATTGTTTCTCCTGTTGTAATCCCCTCTTTGGGTTCCTTGATCTCCACCCTTTGTGAAATTGTTCAGCTTTCCTTTACGGATCAAGAATTCAATCTCGTCCTTCAACTGTCGGCAATCATCCGTGTCATGTCCTACATCTCGGTGGAACCTACAGTACTGATCCTTATTCCTCTTTGCGGGGTCTCCCCTGAGTGGCTTCGGCCATCGGAAGTCTTTATCCTTTTCAATTTCCAACAAGATTTGACTTCTAGGGGCATTCAACCTTGCATAGTCAGAGAACCTTGGTCCCAAGTTCTTTTTTGGTGGCGAATCAGAGTCTTTGCTAGTTCGGGGATACTTGTCCTTAGCATCGTACTCCTGCCCTTGCTTACGCTTTTTTGTATCATTGTTCCCCTGGCCATTGCCTAACGTGACTTCCTTCTTCGTGCTATCCTCGGCCTTGATGTATTTAGAAGCCCTTCGTTGGAGATCAGCCATATTCTTCGGGGGATGCTTTGCCAATGATCTCTTAAAGTACAGGTCGGTGGTACCATGCTCCAAGGCTACCATTGCAACTTTATTGTCCAGATCAGTGATGTTCAGAGTTTCCTTGGTGAACCTCTTAAGATAGTCTCTCAGACTTTCGTTCTTCCCTTGTACTATATACATAAGAGATGCAGAGCTTTTCTCATGCGTTCTTCCGCTGATAAACTGACTAATGAAGGCAGCACTCAATTCCTTAAAGGAACCAATCGAGTTTGCAGGAAGCCGACTATACCATCTTTGAGCCATGCCCGACAAAGTTTGAGGGAAAGCCCTACACTTCAAAGCGTCGCTTGCAGGCTGCAACAGCAGTGCGTTTGAGAACGTTCTAACGTGGTTGGCAGGATCACCCATTCCATCATAGGCTTTGATTGTTGGCATCTTAAACTTCTTTGAGATACGAGCATTCATCACGTCCTCAGTAAACGGAGGTGTGGGATCATCAGGGTCCCCAAGCGGCAGCAGATCCTTGGGGTTGCTTTTAGGGGTTTCCATCCTTGTAGTTCTTTCAGGTGGGACGGTAGTCCTTCTTTGCCTCCTTGGAGGCCTCTCCAGATCTATGAAGGGAATCGGTCCTGACGTGGGAGGTGGCAAAGTCTGTTTTGATCTGGCTTGCTCCCTGGCCATATCTTCCTTTAACTTTAAGATCTCGGCTTCATAAGCCTTAATCCTTTCAGCAGCTGTTGAAGGGAGTCCATCATGGATAGTTCGAGTTCTTCCCATAGGCTCTTTACTTGCACGTCGCCTCCTCGGGGCTTCATCACGCTCGTAATCATCGCCAGAAGATGATTCATCTGAATAAGGACCAGAAAAATCGCGATAATCTCGATCTCTAATATACAGGGCATGGCCACTCGGTCCAGCTCCGTAATTGGTCATCCCATACATTGGATTGGTGCTTATGGGGAGATCCGTAGTGTGGATCTGAACCCCTCGTGTAAGGTTGTTGGGATCTACAATCAGAGAAGAAATCCCCGTCTGAGGGGGGTTAGTCCCTGGAACTGTGTGGATGATCGGAGGTAGCGTACTCTCAACATGGGTAGTCGTCCCTAGGGGTTGAGAAACTTGGTACGAAACGATAGTTCCGGATGCCGGAGGTACTTGCTCAGATGTCGGAAGTACTTGTTCAGTAAGGGGCGGAGCAGAGCTAAGAGGTAGAGCCTCGGTAGCGATTGGCTCCGTAGTGCTTGGTGGAGTTCTTCGTGTTTGAACCATGGTTGATGTCTTCTTCCCACAGACGGCGCCAAATGTTGTGGAATAAAAACTAGGTTTAAATTATTGCGGCTAGGGTTTATGTATTTAATGCTAGGGTTCGTGAGCTTCGTGCTTTAATGGCTGCTTCTGCGTTCGAGACTTAAACGGTCCTCACAGAGTGCCTACGTATCTCTGTAATTAGAGAATCAAGCCAATAAAACGTAGTTCTGAGTTGAGGGGTCTGACCCTTTATATAGGCTGAGAAGCCTAAGAATTATGGTAGGAATAGGAGACTTGGTGGGCAAGCCACCGCCTCAAGGAAGGTTCTAGACTCCTTCCTTGTAGGAATCAGTTTCCACGTTAAAATATGTATCTTGGAGGCTAAGTCATGTAGGAGTAATATCCTTATTTGACTCATATTGCTGAGCTGATTATTATTCCTAATATTAATTACGAAATTAATATTATAATTAGGGTTTGGGCCCACCTGGTGGGCCCCACGTTTGGACCATTCTAGGTCTAATTAATACAACATTAAATGTGTCTTTAGGGCTTACTTTTAGCCCATATCAACTACGAAATCAGTGGCGAATCTTGATAATTAAATATTAGAGGTAAAAAGGAAGGTGTGAGAGAAAACAACATGTCGAATGGATCATTTTCCGATTTTATAAAAATGTTCGAATCAAGGTTAAGCGCGAACGAACCCTTAGAAGCATACTTGGTTATGACTTTGGTAAATGACTTAGAAAACGGGCGATAAATCTCGAGGTATAATCTTGGTTCGTAAATGACCAACCTTAAAACTTACATGACTTAAGTATATACCAAGTGTAAGTATAGTGACGTGTCTTAGTAGCGGACGAATGTCGGGTCATAGTGATAATAAAGGGAGTTACACTAAGAGGTGTATAACGAGATAATTCGAAAACGTGTTTCGACTTAAGATAAGTTACACTTAGCCTTCGAAATGTTAAGTGATTGACCTCGGTTATTGTGACTATTTATAGATCACTGGATTGACACGAGGCACACTACCCCTACAGGATTACCAGGCAAGTTTCCAATACCTTGGAACTGTTGTTGTGATAATATATATAATTGTTGTTATACATATGCCATAGCATGCATGCTTGTTTTCAAAGTATATTGGAATACTTGTTCCCTGAATTAATATTGGCTTATAGACTAGATATGGATTATCAGTTATAAGCAGGATTGTGTTGCTAAGACCCTTAGTGAAGGGCGTATGATATTTATTCTTTAAATATGAGACCGGGAGTCGGTATTTTGTGTTATATAGATAGTCGTGAAAACCCGGAGGGATTCCAGCGACAGAGTAGTATTCATTTTGAGGAATGTTATTATTAAACATTATTTATATTTCCATAAAAGTATCAAATACTTGGAAATCTTTCGAGAAATGTTATTTGAGTATTATTTCAGTCGAGAAATATTAAATGAATATTATTTTTGAATATTCATTAGAGTTTGATTATTAATGAATAATTACTTTGATATTCATTGGGATTTTATTCACTAAATGAATATCACTTTCGGATATTCATTTAGGTTTTATGTATTTGATAAATATTATTTTTAAAAGTATTCTTTGGAAGTTCTAATTACTCAAGGAATATTATTTCGAATATTAAGGTTTTGATTACTAAATGAAAATCATTTGGATATTTACTTAGAATATTATTTGTTAAATGAATATTATTTGGATATTCATTTAGAACATTATTTGTTTAATGAATATCAATTGAATATTCATTTGGGATTTATTTATTAAATGAATATTATTTTGAATATTTTTTATGTACTTGATGAATATTATTTTAAAATATTCATTTGGGGTTTTATTTACTTAAGGAATATTGCTTCGAATATTCCTTTAAAGTTTTGATTACGAAAAGAATATTATTTGGCTATTCATTTAGTATATTATTTATTAAATGAATATTATTTTCATTTAAGGTTTGATTTATTTAGTGAATATTATTTTAAATATTTATTTGAGTTTATTTAATTAATGAATATTATATTGAATATTCATTTAAAGAAGAGAGTTATTTAGTAAATAATTCTATATATTTATTCGAGGATTACTTATGAGCAATATTATGATTTAATCATATTCCTTAATTATTATTGATTTAATAAATATTCTTGGAATATTTATTTAAATTCTTTTAAGTTCTTTTTATAATAATTCATATTATTCAAAGATTATCTTTCATCTTCAGATATGGTGTAAAATATTTCGGAGTATTTTATGACTATTTTTATCAAGGGGAGGTTCCCAAAACTTTATTTCCATTTAAATCTATCTTATAAGAAGATTTAAATACTCGCTCAACTTTCAAAAATATATAAGGGGACCTCACTTGAGAGATGTTATTTATTGGACTGCCCGGTCCTATACTTGTTAAACTATCTTGTCACTCACATCTTGATTCTTTCAAACATCGATATGAATCTTTTTGGTTACCTCCTCAACGCTCGAGGGGTAAGATTGATGGAACAAGTGTCTATCCATTAACAAGCATCAGCTTGGGAAATATTGGTGAAATTTTCCTTTCCAATTAGATACGACTACTTTGTGGAGTCCTATCAACAAGTACTATATATACTTGGGGAAAGGGAGACGAACTTTATGTTTCAGAGTTATGGATGTTATTCGAACTAGGAGACGCGTAAGTGGCCGAGTGGCGCCGGTCCAGCAATTAATGGCCCAACCGTTGGCCGGGGGGTTCCAGAGGGCGGGCGATCCGTCAGTGCTTCTTTCTACATGTAGAGAACAAATGATGGGGAGCATGACATGCGACTGATCATCGTAAATGTTGTGGCTCCTGGCGCGGCAAGCTCCCGTATTAGTTCATCTTCCAAATTGGGAAATTTTCTGCAACATTATCATTGTTGGCAGGTTTGAAAAGTGTTTGAAATGGAATTGCAATATTCTTCCGCAAGTTCCTCTATTATGAAAATTTGATAATATCTGGCTTATCTTTGACATGACAGATATTTATTTGGAATAATTATATTTTGAGTTACCTTGTAACATCATCTCATACCTTATATTGGTACTACATTCGTTAATGCATGGCATATGGTATCAAAGATATTTTGAACTGTTATATATTATTATTGTTCAGTTGTATTCTTTTAGGTGGGCTATTGCTCACCCTTGCTTTATTTATCTATATCACAACAACAGCTAGATCAGATGGCCGCGCAAGGCGCACTTCGTGTAAGCAAGTGACAGCCGTCAGAGGAATAATCGCTGAGGTCATAGCTACCATTGCTGAAGAGGTAGCTACTGGTAGGCTAGTTGTTAGCATTTGAGTATCAAATGTATTTATTATATGGCATATATAAATGGATGGCAAAGAGTATGTAAGGGTTAATTATAATTCTTTGGGTTGTAAGAACTCAAACTTGTGATTAATAATATTGATGGTTACTTTGATTTCATCTCTGGGACTATAACGGGTGTGATTTATGTTGTTGTTTTGGGTCACAAGGTTGTAATTTAGATTATGTTGGTTTTGTAGATGGATATTGAGACCGTAACGACCAGATCCCTGACCCCGGATCTGGGGGTGTTACAGAAATGGTATCAGAGAGAGCGTTATATATCCTAGAGATGACGCGACGTTAAAACAATAAATTCATTAAGATAATAAGAACTCTTGCCATGTTCATAGTCGGACTGCATAATGTAGTACTGACATATAAAACCCTTATGGGAACCCTAAAGTATTATGATAGTAACTAAGCTCGTTCTTGTATCGACTAGCAAGGCGACAGACCTTGGGGATTACGAGCAGTAACACAATGATGCTTGTTTGATGCTGAAGATCGGATGGTGGATTCGATACAGTACCCTACTAAGGACCCGGAAGAGGTTCCAGCAAAGGAGGAGAATCCTGATAAGGATAAGGAGTTTACCTTTGAGGAAATGAGGGCTGCAGCCAAAGAGACTATAAGAGTTAAGATATATTGCTCAGAAAATTGAGCGTAAAGAACTGAGATATTATTAAGAGAACTAAAAATGCATATTGGATTCATAACCGGACTACCGAATGAAGTACCAGTAATTAAGACGAATTGGAAGGACTACTTGAGGTCTTATATGGGGATAGATAAAGATCCTTAGAGACCTTCAGATTAATGAGAAAAGAGTTAGAGTGGTACATGATTATCAAAGACAACAATAGAGGACAAGGAGCAGAGTCTCCAGGAGAAGTTTAGATAGAGGCAGCAAGTACCATATCATGTGATAAATGGATTAGTGTGAATATTGTTAATGGTGATTCGCCATGAGAAGGCAGATTTCATAAGTTATAATCTATAAAGTCAAACTTAGATTGATGAGGCGGTTTGGTTCAGGGAAATGTTCATTTTATGAACGGATAAACTTAGAAAATAAAGACGTTGGAAGGTGATGGTATGATTGGATAAAGTATATAAGGAAGTAGTAAGCGAGACAATGATCTCAGAACCTACAAGACTAAAAGACCAATGATTCTATGATAAACTAGTAATGAGGCTATCGTCAGGAACCAAGTATAAGTTTAGTTCAATTCAGTGGAATGATGAACCAGAAACATTAGATGCACGTGATTCCAAGGAATATTAAATTCTTTCTTTTCCTTGAATGAATTATGGTAGTTACCTTAAGTTTATTCTGACACTGAATCATAAATGGATTAGGTAAGGCGAGCAGTGGTTGGGATGTAATTGAGAATGCTTTCAGATGAAACCTGAAAGAACAGGTGTAGGCCATGTTCTCGAAGTAAGAGTTTTGGCAAAATGAAGTCCAGATAATAGGACATATGATCAATAGGAAGTAGTGACTGATCGACCCCACCAAGTTAAAGACAGTTTTAAATGGAGATTGGCCAACCACACTGGCAAAGGTGAGAAATTTCATAAGATTCACGAGGTATTACCAAAGATTTG
Source organism: Kitagawia praeruptora (assembly GCA_037693485.1). Classification (NCBI taxonomy): domain Eukaryota; kingdom Viridiplantae; phylum Streptophyta; class Magnoliopsida; order Apiales; family Apiaceae; genus Kitagawia; species Kitagawia praeruptora. The sequence goes on along the minus strand of CM075348.1, from coordinate 110,925,391 downwards.
CTCAGGATTTTACAAAGAGTGCAGTCCCGTAACCCAACTTATTAGTAAGACTAAAAGTTTGAATGTACAAGGTAAATGGGGGAAAATTTCCCTAGAGCTAAAGATAAAACTGGTGACGACCCAGCATTGGCGTTACCTAATGAAGGAAGGAAAATTTTGGAATTTATTAGGATGCACCTCGTACAGGTTAGGTCTTGTGCTTGTGCAACATGCCAGGGTAATTGCGGATGCATTCGGACAGAACGGTTCATCAGATTCGGAAGGCCCTGGTAGTGCCAGTTTTGTGGAATGACTAACTTCGACGGTAGTGTTCCTTCTGAGACTAGATTTTAGGTAGACTAGTATTCGGTAGTATCGACTATTACGACGAATATATACCGGGAAGATGTGGCATGTTTCAGCGTGGAACTTTGATTTTCCTTCTATGGGATGTATATATTTGGTTCCTTTCCAATGGATAGACTCCTAACTTTATGTCAATCATTTTGTTATTTAACTGTTTATGGTTCGACCCGATTGGATGCTCCTAGAAATATTCTTCGGGTATCGAAATGGATCTTCTTAGTATCACCAGTGGGTGGATAGATTGACTGAAATTTCCCTGATTCTAGAAAGAACTTCAACAAATTTGGCAAACCTTGTCTTTCTGATTATCAGAAGACGTCACTGAAGAGAGTGGAAACTAGAACGAACCCTGTGGATGGGGTTAGGTAGCCGCTATACGAACTTGTAAACAGACCCCGATTATTACAGTTGAATGTAGGGATAAAATTCTGAAGTTGAGATTTGACGAAAAAAAGAGGAATGTATTTAAGAACAAGCCGGATGGAGAAATTCCGGGATTGACTTAAATGAAAAGGTTGTTATGCAAAAAGTGTTAGGCTTTTGTGGCATGTGGAATTAATAAGAATAGTTGAAAGAATAAAAGTAAAGGGAAGGTGACCAGAGACGGTATAGAGAAGTCGATTGAGACTTATATGGAGTAAAGTTTTGAAAAGATCAAAAGGTATCAAAGGAGAAGGCACTATGCCTGCAATTGCTAGAAAAGTAATGCCATTAGCCCACCCCTAAACTCACATATTTTAGTGTGGCCCGTGGAGGCCAAGTCACAAAGGATTATCAAGTGACTAGACCAGCAATGAAAGGACAAAGCGGGGTTGCTTCTAACTAAGCGCCAACCGCGAGGAATTTTGATATAAAATGAATTGAGATACATGATGATGGATTTTATAAAATACCATGGATGTGTTAGGAATGAGGATGGTGACCAGTAAAGGTTATGAAGATTGTCAGAGATGGTGCAGTATAATGCATAAATGTTATCTGAAACTTAGTGTCCTCAAGAGGAGCATTAGGCACTAAGAGATTCACGTTGAACACGACCAATATCTTCCAGAACATCCTTGCTACCATTACCAAGTTCTGTAAGAAAAACAGATAGACATATGTTGTCTTTTGGAAGGTCATGTAGACCGGCATGTCGTTTGAAAGAAGAGGTTAGCACTAGGCTACCTATAGACTATCAAGATGAGAATGATTGAAAAGAGACCCTTATTAAGGATATATGATTGAATTGCCAAGTACAGGATGTAAGTATTCCTTGAAAATAGAATTGAGGATAGAATGTCCATAGATTAAGACGAACCCTGGGGGATGCAAATAGGATAACATCACCCCTAATAAAGACATTGTGAAATCAGACGATATATGTTGAATCGACCAAGGTATCAATAACCTGTAAGGATTTGTGGAAAGGAGTCTCGAAAAGTACATAGACAGAATTGTTATAGAATTGATTAATGATGTTTGATATACCCTGTACCCAGAAGATACAGGAGGAATGATGGGGATGACCTAAGAAACCTTATAAGGGAAGAGGTAATATTCTGAACTTCAAAAGGGAAGTTTGGTAAGTAATGTTTGACATAGTCACAATAAGGCCAGATGAAACATGTGGGAAACCATGAAAAAGTATGGATTGAACCAATAAGGTTGAGATTATCCTAAAACAAGAAGGGAGTTAAGTAAGGAAATATCCTGGTACGATTGGGAGTACTTGTAGTAAAGTTCACACCAGAAAGGTGGAATCAATGACTTTTGGAAAAGACTGGAATATGATTTCTCTCATTTAGCAGAGTCAAGGGAGGATGCTTCCACCCAGAGTTGGAATATATCCAGAAAACATTGATTTTTAGAAATTATTATATTCAGGAAAGGCCAATGAGGTGGCCGACACTTTAAGTATAAGGGAATAAGTATATATGCTCATACCAAAGAAATAACGTGATAATGAGAAGGGCCTTGAAGGAAAGAATGTGATGGAGGAATTTACGTTCCCCTGATGATTGTACGAGAACCAACTATAAGGATAGTTTAAGTAAACATTCGACTCCCGATTTTGTCTGCAGCACATTACCGACACTAGAAGGTTCTGCGACAGGCCAGACCAAATTCCCCAAGCGACTTTCCTGTACTTTAGAAAGAAAGAGGAGAGATGAGGTAACCAGGCTTGACTGAATATAAAAGATAGATTGGTTATGATATGGATAAGCTAATTGGCATGATGATGAATGACAAGCAAGTTTATGTTGGTGTATTTCTGTGCAAACAAGATAGAGAATTATGAGGTTGGCAAGTGATTAAGCAAACCGCTAAGTTTCTAGTCTTCTACTGGAGATATATGATTAATAATCTCACCAGCCTGTTCCAGCTGCGATGCTGGAAGCTCTTCTGCAATTTTATCTGCTTCATGTAATATTTACGTCAAGTTCAGTAAGTATTCCATAGGGATAAGGGAATAGTGATTATTCTGTCTTCCTAGAGGATTTTGATCTGACAATTTGGAAACCCGTAGGATTAGCTGTTAAAGCGCTACGCAAACGACAAACTAGGGTGATTCCGCAATGGACTACATTAATGTAGTGGTGATTCTTTTGAGAAATTAAGTGATAGCGACTGTGGAAATGTCGAATTGAATCTAAGTTAGAGAAATCATCCAGGTTTATTTCAGATGGTTTAATTTTGGAACAACGGGATATTTGAAATAAATGATCAGGCTATGAGGGTTCATAGAATGATTATGTAGAAATGAATACAAGTGACTAATAGAGATGAATATAGAGTTGAGGATCAATAAGGGAGTCAGATATGCGGACTCATAAAAAGCTCCAGTAATGAAGCGAGAAAAGTATGGAATTGGCAGGGCAAGGATATTGACCAAAACGAAAAGTTGGAATTAGAAGCATAAATGACATACAAATTGAACCCTTTTAGGTTGAGGGAAGTCGAGGAAATATGGAATAGATTGATTGAGTAATAAAGAGACTCATGGAATGAGAAAGTGAAATCTAGATGGTTGAACAAAGGAAAATTTGACCCCAAGCATGTAACACGTATTGAGTAAAGGTGACGAGTGTCTCAACACTGAGATGACGGTGGAGATAAACAACAGAAGTAAACAAGAATTAGATAATACGAAGGATGTGATTGATAAAGAAAAGATTGGGAGATAATTATGAAATGAGAAGCAAGGAATGTTATGAATGGACTTTCTAGCGAACTCTCGAGATGACAACCTGATAATGTTAGTATTATATGAAAAAGCCAGTGTCGTGGCGTGGAATGCCAATAACAATAATATCAAGCGAGAAATCCAAGATTTAACCTGAGAGGTTGAAGGATTTTCCAAAGGTAAGTGATGTTAAGATCGAACAAGAGTATAGGTCCATAGAATAATGGACAGAGCAGCAAGGACATGTGATACGTGAGATTACTATAAAGTAGTATTTGATACGAATACGATTATTTTTCTTCTCTAATAAACCTCTATAGTTCAGAGGTAAATTCTAAATATGATATTTTTGATTATCATGAAGATTTTCTTTGAAATTCTTTTCTTTTCTTCTCCCTTATTTATCTTCTTCTAAGTTGAGAAGAACAACCCTTTAAGGAGGGGAGGTACTGCTACGTGACTACCTGTCTATGTGATAGGAGTCTAAGTGGAATACCATAGCTTGTCTAAATTGCTTGTCAAGTACTAAAGGCTGGCCACCTTCTGTACTAACTATGCAATAGGACAAATGTTCATTGATCATAGTGATCTCTCAATAAATTCCTCTAATTCTATATCTTGATCGAGATTGCGAAGATTAAAGCGATTAGGAAATGCGTAATTACGAGTGAAGTTATCTCCGAATTCGCAACGCGATAGTGATACCAAAGTCACAACCGATACCAATAAGGAAAATGGTATATGACCGGGTAAGAGCATAACCCGGATAATGTAGCACTAGTATGATGTGCTGAAAAAGGATTGGGAGTGATTAAGGATTGACTAGGAAACCGGAAAGTGAACTAACCAACTAGTACCCCATTTGTCTTCTACCTGATTCCGGGACGGAATCCTTTTAAGGAGGGGAGACTGTAAGAACCCGAATTTTTGGTAGAATTAAAACTTTTTATATATTGATGAAAGAATTAACAGTGACTCCGACTACAAGGTATTAATAGTTCTAATGAATGAATGTGAATGGGTATAGATTCCAATAATTATATGTCATGAAGAATTCAAGGGGTTGACAACCTAGATTAGAATAATCTATCTCCTAAGAAATAAGATATGGCATTCCAAAGAGGAAGGAGGTATTCTTGTGTCATCCAAATCGATATCTGTTATTAGTCCAGTGGTTCCGTGAAAGGGTTAAGGAACGCCCGAAAGAGAACAAGGACATTCTTATAAATATAAGGAATAAAGATGGAATAAAGAATGAATAGTGTTTTTTTGGTGAAAATAAGAATATTATTAGACGACGCTATATAGAAGTATTCAGAACGGATTTCTGAGTACGTATTCATGATCTAGGGGCGAAATAAGTGTATGTAAACGACATCGGATTCAGAAAAATAGCACTTTTATTTTCTCTGAGATTTTCCCTAGACACTGAAGGATTTAAGGATTTAATAAAGAGATTTGAAGATTTTAAATTCAAAGATTATAAAGAAGGATTGAGGATGATAGTATAAATATTAAGAAGGTTTCCGGTAAAAACACTAACTAGAAATCCTTGAGATATTCCTTCGAACGATCAATCAAATTGAGCAATAATCGGACAAAAAACAAGTAGGGAATCAAGGAAATCAAATTGGTGGGAGGATAAGGAACTAAGGTGACCAAAGAGTAAGTCAACTATAAGCTTGGTGGTGTGTTTGCACTTGTACAAAAAAAAGAGAATGCATAATGTGGTGCCAACAAGTGGTCAAGTAGATGGGTGACACTTGGTCCAATGGATGGCTAACAACACAAAAGCAAGAGATGCATCCAAGTATAGATAGACATTACATGTATTAAGTCATTTAGAAAACAAAACAAAGAACAAAACCAAGAGCAACCAATCTCTCCAAAACTGTCCACCATGAACCAAGCTCAAAGAAAAATTCATATCTCCATTTCTATCCATGATAAAATCACCAAATTTTTACAACAGCCTCTCCACTCCATGGTCAATATTCGTTCCAAATTTCATAGCAATAAAAGTAGTATAGCCTAGACAAATCACCTTCCCAAGTTGAAGAAGCAAACTGTCCAGATTGTTGACAGTTTCTGTGATGATTTTCAAACGGCCATATCTCCTTCATTACTTAATGTAATTTGGTGTTCTTTAGCTTTTTGGAAAGCTGGTTGGATTCTCTACAACTCTCCTTTAGAAGCCGTGTCCAGAAAACCTCGGTAAGGCCCTCGTTTTTCATGATCTTTCCACTGCGTTATAGCAGATCCGAACATCTTTAATTATATCCTTGATGTTTCTTGTTAGATCAAGCTTAGTTAAGGTTGTACAAGGATTATTCAAGGCTTATTAAGGCTCTAGAACTCACCAAGGAAGGTATATCTCATTAAAACCCTAGCTTTTGTTTTGAAGATTTAAGCATGTTCTTGATAGTTAGTGTAGTTAAGGTTATGATGATGATTATAAGCATGGTTTGCTAGTAATTTAGTGATTAAGCAATATGATGAATAAGTGATGAACTTCTGGACTTGTTAAGTTGATAATCATGTATATGAGTTGTATGGATGCCCGGTGTAGCTTGGTATTGATGTTACGATTTTTGGAACGTTCGATTTATAGCCGTCGTAATGCTCGATTTTCGTTAAACCTTAAGAAACTGTGTTTGACAGTAGCCTTAACTCACTGTCCAGTTTCATATTATACCAATACAAGATAGATTATGTTATAAGCTTCATTTTGATATAAAGATCGTGTGAAATGGATTTACGATTTAGGAGTTATGGTTAAATTCGTAAAGTGGTTCGAAACAGTAAACGAAAGTTTGTAACTGAAATTGGATTCCTTTAATACTACGAAATCAGTGGCGAATCTTGATAATTAAATATTAGAGGTAAAAAGGAAGGTGTGAGAGAAAACCACATGTCGAATGGATCATTTTCCGATTTTATAAAAATGTTCGAATCAAGGTTAAGCACGAACGAACCCTTAGAAGCATACTTGGTTATGACTTTGGTAAATGACTTAGAAAACGGGCGATAAATCTCGAGGTATAATCTTGGTTCGTAAATTACCAACCTTAAAACTTACATGACTTAAGTATATACCAAGTGTAAGTATAGTGACGTGTCTTAGTAGCGGACGAATGTCGGGTCATAGTGATAATAAAGGGAGTTACACTAAGAGGTGTATAACGAGATAATTCGAAAACGTGTTTCGACTTAAGATAAGTTAAACTTAGCCTTCGAAATGTTAAGTGATTGACCTCGGTTATTGTGACTATTTATAGATCACTGGATTGACACGAGGCACACTACCCCTACAGGATTACCAGGCAAGTTTCCAATACCTTGGAACTGTTGTTGTGATAATATATATAATTGTTGTTATACATATGCCATAGCATGCATGCTTGTTTTCAAAGTATATTGGAATACTTGTTCCCTGAATTAATATTGACTTATAGACTAGATATGGATTATCAGTTATAAGCAGGATTGTGTTGCTAGGACCCTTAGTGAAGGGCGTATGATATTTATTCTTTAAATATGAGACCGGGAGTCGGTATTTTGTGTTATATAGATAGTCGTGAAAACCCGGAGGGATTCCAGCGACAGAGTAGTATTCATTTTGAGGAATGTTATTATTAAACATTATTTATATTTCTATAATAGTATCAAATACTTGGAAATCTTTCGAGAAATGTTATTTGAGTATTATTTCAGTCGAGAAATATTAAATGAATATTATTTTTGAATATTCATTAGAGTTTGATTATTAATGAATAATTACTTTGATATTCATTGGGATTTTATTCACTAAATGAATATCACTTTCGGATATTCATTTAAGTTTTATGTATTTGATAAATATTATTTTTAAAAGTATTCTTTGGAAGTTCTAATTACTCAAGGAATATTATTTCGAATATTAAGGTTTTGATTACTAAATGAATATCATTTGGATATTTAGAATATTATTTGTTAAATGAATATTATTTGGATATTCATTTAGAACATTATTTGTTTAATGAATATCAATTGAATATTCATTTGGGATTTATTTATTAAATGAATATTATTTTGAATATTTTTTAGGGATAGTTTCAAAACTACCCATGTGAACTATTAGATTTTTAAATATATACTACACATCTTTCTAAAATTCTAAAAATACCGACCTTGTTTTCAAAATTCCAAAAATACTACCTTCCTCAATTGCAACTTTTGCAACCTCATTTGCAACTTCCAGTTTTCAAATTTCTGATTTCATGTTCTGGGGTTCAGATGTCATTTTCGACCTCTTTTTTGGACTCTGATATATATATATATATATATATATATATATATATATATATATATATATATATATATATATCAGAGTCCAAAAAAGAGGCCGAAAATGACATCTGACAAATGGAACTTGAAATCAGAAATTTGAAAACTGGAAGTTGCAAATGAGGTTGCAAGGCCCCGCCAAGGGCACTCATAATTGGTGACTTTGGGTTGCAAGGCCCCGCCAGGGGCACTCATAATTGGTGGATTTCTGATTTGCAACTTTCAGTTTTCAGTTGCAACTTTTGCAACCTCAGTTGCAACTTTTGCAACCTCAGTTGCAACTCCTCAGTTGCAACTTTTGCAACCTCAGTTGCAACTTTTGCAACCTCAGTTTTCAGTTGCAACTTTTGCAACCTCAGTTGCAACTTTTGCAACCTCAGTTGCAACTTTTGCAACCTCAGTTGCAACTCCTCAGTTGCAACTTTTGCAACCTCAGTTTTCAGTTGCAACTTTTGCAACCTCAGTTGCAACTTTTGCAACCTCAGTTGCAACTTTTGCAACTGAGGTTGCAACTCCTCAGTTGCAACTTTTGCAACCTCAGTTGCAACTACGGTTTGCAACCTGAGTTGCAATTTTGCAACCTCAGTTGCAACTTTTGCAACTGAAAACTGAAAGTTGCAAATCAGAAATCCACCAATTATGAGTGCCCCTGGCGGGGCCTTGCAACCCAAAGTCACCAATTATGAGTGCCCTTGGCGGGGCCTTGCAACCTCATTTGCAACTTCCAGTTTTCAAATTTCTGATTTCAAGTTCCATTTGTCAGATGTCATTTTCGACCTCTTTTTTGGACTCTGATATATATATATATATATATCAGAGTCCAAAAAAGAGGTCGAAAATGACATCTGAACCCCAGAACATGAAATCAGAAATTTGAAAACTGGAAGTTGCAAATGAGGTTGCAAAAGTTGCAATTGAGGAAGGTAGTATTTTTGGAATTTTGAAAACATAAAAGTATAATGAGGTAGTATTTTTGAAAAAATGATTTTATAGAAGTGAAAAGATAGTTGGGTGGTAGTAAAATTGGAAATAATTATTAAAATCTTATGTATTTTTGTAAATATCCCTATTTTTTATGTACTTGATGAATATTATTTTAAAATATTCATTTGGTGTTTTATTTACTTAAGGAATATTGCTTCGAATATTCCTTTAAAGTTTTGATTACGAAAAGAATATTATTTGGCTATTCATTTAGTATATTATTTATTAAATGAATATTATTTTCAAATTTTCATTTAAGGTTTGATTTATTTAGTGAATATTATTTTAAATATTTATTTGAGTTTATTTAATTAATGAATATTATATTGAATATTCATTTAAAGAAAAGAGTTATTTAGTAAATAATTCTATATATTTATTCGAGGATTACTTACGAGCAATATTATGATTTAATCATATTCCTTAATTATTATTGATTTAATAAATATTCTTGGAATATTTATTTAAATTCTTTTAAGTTCTTTTTATAATAATTCATATTATTCAAAGATTATCTTTCATCTTCAGATATGGTGTAAAATATTTTGGAGTATTTTATGACTATTTTTATCAAGGGGAGGTTACCAAAACTTTATTTCCATTTAAATCTATCTTATAAAAAGATTTAAATACTCGCTCAACTTCCAAAAATATATAAGGGGACCTCACTTGAGAGATGTTATTTATTGGACTGCCCGGTCCTATACTTGCTAAACTATCTTGTCACTCACATCTTGATTCTTTCAAACATCGATATGAATCTTTTTGGTTACCTCCTCAACGCTCGAGGGGTAAGATTGATGGAACAAGTGTCTATCCATTAATAAGCATCAGCTTGGGAAATACGGGTGAAATTTTCCTTTCCAATTAGATACGACTACTTTGTGGAGTCCTATCAGCAAGTACTATGCTTGGGGAAAGGGAGACGAACTTTATGTTTCAGAGTTATGGATGTTATTCGAACTAGGAGACGCGTAAGTGGCCGAGTGGTGCCGGTCCAGCAATTAATGGCCCAACCGTTGGCGGGGGGGTTCCAGAGGGCGGGCGATCCGTCGGTGCTTCCTTCTACATGTAGAGAACAAATGATGGGGAGCATGACATGCGACTGATCATCGTAAATGTTGTGGCTCCTGGCGCGGCAAGCTCCCGTATTAGTTCATCTTCCAAATTGGGAAATTTTCTGCAACATTATCATTGTTGGCAGGTTTGAAAAGTGTTTGAACTGGAATTGCAATATTCTTCCGCAAGTTCCTCTATTATGAAAATTTGATAATATCTGGCTTATCTTTGACATGACAGATATTTCTTTGGAATAATTATATTTTGAGTTACCTTGTAACATCATCTCATACCTTATATTGGTACTACATTCGTTAATGCATGGCATATGGTATCAAAGATATTTTGAACTGTTATATATTATTATTGTTCAGTTGTATTCTTTTAGGTGGGCTATTGCTCACCCTTGCTTTATTTATCTATATCACAACAACAGCTAGATCAGATGGCCGCGCAAGGCGCACTCCGCGTAAGCAGGTGACAGCCGTCAGAGGAATAATCGCTGAGGTCATAGCTACCATTGCTGAAGAGGCAGCTACTGGTAGGCTAGTTGTTAGCATTTGAGTATCAAATGTATTTATTATATGGCATATACAAATGGATGGCAAAGAGTATGTAAGAGTTAATTGTAATTCTTTGGGTTGTAAGAACTCAAACTTGTGATTAATAATATTGATGGTTACTCTGATTTCATCTCTGGGACTATAACGGGTGTGATTTATGTTGTTGTTTTGGTCACAAGGTTGTAATTTAGATTATGTTGGTTTTGTAGATGGATATTGAGACCGTAACGACCAGATCCCTGACCCCGGATCTGGGGGTGTTACAATGCAGACCTGGAAGTTAGCTTAGATGGTGAGCCAATGCCTGATGTGGACCTTACTAAAGCACATCACCCTTTCACAAAGGCTGGCATGGTTGAATATGAGGTAGAACAAACTTTTCAGGCTGCTAGAGCTAAATCATCCCAACCTACCAAACCTACCAAACCTGCCAAACAAAGTTCTAAAGACCTAGAAGCTCAACTGAAGTAAAGCTACAAGAAAATCAACAAGCTGAACAGTGAGAAAGCAGGTTATCAGCCCTGTGTACTGGATAATCCTCTTAGAATTAAAGATGGAAAAGAAGAAATCTATTTGATAGTTTTCACAAATTGAGGACCAGTGTACTAAAGGATCTCTACTGGAAAGTTGTTGGATCATTTCATAAGCTCGAAATGCTAGTTGCTTGGGAACTAGAGGTAATCATTGATCAAAGGAGAGATGAAGATCCAAAGCTAGATAGAAAGAGAAGAGCATCTCTGAATGCTTTTCCTGGAAGAAGATTCAAGATCATCCAAGGAATTCTGAATTTCAGAACATTCACTTATGATTTTGATACTTGGTTGGATCTGAAAGATGCTAAAGTATTTCCTTCTCGAGTGATTCAAGGGTACATTGAAGACATTGAAGATGATGTCAGATCACCTGAAGAAAAGACTTTAGTTGAAGACCTCAAGAAGGCAAAACAAGAAGCTCTAAAAAGAGAGGGAAGAATCTGAACAACTAAAGACTGCTAAAATCAAGTTAAGTTAATCTCTGATATGCTCATTCTATAGGAGTAGTTGATTTGCAGTTAGTTCATCAGTTTCATGTTCAAGATTCTTCAACATTTGTCAGTTATGGTTTCTTAACTATTCTGATCTATGTTAGTTAAGTTGTCAGCACGCTTTGATTGTAAATTTGTTGTTATTGTCCATAAAAACAAATTGGGGGAGATTGTTGGGATTTATGGGTGATAGAATAGAGACAACTTAACTATATTTCCCTGTACTTAGTTTTTAGTAAGTAGAACATACTGTCACAGCCAGAGTATGTTCTTGTAATCAAATAATTGCTGTCGTGTAATAATTGTAAGGTTACAAGAAGACAAATGTTGCAAAGTCACGACAAAGCTATATCTGACAGCAACATTGGCAGGAGCTCGTATTGTCAACATCTGAATATTCCTTCGACAGCAGACTTGGCGGTTAAGGTTACTATCATACTGAATTATTTGATTTGGGGATTTTTCTCAGTCAAAGCCCGTGACAGGTTATATGTTCAAGAAACAGATTTGCTGCAACACTAAATCGTTTGTAGCAGACCTGCATAGACTACGACAAAAGCTTGAGAGTTCAAAAGACAAGGCTGGTCAATTCAAAGAGTATGATATATCCACATCTACTAGAATTGTATTAGCTAGAAATAGAAAGAATCTAGGTTGCTTTACATGTAACGTTAACACTATCTATATAGCAATTTAGGAAAGTCACATGGGTGTGCAAATTGTAATGAGCTGCCACTTGATAACGACAGCAGCTCAACACCCCATGCGAAAGGGACAACAGAGTATCTTAGTCTACTTAGATACATGTCTCTAATTCTTTCTATATGCAACAACAACGAAACAACCTGTATCTCTCAAGAAGTTCGCAGCTAGAGAATTCTTTCTCTAGGTTGTAGCACCACTTCACAAGATAAATAAAACATTTATTTTGTGAGAAATCTTGTTCCACTTACATTTGCATATCTCAACTGATAATCCATAATCTTTATTATTGTTGTTGATTTTAAAGATTCAACTTTATCAGTATTGCATTCAACCCCCCCCCCCCCTCTTCTGCAATATTCCGGGACCAACACTACCTGTCAGAATAACCGACACAACCAATCAGTTGCTCAACACGTAAACCTTTACTTCACATAATCCATCTAAATTACACATATATCATCATTCATACTTTATATTCGAACCTAAACAATTATAAATAAAATTTGAAAATTCAAATATCAAGCTTAAATAACACATGCAATTTCCAAAAACACAACCCAAGCCATAACCTTCAAAATTCGAACTAATTATAATGTTTGTAAACCAAATTTTTCAAAAAATAATAAAAGATGTCGCATGCAATTCATTTACTACCTTATTAACAACATACAACCTTTAAAACATGCTAATCAATAATCAACCATCCATATATATCAAATTTGCACCGAATTCTCAAATTATCAAACTGAAATACGAACAAAAAACCACATAAAACGAAACATGTAGGTGGTTATACTCGAAATAAATCAATTTTAACATCAAACCATGTCACCGGCTCACTTTTGAGTTAATCGCCGACGACTGTGCTCGGTGGTCGTGGCCTCTACCGCCTCCAACACACTCCCAACCTCTCCTACACCCTTATTTCTCCATAGATAAGTTCACCAAACACAAAGAATCCCATAAAACTTCTTGCATGTCACCCACACATACACATACACACACACACTATATACACACACATGCACACCACGTTTCACACACACTCATACATATCTAATAGAGGAGAGAAGGAAAGAGGTGAGGGAGAGAGAGAGAGAGATTATGGGTAGAAAGAATTGCGAGAGAGAGAGAGAGAGAGAGAGAGAGATTGGAGAGAGATAGATAGGTGGCGGTGGAGAGAATCAAAATGGAGAGGGATCTCGGATTTTCTAGAAACAGGGGTGGTTTTTGTTTTAAGACAAAATTTTTGTTTTTGTTTCTTTTTTTTAAATCCAAAGCTTAAATAAATGATATTCTATTAATACCTGAATCTGGAAAATATTGAAAAATAATTTTTATATCATTAAAATAAAGATCTTAAAAATATCTGTTGGAAATACTGATTCAAGTGATGTCAGTATCTATCCTAAGGAGCTGATCAGGATTGCATGAAGTGATGTCATCAGTATTTGTAATCGTCAGGATTGAAAGCTATATCAGGATTGCAAGAATGATCAGGATTGAAGATTATGAGGATATCTATTACTCCTTATTTATAGGATAGATTGGTATGACGGTTCTTGACTCATAGGATCGTAGCTATCAGTTAGGATATGTATTGTAAACAGTTGTTAATTGATTTGACATATCTTGTAATTGATAGAGCAGCTGTGTGACATATATAAACACATTTTAGGTTTTACAAATATGTAATCGCTTACACGAGTTATCTTGTAACCTAGCAGCTCTCAAGAACATCAAAATTTCTTGAGAGAGTTTTGTAATAGTTTTATACCAGAGTTAATAAAGCTGTTATTTATTCATACTTGTGTTATTATTATTGTTAAAGTCGAAAATCTTATACAATTGTATTCAACCCCCCTTCTACAATTGTTATTTACTGGGCAACAATTGGTATCAGAGCAAACTGATTAATCATTAATCAGATCGATCTAAAGATGTCGACAATAAGCAAGTATGAAAGCATTAAGATTCCAGTTCTTAAGAAAACTGAGTATCCAACATGGAAGGTAAAAATGTTGATGTATCTAGAAGCAACTGATCCTGACTATCTTGATAGGATTAATGATGGTCCATATATTCCTAAAAGATTGGTTGGACGAACAGATACTGTTCCTGAACACTACGTGAGTGAATGGACTCCTGAAGAAAAGGTTCAAGTACTCAAAGATGCAAAGGTTAAGAATATTTTCCATAACAGTCTTGATGTTGTCATGTCAAACAGGGTGATAGCATGCAGAACTGCTAAGGAAATTTGGGATACCTTGGAAACTCAATGCCAGGGCACTAAATCTATCAAAAGGAACAGAAGGGCTCTGTTGATTCAAGAATATGAACAGTTTGATGCTAAATCTGATGAAAGCCTTACTGATTTGTATGATAGGTTTCTGACACTTCTGAACAATCTATCTCTAGTTGGCAAAGAGTATGATCCAGAGGATTCGAACACCAAGTTTTTAAGAGCCTTGCCTGAGGAGTGGGATACTCAAACCTCCATCATTAGGCATCAGTATGATCTTAATACTATGTCTCTTGATGAAGTTTATGGGATGCTAAGACCCATGATCTTGAGGTTCAACAAAGAAAGAACGAAAGAAACATCAAAACAAAGTCTGTTGCTTTGAATGTTGAATCAAAATTATTATTAAAACGAACATTTAAAATACGCGTTTTTGTAAGGCGTTATAAAAGTCATATTCGACATCTCAAGAATTTCATAAGTCAAGAAGCTATTCGACATCTCAAGGATTCCATAAGTCAAGAAGCTATTCGACATCTCAAGAATTCCAGAAGTAAAGACTTATTCGAGAAGCAATTTGATATCTCTAAAAAGACTTGTTAGAGAACTCAGAGTGTCTAGCTATTCAAAGTAGTTCTGGAATCAAGTACTTAGTTTTTTCTTGAATGTGTTTTTTGAAGACAAATTACTAAAGATTCTCAAGTCATAAAATCTACGCAAACCATGGTACCTCCAGTGGTGCAATTGTTGCAGAGTGTGCTTAGCAAAGTCTACAAAGAAGCTTAGAGAGAATTTCAAAGAAAAGCAACCGAAGAAGTAGATCTGGTCAGGATGAAACAGAGTCATATCACATGATGCCCAGACTTGCACCAAAATAGTATAGACAAGTTAGAAAAGAAATTTTGTCAGTTACTAGTTTTGTAAAAGTTGACTGTGCACATGTTCTATAAGTGCACAACTTCACTTCCTTAGTTGCGAAGTTTTTCATTGCAAACACATAAAAAATATCTCTCGGAGAAAAATGAAGTTGAGAATACTCTCTTGTATTCACAGTTTGTAGCATACTTGAATCTAATAAAATATTAAATTAAATTGAGTCTGTGTGTTCTTATTTCCACATTTCATACTTGTTAAACGTACACATTCAAAGCTACAATCACATAACAGATTCAAACCAGTTCTTAATTGAACAAAAATAAAAAAAGTTTTGAAAATACATTCACCACATCCCCTATATTTTCTTATTGTGTATTTCATACTCAATAATTGGTATAAAGCAGACTATTAATCAAAACAGTAAAAGATCAACATGAATACACCAAAGACAATAGGAACAATGAAGGTCCCAAAGTTTGACAAAGAAAACTACAACCTCTAAAAGATAAAGATGATGTTGTTCATCAAAGCTGTTGACCCAATGTATCCTAATATCCTTAAGAATGGTCCCTTTGTTCCACAATAAGAAATACCTGAGAAGACTGTTAGAACTATCATAATTCCAAAATCTTATGTGGCCAAAGATGCATTTAAATGGACAGACATTTGAAAGAGAGAAGGTTGCTCTTGACAGCCATCTCATGCTCATTATCATTGATTTTATGGAACTTTCAATGTTTGCAAACATTGCTTCTTGCAAATAAACAAAGGAGATATGGGATCAAATTGAGATATTATGTGAAGGAACTAAGGAAGTTTGAGAAAAAAGAAAATAGATATCGGTCACACAGTATGAAGTTTTCATGGCTCAACCCAAAGAAAGCATCACTGAAATGTTTGAAAGATTTCACATGCTTGTGACTGAGTTGCAAATGAATGGTAAAGTCTACGGTACCAAGGAATTGAACGTGAAGTTCTTGATTTCTACACCAAATCACCTTGAGCAAAGAGTTATCTCCCTAAAAGAGAGAGATATGAACAAAGTATCATATGATGTGCTATATGGTGTATTGAAAACTCATGAACTTGAGTTGTTACATGAAAGGGCTATGAAATCCAACCAAGACAAGATGGTTAACACCTCATGTGCCTTGATTGTGAACAAGTCAATCTAGGATCTTGAAGCTTCTACAAGCCAACTGAGAATGGAAGAGATACTTGATGAAAAGCCTGAGGCTGAGGTGACTGAGATTGTTGAGGAGCAAGTTGAAGATGAGTTCTACACTCTGTAGGAGCTGGATGTAATGGAGAACCCATTTGCCTTCATGGCTAGAAAGTTTCCAAACATCAGATTTAAGAGGAAACAACCATTTAAGGCAAGGCCTCAGAACAAGATATTCAAAAAAGGCAAAACACCTGTGAAATAAAACAAGAATAAATTTAAATCTGGTTATGTGGATAGGTCATTGACTTCCTTAGTGCACAGTTGCACTTCTTTAGTTGTGAAGTTCTTCATTGCAAACACATAGAAAATATCTTTATGAGAAAAACAAAGCTGAATACTCACTTGTATTCATAATTTGTAGCATACTTGAATCTTATAAAATATTAGATTAAAGTGAGTCTGTGCGTTCTTATTTCCGCATTTCATATTTGTAACAGATTCAAACCAGTTCTTAATCGAAGAAAAATCAGAAAAGTTTGAAAATACAATCACCCCCCATATTTCCTTATTGTGTATTTCATACTCAACATTATCAGTAAAAAAATTATTCAATCTAATTAATACTTTCATTAACATCTATAAATATTTATTTTATCTATCTCTCACATTAATATCTATTAATAGTTACATTAATACTAGCTCATACTAATATCTATTAGTAATATCTAACTTATAATTATAAAAGAATAAATTTTAATTGATCATTAATATACATAAGATATTAGTTTAATCAATGTTTCTCCAATATTATCTAATAATAATTACATAATTAATCATTATAATTATTTATAATCCATTGTAATTATATTTTCATAAAAATACGTGAATATGTACACACAAATATATACATATGGGTATACATATTTTATAAGAAATACTGTTACATAAAAAATACGAAAGAACAATATTATAAAAAATATTTACTTGTTGACATGAATTTAAAATCGCAAGACACAAGGGTGAAGTTAGTGCTACGAGAATTTCATAAAAAAATAAAGGTTATCATTAGTGTTACAAGAGTTTTATAAAAAAAAATAGAGGTTATCATTATATGGTTAAAATATAATACTTAAATACTTAATACTTAAATATTGATTTACAATTTTCAAATGTCTATAATAAAATTTTAATTTTTTTCAAATTTTAAACTAATAGAATGTAATGGTAAATATTAAATAATACGTTTATAAAAAAATTAGTATATTCTGTCATATTTTATAAGACAGTAACTTATATTATAATTATTAATGTATTTAGTTAATAAAAAAAATAAGACTTACTCAGTTATAATACCACTCAAAGTGGTGTCTGAGGAGGGTAGATGTACGCAGACCATGCCCCTATACAATAGGAAGGCTGTTTCCGAAGGACCCCCAGCCAAGTACAGAATTACAAATACAGAAAGGAAACCTAATACAAACTAGAAAACTCACGCACACGCAGGAGTCGAACCCCCGACCTCCTTCAAAGGAGGCCAGTGGCTCAACCACTGCACCAACATGTTGTTGGCAATGTATTTAGTTAATAAGAAATTCCTTATCATATTTTGAATATTAAATTTATAATACAAATAAATTTATATTCATATGAAAATGACTAGGGTGAGTGCCCTAAATACCCAATTTTTTAATCTTTCCTAACCAAAATACCCATTCTCAGAAGGTACCGCCCAAAGTACCCACTAGTCACGCCACACACATGGGCGTAACAGTTGATACGCTACTGACATCAGCGCATGAGGGAAGACACAGCCATGTGAGAGTAGTGTTGTCAACCACTCACGCCACCCACGCTGGCGCATCACTTGTCACGCCGCATCCATAGGCGTAGTTAAGATGGGATACGCATTACGAAAGGGCGCATGCCCCTGCGGGGCCCAGTCTAACAGACGGGAGCTCTGGCGACACCCATGGCGATTCAGGCGATTTTTGGCACTTTTTATCCGTGCTCCGTTCACCCATTTTCAGTGGTTTTCCAGTGAAGTATTATATACCATTGGATTCGTCTTTCGACGATCTACAGGCCTATATGAGTTTCAAGCTGTGTGTTTCATCGGATTAAAAACGCCCAATTCGAGAGAGAGAGCAGCGACGGGGAGAGAGAGATGAACGGGGAGAGATGGACGGAGAGAGGTAGTGGAGATGATGGACGGAGAGAGAGAGAGAGACGGTTATAGTGGTGGTTGAGAGACGGAGAGAGGTGAGGCGGCGAGAGAGAGGGATGGGTTGCGAGAGAGATGACGGGAGAGAGAGAGACGACGGGAGGGAGGGAGAGAGTGAACAGTAACCTCGGATGCGCCAAACCAAACGGCGCATCCCATTGGTATTTCGGTCCGTGTTTTCAAAATTGGGTATTTTGGACAGTGGGTACCCAAAAAGTGGGTATTTTGGGCCTTCTTTCAAATAACTAAATATGAAAGAATAAATTAAAAAATAATTAACATATAAATACAAATTTTTATTATTTAGAACTAACCATTGTTCTAAAAATCCCCGATTTAGCCGATTAATCCCCGATTACTCCTCTGTAAGGTAACCCACTAATTCGATTTTTGAAATCCGATTAATCCTATGAATTTATTTAAAATGATATGTTTAATTGTAAATTAGACTAATATATTAAATATTATTATAATATCTGATTTGTACTCCGATTAATCCTTCCGATTAATCCCGATTAATCTTAAATCGATAAATCAACCGATTTATACCGATTACCAATTTTTGCGACCATGGAACTAACCCTTCATCATGTAATTAGTTTTATTTAGAATGTGATCATGATTGCCCGGATTAAAAGCTAGTTTGGCTTAGATAATCAACTGATACTCCACCGATGGACATCAACTAGTGTAGGCGAAGAAGACAGCTGTCACGATTACTGAAGGCTGGAATATTCCTCTTTATTAAACGGCATCGTTTAAGAGCTGCAGCTGTGTCGTTTAAGTGGATTCAGAATAATCATTTTGTGAATTAAACAATAGTATCTGTACTAGGTACTGTGATTGGCTGTTAGTAGTAGGCAAATAACAGCAGCACACGTGTCTAGTATTTGGCCTATATAAACTCTTGGAATGTATTCTGAAAAGACAAGCTATGAAATGAAAATTGTTATTTCCTTATTTCTGTCTTCTCTAACTTTTGTCTGCTAGTTTACCTAACCTAGATAACCACTACTGACATTTGGTATCAGAGCAGCCGCTCCTCGGCCGCCCCTAACCCTACGTTTAACCATTGGAAAACCAAAACAAAAAACCCAAAAACAGATGGCTGATAAAACCAGTTTACAAAGGTGTGAGAGTTCAATCACCACCATGGCTGAAAAGATCAGTTTGTTTGAAGAAGGGCAAACAACAACCCAAGAGCAAATCTCCAGCTTCAAATCAGAATTTGAATCCCTTGCAAAAGAAAACAGAGAGGTGAAAATGGGGATCGCTGAGCTCACAGAACTAGTCAAAATGGAGCTGTTGAAGAAACATCAAACCCCCTCAGAAGGACCACCCTGTCCTCCAACACAGCCACTTATCACCACTATAAGTCACTCCCCTCATACTTCAACCCACTTTGCTACTTTTAATGATTCTACTAGTCTCAATCACTCTAGATCTAGAAGTGTCAACTGGGAGGGTTTCACACAACCCACACAACCTTTTGAGCTCCCAGCTCGTTATATTGACCCATATACCTTACCTGAATATCGAAACGTTGATATGCCAAATTCCCCTGTTCCTGATCCCTCAACCCTTAATGCCCATGCTCCACCTATATACCCTCTATTTCACAACAACACTCAACACATCCCCCAAGGCTCGTACTTTTACCATCAACCTTACACCTTACAACAAACACCCCCAGTAACCTTCCAACAAAACCACAACTCAAACTCCACCAATCTTATTGCTCACACTAAGGTGGGTGATGATTTAAGTCAGGGCAAACCGAATAACCCACCCATCTATAAGGTCCCTAAACTGGATTTCCCCAAGTTCGATGGCAAGGACCCTCGTGGATGGATAGGAAAATGTGAGAAGTTTTATCAATTACACCCTACGACAGATTTAAAATCCAGGGGTTTATGTGCTGCACTCCACATGGAAGGTGAGGCTGATATATGGTACAGGTGTGTCGAGCGAGAAAAACACAACTTACTTTGGCCAGAATTTGTAACTATGGTCTGCCAAAGGTTTGCAAAGACAGGGCATGAAAACTTGGTTGGTCAATTCAATAAGTTGACACAGAAAGGAAAGGTAGATGAGTACATTTGCCAATTTGACGAACTTAGAAATTACGTTATGATGGAGGAGGGATACCATAGAGAGTCTTACTACGTGGACAACTTCATTAGTGGTTTAAAAGAAGAAATTGCTCAACACCTCTACAACCTCAAGCCCCAAACTCTTCAAGAGGCCAGAGAACTAGCCCGTGGCCAGGAATTCTACCTAAATGTGCTCGACAAAAGATACAAGGCTGTTTCAGCTCACAAACCCACACCTCCAGTTGCCAACTCTTATAAGTCAAACACCTATCCTGCAAAATCCAATTCTGACCTGCCCACTGTAAGTAATTCCTACTCTACACCAACTGATGGGTTTAGAAAATTAACTTTGGCTGAGATTGCAGATAGGAAACAAAAAGGGTTATGTTTCTATTGTGATCAAAAATTCGAACCAGGTCATAACTGCAGGAAAAAGAAACTGTTTATCATCATGAATGATGCCAATGAAGCGGGTACTTTGGATGAGGATGAACTCCAAATTATCTGGGAAGGTGATGACCAAACATCACAGGATAAGGCCACAGATACAGAGACCAAGGTCTCTTCCCATGCTCTAACAGGTTCTATGGGAACTGGCACATTTGAAGATTCAAGGAAAACTGGGAACCAGAACAATCAACATATTGCTCGACAATGGCTCAACCAATAATTTCATTTCACAATGTTTGGCCAAGCAGTTGCAGCTCAGAATGGCTCCCTGCACTCCCTTTCTCATTACTGTAGCTAATGGTGAACAGTTGTGGTGTAACAGTCGAGTTGACAAACTCGTTTGGTCGATGGCAGGCATAACCTTCTCTGCCCCTGTTAATGTAATACCATTAGGTGGCTATGACCTAGTGCTTGGTGTGGAATGGATGTCATCAGTCAGTCCTGTAACGTTTGATTACTCTCAGGAAACTGTCACCATTAATTGGGAGAATCAAAAAATCTCTCTATCTCAATCACGAGCAAACTCTACAGTTCAGTTGCAACTGGATGCCTCTTCTCCTAAGATTCACCAAGAGGAAGCTTGCTATTTAGTTCAGATATATGCAGTTGAGGAGATTAAAGCTTCAGGTACTACACAGCCTTTACATCCCTCTATATCAAATCTTATCACTCAATATCAAGATATTTTTGCCACTTCCACCAGTCTACCCCCCACACGTAAACAAGACCATCACATACCCTTGAAACCAAACAGCTCTCCTGTCAATTCCCACCCATATCGCTGTCCCATTGCCCATAGATCAGAGATTGAAAAGATAACTAAGGAGATGCTCATAGCAGGTGTAATTCGAACCAGTACGTCTCCATTTGCCTCCCCTGTCCTCCTTGTTAAGAAAAAAGACAATACCTGGAGACTCGTGGTTGACTACAGAGCCCTGAACGAGCTCACAATCAAAAAATACCCTATACCAGTTATTGAAGAGCTCCTCTCAGCACTCAAGGGCAGCAATGTGTTCACAAAGCTTGATCTTCGTAGTGGTTATCACCAAATCAGAATCAGCCCTGAAGATATCTACAAAACAGCTTTTCGTACACATCAAGGATTGTTTGAGTTCGTTGTTATGCCGTTCGGACTTACTAACGCCCCTGCCTCCTTCCAAGATCTCATGAATGATGTCTTCTCTGATTATATTGGGAAATTCGTACTTGTGTTCTTCGACGATATATTGATTTACAGCAAGGATCACGATACTCACCTTGAACACCTTCAACTTGTTTTTGACAAACTCAAGGAACACCAACTCTTTGTGAAACTAAGTAAATATGAGTTTGCATAACCCAGAGTTGAGTATCTTGGTCACATAATTTCTGGACAAGGTGTGGCAGCTGATGAAAAGAAAATAGAGGCTATGAGGGGCTGGCCTACTCCAAAAAATGTGAAATCCTTACGAGGATTCTTGGGCCTTACAGGATATTATCGACGCTTCATTAGAGGTTATGGTATTCTAAGTAAACCTCTAACACAACTCTTGAAGAAAGGTAAGTTTACATGGTCCAACGAAGCTGCTACTGCTTTCAATAATCTGAAGGAGGTCATGTCGCGCACCCCCGTACTTGCTCTCCCTGATTTCTCAAAACCTTTAGTCATCGAGACTGATGCTAGCAAACTGGGAGTGGGGGCTGTTATGATGCAAGATGGCCAACTCATTGCTTACATGAGCAAGGCTTTAGGCCCAAAACACTTGGGTCTATCCACATACGAAAAGGAATTATTGGCTATCATCATTGCTACTCAGAAGTGGCGAGCCTACCTGTTGGGACATCCTTTTATCATCAAAACAGATCAAGAAGCCCTGAAGCATTTGATGGAACAGAAAATAACCACCAGTTTGCAGCAAAAGTGGTTGTCTAAGCTACTGGGTTTTGACTACACGGTGTTATATAAAAAGGGTAAAGAAAATATTGCTGCAGATGCCCTCTCACGGTTGCACAGTGATGCTGAATTATGCTCTATCATCCACACTGCAAAGCCACAGTAGAAAGTCGAGTTTTTTGAAAGTATTGAGCAAGATGAAACTGCCCAGAAATTGATTGCAGAGTTAGTCATTTCTCCTACTAATACTGATGGCTACTCTTTCACTCAAGGTGATTTAAAATACAATGGTAGGTTCTATGTGGGGAATACTACTGAGCTTCGGAACAAGATCCTCTCTACCTTGCATGATAGCCCAGAAGGGGGCCACTCAGGAGTTGCAGCTACCTTAAAACGAGTAGAACGATTATTCTTTTGGCTTGGGCTTCGAACCGATGTCACCAAGTTCGTTAAGGAATGTACAACTTGTCAGAGGAACAAGGTCGAACACATATACCCTCCTGGTCTGTTTCAGCCAATTGCCCTGCCAGATAGTGCCTGGGAAGTTGTTTCATTGGATTTTGTTGAAGGTCTCCCTAAGTCAAAGGGTAAAGATACCATCCTGGTGGTGGTCGATCGGTTTACTAAGTACTGTCACCTCATCCCATTGACACACCCCTACACTGCTAGTAAAATTGTTCAAGAATTCCTTGATGGTGTGGTCAAGCTGCATGGAATGCCCCGAGCCATTATCTCTGATCGTGATCCCATTTTTATCAGCACTTTCTGGAGGGAACTTTTCACTTCCCTGGGTACCAAGATTAAGCTCAGCACGGCATACCACCCCCAAACGGATGGCCAAACTGAGCGTGTCAATCAATGTATTGAGATGTTTCTCCGTTGTATTGCTGGACACAAGCCTGGATCTTGGTCTTCCTGGCTCTCCTTGGCTGAATGGTGGTACAATACTTCCCACCATTCTGATCTCAACATGTCACCTTACCAGGCCCTCTACTCTGCACTACCTCCTTCCTTCAACTACACTTACACTCGAACCTCAGATGCTGCTGCTAATGAATATTTACAAGACAGGAGAGCTACCCAACAACTCATCAAAGACAACCTCATTAAAGCCCAGGAGCGTATGAAGTGGTACTCGGACAAGAAACGTACTGATCGTTCCTTCCTGGTGGATGATAAAGTCTTCTTGAAACTGCAACCATACAGCCAACAATCGATAAATGAGTGTAGAAATCACAAACTCTCAGCCAAGTTCTATGGACCCTACCGAGTGTTAGAGAAAATTGGCCAAGTTGCTTACAAATTGGACCTTCCACCTGAAGCAAAGATACATAACGTCTTTCATGTGTCTCAACTGAAAAAAATGGTTGGCTCTCGACACGACGTTCAAGTCACTCTGCCCACTGTTGCTGAAACGGGAGTTATTGATCCCCAACCTATAGCTATCTTGGAGCGTAGAATGGTCAAGAAAGGTAATCACCCAGCTGTTATGGTCCTCGTGCAGTGGGAGAATGGAACACCCCAGGAGGCCACTTGGGAAAAATGGGAAAAATTTTCGAAGCTCTATCCTAACTTTAATCCTTGAGGACAAGGATTTGCTGAAGAAGGGGGTATGTCACGATTACTGAAGGCGGGAATATTCCTCTTTATTAAACAGCATCGTTTAAGAGCTGCAGCTGTGTCGTTTAAGTGGATTCAGAATAATCATTTTGTGAATTAAACAATAGTATCTGTACTAGGTACTGTGATTGGCTGTTAGTAGTAGGCAAATAACAGCAGCACACGTGTCTAGTATTTGGCCTATATAAACTCTTGGAATGTATTCTGAAAGGCTTAATGGCCTTTTAGCCCTCAAAGTTTCCATTGATATACCCATCAACCCTCAATATTTCAAAACGTTCCTTTTAACCCTCGAATTATCCATAAAGGTCCTAATAACCCTTAAACTGGTACAAAAAATAAAAAATAAAAAAACGGTATAACTCGGATGGGCAAAAGAGACATTTCACAAACCGATACCGAGGGTTAAAAGGTATACTTTAAACACTTTGGGGGTTAAAAGGTATACTTTATATACTTTGGGGGCGAAAAGGTATACTTCAGAAAATGTTTATACAAGTGTAAAGTACATGAGGGAAATAAGTTGTCATAAAAAATCTCGATCATAAATTTTATTCTATGAAAAATGTTTTCAAAGGATAGTATGTGGTCATTATATTTAGATCTTCTATAATCTGATCTCAACAACTTTGTAGTATTGATTATCTACATGTTCGGTGTTTTCAAAACAAAAAAAAAATTACTTTGTAGTATTAATGGTCAATTTTTTTGAATTTTAATTGAAATTTACATATATCATATAATTAAAAATAAATACAAAATATATATTATTGGATTGGTCCTGCTTTCTTGCAACTTTGGCACTAAAACATTTAACTACTCTCTGCATTTGATTATTACAAAAATATTAAAACAAGAACCAAGTTTCAAGTGAACTAGAGATTTTAATTGAAAAATGAATTTCTAAGAGAACTCTGTCTATTCCAGACCAAACTTACCTACAACTGAAATGTGAACTTGAACTTTACAGGAGATGTCTATATTAACTTTACAGCAGATGTCTATATAATTTATCTGGGTAAATTTGTGTGCTACGTACTTAAATCAAACCAAATAAACAATGCAATTGTGTGATGATACTTCTAAATGCCAATAGATAATAACTTAAAGATAGTTTTCAGTAATTGCTAACCAAATAAATCATGTCAATACTCCACTTGTAAATTGAATTCTCAATGTAACTAATGCAATATACTCAACACATAAAACAAGGATCTGTAGAATGTTTAGCCTTGAGTTCAGTTCTTATTCTTGTTTCTACTTCAGATTCAATGCAACAAAGTTTCTAGAAAAAGGCCGAAACAAACGTATCATTTTTGCTGGAGACTCAATTGGGAGAAACCAATGGGAATCTTTGATATGCATGATAGCTCAAGGAGTTTCAAACAAGTCTACAGTATACGAAGAAAACGGAAACCCCATAACAAAACACAAAGGTCATCTTTCCGTTCGTTTTCAAGATTACAACTTCACAGTGGAGTACTATCGGGAACCTTACCTGGTGACTATTGCCAGATTGCCTAAAAATGCACCTAAGGATGTCCGAGGGATCATTAGGGTTGACAAGCTGCACTGGTATAACTCGAAATGGGTTAGTGCTGATGTGTTTGTCTTTAATACTGGACACTGGTGGAATGAAGACAAAACTATAAAGATGTAAACTTTCCTACTTTTCAGTTTCAAGGATTTAAGCTATCATACATGCATTCAGTTTCATGGGTGATTCAGAATTTAGATCTGAGAAAGAGTCTCATCTTCTTCCGAAGTTACTCACCTGTGCATTACAGGTATGTGTGCTGCACTAGGAAACAAAACTCATGTAACATTCCACAAAGTAGCTTTCTAATAGATTTAACATAGTGTACAACACTAAATGGCACCTGGTTCCTGAAACCTAGAACAAACACAAAATACAAGAATAATTACATATACAATGCATACTAACAAAGCATACATTGTCAGGTGACATGGATCTAGGACACGTAACTAAAATTGATTTGTCACTCTCAAGCTGTCTTTGTTTTCCTATATATTCCAAACTGGTTGCATATCCTGAACCTTGGTGACGAATTGAATACTGCATAAATATTGTCAATAGAATGACAAGCCGTATATTTGTTCAGTTAGTGTCAAATGCTGAAGGACCACATAATTTTATTGGATTGGATGGTTAATATTGAATAAAATTTATGATCGAGATTTTTGATGACATAACTTATTTTCCTCATGTACTGTACACTTGTATAAACATTTTCTGAAGTATACCTTTTCGCCCCCAAAGTATCTAAAGTATACATTTTAACCCCCAAAGTATTTAAAGTATACCTTTTAACCCTCGGTATCGGTTTGTGAAATGTCTCTTTTGCCCATCCGAGTTATACCGTTTTTTTATTTTTTTATTTTTTGTACTGGTTTAAGGGTTATTAGGACCTTTATGGATACTTCGAGGGTTAAAAGGAACGTTTTGAAATATTGAGGGCTGATGGTATATCAGTGGAAACTTTGAGGGCTAAAAGGCCATTAAGCCATTATGAAAAGACAAGCTATGAAATGAAAATTGTTATTTCCTTATTTCTGTCTTCTCTAACTTTTGTCTGCTAGTTTACCTAACCTACATAACCACTACTGACAACAGCAGACATGGACGTCCATACAAAACCTTCATACACTTCAACTGTATGTATCTGTATGTATTCTCAATATATATTTCTCATTTGCAATCATAATTCTCTTTTTTATCCACTTAAATCACTGTTAGCTGCTCAAACATATCAAATTTTGCTAAATTTATTTATGATTCTTTATTAAATTTAATCAGCTTGATCAAAGCTGTGTTTGTGTTATGTGTGTTGTTTTTGTGTTCGTTTAAATACAAACTAATTTAGCTTATAGTTTAAAAGCTGGCGATTTGTGTTAGGCTCATTTGTAGTAGTGCTGATTGTGGTTTGTCGTAGTTTAACCGGTGCTGGATTGTAAGATAAAATGGATTGAAATTACTGAATTGTTATTGTCTGTTTTTGTTCCTTGAATTGTGCTGAAATTGTCGTAATATGCTAAATTCATACTGTATGTTTGTTTTAATTTAGCAGAACACTGTATGTTTGTTTTATTTTAGCAGAATCTATCATTTGTTACTATATCAGTATAGTTGTTTGGTGTATGTTTCTAAATATTTGTCTTTTATTCGGTTTTCGGATTGTTAAGTTGGTAAATCATGTGTACCACCAGAATTGTGAACTCGAACAAAACACGCACACACATATTGTTTAAGTATTACTAGAAAATTAGTTAATATTGTTATAAATGTATTTATAAATTACAGGGAAATTGTATTTTTTTTTTATTTTGCATTTATGACTTGGTTCAAATTCCTACTGAAAAACGATTGCAGGGGACGGAAAAAGACTCCGGGGGCAATGAACCAAAGATTCACAACTCTGTGGTTAGGAAGGTTGGTTTATTGCAACTATATAGGATTTTCTAGGAACTGGCTATGAAAGAAGGGCTAACGGTATCTTGAATGCAGCGAGTGAACCCTCAAAGGCGAAAGGACAAGGTTTATGTTGGTTGTGGTGCTGGTTTTGGAGGTGATCGACCATTGGCAGCTCTCAAGTTACTTCAACGGGTCAAACATTTAAACTATCTTGTACTTGAATGTCTAGCAGAGCGTACTTTGTCAGACCACTACAAAGCAATGAAGTCTGGTGGTGTTGGTTTCGATCCTCGTAGTATGTACTTACTAGTAGTCAGTAGCATTTTCAAGGACCCGTGTACATTACTATGTCATTTTTGGACGATATGGTAGATTGAAGTTGTTGCATTTGAAAATTGACATTTCAGTTCTATTAGATTAATGGTCTCATCTAAATAATTAGTTGAATACATTATGCTTGACATGTCCGCTATCCGATGCTACTGCGATACCTAGTGGACAAGACTAATCGTTTCATGCGCAGTAATAATTTGTCTCTGTTGGCAGTTCAAGAGTGGATGCATTTGCTACTACCCCTAGCAGTTGAAAGAGGGGTTTGCATAATCACCAATATGGGTGCAAGTAAGTAGCTAAAGATTTTCTAGAACTGCCGACCATTGGTTTTAAGCAATGTTCTTCTTTGATGTCCTTTGCTTATTGAAGGATGTCTGTTTGATCTTTAAATCTTTAAATATCAGACGATGCATGTGCTGCACAGAAAAAGGTTTTAGAAACAGCAAGCACATTGG
Source organism: Kitagawia praeruptora (assembly GCA_037693485.1). Taxonomy (NCBI): domain Eukaryota; kingdom Viridiplantae; phylum Streptophyta; class Magnoliopsida; order Apiales; family Apiaceae; genus Kitagawia; species Kitagawia praeruptora. The sequence continues at coordinate 110,896,458 of CM075348.1, read as the reverse complement.
GCATTAGTATTACCGTTGGTGTGGCTTATCAAGTTGAGGTCTCAAAAGCAGGTATTATGCTTACCAAAGGACTGAAATGAGATATATCTTTCAAAATGGTTTTAGTGTCATAGACTCATAGTACTCGTACTCAAAAGGTAATTTGTGCCTGTTGTTTCTACTTCAAGTATAATTTTTCCTTTTTCTTTTAGTAAAAAGTATAAAGGTATATCGTCAAGGCTTATAGTATGATTTTTCTTTTGATATATATGTTCAGGTCTGGATCATCATATGAGAAGTTATAATGATGTGAGTACTAAGTACTTGCAGTTTATGTTTTGGAGCTAAATTGTTTTGTGATGTATGCTTTCTAGAGTCATATTTAGGTATCACAATGATATACTTTGTTGTCATCTCCGAAGAAAGTGATGACACGTCTTTACAGAAAGCATCTATTTTTACATATTTTTCAAGTACCACGGTATTAATTAATAATTTTCTTTCAATTTCCTTTATGCGTCCTTTGTGCGTAGACGGCAATATGCAAAGTGAATACTGGGTCTTTTAGAAGCTTCTTGTGCTACATCCTCTCTTTGGTAATTAATTACCGTCTAACCTGTGCAGGGAAATAGTGTGTATCTGGGGGCTGCTCCGATTGTTGAGTGTCTGGAGAAGCACCAACCAAATGTCATTATTACTTCTCGAGTTGCCGATGCTGCCTTATTTTTAGCTCCAATGGTAGTACCTGCAAATTATTTCTCTCAAATAGCTTAGTGGTTTTTATACAAGTCAAGGTGGTTTTTGTTAATCAAGTACGTGGTGGTGTTATTTATTGTTAGAATCTGAATATATATGTGATTATAGAGAGGGAAGAGAGAAATCAGTTGGGGTAGAAGAGAATTATATTCATACTTCTCCAAGTATTACAATGAGGTTATGCCTCTATTTATAGAACAAAATGATCAGCTGTTTATACATATAATCTACTACAATCTAGCCCACATACTTGGACTATTGACTAGCCTACATTGTTGAACAATTCAGCCACACATTTGATGTCATTGCATATGTCATTTCTTATGATTATGTCATTGCATATGTCATTTCTTATGATATTTAACACGCCCCCTCACTCGAAATCCCATCTTCGGATGAAAGACCTTTCTTGGGATTGAAGAGTGGACACTAGTAGCCCTTGAGCTTAATCTGAGCGTCCAAGTTCCAACTACCCATTTTAGGATTGACTGATCTTGAGTTTCTTGAGTCTTTTGGGATACCGGCTATCGAACTTTCGACCACATAGTATTTTTTAGGCCATGATAAAATCCTGAAAGAAATATATTAGCAGTGAACTGTGTGTATCTGTATTATACACTACTTCTGCTGCTTCTTCTTCGTCGCGATAAAGCCCTCTGAACTATTTAATTTGCAGCACCATAATAAACCGGAGAGATACCGTAATATCAACAACCGCTTGAATACTACACAATTAAATCTATAACAGGGGTCCTAAACTAAAATGATATGCTTATATTAAAGATCCGGACAAAATTTTCCCTTAAGAAAATCATGAATCCATGTGCACGCCTTTCACTGTTCTTTTTTTTTTTCGGGGTAATTCTGCTTCTTTTCTTACCTGGTGCCAGTGGACAGGCCAACACCATGTGTACCTGTCTTAGCACCTGTGTCATGCATGCCAGGTGTGCCTGGTCTTCTTCATTCCTGGGCAGCTTTCTGAACAACTTCTTCTTTTGGACAGCTTGTGTCTTCTGGACAGCTTCTGTTTTCCTTGAAAAACAACAAACTTCAACTGAAAAACTCTTCCCCTCTCTACTCCTGCTCTGATACCATGTTAGAATCTGAATATATATGTGATTATAGAGAGGGAAGAGAGAAATCAGTTGGGGTAGAAGAGAATTATATTCATACTTCTCCAAGTATTACAATGAGGTTATGCCTCTATTTATAGAACAAAATGATCAGCTGTCTATACATATAATCTACTACAATCTAGCCCACATACTTGGACTATTGACTAGCCTACATTGTTGAACAATTCAGCCACACATTTGATGTCATTGCATATGTCATTTCTTATGATTATGTCATTGCATATGTTATTTCTTATGATATTTAACATTTATCTTTACTAGTCAACAACGTTTCTGATATCAGATGTAATTGTATATGCTAGTTTAGTATAATATAATTCTACAGGGATTTTTTTTAATCAGTCTAAATAAATACACTTTGATTAGGTTTTTGAACTGGGTTGGAACTGGGATGAGTTGCAGCTGCTGGCGCAGGGATCCTTGGCTGGTCACTTGCTTGAGTGTGGCTGTCAGCTCACAGGAGGATATTTTATGCATCCAGGTAAATGCCTTTTTCAGCTTGTTTTGTTTTTTTTTTTTCTGAAAAATTTGGACAAAGCTGCAGGTTGTTTATGATGACCTCTGCACATGTGTTTAATTTATTTGTTTGTTCTCATTGCAGGGGATAAATTTCGAGACATGTCGTTTTCTCAGCTTCTTGATTTGTCACTTCCTTTCGCTGAGGTTGGTTGTGATGGGGAAGTATGTGTTGCAAAAGCAGATGGGAGTGGTGGGGTGTTAAATTTTAGCACTTGTGCCCAGCAGCTTCTTTATGAGGTCGGAGATCCGGGTGCTTATATTACCCCAGATGTAGTAAGTTAGTTGCTAAACAATAATTTCTTATACACTATCCATATTCCTTTACAGTTGAAAGAGACTGGATCTAAGTGTACATCATCTTCATGTGAATCAGGTTATAGATTTTCGAGATGTTACATTTCAGTCATTAACAAAAGATAAAGTTATTTGTTCTGGAGCAAAACCAGCTGCTGCATTGGTACCTGATAAGCTCCTACTGTTGGCTCCAAAGGTTACTTTCTGATTTTTGCACATATTCAACTACAGTCATTCTGTAAGACTACTTCCCAATTTTTTATTGTGTAGTTAGTTTTACAAAAAAAAAAAGGTAAGATCATAATTCTTCTGTTTTTAATATCACTGCAGGACAGTTATTTTCTTGAAATTCCTGTTCCTAAGATCTTATTATCTCTATATATGTTCGTTTATAAGCTCATGGTGTGTATGAAAAAAGACCAAAAGTTCTGGTTTGGTTGTTTTTGACACATACGATTTGAATCCATGTTACCTTATCTCTACACATGCATGTTATTATTTCCTTTCTGCTGACCCAGTCACAAGGTTATTCTGTTCTTCAGGAATCAGGATGGAAAGGGTGGGGAGAGATTTCGTATGGGGGATATGAATGTCTAAAACGAGCTAGAGCTGCTGAATTTTTGGTATGGTTTATAGCCTAATAATATTATCTGTATTTTTTTTTTTGTCTTAGTAATGGAATGTATATCTCAAATTGCTTGATGAGCTGGTATCTTTAAGCTCTTAAGACAATAATCCAGTATATTAAACTTGCTCTGTTTAGGTAATTTAGGTTTTTTGTTTACATAATTACATGTAATTATATCTTGATTCTCTAGTCCTTTATTATATATTATACATATTTGTTCTGCAACAATATACTTCCATTTATTGTGTTAGTCATTGATTGAAGAGATATATACTTGTGTTTATGACAGTTAATTCCTTATTAACTTTTGTTACATCAGGTAAGGTCATGGTTGGAGGAAACATATCCTGGTGTTAGCAACCTTATAATTTCTTATATAATTGGATTCGATAGTCTAAAGACAAGCTGCAGTAATGATAAACACTCATTGGAAAAGGCTAGTGCAGATATAAGATTAAGAATGGATGGGCTGTTTGAGCAAGAGGATCACGCTATCCAGTTTACCAAGGACTTTCTAGCTTTATACACAAATGGGCCAGCTGGTGGTGGTGGCATCAGGTCATATTATCTGTAGCTTCAATTTTGTTCGTATCAGATGATCTGTATATACTACAAACATTTTATGTTATTTTTTTTTCCTGCACTTAATTAGTGCATATATGTAGTTTTGAGTGTTATGGTTGCATTTGCCTTAACATTAGTATCTACTGTAGTTTTTCTTTTTATTATGTGGGTTGCATCTAGTAATGTATGTACATGTAGTAATGTATGTCGATGGCTGAAATGTATTGACATGCATAGAGATGTCCAATGTCAATGTCTGCTAGATTGATACTGATCTGTAAGTGCCTGATGTCTGTTGTTTCTCATATCTATAATGGATGCATGAACTGTAATTTTCTGTTTCTTCAATCACGTCTGCTCAAACTCGTGGGCTAACAATTGTCATAGTTACATTCTGGGTTCTGCTGTCATATTGTGCCAGTTTGCTTTGTTTGGTAGCTGAAGTTGTTGCTGTTAAAGGAATATGCACTTTTGTCAAAACTCAAAGCTGTAATTTAATAGGGGTTCATATAGATTACAGTGGTTCAGTGGCAAATAAACTAAATGTCAAGTTTATTTGTCAATTTTATTTATAGACTTTGTTTCTTCTGTCAAAGCTTCTGTACCTAATTAATATATACTTCAGCTCGTCACATAAAATAACAATAAAATGTAAATAGGAAATACTCTGTGCCAATCTACGTGATTATATTTGAATACACTGCCAAATGCTTAACAGTAACAGCTCTTGTTTCTTCACTGTCTGCAGTATTGGGCATAAGAAAGAGTCTTTTCTTGAAAAAGCATTGGTGAGCCTTTTCATTATCTCTCTCTAGAAAGCACAAACACAACATATGCATGTTTAATCACTATTTGTAATCTTTTATATAATTTATTTACCCAGTGTTGCTGATTAAATTCGGAAACTACAAGTTCTTAAGCCACTGTCATCATTGTTACAGTGACATGTAATGCATGTAAGAACTGCATATGAGAATGGTTATTTCATGATTCAGGTCAGTCGGGAGCATGTTCACTGGCAAATTGCTGTGGAGAACATTTCAATAAATTCGAATGATCTGAGACCTGGCCGTCAAGAATTTAAACAAGTCCATGCCGCACAAAAATCTGTCTCAGCCTCAGTCCAGGTGGAAAGTGTATATCGATCTGGTGAGGAATTTCAGTCTCCTGAAATTCTATCCTCTCCGGCCCCTTCAGGTCAACCTATTCCTCTCTACAATGTTGCCCATAGCAGGGTTGGAGACAAAGGAAACGACCTGAACTTTTCTGTTATCCCACATTTCCCCCCAGATATTGACCGTCTGAAAAAGATTATAACTCCAAACTGGGTGAAGGAAGCTATCTCAGCACTCGTAAATTTCTCGTCCTTTCCCACTACAAATGATATTGAAAGTAGAGACAAATGGGTTAATGAACGTGTTGCTGTGGAAATTTATGAAGCTAGGGGAATTAAGTCTTTGAATGTGGTCATTAGGGAGATTCTAGATGGCGGTGTTAACTGCTCACGGAGGATTGATAGACATGGAAAGACCATTTCAGATCTCATCCTATCTCAGGTGGTGGTGTTGCCTCCGTGCAATAATGCTTCAGGTTCCAATTGAATAGACCCTCACCCAAAACCCAAAACCAACATGGGTCTTTTTAGATGAACTTAATGACAGTGCAGTTGATGAAAGGTCTGAACTTGAGCCACCTTGGGAGACTGATGGAATTACATAAAGTGCGCTTCTTTCCGTCCTTACCAGGAAGGAAGCACATAGAGCAATATTCTCTCAGGCCCCAACCCTTCTTCTATGTAAATCAGCAATGCCCTCTATAATGTAAGCAGTGTAAGATATATAATCCCTGTTTTTTGAAATACTATATATTGTACAGTACTTGTTATCATGGCCAACTTTTTTCACGAGTTCGACGTGTAGTGTACCATCAACTCTCAAATTTATACACAAGTCATGCTCATTGCCTCGTTCTCAGTAGTATGACTAAATTATTGATGGGTGAGATGTACCTTGGCTTTACCCATATTACTTGAACCACCTCCTTACATAGACATAGACTGAATATGTTTTGGTGGATGAGATGTATATATATAAGTTATTTATTCTATAATGATTAGAGTTTGTTTTTTGAAAAACCTTCTTAAGAAGAACAGATTGGAAACTTTGAAATTCTTAATTTCTTAAACATCATTAGGAAAATCGAAGGCTTACATTATTTTTCATCAATTGTCACGTTTTCTTATGAAGCAGACATATTTAACGTGTTCTACACTTGGTTAAAAACATGATTCACATTTTCTTTGTCACCAGGACCAATTTTCAAATATATTTCTGAACCATTCAATCTGAATATCTGCAGACTCCGAGCATTTTCCTAGGTTTTATTCTTTTTGCATTTTTTTCTAAACTAACCTCTCAAATTTTTCTGAGACACACACAGTTTTGTCTAGGAATCGAATGAAAAGCCAAGATAAAGTAACATAAACCACCAATTCATTAAGCTAATCTTGCAACCCTTCTTTCTTACCTCTTGTCCTTTGCATAGAATTAGTCAAAAAATAACCCTTTTTTTACTCATCCGATTTTTAATGCACCAACATTCCATTACTTGCCCAATTTTAATAATCTAATGTCCAACCATGTGTTAATCTATTAATCCCTAAAGAGAACAATTTTTTTTTTTTGTAGTATCTTTCTTTTACACGAAATGATGGTACAAAATTTTCATTTAGTTACAATTTCCCTTTCATAGTAGTTGAAAATAAGAAATTTTGAGTTCTTATTTTCTGAAGCAGAAAAAATGTCATCATTTACAGGAACTACTGATAAATGCACAGTTTGTGACAAGACTGTGTATTTTTTAGAGTTATTATCTGTTGATGGAGTAACATATCACAAGTCTTGCTTCAAATGCAGCCATTGTAAAGGAACTCTTACGGTAATTTATTAATCATAATGTTGCTTCTAATCCTCTAATTCATTTTACTTCCTCTTCATATCTTCATTTATTATACATCTTCCGAAATTCAGTGCACAAGATTTCCGTATCAACATGGGGAACTAATGGAAATCACTCCACTTCATAAAACATTTCCTAAAATTTTCAATAGTGAGTTCATCATACGTGCATGTCTGGGATTCTCTCACTTGACATTTGTTGTACACCTCCATAAAAACTGAAACAAGATACAATTATTTGATTTTCTCATTTTTGGATAAAAATGCATATATGTGTGTGGGGGTTTCATCAAAGTCAATTTGCATGGCAGATGAGCAACTACTCATCCATGGATGGCACCCTTTACTGCAAGCCTCATTTTGAACAGCTTTTCAAGGAATCGGGGAATTTCAGCAAGAATTTCCAGTCATGTGAGAAACCATTCAAATTAACAATTTAATTAATAGATTTTCGTATATTTTCAATTCAACAAGTGAATACTAATTTAATTTTTTTCTTCTTGAATAATTCACCAACTGTTTTTGCCCTGATGATCATGACCTATTCTCACAGCAAAGCCAGAGAGAGATAATTCAATAGTAAGTTAAGATCAAGAATTCGAAATTCTATCAACATATATGCCTGTCCCTTGACTTTATATTGTTATGTCAAAAATTACAAATTTTCGTTTATTTGTGTAGACCAAGACTCCTAGTAAGCTTTCTTCCTTGTTCTCTGGAACTCAGGATAAATGTGCAGCTTGTCAGAAAACTGTTTATCCATTTGAGAAGGTTTGTGATCAGCATTTCAGATATATATTTGATAAACTTCCGACATGACAAAAATTAGGACTATTTACATATGAATAAAGAATAAGGTTGAGGCTTGATTACGAGCTTGAATCCGAAAAAATTCTCTTTATAAAAATATAAGGTTATGACTACTCTTTTGCTACCTCCAGCCTCAGTTTATCGGATCCGTTATTCAGCAATTTCTTTCCCTAAACGAGTTCCATAAATCTTAGCTAGACTATATATATATGACTATATGAGGATTCAGGGACAACCTATTGATAAAAGTATAAATCACTCACCTTTTCCCTTGATGAATTTCACAAAAGCGGTAGGGGAGTTCTTTCACAACACCGCTTACCTATAAAAAAAGACTATTATTAATGTGTTGCTAACTGTTGTTTATACATTAGATTACAATGGAGGGAGAATCATACCATAAGCCATGTTTCAAGTGTGCTCATGGAGGATGTCCTCTTACACATTCATCGTATGCTGCACTTGATGGGATTCTCTACTGCAAACACCACTTTGCTCAACTCTTCCTAGAGAAGGGAAATTACAATCACGTGCTCCAGGCTGCTAAGATTAAAAGCGGAGTAGCGCCTGTTGAATCAGAAGAGGGCCATGCAGAAGGCACGCCCGAGGAAAAGGCAGAAGAAGCACCAGCGGAAGAAGCACCAACAGAGGAGAGTACTGAAGAACATAAACCAGAGGAGGAGTCCTAAACCACAACATTGCATGTATGCGTGCATTCACCAGTTAAAACTGGTCAAACTATTTGTTAAACTATTTATCCCATTAAATTTTTGCTCTTGATTTCAAATTTGTAAACATATACATATATATAATGTAATCAGAAGTGTACATGAATGCTGAGATGCACAGAATACTTTGTTTTTGCTTGATCATTTAACAGTGTAATGTAACTCGGATAGTTACTATTGTATGCTATTTGCAACTCATAGTTATGTGGTTGACGAATAATCTACTTTTTCTTGCATGCATTACAAATGTGCAAATTTCTACATTTTAGTTTACATCTCGATTTTTATTAACAAATTAAGAAAAGTTCATGTCGAATTTTCTAATTTATTTTTATTAACTTGATATTACTATGTACTGATTTTGTAACAACCCTCAAGTTTAATATATCGTTATATTTAACTTGAACTTTGTTTCATTTAATTCCGCACAAATTTGTCTAAATTGAATTTAAATCTTAAGGACAAATTTCGATAAAAGGTATAGATTGTATTCAACCCCCTTCTCCAATCTTATTGGACCTAATAATTGGTATCAGAGCCGTTTGATTGAAGTACGAATCAAGATCCTATCATTATTCAATTAAAAATCAAGCTCGAATTTTTTAACTCACTTAAAAAATTCATCATGACATCAAGGCGTTGTGAAGATACCTATCTTTGACAAAGATAATTATGATATGTGGAAGAATAAGATGGAGTTGTTTTTTGATGTTACGAATCCCAAATTTATAGGAGTTTTGAAAAAAGGACCTAAAATTCTGATGGTCTATGAAGAAGAAGTTGTTGTTGATGGAGTTGTTGTAACTCCTGGTAAAGCTTATGAAAAGGACCTTGCTTTGTTTACTCCTGATGAAAAGGAGGATGCTGGATTGGATAAAAACTTAAGACCGATTCTAATAGATTCTCTGGACTCATTGATGTATAGCCATGTGATTAATTGTAAAACTGCTAAACATATGCGGCAAACCATTGAAACCATCAATGAGGGAACAGATGAACTCAGGGAGAACAGACTTGAGATCCTAACTTCTGAGTATGAACACTTCTGTTGGTCCCGGAGTATTGCAGAAGGGGGGGGGGTTGAATGCAATACTGATAAAATCGAATCTTTAAATCAACAACGAAAATAAAGATTATAGATTATCAGTAGATGTATGCAAGCAATAAGTGAAACAAGATTTCTCACAAAATAAATGTTTTATTTATTTTGTGTGAAGTGTTGCTACAACCTGGAGAGAGTTTCTCCAGCTTCGATATCTCAAGAGATACAGATTGCTTCGTGTGTGTACATGAATAGAAAAGAATTTAAGATGTATCTAAGTAGACTAAGATACTCTATTGTCCCTATCGCATGGGGTGTTGAGTTGCTGTCGTTTTCAAGTGGCAGCTCATTACAATTTGCACACCCATGTGACTTTCCTTAATTGCTATACAGACAGGATAAACCTTATAAGTAAAGCAACCTAGATTCTTTCTATTTCTAGCTAGTACAATTCTAGTAAATGTGGATATCACATGCTCCTCGAATTGACCAGCCTTGTCTTGTGAATCTCTTAAGCTTCTGTCGTAGTCTTGCAGGTCTGCTACGAACGATAGTGTGTTGCAGCAAATCTGTTTCTTGAACATGTAACCTGTCACGGGATTTGACTGAGAAAATACCCAATTCAAATAATTCAAGGTGACAGTAACCTTAACCGCAGAGTCTGCTGTCAAAGGAATATTCAGAGGTTAACAGTACTAGCTCCCGTCAATGTTGCTGTCAGAGCTCCAGACTTGCTGTCAAGTGTGAGAATGTTACTGTCTCTTGCTTCGGCCAATGTTGCTGTCAAATGTAGCTTTGTCGTGACTTTGCAACATTTGTCTTCTTGTAACATTATTGTCAGGGACATGAGATTAACTTTTATTCTTGCTGTCTTCTGGATGTATTCCTTGAGGCTTGAACAAACATATGAACTTCTCCCAAATCATACATTTATTACATGACAACAATTATTCGAATACGAAGTCATACTCTGGCTGTGACAGTATGTTCAACTTAGTAAAAACTAAGTACAGGGAAATATAGTTAAGTTGTCTCTATGCTATCACCCATAAATCCCAACAATCTCCCCCAATTTATTTTTATGGACAATAACAACAAATTTACAATCAAAACGTGCTGACAACTTAACTAACATAGATCAGAATAGCTGAAATACTATAACTGATAAATGTTAAAGAAAAATCTAGAACATGAAGCCTATGAATTTACTGCAAATCAATTGCTCCTATTGAATGAGCAAATCAGAGTTTAACTTAACTTGATTTTGGCAGTCTCCAATTGTTCAGATTTTTCCCTCTCTTCTGAGAGCTTCATTTCTTGCTTTTCTGAGGTCTTCAACTAAAGCTTTTTCTTCTGGTGATCTGGCATCATCTTCAATGTCTTCAATGTACCCTTGTATCACTCGAGAAGTAAATACTTCAGCATCTTTTACATCAAACCAAGTTTCAAAATCATACGTGTATGTTCTGAACTTCAGAATTCCTTGGATGAATTTGAACCTCCTTCCAGGAAAAGCATTTAAGGATTTTCTCCTTTTTTCTGTCTAGCTTTGGATCTTCATCTCTCCTTTGATCAAATATTACTTCTAGTTCCCAAGCAACTAGCATTTCGAGCTTATGAACAGATCCAACAACTTTCCAATAGAGATCCTTCAGTATACTGGTCCTCAGCTTGTGAAAACTATCAACATAGATTTCTTGCTTGTCATCCTTGATTCTCAGAGGATTATCCAGTACACAGGGCTGATAACCTGCTTCCTCACTGAATAGCTTATTGAGTTTCTTGTAACTTTCCTTCAGTTGAGCTTCTACGTCTTCAGCACTTTGTTTGGCAGATGTGGCAGGTTTGGTAGGTTTGGTGGATTGGGATGATTTAGCTTTAGCAGCCTGATAAGCTTGTTCTGCTTCATATTCAACCATGCCAGCCTTTGTAAAAGGACGATGTGCTGCTACAAGGTCCACATCAGGCATTGGTTCCTCATTAGAACTAACTTCAAGGTTTGCATCATCATGTGCTCTCCAGTCACCATACTTCTCATAGAATTCAGCATATCTTTGAGAATAGTATTCTTTGACATGCTCTAAGATACTGCTGGAAACATCTTGGTTTGTTTCCATGAGAGTGATCATCCTTTCCAAAACGAAGAAATCAATTCTTCTCCTTACCTTTACCTTATTGCATGAGAGATCACGCATGCCTACCACATTTGAGACTATCTCCATAGTGAAGTCTGGTTCTACAGTTATACATGTAGTTCCACAGTCCTTATGATCATACTTACGTACCTTTTTGTTGACTGGGTCCAGTTCCACCGAGACAAATGATATGCTCCTATCAATTGACTTTTTCAACAGTTCAAAACTATTTACTTTTCTCTTATCAATGGGCTTCTCTGTCAAAACTGCTCCATGCTTCTTTTTCTTTGTTGTTGCAACTGTCTTCCCTTTTATCTTGGTTGTACGAAAGGCTTGGGCTCTTGTCTTCCTTCTGTTAGATGTGAAATTCTTGACAAGCTTTCGTACTTTGACAGTTTCTTCAAGTTAATCCTTGACAGCATCTTTCATGACAGCAACTTTGACAGCTTCGACTATTTGGCTCTTGACAACATCTTTCACTTGGGTGTCTTCAGCCAACTTGACAGTATCCTTGTTGACAATATCTTTTTCAACATTAAAGCATTCAACAGCTAATCTCAAGATACTTGCCTCCAAGGCTTCACAAATTTCTAACTCCCCTTTTTCCTTGACAACTGAAGGAATTTACGGACGAGCAGAAGCGCGGTATAACAATTATTCCGTAAAAACCATGTATCGCACATATAGAAAATCATATAAAAATGAAAAGGCGGAGGAATCGAAAACTTACCTTGAAAAATCGAAGCTTTATAATCTATGGTTGCTAGCAGTTGCTTCTCAGAGTGTGAAGCACTCTACCGGTATCCACCAAGATTGATTCTTCGATGAAGCTTTTATAAAACTCGAAGCTTTATAAAAATGGAACTTTTCCTTCTTGAGAGAGAGAGAGAGATGAAGAAGATGGAGGCTAGCTCCCTTTAGGTTTTTCACAAAAACACAAGTGTATTCTTAGAATGAACTATTTCATTCTATTTATAAGGCACAAGTAGGTTTTAGTATAATTAATATATCAATATATATTAATATATAAATCCCACACTTTATCTTATAAAATGTTTAAATTATAATTAAAACTATTTTAATCATTATTAAAACAACTTGCTCTCTCAAAATACCTTCATCAATAAATTAATCTTTTTTATGGTGTGACCCTGTAGGTTCAATATTAAGCCGGTAGTAGAAATAAATAAAAATAAACTTTTTATTTATTATTTATATGAATTCTAAAATTCATTAAATATAATTAATAGAATAATTATATTTATTCTACATCGTGAGTGATGCTTCTCAACATATCGCGACTATCCGGATAATATGAATTCACTGCTTAGAATACCAAGAACCTGTCAGTGACTAGTTACCGTACAATCAATTCCTTCTACCCTACAATATCCCGATTAAATACAAGGCATTGATCTCGTGTCAAGCCTATCAAATTTAATCATATGATTTCTTATTCATAATGCAAAGTTCATATTAATGCAAATTAGAAACTCCTTTCTAATTTCATTCACTCTGGCCAGAGATTCCAGAACTCGCATACTAAGAATAACATAGGATATTCACTTCCTTACTGGAAGGGGTAGATCCTTTATTGATCATTAACTATCTCCATACACAAATCCCTATGCCCAGAATAGACCTAATGGATGTCCTTGAGACTAAGGACTAAACCAAAGCATAGTTCATTATATACAAGATTACTCTAAAGATCTCAAGTCTAAAGACACTTGTACAACTATCACTTAGTGAACAACTATCGACACGTGAGTAAACTCCATTAGTTGTTCAACTTATCGAGTCATGTTCAGTGAACTTATTCCCTAATAAGCACCTACATACTAGCTATAGTGTCACCACACAAATGCCTATGAGAACAGACATCCTCCTGAAAGGAGCAAGCATAGTATGTACTAATCTTTGCGGATTCACTAACTTCCAATTAGTTATCCTATGATCAGGAACTGTTTAAGTCTAGAGTTATCATCTTCTAGATCTCACTATTATAATCTCATTATAATTCTAGAAGCTTTACTTTAAACCATGGAATATCTTATTTAAAACACTTTAAATAGATAAGGCCCGTAATAAAAACAAATAAGTCTTTTATTAATATTAATGAAATCAAATAAGTGTACAAGAAAGTTCTTCCTAAATCATCATACATGATTGGATTTTAGGACAAACTCTTTCAATCTCCCACTTGTACTAAAGCCAATCATTCTAGTATCTAATACTCATTCACTCATTATGACGATCGAAGTGAATCTTAGATTGCGGCTTAGAGTGGGTCTGCTATGTTGTTATGTGTGTCAACTCTCTCAGTGTTGACATCTCTACTTTCAATGATCTCCCTATCAAAAGAAAGCGCCACAAAACAGTTTTGCAGCGTTACTTGCATCTATAAACTCTGTTTCCGCTGTTGAGTCAGCCGTTGTAGGCTATTTGGAACTCTTCCAACTAATCGCTCCACCCTTCAGAGTAGACACGTACCCTAACATGGATTTGCTATCATCACTTTCTTATTGAAAACTAGAGTCAGTATAACCCTCTATTTTCAACTCAGATCCACCAAAAACAAGAAAAATATCCTTAGTCCTTCGCAAGTACTTAAGGATGTTCTTCACTTCTTTCCAGTGGTCTTCACCTGGATCCGACTGATATCTACTCGTCAAATTAATTGAATGAGCAATATCATGCCTAGTACATAACATCGCGTACATGATAAATCCTATTATCGAAGCATAAGGAATCTTACTCATACGCTCTCTTTCCTCACGTGTCTCATGAGACATCTTCTCGGAAAGGGATACTCCACGGCTCATCGGTATGCGACCTATCGTGGAGTTTCATGCTAAACCTTTTAAGCATTTTCTCGATGTATGTACCTTGGCTAAGACCTATAATTCTTCTCGATCTATCTCTATAGATCTTCATATCGAGAATCTAGGATGTCTTTCCCAAGTCCTTCATAGTGAAGTTCTTTGATAGCCACACTTTGACTGATTGCAGCTTCGGTATGTCATTTCCTATAAGAAGTATGTCATCCACATACAACACAAGAAATGTTACCGCACTCCCACTAACCTTCTTGTAGACACATGGTTCATCTATGTTTTTGATAAAATCAAACTCTTTGATTGTCTCATCAAAATGGATGTTCCATCTACGAGAAGCTTGCTTCAATCCATATATGGATCGCAAGCAAAATCCAAATTGATTTGAGTAAGGCTACAGGCAAAAAAGTTTCATCAAAGTCAATCCATTGCCTTTGTCTGAATCCTTTTGCCACGAGCCTGGCCTTATAGGTCTCCACCTGGCCATCTACTTCAATCTTTCTCTTGTATACCCTTTAGCACCCAATAAGTCTAACGTCCTCGGGTGCTTCAACCAAGGTCCATACTTGGTTGGCATACATAGAATCCATTTCGGATTTCATGGCACTCTGCCATTTCTCTGAGTCAACACTATGCCACATAAGGTTGTTTAGTTTGAACAAGTGTTTCCTCTTGAACCGTAGTAGTTTGTGTTTCATGAACTTCTTTAAGTTCAATCTTGCTCCCACTGTTCCCTTCAAGGATAAACTATTTTTTCTAAGAAGGTAGCATGTCTAGAGACAAACACCCTATGATCGGTGTAAAAGTGATACCCTAAAATCTCTTTAGGATAACCCACAAACCTACATTTTACGGATCGAGATTCCATCTTATCAAGGTCAACTTTCTTGACATAAGCTGGACATCCCCAAATCTTAACGTGTTTAAGACTCGATTTCCTTTCTTTCCATATCTCATATGGAGTTTGAGGAACAGATTTGGAAAGCACCTTATTCAGTAAATATGCCGAGGTTTCCAATGCATAACCCCGAAGTGATACTGGAAGATCTGCATAGCTCATCATGAATCGAACCATGTCTAACAAAGTTTGATTTCTCATTTTATTAGTATGTTCAATTTGTAGTAAATTATGCTCTACGTCACATACATACAGACCATTATTTAAAATACCACTACCATAAAGAACATTATCTCTAAGATTTGAACATTTATTATTCTAAATAACAAACGAAAATCCAGCCAAGTCTAACATGGGAATAGAAATAATATTCCTCACAATCGAGGGAACAAAATAACAATTATTTAAAACAATAGTCTTGCCCGTAGGCATATGTAAATCAAATGATCCTGCAGCTTCAGCAGCAACTCTTGCTCCATTATCCATCCGTAGAATCACCTCCTCTTCCTCAAGAGTCCTACTTCTCCTTAGTCCCTGCAACGAATTGCAAATGTGAGAACCACAGGCGGTATCTAATACCCAAGTAGAAATTTGATTTAATGACATATTCACTTCAATCATGAACATACCTGAACCAGAAGCGGCAGTCTCACTACCCTTCTTATTCTTCAATTCTGCAAGGTAAACCTTACACTTCCTCTTCCAGTGCCCCACCTCGTTATAGTGGAAGCAAACATCTTTGCTCTTGGGCTCTTCAGCTTTTGGTGGAATCGGCTGTTTCTCACCTACTTTCTTCTTCTTGGGAGGGTTCTTCTTCCTTTTCTTAGGATTGGAACCTTCACCAATTAGAAGAACAGAACTCTTCTTAGAGGGAAAATTCGATTCCACAGTCTTCAACATGTTGTGGAGTTCAGCCAAGCTGACGTCCAACTTATTCATGTGAAAGTTCACAACAAACTGCGAAAACGAATTAGGAAGTGATTGCAAGACCAAGTCTTGACTTAGCTCCCTATCCATGACAAAACCAAGTTGTCCAAGACGTTCAATCAAATTGATCATCTTAAGTACATGGTCATTCACAGATGATCCCTCCGACATTCTACAGCGGAACAGCTCCTTCGATATCTCATATCGAGCTGTCCTCCCGGCCACATCATACAACTCTTGTAGATGCTCTAGGATAGTGTGAGCATCCAAAAGCTCATGTTGCTTCTGTAGCTCAACGTTCATGGAAGCTAGCATGATACATTGAGTAACATTAGCATCATCTATCCACTTACGATACACAACATGTTCATCATTATGTGCATCGTCAGCAGGTTCAGCAGGCTTAGGTGAGTCAAGCACATATTCCAGCTTCTCAACCCTGAGAACAATTCTCAAGTTTCGAAGCCAGTCAGCAAAATTCGGACCAGTCAATTTGTGAGCATCTAGTATGCTCCGAAGTGATAGTGCAGAAGACATAATGTATATAGTAAATCTGTAAATGATAAACACATAACAACACTTAGCAAATATTCAATTTCATTTCAAAACACTATATTAATCGGGTCTTTATTCATTAGTGGCTCCCACTAGTTTATCTAATTTATACAACCCCCTAAGTGAATAAATAAGCATTCGAAATGCTAGTGGGAATAGGGATCCTACATTCCATCACACAACCTCGGCTGTAGCACGAAACGCCATGTGATGTTCAATAGGCAGACAACTCTTGTCAATTACATCTCATGTTATTCCCTAATAAAACTTTAGCCTCTTGAATAATTGAGTCACGGCTGTAGCACGACAAACTCAATATTCTAAGTCAAGTCTAACCCAACATTTCGTACAATTGAATCAGTCTTCAACGGCCCACGGCTGTAGCACGTAACGACCATTAGATTCTAATTCATTGTACACATCTCTATGTAATAGACAAGTATTTCTAATTTCAAAATCAAAGCCCTCGGCTGTAGCACGAAACGACAATGATTCAAAAATGAGAACTACTTTCTACCATGTTGGAAGGCTATGACCGACACAAGCCCGTTGTGTCATTGGCCAATTACTACTTGATATTATTAAGAGGGATTTTATTATAGGGTTTATAATTATATATATTTATAGACAAAAATTTCAACTAAATTTTTTCTATAAAGTATCATAATTACTAACCAATTAATTAATAATTAAAACTATTTTAATCATTTAAATTATTTCTAAACCTTTTAGAAAATAATTTTGTCTGTTATTAACTAATAATTAAAACTCTTTTAATCATTAATTCTATTTCTAAACTCTTTAGAAAATTAATCTCTCCCTTAATATAATTTCATAAATTAAATAAAATAATTAATAATATTAAGATCACATCTTAATTATTTTATAATAAATTAAATCTCATTTATTCAATTAATAAAATTGATAACTAATTATTTATTTCATAAATAAATAATTATCAGCCATTATTAATTAACTAATATTATTTAACAATCATAATCATATTATAAAGAGAATATTTTCTTCAATTAAATATTTCAAATCAATAATCGATAATCGGATGATTCCCAGATCGGGGGGAGCATTGTCAAGAGGCGTCACTTAATACCCCTTTGTTACAGATCGAAATCTGTTTTTGACAGAATCATTCTTTCTTTCAATATTGAAAATTCATATTTAATTATGTGTTTCAAAAACACAAGAATCTCATGATTGTATTCATAATATTATTGTTAAGGCAAGAAACGATTCCTATTCTAGATTTTCTAGAGCACGCCTTATTTTGATTTAAGTTCACCTAAATCTATCATCGCATGGTAAACATAGGCATATATCTCATATATAAACATAAATTAATAAGTAAGCATGCAAGCAATATCATGTCACACATTGATATAATGATGTATGGATTTATTATAGCATTTAAAAGCAATTTAAAATAATTAAAACATGCTTTAAAACACTTCCGGTAATATAAATATTTCAAAAATATTATATAAAAAATATTTTACCACTCCATTAGATCCGTCTCGGAAATACGAATCCAACGATATATTGCACGCCCAAAACGGAGTTACGAAACTCCCAAAAAATCAAATTTAATGTGGATAGAAGGGATGTAACGCATTACTGAAATGCGTTACAACAATTTAAAGCCATTAAACTATGTAACGCATGTGGTAAATGCGCCACAGGCCTTAACGCATTCAGTGAATGTGTGACCCCCTTCCCCGAAGTTGCACTGCACGCGCGAGTGATAACAGTAGTTGACAGTTTTTTTTTATGTCTCTTTCTATCAGATTGCCTGCTGCCGTTGCCGTTGTCCTTGTAAGTTGTAACTGATGCCACTTTATTACAATAATAACTTCTCCTTTAATAATAATAACTTTTATTATTATTATAATTTTAATATTAAAAATTACAGGAATATGATTTCTTAAATCAGGGAGTAGCAAAAAATTACCAGGTAATTATGGGGCCCTTGTGCACTTTTAATTTCATAATATTTACATGCATGATTATTTTATGAATTTTAATTAAAACAATTTTAAAAAATTCATAACAAATAATCTACACATCACAAAATTATGAAAAAAATACCTAGATGATCCACAACACTTGTAGAACCCAGATCAATGGTCAAAATCTCATGCAAAAATTATTTCGAATTAATTCATAATTAAATCTAAATAATCTTGCAAAAATCATAATAAATCCATACATGCATAAAAAAATCTGAAATTTTTATATGAATCTCTATATGCAAGAACCTGGCTCTGATGCCATTGAAGGAATTTACGGACGAGCGGAAGCGCGGTATAACAATTATTCCGTAAAAACCATGTATCGCACATATAGAAAATCATATAAAAATGAAAAGGCGGAGGAATCGAAAACTTACCTTGAAAAATCGAAGCTTTATAATCTATGGTTGCTAGCAGTTGCTTCTCAGAGTGTGAAGCACTCTACCGGTATCCACCAAGATTGATTCTTCGATGAAGCTTTTATAAAACTCGAAACTTTATAAAAATGGAACTTTTCCTTCTTGAGAGAGAGAGAGAGATGAAGAAGATGGAGGCTAGCTCCCTTTAGGTTTTTCACAAAAACACAAGTGTATTCTTAGAATGAACTATTTCATTCTATTTATAAGGCACAAGTAGGTTTTAGTATAATTAATATATCAATATATATTAATATATAAATCCCACACTTTATCTTATAAAATGTTTAAATTATAATTAAAACTATTTTAATCATTATTAAAACAACTTGCTCTCTCAAAATACCTTCATCAATAAATTAATCTTTTTTATGGTGTGACCCTGTAGGTTCAATATTAAGCCGGTAGTAGAAATAAATAATAATAAACTTTTTATTTATTATTTATATGAATTCTAAAATTCATTAAATATAATTAATAGAATAATTATATTTATTTTACATCGTGAGTGATGCTTCTCAACATATCGCGACTATCCGGATAATATGAATTCACTGCTTAGAATACCAAGAACCTGTCAGTGACTAGTTACCGTACAATCAATTCCTTCTACCCTACAATATCCCGATTAAATACAAGGCATGGATCTCGTGTCAAGCCTATAAAATTTAATCATATGATTTCTTATTCATAATGCAAAGTTCATATTAATGGAAATTAGAAACTCCTTTCTAATTTCATTCACTCTGGCCAGAGATTCCAGAACTCGCATACTAAGAATAACATAGGATATTCACTTCCTTACTGGAAGGGGTAGATCCTTTATTGATCATTAACTATCTCCATACACAAATCCCTATGCCCAGAATAGACCTAATGGATGTCCTTGAGACTAAGGACTAAACCAAAGCATAGTTCATTATATACAAGATTACTCTAACGATCTCAAGTCTAAGGACACTTGTACAACTATCACTTAGTGAACAACTATCGACACGTGAGTAAACTCCATTAGTTGTTCAACTTATCGAGTCATGTTCAGTGAACTTATTCCCTAATAAGCACCTACATACTAGCTATAGTGTCACCACACAAATGCCTATGAGAACAGACATACTCCTGAAAGGAGCAAGCATAGTATGTACTAATCTTTGCGGATTCACTAACTTCCAATTAGTTATCCTATGATCAGGAACTGTTTAAGTCTAGAGTTATCATCTTCTAGATCTCACTATTATAATCTCATTATAATTCTAGAAGCTTTACTTTAAACCATGGAATATCTTATTTAAAACACTTTAAATAGATAAGGCCCGTAATAAAAACAAATAAGTCTTTTATTAATATTAATGAAATCAAATAAGTGTACAAGAAAGTTCTTCCTAAATCATCATACATGATTGGATTTTAGGACAAACTCTTTCAACAACATCTTTCTTTTCAGTACTGGGAGTTTCTTGCTCTTCTTGGGTAGCATCCATCTGAGTTTGTGTAGCAACATTCTTAGATGCTTCTTTTCTAGAACTCCTGAATCTTCCAGGTTCACCACTTCCTCCAATTTCATCCTCATCATCATCCAAAGTATCATTATAGTTGCAGCTTCCTCCCATCTTGGCATTAGCATCATAGATCATATTCTTTATTATTGAGCTAATTTCCTCATCTCTTTTTGCTAACAGCCTATGAATATCTTTGACAGCTTTAACCTTTTCACTTGTGATACTGGATTTGAGAAGTTTCTTCAGCACTGTCATGATTGTTTCAGTGATTAGTCCTGAGATTTTATCCAATGGTAAAAAATCCAACCTTCTAGCTCCTGTCTTTGTGATCCTTCTGAAACACACACCATAAGGATTTTGAATCACCTCAGGGAGTTTGTCTTCAACCATCCTTTTAATTTGTGCTATCAGACTATCATTGAAGGTTGTTGAATTTCTGACTAACAGGGTTCCAAGGACTTGGAGTACTCTAGCATGCAAACTTTGTAAAAGTTGCATTGTGATGAATATGGTCAAACGGTTTCTCAAATAAACCTGAACAACCCATCTTCTTTCCAAGTTGATTCTCACAGAGATACTTATTACTTTGCTCTTCAGTGTTGATGCCAATTTTGTAAAAGCTCCCCCTGCTTCACTAATTGATTCATCCACCAACTTATTGAAATCTTCATCTTTGTTGTTCAAAGTACTCTCCATGTGATCAACCATCATCAATTCTGCATCTTCAAGGGCGTATTCACTACCATCTGACCAAGTAGTTCCAGTAGATATGCCAGCAGATATGTCCATATACTCAGGCATTTTGCCTTTGCCTTTGCCTTTACCTTTACCCAGAGCATTTTGAATTTCTTTTTCTCTCCATTCCTTCTGCAACTTCTGGAATGGAGCTTCGACTTCCTCAGGATTTGGCTCATTGATTTTCAGTGGAGGAAATACTGTTCTTTTAGACTTTTGAGTCCCCTTTAATTGCTCCAACACTTCCTTGGATAACAATACTGCCTCACCATCTATTTCTGCTTCAAACAATTCACCATCTCCTATTGCCTTCAGTTCTTCACCAAAGTTTCTTTCTTCTTTCTCTTGCTCCCCCTCACTTTCATCTCCATCTTTTTCTTCCAAGACTTGCTCCCCCTCACTTGCAGCTTCACCTTGTTTCTCCTTCTCTACCAGGTTTGCTTTATTCTGATCTACCACTTTCTCTCCCTCACCCTCATTCACCACTTTCTCTCCCTCACCCTCATTCTGATCTACCACTTTCTCCCCCTTAGTTGAGTTGGCAGCACTAAGGATGGCAGAGAACGAGTGAAGAGTTTGTTGAATATCAGCAAAACCAGTAGCTACCATAGTGGACAGAGCATCAAGTTTAGCTTCCATGGATGCACATCTGCCCTCAAGGGATTTCAACCTTGATCCAGCTTGTTTAGAAGGACCACCAGTTCTCAGCCTTTTTGGATATAAAGGAAGAGACTGGGGCAAGGAGGTTGTGGGGTTTCTCACACACTCATTGTTTTTCTGAGTGATCTCATCACTCCTCACAGAATGACTCTCAAGGCGTTCCCTCAAGTGCACTCTTGACATGCTCAAGTCCCTCATCTTTTGCCAGCTCGTTTGGCTGCCTCTCATTTTTATGCTCACCTCTCTTTTCTTTTATCTCTCTTTTTCTTTTCACTCCCTCACTCATCCTAGATGCATGGGTATGAGCAGTACTTGCATGCATTTTAGTTGAAGAAGTAGAAAGTTTAGATTTTACCTTCAAAGCAGAGATAGTAAGTTGATCATCATCTGAAGCATCTTCAACAATGACAGTATCATGATCAAGCTGTGTAGAGGTGACAACATCTTTACCCAAAATGTTACTGTCCACAGGTGGGTTGACAGCAACTTTTGTGGTGTTTTTGACAGCAACTGAGGCTGTGATAGCAACTTCCGGAAGGTTAGTTGCTCTTTGGAGTTCGACCAAGATGTTGGCTGTTTCATTTTCTGGCAGAGTACCATCTTGATCTAGCTCAGTGTTTGAGTGAGTGGTGTCCATTTCACTTTGAGAAATGGGTTCTTGTGGACCACTTGATGGGGGCTCATCCATGACTTGAGATGGATGATCAAAACCTGAAGGGATTGGACTGTCCCCTTCTCTAGGTTATTGAGAAGAAACAATTGATGGATTAGAGAATAAAGAAGGTGATGGTTTAGAAGAGATTTTTGGTTGTTCCACAGGGTTAACTTGTGGAACATCAAGAGTAGAAGTTTCATGACCCTCATTGTGCCCTATCTCTGTGTGCATTTCTGCAAGTGTAGGCTCCTCATGAGTGAGTACATGAGGTCGTTCTGACTCTTTACAGGATGCCTTGGGAGACAGGCCAGCTTCAATAGATACTTCTTGTTGAGAAGAAGCACCTAGGGATGTGTTTGATTCCCTTTTACTCTCCACAGCCTTTTGTGAGACTGTGGGGTGGCTGACAGTGGCTTTGGCCCTCTTAGCTCTCTTCTTCTTAGGCTCAAGAGGAACCACTGTGGGTTCACTTTCACTAACATCCTTATTTATTGCATCATGTGTAGTTTCTCCCTCAACATTCTCAGAACTACTACCAACACCAGTTTCCAAGGGTCTTTTCTTGGATTCTTGCAAAGTTGTTTTTGTGGTCTTTGGTTGTCTAGATGATCTGATAGGAATGTATGCAGTAGAATGTGGGTTAACTGAATTTGGGTCTAATTCAGCTTCATTCTCAAGGGAGAGGACAACATACCCAGAGGGTAGTGCTACGTCAAGATGAGGCTCTTGATCAGCCATGTGCTTGGTGAAATAGAGTGGAATATGTGCATTTGAATTTTGTGAATTGAGTGATGTGTGTGTATTTCTTTTCAAAACATTGCATTCTATAGAAAGAGATGCATTATCATCAATACCACATAATGAATTCAAACACATAGTAAGAAAGCGAGGATAAACATGTACCTTCCTGCTTAGAGCTGACTTGAGTTGACTCATAAGCAACTTTCCTACATCCACTTTGTATCCATGGACAAGAGAGTGAGTAAGCTTCTTGATATATGAGGGAATTCCATTCCATCCAGAGGTTTTGGTTGAGAAAACCTTCACCATGACATCAAAAATCATGCTCCATTCTTTTCTCAAATGCTTTCTGTCCATTTCACCAGTCGAGTACCATTTCGATGTACCTTCTTCAAGAACAGGACCAGAATACCCAATTTTCAAGAAAAACTTCTTTAGGGTTTCATCACTTGCAAGTTCCTTGTATGATTCTTTAGCTTGCAGTCCAGTTCCCAAAGCTTCGTTGATGCCTTTGATTATGCAGATGCAGGTGATTCCTTTGATTTTGCATTGTATTGTGTCTTTACCTGCACCTCTTGGAACATAGGCAGTGTTCCAGAATTCTTCAAGTCTTTCCAGGTTTAAGGATGGTGTAGATGTTATAGCATGACCCAGATATGACTTGTTGATAAAGGATACGAGTCCTTTATATCCTTCACCAGCATCTCCAGCAGTGAGAATACCAGCAAAGTTTGTTTGAGAAGAGGATTGTTTGGGTGCCATTTCTTGCTTTGAGTTTCGGAGAGAGATTTTTGCTTTTGAGAGAGAGAGAGAGGTTTTGTTGAAAGTTGTGTGTTTGTGTGTTTGACAGTTGCTTACTTGAAAATAGCAAATGTCTTACTGAGAAAGGGAAAGTAATTATGTCTTAGCCCATTAATCAGTCACGTGGAGTCGTAGGTAGTTACTTTTTAATGGTTGTAAATCGAGGAGGTAAAATCCCAATTAGTGTGTCATGAATTTTAATCGACTTTGCCTATTGCTTAAGCGAAAATTACCAAATAGCATTTTAATCGATTTAGGCACATATTTGTTGGTTTTAGCACATATCCACAAACATCCATACACACAAGCAATCAACTTAACAACTATTTACAGAAGGATAAAGGTAAGGAAGATGAATAGCATGCAAAACAATGGGAGAATGAAACGATGAACTTTTCATTAAAAAAACTTTAAAACAATACAAAAAAAAATAGTTCTTAAGAACTAAACATCATTTTTTTATTAAGCTCTTCAAGCGCTTCCACCAGTAGCTGCTCAACGACCTTTGCAATCTCCTTCTCCTCAATGATCCCTTTGGCATCCAGATAAGCCTGAAGCTTATCGAAGAAAGGATCAAGAGGGTACTCAGCAGCAGCCTCCTCCTGTGGCTTGGACACTCCGGATGTAGACATTTCTCATGCCTTCCTCTTGCTCATATTAGACTCTAGAGTTCTTAGGGTGTTAAGTGAGAACAAAGGGTTTAGCTTTGGTCTTATTTATAACACAGTAAGTGACTCTACAGCTCCCAACTGCCTCTTTTTAATGAAGTAAGTTAACTTTTAAATTAAAAAGACTGACAAATACCCGTAGTCATATCAAATGACACAAGTACTTATCACTAAGCAGGCGTATAAGACAAGTTAATGTCACGTGACTACTCATTACAAAAATTAAAACAAGCATGTGATTTGAATTTAGCATGGTCATAGCAAACATGCTGTCAAGTAAACAAGTAGCACATAGGACAGTAACTTCTCATGACAGTAACATTGAAAGTTAAGGTCACGAGCTGCAATTTTAACCACATTGAAAATGTAAAAACTAGTAAGTTAACATACCAGATTTAGCATTCCCAATTCACTTACCAACCTGTTGAAGGTTGCTTCATCTAGTGGCTTCATAAAAATATCTGCAAGTTGCTTTTCTGTTGGAACATAAATCAGCTTCACAGTTCCCCTTTCAATATGCTCTCTTAGGAAATGATGTCTGATATCAATGTGCTTTGTCCTGGAGTGTTGAACTGGATTGTCTGAGATAGCTATGGCACTAGTGTTATCACAATAAATAGGAATATTGGACAACTCCAAACCATAATCCATTAGCTGATTTTTCATCCAAAGAATTTGAGCATAGCAACTTCCAGCTGCGATATATATTCAGCTTCTGCAATTGAAGTAGATACAGAATGCTGCTTCTTGCTAAACCATGACACTAATCTTCCACCCAGAAATTGACAGCTTCCTGTTGTACTTTTCTTGTCAATCTTGCATCCAGCATAGTCTGAATCCGAATAACCAACCAAGTCAAATCCAGTATCTTTAGGGTACCAAAGGCCTAGGTTTAGAGTGACTTTGAGATATCTAAAGATTCTCTTGATTGCTACTAAGTGTGATTCTTTTGGATCAGCTTGAAACCTTGCACAGAGACATGTAGCAAACATGATGTCTGGTCTGCTAGCAGTTAAGTATAGCAATGATCCCACCATGCCTCTGTAGGTACTAGAATCCACTTTCTTTCTTTTAGGATCCATATCCAGCTTGGTTGCAATAGAGATAGGTGTCTTGGCAGGTGATGCATCTTCCATGTTGAACTTTTTGAGAAGTTCCTTGACATATTTTGATTGGCTTATGAAGATACCATCATCCTTTTGATGAACTTGTAGACCTAGGAAAAATGATAGTACGTTCTCCCATCATGCTCATCTCATACTTGCTCTTCATAAGAGATGAAAACTTTTCACACAGCTTCTCATTTGTAGAACCAAAGATTATGTCATCAATATAAATCTGAACCAGAACGATGTCCTTGTCATGGTGCTTGTAGAACAGTGTCTTATCCACTACACCTCTTGTAAATTGATTCTCAATGAGAAAAGTAGATAGAGTTTCATACCAAGCTCGAGGGGCTTGCTTTAAACCATAAAGTGCTTTGAACAGCTTGTAGACAAAGTCATACAACTCAGCATCCTCGAATCCAGGTGGCTATTCGACATACACTTCCTCTTCTAATTCTCCATTAAGAAAGGCACTTTTGACATCCATTTGGAACACTTTGAAGTTACAGTGTGCAGCATAGGCTAAAAATATCTGAATAGCTTCAAGTCTGGAAACAGGAGCAAATGTTTAATCATAATCGATTCCTTCCTGTTGACAGTAACCTTTAGCTACTAGCCTTGCCTTGTTTCTTGTCACATTTCCACTTTCATCCAACTTGTTTCTGAAAACCCACTTTGTGTCAACTACTGACTTCCCTTTGGGTCTATGGACCAGCTTCCATACATTGTTTCTCTCAAATTGATTTAGCTCTTCTTGCATAGCTATCACCCAATCTGAATCCAACAATGCTTCATCAATTGACTTTGGCTCAGTTTGAGATAGAAAACATGAAAACATGCTGTCAGCAGAAATATTTCTTCTCGTCCTTATACCAGTAGTGGGATCACCAATGATTAGATTTCTAGTGTGATCTCTGTTCCACTTAGTGGTTCTGGGCAAGCTTCTTTCTTGATCTGCTTCATCATTTCCTCTTTGAGGTGTTGACTCTCCACCATTGATGTTTTCTCCTTCATGTTCTTCAACGTCTCCAGAATCATTCTCATTCTGATGATTAGCCGATATAGTTTGAGATTGAGCTGGAGTTTGAGTAGCATCATTGGTGTTGACAGCATTTCTTTCAAACTCAATATCCTGAGTACCAGTAGGTTCATCAGCAGCAATTTCTTCTTCTTCCAAATACCCTTGATTTTTAAATCTAAGAGGCTCCATTTGACCATCTTCTTGCAGTCCTGGGAATTTGGTTTCATCAAATGTGACATTCACACTTTCTTCAATGACTTTGTAATCAATGACATAGACTCTGTAGGCAGTCCTCTCCAAACCATATCCCATGAAAATGCCTTCATAAGCTTTAGCATCGAACTTTCCTTTTCTTTCATGGTTGTCAATCATCATGAAACACTTACTTCCAAATACTTGAAAATACTTGACAGTAGGTTTCTTTCCTGTTAACAAATAGTAAGGAGTGTTTCCATGAGTCTTGTTGATCAAGGTTCTATTCTGTGTGTAACAAGCCATATTAATAGCTTCTGCCCAGAAGTATGTTGGTAATTTAGAATCATTCAACATAGTTCTCGCAGCTTTGATGAGAGTTCTATTCTTCCTTTCTACAACTCCATTTTGTTGTGGTGTCCTGGCAGTGGAGAATTGTTGGACAATGCCCTCTTCTTTGCAGAAGTTTCCTAGTGTGGCATTTCTGAACTCAGTACCATTGTCACTTCTCAGATATTGAACTTGAGCATTTGGGGTTCTTTTAAGAACTCTTATGTGATCAATGATTTCTTGAGCAGCTTCGTCCTTTGTCTCTAAAAATTTCACCCAAGTGTACCTTGAGTAGTCATCCACCATTACCAGGGCATGTCTCTTCCTTGCAAGAGATTGAACATTTACTGGACCAAACAAATCCATGTGAATTAATTTGAGTGGCTCAGTGTTGGTATTCACTTGCTTTGATTTGTGCACAGATCTTTTCAATTTGCCCATTTGACAGTCCTCATATAGTCCTTCTTGACAGAATTCCTGTTGAGGTAGTCCTCTCACTAAATCCTTCTTCATCAGAATATTCATATTCTTGAAATTGAGATGTGAGAGCTTCTTGTGCCAAAGCATGCTTTCACCAACTGATGCTTTACTGTAAAAACAGTAAGCCTTGTCTTTATTGACAGAATTTAAATCTGCAACAAACAAGCTTCCTTTCCTGACTCCTTTCAAAGAGAGGCTTCGATCTTTCTTGTGATAGATATCACAAACCATCATATCAAAATCAACCTTGAATCCCCTGTCACTGAACTGGCTGACACTGAGTAGGTTGTGCTTCAATCCATCAACAAGAGCAATATCTTTAATGACAACATTTCCAATTTCCAAACAGCCATATCCCACAGTGTAACCTTTGCTGTTTTCTCCAAAAGTTATGATTGGGCCGGTTTTCTCCACAAAATGTGATAACAGGGCTATATCACCAGTCATGTGCCTGGAGCATCCACTATCGATGATCCACATGACCTGCTTCTGTTTCTTGCCCTGCAAAACAGATGATTTTAATTTGCATCTGGTACCCAAGCTTTGTTGGGTCCTGCAGTTACAGCATCATTGTTCATATCATTCTGTTTCACATTTAAATCGATACTAGAATCCTCCTGTCTGACTTCTTTTACTGTCCACTTGGTTCTAGAGTTAGACTTAGTCTTTAAAGGAATTTACGGACAAGCGGAAGCGCGATATAACAATTATTCCGTAAAAACCATATATCGGGCATATAGAAAATCATATAAAAACGAAAGACCGGAGGAATCGAAACCTTACCTTGAAAATTCGAAGATGGTTTGGATGGTTGCAAGCAGTTGCTCCTCAGAGTGTGAAGCACTCTACCGGTATCCACCAAGATTAATTCTTCGACGAAGCTTTTTATAAAACTAAGCTTTTATAAAAATAGAGGTTTGAGAGAGAGAGAGAGGGAGATGAAGAAGATGAGGGAGGCAACTAGGTTTTTCACACAAACCAAAAAGTGTGTAAACTCATTCTCATCTCATTCTATTTATAGGGCTCATGTAGGGTTTTCATAATTAATATATCATTATATATTAATATATAAATCCTACACTTTATCTTATAAAATGTTAAATAATAATTAAAACAATTTTAATCATTATTAAAACAACTTGCTCTCTCAAAATACCTTCATCAATAAATTAATCTTTTTATGGTGTGACCCTGTAGGTTCAATATTAAGCCGGTAGTAGAAATAAATAATATTAAACTTTTTATTTATTATTTATATGAATTCTAAAATTCATTAAATATAATTAACTGATTAATTATATTTATTCTACATCGTGAGTGATGCTTCTCAACATATCGCGACTATCCGGATAATATGAATTCACTGCTTAGAATACCAAGAACCTGTTAGTGCTAGTTACCGTACAATCAATTCCTTATACCCTACAATATCCCGATTAAATGCAAGGCATGGATCTCGTGTCAAGCCTATCAAATTTAATCATATGATTTCTTATTCATAATGCAAAGTTCATATTAATGCAAATTAGAAACTCATTTCTAATTTCATACACTCTGGCCAGAGATTCCAGAACTCGCATACTAAGAATAACATAGGATATTCACTTCCTTACTGGAAGGGGTAGATCCTTTATTGACCGTTAACTATCTCCATACACAAATCCCTATGCCCAGAATAGACCTAATGGATGTCCTTAAGACTAAGGACTAAACCAAAGCACAGTTCATTATATACAAGATTACTCTAACGATCTCAAGTCTAAGGACACTTGTACAAATATCACTCAGTGAACAACTATCGACACGTGAGTAAACTCCATTAGTTGTTCAACTTATCGAGTCATGTTCAGTGAACTTATTCCCTAATAAGCACCTACATACTAGCTATAGTGTCACCACACAAATGCCTATGAGAACAGACATCCTCCTGAAGGGAGCAAGCACAGTATGTACCAATCTTTGCGGATTCACTAACTTCCGATTAGTTATCCTATGATCAGGAACTGTTTAGGTTTAGAGTTATCATCTTCTAGATCTCACTATTATAATCTCATTATAATTCTAGAAGCTTTACTTTAAACCATGGAATATCTTATTTAAAACACTTTAAATAGATAAAGCCCGTAATAAAAACAAATAAGTCTTTTATTAATATTAATGAAATCAAATAAGAGAACAAGAAAGTTCTTCCTAAATCATCATACATGATTGGAGTTTAGGACAAACTCTTTCAATCTCCCACTTGTACTAAAGCCAATCACTCTGGTATCTAATACCCATTCACTTATTATGACGATCGAAGTGAATCTGAGATATCGGCTTAGTGAGTAGGTCTGCTATGTTGTTATGTGTGTCAACTTTTCAATGTTGACATCTCTACTTTCAATGATCTCCGTAATCAAAAGAAAGCGCCACAAAACAGTTTTGCAACGTCACTTACATCTATAAACTCTGCTTCCGCTATTGAGTCAACCGTTGTAGGCTGTTTGGAACTCTTCCAACTAATCGCTCCACCCTTCAGAGTAGACACGTACCCTAACATGGATTTGCTATCATCACTTTCTGATTGAAAACTAGAGTCAGAGTAACCCTCTATTTTCAACTCAGATCCACCAAAAACAAGAAAAATATCCTTAGTCCTTCGCAAATACTAAAGGATGTTCTTCACTGCTTTCCAGTGGTCTTCACCTGGATCGGACTGATATCTGCTCGTCAAACTAATTGAATGAGCAATATCATGCCTAGTACATAACATCGCGTACATGATAGATCCTATTGCTGAAGCATAAGGAATCTTACTCATACGCTCTCTTTCCTCAAGTGTCTTAGACATCTTCTCGAAAAGGGATACTCCATGGCTCATCGGTATGAGACCTCTCGTGGAGTTTTCATGCTAAACCTTTTAAGCACTTTCTCGATGTATGTACCTTGGGTAAGACCTATCATTCTTCTAGATCTATCTCTATAGATCTTTATACCGAGAATGTAGGATGCTTCACCCAAGTCCTTCATAGTGAAGTTCTTTGATAGCCAAACTTTGACTGATTGCAGCTTCGGTATGTCATTTCCTATAAGAAGTATGTCATCCACATACAACACAAGAAATGTTACCGCGCTCCCACTAACCTTCTTGTAAACACATGGTTCATCTATGTTTTTGATAAAATCAAACTATTTGATTGTCTCATCAAAATGGATGTTCCATCTACGAGAAGCTTGCTTCAATCCATATATAGATCGCAAGCAAAATCCGAATTGATTTGAGTAGGGCTACATGCAAAAAGTTTCATCAAAGTCAATCCTTTGCCTTTGTCTGAATCATTTTGCCATGAGCCTAGCCTTGTAGGTCTCCGCCTAGCCATCTACTCCAATCTTTCTCTTGTATACCCATTATCACCCAATAAGTCTAACATCCTCAGGTGCTTCAACCAAGGTCCATACTTGGTTGGCATACATAGAATCCATTTCGGATTTCATGGCACTATGCCATTTCTCTGAGTCAACACTATGCCACGTAAGGTTGTTTAGTTTGAACAGGAGTTTCCTTTTGAACCGTAGTAGTTTATGTTTCATGAACTTCTTTAAGTTCAATCTTGCTCCCACTGTTCCCTTCAAGGATAAACTATTTTTCTAAGAAGGTAGCATGTCTAGAGACAAACACCCTATGATCGATGTAAAAGTGATACCCTAAAATCTCTTTAGGATATCCCACAAAACTACATTTTACGGATCGAGATTCCAGCTTATCACGGTCAACTTTCTTAACATAAGCCGGACATCCCCAAATCTTAACGTGTTTAAGACTCGATTTCCTTTCTTTTCTATATCTCATATGGAGTTTGAGGAACAGATTTGGAAAGCACCTTATTCAGTAAATATGCTGAGGTTTCCAATTCATAACCCTAAAGTGATACTGGAAGATCTGCATAGCTTATCGTGGATCGAACCATGTCTAACAAAGTTCAATTTCTCCTTTCAGATACTCCACTCAGCTATGGAGTGTCCGGATGAGTCCACTGGGAGACTATACTATTTTCTTTGAGATAATCTAGAAACACACCACTCAAGTATTCATCTCCTCGATCTGATCGAAAAGCTCTAATACCATGTTTGGTTTATTTCTCTACTTCATAACTGTATTCTTTGAACTTTTCAAAGGCTTCAGATTTGTATTTCATCAAATACATATATCTAAATCTAGATCAATTATCTATGAAAGTCACGAAGTATTAAAATCCTGCCATGGCTTGCGTAGACATTTGTCCACATACATCTATGTGTACCAATACCAGCAACTCTCTAGCGCTCTCTCCATGTCCACTAAATGGAGATTTGGTCATTTTACCCAATAGACAAGACATGCATGTAGGATATGATTCAGAATCAAAGGGTTCCAGTAACCTTCCCTTATGCAATGTCCGAAGTCTATTTTCACTAAAATGACCAAGTCTGTAGTGCCATAAGTAGGTAGGATTTTCATCATCCTTTTTTTTTCTTTGTTTAATATGAAGTAAAACATATTCTATGTCACATACATACAGACCATTATTTAAATTTCCACTACCATAAAGAACATTATCTCTAAGGATTGGATGTTTAATATTCTGAATAATAAATGAAAATCCATCCAAGTCTAACATTGGAATAGAAATAATATTCCTCACAATCGAGGGAACCAAATAACAATTATTTAAAATAATAGTCTTGCCCGTAGGCATATGTAAATCAAACGACGCTACAGCTATGGCAGCAACTCTTGCTCCATTGCCCATCCGTAGAATCGCCTTCTCTTCCCCAAGAGCCCTACTTCTCCTTAGTCCTCGCAACGAATTGCAAATGTGAGAACCATAAGTAGTATCTAATACCTAAGTAGAAGTTTGATTTAGTGACATGTTTACTTCAGTCATAAACATATCTGAATTAGAAATGGTAGTCTTACTAGCC
Organism: Kitagawia praeruptora; assembly: GCA_037693485.1. Taxonomy (NCBI): domain Eukaryota; kingdom Viridiplantae; phylum Streptophyta; class Magnoliopsida; order Apiales; family Apiaceae; genus Kitagawia; species Kitagawia praeruptora. Next base: position 110,863,421 of record CM075348.1, on the reverse strand, counting down.
TTCTTCACGTTCAGTTCTGCAAGGTAAACCTTACAGTTCCTCTTCCAGTGCCTCACCTTGTTACAGTGAAAACAAACAGCATATCCCAGCTTCTTAGCCCTTGAGAACTTTTCTCAAGCTTCGAAGCCAGTCAGCATAGTTGGGATCAGTCAATATGTGAGCATCTAGTATGCTACGGAGTGATTGTGCAGAAGACCTAGTGTATATATCTATATATATTAAGTCTACAAATGATATACACATAACAACACTTAGCAAATATTCAATTTCATTATTAAAACACTACATGAATCGGGTCTTTATTCATAAGTGGCTCCCACTAGTTTATCTAATTTATACAACCCCCTAAGTGAATAAATAAGCATTCGTAATGCTAGTGGGAATAGGGATCCTACATTCCATCACACAACCCCGGCTGTGGCACGAAACGCCATGTGATGTTCAGTAGGCAGACAACTCTTGTCAATTACATCTCATGTTATTCCCTAATAAAACTTTAGCCTCTTGAATAATTGAGTCATGGCTGTGGCACGACAAACTCAATATTCTAAGTCAAGTCTAACCCAACATTCTGTACAATTGAATCAGTCTCCAATAGCCCACGGCTGTGGCACGTAACGACCATTAGATTCTAATTCATTGTACACATCTCTATGTAATAGACAAGTATTTCTTATTTCGAAATCAAAGCCCTCGGCTGTGGCACGAAACGATAGTGATTCAAAAATGAGAACTACTTTCTACCATGTTGGAAGGCTATGACCGACACAAGCCCGTCGTGTCATTGGCCAATTACTACTTGATATTTATAAAAGAGGTTTTTTTTAAGGTCACGAAACATTTTCGTATAAACCTATAAGTCTAACGTGTTTTAAGTTTAATAGATAATCTAAATCTATAACAAAAACACGAAAAATCTCAATATTATTAGTCAAGTCAAATCCAACATTTTGTACAATTAAATTAGATTCCAATAGCCCACGGCTGTAGCACGTAACGACCACTAAAATCTAATTTTGTACACATCTAATGTAACAGACAAGTATTTTCATGTTGATCGGTAACAAAGTCCTCGGCTGTAGCACGAAACGACAATGCACCGAAAACAAGAAATACTTTCTGTCATGTTGGAAGACCATAACCGACACAAAACTTTTTGTGCCTATGGCCGATTACAACTTGACATATATAATACATAGATCTCATCTTCTTTGTTATTAACCAATAATTAAAACTCTTTTAATTATTAATTCTATTTCTAAACTCTTTAGAAAATTAATCTCTCCCTTAATATAATTTCATAAATTAAATAAATAATTAATAATATTAAGATCACATCTTAATTATTTTATAATAAATTAAATCTCATTTAATCAATTAATAAAATTGCTAACTAATTATTATTTCATAAATAAATAATTATCAGCCATTATTAATTAACTAATATTATTTAACAATCATAATCATATTATAAAGAGATTCTTTTCTTCAATTAAATATTTCAAATCAATAATCAATAATAGGATGATTCCCAGATCGGGGGGAGCATTGTCAAGAGGCGTCACTTAATACCCTTTTCTTACAGATCAAAATCTGTTTTTGACAGAATCATCCTTTCTCTCAATATTGAAAATTCATATTTAATTACGTGTTTCAAAAACACAAAAATCTCATGATTGTATTCATAATATTATTATTAAGGCAAGAAACGATTCCTATTCTAGATTTTCTAGAGCATGCCTTATTTTGATTTAAGTTCACCTAAATCTATCATCTCTTGGTAAACATAGGCATATATCTCATATATAAAATTAAATAAACAAGTAGGCATGCAAGCAATATCATGTCACACATTGATATAATGATGTATGGATTTATCATAGCATTTAAAAGCAATTTAAAACAATTAAAATATGCTTTAAAACACTTCCGGTAATATAAATATTTCAAAAATATTATATAAAAAATATTTGACCACTCCATTAGATCCGTATCGTAAATACGAATCCAACGATATATTGTACGCCCAAAACGGAGTTACGAAACTCCCAAAAAATCAAATTTAATGAGACTGAAGGGCTGTAACGCATTCCCGGAAGGCGTTACAAGCATTTAAAACCATTAAACGTTGTAACGCATCCAGAAATTGCGCAACAGACACTGTCACGCATTTCTGAAATGCGTGACCCCCCCCCCCCCCCGGCGTTTGCGCTGCACGCGCGTCAGACAGCAGTGTTCAGCAAAGCAGCAGTTGAAAGTTTTTTTTTTGTTTAATGCAGTCGACCGTTGTACTACTGTAGTGTGTCAGAATGTAACTGATGCCTTTACTTCTCAAAAACCAAAACGGCTGATTAACTACCTTTATTTTTATTATTTTAATTTTATATTAATAAATTAATTAACATTTAATTAATAAATTAATAAAAATTAAAACAACATAACTTTTATTGAATCAACAACAGAAAAAAAATTACCAGGTAGCTATGGGGTCCTTGTGCAAACTTTAATTTCATAATATTCACATGCATGATTATTTTATGAATTTTAATCAAAACAATTTTAAAAAATTGATAACAAATAATCTACACATCACAAAATTATGAAAAAATATCTAGATGATCCATAACACTTATAGAACGCAGATCAATGGTCAAAACTTCATGCAAATATTATTTTGAATTAATTCATAATTAAATCCAAATAAACTTGCAAAAATCATAATAAATCCATACATGCATAAAAAAATCTGAAATTTTTTATGTGAATCTCTATATGCAGAACCTGGCTCTGATACCATTGAAGGAATTTACGGACAAGCGGAAGCGCGATATAACAATTATTCCGTAAAAACCATATATCGGGCATATAGAAAATCATATAAAAACGAAAGACCGGAGGAATCGAAACCTTACCTTGAAAATTCGAAGATGGTTTGGATGGTTGCAAGCAGTTGCTCCTCAGAGTGTGAAGCACTCTACCGGTATCCACCAAGATTAATTCTTCGACGAAGCTTTTATAAAAATGGAGGTTTGAGAGAGAGAGGGAGATGAAGAAGATGAGGGAGGCAACTAGGTTTTTCACATAAACCAAAAAGTGTGTAAACTCATTCTCATCTCATTCTATTTATAGGGCTCATGTAGGTTTTTCATAATTAATATATCATTATATATTAATATATAAATCCTACACTTAACCACATTGAAAATGTAAAAACTAGTAAGTTAACATACCAGATTTAGCATTCCCAATTCACTTACCAACCTGTTGAAGGTTGCTTCATCTAGTGGCTTCATAAAAATATCTGCAAGTTGCTTTTCTGTTGGAACATAAATCAGCTTCACAGTTCCCCTTTCAATATGCTCTCTTAGGAAATGATGTCTGATATCAATGTGCTTTGTCCTGGAGTGTTGAACTGGATTGTCTGAGATAGCTATGGCACTAGTGTTATCACAATAAATAGGAATATTGGACAACTCCAAACCATAATCCATTAGCTGATTTTTCATCCAAAGAATTTGAGCATAGCAACTTCCAGCTGCGATATATATTCAGCTTCTGCAATTGAAGTAGATACAGAATGCTGCTTCTTGCTAAACCATGACACTAATCTTCCACCCAGAAATTGACAGCTTCCTGTTGTACTTTTCTTGTCAATCTTGCATCCAGCATAGTCTGAATCCGAATAACCAACCAAGTCAAATCCAGTATCTTTAGGGTACCAAAGGCCTAGGTTTAGAGTGACTTTGAGATATCTAAAGATTCTCTTGATTGCTACTAAGTGTGATTCTTTTGGATCAGCTTGAAACCTTGCACAGAGACATGTAGCAAACATGATGTCTGGTCTGCTAGCAGTTAAGTATAGCAATGATCCCACCATGCCTCTGTAGGTACTAGAATCCACTTTCTTTCTTTTAGGATCCATATCCAGCTTGGTTGCAATAGAGATAGGTGTCTTGGCAGGTGATGCATCTTCCATGTTGAACTTTTTGAGAAGTTCCTTGACATATTTCGATTGGCTTATGAAGATACCATCATCCTTTTGATGAACTTGTAGACCTAGGAAAAATGATAGTACGTTCTCCCATCATGCTCATCTCATACTTGCTCTTCATAAGAGATGAAAACTTTTCACACAGCTTCTCATTTGTAGAACCAAAGATTATGTCATCAATATAAATCTGAACCAGAACGATGTCCTTGTCATGGTGCTTGTAGAACAGTGTCTTATCCACTACACCTCTTGTAAATTGATTCTCAATGAGAAAAGTAGATAGAGTTTCATACCAAGCTCGAGGGGCTTGCTTTAAACCATAAAGTGCTTTGAACAGCTTGTAGACAAAGTCATACAACTCAGCATCCTCGAATCCAGGTGGCTATTCGACATACACTTCCTCTTCTAATTCTCCATTAAGAAAGGCACTTTTGACATCCATTTGGAACACTTTGAAGTTACAGTGTGCAGCATAGGCTAAAAATATCTGAATAGCTTCAAGTCTGGAAACAGGAGCAAATGTTTAATCATAATCGATTCCTTCCTGTTGACAGTAACCTTTAGCTACTAGCCTTGCCTTGTTTCTTGTCACATTTCCACTTTCATCCAACTTGTTTCTGAAAACCCACTTTGTGTCAACTACTGACTTCCCTTTGGGTCTATGGACCAGCTTCCATACATTGTTTCTCTCAAATTGATTTAGCTCTTCTTGCATAGCTATCACCCAATCTGAATCCAACAATGCTTCATCAATTGACTTTGGCTCAGTTTGAGATAGAAAACATGAAAACATGCTGTCAGCAGAAATATTTCTTCTCGTCCTTATACCAGTAGTGGGATCACCAATGATTAGATTTCTAGTGTGATCTCTGTTCCACTTAGTGGTTCTGGGCAAGCTTCTTTCTTGATCTGCTTCATCATTTCCTCTTTGAGGTGTTGACTCTCCACCATTGATGTTTTCTCCTTCATGTTCTTCAACGTCTCCAGAATCATTCTCATTCTGATGATTAGCCGATATAGTTTGAGATTGAGCTGGAGTTTGAGTAGCATCATTGGTGTTGACAGCATTTCTTTCAAACTCAATATCCTGAGTACCAGTAGGTTCATCAGCAGCAATTTCTTCTTCTTCCAAATACCCTTGATTTTTAAATCTAAGAGGCTCCATTTGACCATCTTCTTGCAGTCCTGGGAATTTGGTTTCATCAAATGTGACATTCACACTTTCTTCAATGACTTTGTAATCAATGACATAGACTCTGTAGGCAGTCCTCTCCAAACCATATCCCATGAAAATGCCTTCATAAGCTTTAGCATCGAACTTTCCTTTTCTTTCATGGTTGTCAATCATCATGAAACACTTACTTCCAAATACTTGAAAATACTTGACAGTAGGTTTCTTTCCTGTTAACAAATAGTAAGGAGTGTTTCCATGAGTCTTGTTGATCAAGGTTCTATTCTGTGTGTAACAAGCCATATTAATAGCTTCTGCCCAGAAGTATGTTGGTAATTTAGAATCATTCAACATAGTTCTCGCAGCTTTGATGAGAGTTCTATTCTTCCTTTCTACAACTCCATTTTGTTGTGGTGTCCTGGTAGTGGAGAATTGTTGGACAATGCCCTCTTCTTTGCAGAAGTTTCCTAGTGTGGCATTTCTGAACTCAGTACCATTGTCACTTCTCAGATATTGAACTTGAGCATTTGGGGTTCTTTTAAGAACTCTTATGTGATCAATGATTTCTTGAGCAGCTTCGTCCTTTGTCTCTAAAAATTTCACCCAAGTGTACCTTGAGTAGTCATCCACCATTACCAGGGCATGTCTCTTCCTTGCAAGAGATTGAACATTTACTGGACCAAACAAATCCATGTGAATTAATTTGAGTGGCTCAGTGTTGGTATTCACTTGCTTTGATTTGTGCACAGATCTTTTCAATTTGCCCATTTGACAGTCCTCATATAGTCCTTCTTGACAGAATTCCTGTTGAGGTAGTCCTCTCACTAAATCCTTCTTCATCAGAATATTCATATTCTTAAAATTGAGATGTGAGAGCTTCTTGTGCCAAAGCATGCTTTCACCAACTGATGCTTTACTGTAAAAACAGTAAGCCTTGTCTTTATTGACAGAATTTAAATCTGCAACAAACAAGCTTCCTTTCCTGACTCCTTTCAAAGAGAGGCTTCGATCTTTCTTGTGATAGATATCACAAACCATCATATCAAAATCAACCTTGAATCCCCTGTCACTGAACTGGCTGACACTGAGTAGGTTGTGCTTCAATCCATCAACAAGAGCAATATCTTTAATGACAACATTTCCAATTTCCAAACAGCCATATCCCACAGTGTAACCTTTGCTGTTTTCTCCAAAAGTTATGATTGGGCCGGTTTTCTCCACAAAATGTGATAACAGGGCTATATCACCAGTCATGTGCCTGGAGCATCCACTGTCGATGATCCACATGACCTGCTTCTGTTTCTTGCCCTGCAAAACAGATGATTTTAATTTGCATCTGGTACCCAAGCTTTGTTGGGTCCTGCAGTTACAGCATCATTGTTCATATCATTCTGTTTCACATTTAAATCGATACTAGAATCCTCCTGTCTGACTTCTTTTACTGTCCACTTGGTTCTAGAGTTAGACTTAGTCTTTAAAGGAATTTACGGACAAGCGGAAACGCGATATAACAATTATTCCGTAAAAACCATATATCGGGCATATAGAAAATCATATAAAAACGAAAGACCGGAGGAATCGAAACCTTACCTTGAAAATTCGAAGATGGTTTGGATGGTTGCAAGCAGTTGCTCCTCAGAGTGTGAAGCACTCTACCGGTATCCACCAAGATTAATTCTTCGACGAAGCTTTTTATAAAACTAAGCTTTTATAAAAATAGAGGTTTGAGAGAGAGAGAGAGGGAGATGAAGAAGATGAGGGAGGCAACTAGGTTTTTCACACAAACCAAAAAGTGTGTAAACTCATTCTCATCTCATTCTATTTATAGGGCTCATGTAGGGTTTTCATAATTAATATATCATTATATATTAATATATAAATCCTACACTTTATCTTATAAAATGTTAAATAATAATTAAAACAATTTTAATCATTATTAAAACAACTTGCTCTCTCAAAATACCTTCATCAATAAATTAATCTTTTTATGGTGTGACCCTGTAGGTTCAATATTAAGCCGGTAGTAGAAATAAATAATATTAAACTTTTTATTTATTATTTATATGAATTCTAAAATTCATTAAATATAATTAACTGATTAATTATATTTATTCTACATCGTGAGTGATGCTTCTCAACATATCGCGACTATCCGGATAATATGAATTCACTGCTTAGAATACCAAGAACCTGTTAGTGCTAGTTACCGTACAATCAATTCCTTATACCCTACAATATCCCGATTAAATACAAGGCATGGATCTCGTGTCAAGCCTATCAAATTTAATCATATGATTTCTTATTCATAATGCAAAGTTCATATTAATGCAAATTAGAAACTCATTTCTAATTTCATACACTCTGGCCAGAGATTCCAGAACTCGCATACTAAGAATAACATAGGATATTCACTTCCTTACTGGAAGGGGTAGATCCTTTATTGACCGTTAACTATCTCCATACACAAATCCCTATGCCCAGAATAGACCTAATGGATGTCCTTAAGACTAAGGACTAAACCAAAGCACAGTTCATTATATACAAGATTACTCTAACGATCTCAAGTCTAAGGACACTTGTACAAATATCACTCAGTGAACAACTATCGACACGTGAGTAAACTCCATTAGTTGTTCAACTTATCGAGTCATGTTCAGTGAACTTATTCCCTAATAAGCACCTACATACTAGCTATAGTGTCACCACACAAATGCCTATGAGAACAGACATCCTCCTGAAGGGAGCAAGCACAGTATGTACCAATCTTTGCGGATTCACTAACTTCCGATTAGTTATCCTATGATCAGGAACTGTTTAGGTTTAGAGTTATCATCTTCTAGATCTCACTATTATAATCTCATTATAATTCTAGAAGCTTTACTTTAAACCATGGAATATCTTATTTAAAACACTTTAAATAGATAAAGCCCGTAATAAAAACAAATAAGTCTTTTATTAATATTAATGAAATCAAATAAGAGAACAAGAAAGTTCTTCCTAAATCATCATACATGATTGGAGTTTAGGACAAACTCTTTCAATCTCCCACTTGTACTAAAGCCAATCACTCTGGTATCTAATACCCATTCACTTATTATGACGATCGAAGTGAATCTGAGATATCGGCTTAGTGAGTAGGTCTGCTATGTTGTTATGTGTGTCAACTTTTCAATGTTGACATCTCTACTTTCAATGATCTCCGTAATCAAAAGAAAGCGCCACAAAACAGTTTTGCAACGTCACTTACATCTATAAACTCTGCTTCCGCTATTGAGTCAACCGTTGTAGGCTGTTTGGAACTCTTCCAACTAATCGCTCCACCCTTCAGAGTAGACACGTACCCTAACATGGATTTGCTATCATCACTTTCTGATTGAAAACTAGAGTCAGAGTAACCCTCTATTTTCAACTCAGATCCACCAAAAACAAGAAAAATATCCTTAGTCCTTCGCAAATACTAAAGGATGTTCTTCACTGCTTTCCAGTGGTCTTCACCTGGATCGGACTGATATCTGCTCGTCAAACTAATTGAATGAGCAATATCATGCCTAGTACATAACATCGCGTACATGATAGATCCTTTTGCTGAAGCATAAGGAATCTTACTCATACGCTCTCTTTCCTCAAGTGTCTTAGACATCTTCTCGAAAAGGGATACTCCATGGCTCATCGGTATGAGACCTCTCGTGGAGTTTTCATGCTAAACCTTTTAAGCACTTTCTCGATGTATGTACCTTGGGTAAGACCTATCATTCTTCTAGATCTATCTCTATAGATCTTTATACCGAGAATGTAGGATGCTTCACCCAAGTCCTTCATAGTGAAGTTCTTTGATAGCCAAACTTTGACTGATTGCAGCTTCGGTATGTCATTTCCTATAAGAAGTATGTCATCCACATACAACACAAGAAATGTTACCGCGCTCCCACTAACCTTCTTGTAAACACATGGTTCATCTATGTTTTTGATAAAATCAAACTATTTGATTGTCTCATCAAAATGGATGTTCCATCTACGAGAAGCTTGCTTCAATCCATATATAGATCGCAAGCAAAATCCGAATTGATTTGAGTAGGGCTACATGCAAAAAGTTTCATCAAAGTCAATCCTTTGCCTTTGTCTGAATCATTTTGCCATGAGCCTAGCCTTGTAGGTCTCCGCCTAGCCATCTACTCCAATCTTTCTCTTGTATACCCATTATCACCCAATAAGTCTAACATCCTCAGGTGCTTCAACCAAGGTCCATACTTGGTTGGCATACATAGAATCCATTTCGGATTTCATGGCACTATGCCATTTCTCTGAGTCAACACTATGCCACGTAAGGTTGTTTAGTTTGAACAGGAGTTTCCTTTTGAACCGTAGTAGTTTATGTTTCATGAACTTCTTTAAGTTCAATCTTGCTCCCACTGTTCCCTTCAAGGATAAACTATTTTTCTAAGAAGGTAGCATGTCTAGAGACAAACACCCTATGATCGATGTAAAAGTGATACCCTAAAATCTCTTTAGGATATCCCACAAAACTACATTTTACGGATCGAGATTCCAGCTTATCACGGTCAACTTTCTTAACATAAGCCGGACATCCCCAAATCTTAACGTGTTTAAGACTCGATTTCCTTTCTTTTCTATATCTCATATGGAGTTTGAGGAACAGATTTGGAAAGCACCTTATTCAGTAAATATGCTGAGGTTTCCAATTCATAACCCTAAAGTGATACTGGAAGATCTGCATAGCTTATCGTGGATCGAACCATGTCTAACAAAGTTCAATTTCTCCTTTCAGATACTCCACTCAGCTATGGAGTGTCCGGATGAGTCCACTGGGAGACTATACTATTTTCTTTGAGATAATCTAGAAACACACCACTCAAGTATTCATCTCCTCGATCTGATCGAAAAGCTCTAATACCATGTTTGGTTTATTTCTCTACTTCATAACTGTATTCTTTGAACTTTTCAAAGGCTTCAGATTTGTATTTCATCAAATACATATATCTAAATCTAGATCAATTATCTATGAAAGTCACGAAGTATTAAAATCCTGCCATGGCTTGCGTAGACATTTGTCCACATACATCTATGTGTACCAATACCAGCAACTCTCTAGCGCTCTCTCCATGTCCACTAAATGGAGATTTGGTCATTTTACCCAATAGACAAGACATGCATGTAGGATATGATTCAGAATCAAAGGGTTCCAGTAACCTTCCCTTATGCAATGTCCGAAGTCTATTTTCACTAAAATGACCAAGTCTGTAGTGCCATAAGTAGGTAGGATTTTCATCATCCTTTTTTTTCTTTGTTTAATATGAAGTAAAACATATTCTATGTCACATACATACAGACCATTATTTAAATTTCCACTACCATAAAGAACATTATCTCTAAGGATTGGATGTTTAATATTCTGAATAATAAATGAAAATCCATCCAAGTCTAACATTGGAATAGAAATAATATTCCTCACAATCGAGGGAACCAAATAACAATTATTTAAAATAATAGTCTTGCCCGTAGGCATATGTAAATCAAACGACGCTACAGCTATGGCAGCAACTCTTGCTCCATTGCCCATCCGTAGAATCGCCTTCTCTTCCCCAAGAGCCCTACTTCTCCTTAGTCCTCGCAACGAATTGCAAATGTGAGAACCATAAGTAGTATCTAATACCTAAGTAGAAGTTTGATTTAGTGACATGTTTACTTCAGTCATAAACATATCTGAATTAGAAATGGTAGTCTTACTAGCCTTCTTCACGTTCAGTTCTGCAAGGTAAACCTTACAGTTCCTCTTCCAGTGCCTCACCTTGTTACAGTGAAAACAAACAGTATATCCCAGCTTCTTAGCCCTTGAGAACTTTTCTAAAGCTTCGAAGCCAGTCAGCATAGTTGGGATCAGTCAATATGTGAGCATCTAGTATGCTACGGAGTGATTGTGCAGAAGACCTAGTGTATATATCTATATATATTAAGTCTACAAATGATATACACATAACAACACTTAGCAAATATTCAATTTCATTATTAAAACACTACATGAATCGGGTCTTTATTCATAAGTGGCTCCCACTAGTTTATCTAATTTATACAACCCCCTAAGTGAATAAATAAGCATTCGTAATGCTAGTGGGAATAGGGATCCTACATTCCATCACACAACCCCGGCTGTGGCACGAAACGCCATGTGATGTTCAGTAGGCAGACAACTCTTGTCAATTACATCTCATGTTATTCCCTAATAAAACTTTAGCCTCTTGAATAATTGAGTCATGGCTGTGGCACGACAAACTCAATATTCTAAGTCAAGTCTAACCCAACATTCTGTACAATTGAATCAGTCTCCAATAGCCCACGGCTGTGGCACGTAACGACCATTAGATTCTAATTCATTGTACACATCTCTATGTAATAGACAAGTATTTCTTATTTCGAAATCAAAGCCCTCGGCTGTGGCACGAAACGATAGTGATTCAAAAATGAGAACTACTTTCTACCATGTTGGAAGGCTATGACCGACACAAGCCCGTCGTGTCATTGGCCAATTACTACTTGATATTTATAAAAGAGGTTTTTTTTAAGGTCACGAAACATTTTCGTATAAACCTATAAGTCTAACGTGTTTTAAGTTTAATAGATAATCTAAATCTATAACAAAAACACGAAAAATCTCAATATTATTAGTCAAGTCAAATCCAACATTTTGTACAATTAAATTATATTCCAATAGCCCACGGCTGTAGCACGTAACGACCACTAAAATCTAATTTTGTACACATCTAATGTAACAGACAAGTATTTTCATGTTGATCGGTAACAAAGTCCTCGGCTGTAGCACGAAACGACAATGTACCGAAAACAAGAAATACTTTCTGTCATGTTGGAAGACCATAACCGACACAAAACTTTTTGTGCCTATGGCCGATTACAACTTGACATATATAATACATAGATCTCATCTTCTTTGTTATTAACCAATAATTAAAACTCTTTTAATTATTAATTCTATTTCTAAACTCTTTAGAAAATTAATCTCTCCCTTAATATAATTTCATAAATTAAATAAATAATTAATAATATTAAGATCACATCTTAATTATTTTATAATAAATTAAATCTCATTTAATCAATTAATAAAATTGCTAACTAATTATTATTTCATAAATAAATAATTATCAGCCATTATTAATTAACTAATATTATTTAACAATCATAATCATATTATAAAGATATTCTTTTCTTCAATTAAATATTTCAAATCAATAATCGATAATAGGATGATTCCCAGATCGGGGGGAGCATTGTCAAGAGGCGTCACTTAATACCCTTTTCTTACAGATCAAAATCTGTTTTTGACAGAATCATCCTTTCTCTCAATATTGAAAATTCATATTTAATTACGTGTTTCAAAAACACAAAAATCTCATGATTGTATTCATAATATTATTATTAAGGCAAGAAACGATTCCTATTCTAGATTTTCTAGAGCATGCCTTATTTTGATTTAAGTTCACCTAAATCTATCATCTCTTGGTAAACATAGGCATATATCTCATATATAAAATTAAATAAACAAGTAGGCATGCAAGCAATATCATGTCACACATTGATATAATGATGTATGGATTTATCATAGCATTTAAAAGCAATTTAAAACAATTAAAATATGCTTTAAAACACTTCCGGTAATATAAATATTTCAAAAATATTATATAAAAAATATTTGACCACTCCATTAGATCCGTATCGTAAATACGAATCCAACGATATATTGTACGCCCAAAACGGAGTTACGAAACTCCCAAAAAATCAAATTTAATGAGACTGAAGGGCTGTAACGCATTCCCGGAAGGCGTTACAAGCATTTAAAACCATTAAACGTTGTAACGCATCCAGAAATTGCGCAACAGACACTGTCACGCATTTCTGAAATGCGTGACCCCCCCCCCCCCCCCGGCGTTTGCGCTGCACGCGCGTCAGACAGCAGTGTTCAGCAAAGCAGCAGTTGAAAGTTTTTTTTTTTGTTTAATGCAGTCGACCGTTGTACTACTGTAGTGTGTCAGAATGTAACTGATGCCTTTACTTCTCAAAAACCAAAACGGCTGATTAACTACCTTTATTATTATTATTTTAATTTTATATTAATAAATTAATTAACATTTAATTAATAAATTAATAAAAATTAAAACAACATAACTTTTATTGAATCAACAACAGAAAAAAAATTACCAGGTAGCTATGGGGTCCTTGTGCAAACTTTAATTTCATAATATTCACATGCATGATTATTTTATGAATTTTAATCAAAACAATTTTAAAAAATTGATAACAAATAATCTACACATCACAAAATTATGAAAAAATATCTAGATGATCCATAACACTTATAGAACGCAGATCAATGGTCAAAACTTCATGCAAATATTATTTTGAATTAATTCATAATTAAATCCAAATAAACTTGCAAAAATCATAATAAATCCATACATGCATAAAAAAATCTGAAATTTTTTATGTGAATCTCTATATGCAGAACCTGGCTCTGATACCATTGAAGGAATTTACGGACAAGCGGAAGCGCGATATAACAATTATTCCGTAAAAACCATATATCGGGCATATAGAAAATCATATAAAAACGAAAGACCGGAGGAATCGAAACCTTACCTTGAAAATTCGAAGATGGTTTGGATGGTTGCAAGCAGTTGCTCCTCAGAGTGTGAAGCACTCTACCGGTATCCACCAAAATTAATTCTTCGACGAAGCTTTTATAAAAATGGAGGTTTGAGAGAGAGAGGGAGATGAAGAAGATGAGGGAGGCAACTAGGTTTTTCACATAAACCAAAAAGTGTGTAAACTCATTCTCATCTCATTCTATTTATAGGGCTCATGTAGGTTTTTCATAATTAATATATCATTATATATTAATATATAAATCCTACACTTTATCTTATAAAATGTTAAATAATAATTAAAACAATTTTAATCATTATTAAAACAACTTGCTCTCTCAAAATACCTTCATCAATAAATTAATCTTTTTATGGTGTGACCCTGTAGGTTCAATATTAAGCCGGCAGTAGAAATAAATAATAATAAACTTTTTATTTATTATTTATATGAATTCTAAAATTCATTAAATATAATTAACTGATTAATTATATTTATTCTACATCGTGAGTGATGCTTCTCAACATATCGCGACTATCCGGATAATATGAATTCACTGCTTAGAATACCAAGAACCTGTCAGTGCTAGTTACCGTACAATCAATTCCTTCTACCCTACAATATCCCGATTAAATACAAGGCATGGATCTCGTGTCAAGCCTATCAAATTTAATCATATGATTTCTTATTCATAATGCAAAGTTCATATTAATGCAAATTAGAAACTCATTTCTAATTTCATACACTCTGGCCAGAGATTCCAGAACTCGCATACTAAGAATAACATAGGATATTCACTTCCTTAATAGAAGGGGTAGATCCTTTATTGACTGTTAACTATCTCCATACACAAATCCCTATGCCCAGAATAGACCTAATGGATGTCCTTGAGACTAAGGACTAAACCAAAGCACAGTTCATTATATACAAGATTACTCTAACAATCTCAAGTCTAAGGACACTTGTACAACTATCACTCAGTGAACAACTATCGACACGTGAGTAAACTCCATTATTTGTTCAACTTATCGAGTCATGTTCAGTGAACTTATTCCCTAATAAGCACCTACATACTAGCTATAGTGTCACCACATAAATGCCTATGAGAACAGACATCCTCCTGAAGGGAGCAAGCACAGTATGTACCAATCTTTGCGGATTCACTAACTTCCGATTAGTTATCCTATGATCAGGAACTGTTTAGGTTTAGATTTATCATCTTCTAGATCTCACTATTATAATCTCATTATAATTCTAGAAGCTTTACTTTAAACCATGGAATATCTTATTTAAAACACTTTAAATAGATAAAGCCCGTAATAAAAACAAATAAGTCTTTTATTAATATTAATGAAATCAAATAAGAGAACAAGAAAGTTCTTCCTAAATCATCATACATGATTGGAGTTTAGGACAAACTCTTTCAGTCTTTCTCTTGGTGGAAGCTTCCTTTTTACCAACATAGGCAGGCACAAAAGTCTCAGCAGTTTCTAAGTAGGAGCATCTTTCAGTAGACAGAATAGGTATATTGAAGGTACTCATAACAACAATTTTGCATGGCATACAGTCAATGTTATTACAGACATCCATACTTCTTTGCATAATGGGGGTTCTATGTAAGTTACCACTAACATTGGACGCATTAACCTTATCCTGTTTGGGTTTCTTACAAACAAATGTTAAATGATGAGATGATCCACAATTATTGCAAAGCTTCCTAGGGGCATCCTTAACATGACTATATCCATTCTTCTTATCAATCCCTAACTTACCATTCCTATTCTTAGGCTTGTAGGCATTTGCTTTGACAGTATGTTCTGAAGTTGCTGTCGAGCCACCCTTGACAGTACCTTTCTTTGCCTCTGTCGTGACAGCAGGTTTGAAAGTTGATGTCTTGGGTTCTCTCTTGACAGTATCTTTTGAAGTTTCTGTCTCATCCTTGTTGTCAGCTACTTTAGAACATTCTGTCTGATTGCTTGGTAGAGTTTCTGTCATAGGGAACTTGATAGTATCTTTTCCTTTGCTAAGTGTGCTGTCAATGCACTCATCTTCATCAAGTAGCTCTTGTTTGATGAACAAGGAGGTTTCATCAAAATCAGCTTGAAGATTTTTGAAAATCGGATTGTTAACTCTTTTGAGAATTTGAGGTTTAACAACATCACTATCATCAAGAACAATTGCCTTTCTATGCCTTCTACCATACTCGAAACCTATTCCTACCTTTTGATTCTCAGTGTGATTATCATGATATTCCTGAACTAACCTAGAAGAGTTTCTAAAAGCTTTGAGTTTAAACTCGTTTTCTACAATTTGACTCCTGAGAAAATCTTCAATTTCCTTAGCACAGATAATATCATTCTTCAATCTAGCATTCTCTTGAGCTAATGAATCTAGGGGACTGGTTCTTAGCAACAACATTTCATTTTCAGATTTTAGAGTTTCATTCTGTTTAGTTAACTTAGCAATTTCTTCATGAGCAGTAGATAAACTAACATGAATGTTAAACATCTCAGCACTTAAATCCTCAATGGTATGCTTATACTCAGTTTTAGACATATCAAGTAAGACTAGAGATGGTACCTGATTTGATGAACTTGAATCTTCTTCATCAGATTTAGCCATGAGGGCTAAGTTCACAAACTCCTCTTCTTCTTCATCTTCAGAATCATCCCAGCATTTTCCTTCAGCCACAAAGGCTTTCCCTTGATTCCTCTTAAACTGATTTCCAGATCCCTTTCCTTGATTCTGTCTTGGTCTTCTGCACTCAGTAGCAAAATGACCTAGCTCATTGCAGTTGTAACATCTGAACTTCGACCTATCCACCAACCTTGTCTTGTATCCTCCTCTTGTGGTTCCACCAGTGGGCTTTGAAAAACTTCCCTTGTTGAATTAAAATGATTGACCCTGTGGCTTGTATGACTTGTCCCTTCTGAACTTGATATTCTTGAATCTCTTAGCCATATAAGCCATGGTTGGATTATCCATGCTTTCAATCTCTTCTACTATGTAGAAGTCTTCATCTTCAACATCTTTCAGCTGCAGAACCACCTTCTCCTCATCATCCAACACTTCTTCAATCTTCAACGATGGCATCTGTGTTGATTGTGAACTTTGTGATGGTTCACTTGGACAAGCTACTTGTGGCTCATGCGCTATGAGGGCTCCTGACATGTTTGTTAACTTTCCTTTGGTTCCAGTTTGAATAGCTCTCTTTTGAAAAAGCTCGAGTTCGTATGATTTGAGCACACCATAGAGAGTTTCAAGAGAGACATCACTCAAGTTTCTTCCCTCTCTTATGGCTGTGACTTTATGCTCAAGATGCTCAGGGAGAGTGAGCAGAAATTTGATGTTAATCTCCTTTCTATCATAGAACTTTCCATGAATTTACAACTCAGCTATTAGCTTACTGAACCTTTCAAACATGTGTGTAAGTTCTTCGCCTGGTTTCGCCATAAAGGCTTCATATTGTGATACAAGAATTTGTCTTTGGTTCTCGCGAACTTCTTCACTTCCTTCACACAGCAGCTCTATCTTGCTCCACATTTCTTTTACAGATCTGCATCCCATGACATTACCACACATGGCTTTGTCTAATGTAAGTGAGTCGAGCAAGATGAGTTGTAAATAGTCATCCAAGACTACTTTCTCCTTTTCAGACTCTGTGTACTCTGAAGGCTTCTTTGCAACCCAATGGGCTGGAATGACTTCATCATTCACAGTAGCAGCAGCTACTTCCTTCTGAGGTATGAAGGGGCCGTTCTCAATAATTCCCAAATACAGTGGATGGGCAGCTTTGATAAATAATAAGATCTTTCTTTTCCAGAAATTGTAGTTCTCTTTATCAAAGACTGGAATTTCGATTCCACTTGACTTCTGAATACTCGTCATGATCTTCAGATTTGTGTATCAATCTGTACGCTCTAATACCAGTTGTTGGTCCCGGAGTATTGCAGAAGGGGGGTTGAATGCAATACTGATAAAATCGAATCTTTAAATCAACAATGAAAATAAAGATTATAGATTATCAGTAGATGTATGCAAGCAATAAGTGAAACAAGATTTCTCACAAAATAAATGTTTTATTTATTTTGTGTGAAGTGTTGCTACAACCTGGAGAGAGTTTCTCCAGCTTCGATATCTCAAGAGATACAGATTGCTTCGTGTGCGTACATGAATAGAAAAGAATCTAAGATGTATCTAAGTAGACTAAGATACTCTGTTGTCCCTATCGCATGGGGTGTTGAGCTACTGTCATTTTCAAGTGGCAGCTCATTACAATTTACACACCCATGTGACTTTCCCTAATTGCTATACAGACAGGATAAACATTATAAGTAAAGCAACCTAGATTCTTTCTATTTCTAGCTAGTACAATTCTAGTAGATATGGATATCACATGCTCCTCGAATTGACCAACCTTGTCTTGTGAATCTCTTAAGCTTCTGTCGTAGTCTTGCAGGTCCGCTACAAACGATAGTGTGTTGCAGCAAATCTGTTTCTTGAACATGTAACCTGTCACGGGCTTTGACTGAGAAAATACCAAATTCAAATAATTCAAGGTGACAGTAACCTTAACCGCAGAGTCTGCTGTCAAAGGAATATTCAGAGGTTGACAGTACTAGCTCCCGCCAATGTTGTTGTTGGAGCTCCAAACTTGCTGTCAAGTGTGAGAATGTTACTGTCTCTTACTTCGGCCAATGTTGCTATCAAATGTAGCTTTGTCGTGACTTTGCAACAATTGTATTCTTGTAACATTACTGTCAGGGACATGACAATAACTTTTATTCTTGCTGTCTTCTAGATGTATTCCTTGAGGCTTGAACAAACATATGAACTTCTCCCAAATCATACATTTATTACATGACAACAATTATTCGAATACGAAGACATACTCTGGCTATGACAGTATGTTCAACTTAGTAAAAACTAAGTACAGGGAAATATAGTTAAGTTGTCTCTATGCTATCACCCATAAATCCCAACAACTTCAGATCTGGCCCTAATGAAGGCATTCAATTACTTCCACTTTCTCTGTTTCCATTGCTGGGACAAGAGCTGGTTTTTCATCTCGTTTGAGGCATTTCTTTAGAGTTACGTCGATTAATGGCAGATCCTTTAAGGCAGGATCATGGCCGTCAATGAATTGTACCTCTTTCTTTCTTTTGAAGCTCTGTAGTTATTGCTCCGCATGGCGCTTTCGCCTTTCTCTTCATCTTTTGTTTGCTTTTTCCTTATGAACATTGCTGGGCTCTGTGGCCGCCAGAGTCAGAGCTATGCCATAGCACCGCTTGGATGTTTCTGAGTTCCCCTTGATTTCACCTACCCCATTCAACGTAAGAAATTTGATCTTAAGTTGCAAAGTGGAAGTGACTGCTTTTATCATGCTTAGCTAAATTTTCGGTTCGGATATTTTTAGAATCGGATCAAATGATTTTTAGGACAATTATAGGATTTTCCAATTCCGATATAAAATCGGATTCGGTTCCATGAATTTTGGTTTGGTTTTTTTGAATCCAGACTCATTTTGTAAGGTCTAAATATACATCAACAGAAAATGCTTGAAAGTGTCAACGTAACATTTGATGACAATAAACTTCCCAGTATTCAAACAGAGGATCCATCTGAAAAGTTATCTTTTGATGACATGTTAGATTCAGATTCACATGGTGATAATTACCTGATGATAATAATTAGGATGGCCGTGCCAAATATCGAACCGACAAACTTTCAATGCCCGTGGGATGCACGAGTTTATTTTATTATGTTTTAAATTTTATTTAATATTACAATTTTGTTTTTATATAATCATTATTTTAATAATTTTTCAATCTTAATTTAATAAAATTTAATATACTCATGTTTACAGATTATATTAATTTTTCCTTATTATGAAAAACATATATGGAGTTTTAATATATTTTATTTATAATTGGAAAATATAGAGAATTTATAAAAAAATACTATGTTTTCTACTTTATTTTACAGATATACTATCTTTTCAAATTCTTTACTATCTTAATTGCAAATATACTCCACATCTTCATTCTTCTCTCTTCTCCATTCCTTCATCTCCACCGCCGCCCTATCCTTCTCCAACGTCCCCAATCCCCACCTCCTTTTCCGGCGACCTCCTCCAGCGACCTCCCAACCTCCACCTCATTCTCTGACGTTGGAGCCACAGGCCGAAAAGTTCAATTATTTCGCCGGAATTTACTTTTCTGTACTTCAAAGCCTCATTTCTCTCATTTCGTCGTTGACCACTTCTTTAGATTCGGATACCTCTTCTTCGGAACCTTCCTCCTTGGATTCAGAGATCTTTACATTCAAACAAATTTCAATACAAATCTCCTTCATGTTATAGATACAAATAGCCTGATGAGAGAAAAAATAGTTTAATTGAAGAAGCAAGTAGAAAAATTGTCTTCTCCTTTCATGTTCTCGACTAATCTTGCCGGCGACGATCCAACCGAGCTGACCAACATCTTCTCCGGCATTCAATCCCTTTGCGTTTCTACAAAATTATCTTAGCTGACCAACATATTCAGTTTGTTTATATATGTTAATGGAAGAGTGTATGTATTTTTGCAATTTTTAAAAAGAAATTGGTATAATTGCAATTAAGATGGTAAATAGCTTTCCTTAAAAAAAGTAAAATTACTAAAAATTACTTTTAACAATATATTTATCAAAAAACCTCTTTTAATAATTAGGATAACCGTACCCAAAACCAAACCGGCAAATTTTCAGTGTTTCGGCTTTATTATACTAATATAGATATGATGTTCGTGATATTTTCAGAAAAAGTGGGATTTTGATTAGAAAATATAGAATAAATAATATATTTTATCTGAAAAAGGTAATCAATAAGTTATTAGAAATTACAATATTTTATTATATAGAACATGTAAGTTTTACTTGAAAAATGAAATTGATTAGTTACTGAAAAAATATAAAAGGTAACATACTTTACATAAAAAAGGAAATTGATTAGTTATTTATAACTTTTTTTTTCATATGTATTTCAATATTTTGGCTTTAATATAGTAATATAGATAGATATAAATAAGTTTATTTAGGTAAAAATATACTATAATATAAGTAAGGATAATTAAGTAAAACACGAGTTACCAAAAAATAGATAACATAACTTTTAATGTGTCGGCCATTATAATATAGTATAGTTCAATATTTTGACTTTAATATAGTAATATAGATAGATATAAATAAGGGTATTTAGGTAAAAATATAGCAAAATATAAGTAAGGTTAATTAAGTAAAAACACGAAATATCAAAAGATAAATACAAAAAAGTTTAATGTTTCGGTTATTATAATATAGTATAGATTGGTAGTCCATAATCACAAGTCAATTTTTTAATTTTTGATTTTGTTATTATTACTGATATTTTTTTGACGCATACCACACATTTTGTTTTCCACAATATTAAAAAAAACAAATATAAATTTAAAAATCTTTTTGAACTATTGGATTAATTATCTCACAAATAAATTTAGACAGACGAATATAATTTTATATTAGACGGATCGATGATCATTGATCAAAATAAAAATATAGACGGACTAATTATTATTATCCAAATAAATGGATTATTAAATAGATAATCCACTAAATAAAGAAAGTCAATCATCCTCTAATATATTAATTATTTAAGGATAAAACTATTAATGCGTTAACCTATTTAATCATTTATTAATAGATGAGGTCTAGAAACTAACTATAATTAAATCACAGGTTTGAACGGTGATCATGGAATTGCTCCTTCGGTGTTTGACATTACTAAAAATTGAAGACCAAATTCAGTGGAAATATATTCAGCAGTAGTTATTTTGAAGAACGGATTCAGTGGGAATTTGTATCAGTTATAATTTAGTGGGAATTTGTATCAGTGATTGTATCATGTCCAGCCTATGGCTTATTCTAATAAAATCTTTGCCTATAAAAAAAACATTTGGTATGGTATTACACTTTTAACCCTAACTCCGAATCCAATGATACACGTACCGAGACCTCAAAACACATCTAAAACAAATTCTAAACATTTTTTAACAAAAAATTATCAAAACAAAGAATATTGTTATAATTATTACTGATAATCTAAAAAATATAATTTACATATCTATAATCACAAAAGATGAATCTTGAAGTTAATATTAAAAGAAACAAATTAGTTTTATAAAAAAATAGAAACAAATTAGAGAAAATATTTAGCTAAAAGATGATTAAAGATAGGTTCTTTAATGAGATGTATATTATTATATGTATTACCCACATAAACAAAAATTTGCAACTAAATATTAATAACAAACAATATTATTTATATATATATATATATATGATCTTGTTCTAATAGAAACTAAATTAGAGTGGAAACTAGAAATCAAACCCAAATCAAAAATTAAAGCTAATCTAATGACCAAACTAGGGGTACCCCAATACAAAAAACACAAAATACTCTACCATCTATTTAGTTAAAAAAAAAAAATCACTGTTCAGTGTGCTGACGTGGCAGTGACGTCAGCATGAATAGTGTTTTTTTTTTTGCTGGGCGTTGGTTAGTTAATTTAGAGCATCTCCAACCCAATAAAACCTTTAGCTAAAATTAAATGTGAAATACCATAAATAAAAAATATAGAGAATATGTAAACAAAATGTTCATTCCAATGGGGGGAAACCCTTAGCAAAAATTTTAGCCAACCCTTTCATGTTGGCTATATATAGCCAACCTCTAGGGACATGTAGCAATATTCCACATCATCTTTTACCATATATAAATAATATAATCTATTTATAACAACTTCAAATAATAATAAAATACTATTTTTAAAATATAGCCAACCATTATGGCCAACATCATTGGAGTACAACATCCTACAGATTCAGCAAATATCTTACAGGTTCAGCAAATTTTATTTTAGCCAACACCATTGGAGATGCTCTTAGGACATTTTTTGTGAAGTTGCCCCTGGCGGGGCCCTTAGAATAGATGAAATATAATTTATTTAGTGGTGGTTTCTACTTTCTATTCTAACTTTGGTTTCTATTTGACCAGGAGCCTATATATATATATAGAGTCCTACTCCACTACAAACTAAAATTAACTACAAACTAAAAACTAAACACTAATCCAACATTTCATGCTAATCTAATGATCAAACTAGGGGTACCCCAATACAAAAAATGCTTAAAATATTTGGCTCTATCGAACAAAAAAAAAATAAAAAAATTCACTGTTCACGTGATGACGTGGCAGTGGATTTCACTGGTTAACGGTGCTTCGCACCTTCTTGTACGGCGCTTCGCGCCTTTATCATTCTAAAGTTGTAAGGAATGGCAATCAATGGTAAAGGCAATAGACGATTGACGGGTGTGTCGAGAGCCTTCGGCCCTCATGACTACCTAACTCATCCGTTTACTGTCTTAAATGCTTCGCATTTCCACGGCAAGGTTTTTTTTTGTTGGATAGAGCCAATTATTTTAAGCATTTTTTGTGAAGGTACCCTTGGCGGGAACCTTAGAATAGATGAAATATAATTAATTTAGTGTTAGTTTGTAGTTTGTATTTAAGGATTGGTTTGTATTTGAGCAAAAACCTATATATATATATATAGGGGGTTGCTCAAATGAGATCCCTCTTATAATGAGACCCTCTCTTATAATGAGTCCCTCTCATATTTCTTTTATTTTAACGGGCCCCGCCAGGGGCACCCAATACGAAAAATGCTTATAATTATATCCTCTATCCATTCATCAAAAAAAAAAATTTTTTTAAAAAAAACTGGGTGCCACGTCATCATTTTTTTGGGAAAAAAATATATTTTTTTTTGATGAATGAATAGAGAGTAGATATATAAGACTTTTTCGTATTGGGTGCCCCTGGCGGGGCCCTTTAAAATAGATGAAATATGAGGGGGACTCATTATAAGAGGGGTGATATTTGAGCACCTCCCTATATATATATATAGGGTCCTACTCCACTACAAACTAAAATTAACTACAAACTAAAAACTAAACACTAATCTAATATTTCAAGCTAATCTAGTGACCAAACTAGAGGTACCCCAATACAAAAAAAGCTTAAAATAATTGGCTCTATCCAACAAAAAAAAATTTAAAAAAAAAAATCACTGTTCACGTGATGAGGTGGCAGTGGATTTCACTGGTTAACGGTGCTTCGCACCTTCTTGTACGGCGCTTCGCGCCTTTATCATTCTAAAGTTATAAGGAATGGCAATCAATGGTAAAGGCAATAGACGATTGACGGGTGTGTCGAGGGCCTTCGGCCCTCATGACTACCTAACTCATCCGTTTACTGTCTTAAATGCTTCGCATTTCCACGGCGGGGATTTTTTATTTTTTATTTTTTGTTGGATAGAGCCAATTATTTTAAGTATCTTTCGTGAAGGTACCCTTGGCGGGAAACTTAGAATAGATGAAATATAATTAATTTAGTGTTAGTTTGTAGTTTGTATTTAAGAATTGGTTTGTATTTGAGCAAAAGCCTATATATATATAGGGGGCTACTCCAATACAAATCTCCTTAAAATACAAACCTACAAACCAAGCATAATCTAATATTTCAAGCTAATCTAATGACCAAACTAGGGGTACCCCAATACAAAAAATGCTTAAAATAATTGGCTCTATCCAACAAAAAAAAAATCACTGTTCACGTGATGACGTGGCAGTGGATTTCACTGGTTAACGGTGCTTCGCACCTTCTTGTACGGCGCTTCGCGCCTTTATCATTCTAAAGTTGTAAGGAATGGCAATCAATGATAAAGACAATAGACGATTGACGGGTGTGACGAGAGCCATCGGCCCTCATGACTACCTAACTCATCTGTTTACTGTCTTAAATGCTTCGCATTTCCACGGCAAGATTTTTTTTTTTTTTTGTTGGATAGAGCCAATTATTTTAAGCATTTTTTGTGAAGGTACCCTTGGCGGGAACCTTAGAATAGATGAAATATTATTAATTTAGTGTTGGTTTGTAGGTTTGTATTTTAAAAGTGGTTTGTATTTGATCATTTGCCTATATATATATGTTCAAATAGAAACCAATCTTAGAATAGAAACTAGAAATTAGAAACTAACACTAAATATATTATATTTCATCTATTCTAAGGGTCCCGCCAAGGGCACCTTCACAAAAAATGTCATAAAGTAACTCACAAACTTTTAGCAAAAAAAAAATTGTTCACGCTGACGTCACTACCACGTCATCACAGTGAATAGTGTTTTTTTTTGCTAAATAGAGGGTAACTTATTATTCATTTTTTGTATTGGGGTACCACTAGTTTGGTCATTAGATTAGCTTGAAATATTTAATTTGGGTTTGGTTTCTGATTTCTAGTTTCTATTCTAATTTAATTTCTATTAGAACAAGACCACATATATATATATATATATACATAATCATGAAATTTCAATAAATAAAAATTAAATAAAATTATAGTTAACAAATACTAAAGGCTTAATGACCTTTTGGCCCTTCAAGTTTGCACATTTGTACCCATAAAGCCCTACAGTTTTAAAGCATTCCTTTTTGCCCCTCCAACTTCAGAAATGTACCTTTTTGCCACAAACCGTCGTCTATTCGTTCTAAAAGATGACGATTTTGTGTCAAAAAGGCGACGGTTTTGTGGCTAAAAGGTACATTTCTGAAGTTGGAGGGGCAAAAAGGAACGACTTTAAATCTGAGGGCTTTATGGGTATAACTGTGCAAACTTGAAGGGCCAAAAGGTCATTAAGCCAATAGTAAAATAAAGTGATAACTACAAGGTATGTATAGTTGCGCTAATATTTATGGTCCTATGCAACAAATATTAACTAAGTAAATTTTCAACACAAAACAATTACACGATAAAAATTTATATATTATAAGTATATTAACATTAATAAAATGGCATTTACATATTTCCATTGATCCTTTATATAATATATAAACTAGCTCTTTAGCTCGTGCAAGGCACGAGCATGTTCAAAAGACGAATAATATATTTGTTTTTATAAATTAGTCTATGATGTATACTAAAAGTGCGATATATGAGTTATATGATCGCTGATCTTCTGTAGTGCGACTAATGTGTTTTTTAAGGTCTTATTCTTATATATAATAAGATTCGATGTTTGTTTTATTATTTTCTGCGTTTGCATGTGATTGATGAGTTTTACGATAGTTAATATAATTATATATATATATATATATATATATATATATATATATATATATATATATTTATATGGGCTGAAAGTAAGCTCTAAAAATACATTTAATGTTGCATTAAATAAACCTAGGTTGGTCCAAGGTCAAAGCCCAGTAATGAGGCCCAAGACCCTAAATTAAATAATAAATTCGTAGTTGATAAATCAGCCTATAAAAAGACTCTGTTATTGAGTCCAAAAGGGAACCAATCCATTAAAGGAGTAGCCCCCAAGACATACGAGTCCAATAGGAATCAGCCATCCTCATGAAGGATCCAGAATTCTATCTAAAGTGGGTAACTTGTCCACCAAGACACCAAACCATATCCTAATTCCAAGGCACCCAATGTGTAACGCCCCCAAATCCGGGGTCAGTAGATTTGGGCGTCACGCTAACAAACTCAATAATTCTAACAAAAACTGGCCATGATGTATTCGTAAATACAACATAAACCTGCTGGATACTAAACTAAAAATCTGAAATCAAAATAAAACTGAAATAAAAATAAAAACTCAATCAAAAGCTCTTTGACCCCAACTCCCAACTCAGGATCTTAGGTTACAGTTCTAGAAACAAGAAAACCCAAAACCAACTTAAATACAACTCTATATACAAAACTTTATACAGACTTAAATCACTGGTATAACTTCGAATAGAAGTATACCAGGCCAACTAATCAAATACATACTATAACTACCACAACTATATTTACATACAACAATTAAAACTTTAAATCTAAATACCCTGATCCACGTCAGCTTCATAACAGCATCCTGCTTCTTCTTTCCACTTTCTGAACTGCGTAGGCTAAGCCTCACCAACTAGTTTACTGAAAAGATAGATTTTAAAAACAACAAGTGTGAGCCAAAGAATGCTCAGCAAGTTATATATATAAAACTGAACTGGATGAAATAAGATTGCAATAATTGCAATTCAAGAAATAGGAACAATAAATATGAGCGAAGAAATGCTCACCAATTTATAATCAATACTATAATTAAAATCTGGATTCTTAACTTTAACAGAAGATTTATATCATTTAAAACATTTATAACTCGAAATCAAAATTTAATAACTGAGAAGGTTTGTAATACTAGATTCAATATTTTTAATACTTGCAAAATACTTTAACTGTCACTTTAACAAAATCTCCAAGAAATTCTCAGTTACTCAAATTTCATTCATGTCGCTAAGCGTTTGCATACCTAGCTGCCTAACCGGCCTGACAATCATGAGTTTGAATAAATAAGAAGATCTCAAGTTATTCTCGGTTCTCACTATCACTGCGCAACGCATGCCACAGTGACCGTAATAACCGTGAATTAGTTTTCACCGTTCAAAACACTAATATAATAACTTTCCATTTTTATACTAAAAGTACTTATTAACTCAAATCGTAACTTGATATCCAACATACTTGGAAATGAAAATGTACTTTAACTTAAACATTCTATCATGAGAATATACTTGCATAAAACAACGTTCAATAGAATTGGAGTTTTTCATCATACTCTGGACATTACGGGTGATCAGCCACGTAAAGTCCAGCCAAAAACAATACTCTGGGATCCCCTCACTAGGCACTTATTGACATTGGTCTTTACTACTCTGACCATGAAGCTGGTCCACATTTTATAAAAATTCTTCCAATTCCATTAAACTACTGTACTTTCAAATAATCTCAGGGAAACTATATACTTTAAGAACATTATACTAAAACAAGGGATAAGAATGCAATACATGCAAAAACTTTAACAGAATATTACTGACAATACTTAAGAAAGGATAATACTGGCAATAAAACTGAAATTCTACTCTCCACATAATATGTGAATAAAATATATCCTTATCAATAATTTGAAGGAAAGGATACTAGCAATAAGGATTTGAAAGAAATACTTATACTGAATAGAAACATATTTATCTCGCTTGAACGATAAGCGAGGGTTAGTACACTTGCCTCGATTCCAATGCGTCGATTCGCTACTTACTATACTTCGGTCTTTACTCGATCATGCATTCATTTCCTTCAATCGTCTTGTCAACACGCTCGCTGGGTCCATATCGAATCCCTATTATATTCGAAATAATAGTAAAGTACCATTTAGTACATAAACAACCCAATTGATAACTAATTACTTATAACTCGCAAAGCAATACATACATAAATATATATATACCCACACCTCATTAATCATCACATATGTACTTAAACACTCATACACATACATGCCTTTTAAATCTTTAAATCAAATAACTTTAAATACAGGGGATTTTTAGAAAATTTCGGCATGAAGTATTCGTTTATCGGATTATGGGCACAGCCCCTCAAATACAATTCAACCCTGTTTTTACAAAAATAAAGCTGCCTCAACTTCCAACAACATAAATGTAAACAAGTAAGAAAAGTACCCGCCCAGACATGCGGCACCTAGCACATAATAATTTACATTACATTACTACTTACGCTACACCAATGATCGTATTTCTCACGCATTTTAATGATACACGTGACAACCAATCATTGATGTTCGTAAGCCCTAGGGAACAACCCCTAGCACTAACTATTACTTACGCTATATCGATGATCACTTCACTCAAGTATATTAATTATACTCATGATAGCTAATCATGGATATTCGTAAACCCGAGGAACTAGTTGTAGAGAATTACACAAGTCCTTAAATATTGACATTTAGGACTTGCGATCTCATTGCAACTCCTCGCAGATAAACACATAATAACATAAAATAAATCTCATAGTAAATCTTTGATAATTAACATTTTTAAAACCATACAATCAGGAATTAAATTCTTATTTTAAGAAAACTTTGTGAATTGGCCTTTTTGACCACACATATAATTCACCACCACATATTTGACAGGTATAGCATTTAACAGATAATATGACTCGACTACTACATTTAGCACATATAAACCATTTACCATTTAGTCAACTCGTATAAACTCCACAAATAATGCCAGCATCACCATTGACCACCGATACTCGTTAAACCCGAATATTCTCGATACCACAAAATGATTCCAACAATTACAACTAGCACTTAACAATTAGCACTTGAACCTTTATAATTAGTAAGATCGTATAACCTTTAAATATTATTCGACCCTCACATTTTAACAATTAACATTTAACAACAATCATCCTCTTTCGAATCAAATCACCAAAAATTAACACAAACTCATCTCGCACTTTATACCATCAATCATAATTAACAAATATCGACCCTCCGAATAAAATTTTGGAATTTAATCTAATCACTAAAATTAACACATAAACTCACAAATTAAATCTACTTTAATCACAACAATAATCTCATTATTTAAACTAATTAAATTACCACAATTAACGAATTAAATACAAAAATTAAATAATTAAATAAAAATTATACCATTTCCGATGACCACCACAAACACTACCACCGCTGCATCTCTCTCTCTGCCATCTCTCTCTCTCTCTCTCTGCACAACTGCTGCCGCGCCTCCTTCACGCAACCCACCTGCGCCGCCTGCACCAGGCCCACCGGCGCGCCACCGTGCGACGCCGCCTCCTCCTCCTCGCTGTCCGGTCGCTGCTCCTCTACACACACACACGACCTCACACACATATACACACATATACACACATACACGTGACTATACATACACACACGGATCTGCTCCTCCAATTAGAAGCCCCAACTCCATTTCCCCCCAATTTCCCTCTTTCAAGAACCCTAATTTCTTCCCCCAATCTCTACTCTCTCTCCCCGTCTGTTTTTCTCTCTGTCGGGTCTGTTTTTCTCCAATTGGGATTGGCCCAATTCTAATTATATAACTACTTGCAATTTTATTCGGGCCCAATTAAAACACTACTTATTCGTATAAACTAATACACAACTTATATAAATCGAAATTAAATAGAAAATTCGGAAAATTAAACTTTCCATTTTTAAAATAAAGAATATTAAATTATGAACACCCACATATTTTTAAAATATTTTTCGGATCAAAAATGAATTAAATATGAATTTTCAAAGTTTTGATCCTTTAAATACAATAAAACTCTTAAAAATCATTTTAAAATACTCAACCACCCAAATTAATCCACCCAACAATTTTAAAAACTCAATAAATAAATAAAGATAATTTTATAAAAGATTTCATGATTTTCAAGCCCTCCGATAATTAAATAAAGATTTTTGAAGATCAATAATACTTGATTTAAATATTTTTAAATCACTAAAAATACCAATAAAATACTGGGGCACACACTGGCACACATAACTCAATATATACTCATATAAACTCAATACTAAATATCGTTGAATTCCACAACGATATTCTCAAATCCAATTCCATTCTTTAAATACTAATTAACATAATTAAATAATAATAAAATAATAATAAAACAATAATAATAAATCCTAAAATAATCTGGGATCTTACACAATGCCTATATAAAGGGCCTGACCCCTCATTCTCTGAACAACATTTTTGGGGCACAGCTCCATATGTCACCCACCACGTTTTAGGCTTAATCCTCGAATAAGGACATACAAGCCACTACGTCCTTGGTGTGCCCCTACTGCCATAGCCCCCAAGGGCATCACCAAGAACTACGTTTTGGCTTGATTCTTGATATTCATTAAGGTACGTAGGCATCTTGTTAGGACCGAGTTAGTCCCCGACGACAAGAGCAGCCACCATTAAAGCTCGAAGCTCTCAATCTCTAGCAATCAATACACGAATTAATTGCACCCTACTTTTTATTCCACAACGTTTGGCGCCGTCTGTGGGAAGAAGACGTCAACCATGGAAAATACACGGATATAAAAAATGGATATGACGATCCACCAGCCTCAATGAGCGTTCCGACCACCGTTGCTGGAACTCACCCAACACATACCAGTATTCAAGGGTTGAACCATCTAGGAACAGGGATTTAAACGAGTCTCCAAGGAGCTGGAGTCCAAAGAACGATTTTAAACTCTCCAGGGGCGGATTCCCAATCCTAGGCATTATTATGCCCATAAAAGGCAAGCATGATTACAAATCTCTACCACGGTGCTTCCACCACTAACAGCTTAGAACCCAAGTTATGACCTCCCACCCCAACCAGGGGATGATTCGCCCCATATTTGAGGCTTGGAACCTTCACATGTAGTAGGAAGAAGAAGTCTCGATCGTACACTGAAAACGATGAAAGGGAAATCGGACCGATGATCCATTCCCCTTGACTTTTATTCAGGGAACGACTCCCCTAAAGACGCGTCTCCAAGGGTGATCCCCTAAGGAGTGACCCAAAATTCACTAACTCAAGGAGCGAATCCCCAATTGCAGATTGTGGTCTCACCTCTAACCAAAGGAGCACAGATCGCTACCACCGTCATGCTAATCCCAATAACTTAAAACCCCGTTTATGGGTTATCACTGTTCCAATTGCTAATGGAACCATCGATCAACTCATGAGAAGTATGTGCCTTGATACATTGAAGGCTTGGTCCCCTTGTTGGAGGATACCAAAGTTTCTTCGATTCATATGCCAAAAACGACTCCTCGTCTAAAGAAGATGAGGAAGAGGACGTTCGTTCTAGCAAAAGACGTCATGGCAAGGAGCCCATCGAAGGAGCATGACGTTCTTAACCCCAAGGGACTCAAGGAATGGCTCTTCAGGCCTGTTGTGGAATAAAAACTAGGTTATCAATATTGCGGCTAGGGTTTGTGTGTATTTAATGCAAGGGGTTGGAGAGCTTCGAGCTTTAATGGATGTTTCCGTGTTTTGAGACTGATCGGTCCTCACAGAGTGCCTATGTATCTCGTATTGAGAATTAAGCCAAGACGTAGTTCTGAGAATGAGGGGTCAGGCCCTTATATAGGCTCAGAAGCCTTAGAATTATGGTAGGATTCGGATACTTAGTGGACAAGCCACAGCCTTGAGGAAGGTTCTAGACTCCTTCCTTGTAGAAATCAGTTTCCTTGTTGAAGTAGGTGCCTTGGGGATTAAGTCAGGCAGGAGTAATATCCTTATTTGACTTTTATTGCTGAGCTGGTTATTACTCTTAATATTAATTACGAAATTAATATCATAAATAGCGTTTGGGCCCTTCTGGTGGGCCCCACGTTTGGACCATATTGGGTCTAATTAATGCTACATTAAATGTGTCTTTGGGGCTTACTTTCAGCCCATATCATTTGCCCCCCAACTTCTAGGAAAACTGATCAGGTTTTCCTTGAAGTTTTAATGGCCTTTTTTGAGACTCGGGTCAGGGTTCGTCTTTATACACTAGTGTTTCACGAGTATTGTCTTGATGTAAAGCGTGGAGCGACCGATGCGTTTATGACAATGTTAATTTGATGTTAATCGACACTAATCAGCCTTAAAAGACGTTTAAATGATGTTAAACGATGCTAAACGGCGTTAAACGGTGCTAAACGGCACTAAACAACACTAAACGGTGCTAAACGGCGTTAAACGGTGCTAAACGACACTAAACGACACTAAACGGTGCTAAATAGCCTTAAACGACATTTAAACGATGTTAAACGACGCTAAACGGCGTTAAACGGTGCTAAACGGCACTGAACGGTGCTAAATAGCCTTAAACGACGTTTAAACGATGTTAAACGGTGCTAAACGACGTTAAACGGTGCTAAACGGCACTAAACGACACTAAACGATGCTAAATAGCCTTAAACGATGTTTAAACGATGTAAAACGACGCTAAACGGCGTTAAACGGTGCTAAATGGCACTAAACGACACTAAACGATGCTAAATAGCCTTAAACGACGTTTAAACGATGTTAAACGATGCTAAACGGCGTTAAACGGTGCTAAACGGCCCTGAACGGCACTAAACAGTGCTAATTTCAAATTCAGCTCTCACTTGGTTGTCTTGTTCAAAACAATCTCCATAGTGATCTTGGTCGTCAAGACGGAGAAATAAAAACAAAAATGTGAAAACTCGACTCGACCACCACTGTCAATCGGCCGTACCGAAACCTCATACCGACAACCGACGTCGGTCGGCCAAAACGCCCCCGGTGAACCGGTCGGCCGAGACCCGGTCGGCCAAAATTTTTCTCATACCGACAACCTACGTCGGTCGGCCAAAATGCCCCCGGTGAGCCGGTCGGCCGAGACCCGATCGACCAAAATTTTTCTCATACCGACAACCGACGTCGGTCGGCCAAAACGCCCCCGGTGAGCCGGTCGGCCGAGACCCGATCGGCCAAATTTTTTTTTTCCCAGTTGATCGAAGCAAAATCTCGACGCGATGACCGATGTCGGTCGGCCGAAGCCTTCCATTGGAGCCCGGTCGGCCGGTTCTCGGTCGGCTGGGCGAAACCTCGTGCTGACTATCAATGTTAGTCGACCGGAGCCTTCCGTTGGAGCGCGGTCGGCCGGTTCTCGATCGGCTGGAAGAAAATTCATGCTGACTATCAATGTCAGGTAGGCCGTCTTCGACATCAAATCTTGAAATCTCGTACCGATGATCGCCATCAGTCGGCCGAAGCTCCCCCGGGAGGTCAGTCGGCCGGTGGTCGGTCGGCCGGAGGCCTCCTCGGGAGATCGATCGGCCGGCCCTCGGAGCTTGGTCGGCCTTTTCTCGGTCCTTGAACTTCAACGTCAATATTCAAACGTCGATATTTGGACCTCAATGTCAATATTCGAACGTCGATATCTGGACCTCAACGTCAGTATTCGATCGTCGGATGTCATTATTCAAAGTCGATGACCGAACAGACATCCTTGACTTCAAATTGGCTTTCATAACTTTCGTGACCTTCTGGGCCTTAACTCGCTTGTTGAATTCTTGGTTTTAAACCTTGAATCCATTTATGGTTGTCGGTTATAACCAACCCTTCATTCTCATTCTAAGATGTGGATCTTGTGGTGAAGCTTTTTAGTTCTTGCCCCCCTTACTTCGTGTGGTGGAGGTCTTGCTTCTCGGTTGATCGTTCAAGAAGTTCATTTGCCACTCAGCACTTGACTTCAAGTCTGGTGTGCCTTGGCTAGTTGTCACTCCTCTATCTTGAATCTAGGATTCCAACCTTATTCTTATACTCATATAACCTTGCTTAGGTTTCAACTTGACTAATGACTCTTGATTCGAGCCCTTAAACTCAAACGACAAGCTCAATTGGAGGTAGACAGCCTTGTTGGCCATCAAGGCATAATTTTTGTGTCGGGATTCAAGATTTTAAGTATGGAATGACAAAGGACCTCTTATCTCAACACTCTCTCACTAACAGTTTCTGTGCCTTCAAGGCATTATCAGGGAGCCAACAAGTCTCAAGATGAGCTTTGATAGGGTCTATCCTTCAACTTCCTTCATCAATCGGTGCTACCAACTTAGAGTTGATGGTCGGGGCCTTCAAGACCTAGAAGTAACCACTCCCTGCATAATTCTCTATCTCAGAAGAAGCGAATTTAGACAGGGCATCGGCCATAATGTTCTCATTTCTTGGAATATGCTCCACATAACACTCATCAAACTGAGTCGTAACAACTTTCACAACTTGCAAATACTTTGCCATAGTTTCATGCTTGGCCCAAATTCACCATTCACTTGCGATACTACTAGTCTTGAATCCCCACAAACTTTGAGATGCTTGATCCTCATGATTCTGGCCAAGCCCAACCCGGCTATCAAGGCTTCATACTCAGCTTCGTTATTGGTTGTCGGAAAATCCAACTTCAAAGCATACTCAACTGTGAACCCATCGGGGCTTTGCAAGACTAAACCTGCACCGCTAGATTTTGTTTTTGCTGCTCCATCAAAATAGAGGACCCAATATTCCTTCTGATCAGGTACAAGCTCCTCATCTTTTTCTTCACTCCCAGGGGTGGTTATTATATCCAGCCCCCCGACTTCTTGGTTGCCAATGGTACATTCAACCACGAAGTCAGCTAATGCTTGAGCCTTGATGGTTGTTCGAGGCTTATACGTGATGTCAAATTCTCCAATTTCAATTGCCTACTTAATCACCCTTCCACTGGCCTTCGGGCTATGTAATATGTTCCTCAATTGCTAGTCTCGTAGCTTCCTCGAGGCTGTTATCAATGCCTAAGCAAACTTCTCAATGGTTGAGTAATTCAATTCAGCCCCATGCAACACCTTGCTCACGTAGTAGATGGGTTTCTGAACCTTTTTTCTTCTCGAACAAGGATGACACTCAATGTTTGTTCAGATACCGCCAGGTATAGATAAAGAGTTTCCCCAGGACTTGGTTTGGCCAACAACGGGGCTTCAACCATGTACTTCTTCAACTGTTCAAAGGCCTCTTGGCTCTCAGGAGTCCACTCAAAAATTTTTACCTTCTTCGGTGCCTGAAAGAAAGGCAAGCATTTGTCACCAGACTTGGAGATAAATCTCCCCAGGGCTGCAACTTGGTCCGTTAACTTCTGTACGTCCCGTATAGAGCGGGGCGGTTCCATATCCAGAATCGCTTTGATCTTATCAGGGTTGGCCTCTATGCCTCTTTTCGAAACCATCAGACCCAAAAATTTTCCCGATCCAACGCCAAAAGCACACTTGGCTAGATTCAACATCATCTTATGGTGCCTCAGCACTTCAAATGCCTCTCTGAGGTGCTTAATGTGGTCAGCCGTAAATAGGCTCTTGACTAACATGTCGTCGACATAGACCTCCATGGTTTTCCCAATCAGATGGGCGGATATCTTTGGGATGTCATCCTTGTGCATCTTAATCTGATTGTAGCTGCTGAACCCATCCATGAGGCTCAACATCTCATGTCCAGCTGTGGCAACTATCAACATGTCTATCCTTGGTAGGGGGAAACTGTTAGTGTAGGTGCCCTAGAGGCAATACATTGTTTCTCGAATAAATCTTATATCATTTGATTATTAAATAAATGTATTTATTATGACACTAATTACTGCGATATTTGTTAGCATAATAAATGTCCTTAGAATAATGATACACATTATATAGTTTAAGTTTACAACTTGAATTTGAGATTATATAATATATATATCATATTCTTAAAGGTCCCTAGTCGAGTATTATTATACAGGACAATAATAATACATAAATAGACTAGTATGTTTTTGACTGATAACCACATCTCATTGGTTATAAGTATGGAGATACTAAAGTCAATGCATAGGTACATGTAGGGTACATGGTACTGGACAGACCCACCGTGAGATTCTTCATGTTAATTAAGTCATAAGAAAGACTCATAGTGATAATGGTGTAATGATCCTTTGACTTGAGATCATTATATTTCTATACAAGAATAATATACTTTGACTACATTAAAAGTTACCTTTGACCGGGTAATGATAAAAGTGGACTTCGGGTATATTGTGAATCGTATGAGAAATATGAATGATAGATAAAGGATTTAACCCTCCTATCAGATAGGAGAGATATTATTGGCCTCTTGATTGAGTGAGACTATAAAATGCATGGCCGTGCTCAAATAATGATTTGTTATTAATAGTCTACTCATGGATCAAGTAAACCCGGATTAAATTATGAAGAGGATGACAATAAACATGCCTCGAGTTTAATCTATAATATTTGGTTAAAGGGATTATATTACACGGGAACATTAATCACAAAAGGTTTATCGAATCACGATTTAATTATTATTTAATTGGGTGGCAATGATGTATTACTAGATACCGCTCATTGTTTATAATTTTATTGGAGAATAAAATTATTGCCAAAATAAATAATAACCTACAAGGTCACACACATAGAACATTTTAAAGGAAGAATTAATTTAAATTATGAATTTAAATTAATTAATGATAAGTTGGATTTTATTATATTAATTAATTGGGACTTAATTAAGTTATAATAAAATACAAAGATATATGAGATATGATTTTAAAAATTAAGTTTGACTTAATTATTATTTATTTGAATAATAGAATTAGATTTTATTATTTAAATAAATCATATTTGGGCTAGGTTTTTGACAAGGGTTTTTGGCTTTATATTATCCTATATATAAAGATATGGGGATAGGATTTGGTACGTGAAAATCAGTAGAGCCGCATCCCAAAAACCAAAACCCTAAAAAACTAGATCTCTTATTTTCATTGGAGGCTAGTACCTCCCTTCCGAACAAGAATCGTTCTTGGAGTGTTCGTGTGGATACCGTAGAGGAGGCTTCGAGGAGGAGCGTTCAGAATCGTGAAAGCTAGGATCTCCTTTTTGACATCCAATACGTAAAGCTTCGAAAAAGGTAAATATATTCTTACTACCATGATTATCTAGCATTAAACATGGATCCCGGGCTTGGAATTCCATTTAATTTTACAGTTTCCGTTGCGTTTTGATGCTCGAATTCCAACAATGGCATCAGAGCTACATGTTTAATGGATAATCTGGTTAATACATGATGTATACGATCTGTTTTATGGATTAAAAGTTCTGAATTTTTTTTCTCCCGAAGAACCCTAGCAAACTGCATGGCTTTTATCGATCTGCATGCTTTATTTTCTCCTGTTTTGTTACGTTAAGATGATCTGTTATGTGTTAATGGGATTAAAACGTAATACTAACATCTAAAATCAGTAGCAGTCGACTCAGATTATCAGACTGGTGGTTCATGCATACGAATATAGACATACGTGTTTATATATATATTATCTTCTCGGAATTGCATGCTTCTGTTTTATTCGGTTTTGTTTGTTTATATGATCTGTTGCAACTTGCTGTGTTTTATTAAGAATGAAACGAGACCCAAATCATCGAGAAACCAGTTGATTCAGTTGTGTAGTTCATGCATACCACGTATATATACATATGTGTTTGTATATAAAAATGTCTACTAGGTTTTGTTTTTAAAACCTTCAAGAATCGATATATATACATGATGTGATGTTACTACGTGTAATCGTGTGTCTGTATAATCAGTCTGGATGCAAAATCGCGTTCTATATGAATCAATAGATCGAACTGAGTCTTCTGGAAAATCTGCAGAAAATTGCATGTACAGGTGATGCGCATACTCAGTATGCGCATCTGCTAGGTTTCTGCCATACACACATACGTGGAATGCGTGTCTGATAGAATTAACAGAACAGGTCATATGCGCATACTGGAAATGCGTATCTTCTGTTTTTCATATTAAAAAAAAAAAAAAAATTCAGCCAGGTTTTGAATGCTTAGATTAAATAATAAATGTTAATGTTTAACTTGAAGTATGCAAAATTTTATTAATTAGTAATTTTGATTACTAAGTTAATATTTAAATTAATTTCATTATTTATGATTTGATCATATTTAATTTATGTTGTATAAAATTGTGTTTATACAATATGTGATGCTCTTAATTGCTATGTGAGCATGATGCATGGTTATGGCCCCAAGACCTAGTTTTCAATTTATTTTAATTTATGGTTTGTAATAATTAAAATACGACTTGCATGTCATTTTTCTTTTTGTAATTATTTTATCTCGAATGCAACTCGAGTTCTTTTGTAAAATGTTTCAAGAGGAGCTTGGAGGCAATCAAGGCAGTTTTGGAAGCGAAGCAAGAGATTTTGTAATAATTAGTTATTCCCACCATAGATTGACCTTGATTTTTCCATTAGCTTGGAAAAATCGCATAGGATTGGGCCATAACCATAGCATATTAATTTAGGTGATGCACTTTACATATGATGCATGTGTAGAGTAACAAATGTATGCATGTTTTAATTAGATTAATGATGTATGCATGTATTAGATACGTCACCCATACCATGCTTGCCATGCTAAACAAGATAAAATATGTAACGATTCGAGATTTTAAAATGAACAAACGATCATGAGATTTCTGTGTTTGTGAAACACGGAATTAAATACGAATTTTCAATTATTTAGATATGGGGAGATTTTGTCAAAAACAGGTTTTACCTGTAAGGAAGTTGGGTATTAAATGAGGCCACTTGTGACTCCTCCAACAACCTGGAAATCAAACTATTGATGAATATTGATTTGAAGTATTTAATTCAAGGAAAAATTGGGAATCTCTTTATGATGGGATCATGGTCGTTTTAATTTTGAAACCCCTTAACAAAATATTAAGTTTTAATCGGATGCTTTCCAATGAATGAACACTCATTGAATCCTAGATCGATAAGGGGAATGACTGCCAGTGGCAGGGGACTCCTGTCTATCGTGGTGAGATGTGACGAATATAAGCGGTTATATTCGACCGTTGA
The DNA here is from genome assembly GCA_037693485.1 of Kitagawia praeruptora. Lineage (NCBI taxonomy): Eukaryota > Viridiplantae > Streptophyta > Magnoliopsida > Apiales > Apiaceae > Kitagawia > Kitagawia praeruptora. The sequence goes on along the minus strand of CM075348.1, from coordinate 110,824,173 downwards.
ATCATTGGGTTTAACTTAACTGAGTCGTCATAATAAGGTGAAAATAAACGGTTATATTCAATTATTATGAACTTAGAAGCATAGAGTTTGGTTCAAAATCTATTAGATAGACAAGAACAATTGTTGTTCACCAAACTATCCAAGAATTATATATGATATAATTGACAACTGTTGTCTACCTAAATAATCATGTTTTAAGGACTACCAGTGGTTAACTTAGGATATGACGAAATATGGATCTTGGCTCACTAGAAAGACATATGGGATATTCTTTTCGATTTAATAGTAAGGGCTATTAATTTGATAAAAATAGTGGGAGATATATTATGAATATATCATAATCATTTGAACATAATAATGATAACTCAGACAATCTAATGTTTATTATGTGCTTTTAACATTGTAGATACTGAATAATGACAAACAACACAAACTCTCTATCCGTTCGATCAATCCTTGAGAAGGATAGATTGAAGGAGGATCTGAAGAAAAAGAAGAAGGCTCAACAAGCTTCTACTTCAGGAATATATGTTATAGAAGTCAATCTGTCTACTTCTACATCTTGGGTATTGGATACTTGATGTGCTTCTCACATTTGTATAAATGTGAAGGAACTGCAGAGAAGTAGGACTTTGGCTAAGGGAGAAGTGGACCTACGAGTAGGCAATGGAGCAAGAGTTGCTGCTTTAGCCGTAGGAACTTATTATCTATCTTTGCCCTCTGGGCTTGTTTTAGAACTTGAAGACTGTTATTACGTGCCTGCGATTTGCAGAAACATTATTTATGTTTCTTGTTTGGATAAGAAAGGTTTTTCGTTTATAATAAAGAACAATAGTTGCTCTTTTGCTTTAAATGATTTAACCTACGGTGTTGCGCGTTTATTTAATGGTTTATATGTTCTTGATTTAGATAATCCTGTCTGTAACATAAAAGACAAACGACTTAAAGTTAATGACTCAAATCAAACATACCTCTGGCATTGTCGTCTAGGTCATATAAATGAGAAACGCATATCCAAATTACATAAGGATGGATACTTGGATAAGTTTGATTTTGAATCATACGAAAAATGCGAATCTTGTTTGCTTGGTAAGATGACTAAAGCCCCTTTTACTGGTAAGGGTCAAAGGGCCACTGAACGTTTGGAGCTAATACATAGTGATGTATGTGGCCCAATGCGTGTGATGGCTAGAGGAGGCTACTACTACTTCATAACATTTACTGATGACTTCAGTAGATATGGAAATGTGTATCTTATGAAGAATAAATCCGATTCTTTTGAAAAATTCAAAGAATACAAGGCTGAAGTAGAGAAGCAAATAGGCGGAGGTGCAAGTATTAAAATCTTACGATCTGATCGTGGGGGTGAATACTTAAGCACCGAATTTAAAGAGTATTTAAAAGAGTGTGGTATTGTATCACAACTCACTCTGCCAGGTACACCTCAATGGAACGGAGTTTCAGAGAGGAGAAATCGTACCCTCACTACAAGAAATATGGGCTATTGCAAGCCCAATATATATTTGTGTTACAAAAAGTGTTACAATAGACACAAAACTTGGTAGCCTATTGCAATATTTTTAAAAATGTTGCAAGAAATACGAAAAGTGTTGCAAGCAAAAGGCTCATTTTGAAATTTTAGAACAATTGCAACACTTTAGCAAAAACGTTACAATAAACGTTACACTTTGTCCAAAATTATAAGCGGGAACTTGATTTTTTGGTTGAGCGGGATAAAAAAGATACCAAAATATTTCATACACGATTAAAACAAAAAAAACAATCCCCAAAAACAATCTCACCACTATCTCTCTCATCTCACCGCCGCTCTCTGCCTCCCTCCTCTCTCTCTCTCACAAATACACATATTTCATCTCAAGTATAATCTATTCAGCAAAACCCCAAAACCCCAAACCTAATTGAACAAAGATTTGAGTAAAGCTTCAATTAGAGGTAAAATACCCATCTTTTTCCGATTATAATGAATTATACATGTATATATATATATGTATTTGAATTTTTTCGATTGTATGTTTGATTAAAGCTTGTATTTGTCAAATTTGTTAGATTCTTGTGTTAATATTGTTTTAATTTTGTTAACAATTAATTATATGCTCATAGTGTGGAGATTTTTCTCAAGCTGTGATTTTTTTGTTATTTAATTACATGTGTTAATCGTGTATATTCAAGTATTGTTACGTCGAGAACTCACTAGCCAATCTTCTTTGTTGATTAGTAGTGGAGACTGGATTGTGAATGCTCGATTGGATTCAATCAAGTATTGTTAGACTATTATCAGTGGCTTGTTTAGCTATAGCGGCAAAGATGGAGGAATGTAAGGTTCATTTACTTACAGATTTTCCCATGGAAGATTATAATTTTGAGAGCAAAACGATACAAAGAATGGAGCTTTTGGTATTGAATACATTGGAATTGAAAATGAATTTAATCACTCCTTTTCCCTATCTTCATTACTTCATTTGTAAATTCCGGAACAATAATCAACCAAGAAGTGTGGTGCCAATCCATCTGATATATGCCATAGTCAAAGGTAATTAAAATTCATAATGTTTAGGTTCATTTTTATCAGGACATATTTGTACATGTATTGTAAATGTTTTATATTGTGCAGATGTAAATTTAATGAATCAAAGATCATCTGCCATAGCTGCAGCAGCCACATTGTTGGCATTTGACCAGAAACTCACAAGGCAGGGTCTGGAAACGAATATCAATACTTTTGCTCATGGGATTTTCGATATTGTGAGTTTTGATCATTATAAACTTATTGATTACTCTATTTTAAGTTCTAGTACTAGTTTTTTGATTATGTTTTGGACCTCTCCTGATTATATTTTAACAGATTTGCTACAATGCCTTACAATCGAAAAACAAAAATAAGGAGACCAAAAATGGAAGGCAAAGCCCGTTGCCAGCCATGGAAACAATGTGGTTTCCCAAAATAGGACCTTAATCTTATGTTAAGGTTAGTGATGGGGTGTTGATGGTTTTTTCATATTGCTATCCATTGTCTATGAAAGTGAGAGGAATTCTATGGATGATTATGAGATTTTACCTCAGTCTTATACAATAACTTGGCTATGAAAGTTATTGTATATGACTGAGGTAAAATAGTAGAGGCCATTGCAGAACATGACATTAGACTATAGGCATATCTTGGCTATTAAAATTAGCTTGAAGGCATGTCATGGCTGATAATTAAGTAGGCTTTAAAACAGATCCTCAGAATTCAGCACTAATTGGAACTACACATTGGAAAAACTTATGAAAACAAACATTGTACAGCAATGGGAGAGCTACGATTACAAAGTTTAGAGTGAAACAATAACTCGATAAGTAAATTAAGCGAAGAAGAATTAGCTAATCAGCAACAAGTAGGAAAACCAAACCATGTGGTATGATACCTAGGAAGGTTCAATAGTTAGATTGTTCATGGTTTTTGTTTCACTGAATGAGAGGAGGTTTTATCCAAAAAATTAAATTTGAACTGTACCAGAACTCTGAACCCAAAATAAATTTAGGAGGCATTAGTAGTTCCAGATTAAAACTCCTTGAGGAGCAAATTAGGCATCCGTGTTTAGAAGACTCTATCATGTTTACAGCTGAATGTGGTTTCTCGTCATCAATATTTGCTGGATCTTGCAAGCTGCTCACTCGAATCCAAACCTTGTTTAACCGATCAAACCTTTTTGTACATGAAATTTCATCATATTACAGGTTACTATTACAGGTTACTATATTATTTAAAAAATAAACTGTATGTTGAGTGTTGACTGAATATAGTTGCTGAGTTTATGTATATTGCATATTTGCTTCCCAATATTATTTACATTGTCGTATTTATTCTTTACCTGTTCTTTGTGGTTTGCTAAGCACTTAATTCATCTTAATTAGCAGGGTATTTATTCTATACCTCTGACTATTGGTCTCGTACAATATATGTTACTGTACTAATTCTTTGCTTTAAGTGTGACTGCATCTACTGTTCGAGATGAATATCAAACTGCCAGTAATGCTCTTGCAGTATAAGTAGATATCTGTAGCTATACTCAGTGTACCTCTCTTGTGTTTAATTTGCTTCGTTGTGGCATTTTGTTGAATATATAGTGTGCTACAAGTTCAGCTGACTGCCATTTTATGTTGTTTAATATTTTGTCTTAGTTACATGTACATTTATAAGTGTGTGATAAAACTTAAAATATGTAACAACATCTATGTTTCTTCAGACTTGTTGGGCGAGCTGCATTTACAGAACTATACGAAAGAATTCTATCCACCAGAGGTATACATTTTACCATATATGTGTCTGCTAATGACCAGATGTTACAAGAAGTAAAGCCTAGATATAGTAATCTAATTGTGATATGAAGTTTGAAATTACAAGGAGAAAAGGGTGATTCGTGATTTAAGTGTAATGTAATAGGTTCTTTTTTTTTTGTCTGAAACTGATTTGAATTTACATTTAATAAACAAATTATATAAAGTAACGCAGTATAAGTCATACTGTTTTATCTAGTCCTACTCCTACATACGGTATTTACATTATTCTTGTTTCTGGATGATGTTAGGTAGTAAGTGAGATGCATCAACAAATTTCAGCAGGAATGCAGGTAGTGTGTTTGTACAATCTCATAATAGCCTATCACTCCTGTAAATACTAATTATTTTAGTTCTGATCGGCAGACGGTTGTAGTCATTCCTGTTCTTCCTCATGGTGTTGTTCAGCTTGGTTCATCATCATCTGTAAGGACTGGATTCTCTAATCCATGACATTTAAAATTCCATTCCCGTCTACATGTATATTCTGGCATGAATATACACTAGCATATATGTCAGGGGTCTGTGCGTGTGATATAGCTAGCTAGATTCCACGTCATGAGGTTGAGCTTAATTGTTAGTAGTCCATACTCTCTTCACTCTGTCAATAACAATATTCCATGGCGTTAGATGCATGCCTTCATGCTATATCGCTTTGTGACCATATTTATTCTGATTTTCTTAATTTCCATTCATTAATTTACAAGTAGTGTTCTTAATAAGCCATCCGCCATCCTGTGTGGAATACTCTTCTGAGTCAATTGTATCTATATTAATATACCTACGTAAGAGACCATAGTATTAAATTCATCAGTAGTTTTTAATAGTTGTATCTAGATTAATGTTTCATACGAGATTCTAAATGTCCTTGAGTTCAATAGGTAAGTTCTTTCTTTTGACACAAATTTGTTACTTGCATGTTCATCATTTATGAGTTTCATACTAATCAAAAATCATTTTTTTCCAGTAAAAGGAAGCACCAGTCAGTTATATGTCATTATCCAGATGGAAGGCTTGTATTGTACTGCAAGGCAATAAATCATTGAGACCCCTAATGTAAATTGAGAATTTGAGAGTCGATATGTGTTTCGACTTTAGATTTTGGTACTAGATGTAAGATGATATTGTGGTACAAGCTAACCCTTTTTGGGATTGACATATATTCTGTTGGATTTGCTATTTTATTGTATAAGCCGACTCTATTTAGGCTTTATGGTATAGTCTGTTGAATTGGAAATGTGATTCTGGTTTGATATGCTTTTGTATTGGTTTATTGACATTTCAAATAGGATATTGCAAATTGGACTAATACAAAGTGTTGCACATAAATGTTGCTAAAACAATATAAATGTATTACAATAGGAACAAAAGTGTTGCATATAAATGTTGTTAAAAAAACCAAAAGCATTATAATAGAGGAGAAAATGTTACATGGAAATGTTGCAATAAATTGACTTTGCAACACTTTTAACCAAAATATGTTACAAAATGGTGTTGCAATAGTCTATTGCAACATCTTAAAAGTGTCACAAAACAAGACAAAAGTGTTGCACTAAAGGGGATATTGCAATACTTGAAAAATGTTGCAATAAGTTCATAAAGTGTTGCTATAGGGGTCTATTGCAACGGCAGCAGATGCAACGCTCAATTTTGGCAAAAACGTTGCAAAAACCTCTATTGTAACACATTTGGGGTCTAATATGACACTTTTTTGGCGTTGCAATAGCCCATATTTCTTGTAGTGCCTGTTAGACATGGTACGATCGATGATGAGTCATGCAGATCTTCCAATAAGTTTCTGGGGTTATGCTCTAGAAACAGCGGCTTTTACACTTAACCGTGTTCTAACCAAGAAGGTTCAAAAGACTCCATATGAGATATGGGAGGAGAAACGGTCAAGTATGAACTTTATGAAAGTTTGGGGATGCAAGGCGTTTGTAAAACGTCAAGTATCTGACAAGCTTGGACCTAAATCCGAAGAGTGCAATTTTGTGGGATACCCTAAAAAAACAAAGGCGTATTATTTTTATAGTCCTTCTGAGCAGAAAGTGTTCATTGCTCGAGATGCTGTCTTCATGGAAAAGGATTTTGTTTCCAAAAGAGATAGTGGGAGAACTATAGATCTCGATGAAGATCGAGAACCACAAAATAGCATTGAACCTGAGGTGGAACAAGAGCAGAATAACGATAATTCTCAAGAAACACAAGTTGTTCGTAGATCTGGTAGAATTCGCCATGAGCCAGAGAGATATGGATTTCTTATGACTCAATGTGGGGATTTGATGCTCATAGATGAAGATGAGCCTCTCACATATCAAGATGCTATGAACAGTCCAGACTCTAAGAGATGGCTGGAAGCCATGAAATCCGAGATGGATTCCATGCACGAAAACCAAGTTTGGGATTTGGTTGATCCACCTGAAGGGGTAAAACCCGTAGGGTGCAAGTGGGTTTTCAAGAAGAAAACTGACATGGAAGGAAATGTTCAGACCTATAAAGCAAGACTGGTTGCGAAAGGGTTCAAACAAATTCATGGTATTGACTATGATGAAACTTTCTCACCAGTTGCCATGGTCAAGTCCATACGGATTTTGCTTGCAATTGCAGCATTCCATGATTACGAAATCTGGCAAATGGATGTCAAAACAGCTTTCCTTAATGGGAGCCTTGAAGAGGATGTGTACATGACACAACCTGAAGGTTTTGTCGATCCAAGGAATGTTGGCAAGGTATGTAAATTACGTCGATCCATTTATGGATTGAAGCAAGCCTCTAGGAGATGGAATATTCGTTTTGATGAAACAGTCAAGGAGTATGGCTTTATTCAAAACAAGGATGAACCTTGTGTTTACAAGAAGGTTAGTGGGAGCCATGTGGCATTCATAGTACTGTATGTTGATGACATACTACTAATGGGGAATGACATACCTTCTCTAAAGGCTGTTAAGACTTGGTTAGGGAGCAATTTCTCTATGAAAGACTAAGGAGAGGCAACCTACATTCTAGGAATGAGGATCTATAGAGATAGATCTAAAAGGATGATCGGTCTAAGTCAGAGTACATACATTGATAAGGTTTTGCATCGTTTTGGTATGCAAAATGCTAAAAGGGGATATGTCCCTGTGTCTCAAGGAATAACGATTTCTAAAGACCAGTGTCCGAAATCATTAGATGAGAAGGACCACATGAATAAAGTTCCATATGCATCAGCAATTGGATCTATCATGTATGCAATGGTATGTACTCGCCCCGATGTTTCGTATGCTTTGAGCATGACGAGCAGATACCAGTCTAATCCAGGTGAAGGTCACTGGATGGCAGTCAAGAATATTGTAAAGTACCTGAAAAGGACTAAAGATTCATTCTTGGTGTATGGAGGAGAGGAGAAACTGGTTGTAAAGGGTTACACCGATGCAAGTTTCCAAACAGACAGGGATGATACTGTATCTCAGTCTGGTTTTGTGTTTTGTCTAAATGGAGGTGCTGTAAGCTGGAAGAGTTCAAAGCAAGAAACAGTAGCTGATTCTACAATGGAGGCTGAGTACATTGCAACTTGTGAAGCGGCTAAGGAGGAAGTTTGGATTCGAAAATTCATTTCTGATTTGGAAGTGGTTCCATCGATTGCAGATCCCATTGATCTATACTGCGATAATAATGGGGCCATCGCACAGGCTAGAGAGCCTAGATCGCACTCCCGATCCAAACATATACTCAGAAGATATCACCTCATACGAGAGATTAATGAAAGGGGTGAAATACATATATGTAAAGTGCATACAAATGATAACATTGCAGACCCACTGACCAAAGGCCTGTCGCAGCAGAAGCACGACGGTCACACTAGTTCCATGGGTATCAGATACAAGGGTGATTGGCTCTAGTGCAAGTGGGAGATTGTTAGTGTAGGTGCCCTAGAGGCAATACATTGTTTCTCGAATAAATCTTATATCATTTGATTATTAAATAAATGTATTTATTATGACTCTAATTACTGCGATATTTGTTAGCATAATAAATGTCCTTAGAATAATGATACACATTATATAGTTTAAGTTTACAACTTGAATTTGAGATTATATAATATTATATCATAAAAGTAGCCTACTTGAGTTGTTGTCGGAAAATCCAACTTCAAAGCATACTCAACTGTGAACCCATCGGGGCTTTGCAAGACTAAACCTGCACCGCTAGATTTTGTTTTTGCTGCTCCATCAAAATAGAGGACCCAATATTCCTTCTGATCAGGTACAAGCTCCTCATCTTTTTCTTCACTCCCAGGGGTGGTTATTATATCCAGCCCCCCGACTTCTTGGTTGCCAATGGTACATTCAACCACGAAGTCAGCTAATGCTTGAGCCTTGATGGTTGTTCGAGGCTTATACGTGATGTCAAATTCTCCAATTTCAATTGCCTACTTAATCACCCTTCCACTGGCCTTCGGGCTATGTAATATGTTCCTCAATTGCTAGTCTCGTAGCTTCCTCGAGGCTGTTATCAATGCCTAAGCAAACTTCTCAATGGTTGAGTAATTCAATTCAGCCCCATGCAACACCTTGCTCACGTAGTAGATGGGTTTCTGAACCTTTTTTCTTCTCGAACAAGGATGACACTCAATGTTTGTTCAGATACCGCCAGGTATAGATAAAGAGTTTCCCCAGGACTTGGTTTGGCCAACAACGGGGCTTCAACCATGTACTTCTTCAACTGTTCAAAGGCCTCTTGGCTCTCAGGAGTCCACTCAAAAATTTTTACCTTCTTCGGTGCCTGAAAGAAAGGCAAGCATTTGTCACCAGACTTGGAGATAAATCTCCCCAGGGCTGCAACTTGGTCCGTTAACTTCTGTACGTCCCGTATAGAGCGGGGCGGTTCTATATCCAGAATCGCTTTGATCTTATCAGGGTTGGCCTCTATGCCTCTTTTCGAAACCATCAGACCCAAAAATTTTCCCGATCCAACGCCAAAAGCACACTTGGCTAGATTCAACATCATCTTATGGTGCCTCAGCACTTCAAATGCCTCTCTGAGGTGCTTAATGTGGTCAGCCGTAAATAGGCTCTTGACTAACATGTCGTCGACATAGACCTCCATGGTTTTCCCAATCAGATGGGCGGATATCTTTGGGATGTCATCCTTGTGCATCTTAATCTGATTGTAGCTGCTGAACCCATCCATGAGGCTCAACATCTCATGTCCAGCTGTGGCAACTATCAACATGTCTATCCTTGGCAGGGGGAAACTGTTAGTGTAGGTGCCCTAGAGGCAATACATTGTTTCTCGAATAAATCTTATATCATTTGATTATTAAATAAATGTATTTATTATGACACTAATTACTGCGATATTTGTTAGCATAATAAATGTCCTTAGAATAATGATACACATTATATAGTTTAAGTTTACAACTTGAATTTGAGATTATATAATATATATATCATATTCTTAAAGGTCCCTAGTCGAGTATTATTATACAGGACAATAATAATACATAAATAGACTAGTATGTTTTTGACTGATAACCACATCTCATTGGTTATAAGTATGGAGATACTAAAGTCAATGCATAGGTACATGTAGGGTACATGGTACTGGACAGACCCACCGTGAGATTCTTCATGTTAATTAAGTCATAAGAAAGACTCACAGTGATAATGGTGTAATGATCCTTTGACTTGAGATCATTATATTTCTATACAAGAATAATATACTTTGACTACATTAAAAGTTACCTTTGACCGGGTAATGATAAAAGTGGACTTCGGGTATATTGTGAATCGTATGAGAAATATGAATGATAGATAAATGATTTAACCCTCCTATCAGATAGGAGAGATATTATTGGCCTCTTGATTGAGTGAGACTATAAAATGCATGGCCGTGCTCAAATAATGATTTGTTATTAATAGTCTACTCATGGATCAAGTAAACCCGGATTAAATTATGAAGAGGATGACAATAAACATGCCTCGAGTTTAATCTATAATATTTGGTTAAAGGGATTATATTACACGGGAACATTAATCACAAAAGGTTTATCGAATCACGATTTAATTATTATTTAATTGGGTGGCAATGATGTATTACTAGATACCGCTCATTGTTTATAATTTTATTGGAGAATAAAATTATTGCCAAAATAAATAATAACCTACAAGGTCACACACATAGAACATTTTAAAGGAAGAATTAATTTAAATTATGAATTTAAATTAATTAATGATAAGTTGGATTTTATTATATTAATTAATTGGGACTTAATTAAGCTATAATAAAATACAAAGATATATGAGATATGATTTTAAAAATTAAGTTTGACTTAATTATTATTTATTTGAATAATAGAATTAGATTTTATTATTTAAATAAATCATATTTGGGCTAGGTTTTTGACAAGGGTTTTTGGCTTTATATTATCCTATATATAAAGATATGGGGATAGGATTTGGTACGTGAAAATCAGTAGAGCCGCATCCCAAAAACCAAAACCCTAAAAAACTAGATCTCTTATTTTCATTGGAGGCTAGTACCTCCCTTCCGAACAAGAATCGTTCTTGGAGTGTTCGTGTGGATACCGTAGAGGAGGCTTCGAGGAGGAGCGTTCAGAATCGTGAAAGCTAGGATCTCCTTTTTGACATCCAATACGTAAAGCTTCGAAAAAGGTAAATATATTCTTACTACCATGATTATCTAGCATTAAACATGGATCCTGGGCTTGGAATTCCATTTAATTTTACAGTTTCCGTTGCGTTTTGATGCTCGAATTCCAACAATGGCATCAGAGCTACATGTTTAATGGATAATCTGGTTAATACATGATGTATACGATCTGTTTTATGGATTAAAAGTTCTGAATTTTTTTTCTCCCGAAGAACCCTAGCAAACTGCATGGCTTTTATCGATCTGAATGCTTTATTTTCTCCTGTTTTGTTACGTTAAGATGATCTGTTATGTGTTAATGGGATTAAAACGTAATACTAACATCTAAAATCAGTAGCAGTCGACTCAGATTATCAGACTGGTGGTTCATGCATACGAATATAGACATACGTGTTTATATATATATTATCTTCTCGGAATTGCATGCTTCTGTTTTATTCGGTTTTGTTTGTTTATATGATCTGTTGCAACTTGCTGTGTTTTATTAAGAATGAAACGAGACCCAAATCATCGAGAAACCAGTTGATTCAGTTGTGTAGTTCATGCATACCACGTATATATACATATGTGTTTGTATATAAAAATGTCTACTAGGTTTTGTTTTTAAAACCTTCAAGAATCGATATATATACATGATGTGATGTTACTACGTGTAATCGTGTGTCTGTATAATCAGTCTGGATGCAAAATCGCGTTCTATATGAATCAATAGATCGAACTGAGTCTTCTGGAAAATCTGCAGAAAATTGCATGTACAGGTGATGCGCATACTCAGTATGCGCATCTGCTAGGTTTCTGCCATACACACATACGTGGAATGCGTGTCTGATAGAATTAACAGAACAGGTCATATGCGCATACTGGAAATGCGTATCTTCTGTTTTTCATATTAAAAAAAAAAAAAAATTCAGCCAGGTTTTGAATGCTTAGATTAAATAATAAATGTTAATGTTTAACTTGAAGTATGCAAAATTTTATTAATTAGTAATTTTGATTACTAAGTTAATATTTAAATTAATTTCATTATTTATGATTTGATCATATTTAATTTATGTTGTATAAAATTGTGTTTATACAATATGTGATGCTCTTAATTGCTATGTGAGCATGATGCATGGTTATGGCCCCAAGACCTAGTTTTCAATTTATTTTAATTTATGGTTTGTAATAATTAAAATACGACTTGCATGTCATTTTTCTTTTTGTAATTATTTTATCTCGAATGCAACTCGAGTTCTTTTGTAAAATGTTTCAAGAGGAGCTTGGAGGCAATCAAGGCAGTTTTGGAAGCGAAGCAAGAGATTTTGTAATAATTAGTTATTCCCACCATAGATTGACCTTGATTTTTCCATTAGCTTGGAAAAATCGCATAGGATTGGGCCATAACCATAGCATATTAATTTAGGTGATGCACTTTACATATGATGCATGTGTAGAGTAACAAATGTATGCATGTTTTAATTAGATTAATGATGTATGCATGTATTAGATACGTCACCCATACCATGCTTGCCATGCTAAACAAGATAAAATATGTAACGATTCGAGATTTTAAAATGAACAAACGATCATGAGATTTCTGTGTTTGTGAAACACGGAATTAAATACGAATTTTCAATTATTTAGATATGGGGAGATTTTGTCAAAAACAGGTTTTACCTGTAAGGAAGTTGGGTATTAAATGAGGCCACTTGTGACTCCTCCAACAACCTGGAAATCAAACTATTGATGAATATTGATTTGAAGTATTTAATTCAAGGAAAAATTGGGAACCTCTTTATGATGGGATCATGGTCGTTTTAATTTTGAAACCCCTTAACAAAATATTAAGTTTTAATCGGATGCTTTCCAATGAATGAACACTCATTGAATCCTAGATCGATAAGGGGAATGACTGCCAGTGGCAGGGGACTCCTGTCTATCGTGGTGAGATGTGACGAATATAAGCGGTTATATTCGACCGTTGAATCATTGGGTTTAACTTAACTGAGTCGTCATAATAAGGTGAAAATAAACGGTTATATTCAATTATTATGAACTTAGAAGCATAGAGTTTGGTTCAAAATCTATTAGATAGACAAGAACAATTGTTGTTCACCAAACTATCCAAGAATTATATATGATATAATTGACAACTGTTGTCTACCTAAATAATCATGTTTTAAGGACTACCAGTGGTTAACTTAGGATATGACGAAATATGGATCTTGGCTCACTAGAAAGACATATGGGATATTCTTTTCGATTTAATAGTAAGGGCTATTAATTTGATAAAAATAGTGGGAGATATATTATGAATATATCATAATCATTTGAACATAATAATGATAACTCAGACAATCTAATGTTTATTATGTGCTTTTAACATTGTAGATACTGAATAATGACAAACAACACAAACTCTCTATCCGTTCGATCAATCCTTGAGAAGGATAGATTGAAGGAGGATCTGAAGAAAAAGAAGAAGGCTCAACAAGCTTCTACTTCAGGAATATATGTTATAGAAGTCAATCTGTCTACTTCTACATCTTGGGTATTGGATACTTGATGTGCTTCTCACATTTGTATAAATGTGAAGGAACTGCAGAGAAGTAGGACTTTGGCTAAGGGAGAAGTGGACCTACGAGTAGGCAATGGAGCAAGAGTTGCTGCTTTAGCCGTAGGAACTTATTATCTATCTTTGCCCTCTGGGCTTGTTTTAGAACTTGAAGACTGTTATTACGTGCCTGCGATTTGCAGAAACATTATTTATGTTTCTTGTTTGGATAAGAAAGGTTTTTCGTTTATAATAAAGAACAATAGTTGCTCTTTTGCTTTAAATGATTTAACCTACGGTGTTGCGCGTTTATTTAATGGTTTATATGTTCTTGATTTAGATAATCCTGTCTGTAACATAAAAGACAAACGACTTAAAGTTAATGACTCAAATCAAACATACCTCTGGCATTGTCGTCTAGGTCATATAAATGAGAAACGCATATCCAAATTACATAAGGATGGATACTTGGATAAGTTTGATTTTGAATCATACGAAAAATGCGAATCTTGTTTGCTTGGTAAGATGACTAAAGCCCCTTTTACTGGTAAGGGTCAAAGGGCCACTGAACGTTTGGAGCTAATACATAGTGATGTATGTGGCCCAATGCGTGTGATGGCTAGAGGAGGCTACTACTACTTCATAACATTTACTGATGACTTCAGTAGATATGGAAATGTGTATCTTATGAAGAATAAATCCGATTCTTTTGAAAAATTCAAAGAATACAAGGCTGAAGTAGAGAAGCAAATAGGCGGAGGTGCAAGTATTAAAATCTTACGATCTGATCGTGGGGGTGAATACTTAAGCACCGAATTTAAAGAGTATTTAAAAGAGTGTGGTATTGTATCACAACTCACTCTGCCAGGTACACCTCAATGGAACGGAGTTTCAGAGAGGAGAAATCGTACCCTGTTAGACATGGTACGATCGATGATGAGTCATGCAGATCTTCCAATAAGTTTCTGGGGTTATGCTCTAGAAACAGCGGCTTTTACACTTAACCGTGTTCTAACCAAGAAGGTTCAAAAGACTCCATATGAGATATGGGAGGAGAAACGGTCAAGTATGAACTTTATGAAAGTTTGGGGATGCAAGGCGTTTGTAAAACGTCAAGTATCTGACAAGCTTGGACCTAAATCCGAAGAGTGCAATTTTGTGGGATACCCTAAAAAAACAAAGGCGTATTATTTTTATAGTCCTTCTGAGCAGAAAGTCTTCATTGCTCGAGATGCTGTCTTCATGGAAAAGGATTTTGTTTCCAAAAGAGATAGTGGGAGAACTATAGATCTTGATGAAGATCGAGAACCACAAAATAGCATTGAACCTGAGGTGGAACAAGAGCAGAATAACGATAATTCTCAAGAAACACAAGTTGTTCGTAGATCTGGTAGAATTCGCCATGAGCCAGAGAGATATGGATTTCTTATGACTCAATGTGGGGATTTGATGCTCATAGATGAAGATGAGCCTCTCACATATCAAGATGCTATGAACAGTCCAGACTCTAAGAGATGGCTGGAAGCCATGAAATCCGAGATGGATTCCATGCACGAAAACCAAGTTTGGGATTTGGTTGATCCACCTGAAGGGGTAAAACCCGTAGGGTGCAAGTGGGTTTTCAAGAAGAAAACTGACATGGAAGGAAATGTTCAGACCTATAAAGCAAGACTGGTTGCGAAAGGGTTCAAACAAATTCATGGTATTGACTATGATGAAACTTTCTCACCAGTTGCCATGGTCAAGTCCATACGGATTTTGCTTGCAATTGCAGCATTCCATGATTACGAAATCTGGCAAATGGATGTCAAAACAGCTTTCCTTAATGGGAGCCTTGAAGAGGATGTGTACATGACACAACCTGAAGGTTTTGTCGATCCAAGGAATGTTGGCAAGGTATGTAAATTACGTCGATCCATTTATGGATTGAAGCAAGCCTCTAGGAGATGGAATATTCGTTTTGATGAAACAGTCAAGGAGTATGGCTTTATTCAAAACAAGGATGAACCTTGTGTTTACAAGAAGGTTAGTGGGAGCCATGTGGCATTCATAGTACTGTATGTTGATGACATACTACTAATGGGGAATGACATACCTTCTCTAAAGGCTGTTAAGACTTGGTTAGGGAGCAATTTCTCTATGAAAGACTAAGGAGAGGCAACCTACATTCTAGGAATGAGGATCTATAGAGATAGATCTAAAAGGATGATCGGTCTAAGTCAGAGTACATACATTGATAAGGTTTTGCATCGTTTTGGTATGCAAAATGCTAAAAGGGGATATGTCCCTGTGTCTCAAGGAATAACGATTTCTAAAGACCAGTGTCCGAAATCATTAGATGAGAAGGACCACATGAATAAAGTTCCATATGCATCAGCAATTGGATCTATCATGTATGCAATGGTATGTACTCGCCCCGATGTTTCGTATGCTTTGAGCATGACGAGCAGATACCAGTCTAATCCAGGTGAAGGTCACTGGATGGCAGTCAAGAATATTGTAAAGTACCTGAAAAGGACTAAAGATTCATTCTTGGTGTATGGAGGAGAGGAGAAACTGGTTGTAAAGGGTTACACCGATGCAAGTTTCCAAACAGACAGGGATGATACTGTATCTCAGTCTGGTTTTGTGTTTTGTCTAAATGGAGGTGCTGTAAGCTGGAAGAGTTCAAAGCAAGAAACAGTAGCTGATTCTACAATGGAGGCTGAGTACATTGCAACTTGTGAAGCGGCTAAGGAGGCAGTTTGGATTCGAAAATTCATTTCTGATTTGGAAGTGGTTCCATCGATTGCAGATCCCATTGATCTATACTGCGATAATAATGGGGCCATCGCACAGGCTAGAGAGCCTAGATCGCACTCCCGATCTAAACATATACTCAGAAGATATCACCTCATACGAGAGATTAATGAAAGGGGTGAAATACATATATGTAAAGTGCATACAAATGATAACATTGCAGACCCACTGACCAAAGGCCTGTCGCAGCAGAAGCACGACGGTCACACTAGTTCCATGGGTATTAGATACAAGGGTGATTGGCTCTAGTGCAAGTGGGAGATTGTTAGTGTAGGTGCCCTAGAGGCAATACATTGTTTCTCGAATAAATCTTATATCATTTGATTATTAAATAAATGTATTTATTATGACTCTAATTACTGCGATATTTGTTAGCATAATAAATGTCCTTAGAATAATGATACACATTATATAGTTTCCAATCAAATACATCATTATTCTCTATTGGTCTTCATCCTTGGATCCTTAATCCAGGTACTTAAAACATATTGAAGAGTAGCTAGTCCTTAACATCCTCGGCCTTGCATGGCTTTGATTGTTGCGTGTAGCTTTTATCTGCTCGTCTTTTAACCTGGGTCCTTCACGGACTTAAACTCTTATTTGGTCGTGCTGTAACCTAACTCTTGACCCTTCGAGGTCTTTATTTATGCATTTATTTGTTCTCCATTCGTGTACTCTTTTATTTTTGGTACTTGGTCATCCTTGACTTGCACGCATCAGGTACTTGGCACATAAATAAAATCACACAATAAATTAATGGAAAACAAACTTGCATTAATAACTTGAAATGGGTTCAACCCTTACATAGAGTACTACCGTCCTACTCGGAGCAACATGCTCTTCAATGGTTTCAATGAACCTTATTTCTACTTCTACTAGATAAATATAAAGCTAAGTCCTACTAGGATAACTTGAGCCCATCGGGGCTTTGCAAGACTAGGCCTGCACTAGATTTTGTTTTTGATGCTCCATCAAAATAGAGCACCCACCACTCCTTCTGGTCTCCGCCTTATTATTCTGAGGTTCACTTCCTGCTTGGGGTATTACCTCCTGCCCCACGACTTCTTGGTTGACGCATTAGCCTCAATGGCTGTCCGAGGCTTTTGTGTGATGTCCTCTGACGGCCTTTCTTGACGTTTCTTACCACTGCGGACATCCATGTCTTCAATCGGAAGGACCTGCCCCCTGACTCCATCAGGCCTTAACGAGGCTACATAACAGCTTCGTGCCATCTTTTGATCACCTTTATGTTCTCCAACACCATTCCTGGTCGGGAACTTGATCTTCATATGATAAGTTGAGGCGACAGCCTTGAATGCATGAAGTCCAGTCCTTCCGAGGATAGCGTTGTACGTTGAAACCGCCTTGATTACCAGAAAGTTCAACATCTGAGTGGCCTCCTTGGGCTCCTGTCCAATAGTTACAAGCAACTGAATAGTCCCTTTAACTTTCGATTCTACTCCATTAAATCCATATATAGGCATGTTGTTGGGGGTCAACTGAGAATCACTGTATCCCATCTTCACAAATGCATCATGAAATAGAATGTCAACGGAAGCTCCATTGTCTATCAAGACTCGCTTCACCTCTGAGTTTCCAATCACAGAAGTTATGAGCAACGGGTCATCATGGGGGAACTTCACCCCTTCCAAGTCTGAGTCATCAAAACCAACCATTACTTCAGTTTTTGCACGCTTCGGGGCCTCTCCCACGATGTGCATCACTTCTCTAGCATAAGCCTTCCGAGAATTCCTTGTTGCACCGGCCGCAGTCGGGCCTCCTGAGATCATGTTGATTACTGGCCCTCGGGGCTGTGGGTTGCGATCTTGATCGCCATCCCTCCTATCATACTCTCTTCTCTGATTACCACGGTCGTCACCCTTAGTGAAGTGGCTCAGTTTCCCACTACGAATCAAAAACTCGATCTCATCTTTGAGTTGCTTGCAATCATCAGTGTCATGCCCCACATCTCTGTGGAATCTGCAATACTGATTCTTGATTCTCTTTGCGGGATCACCCCTGAGTGGCTTCGGCCATCGAAAATCCTTATCCTTCTCAATGTCCAACAAGATTCGACTCCTAGGAGTATTCAACCTTGCATACTCAGTGAATGTTGGTCCTTGGTTCTTCTTAGGGGCATAGTCGGAGTCCTCGCTAGTTCGGGGATACTTGTCCCTAGCATCATACTCCTGGTCTTGCTTTCGCTTCTTGGAGTCGTTGTTACCTCCTCCTCCACTTACCGTGGCTTCTTTCTTCATGCTATCTTCAGCTTTAATGTACTTGTCAGCCTTTCGTTGTAGCTCGGCCATGTTTTCAGGAGGATGCTTTGCCAATGACCTTTTAAAGAATAGATCAATGGTTCCATGTTCCAGGGCTACCATGGCCACCTTATTCTCCAAATCAGTGATATTCAACGTCTCTTTAGTGAACCTCTTGAGGTAATCTCTCAGATTTTCATTCTTTCCTTGCACCACATACATAAGAGATGCAGAGCTTTTCTCATGAATTCTTCCGCTGATAAACTGACTGATAAAAGCAGTGCTCATCTCCTTAAAAGAGCCAATTGAGTTCGCAAGCAATCGGCTATACCATCTTTGAGCCATGCCCGACAGGGTTTGAGGGAATGCCCTACACTTTAAGGCATCACTTGCAGGCTGCAACAGCAGTGCGTTCAAAAATGTCCTGACGTGGTTTGCGGGATCACCCGTTCCATCATAAGCCTTGATTGTCGGCATCTTGAACTTCTTTGAGATACGAGCATTCATCACCTCCTCAGTAAACGGAGGTGTGGGATCATCAGGATCCCCAAGTGGCATCAGATCCTTGGGGTTGCTTTTGGGGGTTTCCACCCTTGTTGTTCTTCCAGTTGGGGCATCAGCCCTTCTCTGCCTCCTTGAAGGCCTTTCCAAATCGACAAAGGGAACCCCTCCTGCAGTTGGAGGAGGTCGATTATAGTTCAATCTTTCTTGCTCCCTCGCCATATCATCCTTTAGTTTTAAGATCTCGGCCTCATGAGCCTTAATCTTTTCAGCAGTTGACAAAGGGTGTCCGTCATGGATAGTCTGAGTCCTCCTTCGAGGTTCTCTGCTAGAACGTCGCCTCCTCGGGGCTTCATCGCGATCATCATCATCAGATGACGATAAATCATCAGTATAAGGACCAGAGTGATCGTCATACTCTCGATCTCAGATCTGTAATGCGTGACCGCTTGGTCCAGGGTCCCTTTATTGAGGGTGATAGTTAGGCAGTCCATACATCGGATTGGTACTCAAAGGGAGAACAGTGGTGGAGATATGTCCCTCCAAGAGTGGATGATTGGTTAAAGGAGAGATCACCATCTGAAGAGAGGTGGTTTCTTGACTTGGCTGGATGACTACAGGTAACGTACTCTCAATATGGGGATTCGTCCCTTTAGGCTGAGAAACTTGAGTTTGGGGGATCGTCCCTTGCTCAGTAATGATTGTCTCAGAGGCGAGGGGCGGAGCAGAGCTAATTGGTAAAGCCTCAGTAGAGCTTGGTGTTGTTCTTCGTGTAGTTACCATGGTTGATGTCTTCTTCCCACAGACGGTGCCAAATGTTGTGGAATAAAAACTAGGTTATCAATATTGCGGCTAGGGTTTGTGTGTATTTAATGCAAAGGGTTGGAGAGCTTCGAGCTTTAATGGTTGTTTCCGTGTTTTGAGACTGATTGGTCCTCATAGAGTGCCTACGTATCTCGTATTGAGAATCAAGCCAAGACGTAGTTCTGAGAATGAGGGGTCAGGCCCTTATATAGGCTCAGAAGCCTTAGAATTATGGTAGGATTCAGATACTTGGTGAACAAGCCACCGTCTTGAGGAAGGTTCTAGACTCCTTCCTTGTAGGAATCAGTTTCCTTGTTGAAGTAGGTGCCTTGGGGGCTAAGTCAGGCAGGAGTAATATCCTTATTTGACTCTTATTGCTGAGCTAGTTATTACCCTTAATATTAATTACGAAATTAGTATCATAAATAACGTTTGGGCCCATCTGGTGGGCCCCACGTTTGGACTATATTGGGTCTAATTAATGCTACATTAAATGTGTCTTTGGGGCTTACTTTCAGCCCATATCAAGGCCATAGAAGAAAGGATTTGGGGGCTTAAATTACTAATCCTCAGTAGTCGACTGTGGAATCAATGAATTCAGGGACGAATCCCCTTCGGATGGTGGTGTCGCCCCTCTAGTGCACCGTTGGGACTATAGATATCCATGTCTGATATTACACAATGAACCTAGGTTGCCACCTTCGTTCACCAATGGTGGAAGTGGTCAACAACACGAGACATAAGTGTCTCAATGCATTCAAGGCCTAGAACGCCAATGAACCAAGTCATGATTTTTCCGGACCCTATACTGTTGATAATTCATCATCCACTAAAGAAGATAACTATCTCAGCGGGAGAAGACTAGACAAGGAGCTCAAAGGAGGGTCAGGGCCTTCTAAGCCCCGAGGATCCAAAGGACTAGCTCCCAAGATTTTAGGAGGGAGGATACTCGCTCATGAAACGCATACCTAGAATTGAAGTAAGATATGGAAATACAACATGTTAGGCAGCTCCCAAGGGCTAGGATCCCCTATGTTATTAAGTCAATTGATACCCCAAAGATGAGAAGGGTTGATGCACAAAGGGCTGATACCGATGACTCGATGACTCTAGAAGATTATGAAGATCCAATCCTGTCCTTCACCAACGAGATAATAAAAGGAAATATAAGATGTCCACCATCGAAGTGTGTGATGGGGCAGGAGATCCCACTAATCATGTGAGGACATCCTCCCATGAAATACTAATGTCAACCTGTGACTAACACAATCAAGTGTAGGGCGTTCCCTCAAACCATGGGGGGCATGACATAATGACGGTATAGTCGGTTGCCCCCGAACTCAATCGGCTCCTTTAAAGGACTAAGTAGGGCACTTATCGCCCCATTCATTGATAGAAACTTCATGAGAAAAGTTTTGCATCCCCATGAACGTGAAACAAGGAAAGAATGAATTCTTGAGGGATTACTTGAATCAAATCACCAAGGAAGCCTTGAAGGTCCCGAACTGGGATGATAGAGTAACCATCAAGGAAGATAAAAGTTTAAAGGAAACCTCAACCCCTGCTAGAGGCAATGGAGGTATTAACAAGAAGCGAAAGGGGTCAAGAGTAGGATGTTAAGGATAAGTACCCTCGAACAAGTAAAAACTCTGACTAACAATCAAGGACCGAGGTTCACAGGCTATGCACGTTTGTATACTCCCAAGACCCAAATCCTGATGGACCTTGCAAAAGATAAGGATCTCTTATGGTCGAAACCACTAAGGGCTGATCCCGAGAAGAGAAACGAGAACCAACGTCGTCAGGATGTGGGAAATAAATTTCACGATTGTAGACAGCTGAAACACAAGATCAAGTTTCTGATCCAAAGAACAAGGTTGTATAGGTTCCCCAAGGATGGGCAATAGGGTAACCTAAGGCAGGATTATGAAGTAGAGATTATAAAAGGAAGGATGACGATCAAGATCGCAATCCATAGCCCCGGGGGGCCGATGTTAAACATGATTTCTGAAGACCCGATGACGGTCGGGAATACAAGGAGCTCTCATAAAGCTTACGCTCGAGAAGCTATGCACATTATAGGAGAAGCTCATAAAGCTTACCTCCATGTGT
Source organism: Kitagawia praeruptora (assembly GCA_037693485.1). NCBI lineage: Eukaryota > Viridiplantae > Streptophyta > Magnoliopsida > Apiales > Apiaceae > Kitagawia > Kitagawia praeruptora. The sequence continues at coordinate 110,802,171 of CM075348.1, read as the reverse complement.
TGACACAACCAACTTTCGAAAAGTCACTGTTTCTATACTTGGTTGTATTTGATACGGATTTGAGTGTCGTCCTCATGAAAGAGGAAGACAAGGTTCAGAAACACATATGTTACATAAGAAAGGTCTTGTATGAGACAGAGTAACCACAATAAATCTCCAAGAACTCGCTGACTTCGTGGTTGAATACACCATTGACAACCAAAAAGTCGAGGGGCAGGAGGTAATACCCAAGGAGGGCAAAGGATTAGAGAAGGAGAATCCAGAAGCGGTACTCAAGGAGTATTGAATCAATTTTGATGGAGAATCAAAAACAAAATTAAGTGAGAACATACCCCGATGGGTTTATGATTTCCCAACGACAAATAATGTGGCTAAATGCAAAGCCGTGATAGCCATACTTGGTTTGGCCGGAGCCCCGAGGGTCAAAACCTTAAAGTTTGTGAAGACTCAAGATTGGTAGTACCAAAAGTGAATGGTGTGAGTTCGAGGCCTGGGCCGGAACCATGACAAAATACTTGAAACTTGAATCAATTAAATGAGTGTTACGAGGAGGAAAATGTAAAGGCTGATGTTCTATCTATGTTTTCCTCCTCAGAGATAGAGAATTATGTTGGAAATTCTTACTTCCAAGTCTTGGAGACCCGAAGCATTGATAGAAAAGCTGATAACACCCGTAGGTATAAATAGCCGTTGGATAGGTCTTACAAAGGTTCACCAGGAAACCGGTTGGTTATCCGACAATGCCTTGGAGGCACGGAAGTTATCAGTAAGAACACTAAGGCATCAAAATGCTAATTTAGCCTTGAAAGAAACTCATGTGAAAATTTGTGGGCAGCACTCGGGGGGTAAAGCCCTTACCCACAAGATGACCCGATTGAGATTCTACTAGCCAGAAATAATGGCTGATGCCAAGAGTTATGTGTGATCAATATCCAAAAACACGCAACTGATGATCAATCCCCTTAAATACTAACAGCCGTCACTTCCCCCATTCCCAATGGCAAGGTGGGGGATAAGTGTTCTTCGTTCATTCCCAATGGCAAGTGCCTAGAGGAAGTTCCTGATAGTTGCAATGAATTCCTTCATGAAGTAGACTAAGGCCAAATCCCAAGCCAAGATAACCACCAACTTAATGACACAATTCTTGTAGGAAAGTGTGATACATAGATATGGACTTCCAACAATACTGATGCTAGAGATGGATAACAATTCAAGAATGAGGCTCTTACAAGCTGGAAACATTTGGAAGAAATGTGGTGCCCAGACTTGGCATACCCCAAACCAGACGTTTGGAGTCACGTTCCATTGAATTGAAGGCCCGAATAAGCCACGTTCCATTCAGTTGAAGGCACGAATAGGCCACGTTCAATTCAAATGAAGGCTCATGGAGGCCCCGTTTCATCCGAATGAAGGCTCGTAAAGGCCACATTCCACCCAAATGAAGGCTCATAGAGGTTGTGTTTTGTCCAAATGAAGGCTTGAATAGGCCACGTTCCATCCAATTGAAGGCTCGAATAGTCCACATTCCATTCAATTGAAGACTCGAAAAATGTGAGCAATAAGTGGAAAACTATCTCAAAAAGATAGACCTCATAATGAGATTCGATTCGATATATTACAAAATCAAATCGGAGTAACGAGTAAAAAGTTATGAATATTTTCGCGTTCTTGAACTCAGGGATCAAGATTCCTAATCTAAGGGGTCAGAAATCCTGATCTAGGGGGTCAAGATTCCTGATCTACGGGATCAGGATTCCTGGTCTAAGGGGTCAGGATTCCTGATCGAAAAGCCTTCGACCATAGTGAAGAAAGTAGTCATAACTCGACCAGGATCCTGGTCTAAATCAATCAGGATTCCTAATCGAAAAGCCTTCGACCAGAGTGAAGAAAACGCTCGTAATTCGACCAGAATCCTGATCTGAGGGGTCAGGATTCCTGGTCTAAAGGTCGGAATTCCAAATCTAAGAGGTCAGGATCCCAAGTCAAAAAATCCTAATCTAAGAGGTCAGGATTCCTGATCGAAATTGCTTCGATCAGATTGTAAAAACGGCCCATAGTTCGACTAAAATCCTGATCGAAATTCGACCAGATCATGGTCGAAAAGTCGTCGACCAGACTACATTTGAAGCCCATAATTTGACCAGAATCCTGGTCTAAGGGGTCAGGATTCCCGGTCTAGGGGATCAGAATTCCTGGTCTAAAGGGTCGAGAACATTTTTGAAATACATATATTTTGAAAAATGAGAAATAATTTATAAAATTATTTCTTTGCATGTTGCACAAAAAAATATATATATTTCGAAAATTTATACGTGCCTAGAGTCGTGATTGACCTCAATTCCGAAAGAATTTCGTATATTTGGGATTCAACAAGGCCAAATTAAAATGTTAGGGCTGATGGCCCCTCCAAAATTGTAAAAAAAAAGTTATTATTATTATTAAAAATAATAATGATAAAATCCGGGTCGAATATTATTCGAGTGAAATTTTATCCGAGTGGGACACCTCCGATTTGGAGACCGAAATTATCCATATTTTGGACAAAATAAATATAATTATTGAATAATAATATTTTTAAAAAAAGAAGAAAAAAAGAAGAAGAAGAAGAAGTGCAAAAAAAAAGGTTCGACGCCGATCCTGCTCGGTTTCTCGAGCAGGAATTCTGCTCGATAAGGCGTCGACCAGACTGCTCAAAACATACTTAGGTCAACCACAAACCTGGTCGATTTAGACGTGTAAATTGTTTTGGCAAAAGTGCAATTTGGTACCCGATGTTACCAAAAGTTTACAGAAAGCTCCCTACGCTTTACAACCTGACAAAAAGAGCTCTTAAGTTTGCCATTTGAAAAAAATGCTCCTAAACTTTATAAGTTGACAAAAAGTCCTTACAAAATTACGAAATAGCCCCTCCAAAATGCATGTGTGCACAAATTCGATATTTTTTATTCGAATTATTTTCAAGAAAAATGTTCGATGACACAAAAAATTCACAAAAATTTTAAATTTTGAATATTTTAAGGATTGAGATCCCATAAATTATTTTAAGTCTCGTATAAGCAGATAATTCGTGAATAACATATTTAAATTGTCGAGAATGATCCAAAACATACCTGTGGGTATAAGAAAATTCCTAAAATATTAGGAATAAATAAGAAAAATATCTGGGGGTACCAGAAAATTCCTAAAATATTAGGAATAATTAAGAAAAATACTTGTGGGTACCAGAAAATTCGTAAAATATTAGGAGTAATTAAGAAAAATACATGTGGGTACAAAATTTTTTCTAAAATATTAGGAGTAAATAAGAAAAATACCTGTGGGTACAAGAAAATTCCTTAAATATTAGGAGTAAATAAGAAAAATACCAGTGGGTACAAGAAAATTCCTAAAATATTAGGAATAATTAAGAAAAATACCTGTGGGTTACCAAAAAATTCCTAAAATATTAGGAAAAATTAAGAAAAATAGCTATGAGTGCATAAAAAATCCTGAAAAAAATAGGAAAAGCATAGAAAAATAAGAGGACCAGAGTGGAAAAGCCCAGATGAAAATACAAGGAGGATTAAAGACGTCGACCGAGATCCTGGTCGATTCGACCAGGAATCCTAGTCGAAAAGTCTTCGAGCAGGATGCCAAAATCAGAGTTAAGTCGGCCAGGATCCTGGTCGAAACAGCTTCGATCAGGATGACAAAATGAGGTTTAAGTCGACCAGGATCCTGATCGAATTCGATCAGGAATCATATTCGAAAATTTCAGCAGAATAAATTTATTTTTTCAGCAAAAATTGGAAAAATTAATTAAAAAAAATGCTATTTCTTAGGGAATAATGAGGAAAAAATCCCAAAAATTCCAGAAAAATGTGGGGTAATTTACAAAATTATTTTCAAAGGCAATGAGCCCAAAATATTTTTGATAAAAATAATCAAAAATAAAGAAAAATGCCTATGAGCACTAGGAAAAAGTCCCAAAACATGCAAGAAAATTATAAATAATTTTCTATAAGACATAAAAATTGTTATTTAGCCTCGAATAAGGCGAATCGTCGTAAACGTGTAGGTCGCTCCACACTTTACACTCAAGATGATATTTGTGAAATACTAGTGTACTAAAAATCCCGTAGTTAGGGTAGGTAATGAATCTCAGTTAAGAGATAGACCCTGAGTCTTGATAAGGACAAAATATAACTTCAAAGAAAATCTGATCAGTTTTCCTAGAAGTTGGGGGGAAAATGATATGGACTGAAAGTAAGCCCTAAAAATACATTTAATGTTGCATTAAATAAACCTAGGTTGGTCCAAAGTCAAAGCCCAGTAATGAGGCCCAAGACCCTAAATTAAATAATAAATTCATAGTGGGTAATGAGGCCCAGTAAAGACTCTGTTATTGAGTCCAAAAGGGAACCAATTCATTCAAAGAGTAGCCCCCAAGACATACGAGTCCAATAGGAATCAGCCTTCCTCATGGAATGATCCAGAATTCTATCTAAAGTGGGTAACTTTTCCACCAAGACACCAAACCATATCCTAATTCCAAGGCACCCAATGCCTATATAAAGGGTCTGACCCCTCATTCTCTGAACAACGTTTTTGGGGCACAGCTCCATACGTCACCCACCACATTTTAGGCTTAATCCTCGAATAAGGACATACAAGCCACTATGTCCTTGGTGTGGCCCTGCTGTCATAGCCCCCGAGGGCATCACCAAGAACTACATTTTGGCTTGATTCTTGATATTCATCAAGGTACGTAGGCATCTTGTTAGGAATGAGTTAGTCCCTGACAACAAGAGCAGTCACCATTAAAGCTCGAAGCTCTCAATCCCTAGCAATCAATACAAGAATTAATTGCACCCTACTTTTTATTCCACAACATATATAAATACATATGAAGGCTCCTTTTTGTATTGTGATATTTTTATAATATATGTTAGCGAATATTATCATATATTATTTTATATCCACATAAATGTATATGTATATGTATTTATGTGTGTATGTATGTATAAATATGTGTATTAATTATACAACAATTAATAGATTAAAATTAGTGAAAGATTAAAAAATTATACAATATAAATGTATGTATGTATGTATGCATGTATGATTAATAATAATATTATATTAATGAAATTAGACATTAATTTGTAATAAATATGTTAATGTTAAAAGACCAAAACAACCTTAAACACATATAGTAATGATAAGGATAAAATGGTCCATAAATTAAATTGCTCAACAAATCCCGTCGCTGTGTTAGATATGTAATAGATAGATTATGTAACCTTTTATTTTTAGGAAGAGAAAAAGAAATAAATAAAATGAGAAAACTCAATTAAACTATAATAACTAAAAATTGATACATCTAAAAATAATATGAAAATACCATAAATAGAGATGAAAAAAATTCTATGAAACCAAATTACAAACTACTAAGTTCAAAATTTTGCTTTTAAACATTTAAATTTAATAAAAAATATTAACAAATAAATTGGTGTACTACATACAAACATTAAATTAAAATTATCAAATTTAAATTTAGGAGAATAATAAATGACTTAATAAATGATCATAAAAAAAGTTAATGAATGCATGTGATAACTCCAGATCCTGAAGAGGTGCTTCCTCACTGTTTCCACGTTTGGAGAGGTGAAATTAGTGGTTGTGCCTTTGCAAAACGACACTGGAGGAGGGTTTGATCGAGCCCTGCGGCGCCTCCGGCGTGAGAATGAGAATGAGCTCTGGAAGATAAATATTCAAGGACTAGAGTATCTTAATGTGGAGGGTGTGTGTATAGGAGTGTGTAGAGAATGTAAGGTAACCCCTACCTTTTTCCCTTTTTCTATTTATAGGCCAAGGATTAGAGTTTGGGGTTGGTACCTGCAATCATGAGCGTTGGATCCTGGGTATGTGGGACACTTGAAAGCAGCAGATAGCCCCCATCTGTCTAGGAGATAATTGTAGTGGTGTGTGCCAAGATTATGTCAGCACGTGGATTGATAGGGACATGATTGTGTCAATCATAGGATTTCCTTATTTGTCGTTGTCATGTGGGGCCACAGTCATGACCTGGAGCGTTGGATCCTGGGTATGTGGGATACTTGAAAGCAACAGATAGCCCCCACCTGTATAGGAGATAATTGTGGTGGTGTGTGCCAAGATCATGTCAGCACGTGGATGGATAGGGACATGATTGTGTCAATCATGTGAATTCCACTACAAGAAAAGGGTCAATAGACATCGGTTTATGGCCGAGGTCTATGTTATTTTGCATGTGATGTCTTTGTCGGAGATGTCTATTGTAGACATCGGTCAGAAACTGATGTCTATGCTAACATAGACATCAATATTTCATTCAATACACATCAGTTGTTCTACAAAATAGGTTAGATATAATTAATTTTATAAACAACTTGCATGCCTTATATTCTAGAAAACATATAATAAACTAAGTTATTTTTCACATACACATCACTTTCTTTCTTTGGAAAAGATGTCTATTTCGATATTAGACATCATAATTTTATCAGATAAAGTGATGTCTATAGTTATCTTAGACATCATCTTAGACTGATGTCTAATGTTCTGATAAACATCAGTTTCTTTATAAAAAACCCGATGTGTATAGTGACCTTAGACATCATTCTAGACTGATGTCTAATGTAGGTATAAACATCAGTTCTTTCTGAAAAAACTCATTTATATGTGTCTCTTAGACATCAGATTTTACAAATAAAAAGTGATTTCTAGTTGTTTTTTAGACATCAGACATTGTAGAAAAAATTGATGTATATCTTTGTTTTAGAAATCATTATTTTGTAAAACTTTCGATGTCTTTGTTACAATTAGACATTTGTTTCTGAGTGTAACTAAATAAACCGTTGTCTTTTAATGCATACCAAAAAAATTAAAAACTGGACCATTCACAATATATCCAACCATGCATTTAGATTAAACCATTCACAAAATACAACCACCAACATGTACATCATCCATCTGTTCCATTAACAGATACCAAACTGTATTGGGCACTAGCTAGAATTAACTACGTGCACAACCAAAAGTAAACATAAAAAGCATAACAGCTTGAATTACTACATCACGGACTGCATGTCTCCAAAACAGATCGACTACATTACTTTAAGTTGATACTTAACCAATACCAAAAGCGCAGAACTACCAACTAGCAATTCAAGCGGTTAACCAAATGTTTACGTCAATTTAAAGAGACCTACTAGAAACTATCAGATCTTGTCTTGGATGAACTTGAGAGCCTGAATACGTACTTCATCAAGCTCGGCCTCGGTGTACGTCGTTCGAGTCTTCGGCAGCCACTAAAGGCAACAAACAAACACAATTAAACAAAAATGAAAAGTACACCTTTATAATCAAAAGTAACCCATTAGAAAAACAAAGACGCACACCTTTGTAGCAAAAGTCAATCTTGTATCACTAGTAATTTCTTTCATGTAGCGCATTACTACATAAGCACATTCAGTACCACCAGGTTGCTTGGGGGATCCCTATTAATTCCAAAAAATAAAATGCATCAGAAAATAAATTTACTAGTACTGAAATGAAGTGTAAAAGTACTTACACTCAGAAACTTTGCCTTGGCCGGCTTCCGATTGCCCCTACCAGTTTCACAATTGTAAGTTTTCACTGCCCTGCATAAAAAATAAAAACTGATCAAATGTACACAAAAAATCATGAATTTTCATCAAAATGTTACGGTAAATAAAAAATTACCTTGATAATGCTTGTTCTAGTAATATAAACTGTGTTGGGTGAGGGAGTGGATTGAGAAAATAAATTTCACCTTCCCAAATAATAGCCAAAATCCAATGCATACTGTTTTCATTAAAAAACATACCAAAGACAGATTTTTAGTACTCTATCCAGTTTTTTAGTATCGTAACTTAATATAAGCTAGAACTTACTCCTGATTATGCGGCAAAAAGAACAGCCGATCCGGGTTTCCCTCTTTCAAGCGGTCAACAATGCCAGCTTCAAAATCAGCATTCAACTTATATGTGGATCCAGTGTAAATAAAAGCAAATGTTTCTGCCATATCTGGTCTTTCACTTATCTCAGCATGCAAATGCCTACCAAAAAAAGATACCAACATTAGAAGTAGAGACATGCAATTGGAAAAATACTAACATTAGAATGCATATAGGAAAAAGAAAAATTGTAACTTACGCCATGTAAGCTGAAATTACAGCTTGCCCTAGCATATCAAACTCCAACAACGCCAAAACATTCTCATGTAACAAATAAATTATCTTTTCATGCCCAAACACTTCTGCCTTGCAGTAAACCTGTATCGAAAGCCCAACAGTTTCCATCCAACTGGTTACATGTTTATACAGTAAGTTAAAGCCCTTCAGCACTTTTGCACTTGGTTTTGCATGTAAGAACTGTGCCCTCAATTTCTGCAACTCGTCATTCTTGTTTTTGTTTTCTCCACTTGGTCGCACCCTTTCTTTTTTCTTAATCTGTAGATCATCAAACCATAAAAAATTTAAACACAATTTCATTTGTAATATCCTCACAAGCACCATTTTTATTTCAAATTCAGACCACATATAGTAAATTATACCTCAATAGTTGTGTAGTTTATTAAATCCTCAAGCCATGCTAAAAAAGAGCCAAGTGCATCGCGGACTGTCTCCAATTCACTACGGATCGGCACTGGAAGCAAGGCATCTGGTTTGATGATGCCATTGACAGAGACACACTGATGTCCAAGTGGTATATCAATTCCATGGACTTTTCCTCTAGCCTCGCGAGGATACACCATACCAAATGCAACCTTGTTCTCTATCCTCTCGACAGATAGGTCACACATTCTGTTTCCCTACAATATTTAAATGAACAAATAAAAATACTAAGGTAAAAAGAAATCATCAATTCATAGAGCTTAAGCAATAAAATAAAATACTAAATTATAGAATTAAATTATCCTTCTATCGATTAATTTACCAAATTTCCAGGAGGTGAAGGCCTAGGGGGAGCATCTGTAGAAACACGGTCCTCGTCAAACTCTAGCACAACTGCAGCAGGCTGATTATTTTCCGGCTGGAAACTTGCCTTTTCAGACTGCATTGGGGAGTGATGATTCTGGCTGGAAATAATCAATGCCTTCAGCTGAGCAATCTCTGCCTCAAGAGCTTTCGTCTTTTCATCCCTTTGACGATCACGGGCCATCAACTCTTCCTTCGTTATTCGAACTTTCTTCTCTCGTGGTAAATTAAAGAACTGTTTTGGAGTGATGTACCCTCCAACAGCGCGGACCCTACCAGAATGCTCAAGACTCCCCAAAGCCGTAGTCAAAACATCTTCAGCTCCAGAAAATTGTATTTCACCCTTCTCTTTCTTTTCCAACAAAGTATCCTATTAATATGAAAATAATTAGCCCAAATTACAAAGAGTCTAAAAGCATATTAATTATAAATGATGCCATACTAGTATACCAATATAATAGGAGACTTACAATTGTATCGCATACAACTTGTAACTCTTCATCTACATCTTCAACCTCTTGGCCATTTTTTCGCTTACGAGCCTTTTTCCAAAAAATTGCTCTATCAGGTTCAACTCCCGGCTCCAACCTTCCACTTTTTATCTGTTAAAAATGAAGCAAAATATAAAAATTCATTCTAAATTTTTATTGAACAAGACAATATTGACTTAGTTCTTACTTCATCTTCTTTTAAACCAATATAACCCTTTCTTGACAAGCGGTGATGATATTTTCGATGAGAAACTCTTTCACTATGCGCTTCATGTATTTCCTAAAAACAAAATTATAGAATTACATATATATACAGGTGCAGAATATAAAATGAACAGAATTATCGAATACAAAATAAAACTATAAAATAAATTCATACCTCCCATGTCAGATTAGTCCTCTTTCTCACAAATCTTTTCCAGGTTGACTTACTAACAAAAGCATATTGCTGTGGGGGCTTACTCAATATCGCCTTTTGTCCAACATATGGCCGCACAAACTTCCTCGTCAAATCAGTCTTAAATTATCGCCATTTACAACCAGCAGACTTTAGGACAAAGTGCTCACAATGTGGTTTCACTTTGAATGTAGACTGGATAAAACACAAGTAAAATGAGAAATTTAAATACGAGAAATTAACAACACATGTAAAAATAGATAACATAAGTAAAATGTAAAATTTACAAATGCTATAGAGCACCTGAAGATCTAGCCAAAGCTTTGATTTTAATTCAGGATCCACATTTGGCCAACTAGTAATGTCGATTGGAATCGTAGTCCTGGCCAACATTCCAATATATGACTGCAATCGCGCCCTAGTTTCACCATCAGCAATTCCCCAATCATTGAATGTGACTTTAGTCTTTTTCCCACGAGCTTTCTTCACAACCACTTTGTACATTGCGCATACACCACGCTTACCTCCAGACTTTGATCTAACAGTGTCGGTTGTAGTAACCGTGGGTTGTTCTGAGTTGGCATGTTGAGGTTCTGATGCTTGAGCTGTCTGTGAGTCATGAGTTTTCGCTTTTTTGATCTCAATCTCCAGCTGTTTAGTGGTAACCTTATCCGAGCCTGCCATTTTTGTTTTCTTTTGCTTTTTATTCGGTGCCATTTCTCTTGTTTTCCTTCAATCTGTAAAAACTTATCAGTTAATTATCACTAAAAATATGTAATCAGATAAGCAAAAATCAAAGAAGCAAAATGAAAAACAATTTTAATTAAAAATATCATGAACAACTACAACACTAATATGCAATCAGTTAATATCATGGAAAATATGCAAAATTATCAGTTAATTATCACTGAAAATATGCAAAAATCAGAGATAAGCAAAATGACATACAATTGTAATTAAAAATATCATGAATAACTACAAAGTGGAAGCAAATTAAAACTAAATTGCTAGGCACTAAACATATGACTAGGCACCTATGACCTATGATTTTTTCACCCAAATCCCTTCAACATTTTGTCTTTTATTGCTGACACTTGCATCATCATAATCAGTTGGGTCGCATATAGGGATATTAGAACAGAATGGAGGAGGGTTCCAGGAGATCTCTTCTGGGGCATCTTCATCGTACGCGTCATGATAGTCTCGATTTGTTGACGATAGCACAATAGACCAATTAGCATCAGCTGGATCCTCAACATAAAAGACTTGGTTGACTTGGTCAATAGAGACATATTTGTCCTTTTTGTGACCTGGTCGATTGAAGTTCACAAGCGTGAAACCAAGATCATCGGACTTGATACCTCTATCACTTGTTGCCCATGTACACAAAAACAAAGGGGCCTTGAATGCGTGGTAATCTAACTCCCATATTTCTTTGATAACCCCATAAAATGTTAAATCAGTCTCTATAGGATTTATATCCTTAGCACTAGAGACTTGGACTGTCCTAGCAACTAGTGACACACCACTGTTTTGAACTACCCTTGCATTATCTCGCTGTTTTGTGTGGTATCGGACCCCGTCAACAACATAATCTTCGTAAGTCAACACTGAAAATGAAGGTTTTCCTGCCAACCATCTTATTGTTTCAGAAATGGCTTCGGAATTCTCCCTCATTTCTGTACTTACCTGCACGTAAAGTCACAATGCATATAAGTTGACTTCAATTAAAAACATGACTGCTTACAGAAAAAAGTAATAAAAAAGGAAAGAATGTAAACTAACTTTTTGTTGAAACCAATCAGTAAATTGTCGATTGTGCTCTCCCAATAGCCACTGTGCACTCTTTTTTTCCCTTGGTAAATCCCTTCCAAATATTTCTTATGCAACCTGACAATTTAATCATATAAGATTAGACCGCATGAAAAAGAACTTTAAAACTTAAAAATATACTTTTAAAAATGTTACTTACATAACATATGGTTCCACTTCAGTGTTGTTGAGGAGGACCGTAAGATGCGCCTCATCTTGTTCTTTTTCTGGTACCGACTTCATTGTCACACCACCTATTGGACTAGAATTTTTGTCTTCATCTTTCCGAAGACCAGCAGTTCTACTACTCTCACTATAGAACTCAGTGCAAAATTCTATTGATTCTTCTTTGAGATAACCTTCCGGATAAAATCGGTTTCTTACATAACTCTTCAATATTTTATTGAATCGTTCAAATGGAAACATCCATCTATAAAAAAACCGGTCCACATAAACGCAATTCCCTTACTAAGTGGGCAGTGAGATGTACCATAACATCGAAAAATGATGAAGGGGATATTTTTTCCAACTCACACAGGGTCAAAATCAGATCTACTTGTAGTTTACTCAATTTCTAAAGGCATACAATTTCTATAATTCAAATTTGTACATGGCAAATAGAGAAAGTACAGCTACCATATACTATTTGAGTTTTAATAAAGAACGGAGCAGTGGAATAAGCAATCATGACAATCAAATACACAAAGCAGAAAAAGTCAATATATAAACAAGAAAGGGAGCGGGAGTACCTCTTAATTAGTAGAAGCACTAGGTCAACACCGTGAACAACAGCTAGGAACTATCCTTTCTTCTTCGCAAACCAAAAAAATATCCCTGAATATCAGCCAAACAATAAAAACTCAAACGACAATATTTTAGGTTTTCGTAAAATTCGAAAACCAAAACATAAACCTCCAGCCAGCAATAAAATAATTAACAAGGTATGAAACTAAAATACATCCAACTCATATAATTTGAAATTGACCAATAGAAAATCACAACAACTTTCACACTTTCTCTTGGTCAATTATGTCGGAAAAACAGTAGTACTCAAACAATAGCACTGTTAGATGACATGCCAAAAATCCAACAATATAATAAACAAATAATAACATGCATCCAATTAAATAACATACAAATAATCATATAATACCACATTTCAGAAATTCAAATAAGAAATTCAAAATGAAAATGAAAATACATCCAACTCATATAATTTCAAACTTGACCAGTAGAAAAGCAACCAAATAGTAGCCAAAAAACATAAATTACAAATTAACACTAATTAATAGCAGTGTTAGATGACATGCATCCAATTAGTAGCCAAAAATCCAACAATATAATGAATAAATAATAACATGCATCCAATTAAACAACATACAAATAATCATATGATATAACACATATCAGAAATTTAAATAAGAAATTCAAAAATGAAAATTACCTAACGAACAGCCACAACCATAACTAAGTGAATGAGGTCCTGTAAAAAGAATACATTCAAAAGAATTAGGGTAATACATCCAAGTAAACAAAAACACATAATTTAAGAAATTAGGGTTTTGATTTAAAAAGCCCCAAATTAAGAAATTAGGGTTTTGACTTAAAAAGTCCTTAAATAGAAGCTCTCAATAGATCGAGAAGACCCTAGAAATACCAGATGGGGCCTTATTCGTGTAGAGTATTATCGATTCTTACCAATTTCGACACGAGCAGTGGTATCAGAGGTGAGTGGTGAGCAGAGTAGAGAGCAGTGGTGAGTAGAGTAGTGAGTGGTACCGGAGGTGAGTTTGTGGTGGTGAGAGATGAGCTAGAGAGATTCAGTCGAGAGAGAGTGAGTCGAGAGAGAGAGAGAGTGAGTCAAGAGAGAGTGTGAGAGAGAGAGAGAGAGTGTGTAGTGTCTGTGAATTATTTTGTTTAATTAGATTTTTTGTTATATTTAATTTGTCTGAGCTGAGGGTAAATAATTGTGTATGGGCGGGGAGAATATTTGGTTAAGGGGGGGGGGGGAAATTTTGATTTAGGGGGTGAAATTTTCGCTAAGGGGGAAAACAAAATGAAGGGCGCGTTTTTTTTCATTTTTTAAAGAGTGACTTTAGACATCAGTTTTAAAAAGAGTGATGTCTACGAATAACAAAGACATCAGTTTAATGCAGGATGATGTTATTACATCTTTTAACATCAGTGGCATTTACGACCCATGTCTAAAGTGTGATGTCTATTTGCTGTTTTCTTGTAGTGTTCCTTATTTGTCGTTGTCATGTGGGGCCATAGTCATGACCTGTACATGCCGCATCTAATGATGGAGCGTAATGTTGTCTCACATGTCTTAGGCTTAGGTTGCGGGTATTCAGAATTGGACCCAACCTGGACTAGTACTGACTTCATAACCCGATCATGTGCTTCATCCGCCATTCCCACGCCTGATGAGAGGTAATGCTGGTGGTTGGGCCTCTGCAAAACAACACCGGAGGGGGGTTTGAGCCCCGCGGCACCTCCGGCATGAGAATAAGTGTCTGCTTCAGAAGGTAAAAGATAAGGACTAGAGTATCGAAATGTGGAGGGTGTGTGTAGGTGATAAAATGTGTAGAGAGAATGTAACCCCTAAACCTTCTTTTCTTGGTCTATTTATAGGCCAAGAATTAGGGTTTAGGGGTTGGTACCTTTAATCATGAGCGTTAAATCCTAGGTAGGTAAGACACCTGGGGTTTGTAGATGCACGACACCTGTCCAGGAGAATAATAGTGGGAAAGTGTGTCAAGCACCATTTAGAGTGTGACATCCTCGTTCTTGGATTGTGCCCATTATTGGTAATCATTAGTTGTCATTGTCAACTGGGGCCCTTGATGATGACAGGGATTTTGAGATGTCACGTGTTCTACCACCCAGAGCTTGGGCCATATCCACGGGTCCAGACAGGTTAACACGAGGGAAAGCTCTGGGTTTCAACGATCTCAATGGATCCAGATTAGTAGGTCTGGGCTGCTTGTAGAAAGTAGCCTATCAAGTACCAGACAGGACCGACGTCAACCTGGACCAAGTCATAGTCTATGAGCATGAATTTAAAAAAAATGAATATGTATCATTCCAAAAATATATCATAAAATGAATTACTATATATACATACCTAAAGGAAAATATTTATTTTCAAATTTAATTATTATTAAAAAATTGAATTGAAATAGCCTAATATTCTAAAAAAATTAAGAATAAAAAAAATTATATTAAATTGGAAAAAGTATGGAATTTATTCATAAAATAACCCGTGCATCGAGGGGTATCAAGCTAGTTATCTGTAAGCACTAAAGTTTATGTTTGGAAAATGGTAGAGATGATCGCGGTACGGGCGGTGCGGTTTTTTTCCAAAACCGCGGACCAACCCGCGTATGCGGTTTGGTCAAATTTCCAAACCGCAACGCAAAATTTTAAAATCGCATAAACCACACCGCGAAAATGCGGTGTGGTGTGGTGCGGTTTATTGCGGTTTACACCTTCAATAAAAATAATTATAAATCTAAATTATTAATTTTCATGATTGTGAAATTAATTTTTAAAGTTCTTACTCAACCACATTTCTTAATTCGTATGAAGACCGTGTCTATAGACTTAACGAAATACAAACATTGTAGTATGAAATGTTGTGATACTAAATAGATAAAGATGGGCTAACGCATTATAATTAATCTCATAAGCTTCTAAAATAAACTTTTACTAGGTAGTAGGTACTAACGAACCAAATAACTTGCAAACTATCCCTCAAATCATTAATAAAATACTAACATAATATATATAATATTAAATATTGCGGTGCGGTTTGAACCGCATTTCAGAAAACTAAAACCGCAACCCGCACCGCACTGCGCGGTTTGTCAAAATTTTAAATCGCAATCGCACCACAGAAATAAAAACCGCGCGGTGTGATGTGGATTGATGCGGTGCGAACGGCTTTTGTGGTTTGGTGCGATTTATGATCACCCCTACAAAATGGATACCAACAAAATGGTATGGTTAGTTAAAAAAAATTATACTAACAAAATAATTACTGTATCAACTTTATTTAAATAATAGAGTATATTTTATTTAATGGGAACTACAACTTGACACCTCATTGAAATCAACCATCCACATTCCACACGTGAACATTTGAAAAGTGCAAGGGCGAAGTGGTAATTTAACAGATTGAACCGCACAAGTAGTATATTCCATTATACTCACAATTTTTCCACTCTTTAAAAAAAACATATTTCTGAAAATCAAAAATAAAAGAAACGGCCAAAGGCATCACCATTTCATTTTCTTAAAATTATTCAGACATAGCAAGCAACAGCAACAACTTCTTGTTTATAAATATATACATACATACCCTACACAACTTTGTATCTATACATTTCCCTAATTCTTCTCCTTCTCGGCAGCTCCGTCACTCCATTTTCTCCTCCGTCATGATCGGTTAGTTCTGTATGTAATTTTTTTACCCATTTAAATGTGTTTTTAATTGTTTTATAAGCTGATTTTAACTGTATTCTACTTGATTTGTTTGTGATATTGTTGTTTATTGATTGCGAGAAGGTCGATTTTTTAGTAGGAATTTGTAGTCACTAAGTAGATATTTTGATTTCCAAATGTCCAAGTTTGGGTGTAGTTGTTAGTTAGGAATTTGTAGTCACTAAGTAGGCATTGTGAATACGATTCGGTTGTTACTTAGTTGATATCTAGGAGTGTGTTATTTGTTTTCCATTGCTGCAATGCGGTTGTCGTTTGCTTCAATTTCTATTCGAGTTGACATTGTTGTCGTTTGGCCTGCGATTGTGAGTGATGTCTCTGTTATATTGAATAGGATTTTGTTGTTACTGAGTGGATTTCTAGGACTGGTTTTTTTTTTCTCTTTTATTGCTGTATGATGTATATGCAAATTATGATTTGAGTTGATTTTATGTTATTTTTTTAGTTTTTATGTAATTGTGATCATTTAGCTGGTGTCTGAATTTGATAATGTCGATATATGGAGCACAATTTGTTGGTAAAATAATTACTCAATAGACATTTGGAGTAATTGTTTTACAGTATGATTACTATGATTTCCCTGTTCTTTATGGAAACGGCCTCTAGATTATATGAGTGGTAAGCGTACCCTCCCCAATCACTGCTCTATCAGTGTAATACACACTAAACATCTTTGGATTGGATTGGTTTGTTTAATATTGTTATAGTTTCTTACTCTTTTGCAGGTGTACTTGATTTATTTTTAAAGTTTTAATGACTTGCTATTGTTTAACAGGTGTTTGAATTCGAAGATGGCTACATTTCAAGTGTGATTTTATCTTTGTGATATTAAGTGAGTCGATATTTAGAGTATGGACATTGCGTGTTGTTTGCGGCAGCCAAATGTGAATGTAATTGGCGGTGCTGCTGAAGGTACTAGCTATAGAATATTGGAGAGGTTGAATAAGCGTGCTCAATTTAGTTGCAAGGTTCTTGGCCGTTCCAGGTTGTTTTTGGAAGATAGACCGAGGAAGAAGTTGAAGAAATTTGGTTACTGTAGTAAGGATCACAGTTCACCGAAATGTTTGGGATTAGGTTTTAGATATTGCCTTGAGATATCAAGAAGAGGGGATCAATTGTGGAGGTGTCAAGGAAATGATTCGGTTGCTTTTATTCATGACAATGGTCAGATGGAGTCTACTAAAAATAGTGACCAGGAGAGTACAAAATATAATTCGGATGGAACTTTAGAGGAAAATAGTGCAGTTCAGGAGGAAGAGGCATTGGACGTCCTTAGTTTAGAGGACTTACAGGAATTGTTACAAAAGGCTTGTAAGGAGCTGGAGGTTGCACGGGTTAACAGTACCGTGTTTGAGGAAAAAGCACATAGAATATCAGAAACGGCGATATCATTAAAAGATGAAGCAGAGAATGCTCGGAATGATGTCAATTCTAGATTGAGGATCCTTGAAGAGATTGAAAATGAAGAGAGTATTGCAAAACAAACTGTTCACGATGCAATGACAGCCCTTTCTTTAGCTGATGCGAGGCTTCAGTTTGCAAGCGATTTACTCGAAATTGCAAAACAGAGGAGTGATTCTGTGGAATTTGAATCAAATTCTTTGATAAAAGAGGAAGAGGCCATCTCGGATGCTTTAACTGATATTAAAGCTTGTGAGGCTACATTGTTAGACTGTGAGGCCGAGCTGAAGCAAGTCCAGATAAAAAAAGATAAATTGCAAAAGGAATTGGACAGACTAAAGTGGGTTGCAGAGAAAGCGGAAAGTGATGCTCTGAAAGCCGAGGAAGATGTTGCTAATATAATGCTTCTGGCTGAACAAGCTGTAGCTTTAGAAGTTGAGGCTACCCAACGTGTCAATGATGCTGAGATTGCGCTACAGAGGGCTGAGAAAAAGTCTCCTGCCCTACTTTCAGATTACGCAGACAATATACCTCAAAGTCGATTGTTGTCCCAAGAACAGGATTTGAGTGAAGAGGTATTCAATGGGGAGAAGGCAGACTATGAACATTTGGTTGATAATATTGTTGTTAAAAGCAAAGATGTTAAGCTTGAGACCACTTCTTTGATTAGCGATGTCTTATCAGAAAGCCCGTTTGATATTGGCAGCCAGAACTTTAAAGACTCCAGTGACCAAGAAAATGGAAGATTAAGTACTACAACATTACCGAAAGAGACTGAAATTGAAGCAGAAAAGTCTAAGAACACGGTCCAAAAACAAAAAGCGGAGACGCAGAAAGATTTGGCAAAAGATAGCTCGCCACTTAGTGCTCCCAAAGCATTACTAAAGAAATCATCTCGTTTCTTTTCTGCATCTTTCTTCTCTTCTGATGTGGATGGGACCGAGTTCACACCAGCTTCACTTTTCCGTGGACTTGTTGAATCAGGAAGAAAGCAATTGCCTAAGCTGGTACTAGGCTTGCTGCTTGCTGGATCAGGGTATGACGCATCATTATCTAAATAAAACTTTTCATTTTTGTTAGTTCTTCATTTGACAACTTTTATGTCATGCTTTAGTTCCTGTAAAATTTCTTTCTATATTATTTTGTTGTCCTTTTTCTCGAATATGAAGAATTGTGGTGTTCCTTTGCCATAAAGGGTACTAGACTACTAGTGTCAGCTACCTTTTGATCACACGGTGTTGACATTTCCGCAGGGTTGTATTTTATGCTAATCACTCTGAGAGGGTAAATAAGCTATTTCCACAGCCAGACATCATCAGTACTAGTATTGATGAAGTTGCATTGAATGCAAAGCCCGTAGTCCTCCAAATCAGGAAATTACCTAAGAGAATCAAGAACTTACTGGCTAAGCTTCCTCATCAAGAGGTTTTTACGTAAATTGCCTTTCTATTCATCTTAGTACCCACTGGATGTTATTAAGCATGCTTGTTTGATTTTTTTAAAGTTAATACTGTTTTTATCTGATAGAATGCTTTATGTCTACTCAGATAAATGAGGAAGAAGCTTCCCTTTTTGACATGTTGTGGCTACTGCTTGCAAGTGTTATATTCGTTCCTCTATTTCAGAAGATCCCAGGAGGTATAAAGTTTTTTTTTTAATTGGCTAGAGGTGAAATGTTTCTTGTAGACTAATTCTTATACAGTACTTGCTAATAATTTCCAGTGATGAGTTTTTCATTGTTTTTCTAGCTCTTTTAGCTTATTCGTAATTAGTTTTCTTATGTATCAGGTCTACAATTGTGTTTATTGGGCTTAACTTTAAAGTAAAATGATTCTATGTTTATGATCTTTCTAAACTACATGCTGATATTGCATTTCCACTTGTATGTTGCTGCAGTTTTCACTTATCTTCCAAAAGTATATCTGAATAGTATCCATTCATTTCACTGACAGAGAATTTTTCTGTTTGCTTCAATGTTTAGGCAGCCCTGTTCTTGGTTATCTGACTGCTGGTATATTGATTGGACCTTATGGTCTGTCTATTATTCGTCATGTTCATGGAACAAAGGCAATAGCTGAATTTGGTGTTGTCTTCTTGATGTTTAATATTGGTCTTGAGGTGTGATTTGTGAAATCTTCCCATTTAACTTGTCGTGTGACCTTTCAGAAGTTGCTACTAGTATTTCATATTATGAAATTGAGTTAGAGTAAAGATTAATTATCATTTGCAGCTTTCTGTCGAAAGACTAAGTTCCATGAAGAAGTACGTTTTTGGATTGGGTTCTACTCAGGTAATTGAGATCATTCACTTCCACGTAATCAAGTTTTTCCTGGTCAAAGTTACCTTATTTTAAAATACATGATACAGGTCCTCGCAACTGCTATGGTGGTTGGTTTAGTAGCGCATTTTGTTTCGGGACAAGCAGGTCCGGCTGCCCTTGTCATTGGGAACGGTTTGGCATTATCCTCTACTGCTGTTGTCCTTCAGGTAACTATCCTGATTAGCTATCTCTAATTGTATCAAAGGATTAGATATATATGTGTACGAATATGATCAAATACAAACTTTTCTAAGCTACAAACTTACAAACTTTTTTTGCTCAACACATATATAACTTGGGTTCAATATCATTTATTAATTAATAATTAAAATTTTATTGAATACACATAATTTAATTCTTCAATATCCTTCTAGGGTTCACCAATACCAAATTAGGGTATAGAAATATGGAATCTTATTTATTTAATAAAGGGGTGTGTTGAACCGTAGTTAAAATTTTGTTGAATAAATATTAGGGATATTCTTTATGGTACCATCATACTATTGACTTTTGTTGTTGGTATTACCACCTTTTTGACTCCTATTTGTGATGTCATAATACTTTTGGTTTTCAGTCTATGCTACCCTTCCGTTAGTAAAACGTTAAGAAGTACCAAAATGACCATTGTATTATATTTTAACTAAAAAATTTCGTCAATTTTTCGCAATTCAACTATATACGTTCACACAATATCTAAAAAAGTTACTTTTGACAAACATTTATGAATAATTAACAAAAGATTATGCATAATGATGGAAAATCTATTATTGTTGCGAGTTATTTTGATTTTTCTTGATTTTTATAACACCGATCCCAAGAGAGACATGCAAGGAATTTGTAAAATCGTAGTATATTTTAGTAATGTTTCAAAATGTATTTAAGTGGTTGATTGACCTTCCAAAATCTGCGGACCGTCGAGTAATTAAGTATTCAGAAACTTTGGTGATAAATTTTTTGACATTTTAGTTGAGAATTATTTATGTTAGCGAAGTAATTTAAAATAATGTTCATTACATTTTCAAAACTTATGAAAAATGAAATTTCTATCTTATTTAAACATATTTTTTTTTTGTGTTTTCTATGATAGCCCTGTACTATTGATTTTTATCGCTGGTACCGCTATCGTTTTGACTCTTATTTGTGGTATCCTTGTACATTTAAAATTTGTCTAACGTTTTGCTAACGGAAGGGCAACATAGACCTAACACCTGAAATTCAAGAGTACCATATATAGAAGTCAAAAAAGTGATGGTACCAACGGCAAAAGTCAATATTACAATGGTACCATTGAGAATATCCCTAAATATTATATAACTCTCAACTATCCTTTTGGGGTTCACCAATACCAAATTCAAAATATGGTATAGAAATATGAAATGTTATTAATTTAATATAGATTTCTTAATCTGGTTTTTGAAAAAAATATATTTTGGCCTAAAATAAGTGTCTGAGTGTCCTCACCCATGTCCTTGTGGCAAGTGTCCGCCATGGGTACTTGAGGCTGTATGAGAAGGCAGGGGTAACAGAGCTCTTTTCCCTGCCAAGAAATGTATCCAATTTGGGTAGAATAACGATTGGAATTTGGAACCATGCTAGAATAATGATTTGAACCATGCAATAAGGTCACCCATAATACGTTGGAGACCACACTCTATGAAGATGAAAACTTAAACAAATCAGAGGCCTCTTTATAAAAATTAAAGGTGCCATCTTACATTTACATATAGAGAAAGTTTATGCTTTTTCACGAGAATGCTTATTTATGACAAGATCTAGCATCATAGCAAAGTCCTTTTTGAGCATTGTTAAACCGATAAACTTTCAACGTTTCGGCTTTTATATAATAGTATCGTTATGTCAAATGAGACCCAGACAGAGTTAGGATTATTGAAAATGTTTGTGTTCTAGTTCTACTGTATATTAAATATATATCTACTCTCTCTCTCTCTCTCTCTCTCTCTCTCTCTCTCTCTCTCTCTCTATATATATATATATATATATATATATATATATATATATATATATCTCTGGTTGCTATAAGCCTATAACTACCATAATTTACCTTGCCATCAAAGGTGTTAAGGAGGTATCAAGAAGAAAAATGAAGAGCAATGCTGTATTAAGCTATTTAACCTGTATGGTTTGCAGTTGGTCAATGATGAGCTGATAACACTCAAACAAAACAAGTACTTTGTACTTATCATAAAATTTAATTTATTATATTGTGAGCTTGATATTTGTTATAATGTAGAAAATCATGTCATTGTTGCTGATTTTGTTATATACTACTTGTTCAACTAATTAAAATAAGTAACAGATGCTAGGTGATACCATATTAATAATTTAAACTCCCTATCACAGGTATTGCAGGAAAGAGGAGAAAGCACATCACGTCATGGACGAGCTACATTCTCCGTGTTACTTTTCCAAGTAATCATCTGCTCTTCAATGTAATGCAATTTTAGCTTTAGTATTGTTTCTGGAGCCCTACATTCAGTTTCTAGCTCTTAGTACCTGCTCTTGAACATATCTGCTTTGGCACACTCTACCTCATGTACTTGTAATCATATCTAATAACCCCTGGATGGGGATCTGGTAAGGTGGCGGTGAGCCATTGGCGTTCTGTAACAATTGTACTGTTGCACCTCTATCCTTAATTAATAATCCTTAATTAATAATATCTTCCAGCTTTTTTTTCTTTATAGTTAATAATCTGTATTATGTTGTGCTTATATGTTTTTGCTTTTAGGCTACTGGTTTATATATTCACTTATTTATTTTTTGTTCACGTTTTACATCTCAGGATTTGGCGGTCGTGGTTCTGCTAATACTCATACCTCTCATTTCACCAAACTCTTCCAAAGGAGGGGTAAGATATCATATATTGCTTAGTTTGTCATCTTTATTTCTGTAATATATTTAGATTTTTTTTCCCAGTAGCATCCCTCATTTTCTTTCTTCCCATCTACTTGATTATGTCTGACTTTGTAATGCCAATTAGTATCCATTTCTATATGGAAGTTTTAATAAAAAAGAAACTGAATATTACACTTCCGTTACTTTCTTGACTGGAAATGCTTATTTCAATTGGCAGTGCCATAAATGCCTTCTGCTGCAGCAGAAATATTAGTTATATGCACAATCTTCTCTGAACTCTGCAGGTTGGTTTCCAAGCAATTGCTGAAGCTCTTGGATTAGCAGGTCTTAAAGCAATTGTTGCTATTAGTGCCATTATTGCCGGAGGACGCTTGGTAATTTTTTTTTGTTGTGTAAAACACTTCTGACAGTTTTTTGTGATTAGAAGATTTTTGTGACTAATCAGATGGAAGTAATGGAACTGTGGGAAGCCTTGATATACTTAATGCTAGGATATATCAAAATTTATTAATCAAGTATATGCTTGTTACCTGCAGCTTCTTCGCCCTATATATAGGCAAATTGCAGAAAATCAAAACGCAGAGATATTCTCTGCAAACACACTGCTGGTTATTCTCGGTACAAGTCTCCTTACTGCAAGGGTATGTTGACTTGTATAAATAAATGTTATTATGCATGTATTTCAGCCAAAAGAGTACCCTCAGGTATTTTGCTGTATGAAAACAGGCTGGACTTTCCATGGCTCTAGGTGCATTTTTAGCTGGTTTGCTGCTTGCCGAAACTGAATTTTCCCTACAGGTGGAATCAGATATTGCTCCTTATCGTGGCCTTTTATTAGGTCTTTTCTTCATGACGGTAGGCTCTCTATTTGCATATCTGGAACACCCGGATATTTATTTGCATGTATAGATTATAGGAAATCACTTGCATGATTAATTACAGTTAGGTTACAACTTTTAGTTTCTTTGTAAGTTTTGTTTTAGGGAACTGTATTTTTGTACTTTTCCTTTTCTAGATTTTGCATGCCATTTTTATCTGTTGCTCCCTCCGTCCCATTTTGTTTGACACTCTTCTTTTTGCACGCATTTCAATGTGCTTGGATGGGGTACTTATAAATAATATTTTTGAAATTTTTTTGTTTTGTATAAAAATATAGATTATATATTTTTATACAAATAAAAAAAAATTAAAAAATATATTTCACAAGTACCCGGTCCAAGCACATTGAAATGCGTGAAAAAGTCAGAGGGTCATTGAATTTGGGACGGAGGGAGTATATTACTTCATGTTATCCCCTGATTGATCATCATGTATATATTACTGTCGTTTATGTGTTTCGTTATTACTGTATAGTGTTGTTTAAGCTAAGGGTCTCTGCGGAAACAACCTTTCTACTTTTACTGAGTAGAGGTAAGGTCTGTGAACATATTACTTTCTTGTACTTGTGTATCAGTTTTGTTTTGTGTTGTTTACGTTGGGGGTTCTTGCGGTAACAGTCAGTCTACTTTTACGGACTGACTAGAGGTAAGGGTTGCTTACATCTTACCCTTCGTAGCGGGATACAGTGGATATCAACTTTTAGTGAATTTGATTGTCATTTTGTCATGATCAACTCCAAGGGGTATCATAAAAAACGGAAGAGAGAGTTTTAGGACTACGTTGATTATATTGCCAAATTTTAGTGTCTCTTGGGTTGCTGCAATCCGGATCTTTAAGCCTTACTCATTCCGCTCCGGTAGTTCAATTACACAACCTATTACTAAAAATAGAAGGATTTGCTAGTTAAGTTTGTTGAGCATGCACTAGGTCGATCAGTAACGATGATCTTTCCTACTAACATAATATAACCTTTGGCTTTCAGGTTGGAATGTCCATCGATCCAAAACTTCTTCTTTCAAACTTTCCAGTTATTATGGGCACATTGGGATTGCTTATTGGTGGAAAAACCATATTGGTAGTACTGATTGGTAGAATATTTGGTGTTTCAACAATATCTGCAATAAGAGTTGGCCTTCTGCTTGCTCCAGGAGGAGAATTTGCATTTGTTGCTTTTGGTGAAGCTGTTAATCAGGTTTCACCATAATAGTTTATTCTTTTGCTGTCATTTTTTTCAATTGACAAAAGGTTGTTTTGTTTCATATAGAAGTTCAATAAGGCTTTTGTACTTTAATTTCTTGAGTTTGGTTCTGGATGACACTTAGGAGATGTATATATTTTGAAACTATAGCTTATTGTAACTATTTTTTTTTTTTTTTTTTTTATTTTTTTAAAGACTATTTTCTTATTTTTATCAAGTGATTGGCGTAGATGTCCTGGTGGTCCCTTGTGTTTCGATTTTTATAACCTATTGTAGATGCAGTGTGCCAATATAAGGTTAGAACCTCAGATGAACTAAACAATATCGTTAGGGCTTATCTATACTATACTATTAAAGCCGCTGATTCAGAGATTTTGGTTGGCAGTCCGACTCTGGACCAGTTAAAATAATTGTTTATAAATTGTTTAGTTGGGTTAAGTTGGGTTAAAAATATGCGGGTTCTAGAAAAAGAGTCTAAATAGTATATAGATATAATTGGGTTAAAATATATATTGAGGTTTATAAAAATTTAATATGTGATCCTATTTACAAGACATCACAATTGTTCCATAATTAAGTTTTCAGAATCAGAACACATAGGTCTAATTTTAAATTGATGAAATATCAGGTCGTGTGGATTTTCATTCAGAAATTCATGCATTAAAGATCCTATGCAAGGCACAGGCATGTATATTGGTGCATGTAAAACTTCTGATGCAGTCATATACTATATAAAACCCTACTTTTAAAAGGCTTAGGGTTTTATATAGTATATGACTGCATCAGAAGTTTTACATGTACCAATATACATATGCCTGTGCCTTGCATAGACTCTTTGACACATGTATTTCTGAATGAAAATCCACACGACCTGATATTTCATTAATTTAAAATTAGACCGATGTGTTCTAAAGTTGAAATTTTGAGTTCAACTTAATTATGGAAGGGTCACCAGATACAGTTGGGATGTCTTGTAAGCTCGTTTTCAGGACTAAATTTGTAGTACTATGTAAAATCAGTGCAAAAAGTTCTGTCTAAAAAAATTTACCACAAACCTTGCCCTGAATATAGTTGATCCATTGTGTAGGAGACTGAGATTACATAAATCAAATACATTGTCCTTGTGTTAGACTAAATGAGTCGACATCAAACACAATTCTAAAACTGGATGTAGATCTATTCCCAAATATGAAATAATTACATGTGAAAATTCTGGATTTAGGGACCAAATAGTCCTTGTTAAACAACCAGTAGAGACTAGATTTTATGATACATAACTTGTTAATGTAATACGATTTCTTTTTATATTTAGCCTGATTATGGTTAGGTTCCAGGAGGATCTTAAACCATAAGTGATACTGTGCAGAAAGGTCCGATGTAACTTCCACTACTAGGAAGTGATTTTGATTTTAAAAGAAAAAGTAACAACTGTCAGGAAAAGAATAACACAACTCCCTCTAAATAAAAATTTAGTTTCAGAATTTTGAAGGAAGGACAAACTGTGCTTGTAGACTTTTATAATGACATTCAAATAACAGCGGAATTCTCTTTTATGGGTCCTGATTATCTAGACTTGGCTTAATATGAAAACTATACCATTCATGTTTTAGTTAATTAGTTAGATTCTATGGTTGTGTTTTGTGGTGTATTTAAACCTAAATACTAGTCAACTCCCCTCTAAATATAAATAAAGTTTCAGAATTTTCAAGGAACTACAAACAATGCTTGTAGACTTTTATAATGACAGTCAAATAGCAGCGGAATTTACTTAGATGGATCCTGATTATGTACAGACTTGGCTTAAATGAAAACACAAGTTCATGTTTCACTTAATTAGTTAGATTCTATGGTTTAGTTTTGTGGTGTCTTTAAACCTAAATTCTTGTTACTGCTTCAGGGTATCATGTCTTCTCAGTTGTCCTCTCTTTTGTTTCTTGTGGTGGGAATCTCAATGGCACTCACACCATGGTTAGCTGCTGGAGGCCAGCTAATAGCCTCTCGTTTTGAGCAGCAAGATGTGAGAAGTTTATTACCTGATGAGAGTGAGGTAAGACTTCCATCTTAGTTGTTTATGCGATCAATCTTCTTGTAAGATACATCTGATAATATTTTATTCCACACTACAAAATTTTCTTTATCAAAAATGTCTTCCTGACTCGACTGTAAAATGATATTTTTTTGTGAAGCCACACATAATTAATAATTTCAGTCATGGCTTTATCAAATTTCATATAATAAACGTGTAGGTCCTAGTAATTAGTCAGTCCCCATTCACTTGAGCAATATTTCTATGGAAGTTTTTTTATATTTCCCCAGGGAGATGGTACAACGGTTTAATGTTTATGGGATAAAGAAAGCAATGAACTTTCATGATACAAGAGCAATTGTAACAAATTCAAATGAGGCAGCTAAGATATAGCATATCTAGTTTCTGAGTTGGCATAGATGAGTTGATTTTAAATATCTGATCCTACATAGGCTTGTGTCGGAATATTCTATATATCTTTAACGTGTTAAGGTATTTGCTGTTATAATATTGTTTCTCCCCTTTTTGTATTCGTGAAATTAGATAATAATAGATCATGCCGCAGGGATCATGTTATTTCATACCCCCCTGCAGTAATTCTTCCACAATTATAATGAGGTAGATTGATAGATTGATTTCATTTTTCGCGCTTCACACTGTAGAAGTATATTAAGTGTTTGAACTTGCACTTACACCTCTGATCTTGCTGTCATTTGTCTAGATAATGATTTAATTTTTTGATACGCCAGCCTCCTCTCCCTCCCTTCTCTTTGTAATGTATTTTCTTTTTCTTCACGTTGCATTGGACTATAGTATTTACGATGCTTGTGATTTTTTAGACTGATGATTTGCAAGATCATATTATCATATGTGGATTCGGACGTGTTGGCCAGGTATTGTCAGTTGTCCCAATCGTTAAAGTTTTGTTCTCTATCCTGCTCTCTATTGATTGTCAAGTCATCTTTTGTCAATTTTGCTTACTTTGGATTTGCTTGTGGTCAGATCATTGCGCAGCTTCTTTCTGAGAGGCTTATTCCATTTGTCGCTCTTGACGTAAGGAGGTATGTATCATGTTTCTGTGTTTAGACAAAAGTGAACTGTTACATTGAATACATAGTAGATGCATAAATATATTTTGTTATTGCTAATTTTAAAGGCTTTGTTGATCACAATAATTTATCGTTCCATTTCAAGTTGTACACATAATCTACTTTTCGGAACCAAGATGGTTACTATTCCTTGATTTAATCTTCTTTTCTAATGGAATGGTTTGTGTATATATATATATATATATATATATATATATATATGCTCCTGGAGAGTGTACAATTTTCAAAGTGGTCTACCAAAGTACTGTTGGGCTTGCTAAGCGCCTTAACTCCACAATAGTATGATATTGTCCGCTTTGGGCCGAGCCCGCACGGGTTTGTTTTTGGGCACATCCTAAAAGGTCTCATACTAATGGAGTTAACTGGTTGCTTATTAACTAGCAATCGGTCCCGTCCACAAACGATATGGGACAACTCCCAACAATCTCCCCCTTCACACATCGAGCACGACACATGTCGAATCTACCTCCTTCCGTGCTGGCTTCCCCTCGAACCATACTGGAATCTCCTGGCTATCTGACTCCCCCTAGGTCCATGCATACTGGAAGCCCATCTGACTCCTCTTGAAGCCCATTCTGGAAGCCCATCCAAGATTGTCCAAGATTGTTATGGACCGTCATAACAATAGCTCTAATACCACTTGCTGGGCTTGTTAAGCAGGTCTTAACTCCACATTAGTATTATATTGTCCGCTCTGGGCCGAGCCCACACGGATTTGTTTTTGGGTAACTCCCAAAAGGCCTCTTACTAATGGAGTTAACTGACTTCTTATAAACTAGCTATATGCCCCTCCCACAAATGATTTGGAACAACTCTTAACAATCTCCCCCTTCACACATCGGGCTCGATACCTGTCGAATCTACTTCTTTCCGTGTGATCTGGCTCCCCCTTGACCCATAATACTGGAAGTTCACCTGGCTATCTGCCCCCTAGGTCCATGTATACTGGAAGCCAATCTGCCTCCTCTTGAAGCCCATCCTGGGGTAGCCCACTTGCCTCTTCCATGATCCATCTGGGAGCCCTCCGAGATTGTTACGTACTGTTATAACCATAGCTCTGATACCACTTTTGGGCTTGCTAAGCAGGTCTTAACTCCACAGTAATTTGGTATTGTCCGCTCTGGGCCGAGCCCGCACGGATTTGTTTTTGGGTAACTCCCAAAAGGTCTCTCTTACTAATGGAGTTAACTGACTGCTTATAAACTAGCAATCTGTTCATCCCACAAACGATGCGGGACAAGTCCTAACAACTACAACCTGGATAACGATAAAGAAATTTTCATGTTAAACATCGTGGCAAAATTCCTATAACAGTGGTAGCTGTAGCTCTGTGTAATCATATAGGGAAAACCTTATTAATCTGCAGAAGCTGAGATGCTGCACTTGTTTGACTAAAAATAGTTACGAGGAAGGATATGATACGTTTCCACAAATGTAACTAGGAACAATAAATTTGCTTATAGAAGTGTTTATTAACATTCATTGATTTTTTAATCATCAAATTTATTCTTTTGCACAAAATTCTTACTTTTTTGTGATTTTCAAACTTTTCATTGTCTGGTGCCTAATGTTTATCATTAAATGAAGTCCGTTATCATGGCAAATCAAAACTACAAAGCATCAGGTTTTGAGTTTAGAACAAATACATCATTGTGTGCTTGTAGTAATTTGTTAAAGCAGTGTTCAAATTAAGTTTAAATGTTTTGTGATCTTTTTGAGTTTATACTATATTACCATATATGTGCATGGACTTTTTAGATTCGTTAAACAATCCTGTCAAAACCAAGTGGTTGCGACTGAGGATCCTACAAAGAAAAATGCTGTAAAGCAAAAAAAAAAAAATCTAAAAGAAAATGCTAAACTTTGTCAATTCAGGATCCGTTCTGACACGTCCATGTCTGTGAATACTGTCAACTGGATATATATAACTTGTAGTTCCCAGCAATATCATTATAAGAAAATTTCTCATTTGCAGCGATAGAGTAGCTGTTGGGCGTGCACTAGATCTTCCCGTATACTTTGGAGATGCTGGTAGTAGAGAGGTAATGTAAATCTGAGAGACATGATATGTTTTTAAGTTAGTTCTCCCAATGACCTTCTGACATGTCTCTGCATATTTCTTTATCAGATCCTCCATAAAGTTGGTGCTGAAAGAGCTTGTGCTGCAGCAATAACTCTAGACACTCCTGGTGCAAATTATAGAACTGTGTGGGCTCTGAACAAGTATTTTCCTAATGTAAAGACTTTTGTACGAGCCCATGATGTGGATCATGGACTTAATTTGGAAAAGGCTGGTGCAACAGCGGTAGCTTTCTGTTAACTGCGTCGTCTTATTATTTTTTTTCCCTCATTCTTGCGTCAAACATTTCTCAAGTTATCAATGAGTAATTGGCAGAGTTATGCTGAATTGATTGCTTATATTACTCATCTCTGCCGCCTGCCCGTTACTCATGTATTTATAATTTTAATTTTTGAGTTGAATCCTCTACAGGTGGTCCCAGAGACCTTAGAACCAAGTCTACAGTTAGCAGCTGCAGTTCTTGCACAAGTAAGTACAGATATGTTACTGCAGAAACTATATGATATGACGAGTTCTTAGCAGCCTTACCTGTCGGTAGGAGTTGGTGGTGGCATTTGGTAAATGTTAATTTAATTAAAATTGGCAATTTTCAATTAGCAAAAAAAAAAAAAAAACACACACAAAAAAATGGCAAGTTTCGTTAAGACTCTATTATAACATATTGTTTTCCTCTATCGTGGATTACATTTGAAATAAGACTAAGAACTTAAAATAATAATTATGTGGCTGGTGGTTGAATCTGTTCTCAGCTCATCTATCTGTCTATATGGTTTTAGTATGCAGTTACAAAAACTGGATAGTTCTTTGTTTTGTATGAACTGTAAATCTGAATTGCCATTTGCAAATCTATGTACAAAAGCTCCGATATGTTAATGTCATGTTATGATGATATAGGATTAGGATATTACTTGGTGAGAATGAGCCTCTGAGGTATTTATGGTTGAGGTAGTTAATGGAATTGCTAATAGCATGGACCCCCAACTAATGTCATAGAATCATGTTTAATCTCGAAACTCCTTGGTATATCCTCATCTTCTCTTGTTTTGATGATAGGCCAAACTTCCAATGTCGGAGATAGCAGCAACAATCAACGAATTTCGGTCCCGCCACCTCTCTGAGCTTACCGAGGTATTTAATCCTGGTGCTTTATAGGTTGCTTTAGTGCCTAGCAACTGTTTAATTTTTATTTTTTGGCATTTATGGTAAAATTTTACGTTCCTGAAGTAAACTACTTGCTCTTGCATGATATGTGCAGCTAAGTGAAACTAGTGGAAGTTCTCTTGGATATGGATACTCGCGGATGATGACTAAAGTTAAATCTCAGACTACAGAGCCTTCAGACGTTAACCAATTACCTGAAGGAACGGTGCCACTATAACAATGATTAAAAACACAGATTATGAAAACCAAGAAGAAACATAGATAAAGAAAAATTAAAAGCAAAACCTCAAAGACTGTATAGCAGAAACTGTCCAGTCAGCATAAATTGTACAGAAATATCAAACCTACTAGAAGAATACTTGGAAGTAACTCAGACTTTTCCATTAATCCATTAGGGCTCATTCTTTTTCATTTGATAAGCTCTCATAAGCGTTTGTCGCAGCTTTTCCCTAGACAGAATCTTCTTGTTCCTATTTATATAGAATGGGACCTGTTATCTGTTGTGGCCGCGGTTTCTTGCTTAAAATGAAATTATTTGAGCAGCCATTATTGGTAATTGATGCATTTCACTTATTCTGTACATTACAATCAAAGTCGCTAACAATTTAGTTGCAGTTCCATAGAAAAGGATGTTTGTATTGTGTATGAAGTTTGTATGCCCTCAGAAACACGAGGACAGTTTGGTGGTTGGCAATGTACTATTGCTACACTAGCAATTTCGCAAGGGACCTCATAATTCGATATTTTTTTCCCCGTAGTTTTGATTCGTACTCATTCCAATGTTTGTTTAT
Organism: Kitagawia praeruptora; assembly: GCA_037693485.1. Classification (NCBI taxonomy): domain Eukaryota; kingdom Viridiplantae; phylum Streptophyta; class Magnoliopsida; order Apiales; family Apiaceae; genus Kitagawia; species Kitagawia praeruptora. The sequence continues at coordinate 110,770,103 of CM075348.1, read as the reverse complement.
AGAGATTGATGTGTCTGAGGGTTTGTCACCTGAGGTTAAAACAATTGTTGGTATAAATAAGGGCTATTTTGAGTTTTGTTTACTTTTGTAGGGTAAAGTGGTGAACTGTGTCTTATGCTTAGAAGATCTTAAACTCAGGAGAATTGGCTGCCTAGAACCTCAGGGGCCGTTTTTTCTTGTTTGCATTCTAATCAGGAAAATTAATTCATTCGTCCGTGAACTATAGCCCGTTTATGGTCTAGGTCCGTGTACTATAAAACCCAATTGTTTGATACCTTAACTTTCAAAAAATTTGATTTGGTCCTTTCGTCAGATTTTGACTAACGGATGTTAGTCAACGCTGACGTGGAAAATTGAAAGTTCAAAATTGAAGTGAAATTTTGATATGTTAATCTAGGAGTGATTACAAGAACACGGATGGTGAAAGTTTTCGATTTCGAGTTCACTAACATATAGAAATCTGCACTTTAATCTCAAGAACACGCGAAGAACTTATGAAAATATGCAAATTTTTATATGTTGGTAAACTCAAAATCAAAAACTTTCACCACCCATGTTCTTGTAATCACTCCTAGATCAACATATCAAAATTTCACTTCAATCCGTGAAGTTTTGATTTTTCACGTCAGCGTTGATTAACGTCGTTAGTCAAAATCTGACGGAAGGACCTAAATCAAATTTTTTGAAAATTAAGGTATCGAACAATTGAGTTTTATAGTACAGGGACCTAGACCATAAACGGGCTATAGTTCAGGCTATAGTTCAGGGACGAATGAATTAATTTTCCCATTTCCCAGCTTGTTATAGCAAGAATACAGCACTACTTTAATAAAAACAAATATGCAATTTTTGAGAAAAGATAAAAAAATTAAAGAAAATATTATTCCAGGAATTCCCTCAAGATATTTACATAAGATAATTAATAAAACAACGGTGTATTATGATGTAGACATTTTGTGATAAGTAAAGATGGAATAAATTAATTACAGATTATAGCATGTATGGAATTTTAAATCGGATAATGGTTCTATTTAGCATAATTTTAAAGATATTAATAAAACAATGGTGTATTATGATGTAAACATTTGTGATAAGTAAAGACATTTTGTGATAAGTAAAGATGGAATAAATTAATTACAGATTATAGCATGTAAGGAAATTTTAAATCGGATAATGGTTCTTTTTTTTGATAAACAGGGCAATATATTAAAAAAACATAAGATTCGAGTACAAGCCAACACATCACTCAGCAGAAGAAACTTAAATAACATAAACTTAATTAAACAAAGAAAATCACCCCCAAGCCCAACTGACACGACAGCTTCATATTTCTTATGCCTTGTTAGTTGTTACTAGCCAAGTCCTCCACAGATATTCTTGCATCAAGATGTTACAAAGAAAAATGTTCAAACTAACCCATTTCCAAATATTGGTCTGCATTAGCACATATATATAAGGATAAAAGGTCACGCTCTACGAGAAATCATTTTAAATTGAGAACGTAAGAACTAGTTATTAAATACAATAAGATATATTGTACATAAATACAATAAAGATACATTTACAATATTTATAATACAAATTAAATTTTTAAATTAAGAAAAATAAAAAAATTAGTAAAATTTGTAGTAAATCTCTATCAATTTTTTTCCAAAAATTTAAATAATGCACAATTTCATATCTTCCAAGAATCATGCAGTAAAATTAATAATCAAGTATCAATTTCACAAAAAAAAAAAGATTGGATATTATCAATTTTCAAGTTCAAATTTAAAATATAGGGAAGTTCAAATTAGGGAAATTCAAATGTAGAACTTTTGAAGTTAATGTGTGAACTTATTTAATTCAATAAAAATAAGGGAAATTCTATATGGTACCATTGTGGTTTTGGCTTTTCTACATGGTACCATCACATTATTTACTCCTATCCATGGTATCCTCGTACATTTGGTTTTTCATATATAATACCCTTCTGTTAAGTACAAAGTAATAGAATTGATTTCAAATTGTAAAACAAATTGTATATTTGAAATCGTTGTGAAAAAATACATGAAATAGACTATTGAATCATGTAAAACGGAATTAAAATGAGTGAGATATATTCAAACTCCATAACCAAACTTTGACAATAAATATCTCACTCATTTTGACTCTGTTTTACATGATTTAAGGGTCTATTTTATATAACTTTTCGTAAAGATTTCAAATATACAATTTGTTTTACGGTGTGAAATTAATTCTATTACTTTTTACTTAACAGAAGGATATTATATATGTAAAACCAAATGTACGAGGGTACCATGGATAGGAGTAAATAATGTGATGCTACCATGTAGAAAAGCCAAAACCACAATGGTACCATATAGAATAAATACATTTTGCGTATGAACTAACATATTTGCACCAAATATTCTACACATGAACGTTCAAGATCTTCGAATTCACATGTAAAATATAAACAAGTTTAAATGTAAAACTTTCAAAGTTAATGTACGTTCTGTGCATGAACTTACATATTTGCACTACATATTCTTTACATGAATTTTCAACTTCAATTCCGTAACATAAATGAGGAGAAATAATATTCTGTGTAAGAAGCACTACAAGAAATCCCGGATTTAGCAACGACTTTTAGCAACGGAAAGATTTCCGTTGCAATTTGCCGACGGATTAGCAACAATAAACAAGCCAGCACAATTTACTACTACAAGGCAACGGAATAGCGACAAATATTTAGCAACGGCATATTTCCGTCGCAAACGAAGGCGCGAAAAAATCCCGCCATGTTCTTGTAACACAATTGTGACGGAAATCATTCTGTCAAGATTATGTTAACGGTTTAACAACGGATTTATTGACGGATTCTAGCGACGGAATACTTCCGTAGTTATGGGAAATGCTACATTATATCTGCGACGGAATTGCAATGGAAAAATTTTTGGAGCGGAATATTGACGGAAATTTTGCAACGGATTTTCAACGGCCATTTTTATCGACGGCATTGCAATGGAATAAATTTTGGAGCGGATTAATGACGGAAATTTTGCAACGGATTTTCAACGGCCATTTTTATTGACGGCATTGCAACGGAGACTACTGGTAACGGGTTTGCAACGGTTAAAAATAGTAACGGAATGGGAACGGTTCACAGTAATCCGTCGCTAAGTCGTTGGTAGTTGTAAACATTTACCTTAATACCGAAACTTGATTCTTTCTTTTTCAAGGTCCAAATTAATTCTTTATTTTTTGAAAATTTGGGAATATCATTAAATTAGATATATATTGACATCCGTGCGGTTGAATCATCGATAAATATATTTTAAAAAATAGAAACAATAATATGGGACAAAGTACGAGTTACGAGTAATACTCAATATAGTATTGATCTACGAAGATCTCCAACCAAATTAATTTTTTAATATTTCAAAATTTTGGAATATCATTAAATTAGATCTATCTTGATATCCGTACGGTTGGATCGATAAGAAATATATTTTAAAAAATAGAAACAATAATCTGGGACAAAGTACTATTTAGTAGTACAAGTTAATATAGCATTGATATGCTAAGTTCTCCAACCAAATTAATTCTTTATTTTTTGAAAATTTGGCAATATCATTAAATTAGACATGTCTTGACTTCCGTACGGTTGGATCGTCGAGAAATATATTTTCAAAAATAGAAACAATAATATGGGAAAGAGCACTAGTTACGAGTACTGGTCAATTAGTATTGATCTACTAAGATCTCCAACCAAATAAATTTTTTATTTTTTAAAAATTTGGCAGTATCATTAAATTATACATGTCTTGGCATCCGTATGGTTGAATAGTCGAGAAATATATTTTAAAAAATAGAAACAATAATATGGAATAGAGCATTAGTTACGAGTACTAGTCAATATAGTATTGATCTACTAAGATCTCCAACCAAACTAGTTCTTTATTTTTTGAAAAATTAGGAATATCAATAAATTAGATATATATTGACATCCGTGCGGTTGGATCGTCGAAAAATACTTTTAAAAAATAGAAACAATAATCTGGGACAAAGCACTAGTTACGAGTACTAGACAATATTGTAGTGTTCTATTACGATCTCCAACCAAATTAACTTTTTATTTTTTCAAACTTTGGGAATATCATTTAATTAGATATATCTTGATATCCGTACGGTTGGATCGTCGAAAAATATTTTTAAAAAATAGAAACAATAATCTGGGACAAAGCACTAGTTACGAGTACTAGACAATATTGTAGTGTTCTATTAAGATCTCCAACCAAATTAATTTTTTATTTTTTCAAACTTTGGGAATATTATTTATTTAGATATATCTCGACATTCGTACGGTTGGATCGTCGAAAAATATTTTTAAAAAAATAGAAACAATAATCTGAGACAAAGAACTAGTTACGAGGACTAGACAATATTGTAGTGTTCTATTAAGATCTCCAACCAAATTAACTTTCTATTTTTTCAAACTTTCATTTAATTATATATATCTTGACATCCGTTCGGTTGTATCATCGAAAAATATTTTTAAAAAATAGAAACAATAATCTGGGACAAAGCACTAGTTACGAGTACTAGACAATATTGTAGTGTTCTATTAAGATCTCCAACCAAATTAATTTTTTATTTTTTCAAACTTTGGGAATATTATTTATTTAGATATATCTCGACTTCGTACGGTTGGATCGTCGAAAAATATTTTTAAAAAAATAGAAACAATAATCTGAGACAAAGAACTAGTTACGAACATGTAATTTAAGGCATTAGCTCTTCTGCCATTTTATTTTGTTTCGAATCAAAGTTCTAAAATTTCTTAAAATTTCATGATCCATAATCTCAGATTTCACTTCCCACCCTTCATCTAATTCATATTGCCGTTTGTTAATATTTAATTTCTCCCCTTCATTTCACTTCCCCCTTTACTGAAATTTCACTTTCCCCAAATCAAAGTTTCATTTCCCTCGCCAAAATTTCATTTCCCCTTATATCTTCCACGACAAGATATAACGATTTTAATGAATTGATTCCCCATTCTGAGAGAACATTACCTGTAGTCGTCCACCCAAGTCAAGAAACCAACTCTCTTCAGATGGTGGTCTCTCCTCTTGTTAATCCTAATCACCCGTTACCACCAGGGGTACAGATCCACACAACGAATCTCCCCGTGAGCACCAACCCGATGTATGGTCTGCCTAACTACCCTCCAGTTACTCGAGGTGTTGGACCAAGTGGCCGTGCCTTACAGAACCGAGATCAAGTATAACGGTCAAACCGGTCAAAGCAGACCTTCCTTTTAACTAGTCTCTTCCCGAATGAAGATCTATTTTTTTAATTAAATTTTCGAAGTTCCAAATGTAAGGATGTCAAGATATAACGGTTTTAGTGAAAGGTGACATGGCGGGATGACGTGGCGCAATAAAATTTTCAGTTACATCACTGTACAATAAAAAATTTTCAAACAGGGTCACTCCAACTGAAATTAACATACCCATTCAATTTATATGCGTATAAATAGATACATGCGAACAAATATTTTAAGATATCACGTTTTTACAATCAATAGTGAATTTTTATTTTTTTTTCAGATGATTAGAATTTAATTTAAAAATGAACATTCTCATTCGAATGATTTTTTTTCGAATTTAAAAAATTAAGATATTCATTCAGTTTAATACGTATAAATTTGTTCAACTTAAAAAAATTCAAAAAATTTCAAGATATGTGTATAATTTGGGCGGAAAATTTCAAAAAATTGTAACGAAAATACAACAAGCGCGGATTGAAAATTTTGGCGGAAAATTTCCCTCCTTAACAAAATTTTCAGACACTACTTCCCCCAAACAAAGTTTTAGACTTTACTTTCCCCAAAAACTCTCTCGATCTACTCTCTCTCTCTCTCCGACTCTATCCAGGAACTCTCTCCACATTTTAACGCTACACAAACACTACATCTTCCTTTTGATTAATTACTCTCAATTCACTTTTAATTTGTTTTCTTTTGTAGGTAATTAGGGATTTGAATTTGGGGCTTCAATTGGGTATTCAATCTCTAACTGATTATGGATTTCAATTTAGGGCTTTCAATTTTGGGTTTTTTATTATACTGATTAGGGATTCGAATTAGGATTTTGTGTTTGAATGTTTGGATTTTATTCTATATTATGTATACATATGTGTGTGTGTGTGTTATGTGTTTAGTTCATGATGTGTTTAATTAGAGTGTTTTGGTGGAATTTTTTTATTTGATTAAATAGATATTAAATTGCATATTGTATTTGGATACAGGATTTTTACGAGGACTTGTTTGAGGAGCTAAGCATCTTAGTTCATCATTGAGACCTCATTATACTTTGTGTTCTTCATCGAGTTAATCTAGGTACTCTCTCTCTCTCTCCCTCTCTATTTATCTCTCTCTCTCTCTCTCTCTCTATATATATATATACATGATTAGTTAACTGTTCAATAGTAATATTGCCTTTATATGCAACAGTTAAGAATTTTATAGTAGTTTGCAAGTTAAGATGCATTACTATTTTATATTACTTTATATATTAACTTTATATAAATTGTTTGTATGCTTAAGAAAGATGATTTATGTACTGAAGTGATAAAGTGATTGTTGACTGGATTGTTTGTAACATATTCTTGAACTTTTTAGGTCAAGAAAAAAAATTGGTTTGAGTTTTGCCTACTGGTTTAATATCATGCTTAATCCCCTGTTTTTATCAACTCATTGTTGCTTTTGAGATTGATTTGATATTATTTTTAGACATTTTCGTTGAATTATCCATACATGTTTGATGTGATATAATCACAGCAGGTAAATGGTCTTGCAGTAGGGAATGTGACTAATTGATTTATCGTGTCTGGTTGTCTGCCACAGTGATACATCTTAAAATGCTCTGTAATTTTACAAAATTTGTTTGTCACACTACTATAAAGGATGTCATTTTCCTAGATTACATTCATGTTCATTCTAGATTACAAGTATTTGCTATAGAATTGATGGTATGATAGAGAACTCGTGATATTGCCTAGAGCAGAATGTTTGAGATTGAACTAATTATAAGACTTATATGATGACTGCAGTTATCTTAAAGCATTTTGCTCCCCTGAATGCCGAGACGCGCAGATTCAGATGGATGAAAGGTTAAGATTATACATGCATCTTAACTTTATAATATTACTATGATTATATATTACTTTATATGCTTATATAATATTACTATTTTATAACAGTTAAGATGTTAGTCTCCAATAGTAATCTCTTGAGTTTAAGGTTTAGTTTGCAAGTACATAGATGCTGCTTGTACAAATTCACATTTAAGTTGGAGGGAAATAAATATTTATTTACACTTTAAGTTTCTTTCTATTTTTCAGGTAAATATCATTTGTGGAGATTGTCCGAATGGACAATGTAAAGGTACGTACGTGTCTTTTTTATTGAAATGCAGTGAACTCAAAAATGACTTTCATTTCCTGATCTTTAGAAATTGAGATATTATGTATACATATCTCAAAATATGAATCTGAGACATGTCTTAACTGTGTTCAGCATACTTTATAATCATACAATTTTCATATAGTTTTCTAATCTTTCCAAAACAAGTCAAAAAGGCTTTTCATTAAATATTAATTTATCTAGTTATGGGTATCATTTTCTAATCTGTGTACTAGTTTCGCATGGTGTCTGCATATGGGATGTTAAAGATACATTTAATTATTGTTGCTCATATGCTTAATTTATCCCTTGTAGTGAGTGCTAGAATTTTTGAAATGAGGCTCATACGGCCAAGTTCATTTTTGATTATGTGGATAAGTACATTCAAGAAGTTGGACCAAAAAATGTCATCCAAGTGGTAACGGACAATGCATCGAATAACATGGCTGCAGCAAAGATTCTAAGAGATAAAAGGCCACATTTATTCTGGACTTCATGTGCTATACATACACTCAATCTTATGCTCGAGGCCATAGGTAATTCTGCAGTTTTTATCCAGTTTTCTGCAGTTTTTTTATCATGTTTTCTGCTGTTTTTTATCCAGTTTTCTGTAGTTTATTTTATCCTGTTTTCTGCAGTTTTTTTTATCCAGTTTTCAGCAGTTTTTTAATCTTGTTTTCTGCAGTTTTTTTATCCAGTTTTCAGTAGTTTTTTAATCCGGTTTTCTGCAGTTTTTTATCCTGTTTTCTGCTATTTTTTTATCATTTTTTCTGCTGTTTTTTTATCCAGTTTTCTGCTGTTGTTTTTACCAGTGTTTCTAGCATGTCATCATTATATATTTGAGTCGATAGTTCACAAAATATATCTGCATGTCCTGGCTGTTAGTAGTCAAATTGCATATCATTTTGGCATATTAATAATCTTGCACTGAAAATAGTATAACTGGTCCAGCCCATTAAATTTTCATTTTCATCACTAACCTTTGGTTCTTAAATAAAAGTATCAGTATACAATATCAGTGAATAATAATGAAAATTTCCTATTTGATTTCGATGATTCAGATATGCAAGGATGGTGACTTTGTTAGTTTGTTTCTGTCTTTCTGAGCTGCTGATCACTTTATTTTTTAAAAATGCAGAAAATTGGAAAATGGCCTGGAAGTGTGCTTCTCCGGATGTAACCATCATGTTCTAACTATTAGCTTGTAAGAAGTATGAAGAACTTAGTTTACACTCTTTTTATTGTTCTTTGCTGTGTAAACCTGAAGCTAGAATTTTAGCAAGTATGTATCAAGAACTTGGTTTGTACCCCTTTTGCTATTTTCTAATGTGTAACCTTAAGCCAGATTTTTTGCAAAAGTGTTTAAGTTAAAATTATTTGTTTTACTTTTGGTGTACTTCTATTTTGTGTTCTATTTTGTGATTACATTAGATTAGATTTGAGGAGAAGAAACATATACAGAAAATGTGCAATTGCATTGCCGAATTGTTGCTAATTACCAACGGAATTCCGTCGTTAAACAGCTTTTTTAAAATGTGGAATGTGTGTAATTGCATTGCTGAACCGTTACTAGTTACCAACGGATTTAAGACGAAGTAAATCTGTAAAGAAAAATCGGTTACAATGCCGTTGGCATTTAACAACGGAAATCCGTTGGCAATAAGAACATGATTCCATTATCAATTTGTTACACATCTGTTGCTATACTGGCAACGGAATTTAAATAGCAACGGAATTCCGTCGCTAAGGAGTTGTATGAGTGCAACAAGATTCCATTATCATGTTGTTGCAAGGCCGTTGCTATATTGGCAACGGTATATAAATTCCGTCGTTGAGCCCTTCCCTACGGCGTTTATTGCGACAAACATTTCCGTCGCCAATTTCCGTCGTTAATCGATTTAGTTACGGAAATCAGCCATTGCCGACGGAATTTTCCGTCGCCAAAACCGGGATTTCTTGTAGTGAAGACACGTACAATGGTACAGATACGTAGAAGAAAAAATATACAAAAGTCATGTTAAGTTTGTGCCATGTGAAGGCCACGATTTTATAGGGTGCTGGACAAGTAAACTTTAATTTATGCTATTTTAAGTATTTTCTTTTTTAAGTCAAATGCTTACTTGTCTCAGATAATTTATTTATAAAAAATTAAAAATAAATTACTTGATACTAGATAACAAAGTCGCGCTACGCACGAAAACATTTTTAAAAATCATATATATAACATCATTATTTGTTGAATTTTATTATTTGAAAGTTGATATGTAGAATTGAAACTTGTGTAAAATGGAACTAAATTTGAATGTTTAAGAATTATAGTGAAAATAATAAGCAGAAAGAAAATATGTTTCAGTTAAATTCTTAAGTATTAATAAGAATTTTTTCGAAGATATTGATGACACCTATTTTGTTGCATAAAAATAATACTTTTGAAATCCATTATTGATGAACATTGGTAAAGTTCAACGATGGATAAGTAAAAGTAACATTTTTAAATCATTTTTGTTGTCAATGACATTATGAGAGACGTGAATTCTTAGTTTGTTGATAAATTGTTTATATGATGAAAAAAAGAAGTATAATGTAAATGTGATAAGAGATGTGATTGAATTTACTTGTCGCCAAATTTGGTTGTATGACAAACAAACAGAATTCAAATGCATATTGTAAGTCATGCTTCATTTTTTTGGAATGATCCGACCTTGTATCTACTCATTTGATTAAATTTTTTCAGCATTTATAAGATCTTTTTATATGTAATATTAAATTTAAATTAAAGAACTGATGTGTTAAATTATGTCTAACCGCAAGCGCACGGTATCAGTTGTAGTAGATACTAGCAAATACGGGTCGATTCCTCAAGGAGACAGTTTCAATTTCAATTCAACTATTATCAATTGTTTCTAGTCACAAACGATTGTTGGAGAATTTTATTAACTACTAAAACGAATTTAACAAAGGTTTTAAATCAATTAATTAAGGGATCTAGGGCAATTCAGGTTCACCATGCTTACACCAAACAAATCACAAAAGTATAGCTTTTCAATGGGATTAAGTAATTAAAGCAATGGTTAATCTTTTTCAAGCATTAACACTCTCAGAATATCTAATGATGTTCTCACACTCACCTTCAATTCTGCTAATTGTATGTAAGCCTCTAGTAGTAAAATCTTTCGATCTATTACTCCTATTGCAATCGATTAATCCGTGATATTGCGCAATTACACAAATTAAGAATTAAAACATATCAATCAGAATTACTCTCTACCCATCAATTTACTAATCAAATTAAGCCCAAATCATGGTGCAAACATGGCTCCCCCTAATACCCTAGAATTAAACTACTCACTCATACTAGAAGTAAAAGCAATAAGAATAATGAAAGAAGCCATGTAAAACATATAATAATAAAACAAGAGAATAAAGAATACCTCAAACTTTGTATTAACGAAGAACAATGAAGATCCAAATTAAACCAAGTGCTTACAAAGGAAGAGATGAAGAGAGCAAAGAATAAAAATCCTAGCTTCTGTAAAAACGTCTGTATATATGTCTCTCTATCTCACGTTCTCTCTTTCTTTTATAATAAAACTCCTTAATAAAATCTGATCTCTATCTCCTAATAAAAGTATTTTTAATATTCTAATCAATTTACAAAAAGATATCCATAATTGAATAGGATTTTCTTGTAAAATTCGTCACTTCTTTTTCTCCTCTGTTTCTGGGCTCTTCCAGTTGGATTTTGCTTATTGGACCACCTCTGAATTAAAGATAATTCCACAAGCTTCGCGTGGACAGTAAGATCGTCAAATTCTGACTTCTGGAACTCAAGATATGGCCCAAACAGTGTTAAACAGCCCGTGTAGCCCAATAATACGAATTTTCTCCTATTTTATCTCCAAAATAGCTCTTTTTGCTCCAAATCCTTCCAAGTCATGAATTCTTTATTTCCTACAATAAAACAATCAAATCTATTAAATAAAAATCCAAATCAATGCAAAACACAATAAATATGAGAATAAAATCATCTAAAATATATATAAAAATATACTCTATCAAATATCCCCACACTAAGCATTTGCACGTCCTCGGGCAAATAAGTGAAATAAAAACTAAGTCCTAACAAACATCACTTTCGTAGATGACACGATTGCATTGAGCATATGCAACAAGCCGTTAAACCCCTAGGCAGCCCTAGTAGGACGAGTGTTGTCTCGTGAGGGTTTATAGTGAATATACCCACAAAATTCATCTAACCATGCAAAAGATCAATGCTAACACAACACCACAAACACAAGTCCTCTCATGCCACATCAACTTAAGAATCAAAGCAAACATACGTTGTCTTGGTGTCGAAAGTGCAAGTATTCACGTAGTCTACTCAACCAACATGCAGAAGGTCATAAAAATTCATGTCAAGTATAAAAATCGTTGGTAATCATGCTAAGCCCACAAGAAATACATCTTTAAGTCTAAACCCGGGATCTCCTATGCCAAAACAAGTAATAACTCACCTTTCACTCAAAAACGAATATTCACTCAAGAACAAGGTTAAGTGTATCACTCAATTCCAACAAAATCATAAACACAACTTGACACTCGCAATCAATCTCACTCTCAACACAACATACATCACTGATGACAATCAAAAGGTCTTTATTCGGGTTGTAGCGTGGGCTAGGGACAAGGTATGTCAAGTAAAGCTAAAACAGGTTAATGTCAAAAGCTAGTACCCAACAATAATCATTATTCAATTCCCTTTCTATTAAAACAAATACTTCCCCACACTTGGATTTTTCAATAACCATTACATAATAACTTGACTAGTCGAATGAAGAAGGATCATACAAACATAAGAATGCTCTCAAAATTTATTTATTTTTTTTTCCTATTTTTTTCTGTTTTTTTTTTTTTTTTTTTTGAAGAGCTAAGGAATAAACACAATGATCCATAGATATTTTTATGAATTTCGACTAGCAAGCATCAACCCAAAATCAATAATTCCCCAAAAGTATGACCAACAATAAAACCCTTAACACCTTATTACTCCCTTAAACACAATACTAGCCTTTGACAATTTAGGTTCAAATTTAATGTAAGGCCAATAGAATAAAAAGGGTAATGGCAAGTAATGTGGTGTGTCACCGAAAGAATAGGATTAAGCTCAACGGGTTGACTAATTGATCATGTATAAAAAGTGTGGAAATATGGGAAATACGAGATTAAACCTAAGTGCCTTTATCATCTCATCATCAAGTAATGTCATGCATTTCAAGAAAGATCTCAAGTAAGTGCTAGCAATGTAAACAACATGTGGACACTCAAGCAAACGAAAAATCATGCAAAAGATATGCATATAGGCTCAAAACTCACTTGGTGTGACAAAACATAATCAATCCCATGTAACAAGACTCTCTAACGCACCTACTTGTACTCAAAGCATGTAAACCAAGTCATCTTGCACATATTCATGTCATTCTAATCACTTACAACATCCAATTAAGTCTACCAGCTTCAACTTGCTAGTGTAAGTGTGTGCACAAGAACAAAGCACGTCACTTCTCATACAAAAGAGTCAAGAACACAAGAATTCTACGCATGCATGGGTGTATCAAGCAAAATACAACAACTAATCAAATTGCATGGCTAGAATTATTTTTGGTATTTTTAATTTTTTTTTTTTTAAATCAATTAATTGAGAACCCTTCCCCACACTTAAGCGGTTCATTGTCCCCAATGAACTAATGAACAAGATACAAAACTACAACTAAAAACAAAATAAAACTACACTAAAAAGAAAAGAAAGAAAACTCCCCTGGAATCAAGGTGTCGGGTCTGAAAACCACCCCTCATTCCGCTTAGGAGCCATAATAACCAAAACCCCACTCAACAATAGCTTCACCAACAACCACCAAGAAATATCCTACCAAAAATCACCAAGCAATATCACACCAAAAATACCCAATTAACAAGAATAATACAAAACCCCAATTTACAAGAACACAAATTCGTAATAAAAAAAATTAAAATAAAGAAGAGATATCCCAACTACGAATCAAAGAGGTGAACTTGTACTAATTTTCCCCCAAACTTGAAATTTTTAGAGATGTAGAGGATGAAGAGAATGAATTGGGTGTGTATGTATGGGTATATATAGATAATGGAGTGATAGGATGGATTTAAGAATTTTAATGTGAAAAGGAAAAAAAATTTGGTGGAAGATAGAAATAGGGTTTAGGGATTAAAAATAAAAATAATTATAAAAATAATAATAATAATAATAATAATAATAATAATAATAATAATAATAATAATAATAATAATAATAAGAATTAGAATAGAAATAGGTTTATAAATTTGAAGAAGAGATGGTGATTTTTGAAATTGAAATAGGAAAAGATTTAGGTAGAATGGGGTAGTATAAATAGAATTTGGGGTGTTGAATTTTTTTTTTTTTATATATGTAACAGCGCGCACAGTAGAGACAGGAGCAGCTGAAAAAAAAAAAATTCTTCTCCTGGAACACGCGCAACTTGCGCGCGTGCGCGGCAAACTACGCCCATTGCAGATGCGCCAGCGCAAGTTGCGCAATAGGGGGGCAAATTGCCTCTAGTTCAGTTGCGCAGGCGCAAGTTGCGCGATAGGAGCGCAATTTGCCCTGAAACGCAGGCACCTCCTGCGTTACACACCAAAAATCTTTATTTTTTTTATTTTTATTTTTATTTTTTTTTAAAGAATACCTATACACTACAGTGAGAACACCTCCCCACACTTAAGCGAATCAATGTCCTCAATGACTCATTAACTAAACAAATAAGTCTACAATATATAAAACAGAAGGAAAGAAGAACTCCCCTTTGCAGAAGCATGATCCATGGGTTGCCTCCCAAGAAGCGCTTTTGTTTAACGTCGTTGGCTCGACGTCACTTCCTCAACTCAAGGCGGTCTCAAAAGAATTACTGAACCATCCTCAACAGAAAGACCATTCCTACGAACGTTGACATCTTGATTGTTTGCTTTCCACAAAAATCTCCCCTCGGACTTCAACTTGATTTTACTACCCAACGGCCAAATCCTTCTTCTTTTTCTTCTTCACACCCCTAGAGTGCTTCTCCGACTCTATCGGCTGAGGTTGACCACAAGAAGTGACAATGTTGGTTACCTCACAATTCGGATCAGCTGCACCATCCAACTCAAGAATCAATGAATCGACTTCAGCATGTCCTTCTCCTTCTGAAGCTTCAAGCATGAGCACTGCTTCCAATGCATCATTCAATAGAATCTGATGAGTATAATCTTGGACAATTTCATCTACAACATCAATCCTGCAACAAGTACTCTCAAGCAAAGGGGATTTAAGAGCAGAGGTTAGAGTAAAAGCAATTTTATCATCACCAACACTCAATGTGAGAGTCCCACTTTTAACATCAACAATAGCACCTGCAGTACAGAGAAATGGTCTACCTAAAATAATAGGTATTTGGCTATCCTCTTCCATATCTAGAACTACAAAGTCTATAGGAATATAGAATTTTCCAACCCTAACAGGCACATCCTCTAAAATTCCAAGGGGATATTTTATCGAACGGTCTGCCATTTGCAAAGTCATCTGTGTACATTTTAATTCTCCCATATTTAGTTTTTGAAAAACCGAGAGAGGCATGACTGAGACGCTAGCGCCTAAATCACATAAAGCTTTATCAATGAACAATGCACCTAAATGACATGGGATCGAAAAACTACCAGGATCTTTAAGCTTAGGCGGAGACTTATTCTGTAAAACAGCACTACACTCTTCAGTAAAAGCTACTGTCTCTACCTCACCAAAAGACCTTTTCTTAGTGAGAATATCCTTAAGAAACTTTGCATATGATGGAACTTGAGAAATTAAATCAGTGAAAGGAACTATTACCTCAAGGTTCTTGACAAGTGTCATGAACTTACCAAACTGCTGGTCCACCTTATTTCTGTTCATCCTGCTAGGGAATGGGAGCTTTGGCACAAATGGTGGAGGAGTAACTGCAGTCTTCTCTTTGTCCTTTTTCTTGCTTTCCTCAGTTTCACTTTCGGTTGTATCTTCAACAACTTTCTCTACCTTGTCTTCCTCAGAGTTCTCTTTTTCTTTCTCAGTAGGAACATCGTCAGTAGGCATTGGAGGAGCATCATATGTACGACCACTCCTAAGAGCAATGGCATTCACATTTTCCTTTGGCTGAGTTGATTGTGCTGGTAGAGAGCCTTGTTGCCTTGTAGATGAAGAACTAGCCATTTGAGCAATCTGAGTTTCCAACATCTTATTATGTATCTCCATATGGTTCATCTTTGTTTGCATTTGTAACAATATCTTCATCATATCACCTTGATTATCAGCCTGTGCAGCTTGATTGGCTTGAGGAGCATAATTCTGAGGAGGCCTTTGGAATCCAGGGGGATTCATAGGTCCTTGAGAAGGCCTATACTATTGTTGTGGAGGAGGCTGGTACGACTGCTGATATTGCTGCTGATTAGGAACATTTGAATTCTGAGCATTATTGTTCCTATATGAGAAGTTCGGATGATCTTTCCAACCAGGATTATAAGTGTTGGAGTACGGATTATACTGCTGCCTCTGTTGGAAAACATTTGCTTGCTCCATCTGAAAATGTTGTGAATTTTGAGCATTGTATTGGCAATCATTACCATAGTGGCCTTGGATGCCACAGACTTCACAAACAGGATTATTCATAGGAGCCATGGATGACAGTGCATTGATACTCATAGGTTGAGTAGAGGGCTGAGATGTCTTCAATGATTGGATCTCTTGAGTCAATGCAGCGAGTTGAGATTATAATAAAGAATAAGCATCCACTTCAAGTTTACCCCCTTTCTTGGTTGCTCTCGAATTACTGAAGTGATTAGCAGCCAAATTGGAAAGAAAAGCATGTGCATCATCAACTCCTTTATCCAGAAATACACCACCTGCAGCGTTATCAACCATCCCTTTTGTCTCAGGATCAAGACCATTGTAGAAGCGTTTAAGCAGAAACCACTTCTCAAGACCATGGTGAGGGCATGCACGTTGATAATCCTTGAATCTGTCCCAAGCATCCCGAAGAGATTCACCATAATCTTGCTTAAAACCCATCATCTTGTCGATCAAATCGTCGGTTCTGTTAGGAGGGAAGAACTCAGTTAAGAAAGCTTGAGCAATCTTATCCCACTCGGTCAAGTCAATATCGTTCAACCACTTTTGAGCTTTATCACGAAGAGAGAAACCGAACAACATGACTTTCAACTGGTCTGGAGTGACTCCCTGATGTTTAATTGTAGAACAGAGCTGTTGAAAGCGTTGCAGATGATTTGTAGGGTCTTCAGAGGCAAGCCCAGCAAATTGATTCTATTGGATCATAATGAGCAAAGCAGGCTTGATCTCGAAATTTGCTGCTTGAATCGCTGGCATAGCAAGGCCAGTAGGTACCCCACTCGGAGAGGGCTGTGAGTAGTTCTTCAAAGATTTGGGAGGAAGGTCCGCCATTTTAATCTTTGGTTCAGATATCCTTTGCTGCTTCTCTTCCCTTTGTTGATCTATGTATTGTTGACAAGTAATTCCAGAATCTGGACTAAGAGGAGTTGTATCCTCTTTCGCTTGATCTTCTTTCGTTTGAGACCTGGTCCTGGGCATCAACAACTAAACAAGGAAAAGCAGTAAAATCGGTCTCAGTTGGAACAAGAGTTCCACAGAGACAAGAGAAACAATTTAAAACAATCAAACTAAAATAATAGAAACTAGGCGTCTCCCCGGCAGCGGCGCCAAAAACTTGATGTGTTAAATTATGTCTAACCGCAAGCGCACGGTATCAGTTGTAGTAGATACTAGCAAATACGGGTCGATTCCTCAAGGAGACAGTTTCAATTTCAATTCAATTATTATCAATTGTTTCTAGTCACAAACGATTGTTGGAGAATTTTATTAACTACTAAAACGAATTTAACAAAGGTTTTAAATCAATTAATTAAGGGATCTAGGACAATTCAGGTTCACCATGCTTACACCAAACAAATCACAAAAGTATAGCTTTTCAATGGGATTAAGTAATTAAAGCAATGGTTAATCTTTTTCAAGCATTAACACTCTCAGAATATCTAATGATGTTCTCACACTCACCTTCAATTCTGCTAATTATATGTAAGCCTCTAGTAGTAAAATCTTTCGATCTATTACTCCTATTGCAATCGATTAATCCGTGATATTACGCAATTACACAAATTAAGAATTAAAACATATCAATCAGAATTACTCTCTACCCATCAATTTACTAATCAAATTAAGCCCAAATCATGGTGCAAACATGGCTCCCCCTAATACCCTAGAATTAAACTACTCACTCATACTAGAAGTAAAAGCAATAAGAATAATGAAAGAAGCCATGTAAAACATATAATAATAAAACAAGAGAATAAAGAATACCTCAAACTTTGTATTAACGAAGAACAATGAAGATCCAAATTAAACCAAGTGCTTACAAAGGAAGAGATGAAGAGAGCAAAGAATAAAAATCCTAGCTTCTGTAAAAACGTCTGTATATATGTCTCTCTATCTCACGTTCTCTCTTTCTTTTATAATAAAACTCCTTAATAAAATCTGATCTCTATCTCCTAATAAAAGTATTTTTAATATTCTAATCAATTTACAAAAAGATATCCATAATTGAATAGGATTTTCTTGTAAAATTCGTCACTTCTTTTTCTCCTCTGTTTCTGGGCTCTTCCAGTTGGATTTTGCTTACTGGACCACCTCTGAATTAAAGATAATTCCACAAGCTTCGCGTGGACAGTAAGATCGTCAAATTCTGACTTCTGGAACTCAAGATATGGCCCAAACAGTGTTAAACAGCCCGTGTAGCCCAATAATACGAATTTTCTCCTATTTTATCTTCAAAATAGCTCTTTTTGCTCCAAATCCTTCCAAGTCATGAATTCTTTATTTCCTACAATAAAACAATCAAATCTATTAAATAAAAATCCAAATCAATGCAAAACACAATAAATATGAGAATAAAATCATCTAAAATATATATAAAAATATACTCTATCAAGAACACATGTTCAAAATGGTACTCACATATTATAATACTTTTATATTAAATCTTATAATAAATTTGTATATGTAATTATTTTCTGTCTCCAATAAAATGAATTTAAAAATCATTGGAATCTCAATAAACACTAAGTCGTTTAAAATATATTATTTAAACAAAATGAAGATCCTCTAACATATTATCAACTCCATAAAGGCTTTTTACTTTCTTTTATACCAAATTACAATGCCAACATAAATTTTATTATAAAAATTTACAAATATTAAATATAACTAATTAATGTTCTTAAACACTAACGCCAATCTCAAAACATACATCCATGACTAATTGATTAGTAATAGTATAAGCAATTATTTAGTTATAATGTTAATTTATTCCAACACATATAGGGATGGGAACGGGTCGGGTTCGGCTCGGGTTTTGCAAAATCCAAATCCAAATCCAAATATTTTCGGGTTTCGGGTTTCGGATCGTATCGGGTTTCGGATCCAAAACTCAATATCCAAATCCAAATCCGTCGGGTTTCGGATCGGATCGGGTTTTTTTCGGGTATTCAAAATTAAAAATAGTGTAAATAAGTTGCTTAACAAAAAAATAAAAAAAATTGTGTAAGTAAGTTAAAAAATACCGCTACATCCATGACAATTTATTTTCTCGATCTTTCCATATCTTATGTCTCAAAGATATGTGTATGTATAATATACATTTATATATAATATATATATATATATATATATATATATATAAAATAGTGTATGTATAATATGTATTTATAATATACATTTATATATAATATATAATATATAAAATATAATAAATAAAAGTCGGGTATTTTTCGGGTTTCGGGTTCGGCTCGGGTTTTGATCGGGTTTCGGGTTTCGGATCGGGTTTCGGATCGGGTTTCATGAAATCCATATCCATATCCAAAATCTTTCGGGTTTAAAATTTAAATCCATATCCATATCCAAATCCAAAATATCGGGTTCGGATCGGATAAAAAATCGGATTTCGAATCGGGTATCCGTCGGATCGGATTTTTTTCCCATCCCTAAACACATATATGAAACAACGAACATATAACTTTTTCATTGATTTAATCGGTAAAGAAAAAGGTTGGATTGATTCAATTTAATCGAGTTGGTCACACCCCATGTATTATTGTTCATATGTAAAAGTACATTATACAATACTACTTGTATTTAAATTGTGGATGTTAATTGAAAAATTTATATACTTTCGTATTTTATCATGATTTTCATGATCACTGATTACGAATTTATTGAAAATTTTAAATCGTTGATTTTTTTTTGCAAAAAAAAAAATTGCAGTGATTTTGAAAAAGGATTAAAAATGGACGATTTAAATAATTTTACTTTATCGTTTTATCTTGAAATGATTGTACTGTTAGATGAATAATATTTTATATTAACATAATAATTATAATGTACTAATAAAGATTGCTAAAATTTTATATTAATTATAAAATAAAGTATAATTAGTAAAAGTTTAATAGGTACAATTAATGACTAATTAAAATCCTATTAAATGCAAGAAAACTATATTAATAAAAAAATAAAAATTTTGAAAAATCACGAAATTTTTTTTGAAACTTCTGAGTGAAAGCCTTTCCAATCTCTTGGTATTTAAACTTGGAAACATGGCCGCGCTTCGCGCAGGTCATCCAAAATTTTTATTTTCGAGTAAAAATAATGTATGCCATATTTTTTTATTATATTATAAAAAAATAATTAGTTGAAAATAACTCTATAAAAAATGTTTATAAAAGTAACAACATAATTATCAAAAAGTAAAAAATAAATATTTATTTTTAACAATATTTTGCCGACACTCGATGTCATCTATTATATATCTAATACGGCAACTTACCCTTACGTGAATGATTTTATTCCACGTCAGCTTCGTTATAACTCCGTTAAATCCCTGCTACCTATTATGTTCAACTCTTCCCCTTTCTGGACAGTTCACAAGTCTGCAACGTCAATAGCCTCGATGCTGATATGTAGATGGGGGAGGAAAGATCTTCCGCCCAAGAAGATTATCAGGTGCATCAAGTAAGGAGTGACACCACTTGTTTGATGATATGTTCACATGAATCAGATCTTATATACTTCTTTTAGGATTTCATGGATTCATATCATGGGCATATGCTCCATCTTTCTGCTGGCTTAACAATAATTTTCGTGGAATTTAAACTTCGAATCCATATGACAATGGAAAAAATGGGACAGAAAGGATGATAGCAACGAGTTGGTGTATATCGTCGACATGACCTGCACCAATCTATCCCAGGTGTATATATATCAATTACGGAATAGCACTACCAGTTGTTTTCTGGATTCTCCATTCACCAAATGCTTATCGGCCACATATGTTCGACAAAAGCAATGTATATTAATGGTAGGTATTGAAGATGCCCCGTCCTGTTGGTTACATATTGTGAAATTGAGCTTGTGGGTGAATTTGGGATGTTGGATTTTGTTGTTGTTTTCAAGGAGTTTGTGTATATTCCTTATTCACTTGGTGTTTTTTTAAATGGTTTGTGTGTTTTTGTGTTGTTTTTTGCTGTTAATTAGCTGATTTCGTAGTTTGATTGCGTATTAAGATGTATGTTTACTGAAATCGTATGGGATATGCTGGAAATTATGGTGGTAAGTGGTAACTATAACTATAGGGATTTGTTACTTTGAATTAGGAAGAAGAAAACATGAAGCTTTTAGCTTTAGTTGAAGGTCTCTGCATCTTAGAGGTCACTTATAGTGGTAGCTCGCTTGAAGTTGCATGAATTAACCAGAAGTGTCTATGAGTAAGTATGGTATTGATTAAAGGAATTGTACAAATTACTTAATTGTGGATTTACAATTGGCTTATGGAAGGGGATTTATTTTTTGGTAGTTGATATGTTTTTTGGTATAGAAGAAGGGGAAGTTGAGAAATATATTGTAGACCTCTTGTAGCACTAGTAACACCAAGGACCTCTTAGGAACTCCTTGATTCTTAGTATGACTGCTTTTGATTTCAAGTGGCCAGTCATCCGAGTTACAGTTGTCTTGAAGTTATGTATCGCCAATTTTGTGTGTTCTTGTAATTTTGCATGATTAGTGCACCATGTACACTACACCTTCTGACTTCAGCATAGTAGAAATCAGAGATTATGGATGGCATGCTAATCTTTTTTTAAGTATATTACTCATTGAGTAACTTATAAATTGATTGCATTTATTTATCTTAGTTATAAAAATATATATTATAAAGTTGTTGTAAATTATTATAATATTTAATTATCTTGAATACGTAGATTATTAGAAGTATTCTAGGTTATGGTTGGTTGTAATGTAGTTATAGTATCCTAGAGTATTAGGATCAGTCTGAGGGTTCATAATATACATATCTTCTTAGAAAAGTAGTTTTTTTATATATATTTCGGGCTTATATTTAAATTATTGGTTTGAGATCTATCTATGTTCTTATGGATTGTGATCTATGATTTTTCATATCCTCTTCCTTTATTGGAATGGGAACCCTAGGGGTGGTGATTCTTCGTTTGAATCGTATTTGGCGATATCTGTGATTAAATTACTCAGGTATGGCTTCTTTTGTATGCGGGGTAGTGTATTTTCTCTGGACTGCGGTTAATCTTATTTATGGCTGGTTATCTATCCTCTGAATCTTATTTTGGGGGTTGTGGATATTTTTATGTTCTTTCCGAGCCTCTACCTTTTTTATTCCATAGTTTCTTCTTTCTAACTTCTTCTTCTTTTTTATTCCATAATTCCTTCTACCTTGTGCATGTTGTACTTGTTTTAGATACCTTTATTGTTATGTATTAGCAGAGTAGAGTACCCTTGAAATCAATATCTCTTTTTTGGCATCCTGTAAGCAGTTTATAGCTCCATATTACATGTCCTCTGTATTGTGTGCAGTTCCTTCATATTACTGTGCATCTCAATTTTATTAGACTACCTCAGATATCTATGTTCAAGAATGTGGAGACACATGAGCATATTTTCTATTCCCCCCCCTTTGTATTTAAATATCTATTATTATTCTTACCTCCTGTGCAAACAATGTTGTTTTAGTAGGTCAGTTCGTGGGAGGAATAAGATAATAAAGGTTCAACCTCTTACTTAATTGATTGTTTCATTATAGCTTTTCTATTGTCTCTTTGTATGTTGAACACATTTTAAGCTTAGGTTTTGTATTACATGACTTGTTTATTTTGGTTGGTTTATATAATTATATCTTTATTAACTCTATTTTCTTGTTATTATAATATCTAGAATTAACATTAAGTTTTATATTTTAGGTACATGTTTAGGTAATTGAACTGTATTTCTAGTAACAGGATTATCCTTGTGACCACTCTGTTACTCCCTGGTTCTCGAGATTATGATACTTATTTAGTTATGTGTCACTAAACTAGTGATTTGAATATTTGAAATCCGAGTAGTCATATTAAACTTTTGGTTATCCTGCGATATTACTGATGGCAAGAATTAAACTTTTTTGCTTTAATGGTTAATACTGATGGCAAGAATTGGTGGTTCATGCCAACTTTCTCTTGTAAGGGCTTGCTGCCATTGAACATGCTAAATGGCATTTTTCAACTTTCCTCTTAATGTATTATCACAGCTTCATAGGCACTTGGTTGAGTCTGTCACGTGTATGCCACTGTTTGGGTTTTTGTTTCTGCTGACTTGCGCTACTGTACTGTACATGTCATAGAGTTGAGGAAACATTCTCATCCATTGATTAATTCATTTCTTTGTATTCCGCTAGAATGCTAGCTGTATATTACGTTATTGATACTTATAATTTTACACTCTTAATTGTCCTATTAATTTTGGTGGATATGTATAATATAAATTGTCATGGGCTCAATTTTATATTGATTTTCTGTCATTTTTAAAATTGAATATGGTATGTAATTATTTTAATTTTTTAACATTGATGTCATGAGCTCATTAAGTTTCTGTAAGCACCTATAATTAATTAATTACAACTGAATTAGAATAAAAGTAAGGGCCTACTCTCGTCACAAACTAGATTGTATTTTCGGATTTTACTTTGATTACTATTGCTACTTATAATTTTATACTCTTAATTGTCCTATTAATTTTGGTGGATATGTATAATATAAATTGTCATGGGCTCAATTTTATATTGATTTTCTGTTATTTTTAAAATTGAATATGGTATGTAATTATTTTAATTTATTAACATCGATGTCATGATCTCATTAAGTTTCTATAAGCACCTATAATAGAAACAGGGGGAACTATGTAAAATTGAAACAGGGGGAACTATGTAAAGGGGACACCAACTACAAAGGTCGTGGATAACATCAAAGGCACCAAATGTTCGTTGGAAGTCGAATATTACCAGAAGCCAATCGTGGGAAACAGGGGGAACTATGTAATCAAAACAATCATTGAAGCATCTAAGTTTGCACTGAAGAGAAAAACTGGTAATTATTACTACGGCATCTCCTCCTAAATACGTAGCTTAGTGACGAGCAATTTATTTGGGAATCATTAAGCACAAAATAAGAAGTATTATCACGTTCATGTCTTCATAACCCTGATCGCTCCATGCAGATACAAAATACCACGCAGAGAGAAAAATGCACAGAAACAACTTCAAAAATACCTCAATGGAAACTCAGGACCCCAAATAACGCCACTATGCTCCTCGGCACAAATTCCTATTTCATCTCGGCACCATCACATGTATTCAAGTAAAACTCTATACCATGGCTTACGTTTCGCTCAAGAAAGCTGTTAAACATTGCGCCTAATGTACTATTGAACACCATCTCAAGGTGCATCAATTTGGACTTTGCTTCTTTAATAATATGAGTTATTTCTTTCTTATACTATTACTAGGTTTTCAATCAAAAACTTGTCTTCACATTTACTGCCTACTGTTCCTGGGTCAGCGTTTGCATCCAGAAATCTTCAACTATCCCCTTATTTATGACAAATAAATAAGAAACTTATATATATATATGAAAAATATGCCAACAGGCCTCTTGTGAACCATGATAATCTCCTATGACCTGATCCTTAATTTTTCTGAAACTAATCAAATCCAAAGTGGATCTTCTCCACCAACTCACCACATTATTTCGCATGTTCCTTTCTATTTAGCGATGCCAAAAATGGGGCACCAATATTCATCTTACATCTCCGGCCCTTGCATACGTTCAAAAAGGCACCAAATGCATTAAAAAAAACACCGGATCAAACACATCTTAATATATTCGAGGTACCCACCCTTCGAGGTGCTTTTTCCAACTTATTTTTCTTTTCTCACATCATTTTTTATATATTAGTATGTAATATACATCGGACTGATCATCAAGGAACAAATGAAATAGGAAATATAATATTTTGATCTTGGAAACTACTTATATAAAGCAACACAAAGTACATACTAATATGAATTCACTAGCTAGCCCGTGCCTTGCACGGGTGATAAAGCTAGTTATAAATATATGTTATAAGATCACCTTCAAATGAGAATATATTCTTTTTCTCAAACAATGAAAAGAATGTGATAAAATAATTCTCAATTCTTTCTTATTCGATATTAGAAACACAAAGTATTCTCAATTTTTTATCACATTCAATGTTGGAGGCATAATCTTCAAATTTATTACAATATTACAATTGTTAGCCGGTATCTAATCAATAAAAACGAAAATAAATATAATAAAGAAACTTTCTCTATTTTGCTAATAATAATAATAATAAAAAGTTAATTATAAATATTTCTTAACATCCCCCTCAAACCTCCTATACGTAGATAAAAAATAGAATTGTTCGCTTCAGAATCACCCATTTCATTCAACCTCTTCGCTGTGATCAACTTCTCCATCCTGTTCCTCGTCTCCGTCATTGATATTAATGTCACCATCATCGTTTTTATCATGATTAACTTCAAAAAACATGTTGTAGTCGGTATGAGACAATCTCTTCCCTAAATTCATCGAAAAATAGATTGAGATGCTTTTAGAGCGCCACCTAAGCTCCCGCGTATCTTCCTTTATATATATATATATATATATATATATATATTGATATTGATGATTGATGATTGATGTTGTCTTCGTGTCACTTTTTTTCATATCATTTTCGACAAAAACTATTTTATTTTATTGATGAGCATATTAATTAAAATTTAAAATAAAGACATAACTTTGTTTCCAAATTAGAAACATAAAATGATTATATTCCATTCCAAAATGAGTAAATATCGAATGGATAAAATTATTAAGAAAAGAACTGTTACATTAAATATTTTATATTAAATTAAAATCATATAAAAAGGTAACATGATCTGTGACATCTATACTATCTATACTATATTATAATAAGCAAAAGGGGTATAATTTGTAGTTGGTTACCCCTTTTTTGGTTATCCCCATTTTTGGTTATCTCTCATTTATCACCCTTAGATCAGCAACTCAAATAGATCATGACCGTTAGATATAACAATACTAAAAATTGTTATATGCAGAGGTTCAAGGTTCGATTCCCGCCAATAACATATTAATTTATATTTAATACTAAAAATTATTATATATAAAGATGTAAGGTTCGAATCAATAACATATTTAAATTAATATTTATAATATTATATTATATTATTAATAAATTATAAAAAATTAAAAGTAACCCGTACTTTGCACGGGTTATAAGCTAGTAAATTTAATAAAAATTCTTACGTAGTACAGTTTGTCACTAAAGCAAGAAGTTGGTAATTATTTTGAAGAATTTTTGTGCCGTCATATAAGTTACATTTAACTTTTTTAAGTGTTATTAATGTAATATCATTGACATGAGTAAAAAAATTAGTTAAATTGAGGAATAAAAGTTATAAATGGTTGTTATTAATAATTTTTCTTATAACAATTTTTTTTAAAATAATTATAATATGGTATGGTATGTCTAACAAATAAAAAGA
The DNA here is from genome assembly GCA_037693485.1 of Kitagawia praeruptora. Lineage (NCBI taxonomy): Eukaryota > Viridiplantae > Streptophyta > Magnoliopsida > Apiales > Apiaceae > Kitagawia > Kitagawia praeruptora. The sequence continues at coordinate 110,743,586 of CM075348.1, read as the reverse complement.
TTTGTTTAACTGGATTCCTAATTATTATGCAATAATTTTAGGTGGTTATTATTTTTTAATTACATGTCACATTTAACAAGAAATAATGTAACTGGTAATTAATCATTATAGTGAACAATTACTAAAATTATATAAAAGAAGAACAGCCATGAAAAAACGAATGAAATGATTGAGAAGCAAAGTAAAAACTCCATTTGCACGAGACAAGATAGAGGCTTCTTCACTACTTCAATAATTTTTTTTAGACTATTTAGCATGGTTGTAAAAATCGGTAATCGGTATAAATCGGTTGAGCTATCAATTTAAGATTAATCGGGTAATCGGGGATTAATCGGAAGGATTAATCGGAGTATTAATCGGATATTATAATAATATTTAATATATTAGTCTAATTTACAATTAAACATATCATTTTAAATAAATTCACAGGATTAATCAGATTTCAAAAATCGAATAGGTTGCTTACCTTACAGAGTATTAATCGGTTAAATCGGGGATTTTTAGAACCATGCTATTTAGGCTTAATTATGATTTACAAAAAAGAAAGAAAAGAAGCACTAAGTCTGCACTTCACCAGAATCGAACTCCTCTGCCGACTATTAAATACTACTATGATGAGCTATGAACCATCCATTCATCCAACGCCACATTTATTCATTTGTATCTACTACTCCCTCCGTTCCATGTAATACTTTACATTTGCCGAGCAATTTTCGGCACGGATTTTAAGGTGCATTTTAAGGTTAGTTCTATAATTTTATTAAAAAAAATTAGTTCTATAACTTATTTTTAATATTTTTTTTGTATAAAAATAGAACAATCCTATTTTTAAAAAAAAAGAAAATATAAAAAATAAGTTATATAAGTTATAGAACTTCCTTAAAATGCGTGTAAAGAAATGGATGGGACAGAGGGAGTAATAATTAGTATCGAATGAAAAATAATAATTTACTAGGGAAAATTAAATAATAGGTCACTGAACTATTCGTGTTTTATTGTTTAGGTCCTTGAACAAAAGATTCCGTATTTCGGGTCCTTGAACTATTTTTTTTTGTTATTCAAGTTCCTCCGTCAAAAAGATTCTAACGGACATTAGAATCTTTACGACGTGTCATAGATGTGGAAAACAAATTTTTGGTTTAAGTCCCTGAACCTTACCATTTTCTGATTTAGGTCCTTAAAAATTAAAATTTTAAATTTCAAGATAAAATAATTCAATATTTTTAAATTAATACTCGATGAATTAATAATCCCTCTAAGTTAATAATTTCTTTCGGTCCCAACTTGGGCTAGTTCAAAAAATGATTCTATGATTCTTTTAATATATGATTCAAGGATTCTTAAAATTTGAATTTATATGAAACTCATCTTTAACTCTCTTTGTTGCATCCGTGTGGTGCTTTCGTAAAACATTGAAAGGTTATTAATCAATATTTTTGATGTCTCAGTGATTTTTTACGTGCAAAATGTTCCAAAAATGTTGTTCTATCTTGACATTATCTAAATATAATGAATCTTTATTTTGAATCCCGCAAATACTCATTAAATTTGTAAAACAATGTATATTAAATTAAGTATAAAATATAAATTGCACAATTCATTCTATTTAAATATAGATAATTGGAAATTAATTTTCTTTGATGCCAAAATTTTTCTATAAATTAATAATTATTAATTTATCGATTAATTAATACAACTCTAAAATTAATAGAATATTCCGGTCCCAAATATATTAATTTATAGAGGTTTTACTGTATGTCAACCATTGAAGTGTTTTAAACGATAATCATGCTTATTTTTAAAATAAATGATAATCATGTTTAGATTTATTTTTTAAACTTTTATGTTTAAAATTGAAATTTGAAATTTTTATGTTTAGGAACCTAAACCAGAAAATGGAAAAGTTCAGGGATTTAAACTAGAAATTTCTATGCCACGTAAGGAACACGTCATCAAGATTCTAACATCTTTTAGAATCTTGATGACGGAGGGACTTGAATAAAAAAAAAAATAGTTTTGGGATCCAAAATATGAAATCTTTTGTTCAGGGACCTAGATAATAAAACACGAATAGTTCATAGACCTATTATTTAATTTCCCTTAATTTTTTATTAAGCCAAAATAGGTGAGGGAGTTAGAGTTGTTAAGAAGAGAAATGAAAAGTTTAACCAGAATAGGCGCTTCACTCAAACCCTCTGTGATGATTCTGTGGCGCTCACTCAAACCCTCTGTGATGATTCTGTGGCGGCTTCTCCTTGGCAACAAACTCCCAAACGGCGTCGTTGAGCTCCCCGGCTCAATTTCCCTTCCTTTTCGAATTCAAAACCCCAATTTCGCTACAACTATCATCACTCGTGCGTGCTACACTACAGGTGTCTACTCTTCTTAGTTATTGTTGTTTAACCATTTTTTGAGTAATGCTATTAATTTGTATTTTTTCTTATTTTATTGCGTAATGTTACACTTTTCTTTGGTCATTTAGTATTTCCCAACACCAATTAATAATAGTATTTGACACACCTCTCATTTGGGAACTGTTTTAGAATTTATTTCCGGACCCCTAGTAGTTTCCTATGTACTTAGAGCATCTCCAACGATAATAGCTAAAATCATTAGCTATATAATGATTATCTAAAAATTTGCCAAACTGTAAGATATTTTACTTCAATGGTATTAGCTAAAATGAATAACTATATTTTAAAAATAGTATTTTATTATTATTTTAATAATAATATATATAAGTAAATAAGACCGATGATGTGTCACGATATAACCGGAGATACTGAATTATAGATATTATCTATTATCTATATATTATAGATGTCCTCCAAATATAGAGGATGTCAAGATGATTATCTAAAAATTTACTTAACAGGAAGCATGGTTGGAGAAGAAAAAATATACATATTATCTAAAATTTATGCTATGTCATCAATTTTAGCTAACATGTGTGTAGCATTGGAGATGCTCTTAGAATATCTTCAATGCGGTTAGCTAAAATCATTGATTAAAATGATGACTGGCTATAACTTACTAAACCTGTTAGGTATTATACTTCGATGAGATTGGTTATATTTCAAAAATTGTATCAAACTATTATTTCATGACCTGGGATTTACTACACGTCTCAACATCAAGAGGTTCCCTAAAATTTTACTTAAGTGGAATTTATCATTGGAGAGATACAAATTTTAGATATTCTCTATAATTTTTTATTTTTGGTATGACACGTAGATATTTTAGCCAAGAGGTTTTTGCATTGGAGATGCTATTTGGAAATGACATTATATTGTCCAATTCTGTAACTAAAAAATGCCCCCAGTATTCACGTTAGAATCATTTGTTATCTTACTTAAGTTTGGTGAGTACGTACTTAGGTTTATCAAACTCTTAGAAATATGGCTATTGTGATTTTTTTCACGTAAAGTTGCTTATTAGGAATATTCTAGATTAAAAGTAAGATGATAGATTTGTATAATGGGTTTATGAAGATAAGAAATATGGATTATTATGGGTGGTAGTTGGTGTAATGATACTGGGAAGCTTTATGTATGATTAGAATATGTTTTTTGTGCAGTAAATAAAATAGAATACACGGAGTGCAACCACTTACTTCTTTTAGTTGCGGTACAGCTTCTGTGGGTGTCAAGGTTTCCGCTATGGTTATGGACGGGAAATCAGTTGCAGAAGATATTCAAGATAAATTAACTGTTGAAATATCCAGAATGAAGAGTAAGTTTGGTGTTGTTCCAGGGCTAGCAGTTATTCTAGTTGGTGATAGGAAAGATTCTGCAACATATGTACACAACAAGAAAGAAGCCTGTGAATCTGTAGGAATCAACTCGTATGAAGTGTGTTTGCCGCAGGACTGCAGAGAAGAAGAAATACTCAAGCACATTTCAAGCTTTAATGATGATCCTGCCGTTCATGGAATTCTTGTTCAGCTTCCTCTACCGTGTGTATGCTTCTAGTTCTAAACATATTCCATTATTTGGTGAATTACACTGCACTGAACATTAAGAAAGAAAAAGATATATAAAAGATAATTAGTCTTATTAGTATTAACTTCACCCCCCACTGCCCCACGCACACACATTTGGGCTGCTTTTATGGTGATAGCCAACAGGCTACTTATCATGGCTAGTATGACTACTTTGGTCTTGGGCTCTTCTGCTCCAACATGATTTATTTAATCTCCCCAAGTGAGATGCTTTTTGGGGAAGAAAAAAGTAAGACAGAGTTTGTTTGAGCTGCAGGGTTTTGTTTTTAGATAAGTCGGTAGAGAAACTTAACTACTCACACACACTATGCCTTACTCTCGAATCCTCAACCACTTGCTCATTTAGTGACCTAAAGATGTAGTGGTAGTGTAATTGTTTTGGGCCAAGGGGAATTCTCTGCCAACAGGGCTTCCCTTCTTAAGGTGGAACCATAATATTTAAAAACGTAGATGCACTTCTTTGATGCTAAAAGTGGGTGGCTAGTCCTCTTGCATGTATGAATCCACGTGTACCTACCTCCTTAAGCATGTCTGCGTAGTATACCACAGTCTACCTAAATCTATATATATACACATACGTTCATAGAGAAATTCTACATTTTTAGAGAATCAATTAATGTACTGCTGAGAGAAGCCTACCTTGTAATAGACGTAAGATGTTTTTTGGAAGCATAATTACATTATTATTCGGGTAAATGGCCAAATTCATCACTGTACTATGCGAAAACTTTCACTTGGGTCACCAGCCCAAAAAACCTTTCAGTCAAACACTTGTACTAGTTAAACATTTCAAATAAGCCACTGCCGTTACTTCCGTTAGTAAACCGTTAAGTTTACTAACGGAAGGGTGATGTGGCAGCTTGTGTGGCAAATGACATGGCAAATTTAATTATAATTACAAATTAAATTATACAAATTAAATTACATATAAAAAGTGAAGAATCATATATCATATATTAAGAAAAAGAGATAAGAAGGGAGGGGGAGAGATAAGAAGGGAAATCGGTGGTGTGGCTGTTGAAGAAGGAAGGAGTTCGGTGGTGCGGGGTGATGGATAGAGGAGGAAGAAGGGGTGGGAGTGAGGGATGAATTGAACAGATAAATGGGTGAAGGAGTTGAGGGAGATGGGTGGTGTTGATGGTGAATAGAATTGGAGTGTGGGTTGCTGGTAGGTGTTGGTGATTGTAGAAGGAGAGAGTATTAGGTGAGGTGAAAGGAGGTGACGTTGAAAGAAACGGAGTGGTGGCTGTATTGGGTGGGGAAACGAGAATGGTAGCGGTTGTTGAAAGAAAGAGGAGGAAGGATGGGGGAGGTGCTAGGCGGATGGTCTACGGAAGAGAAGGAGAGAGGATGGAACGGCGGTTGAAAGCAGAGGAGGTGAACTGCTGGGTGGGCGGAGATGAAGTAGTGGTGGGTGGGTTATTGTGCAGAAGGTGGACTGGAGGTTGAAATGGGAGGGGATGGGGCTGGTTTGGATTCGGTGGCAATTGACGGAGGTGGAGAAGTACGGTGCTGATTGCGAGTTAGTCGGTCGAGGCGGCAGCAGTGGCTGTGGTAGTTGTGAGGTGGGTTTTTAGCAGGGGTGGGATGTGTGTTACGGTGGTTGAATGCAGTGGTGAAGAGAGAATAAAGCGTCGGTGGAGAGGAACGGGTGGGTTGTGAGCGGAGGATAAGAGAACATAGGAGGTGTTGCGTGTGTTGTGGGTTGGGGAAGAACAGTGGATGTGCGGTTGCTGAATTAAATGGAGTGGTGGAGGAGAGTTGAACGGAGGAGAATGGTGGCTGGTCGGAGAGGTGAACGGAGGAGTAGCAGAGGTGTTGGTGTTTGTCTTTGAGACATTTAACCGAACACTTGGTGGGATTGATTGCTTTGTTGTGATGTTTTATTTGTTTTTATGTTTTTTTAAATCAATTTATTATGTGGATCATTAGTTGGCAGCTGAGTTGTAACATTTAACAGACTTCCGTTAAAGTCAACGAAAATTTAACGGTAGTGAAATTTTTTTAATGTACAATGACCGAACTGAAAGGTATATTAAGTTTAGTAATGCGTTTGAAAGCTTTTTTGGGCTGATGACCCAAGTGAAAGTTTTCGAATAGTACAGTGATGATTTTGGCCATTTACCCCTTGATATATACATACGTTCATAGAGAAATTCTACATTTTTAGAGAATCAATTAATGTACTGCTGAGGGAAGCCTACCTTGTAATAGATGTAAGATGTTTTTTGGAAGCATAATTACATTATTATTCTCAAGTCACCTGCACTAATTTATTTGTGCTTGTTATGTACTGCCATTGGTTCCAAGGGAACCTTGATTTGGGTTGAGACTATTACATCTTACTAGTAATTATAAGAGGAGAAGTCATTAGCTGAAAGGAAAAATCTTTATATTTTGTATAATTTTTAATATTTTTGATGTATTTATTGTCCATACGTATCTGTTTTCTATGATTAGACTATTTTAAGAGTTCTGTTAAGGGTTAGATGGAGCATGATATATCTTTTATTTATCCTGTATTACTAAAGTGAGATTTTATTGTTTAGATTGGGATGGTTTTTGAGATGAAAGGGTTTTATTTTATGACTGAAGATTGTAATTAATAATTTCTACTCTTCCACGGTTGAATTATAAGATAATTTACTCTAACCTACTATATAATTTCAGTTTTTTTTTGCAACATTTTTGTCCCACAGTTTCTTTTTTCATCATGGTTTCTGCAAAATTCTGCCCCACATTTTTTCCCCATCAGTTATATTACTTATATAACAAAATTATCATGTATCGGAAACTTATTGCTTTCAATGCTGCCTACCCTGAAGGCTAAACCTCATCCTGTCCATCATTCATTATCCATCATCATGGTCAACCCATCACTCATTTTCTCGGAAACTTGGAATTAACATCTATTTTGCGTGTAATTCATTTATCCACCATCAACCTCCATTATCGCCAATCTGTTTGCCAAACCAATAAACAATCAATGCCATTATGTTTACCAAGCACTTAACGCAAACTTTGTCTCCGCTAGGACTCTAACCCCTGACCTCCATTTTTGTCTCTTCTGGGACTCGAACCCCCAACTTTGCACCTGAAGGAGAGGTTTGATGCCGTTGTAGCCCTGCTTATATGGTTTTTGATTGACTTGTATACCATATAAGAACTAATTTAAAGATCTTGAATATTCAATGTAGATTTGCGCAGTTAAATATGCTAGTAACATGATTATTATTCTTTTGTGGACTACAAACCAGCATATGAATGAGCGGAACATCCTGAATGCTGTTTGCATCGAGAAGGATGTTGATGGATTCCACCCTCTGAACATTGGCCGTCTTGCACTGAGTGGAATAGAACCATTATTTGTTCCATGCACACCCAAAGGATGTATAGAGTTGTTGCATAGATACAATTTTGACATTAAAGGAAAGAATGCTGTTGTTATTGGCAGGAGCAACATAGTTGGAATGCCTGCTGCTCTGTTGCTGCAAGTAGTGTTTGCTTACCTACCTTGTTACTTTATTTTTCACGATTTAATATATCTTTTCGATGTTTTATGTTCTTGATTTCTTGTCACTCATAGAGAGAAGATGCTGCTGTTAGTGTAGTCCACTCCAGAACCAAGAATCCTGAGGAGATCACTAAACAAGCGGATATTATAATCTCGGCCGCAGGGAAACCAAACATGGTCAGAGGTAGCTGGATAAAGCCTGGAGCAGTGCTAATTGATGTTGGAATAAATCCTATTAAGGTGATTACTTATTCTCTTACATCTCAAAATATTATAGTTGCTCATGTGAACTTGTGCTGTCAAGCTCTAACATGCACACATACTTGAATGCTTAATTTTGCTACAAGAATTCGTTCTTGTTCAGTGTCTGCTGTTATGAATAAAAAATAGTACATCATTAATTCTAATGATGATGAGATGTTGGTCAGGAGGTAAGTTTTCATGGGAATTCAAGATGCAGTTCATTAAACTGTGGTGTGTTACAGGATTCTACAGACCCTCGAGGCTACAGAATGGTAGGAGATATCTGTTATGAGGAGGCCTGCAAGATAGCTTCAGCTATTACACCAGTCCCTGGAGGAGTTGGGCCAATGACAATTGCAATGCTTCTTCTGAATACCGTAACCTCTGCGAAGAGAATCCATAAATGCAACTGAATCATCCAGCTTGTCAGTAGAGACTACTCTCATTATTTTCTTCCTACGGTTGTTTTGACTTCCAAGGCCAAAACTGCAGGTGGCTTATGTGGCAATAGTTCAGCATGTACAGTAAGTAGTGGCGGATACAGAATTTTAGAAAAGGTGTTTCACTATGTAACAAGTGATGTTAGCTGATTGCAGCACACTTACTACTGTTATTAAGCACGGTGGAACATATTACAATCAAATCCCAATTATATTACACTAAAATCCTAATCCTTAGCGTGGCAAGGCTAACTGGCTTTGTATTCACACAAAATTTAACTATTCTCTCGTACTGCGCTTAATAATTACAGTAAATGTGAGAAAATGTTCTCAATATCACAATTTTAAATTAAATGATCATAAATATCACAACTCAAAATATTGATTCCAAATATTATTCTAAGACACATTATCGTTTAGCATTTTCAATTTTTTTCTTTTTTTTTAGAACGCTACATCTTGGCGTTTGGGGGGAGAATTTTTTTTATCTTTTAAAAAATGCTACAGTATTTGGCGTTTCGGGGGAGGGTAGAGGGGGGGGGGGGGGGCGTCACTTGAAGTGGCGTTTTTTTGAAGGGTTAATTTTATTTTAATTTTTAAATTTTTATCGTTATTTTCTTGGGTGATGGCCCAAAATAATCATATGGGAGCCATGCTGGCCCTTTTTACTGATTGAAAACGCTACACCGTCTACCGTGATATGAGGGGTGTTGCGGAACACCGTGTTCCGTATCATGGGGTGTTGCGGAACACCGTGTTCCGTATCATGGGGTGTTGCGGAACACCATGTTCCGTATCATGGGGTGTTGCGGAACACCGTGTTCCGTATCATGCTAACACGGAAGATGGTGTTCCGTATCATGCATAATACGGAACACGGTGTTCCGTATTATGCTAATACGGAGGACGATTCTCCGTATCCCGTCGGTATTTCGGGCCATTTTTTTCAAAATCAGTATTTTGGACAAAAACTTGTGAAAAATAGGCATTTTGGTAATTCTCTCTATTTTCTTTGACGTTAAATAGTTTTTATTTGGGGTTCAACAGGTTCCATTTAAGATTTAAAAAATTCAATTTTTAAATTAAAATTTTTAAATTCTATCTGTACTCTCTTAGGGGTTTAACATTTCCATTTTGGATTTTAGAAATATTAATAACGACGAATAAACCGTATACGAACTTAGGGTTTAGGATTTAAGGTTTAAGAACAACCTTTAACCGTAAACCCTAAACCCTAACTTATCCCGATTTTTAAAAAATCGAGGCCGACCTCCAATTTTTTAAAAATAAGGCTGCCAGATTCAATTTTTTAATTAAAATTTTTAAATTTTATCTCTATTCTCTTGGGGTTTCAAAATTTAACATTTGGGATTAAACAGCTCCATATTGGGTTTAGAAAAATTTAAAACAATGAATAAACATTATACGAATTTAATATATAAACACAATTTTAATTGACCAATTGTAAGTTTTTTAATATTATTTGCAAATGCATATTTAGAAAAAAAAGAAAAAGCACCCAAACGCTACTTGAAGTGGCGTTCCAACCACTTGAAACCCGCCGCCCCCCATGCCACTTAAAGTGGTGCCCCTCCCCCCCTCCCCCCAAAATGCCACTTTAAGTCACGTTCCCCCTCCCTTCTTCCCCACACATGCTACACGATATAGCATTTTTTAGAAGAAAAAAGAAAAAAATCAAAACGCTAGACGATATTGTGTCTTAGAGTGATATTTGAGGCCACTATTTCAGATTGTGATATTTGGGACCATTTACTTTAAAACTGTGATATATTGGGCCAACATCCAATAAATGTGTTGTAACACACTTACCACAGAACTTTTTAATTAAAATATTAGAAGAGTGTATCTCATCTTTTCATCTATTATCAACATCTGTTTATATAATAAATGTGTTGTACGTCAAAAGTCACGTAATTCAAAAAAAAAGTCACATAATCATATTTCCAAAAAATTTGAAATCGGTATAATCTTCCCAATCACTTACGTCATATTTTTCGCTCAAATAAAACCGAAATCAATTTTTATTTTTCAAAATCTTCCGTGCCATCATATTCAACAACCCTCACAAAATCCTAACATTTTCTACCCTAATTGAAAAGAAGTCATTTTCTTCAATCTCCAATCGATGAACTCTTAGGTAATTTGTTTAAGACTCATCTCGATTTCTTTTTAGTGTTATATTCACGTGTATATATATATACACATGAATATATGATTGTACATATGTGTTCGTATCAATGCATGTTTCATTGTAAATTTGATACAAGTTACATTTTCTGCAGGGATTCAATTTGTTCAACGAACATGATGAAACATGATTTAATTGAGTATGTTCTTTTATGTAAATTTTAGTTTTTGATGCATGTTTTTAGTAAGATTTAAATAAGTGTACATTAAGTTGCATACTAAGTGTTTGGAAATTGTTTAAATGAATATTTGTCATATCTAATCTTATCGGCAACTATATTTGAAGACATCTATATCGGTTACATAAGTGGTTAGAATGTGTTTAACCCATTACGTAATTGTATATATAATTTTGTATGTGTTAACATTCATATCTGGATTGTATGTTATTATGTTGTAGTAAGATGTTTTAGCTCCCTCCGTTTTATATAGAACGTGGTGTGAAAACTACTTTAATTTCATATGGTGATTTTCTTTTATCAGATTTGCAGTGTTATAATTGGTGTCACATAATTCTCCACAATGTTTACATACAAAATGGTGCTCCCTCTAAGATTTGTCGTAATTTAAGATCATACTCTAGATATTTATAGATTGCATTGTATTTGTTAGTTGCAATATCTTTTTACTAAGCCTCCAATTTTTCATCTTTAAAGTTGTATGGATAATAGTTGATTCTTAATTCTCATTATATAGTTTCTCAGCATTACATACATTAAGAATTATTAGTTGCTGGGAAGCTTAATGTTTGTGTTACTAGTTTTGAAATGGCGATCAAAGAGAAAACGGTAGTACGCTATTTTAATTGGCGCTATATAATAATTGAAAAAGCTCACCAGATCAAGAATGAGAATTCACTGCTTTCAAAAACTATGAGACTGTTTCATACTTTTTGGATCCTTAGATATTGTCTCTCCATGATTGCCTTGATTTTCTCTGGATTAGCTTTGATTCCTCTTTGGCTTATCATGAAGCCAAGAAATTTTTCGTCTTTAATGCTAAATGTACACTTCTCTGGGTTCAACTTTTTGTTGTTCTTCCATATATTTTCAAAGCACTCCTTCATGTCCTTTATGTGATCTGGAACTGTTTAGAACTTTGCGATCATATCACCCATGTAGGACTCCATATTTCTACCAAGTTGGCTTCCTAAAATTTCGTACATCATCTGCTGATAAGTTGTTCCCGCATTTATTTGATTAGCCCGAATGGCATGACCTTGTAAACATAAAAAATCCTATGTGTGATGAATGCTGTCTTAGCAATATCTTCTGGAGCCATCTTCATCTGGTTGTATTCGGTGAATGCATCTATAAAACTTAACATGAGGTGGCCAGTTGTGGCATCTATTAGTTGGTCAATACTTGCAGTAGATAAGAGTCATTTGGGCAAGCTGCGTTTAGATCAGTGTAGTCAACACACATTCTCCACTTTCCATTTGATTTCTTGACTAACACTATATTGGCTAACCAATTCGTGTATTTGGAATCACATATGACTTCGACTTGTAGTAATTTATCTACTTCTTCATCAATGGCCTTTTGTTGCTTTGGAGCAAAGTTTCGTCTTTTTTATTTTACTAGTTTCTTGTTTGGGTCAACATCGAGTCTTTGTCTTTGTTCCTTGTTTGGGTCAACATCGAGTCTTTGTCTTTGTTTGGGTCAAAGTTTCCCAATGATCCTTTCCCTCTCGGCCTCTTTGTCTTTGTTCCTTCTGCGTTCTTGGTTGTCCGTTTTTTCAATATGCTTATTTTTTTCATTTGTTCCCAGTTCCATCAACGACTAACCTGCGAGATTGTTGGGAGTTCTCGGTTCCTTCAAAATCCTCATTTTCATTGTGGTGTGTCTATTTCAAGATTGTTGTGTTGTATAGCTCGATAGCTTCAGCTAAGTGACCCGGAGAAAGATGCGATAAAAGCTCTGGGTTCACTTGGACATCAGCGTACTTGTATCTGTTAATTTATATGATGACTCGTCCATTATCATGATTTACTAGGACTTATTCGTTGTTTAAGTTTTGATCAACGCGATCTGGCTCCTGAGGGTTCGGCACCTCAACAGATCTTGGGATTGCATCTTTGGTTCGACCCATGGTAATGATTATTTTTGTTCTTTGGTGTTTGGGGTTCGGTTGGTTTTTTGGTTTTAGATTTGAGCAAAAAATGGGTATGAATTTGGTATTTGTGTATCTGGGTGGATTTATATCAAGCAAGGTGTGTATTTATATGAATTCTATTGAACGCGAAGACAACAAATTCAAAGCTACTCTACGTTCAATTAAAGCAAATAAAGACACATCTAAAGGCATACATGTTAAAGAATATGCAAGAACTAAACTCTTTGAATTTTTTTAGTCTACAAAAAACATGTTTGGGTTTAAACTATAGCAAAGAGTGTAAAGATAACAACTTTATGTAAGATGAACATAGATCTATGTATATCGAAGGCTATTGAATACATGATTTTTTTAACATAAAGATCTATATTTTGGATTAAAGGTAAAGAGGGTTTTTAGAAATAGCTTACTGGTATTTGTAATGGACTCTCAAAATGGGAGAAGAGCTTATTGATGGAGATGAATCATGTGGCACCGAGACCACAAGGCAACCGGAGCTACAAGATCCTTCTAGCGCCAAATGATAATGCTCAGTCCACTATGGGTCCTCCTTCTCCTCTGATCTTGATCAGTCTGGAAGCGGTAAAGCTGTTGGATGGGCTCCTGTAAAACAATGTCGGTGGGGGGCGGAGGTCTCACGACACCTCCAACCTGAGAATAAGAATGGTTGTGTATTAGGTAAAAAATAGTGTGTAAGGTATGTATATGGTTGTGTGTAAAGATGAAGCTACTCCAACACCTTACCCCTTGGACTATTTATAGGTCAATGATTAGAGTTTTGGGGTATAACCTTGAAATCTGGACCATTCTTCGATCAGGACATCTGGACGTGGAGCTCGCAGATTATGAACACGTGAACGATGAGCGGAATCATAAACATGTGTAAGAATCATCTTGGCATGTGGAAAGCTGTAAATGGAATGTGTTGATAGTGACAAATAATCATTTATGTCATCTTTGACGACACACGAAAGAATATTTGTGCAGGTGTTCTGACACCTGTTTTTATTGTATAAGGTTTGGTCCTTTATTCTAGGATTGATTCCTTCTCCTACATTGTTGTGTCATCCGAAGGCTTTGATGTGGTCCGAAGGTCGGATGGTTCAGATGCCTTAGTGTCATCGGGATGGTCTGAATGATCCAGATGGTCCAAACGCCTTGGTGTGATCTCGATTTATAATTTTGTCCTTACCTTTAGGATTATTTTCTTGTAACCCTTTTTGGATCAAGATGGTTCTTCTATTTTTTGGACTTTGTATTCTGTAACCTATCATGCAATAGACAGATTTAGTTGGAGATTTCGCAGAAGTAATGACAGAGTGATAATATATACGGGTTGGGTTTCAACCCAATATGATGTTATGGGTTTGGATGGTCCAAGATATAGATATGATAACAATTGTTAGTGTACACAATAATTATATGTGGTATGTCTTGATCACTAAGTTGGGTAATTAGGTACCAAGAATTGGAAGAATTGTAGAACAAGTATGATAAGTCTTGGTGGCTAAGTTTTGGATGTAGTCTTGATCACTAAGTTGGGTAATTAGGTGCTAAGATGTAGTCTTAGGTATTGTTTAGGAGATGCTTAAGCATTGTTTGACTTAAGTATCAGTTTGGGACATTGTTGAGGTATTATTGTTTTGATGCATTATTGATAATTATTTGGATTAATAATACGAGTTGGGACATGGGTTTTTACACATCATATATTTGTGTGTTCTGGTTTTGCTTTTACTTATTGATTTGATAGAAGTAGAAGTAATATGTGAATAACGTATGACCGCGCTTTGGTGGATCTTGTCAATTAATCTATTAGTTATGTCTGTGCTTTGCATTGGTGGTTTGTGAATCTCGGATTGTGTACAGTCCCCTAACAAGTGGTGTTAAGAGCCAAGGTTCGGGTTCATGATGGATGAGGTTGAGAAAAAGTTCGAGGTTTAATTGTTATGGTAGAGCACGATGAATGAATTTGCTGACAAGAAGACTGCTAAAGCGGGTAGAGATAAAGTTATTTGCGGTATGAATTACTCGGTTGGCCCTTGCACCGTGGATCAATCTTGATGTTCTTGAGGAGTGAGTTTTTCAAGAAAGATGTGTTCGGACTCAAGATGGAAGAAGATGAAAGAGGTCATCGCAATTATTTCAATGGCTTGATCAACCAGGTGAACAATTTGGATGATGCTAGTGACACTATACCATAGATTGCTTATTGCAACCCCCAAACTGTGTTACCATAGACCCCTACTTGAAGTTGCCATAGGCCAAAATAGGGCTATGGTAACACTTCAGCTGTGTTAGGTTCTCAGCAGTAACTATAGATATCTAAGGTAACATCAAAACACAACCTAAGGTAACATAGCAAATGTGGTTACTAAAGACCTCTATAGTAACATCTTAAACACTCTACAACAACATAGTTTGTGTGTTACAATAGAGGATATAATTTTGCACATGGACAACTGTGGGGCCCACATCTAGGTGGGATCCACAATCTATTGTAACACCCTCTTTTACCAATTGTAACACATTGAGTGTTACATAATTAAAATCATTTATAAATAATTTCAATAACAAAAAAAATTATGACATTTAAATATTCAAGAACCAAATTAATTACATTTCAATAACATCATCCAACATCATTTCAATAACATCATCTAGTACAAAACCAACCAAATCATCCAAAAATATCTACTAACACTAGCTAATGAACAAAACTTAAAACGTACAAGTACCAACCAAAGAATATCATGAACGGGATCGAGAACCTATACTAGGTCAAATGGTACTATGCAGTATGTTAGTCACAGAGGCATGCCTGTTTACATCTAATAACAAGCCTAATTGTCTGTAATGCTTTGCATTACTTACATGACCTCTTAACTGAGGGAACCTCTAGTTGTAGAGTTTCTATTTGTTTTGTACTTGCAATAGGCGTCAAATCCTAGTTGTATAACTGTACTTATATAGTCAAGAATAATGCTTGAAAGAAGTTCCAAGGTTCATGCCTCAAACAAGAAGATAAAGTCTGTCAAATAATCACAGTTGGGATTTGAAGAAATGAAGAATTTGCCTAAGTACCAATCCGAGAAGTACTTTTGTCTATTCGAGAAGTCTAGCGTTCGAGAAGTCAGAGATTCGATATCTAAGAAGACACTATTCGATATCTCTGAATGAACTATTCGATATCTCAGAGATTCGACATGTCTAAATGCTCTATTCGAGAACTGAATAAGTCAACAAGTCAAAGTGGTATTCGAGTCAAAGGGTCAACAAGTCAAAGTTCCATTCGATATCTCAAGGACTCTGAATGAACTATTCGATATCTCAAGGATTCGACAAGTCAAGTGTTCTATTCGACAACTCAAGGAACCCTAGAGAAAAGTACTATTCGAGAAGTGATTCGATATATAAATCATACAGTATTCGAGAACTCAGAGTTATCTAATCCTAGTTCTCGAATCAATCACTTAGCCACTTCTCGAATACATTCTTGGAGACAAAATACTGAAGAAATTGTACAAGTCTGAAACCTGCAACAAGCCAATGCACTTTATGGACCACAATCTGTAACGTGCCCTGGAAAGCCTACAAGGAAGCTTGGAGAGATATAGAAGAGACAAAGAGCTAAAGAAGTGGATCTGAATAGAACTTTGTAAAGTCAAATCTGTAGCCATTTGGACACTTACTCAAAAAGGATAGACAGACCAGAAAGTAATTTGTTTTAACTACCTTAGTTGTAGTAAGTAGGTTGTATTCATGTTCTATAAGGATACAGCCTCACTTCCTAAGTAATTATCTTTTGGAGAGGAGAAGTTTTTCATACACAGTTAAGACATATCTCTCTGAGAAAAACGAAGCTGAGAATACTATAATTTGTATTCACAGATTGTAGCAACCTTTATCTAATAATATATTAGATTAAAGTGATATTGTGTCTTGTGTTATCTTTATCCGCACCTATACATTTGCACACACAAACACTTATCTGCTACACAGATTCAAGAACTAAGAAAAGTTCAAGAATCCATTCACCCCCCCTGTATTCTTTTACTGTATTCAATATTCAACAAGTGGTATCAGAGCGGGCTGTTTATTCAAAAACAGAAAAACGATCATGAGTTCGAATACACCAAAGACTACAGGAACGGTGAAAGTCCCTAAGTTTGACAAAGAGAATTACAACCTCTGGAAGATTAAAATGATGTTGTTCATCAAAGCCTCTCATCCTTTGTATCCTGAGATTCTCAAGAATGGTCCCTTTGTTCCACAACAAGAGATACCTGAGAAGACTATTGGAACCATAACTGTTCCAAGATCTTATGTGGCCAAGGAACCATCTAAATGGACAGAATCAGAAAAGGAGATGGTTGCTCTTGACAGTCACCTCATGTTGCTAATCATTGATTTCAGGGACATGTCAATGTTTGCAAACATTGCATCATGCACATCTGCCAAAGAAATGTGGGATCACATTGAGGTGTTATGTGAAGGAACGAATGAGGTCAAGGAAAACAAGAAATAGATACTGGTCACACAGTATGAAGCTTTCATGGCACAGTCCAAGGAAAGCATCACTGAGATGTTTAAGAGATTTCACAAGCTAGTTACTGAGTTGCAGATGAATGACAAGGTTTACAGCACAAAGGAGTTGAACATGATGTTTCTGCTATCTTTACCAAATCATCTAGAGCAAAGGGTCATTTCTCTAAGGGAAAGAGATTTGAACAAAGTTACATATGATGTGCTCTATGGGGTTTTAAAAACTCATGAGCTTGAGTTGCTTCAGAAAAGGGCTATCCAAGCCAACCAAGGAAAAATGATAAGCACATCATGTGCCTTGATTGTCAACAAATCTATTCAAGACCTAGAAGCATGTACAAGCCAACTGAGGATAGAGAAGATAGTAGATGATGAAGAAACTGAAGCTGAGGTTAGTGAACCTGTTGAGGAGAAGGAGGAAGAAGAGTTTTACACTCTTGAAGAACTAGATGGGATGGAAAACACTTCATATGCTTTCATGGCCAGAAAATTTCCAAACATCAGATTCAAGAGGAATCAACCCTTCAAACCTAAAACCCAAAATCATTCATTCAACATGAGCAAGGCACCTGTGAAACCAAACAAGAATAAGTTCAAAACCAGCCATGTGGATAGGTCATCTGTAAGGTGTTATAGATGCAATGACCTAGGGCATTTTGCCAGTGAATGCAAGAAGCCTAAAAAGAAGGATAGAGAGTATCTTGAGCTCGAAGCTAAGTATGAGGCCCTTCTGAAAAAGCAGACACAAGGTAAGGCCTACATAGCTGAAGGGAAGTGCTGGGATGATTCTAACAGTGATGGAGAAGAGCAGGAATTTTGTAACTATGCCTTGATGGCCAATTCCAAGGATGACACATCTTCATCAGACTCTCAGGTACCATCTCTCACTACTATAGAAATGTCTGTTTCTGAGTATAAATGCATGATTGAACAACTATTTGTTGAGATGTTTAATATTCATACTAGTATGACTGCTGCTAATGAAGAAATTGCTAAATTGTCTACTAGAAATGAAATATTAACCAAAAAGAATGAAGAACTTGAGCTAACTGCTATGCAAGTAGAAAACCTTAAGAAAGAAGTTGAATATCTGCAAAATAAGGCTCTATGTGCTAGTCAAGTTGAAAAGGCCCTTAGGGATGAACTAGCTGAAAATGAATTCAAACTGAAAACTTTTAAGAAATCATCTGGTCTAGTACAATCCTACTGTGAGAAGATTAAAGCTAAACCCAAGGCTACAATTGGACTTGACTATGACACTCTTAAACAGAGGAAAGGCTATGCTGTCATTGAAGATGACATTGTTGTTCAGATGGAAGTGCCTCAGATTTTAAAAAAGGCTCAGACTCCAATTTTTAAAGAATTAACATTTGAAATTGATGAGGATGCCTTACTCATCAAGCAAATGTTGAATGATGAGGATGAGGCACAATCCAGTGAACAACAAGCATCCTCTAAGAGTGAGAGTGTCAAGTCAAAAGCCAAGGAGCCAGTAGGTGATAGGTCAAGACCTAAGAAGTTTGTTAAGTTTGTTTCAGCTGGGAATAGTAAATCTGAGAAGAAAGTGACTAAGAAGAAACAGAACAGAAATGACAAGTTAGGGATTAACAAAGATAACAACTATGCTTATATGCCTAATGCCCCTAGGAAAACTTGTCAGAATTGTTTCAGTACCATCTTGGAACTAATTGAGCAGAAAGGGGAGAACAACAAGAGTCTGTACACTGAACTGAGAAATGGACAACAAGCTAGGCTTCCTGAAGTATGCATCAAACCAAGAACCATCTTCTATCAGTCTGGTACAAAAATTCAAGATGTTAATCAGTTGGTTATCCCCAGTGATCTCACCCCTCGAAACTATAGACTCATCATTGCTGTTACTGATCAGCTACAAAAGAAGGGTGGAGTCAGAACTGCTGAAGAGTTGGAAGCACTACACATCCTAAGAACATTTATTGCTACTGGTACAATTCCAGAAATGGCTCAGCCTAGGAGGAATAAGGATGATAAAGATGATGACAAGAGTGATGGGAGGAGAAGTCATCACAGGAGTGATAAGGGTGATAGAGATGAGAAGAAGAAGAAAGATAACAAAGACAAGAAAGATGGTGATGACCAGGGCAAAGTCTATGAGAGGAAGATTGGAAAATAGCAAGCCTTAGGCATTGCTTGCAGTAATCTCACCACAACACAAGACTCTAAGTATAGGGTGAATACTGTTAGTAGTGACCTAGCAAAATCTACATCTATGGCTTCTGCAACTGTTTTGCCACCTCAAGAAGAGAAGAAGATTCAAGTCAAGAAACCATCTGTGTGTTTCAAAAAGCAAACTGCTAATGGAATACTACAATGGTCTACAAACAAAGGTCACATACTACTGCCAGGCAACCATGTAAAAATGATCAAATTCAAACAAGCTGCAAGGAAACCAAATCTATCCAAATCAAGAACCCTAACTATCTATCCAGGACTGAAACTTCAACCTCTTGATGAAGACTTTGATGAAGACCAATTGCAATATCTAAGAGCTCAGAGAATCTACTATGCTGCCATTGTGAATAACTGCCTTGAGATTAAATATACTGATGGAAGGGATAAGAAATTCAAACAAGGACAGTGCCAAAATTGGGGCAAGCTATATGAAATAGAAAGAATCATTGCATTATTGGATTCTGAAGACAAAGTGGAGAAAGCATGGAAGCTGGAGTTGATTGATTTTGTAAAGATGAAGAGAGACTATGCTGAGAAGATAAGAAAGGGGTGCTTTGAGAAATGGCTAGAAAGGGAGAAGGAGATTGATAGGCTGGAAGTTGAAGCAGAAAAGCTAAGGGCAAAAGTATTGTGTAGAGTTCAATTCAATACCTATGTGGTGAAATATAGGAGGAGAAATGGAGATAATGTCAATATAAGAATGAACCTACTCAGTCACTATCCTGCCAACATTCTGAAACCAGTACTTGAAGATTTCAAAGACTCTATCATGCTTGAAGAATTGGATGCTTTGGCAGAGATCATAAAGGCCATGGATGAGAATGCAAGAAAGGAGAAAGAAAGAAAAAAGAAAGCATATGATGATCTACTAGCCAAAGCAATGGAGATGGAATCAAATGAGAATGGCTAGCATTTCATCATACTGTAAGATTATTCATCTTGTAATTTCATTCATGTGCTCAATCAAATTTCATACCTGTACCTTTCAAGTTTTATCTTTATGTTTGTTAGGCTTGTTATCAGACATGAAATTGTGACTAAGGGTCTCACTCACAATTTGGGGGAGATTGTTAGTCACAGAGGCATGCCTGTTTACATATAATAACAAGCCTAATTGTCTGTAATGCTTTGCATTACTTACATGACCTCTTAACTGAGGGAACCTCTAGTTGTAGAGTTTCTATTTGTTTTGTACTTGCAATAGGCGTCAAATCCTAGTTGTATAACTGTACTTATATAGTCAAGAATAATACTTGAAAGAAGTTCCAAGGTTCATGCCTCAAGCAAGAAGATAAAGACTATCAAATAATCACAGCTGGGATTTGAAGAAATGAAGAATTTGCCTAAGTACCAATTCGAGAAGTACTTTTGTCTATTCGAGAAGTCTAGCGTTCGAGAAGTCAGAGATTCGATATCTAAGAAGACACTATTCGATATCTCTGAATGAACTATTCGATATCTCAGAGATTTGACATGTCTAAATGCTCTATTCGAGAACTCAAGAAGTCAACAAGTCAAAGTGGTATTCGAGTTCTCAAAGGGTCAACAAGTCAAAGTTCCATTCGATATCTCAAGGACTCTGAATGAACTATTCGATATCTCAAGGATTCGACAAGTCAAGTGTTCTATTCGACAACTCAAGGAACCCTGGAGAAAAGTACTATTCGAGAAGTGATTCGATATATAAATCATACAGTATTCGAGAACTCAGAGTTATCTAATCCTAGTTCTCGAATCAGTCACTTAGCCACTTCTCGAATACATTCTTGGAGACAAAATACTGAAGAAATTGTACAAGTCTGAAACCTGCAACAAGCCAATGCACTTTATGGACCACAATCTATAACGTGCCCTGGAAAGTCTACAAGGAAGCTTGGAGAGATATAGAAGAGACAAAGAGCTAAAGAAGTGGATATGAACAGAACTTTGCAAAGTCAAATCTGTAGCCGTTTGGACACTTACTCTAAAAGGATAGACAGACTAGAAAGTAATTTGTTTTAGCTACCTTAGTTGTAGTAAGTAGGTTGTATTCATGTTCTATAAGGATACAGCCTCACTTCCTAAGTAATTATCTTTTGGAGAGGAGAAGTTTTTCATACACACTTAAGACATATCTCTCTGAGAAAAACGAAGCTGAGAATACTATCATTTGTATTCACAGATTGTAGTAACCTTTATCTAATAATATATTAGATTAAAGTGATATTGTGTCTTGTGTTATCTTTATCCGCACCTATACATTTGCACACACAAACACTTATCTGCTACACAGATTCAAGAACTAAGAAAAGTTCAAGAATCCATTCACCCCCCCTCTGTATTCTTTTACTGTATTCAATACTCAACACAATATTGCCTTCAAATCATGAGGAAGAGTACTAGTATCTCATTGAGTTGGCTTGCATTTTTGCATCATGGAGAGCTCAAGATGGCATGCTGCTCTCACCAAATCCTCCTCCAATATCCACACAATTCATAAGCTCTGGTAAGATCCAAGCTAGGTAGTTCGCCTCGCCTTAAGGAATCTCTTCCAACACCTGCAAAATACAATATTTTGAAATTATAAGCTACAATAAACACTATGTGTTACACAAGCACCACACCCGTAGACAATTATAATCTGAAGCAGAAAAACCTAAAAAACTGATTTCAAATCAGTCATCTTACCAGCTTTATACCATCATAGCAATGAATGGTCTAGTAGAGTGCAGAAGAGTAAACCATATCAGGCTAAAGTCGGACCAGACAGCCATAGCCTTCTGTCCTTCCACCTTCATAGCTTTTATCTTCTCTACAAATTCAAGAAGGGTTTCTTCACCTGCCATGATGATGGTAACGATTTTATGTGATTATAAAGATACAGCGCATTTATGTTTGTGTCTTCTATGCGCAAGAGAGCATACATGTAACAAACAGTGATGTAGAATCTAGTATGACTATTGCCAAATGTGCAACCCAAACTCAAGCCTGAACTAACATAAGGGTACTTACCTGTATATCTCCTGACTGCATAACACTTTCACAAAGTTCATCACCACTGGATCAAGTTTGCAGTGAGCAACTGCAACTCCAAGCTAACGAAACCCAAGGACACCATATTTAACATCATACCCGTCAGCCTACATCAAACAAGCACCACCAAATCATCAAAGATACATATAACCTGACAAGCACTCACAGTTTCCATATTTCCTAACAATCCAGCAGCGAACAACTAGTTACATAATATAGCAAAAATACAAAAAATATGGTATATACCATGTCAACCAGGAAGAACTTCTGAAGCTTCTTTTGGAACTTCTTTTCTCTCCCCCATGGCTCAAAGTCATTACTAGTCAGTTCCTCAAATAGCCTCTTAAAAGCACGAAGGTTGCTTCGATTAAACCGAGGTTGAACCCTAATTAAACCCTAATTGAACCAAACTTTGATTAATCCTTGAGAAAAAGTGAGCGACTTAGTGAGAAGTGAGAGAATAAGAGACTGAGTATATTTCCCCCAATTTCCCTCATCTTGTATTTGTGAATTTTCCTTTGCCGCTCACTACTATTTGTTTGCCACTCCTCAGTTCTCCGTACTATATCTCAATAATTTCAGTGTATGCTTTTTCTTTTTTATTTTTCTAAAAATATATTACATGTTTATTTTAATATGTTGAATATTAAATTATAATTATTGAATCGATTATTTCAGTTATTTTGTTCTTACAATCTATTCCGAAATCTATTATTAATATTAGTTTTGACAAGTTATTACGTTCTCTAAGAAATTTTTTAATGATTTTAATCAAAATTTAATAAGTTTTGAATATTTCTTTAATTATTTCAAAACTTTTTTAATATAAATTTATTAAAACCCTAATTGAATTCGTGAGAGACGAGAGATGTCAGAGAGGTGAGAGATGAGTGAAGCGTTTTTTCCCCAATTCTTTTCCCTCACTTATGTTTTATTAACCACAAATCTAAATTTTCGTTTTGCAGCTCTCATTTTCTATTTGCCGCTCAGCCCCTTTCAATAATTCATTGTACTTTTTTTATTTTTTTAAAAAATATTATAAATTTATTTTAATTTATTTATATTAATTATAGTTATTAAATTGATTATTTTCATTGTTTGGAAGTAATTCACAATTTATATAAATTATAAATTTTTTAATTTTTAAATGATTTGAATCAAAATTTAATAATTTTTGGATATTACTTTATTTTAAAAATTTTATTCGAAATTTATAAATAAAATTTAATATTTATGAAAAATCAATAATTTAATTATTTGATGGAATATTACGTTTTAAAATGATAACTTCAACGATTTTGTTAAATTAATTATTTTTAAAATCAAATAATTATTATATCATTAATTTTAAATAAAATAAAATTTTTGTTCATGAATACTCTATGGTAACACATCTTATGGTGTTGCCCACTTTAACACCTTTTATAACTAAAGTAACATATTTTTGTGGCTTTGGTAACACCACAATCAAAAGGTTGCGATAGCTCAAAAATTTCATAGCTATGGTAACATCCAAGAAGGTAACACCCATGCCAAAAGGTTGCAATAGGCCATCCATGGCGTAGTGTGATTTTCTTCAGGAGATCGAAGGATTGTGAAAGGAAGCCTAACTTACCGTTGAGGTGTTATTGTTTTGATGTATTATTGATAATTGTTTGGATTAATAATACGAGTTGGGACGTGGGTGTTTCCACGTCATATATTTGTGTGTTCTTGTTTTACTTTTACGTATTGATTTGATAGAAGTAGAAGTATTACTTGAATACATGTGACCGCGTTTTGGGAGATCTTGTCAATTAATCGATTGGTTATCTGTGTGCTTTGCATTAGTGGTTTGTGAATCTCAGATTGTATATAGTTCCCTAACAATAAGAACTAGTTGCAAAAATATAATCTTACTAATATTGGGAAACTTTAAAAATTCTAGTGACAAAGGTGCCTAATACATCAGAGTTGTTGAAGACCGATGATGAATGAAGAGATGAAAGAAAATATTCATCAGTGGCTTAATTCATTTAGAATTTGGGTTAAATGGCATTTTGGTCACTCAACCAACTATAAACTTTTAATTGGGTCACGCAATTGAAAAAGCTCTCAATCAGGTTACTAAACAAAGAAACATAATCATTTGAATCATTAATCACATTAAAATTTTCACGACTGTTAAGTATCGTTGACTTTAGACGGGAGTCCGTCTATTGGTACCACTTAATCGCCAAATTAGCTGCCAAATTAGTTTGTTAGCCCGCCTAAATATAAACTCGATCCAGTTATAACCCACTCCCCTCCTTTTATTTTAAAATTTATACAAAAAATTCCCAATTGCAAATTAGCTCATCTTATATTAAATTCCCAAATTACACACTCTTAAAATCTGTTAGGTCCAGAATAACGTAGAAGGGGGGGGGGGTTGAATACGTTATTTCGAAATATTTGGATTTTTTAAATGTGAAAAATAAGGTCAACAACTGAATCGAAATAACACAATCAATTCGGGAAAATATCTTTGAATTGATAAAAAACCGAGGGGTGTTACAACTTCTAATCCAATGGATTAGCTTCAAAAACCAGAACACTCCTAAGGATAGTTTAAGCACGAGGACCTTCTTGTTAGGTCGAATACACAATAAGTAATCAAATACTGTATGAGTAACTTAACAAGAACACACTGTTTAACAATTAAAAACTGTTTGGAATTAATAATTCCTCTCTCGGTGATGTAAATATCACAGAGAGCTGCTTAGGTTACAATCAAAAGATTTCTCAATGTTCGACTTCCCTTCTAGGGTTAACCTAACTGTATTTATAGAACATACAGCTTCGTACAATCAGTAACTGATTCTCCTAAAATCAAGCTATACAATTGATATCAATCACGATTGCTTCAGTCTTCCAAGTCAACTCAATCTCTTTGACAGCTTTTCAATCTTCAAAGATATTGCTTCCATATTTATCAATCTTCAAACACTGTTGACTCTTCAGACAATACCGCTAAAGAGTTTAACAAACTCTGTTTGCGCTTCCAGTCAGTGTTTAATCAAACTCTGACTGCTTCCAGCTAAACTCTGTTTTCTGACTTTAGCTTCCAAACACTGTTTCCATCAATCATTTCTAACAATCTCCCCCAACTTGTCCATTAGCAAGAATGTACAAGTTTTACAGTAAATGATGATGTCAAAACAAATACAAAGTTTACAGTGTTTAACATACAAACAGAGTTTAAGCTATTACTTAACAAATTCTACAGAAAATAAGAAAATTTCTTACAGACTTTAATTTCTAATCTCTTGCAAATCAGGCATTGTTCTGAGATAGTCTATAAGCAACCTTCTTTCAGCATTTTCAAGCTCTATCTGCATAGCTTCTTTGATTTCTCTCAACTGAGGATCATTCTCATCAGTTTGATAGATAGCAGCTCTAAGATTGTAGATTTTGTTTCTTCTCATCTCATTTCCCAACCTGATATATTTCACCTCTTCAGATTTTACATTGAAATCCAGAACAGTAATTCCAAGATCTGTTTTCAGCTTTGTAGTTCCCTTTTCCATTTCAATCAGATTGCCATTCCAATCTCTGTATTTAGGAACATACTTGCTGTTGAATTTCATTTGTCTTCTTGCAAGGTTCTGAATCATTCTCTGTCTGAGCACATTTGCAACTGACTGAGCTCTTTGATTTCTCACTCTGAAAATATATAAGACATATTCAAGTTCTTCAGCAAACTTTAATTCGATATCCTTTTCAGAGACTTTAAATACTGTTCCATCAGCCATGAAATATAGCAAGAAATCCTTTTCTAAACTCTTCTGATATACAAGCTGTACTGACTCCAGTCTGTCTAAACTCTCTTGAGTGACACCACGACCTGGAACAGACAGTGAAGAAGGATCTCTAGGACCAACATATTGCCTTTTATCTCTGTGTGAGCCTATGCCTCCTTTGTTGTATCCAACTTTACCAGATAATGCTCTACCATCAGCAAAATCCATTGGAATTGTAGCTTCTAGTCTTGAGTCATGAGGAGCACCCCTCTTAAATGTTGATTTCAACTGAAAAGACAATAATGGTGTGGTCATAACTTGTGCAGCAACAGAGGTTGTGTCTTCATTTTTCTGTACAACATGTGTATCAACAGAGGTTGTAACTATACTTTTCAGCTTTTGCTTGGCTTCTGCATCTGTTGGTTTTCTGAATACTTGCATTCTTTGATCTGTACCAACAGGTTCTTTGATTTGAATGCCTTTAAGAACAGGCTTTGCAGCTTTAGCAACTTTCACATTCTTCTTTGCTTTTTCAGACTTTAGAGCTTTCAGATGCTTTTCTTGTAAACTCTTCTCTTCAGCTTTAGCATCTTCTATGGTCACTCCTTCTGCATTCTCTTCCATGAAAAGCTTAACAGCTAACTCCTCATCAGTCTTTGGATTTGATGTTAATTCCAAACTCTTGGTTTTTGAAGTACCTTGAGTTTCAGTGTTTATTCCAACAGACTGTGATTTAAAAGATTTGCCAGATCTCAGAGTTTGCTTTTCAGAGTTTAAGACCTTGCTCTTATCACTTGCCCCTCCATCTCCAGCATCATCCTTTTGAGTCAGGGTTTGAGAAACTTTGCATTTAGACTTAGCCACTCTCTCCCCCTTTTTGACATCATCAGGTATAAGTATTGATGTAATGAGCTCTAAAGAGTTAGCAATGGAATCCACCTTAGAAAACAAAGCAGTCTGATTTTCTTCAACTTTTCCTAGCCTGGCAAAGAGAGTGTCTTGAACTTTAGACAGCTGAACAGCTTTTATTTTAGACTCTCTTTCCATCTTCAATTCTCTTGACTGAATCTCAGTCTTCAAGGAAGCAATTTCTTGTTTAGTTTCAGCAAAATTTCCTTCCAGAGTCTTGACTTGTACCACAGTTGCCTTTAAACAGGATAAGATCTCTGGATTTGAAATTTGCTTTGCAGTTTGCTTAACAAACTCAGATGCTCTCCCTTTTGGAAAAATACAGTCTTGTTTATACCAATTTTCAGCAGATTTAGCAAGATGCTCTACTTCAACTGCATGAGATGGACAAGGCTGATCAAAAGGTGTATGCTTGTTATCTGTCTGTGCAGGTGCACTCACAAAGGAATCAGAGTTTGCACTACTGTCAGAAACATCTTCAGCACTTGCATCTTTACCTTGAGTATCTTTTAAAGAACCACTGTGCTGAGCAGTGTCAGCCACAGTTTCTGTAACAACTTTTGCAACCTTTTCAACAGTCTCCTCATGTTGCACAGGCTCTGCAACAGAGTTTGCCTTTGTAGCTTCAACAGGCATGGATTCAGAAATTATTTTTGTTGCCTGATCAACTTCATCACCTTTGTCTGCAATAGGAGAAGATACCAGCTCTGTGTGTGATGCTTCAGCTTCAGGAACTTTTACTGCAAGATCATCAGCTACACCAGGAGCTTCAGTATGAACAATAGGTGAGATAGGATCAGAGAATGGTTCAAATGAGTCAAAAATATTATCCTCTGTAGGCATTTGAACTTTGTCAGTGATAATATCCTCTGCAGGCATTTCAACCTCTGCAGGTATAGCAACATTCACTGTAATCTCAACAGTAGGTGTTTGCTGTGAAACCACCTCTGGAGCTTCAACAACATTCTCTTCATCTGAATCAGAAAGAATTAATCTCCTTTTCTTGATTGGAGGCACCACATTCTCCTCTTCATCTTCACTTGAGCTCTCTCTTGGTGGTGAAAGTGAAGGTCTGTTTGCTTTCTGTTTCTTCCTTCTTGTATAAACAGCTCCAGGTATTGTTTGTTTAGCCTTTGAGTGTTTAGTGTTTTGGGCAGTGTGTTTCTTTCTCTTTGGCTTGGTTTTGGCTGGTTCAGTAGGTATTGGCTCAGAGTGTAAGGTGTCAGTGTTTAAGGTTTCAGTGTTTAATGATTCAGTGTTTGAGGGTTCAGTGTTTAAAGGTGGAGAATTTATTGGTGGAGAGTTTATGGTTTCTGGTTGTGGTTGATGAGATGTAGTAGGTACAGTGGGTGTGGGTGTTGTAGATGTTGGTTCAGAGTTTATGGTTTCTATTGGTTCAGGCATTTGTTGTGGTGATTGAGGGTCTTGTGGTTGGTTTACATAGTTTTGTAAGGCTAAAGGCATAAACAACTCAGGTATTTGCTGTTTAGTGACATCTTTGTTTGTCAAATCAGTAAACATTCTCTTAGCAACTTGAAAAGGCTGAATCACATCAGCTTCATCAATTGGAATGTTAGGCACACAGGCAGTAAATAGCAGTTGACAAAAACGAGCAAAATAAACAGTAGTAGACTCAGACAAACGCTCTCCCAAGTTCATTAGTACTAGTCTACCAAAATCGAAGTTACCTCCATATAGTAGAGCATGACCAATTTGGAGAGTATCCAGAGGAAGTGCATCCCAGTTTGTTGTCTTCTTTCCAAAAGCCCTTGTTATACAATCGAAGAAGAAACTCCATTCCTTTCTCAAACTTGGTCGTCTCAAAGACCCTATCTTATTCAAGTTTCCTGCACATCCAATTTGCTCCAACATTGTCCTCAAACGATCATGACCAACAACACTGTAAGAAGTAAACCAAACCAAACCAAACATACCCAGTATATCCCGCTCAGAGCAGGGTCTGGGGAGGGTAAGATGTACGCAGACCATGCCCCCGCTTTTTAAGGCAGGGAGGCTGTTTCCGTGGAGACCCTCGGCTATGTGCACGACCAAAGTGGAGTGTGGAAATACACATAATACCAATTGGTAACGAGAAAGATCATAGCAATACCTGAGCCCATGGCATTCTCCACATGGGACCTACCCGCTTGCTTACCATTGAATTACTCCTGACCTGATACCCTTCCATCCTGAGAGGATAGCTCCTGACGAACCCCCTGCATAATAAACCACAAGCAAACGACAATAGACCAAGACAATACCGGTAAACAGAGGACAATAAAACAAGAAAAGAGAACGAAAAATCCTAACTCCTAAGATAAAGCTAACCTAGACAACCCCACTCTCAGGCTCTCTACCACAGAGCCGCTCCCTAAAAGGGAATCCACCACTCTGATACGACGCCTCCAAGAGCACCTGTCAGCTGTCAAGGTCTCATTCAAGTTTAAGGCCTTCAGATCCATCCTAACTTGCTCATCCCACGACCTCCTCGGTCTTCCTCTCCTCCTCACCCCAACCACCGCAAGACTCTCAACCCTCCTCACTGGGGCTTCTGCCAACCTCCTACGGACGTGGCCGAACCAAGCATCCCTAACAGTAGTTGGAGTAATGATATACTCTGATTCTTCATGAGTGAAAATGATTGTTGGAGTGCCAGACTCTCCTCCATCATCATATTCAGAGTTTGTCCAGAAAGTAGCAATCTGTGAAGCAGATAGTGTTGGTGGTGCTGTTAGAGCCTTCCCTATTTCAGAGTCTTTCAAGAAATTTTGGAATACATGAAACGCCTCTGGAGCATTTACAGTCTCCAACGGTGCTGCATAGTTACTAGGGAGAAAAACTCACCCTGCTGCATCAAACGCTTTTGTTGCCATTAGTAAAAAGTGATACGAAGATATTCAGAGAAAAAAAATGTATGCACTGTAAGTGTTTATCAAAATGTGAAGGAGAGTATATGAGAAGTGTGAAAGTGAATGAGTATGCAAGTAACTGTGAGTGGGTGAATGTGAATCGATATGGAGTAAGAGACTAAAGACGATTTGAGTAAAATTAAAACTCAATCGTTTATTTAGTAAAAGCGCGCAACTGTTGTAGAGTAGTGTGTGAGTGGGACACAATCATGAGACACGTGTCAAACAACCAATGGATTACTTAATAATTACCGCTGTCATTCCTATAATCACGACACTGACACTAATTAACAGTTGTCAACTACCCCAATTACTGCAAAATAGTCAAATCATCTCAATGAGATTTTACCTCAGAGTACTTAACACAACTCAACAGTGTTTATCAATTATCCAACTTTATCACTAAAACCCTTTCAAAAATTGCACAGTTGTGAATTAAGTGTGTGTGAAGCAGAGTTTACTGAAAACAATTTTTAGAGCATCTAATATTTCATAAAATCCATAACAAACAGTTAATAAACACTGAATGCACAAACTCTCATATTAAACACTGATTGTTTGATGAATGCTAAACTCTGTAGTTACTGTAATACAGAAATCTGAAAACTTCTATTCCCTTTGATGTCCATGATTATCCAAGTAAGCACACAGTCTTTGAAGACAAAAAGATCAAGAGATAGAAATCAGAGTTTCATTCAGTGAATATCAGTCATGAACTGTATAACCTCACAAACTCTCAATGCACACAAGTGTTTAGGTGAAGTGTTTACACTCACATTCAATCAGAAATAGCAGAATCTACCATATGCTTGAATGTCCACCAATTCTACACTACTTTGAGTACATGTATTCACAAATCAAAAGGACTTTATTCAGGGTTTAAATGGAGTAAGATCAAACAGATGAAAAGAAATGTTTTATTCATGAGTGACTTCAAGCTGAACATCTTAATAGAACAAAGTGTTCAGTCACAGTATATATTTGTACAAGATCAGTATATATGCTCTTTTTCTTTATTTTTTTATTTTTTTTTTATATATATTTTTTTTTATTTAGCATATATACTGAGTAAACTTTTCTTTTCTTGAGAAACACTCATCTGTTTGAGAAAAAAATATTACTGCTCTTAACACTTCAGAGTATAGGAAAAATGAGCAGTTAATAAGGCTCAAAGGGGTTTACTAAGGATGGAATTTATGAACAGTGTTTGTACAATGTTCAAAAGAATTTTGAACAGTGTTTGAAAGAATGGTAAATCCTATTGCCTTTATCATTTTCATGCACACACATATCATGTAGTCTCAGAATGGTTTAATACAAGTTCTAGAGAAACATACTACCCGATGAATATCACACAACAATAAATACTGATTGATAGAAAATGTATCAATCACTGATTTGGCTCAAACTCTCACAGGTTGTAGACATGAATCTGAACTCACCAAACTAATCAATGACACATCTCAAGTTTTATGGTTTTCACAAGTACAAACAAGGAATCATCATGAACCATACCTTTGGAGACAGAATGTCACTTATCAGAGTTTAGAGTTCATCAATAACCAAAATTATTTATGAGAGGCAATGCACACAATATTCATAGACTCAGAGTTTAGGACTGAATAAACTAAGAGATGCTATAAATATGAAACAGTATCATGCTGTGTTGATTTTCTGCACAAAGTCTGATTAGATTACAGTGACTCAGAAAGAATCATGATTTAATTACTGAGAATCATGCTTCATACATTTTTCTTCATTGGTGTTTTCATTCAGACAATAATCAATTCTGAATTCACTGAGTGTATCTAACATGTTAACAGTGTTTAACAGACAGACATGCTGACAGAGTTTAAAAGGTTTTAAACATAAGCATGCATAACAGAGTTTAATACTAAGGTTCACATAGCACTTAACAATTTACAGGAAAAGAAAATGAGCAATAAGTTTTTGAGTCTAACCAACATCTCTAGTCAAAACTAGAGACCATTCCTAGTTCATTGACCAGTCTTGTAAATGTAGCTTCACTCAATGGCTTGGTGAAGATATCTGCAAGTTGTTGTTCTGTAGACACAAAGTGAAGCTCAATGTTCCCTTCCTCTACATGCTCTCTGATGAAGTGATACCTTATGCTGATGTGCTTTGTCATTGAATGTTGTACTGGATTACCTGTCATTGCAATAGCACTTTGATTATCACAGTAAATAGGTATCTTGGTATACCTTAATCCATAATCCAGCAGTTGATTCTTCATCCATAAAATCTGTGCACAGCAGCTACCAGCAGCAATATACTCTGCTTCAGCTGTAGATGTAGATATTGACTTCTGTTTCTTGCTGTACCAGGAAACAAGTCTGTCACCCAGAAATTGACAACTTCCACTGGTGCTTTTTCTGTCTATCTTACATCCAGCAAAGTCTGCATCAGAGTAACCAAGAAGTTTAAACTCTGATTCTCTTGGATACCACAGCCCCAAAGTCATAGTGCCCTTGAGGTACTTGAATATCCTCTTTACTGCTGTTAAATGTGGTTCTCATGGATCTGCTTGGAACCTTGCACACAAACAAGTTGCATACATGATATCAGGTCTGCTAGCTGTCAAATAGAGTAAAGAACCAATCATTCCTCTGTAACTTGTCATATCTACTGATGACCCTGCATCTTTGTCCAATTTTGTTGCAGTTGCCATGGGAGTTGTTGTAGATGAACAATCAAGCATACCAAATTTCTTGAGAAGGTTTCTGGTATATTTTGCTTGATTTATAAAGATTCCATCATCTGTTTGCTTCACCTGTAGGCCTAGAAAATAACTAAGCTCTCCCATCATACTCATTTGATATCTTGACTGCATGAGTTTGGCAAACTTCTTGCAGAGTTTATCATTAGTAGACCCAAAAATAATGTCATCCACATATATCTGAACTAAAAGCAAGTCACTACCATTTTGGAAGTAAAACAGAGTTTTGTCAATAGTACCTCTGTTAAATCCACTTTCTAGTAGAAATTTGGGAAGGGTTTCATACCATGCCCTTGGTGCCTGCTTAAGTCCATAGAGTGCCTTGTCTAACCTGTAGACATAATCTGGATATTTTGGATCTACAAACCCTGGTGGTTGTTCCACAAACACTTCTTCTTCAAGTTTTCCATTCAAAAATGCACTTTTTACATCCATCTGAAACACTTTGAATTTCATGTGAGAGGCATATGCTAGAAAAATTCTGATTGCCTCCAATCTAGCCACTGGAGCAAATGTTTCATCATAGTCTATTCCTTCCTGTTGTGAGTAGCCTTTTGCAACCAGTCTTGCCTTGTTTCTTGTGATAACACCCTCACTGTCAGTTTTATTCCTGAAAACCCATTTAGTACCAACAATGGATCTGTTCTTGGGCCTTGGTACAAGTGTCCACACTTTATTTCTTTCAAATTCATTTAGCTCTTCTTGCATTGCTGTTATCCAGTCAGCATCTTTAAGAGCTTCTTCCACTTTCTTTGGCTCAGTTTGTGACAAGAATGCATGAAACAGACATTCATTTGTTGTTGCACTTCTTGTCCTTACTTTTGCATCTGGATCACCAATAATCAAATCAGGTGTGTGAGATTTAGTCCATTTTCTTGCAGAAGGCTGATTGCTTCTGTCATCATGTGATCCTCCCCCTTGATCCATGCTCTCCTAATTTTCTTGATGCCTTTCTTCATTTTCTGATGCTCCCCCTGAATGTGACTTTTCAGAATTATCAACAGAGTTTGAATCAACAGAGTTTGATTCAGAATCATCAATTGAGTCACTTTTAGTGTTTGACTTATCACTTTGATGTGATTCTTCATGCTCCCCCTCAACTGGTTCTTCCCTTGTTTCTGATTGAAGAGTTTTTTCAGTATTTACCAGTAGAGGTTCAGAGTTTAGATCAACAGAGTTTGTCAAATCAGTCTGATCAGAGTTTACTTCTTCAGAGAATAAATCTTCATTTTCAAAGTGCAGTTGATCATGTTCATTGACATCTTCAAGTCCAGTTATTTTCTTGTCATCAAATGACACATGAATTGATTCCATGATCACTCTAGTTCTCAGATTATAAACTCTGAATGCCTTTGTTGACAGTGGATAGCCAACAAAAATTCCTTCATCTGCCTTTAGGTCAAACTTGGTCAACTGTTCAGGATGAGTCTTCAACACAAAGCATTTGCATCCAAAAATATGAAAATATTTTAGATTTGGCTTTTTCTTCTTCACCATTTCATATGGTGTTTTACCATGCTTGTTGATCAGTGTTGCATTTTGAGTAAAACAAGCAGTTTGAACTGCTTCTGCCCAGAAATATGTTGGCAACTTTGCTTCATCTAGCATGGTTCTGGCAGCTTCTATCAAGGTTCTGTTCTTCCTCTCCACTACACCATTTTGTTGTGGAGTACCAGGTGCAGAAAACTCTTGTTTTATCCCTTTACTCTTGCAAAATTCTTCCATTGATGAATTCCTGAACTCAGTTCCATTGTCACTTCTGATTATCTTCACTTGATGCTCTGACCCTTTTTCCAGTTGAATTACATGTTCTGTCAGTGTTAATGCAGTTTCATCCTTCTTTGCAAGAAAATATACCCATGTAAATCTGGTATATTCATCAACAATGACTAATGCATATTTCTTCTTTCCAAGAGACATCACATTCACTGGACCAAAAAGATCAACATGTAGTAGATAATAAGGATCAACAATTGAAGACTCAGTTTTGCTTTTGAAGGAGACTTTTCTCTGTTTAGCCTTTTGACAAGAATCACACAGTCCTTCTACATTCAACAAGGACTTTGGTAGACCTCTTACAAGATCATTCTTTATTAGCTCATTGATGTTGTTCAGGTTCAAATGAGAGAGTTTCTTGTGCCATTTCCAACTCTCTTCACTGGACATCCTTGTAGACAGACACACTGCTTTGCCATCAGTGTTTGTTGACAATT
The DNA here is from genome assembly GCA_037693485.1 of Kitagawia praeruptora. Lineage (NCBI taxonomy): Eukaryota > Viridiplantae > Streptophyta > Magnoliopsida > Apiales > Apiaceae > Kitagawia > Kitagawia praeruptora. The sequence goes on along the minus strand of CM075348.1, from coordinate 110,708,769 downwards.
TGATTTCATAGATGTTATTGTGTCTGTTTCCAACTAGAGCAACTTTCCCTGTAGATTTACTGATCACTTGACAATATTCAGGCTGAAAATCCACATGATATCCTCTGTCACAGATTTGACTCACAGATAGCAGATCATGCTTGAGTCCTGGAACCAGAGCTACATTTGTGATGATGACATTTCCAAGATTAATATTGCCATATCCCAGTGTATGTCCTATGTTGCCATCTCCATAGGAAACTTCTGGGCCAGCCTTCTCCTCAAACTCTGATAGCAGGGCTTTATTTCCTGTCATGTGTCCTGAACATCCACTGTCCACGACTAGGGTACTGACCCTTGTGCCCTGCAATCACAAACAATTACTGATTATTAGTTTTAAGGATCCAGACTTGCTTGGATCCTTTGGCTTTCTTAAATCTGTTAGCTTTTGCAGCGGAATTCAAATTAACAGAGTTTAAGCTAACTTTTTCAGAGTTTACATTTGCAGAGTTTACTTTAACCCATTTCAAATTTGGTTTGGGTTCATAGTAATTATAATAAATAGCATGATAATCTCTGCAAGTGTAAATAGAATGCCATGTACTTCCACAGTGTTTGCATAAAGTCTGTGGTCTAGTTCTCACATAATCACTCTTTACTGCAGTTTTAGAGGGCAAAGAATTAATGTTCTTATTCTTACTGCAGAAACTAGCAAGATGATTAGTGCTACCACAATTAAAGCATGTTTTTCTAGGAGCTAATGAAGCAAGCATTGGCTTAATTCCTGATGTGATGCCTACTTTTCCATTTTTGTTTTTCTTAGGCAATCTCTGTTTGTTGACAGATTTTATCTCCTTAAGCTTATGCTTGAGTTGTTTATCTGTCATTAAACCAATGTTAGCCTCTTTAACAAAAGTTTTAGCATATGACTCTCTAACAGCCTTTTTCTGTGCTTCAGTCTTAGGTCCACCTGTTCCCATGACATTACCCTCAGATGAACTGTAAGAACCCAGATTTTTGGGTAGAATTAAAACTTTTTATTATGTATTGATGTAAGAATGAACAGTGGTTACAACTACAATGTAATACTGGCTTTAAAGAATGAATAGTGAAAGGATATATACTCCAAGGTTATATGGCCTGAAGGATGCTATTGGATGATAACTTAGATTAGAATAATCTATCTCCTAGAAAGTTAAGATAAGATTCCCTAGAGAGAAATAGATACCCTCATGTCATCCAAATCAATATCTATTATAAGCCCAGCGGTTCCGTAAAAAGGTTAAGGAACACTCGAGGGTGAACCAGGTTCATTTTCCTAATTATAGGAATTAAATAAAAATAAGTGATGAATAGTGATTTTGGTGGAATTTGGAATATTATTATAATAATGTTATACCCGGTATTCGGAACGGATTTCTGAGTTCGTATTAGTGATCCAGGAGGAAAATAAGTGTATGTAAACGTGATCGGATTTCAGAAAATCCAAAATTTATTTTTAAGGAAAATCTGATCGAGCAGTAAAGAGCATATTAATGCGAACAAGATAAGAGATTTATTATGTCAAGGAATTAAGGATTTTATTTAATTATGATTTGAGAAATTAGAATGAAAATCCTCGAGTTAGAATGATAAGCGTTTTAGAAATCGCTAGAACTTTATAACGAGATTAAGCGATAAAGCGAACACGAAATGAATTACGGATTAGATATATAATGAGATGAGAAACACCACATGATCATCTAGGGTTTACTAATATTAGATTGGTGGAAAAGAAATGAGAAAAGAAAAGAAAAAGCAAGAATGAGGTGTATGTTCAAGGATGTGACAACAAGGCTCTTTGTCATCTTATTTCCTACAAACCACAAGTGATTAACACATGGATTAGAGAGTGACATAGCTGCTATACAACACCAAATATCATACAAACACTTTCCAACAACTAGTCAAACAAGAAAGAAAGAGAGAAAAGCAAGAACAACCAAGAAAACACCAAACTGCCCAGCAGAAACCAAAGCCAAAGAAAAATTCATATCTCCATTTATATCCATGATAAAATCACCAAATTTTAACCACAACCTCTCCACTCCATGGGCAATATTCGTGCAAAATTTCATGGCATTCTAATGAGTGTAGCCTAGTCAAATATCCTCCCCAAGTGAAGAACACCAAACTCTCCACAAAACTTCCATTTGGCTTTCTTGAAATTCAAGAATTAAAATCCAACTTCCAACCATTTGTTGATCTTGAAACTTTTTATGTAAGTCCTATCATTCATAAAAATGATCTCCTCAAAATCTTAGCTTCAATCTCTTCTTTTTCCATTTTCAAAAAAATGATTCAAGAAGAGGGTGAATAGTGTTTTCATGAACTAATCTTTGATTTTCTTGTTTTCATGGTTGATCTTAGCTAACTTAAGGCTATCCAAGGACCATACCAAGCTTAGTAAGGCTAGATCATACTCCAAGGAAGGTATAAGTCTTGAAAACCCTAGATCTTACCTTGAGATTATGTTTGTTCTTGATGATTTTTAGAGTAGTATGTTCATGATAATGTTATAAGCATGATTAGTTAAGTGGTTTAGTTGATTTAAGAAGCATGTTGATTTGGATGCTAAGATCAGTAGCTTCTGGACTTTTTGAGATGATGAACATGTGTATAAGTTGTATTGGTGCCCGGTGTGGCTTGGCTTTAGTATTACGATTAGTAGAACGTTCGATTTATAGCCGTCGTAATGCCCGATTTTCGTTTAATCTTGAAATCCGAACTTAACAGTAGATAAAACTCACTGCATAGCTTCGACTTATGCCATGATTAGCTAGATCATGTTACAAGCTTCGTTTTGATATAAAGTTCGTATGAAATGGACTTACGGTTTAGGAGTTATGATTAAATTCGTAAAAGTGGTTCGAAACCGTAAACGAAAGTTCGTAACTGAAATTAGATCCCTTTAATACCACGAAATCAGTGGCGAATCTTGATAATTAAATATTAGAGGTAAAAAGGAAGGTGTGGGAGAAAACCACATGTCGAATGGATCGTTTTTCGATTTTATAAAAATGTTCGAATCGAGATTAAACGCGAACGAACCCTTAAAAGTATGACTTTGATTATAACTTAGAAAACGGGCGATAACACTCGAGGTATAATCTTGATTCGTAAACGACCGACCTTAGGACTTATACGACTTAAGTATATACCAAGTATAAGCAAGATGACATGTCTTGATAACGAACGAATGTCGGATCGTATCGGTGATAAAAAGGGTTACACTAAAAGAGACGTAACGAGATAACTCGAAAACATGTTTCGATTTAAGTGGAGTTTATACTTAGCCTTTTAATAAGCGTTAAGTGGTTAATCTTAAATATTCTGATTGTTTATAGATTGTCGAGCTGACCCGGGACACATTACCCCTACCCGCACTCGATTCTCAGGCAAGTTTCCAATACTTGGAACTGTTGTTGTGATAATATATATATGATGATTGTTGTATACATATGCCATAGCATGCATGTCTACTTTCAAGTTATATTGCAATACTTGTTCCCTGAATTGATATTGGCTTATAGACTAGATACGATATATCAGTATAAGCCGGATTTTTGGTTAAGACCCTTAGTGAAGGGCATGTGATATTCATTCTTTAAATGTAGACCGGGAGTCGGTATTTTGAGATATAGATGTAGTCTTGGAAACCCGGAGGGATTCCAATGACAGATTAGTATTCCTTTTGAGGAATGTTATTATTAAACATTAATTATATTTCCATAAAGTATTATTTACTTGGAAATCTTTCGAGAAATGTTATTTGAGTATTATCTCAGTCGAGAAATATTAAATGAATATTATTTCGAATATTCATTTAGAGTTTGATTATTTCATGAATATTATTTCAAGATTCATTTAGAATTTTGTTTATTAAATGAATATTACTTTCGAATATTCATTTAAGGTTTTATCTATTCAATGAATATTACTTTAAGATATTTCTTTGAAATTCTAATTACTTAAGGAACATTATTTCAAATATTCCTTGAGAGTATTGATTACTAAATGAATATTAATTGGATATTCATTTAGAATAGTATTTATTAAATGAATATTATTTGGATATTCATTTAAGGTTTTATTTACTTAATGAATATTATTTTAAAATATTCAGTTGAAGTTCTAATTACTTATGGAATATTGTTTTGAATATTTCTTTAAAGTTTTGATTACTAAATGAATATTAATTGGATATTCATTTAGAATACTATTTATTTAATGAATATTATTTTCAAATATTCATTTAAGGTTTGATTTACTTAATAATCATTACTTTAAATATTTATTTGAGTTTATCTATTTATCGAATATCATCTTGAATATTCATTGGAAGTTTTATTTATTTAATGAATATTATTTTGAATATTCATTTAAAAAGAGATTTATTAATAAATAATTTTATATATTCATTCGAGGATTACTTACGAGTAATATTATGGTTTAAAATTCCTTACTTATTATTGATTTAATAAATATTCTTGGAATATTTATGTAAATTCTTTTCAATTCTCTTTATAATGATTTATATCATACAAAGATTATCTTTTACGTTCAGATATGGTGTAAAATATTTCGAAATATCTTATGACGATTTATATCAAGGGGAGGTTCCTAAACTTTAATTTCATTTAAATCTATCTTAAAGAAGATTTAAATACTCGCTCAACTTCCAAACGTATATAAGGGGACCTCACTTGAGCGATGTTATTTATTGGACTGCCCGGTCCTATACTTGCTAAAACTATCTTGTCACTCACATCTTGATTCTTTCAAGCATCGATATGAGTCTTTTGGTTACCTCCTCAACGCTCGAGGGGTATGATTGATGTAACAAGTTTATATCCATTAACAAGCATCAGCTTGGGAAATATTGGTGAATTTTCCTTTCCAATTAGATACGACTACTTTGTGGAGTCCTATCAACAAGTGTTACACTTGGGGAAAAAGGGGAACGAACTTTACGTTTCAGAGTCATGGATGATATTCGAACTAGGAGACGCGTAAGTGGCCGAGTGGCGCCGGTCCAGCAATAGCCCAACCGTTGGCTGAGGAGTTCCAGAGGGCGGTAGATAGGTAATTCCGTCGGAGCTACCTTCTACATGTAGAGAACGACTGATGAGATGCATGACATACGACTGATCATCGTAAACGTCAGGGCATCTGGCGCGGCAATGCTCCCGTATTAGTTCATCTTCTAAAAGTGAGAAATTTCTGCAACACTGTTGGTGTTGGCAAGGTGAAAAAGTGTTGAAACCGGAATTGCAATATTTTCCTGCAAGTTCCTCTTTTATGATAATTGAGAATATCTTGCTTATCTTTTGCATAGCAGATATTTATTCAAAACAAATATATTTTTGAGTTACCTTGTAACTTCATCTCATACCTTATATTGGTACTACATCGTTAATGCATGGCATATGGTTTCAAAGATATTTTGGACTGTTATATATTATCACTGTTCAATTATATTTCTGGTGGGCTATTGCTCACCCTTGCGTTATTTATTTATATCACAACAACAGCTAGATCAGATGGCCGCACAAGGCGCACACAGCGTAAGCAGGTGTCAACCGTCAGAGGTTTACCGCTAAGGTCTTGGCTACCTTTGTTGAGGATGCAACTACTGGTAGGCTAGTTGTTAGCAATTGAGCCTCAAATGTATTTATATTATGGTATCTATTAATGGACGGCAAAGAGTATGTAATTGTACAATTGTAATTCTTTGGGTTATAAGAACTCAAACTTGTGATTAATAATATTGTTGGTTACTCTAATTTCATCTCTGGGACTATAACGGGTGTGTTTTATGTTGTTGTTTTGGGTCACAAGGTTGTAATTTAAATTATGTTGGTTTTATGGATGGATATTGAGACCGTAACGACCAGATCCCTGACCCTGGATCTGGGGGTGTTACAGAAATGGTATCAGAGAGAGCGTTATATATCCCAGAGATGATGCGACGTTAAAACAATAAATTCATTAAGATAATAAGAACTCTTGCCAAGTTCATAGTCGGACTACTTAATGTAGTACTGACGTATAAAACCCTTATGGGAACTATTAAGTATCATGATAGTGACTTAGCTCGTTCTTGTATCGACTAGTAAGGCGATAGACCTTGGGGATTACGAGAAGTAACTCAATGATGCTTGTTTTGATGCTGAAGATCGGATGGTGGATTCAATAGAGTACCCTACTGAGGACCCGGAAGAGGTTCCAGCAGAGGAGGAGAATATTGATAAGTATAAAGAGTTTACACTTAAGGAATGAGGGCTACAGCCAGAGAGACTGTAAGAGTTAAGGTATAGTGCTCAGAAAAGTGAGCATAAAGAGCTGAGATATTATTAAGAGAATTAAAGATGCGTATTGGATTCATAGCGGGACTGCTAGATGAAGTACCAGCAGGTAAGATGGATTTGAGGAATTACTTGAGATCTTATATGGGGATAGATAAAGATCCTTAGAGACCTACAGATTAATGAGAAAAGAGTTAGAGTGGCACATGATTATCAAAGACACAGATAGAGGACATGGAGCAGAGTCTCCAAGAACAGTTAAGACATAGGTGGCAAGTGCCATATCTTCAGATAAATGAATTAGTGTGAATGTGGTTAAGGATAATTCGCCATGAGAAGGCAGATTTCATGAGTGATAATTGTAAAGTCAAACTTAGATTGATGAGGTGGTTGGGTTCAAGGAAATGTCCATTTTAAGAATGGATCAACTTAGAAAATAAAGACATTGAAAGGTGATGGCATGATTGAATAAAGTATATAAGGAAATAGTAAGCAAGACAATGATCTCAGAACCTACAAGACTAAAAGACCAGTGAGTCTATGATAAACTAGTAATGAGGCTATCATCAAGAAACCAAGTATAAGTTCAGTTCAATTCAGTGAAATGATGAACCAGAAACATTAGTTGCATGTGATTAAGAAGAATATTAAATTCTTTCTTTTCCTTGAATGGATTATGGTAGTTACCTTAAGTCTATTCTGACACTGAATCATAAATGGATTAGGCAAGGCGAGCAGTGGTCGAGATGTAATTGAGAATGCTTCTAGGTGCAACCTGATAGAACAGGTGTAGGACATGTTCTCGAAATAAGAGTTTTGGCAAAATGAAGTCCAGCAATAGGACACATGATCAATAAGAGTAGTGTTGGTCGGCCCTACCAAGTTAAAGACAGTTTCAAATGAAGATTGGCCAACCACACTGGCAAAGGTGAGAAATTTCATAAAATTCACAAGGTATTACCAAAGATTTGCTCAGGACTTTACAGATAGTGTAGTCCCGTAACCCGACTTATTATAAGAATAAAAGTTTGAATGGACAAGATAAACGTGAGAAGATCTTCCTGGAGCTAAAGGTAAAGTTGGTGATGACCAGGGTTGGCGTTGCCTAATGGAAGAAGGAAACTTTGGGAGATATTATGATGCAACTCATACAGGTATAGGTCTGCGCTTATGCAGCACGACAGCGTAATTTCGAATACATTTAGACAGCGCAGTTCATCGGATTCGGATGGCCTTGGTAGTGTCAATGTTGAGGAATGACTAACCCCGACGGTAGTGTTCCTTCTGAGACTAGTTGTTAAGAAGACTGGTATTTGGTAGTATCGACTAATAGGACGAATATGTATCGGGAAGATGTGGCATGTTACTAGTGGGTGAATAGATTGACTGAAGTTTCCCTAATCCTGGAAAGGAATTGGACAAAATTTGGCAAACCTTCTCTTTCGGATTATCTGAATACATCACTAAGGTGAGTGGAAACTGAGGCAAACCCTATGAATTGGGTAAGGTAGCCGCTACACGGATTGGTAGATAGATCCCAATTATTACGATTGATTGTAGAGACAAAATTTTGAAGTTGAGATTGGACGGAAAAAGGGAAATGTAATTAAGAAACAAGCCGGACTAAGAAGTTCGGGATTGACTTAAATGAAAAGGTTGTTGTGCCAGAAATGTTAAGCTTTTGTGGCACGTGAAATTGATAAGAGTAACTAGAAGAATAAAAGAAAAGGAAAGGTGACTGAGATGGTACCGAGAAGTCGATTGAGACTTATATGGAGTGAAGTTTTGAAAAGATCAAAAGGTATTAAAGTAGAAGGCACTATGCCAGCAATTGCTAGAAAAGTAATGATATTAGCCGACCCCTAACTCACATGTTTTAGTATGGCAAGTTGAGGCCAAGTCACAAAGGATTAACAATTAACTAGACCAGCAATGAATGGATATATCGGGGTTGCTTCTAATCAAGCGCCAACCGCAAGGACTTTTGATATAAAATGAATTGAGATACATGATAATGGATTTTATAAATACCATGGATGTGTTAGGAATGAGGATGGTGACCAGTAAAGGTTATGAGGATTGTCAGAGATGGTGCAGTATGATGCAAAAATGTTATCTGAAACTTAGTGTCCTCAAGAGGAGCATTAGGCATTAAGAGATTCACGTTGAACACGACCAATATCTTCCAGAACATCCTTGCTACCATTACCAAGTTCTGTAAGAAAGAGCAGATAGACATGTGTTGTCTTTTGGAAGGTCATATAGACTAACATTCGTTTGAAAGAAGAGGTTAGCATTAGTCTACCTATAGACTATCAAGATGAGAATGATTAAAAGAGACCTTTATTAAGGATATATGATTGAATTGCCAAGTACAGGATATAAGTATTCCTTGAAACTAGAATTGAGCATAGAATGTCCATATATTAAGACGAACCCTGGGGGATGCACAAAGAATAGCATCACCCCTAATAATAGGCACTGTGAAATCAGACGATATAAGTTGAATCGACCAAGGTATCAATAACCTATAAGGAATTGTGGAAAGGAGTCTCGAAAAGTACATAGACAGAATCGTTATAGAATTGGTTAATGATGTTTGATATACCCTGTACCCAGAAGATATAGGATGAATGATGAGGATGACCTAAGGAACCCTATAAGGGAAGAGGTAATGTTCTGAACTTCAGAAAGGGAAGTTTGGTAAGGAACGTATGACATAGTAACAATACGGCCAGAGGAATTAGGTGTGAAACCATGAGAAAGTATGGATTGAACCAATAAGGTTGAGATTATCCTAAAACAAGAAGGGATTTAATTAAGGAAATATCCTAGGTATGATTGGGAGTACTGGTAGTAAAGTTCCCACAGAAAGGTGGAAGTAATGACTTTTGGAAAAAGACTGGAATATGTTTTCTCTCATCTAGCAGAGTTCAAGGGAGGATGCTCCTATCCTGAGTTGGAATAGATCCAGAGAATATTGATTTCAAGAAAATGTTATGTTCAGGAAAGGCCAATGAGGTGGCCGACACTTTAAATATAAGGGAGTAAGTATGTATGCTCATACTAAAGAGATAGAATGATAGTGTAAAGGACCTTGATGGTCATAATGTGGTGGAGGAAGTTACATTCCGTCTAATGATTTTGCCAGGATCAACTATAAGAATAGTTTAAGTAAAGATTCGATTCCTGATGTTGCCAGTAGCACATTACCGACATTAGGAGGCTCTACGACAGACCAGACCAAATTCCCCAAGAGACTCGCCTTTTCTTTGGAAAGAGAGAGGGGAGGTTAAGTAACAATGAATGGGTAGTAAATGACCAGAAATAGAGAGGGTACAAATACTGATAAGCCAAATGGCACGATGATGAATGACAAGCAAGTTTATGTTGGTGTATTTCTGTGCAAACAAGATAGAGAATTATGAGGTTGGCAAGCGATTAAGCAAACCGCCAAGCTTTTAGTCTTCTACCGAAGATATATGATTAATAATCTCACCAGCCTGTTCCAGCTGCGATGCTGGAAGCTTTCCTGCAATTTTATCTGCTTCATGTAATATCTACGTCAAGTTCAGGAAGCATTCCCTATGGATAGGGAATAGTGATTATTTTGTTTTCCTAAAGGATCTTGAATTGACAATTATGATGCTTAGTTGTTAAAGCACTAAGTAAACGATAAGCGATGGTGATCCTTCTGAGAAATTAGGTGGTAACGACTGTGGAAATGTCGAAGTGAATCTACGTTAGAGAAATCATCCAGGTTTATTTCGGATGGTGTAATTTCTGGATCGACGGGATATTTGAAATGAAGAATTAGGTTATGATGGTTCATAAAATGATTATAGTAGAAATAAAGACAAGAGACTGATAGAGATGGAAATAGAATTGGGAATTAATAAGAGAGTCAGATAGGCAGACTCATGAGAAGCTCCAGTAATGAAGCGAGAAGAGTATGGAATTGGCAAGGTAAGGGTATTGGCCAAAACGGAAAGTTGGAATTAGGAGCATGAATGACATACAAATTGACTCCTTTTAAGATTGGAATATCCGAGGAAATATGGAATAGTTTGATTGAGTAATAAAAGAGACTCATGGAATGAGAAAGTGAAATCTAGATGGTTGAACAAAGGAAAGTTTGACCACAAACGTGCCACGTATATTGAATAAAGGTAACACGCGTTCCCCTAATAAGGTGACGGTGGAGTTCAATAACAGAAGTGAATGAGAACTAGATGATAAGATGGATGTGATTGATAAAGAAAAGAATGGGAAATAATAATTGAAAGTGAAGCAAGAAATGTTATGAATGGATTGATGAATGGGTGTTTCCAAACGAGCACTCGGAATGACAACCTGATAGTGTTAGAATTATGAGTATGAAAGAGCCAGTGTCGGGGCGTGAAATGTGAGTAATAATAATGTCAAGCGGGAAATCCAAGATTTAACCTGAGAGGTTGAAGGATTTTCCAAAAAGTAAGTGGTGCTAATATCAAGCAAGAGTATAGGTCCATAGAATGATGGACAGAATAGCAGGGACATGTGATATGTGAGATTACGAAAAAGTGGAATTTGATACGAATATGATTATTTCTCTTCTCTAATAAACCTCTATAGTTCAGAGGTAAATTCTAAGTATGATATTTTGACAATCATGAAAACTTTCATATATGATTCTTTGAAATTCGTTCTTTTCTTCTCCCTTATTTATCTTCTTCTAAATTGAGAAGAACAACCCTTTAAGGAGGGGAGGTAATACTACGTGACTCTCTGTCTGTGTGATAGGAGTCTAAGTGGAATGCCATTAATTGTTTAATTTCTTGTCAAGTACTAAAGGCTGGCCCCCTTCTGTACTAGCTATGCAATGTAACAAATGTTCATTGATCATAGTGATCTCTCGATAAATTTTTCCACCTAAATATATATACGTCGAGATTGCAAAGATTAAAGCGATCAGGAATTGCAAAAAATTACGAGTGAGGTTATCTCCGGAATTCGTAGCACCTTAGTGATACCGAAGTCACTACACGTACCAATAAGGTTAATAGTATAATACCGGACAAGAGCGTATACCGGATAATGTGTTGTGAGAAAGTATCAAAGAATTGGTAGAACGGATAAAGGGTGTATTGCAACACCAGTACGATGTGCTTTGAAAAGATTGGAATGTGTAAGGATCGACCAGAGAATTGGGAAGCGGAATAACCAACAAGTACCCAATTGTCTTCCACCTGATTCCGGGACGGAATCCTTTTAAGGAGGGGAGACTGTAAGAACCCAGATTTTTGGGTAGAATTAAAACTTTTTATTATGTATTGATGTAAGAATGAACAGTGGTTACAACTACAATGTAATACTGGCTTTAAAGAATGAATAGTGAAAGGATATATACTCCAAGGTTATATGGCCTGAAGGATGCTATTGGATGATAACTTAGATTAGAATAATCTATCTCCTAGAAAGTTAAGATAAGATTCCCTAGAGAGAAATAGATACCCTCATGTCATCCAAATCAATATCTATTATAAGCCCAGCGGTTCCGTAAAAAGGTTAAGGAACACTCGAGGGTGAACCAGGTTCATTTTCCTAATTATAGGAATTAAATAAAAATAAGTGATGAATAGTGATTTTGGTGGAATTTGGAATATTATTATAATAATGTTATACCCGGTATTCGGAACGGATTTCTGAGTTCGTATTAGTGATCCAGGAGGAAAATAAGTGTATGTAAACGTGATCGGATTTCAGAAAATCCAAAATTTATTTTTAAGGAAAATCTGATCGAGCAGTAAAGAGCATATTAATGCGAACAAGATAAGAGATTTATTATGTCAAGGAATTAAGGATTTTATTTAATTATGATTTGAGAAATTAGAATGAAAATCCTCGAGTTAGAATGATAAGCGTTTTAGAAATCGCTAGAACTTTATAACGAGATTAAGCGATAAAGCGAACACGAAATGAATTACGGATTAGATATATAATGAGATGAGAAACACCACATGATCATCTAGGGTTTACTAATATTAGATTGGTGGAAAAGAAATGAGAAAAGAAAAGAAAAAGCAAGAATGAGGTGTATGTTCAAGGATGTGACAACAAGGCTCTTTGTCATCTTATTTCCTACAAACCACAAGTGATTAACACATGGATTAGAGAGTGACATAGCTGCTATACAACACCAAATATCATACAAACACTTTCCAACAACTAGTCAAACAAGAAAGAAAGAGAGAAAAGCAAGAACAACCAAGAAAACACCAAACTGCCCAGCAGAAACCAAAGCCAAAGAAAAATTCATATCTCCATTTATATCCATGATAAAATCACCAAATTTTAACCACAACCTCTCCACTCCATGGGAAATATTCGTGCAAAATTTCATGGCATTCTAATGAGTGTAGCCTAGTCAAATATCCTCCCCAAGTGAAGAACACCAAACTCTCCACAAAACTTCCATTCGGCTTTCTTGAAATTCAAGAATTAAAATCCAACTTCCAACCATTTGTTGATCTTGAAACTTTTTATGTAAGTCCTATAATTCATAAAAATGATCTCCTCAAAATCTTAGCTTCAATCTCTTCTTTTTCCATTTTCAAAAAAATGATTCAAGAAGAGGGTGAATAGTGTTTTCATGAACTAATCTTTGATTTTCTTGTTTTCATGGTTGATCTTAGCTAACTTAAGGCTATCCAAGGACCATACCAAGCTTAGTAAGGCTAGATCATACTCCAAGGAAGGTATAAGTCTTGAAAACCCTAGATCTTACCTTGAGATTATGTTTGTTCTTGATGATTTTTAGAGTAGTATGTTCATGATAATGTTATAAGCATGATTAGTTAAGTGGTTTAGTTGATTTAAGAAGCATGTTGATTTGGATGCTAAGATCAGTAGCTTCTGGACTTTTTGAAATGATGAACATGTGTATAAGTTGTATTGGTGCCCGGTGTGGCTTGGCTTTAGTATTACGATTAGTAGAACGTTGGATTTATAGCCGTCGTAATGCCCGATTTTCGTTTAATCTTGAAATCCGAACTTAACAGTAGATAAAACTCACTGCATAGCTTCGACTTATGCCATGATTAGCTAGATCATGTTACAAGCTTTGTTTTGATATAAAGTTCGTATGAAATGGACTTACGGTTTAGGAGTTATGATTAAATTCGTAAAAGTGGTTCGAAACCGTAAACGAAAGTTCGTAACTGAAATTGGATCCCTTTAATACCACGAAATCAGTGGCGAATCTTGATAATTAAATATTAGAGGTAAAAAGGAAGGTGTGGGAGAAAACCACATGTCGAATGGATCGTTTTTCGATTTTATAAAAATGTTCGAATCGAGATTAAACGCGAACGAACCCTTAAAAGTATGACTTTGATTATAACTTAGAAAACGGGCGATAACACTCGAGGTATAATCTTGATTCGTAAACGACCGACCTTAGGACTTATACGACTTAAGTATATACCAAGTATAAGCAAGATGACATGTCTTGATAACGAACGAATGTCGGATCGTATCGGTGATAAAAAGGGTTACACTAAAAGAGACGTAACGAGATAACTCGAAAACATGTTTCGATTTAAGTGGAGTTTATACTTAGCCTTTTAATAAGCGTTAAGTGGTTAATCTTAAATATTCTGATTGTTTATAGATTGTCGAGCTGACCCGGGACACATTACCCCTACCCGCACTCGATTCTCAGGCAAGTTTCCAATACTTGGAACTGTTGTTGTGATAATATATATATGATGATTGTTGTATACATATGCCATAGCATGCATGTCTACTTTCAAGTTATATTGCAATACTTGTTCCCTGAATTGATATTGGCTTATAGACTAGATACGATATATCAGTATAAGCCGGATTTTTGGTTAAGACCCTTAGTGAAGGGCATGTGATATTCATTCTTTAAATGTAGACCGGGAGTCGGTATTTTGAGATATAGATGTAGTCTTGGAAACCCGGAGGGATTCCAATGACAGATTAGTATTCCTTTTGAGGAATGTTATTATTAAACATTAATTATATTTCCATAAAGTATTATTTACTTGGAAATCTTTCGAGAAATGTTATTTGAGTATTATCTCAGTCGAGAAATATTAAATGAATATTATTTCGAATATTCATTTAGAGTTTGATTATTTCATGAATATTATTTCAAGATTCATTTAGAATTTTGTTTATTAAATGAATATTACTTTCGAATATTCATTTAAGGTTTTATCTATTCAATGAATATTACTTTAAGATATTTCTTTGAAATTCTAATTACTTAAGGAACATTATTTCAAATATTCCTTGAGAGTATTGATTACTAAATGAATATTAATTGGATATTCATTTAGAATAGTATTTATTAAATGAATATTATTTGGATATTCATTTAAGGTTTTATTTACTTAATGAATATTATTTTAAAATATTCAGTTGAAGTTCTAATTACTTATGGAATATTGTTTTGAATATTTCTTTAAAGTTTTGATTACTAAATGAATATTAATTGGATATTCATTTAGAATACTATTTATTTAATGAATATTATTTTCAAATATTCATTTAAGGTTTGATTTACTTAATAATCATTACTTTAAATATTTATTTGAGTTTATCTATTTATCGAATATCATCTTGAATATTCATTGGAAGTTTTATTTATTTAATGAATATTATTTTGAATATTCATTTAAAAAGAGATTTATTAATAAATAATTTTATATATTCATTCGAGGATTACTTACGAGTAATATTATGGTTTAAAATTAGTCCTTACTTATTATTGATTTAATAAATATTCTTGGAATATTTATGTAAATTCTTTTCAATTCTCTTTATAATGATTTATATCATACAAAGATTATCTTTTACGTTCAGATATGGTGTAAAATATTTCGAAATATCTTATGACGATTTATATCAAGGGGAGGTTCCTAAACTTTAATTTCATTTAAATCTATCTTAAAGAAGATTTAAATACTCGCTCAACTTCCAAACGTATATAAGGGGACCTCACTTGAGCGATGTTATTTATTGGACTGCCCGGTCCTATACTTGCTAAAACTATCTTGTCACTCACATCTTGATTCTTTCAAGCATCGATATGAGTCTTTTGGTTACCTCCTCAACGCTCGAGGGGTATGATTGATGTAACAAGTTTATATCCATTAACAAGCATCAGCTTGGGAAATATTGGTGAATTTTCCTTTCCAATTAGATACGACTACTTTGTGGAGTCCTATCAACAAGTGTTACACTTGGGGAAAAAGGGGAACAAACTTTACGTTTCAGAGTCATGGATGATATTCGAACTAGGAGACGCGTAAGTGGCCGAGTGGCGCCGGTCCAGCAATAGCCCAACCGTTGGCTGAGGAGTTCCAGAAGGCGGTAGATAGGTAATTCCGTCGGAGCTACCTTCTACATGTAGAGAACGACTGATGAGATGCATGACATACGACTGATCATCGTAAACGTCAGGGCATCTGGCGCGGCAATGCTCCCGTATTAGTTCATCTTCTAAAAGTGAGAAATTTCTGCAACACTGTTGGTGTTGGCAAGGTGAAAAAGTGTTGAAACCGGAATTGCAATATTTTCCTGCAAGTTCCTCTTTTATGATAATTGAGAATATCTTGCTTATCTTTTGCATAGCAGATATTTATTCAAAACAAATATATTTTTGAGTTACCTTGTAACTTCATCTCATACCTTATATTGGTACTACATCGTTAATGCATGGCATATGGTTTCAAAGATATTTTGGACTGTTATATATTATCACTGTTCAATTATATTTCTGGTGGGCTATTGCTCACCCTTGCGTTATTTATTTATATCACAACAACAGCTAGATCAGATGGCCGCACAAGGCGCACACAGCGTAAGCAGGTGTCAACCGTCAGAGGTTTACCGCTAAGGTCTTGGCTACCTTTGTTGAGGATGCAACTACTGGTAGGCTAGTTGTTAGCAATTGAGCCTCAAATGTATTTATATTATGGTATCTATTAATGGACGGCAAAGAGTATGTAATTGTACAATTGTAATTCTTTGGGTTATAAGAACTCAAACTTGTGATTAATAATATTGTTGGTTACTCTAATTTCATCTCTGGGACTATAACGGGTGTGTTTTATGTTGTTGTTTTGGGTCACAAGGTTGTAATTTAAATTATGTTGGTTTTATGGATGGATATTGAGACCGTAACGACCAGATCCCTGACCCTGGATCTGGGGGTGTTACATGAACAATGTGGTCTAACCTTTACCTGATTTTCAAATCTAAGTTCATCTCCTACAGAGTAACCTAGACCTACAGTATCAGACTGAAACACTTCTTGAGTGTCTTTACCAGAGTGTGTCCAAGTTTTAATGATGTGTTTAGTATCCTCCAATTCTGATTCTAGTTGCTTATACTTACCTAGCAACTCTTGTTCAATAAACACTGCATCATCTCTCTCTTTCTGAATTTTATTCATGTTCTCTAGCTGTTCCTCAACAAGTTTATTTCTCTCTTTAAGTTGAGAACACTCAGACTTTATCCTCTCATTTTCTAAAGTCTGATCTCTATAACTGATATGCAATGCTTTAAGATAAATTCTCAGTTCAGTTATATTATCAGTGTTATAAGCATAGGTAGTTGGGGGTACCTTGAGATCATCATTTTCAGTCTGAGTAGTAGCCATGAGAGCATAATTGACTTCCTCATCTGAATCTGAAGTGTCTGCCCAATCTCTGCCTTTGGTGTAGAGTGCCTTTTCAGTTTTACCCTTCTTGCACTCAGGAGCATAGTGTCCCATCTCCTTACACTTGTAGCATTGAATCTCAGACTTATCTTTCTTTCCAGATTTGAAGTCCTTTCCCTCAGCTTTCTTGAAATTCTTCTTGTCAGACTTTGAGTAGTCCCTTGAGAATCTCTTTCCCTTCTTGAAGTTCTTGTATCCCATCTTCTTGAAGGTCTTTACCATCAAAGCAGCCATTTGCATCAACTCCTCATCATCTTCAGAATCAGATGAACCATCTGTGTTTGAGTCAACATCAGTGTTTGATGACTCATTCTCTGAATGGATGACTAAGGCTTTTCCTTTTGCCTTTCTCCTTGATGCCTCCTTCTTTGATGGTTTCTCCTCAACCTTGAGTGCAACAGACTTTGACTTTCTACTTGATCTTTTGTTTCTCTGCTCCAATTCCAATTCATGGGTTTTGAGCAGTCCATAAATTTCATCAATCTCTGTTTCACCAAGTTCATAATTATCTCTAATAGTGGTTGTTTTCACATCCCACTTTTCAGGTAGAGAAAGAAGAAACTTGAGATTTGAGTCTTCTAAATCATACTCTTTGTTAACCAATGACAAATCATTAAGCAGTTTACAGAATCTGTCAAATGTTTCTGTCATGGTTTCATCAGACTTTGCCTCAAAGTGCTCATACTCCTGAGTGAGTATGTTTCTTCTGTTTTTCTTGATTGCAGGAGTTCCTTGAAACCTAACCTCAAGTGCATCCCATATTTCCTTTGCAGTTGTGCAGTTAATCACTTTATTAGACATAACATTGTCTAATGCACTGT
This sequence comes from Kitagawia praeruptora, assembly GCA_037693485.1. Classification (NCBI taxonomy): domain Eukaryota; kingdom Viridiplantae; phylum Streptophyta; class Magnoliopsida; order Apiales; family Apiaceae; genus Kitagawia; species Kitagawia praeruptora. The sequence continues at coordinate 110,690,887 of CM075348.1, read as the reverse complement.
GAAGTAAATGTCTCACTTTTGCATCCTTTGCAATAGATGAAAGATCCTCAGCAGTTAGATCTTTCTTTTCCTTTGGAATGACCTTTGATTCCTCACCAGCAGCAGCAGCAGATAATTTTGTTGGTTTGTGAGGACCTTCATATATTCTATCAAGGTATTCTGGATCTGTAGCCTCCAGAAACATGGTCATTTTCACCTTCCAAATTGCATACTCTGATGGCCTAAGTATAGGAACCCTTATTGTTTCATACCTACTAACAGTAGTAGGGGCTTTCTCAGATGGTGGAGGTATCTCTGCCATTGATTACTTTTGTGTTTGGATCTTTAACTGTAATAAAGTAACAGATTAGTCTCTGATACCACTTGTTAGGTCGAATACACAATAAGTAATCAAATACTGTATGAGTCACTTAACAAGAACACACTGTTTAACAATTAAAAACTGTTTGGAATTAATAATTCCTCTCTCGGTGATGTTAATATCACAGAGAGCTGCTTAGGTTACAATCAAAAGATTTCTCAATGTTCGACTTCCCTTCTAGGGTTAACCTAACTGTATTTATAGAACATACAGCTTCGTACAATCAGTAACTGATTCTCCTAAAATCAAGCTATACAATTGATATCAATCACGATTGCTTCAGTCTTCCAAGTCAACTCAATCTCTTTGACAGCTTTTCAATCTTCAAAGATATTGCTTCCATATTTATCAATCTTCAAACACTGTTGACTCTTCAGACAATACCGCTACAGAGTTTAACAAACTCTGTTTGCGCTTCCAGTCAGTGTTTAATCAAACTCTGACTGCTTCCAGCTAAACTCTGTTTTCTGACTTTAGCTTCCAAACACTGTTTCCATCAATCATTTCTAACACTTCTACCCGACACTTCCTGAAAGGGGCTAAGCCGGTTTTCCTACTAGATGGACTGTCTAGCAGCTTACACAGAGAAGACATAAGAGAGAGAAGAGAGAGTTGTGTGTTGAGGTGTATTTTGAAATGAAATACAACCGGCCTATTTATAGATTTTAGAAAGTTACTATGCTGCTTAATATAACGTAACTGATGACGTTTTTTTTATCAGTCTTCAGTCTTCGCCTGCTGCCTTCAGTTTTCAATCTTTGAACATTCTACACGAAGACTTTCATTTCTTCTTTCAACATTTATATTCATGTAGGCCCCACCTGATGAATATTACTTTTGGGTACTATTCATGAATAGTAATTTTGGTTACTATTCATATGAATAGTACTTTTCATATGAATAGGGTTTTCGGTTACTATTCATGTGAATAGTGATTTTGATTACTATTCATATGAATAGTGATTTCGATTACTATTCATTTCCTCTTAATTTGACATCCTTAAATATTCAGCTTCCAATTAAATGGAGGATATCAATACTGCTCTAAACTCAATCATACCTCTTAACAGTTTTTCTGAGTTATATACTTCAATTCCTTTGTGAAGTGTTGACGCCTAGTGCAACTGGTCTGGTTCACAGACGACTAACATTCACTCATGGTCTTTGTATCATGTCTTTAAGAACACTGCTAAGAATTGTGCAACTATAAAAACTTTATCACTGGAATCTTTTGGCCCTTCAACTGAATCATCTGTACATCTTATTTTGTCACTGAGGCTTGATCATGTTAATGAACTTCTTTCAGCGTCTTGATCCTTGTTGATGCCAGTTCTTCAAATTTCACGATCCCTGTATAGAGTTAATATTATTTATCTTTTATCATAGTTGAGTTATATATGTCCTCCATTACATATTACATTACATTATGCTGTACAATCTCCCCCTATTTGATTGTTAGGGTTTGACAAGCAAATTCATAGAGGATAACTCAACTGATACAAGAACAAAAATTAAAGTTCAAAGATAAATAATATTAAAGTGCATTCTGGATCATATATATACATTTTCCAGATTTCTAAAATTAACCAAGTGCAAGACAATTGTTCCTGTAGACTGAACATATCTTCAAGTTTGCCTTTGCTTTCTTTCCACATAGCACTAATACTCCCATTAGCTTTTCCTTTCCCAAATTAATGTTAATTCCGTGTCAATAACCTTTTCCTTGCCTTTACGCCTAGTAGATTTTTCTTGGTCATCCACCTTCTCCCCCTCAGTTGGGTTATCCTCCAGAGTAGTTGGATGTGGAGTTGGTAAATTAGACGAAGATGACTTTACCAAGGAGTGGATTGCATGACTAAACTGGGCTGCCATGGAACTTAATCAAACCTGGAATGCATCATGTTGAATAAGTTGCAAATTTTTGATTTCTACAATGGAATTACAGATATTTTGCAACTCTTTCTCCATTGTTTGGACCCGTGTAAGGAGTCTGCTGTATTCCTTTCTGGTTACAGGTGCATGTGGTTGAGTAGGTTGCTCACTCGTGCGTTCTGCAGGTGTTTCACTCAACACTCTATATTCACTCGGTTTAGTGGTTTGGGTTACACTTACATGTTCTGTTTGTGTTTCCCTCAACTCTCCTCCAGAGCTTCCACCGAAATGTGTACATGCAAATGAATTCATCCTAGCCCCTTTTTCAGAGGTAACAGATGGTGCAATGAAAGTTCGTGAGCTTCCGTCCTCGCGTGAAGCGAGTTGCCGACCACTGGTAAAGAGTGGTAAATCTCGAAAGAGATCCAGAGATTTTCCCTCTGGGAGGTTAAACTTGAATCGATTAAATGGCACAAAACCCAAGTTTCCTTCGTATGTCTGTGAAGACACTTGGTTCATAAAAGAACCTCCTACTAATGGATCTTTCCGTAAAATGGAAGATTCACCAGTTGCTCCCGTCAATTCAACCTTATTTACATTTTCACTCATTGGATAAGAAAGAATTGTTTCACTAACATTTGCCGTTAACTCAGGTTTATTGGGTTTACTCCGTTTAGAATGAGGTAGAGCGGCTGATTTAACTAACTCCTTATGTGGTGCTGCTGAGGCACTATCTCCCTCAATATTGTGAATGACTAGCCGTTTAAGTGACAAATGAGGTGTAGGAGTTTGTTGTGTTTGTGTTTGCATTTGTAGAATGGGCTCTTCAACCTGTGTTAGAGTCGGTGGGATTTCCTGCTCTTGGTCGGGTAAGATGGCCACTAAGGGGTGTAGAAATTGTATTTCCTGTGACACAATAGGGAATACAGAGGTTGGAATAGCAGGGATTGAAATATTACCTTGTCGTATACCTGCTCTCACTGGTCGTGGTAACAACGGAAGTGGGACAGTATTTAGATATTCAGTTAGGACTGTAGGCACATCCGTATATTTCTTTTTGCCTATGTAATTAATTACATTCGTCTTCATGGAAGAACATTCCACCTTTTGACCATTTTCCAAGCGTACCCTGTCTTCATCATTCAAAAAATCATTTAATATTAACTGTAGAAACCTTGGATATAGACATTTGACATTTTGAGTCCGAACATCTCTTGTTCCCAAGCGTTTCATTTTTAAAATGATTTGACCAAGCACTATTTTTCCAAAATTAATCCTCAAATTATTGGCGACCGCATACCCTATTATTTGAATAAATTCAGGTATTCGATCTTGATTTGTTCTATCTGAGGAAAAAACATGGTTAAGAGTGTGAAAGAAGAAATTCCAGTACTGGGTTAGAAACGTTCTAGAAAGATTACCAGTATTGAAATTGCTATCTTGGTACCTTATAAAACGAAAGAATATTTCAATCTGTTCAGGTGTAGGATCAGAAATGAGATTTTCCATAGGAAAATGAAGAATTCGATTAACATCTCGTTCAGTGACCCTAATCGACCTACCAAATAGTCGATATGTGATTGCACACCCGTCCTGTCCAGAAGTGTTAACTGCACTGCAATATAGTTCACACAATGCATCATGGTTAAGCTGCACCTGTGTAACTAAATCATAACGAATTAATGAATGTTCATTCAGAAATTGTGTCCAAGCCCGAAATTGCTCATCCTGAATGGTTTCGATTTGCTAAATGGAAATAGGATTAACTTTAGCAATTAAAAAGCTTCCCTGCAATGGCATTTTCAAACCTTTGAGGAAATTCAAAAACAAGGGTTAGTTTTTATAAAGGATGATGTATAAATCAAGAATATGAAATCCGATCTAAAAACCACCAGCTGGATTGAGAGATATTTCCGATCAAAGCTCGAAATATTCAGCAATTGTGTGTATATGCTCTGTATATCTGAAAAATGATGATGTTAAACACAAACAAAAACTCATCATTTATAAGGTTTCAAGGTTTAGTGGGTTAGGTGTAATAGTGATAAGTTATGTTTGAAAAACTAACACCGCTCAATAGTTTCTCACTTAACACCCTAATTAGCCGAAAAAACATCTTATCGCCGAAACCTGTCGGCTGAAAAACATCTTATCACCAAGACCTATCAGCATATACACATATACACATATTTAATACTTCTAATTATTATGGATTTAAAAATAATCACGCTGTGAATCAAGAAATAATCCACAATAATCAGATAAACTCACAATTAAATAGACATAAAATTAACAAAATATCATTAATTGATATATGTCAATAATATATTTATTTAATTATGCTACAATTTATTTTAATAATCAAATATCAGAACAGGTGAGATCCAATCTTGAATTGCTTCAGTCATGATATCAATTATTAAAATAAATATCGAGTACACGAGTATTACACAAAGATATAACATGCAAACCTGTTAATATTCAAGTATCGCTTCGGTAGTATCAACTAATTACCACAAATTTCTAACACTTAAACACATGGCAACTAATTAGTAGATAAAATCATGAAAATGTACAACAACTTGCATTTGTTGACTTCCTGTTAAGAGGACAAGTTTAACATGCCAAGTTCACTAACCAACCTATTGAATGTAGATTCATCAAGTGGTTTCGTGAAAATGTGTACAAGTTGTTGCTCATTGGGAATGAAGTGAAGTTCCACAGTACCATGCATAACATGTTCACGAATGAAATGATACCTTATGTCGATGTGCTTGGTCCGAGAATGCTGTACTGGATTATTCGAGATTGCTATGGCACTTGTGTTGTCGCAGAATATAGGTATTTTGTTCAGCAACAGACCATAATCCATGAGTTGATTCCTCATCCACAAGATTTGTGAGCAACAGCTACCAGCTGCAATGTATTCTGCCTCTGTTGTAGATGTGGCTACTGAATGCTGCTTCTTGCTGAACCAGGAAACCAATCTCCTTCCAAGGAATTGACAGCTTCCAGAAGTACTCTTGCGATCAATCTTGCAACCAGCATAATCAGAGTCTGTATAGCCAACTAGGTCGAAACCCGTATCCTTAGGATACCAAATATCAAGATTCGGAGTACCCTTAAGATATCTGAAGATACGCTTCACGGCTATCAGATGTGATTCTTTAGGATCAGCTTGGAACCTCGCACATAAGCACGTTGCGAACATTATATCTGGTCTGCTTGCAGTGAGGTAGAGTAGAGAACCAATCATGCCCCTGTAGATTGTTATGTCAACTCGTTTTCCAGATTTATCTTGATCAAGCTTAGTGGCAGTTGCCATGGGAGTCTTTGAAGGTGCTGAATCTTCAAGATGATACTTTTTAAGAAGATCCTTGATATACTTGGATTGACAGATAAAGATACCATATGTTCTTTGGCTCACTTGCAATCCAAGGAAGTAGTTTAGCTCTCCCATCATGCTCATCTCGTACCTACTCTGCATCAACTTAGCAAATCTTGCACAAAGTGCATTATTCGTAGAGCCAAATATAATGTCATCAACATAAACTTGCACAAGTAGAATATCATTTTTATGCTTTTTATAGAACAAAGTTTTCTCTATGACACCTCTAGTAAAACCACTTTCAAGTAAGAATTCAGCAAGAGTGTCATACCATGTTCTAGGCGACTGCTTAAGACCATAGAGAGCTTTGAATAGAAGGTAGACGAAGTCCTCAAGTTCAGGATCAACAAAACCAGGAGGTTGTTCAACATAGACCTCTTCTTCAAGCTCACCATTCAGGAAAGCACTTTTCACATCCATCTGATACACTCTGAAGTTTGAATGTGCAGCAAATGCCAGAAACATCCTGATGGCTTCTAGTCTAGCAAGTGGTGCGAAAGTCTAATCATAATCAATACCTTCTTCTTGAGTGTAGCCTTTGGCAACCAGTCTCGCCTTGTTCCTTGTAACAATTCCATTCTCATCAAGTTTATTTCTGAATACCCATCTTACATCAATTACAGATTTGTCCTTTGGTCTGGGTACCAGCTTCCAAACTTTCTGTCTTTCAAACTGATTGAGTTCCTCTTGCATTGCAATCACCCAATCTAGATCTTCCAGAGCTTCTCCAACCTTCTTAGGTTCAATTTTTGATAGAAAACCAGAATACAAGCATTCATTCTGAGTAGCTCTTCTAGTCTGAACTCTTGAGTCAAGATCACCAATGATCAGATCAAAAGTATGATCACGATTCCAAACAGTTTGTTTTGGTAGATGAATTCTGGATGATTCCCCATTATCAGCATTCTGAATAGTGTATCCTTCTTCTGCTCCCCCCGAGTTGTTGCTGGTATGATCTACAGATGTACTCTCCTGAGGACTGGAACCAGAAATAGTCTGACTTTGAGGTCCTGTGATCTCACTGCCATCACCATTACCTGGATCACCATTATTACCATCTCCATTATTACTATTAACATTATCAACAGCAACCTCAGGTTCGGTTTCATCATCCTCATCATCAGAAAGATTCTCAAAAGCTAGAGATTCATCATCATCTTCTTTCTAAATACTACCAGATCTTGCATCATCAAATCTCATATTAAGGATTTCCACAACCTTCTGACTATCGATCACATACACCCTGTACGCCTTAGACTCCAATGAATACCCTAGGAAAATGCCTTCATCTGCTTTAGCATCAAACTTACCAAGATGCTCATAGCCATCTTTAAGAGCATAGCATTTTCCTCCGAACACATGAAAGTACTTCACGGATGGTTTAGTGAGGGCCATAAGTTCATATGGTGTCTTCTCATACATTTTGTTGATCAGGGTTCTATTCTGAGTATAGCAAGCTGTATTGACTGCCTCAGCCCAGAAATAAGTAGGAAGTTTAGCTTCATTCAGCATTGTTCTGGTAGCTTCAATGTAATAACCCTAACTTTAGAAATGCTACAGTGATCCCATGAATAGTAAATTTTGAGGATTTAGAGAAATGGTATATAAGTACTCTATAAGGGAAACAGGAAATGAATAAACAGAAACCATATTAGTGTTGTACATTGAAAATAAGTGACTCGAAATGACGATAGATTCCAGAAATTCTTGAATATGGATTTTGAGGATTTTGATTTCGAATAAGCTTCTATTGGATATTAAGGAGCATGGAAGTATTAAAGGAATTATGTATTGAGGAATTAGAAGATTTAGATTTAACCAGGGGATTATTAAGTTAATAGAATACCAAAGGAAATTGGATTTGTAAATGATTTCAAAAACCACTGAGATAATGAGGTATACTCGAAACGAACCACAATTAGACGAGTATGGAAACCAAGCAACCAAGATTAGTAATATAACAAGGATACATACCACATTATTTACCAATGTGATGGGCATTATACTTAGAAAATTTTGAAAATAAGAGATTAGAGCATCCAAGTGGTGTCATTAGCCATTAACTTGTTTTTAAGGGTAAATTAGTAACTTTGCAAGGTGTTAACCACAAAAAATCTTACAAAGCTTCCGCAAGACACTAGAATTAGCAAGATTAAAATGAGATAAGATCAAAACAAAACACAAAAACCTCTCCCCCACCTCATTTCATTCCATTCGGCTTCAAGAGAAAAAAAGGAGAAAATAAAATTCAAAACCCAAGTTCTAGCCAATAACAAATCAAGAGAAAAATCATGGAGCTTCTAGGAGGTTAGGAAGGATCATCTACAAAGTTTCATAGCAAACTAACATCATTTGGCAAGGTAATAAATTCATGAAAGTTGATGGTGAATAGTAGTTTTCAAGAAACTAACTTGATTTTCATGGTTCTTTTAGTTGATTCAAGCTAGTATAAGGTTGATTAAGGGTATATCAAGGATTGTTAAGGGTTATCAAAGCTTCAAGAAGGTATAATCATGCTTGCTCTTTTATATTTATGATGGATATGGTTGTGTTTAGTGATTAAGTGGTATAAATGTTATGATTATGATGTTATAAGTGTTTATAAGTGATTAAAGTTGAATATGGAAGTGTTTGGGCTTGTAACCATGGCTGGTAATGAAGACCACATGGTGTAGGTGATGATTATTGTGTTTGACGATTGAGTTGGAGGAGTTGGATTTTTGGAAAGTATGAAAATATAGTCGTTATAATGTCCGATTTTCGTTAGATTCCCAAACTGCCCTGTTTTTAGCATTTATACACGGACGGTACCTTACTGTCCAGACCCTCTTGTGACCATGATGAGATAGAGTTTAGTTCATAGATCGTTTTGATATAAGGTGCACTAAAATCTGATGAACGGTTTAGGAGAAAAGTCAGTTTTAGTGAAAGACGTTCGAAAACCGAGAAAATGTAAATGTGTTAACTTTGAGGCTATAACTACCATACTTAGACATTTTTATAAGTCACGAAATTTTGGGATAGTGTAGTAGGATGGTCAGAGGACCCTTTACAGTTGACCTTGCATTAAAATTCGAAATCTATAATTTATAAGAATTTTTACAGTTAAGTGTGGTCGTTAGGGGAAATGATGAAAACCCCTGAAACTTCGATTGAGTTTATAAATGGTTAAGTTCTTGAACTCTTGGGGTAATAGTGATACGTTAAACATATAGAGTTATGCATGAAGTGAACATGCCTTATGATTAAGGGAATATGAAGGAATTGTATCAATTGTTATATAGAGTTATATATAAAGGAATGGTATCAGTTGTTATCTAAAGATATATAAAGGAATGGTATCAGTTATTATCTAGGGTTATATGATTTATAATATTATATGCTTCCTAAGTATTGTGATTTAATAAATATTATTGAATGGTATTTAATACTTTTGAGATAAATGGAATACTCTACGTATATAAAAGCATATTGATTTCATTAAATACAGAGGAGATGCCTGAGTCATAATCAAAGTATTATGACATATATAAATTTTTAAAGGTGATGATAAATGGAAATGGAAATGATATATGTGAAGGGAAATGTGAATGGAAATGTGAACGGAAATGGAAAATGTGAAATGGTATTTGATGATTTGAAAAAGGGGGATTGCAACAGTAAGCGTAAGAGGCTGTGTGGTAGTGGCACAGTCCAGCATCCAATATTTTATTTCGGCACGAAGATGCCAAGGGAGGATGTAGCAGGTAGCCTTCCTCCAGGGTTGATTACCAGGTAGGGATCATCCCTTCTACTAGTAGTAAACAGAGAGCGGATACGGTCAGACGACTGATCATCGTCCTACGTATCTGGCGCCAGCAGAGATCCCCAAAACTTGAAAGAAAGAATTGAAAATGGTTTTCAGATTTCTATAACAGAAAATAGAAAAGTGATATGGAATGATGGAATTATTGTTACAAACGAAGAGAAACTGATTTTTATATTAATTTATATGATTGTTGCATAAGACGGAAATGAGAAGATTATAGCGAGGGATTTGTTCAAGTTTTTATATTATCTTGAAAGATTACACTGAAATGGTATATTGATGGTTATAGCATTCAAGAAGAGGAACTGATATTATATGATGTTAGAAGCGAGACTGATGGAATGATACTATATATTTCTTACGTACAAGAATAATTGGAAAGTGTATATACATATTGAATGGAAATAAAATTCTTCCATAATAACGGAAGTTTGCTTTTGTCTATTATATATATATAACGGTTTATTTTCCTTTGATGTTAGTAAATAGAAATTATCTTGTTGAGCTATTTTGGCTCATTCTTGCTACTTATTTATATACAGCTAGGTATGCCAATACTTCGCAGAACGCCCCGCAAGAGGGTAGGGGGAAGGCGACCTTCTGAGAACACGCTAGCATCGATTCCTGAGGTAGTGTAGAGGCAGACGGGTTCTGGGAGCTTATGTATAATTAAGGGTGTAAGAATGTAATAAACTTTTGATTGTTGGAACGCTTCATGTCGAAGTGTTATTCAACAATGTACTTAAGTATGATCCTGGTTTGTAATAACTGTTCAACTCTTAACTTTATTATGGTGAATGTTGTTCTCTGAGCATATGACTGGTGTGTGTGTGTTTATTATTGCGGCGTCAATGGCATAAGTATTAATTGAAAAAAAAAAAACTCAAGAGATATTGATATTGAATGGAAATTGGTCCGTGATGGCCCAGATTTATGACCCCGGATTTGGGGCTGTCACATTCAATCAACGTTCGATTCTTCCTCTCAACCACTCCATTCTGCTGTGGGGTCCTAGGTGCTGAAAACTATCTTGAGATACCCTTCTCAGTGCACCAGCTATTAAGAACTGAGTTTCTGAATTCAGTCCCATTATCTGATCTGATTTTACGTACGGGCACTCCAGCTTCTAGCTCAATCTTCTTGATATGATCGATAATCATTTGCGCTGCTTCATCCTTAGAATGCAAGAATAACACCCGTGTGTATTTGGAATAGTCATCCACAATTACTAAACAGTATCGCTTCTTGGACACAGACATGACATTAACTGGGCCAAACAAATCCATATGCAGAAGTTGCAATGGTTCAGTGATGTCTGATATTGTCTTCCTTTTATGTGATGCTCTCTTGGACTTTCCCTTTTCACATACTGCACAGAGTCCGTCAGGACAGAACTCCATCTCGGGTAATCCTCTCACAAGCTCCCTCTTGACTAGAGAATTCATAGTCTTGAAGTTAAGATGTGAAAGCTTCTTATGCCATAACCAACTGTCTTATGAATATGCTTTTCCATAGAAACACAAAGTTTCTCCATTAGATCCAGAATTCCAGTCAGCTATAAATAAGTCACCCACTACGCCATAGATGGCTTTCTACAACACTTAGGGGGGGGGGGGTGTTACCTTCTCGGGTGTTACCTTCTCGGGTGTTACCTTAGCTATGAAATTTTGGACCTACTACAACACTCTAGTTTTGGTGTTACCATATCCTTAAAGGTATGTTACCTTAGATGTGGAAGGTGTTAAACTTAGTAACACCATGGGTTGTGTTACCTTAGAGTATAATTAAATATTTTTGAATTTTATTTATAATTAACGATTTAATAATTATTAAAATTTAAAATTCAATAATTTTAATCAAGTCATTGAATTTATTATTATAAATTAATATTCTATCAAACAATTGAATTATTTATATTTTTACAATATTAATATATTTTTTAATAATTTTATTTAAAATATCTTAAAATAAAGTAATATTCAAATTTATTTTTTTTGAAAAAAAATTCATTAACAAAATTATTAGAGAAAATAACTTGTTATAATAAATTTAAATTTTTATTCAATAATTAAAATAATAAAATTTATTGTCATACATTTTTTATAAGAAAAATAATAAATTTTGTAATATTAGAAAATGAAAAAAAAAGCAACAAATGAAAAATTGAAAAGAGAATGGGGATTGGTTGGCGGCAAAAGAAAATGGAAGCGGGCAAATCAAAATTTGGTCAAAATTGATTAAGTCAGGAAAAAGCCGGCAAATCAAAATTGGGGAAAAACAATTAGGTCACTCATTCTCTCTCGAACCTCACTCACCTCTCTGTCTCTCTCTCGCTCAATTGGGAAAAAGCTCTCTCACACATGGTTCGGGAAACACACTTTGTCAACAAACACACACGCACACACTCTATCTCTCTCTCGTTACAAGCTGCTTTAGGGTTCAATTGGGGCTCGGGTTCAATTGGGATTCAACGAAATTAGGGTTCAATTAGGCTTCGATTTGGAATTCTTCGTATTTGATTTCGGGTTTAATTCTGTGTTCCAACTTCGATTTAGGTATTTGCTCCCTCTCTATGTCTCGATTTGTACTTGTATTTATTTATGTCTCTCTCTATGTTCTTCGATTTGTACCTATATTTGTATATGTCTCTCTTTATGTTTTTTTTGTAATTGTATTTGTATATTTCCCTCTCACTATCTCTCGATTTGTTCTCTCCTCTCTCTATGTTTTACAACCCTATCTCCCCTCTGCTACGGCTTGTACCCAAACTAATTCTTTCTGGGATCTCATCTCCCAAAACGATGGTTTCAGTTTTCGTGGTATGCTTCAATACCTAAGTAATTCGGTTCAGGCTTCATCAGGTAAATCATTTTTTGTTCGATTCAGCAGCAATTCAATTGAGGTTTGTTGCATTTTATGTCCGATTTGTCCATTTTATGAGCTTGTATGAATGTCTGTGTGTTGTATTAAATTTTTTTACTACAATTCCTCCATGTTCTTGACAGTTTATCGGGTTTGGTGCTTTTGGACTATCCAACAACTGGGGTCTTCATTCGTCTATTGTCTTCATCGGGTCTGGAACATTATTCTCATATTCAGCATATGTCATTTACCTCATTCCTTTATTAAGTTATCTTTTTGGCATGTAGGATCATTCTTTATGCAACAGCAGTGGCATATTGTGATCAAGACCTCACGGAAATAAAGACAGAGGTTCTCAAAACAAATGAAGGAATTAAACGTTTAGCACTTTATAACTCATCAGTTGGCAGGTTGTTACTATTCTTTTGAAATGAACTTTATAACGTTTAGATGAAATGAACTTTAGATATTTACTATTCTGTTGTTTATATATGATTCAACTGCATTGATGCATTTTCTTTTCTTTTAATAAAATCTAGGTTCCGACAGTGTTGAAATTCATGATGGTAATGGATACCTAATAGACCAGTTCTTGATTCACATTGGTCAAGAGTTAGGTTACCTGAATTAAATCTCTAATGAGAGGTCTCTTTCCAGAATGCTAGTTGATGCTAAACTCAACTAGCATTTCCATATTAGGGTTCTTCAATATTAGTGACTTATGACACTAATATTATGTTATGTTGAATATTGTATCTGTTACTTTTAGATAGTGGGGGTAGACAGTCTGCTACTATGACATGGGTATATGTTATGTTGAATATTGTATCTGTTATCATAATTCTTTTGATCATCACATTACATATATTAGGAGCTCCTCACATTTGTTCTGTTTCACATACAGGTTGGAATAGGAGAAGGTGTTTCACCATCAGCTGCCACAGATCTGATTGCCAGGTATGTGTCACTTCTAAGAAAGTGTGTTCGACATCTTTCTATAGTACTGCACAAACTGATTTCTAATAGTTTTTGCGCAATCTATTTCCTTGGTTCCTGTGTTTATGTCATGGAGTTCATTGAACTCTATATGTATGCACCTTTTCTCATGGTTTGCCTGTTAAGTATCTTTAACAAACTTTACCATCTGCTTCTAGTCAATGGAAAGAGGAGTGTCATTTTTGGTGTAGCACCAGTTTTCTTTGTTCAGGCAACAAGTGTTTGAGTTTAACTAACTGGCTTTAGCTAGGTTCATCATTTTTAAATTCCAACGTAATAGGGAATATCTAAGATATAAGCAGAACAAGTTCTTAGTGATCTGATCCCTAGGCAGCTAGCCTTTAGTTTGGTGGATCCTCTCCTCTTCGTAAAATTGGGTTGAGGGTTTGAGCCAAAGTAGGGATATGTGTGTGTGAGTACTTAAATTTCTACAATTGACCATTTCCAAAACAAAATAATCCCAAGTCTTGTAGCCTAGGGAATACCCCTCTCCTAACCAGAGCTTGAGGGTTTCAGGCTCAGTGGAGGCATGAGTGTTTGTATTTAAATTTATGCAATCAACTATTTCTGAAAGAGGAAGTTATAAGTAAACTTTATACTTCTAAATCCTTGCTTCTGTATTTCTAGTTGTCTAAACGCAACGTTCTAAAACAAATTCCAAGAACTATTGTATATAAACTACTCCACCAAGTACTTTTTATCTTTCAAGAATTAAAAGAATTATATAGAATAGATTTGGATTGCGGACAACAACTAATTGTGTGCTGTGTATACCAAAATCTTGTCGTAAGATGGTGAACAGAGTCAACAGACACCTTTACGGCTACGCATGCAATGTTATGAATATTGTGTAGCGATTCTGTTTATATATATTCCACTTCTGAAGAGTTTTTGGTCACTTTCAAGTAGGTCCTGCTTGACAATGCGTGTTAGTGGTATTTTTAAAGCTGTTATACTATCTATTATTGTTTTGTTTATTCTAACAAGCATTTCAGTGGTGCCTGACACATGTACAGAAGTAAGTTTTTTAATGCTGACCTTCTTCAGCAATGATTTTGTAGTTCTTTATGCAATCTTATTCAAATGGTCATTCTTTGTATTTTTGTTGTAATCCCCTATGAAAATCCATACATGTAATATACCTTCATTTTTTGATCTATCTGTATCAGTTGTTTTAATTGTGTTATAAATATTGCATGTAGATTAATACCATTGGATGAGCGCTCACGTGCTGTATCATTTATCTTTGGTGGTTTAAGTGTTAAGTATTGGAAGTGTCGCTGGGTATGTTTTAATGCACTTTTTGTTATGCATAAATTTGTTGCAAATCTAATACGTAGACTGTAGACATGATCCTTAATACTACAACACTCGTTATAAATGATAATACTGAACATAGTAGGAATGATTTCTTAACTGTTGATTAGTATTCAGTACCCTAACTTCTTTTAAAACACATTTTTTAAGTCTAAAAAATCATTGGTAAGCTGTTGATCCTCGTCAGTTGTCACTAGATATGTCATCTTAAAACAAGTTCTTCTGGTAGATGGAAGTTTTATTATTCAATGAATACATCTTATACGATTTTATGCATATCTCTAAAATGTTATAAACATGGTAACATAAAAAATAGTGATTCACTAAAGTCTGATTTCCAAAATGGTTTTATACGATTTTATGCATATCTCTAATGTTATAACAGTACATTCTCTGATTCTAACATGCTACAACCAAGTCAGGGACAGCAACCACTGTTTCAGGTATTTCCATATTTACATTTATATTTTAGCACTCCATGTCTTCTTGATTTTTCTAATTGTTTTGCTTTGACTAATTTACAGCTATGGGGTTGTTATCCTTATGTATCTTTATGACTTATCTTTTTCCAGCAGCAGCTACTTCACAATGCAGTTGCAAGAAAGCGGTTTAGTGGTCTCTCTTGTGACACTGTTCTGGTCATTCATAATAAATTGTTATGCTGCAACTTATCTAGTCAAGTTTTGATGTTAGTCCCTTATGTGGGGATAGATTAGTTTTTGTTGGAATGTTTAAGTAAATGTAATCGGTTGTACGATTTGTAAATTTTTCTTTAAATTAATGATATTTAAAGTTTGGAGTTTTATTTTAAATTAATGCATTTTTTATGAATATTAGAGGAAGGAAATGGTAGAAAAATAATTAAATTCGAATTATTAATTTTAAAATACACAATGTCTGTGGGGCCCACATGTGGGACCCACATAATTAATTAATAATTTTGCAAAATTATAACATCTGAGGTAACATAGATTTGGTGTTGATATAGAATTGCTTAGTGTGTTACCTTATAGGTCTATGGTAACGAATTTGCCTATGTTAGCTTATGTGTGTCGAGGTGTTACCTTAGACCCCAAAGGTTACATAGAACAAAACTATCCCAGCTAAGGTGTTACCTTAGCCTTTTTTTGGCCTTTGGTAACATTTTTTAGGGTCTAAGGTAACACAGTCGTGGTGTTACCGTAGGCTGTTTATGGCGTAGTGACCCTTTCTCACTCCTTGCAAAGCGAGCTTCTGGTCTCTCTTATTAGTGATCAAACATTTCTCCTTTTTGAACAAGACTTCATAACCTTTATCACAAAATTGACTGATGCTGAGGTGATTATGTGCAAGACCATTAACAAGAGAGACTTCTTCGATGATGACATTCCCAAATTCCAAATTGCCATATCCCGTAGTAAATCCTTTGCTGTCATCTCCAAAGGTAACCACTGGGCCAGCTTTCTCAACCACCTTTGATAGCAGGGCTCTATCACCGGTCATATGTCTCGAACATCCACTGTCTAGAATCCACATGACTCGCTTTTTCTTTATGCCCTGTATTCAAAGGAGATTAAGTTTTCTTTGGTACCCAAACTTGTTTGGGTCCAGAGGGCTTAGAGACATTTTCATATTTTGCATTTTATGAACAAAAGTAGCATGCTTAACATTCTTTGCATTTTCAGTGACTGTCTTTACTTTTCTAGCAATAGCCTCAGGAGATTTGCTTCTAGACTTAAGAGGAGTATATTCCTTCCTAGCTTTAGGAGGACTAGCAGTCTTAGGTCTGTTATTTCTATCATGCTTTGTTTTCTTACTTTTATCATCATGTGAACAATTATTAACAACAGGAGATGCATGTGTCACATTTAGAAAAGCAGTCATAAGATTAACAGTGCATGATATGCAAGCAGTTGAAGCACACTTAGAATGAATAGGCATGGCAGACATGTTATGAACATGATCATTAATATTATGATTATTCTCTACTTTAACATTCTTACATGCATGAGTAAGATGAGCAGCAGAGTTGCAGTTGTTACATAACTTCCTAGGACCATTTTTGCCTATCCTTCCATTTCTGTTCTTCTTAGCCTTAGTCTTTGTTTTATAACCTAGTCCAGTTATTGTCTCTTCACTGTTAACTGACTTACTAGGTGACTTTGCCTTTTCATTTCTAAGTTTCTCAACATCCTCAACAAGCAGTTCATGTCTAATAAGCAAAGTATTTTCATCAAAGGGTTCAGAACTAGTTTTCTTGAACAAAGGATCATTGACATTCTTAAGAACAAGTGGTGCATCCTTACTTTTAGCCTTAGCTGGTTCAGGATCCACTACTTGTTTCTTACCAAACTTTTTAGAACCATAGTCGAACCCAATAGCCACTTTAGATCCAATTATCTGATTGTCAATTAGTTCCTTCGCAAGATTAGCAGAGTTCTGATAGGCACTTAACTTAGTGTTTAGCTCTTTCTCTGTCTCAACACTAACCTGGAATTTGTTTTCTAGATACTCATTTCTTTCCTTTAGATTTTCTATCTGCATATTCATGAGTTCTAGTTCCTCATTCCTGGCTTGTATTTTACTAAGTTCAGCCCTAGCATTTTCAGCCTCAGATTTAGCAGTTGCTATGTCTTTTAAAGCATATTCTAAATCCCATCTAAGATCACTTATAGATTTGCTAGAGTCTATCACATGCTTGACACAATCACGATTACGACATTTAAATCTATCAGCCATAGAAGCAGGCATGTTTTTTTACCTCATATCCGTAAGTAGGATCATAGTCTGCCATCAGCGCAAGATTGCCATACTCCTCTTCATCGTCAGTGTCATCCCAGCTTTTGCCTTCGGCAATGTATTACTTGACAGGATACTTTCTCTGAGAGCTATAGTCCCTTTTCTGAAAAGCTTTCTTCCTTTCATTTTCTTGTCTAGGTTCTCTGCATTCGCTGGCAAAGTGCCCCATCTTATCACAGTTGTAGCACCGAAACTTGTTACGGTCTACCATCCTTGTCTTGTTACTCTTTCCTGATTCAGACCCGGAAGATGAACCAGTTCTCTGCGATCTATTGCTACTTCCAGAAGATCTATACTTAGCATTTTTCCTGAATTTGATTTGGCTAAAGTTAGCTGCTAATGTAGCCATAGTAGGATCCTCCAGTTCCTGCAACTCCTCAAGAGTATAATACTCACTTTCGTCACCAAATAGATCATCATTATCCATTTCAGCTTCAAAGAACACATCCTTCTTGCTCTGCGGTTTCACAACCTTTGTTTCAGGTTCTTTGTGGCTGGATGTAGTAAGAGCAGTTGTCTTCAATAATTCAGCATTCCTGCTGTCTACTGTTCCAGCACCATATATAATTTTCCTTTGCTCTTGCTCCATCTCATGAGTTCTTAACTTTCCATACAACTTCTCAAGAGTCATTGTAGCAAAGTCATCTCTCTCTCTGATGGATGACGCTTTATGTTCAACATGGTGTGGTAGAGTCAGCATGAATTTCCTGTTTGTCTCCCTTAGAGGATACTTCTTCTCGTGAATGCTCAACTCATTCAGTAGCTTATTGTATCTCTCGAAAACTTGAGTGATACTTTCACTAGGAAGAGATTTAAAAGCTTCATAGTGAGACGTCAGAATATCCAGTCGATTTTCACGAACTTCATCAGTTCCCTCCATTATCATTCCAATCGTATCCCACATGTGTTTCGCACTAGTACAATTCATAATTTGATGATTCATTTCATCATCCATGGAGTCAACTATGATTAGTCTAAGATTGGTATCCAATCCATCTTTTTCAGTTTCAGCAGCGGTATACTCCGATGGACGTTTTGGATCATTCCTCCAGCAGATGCACTAATTTCACCATCCTCAATAGTTTCAGGAGCAACTTTCATTGGTTTAGACCAACCCTCATTCAACGTCTCCATGTATCTAGGATTTAATGCTTGTATGAACAGTAACATCTTCATTTTCCACATGCTGTAATTATCACGCGTAAATGAAGGAACCTTAATACTGCTAACTTTTTTAGTACTCATGATTCTGGATGATGAACGCGGATCTGATCTGTATGTCAATCAACTAGCTCTGATGCTAATTGTTAGGTCCAGAATAACGTAGAAGGGGGGTTGAATACGTTATTTCGAAATATTTGGATTTTTGAAATGTGAAAAATAAGGTCAACAACTGAATCGAAATAACACAATCAATTCGGGAAAATATCTTTGAATTGATAAAAAACCGAGGGGTGTTACAACTTCTAATCCAATGGATTAGCTTCAAAAACCAGAACACTCCTAAGGATAGTTTAGGCACGAGGACCTTCCACCCGACACTTCCTGAAAGCGGGCTAAGCCGGCTTTCCTACTAGATGGACTGTCTAGCAGCTTACACAGAGAAGATATAAGAGAGAGAAGAGAGAGTTGTGTGTTGAGGTGTATTTTGAAATGAAATACAACCGGCCTATTTATAGATTTTAGAAAGTTACTATGCTGCTTAATATAACGTAACTGATGACGTTTTCTTATCAGTCTTCGCCTGCTGCCTTCAGTTTTCAATCTTTGAACATTCTACACGAAGACTTTCATTTCTTCTTTCAACATTTATATTCATGTAGGCCCCACCTGATGAATAGTACTTTTGGGTAATATTCATGAATAGTAATTTTGGTTACTATTCATATGAATAGTACTTTTCATATGAATAGGGTTTTCGGTTACTATTCATGTGAATAGTGATTTCGGTTACTATTCATTTTCCTCTTAATTTGACATCCTTAAATATTCAGCTTCCAATTAAATGGAGGATATCAATACTGCTCTAAACTCAATCATACCTCTTAACAATTTTTCTGAGTTATATACTTCGATTTCTTTGTGAAGTGTTGACGCCTAGTGCAACTGGTCTGGTTCACAGACGACTAACATTCACTCATGGTCTTTGTATCATGTTTTTAAGAACACTGCTAAGAATAGTGCAACTATAAAAACTTTATCACTGGAAGCGTTTGGCCCTTCAACTGAATCATCTGTACATCTTATTTTGTCACTAAGGCTTGATCATGTTAATGAACTTCTTTCAGTGACTTGATCCTTGTTGATGCATGTTCTTCAAATTTCACGATCCCTGTATAGAGTTAATATTATTTATCTTTTATCCTAGTTGAGTTATATATGTCCTCCATTACATATTACATTACATTATGCTTTACAAAATCAAACCCTAATTGTAGAGATGGTTAGAACTCAAATGAATATTGAGGTTCGTTAAACTCAGAAACACGATAATAAAGATAAAATCATCATTGAAGATGATAACGTTGCTGAAGAAGAAGAAATGAAAATGGCTGATGAAGATGATAATGCGCTGAAGAAGAAGAAACGGGGAAGACTAGTGACCAAAACACCATTTAACCATTTTGAATTTAATTGTGACAAAAACGTATAGACCGCATCCCCAAAATCAACATTTCACACATTCAGCCCCATAAATCAATAATTATCATATTTTTTTATTTTTTTATTAGGACTTGAATAATTTAATCTAATTGTTATTAGAAATATTATGTTCAAATATTATATTTAACTTAAATCAAATATAAATAAAATTTTAAATTGAATACAATTTTCTGTAAAAAAAAAAAGACTTCTACCTTTTTTCATCTTTAATTTTTGATTAATTGTAGTTAATTAATATTTGCTAAATCATCGTTAAAAGATTATTTTATAAGTTTCGTGTAGGTTGTAAAATCATGCAAATCTAATTTTTAGATTTCAACATACATCGAAAATAATAAAGTAACCATTTAAAGTTTACTAATCATTTTAATTTTTATTCATTACCTCTAATGAATTATCCGAGATCGAGATCGAGATTATCACGATTTTTCCGGTCCTTATACGGATGAATCATCTTCTGACGATGATTACGAACGTGATGAAGCTCCAAGGAGGCGTCGTGCAAGTAAAGAACCTCGAGGAAGAACTCAAACTACTCACGATGGACTCCCTTCAACAACTACTGAGAGGATTAAGGCTTATGAAGCCGAGATCTTAAGATTAAAGGAAGATATGGCAAGAGAACAAGCCAGGTCAAATCAGACTTTACCCCCTCCAACATCAGGACCGATTCCCTTTATAGACTTGGAGAGGGCTTCAAGAAGGCAAAGAAGAGCTGCCGCCCCAACTGGAAAAACAACGAGGGTGGAAACCCCCAAGAGCAACCCCAAGGATCTGATGCCACTTGGGGATCCTGATGATCCCACACCCCCATTTACTGAGGAGGTAATGAATGCTCGTATCTCAAAGAAGTTTAAGATGCCGACAATTAAAGCTTATGATGGAACGGGTGATCCCGCAAACCACGTTAGAACATTCTCAAATGCTCTGCTGTTGCAGCCTGCAAGTGACGCTTTGAAGTGTAGGGCATTCCCTCAAACCCTATCAGGTATGGCTCAAAGATGGTATAGTCGGCTGCCTGCAAACTCAATTGGTTCCTTTAAGGAGTTGAGTGCTGCTTTCGTTAGTCAGTTTATCAGCGGAAGAGCGCATGAGAAAAGTTCTGCATCTCTTATGTATGTGGTACAAGGGAAGAACGAAAGCCTGAGAGACTATCTTAAGAGGTTCACCAAGGAGACTTTGAACATCACTGATCTGGACAATAAGGTTGCAATGGTAGCCTTGGAGCATGGCACTACCGACCTATACTTTAAGAGATCATTGGCAAAGCATCCTCCCGAGAATATGGCTGAGCTCCAGCGAAGGGCTGATAAGTACATCAAGGCTGAGGACAGCACGAAGAAGGAGGTCACAATAGGCAATGGTCGGGGTAACAATGATACAAAAAAGCGCAAGCAAGAGCAGGAGTACGATGCTAGGGACAAGTATCCCCGAACTAGCAAAAGACTTTGATTCGCCGCCAAAAAAGAGCCTGGGACCAAGATTCTCTGACTATGCAAGGCTAAATGCTCCTAGAAGTCAAATCTTGTTGGAGATCGAGAAGGATAAGGACTTCCGATGGCCGAAGCCACTCAAGGGAGACCCCGCAAAGAGAAACAAGGATTAATATTGTCGGTTCCACCGAGATGTGGGGCATGATACAGATGATTGTAGGCAGTTAAAGGATGAGATCGAATTCTTGATCCGCAAAGGAAAGCTAAGTAACTTCACCAAGGGTGAAGATCGTGGAACCCAAAGAAGGGACTACGATAGGAGAAACAATGATAGAAGGGATAATGATCGTGATCGTAACACACAGCCCCGAGGGCCAGTTATTAAAATGATCTGGGGAGGCCCGACAGCGGCTGGTACGACTCGAAACTCTCGAAAGGCATACGCCAGGGAGGTGATGCACATTGTGGGAGAGGCCCCGAAGCGTGCTAAAACTGAAATCATAATTGGTTTTGATGATTCTGATCTTGAAGGGGTGAAATTCCCCCATGATGACCCGTTAGTTATAACCCCCGTGATTGGGAACTCGGAAGTAAAGCGAGTCTTGATAGACAATGGAGCTTCTGTTGACATTCTGTTTCATGATGCTTTTATGAAAATGGGATATACCGATTCTCAGCTGACCCCGACCAACATGCCCATCTACGGATTCAATGGGATTGAGTCCAAGGTGGAGGGTACTATCCAGTTACCCATGACAATCGGGCAGGAACCTAAAGAAGCTACTCAGATGTTGAATTTTCTGGTAATTAAGGCAGCCTAAACTTATAACGCAATCCTCGGGAGAACTGGACTTCATGCGTTCAAGGCTGTTGCCTCGACATATCACATGAAGATTAAGTTTCCAACCCGGAATGGGGTCGGAGAACAAAAAGGCGACCAGAAGATGGCAAGAAGTTGTTATATATCCGCACTTAGAGCTGATGGAGTCGGGGGGTAGGTACTCCCGATTGAAGACTTGGATGTCCGTGGTGATGATGAACACCGAGGGAAGCCAGCAGAGGATTTAATCCCCATCCCTCTGGAGCTGGGCGACCCAGAGAAGGTTACATATATAGGAGCATCTCTGAAGGAACCCCTGAAGGGCAAATTGACAGCGTTCTTGCAAGAGAATAGCGATGTGTTCGCTTGGACGGCAGCGGACATGCCAGGGATTGACCCCCAACTTATAACTCATAGGTTGAACGTCGATCCTGAACGAAAGAAGATAAAGAAAAAAAAGAGGAATTTTGCTCCTGAAAGGCAAGAGGCCATTAAGCAAGAAGTTGACAAACTATTGGAAGCTGGGTTTGTTGAAGAAATTCAATTCCCCGAATGGTTAGCTAACCCTGTGATGGTTAAGAAGGCGAATGGAAAGTGGAGGATGTGTATAGACTTCACTGATCTGAATGATGCATGTCCAAAAGATTCTTTTCCTCTGCCTAGGATTGATATGTTGATAGATGCCACAGCTGGACATGAAATGTTGAGCTTCATGGATGGATTCAGCGGATACAATCAGATTAAGATGCACAAGGAGGACATCCCTAAGGTATCTTTCATAACTGACTTTGGCGTTTTCTGCTATCTTGTTATGGCTTTTGGTTTAAAGAATGCAGGAGCTACTTACCAACGGCTGGTAAATAAGATATTCGCCCATCTGATTGGAAAAACCATGGAGGTCTATGTTGATGACATGTTAGTCAAGAGCCTACTCAAGGCAGATCACATTAAGCACCTCAGAGAGGCATTTGAAGTGCTAAGGCACCACAAGATGATGCTGAATCCAGCCAAGTGTGCTTTTGGCGTTGGATCGAGAAATTTTTTGGGTTTGATGGTTTCGAAGAGAGGAATAGAGGCCAATCCTGACAAGATCAAAGCCATCTTAGACATGGAATCACCCCGTTCTGTGAGGGACGTACAGAAGTTAACTGGCCGAGTTGCAGCCCTGGGGAGATTTATCTCCAAATCTGGTGATAAGTGCTTGCCTTTCTTTCAGGCATTAAAGAAAGTGAAAAATTTTGAGTGGACCACAGAGAGCCAAGAGGCCTTTGAGCAGTTGAAGAAATACATGGCTGAAGCCCCATTGTTGGCCAAACCTAGTCCTGGGGAGATTCTTTACTTATACCTGGCGGTATCCGAACAGGCATTGAGTGTTGTTCTTGTTAAAGAAGAAAAGAAGGTTCAGAAACCCATCTACTACGTGAGTAAGGTGTTACATGGGGCGGAGTTGAATTACTCTCCCTTTGAGAAGTTTGCCTTGGCATTGGTTACCGCCTCAAGGAAATTGCGACCGTACTTCCAGGCCCACAATATCGAAGTCTTGACAGACCAACAATTGAGAAGCATATTGCACAGCCCGAAAGCAAGTGGAAGATTGATCAAATGGGCCATAGAGCTTGGAGAGTTTGATATCAAGTATAAGCCTCGAACAGCCATCAAGGCTCAGGCATTGGCTGACTTCGTGGTTGAATGCACCATTGACAACCAAGAAGTCGGGGGGCAGGAGATGATAACCACCCCTGAGAACGAAGATAAAGATGAAGACCTGATAGCTGACCAGAAAGAGTATTGGGTGCTCTATTTTGATGGAGCATCAAAAACAAAATCTAGTGGTGCAGGTTTGGTCTTGCAAAGCCCCGATGGGTTCACAGTTGAGTATGCTTTGAAATTGGATTTTCCTACTACTAATAATGAAGCTGAGTATGAGGCGTTAATAGCCGGATTGGGATTGGCCAGAGTCATGAGGGTCAAGAACCTCAAAGTGTGCGGAGATTCAAGACTGGTAGTCTCGCAAGTGAATGGTGAATTTGAGGCCAAGGATGATACTATGGCAAAATATTTGCGAGTTATGAAAGCTGTCATGACTCAGTTTGACGAATGCTATGTAGAGCACATCCCAAGAGAAGAGAACGTTAAGGCCGATGCCCTCTCTAAGGCCTTGCTCCCGAGTTTTTTAAGGAGCGAAAGTAAATGAATGCAAGAGGAAGTAAGTGAAAATGGAAGTAATATATTTCGTTCACTTGCTCCCGAGTTTGAAAATTGTAGAACGAAATTGATTTCATTAGCATGCTCCCGAGTTGGAAGGAAAGCATGTAAATGATTGTCAAGTTACAATTTAATCCTTACATATAAAATGTTTTCATTTAAATGATAAGGGTATATTGGTAATAACAAGTGTTTTTTAATCCCTTGCTTTCACTTGCTTTCACTTGCATCCCACTTTTGGAGTGAAAGTTTTGGGGAGAAAACTTGTAAAACTTTCATTCCTAATCACTTGCTTTCTTCCCTTAAAAAAACTCGGGAGCATGAAAGGAGTGAAAATTGTGCTATTTGCTTTCTCTTTCACTTGCTTTCCTCCCATTTTAAAACTCGGGAGCGGGGCGTAAGTTCGCTTCTTCTGAGATAGAGAATTATGCAGGAAGTGTTTACTTCCAGGTCTTGAAGGCCCCGACCGTCAACTCTAAGTTGGTAGCACCAATCGATGTTCGAAGCTATTGGATAGATCCTATCAAAGCTCACCTTGAAACCGGTTGGCTCCCTGACAATGCCTTGGAGGCACGAAAGCTGTCAGTAAGAGCATTGAGATACGCCTTGATCGAAGGCATTCTTTATAAGAGATCGTTTGTCATCCCATATTTGAAGTGTTTAAGGCCCCAAGAGGCTAAGGAAGCACTAGAAGAAGTTCATGAAGGGATCTGTGGGCAACACTTGGGGGGCAGAGCCCTAGCCCACAAGATTACCCGCCTGGGATTCTATTGGCCAGAGATGTTGGCAGATGCCCAGAATTACGTCAAGAAGTGTGACAGATGTCAAAAGCACGCCCCTATTGTAAGGCAGCCGCCTGAGAGGTTAACCTTAATTAGCTCTCCCATACCGTTTGCAATGTGGGGGATGGACATACTTGGTCCTTTCCCTATGGCGTCAGCACAAAGGAAGTTTTTGATAGTGGCCATCGACTACTTCACCAAGTGGATTGAGGCTAAACCTTTAGCCAAGATAACCACCAAGCAAGTTTCCCAGTTCTTCTGGGAGAACATAATCTGTAGATATGGCATCCCGCGAATCCTTGTGACGGATAATGGGACACAGTTCAATAATGAGGAGTTCAAAAAGTACTGTGAGGAGAATGCTATTGAGCTTCGTTTTACTTCAGTAGCACATCCACAAGCAAATGGACAGGCCGAGGTGGCCAATCGAATCATCCTGGACGGATTAAAGAAAAGGGTCGAACGCTCGAGGAACACTTGGGTGGATGAGTTGCTGCCTATACTCTGGGCATATCGCACCACTTGTAAGGTAACAACAGGAGCAACCCCGTTTTTGTTGGCTTACGGAACCGAGGCAGTTGTGCCCTTGGAGATCATGCATACATCACCTCGAGTTGAGGCATATGAACAAAAGACCAATGAGGAAGGAATGAGGCTCGCCCTTGATCTAATTGATGAAGTCAGGGACGAGGCAAACGCTAAGAATGTGGAGCATCAGAAGAGGGTATCCTTTTACTACAACCATAGGGTTAAGGAAAGGTTCTTCCAGCAAGGTGACTTAGTTTTGAGAAAAATAGAAGCTTCAGGAGTTGGAGCAAAAGGAAAGCTGGCCCCTAATTGGGAAGGGCCGTACCGAGTCAGGAAGACGTTGGGGCGAGGATCATACAAGTTGGAGACCTTGGACGGGGTTGAGGTGCCCCGTACTTGGCATGCCTTGAACCTCAAGATTTATTATGTGTAAGCCTTCCTAGTAAGGACTTGGCTTTTATCTATCTATTAAGGGAAGTAGAAATAAGGTTCGATGAAACCATTCCAGGGCTTAGTACCCCGAGTAGGACAGTAGGAAATTATGTAAGGGTTTGAACCCACTTCAAGTTATTAATGCAAGTTTGTTTTCCATTCTATGATTGTGTGATTTTATTTATATGCCAAGCACCTGATGAGTGCGAGTCAAAGATGACCAAGTAACGAAAATAAAGAACACACAAATGGAAGTAAAACAATTGCATAAATAACCCCAAGGGGCCGAATTTAGAGTTAAGTTACAAACCATAATAGTTAAGTCCCGGAGGACCTTGATTAAAAACTGGAAAGATAAAGCCACAAGCGGCTAACAAGGCCATGCAAGGCCACTTACTCCTCGGAGGATTCCCCTACCACTTCTTGCTCTCCTCCCTCCTCCTCTTCGGAGCTCTCATCACCGTCATCATTATCTTCTTCGGCCTCCGTCTCCATAGGTTGCGCCGCTCCCTTCTGCACCACGTCCCCTTCTTCTTCTGAAGTCTCAGTCGAAGATACGACTCTGGCACGAATTTGCTTTCCGGGGAAAGATTGCCTCACGGCTGCCTCCCTCTTAGACATGGCCTTTTTTCCGGCAGAACGGGAAGAAGATGACCCGGAGCTAATGGCATTGGCCGCTGTCCTCAAGCCAGAACTGGAAGGGCGACGACTTCCCTTGGAACCTGATGCGCGTTTCGCTTGATTTTCAGCACCAACAGCCCAGTTATGGCAAGGAAAGTCTGTTGGAATAACCACAGTAGGGTGCTTGTGGCTAACAGCACCAATGGCCTTGTTCCAGCCGACGGACATGTTGAAAGGCCGCATTTCGTCATCATGCTTATCCATGAGCTCGAAAAACCCTTCTGACTTATGGTAGGCAGCAATCACTTTGTCAGCTTTGGCAGACATCTTCTTTGCCATAGAGCGGAGATTCTTTTGAAGAGAATGGCAGTTGGCCTCAGCTCGGATAACTCTAGAGTCCAAGTCTTGTATCTGCTCTTGGAGCTGTGCCTTCTCGTTCTTCAGTATGGCATTGTCATCCCTATGAGCACGACCTTGACGAGTCGCGGATTGAAGATAGGCGTTGGCCTGCAACAAGGGAATTAGAAAGACGTTGGTAGCTAACAAAGTAAATAAGAACATTAAGTGAACAATTTGATACCTGATATAAGGCCTGAGCTCCGAGGCGTTCGGATTCATCGATTTTATCCCCCGCAGTGATAGTTAGGAGATCAGGAGGGGTGATAGAAAGCCTCGACCAATCTAAGCATAGAGCAGAGCTCCCCATGACAGAATCTTGCTCACAGATGCCCCAATCTGGAGTAAAGGGGATCCTAATGCCTTCACCAGCATTGCGAGACCTTTTTCCCCCTTGGCTGCATCCCACTAGGAATTGAGGAACTTGTCTTTCAGGGGGATTCAGTTGAGCTTCCGCATGCTTTATCATACGCCTTGTAACAGTTGGTTGGTTCTCGGGGAGATTGTCCAGCTCCTCAGCAGCTGAAATATGAGAGAAAAAACATCGGAATAAGAACAAACATAGTTCATAATGAAGTCACGAAGGAAAAATTACCCTCAACAGAAAGAAAGCTCAAGCCAGCTTCAATGAGTTTCTTCTCAGTAAGAATCGTTTTATAATGAGAACACCCTTCATCGGCAAGCAGTTTATCCCTGTCGTGCAATTGTTGGTCAGTAAGGTCGAGCACGAAATGTGAACTATCCTCTGCGACCCCGAATCTCTTAACAAAGAAGTGGCCCCAATCGCCACCTTTCCACTCCAAAACGGCAAATTCCCTATCCCAAGTATGATGAGAATCGGGAAAAGAGAAGGAGTTTACAATGTGAGGGAGCCTGTTTCGAAGTTGAAAGCCAACATATCCGGCTGAGGAATCAGGAGAATTCTTGATCATGAAGATGCTTCTGAATAAAGTTGTGTCCCAAGGGATGTTCAACTCCTTACACCTTAGCATGAAGATAATCAAGAACCTCCAGGAGTTAGGATATAGTTGGCACGGGTGGATCTGGAGCTCCGCCAGGAACCTGATAATAAAAGGATGAACAAGGAACCTCAATCCCGCCTCTAAAGCACCTTTGAAAACACATAATCTCTTTGGATGCCAGTTGCAAGTCCAGTCTCCCGGATTTGGTAGGCAAACATTGATCACGTCGGGAAAACTGTACGTACTCCTAATCTTCACAATGTCCTTCTTTTTCAACTTAGAATGACAATAGAAGGCAGCCAAATTTGAACTGTTGGGAAAAGCTTCCCCCATGGTGCTCAACAAGTCTAATAAAGAAACAAATCGACGTTCAACATAACGAGGAGGCTTGAGTTTTAGCATACCTTTAACCGTTCTGGCCATGCTCCTCTTCCTCATAGCTTCCTCCATGGAGATTGGGGGGACCGGGCGTCTGTCAGCCATATCGAGCTTGGACTTGAAGATGAACTTGAAAAGCTAAAGAACTAGAGAATTTTAGAGCTTGAGAGAAATTTGAGAAGTGAAGAAGTGAGGAAGAATGAAGGATGCTCCCCTTCTTTTATAGAAAAGGTGTGACCTGTTACTCCAGGTTGAGATACAGGCCGGATCGTGTTCACAGGTCATATATCGGATAAATGCAAAAAAGAGACGAAAACTATCTGTTAATAAATGAAGGGACTCGTCAAAAAACTCAGGATAAGGAACTAAGACTGTCAGTTGGTATCTCATCAAGAAGTTAACATAAAGTATGGGATTAGCAGTGCTAATTGAGATCAAGGGGAGTCTTAAGCAAAAGTTATGAATGACCATATTGTTGACTCCCCAAACTCATGGTCATCAAGACCACGAAGACTCAAGGTCAGCAAGACCACGACAAACTCATGGTCATCAAGACCACGAAGACTCAAGGTCAGCAAGACCGCGACAAACTCTCGGTCATTAAGACCACGAACATACATGTTCATGAGAGCATCACGTTCAAGAAAAAGGTCGGAGTATTGAAACCAAGAGTCCAACAAAAAAAAAAAAATTTGACATGGTCCGACCGGAAGCCGGCCGACCGGGGCAAACCGGAAGGCTTCAGCCGACCGGGAGCCAGCCGACCGGTGGCCAGCCGACCGGTCTACCCGGGAGGCTTCGGCCGACCGGAGCTCGTCAACACCACGGGAGTTTTTCGTCAAGACCCCGACTATTTTTGTCATGTTCGTCAAGACCACGAACATACGTGTTTATGAAAAAAAAAAAAAAATTCCAGCCGACCGGAAGCCGGCCGACCGGGGCAAACCGGAAGGCTTCAGCCGACCGGGAGCCAGTCGACCGGTGGCTGGCCGACCGGCGCACCCGGGAGGCTTCGGCCGACCGGGGTTCTTCAGGGGTACGAGTATTTTTGTCCGACCCGGAGTGATCAGGGGTACGAGTATTTTTTGTCCGACCCGGAGTGATCAGGGGTACAAGTATTTTTTGTTCAACCCAGAATGATCAGGGGTACGAATATTTTCAATCAACCCGGGTTCATCAGGAACATGAAGATTTCTGATTAAGCACAGATTAGTGCCAATTAGCACAAATTAGTGCCGTTTAAGCACAGATTAGTGCCGATTAGCACAGATTAGTGCCAATTAAGCACAGACTAGTGCCAATTAGCACAGATTACTGCCAATTAGCACAGATTAGTGCCGTTTAAGCACAGATTAGTGTCGATTAGCACAGATTAGTGCCAATTAAGCACAGATTAGTGCCAATTAGCACAGATTAGTGTCGTTTAAGCACAGATTAGTGCCGATTAGCACAGATTAGTGCCAATTAAGCACAGATTAGTGCCAATTAGCACAGATTAGTGCCGTTTAAGCACAGTTTAGTGTTGATTAGCACAGATTAGCGTCGATTAGTGCTGTTAGTGCCGTTTTATGCCGTTTAACATCGTTTAACACTGTTTACACGTTGTTTAAGGCTGATTAGCGCTATATAGTGTCGTTTAACACTGTTTAGTGTCGTTCAACATCATCGTAAATGCGTCGGTCGCTCCACGCTTTACAATGAGATGATATTGTTGAAAGTACTTGTGTAAGAGCAATAAACCCTAACCCAAGTCTCAGAAAGGCCGTTATAACTTCAAGGAAAACCTGATCAGTTTTCCTAGAAGTTGGGGGGCAAATGATATGGGCTAAAAGTAAGCCCTAAAGACACATTTAATGTGGCATTAAATGGACCCAATATGGTCAAAACGTGGGGCCCACCAAATGGGCCCAAACCCTATTTACAATATTAATTTCGTAATTAATATTAGTGGTAATTATCAGCTCAGCAATAAGAGTCAAACAAGGATATTACCCTTGCCTGACTTAGCCCCCAAGGCACCTACTTCAACAAGGAAGCTAATTCCTACAAGGAAGGAGTCTAGAACCTTCCTCAAGGCGGTGGCTTGCCTACCAAGTCTCTGACTCCTACCATAATTCTAAGGCTTCTCATCCTATATAAGGACCTGCTCCTTCACATCCTAGAACTACGTTTTTTG